>OU862930.1:0-4995524 GCA_917880885.1 Limnephilus marmoratus
CTAACCTAACCTAACCTAACCTAACCTAACAACACGAAGAACTGAAAAAAAAGTTACAGAAGTACGTTAATGTAACTTCTCTAGGTATCGGTTTTCACCGATACCTAAAGAACCTAACCTATCAATATCAAGAAAATATCTAATAATCGTTTGATTGTGACATGTGACAAGAAAGATGACTCAGAAAAACTGAAAAAAGAAATAAATAAACAAACAAATACGATCAACATTATGGCAGAAGAGGTGAAGAAGAAGAAACCACATATATAATATGTTAAATACAGACTCGAGTGTAGGCGAGGTTATTTATAAATAATGCGCGTATTGGCGATATGGATATTTATTATAAGTAATGGCTATAAATACGTCCTAACTAACGTGTTGGCGGTTGGAAAAAGAGGGTGAGGAGAGGCCTGCATCTCCTTTTATATGCGGGATCACCTGTCTCGCTCTTGTATGGCCGGAAACAGGTGTGCCACCCTAAAACCTCTCTCACATCCTCCCCTACTTAAACGGGAGAATCCTGGCTACATAAGTGATACCTATAGCTACATATTTCATACAATATATTTTATATTTCATATTTCACATTTAAAATTAACACATTACATTTAAAATTAACAAAACATTTGTTTTTGTTCTTTCTGTTTCCCTTCTGTCCATTTCTGTCCATTTCGACTGCGAAGTGCTGTCACCTGGGCCGAAGCCTTCCTTGCCATGGGTTAGACCTGAAACATGGAGAAACAGAATTAGAGACACTTCTATTACGTAACATACCGGAGAGATCTAATTCGTCCGTCGACAATTCCAACGTGTCAGACGCGAATTCCTGGTTATCTTCCTCCTGCCATGAAACATGTAATTCCTTTAGCTGGTCTAAATGTCTTTTCCACACCATATTAGACTTGTTAATTTTTATGAAATATATTTTACTACCTTTTTTATCCACAATAACCCCAGGGACCCATAACCTATTACCCTGAGATCTGAAATCTCTAGTCATTACTTTCTGACCTATATTAAAACCTGATTTAACTCTACCCTTATATTGTCTTTTCTGATTGTTTTGGCTCTGAGTAACCTTTTTTATTACTTTGTTTCGTCGAGTAGAACCTGAACTACCCGTTCTATCCTCAATTTTCCTTGGAATCAGAGAGTCAAATACTGTTCTAATTTTTCTACCCATTAATAATACAGATGGCTCACATCCTGTTGTTGCGTGAACTGTATTCCTATAGTCTGCTAAAAAGTTACCTAACTTTTCTTTATAATCTGAAGGAAATCCATTATGTTTACAAATTTTTTTAAGGAAATTTTTACAAGTCTTTACTGTAGCTTCAGCTTGCCCGTTGCTACTAGGGTGATTGACTGGACTAGTGATATGTTCTATCCCATTTTTCTTACAAAAATTTTCAAAATCCTCAGAACAAAAACACGTACCATTATCACTAACTAAAGTTGCTGGAAAACCAAATTGCGAAAATAATCTATGAAGTATTTCGATATTTTCTTTTGAAGACAGACTGTTTACTTCCAGACACTCAATCCACTTTGAAGAAGAGTCTACCACCACTAAAAAATTTTTGTTATACAAACTACCATGATCAATATGTACCCTGAACCATACTTCAGGTTCATATGGCCACACTGCTAAAGAACTCTTTTGTGATTCTGGTTTAATTTCTAAACAATCTCTACAATTTTCCGTTATTTTCTCCAAATCTTGATTAATTTTTGGCCACCAGACAAAGCTTTTTGCAATACCTTTAGTCTTAAAAACCCCTAAGTGAGATCTATGTAACATCTTTAAAACCTCTTGTCTTAAAGACTCAGGTACAACAACCCTATGTTGATATAAAACACACCCCTTTATCAAAGACAATTCTAACCTTTTTTCCCAAAAAATTCTAATAAAGTTACCACTTTGTGCTTTTTTTACTGATGCTGGCCAACCTTCGATAAGAAAATTTTTTTACTTGACCTAACACATCATCCTTTTCGGTTTCGCTTTTTATCACGTCTAAAGACAAATTAAACCCATTATTCTCGAAATAATTAATGTAATCAGACTCTATCTCATCTTCACAGCTAACCTTTTCAATCGGACACCTGCTCAGAAAGTCTGAACAATTATTTTTCGATTTTACATATTCAATTTTAAAATTAAACGAACCTAACATAATAGCATATCTCTGTAACCTTGACGCGGCAATCTTAGGTACTTCTTTATTTTCACCTAAAATTCTCACTAACGGCTGATTATCCACAGCTAAAATAAATTCTCTGCCGTACAAATATTGATAAAACTTCTTAATTCCAAAAATAATTGCTGTTGCTTCAATATCTAGAATAGAATAATTCTTTTCCGCTTTAGTTAAAGTTCTGCTTGCGAACCCAATCGGTCTTTCTACGCCATTTTGAAACCTATGAAGTAATGTTGCTGCTACCCCATTAAAACTACCATCTGTGACAAGTTTCACAGGTATATTTTCGTCAAAATGCGTTAAAATCCTACCGGCTGCGCCACTGTTAAATACAGACTCGAGTGTAGGCGAGGTTATTTATAAATAATGCGCGTATTGGCGATATGGATATTTATTATAAGTAATGGCTATAAATACGTCCTAACTAACGTGTTGGCGGTTGGAAAAAGAGGGTGAGGAGAGGCCTGCATCTCCTTTTATATGCGGGATCACCTGTCTCGCTCTTGTATGGCCGGAAACAGGTGTGCCACCCTAAAACCTCTCTCACAAGGAGTTGAAAATGATATAGTTAATGGCAATAATTTATTAGTGAGCATTTTACTACACAACGAAGATATTAAAAATGTTCACAAAATGGATACTACTTTACACAAAATGGAAATAAAAAAGGTAATTAAGAGAAAAAACACTGAATTCTCGAATATCATTGTGGAAACTAGCGGAGCTATGAGAAGAACTATTTTGAACAAAAATAATGTTAATATCGGATACCACAAAGTGAAGGTAGAGGACTGCAGCCCAACTATGCAATGTTACCATTGCCTTAAATTTAACCACTCGAGCCTAAGATGCCTAAATAAAACAAAAGACCCAGCCTGCTCACATTGCGCAGGCAACCATAAATATCAAGAATGCAATAACAAACAAGAACCACCAAAATGCAAAAATTGCATCTTAAACAACGAAAGAAGATCTACAAATAATCCAATTAATCACAGTGCGAACAGTGATAAATGTGAATACAAACAGATTATGATGACAATTGCTCGTCAAAAAATAGATTACTAAAAATGGAAGATTTTATGACGGAAAATATTGACCAACTGTACAAAATAAATGAAAATGTTTGTGATACTAGCGACGAGTGCAACGAGGTTCTGTACGAGTGTAATCCACTGTTTAGTATAATGCATATAAATATTAGAATTGTCAACAAAAATTTTTGTGAATTTTTAGTGCAATTAGATTTAATAAAAAAAAAGCCGGGAGTTATAGTGTTAACCGAATGTCACTCCAATAATAATATTCTATTCACTTCGATATACCGAGCTATCGCTGCATTGCGACAACACTCGAAATCAACAAAAACTCCGGAATATTATTATTCATTAGAAATACATTGATTATACGGAATATTGAGGAAGTTGCTATTGACAAGGTAAACTGTTTACGTGTAGTATTATGTGTAAATAAACTGACAATTAATTTAATTGCAATATACAGGACACATTTGTCAGATCTTTCGCAGTTTATATGTCAACTAAGTGAAATTCTTTGCAAAACTCGGGATTTATTTACGTTTTTGGTTGGTGATTTTAATGTGGATATATCTGAAAATCATCGATCTCACCTAAAGGATGAATATATTAATATGCTAACTGAGATGAATTTTAAATCATGCATTAATAATTTTACTCGTGACGTCGCCGGGCAGAAACCTTCGTGTATTGACCATATATGGGTAAATAGTAATAATACTAAGAGATTTCAGTCTTTTGTATACAAAACCGGTATAACAGACCACTATATGTGCTTATTGTATTATAATGCAATAACGCATACTAATCAATTAAAAAATAGAGAATATACTAAATTAGTGCTAAATAAAGAGCTTCTTCGGGAAAAAATCTCTAAGGAATCCTGGGCGTGTGTATTAGATAGCCGGGATATTTTAGAGAGCTCTCGCCTCTTTGAGGAAATTTTAACAAAACATATAAAGGCATGCACCGTTTCCAAGTTACAGAAGTTAGTTTCTAAATACCGCCCAATAAAACCATGGATTAGTCCTGGATTGGTGAAATCTGTGCGAGAAAAACAACGTTTATTCATACTTTATAAAAAAAATCCTTTCAATTATATATTAAAAAATACCTTTGTCAAATATCGAAATATGCTTACAAATTTAATAAGGAATACTAAAAAACAATATTATAAAACAAAAATGTCACAAGTAGAATATGATAAAAAAAAAAATGTGGTCGAAAATCAATAAAATTATTGATAAGAAACGGAAAGGGTCGGAAATTCATAAACTGACGTACAATGATAATTCTATAGACGTAAAAGATGAGCCGACTCAATGTGCAAACTTATTTAATCATTTTTTTGCAAATGTTGGAAAAAATCTTGCACAACAAATTAACCCTTTAGCTGCTAACAAAACCACTGAGGTTATTGAGAGAAATTTAATAGATGTAAATAAAATGCAATTTCTTGAACCCACCTCGGAACCGGAAGTTTTAAATGTAATTAGTTCACTGAGAGGTGGCTCAGCGCCGGGATATGATGGAATAACAGTAAAAACCATAAAAAATCTTAAAGACTTTCTAAAAATACCTATCGTGCATATCATTAATTTAAGTTTTTCTGTTGGAAGATTTCCAAATAATTACAAAAAAACTGTAATTAGTCCGATCTTTAAATCTGGCAACCCAGAGGAAATGACTAACTACCGGCCAATATCTCTGACATCTAACATTTCTAAAATAATTGAAAAAATAGTTAAAAAGAGACTTTTCCTATTTCTAGAAGAAAAAAAAATTCTGCATTCTAACCAATATGGATTTAGACCTAAACTAGGGACACATGATGCCATTGCAAAATTGACTTCTCTAATTATGGGGAATCCTAGATAGACGACGGAAGTGTCTGGGAATATTTATCGATCTAAAAAAGGCTTTTGATAGTGTGTCGCATTCTAGACTGATCGCTAAGCTAGAGAAAATTGGACTGGAAGACAAAGCTTTATCTTGGTTCCAGAGTTACTTAAAAAATAGAGAACAATACGTTAAACTAAATAATTCATTAAGTGAACCCTTGACTTCTGAATATGGAATTCCACAAGGCACGGTAATCGGGCCTATACTTTTCCTTATATATGTCAATGACATGTTCAGTCTCCCTCTTAATGGGAATGTCATCTCATATGCGGATGACACAGTCATCATAATCGAAGGAATAACATAGACAGGAGTGAATACAGCTGCGAATGCTGACATTAACATATTGAAGGAATGGTTTGATGATAACTTACTCAGTCTTAATGCAGAAAAAACATCACATATACCTTTTTACCTTACTGATCCTGTAACTGACTTCAATATTAGAGTGATAGTGCACAATCGTTCGTGTAAAGGAGGAGAATGTAACGATAATTGTAAAATCCTTAAGAAAACCACAGATGTCAAATATCTAGGGATTACTATAGAAAGTAACATGAAATTTAAGAAACATGTCGAAAACTGTGTCAAAAGAATTAGAAAACTTACTTACATTTTTATACGTTTAAGAAATATCCTAAGTCATTCAAATATTAAAATGGTTTACTTTGCTTTTGTGCAGTCAATATTGCAGTACGGCATAATCGCATGGGGAAGCATCTATAAGAATACTCTTTATCCGATAGTAACAACACAAAAAATGATCATCAAAGTTATTATTAAAAAACCAAGAATTTTCCCAACTAGCGAACTTTTTGAAAAATTTAAGGTCCTACCGGTTTCAAAACTATTTCAAAAAGCGCTATTTTAACAGTTTTTAAAGAATCTGAAGTGTCCTCAATACGAAGTATAAGACCTAGAACATGTGGGAACGTATATGTACCTAGATGCAACACGACAGCTGCACAACACCATTATGAATATTTAGGCCCAAAGCTATATAACGACTTACCCAATGAAATAAAAAGTGAGAAAAACTATCATAAATTTAAAAAAAAACTCGCATTGTATTTTTACAGATAAGCAAGAGATTATCTTATTGGTATCGATGATTTTCAGATATAATCTGTTGCAAATATTTTGTTGATATTCTATTTCAATAATTATATGTATTTTTCTAATTGTAAAATTTTTTGTAATATCTTACAGTATTTTATTTTCATTTTTGTAAAGTTCTAAATATAAGTACTTAGACTAGCTCCCCAATTAGACCCGAGAATATTTCTCTACTAATTGGGTAACCATAAAACCTTATAGTTTAACATAATGTAACATATTATTATATTATTTTTGTAAACATTTACTTTTCTACTAAATAAAAAAATGTTATAAAAAAAATTAAAAAATGTAATGACTGTTTATAACGCTAACATAAGCTAAAATAGAAAAAAAAAAATTAAACCTAGTTACCTACGACCCTGACGAGGAGAGATTTCCTGCCTGCCGACGACTTGAGCTAGCCAAGAGCAAAAGGTAGGTGCCCCCCCCCCCCTTGGGACCGCTAAAATGTGTTATTTATTTTAACTTGCTGCTTGCGTTAACTAAAGTAGCTTTTAAAGAAGTTAAGTTCGTTGCCTATAATACCGAATTTTATAAGTTTGTTTATTAATTTACTGTGTGATATTGTGTCAAAGGCTTTTAGAAAGGTCTAAAAAGATTGAGATACATTTTTTTCTTTTATCAAGATTTTTAACAACGAAATCAGTTACTTTAGTAAACAATGAAATAAGTGTGATAAAAAGTGAAGTAGGTCATTACAACCAGTGCAGTCCTGTACAGTTTTGCACGCGCTATTGACGGGTGTTTATGCCTTCTCATTTTTTCACACGGAAGTATCAAAATATGTGTTTTTGAAAAAATATAAAACGGCACGCCAAAGTTCGCAGTTTAACTATTTCAAAGAAAAAAGGCTGCTATTATCCTGAAGACTGGAGAAAGTAAAAAATCAAATAAAAGTGAATAAAAGTGAACAATCCAGTTACGCTGTTTAAAAAAAAAAGTTAAACAAGTTGCAAAAACATAAAGAATTCTAGTGCGACAGTAAAGACAATAAGTAACACGACGCGCTGTCCGCGTGAACCGTGTTATGGTACGCCCTAAACGACAGAATTCGAGCCCACGGGAGCTCCACCGCGGACAGCAACACCCCGCTCCCCCCTGTTTCCTGCTTCCTACCTCCTCCCTAGTGCACTCCCGCGCACACCAACGCGTCCCGCCAGTCGAGAATTGCAAGCGGCCTCGGGAACACGTTACGCTCCCCCGGATCGAACACCGAGTTCGCGGCTAATTTCTGTCGACCAATTTGAACGCAATTACATCTGCGATGTTAATTGAAGTACATACGGGTTTTAGCGCTGGTATTCTGCCATGCCTGTGTGAACTTCGGGTCCTGTCCTAGACTCGGAAGTGCCCCCTGCTGAACCCGGAAGGCGTGGATCCCCGAACATCATGTAAGCTGTACAAATATTCCCTCTTCTGTTTGTGTCCTTTACGATAGACTGTAAACCCTCGCGAAAAGCCATCACTCAGGGAGTTTCGTTTCAGAGATCACGAGGTATAAACACGATAGCTAGGTTTGTGTAATATGCATTTCTTGTGTTGAATTGTACTGTAATAATCTATGAAACTGTGTTTTGAATTTGCAATACATGAATCTATTTAACTCAATCCTGTTGTTATTCTGCCTCGGCAGGAGCATTTCCTAGAGTGTATTTCCCGGACGACCGTGGGGGGATGAGAGTTCCGAAGCATTCGTGCGACCTGCCCCCAGGGGCAGGTCGCACGAATTCCAGAATAGAGGGTACTTTTGTCTCTGCTGTGAGCTGGCCTGGGACATGTTTAGGGCCCATCATAACAACGGGCGCGCAACGTGGCGCATAACAACTGTCGCCATAGCGTGGGGCCTCGGAATTTTTTTTCTCTCTATCACGATCGCTTCGCGGAGTGCAACTCGTCGAAATCCTCCCTGTACAGGAATTGTTTTGTGAACATTAATTATACCTTGATATTCTACACCCAGTGTACAGTGAATTCTGTGAAAAAACCATGAATCACGCCGCAATTGAAAACACGGCCATTGTGGAAGCTACTAGAAAGCGCCAACATTTAAACCGCGAACTTGACTGCGCAGGCGTGACGGCAAATGTTCACGCGGTAAATACCTATTCTCTGGATTGCGCGCGCAAGTGCTTTGTCTCGCGCCAAAATTCCAACGGAAAAAACCCGTCGGAAAGAAATAATTAACTGTTGCTATGCAGCGTTTATAATCAAATCGCCTTTTTTTATGACTGAACCGGATAGCAACGGAAATTATTATAAATTTGATTCTGGAACCCCAGTTATTTTGCGAATTCCTGAATCAAAAATTTCGGACTTACGTTTTTTGTTGTTTCTGCACAATATACCAATTGGCCCATTTGTGTCTGTCAAATGAGTGCAACTTATATTTCACCAAATGGACAAAATAATGACTTTTTTTCCCATTCTACATTACAGGTACCGTTTTTTTTTCAGCATAAGTGTAAAGTGAATTGTTTTTTTTCCTTACATAAAGAAAAGTGAAATAATAATAAAACAAATGATTGATTCCATGAATAAATAAAATAATTTTAATGTGGTTGTCGTAACGAATCCCATATTCAGTTATTTTCATCCGGAAGTTTGTTCTTATTTGACAGAAGAGTGCCTTTTGTGAATTTTAGTGCCTTTCTCAGTGCAAAGTGAAGTGAAAAAAATAAAAAAGCCGTTTTCTAAAGGTCAGTCCTGGCAATTTTTTTTGAAAATAAATAAATACTTGTGAATTTCACAGTTTTCTCAAAAGTGGTCAGTGAAACACAGAAACCTTTACTACTAAGGTCTTTCCACGCAAAATTTTTTTTTCGTATGCCTTCCTTTGACAAAGATTCTGGTGTCATTTATACCAAATTGTAGTATGAAATACAGTTTTTCTATAACTATTTTAGAAGTGCCAACCAGTGGTTACCAAGTGAAAAGTGCCTCACAAAATTAATTTTGCGTTTGCTAAAGGAAACCCCTGGCAAAAATTTTTTTCACCACCCGGGAAACTCACAATGGAAAACAATCAAGCTATGGCATCATCCAATTTGGGTATCATTCCCAACGTGCACAACTTATCCAAAACTCACTTACAAACTGCTTTAAGGGATAGAGGACTCTCGCCATCAAACAAATCTAAATCTACATTAAAGGCTTATGCACTTCTATTTAACAAAAAGTACATTAAGAGAATAAACCTCGCCCCCTCAAGCGAAAATAATTCACGCTCGGCTACGCAAGTTTTGGATAATCTTGTTCCTAACAAAGAACCTATACCGCAAGTAATGGTAAAACAGGACATCGCACCCACCTTGACACAAGATAAAACTTACGATTTATCCTCTTGGAAAGTCAAATATAATGGCGTCTCCGATGTGCTGGATTTCATCGACCGTATCGAAGAAACGGCTACAATCAAAAATATCCCATTCGAGATTCTACGAAAAAACTTCATAGAACTCATCTCCCCAGAATTGATACCCTGGCACCGCATTCAAAAAACTAAATGCAAAGATTGGAATAAACTCAGATCTGCCCTAATCTCGAGCTTCGGAAAAACAGAAGCCCAGCACAGGATCAAATTATCTTTACTATCTATTAAACAGCTGGTAAATGAACCTGTAGCAACATTCATAGAAAGGGCTGAATCCATTAACATCAAGCTTTCACATCCCGTTTCGGAAGCTGAACTATTACCAGTCATAACTGATGGCCTTTTAAGCAAATACGAGAACATCATCACCTCGCAGAAAATTGCATCCCTGGCCCAGTTAAACGAGGTCTGTCTCCTTCTGGAATCATACCAGGATAGGAAGAACATAAAGAATGTGTCAAATAATGTAGTTGTGCCAAGCCGTTCGTCTGGTTTAAAACCAGAATTTGACAACAAAAAAGTGTGCTCTTTTTGCAAAAAAGTAGGCCATCTGGCCACTACTTGTTTCAAGCAAGCGAGGTTTCTGGAATCCAAGGAACCCCGAACTTTCAAGAGGCATCACTCTAGGGACCGCTCTCCTCCACGCGACGAACTGCGCAATATTTTCAAGAAATCAAGGCACAACATGGAAAGGTTACAAAACCCAAGCGATGTCAGACCTCAGGTGGATTTCTCCAAGCCCCCACCAAATTTCTACATGAAGAGGCCAAAAAACTAAATAATAACCTCTCAGGCACCCATTCTGAACCAAGGTCTAAAGAATGGACTGATTGGTTAGCACACATTAAGTATTTTAACCAGACCTTAAATGTTTCTTCGGTTTGTTGCAAACAAGCTAAAGATGGGAGACCCTATGCTTCTTTCTCTGTTAACAATGTGACCTTTTCCGGATTACTCGATAGTGGGGCATCTATCAGCTGTCTTGGCAACAATGCTCACTTGCCTTTTGTTAACAGTGATTTTAGAATTTCGCCCCAATCGACACACCTGACGACTGCAGATAATGTTTCTCAGCCGGTCATCGGTGCCCTTGCCCTGCCAATTAATTGTAACAATAAAATAGTTACAATCAATTTTCTAATAGTGCCCTCTATATCCCAGAATTTCATCCTTGGCGTTGACTTCTGGAAGGCATTCAATGTTGCTCCCCAAGTATTTAATACTCTTGGCGAAACCTCCACTGCCGCTCAAATTAGTGAGATCCGCACAATAATACCTCACGAAAATTTAAGCACGGACCAGGCTCTCCAACTAAAGGAAATGGTCAATAAATTCGAATCAATATCCTTCGAAAAATGTGGACTAGGTTTGACAAATTTGGTGGAACACCATATCAAAACCAATGGCCCACCCATCAAGCAACGTTATTACAACTTAGCCCCCCAAAAACTTAAACTTTTAGAAAACGAACTTGACGAAATGTTAAAAATGGGTGTGGTGGTTCCCAGCAGAAGTGCATGGACCAACCCAACTCTTTTGGTTTCTAAAAAAGACGGCTCTGCACGTTTCTGTCTCGACAGTAGACGTTTAAACTCTTGCACGGAAGCTGATGCGTATCCCTTACCTCACGTTCACGCAACCTTAGACAAGCTGCGTAACGCCAAGTTCATCTCTTCTGTCGATCTCAGCAAAGCGTTTTGGCAAATACCCTTGGACGCAGAATCGTGCGAAAAAACTGCTTTCGTTGTACCTGGTAGGGGAATGTTCCATTTTAAAAGATTACCCTTTGGTCTAAAAAACAGCCCCGCCGAGTTACAAAGACTGATGGACAAACTTTTCGGTCCTGAAGTCGATAATAGCCTGTTTTGTT
This sequence comes from Limnephilus marmoratus, assembly GCA_917880885.1. Lineage (NCBI taxonomy): Eukaryota > Metazoa > Arthropoda > Insecta > Trichoptera > Limnephilidae > Limnephilus > Limnephilus marmoratus. The sequence goes on from OU862930.1 coordinate 11,503, forward strand.
ACCTTGACGACCTCATCATCGTCAGCGATACCTTTGAAAAACACCTATTAATGCTGGAAAAAGTTTTCCAACAACTCAAGTTCGCTGGTTTAACCATCAACTTGAAGAAGTCTGAATTCTGTAAGTCCCGTCTACGTTATTTGGGATTCATTGTCGACGAAAAAGGTCTAAGAACAGACCCCGCTAAGGTGGAAGCCATGGCAAATTTTCCCCGACCCAAAAACGCGAAGGAAGTCAAAGGTTTCCTTGGACTTGCAGGTTACTACAGGAGATTCATCAAAGACTTTTCCACTATTGCAGCCCCCTTAAATAAAATTACCGGCATTCGTAAAGGTGTCAGCAATTTCCGATGGTCTGTCGAAACTGAAGAAGCGTTCACAACTTTAAAAAATGCCCTTCAAAAAGCTCCCGTTCTGAATTGCCCGGATTTTGCACTCTCTTTTACCCTCCACACGGATGCCTCCAATGTAGGAATCGGTGGAGTCCTTACTCAAGAATTCCCAGATGGCGAACACCCTGTAGCGTATTTTTCCCGTACACTAAACAAACACGAGAAAAACTACGGAATTACCGAGAAAGAATTATTGGCTGTATTGGATTCTGTTCACCATTTCCGCGGTTACATAGACGGTAGCAAATTTACTGTAGTCACAGACCATAGTAGTTTGAAATGGTTGATCTCTTTAAGTAATCCCTCCGGTAGGCTCGCTCGCTGGTCCTCCCGTTTGTCTCAATACAATTTTGATGTTGTTCACCGTAAAGGCGCGGACAATATTGTTCCCGACGCCCTTTCAAGAATTGAACTAGCTTCATTAAATGTTGACACAATTGCCCCCCCTCCATCTACAAAAGATGAATGGTACTTGAAAATCTTCGAAGGTTGCAAAAATAACCAACAAAAGTTTCCTAATTTTATCATAAAAGAAGGACAACTATACCGTAATTGCAAGGCACCACTATCCATCCTCGAAGATTACTCGTGGAAACTTGTCGTTCCCCTCGAAGGTAGAGAACAAATAATCATTGACAATCATAGTGCTCCCGACTCCATACACCCAGGAAATTTCAAGACGTATAAAAAAATCGCCTTGAAGTATTATTGGCCTGGTCTCTTTAAGCAAATTCGCAATTACATCTCTAAATGTGAAACTTGTAAAGCTTATAAACATAGCACGGCAGCACCTGCCGGCCTAATGGGTAATCCCAAACGTGCCGACAGACCCCTACAATCATTGTCAATGGACCTCGTCGGACCCTTTCCTCGAAGTTATGCCGGACACATGCACATACTTAGTGTAGTGGATGTTTTCACTAAATTCTGTTGGATCTTCCCTTTAAAAAGAGCCAACGCGTCCGCCATCATCAAACTCCTGGAAAAACACATTTTTATACCTTACGGAACACCCAGAACCATAATAGTTGATAACGGAAAACAATTTATTGCCCAAGAATTCAAAGATTTTCTTGCCAAATACGGAATCAAGGACATTTACTATAACACCTTGTATACTCCACAGAATAACACTGTCGAACGTTATAACCAGACAATCAACACAGCTCTAGCTATTCTAGTTGATAAAGATCAACGTACTTGGTGTAAAAACCTAGATAAAATTCAGGCTGCTATGAACAACACGGTTAACCTGGCCACTGGTTACACACCTTTCTTCTTAAAACACGGTATGGAACAAGTTGTTCACGGTTCTCTACATAGGGACACAAACTTTCCTACGTCAATTGCCGCCACAAGCAACCCTACCACGGACTATGCCCATCGTCTGGAAGAACTGTCGGCCATCTACAGTGAAGTCACTGATGCTTTACTCCTGGCTCATCAAAAGAGCGCGGACAGATACAACCTACGTAGGAAACATGTCACCTTCAATACTGGAGACATAGTTTGGAGAAAGAACAACACACTTTCCCAAGGAGCCATGTATTTCTCTGCCAAGCTGGCACCACGTTTCGTGAAGGCCAAAGTTCTAAGAAAGATATCAGATCTAGTGTACTCTTTGTCTGACTCCTCTGGAAAGCACATTGGTAATTACCATATTAAGGATATTGCAAAGACTGGAAGTGAGGAGTCAAGTAAAACTGCCCCCACTATCTCAGCAAACTCAAAATGATCCAGTGTGTATCACCACAACCCTTTGGTAAGCACATCAAGTCTTACAATGACTGGCGTGTAAAGTGTCAATTACATGTCCACCCTTTCGTTGATGAAACGAATATTGTTAAAAAATCATTTTTGTAAATTTATGTACACTCCACGGCGTAGTTTGCCCCGTTCATGTTTATGAATTGGCAACCACCATAATTTTTGTTCCACACGTTTTTTGTTTTTTTTCTTTTTTTCTCACCTGTTCCAAAATTGATCACTTTAGAGCAGAGACACCCCTCGAGTCACAGTGTTTGGGAAGTCATGAACCCAAATCATTGCCTCTCAACACCTCACACTACGCAACGTTCATGCCATGGCACGCTTTGCTATGTAATGCAATATTGTAATTTTCACCATTTTTGTTTGTTGTTTTTTTCATCATATCGGAAGGAATCTCTTCAAAATTTTTTCTTTTATGTTCTGTAAGTACTGGAGCGTCGTTCTAAAGTCGGATTTGGTAAACTCCAAAGCGTTAAATCACGACCCAGGACTAGTAAACCATCTTAACATGCTCCATATTTTACTCATCATGGTAAAAATAAGTGGTTACTCACATAATCACATTCCTTGTGTACAGTAGTTTTCAATTTTTCTCAAATGTTAAAAAATTGATGGCGTCCTACCCGAGCTCTTTGCTAACAAATTGGATTTTGACACGTCCATTTTGAAATCATATGTATATAAATAAAGGAAAAGCCTTTAAATTGGTCTTTCCACCCTTATACAAATCTTCTTGGGCCCGTTTCAACTAAAGTACGTAAAACCAAATACTCGGTCTTTTGTTGTTATAAGAAGTCCTCGATTTGTCCCTCTTCACAACATGTATGTCTTGTATTACATGCCTCAACCCTGACGGAAAAGGTTAATAAAACCTAACGGCAGCCCTGTTTTCCGTACATAAATAACCGCAGTTTAACGTAAATCATCAATGTTTTGTTTGATCATCGTTTTGCAAACATAGGCATTCAACTCTTGTTTCGCCATTAAACCAAGTATTTGCAACCTAAATTATGGTATGTTGTAACTGCACAAAGGATATGTAAAACCACAATTGGTCCCTTTTGTTTGTCCCCACCGAAGTTGCTACAATAGACAGTATGTAAAACCATATAGGTCTGTCTTTGTTTGTCACATGGTGTAAACAGAAATGTACTCTGTTATCACCCCGCCTTTATAACATACGAAGTGACATTAAATTGTTTACCTCCTTGTTATTCTATCGTACGCTCCTGGGCTACGGAGTTAGTTAATCTAACAAATCTTCATATACTGTGTTAAAACAAGCATTGTTAACGTTTATTGTGTTGTATTTAAACGCAACCCTGTTACATTATAGGAGGGATCCTTAAAATACCTGCCACAATACGAGAAGTTCGTCATAATCACTTTTGCTCATAGATAAATGTTATTGAGTTGGTCGTGTGACATATTTGTCATGAGTACCGTTTTGTACATTCTATTTTGGTCGTGTGACATATTTGCCATGAGTACCACCCTTTTGTATAATCTGTTCTGGTCGTGCGTCATTTATTTGCCGTGAGCACCGCTTTTATGTATAATTGTGTATAAACTCTGTACACTACACGTGGAGACGTTAAAACACTTACCGTGATTCGTGTGAACGACATAATATCGGCTTTGCCATCTTCTTTAAGATGCATTGTATAAGCTCTTTGACTTCTGTCTATAATTGAGTTATATCTTGTGTGTACTTACATATTTTGTACACTATACGTGGAGACGTTAAAACACTTACCATGAGTCGTGCGAACGAAATAATATCAAACCTTTTGTGTGCGATCTACGAAATGTAGTCCACAACCCTTTGTTGTCATTCAACGCCGATGCCCGTGGACTTCCTGTTTTTTACTTCTTTGCAAAAGGAAAGAAGCCCAGGAATATCTACTATCCCAAAAGGACTAGTTTTCAGCTTCACTGTCAATTATGGGGCATAGTGCTGTGGGAGTTAATCGATTGAGCACAAAACCACCTAACTCGTTGTCTGGAGAACGAATAAGAAAACCCCCAGGTTTGTGAAATTGGAGCAAGGGTCTGTCTTTTCTCACAATCATGTAGAAGTTTTAAAATGACCCCTAATCTTTTGCCCAATACACGCGAAAGATTAGCCTCTTTGTTATAATGTGTATTCAAATTTCTCCTCACCCTTTTCTGATAAATGTAAAGAGTCAGGAAATCTGCTGGTTGATTATGTTTCATTTTCACATAGAGCTTGAATTGGAAATTAGTCCAGTCTCTAGCAAATTTCGTAACTCGTCTCCCTTCTCCCCTCCTCCCCCCCATTCCCCCATGTTCTCAGATTATGTTATGAAGTGAAAAATCTGTCGTTGACCATATTTCGCCCTCACTTGGAGTTCGAATAGGTAACTGTCCGGTTATCTACAGGTTTTCCCCCTCAATCTCTGCATATGTCTCACCTTTTTTTCTCTTTCTCAATTCTACGAAACACATTCATGAATGTTGGATATGTACGATATGCACTTGGCGTAACGTCTGTCTCCTTTTTGACAACCTTTATTCATGAATTGGTTTCCCTTTGCCGTGACTAGTTCACGATTCTTTGTCTTGTTCTTTGAAATTCTACGAAAATGTTACCATCTTATGTTAACATAGGCCATAGAGGGCCGGTTGTTTTTTAACCAAGACACATTGTCACTCGGCAAGCGCCAAGTCATCCTGGAAAAGGAAAATGTTCATGTAATCACAATTTAGTTAGGAATCTCTCTTCGTCACTCTCTGAGTCGGTGGTTAAAATTTCGTTTATTTCATTTTCTGGACACATTTTGTTTCTCTCCAAACCTTTTCTTCATTGGTCCCTAGGCAGGTAAACTTCAAGAATTTTGCTCTAATAATAATTTCTCCCGGATTTAAAAAGAAGCCCAGGCGGATGTCATCACCGACAGCCAAGCTGAGCTTCACTTCCTGACAGCACGCGCTGTGGTTACAAGGTCCCTCCTGCTGCCATTTTCTACGTATTTGTTCCTGAAAGCACAGACCATACCGTTCATATGTATGTTGTCTTGTCGTGCCACAGCAAGCTGAGTTGTCCCACCATACATTATGACACTCTAAACTACCTTTTGGGCACGCTAGCTCCTAGGTTTGTTCTTACTCTTGCTATCAATGCCAACCTTGCCGTCTCTTGCTCTGTCATGCAGTGACGCATATATCGTCATGTGTAAACCATCATTACCTTGACCCACCAGTATTCGCTGAATGCGTACCAATACAAGTTATCTTGAGCTACATTATGCTTCAATAACCATTATATACGATCCGTGTTTACCATAATAACACTTAGGATTCGTACTGGCATGTCTGCAGATACTGGATTCTTCTCTTCAATGGCCTCTGTAACCATAGTCGCGGCACAGCAACCACAGTCTCCACTTTGTGAACTTCAACGTCTTCAACCAAACCAGGTGTTTTCTAAGGCCTAAGTGTACTCTTGAGTGTTATCTCAAATGGGTCTGATTGCAGTGATAATGTAATCCTTAGAATCTGTGAAACCACGTCCTTTTCTTCGAAATTCTCCGAAACCAAACAAATCCACGCTTCGCAAACTTAGCTCCCAGACCAATGAAACCTTAGAATCACACCTTTTCTCTTCTCTTGTACAAATATATTGTCATTCTTTCAATTGCATAACCATGTGTATTGTCATTCTTTCAATTGCATAACCATGTGTATTGTCATTTTTTTCAATTGCATAACCATGTGTATTGTTATTTTCAATTGCATAACCTTGTATGTTGTTTTACACCATGTACTTTCCCCAAAGTTGTCTTTTCCAAACATTCTATGTACCCCCATCCATTCCCTACAAACATTGTGACCTAAACTATAGCATAAACTGTATGTTCTAGCTAGGCAATCTCTCAAGCAACGAATCTCTCAAAAACCCCGATGGAAGCATAAGAGGATTTTTGTCCCTACAGCTCCATTGCCACGTCGCTTTTTTTCCAAGCGCGGGGGGAAGTGTTATGGTACGCCCTAAACGACAGAATTCGAGCCCACGGGAGCTCCACCGCGGACAGCAACACCCCGCTCCCCCCTGTTTCCTGCTTCCTACCTCCTCCCTAGTGCACTCCCGCGCACACCAACGCGTCCCGCCAGTCGAGAATTGCAAGCGGCCTCGGGAACACGTTACGCTCCCCCGGATCGAACACCGAGTTCGCGGCTAATTTCTGTCGACCAATTTGAACGCAATTACATCTGCGATGTTAATTGAAGTACATACGGGTTTTAGCGCTGGTATTCTGCCATGCCTGTGTGAACTTCGGGTCCTGTCCTAGACTCGGAAGTGCCCCCTGCTGAACCCGGAAGGCGTGGATCCCCGAACATCATGTAAGCTGTACAAATATTCCCTCTTCTGTTTGTGTCCTTTAACGATAGACTGTAAACCCTCGCGAAAAGCCATCACTCAGGGAGTTTCGTTTCAGAGATCACGAGGTATAAACACGATAGCTAGGTTTGTGTAATATGCATTTCTTGTGTTGAATTGTACTGTAATAACCTATGAAACTGTGTTTTGAATTTGCAATACATGAATCTATTTAACTCAATCCTGTTGTTATTCTGCCTCGGCAGGAGCATTTCCTAGAGTGTATTTCCCGGACGACCGTGGGGGGATGAGAGTTCCGAAGCATTCGTGCGACCTGCCCCTGGAATAGAGGGTACTTTTGTCTCTGCTGTGAGCTGGCCTGGGACATGTTTAGGGCCCATCATAACAACGGGCGCGCAACGTGGCGCATAACAACCATTACGTAAATAAATACGAGTGTTTTTCCCGGGACTTCGAACGGGGCTCGTGGCCATGTACTGCTTGTTTCCCGATTTAAGAGAATAGAATAACTTTGGTTCGAAACTCACACTGGCGAATTTTTTTTATTTTATTGTTTTATTTTATTTTAACAAGCCATGTAAATTCAATAACCACACGTCCGAAGGAGTGAATGAACCTAAATATAGAGGAATTTATAGAAGACACAAGAAATGATTTTACTAAAATAACAACTGTTAAAGACTCTAAAATAAAAATAAAGTTTAGAAAACAATATTAAAAAGCTGGAAGAAGCAATAAAATACGAACATTTTAAACTACATTAAAAAATATTTCAATTGCAAGACCAAATAATTCAAAATAATGAAAATTACTGCAAAAATTTGAAAAAATAATTACAACAAATCAAATTGTTAAAACATACGCTGAAGTTATCGCGCAACTCAAATCTCCGGTTTTGTATCCCATTATTTTAAGCTCGAAAAACGAAAAATAAGATATCAAGGAAATAATAACCAAGAACTTAAAAATATTATCAACCTTAACTGAATGGTATTTATTTGTGAGAGTGGATTTATGTGTTTGTGTCAAAGATGACTGGCGAAAGACCTTGATTTTGTGTTACTACCACTGCTTGCAATAATAAAAATACATGTTGCATAGAAAGGAAATGACTCACCGGTAAAGGATAAGAACTTGTATGCTGGCAATGCAATAATCTGCATTCTCTCTTCATCCAACAGGCACAAAACAGCAGTAATAAGCGTGAGGTTCGTTTATTTTATAGTACACAGCCGAGTTATTTTAATGGCGGTAACTGGGAGCAGAGCACAATGGTTATCTCGCGGCGGGCTTTTATTACAGACTCATTAAGATTGTGGGGAAGATTGGCGGGTAGGCAATTGGGAATAGGTAGGACAAAGGACTTGCAACAATAATTAATACCAATCCCAACAGTGACAGTATGTATGCGTGCATAGGTATGTGTATGTATATGTACGTACATAGGTATGTGTATGTATATGTATGGGCGTAATCATTAACAAAAAAGAAGACAGGATCCAAGACAAAAAATCAACCTCGAAGGAATAAACGTGAGAGTTAAAAAAGAAAAGTCCATGTATGATCTTCAAAGGAATCGACAAGAATTATAACAAAGAAGAATTTTTGAATGACTTAATCCTACAAAACGAAGACATAAAAACATTAAATATAGAAGAAAAAATCAAAATAAAAGGAACAATCAACATTAAATTTTTTTTTTTTTTTTACAGTGGATACCGCACAAGAATCTCAACTGCTCCCTTCTGGAGCCAGTGAGACTATGGCATCCCCAATTGGAGTAGGTTGTGAGGCTGAAGGTAGGGGGAGGAGAAGGAGGTGGGGAAGAGGAAGGTTGAAAAGTACCTGGCTATTCAGATCTGGTCACCAAACACGGCTAAAGCCATTTTCAAGCAACGTTTCAATTCTGAATGGTGGTCTTACACCAGGGCGATACTGATAGTATCTTCCACTCTGGAACATGCCGCAAATATACTATATATTATTTTAAATGAATCAATTGTGAAATAACACAACTTAATCAAATAAAATTTATTTGCGCATGCCGGGTTCGATTTCGCGACCTCCGGATTGTGAGTCAAGAGTCTTAGCCACTGGACTGCGGAGGTCGTCAAAATAACATTATTATCGAATGCACTGGATGCATTAGAAATTTACTTACAAAAAAAGTAAACCTGGGTTTCTCCCAAATAAAACCGGAAGATTGTAACCCGCTAATGCAATGTTACCACTGCCAGAAATATCGCCATACAGCCACGTGTTGTCTAATAGGGTGGATCGCCATTGTATGGAATTTTTTAATTTTATAAAGCAGTTTTTGCGGGGTGCGGAATAGGTTCATACAATTAAGCATACAAAATATCAATTTAAAATTTTATTACTGCCCCAAAGCAGTTGAATTATTTAAAATCTGGTAAAAAATGGTTCCTTCGTAAAACAGTTTTGAGTCAATATGAAAACTTTTATTTTTACTTTTACATTTTATAATGATTAAAAATTGCCGCGCCTTAATTAAAAATATTTAAAAAATTTGATAATGTTTATTTTCTCGCAAAAAATTGACAAATTGTTAAGTCCACTTTCGCGCACTATACCAAGAAACACAACAAACATCTTTAGATCAACCGTCCACATCTCGCAGTACAGTTTCAAGTTTTACTAACGTTGATCTTCCAACTGACCACCAATACTTTGCTTCATCTACTTCTTATTTTTATGTCATAAATCCGACAGACAGTAGACTACCTGTTGTATCCAGAACATTGGATCGATACAGTATTTCTGATGCAGGTGCTGCCATCGTCTGCGCTACAATGCAAGATATTGGATTAGTGACAACAGATAATCTAACTAACGTGATCGATCGTAATAACATTCGACGTGTTCGTGCCAAAAATAGGACCACACTGACTGGCATCAATCAGCCCCATTTTGATTCGTACATTTGCATATCGTTTGACGTTCGAAATAATAAAACATTAATCATGGAGGATGGACGCAGAAAAGTTGTGATAGAAGAACATAATATCAGTCTTTTGAAAGAACCTTGATCACAACACATTGGCCACATAGGCGTTAAGTTCGGTGATGCTAAAACAATAGCTCACAAATTGTTTTCATATTTTGTGGATCCATCCATTGATTTAGCTTGCATCGTGGCTATCGGATATGACCGTCGGAAAGTCTGGCATGGACAATGTAACGAAAACTTTGCGAAAAGAAACCTGGGTAAAATCTGTCATTCGCACTTGTTAACAACAGCCAATACTATTCTCCGACTTTACATTTAAACCAAGAATCCGACAGAAAATCAGGTGATATTGACTGAATTTATGCTAAACGACGAACGAAGATAAATTAGAGAGTTGGCTCTGAGACGGATTCTAAGTATCCGAGAACGTACGTCAGGGTTCTCTTCAATAAGTGTATTTAAGCTACCTGCTTTTAATTTCAACGCAGCAGACTATATTGACTTGATCTACTGGGAAAAACCATCAGAATCACCTCTTACAAAACTGATATCTAGCGAGACAATAATTGATGCCATTGCAGACCACGAAATTAATCATTAAATCCAACATTTTGTGTAAGTTTTGATTGATGCCCTGTCACATGCAAGCCACGGAAAGATGCATCAAAGTGGTAACGGTATCATGCTCTGCTGTTTGCGACCCTGAAAGACGTGAAGGGTGGATACAAAACAAGCTAGAATCTTGTCGTATAATGCCAGTATTCAATTCGAAGAAGGGCTATAAAACACAATAACTTTTATGATTTTTGACTGTATTTCTTAACATTGCTTGTGATTTTTTGCTTAGCAATGGTACTTTTATTGTTTCTTGATTAGTAGATAATATTACAAGTAAATGAAAAGATAATTTTTTTTATATTTTAAATACTTTTATTGAGCAAAGATTAAAACCTTTCTTTTTCTAGTTTCTCGCTGTTTTTTAAAAAATTGAATTGACTTGGGCAGTACTTGCACTCAAAATATCTTAATACTGTCATAATGACTTTTAAAAAGTATCCCTATAAAGCATCCATTTCACACCCCGCTGCTAAGAAAAACAAAAAAACAAAAAATCGATCCACACTATTGTCTAATAATAAACGAAAAACCTATTTGCCCTCACTGCGCTGGAGATCATGGACTAAAAGACTGTAAAAAAAATGAAGTGCCAAAGTTCATAAACTGCATAACTAATAACCTATTTAAAAAGAGTTCTTATCAAACAAACCAAAAAGCCAACAACGAAGAATGCAAACAACGCATAAAAATATTACAACTTGCAAAGGAACGAATCGACTACAACTAAACATGAATCATCCATGTTTACATTCCACATTACAAAAAAAATCGACCAAAACTACAACATTACAGAAGAAATATGCGAAAGCGTTACCGAAATTAAAAAATGGTGTCATAATACTGATTCTGCTTTTCTAGTGCTAAACATGAACATAAGAAGCCTTTCAAGAAATCTATATGAATTATTAATAAACATTAATAATTTAAACACATCACCGGTGTGCATAGGGTTAACTGAAACACACTCCAACAGCGATCAATAGATAAGTGCGCTACCCAACTACTGAGGAATTGCAACCAAAATATCTATAAACAAAAATAGTGGAATAATTATGTTCGTACGCGACGATTGTGAAGTGATAAACACAGAAGAAGTAAACATTGGATTTGTCAACTGCTTAAAAATTGATATTAAATTTAAAAATTCTATTTATAGAATCATAACAATATACCGTACACACAAATCAAACATAACAAATTTTACAAACGAACTTTATCTATACCTGAATAAATTAACAAAGATTTTTACGATTATATGTGGAGACTTTAACAGAAACATTTCTAATTACCATAATTCAATAGAAAAAAATAACTTCTTAAACATGATGACTCATCACAAATTCAAATCGTGCATTAATAACTAAATCAAATGACATCTTGTCTAGACCATATTTAGTGTAATGTAAACCTGAATTATATAAAAAAATGTCAAATCTAACCCTTTTTAACTATGAAACTAAAAATAAAAATAAAAACAACCATAAATTAAGTACCACAAAAACCACATTAAGCTACCAACTATTAGAAAAATCACACTCAACAGAAAAATGGACTGAAGTAATAATCAGTAAGTGCGCTAATGAAAGTGCATATTTATTGGAAAATAAATTATCAGAACACATTTTAAATGCTTCTGAAATTAAAAACTTGCATCAAAACTCAAAAATAAAATAAACCCTATATCACTAACGGATTAGTAAAAGCAGTTAGAAAAAAATAAACTTTTCAAACTAGCTCATCAACCGAAAGATAAAAAATCTATTATTTCATATTAAAAAATATATAAAAACCTTAATTCGGATAACGAAAAATAGCTACTACTCCCAAATAATTATAGAGGCTAAAAATAATAATAAAAAATTTGTACTTAAATAAACGAAATAATAAATAAAAATTAAAAGAGAAGTTGTGTATCCGAAATTTCAGATAGGAAAAAACGTATAACGTCCAACTCGCAACTAAAAAATGCTGTAATGTTTTAAGCAACTATTTTGTACGTGTTGGAAAAAATCTGGTAAACGCTATAAAAACACGGCCCAACAATAATAAAAATAATCCCTACACGACCCAACGTTTAATTTGGGAGGCGGGAATGGGTACCGCCGCCCCGGGAACCTTTATTGGATAACCAACACCTCTGCCATAGGTCACCCCAAGTGGTTCGCTACGTTTGGTGAATTAGCAGGGGTGCCCGGGTTCATGGGGTGAGGTTTGTCTAGGTCTTGGAGGCGGATGACCAGGACATACTGAACCCAAGATTCCTACCCACCCCTTAAACCCTTTTCCTTCCCAGAATTCTCCTCTCCTTCCTTTTCTTAAAAAAACCCTCCACAAGCATCATAAGTGAGCATAAAGATGGCATAGGCCGTGAGGGAAATTATCTTCCTTAGGGCCTCCTGTGTGGAGCTCATTTGAAAAAAAAAACACCAATATAATAAGATCAAAAAAATAACAGAAACGGATGTTGGAAAAATTATTGATGATTTAAAGGGGGGCTCTGCTCCCGGTTATGACAACATAGATGTAAACATATTAAAAACAATGAAACAATATCTAATTTGCCCATTAACTCATATAATAAATACAAGCCTTATAAAACGTGTATTTCCAAATAATTACAAAAGAACAATAATAACACCGATATATAAAGCAGACTGCCCAAACGACCCACAAAATTATCGTCCTATTATAACCCTTTTATCAAATATATCAAAAATATTCGAAAAAATTGTGAAAAACCAAATCTGGGCCTTCTTAGAACAACATCATATTATAAATTCTAAACAGTATGGTTTCAAAAAAATCGCCAGCACCCATGATGCCATTGCGAAAATAACAAACTATATATATACCGCCCTAGACTCAAATGAAAAATGCATTGGAATATTTATTGACCTTAAAAAAGCAATTATATCTCATACTAACTTAATAAAAAAAATCAAATCAATTGGAATAAATGGAATGGTGCTACCCTGGATTACAAGCTTTTGGAAAATAGACCACAACAAGTAAAATTATTAAATGAACTAGGTAAGTATGTAAGTGATTCTGAAAGTAGTAACTTCTCAATACCATAAGGCACCGTTCTAGGACTACTTTTGTGCATTATTATATGTAAATGATTTATTTGATGTTGCTAAATATGAGGAAATTGTCTCATATGCAGATGACACAGTGCTTCTTCTAAAAGCAAACACATGGATAGAATTGAATAAAAAGGCTAACACAGACATAAATGAATTATGTAAAAATATGGTTTGACAATAACCTACTATCGTTAAACTCTAAAAAAACACATTACATACACACGCCGCATGAAATAAACATAAGGATCCACTCTGCACCAAAAACCCAACAACACCATTGTAACTTACTGTGTACTAATATTGAAATGAAAACTTCAACCAAATATCTAGGAATCACTATTGTGATAATGATGTCTAAAATGGATAGCGCAAATAAGTACGAAAATTGACCTATATTTTTAGCTGTTTGAGACACATTCTAAATAAAGAACTACTGAAGAATTACTGAGATTGACGTACTTTGCTTCCTGTCAATCCATAATCCATTTGTTTTTTTGTTTTTCTTAGCAGCGGGGTGTGAAATGGATGCTTTATAGGGATACTTTTTAAAAGTCATTATGACAGTATTAAGATATTTTGAGTGCAAGTACTGCCCAAGTCAATTCATTTTTTTAAAAAACAGCGAGAAACTAGAAAAAGAAAGGTTTTAATCTTTGCTCAATAAAAGTATTTAAAATATAAAAAAAATTATCTTTTCATTTACTTGTAATATTATCTACTAATCAAGAAACAATAAAAGTACCATTGCTAAGCAAAAAATCACAAGCAATGTTAAGAAATACAGTCAAAAATCATAAAAGTTATTGTGTTTTATAGCCCTTCTTCGAATTGAATACTGGCATTATACGACAAGATTCTAGCTTGTTTTGTATCCACCCTTCACGTCTTTCAGGGTCGCAAACAGCAGAGCATGATACCGTTACCACTTTGATGCATCTTTCCGTGGCTTGCATGTGACAGGGCATCAATCAAAACTTACACAAAATGTTGGATTTAATGATTAATTTCGTGGTCTGCAATGGCATCAATTATTGTCTCGCTAGATATCAGTTTTGTAAGAGGTGATTCTGATGGTTTTTCCCAGTAGATCAAGTCAATATAGTCTGCTGCGTTGAAATTAAAAGCAGGTAGCTTAAATACACTTATTGAAGAGAACCCTGACGTACGTTCTCGGATACTTAGAATCCGTCTCAGAGCCAACTCTCTAATTTATCTTCGTTCGTCGTTTAGCATACTAATAAGTATATTTTCGCTGTGGCCAAAATACTCGTTGCGTTGAATCATGGGATCTACCACCTTTGTCAAATGCTCTGGAAGGTAACGAGACAATTTTATGGTTTTAGATGATGAGAGATGTCTCGCCCCGTAAACACACGCAGGCTGTGTTTTTATTTTAAACCACATCGGAACATACATACACTCTTAGCATAAATTCAGTCAATATCACCTGATTTTCTGTCGGATTCTTGGTTTAAATGTAAAGTCGGAGAATAGTATTGGCTGTTGTTAACAAGTGCGAATGACAGATTTTACCCAGGTTTCTTTTCGCAAAGTTTTCGTTACATTGTCCATGCCAGACTTTCCGACGGTCATATCCGATAGCCACGATGCAAGCTAAATCAATGGATGGATCCACAAAATATGAAAACAATTTGTGAGCTATTGTTTTAGCATCACCGAACTTAACGCCTATGTGGCCAATGTGTTGTGATCAAGGTTCTTTCAAAAGACTGATATTATGTTCTTCTATCACAACTTTTCTGCGTCCATCCTCCATGATTAATGTTTTATTATTTCGAACGTCAAACGATATGCAAATGTACGAATCAAAATGGGGCTGATTGATGCCAGTCAGTGTGGTCCTATTTTTGGCACGAACACGTCGAATGTTATTACGATCGATCACGTTAGTTAGATTATCTGTTGTCACTAATCCAATATCTTGCATTGTAGCGCAGACGATGGCAGCACCTGCATCAGAAATACTGTATCGATCCAATGTTCTGGATACAACAGGTAGTCTACTGTCTGTCGGATTTATGACATAAAAATAAGAAGTAGATGAAGCAAAGTATTGGTGGTCAGTTGGAAGATCAACGTTAGTAAAACTTGAAACTGTACTGCGAGATGTGGACGGTTGATCTAAAGATGTTTGTTGTGTTTCTTGGTATAGTGCGCGAAAGTGGACTCAACAATTTGTCAATTTTTTGCGAGAAAATAAACATTATCAAATTTTTTAAATATTTTTAATTAAGGCGCGGCAATTTTTAATCATTATAAAATGTAAAAGTAAAAATAAAAGTTTTCATATTGACTCAAAACTGTTTTACGAAGGAACCATTTTTTACCAGATTTTAAATAATTCAACTGCTTTGGGGCAGTAATAAAATTTTAAATTGATATTTTGTATGCTTAATTGTATGAACCTATTCCGCACCCCGCAAAAACTGCTTTATAAAATTAAAAAATTCCATACAATGGCGATCCACCCTATTAGACAACGCGTGGCTGAATGGCGATATTTCTGGCAGTGGTAACATTGCATTAGCGGGTTACAATCTTCCGGTTTTATTTGGGAGAAACCCAGGTTCACTTTTTTTGTAAGTAAATTTCTAATGTATCCAGTGCATTCGAAAATAATGTTATTTTGACGACCTCCGTAGTCCAGTGGCTAAGACTCTTGACTCACAATCCGGAGGTCGCGGATTCGAACCCGGCATGCGCAAATAAATTTTATTTGATTAAGTTGTGTTATTTCACAATTGATTCATTTAAAATAATATATAGTATATTTGCGGCATGTTCCAGAGTGGAAGATACTATCAGTATCGCCCTGGTGTAAGACCACCATTCAGAATTGAAACGTTGCTTGAAAATGGCTTTAGCCGTGTTTGGTGACCAGATCTGAATAGCCAGGTACTTTTCAACCTTCCTCTTCCCCACCTCCTTCTCCTCCCCCTACCTTCAGCCTCACAACATACCCCAATTGGGGATGCCATAGTCTCACTGGCTCCAGAAGGGAGCAGTTGAGATTCTTGTGCGGTATCCACTGTAAAAAAAAAAAAAAAAATTAATGTTGATTGTTCCTTTTATTTTGATTTTTTCTTCTATATTTAATGTTTTTATGTCTTCGTTTTGTAGGATTAAGTCATTCAAAAATTCTTCTTTGTTATAATTCTTGTCGATTCCTTTGAAGATCATACATGGACTTTTCTTTTTTAACTCTCACGTTTATTCCTTCGAGGTTGATTTTTTGTCTTGGATCCTGTCTTCTTTTTTGTTAATGGTTACGCCCATACATATACATACACATAACTATGTACGTACATATACATACACATACCTATGCACGCATACATACTGTCACTGTTGGGATTGGTATTAATTATTGTTGCAAGTCCTTTGTCCTACCTATTCCCAATTGCCTACCCGCCAATCTTCCCCACAATCTTAATGAGTCTGTAATAAAAGCCCGCCGCGAGATAACCATTGTGCTCTGCTCCCAGTTACCGCCATTAAAATAACTCGGCTGTGTACTATAAAATAAACGAACCTCACGCTTATTACTGCTGTTTTGTGCCTGTTGGATGAAGAGAGAATGCAGATTATTGCATTGCCAGCATACAAGTTCTTATCCTTTACCGGTGAGTCATTTCCTTTCTATGCAACATGTATTTTTATTATTGCAAGCAGTGGTAGTAACACAAAATCAAGGTCTTTCGCCAGTCATCTTTGACACAAACACATAAATCCACTCTCACAAATAAATACCATTCAGTTAAGGTTGATAATATTTTTAAGTTCTTGGTTATTATTTCCTTGATATCTTATTTTTCGTTTTTCGAGCTTAAAATAATGGGATACAAAACCGGAGATTTGAGTTGCGCGATAACTTCAGCGTATGTTTTAACAATTTGATTTGTTGTAATTATTTTTTCAAATTTTTGCAGTAATTTTCATTATTTTGAATTATTTGGTCTTGCAATTGAAATATTTTTTAATGTAGTTTAAAATGTTCGTATTTTATTGCTTCTTCCAGCTTTTTAATATTGTTTTCTAAACTTTATTTTTATTTTAGAGTCTTTAACAGTTGTTATTTTAGTAAAATCATTTCTTGTGTCTTCTATAAATTCCTCTATATTTAGGTTCATTCACTCCTTCGGACGTGTGGTTATTGAATTTACATGGCTTGTTAAAATAAAATAAAACAATAAAATAAAAAAAAATTCGCCAGTGTGAGTTTCGAACCAAAGTTATTCTATTCTCTTAAATCGGGAAACAAGCAGTACATGGCCACGAGCCCCGTTCGAAGTCCCGGGAAAAACACTCGTATTTATTTACGTAACGGTTCACGCGGACAGCGCGTCGTGTTACTTATTGTCTTTACTGTCGCACTAGAATTCTTTATGTTTTTGCAACTTGTTTAACTTTTTTTTTTAAACAGCGTAACTGGATTGTTCACTTTTATACACTTTTATTTGATTTTTTACTTTCTCCAGTCTTCAGGATAATAGCAGCTTTTTTTCTTTGAAATAGTTAAACTGCGAACTTTGGCGTGCCGTTTTATATTTTTTCAAAAACACATATTTTGATACTTCCGTGTGAAAAAATGAGAAGGCATAAACGTGACGCATGACGTGAAAATTACCAACAATTCTACCTTGCATATCTGCCAATGTGTACACTAAATCCGAGACTCTATTTTTTATCACATTACGAACGAATCTAGGTGCCAACTTATGGGAAAAGTAATCCGGACCACTGGATTGAGCAAAATTCCTCCTCCAAATGACATCACCTACATTATAAACCACGGTTTTACGGCGTAAATTATAATGTTGGGCATTCTTTTTAAAGGCTTGTATTAATGCATTTGCAACTTGTTCGTAAATAGGAACTAAGTCTTCCAACTTTTTTGCAAATTCGGCTCTAGACTGATCTAAAGGTATGTCCACGACACTAGAAGAAACATTAATTTTGTGTAAATTGCCATCAATAATTTGTTCCCTGCCGTGCATAAGGAAAAAAGGCGTGAAACCTGTTGCAAAATTAACAGTATTATTCAAGGCTGACTGAATCTGAGGCAGAAATCTGGACCAATTACGATGGTCAGACTCGGTCAAGATAGACAAGGCAGTCCCGATAGTTTGGTTATACCGCTCCACTACATTATTTTGCGGGGTGTAATAGGCGTTATAAAAAGGCATAGGAACATTATAATCGGCCAACAATTGTTTAAACTCTTTTGAAACAAATTGTTTACCATTATCACACACAAGGGTTTGCGGAACACCGTGGACTAGAAAAATAAATTGTTCAACATTTTTTACAATGCTTTTCGCAGTAGCATTTCTGAGCGGAAAAATCCATGTATATTTGGAAAAAACGTCAACAACCGATAAAATGTACATAAAACCTGCGTAACTACGTGGAAGAGGTCCTACAAGATCGATAGACAACATTTGCATCGGTCTGTTGACTATTTTTGGATTCGTAGAAATACCCGCCGGCGCAGATGTATTTATTTTATGTGCCTTGCATGTTTTACACTTATTAACAAACTTTTTGACGTCATTATACATAGCCGGCCAAAAGTAACGGAGTTGAACTTTCTTATACGTTCTGAAAACACCGGGGTGGCAAGAGTTAATAGATTCGTGTTCTTTACTTAAAATAGCGTTGCGGTCCTCAAAAGGCACAACCAGCTTCCAGGCTGTATCCTCTTGCAAAGCGAAACGAGATTTAGAATGTCGAAATAAACAATTATCTTTAATTTGGAAGTTATTGAAACGTTGGGGATTATTCATACAATTGGAAAACAAATTACTATACCAACTATCCGAAGTTGTAGGCAAAGAATCTATGGCAGCAACAGTAAAATCGTCTTTACGAGAAAGAACATCTGGAACAGTATTTAATTTACCCTTTCTGTGCACCACATCAAAAGAATATTGGCAAAGACGCGTAGACCAACGCGCAAGTCTACCAGTTGGATTGGACAACGAAACCAACCACTGCAAACTGGAGTGATCCGTCACCACTGTGAAATGAACACCTTCTACGTAAGGCCTGAAATGATTGACTGATTCTAACACTGCAAGGAGTTCGCGCTCCGTAACGCCGTAGTTTCGTTCGTGAACATTTAAGCACCTAGAGAAAAAAGAGACAGGATGTTCTTCACCGTCAAACACCTGAGTAAGCACGCCGCCGATTCCAACGTTGCTCGCGTCGCAATGTATAGTAAAGGGCAAAGAAAAATCTGGACAACTAATAACGGGAGCAGAAGTTAGAGCTTTTTTTAATTTTTTAAACGCGTCTTCCGCTTCTGAAGTCCAAGAAAAATTACTTATTCCCATTCTAGAACCAGTGAGTTTTGTCAACGGGGCCGCAATAGTAGAGAAATCTTTGATAAAACGCCTATAATAACCGCAAAGACCTATAAAAGCTTTAATTTGCTTCGAATTCTTAGGGGTGGGGTAAGTACGAATGCATTCTAATTTAACGGGGTCTGTACGAAGACCTTTCGCGTCTACGATATAACCTAGATATTTTAACTCTTCCTTACAAAACTCGCATTTTTTGAGGTTAACTGTTAAACCCGCATCTCTTAATCGTTCATAAATTTTATTCAAAATCTTCAAATGTGACTCAAAATCTTCCGAAATAACAATCAAATCATCGAGGTAACAAAAGACGTTCTCGTCAAACTCAGGACCAAAAAGAGCATCCACCAGACGCTGCAATTCGCTGGGAGCATTCTTAAGACCGAACGGCATCCTCACAAATTCAAATAAACCATGGCCTGGTACAACGAAAGCCGTTTTAGGACATGATTCCTTATCCAAGGGAATCTGCCAAAATGATTTGCTCAAATCTATAGATGAAATAAAACGAACACCCCTTAGTTTATCTAAAATACGCGAAATGTAAGGGAGGGGGTAGGAATCTGCCAATGTGACGCTGTTCAAACGCCTCGAGTCCAAACAAAACCTGACAGAACCATCCTTCTTAGGAACAATCAAAACTGGGTTTGACCAAGCCGAACGAGAACGACGGACAACACCTAAATCTAACATTTCTTTTAATTGTTCTTCTAATTGTTTCTGGCGAGTTTGAGATAAAGGATAGTAACGCTGCTTAATAGGATCCCCAGTTGTATTTATTTTATGACGTACTAAATGGGTTTTACCTAAACCACGTTCTTCGAAAGAAATTGATTTAAACTTAACTATAACAGAATTTAATTTGAGATTGTCTTGGTGGGACAGCAAGGAAGCTGATGTTAATTTACGAACCTCACCGACAACCTTCCCAAAATTAACATTGCTGTCGACTTTTGGAAACAACTGAGGGGCCACGTCGAATTGCTTCCAAAAATCTACTCCCAAAACAATTGAAGAGGACAGAGACGGTATAACGAAAAACTTAATATATTTCTTAATATTATTATACAATACTAGTACTCGCATAGTACCAATTATATCCTGACGTTTGCCATCCGCGGTGGTAACGTAGGAATCTAACTTATTTAACTTATATCCTAAACTTATTAAAAAATTATACACAGAACCCCCGAAACAACTGACAGTAGCTCCACTGTCCAAAAGCCCTGAAAAAACCAAATTCTTAATTTTAATATTAACATGTGGTCTAACATCACGTCCACAATCAGCTAACGGCACACATGCGTCCATGTTGTGCGTGGTAAACTTAGATACATTACTAGGAACTGACGACGACCTCCTGTCATCCTTGTGCACAGAACGCAAAAGATCGTCGGCTAGTTTTTTGAATTAAACTTGTTCGTTTCATTATGCTTAAGAGAATCCCTTTTCCATTTTTGACAAAATTGTTTCGTATGCCCCTGTTCCTTACAATAGAAACAATTAAAAGTTTTCTTACTATTAAAAGCAGAACTAGGAGAAGACGCGCGTGGAGAAAAGGAAGCTTGATTATAAGTAGCGCGGGGAGAGAACGAGCCTTGAGCTTGTGGCGAGTGCGACGGCTGAGAATATGGAGCCCGATGAGAATACGACGTTTTATGAAAAGGAACTCGCGGAGATGAATTAAATTGAGGTACAGGTTTGTCTACCGAAAGCTTTTCGAATTTACGGCATACACTTACTAAAGCTGAAAGATTCTTTTCCGAGAAATAGGCAATGGCCAAGGCATACTTTGGTTGTAGACTGTCACATACTAAGTCCACCAATTGTTCCTCAGAAAGCGGAACATCCAGCCTTAAGTTTGCTAACTGAACATCTTCGACATATTCCACTATAGCCTGGTTATATTTTTGCTTCATAGCGAACAAGGCTTTTAAAGCTTCCGTTTGATTGGTACAAACGTCAAAACGAGAAATGAGGAGCCTTTTCAAAGTTGACCAAGACAAAGAATCATCAAAAATAGTTCTAAACCAGGAAAGTGCCCTTCCCTCCAGGAGGTCAGAGAAAGAGGTAACAACCGCGGACAAGTCCACCTTCCGGCATCTGGATAATTCTTCTATGCGTAAAATGAAATCTCTAACATCCGAAGACCCAGAAAATTTTAAACCCCAAGAATGAACGGACGAAGAAGAAGTTGGAGGAATAGGCGACTGGTAATAATTATTAATTACGGTTGTAGTCTTTTCTAAACTAACTGTATTATCATTACCTATATTCATATTGGAACCACTCCCTGTATTATCATCACCTATATTCATATTGGAAGTACCTCCTTCTTTCAAACTTCTATTAAAAGTACGAGCCTGTTCGCGCATACTGGCTAATGTTGCTTCCGGAACTATCTCACGATCCGTTAATAATTTTGTCATTTCCTCCTTTGACAGTCCATTAATATCGGAAATCGCCATTGTTGAAAACAAAAAAATTTCAAAATAATAAAAAAAAAATTATTAAATTTAAATAATTTAATTTATAATTAAATTATTGTTCATAAATAATTATATTTAATTAAACGTAATAATATAATTATCCACCCTGAAATTAATAATAATATAACCGTAACACTTTAATTACCAAACACCCTGTACTTATAAACTCAATAAGTAGTCATTATTTATTAATAACGACGCTGAAATGTGTAACATCTATTTCCTTGGAATGCAGAAAATATTTAATGTAATTATTATTTTTTTTTTATAACATACGCTCCACATAATAATAACAATCACCAGTTGCCAGTTGTTTGTAAAACAAAGTTAACATATTTAATTAATTTCCGCGCCTCGTAATGACAGCTGACAATTGAGATGCCATTCGAAAAAGGTAAACAAACGATTATAGACATGACACATAGTATGCAGACCGTTTGATGTCAAGTATAATCAATGTACATATTTATACACACACCGATCCAATCCTAATGTTATCTTTATCACCCACATGACAGAAAAAATACGTTTCGGGCACCGAAAATAATAGAATTTTAAACGTTGGGCGCAAATGTATCGGGAAAATGGACTCAGGATTGTGGGAGGTAATTTTTCTGTCATGTAAGGTAAATAAAAATGAAAAAGAGTTGACTTCTTATTTAGTATATTTCAATACATAAGACAATGTGCTTATGGAACAGAACCAAGAAAAGAAAAACATTACCAAAAATGAATAGTTTACCATGGTGCCAAGATCTTAAAATAAATTATAACATCGTAAATACCTGGTGGACCTAAGATATAGCTAGACTAGGTTTTCACTTCAGGCTGAACCGCACGCCAAAACAAATCCCCAGCAAACAGGTACGGGAATACCGCCATCACAAGATTCGCAATCTCCTTCAAAAAAGGGAACGTGACATCTTTCAGAGTAGGAACATCGAACTTCCTCCAAGGTATGACTCCATCATAAGAATCGCAACCTCCTTCAAAAAAGGGAACGTGACATCTTTCAGAGTAGGAACATCGAACTTCCTCCAAGGTATGACTCAGCGTCGTCTCTGCGATATTGCCTGAAGGCCATGCATGAAAGGACCTCCATATAAGATGCCTATATCGTGGTCTTAATTCTTCCAAAGGGCCACAAATATATAGATCGAAATCCGGCCAATGCCAAGCAAAGCAATTGCGCGTTCAACTTTCAAAAGAAACTCCATCCCAGACAGCGGATGGATTTGATTCACGCGGAAAAAAGGCCATTCCTCGGCCGCGCGAGAATCATTCACGCAAGTGCCAAAACACACACTTTTTTATTAAAGAAATACGGATCTTCACATTTTACGATCCCGTAACATTAGATCTGACACACGGCACTATCTTCTATACCTCTCAAGGCTTTTATATCTCCATTATTTAAAACTTTAAAACCCAGCGGACCAATTTCACATCAGATGCCCCGGTCTGATGTGGAGGAAGTCGCCATAGACAAAAAAAACTTTTTACTCCCAAAAAAAATTGCCAGTCTCCAAAAAAAAAACCCATAGACAAAATAACAAAATAAGGCAAGAACTGCACTATTTACATAATATTTATGTGACAATAGGTAGGACAAAGGACTTGCAACAATAATTAATACCAATCCCAACAGTGACAGTATGTATGCGTGCATAGGTATGTGTATGTATATGTACGTACATAGGTATGTGTATGTATATGTATGGGCGTAACCATTAACAAAAAAGAAGACAGGATCCAAGACGAAAAATCAACCTCGAAGGAATAAACGTGAGAGTTAAAAAAGAAAAGTCCATGTATGATCTTCAAAGGAATCGACAAGAATTATAACAAAGAAGAATTTTTGAATGACTTAATCCTACAAAACGAAGACATAAAAACATTAAATATAGAAGAAAAAATCAAAATAAAAGGAACAATCAACATAATTTTTTTTTTTTTTTTACAGTGGATACCGCACAAGAATCTCAACTGCTCCCTTCTGGAGCCAGTGAGACTATGGCATCCCCAATTGGGGTATGTTGTGAGGCTGAAGGTAGGGGGAGGAGAAGGAGGTGGGGAAGAGGAAGGTTGGAAAGTACCTGGCTATTCAGATCTGGTCACCAAACATGGCTAAAGCCATTTTCAAGCAACGTTTCAATTCTGAATGGTGGTCTTACACCAGGGCGATACTGATAGTATCTTCCACTCTGGAACATGCCGCAAATATACTATATATTATTTTAAATGAATCAATTGTGAAATAACACAACTTAATCAAATAAAATTTATTTGCGCATGCCGGGTTCGAATCCGCGACCTCCGGATTGTGAGTCAAGAGTCTTAGCCACTGGACTACGGAGGTCGTCAAAATAACATTATTATCGAATGCACTGGATACATTAGAAATTTACTTACAAAAAAAGTAAACCTGGGTTTCTCCCAAATAAAACCGGAAGATTGTAACCCGCTAATGCAATGTTACCACTCCCAGAAATATCGCCATACAGCCACGCGTTGTCTAATAGGGTGGATCGCCATTGTATGGAATTTTTTAATTTTATAAAGCAGTTTTTGCGGGGTGCGGAATAGGTTCATACAATTAAGCATACAAAATATCAATTTAAAATTTTATTACTGCCCCAAAGCAGTTGAATTATTTAAAATCTGGTAAAAAATGGTTCCTTCGTAAAACAGTTTTGAGTCAATATGAAAACTTTTATTTTTACTTTTACATTTTATAATGATTAAAAATTGCCGCGCCTTAATTAAAAATATTTAAAAAATTTGATAATGTTTATTTTCTCGCAAAAAATTGACAAATTGTTGAGTCCACTTTCGCGCACTATACCAAGAAACACAACAAACATCTTTAGATCAACCGTCCACATCTCGCAGTACAGTTTCAAGTTTTACTAACGTTGATCTTCCAACTGACCACCAATACTTTGCTTCATCTACTTCTTATTTTTATGTCATAAATCCGACAGACAGTAGACTACCTGTTGTATCCAGAACATTGGATCGATACAGTATTTCTGATGCAGGTGCTGCCATCGTCTGCGCTACAATGCAAGATATTGGATTAGTGACAACAGATAATCTAACTAACGTGATCGATCGTAATAACATTCGACGTGTTCGTGCCAAAAATAGGACCACACTGACTGGCATCAATCAGCCCCATTTTGATTCGTACATTTGCATATCGTTTGACGTTCGAAATAATAAAACATTAATCATGGAGGATGGACGCAGAAAAGTTGTGATAGAAGAACATAATATCAGTCTTTTGAAAGAACCTTGATCACAACACATTGGCCACATAGGCGTTAAGTTCGGTGATGCTAAAACAATAGCTCACAAATTGTTTTCATATTTTGTGGATCCATCCATTGATTTAGCTTGCATCGTGGCTATCGGATATGACCGTCGGAAAGTCTGGCATGGACAATGTAACGAAAACTTTGCGAAAAGAAACCTGGGTAAAATCTGTCATTCGCACTTGTTAACAACAGCCAATACTATTCTCCGACTTTACATTTAAACCAAGAATCCGACAGAAAATCAGGTGATATTGACTGAATTTATGCTAAGAGTGTATGTATGTTCCGATGTGGTTTAAAATAAAAACACAGCCTGCGTGTGTTTACGGGGCGAGACATCTCTCATCATCTAAAACCATAAAATTGTCTCGTTACCTTCCAGAGCATTTGACAAAGGTGGTAGATCCCATGATTCAACGCAACGAGTATTTTGGCCACAGCGAAAATATACTTATTAGTATGCTAAACGACGAACGAAGATAAATTAGAGAGTTGGCTCTGAGACGGATTCTAAGTATCCGAGAACGTACGTCAGGGTTCTCTTCAATAAGTGTATTTAAGCTACCTGCTTTTAATTTCAACGCAGCAGACTATATTGACTTTATCAAAAAGTGACAGCTGTTTGTTTTGGTTTTGCTCCCGCAATATTAATTAAAAAAACAAAGTTTGTAAACTATTACCTCTCTATACTAGTTACTATTGTACAGGGACAAAGATCTTATACCTTTTGCCATTTTCTCTTTGAGAAAAACAGAGTGAAAGTGTTTTTCTTAGTGTTTTGTTTGCAAAGTTTACAAGAGTGTACAAATCTTATCTTGAGTTTCAAGTGATAAAACTAGCGACTTTCAAAACATTTGAGTGATCAAATCATTGTGTTTTTTCGCTACACTAAATTATAAACAACACTATGAAGCCGTGCACGCGAAATGCAGCCCGCAGTGGATCTCCAGCTGCAACTCCTGCGACGTCATCGCAGATGGTACCAGCTGGTTCTCTGGCCGAGATTATGGAGAAGCTGAACAAAATCGATGTCGAGCTCACTCGCATTAAGCCAATGTGGGGTGAGATATCCGACATAAAGAAGAGCCTCGAGTTTGCACTAGCAGCCATGTCCGATACGGAAAAGAGGGTGGAGGCGGTTGAGAAGAGACTGGAGACTGTCGACCAGATAGTTTCGGAGGTGGCATCTATTAAGAAGAGCATGGACATCTTCAGGTACGAACTCGACGAGCGGGATCAGCTCTCCCGTATGAAAAACCTTGAAATCAAGAACGTGCCTTTGACGAAAGGAGAAAACCTTCTCTGTATAGCCCAGAAAATAGGTGAGCAGATTGGTTTCGCACTACAGCCAGAAGATATAGACATCGTGACGCGAGTGGCTACGAAGACGACCCAGGTTAAGCCAATTATCATCCGATTTGCGAGTAGACGGAGGAAAGAGGAATTTCTCG
This sequence comes from Limnephilus marmoratus, assembly GCA_917880885.1. NCBI lineage: Eukaryota > Metazoa > Arthropoda > Insecta > Trichoptera > Limnephilidae > Limnephilus > Limnephilus marmoratus. Next base: position 38,345 of record OU862930.1, read on the forward strand.
CTCTTTCCAAAAAGGCCAGAAAGATAAGCAGCACTGACCTAAAATATTCGGGACCTGAAACTACAATCTATGTCAACAACCACCTAACAATTAATAATAAAATTCTACTTTCAAAGGTTAAAACCAAAGCACGGGAAGCAGGTTTTAAATTTGTTTGGGTAAAGGACTGCAAGATCTTGGTGAGAAAAAATGAAAATTCACCAGCTTTTTTAGTCAGGAGGGAGACGACCTCCAGAAAATAACATAAGGAAACACCTACTGCTCATCCGATTATTATTGCATACTCGTCCCTCTCCCTCCACACGCTGTCCTATCCTGCATCTCAAATTGCCATTGCATTACCATTATATTTATCATCGCACATCATTACCTTATTATATTTTCTCAACTCCTGTCAACTGCAAGATATTCTCTCTTTCTGTAATCAACTATTATAATGTACTTGTCATATTTCAAGTATCTATACATATTACACCTCACATTATGTTCACATATTCTCTGCATATTTTTGTTATTGTCACTATACTGAAAAAGAGTCCCTGCCTCTAAGTGTTTTTTATCAGAACGTACGTGGACTGAGAACAAAAACTGATACATTTCTTCGCAGTGTTACGAGCGGTGATTATGACGTGATTGGCATAACAGAGACCTGGCTGACAGATTCTATTTCAGATGGGGAGCTTTTGGACACAAGATACAATGTATTCCGACGCGACAGAAGTATTCAAGGTGTAACAATGGGTAGTGGGGTGCTCTTGGCTGTCAAAAAGGAACTCAATGCAATTTGTAATAATTCATGGTGTTCTACAGATGAAGACATTTGGGTGACTCTTCGCATCCCACGTGCAAATGGATTTACTTGCGTTCATCTTTGTTGTATTAACCTGTCCAAAAGCCTCAACTTCAATGCTCGAATCTCCACCTTTTCGAATGATCTAGGTATTAAGCTTTTGAATCAACCTGACGACAAATTTCTTATCATGGGAGACTTTAACCTTTCCGATATTACCTGGACTCTTCCTGTGGGTGAGGTAAAGATGATTCCTTGCAACTATACCTCTACAATAAGCGCAACATTTATCGACAATATTAATTACTGTAACTTCCACCAATATAATGGTGTTCAAAATACGTTAGGAAGAATTCTTGATCTCGTTCTCTGTAATTTCTCGGTACGCGTTGCTCCCGCGAACGATCCGTTGGTTCCTGAGGATATTCACCACAAATCCATCATTATCACTGCTGAGTTCGTTGAACCACCGGTCGTAAAGGAAAAATCAATTAAAATGCCCTCATTCCACAAAGCTAATTATGATGACATAAGAGACAGCCTGGCACAAGTAGATTGGAACGTACTTAACTTAACCGATTCCGTCAATCCTGCAGTATCACATTTTTACAATATTATTAATAATTTGATCTCGGATAAGGTTCCATTGAGGCGTACTGGTAAACATTCCTACCCCCCATGGTATAGCTCATCATTAATAAAACTTATTCGCGAAAAGCAGAAATCTCACAGATTATATATAACTTATAAGAACCCTTCCGATTACATTACTTTTTCAAGACTACGCACCAGACAGAAAAAAATGGCAAAGAAGTGTCACGAAGACTTTATTAATAATGCTGAAGAGAATATCGCCAAAGATCCCAGAGCATTCTGGTCATATGTTAAATCAAAAAAACTATCAGCATCTATTCCTAGCGTTTTAAATCTTAAGGATTTAACAGCCGAGGGGGGACAGGGACTTATTTGCTGAATATTTCCATTCCGTCTACGAACCGGCTGACCCTCTGGGGACTTCCTGCAATGACTCCGTAGTTAAGCAGGTCTGTGCGATAGGGTCAGTTTGTGTCGATGCTGACCTTGTATCTAAATATTTAAAACGGCTTGATTCCAACAAGGGAGCTGGGCCAGATGGTATCCCACCACTGTTCATTACCGAGTGCGCAAATCATTTGTCACTTCCGCTATCTATACTGTTTAATATATCGCTTAAGACTGGTACATTTCCTGATATATGGAAAAGAGCCTACATCACGCCAATTCATAAATCGGGAAATAAGTGTGAAGCAGATAATTATAGACCCATTTCCAAGCTATGCATTTTTTCAAAAGTGTTCGAAAACATAGTCTATGACCAGTTATTCCCTGTGGTAAAGAATTCGATCAATGAATTTCAGCATGGATTCTTTGCAGGTCGCTCTGTTGCTACAAATCTTATGACATTTATAAATTTCTTGTCTGCCTCTATGGATAAACGTGTGCAAGTTGATACAATCTACACCGACTATAGCAAAGCCTTTGATAAGATCAACCACAGCGTCCTGCTTAGAAAACTTGCTAATCATGGTATTCATGGAGATCTCCTTCGTTGGTTATCTTCATACATAACAAACAGGTCCCAGGCTGTGACAGTGGGTGGATTTTCCTCCATCTGGAAAATTATCACTTCCGGTGTGCCTCAGGGGTCCATTTTGGGTCCTTTGCTTTTCTCTATCTATATAAATGATATTACGACATGTTTTCACAACGCTCAAATTTTACTATTTGCCGACGATATGAAGATATACCTTCCTATAAGCTCTCCAGACTGTTCTGTGCGTTTACAAGAAGATCTGGACCGACTGACGGATTACTGTCTCAGAAACAAGCTTTTTATCAATATTTCTAAATGTTGCAAAGTCACATTCACACGTAACCGAGTGAAAATACTGCATGATTACTCCATTTCTGGATTGCTGTTAACAAATAAAGATTATATACGTGACCTCGGGATTCTTTTGGACTCTAAACTTACCTTTGAAAAACACGTTGATAACATTGTCACCAAAGCAACAAAGAGTCTAGGCTTTGTACTAAGAACATGCAAATTTTTCAAAAACACCAAGACTTATCTGATTCTCTACAATTCACATGTTCGTCCTCACCTAGAATACTGTTCACAGGTTTGGAACCCGCGCTATATTGTTTATGTTAACAGGTTAGAAAGAGTTCAGGAGCGATTTCTCAAATTCCTCAATTTTAAATCATTCAATGTATACAATTCTTACGATGAAATCGAGAACCATTTTCAAATCACGAAACTGCTCAACAGGAGGCTTGTCGCTGATCAGATGCTCCTGTACAAAATTATTAACTCGAAAGTTGACTGCCCGGAGTTGCTAAATAAAATAAATTTCCACGCGCCGACTCGATATAGCAGACATAATACCTTTTTCTACATTGATAGATGCAACACAAATTCCAACCAAAATGAATTTATGCAAAGGACATGTAACTACTATAACATTAAATTTGCACGTTTAGAAACATTTGCTGACATATCCACTGCTAGTTACTTTCGCTACAGAATTTCATTGTATAACATACTACGTGCGAATAATACATAACACACATTCATGATGATTAAATTAATTGTACCTAATTTTTTTTTAAATTACCTGCGTGGCAACTTTCCCTTATCCCTGTCCTCCCCTTACCTGTCCCAATCCAAATACCTGTTTTGCACCCTATTTTCTTTACATTTATAAGAGCATTTATTTTATTGTTGTGTTTTTATATTTAGGTTTATCACTTGTTGAATCTACACCTGTATTATAATAGCATTTATTTTATTGTTGTGTTTTTATATTTAGGTTTATCACTTGTTGAATCTTCACCTGTATTATATATATATAAATATATTTTTTTTTTTTTATTGCTGCTTTGTCCTGTTTTTTATTCTTTTCTTAAATATTCTAGTTTACATTCAGTTACTTTTATGTTTCTAAAAACTAAATACCTATCTGTGAACATTAATAATTGGTCTGTTTTTTGATATCTTCTTATGTATATTATGTTATTAAGACTGTTTATGTTCCTTAAATAAATAAATAAATAAATCTACTGGGAAAAACCATCAGAATCACCTCTTACAAAACTGATATCTAGCGAGACAATAATTGATGCCATTGCAGACCACGAAATTAATCATTAAATCCAACATTTTGTGTAAGTTTCGATTGATGCCCTGTCACATGCAAGCCACGGAAAGATGCATCAAAGTGGTAACGGTATCATGCTCTGCTGTTTGCGACCCTGAAAGACGTGAAGGGTGGATACAAAACAAGCTAGAATCTTGTCGTATAATGCCAGTATTCAATTCGAAGAAGGGCTATAAAACACAATAACTTTTATGATTTTTGACTGTATTTCTTAACATTGCTTGTGATTTTTTGCTTAGCAATGGTACTTTTATTGTTTCTTGATTAGTAGATAATATTACAAGTAAATGAAAAGATAATTTTTTTTATATTTTAAATACTTTTATTGAGCAAAGATTAAACCTTTCTTTTTCTAGTTTCTCGCTGTTTTTTAAAAAATTGAATTGACTTGGGCAGTACTTGCACTCAAAATATCTTAATACTGTCATAATGACTTTTAAAAGTATCCCTATAAAGCATCCATTTCACACCCCGCTGCTAAGAAAAACAAAAAAACAAAAAATCTATCCACACTATTGTCTAATAATAAACGAAAAACCTATTTGCTCTCACTGCGCTGGAGATCATGGACTAAAAGACTGTAAAAAAAATGAAGTGCCAAAGTTCATAAACTGCATAACTAATAACCTATTTAAAAAGAGTTCTTATCAAACAAACCAAAAAGCCAACAACGAAGAATGCAAACAACGCATAAAAATATTACAACTTGCAAAGGAACGAATCGACTACAACTAAACATGAATCATCCATGTTTACATTCCACATTACAAAAAAAATCGACCAAAACTACAACATTACAGAAGAAATATGCGAAAGCGTTACCGAAATTAAAAAATGGTGTCATAATACTGATTCTGCTTTTCTAGTGCTAAACATGAACGTAAGAAGCCTTTCAAGAAATCTATATGAATTATTAATAAACATTAATAATTTAAACACATCACCGGTGTGCATAGGGTTAACTGAAACACACTCCAACAGCGATCAATAGATAAGTGCGCTACCCAACTACTGAGGAATTGCAACCAAAATATCTATAAACAAAAATAGTGGAATAATTATGTTCGTACGCGACGATTGTGAAGAAGTAAACATTGGGTTTGTCAACTGCTTAAAAATTGATATTAAATTTAAAAATTCTATTTACAAATTTTACAAACGAACTTTATCTATACCTGAATAAATTAACAAAGATTTTTACGATTATATGTGGAGACTTTAACAGAAACATTTCTAATTACCATAATTCAATAGAAAAAAATAACTTCTTAAACATGATGACTCATCACAAATTCAAATCGTGCATTTATAACTAAATCAAACGACATCTTGTCTAGACCATATTTAGTGTAATGTAAACCTGAATTATATAAAAAATGTCAAATCTAACCCTTTTTAACTATGAAACTAAAAATAAAAATAAAAACAATCATAAATTAAGTACCACAAAAACCACATTAAGCTACCAACTATTAGAAAAATCACACTCAACAGAAAAATGGACTGAAGTAATAATCAGTAAGTGCGCTAATGAAAGTGCATATTTATTTGAAAATAAATTATCAGAACACATTTTAAATGCTTCTGAAATTAAAAACTTGCATCAAAACTCAAAAATAAAATAAACCCTATGTCACTAACGGCCTCATCCTGCGTTCTCTTCTTCGTGTTTTCTTTAAGGCCCTAGTGTTCCTTGAGTGTAATCTCAAACGGGCCAGGTTACTGTGACAAAGTAACCTTGTAACTTCAGTGTAACGTTCAAACACCCCAGACATCCTACGCAAACCACGCTACGCAAACATAGCTCACAGACCAATGATACAATTTAGAGTCATTTTTTTTCTATCACTGCATAACCCTTGTACCTTTCCTCAACAGGTCCTTGTTTATATTTATGTATGTCACTGCTCTTTCATGTACATTCATAGATAATTCTTTGTTCACCATGCTTTTTTCTCTTTTGTTTTTGTTTTCTACTATTTTGTAGCTAGCAACTTTTCTCTCTCTCTCTCTCCTTTTCTCTTAAATGTTTTTTTTTGCACAAGTGCTGGAAGGGTAAGAGGATTTATTAGCCCTACAGCTCCATTACCACGTCGCTTTTATTGCGGCGTGGGGGGAAGTGTTACGTTACAAAAGATAAAGAATAGAGCCCCTTTATTCCTGTTGCGAGGAGTTAGTGAATTGACCCCCAATGCACACCTCGCCGCACCGCCCCCTCTCCGCACGCAGAGGTCCGTAGCGTGCCGATCGGCACCCGGCATTCATTCCCTCGCCGGTCCCGGGCTCGACAACAGTGTTTGCGCTATGTCGCTGTTCAAGAACCTATAAATTCGTGATGTTTTTATAATGTGAATTGTGCACAAGGAGGCTCCCGCCCACTAGTAGCCTGTCTGACGGACTACCTCATATCCTGCCTTGTGAGTAAAAATGAATCCTTGTCCCCTCTGGTGTTTCCTACCGCGTTTAAATTCACTAATACGTGTGGAGAGAGAGTTCCCGCCATGTTTAGAATACAAGTCCTAGCAAGTATCCATGTGTAGTTTGCCGAGGCTGGCAATTGTAAAACCCTGTCTCCTTCTAAATGAATAAACCCTTTACGTGCAAAACTGTGTTCTGATTGAGGAGAGAGACCTGGAGATTGTGAGGAAAGGAGGAGGAGGAATTCACAAGCGAACCACAACACTCGCCTTGGTTTTAAGAGGAACCTTGCTTGCGCCGGCTTCCTGAGCTAGTTCTGTTGGCCTATGTATTGCGTGTCCTTTCCAGGTTTGGTTTAGCAAATGGCCGTATATGCGGCAATGCTAACAATATTTAGTAATTGGAATTTCAATTACCTGATATTGAGGTATTTTGTATTTGTATTTCAAATACTTAAGGCTTCAAAATACATTTTCAAATACATTTAGCGATCTTAATAATGATAATGAAAAATAAACTGACCTAGATAATACATAGACTAAAAACGCTAGTATCCAGAGCAATATATCATGTTAATATTTAGTTTAGTTGTCGACACTGTAGGTACGTCAAAGCAAGTATCTTGTCAATTGTTGTTTTCATCGTTTTCGCGTTGTTCATGAAGACGTGAGTTAATTGATAATTATTGATAATAATGGATGATAAAATTCCGTCATTGCTTTCTATTGTACATTTTTGTGTCATAGAATTAGTCTTGGAGGCGGATGACCAGGATACACTGAACCCCAGATTCCTACCCATCCCTTAAACACTTTTTCTTTCCAGAACTCTCATCTCCTTCCTTTCCTTAAAAAAACCCGCCATACAGCATATCCAAAGATGACATAGGCCCTGAGGGAAATTATTTTTCTCAGGACACCCTGTGTGGAGCACATGTAAAAAAAAAGATGAGATGTGTCTTCTGAGCAATATGATTGGTCAATTTTTGCACGTCTCTGTTTAACCCCTCTGCTTGGTTCAATATATTCGCACCTCACAATCCGGAAGCCTCAGTTTCGGGTGAAAATTCTGAAACCGTCACTTTGGATCGAGATTGTAAAATATCTATGAAAGATAGCTTTCATATTTCAAAGACAATAAGAAGCATTATTTTGTTCTCTTTCTGGTTAAAAGAAAAAATACATATGTTTGCATGAGAGTAAGAGAGATATACAGCTTTTAAAATGTAAGGTCGCTCGGGACGTTTTTGGTCTTATGAAAGTATAACGCAATTACGTGTTTTGGGATGTATTTATTCCTAAACAAGCAGACGGGTTAACTCTGCTCAGCTTTGCTTCTATGGAAACGCACCCTTAGATAAGGGCACTTACAACACTTTATTGCAACCAAAGGTTCTACCAAAACAAAATGTATTTTGTATCTTGAATTTGTATTTTGTGTTTGAAATAAAAAAAATTGTCAAAATACTGTATTTTGTATTTCAAAAATACGACTTGAAAGTATTTCGTTTTTTAAATACATGCGAACAAGTATTGTGAAATTTGTATTTTAATTACAGCAAAGCATGTATTTTGCCCAGCCCCGGCAGATGGGCATACCGGACTACTTGAGACAGAATGTGTGAAAGAGATGACAGTAGCGCGGCGTTGCCGGTTATTTCACCACTATACTGTGGACAGCGACGGAGTGTGGAATTTTTTGTTTTTTTTTCTTTTTAATAGAAAAAAAATGTCATCGGACAGCAAAGTGCTGATAAGATTTTTTACTCCAAATGAGCCAAGGAATAGCTGGTTAAAGTTTGTCGGGTACGTGCCGATACACCCTGTATATATATATATATATTTTTTTTTTTTATACAATACATACAATAGATACATAAATATAATGAAAGTATATAAAAAGCTTAATACAATTATTATTCTTACAATTATATATATTTTTTTTAATATTCTCCCATAATAAGCAAATGCTTGTGTGTACGGGAGGAAGTATTATTTGTTTGGTTATTTTGATTTTTTGTTTTTGTTTTAATTGCTGTTTTTATTTATATTTAGTACTTTTGAAATTTAGATATAAAAATGATTTTTTTTAATATTATTTTAATTATTAGTTTTTGCTTAATGTAAATATGTGAATTTGAGTTTTATAGGCGCCACCCCATCCTATTATACCATATTGGATTATGGATTGACAGGTAGCAAAGTACGTCAATCTCAGTAATTCTTCAGTAGTTCTTTATTTAGAATGTGTCTCAAACAGCTAAAAATATAGGTCAATTTTCGTACTTATTTGCGCTATCCATTTTAGACATCATTATCACAATAGTGATTCCTAGATATTTGGTTGAAGTTTTCATTTCAATATTAGTACACAGTAAGTTACAATGGTGTTGTTGGGTTTTTGGTGCAGAGTGGATCCTTATGTTTATTTCATGCGGCGTGTGTATGTAATGTGTTTTTTTAGAGTTTAACGATAGTAGGTTATTGTCAAACCATATTTTTACATAATTCATTTATGTCTGTGTTAGCCTTTTTATTCAATTCTATCCATGTGTTTGCTTTTAGAAGAAGCACTGTGTCATCTGCATATGAGACAATTTCCTCATATTTAGCAACATCAAATAAATCATTTACATATAATAATGCACAAAAGTAGTCCTAGAACGGTGCCTTATGGTATTGAGAAGTTACTACTTTCAGAATCACTTACATACTTACCTAGTTCATTTAATAATTTTACTTGTTGTGGTCTATTTTCCAAAAGCTTGTAATCCAGGGTAGCACCATTCCATTTATTCCAATTGATTTGATTTTTTTTATTAAGTTAGTATGAGATATAATTGCTTTTTTAAGGTCAATAAATATTCCAATGCATTTTTCATTTGAGTCTAGGGCGGTATATATATAGTTTGTTATTTTCGCAATGGCATCGTGGGTGCTGGCGATTTTTTTGAAACCATACTGTTTAGAATTTATAATATGATGTTGTTCTAAGAAGGCCCAGATTTGGTTTTTCACAATTTTTTCGAATATTTTTGATATATTTGATAAAAGGGTTATAATAGGACGATAATTTTGTGGGTCGTTTGGGCAGTCTGCTTTATATATCGGTGTTATTATTGTTCTTTTGTAATTATTTGGAAATACACGTTTTATAAGGCTTGTATTTATTATATGAGTTAATGGGCAAATTAGATATTGTTTCATTGTTTTTAATATGTTTACATCTATGTTGTCATAACCGGGAGCAGAGCCCCCCTTTAAATCATCAATAATTTTTCCAACATCCGTTTCTGTTATTTTGTTGATCTTATTATATTGGTGTTTTTTTTTTCAAATGAGCTCCACACAGGAGGCCCTAAGGAACATAATTTCCCTCACGGCCTATGCCATCTTTATGCTCACTTATGATGCTTGTGGAGGGTTTTTTTAAGAAAAGGAAGGAGAGGAGAGTTCTGGGAAGGAAAAGGGTTTAAGGGGTGGGTAGGAATCTTGGGTTCAGTATGTCCTGGTCATCCGCCTCCAAGACCTAGACAAACCTCACCCCATGAACCCGGGCACCCCTGCTAATTCACCAAACGTAGCGAACCACTTGATGTGACCTATGGCAGAGGTGTTGGTTATCCAATAAAGGTTCCCGGGGCGGCGGTACCCATTCCCGCCTCCCAAATTAAACGTTGGGTCGTGTAGGGATTATTTTTATTATTGTTGGGCCGTGTTTTTATAGCGTTTACCAGATTTTTTCCAACACGTACAAAATAGTTGCTTAAAACATTACAGCATTTTTTAGTTGCGAGTTGGACGTTATACGTTTTTTCCTATCTGAAATTTCGGATACACAACTTCTCTTTTAATTTTTATTTATTATTTCGTTTATTTAAGCACAAATTTTTTATTATTATTTTTAGCCTCTATAATTATTTGGGAGTAGTAGCTATTTTTCGTTATCCGAATTAAGGTTTTTATATATTTTTTAATATGAAATAATAGATTTTTTATCTTTCGGTTGATGAGCTAGTTTGAAAAGTTTATTTTTTTCTAACTGCTTTTACTAATCCGTTAGTGATATAGGGTTTATTTTATTTTTGAGTTTTGATGCAAGTTTTTAATTTCAGAAGCATTTAAAATGTGTTCTGATAATTTATTTTCCAATAAATATGCACTTTCATTAGCGCACTTACTGATTATTACTTCACTCCATTTTTCTGTTGAGTGTGATTTTTCTAATAGTTGGTAGCTTAATGTGGTTTTTGTGGTACTTAATTTATGGTTGTTTTTATTTTTATTTTTAGTTTCATAGTTAAAAAGGGTTAGATTTGACATTTTTTTATATAATTCAGGTTTACATTACACTAAATATGGTCTAGACAAGATGTCGTTTGATTTAGTTATTAATGCACGATTTGAATTTGTGATGAGTCATCATGTTTAAGAAGTTATTTTTTTCTATTGAATTATGGTAATTAGAAATGTTTCTGTTAAAGTCTCCACATATAATCGTAAAAATCTTTGTTAATTTATTCAGGTATAGATAAAGTTCGTTTGTAAAATTTGTTATGTTTGATTTGTGTGTACGGTATATTGTTATGATTCTATAAATAGAATTTTTAAATTTAATATCAATTTTTAAGCAGTTGACAAATCCAATGTTTACTTCTTCTGTGTTTATCACTTCACAATCGTCGCGTACGAACATAATTATTCCACTATTTTTGTTTATAGATATTTTGGTTGCAATTCCTCAGTAGTTGGGTAGCGCACTTATCTATTGATCGCTGTTGGAGTGTGTTTCAGTTAACCCTATGCACACCGGTGATGTGTTTAAATTATTAATGTTTATTAATAATTCATATAGATTTCTTGAAAGGCTTCTTATGTTCATGTTTAGCACTAGAAAAGCAGAATCAGTATTATGACACCATTTTTTAATTTCGGTAACGCTTTCGCATATTTCTTCTGTAATGTTGTAGTTTTGGTCGATTTTTTTTGTAATGTGGAATGTAAACATGGATGATTCATGTTTAGTTGTAGTCGATTCGTTCCTTTGCAAGTTGTAATATTTTTATGCGTTGTTTGCATTCTTCGTTGTTGGCTTTTTGGTTTGTTTGATAAGAACTCTTTTTAAATAGGTTATTAGTTATGCAGTTTATGAACTTTGGCACTTCATTTTTTTTACAGTCTTTTAGTCCATGATCTCCAGCGCAGTGAGGGCAAATAGGTTTTTCGTTTATTATTAGACAATAGTGTGGATCGATTTTTTGTTTTTTTGTTTTTCTTAGCAGCGGGGTGTGAAATGGATGCTTTATAGGGATACTTTTTAAAAGTCATTATGACAGTATTAAGATATTTTGAGTGCAAGTACTGCCCAAGTCAATTCAATTTTTTAAAAAACAGCGAGAAACTAGAAAAAGAAAGGTTTTAATCTTTGCTCAATAAAAGTATTTAAAATATAAAAAAAATTATCTTTTCATTTACTTGTAATATTATCTACTAATCAAGAAACAATAAAAGTACCATTGCTAAGCAAAAAATCACAAGCAATGTTAAGAAATACAGTCAAAAATCATAAAAGTTATTGTGTTTTATAGCCCTTCTTCGAATTGAATACTGGCATTATACGACAAGATTCTAGCTTGTTTTGTATCCACCCTTCACGTCTTTCAGGGTCGCAAACAGCAGAGCATGATACCGTTACCACTTTGATGCATCTTACCGTGGCTTGCATGTGACAGGGCATCAATCGAAACTTACACAAAATGTTGGATTTAATGATTAATTTCGTGGTCTGCAATGGCATCAATTATTGTCTCGCTAGATATCAGTTTTGTAAGAGGTGATTCTGATGGTTTTTCCCAGTAGATCAAGTCAATATAGTCTGCTGCGTTGAAATTAAAAGCAGGTAGCTTAAATACACTTATTGAAGAGAACCCTGACGTACGTTCTCGGATACTTAGAATCCGTCTCAGAGCCAACTCTCTAATTTATCTTCGTTCGTCGTTTAGCATACTAATAAGTATATTTTCGCTGTGGCCAAAATACTCGTTGCGTTGAATCATGGAATCTACCACCTTTGTCAAATGCTCTGGAAGGTAACGAGACAATTTTATGGTTTTAGATGATGAGAGATGTCTCGCCCCGTAAACACACGCAGGCTGTGTTTTTATTTTAAACCACATCGGAGCATACATACACTCTTAGCATAAATTCAGTCAATATCACCTGATTTTCTGTCGGATTCTTGGTTTAAATGTAAAGTCGGAGAATAGTATTGGCTGTTGTTAACAAGTGCGAATGACAGATTTTACCCAGTTTTCTTTTTGCAAAGTTTTCGTTACATTGTCCATGCCAGACTTTCCGACGGTCATATCCGATGGCCACGATGCAAGCTAAATCAATGGATGGATCCACAAAATATGAAAACAATTTGTGAGCTATTGTTTTAGCATCACCGAACTTAACGCCTATGTGGCCAATGTGTTGTGATCAAGGTTCTTTCAAAAGACTGATATTATGTTCTTCTATCACAACTTTTCTGCGTCCATCCTCCATGATTAATGTTTTATTATTTCGAACGTCAAACGATATGCAAATGTACGAATCAAAATGGGGCTGATTGATGCCAGTCAGTGTGGTCCTATTTTTGGCACGAACACGTCGAATGTTATTACGATCGATCACGTTAGTTAGATTATCTGTTGTCACTAATCCAATATCTTGCATTGTAGCGCAGACGATGGCAGCACCTGCATCAGAAATACTGTATCGATCCAATGTTCTGGATACAACAGGTAGTCTACTGTCTGTCGGATTTATGACATAAAAATAAGAAGTAGATGAAGCAAAGTATTGGTGGTCAGTTGGAAGATCAACGTTAGTAAAACTTGAAACTGTACTGCGAGATGTGGACGGTTGATCTAAAGATGTTTGTTGTGTTTCTTGGTATAGTGCGCGAAAGTGGACTTAACAATTTGTCAATTTTTTGCGAGAAAATAAACATTATCAAATTTTTTAAATATTTTTAATTAAGGCGCGGCAATTTTTAATCATTATAAAATGTAAAAGTAAAAATAAAAGTTTTCATATTGACTCAAAACTGTTTTACGAAGGAACCATTTTTTACCAGATTTTAAATAATTCAACTGCTTTGGGGCAGTAATAAAATTTTAAATTGATATTTTGTATGCTTAATTGTATGAACCTATTCCGCACCCCGCAAAAACTGCTTTATAAAATTAAAAAATTCCATACAATGGCGATCCACCCTATTAGACAACGCGTGGCTGTATGGCGATATTTCTGGGAGTGGTAACATTGCATTAGCGGGTTACAATCTTCCGGTTTTATTTGGGAGAAACCCAGGTTCACTTTTTTTGTAAGTAAATTTCTAATGTATCCAGTGCATTCGATAATAATGTTATTTTGACGACCTCCGTAGTCCAGTGGCTAAGACTCTTGACTCACAATCCGGAGGTCGCGGATTCGAACCCGGCATGCGCAAATAAATTTTATTTGATTAAGTTGTGTTATTTCACAATTGATTCATTTAAAATAATATATAGTATATTTGCGGCATGTTCCAGAGTGGAAGATACTATCAGTATCGCCCTGGTGTAAGACCACCATTCAGAATTGAAACGTTGCTTGAAAATGGCTTTAGCCATGTTTGGTGACCAGATCTGAATAGCCAGGTACTTTCCAACCTTCCTCTTCCCCACCTCCTTCTCCTCCCCCTACCTTCAGCCTCAAAACATACCCCAATTGGGGATGCCATAGTCTCACTGGCTCCAGAAGGGAGCAGTTGAGATTCTTGTGCGGTATCCACTGTAAAAAAAAAAAAAATTATGTTGATTGTTCCTTTTATTTTGATTTTTTCTTCTATATTTAATGTTTTTATGTCTTCGTTTTGTAGGATTAAGTCATTCAAAAATTCTTCTTTGTTATAATTCTTGTCGATTCCTTTGAAGATCATACATGGACTTTTCTTTTTTAACTCTCACGTTTATTCCTTCGAGGTTGATTTTTTGTCTTGGATCCTGTCTTCTTTTTTGTTAATGGTTACGCCCATACATATACATACACATACCTATGTACGTACATATACATACACATACCTATGCACGCATACATACTGTCACTGTTGGGATTGGTATTAATTATTGTTGCAAGTCCTTTGTCCTACCTATTCCCAATTGCCTACCCGCCAATCTTCCCCACAATCTTAATGAGTCTGTAATAAAAGCCCGCCGCGAGATAACCATTGTGCTCTGCTCCCAGTTACCGCCATTAAAATAACTCCGCTGTGTACTATAAAATAAACGAACCTCACGCTTATTACTGCTGTTTTGTGCCTGTTGGATGAAGAGAGAATGCAGATTATTGCATTGCCAGCATACAAGTTCTTATCCTTTTCCGGTGAGTCATTTCCTTTCTATGCAACATGTATTTTTATTATTGCAAGCAGTGGTAGTAACACAAAATCAAGGTCCTTAGCCAGTCATCTTTGACACAAACACATAAATCCACTCTCACAAATAAATACCATTCAGTTAAGGTTGATAATATTTTTAAGTTCTTGGTTATTATTTCCTTGATATCTTATTTTTCGTTTTTCGAGCTTAAAATAATGGGATACAAAACCGGAGATTTGAGTTGCGCGATAACTTCAGCGTATGTTTTAACAATTTGATTTGTTGTAATTATTTTTTCAAATTTTTTAAGTAATTTTCATTATTTTGAAATATTTGGTCTTGCAATTGAAATATTTTTTAATGTAGTTTAAAATGTTCGTATTTTATTGCTTCTTCCAGCTTTTTAATATTGTTTTCTAAACTCTATTTTTATTTTAGAGTCTTTAACAGTTGTTATTTTAGTAAAATCATTTCTTGTGTCTTCTATAAATTCCTCTATATTTAGGTTCATTCACTCCTTCGGACGTGTGGTTATTGAATTTACATGGCTTGTTAAAATAAAATAAAACAATAAAATAAAAAAAATTCGCCAGTGTGAGTTTCGAACCAAAGTTATTCTATTCTCTTAAATCGGGAAACAAGCAGTACATGGCCACGAGCCCCGTTCGAAGTCCCGGGAAAAACACTCGTATTTATTTACGTAACGGTTCACGCGGACAGCGCGTCGTGTTACTTATTGTCTTTACTGTCGCACTAGAATTCTTTATGTTTTTGCAACTTGTTTAACTTTTTTTTTAAACAGCGTAACTGGATTGTTCACTTTTATTCACTTTTATTTGATTTTTTACTTTCTCCAGTCTTCAGGATAATAGCAGCCTTTTTTCTTTGAAATAGTTAAACTGCGAACTTTGGCGTGCCGTTTTATATTTTTTCAAAAACACATATTTTGATACTTCCGTGTGAAAAAATGAGAAGGCATAAACACCCGTCAATAGCGCGTGCAAAACTGTACAGGACTGCACTGGTTGTAATGACCTACTTCACTTTTTATCACACTTATTTCATTGTTTACTAAAGTAACTGATTTCGTTGTTAAAAATCTTGATAAAAGCAAAAAATATATCTCAATCTTTTTAGACCTTTCTAAAAGCCTTTGACACGTGATATTGTGTCAAAGGTAAATTAATAAACAAACTTATAAAATTCGGTATTATAGGCAACGAACTTAACTTCTTTAAAAGCTACTTTAGTTAACGCAAGCAGCAAGTTAAAATAAATAACACATTTTAGCGGTCCCAAGGGGGGGGGGGGGGGGGCCCCTACCTTTTGCTCTTGGCTAGCTCAAGTCGTCGGCAGGCAGGAAATCTCTCCTCGTCAGGGTCGTAGGTAACTAGGTTTAATTTTTTTTTCTATTGTTAGCGTTATAAACAGTCATTACATTTTTTAATTTTTTTTATAACATTTTTTTATTTAGTAGAAAAGTAAATGTTTACAAAAATAATATAATAATATGTTACATTATGTTACACTTTAAGGTTTTATGGTTACCCAATTAGTAGAGAAATATTCTCGGGTCTAATTGGGGAGCTAGTCTAAGTACTTATATTTAGAACTTTACAAAAATGAAAATAAAATACTCTAAGATATTACAAAAAATTTTACAATTAGAAAAATACATATAATTATTGAAATAGAATATCAACAAAATATTTGCAACAGATTATATCTGAAAATCATCGATACCAATAAGATAATCTCTTGCTTATCTGTAAAAATACAATGCGAGTTTTTTTTTAAATTTATGATAGTTTTTCTCACTTTTTATTTCATTGGGTAAGTCGTTATATAGCTTTGGGCCTAAATATTCATAATGGTGTTGTGCAGTTGTCGTGTTGCATCTAGGTACATATACGTTCCCACATGTTCTAGGTCTTATACTTCGTATTGAGGACACTTCAGATTCTTTAAAAACTGTTAAAATAGCGCTTTTTGAAATAGTTTTGAAACCGGTAGGACCTTAAATTTTTCAAAAAGTTCGCTAGTTGGGAAAATTCTTGGTTTTTTAATAATAACTTTGATGATCATTTTTTGTGTTGTTACTATCGGATAAAGATTATTCTTATAGATGCTTCCCCATGCGATTATGCCGTACTGCAATATTGACTGCACAAAAGCAAAGTAAACCATTTTAATATTTGAATGACTTAGGATATTTCTTAAACGTATAAAAATGTAAGTAAGTTTTCTAATTCTTTTGACACAGTTTTCGACATGTTTCTTAAATTTCATGTTACTTTCTATAGTAATCCCTAGATATTTGACATCTGTGGTTTTCTTAAGGATTTTACAATTATCGTTACATTCTCCTCCTTTACACGAACGATTGTGCACTATCACTCTAATATTGAAGTCAGTTACAGGATCAGTAAGGTAAAAAGGTATATGTGATGTTTTTTCTGCATTAAGACTGAGTAAGTTATCATCAAACCATTCCTTCAATATGTTAATGTCAGCATTCGCAGCTGTATTCACTCCTGTCTATGTTATTCCTTCGATTATGATGACTGTGTCATCCGCATATGAGATGACATTTCCATTAAGAGGGAGACTGAACATGTCATTGACATATATAAGGAAAAGTATAGGCCCGATTACCGTGCCTTGTGGAATTCCATATTCAGAAGTCAAGGGTTCACTTAATGAATTATTTAGTTTAACGTATTGTTCTCTATTTTTTAAGTAACTCTGGAACCAAGATAAAGCTTTGTCTTCCAGTCCAATTTTCTCTAGCTTAGCGATCAGTCTAGAATGCGACACACTATCAAAAGCCTTTTTTAGATCGATAAATATTCCCAGACACTTCCGTCGTCTATCTAGGATTCCCCATAATTAGAGAAGTCAATTTTGCAATGGCATCATGAGTCCCTAGTTTAGGTCTAAATCCATATTGGTTAGAATGCAGAATTTTTTTTTCTTCTAGAAATAGGAAAAGTCTCTTTTTAACTATTTTTTCAATTATTTTAGAAATGTTAGATGTCAGAGATATTGGCCGGTAGTTAGTCATTTCCTCTGGGTTGCCAGATTTAAAGATCGGACTAATTACAGTTTTTTTGTAATTATTTGGAAATCTTCCAACAGAAAAACTTAAATTAATGATATGCACGATAGGTATTTTTAGAAAGTCTTTAAGATTTTTTATGGTTTTTACTGTTATTCCATCATATCCCGGCGCTGAGCCACCTCTCAGTGAACTAATTACATTTAAAACTTCCGGTTCCGAGGTGGGTTCAAGAAATTGCATTTTATTTACATCTATTAAATTTCTCTCAATAACCTCAGTGGTTTTGTTAGCAGCTAAAGGGTTAATTTGTTGTGCAAGATTTTTTCCAACATTTGCAAAAAAATGATTAAATAAGTTTGCACATTGAGTCGGCTCATCTTTTACGTCTATAGAATTATCATTGTACGTCAGTTTATGAATTTCCGACCCTTTCCGTTTCTTATCAATAATTTTATTGATTGTCGACCACATTTTTTTTTTATCATATTCTACTTGTGACATTTTTGTTTTATAATATTGTTTTTTAGTATTCCTTATTAAATTTGTAAGCATATTTCGATATTTGACAAAGGTATTTTTTAATATATAATTGAAAGGATTTTTTTTATAAAGTATGAATAAACGTTGTTTTTCTCGCACAGATTTCACCAATCCAGGACTAATCCATGGTTTTATTGGGCGGTATTTAGAAACTAACTTCTGTAACTTGGAAACGGTGCATGCCTTTATATGTTTTGTTAAAATTTCCTCAAAGAGGCGAGAGCTCTCTAAAATATCCCGGCTATCTAATACACACGCCCAGGATTCCTTAGAGATTTTTTCCCGAAGAAGCTCTTTATTTAGCACTAATTTAGTATATTCTCTATTTTTTAATTGATTAGTATGCGTTATTGCATTATAATACAATAAGCACATATAGTGGTCTGTTATACCGATTTTGTATACAAAAGACTGAAATCTCTTAGTATTATTACTATTTACCCATATATGGTCAATACACGAAGGTTTCTGCCCGGCGACGTCACGAGTAAAATTATTAATGCATGGTTTAAAATTCATCTCAGTTAGCATATTAATATATTCATCCTTTAGGTGAGATCGATGATTTTCAGATATATCCACATTAAAATCACCAACCAAAAACGTAAATAAATCCCGAGTTTTGCAAAGAATTTCACTTAGTTGACATATAAACTGCGAAAGATCTGACAAATGTGTCCTGTATATTGCAATTAAATTAATTGTCAGTTTATTTACACATAATACTACACGTAAACAGTTTACCTTGTCAATAGCAACTTCCTCAATATTCCGTATAATCAATGTATTTCTAATGAATAATAATATTCCGGAGTTTTTGTTGATTTCGAGTGTTGTCGCAATGCAGCGATAGCTCGGTATATCGAAGTGAATAGAATATTATTATTGGAGTGACATTCGGTTAACACTATAACTCCCGGCTTTTTTTTTATTAAATCTAATTGCACTAAAAATTCACAAAAATTTTTGTTGACAATTCTAATATTTATATGCATTATACTAAACAGTGGATTACACTCGTACAGAACCTCGTTGCACTCGTCGCTAGTATCACAAACATTTTCATTTATTTTGTACAGTTGGTCAATATTTTCCGTCATAAAATCTTCCATTTTTAGTAATCTATTTTTTGACGAGCAATTGTCATCATAATCTGTTTGTATTCACATTTATCACTGTTCGCACTGTGATTAATTGGATTATTTGTAGATCTTCTTTCGTTGTTTAAGATGCAATTTTTGCATTTTGGTGGTTCTTGTTTGTTATTGCATTCTTGATATTTATGGTTGCCTGCGCAATGTGAGCAGGCTGGGTCTTTTGTTTTATTTAGGCATCTTAGGCTCGAGTGGTTAAATTTAAGGCAATGGTAACATTGCATAGTTGGGCTGCAGTCCTCTACCTTCACTTTGTGGTATCCGATATTAACATTATTTTTGTTCAAAATAGTTCTTCTCATAGCTCCGCTAGTTTCCACAATGATATTCGAGAATTCAGTGTTTTTTCTCTTAATTACCTTTTTTATTTCCATTTTGTGTAAAGTAGTATCCATTTTGTGAACATTTTTAATATCTTCGTTGTGTAGTAAAATGCTCACTAATAAATTATTGCCATTAACTATATCATTTTCAACTCCTTTAAATATTATATATGTGGTTTCTTCTTCTTCACCTCTTCTGCCATAATGTTGATCGTATTTGTTTGTTTATTTATTTCTTTTTTCAGTTTTTCTGAGTCATCTTTCTTGTCACATGTCACAATCAAACGATTATTAGATATTTTCTTGATATTGATAGGTTAGGTTCTTTAGGTATCGGTGAAAACCGATACCTAGAGAAGTTACATTAACGTACTTCTGTAACTTTTTTTTCAGTTCTTCGTGTTGTTAGGTTAGGTTAGGTTAGGTTAGGTTAGGTTAGGTTGTATGGATTGTTAGTATCTTCTATGGGTACCTTGCTTGTTACGCACAAGGTTTCTCCTAATTCTTTTTTTTACTATATGTATCTTTAAGTTATTTATTTAGTTATCTATTGTTTCGTTAATTTCTTTTATTCTTTTGGTAATTTTTTCTAAGTACGCTATATATATATTTCGCTTGGTTTTTTCTGATTCCAGATTTCTTGCCTATTTTCTTCTGTTATTCCATAGTTTTTTAGTTCAAAATTTAGTCTGAATCTCTCTGCATCAAAGATAGAGCATTTTTCTAGTACATGTACGCTGTCCTGTATTGATGTTTTGTCGCACGGGCATTTGTCATCATCTATTATTTTAAAACGTTTGAGATATTCTTTGAAGCACCCATGTCCTGTCAAGATTTGGGTTGCAATAAAACTGTTTTTAACGTGTTTTCCTTTTTGAAGTGCCGTGCTTATATTTGGTAAGTATTTTTTTGTAATTTTTCCCGTGCTTTCCTCTATATATCTTTTGTTCCATTTATTTTCAGTTACTTTCTTTAAAGTTATTTTTGTGTAGCTTTGAGGTACCTTGCTATAGTCTGGTCTTTTTTTAAGTGTTCTTCCCCTTTTCGCTGCTGTATCTGCCCTTTCATTACCTTCTAAGCCGTTGTGCGCTCTTACCCATTGAAAATTTACCCTGTTTTTATTTTCTCTGCAAGTTCCTAGTTTTTCTCAACATTCTCTTGCTATTTTATTTGTTGTTCTCTTTATTTAGCACTAATTTAGTATATTCTCTATTTTTTAATTGATTAGTATGCGTTATTGCATTATAATACAATAAGCACATATAGTGGTCTGTTATACCGGTTTTGTATACAAAAGACTGAAATCTTTTAGTATTATTACTATTTACCCATATATGGTCAATACACGAAGGTTTCTGCCCGGCGACGTCACGAGTAAAATTATTAATGCATGATTTAAAATTCATCTCAGTTAGCATATTAATATATTCATCCTTTAGGTGAGATCGATGATTTTCAGATATATCCACATTAAAATCACCAACCAAAAACGTAAATAAATCCCGAGTTTTGCAAAGAATTTCACTTAGTTGACATATAAACTGTTCATGCACGGGGCATGGGGATGAGAGTAACCTTGCGGCTACTCTTGCTAAGACGCTTAAGGATTTCGCTGAGTTATGCCCAACCACCAAACAAGAAAGGTATATCACAATTAAGCGGTACTCACGATTGTTCTTCTAGCTTGGTGACAGTCATAGATGTCCTTGAACGCTCGATATTGTTCTATTTGATAAATAAACGATAGAAATCTGAGTCACGTCAAGTTCACACAAAGTATACGATGAAAAACGATAAGGTTTACACTTTATGTAACGATATGATGGATAACACTTCGGCGTGGTGCGAAAATGTCACGATACGGTCGGGGGTTAGCAACGGACTGGCTTGTTGACGATAAAGCGCTTGTCGCTTGTTGACCGTGCAGTTAGGCACCCTTATTGTGCGGAATTCCCAAGTCTGGGTTCCTGCCGATCTCGTATGACAATCGGAGCACAAAACGAAAGAAATCCATCGGCGTTATGAAACATTCCGCCCACCAAAATACAGCAAATTGTATTTTAAAGAAAAGTTGAACGTTAAGCGAAACGCAGAATGCCATGAAACGCAACGTCGATGAAAAGAAGACGAAGCAGAAGAACTAGTTTTAAACGATAACTAGATGTAGATAAACTAGACGAAAAGAAACTAAATGATACGATTAACATAGACGCAAAAGAATAAAACGAACAGCGAAACGATGATGATTAGTCACATTGCCTAGGCAATGGACATGATTAGGTGAATGGTCTTGTAAGAGAAGATCCATTCAAAGTACGAAGCGTAACGATAGCACAAGATTTTTAATAATGATTCTAATCACTTCATCCGTAGAGAGTGATGTCCAAGGTTTGGTTAAAGATAGAATACGAATTTCGAAATGATTAAGTAGAAAATCCGAACGACGAGAGGCTTTGTTATGAAAGTTGTGTACGAATAGATAACAGTAAGCAGTAAGACGTTGGAGTTTCCGAATACGATATAATTTGTTTATTAAAAGTCTAGCAGAATATATCACGTTGGACTAATGACGATTGAACTCGTTCTTCAGAGTGGAGTTCAGTTTTGTTAAAATGGCCATCTGAGATGGGCCAAGAGTCGTTTGGCTGGACAAACCCGGAGGACTCCGCCCACCATAATACGTTACGGATAAGAACGGCCTGAGAATGGCCACGTGAAGCGATATCCGATGGATTATCAACCGATGATGCTTGACGCCGATGATTAGAAGCGATAACTGTCAAAAGCGATAATTGGTCGGTGTACCGGTTTTTCGTGACAAATGTCATCAGGTGGAGTGTCTGGTGGCCTCCACTTCCATCCCAATACCCTGAGACTAAGAAAATGATCAACATTCTTGAAGATTACGTCAGTGAGATAGTAGCCCGGCGGTAGAAAGGCGCAAAGTTTCGGATTGCTACAATCTAACTTTTGCAATTCAAGTTGAACTCATTTGGTATGTGCGATGACTTCGGATTGCATTTGTTGAGCTTGTTCCAAAATGGAACAGCCGATGACGATTGAATCGATATTTGAATCCGAAGTGATCACGTGGCGTGTGAGTGATAATCCGTAACCTCTCTTTTCTGTCAACGATCTGACAATACGATAGGATAGAATAAAAGCAGAGATATCAGATGTCACAGGGTGTAATGCGTAATCCGGGGTAGATTCCGATAATTGATGACGCCAAAATGTTCTTTGGAACGCGCGATTTGGCTCTTGAAGAAATATTTGGCGTTGCATTTGCCGTACCTCAGCAATGAACACCACAGATGGTGAACGAAAGTTTTACAGAAGTTCATCAATGTTCGTTTGGAGCTTGGGAACGATAAGGAAAGCATCATTTGACGATGATTCATTCACCTCCGTCACCGAGGCATCGAAGACCATTCGCAACATAGTGGTAACGGTGCCCAGACGAAGAATGCAATGACAAAGTATGTGATGCATTTCCTTGAGTAAATCTTTTCCAGGAATACGTGTCATGTGACCACTGTGCAAGTAGTCAGTCATGAAAGCGAAGTACGGTTCAAGTAAACTGAGCTTTAATGTCTGTTTACGTTCGAGTGAAAGGATGATGCGCGAAAAGACTTCGAGCGAACCTGGGGAAGCGATATCCTTATCCTTTTCACCAAAAGGTAAGGCTACGATGAATTGTCCCGAAGGGTCACGTGAGTGATTAGTGTGATGGACCTGCTCATCACGTTGTTCTTCAGGGGTGAGATGTAAAGACTGAGGGAATGTGTCCAACTCCCTCAGTTTCTTGACCTTTTCACGAAGACGGTACTGGTTGGTTTCGATAAATTGACTAGAAAAGTCACGTGAGCAATAAATGCGATACACTTGTTCACAACGTTGTTTGGTGGGCTGTGAAGACTGAGGAAATGTGTCCAACTCCCTCAGTCTCTTGACTTCTTCTGAAAGACGGTACTGGTTGGTTTCGATGAAGGAGTTTGTTTGACGATCGGTAGCAAAACCAACCGAATCCAGAGGAAGCCAACCGAATGGTGAATTGATAGCTGAAGGCTGGTTAAGATTACCCGTTAATTGGGGTCTCGGTAGAGATGACAAGATCTCAACATCTTGTAGTAGGTCAGTCGCTCCTGTGTCAGTTGTCAGTTTATGATAGTCAGGGTCAGCACGAGGTATGTCTCTGAAGTGATGACAGGATAACTTGTCGGATTGAATCGTTGGCGATGGAAGTAACTTCGTTTTGAAAATAGTTTGTCCCTTAACATCGACATCGAAATTAGTGACGCCTGACGCGGTTGTAAAAGATTGGCCACGGATTTTCTGAGAGCTGACTGGACGCTCGGCCGTACGATTGGATATGAAGTGTGCTTGAATGTTTGAATCGGTCAACGCACGAAACGTTTGAAAACCGCCGGAGGGATCACGATTGCTAATATGAGCAGTAGGCAAACGTACGATGGATCTGTCACCGAAGTTAGCGAGGAAAAGAACTGGAGGATCTGAAATAGAAGCTCCTTGAATGGCAAACGTGGTGGGTCGTTGGTACTCTTCTTCAGCAGAAATGTTGTCTTCCCTATGAAGAAGAGTGTGGTGCTTACGATGAAATTTCTGACAATCAAACACAGATTTGCAATTCGTGAGGGAATGAGAAGGCGTGAGACAATTCAGACACCAACGGTGTGCTTTGGCGAATTGAGCACGATCCTGAACCGATTTGAGTGCAAATGATTTGCACTTAGCGATATGGTGAATACCCTTGCAAAACGCGCACTTTGAAGTGAACGCAGTCAAGGACCCTTTAGTTTCAGGTTTTGCCTTATTCATGTCACAAGTAAACGATGACGTTTGTTTTATGACAGCTTGATCATGAAATGTTGAAATGTTTTGGTTTGGTACGATAATGTTCGCGGGCTCCGATTCGAAAGATTGACTCGTTAATTCCTTGTGAATTACGACGATTTTGAAATAAACATTATCAAAAGCTACGCGAACTTGATCTTCAATGTCCTTGTTTGCCTCATCTAAAGCTAAGATATCAGCGTGAACGGTTTCAAAATCATTAACAATTTTTTGCAACTTCGTATAATACGCTAAAAATAATGGGTAATTTGTTACATCTTGCAAAACGCTTTGACTGACCTCATACACTTTATTTATCCTGCTTATTGCTACGTTCCGTATACGACGCATGCCTTGTGAAGTTCTAGCCATTTTTTTTACAATAAACAAACGTAGAAACGAAATAATCAGGAATATGTAATGAAATAAATAAATCGAATTCGATATAATTTAAATACCCGGTAGGTCGTCAATAATTAAGAACTAGTAACCTAATTGTACAATTCACTGTTTGAAATTCGTTCTTTGAAATGACAGTTCAATTTTCGTAACACTTCATAGCATTCTTTCGTTTGGCCAAAGAAAGAATTTATTATGAGAATTTATTATCTAAAGGTTCCCTGGTTTCGGCACCATAATGTTCATGCACGGGGCATGGGGATGAGAGTAATCTTGCGGCTACTCTTGCTAAGACGCTTAAGGATTTCGCTGAGTTATGCCCAACCACCAAACAAGAAAGGTATATCACAATTAAGCGGTACTCACGATTGTTCTTCTAGCTTGGTGACAGTCATAGATGTCCTTGAGCGCTCGATATTGTTCTATTTGATAAATAAACGATAGAAATCTGAGTCACGTCAAGTTCACACAAAGTATTCGATGAAAAACGATAAGGTTTACACTTTATGTAACGATATGATGGATAACACTTCGGCGTGGTGCGAAAATGTCACGATACGGTCGGGGGTTAGCAACGGACTGGCTTGTTGACGATAAAGCGCTTGTCACTTGTTGACCGTGCAGTTAGGCACCCTTATTGTGCGGAATTCCCAAGTCTGGGTTCCTGCCGATCTCGTATGACAATCGGAGACAAAACGAAAGAAATCCATCGGCGTTATGAAACATAAACTGCGAAAGATCTGACAAATGTGTCCTGTATATTGCAATTAAATTAATTGTCAGTTTATTTGCACATAATACTACACGTATACAGTTTACCTTGTCAATAGCAACTTCCTCAATATTCCGTATTATCAATGTATTTCTAATGAATAATAATATTCCGGAGTTTTTGTTGATTTCGAGTGTTGTCGCAATGCAGCGATAGCTCGGTATATCGAAGTGAATAGAATATTATTATTGGAGTGACATTCGGTTAACACTATAACTCCCGGCTTTTTTTTTATTAAATCTAATTGCACTAAAAATTCACAAAATTTTTTGTTGACAATTCTAATATTTATATGCATTATACTAAACAGTGGATTACACTCGTACAGAACCTCGTTGCACTCGTCGCTAGTATCACAAACATTTTCATTTATTTTGTACAGTTGGTCAATATTTTCCGTCATAAAATCTTCCATTTTTAGTAATCTATTTTTTGACGAGCAATTGTCATCATAATCTGTTTGTATTCACATTTATCACTGTTCGCACTGTGATTAATTGGATTATTTGTAGATCTTCTTTCGTTGTTTAAGATGCAATTTTTGCATTTTGGTGGTTCTTGTTTGTTATTGCATTCTTGATATTTATGGTTGCCTGCGCAATGTGAGCAGGCTGGGTCTTTTGTTTTATTTAGGCATCTTAGGCTCGAGTGGTTAAATTTAAGGCAATGGTAACATTGCATAGTTGGGCTGCAGTCCTCTACCTTCACTTTGTGGTATCCGATATTAACATTATTTTTGTTCAAAATAGTTCTTCTCATAGCTCCGCTAGTTTCCACAATGTTATTCGAGAATTCAGTGTTTTTTCTCTTAATTACCTTTTTTATCTCCATTTTGTGTAAAGTAGTTTCCATTTTGTGAACATTTTTAATATCTTCGTTTTGTAGTAAAATGCTCTCTAATAAATTATTGCCATTAACTATATCATTTTCAACTCCTTTAAATATTATATGTGGTTTCTTCTTCTTCACCTCTTCTGCCATAATGTTGATCGTATTTGTTTGTTTATTTATTTCTTTTTTCAGTTTTTCTGAGTCATCTTTCTTGTCACATGTCACAATCAAACGATTATTAGATATTTTCTTGATTCCGCTTACACCGATACCTAGAGAAGTTACATTAACATTCTTCTGTAACTTTTTTTTCAGTTCTTTGTGTTCCATGTGTACATCCTTAGTAGATATTATTATTCCGTATTTTATAGCCTCATTCTTTTCTTTTCTTGTATTAGTTTCTTGTTGATAGTTGCTCTTTAATGCTGATGCGTACGTTACTCTTTCATTTTTCATTTTCAGCATTTCCTTAAGCATCGTATTTTTTTCTTTTAATTTGCCATGTCTATCGCCATATGTGAAATATTTTCCATGATAGTGCTAATTTTTTTGAAGATTTCAATTTTCGTTTCTTTGGTGATTCTTGTTGGGCTGTCTTCTAATAATGCAGTCATTTCACCAATTTCTTTCTTAGCTCTATATATAAATTCATGTGGATCGACTTCTTCTTCCATCGTTCCAGTTTTATTTTTTTTTCTTCGGGTCTCAAAGTGTTAGTACAGTTGAAGTGCAGTTACACACGACTGTTGCCTGCTCGGTAGCAGACAGAACTGAATTACAAGTTCATATATAACAGTGTTAGAGATAGTCATATCATTGACCAATAAAATAACGACATAAAAATTTGAGACCGTAATAAAAAGAAAAACAAACAAAACAATATATGTATGTAATATAAACCGTTCTGAAAAAGTGCATCTACTCACTTAAATCTACAAAAAATGTATTTTCAAGGGTAATATATACTGTAACATTTTTGAAGAGGTTATTTAATGCAAACTGCTGAAATCAAAAAAGAAAATGTAATGAAAATGAAAAAAAAATGAAAATGAAAAAGAAAGATAAGGAATTAATGAAACATTAAGTTTTCCGTTAAATATTACTTTTTACGAATTTTATGAAGTTGGCAAGGTTCGTGTTAAACATGTCAATGTCTGTGCATAATCTATTGAAAGTGCTACAGCTTCTTCTTATAAACACATTTTGAAGATAATTAGTATTGCTCTTAGGAATATAAAATATGTCTGGAGATCGAGTGACTCTTATTGGACATCTGAAATTAATATTTTGTAATAGGTAAGGGCTATCAATAAAATTGTGGATTATCTTATAAAGCATTACTAGATCTCTGAAATCTCTGCGTTGATCAAGGGTTTTGAGGTTCATAGAGACATAATTTACATCATTTCGCATGCCAAACGAAACATATTTCAAAAACTTTTTCTGGACTCTTTCTATATTTGATTTATATGTAGAACAATGAGGGTTCCATACTGTTGAAGCATACTCTAAGTGGCTTCTGACGTATGATATGTAGAGAATCTTAAATGTTTGTGGATTTTTGAAAACAGAACTTACTCTAAGTATAAATCCTAGCATTTTCAAAGCCTTAGACGTGATGTGCTCGACGTGAGATTGAAAAAGAAGCTTACTGTCTAATAGAACTCCGAGATCTCTAATTACATTTACCCTATTTAAAAGAGTGTTTTTAATTGTGTACGGATATAGTATAGTGTTTTTCTTTCGAGAATAAGATATGACGGAACATTTATCTGCATTCAAAAGAAGGCGGTTTGCTAAACAATACACATTGACCAGGGAGTTCAGGTCATCCTGGAGCTCTATACAATCCATCTCAGATTTAATGATTTTGACAATCTTTTTGTCATCCGCATACAGGAACAGCTGAGAATTACGAATAGTTTTGTTAACATCATTCATAAAAATGTTGAATAAAAGGGGGCCAAGGTGAGATCCTTGGGGAACTCCTGAGGTTACGGGGACAAAGCTAGAGCAGAACTCCAGTACAGTTACAGCTTGCGTACGGTTGTCGAGATAAGAGGCTAACCAACGAAGGAGGTCACCGTGTATACCCATTGCTTCGACTTTCTCAATTAAAATGCTGTGTGGGATTTTATCAAAGGCTTTGGAATAATCTGTGTAGACTACATCGACTTGAAAACCGTTATCCATAGCAACAAGGACTGTGTCAACAAATTTGCATAGATTAGTTTCTGTTGATTTTCTGTTCACGAAGCCGTGTTGATTCGAAATGATGTGTGGTCGTATACAAGGAAAAATGGTATCAAAAACAATCTTTTCAAAAAGTTTACCCATTACATTTAATTTAGAGATCGGTCTGTAATTTTCTATGTTGTGTTAGTGGCCTTTTTTGAATATAGGCACAATATATGAACTTTTCCATTCTAGTGAAAAAATACCAGAAGACAAAGAAGTTTTGAATATTAGACTTAGCGGATAACATAAAACATTAGCGCAATTCTTTAAAAATACCGGGTGTATACCATCAGGCCCACTACCTTTGGTAGGATCTAATGATTTGAGATATTTACAAACTAATTCAGTGTCTATATAAACATTATTAAGATTTAGTACTGAGGTGTTTGGAATATATATTCGATTGGTAGACGAGGTGGACGGGGCGGGGGATTCAAAGGAGGATTGAAAATGTATGTTGAATAAGTTACTTATAGCTTCCCCACCCGATACACGCTGGGAGTTAAGGAACATATTGTTAGGTAGTTCAGAGCTTCTTTGCTTAGATTTAACAAAGGTCCAGAAGTGTTTGGGATCGGTATTGATATTAATTTCGGCCATATTAATGAAATTATCATAGCACACCTTCTCCATACGCTTTTGTCGTTTTCGGAGAAGAGAGAAAGTTTGATAGTCAGAGATGCGGTTATAAATTTTATATTTTTTGTGGAATTTAAGTTTATCTTTAATTACTTTTTTTTAAGACAGCGCTGTACCATGGGGGGTACCTGGAATCTATGTTAACTGTTCTAGATGGTACATGCGTGACAATTACCTTATTTAATTCTGAATAGAAGCGCGCCGTGACTGAGTCTACATTACTGCTGTTAAGAGTCGTTGTCCAGTCAACGGCTGCTAAGGCGCTATTAATCTGCACATAGTCAGCGCTGTGATAGGAGCGGACCGTGCGCGAGCGTGGGATTTGGAGGGACGGCTCGCGGGCCATGCGCAGCACCACCTCTAGCGAGTGGTGGTGTGCATCCTCCGGCACTAGCGGTGTATTGCACCCCCTTTCAGTGCACATGCAACTCGAAATCACCAGGTCGAGAACACGCTCGTTTACATTAAGCTGGTTGTTGAATTGATGGAAGCCGGTAAAGTCTAAAAAATCAGAAAGTGTTAAAGTTAGTACATCGGTTGAGGATCTATTAAGTACCAGGGCACCGTCTGCGGTCAAAGGCAGAAGCCATTGGGCATATGGTATGTTGAAATCTCCTAATAGAAGGAATTCATCATCGGGGAAATTGGTATACAACGAAGATATAAATTCAAAAAAGTCACTTAAAGATTTACTCTGCTCCGCACCTTGGACGAAGTATGAGCAGTATATGCGTAGTTTAGAAGCACGCGCGCCAGAGCCTAGTGAAAGAGTAGCTGTAGATATCTCTGCGCGCTGTACGGGTGGGAGGGAGAGTGAGGGGCACGCGGGCAGTTCGCGGCGTACTGCAATCAGTGAACCACCGCCGAGCGCCTGGCCTAATAACATGTAGTCCCGATCACAACGGTACACCACATAACGTTCATCGAATAATTCACAGTCAAATATACTTGGCAGAAGCCATGTCTCAGTTAGGCATATCACGTCATAATCGGCATTAAGAATGCTGGAAAGAAACACATGCGTTTTGGTTCGGAGACCTCTAACATTTTGATAATATATATTTAATTCACCGAGAGCATGCATTTGAATGGAACATGTAGGTCAACATATTATGTGAAAACAATAATAATAATAATAGAGTATGTTGGACTATGGAAACGTAGCAAAGATCAGTTGAATATAATATTAGAAATATAATTGACATGTTGACATTGAAAACTGTAAAATAGTATACATTTTTTAAAGATTTTATGGTGAATCTTGATTTTGAAATCGAACCCATTAAATTTACATGGTTACAATAATAACGTACGTTTGCAGTGATCACAGTGGAGTAATACAATAATATTATTTTTGTTAAGTACTTCCAGCAAAGTAAATGATTCATTAATATGGTAGTGAGCGAGACAAAAAAGTTAAAATTATTAGAAGAGATTTTGTTATACAGTGCTGAGATTACGAGGCAATTACATGTTAAAAACAGAGATATTATGAAGAAATAAAAAATAAGAAATAAAAATGTTAACATTTGTGTAGGTGTAAGTTTTATAAGATTTTGTTTAAGTCTTCAGCCTTGAGGATCGATCTGATGTGAGAACCCTCTGATTTAAATGGTACATAGGTAATTGCCAAGCCCGCCCACGAGTGATCCCATCAAATGAAAGAGGAAGCTGGGTGAAACATAACTATATTGTCTAGTATACACAATTACAACATCTGGCAAAACACAATATAGGTCACAAAACAACACGATGCCTAACTAGGTATTTCCTAACGTAGGTATCCCTCTCAAATTTCTCTCTGGGAATGCGATGGTTTTAACCGGGAATTACTGTGGGACACATTACGATCAAGAGGGAAAAGAGGTTAACTCACAGCTGGTGGTCTGATGCAGGAAACCGAGGAAGCAGGCCGTGATCAGCGCAGGTAGCTCCAATACTTTACCAGGCAGTGGCAACTCCACACAGAGTGTCACACTCGCGACCTCGTAATTTACTGTTCAAACTATTTTATGCAGGTGCTTGCAGGTTTTTACAGATGCAATGCCGCCTCATGGAGCCTCTTGAATGAGTTTTTCTTTTGCCCTGTTTAATTTATCTTTGTCTTACTTACCTATTTTTTGCATTTTTTTTCCTGTTAAGCACTTGCATACTGCTTACTAACAACGTATGCATGGACACTGGAGGTCTAGATTCGTTCAAAATAAATAAATGTAGCTTCGTTTAATTAAAAAAATTAGAATCTTGCGAGAGCCTTGAAGGAGTAACCATCAGTTACTTATACCAGGGTGGGTAAGAGGTGGATTACCTCCACTGCTCAAATCGGGTTTTAATTTTTTTTTTTTTTTTTTAAGTTTCTTTATTCATTGAAGATTATTTTTTACAAAAGTTGGGGATTTTTCGACCACCATGCTAGGCACATGCCCGTGTTGTGGTGGTCGATTTTTTATACAGTAATTGAATATATGCAATATAATGAATGTGTGAGAGTATTAAGAAAATAAATACATAAAATTATATAATATTAAAAAATATTAGAGAATACAAAATAGTATAAAAGAATTTAATTTAAAAGAGTTATGAGTACAAAATCAAAGTGAGTACTATATGGTAAGCACATGTCTTCAAGTCCGGCGAATTACATTGTACAACTGTTCAGTAAGTATGTAGTATATTGTATAGTTGTTCGTGTTTCAGTCCGATACTAAATTATACTTATTGTTACCATGGTTTATTGCTGGAAAGTACATATGGAACTTCGTCGGATTCAATACACAGTGGTGCCAAACAGTTTTAAGTAATTAGTTTAAAAGTATTATAAACTTTCAGCTAAGTATATTATAGTAATTACATATAGTTCTTTACAGACTCAATTTTATTTAAAAAAGGAACTAAAACTTGAATACACAATTTCGTCGTGGAGCTGGTGAAATAAAGTCAAGAAAAAAATAACAAAAAAAAAAA
This sequence comes from Limnephilus marmoratus, assembly GCA_917880885.1. Taxonomy (NCBI): domain Eukaryota; kingdom Metazoa; phylum Arthropoda; class Insecta; order Trichoptera; family Limnephilidae; genus Limnephilus; species Limnephilus marmoratus. The sequence continues at coordinate 70,935 of OU862930.1, forward strand.
AATAAATAAAAAAGGCTTGGGGTGGAAAGGGCGAAGATATTATTTTCTTTTCTCCCATTTTGATAAAAAAAAAAGTTATGAGCTTTATTATATTTTTACAATGAAAATAAAATAAGATGATAGTAGATAAAATGATAATAAAAATAAAATAACAATAAAATAAAAAGATGTTTTCCTCCAAATAAATGAAGTAATATTTTATTTTTTTATTTTTTTATTTTTATTTTTTTTTTTTTATTTCAAGAATTTTTTTTTTGTTTTTACATTACAAATGATACATAACAAGGTTATACAATTTTTTTTTTTTATTATTCTACTACACCATAAGTTGAGCAATAGGAGCTCGTGTTTATGGGAGGAGTATTTACATGTTAAAAAAAGTATATAATGTTCTAATGAAATGTGAACAGTGTTCAAAGAACTTAATAAACAATAAAATAAATACAAACACTATTTAACATTGGTTCATAATTTAGAAAAAAAAAAAAAATAGCTATAGAAGGAAATAACATTTTTTTAAAGTACATATTTAATATTACAGTTGAAGTGTGGTATATTATATTATACAGATCACAGTAATAAAAGCAGTTTAGACAAATGTTGACCTTCATAATAAAATTAGACATCTATCCCTGTTTAAACAGAAACTGTTAAATTAAGTTAAGTTAATTAAGTTAGTTTAGGTAATCAAGTTAATTTAAGTTAGTTCAAGTTAGCCTAAATTAATGATGTCAGGCATTCTTTAAAATAGTTCCTTCCCTTTACAATTAACCAGTTCTGAACACTTGTGATATAACTATCGCCAGTTTTCAATTGCCTGATATCAATACTCAGCGAATTGAACATTTTGGGCGCAATGTATGAGAACTGGCGCTGTGCGAAGGCTGTTTTTGTTGGAGGAATTATGCATTTTAGTTGGGAAGAGTACCGGGTGCGAACTGTTTGTTGTGTTTTTATCATCAAATCCTTTTTCCATATGTATATTGGAATCGTCTTTATGTATAATTGTCGAATATCTAATACTGTGAGTTTTTTAAATAGTGGTTCTGATGGGTGTGATGAGTTACATTTGAATATTATCCTTAGCAATAGTTTTTGTATTAAGACCATGGGATGAAGAATTGATGTTGCACAACCTCCCCATCCTATAATACCATATGTAGCAATTGATTGAAAAAGTGCAAAGTAGACACATCTTAGTGTTTGTAGGTTAAGGATAGATCTAAGAGAGTAGAAAATGTAACATAATTTGCGAAGTCTTTTTGTTGCAGAATTTATGTGTGCCTCCCATCGTAATTGATCATCTATGATAACTCCCAAGTACTTAATTTCGTTTGATAATTTTAGGTTATCGCATAAGCAGTTTTTGTGCGGTGATGAAGGTGTGTTAAAGTTCTGTAAACATGAATGTATGGTAAGTTTTTGGCCGTTTTGGGGGAGATTTGGTTTACGTATGGAAAAAAGTAGATACTTTGTTTTCTCTATATTAAGAGTTAGGAGGTTGGAATCTAACCAGTTTTTAACTAAGTTCATGCCATAATTTGCTTTTTCAAAGGTTGAATTTAAATCTTCGTCATCAAATATGATAACCGTGTCATCGGCGAAAGATATAATAGTGCCACCAGTACTCAGATTGCATAACGTGTTAATATATATTAGAAAGAGAAGTGGGCCTAAAACACTGCCTTGGGGCACGCCATATATGCTTGGTAAACTTGTACTTCTATGCTGTTTGGCCGAGGTGATAATAGTTGACTGGGACCGGTTTGTTAGATAGCTCTCAAACCATTTAAGGGGAGTGCCTTTTATTCCTATCTGCAGGAGTTTTTTCAGAAGTATGCGGTGAGATACAGTGTCAAAGGCTTTAGCTAAATCCAAGAATACAGCGAGGGGTTTGCGACTTTTATCGAGTTTGTCAGAAATTATTTTAGTGAAGTTTGCAATTGCATCTGACGCACTACGACCTTTGCGGAAGCCGTATTGATTATTTGACAGGATTTTATTATCTTCAAGAAACTTTTAGAGTCTTCGTTTAACTGTTTTTTCAATTATTTTTGAAATCGGACTCAGTAAAGATATTGGTCTATAGTTATTTACAGATGATCTGTCTCCTGACTTAAAGATGGGAATAATGGTTGAATGTTTCAGGGTGCTTGGGAAGAGGCCAGTTAGAAAACTTAGATTTGTGATATGTTGGAGGGGTTTACTGATGATTGGCTTGAGGTGTTTTATTAGCTTAGTTGATATATTGTCAATTCCCGTGGAGTGTGTATTTTTTAGTGTAGAGATGATTTCAGTGATTTCTTGTTCTGTTGTTGGAGTGAGGTTAAAAAGGTTATATCTGAGATTATCGAGAGAGATATTATTTGCAAGGTTATCTTCAGATGTTCTATTTTTTTAGGATATTATTAGCTAGGTCGGATCCGATTGTGGAGAAGAATTGGTTGAAATGATTTGTAATTGTTTCTGGGTTTTTATCTGCGATGGTGATCTTATTTATAGGTGTGGTCACTTTTTCCGTGTAACATATTTCTTTGATAATATTCCAGATTTGTTTATTATCATTAGCAGCTTCATTTATCTGTTTCCCATAATACTCTTCTCTGGCCGTACATGCAATTTTTTTACAAGTATTTCTGTATCGTTTATAGAATAATAAAGATTCGTAGTCAGTGGGATTATTTTTACAATATTTATGAAGTTTGTCTCGCTTACGTATACAGTGTAGAATGCCATTTGTTATCCAGGGTTTTAGTTTAATTTTATGTCTATTTTGGTGGTTGTTTGGGTTTAATGTGGCATTTTCCAGATGTTTATGAAGAGTGTTGATGAGAGATTCGCATGCTAAGTTCGAGTCACTGAGTTTATAGAAATTTGACCAGTTTTCCTCGGAAACCAGTTTGAAGAGAGTGTCATATGAAATTTTGTGTTGTTGTATAGTAGATGCTGGTGGTTTTGGTATTTTTTGGGAAATGGAAGTGATAGTGGCGTAGTGATCTGTAACAGTATATTGATATATTAAAGATTTTATAATTAGTTTGCATTTGGCAAAAACGTGGTCTATGCAACTGGCAGATAAATCTGTTACACGAGTCGGTGCTGTAATAGCTGGGAGAAATCCCTGCAGAGTTAGTAAATTTATGTATTCGTTTGCTTGGGGATGCGTTGTATTTATAATATTAATATTAAGGTCACCAATAATAAGGATATTTTCATGTTCTTTAATACTTACCAAAATTTGATTAAGTGCGTTTAAAAATGGTGTTATGTTGGATGTGCTCGGTGATCGGTATATAGATAGTATAGTAACGCTGTTCTCTATTTCGAGTTTGAGTAGGTTTGAGTTAGTTATTGTGATTTCCTTTACAGAGTGTTGTATATGATTTTTTATGTAAATAATGACGCCATCATTTTGAGATTGATTATTCTGGGTGCTGTATTGGTTATAATTTTTTATGTTTTTTGGGATATAGTTATCTTTGATCCAGCATTCGGTCAAAATAAGCAAGTCAAAGTCTGAGTCAAGTTCGGTAAGTAATATCATCAGTTCAGTGAAATTTTTGTTCATGCTTCTGATATTCATAGAAAATATTCTTAGGTTAGATTGATTTAGGGTATTTCGAACTTCTATAGAGCTATTTGTTTCGATACATGGAATCTGCGATATGTTGTCCAAAGTATTAGTTATGCTATCTTCCATTTTTAATAATTGATGTGGTACATTTTATATAGGGTGCTATTTCAATATAATGTTCAGGTATTTCTACTATTGATATTGTTTGTAGTGAAGACAGAGTTATTTGTATAAAATGTATAAACGGTTTAGTCACATCGCTTATAACAACGGGTTCTGCATGTTTATGTAATAGGCTGAAATTAACATTTCATGTAATGGCGATAATAAACTTTATGTTCAAAGATAATGCCTTTACGCTTGAAATATTTAATAATAGTTTACTGTTGTTAATAATAAATACTTTAGTAAAGTGTAAAGATAAATTAATAAAATGAACAAGAAAGTTAATAAAATGTAAAAATGTATAAAAATAATACAATAATGTAATAAAGAAGGTTTTTTATTTTTTTTTATTTTATTTATTATGGAAAATCAACAGATATTTTACACTTATAATAATAACATTAATAATATACATAATATCCAATGACAGATTTTCACATAATTAAAATTATAAATAAAAAGTAATACAAAAAAGCAAGGGTCCTGTACCCGTAAGAACTTAACAAAAATATAAAAAATATGAAAATTATTCAAAAAAAAAAGATGAGATATAAAAAAACACAATATAAACTATAATAATCTGCTTACTAAATTTCAAACAATAAGTATTTAGAGTCAGAATTCTATTCTCACTCCACAACAATAATAATAATATGTACATTGTACAAATTGTACATACCTACAACTCAGAGTGAATACAATAGTAAAGTCGAATGACAAGTATGTAACTGGAAAGGATTCAAAGCAATAACATGGTAACTTGCAAACGGTCAAAAAATTATTTAATGTTGGCTATGACAAACTTTTTTAAGGTACTTAAATTACATGAGAATATGTCTAAATTATTAAAATTCTTATCAAATACATTGCATGCTCTGAATATAAATGCATTTTGTCTGAGATTAGTAGAACATTTTTGAAGATGAAAAAGTGATTTTTCTCTGGTTCTAACACCTGGGACTCTAAAATTAATCTCAGCCAAAAGGGGCGAACAATCAATAAAACCATTGATAATTTTATGAAGATATATTATATCTGCAGAGTCTCTTCTAATTTTTAATGGTTTAAGTCCATAAAGGTCCAACGAGCTGTTTATGTCACGATAACCAATATTAAACTTGAAATTTAAATGATGGACAAATTTTCTTTGAATGGCTTCAATGCGTTTAATATAAATTTTATATTGAGGATTCCATATCTGAGAAGCAAATTCAAGATGACTGCGAACATATGAAAAATACAATATTTTAAGTGTTAGAATGTTCTTGAATTCTTTGCCAATACGAAATAAGAATCCTAACATTCTAAGGGTTTTCTTCACAATCATGTTAATATGTGCCTCGAATGTGAGTTTACTATCAAGTAGAACACCTAGATCACGAATTTGAGTAACCCTTTTGATTGATTGGTTCGCTATAAGGTAGTTATGGTCAAATTTAATTTTATTTCTAGTGAAGGTAATCACATAACATTTAGAAGTGTTCATGTTGAGATGATTAATTATACAGTAGTCATTAAGTCTATAAAGATCTTCCTGTAATTTAATGCAGTCGATGATAGAGTTAATCGGAAGATATATTTTCATATCATCAGCGAAGAGTAGAACTTTTGCATAATTAAAACATTTTATAATGTCGTTGATGAAAATTGTAAATAGTAACGGTCCCAGGTGAGATCCTTGGGGTACACCGGAAGGTATATTTACGAACTCAGAGATGAAACCATTAATTGTTACTCCTTGAGTGCGCCCATCAAGATAAGAGACTAACCATCGATACAAATCCCCGTGAATTCCCAAAGCCAGTAATTTGGATAAAAGAAGATTGTGATCAATTTTATCAAACGCTTTCGAGAAGTCTGTATAGATGACGTCAACTTGGATTTGATTATCCATTGATTTCGTAATATTTTCAATGAATATAGCAAGATTAGAGACAACCGATCTTTTTTTCATAAAGCCATGTTGGTTTCCGAGTATTACAGACTGGACGCAGTTATAAAGTTGTTCGTGAACAATTTTTTCAAAAATTTTACTGAAAATTGGTAATTTAGATATAGGTCGATAGTTCTGGACATCATTTTTAGCCCCAGACTTAAATACTGGTGTGATAAGAGCACACTTCCAACGATCCGGAAAGATACCTTCTTTCAATGAGGATTGAAAGAGCATTAATAAGGGCTTCGAGATTACCTTGCTACACATTTTGATAAAGAATGCTGGAATTTTATCACTACCCGCACCCAATGAGTTAGAAATAGTATCAATTATTTTTTCTATTTTTTCTTTTGAAACTGATACCGAAGAGATGTTAACTTGATTATTTATATGATGGTTGGTAGAGTGTACATAGGAGGTAGTGTTAAAATTAAAGGTGGAGACGAAGTGCTGTGAGAACAGGTTGCATATTGCAAAAGGATTCACAGCAGTAACGTCGCCCAGTTTCATTACATGAGGTAAACTAGAATTATTTCTTTTTCCTTTAACGTAAGACCAGAATTTTTTGGGGTCATGGGATATATTAAGTTCAGCGTTTGTTATAAATTGTTTTAGACATTCCCTAGACATTTTCTTCTGCCTTGATCGAAGGATACAGAATTCATGGTAGTCTAAAGGATTGGACCATTTTTTCCATGTTTTGAACACTTTATATTTTTCTTTAGTCAGTTTTATCAGAGCTGGACTGAACCAATAGGGATAAGAGTTGTTAACATGAACATCCTTTGATGGGACGTTTAAACGAATTATTTCATATAATATAACATAAAAACGATCAATGGCATTATTAGTTGATAAATTTAAGAATTCAGCGTCCCAATCAATACTACTGAGGATGTTATTTATTGTTTCAAAATTAGCTTTCCTAAAGAGATTGATTGTCCGTTTATTGGTTACCATAGGGGTTTCCAGGGCTATGTTTATGTCAAAGAGAATGGCTTTATGATGTTTACATTCCGGGGTGAGATACTGGTCAGTATTTGATACGTTAAGAGGGGTCGAACTAAAAACAAGGTCTAAGAATTTCTGATTATTATTCGGAAAGGTGCAATACTGTGATAGATCTGTAAATGAAAGAGTGTCAGATAGTTTTGAGATAATTTCAGATTGATAACCATTCATAATTTGCATACTGTTTCCATTATTAAGAGACCAGTTAATTGTAGGTAAGTTAAAATCACCCGAGATCACAAAATGATCGTCATGATGAAGTGCTCTAAGTTCACATAATTTATTCATGAATTCATTAATGCTATGAGAGTGATTGACTCCTGGTGGTATGTACACACAACATAAATGAATTTTTATCATATTCTTAATTGAAATAGTCACCCATATATCTTCTGCGTTCGTGATCCAGTCACAACGTTCGTGAGCTACGAGATGCTTCTTCAGAGCAATCAGTACACCTCCTCCTCGTTTTTGTTCTTTGCGGTCACGCCTAAATACCAGGTAGCGGTTGTCAAATAGCTCATCACTGGCAATGCTATCTAATAGCCAAGTTTCTGTTATCATTATAATATCAAAATTGTTATTGGTAACATTAACATTTGTTTTGTAGCTAAGCGAATATTTAACATGAGCATATAAGGTATATGCAGTATAAAAATAGGTATATACAGTGTACATAATATAGTTGATGCGAATATAGGACCTAGGCATATAAAGTATAATCATATTAAAAAAATAAAACATGGGCTTATAAAGATTATAAAACTTAAGCGCATAGAGAATATGAAACGAAAACATAAGCATATAAAGTATACAAGCGATATAAGGGTTTGGTTGTTGCGAATATTTTACATAAGCATATAAAGTAAATATAACATAATCGTAAGTATACAGAGTATATATATGTTTGCTGCGAATATATAACAAAACCCTATAAAGAATATAAAGCATGAGGATGTTAAGACATAATATATACTCCTTGATTCTGTGTTTGATAAACTTATGAGAGTAAGTTATTCGAGTATATATAAAAGAGCTTTGTTTATTGATTATTGATTGAGGGGGACAAAATGTTTTTGTTTGTATCGTTAATAATAATAGCAGGTGTTCCGTTATCTTTGCGGACGTAAACTTGTCCTCCCTTTGTCCAGGCGAACTTAAACCAGTTTTCATGTGTAGCTTTTCTCGCGAGAAACCATAGATGTTTTGCGCGAAAGGTCAAGTGTTCCGAGATGTAAATTTGGGAGCTTGGTCCTGCTATTCCGATAAGTGTGGTGTTTAGTTTGTCCTCACGATTTGGGGCTTGTTTGTTGTAGTTTTTTATGTCTCGCAGGAAATCATCTCGGTCGATGGTGGTTTTGAATTTCACTACTATTGGCCTGCGTTGATCTTTTTTGTACTTTTGGTTAATACGGTAAGCTGCATCGATGTTATTGGACTCGTTGTTGGAGTTAGTTATTTTTTTAATGTTAAAAATGTAGTTATTTAAGTTCTCCCCATTAATTTCGGGGATCCCCCTAATTTCTACATTTTTGACTTATTTATCCTTTCAATTTGTTCCATTTGGTTTTCTAGGACGTCGATTCTCGTTTCAAGGTCAGTGTTCCTTTTTTCAAGTTTGTTGTTTGTGTCCTCTAGATCGTGGACTCGATGTAAAATGTCCTCATACTGTTTGCTCATAGCCGCCAAAGTGGCGAGAATTTGGGTATTTTGCTCAAGCAACTTAGAAAGTAGTTCAGTATCCACAAGGGCACTACCACTTGCTTTGGTAGAGGGCACAGCACATAAGCATTGGGTGCATTTTAACTGTGTGCGTCGCTCCTTGCTGAGGCGACGGTACGAGCTCTCAGCTACCCCACCGCAGAGTAAATGATATGTTCCTTTGCACAGCGTACATATAAAGACGGCCTCGTCTGAGAGGGTAGGCTCAGAACAGGCTTGACAATTCATCTTGTGGACTTGTGTTTGTTTGATGTATTTTGATTTTATTTGAATGTTGATTCGTATTGGAGATTGGTTGTTGATACACCTGTTGCCCTCTGTCTGATAAAAGTGGTAAGTCCTATATAATTTAACTAAATTTGTTTTAATTAAATTTGTTTATTTACTGCCATCTGTTGTTTGTAGTGTAGAGAATAGATGGTGTAGGTTTATTATTATTAATTAATTTTCAGAATACGCATTTACTGCCCTCTATTGACTGGTAGGGTATCTCGTTAAATGATTTTTGGTTTAGGTGGTGTACGTATTTACCGCCATCTATGAACAGATATTTTATAAATTTTATAATAAAATAAAAAGAATTTGGTTTGTTCGAGGATTGAACCCTTCTCCGAAGAAACTGGAGCCAAACACTTTGCGCCCACGCCAATTCACTCTCGACGGTTAGCGAGATTAAAGTCTATATTAAACAACTGTCAACGAAATGTATTAGTGTATTTTTGTTGTTTTTAACTAAAAACACTACTTTTATTGTTTTATTCACAATTCAAATTTGTTAAGGATTCACTAATTGCCAGATTTTTTCCGGATGTTTATTACTTTATTTATTTCACTTGATGACAATTAAAGTTCAGTTTTGTTTTCAGTTAAGTTTCACTTTTGTATCACTTTTGAGGCACTCTCCGATCGAGTATCGATAGAATAGACACACGAGGATATAAATTCTGCACCGAGTTTTATAGTACACAAAAAAATTCAGTTTGTTAAACACTTTTAGTGTGAATTATCAAAACATTTCTAGGTGACAGAGTCCTAGATAGATTGTGTGTCAATTTTTTTGTAAAAGTCACTTTTTGAGCATATCTCGGTAGAACAACGGGAGACTAACACACCGGGTGATAGTCCGAGGAAAACACTGCACTTCAGTAGCAAATTTGATTCGATTTAGACACTATTTCTTTGTAAGATTCTTCAAAAAACTGGAGCTAACGAAATTAGCGACTGATCAAGTTCAATGGCCTTGGTTGTTGTTAATGGTCCGCCATTGCAAGCGGCGTCACGCGGGAATGGGGAGCGTACTCGACCGACACGGCTATTCGGGCGGCGGCCGGCTAGTTTCTGGCGAGTGGGGCGGAGAAGCGCGGTGTGTTCCTTTTTGCCAGGGGGGAAAGAGGAACACTTCCGACGGCGCAGCGGTTGCTCGAGGGACTGTTTCACTATCATGTTCAACGGTTCTCCCGCTCAAAACGCGTACTGTAACAACATTTAGCAACCAGTGCTCAACCAACAATGGTATACCGTAAGGTAGCATATTAGGACCGTCTTTGTTCCTCTTGTACATTAACGATTTATGCGATATTAATATTCAGGGGAAAATCGTTAGTTTTGCTGTTGCCACTGTTTTACTGTTTGAAGCTGACACTTGGCTAGCCGTCTATAAAAAAGCTGAAACGGATATAAATATTGTAAAAAAGTGGCTGAATACAAATACGCTCACACTGAATACCGAGAAAACTAAATATGTCACATCAAGCATAAATATTACAGGTCAACCTAACGATGACGCCTCTATAAAAATTCACACATGTTTAAATTCCAATGATTGTTGTCACTGTCCCTACATTGAGCGCACTATACAGATGAAGTACCTCGGTCTCACAATTGATCCATATCTCAAGTGGAATCTTCACACTCAAATAATTGCAAACAAAATAAGAAAAACCATGCACTTTTTCAGAACGATACGAAACTTTCTCGACTTACAACACCTGAAAATGATCTATTTTGCACTCTGTCAATCTATTATTGAGTATGGTATTATGGTATATAGCATGGGGAGGTGGCACTGCATCAGCACTAGACCCAATCATAAGGGCGCAGAAAACTATTATAAAAATTATCCTTAGACTACCTCTTATGACAGACTCAAACTTAATATTTAATACTACGAATGTGTTCGACGTTCGGCAGATATACGCAAAAACGATCCTTATTCATCTATAAACAAATATTATGAAAAAAGATTAAATACTCGCTGTACTCGAAACAATGACAAAGACTTACTACAAATCCCCAAAACATATATTACTTTTGGTTAACGAAATTTCAGATACCTTGCAACAAGACTTTACAACATACTTCCAGATAGAATAAAAAAATGTGATTCCCAAAAAAATTTCAAAGATAGCATAAAAATTTGGATAAAAAATCATGATAGGGCCTTTACCGGTGCACTCACCCAAATTCGAAATTATTAATGATTTGGTATTATACAATGGAAATATACAAGCAATTGTATTGGTTGCTTTTATTTAAAATTATTACTAATGTAACCACTCGATTATGTGATTACATTTTAATAAAAGTGTAGGTATGTTTATAAGTATTATAAATTGATTTAAAAATTACTGCCTCAACACAGGCTAGCCTAGTGAGGCGGATTACTGAAAAACCTAAATTTATAACTGTTTTTATTCTTCATTTATCTACTGTTCATATTTATATTTTTTTCTGTTGATATCCTTTTGTACTTCTGTTATTTTAAGGGTTAAACCACTGTAAACATTAACGCTGAATATGTACATTTTAGTTATAATCTTGCAAATTTCATTCAATAAAGATATATTATTATTACCTTTAGGTTTGTTATTTTAGAGGTTTTCAAAATACGTTTGACGTTTCATGTACCTTACATAACAATACACGATATTCAGATAACAAAATGAAAATAAATGTTACGATATTTAAAAATTACAATATTGTAACATGAAATAATACATTTGTGCATAATACATGCAAATAACTTAACTTAAAGAGGATAAATGATTTATTATTTCATACTTATATTTTATCAGCAACACATTCCATACATCTATGTGCGTAAACATATTGTGAAGTGGTATATTGAAATGGGATATGATCGTAGTATTGCCACAATAAAACGATAGTACTGACTTTGTGTTTCTGACTGGCACATTAAAATTTATGAGCGCCAAGACTTCAGGGCTTTTAATTAATTATGTTACCCATTATAATAGAATGAATTGGTGTTTATTAATATAATTTATTTAATTGCCGGCAACCCGGGCAGTCACTAGGATTAAATAATATGCTATTAATGCTAGTAAGGTACACGCCTCACTAGACGATGTCTGTTGTGAGACGGGTAATGTTACAAAAAATTGTAAAATATTATTAAAAAATAAAAAAAGAGTACATAAAATTTATATAAAACAAACATAAAAATACAAATTGTGTGAATCAAGAGTTGAAAATGAGACAAACGTGTATAAATATCTCCCTAAAGAAGAGATATGTAAACACCTTTATTTATACAATATTTTAATTGTCATTTTCAAAAAATGAACTGATTGGACAAATATTCAGATTATCCCGTAATTTTTCACGAGTTTGGGCAAGTAGATAACTAAGTATGCAGACATTAATGGTTATTTCAAATATATTTTTCAAAAACCCTTACCATGGGCGTATACCACTAAAGAAGGAAAAAGAATTAAAAAAAGACTATAAGATATACTATAGGTGTGGTTCTGAGCTCCCGCAGTCTCATCAACTGAAATAAAATGTCTTGTATATATATATATATATATATATATAGAAAAATTTTCTCGGTTTACCCGCGTAACGTAGTCCTTAAAAGGACTTTTTAGCTCCTGACGTTTCGGACAGATCACACTGTCCATCTTCAGAGGCCTTATGTCTTAAGTTTTTGTCTCAAACTGATAGCTTTCGCATGTCTGTTCAATCCAAAAGCTAAATCTTAAGTGAGTGCAAGTCACTTCTTATGTCTAGAACGAAGTACCCGGGTTGCAGGTTACCCGGGTTCCAACACCAATCACCTGCAACCCGGGTACTTCGTTCTAGACATAAGAAGTGACTTGCTCTCACTTAAGTTAACAGACATGCGAAAGCTATCAGTTTGAGACAAAAACTCAAGACATAAGGCCTCTGAAGATGGACAGTGTGATCTGTCCGAAACGTCAGGAGTTAAAAAGTCCTTTTAAGGACTACGTTACGCGGGTAAACCGAGAAAATTGTTCTACATCTTACACCCGTGAAAACCTTAATCATAACATATATATATATATATATATATATATATATGTGGCCCTGAACTCCATCTATTCGCCTGTCCCCCTCCATCCCCCGGGTGGAAAGTATGACCCTGAGCTCCCTCTGTCTGCCGGTCCTCCTACATCCCCTGGGTGGAGAGTGTGGTGTGGCCCTCAGCTCCCTCTGTCCGCCTATTTCCCTACATCCCCTGAGTGGAGAGTGTGATGGGGCCCTGAGCTCCCTCTGTCCGCCGGTCCTCCTACATCCCCTGGGTGGAGTTCAGGGCCACACTACACTCTCCACCCAGGGGATATAAGAGGACACGCGAAGGTAGAGTTCAAGGCAGGTAGAAGCCGCTCTCTTGTTATCCAAGTAGAGCCCCACCAGCAGTTTTGTGCATCCACCAGCGCTGTGCCCATTGCTTGCGGTGAGAGACTTCACAGCGAAGTTCTGCAATACACATATTAGAGTCAGTCAACGTGGAAAGTAAGTAATGCCTTGGTGCAGAGTGCAGCTCTTGGCTGCACGGCACAAGACCCCTTATCACAGCCATGGGACTACACCAATACAAAAACTAGCCATCAAATAACCATCTACTAAGGGACAGGTGTTTCTATCATCTTAGCGTCTGTTCGAGATGTTGTCAGACGTGACGGTTAAACCAACTAGGCCTTCTATTTTACATCAAACAATCATTACAAATTACTAATTTGATTTCAATAATTTCAATAAATTAGTGTGTGATAAAAACAGTTGTTAATATAAATATATGAATATCACAAAGAAAACATCACAATATGAAAATATTTATTTCAATAAGATACCGATCAATCTGAATTAAGAGAGCCTCTCTTGTGTTGTGGTGTAGGTACTGTATCGTGGGGCTATTTCAGGGTAAGAGGGGACTACGGGAGGGTGTCCAAACTGATAAAATCGGTGTGCACAAATATATTCATAGGTACGCTCTTTTAGATATTTCATTAAAAAAATAATAAAAAATGGACAAATAGAAGCACCAAACTAAATACTATTTCTCAATTTGAACATCTAGGTTTTTTTTCGCTATGTTATATTTTTTTCGGCAATTGAAGGGTTGAAGAAGATTAAGAGCCGGGTCTACACTTCGAAGCATTTTAAAACGGCTGGAATTAACCCCCTGGTGACCGATTTTTTTCAAATTTGACCAAAGATATTAAATCTTTGGACTTTGACCGGAGAATGAAAATCCAAAGAAATGTTATTCCATAAAATCAATTTAAATATGATGTAGATCACCAATTTTCAGCTTGTACTATGATTTTCCGGACACCCTGTATAAAACGAGTGGATATCTTCCTAATAAAAACAATTACTAATAGAGAAATAACGTCATTAAAAAAATATTTTAACATTTTTCTTATGTGAATATCGCACACGAGTCCCAATTGATCCCATCCGTTTGTAGCCGGTGAGACTATGGCCTCCCCAATTGTGATATTTTGTGAGACTCAAGGTAGAATGAAGGGGAAAGGGAAGGGGGGTAGAGGAAGGCGGGGGAGTACCTTGACATTGAGATCTAATCACCAAACATGACTAAAGCCATTTCAAGCAACGTTTTAACTCTGAATTGTGATCTTACACCAAGGCGATACTGAGAGTATATTTCACATTGCAACTAAATGAACCAATACAACAAAATATCGTTGAATTATTTATGTTATTAGAAAGGGAATACGAAATAAAATTATTTTGTGTTAAGTTTTTAATTTAATAAGAAATGGGAATTTTTGGGATATTGAAATAGAACAAATAAATGATTTAACAAAATTACAGAATAGTCCGCAAGGCCCATCGATCAGTGCATTCAATTAATTAATAGTTGTGCCATTTTTACTTACACACTCCACGCTACTCTTCACACACAGGTGTCTATCCGTCACTCCATCCGGTGCGCCCCTAGTGCCAGGAGGGAAATTTCTGCGACATTCTTCTTGGGACAGGAGGGTCACTGGGAGCTGTAGCAATATATAAACAGGAACAATAACAACTAATTATTATAGGTATTATGAATATACTTTCGTACTTAAGATATGTTGGAGGCTAAAAATTACATTCATAAATACATTATAATATGCTTTAAGTATAAACACCGCACAAGGGTCCCAACTGTACGCAGAGCCAGTGAGACTATAACAATATATATATATAATAAATAATATATTTTAATTATTTATTCTGGAATGTCAGTGCATTCCCATACTTTCGACACATCTCATACAAAAAACAGGGCGTAGCTTTAGCACTCACACGGGGAGGGAGGGGGGTGGAGACATTTTTTAGCAAAGGTTTTTAAAACATTATTTTAAGAAAGTTTTTTACATTAGTTCCACACAGAAGACCCCGAGGAAAATAATTCGACTCGGAGCCTATTTTATCTTTGTGGAAGCTGTGTGGAGGACCTTTTGAGGAAGGGAAGAAGAAGAAGTTTTGGGAAGGAAAGGTGTAGGTAGAAATCTGGGGGTCAAATTTCTACCTACCCCTTTCCTCCTGGTTTTTAATTGAAAAAAATGTAATGGAGACCAAAGGATCTTTTTTTTTTTACTTCAATGCTCAGAAATAATTATTCAGATACATCCTGATAAACCTTGTATAATGCAAATTATGGAAATCTCATGTGTGTACAAAACTAATACCTTTTTTTGTTATTTCATTTCAGGTAAACGAGAAATTCTGTCTCTGAGTTATTCTGACCGGCCGAGTAAGATTTGTGCGGCCATCTTTGCAGCCAAGCATGACATCAAAACTGGGGAAAATAATAATTTAGTGTTGCCGCAGCTCATTGTCAATCCAGTACAATATTATGCCCTCAGTAGGTTACGGGAGAGGGATGCCGAGGAAGAATCTGATTAAATTTTTCTTTTCTAAATATGTTAGTACTTACCTGATATTAAAAATAAAAAGAAAAAATGTGAGTCCCAACTGTTTGGAGCTATTGAGACTATTGAATCCCCAATTGGGGTATGTTGGGGAGGCCGAAGGAAGTGGAGAACGGAAGGAGTATAATTTTTGTAAAAAAATATCTTTGAAGCCTTTTTTACAGATCTATTATTATTATTATCACATTTATTTTTTCTATGAGAATCTTAATAATCCCATTTCACAGTTTTTTTTGCTGTACAAAATTTTTTATTTCTTTTTGTTGAATGTGAAATAATGTTTTTGCCAAGTATGGCGTATGGCATCATGTTTACCAATATGTGATATTATGAGTAAATTAAATCGAAAGTGTATATAAATTATACTTTTTTATTACCCGTCCAACAGAGCCAATTTTACCCTTTTTTAATGTTTACAGATTTTTAACTTTGCCTAAATCAATACGCTTTTATTGCAAACTAGCTGAAATCTCCGGAGTTGCCCGGGCTTTGAGTTGCCGGAGTTTTGAAATCAGACGTAGATTGTAATTTTCAACAAGAAGTATCAAAATTTGTTCTTTAAACGCCAGCATTCCTAAAAGATATGTTTAATAAATCATTTTCTGAATATAACTAGCTATTCTGGGGAAACTGCGCATGATAGATTACAAGGGTGGATCCAGGATTTTTTTCTAGGGGGGCACAAGGGGCGGATGGGCAAAAAATCAACAATTACTGTTAGGATTTTTTTCTGGGGGAGGGGCACAAGGGGCGTACGCGCACAAGAGAGTACGGCCGGAGAAGTCAAAGGGACTCCCTCAACCATTCTCTTCCGATCCGACCTGCCATTCAGCTGATGGGCAGACGCATCCGCCGCCAAGACCCGGACAGACTTCAGTCCATGAACCCGGGCACCCCCGCTAAGTCACCGATAGTAGCGAACAACTTAGGGTGATCTATGGCAGAGGTGTTGGTAATCCAATAAACGGTTTCATGGGCGGCGGTACCCACACCCAACTCCCAAATTGAAGAAAACATTTAAACTTTAAAAGCATTATAAAAATTTACAATACCGCTATTATTATTTGAATTGTGTAACACAATGTCCAATATTAAATATTCTTGTATTTATTTTGTTGCATTTAGAAAGGTTTTAAAATATAAATAGGTAGCAATATTGGTATTTTTTTTTATAGATATTAAAATAAGAAAGAATTATTGTGAATACCACACATTAATTCCAATCTCCCAATAATTTCGGAGCCAGTTTGACTATGGCATCCCCAACTAGTTTAAGTGACGAGAGCGAAGGGAGTGGAAAAATAGTTATAAATCTCACAACGGTTCATTTTGTGTACGGGTACCACCGCCCCGGAAACAATTATTGGGTATCCAACACATCTGCCATAGGTCACTCGATTAAGTGATTCGCTACGTTTGGTGACTTAGCAGGGGTGCCCGGGTTCGTTGGGTGAGGTTTGTCCGGATCTTGGCGGCGGTTGCGTCTGCCCACCAACTGAGTGGCAAGCCGGATCGGGAGAGACGGTTGAGGGAGATCTTTTGACCTCTCCAGCAGGATTCTATCGGAACATTGCCTTCAACCGCGGTGGTAAGGATAGATTCATACGTCCGTCACTTTGGATACACCGATCCCAGATTCTTATGCACCTCTCATACCTTTTTTCCTTCCCAGAACTTCCTCTCCTTCCTTTTGCTCAAAAGACCTTCCACACAGTACCCTCAAAGATGACATAGGCCTTGAGGGGAATCATTTTTCCCAGGGCCTCCTGTGTGGAGCTATTTAAAAAAAAAACGGCACGGAAAGAATTTTTTTCCCTGGTATTCGCAATTGAGTACCTGGATGCAAAAACGACCTCATTGCAAAAATCGTGTTTTGAGATATTCGCGATTAAAAAATTTCAACTAATATAATTCCTCAACTGTAGTACTTTTGTTCAACAGTATTTTATCTTATAATAAACACATCTTTCTTCTGTAATATTTAATGTTTTGGACAAAAAGTATTAACCCTTTGTTTTTTAAATTAAAAAAGGAGGTATGATATAGAGGTCGTTCTTGCATAAAACTGTTTTTATCCTTATTTATAGGGGTTAAATAACTAGA
The DNA here is from genome assembly GCA_917880885.1 of Limnephilus marmoratus. Lineage (NCBI taxonomy): Eukaryota > Metazoa > Arthropoda > Insecta > Trichoptera > Limnephilidae > Limnephilus > Limnephilus marmoratus. The sequence continues at coordinate 88,654 of OU862930.1, forward strand.
ATTTCATTGTTTTTCTTATTTTAAGTGATTAAATAATAAGAACATTGTTGTTTTTATAATATTTTATTTATTATAAAGTATCTAAAGCAATAAAACATGAGTTTTTAAAACCAAAATAAAATTATTCAAGAGTTGTTATTGTAACAGTTTTTAGCACAACACTTAGAGACGAAATTAAACGTTTTAGCACCAATTTTCTTTCCGCTTTTTTTGTAGATATGATTGTCCACGACATTTTCTATTCTTTAAGATGTTTCTCTTCCACTTATCTTCATTTCTAGGCTTTTTTAAACCTATTTTTTCGGGAGAACAATCAGAGCTGTCAGATGCAGTGGACGCCATTTTGTATTTGGTATAGTAGTAAGAATCTAGGATTTCCACCCACTTGACGTTTTTTATGCAAAAACGACTCTCCAAATAGGACAAAACAAATGCTCATAACACAATCTGTAGACAACAAACCGAACTGGTTTTAATACGGTGGGTAAAGAAGGAATCGATCGTTCAAATAAAATTTTTGATCGAAAAACGACCTCCGGTTTCTGAGGTCGTTTTTGCATACAGGTATTCAATTGCAGTCCCTATATGGGTGGATTATTACATTCACAAAGACACGGAAAAGCACCGAAAGCAAGGCGAATCATTTTATATGTGGGAGGGTAAACCAATAAATAGTTTTTTGTTTTAGTCATATCCCAACAATATTTAGACGGAAATCCTTTAGCATTTTCTTAATTTGAAATCTTTTTGTGTTGTTTAAAATGGAAACCATAAAAGTATTTCACATTCCCACCAGGAACAGGCGTCGCGAGTTCAATCCTCTGCAAGCTAAATCATCCTTCAAAGTACAAGCAACATTTTCCGTTTAAACACAAATGTGAGCATTTTTTCTGTCCTTAAGAGTCCTGTGTCCTCAATGTATTCCATTTTCGCAGTATCCCCAAAGATGATAAAATGAGGTGTGTAGAATCAAATCCAGCATTCTCCACTTTTTTTCAAAAATGGACTAATGATGCAACTTTGTTAATGATTCCCTCCTTTACCTAGAAAAGCAGTTATTTGGCATTAAAACCAACTCTTTATGCTTTAAAAATCCATTTTAAAAACTGTGTTAGTATCAAAGGCAGCAATCTCCAACGCAGTTAAGAAACAAAACTAGCATTTTCCAATTTGACCAATGGTAAGCCTCCATTTGATCACGTGACAACATGGCCGCCCATACAAAATTGTATGGTCGTGTGTTGAATCTGTCGCTCTAATTTTACTGTTTTAAATAGTTTGGAGTGAATTTAGAAATAAAAACAAGATGCCAGTGTGATTATGGACTCTCACCCTTCATCCGTGCCCAAGAAAAACGCAAGGAAGAAGTCAAGGAATCCAGAAAAATGGAAAGCAAAAGTAGTCAAAATTCTAAGATGAGCAGTCATAAAATACCGTTTATTTCAGAGGCGTGGAGTGGCAAAAGATTTTTTTAGGTGTTAATTAAAATTCATAAATTAAATTAATATGCATAGACATGTTTTACTTTTATAATTAAATCTAGGATTCATAACCTTGCACATAAACATTCCGAATTACATGTTTAGTGTTGAAAATTTTGCGAGTTTCAAGCCAATTTTGATCAAAATAATTAACCTTCATTATTTTTCTTCTTTTTTTTTAATTTTCTCTGTTAATATTATTATTTTTTGAAGTGGCTTCTTTAGCACCGTTGTGATTTGAAACTCGATGAAACAAAAAAGCGACACTAAAAATAGACAAACGCATACATCTATAGGATTAAGGCTGCGAAAGAATAAGATAATAATTGATCTCCTCTTCGTGCAGTGCTTGTTCCCACTCTTGTCTACTTTAGTTTTCTGCAGGTTTCATTTGTACCGCGTGCGAACTGCACACTTGTATTTTTTTACATTAGCTCCACACAGGAGGCCCTGAGGAAAATAATTCCACTCAGGGCCTTTGTCTTCTTTGGGGATACTGTGTGAAGGGTCTTTTTAGGAAAAGAAGGCGAGAAGGTTCTGGGAAGGAAAAGGGTATTACGGGTGGGTAGGAATCTGGGGATCAGTGTATCCAGAAGTGACGGATGTATAAATCTATCCCTCTCACTGCGATTTATCGAGAGATCACAGCTGGAGAAGTCAAAGGGACTCCCACAACTATTCTCTCCCGATCCGGCCTGCAATCCAGCAGGTGGGCAGACGCATCCGCCGCCAAGACCCGGACAAACCTTACTCCATAAACCCGGGCATCCTAGCTAAGTCACTAAACGTAGCGAACCACTTGAACAGAGGTTTTCGTTATTTGTTTTTGGGGTGTTATGCCGTGTTGCGCTACCTCCTTCTTTAGCCAAAGTGCCAAAGCAAATGTTTGGGACAGCGTTGCAGTGTCCGAAACTTTGACTAAAGAAGGAGGTAGCACTACACGGCATATCACCCCAATAACAAATAACGAAAATACTTTTGGCTGTGAAAATCTAAAGTCATATCTATGGCAGAGGTAGATATTGTGTTAAATACAGACTCGAGTGTAGGCGAGGTTATTTATAAATAATGCGCGTATTGGCGATATGGATATTTATTATAGTAATGGCTATAAATACGTCCTAACTAACGTGTTGGCGGTTGGAAAAAGAGAGTGAGGAGAGGCCTGCATCTCCTTTTATATGCGGGATCACCTGTCTCGCTCTTGTATGGCCGGAAACAGGTGTGCCACCCTAAAACCTCTCTCACATCCTCCCCTACTTAAACGGGAGAATCCTGGCTACATAAGTGATACCTATAGCTACATATTTCATACAATATATTTTATATTTCATATTTCACATTTAAAATTAACACATTACATTTAAAATTAACAAAACATTTGTTTTTGTTCTTTCTGTTTCCCTTCTGTCCATTTCTGTCCATTTCGACTGCGAAGTGCTGTCACCTGGGCCGAAGCCTTCCTTGCCATGGGTTAGACCTGAAACATGGAGAAACAGAATTAGAGACACTTCTATTACGTAACATACCGGAGAGATCTAATTCGTCCGTCGACAATTCCAACGTGTCAGACGCGAATTCCTGGTTATCTTCCTCCTGCCATGAAACATGTAATTCCTTTAGCTGGTCTAAATGTCTTTTCCACACCATATTAGACTTGTTAATTTTTATGAAATATATTTTACTACCTTTTTTATCCACAATAACCCCAGGGACCCATAACCTATTACCCTGAGATCTGAAATCTCTAGTCATTACTTTCTGACCTATATTAAAACCTGATTTAACTCTACCCTTATATTGTCTTTTCTGATTGTTTTGGCTCTGAGTAACCTTTTTTATTACTTTGTTTCGTCGAGTAGAACCTGAACTACCCGTTCTATCCTCAATTTTCCTTGGAATCAGAGAGTCAAATACTGTTCTAATTTTTCTACCCATTAATAATACAGATGGCTCACATCCTGTTGTTGCGTGAACTGTATTCCTATAGTCTGCTAAAAAGTTACCTAACTTTTCTTTATAATCTGAAGGAAATCCATTATGTTTACAAATTTTTTTAAGGAAATTTTTACAAGTCTTTACTGTAGCTTCAGCTTGCCCGTTGCTACTAGGGTGATTGACTGGACTAGTGATATGTTCTATCCCATTTTTCTTACAAAAATTTTCAAAATCCTCAGAACAAAAACACGTACCATTATCACTAACTAAAGTTGCTGGAAAACCAAATTGCGAAAATAATCTATGAAGTATTTCGATATTTTCTTTTGAAGACAGACTGTTTACTTCCAGACACTCAATCCACTTTGAAGAAGAGTCTACCACCACTAAAAAATTTTTGCTATATAAACTACCATGATCAATATGTACCCTGAACCATACTTCAGGTTCATATGGCCACACTGCTAAAGAACTCTTTTGTGATTCTGGTTTAATTTCTAAACAATCTCTACAATTTTCCGTTATTTTCTCCAAATCTTGATTAATTTTTGGCCACCAGACAAAGCTTTTTGCAATACCTTTAGTCTTAAAAACCCCTAAATGAGATCTATGTAACATCTTTAAAACCTCTTGTCTTAAAGACTCAGGTACAACAACCCTATGTTGATATAAAACACACCCATTTATCAAAGACAATTCTAACCTTTTTTCCCAAAAAATTCTAATAAAGTTACCACTTTGTGCCTTTTTTACTGATGCTGGCCAACCTTCGATAAGAAAATTTTTTACTTGACCTAACACATCATCCTTTTCGGTTTCGCTTTTTATCACGTCTAAAGACAAATTAAACCCATTATTCTCGAAATAATTAATGTAATCAGACTCTATCTCATCTTCACAGCTAACCTTTTCAATCGGACACCTGCTCAGAAAGTCTGAACAATTATTTTTCGATTTTACATATTCAATTTTAAAATTAAACGAACCTAACATAATAGCATATCTCTGTAACCTTGACGCGGCAATCTTAGGTACTTCTTTATTTTCACCTAAAATTCTCACTAACGGCTGATTATCCACAGCTAAAATAAATTCTCTGCCGTACAAATATTGATAAAACTTCTTAATTCCAAAAATAATTGCTGTTGCTTCAATATCTAGAATAGAATAATTCTTTTCCGCTTTAGTTAAAGTTCTGCTTGCGAACCCAATCGGTCTTTCTACGCCATTTTGAAACCTATGAAGTAATGTTGCTGCTACCCCATTAAAACTACCATCTGTGACAAGTTTCACAGGTATATTTTCGTCAAAATGCGTTAAAATCCTATCCGAAGTTAATATTCTTTTAATTATCGCAAAACTATTTTCTTGTTCCGTACCCCATTGAAACTTAACATCTTTTTTAAGCAATTCGTATAATGGTGACAATATATTTGCCATATTTGGAATAAAATTACGATAATAACTAATCATACCTAATAAACTTGTTACATTATTTAAATCACTAGGTGCTGGTGCATTTAAAATGGCTTCTTTATTCCGTTCACACGGTTGAATCCCTTGTTCACTTATTTTATAACCTAAAAACTCAATAACTTTTAAATTGAATTCACACTTGTCACTATTCACTGTTAGATTACAATGTTTCAACCTTTCTAACACGACACATACGTTTTTCTCTAAATCGTCTTCGTCTTCCCCTATCACGATAATATCATCCAAATAAAACGTCATGTTCTGTAATCCTGACAAACAATTTGCCATTGCCTTTGCAAATATAGCTGGCGCGGGAGATAACCCGTACACTAACCGCTTATACTGAAACAATCCTAAATGGGTATTGATTGTTGTAAAACGCCTACACTCCTTTTTTAAAACAAATTGACTATACGCCGATTTAAGATCGATTTTTGCAAAAACTTTCCCACCATTTACTTTCGTTAATAGCTCCTCTATCCTAGGTAATGGATATTTGTCAACTAATAACTGATTATTCACTGTCGATTTATAATCACCACATAATCTAATACTACCGTTTTTCTTAATTACTGGAACAATTGGACTTGCAAACTCACTAAACTGGACTTGTTCTATAATACCGTCTGACAGTAAACTATCTAACTCCCTTTCGACTTTTTCTTTCAAAGCGAACGGCATAACTCTGTGATTACGAAATATCGGAATAGCGGTCTCTTTTAAAGTTAAATTCACTTCGTACTTATTAAATTTTCCTAGTTTATCCGTAAAAACTTCCGGGAATTTTTTTACTAATCGCTGCTTCAAAGTATTCTGTTTTATACTGTTTACGATTCCGTTAATCCCGACGTTAAAAAGATTCATAAAATCACGCCCTACTATCGATAACGAAGCACTTGTGACAACAACAAATTTCAAATTGTGACACTGACCGTTAAATTCCACTTGTGGCGTAATTGTACCTACCACTTTCACGAGCGTATTGTCAAAACCCCGTAGACTAATGTCTTCGTGCACTAGCTTGATTCTACTGAATTTACTGAAATAACACTCCTTGGAAATTACGCAACAAGATGCTCCAGAATCTACCATGAATTTACTCTTGATCCCGTCTAGTGAAACTTCAATAAAAAATGGTTCGACACTATTAACTTCACCCAACTTTGTGTCCGACAACAAAGTATTCACACTCTTACGTGTTGAGGAACGCTTGCACTGTTTTGCGAGATGACCCTTCGTACTGCAAATTTTACATAAATAATTTTTATATCTACATTCCGTCGCGATGTGATTATTGTGACCACAAACGGTACAATTTTGTTTCACAGCGTTCGCTGGCGACTGTGACCGTGCCCTGTTGCTATGCCCGAAACGCTTCACGTCTCTGTCTTTCACACGCGAATTATTAAAAGAGAGTCGACCGGCCTTGAGCTGTACATTAGCGTAAACCGTATTATCAACTCGGGACTGCGCTTGAGTTGAAGCTACGAGGTCAATGCACTCGGCGACTTGTAAACATTTTTCGAACGAGTGTAATTCACCCTCGAGAAATAATTTTTCCCTTACCTTTCCTGGTTTACAACCCAAAACAAAGAAATCCCTTAAATTTACTGATAAACTATTCCCAAATTTGCAATTAGTAGAAAGAGACTTTAACCGCACTGCAAACTCACGGATTGATTCGTCATTTCTTTGTTTAGCACTGTAAAACTTAGATCTCTCTTCAAAAAAACATTTCGTTGAACAACAATACTCATCAAGTTTAGATATCAAATCTTCTAACTTAATATCTGTTACCTTTTTAGGAATGCACAAATTAACCAATAAGGAAAAACAATCATCTTTCAATGCATTCAGGAAAATAGCCCTTTTTTTATCATCCGATGCAAACTTTTCATCATTCACGAGGAGAAATTGTCCGAGGCGGACCTTGAAGTTCTCCCAGTTCCCGTCACGCAAACTGAAGGACTCCAATCCTCGAGACTCCATGTTCCCAATGCCCAGAAGGTACCCAAATAGAGAGAAAGAAAACAGAAAAAACAAAAACTTCCCAATGAGGCTTCTTCTTCTGCCGTCTGCTCCCTGGACCCTGCTCCGGAAACTGCTCCTTGACCCTGTGAATTGATGGCTCCTTCCAGACCCGTCACACAGTAACACCGATGGCTACCCCAGATCACTCCTGCGACCTGGATCTCCGATCCTTGACCCTCAGAGATGTCGATTGACGCTGGACCTCCCGTGCTTCCCCCTTCCGAAAAGCTGGCTGGCTCCAGTGTCTTCTTGCACTTCACTCCTTGCAGTGAAGTGTTGGAATAATTTCGGTCCGGCCTTTCTTACCGACCCGAAATAATAATGTTACCGCGTATTTTTGCCAAATTTTTGTGCCAAATTTTTTTGCGCGTCGATTCTTTACGCGATCTGCCGTATTGTCAGAATCGTGTACCGTAGGCTGCGCCACTGTTAAATACAGACTCGAGTGTAGGCGAGGTTATTTATAAATAATGCGCGTATTGGCGATATGGATATTTATTATAGTAATGGCTATAAATACGTCCTAACTAACGTGTTGGCGGTTGGAAAAAGAGAGTGAGGAGAGGCCTGCATCTCCTTTTATATGCGGGATCACCTGTCTCGCTCTTGTATGGCCGGAAACAGGTGTGCCACCCTAAAACCTCTCTCACATATTGTTTATCCAATAAATGGTTCCCGGGGTGGCGGTACCCATACACACCTCCCAAATTCAATACTGTATTAGTACATTACAAAACCTATTTTTATTTTAATTATACTAAAATTAAAATCATAATAATAATCACGAACTTCCCTGTGATTTGGTCGGTCCATTATTGTGACGTCATATTTATTTGTCAGTATCAAAGTCAGCTTTCTCCACACGTGTGAGAAACAAAAGCAGCATTCTCCTTAGGTGAGTATCAAATGCAGCAATCTCCATAATTAAATCCGTTATAACTAATCAATCAATACAATAAACCAATTCTACTTTGGAAATTAAAATAGATATTCAGTTTCCCCTTTTGAATAAAATTATAAACTTATAAATACGTGAAAATTGTTGAAATGAAACGTTTTTTTTTGGTTTTCTCAAAATAACACTTTTTGGAGAATGCTGCCTTTGATTCTATACCCCTCAAATATACCTTAAGGAACTTATTTCCTATCTCCTCCTCCTGTGTGGAGTTAATCCCTTCTGAAATAGGGGCCCTAGGGCGGAGCCTCCCGGGCCTAAGCGGAGGTCCGGCCCTGACCGCGACGCCGCGTTACGTCTGTAGCTGCTACAAAACTTGTTACCTTTATTTTATTAATAAACGGAAGGTTCAGTCGTATTTCTTATAAGTGGGTACCTATTTACCACATTACTGTAAATTGGTTGAGGATTTGGGTGTGGGGGGTGAGGGAGGTGAGAGAGGTGAAGGAAGCAAGGGGGGGTATGTTTAGAAAGTTTATGGACTTGTACTCACAGCAACTTAAAACCAACAAACCATACTATCATAAATATACAAAATAAATACCTTACAAATATAATATTACACAGGGTGTTAAGGGACGTACTTGACTTACTTTAACCAGTGATTCCTGACATTATTTGGAGTAAAAAATGCAAATAAAATTTTGGTCTCCGGTGAAATTTTTGGAGTTTTTTTAATTTATTTTTTCTACAAAAACATAAAATAATGGTAGGTGTTGGACAGTTGGAGGCGGGGTTAGGGTTTGGTCGGTTACTCGGCTGAGTGACCAGTGACGACATGAAGAAGATTTTTTTTTTGTTTGATTTTGAAGAAAAAACATTTTCAAATTTTTTTTCTAATAAAAAGTAAAAAATGCAAATGAAAAAAAAGTCATCCAAGAAGTCACCGGAGACCAAAATTTCATTTGCATTTTTTACTCCAAATAATTTCAGGAATCACTGGTTAAAGTAAGTCAAGTACGTCCCTTAACACCCTGTATAGTTTATGAGGCAAATCCGCTGCAGATAACATATAATACACAATATGAAACACACTGCTCAGTACTAATAATAATTGGTGTCATTCATTCACCGCAGTCGTTGCTACATTTGATGACTTACCCTTGCAGGGTGCCCGGGTTCATAGGGTGAGTTTTGTCCAGGTCTTAGATGCGGATGCGTCTGATAACCTGCTGCTTGGCGGGTCAGATCAAAAGAATGGTTGAGGGAGGCCTTTTGTCCTTTCTCGCTAGACTCTTGACCCATCGCCTTGCACAGAGGTATGGATTGATAAGTCCGTCACTCCTCGATACACTGACCTCCAGATTCCTACCCACCTCTCATACCTTTTTTCTTCCCAGAACTTTTTATCCTTCCCTTCCTTAAAAGACTCTCCACACAGCATCCCCTAAGATGTCATGGGACCTGAGGGATTTTTTTTCCTCAGGGCCTCCTGTGTGGAGCAAATGTAAAAAAAAAACATCTCACACCTTACAGGTGAGACACCTCAACACCTTATTTCAGAATTTGAGTACCTCACACAAACTCACTCTGAAATGGTATTCTACCCAACACTAATCGCAAGCTTCATATTTCATTCAGCAAATCGCTCGGAGTGGACAGGACATGTTTTATAATATTGGACCAATTATGGGAAACTTACCCTAGAACTAATGTAATCCCACCTAGTGAGTGTCAGTCCTCCCACTCCTAGAGAGTCCTGGGCCGTGTGCAGACAGAGAGGCCGATAGCTCCAACTGAAGGGGACTCTGAAACACCACCACAGAGTTACTCTACACTCTACAGTATCTGCGGGCCCTGTACAGTACGCCCATTATTTCTGCTCAGTGTGGCTATTAATATCTGATCACCATTCAAATAATGTTTCGATTCTGAATAATGTTCTTTCCTATCTTAACAAACGGATTGCAATCGTTAGATCACAGTATTTAATGGAAGATGCTCCAAGGAAACATCGTCATTGATCCAATCGGCACCGGTGGATAGTTGGTAACTAAGCCAAACGCTCGCCCAACATGAACACGATTGACATTTGTCTCATGAGAACGGGTCGTTTCTTCGACTCGTTCTTGAATTCAACGGCTAGGCTGTGGAACGATTTGCCGGCCTCTGTGTTTCCTCTTTCCTACAAAATGGGTCTCTTCAAGACCAGTGTTCATTCCTTCCTCTCCTCAAAAAGACCCCCCACACTTCACATGGCATCTTAGATGGAAATCTCAGGAAATTATTATCCTCAGGGCCTCCTGTGTGGAGTGAATGTGAAAAAGGCATTACAGAGTAATACTACTGCTCTAGAACGTATCGTAAAATTAACAAATTTTGATAAATTATATACAGGGTGTGACAGAATGTACCCGAAGAGGAGTAAAAAGTATAAATGTTATTTTTCTGACGAAGATATTTTTTTTTCAATTAAAAATTACTACTATTTGTTATACTCTAAATAGCTCAGGAATCACCTGCTAAAATACTTCGGTTACGTGCTGTTACATCCTGTATAATAATTTTATGCAATATTTATGAACCAAAAAATTTCTCACATCGATTTTCGAACCCGCGATCTCTATAACGGAGGTCATCAAAAATATTATGAATATTGATAATAAGTAATTTATTATTGATGTTTGATGCTTACGGTCTGTCCATCTCCACAAGAAGTATATCATTAGTTCCGTTCGCTGGGTGGTACTGAGGATGGCGCGCTATCCTGCGAGAGGAGAATACCACCTCTAGGGTGATATCCTGAACAGGCGACCTGCAACCAATCAACATTCAATCAACAGAATTATTCATTAGTTCCGAATTATGAGGAAAGGCGAAGGTAAGAAGTGCAAAAACCTATACGATATTATTAAAGTACTGAAGGAAACAGAAAACGAAGACCTACCAACCTTTGTGGCTCAGAATCTGCACAAACTACCGCCGGTAAATTTCGATCATGTATATGTTACATGTCTTTTAAAAGATATCATGGCGCTAACCACAATACAATCACAAATGTCAAAACGAAGCGATCTGGAAGTTGTGCGCTCTGAAATGGCCCTTTTAAGGAGTGAATTGAAAACAAATGTTCAAAACCAAGAAGAGAAGTAAACAGAACGCCTTCCTTGAATACAACAAAGGTCACCATACCGGTAGTGCTAGATACGAACTTGCCACATAATAACTACTTGACGATGCCCACTGTAATAATATAATAACGCCATCCGCATCGCCCCTCTTGCATACATCGCAACCGTGGAGTACCATAGTTTTTTTTATTTATTTTTTTTTTTTAATTGAAAATTTTTGATACAATACATATAATCGATACGTGAAATAATGAAAAGTATATAAAAAAAACTTAATATAATAAATGTATGAACAAAAAAATCCCACAAAGGCAATGTCTGTGCGTGGGTATAATATTGATTTTTTACTTTTATTTTTATTTCCATGGTTATAGTGAATATTTTAAGTATACATAAATTAGGGATTTAAAAAAAAAGTAACTGATTAAATGCATTTAAAAACTACAGCATAATAACAGTCTGCACTGTTATTATTGAATTTGTAAGTTTTGTAAGAATAGATGTTACAAGTGCAATTTAAAAACATACAAAATAAAATATTAAAGAATATTATAAATCTTCTCTAAAAACTGTCCAATGATAGATACACTTAACGGCTTTATTTAAACTTATACGAAAAAAATATCTGTGTCAGTGTTTTTTTAGCCAAATTTTGGTATGTTTTATATATAGTTGCATCTAACTCTCGTACACAAGAAAAACCATCTCAGGTACAACACCGTGAAGTAGCTCCAAATGTACACAAACAATATGACAAAAATATGTATAAACCAGAGATAACGGACTCCAATACTGAAGGTTTTAAAACTGTTACCAGAAAACCACGTAGATCAAGAAATATAACAGGCACTGCGACGGATAACTCACTCAAAATAGCCGAACTAAAAACAATGCTCTACGTGTCGAGGTTTGACAACTGCGTAACCGAGAACAATATTCGGAACTTTATCGATAGCAAAATAACAGGAAATAACGTCCAAGTGGAAAAAATAACACAACGAAGTTCCACACAGTTTGGATCCATTAAGCTGACCATACCGAATAAGGATTTTAAAACCTACATGAACAAAGAATTTTGGCCAATACCTATTGGCCAAAATTCTCAAAATAAATTTTCGGAAGACAGTACCTACTGTCTTCCGAAAATTTATTGAAAAAAATACAATGGAAAAGAACAAAATTAAGATAATCTCAATAAACTGTAAAAGCTTTAAAAGAAACGTTAACTTCATTGTAGATATGTGCAATATCTACGATGTAATACTTTTGCAAGAAACATGGCTATTACAAAACGAAACATCTAATATATCCGAAATCCATCCCAACTTTCAGGGATGGGGCACGTCTGCTGTAGATTAAGCTAATGGACCGCTACGGGGACGACCCTACGGAGGTGTCGCGGTACTTTGGAGGAATGAACTGCAGGCTTCCGTAATACCATATGGAGATGACCGCATCGCTGGTATACAAATAACCACCAACGGAGGAATAATATGTGTATTGACTGTCTACATGCCGGTATGTCATGCGGATAATCTTACCAACTTCACCAACTACCTGTCCAAAATACATTCAATCATTCAAGAGAACGAATACTCTGAAACCATCGTGATGGGAGATTTCAACGCTCACCCATCTTCTATATTTGGGAAAGAGTTATCACTTTTCTGCACTGAAAATAACTACAGTTGTATCGATATGGAAAGACTACTCAATGACACCTATACATACATTAGCGATGCACACAATACCACTTCCTGGCTCGATCATTGTATGTGCAAATAATCTCAAGGACAAAATACATAATCTGCAAATACATTAAACTTGTTTCATATGCAGATGATACTGCAATTATAATTCAAGCAAATTCATGGAATGAACTTGAAACAACTTCTAATCATGATATTAATATCTTGAAAGAATGGTTTGAAGAAAATTTATTAACATTAAACATTAAAAAAACCTATTATATACCTTTTAGTATAAATAACAAAAAATCTCCCCCTATCGCCATAAATATTAAAATTCATTCAAAAAATGTACCACTAAAATATAAGCATGCCAAAATAATGACTGTCTATTCATAGCAAATAAAAAAGAAATAAAATATTTGGGTGTAATAATTGATAGTAACCTTAAGTGGAAGACTCAAATTACTAATACTATAAATAGATTAAGAAAACTTATATACATATTTATTAATTTAAGAAATATACTTAACTTAAAAATTCTTAAAAATATATACTATGATCTAGCCCATTCGATAATACAATACAGTATCGTTGCATGGGGAGGAGCTTACAAAACCTCAATTTTACCGTTGGAAATTACTCAAAGATTAATAATCAAAATTATTACTAAGAAACCATCAGATTATTCAACCTCTCAACTTTTTCAAGACTTTCAAGTCCCACCTCTAAAAAATACATATATAAAAAATACACTGCTTCAAATACACAAAGGCTATTCTAAGAAGTCGCACCACGCCATGGTCCGCGTTGAGAGCAATAGGCAAAACACAGTGGGTCGCTTGTGTACGCCATTTTAATGCATACCAGTTTTGCACAACACTACTACATGTACAATGGAGTGGTGTGGTTTAATCAACTAGCAATAGAGTTGAGATTAGAACCTGACTACAATAAATTCAAAAATAAATTAAACAATAAAATCTTAAATAATTTAGCCACTTAGAACCGCATTAACCTTAAATTAACAATACTTATTCAAAAATTTATTTTATATCATTATTTTTTTTTTTTATATATATTTTTTTTACACATTTGATTTATGTAAGTACGTAAATATAATGTATGTGTTATTTTCAATTTTAATTTTTTTAATTAAAAAAAATATATATATATATTTTCTCTTCCCTTTTCACACGAGTAGTTACACTATTATAAAGGTTATATATTATATACATATATATGTTTATACTGTTTCTAATCAATGTTGCATGTTAGTATTTAATAATTTGAGTTTAATCCGATTGTAACCTGAAAATGCAATTACTCATGATTATATTACATGTATATGTATATAAAAACTAATAAATTTAAAAAAAAAATTACGATTCTGACTGGTCCGATCACCGGCCGACATATTGTATAATCGCTGCTGAAAACCTACCTGCAACCATCTTTAATGCCCCGCAACAGCCTAATAACATAATATGGAGAAGGACCAACAACAATAAAATCAATGAATAGACGTCTGTGGCAGAAGCATTACTCAGTGTAATTTATCAAAGATACTCCGAATCCATATGTAGTTCTGAGTCTACATGTGACAAATGTGATCATATACAAAACATGGAAAATATGTACACAGATATCGTGAAAGCCCTAAGAATTGCTGCCAACATTGTATTTTATCGGGAGAGCAATCAAAGTGAACCAAAAACATATTGTCACATTGCCGGGTGGAACCAAAAAGTCGAGGAACAGTACAAAAAATCCAGATCGGCATTGATGATGTGGATTCAAAATTGGAGACCATCGCATGGCCCCATTGCGGACGAAAGAAAACGGAAAAGGAAGGAGTTCAAAAGAGCCTTCAAACACTGCCAAAGCTCTGCCGAACAAACAAAGATGGACGATATCGTAAAATCGCTTGACAAAAAACAGTTCGCTCAATTCTGGAAGAAAAGCAACCACCTGATTAAACCAAACATTCGAATCGCCAGCCAAATTGACGGGTCCACAGATACAGAGGCCAGAACATTTAGAAGAACCTTTGCAGATATTTCCGGAAATGAAGCACCGACTTCTCCCGATATTATGGAACATGATGGGCAAAATGTCTACCTGTCTGAAAACAATATAATGAAGGCCATCAAAGCTACTAAGGCCCGTAAATCTCCGGGATATGATAGTTTAAGCATTGAACATATAAAGTATGGAGGTAGATACATACCTAAACTATTAAACATTCTGTTCAACGCAATTCTCAAACACAACCATCTACCGAGTACAATAACGAAAACAATTATAACCCCGATCCTGAAATCGGGACAACCTGACATGACCAACTCCAGCAATTACCGGCCAATATCCTTAGCAACTATAATTGCAAGACTATTTGAAAGGGTAATTCTAAATGAAATAGAAGGTAAATTCACTTCTAAAGACAACCAGATGGGTTTTAAGTATAGATTATCCACTAATATGGCAATATACTCCGCAAAGCAAATAATAGAATTTTACAGAAAACGAAAAACTACTGTTTACGGATGTTTCTTAGATCTAAGTAAAGCGTTCGACAGGGTCTGTCATAAAACCTTATGGGAGAAATTGAAAGCTAGGAATATACCTACCATGTATATTAACACACTATACCGATGGCACTCCCAGCAGGAAAACGTTGTACGGTGGGCAATTACATACTCCCAACCGATATACTTGCGATCAGGAGTAAGGCAAGGAGGGTGTATGTTCCCAATCCTGTTCAATGTATACATGGACGAATTATCAAATCGCCTGGACACCAGAGCGGGCTGTCGTATCAATAATCTGTGCCTAAATCACATTAACTATGCGGACGACATGATTCTCCTAGCTCCGTCGATCAAAGGGTTGAAAATATTACTAAAAATCTGTGAGGAATACGCAAATAACCAAAACATGATGTACAACCCCAAGAAAACGGAGCTAATTGCATTCCACCATGGAAAAAATCCCGAGAAGATGCTCCCCGTACAACTTAACGAGGAAACCATAAGCACATCAACGAATGTAAAATACTTGGGGCACATCATCACTGAAGACCTCTTGGATGATGGTGATATTGAACGACAGAGAAGTATCAGTGTTTTGTCAAATATGATTGCCCGAAGATTCTTCCAATGCAGTAATAATGTAAAAAAAAACATTATTTAATGCATTCTGCACTAGCCTGTATACGTGTGAAACGTGGTGTCAATACCGAGCAAGCTCAATGGAACGTCTCCGGATCCAATATAATGATGCGTGCAGAATCATATTTGGATTCAGAAGGTATAGCAGCGCTTCAACAATGTTCACAGGATTAGGATTCCATGGATTCGCCAGTCTGATGAGACACCGGGTTACTGGAGCCAGGATGCGGCTAATGGCCTCCGACAACACGTTGACGACCGCAGCCTTCCAGCACCAAGCTCCACTACTGAGTGAGCGATGGGCCCGAGCGCACTTAAGATCACGCCCTGCATAATATTTAAATGTCCGGGTTAAATTTTCCCCCAAAAAAAAAAAAAAAAAAAAAAAAAAAAAAAAAAAAAAAAAAAAAAAAAAAAAAAAAAAAAAAAAAAAAAAAAAAAAAAAAACTAAACCCTTTCATACACTTCCCCAAATGATCATTTAGTGAATCCACGATATGCAATTGCACTATATAAGTATTATAAATACAAAACAATACAAGAACAACATGTCAACCCACTAGAGACCAAATGGGAATATAATTCACCGACTCCAGATATTTTCACATCAGAGGGTTCGGCTCTGTGGCATTTCTAATTGAACCTATAAATCCTACTGATCCCTCAATATAAATATTTAAAAAAATGTTTTGTAATCCTACACGTATTTAAAATTACTGATTTTTGCATTTTTATATACAAATTCTTTGACAAATCTAATATGCCTAAATTTTGAATCAGATTCCTAGGTATTATGCCAGTGGCCGAAATAACAAATGGTAATATTTTTATAGTCCGAGAATGCCAAATTCTTTTAATCTCATTTCCTAAATCTGTGTATTTTCTAATTTTTTCAGAAACAGTTTTTTGAATATTACAGGAATTTGGAATAGCTACATCAATGATATAAGTTATTTTTTTAATTTTGTCATGTAAAACTATATCAGGTCTATTATGACTAATTTTTCTGTCTGTTAGTATAGTTTTATCATAATATATTTTATAAAATTCATTTTCTAAAAATGAATTTGGTTCATATTCGTAATATGGTACTATATTACGGCAGTCAATCAAGTTATGTTTAATTACCAAACTTTGGTGAATTATTTTTAAAACCTGATTGTGCCTAAATGCATACTCGGACGGCGCTAATATAGACATCCCGATATAATATGTTCTATAGTTTCCGGAAAACCCAAACATTTTCTACATAAATCATCAATTTGATTTATATCTTTGATTATATGCTTCCTATAATTTTTAGTATTAATGGCAAGCATAAATCCTTCTATTTCTGCGCTCAACTCTCCAATACTCAACCATTTGTTTGACGAAAGTTTGTCAACATACGTTTGGTTGAGATAAATGAAGTGTTTTGCAAGAATAATTTTATTTGACCAGGAATCTAATAATTCCTGGTTAGTATTTATAAGAATGTTAGCATTCTCGTCATATAAATTTAATGGTGTAATGTTTACATCTGCCTTGCAAATTATTTTGTGCATATCTGAGCTATTAGCTTTCCTATGGAAAAAATTTCTAAGCATTTCTACCTGATTGTGTTTCAAAGATGTTATTTTGACTACACCTCTACCTCCTAAATTTCTAGGTAAATTAATTCGTTCTATAGCTGAATTTGGATGATGGCAATTAAACTTTGTTAACGTAGTTCTAATTAATCGTTCTAAACTATCTAAATCTGTATTGGACCACTTAATTATGCCAAATGAGAACGTTAATAGAGGTCTTGCCCAAGTATTTATTGCTTTCACTAAATTTTTAGCAGATAGATTGCATTTTAAAAATTTTCTGATCCTAGTTTGAAATTTAATCCTAATATCATTTTTAATACTAGTGTGATCTAATCTATTCGATTGCGGGTATCCTAAATATTTATAAACCTCATCACCTTTCATACTTTAATTTTGAAATTTCTAAATATACCCTCGTCTCCATCTACAATTTTGCCTTTCTCTATATGGATCGTTTTACATTTATCTAAACAAAAAGTCATTTTAATATCATCCGAAAAAATTTTAACTACCTTAATCATTTTCTCTAAATTTGATTCAGAATTTGAAAATAATTTTATATCATCCATATATAATGGCTCCTCAAGAAATGTAGCGACGTGTTGGCTCCCTTCCTGGTTCACGTGTTTAATAAGTCCTTAAGTACAGGTGACTTCCCAGAACCACTTAAGTCTGCAGTAGTCACCCCAATCATTAAAAAACCGCAGCTTGATGCCGACAATTTGGGTAACTACCGACCTGTGTCAAATCTGCCTTTCTTAGCGAAACTACTTGAAAAAATTGTTGCTTCCCAAATAACTTCCCACTTAAACGTGAACAAATTATTTACTGATCATCAATCCGCATATCGCAAGTTCCACTCAACAGAAACCGGATTACTTCGTGTCCTGTCAGACATAACTCTTGCCATAGAATCAGGTAAGTTAGCCCTTCTTTCGCTTTTAGATATGAGCGCCGCATTTGACACCATTGACCACAACTTCCTTATTAAGAGACTAGAAGTAACATTTGGTTTACAGTCTAACATAAAAAAATGGCTAAAATCTTATCTATGCAATCGCTCTCAAGCGGTAAAAGTTGGAAACAAACAGTCCAACTTCACGAAACTCTCTTCAGGGGTACCTCAGGGATCCGTTTTGGGTCCACTTCTTTTCATTCTTTTTACAAATGATGTCGCAAAAATTATCGAGTCATTTGGTCTCTTATCTCACTGTTATGCTGACGATCAGCAAGTATACTTTTACTGCACACCAGATGAGATCAACGGTCTTAAAATTCGCACAACTGATTGTCTAGAAGCGATCAGTCTTTGGATGTCCTCGAACAAACTTAAGTTGAATCCCACAAAGACCGAGTTTCTCTGGGCAGCCACGAAAAGACGCCAACATTTAATAGACTACTCACCAATTTCTATTTCCGGCAGCGACGTAATTGCAAAAACAACCGTCAAACTTCTAGGTGTTTATCTGGATTCAGACCTTTCGCTAAAAAGTCAGGTAAATAGGACCGTCAGTACTGGTTTCTTCTATCTAAGACAACTTAAATCAGTTCGTAGGAACCTCTCAACAGAGGCAACTAAGCTTCTTGTGAACTCATACATAGTATCACGTCTTGATTACTGTAATGGCATTTATGCAAGACTTCCTAAATGCCAAACTGATAAACTACAATCAGTGTTCAACGCCGCAGCACGGCTTATTACTGGGGTACCCAAGTTTTCGCACATTTCGGAACACCTTCGAAATCTTCACTGGCTGAAGTGTCCTGAACGGATCCAATACAAGTTATGCTGGATGGTGTTTAAAGCTCTCAACGAAATGGCTCCACCCTATATCTCTGAACTGTGCATTCCGGAAAATATTGGTCTAAGACATTCAACTCTTAGATCAGCGACATCATCTGCAATCGGAAGGTTGAAAGAACCTAAGCGAAATCCGAACACTAACTTTGGTGATCGTGCTTTCGAAGTATCCGGCCCTGAGGCTTGGAATAAACTTCCTATGGAATTAAGATGTATAACCAGTCCAACAGAATTTAGATCCAAACTTAAAACTCACCTATTTAAACACTCATTTCCATAAATTCGCTATTTCATTCAAACATTGCTATCCAATCTGTTGTTGAGCGATGAATTATCTTATTGCAGTTGAGATCGACGATTAAATTCATTCATTCATTTAAGATACCTATGCTTTCCTTTAAAAACTGTTAACCCATTACAATCATTTTCACAACCGTGTTATAAAATTGTAATATTATGTACGAACTTCCTTCTTCTTCTGGCGCTAACAATATTAATATTAAAATACGGTATAAAATAATTTGTAAAATGTGTAGAATAAAATATCTATGTATGTATACATGTATATATAATATCCTCAAACTGCTTCGACTCTCTTTCTCTGTCTGTACCTATATCTGTAGAGTTTTGTTGATCACTTGGTAATATTAGATACCTGGCAAAACTAAAAATATTTATTGTTGTATGTAAATACCTATTTTAATTGTAAATCTCTAATTTTAAGTCACGGTTGCAAATATTTGTATGTCACCAGTTTTAAGTCAGTAATAAGTCTTAGTTGTAAGTCACTAGCTACATATAAGTCTTAAATGTAGGTTCCTAGTTATAAGTTTGAATCCTAGTTGTAAGCCTATCGTATTCATTTTATTTTATTGTATGCTTATTATATGTACAGCGCCCTTGAGATGATTTTTCATGAAAACGGCGCTTTATAAATCAGCCAAATATTATTATTATTATTATTATTATTATAATAGATGTGAAACTATGCTACTCTCTCTTGTATTACCATTAATTTTTATTCCAAACTTGCTTTTAATTAACATTTTAGACAGAGGATTCAATGCTAAGCAAAACCAAAGGGGACTCAATGAGTCTCCTTGAAAAATCCCTCTTTTTATTGAAATGCCCGGTACTACTATTTTCTTACCTTTTAAATTTACTAGTAAATCTGTAATCCAAAAGGACATAATATTTTTCAAAAAGCTTATTATAATTGGGTTAACTTTATAAATGTTTAATATTTTGATCAGCCACGAGTGCGGGACACTATCAAAAGCTTTTTGATAATCTATATAGCAAGTATGTAAATTACGCTTTTGATTTTGAATTTGTTTTAAAATTTCAGAATCAATAATTAATTATTCTTTACATCCCAAATGTTTTCTGCGACAACCTTTTTGTTGTTCAGATAAAATATTTTTTTCATCCAAATGAGTATATATTAAATCTCTCAAGCAAGAGGTTAAAATTTTGTATATTGTCGGTAGACATGTAATGGGTCTATATTGAGAGGGATTATTAATATTTTCGCTTTTAGGTAACATATAAGTAATGCCCTTAGTTAGAAAATTAGGAAAATTTTGAGGTTGTTTGACAAGCTTTGAAAGATTTTTTGCAAACAGAGGATGTAAAGTAGTTAGACGTTTGTACCAAAAATTATATATCCAATCGCAACCCGTGGCTTTCGAATTATGAGTATTTTTTATAATTTTGGCTAACAATTCAACCGATATATCAGAAAAACTCATTTGTTCAATGACTGAACAATTGAGTTCTTCATTTTCTATCCTGGAACCTGCCTCATTATGTTTTATATCTTTACTCCAAATGTTTGTCCAAAAATTGCGCATATCTGATACAGATGGCAACGGAATATTATTATTCGAAATAATATTTTGTTTATCATCAAGTTTGGAATAAAATATTTTCTCATTTTTCTGAAATAATCTATTATTATTTCTTTTATTATACGTATAATTATATCTTTTTAATCTACTAGCTTTTACACCTAATTTTTGTTTTAATAAATCTAATAAATCATTGTCAATGTTATAACCAAATTTTCTCCCAATTTCATCTACATGTCTCAAAATATTCCTACTTCTATTCCCATTTTTATATTCAATTAATCTAGCTATACTACTTCTTAAAAATACTACATCATTTTCTAATCTAATCTGCCATTCTGGTTTACTATAACTATATGATCTATCATCAGAGGACGTTAATTTAATTCCTAACTTATTACATATAGTGATAGCACTAGCGTACACTATTGTATGAAGATCTAAAAAACTAATATCGTCAAATATTATTTTTGGTAAAATTAAATTATTTAATTCAGAAATTAATTTAGATAATTTCTTTGACGTATGCAATTTTGGTAATTTTGGTCTAACTGTGGGTTCTATATCTATATATCTATTTATATTATTATGAAGCAAATTAGCTAATTCTATTACATTATCATCTAGTAAGTTTAAATTTGCAATGTTGATTTCCCTAAGATTATGAATAGCGACTAAGTTATTTGAATCTACTGTAATATCATTGGATTCTTCTACTAGAATATTATCTAAATTATTTTCATCCAATGCATCTAATATAACATTACTACTGTGATGTATTGCATTAATCACCAGTGCAAATAAGAAAATATCGTAGCCTACCCCTTTAATTTAAAAAGAAAATACCAATTACTTATAAAACGGACACACTTGCGACATCTATCGGATCAAAGTAAATTGAATTCTTGTTGACAGTAGGGACCTATAAATTAAACAGATTGAGATGAATTTTGGTAAAAAGATCACAGATGGTATTAAAAATCGTCACGAGACAGGGAAAGACCCTTTCTTAGACTCGTAAATAAATAGTTGAAACCAACAGCCAATCAGGTAGAAGCAGAAAGCTATAAATAATTGATCAAACCAATCACAAAGCGGAAGGCGTATTCAGATTTTGAACAAAGAGATGGACTTTGAACTAGGCAATTAATCAGAGATTTATGGGAAAAAATATCGTCATCAACCGAAAGATCAATACACTATAATGTAAACAGGGTCTCACGCCCAGTGCATTGGATACGATGACCCTAGATGTAAGATAAACAATCAGTGCAATCAAGGTATTGTCAACCGCCGTTAACGAGCAAATTAATCCATATTATGTTGGAAAAACTATGCGAGAAAATAACAAGAAAATTTTAATAAGAGGAAAATTAAAGAAAAGACGTGCAAAACGTAAGAAAAGCTACTGTAGGGATATTCAGTTGTATAACGAGTACGTGGAAAGCAAAAGGAGGCCAGATTCGGAAAGAAACGTACGTTTGATATTTAAAAGGAAGAAAAACGCTGGAAATTAGGGATGTCACTTTTGTCACGTCAGGGAAAACGATTTGAAAAGGAAATCTAATGGAAAAACTGGACGTTTAAACGGAAGTGTTTATTGAACAATATAAGATTTCGACTTAATTTTGCGTTTTCAGACGAGTTTAAATAGATATCGTTATATATTTGGAATAGGGTGATCATTCTAGTTACATTGCGATAGACAAAGTAAACAAAAAGCATTGTTTTACGTCAATTGTTTGAGGAGAATTCTATGAGAGATAAGACAGACTGCAAGGAAAAATGAAACATTATTTGGGTTGACGACCTCACACGTGATTTTGTTGTTCAAACAATAAGAAAACGAACATGGTATTAGGCGATTAAACCCATTTTAATGGCTTTTAGGACGATAAAAATTATCATTGGTCATATGGGCAGTTTATATTAACTAAAAACCATTATATTTTATTACCCTCGAATAAAAGCTGAGTTATTGATCAACACCTCGAAAACCCAGACATAAACAGACGTCAAATTTTAAATTAATGTGGATTTAGGGAAGAAAGGGACGGAATTTGGAGGATGAACCATAGAACGTAATAAAAATGACAGGAATTTAAGGGCCGAAGTGGAAGTTTCTCCTATGAAAAATGTGAAAAATAACATAAAAAGTAGTAGTATATAGAAAATGAAATTTTCTAAGAGGTGACATACATCGAAGGCGAAACGGGGGGTAGTAAAAAAGAAAATAAAAATAATTAAAAGATGATTCCGTAAGGAAAACTCATGAAAATTCAGAAGTATCGATGAAAACAATAAATTTGGCTTGGAATGTAACTAATCATATAATTGTGGAAAGTTACATGAGAATGAATGAGGAAAATCAAAGAAAGAGCATCGTGGATAAAAGGAAAATAAGAGAAAAGAGGAAAATTCGAGTCTACGACATAAGTAGAGACGATGCAGCTTAAAATTGAATTGATCCACATAGGTGGCATGAAGATATGGAAGAATTTAGTAAAAAAGAAAATTGGAAAATGCATATTAAAAGTTTTGGCATGAGTTTGTTCATGTTCTGGTAGCGATAAACAAAATTGAGAATTATATACAGTTTATCGAAGACGTACCTTTTACGAATTGAGAAAAAAAAGAACTTAAAAATTATGAAATTCAAGCTAATTTTGTATGACCAACAGACAAAGGAATGAGGGGCATTTTGACGTAATATCGCCGGTCCGATCCTGGAAAAATGTTTAAACGAGATAGGGCAAGAACAAAGTCATGAAAGGTGGACCTAACGACAGTTAAACAAAAATGACAGAATCGATATATGAAATCTCGAGTTGTTAGAGATTAAATTCGTGGATCAAAGATAGCTTAGATAGGCCATTCTAATCCTGGGAAGGGTATATAGGCTAGAACTCAGGCATTTTTCGAGATCAATCGTCAGATTATCAAACGTGGAAGTTACGTGACGTGACGTTTAAAGCGGTTATTAATTGAAAAATTTTGGAAGTGTTATAAATTTTATGACTCTGAAATAATTGGAGTCAAGTCAATAGAAGTGATTGTGGACTTAGGAAAATTTCATATTCAAGCCAGTGTCTTTAAAAAAAAAAATTAAGTTTGCAGTTCAAGTCAGTGAAAATAAAATTAAAGTTTACGTTCTATTTATTTGTGAAAAGCTAAAAGTGCTGTGATTTTGTTTAGTGAAAAATTCGGTTTTCATAATCAATAAATATTGTATTTTTGGGACTTAAAAATTTCGTGAAAATCAAAAATCAATGAAATAGATGAATAAAGTGATGTGATAATTGAATACAAATAAGTTATAATTAAATACGTGTGTCCAGTTTAAACGGAAAGAGTTCTATTAAATATCAAATATTTAAATTAATTATTTAAAAAACAGTGCAAATTGAAAAGAGATAATAAATAAATAAGTGCATCCAGTTAAACGGAAAAGTTCAACGAAAATCTTTAATTAAATTGAGTGTTTTAAATTAAGTATCAGTCTTTTATTAATTTAAAAAAATAGTGTAGTCGAAATAATTTTGTGCTATAGTCAAAGTGTAGTTGATGTAGCAGGATAAAAATAAAAAAAAAACAGTGTTTAATAATAATAATTTCCGATTTAATTAAATGGATAAAATTTTACCTCAGAATAATTCGGCTAAATAATTTACAATTGGGCGGCACATTCCTACCACAAAGTGTTAATCTATTATTAGATTCAAAAAAATCTGAAAAGAAAAATAAATTAAAATAAAATGAATGATAATACATAATGGTATTTTATTGCTAAATAAAAGTAACGATTTACCATTTCGAAATTAATCGTGAAGTAACTATCATTAAAAAGTTATTTAATCAACGGGTTTTGAAATAAAATGCAGTTAGAACGATAAACATCATTTAATTTAGATAGATTAAACGGGAATAAAATAAAATTGAAGTCGGAAAAATTTTATTTGAATTTAGTTGATAACATAAGGATAGGTATTAGGTAAGGAAAACATAACAAGGTTTTACCGTGTAGCTCCCGGTCGGATAAAAAAAAAAACCTTAAAGGGGTAAGTTTTATTAAAAATTAAAATAAAAAAATTTCAGGTTCCAAGGTGAGAGCGGCATGCAGCAGACAGTTGGTATTTGAATTAATTTTATAACGAAGTATTACTTGCTTAATATGTGATATGTACCTATATTGAAATATTATATATAAAGTATGTATAATTATATATATATATTTATATTTATCCCAAGAAAATTTTAATCAAAAAGAAACACACTTAAATAAAAGTAAAAGGTATCGATTACTAATACCTACTTAGAACGCACTATGCTATTTAAAAAATAGTTGTGTGCTAGAAAAAATTTCAAGTTCATATTTTATACTTATTTTTTTAATATATGTACTATTATAATTTCAGCTAATATAAAATGATAAAAAAATGAGTTATGATATTAGAATTTATTTCAATTATAATATAATTGTATATATCAGTATATTTATTTATTGAGGCAAAATATATATGTATATGTATATGTATGTAAATTATAACTACATTTATTTGGGATCAGGTTAAGACATTTGCGAAAAAGAAATTACCATTATTAAATTCAAAAGGAAAAAAAATTTGAACCATATAAGCTCGCGTTCAAGGTTGTTCCAAAAGTAAACAAATGTCACTCGTTGAATCTAGGTCACGAAGCCAGCGGGAATGTTTACATAATTGAAATTGTTTATAAAACAACTCGGTCATTAGGGCACTGGGTCAGATGCTTTTAAAGGAAGATGTACCTGGGTCTTTAATAGGTGGTTGACAGGTATTAGTATTATAGTAAGTTAGGTTATTATATAGGTTATTATATATTTAATAGGTAGTTGACAGGTATTAATATTAATTTTAGAATGGGACAAATTCATGAAATTGCGCAATTATAGAAAAGGTTGTAAACACAATCTTTAACTTGAACATGAAGAGATAAATTTTGAACTGAACAATTGAAAATAAATAGATTTATTATAAGCTAGTCAAATAATAGGTACATCAAACATTTGGAAAATCACGGGTTAGTTTAGGAGTGTATTGAAGAATTATATGGAATATTCGAGGAGAAAATTATAGAACAATTACTCTCGTAAGTATCAATCATCTACATGAAACAGTTGACAAATCACGGGATAGTCAAATAGAAGAGTATTGAAGAATTACGAGGAAGATTCGAGTAAAATTTTGTGGAGTAATTACTTTCATAGACATCAATCATCTACAAGAAGCAGTTGAAAAATCACGGGATAGCCTAATAAAAAGTATCAATCAGTTACATGAGACAACTGAAAAATCACGGGATAGTAAAAATTTTACCAAAAGTTGAACCTTGGGGGAAAATTTAGAAAACAGTTCAACAGTAGGAGGCAGTGGTCGCTCCTTAAAAAAAACAAGGACCAAACACATAATAGAGATGGCAATCTCTTAAATAAAATTGTCAACCAAACAAATCAAAAAGCTTGGAATTTTCGGCACTCCAGAACAAACCGAGATAATTTCTTAATCTATTAGTATATAATAATATTTCCCACTCTTGGTATGTATATATTCGGTCATCGGTTAAGGTTTTGTGGAGAATTCCTTCTCACGAAATCCGAGCTCGGAATATGAGACTGGCTAGTTACATATTGCGAGTTATAATCCTACCCAAACGTATGTTTACATATATATCTTTCTATGTACTGTACATTGGATGATGTGGACCCGCTTACAGCTAGCGTTTTAGACTCGACAGAGTTACTCTCACATCATTTCTTGTACGTGGAGGGAGGATTCACGACCCGTAACTCTGCAAAACACCGTGAGTATATGATTGCATATAGGACGAAACCGGTTCGCCCTAAGTAAATAGTAGGACCTTGGAGGAGTAGGAATTTGGGGGTATCTGGGCTCGGATGACGACCTGAAGGCAGTGCATGATGGCATAAGGAAGGACGGTTAGGACGCGATAACTTAGGTATCAATTAACCGATCCGCGCCAGAAGATTGTGCGAATTTCTAGTAAGAATCTGATCACCTGGTTTACTTGTAGGAGGATAGGAGCCAAATTTTCGGCAGACAAAGGGTATTCTGAGTTCGTCTAATATGCAATCTATTAATTACATTAACCTATTAAACCCACCTTTATATGTACCTTATAGCAGCTGAATCATAGTGGAGGGGAGACAGGCAGACATAAAACAATCATAATCAAATTTACTAACAATTAACCATTTGAGTCATTCTTAATTATCTGTTCATTTAAACATGCGTATTTTCGATTAGTACAGTTTATTTACGAGTTCGTTAGGATGTATGGAAACATAATAAGCGACGGAGGAAAGTTAGCTCATTTAGAGAAATTATTTAAAGTTAGATTTGCAAGGGAGAGACCAGTACAGTTTGAAACTCAACGCTCTGTTTAGAATCAAGGGGTTACCACAAAATGAAAGTAATTAAAGTCCCATATCATAAATCAAAAAAATTACACAACGTTTGATGGAGTTTAATTACAACATAAATACGAAAATATTTACGTTCAAGGTCGTAATTAACGTATTAATTAGTTAAGTATACATATCTCTAAAGGTATGTAGTACAAGGAAGCTTTAAGTAGCTTTCTGTAGTTATCAAAGAAAATAAGGGTCCAATTTTCATGAAGGCTTGTGTGACGTAGGGGAGGAATTTTCCATCCCTACTACACACATGCAAAGCCTTAAAATTTAAATATCGATCAGAGCCAAAAGAAAAGTTCAAGAAAACTTGAAGGGATGAAAGAATTCCAAAAATATTTAAAAAAAAGTTAAAAGGGGTGAAAAGAGAATTATTACACTACTCGTATTAATTTGTTCTAGATTATTCTCCAATTGCAATCTATCTCCTATTTCCTTTTTTATCTGATTTAATGTTACTACAGGAATTAAATTATTTTTGAAAATTGCCCTTTTTTGGTCAGCTAATCTTTGTTCGTTTACTTGGGCAACCGGATAATTTTGTGAGAAAAGTAAATGTAATTTTTTCCTATACAATAACATATCTGTTTCTAGTTTAGTTACATAAAAATATGAACGAACGATGAACATATTGACATCGTTCGTCCATTTCATTCGCTGCCTAGGAATACCTGCTTTTGTTTTTTGAGGTCTCAGATTATCAATATTCATCTGTGTAGATGACATAATTAACCCATTTTCATCTCCGTTGGTTGAAAATGACATTTTGTCACTATTCAAAACAACTTGGAAATGATTGTTAATTGTTATTATTATTCCTACATTCCAGTAACCAAGCAACTGTCGTCGTTACTTAATGCTGTTATTTGTCAACAAATAATTTTCAATATGTCCAAATTAAATATTTTAATGGAAACTACCCTTCAATACTACAAATCTATAATATATATTATATTTCAGAATAATGTTATCAAAATAAAATATATAATTAAATTTACATACAAAATATATTTCAACGTAATCTCAAAATATTGTTGTTTACCTTGGTTACTGAAGTCCTCACAAAAGGAAAAATTTTATATCGTATTTATTTATCTAAATATCCTACGGTTCACTGGCAGTTTATTTATTACGTTATCTAATATACTTATTTTCAAATATTTATATGTTTTGGGATCAAAGCTAATTCTATTCTATCTGATACAATAGAAAAATCAGAGAGCTAAAATACAACCAAACGTCGAGGCTAGCGTTGCTAAGCAACTCTCTTATTATTATTATTGAATATTTACTTTTGTTATTATTAATTTTTATTACTATTATTTTTATTTTCTATTTACGTTCTTATTTCTTTACTGTGTAAATATATAAATATGTATAACTATATGGGATCCTCCCCACATCCTGGAATAAAGATTATTACTATTATTATTAACATTTTATTGGAATTAGTAACCGACCACGGTTTACACAATAATAATTTGCCATTTGCTAAAACATTTTTTTGTATTTTCACAAAGAAATTGTAATAAATTGTTTAGTTAATTTGGCGTTATTTTATGCATGATTTATATGGTCATCGATTATAACAACTTACTCTCCTGCTTCGTCCCCAACTTTCAATTTTACTTTAGTTAAATTTAGCCGTTGAAAAATATGAGACAACATTTTGTATAGTTCAATTATTACTTACAAACATAAACTTCTAACCGAAAATGTGAATATTATTTAATAATATTTTACTGAAGACAACTTAAATTAATATAAATGTCTAACAGATAAAATTATTATATTATTTAGCAAAAGAGTCCCAACTGCTCCTATCTGTAACCCACTTAGACTATGTCAATCCCAATTGGGGTATGTTGTGAGGCTGAAGGGAGGGGAAGGAAATGGGGAAGAGGATGGTGGGGAAGTACCGGCTATTCAGATCTGGTCACCAAACACGGTTCAAGCTATTTCTAGTAATGTTTCAATTCTGATTGAAGGTCTTACAACAGAGCGATACTGAGAGTAGCTTCCACTCTCTCAATTAGCCTCAAATATACTCCATTATATTTGAAAATTAATTAAATGCAAAATAATACTACATCTCTAGATAAAAACAAGATCTCTAGACAAAAACAAGAAGACCGGACCTGACAATGTGCATCCCAATATCCTTATTAATTGCATTGCTTCACTGGCTGAGCCAATTTGTTTATTGTTTAATCAATCCCTCGAGGTTGCTTCCCTGACATTTGGAAACGCTGTTATCTAACAACTATATTAAAAAAGGGTGATAAAAGTGATATCACTAACTATAGATAACCATATGTAAGCTATCTGTAATCCCAAAACTCTTTGAAAAACTATTGCTTTATCAAATTTACCCATGTATTAACCATCTCATTGTTCCAAATCAACACGGATTTTTGTTGGGTAGATCAACTATAACAAATTTTTCGTTATATGAAAACTATATATCAAACGCATTAGCTAACAGAACTCAAGTCGATTCTATGTATACGGATTTCATCAAGGCCTTCGACAAAGTTTGCCCTAAAATTCTACTTGTTAATCTACTGGTTGCGCCAGTTTGGATTTAAATCATTTGTTATCTATGATAGTAACTGCTTTGTTCCCTTATTCCAATTCCTACCTATATAAATT
This sequence comes from Limnephilus marmoratus, assembly GCA_917880885.1. Classification (NCBI taxonomy): domain Eukaryota; kingdom Metazoa; phylum Arthropoda; class Insecta; order Trichoptera; family Limnephilidae; genus Limnephilus; species Limnephilus marmoratus. Next base: position 118,807 of record OU862930.1, read on the forward strand.
GCCAAAAACGAAGTGTGCTTTGTTCGCTTTACTTGCACCTAAGTAGTGTTGTTACACAAAAACTCTAACCGCCTGTGACACACGCAAAATTTTTTATTGTATTTTGACCCGCCGTCGCTGCATGTATGTTTTTGCTTTTGTGACATTGCCCGCCGCTACATGTGTTGTATTTTGTTCCGCTGCCCGAGCGGTATGTTTTGCTTGTAAAACCGCCCGCCGATACATGTATTGCTTTGTGACGCCTGCCGCTTCATGTGTTGTATTTTGGTTTTGCCCGCTCGAGTGAAGTGTTATATTACGCTCGATACGTGTAACGTTGAAACCCGTGATAGTTCAATTTGGTGAATTGTTTGAGTTTGTTTCTCGCCGCGGCTGCAAAGGCAGCTTTATTGATATGTTTGTGAGTTGTGAACCGCAACGTGAACGTGAAACATTTACAAGTACGCGTACACTAAATGTTGTATTGTGAACTGATTAACTGTTATAATAAGTTTAGAAGTTATAAGAGACAAAACCAGTGGCCTGAAATTGACGATAGAAAGTGCAGTGGTAAGTTTTTGGCATTCCAATTTACCATTCCTTTATTGCAGTTAATCAGTGAATTTATTTATTTGGCACACGCACACGCACCTGCTATACGAACGGATGGAGTTTGAAATTGTCGCAGCCATTTTGGCCCGCCCAACCATCTACGTAAGCTTGGTATTGATGGAAAACTTTTAGACTGGTTTGCAAGCTATCTATCTGATAGAGTACTACTTGTTAAAATTAATTTGTTCTTTTTCAATAAATTTATAGCTACCAGTGGTGTACCACAAGGGTCATTTAGGCCTAATTTTTTTTCTTCTGCTATAAACAATATTATTGATATATATTTGATAAAGATGTAAATATGTTGCTTTTTGCAGATGATTTAAAACTATGTAAAATAATTAAATTCGTTGAAGATTGTATCTGTCTACAGAATAATTTACAAAAAGTTAATTAGTTTGTGTTCTGTTAACAACCTTTTTTTGAACATAAATAAGTGTCATGCAATAAGATTTTACAGAATAAGTCAACCAAAATTATACATCCGTATGTTAACTTACTTACCGTACTTAATAACTCTACCCTTTTTTACATGAATACTGCACAAGAGTCTCAACTGCTCCCGTCTGGAGACAGTGGGACTATGGCATCTCCAATTGAGGTATGTTGTGAGGCTGAAGGCAGTGGGGAGGGGAAGGAGATAGGGAAAAGGAAGGTAAGGAAGGTACCCTTACCACGGTCGAAGAAATTAACGACCTGGGCATAATTTTCGACTCTAAATTAAACTTTGTATCCCATATAAACACAATCGGTAATAAAGAAATGAAAATGCTTGGCTTCAAAATTCCAGAGGTTTTAGGAATATTTCAACACTAAACATTTTTTACACATCTTTAGTACGTAATCAAGTTGAATATAACTCCTCAATCTGGTCCCCCCATTTTAAAATACATTCAGATTCAATCGAAAAAATTCAACATAAATTTCTTAGATAACATAATAAATTTCTTAAAGAACATAATTTTCTTTATATTTATTTTACCGCAAAAATTTGACAAATTGCTGAGTCCACTTTCGCGCACTATACCAAGAAACACAACAAACATCTTTAGATCAACCGACCAAATCTCGCAGTACAGTTTCAACTTTTACTAACTTTGATCTTCCAACTGACCAACAATAATTTGTTTCATCTACTTCTTCTTACGTAATAAATCCAATAGACAGTGAACTATCTGTTGTATTCAGAACATTGGATCGATACAGTATTTCTGATCAGGCAGATGCTGCCGTCGTCTGCGCTACAATTCAAGATATTGGATTAGTGACAATAGATAATCTAACCAACGGGATTGATCATATTAAGATTCGACGAGTTCTTGCCAAAACTAGGACCCTTTAACCTATCAGTCTTTTGAAATAACCTGGCTCACAATACATTGGCCACATAGGCGTTAAGTTCAGTGATGCTAAAACAATAGCTCACAATTTTTGCATATTTTATGGCAAAATCCATTGTTTTAGCGTCCATCGTGGCTATCGGATGTGACAGAACAGAAGTTAATACTAACTGGAACTAAGTCTAGCATTATTCGAATTCTTGAAAGAAAGCTCCATCGTCCACTTCAGTGGTTGGTCTTTCAGTTACATGCTAACGAGTTAAGTTTGAGACACCTTTTCGAATACCTTGATAGAACGACAAAAGGTACTAGAAGCTTTAGTGGCCAACTAGGAAAGTTACTCAAGAACTGTGAACATCTTCCTGTGATAGAATTTCAAACAATAGAATGCAACTTATCGGACATTACAAAATCCCGTGACGACCTTAGTACAGACCAGCTTTATTTATTGGAAATGTGCCGAGCAATCGCTGAAGGACAATGTAACGAAAACTGAGCGAAAAGAAACCCGGGTAAAATCTGCCATTCGCGTTTGTTAGCAACAGCCAATACTATTCTCCGACTTTACATTTCAACCAAGAATCCGACAGAAAATCAGATGATATTGACTGAATTTATGCTAAGAGTGTATGCTCCGATGTGGTTTAAAATAAAAAAACAACCTTCGTGTATTTACCGGGCGAGACACCTCCACGAAACCATAAAATTGTCTCGTTACCTTCCAGAGCATTTGAAAGAGGTGGTAGATCCAGTAATTCAATGTAACGGGTATTTTGGCCACAGCGAAAATGTATTTATTAGTATGCTAAACGACGAATGAAGACAAATTAGAGTGTTGGCTCTGAGACGGATTCTAAGTATCCGAGAACGTACGTCAGGGTTCTCTCCAAAAAGAGTATTATTTAAGCTACCTACTTTTAATTTCAACGCAACAGACTATATTGACTTGATCTACTGGGAAAAACCATCAGAACCACCTCTTACAAAACTGATATCTAGCGAGACAATAATTGATGCCATTGCAGACCACAAAATTATCGAATCCAACATTTTGTGTAAGTTTCGATTTATGCCCTGTCATACGCAAGTCACGGAAAGATGCATCAAAGTGGTAACGGCATCATGTTCTGCTGTTTGCGACCCTGAAAAACGTGAAGGGTGGATACAAAACATGCTAGAATCTTATCGTATAATGCCAGTATTCAATTCAAAGGACCATAAAACACAATAACTTTAATGATTTTTGACTTTATTTTTTAACATTGTTTGTGATTTTTTGTGAAGCAATTATTCTTTTATTGTTCCTTGATTAGTAGATTATATTACAAGTAAATGAAAAGTTATTTTTTTATATTCTAACTACTTTTATTGAGCAAAGATTAAACCCTTCTTTTCTAGTTTCTTGCTGTTTTTTAAAAAATTGAATTGACTTGGGCAGTACTTGCACTCAAAATATCTTAATTCTATTCTAATGACTTTTAAAAGTATCCCTATAGAGCATCCATTTCACACCCCGCTGCTAAGAAAAACAAAAAACCAAAAATCGATCCACACTATTAAATAATACAATAAATAATACGTTTTACACCCTTTTTATAAAATGACATAAGCCCTGAGGGGAATTATTTTCCTCAGGTTCAAAAAAAAAAAAAATTTCGATTTGAACCCGGGACCTTCGGAATCGATATCGCCTAACCCCTCGACCACGGAGGCCGTCATTTTATTTTATCCGTGTTTAGCTATTTTGTGCATTTCTTCTGCATTAACCATGTAACCAAAACTTAAGAATTTTATTTCTCAAGGTAATATTCTCAATGTATATTATTGCAGAAGCCTGCCAAGATTCAAACCTTATTATTGTCAATAACGGAGACATAACAATAATAGGACATCCCGGACAAAGGAGCTCGAGCCCGGATGTTACCCTGGTATCTTCTGAGCTTGTACTAACTTGTAATTGGAGGATAGACACAGATACGATGGGTAATGATCATTTACCAATTATTATCACTTAAGAAAAAACCGATCGTAAATACGAACCAATATTGAAAAGAAATTACAAAAAAGCAGACTGGAACAAATACAAATCCACTGTAGATAAATTCATACAAAATTTTCCTGAAGAAAAACTTGCAGTTCTGAACAAAAGTGCAGATGAAAGTATTCCATTCTTTAACCCGTCTGCTTGTTTAGGAATAAATACATCCCTAAACACATAATCGCGTTATACTTCCATAAGACCAAAAACATCCCAAAAGCTATAAACACGGTGTCCGAAAACTCGTGGTACAAGCGGGAAACTGGGGAATCTGCATCACATAGAGTACCCAAATAAACAGATAGTTTCTTGATACGAGCATTTTTACATTTAAAACAAAAAAAAAAAAAATAAAAAAAAATTTCAGCTATTTAGGGTTAAAGACATTATAGGGCAAATAATCCAAAAGTCGCCATATTCCGCTACACTTAATAATAGGCATAAATTTTGAAAAGAAAATTCTTTTAAACTTTAATACCACAAGAACCACCGGTTTCAGTCAGAATAGACGGAAAAATATGCATTAAAATTCGATTTTCGTTCAAAGTACAAAATTTCCCTTATAAAACGTCTCCATTGCCGCCGTATTATTATTATTGTATTTGGATTTGACATTTGCGAAGTTTTGTTTTAAGCTATTTAGCTCAGTTTTACGTGTATATGTAACGTATTTACGTGTGAATTACTTAATTTACTTAGACTGAGAACCTAATAACCTATTTTGTGTACGTAAATAGTTGTTTCTTGTAGTAATTGTTGAAATGAAGTGTGATTTCCATAATATCTGCTTAAAAATGCGGCGGCTTATGGATTACCTACTTATTATTAGCACAGGAAGGTACTTAGGTACTTACATTATGTAGCAAAAATCCTTTTGCAATCCAAAGCACACATCACCACCAAAATTGTTTAAAATTATCACCTTTCTAAAGAACAGTTAGCACAGAGCACAGAGGTTATTCGAACTTGTACGTAAGTGGGGTTAATTAAGCACCATCTTGAAGGAACCACAGATTCATTACGGTTTTGAGAGGAATGTTTTCAATAACCGTGTAAATTTCAATGTAATCCACAAACACGTACTTTGTTTGAATGATAAATTGACGCAAAATGTTGTTAGAAATTCGATAAATGTCAAAACACTAAATCACACGCATGCCGCAACGTAAACAAAATCGAGTATTCCCTCACTCGTACATTGCATTCAAGGGGAATCCGCAGAGAGACAATCGAGACAACGCTAGTTCAGTGCTAGTTCCGACACGAAATCCTAAACGCCCTAATCGCGGCCATCTTTATACACTATTCGCTCGCCTGTTTTGGCACGTGTGGATTGACCCGAGAGAAAGAGATGTAAATTTGGTTTTGGAATTTTTATAGTCCAGTTAAAATAGACATTAAAACAAAATTAAATTTCTGACCATTTTTGAAAAGAAGAATTCTTTAGCACTGTTCTGATTTGAAACTCGATGAAACGAAAAATAGCGACGCTAAAAAGAGACAAACAAATTAACACATACATCAATAGGATTTAGCCTGTGAGAGAATGAGGTAGTATAATCGGTCTCCTCTTTGTGCGGTGCTTCTTAGCCTCCCCACTCTTGTCTACTTTAATTTTCTGAAGGTTTCGCTCCTACCGCCTGTGACTTCTAATATTTTTGTTAGTAAGTACTACAAACTTTGAAGTACAAATACAAAAAAAAAAACTTGTTTTAACAATTAACGTACAACAAAACCACCAACGTTTATATTAATTAATGTGAAGGTTGGTGTTGCTTTTTTGCAACTAAATTAGTGATATTCAGGTTGATGTTACTACTACTTAAGCTGTAATCTCAAATCGGATTACACTTGCAATATACTACACATATACTATAATATACATTAACACATACATCAATAGGATTTAGCCTGTGAGAGAGTAAGAAAGTATAATCGGTTTCCTCTTTGTGCGGTGCTTCTTAGCCTTCCCACTCTTATCTACTTTAGTTTTCTGAAGATTTTGCTCCTACTGCCTGTGACTTCTAATATTTTTGTTAGTAAGTACTACAAACTTTGAAGTACAAATACAAAAAAAAACTTTTTTTAATAAACAGAATTACCAACATTTACATTAATTAATGTGAAGGTTGTTGTTGCTTTTTTGCCACTAAATCAGTGATATTCAGGTTGATGTAACTACTAAGCTGTAATTTTAAATCGCATTACACTTGCAATATGTTTCTGATTTGAAACTCGATAAAACGAAAAATATCGACACTAAAAAGAGACACTCACATACATCAATAAGATTTAGCCTGTGAGAGAGTGAGATAGTATAATTGGTCTCCTCTTTGTGCGGTGCTTCTTAGCCCACTCTTGTCTACTTTAGTTTTCTGAAGGTTTCACTCCTACCGCCTGTGACCTCTTATATTTTTGTTAGTAAGTACTCCAAACTTTGAAGTACAAATTAAAAAAAACAACATTTTTTTAATAATTAACGTACAACAGAACCACTAACGTTTACATTAATTAATGTGAAGGTTGGTGTTGCTTTTTTGCAACTAAATTAGTGATATTCAGGTTGATGTTACTACTAATGTTATTAATGTTATCTCAAATCGGATTACACTTGCAATATGTTTTATTATTATTTTTCGGGCTTACTTGACCGGACTACCTTTCCCCTCCGTCGTCTCTTCCCGCGCGGCTACCAACAAACTGCGAATATGTATGATCAGCTGTTTAACCGTGAAAAGACCAAATATTTTATTTTTAAACTGAATTAATTGATGGGCAATTTCAAAATAATGCTTTAAATCCGGATTTCTTTGTTTGTTTTTCTTTTAAATAGCGTTTATCAGTTAGGGACTATGATCGTCAGTAATAATTTACAAGAATTTGACCAAAAAAAATCAACTTCTGACTCGATTTACTCGAAAACGAACGCTCAAATCAAAAAAAGTTATACCACTAAATCGACTCCAAATGTGATGTGGGGTCTCCAGTTTCCTGCTTGAACTACGAGTTTCCGGACACCTTGTATATCTCTCTTCCTCTCATACAAACATATGTATTTTTCTTTTAACCAGAAAGAGAACGAAATAAGGCTTCTTATTGTCCTTGAAATATGAAGCTATCTTGCATAGATATTTTACATTTTGGATCGCCAAAATGACGGTTTTAGAATTTACGCGCGAAACTGAGGCTTCCGGATTGTGAGGTGCGAATATATTGAACCAAGCAGACGGGTTAAGAAATCTAAAAATAAAGCATTCAAACCAAAATCATGGTTGAATCAAGAAATCTCTAAAGCTATAGCTGAAAGAAGATTAGCTCTGACTCGTTTACGGAAAAATATTAATATTGACAATTATATAGAATTAAAACGCAAGGAATCGAGTACCAGATGGATAGTAAGAAAAGCAAAAAGGGAAGGATGGCGAAAATTCTGTGATTCTGTCGATACTAATACAACCTATTCTGACATGTGGAAGAAAATGAAATGGTATGAGGGAATAGGAACTTCTCGTCCAGATATATTTGAGAACAGCGAATCGGCGATACAATATCTACAAAATCTAGCTCCAAACGACAATTTAATCGAACATGTGTGGACCGAAGAAGAAACCTCGGAGACTACTGGTATTCACAAACCGATAACAGCTTCTGAATTTAAATCAGTATTAAAATCCAAAGATACCTCCCCAGGAATAGATCTGATATATTTTTTTTATTTTTTATTATTTGTTTATCTTAGAATTGCTACATATTATAATTTTACTGGTCTTCCATTAAAAGCCTTAGCTTGTGGATGGAAGAAGAGTTGACATTTCATATATTATGTACAAATACAGTCACGTGTACAGTTAATACAATGCAGTTAATACAGTTAATACATTTCATATAAGTACAATCACTATTTACTATAGTCATGTATTTCAATATATATATATATGTAGATGCAGTTAATACAGACACATGGCAATCAGACCCGTTAACTAAAATATGCAAACATATAATATGTATTCAGTAAGAAGAAAAACAAGTATGATTTTTAGTGTGACATTCTCTAAAATACTTTTTGATGGAGTTCAACAATTGAACTTTGTTCCTAATGCTTCTGATTTCTATTGGTAGGTTATTGAAAAATAATTTTCCTTGGTGAGTATAATGGTGTTGGGCAAAAGAAGTGTTTAATTTGGGGCACACAAATACATGTTTGAGTCTAGTACGATTTTCAGTTATGAATACGTATTTATCTTTTTCTTTTATAATTTGTACAATTGAATTTTTTATAAATAAGTTTTTAAATGTTGGAACTTTGAATTCTTCGAATATGCGATCAGTTGGGAAGTCTAGAGGTTTTTTTAGTATAATTTTTATTATTAGTTTTTGAACAATTTCTATGGGGGTCAGACTAGTTTTGTAAGCTGCTCCCCAACTGATAATGGCATACTGAAGAATAGACTGTACTAATGCGTAGTATATTGAGTATAGATTTTTCGTTGATAAGAAGTTTCTTATCCGTAAGAATATATGAATTAACTTCCTAACTCTTTTTATTGTATGGCCGATGTGATCTTTCCATTTTAGGTTTTTATCTATGATTATTCCAAGATATGTAATTTTATCCGCTATTTTCAGAAGTGAACATTTTTGTTGGCAGTGATTAGTATCGTGTTGTGCGAGAGAATGATTATGTAAGAATATTTGAAGATTTGGAGGTACAATGTTAGTGTTAATTTCGAAAGGAATGACATATGTTTTATCACTATTTAACGACAAGAGGTTATTGTCAAACCATATTTTTAGATTATTTATGTCTTCTGTAGCTTTTAGATTAATTTTTTCCCAAGTTTTTTCTTTTATTAAAAGAACTGTATCATCGGCGTAAGAGATAATTTGGCCATGCAATGGTTGAATAAATATGTCGTTTACATACAAAATGAACAGTATTGGTCCAAGCACGGTGCCCTGTGGGATACCAAAATTTGATGTTTCTTGGTCGCTAGTTTGGTCATTTATTTTAACAAATTGTGCACGATTGTTTAAATAACTTTCTATCCATTGAACGGCTTTATCATTGAAGTTATTTAATTTCAGTTTTTTGATAAGCTTTGCGTGTGATCCTACTCAATGATAAAAAATTTACCTACTTCTGGTCAATTAATTATTGTCGATATATTTAATTTAATTTTACGAACTTCCACTATACCAATATAATGGAAAAAGGTAAAAATTATTCCTATAATTAAACCCGGAAGAGATACAAAACTCATGACCTCCATAAGACCAATTTCATTAATTTCATGTCTTTGCAAAACTTTCAACACTATAATTACAAGGCGATTAGAGTGGTATTTAGAAAATAATTTCATGTTTGATAAGTATTAATAATAAAAGTAATAATTGATAATAAGTCTACAATAGGATCTAGAAGAAAACAGTCAACAATGGATAATCTGGGAATAATGGTTACAGAGATCCAAGTTGCCCAATCAACCAACGCCGTTACCCTTGCTGCTTTTGTAGACATTAAAGATGCATACAATAATATAAAGATCGAAGAGGTCATTAAAGTTCTTATCTCTAAAGGTATCAAAGGGAAAGTTATAAAATATATCTGGGAATATTTTAAACAAAGAATGATTATCATTAAGGAACCTAATATATTTGCTGAAAAAATATGCACGAGAGGACTACCGCAAGGAAATCCCATGTCGGCCCTCTTATTCAATATTGGAACTTCTGGTATAGGAAACTATCCCCAAGTGAAACGCGTACAGTACATTGACAATTTTGGTATTTATTATTCAAGTTCAAAAGTAAAAACATGCGAAAACATTATTCAAAAAGCTCTGTTAGAACTACAGAATGCTCTTAAAATAAAAGGTTTTGAAATATCGGAAAATAAGACAAAAATATGTATATTTGCAAAAGGAAAGAGACGAAATATCCTGAATATAAAAATAAATGACGTACTTATTTATTTATTTATTTATTTATTTATTAGTAAGGGACAAACAGCTTATACATAAAACATAAAGATAAAAATATACATTGTTAAATCAAGTCAAGCCAAAAAAGTCTCCTATGTTAAAGTTGATTGGAGATAGAGTTTTATTACATATTAAAATTAATTTGAGGTGAGGAGGAGAGGAAGGGGAATAAAGGAGGAGGATAGGAGATGCTCCGGATCCTTTTCACACTCGTATTAATTTTCGATCGTACGTGTTACTTCTAATCGATATTTCTGTAGTGTATGGCTAAAAATGTCTATATTTTGGAATTTTGTGTTATATTGCGCACATATACGGGGAATTGTTGAATTTTTTCTAATGTTAGTTCTACATGTAGGCAAATGAAACAAATGGGATTGCCGAGTTGTTCTTGACGGAATATGAATATTTATTAAGTTGGTTAGCTCTGGAGAGTCCAGGCCATTATTAACAATTTTAAATAATAAAGTTTGGTCAAAAATTAAACGTCGTGTATAAAGGGAGTTGAAATTGTGGTAATTAATAGATGCGTTGTAATTTAAGAAGTGTAATTTTTGTTTATAATTTATGTGGTTAAAAAATTTTTTTTGGATTTTTTCGATTCTATCAATGTGAGCTTGGTAGAAAGGAGTCCAGATCGGTGTGCAGTGTTCTAAGTGGGGACGGATGAACGCTGTGTAAAGGGAATATAGAGTCTTAAGGTTGCGAAAAGGTTTCGTTATTCGAATAATAAATCCTAGCATTTTGTTGGCCTTGTTGATGATTTCATCAGTGTGTTGTATAAAATTTAATTTAACATCCAGTAATACCCCAAGGTCCCTGATAGATTCTACTTCTTTGATAAGTGTCCCATTTAATCTATACTCAAAAGGAATTTTATTTTTATTACGTGTAAATGATAATTTTTTGCATTTTGAGGTATTTACTACCAGTTTGTTTGATTCACAGTAGATAAAAAGTCGATTGAGGTCCTCTTGAAGTTTAATGCAATCTTCGATTGATTTGATAACTAGATATATTTTTTTATCGTCTGCATAAGCTAGGTAATTGGCGTGTAAAAAACATTTGTGAATATCATAAATATACACATTAAATAATAATGGCCCTAAATGAGAACCCTGAGGTACACCGGAGGGCACGGAAAAGAAGCTGGACTTAGTTCCCTCAACTGATACACATTGAAGTCTACTCCGAAGGTATGAAGTAAGCCACCGAAGCAGGTCACCGTGGATGCCTAATTGTTTTAGTTTTTTAATTAGAATAAAATGGTTTACCTTATCGAAGGCCTTAGAGTAATCCGTGTAGATTACGTCTACTTGGTTTCTATTGTCCATATTGCTCGTTAAATATTCCGTGAAATTTACCAAATTTGTAAGTACCGACCTTTTTTGTAGAAATCCATGTTGTTGGTTTTGTATGTTGCAAACAATTGTTGTATAAATTTGATCGTAGATAATTTTCTTAAAGAGTTTACTAAATACCGTTAGCATTGAGATTGGGCGATAGTTTTCAATGTTGCTTTTAGAACCAGATTTATGAATAGGGATTATAGTTGCTTCTTTGAACTTTGTAGGAAATTTTCCTGCTCCTAGTGACATTCTAAATATGTTAGTTAAGGGGTACGAAAGATTTTTGGCACATTTTGAGACAAAGTATGGCGAGATACCATCACTGCCAGCACCCTTACTAATGTCTAAATTCTTCAGGTATTTATTGATTATTAAATAGTTTATTTGTACGTTCCCAATCGGGTTATGATTATTAACGCAGGTAAAATCATCGAATATACTGGGATCATTCGTGTCATTATCGTTTACGTAGGTGGACTGAAAATGTTTAGAGAATAGTTGGCATACTTGATGAGCGCCGGTGCCTGACTCATCCTTAAGGTGCATGATTTGTGGGATGCCATTTGTTTTACATTTGCTTTTAGCATAGTTCCAAAGTTGTTTATTATTTATAAGAATATTAGATTCAACTGAATTTATGTATTGATTATAGCAATGCTTCTGTAAGTGTTTTTGTTGAGTACGTTTTATAGAAAACTCTATGTAGTCTACTGGATTATTATGGGATTTCCATTTTTTATGTAGTTTTTGTTTTTCTTTAATGATTTTGATCAGTGGAGCTGAATACCAGTTTGGAAATTTACTCTTTTTGATGATACGTTTAGGGACAAACTGATTGATGGTATTGTTTAAAATGTTGTAAAAACAATCGACCACTACGTCGACATCCAAATTCTCCAGAGTAAAAGACCAGTCTGTCATTGACAGATGTTCGTTGATTAACTCGTAATTGGCTTTTTTAAACAGATAAATTTCTTTAGGTGGGGCGTGAATAATAGGAAGTGTACCGATTTGAAGCATGATTTTAAGTGATGGGTGGTGCGAGTCTTCGTTGACAAGAGGATCGCATGCACGAGATACATGGCATTCCTCATTACAGATAACTAAATCGAGAATTCGGTTATTTGCATTTTTTATGCAATTATATTGGTTTAATTCAGAATAATGGATTGTGTCTGCAAGTGTGGAACTAATTGCGTTCAAGTTTTCAGGTATCAAGTATGAATCATTGTTATGTACATTCCATGTTACGGTGGGCATATTAAAGTCTCCAATTACAAGTAAAATGTCATCGGGATATTGATCTTTTACGTTAGCAAGTAAGCAAAGGAATGAACTAAGTGAAGTTTCATATCCTGGACCCTGTGGGAGATATATACAGGCTACATGAATAGTACGTTTGGAGGTATAGTTAGAGGGAGGAATAGTTACCCAGATGCATTCAGCATTGCAGATCAAGTCTTCGCGAGGGTAAGCATTAAGATTGTTATGTGTAATGATCATCACTCCACCGCCTCGACGAGAGTCTTCTTGGTTGTTTAAGCTATTCATTGTGATGTTATTTGATCTATCCCGCCTGAAAACGCTGTAAAACTCTGTTGGTACTAGTTCCGGATCTAAAATAGAATTAATAAGCCATGTTTCAGAAATACCGAATATGTCACAATCGTCATTCAATAAAATATTATTGTGAAATATTTCTGTTTTAGTGCGTAGTCCTCTACAGTTTTGATACACAATAGTTATCATCGCAAATTATGTAAGTTTTTTTTTATAAGTGTTAATATTTTTAGTAAAATTATTAGATAAAATATAAAATACATGAAGAGTTTTATGAATGACACGCGCGATATTGTATACACGTAAAATAGTGAAATTAAAATGTGAGCAGCAAGTACGAGGAGCATGTTAGGAAATAGAAGGGGGATGGGAGTGGGGTGGGGGAAGGGTGTAATGTTAGAAATAAATAATGATAAAGAATGGATACAGAATGCGTCGATTATTCGACGAATTATATAATCCATATCTAAATGAAACATATGATTATAAACAATATCAAAAAGATAAATAGTTATAAGGAAATAGAAAAAAAAAATACATAAAATGACTATATTCAACGGAAGGTTCAATAAAGATAAAAATAATAAAAAGTGCAAGTAGTGCGCGATTATCTTCATAGTATGGTTGTACATAAATAAGTTAATTGTTGGTACATGTGAGTCGTGAATGACTTGTGAGATAGGTATATATAATTTTAAGAAAGGTGAAATATAAAAATAATAATTTGATTACGTGCAATGTTCAATACATCACATACCCATATAAAATTTTTAAAGCAAATACAAATTACAAAGGCATCTATGAAGTTAATTGAAGGTAACAATATGTTAAAAAAATATATATATAATTGTATAGGTATATATGTAAAACTTTAAAACAAAAAAGCAGTCAGAGCAGAAAAGGCAAACCAAATACTAATGTATCAATAAAAACTGTTAACGTATGTAAAACACAGTAGAAAGATAGATTTTTATTAATACATAATATTATTATAACATCAATATATGAATGTATATCTGCATATCATAATACAAATGAAATGTAGGTACCAAGACGCCAAGTTTGAAGTCTGTGGGTTTATGCGCGGTGTTATTGTAGTGCATAAGTATTTAGAAAAGTAGATACATTAATATAAGCTTTGTCTCTATTGTGCACAGAAAATAATTAACAGTTAAGTAAGTACATTATGGCTACAAGCGCATAATAATATATAATAATAAGAAATAAAAAAAGATAGAAAATTCAAGTAGTGCGCGATGATCTATTATAGTTTTAAGTTAACAAGAGATAAAGCTGGAATCAGCAAATTATTTATGAGGTACTTATATAATTAATTCTAAAAGTACACGTTTAAATGACATCGTTGATATAAAGATACAATGGAGGAAGTATAGTGATAAAAATTTCGATTATGTGCATTGTTCAATACGTTATAGCTACAGACAAAGCAATTATAGAGTAAAAATGGCATATATCATGTTGGTTGACTTTGAAATCGTGTTTAAAATACATACACGCATACACATGCGTACACATGTAAATAAACGTACATCCACCCACATATTATAATCGAAATGTAGGTACCTAGACGCCGCATAAATTTATAATCTGAAGGTGCAGTGCGTGATTTTATATTACAAGTTGAGTAAGTACTCAATAGTACATAGGTATGTTATTGGTTTGGGATCACTATTATGCCTGATAGTTTAATATACAGAACAGTGGTAAGTACTTATATAGATTATGTTCATGGGGACATAATAATAATGTATAAATTCATTAGGTTAAGGTGTAAAGATGATTTATGGTTTAGTATTATTGTGCACAACAAAAAGGTAATGTAGGTACATACATATATAAGAATATAAACGATAGTCACATCAGGCACATAATTAAGTAAGATATGTTAGGTTATGTTATAAAGATGATGTTATAAGGTTAAGAAGAATAATTCAATTTACCACAACCGTGTATAAAAACAATGAGAGCAGATGTCTAAAATAGAACAGAATAAAGCCATCAGTATGAGTTAATTTTCTCGTAATGAGCATGCTAAATTATTAATATATTATCAGTAGATGCATCTTCATGAATACTAGAGTGGGGATCCATTACGTTGAATTATATCATACCTCGCTGTCTCGATGTTTCGTTGTGGTTTTGTAGGTAGAATTTTGGATAGGTTAATTAGTGAGAAAGTTAATTATATACTAAGCAGCCATCAAATAGTAAAAATCAAAAACATGTGAACTGCAGATATAAATCAAATAGCAATTAATAGCACCGAATCTTATTTTTTAGTGTTTGATCTGGGACGTAGGCCGATCGTCCTGGAGCCATCGTGTTGAGGATCGGGACCGGGTGAGCTGGATGCGGTGTTGGATGACGTTTTTGTTGATTTGGGTATGAGGGCGGCCGCGACATCTAACTGCTGCTGGGTGTAGATGGTTCGCTTGGTGCCATCCGGAAGCAAAACAACTTATAGAAAGAGTAGATGAACATAAGTTCCTCGGTGTATGGTTGGATTACAGACTCGCTTGGAATAAACATATAAATAACACCTGTTTAAAAATGAATCAGCCAATGAATATTTTGAAAGTGCTGTCAGAAAAAGCTGGGGAATTCACCCACTTCATATGAGAAGATTGTATACTTCTCTTATAAGAAGTCGATTAGACTATGCTAGTATACTTTTTTACAACTCTGCCAAAAGCAATCTCGAAAAATTAGAGAGAATACAATCACGAGCTTTAAGAATATGTGGAGGTTTCCTGAACTCAACTCCTGTACATGTTTTAAAAGTGAAATGAGTGCCCCTCCTTTGCATATAAGAACTTAGAAACTAGCTGCAAGATTTTGGCTTAGAGCTGTATCCATTAAAAATAATCCACTAGTTCTAGAGGTTCTCAAACTTAAATCCTTGATACAGAATAGATTCTGGAACAATAAAAAGCTACCAATGTTGATTAAAATTTGTTCGGAAACTATTGAATGGAAAATAAATATCTAGATATGTACTCCTTCGATACCTGGGTAGGAGCACTTAATTTGGAATGTATTTCAGTTGAGATTGACAATTTTAATTCCCCCAAAAGACTACTCTTACCAAATGAAATTAGTAATATTGTAAGCGATAAGCTAATTAAAAAGTATTCCGGATTCAACCAGATCTTCACTGATGGATCAAAAAAACCAGACCAAGTTGGAGCAGCTTTCCTCTTAATGCCAAAAAATTTTTCCCATCAAATAAAATTGAATAAAAATTGCACTATTATGAATGCAGAATTGATAGCGATCAAAGAAGCGATGGAATATGCAATTAAAAATAAGTGGAAAGAAATTGTAATATTAAGTGATTCTAAAAGTGCACTTCAACATATTAAAAGTATTCCGAAAGGAGTTCCCTGTAGGAAAATAGCCTACAATATTGTTGAACAAATAAGGTGGCTACAGCAGAAAGATGTGTACATATATTTACAATGGATTCCATCTCATTTAGGAATACATGGGAATGAAGAAGCGGATTTGTTGGCAAACGCAGCAAGTGTAAATGGAATCATCTATGATTGGACGCCAGACGCTGAAGATTACTGCCAAAAAATAAATTCCACATGTAATAATATGTCGAATAAACATTTTGAAACGTTGTCTACCAATAAAGGAATATGGTACAGAAAGCTCCAAAACGAACCGTTTAAAAGACCATGGTTCACTGAGGTTAATCTGAAAAGATCGGAAATGAGAATCATTTTTAGATTCAGATCCGGACATGCACTAATGGGAAGAATATTGTGTTTGATAGGCCTCTCTGATTCTCCAATGTGCTCGATATGTGAACAAATTGAAGATATCGAGCACACATTATCGAAGTGCATTAAATATGAAAGACAGAGAGTGACAATACTAATGACCTCGAACTCATCGGAAGTTCAGAATTTAATAGCCTCAACCGAGTTTCATGCCATATCGAGAATAATGAAATTTATTAGATCATGTAAACTGGAAAATATTTGAAAATGATTTTTATATGAAATGAATATAAAAGGACTCTAAGTACCTTTTAAAGATCAATAGAGATTATAATGATAATATTTTAATTTAAAAACAGATGAGGCAAAAATGACAACATTGTGTGAGACAGAAGACTCGATAATATACATGACATTAAAAAAAAAACACAATGTAAACTTTTTATAAACAGTAAATAACACGTAACCACGTGTATTTGTACATTATTACATAATACGAGTACTCTTTAAAAACAAAACAAAATATTTAGCTGTAGAAACAGGACACCCTGTATATCAATAATAACATTTAGCTGTGGGAACAGGATGGCTGGGTCCGTCCTGAAACACCCTGTATATCAATAATAATATTTAGCTCTGGGTATAGGACTGTCGGGTCCATCCTGAAACACCCTGTATATTAATATTAACATTTAGCTGCGGGAACAGGATGGCCGGGTCCGTCCTGAAACACCCTGTATATCAATAATAACATTTAGTTGTGGGAACTGGATGACCGGGTCCGTCCTGAAACACCCTGTATATCAATAATAACATTTAGTTGTGGGAACAGGATGGCCGGGTCCATCCTAAAACACCCTGTATATCAATAATAACATTTAGCTGTGGGAACAGGATGGCCGGGTCCATCCTGAAACACCCTGTATATCAATAATAATATTTAGTTTTGGGTATAGGACTGTGATGAACTCGCCGTAATGATAATAATACTTGGGTGATTTCTATGGCGCCGCGCCGTTTTCTAAGGGCGCTCTACAACTTGAAATAATTTCATAAAACACAAGTACCTACGGGGCTGATTTATGGGTTACACCGGCGACCCCAGCAATAGTCACAAAAAAATAGACGAAGACGAAAAGGAATTTAACATTAGCTACAAAACAGTGCCACGTGTAAGAGTCGGGCCCATTAGGTACGTCACAGGGCTCTGTTTAGGAAGTGTTCTGACTTTCAAGTACATGCAATAAATTTTGAGATTTTGAAGTTCTGAAACTGCGAAAAAAAACTAAAAACATGGAACAGCGTCAGAATTCTCCGAAACTGATGATAAAATTTGACAGGCTGGTCGATTAAGTTGAATATATCGCTATGGGAATTAACGAATTTGAAGGATTTTTGGAAAAAGGTAATAAATTTGAAAAAATCTGAGAAACCATGGACCACACACGGGGGATAAAATGAAGATACAGAAAATCAGGGGAGAGGTTTTGAGAGGACAGTCAGGGGAAGATCGTTGGAGCGTTTAGTTGAGATTTAGGAAGACGGACGTGTTTCAGAGTCGCGGTTACACACGGAATTATAACGGCGGTTAGGGCGCATAAACTGACGAAAATAATTTGATTAACTTCGGGAAGTTCGCTATTTTGTGAAAGTATTCAGGCGTGAATTTAGAATTCAGTTGTTTTCAACTCTGTTAAAAATTGCATGAAGAGTTTGTGTCTTGCGAAAGTGCATGTGGAAATTAAATCGGATTTTGCAGCATGGAAAAATTTGGTAAGCTTGTTTAAAATTACTTTATTACAAAATTATTTACTTATTTAGTGCGGGCCTTGCAGAAAAATATTCATTCAAGTTCATTGGTTTTCGGAGATGTACTTACAAAAAAAAAGGTTATACTATTGGACTTTAAAGTTAGGGACGCGTTTGTTTTCGGTTTGGGTCATAAATCTTTTGAGACTTCCTTCTATTGCTCTTCGAACAATAGCTAAGATTTAATTTTGTGTAACTAGACATTTTAGGCGGGTTCCCTGTCTAACAGAGTGCAATTCACATGCAGTAGAGGTGAAACCTTCAGAAAACTAAACTTCGGGAGAATGATGAATTTAATACGTTAATTGTGGGATTTATTTATTTTAATATCGTTACCAAGTGCTAAAATTAGTTCAATTTTATTCTACGAAGCACCGCACGAAGAGAAGATCGATAGGCCACGAAGCACCACACAAAGAGGAGACCGATTATAGTATCCCATTCTCACGCAGGATAAATCCTATAGGTGTGTTTTAGTGTCGCACGTTTCCGTTTCATCTAGTTTCGAATCACGACGGTGTTAAAATAGTCTCACTAAAATAATAAATCCTATAGATGCGTTTAGTGTCGCTCGTTTCCGTTTCATCTAGTTTCAAATCACAACGGTGTTAAAGAAGCTTCCATTTAGAAAAACAGCTGTCAGTATTTTAGAAACAAAAAAAATTACAGTTGTGCAGTTTACACGCGGTAGAGGTGAAACCTTCAGAAAACCAAAGGAGGCAAGTGTGAATAAATCCTATGGAGGTACGTGTTTTCTCTCCGTTTTGGCGTCGCTACTTTTCATTCTATCGAGTTTAAAATAACAACGGGGCCAAAGAAGTCTTTTGGGGATGTTTTGTAATTTTAACGGACAAAAGGTAGTTATGTATCTTACGATTGTGTTGCGAGACATTACATCGGAAAGACTATGCTGGGGGTTTAGTTGGATATAATAAATTACATTACATTAGGAATACCTATTCTCAAATATACTTTAGAATTTACTCAGTATTTCATAACGCCGATGGATTTCTTTCGTTTTGTGCTCCGATTGTCACACGAGATCGGCAGGAACCCAGACTTGGGAATTCCGCACAATAAGGGTGCCTAACAACACGGTCAACAAGTGACAAGCGCTTTATCGTCAACAAGTCAGTCCGTTGCTAACCCCCGACCGTATCGTGACATTTTCGCACCACGCCGAAGTGTTATCCAACATATCGTTACATAAAGTGTAAACCTTATCGTTTTCATCGTATACTTTGTGTGAACTTGACGGGACTCAATTTCTATCGTTTATTTATCAAATAGAACAATACCGAGCGCTCATGGACATCTATGACTGTCACCAAGCTAGAAGAACAATCGTGAGTACCACTTAATTGTGATATACCTTTCTTGTTTGGTGGTTGGGCATAACTCAGCGAAATCCTTAAGCGTCTTAGCAAGAGTAGCCGCAAGGTTACTCTCATCCCCATGCCCCGTGCATGAACATTTTTGGTGCTGGAAACCAGCGAATCTTTAGATAATAAATTTTTTTCTTTGACAAAACGAAAGAATGCTATGAAATGTTACGAAAATTGAAATGTCATTTCAAAGAACGAATTTCAAACAGTGAATCGTAGAATTAGGTTACTAGTTCTTAATTATTGACGACCTACCGGGTATTTAAATTATATCGAATTCTCCTTTTTAATTCATAACGTTTTCTTGATTATTTCGTTAGTACATTTGTTTATTTAAAAAATGGCTAGAACTTTACAAGGCATGCATCGTATACGGAACGTAGCAATTAGCAGGATAAATAAAGTGTATGAGGTCAGTCAAAGCGTTTTGCAAGATGCAACCAATTACCCACTATTTTTAGCGTATTATACGAAGTTGCAAAAAATTGTTAATGATTTTGAAACCGTTCACGCTGATATCTTATCTTTAGATGAGGCAAACAAGGACATTGAAAATCAAGTTCGCGAAGCTTTTGATAATGTTTATTTCAAAATCGTCGTAATTCACAAGGAATTAACGAATCAATCTTTCGAATCGGAGCCCGCGAACATTATCGTACGAAACCAAAACTTTTCAACATTTCATGATCAAGCTGTCATAAAACAAACGTCATCGCTTACTTGTGACATGAATAAGGCAAAACCTGAAACCAAAGGGTCCTTGACTGCGTTCACTTCAAAGTGCGCGTTTTGCAAGGGTATTCACCATATCGCTAAGTGCAAATCATTTGCACTCAAATCGGTTCAGGAACGTGCTCAATTCGCCAAGGCACACCGTTGGTGTCTGAATTGTCTCACGCCTTATCATTCTCTCACGAATTGCAAATCTGTGTTTGATTGTCAGAAATGTCATCGTAAGCACCACACTCTTCTTCATAGGGAAGACAACATTTCTGCTGAAGAGGAGTACCAACGACCCACCACGTTTGCCATTCAAGAAGCTTCTATTTCAGATCCTCCAGTTCTTTTCCTCGCTAACTTCGGTGATAGATCCATTGTACGTTTGCCTACTGCTCATATTAGCAATCGTGATCCCTCCGGCGGTTTTCAAACGTTTCGTGCGTTGACCGATTCTGACATTCAGGCACACTTCATATCCAATCGTACGGCCGAGCGTCCAGTCAGCTCTCAGAAAATCCGTGGCCAATCTTCTACAACCGCGTCAGGCGTCACTAATTTCGATGTCGATGTTAAGGGACAAACTTCTTTCAACACGAAGTTACTTCCATCGCCAACGATTCAATCCGACAAGTTGTCCTGTCATCACTTCAGAGACATACCTCGTGCTGACCCTGACTATCACAAACTGACAACTGACACAGGAGCGACTGACCTACTTCGAGATGTTGAGATCTTGCCATCTCTACCGAGACCCCAATTAACGGGTAATCTTAACCAGCCTTCAGCTATAAATTCACCATTCGGTTGGCTTCCTCTGGATTCGGTTGGTTTTGCTACCGATCGTCAAACAAACTCCTTCATCGAAACCAACCAGTATCGTCTTCCAGAAGAAGTCAAGAGACTGAGGGAGTTGGGCATATTTCCTCAGTCTTCACAGCCCACTAAACAACGTCGTGACCAAGTGTATCGCATTTATCGCTCACGTGACTTTTCTAATCAATTTATCGAAACCAACCAGTACCGTCTTCCTGAAAAGGTCAAGAAACTGAGGGAGTTGGACACATTCCCTCAGTCTTCACATCTCACCCCTGAAGAACAACGTGATGAGCAGGTCCATCACACTAATCACTCACGTGACCCTTTGGGACAATTCATCGTAGCCTTACATTTTGGTGAAAAGGATAAGGATATCGCTTCCCCAGGTTCGCGCGAAGTCTTTTCGCGCATCATCCTTTCACTCGAACGTAAACAGACATTAAAGCTCAGTTTACGTGAACCGTACTTCGCTTTCATGACTGACTACTTGCGCAGTGGTCACATGACACGTGTTCCTGGAAAAGATTTACTCAAGGAAATGCATCACACACTTCGTCATTGCATTCTTCGTCCGGGCACCGTTACCACTATGTTGCGAATGGTCTTCGATGCCTCGGTGACGGAGGTGAATGAATCATCGTCAAATGATGCCTTCTTTATCGTTCCCAAGTTTCAAACAAACATTGCTGAACTTCTGCAAAACTTTCGTTCGCCATCTGTGGTGTTCATTGCTGAAGTACGGCAAATGTATCGCCAAATATTTCTTCAAGTGCCAAATCACGCGTTCCAAAGAATATTTTGGCGTCATCAATTATCGGAATCTACCCCGGATTACCCATTACACCCTGTGACTTCTGATATCTCTGCCTTTATTCTGTCCTATCGTATTATCAGATCGTTGACAAAAAAGAATAGTTACGAATTATCACTCACACGATACGCGATCACTTCGGATTCAAATATCGATTCAATCGTCGTCGGCTGTTCCAGTGTGGAACAAGCTCAACAAACGCAATCCGAAGTTATCGAACATACCAAACGAGGTCAACTTGAACTGCAGAAGTTGGATTGTAGCAAACCAAAACTTCGCGCCTACCGAAACTTACCGCCGGGCTACTATCTCATTGATGTAATCTTCAAGAATGTTGATCATTCTCTTACTCTCAGGGTATTGGGATGGAAGTGGAGGCCACCGGATGCTTCACCCGATGATACTCGTCACGGGAATCGTTACACCGACCAATTATCGCTCTTGACAGTTATCGCATCTAATCATCGGCGTCAAGCATCATCGGTTGATAATCCATCGGATATCGCTTCACGTGGCCATTCTCAGGCCGTTATTATCCGTAACGTGTTATGGTGGGCGGAGCCCTCCGGGTTTGTCCAGCCAAACGACTCTTGGCCCATCTTAGATGGCCATGTTAACAAAACTGAACTCCACTCTAAGGAACGAGTTCAATCGTCATTAGTCCAACATGATGATATTCTGCTGGACTTTTATTAAAGAACAATTATATCATTTTCGGAAATTCCAACGCCTTATCGGTTCTTGTTATCTATTCGTACATAACTTTCATAACAAAGCCTCTCGTCGTTCGGATTTTCTACTTAATCATTTCGAAATTTGTATTCTATCTTTAACCAAACATTGGACATCATTCTCTACGGAGCAGGTGATTAGAATCATTATTAAAAATCTTGTGCTTATCGCTACGTTTCGTACTTTGAATGGATCTTCTCTTACAAGACCATTCACCTAATCGTGTCCATTGCCTAGGCAATGTGACTAATTATCATCGTTTCGTGTTCGTTTTATTCTTTTACGTCTATGTTAATCGTATCATTTAGTTTCTTTTCGTCTAGTTTATCTACATCTAGTTATCGTTTAAAACTAGTTCTTCTGCTTCGTCTTCTTTTCATCGACGTTACGTTTCATGGCATTCTGCGTTTCGCTTAACGTTCAACTTTTCTTTAAAATACAATTTGCTGTATTTTGGTGGGCGGAATGTTTCATAACGCCGATGGATTTCTTTCGTTTTGTGCTCCGATTGTCATACGAGATCGGCAGGAACCCAGACTTGGGAATTCCGCCCAATAAGGGTGCCTAACAACACGGTCAACAAGTGACAAGCGCTTTATCGTCAACAAGTCAGTCCGTTGCTAACTCCCGACCGTATCGTGACATTTTCGCACCACGCCGAAGTGTTATCCAACATATCGTTACATAAAGTGTAAACCTTATCGTTTTCATCGTATACTTTGGGTGAACTTGACGGGACTCAATTTCTATCGTTTATTTATCAAATAGAACAATACCGAGCGCTCATGGACATCTATGACTGTCACCAAGCTAGAAGAACAATCGTGAGTACCACTTAATTGTGATATACCTTTCTTGTTTGGTGGTTGGGCATAACTCAGCGAAATCCTTAAGCGTCTTAGCAAGAGTAGCCGCAAGGTTACTCTCATCCCCATGCCCCGTGCATGAACACTCAGTAATTGAAGATATTTGTTAGGCAAGGTACGTACTAGGTATATCGGTTTGGAAAACAGATGTTTTGCATGGTTATTAACAAATTTTATACAATAGAATCCTCAATCCCAAAATAAAAACTCCACACCTTTTACCTTAAACTTTAGGAATCTCAAGAAAACCGTTATGTAGAGGCCTACATAAGCTAGCTTTTGACTTCGTTGAAACGCACTCTTGGAAGTGTGCGTAATACTTTCGTTAGGTATATTTTATTCGAAATTCACATTTTAGCTCAAATCTTTAGTATTTGCGATTGAACGAGACCGTCAGCGCTCTGCTATTATTATTTAGCAAATTTCCTTCCTTCAAATTTAACCGAACGAGTTGCGGCGCTGAAGCTGGTGATTGCTGGAGTAATTTTGAGTTAAGCTTCCCTATTCCATGAATGTAGGTTACACCTTATGCAGTTATGATCTGTGGGCGAAGTGAACGAGATACCAGTGGGCTACACTATTTCCCAAATGTGAAGGCGAAGCAAGCGACGATAGGAACTTAGTCCAATTAAATTGGAATCCTTTGTGATGGAGACTTGGAAACCTGCGTCTCTGGACGGCCCTGAAGCAGTTTAGAGCGAGGCAGGAGCCCTTTCATGATGTCGACGTATATGCTATCACATGTATCGTCATAAAGGCATTGGGAGACGTCTGGAAAGCAGAGGACGTGCGCCCATAACTCCCCCCTTCACCCCCTCCAGAGGTATCAGCTGATAAGAGTCGTTGTCGCGGGA
The DNA here is from genome assembly GCA_917880885.1 of Limnephilus marmoratus. Classification (NCBI taxonomy): domain Eukaryota; kingdom Metazoa; phylum Arthropoda; class Insecta; order Trichoptera; family Limnephilidae; genus Limnephilus; species Limnephilus marmoratus. The sequence continues at coordinate 143,408 of OU862930.1, forward strand.
GGTCAATTAAATACAGGACGGAGATAACGATCTGGCCGGGCTACTTCCGTAATGAAGGAAAAGAAGTGACGAAATTCGCGTTGGCTTCACTACCCTTTTGTTACGCTCCTGGGGAGTTACCTTGTCAGCGGAACGAAGAGAATATGACATACAGAGTTGTTTTAGCAATCGATCAGCGGCTCCTTATCGTAAGCTGGGTAAATTTTCATAATCTTTCCCCAAAATTAGAATTAGGGCATCATCCAGCATCAGGTTGGGAATGTACTTTGGATGAAAGCGTAGCAGGGGAAAGTAAGGAATGGATGATTTAGAACTGGATTCACGCCCCGGTGCCATTCATTCCTGGACCCAGCGCCCTGGAAGCCAAGTTTGACATTCCTTCTCCGAGCTGATATTTGAGATGAGCTTGGGATATCACCTATCGTAGGGCGGATGTCCGTGAAGCTAAACATGGGGGCCCACCTCCGTCACGCCTGCTTCCGTCATGCGAGGGGAGGTATTTTCATTCAAATCAAATACCTACCGATGTGCATCGCGGCTGAAGGCAGACGCATGTTTATAACGTGCCTAGGAAAACGTAAGCATCATTTCTACTGGTTCGAGGCGATGTGCTGGACCGAGTACGGGACTGTTGAGGAGCTGTGTGACTGCAGAGGCGAGGGCCGATGACATCAAAATCCACCTTTACTAAATTCAAACTTCGCGAGATCAGAGGGGGGAGCGGCTCCACCGACCTCCTGACATTGCCGTTTGTCTAATCCACTTCGGTTTAATGTTCATGTTCAGTGCTATAGGAGTGAATGGGACTCTAGTCATTGACATGCTGAAAGACATCATCATCATCATCATCAATTCAGCTTAAAGGATGTCGCGACCTAAAACCTCGTGCCACCCACGCATCCCTGAATACTTCCGGACATCGACTACCACACCATAAATCGAAGCAGATCCTCACATCAAGCGATATGAGATGGCATTTCATCAAACAACAGTAGCAGTATCACCATTATAATTTAGCGGCGTATTGGTTGAGAACACTCCCATTATCACCCTCCAAACCAGAAACACACATCAAACCTTTTCCCGACAGGAAGCAAAACATGTCGATTTTACATTCGTCGCTTGCGACCATCAAAATATTCTCTGGAGGCGTTGGGATTGGAGGCTGACCGGGCGGTTTTAATTGAACCTCACCAAGTCAGTTGCGGAAATGGAGGAGTCCAATCGAAGCAAGACATATTTTGTTTCATGTCAATCCCTAATAATCTTTCAAAAATACCTACCCAAACTCAAAACTAACTAACAAACTTCACTTACAACTGTGACTGTAGAATTTGTGCATCCCGGGCCTGTTTTGATTGAATTTTGATTGTAAATCCGTAATTAGAGTACAAATGTTAAATTATTTTATGTGTTAGCATCCCAACGGTAGCTGAGCATTCGCCGCATTATACTAAAGGTAGGATCTTCCCAACCCACTGTATAAAGAAATATTTATGTACTAGGTACTAGGGAGGATGACGCGGGTTAATTCAAAAGAAATAGTCATCAACAAACAAGTATAGAACGGACGTTAGTAGGGGAGGAAGTTGCACGAGCGATAGCATTAGTTATTTTCAAGTTAGCTAGAGTCAGTCATTGTAAATTGTGCCCTAGTGAATTGTAACACGCCATACCTAAAAGAACAAAGGGTTTACCACAAACAAATTATTAATTAAACTGGATTAACCATATCAAACCTTTAAAACAAAAAATAACACAATGTTAAGGGGTTAATTACAAGTTGATTAATTGAGAGCAGCTCGCCACGTATACCTAAAACGTATTACGTAAAGGGGTGGCGAGACTCTGCCAAATAGACGAAGGGGAGAGAGTTTGAGCGACGGAACTACAAGGTTACGAATACGAATGGGAGAAGAACTCTACGTACAGAGTTTACGTAGCAGAGTCTACGAACGATGTAGAAAGAAAGAAGCAATAAAATCACGTTTTAAAAAGAAAAGAAAATTATTTAATCAACGGGGTAAGAGTCTAATTATTACAGGACTAACGGGTCCATCCTGAAACACCCTGTATATTAATAATAACAGTTAGCTGCGGGAACAGGGTGGCCGGGTCCGTCCTGAAACACCCTGTATATCAATAATAACATTTAGCTGTGGGAACAGGACTGCCTTGTCCATCTTGAAACACCCTGTATATCAATAATAACATTTAGTTGTGGGAACTGGATGACCGGGTCCGTCCTGAAACACCCTGTATATCAATAATAACATTTAGTTGTGGGAACAGGATGGCCGGGTCCATCCTGAAACAGCCTGTATATCAATAATAATATTTAGCTGTGGGAACAGGACTGCCGGGTCCGTCCTGAAACACCCTGTATATCAATAATAAAATTTAGCTATGGGAACAGGATGGCCGGGTCCGTCTTGAAACACCTTGTATATCTATAATAACATTTATAAAAACCTTTTTTAAAGCATTTCTTGGTATTAATTATTATTCCAAAAGAAAGAAACTATTTGAATTAAATTAGTTTAATGTAAATACTATTAGTTGTGCAGTACTAGCAGTACTGCACGGCCTCCGCGGTCGGGGCTTTTGACTTGTAATCCGAAGGTCGCGGGACTAATCCCGGCATGGGCAAATAAATTTCCATGGATTAATTTGTGTTATTTCTAAAATTACCTATAATAATATATAATATACTAGCTGGTACCCGGCATGCGTTGCTATGCCATTTAATAAAGAAATTGTTTCTCCCTGCGCGTCCTTTCCCATCGTCCCGTTCACCTCTCGTTCTCCTCCTCCCCTTCCCCTCTCGCGTTCCCACTCCTCCTCCTCCACCTTCCCTCTCCTCACTCTACTCCCTCCTCTTCCCGCGAACCACTCTCCTGAGTTCCCCTCCCCCGTCCCGTAATCGTCTCCCCCCTCCCACGGATCCGCTTCCCGAGTTCCCCTACCCCTTCCCAAGTTCCCCTCCGCCCTCCCGGGCTCCCCTCCCCCTCCTGCATCCATACATTCATTCCCGATACATTTAGTTTTCAAACAGCTCGCGTGCCACCTGTTGCAATTTTTTTATACAAATTTCACGATGCCAGAGCTCGTGAGCTCGTATATGTTATTCTGATGTATGAGTTATATTAGTGTAAAGTTTCATTAAAAGCCATTCAGTAGTTTTTGCGTGAAAGAGTAACAAACACACATTGATCCATATAAACTTTCACCTTTATAATATTAAAACATAAGATTCTTCGATCAATAAATATTATTTATAGATGACCCGGTGTACTTCGTATCATCTATCCTAACGACATTAAAACTCTCCCTTCGCTAAAATGGCAGAAAATTTTGATCATAATGTCAGGCATTGATGTTTTCATGGGTAATTATACTAAGTCTGGTAATAAAAATTAGGAAATAATTGAAGGAACCATAGATTTTTAGCGGGCAACACTAATTATACTTCATGAAAGACTGATACTCATTTTTAATACAAAAAAACACGACGAACGTCAAATATTTGATAGGAACAGTTTATATGGGAAAATGAAATTGTTGTTTTTACTATCTTCCTCCCAAATTTTTCGATATTTTTTCACCGTTTAAACCTTTCCTGGACTACGACAAACATTTCAAAACGAAAATCAGCTAAATCGGCCCAGCTGTTCTCGAGTTTTTGATTTTTATATACATATATAGATAGTATATTTACGGCAGGTTCCAGAGTGGAAGATACTCTCAGTATCGCCCTGGTGTAAGACCACCGTTCAGAATTGAAATGTCGCTTGAAATGGCCTTAGCCGTGTTTGGTGGACAGGAGGCTCTGAGAAAAATAATTTCCCTCAGGGCCTATGTCATTTTTGGGGATGCTGTGTGGAGGGTATTTTTAAAGAAAAGAAGGAAAAGAAGTTATGGAAGGAAAGGGGTGTGAGGGGTGGGTAGGAATCTGGGGCACAGTGTGTCGAGGTCATCGACGACCAAGACCTAGAAAAAAAATAACCCCAAGAACCCGGGCATCACTGCTAAGTCACCAAACGTAGCAAACCACTTGGGGTGACCTATGGCAGAGGTCATATTATGTTGGTTAGCCAATAAATGATTCCCGCAGCGATGGTAACCATCCGCCTCCCAAATTGTAATTGTTTGGTGACTAGATCTGAATAGCCAGGTTCTTCCCAACCTTCCTCTTCCCCATCTCATTCCCTTCCCCATTTTCTTTCAGCCTCATAACATACCCCAATCAGGGATGCCGTAGTCTCACTGGCTCCAGAGGGGAGCAGATGGGACCCTTGTTTGGTAACTGCAAATTACTAGTGGAACTTACCCCTGCAGAAGGTCCCAGAATAATGCACCGGTAAGGAGCCAGCGCTCGCTTATCAGGTAGACTGGTATCCCCCCGACGAAAGACCCAAATCCCTGGAAAACATTCAATATTATATAATAACTACATATGTTCTAATTATTTATATAATAACTACATATGTTCTAATTATATTGTATTATGTTAAAAAGTTTAAATTATCTTTAATAATTATAATTATATTGTATTATATTAAAAAGTTTAAATTATCTTTAATAATTATTAAAAATAATTTAAACTCTTACAATTATTATTGTTAGGATTTTTGTTACAAAATACTAATCATTTTGTTCATAACTAGCACAGACACGTGAAAAATCACAGGATAGTCACAGAGGCGCTATTGCGTACTCATATCTCGTCGAAACGTGTTCCACTGTTATCACTCAAGTAGAAGTATACTGAGACCGGAATCTGTAGATTGCAGTTGTTAAAGCGAAGGGAGCATTGAAGCTCAAATGGACTAATGGGAAGTAAAAAAGTAAAAGTTCATCAATGGGTATATACTTACTGAACTTTGGGAACCGGAGTTACAGACAAACATGGTCACGGCAGAAATCAGAATAAAATTTCCCCAGAGCGTGTATTTAGCAATAGTTGAACTTTATAAATATTCGGATTGCTAGTCAAGTTCCTTGCCGCTCGACCACGGAGGCCATCATAGCTAGCAATATATGAATGACGCATACAAGCTGAGTGGTGCAAGGTTATGGGTGTAGTCCTTCATCACTGCATAAGCAACGTTTATCGCTTCCAATTATAGAAAAAGTGAAAAATCAATTATTGTTTATTTTGTAAACCGGTTGTCTATTTTAAAAAATGAATCGGAATAAATAATTACTTCCTGTCACATTTGGTTTATGCTTATCAGTCCCAATTAAGAAAATTAATAATTAAGGTCTGCGCAGGAATTTATCACATCACATCACGCACATCATCACAAACAACCGTAAATAGTATGTTTAATATTGGTCGTGTAAAACAAACTGTTATTTCTCTCTTATCTGTTGTCGCAACATTATATTAAATTATTGTCTTTAAACGATATTATAATAATCTACTATTATAATTATTATTTGTACAAGTAATTGACTCACAAAGCGCTTGATTCCCGAGTCCCTGGCTTTAGGAAGGGGGACCACCCAGTACCGTGGGTCGCGCTTCTCTGGCTCGGATCCGCAGAGGTCCCCCCTACTCCAGCTGGATCCGTTCTGCTGGCACGGGTACAGCCTCTCGGGGAGATCCACACAATCTGCCAACAATGAGGAAAGATTATTATTTATTTATGATTTTATAATTCCGATTGCAGTTTTCTTTGAATAGATATATTTTTAATAATCAACCCCCCCCCCCAAGTCTAAAACCTCTGACATTTTGCAATGTAAGTCTCACATTACGAAAAATTATTCAATTTTTTTTTTTGTTATTAAGTTTAATTTGTAGAAAATGTGATGTTTTCGTTTTTTCAGCCTTCTATTTGTATATATATAACTCTCCTGGTCTTCGACAAGACAATTAAACTAAAACTAGAAGTCAACGAGTTAAGTTTACTTTAAAGTTAGTAAATTTGCTTTATCACTATTATTTTAAATTTTTATTACATTCAAATTCAAAAAAAAAAAAAAAAAACTTTTGATAATTATCATAATAATATTTATATTTGGATGATTTATTTTCAACATCTCCACAAGTAGAGTCATTATTTATTTATCTACTTATCATGTATTTACGTACCTATTTTATTTAGCAAAACAGCAGCCTACAATAAGAATAGTTTATTTTTATGTTTATTATTATATAAATCTACCTTATTGAAACCACTTAAAGGAGTCGATGTTATATAAAAACATTGTACCTAACTAAACTATATATTAATTAACCAATAACAATTCCTACATTTATATAATTACATATTAATAATTCGACTACCATAATACGGGCATGTGCCTAGCATGGTAGTCGAACCACCTGTAAAAACTGTATAAAAAGTTATATAATGAATAAAGAAAAGAAAAAAAAAAAAAAAAAAAAAAAAATTGTAATGTTTTGTCTTTTCACCCTTCTTATTATAGAGATACATAACTTTCTTTTAACTTTTCTCTTGGCTCTGATCGATATTTAATTTTTTAAGGCTATGCATATGTGTAATAGGGATGGAAAATTCCTCCCCTACGTCACACAAGCCTCCATGAAAATTGGACCCTTATTTCCTTTGATAACTACAGAAAGCTACTTAAAGCTCCCTTGTACTACATATCTTTATAGACATACGAGTACTAGCTTTTTCCCGCGACTTCGCTCGCATGGTGTAAGGGGGGTTCCCACTCCGCCTTCTCGACCTCCCCCCCTCCCCCCCTCTCACCACCCTCCCTCCCCCCTCCCCCCCTTTATTTTGATTTTTGATATAGGACTTTAATTACTTTCATTTTTGTGGTAACCTTTTGATTCTAAACAGGGCGTTGAGCTTCAAATTGTATTAGTCTCTCTCTTGCAATCTAAGTTTAAATAGTTCCTCTAAATGAACTAACTTTCCTTTGTCACTATTATGATTCCCTACATCCTAATGAATTCGTAAATAAACTGTACTAAACGACATTATACATGTTTAATTGAACAGGTAATTAAATACAACTCAAATGGTTAATTGTTAGTAAATTTGATTATGATTGATAAATTCGTGTCTGCTTGGCATCACTCCTTTATGATTCTGCTGCTATAAAGTACATTTTAGATGATTTAGTAGGTTAATGTTATTAGTTAATTGTATATTTGACGAACTCAGAATAACCCTTTTCTGGCAAAATTTGGCTCCATTTCCTCCGACAAGTAAGCAAGATGATCGAGAGTCAACTATAAATTCGCACAATCTTTTGGAGCGGTCCAACTGATTGATACCTAAGTTATCGCGTCCCAATTGGACCTTCCTTTTACCATAATGCACGTCATTCAGGTCTTCTCCCTTGATACCTCCAAATTTCTGTGTCTTCGAAGTCTACTATTTACTTAGGGCGAACCAGTTTCGTCCTATATACAATCATATACTCACGGTGTTGTGTGGGGATTTGGGTAGTGAATCCACGCCTCCACGTTCAAAAAATGAGCCGAGAGCAACCCGACAGGTCTTAAGCACTAGCTGTGAGTTCGCTTCATTCAATGAATATTACATAAAAAAGATATATATGTAAACATACGTTTTAGGAAGGTTTATAACTTGCAATACGAGGCTACTTGCATCGCATCCCAAGCTTGGATCTCGCACAAAGAATTCTGCACAATTCTAAGCTTGGTAACCGAATGAATACATTCTAATAATGGGTTATATCAATAAATACTAGTATACTGAGATCTTGTTTGGAGATATGTTTTGGAGATCCGCCAAAACTCCAAGCTTGTTTGTTTGGTTTCACGATTTTATTTAAGAGACTCGTCATCTCTGTTTTCTTTGGTTAAGAGCGTTTAAACAGCCAGCGGACGAAAATCCACATTTCGTCGACAGTTGTTCTTCCGATCGTGCAGGGCGGTTACAATGAGAAAGATTGATTATTCTCCGTACCAGCTTTTTTAAATTATAACTCAATATCGAATTTATTTCAATCCAAATTAGCTTTAATTTATACCTTCATCCAAAAATGCTGAAAGGCGTGATAATAAAACTATTAAAATAATGTACTTTTTGTAGTTATTTTTTGATTATAAGTATTTATCATTTTTCAATAATGTCTAAATTTAATAAGAATGTTAAAAAAATTTGAAATATATTAGTTTGTAAGTGCGCAAATAAATACACAAATGGACCAATTTTCGTCAAGAAACACATGTACGTACATATTTTTTAATGATTTTATTGAAACTAAAATTAAAATTCTAATACATAACTTTGCTAGATAATGTATTGATTTATTTTACTGCATGATTACATTATTTGAAATGGGTGTGGTATAATACAAAAACTTTTTTGAAAATTTAACAAATCTGCCAACGACCTATGGAATAACCTTATTATACTAAAAATTAAAAAAAATTCTAAAAAATTATTACATAACTATGCTAGATAAAAGAACAGTCTTTCGAAATCCATTTATAATTTTTGTGGAAAAGAGTCAATACGTCTAAAAACTTTTTTGAAAATGACGTATTTCCGGCTTTCTCTGGTAATGCCCTCTTAATGGTCTTTATTATTAGGAGTGACCACTCGTCGCCCGAGTTCTTAATTGTGCAAACGACCATTTTAACGAAAATGAGTTTTAAAAGCAATAATTTTAAGGATAAAATTTCGCGTCGTTAAATAAATAAAAAATAGTTTTACGAGCCATATACAATTAATTATAAGCTTTTTAAAATGTCAATGTCCACAACAATATTCTAAAAGTAAGTTCTTAATTAGTCAAACTCCTTATTAGTTCAATCTCATTTGCCGCGAAATAAAATTTGCGGGCTAGATTACTCAACCTCCACCAATTGACCAATCACAGCACACCGATGCGCGATTCTGCGCCGCCATATTGCATATTTACGTCACACTATTTTTGTTTTTGTGGCGTGTTACGCGGAAGCAAAAAGCATTTTATTGTGTTACCAGTGAGTTTTTTATGAACAAAATAACAGTAAAATGTCAAAAACTACTTACAAAGGCTCATACATACGCAGCAGTGCTGAAATAGAGCTGTAATTATTATTTTTAAGTATCCTTATCAATGCCGTTTTAGTGTTGTTCTATACAACGCAAGGAACTGTGTAATACAGCGTGTTAACTTTTTCAGATTCTCCTTTTAGAGATTTTTTGTTGTCCTAATCGTTTTTATTGACTGCCTTTTCATATTAAAGTGAGAATTTCTATTCGAAATTGTCAGTTTATCTGTATTTATATGTAGCTGTTTGATATTTAGGAGTTAATCCAGTATTTTTTATTTATAATTATCGCTGCGTGTCCTTTCCTTTGCATTCCCGTTCACGTTCCCGTCCCCATTCTCCTCATACGTCCCCTTTCCCTTATTCTCAGATTGTTTATGGGCAGTGGCTGAGTGGGCACCGCGTTTGGGTCTCACCCGGGCGTCACGTGTTCGATTTCTAGGCTGGCTAAGTGCTACATCACGACACAAGCAATATTTTCAGCGATTTCAGTAGAAGATTTTCAAACATTGTTTGTCTTTTTCTCACGAAAGAGTGTCAATAAATTTTAAAAATATTTTAGTGCGTTTCAATTATAGCTTTAGTATTTTTTTTATAATTATTCATGCGTGTCTTTTCCATACGTTCCCGTCCCATTCCCTTCTCGCGTCCCCTCTTCCTCCCGCGTCCCCTCTCACTCCCGCATCCCCTCTCACTCCCACGTACCCTCTCCCTCCCGCGTTCATCTTTAAATTTTGACGCCGTTCCCCTTCCCACATTCCCTCCCCCCTCCCGCTTCCACTGTCCTCTTCGCCCCTCCCTTGTTTCACTCCCACTACTCCCCTTGCTTCTTTCTTTTCCCCTCCCAGATTCCTCACCCCCTCACCCTCTCCCCCCTTACCGCTTAACTATGTACTATACACACATTTTGCAAACAACTCGCGAGCGGCCTAATGTATTTTTTTTATATAAATATAATGAAGTCAGAGCTCACCATCTCTACATATTATAAAGTAAAGTCCCCCGCGCTGTCTTTCTGTCTGTCTGTCTGTCTGTTCGCGATAAACTCGAAAACTACTGAACGGATTTTCATGCGGTTTTCACCATTATATAGAGTATTTCGTGAGGAAGGTTTAAATATGTAATTTGTCAATGATTTGTGTAAATTGGTTGAAACATAACGATAATTGTTAGAAGTGTCGGAAAAAAGTCCAGCCGCCTGGTAGCTTTCATCGATAACGCTGCCTAATCGTTTTGGGATATAACAAAACAATTAATGGTGGGATATTCCTCTTTTATAGATCTACAAAAAAAGTCCGCGAAGGCATATATCTATCTTTTACGGATAGCTTACTATACACATTATATCTAATATGCAATTGATAAGAATAATAAGATAAGAAGATAGAATGCGTATACAGTAACCTAGGAAATTTTTTAATTAATGCTAAAGACAAGGAGGACATACTAAGCCACTCGGGCGTTTATAAAATTAGTTGTAGCGATTGTCCAGCGTTCTACATTGGAAAAACGTCACGCAATGTGGAAACTAGAGTAAAGGAACACATAAGGTGCCTAACCAGTTCAGGGTTTTCAGAATTCGCGGAGCACTTAATTAATCAAGATCATACTTTTCACCGGGATACGTGTATTAAAGTCCTGCACGAAAATGGGATAGGCTTAAGATTAAATAACTTAGAAGCCTTAGAAATAAAAAAATCAGTTGACGCAAAGGCTGAAATCATTAATAATCAACTTAATTTAACATTCAGCCCTATTATAAGTATGTTTCCCGTTATCCCACTCGCTCCTCCCCCACTTCCCTCCCACAACTGACGCACTGTCGAACTCTAATTTACTGTCTCTTTCTTTTACAATTTGTATATATATATATGTGTGTATTTCCCTGTATTTTTCAGTATTTTATATTCAGTCCTGATGATGGCACGAAGGTACCGAAACCGGTAGACGGAAGAAATATCAATAAAGTGACATAAAACAAAGTGTTTTCTTTTTATTTATTTAAAATGTCAAGTCACAATGTGTTTGCTTCTTTTGAATTTTTTTTTTAATTGAATAATACATTAAACGCTTTTATTGAAAAAATATACAACAAGTGCATGAAGTACTTACCCGCGCTCTATGGAATAATATTTTTTCTGTAATTTTTTCATGGAATATAAATAAATTTAAGTTTCTGAAAATGAAAATGTTTCTAAAAATTCTGACAAATAAATTTTTATAACGTCATTTTTGTGAAAAAATACAACAAAGTACCCACTAAGTACCTATCCGCTAACTATGAAATGATATTTTTTCTGTAATTTTTCTACTCCGATAAATCAAAGTTTTAGTTTCTAATAAATTCTGTATAATACATTTTTATAACGCCGTTTTTTAAAAGTGACTACGAGGACGCTGGGTAATACATTACCCGCACGATATGAAAGAATATTTTTTCTTTTTTTTTAACTAGCATAATTTTTGTTTCTAATAAATTCCGAATAATACATTTTTATAGCGCCGTTTTTCGAAAAAAACTACTACAAGTCCATTAAGTACCCACCCGCGCACTACGAAATAATATTTTTTTCTGTAATTTTTTTAGTGGAATAAAACTAAATTTTATTTAAAAGCTGTTATTGGTACCTATTCGGATATTGTGCGTCAGAATAGATTGATGTACTCAGAAGGTAGGTACTGAAAGAAGGAACTATTTTTTTTGTAAATATTCGATTTAGGGATCCTTACAGTACCCGAGATGGATATCAAATAACGCGTCTCAACCTGCAAAATCCGAAGGGCTGCGTGAAAAAATTGAGCGGTAAACTCATTTTCGGCCCCTTTCTCAATTATATTAAATGAATAACTAAACGCCCTGAGTCGGGGGCCTGGATTGGTTCAGCAGCAGATGTTTTTTTAAGTTTCGGCAACCAAAGTGGCTCGGTGGTAGGAGTCTTCTATGCATCAGGAAATAATGCGTTACGGGTATTAAATTACGCGTATCGACCTGCACAACCCGAATGGTGCAGTGAAAAATTGAGCAGAAAGCTCCTCGGCCCCCTTTTGCGAGAAAAGGCCCGTACCAAACGTCTTGAACCGGGTGACCGAAGTGGCCCGAGAGCAGGTGTACGGAATTGAGAATCGACTACCTGTGCCCTTTGTAGGCGCACACTCCTCGCCTTATCTACATTCGAACATCGTTTTTTTCTTAGTATATTTTATTCAACAAGCGTTCCTCGCTTCGTCCACATTTACACGTCAATCGCTTAGTGTTTTAACCAAAAATATACCAAATCACCCACATTTTAAGTTAAAATTAAGTTATTTTTAACCCGTTAGTTGCCTCTGCAACGGGCAAAAGCTACTGGTGAGCTCTGGCATTATGAAATTTGTATAAAAATGAATCGCCGAAATGCATGTACGCATATAACTTTAAAAATTACTAAAAGCGCATTATGTACCTTCCCGCGCACTATGAAATAATATCTTTTCTGTAATTTTTTTCTGACATAAATTTTTATAGCGTCGTTTTGTGAAAAAATACATAAAATATCTACGAAGTACCTACCCGCGCACAATAAATTAATATTTTTTCTGTAATATTCTCAATGCCATAAAATAGAGTTTATAAATGTATTATACATATATGTTACCAGGTTAATTCGGTAAATCCGATTATAATATATGCTACCAGATTACCTTTTCTACTTTGTCACAAAAAATGTATGTGTACTTATATTTATATACATTTTCTTTATTAGACACCTTAGCTTCAGAGAAAAATGATTTTTTGTTTTTTTTTTTATATAGAATTATGTACATTTCAGGTATAATATGAACTAAACATGTCAATTTGTCTGTCCTGGAACGGGAAACTTTCCTAGTTAGACAGGCAAAGCTTCCTAATTGTAATTTTGTACTTTCTTTTGTATCTATAATAAATAAATAAATAACTAAACCTTTCGGATGAACGATGATTGCGATGAAACTTTGGGGATTTAATGCGTGCATCCCTTCGATTCTTTTTGTATAAAATAGTATGCTCTGGCATCATGAAATTATGCATTACTTAACCATTCATCCGATTGCTATTAAACTTCAAATCCCAAGGTGATTTGATGTGCGTATGCCGGTGATGGTTTCTGTGTACAATAGTGAGCTCTGGCATAATGAAATTATGCATTGCTAAACCGTTCATTACAAACCATTATCAGAACGGTCTTGGCCTATGGATGTGAGGCGGGAACACTGACAGCAAAGTTAGCGGAACAGCTGGACATCTTCGAAAGAAAGGTACTTCGAAGAATCTTAGGAGCGGTGCGAGAGTGAGAGGCATGGAGAATCCGCCACAATAATGAGCTCTATGATATTTACCAAGCTCCCAGACTTTCCACCCATTTAAGGCTCCAAAGACTAAGATGGGCCGGATATGTGCACCGAATGCCAAGTACACGAGTACCGAAAAAGGTTCTGACAGGACACCCTGGAGGTAAACGAAAGGCGGACAGACTTAGACTGAGATGGGAGGATGATGTCAGGAAGGATGCAAGAGAATTACTCCATGTTGCATTTTGGAAGACGACGGCCGGAAACAGAGGGCGGTGGAGGCTTATTTTGAAGGAGGCCAAGGCTCGAAATGGGCTGTAGCGCCATTGAAGAAGAAAAAGAAACCGTTCATTCGATTGCGATCAAATTTTGGGATTTGATGTGCGCATTCAGTCGATTATTTCTGTATAAAATAGTGAGCAGAGCTCCTCACTCCTCGCTTCATCCGCATTCAGACATCGTTTTTTCTTCATATATTTAATTTAACACACACTCCTGCTCGCTTCGTCCGCGTTCACACGTCAAATCGCATAGTGTTTTAACCCATTAGTTGCCTGCAACGGGCAAAACCTAGTACATAGATATTGTACACATTTAATATTTTCTTTATTTCACATATAAAAAAAGTTTATTTATAAAAACATTCTGCTGTATAATAATTATTACACATGACAGCTGTTTACAGTTTCATAATGCCATAAAAAGGCAAAACAGCTGTCATGCGTAATATTACACAGCATATTTTGTTTATAAATAAACTGTTTTTATAAATGAAACAGTAAACATATTTTTTTTAATATTTGATTACCTCCCAAGGGTCCCAGCTGCTCCCTTTTGGAGCCAGTGAGACTACGGCATCCCCAATTGATGTATGTTATGAGGCTGAAGGTAGTGGGGAGGGGAAGGAGATTGGAAAGAGGAAAGTAAGGAAGTGCCTGACTAGTCAGATCAGGTCACCAAACAAGAGGCCCTGATTAAAATAATTTTTCTCAGGGCATATATCATCTTTAGGGCTGTGCTGAGGCAGCGCCGGATCTGCCATACGTTCAAAAACGTGCAAAAAACCTGGCGCCAACTCCGAAGGGGCGCCGTGAGAAAATAAATATTGTATTAAAAATTTGTCATAATATTCCCTGAATCGTTTAAAAATTACCCATAGTACGAAATAATTATTACGCTCTAGCAACACTTTCCAAAAATACAGACTGCGCACGCACCTGGTTTGTATTCAACGGTTTACGAATTTATGGTCAGTTACAGAATTTTTTTACAAATTCCATGTATTTAGTTTAAACGTAAGATCTATTTTTCCATATATCTTTTACCGTCTTTTACGACGAATGGGTGCGATCCAAATTCAATAACCAATCACAGCGCCGTACTTTTATTCAAGAGAACAAACAAATCGACTGCGCCTTTCAAAATGCTTTTGTACGATTTAAATCTCTAGGAGAAGGTAGTTAAAGGCCAATTTCTTATGAAATCTTCAGTAAATTCCATTAGCATAAACATCGCACGGTTTGCAACAGTTAACAGTAACAGTTTCATCATCGATTTGACAGTTGAAGTTCGTAAAATGTACCTATAATTAATTTCTATTAGATTTGTTATTTTACAGTCAGTAATAATCAGTGTAAGCGTCTTTCGTAAGCCGTTTATACCATAGATACGTCAGTGTTTAGTGTTTTGTATGATGTTTGTTCGCTCAACACAGAACACAGGGGAAATGGAAATGCAAGGTACAAATTTGAGGTTATATTATTAGATTTTTTAATTTATAACTAAATTTCTATTGGTTGTTAGAGGTTGTGGGTTGTGGATTACAATGAATAGAACAATAATTAAAAAAAAAACTTTCAGGCTCGCAGAATCTAAAACGTAGAATTAAAGAGCATAATGACATAAAAAAACTCGTTTCCATTGGGAATTTTTTTATTCCAATTTCTCCAGCACCGATAAAAAATGATGTCCCGTGCAATGACGTTACAATGGTCCCGAGCACATCTAAACAGATATCTATCGCACAAATTCCTCCGGTCGAATTATTAGAAGATAAAAATAACGTTACTGATAGCAGTTTAAATTTAATTCTGTTTTCAGAGCTTGAATTGAAAGATCCCTGATGCTGGCCAAAGTTATCTCAAAATTCCATTAGTTTATTAGTTCAGGAAGGTCCTGTACAATTGAAAGGTTTTGATTTTCCTATTACGAACAAGCGTAAATTTAATACTTACAAGAAACTGAATAATGGAGAAGAATTACATAGATCGTGGCTTATCGTTACACCCTTTATATGTCTTGATTTTTTGATAAATTAGTGTAAAAAAAAAAAAATTATTAAAAAAATATATATAGGGGGGGGGGGGGGGGGGCGCCATCGGTACCTACTGCACAGGGCGCTAGATTTTTTAGATCCGGCCCTGTGCTGAGGTGAGGAGTGCTTTTATGCTGTGTGGAGGGTTTTGTTAAGGAAAGGAAGAAGAGGAACGTTCTGGGAAGGAAACAGGTTTTGAGGGGTGGGTAGGAATCTGTGGTTCAGTGTGTCCTGGTACCAATCGTAGCGAACCACTTCTGATGACCTATGGCTGATGTGTAAAATAAATGGTTCCCGGGGTGGCGGTACCCATTCCCGCCTTCCAAACATTCCAAGCAACGTTTCAATTCTGAATATTGGTTTTACACCAGGGCGATACTGAAAGTATCTTCCACTCAGAAATTTTGACGCAAATATACAATATATTATTTTTAATTAATTAATTGTGAAATAACAAATTAATCAAATAAAATTATTTTCGGTCGCGCAACCTTCGGATGGCAAGTGGAGAGCCTTACTCCTCGACCATGATCGGCATGTAAAAAAGTAAAAATAAAAAATACTGTTCTTGAAAGCAGATCAAAGAGCCTATCAGATTTTACAATTGAACAAATGCAATTAGAAGTATTTAAAAAAAATTGAGAGCATACAATGTTCAAGTTTTTATGTTGATTTTTTAAAGATCATGTTTTTATCATGTTAATAGTAATTTTAATATTTTCCACCTTAATTAATTGTTAAAAGCAATTTTACTATTTTTCACCTTAATTAATTGTTAAAAGTAATTTTATTATTTTCCACCTTAATTAATTGTTAATAGTAATTTTACTATTTTCCACCTTAATTAATTGTTAAAAGTATTTTTACTATTTTCCACCAAGGTTAAAAATGTATTTATTTGCACAGAGATATTATAAAATTGTTTTCATTTTTTTTCGTTGAATATAAATAATATGTTTACTAAAAAAATTGTAAACCTTAACAAATGTCGTTTCAAAAATAATTTAAAATTTTTCGGTATCGTTTCTGGTAAATTTTTGAACGCAAACTGAAATCGCGGTATTCTCGCTTCTGTTAAATAATATTTCTCACAGTAATAAATATCAGCTGGCATAATTTTAAAAGCTAGATCGTATCGGGCTGGGAGATACCAGTATATCTCGCCAACGGACTATTGCGGTTTGTTGTCTGTGAAGAATATCTTATTGGCCAAGTTAAATATAAATGTATCAATGTGCTTGTGTGTAAATGCAATCGGAATGGGCTTCCAGAGCGAACTTAATAAGGATACACAGAGAATTATTGTTTGATTGTCACTTATTCTCTGTGAGCCTTCGGGTGTCCAGCTTTGGACGTACAGTCTTTCCTCAAATGCTTCCAATACATTACATTATCAAAGTTTTTTTTTATTTTTTTATTTATTTATTTATTTATCTATAATAAAATATATTTACAATGGTTTTATTTATATGCCTGTCTCACTAGGGTATACCTGTGTCGAGACAGGCGTACAGGTATATAATTTTTTTTTTTTTTTTATTAGAAAGAAAAAAGTTATACAATATTACAGGAAATCAAATAAAATAAAATATTACAGAAAAAAGAAAAGTCCCAATAAACTACTTTTAAGTAGTTTGTCATTGTGTGCTTTTACTTTGAAGTTTTTAAAACATAAAACTTATTATGCAGTTAGACATTTTTTTTTGTGTTACTTCAAAAATGTTAATATAAAAAATTTCTTTCGGCGAGCCAATTTTTCAATATGATATTTGTTTTTACATAATTTGTACATTTTTTAATTTTAGCAGGTAACATATTTAAGCATGTAGGTATCATGTAGTCCAGCGTTCTTTGTCCATATTTGTTTAAGTGCTTAGGTACGATTAGTCCTTCATTTAATGTAAATCGAGTATTGTAAGTGTGGTCCAGTCTATTTATGTATATAGGGCTATTCATATGCTGAAAAATAATTTTATGCCACAGAATTGCTCTTACTGAGAGAATTTTAAGATTCTGGTAAAAGTACGGAACATTGTGTCTTTTTTCTTATAAACTTTTATGAGCTATTAATTTAACTAATGAATTTTGGACAGATTGAACATGATTAACACTTGTCTTACAGGAAAGTCCCCAAGCTGTAATTCCGTACCTTATAATAGACTCAGCTAATGATAAATAAATAATTCTAAGTGTGCATATTGGAACATAGAATTTAAGTTTATATAATCTACTAACAATAGATCTCAGACGTTCACAGACTTTATTTATTTGTAAATCCCATTTAAAAAAGCAGTCAATAATTACACCTAAATAAACATATTCTTTAACCACTTCAATATTTTCGCATGTACACAATGCTGGGATACCAACATGTAAGCAGTCTGAACCGTGTGTTTTTATTTCTGGTGTAATACTATTTGTCTTGGCATTGGGTGATCTAATGTGTATCAATTTAGTTTTTTTTGCATTTATGATTAAACCAGAGTCATGAGACCATTTCAAAAGCTCAATGTAATCTTTTTGTAAGAGTTCAATACATAATTTTAAATCACTGCGAGAAATCACTAGTGCAGTATCATCCGCATACACGAAGTGTTTTACATGTTTAAAGATGTACTTAATAAAAGATACATAAATGATATATAAAATTGGACCTAATATTGAACCTTGAGGAACGCCAGCTAAAATTTTTCTTTTTTTACTTAAAGTGTTCAAAAGCTTTATTTTCATGCTACGGTTGTTCAAGTAATTTTCAAAGAGTTTTAGGAGTTTTCCTCTAATTCCTATGATTTCTAGTATCTGCAATAATTTTCTATGATTAATAGTGTCAAATGCTTTAGAATAATCTATAAATAAAACTAATACATGATTTTTACTATTTAGTTCATTATTTATTAAACTGGCAAATTTTTGAAGTAGCATTTCGGTACCCTTTTTTTTTGGAATCCATATTGATTTTTATCAATAATAGAAAAATCTTCTAAATATTTTATTAGTTTCGACTGAATATATTTTTCAAGAATTTTTTCGAGTGATGGCAAGATACTAATCGGTCTATAATTACCCAATAGAGTGTGATCACCTCCTTTATAAATGGGTCTGATAATACTACATTTTAAGTCATCTGGAATTTTTGCTTCAAATAAAATTCTATTTACAAAATGGGCTATGATTGGAGCTAAAATTATTATATGTTTTTTAATATCGCTCATTCTGATATAATCAATTCCAGGAGAAGAACTTTTAAGTTGCCGCACAATGCTTTCTATATCAGCAATTTTGGCCCTTGGTAGGTACATGCTATGAGGCATCTTCTCTGGTTCAAAAGCAGTTGTCCTGTAATTACATTTATGTAACATATTGCAAACACTGTCAGAGAAATAATTAACAAAATCATTAGTTACATTTTCTTTAGTCTGATCTTTCATCAAATATTTGGAGGCAACTTGGTCACAATCATTTTTACATTTCTTACCTAAGATTTGATTACATTCGTCCCATGTCTTTTTTGAATCTTGAAATAAATTTTTGAATTTTTCATTATAGTATGAGGTTTTTAATTTAAGTAAAAATTTAATTAAAACATTTCGATAACACTTATATTCTTTTTCATAGTATTTATTTGTTGGGGCATTTTTCCAACGCATGTATAAATAATCCCTTTTTTTAATTTTATATAGTGCATCAGTAGATATCCAATCATTTATGGCATGAGGTCGGCTTTTAGGTTTTCTGCTTATTGTAATGGTGCTGTTTTTATACAAGTCGTCAAAATAATTTCTAATTTTTAAATAAATGACCGAACATTCGGTTTCCTTTAGAAGCGACTTCCAGTCATAATTATAAATACGTTTATCAATCTGTTTTTGCGAAAGAATTTTGACGTTATTAGAATCGCTAGAGTTGAGATTATCTACAGACTTATAGAGTATGCTTACAGCTGTTGTATTATGGTCGGCAATATTATAATCACATACGCACGCGGAGATTGTACTGGTTAATCCAGTAGGTAACTTTCCGCTTACTCGCACAAAAAAGTGATCTAAGCATGAACTAATAATTTTCTCTTGAACTATTACTTCTCGTGTAACATAATTTATACATTTTTTTAAATAGTTATTAGTCAGAATATTTTCATATTTTATAATGATAGCATCATTTTTATGTAATAAATTTAAATTAACATCGCCAAAAAATATTAAACTTTCATTTGATTTAATATTGTCTTCAAACACAATGGATATTTCTGATAAAAATGCTTGCTTATTTAAATTCGGGGGTCGGTATATTGCCAAGACATTTAAAGTACTGTTATTTGGAAGTGTCAATATTCCAAAAACGTTTTCAAAATATTTACTGTCCAGAAATATTTGCGAAAAGGTGAGGTTATTCTTTACATATAACAAAATGCCTCCACCGGATTTATGGTTTCTGCAATAGTGATACGAATTGAAACCGGGAATATCATAAAGATTAACAAGTTCCGAACGAATTGCAGTTTCGCAAAGCATTAGTACGTCAATGTGATTTAAACAGTCTTTAAAATAAACATGAAATAGGTCCCAGTACCTACCTATAGATCTAATGTTTAGTTCCACAAAATTGAGTTTACTCGTTTCAATTTTCATTGTGTCTTGCCTACGAAGCCATTCGCACAGGTTATTTATCTTACAAAAATTAATGTCATTATCATCATCTATGAAACTAAAAGACATAATGTGTGTAACTAAAATACTTAATAACTAAAATATTAGTATGCAATTTTATTCCTGGCTTTGGCATTTCATACTGATTTACGCAATTATTATAACTAATTATTAAAATTGAAATTGATATTGAATGCATGTTTAAATAAGTTCGCAGCAATAATAATATCACGAATAATAATATCCATATAGAGAAAGGCAAAATTGTAGATGGAGACGAGGGTATATATCCATATAGAGAAAGGCAAAATTGTAGATGGAGACGAGGGTATATTTAGAAATTTCAAAATTCAAAGTATGAAAGGGGATGAGGTTTATAAATATTTAGGATACCCGCAATCGAATAGATTAGATCACACTAGTATTAAAAATGATATTAGGATTAAATTTCAAACTAGGATCAGAAAAATTTTAAAATGCAATCTATCTGCTAAAAATTTAGTAAAAGCAATAAATACTTGGGCAATACCTCTACTAACGTACTCATTTGGCATAATTAAATGGTCCAATACAGATTTAGATAGTTTAGAACGATTAATTAGAACTACGTTAACAAAATTTAATTGCCATCATCCAAATTCAGCTATAGAACGAATTAATTTACCTAGAAATTTAGGAGGTAGAGGTGTAGTCAAAATAACATCTTTGAAACACAATCAGGTAGAAATGCTTAGAAATTTTTTTCCATAGGAAAGCTAATAGCTCAGAAATGCACAAAATAATTTGCAAGGCAGATAGAAATATTACACCTTTAAATTTATATGACGAGAATGCCAACATTCTTATAAATACTAACCAGGAATTATTAGATTCCTGGTCAAATAAAATTATTCACGCAAAACACTTCAATTATCTCAACCAAACGTATGTTGACAAACTTTCGTCAAACAAATGGTTGAGTATTGGAGAGTTGAGCGCAGAAATAGAAGGATTTATGCTTGCCATTCAAGATAGAGTCATTAATACTAAAAATTATAGAAAGCATATAATCAAAGATATAAATCAAATTGATGATTTATGTAGAAAATGTTTGGCTTTTCCCGAAACTATAGAACATATTATATCGGGATGTTCTATATTAGCGCCTTCCGAGTATACATTTAGGCACAATCAGGTTTTAAAAATAATTCACCAAAGTTTGGTAATTAAACATAACTTGATTGATTGCCGTAATGTAGTACCTTATTATGAATATGAACCAAATTCATTTATAGAAAATGAATTTTATAAAATATATTATGATAAAACTATACTAACAGACAGAACAATTAGTCATAATAGACCTGATATAGTTTTACATGACAAAATTAAAAAAATAACTTATATCATTGATGTAGCTATTCCAAATTCCTGTAATATTCAAAAAACTGTTTCTGAAAAAATTAGAAAATACACAGATTTAGGAAATGAGATTAAAAGAATTTGGCATTCTCGGACTATAAAAATATTACCATTTGTTATTTCGGCCACTGGCATAATACCTAGGAATCTGATTCAAAATTTAAGCATATTAGATTTGTCAAAGAATTTGTATATAAAAATGCAAAAAGCAGTAATTTTAAATACATGTAGGATTACAAAAGATTTTTTAAATATTTATATTGAGGGATCAGTAGGATTTATAGGTTCAATTAGAAATGCCACAGAGCCGAACCCTCTGATATGAAAATATCTGGAGTCGGTGAATTATATTCCCATTTGGTCTCTAGTGGGTTGACATGTTGTTCTTGTATTGTTTTGTATTTATAATACTTATATAGTGCAATTGCATAACGTGGATTCACTAGATGATCATTTGGGGAAGTGTATGAAAGGGTTTAGTTTTTCCTTCTTTTTTTTTTTTTTTTTTTTTTTTTTTTTTTTTTTTTTTTTTTTTTTTTTTTGGGGGGAAAATTTAACCCGGACATTTAAATCTGGTGCATTAAATTCATGCCCAAAAATAGTCCATCAAGGTTGACTTCAATTTGTTTTGGTGACAATGTTGAATAAACTGACATTGTATTTCTAGTGATAATGTTATAGAGAAGAAACATAGTATAAAGTATATCAATTTTGTTTTGTGTAAATAATATTTCACAAGCCTTAACACTTTGAGAATAGGCTAAAATTTGAATGCTTCGTTTTAGTTTTAAAATTTTACAGAAAAATATGGTTAAATAATTTTTTAATATTTCTAATGAATCTTTAACACTTTGATGGTAGGTTAATAATATTATAACGATTCTTTTTTGTTTTAAAATTTTACAGAAAGTTATAACAAAATAGTAGGAAGTTTCAGAAAACAATCGCATTTTATACAAACATATAAATTTCGATATTGTGTTTTTAATATTTAAGCATACCATTGTTAAGAAATTTAAAAGTAGGTGCATACCTATTCATAATTTATATGCCCTTGTGCAATTGTCATCATTTTTTTTAAATACGTACAATTTTTGCTGTTTGCTTTATGATTAGTATCGTTAGTTGACTTGAATGTGCTGTTTTGGAATTCACAATTTTTGCATTTTTCTTCTTTGTTTTTATTAGGGCAGTCTTTCCAGGGATGATCCATGGCGCAGTGTAGACACGTGGCATTCTTGTCCTTATTTAGGCAGTTGATAGCTGAGTGACCAAATTTCAAGCAATGAAAACATTGCATAATTGGATTTGCGTCCTCCACCCGTACTCTGTAGTATCCAATATTTATTTTCTCTTTAGATATGAGATATTTCCTAAGTTTTCCACTTGTTTCGATTATGTAGTTCGTAAGATTATTTTGTCCTTTCGGTTTAATCATTTTCACTAATTTAACTGAATTTTTTGTGATTTTCGTCCATTATGATTTTGATTCCACCATTTTGTGTTTTAAATGATTCTATTATGTCTTCTTCAGATAAGTTGACAGGTAAGTTTCTAATGAATAATTTTGGGTTCTTTTTTTCTAGTTCTTTAGCGATCAGGTTGTTTTTGAATACCGTATTTATTTCGTCAAATGCGATGTTTTAATTTTTTTAACTATCAAATCTCGAATATCATCAGATGTTGAATTACTATTTTCACTTGCAATTATTAGTGAGTATTTGGCCTCTGGTATAGGTATTGAAAAGGTTGACTTATTATATGTTGTATTAACTGGTTCATTTTTTTCCATTAAATAATTTTCAATTTTTTCTGAATGTTTTTCTTCATTTAATATCAGTTTATTTTGTAGCTTAATTATTTTCTCCTGTAATTGAAGTTTTTCCTTGCACCATATTTGTTCTAGTTGGCTTATATCTTGTTCTATGATTATTCTCTGCTTTGCCTCTTTGATACTTGAGCATTTTTTAATTTCACTTTTGATAGAGTCAATTAGTCCTTGTACGTTCCGGTCCATAATGAGTTAAATATGCGGGCTGTCTGGCGAATAAAAACGTCAGTCAGCCTGCTAATTTTACAACAATAATTTGTTTAACTGCTTGGCACTGTACTTAGGTGGTTACTGTGTTTATCGAAATTTCTGGGCGTGCGATTTGCACGGCGACAGAAACTAAACTGAATGAATGAATATAGTAGTTACAAGCAGTGGCGGCCGGTGGTCAAAATATGTGGGGGTTCACCAGAGTCATTAAGTTAGACAATAAATTTAAGAAAGGTACATACCTAAAGGTACGTACTTATAAAGAAGTTCTATTCTCCATTCTGTTAAAACGGAAACAATTTGGGAGGCGGGAATGGGTACCGCCGCCCCGGGAACCTTTATTGGATAACCAACACCTCTGCCATAGGTCACCCCAAGTGGTTCCCTACGTTTGGTGATTTAACAGGGGCGCCCGGGTTCATGGGGTGAGGTTTGTCTAGGTCTTGGAGGCGGATGACCAAGACACACTGAACCCCAGATTCCTACCCACCCTTTAAACCCTTTTCCTTCCCAGAACTCTCCTCTCCTTCCTTTCCTTACAAAAAAAACCCTCCACACAGCATCCCCAAAGATGACGTAGGCCCTGAGGGAAATTATTTTCATCAGGGCCTCCTGTGTAGAGCTCTTGAAAAAAAAATGTACAACACAGTTTAAAATACAACTTAAAAAATATATTTCAAAAAATACTTTAGGAACACTGAAATAACAACCAATGGAAGTCTTTCACCTGTGCTTTTGTTCCAATTACGGATCCTGTTTTCCCAATTGTCATTCGAACGCGAATACCCAAAATTCATATTCGTACTTATTGCTTCGGAAATGTAAATCGTAAATGTCGAACGAAAATAAACCAGAGAAATGCAACAAAAAATGAAATGGTGGATGTAAAAGCCGGGGACCATAAACAAACCAAAGTGGACATATGAATTATGACATCATATCGATATCACACAAAGATTCGGTTGACATTTTGGATCGGAGTTATGCCCGGCGCCCGCCTGCTGACAACTAATCAGCTAATCACTCATTATTATTATAGACATGCTTTGACTTGAAGAGAAGAACGCGCGGAACATTCGTTAAAAATAGTAGCTCTGCTGTTAAATTGAAGAAAATATGTGGACAAAAACATTACATATAAGCGTTCTTGTTTAATACGCCACTGTACGAACCGCTCCTTTCGATGTGGGGGTAAAATTCAGACCTGCTGCGTTCGGGCTGTGGTAAAATTCACAAAGAATCATATGTTCTCATGGTTTTGACTGTTCACGGGATTTGCTCACAAAGTAGTAAGATTCTTGAACGCTGTCGAAAACGAACTGCTATGAAGATAGGCGCAAGGGCCGGCTCTCGTCGCTCTGAAAGTAGCGCGTATAATAAGTACCTACCTACCTACTGTACACTGTACGAAATCTTGAGTAAATATTATTATAATAATTTATAACCGAACCGCGTTTCGTATTTTGATCTTCAATTTTTGTGGGTTGTGCGGCGCTCAGGAGCTCTCATGAACTAGCCGCCACTGGTTACAAGGATATTTCAGGTAAAATACATATTATGAATAGAATTAAAACAGAAGGGTGATTGGAAGGGTGGTAAATCTTTTAAAGAGGGTTATTTTGTAAATGTTGGAGATGGAGTAATGAAATAAATTCTGCCTAATCTATTTATAGGTTAAATTTGACAGGATTCCATTATTTTTATTTATTGTGTATGGGTTAGGTTGTATGTGAATAGTTATTTCTGTCTATGTGTGATTTATTTTACAGATATTTGTGATAGTGTGGCGTCCAATACTTTATTTTATTTTTATTTTATTTTATTTGTTTATTTAGTACAAGATTATACATGTATATACATAATTCATTAATTTTTTTGACTGCCCAACTAGGAGTATTCCCGTTTTAGGACAGTCAAATTATTATGGGTATAAACAGATGGAACATGATTTGTACAAAAAAGAAAGAAAATTGATCAAATAAAAAGAGAAAATAAAAAGAACAGAAATAATATAAAATATAATAAAAAAGTTTAAAACCTAGTAACTGTTATTTGTTTAGCATAGTTATTAAAATAACATAAATTATAAAAAGAAAAGGTAAATAGGTACATATATGTATAGGTAACTAAGAGAAATTAAGAGGGTTAAAACATTTAGGTAACTTCTGTATGCATTGCATATTATAGTCCTACATACAAGTGTTGTAGAAAAAAAAAAGAAAGAAAAGGAGAAGAGAAAGAATAAAATAAATTATTGTTATATATGTGTGTACTTAAAAGCAAATGATTAAAATATAGGGTGGTAACTGGTGTTTGCCTTACATATTATAATCCTACGTACACATTTTATATAGTGAGAACAGGAAAAATATAGTAAAATAAAATAAACAATTAATACCTGATTATTACTGTTGTTTGCTTAGCATAGTTATTAAAATAATAGGTATATATATATATACTTATAACCGGTGTTTACATTGCTTATTGATAAGCCCACGTATATATGTATAAATATTAATAAAAAAGAGAAGAGATATAAAGAATAAAAAAAAATAGTCAATTAAAACATAAGATTAACAGCTGCTTGGTTAGCTTTCTAATTTTACAAGTAATAGGGAGGTACATACATACACATAATAATATAGTAATATAGGTTAGAAAATAATGGTATCTTTTGAGAATTTTTGTTGGAATTTTTGTTGTTGTTTTTAGTTTGTGTTTGATTTCATTTTTTGTGTAGTAAAAGTTCACTCTCCTTTCTCCCTACTTGTTGAAACCATGTAGTGGTCAATTTACGAAGAACACCTATGCTTTCCTTTTTCCAAGCATCAGGCATGAAGTTGTATAGGTTTGGACCTAAGAAAGAGAAGTGTCTTTGGGCGAGAGATGTTTTGGTTGTGGAAGTTACAATTGGATTTCTCCGTGAGTGTCGGGTGTCGTGAGAGTGGTCAATAGATGGGTAGAGGTGGCGTTGTTTATGGGTGTTTAAAATTAATTTTCTCATGTACAGTTGTCTAACATCTAGAACTTGTAAGTCTTGAAATAGTGCATCACTATGATATCTAAATGGGTTTTTGAGGATTACCCTTAGTAGGGATTTTTGAGCTTTTGCTAATTTGTCCAAAACAGTTTTTGCACATCCACCCCAACCTAAGGATGCATAGTCTAAAAGTGACCCACACATAGCATCATAAATGAGTTTCAATTCTTTTTTACGTAAGATGTTTCTGATTGCCATAAACATGTACGTGAGCTTTCTAACCTTTGTGGTGACTAGATCCACGTGACCGTCCCATCTAAGATATTTGTCTAATATAACACCAAGGTATTTTATACTGTCCACGCATTCTAATTTATAACAATTACAGGTAGTTGAGTCAGTGCATTTATGAACGAAAATATTATATGCTTCCTTGGGTTGGCCGGCTTCTGTCGCACTAAATCGTATAAATTTTGTTTTTTCAGAATTGAGTGTTAACAGATTACAGTCTAGCCAAAGTTTTAGCTGTTTTATTCCATCCTCTGCTTTGCAGTGTACATCGTTTCATGTTCTTCCTTCAAATATTAAGACAGTATCATCTGCAAACGCTATAATGTGATTGGAAAAATTGCTGTTACACAAGTCATTTATATAAATACTGAACAAAATAGGTTCTAAGGTACTCCCTTGGGGTACACCAAATTCTACAAGGGCCGGATCACTAATAGTATCGTTAATTTTAACTTTTTGGTATCTGTTAGCTAAGTAACTACCCATCCATTTGTGTAGCTGTCCCTGAATACCTATAGCCTTTAGTTTTTTTAGAAGTATTTTATGCGAAATGGTATCAAAAGCTTTGGCAAGATCCAAGAAGAGAGCAATAGACTTATTTCCCCGGTCAATATTTTTGGAAATAATATCTGCCAGTTTAGCAATTGCATTTTCTGTTCCTAGACCTGGTCGAAAGCCGAATTGGTTGTTAGATAAGATTTTATGGGTTTCTAGGTAGAGGGTGAGACGATTTTTTACAATTTTCTCAATAATTTTTGAGAACGAGTTGAGCAGAGATATTGGCCGATAATTATGTATATCCGATTTGATTCCATTTTTGTGAATCAATATAACAGCTGATTGTTTTAGGTGGTTTGGGAATATTCCTGTCTTGAAACTAAGATTACAAATGTATGAAATAGGATTCGCTATGAGTGGTTTTAATACTTTCAGCAGATTTGAGGAAATTTTGTCTGGCCCACAGGCATTAGATGACTTAAGCTCATCTATCATTTTCATGACTTCATTGGTCGTTGTTTGAATCTCGTCTGTTTTATGATTAAGAACATTTGTAGGTATGTTGGCTAGTTCAGATTCAGTTTTCTGACATTTTTCAAGGATTTTATTTGCGAGAGAGGCTCCTACTGAAGTGAAATAGTAATTAGCAAAATTAGCCATCAATTTGGGGTTAGTAGTACTTGTATTTTTAATATCCAATGATTGTATGAAGGACGATTTGCTGTTTTTTTTTTATAATCCATTTTTTAATATCTTGTTTGAATTTTGTAAAGGAGTCACTTTGTCTGATCATAGTTGGTAGTGTATTGTATAGTTTGCAGTTTTTTCAGTTCCAGTTCCGTCACCGTGCGGGACAGTTTATTTTAACGTCGCTCCGTTGCGCGAATCCTACCGACCCGCGCTCCGCCCCTGTTAAATCGTTTTTTTTAGCAGATTTCTGCCCAATTTTAAATAGTAATAAAGTGTATATAGTGTGAAATAACTGTGCCAAATTGAATAACGTGTTGAAACATAAAATATTCGACTCCGTTAGAAGCTCACCGGTTGTGGGAGCCTTCTTGGCGTCCCACAAAAAAGTGTCGAAGTCTGTAACTTTGGAGAACGGAAACGGACCGCGGAAAAAAATATATCAGTGAATGCGCGCTATCAAGCTCTATCGAATAGGTGTACTTGGTGTTCGAATATATTTTTCTGAAAAAACATTATTAAAACTTAAAAAAAAAAAATCAATAAAAAGTGTAGAAACCTATAACTTTCCCCAGTGAAAACAAATCGTGGAAACAGTTATACCATTAAAACCGCGCTGTGAAACTCTATCGAATAAGTGTCGTAACCCGTAATTTCATTTGTTTTAACCTTTTTTTCGGAGTGTAATATTATCTACAATTAAATTCTCTTCTTAAAACTAGGGTAAGTCATGTTGAGGTAAGATATGGACCGCGCAGATGAGATTTTAAAGCGGATCTCGGAAGACCTAGACCGCCAAATGGCCCACAGGGCACGTCTGGCAGAGATGGAATATGAGGATGCTGTGGAATTTGCGCGCTCACTAGAGACCACAGACCCTACTGCGGGAACCTCTCATAAATCTCCGGTAAGAGATAAAACTAACTTAGGCTTGTCCTTACAAATTGCTGATATGATTACGTCTCCCGACAAGGATCAGGAGTCAGATCCTCGGCGACTTACGGCAGGCTTCTGCAATAATGTTAATGAGGGAGTGGGAGGTAAGTCTCCAATTCAAATAAACAAAAAGCGCCCACGCTCTGAGGAAGCTCAACCTTTCGAAGATTTCCTGAATAAGTTTTGGGAAAACCTCGCAAAAATTACAGGTGCTGTCACGGAGGGTAGAAACAAAATGAATAAGGAGGAGAAACAAGTTGTCGCTCAAGCGGTCGACATAATTAATAGAGACCTAGTTATCCTGGTTGTGGAGAATGCGTCGCTGAAGGCAAGGGCTAAAGCCCTCGAGGAAGTCATTACCTCTCAAGCTGGCTTAGTTGAAAAAATCGACCTTTTAATCAAACATAAACCCACTGTTGCCCCCACCTCAGGCAAAAAACAAACAAACGCGAGCAAAAGAACGTACGTAGGTGCGGCTGGCGCTACACCTAGCGCCTCAATCTTTGTCGATGGACAGGAGCGCGGTTTACCTCCTCAACAGCCGACAGTATTATTCTACCCCACGGTACCGGAAGGTAAAACGTCGAAGGACACTAAAAAAGTGATCACCTCCATCCTAGATCCAAAGTCAGACGGATTCCAAGCGGTCCGCACTAGAAGTATTAAGGGAGGAGGTTTTCTCCTGCAAACATCCAGTGCCGGGGGGGTTGAAAAATATACAGAAAGCTGCCGAGAAACTCTCTGTTAGTGGTATAAAAATGAGCAGTCCACAGGGCTGCCTACCCAAAATCGTACTTTACGACGTCCCGAGGGGTGACGTCTCCAAAGATGCCGCCCTATTTGAGGAGATCTTCGTAAATAATATCACAGGGAACTGCACCCTCACTAAGGACGACCACCTCAGAACCATGCGGAGGGTATCACTTTTTGGTAGGAGGGATGCCCCTACCATGAATATGATTATTACATGTCATCCTGACTGCAGGAAGGTTCTAATAGACAGCGGACATTGCTACCTTGGGTGGAACGCCTGCCGTATTCGGGATTACCTGGGTGCAACGAGATGCTATAAATGCCACTTGTATGGCCACGTGAGCAAATCTTGCACCCAGGAGACGACAACATGCCGCCACTACGCCGCAACCGGCCATGACTATGAGGATTGCCCTAAAAAAAGCACTGGCCGCTGTCTGCGCTACCTGCTCAAGGTTTAAAAAGCCGGCGAACCACTCTACGGGAGATCGTGCTTGCCCTGCCCACAGAGCGGCTATAGAGGTACAAGTACGTATGACGGACTATGGCGGGCGCTAATTCCCTCACCATTGGTCAGGCGAACCTGCAAAGATCTCGGGTGGCCACCCTGGAGACTCAGCGGGTGATGTCTGACCTCGGCATAGACATCATGCTTATTCAGGAGCAGTACGTGTGGCAAGGCAAAACTCCTGGAATTAATAGTCCGGGTGCGGTGCTCGAGGTGAGTTCTGGTCAATACTTCCTTGATCAGACCCCTCCTCTTGGGGGGGCTCTCAAACGAGTACCAAACCTGTGTATCCATTAAATTAGCTAACACGGAAATCATCGTGATCTCCGTTTACTTTAAGTACGGTAATCCTGTTGAACCGCATATTTTGAGCTTAACGCGAGCGCTTCACAAATTAAGAGGTCGAAACGTAATTATCGGTGGAGACTTCAACGCGCGATCGCCTCTCTGGTTCGACTATAACGGAATTCGGACGAAAAGATCCTTTGCTGTCGAAGACCTTATTGCGGCGCAAGGTCTGTTCATCCTCAATGAACCGGGCATGCTTTCTACTTTTTCAGGAGCCGGAGGCGAAAGTAACATTGATCTCACTCTATGTTCTAGATCTGTTGCGACTAAAATATCTCAGTGGAAAGTTCACGAGTGTGCGTTAGTTTCTGATCATAGACTCATAACTTTTTCTGTGGGTATTCTAAAGACAGAAGCTCCACGGTCTACGTGGAATTTCAGAACCACAAGGGCGGATTGGGATAAATTTGGGGAGGCGCTACGCCAATCATTAAGGGGCTTTCACGACGTAGCAACTAGGGAACCGGACAATTTGGGGAATTTTTTCAACGTGGCGGTGGTATCGGCCGCAGAAGTCTCTTTGGGAAGAACTTACCCTAAAAAGGCTATTCGGACGCCGTGGTGGACACAAGAGCTGACTTTGCTGAAGGGTACATTTTAAAGCGCTTACAGGAATCTCAGTGTGGTCAGGCAGAGCTTATGCTCGCCCGAATAGGCTATTGTCCTCCAAGCCCGCTTTAGGGCTGCACGAGGTGCCTATTGTTTGGGTGTCCTCTTGGCAAAACAAGCTGCCTGGCATAATTGGGTTAATGAAGTGGGTAACGCCAACCCGTGGGAAATCCACAGCATCGTTGGAAAAACGGGAAAAGGATCTGAAAGTTACTTGTCGAGCGTGGTGCTCGGGAACGTTGAGAGTGTCGATGTTACCTCCACTCTTGAGACACTTCTGGGCAAGTTAGTTCCGTTAGACTCAGTAATAGGGGAAAGTGTTCACCATAAACAGATTAGAAATCTGTCACGGCTACCACCTAGTAACGGTAAGCCGAAGACAGACATAGGAGCTTATAGGCCTATAACATTATTGCCAATTCTAGGCAAAGTTTTGGAAAACATCATCAAGCACCGACTACACCTCACCCTAACACCGCCCAGCAATCTTCAATTCGGCTTTGTCCCCGGCAAATCCACGGAGCACGCCATTAAACATGTGCTTGAATGGGTGAGGGTATGCCAAAAGAGGTACGTTATAGGCATCTTCTTGGATATCTCGGGTGCCTTTGATCACGCATGGTGGCCGATGATACTTACCAAGCTGAAAAGCAGGAACTGCCCGCGTAAACTGTTTGAGATTATTAGTGACTATCTAAGTGGTAGGACAGTTATCATAGAGCACGGGGACGTTTTAATCACCCGAACAGTCGACATGGGATGTCCGCAGGGGTCGGTCCTCGGACCCGACCTGTGGAAAATCTTGTTCGACGACTCCTCCAGGTTGCCCTTGCCTGAAGGTTGTATATCGGTCGACTACGTAGATGACAAATTGTTTTTGGTCTCTGGGGACAGTAGGAGGGAAGTGGAATCTAAAGCTGAAGAAGGTTTACAAGTGATCCTTGAATGGGGACAGAGAAATAGACTGAACTTCGTTCCCCACAAGACCGTGGGCCTCCTCATAAAGGGCATGCTCAGCCGAGGCAGGAACCCCTTCATCAGAATGGGAGGCTTATCCATCCGATTTGCAGAAAACACCAGGTATTTAGGCGTAATTTTGGACAGATCTTCTTCATTCCTGGCCCACGTCAAGAACGTCTCCGACAGGGCCCAGGCCCTGTTTCAGAAACTAAGAAGACTCTCAACAGCCGAATGGGGATTGCGCTCTCCGGCGATTCGCCTGCTGTACAGAGGGGTATATGTGTCGCAAGTATCATATGCTGCCTCTGTGTGGGAGCATCGCTTGGATAACGTCTTGATAAACTCTGCTCTTAAACGGGGTCAGCGGACTCCCCTGTTGGCGCTCTTGGGCGCTTGTAGGACTGTGGCCTCAGATGCATTACCGGTTCTGGCCGGCATTCTGCCGATTGACCTTGAAATTAGGGAAATATTGACCAAAAAGGAACTTATTAGAGGCAGGGCTGCTGTCCACCTGGGAGTCGAGCTGACACCGGGAGAAGTCGTGGCCCTCCCTGGCTTGCTTAAAGCGATGCGCGAGAGGACGCTGAGTGTATGGCAAGAGCGATGGGATAGGTCGACGAAGGGCAGATGGACTTTTTCCTTCTTCCCTTCAGTTAAATTCAGAATGGAAGGGGCATACATTAAACTAGATCACTATGTGACGCAGATGCTTTCTGGGCATGGGGAATTCAGGGGTCGGCTTCATAGCTTGACCCTCTCTCCTCACCCAAACTGCGCATGTGGTGATACTAATCAGGACGCCAGGCACATTCTGTGGCACTGCGAGTTGATGAAGGAAGCACGAGAGGAAATGTTGGATGGCTTGCGCGGAATAACAAGACCAGCGTGGAATGCTGACCTTGTGTCGAACAAAGAGAATTTCGAATGCTTGAAAAAGTTTGTCAAGTCCTGGGTAGAGAGATGGCCTGTACTTAGAGTCGCCGACCTAGATTAACCCGTCTGCTTGTTTAGGAATAAATACATCCCAAAATACGTAATTGCGTTATACTTTCATAAGACCAAAAACGTTCCGAGCGACCTTACATTTTAAAAGCCATATATCTCTCTTCCTCTCATACAAACATATGTATTTTTCTTTTAACCAGAAAGAGAACAAAATAATGCTTCTTATTGTTTTTGAAATATGAAAGCTATCTTGCATAGATATTTTACAATCTCGATCCAAAGTGACGATTTCTGATTTTTCGGGCGAAACTGAGGCTTCCGGATTGTGAGATGCAAATATATTGAACCAAGCAGACGGGTTAAATTCATCTTTGTTTCAGGTGCCACACGTATTGCTTCCGTCTTTTTCGGTCCTCCTCTATTACTCTTTGTCTAGTGAATATGCTTTGAACTATCTATAATATAACTTATGTGACCTATAAACTACTGATAACATTTGTCTATTTTTTTTCTTCTGATCTCTGCTAACAATGATTTATGTTTTTACCTTGACAGGTCATGTTGGTGTTGGTGAGCGATATTTGTGATGATACTATCGCTCGATATAATATCACTCTGAACTGATTCTGTAATTATGTTTCACATGTATAAATGCTCTTATTATTTTCTATTTTTCTGTATTAGTTTTGGTTTCCATTCTTTGGTGGCGCAACTGAACTGAACATGTTATGTATCGTCGTTCCCCCATAGAAAGGGGGTGGGATAGACCCTGTCCATGCACATTGCAAGGCGAACACACACCGGAACGGTCTTCCCGCGATCCGCCCGCGCCTCCCCCATCGCCATGTGTAGGCCTGAGGCGTAACCGCGCGGTCTCGATGTCCTTCCGTCCCCCCTCCGGTAACCCGACGCTCATCTTTTCCTCAAGGTCTTCAAATAAAAAAATAAAATAAAATAAAATCTTCCCCTTCTCTCCCAAGTGCATTTCTTCGAGGCAAAATCGGGGAACCGGCTAAAGGGCGCGGACTTTGAGCATCGTCTGCGATTGGGCCGGTAGCTATACGCATTCTCTTTGGGACTGCCCGGTGGTCAATGGAATACTTTCTCTGGCTTTTCTTTTTATATATTTTATTTTCTTTCTGCTCTAATAGTAATAACTTACATTATAACATAATCATATAACTGTTTTTTCCTCATTACTTATTTTATTTACAGAAGGTTTCTTCGACTGGTCTAGCCGTTATTTTTATTTTTCTTTTACTAACACAATTTTTATCTTTTTGATGTTACCTATTTCAGAAGAATTATTCCACGGGCTGCTACTTCCATTTATCTTTTGTATAATTTTAATGTAAGTACTTGCATACTGCTTACTAACCCCGTATCCCGTATGCATGGACATTGGAGGGTCTAGAGTCGTTTAAATAAATGTAGCTTCGTTCAAAAAAAAGTTGAGTCTTGAGGTGTGCGGTGAAGGAGGAAACCATATGTTTCCTTATAACGCCGTTGGAAAAGTGGTGGGTCCCCTCCAATGTATAGTTTACAAGCTATGTTTTTAGAGTGTCTTTGCCCGAAGGTGGTTTTGAAAAAAGGAGTTTGGAGAAGTTCGTTGTTTTTGGCTCGGGTATTGTGTATTGTTTGTGTAGCTTTGTATGATGTTTTATTGTTTTTGTGTAAATTAAGTAATATGGATCTTGAGTAGAGCTGTTTTATGTCCATAACGTTGAAGGAATTGAAGATAGTATCAGTGCTGGTATTTTAAGAATTATTTTTATGATTAGTTTTTGTGCTTTCATGATGGGATCAAGGGCATTGGAATATGCATTACCCCAGGCTAGAATTCCGTATTCGATGTGAGATTGGCACAATAAGTAATATACTGTTTTTAAAAGTTTCAGGTTAAGGAAATTGCGTGTTTGTTTGAAAAAGTATATAGATTTTCGGATTTTGTTTGTAGTATTATGTATATGTTGCTTCCAATTCAGGTGTGTATCGAAGGTAGCTCCTAAATATTTGATAATGTTTACTTGCTCTAGGCATGGGCAGTCACAGATCCGGTATAGAGATGAATTTTTACATTTGTGTATTTTGAATGGTGGGGCTAGGTTTGATTTTGGGATATTGGTGAGACTAGACAGTAAGTATTTGGTTTTCTGTACATTTAGAGTTAATATGTTCGAGTCAAGCCAATATTTTACCTGTTGAATTCCTTCCTCCGCTTTGGAATATGCGGTAAGCCAATCTTTTGCTTGGAAGAGTAGGACAGTGTCATCGGCGAAACTGACAATAGTGGCATCGATATCTAGGTTGCATAACTCGTTAATATATATTAGGAAGAGCGTTGGACCTATTACACTGCCTTGAGGGACCCCGTAACTAATGGGCAAATTCTGGCTCTTTGTGGTACTGAGTTTAACGCATTGGGATCTGTCAGATAAGAAGCTGGAGAGGAGGCCTAATTCTTTGTTCCTAATACCTATATTAAACATTTTGCGTTTTAATTTGCTGTGTGAGATTGTATCAAATGCTTTACATAGGTCGAGAAATACCGATAGACATTTCAAGCCCTTATCCTTATCCTTAGCCAGAAATATGGTCAGTGACCGTGGCTATAGCATCATTGGTGCTTTTATGTTTTCTGAATCCAAATTGCCGCGGCGATATTAAGTTATTGGTTTCCAGATATTCCATGAGACTATTATTTACGATCTTTTCGAATACTTTTGAGAGGGAATTTAGCAACGTAATAGGACGATAATTACTAATATCAAGTTTGGAGCCAGTTTTAAAAATAGGGATAATGAGACCTTGTTTCAGAATGGTGAGAAATAGCCCTTGGCGGATGCTAATATTAAGTAGATGCGTTAATGGTTGAAGTATACCAGGGGCAATTTTTTTAAGAATATTGTTAGATATTTCATCAATGCCGGTTGATGAAGAGTTTTTGAGCGAGTTTATTACTATAGAAACTTCTTTCTCTGTAATCGTTTTAAGAACAAAGCGGGTTGGGAAATCATCATTGGTCGCGTGGTCACTTGGACCAAGCGTATCGTTATTTTTTTGGATTTTTTTTGCTAGTTCCGGACCTATGTTTGTAAAGTACTGGTTTATGTAATTGACAATTGTGTTGGGGTTCGATGTAAAGTCTACAGTGATATATCTGATATTGAGAGAGTTTAAGATGTCGGTAGCTTTATTTGAATTGGTAGCTTCCTTGAGGACTTTCCATATTTTTTTAGGGTCATTGTTGCATTCGGAAATTTTTGTTGTTGTTATATAGATTTTTTGCTTTCCTAATGACTTGTGTGCAGATATTACGGTATCTTTTGTAGAAATTATGGAGTGTGATATCATATGGGTTTGTGGCACATTTTTTGTGTATGGAATTGCGTTTCCGAATGCAGTTGATTATAGTATGGTTTATCCAAGGTTTGAGAGGTTTGATCGCTTTAGGAATGGTGTTTGTGGTAATTTTGGTGTTTTGGACAAAGATGTCTTGTAGGTAGGTAGAGAAGTAGTTCCAGGCCT
Organism: Limnephilus marmoratus; assembly: GCA_917880885.1. Taxonomy (NCBI): domain Eukaryota; kingdom Metazoa; phylum Arthropoda; class Insecta; order Trichoptera; family Limnephilidae; genus Limnephilus; species Limnephilus marmoratus. The sequence goes on from OU862930.1 coordinate 180,156, forward strand.
CCTCTATGTTAGTTTTGTTATAGAGTGTGTCCCACGATTTGGAGTTTATCGTTTTGTTAAGATTGTCATAGTTAATTGTTTTCTTCGTTATTTTAGTTGAAGGTTTGCTTTGTACGTTGTGTTTGGAACTCATTGTGAAAGAAGTGGCGTAGTGATCTGTAACTGATGACATGTGAATTTCGGAGGTGTATTGGTTGGTTGATTTAACCATAATATGGTCGATGCAGGAGGAGGAGTTTGGCGTACATCGTGTTGCTGAATTGATTGTGCTTTCCATTCCGTGGAACATCAGTGTGTTTAAATAGTCTTGGCACTGGGGATGTTCGTTGATTTTTAAAATGTTAATGTTAAGATCCCCCATTAGAATTAAGTTCTTTATTTTGTGTAGATCCGTGAAATAGCAGTTTATGTCGCGCAAAAATGAGGAGATGTTAGGTTTAGAAGGAGAGCGGTAAAGTGCAATGATACATGTGTTGACATTGTACGTTATTTGAAGACAGTTTGAGATAGTAATATAAATTTCTTTGACATCAAATGAGTTAAGAGTGTTGTTTGAGGTATATGCTACTATGCCATCGTTTTGTCTGTAGTGATTAGAGGTTTGATGGTGGGTATAATTGGGGATGTTTTTAGGAGTATAGTAAGGTGTTAGCCAACATTCTGTAAGGATAATTATGTCATATTTGATTTTAGTAAGGTCGAATTCGATGAGGAATTGGTCAAAGTTTTTGTTTATAGATCTAATATTTTGATGGTATATTGATAGGTTTGTTTTGTTAGATGTTGTGGTAGTATTATCCATTCTGTATGGTGTGTAGATCGTGTCGAAATATGTAAGGGTAATTACCCGATATTTTATGTAATTTTTTTTAAAATCATCTACATGTTTAATATAAATAATTTTATCGTTCGTGATGCGCCTCATCATGATTCTCCCTTCTTTGTACCAGACATAGGCATAGTTTTTTCTTTAGAAAATTTTTTTGTATGCCATAAAAGTTCTTTGTGATATGGGGAGAGTTCTTCTCCAATGTAAATCTTGTCTTCTGTAAGTCCTTTGATGGAAGCGTAGTTGATGTTTCTTTTCGCGGCGATGAGGTTGTCACGTGCAGTTTTGTTCTTGAACTGAACCAGCAGTTTGGGGGGGGGGGGCATCAGTACGTCGGTCCGGTATTCTTTTAGCTTCGGTTATTTCATTATGTTTGATTTCTACGCCAGCCGCTGCAGCAACTCTTATAACTATTTCAGCCGCCTCTTGGCCACTTGAATGTTTAACTCCCGGCTCTTTCCAAGTAATTTGAGCGGAATTTTGTTTCAATTTCAGATAGTTTTATTTCCAGATGTTTTATTGTGGTATTTTTGTCTTGTTGATCTTTTTTGATGATTGCTATTTCATCAAGAGTTAGGTCTATCTTTTTTATTAGCTCGTCATATTGATTGCTTATAAATTCTATGCTTTTTTGTGTTTCAGCTGTGATTTTTTCCATTTTGGATATAATTTCTTTTTTAATATTTTCCATATTTTTGGCGATGTGTACGATAATTTGTTCCATATTAATATCGCCTAATTCAGGTGCATTTTTTCCTGTAGATTTGGTCGTCTTATTTATATTGTGATTATCCTCTTCTGAATCGCTAGATGTCACTTTTTTTTGCGATTCTTCTGCCGATTCATCTTGGGAAGGTTTGGAGCTCAGATATTTATTTAGGAAAAATAAAAATATCAAAGCTCTTCTGAATTAGGTAGGATTCGATCTCGGTCCGTTACGTGTGCCTGAGCGATCGCGTTAGCCACTACACTATTGATCACTTATGACGTAGTGTGAGGTTAGTGCAATATTTGTAGACTTGGGCGCAGTGTTAGTTGACAGGTACTTGTAATAAGCGTATATTTATTTGGGCAACAATATTCACTTAACTGTCACTTTATAAAGATTGTTCAAAATGATTTAATCACTTTATGAGACCGCTCATAATTCATTAATGTAGATCTTTCGCTGAATAGAACTTAACGTAAACAATTTCCGATAGAATTATGACTTTTTCAATATTATTCGCTATAAATTTAAACGATCTTTGAGGAGCTGTGTTTTGGCGTGCACTCTGTGTGAGATTACTTGAATTCAATAGTCTTGAATTCAAGTAATAAGTCATCTCAAACGTGTACATTATTATTAGTATCAGAATAAATGCAATCCAATGCAACTTACAGTCGTGGGCCTTCGAGCCCGTCTTCCGCTGGCCGACAGCTGAAGGTGGCAGAGGCGGGCAAGTCTCCACAGTTTTCACAGACTCCACGCAGCATACTTTGGTACCAGAGGCCGAGCAGAACTGGGAAAAAGGGACACTCTTGTATTATAATACTTCAATATAACTTACCAAACCTAACATGGAAAGCAAACAACTGTGGTCTCATCACAAACGAAAGTGAAAATGATCGTGCACGTGAAGTTTTGGACATGGTAAACTTTCTAAACTTTCACCAACATAATTTTATATATAATAATAACAATCGCTTATTAGACTTAGCTTTATCAAACTATCCTAAAATATCTGTAGAACTCTCAAATGACCCACTCCTACCAATAGATAATCACCACCCTCCCCTATACATTTGTGGCGAGCCAACTTACATACCTGCGCTGCGAGAAGTACTTACCTATCTGCGCTGAAATATTCGGCATATCGTCGCACCTTAAAAAAGTACCGGAGAATTCAAATTCCCTGTACATTATTCTTTAGAACAGCAAGCCAAAACAAATGGTCCCGTTATTTTTACTACTGTCACCCTCCGTATGTTGATAACATTGTGAATTTTAATTCGGATAAAAAACTATCAACCGATAATTCTAGAGTTTTCTTTTAACTGTTTTACGTAGCACGTCCGATTGCTACAGTGGTGACCTCTGACATACGAATTTATTAAGTTTTTTTTTCAACGTTTTACGATTTTAATTAATTATAAATAATTTATCTCCCAATGTCTCTGCCAATTGGATCATCGACATCGACGGGTACACCGCCCGAAGTAAATCATGTGGCGGTGCGAATACCTCTGGTTTGCCATGGTTGAGAGAAGTTTTGAGGCATCAGCTGTAACCGTGGATGCCACGAAATTTGGATTCATCCTTGGGGCTCTGGATCCCACGTACGCTCAGGAGGTCCGGGACATCATCGTAAAGCCCCCAGAGGTTGGCGCCTACGCCCTCCTAAAGAACGAACTAACAAGGCGTCTCAGTTCTACTCAGGTGCAGAAAACAAGGCAACTCCTGGAGCACGAGGAGCAGGGAGACCGAAAACCTTCCCAATTCCTGCGTCATCTACGCACCCTCGCGGGCAGCGCTGTGCCCGATGAGGTGCTGAAGACCTTATGGATGGGCAGACTCCCTCGGAGCATGCAAGTGGTTCTGTCCACACAGCAAGAAGCCTCGCTGGACAAGGAGGTGAACCTCGCGGACGCAATCGATGACTACGCCGGCAGACCAGGGATTAATGCAGTTGCTGGAGAAAATATTGAAGACGGTCTGGTTATCAAGATGGAGAAGATGATGAAGCCACTCCAGGAAGAACTGACCACCCTACGACGAGAAATATCGGCGTTGCGCTCCAAAGAACGACAATCCGGGAGTACCAGCCCTCGTTGGCGAGACTGAAGAGACGTGCTGATACCACTGGAACTTCGGGACAAAGGCACGTTCATGCAGGAAACCCTGCAACTTCGAGCAGGGAAATGCCCCGGGCTCACACTGATGGCGACCAGCACCAGCAGCCCGACTCAAGTATGTCGCCTTTTCGTCACCGACCTGGTAACGCGTACCCAGTTTCTTGTGGACACCGGCGCGGACCTCTGTGTTTTTCCACGGCGTTTGGTTCTAGGTCGTCCAGTCAAGCAAGCTTACGAACTGGCAGCCGCAAATGGCAGCACCATCGCAACTTACGGCAGCCTGACGCTCAACCTTGACTTAGGTCTGCGACGCGACTTCACTTGGAACTTCGTCATTGCTGACGTCTCCAAGCCCATAATTGGAGCGGACTTCCTGGCAAAATTTGAGCTGCTGGTAGATATCCGTAACCGACGACTGCTGGACAAAATGACTAACCTGGCAACCACAGGCAAGCGAAGCAGCAACAATATTGCTTCTATCAAGTTTGTCACAGGAACGTCCCCTTTCCACAAAATTCTACAACAGTACCTTGATATCACGCGCCCTGATGGCACCATGAAGGAAGTTTGCCATGCTACCCTTCATCACATCCAAACTACTCCAGGCCCTCCAGTTGCCGAACGACCCCGCCGCCTCGCTCCTCATAAACTCAAATGGACCAAGAAGGAGATTGAAACCATGGTCCGTTTAGGAATCGCCCGGTTTTCCGAGAGCTGCTGGCATCGCCACTACACATGGTCCCCAAGAAGGATGACCAATGGCGACCATGCGGTGATTATCGCGGGCTGAACGCCAAAACCATTCATGACCGATATTCTGTACGCCACATTCAGGACTTCGCTCAGGCACTGAGAGGAACCAAGATTTTCTCAACCATAGACCTTGTACGGGCTTATAATCAGATTCTGGTGGCTCCTGATGACATTCCAAAGACGGCCATATCTACTCCATTCGGACTCTTCGAATTTTCAGTGATGTCTTTTGGCCTCCGCAACGCAGCCCAGACCTTCCAACGCTTTCTAGACGAGGTTACCAGAGGTTTGGACTTCTGTTACGCCTACATAGACGACATTCTTATTGCCTCGACGTCAGAGGAAGAGCACCTGGCCCACTTCAAAATATTATTTCAGCGCCTACAGGAATATGGTGTTGTCATTAATGCCGCCAAATGCCAATTCGGCCTGACTGAGGTTAAATTCCTAGGGTATATGGTGTTTGACGCAGGCACTTCACCCCTCCCAGATAAAGTGGAAGCCATCAACAATTACAGCCAACCAGCTTCCATCAAGGATCTTCGCCGTTTCCTGGGAGCTATAAATTTTTACAGGAAATTTATCCCCAACGTCGCGAGGACACAAGCTCCACTCAATGACCTACTAAAAGGGAACCAAAAAGGCAAACAACTCGTGTCTTGGACTGCCAAAACAGTAGAAGCCTTCAGCAAGTGCAAGGAAGCTCTTGCCCAGGCAACTATGCTCGTTCACCCGAAGTGTGACGCCCCACTCTCTATCGTCAGCGACGCGTCTGATACTACAGCTAGTGCCGCACTCCATCAATTCATCGCAGGTAACTGGGAGCCTCTAGCATTCTTCTCAAAGAAGTTTTCGGCAGCTGAAAAGAAATATGGCGCATACGACAGAGAACTCCTAGCCATTTATCTCGCTGTGAAATACTTCCGCCGCATGGTGGAAGGCAGATCGTTCACCATATTTACCGACCACAAGCCCATCACGTTTGCCTTTCAATAAAAAGCAGACAAATGCTCACCGAGACAATTCCGTCACCTAGACTATATCAGCCAGTTCACTACTGACATTCGCCACGTGGCAGGTAAAGACAACATCGTCGCAGATGCCCTCTCCAGGGTCAAGACAGTGCACGCTCCCTTGGATTACGTAGCGCTAGCAGCTGACCAAGTAAACGACAAGGAACTGGAAAAGTGCCTACACGGAGGTTCTAACCTCCAGCTAAGAAAGATGCACATTCCCGGCATTGACACTGAATTCTACTGCAATTAATCGACAAGTATAGCCAGACCTTTCATCACAAAGAAATTTCGTTCTACAGTTTTCAATGCGGTCCATCAGCTGGCTGACCCAGGCATCAAGGCAACGTTCAAACTCATAACTGAACTGTCTGGCCGGCCATCAAAGCTGACACAAGGAAACTTGCACGCAACTGCCTCCATTGCCAACTAAGTAAGGTGTCACGACACGTGTCAGCACCCCTTGGAACCTTTCCTAGAACTTCATCCAGATTTGAACATGTCCATATTGACATTATCATCATGTCCATGTCAGAAGGATGCCGGTACTGCCTTACATGCGTAGACCGGTTCACTAGATGGCCAGAAGCGTTCCTTATCAAGGACCGAGAAGCAGAAACGGTGGCGCGCGCATTCTACCAGGGTTGGATCACCAGTTTCGGAACCCCGCTTTGAATCACCACTAACCAGAGAAGACAATTCGAGTCAAGGCTGTTCAAGCAATCGAACTGCTTGGCAGGTACGACTCAGATTCATACCACCGCATACCACCCTGCAGCAAATGGCATGGTGGAAAGGCTACACCGCCAGCTCAAGGCAGCGATCAAATGCCACCAGAAGGACCGCTGGACCGAAGTGCTTCCCACTGTTTTAATGGGAATTAGAGCAACCTGGAGAGACGACCTCGCTACCACCTCGGCCGAGTTGGTATACGGCGAGCCGCTCCGCTTACCAGGAGAATTCCTCGCTGCACGACCAGCAACCTGCGACAATACGAGCAACTTCCTCAAGGAACTTCGACAGCACTTCAACGAACTTCGACCGGTTGAAGGTACCCGCCATAGTGAAGGACGTCATTTCATCTTGAAAGACTTACCCACAGCGACTCACGTCTTCTTGAAGGACGACACCATTAAGAGCCCGCTTCAGCAACCATACAGCGGCCCTCACCAAGTCATCCGCCGGAATGATAGGACCTACGTTATCCTATGCAAAGGAATAGAATTAACCGTGAGTCCTAAACTCTAAACGAGCCGACTTCGACTCTATTAACAGCCATCTCTCAAATACAGACTGGTCTTTTTTATCCGATGAAAACATTGATGAATCTATAGACCAACTTTATTTAAACTTTTCTAATACTATTGAATCCTATGCACCTTTTTATACACCGAGAAGCTATACCTACCCGGTTTGGTTCTTATCAGAGCTTACTGCCTTTCTTCAGCAAAAAAGAGTCAACACAAAAAATTCAAACACAGCAAATCCATAAGTGATTATATAATCTTTAGCGAAACCAGGAAAAAATGTAAAGATCTTTCCAAAAAATGTAACAAAAAGTATATAACCTCTATCGAGGACACTGCCTTTAAATCCAAAAATCTTTGGGAATTTCTTAAAAAAATAAACAATGAAAACACAGAATACCCGCCAATAATGCAAATGAACGGAACCAGTGCAAACAATACACGGGACATTTTAAACCTTTTTTCGGATTTCTTCAAAAATGTATATGATGAAGAAACCCCAGATGACAAAATACTTGAATACAAATTTAGCAAGACTACACACTTAACAAATTGCCATATCACACAAAAACGCTGCGAACAGAAATTACTTTCCTTAGACACTGACAAATCCACTGGTCCAGACAACATTCCACCAATATTCCTCAAAAAACACTCTAATTCATTATCTAAACCACTCACATTATTATTTAACCGTCTCTTGACCCTTGGATACTTTCCAGACCGCTGGAAATCTAGCTTCATTACACCTATCTACAAAAAAGGAGACGACACTAATATAGCCAATTATCGCTCCATTTGCATACAGTCAGTACTACCTAAGCTTTTTGAATTACTGGTCCTTGATGAAATCTACCCAAGTTAATAAAATTATTTGACCAAAAACAGCACAGTTTTATCAAAGGTAGATCTACCGCAACTAATTTAACAATATTTCAAATCTCCATAATACAATCTTTTGCAGAAAATAAACAAGTCGACTGCATATATACACACTTTTCGAAGGCATTTGACAAAGTATCCCATAAACTACTAATCCAAAAACTATTTGCTCTAGGAATAAGGGATAACATGCTAAATTTGTTTACTAGCTATTTATTAAATCGTAAACTGTTTGTGAAAATAAAATCATGGATGACGAAAACTTTCTGGGCTACTGGTGGCCTACCACAAGGTAGTCACCTTGGTCCGGTTTTGTTCCTCATTTTCATCAATTATTTAACCAATTGCTTCAACGATGTCGAGGTATTGCTCTTTTCTGATGACATCAAGCTATACAAGAGAATAACTGATGTAAAACATTGCCATATACTTCAGTCAAATATTAGTATGTTTAAAGATTGGTGCGTTCAAAATAATTATTCTTAAATGTAGAAAAGTGCAAAACCTTGACTTTCTTCAGAAATAAAAATCCAGTTTTATTTGAATATTCCATCAATAACACAGCTTTAGAAAGAGTCACGGATATGAGAGATCTTGGAATTATTTCGGATGAAAAACTAAGTTTCGCCAATCATATCCACCAAATTGTAAACAAAGGTATGAAAACACTAGGCTTCGTATTAAGAACAACCAAAAACTTTTATTCCATACAAGTCATTAAATTATTTTATGTATCTCTAGTTAGAAGCCTAATGGAATATAACTCGGTAGTTTGGTCTCCATCTTACAAAATTCATATTAATAACATTGAGCGAATACAAAAAAAAATTCTGCGTTTTTAAATTAATTAATTTTAAATTAAATATCCCACTAGAAGACTTGAAATATAAATTATTATTAAATATTTTAAAAATACACACACTAGAAGACAGACGTTAAATAAACGACTTGACATTTTGATTCAAAATACTTAACTCTAAATTTGACTGTTGCGAACTACTGCAACTCATAAACTTACGAATACCGACAGTAACTACACGATAAAATACACTATTCTACTGTAGCATTCATAAGCGGAACTACATTGCCCACTATCCGATACAACGATTTCACACTATGGGAAATCAGTACTTAGGTGATATTGACATATTTAACATAAACTAGGCGAAATTTGTTGATCTTGTAAAAAACTTATTCCAAAACTATTCCTAAACCTATCTGTTTTTCTGAAAACCTATGAAATCGCTGTATTTTTGTATTTTTATGACTTGTGTGCTTTTTTATCAAATTTTATTTTTATTATTTCTGTATATGTTTGAAAATCATCTGTCATGTATTATTTGTACTACCAAAATGTAAAAGCCCTTTGGGCGTTATATAAATAAATAAAATAAAATACATAAAATTTTAAATTGTTAAAATGTTTTGTTTCAACTTATTTGCTTTTAATCAGCTTTGGTGAGTAGGATTGTTTCCCTTTTACTACGGAAATTTGTTGGGCGCTACAGTTGAGATCAACTACCTTCGAAAGCCGTTTATAAGAAGTTTATTTATTTATGTATTTCTATGTATTACAGTATTCACCGATTAATGTACATTTTTACATAATATATAAGTTTTGAAAACCTTTTTTCATAATATATTGTGCAATTTTATTATGTTGGGTGTAAGGTAGGTTTGTGAAGGTGAAACTGGGGGTAGGTATTGTTGCATGTTTCGTGAAAACCTCACTAGGAGAACCTGTGCTGAGGTGTTTACGTGTTTATTTATGATTATATGTGACAAGTATTTATGTGTTGTAGTAGAATTTTTTTTATTTTTTTCTGGTTATTGTACATTGGTTATTTAGAAGAAAAATATATATATATATATACTAGCTGACCCGGAAAACGTTGTTTTGCCATATAGATTATTTCTAGGAATATTACTACTAATTATGGCAATTAAAAAATAAACAAAGATTAATCTCTCAGCGCAATGGAGTGTACAATATTTTTGGTCAGTCCGTCTTTAGCCAATACAAACAAACTGGATGGTTTTCCCACGCGAGAACATGCAACATATAGTTGTCCGTGGGAAAAGCATGGTGTACCCAAATCTAAGTTACAAACAGACAACGTTTGGCCTTGTGACTTATTGATCGTCATTGTGCATGCCAATCTAATTGGTAATTGAATGCGTTTAAATTCAATTGGCGCATCTGTAAGAATCATAGGGATTCGTGGCAGCAATACATTTTCGCCTCGGAACTTGCCATTCAAAATGCTGGTTTCAATAACGTTTTTCATTATTTTTTTAATGACTAATCGTGGGCCATTGCAAAGCCGTGGTGGGTTCAAATAATGAAGCAAAATAGCCGGAGATCCAACCTTCAATTGTAAATGGTGCGGTGGCATGCCCGGCAGATCCAATGAATTCAAAAACTCAATTGGATAATTCACAGTTTTGTTGGCATCGCAAACTGCATCGATAGATTTGTATGACACCAAGTCCCCTGGCAACAACTGTTGTATCTTGGAATTCAATTCATTGACTACTGATATTTTTAATGAATGATTGTCCGCCATTATCGGTATTTCTTCGACGATATATTGCATATCCTTCAACATGTGTGACCGTATCGTTGGTAAAATCTTTAATAAAACCCTTTGTACAATTTCCGTCTACCATGCAAGGCGATGAATGATTCAAATTACCGCATGGACCGTGAATCATGTTTGTAGTAACAATATCAAACAGTAATTGATTAGTAAAAAAATTAAAATTAGAGAAAAGAGGTCGGCTTCGTTCTCATCGGGTCAGAAGTGACACCGGTTTGAATTACTAATATCACTTTTAAAAAATAGGGGTTGATGGTAGAAGAGTGAAAATTTAGGGCTGCATGTATTTTTTAATGCCTCACCATAAAAAATCAAAAAAAAATTTGTCCAAAAAAATAAAATAAAAATTCGGAGTGGAACACCCTTTACTTTTAGAGGTATGAAAAATAAATGTTGGTCGATTCTCAGACCTACCAGATAAGCACACAAAATTTCATCAAAATTGGTCCAGCCGTTTCGGAGGAGTATGATAACAAACACCGTGACACGAGAATTTTATATATTAGATATAATTAGAAAAAAAAAAAAAAAAAATATATATATATATGAACATACACATACATACACATACATATACATACACGTTACACATACACACATGTTCACACATATATAAATATCAAAAAAAAGTTAAATCATTCTATCTCCGTAGAACATGAAAGCAAATAATATTGTATACAAATACACAAATCGAATATTGATCAAATACCTGGAAATTACTATCACACACTGTATTTATAAACATTTTAAAAATTAGTAGTTTATAATAATTAGTATTTTAAATTTTACACAGTTATTACAATGTAAAACATAAAAGTATAATAGTATTAATTAAATAGGAAAAATGAGAGATTTCTTACAATCAAACTGATTGATCAGTTTTGTAAGATTTTTAAGATAAATATTGTAAAATGGAAAAAAACTGATTAAACGTATATAAAAAAAAAAAAAAAGTAAGTGCATATAATTAGAAAAAAAAAAAAAATATATATATATATATATATATTTATCTCCTCTCGTACTATGTTGATTTTGCGCGACGGTACACCAGTTTTTTGTTGATCCGTTTGGGTTTGTTGATCTGGCCGGATTTTTAGATCCGTTACCGAAGCTGGCATACAAATCCTGATCCATGTGGATCTACTTTTGTCATCGAGATTTACCTCTAAGCCACGCCCATTTTTCGGTGACATATACATTTTACACGTTTTTATTTGTTGATCTCCATATATGTATATATGGATGGTGCCGGTCTGTCGAACTTTTCTGCTCCTTTTAGTAGGTAATCGTAGGTACGTTCTTATTTGCCACGTTTTGACCGCGAACTGTGCGCAATGCAAATTAAAAATGTTCTATGTGCGTCTGTCGTATTGTTCAGGTCCATTTAGTATCGGTACGTTCTATAAAGATTAAAATATACTTAAGAGGATAGACCGCCTCACAATTGCGTCATGGTACTTTACCCTTGAAAAGTGTTTTTATTTACCACCTAACACGTGCCAAACTACTTGTACGGACTAGTTAGAGCGGCTTTTTATCGTTACCCGGTTGGGAAACTTTCTGATGCGAGTTAAGGTGGGGACCAAAGACTCGAACTCGAAAAACTACTGTAACCATTAAATAGAGTTAGCACACCTATTGGAGATGGCTTGAGTAATGAGACTACGAACTTTGACTACGAATCCAGAGGTCGCGGGCTAGCATCTGTGCGTAGTATGTATATTCATTTCTAATTAAGAGGATGAACAGTTTGAACGGATGTACTTAATCTTCGAAAACGGTTTTTATTACTTATATGTACGCCATTACGAACTTCGACTAAGAATCCGGAGGTCGCGGGTTAGCATCTGTACGTAGCATGAAGATTAATTTTTACTTTAAGAGGATTAACAGTTTCATCTTGGGGGTCATCCATTAATCACGTGAGACTCGAAAGGGGGGGGGGGTCGGAAAAAAAACACGAAATATCACGTGGGGGGGGGGGTATAATGAGATATCACGTGTATTTATTTTTCGTGATAATATTCTGAAAATTACAAAATACTTTGTACTAAAAAAAATACACGTGATTTTGGGTATGGGGGGGGGTAGTCTTAAACCTCACCACATATCACCGGGGGGAGGGGGTTAAAAAGTTGCTAAAAAACATCACGTGATTATTAGACGACCCCAAAGGAAAAGGAATAAAGGGTGGGTAGGAATCTGGAGGTCGGTGTGTCCAGGAATCTATCACTTCCACTGCGGTGCAAGGCTATGTTCCGAGAGAGTACGGCTGGAAAAAGTCAAAGGGACTCCACAACACTCTCTCCCAATGGGGCCTGCCATGCCGGGCAGATGCATCCGCCGCCAATACCTGGACATTCCTCACCCCATGAACCTGGGCACCCCTGCTAAGTCATCAAACGTATCGAACCACTTGGGGTGACCTATGACAGAGGTATTGGTTATCCAAAAAACGGTTCCCGGGGCGGCGGTACCCATACCCACCTCCCAAATCTTAATCTTGAAGGCGACCTTTTGATATTTCCAGATGGATTTTCTCAAAATAACGCCATGCGCCGCAGTGGGAGGGATGGATTCATCCGTCCATCACTCCTGGACACACTGACCCCCAGATTCCTACCCACCATTCATACCCCTTTCCTTCCCCGGACTTCCTTTTCTTCTTTTCATAAAAAGAAGCCCTCCACACAGCATCCCCAAAGATGACTAAGGTAGGTACTGAGAGGTTTTTTCTCAGGTGGACACCCGTGGAAGTAATGGCACGATCAAGTGAATCAGATACTTGAGTCGGGCCGTGTCAAAAGTCAGAATAATAGAAGAGAATGTATGAGACGATGTTTGAATGTGAATGAGGCAAGGTGTGAGTGTCAAGACTGAATTGTTTGGCGGTCCGACCTATTTCATTGTTTAGTAACGTGGTTTATGTCTGTCTGTAGCTCGGGTCCAATGAACTCGAATTGGCTTTGAATTTAAGTGTCATTTTGAAAATTGAACGTGTTTAAAATCCACAAAAAGTACCTACCTAAATAATTCAATACAACCATATTATAACTAAGTCTGTCACGAGTCACGACCCATTTACGCAATCCATTAATTAATACAAAAGTTTCAATACGATATTGTATATAGAATATACAAGAATAGAAACTATTCATAAGCGTTTTAAAAATTTAGCTGATCCATTGGATATCTTTTTTTACTATGTGCCGTTATATTAAGTGTTATAACATTCATCATTCAAGACTGCACGTGCAAAATAACGACAATTTACACAACGTTTCAACGGCCCCTTACAAAAGAAAGAAATTTAACATTTAAGTACATGTTATTAGGTGTCCTAAACCAGTGTAAACCACTTCTAACGCCGTTGGAAGTTTGCGGATTAGACGAGAAGCATACAAAATTTTTAGAAATAAGTTTTTGATGCAGTTTTTCGTTTTTTATCCACAAAGATGAATATGTTTAATTTTATTTCTATTTAACCACTCAGATATTTTGCGATTGTGCAAGTTTTTTGTCTTAAACGAATTGTTAGAATTATAAAAACTGTGTTTTTTCCGCTTCGAAATTAAAGCTCTATAAATGAAACGTTTTTGAATGTAGTTGAATACTAAAAACTGTTTTTGAAAGGATATGAAATAAGCTTTCAAATTGTTATATTACAAATAAATATTAACATTTTAAAATATTGAAATTTAGAATGCAAACAAAAAAAATGTAAAAATTACTCACGAAATGTTTTTACGTGAAAACAGTACTAAAATCATGGATTATGTTAAAAAAACACTTATTCTATTGTATAAATGAATAATAAACAATTTTATCGCCTCACTTTTTTACCACTTCATACAATAATATGTCTAACAACACGTAGGCGATTTGGCGGATGAAAACTGTTTCTACAAAATAAGTATTTTTATGTACTTCTATGGACAACTTTGAAAAGAGACGTGAAGCTTGATTCAATATGGATCTTCCATTTTTTGATTTTTGTTTTAGAACAATAACAGAGTTATAACGATTTCTGTGGGAACACATGCGTTAGCGTGAAAACATGCTTATTGTACTTGACTGCTATTGTTATATTGCCATGTAAACACGCTTACGGTCGGAGTGGTTAACGAAAAATTTTAGTCAACTGTTTAACCAGAAAAAGAGTTATGTTTTGTTTGTTTGTTTTATAATTTTAGTACGTTACGAGTATGTCTACAGACAGAAGACTCAATTTTTATTTTTATTTTGTTATTGACATATATTCTATACAAATGTCAACTGATGACAAGGATAAGACTGATTAATAATTGTTGTTTTAAAAGTTATATCCAAAATTATGTACGTACGACCGGCTTTTAGGGCAAAATGAGCAGAGTAGTAGAGAGCAGAGCTCAGAGTCAGGATTTTTTATTTTAGAAAATGGCAACATGGTAACCCTACTGGCAAACCGCCCAATGGCCCAATACAAAAACAACAATTGTTTAGAGCGAGACACGCGTGCAAAATGTAAAACCGACCTATTTTTATATCACCATCTCTTTCATCAACACATAAGATTCATAATGCTGTCTCCCTCAGGGGCCTGACCGATTCACGTAATCATGTTTGCAAATTGCAAATGGCGGCGGTTGTGGTTTGATGTTAGTTGTTTTAAATGATGATTTGTGATGTTTACTTCAAACATATTAAATAATCAAACTGATTCGACTACTTTAAACAGTGAAGTTAACTTGGAAACTGAACTGGTAAGTGGATTTTTTATTTATAATGCTGATTTAGTTAAAAAACAAATCTTATTTGACGTATCACAAATTATCAACAAGTTGCGTTGTATCTATATTTGAAATATTCTTTTTAGTTATTACTTTTTAACTGATTTAGATTAAATTTTGAATTGCGTTTATGTTAGTTACCACAGTTAGTTAAGTATTTTATTCGTAACACTATTTTCAACAAAATCATTTTTATATATTTGAGGTTATCTGTCGTGGTTAAAATAAAGGTTTAGATATCTAACGAGCGATTTAAATCAAATTTATATTTGTCATTATTGATACTTACACATATCAATGCGCTGTATAATATAAATACATTGTTGTCATCAATTACAAGGAGCTTTGCACTTAATGTTTTGTCCGAAACGCAAGACAAATTCATTAAAATTGTACTAAACCAAATTTTACATTTTTAAATACCTGTGCCTTATTTCGTTTATGTTTTAATTCAGGTGATTTACAAGAATAAGATGGGAAGGTGCTGCAGTGTGATTGGGTGCAAATCCAACTATTGAAGTTTATCCACATTTGCCCTGCCGAAAAATGATGTTTTACGGAAAAATTGGCTTCGTAGGATTCTAACGGATTTCTCTGGAATCAAAAATCCGTACATTTGCATAAAACATTTCGATGAATCAATCATCAATCATACGAAGCGACAAATGCACAGTTCGCTGGGAAGTTATAGATGTGCCTCGCAAAATTCCCAAGCTTCGTGAGGGATCAGTCCCTACAATATTTCCGAATACTCCCAAATACCTGTCCACCATCTCCCAAGCGTCAAGGAGACTCTGCGATGTGGAGGCATCCCGGATGGAAGCTGCTCTTGAACAGAGCCTCCAAGACTTTAAGAAGCACAAAGAAGCAAAGGCTATTAAATCTTTAGATGACATATCAAAATTATTTTCTTCTGGAAGGACTTCAAATTTAATTAAACCAGAATGGGTTTTGACGGAGGCAGCAGCACATAAAGTTTTGTGTTTAATCAGTGCAAGTGATACACCTTTTGTGTTTTAAGGGCTGTAAAAGTGATGAGTGACTTACAAATAGATTTATTTTTAGGTGATAAGTTAGTGAGTAAAAGTCTACACCCAAAAAGCATTAGTTTAATTCAAAGTGTGGATGATTTCAACAAACTGATCAATTTTAACGAGTCATTGATCCATAACTTTTTTCATCCTTTGCTTTAGATTTAAATGATATTCTCATGATGCTGCAGACACTTTCCAGATGCTGATCTGCGAATTATTTTCATTATAGAACAAATTAAGCATGCCGCTACCCTTAAAAATCTCCGTAGGTACTGTGGGAATACTTTAATACTTGCTGCATCTATAATGAAAACATATTAAAGAAAATAAATAAATTTTTGGGGATCGTTGGAAACGGTTAATAAGCACTTTTTTTTAATATCTTTTGATTCACCTTAATTACACTAAAAGACAACTATTTGCATTGGGGGAAGTGGAAAATATTTCATTTTAAATTTCGATTACGTAAAATTAAAATTAGCTTTCGTCTTGTGAGATTGTATGCCATTATGGTTATTATCTCATTCGCTGTCACTTTGGCATCACTTTGGTATGTTAGTATTCCTGATACACTTGAATGTAGGTATAACGAACGGCTAGAAGATTTTGAAGGTACCACGAAATCTGGAAAGGTAAGTACTAAATTATCGGAGTTTTGGGAATAAAATGACGGAAAAAAACATGTTTTTAATTTCGGTAATTATTTTTTATAAATAATACATTCACTTTTGTATCAAAAACCGTGTTACATAAACCTAGCGTAGCCGTTAAACTACTTGAAAACTGGGATGTTTTTCTTGCCTTGACGCGAGTAGGCGTTATAAAAGGGCACTTTCTTTTGTATCACAAACCATGTTACACAAACCTAGCGTAGCCGCTAAACTACATGAAAACTGGGATGTTTTTTTGCCGTGATGCAAGTAGGCGCTACGAAGGGGGGCACTTTCTTTTCTATCACAAACCATGTTACACAAACCTTGCGTAGCCACTAAACTACTTGAAAACTGGGATGTTTTTTTGCAGTGACGCGAGTACGCGCTACGAAGGGGGCACTTTCTTTTTTATGACAAACCATGTTACACAAACCTAGCGTAGCCGCTAAACTACTTGAAAACTGGGATGTTTTTTTGCCGTGACGCGAGTAGGCGTTATAAAGGGGCACTTTCTTTTGTATCACTAACCATATCACATAAAATTAGCGTACGTAGCCGCTCAACATCGCAGAAATAGTTGACTTCTAAAAATAAAATTTTAAAGTAAAAAAAAATTTAAGCTAATAAATTTTAATCAACGCACGCAATACATGTGTATTTGGTAAGTACCTACTAATTAGGCGGAATTTCAGTTTTATAACATTAAAAAACTCCCGCGCGATTTTGTCTCTAGCCGTTGGTTTTACGAGCCGAATTCCCATGAAGTCTGCTACGATTTGCTCTAGCATCTTTTCGTACAGTAACAAAAATACCAACATTACAAAAAAATGACATTTGAAAATAATGTTTGAAAATGGACGGTCTCGTTTCACAGAATGAAAGCTAATTTTAATTTTACGTAGTCGAAATTTAGAATGAAATATTTTCCACTTCCCCCAATGCAAATAGTTGTCTTTTAATGTAATTAAGGTGAATCAAAAGATATTTTCAAAAAAAAGTGCGTATTAACGGTTTCCAACGATCCCCAAAGTTTACCGCAGTTAAATACTTATGTCAATAATATTTACAAAAATAAATTAAAGTAAAATTATTATATTTATTATGTATAATATTTTTAAAAAAATACTAATAAGAGCAGCCCGGCGACCTGCTGGTACGACCGCAGGTACCTTAACTTTTGTTTGTTGACCAATTTTTTGTTTTTTTTTTACTGTGATGTAGAGTAATTAAGTATTTCATATGGAAAGAATACGATAGATGGCGGTAAGCATATAGCTTGCACCATAGCTCGCCAGATGGCATTGGCGTACAAGAAGCAGTCTCAGAGATATACTTTGCGAGCTCCCGTGGCAAGGCTCCAGAGTTTATACAATTTACCTACCCCCGAATAGTAAACAGTCGTAGCTAACCAGCTAGGTTATTCCAGTAAATAAACACTTTTATATTCAAAGAACCGTATTTAATAATTACTATCTGCCGAGGAAAGGGCAGACATAACAATTGGCGCAGCCGTTTAAGTATAATTGTGTGAAAGTTACGCGTGCGAATAATAATTGGTGCTGGACACGGAGGACTAAGTCACTGCTGGAGTGACTTGCAGTTTTGGCAAGGAATCGGAAGAGATTCTGCTCGAGATTAAGGAGCATTTGGTTCCGTGGCTACGGACTGGTTAAGAAGATTTTTGTTTTAGGAACAGAAGTGAAATACCGCAAGGAGGCGATCTGGTTGTGGATCATTGGATTAATCAGAAGTTTCAAGGTCAAAACGGATCATTGGGTTAATAGTTTCAAGGACGAATCTGTGGATTATTGGATTAATCAGAAGACAAGGATAAAACCCAGAGGGAGACCAGAAGAGTTCCTGAGATAAGTATTTTTGATTCTTTGAGAGGGATTATTTGTTATTGTTTTCTTGTTGATTTTTCTTTGCCGATTTATTTGTTGGGAGTTATGGAATCGGGTAGAATACCACCGTTTTGCCATCTCTCCGGAGACTGGGGGTTGTTTCGACTTCGGATAGAGCAATTTTTCGTGATCCATGATGACAAAGCGTCTGTGGAGAAAAAACGGGCTTTTTATTGAATCTCCTAGAATCAGAAACGTTGACCTTACTAATTAATCTGTGTTTTCCAAGTAAAGTAACGGACTTATCTTTTGATAAACTTTTAGCGCTTCTCGACAAACATTGTAACAAAAATCGTTCAGTTTTTAAAGAACGGGAGAATTTTTTTTTAGCGAGGCAACAACAAGGCGAGACGATAAGAGATTTCGCGGTTAGACTTCGTTCTTTAGCAACGTATTGTCAATTCGAAACGAGGCTTGAAAAAAACCTCATAGACATGTTTGCAATCGGGTTGTTACCGGGACGCGCGAAGGAGAAAATTTTCGTAGAAGGGCAAACGTTGTCGTTTAATGAAATAGAAGGACTTGCAGTTAGTATGTCAACTTTGGATAGTGCTAATACAGTAAAATCAGAAGTAAACCTAGTAAAAAAACGAGTTACTAGCGATGGGTTCAAGCGAGATCAGCGTAGGGAACGATCGATGAGCCCCAAGGGTAGTTTTAACACGAAACCAGCTTATAGGTTAGGATCAAATTCAGGTACGAATTTTAGATCACCCGTGGGTAGTGTTAAAAAACAGTGTTTTATTTGCAAAAGGAATGATCATCTATCGTTTGATTGTAAATTTCGTAATGCGAAATGTTTTAAATGTAAGGGCGTTGGGCATTTACAGAAATTCTGCAAGAATAATCCTATAAATCCCATTTTTGAAAATCACAGGGATAGTAAAGTTTTAGTTGCGTCAATTAGTCCGATTACTGCTGAAATTGAAATTAATAACAAGAAGTTTACGGCAATGATTGATTCCGGTTCATCTTTATGTGTGATGCCGGAGGGTATTTTTAAACGACATTTTAGTTCAATCATTTTGTCACAAGACAAGCGGATTATTTCAGGTTATGGAAATAATCGTTTAAAAGTCGTAGTAAAGGCGATTTTTGATGTGAAATTTAAGGGTAGGAACAAAAATATTAATTTTATTGTAGTAATAAAAGGAACAGAATTAATTGTGGGAAGAGATTTTATGGAATGTTTCGATCTTGGGATAACTTCTCAGGAGACAATTAATTTAGTGACGCCGCAAATGAGGGATGGAGAAAAATTTATTCAAGATTACCCGGAAGTTTTTTCTAACTAGTTGGGTAAATTTAAAAAAAAAAAAAATTTAAGTTTTTTTTGTTTTTGTATTTTTTTTCTTGTGGTTTGTAAATTTTTTAGGTGTCTTTTATAGTGAATAAAGACGCGGGTCAAAATTTTTTTTTCAATGCTAGGCCGATCCTATTAACAATAAAAGTAAGTTGAGTCTGAATTAAAGTCAATAGTAAAAGACGGAATAAATTCTTCGATTAATTAGTGGGGAGTTTGCTTCCCCGAGAGTACCATTAAGTAGGAGGAAGGGTGATATCATTTTGATATTAGAGTTGTTTGTACATGGCGTTACTTAACAACTTCACCGATCATATTTGTTTGTAGAATTTGTTTGTACATGACGATACTTACAAGCTACCCGATCTCGTTCGTATTAGAATTTGTAGTACATGGCGTTACTCACAAATTATGCGTTCATTTTTTTTTATTTTGGAAATTTTAGCTTTTTGTACATGGCGTTACTTAAGTGATAATTTCAAGATACCCGTAGCTTACGTTGGTACATGGCGATACCTTCGAGCTTTAGCTATAGGATTGGGGTTGAACAAATTTTTTCGGTTTGGTACGGAAGAGAATGACATTATGGGTAGACATTTTGTCATTAATGAGGATTTTAGGGGAACACAAAAATATTCCAGTTTTGGCGGCTAACAGATTGCAGCGTTATGGCATTATATTAGCCGGATTTGCGTATAAGGTAGAATTTGTTAAGTCATGTCATAATCATGCGGATTTTCTATCTCGGCTTCCAGTAGAAAATTCTCAAGAAGAATTTGAAGATGATTATGGATCAGATTTTGTGTGTTATGTAGATAAATGCGAGCACATAGATATCAAGCTCATTTCCACAGCTATAGAGACAGACACGGTTATTCAGGAAGTTTTAACGTGTTTGCGTAAGGGCTGGCCAAAACGAGTTGGTCGAGATGATGTACTGTGGAGATTCTGGGTTAAGAGAAACGAAATGTCCATAGTCAAGGATTGCCTTTTCTGGCAACATAGAATTGTCATTCCGAGTTCCTTACAAGAACATGTGCTAGAGTTATTACACAGATCTCATTTAGGAATAGTTAAAATGAAGGGCCTAGCAAAAGCTTATTTTTGGTGGCCATCACTGAACAATGACATTGAAAAAATGGTTCTAAAATGTGATGATTGCGCGGCTATGAGGCCGGCACCTTCTAAGAGTCATTTGTCAGTGTGGCCGAACCCTGGGGCAACTCCTGGGGAGTAGGGTGCATGTAGACTACTGCGGACCGGTAGCAGGAAAAATGTTTCTTGTAATTTGTGACGCTTTTTCCAAGTGGATCGATTGCTTAGAGGTTCCAAGGGCGGATTCGTTTAACACGATTAAGGAATTGAGAAGAATTTTCTCTAATTTTGGTAACCCTGATTGCATAGTTTCGGATAATGGAACAGCATTTTCTAGTGTAGAGTTTAAAGAATTTCTTAAAGAGAATAACATAGAATTTTTAAATTCACCGGTAAAATTCCCTCAGTGTAATGGACAAGCTGAAAATTCAGTTAGAACGGTAAAAAATTTTTTAAAAAAAATTATGGTTAGGAATAATTTTCCAGTAAATTATGAAAGTAGATTATGTGATTTTCTGTCGGATTATCGAAATTCGCCACATTGCACAACGGGATTAGAACCGGCAGTCTTGATGTTTGGTAGGAGACTGAAATCAACTTTCAGTAGTTTAATTCCTAAAACCACTCAGGAAGATGTGTCAGAACAGAGAAAAATAGCTAACGATAATATAAAAAGGAGTCAAGATAATCAAATAAGGAATTATGGGGGCGTAAAAATTAGGAATTTACATGTTGGACAGAAGTGTCTGGTCAAGGACTTCCGTCAGGTGAATAAAGTTGGTTGGGTTAGAGGTATTGTAGAAAGGAAAGTGGGTAAAAAAGTTTATATCGTTAGGATCTGTGGTACTCCGTTGACTTGGAAGAGGCATATTGATCAGTTAAAGAGTTTATCTGTGAAATGGGAAGAGGAGAGTGAAGATAATAACCCACCCACCGCGTCTGAGGTCACGAAATGCGCTTCAGACGAGTTGGGGACCTCAGCTTTGTTGAAGGGGCTAACGTGGAGTTCTCTTGATTTCAGATTACCAGCGGATGATCGAGAGCAAACTACTCAACTAAGACCTTGGGAAGGAAGGCTCCGTTCAAGGCGTTCATAAAGGTCCCTCCCAGAGAAACAGAAATATTTAAGTTGAAATATTTAAAATCACAATCCAAATCCACACAGCATCCCCTTAGATGACATAGGCCCTGAGGGAAATTATTTTTCTCAGGGCCTCCTATGTGGAGCTACTGTAAAAAAATGAGATTGCGATATTCAAAACAATGATATTATACGGCGCACGCACACATAGTAGCAATCTGCCGGCCGGAAACCCCACCTCCCCTCGTTCCGCAGTCCCTACACCTTACCAGCACGTGATACATTGTGTCTCTCGGGAGTCTTGTACCTACCTAGGTACCTAAGCAAACCGCATAATAATTATTTGTTCTTTTCGCCTGGAGGGTATCGGCTCCTTTAATCAATTAGTAAACCAGTAGGTATTGTTTATTATAATAAAATATAATAATGTATTGTTTTTTATAATATTTATTTTTATTTTATAATATAATATAATAATGTAAGTTTTGTTTATTATTATTATTATATTATATTATCATATAATATGTTAATGTATTGTTTTTTTATAATGCCTTGCGCCGCAGTGGGAGGGATGGATTCATCCGTCCATCACTCTTGGACACACTGACCCCCAGATTCCTACCCACCCTTCACACCCCTTTCCTTCCCCGACTTCCTTTTCTTCTTTTCATAAAAAGAAGCCCTCCACACAGCATCCCCAAAGATGACTAAGGTAGGTACTGAGAGGTTTTTTCTCAGGTGGACACCCGTGGAAGTAATGGCACGATCAAGTGAATCAGATACTTGAGTCGGGCCGTGTCAAAAGTCAGAATAATAGAAGAGAATGTATGAGACGATGTTTGAATGTGAATGAGGCAAGGTGTGAGTGTCAAGACTGAATTGTTTGGCGGTCCGACCTATTTCATTGTTTAGTAACGTGGTTTATGTCTGTCTGTAACTCGGGTCCAATGAACTCGAATTGGCTTTGAATTTAAGTGTCATTTTGAAAATTGAACGTGTTTAAAATCCACAAAAAGTACCTACCTAAATAATTCAATACAACCATATTATAACTAAGTCTGTCACGAGTCACGACCCATTTACGCGATCCATTACTTAATACAAAAGTTTGAATACGATATTTTATATAGAATATACAAGAAAAGAAACTATTCATAAGCGTTTTAAAAATTTAGCTGATCCATTGGATAGATTTTTTTACTATGTGCCGTTATATTAAGTGTTATAACATTCATCATTCAAGACTGCACGTGCAAAATAACGACAATTTAAACAACGTTTCAACGGCCGCTTACAAAAGCAAGAAATTTAACATTTAAGTACATGTTATTAGGTGTCAAAGTCCTAAACCACTGTAAACCACTTCTAACGCCGTTGAAAGTTTCTCCAAATGAGGTCACAACTTTGCGGATTTTGACGAGAAGCATACAAGTGCTAGTCCAAAATTTTTAGAAATAAGTTTTTGATGCAGTCTTGAATCGAAGTAAATAATCATGTTAATCAGTGGCAGAACGATACAGATCCTATCATGAAGAAAAAAATAGGATTTTCTAAAATGAATATAACTTAGCTTCTGCTCTAAGATAGTTGTTCCATGAAGCGATTTATTTGCATTTTTAGAATTATGACTCAAATCCTACGTATTATGTGGTATTATGACTCAAATTATACATTACTACGCATTCTATGGAAGTAAACAATTTTTAAACATTGATCCATTCATAATACACCACATGTCAAGAAGGACTGAAGTCCATGCTATTGTTTGACTCAAATCAGCTCTTTTAAAAGTATATTCAAAAAATTATTTAAAACATATAAAATATTTCGTTTTATTTGCTCGTTTTTTAAACAAAACTAATTGACTTGGTAATAATTTTTTTTTATCTATCAACAAGGATATCCGAAGAAGTAATGAGACCATAGTTAGAGAAAAAATAGTTTTTTGGCTCTTCCGAACTTTAAATTTTTTGGACTTGCACCCGTATATTATTCTCGGTTACAGAATATATGAAGATCAAATTACCGATTACATCCGGCTTCCAAAAATAACATTGGTTAACGTGGTAGGTAAAACAATGTGTGATCGTGTGTATGATTATGTCCGTTTCTGTTTGACACGTGAAATATAAATGGAGTAGAAAGAGACAATTAGGTATGTTATTTAATTGGTCGAAGGAATTGATAAAGAACAAAAAAACAGTACGACGGTTGAAGTCACATGCGAGAAAAGTGAAAACTAAAGTAGACGAGAGTGATAGATACGAAGCATCGCACAAAGAGGAGACCGATAGGCTGGCTACGAAGCAACGCACAAAGAGGAAAGCGATTAGTCTATGTCATTCATTCTCTTGCAGGTTTAATCCTATAGATGTATAACAGATTGTTTGTCTATTTTTAGTGTCGCTTTTTTTCGTTTCATCCAGTTTCAAATCACAACGGTCCTAAAGAAGTTTTCACTTGAATAATTTTATAGAATCTGTGTGCAGTTCACTCACATGCGAGAAAAGTGAAAACTAAAGTAGACGAGAGTGATAGATACGAAGCATCGCACAAAGAGGAGACCGATAGGCTGGCTACGAAGCAACGCACAAAGAGGAAAGCGATTAGTCTATGTCATTCATTCTCTTGCAGGTTTAATCCTATAGATGTATAACAGATTGTTTGTCTATTTTTAGTGTCGCTTTTTTTAGTTTCATCCAGTTTCAAATCACAACGGTCCTAAAGAAGTTTTCACTTGAATAATTTTATAGAATCTGTGTGCAGTTCACTCACATGCGAGAAAAGTGAAAACTAAAGTAGACGAGAGTGATAGATACGAAGCATCGCACAAAGAGGAGACCGATAGGCTGGCTACGATGCAACGCACAAAGAGGAAAGCGATTAGTCTATGTCATTCATTCTCTTGCAGGTTTAATCCTATAGATGTATAACAGATTGTTTGTCTATTTTTAGTGTCGCTTTTTTTCGTTTCATCCAGTTTCAAATCACAACGGTCCTAAAGAAGTTTTCACTTGAATAATTTTATAGAATCTGTGTGCAGTTCACTCACATGCGAGAAAAGTGAAAACTAAAGTAGACGAGAGTGATAGATACGAAGCATCGCACAAAGAGGAGACCGATAGGCTGGCTACGAAGCAACGCACAAAGAGGAAAGCGATTAGTCTATGTCATTCATTCTCTTGCAGGTTTAATCCTATAGATGTATAACAGATTGTTTGTCTATTTTTAGTGTCGCTTTTTTTCGTTTCATCCAGTTTCAAATCACAACGGTCCTAAAGAAGTTTTCACTTTAATAATTTTATAGAATCTGTGTGCAGTTCACTCACATGCGAGAAAAGTGAAAACTAAAGTAGACGAGAGTGATAGATACGAAGCATCGCACAAAGAGGAGACCGATAGGCTGGCTACGAAGCAACGCACAAAGAGGAAAGCGATTAGTCTATGTCATTCATTCTCTTGAAGGTTTAATCCTATAGATGTATAACAGATTGTTTGTCTATTTTTAGTGTCGCTTTTTTCGATTCATCCAGTTTCAAATCACAACGGTCCTAAAGAAGTTTTCACTTGAATAATTTTATAGAATCTGTGTGCAGTTCACTCACATGCGAGAAAAGTGAAAACTAAAGTAGACGAGAGTGATAGATACGAAGCATCGCACAAAGAGGAGACCGATAGGCTGGCTACGAAGCAACGCACAAAGAGGAAAGCGATTAGTCTATGTCATTCATTCTCTTGCAGGTTTAATCCTATAGATGTATAACAGATTGTTTGTCTATTTTTAGTGTCGCTTTTTTTCGTTTCATCCAGTTTCAAATCACAACGGTCCTAAAGAAGTTTTCACTTGAATAATTTTATAGAATCTGTGTGCAGTTCACTCACATGCGAGAAAAGTGAAAACTAAAGTAGACGAGAGTGATAGATACGAAGCATCGCACAAAGAGGAGACCGATAGGCTGGCTACGAAGCAACGCACAAAGAGGAAAGCGATTAGTCTATGTCATTCATTCTCTTGCAGGTTTAATCCTATAGATGTATAACAGATTGTTTGTCTATTTTTAGTGTCGCTTTTTTTCGTTTCATCCAGTTTCAAATCACAACGGTCCTTAAGAAGTTTTCACTTGAATAATTTTATAGAATCTGTGTGCAGTTCACTCACATGCGAGAAAAGTGAAAACTAAAGTAGACGAGAGTGATAGATACGAAGCATCGCACAAAGAGGAGACCGATAGGCTGGCTACGAAGCAACGCACAAAGAGGAAAGCGATTAGTCTATGTCATTCATTCTCTTGCAGGTTTAATCCTATAGATGTATAACAGATTGTTTGTCTATTTTTAGTGTCGCTTTTTTTCGTTTCATCCAGTTTCAAATCACAACGGTCCTAAAGAAGTTTTCACTTGAATAATTTTATAGAATCTGTGTGCAGTTCACTCACATGCGAGAAAAGTGAAAACTAAAGTAGACGAGAGTGATAGATACGAAGCATCGCACAAAGAGGAGACCGATAGGCTGGCTACGAAGCAACGCACAAAGAGGAAAGCGATTAGTCTATGTCATTCATTCTCTTGCAGGTTTAATCCTATAGATGTATAACAGATTGTTTGTCTATTTTTAGTGTCGCTTTTTTTCGTTTCATCCAGTTTCAAATCACAACGGTCCTAAAGAAGTTTTCACTTGAATAATTTTATAGAATCTGTGTGCAGTTCACTCACATGCGAGAAAAGTGAAAACTAAAGTAGACGAGAGTGATAGATACGAAGCATCGCACAAAGAGGAGACCGATAGGCTGGCTACGAAGCAACGCACAAAGAGGAAAGCATAGCGAACCACTTGGGGTGACCTATGACAGAGGTATTGGTTATCCAAAAAACGGTTCCCGGGGCGGCGGTACCCATACCCACCTCCCAAATCTTAATCTTGAAGGCGACCTTTTGATATCTCCAGCTGGATTTTCTCGGAATAACGCCATGCACCGCAGTGGGAGGGATGGATTCATCCGTCCATCACTCCTGGACACACTGACCCCCAGATTCCTACCCACCCTTCATACCCCTTTCCTTACCCGGGCTTCCTTTTCTTCTTTTCATAAAAAGAAGGCCTCCACACAGCATCCCCAAATATGATAAAGGTAGGTACTGAGAGATTTTTTCTCAGGTGGACATCCGTTGAAGTAATGGCACGATCAAGTGAATCAGATACTTGAGTCGGGCCGTGTCAAAAGTCAGAATAATAGAAGATAATGTATGATACGATGTATGAATGTGAGTGAGGCAAAGAGTGTGTGCCAAGACCGAGTTGTTTGGCGGTCCGTCCTCTCTGCCTACCCCTGCAGAGAAAAAGCGTTATGGTTAGTTAGAATTTTATAAAATACATTAAGCAAAATGTTAGAAAACTAACACGAGACTGCATACTGATCCAATCACGATGAGATGGGTTTGATCAAACTAGCGCTGTCTCGTTTGTTTAAAGTGCCGCTATAATGCTGCTAGAGCGAGATGCAACGCCTGTCGAATGACCGCGGGCAGCAAATTGAATATTTTGTGGAGAATTTACAAAAATATATATTCTTCATAAACGTTGAAAAAATTTAGCTGAACAATTGGATACCTTTTTTTAGTAGGTGCCTTCCATATCTGGTCAACCAATGAGAAGGCTTCGTTCACAACACACCACGCCCAACACGACCAATCAGAAGGCTTCCTTTTTCAGCCATCTTTGATTATACACAAGCGGATCAAATGCGTACGGATATTTGGGCGGATCCGCAACGTATGGGAATTTGGACGGATCAACAAATAAGATGCGTATGATTTCCATACAAAGTTCGAAAATTTTATGTGCAATATATCAAAAACTTTTACCGAGAAACTGGCAACCTTGGTATTTGTAGTAACGTTGTTGCCAATTCATACAGATATATTCCATCAAAGCCAAGTTATACGGTGTTAAAGGTGGATCAACATTGTCAACCAACTTCTTACAGGATCAAGATACTACGGGAAGAGGTCAATATATATATATATATAGATGCTTCTCTAGAGGGTGTTGGAGCTATTTTAAAACAGACACAATCTGATGGAAAAGAAAAACCTGTTGCTTACTTTTCAAAAAAATTAAACGGCGCCCAGAAAAAGAAAAAAACAATTTACTTAGAATGCTTAGCTATAAAAGAGGCAGTGAGATACTGGCAATACTGGTTGATAGGTAAACCATTTACAGTTTATTCAGATCACAAACCGCTGGAAAATATGAATATCAAATCTAGAACCGATGAAGAGCTGGGTGAATTAACATATTACTTATCCCAATATGATTTTCAAATTAAATATTCTCCAGGAAAGTACAATATTGAAGCTGATTGTCTAAGCAGAAACCCAGTCTTAGAACCAGATGAGAACCAAGATGAGCAATTAAAAGTTGTCAACTTAATAAAATTAGAATATATCTTAAAAGATCAGGTCAAAAATGAGAAGATACAGTGCAGAAAAGATAAATTGATATAGAAGAATAATGTTTATTACAAGAAAGTAAAAAAAAATGATAATAATTTTGTCAGAAAAATTCAGCACAGATTTTATCCAAAATGTTTACACAGACCTAGGTCACATAGGAATTAATCAAATGCAAAAAATGATAAGCTCATGGTACACATTAGAAAACATGACAAACAATATAAAGAGAACTTGCGAAAGTTGTGCAGTATGTTTAAAAAACAAATCAAGAGGTCAAAATAAATATGGATTGATGTCCTACTTGGGTCCCGCAACAAAACCTTTTGAAATATGTTCTACTGATACTATAGGTGGTTTTGGGGGTTCACGGTCAACAAAGAGATACTTGCACCTGCTATCAGATCATTTCACGAGGTTTGCATATATTTTAACGTCAAAAACTTAAACT
The DNA here is from genome assembly GCA_917880885.1 of Limnephilus marmoratus. Classification (NCBI taxonomy): domain Eukaryota; kingdom Metazoa; phylum Arthropoda; class Insecta; order Trichoptera; family Limnephilidae; genus Limnephilus; species Limnephilus marmoratus. The sequence continues at coordinate 209,055 of OU862930.1, forward strand.
CCACAGAAATTAATGACATTGGCATGATACTCTCAGACCAATACCCGGGTCTTAATTCTAGAGAATTCAAAAACTTTTTGGATGAAAAAAATATTCCAATAATTTTTACTGCAGTGAACTCACCTTTCTCAAATGAATTAAATGAAAGATTAAATCAAACGCTAGTCAATAAAATTAGATGCAAAATCAACGAAAATGACTCAAAAGTGGCTTGGACAACTATAGCGCATAATTGTGTAAAAAACTATAATGAAACAGAGCACACCGTCACTGGATATGTGCCTCAGTACCTACTTAATGGCACAGATGTTACAATTTTGCCAAATGAGTTAAAACTTAAGAAGACCGACATCGATTTGATTCAAGGCAGAAAAAAGCTCTGGAAAATACTATAAAGTCACATAGTTACAACAAGATAATTTACGATAAAACCAGGATACATATTAACTTCAAAGTTGGTGATACTGTTTTTGTGGAGAATGGAAACAAACTTAACAGGAAGAAGCTCGACGAATTGAGAATCGGACCCTACAAAATCATAGAAAAATTATCAAACTCAATTTACAAGATAAATACTGGTCGAAAAAAATTAGAATCAATTTTTTTCCAAATCTCGAATTTAATTCCAGCACCTGCATTGATGAACCATGAAGAGGATATCGAAGATGAATGAAAATTTTGCAATAATTTTCTTTCCCGGGGGGAGGGAGATGTAAAGGAAATATATTCCCTTTAAATTTGAATCCTGTAGTGTCAGTTAGATTGGAATCATCAATTATCATTTGTTTTGTTATTCTATTATTTGATTGTAAAATATGAGATTTTGTTAGAAGAAACCATTCAAAGGAAAGTGATATAAATAAACATAAATGTCGTTTCTTTGTTAAAAAACTTTGCAGTGTTTTATTTATAAATTAATAGAAAGGAATTAAACCTCACAACTTATTATATACATATGATACACATCGTTAGTAAACCAAAACAATGTGTTGCCCGACCTTGTAAATCAGCCTAACACACTTAAATTTACTTCAACCTAACCTTATTGCACCCAGCGTGCAATTTCCTCAACAAATTGCCGCTCACAGCGATTTTATACCTAGCAATTGTCACCCTACGTAATATCTAATATATAAAATTCTCGTGTCACGGTGTTTGTTACCATACAATATTACTTATAAATTTGCGCCCTACATATAAATTTTATACTAACTTAGCACCATACTCGTGTTCGGCGCGTTATTTTAAAATTCTTGTAGCGGAATCATGACACGGGACGAAATTCGAGAAAAGCCACTTTCGTGTTCTATAAGCTGAAAATGTTGCAATATTGCTGTGTCATGTTAGACAACTGAAAGAAACCAAGGAATCGAATTCACGACGCCTGGGTGGGATCCAAACGTGATGCCAACAAAGCCACTGACCGGTGCAGAAGTGTGTTTTTTTTTTATATTAACTCAGTTATATTAACTCCACTCCAAAATAATTTTCCTCAGGGCCTATGTCATCTGAGATGCTGTGTGGAGGGTCTTTTTGAGGAGAGGCCCATGTTGTAGGAAGGAGAAAACACAGAGGTTGGAAAATCGTTGATGGGATCCTTCAGTTGAAATCAAATGCCGCATTGAGCAAGCTCGTGCAACCTTTATCCGCATGAAAAAAATGTTATGCAGTCATGATCTCAACCTTGGATTACGAATGCGAATGGTCAGATGCTACGTATTTTCAATATTATTTAATGGAATGGAAGCATGGACGCTTACGGAAGAATTAATTAGGCGACTTGAGGCATTCGAGATGTGGATCTACAGAAGAATTCTTAAAATAAGCTGGATGGACAGCGTCACAAATGAAAATGTTATGGTTCGGATGAATAAAGAAAAGGAAGTAATTAAAACCATAAAAATCCGAAAACTTCAATATCTTGGACACGTGATGAGACATCCAGAGAAGTATGAGATCTTGCATCTCATAATGCAGGGAAAGATTGCCGGAAGACGGGGCCCTGGAAGAAGGAGAACCTCATGGCTGAAAAACCTGAGACAGTGGTTTGACCAGTCTACCGTGGAGCTGTTCCAGGCCGCAGTAAACAAAGTCCGCATAGCCAACATGATAGCCAAAGTCCGTTGAACGGACAAGGCACAAGAAGGAAAATCGTTCCACAACTGAGCTGTTGAACACAAGAACAAGTTGAAGAAGCGACCCGTTCTCATGTGACAAATGTCAACCGTGTACATATGTTGGGCACACGTTTGGCATGTTTCCTGATTATGCACCGGTGCCGAAGGGATCTACGACGCTTGTTCGGGCATACTTGTACTACACCCAATTATTCCTCCTATCCGTCGTACCTACTTATCCTTATCTATCCATCTTTCCATTGTCACCGATTAAAGATTGATTTCTAACCGCAAATCTTCAGTGCAATTTCAACACCCGCGCGTTACTGACAGCCTAGTACTTTGATCTCGTCGCCTTAAATTCAAAACCCGGATCCGCGCAAGATATGTGTTTTAAACCGTGGAGTTTTTCTTTGGTGCATGAGTGTGGGACCTCGGGACATCAACAGCAAGGTAAGATCATCTTGTATTCGGTTGACATCCTTCTGTTCCTCTTCATCCTTTTCGCTCTCATAGTGGTAGGTAGAGATTTCAGACTCCGCGGAAGAGATAACATCTTCCAATAGCTATCGAAACAACGCTAGTTCCTCGGAGCATCTTTCTTTGATCAAGCACAGCATTCTCACACGACGCCTGTGCTCTAAAGATTGCAATCCGTCTGATAAGATGGGAAAATCTATCAAACAAACCGCCCGTTTCTGCACAGAGTTGAGGGTATTTTTCAAGTATTTTGGAGCTCCAGACCAGAGGTGACTGCCAAATTCAACCGTGAGGCGCATTCTTTGTACAAGATTAGCAGTTGTATACTATCTGCAGTATCTGCGGGCCCTGTACACTGTACAGTACGCCCAGTTTTTTGAGAGGCTAACTTTACTCTGGCTTCGATGGAGAGAGAGTGTTCTCACAAGATGCACTATAAAACAAACGTCCCGCGTCAAAACATAAAATTTCCCACCACCTCGCTAAATATATTTGACGTAGTACTGTGGGTAGTATTTTTAGGTACCTGGTGTAGATTATAGGAATTATGGTAGTAACTATTTAACTGTTGTCATTTGTAGTGATTCTTGTAGCTCCTAAATGCAAATAAACCATAATCAGATATACATAAAGTAGTCGCGAGTGTTCAGTGTACGGGACGGTAGGTGGAAATCGCCGCTAAGCATGAAGACCACCATTTTCCTATCATATTATTTCACAATATTCTTGGTAACTTAGTGGATAACGTATATTAATTGATAAACAAATAAATGCTCGCAATAGGTACAAAACTCGGCTAACTTATCCGATATGTAGCCACTATTTATTGGTTCGAGTACCGAATAGTTAACTTGGACTTTATAAATAAAAAAAAATCATCAATCGAAAACTTTCATTACCCTATGGATAAGCTATCAAGAAAATGGTGAAGCCTATGTCTAATACTGATCATGTATTTATCATTAGTTTGAAATTGCTTATTGAATGTGTGTGTGTAGGCATTGGTGTTCCCGGAGCTGGTAACGTTGGTTCAATTTGGGAGGCGGGAATGGGTACCGCTGCCCCGGGAACCTTTATTGGATAACCAACACCTCTGCCATAGGTCACCCCAAGTGGTTCGCTACGTTTGGTGATTTAGCAGGGGTGCCCGGGTTCACGGGATGAGGTTTGTCTAGGTCTTGGAGGCAGATGACCAGTACACACTGAACCCCAGATTCCTCTCTCTCTCTGGTTTCAATCCTGGGATTGGTTTGCAGCAATTTCCTTTAGTTTCCTCTTCCATTCTTCCCTGTCTTGTGCGGCTCTTTTGAGGTCTGCATATGATAAGCAGCGCACGTCCACCAGCAGGTCCTCCAGGTACTCTCGGCGTGGGCGTCCCCTAGAGTTTGTCCCCTCGGTCATACCCTCCATTATGGAATGCAAGAGGCCTTCTTGTCGTATTACATGGCCGATCCATCTTGCACGCCTTTCGGACAAGGTCCTGAGCAGGTGCCTTCCTCCTTCGATTCTTTGGAGAACCTCCTCATTTGTAATGTGGTCTCTCCAGGAAATTCCTAATAGTTTTCTATAGGACCACATCTCAAAAGCCTCTAGTCTCCGTTTATCTCTTTTGGATAGGCACCATGTTTCGCAGCCGTACATCAAGATACTCCATACATAGGTCTTGATGAGGAGTATTCTCAGCTTTAGGTCTATATTATTTGATTCAATTATTTTCGACCTTTTATTGAAAGCAAGCCTAGCCTGGTGTATACGGCTGTCGACATCGCTCTTAGACCGACCGTCCCATGTTATTTTGCTCTCGAGATAGACAAACTCCTTGGCGTTCTTTAGTGGAACTCCTGACATCTCTATTCGCATCTGATGTTGCGTTCGGCCTACAGTCAGCAGCTTTGTTTTGTCTTTATTTATCTTCATGTTATAGTTATTTTGGAGAATGCTTTGCATGGTTGTTAAGGCCTCTTGCAGTTCTTCTTCGCTTTCAGCAACCAATGCAATATCGTCAGCAAACCTTATCATATCCACCTTTTGCCCGTGTATCTTTACACCTTTTCTGTGACTCATTCTCTCTCTCAAGTCGTCAATCGCACTTTGTATATAAGCGTTATAAAGAACAGGTGACAGAGAGCATCCCTGTCTCACCCCTTGTCTTATACTGGCTTCTTTTGTATCATTGTCACATCTAATTATAGCGGCCTCATTCTTGTATAGCGCCTGGATTATTCGTCTATCTCTATATTTGATATCAATTCTCTTCAGAATTTCGAAGAGTCTTTTCCATTCTACTTTATCGAAAGCCTTTTCCAGGTCTATGAATGCGATGAATGTGTTTTGGTTTCTTTTTATTCTTTTTTCAAGTAGTATTCGTAGCGACAATATTGCTTCTCTGGTTCCTACACCTCTTCTAAAGCCACACTGATCTCCGGAAAGGATGTTCTCTACTTTTGGTTCGATTCTTTTTAGAATGATATTAGTCAATATTTTTGAGGCATGAGATATTAGGCTAAGAGTTCTGTGTTGTTCACATTTCGTCGTGCCTGCTTTCTTTGGTAATGTAACAATTAGGCATTTCTCGAAATCCTCTGGTATCTTTCCAGTCTTATACATTGTCTGTATCATTTTAAACAGGGCATCTATAGTTCCTTTTCCTGCTGGTTTAATTAGTTCAGCCGGAACGTCATCGATTCCGGGTGCTTTCCCGTTTTTGAGGTTTTTCAGTGCGAGATCAAACTCTTCTCTAGTGATGGGATCTCCCAAATCATCTGCGTCTACCTCATTTTCTCTTTCTATCAATGTTTCGTTGTCACTATTTCCCTTCCCATTGCACAGCATTTCGAGGTATCTTTTCCATCTCTCTCCTATTTGGTCATTTTCGAAAAGTATTTTGCCGTCTTCTCCTTCTATTGCATTACCCTTTCCAACTCTCATCCCAAAGAAGTCTTTCACCGCAGCGTGAGCTCTTTCTATATTTCCTCTCTTGAGGTCGTCGTTTATCTCATCGCATTTATTCTGGTAGAATGTTTCTTTGGCTATTCTTGACTCTCTATTTATTCTGTTTCTCAGCACTTTATATTTCTCTTGTGATTCAGTTCTTTTATCATTTTTGAGCTCTCTTCTATCTTTTATCATATTTAGGATCTCATCGGTTATCCATTCCTTCCTTGCTTGGGGTTTTTCCTTGCCTATAGTTTCCTCTGCCGTAGTTATGATCTTCTTTTTTATCACTTTCCAGATCGCATTCACATTCTCCTCTTCCATTAGGTTGCATTCTTGCGTTTTTTCCCTAAAACTGTCGCTGATCTCTTTTATCTTTAATACTTTTGTATTAAAGTTGAAATTTTTTCTCTTTTTTATTTTTTTCAGTTTTAGAATACTTTTGGCCATTACCATATTATGGTCACTATCTATATCTGGACTGGAATAGCTTCTACAGTCTTTTATTTGGTTTTTAAATCTATGTCTAACCATTATATAGTCTATTTGCAGTCTTTGTCTGTCTCCAGGGGATTTCCAGGTATATCGTTGTCTTGGGTGGTGTTGGAAACAAGTGTTTGCTATCACTAATTTGTGTTTTTCGCAGAATTCTGTCAATCTGTTTCCTCTGTCGTTTCTTGCACCCAGCCCAAAGGGCCCAATGCAAGTTCCTTCACGTCCTTCTCCTACAACAGCATTCCAATCTCCTAGGAGAATCAGATTTTCACCTGCTTTTATCTCTAATATAAGTTTATCTAGTGAACTGTATACCTCCTCCACTTCTTCTTCGCTGTGACTAGATGTTGGCATATATACTTGGATAATTACAGTGTCTACAGGCTTAGTTTCTATTTTGACTAGAATAATTCTTCCACTATATTGCACGTATCCCTTAACCCGTCTTCCCCATTCCTTGCACAGCACAACGCCTACTCCTCCTTGGCCAGGTTTATCCTTTATGCATCCTGTGTGGATGATTCTGTAGTTGCCACTCCAGAAGTCTCCACAATTGGGCCATCTCATCTCTGCTATACCTAGGGCATTCAAATTTACGTTTTGCATCTCAGCTTTCAGATTATCCAGTTTGCTGTTTTGCAGTAATGTGCGGACATTCCACGTTGCCCATCTCGCTATTTGGTTCTTTGTATTTGACTTTGACTTTGTGTTTCTAGCATCTCGAGCAGTCCCCACCCGGAGATCCGAACGGGGGACTATTTTACCTCCGGAGAATTTTACTTGAGATTGGGTATTCATGTTTTGCTGGTTCTTGGGATGCCACTTGGACCTTTAATGTGGTAGTTTCCCGTTTCTTTCCACATCCTATGCCGTTGACCTCGAAGGTTCTTCCGCCTTTGGAGATTATTTACTTCTCCAGGACAAGAGGGTGCCCTAGACAACAGACGCCTGGTAGGGCGAAAGTTGGTGGTCAGCTTATTCCGGCCAACGCTCAGTCCCTGTCTATATTTGCCGACACGAGGTCGTTGCTCACTCCCCACCACGAGAAGGAAATAGATCAGGATTTTCCTTTCCTCAAACCTGAGACCAGAAGGCATTTCTCAGAGTTCTCCAGTACTTTCGGGGATTCCTATCCACCCCTTAAACCTTTCCTTAAAAACCCTCCACACAGCATCCCTAAAGATGACATAGGCCCTGAGGAAAATTATTATTTTCCTCAGGGCCTCCAGGAGCTCATGTAAAAAAATAAAACGGGTCCATCGACTGACTTATTCCAAAGTGACGTAATTGTCCGAACTAGCGGTCACTCATACACAGCTGAAGTGGTAACTTATCTGGTAATATTAAAATTTTATATTATACCTGCGGTGAAATTCCACGGGTAGTCTCTTCTATTGCTCTCGGACAGGAGGAGAACTCCCGACACACCCCGGTAACCCCCTTCACTCTGCAACTATCTGCAAGAAGCCAAACATATTACTGTCAGGATGGGTCCCTATATAATTAATACATCGAGGAATTTATAGGTACAGATGTTCCCCAGTTGCTGCCCTAGCTTGAACCGTGCTGTGGCTGCAAGTGTACTTCAGTAGTTGAGAGTTAGTTACACAGATATTATTAAAGAAATTTATAATGTGTTCCCTAGTTGGTACACTAGCTTGATTTTTTTTTTTTTTTTTACAGTGAATAACTGCACAAGAATCTCAACTGCTCCCATCTGGAGCCAGTGAGACTATGGCATCCCCAATTTGGGTATGTTGTGAGGCTGAAAGTAGCGGGGAGGGGAAGGAGGTGGGGAAGAGGAAGGTTGGGAAGTACCTGGCTATTCAGATCTGGTCACCAAACACGGCTAAAGCCATTTTCAAGCAACGTTTCAATTCTGAACGGTGGTCTTACACCAGGGCGATACTGATAGTATCTTCCACTCTGGAACATGCCGCAAATATACTATATATTATTTTAAATGAATTAATTGTGAAATGACACAAATTAATCAAATAAAATTTATTTGCGCATGCCGGGTTTGAACCCGCGACCTCCGGACTGTGAGTCAAGAGTCTTACCCACTGGACTACGGAGGTCGATAATAGTTGATAGTTAGTTACACAGATATTATTAAAGAAATTTATAGCTACAGGTGTTTTATAGTTGCTACTTGCTACCCTAGCTTGAACCGTGCTGTGGCTGCAAGTGTAACTACTTCAGTAATTGATGGTTAGTTTTACAGATATTATTAAAGAAATTTATAGCTACAGGTGTTCTCTAGTTGCTACTTGCTACCCTAGCTTGAAGTGTACCTGTGGCTGCAAGTGTACCTACTTCAGTAATTGATAGTTAGTTACACAGATATTATTAACGAAATTTATAGCTACAGGTGTTCCTTAGTTGCTACGCTAGCTTGGCAATTTGGCCGCAAGAGTTTGCATAAGATAATAAAGAAAATAAGCTATTTTATGTAACATAATATAGTAGTATATAATATTAGATCATTTTTGATATTAAAAATAAAAATACTTGCCACTGTCTAATAAAAACAATATTATAAGAATAATTTTATTTTACGAAATACATAATATAATAGTTCTAAACAATTGATGAAAACATGAGTAAAAATATTTAAAAAAAATTAAATCATGTAACTTACAATTTTTATTACAACAACTCTCTTCTAAGCTTTTGAAGATTATCCCTATCAATGTAATATATTATTGAAAAAGAAGATAACGTTAGTAACCTGAACAAAAATATGAAAACGAACAAGACACAGAAAGTAAAGATAACAGTCGCAGCAGGGATATGAACAGTTGTCCCAGTTGCGACAGTTATCTTTATACTGTTATCTTCCTCATCAGTGACATATAATACACTTTTTGAAAGCTTCGATACAAAGGACTGTCCAATCAATACGGCGATTTCAATAATGCCCCCACTTTTTAATTTAAGAGATTTCTTCATTTATTCGAAGGAGAATTGGACATTGTTCCGTTCCTTCCCACCTTTTTATAATTCACGTCCTTGACTCTCCAGATTGTACGTTCTGTGTTCTAGATGTGGGAACTTTAGATATATTTATTCTTACCTATCTATTTAAAGTTATTTTGGAAAAACTGGGACCCGTTGCTCGCCAGTGTTTGGCAGAAGAAGCAGAGGAAGGTCACCGCAGCGCTGGAGTGACCAAGTATCACTGGTGTCTGGTACTAGGCTACTAGGCTACTAGGGTGTCCTTGGCTCTCCACGCAGCGCAGAACCGCGAGGAGTGGAAGAGCCTCATTGAAGAGCCAAATTGGAGTAACGATCCTCAACTTAGAAACCGACAAAGTTTTAAAAACTTACTTTTCTTAAGTCTTGCTAAAACAACTTTTGGTCAAAGAAATTTTAGGTATTTTGCAACCAAGCTATACATTATTCGATCAAGCCTTATCCTCACTTCTACAATAATAACATTTGGATGATTTATATAGCGCCGTTTTTGTGAAAAATCACCTCAAGGGAGCTCCAAAATATCATCTCTTCCTAGCCTGGTCACTCCAGCGCTGCGGTGACCTTCATCCTCTCCTTGACAAACATTGCGGCTAGTGATAATGAGTTTCTCAGTTTGGCGATCAACGTCTCCAAATTATCTTCAAATAGGCACATTGTAGACAGATAGTTGAGAGCCTATTGAAGGTCTTTCAGAATGGAGATGTTTGTGCGTCAGCACAACATTTCTAGGGCGTCTATCCGCTTCTTCTGCTGGCATAGTATTGAGGTTTCCACACCAAACAGAAATATGGGGAAAATCAATCCCCGAAAAATTAACCCCCGTCACAAACATCACCGATTTGTTACCCAGTTACCCAGGTCAAACGCGTTAGATTCGATCCGGGCATCGGAGTTCCATCCTCTGCAAGCAAAGTCTTCCATTAAAAGTGATAGCCATAAGTGAGTGGACAGGAAGGAATTAGAACACCGAAAGAGAAATGGATGCTAATAGTGATTTCGAATTCCACTCACCGCCACCGGCAAGAATCTGTCCACCGGTATAGCCAGAGAAAAATGGAAATATGTCATTTTTAAAACAAATTTTAGACGTATTGACTCCTTTCACAAAAAATTATAAATTGATTTCGAAAGATTGTTATTTTATCTAATAAACTCATGTTTTAATTTAGAGAAAAAATGTTTACTTTTAATTTAATAAGGTTATACCATAGGTTGTTGGCAGATTTGTTAAATTTTCAAACGAAAAATCTTATTTTACAAGAAATATTTCATACCATGTAATCATACATTATTGTAAATAAATAAGTTATCTACTAAATGTATGTTTCAAAATCACAATTCAAATAAAATTATTAAAAAAATATCCGAACACTTATTTATGACGAAAACTTCTCTGTTTTGTCTATCTATTTACGGTCTTACAAATTAATATATTTAAGATTTTTTTACATTCTAATTTTGCTTAGACATCGTTGAAAAATGATATTTACTTATGATAAAAAAATAATTACAAAAATTACTTACATAATTTTAATAGTTTTTTCACCACGCCTTTCAGCATTTTTGGTAGGAGGTATAAATTAAAGCAAATTTGGAATGAAATAAAAGCGATATTGAGTTCTAATTTTTAAAATATGGTAGGGAGAATAGTTAATCTTTCTGATTGGAACCGCCCTGTACGATCGTAAGAACATCTTTCATATGAATTTTTGGCCGCTGGCTGGTTAAAGGCCCTTAAGGCGAGACATAACCATGTTTATCGGGGCTTGCTCGAGGCTCACATTTTAATTTATTTCGGCGAATTCGAAGTTGAATTATCATTTTTATTTCCATGCCTCACAAGTAATGCGAGTTATTTATATTTTAGGTTAATAAAAACAGTACGTTTCCATAATTTTTTTAACGTAGGTACAATGCCCTTAAAAAATTGTAATACGTGTCACGGTAATAATTATTAAATTCCGAATAATTATTCTCGTGACTGAATTAACTTTCACCTGGCTGCTTACGTTATTTGTTGAATCGCCGTTGGCTTTATTTTTTGCGTGTGGCAATGTTAGTTTCGAGGACTTTTTAAATTTTCGCCGCGACGGGAGCCCGACGAATATTTGACTTGTCACTTAGGTGTTAATTTTGCAAGTTTTAACATGGGATAATCCCTTATATTTATGTCTTAAGGCGATCCACTAGTTCACTACTATGCCGTCGACAGTAGTTCTTCGGTGGACCCCATAGGATTCACTTTGAAAAACCAAATTCGTCGACTAGCGGCCGTATTGTAAAATACCAACGCGAAAATGCATATTTTATTTTATTTTGGGAAGATTGGGTGTAAATATCAACTTTTTTTGCGATTATTATAAAATAAACTGAATTTGCCACATTACACAATAAAACCATATCCGAAAAGGGGTTTATAAATAGGAGAGTTTGGACTTGAAAGTGTGTTTTTTAGACCTTATACTTTATTTTTTTATAGGCTTATTAAAAGACTTATAAAAAAAAATGACCGACATTTTTAAGGACCAAGGTATGTTCTACACGCAGTATTTAATTGAAGCATCTACAATACTTCTAAGCGATCAAATTTTCAAAACAAAAACTTATGATTTTGTATGATTTTGCATTATTTACTATAGCTTCATCTTAAGATTACAAACCGCGAGCCGGATCATAAAGTATGATTTTTGATAAACGCGACCCAAAGTAATTAAGCGCGCGTTATCGGCCGTGTCTGTGAGAACTACATGTGCTTCGCCATGTTGCATTGAAAGTTATCCACGTAATCCTATGTCGTACGGCGACGTAAAACGCGTCGTGTTCGGGCATATTTGTACCTATACCCATGTATAAATGTTGAAGATTGATTCTAACCGCAAACATCAGTACAATTTCAACACCCGCGCGGTACTGACAGCCAAGTACTTTGGTCTCGTCGCCTTATATTCAAAACCCGGATCCGCGCAAGATACGTGTTTACAACCATGGAGTTTTCCTTAGTGCATGAGTGTGGGACCCCGGGATATCATCAGCAAGGTAGGATTATCTTGTTTTCGGTTGACATCCCATTTTTTCCTCTTCATCCTTTTCGTTCCAATAGTGGTAGGTAGAGATTTCAGACTCCGCGGAAGAAAATAACAACTTCCAATAGCTATCGAAACACGTCGGAACACCTTTATGCCTTGCCTGGCCTCTACTTCCTGTAGTTGTGGCAAATTCCTGGCGGAAAGCCTTTGACGGAGCTCACGCCTTGAGCTTGGCAAATTCCCAGAATTCCTTGGTGCCTTCAGCTGGATTCTTGGTCATCAGGTGGAACCTGCTGCCCGGCTAGCTGAGTCGGTGGAGAACGAGTTGGTGACTTGCGGTTGCGTCTCAGGGATGCGATCCGCGTATGCATTTTTTGGATGCGGTTCCCTCGGATACTTCCTCCACGACTTCGCGGTTGCAGTTCATTGAAGTTTTCTCGAGTGTTAATTATATTTTAGGAAACATGACTTGGTCCAACAGGTACGCTATTTGCTATTTAATTTTAGTTGATTTGTCGCCCTTACCGGTGTTATTTCGGGGTAATTGAAACCCCTGGTTATATGTTTCTGAAATATATGTTTAGTTTTGTTATATGGAAAAGTACTCTTTTATTTAAAAAAGTAAACCTAATCATGCTGGGGAGAATCCCGTATTTTCATCCACAATCCTGAAGAGATTCGCTTGCTCTACCTATATAAAATACTAGTAAATGGTTCCCCGGAACTATATACGTTACATACGTTGTACAACTAAAGTTAGCTAAACCAGATTTTATTTTTCTAGGCGATGAATTAATAACTTTGGGAGGTATTCTTTTAGATACATCCTTAATACTACAATGTTCATTCTCAATCATTGGAAAAGGTACATAACAAATTTCTTCGGTACATCAATTTTAAAATGAAAATTCTAATCGAATTTATAAATTATAATTACTTACGCGCTGAAACCAGACTTCTTAAATTATCAGATAGAAGAGTGTTAATTGATTTATTATTTTTATACAAAATTATAAAATCTTTAATTGACAGCCCTAATTTGTTGGAATTAATTTGCATTAGCATACCCACTAGACATACTCGTAGTAAAGATATTTTTAAATGCAACAATAAAATCAACACTAATTACTCCATATACTCACCAATTCCAAGAATCCATAACCTTGCGAATAAATACTGCGAATCTATAGATATATTTAGTGCTGACAGTTTTGAATGTTTCAAAAATCAACTAATCTCGATTCTGTCTGCTAATAATTAACTTTTATTATTTTTTTTGTTTTTCTCATAAAATATTTTTTCATCTAAACCTCATCAGTAAAATGTAAATATTATGTATTTACACTTTGTTCTATGTCAGGTCTTATTATTATATTTAGTCTTATTAATAATATGTATAAATATTTAAAGCTGAATTGTTTTAGTTTTTTTTTTTAAGTACAACTTGTACTATTTTCATTTCATTTCTTTTTTATGTTGTAATATTCTTTACCTAACGAGTCGATTGCATTCATATTTATTCTGTTTTATTGTTTATGTAATACATGTAATTAATATTGTTAATTATATATTTGCTTCTTTTCTTGTAAAAGCCCACTAGGGCGTTAATAAAAAATATAAATAAATATAAATAAATAAATAAATATTAGTATCACGTTCTTCAGAATTAATTAAAATTAATCCGGCGGAAAGTTCGAATCTCCAGGCCTGCTAGGGTGAATTCGACTGTACGCCCGTGCAATACGCCGTGCCGCGGGCGCATATTTGTTTACACGCTTCTCCACTTACGTCGTTAAGATTCTCACATTATATTTCTTCTTCTTCTCTTCTTTGATAGTGCAAATTCAACAGTAGGTCCGTCCAATTCACGGGTCGCGAGTCACAATTTGTATACACGGCTTCTTTACTTACATCGTTAAGATTCTGAAAATATTTTCGGGCATAGTGTCGTCTTAATCTTTATATAAAAATTAATGTTATCTTTATATAAAAAAAAATGTGAAATCCTTACAAAAGAAGATTTTGTAATTATTTTTACTGGGACAAATGAAAAATCGCCACAAAATATAATCAGTCACTTATACTCCATCATTAATAATCTTCAAAATACTAATGTTATTGTGCACTCAGTACCTAAAAATAATTACCTGAATGTCTCAAAATTCAACCGTGAAATAAGATCTCACACTTCTGTATTCAAAAATCATTGTCGATTCATCGGGCCAATTTTCTACGACCAAATGAATGAATACGATATATCGAAGTCGATGAGTGTGGTAAGAACAAACATAATTGATATAATTAAGCATAACCACCAGAAAAGGTGCAACAATATCGAGCAGGAAATAAACACTTATGAACCGAAATCTACTTACAATACTACTTATACGCAAACTCCAAAAAACTGGATCCCGATGTTGCCGGAAAAATCACCAATTTAACGGACGAAATTACATCTTATAACAATAAAGAAGAACAACACACCAGTCATATTAAAACATGCTGTTTAAAACCAAAAAAACAACATAAAAGGGTAGATGATGTAACTCTCTACAAACAGTTGGGGACAAAAAAAAATCAAACTTCAATTTCATTCCTGTACCTAAATATTAGAAGCCTGAAAGGAAAAGTCGACGAGATCCTGTGCTTATTAAAATCAATTAATTATAAGATCAACATCATACTTATGTCAGAAACTTGGCTCAAAGAAACGGATATACCATTCATCAATATTGAAGGCTATAAACACGAAGCATCCTGCCGACCTGAGGGCATCGGTGGTGGAGTATTTATTCAAAAAAACTTAGAATATAACTTAATTGATAATATAGTAGATCCAGATAACAACTTCCTTTGGATACACTTAAACAAACTTAGCTTAAACATCGGAGTGATATATAAAAAACCGAACACCAATTTTCAAGATTTTCTAGATAAGTTAAACATACAACTGAAAACTCACAAAAGGTCCATAATACTGGGGGATTTCAATATCAACTTACTGGATTCCACAAACACACATACTTATAAATACACAGAAATCATCAAGTCAAACGATTTCACTATAATGAACAAAATAAACAAATTACATGCAACACGTTGTGATGAACTCGCTTTAATATTAATAATTATTATGCGGGATGATTTCTATGGCGCCGTTTTCTAAAGGACGCTGTACAACAAATTAAAAAAATAATTTCTAAAATCCAAGTATCTACGAGGCTGATTTATGGGTTTGCACAGGCGACCCCCGGCGAAGGCCATTCTGAATGAAAAAAAGGGGGCTTGGTGCCACGTGTGACCGTGTTGTTTTGAAATACATTTTAGTTTTTCAAGTACAGATAATTAATTACTATTTTGAAGTTCTGAAACTGCAACAAAAACTAACGAACACGGAATAACGTCAGAATTCTCCGAAAAATTGTAATTAAATTTGACAGGCTGGTCGATTTAAGTTAAATATATCGGTTTGAGATATTAAACGATAATTGAAGGATTTTTAGAAAAGTAGATAATAAATTTAAGCTCAGAAATCATGGACCACACACGGGGGATAAAAAAATTAAGATACAGAAAATGAGGGGAGATGAAATGGGGAAGGACAGTCAGAGTAGATTCGATCTCGGGGGCGGACGGATTTTGACAGTCAGGAATAGATCATGGGCGCGGGCGGTTGGAATTACGCGGATAAATCAAATTTTAAATAAGGGACAGTCAGGGGAAGATCGTTGGGGCGTTTGGTTGAGATTTACGAAGACGGACGTGTCTTAGAGCCGCGGTTATACAGGAAAAAAATACGGTAGTTCGGGCGTGTAAACGGAAAATAATTCATTTATTGACAAAATTTAAAGGGATAAATAAATTTTAAATAAAGACAGTCAGGGTAATTTCGGTCTCGGAGACGGACGTGTTTCAAAGTTGCAGGGAATGATAACGGTAGTTAGGGCGCATAAAACAAAGTCAAAACATCTCGTTTTAATCGACAAAATTGACTCGGAAACCGGAGATAATTCGTTTATTGGCAGAATTTATTCAGAAAATTGAGTTTAATAAATAGGAAAAGTCATAAGACAGAAGATATCTTATCCTCGGCGCGAAATTTGTGTTTGGCAGATGCAATTTGAAACTAATAATTGCATGAGTTTTGTGTTTTGCGCAAGTGCATGTGGAAATCGGAGCAGCATGTAAAATTTGGTAAGCTTATTTTATTACATAATACATATTTAGTGCGGACCTTGCAGAAAAAGATTTATATTCATTTGGTTCGGAGCGTGTACCTACTCAAGGTCATGCTGGGATATTTTGAAGTAAGGGGCGCGTTTGTTTCGGTTTGGGTCATAAATCTTGAGACTTCCTTCTATTGATGGGATGTGCGGAACCAGAGTGCAATTCACTTGCGGTAGAGGTGAGACCTTCAGAAAACTAAACGTCGGGTGATTGACGAATTTAATACGTTAATTGTGGGAGTTATTCATTTTAATATCGTTACCAAGTGCAAAAATTAGTTCAATTTTATTCTACGAAGCACCGCATGAAGAGAAGATCGATAGGCCACGAAGCACCACACAAAGAGGGGACCAATTATAGTATCTCATTCACTCGCAGGATAAATCATATAGATGGGTTTAGTGTCGCTCGTTTCCGTTTCATTTAGATTCAAATCACAACGGTGTTAAAGAAGTTTCACAAAAATAATAAATCCTATAGATGTGTTTAGTGTCGCTCGTTTCCGCTCCATCTAGTTTCAAATCACAACGGTGCTAAAGAAGTTTCACAAAAATAATGAATCCTATAGATGGGTTTAGTGTCGCTCGTTTCCGTTTAATTTAGATTCAAATCACAACGGTGTTAAAGAAGTTTCACAAAAATAATAAATCCTATAGATGTGTTTAGTGTCGCTCGTTTCCGCTCCATCTAGTTTCAAATCACAACGGTGCTAAAGAAGTTTCACAAAAATAATGAATCCTATAGATGTGTTTAGTGTCGCTCGTTTCCGTTTCATCTAGTTTCAAATCACAACGGTGTTAAAGAAGCTTTCATTTAGAAAAACAGCTGTCAGCATTTTAGAAACAAAAAATTACAGTTGTGTAGTTTACACAAGGTAGGAGTGAAACCTTCAGAAAACCAAAGGAGACAAGATTGGGGAGGCTACGAAGCACCTCACAAAGAGGAGACCGATTATAGTATCTCATTCACTCGCAGGATAAATCATATAGATGTGTTTAGTGTCGCTCGTTTCCGTTTCATCTAGTTTCAAATAGCAACGGTGCTAAAGAAGTTTTCAAACCAATAACCATAATGGGGCCGCCGAGGTGCAATGATTGTAGGGGAGTGTCTTTTGTGGACGCTTTGTTAATTTTAACGGACAATAGTTATTTATGTATCTTACGATTGTGTTGCGAGACATTACATCAGAAAAACAAAGCTAGGGGTTTATTTGAATATAATAAATTACATTACATTAGGAATATCTATTCTCTAAAATACTTTAGAATTTACTCAGTAATTGAAGGTATTTGTTAGGCAAGGTACGTACTAGGTATATCGGTTTGGAAAATGGTTGCATTGCATGATAACTAACAAAATGTATACAGTAGAACTTCCCAATCCAAAAATAAAAAACCTCACCTTTTACCTCAAATTACAGGAATCTCAAGAAAACTGTTATGTAGAGACCTACATAAGCTAGCTTTTGACTTCGTTTAAACTCGCGCTTGGAAGTGTGCATAGTACTTTACGATTAGGTATATTATATACGAAATTTACATTTTAGCTCAAATCTTTAGTATTTGCGATTGAACGAGACCGTCAGTAGGTATTCAGACATTGCGCGCGACGCGCTCTGCTATTATTATTTAGCAAATTTCCTTCTTTCAAATTTAACCGAACGAGTTACGGCGCTGGAGCTGGCGATTGCTGGAGTAATTTTGAGTTAAGCTTCCCTATTCCATGATTATAGGTTGCACTTTATGCAGTTATTATCTGTGGGCGAAGTGAATGAGATGCCGGTGGGCTACACTATTTCCCAAATGTGGAGGCGGAGCAAGCGACGATAGGAACTTAGTCCAATTAAATTGGAATCCTTTGTGATGGAGACTTGGAAACCTGTGTCTCTGAACGGCCCTGAAGCAGTTGAGAGCGAGGCAGGAGCCCTTTCATGATGTCGACGTATATGCTATCACATGTATCGTCATAAAGGCATTGGGGAACGTCTGGAAGGCAAAGGACGTGCTCCCATAATCCCCCCCTTTAGCCCCCTTCAGAGGCGTCAGCTGATAAGAGTCGCTGTCGCGGGAGGCCAATTAAATACAGGACGGAGATAACGATCTGGCCGGGCTACCTCCGTAATGAAGGAAAAGAAGTGACGAAATTCGCGTTGGCTTCACTACCCTTTGATTACGCTCGTGGGGAGCTACCTTGTCAGCGGAACGAAGAGAACACGACATACGGAGTTGTTTTAGCAATCGATCGGCGGCTCTTTGTCGGAAACCGGATAAATTTTCATAATCTTCCCCAAAATTAGAAATCATCCAGCATCAGGTTGGGAATGTACTTTGGACGAAAGCGTAGCGGGGGAAAGTAAGGAATGGATGATTTAGAACTGGATTCACGCCCCGGTGCCATTCATTCCTGGACCCAGCGCCCTGGAAGCCAAGTTTGACATTCCTTCTCCGAGCTGATATTTGAGATGAGCTTGGGATATCACCTATCGTAGGGCGGATGTCCGTGAAGCTAAACATGGGGGCCCACCTCCGTCACGCCTGCTTCCGTCATGCGAGGGGAGGTATTTTCATTCAAATCAAATACCGATGTTCACCGCGGCTGAAGGCAGACGCATGTTTATAACGTGCCTAGGAAAACGTAAGCATCATTTCTACTGGTTCGAGGCGGTGTGCTGGACGGAGAACGGGGCTGTTGAGGAGCTGTGTGACCGCCGAGGCGAGGGTCGATGACATCAAAATCCACCTTTACTAAATTCAAACTTCGCGAGATCAGAGGGGGGAGCGGCTCCACCGACCTCCTGACATTGCCGCTTGTCTAATCCACTTCGGTTTAATGTTCATGTTCGATGCTATAGGAGTCCGGAACTCTAGTCATCGACATGCTGAAAGACTTCATCATCATCATCAATTCAGCTTAGAGGATGTCACGACCTAAAACCTCGTGCCACCCACGCATTCCTGAATACTTCCGGATATCGACTACCACACCATAAATCGAAGCAGATCCTCACATCAAGCGATATGAGATGGCATTTCATCAAACAACAGTAGCAGTATCACCATTATAATTTAGCGGCGTATTGGTTGAGAACACTCCCACTATCATCCTTCAAACCAGAAACACACATCAAACCCTTTCCCGACAGGAAGCAAAACATGTCGATTTTTCATTCGTCGCTTGCGACCATCAAAATATTCTCTGGAGGTGTTGGGATTGGAGGCTGACCGGGCGGTTTTAATTGAACCTCACCAAGTCAGTTGCGGAAATGGAGGAGTCCAATCGAAGCAAGACATATTTTGTTTCATGCCAATCCCTAGTAATCTCCCAAAAATACCTACCCAAACTCAAAACTAACTAACAAACTTCATTTACCACTGTGACTGTAGATTGTAGAATTTGTGCATCCCGGGCCTATCTTGATTGAATTTTGATTGTAATTTCGTAGTGAGAGTACAAATGTCAAATTATTTTATGTGTTAGCATCCCAAGAACAGCAGAGGATACGCAACGTTTTACTAAAGGTAGGATCTCCCTAATTCTCTGTATAAAGGTATATTCATGTACTAGGTACTAGGGAGGATGACGCGGGTTAATTCCAAAGAAATAATCAGCAACAAACAAGTATAGAACGGACGTTAATAGGGGAGGAAGTTGCACGAACGGTAGCATTAGTTATTTTCAAGTTAGCTAGAGTCAGTCATTGTAAATTGTGCCGTAGTGAATTGTAACACGCCATACCTAAAAGAACAAAGGGTTTACCACAAAAAAATTATTAATTAAACTGAATTAACCATATCAAACCTTTAAAAAAAAAATAACACAACGTTAAGGGGTTAATTACAAGTTGATTAATTGAGGGCATCTCGCCACGTATTCCTAAAACGTATTACGTAAAGGGGTGTCGAGGCGCTGCCAAAGGAGCGAAGGGGATAGAGGCTTGAGCGACGGAGATACAAGGCTACGAATAAGACATGAGCGACGAACGCTACGTATAGAGTTAGTTAAGAAGCCTTATTCATAAAGCTTTTTAAAACATTTAATTAATTAGGGGGGGGGGGGGTAAGAGTCTTTTTATTACAGTGGTGCCGTGACCGAGGAGAGAGCGTCCACACCGAGCTGTTCTAATTTTCTAATTCAAATTCGAGAAATAAAAGGAACAGCAAAATATTCATAAAAATTAATTAATTAAGGGGTAGACCATTTTATTACAACGTATTACAGAAAACACCAACACCATTATTGATCACATCATCTCAGACGTAAACCTTTCGTATAGTATAACAAACTGTGACACCTCAATATCTGATCACAACCTACTGTTTCTTGACATACTTCATACGTACACTAAAAAAAACTCGCAAAAATCCTCTTACAAATATACAAAAATAGATTATGATAAACTAGAGGAGGATATCCGACAAAACCCCTTTTCTATAAACAATAATGAGGACTCGGAACTGAACTACAATAACTTTGTAAACTATCTGATAAACAAAAATAATTGCAACAGTAAAATAACAATAAAAACAAATAAAACATGTCTTCCTGATTGGATAACAAAGGACTTATTAAAAATGATTAAAAAAAGAAATAAACTGCACCTAAAAATTAAAAAACAACCCTATAACCTATTACTAAAAACAGAATTTACTAAAATACGTAACGACATAACTATAAAAAAACGAAACTTAAAAAAAAACAATACTACAGCAGCCTATTTAAAAAATGTAAAAATAATACCAAAAAGACTTGGAACGTAATAAACAGCATCATCAAGAACCAAACAAACACGCAAAGTAAACCATGTACAAAATTAAAGAACGGTAATGAAATCATCACAGAAGACATCAAGATATGTGAATACTTTAATAACTACTTTTGTAATATTGGCGCTTTTTTGGCGGATAATATAATCAACAAATACACTCATAAACTGGATGATAGATGTGAGAGAGGTTTTAGGGTGGCACACCTGTTTCCGGCCATACAAGAGCGAGACAGGTGATCCCGCATATAAAAGGAGATGCAGGCCTCTCCTCACTCTCTTTTTCCAACCGCCAACACGTTAGTTAGGACGTATTTATAGCCATTACTTATAATAAATATCCATATCGCCAATACGCGCATTATTTATAAATAACCTCGCCTACACTCGAGTCTGTATTTAACAGTGGCGCAGCCTACGGTACACGATTCTGACAATACGGCAGATCGCGTAAAGAATCGACGCGCAAAAAAAATTTGGCACAAAAATTTGGCAAAAATACGCGGTAACATTATTATTTCGGGTCGGTAAGAAAGGCCGGACCGAAATTATTCCAACACTTCACTGCAAGGAGTGAAGTGCAAGAAGACACTGGAGCCAGCCAGCTTTTCGGAAGGGGGAAGCACGGGAGGTCCAGCGTCAATCGACATCTCTGAGGGTCAAGGATCGGAGATCCAGGTCGCAGGAGTGATCTGGGGTAGCCATCGGTGTTACTGTGTGACGGGTCTGGAAGGAGCCATCAATTCACAGGGTCAAGGAGCAGTTTCCGGAGCAGGGTCCAGGGAGCAGACGGCAGAAGAAGAAGCCTCATTGGGAAGTTTTTGTTTTTTCTGTTTTCTTTCTCTCTATTTGGGTACCTTCTGGGCATTGGGAACATGGAGTCTCGAGGATTGGAGTCCTTCAGTTTGCGTGACGGGAACTGGGAGAACTTCAAGGTCCGCCTCGGACAATTTCTCCTCGTGAATGATGAAAAGTTTGCATCGGATGATAAAAAAAGGGCTATTTTCCTGAATGCATTGAAAGATGATTGTTTTTCCTTATTGGTTAATTTGTGCATTCCTAAAAAGGTAACAGATATTAAGTTAGAAGATTTGATATCTAAACTTGATGAGTATTGTTGTTCAACGAAATGTTTTTTTGAAGAGAGATCTAAGTTTTACAGTGCTAAACAAAGAAATGACGAATCAATCCGTGAGTTTGCAGTGCGGTTAAAGTCTCTTTCTACTAATTGCAAATTTGGGAATAGTTTATCAGTAAATTTAAGGGATTTCTTTGTTTTGGGTTGTAAACCAGGAAAGGTAAGGGAAAAATTATTTCTCGAGGGTGAATTACACTCGTTCGAAAAATGTTTACAAGTCGCCGAGTGCATTGACCTCGTAGCTTCAACTCAAGCGCAGTCCCGAGTTGATAATACGGTTTACGCTAATGTACAGCTCAAGGCCGGTCGACTCTCTTTTAATAATTCGCGTGTGAAAGACAGAGACGTGAAGCGTTTCGGGCATAGCAACAGGGCACGGTCACAGTCGCCAGCGAACGCTGTGAAACAAAATTGTACCGTTTGTGGTCACAATAATCACATCGCGACGGAATGTAGATATAAAAATTATTTATGTAAAATTTGCAGTACGAAGGGTCATCTCGCAAAACAGTGCAAGCGTTCCTCAACACGTAAGAGTGTGAATACTTTGTTGTCGGACACAAAGTTGGGTGAAGTTAATAGTGTCGAACCATTTTTTATTGAAGTTTCACTAGACGGGATCAAGAGTAAATTCATGGTAGATTCTGGAGCATCTTGTTGCGTAATTTCCAAGGAGTGTTATTTCAGTAAATTCAGTAGAATCAAGCTAGTGCACGAAGACATTAGTCTACGGGGTTTTGACAATACGCTCGTGGAAGTGGTAGGTACAATTACGCCACAAGTGGAATTTAACGGTCAGTGTCACAATTTGAAATTTGTTGTTGTCACAAGTGCTTCGTTATCGATAGTGGGGCGTGATTTTATGAATCTTTTTAACGTCGGGATTAACGGAATCGTAAACAGTATAAAACAGAATACTTTGAAGCAGCGATTAGAAAAAAAATTCCCGGAAGTTTTTACGGATAAACTAGGAAAATTTAATAAGTACGAAGTGAATTTAACTTTAAAAGAGACCGCTATTCCGATATTTCGTAATCACAGAGTTATGCCGTTCGCTTTGAAAGAAAAAGTCGAAAGGGAGTTAGATAGTTTACTGTCAGACGGTATTATAGAACAAGTCCAGTTTAGTGAGTTTGCAAGTCCAATTGTTCCAGTAATTAAGAAAAACGGTAGTATTAGATTATGTGGTGATTATAAATCGACAGTGAATAATCAGTTATTAGTTGACAAATATCCATTACCTAGGATAGAGGAGCTATTAACGAAAGTAAATGGTGGGAAAGTTTTTGCAAAAATCGATCTTAAATCGGCGTATAGTCAATTTGTTTTAAAAAAGGAGTGTAGGCGTTTTACAACAATCAATACCCATTTAGGATTGTTTCAGTATAAGCGGTTAGTGTACGGGTTATCTCCCGCGCCAGCTATATTTGCAAAGGCAATGGCAAATTGTTGTCAGGATTACAGAACATGACGTTTTATTTGGATGATATTATCGTGATAGGGGAAGACGAAGACGATTTAGAGAAAAACGTATGTGTCGTGTTAGAAAGGTTGAAACATTGTAATCTAACAGTGAATAGTGACAAGTGTGAATTCAATTTAAAAGTTATTGAGTTTTTAGGTTATAAAATAAGTGAACAAGGGATTCAACCGTGTGAACGGAATAAAGAAGCCATTTTAAATGCACCAGCACCTAGTGATTTAAATAATTTAAGAAGTTTATTAGGTATGATTAGTTATTATCGTAATTTTATTCCAAATATGGCAAATATATTGTCACCATTATACGAATTACTTAAAAAAGATGTTAAGTTTCAATGGGGTACGGAACAAGAAAATAGTTTTGCGATAATTAAAAGAATATTAACTTCGGATAGGATTTTAACGCATTTTGACGAAAATATACCTGTGAAACTTGTCACAGATGGTAGTTTTAATGGGGTAGCAGCAACATTACTTCATAGGTTTCAAAATGGCGTAGAAAGACCGATTGGGTTCGCAAGCAGAACTTTAACTAAAGCGGAAAAGAATTATTCTATTCTAGATATTGAAGCAACAGCAATTATTTTTGGAATTAAAAAGTTTTATCAATATTTGTACGGCAGAGAATTTATTTTAGCTGTGGATAATCAGCCGTTAGTGAGAATTTTAGGTGAAAATAAAGAAGTACCTAAGATTGCCGCGTCAAGGTTACAGAGATATGCTATTATGTTAGGTTCGTTTAATTTTAAAATTGAATATGTAAAATCGAAAAATAATTGTTCAGACTTTCTGAGCAGGTGTCCGATTGAAAAGGTTAGCTGTGAAGATGAGATAGAGTCTGATTACATTAATTATTTCGAGAATAATGGGTTTAATTTGTCTTTAGACGTGATAAAAAGCGAAACCGAAAAGGATGATGTGTTAGGTCAAGTAAAAAATTTTCTTATCGAAGGTTGGCCAGCATCAGTAAAAAAGGCACAAAGTGGTAACTGTATTAGGATTTTTTGGGAAAAAAGGTTAGAATTGTCTTTGATAAATGGGTGTGTTTTATATCAACATAGGGTTGTTGTACCTGAGTCTTTAAGACAAGAGGTTTTAAAGATGTTACATAGATCTCATTTAGGGGTTTTTAAGACTAAAGGTATTGCAAAAAGCTTTGTCTGGTGGCCAAAAATTAATCAAGATTTGGAGAAAATAACGGAAAATTGTAGAGATTGTTTAGAAATTAAACCAGAATCACAAAAGAGTTCTTTAGCAGTGTGGCCATATGAACCTGAAGTATGGTTCAGGGTACATATTGATCATGGTAGTTTGTATAACAAAAATTTTTTAGTGGTGGTAGACTCTTCTTCAAAGTGGATTGAGTGTCTGGAAGTAAACAGTCTGTCTTCAAAAGAAAATATCGAAATACTTCATAGATTATTTTCGCAATTTGGTTTTCCAGCAACTTTAGTTAGTGATAATGGTACGTGTTTTTGTTCTGAGGATTTTGAAAATTTTTGTAAGAAAAATGGGATAGAACATATCACTAGTCCAGTCAATCACCCTAGTAGCAACGGGCAAGCTGAAGCTACAGTAAAGACTTGTAAAAATTTCCTTAAAAAAATTTGTAAACATAATGGATTTCCTTCAGATTATAAAGAAAAGTTAGGTAACTTTTTAGCAGACTATAGGAATACAGTTCACGCAACAACAGGATGTGAGCCATCTGTATTATTAATGGGTAGAAAAATTAGAACAGTATTTGACTCTCTGATTCCAAGGAAAATTGAGGATAGAACGGGTAGTTCAGGTTCTACTCGACGAAACAAAGTAATAAAAAAGGTTACTCAGAGCCAAAACAATCAGAAAAGACAATATAAGGGTAGAGTTAAATCAGGTTTTAATATAGGTCAGAAAGTAATGACTAGAGATTTCAGATCTCAGGGTAATAGGTTATGGGTCCCTGGGGTTATTGTGGATAAAAAAGGTAGTAAAATATATTTCATAAAAATTAACAAGTCTAATATGGTGTGGAAAAGACATTTAGACCAGCTAAAGGAATTACATGTTTCATGGCAGGAGGAAGATAACCAGGAATTCGCGTCTGACACGTTGGAATTGTCGACGGACGAATTAGATCTCTCCGGTATGTTACGTAATAGAAGTGTCTCTAATTCTGTTTCTCCATGTTTCAGGTCTAACCCATGGCAAGGAAGGCTTCGGCCCAGGTGACAGCACTTCGCAGTCGAAATGGACAGAAATGGACAGAAGGGAAACAGAAAGAACAAAAACAAATGTTTTGTTAATTTTAAATGTAATGTGTTAATTTTAAATGTGAAATATGAAATATAAAATATATTGTATGAAATATGTAGCTATAGGTATCACTTATGTAGCCAGGATTATCCCGTTTAAGTAGGGGAGGATGTGAGAGAGGTTTTAGGGTGGCACACCTGTTTCCGGCCATACAAGAGCGAGACAGGTGATCCCGCATATAAAAGGAGATGCAGGCCTCTCCTCACTCTCTTTTTCCAACCGCCAACACGTTAGTTAGGACGTATTTATAGCCATTACTTATAATAAATATCCATATCGCCAATACGCGCATTATTTATAAATAACCTCGCCTACACTCGAGTCTGTATTTAACAATAGAATTACATTGAAGTATGAAAGTGCGGAATCAATATACTTACAACCCACAACTGAACCCGAAATATTAGCTATCATAAAATCCCTAAAATCAAACGCGAGTGCTCGACATGATCAACTAAAATGTACAACAGTACAAAAACTTGCCCCATTACTAACACCTACACTAACTAAACTGATTAACCTGAGCCTGAAAGAAGGTCAATTTCCGGACAGTTGTAAAATTGCAAGGGTTATTCCAATATACACGGTGTCCGAAAACTCGTGGTACAAGCGGGAAACTGGGGAATCTACATCACATAGAGTACCCAAATAAACATATAGTTTTTCGATATGAGCATTTTTACATTTAAAACAAAAAAAAAATTTAAAATTTAAAAATTTCAGCTATTTAGGGTTAAAGACATTATAGGGTTAATAATCCAAAGGCAGCCATATTCCGCTACACTTAATAATAGGCATAAATTTTGAAAAGTAAAATACTTTTAAACTTTAATACCACAAGAACCACCGGTTTCAGTCAGGATAGACGGAAAAATATGAATTAAAATTCGATTTCCGTTCAAAGTACAAAATTTCCCTTATAAAACTACATTGCCGCCGTATTATTATTATTGTATTTGGATTTGACATTTGCCAAGTTTTGTTTCAAGCTATTTAGCTCAGTTTAGGTAGATATAAGGTAATTCACATGTATTTACGTGTGAATTACTTAATTTACCTAAACTGAGAACCTAATAACCTATTTTGTGTGCGTAAATAGTTGTTTCTTGTAGTAATTGTTGAAATGAAGTGTGATTTCCATAATATCTGCTTAAAAATGCGGCGGCTTATGGATTACCTACTTATTATTAGCACAGGAAGGTACTTAGGTACTTACATTATGTAGCAACGATCCTTTTGCAATCCAAAGCACACATCATCACCAACATTGTTTAAAATTATCACCTTTTTAAAGAACAGTTAGCACAGAGCAGAGGTTATTCGAACTTGTACGAAAGTGAGGTTAATTAAGCACCTTCTTGAAGGAACCACAGATTCATTACGGTTATGAAAGGAATGTCTTCAATAACCGTGTAAATTTCAATGTAATCCACAAACACGTACTTTGTTTGAATGTTAAATTGACACAAAATGTTGTTAGTAATTCGATAAATGTCAAAACACGAAATCACACACAGCCAAACTCCAAACGTAAACAAAATCGGGTATTCCCTCACACATTCAAGGGACTCGGCAGCAGAGAGACTCTGCATGCGTCTCATTCTAGCCGCAGTTTAACAAACGAGACAACGCTAGTTCAGTGCTAGTTCCGACACGAAATCCGCCCTAATCGCGGCCATCTTTATACATTATTCGCTCGCCTGTTTTGGCACGTGTGGATTGACCCGAGAGAAAGAGATGCTAATTTGGTTTTGGAATTTTTATAGTCCGGTTAAAATAGACATTAAAACAAAATTAAATTTCTGACCATTTTTGAAATGAAGAATTCTTTAGCACTGTTCTGATTTGAAACTCGATGAAACGAAAAATAGCGACACTAAAAAGAGACAAACACATACATCAATAGGATTTAGCCTGTGAGAGAGTGAGATAGTATAATCGGTCTCCTATTTGTGCGGTGCTTCTTAGCCTCCCCACTCTTGTCTACTTTAGTTTTCTGAAGGTTTCGCTCCTACCGCTCTGTGACTTCTAATATTTTTAGTAAGTACTACAAACTTTGAAGTACAAATACAAAAAAAAACTTTTTCTTAATAATTAACGTACAACAGAATCACCAACGTTTACATTAATTAATGTGAAGATTGGTGTTGCTTTATAAACGACTTCAAAAAGGAGGAGGTTCTCAATTCGACTGTATTTTTTTTTTTTTTATGTTTATACCTCAGAACTTTCGACTGAGTGAACCGATATTGATGATTCTTTTTTTTATTTGAAAGCTGATGCTTTCCGTGTGGTCCCATTTTAATTTGGTTCAGTAAAGTCATGGTGTTTGAAAGGGAGAGTACGAAAACAGTGTGCGATATATTTGTGAATGATGAATACTTGGAGCAGGTGGATGAGTTTGTTTATCTGGGTAGTATGTTTACGAGAGATGGGAAGGCTGATAGAGATATCGAAAGAAGGGTAAATGCCGGTAACTCCATTAATGGAGGACTGAATGCTGTTGGCGCTAATAAAAAACTGTCAAAAAAAGCGAAGCTAGCAGTCCACAATGGAGTCCTGGTACCTACCCTGATGTATGGCAGTGAGGCATGGAACTGGCAGAGGAAGGATGAAAGTAAACTGAATGCTGTTGAAATGAGATCCCTGAGACGTATGTGTGGTAAAACCATGTATGATCGTGTTAGAAATGTGGATATCCGCAAAGAATGTAAGGCTGATGTAAGTATAATGAGCAAAATTAAGAAAGGGACCCTCAGATGGTTTGGGCACGTAGAGCGAATGAGCGAAGAAAGTAGTGTAAAAAGAATATATGATGCAAATGTGAATGGTAGAAGAAGTCGGGGACGCCCGAGGAAGACATGGCACGATCAAGTGAATCAGATACTTGAGACGGGCCATGTCAAAAGTCAGAATAATAGAAGAGTATGTATGAGACGATGTATGAATGTGAGTGAGGCAAAGAGTGTGTGCCAAGACCGAGTTGTTTGGCGGTCCGTCCTCTCTGCCTACCCCTGCGGGGAAACGGCGTGATGGTTAGTTAGTTAGTTAGTTCAGTTCCGATAATGGGATCCATGAGAAAACCACATAAGTCTTAAATTTGCATTAAGTATGTGCGCGACAAATGGACGAATAAATCAATATCACGCTAACCGATTTCGATTATTCTTTTTTTATTGGAAAGGATGTACTTCAAGGGTAGTTTGATGAGAGTTTGGTTAGGTTCTGATCATCGGATCCATGACAAAGTAACGGAACTCTTCAATTCTTAGGAGCAAATTAACGAAACTCGGACGAATTTATTAATTTGACCCTAGCGTCGTTATGGTCAAATTGTGTCTGGCTCATATGAGCAGCACGTTTAGTAGGTCTACCCATATTCAGACAAATTAGTTGGTGTAGGTACTTCAGATTCACTAAAAAACAAAAAATAAACAAAAATTTTAACAAAACAAAAAAAAACGACTTCTAAAAATGCACTAAAAATTAAAAAAATAATTTCGCACTCTTCTACAATTTCATAATCATCTTACTTTTTCTACTCATCAACATGTAGGTACGATTGTTATTTTTGGAGTCGGTGTCAGCAAAGGTACCCGGCCCAACGTGTTCACTTGACAGTCCCCCTCCCGCCGCGGCCCCGCCCTCGCGTCGTCAAGTCGCTTGTGCGACACAAGCACATCTCACCTAAACTATGTATGTAGTTACAAACCTTCCTTGAATTCTCCACTCCAAAAATAACAATCGTACCTATATGTTGATGAGTAGAAAAAGTAAGATGATTATGAAGTTGTAGAAGAGTACGAAATTATTTGAAGTCGTTTTTTTGTTTTGTTAAAATTTTTGTTTATTTGCAACTTTAGTGATATTCAGGTTAATGTTACTACTACTAAGCTGTAATCTCAAATCGGATTACACTTGCAATATGTTTCTGATTTGAAACTCGATGAAACGAAAAATAGCGACACTAAAAAGAGACAAACACATTAACACATACATCAATAGGATTTAGCCTGTGAGAGAGTGAGATAGTATAATCGGTCTCCTCTTTGCGCGATGCTTCTTAGCCTCCCCACTCTTGTCTACTTTAGTTTTCTGAAGGTTTCGCTCCTACCGCCTGTGACTTCTAATATTTTTGTGAGTAAGTACTACAAACTTTGAAGTACAAATTCAAAAAAAAACCTTTTTTTTAATAATTAACGTACAACAGAATCACTAACGTTTTCATTAATTAATGTGAAGGTTGGTGTTGCTTTTTTGCAAATAAATGAGTGATATTCAGGTTGATGTTACTACTATCTGTAATCTCAAATCGGATTGCACTTGCAAAATGTTTTTATTATTATTTTTCGGGCTAACTTGACCGGACTACCTTTCCCCTCCCTCGTCTCTTCCCGCGCGGCTGCCTACAAACTGCGAATATGTACGATCAGCTGTTTAACCGTGGAACGACCAAATATTTTATTTTTAAACTGAATTAAATGATGGGCAATTTCAAAATAATGCTTTAAATCCGGATTTCTTTGTTTGTTTTTCTATTAAATAGTGTTTATTAATTAAGTTCTACGATCGTCAGTAATAATTTACAAGAATTTGATCAAAAAAAAAATCAACTTCTGACTCGATTTACTCGAAAACGAAAGCTCAAATCAAAAAAAGTTATACCACAAAATCGACTCCAAATGTGATGTGGAGTCTCCAGTTTCCCGCTTGTACTACGAGTTTCCGGACACCTTGTATAAAGGGAGCTTGAAAACTCAAACATCTAACTATAGGCCCATTTCTGTCCTATCGATTCTATCAAAAATATATGAAAGAGTAATATACGATAGGCTAGACAACTTTCTGAAAAAAAAATCATTTCTATATGCCAAACAATACGGTTTCAGAAAAAAATCTAATACTCTCTCTGCAACTAATGATCTTATAAATAAACTTAGAACCAGCATAGATAATAAAAACTATATCATAGCAATTCTTGTAGACCTTCAAAAAGCCTTTAACACCGTCAGTCATGAAATACTGATTAAAAAAATAGAAAAAAACAGGTGTAACCGGTCCAGCTATCAAATTAATAAAATCCTATCTGTCCAACAGAAAACAATGTGTTAACATAGGAGATAAAAACAGTCAACTCGAGAGTATAAACTACGGAGTTCCACAAGGATCAATACTGGGGCCACTTTTATTCCAAATATACATAAATGACATCTGTCAGCTAAAATTACATGGTGAAATCTTCTTATACGCAGATGACACGGCAATTTTTTACTTCGGCAAAAACTTAGAAAGTCTATTAGAACAATCTCAAACGGATCTTAATGTACTAAACGATTGGCTAATAAAAAATATATTAACAATAAATATTAATAAAACCGGTTACATGATCTTAAGTTCACCTAAAAGAATAATACCATCGCATTAACCATTACAAATAGAAGAAAGAGACCTTGTTCGGGCAAATCTGTACCTACTCCCATCTATCCCTCCCGTCTTACCTACCTATCCTGTTACATCCATCTTGCTATTGTCACCGGTTCAAGTTTGACTCCTAACCGTGAAATCAGTACAATTTCAACACGGCGCGGTACGGCAGCCCAAATACTTTGGTGTCACGTCGCTTATAGTCAAAACCCGGATCCGCGCAAAATATATGCTTTCAACCGCGAGTTATCTTGAGTGCATGAAGTGTGGGAACCAGGACGTCATCAGCAAGGTAGGATTTCATCTTGTTTTCGGTGGACATCCCATTTTTTCCCCTTCATCTCTTTTTCCATTCCAACAGTGATAGGTGGAGATTCCGAACTCCGCGGTAGAAAGTAACAGGCTTCCAATCAGCTATCGAATCATTGGTCCTTCGGCGGATGTACATTCTTTACAGATTAGTTAATTTACATGATTAGAAATTGTACTCAAACTAGTTTCATTACAAAACGATTATCAATAGTAGGTAGTTTTGGTAGATACGGCTTATCAGTTCAGCTGGTAGGTAGATAATATTGGGTGCAAATAAAATACTTTATTTGTTGCAAGTAGATACCTACTATTATAATTGTTAATTTACGTATTTAATACATTTCAAAATGGATAAAGTTGCAACCAAAATTTGTTCGTTAAAATTAAAACGGCAAAGGCTCTTTGGGAGAGTGCAGGTCGCATATGATCTCATTAAAGATTTAGAACAAAAAACAAAGCTTTGTCAATTTAAGGCTAGAATGGATAAATTAGAGTCCACATATGACGAATTTCAAAGTATTCAATGTGAGCTGTCAGATCTGGTTTCACTTCCCGAGTTTGAGTCGAAAAATGATATATTGGAGGTTTCGCGTGTATTTGAGGAATTATTCTTTGAAGTTACATCGGCACGTGATGCCTTAGAAGCGAGTCAGAATAATCATCATGACGTGTCAGGCGGAGAAGTACAACGCTCTGGGCAGCCCGGTCGCAACTTACTAGCTCCAGAAATAAAAATTCCTATGTTTAGTGGATGTATTAAAGATTGGCCTCCGTTTTTTAATATATTCAGAAGTATTGTGCATGAGAACAGTTCTCTGAGTGACATTGAAAAATTTCATTATTTATTGACCTCTTTGAAGGGAACAGCCTTGTCATTGGTTAAGACTATTCCACTGATTCAAGAAAATTATGAATTAGCGTGGGAAACATTGTGGAACCATTATTCTGAATCTAGAGCATTATTTATATATTATGCCAACTCGATTTTAAATTGTAATTTTGCTAATAATGAAGAGATTTTGAATGTCTTGCGTGAAAATCTCTCGGGGCTTCGCGATTTAAACCGAGGAAAATTATTTGAAGAATTCGTTTGTCATATGGTTCTGCAAAAAATAGATTTAAAAACGCGTCGGTCTTTTGAATCTCTTGTTAAAAAAGAGGAAATACCGGATACTGGAAAATTAATAGAATTTTTAGCAACTCAAAACCGTATAAATATGTTATCAGATATTAAAGAAAAAAAGATTCCTAAGCGGGTATTATTTTCAAATGAGAGTTCAAACGGGCATAATGTCAAGAAAATTACTTGCATAATGTGCAATCACGCACATCACTTGACAAAGTGTCAAGACTTTCTATCACTAAATACGGTCAGTAGAAGGGACTTCGTTAAAAGGGAACGGTTATGTTTCAACTGTTTAAATGCGCACCTTATTAAAAATTGCCGTTCAAAGTTTCGATGCAAACGGTGCAATCGATCGCACAATACTCTACTTCATACTGATGAAAGATATCCTTCGCCAAACAACCGTGATACTGGAAGTAATAACCGCAGTGAAACGGACGCGGACGATTCTGTACAGTGTAATATTGCTTACGGGCGATCAAAACGTTCGATATTACCTACCGCGCTAGCAGAATTCCTTGACCATTCGGGACGTAAACACCGAGCGCGGGTTTTAATTGATACGGGTAGTGAAATATCATTTATGTCCGAAAAACTGTATAATATTTTAGGACTACATTCACAAAAATGGTCCGGGAAAGTTCGGGGTGTAAACAATGCTATTGTCAACAATGTACAGGGTTTAGTTACCTGTAAAATATTCTCTATTCAAAATCACTGCTTTGTGAGAGGGCAAGCTATAGTAATATCAAATATTACTTCTAAAATTACGCCCGTAGATTTACAAGAATCATTTGAAGATTTCAAACATTTAAATTTGGCTGACCCAGATTTCCAAAAGCAAGGAGACATTGATTTTCTAGTGGGATCGGATTTGATTGCGAACATATGGAGAAATGGATATGTATCAAGTCTTAAATGTAATTTGCTAGCAGTGAATACGATATTCGGGTATGTTATAATGGGTTCATGTTTACAAGGTTATAATTCAGCACAACCCGTAGTGACGTCAGCGTTAACTGCGGTTGAAAATAGTGACTTAAATCACGCGGTAAGCCGTTTCTGGGAAATTGAAGAGGTTTCTAACGAAATTATTCAGAATAAGGACGATAATGAATGCGAAACCATATTTCAATCAACAGTCAACCGGGAAGCGTGCGGCAGGTATATCGTGGCACTACCTTTCAAGAACAGAGATCATGTGGATATCGGAAGTACATATGATATCGCCCTTAAGAGATTTTATAATCTTGAAAAACGCTTGTCATTAAATTCAACATTGGCAGCCCATTACTGTAAATATATGGATGATTTCTTACAGCAAGGCTTCATGACAAGAGTTTCCCCATCGACTGAGATACCGAATACTTATTACATTCCACATCATGCGGTTGTTCAAAAAATAGGAAATGACATTAAAATTCGGGTGGTCTTTGACGCTTCCTGTAAATCAAACAAACAAATTTCATTAAATGATTGTTTATATTCGGGTCCTAAATTACAAAATGAAATAGGTCAAATCTTATTAAAATTTCGTTTATATCCTATAGTATTTACTACGGATATTCAGAAGATGTTTCTTCAAATTCGGTTGAGAGAAGAAGATACAAATTTTCAAAGGATTCTCTGGCGATCTTCACCGTTACAGCCGGTAGGGCAATATATACTTGGTACAGTCACATTCGGGGTGACTTCTTCGCCCTATTTAGCCATAAGAACTTTACATGAACTGGTGAAGGATGAAGGTACTCGATTTCCAAAGGCTTCTAAAGCACTGTTGTCGGACACATACGTGGACGACATCGTTACCGGTGAATGGGAACCGGAAGGCGCCGCTCAGCTGCAGACGGAGCTAAAAGAACTCCTTACAAAAGGAGGCTTTCAATTGAGAAAATGGATGAGCAATTCGCAGTCAGTTTTAAATAACATTCCAATTGAGCACCGGAGCCACACTAGTGGTAAAGTTGCATTTGATGATAGTTCATCTTGCTCAATCAAAATATTAGGTTTAATTTGGAATCCTGATAAGGATACATTTTCGTACTCGGTAGAAGAAAAAGAAAAGGTTTTTACAAAACGTGCGATACTGAGCTGTGTTGCACGTATTTTCGATCCCATTGGATTAATAACACCTGTTGTTTTTAAGGTGAAATGTCTTCTACAGGAACTATGGAAATTAAAGTTAGGTTGGGACGACTCCCTCCCGGAAAATATTGTTAATTTATGGGAAAATTTCTTGGATGAACTACCTAGGTTATGTTATTTACAAATACCGAGACATTGCAGTACAATAAAAAACTCAAATTGTACTTTAGTAGGATTTTCAGATGCGAGTGAATTAGGTTACGCGGCTTGTATATATTTGGTTACGAACGAAGCACAGCCTCAAGTCACATTACTTACGAGTAAATCTAAAGTTGCACCGCTGAAAATATTATCAATACCACGTCTCGAGCTTATGGGAGCTTACCTACTTTCAAAGCTTGTAAAAATGACGAAGTCGTCTATAGAAACTCTCGTGAAAGTTACAGAAATAATATTGTTTTCCGATTCTACCATAGTTCTATCATGGATCAAGACACCCCCTCATACTTTGAAAACTTTTGTCGCGAACCGCGTTATCAAAATTATTGATGAAATCGAGGACGCAAAGTGGTACCACGTTGCGTCAAAAGAAAATCCAGCCGATTTTGCTTCTCGCGGTTTATGTCCATCGCAAATAATAGACAACCAATTGTGGTTTCAAGGGCCTCCTTGGTTGGCTCAGCCAAGTCAGAAGTGGCCATTGTCTTTACCGGAAAAATTAAAGGTTGAAGAGCTACCGGAAGTAAAATCCCACGTCTCAACAGTTCACAGGCCGCTTGATTACTATGAGGGCCTACAATTTTTCCGATTTTCTTCTTGGAACCGTCTTCGGAATGTGGTCGCTTGGTCGCTTAGGTTTATTTACAATACGCAGCAACGGACCAAGGATGCTCGTAGATCTGGAATTCTGACCGGCGCAGAAATAAATCGCGCGGTCACCCTAATAGTAAAATGCGATCAGCAGTTTCATTTTCCCGAGGAATTCAGAATGCTGCAAAATGATGCGGTCAACTCAGTGGCATTTCAAAAATTAAATGTGTTTATTGACCACGAAAACATACTTCGCGTTGGCGGGCGGCTCCGCAACTCTCATTTAAAATATAATACTAAGTTCCCAATAATCTTGGCAAAAAACAGTAAGATTGCGGAACTGTTAATAGCTTATTACCATAAGGCCTATCTACACGCTGGTTCACGAACTTTGCAATTCCTGATTCAGCAAAATTATTGGATTGTGTCGGCACGTAATAAAATCAAGAAAATGGTGTCCAAATGTGTGAGATGCGCGAGATTGCGAGCGTCCCCGCAAAATCCTCTCATGGCCAGTCTGCCAGAAGCGCGTGTCACACAGAACCGCGTATTCAATCGGGTGGGGGTAGATTTGGCCGGCCCATACGTCTTAAAGGAAGGAAAACGCAGAGGTGCTAAGACATACAAGGCTTACTTTGCGATTTTTGTTTGCATGGCAACGAAGGCGATTCATCTCGAGGTTCTCTCAGATCTCTCGTCTGACGCTTTCATCGCTACCCTCGATAGGTTTGTTTCACGACGGGGTATTTGTCAGGCCATTTATTCGGATTGCGGTACGAACTTTGTTGGGGCGAAACGCCATTTGATTGGAACACAAAATTTTTTAAATAGTTGTCGTAATGATGAACAAGTCATGCGTACATGTTCAGAAAAGGGAATAGTGTGGAACTTCAACCCTCCCTCCAGTCCTCACTTCGGAGGACTATGGGAAGGGAACATTCGAGTCGTTAAAAATCATTTAAAACGAGTAATAGGGGACACTTCATTGACGTTTGAGGAATTTACAACTATATTACATAAAATAGAAGCCATACTAAATTCTCGTCCCCTCTGTCCTCTAACCTCAGACCCTGAGGACATTCAGGCCCTTACTCCAGGTCACTTTTTAATTGGAGAACCGTTAATTTCGATTCCAGAATATAACTATTCAGAGGTTAAGATAAATCGTCTCAATCGGTGGGAACATTTAAAGAAAATGACTCAACATTTTTGGCAGCGCTGGAATACAGAATATTTACAAGCGTTACAAAATCGAGTCAAATGGTATAAGGCTACCCGTAACCTTCAAGTAAATGACCTAGTGGTCATCAAAGATACTAGGAGTCCTCCATTGAAATGGCCGCTCGGCAGGATAAGGGAGGTGAAACCGGGCGCTGACGGGGTCGTACGATTAGCCTCAGTACAAACCAGCGATGGTATATATCTACGGCCTGTGGCAAAGCTTTGTCTTTTACCTGTAGAATGAGATAGCAACGTTTTTTCTTTTTTTTTTTTTTTTATATGAATATTGGAATAGGTTCATATATTTTTTGTTTTGTTTTTTGTGCCTTCGATGGTTTCGCATTGATTGCGATTCAGCTATCTTTTGTTTTAGTTATGTTTTTCGAGTTATTATTTTTTCATTACATTCTGCACGTATAGTCTTTAGTTTCACGTGCACCTAGTTTGTAAGGAGTAGATTTCTTTTCATATTCTTTTAAATGTTAGGAGTAGGTTTCTTTTCATATTCTTTTAAATGTTAGGAGTAGGTTTCTTGGCCGGTTTCGATGGGTGTTGGAAAAATGGTATTTTTGGCGGGCGGTATATGTTCGGGCAAATCTGTACCTACTCCCATCTATCCCTCCCGTCTTACCTACCTATCCTGTTACATCCATCTTGCTATTGTCACCGGTTCAAGTTTGACTCCTAACCGTGAAATCAGTACAATTTCAACACGGCGCGGTACGGCAGCCCAAATACTTTGGTGTCACGTCGCTTATAGTCAAAACCCGGATCCGCGCAAAATATATGCTTTCAACCGCGAGTTATCTTGAGTGCATGAAGTGTGGGAACCAGGACGTCATCAGCAAGGTAGGATTTCATCTTGTTTTCGGTGGACATCCCATTTTTTCCCCTTCATCTCTTTTTCCATTCCAACAGTGATAGGTGGAGATTCCGAACTCCGCGGTAGAAAGTAACAGGCTTCCAATCAGCTATCGAAACAGACCTACATATCCTAGATAGCGAAAAATACCTGGGCTTATATATTGATAACCATTTAACATTTAAACAACACGTAGAAAAACTAAAAACAAAAATCATCCCATTAATTGGTGTATTTGGTAGAATTGCTCATCTTCTTCCAACAGAGGTAAAGAGGGGCTTATACTTTAGCTTAATCCAGTCCCACCTAAATTATTTAATAGAAATATCGGGAAACACATACATTACGTACTTAAACGACTTACAAATAATACAGAACAAAGTTATTAAAAAACTCTTTAACTATGACCCAGACACTCCCACAAAAAATTATACCAGGAAATGAACCTTTTGAAAATAAGAACATTGTACGAATATAACATATGTCTTTTAATCTACAAAATACAAAATGGACTTATACACACAAACACAACATTTATAAAAACATCACAAGTACACGAACATTATACTAGACAACACAATAAATTGTACACAAATACTGTCAAGACTGAAAGTGGCAAGAGAAGTATTGGTCACGAGGGAGTTCATATATAACCTCCTTCCAGATAACCTAAAATCGGAAAATAATTTAAAAACCTTTAAAAAAAAACTATTTAAACTCAAAATGTTGGAACAAAATTAATAATATTACTTCTTACTACTGTACTATATGTCTATATATGCTCTGTATTTAAGTTAAGAAAGCGAAATATTATGTTTCTTTTAACTTAATAATAATAAAAAAAAATATATAAATAAATGTTCCTTCGTTTGTCCCTTATGCGTTCCTAAACCATTCAACCGATTGCGATGAAACTTGGGGATTTGATGTGCGCATGCCCGGGATGATTTGTATACATAAAAGTGAGCTCTGGCATTATGATTTTTTCCCTCTACTATTCATCAAATTGCGATGAAACTTTGATGAAGGTTTCTATAAATATACTGGTGAGCTCTGACGTTATGAAATTTGTGTAAAATATTTGCAATAGGTGGCGCGCGAGTCGTTAGAAAAGTTCTAAACTTTCACAACTTCAACTCCCTCTACGTACTCGTGTACCCGACGCTTAATTTTGATCAAAACTTATTATTTAAAATACTGAATAATGGCCTGAACTCGCCAGAGCTTACCAACTTAGCAAAAATTCATATTCTGACAAGATCAACAAGATAATCCAATTTATTTCATTTGCCCAAATGTCGAACTAACGTTAGGAAAAATTCCCCAATTCCCCGTATATGTGCGCAATATAACACAATTTTTTCAATATATACATCATCAATCAAACAGTATTAATAGCCTTGCATTTGCGTGGTTTAATTCAAGAACCCAAATTCCATTGTATGTCCGACGCCACGCCTTATGCGCCGCGCCACAAATAAAATTTGTGTTCGTGAAATGTTTTAATGCTGTAATTCAGTTTTTAATTCAATAATCTGCTGAAAGATGTTGCTACTTCTGTCAGCAACTCGCATGTAGGCGTTTGTTCCCTACGTATATGTACTAAGATTTATAGGCGGCTACATGCAGTATCTATTACATATTATGGCATCATTGCGTGTTTCGGTTACTTTGCTATGTTTACTTTGTCTTAGTGACCAGCTGTCACTGGATCACAGTGGATTTGAGGCTATTTTTAGAACCAGTTCCTATCGGATTTATAAAATGGTCACCAACACTCAAACTGGGAGAAGCCAAACTAAGAGCCGCGCGCAGGGCCTAGCAGCAAAAACCTTTAAATTGCTGGTTTTCAACAATACCCTTCAGAAATACCGAAAGTGACGAGTACGATCGAAAATTAATACAAGAGTGTGGAGTATCGGGAGCATCTCTTATCCTTATCCAATTTCCTCTTCCTCTAATAATAAAACTACATCTCCAAATAATTTTAACAAAGAGACCTTTTTGGCTTTACTTAATAACTTTGTATATATGTGTCTCTATATTTGCATTTAATATTGCGACTGAGACAATTGAACTTAATA
Organism: Limnephilus marmoratus; assembly: GCA_917880885.1. Classification (NCBI taxonomy): domain Eukaryota; kingdom Metazoa; phylum Arthropoda; class Insecta; order Trichoptera; family Limnephilidae; genus Limnephilus; species Limnephilus marmoratus. The sequence continues at coordinate 248,920 of OU862930.1, forward strand.
TACTTCCTCTAAAATGGCTTCAACATTAAATATTGATTTTGAAATTTCATCTAATGAAGAACACACTTTCACAAATTCAACAGATTTTAAAGTAACCGTCGCCGAAAATAACTCTCTGAACATAATTTCTCAAAATATTAGAAGCATTCAAAAAAACTTTGACAATTTTGCAGTGCTTTTACAAGATCTTAACACTAATTTTGATATTATCCTTTTAAGCGAATGTTGGATAGACGAAACTTTCACTGACATTAACATATTGGGATATACGACTTTCCACACTACTACTAAACTTAATCAAAATGATGGAATAGTCATCTTTATCAAGGAGTCACTGAACTCTTCAATCTCGGAAGTAAAATTAACAGAAGCAAATTGCGTCAAAATATCACTAGGATCAGATTTATCTATTTTTGCTATTTACAGGCCTCCATGCTACAAAAATATAACACCTTTCCTAAATTCCTTACAACATCTCATGGAAAACAATAAAACTACTAAACAACTCATTTTAGCAGGAGACATAAACATAAACATTCTTAACTCTAAACCCAAAACTAACGAATATCTAAGTCTTCTAGCTCACTATGGCCTTCAGTCAACTATAAATTCTTCGACAAGAACCTCACTAGAGTCAAAATCCTGTATTGATCATATTTTTGTTAAAACTAAAAATAAAACTATTTCATCCACTATTCATTCCACGGTTACCGACCATTTCACCACCACACTTGGCATGCGATTGAAAACTGAAAAAAAAAATATATATATATATACAAATACGTCACGGCATATCATAGATTTCAAAGCACTTAGCTCAGATATAAGTCATGAATCTTGGAATACAACTCTAAAAGAAACGGATCCAAACAAAGCGCTTAATGAATTTCTATTAACTCTGAATGCGTTTACCACTAAACACACTATAATAAAAACCCGTAAAAACACTACACACAAAACACTTAAAATTAAACCTTGGATTACAACAGGACTAGTAATAAGCATACACAAACGGAATATGATGCATGCAAGAGTAAACAATAACCCAATGGACAGGAAACTAAAACACAATTACTTATTATACAGAAACCTATGTAATAAACTAGTAAAGCAGGCGAAACATGAGTTCTATAGAAAAGAAATAGATAGTGCCGGAGGAGATACAAAAAAGATATGGAGAGTTATCAAAGATGCCGCTTATTCAAAACCTAAGAACAGTACTTTTATTAATAAATTGTTAGTTGATGGGGAAATCTGTTTAACAAAAAACGAACCCAAAAAAATTGCAAATCACATTAATAATCATTTTACCAACGTTGGCTCTAATTTAGCAAAAAAAAATACTTACAAAGAACCACACGACAGAAGAGCTACTAGTCAAAGAAAGCTCTTCCTTGCGACCTAATCATTCGTTTAACATTTATAAAATAAATACAACAGAAATCAATGAACTCATTCTTTCACTCAAAACTCATTGCGCACCTGGACAACATATCAAACCAAATCTTAATAAATCTACGAGAATATATCGGGATACCTCTGCTACATATATTTAATCAAAGTTTCTGCCAATGTATTGTACCTGACAAACTTAAAATTGCCAGTATTATCCCGATCCATAAATCTGGAGATAAAACTTTAATATCTAACTACAGACCCATTTCACTTCTTAACTCTCTATCAAAACTCCTAGAAAAAGCAATGAAAAAAAGACTAATATCCTACCTTCACAAACACAACTTACTATCAAGTCATCAATTCGGTTTTCGGGCAAAAATGGGCACAGAACAGGCAATTTCTGAACTAACCAACTTCATTGTAAAACACGTTGATAAGGGATCTAAAGTAATTGGAGTTTTTCTAGATCTGGCTAAGTCCTTCGACACCATCTCTCATGATCTGCTATACGAAAAACTTAAAAATATTGGCATTAATGGAAAACCGCTTAAATGGTCATCAGTTATACAAAAAATAGGAAACAAATAGTTGAACTAAACAAATGCCTAAGTGACACAGCAGAAATAAAGTACGGAGTGCCTCAGGGTAGTGTCTTAGGCCCTATTCTTTTTCTTATATATATTAATGGTCTCACTAATATTAAATTTACAACACTTTGCTATAATGTAATCAGCTACGCAGATGATACTGTACTTCTTTTTAAAGAGCAATCTTGGGAAAAGGTCTTTAAAAGCGCAGAATTTGGTATGAAAGAGATAAAAAAATGGCTCGATAAAAATATTCTTACCCTAAACATCTCGAAAACCAAATTTTTAACATTCAGTAAAACCAAAACTGGGCAACCTAAATCCGTCCCGCTTTTACATCTGTATCCATGTACTACATTACAAACCACAAACTGCGACTGCGAAAAGATTGAGCATTCGGATAGTATTAAGTATCTTGGTTTAACAGTGGATTGCAAACTAAAATGGGAACTTCACGTAAATTCACTTGTAATGAGAATTCGGAAACAAATATACATCTTTAAAACGATTAGAAACATCATGTCACCTAAACTATTAAAAGATGTATACTTTTCCCTTTGCCAAAGCATTTTAATTTATGGTATATCGGCATGGGGTGGAGCCGCAGACACATACATTAAGCTGCTTAATACAGCTCATACATCACTTATTAGAACTATGTACAAAAACCATATCTTCATCCCACTGAAAATCTTTTAATTCAAAATAAAATACTTGATATCAGGAAGCTATTCATTAAAAAAATTATACATCTAATTTGCATAAAATCGTCACCTTCCCACATATCTCACTCGCAAAACACTAGAGCTAAATCAAACAAACATTTACAAGTGCCAAAAATTAAATCCACTCTTGCTAAAAAACATGAATCTTACCTCGCACCTTCCATATTCAACATTTTCTTAAAAGAATCACAACACATAACTCAAACCAATAGAAAACGTATATACAAAAATTTTAATACGTGGTTATTGAACAAAAAAAGGAATTGCATTAACAAGTTACTTGCAAACTGAACGTGTTAATTTTTATACGTTGTGTTTTATTGTTTAAACATACATTAAAATTTAAAAAAAAAGAACTTTCATACTGAAAATGTTCAATTACTCTATATATGTTTGTAAATTTATTTTTTTATTTTATATCTAGATTTTTATATGTAGGTTACCCTTTGTATTTTTATTTATGTTTTTCTTTTGTACTTTGAACAATTATTATTTAAGTTTTTCTTTTGTACTTTGTATTTTTATTTATTATCTTTTGTATTTTTTTGCATGAATCTTTATTGATATAGGTAATTATAGATTCTGCTACCTGCTGTACTTTGTACTTTTGTACTTTGTACTATTATTATTTAAGTTTTTCTTTTGTATTTTGTATTTTTATTTATTATCTTTTGTATTTTTTTGCTTAAATCTTAATTGATATATGTAATTATAGATACTGCTACCCGGCTCAGAACAGATATTGTCTAGTGAGTCGGGTAGCGCACATTTATGTAAATGTAAATAACTATTGATATTAATAAACGCCCGGGTTACCGGCACCTTAAAAAAATATATATATATATATATTTTATGGATAAGCTTTTTGTCGCTTACATGGGAAAGAGGAAATGTTATATTTGGCCAATGAAGGAAGTTTGAACAAACTAGAAGTTATACAAAACAAAGCTATGAGATGTATACTGGGGAAAGGCAAATATGCAAGGATTAATCAAATGAGAGAGGAGCTAAATTGGATTCCAATAAAAAAGAGACTACTATTTAACGTGTTAATTTTTGTGCATAAAATTATGAAAAACCAAATGCCAAAATACTTTAAGGATGAAATTGTTTTTAATAGAGACATTCATAATTACGAAACAAGAAATATAAACAGAGTTCGATTGCCACAAATGAAGAAATCAAAATCACAGAACTGCCTAATGTACAGAGGACTAAAGATGTATGATGAAATGCCTGAAGGTATGAAGAATGAAGAAAGAATGAATATATTTAAAAAGAAATGTTATGCTTACTGTAAAAATATTTAAATTTATCAAATGAAATGTTACATTGTGCTTATTAGTTTATATTCATGTAGTATAAACTAACTCAATAATAATAAAAAAAAATGAAGATCAATAATCGATTTCGTAGTAATTGACCCTAGGTTGAGAGCCGTTACCAAGGACACGAGAGATTTCAGAGGGGCTGAGGTTGAAACTGACCACTTTCTGGTGGTGTCAAGAGTAAACCTTTTTAAGGTGAAAACAGTATCAGCTCCAACAAGAGTTAAAATAGAAAAACTACAAAACGATTGTGTCAGAAGTGAGTATGAGAATTGTGCAGAAATGAGATTTAATGAGAAGGAAATGGACCGTCTAAGCATAGAGGAAACATGAAACCACATATAAGTGAATCTATGCGAATCTGCTAGAGACGTGTGTGGAATAAGTAAGCAAGGTAGGAAGAAAAGTGATGCATGGTGGGATGATGAGATCAAAGCACTGGTCTCAGAGAAGAAGGAAGCTTGGTTACGTCTGATAGCGGCTGGCAGTGTTTCAAGCAAAGAGAGGGATCGAGTGAAAGAATTGTATAAGGTATGCAAGAAAAGAGTAAGTGTTGGAGTTAAAGAATGAAAGAAACGCCTGAAAGAGGGAGAGGGAATCAAAATGACAAACCACTTCCAAGAAAACAATAAACTATTTTGGAAGGAGGTCAAAAGGTCCCGGAATGGTCCAGAGATCGGAAGTATGTAAGTGATAAAATCGAAAGATGGACAAATGTTGACGAATGAGAAAGAAATTAAAGAGAGATGGATGAAATATTTCGAAGAAATCTTCGAAAGTAACCCAAGTGACTGTGATCCCAACGGTGAATCGGTTGTGAACGGGGATGGAGTGAATGTTATCAAAATTAGCATGGATGAAATAAAAAGATCTATTAAATTATGAAAAATGGTAAGGCTGTGGGTTTCGACAATATTGCTGCCGAATACTTTAAAGGAGAAAGCCGTATTATTCTCACATAGTTGTGCAGACTTTTTAACCAATGTTTAGAGGAGGGTTGCACGCCATTAGATTGGAGAAGGGCTGTAATCATGTCATTTTAGAAAGGTAAAGGGTCACGTATGGAATGTGGAAATCATAGGGCTATTAGCCTTCTTAGTACAGTGGGCAAGTTTTATGGTAGAATATTGATTGAAAGGGTAAGAATGGAAACAAAAGATAAAAAATGGGATGTGCAAGGTTATTTTATGAGTGGAAGGGGGTGCATGGACCAGATTTTCTCATTGCGTATGCTCACTGAGAAGTTTCTTGCAAAAAACCAGAAACTCTTCTGTGCCTTTGTAGATTTACAAAAAGCATTCGAATGAGTTGACAGGGAAAAGCTATGGAAGGTATTGTCCAAGTAGGGAGTGAATACAAATCTCATACAGGCAATTGCGTCTCTGTATGAGGGAAGCGTTGCATCTATTAGAGTGAACAGCGATTTTACGGGGTGGTTTGGCATCACAAAACGTGTTAAACAAGGCTGCTTAATGTCGCCGTGGTTATTCAATCTATACCTACATGGATAATTGTATGCAAGAATTGAAAGAGATAGGATCGGGCGCAAAATTGAGTAATCTGAAAGTATGTTGCCTGTTGTATGCTGATGATGCGGTGCTGATATCTTACAGTTTGGAAGATCTACAGTCTCTCGTGTCAAGGATGAACGAAGTATATATGAAGAACGAGTTAATGATGAATGTAAGTAAGTCTAAAGTCATGGTGTTTGAAAGAAAGAGTACGAAAACAGTATGCAATATAGTTGTGAATGATGAAAACTTGGAGCAGATGGATGAGTTTGTTTATTTGGGAAGTATGTTTACGGGAGACGGGAAGGCTGATAGAGATAAAAAGGAAGGGTGATCGCTGGTTACTATATTAATGGAGGACTGAACGCCGTTAGCACTAACAAAAAACTGTCCAAAGACGCGAAACTAGCCGTCCATAATGGAGTAATGGTACCTACCCTGAGTATTAAGGTGGTCCAAAAAATTTTTTTTATTAGTTTTCATTTGGCCACCCCGTGAATTTGTTACACGTATTCATAGAAATAACATAGTAATATTTCAGCAAGATAACTCAAGTAGAAAGGGGTGCTCAATCGAGTGTTGTTTTTGAATTTTTTGTGTAAAATGCTTAATTTTTACTTTTTGCTACAGGCCAGTTTCGTGTGTTAAACTATTAAATAAATATTAAAATAAACCACTGAAGAGTTTTATAGACAACTTTGAACAGTATTTGATACTTATTTAGTAGACTATGAAGTGAATCAGTATAGTAAAATGTGTTCATCTACTCGAAAAAAATACGAAATTTTTCTACTTGGGGTTCGAGATATTGAGCCATTAATGAGGCTTAACCAACATCCTACTTTTCGGCAAGTTTTACTTCGTTATCACTACATATTAAATGATTCCAAAAATGTAAAAGATTCTGCGCATGTACTTATTCAAGAACTTATAAAAGTATGGAGTAAATCTAGTATTCCGACCACACAACAAAATCACTGCATTGAAAAACTGATTAAGTTTCTTGAGAACTGGCTGCTATTGAAGAAATAGAGGAAAAAAATCTGAAGCCAAAAGAAAAGGAGAGTGTTTGTTTAAAAAAGAACTAGACAAACTTTTTGATATTGCCCATGCAAGCGCTTTGAATTTGAAAAAAATTCAAAGCGCTTGCAATAAGACAGAGCGTTTCTCATCGATCAAAGATGAGAACGTAAGATGATTATGACCTCAAACGACAAGAAACTAGAAAAGGTCAAAGAAAGTTCTCTAAAACGGAAACAAATATCTGAAGAATTGACAGAAATGGCTGCTAAAAGTAATGCTTCATCTTCGGTGGTGTCGAGACAAGAGTTAGAACTTGAGTGCAGCTTCAGTAGCACTTCTAGTAATGCTAGCATATTAGAGGATTAGTCCAAAGATGAGTTTGTAGTGCGTTGAGCTGTCTACAAGTGACATATTTACACAATACGTTACCAGTGCGCTTGATCGTAACAAGATTTAAACTAATCAAGAGAAGAAAAATAAATTGTTCGATTTGTTAGTTATCATCTACACCAAAGTTTGAATCGAAGCGTCTTTGGCAGCAGATGCACCAGTAAATGACTTAATACTTTGGAATAGCTTAAAATTGTACGAAGCCATTGGTTCTGAAATCAGTATAGCAGCTAGGGGTGTCTTAGAGCGTCACTTAGGGTATTTTTCAGATGAACTAGTCGCATTTACCTTGTTTTCTGAGAAACTGTCTGATGCTGAGAAACAGGCCATTGTTCAAAAAATAAATTCTGATGGCGGTAATCGTTCAGTAATAGGTGATTCTGCTAAGCTTGCCTCAGAGGTTACATTAGAAGCTTTTGGAACACATAAAACGTTGAAAATGTTCTTAGTTCTTGATATCAATGACTCTTTCTTGCAATTACCTCCTGAGACTTGGAATAACAATGTTGATTACCTTCAAGGCAAAAGCTGAGTCAAAAATTTGCGTGTAAAATGATACAGCGGAGAGAGGTGTTAAACTATTTGAAGATTACAACACGATACTCACTAAGAATGAGGAAGAAAAGCAATTTTTACTTCACATCGTTGAACAAAACAGAAAAATCGTTTCTACTGAAACATTCAAAAAGGAGTTAATAAACATAGTTTTGAATGATTGCGACTAACATTATGTTAATTATTGCTTTGTTACCAAATTTTGTTCAAATTTAAATACATTTTATACTTATTTGACTAAAATTCTTGTAATATTAATAAACCTTAAATTACGTGTTTTACTTAAAATCCAGAACTTTTGTCAGAAACTTCTAATCCGATGAGCATCCCCTTGTATATAAGATAGGGGGCTGAAATTTTTGACACATAATAGGAATGGTAGGTGTAACAAATTAAATGGGTGGCTACATCTATATTTGAAAAAAATATATTTACTATACAGGCCTGGACCACCTTACGTGAGTATGGCAGTGAGGCATGAAACTGGCAGAGGAAGGTTGCAAATAGACTGAATGCTGTAGAAATGAGATCCCTGAGGCGTATGTGTGGTAAAACCATGCATGATCGTGTGAGAAATGTGGGGATCCGCAAAGAATGCAAGGCTGATGTAAGCGTAATGAGTCAGATCAAGAAAGGAACGCTCCGATGGTTTGAGCATGTAGGGCGAATGAACGAGGAAAGGAGTGTAAGGAGAATACATATATGACGAAGATGTGAATAATAGAAGCCGACTTCTTCCGACGCCCGAGAAAGACATTGCACCACCAAGTGAATCAGATACTTGAGTCGGGTCATGTCAAGAGTCAGAATAACAGAAGAGCATATATAAGACGATGTATGAATGTGAACGAGGCAAGAAGTATGTGCCATGACCGAGTTGTTTGGCGGTCCGTCCTCTCTGCCTACCTCTGCGGGGAAACGGCGTGATGGTTAGTTAGTTAGTCTCTTACAAATAAATAAATATAATGCAATGTCAACATTCAGGAAATTAGATTTACCTCGAGGTAGATTATCATCCATTTGTGTGATCAGCCACATTCGTTGTCTGGATATGTTTGTGTAGAGGGCGAAAACGTTAGCCAGGCAGGGATCACTAAGATTGCGGGGAGTCGGCGCGTTACTCAGAACACCGCGCAGGAACCATCGCTGGGGACCTGCACTCGTGTTCTGCAGCGGAAACACCAGCCCTCCCCCGCTGTCTCCCCGGCACACAGCTGATCCTGAAAGGGATTGAAACGTTTTGGTTATCCAATCAATGGTCAGCGGTACCCACGTGGCACGTATAGCTATCGATGCATGATGCATGAATGGTTAAACAGCTTAGAGCCCGTTCACACTTCCGTCGTAAAAACGGAGAGGGGTTCCGTCGTCACGACGGAAGCCCTAGGCCCCTGTTCACACTTCCGTTTTCAAGACGGATCCGTCTTGAAAACGGACCCTACTCTACGAAAACAACAACATTTTATCATTCTTCAGTACGGCCGACAGCAAAAACTTTCCCTTGAGGCTGCCATAAATAGTTGCTAATACCTACTTAAAAATAAAACAATTTAAATAATAAACTTTTTCTTCGAATTCGGTAAGGGAATGTATTGATATAATTCCAGCCATAAAATTACTTCAGGGGTCGGACCTTATTTGTTCAAACCGTGGGAGAATATTGTGTTTGCATACTTGAAAAGGAGAAAGTACGCGAAAATCATTCAGCAATTATTATAACTAAAATCACTAAAAAACATGAATGATATGACTAAATATTTTCTTGAGATTAAATAGAAAAAATCGCATTCTGGAACGAACATATATATTATATAATAATATTACAAAACGCCAAACGCGCGCCCCATAAAAACACAAATTGCCTGCCGCCTTGCGTCTGGGAGCGGGCGGTGGTGAAGTGTGAAGCGGGGTGTGGCGGGTTCAAAACGGATCCGTCGTCCCGCCGTGTAGTGTGAACAGCTCCATTGAAATGTATGAGCCAGCGCGTTCCCTTCCGGCTTCACGACGGACGCTCTGCGTAGGCGAACTCTCCGGCGAAAAAAAACGGATCCGTCTTCGCGCCGGATCCGACAAGTGTGAACAGCTCCATAGAGCCACTACAGCGGCTAGGGCTTCCGTCGTGACGACGGAACCCCTCTCCGTTTTTACGACGGAAGTGTGAACGGGCTCTTACCCGCCATGGCGTTGTTCTGGCAGAATGGTGTACTACTGTAACGGCAGAACATTACTGTTAATATTACGTTATTTTTTGCCGTTAGTGCACTGTAGGCTGTAGGGGAGACCTAGGATAGTTGTGACAATTTTTAATTTAAGGGACATATTTTGCTCAAGAAACATTTCACAATTATGACCTACGAATTAATGTATCACCATTCCTTCCGTTTCCAAAACAATCATCAAAATTAATTAAAGTATTACGGTTTCCGAGAATATCAACAAAAAGATAAGCTTCTCCCTCTGTCTGACAGGTTCTGAGGTAAGTTTTGACAGCTTTGCATTATTTAGACTATATGAGTATTAAAAATACTTGTGCCTTTATCAGTCTTTCGTGTATAGGCATTTTGAAATAAAGAGTAGTCATCCAGCATCCAGCATGTAACATCACACCATGAGTCCAATTATTTTTTCAATCGAAATTTTTTTTGAGACCAGCTATTATTGCGGACTGCACTTGTAAGATTTGGGAGGCGAGATAGGTAAACCCTACATCATCGAGTACACGGATGAAACTACTTTGTAGTGATAATGCAAATTTAGAAAACCTTTAAAAAGCTGGTCTGCCGGTGCGCCTCTTGGCAGGAGCCGCGCAGTCATGGAAATAGTCAGCGATTTTTTTCGAAAAAATTACGTCATCGAGTACACGAACGGGAATGGTCTCATATGATAAAGGTCGATAAATAGTCCGCAATTTTTTCGAAAAAATTACGTCATCGAGTACATGGACGGGAATGGTCTCATATGATAAAGGTCGATTAGAAAATGAAAAAAAAGCAGGTCTGCCAACCGGCAGCCTGGCACGTTCGCAGGCAGCCGGCGTCAAAGTGGGGTAAAAAATAGTAAATTTTACGTCATCGAGTACACGAATGAAACCGACGAATAACTATAGTCCAGATCATTCCATTTAAGAATTTTTTGGTCTGCCGACCAGCAGCCTGGCAGCTTTTTGAGTGTTTACAGTTTTTTTTTCTTCATTTTTCGTTTATCTTTATTATTATTTTTATTTCACTATATATTTAAAAACTTTGAATGCCATATTTTAAAAAAGTACGCAAAAAATATTAAAAAAAATAATTTGAGATTTCCAAGTGTACCCATCCGTCAGGCGAGCCTTTCGACGCCAAACCACTTACGAAACCTGCCGCGCTGCCCCTCACCGCTGTCGCGTGTAATTATTTTTATACAAATTTATTGACTCACAATCCGGAGGTCGCGGGTTCAAACCCGGCATGCGCCAATAAATTTTATTTAATTAATTTGTGTTATTTCACAATTAATTCATTTAAAATAATATATAGTATATTTGCGGCATGTTCCAGAGTGGAAGATACTATCAGTATCGCCCTGGTGTAAGACCACCATTCAGAATTGAAACGTTGCTTGAAAATGGCTTTAGCCGTGTTTGGTGACCAGATCTGAATAGCCAGGTAATTTCCAACCTTCCTCTTCCCCACCTCCTTCCCCTCCTCACTACCTTCAGCCTCACAACATACCCCAATTGGGGATGCCATAGTCTCACTGGCTCCAGACGGGAGCAGTTGAGATTCTTGTGCGGTATTCACTGTAAAAAAAAAAAAAAAATAATAATAATAGTCCTTTTAAGATTGCCTAATAGTCCATAGTTGTTGGAAGTTCGAACAACCAACCCCCCCGTCGCCGTAAGAGCTGCGTTCGCCCGAAAAACGGAGGCGTCTACTAATATCTACAGGAATTCCAAAAACTGAAAAAATCGAACTAATATCTATGAGAACGAATATCTACAGCTCAAACTGTTGACTAATATCTATGGGAACCAAAGTGTTGACGAATATCTACAGCACTGGCAGAGGTTGGATTTGCAATTATGTATAGCATATTGGAATAACGTAATATTGCGTATGCAGTTTAAAAAACTTAATTTATGTAAGTATGTACGTAAAAATCCCTAATATCGGACTTTTGGACACATTTAGCTGATAAGTTCAACCTACGCTCTGTAGATATTAGTTCAACCTACGCTCTGTAGATATTAGTCAACACTCTGAAGTTCATAGATATTTATTTTATTTTTTTATTTTATTTATAACATTACATTTGATACATTTGTATGACAAAAATAACATAATAATAACATTGAAAAATAACTATAAAATGTGTACAAGTGTTATTATGTCTTGTGGGTCGATATTAGTTCCTAGCTAGGCAGATTGCCCGTTATAAGGAACCAAATGCTGGTGAGAATGCAAAAGAAAAAAAAATTACAAAATGTTCATTTTAATTTTTTAAATTAAATATACATTAATAAAAATGCCAGAAAATTTTTTCTATAACAAAAAACGAAAAGAAAAATGTTTTTTTTTTTATTATTATTTAATTAATATGTGTACTAAATTTTTACTAAATTAGCCGTTAATAGGACATGTAAAATTTTAAGTGACATTATTTAAAAGTTTTTCAGATTCCACCCTACCTAAGCCAATCAACCATTTTGTTATTATTGAACTGACGTGGGACATTTTGCAAGCTTTAATATTTAATTCTAGGGGAATTTTATTATATATTTTTGGTCCAAGATATGTACATGTTTTTTGATACTTTGCCGTATTGCTCCCTGGGACCACAAGATCCTTTCTGGTGTGACTTCTTGTGTTATATTTATGATCAATTTTTTGAATATTGTCTAGATTTTTATGTACGTGGATAATAATCCTTTTTATATAGTTTTGACGAATATCTAGTACATAAAAGTTTTTGTAGAGCTGATCGCTAGAATACCTATAGGGTTTACGCAAAATTACTCTAATTATGGATTTCTGGGCCTTCACAAGCGGATCTAAAATTGTTCTACCCGACGCTCCCCAACCAATGCAACCATACGTTAAGATGGGGTTGCACAATCCGAAATATATTTTTCTTAGGTCTTGTTGTTTAATTATTAGTTCAACATATGAGCTGTAGATATTCGTCAGATATACAGGCTGTAGATATTAGTATCTGGAGTCCGAAAAACGACGGAAATTTCCGAACCCCTTCCGTTTCATATCGATTTCGCTTCTATAATATATCTTCAGTCTATAATATACTAATGCTCAAACACACAGACAGGCATCGCAAATTAATCAAAAAAGTGTCGAAGTAAACCAGCAGCAAAATGAAGTTTATTTTTTTATTTATTTATTAAAAGAATATGGTACATTGTTTAATTTTTTTGTGGTATTTCATCCGCCATGATAGCGATATCCCTGTGATATGGCGGGTGAAGTTTACAGATTTGAAATTTTACATTTGTTATAGTTGATAATTAAAATTATAAGTTGTACAAATTAAATCGAATTGCAAAATTTTATAAGAATAACAATTAATTGATTAATAATTAAAATGAGTTTATAATAAGACAACAAAAAACTTATATCATTGATGTAGCTATTCCAAATTCCTGTAATATTCAAAAATCTATTTCTGAAAAAATTAGAAAATATACAGATTTAGGAAGAAGAATTTGAGATTTAAAGAATTTTGCATTCTCAGACTATAAAAATATTACCATTTGTTATTTCGGCTACAGGCATTATACCTAGCTCTCTCATTCAAAATTTAGGCATATTAGATTTGAGAAAGAATTTATATATGAAAATGCAAAAATCAGTCATTTTAAATACATGCAGGATTACAATTTTTTTTTAAATATTTATATTGAGGGATCAGTAGGATTTATAGGTCCAATTAGGAGTTCCACAGAGCCGAACCCTCTGATATGAAAATATCTGGAGTCGATGAATTATTTTCCCATTTGATCTCTGGTAGGTTGTCATGTTGTTCTTGTTTTGTTTGTATTTTTAATACTTACATAGTGCAATTGCATAGCATGGATTGACTAGATGATCATTTGAGGAAGTGTGTGTGAAGGGTTTAGTTTTTTTTCTGTGGGGAAAATTTAGCCTGGACATTTAAATCTGGTACCGTAAAAAGTTGATAATAATAATAGTTATTAAAATATAACATGTAAGTGATAGTAATAAAATTATTTGTTTCATTAAGGAACATCGTTTCTAATCATAATTTCTAGTTGTAAGGATCCATAGTGATAAGTGTTTTATAAAGATGTGCGGTTAGGTTTCAGTTTTTAAGTTCTCAGGGAGAAGGTTAAATATTTTAGGAGCTAGGTATATGAAATGTCATTGATCTGACGTGGTATGTACATAGTGTAGGTACATTGTAGTACCGGTTGATTATTGTTCTGGTGGTGTAATTATGATGTAAAAGGGTTTTTCTTATATTTGAACATGAAATACATTAAAGTAAATTTTAGATGGAGTTGCCGTATGTTTAGGACATTATATTCAGTAAAGAGTCGAGTGGAGGGGTATATTGTCGGTCGCTTGTTGATAGCACGTATTATCGTTTTTTGGGCTTTTTGTAGGGGATCAATAAATTTATGAGCACAGCCGCCCCAAATGCCATATACTTATTGGGATTGGCAGAGAGCATAGTAAACTGTTTTTAGTATTGAAGGACTAAGGATAATTCTTAGAGTTCGAAAAACATAAGAGAGCTTGCGGATTCGGGGAGTTAGACTTGCTAAATGCTGATCCCAACGAAGATGATGTTCAATCAGCGCCCCTGAGGTGATTTTTCACAAAAATGGCGCTATACAAATTATCCAATATTTTATATTAGGTATTTTATATGGGAAACTTTTTCCAAATTTGGGCAAGTACATGAAGAGTAAGGTCTTGGACAAGAGTGGATTGTAATTTTATGATTGTTAGTAGGTTGGGTTGCAGCAGACAGACTAAAGGTTAAGAATTTTGTTTTAAGTCAAATAGACAGGCTGTCAAAACTCTGCTAGGTGCTCAAAATTACGACTTGGTCCAAATAATGATTCATATTTTCTAAACACGATGCAAACCCAAAAGATCAATGCATCGCTTTGAGACTTAAATAACCATATAACTTAAGAAAAAATAACAAAAATGCACATTTAATAAGACATGATATAAATGCAATCAAAATTTGGAAAAAAAACTTACTTTTCGCATTTTTTTGCACGCAGACGTCGTAATTACGCAACCGCTTCTCGTGCGCCGCCGGTGGGTACTGAGTGAAGTAGCGCGTCTCTAAAGCGACAAACGAGCGTTGTTGCCATCTCGCTAACTATTATAGGTAGGGAGAAATTGTCTGTCACAACTCTTCCTTGTCTCCCCTATCGTCAATTCTTTGGGAAGCGACCACAATAAAAATGGAGTTGATTGAACGCTGTACAGCCAAAATTCTGTATTTATAGATACGGCATACTTCCAAACCACGGGCGGAAGTATTGTGTTCATTAACTTAAGCGTACCTACTGGTTAATCATCAATAAAAACTCAGTTACTATTCAAATAGTTAAATAACAATTTTAAAAAATTCCCCGACAAAGCATTCACAATATGTAAAAATACAAAAGTGTATTAAAAAACTCACTCGAATGAAAAATGTTACAGAGACACGAGAGTCACAGTGATAATTAGCTCGTTACATATTTTTCAGCAATGGCAGAATATTTTTTCTGAATCTGTATAAATCATCGACCAAAATGTCTGCTTCAGTATACTCTTATTATGTAGTCGACACATTTGGGTCGGAGGACTAAAATAGGCGATATGTATTAAATATTTTCAGGTGAAACATGGTATGGCGTCAAACAACAGGAATTGGGAATAATTATTTCAATATTGCTTAGATATAATGTGGAATCAAGATGACTGTGAATTATTTTATATATAAACATATTGGATCAGTCAATTACGTTGTAATTTAAGAGCCCGCGAGGGATTTTTCAAAACTTAATGTTTTTTTCGTATTTTTGCGTATTTTCGAAGTCATCTGTGTCAATAACAGCACCTCAAAAAAATGTTTGTTATTATTTTTTTTTAGATACATGCATTTTCGATGCCTCAAGTTAATATTTAATGTTAAAAAAAATATTTTTTCTTACTTTATAACTGTTTATAAAAGATCAGTTTTCAAAAAATCGTCAATGTACCACTGATTGTTTTCCATCTGTCGTCATATACGAAAAGAAAAAAAAATATTGAAAAATATTTTGTTATAGGAAACATATCAAACTATATCCCTACATTTATATTTTTTTATAAAATGCGCATATAATGATGTAAAATTATTTTTAAAAACTACGCAAATCGATGTACTTTGAAATCGATTTTATGTATTAAAAATCAATTATTTGAAAAAAATAAAAATAATGTGTATGAAAACAATATTTAAACTATAAAAACTGATAAATAAATAAAATTAATTTTGTGATTTATTGTGTAACATTCCATTTTTATCTGTACCTAAAAAAGATAAAAGCCATCCCATTTTCAACTTCTATTCATTACGCGAAAGTCAGTCGCCACGAGAGGTCGTCTCGTAACGCTCTGTTCTGTAAAGCAGTATTAAGAATATTTGCATGTGTTGGTTTTTGTATAGAATACGTATACTCTGGAGGGAATAAATTCGACCACTGAATTTGTACGGGGAAAGTGAATGAAGTGTGTCAAAAAGATATATTTTAAAACAATTGTGGCAAGGATTGACTGTCATATACTTGTACCTTCTTTCATATTGCCTTGTTTGTAGACCAAAATATGAATACAGTGATCAATCGGTTTTACGAATCAATTTTTAACTGCTTTTATGTTTATTTTTATACGTGGGCTTTCGAAAAATATTTTTAATGTTATTATTGAAATCAATTACTGTTTATTAAGTTTTGCTAGATATTTTTAATGATTTAAATTATATGCGTACCGGCAACAATTGTTGATTTGGCGATGACTTTGGTAGGCAAAACTGCCATTAAGTACTTGTAAACAGTAATAAATGAAATTTGAATTATTTTCAATTAGCTTTTATTATTCGGAAGTTTTATTCGTTTTGACCATTTTTACTTAGTTTATTTAATTACGAATGCATTACAGAGCAGATGAATGAAGAAAATAGTGTAAGGAGAAGGAATGAGGTGAATGTGTAGGTATGGTAGAAGAAGTCGGGGGGAGAATGGCACGATCAAGTGAAACTGCGCACTAGGGGTGATTTTTCACTAATACGGCATTATACAAATCATCCAATTATTATTATTAAATAGTTGAGATTCAGAACTGTACCTAACTGTATAATATTTTTCGATATCTCTGTATCTGGCAGTAAAACCATGTAAAAATTAAACATTTTGTAAAAGCCCATCAGTGCTTTTACAATAATTAAATTTCCGTGTTGTCTTACTTTTTCGAAGAAGGCATGTATATCATCCGTCTAAAATATTATTTTACTTTTCAAAAGCGAGTGTCAAGTTACACACGAAATAGGGCTGTCCAAATAAATGGTTAAGAGGAATATACACGCTAGAAATATTTCGATTCTCATGCCTGCAAATTTTAAAACCGAGCGTCTTATTTGCACGAGGCAAGTAAGCGAAAAAGAGGTTTTTATTTATTTTGTGCATAATTTTATAAGAACGAAAAAAAGTTAGAACATAGAAAACCTCAAAAATAGCCTTAGCCATAGAGGGATATTTTTTAAAAATTGTTTCTTTTATTGCTACATAGTTAAGTCATGAAAAAACATTTTTTTTAGTGGTTTGCGCTTATATTTTTTGTTATGTAAATAATAATTTTATTGTAATTCCGATACATAGAAAAGCTAGTAAAAGCTTCAATTTATCCGTAGCATATTTTTTGATATTCATACTGTAAGCCGATTCGTCGTAAAGATTAAACTAAATAGTATCTAAATAGGATTTCACGTATAACTTCATCTTAATTATTATTATTCATAATTTAACTAACTAACCATCACGCCGTTTCTCCGCAGCGGTAGGCAGAGAGGACGGACCGCCAAACAACTCGGTCTTGGCACACACTCCTTGCCTCGTTCACATTCATACATCGTCTCATACATGCTTTTCTATTATTCTGACTCTTGATATGGTCCGACTAAAGTATCTGATTAATTTAGTCGTGCCATGTCTTTCTTGGACGTCCACGACTTCTACCATTCACATTTGCGGTTGTATATTCTCCTTACACTTTTTAATCGTTCATTTGCTCTACATGCCCAAACCATCGGAGCGTTCCTTTCTTCATCTTACTAATTACACTTACATCAGCCTTGCATTCTTTGCGGATCTCCATGTTTCTCACACGATCCTACATGATTTTACCACACATACGCCATACATCTCAGGGATCTCATTCTACAGCATTCAGCCTACTTTCATCCTTTCTCTGCCAGTTTCATGACTCACTGCCATACATCAGGGTAGGTACCAGTACTCCATTAATAGAGTTACCTGCATTCACCCCTCTTTCAATATCTCTATCAGCCTTCCCATCTCTCGTAAACATACTTCCCAAATACACAAACTCATCCAACTGCTCCAAGTTTTCATCATTCACAACTACGTTGCACATTGTTTTCATATTCTCTCTTTCAAATATCATGGCTTTAGACTTTACTTACATTCATTATTAACTCATTCTTCGTTCACCCTAGATACGAGAGACTGTAGATCTTCCATACTGTGAATATCTCGACCCATCGCCTTGCACTGAGATGGATTCATACGTTTGTTACGCCTGATTCGATACACTGACCCCCAGATTCCTACCAACCCCTAATACCTATTTCCTTCCCAGAACTCCTTCTAATTAGAACTTCGTCTCCATATTTTAAAAAAACTTAAAAAAACTTTTAAAAATCCTTAAAATACCCTCCACACAGCATTCCTTAGGATGACAGTGATGATGACAGTATGATAATATAATAAGTCATTATTATACATCAGCTTTCACAGGAGAATACCTTTATTTCATAGGAAATAATAACAATGTTAATAATAATACATAACGACTACTTAATGTAAAAACCTAAACTTTTAAATAAAAAAATATATTTTTCAGTGGTGTTTTATATTTCCGTGTGTTGTGACGCCCTGGGGATTATTCAACTGGCGGGCGCAGATATCCATCGCGAAGACTTGTTGTCACAATACAAGTGTTCTTCTTGGGTGTTGACAGTTAGCCGAAAAAAATCCCGTATTTATGGAAAATTTAGTTTACTTGTAAAATTTGGGAATATCGATTCACATGTAAAAGAAATCAATATGTCGCAAATATTTTTCATATTTAGAAGATACAGATTTTTGTAGAACTTCTATAACTTTTTGTAGTTTATATTTTTTAAATAAAAAAAAATATGTAGATTGAAGTTTTAAACCAATAAACAACTCACGATTTGCTTCTAAAATCATACCAATTGCATAGTGAATTTCCGACAGTTTAAAAAGTTGTTCAAATAATATTTTTTTAATTACCTTTCTTCGAAATAGGGAATCTTAAGGGAAATTTTCCCACGTTATGGGGAAAAATAGAAATCCAACGTTCAAAACGACCGGCCAAGATACAATATGCCAATATTTAATTTGTGATCGGGAATGGTCGTGTAACTTCGGATTTAACGAGCGGATACTATTATCAAATCCATTTTTAGTAACCATTTACAATAAATTTTGATAGAATTGAGTTAAAAAGCGATGAGGGCGACACAAGCGACAAAAAATTAAACTATTTTAGCCAATTTCGATAAAAACGATTGTCCTGCTAGGTTCTTAATTCTATTTGTCGATTGAAATGCATTCAACCTTTGGTGGCACTTACGCCCACACGCGCGTTTCTCTGAAATTGTATGAAATGATGGCGCATCGTGCTGTTGGATGCGTAGGACCACTGAGTTACTCGAAACTGTGACTTAATAGAGGTGCCCGAGTTCGTGGGGTGAAGTTTGTCCAGGTCTTGGTCTAGGATGCATTTGCCTGTCAGTTTGCGTGGTGGATCAGATCGAGAAAGACTGGGAGAGGGAGAAGTTTGACCTCTCCAGCCGGACTCTCTCACACATCGTCTTTCAGCGCGGTGGAAGGGATGCATTCATACGTTGGTCACTTCCAAACACATTGACCTCCAGATTATTATCTACCCCTCATACCTTTTTCTTTCTCAGAATATCCTCTCTTTCCTTTCTTATATAGACCCTCCAACAGAGGGGAATTATTTTTCTCAGGATTTCCCGTGTGGAGCTAATGTAAAAAAGATATTATTGATAATAGAATTATTCATGGCATTACCGTTTTTGAACCCCGCGCATATCTTATCTGACGTAAAGAATGACTTGAAGCCGAACGGCAGATTCTCGAGGCACTCCTCAGGTGCCACCACCGGGACCCCCAGGAAGTTGAGGCTGTCTGAGGGGACGCCCGACTCCGTGAGCCCCCAGCCCGCCACCTGCAACCATCACAATCACATTCATTAACATTTGAACAAAACAAGATTTTTTTATGGAAACATATTATAACAAGGTTACAATTTTACAACATAATATAAACATCAATATTTCAATCACTCTCCTAATAAAGCAGCTGCTTGTGTTTAGGAGAGAACAACTAAATATTTTTACATTTGTTTAAATTGAACAAAAAATATTAGTAATTTAACAAAAAATATTAGTGATTTTATGAGAAAATACAGATAAAAGTAATAAAAATATAGGTTAGTTAATAAATGATTCAAAGAATTGATTAGGCAAAAACATATTTCTAAACAATAAGTAAAGTTATGAGGTGGTACTAGAGTATTTTAATTTTTTTTTTTAAATATTTATCGTAGTTTTCTTCCGATCTAATAAATAATTTTATACCCTTGAATATATAGTGATGCTGTGCTGTTGTGGTTCGTACTAGTGGCACGGTTAGTCCTCCATCAGATATTATTATTTTATTTATATTTAATTGTGGTAAATTATTTTTACTAAAGAAATCTTTATGTATTTGTAGTAGTGCAATTTTGTCATAATTTTTTGTAAGTGGGGGAACCGGGAAATCATGAAAAACATTTATAGTAGGGTAGTAATTGGGCTTTTTTAAGATGATTTTTATTGATATTTTTTAATTGTTTCCAATGGGAGTAGGGATGATTTATATGCACCTCCCCCCTCAAACAACGATTCCATATTGTAGTACAGAGTGCTCAAGTGCATAATGAATATCTTTTAGTATTTCTAATGATACAGTATTTCTAAGTCTAAAAAATATAAAGATCAGTTTTCTCATTCTGTCTACTGTGGAATTTATTTGAATTTTCCATTTGATGTTATCATCGATAATTATTCTAAGATATTTTATTTCTCCTTTACTACTAATGTGTGTACAGTTTGAGTTACAGGGTGCGATTCTAAGGAGGCAATTTCTTTCGTGAATTTTTATGTTTAGATATTCCCTGTTAGGCTATAAGGTATAAAATGTGTTTTTTCGACATTTAGTGTTAATAAGTTTTCGTCAAACCATAGTTTTACGATATTGGGTTATTCGTAACCCGGGAATGTTTGTCTTTCTTTTAAAAAAAAAAAATTGTTTATTAATTAATTTTGAATGTGGGACACTATCAAAAGCTTTACGGAGGTCAATGATTATACTTAAGCATTCTTTGCCTCTATCTAATATCTAATGTTTTGTAAATAAGCTTAGTTAATTCTGCTATTTCACTTAGTTAGTTGTTTACTTTTACCTGTTGATTTCTTTGATAGAGATAACTTTTAACCGTGTTTTAGCTTTGCCAGTTATTCCTATATTATTTAGTTTATTGATTAATTTTGATTGTGGGACACTATCAAAAGCTTTACGGAGGTCAATGAATATACTTAAGCATTTTTTGTCTCTATCTAATGTTTTGTAAATAAGCTTAGTTAATTCTGCAATTGCGTCTTGTGTGCTAAGTTTATATCTGAAACCGTATTGACTAGGGTTAATACATTTTTGGTTATCTGTATAATCAGTTATTTGTTTTTTTTATTACTTTTCGTGTATTTTTGCAATATTGGATAATAAGGATATAGCTAACTCTGCACAAACCTCAAGTACGCCTACCTCTGTACATCTCACTACTGATTCTGTACAAAGCAGGTGTCTGTTGCTCACTCTGAATCCGTTGTTAACAGACCAATTGCCATTTCCAATGTACAGGTGCAATGCAGGTATGCAGGTATTTTAATGAAGCCTGCTCTAAAGAGCTAGCAGCATTGATCCCCGGTATCGTGAAGATTTCCATGTTTTAGGAGGGAGGAAGTGCAAATCCCGATATATCGTTGCTCAGGTGAGCTGTTGAACTCAAGAACAAAACGAAACAATCCATTTTCATGTGAAAATGTCTTTTACCTTCATTCATTATTAATTACAAACCAATTGTGTTGGATTACTTATTATTACATTACGTAAAGAGGAAATTATCTGACACTCAGTTAAAGACACTCGGCGCTAAAATTAGCCATCGTATGTTGACCGTGCTTGCAAATAACGCCAACCTATATATATAGTAATATATGATGAATTAAGTTAATGTCGTATTGATAAAGGGTTTTATCGATCGACCATGCTAAAACTCCGGAGGTCTATCATGAAACCATATATCACTAATATATTGATCAAATCCTGTTAATTTTGGTGTTACTGGAATAATAAACTTTAAACAATGGACCGTAATAGTAGAATGCAAGAATGTAGCTGTAACGAAAAAAATGAAAGAACAAATAATTTCAAAGATGGGAAAAAAATTATGTGAATACCTCCAAAACCTAAGAATTCCAAAAGAAAAATTATTGGTGTATCTGATATAAATATACTCCAGAAGAAATTGTATCAAAAATGAAGATGCAAAATGATTAACTGGAAACAAAGACAAACGAAAATAGTAATGGAAAAAACATTAAAACGAAAAGCGGAAAAACAGAGATTAGTACAAAAAGTTCTTTCACTTAACCATTTTTTTAGCGTACATTTCCTTCTGAAACTCAATTCGCAGCTTTTTGTTGCAGTGGGTAACATGTTGTAAATTATTGGAACAAGGTATTCTAGAGTTCTTTGACCGTATTTATTTAGGTATCTGGGAATTATAAGTCCATCGTTTGCAGTTAGTCTTGTATTATGAGCATGAACCACTAGTTTATTATATTCAGATTGAGACGTATGTTGACTCGCAATTTTAAGCCACAATATAGCACCAACAGATAATAAATGTACAGAGTTCTATAGTAACGATTTTGGTATATCATGTTTGGTATTCAGTTTTATGAAGGTAAAGTGTAGGGTTTTTGACAACATCTCGTTTCTAAAATGTTACAAGTGCAATGGCTATATGCAAAAATCACAAGACTGCAGAAGTGAAAGAACATGCACTCGATGTTCCGAAGCACATGACAATGAAAACTGTAAAAATGATATTCGGTGCATTAACTGCAAAACAACTAATGAAAAACTAAAATAAAAATTGATAACTGACCATAATGTTAGGAGTGATGAATGTTGATGATGATGAATGAAAAATTGAAACAGAAAAAAAGAAAATTATTTTTTTATGCCATTAAAAAACTACACCAATAAACATTCATATTCCACTAATTTCTCAAACGATGTCATCAATTAAATCAGTAAAACAGAAGTCAAATCAACAACAGAAGTAGAAAAACAGAAGTCATAGGATAAAACTAAACGAATTGAAAATGTCAGAATGTCAGAGGCCTTACAACAAAATTAAATTTACTTCAATCTACACTCCCAATGTTAGAGCTTGACTTTGTGCTGCTTTCTGAATCGCGGTTAGAGCCAAATATTCATTTCAGTGAATTAGGCTTCATAAATCATAATGTGCATAGATTAGACAGAAGTACATTGACAAGTGCTAAAAGCAGAGGTGGTGGTGTTTAAATTGCTACCAGCAAGAAATATAAAGCAAATTTAATTACAACAAAACACATACAACTTGAGCAAATCTTCCTACAAGTGAATGTTGCCAGGAATAAAAAGATTATTGTGGGCTGTATTTATATCCTACCAAATTCAAGCAATGAAGTAAAGATACAGGTGCCATAGTGAGGAAGTGAAAACTATATTAAAAAGGAATCCTAGTGCAACATTTTTGCTTGCTGGTGATTATAATCTTCCAAATGTAAACTGGGTGAACAGTGATAATAATTTCAGTGTAAGTGAGTCTGAACGCATTATTCTAGACATGGCATTATTCCTAGGTCTGAATCAGGCAAATACAATACCAAATGAAAATAATCGTACTCTAGACTTATGTTTTTCTAACTTAGAGTCACTACTGATCGAAGAATGTCGTGAACCGCTGGTGCCCATTGATGCTTATCAGCCTCCACTGGAAGTTATTATCCTAATGTACATGTTAATACTTGTAAACTGTCTTTCAGTTACCAAATTTTTTTCAAAACTGATTACAAAAAAATTTATAATTGTCTTCTCTTTTTTGATTGGTCATCTATGCAATATGATGATATCAACGCAGCTACCAATAAATTTTATTATTTTTTGGAAAAGCCTATTAGCACGTATATTCCAACCATGAAATGTAAGCCAAATACATATCCAAAATGGTACTATAAAGAACTTATAAATCTTTTTATCAACAAAAAACTTAAACATAAACAGCCTTACTAAAAAACCCAGTGAAAATTTTATTCAATTGACAAACGGCCGCGGATGTGAAAACATTACTAATTAAAAAATTGTTCATGGAAAAAAATACACTTGGTTTACACGGCCTGAGGGGGTAGTTTATCTCTGTTTTATCAATGATCTTTGAACGAAATTTTAAATTTTTGCAAAGTATTTTGAATGTTCTATATATTTCTTTTTTTTGAAGGTGTCGTAAAAACAAATACCATTTATGAAAACTAGATAAAATTACCTTTTAGGTTTGTGTATTTAAAATACACTTTAGTTTTCAAAAACTGCCATATTTTAAGATCCAAACTCGGAAAAAAATTTCTTACCCAAACATTTTTGACCAAAATGTAGAGAAATTAAAAAAAAAACCAAATTTCAAAAACACAGTCCTTTTATGTAATAAATTTGGAAGGAAACTATCACCTCACTTTTTCCTCGTGCATACAATTAAAAAATAATAAAAAATTTCAAAGTTTTTTTTATTGCCAAAAAAATAACTTAGAAATAATACCGGCTTTTATAACAGATTTCTTGCATCTCGAAAGACGTTACTTTCTTTGATAGGTTTACGAACACATGTATTAGATATTAATATTAATAAAAAATATCACTTTTAAGAAATTCTCTTAAAATAAAGATCTTAAAATGTTAATTTTATCTTTTAAGTAAACTATCTATAGTTCTATAGAACAATATTCTGACAGTCCAACTTTGAAAGTACGGCGTTTGTACAATAACTTGGTTAAATTGATGTAAACCACACACATAACATAGTAAATATATCAATTATGTGAAAAGAAGAGTAAATTCGTCACTAAAATAGAAATTATTTAGTAAAATCACAACATTTAGGCACTAACAAAATTTTTTGACATCCCGCCATAAAAACACACCGGGCTGTCTTCATCGCGGTGCCGTTGAGAATTAATGCATAGGCGCGCCAATAATGCCCCTGGCGGAGAAAAATTAAAACAACATTCTTTCCTAGTAAATTAATACCATATACAATGTTGTCAAATTTTCAATACGTTTTTACAGCGCGGCCGCGGATGCAACGTTATTAGTAACAAATTGGGATCTAGCGTATACAGGGTTTATTTAAGTTATTGCAATAATACAGTTAATCGGTCGCGCTGTGGTTTTTTTTTAGTAAGGCTGAAAGAATATAAATTATTTCGAAAATATTCTGATTACATCGAATTTAAAAATGTAAGAACTTCATATAAAAAATGTCTATGACCAGCTACCGTAACTATATAAATGAAATTCGAAATTCCATAACAAATAATGATAGTTATTTTTGTAAGTACTCGAAATCTCTTAAAGAAGAAGAGTCTGATTTCCCGAGCATTATGCACCTAGATGGCAGCCTTAGCAATAATACTGATGGTATATTACTTATTTGCAAACTTTTTTAAAAATGTTTATTCACCAGACTCAAACAATGCTCCTTATCTAACAACAAATCTAGATGACACTCTTGATATTTCACAGTGTGCCATAAGTAGTTCTGATGTAATAACTAAAGTTAAATCCTTATATTTATCAAAGAATGCATCAAAGTAATTGATCTTCTATTAACTAAACTTTTTAACCTATCTTTATGCAGTGGAATTTTTCCCGAAAGTGGAAAACTAGTTATTTGACTTCAATTTTAAAAAAGGGTGATAAAATTAATGTTTGTAATTACAGACTAATATGCAATCAATCCACCAAACCGAAACTCTTTGAAAGCCTAATACTTGACAAACTTTTTTCACAAATAAAACTTGTAATATCACCTCACCAGTTTGGATTTATGCCCGGTAGAAGTACTCTTTCCAACAAAATTTCGTGACCAATGCTTTTAAGGAAAAAAAAACAAGTAGACTCCGTTTATACTGATTTTAGTAAAGCCTTTGATACAGTTTCTAATAAAATTCTCATTTAGAAAATTAGAAAAGTTTGGTTTACGTGGCAATATATTAGCCTGGTTTGAAAGCTATCTCACTGGAAGGCAACAAATTTAGAATAAAATCCTCCCTGTTGGAAAAATTTTATGCAGCAAGTGGAGTTAAAAAGAAAGGTTTGTTGGAGTTCCACAGGGCATCTTATTTATCTTGTTTATAAATGACCTTTCAAAAATATGTTATGATGTATCCATCTGACTTTTTGCTGATGACCTCAATTTTTTTAGAATTATTCAATTACCATTGCAACATTCTTCAACATAATATCAAACAAATTGTTAATTTGGTGTAATGAAAATAGACCTTACTTAAATATCTCAAAATGTCAAAAAGTAACATTTTCTCGAATAAAAAATCCAGGGATATTTAATTACAATATTGATAACAATGCTCTTCAGACATTAACAAAAATCAATTACTTGGGTATCACTTTTCAATCAAATCATTCATTTGTTAACCACATAACGGAAAATTTCTAATAAGGTCTTAAAAATGTTGGGATTTATAACTAGGCTAACTAGAAGTTTTAAAAATATAAAGTGTATAAAAACTGTTATATTTTGCCTATGTAAGAAGTCAACTTGAGACCATTCTCCCGTCTGGAATCCACATTATAGTATACATGTACAAGCTGTTGAAATAATACAAAAATAAATTTAAATAAATGAAGACAATATAAGCGAAACTCAATCGAAAATCTGGAAACAGAAAAATTAGAAAAACATAATAACACCACTGGGACTCGAACTCAGGACCTCTTGCTTTCCGGGCAAACGCGCTAACCACTGCGCCACGGTGTCGATATGAAATTCGGTCATGTTTAACTGTACCATACTTCGACTAAGAACCACCTACATTATCTTCATTTTCTTTAATGCATATATTATTGGCAACTATCTTTATGTATGATCGCAAGATTCAAACCCGAACTAAATGCTCTCTAGATAGTGTCTGGATAAATCTTTATCTATTTTATTTAATATGCGACATCTATCGACTTTTCTGCAAGTCTAAGATGATTTTTTTTTTTTTTTTTTTTAACTTTATGAGTAAAACCTCAAATTGTAATATTTAAATAAATGAAGACAATATAAGCGAAACTCAATCGAAAATCTGGAAACAGAAAAATCAGACACCTCTGGGACTCGAACCCACAACCTCATACATAAAGATAGTTGCCAATAATAAATGCTTTAAAGAAAATGATGATAATGTAGGTGGTTCTTAGTCGAAGTATGGTACAGTTAAACATGACCGAATTTCATACGACACCGTGGCGCAGTGGTTAGCGCGTTTGCTCGGAAAGCAAGAGGTCCTGGGTTCGAGTATCAGAGGTGTCAATATGTTTTTCTGATTTTTCTGTTTCCAGATTTTCGATTGAGTTTCGCTTATATTGTCTTCATTTATTTAAATATTACCATTTGAGGTTTTACTCATAAAGTTAAAATAAAAAAACAAAAAACAAAAATAAATTCTTACGTATCTAAATTTTAAAATAGGTATTCCAGCATGTCAAACTACAAAACTATTTTAAATTATATGAATATGCTCAAATTGTCAGACAGAAGAATTTTCACTGACTTGGCATTTCTATATAAAATTCTAAATGATTAAGTTGATAGTCCGGTATTGCTAGAATTGATAAGCTTCCGGATTCCACTACGTAATACTAGAAGTCAGGATTTATTTCAGTGCAAAAATTCTGGGACTAACTAATATATGTATTCCTCTTTGCCCAGAATACTAATGGAGGTAAACAATTATACCAAGTCAGTGGACATCTTCAATTTATGTTTAAACAAATATAAAATATTGTTACTGAGACAGTTCTGTTATGTACAATGAATGCTGCGTATTTCTTATTATACATATGTTATTTAAAAGCCCCGAAAAAGGGCGTTAATAGATAAATAAGTTATCAATGCGATCATGGCGAGCACGGTCAACGATTGATTACAAATATTCTAAACGACGATTGATAAATATTAGCGCGGCCTCTGTGGTATCAGACAAGTTTTGGTTAAGAATCAATATACACAAATATTTTTTCAATAATATCGTTCGTTATGAAAAATTACTGACTAATTTAATGAACAAATCGAACTAACGAAGCTCTTAGAAATTAAAGAAAATGTATACACAATCCATAGACCTAAATAATTCACCCAAGACGGGATCTATTTATTCCATTTGATCTTATAGAAATGAAAATGGTTAATATACGACTAAAGACCTCATTAACTAATTAACTCCCGTTTAGTGTCAAAAGGTAAATGCAGACTGCCTATTTATATTAGTATTTCAATAGGTTTGCCAATTTATGAATATTTTTACGTAATTGGTTGGCGGCTCATCTTTCAAAAAGTGAATCAAACGAAAAAAACCTCCACACTTATTAAACAAAATAATTAATTACATTGCCCACAGTACCCGGGCTAGCCTGGTTTTCAGCTTCTCCGTTTGGGGGGTGAGTTAGACCTTGTTCTTGCATATACTGGAATCAATTTTTTTCCAGAACGGAGTCCTCACAACTCATCTGCGCCTTCCCCAGCGACATGACATGTGTAGGCCTAAGGTTTGGCCGGGCGAACTTGACATCCTTCCGCCCCCCCTCCGGCAACTCGACGCTTCCATCTTTAGGGTCTTCGGGTACGTCCCCCTACTTCCCACTCACTATCGTCAAGATACAACCGAGAAACCAGCTAAAGGACGCGGACTTTGAGATTCGTTCACGGCCAGTCTGACAGCCATACACATTCTCGCTGATACTGCCACATGACGAGAGAGGTATCCAACCCGACATTTATTATCATTTCTTGCAGATGCTTGCAGCATACGCAAGATGCCAATACCCTGCGAGCAGCCGCCTTTTACGTTTATGTTTTTTTTTATTATTTTATGTTTGAATACTTTATATTATTTATCATAGTATTATTTGCATTTCGTATATTATGTAAGCACTTGCATACTGCTTCCTAATACAGTAGTAGGCAGGGGCACTAAATGTCTAGATTCGTTCAAACTTAAATATGGATTCGTTCATTCCAAAAAAATGAGAGTCCTTGCTAGAGCAATGAAGGAGTAACTATCTGTTACTTAGTCCAGGGCGGTTAAGTGGTGGATAACCTCCAAAGGTCTGGTTAGTGTACAGTGTACAGGTCCGTGTCTTCTAGGTCCAGGCAGACTGCGCGCACCGTACACCAACGAGCACCACCGAGTGAACACTGCCAATAGTCATGTAGATAATGGGTATATCGCCTTGCCAGTTCCAGACAAGTCTTCCGTTCAAGGTGATACTGAGACTCTCCACACTAATATATAATACCTAATATATAATTTACCTTGCCCACAGTGCCCGGGCTGGTCTGGTTGGTGTACAGGTCTTCAAGATCCAGACAGACTGCACGCACCGTGTCAGAGAACGTCAACCTTGTCGTTAGAAGGATAATGGAGATGTCATCTTGAAAATTTCGGGTGCTTGCTCCGTACTGCTCTCCTAAATGAATTTCGCTCACCTGCAACGTTATTTTAATATATGATAAACTGCCTAATCATCATATGATTTGCAGAACTGCTTACGGGATTGCATGCAGGGCTCTGCAAGTCGGATCGTTCGTAGGCAAAACCGCCAACCGAATTATTATTATTCCATTCGTGGGGCCATCGGAAAATTAGTATACATGCAGTACTGCGAATCGTATGGTGAGTTGATCCTATTAGAGCCCGAATATCGCAATATCTCAGGTTTCACTGACAGATCCTAAAATTTTGTAAAAAAATCGTAAAATGTCCTTTTTAATCAAACTCACCTTACAAACTCAATGAAGCATGAAAGTTAATAATAAGCCCTTAAATCCCTCAAGAGGCAATAACCAGACAAAACCGGAAATACGTAATTTTTAAATCAAATATTATACGTATTGACTCTTTTCCACAAAAATTATAAATTGATTTCGAAAGACTGTTTTTTTTTATCTGGTAAAGCTATGTTTTGAATTTTGACAAAATATGTTTATTTTTTGGTACAATAAGGTTTTGGCAGATGTGTTAAATTTTCAAACAAAATTTTGTATCATACAACATACATTTCAAATCATATAATCATCTCGTAAATCAATAAAGTATTTGGGAAAGCTACTCTTCAGAATTTTAATATTAGTTCAAATATTATTTTAATATTAGTTCATTAAAAAAAGATCCGCGCCCTTTTTTTGTGTCTTACAAACTAATATATTAAAAAAAATGCATTCTTATTTTGCTCAGACATTATTTAATAATTATAAATACTTAAGATCAAAAAACAACTACATAATTTCAATAGTTTTATCATCACGAGTTTGAGTATTTTTGAATGTAGGTATTTATAAAAGTAAATTTTGAATGAAATAAAATCGATATTGCGTTATTATATTAATTGCTGGTATGGAGAATAATTAATCTTTCTCATCGGAACCGCCCTATACAGTAGCAAGGGTACTATCGCAAGAACATCGTTCGTCGAAATTTAAATTCTCGACCGCTGGTTAATGGCTCTTAAAAGATGGTCATCAGCGCCATTTTGTTTTTTTGACAGTTGAAAGGTTCCCGTTAAATGCCGATTCTAAGTCCGCTTTTAAACAAATTTCCCCATTTTTGGTATATTTACCCAATCTTCAAAATCGCACAAAAGCCGAATGTTTCAAATAGAATCAATAATACACTTAAGGTAATGTACCACGTCATGTTAAATTCGCATATCAGGCCGCTAACAATAAACCACATTTTGTAGATAGTGACAATGTTTAAATTCCCATAGGAACAGCCGCCTGTTTTGATTTATTGAAGAAAAAAACATCGCCGAAAAGCTTGTTTTATTTTATTTTATGAAATTCAGACATAAATATTTAAATATTTTACCAACATTTTCCATTGAATTTAGTTTTCTACATTATACTATAAAACCACACCCGAAAAGGGATTCGCGAGAAGGAGATTTTAAACTTTGCAGCAATTTTATAGTTCTGATGGTTTATATTTTTCTCGGCGAATGAAAAGACTAATAAAAATAGGCAAACATTTCATTGTACATCACCTTTACTCACTCCATTACTTAGCAGGGCATCACCTTCACTCACACTATTACTTAGTAGTGCATCACCTTCATTCACACCATTACTTAGCAGTGCATCACTCACACAAGTGATGGATACCTTATGGACTTTACAAACGTAGAAAAATGGAAAGGAATTAATTAATATGTGTGGAAATAGCATTGTAACTATAAAGTTCATGTTAAAATTTAGCTTAAAAAGGCAAACAAACCTCCGACTGCTGTCTGCCTATATCTGTAGAATTCCATGAAGAGGAGAGGACTCCTGCAACTATTCGATAATCCTCCACGTGGACCTGGTGGCTGTGAGCACGGTTGGAGAAGCAATGCGCAGCTACAAAACAAAGATAGCTTTTAATGAACGTGTGTGGCGTGTGGGAATCTAATCCAAGGAGGAGAGGATTCCTCCAATTATTCGATAGTCCTCCACGTAGACATGGTGGCTGTGAGCACGGTCGGAGAAGCAGAGCACGGCTACAAAACAAAGCGAGCTTTTAATGGGCATGTGAGGGGATCTAGCAGCACCAATTTCTAGCTTTTGGTCTAGGTCTTCGGAAGTCAATTGGTACTACAAATTATTGACTTTCGAAGTCGAGTATTTTTTTTTCTTACGTCTCATTCAATAATTCTTCGAAGATGGTCTAATTTTACTTTACTCATATGAAAGTCCATAAAAAATCGTTCCTCATCAGATTCTAGTTCCTTTGCTCGCTAGAGTAGTGAACTCTAGTAAGTTTTTTTTTTTTTTTTTTTTAAATATTTATTGTTATTAAGTTTATTTTGTAGAACTCCATTTTAATTTTTTTACTTATTTTATATATTTAATGATATTATTATTCAAATTGTACAGCTGTTTCGCATCTAACGCATAATAATAATTACGAAGCAGAAGCAGAACTTGTTTATAATAAACTGTTTTTATACATTGAATAATAATATTATTAAATATATTAAATAAATAAATAAACAACTAGTAAGTAAAGGTTTAATTATTTTTCCTTTATACGAAAATATTAATTTAAAAATAAAAATATTAGTAAGTCGTCCTCAAATTTAGTTTCTAATTCGGTACGAATTGCGTCGGCTGATAACTGAAACACATAAACACGACCTAAAAAATAAATGTCAATCAACTGACGCACCTGCGCGCCACATACATAAGAAATCGAGATCATTGGAATGGTCCGGTGCTCTGTGGGGAACCCGCTAATACAGCGCGGGTACAAACTATGCACCCTAAAGTTAAATCTTAGACTTACAGATTTCAATATTTCGTTTGCATGGAAATACTATGACATGAAACTACTTGTCACGTGGTCACACGCGTCGCGTGCATAGGACAAGTGTGCACGTTGACCTGGGGACGTAGCATTGCATACATATCCCTATATCCTTTGTCCCTCCCCCCTAGAGAAGGTGGGGAGACTCTGCGCTGTGTCTTCAATGTATACCATCTTTGCGCCTCCGGTGTGGGGGCCCTAGGAAATGTGTTGAAAATTACTTTCAAGTTCAGTGTTTTCAATTTGTACCATCTTGGCACCTAGCCTCCATAGTAGGGGCCCTAGGGTTAAAATATTTGTCAAAATAGGGTCCCTGCCTCACCTCCCGCCCAGACATTGGGGTCCTAAGCCCGGGTCTTGGTTAGAGGAAGTATCTGCCTCAGAACTCACCACTTATGACCAGATTACTCCGCACCAAGCTGCCGCCGCAAGCCTGCTCAAACTGATTGTTTTCTTCTCGGTGGAAGATGGCCACGTGCCACGGGAACTGCTTTGCTCTCACTCCTCCAAGTCCCCCCCTCACAAGGGGCGTTGAAGCAACCGCCTCCAATCCGCACTCTGGAAATATGAATACATCATGGTCCATTGTACGCCCAACCTTGGCCCAAGTTTGGGCGTTCAATTTGTTGTACATTTTTTTTGGTTGGTTCTAATGCCTTTCTGATCTACTTTCACTCCTCCTAGTCCCTCCCTCAGGGGCGTTGAAGTAACCGCTTCCATCATCCACATCATGCGTGGTAATCACATAAAAAGTAGATGATGACTACGCTGTTTATTTATCTGACATTTGTGGTGCATTATGCAGTCAGTACTCTGACGTAAGCTCCTTGACATCTATAAATACATTATCTAGTCTAGGTGACCTGTTGCCCGTTCTGGAGAACTCTATGAATTATTATTATTATACAAAAATAATATAATACAAACATCCGAGAAAAACACTCATTTGACAAAGAGCCAGAGCTCACTATTTTATACAGAAACCATCACGGAAATCGGATAAATGGTTTAGGGTCGCATAAGGGACAAATAATGAAACATTCTTTTTTATACATTATAAGATTTTAGGTAAGCAAATTTGTTTACTCGAGGTGTTATTATTTTAGGTCGAGGTTATATCATATAATATGTATTTATTTATTATATTTGTTTAGAGATTGCTTATTAATACTTATCCAATAATAACAAAGTGAAAAGCGTTCAATATAAACAGAAAAACCGTAGAAATGAAACAAGAGAATTCCAGATAATGGCAGAAATCCAGCTACTAATAATTAGCTAGGCTAAATTACATGGGCTGATGGCCAATTGCAATAAAACATACATCACTAATATTATGATTTTTCAAGAGAGTTCCAACTACTCCCAGCCACATGGAGCCACTGAGATTATGGCATTTCCAATTGGGATATGTTATTAAGCTGAATGAAAAGTGGAGTAGGGTGGGGAAACAAATGGGAAAGAGGAAAGTGGAAAAGTACCTGGCTAATCAGATCTAGTCACCAAACACGGCTAAATGATGGTCTTACGCCAGAGTGATACTGAAGGTATCTTCTCCTCTGGAACGCGCAGCAGTTTTATACTAAATTGTGAAATAACACAATTCAATCAAATAAATAGTCCATCCCTAATGAAAGTGAGACTATGAACCTACAGAAGTATTTAGTCATATATTAAGATTTCTAATTTTCCAATATGGTGCTGTTCTATTTTAAAAATGTGTACAAGTGTTATTATGTATTGTGAGGCTGATGTTAGTTCCTAGTTAGGTAGCGGGCAGATTACCCTTTCTAAGGAACCAAAGGTTCGTGAAAATGCCAGATTAATTATGCTGAAAAAAGTATGTTTTTATTAAAACTGTTTTCTAAGTTTTTTATTAGCGTGTCATTAATAGATGTTTTTTTTTTTACATGAATACCGCACAAGAGTCCCAACTGCTCCCGTCCGGAGCCAGCGGGACTATGGCATCCCCAATTGGGGTATGCTGTGAGGCTGAAGGTAGTGGGGAGGGGAAGGAGATGGGGAAGAGGACGGTGGGGAAGTACCTGGCTATTCAGATCTGGTCACCAAACACGGCTAAAGTCATTTCAAGCAACGTTTCAATTCTGAATGGTGGTCTTACACCAGGGCGATACTGAGAGTATCTTCCACGTGCCACAAATATACTATATATTATTTGAAATGAATAAATTGTGAAATAAAAAAAATTAATCAAATAAAATTTATTTGCCATTCGACCCCGCGACCTTCGGTGTGCGAGTCAAGAGCCTTACCGCTGCACCACGCCGGTCGTCTATGTATGTATAATTTTAAGTGACATTGTATAACATTTTAGATTAATTTTTAAGTCCTCGCATTCCGAATCTCTACCGATTTATAACACATTTCCCTTAACTAGCTCCTAAAAAATAAATGTAATTTTTGAAGATAATATAAATGTAGGTATTTGCGGAACCAAAACGGTAATTATATTAAATTGCTTTCATGAAAAAAAATCGCGTAGTATGTATGCTCAGAAAATTATTGAAAACAAAAATTATTACATTTGAAAAAATTTTATACATGTTACAAGTACGAAAAAATTTACCGGGAATTATCAATTTGGTAAGCGGGTATGGGAACCACCGCCCTGGGAACCATTTATTGCATAACCAACGACAGACAACTACCTGGCAGGCCGGATTGGGAGAGACTGATTGAGGGAGACGTTTTGACCTCTCTCGGAATATGACCTTGTACCGCAGTGGGAGGGATGAATTCATATGCCTGTCACTCCTGGATAAACTGACCCCAGATTCCTACCCACCCATCATTCCTTTTTCCTAATAAGTCCTTCCACACTTCCCAAAGATGACAGAGGCCCCG
Organism: Limnephilus marmoratus; assembly: GCA_917880885.1. Taxonomy (NCBI): domain Eukaryota; kingdom Metazoa; phylum Arthropoda; class Insecta; order Trichoptera; family Limnephilidae; genus Limnephilus; species Limnephilus marmoratus. The sequence goes on from OU862930.1 coordinate 284,367, forward strand.
AGGGGAAATATTTTCCTCAGGGCCTCCAGTGTGAAACTTATGTAAAACAATGAAATAATTTAATAATTTATCAATAACGAAATATTCACAATTCGCTGAAATTTTTAAATAACTCACGCTTTATTAAATATTTTCGCTTACGCACTTACATCGAAATGTTTTTTTTTAAATAAACGCACCTTACTACTACACATTCGTTTTATCATTAATTTCTAAAACCGTTTTCTTTTGAACCCTTACTTCGGATCCTTTAAACATATTTCGCACCTAGTTATGAATGAAGTGAATAAAAATGCATTTATAAAAATCGTTCTGAAGATTCATTATCATCAACTGGATTTTATTTCTCCTAACAAAGTTAAATGGCATTCCTACAATCAAGCTAGTAGCTGATATCCACCAACACAAGCAAGCTAGTAGCTGATGTCCTGTAATCAACAAGCAAGCTAGGCGCTCTCCGCCAGAGATGCAAGAAAAGTACTCATTCGGTACTGAAGTAATTACTCACAATACTCACCATGTATTCAAAGTACCTACCATCATTCGCAAACCAAAAGTAATGAGCCTAGAGCCGGCTGTTCAAGACATTATCAAGGAACGGTATTGCCAGTAAAAATCCTTTGAAGCGAATAATAATATCTGCACCGTGCTATTTGATGTAATATATTCCTACCAATTAATTCTCAGTATCCACGCTTTATGATAGTAGGGTATCAAATGCAATTTTCCAGCGTTTTATAAATATTAAAATATGATATTTAATTAAATGAAGACAACATCAGCGAAACTCAATCGAAAATCTGGAGACAGAAAAATCAGAAAAAGATATTGGCTCCTCTGGGACTCGAACCCAGGACCCTTGTCTTGGGGGTGGATGAATCTGCCCACCAGGGAGAGACCTATTAAGGGAGACCTTTTGACCGGTATTACTATCTCGGAACTTTTCACTGCGGTGAGAAGGATGGATTCATAAGCTTGTCACTCTTGGACATACGGTATATCCCTACCCACGCGTCACACTTTTCTCCTTCCCAGAATTTCATATCCTCCTTTTCCTCAAAAGACCCTTCGCACAGCATCCCCATAGATGATAGACCTTGAGGGGAATTATTTTCCTCAGGACCTCCTGTGTCGAGCCTGTGATGAATTGCATTAATCAACAGTGAAAATAAGAAAATATCGTAGCTTCCCACTTTAATTCAAAAAGAAAATACCAATTAATTATAAAACAGACACACCTGCGACATCTACCGGTTCAAAGTAAATTGAATTCTTGTTGACGATAGGGATCTACAATTAAGTAGATTGAGATGAGTATTAATAAAAAAACCACAGATGGTATTAAAAATCGTCACGAGACAGGGAAAGACCCTTTCTTAGGCGCAATAATAAACACAAAGAATGATTAACCAATCACAAAAGTGGAGGGCGTATTCATATTTTGAACAAAGAAATGGACTTTGAACTAGGTAATTAATCAGAGATTTATGGAAAAAAATATCGTCATCGACCGAAAGATCAATACACTATAATGTAAACAGGGTCTCACGCCCGGTGCATCGGGTACGATGACCCTAGATTTAAGATATACAATCAGTGCAATGAAGGTGTTGACGACCGCCGTTAACGAACAAATTAATCCATATTATGTTGGAAAAACTAGGCAAGAAAATAGCAAGAAAATTATGATCAGAGGAAAGTTAAAGAAAAGACGTGTAAAACGTAAGAAAAGCTACTGTAGGGTTATTCAGCCGTATAGCGAGTACATAGAAAGTCAAGGAGGCCAGATTAAGAGGAAAGCGTACATTTAACATTTAAAAGGAAGAAAAACGCTGGAAATTAGGAATGTCACTTTTAGATGAAGCAATAACGTCAAGGAAAACGATTTGGAAAGATAATCTAATGAAAAAAATGGACGATTAAACGGAAGTGTTTATTGAACAATATAAGATTTCGACTTAATTTTGCGTTTTCAGACGAGTTTAAATAGATATCGTTATATATTTGGAATAGGGAGGTCATACTAGTTACATTGCGTTAGGTGAATCAAACAAAAAGGGTTGTTTTACGTCAATTGTTTGAAGAGAATTCTATGAGAGATAGTACACACTGCAAGGAAAAATGAAACATTATTTGAGTTGACGACCTCACACGTGATTTTGTTGTTTAAACAATAAGAAAACGAACATGGTATTATGCGATTAAACCCATTTTAATGGCTTTTAGGACGATAAAAATTATCATTGGTCTTAGGGACAGTTTACATTAACTAAAAACCATTATATTTTATTACCCTCGAATAAACGCTGAGTTATCGGTCGGTACATCGAAGTCCAGACATAAACAAATGTCAAATTTTAAATTAATGTAGATTTAGGTAAGAAAGAGACGGAATTGTAGGATGAACCATATGAAGTAATAAAAATTGACATATATTTAAGGGCCGAAGTGGAAGTTTCTCCTATAAAAAATGTGGAAAATAACATAAAAAGTAGTAGCATATAGAAAATGAAATTTTCTATGAGGTGACATACATCGAAGACGAAACGGGGGGTAGTAAAAAAGAAAATAAAAACAATTAAAAGATGATTCCGTAAGGAAAACTCATGGAAATTCAGAAGTATCGATGAAAACAATAAATTTGGCTTGGAATGTAACTAATCATATAATTGTGGAAAGCTACATGAGAATGGATGAGGAAAATCAAAGAAAGAACATCGTGGATAAAAGGAAAATGAGAGAAGAATAGGAAAATTCGAGTCTACGACATAAGTAGAGACAATACAGTTTAAAACTGAATTGATCCATATAGGTGGCATAAGAGTAAGAAGGAATTTAGGAAAAAGAGAATTGGAAAACGCATATTAAAGGTTTTTGGTTGAGTTTTTCATGTTCTGGTAGCGATAAACAAAATTGAGAATTATATACAGTCTATTGAAGACGTACCTATTATATTTTGAGAAAAAAAAAAGAATACGAAAATCATGAAATTCAAGCTAATTTTGTATGACCAACGGCACAAAGAACGATAGGGCAATTTAAAACAAAGTAACTGAATCCGTACCTTGTAAGTATGAAAATAAGAGACAGAAAGCAATGAGACAATGGAAATAGGGCTTAAGGAACATTACTCGATAATAGTGAAAGAATTTCAAGAGTTTGCGCGTTGATAGACATGAGATTGTTTTGTAACAGGAAATTCAGATACAATCTTTTGGACCTGAGAGGGGTTTAAAAGACAGGACTTAGTGATTTTTCGGGAGTCATCGCGGGTTTTGAAAAGCGGAAGTTGGTGAGGCGTGACGATACGTTCGGTAATTTACTGGTGGAAAAATTCTAATTAGTTAGAATCACAGGACTTAGGAAAAATTTCATATTCGAGCCAGTGTCTTATAAAGATTTAAAGAAATTAAAATCAGTGGGAATAGAAATAAAGTTTACGTTTTATTTAATTGTGAAGAGTTAAAAAGTGCTACAATAAATACAATTTGCGTAGTGAAAAGTTCGGATTTTACAATCAGTAAATATAAACATTTTGAGACTTAGGAAAATTGTGAAAATCAAAAATCAGTGAAATAAATAAATAAAGTTATGGGATAATTGATGTAATGCAAATGCGTTGTTTAAACGGAAAGAGTTCTAGCAAATATCGAATATTCAAATAAATCATTTAAAAATAGTGCAAATTAAAAAGAAGTGGTCTTTGACTTAGTATCTTGAGAGTGTTAGATAAAATGCATTTTAACAGGAAGTTCTAAGTGTCTAAAGTTTAGTATTAAATTCAGTGTAAGAAATTAGTACCATTAATAATAATTAATTAGATTCAGTGAGGTGATTAAATCATAAATTTAAATTGTGAAAAGTTAAAAAGTGCTGCAATAAATACAATTTGTGTAGTGAAAAGTTCGGATTTTACAATCATTAAATATAAACATTTTGAGACTTAGGAAAATTGTGAAAATCAAAAAATCAGTGAAATAAATAAATAAAGTTATGTGATAATTGATGTAATGCAAATAAGTGATAATTAATTATATGTGTCCAGTTTAAACGGCGAGAGTTATAGCAAATATCAAATATTTATGTTAATTATTTAAAAATAGTGCAAATTAAAAAGAAGTTACAAAAAAAATATGTGCGTTCAGTTTAAACGGGAAGAGTTCTATTAAATATCAAATATTTAAATCAATTAATTTAAAAATAGTGCAAATTAAAAAGAAGTTACAAAAAAAAAATATGTGCGTTCAGTTTAAACGGGAAGAGTTCTATTAAATATCAAATATTTAAATCAATTAATTTAAAAATAGTGCAAATTAAAAAGAAGTTATAAAAATTTATGTGCGTTCAGTTTAAACGGAAAGAGTTTTATTAAATATCAAATATTTAAATCAATTAATTTAAAAATAGTGCAAATTGAAAAGAGATAATAAATAAATAGTGGGCGGCACATTCCTACCACAAAGTGTCAATCTATTATTAGATTCAAAAATTTGAAAAAAAATAAAAAATTAAATAAAAAATAAAAATGAATGATAATACATAAAAATATTTTATTGTTAAATAAAAGTAACGATTATCATTTTGAAATTAATCGAAAAAAAAAAGTTATTAAATCAACTAGTTTTGAAATAAAATGCAGTTAGAACGATAAACATAATTTAATTTAGTTAGATTAAACGAGAATGGAATAAAATTGAAGTCGGAGAATTTTATTTGAATTTAGTTGATAACATAGGAGTAGGTATTAGGTAAGGAAACATAACAAGGTTTTACCGTGTAGCTCCCGGTCGGATAAAAAAAAACCTTAAAGGGGTAAGTTACATAAAGTATAAATATTTTCTAGTTTCCGAGGAGAGAGCGGCATGCAGCAGGCAGTTGGTATTTGAATTAATTTTATAACAAAGGATTACTTGCTTGATATGTGATATGTACCTATATTAAAATATTATATATAAAATAGATATATTTATATATATGTATATATATATATATTCCAAGAAAGTTTAATCAAAAAGAAACACACTTATATTAAAAAGTAAAGGTATCGATCTCGAATACCCATCTTTGCATTTATCCGTAACTATTAAAAATAGTTATGTGTTTGACAAATTTCCAAGTCAAAGTTTTGTATTTATTTTAGTATATGTACTATTTATTATAACTTCAGCTAATATAAAATGATCAAAAAAATGAGTTATGATATTAGAATTTATTTCGATTATAATATAATTGTACATATATCAGTATATTTATTTATTGAGACAAAATATATATATGTATATATGTATGCATTATAATTATATTTATCGGGGAACAGACTGGACCTCTGCGAGAAGGAAATTATCACTATTAAATTCAAAAGAAAAAAAATAGAACCATATATTAAGCTCGCGTTTAGGAATGTTCTAAAAAAAATAAACAAACATCTCATGTTTGGAATCTAGGTCACGAGGACAGTGGGAATGTTTACATAATTGAAATGGTTTATAAAACAACTCGGTCATTGGGGCACGGGGTCAGATGCCTTAAAGGAAGATGTCCTTGGGTATTAAATAGATAATTGACAAGTATTAATATTGTATTTAGATATAACTTTAGGATGGGACAAAACCATAACGTTGCGCAGTTATATATAAAAAGGGGGTTAAGCACAATCTTTAATTTGAACATGAAGAGATAAATTTTGAACTGAACAATTGAAAATAAATAGATTTATTATAAGCTAGTCAAATAATAGGTACATCAAACATTTGGAAAATCACGGGTTAGTTTAGGAGTGTATTGAAGAATTACATGGAATATTCGAGGAGAAATTTATAGAACAATTACTCTCGTAAGTATCAATCATTTACATGAAGCAGTTGACAAATCACGGGATAGTCAAATAGAAGAGTATTGAAGAATTACAAGGAAGATTCGAGTAAAATTTTGTGGAGTAATTACTTTCATAGACATCAATCATCTACAAGAAGCAGTTGAAAAATCACGGGATAGCCTAATAAAAAGTATCAATCAGTTACATGAGACAACTGAAAAATCACGGGATAGTAAAAAATTTTACCAAAAGTTGAACATTGGGGGGAAAATTTAGAAAACAGTTCAACAATAGGAGGCAGTGGTCGCTCCTTAAAAAACAAGGACCATTAACCAAACACATAATAGAGATGGCAATCTCTTAAATAAAATTGTCAACCAAACAAATCAAAAAGCTTGGAATTTTCGGCACTCCAGAACAAACCGAGATAATTTCTTAATCTATTAGTATTTATTAATATCACCCACTTTTAATATGTATATATTCGGTTACCAAACTTAGAATTTCGCAGAATTCTATGCGAGGGATCCGAGCTCGGAATATGAGACTGGCTAGTTACATATTGCGAGTTATAATCCTACCCAAACGTATGTTTACATATATATCTTTCTATGTACTGTACATTGGATAATGTGGACTCGCTTACAGCTAGCGTTTCAGACTCGACAGAGTTACTCTCACATCATTTCTTGTACGTGGAGGGAGGATTCACGACCCGTAACTCTGCAAAACACCGTGAGTATATGATTGCATATAGGACGAAACCGGTTCGCCCTAAGTAAATAGTAGACCTTGGAGGAGTAGGAATTTGGGGGTATCTAGGCTCGGATGGCGACCTGAAGGCAGTGCATGATGGCATAAGGAAGGACGGTTAGGACGCGATAACTTAGGTATCAATTAACCGATCCGCGCCAGAAGATTGTGCGAATTTCTAGTAAGAATCTGATCACCTGGTTTACTTGTAGGAGGATAGGAGCCAAATTTTCGGCAGACAAAGGGTATTCTGAGTTCGTCTAATATGCAATCTATTAATTACATTAACCTACTAAACCCATCTTTATATGTACTTTATAGCAGCTGAATCGGATTGGAGAGATGACAAGCAGATACAAAACAATCATAATCAAATTTACTAACAATTAACCATTTGAGTCATACTTAATTATTTGTTCAATTAAACGTGCGTAATTCGATTAGTACAGGTTATTTACGAGTTCGTTAGGATGTAGGAAAACATAATAAGCGACGGAGGAAAGTTAGCTCATTTAGAGAAAGTATTTTTTTTTTTTTTTTTTTATTGTTGATACAGTATTATTTTACAAATTTTTATAGTACAAACCAGTAATGTTGGCCTCACTGGGTTGTTTACCCGTGCTGAGGCCCCCATTTTATAATATAATACATACTTTATACATTATAGTTTGAAAAAAAAGAAATATACAAAGTTGGTGATAAAACAAACAAAAAAATCATTTAAAATAAAGATAATTTTAAACTAAAAATAGAGATCAAAAATTAAAATTATTTTAAATTAATAAACTAAAAAAATAAAGTAATTAAATGAAAATCGGCGTATATTATGTTTTATGTGTTTGTGAGTGTTACGTGTTTTATATTGGTTTTGTGTGTTGGGAGAATACGTTTTATTCTTTTATGTTATGAAATTTTGGTAAAATTGTCTATTTTGTTCTTTAATCCATTTTTTTATTTTGTGTCTGAAATTATTTTTATTTTCCTCAATTTTTGTTTCAAATGAAAGACTGTTGAATGCTTTTATAGCTTGGTATTTATGGTGTCTTTTTCCAAAGGTAGTGTTTACCGTCGGAGTTTTTATGTTTTCTTTGTACGCTTGTCTAATTGGTCTATTAGTGATATTTGGGGTTTGTTGGAGTGTGTTTTTTTGGTCAAAAATGTAGTTCAGTAGTGTTTTTACATATAATTGGCGTATATCTAGTACGTCACAACTTTTATATATTTGATCTGTATCGGTTAGTCTATGTTTTTTAAGTATTACTTTGAAGATCGTTTTCTGTGCGATTTCTATTTGAGCGATAGCTGCGTTTGTTGCTCCTCCCCAAGCAATTAATCCATATTCTATTATTGATTGACAAAGTGCGAAATATATTGTTTTCATTTGTTTTATTTTATATATGTTTCTTATGTTTAGGAAAATGTGTATTGTTCTGAGGAGTTTATTTGTGATTTGTTTAATATGATGTGTCCATCTAAGGTTATGGTCAATTACGATACCTAGATACTTTATTTGTTCCGTTTTTTCTAGAGGAGGGCAATCGCAGATGTTTGTGTTAATGCATTCGTGTATTTTTATGGTATTTGTATCGTTTTTTGGCTGTCCCGTGTTAGTTATACTGTACGTTGAGAATTTTGTTTTCGATATGTTTAGTGTAAGAGTGTTAGAGTCCAGCCATGTTTTCACTTGCGTGATTCCTAGATTTGCTTTGTTATATACATTTTTCCAATCCTTAGCTTTAAAGAGTAAAACTGTGTCGTCTGCGTAACTGATTATTTCACCGTCTATTTCCATGCTGCAAAGTTCATTTATATAAATGGTGAAAAGAATGGGCCCTAGTATGCTTCCTTGTGGAACTCCGTATGTAATCGGCAGTGGTTTGCTAGTATGGTTATTAATTTTGACTTGTTGTGTTCTGTCGCTCATATAACTTTTCAATAGTTGGAGTTCTTTATCTTTGATACCCATATTTTCTAATTTTTTAAAAAGTGTTTTGTGGCAGATTGAATCAAACGCTTTAGCTAAATCTAGATATATCGCTATGCATTTATACCCTTGATCTAAGTTGCTATGTATATAATCTATTGTACTTGCCAAAGCTTCTTTTGTGCTTCTATTTTCTCTAAATCCATATTGTTTATCCGAGATTAATTTGTTTTCTTCCAGGTATTTTATAATTTGGATTTTTAATACTCTTTCGTAAATCTTTGATAGCGAGTTTAACAATGTGATTGGCCTATAGTTAGTTATTTCCATTTTGTCTCCGGATTTATAAATAGGTATCACCAGTCCTTTTTTAAGAGTACTAGGAAAGAAGGCGTGTGTTATGCTAAGGTTGATTAAGTGTGTTATAGGTTTTAATATTTCATTTTTTATTATTTTAATGCAATCCGTTGTTATCTCATCTAATCCAGGAGCAATCCGGTTTTTTAATGTGTTTATTATTTTGTCAATTTCCTTTTCCGAAGTTGTTTTTATTATAAATCTGTGTTGTGTCGGTTGAGAATTGATGTTTGAAATGTTTGTTTGTGTTATTTTGTTTGTGCTATGTTTTTTACGGTTCGCTAAAACTTTCCCTATAGTTGCGAAGAAGTTATTGACATGGTTTGCCATAAATTCTGTATTTGTTTTGGCATCAATTTTGTTTGAGTTAATATTTAGATGTTCAATAGTATTTTTCTGTTTGTATTTTTGTGTGTATGTAACTTCTTTTAAAATTCTCCATATTTCCTTCGGGTTATTATTTTCTTTAAGTTTTTCTCTGTAGTATAACTCCTTAGCTACTCTAATAATTTTCGTGCAGATGTTTCTATATCTTTTATAGTAATTAAGTTGTTCCATGTCATACGGTGTGTGTTTAATTTGTTTGTGAATTTTGTCTCGTTTACGAATACAGTTTAATATTCCTTGTGTTATCCATAGTTTAATTTTTTTTGCTTTGTGTGTAAGTTTTATGTGTTTTATTGAAGTGTAATTTTTTATTTCTTGCGTTAACGTATTTGTAAATTTATTCCAGGCCTCTTCGACATTATCTATTTGGTATATTGTATTCCAGTTTATTTTTTGTAATTTTTCTTTTAAGTTTGAGAAGTCAATTATTTTTTTTGTAAATATTTTATGTTGGTTCGAATTAGTGTTTTCGGTGTCTATTGCTATCATATTCATGTAGTGATCTGTAATTGTGCTTTCAAGTACTACTGTTTTGGTTTTTAGTTTTGTCTTTTTTTTTTTTTTTTTTTTTTTTTTTTATTTATTTTTTTTTTTTCGGAGTTGTAACCAATGCTTTATTTTTCAGATTGTAGATTTGGTAACATATAATCTATATATTTTTTTTTTTTTTTTTTTTTTTTTTAATTATTTTTTAGCATATAAAATATAATGTACATTTAGATGATGTATTAATTTGCTTACATGTTCATATTCAAAATATGTTAATACCACTCTTCCATGGAAGCGTTAGCTTGTGTCTGGAAGAGTAGTGTACATTTTTTAATGCTATATTTAAGTTCTTAAATTACAATGTGAATGTAAAAAACAATAAGTTGTAAGTTCGGTGATATGTAATTATAAGTATTTATCTACTATCAAAACAATTTTACTGTTTGGATAATGTGTCCAGAATTGTTGTAATTAGTTGCTAAAAACAATACAAAATTTAACTTATTTGAAGAATGGAGTATCACTTGGAAACTGAGTTATAAGTAGATTAGATTAGTCGGAAACTGTTTTTTTTTTTTGAGATTATCTTTAAAATATTTTTTTACAGTGTTTATTAATTGGATTTTATCATGAATTTTTCTAATTTCATACGGTAATCGGTTGAAAATAAGTCTTCCTTGATAAGTATAATAATTTTGTGCAAAGGAAGTGTTTAATTTTGGGCATGAAAAAATATATTTATGTCTAGTACGGTTTTCAGTTATAAATTGATATTTTTCTTTTTCTTTTATAATTTGAATCAATGCATTTCTATTGTATAGATCTTTGAAAGATGGTACTTGAAATTCCTTAAATAATTGATCCGTTGGGTAGTCAGAAGGTTTTTTTAATATGATTTTAATTATTAGCCTCTGCACAACTTCAATTGGGGAAAGATTAGTTTTGTATGCGGATCCCCAGCTAATGATAGCATATTGTAAAGTTGATTGAACCAAAGCGTAATATATTAGATATAAGTTTTTTACAGATAAAAAATTTCTGATTCTTAAAAATATATAAATCAATTTTCTAATTTTTTTTACAACTTGACAAATTTGTTCCTTCCATTTCAAATTTTTATCGATAATGACTCCTAAATATTTGATTGTGTTTGTTGTTTTTAATATTGTGCAGTTTTGGATACAATAATTTTTACTATGTGTTTTGGAATTATCATGGATGATGATGTCAATGTTTTTAGGGGTATCATTTTTGTGTATTGCAAATGGAATTACAAATGTTTTATCACCATTTAGTGATAGTAAATTTTCGTCGAAGAAATTCTTTAAAATATTTATGTCTTCGGTGGCTTTAAATGTTACTTTTTCCCAAGTTTTATCGCTAATTATTAGTACCGTATCATCGGCGTATGAAGTAATTTGGCCATGTAGTGGTTGAAAAAAAATGTCATTAACATATATGGTGAAAAGGATTGGTCCGATTACTGTACCTTGAGGGATTCCAAAGTCTGATATTTCTTTATCGCTATTAATCTGATTTATTTTTACGCCTTGCGGTCGATTTTTTAGGTAGTTCGAAATCCATTTAATTGCATTGTCTTTTATACCTATATTGTTTAGTTTTTTTAGTAGAATCTCATGGGATATACTATCAAAAGCTTTTCTGAGATCAATAAATATACCGGCACATTTTTCACCTTTATCCAATGATTCATTGATGTATGAGGTTACATTAGCAATAGCATCTTGTGTGCTGAGTGACTTTATAAAACCAAATTGGTTTTGGTGAAGAATTTTATTACTTTCTAGGAAACCGACCAATTGGTTTTTCACAATTTTTTCAAAAATCTTTCCAATGTTTGAGATTAGACAAATTGGGCGGTAGTTAGTTACTTGTTGAGGATCTCCAGATTTATAAATAGGTGAAATAATTGTATTTTTATAGTTTGTCGGAAATATTCCCTCTGTTAAACTTAAGTTTATCAAATGAGTAATTGGTTTTACCAAATGAATTTTCATGGATTTTAGAAAATGTACTGTAATAAGGTCAAATCCGGGAGACGAACCTCCTTTCATGCCTTCTATTATTTTTAAAACTTCACTTTCTGAGGTTGTTTCAAATTTTGATAAATTATTTTGATTTTGTACATTTTCAATCGTTTGTTTTTTCGGGTTAAAAGATTTATTGATATTTTTCGCAAGATTTTTTCCTACATTAGCAAAAAAAGAATTAAAGATGTTTGCACATTGTTTAGGTTGAATATTAGCATCTATTATTTTATTTTCATGTTCAATGTATTTTATTTTTTGTGTTTTTTTAGTGTTATCCATGGCTAAGTTGACTGTTTTCCATATTTGTTTATTGTTATTGTCTGTAGAAGTATTTTATTTTTGAAATAGTCTTTTTTTTTTTTTTTGATACAGTTTGTTAATTTATTTTTAAATTTTTTGTAAAAAGTGTATGCTTTTTCATTTAGAGGATTTTTCAATGCTGTTTTATAAAGTTTTTCTTTGTTTCTAATTGATATTATAAGTCCTTGTGTTATCCAAGGCTTTAAAATTCTTAGTTTAGATTTAATGCGGACTGTAGTTTCAGTAGTTGAATTTTTTATGTGTTGAGACAATATATTTTCAAAGTTTTTTGAGCAAGTCTCGGTATCATAACTATTTAACACGTTGTTCCATTGTTCATTTCTTAGTTTTTTGGATAAAATAGTCATATTTGTGTAGGATTTTGTCTTTGTTAGATTAAATTTTTTATGTTTAATTTTGTTATCATAGAGAAGAATGCATGCATGGTGGTCAGTTATATTCGTTTTCCAAACAATTGATTTGATTTTGTCGATATCTTTAATATTTATGTTAGTCCATATATGGTCTAAACAAGATGGAGTGTGATTTTTTATCTCTCTCGTATTTTTATTAATGCACGATATGAAGTTAAATTCAGTCATTCAATTAATATATTCATTTTTGAAATTATTTTCTACGTTTTCATTAATGTTTAAATTGAAGTCTCCTGCAATAAAGCAAAGTTTATTACTAAATTTTAACAGTATGTGTTTAAATTCATTTATAAATGACGAGATATTCGAACCGTGTGTTCTGTAAACAGCTATTATGTGGTAGTTTGTTTTTTCGAGTTTTAATTGTATTTCAATACAGTTTACTAGGTGTATAGGATGTTCAGTTATTTTGACAATACTAAATTTATCGTGAATGAATATGACGAGACCACTATTTTTATTGATGTTTATTTTGGTTGTAACATAATTATATTCTGGTAAATGATAGGTGGGTGATTCGTCATTAGTAAAAGTTTCTGATAATATTATGATGTCAGGTTTTTTATTTAGATTGTTTAATTTTAGAATTAATTCATCCCAATTTCGTTCCATACTTCGTATATTACTATGAAAAATGAAAATATTATTGAGATTCTTTGAGATTATGTCATTACATGAATCGGTGTATACACACTCATATTCTTGTATTTTAAAATTATTTTCTAATTCATTAGCTATGAAGTCATCCATTTAGTAAAAATATTAATGTGATATTGATTTCTTTTAAATATATAGAGTATTTTCAAAGTAGAGTGTGACATAGAGTTAGTAATACAAATACGGATTTTATAATGTGTAGAGATTGTTGAAGAATGTTCCGGTTTTTTATTGATCATATATTGATTGATCACATTTTTATCATTACTAGCATAATCATTTACAATATTTAAATGCATATCTCGTATAATAATATTATCTATATTTCTAAAATTCAATAAAGCGTTTTTTGATTCTACTATAAATTGTTGTACTGTAGACTTATGTGTAGGATAAATAGCAATATAATGCGATAATTTATTTACGTCTTTAAATTTTATATTTAAAATATTAACATCATAATCATTAATTATTACTTCATTAATATTGAGAACATTATACTGGTTGGAAATAGATATTCCAATATCAGAGTTTTTGTTTATTCTTATTATTGTTACCTGGTACCCTGGAATGGAGTAATTAGTTTCGCCAGTAGAGTAGGTCTTTGTAAACCCAATCAAGCCCGGGAAAAAAAATATTTCTTTTAAAGATATTATTAATTTTTCAAAATAAATTTTTACGCTTTTAATATTTTTATGAAATTGAGTAAATCTTTTTTCAGTGCAAATAAAATAGAAATCTCTTATAGAGTGATATAAGTTTTCTTCAATACATATTTTTTTATCTAATGCGTTACATAAAAAATCATTCATTGTTAATTTATAGATAAGAGTTTGAGGAAATGAAAATTTACAATATTTATTCGTAGTCAATGCGTTCTTTGGCAATTCGAAGCATTTTTTGCCGGTAAAGGCATTTTATGCTATCGACTCTATGATCGGTGGAATAGTTCATATCAAACCTTTTGTTTTGGACACAGCAGTTGTTGCAGATTGGAGTTTGTTCTTTGTTTTCACATTTGGATAGTATATGTTCCTTAGTGCAATGAGGGCAAATGGGAGGCTGCGTCCTGGCGAGACATCTTTGAGCTGTGTGGCCGAACTTGAGGCAATGGTAACATTGTGTGATCGGGCTGCAGTCGTTGACGTACACTCTTTGGAATTTGATGTTTAATTTTTTTTTATCAATTAGTTTTTTCCTTAATTGTCCAGTTGTTTCGATAATGTAGTTAGTGGTGTCGTTTTCTTTTCCTTCATTGTACTTATTTTTTAATTCCTTGATAAGCTTAATGTCTTTTTTGTCTTCTAGGGTTAATCCTTCATTTTGTTGTACAATCCCGTCTATAATTTCTTCTTCAGTCAATTGGCATTGCAGGCTTTTCAACATTAAGCACGGTTTCCTTTTTTTTATTTCTTCGGCCGATACTTCTTTTCCAATTACTTTATTTATCTCTTCGGTTAATTTTTCTGCATCTTCTTTTTTTTGGCAAGAAATCACTAATTTTTGTTCTCCGATCTTTTTTACTCCATTTACTCCAACTTTTATTTTTGTTAAATTAATATTTTTTTGAATTTTTTTTTTATGTCCTCGGCCTTCAAGGTGTTTTTTGAGGTAATTAAAATGGCGTATTTCTGTTCTGCATTATATGAAGTTTCTGCGAAGTTTTTATTGTTACTTAGTGCACTCGCGTATGATTTTTTGTTATTTTGATGGATTTCTTCGAGTTTCTGTGTGTAGTGATGATTATTTTTAATATTAATTTCTTGTAATTCTATGATCTTCTTTTGTAGACTAATTAGTTCGTGATGAATTTTTTCTTCCAGTGATACAATATTTTGTTCCAGTGTTAATCATTATATAATCTATACAGCTTTTAGTGTTTTGTGTTACTCGTGTTGGGACATTTATCGTTGGCTCCAGTCCATGCTGTGCTAGTATTGTTAGGTATTCTATGTTTTGTGGGTGTCCGTTTTGTAGAATGTTTATGTTAAGGTCTCCTATGATGATGATATTTTTGTATTTGTTGAGGTCATTTAATGTATTGTTAAGTTCTGTTAGGAAGTTTGTAATGTTGTTTTTGGATGGAGATCTGTACATAGCTAGGATACATGTTTCTTTTTCATATGTAATCTGTAAGCAGTTGGAGTCTATGATGTTTACTTCCTGAACGCTTATGTTATTTTTATCACTGATGTACGTAACTATACCATCATTTTGGTTTTTGTGTATATTTGTGTGGTGTGTATGATAGTTTTTGATTGTTTTTGGGATATAGTTTTCATTCAACCAGCATTCTGTCAGCACAATGACATCAAAGTTATTGTCAATCTGTTGGAGGTATATTATAAATTCGTCAAAATTTTTATTGATCGATCTAATGTTTTGGTGCAATATTTTGATTCTATTTTTTTCTTTTGTGATGTTGGTCCATAGATTAAAATCATTTGTACTTATACAGTAGTGTTGATTGTTCGAGTCTATATATTTCATGTAATCAGCCATGTTGGTGTGTATTTGTGTAAGTATATGATGTGAGGTTGTGTTTGGTGTACAGTAGTTTTTATGTCAGTTTATTAGTTATGTCGTTCAAGTGTTTTATTTCTATAACTTTTGAGTCCTTAGTTTTTCTTACAAGTATTTTTCCGGATTTTATCCATACATATTTATAGTCTTTTTCTTGGGCTCTTTTTCTGGTGTTCCAGTGCAGATTTTTATAGTATTGCGTTAGAGCCGCATTTACGTAAACATATTGGGCTCCTTCCCCGTTGAATTTTTTTATCGCGTCACTGTGTTTGGCTGCTAATATGGTATCCGCTTTTGTTATATCCGCAAAATTAATTGTAATTTTTTTCTGATCATTTGGTCTGTGTTTTGTGATTTTGTAGGTATCCTCTGGGGTAATCGTAACGCCTGCGAGTTCAGCGATCCGCGCAACAGCATGAGCTAGGGATGTGTCGTCCTGAGTTTTAGACCGCTTATTTCTATACTTTTCAAAAGGGCCGATTGTTCTATATCCGCTAGGTGGATTTCTACCGTAGCCAATCTGTTTTCTTTTTCCGCCAGTTCCTCCTTGAGTTTGTTGACTTTGTTTGGAATGTCCATAATTTGTTGCAGTTTTTGTATAATGTCATCATATTTGTCGTTAATGAAGTTCGTGAAAGTTTTTATTTCTTGCAGCTCTGTTTCAATTTTATTGAGCATCACTGTCTTCAATTCCTCGAATTTCGTATTGATAAATTCAAATATTGACTCACTGTCTATATTAATCATAGATTGGTGTGTCGCCGACGGTGAGTCCATGGTGCCAGTTAATAGGGGTGAGGATGTGGTTTTCTTCGCACTGGAGAATTTACTGCGAGATTTAGACATGTTGTTCGCGTTTTTTTTTTTTTTGCTTGTAGTTAAAATTCTATGGTTTGTTCACAGATGCCCCATATAATTTATTTTTTTTAATAATTTTGTTGTGTTGTCTATGACAGAAATGACTTTTTTTATTTTTTTTTTTTCAAAAACACATAAATTGTCTGTGGTTTATAATGTCTTGTTTAGTTTTTTTTTTGACGAGATTTCTAAATATTTAGCAATGCCACTAACAAATAAACTCACTGTATTTAACGAATCACTGGTTTTTTTGTTTTTTTTTGTGTTTTTGTTGTGTTTTTTGCTTAATTGTCACTTATTTTGCAATAAAAATTGGAGCTGTCAGAATGAGGTGTTGTTCCTTAGCGGTTATCCATAGATTATCATAGATTTAAAGTTAGGTTTGTTTTGTTTGTTTTTATCCATAGATTTAAAGTTAGGTTTGCAAGAGAGAGACCAATACAGTTTGAAACTCAACGCTCTGTCTAGAATCAAGAAGTTACCACAAAAATGAAAGTAATTAAAGTCCCATATCATAAATCAAAAAATTACACAACGTTTGATGGAGTTTAATTACAACATAAATACGAAAATATTTACGTTCAAGGTCGTAAATAACGTATTAATTAGTTAAGTACATATATCTCTAAAGGTATATAGTGCGAGGGAGCTTTAAGTAGCTTTATGTAGGTATCAAAGAAAATAAGGGTCCAATTTTCATGAAGGCTTGTGTGACGTAGGGAAGGAATTTTCCATCCCTACTACACACATGCAAAGCCTTAAAAATTTAAATATCGATCAGAGCCAAAAGAAAAGTTCAAGAAAACTTGAAGGGATGAAAGAATTCCAAAAATATATTTAATATCAAGAGTTAAAAGAGGGAGAAGAGAAATATCACAAGCCAAAGTAAAAAGAAAAAGAAAAATTGGATTACGATTCTCTCCTTCTTAGATTGTTCTTCGGATTTCCGGACGCCGTGTATAGTACCTCTATTTGCGTACTAAGTCAGTAGTGGATACTTTCAGTACTTCAACCAAGGGTTGCTGATCGAAGTTTCAGTATCATCGAGGAAGACCATCTTTCCAAATTGGAACGTCGCTAGAAATGGATTTCGTCTCGTTTAGTAGCCAGATTAGAATCGCCAGGTACCTCCTTCCCTAACCTGATTTTCCTCATCTTGATCCCTTCCCCAGTTCTACAATATACCCCCATTGAGGATGTCATTATCTCACCCTCCGTTCAGAGTAATTGGGACTTTTGTGTCGTATTCACATAAATAAAATGGATGATGATTATGCTGTTTGTTTACGTGACATTGTAGTGTATTTATTATGCAGTCAGTTCTCGGAAGTAAACTCGCTTATAATCTATGTGCATATATTAATATGCGACCTTTTACAACATAAATATTACGTTACATTTTCCTCATCTTTTTTTATCTGGAAATTGGAATGGAATGGAAAACAACCTGACAATTTAATAATCTTCAAGAGGACTTAAGGCACCGCAACCGGGCTCAAAAAGAAGAAGATGGAGAGATTACGAATGGTAGAGGAGCGCGCTAATATTTAAAGCGATAAAATTGATGCGAAAACTGTGAAAATGTTTAATAAAACACAACTCATTTAAAATAGACAAATATCTTGCAGGGGTTGTCTTAAAAAACATTTAAAAAAACACTGTGATTTTTTTCATACATATAACTTGTAAAATAACTGAAACAAACGTGTTTATAAAAACTTTTGGAGCATATTTTGCGATATTTTTCTATCGAGGGAATTTTATATAATTTGCGTTTCGAAAATATGTTTTAATCACATTTCGCTCCAAGTTATTAATCAAATTAAAATAAGTCGCGTACGCCTCATACGCCACACACATGTCTGGGAATATTATATTATCGTGAAAACAAGCTTTTGGTCCGAGTGGTTAATAATTTTCAATTGGGAATCGGATATGGGTACCACCGCCCTGGGAACCAATTATTGGATGACCAACACTTCTGTCGTAGGTCACCCCAAGTGCGCACGGTTCGCTACGTTTGGTGACTTAGCAGGGTTGCCCGGGATCATGGGGTGAGGTTTGTCTTCCCATCGTCAGAGAGACTGGTTGAGGGAGGCCTTTTGACATCTCCAACCGGACTCTCGCGACCCATCGCATCGCCTTGAAAGGCAGTTGAAGGAGTGGATTCATACGTCCGTTACTCCTGTAGACTCGTACATTTTTCCTTTCCAGAACTTCTCACCTTCCTTTCCTTATAAAGACCCTCAACGCGTACCCTAAGAATATCAGAACATTATTCTCCTCAGGACCTTCTGCGTGGAGCTAATGTAAAAATAAAAATAAATGGTTTCGTGATAACTATTTTGAAAATTCAATATCAATAGGCCACTTGCATCACATTTAAAAAAAAAATCCGGTTTAGACAAATATTCTAAGACATTCTGTATTATTATTTTTTTTATCGTACTTTTGTAACCCTGGCGATTTTTTGAAAATTTCAATCCGAAGAATCAGACCATTTTTTATAAACCGGAAAGACGGGACATAATTTTATAAGTGCGAAAAAACGATAATTACATGGCCGAAAATCATTTAAATATAAGAACATTTTCCACACGAATGGCACAGGAGAAGAACGAGGCAAACCAAAAATATTAAATCTCATAAATATTATTTTCCTTGATACATCTTATTGATCATAAATCATTATGATGTTCAATGTCTATATTAATAAATCAAATGTAATATACTTGTACTTGTAAATTATAATAACAAGAATATTATAAAATTTGATTTTGTTAAAATCCGCACCATTATCATTATACTTCTAAAACACGAACGGACAGCCTAAAATGTACGGGGTTCTCTTCAGAACATCTGTCAAAAAGTCAAACCAAATGATAAGTTTGCATAGAACAAACAATAAATCTGGTGAACGTTAAATAATGTCAAATTCAAAAATTCGCCTGAAATCAAAGTGCTGCCATATAAAAAAAATTTATCAGTGTGGAATTTTATAAAATTAATAGGAACATTTTCGGAGACGGGACATTTTCGTGTAGTGACGTTACGAGCCCAAATAATGGATTTATTTATTTAAAAATAAAAAAACTGTACATTTCTAAAAATTTTTACTAACATTTTCGTAATCTTAGTAAAAAAATGTATCCACACGATTTTTTCCAAGTCGTTATGAAATCCATTGCAAGTGACCTATGTCCACATATTATTTATCTTTGGACTTGGAATCCTGCGCACAGCGGTGCCGGTGTGTGACTAGGTCTGGTGATATTGGTGTCATACGAGTATCTCTGGTTGCCCGGCACACCAGTACAATATAATAATTCAATAGTACTAGTATAAGTGCGCAATTGATTCGACCCTTGAAGGTTAACAACAACGTGACCTTTTCTACATTGCAAATTGCAACTTATGCACGTACAAGGAAAATAGTCAAAGGCGTCTATTAAAATAGCAATAGACTACAGACAAGTAAAAAGAACCACATATATATATATAAAAATTAAAAATACCTATTTTCAATTCGAGGGACAAATATATAAACAAATTCAAGGGGCCCCGATGGGCTCATCCCTCAGCCCGGTAATCGCTAATATTTACATGATGTACTTTGAAATAAAGGCATTAGAGAGCGCCCCTCTGAAACCTTCACTATGGCGTCGCTATGTGGATGATACCTTCATTATTTGGCAACACGGAATTGAAGAATTAAATAACTTTCTTATTCATTTAAATAGTATCCATGAAGACATTAAATTTACCATGGAAATCGAAGAAAATGATTGTCTCCCATTTCTCGATATTTTAGTTAAAAAGAAAAAGAACGGCAGCCTTGGCCATACCGTATATCGTAAACCGACACATACAAATAGATACTTAAATGCCAACTCGAATCATAACCCATCTCAGTTGTCATCTGTTATAAATACCCTAGTTACCCGGTCAAAACGACTAGCGGACAAAGACCATATTCATGAAGAACTAGGTCTTCTTAGTAGTGCTCTTCAAGCAAACGGCTTCTCAAAATATTTAATAGACAAATCCATAAATAAACGCAAAAAAACTATTCCTGAAACGGAAGAAGAACCCCTTTCTATAGCAATTCTCCCATTCATCAAAGGCTCGACAGATAAAATCAGTCGAATCCTCAAAAGCAATAAAATCAAAACTATTTATAAATCAGAAAATAAAATCTCGTCTCTATTAAGAAGTCCGAAGGACCACATTCCACTTGAGTCACATGGTATTTATAAAATACCTTGTGGGGCATGTGAAAAGGTGTATATTGGACGTTGCAATAGAAAAATATCATGTAGAATTGCAGAACATAAAGTAGATGTCACTAATAAACGCTTAACTTCATCCATAGTTCAACACGTCCTTAATGAAGGTCATAAAATAGACTTTAATAATACAAAAACAATAGCTAGTATATACAACGAACCAAAAAGAATTTACCGCGAAGCAATAGAAATTTATAAACATAAAAATAATATGAATACTAGAAATGACTCAATCAGAATTCCCAACACCTGGAAAGTCTTAATCGATGAAAATCCCCCAAAAACGGCATTTTCAAAATTACCAGTAGAGTCTCCAATTAGCTTAACCAATCAGGTATCCACTGCCAGCCCCGCCCCCCACCCCCTCCACCATCAATCACCTGCAACCCGGGTACTTCGTTCTAGACATAAGAAGTGACTTGCACTCACTTACGTTTTAGCTTTTGGATTGAACAGACATGCGAAAGCTATCAGTTTGAGACAAAAACTCAAGACATAAGGCCTCTGAAGATGGACAGTGTGATCTGTCCGAAACGTCAGGAGTTAAAAAGTCCTTTTAAGGACTACGTTACGCGGGTAAACCGAGAAAATTGTTCTACATATATATATATATATATATATATATATATAAGTTTATGTTACGGCATTTAGTGGCTCAAAGCGTCCTTTAATTACCGGAACTTCTTGATCATTTCGACTTACTGGCTCATTTGGGCACTTAGTGGCTCATCGTTTTTTTTTTTTTAAGTCCATCATATCAAACTCGATGAGACGAGTCGAACGGTGTAAAAAAAATTTTTGAGTGAATAAATGACATTTTTACGTGGACCGTTAATGCTCCGGAATGCGTTTTTTATCAGTAAATATTCATCAATACTTAGAACATCAACTGGGTACACTTTTTATCGCATCTATAACCATCACGGCATGCGACGTTGCCGGATGTTCTCGTCATACAATATCATTCAAACTCCAAGTCGTTTATCAATGCTTTGCGATATTGAACTCAATGGTTAAATTCCTCAAAATCTATTATCGCATGACATTGCTATGTCAGATTGAATCTTTTGCGATATGTTATATGTTTGCCGGTATGTTATGTTGTATTCTATCTACATAGGTAGCCAGAGTCAAGCGCTCGCTGTGGACTGTTAGTTGTTTTAGAAGAACAGACATTATATTATACGAGTAATATTTAGCGGCTATTCGCGCGCTTTTTTAAAATTGAAGATTGATTTACGAATTGCTTTTATAATATCGTTATTAATTTTGTGTTAATTGTTTTTGTGTTTATTACAAGGTTGATATTATTACGTATTTTAATACACATTTATGTAGTTTTTTCTTTAATAAATAAAATATTTGCTACGTCATTATGTATTTGTCTTTTGCGTTCCGAAAGCATAGTCAGTTGTAATGTAATGATATCTATACAGGGTTTTCTAAAAATTTCAGAAATATATTAGGTACTCATGTAATATGTTTTTTCATACAGTTATATTATTTTTTTTAAATGTTTTTTTAGTAGAACGTAATTTTTATAATGGATTATATTATCATATTTAAGAAATCTAACAAGTTTTTCATTTTAAAAAATGTTCTGTACCTAGGTAGGTAATTACTTTACGCGTGACAATTTTTCAAAAGCATTGTCTCTAGTTGTATTGAAGTAATTAAAATATGTTTTATTGTTGTTTTGGTGTATTTTATAAAAAAAAGTTATGAACAAAAATAAACAATAATTTAAAAATAAATTACAATATACGGCCTACATAGTCCAGGAGTGAGACCCTTGACTCGCAAACCGCAGGTCTCAAATTTTATTTGATTAATTTGTGTTATTTCACAATTAATTCATTTAAAATAATAAATAGTATATTTGCGGCACGTTCCAGAGTGGAAGATACTATCAATATCGCCCTGGTGTAAGTAAGACCACCATTCAAAATTGAAACGTTGCTTAAAAATGGCTTTGGCCGTGTTTGGTGTCCAGATCTGAATCGCCAGGTACTTCCCAACCTTCCTCTTCCCCACCTCCTTCCCCTCCCCACTACCTTCAGCCTCACAACATACCCCAATTGGGGATTCCATGGTGTCACTGGCTCCAGACGGGAGCAGTTGAGATTCTTGTGCGGTATTCACTGTAAAAAAAACTCCACACAGGAGGCCCTTAAGAAAACGATTTCCCTCAAGGCCTATGTCATCTAATATGCTGTGTGGAGAGTCTTTTTGAGGAGAAGAGGGAGTCAACATTGGTCTTGAAGAGACCCATGTTGTAGGAAGGGGAAAACCCAGAGGCCGGCAAATCGTTCCATAGCCGAGCTGTTGAGCACAAAAACGAATCGAAGAAGCGACCAGTTCTCATGATTTTGAATTTGATTTTGAATTTGATTTTGAATTTGATTTTAGATTTGATTTTGGATTTAGGGTAGGGTTCAAAAATCTTGATTATTTTGTTTTTACATGAATATCGCACAACGTAGTGGATAGGGGAAGGAGATAGGGAAGAGGAAGGTTGGGAAGTTCCTGACTATTCAGATCTGGTCACCAAACACGGCTAAAGCCATATCACGCAACATTTCAATTCTGAATGGTGGTCTTACACCAGGGCGATACTGAGAGTATCTTCCACTCTGGAAAGTGCTGCAAATATAAAATATATGTATTATTTTTACTAAATAAATTGTCAAATAACACAAATTATAATCCCGCGACCTTCGGAGTGCGAGTCAAGAGCCTTACCGCTGGACTACGCCGATAAATATACAATAGACTAATCATACCTAAGATGACTTGAGTAAGGACTAATTGTAAACGAGGTATTCCAATTTGGGAAGCGGGTATGGGTACCGCCGCCCCGGGAACCATTACTGTATAACCAACACCTCTGCAAGCAGTTTGCTACGTTTGGTGACTAAGCAGGGGTGCCCGGGTTCATGGTATCAGGTTTGTCCAGGACGTGGCGGCGGATAGGTCTGCCCTGCTGCGTGGCGGGCCGGATAAGAGAGTTTGGTTGAGGGAGGCCTTTTGTCCTTTCCAGCCGGACTCTCTCGACCCATCGCCTTGCACCGCATTTGGAGGGATGGAATTTTAGGTTCGTCACTCCTAGACACATTGACCCCAGATTCCCAGACACCCCACATACCTTTTTCCTTCCCAGAACTTCCTATCCTTCCCTTCCTTAAAAAGACCCTCCACACAGCATCCCCTTAGATGACATAGGCCCTGAGGGAAATTATTTTTCTCAGGGCCTCCTATGTGGAGCTACTGTAAAAAAAATGAGATTGCGAACTTCGACTACGAATCCGGAGGTCGCGGGTGAGAGACATATGAATCCATCTCTCCCACTGCATTGCAAGGCGATGGGTTGAAAGAGATTACACATCTGCCCTGATGATGGACACTGCAACGCTGTCCGAAACTTTGGCCAAAGAAGGAGGTATACACGGCATAATACCCCAAAAACTAATAACAAAAATACTTATGGCCGTGAAAATCTAAAATCACCTCTGCGATAGGTCACCCCAAGTCGTTCGCTACGTTTGGTGACTTAGCAGGGGTGCCCGGGTTCATGGGGTGAGGATTATCCGGGTCTTGGCGGCGGATGCATCTCTGCCCACCAGCTGCATGGCAGGATGGATTGGGAGAGAGTGTTGAGGGAGTCCCTTTGATTTCTCCAGCCGTACTCTCTCGGAACATAGCCTTTCACCGCAGTGGGAGGGATAGATTCCTGGACACACTGACTCCCAGATTCCTACCTACCCTTCATCCCTTTTCCTTTTCAGAACTTGCTCTCCTTCCTTTCCTAAAAATACCCTTCACACAGCATCCCCAAAGATGACATAGGCCCTGTGGGAAATTATTTTCCTCAGGGCCTCCTGTGTTGACCTAATGTAAAAAAACAGTCTATCCCGATCCGTCCTGCCATGCAGCTGGTGGGTAGACGCATCCGCCAACAAGACCCGGACAAACCTCATCCCATGAACCCGGACACCCCTGCTAAGTCACCAAACATAGCTTACCACTTGGAGTGACCTATGGCCAGGGCTGGGCAGTATTTGAAAAACTTGTAATTGAAATACGTATTTGAAATACAAATATATACAAATACAATGTATTTGGTAATTGGTATTTCAATTACCTGCTGCTGAGGTATTTTGTAATTTGTATTTCAAATACTTAAGGCTTCAAAATACATTTTCAAATACATTTAGTGATCTTAATAATGATAATTAAAAATAACCACACATAGATAATACATAAGACTAAAAACGCTAGAATCCTGTACCTACTATTGTCCTTTGCTATAGGACTCTTTATTAATGATTATTTGTAGTTCTCTTAGGGGGCATACATTAATTATGTGAGCTCAAAAAAGGAGGGGGGGGGGGGGGTCCAGCAAAATCTCACGGTACTTGAAAAGAATAAACGAAGTGGTCCAAATTATCTCACCAAGGGGCGGGGGGAGTCTAGTTTGGAAGAAAAACTGCTCACCTAATTAATGTATGCCCCCTTATAATTGCTTTATAATGTACTGTACTGTATTTTTTTTTACTTTATGCTAGTTATTATTATTGTCCTGTGCTATAATAGCACTGTTATTGTACATTTTGTATCATACTTGTCATTGCTTTGTATTGTACACTCTTGTATCATAGTATTAGATTTTTTTTTCATTAACTCCACACAGGAGGCCCTGAGGAAAATAATTTCCCTCAGGGCCTATGTCATCTGGGATGCTGTGTGGAGGGTCTTTTTGAGGAGAGAAAGGAATGAACATTGGTCTTGAAGAGACCCATGTTGTAGGAAGGAGGAAACACAGAGGCCGGCAAATCATTCCACAGCCGAGCTGTTGAACACAAGAACGAGTCGAAGAAATGACCCGTTCTCATGTGACAAATGTCAACCGTGTACAATGTGTTTCCCGACTATGCACCGGTGCCGAAAGGATCAATGATGCTAGTTCCTCGGAGCATCTTCCATTGTAATACCGGTAGAACCAGGATAGCATTCCAACTCGACGCCTGTGCTCTAAAGATTGCAATCCGTCTTTTAAGATGGGAGAATCTATTAAACGGACCGCCCGTTTCTGCATAGAGTCGAGGGTATTTTTCAGGTATTTTGGAGCTCCAGACCAGAGGTGGCTGCCAAATTCAACCGTGGGGCGCACTTGTGATTTGTACAGGGTTAGCAGTTGTGTACTATTAAAGTATCTGCGGGCCTTGTACAGTACGCCCAGTTTTTGATCGAGCACTATTGGAATAATTAAATAATGGACTGAATACTAGAAATAAAATATTGGACTGAATACTAGAATGTTTTTAAGTTAACTACTGTAGAGCGCACTTGAAGTGAAATGACACAAAACTTCGCTACACAAATGTCATCCATTTATATATAAAAATGAATCCTTGTTTCCCTTGGTCACGCCATAACTTCAAAATGACTTTACCTATTTCATTCATTTTTTTAAAGTTTTCTTATACTTTTAGAAGGTTCTTACGGAAAGAAAAATTAAGAAAATTACGCAGAAAATGGGATAATTTCAGAAAACTTAACGACTATTTTAACTACGCACGTTTGACAGTTCGCGCGTTTGATGAAAATAAATTTAGCAGGCAGCTGTTTTTTTGTAACCAAAGAATTTTCATTGGATTTTTAAAATTATAGATATTTTAAATAGGTACCTATGTTAGGTACCAGATTTTATTGATTGTTTTTATAATATAGAAAAATGTTCTGGGACTAAATATATGGAACGCGGGAGGGGTTGGCGGGATGGGGGAGCGGAAGAGGGGAGAGGGTAGGCAGGGAAGGTGTACGGGGAATGCAAGAGGGTAAAGGGAAGCGGTAGGGGAACGGGGACGCACGGGAAAGGACATGCAGGGAGAAACAATTTATTTCTTTGAATATTGCAGTGCAACGCATACCGGGAACCAGCTAGTGTTATTATAATAATAATTATTATAATCTAACACCTAAGTCCTATACCACAAATCAAGTGGTATACAAGTGGAGCGGAGACGAGATGTGTGTCCTGAGCAATATGATTAGTCAATTTTAGCACGTCTCTGTTTCACTATGCTCTGCTTTGCTTCTATGGAAACGCACTCTTAGATAAGGGCACTTACGACAATTTATTGCAACCAAAGGTTCTACCTAAACCAAATGTATTTTGTAATTTGTATTTTGTATTTTGTATTTGAAATTTAAAAATGGTTAAAATACTGTGTTTTGTATTTCAAATACACGACTTGAAAGTATTTTGTATTTCGTATTTTAAATACATGCGAAAAAGTATTTTGTAATTTGTATTTTAATTACAGTAATGCATGTATTTTGCCCAGCCCTGCCTCTATGGCAAAGGTGTTGGTTATCCAATAATGGTTCTCGGGGCGGCGGTACACATATCCGCCTCCCAGATGAATATTACCACCTAATCTAAACAAGTTAGCAATTAAAACCGAAAACCCAATTTAAGACTATTTATACAATGTAGACTTAAACCACCTGTACAATGTTGGAGTTCATTTTTACAAATTCCTTCAACCAATTAAACAACAATGATTGTCTCTTTCTGATATATTTTTATTTCACACGACAAACAGAGACGGGTATAATTGGAGTGATGTTTCTAAAAATGGTAAATTCAATATTTTACCGGAAATGTCCCAGACGGAATCATCTAGTACCGGCACGCAAATATTTAAGCATTGTAAAAAGATCATATGAAATGCAAAGTGTAAGCGAACGGGATGTAGTCCTTTCCATTAATAACTTAGAAATTGCTTATTATTGCTTGAATTGTCAAGTTACGCCAACGCCCATTTTCAACTTAAGTAAAGTAAAAAAGTAAAAGCGATATTAAGGAAGCTAGCGTGATTCAATTATTATGACACTTCCCTTTTTATTAAAATGCAACTATTACCGATCCGCTACCAGTCCGTGGAATCTTCAGTTTGTAGGCACGGGGTAACGCTATGCGATGCGTGGCGGAGGGGGGGAGGGCTACAGATACTTTGCCGGAATTTGATAGAAATTATTTTATATTAAAAAAACTAGCAATGCAATATACATTTTTAAAAACAGATCGATAACCAAATAGTTTTTCTATGATTACCAAAATTATTGAGTATATGGTGTAAAAGACAACTGAGATACAGAGTAAAACTATTCTTAGTGTAATTATATTACCCCGGTCTAAAAAACTATCGAAAGAAGCGAAGCTAGCCGTCCATAATGGAGTGCTGGTACCTACCCTAATGCTTCGCTGTGAGGCTCGGAACTGGTAGAGAAATGATGAAAGTAGACCGAAATTAATAATAATGATCCGCACATAATGTAAGCCTGATGTAAGCGTAACGAGTAAGATTAAGAAAGAGACGCTTAGATTGGTTGGGCATGTAAAGCAAATGAACGAGAAAAATAGTGTAAGGAGAATATATGATGACGCAAATGTGAATGCTAGAAGAAGTCGGGGACGCCCGAGGAAGACATGGCACGACCAAGTGAATCAGATACTTGAGTCGAGCCATTTCAAGAGTCAGAATAATAAAAGAGCATGTATGAGACGAAGTATGCATGTGAACGAGGCAAGGAGTGTGTGCCAAGATCGAGTTGTTTGGCGGTCCGTCTCTATTTGTAAATTGTAAAATATGATAGCAACTAAGTATAATAATAATAATTTAATAATGAGCAAAATTAAGAAAGGGACCCTCAGATGGTTTGGGCACGTAGAGCGAATGAGCGAAGAAAGTAGTGTAAAAAGAATATATGATGCAAATGTGAATGGTAGAAGAAGTCGGGGACGCCCGAGGAAGACATGGCACGATCAAGTGAATCAGATACTTGAGACGGGCCATGTCAAAAGTCAGAATAACAGAAGAGTATGTATGAGACGACCATCACGCCGTTTCCCCGCAGGGGTAGGCAGAGAGGACGGACCGCCAAACAACTCGGTCTTGGCACACACTTTTTGCCTCACTCACATTCATACATCGTCTCATACATTCTCTTCTATTATTCTGACTTTTGACATGACCCGACTCAAGTATCTGATTCACTTGATCGTGCCATGTCTTCCTCGGGCGTCCCCGACTTCTTCTAAGAGTATTATAATTGCTCTTGAAAAGAGAAACTTCTTCGCGGCCTATTTCATACAAAATTTAGTTCTGGATTTACGGTTAAGATACCAAATTATTTCATTACAGAACTTCCTCTTCTTCCTTTCCCTAAAAAAACCCTCCACACAGCATCCCCAAAGATGACAAAGACACTGAGGGATTTTTTATCAGGTGTGGTGCTAATGCGAGAAAAAATACAATTTAACCAATTAATATTATTTGGCGGTCCGTCTCTATTTGTAAATTGTAAAATATGATAGCAACTAAGTATAATAATAATAATTTAATAATGAGCAAAATTAAGAAAGGGACCCTCAGATGGTTTGGGCACGTAGAGCGAATGAGCGAAGAAAGTAGTGTAAAAAGAATATATGATGCAAATGTGAATGGTAGAAGAAGTCGGGGACGCCCGAGGAAGACATGGCACGATCAAGTGAATCAGATACTTGAGTCGGGCCGTGTCAAAAGTCAGAATAATAGAAGAGAATGTATGATACGATGTATGAATGTGAGTGAGGCAAAGAGTGTGTGCCAAGACCGAGTTGTTTGGCGGTCCGTCCTCTCTGCCTACCCCTGCGGGGAAACGGCGTGATGGTTAGTTAGTTAGTTTCTTTTAGATCGATTTTATCCATATAGATCGGAGGTGACAACTTAAAGAAACGTACGAATCAATGAATAAAGTAAATTATGTAATATATTTCTAATAAGCTTATTCATAATTTTTCGAAAACACTAGTAAAACTAAGATAAAATAATTATGTAGCAAATAAAAGAAATTACACCAATATGTATTTAAATACCTAATTTTATTTATGATAATAATAAAATAAACCTTAACACAAAAAAAAACAACCGTAAACACCAAATAAATAACAATATTAATTAGCAAATCATACTACAATTTTAAAAAAACGCGCCAATAATCAAAAACGGCCGCTAGAAATGATAAATATGTGTGAATAATCAAAAAGCAACATCCAAACTGTTCTGTCAACCTACCTACATATGTGACTATATTGGTAACATTAAACTTGGCAACGTAGCTTGATGCGGTAAGTGTGTTCTTAAAATAGATCAAGGAATGCACGTTATTTTAAGATATTTTTTTTTAATAAATAAACATAATTTTTGATTACATATTATAGCTGACCATATTTTAAACAAAATTTAAAAGACAGCATGTTGGTACTTCATCTACGTAAGTATATATTACATGCGAAAGAATGAGCAACTTAAGTGGCTTCTTCTAAGATGAGCCACAAAATGTGGTATGACATAAATATATATATATATTTATATATATATATATTTATATATATATATATATATTTATATATATATATACATCCCGCTACAGATTTGGCGTCCTTTCACTTCGCATATATATATATTTATATATATATCGTCAGTATACTGGTAAAACCAGCTAAATGACAAAACTTGCCGAAATGAGTTAAAAAATGCCGTTTTGTTCAGTTTTATGAGCTCTATCGACTGTTAAAACCCACAACATCCTACGATGGTTCGTTTGAAAGTTAGAATTTTCTTAAAACCTCTAACCCTCTTGTTACCCAAAAATGTATTCCGTTGAAAACAATTAAATCCCTTTAGTGGAAACTTTTTTCAAATATCTTCTATGAAAACAATTTATAACACTTTAATTTTTTTTATGGGTTTGTTTCACTTTGCCGAACGAATAATATTATATCACGTAAAACCATTTAAATGACTTTAGCGTTATTTATTTATTCATTACATGCACGTTCACAGGAAATGATTTCAATTAAAAAACCCTAAATTACTATAACCGGTATGATTTGTTAACACGGATAAACGAAATGATTTTTTGTTAACAGTTGAAACCAGTTAAAGTCTTATAAGTGGTTTGAACGGACAATGTTGGTGATTTTAAAATGAAGAGTAATGAGTAATGACAGTTAAAAAACGTTAAATGCAAATAAGTGATTTCAACAGACTATTATAGCGAAGTTTAAATAGTTAAGCATTGACTATTGAAATAAGCTAAAGGTCATTATGTGCTTTGATTAGTAGTATTCACGCGAAACTATCTGGGTTTGTGATTTAATACGGAATATCGCTGTGTGTGCATGAATGACGGTAAAGTCCTAAATTTGCCACGTTTACTCAGGTTTCGTACCGTCTTGTTCACTCTTATGGAATATCTATTGTGCGTGAACGAGACATAACGCGTACCGACCGCACCGCGCCGTAAATTAACACACAGCTAAGATGCGGCCGCGGCCATGCGCTCAGTGAGTGTCAGTCCACAGTAGCTTGCGTGTCTGACTTAATTAGTGGGTGCAATTAATTACAATTATGGATAATCTGGAGCACATTCAGTCATTATTAAAACGAAGGCAGGAGCTTATTAAGCGGCGGGGCAACATATTAACAAGGTCAGTGAATTTACTATGTTTTGATTTACTATTAGGTTTCTCTCTAACCAATTTATGTGAAACTGAGTTATTTTTTAAATTTTTCAGCAATAATTGCTGCAATATTATTGTAGCAAGAAATGTTGATATGTAATTAAGTTTATATTATAATATAATATATCGTATATCGATCTTTTTTTATCTTTGTCATCTCTATATTTTATCATCACTATTTTTGTTATCTCTTTTTATACCTCTGTTTATATTTTGCTATTTCTAATTTCTGTTAACATCTATGTATACATAGCGAAAAACAACTATTAAACTGTGCATTCTGTAAACCTTTATAAGTGGACTATTAACATCTACGCTTTTTACAATGCTAATCTAATGACTTTTTTACTCTGTAAATGTTCCAAAACAATAAATAAATAAATAAATTATCCTCTGACGACAAATGAGTTTTCAGCGGCTGTGTTTACATTCACTGTACACAGTCATTAACTTTATTTTGGACACAAATATTAACTTTGAGTGTGAGTGAGGGCAGTCAATAGTTTTTAAATGTACTAATTTTTATTTCCAGGATGCAAATGGCAGCAACTGCAGATGGCTCAAGGCAAAGCCATGCCAGTCCATTACACTGCGTAAAATCGGTACAGCATACTTCTGAAGAAGCACCTGCAACTGAAGGAGATGGAGAACCTTCAAGCAATCGTGCAGGTGCAAATTGCCTTCGTTTAAATTGTGGAAATTGCCATGTTTACAGCTTTTTATTTTCGTAATTAAAATTAAAACAGGGTATTATTTATTTATGCAGTTTAATATTAATTTTCAGATGGAGATCAGACAATTCCAAATCACAGCTATTCATACGACAGTGTCTCTTCAGAACTTAATGACGAACAAAAATTGATTGCTGAAGAACTTGAATCACTCTTTGGAGACGATTTTTCAGATGACGACCCATCCTTCCAACCTCATGACTCCTCCACAATTGCTGATAGTTCTGAAGACAGTATAATTACTTTGGGGGACTTTGGAGTACTACCGGAACGTGAAAAATAACCGCTCATGGATGAAGTTAATATACTGGATACTCTGAATGCTAAAAAAATAGTTGGTGATGTTTTAAAAGACCTCCTGGATCGAGTATTAACGGATGTTGGGAAATTAAAGAGGTGGCGTGATGCGGACCCTCGTGAATGGGCTGTGAATAGAGCTAAAATGAGAAGGGCTGAAGGTTTAACATATGTAACACAAAAAAAATTAAGACCTTCTAAGGTGCCCAAGCCAGCTAATTGTGATAAATGCCAGTACAGATGCAACACGAACTTTACTTCGGATGAACGTAATATACTTTGTAGACACTACTGGCAGCTTGACTTCAAAGGCAAGAAAAATTTCTTGTTAACAAATTTGCACATTCAAGAACCAAAGCGCATTCTGGCTATCAGACCCAAAAAACAAAGATCGTATGCAAAAAAATGTTTTTTTCCCAAAGGGAATGACAAGATAGCAGTTTGCCAAAATTTCATGACGAAAACTCTCTGCATATCACCAGACGTTATAAAACTTGCAATCAAGAATAAAAATGCACAGGGGTTTTACACCCAAGATGACAAGAGAGGCCAAAAAGAGCCTCCACATAAAACTAAGGCGGACATCTTTAATCATGTGAAATCACACATTGAATCATTTTCAAGCATGGAGTCTCACTACGTGAGAAAATCGTCACATCGTAAGTATTTGAACAGCTCTCTGTCCATAAGAAAAATGCATGCTTTATACTTGGAGCATTGCAAAGAAACGGATATTACCGAACCTGTTACAGAAATAACATACCGACGAATATTTTCAAAGAATTATAATCTAAGTTTCTTCGTACCAAAGAAGGATCAGTGCCTAATTTGTACAAACTATGCAAAGGCTAGTGATAAAAGCAAATTAGAAGAAAACTACAAAAAACACATGAAAAGAAAAGATATTTGCAATACGGAGAAGGAAAAAGATAAAGAGAGGTCTAACAATGAAAACAACTTCATGTCGCTAACATTCGATCTACAGGCAGTTTTACAAATCCCAAGCGGAAAAGTCAGCCTTCTCTACTATGTAAGAAAATTATGTGTGTATAATCTTACATTATATGAGGCACCTGCCCCCAACAATGCGTACTGTTTTCCATGGTCCGAAATAAACGGAAAGCGTGGGAGTTGCGAAATCGGCTCTATCCTGTACTACTACCTCAAAAATTACTTACCGGACAACATTAATGAAATAAGCTTGTTCTCCGACACATGCGGAGGGCAGAATCGAAACCAATATGTAGCAGTAATACTACTTTGGGCCGTTCAACACATTGAGCACATCAACATAATTGAGCAGAAATTTTTAGAATCTGGTCACACATATATGGAAGTAGATTCAATGCATAGTAGCATAGAACATGTTAAGAAAAACTCTTCTGTGTATACTATGCATGATTGGGTTAATATCTTCGAACGAGCTAGATCACAAAAAAGCGCAAAATTGACCAAAAAATAGTTACCGTCAAGCCATACAAAGTTAAAGAGTTCAAACATGATGAATTCATCGACTTGAAAGACCTCGCTGACAAGGTTATGATAAACAGAACGAAGGATGACCAAGGCAACCAAGTTAGATGGTTAAAAATAAAAAGATTGAGGTATGTGAAAGGAGAAACGGAAAAAATCTTCTTCAATTATGACATGTCTGACACATTTCATCACATAAATATTGCAGAAATTTTTAAAGCACCTAACAGAAAATTAATTACAAGATCTTCTCTTAATTCACCTGGCCCACAAATAAATAATGTTTCCAAAGTTATTCTCCGAGACTTAAAACAACTCTATGCTGAACCACTGGCGATAAGTCAGGCCAAGAAAAATGACTTACTGAAACTATGTCAAAAGGGAATTATCCCTGAAGAATTACATGGATGGTACAATGGACTCCGCACTAATATCGATCTGAAGGATCGAGTTCCGGAGCCCGCTGATGATGAATGTGAGCTTGAAGATAATGGTACTCAAGAATAATGCATTTTTGCCTTAATTAATGTTACCTTTAAATATCGAAATAGTTTCATTATTTTATTTTTTACGTGTTTATACCTCATGATCTCTGAAAACGAAACTCTCTGAGTGATGGCTTTTCGCGGGAGTTTACAGTCTATCGTTAAAGGACACAATCAAAAGAGGAAACAATTGTACAGCTTACATGATGTTCGGGGATCTTCGTCTTCCGGCTTCCAGGGGCACCTCCCGAGTTTAGGACAGAACCGAAGTTTACACAGGCATGGCGAAATACCAGCGCTAAACCCGTAGGCTATTCAATTAACATCGCAGGTGCATTTGCGTTCAATTTGGTCGGCAAAAGCCGGCCGCGAACTGTGATTCGACCCGACGGGTCGTAAGGTGCGCCCGGGGCGGCTTGCAATTCTCAACTGTGTGCGGACGCGGTGGTGCGCGGGAGTGCAGAGGGGAGAGGAAGTAGGAAGCAGGGAAACAGGGGGGAGCGGGGTGTTGTTGAAACTGCCGCGGTGATTTTAGAGACTCGAATTCTCTGTCGTTTAGGGCGTACCATAACACTTCCCCCCGCGCTTGGAAAAAAAGCGACGTGGCAATGGAGCTGTAGGAAAAAAAAATCCTCTTATGCTTCCATCGGGGTTTTTGAGAGATTCGTTGCTTGAGAGATTGCCTAGCTAGAACATACAGTTTATGCTATAGTTTAGGTCACAATGTTTGTAGGGAATGGATGGGGGTACATACAATGTTTGGAAAAGACAACTTTGGGAAAAGTACATGGTGTAAAACAACATACAAGGTTATGCAATTGAGAAATAACAATACACAAGGTTATGCAATTGAAAATAACAATACACATGGTTATGCAATTGAAAATAACAATACACATGGTTATGCAATTGAAAGAATGACAATACATTTGTACAAGAGAAGAGAAAAAGTGTGATTCTAAGGTTTCATTGGTCTGGGAGCTAAGTTTGCGAAGCGTGGATTTGTTTGGTTTCGGAGAATTTCGAAGAAAAGGACGTGGTTTCACAGATTCTAAGGATTACATTATCACTGTAATCAGACCCATTTGAGATAACACTCAGGAGTACACTTAAGCCTTAGAAAACACTTGGTTTGGTCGAAGACGTCGAAGTTCACGAAGTGGAGACTGTGGTTGCTGTGCCGCGACTATGGTTACAAAGGTCATTGGAGAGAAGCGTCCAGTATCTGCAGACATGCCAGTACGAATCCTAAGTGTTATTATGGTAAACACGGATCGTATATAATGGTTATTGAAGCATAATGTAGCTCAAGATAACTTGTATTGGTACGCATTCAGCGAATACTGGAGGGTCAAGGTAATGATGGTTTACACATGACGATGTATGCGTCACTGCATGACAGAGCAAGAGACGGCAAGGTTGGCATTGATAGCAAGAGTAAGAACAAACCTAGGAGCTAGCGTGCCCAAAAGGTAGTTTAGAGTGTCATAAAGTATAGTGGGACAACTCAGCTTGCTGTGGCACGACAAGACAACATACATATGAGCGGTATGGTCTGTGCTTTTAGGAACAAATGCGTAGAAAATGGCAGCAGGAGGGACCTTGTAACCACAGCGCGTGCTGTCAGGAAGTGAAGCTCAGCTTGGCTGTTGGTGATGACATCCGCCTGGGCCTCTTTTTTAAATCCGGGAGAAATTATTATTAGAGCAAAATTCTTGAAGTTTACCTGCCTAGGGACCAATGAAGAAAAGGTTTGGAGAGAAACAAAATGTGTCCAGATAATGAAATAAACGAAATTTTAACCACCGACCCAGAGAGTGACGAAGAGAGAGAGATTCCTAACTAAATTGTGATTACCTGAACATTTTCCTTTGCCAGGATGACTTGGCGTTTGCCTAGTGACAATATGTCTTGGTTAAAAAACAACCGGCCCTCTATGGCCTATGTTAACATGAGATGGTAACATTTTCGTAGAATTTCAAAGAACGAGACAAAGAATCGTGAACTAGTCACGGCAAAGGGAAACCAATTCATGAATAAAGGTTGTCAAAAGGAGACAGACGGTACGCCAAGTGCATATCGTACATATCCAACATTCATGAATGTGTTTCGTAGAATTGAGAAAAGAGAAAAAAAAATGGTGAGACATATGCAGAGATTGAGGGGGAAAACCTGTAGATAACCGGACAGTTAGATATTCGAACTCCAAGTGAGGGCGAAATATGGTCAACGACAGATTTTTCACTTCATAACATAAGTCTGAAAACATGGGGAATGGGAGGAGGAGGGGAGAAGGGAGACGAGTTACGAAATTTGCTAGAGACTGGACTAATTTCCCATTCAAACTCTATGTGAAAATGAAACATAATCAACCAGCAGATTTCCTGACTCTTTACATTTATCAAAAAGGATGAGGAGAAATTTGAATACACATTATATCAAAGAGGCTAATCTTTCGCGTGTATTGGGCAAAAGATTAGGGGTCATTTTAAAAAACTTCTACATGATTGTGAGAAAAGACAGACCCTTGCTCCAATTTCACAAACCTGGGGGTTTTCTTATTCGTTCTCCAGACAACGAGTTAGGTGGTTTTGTGCTCAATCGATTAACTCCCACAGCACTATGCCCCATAATTGACAGTGAAGCTGAAAACTAGTCCTTTTGGGATAGTAGATATTCCTGGGCTCCTTTCCTTTGGGAAAGAAGTGAAAAAAACAGGAAGTCCACGGGCATCGGCGTTGAATGACAACGAAGGGTTGTGGACTACATTTCGTAGATCGCACACAAAAGGTTTGATATTATTTCGTTCGCACGACTCATGGTAAGTGTTTTAACGTCTCCACGTATAGTGTACAAAATGTGTAAGTACATACAAGATATAACTCAATTATAGACAGAAGTCAAAGAGTTTATACAATGCATCTTAAAGAAGATGGCAAAGCCGATATTATGTCGTTCACACGAATCACGGTAAGTATTGTTATTACGTCTCCACGTCTCGTGTACAGGGGTTGTACACAATTATACATAAAAGCGGTACTCATGGCAAATAAATGACACACGACCAAAATAGGATGTTCAAAACGGGTGGTACTCATGACAAATATGTCACACGACCAAAATAGAATGTACAAAACGGTACTCATGACAAATATGTCACACGACCAACTCAATAACATTTAGCTATGAGCAAAAGTGATTATGACGAACCTCTCGTATCGTGGCAGGTATTTTAAGGATCCTTCCTATAATGGTGGATGTTCTAAGGATCTCTCCTATAATGTAACAGGGTTTCGTTTAAATACAACACAATAAACGTTAACAATGCTTGTTTTAACACAGAATATGAAGATTTGTTAGATTAACTAACTCCGTAGCCCAGGAGCGTACGATAGAATAACAAGGAGGTAAGCAATTTTAATGTTACTTCGTATGTTATAAAGGCGGGGTGATGACAGAGTACATTTCTGTTTACACCATGTGACAAACAAAAACAGACCTATATGGTTTTACATACTGTCTATTGTAGCAAACTTCAGTGGGGACAAACAAAAGGGACCAATTGTGGTTTTACATACCCTTTGTGCAGTTACAAAATACCAGGTTATGTGCAATTTAGGTTGCAAATACTTGGTTAAATGGCGAAACAGGAGTTGAATGCCTATGTTTGTAAAACGATGATCAAACAAAACATTGATGATTTACGTTAAACTGCGGTTATTTATGTACGGAAATCAGGGCTGCCGTTAGGTTTTATTAACCTTTTCCGTAAGGGTTGAAACATGTAATACAAGACATACATGTTGTGAAGAGGGACAAATCGAGGACTTCTTATAACAACAAAAGACCGAGTATTTGGTTTTACGTACTTTAGTTGAAACGAGCCCATGAGGATTTGTATAAGGATGGAAAGACCAATTTAAAGGCTTTTCCTTTATTTATATACATATGATTTCAAAATGGACGTGTCAAAATCCAATTTGTTAGCAAAGAGCTCGGGTAGGACGCCATCAATTTTTTAACATTTGAGAAAAATTGAAAACTACTATACACAAGGAATGTGATTATGTGAGTAACCACTTATCTTTACCATGATGAGTAAAATATGGAGCATGTTAAGATGGTTTACTAGTCCTGGGTCATGATTTAACGCTTTGGAGTTTACCAAATCCGACTTTAGAACGACGCTCCAGTACTTACAGAACATAAAAAAAAAGAAAAAAATTGAAGAGATTGCTTCCGATATGATGAAAAAACAACAAACAAAAATGGTGAAAATTACAATATTGCATTACATGGCAAAGCGTGCCATGGCATGAACGTTGCGTAGTGTGAGGGTTTGAGAGGCAATGATTGGGTTCATGACTTCCCAAACATTGTGACTCGAGGGGTGTCTCTGCTCTAAAGTGATCAATTTTGGAACAGGTGAGAAAAAAGAAAAAAAATAAAAAACGTGTGAAACAAAAATTACGGTGGTTGCCAATTCACGAACATGAACGGGGCAAACTACACCGTGGAGTGTATATAAATTTACAAAAATGATTCTTTTATTTTTAACAGTATTCGTTTTATCAACGAAAGGGTGGACATGTAATTGACTCTTTACACGCCAGCCATTGTAAGACTTGATGTGTTTACAAAAAGGTTGTGGTGATACACACTGGATCATTTTGAGTTTGCTGAGATAGTGGGGGCAGTTTTACTTGACTCCTCACTTCCAGACTTTACAATATCCTTAATATGGTAATTACCAATGTGTTTTCTAGGAGTACACTAGATCTGATATCTTTCTTAGAACTTTGGCCTTCACGAAACGTGGTGCCAGCTTGGCAGAGAAATACATGGCTCCTTGGGAAAGTGTGTTGTTCTTTCTCCAAACTATGTCTCCTGTATTGAAGGTGACATGTTTCCTACGTAGGTTGTATCTGTCCGCACTCTTTTGATGAGCCAGGAGTAAAGCATCAGTGACTTCACTGTAGATGGCCGACAGTTCTTCCAGACGATGGGCATAGTCCGCGGTAGGGTTGCTTGTGGCGGCAATTGACGTAGGAAAGTTTGTGTCCCTATGTAGAGAACCGTGAACAACTTGTTCCATACCGTGTTTTAAGAAGAAAGGTGTGTAACCAGTGGCCAGGTTAACAGTGTTGTTCATAGCAGCCTGAATTTTATCTAGGTTTTTACACCAAGTACGTTGATCTTTATCAACTAGAATAGCCAGAGCTGTGTTGATTGTTTGGTTATAACGTTCGACGGTGTTATTTTGTGGAGTATACAAGGTGATGATGGCGTTATTGTGTTCATTAAAAACCACTTAGCACACTCAGTCAAAGAAGTCAGAATTATAAACGCAAACTGTCTTCAAATTCAACTTGATAACTTCATTACTATCCTTACCATATACAGATCACCGAACACACATAATATAACCCCATTCTTACATTCGCTGCAAGATATATTAACAAACATAGAACACTGCCAAAACACATATTTAATTGGTGACCTTAACATAAACATAATCAATAAAATGCATCCTCAGGTCAATGAATACCTAAATATATTAACGTTATTAGGATATCTGCCAACTGTCACCGCTCCAACAAGAGAATCAGACTCAAACGATAGTAGTTGTATAGATCATGTCTTTGTTAAGAGTAAACTCGAAAATAAATCCATTGTATATCAGTCAACTATTACAGACCACTATGCAATCATTACTTCCATCAACAAAAAAACTCTTAAACCGCCCCAAATAATCAACCCCAAGAAAAAATTTCTTATGAAACTCTCCTAAATCTTGTATCGAAAGAAAATTGGGAACTTATTTACGCTTGTACTGATACCACCTCTGCATGTGAATTGTTTGTAAATTCTTTACATAACCACTTGGCCAATGCAACATCATATATAAAAAGTAAAATAAAACGATCGGACACAAAACTCAAACCATGGATCACTAATGGTATTCTCCAATGTATCAGAAAGCGTGATAAGATTCACAACTTCTGTAGAAAAAACCCCAGTGACTATGCATCTCTCATATTCTACAAACGTTATAGAAACAACTGTAAAAAAATAATTGACAATGTTAAAAGGGATTATTACAAAAAAAAAATCAATGAAGCTACAGATGATAAAAAAAAAATTTGGAATATCATAAAAGATATAGCCAATATTAATAAAACTGACACACCTATTGTTAAAATTAATATCGAAGACCAAACAATACATGTAAATTCTGACCCTGAAAAAATATCTAACCATTTCAATCAATTTTTCTCCAACATTGGACCCAACTTAGCAAAAAAAATTTTAGACAGAAACAGCATCTCGGAGAAAGATCTTGCAAATAATATACCTATCAATAGTCTGAGCTATAATCAGTTTCACTTCACTCCCACCACTGAACTTGAAATTATAGGATTAATAACATCTCTTAAAAACAGTAACTCCACAGGAATTGATCATATCTCGACAAAAATAATCAAACACATTCAAAATTACATTGCATCCCCTCTTAAACACATAATCAACTTATGCTTCAAAACTGGCATTTTTCCTAACTCCCTAAAACAGGCCACATTAATTCCAATCTTTAAAGCGGGAGACAAATTATTTGTAAATAACTACCGACCGATATCCTTACTAAGCATAATATCTAAAGTTGTAGAAAAAGCGGCGAAAAATAGACTCTGTAAGTTTCTTGAAGATAACAAAATATTATCTGACAATCAATACGGTTTTCGCAAAGGTAGAAGTACTTCAGATGCAATAGCCGCCCTCACAAAGATCGTTTCCTATAATCTTGACATTGGTCGCAAACCACTTGCTGTTTTTCTCGATCTCGCAAAAGCATTTGATACGGTCTCACATTCATTACTGCTAAAAAAACTGCAGCAAATTGGAATAACTGAAGTAGCCTACACATGGTTTGAAAACTATCTATCAAGCCGAACACAACAAACTCTCATCCAATCTGACAAAATACATATAAGCAATAAACTATCTGTGTCCTGTGGTGTACCCCAAGGTAGCATACTAGGACCAATTCTATTTCTTATATACATCAACTCACTATGTGCCATGAATATTGGTGGAAAAATATTATCATTTGCTGATGACACGGTCTTAATATTCGAAGATGAAACATGGCAATCAGTTATTAACAAAACTAATAATGCTCTAATAAAAGTAAAGCATTGGCTTGACACAAACCTCCTCACACTTAACATCGACAAAACACAATATATGACATTTTCCATACGCAAATACGATATACCCAACAACTGCCCTAAACCAATCATCCACTCGTGTCCACTCAATTTAGACAATCCGGAAACCACATCTAATATTAATTGTACGTGTTCGACCCTCAAATCATCAAAAATAGTTAAATATTTGGGAATAATCATAGACAACCAACTACGTTGGGAAGCTCACATCGGTGTCACAGTAAAAAAACTTCGTAAACTCTGCCATATATTCTACTCCCTTAGGTCTATCTTAGATTTACAGACTCTAAGAAGCGTATACTTTGCCCTTTTCCAATCCATAGCAATATACGGTATAGTGGGATGGGGTGGTTGTGCTGAATCCATTATTAGACCAATTATTTTAGTTCAAAAACTAATTCTGAGAATTATATTTAAATGTCAACCTACCCATCCGTCAAATGAACTCTTTGCAAAAATCAGGGTCTTAGATATTCGACAGCTATTTACTAAAACAAGCATTTGTTATATACGAAAAAATAATCTACTAATTGCTCCACAACATCAAGCACACACCCGCTTTTCATCAAACCTGGGTTGCGTGGTCCCAAAAACTAACACCTCATTCGCTCAACGACAATTCTGGTTCATCGCTCCTAAAATATATAATGCTCTGAGTACTGACATAAAGTCAAGTAATTCTAATTCTCTTTTTATAACACGTGTACAACATTGGATTTTTGAAAGGGGACGAACGCACTTTAAAGAATTCATGAGTTCTAACACTACATTTTAATTATTAATTTTTGCATTTCAAAATTTTAATTTCCATTTGTATTTCTATTTTACTTTAAAATGTTGTTATTTTTTCTCTTAGTTTTTCACTAAATTTATATATTTTTTTAAATTTTGATTTATATAATTATATGTTTTAATTTATACAGAACACTTGAGTTCTTAACATTTAATTTTTATTATTAATTTTTGTATTTCAAAATTTGAATTTGAATTTTCATTTTTACTTTTCTTTAAAATATGGTCTTTTTTTTCTCTTTAGTTTTAAGTATTTCTTAATATTTTTTGAAATGTTAAAATATTAAATGTACGACTACCACAACACGGGCTTAGCCTAGTGTGGTAGCCAAAAAAAACCCAAATATCTGTTACTAATAAAAAATATATGAAATAAAAAAAAAAAAAATAAATAAATAAAAAAAATTATAATAAATATCCTTGATTCCGTATTTGGCAAGAAAATCTTTGAATTCTTGGGCAATAAATTGTTTTCCGTTATCAACTATTACGGTTCTGGGTGTTCCGTAAGGTATAAAAATGTGTTTTTCCAGAAGTTTGATGATGGCGGACGCGTTGGTTCTTTTTAAAGGAAAGATCCAACAGAATTTAGTGAAAACATCCACTACACTAAGTATGTGCATGTGTCCGGCATAACTTCGAGGAAAAGGTCCGACGAGGTCCATTGACAATGATTGTAGGGGTCTGTCGGCACGTTTGGGATTACCCATTAGGCCGGCAGGTGCTGCCGTGCTATGTTTATAAGCTTTACAAGTTTCACATTTAGAGATGTAATTGCGAATTTGCTTAAAGAGACCAGGCCAGTAATACTTCAAGGCGATATTTTTATACGTCTTGAAATTTCCTGGGTGTATGGAGTCGGGAGCACTATGATTGTCAATGATTATTTGTTCTCTACCTTCGAGGGGAACGACAAGTTTCCACGAGTAATCTTCGAGGATGGATAGTGGTACCTTGCAATTACGGTATAGTTGTCCTTCTTTTATGATAAAATTAGGAAACTTTTGTTGGTTATTTTTACAACCTTCGAAGATTTTCAAGTACCATTCATCTTTTGTAGATGGAGGGGGGGCAATTGTGTCAACATTTAATGAAGCCAGTTCAATTCTTGAGAGGGCGTCGGGAACAATATTGTCCGCGCCTTTACGGTGAACAACATCAAAATTGTATTGAGACAAACGGGAGGACCAACGAGCGAGCCTACCGGAGGGATTACTTAAGGAGATCAACCATTTCAAACTACTATGGTCTGTGACTACAGTAAATTTGCTACCGTCTATGTAACCGCGGAAATGGTGAACAGAATCCAATACAGCCAATAATTCTTTCTCGGTAATTCCGTAGTTTTTCTCGTGTTTATTTAATGTACGGGAAAAATACGCTACAGGGTGTTCGCCATCTGGGAATTCTTGAGTAATGACTCCACCGATTCCTACATTGGAGGCATCCGTGTGGAGGGTAAAAGAGAGTGCAAAATCCGGGCAATTCAGAACGGGAGCTTTTTGAAGGGCATTTTTTAAAGTTGTAAACGCTTCTTCAGCTTCAACAGACCATCGGAAATTGCTGACACCTTTACGGATGCCGGTAATTTTATTTAAGGGGGCTGCAATAGTGGAAAAGTCTTTGATGAATCTCCTGTAGTAACCTGCAAGTCCAAGGAAACCTTTGACTTCCTTCGCGTTTTTGGGTCGGGGAAAATTTGCCATGGCTTCCACCTTAGCGGGGTCTGTTCTTAGACCTTTTTCGTCGACAATGAATCCCAAATAACGTAGACGGGACTTACAGAATTCAGACTTCTTCAAGTTGATGGTTAAACCAGCGAACTTGAGTTGTTGAAAAACTTTTTCCAGCATTAATAGGTGTTTTTCAAAGAAATCGCTGACGATGATGAGGTCGTCAAGGTAACAAAACAGGCTGTTATCGACTTCAGGACCGAAAAGTTTGTCCATCAGTCTTTGTAACTCGGCGGGGCTGTTTTTTAAACCAAAGGGTAATCTTTTAAAATGGAACATTCCCCTACCAGGTACAACGAAAGCAGTTTTTTCGCACGATTCTGCGTCCAAGGGTATTTGCCAAAACGCTTTGCTGAGATCGACAGAAGAGATGAACTTGGCGTTACGCAGCTTGTCTAAGGTTGCGTGAACGTGAGGTAAGGGATACGCATCAGCTTCCGTGCAAGAGTTTAAACGTCTA
Source organism: Limnephilus marmoratus (assembly GCA_917880885.1). Taxonomy (NCBI): domain Eukaryota; kingdom Metazoa; phylum Arthropoda; class Insecta; order Trichoptera; family Limnephilidae; genus Limnephilus; species Limnephilus marmoratus. The sequence continues at coordinate 328,974 of OU862930.1, forward strand.
CTGTCGAGACAGAAACGTGCAGAGCCGTCTTTTTTAGAAACCAAAAGAGTTGGGTTGGTCCATGCACTTCTGCTGGGAACCACCACACCCATTTTTAACATTTCGTCAAGTTCGTTTTCTAAAAGTTTAAGTTTTTGGGGGGCTAAGTTGTAATAACGTTGCTTTATTGGTGGGCCATTGGTTTTGATATGGTGTTCAACCAAATTTGTCAAACCTAATCCACATTTTTCGAAAGATATTGACTTGAATTTATTGACCATTTCTTTTAGTTGGAGAGCCTGGTCCGTGCTTAAATTTTCGTGAGGTATTATTGTGCGGATCTCACTAATTTGAGCAGCAGTGGAGGTTTCGCCAAGAGTATTAAATACTTGGGGAGCAACATTGAATGCCTTCCAGAAGTCAACGCCAAGAATGAAATTCTGGGATATAGAGGGCACTATTAGGAAATTGATTGTAACTATTTTATTGTTACAATTAATTGGCAGGGCAAGGGCACCGATGACCGGTTGGGAAACATTATTCGCAGTCGTCAGGTGTGTCGATTGGGGCGAAATTCTAAAATCACTGTTAACAAAAGGCAGGTGAGCATTGTTGCCAAGACAGCTGACAGATGCGCCACTATCAAGTAATCCGGAAAAGGGCACATTGTTAACAGAGAAAAAAGCATAGGGTCTCCCATCTTTAGCTTGTTTGCAACAAACCGAAGAAACATTTAAGGTCTGGTTAAAATACTTAATGTGTGCTAACCAATCAGTCCATTCTTTAGACCTTGGTTCAGAATGGGTGCCTGAGAGGTTATTATTTAGTTTTTTGGCCTCTTCATGTAGAAATTTCGTGGGGGCTTGGAGAAATCCACCTGAGGTCTGACATCGCTTGGGTTTTGTAACCTTTCCATGTTGTGCCTTGATTTCTTGAAAATGTTGCGCAGTTCGTCGCTTGGAGGAGAGCGATCCTTAGAGTGATGCCTCTTGAAAGTTCGGGGTTCCTTGGATTCCAGAAACCTCGCTTGCTTGAAACAAGTAGTGGCCAGATGGCCTACTTTTTTGCAAAAAGAGCACACTTTTTTGTTGTCGAATTCTGGTTTTAAACCAGACGAACGGCTTGGCACAACTACATTATTTGACACATTCTTTATGTTCTTCCTATCCTGGTACGATTCCAGAAGGAGACAGACTTCGTTTAACTGGGCCAGGGATGCAATTTTCTGTGAGGTAATGATGTTCTCGTATTTGCTTAAAAGGCCATCAGTTATGACTGGTAATAGTTTAGCTTCCGAAACGGGATGTGAAAGCTTGATGTTAATGGATTCAGCCCTTTCTATGAATGTTGCTACAGGTTCATTTACTAGCTGTTTAATAGATAGTAAAGATAATTTGATCCGGTGCTGGGCTTCCGTTTTTCCGAAGCTAGAGATTAGGGCAGATCTGAGTTTATTCCAATCTTTGCATTTAGTTTTTTGAATGCGGTGCCAGGGTATCAATTCTGGGGAGATGAGTTCTATAAAGTTTTTTCGTAGAATCTCGAATGGGATATTTTTGATTGTGGCCGTTTCTTCAATACGGTCAATGAAATCCAGCACATCGGAGACGCCATTATATTTGACTTTCCAAGAGGATAAATCGTAAGTTTTATCTTGTGTCAAGGTGGGTGCGATGTCCTGTTTTATCATTACTTGCGGCATAGGTTCTTTGTTAGGAACAAGATTATCCAAAACTTGCGTAGCCGAGCGTGAATTATTTTCGCTTGAGGGAGCGAGGTTTATTCTCTTAATGTACTTTTTGTTGAATAAAAGTGCATAAGCCTTTAATGTAGATTTAGATTTGCTTGATGGCGAGAGTCCTCTATCCCTTAAAGCAGTTTGTAAGTGAGTTTTGGATAAGTTGTGCACGTTGGGAATGATGCCCAAATTGGATGATGCCATAGCTTGATTGTTTTCCATTGTGAGTTTCCCGGGTGGTGAAAAAAATTGCCAGGGGTTTCCTTTAGTAAGCGCAGAATTAATTTTGTGAGGCACTTTTCACTTGGTAATCACTGGTTGGCACTTCTAAAATAGTTATAGAAAACTGTATTCCATACTACAATTTGGTATATATGACACCAGAATCTTTGTCAAAGGAAGGCACAAGAAAAAAAATTTTGCGTGGAAAGACCTTAGTAGTAAAGGTTTCTGTGTTTCACTGACCACTTTTGAGAAAACTGTGAAATTCACAAGTATTTATTTATTTTCAAAAAATTTGGCCAGGACTGACCTTTAGAAAACGGCTTTTTATTTTTTTCACTTCACTTTGCACTGAGAAAGGCACTAAAATTCACAAAAGGCACTCTTTTGGCAAATAAAGACAAACTTCCGGATGAAAATAACTGAATATGGGATTCGTTACGTCAATCACACTAAAATTATTTTATTTATTCATGGAACCAATCTTTGGCTTTATTATTATTTCACTTTTCTTTATGTAAGGAAAAAAAACACAATTCACTTTACACTTATGCTGAAAAAAAGCGGTACCTATAATGTAGAATGGGGAAAGAAAGTCATTATTTTGTCCATTTGGTGAAATATAAGTTGTACTAATTTGACAGACACAAGTAGGCCAATTGGTATATTGTGCAGAAACAACAAAAAAACGTAAGTCCGAAATTTTTGATTAAGGAATTCGCAAAATAACTGGGGTTCCAGAATCAAATTTATAATAATCATTTCCGTTGCTATCCGGTTCAGTCATAAAAAGGCGATTTGATTATAAACGCTGCATAGCAACAGTTAATTATTTCGTTCCGACGGGTTTTTCCGTTGGAATTTTGGCGCGGGACAAAAGCACTTGCGCACGCAATCCAGAGAATAGGTATTTACCGCGTGAAATATCGGACCGTTGGTTTGGCGCGAGACTGTTGCCGCCCGCCCGTTGTTTTGTGACGCGTGCGCAGTCAAGTTCGCGGTTAAAAGTATTGGCGCTTTCGGGCGTCCAAAATGACCGTGTTTTTTTTATCTGCGACGCAATTCATAGTTTCAATCAGATCTGTGTTATGGATCCAATTTACACATAGATTTCTGTGGTTTTTTCACAGAATTCACTGTTCACTGGGTGCAGAATATCAAGGCATAATTAATGTTTACAAAACAATTCCTATGCAGGGAGGATTTCGACAGGTTGCATTCCGCATAGCGACCGGGATAGAGAAAAAAATTCTGAGGCCCACGTTATGGCGACAGTTGTTATGACCCTCTTTGCTGGCTTCAAAACCAACACCCTCTCCGGGGCCAAGGGGGCCCTAACATGTCCCAGGCCAGCTCACAGCAGAGACAAAAGTACCCTCTATTCCAGGGACAGGTCGCACGAATGCTTCAGAATTCTCTCTCTCCCACGGGCGTCTGGGGAAGTACACTCTAGGAAATACTCCTGCCGAGGCAGATTAACAACAGGATTGAATTAAATAGATTCATGTATTGCAAATTCAAAACACAGTACATAGGTCATTACAGTACAATTCAATACAAGAAATGCATACTACACAAACCTAGCTATACGTGTTTATACCTCATGATCTCTGAAAACGAAACTCTCTGAGTGATGGCTTTTCGCGGGAGTTTACAGTCTATCGTTAAAGGACACAATCAAAAGAGGAAACAATTGTACAGCTTACATGATGTTCGGGGATCTTCGTCTTCCGGCTTCCAGGGGCACCTCCCGAGTTTAGGACAGAACCGAAGTTTACACAGGCATGGCGAAATACCAGCGCTAAACCCGTAGGCTATTTAATTAACATCGCAGGTGCATTTGCGTTCAATTTGGTCGGCAAAAGCCGGCCGCGAACTGTGATTCGACCCGACGGGTCGTAAGGTGCGCCCGGGGCGGCTTGCAATTCTCAACTGTGTGCGGACGCGGTGGTGCGCGGGAGTGCAGAGGGGAGAGGAAGTAGGAAGCAGGGAAACAGGGGGGAGCGGGGTGTTGTTGAAACTGCCGCGGTGATTTTAGGGACTCGAATTCTCTGTCGTTTAGGGCGTATCATAACAACTTATAAGGGCCTAACAATTATAATACTCGTGGGAATTCTCATGGATATGAAGGAGTTCTGCTTATAGCGCCGATCAACAGACTCACAAAATAATAACAATTGTGCTTCTACCAGCTCCCATGACAATTTGCTCATTTCCTATCAGCTTTTTCATTTCTTGCGTGTAAATTAATCTTCAGTTACAGTTTGTCAAATAAGAGTAGAAAACATAGGAGGGCGAATACTAAAAATATAACTCATGGTCTTAATGAAAAGCTGTGTAACCTACATTTTTTATAAAAAATTAAAAAGGCATAAAAGTGAAAAAAATATTTTTTTATTACAATTTAGATGTAGAGGCAAAAACAAAATAATAAAGTTGGGTATCTACTTGGGGAAGTAGGTATCCAACTTTTCAAGCAGATCGAGTTAAGCTTTTTTCAAAATTAGAACTACTCGTACATAAATTGAGATTGTTAAACAAAAGCAAGTTGTCATGTCATCGTTATTCTTAAAATATAATACGTAATATCTGTCCTGTTGTTTTAATAGAATATAATACATGAAATTTATATTCTAGATCAGCGGTCGTCACACTTTTCTGGTCAAGGGCCACATAGGACAATGTGAGGTATCACCGCGGGCCGCACACTGATGATTTCTGGAGGGGGGGGGGGGGTTGTTTAGCAAGTTAAAAAAGAAATTATTTTGTATTGAAGTATCGAGTTGCTACCTCCTTCCATCTTATGTGTTCATGATATGTTGTCGATTCTTAATAATAATACACGTAAAATCATAATATTAATGGAATCTTTTCGCACACGTGATAAAAATGATTACAATACATACAAAAACAAAAATTAACCAATATTATTTGCTTTATTAGTACGTGATAAGCGTGTTTTTGGTATTTTTAGACCATTTTTCTGCCTACCAACGCCCTCACTATGCCATCTCGACGCCCTCTAATTTTCTCTGTGTCTTCTACTGCCCCCTTGAAAGCCTCAAATGACTACAAGGGAGCGTTACCGCCCACGTTGAGAACCTATGACGTACACTGTGCGCACGTTCAAAATCGATATTGGATGTTAAACGCCATTTGTTTTTTGGGGTGTTATGCCGTGTTGCGCTACCTCCTTATTTAGCCTACGTTTCGGACAACGTTGCAGTGTCCATCATAAGGGCAGATCCGGCAAATCACACATCTGCCGGATCTGCCCCGATGTTGGACACTACAATGCTGTCCGAAACGTTGGCTAAAGAAGGAGGTAGCGCAACATGGCGTAACACACCAAAAACAAACAAGGAAAATACTTTTGGCCGTGAAAATCTGAAAACATATCTGACTTAGGATCTGTTCAAAAACCAGCTGGGCGTTTTAAAATCAAATGTCAATCAATTAAAATCAACGTTTTAAAATCATACGTAAACAAAATATTTGAAAAAAACGGATAATATAATTGTACACGGGAAAAAATATATTTAAAAAGAAAACGGCAGATATTTGTGCGGGCCGCAAAAAACAGATAATATAATTAATTGTACATGAAAAAAAAATATTTTAAAGTAAACGGGAGATATTTCTGCGGGCCGCAGAAAACGGATAATATAATTTGTACATGAAAAAAAAATATTTAAAAAGAAAACGGCAGATATTTGTGCGGGCCGCACAAATATCCGCCGCGGGCCGCAGTTTGACGACCACGGTTCTAGATAGATATACCCACTGATTTCAAAATTAGAATTGCATATATGTATAGCATTATTATACCTTTGCAATCTTGTGTTAACATAATGAAGAATAACGATAATGTAGTAAAATCTAAAGCACAGTTCAGAAATTGCTCACATTTATTTAATACTAGCTTAAGCACCTACTAGCGTTGCCCGTGCCTTAGATTGTATCTCTAATTTTAGATCTGAATATATTTAACTCATTCAGATCTAAAAGTAGTGTAACTAAACTCACAATTAGTGATTCTTCCTTCTATCTATTGTTAAATTCAAATTTATGATAAATTTTTTTTTTTTTTTTTTTACATTAACTCCACACAGGAGGTCCTGAGGAAAATAATTTCCCTCAGGGCCTATGTCATCTGGGATGCTGTGTGGAGGGTCTTTTTGAGGAGAGGAAGGAATGAACATTGGTCTTGAAGAGACCCATGTTGTAGGAAGGAGGAAACACAGAGGCCGGCAAATCATTCCACAGCCGAGCTGTTGAACACAAGAACGAGTCGAAGAAACGACCCGTTCTCATGTGACAAATGTCAACCGTGTACAAATGTTGGGCACGCGTTTGGCGTGTTTTCCGACTATGCACCGGTGCCGAGGGGATCAATGATGCTAGTTCCTCGGAGCATCCTCCATTGTAATACCGGTAGAACAAGGATAGCATTCCCACCCGACGCCTGTGCTCTAAAGATTGCAATCCGTCTGTTAAGATGGGAGAATCTATCAAACGGACCGCCCGTTTCTGCACAGAGTCGAGGGTATTTTTCAGGTATTTTGGAGCTCCAGACCAGAGATGGCTGCCAAATTCAACCGTGGGGCGTACTTGTGATTTGTACAAGGTTAGCAGTTGTGTACTATTAAAGTATCTGCGGGCCCTGTACAGTACGCCCAGTTTTTGGGAGGCTAGCTTTACTCTGGCTTCAGTGGAGCCCCCATACCTGAGCTGGTCACTTAGGGTTACACCAAGCATATCAATGGAGGGCCTGTTCGGAAGATTGCTTCCGTTGAAAGAGACTAGATTTTCATTTCGATCCCTTTTGGACGTAATCAGACAAGATTGGGTCTTTGAAACATTAAATTCAACGAGATTATTTTTACCCCAAGAGAAAACACTCTCGAGGTAGCCGTCCATTCTTTGCTTCAAAGCCCTACGAGCTGTTGGAGTTTGTGAGCCCTTTGGGGGCTTGTCAAACAAAAAGCTATCATGAACTGTACTGTCATCCGCATAACAGTGAATTGGTGCACATGACAAAAGGTCGTTGATGTGCAACAAAAACAAAGTTGGAGACAGAACCGATCCCTGCGGGACGCCAGCATTTATCGAGTGTGAGGAAGAGGTGAAACCATCGACTACCGATAATTAAATTAAAGCAAATCGCTTCATGAAACACCTTTTACTCAAATTTATGTAATGAAGAATTTTTTTAAACGTGGTTTACTGTGTTCTATACATTCAGTGTCATTGCACTTCAAAATAATATTTGACAGTTAAATTAGTGTTGCACGCCAACAAATTTTATAGTTCCATTTTTTATATTATCTACTCTTATTTGACAGACTGTACTTATTTAATTTTACTATGTGTTAAACCTACTACTTGTTTGTTTATACCTATGTATATAACTAGCAGATAAAAACCCTGCTTCTTGCTGCTAATCATTGCAAGCGTCCTTGTGATCTTCCTCGCCCAATTTGCTTTGCTTTGGAAAAATAAAGTGGAGTGATCCTATGGCAACAAACAACAAGTCTGCAGGACCAAAAAAACCGTGACGGCAAGCTGGGCTTAAAAGATTATGTACTTGAAGCTGGGCTTCATGTACGTAATCTTTGAAGCCCATCAAGTACGTCATATACAAGCTGGGCTTGAAAGATTTTTTTTTTCAATTTTTATATTTGGAAAACTTTTTGTTAGGTAAGATTTTTGTTATTTGAAGTTTGGAAACTTTACAAAACAATTTTATCAAGAAAAATTTTCTTGTAAGAAAAACCGATAATTTGTCAGGAAAATTTTTAAAGACTATTTATCTTTTTAATATTACGTGAAGTCGGGAAATTTTCCATTTCGGGAACTTTTTATTTTTCTGCTTAAAAAAATCCGGCAAAATTGGAAAACAGAAAACTTTAGCTCGGAAAATTGTTCGAAGAATGAAAAGATCCAACTTTTTGATTTTGTTTTGTGAATTTTTGGAATATTTTTAATGCTGGAATATTTATAATCCCTCGAAAAAAAATCTTTCAGGAAAAATGGGAAATTAAAAAAAAACTCGTGAATTGGTCGGAAAAATGTGTAAAACTTTTGGCAAGTTCTCATCTTCGTAGTTTGTGTTAAGCGAAACCGGTCGGTCGTAAAAAAAACGTGGTTATAAATAAAGTAACCGTTTTATTTTATTTGACTTTCAGCTTATGTATTTGAATTATTATTTTAGAATAATTGAATTTAGAATTTAATTTATTAAGGGGTTACATTGGTAACGAAGGTTAGAAAAAGCACTTTTTTTCTTACATGTGTAATAAATAAATAATATTATTCAATATTTTAAGCATATAAAAGTGCAACATATAAACAATTTTTTTTATAATTTTTCAACCAAAAATTTGGAAACATTCAGTTGGTGGGCCTGGATTCCGAAGACCTCTTAAAAAGCGGTGGATAGAAAAACTAATGATAACTTCTTTTGAAATAGAAAAAGAGTTTTTTTTTCTGTAAGTAGGTTAGTAGAGCTCGTGCTGCTCGAACGATATTGAAATATTAAAAAAAAATTGAAAATTTTTTAAAATTTCAAATGAAGCTATCATGAGTTATCCTGTCCACCGCAAGGAAACTTTTTGTAAGGGGTCTCCGGAAACCAGGCCCCGCCAGCTGAATTTAAAAAAAAATTGAGTGAAAATTAAAAAATATTGTTAAAAAGTTGCATTTATTTGTATATCGTCGTTGCGCCTGCAAAATCCGACAAACGTTTTTTTTGCAAAATCGTTTTTTTTCGCTTTGTGATAGAACGAGACATGGCGGATAGGCCTGTAAAACACGTTTTCTAATATTATAGCTAGTTTAGAAAACTGCAAAATCAGCTATGTATTTTCGCTTAAAAAATGGCTTTCAAAATACTCTATGAAGATTCCTTCACATATCGCATTTTGTAAAACACTTAATATTGCGTCAGTTAATGACACATGGCGGATTTTGCACTGGATTTTGCACATCTTGGTTCAGAATGCACATATTACAAGTCACGTGACTGGACAGTGGACAGTTGGGCAGTCTTGTTATGATATTCAGTCTTGGTGCATGTGCCAGCGGATTATTTACGTTCATCAAAAAATAATATTTAAGCTCTTAAAACAGTGTGAAATTACATTACAGTGCACGTGCACTCAGCGCACAATAATTTATACATTTGGACATTTCTGAAACAGTTTTGGAGAAAGATGTGGGGAATGTATCCCCAGTTGTAATCTTGACCATGAATAATGATACTGACAGCACACTCAACCCTGAAACGGGACTATTTGAATGAGTTGCACGTTCAAATTCTAACGAAAAATGTGATGAGGATCAACTGGGCATAAATAATCATAGGTTTATTTTGAATCACGAAACGGGACAATCCGAATGCTCTGATGCTAACTCTAATTCTGAAGACGATCTGTTGACTAATTTTCATTTGTCCTTTATGTACCGAACATAAAGGACAAATGAAAATTGAATAAAAATTTACGAATCCTGGGGAAAAAATATAGCGGTATTAAACGAGTAAGTGGACGTACAATTTACGATATAAGGGCTCAAAGAAAAATAAAAGAAACACCATGCAATCATCATGGCTTCAATTTATCCAATAGATCTTTACTATGCGGATTGGTTAATGAACAAGCTCGCTTAGACGTGTTAATTATTTCTGGAGCTTGTCAACATGGGAAGCTGAGAAAGCCTATATTTTCGGACTTGTAAATATCCTAAGAGTACTCAAGAGGCGACAACGGCGACAGCAATTAAAAGGTAGAAGTGATTTGAAGCGCGAAATCGGGGTCGACTGCTCCTTACCCAAGCTTATTGGTAAAAAAGTTAGAGTTTGCAGAGAGTTTTTCAACACCACATTATGTATTACGAAAGATACGTTTGCTCAATGGATATCATCAACACAGATTGATAACGAAGATGAGACTCAAACAGCTGGGAAACAAAAGACCAGAGTTCCTCAGTCTTTGAGGTCAGATTCCGTTAAAAAACGGTTGGACCTATTGCCTAAAGTTTGGAGTCATTATTGCCGCTCGACTAGTTTAAGAACATATGTGGAGGATTATTTTAAATCTAAAACAGAAATGCATAAAATTTACAAGTTGTGGTGTTCAGAAAACGGCATAACTTGCGTCCAAAGAAAGAAACTCCGTGATATTTTAGAAAGTAACAAAATATCTATATTTAAACCACGCAAGGATCAATGCGACACATGCGTGTCCCACAAACAGGGAAATCTAAGTGAAGAAGAATACCAAATTCACATTAATAAGAAAAATGAGGCAAGAGATGCAAAGAAGCTGGCTATTGCATCATGCTCTGATCAACATTTAGTAGTAACAATGGACCTTCAGAGCACACAGCTTTGTCCGAAACTTTTCGTATCCTCTCAATATTATAAGCCAAAACTTCAGTTACACGACTTTACCATTAAAATTTATAAAAACAACACGAAAGATGTTTTTCTGTACTTTTGGCATGAAGGCGATGGAGGTGTTTCAGCAAATGAGTTTGTTTCTTGTATTATCGATTTTATAGAAGGAGAAATTAGAAAGGGATTCAAAAAAATTACTTTAATATCGGACGGCTGCGCTCACCAAAAACAAAAATAAATTCCTAAGCAGTGCTCTGGCAGATATATCGAAGAATATGAATACAGAAATAGAGCAACTCATATTAGAAAAAGGACACAAAAATGATGAAGGTGGATAGCGTCCACTCGACATTGGAAAAGCTTTGTACTCCTCCATTATACTCCCCAACGGATTATGTAGACCGAATGAGGAAAGCTAGACCTTCCAAACCTTATGTTATTAAGTATCTTGATTAATGTTTTTTTAAGGCTTACGATACACTCCCCAGTAATTACTGCACTATTCGTCCAGGCAAAAAGTTGGAGATCCTACAGTTACCCAGATCAGAGGGCTGCTGTACAAACAGGGTAAGGTTATGTACAAACTCCGACACATTGATAACTGGACACTTCTGCCTCAAAGGAGGAAGCAAGATTTATACACAACACCAAAACCATTGTACACAGAACAGAAAAAAATGATATGTCTAAGTTTGAGCAATTACAATCCTTAAAGTTATATATGCATCGAGATTATCATTCATTTTACGATAATCTTAAACACTGATTTTGTTGATTACTATCATACCTTCTATTTTTATAATATTTTAAAAATCTCAATAGTTATAAGACTAATGTTCAGTTTACTAGCAGACGTTATCATTGTTTATTTACATAGTTATATATATATTCTATTATAAATAACTTCTCAGTTGAGAAGTTATTTGTTTTGTTTAAAAGTTGTAATTATTGTGATTGTATTATTGTTCAATAATGTTTGGTTTGTAATAAGTATAATACTAGTTACTATCTACTTGATTTTATTCTTTCTATAAATAAAATGTAATAATCTCGAACAGTGGTTTGATAGATTACATTATGTACCTTATATTTTTATAATATTTTACAGATCTCAATAGTTATTAGTTTTTAGACCAGCAGGAGTTATCATTGTTTATTTACGTAATCGATATGTTATTTGTTTCGTTAAAATGTTGTAATTATTATGATTGTATTAATGTTGAATAACGTTTGGTTTGTAATAGATATAATACTAGTTACTACAATCTATTTGATTTTATTCTTTCAATAAATAAAATGTAAAAATCTCGAATAGTGCTTTGGTAGATTACTTACGTAGTTTCTGCTTTTAATAAAATTTTAAAGATTTCAATAGTTATTAGACCAGCAGGCGTTATCATCGTTTATTTATATAACTGAGATTGTATTATTGCTGAATATTGTGTGGTTTGTAATAAGTAGGTATAATACTAATGACTATCTACTTGTTTATCTTCTTTTGATAAATAAAATATAATAATCTCAAGTACCGATTTTGTTAATAACTTAGGTACTTTTTATTTTTATAAAATTTTAACAATCTCAATAGTTATTAGACAAATGTTTAATTTGCTAGCAGGCGTTATCATTGTTTATTTATGCAACTAAAATGTTAATTTGTTTTGTTAAAATGTTGAGATTAATTTAAAATGATTGTATTATTGCTCAATAATGTTTAGTTTGTAATAGGTATAATACTACTATCTACTTGATTTTATTCTTTTAATAAATAAAATTTAACGTGTAATAAACTTGTTTTTCCATCTTACTCAAAATATTTTTAGTTCACCTTCACTCGATAATTACTTATTTAAAAGTAAACTTTCAGCTGGGAAAGATAAAGATTCGTTAGAAATAGGCCATTGGTTTGTTAAAAATGCTTTACACATACGTTAGTACATTTAAATTATACGCAATTAAAGAATTATTATCTTAACTAAAATTAACTAAATGCAACATCCGTTATGTCTAAAATATACGTACATAAAAATCCGCTATATGCTGCCTCTAACACAAAGCGGATTTAAAGACCCATACAAAATCAGCTATGTGTCATTTATTCACAAAAACAAATATTACTACTAAAGTATTAAATATTTAATTGTGAAATATCATTTATACAAAATCCGACGTAAAGATCTAATTTTCTGTTTATTTGGATTGTAAAAAATGCGAGCCATTGTTAAATAAATCAGTTTTTTCCTTCTCCTGAAAAGTTACGTTTTTTAACATAGCGGATTTTGCAAGCACAGCGACGATATGCTTAAAATTTTAAATTATATTATTTATTTATTAGGTAAAATATGCTCTTTTCTGACATTCGTCACCCATGTAACCCTTTAAAGGACTTTGATTCCGAAAGCAGTTTTTACATTATATTTCATACAGACTCTGATTCTAAGTCACTTTATTTTAATAGATTATTCTTATTTATCTACAATATATTGTAGTACGTGTTTGTACAATATTTCCGGATATAATGCATATAACTACTGTAGGACTGATAAGTCAGGAGGAGGGATTATATTGTTTATAAGAAATAAATTTGAATTTAGGCCAAAATCGTTCCAATCTCTACATTTTGAAAATATAACAGGAAAGCTCATACTCCAGGACAAAACTAAAGTTAATATAATAGCTATCTATAGACCTCCTAATTTCAGTAAATCTTCATTTTTAACGGAATTATCATCATATCTTGATACAATTAATAATAAGGAAAATATTATCTTACTTGGAGATATAAATCTAAATTTGCTTAATGACCATGATTATATCATAACTTCATATGAAAACTTACTAACTAACCATTATTTAACAAAATGCATTAATGTAGTAACCAGAGAAGCTGTATTAAATGGACAAATTACTCGCACGTGTATTGACCATATATTTGCCAAATTTAGAGGTAAGAAAATAACTGCTTGCGTCTGTGAAAATAATATTGCCGATCATTTTATCACTGCTATTAATATAAAATCTCATAAACGTCAGGTAGACTTTGCAAATAAGTATATTCAAATCATCTCACAAAAGGCTATTGAACGATATATCAAAGATTATAACTGGAGTAAACTTATAGAGGAGAGGGATTGTATTTCATTATATGAAAAAATAAAATCTTTATTTGACAAATTTTACAAGAGTAGTTCTAAAACGATAGTGCAAAAACCGAAAACACGACCTTTTGCAATAAATGAATGGGTAAGCAGTGAATTATTATGTCATATAAATAAAAGAGATAAACTTTATAAAAAATGGAAAAGTACACCAACAAACAAAACATTTGAAACAGAATACAAAAAAACACGAAACCTCGTCAATAAACTTATAAATAAAGATAAAACTAACTACTATAACAATAAATTTAAAAACTGTTTTAATGATACAAAAAAAACCTGGGACGAGATAAATAATATTTTAGGACGTAAACCCAAAAACGATTGTGATGAAACTATAACACGATATATGTTAAAAGATAGAACTGAGGATTCTGTGTCAAATGATTTTGTGAATTACTTCTCGGATAGCATCAGCAACATGTTACATAAATGCAATCACAAAGCTACTAATATAGTACTCGAAGAACTACCTCATAGTTTATATATACCAAGAGCTACTATAACTGATATTGAAAACATTGTTAAAAAAATGAAAAACTCTAAAAGCACAGGTATTGACAATATAAGAATGTATGATTTAAAAAGAAATGTAAAAACTCTTGGGCCAATAATTACTCATTTAATCAATATGATAATAAAGCAAGCAAAAATTCCACAAGAATTTAAATGTAGCATTACAAGACAAATATTTAAAGGTGGAAAACACATTGAACTAGGAAATTATAGGCCTATTAGTATACTACCAGCATTAGAAAAAATTCTCGAAAAATTTATATCAAATAAATTAAATAATTATATTGAAAAATTCACTATCATAGATCCAAATCAATACGGCTTCCAAAGAAAAAAAACACTGAAAAACTACTGCAAGATTTTTCCAATTATATAAATAATCAATTAAATAATAAATTACATGTTATTGTTTTATTTATCGATAACTCTAAAGCTTTTGACACAATTAACTCTAAAAAACTTCTGAAAACTCTAGAAAAAATTGGAATAAGAGGAAATGTGTTAAATTTATTTAAAGATTATCTTAGAGATAGAAAAATATGTACCAAAATAAATAATACTTTTAGTAAAACAAAAAATGTATCTGCAGGAGTTCCACAAGGTTCCATATTGGGGCCTACACTATATATAATTTATGTAACTATAATGAAAAAACTTTTCTCTTTTGTTAAACATTTTGTATTCGCAGATGATACGGCATTGGTCATATCACATAAAGATCTAAAAATTGCAATTGAACTCATGCAAATTGACTTTAATCAACTTTGTAAATGGTCACATGATGCAGGATTATTAATAAATGCTAAAAAAACCAAAGTAATGCATATAAGATCACCTAATGCCAAATTTCTATTTAATCCTAATATTATTTCTCACGATTTTAATTGCATCCATAAAAATATTCCAACTAATTGTAAATGTGATAGCTTAGAATTAGTTACGGAATACGTGTATCTTGGTGTTACAGTAGATTGTTTTTTTAAATGGGACAAACATATTAAAAAAACCTGTAAAAGACTCAGATCAATTGCTGGCAGAATGTACACATTAAAATTTTTTCTTTCAATTGAAACACTTAAAATAATTTATATGTCACTGGCAGAATCTATTATAAGATATGGATTAACAATATGGGGAAATACTTCTATAACCAATCTGAAACAAGTACAAGTTGTACAATACGCAATTGTAAAATTATTAGTCGTCCCTAATATTTTCAAACAGAGACATGATACACCGTTGCTGTTTCAGAATGCCAAAATTTTACCAGTGAAAGCAATACTATGGCACAAAATTATAATTCAGCATATATTTACCCCGCAGCATAAAGAGAAATTAGAACATAAATACAGCACTAGATTCACGCGCAACGACGGGTTAATAGTTCCGAAATTTAACAATAAGTACGGACAGAGAACGTTTGAATACATCATACCGAAGATATTTAATTTATTACCTGACACTATAAAGCAATGTAATTCTATGAATAAGGTTGAATATATGGTGAAAAATTGGCTATCGGAAAAAAAATATTTGTATTGATAATTGATATGTATATTGATATGTATGTTGAATCTGTAGATATAAGATGTAAATTTTAAATGTAAATAATCTATATGTTACTAAAATATAAGCACCTGTTGACAAGCCAATTGAATTGGCTTAGCAGGACTTGTTTGTTGATTTTAATATGTATATCTGTTCTTTCAATAAAAAAAAAAATAAAAAATAAAAAAAAAAGTACCTTCCGACGGTAGCAATATAATGATTTAAATAAAGGCACAATTTGATAATATATAAGTCAGTACATACCGTCCGCAAATTGATCTCCCACGCAATAAGGCATCGCACACACCAAAAATAATAATTGATAATGCAACATTTCAGAAACTTGTTTTTTTTACACTCGTCTGTAACTTAACTTTACTGAATAACCAATTCAAGGATCCGACCGCGCTTAAATACTGGAGAGACGGAGTAGCGATGCGCAACCTACGGATTGAGAGCTACTTGACTTCATACAAGAGGTTCTGGCTTATACAATCTTTGGAGATGCTGTGTTGGAGAAATTTTTGAGGAAAGAAATGAGTTAACCAAGGCTTTGAAGATAAATGGTGAATCATTCCACAGTTGAGTTGTTAAACTGTAGACGAAGTTGTTCTCAAGTGTCAAAAATGTATATTAAATATATGTTTACTTTATCTATTTCATTCAAAGTGCCTCTCAGTTGATTCAACCAGTTTAATTCCACACTTATAGAAAACGATTTCTCATAAGCTATTCCAACCTGACTTAAATTGCACAACAACAAAAAATTTGCAAGTTTTTGTTTTAGTTAGGTAGTTTATACTACATTTTTATATAAACTAATATGCACAAAGTAACACTTCATTTATAAGAATATATTTTCACAATACGCATAACATCCCATTCTTCCATAAATCTTCAGACTTTCAGGCATTCCATCATATATCTTTATAGTCCTCTATACTTACATTATAGGCATTTCAGTTGCTCTGATTTTTTTATATGCGGCAATCTACATAACTCTATTTATATTTCTAGTTTCATCTTACAAAAGTGGCTATTATGTTGTTCACAGTTCTTAATTTTATTGTTTCATTGGAATTAAGGTTTATTTCCTGTAACGGGTATACATCTAATGAACTTGAAATATATTTTACTTATTATTTACCCACCATTTAACATTTGCAAGGTGCCTCTTTAAGTTAAATTATTTATATTTATTATGGAAATATATTTTTTCATTGCAGCAATGTTGAAATATTTAAATATTTTAGTATTTATTGTTTGATTTGTTATCGCCCAATTATATATTTTCTCATTTTTTGTTTTCTATTTCTTACTGTTTTACAAGTTCACTAGAGCTGTCTTTTTTATGTTTTAGTTATACCTGATACTATGTCATAATGTAAAAGTCAAAAAGCGTTAATATTATAAGTAAATAGTTATAATCTCTATTAAAATAAATTTCATTAGTATACACAAATCTGACAGGGGATCACGTCATTTATCTAATAAAGATCCCAGAAAAGATATAGAATCACTCGGCTGGTATATATTTCAATATTGATATTTAATACGTTATTTAATGGACGTCTTTAGGAAAGCAAAATAATTTTTTTTTATGCCAAGTATAATATTTGGTTAAATTTTTTTCTTTCTAAATGTGATCCATCGTCATGTTATTAAAATTTTCCAATTTCAATTTTATATAATAATACCGAGTACCCGTTGCAAAGGCGCTCAAAGAAAGAAATTGTTTCTTCCTGCGTGTCCTTTCCTATGCGTGTCCTTGTCCCGTGAACTTTCCTTTCAGCGTTCCCTTCACCTTACGTTCCCCTTCCACCTTTTCCCCTCCCTCGTCTCCTTCCCGCGAACCCTCCTCCTCCTTTTTTCCTTCTCCCCTCCTGGATTATCATTCCCTCCCGCCTTCCCTCCCGGCTGCTAAACTGAATGACATAAGAACACCCTCGCGCGCCACCTATTGTTTTTTTAATACAAATTTCATATTGCCAGAGCTTACCATTATATATAGAAACCTTTGCGGGTTTTATAGCAATCGGATGAATGGTATAGGAAATAATGAGGGCCAAATTAAGAAACATTCATTTTTATGAACATATATGCATTAATCATTGTAGATTACAAAATCTTTAAAATCTTTATTATGATTTCCCTATGAAAGCAGCTCTAATGAAGTTTTCCATTTGTTATAAATTATTCCTGTTAACATTTTTTTACTGTTAGATTAGTACGCTTAATTTTAGAAGCACAATTTATATTATTTGTTTAAGACATTGGTTGAACATAATATGTATATAGTAATTAGACATGATTTAATGTGGGAACTGCGTCCCGCGGATTTCAAATGGTTCGACCCCAGAAATTGCAAATTGCAAATGACGTTGCCTCGAGATCAAAGGTCATGGTGAACACGCCAGTCCAGGTAAACAGAATTGTTATTCAAACTTGTAATGGAAATACAGGGCGACATTAATAAGTACCTACGTAAGGCGATGATCAAGATACTATATATATTTCATTTGTTTACATACTCGTACATTATTAATTATGTGGAATCGAAATAAAAATGCTAACAAGAGATTATAGCGAATGAACGAAGAAAGTAGTGTAAGAAGAATATACGACGCGAATGTGAATGAAAGAAGAAGTCGGGGACGCTCGAGGAAGACATGGCACGATCAAGTGAATCAGATACTTGAGTTGGGCCATGTCAAAAGTCAGAATAAGAGAATGTATGAGACGATGTATGTAACGATGTAAGTGAGGCAAAGAGTGTGTGCCAAGACCGAGTTGTTTGGTGGTCCGTCCTTTCTGCCTACCGCTGCGGGGAAACGGCGTGATGGTTACTTTGTTAGTTAGTTTAGCAAGAGATTTATTAATATGCCATGCATTTTTACAAGTGTTCTAAAAATTCCAATATTCAAAATTGCATTGTCACCAAATTACCATTTCATTACGATGACATTTAAATTCAAAGTGTTACAAATCTTGAAGAATAAATGAATGAATGACCCTAATTTAACGCTAATTAATAAAGTACGGAAAATTATTTATTCCTTTCTCCTTAGTATGTTTACAAAAGAAAAACAATATAAAGCACTTAAATGAATGAATAATTAATGAAGTCATTATTAACAAATTAAGAAAATATTTACACTCAGTGGAGGAAAACAGATCTCCCACATTATGGAGTGTCTACTGTCTCTATTTAATTTCTCAGCAAAGTGGTTTGGCAAACTGGTAATAAATAAATTTAGACAGAAAATTGACATTTAGATTCGTATAAATACATCGTCTCAATGTGTTTCTACCACAGTTTGAAAATGGTCTTGTTAATCGAAACAGATGTAATAAAAAACGTTTTGACAGAAAGAGCACTCCCTCACGGGTCGGCCTACAACAGTGTTTCTTACATAATAAAAAAATTTAAAAAAACCTGAATTACAGTAGAAATATTAATTCTAGATATGTATGTATTTTTGCTATGTAAATTATATGTATTTTTTTAAAATTCATCACACCCAGGAGGCCCAGAGGTGTCCCTCATGGCCTATGTCATCTTCAAGGATGCTGTATTAAGAGTCTTTTAATATGATATCCGCAAAGAATGTAAGGCTGATGTAAGTATAATGAGCAAAATTAAGAAAGGGACCCTCAGATGGTTTGGGCACGTAGAGCGAATGAGCGAAGAAAGTAGTGTAAAAAGAATATATGATGCAAATGTGAATGGTAGAAGAAGTCGGGGACGCCCGAGGAAGACATGGCACGACCAAGTGAATCAGATACTTGAGACGGGCCATGTCAAAAGTCAGAATAATAGAAGAGTATGTATGAGACGATGTATGAATGTGAGTGAGGCAAAGAGTGTGTGCCAAGACCGAGTTGTTTGGCGGTCCGTCCTCTCTGCCTACCCCTGCGGGGAAACGGCGTGATGGTTAGTTAGTTAGTTTAGTTTTTAATATGATTGTTCATTTTTACGCATCGCGTTCATTGGTCAAATGCATATAAATATAATTTTGACATCAGTGATGGATGAACCAGCGGATGCAATTTTGAATTTTTAAGCATTTTTAACAATATGGTAGGTATTTTCTTGTAACTGTCTTGTTAGGAATGAAATTGAATAAAGCAATTTATGGGTTTTCAGATAAGTATTCGTTCCGATAATTTCAATTAATTTTAATTACTAGTCTATCAATTTGCATAATAATTAGTTTTGTTAATCGCGAAAATTCCAATCACGCTGCCTCGTGCCAACTCTTCGTGGACGAGATGTTTTTCAGAGTTCGCTAAAATTTAAAACCAACTTAAAATCAAAAAAAAAATCGCAGCACGTGTTTCATATTGAAAATTGATCAATTTGTTTATTAATTTGCGCATTGACTAACTAAAATTTAGATTTTTTTTAACACATTTTGATCCCATATTATTGAAAAATAATAAATTGTTTCAAACATAAATAATCCTAGGAAAATTTTGTTTTTAATTAATTTACCAGCTTGAATTTGGTCATCTTTATAGCAGCCGAAAACTTCCAAGCCAATTCAAACCGGCCAGAACCACGGTCTCTGTGACGATCTTCCCAGCAAAATTTTGATGTTTTCATTTTGGTAAAATTGGTCACAAAAGGTCCAAATAAGAAAAATTTTACCATGAAATTCAAGTCCCAACACAAAAAAACTTGTATGCATTTTGAATAAAAAAACAAAGATTTTATTGTTTCACCCAGACGCGAGCGAAAGTAAGACAAGAATGGAATCTATTATCTAGTTCTAAAAAAGTCCATTTGCGAGCGCTGACGTATGAGCGCTAGTGACAAAACCGAAATTCTGTTTGGCTGGTAATACAAACCTAAAAAAGCTGTTCTGCCGGTGCGCCTCTTGGCAGGTTCCGCGCATAGGGATCAATTTTTTTAGAAAAAATTACGTCACCGAGTACACGAACGGGAATGGTTTCATATGATAAAGGTCGATTAGCAGATGAGAAAAAAGCAGGTCTGCCAATCAGGCACGTTCGCAGGCAGCCGGTGTTAAAATGGGATAAAAAATATGTAGTATTTTTTTATTTTTTTTTTTATTTAATAAATTTTACAAAAATGTCATGTTTTTGTGTATAAATAAAGTTTTTTGGAAAAAAAATATACATTATTTAATACGTCTTACACCTTTTTTTTGAGCAAAGCTCGTGTTAAAAAGGCGGTGACAACGAATGTAGATATTAATTTTTATATAAGTTTAAATAATATATAATTTTTTTCTTACATACATATAGATCAATTGATGGATAATTAACAGTATACAAAGAAAAAAAAATCGTATATATCATAATATGCATCTATAGTTTTATATAATATATAAAACATAAGCAGAAAGAAGAGGATATAAAAAAGAAAGCTGAAAATTAAAGAAAGAAAAAGGATATCAGATATTACAATTGTGTTTATAAATAAAATATTATAAGATGTAGTGATTGTGATAAGTTAT
This sequence comes from Limnephilus marmoratus, assembly GCA_917880885.1. Lineage (NCBI taxonomy): Eukaryota > Metazoa > Arthropoda > Insecta > Trichoptera > Limnephilidae > Limnephilus > Limnephilus marmoratus. Next base: position 350,016 of record OU862930.1, read on the forward strand.
ATATAAAGAGCTTTAATTGATTTTTTGAATTTTTTATAATTTGTTTCCATTCTTAAATTAACTGGTAATTGGTTAAACCATTTAACTCCAATATATTTATAGTATTGTTGAGCTGTGGTGGTGTTACAACGCGGGACAGTCATAGAGCCCAGGATATTTGTTCTAATGCTGCTTGAAAAAGGAGTGAAGCTCTCATTATTGAAGCAATCTTTGTGTATTTGTAGAATTGTAATTTTTTTATAAATAACATGAAGTGAAGGTACTTTAAAATCTTGAAATAATTTGATAGTGGGGTAATCATATGGCTTTTTTAAAATTATTTTTATAATTAATTTTTGAATGATTTCCAATGGTAAAAGAGAAGTTTTGAATGCACCGCCCCAACCAACAATTCCATACTGTAGCACTGATTGGATTAAGGAAAAGTAAATAGTTCTTAACATACTAATATTTAAAATGTTTCGAATTCTAATGAAAATGTACACTAATTTTCTTAGTCTCTCAACTGTTGTGCTGATTTGCATCTTCCACTTTATGTTACTGTCTATAGTTACCCCAAGGTATTTAACATTGGTTTTAATAGTGAGTACAGAGCAATCAGGTTTACATATATATGAATTTGAATTACAATTATATGAGTGTATACATATATTTAGATTTTCGGGGGTAGCCTTTTTAGTCAGAGTGAAAGGAATTACAAAAGTTTTATCTGTATTTAGAGATAGTAAATTTTGATCAAACCATTTTTTAATTAAATTTATATCTGATTCCGCCGTTCTCTGAGTTTCATTCCACGTTGATCCCTCAGCTAAAATTGCTGTGTCATCAGCGTAAGATATTATTTTGGATTTTATGGTGAGTTTAAAAATATCATTAACATAAATGATAAAGAGAATTGGTCCCAATACTGTTCCCTGCGGGATTCCAAATTTACTGATTTGAGAATCGCTGAGAAAACCATTTAATTTGACAAATTGCTCTCTATGAAATAGGTAATTTTCGATCCACGTTAGGGCATTATTGGTTATACCAATTTTCTTTAGTTTAGAGATAAGATTCGAATGTGATATACTGTCAAAAGCTTTTCGTAAGTCGACAAATATTCCAATACATTTTTTTTTGTTATCTAAAGATTTATATATTTCAGATGTTAGGTCTACGATAGCATCTTGAGTGCTCAAATTTTCTCTAAAACCATATTGATGTGAATTTAATATATTATTTTCTTTTATAAATTTGAACATCTGTTTTTTTACAATTTTTTCAAATATTTTTGCAATATTTGAGGTAAGAGAAATTGGCCTATAATTATTACTAAGAAAGGGGTCACCGGATTTAAAAATGGGAGTAATAATAGTTTTTTTGTAATTTACTGGGAAGTTGCCATTTTCGAAACTTGTATTTATGATGTGTGCCAATGGTTTACAAAGTGAATCAGAATTTTTTTAAAGAATTTCTACCGAAATATTGTCATAACCGGGGGAAGAATTACCTTTTAATTGATTAATAGTGTGTTTGATTTCATCAGCGTCAGTTCGTTGGAATTGTGTTAAGGTATTAAAAGGATTTGAAGGCGATGTATATAGTTCATTATTTTCGATGTTTTTAATTTTAAGTGCTAATTTTTCACCAACTGATCCAAAATAATTGTTGAAAATATTTGCACATTTCATTGGATCCGTGTTTACATCATAAATTTTGGTATCAATATCTGTAATTTTGTTTATGTTAGATTTTTTAGGTTTTTTATTGATAATTTCATTGATAGTTAGCCATACCTTTTTATTATTGTTGCCAGCAATATTGATTTTTTCTTTATAGAAATCTTCTTTGGTTTTCCGGATAATGTAACACAGTTTATTTCTGAATTTTTTAAAATATTCGTATAGTTTATAGTTTTCTGGAAATTTTTTATGTTCTTTATAAATTTTTTCTTTATGTCTTATTGAGATTATGATTCCTTGGGTGATCCACGGTTTTAATTTTTTAAATTTAGTATTTGGAGAGTATTTTATAATGGAAGAGGAGGATTTTATATGCTTATTTAAGATTGATTCAAAATTAAGTGAACATAAATCGGTGTTATTAGAGGATAGAACAGTTTCCCAATTTTCAGTGTTAAGGTTTTGTTGTAATTTTTTGTAATTAATAATAGTTTTTGGAAAATTATTGTGGGAGTGATTTTTCACATTTATTTTGTCAGTTTTAAAGGCTACAATGCATGTGTGATGATCAGTTATATTATTTTTCCAAATAATTGATTTTATTTTTTCAGTTTCATTAGTATTACACCAGATATGATCAATGCATGATGACCTTTGTCCAAGACATTCTCTCGTATATTTTTTAACGCATGGTTTAAAGTTTAGTTCCGTTAATGTGTTGATATAATCAGTTTTTTCTTTATTTCTATTGTTTTCAAATTCATCAGATATATCGATATTGATATCGCCCACAACAAATGCATTTCGAGAACAATTTGTATTTATAATAGATTTCAGATTCTCGGTGAAATTACTAATGCTCGAGTTATGTGTTCTATATAACGCTATTATATCAAATAAAGTGTTTTTTATATTAATTTGAATATGAAGACAGTTTACAAGATCGATATGTATTTCATTAACGGAAATATTGTCATGAATACATTTTATAAAAACAATGATTCCGCTATTTTGATTTATTTTGTAAGTTGTAACAAAATTATTGTATCCAGGTAAATTATAGGTACCTGAGTAGCCGCTAATTCTGGCTTCTGATAACACAATACAATCCGGTTTATGGGCAAGTTCATTTAATGCGATTGTAAAATGATCAAAATTTTTACAGACACTTCTGATATTTAAGTGAAGGATTGTTAAGGATTTTGAGAGATTCATTTCTAATAGTATGTTATTACATTCGACACTAGATAAACAAATATCTTCCGAAATCTTGAAAGATGAATCTATATCTTCAAATAATGAGTCAGACATAAGAGTATTTTAAGAGTATAGAATAATAAAAAATTGATTTTGACAGTATCGTATTGTTGAGAATGTAATTGAAGGAGAAAAAAAAATATTTTAGGAGAAAAAGTGTTCGTCGAGTTATACATATTAAACAGTAATAGAAAGTATTAACAAAAACTCTCAATATAAAATACATATTTATCTTAGGTTTACAGTTAGTGAAATAAATATTCATAGAACGACCTGTAACAGTTGTCTTTGACATGGTCAAATAATTTCGTATATTGTAAGATGTAATTAATGTATGTAGCAATAATTTTTATTTTAGTTTGCATTTTAAAATCATTTATGCAGTGTAAATATATAATGCGAGTAATTAGTACGTGAATAGTTACTTATGTATCATACTTCTACTTACTTTACGAATAATCGATTTTGTCTTGAGCGATTCTAAGCATTTTAGCACGATATAGACATTTAATGCTGGATGCATTGTGATTAGTGTCATAACTTAGTTTGTAGTTTTTGTTTTGAAAAGAACAATTATTACATATAGGATCGGAGTTCTTGTTGGTACATTGTTGAAAGTTGTGGTTTCCAGAACAGTGGCTACATGTAGCAGCATTTGTTTTATCCAGACATCGGAGCGAAGTGTGACCGAATCGAAAGCAATGGAAACATTGCGTGAGTACTTTGGCTTCCTCCACCTTAACCCGCTGGTAGCTGACGTTAACTTTTTGTTTATACAGTAGTAATTGTCTCATGCTGCCACTAGTTTCGAGGACACAATTTTTTGAATATTTAGTTTTAAATGTTTTTAACATTTTAAGGGAGTCTAAGTCAGGATTCATTTTTAACATTTCCTCCAGGTCCGGGTTCTGTGCAATTAGGTTTGGTACAATATCATCATCTTGAATATCTTCATGTAGTCCTTTTAGAATGATCCTAGGTTTTCTCTTCTTTACTTCTTCAGCTTGGATATTACGAAGATTTTCGTTAATCTCTTTTGACAATACTAAAGCATCGTTTTTTTTGGGGCAGTGTATAATCAGTCTATTTTTGCTTATTTTTTTAACTCCGTTTACTGCAATTTTCAGTTTTGCAGCAGAAATTTTTTTTGTGATTATTTTTTCAATGTCTTCTGATGATTTGTTTTTATCATCCGAAGAAATAATAATTGAAAATTTATTTGTATCTTGAGGTAAATTATTTGTTGTTTTGGCTTCGTAACTTACAGGATAACTTCGGTTTCTGTTTTCTAGTCCTTTGGCATATTCTTCAGTTTTCGTTAGCAATTGGTCTTTTAATTTGATTATTTCCTGTTGGTCCGATATTTTTTCTTTGTTTATTGTATTTTCAAGTTGTAGGAATTGTTTTTCAATCAAATTTTTGATTTTTATTTCTTTGATGTTCTTATATACATCACTCTTTAACGTCTCCAAAATTTCGGTTAACGACATATTGGAGACCCCACTTATTGCGAGTGCAAAGGGTTAGGGCAAGCAGCACCCAACCCAGTAATTAATAATATACTGTCGCGATGCAGCGGTGCAGGCGTACGTTCCGGTTAAGGTTGAAACGTTGACTCAAAAACTGTATATTTTACGTCTTCGAGTACACGAATGAAGCCAACGAATAACTACTGTAGTCTAGGTCATCCCGTTAGAAGTTCTTGGTCTGCCGACCAGCAGCCTGGCAGGTTTTTGTCTAGGGGAGAAAAATATTTCTCAGGAAAAATGCAAGTCAGAACAATTCTAGGGAAATTTCGAACTCTTGAAAAACCTTAAGAATTTTTATTATAGTTACTCGTATAATCTTCGACTTCCCGGTAAAAAAACATAATTTCATACGAAGGCATCTATGTTTTATGTATTGCTAGTATATAACTGTGATGTAGAGTAATTAAGTATTTCATATGGAAAGAATACGATAGATGGCGGTAAGCATGTAGCTTGCACCATAGCTCGCCAGATGGCATTGGCGTACAAGAAGCAGTCTCAGAGATATACCTTGCGAGCTCCCGTGGCAAGGCTCGAGAGATTTACCTACCCCCGAATAGTAAACAGACGTAGCTAACCAGCTAGGTTATTCCAGTAAATAAACACTTTTATATTCAAAGAACCTTATTTAATAATTACTATCTGCCGAGGAAAGGGCAGACATAACAATTGGCGCAGCCGTATAAGTATAATTGTGTGAAAGTTACGCGTGCGAATAATAATTGGTGCTGGACACGGAGGACTAAGTCACTGCTGGAGTGACTTGCAGTTTTGGCAAGGAATCGGAAGAGATTCTGCTCGAGATTAAGGAGCATTTGGTTCCGTGGCTACGGGCTGAATAAGAAGATTTTTGTTTTAGGAACAGAAGTGAAATACCGCAAGGAGGCGATCTGGTTGTGGATCATTGGATTAATCAGAAGTTTCAAGGTCAAAACGGATCATTGGATTAATAGTTTCAAGGACGAATCTGTGGATCATTGGATTAATCAATTAATCAGAAGACAAGGATAAAACCCAGAGGGAGACCAGAAGAGTTCCTGAGATAAGTATTTTTGATTCTTTGAGAGGGATTATTTGTTATTGTTTTCTTGTTGATTTTTCTTTTCCGATTTATTTGTTGGGAGTTATGGAATCGGGTAGAATACCACCGTTTTGCCATCTCTCCGGAGACTGGGGGTTGTTTCGACTTCGGATAGAGCAATTTTTCGTGATCCATGATGACAAAGCGTCTGTGGAGAAAAAACGGGCTTTTTTATTGAATCTCCTAGAATCAGAAACGTTGACCTTACTAATTAATCTGTGTTTTCCAAGTAAAGTAACGGACTTATCTTTTGATAAACTTTTAGCGCTTCTCGACAAACATTGTAACAAAAATCGTTCAGTTTTTAAAGAACGGGAGAAGTTTTTTTTAGCGAGGCAACAACAAGGCGAGACGATAAGAGATTTCGCGGTTAGACTTCGTTCTTTAGCAACGTATTGTCAATTCGAAACGAGGCTTGAAAAAAATCTTATAGACATGTTTGCAATCGGGTTGTTACCGGGGCGCGCGAAAGAGAAAATTTTTGTAGAAGGGCAAACGTTATCGTTTAATGAAATAGAAGGACTTGCAGTTAGTATGTCAACTTTGGATAGTGCTAATACAGTAAAATCAGAAGTAAACCTAGTAAAAAAACGAGTTACTAGCGATGGGGTCAAGCGAGATCAGCGTAGGGAACGATCGTCGAGCCCCAAGGGTAGTTTTAACACGAAACCAGCTTATAGGTTAGGATCAAATTCAGGTACGAATTTTAGATCACCCGTGGGTAGTGTTAAAAAACAGTGTTTTATTTGCAAAAGGAATGATCATCTATCGTTTGATTGTAAATTTCGTAATGCGAAATGTTTTAAATGTAAGGGCGTTGGGCATTTACAGAAATTCTGCAAGAATAATCCTATAAATCCCATTTTTGAAAATCACAGGGATAGTAAAGTTTTAGTTGCGTCAATTAGTCCGATTACTGCTGAAATTGAAATTAATAACAAGAAGTTTACGGCAATGATTGATTCCGGTTCATCTTTATGTGTGATGCCGGAGGGTATTTTTAAACGACATTTTAGTTCAATCATTTTGTCACAAGACAAGCGGATTATTTCAGGTTATGGAAATAATCGTTTAAAAGTCGTAGGAAAGGCGATTTTTGATGTGAAATTTAAGGGTAGGAACAAAAATATTAATTTTATTGTAGTAATAAAAGGAACAGAATTAATTGTGGGGAGAGATTTTATGGAATGTTTCGATCTTGGGATAACTTCTCAGGAGACAATTAATTTAGTGACGCCGCAAATGAGGAATGGAGAAAAATTTATTCAAGATTACCCGGAAGTGTTTTCGCAAAAGTTGGGAAGATTTAACAAATATAAAGTTTATTTTAAGGTAAACCAGGAATCGGATCCAATTTTTTTCAATGCAAGGCCGGTTCCTTTTTCTATTAAAGGGAAGATCGAATCCGAATTAAGATCGATGGTAGAAAAAGGTATAATCTCCCCGGTTACAAGTAGCGAATTCGCTTCACCGATTGTTCCGGTGGTCAAGAAAAATGGAGATATAAGAATTTGTGTAGATTATAAAAGGAGTCTTAATTTGATTTCCAATTTAGAGAAATATCCGATGCCAAAGATTGAGGAGGTCATACATAAGGTTAGTTCGGGCAAAGTTTTTGCAAAATTAGACCTTAAGGAAGCATATTCACAGTTAGAATTAGCGGATCATTGTAAAAAGTTTACAACTATTAACACACACTTAGGTCTGTTCCAATATAACAGGTTGGTTTTTGGGTTTAAATCGGCTCCGGCCATCTTCGCAAGAACAATATCAAGTTGTTTACAAGGTTTAAAAGGCGTAGCCTTTTACCTAGACGATATTATTATTTCAGGGGTCGATGAACTTGATCTGTATAATAATATTTGCGCGGTCTGCGAGCGGTTGAAAGAATGTGGTTTATGTGTCAATACTGGGAAGTGTCAGTTTTTTGTTAAATCTATAGAATTTTTGGGATACGTTATTTCGGGAAGGGGCATTGAACCTCAAAAAGATAAATTGGAAGCAATTAAGAATGCACCGTACCCATCTGACGTGCATCAATTGAGGAGTCTTTTGGGATTTTTTAATTTTTATCGGAACTTCATACCGAACATGTCATCAATTTTAGAACCTTTGCATAATCTTTTAAAGAAGAATGCAAAGTTTGAATTTGGGAAGTCATGCATTGACGCAGTAGATAAAGTAAAGTATCTAATGGGTTCTGATAGAATTCTCACTCATTATTTTCCCAACCTTCCTCTTAAGTTATATACAGACGCGAGCAGCGCAGGCCTCGGAGCCGTGTTATTACACACATTTGCGGACGGTTCAATGAGACCGATCGAATTTGCATCAAGAAGTTTGTCTAGTGCAGAAAAGAAATACAGTATTCTAGATTTAGAAGCGTTAGCTATTGTGTTTGGTCTGAACAAATTCTTTCAATACCTATTCGGTCGGGAGTTTACTTTATGCGTAGATAATATGCCCTTGATGAGGATTTTAGGTGAACACAAAAACATTCCGGTTTTAGCGGCTAACAGATTGCAGCGTTATGGAATTATATTAGCAGGATTTGCGTATAAGGTAGAATTTGTCAAGTCATGTCATAATCATGCGGATTTTCTATCTCGGCTTCCGGTAGAAAATTCTCAAGAAGAATTTGAAGATGATTATGGATCAGATTTTGTGTGTTATGTAGATAAATGCGAGCACATAGATATCAAGCTCATTTCCACAGCTATAGAGACAGACACGGTTATTCAGGAAGTTTTAACGTGTTTGCGTAAGGGCTGGCCAAAACGAGTTGGTCGAGATGATGTACTGTGGAGATTCTGGGTTAAGAGAAACGAAATGTCCATAGTCAAGGATTGCCTTTTCTGGCAACATAGAATTGTCATTCCGAGTTCCTTACAAGAACATGTGCTAGAGTTATTACACAGATCTCATTTAGGAATAGTTAAAATGAAGGGCCTAGCAAAAGCTTATTTTTGGTGGCCATCACTGAACAATGACATTGAAAAAATGGTTCTAAAATGTGATGATTGCGCGGCTATGAGGCCGGCACCTTCTAAGAGTCATTTGTCGGTGTGGCCGAACCCTGGGGCAACTTGGAGTAGGGTGCATGTAGACTACTGCGGACCGGTAGCAGGAAAAATGTTTCTTGTAATTTGTGACGCTTTTTCCAAGTGGATCGACTGCTTAGAGGTCCCAAGGGCGGATTCGTTTAACACGATTAAGGAATTGAGAAGAATTTTCTCTAATTTTGGTAACCCTGATTGCATAGTTTCGGATAATGGAACAGCATTTTCTAGTGTAGAGTTTAAAGAATTTCTTAAAGAGAATAACATAGAATTTTTAAATTCACCGGTAAAATTCCCTCAGTGTAATGGACAAGCTGAAAATTCAGTTAGAACGGTAAAAAAATTTTTAAAAAAAATTATGGTTAGGAATAATTTTCCAGTAAATTATGGAAGTAGATTATGTGATTTTTTATCTGATTATCGAAATTCGCCACATTGCACAACGGGATTAGAACCGGCAGTCTTGATGTTTGGTAGGAGACTGAAATCAACTTTCAGTAGTTTAATTCCTAAAACCACTCAGGAAGATGTGTCAGAACAGAGAAAAATAGCTAACGATAATATAAAAAGGAGTCAAGATAATCAAATAAGGAATTATGGGGGCGTAAAAATTAGGAATTTACATGTTGGTCAAAAGTGTCTGGTCAAGGACTTCCGTCAGGTGAATAAAGTTGGTTGGGTTAGAGGTATTGTAGAAAGGAAAGTGGGTAAAAAAGTTTATATCATTAGGATCTGTGGTACTCCGTTGACTTGGAAGAGGCATATTGATCAGTTAAAGAGTTTATCTGTGAGATGGGAAGAGGAGAGTGAAGATAATAACCCACCCACCGCGTCTGAGGTCACGAAATGCGCTTCAGACGAGTTGGGGACCTCAGCTTTGTTGAAGGGGCTAACGTGGAGTTCTCTTGATTTCAGATTACCAGCGGATGATCGAGAGCAAACTACTCAACTAAGACCTTGGGAAGGAAGGCTCCGTTCAAGGCGTTCATAAAGGTCCCTCCCAGAGAAACAGAAATATTTAAGTTGAAATATTTAAAATCATGTCTATGTTTGGTTGAATTTAGAGTATAAAATCATGTATAAATGAAATATTTAAAATCCTATTTTTTTTGTCAAATTGTATAACTTCTTTGAAAAGAACATGTCTTGTATTTATTGTAGCCAGGGCTTGAGGTTAGGTGGGGGAGGGTGTGATGTAGAGTAATTAAGTATTTCATATGGAAAGAATACGATAGATGGCGGTAAGCATGTAGCTTGCACCATAGCTCGCCAGATGGCATTGGCGTACAAGAAGCAGTCTCAGAGATATACTTTGCGAGCTCCCGTGGCAAGGCTCGAGAGATTTACCTACCCCCGAATAGTAAACAGACGTAGCTAACCAGCTAGGTTATTCCAGTAAATAAACACTTTTATATTCAAAGAACCTTATTTAATAATTACTATCTGCCGAGGAACAATAACCTTAGCTATTTATTACTCCATACTCATCGATCGTTCAGTTGATTAGTCCTACATCTCGGAAATATCTAAATTTAGTATTTTGAGATATCTGACTAATCAACTAAACGATCGAGATGTTTTTCCTTAAAATTGCCACATTCTGCGCTGGACCAGATGGTTGTGAACACATCTTGAAGCATCTCGAAACAAACTACCTTATACGATTTTTTTTACATTAGCTCCACACAGGAGGTCCTGAGGAAAATAATTCCCCTCGGGGCCTATGTCATTTTTGGGGCTGCTGTGTGGAGGGTCATTTTAAGGAAAGGTAGGAGAGAAAATAGTGGGAATGAAAAGGGTATGAGGGATGGGTAGGAATCTGGGGGTCCAGGGGTGACGTACGTATGAATCCATTCCTCCAACTCTCCCACTATGGCGATGTTCCGAGAGAGTCCTGCTGGAGAGATCTTTAGGTCCGTCTCAACCAGTCTCTCCCGATTTGGCCTGCCACGTGGTTGGTGGGTAGACGCATCCGCCGCCGAGATCCGGACAAACCTTACCGGTAACCTGAACCCGGGCACCCCTGCTAAGTCACCAAACGTAGCGAATTACTTGGTGTGACCTATGGCATAGGTGTTGGTAATCCTATAAATGGTTCCCGGGGCGGCGGTACCCATACCCACCTCCCAAATTTAAAAATAGGAGTATTTAGACACCCACCCCCCTTCGGAGCACGCGGAATTTTTGGACGGTTAATATGGGGGAAGGTGTCAAGGGAAGTACTTGACTTACTTTAACCGGTTATTCCTGATATTATTTACATGACGTCTATGGTCGCCCAACTATCTAACACCTACTATTTTTTTTATGTTTTTGTAGAAAAAAAAAAACAAAAATGTCACCGGGGTCAAATTTCATTTACTTTTAACATTTATTTATGGTTTTTGTGTTTAATTCGTAGAACTCCATTTAATATTAAGTTTTGCATGAAAACGGCCGCGCTGCCGTTTCTACCAATATAATATACAGGGTGTAACAGAAATAGAAGTACATTTTTGACTCCAAATATGCTCTGGAATCGCTGGTTAAAATCCTAAAATCCCTCGGGTACGTCCTGTTACACCCTGTATATAAAGTATATCTTCCCTTAAAAACTTTCAGTTTTTATGCTCTTAAAAATATAAGTGTTATTTTTTAGGATTATATCTATTCAACGCCGAGTTAAACAAAGTATTTATATGAAATTTCCTGATTAAAAACAAATGTTATGCTCCATAAATTACAAAAAATAATTCTAGTCCTGTTATTTAACAAGCTATGAAAAAATTCAATAAATTATTAAAGAATCAATTCAACAAGTTTGGGTTTAAACATTCAATTTAATAAGTTAATAAATTTTCAATTCAACAGGTTAATTAACAAGTTGTGAAAAAATTCTACAAATTATTATAATAAAACACTGGTTGATATCTGAGAACTGGAACAACTCTTTATTTGCGAGAATACAATGACAGTACAGTTCGGTCTTAAATATGTGTTTCTAGATAGCGCTAGTAGTACCTATATTTTCATATTTATAATACTCCCACTCAAAATAGAGATTACTTAAGAACATATTATAATAAAAATAGAATTACATTTTAACAATTTCTAAAGCATTCAAATGTTTATAATGTTTTACTGCACCTCAGCTCTTAGTCAGTGTGCAGGCATATCTGATGTTCACAAATAATCACATTGTTTTCATTTATCATTTCTTTATATTAATATCTGACATCAATATTCTTAATTTTATTGTTATTATTTAAACAATTAAGAAGACATTACATTTAATATGGGGAAAATAAATTTCAAAGTACCCCGTCATAATTATTTCCCTAATAAGTCGGTTTAACCGGTAATAAATCAATTAATAAGTCGTCTCGAAGTGGACTAACTACAATCAGCCAAAACAGCTGTCATAAAAGTAAAAAAAAAACTAAAATATTCGCAGAACCAATAATAACATTTTAAAATAAAATTTAAATTATTTTTTGTAATTCTAGGAAATTGTATTAACCTCGGGATAGATTGTCATCCATCTGGGTGGACAACCACATTCGATGTCTGTATAGATTTGTGTAGAGGGCGAAGTTACTGAGGCAGGGATCATTAAGATTGCGGGACGAGGGCGTGGAACTAAGAACGCCGCGCAGGAACCAGCGCTGGCTACCTGCACTTGAGTTGTTCAGCGGAAACACCAGCCCGCCCCCGGCGTCTCCGGCGCACACGGCTGTTCCTGAAAGGAAATGAAACATGTTGGTTATCCAAAAAATGGTTCTTTGGAATGCGGTACCCATGCCCATTTCCCAATTGAGAATTTTTTTACATGAATACCGCACAAGAGTCCCAACTGCTCAGGTACATATAATTTTTATTTTAAGTAGCTCGACAAATGTTACACTTTTTTCAGCAAAGGCACAACTTTAGTTCGGCACGCTCTATCTTATTAAATATTTTTTCGAAGGCTAAAATAGGTGAAATGTAGTATGTATTACTTTTTCAGTGCTTTCAGGTGAAACATGGTATGGCATCTTAAATAATAGGAATTAGGAACAATTATTACAATGACGTTATACTAAGACATTATGTGGTATATTGCTTAGACATGATGTCGTATATTGCTAAGACTTGATGTCGTATATTGCTATGACATGATGTGATATATTGCTAAGACTTGATGTCGTATATTGCTACGACATGATGTGGTATATTGCTAAGACTTGATGTCGTATATTGCTACGACATGATGTTGTATATTGCTACGACATGATGTGGTATATTGCTAAGACTTGATGTCGTAAATTGCTACGACATGATGTGGTATATTGCTAAGACTTAATGTCGTATATTGCTACGACTTGATGTCGTAAATTGCTACGACATGATGTGGTATATTGCTAAGACTTGATGTCGTATATTGCTACGACATGATGTGGTATATTGCTAAGACTTGATGTCGTAAATTGCTACGACATGATGTGGTATATTGCTAAGACTTAATGTCGTATATTGCTACGACTTGATGTCGTATATTGCTACGACATGATGTGGTATATTGCTAAGACTTGATGTCGTAAATTGCTACGACATGATGTGGTATATTGCTAAGACTTGATGTCGTATATTGCTACGACATGATGTGGTATATTGCTAAGACTTGATGTCGTAAATAGCTACGACATGATGTGGTATATTGCTAAGACTTAATGTCGTATATTGCTACGACTTGATGTCGTATATTGCTACGACATGATGTGGTATATTGCTAAGACTTGATGTCGTATATTGCTACGACATGATGTGGTATATTGCTAAGACTTGATGTCGTATATTGCTACGACATGATGTGGTATATTGCTAAGACTTGATGTCGTATATTGCTACGACATGATTTGGTATATTGCTAAGACATAATGTGGTATCGAGATGACCATCAATTATTTTATGTAAACATATTAGATCAGTCAATTGCCAAATAATTTTGAGTGCATTATTGTTAGCTCTTCACAGGAAGCGCTGAGGAAAATGATTCCTCTCAGGGCCTACATCATCTTCGGGGATGCTGTGTGAGAGAAGTCAAATTGACTCCATCAACCACTCTCTCCCTATCCGGCCTGCCACGCAGTTGTTGGGAAGACGCATGCGCCGCCAAGACCCGGACAAACCTCACCCCCGTGAACCCGGCCACCCCTGCGAAGTCACCAAACGTAGCGAACTACTTGGGATGACCTTTGGCGGAAGTGTTGGTTATCCAATAAATGGTACCTTGGGCAGCGGTACCCATCCCCGCCTCCTAAATCATCATAAAGTATTAATAGCCTAGCGACTGTACGGTAGAAATTTAAGAATCCGACTAAGAATACAACTCAGATGCCACGCCTTAAGCAAAACCATTTACGTACATTGAATTTGTATACAAATCTACTTTGTAAATTAATAGAAATAAATCTAAATTGTAATATAATTGAAGAGCGTCGCCTGGCAGGCGTAAGTACTATTGGATTTGTAATTTAGTGAATCTCTCCGGATGTGGAGAGATTGACGACAGTTTGATTGTTATTGTAACTGGCAGTTATATACGACGTCATTGCATATCGCGGTTACTTCATCCCGGTGACTAGCTGTCACTGGATCCCAGATTCCAGTGGATCCGAGGAACCACCTGTTTTTGGAACCAATTCTTTTCCTAAAATAGTTACCAACACAATGCAGCCGAACTAAAAGCCACCCACAGGGTAAAGCAGCAAAAACCTTCAATTAATGATGAATGAAGGCAAATCTTTAAAGTGATTAACCCACATCCCGATTCCCGATCGAGTTGAAACTCGGCAGATAAACTCGTTGTCAATGACAAATTGTATGAAATAAAGAAAAGTCGAAGCTGTTACACCACGTAACTAAAATGTATGTACTAGGACAGTTCATAAAATAAGGACTCCAAGGTGCTGCAGTCGCGAAAAACGTTTTTGCGCGCAATCTTTTAACACTTGCGTGTAGTTTGATTTTCCTTTGCCAAATCCCCACCACAATACACCCTCTGTGATGGTTAGTCTCGGTGTGGTAGCCGTTTTTTCTAGTTTTTTTCGTTTTTTTAATTATATTCAAAACAAATACTAACTTTCTTTTACAAGAACTTATCCACATTTAACACTTCACAAAATTCTCGCAATACTAGAACAAGACATGCTCACCAACTACAAATACCAAAACAAACACATCCTTTTCACAAAAACACTACAGATACTAGGCTATAAAACTATACAATTCTCTTCTTACACAATATAAAACAACTATTACTATTAAATTTAAAAAAAAACATAAGAAACTGGCTACAATCTTTTTAAGTATATATATATATAACTAGTTTTATTTTTTAGGAATTTCCCCCATAAACCGAACTTTGACCCTTTTTAACTTTTAATTTATAATTTTTGTCGAATTGAAGTCGATTTTATGTTTTGATTTTTATTGTTTCTCTTTTTTATATTAACTATGAACACTCTTTTGTTTTACTATTCACAATTTATAATTTACAACTGAAAAATATCCCCTACAACACAGGTGAACTCTTAGTGTGGAGGACAATATATTATACCTTTGTAATGTAAATGTACAAAGAATAAATAAAGATTGATCCGCATGCCTTCATCACTAAGGCGAAACAAAACATAAGTGACTTACATACAATCATAGAAGAAAATAAACTTACTAAAGAAACCAAATCAAAAATGATGAAAGAAATAAATAACATCATGGAAATGATATCCCACATGGCAATAGAATTAGCTAAATTACAAGAAAAATGTGAAATTCAAGAAAAAAACCAAACACAAAAAAACTTATTTTCTTACTCTTCGGCAGTAAAAAACTTAATACCACAAACACAAGAAAAACGATTTCCTATAATTATAAAAAGCTTATAAGAAGAAGACACTGAAAAAATAAAAGAGAAAATACAAAAAATCAAAATATCGCAGTTGGGAATTCGAGTAAGTGAATTTAAAAAAACAAAAAAAAACATTATAATAACATGCCCAGAAAAAGAAGAAGAAAAAAAATTAAAAGAAAAGATAAATGAAGTCGACAAAACCATAATAGCGGAGGTACTTGTGAAAACGGATCCATGCGTAATATTCAAAGGACTTGACAAAGACTATACCGAAAAAGAATTCTTAGAAGACATAATTGAACAAAACAACGACATCAAAATGATATGTGAAAAATACCAAGATAAAAATATATTACAAGTTAAAGCCATCATTACGAACAAAAAAACTAACAGCAAAAACTTAATTCTCCAAACAAATCCAGAATTGAGACTACATCTTATAAATAGAAAAAAAAATTCATCTAGGATTCATGAGAATCTATGTAACCGATTGTAACGTTCTTACCCAATGTTTCCATTGTCAAAGATTCGGACACACAGCACAAAAATGCTACAATAAAATGAATAAACCAACATGCAAGCACTGTTCAGAAGATCATCCCATCTCCGAGTGTAAATCCCTGGAACTGCCGCCCAAATGCGCTAACTGTCACTCAGCTAACAAGAAGAAAGAAATAAACTCCTTCAACAGTAAAATGAATGAAATAGACCACCGAACAAACAGCGAAACATGTAAGTTCCGTTCTTACATGCTTAAATTAGCCAAAGAAAGAATAAACTACGACATTGAATAAAAAAAATAAAAAAAAATTATATATAATTTTGCAAAATACATGAATTAAATGGATGATTTCTTAAATAGCGAATTAGAATTAAATATTAAAATTCAAGAATATGAATGTATTTGTACTGATTCATGTAACAAAATTATTTCTAAAAACATCAATGATATAATTATTTTGCACATAAACATCCGTAGCATTCAGAAAAATTTAGATGAACTAATTCTAAAAATAAATAATTTAATTAAAAAGCCGGACTTCATAGTGTTAACTGAAACATTTACAAACGCTGAGTCACCGTCTTATCACTTACCGGAGTACAATTATATTTCTACCAAAGTAGATATCAACAAAAATTCGGGAATAATAATATTTGCAAATAATAAATTTAGTATTGTTAACATTATAGAACACCCAATACATTTGGTAAACTGCATCGAAGTACATTTCAAACTCGGCAAATCAATATATCATTTAATAGCTATCTATAGAACGCATGGCTCAAGTATTATTACGTTTATTAATGACCTCAAATACATATTATTAAAATTAAAAAATAAACTCTGCTTCGTGGTGGGTGATTTTAATGTGAACATTAATGAAAAAATAGAAAATAGTAACAAAACTGAATACATCAATTGTATGACTGAACAAAATTTCATATCTTGCATAAATAAAAATACTAGAGAAATAAAAGAACATACTCCATCTTGTTTAGATCACATTTGGGCAAACGTAAACATTAAAGATCTTCACAAACTAAAATCAATTGTTTGGAAAACTAACATAACTGATCATCATTCATGCTTACTTCTGTATAATAATAATATTAAACATAAAAAACATAATTTAGTACCCAAAAAATCAACAATAGACATGACTATTCTCTCTGAAAAACTAAAAATGGAAAATTGGAACAATGTTTTAAAGAGTGATGATACCGAAATATGTTCGAAAAACTTTGAAAAAATCCTGTCACAACACATTAAAAATTCGACAACTGAAATAATAATACACATAAAATCAAAATTAAGATGTTTAAAACCTTGGATTACCAAAGGACTTATAATATCTATCAGAAACAAAGAAAAACTTTATAAAACAACTTTAAAAAATCCCCATGATGAAAAAGCATATATTTTTTATAAAAAATATAAAAATAAATTAACATCTTATATTAAAAAAAGTAAGGAAGAGTTCTTTAAAAATAAAATATTATCTTCAGAAAATAACCATAAACAAATGTGGAAAACTGTGAATTTGGCCATAGACAATACAAAAAAAACACAAAACATTAAGTACATCGAACATGATAAAAAAATTATAGATGCCAATTTACAGCCTAAACAATGTGCAAACATATTTAATTCCTTCTTTGCAAATGTTGGAAAAAATCTTGCGAAAAATATTCATAAGCCTTCTAACCCAGAAAAACAAAAAAATAAAAAATTACAGAAACGTAGTATACTTTCAACATTTGAAATAACAACAGAATGTGAAATCTTAAAAATAATAGAAAATATGAAAGGAGGTTCGTCTCCCGGTTTTGATTCTATTACGGCACAAATGTTAAAATCTATGAAATCTTACTTAATAAAACCCATCACTCATTTAATAAACTTGAGTTTAACGAAAGGAATATTTCCAATGAATTACAAAAACACAATAATCTCACCTATTTACAAATCTGGTGATCCGCAACAAGTAACGAATTATCGCCCAATTTGTCTAATTTCCAACATAGGAAAGATATTTGAAAAAATAGTAAAAAAACAATTAGTAAATTTCCTAGATAGTAATAAAATACTACACAAAAACCAGTTTGGTTTTATTAAATCGCTCAGCACACAAGATGCCATTGCTAACGTAACTTCATACATTTACGAATCATTAGATAAAGGTAAAAAATGTGCGGGTATATTTATTGACCTCAGAAAGGCATTCGATAGCATATCCCATGAGATGCTATTAAAAAAATTAAATGATATTGGCATTAAAGGCAACGCGATTAAATGGATCACAAACTACTTAAAAAACCGCCCTCAAGTGGTAAAAATCAATCATGTTAATAGTGATCAAGAGATTTCAAGCTTTGGAATCCCGCAAGGTAGAGTGCTTGGACCAATTTTTTTTACCATATATGTAAATGATATTTTTTTTCAACATTTAAATGGTCAAATTACATCATACGCCGACGATACAGTATTAATAATAAGTGAAAAGACTTGGGAAAATGTAGAATTAAAGGCCACAGAAGACATCAACACGCTTAAGAATTTTTTCGACACTAATTTACTATCACTAAATAGTGAAAAGACATTTGTAATTCCATTTGCAATCCATCCAAACGATGCTCCCAAAAATTTTAACATTGTCATACATGATAATACTAAAATTCATAGCCAAAATTATTGCAAATCAAACTGTACAATATTAAAAACAACAAATAAAATTAAATATCTCGGAGTAATTATCGACAAAAATCTGAAATGGAAGGAACAAATATGTCAAGTAGTAAACAAAATCAGAAAATTAATATATATATTTTTAAGAATTAGAAATTTTCTGTCGATAAAAAATCTATATTTAATCTACTATGCCTTAGTTCAATCCACTCTACAATACGCTATTATTAGTTGGGGATCCGCGTATAAATGTAACCTTCTTCCAATAGAAATTGTACAAAGGACAATTATTAAAATTATATTAAAAAAATCCTTAGACTACCCAACAGAACGCCTGTTTGAAGAATTTCAAGTACCCACATTTAAAGATTTATATATTAAAAATTCATTGATTCAAATTATCAAGGAAAAAGATAAATATCCATTTTTAAATGAAAACAGAACTCGACTTAAACATTATTATTTTTAATTGTAAAACTAACGTTTTTAAGACAAGATTTTTTATGCATAGCACAAAGGGTAACAATTATTATAAGCAATAATTATCAGCCTGAAACACTCATCCACATTGAAAAATCTTCCGAGAAATAAAGTTGGTTGTTTTCAGGTGGAAAAAATATAATAAGCAGTAATTGTTGAATGAAACACTAGCATATATTGAATCATTTGGCGGGTACGAGATAAGCCGCCATAGCTCAGTGGTCAAGAGCAATCGACCGGCAATCGAGAGGACACGGGTTCAAGTCCCGTTGGCGTCATGTATCTTTTCTCGGAAGATTTTTCAATGTGGATGAGTGTTTCAGGCTGATAATTATTGCTTATAATAATCGACTTAAACATGTTTTTCCATGCCCAAAACTAAATACGTCTTTTGCACAGCATCATTATACTTACCAGGGAAGAACTTTTTTCAATCGTCTACCAGAAGAAATCAGAAGCATTAATGATAAAACCCGAATACTGCTCTCTGTCAAGAGACATTTTAAAAATATTCTTAAGAAAAAAATTACTGTCAATTAATCTTACAAATATCCTTAGTTTTCCATTACATTCTTTCTTTTTTTAAAAAAATTCACACCATTATCAAACAAATACTGCAGCTCACATATATTTATGTACAATTAATTATTTAAGTACTATAACTACTAACTTATAACTAATAACTAATAGCATTTATGTACACTCCCCTTCCATACACAAGCAAATGCTTTAAATGGAAGGGTAGTAAAAAAAAAATACCTGTAAAAAAAAAATTATATATTTGTTGTAAAATTGTAATTATAATAAATGTTGCAATAAATAAATAAAAAAAAAAAAAAAATAAAAAAATAAATATAAAAGTAGGTAATTTCCTTATATTTTTTTTGCTATCAAATACCTACATGTTTGTTATTATTATGAAAAAATAAAAGGTATACAGCAATTACATATATAAAGAAGTAAGCAGGCACTATGAATGTAGTTACAGAGCAGTGGGTATTAAAATTGTTACTGTTAACAATCTGAAACATTTAAGGATTTTTGCATCTGCATACATAAACGCTTTTTGAAAGAAGCGATGTTGCTTCTCACTTAGATTACTGCTCTACAGTGTAATATTTAGCCAACACCGAATTTGGGAGGCGGGTATGGGAACCACAGCCGCGGGAACCATTTATTGGATAACCAACACCCCCAGCCACAAGTCACTCCGAGTCGGGTTTACGGTTCAAGGTGAGGTTATCTAGGTCTTGGTGGTGAACGTTTTTATCCATCAACTGTGTGACGGGAAGGATCGGGAGAGACTGGTGGAGGGAGACGTCTTGACCTCTCCAGCCGGACTCTAGTCGTCTTGCACCGCAGTGAGAGGGACGGATTCATACGTCGGTCACTCGTAAACACATTGAACACCAGATTCCTACCTAC
Organism: Limnephilus marmoratus; assembly: GCA_917880885.1. Classification (NCBI taxonomy): domain Eukaryota; kingdom Metazoa; phylum Arthropoda; class Insecta; order Trichoptera; family Limnephilidae; genus Limnephilus; species Limnephilus marmoratus. The sequence continues at coordinate 370,569 of OU862930.1, forward strand.
AACTTTTACCTTTTTCCTTCTTAGAACTTCTTCTCGTTCCTCTCCTAAAAAGAGCCTCTACATAGCACCCCAAAGATGACAAGAATGAGGGGAATTGTTTTTCTCAGGGTCTCCCTTATGGAGCTAATGTAAAAAAGATATTAGTGATAGTGGAATTGTTCGTGGCATTACCGTTAGTGAACCCCGCGCATATCTTATCTGATGTAAAGAATGACATGTAGCCAGACGGCAGCTTGTCCAGGCACTTCTCACGCGCCAACACCGGAACCCTCAGGAAGTTGAGGCTGTCTGAGGGGGCGCCCGACTCCGTGAGCCCCCATCCCGCCACCTGCAATCATCACCATCACAATCATTAACATTTGGACAAAACCAGATATTACTAACCCTGCACAAATCTCAAGCATGCCCACCTCTGTACATCTCACCTCTGATTCTGTACAAAGCAGGTGCCCGTTGTCAACTCTGAATCCGTTGTTAACTCTGAATCCATTGTTAACTCTGAATCCGTTGTTAACTCTGAATCCGTTGTTAACTCTGAATCCGTTGTTAACAGACCGATTGCCATCTCTAATGCACAGACGCAATGTAGGCATGCTGTGTCTGTTCTACAGATATTTTAATGGAGCCAGCAGCTTTTATCCCCAGCATTCTGAAGAGTCCAATGTTGTAGAAGGGAGGAAACACAGAAGCCGACATATTGTTCCTTAGGCAAGCTAAACTGTTGTGTAAACTCACGAAAGTTTAGCTCGCCTAAACACAGACAGTTTAAGACACCATATTTCCACCATTTGGAATCCATATTACAGTACACATAAATACTCCCTCGAGCGTGTCCAACATAAATTCTTACGTCACATTAATTTTAAATTGGGAATAACAATTGAAAACTTTAATTACTTCTCCCTGTTACATCTTCTGGGACTTGATACATTAAAAGAGAGAAGAATGTAAATGTATGTGTATTTGGGTGTAATAATAGATAGTAACCTTAAGTGGAAGACTCAAATTACCAATACTATAAATAGATTAAGAAAACTTATATACATATTTATTAATTTAAGAAATATACTTAACTTAAAAATTCTTAAAAATATATACTATGCTCTAGCCCATTCGATAATACAATACGGTATTGTTGCATGGGGAGGAGCTTACAAAACCTCAATTTTACCGTTGGAAATTACTCAAAGATTAATAATCAAAATTATTACTAAGAAACCATCAGATTATTCAACCTCTCAACTTTTTCAAGACTTTCAAGTCCCACCTCTAAAAAATACATATATAAAAAATACACTGCTTCAAATACACAAAGACTATTCTAATAAGTCGCACCACGCCATGGTCCGCGTTGAGAGCAATAGGCAAAACACAGTGGGTCGCTTGTGTACGCCATTAATGCATACCAGTTTTGCACAACACTACTACACGTACAATGGAGTGGTGTGGTTTAATCAACTAGCAATAGAGCTGAGATTAGAACCTGACTACAATAAATTCAAAAATAAATTAAACAATAATATCTTAAATAATTTAGCCACTTAGAACCGCATTAACCTTTAATTAACAATACTTATTCAAAAATTTATTTTAAATTATTATTTTTTTTTAATATTATTTTATTTTTTTTACACATTCGATTTATGTAAGTACGTAAATATAATGTATGTGTTATAATTTTTAATTTTAATTTTTTTAATTTAAAAAAAATATATATATATTTTTCTCTTCCCTTTACACACGAGTAGTTACACTCTCGTAAAGGTTATATATTATATACATATATATGTTTATACTGTTTATAATCAATGTTGCATGTTAGTATTTAATGATTTGAGTTTAATCCGTTTGTAACCTGAAAATGTAATTACTCATGATTATATTACATGTATATAATACATGTAGAAAATAATTTTAAAATACAAGAATATGAGTGTGTATACACCGATTCATGTAATGACATAATCTCAAAGAATCTCAATAATATTTTCATTTTTCATAGTAATATACGAAGTATGGAACGAAATTGGGATGAATTAATTCTAAAATTAAACAATCTAAATAAAAAACCTGACATCATAATATTATCAGAAACTTTTACTAATGACGAATCACCCACCTATCATTTACCAGAATATAATTATGTTACAACCAAAATAAACATCAATAAAAATAGTGGTCTCGTCATATTCATTCACGATAAATTTAGTATTGTCAAAATAACTGAACATCCTATACACCTAGTAAACTGTATTGAAATACAATTAAAACTCGACAAAACAAACTACCACATAATAGCTGTTTACAGAACACACGGTTCGAATATCTCGTCATTTATAAATGAATTTAAACAAATACTGTTAAAATTTAGTAATAAACTTTGCTATATTGCGGGAGACTTCAATTTAAACATTAATGAAAACGTAGAAAATAATTTCAAAAATGAATATATTAATTGTATGACTGAATTTAACTTCATATCGTGCATTAATAAAAATACGAGAGAGATAAAAAATCACACTCCATCTTGTTTAGACCATATATGGACTAACATAAATATTAAAGATATCGACAAAATCAAATCAATTGTTTGGAAAACGAATATAACTGACCACCATGCATGCATTCTTCTCTATGATAACAAAATTAAACATAAAAAATTTAATCTAACAAAGACAAAATCCTACACAAATATGACTATTTTATCCAAAAAACTAAGAAATGAACAATGGAACAACGTGTTAAATAGTTATGATACCGAGACTTGCTCAAAAAACTTTGAAAATATATTGTCTCAACACATAAAAAATTCAACTACTGAAACTACAGTCCGCATTAAATCTAAACTAAGAATTTTAAAGCCTTGGATAACACAAGGACTTATAATATCAATTAGAAACAAAGAAAAACTTTATAAAACAGCATTGAAAAATCCTCTAAATGAAAAAGCATACACTTTTTACAAAAAATTTAAAAATAAATTAACAAACTGTATAAAAAAAAATAAAGAAGACTATTTCAAAAATAAAATACTTTCTACAGACAATAACAATAAACAAATATGGAAAACAGTCAACTTAGCCATGGATAACACTAAAAAAACACAAAAAATAAAATACATTAAACATGAAAATAAAATAATAGATGCTAATATTCAACCTAAACAATGTGCAAACATCTTTAATTCTTTTTTTGCTAATGTAGGAAAAAATCTTGCGAAAAATATCAATAAATCTTTTAACCCGAAAAAACAAACGATTGAAAATGTACAAAATCAAAATAATTTATCAAAATTTGAAACAACCTCAGAAAGTGAAGTTTTAAAAATAATAGAAGGCATGAAAGGAGGTTCGTCTCCCGGATTTGACCTTATTACAGTACATTTTCTAAAATCCATGAAAATTCATTTGGTAAAACCAATTACTCATTTGATAAACTTAAGTTTAACAGAGGGAATATTTCCGACAAACTATAAAAATACAATTATTTCACCTATTTATAAATCTGGAGATCCTCAACAAGTAACTAACTACCGCCCAATTTGTCTAATCTCAAACATTGGAAAGATTTTTGAAAAAATTGTGAAAAACCAATTGGTCGGTTTCCTAGAAAGTAATAAAATTCTTCACCAAAACCAATTTGGTTTTATAAAGTCACTCAGCACACAAGATGCTATTGCTAATGTAACCTCATACATCAATGAATCATTGGATAAAGGTGAAAAATGTGCCGGTATATTTATTGATCTCAGAAAAGCTTTTGATAGTATATCCCATGAGATTCTACTAAAAAAACTAAACAATATAGGTATAAAAGACAATGCAATTAAATGGATTTCGAACTACCTAAAAAATCGACCGCAAATCGTAAAAATAAATCATATTAATAGCGATAAAGAAATATCAGACTTTGGAATCCCTGGTACAGTAATCGGACCAATCCTTTTCACCATATATGTTAATGACATTTTTTTTCAACCACTACATGGCCAAATTACTTCATACGCCGATGATACGGTACTAATAATTAGCGATAAAACTTGGGAAAAAGTAACATTTAAAGCCACCGAAGACATAAATATTTTAAAGAATTTCTTCGACGTAAATTTACTATCACTAAATGGTGATAAAACATTTGTAATTCCATTTGCAATACACAAAAATGATACCCCTAAAAACATTGACATCATCATCCATGATAATTCCAAAACACATAGTAAAAATTATTGTATCCAAAACTGCACAATATTAAAAACAACAAACACAATCAAATATTTAGGAGTCATTATCGATAAAAATTTGAAATGGAAGGAACAAATTTGTCAAGTTGTAAAAAAAATTAGAAAATTGATTTATATATTTTTAAGAATCAGAAATTTTTTATCTGTAAAAAACTTATATCTAATATATTACGCTTTGGTTCAATCAACTTTACAATATGCTATCATTAGCTGGGGATCCGCATACAAAACTAATCTTTCCCCAATTGAAGTTGTGCAGAGGCTAATAATTAAAATCATATTAAAAAAACCTTCTGACTACCCAACGGATCAATTATTTAAGGAATTTCAAGTACCATCTTTCAAAGATCTATACAATAGAAATGCATTGATTCAAATTATAAAAGAAAAAGAAAAATATCAATTTATAACTGAAAACCGTACTAGACATAAATATATTTTTTCATGCCCAAAATTAAACACTTCCTTTGCACAAAATTATTATACTTATCAAGGAAGACTTATTTTCAACCGATTACCGGATGAAATTAGAAAAATTAATGATAAAGTCCAATTAATAAACACTGTAAAAAAATATTTTAAAGATAATCTCAAAAAAAAAAAACAGTTTCCGACTAATCTAATCTACTTATAACTCAGTTTCCAAGTGATACTCCATTCTTCAAATAAGTTAAATTTTGTATTGTTTTTAGCAACTAATTACAATAATTCTGGACACATTATCCAAATAGTAAAATTGTTTTGATAGTAGATAAATACTTATAATTACATATCACCGAACTTACAACTTATTGTTTTTTACATTCACATTGTAATTTAAGAACTTAAATATAGCATTAAAAAATGTACACTACTCTTCCAGACACAAGCTAACGCTTCCATGGAAGAGTGGTATTAACATATTTGAATATGAACATGTAAGCAAATTAACACATCATCTAAATGTACATTATATTTTATATGCTATAATCAATAAACGTTTGATATAAAAAAAAACAAAATAAAATAAAATAAAAAAAATATGTATATAAAAACTAATAAAAAAAAAAAAAAATAAAAAAAAAAAAAAATGTGTTCTGATTTATTTTATTTATTTAAAATTGATAATAACTTGTTGAACTCTCCTGAACTTCTTTCGTTAATATGTTTTCATGTACCGAGTAGATCAGTTCGCCACAAATTACCTTACCATTGTAAAAATACAGGATCTAATGCTGAATTATGAAGATTGGGTGTAAATATCAACTTTTTTTGCGATTATTATTATAAAATAAACTGAATTTGCCACATTATACAATAAAACTATACCCGAAAAGGGGTTTATAAATAAGAGAGTTTGGACTTGAAAGTGTGTTTTTTAGACCTTATACTTTATTTTTCTATAGGCTTATTAAAAGACTTATAAAAAAATGACCAATATTTTTTAAGGGCCAAGGTATGTTCTACACGCAGTATTTAATTGAAACATCTATAATACGTCTAAGCGATCAAATTTTCAAAACAAAGACATATGATTTTGTATGATTTTGTATGATTTTGCATCATTTACTATGGCTTCATCTTAATTCATAATAAATAAATAAATTTGTTCTGGAAGTGGAAAAATGCATTTTTATATAACATGCATTTATACATACATAGAATACGTAAGAAAGGAATTAGTGGAGAAAGCATGGATTTATGTTGGAAAAAAGTCATTACATAGATTGTAAGTATCTCCATGAACTTAGAATTAAAATAAGACGTACAGACAATCCGTAGACCTAAATGATGCACCAATACGCGATCTATTTATTCCGGTTGATATATGACTAAAGACCTCATTCACTAATTAATTCCCATTTAGTGTCTAAAAATTAAATGCAGATTACTAATACAGAGTTAGGTTATTATTTTAATTTAAGGCGGAACACAACCCTAATACTTTTGTTTGCTCAAAACTCACATTTCAATCATTTTCGGCGAATTTGTAACCATAATAACTTTTTTTATTTAAATGCCGCACAAGGGATGCGAGTTATTTATATTTTGGATTAATAAAAACAGGACCTTACCATTAATATATTTTACGACCAACGATTTTAAAACTTTATAACCCGTTTTTCTACTATAGTTAGCGGTAAGCACCAGATTTTATTTTTCTAGACGATGAATTAATAACTTCGGGAGGACAATATGGTGTTTACACGCTTTCTTCAGTTACGTCGTTAAGATTCCCACATTATTTTTCTTCTTCCTATTTTCTTTGATACGGCAAAGTTGACAGTAGTTCCGTCCAATACACGGGCCGCGAGTCGCAATTTGTGTACACGGCTTCTTTACTTACTTCGTTAAGATTCTGAATATATTTTAGGGTATATTGTCGTCTTAATATCGCCAATTTATGAATATTTTAATAAATACTAATTTATTTTTATTAATATCAACCGGTCAGCGTATTGACCCGGTTGGATTGCATTGTACATCGCAAACGACGCTGCATTTCTGGATTATGAAGGGTAAATTATTCCATTCGAGGTGATACTGAGACTCTCCACGCTTATTAAATAAGATAATTACCTTGCCCACACTACCCGGGCTGGTCTGGATGGTGTACAGGTCCGTGTCTGGTAAGTCCAGGCAAACAGCGCGCACCGTGTCGGAGAACGTGAAGCTTGTCGTTAGCTGGATAATGGAGATATCATCTTCAAAATTTCGGATGCTTGCTCCGTACTCCTCTCCTAAACGAACTTCGCGTACCTGCAACGTTATTTTACTTTGTGATAAACGGCCTTCCTACCATCCGATTTGCAAAACTGCTTGCATGTAGAATCTCTGCAAATTGGATCGTTTGGAGACAAAACCGCCAGCCGAATTATTATTATTCCCTTAGTCGGGGCATCGGAATAGTCATAATTCGCTTGGTGATTCAGCATGCTGTCATGCATGCAGTTCTTACACAAAACATAAGACACTCATTATATTTAGCTTAAAAACACAAACAAACCTCAGACTCCTGTCTGCCTATTTCTGTAGAATTCCATGAAGAAATACGGACTCCTCCGACTATTCGATAGTCCGCCACGTGGACCTGGTGGCTGTGAGCACGGTCGGAGAAGCAATGTGCCGCTGCAAATCAAAGTTAGCTTTCATTGGACATGTGTGGGCGTCTAGCACTATCAATTTTTAGCTTTTGATCTAGGTCTTCGGAAGTCAATTGTACTTCCGAGGACGTATATTTTCTTTTCAATAATGTTTGAACCACGTCTTATTTCACCTTTCTCATACAATATTACATAAAGAATCGTCCTCAACAGATTTTAGTTCCTTTACTAGAGTAGTGAACTCTTCAAACATTTTGAACGCAAACAAGGATTAAGTCGCTTACAGATCATTTTTGTCTGTCAAATGAATTTACAACCTTACACTTTTTTTACATTAGCTCCCCACAGGAGGCCCGAAGTTAATGTCGCCTCAGAGCCTACGTCATCTTTGGGAAAGCTGTGTGGATGGTCTTTTTAGGAAAGGAAGAAGATGAAGTTTTTGGTAGGAAAGGGATATTGGGAGTGAGTAGGAAACTGGGTTCAGTGTGTCCTGGAGTGACGGACGTATGAATCCATTCCTCCCACTGCGGTGCGAGGCGATGTTCCGAGAGCGTACAGCTGGAGAAGTCAAAGGGATTCCCTCAACCATTCTCTCCCGATCCAGCCTGCCGTGCGGCTGGTGGGCATACCAAGACCCGTACAAACCTCACCCCATGTACTCGGGCACCCCTGCTGAGTCACCAAACGTAATGAACCACTTGGAGTGATCTATGGCAGATGTGTTGGTACCCAGACCCGCCCGCCAAGTTTACACGAAACTAAAAAACGTTTTTATTTAGTCGCTTCACTTTTTCGTAAAAATATAACTAACTAACTAACCATCACGCCTTTTCCCCGCAGGGATAGATAGAGAGGACGGTCCGCCAAACAACTCGGTCTTCATACATCGCTTCATAGAAACTCTTTTATTAACCTGACCCTTGACATGACCCGACTCGTTTATCTGATTCACTTGATCGTGCCATTTGTTCCTCGGGCGTCCCCGACTTCTTTTACCATTTAAAATTGCGTCATATATATTCTCCTTACACTCCTTTCTTCGTTCATTCGCTCTACATGCACAAACCATCTGCGGGTACCTTTCTTAATCTTACTCATTACGCTTATTTTTTATTTTATTTTATTTTATTAGGAAAACCAACAGTTACAATTATTAATAATGTTTGATGAAATATGTACAAAAATTTAACCAATTATAGGTTTTCGCTGAAGTATCTTAATTATTTAGTGAGTAGGTATAAAAAGAAATCGAGAAAAAATAGTTACATTATGTTATGTGGATGGGATGGTGGAAGGGAGTGGAAAGGGATGGATCTTTTCTGTGTAAATAATGGTTTGTATGGGTGAATGTTATTTATTCATTTTGGTTTTGAAAACGTTAGGTACTGTGTTAAATAAGTCGAATTCACTATATGCAATGTTAAAGGTGTGTGTAGCACGATGAATGAATGTATTTTGTTTAGAGTTAGTGTTGCATTGAGGAATGTTTAATGCGTGGTTTTGTCTGGTTTGTCTGATGGGCACTCTAAGTTGAATTCTTTCTAGTAATTCCGGGCAATCTATCGTAGAGGTAGCTATTTTTTGTAAGAATAGTACATCTGCCAAATTTCTTCGACTTTCCAAGGAAGATATCCTGAAGAACGCTGCTGACTCTTCGTGGCTCAGATGAGGACGATAGCTCCGAAAGTCAAGGTATCGTTAAAATCGGTTTTGCACTTTTTCAATCCTATTTATGTGACATATATACTTGGGGTTCCAGATTTGAGAGGCGTACTCCAGAGAACTGCGTACGTATGCAAAATAAAGCATTTTCATGGTTTTTACATTTTTAAAGTCTTTGCAGGTTCTAAGTACAAAGCCTAGTATCTTGGAAGCCTTTGATACCATGGATTCAATGTGGCGGTCAAATAGTAGTTTCGGGTCTAACACTATTCCCAAGTCCTTAACTTCCGTCATTTTTGTTAGTACTGTACCGTTAAGTGAATAATTGAAAGTAATTGGCTTTTTATTGCGGGTGAAACTGATGGCGCCGCATTTTTTAACATTTATTTGAAGGTTGTGCTGTGCACAATAAATATTAAGACGATTAAGATCTTCTTGTATATGGGTACAGTCATTGGTGCACGTGACAGGGGAAAATATTTTCATGTCGTCTGCGTATAACAAAGTCCTGGAGTGGTGAAAACATTTTCCAATGTCATTAATATATATGTTGAAGAGTAGTGGTCCCAATAGTGATCCTTGGGGTACTCCCGACGGCACGGTTACCCAATCTGACTTGTAGCCACCGACAACTACTGCTTGGCTGCGGTTTGCAATATAGGACGAGAGCCATCTGAGAAGGTCCCCGTGTACACCGATTTGTGAGAGTTTGATCAATAATATATCATGAATAACTAAATCAAAAGCTTTGCTGTAGTCTGTATATATTGCATCTACCTGTATGCGCTGGTCCATATTATCTTGTAATAATTCGGTGAACGCCGTTAAGTTCGTGGTTGTAGATTTTCCCCTCATAAATCCATGTTGGTTGATATTGAGTGACGATCTCAGGGCCGGAAACATCTGGTTGTACACAATTTTTTCAAAAACTTTACTGAAAATACAGAGCTTTGATATTGGTCTATAATTTTCGACGTCAGATTTTTGCCCGTTTTTGAAGATGGGAGTTATAAAGGCTGTTTTCCAGGTGTTTGGCACTTTTCCTTCTTTAAGGGAGCGACTACAAATTATGGATAGTGGTTTAGACAGGCTGCGCGCACATTTGCTTATGAAGAGAGGGGGAATTTTATCTGGGCCTGCACCTTTTTTGGTATCTAGATCTTCAAGGAGTTTCTGTATATGATGCTGGTCGACGTCAATATTATGAATGCTAGCAACACAGGATTCATTAGGGTTGTCCGGTAGAATCTGGGTGTTTTGAGCATTATTGTTGTAGACAGAAAGGAAGTATTTAGAGAATAAGTTGCAGATGTCAGACCCATTTTCAGCTTTTTCATCTTTGAGTGTCATGATATTTGGAACACCGTGGGATTTGGACTTGGATTTGATGTAATTCCATACTTTTTTGGGTCGGAGGATATGTCATGTTCGATTTGAGCTAGGTATTTATTGTGGCATTCCCAATTAAGTTTTTTGTGACGGGATCTTAGTAGAGAGAAAGAGGCATAGTCAGAGGAGTTTTTGTAAGTCTTGAACTTTTTAAAGTATTTATATTTTTCTTTTGTTAATTTAATGAGGGCCGAATTATACCATGGGGGGTATTTAGAGTTCCTATATAGTTTACTCGGAATGTAGGTGTCTATAAGTTGATATAAAAGTGAATAGAATTTTTTTAATGCCGTGTTCAAATCACCAACCGAGAAAAGCTCGTGCCAGTTTACCTGATCGAGAGATGTATTAATTTGCTCGTAATCGCCGCGCCTAAATACGTAAGCCCTTCTAGGCTCCTCCACTAATGGAACAGGTTCAGAAAATATAACTTCCATGATTAAGGAAGTGTGATGAGAATCTTCTAATATTAATGGTTCGTCACACGCCCAGACCGTAAGGAAGTCATTACATAGGACAAGGTCGAGAAAGTGACCATTAGTATTTGGAATTCCATTATATTGAAACAATCCAGAAAAATGCATGCAGTCAATGAATGAGGCGCTAATAGGCGATAAGCGATCACTGGGTATAAATGACGTGTTAGTGGGAGACTTACTCCATGAAATTTCAGTGAGGTTGAAGTCGCCTAAGATAATAAATTTGTCCGAGGGAAACTGCAACGTAAGTGTAGAAATTTGGGTGAGGAAGCTTTCCATATTTTCACGATATGTTGGTCCTTTAGGGAGATAAACACAACATATGTGAAGATTTGTGTGTTTAGGTCCTTTAGATTCTAATGTTATCCAGACGTCCTCAGCCCGTGAGTTACTTACATCAGCCTTGCATTCTTTGCGGATCTCCACATGTCTCACACGATCACAGATGGTTTTACCACACATATGCCTCAGAGATCTCACTTCTACAGCATTCAATCGACTTTCCTCTGCCAGTTCCATGTTTTACTGCCATACAGCAGGATGGGTACCAGCATTCCATTGTGGACTGCTATATAGCTTGCCAACTGCGTTCAGTCCTCCATTAATGGAGTTACCTGCATCTACCCGTATTTCGATATCTCTGTGGCGGCCACTTGTGCCGAATTAATCGCTCCGCCACTGGACTCCAGGCGAACGCACTAGAACCAATCTACGAAGTATTTACAGCCAGGTACCGCGCGCCCGCTGGCACATGTCTACCTACCGAGAAATAATTCCGCCACCTACGCGAAAGAGCTAGAACGTACGGCTGTACCGTTCAAGTGCCCGCAGAAGGTTCGGGTGATATCCCGCCTTTACGTGAATTCACCCGACGTTACCTACCGTCATCGAAATTACTTGCCACGGGTATATAAGCCGCGCTCGCTGGCTCGGAGCCAGTCAGTCAGTACCTAGTCTCCATTCATCGATAAAGGAACACAGTCCGAGCAGTGCAGTAACTGCGCCCGGCACGGGCCCGCGCAGTTAGCAGTGAACAATTTATCCAGCGTGACCCAGAAACATTCCAGCATCTTCGAGGAACTTCTCCAACTACGATCTCGACATGAGATGTCAACCAGCATCCTGCAACGAGCAGCTACCACAACCACACCGGGCAACGCGCCCGCTACCACACTCGGCAACGCGCCAGCATCCAGCATCCTGCAACGAGCAGCAACAACCAACAACAGGCAACGCGCCATCATCCAGCATCCTCACCTCCTCTCAAGGTTCCTTCCTGCGTCACGTGTGTGCTCCGACCCACTGGACACACAGCCGCCATATCCCGTCAACACGACGTCGATCGACCGCCTGGACCAAGGTCACGTCTACACCGCCATGGTGTAGGGCAACACGCCGGCTCCCAGAAGACCAGTGATCTTCACCGCCGTAGTGTCCTGACCTTCATCTTCACATCATCGCGCAGCAGCATCACTACTGTCACTCCGCTCCCGCTCCGCATCGACCTCCGCTACGTAGCCACAATAAAGACTGACTCACACATCGACTGCACGCCTTTCATTTATCTCCCGTCTCTACCGATACGGACCGCTCCCTCATCTCTGTCAGCCTTCCCCTTTTCGAAAATTACCAATTTACACATTCAACGTGCAAACCTTGACAAATATTATTTTTATATGCTAAATTTGAGAACCATTCATTGAATAACCAACATCTCTGCCATGGGTCACTACGAGTGGTTCGTTATGTTTGGTGATGTTGCAAGGGTGTCAATGTCCACGGGGTGAGGTATTTTTAGGTCTTGGTGGCGGATGCAACTGCCCGCCAGATCGGGAGAGGCCGGACCATTCCATTGTCGAACTTTTACGACCGCAACGCTTTGCGTCGCAGTGGCGGGATGGTTTCATACGTCACTCCCAGACACACTCCTTTTCCTTCCCAAAACTTCACCTCCTTCCTTCCCTTTAAAAGACACCTCGCACAACTTCCCATGTATCTCCTACATCCCCTAGCAATAGAATATATTTTCTTCAGGGCCTCCTGTGTGGACCTAATTAAAAAAATATTTCTAATTATATATATCAATTAATTATATTATATAATTATATTATATATCTGCCTCAGAACTCCAAATTGGACAGTTAAAGAGATTCTCTGCCTCAGAACTCCAACTTGGACAGTTAAAGGGAGTTTCTGCCTCAGAACTCCAACTTGGACAGTTAAAGGGATTCTCTGCCTCAGAACTCCAGCTTGGAGAGTAAAAGGGAGTCTTTACCTCAGAAATTGGAGAGTTAAAGGGAGTTTCAGAGCTCCAACTTCGACAGTTAAAGGGAGTCTCTGCTTCAGAACTCCAGCTTGGAGAGTTAAAGGGAGTCTACCTCAGAACTCCAACGTAGACAGTTAAAGGGATTCTCTACCTCAGAACTCCAACTTTGACATTAAAGGGAGTCTCTGCCTCAGTACTCCAGCTTGGAGAGTTAAAGGGAGTCTCTGCCTCAGAACACCAAAATGGATATTTAAAGGAAGTTTCTGCCCCAGAACTCGAACCTGGACAGCTTAAGGAAATCTCTGCCTCAGAACTTACCGCTTATGACCAGATTACTCCGCACCAAGCTGCCGCTGCAAATTTGCTCGAACTGGTTTTTTTCTTCCCTGTGAAAGATGGCCACGTGCCACGGGAACTGATTTGCTCTCACTCCTCCTAGTCCCCCCCTCACGAGGGGCGTTGAAGCGACCGCTTCCAATCCGCACTCTGGAAATATAGTCATCATCATCATCCATTGTAGGCCCAACCTTGGTGTAACTCTAAGACCCTTCGCTCATGGAGAAACCGAAACTAAATTAAAAGTGGCTGTGTTCTTCCCGGTGGACGTTGGCCACGTGCCAGGGAAACGGATTTGCTTTCACACCTCCTAGTTCCTCTGCTAATATTGAATTCTGGCGTCATAAAATTATGTGTTGCTAAACCATTCATCCGATTGCGATGAAACATTTGGGATTTGATATGCACAAGCACATGCCCGCGATAGTTTCTGTACATAATAGTGAACTTTGGCGTCATGAAATTATGCTTTTCCAAACCATTCAACTGATTGCAATGAAACTTTGGAGATTTGATGGGCGCATGCCCGCGATGGTTTCTATATATAATAGTGAGCTATGGCGTCATGAACTTATGGTCTACACCATTCATCCGATTGCGTTGAAACTGTAGTGAGTTATTGTGTGCACGCCCGCGATGGTTTCTATAAATAGTGGTGAGCTCGAGTGTCATGAACTTGTTTCCTAAATTATTCATCCGATTGCGATGTAGTTTTGAAGAGCTGTTGTGAGCACGCCCGCGAAGTATTTTATATGAACTGGTGAGCTCTGGTATTATGAAATTTGTATTTAAAAAATTGCAATAGGTGTATACGAGCTGTTTGAAGACTGAATGTACCGGGACTGAATGTTTGGAACGCAGGAGGGGGATCCGCGGGGCGAGGGATGCCGGAGAGGAGGGTGGGGAGAAGGAAAGCGGAGTGGGAACGTGAAGAACTTGATTTAGTGGAAAAGAAAGGGGAGGCGGAAGGGGAGCGGGACGGATGGGAAAAGACATGCAGGGAGAAACAATTTCTTTATTAAGTGGCATTGCAATGCATGCCGGGAACTAGCTAGTTTTTAATAAAGATGCAGATTTAAAGAATGTGTGTGTATGAACGACAAACCTACAAATACGATCTACATCACGGGTGTGACTGAGATGCTGTGACGAATCAAATTTCGTCACAAGTAAATTAGACTAACTAACTAACCATCACGCCGTTTCCCCGCAGGGGTAGGCAGAGAGGACGGACCGCCAAACAACTCGGTCTTGGCACACACTCTTTGCCTCACTCACATTCATACATTCTCTTCTATTATTCTGACTTTTGACATGACCCGACTCAAGTATCTGATTCACTTGATCGTGCCATGTCTTCCTCGGGCGTCCCCGACTTCTTCTACCATTCACATTCGCGTCGTATATTCTTCTTACACTACTTCCTTCGTTCATTCGCTCTACATGCCCAAACCATCTGAGGGTCCCTTTCTTAATCTTACTCATTATGCTTACATCAGCCTTACATTCTTTGCGGATATCCACATTTCTCACACGATCATACATTGTTTTACCACACATACGTCTCAGGGATCTCATTTCAACAGCATTCAGTTTACTTTCATCAAATAGTTTAATTTCAGTAAATTAGATTTCGACCATATCTGGCATTTTGACAGTTATGGTCGAAAGGACAGGAACGGAATGAGGGAGATGTGCACGGGAGGGCCACGGGTCCTACGAGTTCATATGGCAAAGGCAGTCAATAACGAGACCAGGGAGAGGGAGGAGCGCGAGAGGAGAAAAGAGGTCCTTCGTAAGTTGAGGAAACAAGATACGTAAAAAGAGAATCGATAAAGCAGGTTAAAGTGCTATACGAACATTGCGTAAATGACAATATTAGAAAAGTGTGTTGCAGAGTGCTGCCCTTGCGAATATTAAAATAGTGCAAAACGACCACCGTCACAGCCCCACTGCCGCATCTTCACACCGTGCCTGGAAAGGCTCCCACAGATTGCCAACGAGATTACGCACAGCAAAGTTAGTTGTCCCCGAACCATAAGACAATTAGTTGAGATTTAGATATAAGCATATCTAAGTACAAGTAAGATCATGTTGTAGTGGAAGGCAGCGTACAAATTCAATAGCCACATAAATGTCTTTTTACACGGGCAACATTAGAAACCCGCACTAGAATCACGGCGACTTGGCCTGTCATTCTGATTTCACGCCCCGGTTGTCGAGTTGCTTTTGTACGCCACCTTTCTAAATCTCAAATCCTTCTGATAAATGTAATAATAAACTCTGTCGGTTTTGTGTGAATAAATGCAAGTCAAACTTCATCACACTATTTATTTATACCCGCTGACCATTCTTTGGCAACGTGTTGGAGTCCACGTAAGTATCTCGCCAAATTGGTGAACCCGACTTACAGAGCGAACAATGGCGAAAAATATCGAGGGCACTTGCCGATCGCGGCGTGAAACCAGGATCCTGAGGAAATTACCCGGTGAGCATTGTTTTAATATATTTGCTTTCATCAATATTCTTAACATGCTTCGATTTATTTAAATCGTATTGTTTAAATTTTGTAGTACGCCCACGGGACCTCAGTATTTTTTAAAAAATATATGCGAGGCTTATAATTCACGCATAGCCTGAATTATCACGATAATTCAGTTATAAGCATAAAACTACCAAAGATTAATGACCAAATAATATGTTTTTTCAGCATATCTTGTTGTTACCCACGTGCATTTTATATTACGATGTACATTTTGTTTTAAAATTATGTACCCACATACATTTGAAGTCAATCACGCTAATTCTAGCAATAATAATGAATAATTAATATTTAATCTTCAATAAAATTCCAAAGTATAATTGCTTTAATATTTACTATTACAAACATCGTGATCTTATAATCTGATCCTTCAATATCCACCATTGTTTCTAAAAAGAATTTAATTGCCGTGTACAATCTTTTCTAGTAACGACGCAGATAATGACCGTGACCGTAATCAACACAGCTGGCGAGAGATTCCTGACATCACCGATAAGCCGGGAAGTGACGCTGTACCCAGAATTTCAACCGTCCGCATGACAGCTGGCAGAGAATTTTACGACAGAGGAACACCGTCATAAAACGTAAATGTTTGAAGAAAAAAACTAATGATTGGTTTTGTTTCAGCATGTATAAAAATGTTACATTAATTGATTGATACATATTTAAAATGTCGCAACTTAGTATATTTCCTTTAAAAAATTTATGGAACTTTAGTAATCTGAAATCATCTCGAGAAAATAACTACCTACAATTCGATTTATTATCATTTGGAGTAAATCCATAATAATGCTAGCTATCAGCACATTTCTTTTCAAGTACAATATCGAAATTCAGTAATTTTTTAACATTTCTTGGAGCTATGAACTTTTACAGATTATTTTACAAAAGACATTCGAAAATTAAGTCCTACAGACAGTACATTCTAATTTTAAACTTTGCTGAACGCTTTCTATATAACAATCGATGGAATCTATTACAAAATATTGTTAATTTTTAACAATTTTGCCAAAAATTTTAAATAATTTTTTAATTAATACGGGTCATAATTTAAAAAAAAAAACATATTTCACATATGATTCATTTCTTGCAATATTTTTCTTGCCATACGTTTTCTGCCATATTTGCCAATTTTGTATGTAATGCGAAATGACCACTTCTGACGAAGACTTAAACTTCGAACAAATCTTCGGAACAACTTCTACGGCAGAAGTCAAGAAAAAAACACAATCAACCATGGAATCTACCAGCTCTAATAACTCCGATCAAGCGATCCACCACGTTTCAGTAAAGCTCCCCCCTTGCTGGAAGGAGAATATTCAACTTTGGATAGTCCAAGTAGAGGCTCAGTTTGCGAATTCACATATTAAAGATGACTTCACCAAATATAACATCATCGTCGCAGCCTTAGATTCGCAAACTCTACAAAGCGTGAGTGACATAGTCACGAAACCACCAATAACGGACAAATATACTACCCTCAAGACCGCGCTTATTGATCGTCTGCAGGATTCTGCGGAGAAGCGCCTAACTCGCTTGCTTACGGGAATTCAACTTGAAGACCGGAAACCTACAGAGCTCTTAAGGCACATGTTAGAACTAGCTGGTCCAGCTTTAGCGGAGAGCGCAATAGTTCGTACATTATGGTTGCAGCGCCTACCGCAACATGTGCAGGCAATATTGTCAGCACTCACGGAAAATAATGTGAGCCAACTGGCGTCCACGGCTGACAAAATATTAGATGTTTACCAATCATCAGATTGTAGTGTCGTCGACCGCAATAATAAACCATGCACATCAAGATCGAAATCCACGGAAACTTCAATATTACTCCAACTTCAACAACAAATTTCCGCACTAACCCGTGAAGTATCTCAATTGAAGCTTACTCAGACGAACCAATCTTCAAACTTTCGAGGAAAACGAAATCAAAGTCCTCGTAGGAACTACTCGTATCAAAATTCGACACAGAGGAACTTCACAAGCAGACCTAGGTCTCGGTCTCGTGATAAATCTCCAAATAGAAACAATAATGGCATCTGCAGTTTCCACAGAAGATTCGGGGAAAAAGCATACAGGTGTTTGCAACCATGTTCATTTACCAAGAAAAACTCGGAAAACGACAACCTCACAGTAGGGACATGTGAGATTCCCAGCAAAACTTGTCGTCTCTTCGTTTATGACCAACAAACTAGGCAAAAATTCCTTGTCGACACGGGCGCCGATATTTCAGTCCTCCCAAGAAACCAGTCTTATAACAAGAATAATGTCACTTCTGACAACTGCCCCACTACCCTGTATGGAGCGAATGGAAACCCAATCAAAACATATGGTACAAGGACCGTCGAGCTCAATTTTGGCCTTCGACGAGCATTAAAATGGCGATTCATTGTCGCTGATGTTTCGAGACCCATACTAGGAGCTGATTTTCTACATAATTTTAACTTAACAGTGGATCTCAAGAAAGCAACCATTGCAGACCAATCTACAGGACTATTAATCAGGGGAATAACCTACAAAGGACCAACTTCTGGAATCTCTACTATTTCTACTGTACAAAAATATAGGGACATCCTGAATAAATACCCGAACTTAACAAGGCCTAACATGAAAATCCCTGATAAAAAAGACACAATGTAACACATTGTATTGAGACCAAGGGACCTCCTGTCACTGAGCGTGCTCGTAGACTCGCACCAGCTCTACTTGAAGCAGCCAAAAAAGAATTTAAATACCTTATGGAGCAGGGGATTTGCAGGCCATCAAAGAGTAATTGGGCCAGCCTCTTGCACATGGTTAGAAAACCGAATGGCGAATGGCGTCCATGTGGGGACTATCGCCGCTTGAACGCCCAGACAATTCCGGACAAATATCCCATACCGCAACTGAATGATTTTGCACATAAATTATCTGACGCTACTATATTTAGCACCATAGATATGTCCCGCGCTTATCACCAAATACCGGTGGAAGCGGCCGATATACCAAAGACTGCGATCATCACCCCGTTTGGCCTATTCGAATTTACGTCTATGCAATTCGGACTATCAAACGCAGCACAAAGCTTTCAAAGATTTATGCATTCTGTAACAAGGGACCTGGATTTTTGCTTCGTTTACCTGGATGACATCCTCATCGCTTCCAAAAACGAAGAAGAGCACAAAAGGCATCTAGATTTACTACTAAAACGTCTCGCCGAATATGATCTGGTTATAAATATAAATAAGTGCAAATTTGGTGTACACACAGTGAACTTCTTGGGTCACACGATCACCCAAAAAGGAATGTCACCTATCAAGGAAAAGGTAACAGCAGTCACAGAGTTCCCATTACCTAAAACAGCGAAAGACTTACGACGCTTTTTAGGAATGTTTCCTGAATGATTCCTGCCCAATTCCATAAACATACAGACTAAGTTATTCAACTGTATAAATGGTTACAAAAAGAATGACAAAAGGATACTCACATGGAATCAAGAACTCACAGAAGCATTCGAGAATTGTAAGCAGCAATTAGCAAATGCAGCTTTACTTGCGTACCCAATCCCGACAGCAAGAATTTCAATAATGGTTGACGCTAGTGATATAGTTATGGGAGCAACACTACAGCAACTCAACAACAATTCTTGGGAACCCCTGGGATTCTTCTCGAAAAAATTTACACCCGCACAGCGGAAGTACAGCACCTTTGACCGTGAACTTACTGGCGTTTACAAAGCTGTAAAGTATTTCAGGAACCACATTAAAGGTCGAAATTTTTCAATCTACACTGACCACAAGCCACTCACCTTTGCCTTTAGCAAAAAGCGAGCATCTAGCTCTCCACGTCAAGAAAGACAGTTGGATTTTATTGCTCAATTCTCCACAGACATCAGGCATGTTTCTGGATCACAGAACGTAGTAGCAGACGCACTATCTCGAATCGATGAGATTAATTGTCCTACTGAAATTGACTACAGGCAGACGGGAATAGTGCAGTGTCAAACTGACGAAATTAGTAAGGCAAAAGATGACACCACCCTCGCCTTACGTCAAATGGTGATACCTGGCACAGATGCTTCAGTTTGGTGTGACATCTCCACAGGCCATGTCAGACCTTTCGTTCCAGCCTGCATGCGAGACCAAGTGATTGAAAGCGTCCATAATGTTTGCCATCCAGGCATCCTCGGAACAACTAACACTATAAAACAAAGATTTGTTTGGCCCAACATGGCGACAGATATAAAAAACTTCGTCAAGCACTGTATTGCGTGCCAAAAAGCCAAAGTCACCAAACATACGGTAGCGCCACCAGCAACTTATGTTTTGCCTGAAGATCGTTTCCGACATGTCCATATCGACATAGTGGGCCCTCTTCCAGCTTGCAACGAGTACCGATACCTGTTAACCATGATCGACAGATTTACTCGCTGGCCCGAAGCTATACCTTTAAAAGACATGTCAGCCGAAACCGTCGCTACTGCCCTGACGACTCACTGGATTGCTCGTCACGGGACACCGTTAACCATCACAACAGACCAAGGAAGACAGTTTGAGAGTTTTTTATTTAGGAAATTGACTGAGAAGTTTGGAATCGAGCATACAAGAACTACCGCATATCACCCGCAAGCCAATGGTATGATCGAAAGATGGCATCGCACATTAAAAGCCAGCCTCGTAGCAAGCGGAGACCCAAACTGGTTAGAGAATCTCCCTCTTATCCTACTCGGTTTGAGATCCACAGTTCGGGACGATTTAAAATGTTCACCAGCCGAACTCACATACGGTAGAACTCTCAGGTTACCTTGTGATTTCTTCACTGAGACTCCAAGGGAAGAACCTGACACTTATGTTGGACGTCTACAAAGAAAAATTGATGACATAAAATCAACTCCTGCAAGTGCTCATGGTACAAGAAAAATCTTTATACACAAAGATCTGCCTACTTCTACCCATGTATTCCTCAGAACAGATGGAGGAAGAAGATCGCTCCAAAACCCTTACGAAGGACCATATAAAGTCGAAGAACGCGATGAAAAAACATTTGTCATCAGCATAAATGGGAAACCGAAGCGTGTCTCGATAGAACGCCTAAAACCTGCTTTTATACCAGTAGAAGACAACGTACCTATTTCTACATCTGTTCAGGAACCACTCCCAGAAAACATAACAAGAACAAGATCTGGTCGAAGGGTGCATTTCCCTGACAGATACCAATCAGTACGCAAATAAATGGCACTAAGGCAGTATAAATTCTTTTCAATATAAATTCTTTCTCTCATTTATATTCTTACAAATCCATATCAAATCTAAAATGATTTATACAAAACAGATTTATAAAAAATAAGTATAAAACACATAGAAAAACTCATTCGAATTCCAAAGCATATATTTAAAAAATACTGAACAAATATACTAAAGTCTTCAAATTTTGATAGAATTTTGAGCTCTAGTATTAGTACTATTATAATTCGTGTAACCATGTAAATAACATGTAGCTAGTTTTAAGTCAACTTTACAATCGTATATTACACGATTAAAACATCTATGTATAAGAAATCATTTAACGTTACGCTAAGATAAGCGTTCTCTTAGTAGGTTACAATAACAGAACCAAACATAATATATCATGCTTTAATATAGCACATATAATTTATATCTTACTATAATGCAACATGCACTTAAAATAACTTTTAAGTATAACTAGAACATAATGTATGTAATATTGATCATGTTAACAAAATAACACACATTGATGTATCCATTCATGAATAACTTATCCAAGTTTCAAACCACTCCGCTAGACGCGTTGACTTTCACATGTATCTTTAGTAACTTTTAACTAACTTTGATTACGTTTTGCGTATTTTTATAATATTATGGAATTTAACCATGTTCAGTCGAATGTTTGATGACATTCACATATCCGAATGAACATGTTGTTGAGATTTTAACATTTAAATCATACAATAATTTTTTATACCATTTCTTTTAATGAAATGTAAATGTTTACAACAATATGATTATTTTTTATCCATATCCTATCAAGCGTACATGTCCCTCGCCTGATAGAATGTGTTGATAGAAATTTTTTTATCTATAAATCACTCCATAAGTGTTTACAAAGGTATTAGCAAATACATATCAAGTTCATTTATAAAAACCAGTATAAAAATTATATAAACTACACTTGTAAACAATTGATGAGATATTATTACTCTAAAAATGATAGAACCAGGATTTCATATCTCATGTTCATAGAAAACGATTACGTTGTACATTTTATAATATCTACTACTTTCCAAATCTGAAATATTTGATTAGTTTAGGATCAAACATTCTAAACCTGTATTGTATAATTAATTTTAGCCATGTACTTTATCATATTCAGTAATAGAGTATTTACTTTATATGAATAATAAGCTGTAGTTATTCAAACACTGTTACATTATCGGAACATAATATGTCTTATATTGACCACACACTCAATAACACATATTTATTACATATTTCCATTCCTACATAAAAAATTTTTAGAACATTACGCACTTTGCAAAAAAGTAACATGTACTTCTAACCACTCCGCTGTACGCGTCGAAGTTAAAAACTATCTAAAATATAATATATATATATATAATAACTATACTCTAAAATTTTATATAACTCTTAAATACAAGTATTACATGTACCTAATTTTAAAATTTACTAAGTTTTCCATTATGTTAAAATGTTTCGTTTTTAAAAAATCTTTCAAACGCGTGCAACCAGATGTTCCTTGATGTCCACATCTGATTGAACGGGTTGAAATTTTTTATCATATGATATTGATTCAATGATCGGTTTCAAATGCTTAAGGAAACATGATAATGTTATTATTAACTAAATTCATTAATAATTATTAACTCATTACTTCAATAGTTCTAAAAGGTGAATTATATACCTGTCATTGACTAAGGCATACCATGTCTAAATGTTTTAACCCATTACCTCCATAAATTTTTTTTTATTTTTATAAACTTGAATCATCATTATAACCCGATAGTATAGACTTAAAGAAGAGCCCAAAATCAGTTTTAGAATTTTCCGCCCGCCCACCCTCTCACCAGAGCGTCTAGAAAATTGATGCCTAAACGCAACTCTTGGAGGTAACCCCTCTAAGCAAAATTTATGTCAACTATGGGTTAAGTGCTGTCTACTGTGTGATTTATATTGATAATATAAAATAAATGATTGCCTTTGTTTATAATTCAATGAAAAAAAAATATTAATGGAAAATACGCAAAATAATAAGTAATTCAATATTTAAAAAAAAAACATTCAAGAATGAGGAAACTAACCAAATCTAAGCAAATTATTCTTTAAGTGATACTGTTCGAAGTAGTCAAAATGAAGGGCTCGGTTACAGGCCAGGCACCGATAGCCTGTTGAATTTTTTTTACACAGAGCATTACGAATATGAGATTTGCCACGATATTGCAAATGAAAGTCTTGCATTCGAGGCACACAATTCCCATCTTCTGTGTCATGGCCTTCCTTCACAGGAGGTTCTCCGAATTCGGTATTGACCTGATTTGGAAAAAACAATAAAAGAGTACGGGTAAACTCCACATGGAATGCCTACTGGGAAAAGTTTCTCTGTTGCCTAGTCATCTTCTGGTTTCCCATATCATGCTCGTACTTCTTCAAGAAGCATTGCAACTTCCATCCATTTACAAGAGACAAGAGCGCTACTGAGGCAAGATACAAATAAAGGCCAGTACCACTTCTTTGACCGAACGTTGACATCATGGATGTTCACCCATTCCCAAATTGTAATTTTGTATTGGCGCCGGGCAATCGATTTTTTTGCATGCTTTCTCCAAATTGTTGCCTTTTTTGTCTTTCTTCGATATCTGCCAACGCTGCATTTGACGTACTGGCTCCATTCGATCATAGTTCGTGGCCACTGTTACTACACGGCTGTCCTACCAATGGCAAACGAGGATTTGGTTTTCTACGTCTACCACCGCATCAAATTTACCTATAATTAATTATAAGAGTGATGAGAGTTATACTTTGGCTAGGTAAATGAACGCTACGCGCAAGGGAAAAAGAAAATGATACCTTTAGGCAATTGCTTTCCTGTCTTCAACTTGCCTGAAGCTTCAAGGCTAAAAAGCTACATGTGCCAGTAGCGCGCATTCTCTTATCCGTCAGGATACACATCAAATGGTGAGATGTGAAGAAATTGTCCATAAATAGCTCATGGCGTGTGGGGAACTCTATATATTCTATCGTAGAAGTAGGACGGATAATCCCTGATCTAATTCGGGGTCATATGTATCAGATGCTCCGGAATACGGCATTGCTTGGAACAGGTAGCCTTACACCACTTTTGTTTATAGTGAGACTTCTTTTTGTACTGCAGTTTTGATTTTTTGGCTGGTGGTGCATTTGAAATAGATATTCGCAAGGTATTACGACTTGCACAGGACGATGTCGAAGGCTGATTCCAGTGAAGGTCACAGCGAATTCATCTGGTTCATGCTCGTCAAGGCATGACTCATCAATTTTCTCAATTTTGATGTTGCGCTCGATTACAAATGTGCCGGCAATGTCTCGAAAGTTATCCACTTCCGCGTCTTCGTTATATGTCATCAAATTATCGTCAATATGCTCTTCGTTCATCTGTTTATCAACGTTCTCTGGAGGAATCACAACAATAGCGCGTTATTAACATCATTATTGTCATCACTTTCACTTACGCTAAAAGAGCGCTCAAATTCTGCTATCATTTCATCGTGATTCAACGATTTCGTTTTATAACGACGAATTAGGTAGGTATAGGAGAAGTAGGTATTTTCGACATGATAAAAAATATACGAAAACCGCAGACAAACTATTGATTTCAATAAAAATCACTCATAAAAACACTACAAAACCGTATTATTTGAAGGCAAGCTAACCAAAAACGTATGTAAACACTGTCACAGCTAACCTCCAAAGGTTGCGCGCAGGCATCACCTGATTTCAGTGACATCTAGCTGTCATCTTATGCATATAATACTATGTTGAAACATTGTTTCCGACCATTTAATCTTTTGATAACAATATGTGATTCACACATGTTTTATTTTCTTCCGATTTATTTTTTTTTTCTTTTTTTCAAAATGGGTCTATTTTCAGGGCTTTAGCAAAAAAATAATTAAAAATAGGATAATTAATAAAATTTATCAAATTATGTTAATTATTGAAAGCTAACATACCAATCTGTAAATGCTGCATAACAACTTGGTGGGATTTGGCTTTATTCATAGTGAAAAAAAATCATATTTTTCATCAATTTTTTTGATGCCTACAGACATCGTCATGGAGGTAATGGGTTAAGAAATACAAAACATCTCCAATAACATCACGTTTCGTTAAGCAATTGACATTAATATACACTTGTTTGTTCATGAAAGTTTGGTAACAGCCAATAAGATATATAATGGATATAATACCACGCATAAAATAATTTAAGCCAATTTTCATGAACACAACTATATTTATTTTTTTAATATTAAGTAAAAAGTTTATAACCTTATATTATTTAAAAACAACAATATAAAAAACATGTATTTCATACACGATTATAGTGTTAAGAGAGTTTTTAAAAAAAAAAGAATTTTCATATTATAATGATAGGGAAATTGCTTTATATTAATAATTTTTGGTATTTCAGAACTATACTGGCTTTATATATAGGTACATACTTGCTCAATAAGCTTAAGTAACCAGATATAATGAATAAATAATGATTCAATCATAGGTCATACAACTCTCAGTGCTCCAAACAAAATATTTGTCGACGCTAACTTTACAGCAATAAGGGTTAAAAATGTAAATAGCTATTCTGTAAAATACGACATGTTATAATTAAGAATATGTTAATTTTAAGAACATAGCATTAACAGGACATTAACATTAGCATTAACATTAACATAGCATTAACATTAACATTTTTTTTTCTTTCCCCACCTACTTCTGTTATCGTTTTACAAACTGGGGTGGAGGTATGTAGTGGAAGGCAGCGTACAAATTCAATAGCCACATAAATGTCTTTTTACACGGGCAACATTAGAAACCCGCACTAGAATCACGGCGACTTGGCCTGTCATTCTGATTTCACGCCCCGGTTGTCGAGTTGCTTTTGTACGCCACCTTTCTAAATCTCAAATCCTTCTGATAAATGTAATAATAAACTCTGTCGGTTTTGTGTGAATAAATGCAAGTCAAACTTCATCACACTATTTATTTATACCCGCTGACCATCCTTTGGCAACGTGTTGGAGTCCACGTAAGTATCTCGCCAAAATGTAAACTAATATCACTTAGCCGAACCATCTTAAAATCCCTATATTTAAACAGATGTCTATAATTAAATTGATCCCCCTTGTCCTTATACCAGCGACCGGATTTAGTGAGAAGGCAGAGTGAAGAATGTGAAAGAGTATAAAACTACATTTATTTAAATCTATCTATAATATATATACACTAAACGCCACAGAGAAAAGTTGGAACGCTGCCAGAGAGCCATGGAGAGAAGTTTGACAGGAACAAGGAAACAGGACAGAGTGAGATGTAGCACAATAAGGGAGATAACTAAAGTTACCGATGTAGTTTCCCGAATAGACAAACAAAAGTGGAGATGGACAGGACACATGATACGCGATCCACAAGAGAAATGGTGCAAAAATGTCACTGACTGGTATCCCAGAGATGGCAAGAGAAGTAGAGGACGTCAACACATAAGATGGGAAGATGACCTAAAACTCACTGCTGGACATCAATGGAGAAGAGTAGCGCGTGACAGGTCCCAATGGAAAATGTTAGAGGAGGCCTATGCCAAGAGGCAAACTGAGCTTCGGGATATACTATAACAAATAAGATCATGTCTAATACATACCTAACAGAAGTCCAGAATAAAAAGGCTTATTATTATTATTATTATAATATATATATATATACAAATAAAAATTAATCGCATAACTGTTCGTTATTGTCAGGACAAGATTTGTATAAAACTACTTGTGAGCTCTGGTAATATGAAATTTGTATAAAAAAAATTTAATGAGTGTCACGCGAGATGTTTGAAAACTGAATGTACCAGAACTGAATGTTTGGAAAGCGGGAGGTGGGAGGGGGAGGGGGAGTCGGGTAGGGATTCGCGGGAGGGGGGAGGGGAACCTGGGAGGGGGGAGGGGAACTCGGGAGGGGGGTTTGCGGGATGGGGGAAGGGAGGGATTGGGAGGGGGAGGGAAGGTGGAGGAGGCGGAGTGGGAAAACGAGAGGGAAAGGGGAACGGGACGAATGGGAAATTACACGCAGGGAGAAACAATTTCTTTATTAAGGCCCAGCAACCGCGCACAAAAAGAAGAAGATAGAGAGATATGTAATTACGAATGTTAGAGGAGCGCGCTAATATTTAAAGCTATAAAATCGGTGCGAAAATTGTGAAAATGTTTAATAAAACACGTCGTTTAAAATAGAGCAATAATCACTCGGGGGTTTTCTTAAACAGTATTTAAAGAAACACTGAATTATTTCATATCACTGAAAAAAATGTGTTAATAATAATTTTTGGATCATACTTTGCGATTTTTTTCTATCGAAGGAATTTTATTTTATATAATTTGTGTTTCGGCGCGACGAATGTCTAGATATTATCTTTAAAAATAACATATATATTAAGAGCTTAAAAACTTCAAATGCTTAAGGGAGGTTTGCAAGGAATCGGTATAAATTCGGGTAGCGGCGCCTTAAATGGCATAGCAACGCATAATGGGTACCAGCTAGTATTCGATAAATATTACTGCGCTAGTTTCCGGAGCAATACAATATACAATGTTACAATGCTTAGGTAATGCTGTATGAGACGACCTACTGTCCTAGGTTGTCCTTGTACTCAATTTTTGCTATGTTTGCTATCTCACTTTTTCTAATGGCGCCAAAAGTCTTTGGGAAACTTATTATTTTTAATTGTAAAACTAACGTTTTTAAGACAAGATTTTTTATGCAAAGCACAAAGCATTCGACCGGCAATCGAGAGGACACGGGTTCAAGTCCCGTTGGCGTCATGTATCTTTTCTCGGAAGATTTTTCAATGTGGATGAGTGTTTCAGGCTGATAATTATTGCTTATAATAATTGTTACCCTTTGTGCTATGCATAAAAAATCTTGTCTTAAAAACGTTAGTTTTACAATTAAAAATAATAATTAATATTTGACAAGTTTAAGTATTTCCCCAATAAATGAAGACATAATTTGTCTCGACGCCACCTAGCGAGGGATTTAACACTAACAATGTTTCTCTCGCAAAAATAAAGTTGGTTGTTTTCAGGTGGAAAAAATATAATAAGCAGTAATTGTTGAATGAAACACTAGCATATATTGAATCATTTGGCGGGTAAGAGATAAGCCGCCATAGCTCAGTGGTCAGAGCATTCGACCGGCAATCGAGAGGACACGGGTTCAAGTCCCGTTGGCGTCATGTATCTTTTCTCGGAAGATTTTTCAATGTGGATGAGTGTTTCAGGCTGATAATTATTGCTTATAATAATTGTTAATCTTTGGGAAACAATCGAGATCAAGAAATGTGTTTTTTTATGAAAATAAATAATTTGTGTATATTTAACGTCATATCAGACGTCACGTATTCGATTCTTCGGCTGGCTAAATCCTCAATAATCCTCCTAAATCCTGGCTAAAACACAAGCTACATTTCCGCTTACTGTGGTGGTATTAGAAGATTTTCAAATGCTGTCAGGTCATTTGTAACTCGGGAATGTTTTTTTTTTTTCTTTAAAAAAAAAATCCTCAGATTTATACTAGTGCTTCCCGTGCAATAGAAACATTTTCTCATCACACACGAGGGCATTTTGGCGCTATTTTAATGCAATTTACTAACTCGTGGGAGACATGACCATTAAATACCATATTGAAAGTACCCATTAGAACAAATATATCGACTAAAAATATCGATATATTGAATTAAAAATATCGATATATCGATACTTTTTCAACAAGCCTAGTGAGTACCTACTACTAAATACTTTCGATACTTTGATTATATTTTACGTTACGTACTACTCTTTCGGTTACGGGTACCGAGGGATACTTTTATGATAGATACAAATCACAAATCGTTACTTGTCACACTTTGTCGATTGATTATTTCGTTCGCTTGTACAAGATACTTTATTTCATTTGAAGGCGTTCTAATTTAGAACGCCTTCAAAAAACTCTCTGTTTAGAGGAATTGTATCGTATTACATAAATAAATGGATTATGACTTTGCTGGTTGTTTATCTGACATTGTAGTGCATTATGCAGTCAGTTCTGTGAAGTAAACACGCTTGTAATCTATGTGCATATATTAATAGGCGACCTTTTGACGTTATATTTTCCTCGTCTTATTATTATTTATATAATGTGACCTTCAAGCGTTCTTTATAAAATACAAGACCATTGGAAAATTAAAGCTAAAATTATGTTAACCCTTTTAATATTTATTTGTGAATTATTTGTTATTTGTATCTTGAAAATCATGATGAATTAATTTGGAAATTCCATAAAACTAATTACAGGGAAAATTCGTCCGGTACATTTTTATTACCGTTGGCGTCGGTTAACTGTTTATTTCTAAATAGCTATCAATTATTGGTTTACAATATGAAAAAATGTTTTCCTCAATCTAACGTCTCGAAAAATACCTCGTTAACCATGTGACGACTAAAACAATTTCTCCTGGTATCTGTTTTCGCAACAAAGCTTTAGAAATTTGCCGACTTATAAAATAATTTTTGGAATTTGGATTAAAATTAAATTTGTCAACGTATATAGAACGAAAGGGTCTTAGATTAAATTTGCTTTAACAATTTGAAATCAATAAAATGATGAATGACCCCAACATAACGCGAATTAATAAAATTAGAAAAATTATTTATTCCCCACTACTTAGTATGTTTACCAAACCTAAATAATATATTGCACTTCAATGAGTCGTTGCAATAACGTTATTCTAAATCAATTAAGAAAACCCTTACACTTTGTGCAAAGGGAAACCAAAGAGAAAGATTCTGAATCCCACATAATCACTCTCTCAATTAGTGACTCCGCAAATTGGATTAACCGGTAATAAATCAATTAAGACACCTTCAAAAATTGACATTTAAAATATTATAAATAAGTCGTCCGTAAGTGGCTTCACCACAGTTTGAAAATGACCTTACAAGTCGAAACAGCTTTAACTAAAATACATTCTAACATACTTGCAGAACTCGATAATGACAACATTATAAAATTAAATTTTAATTTAATTTATAAAAATAAAATGGAGTTCTACGAATTAAACACAAAAACAATAAATAAATAATTAATTAATTATAAAATAATTATAAAATAATGTCAAATAATGAACGGACAGGAATAACATGTAAAAAAATGGTTTTTGGTATATGTAAAAGATGTATGGAGTTTTATAGACAAGTACAAATTTGTTGTCAGGAGACAAAGGGGAACTTTAACGATTTGAAAATTCGTTTATTCAAGGTGTTTTATTATTATTATTTTTAACCACATTTCGCAGTATGTTTGTTGTACATGAATATCGTACATGGGTTAAAACATATTTTTTTCAATATTTATATTTGAAAATCTTTTGTTTTTGTATTTTGAAGATTCGAAACTTAATAATATAATTTTGTTAGGAATTAATTTCTTCTGGGAAAGACCGAAAATTTTTAAAGACATATCTTTTTAATATTATGTGAAGAAGAAATTTATCATTTCGGAAAAATTTTATTTTTCTGAAATAATCAGGAAAATAGAAAAAATTTGGCCCGGAAAATTTGTCAGAAAATGAACCGGTAATTTTTTTTATAAAAAGATCCAAATTTTGGATTTTGTTTTGTAAACTTTTGTAAATTTTTGATGTTGGAAAATTTTTAATCCTAAGAAAATTAGGAAATTAGGGATCGGAAAAATGTATAAACTTTTTATAAAGTTCTCACCGTCAATGCTTGCGTTAAGCGAAACCGGTCGGTTGTAATAACCTTAATAAATTTCGATATAATAAACAAAGTAACCGTTTTTGTTATTAGTTTTTGGGGTATTATGCCGTGTTACGCTACCTCCTTCTTTAGCCAACGTTTCGGACAGCGTTGTGGTGTCCATCATCAGGGCAGTTGTGTGGGGCAGATGTGTGATGATGGACACTGCAACGCTGTCCGAAACGTTGGCTAAAGAAGAAGGTAGCGTAACACGGCATAATACCCCAAAAACTAATAACAAAAATACTTTTGGCTGTGAAAATCTAAAATCCTATCAAAGTAACCTTTTTATTTAATTTGAATTTCAGCTTATTTATTAGGAATTTAATTATTATCTTAGATTAACAGAATTTAGAAAATAATTTATTAAGGGGTTAAATGGGTCACGAAGGTGACAAAAAGCATATTTTCTTATTTTTTTTACATATGTAATACAAAAATATATTATTCAATATTTTTAGCTCATAAAAGTGCAACATTTATACAAAAAAAAAATTCACCGGAAAATTTGAAAAAATTCAGCTGATGCGACCTGGTTTCCGGAGATTCCTTAAAAAAGGCGGTGGACAGTATAACTCATGATAGCTTCATTTGAAATTGAAAAACAGTTTTATTTCTGTTAGTGGGTTAATAAAGCTCGTGCCTGAACGAAAGATTTTAAAATATATTGAAACTTAGAACTTTGTGTTTGTTATAACTTATAACTTACTTAGATTGTACGGTTTTGAATACGACTCTGTCAATTTTTTTTCCTTCGTTTAAGCACTAGCTAAACTTAGTTACTAACAGAACCAAAAATTGTTTTAAATTTCAGATGAAGCTATCATGAGTTATCCTGTCCACCGCAAGGACATTTTTTTGAGGGGTCTCCGGAAACCGGGCCCCGCCAGCTGAGTTGCAACCAGCTAAAGTGTAATATTGTTTAAATGTTGCACTTTTGTAAGCTTAAAATTTTAAATAATATATTTTATCTATTATACATGTAAAAGAAAAAAATTAAAATAGGCATTTTATTATATTCATGTAACTTTTTCAATTCTGAAAGCAGTATTTACAACATATTTCATCAAAACTCTGAAGCTTAGTCACAAAAAGAGTATTGCGGATTAAAATAGATTTTTCTTATTTATCTACAGTATTAATATAATTAATCGAATAAAGGCAAAGTTTGATAATACATAATTCAGGACATACCGTCTTTAAATTGCTCTCCCGCGCAATAAAGCACCGCGCAAACTAAAAAGAATAATTGATATTGCAACATTTCAGCAAGTTACTTTTTGACACTCCTCTGTAAATTGATTTTACTGAATAACCAATTATATTATATAATAAGGATCTGCCAGCGCTTAAATACTGGAAAGACGGTGGTGCGCAACCTACAGGCTGAGAGCCACTTTACTTCATATAGATGGCTCTGGCTCATACATTTTTTAGAAATGATGGAGGGGAGATCTTTTTGGGGAAAGAAGTGAGTTAACAAAGGCATTGAATATATGTGTGTTGTAGGCAGTGGCGTAGCTAGCATGGGTGGCACCCGGGGCGGAAAACGCGGTGTCACCCCCCCCCCCCCCATTAATTTTTTTTTTGAGAAATTCAAAACGCAAATGTTGAATTCCTAAAATATAAAAAAACATTTCTAGCTAGTCAAATATGTAAAAAAAAAAATTGTTATCCTCAAAATTAAAACACTTCTAAAAACACTAACAGAATAACAGCTTTTTCAACAATCGATAGGTGATAATTTCCTTCGCGAGTTCCCGTCAATCACAATGTACGAAAGAAATGAGAATGACACAGGGGAAAAGCGAGGAATATTTCACGGGAATCCCCAATAAATCAAAAGTAAGAGCTAGGAACAAAAATAAAATAAAAGAATTTTTGGGGAATGCTGACCGACCGAGCCATATAGCTACAAATAACAGAGTTCCGTGTGGAGTCTTCAATTCTAATATGCTGCAAAAATCTGAAGAAAATCATTTGCTGTCATGAAAACATAATAACCAATACTTAGGTTAAAACCAGTTTTGTGTTTAGAGTGTAACGATAAAATTTCAATCGTGAAATAGTAAAGGGGGCGTTCAAGTATAACGTAACGCAATTTTTGAAAAATTTTTACCCTCTCTCCCCCCATGCGACGCGCCGTAACATTTTTCTGCACCTCCCTCCCCCTAAACATTACGTAACACCCAAGTGACTATTTTTACCTAAAAGTCTCAATTAAATTGCGCAAAGTACTGGAAAGTCGCTTAAATACCTTTTTCTTGTTTGAATCACGTTTGCGGTAAAAATAAAACAAGAGATTTAAACTCGCAATAGGTTTATTTTATTGTTTTAAATTGTAATTCATAAACAAATTGGGAAAATATTATTATTTTTATCGGCCTTTCATTCCTTCCGGATCTCTACAATTTAATACTGTCTTAACTTTAATACACCTACATGGTTTTACAACACATATTTCATTTTACATTAGCTACACTGAGGAGGCCCTGAAGAAAGTAATTTTACAAAGGTTTCCATATGGAGCAAAACTTTACTCCACTATGATTCATAAACTTACTCAGAGTGGAGTAAAACCTTTTTCATGATCTGAATGCAGTTATACAAGTCCTCAAAACGAAGATTTAAAAGTCCAAAGTATGATTCACAGAAGAGAAAAACCTTTTTCATGTCCTGATTGTAACTATTCGTGTTATCAAAAGGGATACATCTGAAGTCAGCTGCTGACTCAGTGTGGAGAAAAACCTTTTTCATGTTTCAACTGCAACTATTCATGTACTATGAAGAGAAATCTAAAAATCACACGTTTACCGACAGTGGAAAAAAACTTATTTCATGTCCTGACTGCAACTATTCTTATTCTCGAAAAAAATAACTAAAACGGCACTTGCTAACTCACAGTGATGAAAAACCTTTTTCTTCTCCCGACTGTAATTATTCATGCGCTACAAAACGGCATCTAAAAATTCACATGCTTACCCATACTGGACAAAAACCTTTTTCATGTCCCGACTGCAGTAATACAGGTTTTCAAAGGGAAGATTTGAAAATCCGCAGTACGATTCACAGAAGAGAAAAACCTTTTTCATGTCCTGATTGTAACTATTTGTGTTCTCAAAAGGGATACATAAGAAGTCAGTTGCCTACTCAGTGCAGAGAAAAACCTTTTTCATGTTCCAACTACAACTAATCATGTACTATGAAGAGAAATCTAAAAATCAAACGTTTACCGGCAGTGGAAAAAACCTATTTCTTGTCCTGACTGCAACTATTCTTATTCTCGAAAAAAATAACTAAAACGGCACTTGCTAAGTCACAGTGATGAAAAACCTTTTTCTTGTCCCGACTGTAACTATTCATGCGCTACAAAACGGTATCTAAAAATTCACACCTACCTACCTTGTTTTTCAAACAGCACTAATAAACACGCTAACACAATAATAACTTATTCACTAATTCACGTCAGTCCATAGATAAAAATTCACTTCACGAGTCTACGTTAATCACAATATACGAACGAAATTAGAATGACACAAGGAATATTTCAGGGAAATCACCGACTGAGCTAGTAACAAAAAAAACATTTTTCGGGAATCCCCGACCAACCAAGCCATAGAGCAAAATAACAGTCAGAGTTAACGTGTAAAATATTTTTTACGGCAATTTTGCACTTTCGTAAGTTTTTTCTCCACGTTCGAGTGTCACCCCCTCCTCGGGTGGTACCCGGGGCGGTCCGCCCCCCCCCCCCCCTCGCTACGCTACTGGTTGAAGGTGAGAGGAAACACAGAGGCCGGTAAATCATTCCACAGTTGAGTTGTTATACAAGGACGAATTGTAGAAGCGATCCATTCTCATGTTCTCGTATGTTCTCACTAAATATATAAAGTATGCACTATCTACTTCATTCAAACTGCTAAAGAGAAGTTTTTTCAACCAGGGTAATTCCACACTTTAGAAAACGATTTCTAGTCTAGCTATTCAAACCTGTCAATCAGTCCGCAACTTAAGCAGATATATGCGTTAAAAATACGATAGCAGTCAAGTACAATAAGTGTGTTTATACGTCAGCGCGTGTTTCTCCATAGAAATCGTTCCAACTCCGTTATTGTTCAATATGTCAACTTACTGTTTATTTAAGTGAATAAGTTTTTTTTTTTTAATGGACTATACTATACTTCATTTAATTGTTTATTGTTTATTGCGGTGTTTTAAATAGGTACATAGTTATCTAAGTCCTAATACAATCCTTATATATACATACACTTAAAATAACATATCTATACCAAATCAATCACATACCTTCGCAATTTAATTTTAATTGCCTTTATGCTCTCATCCAATTTAATCTCTTTAGGTAATTCTCCAAATATCTACAATGCTCCGTACATCAATGACTGTTGACTCTTTGTTTTTTTCCTGAAGGGGAGTCTTAGTTCCTTTCTTTTCCTCGTCTCAAGTGTATGTTTGCTTAGAGTTTACCAATTTTTCTTGACTATATTTTCACAGTTTGCCAATATATCCATTCTTCCATAACTCTTCAGACTTTCAGGCATTTCTTCATATTATTATTTCTCATATTTGGCAATCTAACTGTATTTATATTTCTGGTTTCATAATTATAATCTCTGAAAAAAATTCAATTTGATTTTTCAAAAATTGCAAAACGCATTAAATAGCAGTCTCTTTGCTAATGGAATCCAATTTAGGTTCTCTCTCAGTTGATTAACCCTGCATACTTACCTTTTCCAGTAAACATCTCATAGCTTTGTTTTGTATATTTTTTTAGCTTGTTCAAGTTTCCTTCATTGGCCAAATATAACATCCAGGAGCAGTCATCTAAATGTGGAGCGACTGTAGTTTTATAAATGAACCCTGTAGTGTTTCCAATTAGTATTTTTCTTGTAAAAATTTTTTACCAACAAACCGACTACTATTTCAGAATCTTCTCTTTCTTACGACTACTATTAAAAGCTGGTTAAATAATCTTACTAATATTATGTACGCTAAAGTTTGTATAGATGTATGTGAGTTTGTTACTCTTTCACGCAAAATCTACTGAATGGATTTTAATGATACTCTACAATAATATAGCTCATACATCAGAATAACAAATAGGTTATAATTTATAAAGCTAGGTAGGAAGGTGACGCGGGAAGAGACCGGAGACGCACGGGAAAGGTGATTCAGGGAGAAATAACAACAAAAGCTACCTACATATTTATATTGTATGTTTCCTGTATTTTGTAAGCTCTTGTGTATTACATTTTTTTAAATTTTAATTAAAAAAAAGATATCTTAAAGATCATCAATATGTTAAAGCCCCCTGAGCATGAAATGAAAATATTAAATAACAAAATATAAATATTTTTGTTATTAGTTTTTGGGGTATTACGCCGTGTTGCGCTACCTCCTTCTTTAGCCAACGTTTCGGACAGCATTGCAGTGTCCATCATCAGGGCAGATGTGTAATAGTTAGGGGTGATGTTTGTACTTATCTACTTAGGAGCGATACCGTGTCACCAGCTCCACTCCTCTACGAGCTGGCGCTACAATATACTTCAACATGTTTTTTACATGCATGCTCATGCTCTATCTTACTTCTAACTACAGTCTAGACAAACTATTATAGGAGTAACAACGTATGGCTAACAGATGGCATCCACCGGCTCATCCACCACTACCACAAAACTAAATGCTCAATGTTCAATTCATTTCACCACTGATTAGTAAAATGTAAGCCTATTATTCATCATCATCATCATCTTCTTCCCCTTATCCTATTCGGGTCGGGGACCCATTGCATCGACAAGGCTCCTCCATATGTCCCTGTCTTGTGCTGATTGTTCGGCCTCTGTCCATGGTAGCCCCATCCTCTCCTCACACAGTTTCTGGAGTTGCCTCGCCCAACTGTGTCTGGGGCGGCCCACTGGAAGTCTACCCTCTGGAATCACACTCAGTATCTTCCTCGGAATTCGGTCATCAGACATTCTTAGTACATGCCCAAGCCACCTCAGTTGCGATTTTTCTACGAAAGGTAGCAGTGGTTCTGCTGTAAAGTAGCAGTGGTAAGCTGCCGAAATGAGGTACTTGAGAGGAGTGGCAGGGGTTACGAAATGGGATCATATAATAAGCCTATTATTATTTATGTATATTTTGTAGATGAGAAAATATCCAGGACCAGACTTTATTGGACATAATTGGAAACACGTTTTTTTTATTAGAAATGCTTTAATTATTTAATCCTGGTATACATTTCAATATTAACATATCTATATTATTTAATGGGCGTGTTTAGGAGAGCACAAGCAAAATTTATGATGTAATTTATAAGGTACAATATTTGGTTAGAATTTATCTTTCTAAATGATCATAATGTTAATAAAATTTTCCAAATACAATTTTATATAATAGTGCCGAGAACCCGGCATGCATTGCAAAGTAATTGAACATGTGTTTCCTATGCGTCGCCTTGTCCCGTGAACTCCCCTATCCGCGTTCCCCCCTCCCCCCTCCCGTGTTCCCCGTCCATCTTCCCCCGTCCTTCACCCCCTTCCACAAACCCTCCTCCTCCATTGTTTCCCTCGCCCCTCCCGAATTATTCTAAACTGAATGAAATGCGAACAACTCGCATGCCACCTATTTTATTTTTCATACAAATATCATAATGCCAGAGCACACCATTACGTATAGAAACTTTGGCGGGCGTGCGCACAAAATTTCACGAAAGTTTCATCGTAATCGGATGAATGGTATAGGAAATAATGAGCAACAAACTAAGAAAAAAACATTCATTTTTATGTATATGCATATATAGGTATATTCAATTTGGGAGGCGGGTATGGTTGCCGCCGCCCTGGGAACCATTTATTGGATAACCAACAACTCTGCAGTATTTTTGTTATTAGTTTTTGGGGTATTATGCCGTGTTACGCTACCTCCTTCTTTAGCCAATGTTTCGGACAGCGTTGCAGTGTCCATCATCAGGGCAGATGTGCGACTCTGCCGTAGGTCACCCCAAGTATTTCGCTACGTTTGTGCCCGGGTTCATGGGGTGAGATTTGTCCACGTCTTGGCGACGGATGCGTTTGTCTACCTAATGCGTGGCGGGACGGATCGGGAGAGACTGGTTGAGAAGCCTTTTTCCCGGCTCCAGCTGGACTCTCTTTTTTTTTCCAGCCGGACTTTCTCTACCCATCGCCTGGCAACGCAGTGGGATGGATTCATTCGACCGCCATTCCTGATCAAGCTGAACCCCAGATTTCTACCCACCCCTTATACTTTATTCCTTCCCAGAACTTCTCCTCTCCTTCCTTTCCTTAAAAAACCCTCCACACAGCATCCCCAAAGATGTCTTAAACCTTAAGGGTATTTTTGTTTCACTCCAGGACCTCCTGTGTGTAATGCAAAAAAATAAATATATAGATTACAAAATCTTTACAGCCTTTAATATGATTTCCCTGTGAAAACAACTCTAATGAAGTAATTAAGTAATTCATTTGATATAAATTATTCCTGCATTCACCATTTTTCTACTGTTAAACGAGTTGGTTTAATTTTTAGAAGCACAAATATTATTGATTATTTTAGTTGCGGTTGAAAGTATATAACAATTAAATGTGATACAATGTGGGAAAAGCGTTCCTCGGACTTCAAATTTTTCAATCCCTGGAATTGCAAATTGCAAATTGCACATGACATTGTCTCGGGATCGAAGATCATGAACATGACAACATAACTCCGTGTAAACATAATAGTTATTAAAACCTGTATTGGAAAAATAGTACTCCCAGGTAGAGCTCGTTTCTACTTCATCGGGTATGTATGTATGTACGTCCTAACGTAAGCTGGTGAATGCGTGACGAGAGCGTTACGAAAAGTTAGACGAACGGTAGTTGAAAGGGAGATATAAGTTAGTGAAGATAGAAAGAGAGGGAGTTACGTTTCGTATATTACTATGGGGGCAAGAGAGAGAGGTGCGAGCACACATTTTCTTTCTCTCTTTCTCTCACAGCTAGTTACGTTTCGTATATCTAAGACACAGTGCAGGCCTATTGTCAGTATCACACTGTAGGAGCAAGAGAGAGCACTGCGCGCGCACTTTATCTTTCTCTTTTCCTAAATAAGAGATGGAGCTAAAGAAGTTTTACTTCAGTCGTGTGGTCTAAAGCACACTCGTTTTTCTTATTGATGTGTGATACTATAAATAATGTGATCTTTAAAATAGAAAATTTATTTAAAAACCTGATTTCATTAAGTACCTACGTAAGTCGATGATCAAAATACATAATATTTCTTCTAACACAGCAAACTTATTTTGTGGCACCATTTTGATTGAAATTAATAAAATACTCAGTTTTTTTTTGTTCATATGAAGCAGATACTTTGTGATGTGACATTATTAATTTTAAATAAAACAATAACTTTGTAAGCACCACTTTTATGTTAACACCACTTTTTATTAAAAGTGGTGCTTACAAAGTTATTGTTTTATTTTATACACAATTTCTAATTCTTTGACAAAGAATGTACCATATAAAATGTATTTTATGCAAATAACAAACTTAAAAATTACATTGTATATAATAAAGATATAGATTCAAAAATGAAAAAAAATCTGGAATCTATAAATTGAAGTGTAACGATTATGATTTCTTTTATATAGGTAAAACTTCGAGAAACTTCGAAATAAGGATTAAAGAACGTAGAAATCTTTAAACCAGGGGTGGGGAACCTTTTTATCGTCGCGGGCCATTTGGATGTTTATTCTTTAACCCGCGGGCCGCACTCCGATTTTCGTCCCTTGTGGGGGGGGGGGGGGGGGAGAGCCACATTCAAATCAAAAAACTGGTTTAACTAAAACTAAAAAAAAACAGTTACATAACTTACACTCAGAATATGATGCAAATGGTTTAGCTAAAATTCTGGCTGCACCAGAATTTTATTACTGCACACGAAAATAGTTTCCATCAAAATGCATCACCAGAGAAAACCACAACTGAAATTTTTTGTTTCATTCTGAACACAGCACTAGTTTTAATTTAGACTGAATGCGGGGAATTAAAACTACACTCAGAACACATGAAAATGGCTTTTCTCTAATTCTGGCAGCACAAACTATGGAAGAAGAATTTTTTAAATGTATTTCCAACCCAAGAAATTCATCAGCAATTGAAATCACACCTGACGTGTTTTCGTTGCATTCTTAACACAGAACTGGTTTTAATAACTGGATGAATCTGTACGCGGGGAATTAAATCTACACTCTTAACGTGAATTTGCTTTCCTCCAATACTGACAGCACAATTACAACTACAAATTTATAACTGCACTTCAAACACGAGAATGGTTTCTTACGAAACGCGTTAGCAAGATTAATTTTCTATTTGGGAGGCGGGAATGAGTACCGCCGCCCCGGGAACCTTAATTGGATAACCAACACCTCTGCCATAGGTCACCCCAAGTGGTTCGCTACGTTTGGTGATTTAGCAGGGGTGCCCGGGTTCATGGGGTGAGGTTTGTCTAGGTTTTGGAGGCGGATGACCAGGACACACTGAACCCCAGATTCCTACCCACCCCTAAAACCCTCTTCCTTCCCAGAACTCTCCCCTCCTTCCTTTCCTTAAAAAAACCCCCACACAGCATCCCCAAAGATGACATAGGCCTTGAGGAAAATTATTTTCCTCAGGGCCTCCTGTGTGAAGTTCACGTAAAAAAAAAAAAAAACCCACCTGGAACTTTTCGTTGCATTCTAAACACAGAACTGGTTTTAATTATAAAGTGAGTTTGTACGCGGGTAGTTTGTAGTTTTTCGACGAAACCACACTCGAAATTTTTTCATTGCATTTTCAATACTAAACTGGTTTTACCGTTAAAGCGAATTGGATTATGAGTCTCCAGCATTAATATCTAGAATAATAATATTAATATCATTAATATCTCCAGCATTAATAT
The DNA here is from genome assembly GCA_917880885.1 of Limnephilus marmoratus. Classification (NCBI taxonomy): domain Eukaryota; kingdom Metazoa; phylum Arthropoda; class Insecta; order Trichoptera; family Limnephilidae; genus Limnephilus; species Limnephilus marmoratus. The sequence continues at coordinate 411,569 of OU862930.1, forward strand.
CTCCTGCACTTAGAATATCAAAATGATTTTCTTCCAATTTTTTGCAGCCGGAACGCAAGAACGGTTCCCTTTGAAATGCGTTAGCAGATGAATCCGCAACGGGTTTTTAGAATTTCAGAATTTTATTAAAAATTTGCATCGTGAACACAAGATTGGTTTAACCTTAAGAATGAATAGGAGTCTACTAGTCCAGCGGTTTAAATTTAATTGTACTCAGATTACGTGAATGGTTTTTCTGCATTTTGTAGCATATTTACCGTATGCAATTAGATTAGATTAGAACACGAATATGGTTTTATGTTTATTTAACTATTTAAAATAATTTACAATAAAAAACACATTAATTTGTTTAAGACCACTTTTATTTTAAAACACTCTACCGGTTTCAGAAGCACACTTCCTTCGTCAGGAGAATATTATAACTAAACTATGATACAGAATGTAAGGTGTTTGAGTGGGAGGTGAGCAAAGGGGTGGGGGTAATTGCGGGATTTCCGGAAAGAACAGAGCCGTTAATTGGAAAAATATTTAAAATGGGACTGAAAGATAAATTAATTTGGTTATTCTAAATACTAGCATTATTATTTAGGGATTTTCTGATTTCTAGTGCTTCTAAATTATCTAATTTTTTGCTTTTATTGTTACGGTGAAGAATTTGGAATAAATTCGGTTTTTGGGGGAAATTCCTAAAAAATAAAACTAGTTATTTTTATACTAATTATGGGCCGGAAAAACCGAATCTGAAAGAATTAGGCGGCGGAAAGCAATATTAACTGAGTTACACGACTTTAAAATTTTTTATACGCATACAGGAAAATAGCCATTTTGGAAGTATTCTGATTCCTACAAAATCAAACTAATAGTTATTTTTATACTAACTTTGGGCCGAGGAATCCGAATCTGAAAGAATTAGGCGGCGGCAAGCAATATTAACTGAATTACACGACTTTAAAATTTTCAATACACACAAACAAGAAAATATTCATTTCGGTAGCTGAATTTGACTCATTCAGTACAAAATCATAGATAAACAAGAAATCTACGAAAACATGTGTTGGCAGTGTTACCAAGTCTCAAAAAATATTTATCCCTATATTTATGAATTACAACTATCTCAACGGCCGTATTCTTAAACCAAAAGTATGAAAATTCGTAATCTTAAAAATGCGTAACCAAACCTAACCTAACGCTAGGTTTGTGTAACATGGTTTGTACCCCTTTATACCGCCTGCTCGCGTCAATTTTAAAAAACATCCCTGTTTTCAAGTAGTTTAACGGCTACGCGAGGTTTGTGTAACATGGTTTGTGCCCCTTTATACCGCCTGCTCACGTCCCTAACCTAACCTAACCTAACCTAACCTAACGCTAGGTTTGTGTAACATGGTTTGTGCCCCTTTATACCGCCTGCTCGCGTCAATTTAAAAAAACAGCCTACGTTTTCAAGTAGTTTAGCGGCTACGCTAGGTTTGTGTAACATGGTTTGTGCCCCTTTATACCGCCTGCTCACGTCCCTAACCTAACCTAACCTAACCTAACCTAACGCTAGGTTTGTGTAACATGGTTTGTGCCCCTTTATACCGCCTGCTCGCGTCAATTTAAAAAAACAGCCTACGTTTTCAAGTAGTTTAGCGGCTACGCTAGGTTTGTGTAACATGGTTTGTGCCCCTTTATACCGCCTGCTCGCATCAATTAAAAAAAACAGCCTACGTTTTCAAGTAGTTTAGCGGCTACGCTAGGTTTGTGTAACATGGTTTGTGCCCCTTTATACCGCCTGCTCGCGTCACGGCCTAAAAACATCCCTGTTTTCAAGTAGTTTAGCGGCTACGCTAGGTTTGTGTAACATGGTTTGTGCCCCTTTATACCGCCTGCTCGCGTCACGGCAAAAAAACATCCCTGTTTTCAAGTAGTTTAACGGCTACGCTAGGTTTGTGTAACATGGTTTGTGCCCCTTTATACCGCCTGCTCGCGTCACGGCAATAAAACATCCCTGTTTTCAAATAGTTTAGCATCTACGCTGGGTTTATGTAAAGTAAAGTTTAAAGTTTAGTTAAGTTTAAAAAGTAAAATTTATAAAGAATAAGTACTTAAAATATAAACGTGTTATTTTACGTTATTGATATTACTGGTTAATGGCAACACTTAATTTTGTGTGGTAAAAACATCTATGTTATCTTGTTTTCTATGGTCTTTGTACTACGTGTGTCAAGTCAAAATCAGCTTGCGAAATGAATATTTGCATGTGCATGTATGGAAAATTTTAAAGTCGTGTAATTCAGTTAATATTGCTTGCCGCCGCCTAATTCTTTCAGATTCGGATTCCCCGGCCCAAATTTAGTATAAAAATAACTATTAGTTTGATTTTGTAGGAATCAGAATGTTTCCAAAATGGCTATTTTCCTGTATGCGTATAAAAAATTTTAAAGTCGTGTAACTCAGTTAATATTGCTTTCCGCCGCCTAATTCTTTCAGATTCGGTTTTTCCGGCCCATAATTAGTATAAAAATAACTAGTTTTATTTTTTAGGAATTTCCCCCAAAAACCGAACTTTAGCCAAGAATTTTAACCCCTGTGTCCTTATTAAAAGAGTGATCTCTAGAAAATAGGTGATTAGCAAACTCTGAAAAATTATTATTATTTAAGCATCTTAAATATTCTGTGATTCTAATGTTTACATTTCTAGTTGTTTTACCAGTTAAAATTAATTTACTCTCCGCTTTACTTCCGCAATTTGGGAGGTGGATATGGGTACCACCGCCCCGGGAACCATTTATTGGACAACCACCACCCCTGCCACAGTTCACCCCAAGTGGTTGAACTGTGGCAGGGGAGCTACGTTTGTTGGTAGGTTTTGGTGTGGAGCTAATGTAAAAAAAAAAAAAACGATAACTAGAAAATAATGTTTATGACAGACTGCCTAAGATTCTTCGAATAGAGTTGCCATCAATCGTGGAATATCGGGACTGTCTCGTACAAAAAAGTTAAAAGTACCGATGGAATTTCACTGTTTTCACAAGTTTCACAATAACAAGTAAAAATAAAAGTAAAAGGGGATGTTGAATCCCATTTTTATTTGTATCTAAACTACTTGCCAGTAACGATTTTGTAATAACGAATTAAAAATGCATCTGAAACACCGTTAAAAAAAACCATCCCATTCTGTGTAATTTTTTGTGGTTCTTTCAGCAGGCCGCACCAAAAGTGCCCGCGGGCCGCAGGTTCCCCACCCCTGCTTTAAACAATAACAGTTTCTCGGAGTTTGCCAACCATTTGGTGGAAACCAGTCACACCTTTGACTTCAATAGTGGAATAGAATTAATACATTGTAGTGTCAATGGCATTCAGTTGGATAAACTAGAAATTTTAGAAATCCGAAAGAGTGTTAATGCGAATTTGAATATTATTAATAACCAAAAATTGTTCTTAAATGATCCAATATTAAACCTGTTCCCTTTGTAAATTGTCCCTCTTTGCCCCTCTCTCCTCTACCCACTCTCTTAAATATTTCCATTGATACCATTGTCTTTGTCCATTCTTTTTCAATTGACACCTTTGCCTATGTCTATTATTTATAATTAGTAGGTATCAATAAAAAACTCTGATGAAGTGACCGTTGCTCACGAAACGTGTTGGTTTTGTAAGCAATAAAAGTGGTAAAAACTAAGTATTTTATTAATTTGAAACATAATATTTTATTTATGTGCATACATTAACAAATAAAAAAGCTATCCATTTATATTGTGTAGTTTACGTATTTAAAAGTGGTACTATACGAGACTTTGTCTGTTGTATAATGTAAGAAATTATTATATTAGTTAAATTACGAAAGATTATTACCGATAGTCTTGTTCTCTCAGTGCTGGACTATGGACATAAACTGTATGGTTCACCTTTATTGAAAAAAAAAAACTAAAACAAGTGCAACGTATCCAAAATGCATCTGTCCGATATTGCTACAATGCCCGAGACGTAGTTTCAGCTATTCTTCAACATAAAAAATTTGGAATGAAATATCACTGTCTATTCGAATATTGACATCGTTGAAGTGCTTCAAGAAGCTCTGTGGAGAATGACTGCTAACTGCACAGTCAACTGCACAACATCTTAATTGATAGAATTTACAATAAAAGGGACACCTACCTTGTGTTTGTGATTATTTTACACATTTTGTATTTTTTAATTTCCTTTAATTTGAATTTTGGTTTTATTTTATTTTCAAATAACGATTTTTTTTATACTTGCTGTTAAAAACCCGCTCCGCAGGTTTTTACTGCTAGGCCCTGCGGGCGGATTTGATTAGGCAGTTAGTGTTGCTGACCATTTTATAAATCCAATAGGAGGTTCCAAAAATAACTCAATCCTCGGATCCACTATCATCCAGTGTAGCTAGTTGCCAGGACAAAGTAACCGAGACAGAGCATTGACGTCATATATAATATATAGCCGCTTGATAGAACATATGTTACCGTCAATCTTTCCATATCCGGAGAGATACTACATATTGACAAATTCTTAGCAGTTATGGGGAGAGACCCATCCGACCTGCTGACGGAAGTAGTGACATCTTGTGATGAATTTATGAATTCGAAACCGAATTATAACGGTATCTTTGTGTGAAATTCCACGTACACAGATGTTATTAGTGGCGCGGCGCGTATGGCGTGGCGTCAGACATACACTCGAAGCTGGGTTCTGAAATTTAACCACGCAGAAGTTACCGTATTAATACTGTTCGATAAATATGCACACATATATAAATATATTTTTTAATATATTTAGCATGTAATTATTAACCCCACTAGGGTTCGCCTGTATCGGGGTCGAATCCTTGGCGCACAGGGACTGGTTCTTCCACCACGACAACGCACCTGCTCACACCGAATTGTCTGTGAAGCAGTATTTGAACAAAAATGAAACGATCCCGATTGTTCACCGGCCCTATTCACCTGACCTATCTCACTGTGACTTCTTTCAGTTCGCTAGGATGAATAGGAACTTGAATAGAAAATATTTTCGTACCGTAGAAGGGACACAAACTAGATTGCTAGAGGCCATAAAAGACACTCCATTCAGTGAATTTCAAAATTGTTTTGGACAGTGAAAAAAATAAAAGGTTGAACTAGTTCATACACTCTAATGATGAATACTTTGAGGGCGAGCAAATTATCGTGTAAAAATATTGAAAAATAAAAAAGTTTTAAAGAAAATCCCGTTACTTTTGGGTCCTTCCTTGTCCATGCATTTTTACAAGTTTAGTGTTCTAAAAATTATAATATTCAAAATTGCATTGTCACCTTACCATTTCTTTACGATGACATTAAAATTCAAATTGTTACAAACTTTTAAGTAACTCGTCCCTGACAGAAATATAAAAACTTTATAACGATTATAATATATCTCGTTATGTTTACGGTAAAATAGCAGTGTTGTTAAATCTCTACCTCATCCTTGTGCGATTTTATCACCATTTCGTTCGTTATTTCTTTTATTTTATTATTTATTGAGTTAGTTTATACTACACGAATATACACTAATATGCACAATGTAACATTTCATTTGATGAATATAAATATTTTTAAAGTAATCAAAACATTTTTTTTAAATACATTAATTCTTTCTTCATTCTTCATACTTTCAGCCATTTCATTTTACATCTTTAGTCGTCTGCACATTAGGCAGTTCTGTAATTTTGAATTTTTCTTTAATGGCAATCTAACTTTATTTTTATTTCTTGTTTCGTAATTATGAACGTCTCTATTAAAAACATTTTCATCCTTAAAGTAATTTGGCATTTGTTTTTTCATAACCTTATGCACAAAAATTAACACACTAAATAGGAGTTGTAGCGCGCCGTTTTTACGCTTGCCACTACACCATCTCTTTCCCCCGTACAGCGCCATCCTGCTCACCCACCCCTAAGCAAACCAGGATGCGCCGACGCCTTCTGCGCATCTCCCACCCTCGAGCCGCTACATAAACCACACCCCGCAACAAGGAATGGGCTATATAACAGGCTGCGCGCCCTAAATCAGTCAGTTCGTCTGCAGCTCGCTCTTGGCTAGTACGCTCTCTTAGTTGCGCTTCGTCCTCTGGCACGACCCTCTAAGGAGTATTCTACTACCATAAGTAAAGCACCAACCAGACCCCCGACTGCTGCCTTAGTTGCGCTTCGTCCTATGGTACGACCCTCTAAGCAGAACCACAGTCAGCTTTTGTTGTTCCCAAAGCCTAACGGCAAGGTTCCCTCCGATCCCTTGCTCAGTTAATTAGTGAATTGATACATTGTGACTATTTTTACCATATTATGTGATCTGTGAACTTACTTTCTTAAAAAAATAACCTTTTACCAACAATTGTGTTATAAAACTGGCGCCCAACTTAGTGGCCAGACACATAAAGTAAAATTAAAATCAGTGCATCTACAAAATTTCGTCGCTACCACGTCGAAGTCCTCGTTTCACAATGCAGGCCAAGGAAAGTGCTGGCATCTGCTTCACGCAGGAGCAGTTCGCGGAACTAATGAACTCCATGAAGCGGATGCAGTCGGAACCAACACGTACGGGTACATTCACCACCTGTACGGCACGCTTCGATGGTACCAGAGACAGGAGTGCGGTCGAGAGTTTTATTGCCGCCGCATCCATCTTAAAGTGCGCCGAGAACATCGAAGACGCAAGCGCTCTGGAAGGATTACCACTGCTGCTTACGAAAGACGCCGCCGCATGGTGGCTCGGCATAAAAGGAGAAGTACGAGACTGGGAGAGCGCAACGAACCTCCTCAGGCATGCTTTCGTCCCTAAGAAGCCAGCGTACAAAGTGTACACAGAGATATTTTTATGCAAGCAAGACGCATTAACGTCAACCGATGTGTTCATTGCTAAGCAGCGGATGTTACTCGCGGAGCTACCACCGCCCAGCCATCCAGAGAAGGTCCAGATAGACCTAATATTCGGACAACTGAATATCCGGATACGAGACAGAGTGCCGCGCGAAGCGATCAATACCTTCGCCGAACTACTACAAAAAGCCCGTGCAGCGGAAGAAAGCCTGTACGAGAGCACGAAGACCGTCCCACTAAGCGCGATGGAAAACCGAACAGACGGCCGCCTACGCTGCACTAACTGCCGCAGATTTGGGCACCGTTCCGAGGAGTGCCGTTCCCGCTACGATACAGGAGCGCACGTAAAGTACACTCCTCCAGTCAAGAAGCTGGAGACACCCAGTGATGCGAAGTTCGCATGCTACGGTTGCGGTAAACCAGGCGTGGTAAGAAGCAAGTGCCCGCAATGCAGCCAAGGGAGAATAGACACCCCTCACCCACGAGCCGATTTTTGCTCGATACATGAAATAGGCCTTCCCCGAGCGAGACCTATACTACACATCGGGATTGGAAACTTCCTGGGCACTGCTAACGTAGACAACGGAGCAAAATTGAGCGTAGCGTCAGCTGAGCTACACCGGCGGCTAATCGCTCACAATTTCAAAACCCAGCGAACCATCATGGACATCGTATTGGCAGATGGTGTCCCTAAACGTCAGGAGGTCGAGACAATAGCCGCCACCTTGACACTAAGAGGCCGACAGATACCCACCAGCTTCATCGTGCTCCCAGGAGGACACGAGAATCGAACACTCCTAGGCGTCGATTTTATCGAAGACGCGGGGATCGATATAAACATTCCCCAGCGCGCATGGGCATTCACGGACAGCCCCGAAGTACGGTATATGCTGCATATGGAAAATGACGCCATACCACCAAACCGAGGTATTCGAGAACGTCAAAAGACTGGCGAGATAGGAGAAGTGAGAGCACACAAACTCCCTAAGGTTTGCCTACCTGCCCCACCAGTACAGGACAATGAATGCGAGATCTACGTGCCGCCGTTCATGAGTCCTCTCCCACAGACACCGCCTAAGGTTCGTCTGCCCGCCCCACCAGTACAGGACAATGAATGTGAGATCTACGTGCCACCGTTCATGAGCCCTCTCTCACAGACACCGCCTCGCACTAACATTTGGGCTAAGATGATAGCCCTGAATGAGCTGATTCCCGAGGACGCGATGGAGGAAGACGCCCTAAGGGAGGTAATGATACGCTCCTATCGGCTCTTCGATGACTCCCCAAGAAAACCCAAAAATGAAGTGGAGCTCTGTGCCTTGGACGCCGAAATACTAAGCCTCCGACCAGATGAAGCCACCCACCTTATACCTACCCAGAGGGACCAGCTGGACCGCCTGCTGTGCGACAACGCCGCTGTCTTCTCAGCCACCCTGTCATCTACGACAAAAATTGAGCACCGAATCGAGACCGGACAACACCCGCCGATTTCAGTAGCCCCTTACAGGCTCTCGCCAGCCCGCCAAGCAGAACTCCGCGCCGAGATTAACAGTATGTTAACCCAAGGGATTATAGAAGAAGCAGATTCACCGTGGGCCGCACCTGTGGTTACGGTGCCCAAAAAAGACGGAAACAAGCGCATCTGCATTGATTTTCGCCTTCTCAATGCGATAACAGTACCAGACGTGTACCCCCTGCCCAGAATGGATGACCTGCTACACTCGGCAAAGCAGTCAAACTTTATGTCTACAGTAGACCTACGATCTGGCTACTGGCAGATCAAGATACTGGAGAAAAACCGTGACAAGACGGCCATTATAACCCCATTCGGACTCTACCGCTTCTTGAAGATGCCATTTGGACTTCGCAATGCGCCCGGGACGTTCCAGCGCATGATTGACCGACTTAAGATCGAGCTAGATGAAGTCAATATCCTAGCATACCTGGACGATATAATCATACTTTCGCCCACCTTCGATAAACACCTCGCCGATCTACAACAGGTGTTCACCAAGCTACGAGAATTTAATTTCGCTGCAAATCGAGTTAAATGCCACTTCTGCTGTCCAAGCATAAAATATCTAGGACACGTAATAACCCCCGGAGGAATCAGCACCAATCTGGAGAAGATAGAGGCGATCTCTAAAATGAAGGAGCCAAACAATGTCAAACAGCTACAGACATTTCTTCAGACATGCTCCTGGTATAGGCGATTTGTACCCGAGTTCGCCAAAACCGCCAAGCCACTCAGCGACTTGATAAAGAAAGACGCCACCTGGGAATGGAAATCCCCACAGCAGAATGCTTTCGACACCCTGAAAGCACTACTCACTAGCGCCCCCATACTACGACAAGCCGATGGAAGCAAGGAATTCATCATAAAGTCGGACGCAAGCAGCTACGCAATAGGAGCAGTTTTGGTCCAGGGGGAGGGACTAGAAGAACATCCGGTAGAATACGCGAGCCGCCTGCTACTACCAGCGGAGAGGAACTATTCTACCACAGAACGAGAAGCCCTAGCAGTCGTATGGGCAGTTGCAAAGTTCCGAGGATACATTGAAGGAACAGCAATCACCGTGGTTACCGACCACCAAGCGTTGAAGTGGTTAATGACGTTAAAGTCTCCCACAGGTCGCCTTGCAAGATGGGCCCTGCAGCTTCAACCCTACAACCTGAAAATCCAATACACACCTGGACGCTCAAACCTGGTGGCGGACACACTATCACGACCACCATTACTTGAAGACCCACCCTCTATTTGCGCACTACGCACGATAACCCTCGACGTTCCAGTACGCAACGCGGCTGACATCCGCAGAGAACAATTGAAAGACACTGCATTGAAGAAAATTATCGAGTGTTTTGAAGCCAACAATCCAAACGAAGACCTTAGTTACTGGACAACTAAGGGCTACCTGATGCAAAACGGTGTATTGTACCGATATGCACCCGATATCGAAGAAGAGGACGCTCAACTAGTCGTCCCCGAGCATGAGCAACACCAAATACTCATGGCCTATCACGATGCCCCTACCGCTGGGCATTACGGAGTAGAACGCACGATTCGACGAATTGCCAGACGATACTTTTGGAAGAATATGCGGACCTACATACACGTACATACGTACCTACATACATACGTCAAGAACTGTCTGGAGTGCCAGAGATACAAGCCATCAAACCTAAAACCCGCCGGCCTCCTACAGACTTCAGTAATGAACCAGAGGTTTGAAACAGTAGCCTTCGACCTCTTCGGACCACTCCCAACTTCCGAGGATGGGAAGAATTGGATCTTCATCATCGAAGACGTGGCCACACGCTGGATAGAACTATTTCCCCTCAAAGACGCGACTGCCGAGACCTGCGCCCGCGTCCTGATTGATGAAGTATGCCTACGCTACGGGACCCCACGCCGACTGATAAGCGACAACGGTACCCAGTTCGTGAGTGCCGTGATGCAGCAGATGACTTACTGCCTGGACATCAAGCACACCTTCACACCAGCCTACCACCCAGAGGTCAATCCTGTCGAGAGGAAAAATCGAGACCTCAAACCCCAACTAGCCATCCTGGTTGGCACAGAACACCGAAAATGGGCCGAAAGCCTTCCATCAATACGCTTCGCCATGAATACTGCGTTCTGTCAGAGCACCGGATACTCCGCTGCCTATCTCACATTTGGACGTGAGCTAAGGTCAGCCGATGACGTCGGAAGAGACTTGAGAAGCATTATCTTATCGGAAAACTTCATCCCCGAGATAACGCCGCATCTGCTACAACTAGCCGATACCCTACGTCTTGTCAGGACCCACAATGATGAGAAACAAGACAAACAAAAGAATTACGTGGATAACAAGAGGCGAGAAGACCCCCATTACCAGCCCGGAGATCACGTCTTTGTCCACTCCCACGCTCTTAGCAAAGCCGCAAGAGGCTTCAGCGTAAAATTAGGACCACGACGCGATGGCCCCTACCTGATCCTGAAGCAACATGGACCAACGAGCTACGAGATAGCTTCAATGGAAGCACCAGATGTCTCGCTAGGCACCTACCACACCTCAGCACTGACTCCATACCACGGGCACTTGACACCGCTGCCCGCTCCAGTTATTCCTCTACGCAAACGAGGTCGACCAAAGAAGAATAAGTAGCCGCCACGCTACTACAGACCTGGATCTTCGACGGGACGTTCCTCGATCCAGAGGGGGAGGATGTAGCGCGCCGTTTTTACGCTTGCCACTACACCATCCCTTTCCCCCGTACAGCGCCATCCTGCTCACCCACCCCTAAGCAAACCAGGATGCGCCGACGCCTTCTGCGCATCTCCCACCCTCGAGCCGCTACATAAACCACACCCCGCAACAAGGAATGGGCTATATAACAGGCTGCGCGCCCTAAATCAGTCAGTTCGTCTGCAGCTCGCTCTTGGCTAGTACGCTCTCTTAGTTGCGCTTCGTCCTCTGGCACGACCCTCTAAGGAGTATTCTACTACCATAAGTAAAGCACCAACCAGACCCCCGACTGCTGCCTTAGTTCAAACCAGATCAAACCCGAAGACTAGTATCAGGACGCCGTGGTGGTCACCTGAGCTGACTTCGCTGAAGGGGGCCTATAAGAGGGCCTACAGGGCGCTGGGGCTGTCCAGGAGTGGCAACTGTACGGAGGAGGAGACGGTTGCACTTCAGGCGAGCCTCAGGTCTGCCAGGTCGGCCTTCAAACGGGCCGTTCTCCTGGCGAAACGAGCTGCTTGGCATAATTGGGTTAAAGACGTGGGTAACGCCAACCCGTGGGAAATCCACAGCGCGATTGCAAAATCCGGTAAAGGCTCTGACCGGTACTTGTCAACAGTAATTGGGATAACAGATGGGAGGAACGCAGAGACAGTGGATGTGGCCTCCACTCTCGAAACACTCTTGGGTGAGTTAGTTCCTGTAGATTCAGTAATTGGGGAAAGTGACCACCATAAACAGATAAGAAATCTGTCACGGCTGCCACCTAGAAACCTTGCCCAAGAGGATAACTTCACTAGAGTCACTAAGGCAGAAATTGAGGTGATAATTAAGGGTTTGGGTCCTAAGAAGGCACCAGGGCATGACAGGCTCAACGGCGTGATTGCGAAGCAAGTCTGGGTCCACGCCAAGGAGGAGCTCTTCCAGGTGATGGACACGTGCTTAAGGAGGGGAGTTTTCCCCTCTGAGTGGAAGCGTGGCGTGCTCCGGATTATACCAAAGGGGAACGGAAAACCACTAACGGACATCAAGGCCTACCGGCCGATTACCCTCCTTCCCGTTTTAGGCAAGATCCTTGAAAAATTGATTAGGCAGCGACTCCGACAAACCCTGTCTCCGGCCAGTGACCTGCAGTTCGGCTTCGTCCCCGGTAGATCCACGGTGCACGCCCTGTCGTATGCGCTTGAATGGGTGAAGGCTTGCCCAAAGAGGTATGTAGTTGCAATCTTCCTCGATATCACTGGTGCCTTCGATCATGCGTGGTGGGCAATGATACGTACAAAGGTGAAAAACAGGCGGTGTTCAAACTTATTGTTCCAAGCCATCGATGACTACCTTTCTGATCGTACCATTACGATCAGTTTCGGTGAGTTTTGTATCCAGAGGGAAGCAGACATGGGATGCCCGCAGGGCTCCATCCTTGGACCTGACCTGTGGAACATCTCCTTTGATGACTCCTCCAGGTTACCCTTGCCTGAAGGATGTATCGCTGTCGACTACGCTGATGATAAGTTGTATCTGGTCGCTGGGGACAGTAGAAAAGAAGTGGAGAACAAAGGCAGTGAAGGTTTGCAGATGTTCCTAGACTGGGGTGAAAGAAATAAGATGACCTTCGCTCCCCACAAGACCAAGGGCCTCCTGATGAAGGGCTTTCTCAGTAGAGAAAGAAATCCTACCATCAGAATGGGAGATTCTAACATCCGCTTTTTTGAAACAGTGAAATACTTAGGCGTCACTCTAGATCGATCGTCCTCTTTTCTGGCTCACGTCAAAGAAGTATCCAGCAAAGCTCAGGCTCTCTTCTTGAAGCTGAGGAGACTCTCCACAGCTAAGTGGGGATTGCGTAATCCGGCTCTGCGAACGCTATATAGGTGCGTATATGTGGCGCAAGTCTCGTATGCCGCCTCTGTGTGGGAGCACCGCCTGGAAAATTCTCTGATACTCTTAGCTCTCAAGCGAGGCCAACGAACCCCCTTGCTGGCACTCTCTGGTGCGTATAGAACCGTTGCTTCGGACGCTTTACCCGTTTTGGCTGGCATTTTGCCTATCGATCTGGAAATCAGGGAAGTGCTTACTAAGCAGAAATTAACCAGAGGAACCCCGGCCACTCACCTAGGCGTTGTTCTGACACCGGGAGGGCCGGGAACTCTCCCTGGGCTGCTACGTCAAATGAGGGATCTGTCGCTCCAAGAGTGGCAGGTCCGTTGGGATAGATCGAATTTGGGAAGATGGACCTTCTCCTTCTTCCCATCAGTTAAAATCAGAATGGAAGGGGCTTATCTCAGACTGGATCACCACATTACCCAGCTTCTGTCCGGGCATGGGGAATTCAGGGGGAGACTTCACACCCTCTCCCTGTCCCCCCACCCCAACTGCGCATGCGGATCAACCAACCAGTCGGCCGAGCACATTCTGTGGCACTGCGAGATCTTGACGGACGCTAGAGAGGAAATGCTCGATGGTTTGGACGTACCTATCAGACCAGTGTGGAACACTGATCTGGTTTCGAACAAGACGAACTTCGAGTGCTTGAGGAATTTTACAAGGATCTGGGTTGAGAGATGGCCTGAGCTTAGAGTCGCGGATTAGTAGATTTCGGCACCAGGTGTACTTGTTCCTGACTAACCATGGACTTTCTTTGCTTCTTACTCTCTTACCAATATTGCCCAGGATGTTCAGTTTTATATTTTATTTTACATTTTATGTTTATTATTTACACCTTTACATTTTTATGTTTTTTTTTTTTGCTTTTACAGTATTTATACATACATATACATATATACATATATATATATATTTTTTTTTATTATTTATTCTTAAGTTTATTATTTACACCTTTACATTTTTATGTTTTTATGCTTTTACATTTTTATGTTCATGGTCTACTGTTTACAGATGCCCTGCGTAATTTAACGCTCATGTCTATTTTACGTTTTTTCTTTTTTTTTCTAAATCGCCATTTTATTTTACATGTCTATGATTTTTAGTTTGGTTATATGGTGCATTCACATGCCCAGCGCTGACTTCCACACGCTCTTGTTTATTTTTTTCTTTTTTTGCGATTTACTATGTTATCAATAAATTTTTCTTTTTAGTTATGTTTTTTTTGTGAGAACTGAACTCAGTAGCTCGTTTTGTGCCGTCCTTCTCCCCATATAAGGGGTTGGACCCTGGACCGTGTCCCCGCCTACGTACCATGGCCGGTCTTCTGGAACTGGTGGAGCTGCACCTGTCTGCCGCGCCACCCCCTGTGACATGAAGAGGCTGGGGAGAAGGCTGAACGACATCTGGAGGCTGTCCGTCCCGCCTCCGGCGATCCGACGCTTCTCTCCCTAGGGTCTTCTTCTATGATTTCCAATTACTCTCGTCTAGGCACCACCGGCTAGCTGGCTTACGGACGACGCTGCCGGTTGTCGGGAGGCCGGACAATCAGCCTCCTTCACTGTCTCGGGGACCGCCGGTAGCCAGTTTGCGGTAACATCAGTTCTACTCTGTACAAATGTTATTTTACTTTTGTTGCTTTTTTTTATGAACAGTACTCGGTGCCGCCCGCTGGATTGCGTATGGTCTTTCGCTGTCATGAGCTGATTACTCATGACGGCTGCTGTCTATTTTGTTCATTTTACTTTTTTATGTCGATGTTACTAACCACTTGTTTGACTGTCCACGAGGCTCACTGCTTTGGCGGTGACTACCTCCATGGGCTTTAGAATTGTAGAAATGACCATTACAGTACAGTCCTGTAGGCGCGACCGCATACCGCCACCTAACACAGTATGAGGGGACATTGAAGGTCTAGATTCGTTACATTAAATGTAGAGCCGTTTATTCAAAAAAATTAGATTCTTGTGAGAACTCCGAAGGGGCGACCATAAGTTGCCTATACCGGGGTGGGACAGTGGTGGGTACTTCAATGCTGCCTTAGTTGCGCTTCGTCCTATGGTACGACCCTCTAAGCAGAACCACAGTCAGCTTTTGTTGTTCCCAAAGCCTAACGGCAAGGTTCCCTCCGATCCCTTGCTCAGTTAATTAGTGAATTGATACATTGTGACTATTTTTACCATATTATGTGATCTGTGAACTTACTTTCTTAAATAAATAACCTTTTACCAACAATTGTGTTATAGAGTCTCTTTTTATTTGAATCCAATTTAGCTCCTCTCTCATTTGATTAATCCGTGCGTATTTGCTTTTTCCCAGTACACATTTATTTATTTAACGCCCGAATGGCTTTTACGTGTTTGGTAGTACAATTAATTCATGAAAGATGTTTTTTTTTATTGGTGCCCTTTTTTACTCATTTAAAGTACGCTCTAGCGTGTTTAATCGCACTTTATGGAACGCGCGTTTTTTAGAGTTACCTGGCAACATCAACAAATCAACAAAATGTGAAGTCTAAATGTCAACTTTTAACTATAAATCTGACAGGAATATTTTAAACGTCAAATAAAACATTAATTTTTCAGGTATTAACCGCAATTCTGCTTTGGTATTTAAATTATCAATGTTAGAACTCATTTTACAACACACAATAACTAGTAAAAACTGTGATGTCAACTATTAATCTTATGTGACAGATTGCAAATTAATGTTTGTGTTTTTCATTTCCATGACAACAAGATATTGTGATGTCATATCACGAATTCATTAATAGTTCTTATTTCCAAATTTTTAATAATAATATCAATATTTATGTTTTCAAAGTGTACCAATAAAAAAAAATAGCGTAAAGTATTCGTGGATAACTGGTCTTTAAAACACTTGCTTTATTTCGAGCACTCGGCTACGCAGTCGTGCTCGAAAAATCGCGCGTGTTTTAAAGACCTGTTTATCCACTTGTATTTTAATATACTATTTTAAACAGATACAGAAATAATAAAAATAAAATTAGATTAAAAAGCACACAAGACATAAAAATACAGCGATTTCATAGGTTTACAGAAAAACAGATAAATTTAGGAATAAAACAGATAAGAAATAATAAAAATAAAATTAGATAAAAAAGCACGCAACTCACAAAAATAAAAATAAAATACAGCAATTTCATACGTTTACAAAAATACAGATATGTTTAGAAATAGTTTTTATAATTTAAATGTTGCTTATATTTTTATTTAATTTACTAATATACTTTTTATTCCCATCGTAACTTTATCTAAACTATTTGTTTTCTCATGTTAGAGATGGAGGTACTGTCTTTATTTTTTTATGTAAAAGCCCTCTGGGCGTAAAATAAACGAAATAAATAAACAACTAAAATAAATAAATTACTGTGCTCCAAAACGAGCTTGAAAAAAATCATTTGTCATATATTTGGATTATAATTGTGTAATTTCTACTATTTAAGAAATTCTAAAAATTATAATACTTTATTAAAATTAAATAGTCATAAATGCATTGGGAATTCATATATGTCAAATATTGTAACTGTGTAAATTTTGATTATGCAATTGTAAATGTTCTCTACATAAAATGGCCTGGAAAGAATCTCCTACTTGTGATCTCACTAAAGAAAACACTCATAGAATATTAATAAATACATTCACTCTGAATGCATTTATTAAGGTTCTCCAAATTGACCTTGAAAAAATCACATCTTTGCGATTCTTTTATAAACATAAAGAAACCATCCCTTCAAAAGTTGTCTAGTCAGAAGCAAATTCCCGTGATATCTTGAACGAAACCATTCCTTTGTTAAGAATATTATGAACTAAATATAGGTACAATTTGGCTGTCCTGAAACGGATATTCTTCCCAGTTGGACAGACAAAGGATCACATTGTAATGTATTGTAATGTATGTATATGCATATGTAAATAAATAATAAAAAAAATAAAAAAGTTTTGGAATAAGTTTTTTACAAGATCAACAAAGTTTATGTTAAATATGTCAATGTCATCTAAGTACTGATTTCCCATAGGGTGAAATCATCACATCTCATATGTATAACTTCTGGCTTATTCAAATTTACTACATTGACCAAATATAAAATCGTAGAACAGTTATCTAAATGTGGAGCAACCATAGTTATATAAATGAACTATGTTTAGTAATCTAGTATCATCTGTCTTTTTCGTGAGAAGGAAGATTTATACGGGGGCTTTTAGTCCATAGTATACGATCTCTCCCTGGGACTAGTAGAGATAGAAACAACTTTGATGCAATAAGGAAATTCAATGCATGTTTTCCTTAACGGCTGTTTTCCTTCTAACTTAATTAACATTATTTTTAATTATTTTAAAGGTCGTTTTCGTAATTAAAATAATTATCAATTACCAATCAACATGTGGAGGGGCACGCGTAAATCGTTTAAAACAAATCTTCCGGCATAAATAAATGACTGATAATTACTTAATGTATTTTTGCAATGTAAATTGTGCAATAGGTTTTTTTTTAATTAACCACCCAGGAGGCCCAGAGAAAAAATAATTTCCCCCAGGGCCTCCGTCATCTTAGAGAATGCTGTATGACTTTAAATGATTGTTCATTTTTACAAAGCATCGCGTTCATTAGTCAAATGAATTGTACGAGTATCATAATTTTGTTTTCCATGAACTAATTATTATTTTTATTGTTAAACTAACGTTTTTAAGACAAGATTTTTATGCATAGCACAAAGGGTAACAATTATTATAAGCCATAATTATCAGCCCGAAACACTCATCCACATTGAAAAATCTTCCGAGAAAAGATACGAGGCTGATAATTATTGCTTATAATAATCGATGAACTAACTGACGGACCCAATTTTGATTTTTTAAGAGAAATTTTTTAGCCATATTGTTCAATTAAATGTTATATTTTTATTTTGTTTTATTAATTTGTACGTTTAAGCTTACAAATTTCAAATTGATTATAACATTTCATATTACATACTACATTTTTCCAGTTTGATGCAGCTTCTACAAAACATCTTGAACCTTTCAATTGGTGCGTACTTTAAAGATTCTGGTAGCGTGTTATAAAACTCCATACTTTTGTTCAGTAAACTGTTCTGTGTATTTGCTTTGTAGTTTTTTGTGTCTACAACATGGGATAAATTTTTCTTGAATTTTGATTCATCTCATATGCAAATGAAGAAGAATTTGGTAGGTATTTTCTTGTAATTTGGTAGGTAATGCTAGGAATGAAATTGAATAAAGCAAATTAGAGGTTTTAAAAGGATACGTAAAACAAAGCACAAATAACGTTTTAAAATGCGTAATCAGAGCAATTTCCTTAATAGTTTGTTGTGTTGATTGTGGAAAATTCCAATCACGCTGATTCGTTTCAACTCTTCGTGGACGAGGAAAACAAGTGCTATTTTTCAGGGTTTGTGTAAATTTAAAACCTGCTAAACCGCTTTTGTCGTTTGTCATCACTCACTTATTGACAACGTGTTGTATTATAAAATGACTAGAAATGCCTTCTATGTGGGTAGAATTCAATGGAAACTGTTGCGACTCCGGGTTTGTCTCACAAACTCCCATATAAAAACTCCGACATCAACATAACTCTTAGGAGATAATTTAGTGATAAATAACGACGAGTTTTGCATTAAGCAGGCCTTGAGATTGTGATAGTATTTATTCCAGTCTCAGTCCCTGCATTATCGACAGCTACATGCCATTTACGGATAACCTCTATTACCAGAGAAAACCAGAAATATGTCATTTTTAAATCAGATTTAAGACGTATTGACTTTTTTCCACAAAACATTATACACAGACTTCAGCAAGGCGTTCGACAAGGTTTGTAACGCTATTCTTGTAGAAAAACTGTTTAAAGCTGGAGTTCGTGGAAATACGAGTATGTTGCATTGGTTTATAAGCTATCTTTCAAACAGAAAACTTAGTGTAAAATTAAATGGGGAATCATCATATGTTTTTTTTGCATCCAGTGGTGTTCCGCAAGGTTCCCATATCGGACCTATATTATTTATCTTTTTTGTGAATGACATTTGTAATATATTTAAAGATATCGACGCACTTATGTTCGTAGATGATTTGAAACTTTATAAAGCAATTCGAAGCCTGGACGACTGTTATATTCTCTCAGCAAACTTATCGAAATTAGTTGAGTGGTGTAGCGATAACAAGCTATACCTTAATGTTAATAAATGCATAACAATGAGATTTTTTAAAATAACAAATCCAATTCTTTTTAATTACACAATCAAAAACTTCATTCTCGAATCTGTTTCCAAAATTAATGACTTAGGTGTTACTTTCGACACCAAACTTAGCTTCATACCACACACTGAAAATATCTCAAAAAAGGGTTTAAAAATGTTAGGTTTTGTACTAAGAGTGGCTAAAGATTTTACCGACATTAAAACATTAAAACTTCTATACACATCACTAGTGAGGAGTCAGGTTGAATATAACTCAACTGTATGGTCTCCTCACTATGACGTGCATTCTCAAACAATAGAAAGAATACAAAAAAAAAATCCTAAGCTTTTTAAATTATAAACTAAAAATACCAAAAGAACAATTGAACTACACTTATCTATTGCGATTATCTAATCTATTAAACTTGAGTGATAAAAGAAATATTTTCGATCTAGTTTTTTTATTTAAAATCTTACGTAATACAATTGACAGCCCTGAATTCTTGGCGCTCATAAATTTTAATGTGCCGGTGAGAAACACAAGGTCAGTACTACCATTTTACTGTGGTAATACTACGACCAGGGCACAATTCAATATACCACTACACAGAATCCAACACTTGGGCAATATGTGTTCGCACATAGATGTATGGAATATGTCACTGACACAATTTAAAAATTATATAATGAAATCATTTATCCGTGATACAAGTACTCACTAAGGAATTCTTTAGTAAATTTAATAAACTACTCGTTCATCGACAAATTTGCTAAACTATCTCTACCTATCCTATTAATGTAATTAAATGTAATGTCTTAGTAAAATCATTGTAATATGTATTATAAACCATCATAACCTGTAGTATTATTTAGTTATATTTAAAAATATATATATTTAATTTTCACTATAATATTAAAATCCAAATTGGAGTTCTGAACCCCTGCAACTTGCAGAGGTACTGGAGGTACCATCGATGTAGCGGTTTGCCACTTTGCGAAACTAATACTTACGTTTTATTAGACATGGTTAATGTTGCAATTTTGTAAACCTCTGATCACCTTACTTTAAATTTTTTGTTATTTGTATTTTTATATCATGTATGTATTTTTTTATCGTTATTATATCTTACTGTAATTTAAGGTTTTTGTTGCTTATATTTCTATTTAACTAATGTACTTTTTATTTCTATTGTAATTTTATTTATGTTATTTCCTTCTCATGTTAAAGATGTACTGCCTTTATTTATTTATGTAAAAGCCCTCTGGGCGTATAATAAAACAAATAAATAAATAAATGGATTTCGAAAGATTGTTCTTTTATCTAGCATTCGCATGTTTTAAATTTTGAGAAAAAATAGATTTCTTTAGTATAATAAGGTTATACCATAGGTCGTTGGCCGATTTGTTAAATTAAAAAAAAAAGATTTTGTATTTTACCACAACCTATTCATATCATATAATCATGCAGTAAAATAAATCAATACATTATCTGGGTATCGCATGTTTTGGAATTCTAATTTTAGTTTACATAAAATCATTAAAAATATATACGTACATGTATTTCTTGATGAAAATTGGTCCGTTTGTGTATTTATTTGCGCATTTACAAACTAATATATTTCTTGAAACATGTTGAGTTTTTAAATAAAGATTATTGTGGTAAAAACAAAGTGTTTTTAATTATTTCCTTAATAAAATGGTGACTCAAAGAAAATTTGCAAAATTTGAAGAAGTAATATATTTCAGATTTTTTTAACATTCTTATTTAACTTAGACATTATTGAAAAATGATAAATAGGTACTTATAATCTAAAAATAATCACAAAAAAGACATTATTTTAATAGTTGTATCATCACGCCTTTCAGCATTTTTGGATATAGGTATAAATTAAAGCAAATTTGGAATGAAATAAAATCGATATTGAGTTACAATTTTAAAAAGCTGGTACGGAGAATAATTATTTTTCTCGTTGTAACCGCCCTGCACGATCGTAATAACAACTTTAGATGAAATATGGTTTATCGGCCGCTTGCTGGTTTAACGCTAAACAAATATCTAGGATAGCCGAGTATCATCTATGTGTAAGATCTTAAACTAATATCTGGGGCTAACAGTTAAAAACCCACTGCGCAGGTTTTTGCTGCTAGAGCCTGCGGGCGGCTTTTAGTTCGGCTTCGCCCAGTTTGAGTGTTTGTAACCATTTTATAAATCCGATAATAACTGGTTCCAAAAACAGCCAGTTCCTCGGATCCACTCACTGTGATCCAGTGATAGCTAGTCACTTATTCACTGAGTTAAAATAACCGTGACAGGCAATGACGCCATATGTAATCTCTCCGTATCCTGAAAGATACTTTGATTCTTTAAATCCGTAGTAGTTATATCTATGGAAGAAACGTCCACTTCTGTGTCGAATTCTTTAATTAAAAACCGAATTATAATATTAGCTTTTGTGTGAAATTCCACGTACACAAATGATATTTATGGCGCGGCGCGTGTGGCGTGGCGTCCAACATGCACTCGTAGCTCATATTTGGGTTCTGAAATTCAACCACGCAGACGCTAAGGTAATAATACTATTCGATATCACAAAAACGATTGTCGCTAATGACTGAGCGCCTTGTGTTTGTAGCCCATTCAGCACACACTCTATCTCCCTTCTCGGGGAGGAGTATATTGCTCCCGAATATAGGATCGGTGTATTTAGTTTCATTTAGATTTCATTTCATTTAGGTTTATTTAGCTTCAGCAAAGAGAGATTTAGAAAATAAATTCTATTGATTCTTGAGAGAACATATTCTCTCCGATAAAATTTTCACCATTGGCTTATTTTTTTCTTGAAATTGTTATATTTAAAAAAAAATCTTTCTAATATTTGTTAATATCCTATATCAACACACTATCCCGATAGTACTCCCAGCAGGATAACGTTGTAGGTACGATGGGCAAGTAATTAATATACTTGCGATCTGCCGAGCTATTCTCTAAAAATTGTGAGGTGAGATCGATCTCACGTGAGAAGTGCTGTCAGATTTGTGCATAGATTTGTGCAATTTTGTGTAATTTTCTATGGTTGTCAAAACGTCAATTGCCTTTTCAATGCTAACTTCGTCGGTTTTAAGTGGTTTAAAATACGAAATACTGTAAGAATGCATGATTATTTATCTACTAATGTATGTTTAAAGTTGTATACCAAGGATTTGACGTTTGCAAAATTTCGTTTCAATTCAAATTCGCATGAATTAGGTGGTTTGTCAAAATTAACCTAAAAATCTATTTTTTTGTATGTAAATAGTTGTTTCTTCTACTAATTTTTGAAATGAAGTGTAATTTCCATAATCTTTGCCTAAAAGTGCGGCGGTTAGCGGTTTTTTCGTCCCCAAATATTCAATTGTTCTACAGATGTTGATTTGCCATCGAGATATGTATTAAGCTCCTATTTCTTCAACAGATGTCTAGTAGGAGCCGTGCGACGAGCGGGCAGCTGGAGATGATGATTAGTCGGCTAAAAGACTTCGGGGCGGCAGCAGGAAACGATGGCCGCATCAATAACGAATTGGCGTGGTCTTCCCTGGCGGTCGACCTGAATGCTATGCAGCTCGGGTGCACGAAGAGTGGCGACAAGTGGCAATAGGTATGCACTCATTATATTATTACCACTATTATGTTTCTATGGAGGTGTCTACTAATATCTACAGGAATTCCATTAACTGAAATAATCGAACTAATATCTATGAGAACCAAAGTGTTGACAAATATCTACAGCTCAAACTGTTGACTAATATCTACGAGAACTAAAGTGTTGACGAATATCTACAGCTCAAACTGCTGACTAATATCGATGAGAACCAAAGTGTTGACGAATATCTACAGCTCAAACTGCTGACTAATATCCATGAGAACCAAAGTGTTGATGAATATCAACAGCACTGGCAGTGGTTGGATTTGCAATTATGTATAGCATATTGGAATAACGTAATTTTGCGTATGCAGTTTAAAAAACTTAATTTATGTAAGTATGTATGTAAAAATCCCTAATATTGGACTATTGGACACATTTAGCTGATTAGTCCAATCTACGCTCTGTAGATATTAGTCAACACTGGGACCGTCATAGATATTCGTCCGACCTTAGCTCTGTAGATATTAGTCAACACTCTGAAGTTCGTAGATATTAGTTCAACATATGAGCTGTAGATATTCGTCCGACATACAGGCTGTAGATATTAGTATCTGGAGTCGTTTCTATTATTGCAACGAGGTACGGACTTCAATTGGATTACGGATTGAAATAAAAAAATTATATTTATATTCTTTATTGATATAATTTGAATTTTATTATATTTTCTGTAGTACAAAAATGTCTCTTTATTTCAGACGTGGAGGGATCAGAGAAATGGCGTCAAAAAAAAGCATCTGGCTTGCGATCGGAGATGATGAAGAGCGGAGGTGGCCCCAACCAGGCACAACCCTTGACTCCGTTGGAGGAAAGGATCCTGGCCATCATTGCGGCCGAGGCAGTATATGGACGTACTGCCACGGAGTCCGTACCTGTAAGTTAACTAATTATTACTGTCATATGATAGTATTTCACCATCCTCTTGATAGCTTAAAAATTGCAAAAAATTGGTCACGTAGTATGGGTACATTCCCTTACATCCTCAGTATGTACTCTGCCAATAAACTATCCAATAGGGATGCAATAAGGACACTACTGGACTGATATGACGACTAACAGCCGTTTGCGATACACAGAAGTGTGTAGCATGAATCTACAAATTCTTTCAAAGATAAGCAAACACTTCTTTAAAATTAACTGCATTGTCAGCCACCTATTCTCCTCCAGGCGGAGGTCCTTCTCCTATCTCTTCTCCCACCTCTTATAGACAAAGCCACCTTTCCTCTTTTGCCTCTCCCCTCGCCTCGCTCGCCACTCTACTTTCCTCAACCAACAGGAAACACTCTTCTGTGGAGAACTTTTCTATTAGCTGAAACAAAATAATCAATAATTAATTACTTTAACATTTGTTATTTGTCTCTAAGCATTTTTTTATATTATTTCCAAACTCTCATTACTATTTATTATTTCGGTGCTAAAGTACTTTTTTTTACATTAACTATGTCATCTTTGAAGACGCTGTGTGGAGGGTCTTATTGAGGAAAGGAAGGAGTGAACAAGGGTCTTGAAGAGACCCATGTTGTAGGAGGGAGGAAACAGAGGCCGGCAAATCGTTCCACAGCCGAGCATAGAAACGACCCGTTCTCATGTGACTAATGACAACCGTGTACAAATGTTGGGGGCGTGTTTCCCAACTATGCACCGGTGCCGAGGCGATCAATGACGCTAGTTCCTCTTCCATTGTAATACCGATAGAACAAGGACAGCTTTCCCACCTGACGCCTATGCTCTAAAGATTGCAGTCCGTCTGTTAAGATGGGAGAATCTATCAAACAGACCGCCTGTTTCTGCAAGAGTCGAGGGTTTTTTTTCAGGTATTTTGGAGCTCCAGACCAGAGGTAGCTGCCAAATTCAACTGTGGGGTGCACTTGCGATTTGTGCAGGGTTAGCAGTTGTTACTATTAAAGTATCTGCAGGCCCTGTACAGTATGCCCAGTTTCTGAAAGGCCAACTTAACTCTGGTTTCGATGGAGCCCCCATATTTCAAATACCCTTACGGGCATTTGAAAGAGGGACCTCCTCATCAGTGCTTGGAACATGGGACGACGTTAACTTGCTCCATTTCCAGTGATGATGATGATGGCGGAGTCCTCGATTCCAATCGGAAATGAAACTACAACAACCGTCAAAAGGAATTAGTTTTTCTCATATCATTGTAAAAATTACACTTTTACAATGACTTAATACATTTTTACAAAGTTATTTTGTTTTTATTTTGCAAAGTTTAGAAGTTATTATCATCTCTTGCTGATATGAGAAAAGCTAATTCCTTTTGACGGTTATTGTAGATTCACTTCCTATTGGAATCGAGGACTCCACCATCATCATCATCACTGGAAATGGAGCAAGTTAACGTCGTCCCATGTTCCAAGCACCGATGAGGCAGTCCCTCTTTCAAATGCCCGTAAGGGTATTTGAAATACGGGGGCTCCATCGAAACCAGAGTTAAGTTGGCCTCTCAGAAACTGGGCATACTGTACAGGGCCCGCAGATACTTTAATAGTACACAA
This sequence comes from Limnephilus marmoratus, assembly GCA_917880885.1. NCBI lineage: Eukaryota > Metazoa > Arthropoda > Insecta > Trichoptera > Limnephilidae > Limnephilus > Limnephilus marmoratus. The sequence goes on from OU862930.1 coordinate 436,915, forward strand.
CTGCTAACCCTGTACAAATCGCAAGTGCGCCCCACGGTTGAATTTGGCAGCCACCTCTGGTCTGGAGCTCCAAAATACCTAAAAAAAACCCTTGACCCTTGCAGAAACGGGCGGTCTGTTTGATAGGTTCTCCCATCTTAACAGACGGACTGCAATCTTTAGAGCACAGGCGTCAGGTGGGAAAGCTGTCCTTGTTCTATCGGTATTACAATGGAAGAGGAACTAGCGTCATTGATCCCCTCGGCACCGGTGCATAGTCGGGAAACACGCCAAACACGCGCCCAACATTTGTACTATGTTTGTACTACACGCGCCCAATGTTTAATATTTGTCACATACCATTTTATAGTATTTGAAAACACTCTCCACTACTTAGTATTTCAGTGCTTTAGTACTTACGGTTACTTGCAAGCGGGACTGCCTCTACGGGACATGGGGCTACGTACTCCACTTCCAGTTGTAGCAAGTGTTCCACCTCCGGTAGTGGTGATGATGGTGGTGTACTTGTTTCCACTATGAAATCAATCTGCAACAACAGTCGAAAGGTATTAGCTTATCTTGTATCTGAGCAATGCACACCCTTGTATTCTCTTTGAAAGCTGCATCAAATATACCACAAGCAGTTATCTATTACACAGTATAAAGCAAAGTCGCTCCTGCTGTCTGTATGCTTAGATCTTTTAAACTATGCAATGGGTTTTCATGAGGTTTTCACCAATAGAAAGAGTGATTCATGAGGTAGGTTTAGGCATCAGGGTTTTGTTTTAATTGGTTGATATAATGCTAATAATAATTGGATAATTTGTATATTGCCATTTTTGTGAAAAATCACCTCAAGGGTGCTGTAATAATATTTTATTTTATTTATTTAAACGCCCATTGGGCTTTTACATACATTGTTATTAGTATTATTACATTAACTATATGGCATATAAAAGTTTAAGTACATATATGAATAAAATAATTATTATATGTGTAGTACCTACATAGATGTTTTACATATAATATAGAATACCATTATGGAGAACAGTGTTTTTTTTTTTTTTTGTACTTACAAACAAAAATAACGGGATTGAAATTAATCAGCATTAGTAGGGACTTAAGCATAATCGAAATATAAATTAAATTACAATATTAATTTGTAAAGTTACATATATATATTAAAGTTAAAAAGTCTAAAAGAAAAGAGTGAAATAGATAGAAGCTAAAAAGGGTTTTTCGCTATGGAATGGTGAAGTCATACATTTCAGCAAAGTGTTTATGTAGATTTCGTTTAATCACTGCTACGGAATCTCTAAATATATCAACAACATTACCAAATTTATTACCAAAATTTTGTATTCGATTTAGGGATATGTGCGCTTGATAATTTGTTTTGAAATTGTCACAGAAAAACGTGGAATTTTGTCTCGTATTTTTGGAAGGTACAAATAATTTTATTGTGGCCAGAATTTCAGGGCTGTCGATTCTATAATTATTAATTTTATTTAGTAGAACAAGGTCGGAGATAATTCGCCTATCTGACAGCGTGATCAAATTTAGTCGGTGCATCAGCTGGATATAATTTATATTTTGGATTGGAATATTTAGTTTAAAGTTAATAAATCGTAGAAATTTGTGTTGTACCCTTTCAATATTGTTTGAATGTATTTTATAAAAGGGGGACCAAATAGGCGAATTATACTCCACTTGACTTCTTACTAAAGATGTGTACAGTGTTTTCAAACATTCTAATGACTTGAAGTCGCATGCGGTTCTACATATAAAACCAAGCATTATATATATATATAATGTATATAAAGGGAGCGGGCTGGCAAGCGGGCGGTGTGGATTTGATTTGTATCCAAATTAACGATGGCGTTGGTTATAAAGGTTGGGTAATGGCGTTGTGTTTCGTTAGCCACAGCAACGTGTGAATTTGGCAGCCACCTCTGGTCTGGAGCTCCAAAATACCTAAAAAAACCCTTGACCCTTGCAGAAACGGGCGGTCTGTTTGATAGGTTCTCCCATCTTAACAGACGGACTGCAATCTTTAGAGCATAGGCGTCAGGTGGGAAAGCTGTCCTTGTTCTATCGGTATTACAATGGAAGAGGAACTAGCGTCATTGATCGCCTCGGCACCGGTGCATAGTTGGGAAACACGCGCCCAACATTTGTACACGGTTGTCATTAGTCACATGAGAACGGGTCGTTTCTATGCTCGGCTGTGGAACGATTTGCCGGCCTCTGTTTCCTCCCTCCTACAACATGGGTCTCTTCAAGACCCTTGTTCACTCCTTCCTTTCCTCAATAAGACCCTCCACACAGCGTCTTCAAAGATGACATAGGCCCTGAGGGAAATTATTTTCCTCGGGGCCTCCTGTGTGGAGTTAATGTAAAAAAAAGTACTTTAGCACCGAAATAATAAATAGTAATGAGAGTTTGGAAATAATATAAAAAAATGCTTAGAGACAAATAACAAATGTTAAAGTAATTAATTATTGATTATTTTGTTTCAGCTAATAGAAAAGTTCTCCACAGAAGAGTGTTTCCTGTTGGTTGAGGAAAGTAGAGTGGCGAGCGAGGCGAGGGGAGAGGCAAAAGAGGAAAGGTGGCTTTGTCTATAAGAGGTGGGAGAAGAGATAGGAGAAGGACCTCCGCCTGGAGGAGAATAGGTGGCTGACAATGCAGTTAATTTTAAAGAAGTGTTTGCTTATCTTTGAAAGAATTTGTAGATTCATGCTACACACTTCTGTGTATCGCAAACGGCTGTTAGTCGTCATATCAGTCCAGTAGTGTCCTTATTGCATCCCTATTGGATAGTTTATTGGCAGAGTACATACTGAGGATGTAAGGGAATGTACCCATACTACGTGACCAATTTTTTGCAATTTTTAAGCTATCAAGAGGATGGTGAAATACTATCATATATGACAGTAATAATTAGTCAACTTACAGGTACGGACTCCGTGGCAGTACGTCCATATACTGCCTCGGCCGCAATGATGGCCAGGATCCTTTCATCCAACGGAGTCAAGGGTTGTGCCTGGTTGGGGCCACCTCCGCTCTTCATCATCTCCGATCGCAAGCCAGATGCTTTTTTTTTTACGCCATTTCTCTGATCCCTCCACGTCTGAAATAAAGAGACATTTTTGTACTACAGAAAATATAATAAAATTCAAATTATATCAATAAAGAATATAAATATAATTTTTTTTATTTCAATCCGTAATCCAATTGAAGTCCGTACCTCGTTGCAATAATAGAAACGACTCCAGATACTAATATCTACAGCCTGTATGTCGGACGAATATCTACAGCTCATATGTTGAACTAATATCTACGAACTTCAGAGTGTTGACTATATCTACAGAGCTAAGGTCGGACGAATATCTATGACGGTCCCAGTGTTGACTAATATCTACAGAGCGTAGGTTGAACTAATATCTACAGAGCGTAGGTTGGACTAATCAGCTAAATGTGTCCAATAGTCCAATATTAGGGATTTTTACATACATACTTACATAAATTAAGTTTTTTAAACTGCATACGCAAAATTACGTTATTCCAATATGCTATACATAATTGCAAATCCAACCACTGCCAGTGCTGTTGATATTCATCAACACTTTGGTTCTCATAGATATTAGTCAGCAGTTTGAGCTGTAGATATTCGTCAACACTTTGGTTCTCATAGATATTAGTCAACAGTTTGAGCTGTAGATATTTGTCGACACTTTGGTTCTCATAGATATTAGTTCGATTATTTCAGTTAATGGAATTCCTGTAGATATTAGTAGACACCTCCATAGAAACATAATAGTGGTAATAATATAATGAGTGCATACCTATTGCCACTTGTCGCCACTCTTCGTGCACCCGAGCTTCATAGCATTCAGGTCGACCGCCAGGGAAGACCACGCCAATTCGTTATTGATGCGGCCATCGTTTCCTGCTGCCGCCCCGAAGTCTTCCAGCCGACTAATCATCATCTCCAGCTGCCCGCTCGTCGCACGGCTCCTACTAGACATCTGTTGAAGAAATAGGAGCTTAATACATATCTCGATGGCAAATCAACATCTGTAGAACAATTGAATATTTGGGGACGAAAAAACCGCTAACCGCCGCACTTTAAGGCAAAGATTATGGAAATTACACTTCATTTCAAAAATTAGTAGAAGAAACAACTATTTACATACAAAAAAATAGATTTTTAGGTTAATTTTGACAAACTACCTAATTCATGCGAATTTGAATTGAAACGAAATTTTGCAAACGTCAAATCCTTGGTATACAACTTTAAACATACATTAGTAGATAAATAATCATGCATTCTTACAGTATTTCGTATTTTAAACCACTTAAAACCGACGAAGTTAGCATTGAAAAGGCAATTGACGTTTTGACAACCATAGAAAATTACACAAAATTACACAAATCTATGCACAAATCTGACAGCACTTCTCACGTGAGATCGATCTCACCTCACAATTTTTAGAGAATAGCTCGGCAGGAGTAAAGTAAAGGAGGTGTATGCAGTGGCGGCCGCTGCCTTGAGAATGTGGTGGTTCACTTTTTTTTTTTACATGAATACCACACAAGAGTCCAAACTGCTCCCGTCTGGAGCCAATGGGACTATGGCATCCCCAATTGGGGTATGTTATGAGGCTGAAGGTAGAGGGGAGGGGAAAGAGATAGTGAAGAGAAAGGTAGGGATAGTACCTGGCTATTCAGATCTGGTCACCAAACACAGCTAGCGCCATTACAAGCAACGTTTCAATTCTGAATGGTGGTCTTAGACCAGGGCGATACTGAGTGTATCTTCCACTCTGGAACGTGCCGCAAATATGCTTTATATTATTTTAAATGAATAAATTGCGAAATAACACAAATTAATCAAATGAAATGTTTGCTTTAGGGTTTTTTTTTTTTATTTTTAACTTGAGGAAAATAATTTCCCTGAGTGCCAATGTCATCTGAGATGCTGTGTGGAAGGTCCATTTGAGGAGAGGAAGGAATAAACATTGGTCTTGAAAAGACCCATGTTGTAGGAAGGAGGAAACATAGAGGCCGGCAAATCATTCCACAGCCGAGCTGTAGAATACAAGAACGAGTTCCACCTAGAGGTGGCTGCCAAATTTAACCGTGGGGCGCAATTGTACAGGGTTAGCAGTTGTGTACTATCTGCATTATCTACGGGCCCTGTACCTGTACAGTAAGCCCAGTTTTTTGGGAGGCTAACTTAACTCTGGCTTCGATGGAGCCCCCAAACCTGAGCTGGTCACTGAGCAGTTCTGAAAAGGAAAAAGGTATGAAGAGTGGGTAGGAATCTGGTGGTCAACAGGAGTGACGAACGTATGAATCCATCCATGTTCCTAGAGAGTCCTGCTGGAGACGTGAAAAGGTCTCACTCTACTAATATCTCTCGATCCGGCCCGCCATCCGGGCCGTGGGCAAACATATTTTCCGCCAAGACCTGGAAAATTCTCACCCCATTAATCCAGACACACCTGTCAAATGTAGCGAACCACTTGGGGTGTCCTATGGCAGGAGATGGTTATCCAATAAATGGTTCCCGGGGCGGCGGTACCCATCCCCGCCTCCTAGATTGCGAGCAAGAAAATAACTTAATTAGGTATAATTACTAAAGTATGGGAATAAAATTTTATATTTAAATTAGACTGTGTCTTTTGAGACGTGTCGTGTTGGTTGAGATGATTTAGCATATGACCTGCAATAACATTATTTGTGCTAAAAATTAATTAAATTTTTTCACATGTAGCAAACACTTTGTGAGAATACATTTTCTTTATTGGTTTTCGAGGTACAATCCCGTTAAACTGCAAAGCAGTTTGTCAACAGGATGTTAACGTTCAGTTACAATTTAAACATACATATATAATATTATTACTATAACCATACAGATTGTCACAATTAACATATATGAATTAATACAAACAATCTCTATTTAGTATCCATTGTTTCAGCATATATCTTAATCTATTTGTAGAATCGCATTTATTTAAATTAATTGGTAACATGTTAAATATTTTTGGCACGTTATATTCCAGGATTCGCCGTCCGTAGTTATTATTATATTTTGGAAAAAGCATTCCTTCATTCTTTGTGAACCTTGTATTATGTTCATGTTCAACTTTCCTCTTATAATTAGACTTAGACATATGCTGAATCAATATTTTGTACGCACCTGCAACAACATAAGGCCTGCACCGGTAATGTTGTTAAATACCTATACAACAATTATATGTTTCGTCTCTGTGAAAAAATATGTTTTTGAACTAATAACTTAACCGTAGAATTTTGTAAAAGTCCCCAAGTGGTTAATCCATACCGTAAAGTTTTTTTTTTTTTTTTTTTTTTTTTTTATTTGGCTTTCACCCATTAAGGGTGATCTTGGCCATTTATTAAAGTAAGTTACATAGGTACATTATCAGTTTATTTAAATTAGTTACATTTTCATATTTTTTTAAATTAGTTACATTTTAGTTTTTTACATGGAATCAGTAGCGTAGCGAGGGGGGGGCGGAGGGGGCGGACCGCCCCGGGTGCCACCCGAGGAGGGGGTGACACTCGAACGTGGAGAAAAAACTTACGAAAGTGCAAAATTGCCGTAAAAAATATTTTGCACGTTAACACTGACTGTTATTTTGCTCTATGGCTTGGTTGGTCGGGGATTCCCGAAAAATGTTTTTTTTGTTCCTAGCTCAGTCGGGAATTTCCCTGAAATATTCCTTGTGTCATTCTAATTTCGTTCGTATATTGTGATTAACGTAGACTTGTGAAGTGAATTATTATCTATGGACTGACGTGAATTAGTGAAGAAGTTATTATTGTGTTAGCGTGTTTATTAGTGCTGAAAGACCAGTTTGATAAACAAGGTAGGTAGGTGTGAATTTTTAGACACCGTTTTGTAGCGCATGAATAGTTACAGTCGGGACAAGAAAAAGGTTTTTCATCACTGTGAGTTAGCAAGTGCCGTTTTAGTTATTTTTTCGAGAAAAAGGATAGTTGCAGTCAGGACAAGAAATAGGTTTTTTTCCACTGTCGGTAAAAGTGTGATTTTAGATTTCTATTCATAGAACATGAATAGTTGCAGTTGGAACATGAAAAGGTTTTTCTCCGCACTGAGTCAGCAACTGACTTCTTATGTATCCCTTTTGAGAACACGAATAGTTACAATCAGGACTTGCAAAAGGTTTTTCTCTTCTGTGAATCGTACTGCGGATTTTTAAATCTTCCCTTCGAAAACTTGTATAACTGCAGTCGGGACATGAAAAAGGTTTTTGTCCAGTATGGGTAAGCATGTGAATTTTTAGATACCGTTTTGTAGCGCATGAATAGTTACAGTCGGGACAAGAAAAAGGTTTTTCATCACTTTGAGTTAGCAAGTACCGTTTTAGTTATTTTTTTCGAGAATAAGAATAGTTACAGTCAGGACATGAAATAGGTTTTTTCCACTGTCGGTTAACTTGTGATTTTTAGATTTCTCTTCATAGTACATGAATAGTTGCAGTTGGAACATGAAAAAGGTTTATCTCCACACTGAGTCAGCAACTGACTTCTTATGTATCCCTTTTGAGAACACGAATAGTTACAATCAGGACATGAAAAAGGTTTTTCTCTTCTGTGAATCATACTGTGGACTTTTAAATCTTCGTTTTGAGGACTTATACAACTGAGGCCCCTAGAAACAAAGACGGAAGTGTCCACCAAACGTCAAAAATGAGTTGAATATGCAGTTTCATAGAGAAATGTTCACTCTATCTGGACAGTGTGTGTAGTAGTGTGCCAACCGCCGCACGCAAAGGTAGTGTCCGCCGCGCTATTCGCGATGTTACCGGCTCGAATATTGTTACCGCGCGTGTAAGGTAGTGAGTGCTGTGAGTGAGGCGGCAACCAAATATTAAGAGGGCCTCCGACTACGAATAATTATGCCGCCACGTAAGGGGCCGAAGACCGAAAGGTCTCCCGGCCAAGGGGAAACATTAAATATCGGGGAACAATTGAAAATATTGTCCCTGAATATTGAGGGAACATCTCTCTCAAAGGTGGACTTTTTAGTAAAAATACTCAACGACAAAAACATTGATATCCTGCTTCTCCAGGAGACCCATATCGCAGAAAACGACTCACCACGTTTGGATATCCCCGGATATCTCCTAGTGGCAGCGCGGGGACACCCAAAACATGGCCTTGCGACCTACATTAGGCCGGAGCTGCAGAATATTACCCGAAAAATCACGGATGGATTTCACGCAATCGGTATTCAGGTTGGAAAACTAGCAATATTTAACATCTACAAACCTCCAAATGAAGTATGGCAGACACCAGCACTCCCTCCACACAATCACCCGGCGGTGTACGTGGGAGATTTCAACAGCCACCACTTCCTATGGGGCTACTCGACGACCGATAAAGCTGGAGAACAAATCACCGATTGGGTATCAGCACAGGATTGCCAACTTATTTACGATGCTAAACAAAAGGGGACATTCTTTTCTGCGCGATGGCGTCGTGAATACACGCCCGACTTGTGTTTTGTCTCTAAAGCGCCGGACGGAAAACCTGTGAGGGCCTCGAGAACTGTACTGAATAATTTCCCACATAGCCAACACAGGCCAGTCATGCTAAACATAGGTATACAGATTCCATTAATCTCCAGTAACCCGATGCCACGGTGGAATTTAAGACGGGCAAAATGGCGAGAGTTTTCGGAATATGTTGACAGGGTTGTGGATAACATACCATCAAAGCCGAATTTCTACGACCGATTTTCGAACCTTTTGTTTGTAGCTGCGAAGAAATTCATCCCTAGAGGTTACAGAAAAGTGTATATCCCAACATGGAGCTCAGAAAGCAAACGCCTTCTAGCTGAATACGAGAGGAATAACGACCCAGACACTGCTTCTGATCTTCTCCAGTCTCTGGATGACGGGCGCATGAACAGGTGGAACGAACTAATGGAAGAAATGAGTTTCGAACACTCGAGCAGAAAAGCGTGGCAAACACTCAGGCGACTCGGAGCTGCAAATCAGCCAATTAAGACAACCCCCAAAGTGTCCCCAAATGCTGTTGCTCACCAACTACTCCGCAGTTCAAAAACGACAACAAGGTCTAACATAAGCCACCAGATCAAAAAATCTCTGAAAGCGGCGCGGCTAAAATGGCCGGTGAACCCTAACGATGTGGTCGCCGTTACAGCTGATGATGTAGACATCGCCCTCACTTCAACAAAAGCTGGGAAAGCAGCTGGATGCGACGGAGTTCTTCCAGACTTTTTGAAACATGCTGGGCCACGGACAAAGTTATGGATCGCAAAACTGTTTACTGAAATTTTTAAAACTGGAGTAATTCCAAATATCTGGAAAAAAACTAAAGTTATTGCGATCCTCAAACCCAACAAGCCACCAGAAGATCCAAACAGCTATCGGCCCATCTCGCTTTTAAGTACCATGTATAAACTCCTAGAGCGAGTGGTGCTCCGCAGACTTACCCCAATTCTGGAGAAAGTGGTTCCACAAGAGCAAGCTGGCTTCAGACCAGGCCGTAACTGCTGTGACCAGGTGCTAGCTCTGACAACGCACATCGAATCTGGATTCCAGAAACGGCTTAAGACTGCGGCAGCGTTCATTGATCTCTCTGCGGCTTACGACACGGTGTGGCACAAAGGCCTCCTTGTCAAGCTCTACGACACCATAGAGGATGGCAACACAGTACGACTTATTGAGCAACTACTAACTGGCCGTACTTTCAGGGTTTTTCTAGGAGGGCTAAAAAGCAAAAAAATGCACCTGAATAATGGCCTTGCCCAAGGCTCAGTGCTGGCCCCATCACTCTTCAATATCTATACTCGAGATCTTCCTCACACTGAAGGCAGAAAATTTGCTTACGCAGATGACTTCGCCATCACAGTCCAAGCCAAAACCCTCAATGCAGCAGAAGAGATCCTTAATTCTGACCTCAAGGCTATGGAAGAATTTTTCCTCAATTGGCGACTAAAGCCAAATGGGTCGAAAACAGTTGTGACAGCTTTCCATCTCAGTAATTCACAAGCAAACGCAAAACTCTGTGTTCAGTTTGATGGAAAAAATATTTACCATGACCCCCATCCCCGCTATCTTGGAATAACTTTGGACAGGAGCCTGAATTACCGGAAACACATGGAAACAGTGGGCAAAAAAACCAGGACAAGACTAAACTTAGTCAATAAGCTGGCTGGTACTAGCTGGGGATGCGACGCCAACACGCTCAGAACGGCATCCATTGCCCTGGTTTTCTCAGCAGCTGAATACTGTGCTCCAGTATGGGCCAGAAGCGCCCACACTTCCATGGTCGACGTTCAGCTTAATGCCACAATGCGAACCATCAGCGGAACCTTAAAATCGACTCCTCTTCCTTGGCTCCCCGTACTTGCAAATATAACCCCGCCAAATATCAGGCGAGAGATTGCAACAATGAGGGAATACAAGAAGGCGCTGCAAAAAAGCGAAATACCCTTGCACGATGATGTCGTTTCTCACCCGGCATGCCGCTTAAAGTCTCGAAAACCCTTCTGGACGGAAGGAGAAAGACTCCTTCGAACACCTCTCACCCCAGAAGATAGGTGGAAGCTTGAGTGGCAATCAGCTAACGTCAAAAACGCCGATCTCGTGCAAGACCCCACTGAGAGACAGCCTGGGTTCTCATTGCCTCGCAAACTCTGGACTGCCATCAATAGAATAAGGTGCTCCCATAGCCGTTGTGCTCACATGATGCATAGATGGGGCCTTAAAGAGTCGGCGACGTGTGAATGCGGTGCGGTGCAGACCACCGAACATGTGGTCAACGAATGCCCGCTCCATTCATTCCCCGGCGGGATTTATGAGGTCCACAGGGCAACGCCTGAGGCCCTAGACTGGCTCGCAGACCTAGATGTCCCCCTCTGACCCCCCACCATACGAAAGAAGAAGAAGAATCTGGACAATATTTCTATTTGTAACATAAACGTCATTAAACCATAGTATTTTGGCTTTAAAGTTTTGTTGTTGAAACAAATACGGCAGTGTCCACCTCCTTCCGAAACAAAAGCGGCAGTTTTTCAAATAGCCAATCAGGACGCTCTATTCATAATGGCTGCCATACTGTAATTCATACAAACTCGTGCGGAAGCGTAAGTGAGTTGTGGCCCTGATAAGTTATTTTTTAGGTTGTAATAATCATTTATTGTTAGTGGACGTTATATATTCCAAGAATGGAAACTTTCCCCGATGTTTTGCCACCAGAATCAGCGAGGAAACGTGTGAAACAACCGCACAAATGGAAGGCAAACATTGCCAAGAAAAAGAGGCAAACCGCCATTATGTTGTAGGCAATGTCAAAATATGAAATTTTTTGTAGATTTGTCTGAATTTGTTTAGAATTTTTTTTGTAAGGATCTGGATCGAGTTGGCTAGGCCATGTATTTTGATAACTAGACTTAAATAATTTTATAATAATTAATGTAATATTTCAAATTAATAACTAATTAATCTTTGAAAATTCATTTGGTAGAGATTCATTTCGAATTTAAATTGTGTTTTTTGATAATAAATGTTGTTTTTTTTAATAATAAATAATAAAAACTGTCTATTTTCATTAAAATAAGTATGTAGGTATTATAAGAAACAGCTTATTACTTTAACATCTAACTATATTATAGCGATACTTTTTATTAAAATATATATTTTTTTAAATTACAATATGATATTATTATTTCCTTATTAAAAATAATTTTATATTTTTTATATTACTGTAAAATTAATATTACCTGGTTTATCTTTTTCTGTGAAAAATACACGCTTTTGGTGTTGATTTTTGATCACTTACAAAACAAAACAATTTCAAACAAAATTTTCATTTAGATTGTCCGGCGGCTCCGTAATTCCAGTGTGTCAACAAATATTTCTCAAGAGCATAAATATTTCAAAACAAAGGGTGCAACACATAATGGAATGTTTTTATAAAACTGGCAAAATAGTCACGGAAAATCGTGGTGGTATAATAATAAGTATAATTTAGTTAACTCTTCTAATTGTTCTTTTTCATGGTGGATGTAATTTCACCATTTAAAAAAAACTAATATCTTTTTCTCAGAATTTATGAATATTTCTAAATTTGATAAAACTTTAAGCTGTTCATATAATTTCCGTTTCTATAATTATTTTAATAAAAAAGTCTTATTGTAAATATTGTTTTCTTACATTGACTGCAACATCTTCGAAATTGTCATTTAAATCAAAACCGGCAGTGTCCAACTGTTTGTGAAACAAAACAGCAAGTGTCCGAATGTTTGAAACAAAAACGGAAGTGTCCATCAAAAAAACGCATTTTTTTAAGAAACTAGAGCATTTAGATACATATATGATTTTAAATATTATTCTTAAACCGGTTTACTTACATAATATTAAATGTTCCTTCCATATTGATAAATAACGGACTGATTAAACGTTTTTTTCAGTTTGCCAACAATTTGACAAAGTGGACACTTCCGTCTTTGTTTCTAGGGGCCTCAACTGCATTCAGATCATGAAAAAGGTTTTACTCCACTCTGAGTAAGCTTATGAATCATAGTGGAGTAAAGTGTTGCTCCATGTGGAAACCTTTGTAAAATTACTTTCTTCAGGGCCTCCTCAGTGCAGCTAATGTAAAACGAAATATGTGTTGTAAAACCATGTAGGTGTATTAAAGGTAAGACAGTATTAAATTGTGGAGATCCGGAAGGAATGAAAGGCCGATTAAAATAATTATATATATTTTTGAATGTAGCTATTACTTTGTGGTTATCCATTATAGAATAATGAAATAATTTTACTTTGTATAAACCACTTATTTGATGTGCAAATCCGACCGGTTTCGGAACAAACGTTCCTTCGTCAGGGAAAGCTTATACTAATTTGACAGTTTCGAACAATGTTTTATTATGGTAGGGGTGGAGCTGTTGCTAGATAATAATGTAGATTGGGTAGGTAGGTATTAGTGTAGAGTGGGTGGGTAGGGGAACAAATCCATGATAGGGCTATATGACAATATTTTTTGTTTGTTGATAATAGATTCATTATTTTTAAGGGATTTTTTAATTTCCAAGGCTTCTAAGTTATCTAAACGTTTTCCTTTATGATTAATATGAAGAATATTTATCCCTGTATTTTTTTCAAAACTATGGTTATTTTCAATGATATGGTTAGCAAACTCAGAAAAATTATTATTATTAAGACACCTTAAATGTTCTTTGATTCTGATTTCAAAATTACGAGTGGTTTTTCCAATATAAAATGAGGGACAATCATTGCATTTGAGTTTATATATTCCGGAATTAGTCAATTTATGGTCTTTATCTTTAGTATTTCTCAAAAAATTACCGATATTATTTCTTGTATAAAACGCTGGTTTAATATTAGAAGGAAGATTTTTGCAACATTGAACTGAAAAATTATTAATATACAAAATTTTACGCCATTCTTTATCATTAATATTATTAGAATTGTATAGATATTTATTTTTTGAAATTTTGATAAGTTTTTTATTTAGGATGTTATCAATTAATTTTGGTTCATATCCGTTATTTATAGCAATTTGTTTTATTATTGAAAGTTCAGAAAGGAAATTATTATTAGACATTGGGACATTTACTAAGCGGTGTATCATGGAATGGAAGGTGGAGTGTTTTTGTGAGACAGGGTGGTTGGAGGTCCTATGAATTACTATGTCAGTGTATGTTGGCTTGCGATATATACTAAAATCGATTTTATTATTTATAATAGATAAAGTTAAATCCAAAAAGTTTAATTTTTCATTGCCTATTTCTATCGTAAATTTTATTTGGTTATGAAAGGAATTTAAAAGGTTAAGAAAGTTGTTGAGTTGACGTTCAGATCCTGTCCAAATGACGAAGATATCATCCACATATCTCTTCCATAGTAAAACATTGTTTAAAAGAGGTGATTTTGAATTAAAAACAGTTGTTTCCAAATCATTCATAAATATATCAGCAATAAGAGGACTGGTGGGGGCTCCCATTGGAAGGCCTTCTTTTTGTTGGTATATGACATTATTGTATTGAAAATAATTTTGATTTAAAACTAAGTTAAATAAACGAGTTAGGTCACTAGACAGGTCTGTAGGTAATGTAGAATCTTTCAATAATTTGGAAATAATTGCTTTACTTTCAGTAATAGGCACATTAGGAAATAGATTAATGACATCAAAAGACACAAGTTTAGCATTAATGGGAAGTACAAAATTTTTCAATAAGGCAATCAGTTCATAAGAGTTCTTAATTACATATTTTGGTGTAAACACATTACTTTTATGAACTAAATCAGTTATGAATGACGATAGTTTAAAACTTGGTGAATTACATGATGAAACGACAGGTCTTATGGGTGTATTTATTTTATGGATTTTGAGAAACCCATATAATTTTGGTGATTTGGGATTTTTTGATAATATGTTATCATCTTTAAATATGTCCGATTGACAAGATTTGACAGTTAAATATAGAATTGTGTGTTTGAATATATATTTCTACCAACAGTGTTTAAAAATTAAAGTTATTCCAAACTACATCAGTGCACATTTCAAAATAAGTACTGTTTCTCCGGTCTTATTTAATTCCTCCTCCATGAAAGCCAAGGTGACGTGGCTTAAAGAAGATCTGAAAAGTGCTTTTATATTTAGAAATCAAATTAAACTAAAATTAATGTCTCTTCATCTGGATTTGGTGAGTGAGCTCCACCCAATAGAGTGGGATTTGCTGGATGACAAAGTGCGGACGTATGCCTCAATAAAGGCGTACAATAAACGTGAGATTTTGAATAAAAAGTTGCAGAATCTGTACAATATTAAAATAAACTGTTCTGATAATTCTCCAACGACAAATTATAAATTTTATGACAGAGTTAAAAATCTATCTTCGTGTCAGTTCCTCGACAAAGAAATGGCTTTATTATCTAAAGGTTTAAATTATAACCTTCCTTATAGCAAAGTTAATATTGAAGGTGCAATTGAAAGTGTTGCTGTAGACATTGAAACAGCCCTCTCATACTGTCCTAAAACATTTCAATACAAGAGTGCGGAGACTATTAAAAAAGAAATAAATAAACTTTCCATAAGCATGAATCCGGAAATCTTTCACCTTAAAAACTTAAAGAAGAAACTTGAAGATGAAGATCTGATATTAACAAAGGCAGACAAGGGAAATACTGTAATCATAATGGACAAATCTGATTATCACAACAAAGTGATGGACTTTATAAATAGTGATAATTTTGTTATTTTACCAAAAGATCCAACATATAAATTTAACGAGAGTGTATCAAATGCTTTAAAATCTTGTCAATCGGACATATTTAAAGATGATAACATATTATCAAAAAATCCCAAATCACCAAAATTATATGGGTTTCTCAAAATCCATAAAATAAATACACCCATAAGACCTGTCGTTTCATCATGTAATTCACCAAGTTTTAAACTATCGTCATTCATAACTGATTTAGTTCATAAAAGTAATGTGTTTACACCAAAATATGTAATTAAGAACTCTTATGAACTGATTGCCTTATTGAAAAATTTTGTACTTCCCATTAATGCTAAACTTGTGTCTTTTGATGTCATTAATCTATTTCCTAATGTGCCTATTACTGAAAGTAAAGCAATTATTTCCAAATTATTGAAAGATTCTACATTACCTACAGACCTGTCTAGTGACCTAACTCGTTTATTTAACTTAGTTTTAAATCAAAATTATTTTCAATACAATAATGTCATATACCAACAAAAAGAAGGCCTTCCAATGGGAGCCCCCACCAGTCCTCTTATTGCTGATATATTTATGAATGATTTGGAAACAACTGTTTTTAATTCAAAATCACCTCTTTTAAACAATGTTTTACTATGGAAGAGATATGTGGATGATATCTTCGTCATTTGGACAGGATCTGAACGTCAACTCAACAACTTTCTTAACCTTTTAAATTCCTTTCATAACCAAATAAAATTTACGATAGAAATAGGCAATGAAAAATTAAACTTTTTGGATTTAACTTTATCTATTATAAATAATAAAATCGATTTTAGTATATATCGCAAGCCAACATACACTGACATAGTAATTCATAGGACCTCCAACCACCCTGTCTCACAAAAACACTCCACCTTCCATTCCATGATACACCGCTTAGTAAATGTCCCAATGTCTAATAATAATTTCCTTTCTGAACTTTCAATAATAAAACAAATTGCTATAAATAACGGATATGAACCAAAATTAATTGATAACATCCTAAATAAAAAAGTTATCAAAATTTCAAAAAATAAATATCTATACAATTCTAATAATATTAATGATAAAGAATGGCGTAAAATTTTGTATATTAATAATTTTTCAGTTCAATGTTGCAAAAATCTTCCTTCTAATATTAAACCAGCGTTTTATACAAGAAATAATATCGGTAATTTTTTGAGAAATACTAAAGATAAAGACCATAAATTGACTAATTCCGGAATATATAAACTCAAATGCAATGATTGTCCCTCATTTTATATTGGAAAAACCACTCGTAATTTTGAAATCAGAATCAAAGAACATTTAAGGTGTCTTAATAATAATAATTTTTCTGAGTTTGCTAACCATATCATTGAAAATAACCATAGTTTTGAAAAAAATACAGGGATAAATATTCTTCATATTAATCATAAAGGAAAACGTTTAGATAACTTAGAAGCCTTGGAAATTAAAAAATCCCTTAAAAATAATGAATCTATTATCAACAAACAAAAAATATTGTCATATAGCCCTATCATGGATTTGTTCCCCTACCCACCCACTCTACACTAATACCTACCTACCCAATCTACATTATTATCTAGCAACAGCTCCACCCCTACCATAATAAAACATTGTTCGAAACTGTCAAATTAGTATAAGCTTTCCCTGACGAAGGAACGTTTGTTCCGAAACCGGTCGGATTTGCACATCAAATAAGTGGTTTATACAAAGTAAAATTATTTCATTATTCTAAAATAATTATATTTTCCCAATTTTCGTTATTTGTTTTTGGGGTGTTATGCCGTGTTGCGCTTCCTCCTTCTTTAGCCAACGTTTCGGACATCGTTGCAGTGTCCATCATCAGGGCAGATCCGGTAGATGGATCTGCCGGATCTGCCCTGATGATGGACACTGCAATGATGTCCGAAACGTTGGCTAAAGAAGGAGGTAGCGCAACACGGCATATAACACCCCAAAAACAAATAACGAAAATGCTTTTGGCCGTGAAAATCTTAAAACTTATCTTTTCCCAATTTGTTAATGAATTACAATTTAAAACAATAAAATAAACAATATACGCATGGACCTATTGCGAGTTTGAAATCTCTTGTTTTATTTTTACCGCAAACGCGATTAAAACAAGAAAAAGGTATTTAAGCGACTTTCCAGTACTTTGCGCAATTTAATTGAGACTTTTAGGTAAAAATAGTCACTTGGGTGTTACGTAACGTTTAGGGGGAGGGAGGTGCAGAAAAATATTACGGCGCGTTTCATGGGGGTGGAGAGGGTCAAAATTTTTCAAAAATTGCGTTACGTTATACTTGAACGCCCCCTTTACTATTTCACCATTGAAATTTTATCATTACACTCTGAACACAAAACTGGTTTTAACCTAAGTATTGGTTATTATGTTTTAATGACAGCGATTCAGATTTTTGCAGCATATTAGAATTGAAGACTCCACATGTTATTTGTAGCTATATGGCTCGATCGGTCAGCATTCCCCAAAAATTCTGTTTTTTTATTTTCGTTCCTAGCTCTTGCTATTGATTTATTGGGGATTCCCGTGAAATATTCCTCCCTTTCCCCTGTGTCATTTTCATTTCTTTTGTACATTGTGATTGACGGGAACTCACGAAGGAAATTATCACCTATCGATTGTTGAAAAAGCTGTTATTCTGTTAGTGTTTTTAAAAGTGTTTTAATTTTGAGGATAACATTTTTTTTACATATTTGACTAACTAGAAATGTTTTTTTATATTTTTGGACGTAAAAATTTGTGTTTGGAATTTCTCAAAAAAAAATTAATGGGGGGGGGGGGGGTGACACCGCGTTTTCCGCCCCGGGTGCCCCCCATTCTAGCTACGCCACTGCATGGAATAGATAAATTATATTAGCAAATATAGACAATGGGCCAAGACAAATATTCATATGATTATACAAGTTGTACTAACATACAGAGTTGGTATTAGTAGTAATTACAAAATTGTAAAGTAGAAAGATGTACAGGTTCCCAAAAATAGGAACCTATACAACTGTACATACAGAGTAACACACAGAGTTGGCATTAATAGTGATTACAAAATTGAAGAGTAGGAAGATGTACAGGTTCCCAAAAATAGGAACTTGTACATATTCCATACTTCCATTTTCATACAGAGTAACATACAGAGTAACACACAGAGTTGGTATTAATAGACATTACAAAATTGTAGAGTAGGAAGATGTACAGATTCCCAAAAAAAAGAACCTGTACAACTGTATATAATAACACTGCAAGAAATAAATGTATACGTATGCAAGAGAAAGAAATGAGATTGATGCTTAAATATTGAGGCCATTTTTGTACATAAATTTTGCTAACAAATAGTGAATTTCAGGAGAGTTGAGACTAAGAAGGCAGGGTACACTGGTAGGGAATTCAATTTTAAGTTTTAACAATTCAGGTATAAAGTTTGGAAATTGGTCATTGATAGGACACTCAAAAAAAAATTATGGTCTAAAGTATTCACTGAACCAAAATCACAATAAGGCGAATTGACTATGTGGAATCTGGCGAGATGGCTAAGACAACAAGTATGACCTAAACGCATTCGAATAATGGAAGAGATGTATTTTTTAGGCATGGAAGTGTATTTGTGAAACCAGGGCTTGACAGGAATAGAAGGTTGAATTAAAGAGTACTGGTGACCTTTTAACAGAGAGGATGATTTCCATTCAGAGGACCATTGGCGTTGTAACTTATTTTTTAAAATAGGAAAATAGTCTCTAACAGGAATAGGAATACTACTTAATGGACCATGAACAATAGATTCCTTAGCAATAGAATCAGCCTTTTCATTTCCAACAATACCAAGGTATCCTGGGATCCAGGCCAAGACCACTGACACGTGAGCCAGCGACAAGGAATGCAGGAGGGCTCTGATAGAGCAGGTAAGAGAGTCGCTATTGGAATTGAGAGGGGATGCGCTTATTTTTTGTAATGAGCTAAGTGAGTCTGAAAGGATGAGGGCATTTCTAATGTTGAGAGATTTGACGAGACTGTTATGAAAATAATTGAATAATGTTCAAAATTGCCCCAGGGTTGTTGATATTTGTCTATAGTAGTGGAATTAAATTATTTTACTGGCCACTTATAAATTACACTTTTTCTCCGAGTGGTTTTACTTTCGGTCGAAAGGGGGTTCATAATCGATTTCCCCTCACTTTTTGGATTCGCGTCTCCAGGGCAGGACGTGAATCCGACAGTCGACAATGTGGATTTAAATTTATTTAATATGTAAAATATTCAATCGGCGGGTTGTTTCTAGTTTATTTAAAATGTGAACGAGTTTCCTTTTATTCCCAGCCGATACAAGGTTATCGCGACTGGAGAATTCTTATTTACGGGTATTCCAGCATAGAATCCCGTGGTGCGATAATGGCGGCTTGACCGACCAAGTTTTACTGTAATCTGCGATTATATTTATCATCCGTCATTCGACGAGATGGATTCTCAATAATACCAAAGGTACACGACCGTCCGTGTAGTCCCCGCCGATTCTTTTCACAACCTGATGGAGGACATTTCCATTACTGCAACCACATGATGGAGGACACCATGGTGATCTCAAACGTAATAATCACCCAGATGGATGGAGAAGCTTGCAAACCTGGCGCGAAGGCAACGTGAGGGAGAAAAGGGGCCCCTCACGGTGCAATATTAGGCATCCGGAATCGTCGCCCAAAAAGTAATAGGTTTTAGCTAGCTCTTCTTAGTATGGTCCACAGGTATGTTAATATTCCAATATAATAATCTTGTTTTACATCCACTCTTTTATTTCTTATTTTCCAAGCTTCATAACAATGATTAAAATAACAGTGCCCACGCTCTGACGGGAGTATTCATGCCAGAGGCGTAGCGTGGGGGGGGCGGGGGGGGCGGCCCGCCCCGGGCGGCACTTATAAGGGGGGCGGCAAATTTTCACAATAAATAATAACATTATCTTGGAAAAATTTAAACCATTTCAAATCATTATTTGAACATGTTCTACGATCCTTTCGTTTACGAATCCAACTCTTTTCTTAATTCATTAAAAATATCAATAACAATATTTTTTTAAGCTGCAAATTTTGCAATTCGTAGGAAATCCGTACGCATATTATGAGAGTAATACTAATTAAAGCTGATAACTCGCAAACACTCTTAATTAAAATCGGAATTGTGTTCAGAATGTATTAACGACTGAATTTCAGTTGTGTATTCATCTGCTGATACATTTCGAAAGAGACCATTATTTTATTCGAAGTGCAGTTATAAAATTCTAGTTGTAGATTATGTATGTGCTGCCAGAATCAAAGAGGGGGGGCCATTTTCATTTTCTGGGTGTAGTTTTAATTCGGCAAATACAGATTTAATTTGACCCGTCTAATCACAGGAGACGCAAGTTATCCCACACATTTAATTTTAAAATAAAATTGTGAAATTATGTCCCACACGTTTAATTTTAAATAAATATGTGATTGCAATAAAAAAAGTTAAGTTACAGTTTTATAACATTTTTTAAGAAAAGGAATCTGTATTTAAAATTTCAAGTTTATTCTATTTTAGGTACTTTAATTCGAATATTCGCAGGCGTGTATTTTTGAGCCAATTCACATTTCCAATATGAAAATTTTAATGTTTAGAAACA
Source organism: Limnephilus marmoratus (assembly GCA_917880885.1). NCBI lineage: Eukaryota > Metazoa > Arthropoda > Insecta > Trichoptera > Limnephilidae > Limnephilus > Limnephilus marmoratus. Next base: position 457,873 of record OU862930.1, read on the forward strand.
ATAATGTTCTAATAAGCACGTCGAAAAAATTACTTTATCTAGATTTTAGAACAGTTTTGTTTTTATAAAAAGGAACATTGCATGGGACAAACCGGAAATTTTGTGCGCAAACATTGACAGGCAAAAGTTTATAGATATTTTTTTCTTATTATTCGAAGGGTTAAACCAGTTTTCAGGATGTAAAATTCCATTTGAGAATTCATCTGCTGACACAATTCAAAGGAAAACATTATTTTATTCGAAGGACAGTTATTAAATTCTAGTTGCAGACTCTGTATGTGCTGCCAGAATCAAAGAAAAACCATATTCGCGTTCTGAGTGTACTTTTAATTCACCGCATACAGATTTAATTCAAACCAATTTTGTGTTGAGAATGTAAATTTCCAGTTGTGGATACATCTGTTGACTCATTGCGATCCTCTTATTCGAAGTTCAGTTATCATATTCTATTTGCAGACTATGTATGTGCTGCCAGAATCAAAGAAAAACCATTTTAATGTTCTGAGTGTAGTTTTAATTCACCGAATACAAACTGGTTTTGTGTTCAGAATACAACGATAAATTAAATAACGAGTTGCAGATTCATCCTGCATCGAGTGAAGTTTCATATTTGAGTTATATAATGCTGTAAAATTGTGAGAAATTGATTGTTGCGTGTGTATGGGGACTCTAACGCAGTATCAATCAATCAACTTTTGAGTAGAATTTATAAACATGATTTTCGTTGAAAAATACTCGTCAAAAGTGATTATTAAAAAAATCCGGCTCGTTTATAAATAGGTCGTAATAAAAAAATAGGATTTCCATATACAACCCCCCTCCCCTCGCTTGAGGTCCCAAATAAGGAGGCGGCGAAATTTTCCTCCACCCCGATGTTCTGAGTGTAGGTTTAATTCACCACAAACAGATTTAATTAAAACCAGTTTTGTGTTCAAAATGTAAATGCCGGCAGAATCAAAGAAAAACCCTTTTCATGTTTTGAGTGAAGTTTTAATTCACTGCGTACAGATTTAATTAAAACCAGTTTTATGTTTATGGAAAAACCATTTTCATGTTATGAGTATAGCTTTAATTCACCACATACAGATGTAATTAAAACCAGTTTTGTGTTCAGAATATATGTGCCACTAGAATCAAAGAAAAACCATTTTTATGTTCTGAGTGTAGTTTTGATACACCGAATATTTATTTTAATTTAAACCAGTTTTGTGTTATCAATATATCAATAAGTTGCCGATTCATCGTGTACCGAGTAAAGCTTTGCATTCCATACGTATGCGCGATGAAGTAGCGATATTCTTTTACAAGCATGCAATTCTCGATTTCTGAGAGCAGTTGTATACAGTTTATACTCGGCACATAGGATTATAAGAATAGGCATAAAAAATAGAATATCTACCCCCCCCCCCCGGTCAGCGTTTGAAAATCTGCGGAAAAAGTACCTGTAGAAGTTAGGGGGGGGGGCGGCAAAATTTTCCTCCGCCCCGGGCGGCCGAAACCCACGCTACGCCACTGATTCATGCCTACCGACACAGTCAGCATATCTCGTACCTACGAGATTTGGCGTCCAAGATCCTATGGGATTAAAGCTGATTACTGTGTACCTTCATATATATAACCCTGAATAATTAACATTTAATGCACCCACTTAATAAGAGGTGTATATGATCACATAGTAGGTACAAATACAAACACAACACAGCACTTCCAGTGCATTACATTCAATTCTTCAACCCTGATATATTAACACCCTGCTTAATAACGTACCCTACATTTAATCAGAATTATAACAAGACGTAAAGCTTCTATGATAGCTATGCATTCAGCAGAGAAAATGGAACATTCTTTGGGAAGTCTGTGTGGGAAACACAATTTCCTGTGAGGTGCATAGACACTGGCCCCACAATGGGAGTCCAAACTGAGTTTGGAACCATCTGTGAAAATTTTTATATAATTTGGCCAGTTATTTTCAATAATTTTGTTGAATTCTGCATTATTGGATTGAACTGAGTTTTAAATTTTTTTTTACATATTCCTATAAATTGGTGCACCTTTGGATAGAAAGTAAGACTTTAATAGGGATAAGAGTATAAGGGGAGAGATTCATTGCAATAGGAGTTTGTGGAAACATCCAGGAAAGTGTTGAAGCAATTATAGAGAAGGGGAGGGGAATGTTTTTTCCAAAATGGATTCAAATTAACCTCATACTTTAACGATTGAAGTTTGGGAATCAAGGGATGAGAAGTTATTGAGCATGTTTTGAAAATTTATTTTTCTGCTAGGCATCGCCTTCTTATATTTAAGGGAGGTTCGCAGCATTCAACTTGCATTGCGTTGATTGGGGAAGATTTCATGGCTCCTAAGATAAGACGAAGAGATTTTGACTGAATTTTATCTAATTTGAAGTGGACATTGGATCAAACAAACAAGATCCGTAATCAAGATGGCTTCGGATGAGAGCGTTGTACAGAAGTTTACAGAAGTTTTAAAGATGATGGGTGTGATAGTGTGATCCCTACCACACTCCGGAGAGAAATCTAAGTGGATTGAGGTTGCTTTCGCATTTCATGATGACATGATTTATGTGAGAATTCCAAGTAAGCTTTGAGTCTTAAAACATTCCCAGGAACTTAACTTCTTTAGAGATAGGGATGATTTCATCGCCAAATCTCACCTGAATTTCTGGGAGCTTTCGACGACGAGTGAAGATGACAACTTTGCTTTTGGAGGGGGAACGTTCAAGACCATTATTATTTAACCACGCCAAGAGTTATCTAAGAGCATTGTTGATTGCTGATGCTGCAATAAAAATATTAAGGGATATTTTGTAGAAAGTCAAGTCATCGGCATATTGAAGTATGTTGCACAAGAATTGAATAGATTTTTCTAGATCACATGTGTAAATATTGTACAGGATCGGGCTTAAGACTGACCCTTGCGGGAGACCTTTGAAAGTGTGTCTAATGTGGGGAGAGGATTCAGACCCATCTACAAAAATAGTTCTCTGGGAGAGCAAATTGACAATGAATTTTACCAATTTAGGCGGAATACCTATTGCCAGTAACTTTTTTTTCAGGATGGGGATATGAACATTGTCATATGCTCCACAGATGTCTAAAAACACTGCAATGCAGTATTCATTTTTAGATAATGCTAATTTGATAACTGTAACAAGAGAGGAAAGGTTGTCAAGGGTACTTTTACCCTTTCTAAATCCAAACTGGGGAGGGGAAAGAATTTGATTTTTTTCTACGAACCAGTCCAATCTATTCTTAATTATTCTTTCAGATACTTTGCAAAGAGTAGAAGAGAGGGCGATAGGTCTGTAGCTCGAACCTATGCTTGGATCTTTGCCACTTTTGCAAATGGGAATGATGTTTTGAATTTTCCAGTCTGGGGGAATAATGCCAGAATCCAGAAAGACATTGATGAGAGAGAGAAAGTAGGTAAGAGAATTGTCATCAGAATGCCGGATGAATATATTCAGGATTTCATCCTTGCCCGGAGCTGAGTCATTGAGGATTTCAATGGCTCTTTTTAACTCATCAAAGGAAAATGGAGCATCTAACCATGAAGAAGATTTTAAAGTGAAAGGCAAAGAAGGAAGTTCATCAAAATTAGGGACATAAGGGGGAGCTATTTTATTAATAAAGTCATCAATCCAAATAGCAGAATTACGAGATGGCTTTGGCAGGGAAAAGGAAGATCTAAACCTGCGAATCATGGACCAAACCTCCCCTGCTGGAGTAGCAGGGGATATATTGGTACAGAAATTACGCCAGCTGTTTTTTTTTGAAACGGAATGTGCGTTTAGCAACAGCTTGGGCATTCTTGGCTGAGATGTAATTATCCATAGTCATCTGTTGGCAGTATGTCTTATTGGCCGCTTTCCTCTCCTTCAGCACTCTAAGGCATTCTTCATCCCACCAAGGGGGAGGGCGAGCCTTCGAGCCTACAGGAGATGATTTGGGGAAAGACTTGTCAGCCGATTTTAGAATGGAATCAGTCCAAGATTTATAAGAGGAGGTGCAATTATCAGAAGAAGGGGAAGGCAGGGAGAGGGAAAGATCCTGGATAGAGTCTCTGAAACGGGACCAATCCGCTTTTTTGTAATAAATTTGGGCTTACTTTTAAAGTGATTGGTATCCAACCGTTGAGCCAAATTCAAAATAATGGGATAGTGGTCACTGCCGCAGGGGTCTGAAGTAATTCGCCAGGAGATTAGTGGACAGATACTCGGGGAACAGAGGGATATGTCCACCGCACTAGGATTCTGTCCAGGGTGACTAAACCTTGTTGAGGATCCGTTATTTGGGAGACATATGTTCAAGGAGTCCAAAAGGTCAATTAATTTGATACCTGAGGGATCCGAGGAAGAAGAACCCCAGAGTGGGGAGTGGGCATTGAAGTCACCCAAAATGACCAAGGGAGAAGAAATTTTGCTAAGCATGTGAACCCACAGTGGAAGGTCAAATGGGGTAGAAGGAGGAATGTAAAGAGATACAAATGTAATATTGGAGATAGTGGCTGCCACTAATTGGAAGGATGAATTTGGGGGTTTAATGGAAATAGGGGAGAAGGGGAGAGAGTTTTTGATGAAAAGGGCTGCACCACCCTTCCCATCAATGCGGTCGTCCCGCAGACATTGATAGCCACTCACCTTGAAGAGTTGAGATGGCTTGAACCAAGTCTCAGAGACGGCAGCAATTGATATGGAGTGTAAATGAAGAAGGCGGATGAGGTCATTAATTAATTAATTAATTCGGATATCGACATATTTAGCGTCAGTGAAGCTGCCTTTAAAAGGCAAGCTCAATTGATGCTCATATAGTTTTTTTTTTTGCTTACCATTTATATTTATGTTTAATGTAATACTGTTACAAATGTATTTTAAAAACGCATTAAAATTTTAAATTTTGTAATGTTTTTGAAAGAATAAAATAAATTGAATTGAATTGAATTGAATTGAATTGAATTGAATTGAAAAATTGAATTATATTGAATTATTGGAGGTGGCGCTTCTACAATTCCACTGCAGAATTGCTGCTGTTGGGGCAGCCATTGGGAAGAAGAGAATACAAAGAGGAGAGTAACGAGGCAGCGTTGGACGGTAGAGAATTATTATTGTCAATAACAGAGATAAGTAGCATCAGAAGAGTTTGAATAAAAGAAGAATTGTCATTAGAAGAATTGTTATTTATGGAATTTGCATTTAGATCAGGATTGAGAGCACTGCTGTTAGTCGAATTGGAGTTAGAAAAGACGGGGTTTTGAGGAAATAGAGAGCTGATGTTACCATTTGGGAACAAGAGCTGGGAGTTATGGCCAAATTGATCATATCCAGGGGTTTTAATTGGACGAGAAGCTTGTTTTGTCATTACAGTTTTCTTGTAAGACAAGTTTGAAGGAGCACTAATTTGGGGTTGAGAGGCAACTTCAGCAAAAGATTTTTTAGAAGGAGCTATTAATTTGGAGGCATAGAAGTAAGAAACGCTATTGGAGGCCATATAACTTTTTATGTTTTTTTGGCGAGAAAGTTCGGGGCAGGATGGATGAGTGGCTGTGTGCGAGCCTGAACAATTGACTCAAGTGGGAGAATTGGAAGGGGAGGAGCATTGGTCTGCTGAATGATTTTCTGCACATTTAAAGCAGCGGGGAGAGGAGCGGCACGATTGTTTTGAATGGCCAAACCGACAACAATTAAAACATTGGATTGTCGGGTACGAATAAATTTTCACCGGGAGAGAGTTGTGGAATAAATAAACGTGAGAGGGAAGGGACTGTCCTTCAAATGTCAGAACTACAGTTTGAGAGGGTTTCCAAACCACAGACTCAGATGATCGATCTTTGAAATTAAGACGCCTAGTCTTAATAACTTTTCCCGAAGATGCTGGAATAATGAGTTCCGAGATAAGTTCTTCTTCAGATAGGTCAACAGGAATACCTCTAACGAGACCCAAGCGAGAGATATTGAAAGAAGGGATATAGGCTTTAAATTTTTTCGCAGAGAGGGAGTCGATGGAATTTATGAATTTATTGGCATTCAACGCGGATGTGAACTCGACACAAATGCGAAATCTGCACTCTGATCGGATGCCACCTGGGGAAATGCCAAGTGGTTTTTTTTCAATGAATTTACCAAATTCAAGGGGGTGTAAAGAGTGGCCAGGAGAGTTGTTTTGAACGTAAACTATGAAGGGAGCTTTTGCTGAAGTCTGATACAAAGAAAGAGGAGAAGCTACAGGAACTGAGACCTGAGAAGAATCAGTTTTTGGAAGGTCGCAAACTTTCCTCTTTTTTGGAGTAGAAGATGGAACTTGAAGGTCTGTTATCTCTACCTCACTACCAATGTCAAAATTTGAAGGGTCAGGGGGATCGGGATCAGGGGGTTTCTTCCCCATGGCAAAGGCCATTGGGGCAAAAGGATAGAAAACAAAAATAAAATAACACTTACTGGACTTGGTCAGCAATAAACGAACTCAAAAGAGGACAAAAACTAAAAATATAACTGACTAAATGCCAAAAATTCGATTTTTCGTATTAAAACGAAAAAAAACGCAACAGTGTTTTTCAACTGTCAAAATTCGAATCTACCGTAAAGTTGATTCTGCGATTAATAACTAAATGATTTTTAAAATATTCTCTGGAACGAAACATTTCTGTTTGTACAGCCTACCTACCGTTGTCGCCCTCAGCCTTTTACAAATTTTGTTTATATGTGTGTCCCATTTAAAGTTGCAATCAACAGTCTGCAACAGTCACTCCCAAATAAATATATTCATTTACCAGATCAATACTATCACACATGCAGGGCTGCAAAATGTTTTGATGAATACATATGTAAAGTCACGAGATATTATTTTAGGCGTAATCTGAAATGAAGCATGTGGAGACCGTATGTGCTTCAATTTTGTTTTTTTGGTATTAATGATTAGACCTGCGTCGTGCGACCATTTTATCAGGGACGTCAAGTCATGTTGCATACATTTAATGGCAATGGATAATTGTTCATCAGATATGACAAGAGCAGTGTCGTCAGCAAATACAAAGTGTTTTACATAATATATAAATAGTTTTTTCATTATTAATAGAAATATAATATAACGGGTTGGTCCCAAAATTGACCCCTGCGGGACTCCAGCACACATTTTTTTCCTCCCACTCATTTTTCTAATATTTTTACACAGATATGTCTATTAAATAAATAATTTTTAAACAAATTTAGTAGGTTTCCTCTAATTCGAATTGCTTCTAATATTTTTCATAATTTTTGTGAGTCGATTATATCAAATGCTTTGGAGTTATCGATAAATAATACTTAAACACGTCTTTTGTGGTTTAATTCATTATATTAGTATAATTTTAAAAAATTCTGTAATAAATTCTCTGTACTCTTTTTTGAAAGTCATATTGTTTTTGGTCTATAATGCAAAATTTTTCAAGTATTTATTTAATTTCAAGGAAATATATTTTTCAAAAATGTTTTCAAGTGCAGGCAAGATACTGATAGGTCGATAGTTTCATATTTCTGAGTGCTTTCCTCCTTTGTATATAGGTCTAATAATAGCACATTTAAGATCATTAGGCAATTCAGCTTGTATAATAAGTCTATTAACTAAGTGCGTTATAAGTTATAAGTTATAATGGGTCCTAAAATATCTATATGTCTTTTTATGTCGTACATTCTTATGTTGTCCATTCCCAAGGATTTTGAATTTTTCATTTTTTTAACAATATTTTTTATCTCAGTGAGAGTTGCCTTGGGTAAATACATACTATGAGGTAGTCCTACTGGATAGACATTAGATGCTTTAAAATCACATCTGTGCAACATTTGGCTTATAGGTACTATCTGAAAAATAATTAACATATTGGTTTGTTATGCTTTCCACAGTATGTCCCTTTATAACAAATCTCGAGATGACTTCATCACAATTACTTTTAGTTTTTCTACTCAACATTTTATTTATTTCATCCCAGGTATTGGGATCAGGCAATATTTCAATGAAGTCGAGTCAGATTTCATTCAAAATAAAGGATTACTTTTATTAAACGAAAATATACTGCACATTATTTGACAGTTAACAGGAAGGAACAGTAGCGCCACTTACGGTCAAGAAACAGAACAAAAATAATGCATTTATAAACACACCTTTGAATTTATCATTACCCAACACCAGGTTTGCTTGGTATTATTAAAACTGTATTTGAATTTATCTTTAAAAAAAACATTTTTCTTTTAGTAATTAACCCTAGATCACTAACCTTATTTTTCGACGCTTATCACAAACCTTCGTCGTTTCGACTACGGTACTTAATAAAGGGGGCTTAAGGGTTTTATTAAAACAAAACATGCACATATTTATTTTTATAATTAATGAACAGTGTTTATTTATATTATTTCTTATATTTAGATGAACCAAAATATCAAATTTATTTATCAACAGCCTTATGAATGAGATCATAGTTTTCATGCAAAATCAACAATTGTTACATTTTTAAAGTTGGTAGTTGAATTAGTTATAACTAAATTTTGAAGAAAAAAAACTATTTAAATACCAAAAACAAAGACTTGAATTAACTAATAATATAAAAATTTTGGTGAAAATCTAGAAACTATTAAAAACTAGCTGACCCGGCGAACTTCGTACCGCCATATATTTATTTTCGTTATTTTATAAGAAATTTCCGAAAGACTTGTACTATTTATGCCCGCCTCGGCTTCACTCGGCGAAAATCTCCAGCCTCCAGTAGAATCATCGCGCCTCCGAAGAGATTCTAATTGTTACGCAAATCTCTTAGGGCCGTCTGTTTCAACAGAAAGTTAAATCGTGTTATAAAGTTAAATTGTAACTGTCAGTTAGAGTAACGAGGACGTTAAATAGGACCGCGCGCTGTTTCAAGTGTATTTTCGCCAAAGTAATAGTTGTCAGTGTGGCCAGTCTAAAAAAGAGAATATTCCTCGGAATTATGTCAAAAAACGCATCGAAATATTTTTTGATGCGGCAACACCGTAAACTAAATCAGAAAACTGTCAAAATATCCCCGGTTGTATTTTTTTTCGCGTCGTCGCATCTTGGATCTGACGGCTTTGTTCCGATAAAAGTATTTGTATGAATATTTACAAATAAATGACGACCTATTATAAAATATATAATATACAATATGAATGTAATTTACTTTCCAGTAGTTGTGATATCTCCTTGAATTTGAAGAGTCACATATTTTCCGAGATCCTAACATCAATTTATTTATGGTATCGAAAACATTAGAAAAAGATACATTTTGTAGCTTTTTGAAAATCCGTTTGTAAGAGTATTACATGAAACGTAAGTAGTAGGTGTACGTGTACAAACTACCCTAGCATTAATAGAGTCTTTTAAAGGTAGCTTCACTCGCTAATGTCGATATACGAAACGATTCTAACCTACTACTCATGTTATATTTTTGTAATGTTTATGATACAATAGGTATGTTGATTTGAAGATCTTGTAAAATTTGCGATACATCCATTAATAGAGATTGTCTCTAAAAGGTAACGCTAAATATGTCGATATCAGAATTGATTCTGTTCAACAGCAAGATTTTTCCGACATGCTGTGCCGCGCCAAAAATAATTCGAAATCATCCCAGATAACCATACTATTGACGCGGGTACGAAATGTTTTAGTTTTCGCTGAAAGACATATTGAATGAGGAAGTCATCGTCATTATCATACTCTTCTACAATATTTATCATGATTACTGTAGTAATCAATGTTGAAGCACCCATTTCCGTACTTTACATCGACCAGAACTGTCAAATATGTCAATATGGCGGAGTAACTCTAGAGTAACTATTGGTTTTCGGAAAGTAAATACAAAAGTTAAAAGTAACATAAAACAAGCAGTCAAATTGATTGAAAAACGCATTTTGGTAAAATTTAACTATAGTAACGGCCTTTTGTTATACTTTTACTTTAGCGAGCGTTGAAACAGACGGCCCTTAATGTTCGATCGAGTGCCTCTAATGTTCGTTTGTGCGCCGATGTGTTTCGCTAATATGCTGAAGGTTGCCACCATCACATCGTTCAATTACAATGTCGCTAGACTCCATATTCTCTCCAACAACCACAATGGCAACTTCGTTTAACGTTGGTGCGTTGAAGCGTCTCTCACGCTCTCCTGCAGGTCTTTTGTCTGCTCTAATCACTATTTTATGATCGTCCGATGGCATCATATCTAAGGCTGCTTTGCACAATTGGATCAACTGATTATGTTCATGTAACAGTTGTTGCAGCTCTATGATGATCTCTCTCCTAGCTGAACGATTTGTAGCACCGCGTTGATTTACTTCAGCTTCACAAATAAATTTGAAGAAATTTGTATTCACCACCAATCGATGGCAACAATGCTCCTGCACGATGGTGAATTTGTTCTTGAAGCTGTAATATTGAACATGAGAAAATATTTTTAACCCTGGAAAGATAATTTACGTAAAATTTACGCATGTGTGTTAGAATTATTGCACTCTCGTTCAAATTAGTGCGATTCTATCGCTGTGCTTTTCAGACATCTCACTCGCTGCTTGGGCCTTCCGTGGAGCGCGCGCGTGGCTGAGGTAGGTGTCACCAATTTTGAGATATGACGACCGCATTAGTCAAAAAGCATAATAATAGACATAAACACCATTGCAATACTCACTAATATCTAAACCCTTTTAATTTCACTATCGGTTTATATATATGTATATATATGTTCTATAGTTTCCGGAAAAGCCAAACATTTTCTAAATAAATCATCAATTTGATTTATATCTTTGATTATATGCTGCCTAAAATTTTTAGTATTAATGACTCTATCTTGAATGGCAAGCATAAATTCTTCTATTTCTACGCTCAACTCTCCAATACTCAACCATTTATTTGACGAAAGTTTATCAACATACGTTTGGTTGAGATAATTGAAGTGTTTTGCGTGAATAATTTTATTTGATATATATTATTATAATTTTATTTGATTATTCCTGGTTAGTATTTATAAGAATGTTGGCATTCTCGTCATATAAATTTAAAGTGTAATGTTTATATCTGCCTTGCAAATTATTTTGTGCATATCTGAGCTATTAGCTTTCCTATGGAAAAAATTTCTGAGCATTTCTATCTGATTGTGTTTCAAAGATGTTATTTTGACTACACCTCTACCTCCTAAATTTCTAGGTAAATTAATTCGTTCTATAGCTGAATTTAGATTATGGCAATTCAACTTTTAAATTATCTTTAATTTTTATTTTTACAATTATTATTATTATAATTTACAAGTACATATTATATTGGATTTAGTAACATAGTCGTTGAACATTATAATGATTTATGATCAATAAGATGGATCAAGGAACAAAATATTTATGAGATATATTGTTTTTGGTATGCCTCGTTATTCTCCTGTGCCCTTTTTTGTGGAAAACGTTCTTTTTTTAACCCTCCACCCGTCGCGCCTTTTTTGTAACGCGAGGTGTCGCGTGCGGTCGCTTAGGACCCCAAAAATAAATATGATTAAATTGTTGTTGTAGCATACATTTTATATGTTATTTTAACTGATTACAGTCAGGTGATAATGATTGTTTTGAAATAAAAATAAATGTTAAAAATTAGTTATTTATTTTCAATGCAAGAGCTTAAAAATCAACAAGGAACATTTTTTTTGAAATTTTGAATCATATTTTTTGATAGAAAACTTTAAAAAAAAATCTAACCAATTTCCATCAAACTCATAACTATTTGAGGTTGATATAGACTTATTATTATTACAACAAAAAAATCAACAAAATATAATTAAAAAAAACATATAAACTTGATTTTTCATGGTATTTTGTTGATTTTTTTAGCCTCACGCCGAATCACAAGTCTGTATCTCACATCGCACATGTGCCAACTAAATTTTCTCGGCGCTTGCGTTAAGTATAGTCCCTTTTAGGAAGCTACCTAAAGTAAGAAATCAGTGGGAACATTTAAAATGAACATAATTAGCATTTCTGTAAAACCTGGGCTTTTAAAGACCCCACGCGACGGGTCGAGGGTTAAAAATGATTTTCGGCTATTTAATTATCGTTTTTTCGCACCCATAAAGTTATGTCCCGTCTTTCCGGTTTATAAAAAATGGTCTGATTTTTCGGATTGAAATTTTCATTAAATCACCAGGGTTTCAAAAATACGACTTTTTTTTTTTTTTTTTTACAGTGAATACCGCACAAGAATCTCAACTGCTCCCGTCTGGAGCCAGTGAGACTATGGCATCCCCAATTGGGGTATGTTGTGAGGCTGAAGGTAGTGGGGAGGGGAAGGAGGTGGGGAAGAGGAAGGTTGGGAAGTACCTGGCTATTCAGATCTGGTCACTAAACACGGCTAAAGCCATTTTCAAGCAACGTTTCAATTCTGAATGGTGGTCTTACACCAGGGCGATACTAATAGTATCTTCCACTCTGGAACATGCCGCAAATGTACTATATATTATTTTAAATTAATTAATTGTGAAATAACAAAAATTTATCAAATAAAATTTATTTGCGCATGCCGGGTTCGAACCCGCGACCTCCGGAATGTTAGTCAAGAGTCTTAGCCACTGGACTACGGAGGTCGTCGACTGAAATATATATATAGAATGTCTTAGAATATTTGCCTAAACCGGAAATTTTTTTAAAAAATTGTGATGAAAGTGGCCTATTGCAAGTGAAATTAGTTTATCAAAAGTAGGAACTGTCTTTTAAGATTAATTTCTTCTGTTGTTTGTTGTCTATGGAAATGTCAATTCACCAGATTCACCTTCTGAGTGGTATATTATCTATGCATTCTTTGTCGACAGTGACGTTTTGCGCTACATGTCTGTTTCCGCTTTTCTGAAGTAATTTTGTTTTAAGTGCACATTTTTTGCGTTAAATTTACATGGTTTTAGATCACTTCAGTGACCATTACATTTCTTTCCCGAAATCATTCAAATTATTGCACTTGTACATTTCTAGTGACGTTCAACACATTGGTATTAACCGCCGCGCTTCTTGTACGTATGCAGGTTCATGTCGCATTGAGTAAGTAAGACCTAAATAATTTTTTGTTACATGTTTGTTTTCTTAATACATCTCATTCAACAACATTTGTGATGTTGATATATTGAAGTACCCAACACCAAGCAGGTTACACGCGACAGACAATACATGGGGTGGTAAATTGTGGAGTCGAACTCACGAATACGGAACGTTCGTGTTGTCGAAGTTTGATGCACGGAAAATACGGAGTATTCCATTTTTAAAACCATAGATAGACAATCAAATATGACATTTTCGAAAAAAACAATCTTATAAAATAAATTCTCGTCAAAATAAATACAAAAAAGTAGCTACTTCGAATTATTGGATTGATGTTCAAACTACGAAAGCTGCATGTCATCATAATTTAAAAAAACGTCCCAGGTTTTGAACGGTTTGTTTGGCAAGCAATAAAAACGATGAATATAACAATGGCGTTACCGCGTAAGTGAATTAATTTAAACAAAATTAAGTTGGAGTTGGCGGGGTGAGAGAGGGGAAAGGGAAGACGGGGAAGGTGGAGGGGAAGTGGCGGCGAACGGGAACTGGACGAATGCGAAAGGACACGCAGGGAGACATAATTTATTAAGTGGAATTGCAACGCATGCCGGGAAATTGCTAGTAAAAAAATAAAATCTCTTATTCATTTGGTGGCCATTGTTATTGACGTGAAAGTTTTGAGGTTAGTTTTTTTTTCTTATTTTAATCCAAAATATGAAATTATGATTCTAAAACAGGTTCTTAGTTTGCTTTTAATTAAAAAATAAATTTTAAAAAGCTAGCCTAAGATATTATGTAAATATAATTATGTTGCAACGTGGCGTAAAAAAATGATGTCAAATAATGATTTTTTGACAAAACAGCTATTACAAAGCATTATTTACCATTTCCGGAAACCGAAATATTCTTTTTTTACATTAGCTCCACACAGGACACAGGGGACCCTGGTGAAAATAATTTCTCTCAGCGCCTATGTCATCTTGGGAGATGCTGTGTGGATTGTTTTTTTAAGGGAAGGAAGGACAGGAAGTTCTGGGAAGGAAGTAGGTATGAGGAATGGGTATAAATTCAGAGGTCAGTGTGTCCAGGATTGACGGACGTATGAATCCATCCCTCAACTGCAGTGCAAGGCGGTGGGTCGAGAGGTTCTGGCTGGAGAGGATAAAAGACCTCCCTCAACCAGTCTCTCTCGACTCTACCTACCAAGCAGCAGGAGGGCAGCGCATCGGCCGCCAAAACCTGGACAAACTTCACCACATGAACACGGGCAGCCCTGCTATGTCGCCATAGGTACCGAACCACTTGGGGTGACCTATGGCAAAGGTGTAGTTATCCAATAAATGGTTCCCGGGGCGGCGGTACCCATACCCACATCCAAAATTGAAAATGTGATATATATTGCAATTCTTTCCTCGTTGTATCGCCTGTGTATTTAGACGCGCGGTTATTTATTGCAATTATAACTCAACTTTTAATTTTAATCAAGATGATTAGAAAAATCTCTACATATTATAAATTAAAGTCCCCCGCGTCGTCTGTCTGTCTGTCTGTTCGCGATAAACTCGAAAACTACTGAACGGATTTTCATGCGGTTTTTTACCAATAGATAGAGTGTTTCGTGAGGAAGGTTTAGGTATATATTTTGTCAAGGATTTGTGTAAATTGGTTGAAACATCACGATAATTGTTAGAAGTGTCGGAAAAAATCTAGCCGCCTGGTAGCTTTCATCGAAAACGCTGCCTAATCCATTTGGGATATAACAAAACAATGCATGGTGGGATATTCCTCTTTTATAAATCTACAAAAAAGTCCGCGAAGGCATATATCTATCTTTTACGGATAGCTTACTATACCCATTCTATCTTCTAAAAAAACGGTCACGTACAATGCGGTAATTGAAAAGTTATTTAGACGGATACAGTATTAATCCTTATTAATTTAAATGCGTTAGTTACCTCAAGCATTTCATGCACATTATTATAATCTTTCATACCATGTCTACGTATTATAAATAAAAGTCCTCCGCGGCATCTGTCTGTCTCTTCGCGATAAACTCAAAGACGGCGGTGGTTATAAAGGTTGGATAACCATCCATGGAAATAACGTTATTTATTTATTTATTAACGGTATAAATATACCATAAATACATATTACATGTCACAAAATATTAGTTGTAGGTACATAGGATATAATTTAAAAAAAGAGTTGAGTTAATTTTGGCATGTTAATTATGTTTTATAAGCCACAGCAACGCGTGGTCGGGTCAGCTAGTCAAGTATAATTCTATGGTTTTTTTTTTCGAACAATTGAATGACCCGAATGAGCACGATGGAACACTTTGATAAAACAATTTTTACAAGTGGAGTGAGAACAGATGGCAAAACGATTTTTTAAGTAAAACTTCTTTACGCACGCTTGGCTTGGGGAGTAAGTTGGCGAATGCGTGACGAAAGCGTTACGAAAAGCGAGGCAAACGGAAGTTGAGAGGGAGATATAAGTTAGTGAAGATAGAGTTACGTTTCGTATATTACTGTAAAGGCAAGAGAGAGAGGTGCGAGCACAAAGAATCATTTATTGAATGACCATGCTATAGGTCACCCCAAGGTCATAGTTCACCCCAAGGTCATAGTTTACTCTAAGGTCATATGTCACCCCAAGGTCATAGGTCACCCCAAGGTGATAGGTCACCCCACGGTCGTAGGTCACCCCACGGTCATAGGTCACCCCAGGGTCATAGGTCACACCAGGGTCATAGGTCACCCCAGGGTCATAGGTCACCCCAGGGTCATAGGTCATACATTTTCTTTCTCTCTTCCGTGTAGTTTTACTTCAGTCGTGTGGTCTAAAGCACTCGTTTTTTCTCCACCTTGATATATGATGCACAAGGCCAAATAAACGTCTAAGGCATTTTTTTAGGGTCACCTACCAGATCACCTACTACACTTTCAAAAAAAGGTGATTTTTTAAAACTCTTTTATAATCACTCATAAATTCGATTAATTGATTCATTAATTTGGGAGGCGGGAATGGGTACCGCCGCCCCGGGAACCTTTATTGGATAACCAACACCTCTGCCATAGGTCACCCCAAGTGGTTCGCTACCTTTGGTGATTTAGCAGGGGTGCCCGGGTTCATGGGGTGAGGTTTATCTAGGTCTTGGAGGAGGATGACCAAGACATACTGAACCCCAGATTCCTCTACCCACCCCTTAAACCCTTTTCCTTCCCAGATCTCTCCTCTCCTTCCTTTCCTTAAAAAAACCCTCCACACAGCATCCCCAAAGATGACATAGGCCCTGAGGGGAATTATTTTCCTCAAGGCCTTCTGTGTGGAGCTCATGTAAAAAAAAAATGATGTCCAGCCTAGCGATTCCGTATTTTTTGTGAGATCGTTATTGGATAACGGACGTAGTCTCCTGTCAGATTTGTGTGATTTTTAAAGCTGTCATTTGCGTTTTCTATGTACAACGTACATTAAATGAGTAAATAATCATGCGTACTTGCAGGAATTCATGTTTAAATTGATCTAAACTAAAATATGTGACGTAAAATCACACAAATCTGACAGAAGATAACGTCCGTTATCAAATAACGATCTCACAAAAAATACGGAATCGCTAAGCTGTAGTTAAACACCCGCTCCGCATGTTTTAGGTGCTAGGCCCTGCGGACGGCTTTTAGTTCGGCTTCGCCCGGTTTAAGATCATTTTACATATATATCCGATAGAAACTGGTTCCTAAAATAGCCAGTTCCTCGGATCCACTGACAGCTTATCACCGTCGGTGACTCACCAAGACAAAGTAACAGTGACAAAGTAACCGTGACAATCCGAGATGTCCGAGATACGCAAAGACGTTATATGTAATTTATAACAACTTCGTCAAGTATTGCCATCAATCTTTCAAAATCCGCAAGAATACATGAAGTACATAAATCCGTAGCACTTATACCTAGGAGAGGAACATCTATTTGCGAGCTGCTTACGGAAGTAGTGACATCTTGTGTCGAATTCTTGAATTTGAAACCGAATTATAACAGTAGCTTTGTTTGAAATTCCACGTGCACAAATGTTATTTGAGGCGCGGTCATTTTAAGCGTGGCTTAAAAAAATATATAAGAGTTTAAAAAATATGTTAAAATATGGATATATTCTAACGACCGAGCCTATACTGGTGCCCTCACCCAAACGCCCTGTCATTGACAGTTATTATTGTAGTTTTTGCAACCTTGAAGTTTTTGTATTGTGTATATGCAAACAATGATGTAAACTCAAATAAAGTTTTTGCTGTATAGAAACCTACATTATACTTTTATAAAAAACCATAGATAAAATTGTAAGAAACATTTAACAAAAAATTCTGCCTCAATACAGGTTCAACCTAGTGAGGCAGGCTATGCACAACTAAAAATATTGTATAATTATGCTACTTCTGTATAACCGTTCTTACATTACTTTCTATTTGTTAATTTTTTTGTACTGATGTAATCTACATTGAATGTGTACTTTTTTAGTTGTAATGTTGGCAATTTAATTGAATAAAGATACCAGATTTAAATGTCCGGGTTAAATTTTCCCCAAAAAAAAAGGAAAAAAAGAAGGAAAAACTAAACCCTTTCACACACTTCCCCAAATGATCATCTAGTCAACCCACGCTATGCAATTGCACTATATAAGTATTATAAATACAAGAACAACATGTCAACCTACTAGAGACCAAATGGGAATATAATTCACCGACTCCAGATATTTTCATATCAGAGGGTTCGGCTCTGTGGCATTTCTAATTGAACCTATAAATCCTACCGATCCCTCAATATAAATATTTAAAAAATCCTTTGTAATCCTACATGTATTTAAAATGACTGATTTTTGCATTTTTATATACAAATTCTTTGACAAATCTAATATGCTTAAATTTTGAATCAGATTCCTAGGTATTATGCCAGTGGCCGAAATAACAAATGGCAATATTTTTTATTATTATTATTATTATTATAAATAAATATTAATATTCATTAAAATTAATGTCGTTATTAATTATTTTTTATTATACCACATCTATCGACCAACAGACGAAGTTTAAACACCACCACTTTAAAATAATTTTCTGCCAATAGATGTCACTCCAGTGCACAATTAAAACTAAATAACTGTTTGTCAACTGAACTTTTTGAATAAATTTTATTTTATTTTGTGAAAATGGAAAAGCAAACAAGGAGCAAAAATGCAAATCAAAGTGATCCTAAAGCAAAATCCGTACTCCCTGAACAAGAATACCTTGACATGATCTTAACAACTGTTAATACCAAATTTGAAGAAATTAAAAAGGATTTCCTTAAGAAAATGAATGAAGAAAATGCAGAAGCTCGGAACTCGCGTAATTTCATTAGCAATCAATACGATGATATCAATGTCAAAATAGGAAATATTTCCAAACTAGTGTCGGAAGTTGAGCAGTCCGACCAGAGGCGTAGCGTAGGGGGGGCGGGGGGGCGGCCCGCCCCGGGCGGCACTTTTAAGGGGGGCGGCAAATTTTCACAATAAATAATAACATTATCTTGAAAAAATTTAAACCATTTCAAATCATTATTTGAAAAATGTTCTACCATCCTTTCGTTTACGAATCCAACTCTTTTTTTTTTTTAATTCATTAAAAATATCAATAACTATATTTTTTTAAGCTGCAAATTTCGCAATTCGTAGGAAAACCGTAAGCATATTATGAGAGTAATACTAATTAAAGTTGATAACTCTCAAACAGATTCACTCTTAATTAAAACCAGAATTGTGTTCAGAATGTATTAACGAATGAATTTCAGTTGTGTATTCATCTGCTGATACATTTCGAAAGAGACCAATATTTTATTCGAAGGGCAGTTATAAAATTCTAGTTGTAGGCTATGTATGTGCTGCCAGAATCAAAGAGAAACCATTTTCATTTTCTGAGTGTAGTTTTAATTCGGCAAATACAGATTTAATTTGACCCGTCTAATCACAGGAGACGCAAATTATCCTACACATTTAATTTTAAAATAAAATTGTGAAATTATGTCCCACACATTTAATTTTAAATAAATTTGTGATTGCGATAAAAAGTTAAGATACAGTTTTATAACATTTTTTTTAAGAAAAGGAATCTGTATTTAAAATTTTAAGTTTATTCTATTTTAGGTACTTATTTCGAATATTGCCAGGCATGTATTTTTGAGCCAATTCACATTTCAAATTTGAAAATTTTAATGTTTAGAAACAATAATGTTCTAATAAGCACTTCGGAAAAATTACTTTATCTAGATTTTAGAACAGTTTTGTTTTAATAAAAAGGAACATTGCATGGGAAGAACCGGAAATTTTGTGCGCAAACATTCACAGGCAAAAGTTTATAGATATTTTTTTCTTATTATTCGAAGGGTTAAACCCGTTTTCAGGATGTAAAATTCCATTTGAGAATTCATCTGCTGACACAATTCAAAGGAAAACATTATCTTATTCGAAGTTCAGTTATTAAATTCTAGTTGCAGACTCTGTATGTGCGCCAGAATCAAAGAAAAACCATATTCGTGTTCTGAGTGTACTTTAAATTCGCCGCATACAGACTTAATTCAAACCAATTTTGTGTTGAGAATGTAAATTTCCAGTTGATTCATCTGTTGACACATTTCGAAGGAAAACATCCTCTCATTCGAACTTAAGTTATAATATTCTATTTGCAGACTATGTATGTGCTGCCAGAATCAAAGAAAAACCATTTTCATGTTCTGAGTGTAGTTTTAACCCTTTCTAATTTGGAGCGAGATTTCTCGCACTCTTGGCCGTGCCCAGTAGGCCGGCCATAGAAGAATAGCGAGTTATCTCGCTATTCTTTGAGCAAGATTTTATTTTTTACTTTATTTTTTTTTTATTATTTTTTTTTAAATTTTTTTTTTTTAAGATTTTCCCAAGTCATTTAAATATCCTTTCAAGGTGTAATGTTTTTAATTTATAAAAATAAGATTTAAAAATGATTTATTTTTATTAAAATTCATGGCCTGCTGTTCAGAGCTACATTCCAACATACTGGCATTTAAAAGGTTAATTCACCGCGTACAAACTGGTTTTAGGTTCAGAATACAACGATAAATTAAATAATGAGTTGCAGATTCATCCTGCATCGAATGAATATTTCCATTTGAGTTACATAATGCTGTAAACTTCTGAGAAATTGATTTTTGCGTGTGTAACTATTGTTTGGGGACTCTAACGCAGTATCAATCAATCAACTTTGGAGTAGAATTTATATACATGATTTTCGTTGAAAGAATACTCGTCAAATGCGATTATTAAAAAAATCCGACTCGTTTATAAATAGGTCGTAATAGAAAAATAGGATTACCATATACAACCCCCCCCCCCCCCCTCCCCCCCACCGCTTGAAGTACCCAAATAAGGGGGCGGCGAAATTTCCCTCCGCCCCGATGTTCTGAGTGTAGTTTTAATTCACCACAAACAGATTTAATTAAAACCAGTTTTGTGTTCAGAATGTAAATGCCGGCAGAGTCAAAGAAAAACCCTTTTCATGCTTTGAGTGTAGTTTTAAGTCACCGCGTACAGATTTAAATAAAACTAGTTTTACGTTCTGAGTGTTGTTTGATAAACCGCATATTTAATTTAATTTAAACCAGTTTTGTGTTATCGATATATCAATAAGTTGCCGATTCATCGTGTACCGAGTGAAGCTTTGCATTCCATACTAATGCGTGATAAAGATGCGAAATTCTATTACAGGCATACTATTCTCGATTTCTGAGAGCAGTTATGTATAAATTTTGTAGTAGAATTTATTTATAAGCATGATTTTATTGGAAGAGTACTTGGCACATAGGATTATAAAAATCGGCATTAAAAAATAGGATAGCTACCCCCCCCCCCCCCCCCCCCCGGTCAGCGCTTGAAAATCTGCGGAAAAAGTACGTGTAGAAGTTAGGGGGGGGGGGGGGGCGGCAAAATATTCCTCTGCCCCGGGCGGCCGAAACCCACGCTACGCCACTGAGTCCGACATGCACTCGTGGCTGGGTTCTGAAATTCAACCACGCAGATGCTAGCCTATTAATACTGTTTGATGATTATTTTGTTGCAGGACTAATTTGTTTTGATCTGTGACCAATTCCAATTACTACATTAAACTGGAATGCTGTCACAGAAGGCCATGGATCTTCCCAACACAGAGAGTGTTTCCATCAAGGTGGAACCAGGGTCCCAGCAAGAGGGTGGAGGTAAAATGCCCTATACGGATACAGATACCTACCTCCCGGACGTGAAGAAGGAATGTTTGCAGAATGCAGCTAGTACTTCTAGCAGTAAGTTGAAAAAAACGCATCAAACGAAAAGTAAGAAAATGTTGAATGTCATTTCCAGATTTTCGGAATTTATTTTGGTTTTGGAGCGTTGAGCAACCAGGGCATACAGACCAGTGGCGGTTCGTGAGTTTTCAGTGAGCTAGAGTGCTTAGATTGAAAAATACAACGTTATTGACGTTGTATCTGAAAATGATTTTTTTTTTCAAAATTTCAACTTTTTGTATGAAGATATACTAAAATTTCAGTAGAATACTTAAAATCTTCATACAAAATGTTGATATTTTGAAAAAAAAATTTACCTTTATATATTTTCAACTACAAAAACATCAATAATGTCGAATTTTTCAATCTGTGCACGAAAAATATATCCATTTCTTTAATTTTAGCAATGATTTGATATTTCGTCGGTCTATTGGTAAAGTCTATTAAGTCACGTTTTTTCATGAAATGACTTAAGTATGAGGTCTTATGTAAAAAATCTTGCTCTTTGGACTGGCATACTCCATTAAGTCGTATATTTAATCGTTTTTTAATTAATTAACAGCGCCCTTGAGGTGATTTTCAGCGCCCTTGAGGTGATTTTTCACGAAAACGGCGCTATATAAATTAGCCAAATTATTATTAAACGTGTTTTTAAATTCACCCTAAGTCATAAATCCGATATTATTGTCAAGCGAAACACATTAGGTCAAACATTATACTCTAAATGGCAATAATACATCGATTTAGAGTAGACCGACAAGCGAAATCGACTAAGTCAGCTTTAAAATAATTTTAAAGCCATTTTACGACATTAGGCTGCGTTTCCATAGAAGTGGAACTGCGCGGGGCTGCGCGGAGCTCAGCGCGGGGCTGCGTAAAGAGGTCAGTGTTTCCATTGAAGCTGCGCAAAGATGAGTTGTGCAGAGTAAAGCTGTATAGCTGGTTGAAGATGAGTCGAGCGGGGCTGAGCTAAGCTGTATTATAGCTAGCTCAAGTTAAGCCAAGCGGGGCTGTGAATACATTTTGGTTGCAGTCAGTTAAACAGTGTGTGTCAGACAGTGAGGATGCAATGTGGTCGCTAAACAAAAAGAAAGCCCTTTTATATCTTTCGCTTCTAGACGCACCGCCCCCCAAAGCCCCGTCCGGCCCCGCTTCACCAAGCACAGCTACACAGCTCAACTCCGCATCGCTGTGCCTCGCTCAGCATGACAAAGCTCCGCTCTGCACAGCACGCTTTACATTTTAATATAATTCTTCTCAACTCAGCTAATACTGTTTCCACTGAAGCGGAGCGGAGATGAGATGTGTGATTTGAGCAATATCATTGGTCAATTTTTGTAAGTCTCAGCTCAGCTCCGCTTCTATGGAAACGCAACCTTACAGCCAACAATTTAACAGTAATCTTAACAAGCAAAGCACACTAAGTCATTATTGACTGTAAAACCCACTAAGTCAGGCTCATTTTTTTGTAAATATGTGATTAAAGGTTGCTTTTATTGCTATCAACCAATATTGGGTATTGATAAGGTACTTAAGGGTTCATTCTAAATTATAAAATATTTTAAAAAACGTTTTGGAGATATTCATCCACTTTATTATTTTATTTCCAAAATTGCTACATATTGAAATTCGATTATCTCAGGATTGTGTTTTAGTGACTTAGTGTACTTTGCCAGTGGACCGACGATATTATGTAATGTTTTGATGCAACAAGGTCTCTTCAAAGGTTGCAAGTAGTGATTTGGATACTTTAGGGACTTTAGATTTTATATTTTATAAAATAAATATGCTGTAAATGAGCTAATCAGGTTTTGCAATGTTTTACCGCGTCTTTAGCTGGACCATTTTTTTATTATTTACTAGCTGTTTCTCGGCATGCGTTGCTATGCCATTTAATAAAAGAGTTATTTCTCCCTGCGTGTCCTTTCCCATTCATTCCGTTCTCCTTCCGCCTCCACTTCCTCTCACGCGTTCCCACTCCGCCTCCTCCACCTTCCCTCTCCCCACTCCACTCCCTCCCTTCCCCCGTCCCGCGTTCTCCTCCTGAGTTTCCTTCCTCCCTCCCAGGTTACCCTCTCCCTACCGCGAACCCCCTACCCGAGTTACTCCCCCTCCCCGCTAAAATGTGGGAACATTCTATACTTTTAGTTTTCAAACAGCTCGCGTGCCACCTATTGCATTTTTTTTATACAAATTTCGTATTGGCAGAGCCCATCAGTAGTCTTAAACAAACCTTGTCCTGACAATAACGAACACACAAAAAAAATAATTATCCAATTTGGTGCAATCGTTCGGAAGTTATGCGCGTACATACATTTCGGCGATTCATTTTTATTTATATTTATTTATTTATTTATTTCAAAACATACGGCACAACATGTGCCATTGACATAATTATATTTATATATATATATATATATATATATAGTATTGTTTAGTTTTGGGGTAGGTCGGGAAAAGCTCACTTTTTCGTCGACGCAAAAACGACCAGTACGCCCTTTGCGTTTCACCCACCTCAAGGTTCACTTTCGGTTGAAGCAAATTCCGAATGGAAACTGGGGGTAATTTTTTTCCGACAAAATGAAATATATACAGGGATTTATTCTCCGATACGAATCGGCGGCGAAAACTAGAAGCTCTACTCGAATCACTCGATTATATTTCCCGCCGACAGACGGCGTTTGAAAAAAAAAATTTAGGAAAAAACCCGCTAATTTCACAAAGGAAAATGCTATATAGGACTATTGACATAGGTCAGGATCTCAGATGTCAAATTTTTAGCCTAACAAAACGGAACTCTCGGCGGTTTCGGTCGTTGTTTTTCGGAAAACGACATTACCGCCGAAAAACCGATTCCGGGCTAGATGTTTTTTGAAAATACGATAGCCGGATAGATTCCGCAACTTTTAACACCAATAAAACATATGATTCTCATATAAAATACGTCAGGAGATGCTGACAAAACTGGAAATTTTCCGAAAAAAAATCATCAAAATACGCGCTCACAGATTCCATCGGAAGTTTAAATATTTGCTGGCCAGTCAAATTAACACGTTTTTCATTCGGGGTAGGTACCTACTTATTTCGGTAGTATTGCAAATATGATGAAAAAAGCTAAGATTGCCGGAATCTAAGGAAATGCGCAGGTACCTACCTGAATGGGTACCTACACAACGAATTAGGTTTTAATGCAATAAATACTAAGGTAAGGTTGTTTCGACGATACAGAATAATTGAACTTTTTTAAAGTTAATTTTCACGTTCTGTGATGGTTCTACTCAAATTCTATTGTTTTATCATTACAGACCAGTTACATCACAAAACTGAAATAATTACAGAACTCGAACGGAACTTTATAGAACTGAAAATTTACTAGAAAAATTTAAAGAATTGTCAATTTTTTTTATTAATTTTATTTTTTATTTTTAAGTGTGTTCTATTTGAACATTGTATATATATATACATTACGCGTGTTCTAGGTAGGTACTTACTTGCGGGGACTTTTTTCATTTAAAAATCAAAACATGATATTGAATGAATTTATTTGTAGTGAAAATTATTTTATGCTCAACAGCATAATGGCGTCGTTTTGGTGAAATATTACAACAAAGTACCTACTTAGTACTTACACTTGCAAAATGAAATACAATACAACTACAATAGTGAGCTCCGGCATAATGAAATTTTGCACTGCTAAACTGCGGTACCCGGCATGCGTTGCGAGGCCACTTCAACTTCGGGGTCAACTAAACCGTAATGGTTCCCTACCAAGTCCCGGGAAACAACATTATAAAATTATGCACTTTATAAAATTATATACAACGGGTACCCGGCATGCGTTGCAAGGCCGCTTTAACCTCGGGGTCAATAAAACTGTAATGTTTCCATCCGAAGTCCTGGGAAACTACATTATAATGCAAGCGCCTGCACTATGTAACATTATATACTACGGGTACCCGGCATGCGTTGCAAGGCCACTTTATCCCAAGTCCCCGGAAACTACATTATAATGCAAGCGCCTGCACTATATAACATTATATACAACGGGTACCCGGCATGCGTTGCAAGGTCACTGTAACCTAGGGGTCAACTTTACTGTAATGGTTTCATCCCAATTCCCGGGAAATAAAATTTTAATGCAAGCGCCTGCAATTTATAACATAATATACAACGGGTACACGGCATGCGTTGCAAGGTCACTGTAACCTCGGGGTCAACTTAACTGTAATGGTTCCATCCCAATTCCCGGGAAATAACATTTTAAAGCAAGCGCCTGCACTATATAACATTATATACAACGGGTACCCGGTATGCGTTGCAAGGTCACTGTAACCTAGGGGTCAACTTTACTGTAATGGTTTCATCCCGATTCCCGGGAAATAAAATTTTAATGCAAGCGCCTGCAATTTATAAGATAATATACAACGGTTACTCGGCATGCGTTGCAAGGTCACTGTAACCTCGGGGTCAACTTAACTGTAATGGTTCCATTCCAATTCCTGGGAAATTACATTTTAATGCAAGCGCTGCACTACATAACATTATATACAACGGGTACCCGGCATGCGTTGCAAGGTCACTGTAACCTCAGGTTTCTTCATATATTTAATTTAACACACACTCTTCCTCGCTTCATCCACGTTCACACGTCAAATCGCATAGTGTTTAAACCCGTCAGTTGCTTCTGCAACGGGCAAAACCTAGTATATAGTATTGTTTGGTTTTGGGAGAGGTCTTTTTCCGCGCACTTTTTGGTTGACGCAAAAACGACCAGTACGCCCTTTGCGTTTCACCCACCTCAAGGTTCACTTTCGGTTGAAGCAAATTGGGACTGAAAACTGTAAGCAAATTTTTTTCGACAAAATGAAATATATACAGGGATTTATTCTCCGATACGAATCGGCGGCGAAAACTAGAAGCTCTACTCGAATCACTCGATTCGGCTCGGTTGTATTTCCCGCCGACAGATAGCGTTTCAAAAAAAAAATGACAAAAAAAGACTTAGCATTTTCCTCAAAGGAAAATGCTAGGTCTATGGTCAAAATCTTAGATGTCAAATTTTTAGCCTAACAAAACGGAACTCTCGGCGGTTTGGGTCGTTGTTTTTCGGAAAACGACATTGCCGCCGAAAAACCGATTCCGGGCTAGATGTTTTTAAAAAATACGATAGCCGGAAGGATTCCGCAACTTTTGATAACAATAAAACATACGATTCTCATATAAAATACGTCAGGAGATGCAGACAAAACTCGAAATTTTCCGAAAAAAAATCATCAAAACACGCGCTCACAGATTCCATCGGAAGTTTAAATATTGGTGGCCAGTTAAAATTAACACGTTATTCATTCCGGGTAGGTACCTACTTATTTCGGTAGTATTGCAAATATGATGAAAAAAGCTAAGATTGCCGGAATCTAAGGAAATGCGCAGGTACCTACCTGAATGGGTACCTACACAACGAATTAGGTTTTAATGCAATAAATACTAAGGTAAGGTTGTTTCGATGATACAGAATAATTGAACTTTTTTAAGTTAATTTTCACGTTCTGTTTTGGTTCTACTCAAATTCTGTTTTTTCTCATTATAGGCCAGTTACATCACAAAACTGAAATAATTACAGAACTCGAACGGAACTTTATAGAACTGAAAATTTACTAGAAAAATTTAAAGAATTGTCAATTTTTTTTATTAATTATTTTTTTTTATTTTTAAGTGTGTTCTATTTGGACATTGTTAAATAAAAAAAATAATTACGCGTGTTCTAGGCAGGTACTTACTTCCAGGGACTTTTTTCATTTAAAAATCAAAACATGATATTGAATGAATTTATTTATAGTGAAAATTATTTTATGCTCAACAGCATAATGACGTCGTTTTGGTGAAATATTACAACAAAGTACCTACTTAGTACTTACACTTGCAAAATGAAATACAATACAACTACAATAGTGAGCTCCGGCATAATGAAATTTTGCACTGCTAAACCGTGCAACCGATTGTTATTGTTAATGGACTATTTGTGCGTAAATAAATTAATTATATACAGCGGGTACCCGGCATGCGTTGCGAGGCCACTTTAACTTCGGGGTCAACTAAACCGTAATGGTTCCCTACCAAGTCCCGGGAAACAACATTATAAAATTATGCACTTTATAAAATTATATACAACGGGTACCCGGCATGCGTTGCAAGGCCGCTTTAACCTCGGGGTCAATAAAACTGTAATGTTTCCATCCGAAGTCCTGGGAAACTACATTATAATGCAAGCGCCTGCACTTTATAACAGTATATACAACGGGTACCCGGCATGCGTTGCAAGGTCACTGTAACCTCGGGGTCAACTTAATTATAATGGTTCCATCCCAAGTACCGGGAAACTACATTATAATGCAAGCACCTGCACTATATAAAATTATATACAACGGGTACCCGGTATGCGTTGCAAGGCGACTTTAACCTAGGGGTCAACTTTACTGTAATGGTTTCATCCCGATTCCCGGGAAATAAAATTTTAATGCAAGCGCCTGCAATTTATAACATAATATACAACGGGTACACGGCATGCGTTGCAAGGTCACTGTAACCTCGGGGTCAACTTAACTGTAATGGTTCCATCCCAATTCCCGGGAAATAATATTTTAAAGCAAGTGCCTGCAATATATAACATGATATACAACGGTTACTCGGCATGCGTTGCAAGGTCACTGTAACCTCGGGATCAACTTAACTGTAATGGTTCCATTCCAATTCCTGGGAAATTACATTTTAATGCAAGCGCTGCACTACATAACATTATATACAACGGGTACCCGGCATGCGTTGCAAGGCCACTGTGAACTCAGATTTCCTCATATATTTAATTTAACACACACTCCTCCTCGCTTCATCCACGTTCACACGTCAAATCGCATAGTGTCTTAACCCGTCAGTTGCTTCTGCAACGGGCAAAACCTATATATATAGTATTGTTTGGTTTTGGGAGAGGTCTTTTTCCGCGCACTTTTTGGTTGACGCAAAAACGACCAGTACGCCCTTTGCGTTTCACCCACCTCAAGGTTCACTTTCGGTTGAAGCAAATTGGGACTGAAAACTGTAAGCAAATTTTTTTCGACAAAATGAAATATATACAGGGATTTATTCTCCGATACGAATCGGCGGCGAAAACTAGAAGCTCTACTCGAATCACTCGATTCGGCTCGGTTGTATTTCCCGCCGACAGATAGCGTTTCAAAAAAAAAATGACAAAAAAAGACTTAGCATTTTCCTCAAAGGAAAATGCTAGGTCTATGGTCAAAATCTTAGATGTCAAATTTTTAGCCTAACAAAACGGAACTCTCGGCGGTTTCGGTCGTTGTTTTTCGGAAAACGACATTACCGCCGAAAAACCGATTCCGGGCTAGATGTTTTTTGAAAATACGATAGCCGGATAGATTCCGCAACTTTTAACACCAATAAAACATATGATTCTCATATAAAATACGTCAGGAGATGCTGACGAAACACGAAATTTTCCGAAAAAAAATCATCAAAATACGCGCTCACAGATTCCATCGGAAGTTTAAATATTCCTGGCCAGTTCAAATTAATACGTTTTTCATTCGGGGTAGGTACCTACTTATTTCGGTAGTATTGCAAATATGATGAAAAAAGCTAAGATTGCCGGAATCTAAGGAAATGCGCAGGTACCTACCTGAATGGGTACCTACACAACGAATTAGGTTTTAATGCAATAAATACTACGGTAAGGTTGTTTCGATGATACAGAATAATGGAACTTTTTTTAAGTTAATTTTCACGTTCTGTGATGGTTCTACTCAAATTCTATTGTTTTATCATTACAGACCAGTTACATCACAAAACTGAAATAATTACAGAACTCGAACGGAACTTTATAGAACTGAAAATTTACTAGAAAAGTTTAAAGAATTGTCAATTTTTTTTATTAATTATTATTTTTTATTTTTAAGTGTGTTCTATTTGAACATTGTTAAATAAAAAAAAAATATATATATATATATATATATATATACATTACGCGTGTTCTAGGTAGGTACTTACTTGCGGGGACTTTTTTCATTTAAAAATCAAAACATGATATTGAATGAATTTATTTATAGTGAAAATTATTTTATGCTCAACAGCATAATGGCGTCGTTTTGGTGAAATATTACAACAAAGTACCTACTTAGTACTTACACTTGCAAAATGAAATACAATACAACTACAATAGTGAGCTCCGGCATAATGAAATTTTGCACTGCTAAACCGTGCAACCGATTGTTATTATTAATGGACTATTTGTGCGTAAATAAATTAATTATATACAGCGGGTACCCGGCATGCGTTGCGAGGCCACTTTAACTTCGGGGTCAACTAAACCGTAATGGTTCCCTACCAAGTCCCGGGAAACAACATTATAAAATTATGCACTTTATAAAATTATATACAACGGGTACCCGGCATGCGTTGCAAGGCCACTTTAACCTAAGGGTCAACTAAACTGTAATGGTTCCATCCCAAGTCCCCGGAAACTACATAATAATGCAAGCGCCTGCACTATGTAACATTATATACAACGGGTACCCGGCGTGCGTTGCAAGGTCACTGTAACCTAGGAGTCAACTTTACTGTAATGGTTTCATCCCGATTCCCGGGAAATAAAATTTTAATGCAAGCGCCTGCAATTTATAACATAATATACAACGGGTACACGGCATGCGTTGCAAGGTCACTGTAACTTCGGGGTCAACTTAACTGTAATGGTTCCATCCCAATTCCCGGGAAATAACATTTTAAAGCAAGTGCCTGCAATATATAACATGATATACAACGGTTACTCGGCATGCGTTGCAAGGTCACTGTAACCTCGGGATCAACTTAACTGTAATGGTTCCATTCCAATTCCTGGGAAATTACATTTTAATGCAAGCGCTGCACTACATAACATTATATACAACGGGTACCCGGCATGCGTTGCAAGGCCACTGTGAACTCAGGTTTCTTCATATATTTAATTTAACACACACTCCTCCTCGCTTCATCCACGTTCACACGTCAAATCGCATAGTGTCTTAACCCGTCAGTTGCTTCTGCAACGGGCAAAACCTAGTATATAGTATTGTTCACTTTGGGAAAGCTCTTTTTCCGCGCACTTTTTGGTTGACGCAAAAACGACCAGTACGTCCTTTACGTTTCACCCACCTCAAGGTTCACTTTCGGTTGAAGCAAATTCCGAATGAAAACTGTAAGCACTTTTTTTTCGACAAAATGAAATATATACAGGGATTTATTCTCCGATACGAATCGGCGGCGAAAACTAGAAGCTCTACTCGAATCACTCGATTCGGCTCGGTTGTATTTCCCGCCGACAGATAGCGTTTCAAAAAAAAAATGACAAAAAAAGACTTAGCATTTTCCTCAAAGGAAAATGCTAGGTCTATGGTCAAAATCTTAGATGTCAAATTTTTAGCCTAACAAAACGGAACTCTCGGCGGTTTCGGTCGTTGTTTATCGGAAAACGACATTACCGCCGAAATACCGATTCCGGGCTAGATGTTTTTAAAAAATACGATAGCCGGATAGATTCCGCAACTTTTAACACCAATATAACATGCCCATCCCATGTAAAAAAAGTCAGGAGATGCTGACGAAACTCGAAATTTTCCGAAAAAAAATCATCAAAATACGCGCTCAAAGATTCCATCGGAAGTTTAAATATTGGTGGCCAGTTCAAATTAACACGCTATTCATTCGGGGTAGGTACCTACTTATTTCGGTAGTATTGCAAATATGATGAAAAAAGCAAATATTGCCGGAATCTAAGGAAACGCGCAGGTACCTACCTGAATGGGTACCTACACAACGAATTAGGTTTTAATGCAATAAATACTAAGGGAAGGTTGTTTCGATGATACTGAATAATTCAACTTTTTTTAAGTTAATTTTCACGTTCTGAGTTGCTTCTACTGAAATTCTGTTTTTTCTCAATATAGGCCAGTTACATCACAAAACTGAAATAATTACAGAACTCGAACGGAACTTTCTAGAACTGAAAATTTACTAGAAAATTTTTAAGAATTGACAATTTTTTTTTATTAATTATATTTTTTTTTTATAAGTGTGTTCTATTTGGACATTGTTAAATAAAAAAAATAATTACGCGTGTTCTAGGTAGGTACTTACTTCCAGGGACTTTTTTCATTTAAAAATCAAAACATGATATTGAATGAATTTATTTATAGTGAAAATTATTTTATGCTCAACAGCATAATGGCGTCGTTTTGGTGAAATATTACAACAAAGTACCTACTTAGTACTTACACTTGCAAAATGAAATACAATACAACTACAATAGTGAGCTCCGGCATAATGAAATTTTGCACTGCTAAACCGTGCAACCGATTGTTATTGTTAATGGACTATTTGTGCGTAAATAAATTAATTATATACAGCGGTACCCGGCATGCGTTGCGAGGCCACTTTAACTTCGGGGTCAACTAAACCGTAATGGTTCCCTACCAAGTCCCGGGAAACAACATTATAAAATTATGCACTTTATAAAATTATATACAACGGGTACCCGGCATGCGTTGCAAGGCCGCTTTAACCTCGGGGTCAATAAAACTGTAATGTGTCCATCCGAAGTCCTGGGAAACTACATTATAATGCAAGCGCCTGCACTATAAAACAGTATATACAACGGGTACCCGGCATGCGTTGCAAGGTCACTGTAACCTCGGGGTCAACTTAATTATAATGGTTCCATCCCAAGTACCGGGAAACTACATTATAATGCAAGCACCTGCACTATATAAAATTATATACAACGGGTACCCGGTATGCGTTGCAAGGCCACTGTGAACTCAGGTTTCTTCATATATTTAATTTAACACACACTCCTCCTCGCTTCATCCACGTTCACACGTCAAATCGCATAGTGTCTTAACCCGTCAGTTGCTTCTGCAACGGGCAAAACCTAGTATATATAGTATTGTTCACTTTGGGAAAGCTCTTTTTCCGCGCACTTTTTTGTTGACACAAAAACGACCAGTACGCCCTTTGCGTTTCACCCACCTCAAGGTTTACTTTCGGTTGAAGCAAATTCCGAATGAAAACTGTAAGTCAATTTTTTTCGACAAAATGAAATATATACAGGGATTTATTCTCCGATACGAATCGGCGGCGAAAACTAGAAGCTCTACTCGAATCACTCGATTCGGCTCGGTTGTATTTCCCGCCGACAGACGGCGTTTGAAAAAAAAAAATGACGAAAAAACCCGCTTATTTCACAAAGGAAAATGCTAGGACCGTTGACGCAGATCTCAAATGTCAAAGTTTTAGCCTAACAAAACGGAACTCTCGGCGGTTTCGGTCGTTGTATTTCGGAAAACGACATTACCGCCGAAAAACCGATTCCGAGCTAGATGTTTTTTGAAAATACGATAGCCGGATAGATTCCGCAACTTTTAACACCAATAAAACATATGATTCTCATATAAAATACGTCAGGAGATGCTGACAAAACTCGAAATTTTCCGAAAAAAAATCATCAAAATACGGGCTCACAGATTCCATCGAAAGTTTAAATATTTGCTGGCCAGTTCAAATTAACACGTTTTTCATTCGGGGTAGGTACCTACTTATTTCGGTAGTATTGCAAATATGATGAAAAAAGCTAAGATTGCCGGAATCTAAGGAAATGCGCAGGTACCTACCTAAATGGGTACCTACACAACGAATTAGGTTTTAATGCAATAAATACTAAGGTAAGGTTGTTTCGATGATACAGAATAATTGAACTTTTTTTAAGTTAATTTTCACGTTCTGTGATGGTTCTACTCAAATTCTATTGTTTTATCATTACAGACCAGTTACATCACAAAACTGAAATAATTACAGAACTCGAACGGAACTTTATAGAACTGAAAATTTACTAGAAAAATTTAAAGAATTGTCAATTTTTTTTATTAATTATTTTTTTTATTTTTAAGTGTGTTCTATTTGAACATTGTATATATATATATACATTACGCGTGTTCTAGGTAGGTACTTACTTGCGGGGACTTTTTTCATTTAAAAATCAAAACATGATATTTAATGAATTTATTTGTAGTGAAAATTATTTTATGCTCAACAGCAAAATGGCGTCGTTTTGGTGAAATATTACAACAAAGTACCTACTTAGTACTTACACTTGCAAAATGAAATACAATACAACTACAATAGTGAGCTCCGGCATAATGAAATTTTGCACTGCTAAACCGTGCAACCGATTGTTATTGTTAATGGACTATTTGTGCGTAAATAAATTAATTATATACAGCGGGTACCCGGCATGCGTTGCGAGGCCACTTTAACTTCGGGGTCAACTAAACCGTAATGGTTCCCTACCAAGTCCCGGGAAACAACATTATAAAATGATGCACTTTATAAAATTATATACAACGGGTACCCGGCATGCGTTGCAAGGCCGCTTTAACCTCTCTAAAACTGTAATGTTTCCATCCGAAGTCCTGGGAAACTACATTATAATGCAAGCGCCTGCACTATGTAACATTATATACTACGGGTACCCGGCATGCGTTGCAAGGCCACTTTAACCTCAGGGTCAACTAAACTCTAATGGTTCCATCCCAAGTCCCCGGAAACTACATTATAATGCAAGCGCCTGCACTATATAACATTATATACAACGGGTACCCGGCATGCGTTGCAAGGTCACTGTAACCTAGGGGTCAACTTTACTGTAATGGTTTCATCCCGATTCCCGGGAAATAAAATTTTAATGCAAGCGCCTGCAATTTATAACATAATATACAACGGTTACTCGGCATGCGTTGCAAGGTCACTGTAACCTCGGGGTCAACTTAACTGTAATGGTTCCATTCCAATTCCTGGGAAATTACATTTTAATGCAAGCGCTGCACTACATAACATTATATACAACGGGTACCCGGCATGCGTTGCAAGGTCACTGTAACCTCAGGTTTCTTCATATATTTAATTTAACACACACTCTTCCTCGCTTCATCCACGTTCACACGTCAAATCGCATAGTGTTTAAACCCGTCAGTTGCTTCTGCAACGGGCAAAACCTAGTATATATAGTATTGTTCACTTTTGGGAAAGGTCACGGAAAACCTCACTTTCGATTTGAGGGGAAAAGCGACCACTCTGCCCCTCGGGTGGGTGAAACCTCACGGGTCACTTTGGCTTGCAAAAATTTGGTAAAATTTGGCAAGCCAAATTGATCTCTAAGCTCATCCGATTTCAAAGGCCCCACGGTTCACTCTTCTTCGAAGCGAATTCATTGTATCTATCTCTTTTCAAATGCCTGCAAAAGTTGAGAAAGATGTATCGAAAATTTCCCATACAAAACTGATTTTTGCTAGAAATTTATTCCAATTAATTAAACGGCGATCTTCAAAATACCGAAGAAAAATTGACATTTTAAAGGCCCTTTGCGGGATGGTAAATTACGATGAAAATAAACATTTTGCGAGAGATGTCTTTTAATAATCATAAATTATACAAGATTTAGAAACTTTTAAAATAAAAACATATGTAGCTTCCCATTTAAAATGTTTCACAATATCGCGTCAAACTTTGCAATTATATCTGACATTTGCGAAAAATCCAACAACATCGAAAATGCACATCGTTCTCAGCCTGTTAAATCGGTAGATATTTGAAATGTTTATTTATTTTCTTCAACCTTGCAATACTGAACATGGAACACTATCCAAAACCACCTGAGGTTTTCAGTCAGGCCATGACACCGTTGGCTGACGTAATTTGTATGGGAAATGTTCTTAAACCAGCGCAGGTGTTCGATTTTCAGGCTGTGCTTGAGGTGGTTACGACAAAGTTTAACGTTTGTGTTGCCATATAAATAACATATTGTTTTAGAATATTTTGATGAACTAGGTAGGTACCCTGAAAATTACATAAACGGATAAATAATTATCCACGGGTATCATCTATAAATTATAGCTCATGAACGACTGGTCCAAATTGGATAATTCTTTTTGAGTTGGTTTCGTTATTGTTCGGGCAAGGTTTGTATAAGACGACTGATGAGCTCTGGAATAATAAAATTTGTTTAAAATGAATCGCCGAAATCTATAAATGCGCATAGCTTCCGAGCGAATACACAAAATTGAATAATTCTTTCGTTGTTGTATTTGTTATTACTAGGACAAGTTTTGAATAAAATTACTGGTGAGCTCTGGCATAACGAAATTTGTTTAAAAATGATTCGCCGAAATGTAAGGACGCTCATAACTTCAGAACGACTGCACGTAATTGAATAATTCTTTTTTTGTTGCGTTCCTTATTGTTAGGACAAAGTTTCTATACAACTACTGGTGAGCTCTGGCATTTTGAAATATGTTTAAAAATTAATCGATGAAATGTAAGTACGCGCATAACTTCGGAACGACTGCACCTAATTGGGTAATTATTTTTTTGTTTTTATCGTTATTGTAAGGACAAGTTTTAAATAAAACTACTGGTGAGCTCTGGCATTATGAAATTTGCATAAAAATGAATCGTCGAAATGTATGTACGCGCATAACTTCCGAAAGACTGCACCAAATTGAATAATTCTTTTTTTGTTATGTTTGTTTATTGGCTGGTGAGCTCTGGCATTTTTGCAAAATTTGCATAAAAATATTTCAATAGGTGGCACGCGAGCTGTTTGAAAACTAAATGTAACGGCAATGAAATAATGAGCGCGGGAGGGGGGGAAAAATACCACGGAGGGGGGAGGGTAACCTGGGAAGGCGGAGGGGAACCCGTGAGGGGGTTTTGCGGGATGGAGGAAGGGGGGGGGGGGTAGAGTACGCTATGAAAGAATATTTTTTCTGTTCTTTTTTTTACTCGAATAAAACAAAATTTTAAAAGTATAAATACCAGGAGTGCAGAACTAAGCAAGGGAAAATATATTAAGAACATGTTTTTTTTTAAATTATTTCTGGCTTTTTGGGAAAGGTGAATTTATATGCATTTAATTTTTTTTTTTTACATGAGCTCCACACAGGACGCCGTGGGGAAAATAATTTCCCTCAGGTCCTATGTCATCTTTGGGGATGCTGTGTGGAGGATTTTTTTTGGGAAAGGAAGGAGATGAGAGTTCTGGGAAGCAAAAGGGTTTAAGGGGTGGGTAGGAATCTGGGGTTCAGTGTGTCCTGGGCATCCGCCTCCAAGACCTAGACAGACCTCACCCCATGAACCCGGGCACCCCTACTAAATCACCAAACGTAGCGAACCACTTGGGGTGACCTATGGCAGAGGTGTTGGTTAACCAATAAAGGTCAACTTTGGGGATTTGTATTTCTACATAACATTATATACAACGGGTACCCGGCATGCGTTGCAACAACACTG
Source organism: Limnephilus marmoratus (assembly GCA_917880885.1). Classification (NCBI taxonomy): domain Eukaryota; kingdom Metazoa; phylum Arthropoda; class Insecta; order Trichoptera; family Limnephilidae; genus Limnephilus; species Limnephilus marmoratus. The sequence continues at coordinate 494,639 of OU862930.1, forward strand.
TAACCTCGGGGTCAACTTAACTGTAATGGTTCCATTCCAAGTTCCGGGAAACTACATTATAATTCAAGCGCCTTGCAAACGCATGCACTGTATTATAACATTACATACAACGGGTACCCGGCATGCGTTGCAACATCACTGTAATCTCGGGGTCAACTTAACTGTAATGGTTCCATTCCAAGTTCCGGGAAACTACATTATTATGCAAGCGCCTTGCAAACGCCTGCTTTATATTATAACATTATATACAAAGGGTACCCGGCATGCGTTGCAACATCACTGTAATCTCGGGGTCAACTTAACTGTAATGGTTCCATTCCAAGTTCCGGGAAACTACATTATAATGCAAGCGCCTTGCAAACGCCTGCAATATATTATAACATTATATACAACGGGTACCCGGCATGCGTTGCAAGATCACTGTAACCTCGGGGTCAACTTAACTGTAATGGTTCCATTCCAAGTTCCTGAAAACTACATTATAATACAAGCGCCTTGCAAACGCCTGCTTTACATTATAACATTATATACAAAGGGTACCCGGCATGCGTTGCAAAATCACTGTAACCTCGGGGTCAACTTAACTGTAATGGTTCCATTCCAATTCCTGGCAAATTACATTTTAATGCAAGCGCTGCACTACATAACATTATATACAACGGGTACCCGGCATGCGTTGCAAGGTCACTGTGAACTAAGGTTTCTTCATATATTTAATTTAACACACACTCCTCCTAGCTTCATCCACGTTCACACGTCAAATCGCATAATGTTTTAACCCATCAGTTGCTTCTGCAACGGGCAAAACCTAGTATATAGTATTGTTCACTTTTGGGAAAGGTCACGGAAAACCTCACTTTCGATTTGAGGGGAAAAGCGACCACTCTGCCCCTCGGGTGGGTGAAACCTCACGGGTCACTTTGGCTTGCAAAAATTTGGTAAAATTTGGCAAGCCAAATTGATCTCTAAGCTCATCCGATTTCAAAGGCCCCACGGTTCACTCTTCTTCGAAGCGAATTCATTGTATCTATCTCTTTTCAAATGCCTGCAAAAGTTGAGAAAGATGTATCGAAAATTTCCCATGCAAAACTGATTTTTGCTAGAAATTTATTCCAATTAATTAAACGGCGATCTTCAAAATACCGAAGAAAAATTGACATTTTAAAGGCCCTTTGCGGGATGGTAAATTACGATGAAAATAAACATTTTGCGAGAGATGTCTTTTAATAATCATAAATTATACAAGATTTAGAAACTTTTAAAATAAAAACATATGTAGCTTCCCATTTAAAATGTTTCACAATATCGCGTCAAACTTTGCAATTATATCTGACATTTGCGAAAAATCCAACAACATCGAAAATGCACATCGTTCTCAGCCTGTTAAATCGGTAGATATTTGAAATGTTTATTTATTTTCTTCAACCTTGCAATACTGAACATGGAACACTATCCAAAACCACCTGAGGTTTTCAGTCAGGCCATGACACCGTTGGCTGACGTAATTTGTATGGGAAATGTTCTTAAACCAGCGCAGGTGTTCGATTTTCAGGCTGTGCTTGAGGTGGTTACGACAAAGTTTAACGTTTGTGTTGCCATATAAATAACATATTGTTTTAGAATATTTTGATGAACTAGGTAGGTACCCTGAAAATTACATAAACGGATAAATAATTATCCACGGGTATCATCTATAAATTATAGCTCATGAACGACTGGTCCAAATTGGATAATTCTTTTTGAGTTGGTTTCGTTATTGTTCGGGCAAGGTTTGTATAAGACGACTGATGAGCTCTGGAATAATAAAATTTGTTTAAAATGAATCGCCGAAATCTATAAATGCGCATAGCTTCCGAGCGAATACACAAAATTGAATAATTCTTTCGTTGTTGTATTTGTTATTACTAGGACAAGTTTTGAATAAAATTACTGGTGAGCTCTGGCATAACGAAATTTGTTTAAAAATGATTCGCCGAAATGTAAGGACGCTCATAACTTCAGAACGACTGCACGTAATTGAATAATTCTTTTTTTGTTGCGTTCCTTATTGTTAGGACAAAGTTTCTATACAACTACTGGTGAGCTCTGGCATTTTGAAATATGTTTAAAAATTAATCGATGAAATGTAAGTACGCGCATAACTTCGGAACGACTGCACCTAATTGGGTAATTATTTTTTTGTTTTTATCGTTATTGTAAGGACAAGTTTTAAATAAAACTACTGGTGAGCTCTGGCATTATGAAATTTGCATAAAAATGAATCGTCGAAATGTATGTACGCGCATAACTTCCGAAAGACTGCACCAAATTGAATAATTCTTTTTTTGTTATGTTTGTTTATTGGCTGGTGAGCTCTGGCATTTTTGCAAAATTTGCATAAAAATATTTCAATAGGTGGCACGCGAGCTGTTTGAAAACTAAATGTAACGGCAATGAAATAATGAGCGCGGGAGGGGGGGAAAAATACCACGGAGGGGGGAGGGTAACCTGGGAAGGCGGAGGGGAACCCGTGAGGGGGTTTTGCGGGATGGAGGAAGGGGGGGGGGGTAGAGTACGCTATGAAAGAATATTTTTTCTGTTCTTTTTTTTACTCGAATAAAACAAAATTTTAAAAGTATAAATACCAGGAGTGCAGAACTAAGCAAGGGAAAATATATTAAGAACATGTTTTTTTTCAATTATTTCTGGCTTTTTGGGAAAGGTGAATTTATATGCATTTAATTTTTTTTTTTTACATGAGCTCCACACAGGACGCCGTGGGGAAAATAATTTCCCTCAGGTCCTATGTCATCTTTGGGGATGCTGTGTGGAGGATTTTTTTTGGGAAAGGAAGGAGATGAGAGTTCTGGGAAGCAAAAGGGTTTAAGGGGTGGGTAGGAATCTGGGGTTCAGTGTGTCCTGGGCATCCGCCTCCAAGACCTAGACAGACCTCACCCCATGAACCCGGGCACCCCTACTAAATCACCAAACGTAGCGAACCACTTGGGGTGACCTATGGCAGAGGTGTTGGTTAACCAATAAAGGTCAACTTTGGGGATTTGTATTTCTACATAACATTATATACAACGGGTACCCGGCATGCGTTGCAACAACACTGTAACCTCGGGGTCAACTTAACTGTAATGGTTCCATTCCAAGTTCCGGGAAACTACATTATAATTCAAGCGCCTTGCAAACGCATGCACTGTATTATAACATTACATACAACGGGTACCCGGCATGCGTTGCAACATCACTGTAATCTCGGGGTCAACTTAACTGTAATGGTTCCATTCCAAGTTCCGGGAAACTACATTATTATGCAAGCGCCTTGCAAACGCCTGCTTTATATTATAACATTATATACAAAGGGTACCCGGCATGCGTTGCAACATCACTGTAATCTCGGGGTCAACTTAACTGTAATGGTTCCATTCCAAGTTCCGGGAAACTACATTATAATGCAAGCGCCTTGCAAACGCCTGCAATATATTATAACATTATATACAACGGGTACCCGGCATGCGTTGCAAGATCACTGTAACCTCGGGGTCAACTTAACTGTAATGGTTCCATTCCAAGTTCCTGAAAACTACATTATAATACAAGCGCCTTGCAAACGCCTGCTTTACATTATAACATTATATACAAAGGGTACCCGGCATGCGTTGCAAAATCACTGTAACCTCGGGGTCAACTTAACTGTAATGGTTCCATTCCAATTCCTGGCAAATTACATTTTAATGCAAGCGCTGCACTACATAACATTATATACAACGGGTACCCGGCATGCGTTGCAAGGTCACTGTGAACTAAGGTTTCTTCATATATTTAATTTAACACACACTCCTCCTAGCTTCATCCACGTTCACACGTCAAATCGCATAATGTTTTAACCCATCAGTTGCTTCTGCAACGGGCAAAACCTATATATATTAATGTTCAGTTTTGGGGTAGGTCAGGGAAAAGGTCACTTTTTCCGCTCACGCCATTGGTCGAGAAAACTCACTTTTTCCGCTCACGCCATTGGTCGAAAAAACTCACTTTCGATTTGAGGGGAAAAGCTACCACTTTGCCCCTCGGGTGGGTGAAACCTTACGGGTCACTTTCGGTTGAAGCAAATCGTAATAAGGAAGCTGGGAGAAATTTTTTTTCGACAAAATGAAATATATACAGGGATTTATTCTCCGATACGAATCGGCGGCGAAAACTAGAAGCTCTACTCGAATCACTCGATTATATTTCCCGCCGACAGACGGCGTTTGAAAAAAAAAATTTAGGAAAAAACCCGCTAATTTCACAAAGGAAAATGCTATAATTGACATAGGTCAGGATCTCAGATGTCAAATTTTTAGCCTAACAAAACGGAACTCTCGGCGGTTTCGGTCGTTGTTTTTCGGAAAACGACATTACCGCCGAAAAAACCGATTCCGGGCTAGATGTTTTTTGAAAATACGATAGCCGGATAGATTCCGCAACTTTTAACACCAATAAAACATATGATTCTCATATAAAATACGTCAGGAGATGCTGACAAAACTCGAAATTTTCCGAAAAAAAATCATCAAAAAACGCGCTCACAGATTCCATCGGAAGTTTAAATATTTGCTGGCCAGTCAAATTAACACGTTTTTCATTCGGGGTAGGTACCTACTTATTTCGGTAGTATTGCAAATATGATGAAAAAAGCTAAGATTGCCGGAATCTAAGGAAATGCGCAGGTACCTACCTGAATGGGTACCTACACAACGAATTAGGTTTTAATGCAATAAATACTAAGGTAAGGTTGTTTCCATGATACAGAATAATTGAACTTTTTTAAAGTTAATTTTCACGTTCTGTGATGGTTCTACTCAAATTCTATTGTTTTATCATTACAGACCAGTTACATCACAAAACTGAAATAATTACAGAACTCGAACGGAACTTTATAGAACTGAAAATTTACTAGAAAAATTTAAAGAATTGTCAATTTTTTTTATTAATTATTTTTTTTATTTTTAAGTGTGTTCTATTTGAACATTGTATATATATATACATTACGCGTGTTCTAGGTAGGTACTTACTTGCGGGGACTTTTTTCATTTAAAAATCAAAACATGATATTGAATGAATTTATTTGTAGTGAAAATTATTTTATGCTCAACAGCATAATGGCGTCGTTTTGGTGAAATATTACAACAAAGTACCTACTTAGTACTTACACTTGCAAAATGAAATACAATACAACTACAATAGTGAGCTCCGGCATAATGAAATTTTGCACTGCTAAACTGCGGTACCCGGCATGCGTTGCGAGGCCACTTTAACTTCGGGGTCAACTAAACCGTAATGGTTCCCTACCAAGTCCCGGGAAACAACATTATAAAATTATGCACTTTATAAAATTATATACAACGGGTACCCGGCATTCGTTGCAAGGCCGCTTTAACCTCGGGGTCAATAAAACTGTAATGTTTCCATCCGAAGTCCTGGAAAACTACATTATAATGCAAGCGCCTGCAATATGTAACATTATATACTACGGGTACCCGGCATGCGTTGCAAGGCCACTTTAACCTCAGGGTCAACTAAACTCTAATGGTTCCATCCCAAGTCCCCGGAAACTACATTATAATGCAAGCGCCTGCACTATATAACATTATATACAACGGGTACCCGGCATGCGTTGCAAGGTCACTGTAACCTAGGGGTCAACTTTACTGTAATGGTTTCATCCCGATTCCCGGGAAATAAAATTTTAATGCAAGCGCCTGCAATTTATAACATAATATACAATGGTTACACGGCATGCGTTGCAAGGTCACTGTAACCTCGGGGTCAACTTAACTGTAATGGTTCCATCCCAATTCCCGGGAAATAACATTTTAAAGCAAGCGCCTGCACTATATAACATTATATACAACGGGTACCCGGTATGCGTTGCAAGGTCACTGTAACCTAGGGGTCAACTTTACTGTAATGGTTTCATCCCGACTCCCGGGAAATAAAATTTTAATGCAAACGCCTGCTTTACATTATAACATTATATACAAAGGGTACCCGGCATGCGTTGCAAAATCACTGTAACCTCGGGGTCAACTTAACTGTAATGGTTCCATTCCAATTCCTGGCAAATTACATTTTAATGCAAGCGCTGCACTACATAACATTATATACAACGGGTACCCGGCATGCGTTGCAAGGTCACTGCAACCTCAGGTTTCTTCATATATTTTTTAACACACACTCCCCCTCGCTTCATCCATGTTCACACGCAAATCGCATAATTTTTTAACCCGTTAGTTGCATTTTTGCAACGGGCCCCGCTAGTATATATAGTATTGTTCACTTTTGGGAAAGGTCACGGAAAACCTCACTTTCGATTTGAGGGGAAAAGCGACCACTCTGCCCCTCGGGTGGGTGAAACCTCACGGGTCACTTTGGCTTGCAAAAATTTGGTAAAATTTGGCAAGCCAAATTGATCTCTAAGCTCATCCGATTTCAAAGGCCCCACGGTTCACTCTTCTTCGAAGCGAATTCATTGTATCTATCTCTTTTCAAATGCCTGCAAAAGTTGAGAAAGATGTATCGAAAATTTCCCATACAAAACTGATTTTTGCTAGAAATTTATTCCAATTAATTAAACGGCGATCTTCAAAATACCGAAGAAAAATTGACATTTTAAAGGCCCTTTGCGGGATGGTAAATTACGATGAAAATAAACATTTTGCGAGAGATGTCTTTTAATAATCATAAATTATACAAGATTTAGAAACTTTTAAAATAAAAACATATGTAGCTTCCCATTTAAAATGTTTCACAATATCGCGTCAAACTTTGCAATTATATCTGACATTTGCGAAAAATCCAACAACATCGAAAATGCACATCGTTCTCAGCCTGTTAAATCGGTAGATATTTGAAATGTTTATTTATTTTCTTCAACCTTGCAATACTGAACATGGAACACTATCCAAAACCACCTGAGGTTTTCAGTCAGGCCATGACACCGTTGGCTGACGTAATTTGTATGGGAAATGTTCTTAAACCAGCGCAGGTGTTCGATTTTCAGGCTGTGCTTGAGGTGGTTACGACAAAGTTTAACGTTTGTGTTGCCATATAAATAACATATTGTTTTAGAATATTTTGATGAACTAGGTAGGTACCCTGAAAATTACATAAACGGATAAATAATTATCCACGGGTATCATCTATAAATTATAGCTCATGAACGACTGGTCCAAATTGGATAATTCTTTTTGAGTTGGTTTCGTTATTGTTCGGGCAAGGTTTGTATAAGACGACTGATGAGCTCTGGAATAATAAAATTTGTTTAAAATGAATCGCCGAAATCTATAAATGCGCATAGCTTCCGAGCGAATACACAAAATTGAATAATTCTTTCGTTGTTGTATTTGTTATTACTAGGACAAGTTTTGAATAAAATTACTGGTGAGCTCTGGCATAACGAAATTTGTTTAAAAATGATTCGCCGAAATGTAAGGACGCTCATAACTTCAGAACGACTGCACGTAATTGAATAATTCTTTTTTTGTTGCGTTCCTTATTGTTAGGACAAAGTTTCTATACAACTACTGGTGAGCTCTGGCATTTTGAAATATGTTTAAAAATTAATCGATGAAATGTAAGTACGCGCATAACTTCGGAACGACTGCACCTAATTGGGTAATTATTTTTTTGTTTTTATCGTTATTGTAAGGACAAGTTTTAAATAAAACTACTGGTGAGCTCTGGCATTATGAAATTTGCATAAAAATGAATCGTCGAAATGTATGTACGCGCATAACTTCCAAAAGACTGCACCAAATTGAATAATTCTTTTTTTGTTATGTTTGTTTATTGGCTGGTGAGCTCTGGCATTTTTGCAAAATTTGCATAAAAATATTTCAATAGGTGGCACGCGAGCTGTTTGAAAACTAAATGTAACGGCAATGAAATAATGAGCGCGGGAGGGGGGGAAAAATACCACGGAGGGGGGAGGGTAACCTGGGAAGGCGGAGGGGAACCCGTGAGGGGGTTTTGCGGGATGGAGGAAGGGGGGGGGGGGGGTAGAGTACGCTATGAAAGAATATTTTTTCTGTTCTTTTTTTTACTCGAATAAAACAAAATTTTAAAAGTATAAATACCAGGAGTGCAGAACTAAGCAAGGGAAAATATATTAAGAACATGTTTTTTTTCAATTATTTCTGGCTTTTTGGGAAAGGTGAATTTATATGCATTTAATTTTTTTTTTTTACATGAGCTCCACACAGGACGCCGTGGGGAAAATAATTTCCCTCAGGTCCTATGTCATCTTTGGGGATGCTGTGTGGAGGATTTTTTTTGGGAAAGGAAGGAGATGAGAGTTCTGGGAAGCAAAAGGGTTTAAGGGGTGGGTAGGAATCTGGGGTTCAGTGTGTCCTGGGCATCCGCCTCCAAGACCTAGACAGACCTCACCCCATGAACCCGGGCACCCCTACTAAATCACCAAACGTAGCGAACCACTTGGGGTGACCTATGGCAGAGGTGTTGGTTAACCAATAAAGGTCAACTTTGGGGATTTGTATTTCTACATAACATTATATACAACGGGTACCCGGCATGCGTTGCAACAACACTGTAACCTCGGGGTCAACTTAACTGTAATGGTTCCATTCCAAGTTCCGGGAAACTACATTATAATTCAAGCGCCTTGCAAACGCATGCACTGTATTATAACATTACATACAACGGGTACCCGGCATGCGTTGCAACATCACTGTAATCTCGGGGTCAACTTAACTGTAATGGTTCCATTCCAAGTTCCGGGAAACTACATTATTATGCAAGCGCCTTGCAAACGCCTGCTTTATATTATAACATTATATACAAAGGGTACCCGGCATGCGTTGCAACATCACTGTAATCTCGGGGTCAACTTAACTGTAATGGTTCCATTCCAAGTTCCGGGAAACTACATTATAATGCAAGCGCCTTGCAAACGCCTGCAATATATTATAACATTATATACAACGGGTACCCGGCATGCGTTGCAAGATCACTGTAACCTCGGGGTCAACTTAACTGTAATGGTTCCATTCCAAGTTCCTGAAAACTACATTATAATACAAGCGCCTTGCAAACGCCTGCTTTACATTATAACATTATATACAAAGGGTACCCGGCATGCGTTGCAAAATCACTGTAACCTCGGGGTCAACTTAACTGTAATGGTTCCATTCCAATTCCTGGCAAATTACATTTTAATGCAAGCGCTGCACTACATAACATTATATACAACGGGTACCCGGCATGCGTTGCAAGGTCACTGTGAACTAAGGTTTCTTCATATATTTAATTTAACACACACTCCTCCTAGCTTCATCCACGTTCACACGTCAAATCGCATAATGTTTTAACCCATCAGTTGCTTCTGCAACGGGCAAAACCTAGTATATAGTATTGTTCACTTTTGGGAAAGGTCACGGAAAACCTCACTTTCGATTTGAGGGGAAAAGCGACCACTCTGCCCCTCGGGTGGGTGAAACCTCACGGGTCATTTTGGCTTGCAAAAATTTGGTAAAATTTGGCAAGCCAAATTGATCTCTAAGCTCATCCGATTTCAAAGGCCCCACGGTTCACTCTTCTTCGAAGCGAATTCATTGTATCTATCTCTTTTCAAATGCCTGCAAAAGTTGAGAAAGATGTAGCGAAAATCTCTCATACAAAATTGATTTGGCTAGGTACATAAATTTTAAATGTCATTCTTCATTTTTCGATTTCCCACCGGCCGACTGGCATACGTGATTTCTTAGAAAATATCACGCTTGGAAGCCAAAATTTAGTAAAACTACGTCAACGAGACTTTTTAAAAGGTCAATTGACCATCGCAATTATCACTTTTCACAAAAACATCGTTGTAATATTCGATTGAAAACTGACATTTGCGAAAAAACTACGGAAAAGTCATATTTTGAAACTAATGTTTAAAAATAGGTACAATTTACACGGAGACGCCTATCGACAGAATCTACAACCGCAGCTTTTCCTTGGAGAAATTCAAAAATGTGTCGAAATCTAAATTGGAACGTTCGCAGATCCTAGCGCGAAAAAAATGCTGTTGTTCAACGACTGATGGAACAAGTTTCAAATTGATTGTATTCGTACGAGGGTAAATAATAATCTTTATTAAATTTTCTCGAATCTTGCAACACTAAGCATGGAACATTATTCAAAACCACCGCAAGTTTTCAGCGAGGCCCTGACAGCCTTAGCTGACGTAATTTGTATGTAAAATGTTCTAAAACGGGCGCAGGTGTTCGATTTTCAGGCTGTGCTTGAGGTGGTTGAGACAAAGTTTAACGGTTGTGTTGCCATATAAATGAAATATTATTAACCATTTAAATACTAAGTAGGTACTTAATACAAAATTTAATAAAATCAAATAAAATGAGGTGCTTATCCCGATGACCAAATTTGTTTTCCTAAATAATAAAAATAAAATTATAGCGCCATTTTTGTGAAAAAAAACCCTAGGTTTTGTAAAATAATGGATCCAAAGTATCAGGAGCGCAGAAATTGACCGAGATAATAATATGTTGTTTTAGCTTCATTAAATTATACACGGTTAACCGTTCATCCCATTGCGACGAATCTTTGAGAATTTGATGATGGCATGTCTCCGATTGTGTCTACATACTTCTGTTTGGCAGATTTCTGCTGCTAGGCCCTGTCGGCGGCTTTATACATACGTATGTTTAACTATATGAAAAACTGTAAAATCGGTAGGTACCTGAGAAACTGATATATTATAAAATTATAAAAATAAAATTAAAGCGCCATTTTTGTGAAAAATTGCATTGCACATTCTGTATAAACGTTACAGGGTACCTTCCAGGAGCGCAGAAATTGACTGAGGAATATTTAACTGTATGAAAAACTATAAAATCGTTAGGTGCCTGAGAAACTGATATAGGTATTATAAATGAATCGCCGATATGCAAGTACGCCCATAACTTTCGAATGCATGCACCGAATTGGATAATTATTTTTGTTTTGTGTTTGTAATTGTTAGGATAAGGTTTTTATTGATCTTCTGGTGAGCACTGGCATTATGAAATTTGTATAAAATGGTTGCCGAAATGTTTGCACGCGCATAACTTTCGAACGGATGCATCGAATTGAATAATTGTTTTTTTGGTGGGTTCGTTACTGTTAGGACAAGGTTTTGCATAAAAATACCGGTGAGATCTGCCATAATGAAATTTGTATAAAAATGAATTGCCGAAATGTATATATGCGTATAACTTTCGAACGAATGCACCGAATCTGAAAATTCTTTTTTTATTGTTTTCGTTACTGATAGGACAAGGTTTCTATAAAACTACTGGTAAGCTCTGGCATTATGAAATTTGCATAAAAATCAATCGTCGAAATGTATGAACGCGTATAACTTCCGAAAGACTGCACAAAATTGAATAATTTTTTTTTGTTATGTTTGTTTATTGGCTGGTGAGCTCTGGCATTACGAAATTTGCATAAAAATATTTCAATAGGTGGCACGCGAGCTGTTTGAAAACCAAATGTAACGGCAATGAAATAATGAGCGCGGGAGGGGGGAAAAAACCACGGAGGGGGGAGGGTAATCTGGGAAGGGGGAGGGGAACCCGGGAGGGGTTTTGCGGGATGGAGGAAGGGGGGGGGGGGGGGTAGAGTACGCTATGAAAGAATATTTTTTCTGTTCTTTTTTTTACTCGAATAAAACAAAATTTTAAAAGGATAAATACCAGGAGTGCAGAACTAAGCAAGGGAAAATATATTAAGAACATGTTTTTTTCAATTATTTCTGGCTTTTTGGGAAAGGTGAATTTATATGCATTTAATTTTTTTTTTTTACATGAGCTCCGCACAGGAGGCCGTGGGGAAAATAATTTCCCTCAGGTCCTATGTCATCTTTGGGGATGCTGTGTGGAGGATTTTTTTTAAGGAAAGGAAGGAGATGAGAGTTCTGGGAAGGAAAAGGGTTTAAGGGGTGGGTAGGAATCTGGGGTTCAGTGTGTCCTGGACATCCGCCTCCAAGACCTAGACAGACCTCACCCCATGAACCCGGACACCCCTACTAAATCACCAAACGTAGCGAACCACTTGAGGTGACCTATGGCAGAGAAGTTGGTTATCCAATAAAGGACAACTTTGGGGATTTGTATTTCTACATTACATTATATACAACGGGTACCCGGCATGCGTTGCAACAACACTGTAACCTCGGGGTCAACTTAACTGTAATGGTTCCATTCCAAGTTCCGGGAAACTACATTATAATTCAAGCGCCTTGCAAACGCATGCACTGTATTATAACATTATATACAACGGGTACCCGGCATGCGTTGCAACATTACTGTAATCTCGGGGTCAACTTAACTGTAATGGTTCCATTCCAAGTTCCGGAAAACTACATTATAATGCAAGAGCCTTACAAACGCCTGCTTTATATTATAACATTATATACAAAGGGTACCCGGCATGCGTTGCAAGATCACTGTAACCTCAGGGTCAACTTAACTGTAATGGTTCCATTCCAAGTTCCTGGAAACTACATTATAATACAAGCGCCTTGCAAACGCCTGCTTTATATTATAACATTATATACAAAGGGTACCCGGCATGCGTTGCAACATCGCTGTAACCTCGGGGTCAACTTAACTGTAATGGTTCCATTCCAAGTTCCGGGAAACTACATTATAATTCAAGCGCCTTGCAAACGCATGCAATGTATTATAACATTATATACAACGGGTACCCGGCATGCGTTGCAACATCACTGTAATCTCGGGGTCAACTTAACTGTAATGGTTCCATTCCAAGTTCCGGGAAACTACATTATAATGCAAGCGCCTTGCAAACGCCTGTTTTATATTATAACATTATATACAAAGGGTTCCCGGCATGCGTTGCAACATCACTGTAACCTCGGGATCAACTTAACTGTATTCCATTCCAAGTTCAGGGAAACTACATTATTATGCAAGCGCCTTGCAAATAGCTGCACTATATTATAACATTATATACAACGGGTACCCGGCATGCGTTGCAAAGTCACTGTAACCTCAGGTTTCTTCATATAATTAATTTAACACACACTCCTCCTCGCTTCATCCACATTCACACGCAAATCGCAAAGTGTTTTAACCCGTCAGTTGCTTCTGCAACGGGCAAAACCTAGTATATATTAATGCTCAGTTTTGGGGTAGGTCGGGAAAAGCTCACTTTCGATTTGAGGGGAAAAGCGACCACTCTGTCCCTCGGGTGGGTAAAACCTCACGGGTCACTTTGGCTCGCGGCAATTTGGTAAAATTTGGCACGCCAAATTGACCTCTAAGCTCAACCAATTTCAAACGCAAGAAGGTACACTCTCCTTCGAAGCCAATTCAGGGTTGCTATCTCTTTTTAAATGCCTGGAAAAGTTGAGAAAGATATAGCGAAAATCTCCCATACAAAATTGATTTGGCTAGGTACGCAGATTTTAAATGTCATCTTTCATTTTTCGTTTTCCCACCGGCCGACTGGCATACGCGATTTTGTCGAAAATATCACGCTTGGAAGCCAAAATTTAGTGAAATTCCGTCAACAAGAGTTTTTCAAAGGTCAATTGACCGTCGTAATTATCACTTTTCTCAAAAACATCGTTGTAATATTTGTTTTAAAACTGACATGTGCAAAAAAACAACATAAAAGTCGAGTATTGAAACTAATCTTTAAAATTATGTACTGTTTTCACGACGCCGCCAGTCGACAGGACATAGAATTAAAACATTTCATTAGAAAAATTTAAAAATAGACTAAAATTCAAATTCGAACGCGAAACAAAATTGGAGTGTCTTAAATTGGCGTTGTTAGCAGGTTTTAAAATCGAATTTCATCATTCATGAATCGTTATTATGCCGGTACACGGTGGTAAAAAAAATACTGCTCGAAATATAATAATTATTTTTTTAATTATTTTGAATGATAATTTTCTTGATATTTTTTTTTTCGAAAATAGAGTCGGGCCTTCACGACTAACGTTTGAGCGGCGTAGAAACATTTCTCAAATGACGATGCTTAGAATTTCCGTTTTTTTCCATACATGTATCGTTGTGAATAATTATTTATTACGAAAGTAGTATGCGCGTTCGTGAATTTAAAAGTTGGATGTTTGACCGATGTCATTTCTAGAAAAATATTTAAAAAAGAGACGATTTTATTTTTATTTTTAAAAAAATATTATTATTTAATCAATTTATTTTTACCAAAAATGAGTAACGCAGTTTTGGCGGACCCTGTTATTTAGAACACACAGATAAACCATGCAACTTAGTGATGGAAATAAGTGCTTAGGTACCTACCTACCGGCTTACCGACTTACTACCGTGTTTTTTTTGCGAAAATGAGTAGGTACCTAGACGAATTATGTAGGTACTTACATTGGATGCCGGGTTGTTGCAATAAAATTGAAGAATTCAACATTTCTTTAAAGTTAATTCTAACGTTCTGCGTAAGTTCTATTCGAGTTCTGTTGTTATATCATTTTATCCAGTTGCACTACTGAAGTCAGTGAAACTATGGCATCCCCAGTTGGGGTATGTTGTGAGGCTAAAGGTAGTGGGGAGGGGAGGGAGATGGAGACGAGGAAGGTGGGGAAGTACCTGGCTATTCAGATCTGGTCACCAAAAACGGTAAAATCCATTTCAAGCAACGTTATGAAAATGAATAAATTTAAATATCTTAACATGGTCAATTTTTTGCCAAATTATGCAGGTAAAAGCACACTTTTTTTAAGTTAATTTTCACGTTCTGTGTTAATTCTTCTTCGATTCCGATGAAACTTTGGGGACCTTCGAGTCTCAATGTATAAAATGGTGAGCTCTGGCATCATGAAATTATGCATTGCTAAACCGTTCATCCGATTGCGATGAAACTTTGGGAATTTGATGTGTGCATGCCTCCGATGGCGTCTAGATACTTCTGTTTGACAGGTTTCAGCTGCTAGGCCCTGCGGGTGGCCTTATACATACGTATGTTTAACCACTGAGCGTTGCTCTCCTCGCCTTATTTGCCTTTAAAAACCCTCAACACAACACCTCCAAAGATGAAATGACCCCGAAGGAAATTATTTTCCTCAGGGTCTCCTGTGTGTAGCTCATGTAAAAAAAGGATAAATACCAGGAGTGCAGAACTAAGCAAGGGAAAAAATATTAAGAAAATGTTTTTTTTTTTCAATTATTTCTGGCTTTCACCATCCAAGGGTATTCTATGTAGGTCATCATTTAAGACTGACATAGACAGGAAAGGTGAATTTATATGCATTTTTTTTTTTTTTTTACATGAGCTCCACACAGGAGGCCGTGGGGAAAATAATTTCCCTCAGGGCCTATGTCATCTTTGGGGATGCTGTGTGGAGGATTTTTTTTAGGAAAGAAAGGAGATGAGAGTTCTGGGAAGGAAAAGGGTTTAAGGGGTGGGTAGGAATCTGGGGTTCAGTGTGTCCTGGTCATCCGCCTCCAAGACCTAGAAAAACCTCACCCATGAATCCGGGCACCCCTACTAAATCACCAAACGTAGCGAACCACTTGGGGTGACCGACGGCAGAGGTGTTGGTTATTCAATAAAGGTCAATTTTAGGCATTTGTATTTCTACATAACATTATATACAACGGGTACCCGGCATGCGTTGCAAAATCACTGTAACCTTGGGGAGAACTCAGGATGAAATTATGCAGTGTTAATTTTTTTTTTTTACTTTAGCTCCACACAGGAGGCTCCAAAGAAAACAATTTCCCTAGGGGCCTATGTCATCTTTGAGGATGCTGTGCGGAGGGTTTTTTAAGGGAAAGGAAGGAGAAGAAGATATGGGAAGGAAAAAGGTCTGAGGGGTGTTTAGGAATCTGGGGGTCAGTGTGGCCAGGAGTGACGAACGTATGAATCTATTCCTCACACTGCGGTGCATGGCGAAGGTTTGGGAGAATCTGGCTGGAGAGGTCAAAAGCCTTCCAATAATTATGGTAACAAGGGAAAGGATAAGAGGGAGATATAAGTTAGTGACGTATTTTATATTGTTAATGGACTTTTTGTCCGTAAATAAATAAATTATATACAGCGGGTACCCGGCATGCGTTGCAAGGCCACTTTAACCTCGGGGTCCATTAAACTGTAATGGTTCCATCCCAAATCTCGGAAAACCACATTATAATGCAAGCGCCTGTACTATAGAACATTATATACAACGGATACCCGGCAGGCGTTGCAAGATCACTGTAACCTGGGGGTCAACTTTACTGTAATGGTTCCATCATAATTCCCGGGAAATAACATTTTAAAGTAAGTGCCTGCAATATATAACATGATATACAATGGTTACTCGGCATGCGTTGCAAGGTCACTGTAACCTCGGGGTCAACTTAACTGTAATGGTTCCATTCCAATTTCTGAAAAATTACATTTGAATGCAAGCGCTGCACTACATAACATTATATACAACGGTTACCCGGCATGGGTTGCAAGGTCACTGTAACCTCAGGTTTCTTCATATATTTAATTTAAAACACACTCCTCCTCGCTTCATCCACGTTCACACGCAAATCGCATAGTGTTTTAACCCGTCAGTTGCTTCTGCAACGGGCCCCGCTAGTATATATATTAATGTTCAGTTTTGGGGTAGGTCAGGGAAAAGCTCACTTTTTCCGCTCACGCCATTGGTCGGAAAAACTCACTTTTGAATTCAGGGGAAAAGCGACCAAACCGCCTCTCTTTTTCACCCCCAAACTGCCCCCTCTTTTTCACCCACCTCAAGGGTCACTTTAGCTTGAAGCCGTCTTAAATATCTGGCAAGCCAAATTGACATCTAAGCTCATCCGACTGGGTGAAACCTCAAGGGTCAGTTTCGCGAGCCAGGAAAAAAGTCGCTGGCACGCCAAAATGATCTCAAAGCTCATCCGATTTCGAACGCACCGCGGTTCACATTCCCTCGAAGCGGATTCAGTGAACGTATCTCTTTCTATCTGTGGGTGATTGTTGAGATAAAAAATTCAGCGCACGTTTCGGTACTTTGACTCTGCAACAAAAATAAAGCGTTTTTTGGCCTACAAAATTAAGAGAAAAAAACTGGCGGTGAGAACTAGAACTCTATAAAGTCACTCGATTCGGCTCTGTTACACTTCCCCGCCGAAAGGTTCGCATTAAAAACCAAAAGATGTCTTTTTCCATTAGTTTCAATGCAAATTAAAATGCTAAGAATATCGAGTCAGGTCAGGATTAACCCATCTCTTTTCGCATGCTCGCGAATGCTGAGATAGATATAATGTAGATTTGAAATGTCAGTTTATGCTATCGAAACGGACCTCTCAGCGGTTTCGGTTGGGGAATACGGAATTGCGGCCCAGAAAACGATTTCAGCTTTGATATTTTTAAAAAATATAATAGAGTATAGGAATACGCAAGTTTTGATAGCAATATTATATAAGCATCTCTTATAAAATATGTCAGTAGAAGCTGACAAACATCACACATTTCCTGAAAAATTCATGTCGAAAATGCGTTCTCAAATTATCCGAGAGGGTTGAATTACTGGCCATATGAAAAAAATGCTATTTATAACGGGGCAGGTACCTACCGTTAAATCGAAAGAAAAGTAACAAAATACGTAATGTTGACGCAAATTTTATTGAGAACACGCGTAGGTACCTACTGCAAAATTATTTTTCTCGGAGTTTACCAGGTAGGTACCTACCGGCTTAGGAACAGTATTCTTTCATTTAAATATTTGATGATATGAAAATAAATAAATCACTCAAGATTTTGAATCTATGTAGGTACCTACATAACTACTCGGAATAATCTGATAATTTTGCTAATGTATTTTTTTTGTAAATGTAGAACGAAATTGCTTGAAGTTGAACGGGATAATTATTATGAAAAATATTAAATTAACATACCCCTTTGTTTTGTGTTTTGCATTTTAATGATAATCATTGAACGTGAGATTGGTACCGCTGCCCCGGGAACCATTCATTGATTTCTATATACAATAGTGAGCTCTAGCATCCCAAGTCCCGGGAAACTACATTATAATGCAAGCGCCTTGCAAATATTATAACATTATATACAACGGGTACCCGGCATGCGTTGCAAGGTCACTGCAATCTCAGAGTTAACTCAGGATGAAATTTTACAGTGCTAAACTTTTTTTACATTAGCTCCACACAGGAGGCTCCAAGGAAAATAATTTCCCTAGGGGCCTATGTCATCTTTGAGGATGCTGTGTGGAGGGTTTTTTAAGGAAAAGGAGGGAGAAGAAGATATGGGAAGGAAAAGGGTATGAGGGATGGGTAGGAATCTGGGGTCAGTGTGGCCAGGAGTAACGGACGTATGAATCTATTCCTCACACTGCGGTGCAAGGCAAAGGGTTGGGAGAATCTGGCTGGAGAGGTGAAAATCCTCCCTAAATCAGTATCCTCCGATCCAGCCCGCCACGCAGTGGTTGGGCAAACGTATCCGCCACTAAGACCTAGACAAATACATACAGTTTCAGACAATAGTGAGCTTTGGCATCACGAAATTACGCGAGAAAAGGCCCGTTCTGAATCCTAGGGGCCTGTGTCATCTTTGAGGTTGCTGAGGGGTGGGTTTTTTAAGGGAAAGGAAGGAGAAGAATATATGGGAAGGAAAAAGGTATGAGGGGTGTTTAGGAATCTGGGGGACAGTGTCGCCAGGAGTGACGGACGTATGAATCTATTCCTCACACTGCGGTGCAAGGCGAAGGGTTGGGAGAATCTGGCTGGAGAGGTCAAAAGCCTTCCAATAATTATGGTAACAAGGGAAAGGATAAGAGGGAGATATAAGTTAGTGACGTATTTTATATTGTTAATGGACTTTTTGTCCGTAAATAAATAAATTATATACAGCGGGTACCCGGCATGCGTTGCTAGGCCACTTGAACCTCGGGCTCCATTAAACTGTAATGGTTCCATCCTAAATCTCGGAAAACAATATTATAATGCAAGCGCCTGTACAATATAACATTACATACAACGGGTACCTGGCATGCGTTGCAAGGTCACTGTAACCTCGGGGTCAACTTAACTGTAATGGTTCCATCCCAAAGCCCGGGAAATAACATTTTAAAGCAAGTGCCTGCAATATGTATATAACATGATATACAACGGTTACTCGGCATGCGTTGCAAGGTCACTGTAACCTCGGGGTCAACTTAACTGTAATGGTTCCATTCCAATTCCTGGGAAATTACATTTTAATGCAAGCGCTGCACTACATAACATTATATACAACGGGTACCCGGCATGCGTTGCAAGGTCACTGTAACCTCAGGTTTCTTCATGTATTTAATTTTACACACACTTCCCCGCCGAAAGGTTCGCATTAAAAACCAAAAGATGTCTTTTTCCATTAGTTTCAATGCAAATTAAAATGCTAAGAATATCGAGTCAGGTCAGGATTAACCCATCTCTTTTCGCATGCTCGCGAATGCTGAGATAGATATAATGTAGATTTGAAATGTCAGTTTATGCTATCGAAACGGACCTCTCAGCGGTTTCGGTTGGGGAATACGGAATTGCGGCCCAGAAAACGATTTCAGCTTTGATATTTTTAAAAAATTTAATAGAGTAGAGGAATACGCAACTTTTGATAGCAATATTATATAAGCATCTCTTATAAAATATGTCAGTAGAAGCTGACAAACATCACACATTTCCTGAAAAATTCATGTCGAAAATGCGTTCTCAAATTATCCGAGAGTGTTGAATTACTGGCCATACGAAAAAAATGCAATTTATAACGGGCAGGTACCTACCGTTCTATTGAATCATTTGCAAATGTGCTAAAGAAAAGTAACCAAATACGTAATGTTGACGCAATTTTTATTGAGAAAACGCGTAGGTAGGTACCTACATATTATTTTTCCCGGTATGTTCGAGGTAAGTACCGGCTTATAAATAATGTTCTTTCATTTAAATATTCAAAGGAATCACTCGAGATGGCCAACATATCAAGAAAATAAAGGCGCCATAGAATGTTATTTATTACAGGATAGGTAGGTACTTAATGCGATTGTACTAAAATAATGCCGATTATTGTTGCTTGCCAGTTTGCGAATGTAAGTGCAGGGTGGTAAAAAAAAATACAGTTGGAAATATATTGATTAATTTTGTAATAATATTAATAATGTTTTCAAATTATTATTTTTTTTTAGAAAATGGAGTCGGGCCGTTGCGACAAATATTTGCACAGCGTATAATTTTTTTTTCAAAATGAGATACGTAGTTTTCTTTTTAATTTCAATACATTTTTCGTTCTGAATAACTATTTATTACGAAAATAGTATTGGCGTTGCTAAATTTGAAAGGTAGACACTTGATAGATAAGATTTTCAAAAAATAAAATCAAAGGGTCGATTTAAAAAAAAAAAAAATTTTTGTTCATCAGATTGTGTTTGTTAAAAATGAGTAAGGAAATATTGGCGGACCCTATCTTTTTTAGCTTTCAGCCAATCAGGAGAGAGATTGGAATTCTATTCCGATGGCCAATCAGAGTGGCCGCGTAGGGATGTTAGTGCTTATTAATTCAATTGACAATATTCACTATGAGTAGGAACTTATTAACTTTAAAATTATGATATAAAATTAAAGGAAAAGTAATCAAAGATGGAATTTTGTAAAAATGCCTACGTGTATTGGAACTTTTATTCTGTACATTTAACTGAAATTAAATCATGCATATTGGTTGGTGCAATTATTTGTTTTGTAAAAATACGTAGGTAACTAGGAATACGGATATATTATGTGTGTTAGTAGGTACTAGGTATGAGAGAACTTTTATCTTATTTTCTGTCCAAATGAAATGCTAAAGTTTTTCTTTTACGCATCGGAAAAAAGCGTAGATTGCTTCATTAACATTCGGATATATTAAATTTTACAAATTTTTAATTACTCTTTTTTACAGATGTGTAGGTACCTACTCAGAATCTGAGTAGGCTACTGCACATAACGACTCAGAATCTTCTGATGATATTGCGTATGTTTTTTTTGTAAATATGTGATGAAATTACTAGAAGTTGAATGAGATAATTTTTTTTTAAATATTACATTTACATAGCGTTTTTTTGTATTTTGCATTTTTATGATAATCATTCAACGTGGAATTGGTATCGCCGCCCCGGGAACAATTCATTGGTTTCTATACACAATAGTGAGCTTTGGCATCATGAAAGTATGCATTGCTAAACTTTTTTTTACATTAGCTCCACACTGGAGGCACTGAGGAAAACAATTTCCCTAGGGGCCTATGTCATCTTTGAGGATGCTGTGTGGAGGGTTTTTTAAGGAAAAAGAAGGAGAAGAAGATATGGGAAGGAAAATGGTATGAGGGGTGGGTAGGAATCTGGGGGTCGGTGTGGCCAGGAGTGACGAACGTATGAATCTATTCCTCACACTGCGGTGCAAGGCGAAGGGTTGAGAGAACCTGGCTGGAGAGGTCAAAAGCCTTCCAATAATTATGGTAACAAGGGAAAGAATAAGAGGGAGATATAAGTTAGTGACGTATTTTATATTGTTAATGGATTTTTTGTCCGTAAATAAATAAATTGTATACAGCGGGTACCCGGCATGCGTTGCAAGGTCACTTTAACATCGGGGTCCATTAAACTGTAATGGTTCCATTCCAAATCTCGGAAAACAACATTATAATGCAAGCGCCTGTACTATATAACATTATATACAACGGGTACCCGGCATGCGTTGCAAGGTCACTGTAACCTCGGGGTCAACTTAACTGTAATTGTTCCATCCCGATTCCCGGAAATAACATTTTTAAGCAAGTGCCTGCAATATATAACATGATATACTACGGTTACTCGGCATGCGTTGCAAGGTCACTGTAACCCCGGGGTCAACTTAACTGTAATGGTTCCATTCCCATTCCTGGGAAATTACATTTTAGTGCAATCGCTGCACTACATAACATTATATACAACGGGTACCCGGCATGCGTCGCAAGGTCACTGTAACTTCAGGTTTCTTCATATATTTAATTTAACACACACTCTTCCTCGCTTCATCCACGTTCACACGCAAATCGCATAATTTTTTAACCCGTTAGTTGCATTTTTGCAACGGGCCCCGCTAGTATATATTATAATACAATAACATGAGAAAGTGACATATAAATGTAGAGTTAAATATAAAAACAAAAGGCAAAAAAAGAAGTTAAGGTAATGAGTAGTAAATAGAATTAAGATGTATAAAATGAAAGTATAAAGTAAAAGTGTTAACTATAAAATATAAAGTATAATGTAAAAGTAAAAAGTTAAAATAAAAAAGTTGAAAGGCTGGAAATAATTCAGACTATAAGTTTACCTTTATAAATAATAAAGTACAAAAGTTATAAATATTAAAAAAAAGTATGACAAGTAAACAGTAAGAAATGGTCTTAGGAGCCATATATTGAAGATAATATAAAATTACAACAAATAAAAGAAAGGTATTACGGAGTATACAATGCGATATGAAAAGTAGGTACCTATGATATGTTTCTAATCCATAGGTATTAGAGTGCATACTGGTAGGACATAATATTATGGTTACATGATTATATTTATTATGATTACGTGGTAGTACTAGCAGATAAATTTTGTCTAATGCATCTTTTGTATGATGACAGACTTCCGGCATGATCGATATGAGCAAATTCATTACCTAAAGTGTGTAAACGATGTATTATTGAATTTTGTTCTGCATTACTGAGAGTATTGTTGCAATAATAAGGTGTTTTCAGTCGAGTTGTTTTACTAGGTACATGATAATTTATTAAAGAGACCAATTCAGGGGAGTCAAACCAGTTATTGTTTATTTTAAATAAAAAAATAAGATCATTGAGTATTCTTCTATCTTTTAACGATAAGAGTCGCATTTTTTGTAATAGAGAATCATAGTTTATGTCATCCAAGGGAATTCCTAATTTGAAATTAATTGATCTGAGAAATTTGCGTTGGATTTTTTCAATGGAGTTTGCGTGACTTTTGTAGAAAGGGTTCCATATGGGGGAATTATACTCCAAATGACTCCTAACCAGAGTTGTATATAGTAATTTAAATGTATGAATGTTTTTGAAATCTTTACATAGTCTTAGAATGAAACCCAGCATTTTCATAGCTTTATTAGTAATGATATCAATGTGGTTAGTAAATAGTAGTTTAGTGTCGAAGGTTATTCCGAGGTCCCTTATTACAGATACTGACATTAAACTGTGATTGTTAAGTGAATAACTGTATTTGATGGGGTTTTTTATTCTAAAGAAACTCATGATTTGACATTTTTTAATGTTAAGTGTAAGTTTGTTAATGGTACACCATTCTGCGAATTTTACAAAATTGGATTGAAGAGACAAGCAGTCGTATAGGTATATTTTTAATGATTTTATAAATTTTCATGTCATCAGCAAATAATAATATGTTAACATCAGAGAATATGGAAGTGACATCGTTTATAAATAGTATGAACAATATTGGACCAAGGTGCGAACCCTGAGGCACACCATTAGTTGCTTCAAATTCGTAAGACAATTGTTCCTTAATAGAGATAGTTAGTATACGTTTTGATAAATAATTCCTAATCCAGCATAACAATTTACCACTTATTCCTAGTATATATATAGATAGAAGATAGATAGATAGATAGATTAACCTAGATACTCGTAATATAATCCTATTATGAGGTGAAAGGACTTTAATCTTATTTTAATATCTCAAGGAAATCAGAAGAAAAAATTAAATTGATAAATATAAATAGATGTACGGAAATGAAATAAATAAATTAATGCAGGGGCCGGCCTGCCAATCACCAGTTCCAGTCAATCTCTTCTTTACCGACCGCGATAGCTGGAGTAATTTCCCTGTTGGCCGCCAGTGGCGCTAGCAGTAATTCTGGCGGCGGATGAGCGAAACAAACGTGTGAAGCGGCAATATTTAAATACATAGCTAACAATACATTGCCTTTGTTTTCTATCCATGTGGGAATTTTGTGTTTTAGATATGCATTTTTTGTCAGGCGAATATCTTTTTTAATAAACTTACAAAACTGTGGAGCTAGATTATGGTGATGTCTTTGGCCATAGGTGGTATTTGTATTCTGCGTCGTGTGTTGATATCTGTCTTGTTTCGTAATTGTGTTAATTTGTCGATGGTGAAGTTTCTCTTTTTGGAATATAAACATTTAATTTTAATGTAGGTATAGTTGGTGTATGTTTAGTAAAGCATAGTCCTTTAACAATTATTTTGTCGAGAATCTATAATATTTTTTGTAATAACTTTCATTAAGCCTTATTTTTTTTATTTTGCTTAATCAAGGTTTACAATTATCTTTAATCGTTAATTAAAGATTTTTTGATAAATAACAACGTACTATATCCGTAATTTAATACGTTGTTAGTCTCATATTATGTATTGTGTTTTGTTTCTCTAGGTAGCATTAATGTGGAGCTTGTTACCGTCAAGGCAGAACCAGGACCCCGAGAAGCAGTTAAAGCTGGAATTCTTGACGTTGATATTGACGTAGATCTCCCGGACGTTAAAAAGGAATGCTTAGAGCGCTCTCAAAGACTGACCCAGGCAGAAGGTAGAAAGGTTTTTTTGTTTGTGAAAGTTGACAAATAGTGTTTAATTTTTCTTTATTGTGAATTTGTTGTATTTACATTTATTAAGCATTATCCGTAATCTTTTTCAGACTTACTGACAAACCTTAAGACGCATCATGGGAGAAAGCGGTACTCTTGTCCTCATTGTAACTATTCCAGCTCTCATAAGGGGACATTTAAAATGCACTTACGCATACACACTGGAGAAAAACCATTTTCTTGTTCCGACTGTAACTATTCATGTTCTACAAAGGGTAGTCTTAAAATTCACATGTTTACCCACAGTAGAGAAAAGCCGTTTTCTTGTTCCAAATGTAACTTTTCGTGTTCTACAAAGGGTAGTCTTAAAATGCACATGTTTACCCACAGTAGACAAAAACCTTTTTCATGTCCCGACTGCAACTATTCATGTTATAGGAAGGTAATTCTAAAAAGTCACATGTTTACCCACAGTGGAGAAAAACCTTTTTCGTGTCCAGACTGCAACTATTCATTTTACACAAAAAGTAATCTTAAAACTCATAGACTTACCCACAGTGGAGTAAAACCTTTTTCATGTCCCGATTGCAACTATTCATGTTACCAAAGAAGTGGATTAAATCAACACATGCTCGTTCACAGTGCAGTAAAACCCTTTGCATGCCCCGAGTGCAACTATTCATGTTCTCGGAAGAGATATCTTAAAATTCACATGTATACCCACGGGGGAAAAAAGCCATTTTCGTGTCCTGACTGTAATTTTTCATGTGCTACAAAGGGGTATCTCAAATATCACATGTTAATCCACAGTAGAGAAAAACCTTTTTCGTGTCCCGACTGTAATTTTTTATGTTCTACAAAGAGACTTCTAAAAATTCACAAGTTTACCCACAGTGGAAAAAAATCTTTTACCTGTCCCGATTGTAACTATTCATGTTATCAGAAAAACGATTTAAAAATTCACAGGTTTACCCACGGTGGAGAAAAACCTTTTTCTTGTGCAGACTGCAACTATTCATGTTCGTCAAAGAGATATCTGAAAAGACACATGTTTACCCACAGCGGAGAAAAACCTTTTTCATGTGCAGACTGCAATTATTTAAGTTATTCAAAAGCAGTACTAAAAAGACATATATTTACCCACAGTGGAGAAAAACCTTTTTCATGTCCTAATTGCAACTATTCATGTTCTTCTAAAAGTTATCTAAAAATTCACATGCTTACGCACAGTGGCGAAAAACCTTTTTCATGTCCTGACTGCAACTATTCATGTTCTACAAAGAGATATCTAAAAAGTCACATGTTTATCCATAGTGTAGAAAAACCTTTTTCATGTGCAGACTGCAATTATTCATGTTCTACAAAGAGTTATCTAAAAATTCACATGTTTGCTCACAGTGGAGTAAAACCTTTTTCATGTCCCGACTGCAACTATTCATGTTCTCGAAAGGATCATTTAAAAAGTCACATGTTTACACACAGCGCAGAAAAACCCTTTTCATGTGCAGACTGCAAATATTCATGTAATCAAAGGGGTGCTTTGAAGAGGCATACGCAGATTCACAAAAGAGAAAAGCCTTTTTCATGTTCTGACTGCAACTATTCATGTTATCAAAAGGGTTCTTTGAAGAGACATGCACTGATTCACCATAGATCTTATGAAAAGATTCATATCATCATTTAAATTATTTGTTTTTTACGCGGGCAACATTTGTGAAGGAGAGATTAAATGATTCGTTGTGAGGCGTCGCGGCGTCATTGTTTTCCGGCGGACACTCTTAAAATCTCAGTCGTTTGGGCTCGTCTGTGTTTTTGGCGGTCAAGTAATATTTAATTTTGACAAATGTAATCGGGGAATTTTTGTTAATCCTGTAACTCGGAAGCTTGGCGTGAAGCCATAAGCGTGTTGATCTAATAATTATTTGTGTTACGAAACTTATGTGCCGAGTATTATTCGGGAATATTGACCGCGTGTGTCTTAAATATGAATCGTAGTTTAAACTGTCGAAATTTGAATCAAAATAATTATCCGGGCTGGTGACGTAGCTTTAACGACCTGCGGTGAATAGGTATTTTAAAATTGATGCCAAACTTGGAGCTCCATCGTTACTGTATTCTCACTGGCCGTTCCTTTTATGGAACGCGCTTATACTGTCGGTGGCTCTGGACCTGCGCTGGGAGAAGGTAGTTCCTAATTGCCCCCCTGCTCATCCCTGGAAGATGAATGTCGGCAAACAACACCCTCGGCGGACGGTCGTCTTGTTCATGTATGTGCAATGAACGAACTTTAATACAAATATTTTCTTTCTGTACTTATTACTGGTTTTTAATTTTACTGAATGAACCCAGGTCACCTACATAAAAACGACTCAGTCCTCACGGTCTATGAGAGGGTCTCATATTTATCAAACGATGCTGTAAGCTTTTTCTTGCGGAGGTAGCATTCTTTGTTTCAATTCCTCGGACAGGTTCTGGCGCGCTGAAACCCGTTTCTATGAAGCTTTTTCTGGAAGGATTGGTTCACACGTCGCACTAAATTTCATAACCTCTAAATACCTACGCAACACCTGTACAGAGAAATCTTTTTCTTCCCCCGATTGCAACTATTTATGTTTCAAGGGAAATCTCAAAACTCACCCATATAACCGTATTGGTAAAACTTTTATCATAACTTAATATCACTTTAATTTTTTTATGTTTTTCTTATTTTTTTGCCTAATATATTTTGTTCTTATTTCGAAATATGTGATGTGTTCCACCGCACTACCGCTACATAATTTCTTGAATAAACTATTGTTATTTTTATAAATATCAATAAAATAAAACTGTACAGGTTTGGAGCTAAGTGTAACGACAAAACTTGCCCCCATCAAAATGTAGTTTGCAGAACCGTCACAAGCAAAATCAATCTTACGAAATAAACAGGTTGTTTCAGATCAAATGTGATCCGACTATATTACAATTTTCGACCAGTGGAAGCAATTGGACGATCATCGACAAAGAGGTGAAGTGAATTTAAATATAAGGTACATTAACTCTTCTCCAAAAATAGTAAACACAACAAGTGTCAAAAGTTTCAAGCAACACAAAGTTAGATGATTTTACCCGGTTTTCCGCAGAATTACAAAACCTTTTTTAAATAAGTTTGTTAATTTCCTTATTAGTTGCGCTAAAAAAAAACAGACGTATACATCAATAAACTTATCTAAGGGCCGTCTGTTTCAACAGAAAGTTAAATCATGTCCTAAAGTTAAATTTTAACTGTCAGTTAAAGAAACGAGGACGTTAAATAGGACCGCGCGCTGTTTCAAGTGTATTTTCGCCAAAGTAATAGTTGTCAGTGCGACCAGTCTAAAAAGCAGATTATTCCTCGGAATTATATCAAAAAACGCATCGAAACATTTTTTGATGCGGCAACACCGTAAACTAAATCAGAAAAACTGTCAAAATATCCGTTTGTATTTTGTTTCGCGTCGTAGGATCTGACGGCTTTGTTCCGATAAAAGTATTTGTATGAATATTTACAAATAAATGACGACCTCTTATAAAACATATAATATAAAATATGAATGTAATTTACATTCCAGTATTTTTTCTTTTTTTTTTTTTAATTGAAATAATAGATAATACATAATATAATCAACAAACAAGTCCTGCTAAGACAATTGAATCGGCTTGTCAGAAGGTGCTTATATTTTAGTTACATATTTATACATTTTAAAAATTTAAAATTTACATCTTATATCTACAAATTCAACATTTTTTCATACATATCAAAATCAATATAAATCTTTTTTTTCCGATAGCCAATTTATCACCATATATTTAACCTTATTCATAGAATTACATTGCTTTATAGTGTCAGGTAATAAATTAAATATATTCGGTAAGATGTATTCAAACGTTCTCTGTCCGTACTTATTGTTAAATTTCGGAACTATTAACCCGTCGTTACGCGTGAATCTAGTGCTGTATTTATGTTCTTATTTCTCTTTATGCTGCGGGGTACCTAAATATATGCTGAATTATAATTTTGTGCCAAAGTATTGCCTTAACAGGTAAAATTTTGGCACTCTGAAAGAGCAACGGTTTTGAAAATATTGGGGACGACTAATAATTTTACAATGGCGTTTTGTACAACTTGGACTTTTTCAGATTGGTTATAGTAGTATTTCCCCATATTGTTAATCCATATCTTATAATAGATTCTGCCAGTGACATATAAATTATTTTAAGTGTTTCAATTGATAGGAAAAAAAATAATGTGTACATTCTGCCAGCAATCGATCTGAGTCTTTTACAGGTTTTTTTTATATGTCTGTCCCATTTAAAAAAAAAACAATCTACTGTAACACCAAGATACACGTATTCCGAAACTAATTATAAGCTTTTACATTTACAATTAGTTGGAATATTTTTATGGATGCAATTAAAATTATGAGAAATAATATTAGGATTAAATTGAAATTTGGCATTAGGTGATCTTATATGCATCACTTTGGTTTTTTTAGCATTTATTAAGTTGTGATATCTCCTTGAATTTGAAGTGTCGCATATTTTAAGAGATCTTAAATTCAATTTATTTATGGCATCGAAAACATTAGAAAAACATACATTTTGTAGCTTTTTGAAAATCCGTTTGTAATTACATAAAACGTAAGTAGTAGGTAGGTGTACGTGTACAAACTACACTAGCATTAATAGAGTCTTTTAAAGGCAGCTTCACTCGCTAATATCGATATACGAAACGATTCTAACCTACTACTCATGTTATATATTTGTAATGTTTATGATACAATAGGTATATTGATTTGAAGATCTTGTAAAATTTTCGATACATCCATTAATAGAGATTGTATCTAAAAGGTAACGCTAAATATGTCGATATCAGAATTGATTCTGTTTAACAGCAAGATTTTTTCGACATGCGGTGCCGTGCCAAAAATAATTCAAAATCATCCCAGATAACCATATTATTGACGCGGGGACGAAATGTTTTGGTTTTCGCTGCAAGACATATTGGATGAGGAATTGATCGTCATTATCATACTCTTCTATGATATTTATCATGATTAGTGATTAGTATATTAGTAATCAATGTTGAAGCACCCATTTCCGTACTTTACATCGAGCAGAGCTATCAAATATGCCAATATGGCGGAGTAACTCTAGAGTAACTATCGGTTTTCGGAAAGTAAATACAAAAGTTAAAAGTAACATAAAACAAGCAGTCAAATTGATTGAAAAACGCATTTTGGTAAAATTAAACCACTAAACCGCTTTTAAAAATTCTTTCACCAATAGAAAGCTACATTATCAGCGAGTAACATAGGCTATGTGTAATGGTAAGCTCTAGCATTATGAATTTTTGATAAATTAAAATGTGTGTATTTCATATATTTTAGTGGCTGGAAAGAAAGGCAGGGGGAAGGTGCGGTTCGCGGGGAGGGAAGAGACGAGGGAGGGTGATCATGCAGGGAGAATCAATTTATTTCTTTGAATGGCATTGCAACGCATGCTGGGTACCCGCCAGTACATAATTAAGTGGGTATTCTAGACGATTTCCAGCATGATTTCGCAAAAGAAAAATCACTCGAAAAATTTTCAAATTTTTTTAACAGAAACATGTTCTTGTCTATAAATAATTAAGTTACGAAAAATGATTGTAATCCGTGTTAAACTGCTAACTGCTAACTACCTATCAAATAGAAAAATGGCAATGTCGAACCTATTTAGAAAAATTCCCAGATTCATTTTTACTGACTACAACGCACTTGTATCTATTGAAAATCCTTTCTAGTAGCGATTTGATGGTAAGCCCACACTGCGGCAACGTTCCAACTTCAAACGTTTGGACGATCATGTGGAGGGGTGTTCGTGCGTTGGAAGTTCGAGTTGGAAGGTTGGAGTTCGCGTTGGCCCGGGATCGCCTTCGAGGCGATCCCGACGGCCAACTCACACGAACCAGCCTGCCGCAGCTGTCCACACCGTACCGCGTACTATTAAAATGACTATATTATTACGGAGAGTGGTATAACAATTGTTTGAAAACATGTCGTGTATATAAGTATATGATTATACGTACGTAATAATTGTAGGCAACTGAAAAAGATACAGCGTAGCTACAGCTGTTTCATGTCCGCCATTTTGGAGTACGGAATTCGGGGTTGGAGGGTTGGCCGCAGCGACCACACGATCGGCCAACCTTCCAACTCCGAACTAAGTTCAGTTGCAGTCTGGATGTAGCATGAGATTTACAAATCGACTTCATTGAACTGTTTAAACAAACAGACACACGATGTAGGGTTATTATTAATGTGAATATAACAAAATGTAAGTATATACATTAGGTCACTTAGTTTGGAAATGAAGAAAATTCCGAATTTAACTTCTCATAATTTCGATTGTGTTTATGTAGAAATTATTGCAGATATGAATAAATCTTTTTGTTTTTAACAAAATTTACAAACCGCTATCATGAAAAATTGTGTCACACAGGCAAAAACTGTACAACTGTTTAGTCCTGAGGATCTACTCTTAAAATTAAAAACCACGATTGGGAGAAAATACGTAAATAAAACCACTGATGCACAGCTGCAGAAAATTAACTAATCCCGCTAATATCTAATTTAATGTAGACTGAACACTAGAGCACTGTGTACCAATGATTTTTAGTAAACTTTATAAGAACTTTGCATTTGAGGAAAATAAGAAATCTAGCGGAAAAACTACATTTGTTGATAATAAATTACAAATTCACGTATCTATATAATTATTTTTATTTTTTGAAAACATGTTAAAGTAGAACACATGCAGCATTGTAGGGCCACCTTTTTTATGTAACTGTATATTAATTATATGTATAAAATTATTATGTTATCCAATAAAAAGTTGATACAAATACGCTTGATTTGCTCATTGGTATTCTAATAATTATTATAAATTAACAATCAATTTGGGAGGCGGGAATGGGTACCGCCGCCCCGGGAACCTTTATTGGATAACCAACACCTCTGCCACAGGTTAGCCCAAGTGGTTCGCTACGTTTGGTGATTTAGCAGGGGTGCCCGGGTTCATGAGATGAGGTTTGTCTAGGTCTTGGAGGTGGATGACCAGGACATACTAAACCCCAGATTCCTACCCACCCCTTAAACTCTTTTCTTTCCCAGAACTCCTCTCCTTCCTTTCCCTAAAAAACCATCCACGCAGCATCCCCAAAGATGACATAGGCCCTCAGGGAAATTATTTTCCTCAGAGCCTCCTGTGTGGTGCTCATGTAAAAACAAAAACAATTCATATATCCTTAAATATAGAAATGTTCCTTGGATACATAGGAAGGTACACATCGACGGTCCCGAAGAACAGCGTCGGATGTGCAATTTTTTAGTTTTGCGTTAGAGCTGTTTAAAATTTCGTTTCTGCATTTTTACTATTTTTGATATCAAGAAAGGTGACCGGACAACTCAGAATGAATTCAACTCAACACCTCCTTTGAAATGTCATTATAAGTGATGAAAAAAGATAATAATTTTTTTAAAGTAAAGATTTTAGTTAGATTGTGGGCTTTTTTGAATTGTTTTTTTTTTACATAGCTTTTAATGTCTTTTCGAAGATAGCCCAGTCAATAAACGCATTAAACTGGAACAAATTAAGGGAAAGCTGAATTTTTGCAGGTGGATAGTACTTCTTACAGGGAGTATTTTCACAAAAGTCCCCACCCCTCCCCCGCTTGCTTTCCCCCTTGACCCCCTCCAAACTTTGAAATTGTAGAGTTCCACAAAATCCATCATATCTCCTAAACTATACAATATATCTGAAAAAAATTACAATATTATACTTCTTAAAAACCTGTCTATAAAAAAGATAGAGTAGGTTTTTTTGTTATCTACTACGGTTTGGCAAATAATATTGACATTGTCGCCAAAAAAAAAATTTTTTCTGTAAAATTTTGATTTAAAGGTGAATATTTTTTTTGTCTGAGGGAACACGCAAAAATGTTTCTAACAAACTATTTGCCAAATTTAATAAGCTTTAAAACGATATATAACATTGCTTACTTTTATTGTAATGCCTTAATACTGGTCAAAATTTGACTCAATTGCAGGGCGGCACGGCGCCGCGGCGTGCAGGCAACCTAGTCAGCTGTGATTGCAGGTGACCGATTTGTGCTTAGATAGCACTATTTATAGTTTTAAATTGAAACATCGAGTACTTTTTAATTTATTTACCATATAAAAACACTTTTAACACTTAATAGTATTTGCAATAAAAGTACGAAAAAAATTCCAATAAGTGCAAAATTATATAACTTTTCGTAGGTATTAAGGGATTACAGAATATTATTATTAACTGGGTATCACAGTCGTCTTCAAATATTTTTTCATCAGCATTTTCAGATGTGTTACTGAAGGATAGTCCATTGCAGTGGCCACACATATAAGAACACTCTAGTCCTGCCCTCCAACAGCTGCACGACTTTCCGCACGAGGTTTTACAGTTACAAGAATCAATTAGAAGTTCATTTGGATTCGCGGGACATGTCATTTGTATGTGTTAACTTATATTCTCTTCTTTACCATCCCCATTCATTAGATGGTAATTCATTTCCTGGCCATGTTTGAACTAGGAGGTATGTCCTCAGGAGATTCTGGCGGGCCGCGTTCTTTACAGTTACACAGTTTTCCATAAATCTTCTAGCCCACTTCCTTCCATGATGCGGCCAATAAATCCTAAATATTACATTAACAAATGAAAACCTTCTAGTCGTAAAACAATTTTTGAAATTTCCGATGATCCGTCAGCCCCCGCCACCATTTCAATAGCTCTGAGAAAAAGCAGGTTGGTCGAAAGTTACAATGCATGTTTGATTGTTCTTTTTACACTGTTCTGTTGGGAGACATAGTGCAGTGTACACTGAGGATGGATTATTGGAATCAATATCAATAAATGGAACAGCCATTACTTAACTGGTTCCATAATCCACACAATCGTTCATAGCGACATTTATAAACCCGTTCCAGTCAACTTTTGAATGCGTACCACTTAACCACCCTTGCGTGCCCTTCAGCGCCCTTGAGGTGATTTTTCACGAAAATGGTGCTTTATAAATCAGCCAAATATTATTAATTGGTTAGAGATACAAAATATAATGAATCGGCATGCTCTTTTCTAGAAGATGTACATTCACTGATATTTTTTATGGTTACATATTTCAAGCTGCTCTTTTTTCTCTTCGCGTAGCAACGTTGAGGGATGTTTTCTTTTTTCCCAAAATTTCCACACTGGAGACGAGGTACATCTAGAGTTGTCATATTAGAGGCCAGAGTGATACACTTGATTCCTCCAATGGCATGAAAAGTATTTAGGCCATCTAATCTTTTTATATTAACGTCGGAATCGTCAAAGATGTGTCATCTTCGATTATAGGAGGCCCAGCTTATTAGAGATATCTGGTATGTCACCTTCATGATAAAACGAACAACGACGACAACACTTCTATTAAATGTTTAGATCCATACATTCATTGTATATATACAAACTTAAAAAAGACCTAGGCCTTGCAGATGCTATTATGGCGTGGTTAATTACTAAACGTCTTCTCGTAATATCAGGTCCATTATCATACAACCTCTTCTTTGTTACAGTTGACGTGAACAGCTTCAGGAACTAATTCATAACCCCAACCAGTGATTTCCGGAATATCAGGATAGCTTTCACAATCACATGGTATTTTTAAACGACTTCAAAAAGGAGGAGGTTCTCAATTCGACTGTATTTTTTTTTTTTTTTTTTTATGTTTGTTACCTCAGAACTTTTGACTGGGTGAACCGATATTGATTATTCTTTTTTTATTTGAAAGCTGGTGCTTCCCGTGTGGTCCCATTTTAATTTGGTCCAGTTCCAATAATGGCATCCATGAGAAAATCATATAAGTCTTAAATTTGCATTAAGTATGTGCGCGACAAATGGACGAATAACTCCATATCACGCCAACCAATTTCCATGATTCTTTTTTTATTGGAAAGGATGTACTTCAATGATGAGATTTTGTTTAGGTTCTGATTATTGGATCCATTACAAATTAACGAAACTCGGCCGAATCTCTTAATTTGACCCTAACGTCGCGTCGCTATGATCAAATTATGTCTGTCTCATATGAGCAGCACGTTTAGTAGGTTTACCCATATTCAGACAAATTAATTAGTGTACATCAGATTCACTAAAAATCAAAAAATAAACAAAAATTTTAACAAAACAAAAAAACGACTTCAAAAATGCACTAAAAAGTAAAAAAATAATATCGTATTCTTCTACAACTTCATAATCAACTTACTTTTTCTAATCATCAATATTTAGGTACGATTGTTATTTTTGGAGGGGATGGGGATGGGGAGGGGGAGGGGGAGGGGGAGGGGGAGGGGGAGGGGGGGGGGGGGGGGGGGGGGGGAGGGGGGGAGGGGGGGGGGGAGGGGGGGGGGGAGGGGGAGGGGGAGGGGGAGGGGGACGGGGACGGGGACGGGGAGGGGGAGGGGGAGGGGGAGGGGGAGGGGGAGGGGGAGGGGGGGGAGGGATAGGGGGAGGAGGGAGTGGATGAGGAGGGATAGGGGGAGGGGGGGGGGGGGGGAGGGGGAGGGGGAGGGGGAGGGGGAGGGGGGGGGGAAGATCAAGATATGGTATACGCAGGGAGAAACAATTTAGATCAATTCAGCTAATAAGTTGACAACAGTTTTTGATTCTGAGACGGTACGAAGTTCGCCGGATCAGCTAGTAATTTTATATTATTCTATTCATATTATCGTAAAATTCAAAATTATATGTGAAAGAATGGATTCCAGACTTAGAAGAGCTTAGATGTTTAATAGAGGAGAGACAATTTTGTATGGGGCTTGAGAGAATAGAGTATATTATTTGTTAAGACCACCAAAAACATGTGATCTAAAGTTCCTGATTCTAGATCACAGAAAGTACAATCGAGAGTCAAACACGTTAATTTAAAAAAGTAAGAAGGAGGAACGGAACAATGTCCAATTGTCATTCGAATATGTGAGGAAATTTATTTTTTGGAAAAACTGGGAAATTATTGGAATCACGGTTTTGATGGCGTAGTTCTTTGTATTGAAACATTAAAGGCTCCCTTGAATTGACTAGCAATTTGCCAATACTCTGTCTAAACATTGCGGGATTTATCTTTGAGGATGGACAATATGTCAGATAAGGGTGACAATGGATATGAATGTAAAAATTGAGTTGGATGCTCCTTGTTGGCCGATGTCAAGGAGTCCACAATATTTCAGATGCCAACATGTCCAGGAATCCAAATCAGAATTATTGTTTTTCCAGAACTTTGAATTATCAGCACTCGATTAAGACATACAAAGTGATCACCAGGATAAAGAAAGAACTGATTTAAGTTTTAGGGGGAACTGAGAGAGTCAGAGAGTCTCTACTCCACATATAAAAAGAAGAACGAATTTTTAAATGAGCCCATTGACTTTATAAAAATAATAAAAAAAAAATTAACAATTTAAAACTTCTTTTTCAGCTGAACCTTGATGTTGAGCTCGTCTTTACCACATAAATAAAAAACTGCAAGGGTTCAAGTCAAGTTCCAAATCCAAAGCCTAAGTTTTACACCATAGAGGGCAATAGCAGCTTCTTTTAAAATCACGATTACTTTATGAATAACAATTTTATAACCTTTTTAATTAAACCCAAACTCTTGGTTCACAGTTTGGATTTGTCAAAAACGCGTTGATTTTGGTAATTATGCAAATTGAGAGTTCGGCGGACTACGGAATATATGCCTAATATATTAATTGTTTTGTTGTTTGGTTATTAGGGTGGATCGCCATTGTATGGAAATTTTTATTTTTTATAAATCAGTTTTCGCGGGGTGCGGAATAGATGCTCTAGGTACATCCAATTAAGCATACAAAATATCAATTTAAAATTTTGATAACAAGTACTGCCACAAAGCAGTTGAATTATTTAAAATCTGGTAAAAAAATGTCCCTTTTTAAAACAGTTTTGTGTCAATAGGAATACTTTAATTTTTACTTTTACATTTCATAATGAATAAAAATTGCCGCACCTTAAATAATAATATTTAAAAAAATTGATAATATTTATTTTCCCGCGATAATTTGACAAATTGCTGAGTCCACTTTCGCGCCCTATACCAAGAAACACAACAAACATCTTTAGATCAACCGTCCATATCTCGCAGTACAGTTTCAAGTTTTACTAACGTTGATCTTCCAACTGACCAACAATACTTTGCTTCATCTACTTTTTCTTCTTCTTATGTAATAAATCCAACAGACAGTAGACTATCTGTTGTATCCAGAACATTGGATCGGTACAGTATTTCTGATCGGGCAGGTGCTGCCATCGTCTGCGCTACAATGCAAGATATTGGATTAGTGACAACAGATAATCTAACAAACGTGATCGATCGTAATAAAATTCGACGTGCTCGTGCCAAAACTAGGACCACACTGACTGCCATCAATCAGCCCCATTTTGATTCATGCATTTGCATATCGTTTGACTTTCGAAAGGATAAAACATTAATCATGGAGGGTGGACGCAGAAAAGTTGTGATAGAAGAACATATCAGTCTTTTGAAAGAACCTGGCGGACAATACATTGGCCATATAGGCGTTAAGTTCGGTGATGCTAAAACAATAGCTCACAAATTGTTTGCATATTTTGTGGCAAAATCAATTGATTTAGCGTGCATCGTGGCTATCGGATGTGACGGAACAGCAGTTAATACTGGAACTAAGTCTGGCATTATTCGACTTCTTGAAGGAAAGCTCCATCGTCCACTTCAGTAGTTGGTTTGTCAGTTACATGCTAACGATTTAAGTTTGAGACACCTTTTCGAACACCGTGATGGAACGACAACAGGTCCTAGAAGCTTTAGCGGCCAACTAGGCAAGTTACTCAAGAACTGTGAACATCTTCCTGTGATAGAATTTCAAGCAATAGAATGCAACTTACCGGACATTACAAAATCCCGTGACGATCTTAGCACAGACCACCTTTATTTATTGGAAATGTGCCGAGCAATCGCCAAAGGACAATGTAACGAAAACTTAGCCAAAAGAAACCCGGGTAAAATCTGTCATTTGTGTTTGTTAACAACAGCCAATACTATTCTCCGACTTTACATTTCAACCAAGAATCCGAAAGAAAAAGAGGTGATATTGACTGAATTTATGCTAAGAATGTGTGCTCCGATGTGGTTTAAAATAAAAACACAACCTTCGTGTGTTTACGGGGCGAGACACCTCCACGAAACCATAAAATTGTCTCGTTACCTTCCAGAGAGTTTGAGAAAGGTGGTAGATCCCGTAATTCAACGCAACGGGTATTTTGGCCAAAGCGAAAATATACTTATTTGTATGCTAAACGACGAACGAAGACAAATTAGAGAGGAGACTCTGAGACGGATTCTAAGTAGGCCGAGAACGTATGTCAGGGTTCTCTCCAATAAGAGTATTTAAGCTACCTACTTTTAATTTCAACACAGCAGACTATATTGACTTGATCTACTGGGAAAAACCATCAGAACCACCTCTTACAAAACTGATGTCAAGCGAGACAATAATTGATGTCATTGCAGACCACGAAATTATCGAATCCAACATTTTATTTAAGTTCCGATTGATGCCCTGTCACACGCAAGCCACAAAACCATGCATCAAAGTGGTAACGGCATCATGCTCTGCTGTTTGCGACCCTGAAAGACGTGAGGGTGGATACAAAACAAGCTAGAATCTTGTTGTATTATGCCAGCATTCAATTAGAAGAAGGACTATAAAACACAATAACTTTTATGATTTTTGACTTTATTTTTTAACATTGTTTGTAATTTTTTTGTGTAGCAATGGTACTTTTATTGTTTCTTGATTAGTAGATAATATTACAAGTAAACGAAAAGTTAAATTTTTAATATTTTAACTACTTTTATTGAGCAAAGAAGAAACCCTTATTTTTCTAGTTTCTCGCTGTTTTTGTAAAATTTGAATTGACTTGTGGCAGTACTTGCACTCGAAATATCTTAATGCTGTTATAATGACTTTTAAAAGTATCCCCATAGAGCATCCATTCCACACCCCGCTGCTAAGAAAAACAAAAAAACAAGAAATCGATCCACACTATTGGTTATTCCACGTAACTTTAATGTGGATACCATTCCCGTCAAGGCAGAACCACGACCCCGCGAAGAACATGAAGGGGGAAATCGTTATACGGAAATGGTTACAGACCTGCCGGATATTAAAAAAGAATGCTTAGAGCTCTCTAAAACAACTACCCAGCCTGCAGGTAAAATGGATTTTGGTTTGTCTGAATTATCTTAATTAGTTATTTTATGTTTCCGTTATTACTACCTACATACTTACAATCTGCCATTTCTTACAGCTTCGATGACGATCCTGAAGACGAATCCTGGGAAAAAACAATTCTCGTGCTCCCATTGTAACTTCTCTTGCTCACGCAACTTAATGTTAGCACTGCACTTGCGCACTCATACTGGAGAAAAACCTTTCTCATGTTCCCACTGCAACTATACATGTTCTCAAATAGGATCTTTAAAACGTCACATGCTTACTCATACTGGAGAAAAACCGTATACATGTACAAAATGCATTTATTCATGTTCTCGAAAAGGAAATTTAGAAATTCACATGCGTACCCATTCAGGAGAAAAACCTTATGCATGTTCCTACT
This sequence comes from Limnephilus marmoratus, assembly GCA_917880885.1. Taxonomy (NCBI): domain Eukaryota; kingdom Metazoa; phylum Arthropoda; class Insecta; order Trichoptera; family Limnephilidae; genus Limnephilus; species Limnephilus marmoratus. The sequence continues at coordinate 533,978 of OU862930.1, forward strand.
GCAGCTACGTGTGTTCTGACAGGAAATATTTACAAACTCACACGCTTACCCATACTGGAGAAAAACCTTATTCATGTTCCAACTGCAATTATTCATGTTCTGGAAAAGGAAATTTAAACAGGCACATGCGTATCCATTCTCCAAAATAATCTTAAGTATGTTCTACTGCAAATTCTGTTGTGAAAATTGAACTTTAAAAAGTTACATTCTTGCCCATACTGGAGGAAAACCATATTCCGGTTCCTTCTGAAACAATGCGTGTTCTGTAAAGCGATATTAAAAAAAGGACATGTTAACCCATACTGGTGAAAAACCTTTTGTCTATTTCCCGCTGAACGACGTTTACAAAGGCACGTGCGAACCCATATTCTGAAAAGGCACCTTTATAAAGTCGCTCAATAAAGTCACTCAGTTCAATTTGGGAGGCGGGAATGGGTACAGCCGCCCCGGGAACCTTTGTTGGATAACCAACACCTCTGCCATATGTTACCCCAAGTGGTTCGCTACGTTTGGTGATTTAGCAGGGGTGCCCGGGTTCATGGGGTGAGGTTTGTCTAGGTCTTGGAGGCGGATGGCCAGGACATAATGAACCCCCATCCTACCCACCCCTTAAACCCTTTTCCTTCCCAGAACTCTCCTCTCCTTCCTTTCCTGAAAAAAAACCCTCCACACAGCATCCTCAAAGATGACACAGGCCCTGAGGGAAATTATTTTCCTCAGGGCCTCCTGTGTGGAGCTAATGTAAAAAAAAAAAACACAATCTTACCCATACTGGAGAAAAACCTTTTTTGTGTTCTGACTGCAAATATTCGTGATAATGAAAGGGACATTGCACACGTTGTTTATTAAAGGGACATTCCGAGAAAATACTCAACTTAGTGTACGCAAGAATGTGTCTTTCACTCTGGAACAAAATACCTACTACTTAAAATTATTTCAAATATTTCCTGGTGAGCAGACAAGGCGTATCGTCGCAGCGCTTCACATAATAATAATGATAAAAACATCATCTGTCGGGTGTGCCAGCTCTGTGCGGGATTAAATGGCGAGCGGTATGGTGATACGAGTTACACCCAAAAACGCTTGCTTCGATAGAGGGAAGTCTGACAGCCCTTTGAATCGGAAAAAACTATGGCGAATAGCCATGTGACGAGAATTCGCCATTCTGAGGTACGGTTGTTCTAAGTCGATACTCAAATTAATACGATTATGTGGTTTGGACAATTATGTGTTATATGATTTTTTTTTTCTTTTTTTTTTTTTACAGTTAATACCGCACAAGAATCTCAACTGCTCCCGTCTGGAGCCAGTGAGACTATTGCATCCCCGATTGGGGTATGTTGTGAGGCTGAAGGTAGCGGGGAGGGGAAGGAGGTGGGGAAGAGGAAGGTTGGGAAGTACCTGGCTATTCAGATCTGGTCACTAAACACGGCTAAAGCCATTTTCAAGCAACGTTTCAATTCTGAATGGTGGTCTTACACCAGGGCGATACTGATAGTATCTTCCACTCTGGAACATGCCGCAAATATACTATATATGATGAAATATCACACGACTAATAAGTTAATTCTGAAAGTTCAGATGAAGAGTTGTCACGAAACCGTCAGTGTATTAAGTATGTGCTAAGTCAGGGGTTCCCAACGTTTTTGTACTCTAGAGCACATTCTAAAATATCGGTAGGGTGGCGGGCGCCACCTCTTTTTAACCGACAAACTTCTTCCATAACTGATATTATTAACGTTTCAGACAGCGTTACAGTGTCAGTCCATCATCAGGGCAGATATCTAAAAAAAAAAAAAAAAAAAAAATAAATAAAAAAAAATAAAAAAAATAAAAATAAAAAAACATTCTTCCGTAACTTCTAATTTTCCCATAATATTTTCTTATATTCATAATTTAATAAATAATACACAAAAATGTTTCAAAATAATTAAATTATTATTCAAATTGCATACTCATAGAGTTACAAAACGTAAACGTCGTAAAACATAGTAAACAAAAAACACAAATACAAAGAAAAAATTTTGTAAAAAAATATACTATCAATATGTCAATGTGATCTTTGGCATTGCATATCATTGGCCAGTGCCTCATAATTAGGAGAGTATGTCGATATTCCTGTTAGCAAACAATCATAAAGATGCTCATCGGTGAGTCGAGATCTATATTTTGATTTTATGAAGTTCATGTTTGAAAACAATGATTCGCATAAATATGTCGAACCGAAAAATGATCTAATTTAATAAGCCGCTTTTTTCAAAAATGGGAACTTTTATCTATCCACTGTATTCCAAAAGTCCTCTGATATTAAGGATTTTAGCAAAATGTCATTCTTAAGGTCCAAAATTTCTAACTCTAGTAACTCTAGTTCTTCTGTCTTAGCTTGAACAAAATCTGCAATACGTGAGTTCAAAAACTCTGTCTCTGTCGAACAGTGGCGGGCGCATGCGAATCGCTCCGCGGGCGCCATGGCGCCCGCGGGCACAGGGTTGGGAACCCATGTGCTAAGTATTGTAAAAATTTAAAAATATACAAATATGTGTGTTTTAACACTTCTAGTTAATATCGGTTATCTTTAAATACGGTGGTGTACAGCTGTTGGAGACTGGAGACTGAAAAATAAATGAATTACTTTTTTTAAATATCATTTGACATGCATTTTCACAGGCATTTTTTTGTTTTTTATGTATGAAGAAGCGTTTATCTATGGACCAAGGATGCTAGGTCGTGGGGAATTGCTAAGTTTACAGGGAATTTCTTAGAATTTGGGCTGATTTTATGTAGAATCCATGTACTCGTATCTCATTCTGATTGAAATGGTATCTCCTGATTATTCAACCACATTGAAAAATAATATTTATAATTGAAAGCAAGAATGTAAAATAATTTATTTTTCTTATTAAGCAAATTTTCAATAAAAAATGGTTTTTGGGCTTGAACGAAGGAGAAATTCTAAAACTATTTTAATAATACAAACCGATCAGTCTATCTTATTCTCACTCAGGCTAAATCCTATTCGTGTGGCTTGTCTCTTTTTAATGTTGCTTTTCCGATTCCTAGATTTTCACATCACAACGGTGCTAAAGAAGTTTTCTCTTAAAAAATAAATACTAATTTCAGAAAACTTTTATTTAATTTTGAAGGAACAATAATTGTACGAACTTGTGGGGATTTTCAACACCTATTGTGGGTATTTTAGTACATATACACTAGCAACTCTGCTATGGATTTTGTTTATTGGGGATTAGTCGTAGAGATGTATATTAATGGGATTAGTAAAGTTTATTTTTGGCAATTTATGCCCCGCCCTCGTTTTCGTTGAAAATGGCGATTGTTTTGCTTACGCGTAAAAGAAACAATAAAAGCATCATAAAGCTGTGTACACACACAGCTATAAACCGCGAGCAGATATCTGTTGAACCGCGAGCGCATATGTTTTAAACCGTTAACACGACACTATCAATTTAATTTCTTCCTATGGTAGGAGAGGGGGTCGGATGAAATAGCGAGCTGCCGCGGAATGCGCATTTTTTGTACCGAATCTCTCAACTTGATATCTGTCATCCACCGGTCTAGGCAGCTCCGTAATTAAAATGACGGCGCTTAACTTTTCGCATATTGTCTATGGTTCATCATTGGAGGTTATCCACCGCTTACTCCATGGTTACTCCTTCAAGGCTCTCCAAGATTCTATATTTTTTAAACGAAGCTTCATTTATTTATTTTGAACGATTCTAGACCCCCAGAGTCCATGCATACGTTGTTAGTAAGCAGTATGCTAGTGCTTAACAGGAAAAACCAAATGCAAATAATAGGTTAGTAAACACAAAGAGGCCAGTCCTGAGGCTCCATAGTAAAAAAAACCTGCAAGCACCTATATAAAATAGAAAACATAAAAAATATAATAAATCTCAAATCAATTGGCAAGTACCAACAAAAAAAGTTAATGGCATTCGGTATGACCATAAACCACAATAACGAGTGGCTTCCGTGTCCCTTAGCCTTGTCCCTTTTTTTCTATGGTTGATCTGCGCATAAACCGCTTTATTAGGTGTGAACGGTCTGAAGGGATTGTATGGAGAGCGTTATTTGACGTGCGATCATCTTTTATATTTGATAGCCGTGTGAGGGTATTGGTTTATTTATGGCTGTGTGTGTACACAGCTTTATGTCGTTTTAGATATCAATAAGTTAAGAGTTTCCCGTTGTGATGGTAATCATTTATTGTACTTCTCCTACTTATATTACCAAGGGTGGATCCATAATTTTTTCTAGGGGGGGGGGCACAAGGAGCGGACGGGCAAAACAATCAACAATTACTGTTAGGATTTTTTTATGAGGGAGGGGGGGCATGAGGGGCGATTCTTATATTGAAATGACTCCCAGTAGCGGTGTTAGAATAGGGCGCGGTTGGGCGACCGCCCAGGGCGCCGGGCATAAAGGGGCGCCACAGGCGCCGCAGGCGCCCCTTTATATTCCCTCGCTCTTTGAGCCAGGCCTACTTAATCGTAAATTCAAATTCAAATTTAGGAAAAAAATTGTTATGGTGGCAACACTAGAATTGGAACGTGGTGTACAATCCCTTCGATCGGAACACTGCTGCAGTTCATTTTACCGGGAATCCCCAACCATAGAGAAACACATTATCTATCTCTTTTTAACATTTTTAAGCAAGGCCCAGTGCAAACTCCATTTATAATTGAGGGTGCGGTCCGTACCGGTAGAGACGGGAGATAAATGAAAGGCGTCAGTCGGGGTATGAGTCAGTCGTTTATTGGGCTACGTAGCGGAGGTCAGTAAAGCGGTAACATGATGTAATGCGAGGTGCCGTGATGAGATGCTGCAGGCGTGCGGTGTGATGGAGATGGTGCGGTGAAGGTCAGCGAGTTGCTCGACACCATGGCGGTGGAGATGACCTATATTCCAGGCCGTTGCTCGACGCTTTAAGTCGCGGAGATAAACGGTGTGTGGCTCGGTGAGCTGAGCCACCAGCAGGTAGTCCTGGCGAGACGGAGCGCGTTTACATGGGAGCGAAGCACGGTGGGCTTCGGGGTGCCATGAAGTGGTGAGCTGATCCCTGGACTGAAGGTGGCGTCAAACCTTGTAAGTCGCGGGATGTAGCTGTCCTGCGGAGCTGAAGGCACGATGGGCCTTATAGCTGAGACATGGTGATGAACCTCGGGAAGCTGCCCTGGATGTGTAGAGCACTGCAGGAGCACTTGTGCGGAGATCTGTTACGACGAGCTGTTGACCGACGGTTAGTGTGAGACTGACTGTGCTAGCGCCGGGTTAAGTCGCTTATATAGCCAGCGCGACCGGTGGGAGTAATGTTCCATTCGCCGGCAATGTGCACACTGGAAGGCACTGGAACATACGCGGTGCCGAATATTCAGGCGGCTTGTAAACTCCAGACCTTTCTAGGCGGGGGCGATATTATTATCGTCCAGCTGGCACGGCAGGCGAGAAAGTACATCGCGACCAGTATAGGTAGGAAGGTACCTAGGTAAGTAGGTTTGCGATGCGCGCGAATTTTAGGAGATGTTTCTCGATTCCTCTTTTGATGGCGAAGTTTATAATGATGTGTCGCCACATAATTATCCGAAGAATGATATAGGGCGACATTTTCACAATAAGTAATAACATTATCTTGGAAAAATTTAAACCATTTCAAATCATTATTTGAAAATGTTCTACGATACTTTCGTTTACAAATCCAACTCTTTTTTTATTATTTATTAAAAATATCAATAATAATATTTTTTTACGCTGCAAATTTCGCAATTTGTAGGAAAACCGTACGCATCTTATGAGAGTGATACCAATTAGAGCTGATAACTTGCAAACTGATTCACTCTTAATTAAAACCTGAATTGTGTTCAGATTGTATTAACGAATGAATTTCAGTTGTGTATTCATCTGCGGATACATTTCGAAAGATACCATTATTTTATTAGAAGTGTAGATATAAAATTTTATTTGCAGAATATGTATGTGCTGCCAGAATCAAAGAGAAACCATTTTCATATTCTGAGTGTAGTTTTAATTTGCCAAATACAGATTTAATTTAACCCGTCTAATCGCAGGAGACGCAAATTGTCTCACACATTTATTTTTAAAATAAAATTATGAAATTGTGTCCCACACATTTATTTTTAAAATAAATTTGTGATTGCGGTAAAAAGTTAAGATATAGTTTTATTACATTTTTTTAAGAAAAGAAAACTGTATTTAAAATTTTTAGGTTTATTATATTTTAGGTACTTTAATTCGAATATTCGGAGGCGTGTATTTTGGGCCAATTCACATTGCCAAAAAATTTTATATTTAGAAACAATAATGTTCTAATAAGCACATCGGAAAAATTACTTTATCTAGATTTTAGAACAATTTTGTTTTTTGCAAAAGATTAAAAAATAGCAAAAAAGGAACATTTAAAATGCATGGGAAGAACCGGAAATTTTGTGCGCAAACAGTGACAGGCAAAACTTAAAAGATATTTCGTTCTAATTATTCGAAGGGTTAAACCAGTTTTCAGAATGTAAAATTCTATTTGAGGATTCATCTGCTGTCACAATTCAAACTAAATCATTATCTAATACGAAGTTCAGTTATTATTTGAAATTTAAAATATACATACATATAACAGATTTACATAAGGAAAATACATGGTTCTTAAAAATAATTACAAATAAAATAATTTCTTGTTAATGAATCTACCCAATTTAAAAGAGAAAAAATTTCTCGTGTTTAAATTGGGGAGTCGTGTCATTACAGAAAAAAGAAAAAAAAATAAGATATACTTATATATATATATATATTTTTTTTTTTAAATTAAGAAACAAATAAAACTTATGAATAAAAAACAAATATTAAATAAAGAAATATACTAACGTAGCAGTTGCTAAATTAGATATACATGTAGTATAGATATTTTAAAAGTAATAATATTCAATAGAAGTAGTAAAAATAAAAATAATATTATTGCATTTCTCTTAATAGGTAGGTGTTGAGATGGTAAGTACATATAGTTGATTCTGACAATGGGATTAACTGATAATATTGCAGGAGTAGGTACATAATGTTATTTTACGACAATAATCGCTTACATTTCAGTTTAAAAGTTGATGAAATATTTTAAGAGGATATGTGCAATCAATAAAACTACATTAATTTATAATTTATTTTTTGTTAATTAATGATGGAGTTAAGTGATTAATTTTGAAATAAAGTACATAAAATTATAATTAAGACTTGATCAATTTTTACTAATTAGTACATTGTAATCAAAAAATATACGTAGAAATTCTTTCTTTGAAATTAAAACTTATAATTAGTGTTTGGTTGATCAAGCAGTTGTTTTATTAGTGATTTAAAGACTTTATAATTTTCTTCGGATTTGATTTTATATGGTAGGGCATTAAAAAATTTTATGCCTTGATAAGTATAATGTTGTTGAAAAGCACTCGTATTAAATTTAGGGATTTCTAGATTACCACGTGATCTTGAACGGTTACTTATTTTTGTGATTGTTGTTGTAGAATTAAAATGATCTTTGTGTGTTTGTAACAGTGTGTTCTTTTTGAAAATTTTATTTAAACTGAGTACCCTAAAAGAATTAAATAGTTGTATTGTTGGAAATAAAGATGGTTTTCGTGTGATAACTTTTAGAATCAACCTCTGTACCCTTTCTACAGGTTGGAGGTTAGTTTTGAAAGTTCCCCCCCACCCGATTATACCATATTCTAGAATAGATTGGGCAAGAGAGAAATAAACAGTTTTAATCATACTAGATGATAGAATGTTTCTCAATCTAATGAATATGTAAATAAGTTTTCTTTCTCTGGTTACCGTATTTTCGACTTGTTCGTTCCATTTTAAGTGTTTGTCTACAATGACACCCAGATACTTAATACTATTTTTGCATGTTATTTGTAGGCAATTGTCGTCGTTGCATTCCTTTTTATTTTCACACTGTGATGAATGGATTTTAATAGTTATATTGTTCTCGACATTTTTTTCTTTCAAAGAGAATGGAATAAAATAAGTTTTCTCTGTATTTAGTGAGAGACAATTTAGGTCAAACCATGTTTTGAGTATGTTTATATTTGTATTTGCTTTAATCATCGTTTCCTCCCATGATTTCCCTTTAGTGATAACTACTGTGTCGTCTGCATAAGATATGATATCTCCAACTATGGGAAGAGTGAACATTTGATTAACATATATAATAAAAAGGATTGGACCGATGACAGTTCCTTGCGGTATACCAAATGATGAGGTTTTGGGTTCACTTAGGGTATCATTTATTTTGACGTATTGAAATCTCTCTTTTAGATAACTTTGGAACCATGACAGTACTGTTCCGTCCAAACCAATTTGCATGAGTTTCTCATTGAGTTTGGAGTGTGATATGCTATCAAATGCTTTGCGTAGGTCGATGAATATACCAAGACACTTTTCTCCATTATCTAAATTTTGTATTATTGTTGAAGTTAATTTAGCAATTGCATCTTGAGTGCTGAGATTGTCTCTAAATCCAAACTGGTTTGGGCTCATTATCTTCTTTGATTTTATGTAGTTGTTAAGTTGTTTTTTAACAATTTTTTCATAGATTTTTGCTATGTTTGATGTGAGTGCTATGGGACGATAGTTGGAAATATTTTTTTCGTCTCCAGATTTAAAAACAGGGATGACAATAGTTTTCTTATAGTTGTTCGGGAATATACCTTTCTTCAAACTAACATTTATTATATGTGCAATTGGCTTGCTGATTATCTCACGTACGGCTTTCAATGTTTGTACAGTTATGTTGTCATAGCCAGGGCTTGCTGATCCCCTTAAACTTAATACGGCGTTTTCAACTTCTTTTTGAGTTACTGAAGCAAATGTGTGAAAACCTTCTTCAAAATTTGAGTTCTGCTCTGGTTGGGGAGTCTGTCTATTGTTTGGTGTAATATTACAAGCAAGATTAGAGCCTACATTTGCAAAATAATCGTTAAAAATATTACCACAAAGTTTTGGATTTTTTTCGGTGTTGATGTTGATTCCTTGATGAGTAATTTCATTTGATAATTTTTGTTTTGTGCTTTTGTTCGTTATTGTATTGATGATTTTCCAGAACTCTGCTGTCTTGACCAGCATTTTTTATTTTATCACGAAAATATTTTTCTTTTGTCAGTCTAATTAAAAGCGCAAGTTTGTTTCGGTATTTCTTGTAGAAAGTGGCGATTTTTTCATCATTTGGGAATTTTTTACACTGGTGGTAGTATTTTTCTTTATTTCTGATTGAAATCACTAGTCCATGAGTTATCCATGGCTTTATTAATCTGTGCTTAGATTTTGGTTTGTAAACAATTATTTGTGTGGATAGGTTTATGTGGTTTTGGAAAACTGTTTCGAAATTCTCAGCACAGGTATTTGGATTTTCCGATTCAAATATGGATGCCCAGGTTTCCGTTTTAAGGTTTGTTCTTAAAATTTCCATATTTAAATTTTTTTTTTCATATTTTTTTTTGTCAGTTGTATGAGAGTTGGTACTTCTTTTATCAATGTTGGTAACAAATATACAGGTGTAGTGATCGGTAATGCTGGTTTTCCATAATATTGACATGTTTTTGTCATTGTTATTTGAGTTGCACCATATGTGATCAATGCAGGAAGGAATTTGTCCTCTGACATTCCGTGTTGGATTATTTATAAATGATTTATAGTTTAGCGAAGTCATTACATTTATATAATCTTCCTTTAGATTCTAGTTGCAGACTCCGTATGTACTGCCAGAATCAAAGAAAAACCATATTCATGTTCTGAGTGTACTTTTAATTCGCCGCATACAGACTTAATTCAAACCAATTTTGTGTTGAGAATGTAAATTTGTTGGATTCATCTGTTGACACATTTTGAAGGAAAACATCCTCTTATTAAGTTATAATATTCTATTTGCAGACTATGCATGTGCTGCCAGAATCAAAGAAAAACCATTTTCTTGTGCCGAGTGTAGTTTTAATTCGCAAGGTAGAGATTTAATTTTAACCAATACAGAATGTCAAATTCCATTTGGATTCATTTGCTGACACATTTCGAAAGAAAACATTCTGTTATTCGATGTGCAGTTATAAAATTTCAGTTGCAGACTAATTATTTAATGCCAGAATCAAAGAAAAACTATTTTCGTGTTCTGAGTGTAGTTTTAATTCACCGCATACAAACGCTTTTTGTGTTCAAAATACAACGATACATTAAATAACGAGTTGCAGATGCATCGTGCATCGAGTGAAGCTTTACATTTGAGTTACATAACGCTGTAAAATTCTGAGAAATTGATTGTTGCTTGTGTAACTATTATTTGGGGACTCTAACGCAACATCAACCAATCAACTAAGGAGTAGAATTTATAAAATTTAATTAAATGAAGACAATATTAGCGAAACTCAATCGAAAATCTGAGACAGAAAAATCAGAAAAGATATTGGGTCTGCTGGGACGTATTAAAAAGTAAATTATTAGTAAAGAGTATTAAAAATAAAATGGATAAAAATTTATCCAGACACTATCTATATTGCATTTAGTTCGAGTTGAATCTTGCAATCATATATAAAGATAGCAGCCAATAATATGTGCGTTAAGAAAATGAAGATAATGTTGGTAGTTCTTAGTCGAAGTATGGTACAGTTAAAAGTGACCGAATTTCATATGGGTTCCGTAGATCAATCGGTAGAGCTCTTGCCATGTAAGCAAAGGGTCCTGGGTTCGTGTCCCAGCGGATCCAATATCTTTTCTGATTTTTCTGTCTCAGATTTTCGATTGAGTTTCGCTAATATTGTCTTTATTCAATTAAATATTATAATTTGAGATTTTACTCATAAAGTTTAAAAAATTAAAATAAAAAAAGAATTTATAAACATGATTTTCGTTGAAAGAATACTCGTCAAATGTGATTTGTAAAAAAAAATCCAGCTCGTTCATAAGTAGGTCATAATAAAAAAAAACAGGATTTCCATATACAATCCCCCCCCCCGCCGCTTGAAGTACCCTAACAAGGGAGCGGCGAAATTTTCCTCCGCCCCGATGTTCTGAGTTTAGTTTTAACTCACCGCATACAGATTTTAAAACTAGTTTTATGTTCAGAATGTAAGTGCCGGCAGAATTAAAGAAAAAGCCATATTCATGGCCTGAGTGTAGTTTAAATTCACCACATACAGATTTAATTAATTCTATTACAGGCATACAATTCTCGATATCTGAGAGCAGTTATATGTATATAAATTTGTAGTAGAATTTATAAGCATGATTTTATTGGAAGAGACATGGGGTTATAAAAATCAGCATAAAAATAGGATACTTACTCCTTCTCCCCCCCGGTCAGCGCTTGAAAATCTGCGGAAAAAGCACCTGTAGAAGTTAGGGGGGGGGGGGGGGCAAAATTTTCCTCCGCCCTGGGCGGCCGAAACCCACACTACGCCACTGCTTAGGGGGCGCCGTGGAAATCTCGCCCAGGGCGCTGGTAGTGCTAAAAACGGCCCTGATGACTCCCTTCTTGTTTTTATTCATATTGACAGTACTGTTAATCTGTCACAAGTTTTAGTGTATTTACAAACCTGTAATGTAAATATGAATGTTATAAATTTATTACATTAAAAGCAAATCCTTATGTAATTTCGGTGAGGCCTCTTGTCAAAACCTGCCATTGGATTTGGAAAGCGCCGGGGCTAGTAGGATATAGGAGGGCCCACGCAGTTCCAGGGGTGAGTTATTTGTTCCCAATAAACCCTCAAAATTACGCTTTCAATTACGTTCATAGGTAATTATTTCATGATCATGTAATTGGAACGGTATCCGCTCTAAGCGTAGTTTAAAAAAAAACAGTGCTCCAAGTTAATTATTCATCCATCGAAGTCAGAGTAAAGTTAGCCTCCCAAAAACTGGGCGTACTGTACAGGGCCCGCAGATACTGCAGACAGTACACAACTGCTAACCCTGTATAAATCACAAGTGCGCCCCACGGTTGACCTCTGGTCTAGAGCTTCAAAATACCTAAAAAACCCTTGACTCTGTGCAGAAACGGGCGGTCCGTTTGATAGATTCTCCCATGTTAACAGACGGATTGCAATCTTTAGAGCACAGACGTCGAGTGGGAATGCTATCCTTGTTCTACCGGTATTATAATGGAAGATGCTCCGAGGAACTAGCGTCATTGATCCCTTCGGCAACGGTGCATAGTCCAACGCGTGCCCAACGTTTGTACACGGTTAACATTTGTCACATGAGAACGGGTCGCTTCTTCGACTTGTTATTGTGTTCAACAGCTCGGCTGTCCACGTCTCAAGTTGTAACCGTTTGTTCGGTATTTCCCCTGTATTTAACATTCATCAAGGAGAAATACAGCCAGAAGGGTCAGTTCCAAATGTTTCTGTAGATACTATGCTCCCACGCTACATGTGAAGGGTTGGGTTCCGTCACTCCTCCCTCCATACGAAACCACACACCCACATTTTTAATATATTATTATCTTCATTTTGAGAAAAGAAGTTTTGTGCTTTGTTGGTTATCAATGTTTTAGATAAAGCAACTAGTTGTCCTGCCTGTAGGAAGTATCATTCCACAAACGAGGAATTACAGTGAAACCCTCTTAAGAAGTTCTCTCAAGAAGTTTCGTGGCTTAAGGAGTTTGATTTATTCTGTCTCTCGCCCCAAAATTGGCCAAATTTTTCCCACATATAAGGTTTTCCTGCTTATGAAGTTTGTTTTTTCCGGTCCCTTGGAAAACTTCTTTCAAAAGAGGGTTTCACTATATTAAATTGGATTTAAGTCTTAAAACGCATCAACCGAGCTTTTCTGTATCTTTTGTGGGATCGAGATAGATAACGGACGAGATCTCCTGTCAGATTTGTGTGATTTTCTATGGCCGTTATTTGCGTTTTCGGGATGAGTATGATTTCCGTGACCTCGCGATTTGACCATGTCAAATCGCGGGGTCACGGAAATCATACAGCCCAAAATAAGACGAAAATGAAGAATAAATTTTTTCGATATCTCGCTTGGTTTTCGAGATATCGATACTTGAAGTTTCAGATTTTACAAGAGACAAGTTTTTACCCTAACCAAACCTAACATTATCTAACCTAACCTAACCTAATACATTCAGAACCGGGTAGTGTTTAAGTAGCTGCATGCTGATTGGTTGAAAGTGAGCTCACTTTTGTTTACCTTTTACAAGTGCTAGCCGATTTGCGGATAACAGGCGTAATTCCTATACAAATAAAGTGCTAGTCCGATTGCAGATAAATAGGCGTTATCATATATAATACAAGTTTTAGTGACATGTAAACATTACAATAAATCTTAAATGGCAGATCCCCCGTGTACCCCCCCAGGGGCTAAAGATCCATTCAAAAAATCTGGAACCACACCGAGGTCACCGATAATCCGGAGCCGTAGCAGTCCAGAACTAGTTAATTCCCCAAGACAAACCCGAGCCGAAAGCAGAAAAGTTGCGGATAAACAACAAAAGAAGGGAATTAAGACTAATAAACAAGCGTCAATCCCCACTAAATCCAACTCTACTCTTTCTACCACCACCGCAAATACATTCTCCTCTACTACAAGATCCTCACCAATAACACACGAGTCCAGTTCAGCGCTTCCATCTACCAACGAGGACAAAATTCCTCTTCTCAAAACTAAACGGATTCTGACTTCCGCTGAAATCCCCCAATACGCTTCTCTCCAGAAAACGAACCAGTCCGAGTCAGCCATGAATATTGTTCAAATTGCCACTCTGGCACTGAAAGCAGCCGAGCCTCTCAGAAATAACATAACCAAAGAAGTCCGTGACACAATAATCTCATCTCTACTGGAAATAATTGAGAAAGGAGCCACACTGGGAAAACAACTTCATGCTCTGGAAGTCGAATTACTGGAAACAAAGGTGCAGAATGCAGAAACTCAACTGAAGATGGAAGAAAGACACTGTAGGGAAATGTCAGCCTGCGCCAACGCTCAAAAAGAACCCGTACTCAGTTACGCCTCGGCAGTAGGGAATCGAGGAGACCGCACCAGACATGCCGTAATAGTATCTTCATCAGACCAAGAAGCAACATCAGAATCCATCACCACAACAATAAAGGATATTATCAAGCCAGCCGACCTCAGAGTGGGTGTCAGTGGAATGACAAAGGCCAAAAATAACAAGGTCATAATTACCTGCCCTAAAAAGACAGATGCCGAGAAGATCCTAACTGCAATTCCAGGGCTGACCAATGGTAACTTGGTTGCTCATGAGGGCAAACGTCTTAGACCTAATGTTATCTTGAAGGGGATCGAAAAAGAAACACAAGATTCCGAAATATTAGACATGATCTTGCAACAAAATGATACTATCTACGAAGCCACTGGAAATGATAAGGAAGCTATTAAAATTCTAAGATTCACAAACAATAGGAAAAACGATAGGCTACGAAATGTTATTCTGATCGTCAAAAAAGAAGTACATTCAGCTATGTTAAAACAAGAAAGAATAAATATAGGTTTCCAGCGAGTCCGAGTCGAAGACAGCTGCCCAATCATGCAGTGCTATAAATGCATGGGATACGGTCACTCCGCCGCGAGATGTAATGAATCAAAAGATCGTTGTCTACACTGTGCTGGTGAACACAAATCATCTGACTGCACTAAAAAGGAACAAAAAGAAGAATTCCGTTGCTGGAACTGCTTTAAAATGGCCAAAGGCAAAATTGAGGCACCAAAACACAGATCAAACGATAGGGACTGCCCCTACCGTACCATAATGATGTCACGCACAATGGAGAGAGTTGACTATGGCTAACTCAACTGTAACTACAGCATCCGGGACCCAGGCCAGTATAAATGAATACAAATATGAGAAAATTGAAGACTATAAGCCAATAAAAAATAGCCTTCGAATAATGTATCTTAACGCGAGAAGTATCAGAAATAAAATTGACAAGATTAAAGAAACTTTAAAGAGCATCAAACCCACTGTACACGTACTTGCAATATCCGAAACCTGGTTGGAAGATGGTGAGGAGTGCTTCTTCAACATCGACGGCTACCAAAGTGCATTTGCGTCTCGCACCAATGAAAGAGGAGGAGGGGTGATTCTCTACACGCACCATTCACTAAATGCTGCAACTATTGAAAAACATTGTAGTGAAAATTCTTTCTTAGGAATAAATATCCGTAATAGAAATTTTAAACCGTTAAATATTTATGTTATCTACAGAAAGCCTACCTCAAACATTAACTAATTCTTAATGTATCTTGAATCTATTTTAAATAACTGTAGAAATGATACCCTTATCTTTGGTGACTTCAACATTGACATTCTTCAAAAAAATAATACATCTCTTAAGTACATCAACACGCTAGACTCATACAACTGTTTCATATGTAACACATCCTATCCTACACGAGTAACAGATACCTCTACCTCTCTAATAGACCATATCATCTCAAACAGACAAAATATTTCCTCAACTACTGCAAATATAGATGCCTACCTAAGTGATCATAACATTTTGATATTAGATTACCAAAACAGCTTGAAACATCACACTAATAATAGAATACATTCTTTTTCAAACAACACCAAAACCGATAAAAACATGTTAAAAACATATTTAGAATCCCACAACTTTCCACACGAAACCACCAGTAATGCCAATGAAAACTATAATAATTTTAATGAATACATCAAAACAGCAATAAAATCATCCCAACATAAATCTGAGTTACGCATAGGAGACCAACGGAGGGGTAATACTCCATGGTTTGATGCAAAATTAAATGCACTTATCAAACAGCGCAACAATGCGTTTAACCTCTGGAAAAAAAATCAGCAAAGTGATATACTCACAGCACTGAGAAATAAAACTAGAAATCAAGTTACCAACTATAGAAGATATGCTAAAACCAAATACTACACAAATATATTTAAGGAAAACCTGCGTAATCCGCGACAGACATGGAAAATAATAAATGCAATTCTAACAAATAGCTCGACACCCCAGAAAGATGAAATTGAATGTCTTCTCATTAAGAATGAAGAAATAACATGCCCAACACAGATAGCTTCAACTTTTAACAACTTCTTTATATCAGTTGGGGAAAACTTAGCAGCTACAATTCCATCATATCCAGATGATTCTATCACTATAAACACGGATCAAAAAGCAAACCAGTCCTTATATATGGCCAAAACAAATAAAACAGAAGTTCTCAATATCATCTCTGAACTAAAGTCTAATGCATCTCCAGGTTTAGATGGAATTACACCAGGGTACCTGAACTTTTGCAAAGATATATTAGCTGACCACCTTGTTTTTCTTATTAATCAATCCCTGGATAGTGGAATCTTCCCAGATCAACTAAAGATAGCAAAAATAATTCCGATTTACAAAGATGATTGCAAATAAAATCCTTCTAATTATCGTCCTATATCCATCCTCTCTGTCGTCTCTAAAGTTTTTGAAAAGGTTATTAAGCTTAGGCTCACTAAATATCTCTTATCAAACAATTTACTTGCATCCCAACAGTATGGATTCAGAAACCAATCTAACACAAAATGTGCCGCCTTCGATTTTGTATACGCCCTCCAAAAGCACATAGACCAGGGTAAGCATGCTGCAGGCTTATTTATAGATTTAAAAAAGGCTTTCGATACGGTTGACCATGGGATACTACTAAAGAAGCTAGAACACCTAGGCATAGTAGGCACTCCCCTGAAGTTACTGTGTAGCTACCTCTCTAACCGACACTGTCAGACCTTTGTTGGAAAAGGGACAAGCACATGGGAACGATAAAATGTGGCGTGCCTCAGGGCTCCGTACTTGGACCATTACTATTTTTAATATATATAAATGATATTGCTAAATGGGGACTTAAGGGTACAATACAACTCTATGCAGATGACACAGTGATTCTTTATCACAATAATGATTTAAACGAACTTGAAAAGGAAATGGAAAGGGATATAGCTTGCCTGGCAAACTGGCTGCGATTAAACAAACTTAGCCTAAACATAAAAAAAACACATTACATACTGTTTGCAAATAAAAAAAATGTAAGTCTTAATATAAGTCTTGATAATAACCGCCTTGAAAGGGCTGATGTTACAAAATATCTTGGCCTTTTCATTGATTCACAACTCACATGGAATCACCAATTTAAACATGTTCTATCCAAAATTACTCCTATAACTGGTGTTTTATATAGACTTCGCGGATTACTTCCTCCCTCTCTATTAAAATCGATTTACCATGCTATGATTCACTCACATCTAATATATCTCGCCGGAATCTGGGGATTTGCTACAAAAAAAATGATTTCAGAAGTCCAAGTCGTCCAAAATAGAGCCCTGCGAAATATTTTCAGTTTACCTTGGGACACACATGTCAAAGACATCTACAGAAACACCCAAATACTTCCTTTTAATACCATTCCCACTTTTGAAATAACGAAAACTATATTACAAGTAATTCAACACTCGGCACATTCCAACACTACACTCTATTACAATTGCGACGTACACCAACACAACACAAGAAATCACAACAAACTTCATATACCAAAAATCAAATCAACAAAATATGGACTAAGATCCCTAGAATACATAGCTCACACAAAATATAATCAACTACCCAACGAGATCAAATGTGCAAGTCAATGTAAAAAGACCCAAACTAACATGCTCAAACTTCATCTTATTAATGACTTTCTGAAATAATAATGTTGTGTATGTCCCCATCATATGTCCATTTAATACATACAGCTATATGTTTCATGTAATGCGTATCATTCCCGCAATGAGTTTATTAACTCCTGGGAGTACAATGCTTTATATAATATACTATATTCTGTATTGTATACTTTTGATAAATAAAAAAAAATAAAAAAATAATAAGGAGCCCACAAATTATGTCACACGAATTTCATGATTTTTTGACCCACCCCCGTCCCTTTCGCACATCGTCACATTTGTGAGATCCCCTCCGTGACGTCACATATTTTGCAATTTTACAACTAAAAAATTTTTGCGTTTCAATCATTTAGATTTTTACATATGACGTCACAGAGCTGATGAGCCTCCCTTGTCGCACAATGTTGCACTTCTCTATTCTACCCCCCCCCCCCTCCCACCCTTGAGGTGCTACGTAATTTATGGATACCCCCCAACCTAACCTATCCTATCCTTACCTAACCTAACCTAACCTAAACCAACTTAACCTATCCCAACCTAAACTAAATTAACCTAACCTAACTTATCCGAACCTAACCTAACCAAACTGTATTATACATATACAGCGCAGCATTGAGCGCAATCTATGGGATTAGTCTACACAGAATTAAAAACTTTAAGTATCGATATCTCGGAAACTAAGCAAGATATCAAAAAGTTTTAATTTTCATTTTCTTCTTATTTTTTTATGTTCTACCTAAATACAAATCGCGGAGTCTCGGAATCGTACTCTCCCGCTTTTTCTATGGGCCGATGTCAGAGTTGACGATCTAAACTAAAATATGTGACAGATTGACAGCTCACAGTTGACAACAAAATATATAGAATCGCTCGGCAGTTAAGTTAACTTGGCTCTTTATTGGATGTCCTCAGAAGTTTGCATCACAGGAGTGTCCAAATTCCAACCCGTAGCGGGTTGCAATGCAATGCAAGGGTTGGTATGCAATTCTTAAATAATGGCGAGCAAACCATGGCGTGATCAACAATTTGATGAGACTACCTACGAATGTGAATGAAGCTAATTTGCCTATTTACAACTTGCGATTCGGGAGACGGATATGGGTGCCGCCGCCCCGGAAAACATTAATTGGATAACCAACACCCCTCACCCCAAGAGATTCGCTATGGGTGGTGACTTGGCAACCATTTTTTTTTTTTTTACGTTAACTCACACAGTAGGCCCTGAGGAAAGTGATTTCCCTCAGGGCCTATGTCATCTGGGATGCTGTGTGGAGGGTCTTTTTGAGGAGAGGAAGGAATGAACATTGGTCTTGAAGAGACCCATGTTGTAGGAAGGACGAAATACAGAGGCCGGTAAATCATTCCACAGCCGAGCTGTTGAACACAAAAACGAGTTGAAGAAACGGCCCGTTCTCATTTACGTTTATTTATTTATTTATTTTATTTGTGTACAAAAAATTTACAACATTACAGATAATTAATCTAATTAATTGTAAAAGTACCATTTTCACAATGAGTGTGTAGCGCCAAAAACCGTACAATCTCGTTGAATCTTTTGAAGAATATGTCGAAATTTTTATCTAATATATTTAAATAGCGTATCGCTCTTCCCACGGGCGAATTCGGGTACAGATTTGTACGACTCGATCGGCAATATAATATGTTATGGCGACGTGCCCGAGAGTGAGACTCTGGTACAAATAAATTTATTTGTGCCAGAATCTCACCGTTAGAGACGAGGCCATTGATTAACCCTAGAGTGGGCGCGCTATGAGCATTTTGCCGCCCTCCGCAAAAAAACGTTAACAATTCTTAAATCTACTGCGCTAAAACTTTGCGCTGTTTAGTAGCTGCCCCCACTTTCGTTCGCAACCCGTGGCCAAAGACTGGACACCGTTAATGCGCGGGGAGCCGCTTGAGAAGGAGGTTGTTACCATCGAGTGTCGTCCGGCGGCAATTTGCTCACTGCGCGCCCACTCACGTAAGTAAAAATTGTGCTGTATATTATTTACGATTTAATTTTTTTTTGTTCTCAAAACGAAAACTATTCACTTACTATGAAAAATACAAGTGATACTTGTAGTTTATTGTAAGAATTACTTGTGTATAAGGTAGGTACTTCTAAATAAAGAAACTAATAAGTAGTTTAACACTCTTAGTTCACCACTAAATTACAGTATTGTTGGTAGAATGAAAAAGTGAATGTTCTATTACGTATCATTATAAACGCAAGTTTATAGCAATTGGACATTTCATTATGCTTAGAGTAAATAAGATTTGTTTATTTACATAGTTGAAATGTACCAGTAAATGTAGTTGTACGGACTTGCTGCAAAGTCTGAAATGATTACATTTTATAATGAAACCAAAGGTGGTGTTGATGTCGTGGACCAAATGAAAGAAGAGTATTCTGTTGGTAGAATGACTCGCAGATGGCCAATGAGGTTGTTTTTTTTTCAAAGATGAGTATTGCCGGTATAAACAGCCAAATAATTTACAAAGCCAATACTGTACACTTGATGCTACGCCAACAGTACTTGCGGGAGATTGCGATGGTCCTGGTTAAGACATATATGACCGCAAGGTCTTCTGTAGGTACCTTAAATATTCCTCTGAGGAACCAAATTGCTCGCTTTGTTCCTATAGAACAAGCATCATCTTCCAAGAAGGAAGGCAAATGCAGTATATGTCCATCAAAGAAAAATAGGCGCACGAAAAAAGGGTGTTGCAGATGCTCAAAATTACTGTGCAATGAACATTGCACATACTTATGTGAAGACTGTTTCGCCAAAGCATATCCTCTAGATTTGGAAAATATTTAATATTGTTATTTTTTTTTCCATTTTTAATAAATATTATAGAAGGATAATGTAGGATAACTAAAAAAAGTTAATTTAAATGTTAAATTTTGTAAAGTCGATTGCAAACCAAAGTTCCTTCAACAGAGTTCAATAAATATGTTAATTTGTCATACCTTATTAGTGTTTTACTTTAATCCTAAGAAAAGAAATTAATTAAATTGCATTATTCCATTTTAAAATGTGCCACGAAAATGAGCGGCAAAATGCTCCCCACGCGCCCACTGACGTTTTACGGAAAGACGCACCCACTCTAGGGTTAATTGAAAGAAATATTTTAGCAACGCAAAACATCTACGAGTTTCTAGAGAATGGTAGTTAGTCATACCTAGAATAAATCTCGATGGATACAAATATGGATAAGTTCCATATTGATTTGGGGACAAAAGTGCATTTGATTATAGAAACTCTAGTACTTGTATTTTAATATTTTTTTCTAATATCTTCGCTAGTTGGGATATTAGCGATATTGGTCTGTAATTGTCAAATTTAGAGATTGATCCAGATTTATGTATTGGTGCAATATTGGAGAGTTTAAATGCGTCTGGGAAAACGTTTTTTTCAAAACAGGAATTAAAAATGTGTTGCAAGGGCTTCGAAATGTGTTCTTTAATAGATTTGATAGCGATGGCGCTTAATTCATCTGGACCATTGGCCAGGGCCGTATTTACACTTTTCATTGGTATAGGCCACTTCATTTGCGCCGCCCCTTCCTCCTTAGAAGTTGCCACCTATCATCACTCACTTGTAGGCTTTTATTAGGTGACGCACAATTATTTTAAAATAAATATTCAAACATTGGTTAAGTAAGTATTCAAAAATGAAATAAAGATTTTTTTTACATGAGCTCCACACAGGAGGCCCTGAGGAAAATAATTTCCCTCAGAGCCTATGTCATCTTTGGGGATGCTGTGTTGAGGGTTAATGAATTATTTGTATAATAAAAGTGTAACATGAAACAAGAATTACAATTTTTTACGGATTTTTTATTTGACAAAATCATTTATAATAGCTTCATAGTTGCTTCTGTGCATAGAAGATCCGAAGAGTAAAGTTTTTATTGCGATAATGAAGACCTTTTTATTTAACCTTGGTATTTCTTCATTCGTTTTAAACAAGAAAAACTCCAGAACAATTTGTGGCCGGAGAGCAAAGTGCGACGCGGAGAGCTACTCGTATATCGAAGTTTGGGTAAACTTTGCTCAGAGATGGTTTCCTCAAAAACTTTCCTTAAAAAGATTTAGTAATGATGTAGTTTCAGGTTTCTCTGCCATCTTATTAGAGGAAATGTGACATTGAAAGTGTACCCATTCCTGGGTACCTAGCATGGTCGATCGACATAGGTTTTATCGAAAATGTCGGTAACTCGTCATCGCTCCCGAGCACGACTGCAGACCGCTAACGAATAAATAACAGTTCACGTCAAATAAATTAGGAACCCTTAGTCGTTGTGAGCTGTTGTTTGTTCGTTAGCGGTCTGCAGTCATGCTCGGGAGCGATGACAAGTTACCGATATTTTCGATAAAACCTATGACGATCGACCATGCTAGGTACCCTGAAATAAATCGTCTTCTAAATCATTGCACAAGAGACTGAGCTTTTTCTGAGACTCTTTGTGTTGAAAGTTCACCCGTTTTTTTTTTAAATCTTTTTTAAGTATTGTCTTCATATTATGCCTTATGCCTTCGCATATGCCTTACCTCTATTTCAGATCTCAGTCAGGAAGTTGTCATGATCATGATCACTGGGAGTCTAAAGGTTCCTTTAAGGGGGAAATAGGCGTAGAGGCTTCAAAAATTCTTTTTTTTTTGATAAATCGATGGAAGAACCATTCAAAAATATTTTCTGAAAATTTCAAACCAAAAATTCACGCCATTTAAAAGTTATATGCTTTTGAGTGAGTGTCCCTCAGTCGAATAACCACTATTTTACTGCCACTTTTATTTTCAAACGCATTTTTCTCGAAACTACGTTTTTCGAATTTGTATATAACCTCTAGCTCCTACAGTTTTTGATCTATCGTATCAAACTAAGGACATAGTTTCTTTATATAAATGCGCTCTATTTAATCCTAAACAATATCTTTATTTTAACTATTTTTTTGTGGCAGAAAGTTTAAAAGAATTAATAAAAAATAAAAATATAAATAATAAAAAATAATAAAAAATTTATTAAGAAAAAATATTAATTTTCGATTTTTTTCTAAGAAGTGATGTTGAAATAGAAGAAACACTAATAAAAAACTATGTTTTTTTGAAAAATTGATTTCGGATGAAAATTGTGACCTCCAGGAGTTACACAAACTGTCCAGCCGGGTGGCGACTTACCTACAATGCGCGGCAGTTGATATCTCCGTTATTTTTTGAGGAAAGTATTTGAAAATTTTAGAATATACTTTTGAATATGTATGTGTAAAATGACCACAAGGTATAAATAAAATATATGTATTCCTCATGTGTTAAAAAAATTCATGAAAATCACTAAAAATGCGAAGTCCTATACACCTATTTCTCCCCTTAAACGCTCGTGCAATAAAGGTAGCCCACTGCCAAAGCATTTTTTGTGAAATATTCGCACCACAATCACCGGTCCCGTATTGGACCGTTGGGCATTGAACGACAAAAATCCGCGGTGTGTCTAAAGGTTAATAGATAGAAAACTCTATCTATCCACAGT
Source organism: Limnephilus marmoratus (assembly GCA_917880885.1). Classification (NCBI taxonomy): domain Eukaryota; kingdom Metazoa; phylum Arthropoda; class Insecta; order Trichoptera; family Limnephilidae; genus Limnephilus; species Limnephilus marmoratus. The sequence goes on from OU862930.1 coordinate 557,228, forward strand.
GAGTCTTTTGTTATTGTTTAGGTATAATCGTCAGCTTACCAGAGCGAGAGCCGCCCCCTGAACTCTGCCGCCCCTAGGCCGCGGCCTATAAGGCCTATTGACAAATCCAGGACTGCCATTGGCTGTATTTGTGTTAAGATTGTCAATGTGTTTTATTATTTCAGATTCGGTAATACGTTTAAATTGGGTTAAAGGACTATTTTCCGAGTGTTCGTCCATTTGAGTGTATTGATGTATATGGTTTTGAAATGAGGGATTGTTATTTATTATATCTGAAGCAACATTTTTAAAAAAATCATTGAATTTATTTGCAATATTTCTTATATCCGTTATGACTATTTTATCATCTGTAACAATTTTTTCAGTGAATGTTTTTGCTTTATGTTTTCTATTATTTTTCTATGTTTTCTATTATTTTTTTATTATTATGTTTTCATTTATGACTTGCCAGGTTTTTTTAGAATCATTATCAGCTGTTTCTAATTGTTTAATGTAATACTCTTGTTTTTTTATAAGAATATTGAAAAAATTTCTATAAATGATGTATTGCTGTCGTAAATTTTTATTAGGTGGAATGTTTTTAGCCATACAATAATTCTCATGATTTTTAAAAATTATGTACAGTTTGTTCCTGTGTTGGCTTGCAATTATCAAACCACGCGTGATCCAAGGTTTAATTTTTTTATGTTTGCTTCTAGGTATTGGTGTTGGTTCAAGACTATTCTTGATATTATCATTTAATATTGAATAGAAGGTGTATAGTGATTGATTTGGGTCATCATTGGTTAAAACTGAGTTCCAAGTTTCTTTTTTTAAAAAACTGTTTAGAGTTTGATAGTTAATTTTATTTTTTCCCACTTGTTGGGCTTTAGTTGTATGATGATACTTTAAGGTACTGTGACCGAAAAAAGTTGGGAAATGATCGGTTATATCAATTTTTAGGACAGCTGATTTGGGTATACAATTTTTATTGGTTTTAAGAAATATGTGATCAAGACAAGAACCGTATCTGGTAGGGCTATTTATATAAGATAGATATCCTTCGCTGTATATAACATTTAGATATTCATTTGCAATTAGGCTCAGGATAGAATGTTCTATGTTAATATTTATATCCCCTACGATAAATGAGAAATCTGATTGGTTGCAATTATTTTCGTTTATGAAATATTTTAATTCTGTGATAAAAGATTTAGAATCTAAAGAAGGGGAGCGATAAACAGCAATTATAGAGTATTTTTATTGTTTAGCTTGAATGATAAATGTATGGCATTAGAAAACTTAATATTTGGGATGTTTATTATTACATCAGTTATTTTATTTGCACTATAGAAAATCGTTAGACCGTCATGCGAAGTATGTTTTGAAGGAAGTGAGTAAGTCTTATAATCAGAGATGGAGTAAGGGATTAGTTAACGCATTTGCGTTTCCGTAAGAATAATAACATTTGGTTTAAATCCTAGAGAGTTGAGGAAAATACAAAATTCATCAAAATGTTTATGAATACTGCGGATATTTAAATTTATTATGTTGAAGTCAGTATTTCCTTCATTTATGTAGTTATTTAGTTCTGTAATATCTTCACATACCTTTGTGTCTATTAACGTAAAATCATCAGTGAGATCCATTTTCACAGATTATAAAATTTCTTTCTTTTTCTTGTACCAGTATGTGATTAATGCAATGGTATGTCGTTTGCATCTTTTATGCGTATTATAGGCGAGTCGTCGCCCTTTCTAAGTAAGATTTGTCCGTCCTTCGTCCAAACATATTTGTATCCAAATGCTTTTGTTGATTTGGCTAACCATAGGAGATGTTTATTTGCTGGCGTTAATTTTTCATTGATGAAGATTTGTGTTGACTCCGAGTACTTCATTTCTTGAGGGGTAAGTATTCCTTTATTTTTTTTTTGTTTAATTACCTTATCCTTTGTCTCTTTTGAATTGAATTGGATGGAAATAGTCCGCTTGGCCGGATTGTTATAGTAGTTTACCAAAGAATTATTTTTTAATAGATCGCTGCAGTCAAGGGCCGACATCAGTAGTTCAATGAGTTTTCGTACATTATCATTTTTCTGTACTTCGATTCCTTGTATTTCGATAGAATTTTCAAGCGCGCTCTGTTGGATGTGGTTTACAGTTGATTTGAGATTTTTTACCTCTCTTTGCAATTCCTCGATTTTCGCTTCATTTTTTTTTGGTGATCATTTGTTCTTTTTATTTCTTTCTCAAAATCATCAATTTTGTTTGTGCAGAATTCTACACTCTTAATTAAGTCTTGTATTTCGTTTTTAATTTCCAAAAACAATTTATTTATGTCTGTCTTTATAAAATTTCTTAGTTGAAGGTCGATTCTATCACTCATTGTTTGTAGTAGTTGTTCTTTGAAGTTTTCAAATTTTTGACCTATACATTTTTAGGGGGCATTTTTTTTTTTTTTGGTCCTTGAGGTTAATTAGTTTTAAATATTGGATTTGTTTGTTTGTTCACAAATGCCCCATACAATTTATTTTATTAATAATTTTGTTGTATTGTCTATGGCAAAAATGTCACTTTTTTTTAATATTACATAAATTGTCTGTGGTTTATAATGTCTTGTTTCGTTTTTTTTTTTTTAGACGAGATTTCTAGATATTTAGCACTGCCACTAACAAATAAACTCACTGTATTTAACGAATCACTGGTTTTTTGTTTTTTTTTTTGTGTTTTTGTAGTGTTTTTTTCTTAATTGTCTCTTATTTTGCAATCAAAATTGGAGCTGTCAGAGTTAGGTGTTGTTCCTTAGCGGTTACCCATAGAAAAATCCTTTATGGGAGGAGTTTAAAAATACTTAAGAAAAAGCTTTTGGAAAGGTTGGAAAAGGTATTTGAGAAAATTTTGTTTACCTGTAAAACCTGTAAAAAACATTAACTCTCTTTTTACGCATTGTTTATTGTAATAAAACGGAAATTAAAAAATTGATTTCACGAAATCAAGCGACGCAGAGTCACGCGTCCATCTCCCGCTCCGTTCGGGGCGTGACTGATACGAAGTAGGTGTGGCGACTGTGGCGTGGACAGTAGTTCTTCGGTGGATGCCATAGGGTTCACTTTGAAAAACCGAATTCGTCGACTATCGGCCGTATTGTAAAATAACTACGCGAAAATGCATATTTTATTTTATTTTGGGAAGATCAGGTGTAAATATCAAGTTTTTTGCGATTATTATAAAATAAACTGAATTTTCCACATTATACAACAAAACCATATCCGAAAAGGGGTTTATAAATAGAAGAGTTTGGACTTGAAAGTGTGTTTTTTAGACCTTATACTTTATTTTTTTATAGGCTTATTAAAAAACTTATTAAAAAAATGACCAATATTTTTAAGGGCCAAGGTATGTTCTACACGCAGTATTTATTTGAAGCATCTATAATACTTCTAAGCGATCAAATTTTCAAAACAAAAACATATGATTTTGTATGATTTTGCATTATTTACTATGGCTTCATCTTAAACTTATTTATCTATTCTTAGATAATATGGAATACGACTTTGGGGTATCACAAGCAGTATTTATAGTATGAAGGTCAAACTCTTGAATGCTTGGTAACAGTAAATTTTATCAATCTTAATAAAAACTTAAAATTTGTGCATAATGAGAGAATGCTCTAAAATTATAATGCTGTGGTTGATAATGGAGTAGTTAGAAAACTGTCAACAGTGATATGAAAATATGTTATCACCCTCAACCGTGCTTTATGTACAATTTTTACGATTCTTTCCAATAATCTATTTATATTATAAAAAAGTGTACTTCAATCAATGACGTTGTATGTAACGTCTTTGACTTCAATGTGCTTACCGCTAAATCTCTGAAACGAGTCCCGGTACAACCGAGGGAATTATATGGTGTGATAGCCCTCTATCCCCCATCTATGAAAAGGTCAGGAAGTTTCTAGAAATTTCGAGAACAGTCCAGAACATTTGAGAGAATTCGAGTGCATTCCACAATATTCCAAAGCATCCCGGAACATTCTGGAATATTTTAAAATTTTGTGGAACATCCTGAAACATCCCAGACTTCGACCAAGTATATTATCGATGATTCCAGATCATTGTGAAACATTCCAGAACACTCTCAAATGTTGTGGAATGTTCTGGAACATTGTGGACCATTTGAAGCTTTTTTGTATGGGTGGAACTATCCATTCAATTGGTAGGGGTATATAAAGCAAGATCTGTCATGGGTTCGATTGTCAATTCAATCTCGTATCAACTCCCTGAGCGAAGCCAGGTACCCCAGCTAGTATTTTATATAAAACAATGAATGCATTTATGAATCACAGAAACCACTTGTTATTGGTAACGATGCCTAGTGTATAACGAAATGGAATTGAATATAGTTAAGTGAAAAATTATAAGTTCACTAAGAACATAAAAAAATCTACGTATTATATTGATACAAGATATGTGGTCACATTTCTGAAGAAGTTGAATTGATCAAAACCAAATAAAATATTCACTCATAAAATTCAACACACAAAATTTAAATGCACACTCTGCGAATAAAATCCGCGACCTCCGGATTGCTTGTCGTGAGTCCTACCCCTCGACCATTTTCTCCGGGAGAGAATTTCAGAAGTTCGATCGAGTGTGAGAAAGGGGGAGGGGTGTTAAAAAGGTAAGTTAGGTAACTTATAAAGAGGTAGGTAAGGTACTTTATAAAAAGGTAGGTTAGGTACTTTAGAAACAGGTAAGTTAGGTACTTTATAAAAAGGAAGGTTAGGTACTTTAGAAACAGGTAGGTTAGGTAGTTTAAAAAAAGGTAGATTAGGTACTTTATAAAAAAGGTAGGTTAGGTATCTTAGAAAGAGGTAGGTTAGGTTCTTTATAAAAAGGTAGGTTAGGAACTTTAGAAAGAGTTAAGTTAGGTACTTTATAAAAAAAGGTAGATTAGGTTATTTAGAAAGAGGAAGACTAAATACTTTATAAAGAGGTGAGTTAGGTTAGGTTTGTTTATAAAGTGGTTGGTTAGGTACCTACTTCATGAATATAGAATCAAATTTATTTTGTGTGGTTGTGGTAGCTCTGACACATTATTTTTTATTAATTTACTAGCTGACCCGGCCACGCATTCCTGTGGCTAATAAAACGCAACGTCATCTACTGGATGGTTATCCAACCTTTATAACCACCGCCGTCTTTGAGTTTATCGCGAAGAGACAGACAGATGCCGCGTAGGACTTTTATTTAAAATACGTAGAGGTGGTGTGAAAGATTATAATAATGTGCATGAAATTCTTAAGTTAAAGTTAATTATTTAAGTTAATAAGGATTAATACTGTATCCGTCTAAATAACTTTTCAATTACCGCAATGTTATTTTTTTAGAAGATAGAATGGGTATAGTAAGCTATTCGTAAAAGATAGATATATGCCTTCACGGACTTTTTTGTAGACCTATAGAAGAGGAATATCCCACCATGCATTGTTTTGTTAAAACCGCATGAAAATCCGTTCAGTAGTTTTCGAGTTTATCGCGAACAGACAAACAGACGACGCGGGGGACTTTAATTTATAATATGTATTGAAGATAGAGATAGAGATGTAGAGAAGAGATTTTAACGTTTTATTTTGTATTTATTTTTGAAGAATAATCAACACAATTTATTTAATTTAGGAATACATGACACGATCAAGTAAATCAAGTGATAAGTTTCGGTTAAATTCAGGTCAAAGTGGAGATAACAGATGATGCAATATTTTGGATGACACATGGTATAAACAAAATCCTATTGACGGATTACCAGAGTTATTTAATAATTACTTTAAAGACATTGTGCTTCAAAGAGAGACTACGTTACATAGTTTTAAGATCGATGAATAGGCCACTTGCATTGAATTCATAAATCGTGTGGATAGATCTTTTTATTAAGATTGCGAAAAAATTTGTAAATTTTTTTAGAAATGTACAGTTTTTTTTTTTTTTTAAATAAATAAAACCATTATTTGGGCTTGTGACGTCACTTCATGAAAATGTCCCGTCTCCGAAAATGTTCCTATTAATTTTGTAAAATTCCACACTGATTTATGTTTTTTATATGGCATCACTTTGATTTCAGGCGAATTTTTGAATTCGTTCACTAGATTTATTGTTTGTTCTCTGCGAACTTATCATTTGGTTTAACTTTTTGACAGATGTTCTGAAGAGAACCCCGTACATTTTAGAAGTCGATACGTGTTTTAAAGGTATAATGGTTATGATGCTGATTTTAACAAAATCAAATTTTAAAATATTCTTATTATTATTATAATTTAAAAGTACAAGTATATTACATTGGATTTAGTAATATATTCGTTGTACATTATAATGTTTTATGATCAATAAGATGGATCAAGGAAAAAAATATTTATGAGTTGTAATATTTTTGGTATGCCTCGTTAAACTCCAGTGCCATTCGTGTGGAAAACGTTCTTTTTTTTAAATATGATTTTCGGCTATGTAATTATCGTTTTTTCGCACTTATAAAATTATGTCCCGTCTTTCCGGTTTATAAAAAATGGTTCGATTTTTCGGATTGAAATTTTCAAAAAATCCCCAGGGTTTCAAAAATACGATTAAAAAAAAAAAAAAAAAAAAAAACAGAATGTCTTAGAATATTTGTCTAAACCGGAATTTTTTTTTTCAAAATGTAATGCAAGTGGCCTATTGTTGAGAAAGCTGATGAATTTGTGTTTTTGAAAAAAAATTGTTTAAGAGAAATTGACATTGGAGAAATAGTGAACGCTGGAAACTACATTTTAAGAGGAAACCGAGTGGCGTTTTGTCCATACAAACGTATTCCCCAATTTTCTCTCAGGGTTTTGACACTACCGCAAATATTTTTTTAATAGTATACATAAATTGCATTCCCTAGAAAACAGAAGAAAAATAAACGACCTAACTTTTTTGTTTAAAATTATTCACTCCGAATTAAATTGTTGCGAACTCCTGCATCTCATTGACTTTAAGGTACCAACTCGAGCGACAAGGCAAAACATATTATTCTTCAACAATAATTCTGTAACTAACTACAACACACATGCACCAATTTCTCGATTACACACACTAGGGAACAAATTCACCTCAAATATCGATGTATTTAATACAAGTTTACCGTTATTCAAAAAATATCTGAACAATATTTTTATATAGAATATTTTGATATCGAAGGAGCATCACATAGGGTTTATTGCATATATTTGTGTATTTCTATATTAATCTACAATGTAAAAACTTGTTAGCGTTTTCTTTTTATGTATCTTGCATTTTGTCATGTATTATTCATCACATTTAACAGTCACCTGTAACTTTTTTAATTACTAACATACCAACAACTTAGAATCTTTTTCTTTTATTGTGAAGCACTATCTTTCCTTAAATTTATCTGTAAACCTACCTTTTATATAATGTTTACTAGTTATATTTTTATAGTTTATCTTTTTGTATTTAAAAAAACTGTCTCTGTATTATAAACTTGTCATGTAAAAGCCCATCAGGGTGTTGAAATTTAATAAATAAAATAAATGTAAGTTTTATTTTTTTTTTTATTTTTTTTTATTTTAGGGAAAGTTGATAGCAAATCTGAGATTACACAATAAAACAATAGTAAGATAGTTAATTATGCCAATTATGAACTTTCCACTTATATAGTGAATGAATGTGACATTGGAAGGGTGTTTTCTTAAATTAAATCATATTTTTTACAACATATGAAAGGGGTGGAGGGAGGAGGAACATAGAATTAGGATTAAGAGGCAAAGGATGGGAATATATAGGGATTAAACTTTCTAGTTTGAGTCATGTTGCTTAGTGAGTTTTCGTTTTATGTCATATCAACTCGTTAAAAATGTCAAGTTATTTCTTATAGGAGTTGGGACCCTTCAAAAATCGTTAAAATTGCCTCTGAACGTCATCCACAGCCTTTCAGTTTAAAATATAATTAATGTAATATTTAAAAAAGCAAAACTTACCGACTAAGAATATTTTCTTCTAATACAATTTGTAAAAAAAAAACTTTAAAATTTGTCCAGCGGAGATGAAAAATGGGAAATACAAAACCTCGATTTCGATGATTTTATTTAGGTATTATCGGCCTGAAGTGCAGTTATCGCTTTCGCTCAGTATTCAGGGGAATATGAGGGACAATGACAGCAACAGTTTGGTAAAATACCAATTTTTTGGCGACCACGTTTCCTCTTAATGGAGAACTGAACGCGATAGTTGCTAATAAAGATTTATGCAAATAAACGGGGCTAGCAGTCCTCAATGCAGTGCTAGTACCAACACTGATGTAGGGTAGTGAGGCATGAAACTGGTAGATGAATGATGAAAACATACTGAATTCTAAGTAATGAGATTCCTTAGGCGTATGTGTGCTAAAACCATGTTTGACCATGTTACAAATATGGAATTTTAGACAACATTTTTTTGCCGAAACTTGCCGAAACCGAAACCAAAACCGAACCTTCGGTCGGTCATTTGTAGTAATATTACTTATTGACAAAGTTAAATTAGATAAAGAGAAATTGTGAAACTGTGCTGAAGTTCAAATATTATATTCCTAATTTCAGGATTTCCCCACGTAATCTATGCTAAAAACGCATATTCCATTCAAAAGTATACACTTTAGGTAATCGGTAAAAACCAGGAGATAGAAATGACCAAAAAAAATACAAAAATATGATAAAAATAATGCACACGGCACCAATGCCCGTAGTGTTAGGACACTGATATCATCTCTATAAATATTAAAATCGAGCTCTTGGCAGCACAGTGTGTTTTCAACTCCGTATTGGAGAAGTATAATGCAATCTTTTTTTTAAATAAATTCAGTGTTGCAAATTTATTTCCAAAATGCTTTATTTAATAGAAATTCTTTTTACGGTTTTACTTTTCACGGCGCTTATTGAGGGACAACGACAAGGTAACAATTATTTAAATATTTCCATACTTATACTCGTAGGTATATTTATAAGCAATTCATAATAACATTGTCAATCCTTCGAAATAATTAGAAAATAATATCCATTAACTTTTGCCAGTGAAGGTTGGCACCCAAAAATTTCAATTCTTCCCATATATTGTAGACTAGCTGGTGCCCGGCATGCGTTGCATTGCCATTCAAAGAAATAATTTGATTCTCCCTGCATGTCCTTTCCCGTGCGTTCCCCTCTTTCCTCTCCACGAACCCCACCTCCCCTTCCACTTCCCCCTACCTTTCCACCCTGTCGCTAAAATATATGAAATACACGCAGTTTTATTTACCTATACAAATTTCATAACGCGAGCGCTTACCATTACATATAGCCTATATGTTGTTCTGATGTATGAGCTGTATTATTATAAAGTTTCATTAAAATCCATTCAGTAGTTTTTGCGTGAAAGAGTAACAAAGACACATCTATACAAACGTTCGCGTTTATAATATTAGTAAGATGTACCTTTAGATTTGTTTTTTTTTTATCCCTTTGAAAAAACAAAAAAAATCTAAAATCAAAATAACATAATCCTTCCAATGTGTATATTAGAAATTAATAATTTTGTTTCTAAATATTTAAATTTTGATATCGAAAATGAAAATTGGCTTTAAAAATACATACCTGTGGATTCCCCGATAATATTATTAGATTTATTGAGTTCTTTTTTTTAGCTAAAACCCTTAATTTTGACATGTAAAATGCTATTTGTTGAATAAAAGAAACACATTTTTTTTAAATTAATATGATTTAAATAAAAATACTTTAAAAAATGATATTATTATCAACACGATTGCTTATCCAGTGGAGCGCTTTTTGCTACAAAATGGCACCATTTAAAATACCTCGGATTGCTTTGCTGCCAGTTTTAGGAAAATTTTCCCTAGATGATTTAATTTTTTTTTTTTAATTTTTCCGTACTAAAATTTCGAGGCATGATTTTTTTAATGTCGGCAGAAAATATTCAAAATGGTTACCAAAAAATCACGAGCAATCGGAGGAAAAGGTTAAAAATCGCGCTGTCGCTCGAGTGATTTAATCTTTAAAAAATAATATAACTATCTAAATATATAAATCCAATCTGGCAGGACTTATAATATCGACAGCGGAAATTTGAAATGCTTTTAAGGACAATAAATCCAAAAAAGGTCGAAATTTATGACGTGCATTTTAAAACGATTTTTTCGGAAATATTGAAAACTTGCTGGTTCCCGGCATGCGTTGCTATGCCATTAAAAAATAAATTGTTTCTTCCTGAGTGTCCTTTCCCATTCGGCCCGTTCTCCTTCCGCCTGCCCTTCCTCTCCCGCGCCTCCTTCCCCTCTCGCGTTTCCACTCCGCCTCCTCCACCTTACCTCTCCCCACACCATTCCCCCCTTTCCCCGTTCCAGGTTCCCCTTCCCCCTGCCTCCTCCCGCATTCCATACATTCAGTCCCGGTACATTCAGTTTTCAAACAGCTCGCGTGCTACCTATTGCAACTTTTTTATACAAATTTCATACAGAGCTCACCAGTAGTACAAACCTTGTCCTGACAATAATAAACCCAAAAAAAAATCATTATTCAATTTGGTGCAGTCGTTCGGAAGTTATGGGCGTACATACATTTCGGCGATTCATTTTTATTTATTACAAATAAATAAACTATTGTTATTAAATTAATATAAAAGCATTTTGAAAGATCTGTTCAATGTTATTTTATTATAAAAAGGGTCTACAAAAACAGGAGACATGATTTTGAGAAAATAAAAAAAAAATCTTTTCGCGCTACTGAATAATTTATTAACATTTTGTTCTTCAGAGCATTTCAAATTTCCGTGATAGATATAAAAGTATTGGATTATTTATAGATTCAAATACTTTATATTTATCATAAAAACTTTCCTAGTTTTGGGGTTTATCAATATTTCTCAGTTCTAGTTCTTAGATCAACAGTCAATTGCAAGCCTTTTTACTACAGTCACGCACCAGGATATAGTTTTGACTTTTTTTCTATAAAAAGTATATTTACATTGGGTTTATTTGATGCCTGTGTCACTGGGATATACCTTTGTCGAGATAGGCGTAGAAGTATATAAATGCATATCGTAGTTACAAGAATATTATGGTAAAATACATATTAATTTGAATAGAATTAAAACAGAAAAGTGATTGGAAGGGAAAATCTTTTAAATAAAGTTATCTTATAAATGTTGGAGGAGATGAAGTAATAAAGTAATAAGTTCTGTCTAATCTATTTATGGAGTTAAATTTGACAGGATTCTATCATTTTCATTTATTTTATATGGGTTAGGTCGTATGTGAATAGTTATTTCTGTCTATGTGTGATATATTTTTAAAATGTTTGTAATAGTGTGGCGTCCAATACTAACGATATTTCTTTATATGTTGTTTGAATTTTTTAATTTTGAAGGAGTCATTTTGTCTGATCGTAACTGGTAGTGTATTGTATAGTTTGCAAGCTATGTATTTAAAGTGTCTTTGTCCAAAGGTGGTTTTGGAAAACGGAGTTTGGAGAAGTTCTTTGTTTTTGGCCCGGGTATTATATATTGTTTGTGTAGTTTTGAATAGTGTTTTATTGTTTTGTGTAATAAACTAAGATGGATCTTGAGTAGAGCTGTTTTATGTCCATAATGTTGAAGGTATTGACAATCGTATCAGTAGTAAGTGGCAGATTTGTGCTGGTAGTAAGCGGCAGATTTGAGAATTATTTTTATGATTAGCTTTTGTGCTTTATTGATGGGGTCGAGGGCACTGGAATATGCATTACCCAAGCTAAAATTCCACATTCGATGTGAGATTGGCACAGTGAATAATACAATGTTTTTATAAGTTTTAGGTTAGGGAAATTGCGTGTTTCTTTGAAAAATTTTATAGATTTGCGGATGTTTTCGTAGTGTAATGTATATGTTGCTTCCAATTTAGGTGTGTATCAAAGGTTAATCCTAGATATTTGATAGTGTTTACTTGCTCTGGGCATGGGTAGTCACAGTTCCGTTTTAAGACTAATGACCTTAACCTTTACCTTTACGGAAGTACTTTATCTTAAACACCTATTATAATGTTTCATTTAAATAATGAAAGAAAACCTTCTCCTTTTGTAAAATGTTCTAATGGTCCATTGAACAAACAAGAACTAAGGCGACGATCAGTTCGTATATTTTTAATGGTGGGGTTAGGTTTGACTTTGGGATATTGGTGAGACTAGACAGTAAGTATTTTTTTTCTCTACATTTAGAGTTAATGTGTTCGAGTCTAGTCAATATTTCACCCTTTGAATTCCTTCCTCCGCTTTGGAATATGCGGGAGGCCAATTTTTCGCTTGGAAGAGTAGGACAGTATCATAGGCAAAACTGACAAAGGGGTCCAGTTAAACACGTGCTAAAGATTGAAAAAACAACGTTATTAATGTTGTCATAGCTGAAAATTTATCTTTTTTTTTTCAAAACACCTAATGCTAAAGATTGAGAAAACGACATTAAATTTGATTTACGAATTATACAATGAATTTAAAAATTTTTTTCAAATTTTTGATTTTTGTATGAAGATCTTTCTTGAAAATCTTCATACAATAAATTGAAATTTTGTTTAAAAAAAAAATATTTTCAGCTACAACAACATCAATAACGTCGTATTTTTAGCACTCTAGCTCACTGAAAACTCACAGACCGCCACTGGTAGGTACGGGGGAAGAAGTCAATTAAAAAGGTTGGATGCATAATTAGGGTCCAAAAAATATATATTTTTAAAAAGTACCACCTTTTTAATAATCTTTTTTAGATTTTTAATAATCTGTTTTAGATTTTTAAAATGCTGATTTTCCATAATTTTATTTTGAACTAGCTTTTGCCCCCGGCTTCGCTCGCATAGTATTAGGGGGGTACCCACAGCGTCTCCTCCACCTTCCCTATTCCCACTCCAATGCATCTTTGTTTAAAATGCATCAAGTTTAGAGTCATTGAACACTTAGAAAAATATAAAATTCTATCGAAAAACCAATACGGCTTTCGTACAGACCTAAGCACCGAGGATGCGATATATGAATTGACAAAAAAGATATACTCATCTATCGATAAAAAAAAGAAATGTCTTGCCATATTCCTAGATTTAAGAAAAGCTTTCGACACCGTAAATCATAATTTACTCATTACAAAAATAAATCAACTAGGCTTCAAAAAAGACACTCTAAAACTACTCTCTAGCTATCTTACAGACAGAACACAAAAAACAAAAATTGGGAATAATTATAGTTCAGAGTCAAAGATAAAAAATGGAGTTTCACACTTCCACAGGGAACTGTGCTTGGCCCGATTTTATTCTTAATTTATATTAATGATTTATGTAATTTTGTAATTCCTGGTAAAATTGTTTCTTACGCAGACGACACGGCAATAATAGTGGATGGTAATCATTGGAAAGAAACTTTTTCGAAAGCAACTGATTGTATTTCACTGGTTTCAACATGGCTAAAATACAACAAACTCGTTTTAAATTATAGCAAAACATTTTTTTTACCTTTTTATAAAACCATTAACAATAAACCTACAGACAACCTTAAAATTAGAATCCATAATACTAGTTGCAATCAAGAAATGTGCTTCATGTGCAACGAACTCACTAGTGTCGAAAATATAAAATATTTAGGAGTATCAATAGATATAAATCTTAATTGGAAATCACATATTAATCAAATCACTTCTAAATTAAGATATCTGACCTACATATTTTATAGACTTAAGGAAGTACTAAACATTGAAAAATTGAAAATGATCTACTTTTCCCTGGTGCAATCATCAATCACTTATGGCATTATAGGATGGGGTGGTGCACTTGATACATTTATTAAGCCTCTACAAATAATTCAAAAACACATAATTAAAGTCATATATAATAAACCTAAAACATTCTCGACCAACTTATTATACAAAGAAACTAAAATATTTAATATGCGTAAATTATTTATATTACAAACTTTGAAATATGTATTCAAAAACAAAAATAATTTCGAAATAAATGAAAACAGAATGAGCAAAAGAATAAATAATATATTTTACACCCCACAAACCAATAATAAATTATTGCAGACACATAGCAGTTTCATTGGTCCTCGTTCATTTAACCTTCTACCACTACAAACTCAAATGATAAATAAAATGATAAAATATGTAAAAGAGGTAAAATTATGGTTGAATAATGTAGATATTGAAACGCTTTTTCTATAAATTTATCCATCATTCTACAACTCACTTTCTGTAATTCTCTAAACTGTAGTACAATATGTTTTCTGTTTATTTTTTTATAATAACTAAAAAAAAAAATTTTATTAAAAATCAGTATGTTTTTTCCATATTTTTATTTTATTTTTATAATGGCTGAAAAAAAACCTTTTTCACTTCTTCTACCTATGTAATACTAACTTTTTATACTAACTTTATATTTTATATGTTTTTTAAGTTTATTTTATACTTTGGGTACTTGGAAATATAATTTTGTTTTAATATTACCCACACTCAGGCAGTGCCTTAGTGGGATTTCATTTCTTGTTCATACTATTTGTTATTATATATTATGTTATTATATGTATACTATTTGCTATTATACATTATATTATGTACAAAGAAATGAGAAAAAATAAAGTTTAAAAAAAAATAAAAATCCCCCCCCTCCTTCTCACCCCCGCCCACTCTCACCCCTCTCCCCCCCCCCCCAAATTCCCCCTCACCCTCCCCCACAACCCTCCGCCCTCCACAATCCCCCCTCCCCCCACTCCCCTCTGCCCTGCCCCCACATCCTATCCCCCTCCCCCCCTCCATACCCGTTACATTCATTTTTCAAACAGCTCGCGTGCCACTTATTGCAATTTTTGTATATAAATTTCATACTGCCAGAGCCCTAAGCTATAGCCTATTCTGATATATGAGCTATATTATTGTAAAGTTTCATTAAAATCCATTCAGTAGTTTTTGCGTGAAAGAGTAACAAACATATATCCATACAAACTTTAGCATTTATAATATTAGTAGGATAATAAAATTGACTTTTTGGAATACAATAAGGACGAAAAACATTTAGTTGTATTTTTTTATGCGTGAAAGAGTAACAAACATATATCCATACAAACTTTCGCATTTATAATATTAGTAGGATAATAAAATTGACTTTTTGGAATACAATAAGGACGAAAAACATTTAGTTGTATTTTTTTGTATATTTTCAAACATTATTTGAGAGCATGGACCTCACTGGGTACTTTACCTTAACTGGGTGTTGGAGCCCTTAATTTACAGTACAATATAATTTTAAATAAAAGGATAAATTGGCTTATGGCACACTAGGCGTATGCAGTCAATTTTTTATCATTTTTTTTGTGAATACCTCACAAGTTCGGTCACAACTCGAGTTCGCCTCAGTTGTTTGGAATCCTCAATATCAAACATATATTCATCGCATTGAAAATATCCAGAACAAATTTATAAAACACCCATCATATCGTTTTAGTTATCATCGATTTGACCCTATCGCTTTATATAAACGCAGAAAAATCTCTGATGCATTATTCTTTCACAAAATCGTGAACTGCCTTGTTGATTCATCATATCTGTTAAAAAATATTGCATTTCGTTGCCCCAAACAAAACACCAAATCGAACGACTTATTTAGAATACCACACAGTAAATCTAAATACGCGCAAAACTCTGTAATAGTACTTATCTGTGAAACTTACAATGCCTTACGAGATGTAGACATTTTCAACCATGACTTGAAATCATATAAAATGCAGCTTAATAAATTAATAACTTAAAATACTTTTTTTTCTCTTTTTTGTGAAAATTATCAACTATAGTAAATAGTATAACCGTGTTGGTTAATAATTTTACGTTTTTCTTTATTATGTTTTATGTTCTTCTTTTTTTTTGTCATTTAATAAGTTGAGTAGGTAAAAATTCTTTACCAATATTTAATATAATAGAACTTATTGGTCTACAACATTTGAATTTTATTGTTATAATATTATTTAACTGGATGACCGTTTGTTTCCTCAATAAAAATAAATTAAAATTAAACAAATAAAAGAGTCCCAGCTGCTCCCGTATGGAGCCAGTGAGACTACGACATCCCCAATTGTTGTATGTTGTGAGGGTAAGGGTTGTAGAGAGGGAAGGAGATGGGGAAGAGGAAGGTGGGGAAGTACCTGGCTATTCAGATCTGGTCACCAAACACGGCTAAAGCCATTTCAAGCTTCAATTCTGAATGGTGGTCTTACACCAGGGCGATACTAAGAGAATCTTCCTCTATGGGACTGGTGATACACATAATCAAAAATAAAGTTCTTTGATCCTCTCAAGACGTAGTCTTTTTCTGTAATTTTCCTGCCGCGAGGTGCATTCTGTTTCAAAATGGTGAGAAAATGTCGGTTGAATACACAATAACTCCTGTAATGTACAATGTTTGCGCCGGTACCTATCAGAAGTATTTATTATTATCCACAGCAAGCAGCGATACTTCTTCTTGTAAAAACTTTATATATTTACGAGTGTGGGGTGTGACCTCCAGGCCCTCCTCTGCATACAAAATCCATGCGTTGATTTCTGTTAAATCCAAAAAGTTATGAAATACTAGTACGATATTGCTTTCACAATATATAATGTTCGCGCCCTTTGACCAACCACAATGAAACTTATAATAATGTGATCAACCACGTAATTTTATGTTCACCTTATTCTTTCACAAATTGAGATACATGAAAGTTATGTTTTCATAATTATTTGAAGTAAAACTTCTTTAATAAAGTAAAATAAAATACTTTTTTGTTTAAAACCATGAGATTTATTAATTTATGAACCGACCGGTTTCGCTTTACTACGGCATCTTCAGGGGACAAATTAATACTAGTAATAATATAGTATTAATTTGTACCCTGAAGATGCTTGAGTAAAGCGAAACCGGTCGGTTCATAAATTAATAGAACTCGTGGTTTATAAAAAAAAAAGATTTTATTTTATTAAATAAGTCAAACCACAAAGTGATTGCTTTCTACAATAAAACTTCTTTACGTACGTTTGACTTGGGGAGTAAGCTGGCGAATGCGTGGTGAGAGCGTTATTATTATTTTTTTTTTTATTTGTTTATTCCAGATCTCGGGGAGGGTGGTGCAGTCACACGAGTTCCATATTATACATATATAATACATTAAATTAAAATATTTCAAGATGAAAGATTTTTTTTTACATAATGAAAGGAAATAAATCAAATAAAATAATAATAATACAAAAATAAAAATTAAATGTGAAAAAGTTAACTTTTTGTTATCTAGGTCATTAGGAAGTGGCTCCATCGCTTATAAATGGGACGTTATAAGCGAGGCGAACGGTAGTTGAGGAGATATAAGTTAGTGAAGATAGAAAGAGAGAGAGTTACGTTTCGTATATTACTGTAGGGGCAAGAGAGAGAGGTGCGAGCACACATTTTCTTTCTCTCTTTCTCTCATAGCCAGTTACGGTACACAGTGCAGGCCTATTATCTGCATCACATTGTAGGAGCAAGAGAGAGCAGTTCGTGCGCACATTTTCTTTCTCTCTTCCTATCATATAGATTGGAGCAGAAGTTTTACTTGAGTTACATGGTTTAAAGCACACCCGTTTTTTTAATACTTTCGATCACGGAAATAAGAAATGCTGTAAATGACAAAATGTTAATTGTTAACCCCTCAGGCCATTTTGTTCGCTTTTCGGAACAACTCATATAGGTCTCAAAGAAATGGTTATATCTCTCTTACAATCGTAATGAGAAATTAGAAGTTTTTTTTTACATGAACTCCACACAGGAGGTCCTGAGGAAAATAATTTCCCTCAGGGTCTATGTCATCTGAGATGCTGTGTGGAGGGTCTTTAAGAGGAGAGGAAGGAATGAACATTGGAGAGAGCCATGTTTTAGGAAGGAGGAAACACTGAGAACAACCTGTTGAACACAAGAAGGAGTCGAAGAAGCGACCCATTCTCATGTGACAAATGTCAAACGTGTATATAAGTTGGGCACGCGTTTGGCGTGTTTCCCGTCTATGCACGGGAGCCGAAGAGATCTTCCTCGGAGCATCTTCCACTGAAATACTGGAAGAACAAGGATATCATTCCCATCCGACACCTGTGCTCTAAAGATTGCAATCCGTTTGTTAAGTTAGGAGAATCTATCAAACGGA
The DNA here is from genome assembly GCA_917880885.1 of Limnephilus marmoratus. Lineage (NCBI taxonomy): Eukaryota > Metazoa > Arthropoda > Insecta > Trichoptera > Limnephilidae > Limnephilus > Limnephilus marmoratus. The sequence goes on from OU862930.1 coordinate 575,420, forward strand.
CCGCGCGTTTATGCACAGGTTCGGGGGTTTTTTCAGATATTTTGGGGCTCCAGACCAGAGGTGGTTGCCAAATTCAACCGTGGGACGCACTTGTGATTTGCACAGAATCAGCAGTTGTGTACTATCTGCAGTATCTGCGGGCCCTGTACAGTATGCCAAGTTTTTGAGAGGCTAACTAAATCTGGCTTCGATGGAGCCCTCACATCTGAGCTGTCACTTAGGGTTACACCAAGCATATCAATGGAGGACCTGTTCGGAATATTGCTTCCGTTGGAGGAGACTAGATTTTCATTTCGATCCCTTTTAGACGTTATCAGACATGATCGGATCTTTTAAACATTAAATTCAACGAGTTTATTTTTACCCCAAGAGAAAACACTATCGAGGTAACCGTCCATTCTTTGCTTCAAAGCCCTCCGTTGGAGTTTGTGAGCCCTTTGGGGGCTTGTCAAACAAAAAGCTATCACGGACTGTACTGTCATCCGCGTAACAATAAATTGGTACGCGTGTCAAAAGGTCATTGTTGTGCAACAAAAACAAAGTAGGATACAGAACCGATTACTGTAGGACGCCAAGTGAAGTAAACGGCGTTGGAAAGAGAAAACACCATGCTACATATTCAAATCTAAAACTTAACTACACATGAAGTAAAATGTACACCTTTAAGCAACCAATGTTTCGGATCGCGATTTTTATTAATTATTTTTTCGTGGAACGTCAAAAAAGTGAGATGATAGAAACGATTATAATGCATTTTTCTAAAAAAATATGTATGTGTTTTTATTTATTTTTCGTTATCAGTAATTTTAGTTGGAAAAATGTAAGGCGAGTCATTCTTGAACCTTTTTTACGTTTGCATGCAAATTTTTTTGTATTTAAAAAATTATGTAATAATTGTTATAATCCAAATAACAAAATTTGGATGGGTAATTTATCAGCTCTCAAAAATAATTTGTAGTTTTCGGATACGTTCGGATATGTTTGGAAATATTCCTTTTATTTGGATTTTATAGCAGAGTGGAAATAGAGAGCCCTGAGGGGTTAAGGAGAGCGAAAAGATTTTTTTTTTCAAAAATCATAACTTATGCTTAACGTAGACCTATAATCGCCACGGCTGCGGCTGGTCGTATAGTGAGTGGTGAAGAGTGAATTGCGCAGCACTGGTAAATTAAAATGGCTGAAATTACTACTACCAACACACATGCTCCTTAGCAGCAAAAGAGCATGCCACTAAAGAGCAATTGCTACCTAGTAGCATGTGCGTCAATCATGGGCGTAGCCAGGTTCTGATTTAGGGTGAGGCAAAAAATAAAAATCTGGAAGGTATCGAAAAAAGTGGGCTTCTTGTTTATTTTTTTTACATGGGCTCCACACAGGAGGCCCTGAGGCAAATAATTTCCCTCAGGGCCTATGTCATCTTTGGGGATGCTGTGTGGAGGGTTTTTTAAGGAAAGGAAGGAGAGGAGAGTTCTGGGAAGGAAAAGGGTTTAAGGGGTGGGTAGGAATCTGGGGTTCAGTGTGTCCTGGTCATCCGCCTCTAAGACCTAGACAAACCTCACCCCCTGAATCCGGGCACCCCTGCTATATCACCAAACGTAGCGAACCACTCGGGGTGACCTATGGCGGAGGTGTTTGATTATCCAACTAAGGTTCCCGGGGCGGCGGTACCCATTCCCGCCTGCCAAATTGTTAATACACCATCTTCATCACATTGACCAACTGTCACTATCCCTTCATCACCGGTGCACAGTCGGGAATTTGACTCCCAAAATTTGTTTCTTGAGAACGGGTCGTTTCTACTAATCGTTCCTGTGTTTAATAGCTCTGTTGTGGAACGGATTTCTGTGTTTCCTCCATCATACAACATGGCAGACTCAGGTTCTTTCCTAATTTTCCTCAAACCGACCCTCTACACAGCATCCCCAAAGATGTGGAATTAACGTAAGAGTAATTGAATGTGGAATTAATGTGTGTGTTAATGGAAAAACCCACGTGTAATGTGAACTAATAACTAACTGTGTCTGCTACGTGGTCGAGGGGTACGATCCTCGACTAGTAATCTGGAGGTCGCGGTTTCCTCTCATTTTTTTTTTTTTTAGTTTTTATATACATACACATGTAACATAACCATGAGTAATTAAACATGCAACATTGATTAAAAAACTGTAAAAACACATAAATGTATACAATTCTCTTTCTCTCACTTGGTTCTGGTATTATGTTGCAGGAGATCTGTGTGTCGTCGCTGAGACGATCCAGCCTGGTGTCTGCAGACACATTTTGAAATGCTCCGTTGCCTTGGAAGCGGCATTTAATGGAAAACCATATCAGGTGAAGCCACATAGATTTAATCTCTCTGAATGTCAAGATAATTTTCAATTTATTTTTGCAATCAAAGTTACTATTATATCTATTTTTCTATCGATGTTTTACAATCGAAAATATTGCTGCACAAGATGCAAATTTACCAACGCAATAATCATTTTATATTTTGTATTATTTTTTACTTGTGTGCCTGCGATAATATTTATATACATACACTGACTTTACACGTGAGGCAGAGAATAGTATTATAACAGACCCCACTCGATTTTGGTCTTACACGAACGATAAGCGCCGCGGCTGTGACAAACTTAGTCACATGAACCTTAACGAAAATCAATACACCGGATATTCTAAAATCGCAGAAGGTTTTGCAGATTATTTTCAATCCGTATTCAGTGACAATATTCCCAAACTTGACATTTCCTCTATAATTTCTTCATCACACAATGCTTTACCTGTACAAATTCACGAAAATAACGATGACGATGTTAACAATTATTATAAGCAATAATTATCAGCCTGAAACACTCATCCACATTGAAAAATCTTCCGAGAAAAGATACATGACGCCAACGGGACTTGAACCCGTGCCCTTCTGATTGCCGGTCAGCTGCTCTCCCAATTGAGCTATGGCGGCTTATCTTGTACCCGCCAAATGATTCAATATATACTAGTGTTTCATTCAACAATTACTGCTTATTATATTTTTTCCACCTGATGAGTGTTTCAGGCTGATAATTATTGCTTATAATAATTGTTACCCTTTTGTGCTATGCATAAAAATCTTGTCTTAAAAGTTAGTTTAACAATTAAAAATAATAATTAGGATGACGATGTTGTTGCCGCTTTTCACAATCTGAAACCTAAATACTCCATCGGCCCAAATTGCATACCACCCATCACACCCAAAAGATACTCAAATTATTTAATACAACCAATAAAGCACATTTTTAATCTTTCACTTCGTAATAATACCTTCCATGAAATGTGGAAACTAAAAAAGTCACGCTTATACACAAAAAAGGCAAAAAATCGGCAATCAATAATTACAGACCTGTAGCCGTCTTATCAGCACACGCAAAACTTTTAGAAACCATAATTTACTCACAAATATATAAACAAACAAAATATATACTCACCGAGAATCAGCACGGATTTTGACCCACTCTATCATCCTCAAAAAACCTTATGAATCTTATAATGGATACTTATTGTGGTATATGTAATTATCCATATAGTGGATCATTCGGAAACGTTCGGGTTCCGCCGAACTTTGACGAACGTCTCATGGGTCAGACAGCGGTCTCGTCCGTGGGAGCTCGCCAGAACCATTTTAGCAGCCTTAGTAATCACTCGCTACGTAGACAATAATACAGTACTATTGAATCCATTGTACATTGCAATAAAAGATGAAAGAACTTACGTGTACATCTCTATTATTATTTGTGGGCTAGTAAGGCCACAATAAAAGAACATTACACTTATAGTTGGATATTTATATTGGATGCTACTCCGATCTCTTAATACTTACGTAAGAAAACTCATTACTTTAAATGTGGCTTCAATAAAACAAGGTAGATGCATGATAAGGTATGAAATAAGTCAATGAAAAACTAATATTAAATAAAATGAAATAGCTGTGATTTTAGATTTTTCACACACGTCTGCCCTGATGATGGACACTGTAACGCTGTCCGAAACGTTGGCTAAAGGAGAAGGTAGCGCAACACGGCATAACACCCCAAAAACAAATAACCATAAAATGAAATAGGGTTTATTGAAGTTAACAATCAGGGACATTTAGTTATTATAAGCAATATGATCATCGAATATGATCAATGTTAGACAATAATATTACATGTAGGTAAAATTGCAAGTGTGTGGTGCATGAAAGAAAATTGAATTAAGGGCGCCATTGTATTTTAAAGCGAATACGAAAACTAATGAATAATAGCGAATTTAAATTGATAACCTGAGAAGTAAACTATATTAAATTATATCGTTACGTTGAGAAGATGCGGAGATACGTTGAAACGAACCAAAGCGCCATAGCTTGTTGATCCTGACAGGTGAGAAGCTTCCTCCCTCTGGGCTTGGTTTCTTTGTACTGAAGTTGGCAGCGAACCGTGTCCCTGCACCAGCGGTAATCATTTCTGGGATGTCATGTCTCAAACGCCACAGTATGTATTTAGCTTCGTAATCGGGGTTAGATGGTCCGTATATGAATCCACCCGTTGCAATCTCACCACCTATATTAATAATACATATCGATGTGATTTATACAGACTTCGAAAAAGCATTTGACAAAGTCGACCATGATATCTTATTAAAAAAATTGAGTGTTATCGGATTCTCTCAGGATTTTCTCGCTTTCGTAGCTAGCTACTTACGCAATCGTCGTCAGTATGTTAGTTATGGACACCAGCACTCTCACAAATACAAAATTAACTCCGGGATTCCCCAGGGATCGAATCTAGGACCCCTTCTCTTTCTTTTATTCATTAATGACATAGTCAATACCATTATCCGCTCAAAATATCTCCTCTTTGCTAACGATATCAAACTCTTCAGAGCTATTAAAGTCATATCGATTCCATTCTTCTGCAGAATGATCTTGATTCTCTTGTCAAATGGTCGGAATTAAATAACTTCACCGTTCAGCATGCAGAAATGAAGTGTCGTTACATTTACAAGATCCAAAGATACATTTCTATTCCCATACCACATTAATAAAAGTATATTAACAAGCAAAAACGAGATTCGCGACCTAGGCGTGATTTTCGAAGCAAATCTCTCTTTCAAATCCCACATATCTGACATTGTCTCCCGCGCAAACAAAATGCTTGGATTTGTTCTTCGTGATGCGAGATCATTTTCTAATGGAATTGCAATACTGAGAATATATGAAGCACTTATCCGCAGCATCCTGGAATATAGCTCTATTATTTGGGCCCCTTCTGAACAAAACTATATTCTAGAAATAGAGAAAGTGCAAAAAAGGTTTATGCGTTACCTGTATATGAGGGAATATACATTCTACCCATTCCTGTGTCCATCATTGTTCAAGAATGCTCGGTTTTAACACCCTAGAATGTATATATTATGTCCCTAACGCATATACTCGTGGGAGATTCCACGCACTTTTTTATGCTCCGAAAGCGAGAACTTCTGCCTATCAGAATGCACCATTAAGTAGGGCGACTCAACTGCTTAACGACTGTGCGTTGAACATCGACATCTTCAATGTCACCTACAGAGAATTCAGTAACTATCTCTTGACATACGTCACAACATAGTTAAACTTCCCGCATGCACTTAAAAAAATGTTATTTTCTCCATAACTTTTAGTGTATAACTGTTTTATGGAGAACCTGAATAAAATAAATATATTAAATTAAATTGAAAACATTAAAAGTTCCGTAGAACAAACGATGTAGCCGTTTTTCACAGTTAGTTAGTTTAATGTATGATATTGTTTAATTGGCGAGTATCTCATAATGAAACACAACAATAAAAGCAATACTGATGTAGTACTGTATCAAAAAAATTAACATAGCAGGTCTTACGACTTACGACATTTCTTTCACCACTTAACCCTTTGCTCCCCGACGGTACAAATTTGTACTCTTCTATAAAACTTATCGTATCTTCTCTCCCAAAAACATTTTTTTTATTTATTATTCTTGGTAGTTGTTATTGGACATTATTTTACAAGTCAGCGATTTTTTAAAGCTTAGTTTCAAAAACTGACACCAGGGGAATCAGTTTTGCATTGAGCTGTCACATGGTTTGTTGAGTTATTTTATTGAAGTTTTAAAACATAATTATTGTGACAATGGATTCAGGTATGTGTGTTTTTATATATTATTACTATGCAATGAACATTACTCTTCACACTTATGTTTATTTCGTGTATTTATATCCTTTCTCTTATAAAATATATGAATTTTTATAACCGGTACGATTTTGTACCGTCAGTGACTTGGCTATTTATTTTTGTAGGACTTTCGCAAGATGATATTGAGATGTTGCTGTCGGAAGATCTTCCAAATATTGATGTTCCATCAGAAGTGGAGTCTGAAAATGATGAAGATGATGAATATGAACCCCATGGGAATCAAACTACAGGTTGTGGTGATATTTTTCTAAGAGAATCCGGTCAAAATACGTATTCTAATCATGAAAACATTTTGCCCGCGGGTGTTCCTGATCCTTCAAGTGTATCCGACTCTACTTTTTCTCCATTTACTAGACTACCAGAACCGCAACGTAAGTGGAAAAAAAAGGATTTTGGTACCAATGTGCCACCGTATCAATTTGAAGAAGGTGTCTCTGGTGATTTGTTTGAAAACTGTGAAACACCTACTGATATCTTCCTGAAAATGATTGATGATATTGTTGATCCAATTCTGTATCAATTAAATTTATATGCAATACAAAAAGGCAAAACATTAAATCTGAAGAAGGAAGAACCTTTGGCATTTATCGGGATGAATTTTCATATGGGTTATAACAAATGACCTGCGTGGACCGATCATTACTCGTCAGCTATTGACTTGAACAATCCTGTAATGTGTTCCACAATGCCACGTAATAGATTTTCAGAAATTTTGGTTAACTTGTATTGCAATGATAATAAGAACATACCGCCAGGATGTACTGACAAACTTTATAAGCTTAGACCAATGGTTGATAGTCTCAATAAATCTTTTGGACGATCGTATAATGGAACTAGAGAACTGAGTGTTGACGAATCAATGATCAAAGTTAAATGTCGATCAGTCATGAAACAGTATATGCCCATGAAACCAGTAAAACGTGGTTATAGAATGTGGTGTATTGCTGACCAAAAAGGGTATATATTTAAATTTTCTGTATACTAAGGTAAGGATGAGCAACTCCAACAAGAATTCAAGACTATACTTTAGGTGAGCGGGTTGTCTTAGGTCTGACCAAAGAGATGTTTGTTTCTGGGAGAATTGTCGCATGTGATAACTATTTTACGTCACTAAACTTGGTTGAAAGATTAAAAAGAGAAAACATCTTCGCCTGTGGTACAGTCAGGAAAAATCGAAGGGCTTTACCAATTAATGTGATAGCGGATAAATTTATTGCGAAAGAAAATTGAAATAAACAAAAGAATCTCTATTGACGCTAAAAGTGCAGGCCCTTCAAAACGTAGAAAGGATGAGTTTTCAGTTGTCAAAGACATTCGTTTGGGAAAAAGAAGAATATATTGGCCAGTAATTGTAAATAAAAGAGGAAGATGTGAAGTTTGCAGTAAGAAAAAGATTCAGTCCAAGCCGAGTTCTACGTGCAGCCATTGTAAAATATTTCTATTTTTGAATGAAAATAAAAATTGTTTTAATGTGTTTCATAATGTAAAAATATAATGTCCATTTTCTGTCAAAATTGTAACCTCTTAAAAAATAAATACTTAAAGCATTAAAATTTTTTTGTTACTTATTGCCTGACGGTACAAAAATGTACCGGACGAATTTTCCCTATAAGGAGTTTTCAGAAAATTCCAAAAAAAATCGTAAATGATTTTCAAGCTTCAAGTAACATATAATTACAAAAAAAATGTACAAAAGTCTGTGAAATCTATGTCCGGTAAGCAAAGGGTTAAAACTCTTTGTCCACTACGCAAAATTCTTCTTCCGATTCCAGGAATGTTCGAATTCTTGAAATTAGTGTTCAATGGTGTGGAAATCAGGATTTTTCAATGAGTAATAAAATAGTGATATTAAATGTTGCAGTTTCGACCAGCTTGTGTATTAGGGAAAAAAATTGTTTTTTACTCCAACCGGATGATTTTCTATCCATTTACGAGTTACTTTTTTTCTTTTCATTTAATTCCAACAATAACAAATAGGTTTACCACCGTTGACGGTCCTTGTTTTTTCAGTTTTTAGAAGGGTAAGATTGATAAATACGACATTATTGATGTGTAATTGAAATAAAATTGTAAGAAAATGAAAACACCCTTCTCTCAAACAAAAGTCAGTCAGTATACCCTGTTCCTGCTGACTGTCTGGAATATGAAAACACTCTTCTCCCAAATAATAGTCAGTCAGTACACCCTGTCCCTAATCTGCCGATCTCGCCACTGCCTGGAATATGAAAACACCCTTCTCCCAAATAATAGTCAGTCAGTACACCCTGTCCCTAATCTGCCGATCTCGCCACTGCCTGGAATATGAAAACACCCTTCTCCCATACAATAGTCGGTCAGTATACCCTGTCCCTGTCCTGCCGACCTCACTACTGCCTGAATATCAAAACACCATTCTCCCATATAATAGTCAGTCAGTATACTCAGTATACCCTGTCCCTGTTTTACCAATCTTGCTACTGCCTGGAATATTAAAACACCCCTTTTCCATACCCTGGGCCCTTGAGGTGATTTTTCACGGCGCTATATAAATTATCCAATTATTAATAGTCAGTCAGTATACCCTGTCCCTGTCCTGCCGACCTTTCTACTGCCTGGAATATGAAAACACCCTTCTCCCCTTACAATAGCATTAACCTGACAACAGTAAAGATTATTCCTATAAAATCTGAAAAAAAAAACTTATTTTATTTCTTGAAAATTTGATTTGTTTCCAAGGGCGGATCCAGCTTTGGCGCCAGGGGGGTCACAAAGTGCCGGGGGGGGGGTCACATAGTCGTGGTCAAGTCACAAGAAGTTATAATTTAATTTTGATAATAATAGATACAAGTAAAAAGTAGGTCCACCTAGGTCCTGGACCCAGCCCAGGGGGGGGGGTTATGACCCCCATGACCCCCCCCCCTGGATCCGCCCTTGTTCGTTTCATCAATAAAATTAAGGTTAGATAAAAATGCATTGTGGATAGTAAACTCTAAAAGTAAGGTATACCTAACGCAGATGTACAAATGAATAGCTAATACAATGTGGTGTGTTTTCAGGTGTGCGCTTCTCCGGAGAATAGGTTAATAGTATGCTGCCCCTGGGTACCAGAGCAAGAGACAGGACTGCAAGCCAGATTTCGGGCAAACACAACTACCCCTAGAGAAGGTACTGCACTTTCATTTCATATGGTTTATTCACCTTCACCTGTTGTGTTGTGTAACCTTGGTGTGTCTTTTTGTTTGGAGGTGATAACTGTACGATGGTAGACACAGGAAGGGCTGGAGTGTGCAGTCAATTCGCCAACTGCCAGACAGCAGTAAAGGCTGCCAGTAAAGGCATTTTCCCACAGGTACCGGTTTCTCCATTTATGTAAAATAACAACATGTTTTCATAGTCGTAGTAATTATACCTGCAATTTATAGTATTAAATATACTTGCATGATGTAAGTACTGTTTTAAATCAATAATTAACAGTTTGTCAGGACTCAAAATGAATCAAGTCAACCAATACAAATCCAATATGGAGTCCCGCAAGGCAGTGTCTTGGGCCCGATTTTATTCCTGATATATATAAATGATTTATGTGAACTAAACTGTCACGGCTCAGTCATTAGTTTTGCAGATGACACAGTCCTTCTATTCCATGGAAAGTCATGGGAGACTGTATTTGAAAAATTCGAAAAAGGGATGAATCGGGTAAAACAATGGCTTGATTCAAATTCACTAATACTAAATGATACAAAAACTAAATATATTAAATTCAAAATTCACAACAAACAGACGGATAACCTCAATACAAACCTAAACATAAAAATTCATAAAGACTGTGTAAACGTGAACCGAGAAACTCCTTGCAACTGTCCAAAATTGAATGAAATACAAACAATAAAATACCTTGGAATAATTATTGATCAAAACTTAAATTGGAACTCCCAAGTGGAAAATGTGAGCAACAAATTAAAAAAACTAACCTATTTTTTCAAAACAATAAGAAACATTTTAGATAAAGAACAGCTAATTAAAATCTATTATGCCTTAGCCCAATCTCAACTACAAAATGGTCTTATTGGATGGGGAAGCTCATGCGATTCCACTATAAAACCAGTCCTCATAGCACAAAGGGCAATTCTGAAAATTATACTTAGAGTACCCATCAGAACCTTTACAGACTATGTTTTTAAAACGCTGAATTTAATGTCACTGAAACAATTATATACAAAAGATATTCTAATTTACGCATTCAAAAATCAGGATAACTTTACACAGACAAACTCGGGCCGATTCACAAGATCTACATGACAACATACATTCTACCAACCTACAACTAAAACGACTTTTGGACAAAGAAATATGCGATACTTCTCTATAAAATTATTTAATTTACTCCCTCTTGCAATGAAATCCATTAAAAAAATAACCGCCTTCAAAAGAAGCATAAAAATATGGATTATGGACATGGGAAGGAAGAAAATAGAATCAATTTTGCAACCAAACAAAGAATAATGCTTGTTTTGTACTTTATTTTAGATCTAACTTCATAATTTTCCTCGGTAATATTATAGCATAGGTATTTACTTATAATTCAAATAATAAAACTTGTACAATGTGTCCTTAGAACGGGGTACCCCAGTAAGGACACATTTTCTCTAAAAAACTGTAAAAAAAAAAAATCAACTTAAAATAACACAGAATAAATAAAATAACGTCAGAACACAAGAAAACATTTCGAAAATTATTAATTTCATAAAAAATGGTGCGTAATAAAACCTTGAATGATGTAAATAGGAACAATGCTTGACGGTTGAATGCAGCCGGATTAGTTGACATCCAAAGTGATTTGATTCAATAACAAGATTGCCCTCTCCAGTCCCCACCTTGGCATTGACAAGTCAGTCCTGCAGGCTGGGAGAGAAAACAGTCTATGAAGAAGATATCCATCGGGAATATAGAAATTAGTGCAACTTTACACTCATTGTCATGTATACATGTGCAAAATCATTTAGCCGAGGCATGAATTATGGGAAAGGATCGAAGCAACCGCACGCAGCGTTTCGTACCATTTGCAGTTGTTTCGTAATTCGTGTCTCGGCTCGCGCTTTTTTGTCATGTTTATACTTGGCATAATACTAACCACTATAGCAAAACTTGTCCACGTGATGCTAGTATCTAGACTTGGATGAAGAGTTGGTGGTAATTAATGGAGGTTTTACGCGAAACTTTTTTTCATGTCAATCTAAAATAAATAGAACCAAATTAAAAATCTTCGCTTTACATGATCATTTTATTTTATTTATTTAGTAACTATATATATATATATTATTTTTATATATATTATTTTTACATTTTAATATGAAACATGTTAGCAAGGTTTATATATAAAATAGAAAATATATTCGTAGTCCTCCTCACTAGGAGATCCTGTGCTGAGGGGGACTATGCTTTGGATAAGTTTTTCAGCGACTTCTATGGTTTAACTTCATTGTTTGGATAATGTTTTCCAGAAACTTCTATGACGATGTTTTAAGTACACTAGTAAGTTCATTTTCCAATAGTTCCTTCAGCCAACATTTAATGTCTTTAATGTAGCTACTTTTTGTTTTAATTGGTGGGAATAAAGTAGGAGTTTGTTATATAACTTTACTGCTAAAAATTCAGAACTTCTTTGTCCAAATGAAGAGTTACACTTTGGTATATTAAGTATGTCTGTTTGTTTGGCTCTGGTTTTATGAGCATGTGAGGTGTCTGCCTCTGAATCATTTTTGTTGTGATGTACTAGAATGTTTTTGGCATAGATTTTCTGTATGCTTGGAACATCAAACTGTTTAAAAAATTCTGTTGTTGACGTCCTTATTATTTCCGTACTTACGATTTTATGCAAATAGTTGCCATTAGGGAAGAAATAATATTTTGGGCAGTATTAAATCGTCAGAAAAATGGCAAGATCTCGAACATTACCAAATACGACCTGTCACGTGCTGTGTCTCGTGTTCGGTCGTTATCTAATCAATGTTTTTTTAAGCGTTCGTCGTTTGAACCTTCACCATAATGATTTGTATAGATACGAGTACCTATGCATTGGCTAAATTGACTGCCTGATCACAGTATCTTAACGTATGTATATTTTATGGTATATATGTTATCGTAGGTATGTATATTCTATCGTATATATGTTATTATATTAGGTGAAACCACGAAAACGTGGTAGCCCAGATGCCAAAGCAACATAGCTGTCACAACCTAGTCTCTATCCATTGACCGGTCAGTGGCTGAGTAGGTATCGCGTTTGGGTCCCACTCGGGCGTCGCGTGTTCGATTCCTCGGCTGGCTAAGTCCTCTATCACGACACAAGCAACATTTTCCGCTTAGTGTGGTGGTAGTAAGAGATTTTCAAATATTGTCGGGTTATTCGTAACCCGAATATGTTTTTTTTTTCTTAAAAAAAAAGCGTTTAGAATTAGAGGAAATATCAGAGAATAAAAAATTTGATGGCAAAAAAAAGGTTTTCAGTTGCTCAGTTTTATCTCTTTTTTGTATCTTTTCTCTTTCACGGTCTTTAATAACATTGTTTCTTTAATAAATTATTAATTGCAATAAAGACTAAGCCTATTTTGTGTTTTCAGGTTTGCGCTTTAGAGGGCACTAATCAGATTATCTGCTGCCCTCTGGTGACAGTAGCTGAAGGTATGGTACCCAGAACTTAATCACCAATCTCTCAATAACATTTCTCTCTTCTTTAATAATTAAAGGTCACGTTACTTTTGCAGGTGATCATTGCTCCGTAGCCAAAACAGGGCGAGCTGGCAAGTGTCTTCGTATATCAAAATGCCCCTTCGCAGTGGAGGCAGCCCTGAAGGGAATAACTCCTCAGGTGAATTCGCAATTTGGCACTCTTATAATAACCACTGCATGTCTCTCTTCTTTCTAATATACAATTTAATTTGTACCATTCATAAGAATCGCAGTGAATCAAACAGCTTTAGTAATAATAATAGTAATAGCCTTTATTCAGACCGTAAATTATGTACATTACATTATCTATCTTCTATCTATCTATCTATCTATCTATATAAATCTATCCATCTATCTATATAAATAAAAATGAATCGCCGAAATGTATGTACGCTAAGGTGGTCCAGGCCTGTATGGTAAAATTTTTTCTTTCAAATATAGATGTAGCCACCCATTTTATTTGTTACACCTATCATTCCTATTATGTGTAAAAAATTTCAGCCCCCTATCTTATATACAAGGGGGTGCTCATCGAATCAGAAGTTTCTGACAAAAGTTCTGGATTTTAAGTAAAACACGTAATTTAAGGTTTATTAATATAACAAGTATTTTAGTTAAATAAGTATAAAACGTATTTAAATATGAACAAAATTTGGTAACAAAGCAATAATTAACATAATATTAGTCGCAATCTTTCAAAACTATGTTTGTTAACTCCATTTTGAATGTTTCAGTAGAAACGATTTTTCTGTTTTGTTCAACGATGTGAAGTAAAAATTGCTTTTCTTTCTCATTCTTAGTGAGTATCGTGTAAAATAGTTTAACACTTCTCTCCGCTGCATCATTAACAACACGCAAATTTTTGACTCAACTTTCACCTTGAAGGTAATCAACATTGTTATTCCAAGTCTTAGCAGGTAATTACAAGAAAGAGTCCTCGATGTCAAGAACCAAGAGCGTTTTCAACGTTCTTTGTGTTGCAAAAGCTTGTAATGTAACCTCTGAGGCAAGCTTAGCAGAATCACCTCGTACTGAACGATTACCGTCATCAGAATTTATTTTTTGAACAATGGCCTGTTTCTCAGCATCAGACAGCTTCTCAGAAAACAAGGTAAATGAGACTAGTTCATCTGACAAATACCACAAGTGACGCTCTAAGACACCCCTAGCTGCTATACTGATTTCGGAATCAATGGCTTCGTACAATTTTAAGCTATTCCAAAGTATTAAGTCATTTACTGGTGCATCTGCTGCCAAAGACGCTTCGATTCAAACTTTGGTGTAGATGATAACTAACAAATCGAACAATTTGTTTTTCTTCTCTCTTGATTAGTTTAAATCTTATTACGATCAAGCACACTGGTAACGTATTGTGTAAATATGTCACTTGTAGACAGCTCAACGCACTACAAACTCATCTTTGGACTTATCCTCTAATATGCTAGCATTACTAGAAGTGCTACTGAAGCTGCACTCAAGTTCTAACTCTTGTCTCGACACCACCGAAGATGAAGCATTACTTTCAGCAGCCATTTCTTTCAATTCTTCAGATCTTTGTTTCCGTTTTAGAGAACTTTCTTTGACCTTTTCTAGTTTCTTGTCGATTGAGGTGAGAAACGCTCTGTCTTCCGAAATTTTTATCAAATTCAAAGCGCTTGCATGGGCAATATCAAAAAGTTTGCCTAGTTCTTTTTTAAACAAATACTCTCCTTTTCTTTGTGCTTCAGAATTTCTTCCTCTATTTTTCTTCAATAGCAGCCAGTTCTTAAGAAACTAAATCAGTTTTTCAATGCAGTGATTTTGTTGTCTGGTCGGAATACTAGATTTACTCCATACATTTATATGTTCTTGAATAAGTGTATGCGCGGAATCTTTCACATTTTTGGAATCATTTGATATGTTGTGATAACGGAGTAAAACTTGCCGAAGAGTAGGATGTTGGTTAAGCCTCATCAATGGCTCAATATCTCGAACCCCAAGTAGAAAAATTTAGTATTTTTTTCGAGTAGATAAACACATTTTAATACACTGATTCACTTCACAGTCTACTAAATAAGTATCAAATACTGTTCAAATTTGTCTATAAAACTCTTCAGTAGTTTATTTTAATATTTATTTAATAGTTTAACACACGAAACTGGCCTGTAGCAAAAAGTAAAAATTAAGCATTTTACACAAAAAATTCAAAAACAACACTCGATTGAGCACCCCTTTCTACTTGAGCTATCTCGTTGAAATTTTACTATGTTATTTCTATGAATACGTGTAACAAATTCACGGGGTGGCCAAATGAAAAATAATTAAAAAAAAATTTTGGACCACCTTAATGTACGCGCATAACTTTCGAACGACTGCACCAAATTGGATAATTCTTTTTTGTGTGTGTTCGTTATTGTCAGGACAAGGTTTGTATAAAACTTCTGGTGAGCACTGGCATTATGAAATTTGTGTTAAAAAATTGTTATTGGTGGCACGTTAGCTGTTGGAAAACTGAATGTATGGAATGCTGGAGGGGGCAGGGGGAGGGGATCTCGGGTAGGGGGTTCACGGGAGGGGGGAGGGGGGAGGGGAACTCAGGAGGGGGGTTCGCGGGACGGGAGAATGGGGGGAGTGGAGTGGGGAGAGGGAAGGTGGAGGAGACGGAGAGGGAACGCGAGAGGAGAAAGGGAACGCAGGAGAAGAAGGGGAGGCGATAGGGGAACGGGACGAATGGGAAAGGACACGCAGGGAGAAACAATTTCTTCATTAAATGGCATAGCAATGCATGCCGGGTACCAGCTAGTTTATTTATAATATTTATAACACTTATCATGCATCAACTCCCTGTCTGTATGTCACTAGTTGACAAAGGCTTCCTCCAACTATCGCCATTTCTCTCTATCATTAGCTACTCTTGTCCATGTACCACCTGCTATGGCTTTGATGTCGTTAACCCACCGTCTAAATGATCTACCTCGTTTTCTCTTCTTGTTACTTGTGAACCAATTCATGACTAATTTTGAACATTTTTCACTTCCTCTGATTGTGTGGCCTGACCACTTCCACTTTAGCTTTTTTTATTGTTTTG
Source organism: Limnephilus marmoratus (assembly GCA_917880885.1). Lineage (NCBI taxonomy): Eukaryota > Metazoa > Arthropoda > Insecta > Trichoptera > Limnephilidae > Limnephilus > Limnephilus marmoratus. The sequence goes on from OU862930.1 coordinate 591,418, forward strand.
TGACATCTTTCGTTCTTGTTTTTAATAAATGTTTTAATAAATTAATATTTATTAAATTTTATTAATGATCTCTGTATATATACAACACAATCTTTAATGAAATATATTAACATGTTTCAAAACTAATGGTTTCTTTATCAGAATACAATTTTAAGTTTGATTTTTTACGGTTTTTTGTTTTGTTTTCAGATTTGCGCTTTAGATGGCCCTATTCCAATTGTCTGCTGCGAGGGGGTTGTTGAAGGTTTGTCCATCATTCGTTAATTATTACAAATCTAGTAGACTATGGTAAGATTGGTTGTCTAGGCTTTCTCATCAACACAAAACTATAATATACTAGCTAACCCGGCGAGGTTCGTACCGCATCAGAATCAATAACTGTTGTGTAAACTTATTAGCTGAATTAAATTCAGTTCTTTTTATTAAGTTAAGAATTATTATACAATGAAGCAATTATCGATGCGCAACTTTCCGTGTTTTATTTTTAAAAATATAAATTTTAGAGGAAGGTATGGGTACCGCCACCCGGGAACTATTTATTGGATAACCAACACCTCTGCCGTAGGTCACCCCAAGTAGTTCGCTACTTTTGGTGACTTGGCAGGGGTGCCCGGGTTCATGGGTTGAGGTTTGACCGGGTCTTGGCGGCAGATGTGCCTGTCCACCAGCTGCATGGCAGGCTGAATCTGGAGATAATGGTTCAGGGAGTCCCTTTGACTTCTCCAGATCTACTTTTTAGAAGATCGCCTTGCACCGCGGTGAGAGTGATGGACTTATGTGTCTGTCACTCCTGGACTCACTGACCCCCAGATTCCTACCCACTCCTCATACCATTTTGCCTTCCCAGAACTTCCTCTCCTTCCTTTCCTAAAAAGACCATCCACACAGCATTCCCAAAGATGATACAGGCCCTGAGAGGAATTATTTTCCTCAGGGTCTCCTGTGTGGGAGCTAATGTAAAAGAAAATATCAGAGACGGCGTTGTGTACGGATTAATATTGGATGATTTTCTTACATTTCAACTTACTTACGGGAGTTGCGTTTCATTTTCTTTATACGTGTGAGGGAAATTTATTATAATCATTGTTTTTTTTCCTTTGGAGGGGTGCAGACATACGTTCACCGTTTGTATCATTTTTAACTATTTGTAACACAGGTTCTCCTAGCGAGACAGGCATAGAATAAAACAAATTGTAACTCAAAACTAATAAAGATGAATAATAAAATAAAACTGTTGGCATTTAGTGTGTAAGAAAGTGGGGCAGCATTATATTAAGAACAAAAGCAAAACAACCAGCGCATTGACATTTGACGTTTTTGAATTTTTGGAATTTACTCACTATTCAATTTTATACTTATCACAATATTTCTGCAGTTCTTTCAAAAGATCAGAATTCTTTCCTTACAATTTCTTCATAATTTTTTTTCCCGAATGTTTCCGATGTTTTAATAGCTATTCTGCTATTCGGGGCGGAGACAAATCCAACAAATCAAAGTTCATAAAAATTGGTCAAGCCGTTCTTGAGTTATAAATGTAACTAACCCGACTTTGTTTAATATATATTAAGACTAGCTGACCCGGAAACGTTGTTCTGCCATTAAATTATTTCTAGTGAATATTTTAATTGTTAAATAAAAAATAACGAATGTATTGTAAGTGTGTGGGAATGCGGTCTATGACGGAAAGAGGAATGGAGCGCTGTAGACGATGTCCGCGGATAAAAAAAACACCAACCATTCATTTTCTTAATTCAATGTACTTATTTAGTACGTCAATGTACTATACTCGTATTTCATTAAAGTAACGGACATATTAATTGTTTGATCTCTTAAAAGTTAAATTTAAAGTGAAAAAAAGTAATATACTTTTTATCCTAAAGTAAGAATTTTTTTTTTTTTACATTAACTCCACACAGGAGGCCCTGAGGAAAATAATTTCCCTCAGGGCCTATTAGGAGAGTTTCCTCTCCTCAAAAAGACCCTCCACACAGCATCCCAGGTGACATAGGCCCTGAGGGAAATTATTTTCCTCAGGGCCTCCTGTGTGGAGTTAATGTAAAAAAAAAAAAAAGAGGACGTAATGAACATTGGTCTTGAAGAGACCCATGTTGTAGGAAGGAGGAAACACAGAGGCCGGTAAATCATTCCGCAGCCGAGCTGTTGAACACAAGAACGAGTCAAAGAAACTACCCGTTCTCATGTGACAAATGTCAACCCTGTACAAATGTTGGGCACGCGTTTGGCGTGTTTCCCGACTATGCACCGGTGCCGAAGGGATCAATGATGCTAGTTCCTCGGAGCATATTCCATTGTAATACCGGTAGAACAAGGATAGCATTCCCACCCGACGCCTGTGCTCTAAAGATTGCAATCCGTCTGTTAAGATGGGAGAATCTATTAAACGGACCGCCCGTGAAATAAAGAAAATCAATATTAATTTTAAAGAGCAATTGATATTTTTGGTCAGTCCGTCTTTAGCCAACACAAATAAGCTCGATGACCACGCGAAAACATGATGCCGAATGAAATATCAAAATGACGCGACACTTCTCGTGAATGTCTTGCGCATGTGTGGATGCAAGTTCGATGAAGCGGATCTGTCATTCAACTATATAAATAATTTCGTTCTGTTTGAAATACGAACGACGCGGTTAAATTTTGTTCTTACAAAAATATAAAATCGCGGTTAAAAAATGGGAGGGTGGGGGTAGGAGGGTAAAATTTTTTTGGTTATAGGTATTTTTGATACCAAATTTTTAAAAATACAAAAAAAACATTGTCAAAAAATATAAAAAAAATTCTGGATAGGGACACCCTAATCACCTAGCGGTATGAAATATAACTTAAAACCTATTCTCATATCTACCAAATATAAATACAAAATTTCATAAAAATCAGTCGAGCCGTTTCGGAGGAGTGCGACCACAAACAGCAAGCCTCAAATTTTCCTTTGACGCACGTTACTTTCGGGTTGTGGGTACAATCTTCAAGGTTGTGTTGTGTTGTGTAACTCTGGTGTGTTTGTTTATTTGCAGGAAGTCACTGCCCACTAAATGACACCATGCCCGGAGTGTGCAGACGTTTCGCCAACTGCCCAAGAGCTATGAAGGCCGCCGGTAGAGGTGTTGTACCACAGGTACTGTTATTTCCTTTATGTGTCTCTGACAATAACAAGGTGTTTACTTACGCGACCCTAACATGACCCTTTTTTGATTACAGAAATGTGACTTAACTGATAACACGTCGGAGTTGGTGTGCTGTGCAGAGTCTGCTTGTTCGCCGCTGCCTAAAGGACCCGTCACTCAGCTGCCATATGGCTTCAAGGCCGCCGACTGTGAGTTTCACAAAACCTGAGCTGAATTGTTCCAAAATTATTTTGACGCATTTCGACATACTCTACTTAAAGTGCTCTATTTAAAAAATCTGTTGGATTTTCGGGTGTAGTTCTTTGCGTAGGGCTTATCGATTTATTCTCTTTAGACCTCACATATTTAAAGCTTAATTTCTATTTTCCCGTTATTGAAACGTTAAAAAACGTATATTTTAAAATTAAATAAAAAAATTATATACAGGAAAATCCTGCTCAATAATTTCTTCTAGACTTCCGTATTATGTGAAGTTGTGAGGCTAACAGTGGTGACAAAGCGAAAAAGAATACACATCATCTGTCTAAACTCTAAACACTAGAAATATCTTCCACTCTATGAGTTACTCAGTACCAAATACTTTAGGCACATGAAATGTTTATTTGTAATGCTTTGTTTCCTTTACAGACTGCATGGAGCTAGCAGAAAAGATTTACCCGTGCCAAGAAACATCCTCTGGCTGGACTCGCGGGAATATGTGTCCTCTACCAGACTCGAATATGGGATATCACAAGACTCCTATGACAACTACAGCCGAAGCACCGTACTACGTAAGTTACAGACCTTATGTAGTTTTATTTAAAACCTAAAATATTATTTTTTTATTGAAATAACGTCAAATAATTTTAATTAATAAATAATTTTACGTCATCACCACACACTTGTTCATTGTAATTTCCCTCGGAGCCTTTATCATATTGGAGATGCTGTGTAGAGGGTCTTTTAAGGTAAAGAAGAAGAGTAAGTTCTGGCAAGGAAAAAGATAAGAGTGTTGGGTAGAAATCTAAGAATCAGTGAGTGCAAGAGTAATCCGTCCCTCTCTCTTAGGTACAAGAGGATGGGTAGAGAGAGATTAATTGGAGAGGTAGGAGAGTCTCCCCAAAACGGTCCCTCCAGATCCGGTATGCCACGTAGCCGTTGGGCAAGCGCATCTATCGCCAAGACCTGAACGCATCTCACTTAATGAACCCGGACACCTCTGCCAAGACACCTATGGTGGAGGTTATCCAATAAATGGGGTATATTTTCGTACATGTACCAGAGTGGAAGCTACTCTCAGTATCGCCTTGGTGTAAGACCACCACTCAGAATTGAAACGTTGATTGAAACGTCTTTAGTTTCGTTTTGTGACAAGCCATTTCTCTGCTCTATCTCCATCCCCTCCACACTACCTTCAGCCACACAAAGTACCTCAAATTGGGATGCTATAGCCTCACTGGTTCAAGATGGTTGGGTGCAATTTGGACTCTAGTGCAGTATTCACATAAAAAAATATATTGTTAAGATTAGAGACATCTATGGGATGATTGCTGTAGATAATCATTGATTTAATCTTGATCAGGTTATTAAGAAATAATGAACACTAGAGACATCTAGGTAATTTTTATTGAAGTTAGTTATTGTTACTGGCTGGCTAGAATACGCCGCGTGACCAAGTAGGTTCCGACAGCCATCTTTGTTTATTATTGTCTGTTAGTAGTTGTAAGCCTTATCTCAGGGTATTTTCTATTTTTTAATAGTATAAAAAGGGTGTTGTTCTAAATACTAACTCTCTTGCATTAAACGATACCTAGGGTACAGTTCCCTTAATTCCCCAGGCGGGGTCTGGGCCAAATTATTATAAAGTGTTGATTTCATTGTTGTAAATTCAAAGTGATTGTAAATAAAAACGACTTCATAATAAAAAGTGTTTTACAATATAAAAAAGTCCACTGCCGCGATCATGAAATGAAGTTATTAACAAAGATGAAATAATAAAATCAACAAATATCTTTAGAGCAATAATTAAAACAACTCTTGCTTGGAGAATAATATTTGGATGTCGTGTTTGTGTTCCCAGGGACGAATTGGACAGGGTAAGCAAGGCGAAATCTCCTGGTGGGAGTATCCTGTAAGTCTAGTGAGTGACCGGTGGGTTATTACTACTGCATACGCCGTTAAACGGATTGGGTGAGTTTATTGTTACCTTTTTAAAATTCAACTCGCTTTGTTATTTGCAATGACAGCAATCATAAATATAACAAACCACCCACTATAACTAGATAGAGTATTTACCTATATTATACTATTTACCTTTACTAAGTTCTGCTTTAGCTACTTATATTAATTAATGCAATTAATTATAAACTCTCCAATTTTGTAATATTTTTAAAAGAATGAAAAATGGAATTGAATTGAATCAGCTGTTTTCCTTTCAAATATAAAGCCATGACAAGAAAGTTATGCTCATGAATCTCAGATGATGTAGTGATTATATTGTACAATTGTGTGGGAGGAAGAGGAAGTTCATGCACATAGCAATGTTAATTTAAGCTACACTTCTTTGGTTTCAGCTCCAATAATGTTAACTTTATCGGATTGGGCGGGACATTTACACCCCAGTACAATCCGGATGAGATATACGGCGTCACAAAACCATACATCTACCCGCTATACGACATAAATTACTCAACCGAGTACAATAACATCGCCCTTATTCAGCTTGACAGGCCGTAAGTATTTCATAATTAATTAAACAACATAATGTGACAATATGTGGGATGTGACAATAACTTTGAGTGACAGACGTTTGTTTTTATTTTGCTCCCACATAAATTGATAATAAAATAAAGTGTACAAGTTGCAAAAGACTTCAAAGTGATAGTTAAAGTGAAAATTATATCTATATAGTGATTCAGCATTATTTACGAACCATAAAAAAAACAATAATACACTATCACAAGTGCAAAATAAAATTTGTGCCGGGCTAATGCCCGGCACAAATTGGAATAATCCAAAATGAAGCGAACACCACCTGGCTCGCTTTATCAAGCTCCTGACTCCGATGACGAAGAGGATGAGGTGCCTCCCAGGAGTGACCCTGCCCAAGTGTCCGCTATTGAGACACCCCTAATACCTGAAAGTGACACGGCAGGTTATGTCAAGCAGCTGGCTGAGAGGGTCCAGACCGCAATGACAATCATAACAGATCCTTCATGCCGTGCCACTAAAGATCAGCAGATCAGGATTCAAAAGGAGCTCATCAGTGTTCTCTTCATTTCTAATATGATGGTTCTGGAAATGGGTAAACTAGAAGGTGCTATTTCTGTGTTTACATCCAAGTGCATGCCTAATAAATCACCGTCTGCGCCCACCCGTTCCTGGAATACTGTCGCTGCTTCCACTTCTGATACCAGTAGAACTCAATATCCCAGCTTGCCGATAATTACTAGAAATAATGCTCTTCCTGGCCCTGCTAGACCTTCAATTCTCGTGTTTCCGGCCAACAATACCCATTCCACTTCCAAGGCCACCATGAAAACCCTGAAAACTGCGGTCAATCCTGCCACACTTGGCATACGAATAACGGGTATGCGTGAACTGAAAAGTGGTGGGGTGATAATCCACCCTAGCACTTCTGCTGAAGCGACGAAATTGGCAAATGCTCCAGCTCTATCCGAAGCCGGTCTAAAAGCATCGATCGCCCCAACTTGCCTCCCTCGTATTGCTATACATGACCTCCCTCAAGATATTTCGTCTGAAGATATTATCTCGGCGATTCATCATAAATCTTCCAACGACACCGGTCTCTCATTAGAACATTTAAAAGAAAACATATCTTTCTCTCATAAATCGGGCCCTCGCACTGGTAACTGCATCCACATTTTTTGAGTCCCTTCGTCACTCTCTAATATCCCGTTCAAAACTTGCCATTGACTGGCAGCTACACCGTGTAAGAGACTGGATAGATAGCCTGAAATGTGGCCACTGTCAATTATATGGCCACATAGCTTCCAAGTGCCAAGCAGACTTACCCACCTGTGCCCACTGTGGCAAAGTTGGTCACAACCGTGATGCCTGTCCCAAAAAGGAGAAATCTCCATTATGCGCCACCTGCACTTTCTTCAGAAAAACGGCTTCCCACAAAACTGGAGCTCAAGAATGCCCTGCCCGCCAAGCTGCTGAGAGACGTGAACTTTCTAGGATAATTTTTTTAGGTTGAACCTGAAGAATCATTCTATAAATAATTACTTCTCAACGTACTACCAAAACGTTCGTGGCCTAAATACAAAACTGAACACTATTCGCTGTAACGTCAGTGCATGTCATTACGACTTTTTTATTTTTTACCGAAACATGGCTCTCTGATAATGTCTCATCTGCTGAACTTGGACTGTTTGACTACAACATTTTTCGTTGTGACCGTTCTACTTCTTCTGTGAAGTGTAAAGGTGGTGGAGTGATGATATGTGTAAATAAAAAATACCCTTGCCATATTCTAGAAACATCTGACAATGTTTCTGATCAATTGTTCCTATGTGTTATATTTGGTACCAAAAAGCTTGTACTTGGTTGTGTTTACATTCCTCCTTCCTCTTCGGTAGAAGTCTACAAGTCGCATACTGCTTCAATTGAGCGTGTCTCTAGAAATGCTGATTCCTTACTTATTTGTGGCGATTATAATTTACCTAAAATATTGTGGCTGAATGACAACCAAGGGGTCAAAACTCCTACTAGTAATCTTTCCCAACAAGCTATTGAAATTGTAAAATTTTTTGCCTCTATGAATATGTTTCAAGTAAATCAAGTCACTAACTATCTAGGTTCTTGCCTGGACTTAATTTTCACTACCATACCTAATGTCATAGTATGTGAAGCTGATGTCTCGTTGTTACCTATTGATAAATATCATCCACCTCTCTCTTTTAACATCACATTTTTTTTTAAATTTGAATCTTTGAAACCAAGTGTCTCGTATCACTACAAATATCTTAATGGTGACTATTCTAACATGAACAAATATCTTTCCCTGATTAATTGGACAAAACTATTTTTAAATTCTGATATAAATGACGCCGTATTTAAATTTAATGAATGTGTAACACGTGCTATAGATATGTTTGTTCCCAAGGGATGTTACTCTCAACCCAAGTTTCCAAATTGGTTTAGCTCGAAACTTAAGCAGTTAATAATTGAAAAAAAGAAAACTCATAAGATATTTAAAGAAACTAGCAACTTAAAGTTTGATCAAAAATTTTCTCAATTAAGGGAACTGTCTAAAATCGAATCAGCCAAATCCTATAAATCTTTTGTAGAAGTTACTGAGACAAAATTACTCAAAAATCCTAAACAATTCTGGCAATTTGTTGCACAAAAGCGTACAGATAATGATCTCCCTTCAAGTATGTATTATCATGAAACTCACGCTACAAATGGTCACGACATCGCCAACCTTTTTGCTAAACACTTTTCCTCTGTATATTCTGATGCTTCATGCACCATCCCTCCACACAACTATGACTATAATATTGACTTGAATGATTGCCAAATTTCACTTGCAGAGGTTTACCAATCCTTAAATAATCTTTCTAACAAAAAAAGTACTTGACCTGATGGCATTCCAGAAATCTTGCTAAAAGAATGTAAATATTCATTATCTAACCCAATTTGTATGTTGTACAATTTATCACTCTCAACCGGTACATTTGCTGACTCATGGAAAATTTCATTTATTCGACCCATTTTTAAGTCTGGAAACAAGTCAAATATTGGAAATTACAGACCAATATCAATTATATCTAATATTCCAAAAATATTTGAGTCGATAATTACAAATAAAATCACTCCTATTTTCAAAAATGTTCTGATCGAGGAACAGCATGGATTTAGATCGGCGAAATCTACAACAACTAATTTACTGTCCTTTATAAATACCATTCTTAAAGCCTTAGAAGACAACACTCAGGTTGATGTCCTCTACACTGACTTCTCCAAAGCCTTCGACAAAGTTAATCACCGTATCCTCATGGCCAAACTTTATGCTATAGGCATTAGAGACCCATTGTTATCATTCTTTCACTCTTACTTGAGTAATAGAAAACAAAGGGTTAAAATAAATAACTTTGAATCCTTTAACATTGATGTAACTTCCGGCGTTCCGCAAGGAGCCCATTTGGCCCCGCTTCTTTTTAACCTTTTTATTAGCGATATCATTAAAGTTTTTTCTCACACACGTTTTTGGCTTTTTGCCGATGACAATAAGATTCTTAAGATAATTAAATCCCATCTTGATTGTTTACTTTTTCAACTTGATATTGACTCATTTAATGATTGGTGCAAAATTAACTGCATGGAACTTAATGTTGATAAATGCAAAATTTTGTCCTTTTATAGAACAAAAAATCTATTCAGTTTTATTATAAACTAAATAATGTTTGTCTCTCTACTGTCACATTTATCAAAGACCTTGGGGTCACTCTGGATTGTAAACTTTCTTTCCGGGATCACATTAATAACATCGTAAATAAATCACTTAAACTACTCGGCTTCATTCATAGAATTACCTCTGACTTTAAACACATAAATACACTTAAAACTCTTTACTGTTCGCTGGTCCGCCCTCACCTTGAATATGCTAGTGTCATTTGGTCTCCTTTTTATGCTGTCCACATTTGTTACATCGAATCTGTACAACATCGCTTCCTACGAGGAATTGCTTGGAGGTTAGGACTTGAAAGAGGAGAATACTCGTATGATGAAATTGAACAAACTTTAAACATTTCCTCTTTAGAAAAACGTAGAAAGGACTCTGATCTAATATGCATTTTCAAAATTATCAACAGTATTACTGACACACCTGCTTTGTTACAACTCATCCAGTTCAACATTCCTTCCCGTAGACTCCGAAATAATGAATTGCTGTTCCTCAATCAACATTCTACTAATTATGGATATCATTCTCCTTTATCCAGAATGTCGAGACTTGTCAACACAAATCAAAGCATTGATTTTTTTGGTGTAAGCCTAAATGACTTTCGGAATTCGTTACGCAAAGTGGTTTTTTAAAGTCTTTTTAAATCCATCTTCAAGCTATTTGTAGTTATCTTCTCTATGTACTTTTATATTAGATGTATTTTGTCAATTCTCTTCATCTATATGTAATCTCCTTTCATGTGATCTCTCTTTTTTTCTTTTCTGTTCGTGTTATTGTTATATTGTTAATTGAACTGTTTGTCCGTAAATAAATAAATAAATAAATAAATAATACCGGTGTAACCATCTAGAGTTTTACGTCCTCAAAACATTCTTAATATAACGAGTTTTAGCGAAAGTTACGGTCTAATTTTGGTTCCCCCAAGTGTTAAAGTGCTCAAGTTTTCATTAGCATTGTCTATTGCATATTCAGCCATCGTGTAATAATATATAAAAACAATTTTTGAAATCGCAAAGTGTTCAAGTAATTTTGTGACATTATTATACGCCAGCGGTGCAGATACTTACCATCACCTCAGCGCACCAAAATCAAGGCGGTTCCATCAGCCATACTTGCAAGTGAATCTAGCAAACTTTTCCAATAACCATTTACATAATGGATGCGCAGGCATATATTACTTTGGCGAAAGATGCTGTTAACTTACTAACCAACATGATTATGGATCCCAACAACAAATTTACGAAAGAACACCTCGCAAAAATAATTCCCTAAACCAACGACATTTTTTTTTTATTATTATTTAAAAAAATACATACGTATACAGATTCATAGCAAAACATTTGATTCTTAAAACTAATAACAATATATAAATTTCTTTTAATGAAACTACCCAATTCAAAAGAGAAAACATTTCTCGTGCTTGAATTTTGGAGTGCCATTGTAAAATGGGAACTGGGAACATACTGGGAACAATGGCCAAATGGCAGTTAAAATGGCAAATCTAGAGGGAGAGTTGACTGCTCTAAAAAGTGCAACCCCAAATATGCACACCCCTTTAGATTCACAAACCCCAAGTGTCTGTGATATTCTCGCTGAAATGAAGGAACAAAATTATAGAGATAAAAACCTGATAATTCGTAACATTCCTGAGAATACATCGTTATCGCAGATTGAATGTATTAACAGCGACATAGCATCAGTCAAAAAAATACTCTCTGATATTGATAACTCAACAACCAACGTAGAAATAAAAATCTATAGACTAGGCACAAGGAAAGACGACAAACCAAGAGGAATTAAAGTTGAGTTCCCTGAAGCAAAATGGCCAAGAATATTACTAAACAAAAAACATGTACTTAAAAACAACATTAGATTCTACCAAGATCAATCGCTTCTCCAGCGGAAACAATTTAACTGAGTTAAGAAATGAACTTGAAAAAAGAAAGGCTTCAGGCGAAACTGACATTACAATCATATATATCAACAATAGACCTACAATAACGAAAATACATCCAAAAAACAAAGATAAATTGAAAATATTCTATTAAAATGTTCGTGGTCTTAGAACTAAACTTCAGGATCTAAAATCAACCCTACCCCCTTTGAATCACGATTCTTACGCCTTCACCGAGACATGGCTAAATAATAATATCAACACTTCAGAACTGGGTTTCTATAATCATACAGTATACAGAAAAGACAGAAATGAAAAAATAAATCCAGAGGAGGTGGAGAGCTAGTATCCATAAACAACAAACTTCATTCAAGAAAACTTAAATGCATCTATACTAAGGTGGTCCAGGCTTGTATAGTAAATTTTGTTTTTTCAAATATAGATGTAGCCACCCATTTTATTTGTTACACCTATCATTCCTATTATGTGTAAAAAATTTCAGCCCCCTATCTTATATACAAGGGGGTGCTCATCGAATTAGAAGTTTCTGATAAAAGTTCTGGATTTTAAGTAAAACACGTAATTTAAGGTTTATTAATATTACAAGTATTTTAGTCAAATAAGTATAAAACGTATTTAAATTTGAACAAAATTTGGTAACAAAGCAATAATTAACATAATATTAGTCGCAATCTTTCAAAACTCCATTTTGAATGTTTCAGTAGAAACGATTTTTCTGTTTTGTTCAACGATGTGAAGTAAAAATTGCTTTTCTTCCTCATTCTTAGTAAGTATCGTGTTGTAATCTTCAAATAGTTTAAACCTCTCTCCGCTGTATCATTAACAACACGCAAAATTTTGACTCAACTTTTACCTTGAAGGAAATCAACACTGTTATTCTAAGTCTTAGGAGGTAATTACAAGAAAGAGTCCGTGACATCAGGAACTAACAGCGTTTTACACGTTCTTTGTGTTGCAAAAGCTTCTAATGTAACCTCTGTGGTAAGCTTAGCAGAATCACCTCGTACTGAAGGATTACCGCCATCGGAATTTATTTTTTGAACAATGGCCTGTTTCTCAGCATCAGACAGCTTCTCACAAAAAAAAGGTAAATGAGACTAGTTCATCTGACAAATACCATAAGTGACGCTTTAAGGCACCCCTAGCTGCTATACTGATTACGGAATCAATGGCTTCGTAAAATTTTAAGCTATTCCAAAGTATTAAGTCATTTACTGGCGCATCTGCTGCTAAAGACGCTTCGATTCAAACTTTGGTGTGGATGATAACTAATAAATCGAACAATTTGTTTTTCTTCTCTCTTGATTAGTTCAAATTTTAAATCTTATTACGATCAAGCGCACTGGTAACGTATTGTGTAAATATGTCACTTGTAGACAGCTCAACGCACTACAAACCATCTTTGGACTTATCCTCTAATATGCTAGCATTACTAGAAGTGCTACTGAAGTTGCACTCAAGTTCTAACTCTTGACTCGACACCACCGAAGATGAAGCATTACTTTCAGCAGCCATTTCTTTCAATTCTTCAGATCTTTGTTTCCGTTTTAGAGAACTTTCTTTGACCTTTTCTAGTTTCTTGTCGATTGAGGTCATAATCATCTTACGTTCTCATCTTTGATCGATGAAACGCTCTGTCTTCCGCAATTTTTATCAAATTCAAAGCGCTTGCATGGGCAAATCAAAAAGTTTGTCTAGTTATTTTTAAAACAAATACACTCCTGTTTTTGTGCTTCAGAATTTCTTCCTCTATTTTTATTCAATAGCCAGCCAGTTCATAAGAAACTTAATCAGTTTTTCAATGCAGTGATTTTGTTGTCCGGTCGGAATACTAGATTTACTCCATACTTTTATAAGTTCTTGAATAAGTACATGCGCGGAATCTTTCACATTTTTGGAATCATTTAATATGTAGTGAAAACGGAGTAAAACTCGCCGAAGAGTGGGATGTTGGTTAAGCCTCATCAATGGCTCAATATCTCGAACCCCAAGTAAAAGAATTTCGTATTTTTTTCGAGTAGATGAACACATTTTACTACACTGATTCATTTCACAGTCTACTAAATAAGTATCAAATACTGTTCAAATTTGTCCATAAAACTCTTCAGTAGTTTATTTTAATATTTATTTAATAGTTTAACACACGAAATTGGCCTCTAGCAAAAAGTAAAAATTAAGCATTTTACACAAAAAAGTCAAAAACAACACTCGATTGAGCACCCCTTTCTACTTGAGCTATCTCGCTGAAATTTTACTATGTTATTTCTATGAATACATGTAACAAATTCACGGGGTGGCCAAATGAAAAATAATAAAAAAAAATTTTTGGACCACCTTAATCTATACACATCTGGAGCAACTGTTCATCATGGTATCCACCAAAAAGGAAAAAATTATTATCGGCTGCGTCTACATTCCCCCATCCTCTGACGCTCAACTATACAAAGACCACTACCATTAAGTTGAAACCATCCGGAGAAGATTTCCTGGCGCCACTATAATTTTGACAGGAGATTACAATCTGCCTAATATTGCATGGGACGTAGAAAACAACAAAACTTCATGCACGGACAACATCCACCACGATTCTCATGATATAATCGAAATGTCAAATTTTCTTAGTCTCCGACAGTTAAATTGTGTTTTGAATTTCAATTCTCGTCTTCTTGATCTAGTATTTTCAATTCTTTATCAGTAAAAGTATCCGCATCTGTTGAATCTATTCTTCCAGTTGACAAATACCACCCACCTCTAATAATTGAATGTAACAGTTCAATAGCTAAAAAAAATACATCTGCATCAACTAAGTTGAACTTTTTCAAAGCAGACTATAATCAAATCATTAATCTTTTATCTTCAGCCGACTGGAAATTTTTGGACACTGAAAAAAACATCAATTATTGATTTATTTGTACCCGTTTCAAAAATTTATACGCATAATTACCCAAAATGGTTTAGCAACGATCTTATTAAATAAATTAGAGACAAAAAAAATCGCTCATAAAGCTTACAAATCATCACATGATCCTATTGATTACGCAAAATTTTGTGAACTAAGAATGAGCATCAAAAAAATTTCCAAGTTATGTTACAAAAAGTGTATCGATAACTGCGAAGAATTGGCTCTTGCCAACCCTCAAAATATCTATAAATTTTCAAACCTACTAAATAATAATGACTCCGGTGTACCCTCTAATATGTATTTAAATAACAAAATGGCCGATAATCCCCAAGATATCGATAATCTGTTTGCTGAATTCTTCAGCAAAGTCTACGATTCTGCAAACAACTCTCCATTATTCAACGCCACAACATCTAATGATAACCAGATCGATTTTAATCAATGTATATATGAAGAAAGTGACATTAGAAATAAATTAAAGTCCCTAGACCCGAAAAAATCTGCTGGTCCTGATAATATTCCTACAATCTTCTTATCGAAATGCTTATCAGTCTTAAGTTATCCTCTTACTAAACTTTTTAACTTGTCAATAAAAAGCGGCATCTTTCCGAATAAATGGAAAACAAGCTTTCTGTCTCCAATTTTCAAGAAGGGTGATAAATCCGATATATCCAACTATAGACATATCTGTATCCAGTCGTCGATCCAAAGCCAAAGTAGAAGATAC
Organism: Limnephilus marmoratus; assembly: GCA_917880885.1. Taxonomy (NCBI): domain Eukaryota; kingdom Metazoa; phylum Arthropoda; class Insecta; order Trichoptera; family Limnephilidae; genus Limnephilus; species Limnephilus marmoratus. The sequence goes on from OU862930.1 coordinate 606,520, forward strand.
TCTCAGTATCGCCCTGATGTAAGACCACCATTCAGAATTGAAACGCTGCTTGAAATAGCGTTAGCCATGTTTGGTGACCAGATCTGAATAGCCAGGTACTTCCCCACCTTCCTCTTCCCCATATCCTTCCCCTCCCCACTACCTTCAGCCTCACTACATACTCCAATTAAATAAAGCTAATTTTTTTCCCATCAACTACTATCATTTAGACAAGTGTTTTATCAAAAGTCCCCGCCCCTACCCCCCTTGCTTCCCCCCCTGTGCCCCCCCAGACATGAAAAGTATAAGGGTTTTGTAAATCGCGTCTATCTCGATTACTAAACAACATATTGGATTGCATTTTTTTTATTCTCTTTTATACTATAATATTGTCTACAATTAATGTCCAGTTAACTTTCGTCGTAACTTTTACCGTTTGTTTGTAAGTTTGTATATTTTTTTGCACTTAATTTTACTTTTTGTCGCAGAACTTTTTACACCGACATTTTATGAAAAAATGTTTCCTACAAAAGTTGTAGCTCCTATTATTACCTTTAAAATGATATAAATTAATACTTACTTTTTTTGAGATCCAGCGAGATTCAGCCGGTGTAACGCAGAATGCGTACTCTTGTCATGACGGGTTCGGTCGACGTGGGGCCGTCCGGCGCGGCGCGGCGTTGCAATGTAAATATTGTTGTATAGTGAGAGTGATTTTTTATTTTTAAAGCTCTTTTGAAGGAAAATTCGGACAATAATTTTGCTAAAAAATATGATTGTCTATATTTCAAATGTCAAATTAACAGGTGACAGGACACGTGTGGAATGTTCACGTATGTCATGCGTCATGCCAGAATATCGCCATACCGTACCTAAAGAGTTAAGGAACATTATTGCATTGTTATACAACCGCACAATTTTTACAAAAAAAAATTATTATTAACTTTTTTTATTTCAGGGTGAAATTTACAAGCAGAATTCTACCAGTCTGTCTCCACACGGGCACACCTCTACCCGACAGTGGCTTCTTATATACTGTGCGGGATGGCTCAGCTGAAATAAAGGTTAGAACACTTTCCTCTGCCAAAGACCAATGATGTGATAATGACAAGATTGACAGCTGTCGCCACCTGTCTAAATGTACATTATTTAAATTTATACACCAGATTTAAATGTCCGGGTTAAATTTTCCCCACAGGAAAAACTAAACCCTTTCACACACTTCCCCAAATGATCATCTAGTCAACCCACGCTATGAAATTGCACTATTTAAGTATTATAAATACAAAACAATACAAGAACAACACATGTCAACCTACTGGAGACCAAATGGGAAAATAATTCACCGACTCCAGATATTTTCATATCCGAGGGTTCGGCTCCGAGGAATTCCTAATTGAACCTATAAATCCTACTGATCCCTCAATATAAATATTTAAAAAAATCTTTTGTAATCCTACATTATTTAAAATTTCTGATTTTTGCATTTTTATATACAAATTCTTTGACAAATCTAATACGCTTAAATTTTGAAACAGATTCCTAGGTATTATGCCAGTGGCTGAAATAACAAATGGTAATATTTTTACAGTCCGAGAATGCAAAATTCTTTTAATCTCATTTCCTAAATCTGTGTATTTTCTTATTTTTTTCAGAAACAATTTTTTGAATATTACAGGAATTTGGAATTGCTACATCAATGATATTTTTAATTTTGTTGAAGTTATTTTTTTTAATTTTGTCATGTAAAACTATGTCAGGTCTATTATGACTAATTGTTCTGTCTGTTAGTATAGTTTTATCATAATATATTTTATAAAATTCATTTTCTAAAAATGAATTTGGTTCATATTCATAATATGGTAGGTACTATATTACGGCAGTCAATCAAGTTATGTTTAATTACCAAACTTTGATGAATTATTTTTTAAACCTGATTGTGCCTAAATGTGTACTCGGACGGCTCTAATATAGAACATCCCGATATAATATGTTCTATAGTTTCCGGAAAAGCCAAACATTTTCTACATAAATCATCAATTTGATTTATATCTTTGATTTTATATGCTGCCTATAATTTTTAGTATTAATGACTCTATCTTGAATGGCAAGCATAAATCCTTCTATTTCTGCACTCAACTCTCCAATACTCAACCATTTGTTTGACGAAAGTTTGTCAACATACGTTGGGTTGAGATAATTAAAGTGTTTTGCATGAATTATTTTATTTGACCAGGAATCTAATAATTCCTGGTTGGTATTTATAAGAATGTTGGCATTCTCGCCATATTATTTTAAAGGTGTAATGTTTATATCTGCCTTGCAAATTATAATTATATAATTTATATTTGCATTAATTATAATATTAACATTAATTAGCTTTGTGTATTTATTTCAAAAAGTAATAGCACTTAGTTAGTATGTTTTTCAACATTTCAGACGACAATGCGGAGAGTGTCTGAGGAGGAGTGCTACAGAGTATTTCCTGTTGGCGACTCTCATCATCCTGCCGGCGTAAAACACGAACTCGAAATTTGCGGCCGCCCAGTCAACACAGCTCGGGTCTGTCCGGTATGTAATGCTGGAATGCATTGTAAACCATTATTATTATGTGAATTTTAATGTTTTTTTATTATTTATTGTTTTTACTATAAAACCCTGATATTACAAGAAATTTAATAAAAACAAAAAACGCAGTCACGCAAAGCTGCCGAAGATGGCCGACATGTGATATTCATATCGGCGTGCGCCATAGAGAAAGAAGGGAGGCGTCTACTAATATCTACAGGAATTCCAAAAACTGAAAAAATCGAACTAATATCTATGAGAACCAAAGTGCGTACGAATATCTACAGCTCAAACTGCTGACTAATATCTATGAGAACCAAAGTGTTGACGAATATCTACAGCACTGGCAGAGGTTGGATTTGCAATTATGTATAGCATATTGGAATAACGTAATATTGCGTATGCAGTTTAAAAAACTTAATTTATGTAAATATATATGTTAAAATCCCTAATATCGGACTATTGGACACATTTAGCTGATTATAAAGGATTTGGGTTTTTGTTTTTAACAGCTTTCTTTATTTCGAGTGCTTCTAAATTATTTAGTCTGTTACCTGTCTATTTCTATGTCAGTTAGGTTAGATTAGGTTACGTTAGGTTGTGGTGCCGTGTATTTCGAAATAAATATTTTTGTATTACGACCTCCATGTTTGTTCAATAAATTATTGTCCTCGCAAACAGTAAAATACGTAATATTATGCAAAAACTGTATGTACTTTAAACGTTTAATCCATTACGTAATTAGTAATTACATGCTTTTCCGTACAACCTCTTGCTCAGCTGCCCTCTGTAGATGTTAGTCCAACCTATGCTCTATAGATATTAGTTCAACCTACTCTTGTTTCTTGTTTTTATAAATGACTTGTGCGATGTTATTATGGATTCTGAAATTTTGTTGTTTGCTGATGATTGTAAGATATTCAAAATTATCCATACATTACTAGACTCAATACTTCTCCAAAACGATATAAACAGAGTTTCAAAGTGGTGCAACGACAATAGAATGTTTCTGGATTCTTTAAAATGTGTTCACATAACCTTTACGCGTAAACACAATTCTATTCCGACTCAATATTTTATCGACGGTACTAAACTCCAGGAAGTCGCAACCATTCGGGACCTAGGCGTATTATTTGATAAAAAACTTACTTTCACACCTCATATCGACAATATCATTTCTAGATCTATGAAAATGCTAGGATTTATCAAACGAAACAGTAAACATTTTAAAAATCCCATATCAAAAATAACACTGTACAATTCCTTCACCCGCAACGTGTTGGAGTACGCAAGTGCTGTATGGAGTCCAACCTACAAAGTTCATATTCAGCGAATAGAGCAGGTTCAAAAACATTTTATGTACCACCTGGCGTATTCCGATAGGCGAGCTCGATCACTTCCTCACTACACTGATAGACTAAAATTCTACAATGTACGCACCCTTGAACAGAGAAGACTAAATACAGATCTAAATTTTCTATTCAAAATTGTAAATGGTTTAATAAACTGTCCTTTTCTACTTCATCAAATCAGGTTCAATGTTCCTAGAATTGGTTCACGACTGGTAAATTTTGTTCCGTTAAATATTAAAAAATATCGAACTAAGCTGGGGTATGACTCAGCTTTATCGAGAATGTGTCGTAATTTCAATGAGGCTTATAAAAAACATTCAATTAATTTTACAATGTCAACATTAGCCAACTTCAAATCATCTCTTAAGAAGCTTTAAAGCTCCCTATTACGTTGTTCTATAAACTTATGAACCTATAAACTCATTGTTCTAAAAACTTGTTCCTTGTAAAACTTGTTAATTATTATTTTGTAATGTATAGTATGTGTTTGTGTGAATGAATATAATGTATATGTAAGTATTATATTATCAATGCTGTGTTTGTCTTTAATTAGTGATAGCATCAACCATGTTCAGTGTAATTGTATCTGTGAAAGCTTTGATGTAAATCACTGTTGACAAACCTAATAAAAAAAAATAAAAAAAAATAAAAAAATAAAAATAAACCTACGCACTGTAGATATTAGTCAACAATGGGACCGTCATAGATATTCGTCCGACCTTAGCTCTGTAGATATTAGTCAACACTCTGAATATCGTAGATTTTAGTCCAACATATGAGCTGTAGAACTGTAGATATTCTTCCGACATACAGGCTGTAGATATTAGTATCTGGAGTCGAAAGAAGAACACAAGAAATGCCATATGGGCGTTAACCTCCCATCTGTCGCGAGCCCGCCCAAAAAAGAATCTTTGTTTTTTTAATGTGATTTTAACACTTATGCATAAAGAAAAGGTATGAAAGACAAGGTCAGAATCCCTTCGCCAATATCGATCTAGGACCAGGTACTATTTGATTATTGTGGCTACTCTGAATTATTTTTAAATAATTTTCTATGAAATTTGCGGATAGCTTTTCGAAATACCATCCAACATTTGACAGATTAATTAAGTGGTCCAAAAATATGACCATTCTTTGCTTAAAATATTATTAATACATATCCTGTATAATAATTAAAATCAACTGAAATGGCTATAATTGGGCTAAAACCAAAATGAACCATATCAGTGGCGACATTGATTTATATTTATATCTGTATGGAAGGCATGTCTAGGTTTGCGCAAATTAGTTTGAAATTAATGGTTTTTGTTATTGCACGTATAATTGTAATGTTTTAATTGCATTTCCGGCTCGTTCCAGTTACGTTACAGTTTCATTTTGGTTAAAAAATATTATTTCATTCCACACAAAAGACAAGAAGATTTGGAAGTCTTGTATCACATATTTATACATATACTTTGGGACAATGGCGGATCCAGGATTTGTTTCTGGGGGGGGGGCACAAGGGGCGGACGGGCAAAAAAATCAACTATTACTGTTAGGATTTTTTCTGGGGGGGGAGGGCACAAGGAGCGGATGGGCAAAAAAATCAACAATTACTGTTTAGATTTTTTCCTGAACGGGGCACAAGGGGCGGACGGGCAAAAAAATCAACTATTACTGTTAGGATTTTTCTCTGGGGGGGGGGAGGGCACAAGGAGCGGATGGGCAAAAAAATCAACAATTACTGTTTAGATTTTTTCCTGAACGGGGCACAAGGGGCGGACGGGCAAAAAAATCAACAATTACTGTTAGGATTTTTTTCTGGGGGAGGCACAAGGGGCGGACGGGCAAAAAAATGAACAATTACTGTTAGGATTTTTTCTGGGGGGAGGGGCACAAGGGGCGGACGCGCAAAAAATCAACAACTACTGTTAGAAATAAACTTGAAGTATCATAATTCAAGTTTATTTCTACAAGTTCAAGTACGTATACGAAGGTTTATGAAAGTGTCAAAACAATCGAAAAATTAAATGTTTAAAAAAGACAGTTTTAGCTTCTAAGTATGTACTGTGATGGAATCTCCACAGAAGTACCGTTTGGGCACGTGCCCCCGTGCCCCCCCCCCCCTCCCCCCTAAATCCGCCTCTTTGGGACCTTCACAAAGAGAATGGTATACAAAATTCATTTAAAGTGGTCGAACGGCAATGCTTTTCCCGTCATTTATGTTGGGCCGGGCGTAAAAGGTACAACTACCTCTCCCGCCGAAAGTAGGTATATTAAAAAATAAAACTCATTTTTAATCCGCATTTTGGAGTGTGTTCACCTCAGGGCCGTATTTGCACTTTTCTTCAGTATAGGCCACTTCATTTGCGCCGCCCCTTCCTCCTTCTTAGAAGTTGCCACTTACCATGATAACTCACTTGTAGGCTTTTATTAGGTGACGCACAATTTAAAAAATACATATTCAAATATACGTTAAGTAGGTATTTAAAAATGAAATAAAGAATAAATTATTCGTTAAATAAAAGTGTAACATGAAACAAGAATTATAATTTTTACGGGATTTTTTATTTGACAAAATCATTTATAATAGCTTCGTGGTTGCTTCTATGCATAGAAGATCCGAAGAGTAAAGTTTTTCTTGCGATAATGAAAACCTTTGTTATTTCTTCACTCGCTTTAAACAGGAAAAACTCCTTTCTCCAGAACAATTATTTGTAGCCGGAGTGCAAAGTACGACGCGGAGAGCTATATCCAAGTTTAGGTAAAAGTTGCACAAATATGGTTTTCTCAAAAACTTTCCTTAGATAGATTCAGTAATGATGTAGATTCAGTTTTCTCTGCCGTCTTATAAGAGAAAAGGTGACCTTGAAAGTGTACCCATTCCTGAACTAAATCGTCTTCTAAATCATTGCATAAGAGACTGAGCTTTTACTGAGACTCTTTGTGTTGAAAGTTCACCCATTTTTTTTTAAATGATTTTTTTTCTTTGAAGTATTATGCCTTCTCTCTAATTCAGATCTCAGTCAGGAAGTTGTTTCAATACCCTCATTTGATGTATCGTCTATAAAGTTTTTTCTCTTAGGGTCATCTTACTCTGAATATTGCCCTGATATTGCTAAAGTGCGCTCATTTCAATTACACTTTCTTCGAAGTAATCAAAGTTTTCTTGTTCTGGTATAATAAACTCGAGAAGGGATCCATAAAAATCAAATACCGTCAGTACATCAACATTTATGAGCTGTGAATCTGAGAACTCACTTTATTTAGTCTTTCCAAAATAGCATTCCAAAATACGATTAGTAACGAAATAAAGGTAGCCCACTGCCCAAACATTTTTTGTGAAACATTCGCACCACAATCGCAAGACGCAATCCACGGTGTCGTACGGGATCAGTGGGCGTGTAAAGGTTCCTTTAAGGGGGAAATAGGCGTAGAGGCTTCAAAATTTTTTTTCATAAATCGATGGTAAAACTATTAAAAAATATTTTCTGAAAATTTCAAACCAAAATTCCACGCCATAAGTTATTTGCGTTTGAGTGAGTGACCCTCAATCGAACTACCACTATTTTACTGCCACTCTTATTTTCAAACGCATTTTTTTGGAAACAACTTTTTTCGAATTTGTGTTACCTCTAGCTCCTACAGTTTTTTTTATGAATCTTTATCAAACTCAGCACATAGTTTCTTTATATAAATGCGCTCTATTTGAACCCCAATCCTAAACAAAATCTATATTTTGACTATTTTTTATGGCAAAAAAACGTTCAAAAGAATGTTAAAAATCATAAAAAGTAAATTTTTACATCTCTCAAATTTTCGAGTTTTTTGTAAAAAGTGATGTTCAAATAGAAGAAAAACTTATAAAAAACCATTTTTTTTTTGAAAAATTGATTTCGGATGAAAATTGTGACCTCCAAGAGGTACACCAATTGTTCTGCCGGATGGCGACTTACAATGCGCGGGAGTTTATAACTGCGTTATTTTTTGCGGAAAATATTTGAAAATTTTAGAATATACTCTTGAATGTAAAATGACCGCAAGGTATAAATAAAATATATAAAATGTATTTAAAAAAATCATAAAAATCACTAAAAATTCGAGATCCTACACCTATCTTCCCTTAAACGCTCGTGCAATAAAGGTAGCCCATCCCAAAGCCTTTTTGTGAAATATTCGCACCACAATCACCGGTCCTGTATTGGACCGTTGGGCATTGAACGACACAAATCCGCGGTCCCGTACGGGACCACTGGGCTTCTAAAGGTTAATAGGTAGAAAACTCTATCTATCCAAAGTGACTTTTATGTTGTTTATAATCGTACATAAAATTAACGGCTTACCAAAGCGAGTGCGCGCCGCCCCCTGAACTCTGCCGCCCCTAGGCCGCGGCCTATAAGGCCTATTGACAAATCCAGGACTGGTTCACCTTATTATTTTATTTGTTCTCAGAGCTGGTTTAACGGCGGTATGCTGACTCTACCCAACAGCAGGTTGGCCTGCACCCACCTACTTGTGGGGGTGGTATCCTGGCGCTCGGCCTGCACATTCGCATTCACCCGCATATCTACCTTCATCCCCTGGATTGTGGGAATTGTGTGGCCCGATAGCGGTGTTGTTGTCTAAGACGCCGTTTCAGAAGATTTTTATTATATTTTTTTAAATTCATAATTTTTGCCACACACGTAATGATATTCATATTTAAGATAACATAATACAAAGTAAAAATAGATACAGATGAATACAAAAAAAAACTTTTAAATTATTCATTTTTTGTTATTTCTTTTAAATATTGAAATCTATTTATTGAAGATATCTTCAGTTTTTCTTACTTTTCTTTTTTTGTTATTATTATTAAATATTTTATTATTTTCTTACTTACATGATTACCTTTAGGTACTTGAGCATGATTTCCCTCTAAATACACAAGAGCCTTGTCTCTTTATGATTAGGAAAGGTTTTTTATATTCCTTTACAACACTGTAGGTACAACATATAAAAATTGTATACTTTTTGTAAAAACATATAAATCTTAAATAAAAAAGCATAAATTTATACATGGTGTCCAGAAATTCGTAGCACAATTGGGAAATCGGTGAATCAACATCACAAAGAGAGCCCAAAAAAACTTTTTTTAATCTAAGCATTTCAATTTTTTAATTTTAATGTTTTACATTTTTTCGAAAACTAAATGTTTAAAAGCTTGTGATTTTTTTTAACACTTTTCCAAGTTATAAAAAAATCAAATGAAAATGCTATGAAAGTTAAAAAAGAGTTTACCGAAGTTACATAACACATCTAAGCTCAATCATCCAATTGGTTATCGAGAAACCGTAGTTTCAAAAAATGTTTCAGTAAAATGAATGCACCATTGGACCAGATTTAAATGAAATAATAGATAGTTACTGGCTAATCAGCCAACCCAGAAGGCATTCTGTTCTTCAGTTGTTTTAGTTACTTTATTCCTTCTCGGTACTTGTCAGTAGGAGCGCTCGTAGGATACCTCAATAAGAGAGCCCATACTTCTTATTAATTCTGTAAAGTATAGCCGCTCGGAAAAATGATTTTACTATTAAATAACTTGTCCTTGAATATTTTTCAATTGAACAATAAAATTTAAAAATCTCATTATTATGTCACTACAAGTAGTGTGTTAAATAAATATTTATTAAGTTAAAAATAAAAAAATGAAAATATGTTTATTATTGGTTAAAATTTCTACAAATAAACATATAAAACAAATTTAAATTATGTTATTTTTATTTTTATCCAGACTGAAACCTTTTGTTGGCGTATTCTCTGTTACCAATATTTTCTATAATAATAATAATAAATTTTAATGTAGCTATAACTTTGTGGTTATCCATTAGGTATAGAAAAATGAAACAATTCAACTTTGTATAAACCACTTATATAATGCGTAAATCCGACCGGTTTCGGAACAAACGTTCCTTCTTCAGGGAAAGCTTATACTAATTTGACAGGTTTGAACAATGTTTTGTTATGGTAGGGGTGGAGCCGTTGCTAGTTAATAATTTAGATTAGGTGGGTAGGTATTAATATAGAGTGGGTGGGTAGGGGAACAAATCCATGATTGGGCTATAAGACAATATTTTTTGTTTGTTGATAAATAGATTCATTATTTTTAAGGGATTTTTTAATTTCACTTTTTTTTCCACCCAATCTACATTATTAACTAGCAACGGCTCCACCCCTACCATAACAAAACATTGTTTGAAACTGTCAAATTAGTATAAGCTAGTTACATAAAAAATAATGGGAGGCGTCTTGTTCGGGCAAATCTATACTTACTCCCATGTATCCCTCCCGTCTTACCTACCTACCTGATACATCCATCTTGCTATTGTCACCGGTTCAAGATTGACTCCTAACCGTGAAATCAGTACAATTTCAACACCGCGCGGTACTGGCAGCCCAAATACTTTGGTCTCGTCGCTTATAGTCAAAACCCGGATCCGCGCAAAATACATGCTTTCAACCGCGAGTTATCTTGAGTGCATTAAGTGTGGGACCCAGGACGTCATCAGCAAGGTAGGATTTCATCTTGTTTTCGGTGGACATCCCATTTTTTCCCCTTCATCCCTTTTTCCATTCCAACAGTGATAGGTGGAGATTCCGAACTCCGCGGAAGAAAGTAACAGGCTTCCAATCAGCTATCGAAACATTGGTCCTTCGGCGGATGTACATTCTTTACAGATTAGTTAATTTACATGATTAGAAATTGTACTCAAACTAGTTTCATTACAAGACGATTATCAATAGTAGGTAGTTTCGGTAGATACGGCTTATCAGTTCAGCTGGTAGGTAGATAATATTGGGGCAAATAGAATACTTTATTTGTTACAAGTAGATACCTACTATTATAATTGTTAATTTACGTATTTAATACATTTCAAAATGGATAAAGTTGCAACCAAAATTGGTTCGTTAAAATTAAAGCGCCAGAGGCTGTTCGACCGAATACAGGCGGCTTATGATCTTGTAAAAGATTTGGATAAAAAGACTAAGCTATGTCAATTCAGAGCCAGAATGGATAAATTAGAGTCCACATATGACGAATTTCAAAGTATTCAATGTGAGCTGTCAGATCTGGTTTCACTTCCCGAGTTTGAGTCGAAAAATGATATATTGGAGGTTTCGCGTGTATTTGAGGAATTGTTCTTTGAAGTTACATCGGCACGTGATGCCTTAGAAGCGAGTCAAAATAATCGTCATGACGTGTCAGGCGGAGAAGTACAACGCTCTGGGCCGCCCGGTCGCAACTTACTAGCTCCAGAAATAAAGATTCCTTCGTTTAGTGGGCATATTAAAGATTGGCCACCCTTTTTTAATATATTCAGAAGTATTGTGCATGAGAACAGTTCTCTGAGTGACATTGAAAAATTTCATTATTTATTGACCTCTTTGAAGGGAACAGCCTTGTCATTGGTTAAGACTATTCCACTGATTCAAGAAAATTATGAATTAGCGTGGGAAACATTGTGGAACCATTATTCTGAATCTAGAGCATTATTTATATATTATGCCAACTCGATTTTAAATTGTAATTTTGCTAATAATGAAGAGATTTTGAATGTCTTGCGTGAAAATCTCTCGGGGCTTCGCAATTTAAACCGAGGAAAATTATTTGAAGAATTCGTTTGTCATATGGTTCTGCAAAAAATAGATTTAAAAACGCGTCGGTCTTTTGAATCTCTTGTTAAAAAAGATGAAATACCGGATACTGGAAAATTAATAGAATTTTTAGCAACTCAAAACCGTATAAATATGTTATCAGATATTAAAGAAAAAAAGATACATAAGAGGGTATTATTTTCAAACGCGAGCTCAAACGGGCATAATGTCAATAAAATTACTTGTATAATGTGTAATCACACACATCATATTACAAAGTGCCAAGAGTTTCTGTCGTTGAATATGGTCAGTAGAAGGGACTTCGTTAAAAGGGAACGGTTATGTTTCAACTGTTTAAATTCGCACCTTATTAAAAATTGCCGTTCAAAGTTTCGATGCAAAAAGTGCAACCGAACGCACAATACTCTACTACATACTGATGAAAGATCTCCTTCGCCAAACAACCGTGATACTGAAAGTGATAACCCAGTAATATGCAACGTAGTGTTTGGATTGAGTAAGCGTTCTATATTGCCTACCGCGCTAGCAGAATTCCTTGATAATTCAGGACGTAAACATAGTGCTAGGATGTTAATCGATACGGGAAGCGAGATTTCGTTCATTTCGGAAAGATTATTTAATATATTGGGCTTAAAAAAGAAAACATGGAACGGTAATATACGGGGAATTAATAACGCAACAGTAAGTAATGTGCAAGGTTTAGTTAATTGTAAAATATTTTCCTTGCAAAACAGCTCTTGGGTTGCAGGGCAGGCAGTAATAATCTCCAATGTTACGTCAAAACTCCCTTAAATAAACTTTCAAGATACGTCTGAAGAATTTAAAGGTCTACATCTTGCAGATCCAGAATTTAGAAATCCGGGAGAGATAGATTTCCTATTGGGGTCTGACTTGATTGCAAAAATATGGAGGCAAGGTTATATTTCAAACCGTGATTTAATAGCTGTTAATACAATATTCGGATACATAGTTATGGGATCATGTATACAAGGTTATAATTCCGTACAACCCGTTGTGACGTCAGCGTTAACTGCGATTGAAAATAGTGACTTAAATCACGCGGTAAGTCGTTTCTGGGAAATTGAAGAGGTTTCTAACGAGATTATTCAAAGTAAGGAAGATAATGAATGCGAAACCATATTTCAATCAACAGTCAACCGGGAAGCGTGCGGCAGGTATATCGTGGCACTACCTTTCAAGAACAGAGATCATGTGGATATCGGAAGTACATATGATATCGCCCTTAAGAGATTTTATAATCTTGAAAAACGCTTGTCATTAAATCCAACATTGGCAGCCCATTACTGTAGATATATGAAAGATTTCTTACAGCAACGCTTCATGACAAAAGTTTCCCCATCGACTGAGATACCGAATACTTATTACATTCCACATCATGCGGTTGTTCAAAAAAATAGGAAATGATATTAAAATTCGGGTGGTCTTTGACGCTTCCTGTAAATCAAACAAACAAATTTCATTAAATGATTGTTTATATTCGGGTCCTAAATTACAAAATGAAATAGGTCAAATCTTATTAAAATTTCGTTTATATCCTATAGTATTTACTACGGATATTCAGAAGATGTTTCTTCAAATTGGAATCAGAGAAGAGGATACTTGCTTTCAAAGGATTTTTTGGCGTTTTTCTCCCTTAGAGCCAGTAGGGCAATATACACTGGGCACGGTCATATTCACATTCGGGGTGAATTCTTCGCCGTACCTCGCTATAAGGACATTACATCAGCTAGTGAAAGATGAAGGTGCACAATTTCCAAAGGCCTCTAAGGCACTGTTGTCGGATACATACGTTGATGACATAGTTACTGGCGAATGGGAGCCAGACAGCGCTTCTCAGCTTCAAATTGAGCTGACAGAACTCCAGTGGCGGACTAAGGGGGGGGGCGGTCCGCCCCGGGCCCCCAGTCTTGGGGGGCCCCCAAACGCCTCCATGTTCCCCTGATCAAACCCTAAAAAAGGCCTTAAGGCACCACTGTAAAAAAAATTGTTATTTTTATTTCATTTTTTTATAGATGCACTTGTTAAAAATGCTCCCAACATTTTTTAAAATGAAATTCGATAAATTGACGGAGAAACAGCATTTTATGTGAAACCGTTTGGAACAGTTGTTGAATTATCCTTCAGCAAATTTGAATGCGTTTTATTTTTTAATGAATTTTATTTTCTATTTTATATGGTAAATTTTCCCCTTAACCACAGGAGCCCCTAGCCGATGCGTGGCCCCTAGGCAGTTATCTACACTTCTTATAAATACATATTACGGCCCTGGCTATAGTGACTGGATTTTCAAAGGCAGTGGCCAGAGGCGTAGCGTGGGGGGGGCGGGGGGGGGGCGGCCCGCCCCGGGCGGCACTTTTAAGGGGGGCGGCAAATTTTCATTATTAAAAAATAAAATTATCTTGGAAAAATTTAAACCATTTCAAATCATTATTTGAAAATGTTCTACGATACTTTCGTTTACGAATCCAACTTTTTTTTATTATTTATTAAAAATATCAATAATTATATTTTTTTTGTAATTATATTTTTCAATAATTATATTTTTTTGTAGGAAAACCGTATGCATATTATGAGAGTAATATTAAATAAAACAGATTCACTCTTACTTAAAACCAGATTTGTGTTCAGAATGTATTAATGAATGAATTTCAGTTGTGAATTCATCTGCTGATTCATTTCGAATGAGACCATTATTTTATTCGAAGTGCAGTTATAAAAATTTTGTTGCAGACTATGTATGTACTGCCAGAATCAAAGAGAAACCATTTTCATATTCTGATGGTAGTTTTAATTCGCCAATACAGATTTAATTTAACCCGTCTAATCACAGGAGACACAAATTGTCCCACACATTTAATTTAAAAATAAATTTGAGAATGCGATAAAAAGTTAAGATACAGTTTTATTACTTTTTTTTTTAAGAAAAGGAACCTGTTTTTTAAATTTATTCTATTCTATTTTAATTCGAATATTCGCAGGCATGGATTTTTGAGCCAATTCACATTTCCAATATCAAAATTTTAATATTTAGGAAAAATAATGTTCTAATAAGCACGTCAGAAAAATTACTTTATCTAGATTTTTGAACAATTTTGTTTTTTGCAAAAGGGTAAAAAAAAAACAATATATTTATAAACATTTAAATGCATGGGAAGAACCGAAAATTTTGTACGCAAAAATTGACAGGCAAAATAATATTTTTTACTTATTATTTGAAGGGTTGAACCAGTTTTCAGAATGAAAAATTCTATTTGAGGATTCATCTACTGACACAATTTAGAGGAAAACATTATCTTATTCGAAGTTCAGTTATAAAATTCTAGTTGCAGATTCTGTATGTGTTGCCAGAATAAAAGAAAAACCATTTTCATATTTGGAGTGTACTTTTAATTTGCCGCATTCAGACTTAATTAAACCAATTTTGTGTTGAGTATGTAAATTTCCAGTTGTAGATTTATCTGTTGACACATTTCGAAGAAAAACATTCTCTTATTTGAAGTTCAGTCATAATATTCTATTTACGGACTAGGTATTATGTGCTGCCAGAATCAAAGAAAAACCATTTTCATGTTCTGAGTGTAGTTTTCATTCGCCAGGTACCGATTTAATTCTAACCAGTACAGAATGTAAAATTCCAGTTTGATTCATCTGCTGACACATTTCGAAGGAAAACATTCTGTTATTCGATGTGCAGTTATAAAAATCTAGATTGTGACTATTTATTTATTTTTACATTTGAGTTACATAATGCTGTAAAATTCCGAGAAATTTATTGTTGCGTGTCTAACTATTATTTGTGGACTCTTAACGCAGAATCAATCAATCAACTTGAATCCCCCCGCCGCTTGAAGTATCCAAATAAGGGGGCGGCGAAATTTTTCTCCTCCCCGGAGTTCTGAGTGAAGTTTTAATTCACCACAAACAGATTTAACTCAAACCAGCTTTGTGTTAAGAAAGTAAGTGCCGGCAGAATTAAAGAAAAACCCTTTTCATGTTCTGAGTGTAGTTTTAATTCACCACATACAGATTTAACTAAAACCAGTTTTGTGTTCAGTATGTAAGTGCCGCTAGAATCAAAGAAAAAACATTTTTATGTTCTGAGTGTAGTTTTGATACACCGCATATTTAGTTTAATTAAAACCAGTTTTGTGTAATCAATATAACAATAAGTTGGCAATTCATCGTGTACCGAGTGAAGCTTTGCATTTGAGTTGCATTCCATATGTATGCGATGAAGATGCGAAATTATATTACAGGCATACAATTCTCGATTTCTGAGAGCAGTTATATATAAATTTATAGTAGAATTTAAAAGCATGATTTTATTGGAAGAGTACTTGGCACATGGGAATATAAAAATTGGCATAAAAAAATATCAACCCCCCCCCCCCCCCCAGTCAGCCCTTGAAAATCTGCGGAATAAGTACCTTTAGAAGTAGGGGGGGTGGCAAAATTTTCCTTCGCCCCGGGCGGCCGAAACCCACGCTACGCCACTGCAGTGGCCTACACTGCCTTATGGACAATACGGCCCTGCCAGGGCCGGCTTAAACATGCCGGGCCCCTAGGCAATGCACGTCTCTGGGCCCCTTTATCTTAGGGGCCCCTACCCGATGCGGGGCCCCTAGGCAGTTATCTACACTTCTTATAAATATTACGGCTCTGGCTATAGTGACTGGATTTTCGAAGGCATTGGCCTACACTGCCTTATGGACAATACGGTCCTTTCAAGGCCGGCTTAAACATGTCGGGGCCCCTACCCGATGCGGGGCCCCTAGGCAGTTGTCTACATGGATATTACGGCCTTGGCTATAGTAACTGGATTTTCAAAGGCAGTGGCCTATACTGCCTTATGAACAATACGGCCCTGCCAGGGCCAGCTTAAACATCTGGGGGCCCCTAAGCAGTTGTCTACACTTCGTATGGATATTACGGCCCTGGCTATAGTAACTGGATTTCGAAGGCAGTGGCCTTCACTGCCTTATGGACAATACGGCCCTGCCAGGGCCGGCTTAAACATCTCGGGGCCCCTTAACCTTAGAGGCCCCTACCCGATGCGGGGCCCGTAGGCAGTTGCCCACACGTCTTATGAATAATACGGCCCTGGCTATAGTGACTGAATTAACGAACAGTTTAAGATTTAGTGCATGGTGCATGCAAATAAGATGTATAGTTTTTCTAATATGTTGCTAACTGGGTTGAAAAACGTAGTTTTGAGAAAAACGCGTTCAAAGTTTTGCCGAAGAATAATTCAACACACAAACTCTTTAAAACGTTTTCATATAAGATGCTGTATCTCCTTCAATTTTACGAATTTGGTGAAAGCATTATTAACAAATGCATCTTTTAGAAAATGAATTAAAAAAGTGTCATTTTTTGTTAGTGTCCTGGTGCCCTTAAAATATGCTTAGTACCTATCTAAGAGAGGGTTTGGATTTTGGAGGTCCCATACAAAACATCATCCCATACACATAAAATAGGAATAAATAAATATGCACTTCGTATTTTTTTACTCTTAGGCCCTTTGCTGAAGGTTATCTCATCATTACAGATACTCGTAATAAAGATAGTAATAAAATAGGTAAGTAATTAAAAACATTCAGTAACGGACTAACGGGGGGGGGGAGGAAGGGGCGGCCTCTGGTCCCCAGGGGCCTCCAAACGTCCAAACGCCTCCATGCTTCCTTGATCAAATCCTAAACAATGCTTTAAGGCACCAGAACACTTAAAAAAATGTTTGTATTTTATTTTATTATGTTAACAATGCTCTCACCAAATGATTTTTACAAAATTTTATGTGAACCCGTTTGAAACAATTTGTATGTTGAATTATCCTTCAGCAAAACTTTGAATGCGTTTTCCCGAAACCTTTTTAACTCGTTTTTCAACCCTGGTTGACAACGTATTAAAAAAACTATACATCCGCCTATATGTATGTTTATTGCATTTGAATCTACCAAGTCTTAAACTGTTCGAAAATTCAGTGTCTATGGCACCACGTAGAGGAATTTTGATATCTAAAAAAAAAAGAAAAATGGCGGACCAGCAAAGTTTATATTCGATTTTTTATGGAAAATTTTCAGCGTTCTTACAGAATATAGAAGGGGGCCCTTTATAAAAAATCCCTATGTGGTGCCATAATGACTGGATTTTCTAACAGTTTAAGACTTGGTGCATGCAAACCGGATGTATAGTTTTTCTAATATGTTGTCAACGTTGAAAAACGTAGTTTCGAGAAAAACGCTTTGAAAAATTTGCTGAAGGGTAATTCATAATACAAACTGTTTAAAACTTTCTTTAAATTTTCTTAGAATTTCCTTGAAACATTAGGTGATAGCATTATTAACAAATGCACCTTTTAGAAAATGTCATTTTTTTTAGTGTCCTGGTACCTTAAAGCCTTCTTTAGGATTTGATCAAGGGAACACGGAGGCGTTTGGACGTCCCCCAGGATCAGAGGCCCATGTGAACTGAATAAAAATCTTGTAAAATTACATCAACTTAAACTAGGGGGGGGGCATCATTCAGCTTTACCGCCCCGGGCCTCTGATGGGCTTAGTCCGCCACTGCAGAACTCATTGCCAAAGGAGGTTTTCAATTAAGAAAATGGATGAGTAATTCGTTTCCGTTGTTAAATAACAACCCAATTGAACATCGGATCCACGCAAGTGGTCAAGTTGCGTTTGATGATAGTACATCTTGCTCAATCAAAATATTAGGTTTAATTTGGAATCCTGATAAAGATACATTTTCGTACTCGGTAGAAGAAAAAGAAAAGGTTTTTACAAAACGTGCGATACTGAGCTGCGTTGCACGTATTTTCGATCCCATTGGATTAATAACACCTATTGTTTTTAAGGTGAAATGCCTTCTACAGGAGCTATGGAAATGAAAGCTAGGTTGGGACGACTCCCTCCCGGAAAATATTGTTATTTATGGGAAAATTTCTTGGATGAATTACCTAGGTTATGTTATTTACAAATACCGAGACATTGCAGTACAACAAAAAACTCAAATTGTACTTTAGTAGGATTTTCAGATGCGAGCGAATTAGGTTACGCGGCGTGCATATATTTGGTTACGAACGAAGCACAGCCTCAAATTACATTACTTACGAGTAAATCTAAGGTTGCACCTCTGAAAATATTATCAATACCACGTCTCGAGCTTATGGGAGCTTACCTACTTTCAAAGCTTGTAAAAATGACGAAGTCATCGATAGAAACTCTCGTGAAAATTACAGAAATAATATTGTTTTCCGACTCCACCATAGTTTTATCATGGATCAAGACACCACCTCATACTTTGAAAACTTTTGTCGCGAACCGCGTTATCAAAATTATTGATGAAATCGAGGACGCTAAGTGGTACCACGTTGCGTCAAAAGAAAATCCAGCCGATTTTGCTTCTCGCGGTTTATGTCCATCGCAAATAATAGACAACCAATTGTGGTTTCAAGGGCCTCCTTGGTTGGCTCAGCCAAGTCAGAAGTGGCCATTGTCTTTACCGGAAAAATTAAAGGTTGAAGAGCTACCGGAAGTAAAATCCCACGTCTCAACAGTTCACAGGCCGCTTGATTACTATGAGGGCCTACAATTTTTCCGATTTTCTTCTTGGAACCGTCTTCGGAATGTGGTCGCTTGGTCGCTTAGGTTTATTTACAATACGCAGCAACGGACCAAGGATGCTCGTAGATCTGGAATTCTGACCGGCGCAGAAATAAATCGCGCGGTCACCCTAATAGTAAAATGCGATCAGCAGTTTCATTTTCCCGAGGAATTCAGAATGCTGCAAAATGATGCGGTCAACTCAGTGGCATTTCAAAAATTAAATGTGTTTATTGACCACGAGAACATACTTCGCGTTGGCGGGCGGCTCCGCAACTCTCATTTAAAATATAATACTAAGTTCCCAATAATCTTGGCTAAAAACAGTAAGATTGCGGAACTGTTAATATCTTATTACCATAAGGCCTATCTACACGCTGGTTCACGAACTCTGCAATTCCTGATTCAGCAAAATTATTGGATTGTGTCGGCACGTAATAAAATCAAGAAAATGGTGTCCAAATGTGTGAGATGCGCGAGATTGCGAGCGTCCCCGCAAAATCCTCTCATGGCCAGTCTGCCAGAAGCGCGTGTCACACCGAACCGCGTATTCAATCGGGTGGGGGTGGATTTGGCCGGCCCATACGTCCTAAAGGAAGGAAGACGCAGAGGTGCTAAGACTTACAAGGCTTACTTTGCAATTTTTGTCTGCATGTCAACGAAGGCGATTCATCTCGAGGTTCTCTCAGATCTCTCGTCTGACGCTTTCATCGCTACCCTCGATAGGTTTGTTTCACGACGGGGTATTTGTCAGGCCATTTATTCGGATTGCGGTACGAACTTTGTTGGGGCGAAACGCCATTTGATTGGAACACAAAATTTTTTAAATAGTTGTCGTAATGATGAACAAGTCATGCGTACATGTTCAGAAAAGGGAATAGTGTGGAACTTTAACCCTCCCTCCAGTCCTCACTTCGGAGGACTATGGGAAGGGAACATTCGAGTCGTTAAAAATCATTTAAAACGAGTAATAGGGGACACTTCATTGACGTTTGAGGAATTTACAACTATATTACATAAAATAGAAGCCATACTAAATTCTAGTCCCCTCTGTCCTCTAACCTCAGACCCTGAGGACATTCAGGCCCTTACTCCAGGTCACTTTTTAATTGGAGAACCGTTAATTTCGATTCCAGAATATAACTATTCAGAGGTTAAGATAAATCGTCTCAATCGGTGGGAACATTTAAAGAAAATGACACAACGTTTTTGGCAGCGCTGGAATACAGAATATTTACAAGCGTTACAAAATCGAGTCAAATGGTATAAGGCTACCCGTAACCTTCAAGTAAATGACCTAATGGTCATCAAAGATACTAGGAGTCCTCCATTGAAATGGCCGCTCGGCAGGATAAGGGAGGTGAAACCGGGCTCTGACGGGGTCGTAAGATTAGCCTCAGTACAAACCAGCGATGGTATATATCTACGGCCTGTGGCAAAGCTTTGTCTTTTACCTGTAGAATAAGATAGCAACGTTTTTTTTTTTTTTCTTTTTTTATATGGATATTGGAATAGGTTCATATATTTTTTGTTTTGTTTTTTATGCCTTCAATGGTTTCGCATTGATTGCGATTCAGCTATCTTTTATTTTAGTTATGTCTTTCGAGTTATTATTTTTTCATTACATTCTGCACGTATAGTCTTTAGTTTCACGTGCACCTAGTTTGTAAGGAATAGATTAAATGTTAGGAGTAGGTTTCTTTTCATATTCTTTTAAATGTTAGGAGTAGGTTTCTTGGCCAGTTTCGATGGGTGTTGGAAAAATGGTATTTTTGGCGGGCGGTATATGTTCGGGCAAATCTATACCTACTCCCATGTATCCCTCCCGTCTTACCTACCTATCCTGATACATCCATCTTGCTATTGTCACCGGTTCAAGATTGACTCCTAACCGTGAAATCAGTACAATTTCAACACCGCGCGGTACTGGCAGCCCAAATACTTTGGTCTCGTCGCTTATAGTCAAAACCCGGATCCGCGCAAAATACATGCTTTCAACCGCGAGTTATCTTGAGTGCATGAAGTGTGGGACCCAGGACGTCATCAGCAAGGTAGGATTTCATCTTGTTTTCGGTGGACATCCCATTTTTTCCCCTTCATCCCTTTTTCCATTCCAACAGTGATAGGTGGAGATTCCGAACTCCGCGGAAGAAAGTAACAGGCTTCCAATCAGCTATCGAAACACGTCTACTAATATCTACAGGAATTCCAAAAAATGAAAAAATCGAACTAATATCTATGAGAATCAAAGTGTTGACGAATATCTACAGCACTGGCAGAGGTTGGATTTGCAATTATGTGTAGCATATTGGAATAATGTAATATTGCGTATGCAGTTTAAAAAAACTTAATTTATGTAAGTGTGTACGTAAAAATCCGTAATATCGGACTATTGGACACATTTAGCTGATTAGTCCAACCTACGCTCTGTAGATATTAGTTCAACCTACGCTCGGTAGATATTAGTCAACACTCTGAAGTTCGTAGATATTAGTTCAACATATGAGCTGTAGATATTCGTCAGACATACAGGCTGTAGATATTAGTATCTGGAGTCAAATAATGTAACAAGTGAATTATCTGTGTATGGGTACTTTTGGTGTGAAGTTTGTTAACATTCAACATCTTTTATATTGGTAGCATTGAAATGTTTACCTTTGCTCAATTGGTGATTCTGAGGATCTGCACAGAGGGGTTCACTAGGCAGGACTGGCCTCGAGCTCTTGATTCTTTGAGCAGCCACAGGTGACCTTGGCCACCGTCCCTGTGGCAGGTCGACGCGTCGACGTAATCAAATAGTCATGGTTCGCCATTATTTTAACAACATGTGAAGATTGTTATATCCGCGCCCATCAGCGGCATCCATTATTGAAGACCATCAGGACAATCATTAAAATCCTAGATCAACAGCGCAGTACCATGGGAGCACCTTATTTCTTCTGGATTTACTCACATCCAGCATCTGCAGACGCAGTCATCACAAGACCTTCCGACTACACCTGGAGCCAGAGGTGCTCGCAGAGATGCGGCCGAAGATCGCTGACCTTGGCCGTCATCAACATAGTCGGCTGGCTGGCAACCGCCCTGTGACGGGACGTCGCTGGGAAACCGCGGGACTGGAGGCCTGTTCGTCGCTCCAGCCTGCCGTTCAGCACATGTCAGCAGCGGAGGGAGCTGACCGCACATCTCCGAAGGCAGCAAGCAGCATCATGGATCGCCTACATATGGCATCACACATTCATCAACTCCTCAAGATTAAACGGTACTAACGCTCCATAATATGCCCATTCAGATTTAGTCTAGCCCTGATTGTTTTTTTGTACTTATAAATAAATTAATTTAACTCTCTCAAAGCACCAAACTCTTTTATTGGTAGGTGACTATTATAACTAAAAATCTTAAGAGGATCAATTTGTGTTGTGTATACATTCCACCTGGAGAGTCAATCACACACGTAACACTTATGACTTTACAGACAAACTATGTGATCTTCGGGCGCTTCATCATGATGATAATTTTCTTATAGCAGGAGACTTCAATTTACCTCAAATTGACTGGTCTATTAGCGATGGAGATGAAAATAGTATGAAAATCATCAATAGTCATCATTCAGAAATAATTTCCAAAATCTCCGACACTCTTTGCTTTACTGATCTTTCACAATATTGTACTTTTCCAAACAACAGACACAAATTCTTAGATCTTGTTTTTAGTTCTTTCCCTGTCATCGTAGCACACACCTCTCAACATCTTATACCAGAATGTAAACATCACAAATCAATCACTATTAATATGAATATAGAGTTAGAAATTCCCATGGTAAACAACATTAGAACAATTAATCTCTTTAAAAAAGCTAATTACGAAATCATAAACAATATCCTCAGCAATGTCGATTGGGATGTAGAATTTTTAAACTTATCTACCAATAAAGCTATTAACCGTTTTTATGATATTTTACATGAAATTATTCAAATTAACGTTCAATCTAAAAAAGTTCAGGTCAATAACTCATATCCTTACTGGTATAGCCCGGCTTTAATAAAATTGACTAAGGAAAAATACAAGGTATTTAAAAAGTGGAAAAAATGGTCTAATGCTTTGGATTATCAAGAATTCTGTGTTCTGCGAACGAGACAAAAAAAATGTCTAATGAATGTCATAGGCAATTTATAACAAATGCTGAACTCAAAATATCTCATGACCCAAAGAATTTCTGGTTCTATGTTAAAAGTAAAAGAAATAGTTCAGGGTTACCCAATACTATGAAACTAGAGAATACAACTGCTAACAATCCTTTAGATATATGTAATATGTTTTCGAAACACTTCGCCTCTACCTATAATTATAATGTAACTCCCAAGACATCAACTAATATTCCCCAAGCAAACAATGGTATAAACATTTGTTCTATTTCAGTTTCCAAGGAAAAAAATAGAAAAAATAATTAATAACATCTCTTGGTCGTTGGGCGAAGGTTTTGATAAAATACCATCTCATTTTATAAAAATGTGCGTCAAAGAAATATCGATGCCTCTAGTACTGCTTTTCCAATTATCTTTGAAAGAAGGTGTCTTTCCAGACCAATGGAAATGTGCACTCATTACGCCAGTATTCAAATCTGGGTCTAAAAACGACGCTAAGAACTATCGTCCAATTTCAAAATAACCTATTTTTAGTAAGATCTTTGAAAAAATTGTTCATGAGCAACTGTATGACTGTGTTCAATCTGTAATAACTGAGAATCAACATGGCTTTATGAAAAAAAGATCAACTGTATCCAATCTTGCTGTATTTACTGAATTTATTTCTAAATCAATGGATAAACGAATCCAAGTTGACGCAGTGTATACAGATTTCTCCAAGGCATTTGACAGAATCGACCATAGTCTACTCTTGTCAAAACTATTTGCTTTATGGTGGTGGTGATTTGTACCGATGGCTAGTATCCTATCTTGACAAACGTTCCTAGATAATAGCAGTGAATGGTTATAATTCTGAAATTATCAATGTACCTTCAGGTGTCCCACAAGGATCTCATCTGGGACCATTGCTTTTCACTATATTTATCAATGACATTGTAAAATGCTTTAAGCACTCTAAAGTTTTGCTCTTTGCTGATGACATGAAAATATTTCTTTCTATCAACTCTATTTCTGACTGCTATAAACTTCAAGAAGATCTTAATAGACTTAATAATTATTGTACTGCCAACTCTTTCCACTTGAATACCGACAAATGTTACGTTATTACCTTTACAAAAAACCAAAAAACAATCGAACATGATTATCATATTACGAACAGTCAAGCACTTAAAAAAATCAATCAAATTCGAGACCTCGGTGTTCTTATTGACAATAAACTTTCTTTTAAGGCACATGTGGATACTATTGTTAAGAAATCCATGAGCATGTTAGGATTTTTATTCCGTATTGGAAAAGAGTTCACCAATATCCATACCCTCAAAATATTATATTACTCCTATGTTCGTAGTCATCTTGAATAGGTATGCTTCTCCTGTATGGAATCCGCTGTATAATATACACACAAAGCGCATAGAAGCTGTACAAAGAAAATTTGTACATCACTTGAACTTTAAGAGACATTTGCGTTATTATGACATAGACAGCTCTATAAAACACTATGGACTTAAAACTCTAAGAAGTAGGAGAGACATCGCGGATATAACTTACTTATACAAAGTCTTGAGTGGTCATATTGACTGTCCAGCTCTTTTGTCATCAATAAATATTAGAATCCCGAATAAGAAAACTAGAGACAAGTCATTGTTTCATATCGAAAGTGCTTCAACCAGTCTCAGGCAAAATTCTTTCCTATTAAGGACTTGCAATCTTTATAACAAAAAATGTATCGATGCCGATATTTTTTCTTGCACTTTAAGCACTTTTAGACAAATACTTAATGGAGCCTTATAATTATCCATCAATTAACAAATAACTTAATTCATTGCAACGAAATTGATAGCGTAATTTCTTATGTATTCTTTGTATTGAAATTTTTTATGTATTTTTATATTTAAAGTTTAAAAGAATGTATATATGTGTATTAAGGTGGTCCAAAATTTTTTTTTATTATTCTTCATTTGGCCACCCCGTGAATTTGTTACACGTATTCATAGAAATAACAAAGTAAAATTTCAGCGCGATTGCTCAAGTAGAAAGGGGTGCTCAATCGAGTGTTATTTTTGAATTTTTTGTGTAAAATGCTTAATTTTTCCTTTTTGCTATAGGCCAGTTTCCTGTGTTAAACTATTAAACAAATATTAAAATAAACTACTGAAGATTTTTATAGACAAATTTGAACAGTATTTGATACTTATTTAGTAGACTGTGAAGTGAATCAGTGTAGTAAAATGTGTTCATCTACTCGAACAAAATACGAAATTTTTCTTCTTGGGGTTCGAGATATTGAGCTATTAATGAGGCTTAACCAACATCCTACTCTTCGGCAAGTTTTACTCCGTTATCACTACATATTAAATGATTCCAAAAGTGTGAAAGATTCCGCGCATGTACTTATTCAAGAACTTATAAGAGTATGGAGTAAATCTAGTATTTCGACCAGACAACAAAATCACTGCATTGAAAAACTGATTAAGTTTCTTAAGAACTGGCTGCTATTGAATAAAAATAGAGGAAGAAATTCTGAAGCACAAAAAGGAGAGTATTTGTTTAAAAAAGAACTAGACAAACTTTTTGATATTGCCCATGCAAGCGCTTTGAATTTGATAAAAATTGCGAAAGACAGAGCGTTTCTCATCGATCAAAGATGAGAACGTAAGATGATTACGACCTCAATCGACAAGAAACTAGAAAAGGTCAAAGAAAGTTCTCTAAAACGTTAACAAAGATCTGAAGAATTGAAAGAAATGACTGCTGAAAGTAATGTTTCATCTTCGGTCGTATCGAGACAAGAGTTAGAACTTGAGTGCAGCTTCAGTAGCACTTCTAGTAATGCTAGCATATTAGAGGATAAGTCCAAAGATAAGTTTGTAGTGCGTTGAGCTGTCTACAAGTGACATATTTACACAATACGTTACCAGTGCGCTTGAATGTAATAAGATTTAAACTAATCAAGAGAGAAGAAAACAAATTGTTCAATTTGTTAGTTATCATCTACACCAAAGTTTGAATCGAAGCGTCTTTGGCAGCAGATGCACCAGTAAATGACTTAATACTTAGGAATAGCTTAAAATTGTAGGAAGTAATTGATTCCGAAATCAGTATAGCAGCTAGGGGTGTTTTAGAGCGTCACTTATGGTATTTTTCAGATGAACTAGTCTCATTTACCTTGTTTTCTGAGATGCTGTCTGATGCTGAGAAACAGGCCATTGTTCAAAAAATAAATTCTGATGGCGGTAATCGTTCAGTACGAGGCGATTCTGCTAAGCTTGCCTCAGAGATTACATTAGAAGCTTTTGCAACACAAAGAACGTGTAAAACGCTGTTAGTTCCTGATGTCACGGACTCTTTCTTGTAATTACCTCCTAAGACTTAGAATAACAGTGTTGATTTCCTTCAAGGTAAAAGTTGAGTCAAAATTTTGCGTGTTGTTAATGATACAGTGGAGAGAGGTGTTAAACTATTTGAAGATTACAACACGATACTCACTAAGAATGAGGAAGAAAAGCAATTTTTACTTCACATCGTTGAACAAAACGGAAAAATTGTTTCTACTGAAACATTCAAAATGGAGTTAACAAACATAGTTTTGAAAGATTGCGACTGGTATTATGTTAATTATTGCTTTGTTACCAAATTTTGTTCAAATTTAAATACGTTTTATACGTATTTGACTAAAATACTTGTAATATTAATAAACCTTAAATTACTTGTTTTCTTAAAATCAAAACTTTTGTCACAAACTTCTAATTCGATGAGCACCCCCTTGTATATAAGATAGGGGGCTGAATTTTTTTACACATAATAGGAATAATAGGTGTAACAAATAAAATGGGTGGCTACATCTATATTTGAAAAAAATAATTTTACTATATAGGCCTGGACCACCTTAATGTGTATGTATGTGTACATTTATATTTTATTTTTCTACCTTACACTTTTAAACACGTCAGCTGTTTTTCAATTTTTTTAATTTATTTTGTAATTATCTTATTTAAAAATACTTTTTAATCTAACATAAAACTGGAACATTTTATTTTAATATTTTACTTTCATTTCCCATTTATTTTTCTTTTCCTTATATTTTTATATATATGTTTACATTTAACGCTTTCGACATTACGTCTGGTGTTTTTCAATTTTCATTATTGTTATAATATAATATGTATATACACTTAGTTATTTTTCTACTCTCTTTTTTATCTTATCTTGTCTGTATCTTTATATATTATACAGTAGAGCTTGGTTATCCCTAGACATATCTAGTTCCTAACTATATAATATTAAGTTTAACAAAAAAATCTTTATAATTGTAGACTTTTTAATAATTATTGGTGCACATGTGAACATTCGTTATTTATTGTGTTTATAACCTAATTATTGTAATTTGTGGTTTTCTAATGCATGTAAAGTTATAAATCTGTAAATGTTCCTAATAAAGAAAATAAATAAATAAATAAATTAAATAACCTATCCTCATACAAAGTATTTTATAGCCGCCTGCTTAAGGTCGACGCCTGAGATACAAATTCTCCAGTAATAATCACACATGTCTCTTGCTCTCCATCTATTATATTCCTAACATTTTAGCTTCCAATGTGAAAGCTAAATATTTTCATAACAAGCTTTCCCTGAAGAAGGAACGTTTGTTCCGAAACCGGTCGGATTTACGCATTATATAAGTGGTTTATACAAAGTTGAATTGTTTCATTTTTATATGATAATAAATGTTTATTCTGGTATGTGGGGAGGTTAGTGCAGTCCTACACATTCCATAAAGGTATACATACACAAGAAAGCCTTTATTGTGTCGATGTCGAATGTCCGTGCTAGACGACTGACCTAGAGACGACAGGTCAAATGTCGAATTGTGTGCTGAAAAAAAATTAAATTAGTGCGTAAAAGAAAACGAGTTGCGATTCCATTTCTAACACCTCGTTTTTTTAAACGATTAGGAAACATTCAGTGTTAATTTGTTTGCATTCACTCCACCGAAGAGATATGGGTGAATATACAAAAGTTTTCCAACTCGCTGTCAGAAGTCAATAAATATGACAATTTTTATGCATTTTGTTATGTGATAATATATTATGAAATTCCCAAATCCTCTTTATAAGTCCACTCAATTTAAATTACATACTTACACCAAAAGCGAATATGTAAAATATCTCATTATATCCCCAAACATCAGTTTGTTGACAAGTCACAATCACACATAATGGGTTACATTATCGAGTTCCTCAACAATATTTTAAAATTTACCCAGAAGTTAAATGTGTTTATTAGGCAAAGCCCTAGCCCCAGGTAACAAATAGTTTGCAAAAGATACATTGCATGAGCTCTATGTTCACTAACAAAATTTGACATAATAGAATTCCCTTTCCAAAAAAACCCCACACCCTCTTACCCCAAACTTTAGGAATCACAAGAAAACTTTCACGATGCGGATGCATTTCATGCAGTGCTACCTATAGGCGGAGTGAACGATATGCAGATAGGCTCCTCTATATCTCAGGTGTGAAGGCGAATTATATTAGTGTTTGCATTTTCTTCTTCGGAGTCGCTAGATGTCGCTTTCTTTTGCGTTTAGATTGCTTGTTCGTTTTGGAGTGGTTCGAAGATTAAATGTTTTGAAAGTTTTTCTTCTTCTTCTTTGTGTGCCTATCAGGTCACCCCGACGTTTGCGATCACTCTTGAAAATGTCTCTCTGTCTTGCGCTGACCGGAATATCTCCTCCACGCCTCCTCACTTCTATTGCCGGTCCACTCTCGTATATTTCACAGCAAATACATTTGTCTCCTACCAGGCCCTCGGCGACCCTCTATTTTGCAGATCTTGCCTTTCAATATTAAATGGAGCAAGTGATACTATCAAAAGTTTTTAATGTTTTTTTTTTTTTTAAATCATGTTCATAAATCATCACAAACGTCAAAATGCTGATAATTTGCCATTTAACCATTCATGTTGGAGAAGAAGTCAAATATTTACCCATAGTGGAGAAAAACTTTTTCATGTCCCGACTGCAACTATTCATCTTCTCGAAAAAGCAATCTAAAAACTCACTTGTTGGCTCACATTAGAGAAAGACCATTTTCATGTCTCGATTGCAACTATTTAGGTCCTACAAAGAGACATCTAAAATTCACTTACGGACTCACAGCGGTAAAAACCTTTTTTTTGTCATGTATATTATCGAGGCTTCTGACTCACACCTTTTTCTTGTGCCGATTGCAACTATTTATATTCGAGAAAGGAAACTAAAACATGAGGTGCTCAAACTTGAACTGCTGGCGATCTACCTAAATATTAGTAGACTCCAATCGATCGACTCACCACAGATTTTCAAGCACCGGGGGGGGGGGGTAGAAATCCTTTTTTTTTATGCGACCTCATATTATGCCAATTTTTATATCATCATGTTTATAAATTCTAATACAAACTTATAACTGCTCTCGGAACTCTCTAAAATCGAGAATAGTTTCCATGTAATCGGATTTCGCATCTTCATTCTTCTATCAGGGCAGGTTTTAATTTAAGATTGCTTCTACGGAAGAGTCAATTTCTCAGAATTCTGCAGCACATGACATGTAACTTAAATGCAAAGCTTCACTCAGTACACGAAGAATCGACAACTTTTTATTTAATTTATCGCTATTTTGCGAACAAAAATCTGATTTAAATTAAATCTGTATGCGGTGAATTAAAACTACAGTCAGAAAAATTAAAACTCAGAACATGAAAATGAGGACTTGCAACAATAACATTTGGCTGTCATCAGTTCTTTTGTTTTGCTCTTTCAAAAAATATTCTTAAACCAATCTTTTTATTGTGTTTTGGCTGTAAAAAGTTTAGTGTGTTGGAATCTTCTCCCCCCTGATCTTCCAGGAGTCACATCTTGCTGCTCATTTTCAGATATTTATATAATTTTTTTACTTCTGTCACTTTTATCTTCTTCTTCAATGGCGCTACAGCCCATTTCGAGCCTTGGCCTCCTTCAAAATAAGCCTCCACCGCCCTCTGTCCTCGGCCGTCGTCTTCCAATCTGCAACATGGAGTAATCCTCTTGCATCCTTCCTGACATCATCCTCCCATCTCAGTCTAGGTCTGCCCGCCTTTCGTTTACCTCCCGGGTGTCCTGTCAGAACCTTCTTCGGTACTCGTGTGCTTGGCATTCGGTGCACATGTCCGGCCCATCTTAATCTTTGGAGTCTTAAATGGGTGGAGAGTCTGGGAGCTTGGTAAATATCATAGAGCTCATTATTGTGGCGGATTCTCCATGCCTCTCCCTCTCGCACCGCTCCTAAGATTCTTCGAAGTACCTTTCTTTCGAAGATGTCCAGCCGTTCCTCTGACTTTGCTGTCAGTGTTCCCGCCTCACATCCATAGGCCAAGACCGTTCTGATAATTGTTTTATATAAGGTTATTTTGGTTTTCCTATGGACGTTTCGGGATTTGAACACTGGCAGCAACGCGAAGTAAGTTTTGTTAGCGGCTGTAATGCGCTTTCTTACTTCTACTGGGTCTTCATTGTCCTGCGTTATGATGGAGCCCAGGTAGGTAAACTCTCGACCACTTCGAAATTATAATTGTCTTTGAATTTCACTTTGTCTTTTATTCTGCGGTGAGGGGTTCTGGTTTGCATCATGATTTTTGTTTTATTTTCATTGATTTGCAAACCCACCTCTCTAGCCGCAGTCTCCAAAGGGTCAAACACTTCTCTTACAGCCTGTAGGGATCTTCCGACAATGTTAAGGTCATCTGCGTAGCCAACTATTTGATTGCTTCTGTAGCAGATGTTTGAGTCGGTACTAATCATTGTCTTCCTCACGACGTGCTCCAGTACAATATTGAAAAGGGTGGGTGCTAAGCCATCACCTTGTTTCAGCCCATGGGAGACGTTAAAATCCTCCGTTGTTTCACCTCCTATCCTTACTCGACATCGTGATCCGACCATTGTTGCTTTTACAAGCTTGACTATTTTGGGCGGTATTCCAAAATTGAGGAGTATTTCATATATTTTCTCCCTATCTATACTGTCATACGCCTGTTTGAAGTCAACAAATAGTTAGTATATATCTATATCGAATTCCCAGCATTTTGTCAGGATTTGTCGAGTAGTGAAGAGTTGATCAGTGGTGGATCTCCCCCTCCTGAACCCTGCCTGATATTCTCCTAGTAAGTTTTCTGAGTAATATTCTAGTCTTTCTTTCAAAATCATTGTGAAAATTTTATACGCTGTACAAAGTAAAGATATTCCTCTGTGATTTTCACACTTCAATTTGTCTCCCTTTTTATGTATGGGGCATATTATGCTAGTTTTCCATTCTTCTGGTACTCTTTCGGCGGTCCATATTTTCACAATGAGATTGTGTAGCAGGTTCTTCAGTTGTTCGTTTCCATATTTATAGAGCTCTGCAGGGATATTATCTCCTCCCGGAGTTTTATTGTTTTTCAATTTCTTTAGGGCAGCCCTTATTTCTGCCATTGATGGCGCTCTCGTTGTTTCATCACTATTTAGCTCGTCCGGAATTGGAGTTGGTTCGACTGTCAGGTTGTTATTGGGATTTAAGAGCTGTTGAAAATATTCTTTCCACCTAGTCTTGATCTTTTCCTTATCTCCTATTATGTCTCCATTACTATCTCTGCACAGAGATGTGTTGGGTTTGAAGCCCTTTTTAAATGCATTGACGCCTTTATATGCCTCACGTGGATTGTTATTTGCAAAGTCATGTTCCATTTTCAACAATATGTTGTTAAAGTACAATCTCTTCTTTCTTTTAATTAAATTGTTAGCATCTCTTCGTGCTTGTTCGTAGGCTTGTCTTTTTGCTCTAGTTCCTCTTTCTATACATAATTTTTTTAGAACATTTTTCTTGCAGACGCTCTGTATGCACTCCTCATCGAACCAGGGATTTCTAGCCTGTCTTGGTCTATTTCCAATGCCTGATTCCGCCGCTGTCAGCAGTGCATTTCTCAGATTGGTCCAGTCCTCTTCTAAATCATTTGGGGAGAGCGGATCACTCAGTTGGTTTGGTAGGTTTGTTGACAATGAGTCATGATATCTTTCCAATCCTTCTGGTGTTTTTAGAGCATCGATGTTTAGCTTCGGAATACTTGGCTGATTAGACCTTTTATCTCTTGCTATTCTGCATCTATAGGATGCTACTACCAAATAGTGATCCGAATCACAGTTAGCTCCTCTGTAGCTTCTTACATTTGTGATACTGGTCGCCCCTCTTCTTTCAATTAGGATATGGTCAATTTGGTTATGGTATCTGCCGCCAGGTGATGTCCATGTCCATTTATATATATTCTTCCGTGGGAACTGTGTTGATGCTATTATCATATTCCTTGATTCTGCAAAGTCAATCACTCTTGATCCATTGTTATTGCTTTCCGTATGAACACTGTTTTTTCCTGTAACCTGTTGGTGTGCCGGATCCTGACCAATTTTTGCATTAAGGTCTCCAATTACCATTTTTATATCATTGGATGGTATGGTATCATATATATGTTCCAGTTTATGATAGAAAGTATCCTTAGTTACTTCATCTTTGTCTTCTGTCTCAGCGTGAACATTTACGATGGAAATGTTAAAGAATTTAGTTTTTATACGAAGTATACATATTCTTTCGTTTACAGCCTTAAAACCAATTACTTGGTTTTTTAATCTTTGGTTAACGATGAAGGCTACTCCGAACTCATGGTATTTTTCGTTGCCACTGTGCATTATTGTATGCGTTCTAGTATCAAAGGTATCAGTGCCTGTCCATCTTGTTTCCTGCACTGCTAATATATCTACTTTGTACTTTCCATTTTACCAAGTACTTCTCTGAGGGCCCCACCTCTGTACATCGTTCTTACATTCCATGTTGCCATTCTCAAGTCCATATTTCGATTGCCATGTTGTCTGCCGGGTATTTTCGCTGTCCGAGGCTTAGTTTCCGGTTTCGTAATAATGCTATTTTTACAGGGAGTGGTTATTAGCCACTCGCCCAACCCCTTACTGGAGGCGAGGGTTTTTCTGTAGGGGTTTTCCTTCCCTTAGCTGGGAGGTTCTGGTTTTATGGCGCCAGAGTTTCGCCATTCGCCCCCTCTCCGTCGGCTATGAACCCGAAGATGGGATGGACGTCCCACACTGGTGATCACATTGCCCAGGGGTTGCGGGGCCATGACGACCGCTCTTGGACGCCAGAGAGTTGGACTTGTTGGTAGTGCTGCTGATGCAGCAACGTCCTTTGTGGCATTTTTTGAGGCGCACACCATCCAGCTTGATGTATCCCACCACGACCTACCAACCCTTCGACCCCCACTTTTTATATAAGCTGTAATTTTTTTAACAATGGAGGAGGATTTCCCTCCTGTACCCCTTACAAAGCCCCCAGATCCCCCTCCTGACCCTCCAGATGGAGACATTTCAGATGAAATAGACTTTTCAGAACATTCAAACATTTCAGACAATGAATCTGTCATCCTAACCTCAATTAAAAAAGAAAATTTAGTCCCCTTTCCCCAAAAAAACATGATTCGCCTTTGTCTTCTCAGTCCCCTCCAGCTCTTCCTCAACCTCCTCCAACAATCTTTTACTCTACTCATTCCCGTGGCCCCTACATTGTATATGCGCAAAAAACTGAACATCCTCTTGAATTCGGTAAATTTCTTTCAAATAACAAGAACCTTTCGATTAAACCTGGAGGTGTTAAAGCCGAGGGTCGCTTCCGAATCTCTGTTGAATTCCTGTCAGGTTCAGCCGCCAACAACTTTATCAAAAATATATATATTTCATCAAATTCTAAATTCAAGGCGTACATCCCAACTTTCAATGTCACTCGAATGGGCCTGGTCAGGGGCATCTCGACCGATCTGTCCATTCCAGAAATCCTATCCTCACTTTCAACCCCCCAACATATCGGCAATCCCATAAAAGCCAGGAGGCTAAATTTATTTATTTATTTATTTAAACGCCCATTGGGCTTTTACATACATTGTTATAAGTATTATTACATTAACTATATGGCATATAAAAGTTTAAGTACATATATGAATAAAATAATTATTATATGTGTAGTACCTACATAAATGTTTTACAAATAATATAGAATACCATTATGGAGAACAGTTTTTTTTTTTTGTACTTACAAACAAAAATAACGGGATTGAAATTAATCAGCATTAGTAGGGACTTAAGCATAATCGAAATATAAATTAAATTACAATATTAATTTGTAAAGTTACATATATATATTAAAGTTAAAAAGCCTAAAAGAAAAGAGTGAAATAGATAGAAGCTAAAAAGGGTTTTTCACTATGGAATGGTGAAGTCATACATTTCAGCAAAGTGTTTATGTAGATTTCGTTTAAGCACTGCTACGGAATCTCTAAATATATCAACGACATTACCAAATTTATTACCAAAATTTTGTATTCGATTTAGGGATATGTGCGCTTGATAATTTGTTTTGAAATTGTCACAGAAAAACGTGGAATTTTGTCTCGTATTTTTGGAAGGTACAAATAATTTTATTGTGGCCAGAATTTCAGGGCTGTCGATTCTATAATTAATAATTTTATTTAGTAGAACAAGGTCGGAGATAATTCGCCTATCTGACAGCGTAATCAAATTTAGTTGGTGCATCAGCTGGATATAATTTATATTTTGGATTGGAATATTTAGTTTAAAGTTAATAAATCGTAGAAATTTGTGTTGTACCCTTTCAATATTGTTGGAATGTATTTTATAAAAGGGGGACCAAATAGGCGAATTATACTCTACTTGACTTCTTACTAAAGATGTGTACAGTGTTTTCAAACATTCTAATGACTTGAAGTCGCATGCGGTTCTACATATAAAACCAAGCATTTTTAAGGCTTTATTTGTGATTTCATTTACACGCGGATTGAATGTTAACTGTTCATCAAATATAACACAAAATTATAAGGACACCTCTGAGGGCATCGTTTCCTGGAAGCCCTCCCAATCTGTCGTCATCACATTCGAAGGACAATATCTTCCCTCCCATATTTATTTATTTTTCAACTCCTTACCAGTTGAAATGTACACTTATCCCACCACTCAATGTTACAACTGCTGCCGTTTTGGTCATACCAAAGCTGCATGCAGATCCGCTCCCAGATGTTTCGAATGTGGAGAAAACCACTCGGCTGACCAATGTTCTTCTCTCTCTTCACCTAAATGTTTTAACTGCTTAGGCGCTCATTCCGCCATTAACTCTTCTTGCCCCGAACAATCTCGCCAAAAAAATATAAAAATTTCTATGGCCTCTGAGAACTTGTCTTTTCTGCAGGCTTCTAAATTATTCCCGCCTGTCAAAAAATCATTTTCCGAGGTTTTATCCAGTAACTCTTCATCCAACCCTCTCGCCTCCTCCTCAACATCTTCCCGTTCAACAAAATTCACATACAAAAACCCTATCTCTAAACAGGCTCGTGGATACGATCAGCAACAACACAACTCACTTCTCTTAAATCCCAATGGTTCTCCTCTTTCACACGCCACAAATGGGTGCGCAAACAATTATAATTCATCCTCAACAAACTATCAAAAGCTTTCTGAACAACTCTCCCAAGATAATTCTTCATTTATTCAAACTCTTATTATGCTTCTATTTGACCTAATTTCTTCTCAAACTAATCTACCGTCCAACGCTGCTTCTATTATTTCCACATTAAAATCATTTATTCAAAATGGCTCTTCAAGATGTCAGAATTCTTCAGTGGAATAGCCGCAGTGCTATTTCTAACAAATCAAACCTTCTTAACCCATTAAATTCAAACCTTGTTTCTGTGGCTGCTGTCTCGGAGACATGGTTTACTCCATCCACCCACTTTAATGTGGGAGGGTACTCCTGTCTCCGCGCTGATCGCCCGGAAGGTACGGGCGGTGGTGCTGCCCTTTTTATTAAAAAATCCCTTCCGTTTTTCCCAATAAATAATATCAAACCCCCCGATGCTGACTTTCAAATGGTTGCAGCTAAAATAAAGGACACTTCCTTTGTTTCTATCTATCTTCCCCCAACATCGCACTTCAATAAACAAGCGTGGTTGCAAATTGTCCGTCAACTAAGCCCTCCTTTCTATTTATTGGGTTATTTTAATGCCCATTCCCCCGTCTGGGGTTCTGCTTTCTGTGATCGAGACGGTCGAAGTGTGATGGATTTCCTAGATGAATCCAACCTTTTTCTTTTGAATGACGGATCTCCTACTAGAATCTCTCGCCCCAACACAAACCCCAGTGCAGTTGATCTCTCCATATGCTCTATTAATCTGGCACCTCTCTCCTCGTGGGTGGTGTCCCCCGACCCTTGCTCCAGTGATCATTTCCCGATCACCATCACTTATCAAACTTCTTTCCATTCAGACAAGTCCCATATTTCGACAAAGATTAAAACAAAACACACCAAATGGGACGAATTTAACTCACATATGGATAAGTTTATACAAAATTTATCCTATACCGATACATTATCTGTCAAAGATGACTACGATAACTTCAAATCAATGCTCGAAACTGCAATCAATAAATCAAATCCTCCCCCTAAAACCAAATCTCTCAAAAAACTCCCTCCATCTCACTGGTGGGATAAGGAATGTTCCAAAGTAGTGAGAATTCGGAAAGCTAAATCTCTTTCCTATCGTCACAATATGACTATGGAGAACTATCTCATATACAAAAATGCCGAAGCCAATGCCAAAAGGGTATTGAGGTCAAAAAAAAAATCCGGGTGGTACATCTTCTGCAGTTCAGTATCTCCGAACACTCCAATTTCGGAAGTTTGGTCTATGATTCGAAGATTTCGATCCTCCTTCAGTCCAACATCTCCTCGAGCTTCTCATTCTAAATGGATAGACGCGTTCTTGGACAAAATTGCCCCCCCTTCTGTACCTAACTTAGATGAAATAACTCCAATCCACAACACTCCTATGTCTGATCATTGGCTTGACTCTCCATTCACTTTAATTGAATTAAAAAATTGTTTATCAACAGTCAAGGACTCATCTCCAGGCAGAGATGGTATACCTTATAGCATTATCAAAAATAGTAATGATAATGTTCTAAATCACTTTTTAAGCATCTTAAATAAAATCTTCCAGACTGGCATAATACCTGATGACTGGAGTTCTCAAATAATCATCCCAATTCTAAAATTAAACAAATCACCCAATTCTGGATCCAACTATAGGCCAATTGCTCTTTCATCCACCCTTGGTAAAATTTATGAAAAATTAATTAAAAACTGGTTAGAATTTTTTGTCGAGAGTAATCATCTTCTCTCTCCATCCCAATTTGGATTTAGAAAAAAGAAATCTACACAAGATAACCTCGCCATCATCAGCACTGATATTAATTTATCCATTTCTAACAAAGAAGTATGTCTTGCAGTCTTTATAGACATAGAAGGCGCCTTTGACAATGTTTCCATCCCAATTCTTAAAAAAAAACTTTTAGGCCTTGGCTTACCCCTCATGTTTGTCCAATCTATTATTAATCTTTTTCTCGATAGGAAAATTTTCATTGAGCTACCAGATGTTACTCCTCAGAGTAGGTCAATTTGGAAGGGTTTACCCCAAGGCGATGTATTATCCCCCTTACTGTATAATATATACACACACGATATGCATGTCACCATTCCCCCTCAAGTAAAAGTTGTTGAGTTCGCAGATGACATAGCTTTCTTCTTATCATCCAAAATCATTCCATCCGCTGTCAAATATCTTCCCTTCAAGTAGAATGTTCTGATCCTC
The DNA here is from genome assembly GCA_917880885.1 of Limnephilus marmoratus. Lineage (NCBI taxonomy): Eukaryota > Metazoa > Arthropoda > Insecta > Trichoptera > Limnephilidae > Limnephilus > Limnephilus marmoratus. The sequence continues at coordinate 644,587 of OU862930.1, forward strand.
CTCTTTATTTAAGGCGTCAATTATTTGCTGACAAATTTGTTCTTAAATGTTTAAATTCTAAAAGTCATCAGATTATTCCCAGAGTCTCGTTGTTCAACGACTCAACACATTCATCTACAATCAGAGCTCGAACTAAACCTCTCCCTGCCATCTGTAAAAATTTTCGCTCTCTCTCAGAGCTTCAAATTATCAAAAATGATCTTCTTCCTTTGTACAAATTAAAATATAGTCACATCACCCTATCCCCAACGATTGTAGAAGGGATCGGCATCCTTAAAAGTCATTCCAATCTCCCAGCCCGTACTGTCAATAATATGTTCAATGACGTTATTTCTTCTAAATGGCCCAACTCTTCTCTTTTATTTACTGATGGCTCCAAATCTCCGGACTCTCCTAACTGTGGTATTGGTATTAACGTTTACAACAATAATTCTAATGAAAGAATATTTTATTCAATTTCAAACCAATTTTCAATATTTTCTGCCGAGTGCATTGCGATTATTGAATCTCTCAAATATATAATAAAAAATAATTTTGAACATCTTGTTCTCTCTGACTCTCTCAGTTCCCTCCAAAAACTTAAAACAAGTCCTCTTCTTCATCCTGATGATCACTTTGTATGTCTTATTCGAGTATTGATAACCTCCATTCAAAGCTCTGGAAAAACTGTCACTCTGATTTGGATTCCTGGACATGTTGGCATAGTGGGTAACGATATTGCTGATTCCTTGGCAAAACAAGGAGCGTCTAACCCTACCGTTACCCTCGTAAACCATATTCCCCTGTCTGATATTTTTTCCATCATCAAAGATAGATCCCGCAATGTTTGGACGACAGAGTATTGGAACATTGCTAGTCAATCCAAGGGTGCCCGCTACGCCTCAATACAAAGGACTATCCCATCAAAACCGTGGTTTCAAAAATTCCCCCATTTTTCCAAAAAAGAAATTTCCTTACTTATTCGTATGAGAATCGGACATTGTTCCGTTCCTTCTCACCTTTATAAAATTCATGTGCTTGACTCCCCAGATTGTACGTTCTGTGGTCTAGATGTGGGAACTTTAGATCACATATTTTTTGATTGTCCCTCTCTAAATAAATATCCTCTCTTCTATCAAGCGTTATCAAAAATTGCCTCTCCTCCATTCAACATCTCATCTCTTCTAAGTCTGAACTCTACTCCAATCTTCCATAAAATTCTGAAATTTGCATATTTAAATAAAATAAATATATAAATTCACCTTTCCTTTCTCTGTAATTATAAATGATGGCCTAGAACACCCTTGAAGGGTGAAAGCCACAAATAATTGATAAAAAAAAAAAAACATGAAAATGATTTCTCTTTGATTCTGGCTGCATATACATAGTCTGCAACTATAATTTTATATCTGTACTACTGGAATTTTGACAAATCGTTCGGAACATGAAACTGGTTTTAACTTAATTCTTAATCTGCACACGAGTCATCAGCTTTAATTTATACTACACCCAATTAAATTGATATTTAATTAATACTACATTTAAAACACGAAAATGGTTTTCCTGCTATTTTTGTACCTGGAACTCATGGATGGTTTAACACATTGGAGGGGACCCCGCCATTTTCCCAACGGCGTTATAAAGAAACATATGGTTTCCTTTTCGTTATTTGTTTTTGGGGTGTTATGCCGTGTTGCGCTACCTCCTTCTTTAGCCAACGTTTCGGACATCGTTGCAGTGTCCATCATCAGGGCAGATCCGGCAGATCCGGTAGATGTCCGGTAGATATGGTTTCCTTCTTCACCACACATGTCAAGAATCTAGTTTAGGTGGTTTCACATGTAAATTTCCAAAGAAAGTTTCACCCGCTTCAATAAATACTTCCTTCACAACCATTCCATCTTCAAATAGTTTCTTGTGTTTTGCCAATATATGAGATATTTTAAATGACGCGATCGTTGCAGCTTTTGATTTTTTGGCTTGTCTTGTGAACAAGGTTTGTTCTTTTTTAAAACAAATTATCAAACCACATACTTTTGTTTTCTTAATTTACTGTGTGGCGGGAAATCCTTTTCATATTTTTTGTGAATGGTTTTATAAGACCTCTCTAAGTTTCCACGCTTAGGTATTGCAACTGACGCACGGTAGATGAGACAAAGGCTCTTATCCTTCACCGTAAAACACCGGCCTATCTCGTGGGACAAAGGAAAAGATTTTATTGCTTTTTGTCTAGCTTCGGCAATTCGTTTGCTCAGGATTTCGACTATGTTCACAAAAACTCATATTGAGAACAAGGTTTGAAGTGTAAAAAATTATATTTTTGTTTTATTTTTTTCAAACTAATTGTTATAAATATTTATTTGTAAATACAGGGGTTGATTTATCAATAAGTAAAAGAACAGCATATTTGGTTGAATTTAACGAACTAATATTACCTACTGCATTCACAGCTTAAAAAATCCAAAAATGGACAGATTACAAACCAATTCTCAGCAATCAATTTGTGGGGGTCGGGTTTTAACTAACTAACTTTCTAATTTTTATTAGCCCTTTCCGCCCCGTTCGTAAAAACTTATTTTAAGCTCATTGTCTCTCTGAATTAGCCGTTCTGTATATCATCACTTTTTAAAAATGTTATTGTTGTTATCCTTCGTTTTGTCCATTAACCACTGGAGCGATTTCGGTCGAAAAATGGACCACTTTTATTTTTCTGCGATTGATTTCGGTCCAAAAATGGACCACATTTTCCTACCATTCGTAAAACATTTATTGTAATTATTTAAAACATTTCCTAGGCCAGCCGTTTATTTTAACGCGAAGCTATTGTAATGCTTTATCTATTATGGCCATAAATGTTGCAAATCCGAACTTCGTAGACTATTTTAGAACAATGTTAAAAATGAATTTTTGAACAGCTGTTTACGGATAAAATTAAGTTGTTTTTCCATAGATATGCACCTTTAATTATCAAGTATACCACAGACAACATACAGAAACCGAAAATATTCTATGTTGACACGAATAAGTATCCCTCACGGCAGTTTCAAGTAAAAAACACCCAGGATTCGCGGGATTATAAACTTTACGATTTTTTTATATTTTTTTCATAAATCCTACAAATATGAGATAAACGGTAAAATACAGGTTATTTTATTGGCTATATAGCACTATAATAAGTTTTTATGTCTCCATGTCAAAATTCGAAGGTATGATTTTTTTAATGTTGACGAAAAATTTAAAAAATGACCATCTGGGAAATCTCAAGCAATCGAAGCAAATTTATTTATTTCGCGTGATCGCTCCAGTGGTTAACTAACTTGGCACTCTTTTGTGTCTACTCGTCACATTCCTCTGCTAGCGAAGTTAGTTGGGAATCATTGCATATGTGTCTTCGTTCTGTGAATTCCAGCCATTGTAAATACCTAAGGGTATTTTAAGTTCTTCGTAATATTATAAATTAAAGTCCTCCGCCGCGTCTGTTTGTCCGCGATAAACTCAAAAACTACTAAACGTATTTTCATGCGTCACGAGGAATGTTTTGGTATATAATTTGACAAGGTTTTGTGTAAATTGGTTGAAATATATAATTAAAGGAGAATGTCTGTATGTGGTGGACGAGCGGGCTGGCAAGCGGGTGGTGTGGATTTGATTTGTATGCAAATTAACAGATGGCGGAGTTAAAAGAAAAAAATGAGTTAAAAAGTTACAAAACCATTCAGTTGATGGTGTTGTGTTTCATTAGCCACAGCAACGCGTGTCTGGGTCAGCTAGTTCAGGATAAACTAAAAAAAAAATAATTAAGTACTTACCTAGTTTATATTAGAAAACTACCTAGTTTGCCTAGTTTATGTTAGTAAAATGGCAACACTTAGATATCATCATAAATTAGGAAATTATTCTCTTTTCTATGGTATCTATGGATAAACTCACTCAGAATGCTTCCCGTCACTTTTTGCTGGTTATGTTATTTGACTTTACTCCTTTTTTCATTTAAATACCTTGAATAAAAACGAGCACTCCTTCTTTCAAGAGTTATTTCAACTTCACTATTAAGTTTAGCAGAACTACCAGCTCCTCAGTCCTCACGTAAAAGCATGGATTCCACCGCTATCAAGTTAGAACCCGGCACAAGTGCTGAAGAAAGTGTTGCTGTGATTCTTACGGAAATCGATATAGAATATCCTTTTATCAAAAAAGAATGTCCGGATTCTATTTCTGAAAACAACTCAGGTATTTTATTCTTTTATTGGCGCATAACTGTTATATAGTCGCAAAATACAATCGAAAAAACTGCAGGTTTTTGCTTGGCTGCATTTATCCTCCCGTCCGCCTATCACAGATATTCTTCATTATATAAGTAGATAAAAAATATTTTTATTAGATACCTGACACCTCACCAGAGCACTTGGTCATGTGCGGCATACAGAAGGGAACTCTATCACTCCTAGGTTGGCGTCATTGTGAGGGGGGAGTGTAAGCAGGGACATCCATAACCAAACCAAACCTGGGGACATCTGTCATTCGGAACTTGAAGGGGCCTATATTAAATATTGTAAGAAAGGTAGATGCCGGTAGATCGTTACAAATACGAGCAGCTTTACACAAAAACGAGTCGGTGAAAATTAAAACAGTCACGCAAAAAATGTTGTCATATTTTCGATAATATTTGGCGATTATCATCGCATTTATTGGTTCCATTTTATTAGTTAGTATTTTTTTTCTTGACAGGTGAAATGAGTTCAAGGGAGTATTCAAATCTAGAGGAAGTCACCATCAAACCAGGTGAAACTTCTTATACTGAAATAGATCTCGAGGTTCCTGGTATTAAAAAGGAATACTTTAAGATCTCTGAAAGAATTCACCAAGCGGCGGGTAAGCCAAAATTTTTTGAAAATATTTTCTGTTCTTGTATATCCACAAGCTAAAGGCTTAAATAAAAGGGGTATTCCACCATATTGTTAAAACTGGCTTAAGATTGAAAAAATATGTATATTCTGGGTCCAATTCTGTTCTTAATTTTACATTAATGTCCTGTGTCAGACGGAAATTCCATTAATGGGAACAATTGGGCAGAAACAATTAATAAAATAGAAGACACATGAAATAGGATAAAAAAATGGATTGACAACCACTCACTTACACTTAATGTTATTAAAACCAAACAAATCACTTTCAAATAAATAAATAGACTCGGAAGGAAACCTGAACATGAAAATTCAAAGCCCGTTCATTAACATCATGTCAATAAACAACTTTATTCTGAAACCGTATTCCTTTACATTTATTAATACAAAAAACAAGAAATAACAACTAACACATATAAGTAATAACATATCCAACAAGTAACTACAAGCAATACAACATTTGGGAAAAAAAAGATTCTTATACCATGATACTAAGCTTACAATAAAATCCCTTTCTCACTCACAAACCAAAACAATATTTTAACTTGAATATTATTTAAATCTCAATAAAGCTGCATTCAAAATATGAGGATATAATAATTAAGAAATAGAAAACATACAGACACCATATACAGGCTGAAACTGAAACCACTCAACTGCACTACTAAAACACAATCTAATTTAAACATTGCATTTATGAATACTTCATATTATTATCTCTACTTATAACAAAAATAAAACTAATAAAACATTTATTATTTATTCTCCTTTGGTAACTTCTCAGTGGTATCTTTAAAATAAGTCGGGTACGCCTCATACGTCATACATATGTCTTGTAAGGTTAAATTATCTTGAAAACAAACTTATGGGTCCGAGTGGTTAAGAACTTTACTCTTTCTATAATACATTTTTACCTAAAAGTTTCAATTAAAAAAGTATTAAAATTTCTTTGAAAATTTGGAATTAATTTTAAAAATAATTTCCCTCGGTATAGTGGTAATATCTCATGGTTGGTAACAAGACAACTGTCTGCTATTAGAAAAGATCAATGATTATTAACTGCTAATGCAGCAACGGTATCTAGAGATTACTTCATCCTTATTCTAAGTTTGTTTTTTAAATAATACAAGTATAAATCATATAAACACGAGGAGCACCGACTCACGACGATTTTTTTTATGTAATATGTCTTATTTTATTTTGTTGTTGTCATTCCAGGTAGCATTAATGTGGAGCCTGTACCCACCATGGCAGAACCAAGACCACGAGAAGATAGAGAGGGAATACCTTATTTGGAAATAAACACAGACCTGACAGGTGTAAAAAAGAAATGCTCGGAGCACTCTGAAAGTATTGCCGAGACTGCTGCAGGTAATGTCGATTTTTGTTTGTTTGAATTTGTTTTGAAAATATTTTTGTTTCAACTTATTGAACTTTATCCTCCGTCTTTTTCAGATATGGTAACGGACTTGAATATCCTGATGCACCCTGGAAAAAAACCTCATTTGTGTTCCTATTGTAACCATTCATTCTCGGCAAATTGGCGCTTAAGAAGGCACTTACGCACCCACACTAGAGAAAAACCTCATTATTGTCCCCATTGTAACTACTCCTCCCCAGACAAGTCAAATTTAGCAAGGCACTTACGCACCCATACTGGGGGAGAAAAGCCTTATGCATGTCCCCATTGTAACTACTCCTGCACGGACAAATCAGCAATAACAGTGCACATACGAATTCATACTGGAGAAAAGCCTTATTCATGTCCCCATTGTAACTACTCCTGTTCAAACAAATCAGATTTAACAAAGCACTTACGCACCCATTCTGGAGAAAAACCTCATTCATGTTACCAATGTAACTACTCCTGTTCAAGCAAATCCGATTTAACAAAGCACTCACGCATCCATACTGGAGAAAAACCTCATTCATGTCCCCAATGTAACTACTGCTGCTCATACAAGTCAGCGTTAACGGTACATTTACGCACCCATACCGGAAAAAAACCTCATTGATCTTCCTATTGTATCTACTCCTGCTCATGCAAGTCATATTTTACCTTGCACTTAAAGAAACCTTATTCATGTTCCTATTGCAGCTGGTAATGTTCTTAAAGGGGACATTTAAAAAGTCGCATTCTTATTCATAATTAAGAAAAACCTTTTTTAATATTCCCATTGTAACTTCTTCTCTATAGACGAATCACGTTTAACAAGACGCGGCCGTTCTGTAGAAAAACCTCATTCGAATTCCCATTGAAACTATTCCTAGTCAAGAGATTCATAAGGCACTTACGCATGCATACCGGATAAAAACTTTCACGCAAATCTTTATTAACAGTGCGCTTACGCACCCATACTGGTGAAATACCTTACTCATGTGCCTTATGTAGTTCTTCATGTTCACGAAAAGGATATTTACAGCACATTTTTATTCGTGGTAGAGAAAAACCTTTGTCTTGTTTCGGCCATAAGTATAATAAATTTATTAAACCGCACATAGACCCAGCACGCAGAAACCATGTTCTTGTTTCGACTGCAACTATTCATGGTTATGAAAGTTTTCGAAAAACGTCACATGCTGACTCAAAGTAAAGATTAACCATTCGTATATTGCGAGGAAAACCAAGTATTTTAACCTAACTTTTAACTTTTATCGCATCCGTCCCTCTCGGCCTCACTTCTCCGGCTCCGCGCGTCGCAGTACTTTCCCATATTCCAGCTGAGATCACTCACAGATTATAGATGAGACTTGAAATGTAAATAGTATACGTTTACCACATAATATGTAAACACAGAAATGCTTAACCCAGAACGCGCTGTGAAATAATAAGACTTTTTTTAAATTAATTTTATTATAATTTGCTTGAATTTCTATACGAGTTCTACGCTGAACCATGTATTAATCTTGTAATATGTAGTGATTCTAGTAAACATTATAAAAATTGGGCCGCTGAAGTCAAGATTTAAAAAACACCGTGTGAGAATATTATATTAAAGTCTCTGCTTTATTTACAGACACTGCTGAAATTTTCAAGCTTTTAGACATTATGACAATTAGACTACTTTACATCATTATTTGTTTACTTTAGTATTAAATTTTTTAGAAGTCTTCCCCTTATTAAAAAAGAACCCAATTTGTTTGAAAATAATAAACTTATTAATCTGAATTTAGAAACAAATCATTATTTTGACAAAAAATGTTCTTAAAAATTTTCATAAAAAGTCAATGAGATTTCAATAACATAAAAATTTTGGAGATCAGAAAAGTGTTAATAGTTAAAATGTCAAGCCCGCCTTCCACTGCGAGTGGAGCGGACTCAGTACGGAATCCGCTCGACTAGCAAACGTTAGCTGCATACAAGTGCTTCCATCAAGAACGAGGCGAGCGAAGCGGACTAAACGAGTTAAATAGGTTCGAACGAGTCCGCACGATCTCCGCTCGACTCGCACACGTTAACTGCATACAAGTGCTACCATCAAGAACGAGGTGAGCGGAGCGGACCGAACTTGTTATGCCTCATCCACACCCTTGCCACTTGCCACAAACTCCAAATCCCTACAAACGTTTGGCTTGATTTTGGAATTCAATCCACACGCTTGCGAGTGCATTAGTTTGTTCTGAAGGTGAAGAGGCAAGCATGACGGACGTCGAGGTTGTTGCACCGGCATCATCATTTTTTATAATAATATAGTATAAATAATATAATATAAATATTTATACTATAGTATAAATAATGATGATGCCGGTGCAACATCATCTTAATATATAAAACAAAGTCGGGTTAGTTACACTATTTATAACTCGAGAACGGCTTTGCTGATTTTGATGATCTTTGATTTGTTGGATTTGTCTCCGCCCCGGATAGGATAATAATTATTAAAACATCGCAAAAGTTAACGAAATAAATAGTTATAAAGAAAATAATTTTCCCCATACATTTTGTATGGATTGAATTCTCCTATTTTTTTTTTTTATTTTTTTTTTTTTTATTTTAGCATATAAAAAATAATGTACATTTAGATAATGTAATAATTTGCGTACAATTTTGAAAGAACTGCAGCAATATTGTGAGGGGTATAATATTGAACTGTGCGTGAATTCCAAACATTCAAAAACGTCAAATGTCAATGCGTTGATTGTTGTTCATTTGTTTTTAATCATATAATGCTGCCCTTCTCTCTTACATACTCAATGTCAATAGTCGAAAATGAGACAAATGGTGAACATATGTCTGCATACCTCCAAAGGAAAAATCATTTGTTTTTAATCATATAATGCTGCCCTTCTTTCTTACACACTCAATGTCAATAGTCGAAAATGAGACAAATGGTGAACGTATGTCTGCACACTTCCACAGGAAAAATACAATAATTATAATAAATCTCTGAAATGAAACGCATTTTTTTACATAAGCTCCACACAGGAGGCCCTAAGGAAAATAATTTCTCTCAGGACCTATGTCATCTTAGGGGATGCTGTGTGGAGGATCTTTTTAAGGAATGGGGAGGATAGAAAGTTCTGGGAAGGAAAAAGGTATGAGGGGTGGGTAGGAATCTGGGGGTCAGTGTGTCCGGGAGTGACGGACGTATGAATCCATCCCTCCAACTGTGGTGCAAGGCAATGGGTCGAGAGAGTCCGGCTGGAACGGTCAAAAGGCCTCCCTCAACCAGACTCTCTCGATCCGGCCCGCCACGCAGCAGGTGGGCAGGCGCATCAACTGCCAAGACCCGGACATAAGTCACCTCATGAACCCGGGCACCCCTGCTAAATCACCAAACGTAGCGAACCACTTGGGGTGATCTATGGCAGAGGTGTTGGTTATTCAATAAATGGTTCCCGGGGCGGCGGCACCCGTATCCGCCTCCCGAATTCCCGTAAGTAATTGTAAAAGTAAGAAAACCACAAACATATAAATCCGTACACAACGCCATCTCTGATACTGACAAAAACAAAACACGGACAGTTGCGCATTGATAATTGCTTCATTGCGTAATTTTTAACTTAATAAAAAAACTTAATTTAATTCAACAGCTATTGATTCTGAGGCGGTACGAAGTTCGTCGGGTCAGCTAGTTATTTATATATAAAATTGTTGAAGATAAAATTTGTTAATTCTAAAATTTGCAATATGAGATTGACAAATATGACGGTCTGACAGATGGTGGCAATGGCAGAATTAAACCCAGAACCCCTCGTGTAAATGTCCCGGTTACACGAGGGGTTCTGGGTTCGAGTCCTAGTTGCGACCATTATCTTTTTCTATGTCTTGTTCTCTTTCATATTTTCGTTTAGATTATTATTGTTATCTTCTTCAATAATTAAATAATCACCGCTTATTGTATTTTTGTCTTCAAGTAGGTACTTATTTGTCTTTTCTTGTGTGTGTTCATTTTTAGTTTTAGTGTACTTCATATACTGAAAAAGAAACCATTGATTTTGAAACATGTTGATTTTTTCTTTATTAAATAGCGGTGTTAACATGGTTAGTTATTTTATTTATGACTAGCTGGGTTACCTAGCTTCACTTAAGACAACATTCGAGAGTGTTCTGGAATGTTCCACAATGATGTTCCCGACTCCCTATTCCCGAACATTCCACGACATACTCCGCCACTCCTTCCAGAACTTTCTAGAGCTCTACCGAACCTTCTAGAACTTTCCTGAAGACTGTTCTAGAAATTTCAAGAGGGCGAAACTTCCAGCACTTATATCTTCAAAAGCAGTCCCTTTAGATAAAAACGGGAACCGTCATCCTGAAGGGGAGATAGAGATCTACCAGACCATAATATAATTGATCGTACCGGGACTCGTTTCTGAGTTTTTGCGGGACGCACTTTTTTGGGACTTTCTTTTATAATTTATTTATTTATTTATTTATAATTTCTCACCATACATGTGTTCTTATTTTTTTTTTTACAAAAATATTAACCTCACTAGGCTAGCAGCCTGTATTGAGGTTAAATTCATAAATTTGAGTGGTGCATTTACACACAAATCACTAAAATACAAAAAATCACTAAAATACAAAACACTACATCCAAAACACTAAAATATTATATGCGGAAAGTAAGAAATAACAATATTATATTGGTGACCAGATGGGTAATTTGTAACAATATAGACCATAATACAGGGTGTTACAGGACGTGTGTACCCGAGGGATTTTAACCAGCGATTCCTGAACATATTTGTAGTAAAAAATGTGAATAAAATTTTGGTCTCCGGTGACGTTTTTGATGACATTTTTTTTTATTTTTTTCTTCAAATTCAAACAAAAAAAATCTTCCGCTTGTTGTCATTGGTCACTCAGCCGAGTAACCGACCAACCCCTCACCCCGCCTCCAACTGTCTAACATTTTTTTTTTACATTAACTCCACACAAGAGGCCCTGAGGAGAATGATTTCCCTCAGGGCTTATGTCATCTGAGATGCTGTGTAGAGGGTCTTTTTGAGGAGAGAAAGGAATGAACATTGGTCTTGAAGAGACCCATGTTGTAGGAAGGAGGAAACACAGAGGCCGGCAAATCATTCCACAGCCGAGCTGTTGAACACAAGAACGAGTCGAAGAAACGACCCGTTCTAATGTGACAAATTTCAACCGTGTACAAATGTTGGGCACGCGTTTGGCGTGTTTCCCGACTATGCACCGGTGCCGAAGGGATCAATGATGCTAGTTCCTCGGAGCATCTTCCATTGTAATACCGGTAGAATAAGAATAGCATTCCCACCCGACGCCTGTGCTCTAAAGATTGCAATCCGTCTGTTAAGATGGGAGAATCTATTAAACGGACCGCCCGTGAAATAAAGAAAATCAATATTAATTTCAAAGAGCAATTGATATTTTTTGTCAGTCCGTCGAGTCGAGGGTATTTTTCAGGTATTTTGGAGCTCCAGACCAGAGGTGGCTGCCAAATTCAACATCTACCATTTTTTAATATTTTTGTAGAAAAAATAAATAAATAAAATATCACCGAAGACCTTGATATTTTTTACTCCAAATAAGGTCAGGAATCGATGGTTAAAATCCCTCGGGTACCTCCTGTTACAACCTGTATATTGATTTTATAAAAGTTGGTTAGTTGATAGCAGAGCTCCCTAGATGGGGAATTAGAGGTCCGCAGACGAGAGACTTTGGTCGCGGCAACTATGATTAGGTACCTCCTGTCATGTCGGCGTTCTTTCCATCATTAGATAAAATGACTACTCGATTTGTCTCGGGTAGTTTTATTGGGGTTTTAAAAACAAAATTATATTATCTAATTAACGTTCACCACACCGTTACCCCGCCGTGGTATGCAGAGAGGATGGATCGCCACACAAATCTGTCTCGGTGCACACTCCTTCATTCACTTTCATGTAACATCGTCTCACACATTCATATTCTTCTATTAGTCCTAACTTGATTATTGACTGCTTTCATAGTTGTGTGGTTACTATACTTAGCTATGAATCCGGAGGTCGTGGGTTCAAACCTCTTTGGGTGCAAGTAAAATTTATCGATTAACTAGCTGACCCGGCCACGCGTTGCTGTGACTAACGAAACACAACGTTATCTACTGGATGATTACTGGTTACCCAACCTTTATAACCACGATAAATTAACTCACACCTCCATCTGTTAATTTGCATACTGCATGCATGCATGCATACTTTGCATACATATCTGTTCTGGATAGGGACACCCTAATCACCTAGCAGTATGAAATGTACTTGACGATCTATTCTCCTACCTATCAAAAATAGATAAAAATCGGTCCAGCCGTTTCGGAGGAGTGCGACCTCAAACACCGTGATACGAGATTTTTATATATGTAGATATAGATTTATGTTATTTCGAAAATTTATTCATAAATAATATGGTTCCATGACAACTCAGAATCAACTCAACTGAACATCTCTTTGAAAAGTCTTTAAAAGCTATGAAAAAATAAATTGAAAAATATCCCATAACCTAACCAAACGCAACCAAGGTTGAAATTATATCTTCAAAAATTTGGCATTTTTTTCAGATGGTCAAAATATTTTCGCTTTACAATAAAATGCAAATATTTGGAATATTTCTGAGCACATTCAAAAACCAAAAACTGTTTTAGAAAGGTGGTGAAATACGCTTTCAAATTATAGAATTCGAAAAAAATCTTTTTTTAATTATAAAATTTTTGCATCCAAACATAAAAAGTTTTCAAAATGGCTCACCTTACGTTTTTTTTTAACTAAAGTTACTGATAATAAAAAAAATAAAAACACATACATTTTTATTAGACAAATGTATAAAAAACACATATTGTGACCTCACCTTTTGTCGCTCTATGTAAAAATAATTTATAAAAAAATTCCCGAACTTTCAATTTTTTTTTCAATTTGCGATTCAAAACTTTGTGTACATAAAAGTGTACATTTATTTTTTTGTTGGCTATTTTTTAGATTGGAATATAAAGCGTGGTGTTTTTCCTTTCTAAGACCGATTAGAACATATTTATAACTATGATAGTAAGGGAGTTACAGCGTTTTATATGAGACCTTTGTGCTTTGGGACAAATTTGGTCTCCTGTGATTAAACGAGTTAACCATTTTTTCATTACTTTTAATAGCTTTTCAAAGGAGGTGTTGGGTTGAATTAATTTTGAATTATCCGGACACCATACATTAAATACTAGCTGATGTGTACATACCCGGCGTTGCTCTGGGTTATTTTTTTAAATACCAGAGCCCCTGCTTCCGATCGCTTTTTTTAAATAACTCCACACAGGTTTGCCCTGAGGAAAATAATTTTGCTCGGGACCTATGTTTGGTTTTGAATGATTTCTCCCTAACCATCACCTTGCTGGAAAAGTATTTGAAATTTGGAAACAAACATAGTGCAAATTTGAATGCATTTATTTTGATAAACAAAACAAGATTTGGACTACCGTGGAAGCAAGTCGTTGGTTTTTTCGTGTAGGTAACTACATAATCTCGTTGTTACGTAAAAATAAGGTATTTTTGGCTTTCTCGGAAATACAAATCACACCTCTGTCGACATGAATACCTGCATAAAGAGCTTGAGAAAGGTTTTGCTTTAATTTTTTCAACCTGGTTGACAACATATAAATAAACTATTCATCCGATTTGCACGCAGCAAGTCAACTGTTCGAAAATCCAGTCACTATGGCACGGCACAACCCATAAATATACCAAACCACCCACACACAACCTCAGAATGGCGGAATCTCATCATATGACTCCAGATACTAATATCTACAGCCTGTATGTCGGACGAATATCTGCAGCTCATATGTTGAACTAATATCTACGAGCTTCAGAGTGTTTACTAATATCTACAGAGCTAAGGTCGGACGAATATCTATGACGGTCCCAGTGTTGACTAATATCTACAGAGCGTAGGTTGAACTAATATCTACAGAGCGTAGGTTGAACTAATCAGCTAAATGTGTCCAATAGTCCAATATTAGGGATTTTTACATACATACTTACATAAATTAGGTTATTTAAACTGCATACGCAATATAACGTTATTCCAATATGCTATACATAATTGCAAATCCAACCTCTGCCAGTGTTGTAGATATTCGTCCACACTTTGGTTCTCATAGATATTAGTCAGCAGTTTGAGCTGTAGATATTCGTCAATACTTTGGTTCTCATAGACATTAGTCAACAGTTTGAGCTGTAGATATTCGTCAACACTTTGGTTCTCATAGATATTAGTTCGATTTTTTCAGTTTTTTTTTTTCCTGTAGATATTAGTAGACGCCTCCCATCATATGGACATAAATAAACCAATACCTCCCTACATAGATCAACATCTTCGGGCTTTTTGTAGGGACCAAGCTTCGGCACTATTTAACCATAGATGTGACATTTTTTTTCCACACCATCGACAAGGATAGAGGAAAGTAAAAAAAAAGGTGCTGCCGTAGACAATATAAACACCTACCCAATTTATTAGCCTAAAAATATTAAATTTTTCCAAGAAAATTTCTTTTGAAAGGTTTTTACTTGATGGCATTATTTATTTTATAAAAACATAAATAACTTTGTTTACATCAATTTATTTTATGTACAATCTACATTTTTCGTGAACAATGTTCATATCATCAAGAGTAGATGTGCCCTGAAGTTACAAATTAAATATAGATTACAGATTAAATACAGGG
This sequence comes from Limnephilus marmoratus, assembly GCA_917880885.1. Lineage (NCBI taxonomy): Eukaryota > Metazoa > Arthropoda > Insecta > Trichoptera > Limnephilidae > Limnephilus > Limnephilus marmoratus. The sequence continues at coordinate 659,630 of OU862930.1, forward strand.
GAAGGGGTAGAGAGGGGTTACAGTGGGAGTAGTTTATTGGAATTTGCTAATACAATATTATTAGAAGGAAAAGATCGCTTAAGTGGAAAAATATTCAAAAGAGGGTTAATAATTTTTATTTTGCTTATTAATTAAATCTGTTTTTGTATTAACATTTTTCCATGGGGCACATGCCCCCCCCCCCCCCCCCCAGACGGTATTTTTGTGTACTGGGGAGATTCCAGCACACTTAGAAGCTGAAACTGTCTTTTTTAAACATTTAATTTTTTTAATTTAATTTTTCGATCGTGTTTGACACTTTCATAAACCTTCCTACACATACTTGAACTTGTAGGAATAAACTTGAAATATGATACTTCAAGTTTATGAAAAAATCCTAACAGTAATTGTTGATATTTTACCCGTCCGCCCCTTGTGCCCCCCCCTCCAGAAAAAAATTCTGGATCCGCCCTTGCATACATAGTCTGCAACTAGAATTTTATAACTGCAACTCGAATAAAAGAATGGTCTCCTTCGAAATATATCCGCAAAAAAATACACAACTGAAATTCTGAACACAATCTGTATGCGAATTTCCAGCTTTAACTTTAGTATTACTCTCAAAATATGCTTATGGTTTTCCTATTAATTACGAAATTTGCAGCTTAAAAGTATAATTATTGACATTTAAATAAATAATAAAAAAAAAATTGGGTTCGTGCACTTAATTAATTTAATTTTGAATGAACAATCGATGGTTTGCAAAATTTCATTCTCAAATTATGATATTTTTGATAGTTTCGCAAGGGTTTTTGTAATGATTAAAAAACTTTTCAGATGTTTTGTCATGTAGTTGTAATAATTCAGACACATTCGCGGGGATGGAAAGAATGTATTTTGAAAGTTTAAAACATTTCCTTCCTTAATATAGCAATACAAAGACAACTCACTTATGCACATATTTATAAGCAAGCAAATTAAAATTTTTAAAATATATATATACATATGAGGGAGCGGGCCGGATCGGTAGAGAGAAATGAAAGGCGTCATTCGGTGTATGAGTCAGTCGTTTATTGGGCTACGTAGCGGAGGTCGGTAAAGCGGTAACATGATGTAATGCGAGGTGCCGGATGAGATGCTGCAGGCGTGCCTGTGATGGAGATGGTGCGGTGAAGGTCAGCGAGTTGCTCGACACCATGGCGGTGGAGATGACCTATATTCCAGGCCGTTGCTCGACGCTATAAGTCGCGGAGATAAACGGTGTGTGGCTCGGTGAGCTGAGCCACCAGCAGGTAGTCCTGGCGAGGCGGAGCGCGTTTACATGGCAGCGAAGCACGGTGAGGCTTCGGGGTGCCATGAAGTGGTGAGCTGATCCCTTGGCTGAAGGTGCGTCAAACCTTATAAGTCGCGGGATGTAGCTGATCTCAGGAGCTGAAGACACGATGGGCCTTGTAGCTGAGACGTGGTGGTGGACCTCGAGGAAGCTGCCCTGGATGCGTAGCGATGCCATGCAGGAGCACTTATGCGGAGATCTGTTACATGCTGAGATGTTGGCCGACTGTTAGTGTGAGACTGAACTGCAGCGGGCGAGCGATCGGCTGCTTATATAGCCGCGGTAGAGTAACTACCTCGCGGTAGATAATACGAGCCACTTCGGCAGTTGACGAGAATATTCGGTGCCGTACAGATATTGAACGGTGCTGTCTCGAGACCTTTCTAGGCGGGGCGATATTATTATCGTCCAGCCAGCACGGCAGGCGAGAAAGTACATCGCGACCAGTATAGGTAGGAAGGTACCTAGGCAAGTAGGTTTGCCGATGCGCGCGGATATTAGGAGATGTTTCTCGAATGTTCTTTTGATGGCGATGATAATAATGATGTGTCGCCACACATATATTTAAAAATCAAAATATATGTGCCTATATATATATAATAATTATTTTGTTAATTCAAACATTTTATTGCATTAAACAGTGTCTCCATGTACCTCCGGTAGTAGATAAACTTAAAAGTAGTTTAGCAGGCTTGAATGAAAAAAAAAATAATGCATCCAAAAAAAACATGCATTTACGGACTGCAGAATAATGAAACGATAGCTAAATAAAAATAACATACAAAAATGGCTCCACTTGGATAATTATGTTAAAATGATAGCAGTTAAGTACGCAAGCAGTTAGTTATATTAGTAGGTTCACAAAAACAAATTAAGTTATTGCACCCTCACCGCCCTAGAGGTGATTTCTATTTAAATATTTTATCAGAACAGAACAAAAACCAAAATTTACCACAAAACGAGGAGGCAAAATCCAATTATTTAAAAAATAAATCGAAGGAAACAATAAGTTTGGGGAGTAATTTACATTATATGTATACTAAAAAATATATCGTCTGCATAGCATCTTCAAAGAAAACATAGACCCTGAGGGTAATTATTTTCTTCAGGGCCTCCTCTGTTGAATTATTGTTAAAAAAAGCTGTTTTCGTGGGTAAATCCCCTCTAGGGCGCTTAGGACTAGCTGTTATTTTATATCACCTTACTCAATTGGTCAGATGAAGCAGACTAAGAATTCGCTATTTTTGAGCGGGTATATTGTATGAATGAGTCCCCAAGTGATTCTTTAGATGTGCCTTTCTAGAAAATGCACGGTTGCAGTCGGTACAGGAAAAAGGTTTTTCTCCACTGTGGGTATGCATGTGACTTTTAAGTGAACCCTTCCGAGAACAGGAATAGTGGCAGTCGGAACATAAAAAAGGTTTTTCTCCACTGTGGGTAGACATGTGAATTTTAAGATTTCCTTTCCGAGAAAATGAATAGTTGCAGTCGGGGCATGAAAAAGGTTTCTCTCCACTATGAGTAAACATGTGAATTTTTAGGTTACCCTTCATAGAACACGAATAGTTACATTCGGAACACGAAAAAGGATTTCCTCCACTGTGGGTTAACAAGTGATTTTTTAGATCTCCTTTTCGAGAACATGAATAATTGCAATCGGCACAAGAAAACGGTCTATCACCACTGTGGGTAAACATGTGAATTTTTAGCTGTTCCTTTGTAGTACATGAATAATTACAATCGGAGCATGGAAAAGGTTTTTCTCCACTGTGGGAATACATGTGACGTGTAAAATTTGCCTTCTGATAACATGAATAGTTGCAGTCAGAACATGAAAAAGGTTTCTTGCCACCGTGGATAAACATGTGATTTTTCAGATTTCCTTTCGTTGAACATGAATGATTGCAGTCGGGACATGAAAAAGGTTTTATTCCACGGTGGGTAAACATGTGCTCTTTTAGACGTCGCTTTGTAGAAGCTGAATAATTGCAGTCGGGACATGGAAAAGGTTGTTCTCCACTGTGGGAAAACATGTGAATTTTTAGTGGTCCCCTTGTAGAACTTGAATAATTACAGTGAGGACATGAAAAGGGTTTTTTTCCACCATGAACAAACATATGAGTTTTTAGACCAGTCTTCGTAGAACTTGAATAAATACAGACCGGACAAGAAAAAGGTTTTTTTCCACCGTGGGAAAACATGTGAATTTTTAGTTGTCCCTTTGTATAACATGAATAATTACAGTCGGGACATGGAAAAGGTTTAACCTCACCGTGGGAAAACATGTGAATTTTTAGTTGTCCTTTTGTAGAACTTGAATAATTACAGTCGGGACATGAAAAGGGTTTTTCTCCACTGTGGGTCAACATGTGAGATTTTACATGTCCTTTCCTAGAATATGAATTGTTGCAGACGGGGCATGTAAAAGGTTTTTCTCCAGTATGAGTGCGCAAGTGCCGTTCTAACGCTGACTTACGAAAGCATAAATAGTCACAATGCAGACATGGGTATTGTTTTTTTCCAGGATGTGTCTTCAGGAATGCGTCTGAAAAAGATTATGGATAAAGCTGATAAAAATAAATAAATGTAATTAATGTCAGATTTATCACTAAAATGCAAAAATTAGAAGCCAATGAGTCAAAAAAGGTTTACCTGCTTTCTGCGTATTTTTTACAGAGCGCTCTAAGCATTCCTTTTTAACATCCAGGACCTGTATGTCAATTCCTGTGTGAGTAATTCCCCCTCCAACTTCTTCTTTGATTTCTAGTTCTGCCTTCACGGTAATAGTCTCTACATTATCGCTACCTGAAGAAATAAAACATAATTCAACATTGATACACCGAAAAGAACAGTGAAAAACATTCAAATTTATGGTCGTCCTTCTCCGAGGTAGTACTTTAACAAAATAAATTGTATAAATCTGTAAAACTTTAAATTAATTTTGTGACAACCGAAAAACCTTTTTAAAAACTTGTAGAAGCGGTATTTGGATAAGAGACTTAAAGGTTTAATTTAAGATACAAGAAAGACTCCAAATGCCCGCTTCAGGGACCGATGCTTTAGGAAGGAAATACCATTTACTGTTAGCACCTTCAGGACGAATCGTCAAATAGAAATATATTGTATCGTAATATATGTAACATCCATCAAGGCCCAAATAAGATGGGGGACGGGAGCAAAATAAGTTTGAAAGTTTTCTTAGTTTAAATAAAAATATACATATTAATGTACAAACCAAATTAACTAATGCTCGACAAGAAAAGATATCGTGAACAATCATAAAATTGAAAAAAAAAATGCTTGAGAAAAATATTCTAAAGCGGACAAGAATTCGGAACATCTGAATTCAACATTCAGTATTTTCTAACTTTTACATGGCAACTTACTGACTGTCGGGGTACACGCAGCATTCTGCAAAAATTCCTTCTTCACATCCGGGAGGCAAGCTCCACCCTCTTCCTGGGACCCTGTTTCCACCTTAATGGAAACACTCTCTGGGTACCCATATCCAGCTATAAAATTGAGATTAAATGATAGAGACATATTTAATGTTTGTCAATTCGTGAGAAACAGTTTGGATGCAGGCGATTTCTCTAGTTTGTTTTATATATTCTTGCCAATTGCTATCTGTATCTGTATTATCTCCTTAATAAAAAAAATTAAAAATGCATCATTCACTAAATATACAAACGTCTAAGTAGAATTTATTTCGGCAATTAGAACAAATAGTCTAATTGAACAATCAACTAAATTTCCATATTGCATTGTACTTGTTTGTTTAAAGTGCTCATTAATACGATTTTTGTCTTTAAAAATGCATTTAAAAGACTAGCTGGTCGTAAAAAATCAAATAGTTATACTTTCTTGCTTTTGCAAGATATGATAATTTGCAAGATAACTTACTGGCTGTCGGAGTACACGCAGTATACTGCAAAAATTCCTTCTTCACACCTGGGAGGCTGGTATCTATATCCGTATATGGAATTACACCTCCACCCTTTTCCTGGTACCCTGGTTCCACCTTGATGGAACTTCTCTCCACAGTCTCTGGGTTGGTTAGATCCATGACCTTGTATGATAGCTTTCCAGTTTAATATAATGATGGTAATTGGTCCAAGCTCAGATTAAATTAAACCTGCAAAAGAACATTTATTCATTAATCCCATTTACGAGTGATCATAAGAGTTTTAAATAATGACCTACAGTTGGAACGAAAAATTTAAAGCCTCAGAAGTCACTGGTATATCTTATGGAATACCCTTTAAAACATCTGTATACTTATCTAGTTCCCGCAGCCACTCACTAAAAGTAGGCAACGTAACAAGCCTAAACAGTTTCAAAATTTACAGATTTCCACAAGAAAGTAAATTAGGAGTAGCATTTTTGTTATTAGTTTTTGGGGTATTATGCCGTGTTGCGCTACCTCCTTCTTTAGCCAACGTTTCAGACAGCGTTGCAGTGTCCATCATCAGGGCAGATGTGTAAAAGTTAGGGGTGATGTTTGTACTTATCTACTTAGGAACGATACCGTATCGCCAGCTCCACTCCTCTACGAGCTGGCGCTAAAGTGTACTTCAACATGTTTTTTTGCGTTTAGCCTTGATGTAACCGTCAATTACCGGATACCAAGAACTATTGAGCATAGCTCCGTCGTCTCTATTAATATTCATAGGATTTTTGTGAATTTCAATTGCCTCCGTAATCAGGCGTGCTCTGTGAGTTTTGGGCGTTCCCAGGACCGATTACGGAGGCAATTGAAATTCATTTGTTTAAATTTGTTTTCTTGGACCGATTCTTGGACCAATATATTATGTAAGAAGACTACTAAAGAAATCAACAAGGTTAAATATTGGTTAGACAATAACCTACTGATCAAATATAGACAAAACTCAAACGTCTGGGATCTACGCTAAATGTCATTTAGCATAGATCCCAGCCCACCCACGATCCCAGAGACTCAATGAACACTTAACCAATCAGTTTGCACTCTAAAAATATTTCTTACGTAACCCACTAACAAGGACTCTGGTAATCAAATATTCTTAAAGGAATTTATATTGACAACTATTTTAGATGAACAAAACAAATAAATAGAATAGAATGAAGACTCTAAAACATATTTAAAAAACGTAAGCCAAATCAATCACAACTTACGGTATGATTGTTTGGGGTGGTGCTGCTAAAACTAATGTGGACCCTCTCGACAAAGCGCAAAAATCCATTATTAAAGTTATTACAAAAAATCTTACACATTCTCGATGATACAGTTATTTAAAGACGTCAAATTTATTAGTATTATCTTTTTCAACAATGATGGATTAATATCAATTTTACTGTTATTCTCGTGACTGTAAAAATATGATTTTGTAAAGGGAAATGTTAACTTGTGCATATTAGTTTAAATTCGAAGGTAATATGAACGAACTTAATAAAGAATAAAAATGTCTTTTACTAACAATGACTCTATACATAAAACATCAAAATGTTGGTTTGATGGTGGAATTAACTATTTGGAAAAAGTTAAAATTTCCTGCTTTGGGTAAAGATTAAACAAACTTACTAGTCGCTTGGTTGGTATTTGTGACAGCTGCCGTAAATCTACAATCGTCAAGCCCGTGTATTGTACTCCCGTCTGTCGCGTGTTAACTGTCGAAGTATTGTATTCTCGTCTGTCGCGTCTGTCTCGTCTTTCGCGTGTGTCTGTAGTTGGTGTAGGATAGCTCATAATCATATCGCGAATGTTGTAAAATGTGACATATTCTTGTAATAAACATGCGCCAGTTAAATGGCGTAGGTCTTTCTTAGTCAATATAGCATGAAACTACTTACGTACAAGGCAAGGCGCGGCGATCAGTACCATTGTGTTGAAGAAACGTCACTAGAAAAGTACAAGTACTGATTGATCACAAGTTGATGATTTGATAACTTCGGGATAGAAATATGATGGATGAAAAGACCCAAGACTGTATAAAAGGAACACGAATATTGTGCAATCAATACAATATATTTCTTAAGGTGAAGGAAACGAGAAATGAGCAGGAGTAAGACGAAACAGACTCGCAGTCATAAATAAACCAATCCCTAGATCGATATCTTCGGGCCTTTTCTATGGATAAATTTCATCATCAAATTAACCACGGACAAATGAAATGCAAAGACATGTAAAGATAGAGGAAGTTTAGTTTGTCACCATCGACAATATATTTGCACTCGACCTACTTCATTATTCATTAGCCAAAAAAAGTATTTAAATAAAAATGCTTGAAAGCAGAAAAGTGTTTTACATTTCCCCAAAACAACAACGTTCCATTTGACAAAGCCTGAGGGAATGAGCTTTACAACATTTTTTACAGCAGGGAGCTTTGTCAGACGGAATCCTGTTTCCTGAAGAAATGCAAAATCAAGCGTTAATAAAAAACCTAAAACACTTGAAATTTGAATATCTTAAGGAAAACATTTTCAAATTATGATTATGGTTTTCTTCAACGAATTTACATTTTTCTGCTTGAAAAATGAAATCTCGGGGTTGTACATGTTTAAATACTTTTTTTATTTTCAGAAAGACAATCGATAATACCACATAAAAACACTGGTTCGGTGAATAGTTTGAAAAAGAATATTGACGCTGGAAAGGAAATATGGCTAAAGAGTCATACAGCTGTGGTATTCAAGATAAACCTATACAATAAGCTTCCTCATACTAACCATATAAAAATTCCGCGTGCACCGAACCGGGGGATCACGTGCCCCCGCTCCTATTTGTTCAAATAGCAAATCATAGTATGTTATAAGGTAGGGCCCGGATTAATATGTAAATACATATTTTTAATTTACACGATTTTCGGTCTCGTATGTGTTCTGCGCCTAGATTATCATAATATATAGATTTTGAAAAACTAATTTTTATTTTCTATATTTTTCCATATTTCATGCTTAAGTCCATATTTTACGAAAAATATCACAATCATCCATATTTTCGATTTTTATCTCATAAAACATGAGTTAGTTCACAAAAAATGAAATAATTTTACGTGTTTGCATTCTCGCCACCACACGGCCGCGCGTGTATCATTTCTCTCGGGTATTATTCGTCGTAATTTGATTTTTGATTCTCTTCCTCTACTTGCTTGCTGTTGCTTGCGCGTCTTTTTATTTTTACGTACTCAAGTCACCCATTACTACTGTCTAGGTACCTATCAGTTTTATTTCAATACGTTCAAGGATAAACAACCTTTGCGTATCAAGTAAAGTATATTTTAGACAAAAATAAAGGATTTGACACCCTAAAAACAATTAATAAAGTTCTGAGTGGAAGCTTTGAGAGTACTGCAGACGTGCCTTACACAATTTCGGAACTAGGCGTCTTTAAGTACGCTCCCATTACATCATGTGAAAAGATCTTTCAGCCAATAGAATGCTATATTTAGATCAAATCGACAAAGTTTTAATTTCCATAATTTTTAAAAGCATGTGATTGTGTACTGCAATCAATTTAATAAGACCTATTTAGAGGAAGATGACTAAAAGTTAATTTTTTTATTTGAATTACCTATTACATGTCGCTATTATATATATTTTTTAATGTAACTGGTACTGCATAGTAATTTTTCACAATAAAAATTGTTTAAAATGAAAGATATTCTTATTTTATACTCCATATTTTTTCCATATTTTACATTTTTTAGTCAATATTATATGTACATATTTTGAATTTTTAAATACATATTTATCTGAGCCCTAGACTTATAAGTGACGTCTCGTCGACCATTTGGCCTGGCGCGGAATGGACTCCAGATACTAATATCTACAGCCTGTATGTTTGACGAATATCTACAGCTCATATGTTGAACTAATATCTACGAACTTCAGAGTGTTGATTAATATCTACAGAACGTAGGTTGAACTAATATCTACAGAGCGTAGGTTGGACTAATCAGCTAAATGTGTCCAATAGTCCGATATTAGGGATCTTTACATACATACTTACATAAATTAAGTTTTTTAAACTGCATACGCAATATTACGTTATTCCAATATGCTATACATAATTGCAAATCCAACCTCTGCCAGTGCTGTAGATATTCGTCAACACTTTGGTTCTCATAGATATTAATCAACAGTTTGAACTGTAGATATTCGTCAACACTTTGATTCTCATAGATATTAGTTCGATTTTTTCAGTTTTTGGAATTCCTGTAGATATTAGTAGACGCCTCCCGCGGAATGTGACCCGAAGCTAAGAGGCACTGAAGCTGCAGCTAGCTAGCACTTTCTAATGGGATTAATTTTTAAATAAAAATAATTTGTAAACAATTGCTTTTTTAACTATTTTTATTTTTCATTTAAACTTACAAGTATGTCGATAAATTTAAAAATAAAGTATTATTAAAACATAACAACGATAATTTCTTTACACAGATAGGTAACTCTTGCAAATATTCTTTAAAGAATTTTTTCACATTCAGAGATTTCAGATTTCAGCTTAACTTTAGATTATATAGCTACAAATAAAGCACATCTTTAGCTTCGTGCATCGTAAGGCTAGCTTCGTTTATTAAAAAAAAAACAGAGTCCTTGCGAGAGCCCTGAAGGAGTATCCATCTGTTACTTATACCGGGGCGGGAAAGCGGTTACATTACCTCAAGGTCCAAAAAGTTTGGACCAATATTCAGTAAGTCCAAACGGTTCAACAGACTTTGATGTGCCGAATTGCCATACACGTCAAAACATTGAAACACTTCTGTTATTGCTGACCAAATTCATAATATTGTTAATATATTCTGCTTCTTGTTACTATGTGCTATAAACAAAGTATTACATATATTCATATACAGGCCAACCTAATGATGATTACTTCATAAAAATTCATAGTTGTACGAATTCCAATGAATGTAGTGAGTGCCCTAGTATAGAGCGCACTTCACAGATGAAGTACCTCGGCCTCACCATTGACCCATACCTCAAATGGAACCTACACACTAGCGATGGGAAATATCGATGGAATATCGATATTGTATCGATCTTTTTTACCATCGATGCATTTCGATACATTGTCATAAGGCCGGGGCACACGTACACTTCCGACCGCGTGCCTCGCCCCCAGGCTAAAGCGGCATGCGACCCTCCCGCCGAAACGCCGTGTCCGCCTGCCGGCCGACCCCTTACTCTAAAAAGTTACACCACTTCCGCGGGCAGGCCAAAGCGTCAGTTTTGACCATAAATTATAGAAATATTATAGAAGCTCCATACAACTGTGCCCTCACGAAGGTGGATGTCTATGGTGTTCGCCAAGCAGCCCGCCGAAACGCCGTGTCCGCCTGCAGGCCGAACAGGTACACTATTTTGGGTAAAAAAGTCGCCACACTTCCGCGGGCAGGCGAAATCCTTGAATGGGTGACCTTGGGCGACCCTCGCGCGGAAGTGTACGTGTAAACTGATTTTCAAGCGTTCGGAGCGAACTGTGGTGTAGAAGTGTGTCGTTCCGGCCGGAACGAATCCAAAGATTCCGAGTCCGAATGCGTTTGATTCGTTCCGAGTCCGCAAAATGTTATGAATCAGTTCCGGAGTCGCTCGCACTCGGGCGAGGTTGACGCGGAAGGAAGTGTGCGACGCGGGCCGGGCGGCAGGAATCATTTACGGGAGGAGGTGCGCGGCGCAGGCCGGGCGGGGATTTGTCACTCTATCACTCGGGAACGAGTGACAGAGTGAGAATACAGGACTCATTCACGGGATGAGGTGTGTGGTGCAAGCGGGGCGGCGTTGTATTGCTCTAGCGGGGCGCGATGACAGCGTGAAAACATTTTTCGAAAAGAAATAGCATTATATCTTAGTCAAAAGATAGCAAGGAGCACTGCTTTTTACCTTTTGTCGGTCATCACGGAGCAAATTTGCCTTCCCGCAAGTTTGCGCCGGTGATACTCTGGTGAATTACTAGTTTTATGAAGAACGTAAAATATCTAACTAACCATCACGCCGTTTCTCCGCAGGGGTTCTTCTCATTCCTGAGAGGAATGACCGCCAAACAACTCGATCTTGGCACACACTCCTTGCCTCACTCACATTCATACATCGTCTCAAACATACTCTTCTTTTATTCTGACTTTTGACATGGCCCGACTCAAGTATCTGATTCACTTGATCTTGCCATGTCTTCCCCGGGCGTCCCCAACATCTTCCACCATTCACATTTTGCCATATATTCTCCTTACACTACTTTCTTCGTTCATTCGCTCTACTTGCCCAAACCATCTGAGGGTCCCCTTCTTAATCTTACTCATTATGCTTAAATCAGCCTTACATTATTTGCGGATCTCCACATTTCTCTCACGATCATACATAGTTTCACCACATATACGCCTCAGGGATCTCATTTCAACAGCATTCAGTTTACTTTCATCCTTCCTCTGCCGGTTCCATGGCTCACTGCTATACAAGGACTCCACTGTTCGTAAGTTTCAAATTTATCGTAAATATCTTACACGGTTCTCATAAAGCCGACAAAGATATCATTCATGTCAAATACATTATTATTAGCTATATAAAGATAAGACTTCTCGCTCGCAATAAACAATAGCATGTCAATGTACACACGCCCGGCTACTTAAACACATGATTCCTTAACTCCGTAACGTTCCACGATTCCACCGAGTACGGCGAGTTCAGCTGAATCAACTCTCGGCATTGAATCAGCAAGAGTCGAATTGAGTTTCGTTCCGGCCGATTCAACGACTCCGGCGGAGCGCCACAATGAGTTTGGTTCGGCGAGTCCGGCGGAATCAACTCTGGCATTGAATCAGCAAGAGCCAAACTGAGTTTGATTCCGGCCGATTCAACGACTCCGGCGCGGCGGAGCGCCACAATTAGTTTGATTCGGTGAGTCCGGTGGAATCGCCGGAATCAAAGGAGCGAGTCCAGTGAATCGAGTCCACTCAGTCGAATATGGGTCCGGAATTGATTCCGTAAAATGAGTGAATCAACCCACTTCTACTGTGGTGTGTCGCGGGCAGGGGCGTTAATCTCGGCTTTGACCTTGGAACTGACAGGAGCGGACCAAATTCTTATAGATAAAGCTTAATTATAGATAGGTGTAACTTTAAACGTCAAATTGCATCATACGATTGTCAAACGAACATGAATTCGTATTTGAATTTGTATTGTTGACATCGCCGATGGGCATATTTCATTCAAAAATCGTTTACACGAATTACAGAGGTGGAAAAATGGTTAAAGTTTGTCCGCAATTGGGCTAAAGTTCGGTTTTTGGGGGAAATTCCTAAAAAATAAAACTAGTTATTTTTATACTAATTATGGGCCGGAAAAACCGAATCTGAAAGAATTAGGCGGCGGAAAGCAATATTAACTGAGTTACACGACTTTAAAATTTTTTATACGCATACAGGAAAATAGCCATTTTGGAAACATTCTGATTCCTACAAAATCAAACTAATAGTTATTTTTATACTAACTTTGGGCCGGGGAATCCGAATCTGAAAGAATTAGGCGGCGGCAAGCAATATTAACTGAATTACACGACTTTAAAATTTTCCATACATGCATATGAAAATATTAATTTCGCAAGCTGATTTTGACTTGACACACGTAGTACAAAGACCATAGAAAACAAGATAACATAGATGTTTTTACTACACAAAATTAAGTGTTGCCATTAACCAGTAATATCAATAACGTAAAATAACACGTTTATATTTTAAGTACTTATTCTTTATAAATTTTACTCACTTTTGTATCACAAACCATGTTACATAAACCCAGCGTAGATGCTAAACTACTTGAAAACAGGGATGTTTTATTGCCGTGACGCGAGCAGGCGGTATAAAGGGGCACAAACCATGTTACACAAACCTAGCGTAGCCGTTAAACTACTTGAAAACAGGAATGTTTTTTTGCCGTGACGCGAGCAGGCGGTATAAAGGGGCACAAACCATGTTACACAAACCTAGCGTAGCCGCTAAACTACTTGAAAACAGGGATGTTTTTATGCCGTGACGCGAGCAGGCGGTATAAAGGGGCACAAACCATGTTACACAAACCTAGCGTAGCCGCTAAACTACTTGAAAACGTAGGCTGTTTTTTTAAATTGATGCGAGCAGGCGGTATAAAGGGACACAAACCATGTTACACAAACCTAGCGTAGCCGCTAAACTACTTGAAAACGTAGGCTGTTTTTTTAAATTGACGCGAGCAGGCGGTATAAAGGGTCACAAACCATGTTACACAAACCTAGCGTTAGGTTAGGTTAGGTTAGGTTAGGTTAGGGACGTGAGCAGGCGGTATAAAGGGGCACAAACCATGTTACACAAACCTCGCGTAGCCGTTAAACTACTTGAAAACAGGGATGTTTTTTAAAATTGACGCGAGCAGGCGGTATAAAGGGGTACAAACCATGTTACACAAACCTAGCGTTAGGTTAGGTTTGGTTACGCATTTTTAAGATTACGAATTTTCATACTTTTGGTTTAAGAATACGGCCGTTGAGATAGTTGTAATTCATAAATATAGGGATAAATATTTTTTGAGACTTGGTAACACTGCCAACACATGTTTTCGTAGATTTCTTGTTTATCTATGATTTTGTACTGAATGAGTCAAATTCAGCTACCGAAATGAATATTTTCTTAATTTCTTGTTTGTGTGTATTGAAAATTTTAAAGTCGTGTAATTCAGTTAATATTGCTTGCCGCCGCCTAATTCTTTCAGATTCGGATTCCTCGGCCCAAAGTTAGTATAAAAATAACTATTAGTTTGATTTTGTAGGAATCAGAATACTTCCAAAATGGCTATTTTCCTGTACGCGTATAAAAAATTTTAAAGTCGTGTAACTCAGTTAATATTGCTTTCCGCCGCCTAATTCTTTCAGATTCGGTTTTTCCGGCCCATAATTAGTATAAAAATAACTAGTTTTGTTTTTTAGGAATTTCCCCCAAAAACCGAATTTATTCCCGCAATTGATCCAGAAATCAGGTAATTACATACGACATTAACATTTAGCTTGATTTATCTTTAAACCTATTTGAGGTTAAATGACATGTGTTTGTATTTATAATTGATAAAATATGCTTTCAATTTTAATTTAATAAGTTACGCACGTCTCGTACGTCATACATATGTCTGTTAATGTTATATTATCGTTAAAACAAGCTTATGGGTCCGAGTGGTTAATGTTTCACAAATATTGTTTCAGAAAATGTTCCAGACTTTGGATGATTTTGAAGCTTTACATTAGGAACACCTTATAACATTGTTTGGTAAATATCGGTTCGGATTGGCCACGCTTATTACGAATAATTTTTAGAAAAAAACTTTAGATTCGCCTTAATTACTATAAAAGGAAACTTTTTGGCTTTGGGGCGGCGGAAAATAATGCATTTTAATTTTCAATTGCATAAAACCAAAATTCACTTCGCGAACCGACGACGCAGCGAAAATCCGCAGCCGTAGCTGTCACTGTTATGGACTGTAGCTGACTTCGTGGGATAAAGCGCGTAATTATGAAATTTCTCTAGCGGGCTTGTTTGTGTAACATGGTTTGTGATACGAAAGAATGTGCCCCTTTATAACGCCTACTCGCGTCAACGCAAGAAAAACATCCCAGTTTTCAAGTGGTTTAGCGGCTACGCTAGGTTTGTGCAACATGGTTTGTGATTCGCGGTATTTCATGCAGGTATCCCACGAAGTCAGCTACAGTCCATAACAGTGACAGCTACGGCCGCGGATTTTCGCTGTGTCGATTCGCGAAGTGAATTTTGGTTTTATGCAATTGAAAATTAAAATGCATTATTTTCCGCCGCCCCAAAGCCAAAAAGTTTCCTTTTATAGTACTTAAGGCGAATCTAAAGTTTTTTTCTAAAAATTATTCGTAATAAGCGTGGCCAATCCGAACCGATAATTACCCATTGTTTGGCAGACCATAACATTTGGCAAGTAAAATTAATAATGCTTTAAGTAACTAATTGTCATGCTGTTTTCCCGCAGGGCATTCAGAGAGGACGGACCGCCAAAAAACTCGGTCTTGGCATACATTCCTTGCCTCATTCACATTTATACATACTATTCTATTATTCTGACTCTTGACGTGCCCCACGCAAGCAAGCAATTATTCACTTGATCGTGCCAAGTCTTCCTCTGGTGTCCCCGAGGAAGACTTGGCACTTCACTACCACTCACATCTGCGTTATATATACTTCTTCCATGCATTGTACATTCGCTTTTCATACCCAAACCATCTGAGGGTTTCTTTCTCAATCTTACTCATTACGCTTACATCAGCCTTGCATTTTTTGCGGATCTCCAACGATCTTACGTGGTTTTTTCGTTCTTCATATGAACAGAAGGGAGAATATTTTTCCCTTGTGATAAACAAAGTATGTCATCACAAGGGAAAAATATTATATATTATGTTCACAAACTTTTTTTAATGTGATATATTTTTTTCAGAACACGTGATGCGGTTTTTACTGTGAGATGGCTGAAATGGGTCCTCGATGAAGGTATACTCTGTTTAATTTCGGTTGAAAGGAAATTTAGAATATGCAGATTTTTTATTTCATTCTACAAGAACTAAGATATGTACGGTGACTGCTAGAAAGGAAAAATGGCTAAAGCGCCATATAGATGTGACATTAAAGATGAAAATACGTAAACAAACAATACAGCTTATTGTGTACGTTAATCTTTAATGTCACAGCTGTATGACGCTTTAGCCATGTTTCCTTTCCAGTGTCGTTAGTCTTTTTCAAACCATTTATCAATTCATCGAATTCACCGAACCAGTGTTTTTATGTGCTATTATTGATTGTCTTTCTGAAAATAAAAAGTATTTAAACATGTACTCCTGAGTTCTCATTTTTCAAGCAGAAAAATGGAAATTCGTTGTAGAAAACCATAATCATTATTTGAAAATGTTTTCCTTTTATAAGGAGTTCATATTTCAAGTATTTTAGGTTTTTTACTAACACTTGATTTTTTGATTTCCTCAGGATAACAGGTTTCCATCTGACAAAGCTCCCTGCAGAGAGAATGAGCTGTAAATATTATGTAATGCTCATTCCCTCAGGCTTTGTCAGATGGAACGTTGTTTTCTTGGGGAAACTAAAACATTTTTCTGCTTTCAGGCATTTTTATTTTTAAATAATTTATTTGGCTAATGAATGAATGAAGAAGGTCGAGTGCGATCATATTCTCTATGGTGAAAAATGGCCTTGAACTTCCTCTATGTTATTTGTTTATTGTCTTTGGTGGACCATTTTATTTTTGGTTAAGTTGGTGACAGTGATGACCAAACTGCTTAGAAGCAAAAGGCCCGAAGATATCGATCTAGGGGTTAGTATATTTATGGTCGCGGGACATGTCGTGCAGTTCAAAAGTTTTTGCTGCAGTTTTGACCATAACCAAGATGATACCTATCACATGCTTATCAGCTGTAACCTATCAAGTTTTGACAGTTTTAGCGGCGGTGACAAATTATTTATATGAATGAAATTGTAAACCAGTATTTTAATAAAAAATGACCATATTATCAGTGAGGCTACAAGCGTATTATAATTATTTTGATTATGTTTAAAAGGGTGAAGTAGATTATTATCATAAGTTAGTTAATTATTTTTCATATTTAATTATTTTCATTAGAATGCTGCCACAAAGTGAATTTACAATAAATTGTAGAATAACTTAAGTGTACTTATTTTACAGTGTTGTATAAATTCAATTACAATGTAATTCTCATCCGAGACAGAAATATTTAGCAGTTTATTATGTGTACTGGCATTATTTAGCGTTGTTTTAACAACTGTGGTAGAGAGAGGTGCATAATTTGTTAGTATGAATATAAATGAAACATTTTGGTTGCCTTATAAAACATATTTTTATTTACATACTACTTACA
This sequence comes from Limnephilus marmoratus, assembly GCA_917880885.1. Taxonomy (NCBI): domain Eukaryota; kingdom Metazoa; phylum Arthropoda; class Insecta; order Trichoptera; family Limnephilidae; genus Limnephilus; species Limnephilus marmoratus. The sequence goes on from OU862930.1 coordinate 676,843, forward strand.
TTAAAAAACAGAAGAAATAAACTATAGCTGTGATTACTTATAAATTAAAGATTGTATCGGTTATGCTAGGATTTGAAAAACAGATCATACGTTGATATTTTTATATACAACTCCACACAGGAGGCCCTGAGGAAAATAATTTCTAAAAGATGCTGTGTGGAAGGTCTTTTTGAGGAGAGAAAGGACTGAACATGGGTCTTGAAGAGACCCAAGTTGTAGGAGGAAGCACGGATGCTCTTTCCACCGCCGAGCTGTTGAACTCAAGAACCAATCGGAAAAATGACCCATTCTCGTGTGATAAATGTCAGGACCGGTCAGTGGCTGAGTTGGCAATCTAACACGCGTCCCACCCAGGCATCGCATGTTCAATTCTTCGGCTGGCTAAGTCCTCCTTCACGACACAAACAAAATTTTCGGCTGACTGTGTTGGTAGTAGGAGATTTTCAAACATTGTCAGGTTATTCGTAACTCGAGAATGTTTGACTTTCTTTAAAAAAAAACATATCAACCTTGTACATAAAATATAAACTCTATTTTTTTTAAAAAGAAAGATAAACATTCCCGGGTTACGAATAACTTGACAATTTTGCTTGTGTCGTGATGGAAGTCTTAGCCAGCCAAGGAATCGAACAATGGGACTCCTGGACGCGATGCCAACTCAGCCACTGGGTCGGTCATGACATTTGTCACATGAGGACGGGTCATTTCTATTTCTCGTTCTTGAGTTCAACAGCTCGTCGGTGGAACGATTTGCCAGCCTCTTGATCTCTTCAAGATTCCAAGCCAACTCAGTCACTGACCGGTCGCGGGAACATATGTTGGTGATGCATACAACTCAACTAGCACACTGCGATGATAACACCTCCCATATAAAAATTATAATCTTTTACTATGACGGGAACAGCACTTTCAAATAAATATATGTGTATTTTAAAACCTCTAAAATCATTAAAAATTGACTTCTTTAATGGCCTGTATGTCGTAATATAAAATACATATCGATCATTCAGTTAATTGGTCAGACAACTCCGAAAAATCGATATTTAAGTTGAGTATGCAGTTATTTGTAGGCGTGTACCCCCTCCCCTATCTGGTACTATACTCACTTTACTCATAAACACCACCAACATCTATTATAATGCACAAAAACTTGTAGTGAATTCAACAAAGTGTTGATGTTTTCTGGGTCGATAGTAGGATATTTCAAAATTTTCTTACTTATGTACCGGACCCGGACCATTATGCCTCCCGGGGTTATTTTGCATTATTTTTAGTATGTAAAACACAGACAAGTGTAAATAATATTTGATTTATAGTGAACATTCAAATGTTCCTTTCCTCATTTTATCTCGAAACTTAGTATTTGGAGATATCTTTTTAATTAACTGGACGATCAGTATCAGAGTATTGGATAAAAAATAATATTCAGTTTGTAATAATATGAGTATTTTGGGCTCAAATACAAATTTAAAATTTGTTTGAAAAAGGCTGCGCAGCCGTTCCTCTTAAGGTTAAAAGTCACATACGTTTTAATCTACGCATTCACAGATGGCACCAATCAAATTATTTTAGGTTTTTAATACTTTTTGCACGTTTTGCTTTAAAATATTGAGGTAAATTAATTGTTTGAACCGTACATATTTAATATGAATAAATAGTTTTGTCCATAAACAAAACCAAATCTTTCATGAAAGGCTGAAAAATACAATATTGGATTGAGTCACCGATACTTATCTGGACTAGATATTTAATACATATTTGAATAAAAAAATATTACACAATGTCAGTGGAGACTTTGAAATTACGGTTTGGAGGGATACCCTTTATCAACTTTCTAACTACCTTCATCGCCTTGCACCGCAGTGGGAGGGATGGATTCATACGTCCGTCACTCCTGGACACACTTACCCCCAGATTCCTACCCACCCCTAATACCCTTTTCCTTCCCAGAACTTCCTCTCCTAAAAAGACACTCCTCACAGCATCCCCAAAGATGAAATAGGCCCTGCGGGTAGGGTTACCAGGGCTTGAATTCAAAAAGCCGGTTGCAAGCAGTAAAAAATCCTGTTTTCTGTAAAAAAGTCCGGTCTTTGGCTGAAAATAAAATTCAGTAGATTGTAATTAGGTTTTATTAACTTAGGCTTACGTAGGGTTACCAGGACTTGAATTCTTAAAGCTTTTGCTTTCATGTACCATTATTTATCCTTGCAATGTTCATTTCCATATTTCGTGATACTTTGTTTTAAATAAATAATAAATGAACATAATTGCATAATTCTTTTAGCTTTCCTGTTCGTACAGTATAAACTGAAAAATGATTGAAAAATTTCATAACTAAAGATTCTACGTCGAACTCCAACAAATCTGTAGCATGACGTATTGCATTAGGGGGCGTTCAAGTATTACGTAACGCAATTTTTGAAGATTATGGACCCACCCTTCCCCCTGTAACGCGCTGTAACATTTTCCTTTACCCCCCCCCCCCCCTCCATAAACGTTACGTAACACCAAAGTGACATTTTTTACCTGAAAGTCACAATTAAGTTGCGCAACGTACTGAAATGTCACTTAAATACCCTTTTACTTGATTTAATCGCGTTTACGGATACAAATAAATAAAACTCGCGATACATGCGTATATTGTTCATTTTATTAATTCAAATTTTTATTTATTAAAAAAATTGGAAATTATTATAACTTTTATCGGGCTTTTATTCCTTCCGGATTTCCACAATTTAACACTGACCTATTATACATATACCTACATGGTTTTACAACACGTACTTTTTTTTACATTAGCTGCACTGAGGAGGCCCTAAGAAAGTAATTTTCCTATTGTTTCCCCATGGAGCAACACTTTACTCCACTACGATTCACAAGCTGACTCATAGTTTCATGTTCCGAATGCAGTTATACAAGTTCTGAAAGGGAAAGATTTAAAAATACATTTAAAAATAAAATGCAGTATGATTCACAGAAGTGAAAAACCTTTTTCGTGTTCAGAGTGCTACTATTCACGTACTACGAAGAGAAATCTAAAAATCACATGTTTAGCCACAGCGGAGAAAAACCTTTTTCATGTCCTGACTGCAACTATTCCTCTTCTCGAAAAAAGTAACTAAAACGGCACTTGCTAACTCACAGTGACGAAAAACCCTTTTCTTGTCCCGACTGCGACCTATTCACGTGCTACACAACGGTATCCAAAAATTTACATGCGTACCCACACCGGACAAAAACGTTTTTCATATCCCGACTGCAATTATTCATGTTGTACAAAGGAACTTTTTAGAAATCATTTGCTACTCCAAGTGACATAAAACCTTTTACTGTTTCCACTATGACCTATCATGTTCTACAAAGAGGCGCTAAAAATCACATGTTTACGCGCAGCAGACACCATTTTCCTGTCCGGAATGAAGTTAAACAAGTTCTCAAAAGGACAATTTAAAAATCCACCGTATGATTCACAAAAGAGAAAAACCATTTTCATGTCCTGATGCAACTATGCGTATTCTGAAAAGGGATATTTAAGAAGTCACTTGCTGACTCGACTCATAGCGGAGAAAAACCTTTTTCATGTTCCGACTGCAACTATTCAAGTACTACGAAGAGAATTTTAAAAATCACATGTTTACCCACAGTGGAGAAAAACCCATTTCATGTCCTGACTGCAACTATTACTCTTCTCGAAAAAAAAAAACTTTAACGGCACATGCTATCTCACACTGATGAAAAACCTTTTTCATGTCCCGACTGCAATTATTTATGTTGTACAAATGAACTTCTTAGAAATCGTTTGCTGACTTACAGTGATATAAAACCTCTTACGTGTTTCTACTGCGACTATTCATGTTCTAAAAAGAGGTACCAAAAAATCACATATTTACCTACATACAGCAGACAAAACCATCTTCTTGTCCCGAATGCAATTATTCAAGTTCTCGAAAGGAGATTTAAAAATGCACAGCGCGATTCACAGTGGAGAAAAACCTTTTTCATGTTCTAAGTGTGACTAGGTATGTACTACGAAAAATATCTATATGTAATATTATTATAAATTTAAGCAGTAAACTAACCTGTGTGTAATAACTAAAAAGCATTGTTCTAACTCAAAACCCTCGCATAACATCATTCATATGTTATGTTCCATATATGTTTTCAGGACATTATAGTACCTTCAAACTCACTTTAACAACACTGACTACAGAAATTAGTGTTTATGTGTATTTCGTGTTTAGAACACTAACGACTAGGACAACGAAAATAAAATAAAAAATGACGAACAATACAGTCAAGGGATTAATTCCCCGTACAACATAAACGAAAAGGGTTGCCAACCCCCCCCATACTTGAACGGTCCATTATGAAGAATATGAGCTGGACCACCAACACCCACAATTTATCCATCCAAGTTTTGATTCAGATGCTCCCGCTTGCACGCAACACGCATCATAGCTTGTATTTGTGTATGCTCTTTGGTTTCATTTATTTGATTAAGCGCGACACGGCGCACGGGATGCTCAGGCTCAGCGACTGTGATTTTTGCGTGGCATGACAAAAAATCCGGTCTTGAATGAAATCCGGGCGGAGTCCGGTCTAAACCCTTAAAATCCGGCCTCGACCGGATTTATCCGGTCAGATGGTAACCCTACCTGCGGGGAATTATTTTCCCCAGGGCCTCCTATGTGGAGCTAATGTAAAAAAAAAAACAATGTTTTCACTCATACCGTCATACCGGGCAGTCTTCTCACCCACATTACTGCTTTTGCCCATGTACATCTCAAAATCATAGACGAGCTCACCTACCTGGCTACTGGCCACTGCCCACTGGCCACACTGTGACTGGCTACCGCTCGGGAGAAGGCTTTGATGCCCCACTCGTGTGGCTTATTTTTTTTATGTATTGCTTCAAATTACTTCTACCTTTGAACAGTATTATGAGCTCGTCTACAGAATTGAACTCCTCAGGTTCCACCTTGACCTTATTTTCATGCGGGGCATTTAACAACGGCCTTATTTTGAATAGTTTGTCGTAACCCTGGCATCCTCTCGGAATCAACGTGTTATTGTTGTTTAAATGAAAACACAACCGCAACTTATGAAACGATTTCTAGGCATGACATCTGCGATAAGAGATAGCCTTGTATCGTTTACCCAGTAAAGGTGGAATGCCGGATACTTGAGGATACCCATCATGATGTGCATTCCTAGAAATCAGTTCATTTCGTTGACTGAGGTGTTTACGCTAATGCTATTTTTTGTACAGAATACAAATTTGTCTGCTCAACAATATTTTTTATAGTGTTTTCATCTATGAAACGTAAAAAATATTGAAGACAGACATATTCAGTGGTGGGTTTGAAAAGGTCACATCACAGTGAGAGTCAACATGCTGGTAATCTTTCTTGATCCACCGTAGATCAGCTCTCCGTCCATGGGAAGTTGAGGCTTTACCGGGCTGTCCTAGGGGTACAGTGCAGGACTCTGACTTCCCCCCCCTGTGGCTGCTGTCTCTCTTCCAAAGTCTATAAATGAAAAAATATTACTTCATAGTTTCATTTAAAACCCAGACATGTTCATCGTTTTATAATAACATCAAACGCAATAATTGCTAGTAATAAGAAATATGTAATAATAAACGTACAGTTTGGCAAGAAAGTGTAGAAAATAAATGATGGCGCTGCGATCGTTTTCTAGTTTTAAATGGCAACACCAAGATGGCTCATAAGACAAAGAACGTATGTTTTAAAAAAACACTTCTGGCAAAATGCACATTTCATAGCGTATTTGTATTTTCAAAAAAATTGCACAAAAAACTGTAATTTAATAGAAGCAAAATAAAACAAAACAAGTTTTAAGTGGGCGTTTATTTCGATATAAAAACGTAGGTACTTAAAAATTTAAGTCTATTAATTCAACACCCGACATGTAATTATTGTCTTTGTCTTCGTGTGATTCTTCTTCTTCCATATCTTCATCTTCATCTAAACGCAGTTCATCGATATCATCATATATAGTACTGCCTCGTGCATAATATTCTGCCTCAATTTTCATCAAGTGTTTGCAACAATTTTTCCAATCATAAGCACTTATGCTATTACATATTATTATTATTATGCCCATTTTCCGTTTTCCCGGTGTTTCAAATTTTCCATCTGCCTTTTCCCCTTCCTTGACGATTCGTCTTACCGTTGTTTCAGATTTACCTGTGTGAAAAACATCATTAAAATTATTATTATAGAAGGTAGTTTTAAAAACACACACTAGATAATATTCACTTAGAAAGAAAAAAAGAGAAAACGAGAAAAAAGGAACTTTTCTACGAGTTTAAAGAAGTTGCATATTATTATTTTTTTATTGAGTTATTCCCTTTTTCCTGTGGCTGCATATGAACTGTCAAATCGAAATGTCAAATTCGAATTTTTTTAACATAACCTCAAATCAGATTGTAATGATTATTATCGCTCGAAAATTGGCATAAATCTTGTAATACTAATGAAATTTATTAAACAAACTATACTACGTACCATTCATTTCTGCAGTTCGTTTTTAAACATCTTCTAAATCAAATAAAAGCTTCTTCGCGTGACACTCGGCTAGGCAGTGTTGAAAAACGCAGAATGTAACCCCTCTTGTATCACTATGTAATAATTTATTCATTTTAATTAAATTCAGGCAAACAATGAATAAAAATATTATCAAATCAGCGATATTCTACTCAGATTTAAGACAATAAATCAACCGTAACACTGCAATCATCGTAACACCCGATAACACGACAGCCATTCATATAATTCGGTGTTGCCATAGTAATGAACAGGTTTAGTTCCAATTGATTTAATTTCTAGACTTTCTTGCCAAACTATACTTCATGGATTTCTACCAATGGATCCATTCCAAGAGGCTTGGCTTGGCTCAATGCATCCCTCTGCAGGATTCTGGAAAACTTCTAAATATTCCACTGGCCAGCCCTCTTCGTCTTCTCCTCCGTCTGACTCCTAGCCTCCTTCCAGTATCATGGTGATCTAATCATGTAACAAATTTCTGATGTAATATAAAAATAAGTTAGATGTAATATATAAATAAGAAGTATTTAAAATAAATGAATATAGGTATATTGAAATAATCAAAATAATATCAAGTAAAACAAACACCAACGACCAATGTGCCAGCTCGGGAACATGAATGTTTTTCTCCAAAAACAAAATTAAAAACCAATGTTTTTGAATGGAAATCATATTTATCTATTAGATTAGACATGTAAAATAAAGTAATTATTATTTTCAACTTTATTTTCTACCTATGGTGAAATCCATGTGAAATCCGAGATATGTCAGCTGTCAAGCGTCAAACAAGCGTTTCGAATTCGAAGACAGCAATATTTTGTGTTGCCAGTACGCGATTGTTATCTTTCTCAAGCTACACGCAAAATACGGGGCTATTTATTTCATACATAAAAATGGATTGAAAAACTATTATGCAGTGTATATACATTTGATGTAAATTACTAAAATTCACAATTTTGGAAACTAATAAATGTAAACTACTAAGTGTTTTTTTTAAATGAAAACTTCGACAAGCCTACTTACAATTAATGCAAAAAACAGTTTATATTCCTTTCTCAATAAATGAAATCAAAACTTACCCCAACATTAATATAATTATACACAACAAAAAATTTAAGAAAAAAGTCTGTAATAATTCATGAACCATATTAAACCATACAACTAAAATAAAGTACCTCGGTGTAATAGAGAACTGCAGTCCATTTTTTTAATTTATTTTTAAATGAATAATGACCTTCTGACTTAAATAACTTCATATATTTTTTTAGAGTTTGTTTTAATAGTTAAAATAATTTTCAAAGTTTTAATTTTTCAAGATCCCCCGAAAAACACCGCACTTATAGTGAATCGTGTGACGTCATCACTCCTGAAAAGTTTTTCAACAGGTGTTCATTTTGTATGACGGTTATACGGAAGAAAGTATGGTACTATTCGATAAGTTAAAACATTATTTAGGTGGAATTATTTATTTATTATATTACTAGCTTTTTCCTGCGGCTTCGCGCGCATGGTGTAAGGGGGTTCCCACTTCGCCTCTTCCACCTCCCCCCCTCTCACCGCCCTCCCTCCCCCTCCCCCAACCAATCACTAATTCATTATGGAATCATTGGATGGGGAAGTGCATAGGAGAAAATTGTAAGTCCTGTAAAAGTGGTACAAAAATTATTTCTTTAAGTAATTTTGAAAAGACAACCCCCATTCCCTTCAGCATATTTTTTTTCAAAATGTAAGACCTCCATAAAAAAGATTCAATATTACAAATAATATTCAAAGAAAATTTAATATATTTTTTTTAATTTATCTCATCATTAAGGCATAAATTTAACATCCAAATTCCTCTATTTTCAACACAAAAAATGCACAATAATTATATTTACAAAGACATAAAATATTTGAATAGTCTTCCCGAAGAAGTAAAAAAATTGACAAATTTCTTATCAATCAAGAAAAAGGTCAAAAAATTCTTTTAAAAAAATAACAACCATAACATCACCAATCAAAATATTATAACTTCATTTCATGCCATATTAAAATTAAGTCACAATATCCTAGTACGTAAGATTATATTTATTGTACACTCTTTGTAAAATTATGTAATAATCAATATATATTATAAAAGAAAGTACAAAAAAACGTGCGGAACGCAAAAACTCAGAAACGAGTGCCGGTACGATCAAGATAGTTATATGGTATGGCAGATCTCTATCCCCCCTAGGGAATAAGGGTATTCGTTTTTACCTAAAGGGCTTGCTTTTGAAGATATAAGGGCTGAAAGTTCTAAGAAGACTCTAGAATTTTCAAGAAGAGTCTAGAAGATTCCGGAAACTTCTAGAAAATTCGATAAAACTCTGGAATGTTCTGGAAGAAGTGGAGGAGTATGTCAGCGAGTCTAGAAGGTTCCGGAAAGTTCAAGAAGGTTCGATAAAGCTGTAGAAAGGTCTAAAAGGAGTGGAGGAGTATGTCAACGAGTCTAGAAGGTTCCAGAAAGTTCAAGAAGGTTCGATAAAGCTGTAGAAAGTTCTGAAAGGAGTGGAGGAGTGTGTTGGTGTGTCTAGAAGGTCCGGGAAAATTGTAGAAGGTTCCATAAAGCTGTAGGAACCTCTAGAAGGTTCGATAGGGCTGTACAAAGTTCTGGAAGGAGTGGCGGAGTATGTCGGTGTAAATGTTGTCCTGAGCGAAGCCGGGTAACCCAGCTAGTAATGAAATAATTATGAAATAACTCCTACGCCAAGCGCAAGAGCTAGCACTATTAATTGGCGTAGACATTTGTTAAAATATGTATTTCACTATTAGTCCAGTCAATGAATGGTCCAAAAGGAGGTGTAGAGTGCGTGAGCAGGAACCTAAGCGATTCCTTCAGAAACTTGTTCAGGGTGCTTAGGGTGTGAACATACTAAAAGTCCTGACATTCAGGTGGTGAGCTAGAGGGGGGAGGGCGGGGGAGAAGGTCCCAATTTTCGGGTTTCCGCTTATATCCCGAAAACGGGGCGTCGCAGAGGAAAATTTTCTGATAATAAGTAAAAGCTCATAAAATTATCTACAACTTTTATTCCATACGTAATTTTCGAAATCCTTGCTGTTTTTGAGTTACACGCTCCATAAATGTAGATATTTTCGAAAAAAATCATTTTACTTCACATTTTTCATCAAAAATTCCTTCATATTGTCTAAAATGTCATCATTTTCAAAAAAGCTGTTTTCATATTATTACTGACACACTACTTTTGTTTGTAACAGAATGTGGGACTTATAATAATAATATAAACATTTATTCATCAGTAGATTTTTTTTCAATGTACATTTTTTTCTTTTAATATTGATTCTGTTGTTGAAAAGGTCACTGCTCAGCTTTAATTCAGGATTTCTCGAGGTGATGGGTTGAGGGATTCTGGCTGGAGAGGTCAAAAGACCTTCTTATAGGGATGGACGATACACATCGATGTATTGTAAACACTATGATGTATAGTAACGATTCATCGTATTGAACCGATGTATTGTTAATACTTCAACATCGAATATATATCGATGTATTTTATTCGCAAATAATACGCAAACTATGAGATGAGACTACACATATAAAACTTTTATTTTTTCTTTTATCAAGCTTAATTTACAGAAATCTATTTTCAATTAAATATTAAGATTAAAATATAAATAACAATAATAATTTTAAACAATTACGGTACCTAGAGTAGGTACCTTATTAAAGTTACTTACATGGTTATATTCAAATCATTTTATTAATTTATTCATATTATTATTAAATAAAAAGACGTTGCGAACCCGTCGTCCCGTACTAAAGTTCAAAATTTCAAGAACTACATTCCTGAATTCGGGATTTCACTCACGCGACCCATGCAAACAATAAACAAATCATATCCACTCAAAAGTAGATCATTTGGCGACCGCTAAAATACAATGTCTTGTTCGATATGGTTTTTTGAGAAAACCGTGAAGGTATAAACGACCCAAAAAACCACGCATCTGGTAACACTGAATGGCAGATAAATTAATTCTTGAATAAAATCAGTCAGCAAATAGCCATAAACAAACAAAAAAAGTCAAAGACATCTCGCGCGGCACCCGCTCCAAACCTTAAGAGTCCAGTACACGTTGGGCCAACGGGGTTAGTATATTTATGGGCCAACGTGTACAGGGCTATTTTGTGTGTTTTTGGCGCTTGCGGCCAACGCTCGCCGACGAGCCGATGGTTGTCGGTTTTTCGTGCACAAATCAAAGGAATTTGTCGCAAGCCACAAACAGCGTTCAGACGTTGGCCGAGCGCTCAGTTCATAAATACGCGTCGGCCGGAGCGGACGCTGTTTGTCGCGCTTAATTGTTCCAACGATCGTTTCACGAACATGGCGTCTTGGAGTATTGATGAAATGTTTAGGCTAATTGATTATTATCACAATAATAATACATATTTAGTTGTGATTTCAGAGCAACGATAATCACACTAATATAATAATGAGGAATGATTTGTATTTTTGTAGTTTGTAACGAATAAACTTAAAACTACTGGATCGATTTCAAAAATATCAATATTCAAAATAATAATTCATATCAATATTGATGGGTTATTTAAACCTCCTGAAATATTATTGGACTGTTCTATGTGGTAAACTGTAAGTATACCTACCAAAAAAAAATTCAGTGTAATGATTTTTGGAGTAGAATAGCAGATAATATGAATATTCCACTAACTGAATTTAAAAAAAAGAGTCATTAATGGCTACATACAGAATACATCGCATCGCGCTGTAAAAGTATATTGCGGCGGCTCCGCTGACGTCCATCTCCGTCTAGCGATCGACGCAGAATGAGACACGCCAACGTGTGAACGGTAACCACAAAAATCTGGCCAACGCGTTGGCCGAGCGCGTTGGCCCAACGTGTACTGGAGCCTTTACGTGTGAACGCTCAACGGGCCAAACGCTGATACGAACTGGCGAGTGACTGGAGCGTTTCGCCTGCGAGTCGATCGCGTTTACACGTACGTTTCCGCCAACGATTCGGAGCGAAGTGTGCTCAGACTCGCAGGCCAAACTCTGCGTGTAAACCCCGCTATAGACAAATCGATTCTTGAACAATCGATTCTTGCATCGATGTCAAATCGATTAATTCTGACCAATCACAACGCTTCTCTCACATCGATCATTTCTGACGAATCACAGCGCTGGATTTTCATCGATCCATCGTATCGATTCACAATCCGATATAATCGTTTGAAATGTCATCGTGAGAAGAATCGATTCTCGCTTATCGATGTCTATGTTCATATCGAATACAGTTCGATACAATCGTTTTGAAATGTCATCGAAGTGGAATCGATTCTTGCTTATCGATGTCAATATTCATTCGAATGCACAGTCCGATATAATCGTTTTGAAATGTCATTGAAAATGAGTGATACAATCGTTTTACAACTGTCAGAATTCATTCGTAAACGCAAATCGATTCTAGATCTGAGAGGTTGTATTCAAGATACGTCAAAATATCTCAAATTGTGATAAACTGATAAAGCGTGTTGATGTTATCATCATCCAGCTTTGTTGTAAATGATGAATTAATACTTTTAGGTAACGCTCTACGTTTCCAGTTTTAGTTTATGTTTAAAGATTGCCATGGTGACTGTTTTTCACAATTTAAAGTTTATTTATTATTACTTATGTTATTTTAAGGTTATGTATCATCTAGGGTAGTGTTGGTCGTAGTATTCAAACGTGAAACGATTGTAAACGACGAAATATTACTTTTAGGTTATGATTTACGATTCCAGTACGTGTTAAAGATCGACATGGTGATTATTTTTCGTAAGTAGGTAGATGGGTTATTTTGAGTAATTTATCGATTTGTTTAGTGTATGTTTGATTTATTGTAAATGAACAACCGATATCTCTAATTTCATCGAGTACTAACTAGTACCTCAAAATATTTTGTGCGACTATAAAATATTGATGGTTTGTTCTAAAAAGTGTTATCAGCGCTAGAATTAGACACTTCTGTTCAAAGATATCATTATTCAATAAACACCGATTGCAAAAAAACAGTTTGTTTACTGTTTTAATGTATAAGTTTCCTACAATCTAAATGTCATTTTGAGATTAATCATGTAATGACGCATATCAGAATTTTGGAAACATCTATAAAATTACATTATCTATGAAATACGGACAGTTTCAAGGTCGGGCCAGACCATAGATTATAGATAGTAAAGTATTATTGTAAATTATAGAAAATAATGTTGCTTGTAAAGAAATCATTGCCAGCAATGAAAAATCTACGTTGCCATACCGATGTACCATGCTTTGCCCGTGAACACCCCCCCTGCCGCGAGAAAAAATACTGCCTTTGACCGCAGCTATTGCTCCTGAACTCCTAGCGATTAATCGATTAATCATTCGATCATTTTTATGTATCGATACAAAAATATCGATTATGTAAATGTATCGATTATTCCCATCACTACTAGACACCCGGATCATTGCAAATAAAATTAGAAAAACAATACACTTCTTCAGATCCATAAGGAACTTTCTTAACTTACAACTCCTACAAACGATTTATTTTGCAATCACCCAATCTATCATTGAGCATGGTATCATTGGATGGGGAGGGGACACTTCATCAGCTCTAGATCCTGTCGAAAAGGCGCAGAAAACAATCATGAAAATTAATCTCAAACTTCCTCTTACTGCAAACAGTGACCTAATTTTCAAAACAATGAGAGTATTTGATGTTCGACAAATCTATGTAAAAACTATCCTCATACATCTCTTTAAAAACAAACATGTGCTTTACGAAAAAAAAATAAACTTAAGATTTACACGTAACTCCGATAAAGACATTCTGCAAGTTCCAGCGCTCTCTTCCACCTTTGGTCAACGTAGCTATAGATACTTTGCCACGAAAATATTTAACATTCTCCCAGAAAACATCAAACTGAGTCAAACACAGAAAGAGTTTAAAAAATATGTTAAAATATGGATATATTCTAACGACCGAGCCTAAACTGGTGCCCTCACCCAAACGCCCTGTCATTGACAGTTATTATTGTAGTTTTTGCAACCTTGCAGTTTTTGTATTGTGTATATGCAAACAATGATGTAAACTCAAATAAATTTTTTTTTTTTTTTTTTTTTTTTTTTTTTTTTTTTTTTTCATATGAAGCTTTTGCTCAAATAAAGTTTTTGCTGTATAGAAACCTACATTATACTTTTACAAAAAACCATAGATAAAATTGTAAGAAACATTTAACAAAAAATTCTGCCTCAATACAGGTTCAACCTAGTTAGGCAGGCTATGCACAACTAAAAATATTGTATAATTATGCTACTTCTGTATAACCGTTCTTACATTACTTTCTATTTGTTAATTTTTTTATACTGATGTAATATGTGTACTTTTTTAGTTGTAATGTTGCCAATTTAATTGAATAAAGATATATTATTATATTATTCTCTTATTTTTAGTTTTTTTACCATGTTTTTTTTCTGTTTTAGGAACTCAATAATAAGCTTCGACTTTTATGGCTGAAACTGAACTGTAAATATTCTGTTAAAGTCAATTTCCCCATTTGGGGAGTGAGTTAGACCACCCAGCATCAATTTTTTTTCGGAATGGAGTCCTCACAATTCATCTGCGCCCCCCCCAGCGACATGTGTGGGCCTAAGGTTTGGCCGGGAAATCTTGACGTCCTTCTACCCCCCCCCCCCCCTCCTCCGGCAACTTGACGCTTCCATCCTCAGGGTCTTCAGGTACGTCCCTCTACTTACCATTCACTATCGTCAAGGCATAACCGAGAAACCGGCTAAAGGACACGAACATTGAGATTCGTTCACGGCCAGTCCGACAGCCAGAGGCGGATGAAATGTTGAGAGCACCCTAGGCAAGCACCTCATCGGCGCCCCTCTACCGCCCTTATATTATAAATTTTCACTGTTACTTGTACGTATAACTAATTCTGTGCCACGCGGCTTAACCCGCGCAGCGGTTGGGAATTTTGGTATAAAGTGTGCAAATATGGGTCTTCAGCTTTTTTTTTACATTTCATCACAATCGGTTAAGTACTTAATTTGTTTTTTTTTTGCATGAAGAAGTAACATATACCTATACTACACCCAGTGGTGTAGCTGGCATGGGTAGCACCCGAATTGAATAACGTGGTGTCACGTCACCCCCTCCCCCCCCCATTAAAGTTGACATACCCAAATTTAGACTTTATAAAAAATTGCCCCATCCTGGGGGGATAGACAATCGTGCTCTTGGTGCCACCCAATGTGGGGGTGACACTCGGCCGGGTGTCATCCCCACATTGGGTGGCACCCAGGGCGCCCCTCCCCGCCTCTTCCAGCTTCGTTATTGCCAATATACACACATATATACAGCCATAATAATATTAGGGATAATTAATAAAACATTTTAAAACCTATTGTTTAATAAATAGACATTAAAGTTATCAATTTTTTATTTATAAATCGGTATCTACTAATCACATTCAATGACAATTGTTTAAAAAAAATAAAAATTTCTTCATCTACATTTTTGTCTTGCGAATTTATCAATAACATCGTCAAAGTTTAAATAAAGCAATAAGTTTGATTCAATGTTAAGTATTGCTAACGAATTTAATCTCTTATCTCTAATGGTCGAGCCAAGATAATTTTTCACTCTCTTTTGACAGGAAAAACTCCGCTTACCGCTGCAATTTCTAACTGCCGTCGATGCACATATATTTATAAGGCTATTTCAATTGGGTAAATTGTTTAGAGTTCTTTATTTCTTAGAACCTGTAAAATCGCTTTGGTTGTTCGAGGCAGTTCTCCATCTCGAGCTATCGTTGTTAAATAAAAACGTAGATGGTTACATATTAAATTAATTAACTTGTTAAATAATAATTAATATTAATAATATTAATATTATATTAATAATATTAATTAATATTTATATTAATAATTAATTTTTTTTTTTTACGCACCAGATTTAAATGTCCGGGTTAAATTTTCCCCCAAAAAAAAAAAAAAAAAAAAGAAGGAAAAACTAAACCCTTTCATACACTTCCCCAAATGATCATCTAGTGAATCCACGTTATGCAATTGCACTATATAAGTATTATAAATACAAAACAATACAAGAACAACATGTCAACCTACTAGAGACCAAATGGGAATATAATTCACCGACTCCAGATATTTTCATATCAGAGGGTTCGGCTCTGTGGCATTTCTAATTGAACCTATAAATCCTACTGATCCCTCAATATAAATATTTAAAAAATCTTTTGTAATCCTACATATATTTAAAATTACTGCTTTTTGCATTTTTATATACAAATTCTTTGACAAATCTAATATGCTTAAATTTTGAATCAGATTCCTAGGTATTATGCCAGTGGCCGAAATAACAAATGGTAATATTTTTATAGTCCGAGAATGCCAAATTCTTTTAATCTCATTTCCTAAATCTGTGTATTTTCTAATTTTTTCAGAAACAGTTTTTTGAATATTACAGGAATTTGGAATAGCTACATCAATGATATAAGTTATTTTTTTAATTTTGTCATGTAAAACTATATCAGGTCTATTATGACTAATTGTTCTGTCTGTTAGTAGAGTTTTATCATAATATATTTTATAAAATTCATTTTCTATAAATGAATTTGGTTCATATTCATAATAAGGTACTACATTACGGCAATCAATCAAGTTATGTTTAATTACCAAACTTTGGTGAATTATTTTTAAAACCTGATTGTGCCTAAATGTATACTCGGAAGGCGCTAATATAGAACATCCCGATATAATATGTTCTATAGTTTCGGGAAAAGCCAAACATTTTCTACATAAATCATCAATTTGATTTATATCTTTGATTATATGCTTTCTATAATTTTTAGTATTAATGACTCTATCTTGAATTGCAAGCATAAATCCTTCTATTTCTGCGCTCAACTCTCCAATACTCAACCATTTGTTTGACGAAAGTTTGTCAACATACGTTTGGTTGAGATAATTGAAGTGTTTTGCGTGAATAATTTTATTTGACCAGGAATCTAATAATTCCTGGTTAGTATTTATAAGAATGTTGGCATTCTCGTCATATAAATTTAAAGGTGTAATATTTCTATCTGCCTTGCAAATTATTTTGTGCATTTCTGAGCTATTAGCTTTCCTATGGAAAAAATTTCTAAGCATTTCTACCTGATTGCGTTTCAAAGATGTTATTTTGACTACACCTCTACCTCCTAAATTTCTAGGTAAATTAATTCGTTCTATAGCTGAATTTGGATGATGGCAATTAAATTTTGTTAACGTAGTTCTAATTAATCGTTCTAAACTATCTAAATCTATATTGGACCATTTAATTATGCCAAATGAGTACGTTAGTAGAGGTATTGCCCAAGTATTTATTGCTTTTACTAAATTTTTAGCAGATAGATTGCATTTTAAAATTTTTCTGATCCTAGTTTGAAATTTAATCCTAATATCATTTTTAATACTAGTGTGATCTAATCTATTCGATTGCGGGTATCCTAAATATTTATAAACCTCATCCCCTTTCATACTTTGAATTTTGAAATTTCTAAATATACCCTCGTCTCCATCTACAATTTTGCCTTTCTCTATATGGATAGTTTTACATTTATCTAAACCAAAAGTCATTTTAATATCATCTGAAAAAATTTTAACTACCTTAATCATTTTCTCTAAATTTGATTCAGAATTTGAAAATAATTTTATATCATCCATATATAATAGATGTGAAACTATACTACTCTCTCTTGTATTACCCTTAATTTTTATTCCAAACTTGCTTTTAATTAACATTTTAGAAAGGGGATTCAATGCTAAGCAAAACCAAAGAGGGCTCAATGAGTCTCCTTGAAAAATCCCTCTTTTTATTGAAATGCCCGGTACTACTATTTTCTTACCTTTTAAATTAACTAGCAAATCTGTATTCCAAAAGGACATAATATTTTTCAAAAAGCTAATTATAATTGGGTTAACTTTATATATTTTTAATTTTTTGATTAGCCACGAGTGCGGGACACTATCAAAAGCTTTTTGATAATCTATATAACAAGTATGTAAATTACGCTTTTGATTTTGAATTTGTTTTAAAATTACAGAATCAATAACTAACTGTTCTTTACATCTCATATTTTTTCTGCGACAACCTTTTTGTTGTTCAGATAAAATATTTTTTTCATCCAAATGAGTATATATTAAATCTGTCAAGCAAGAGGTTAAAATTTTGTATATTGTCGGTAGACATGTAATGGGTCTATATTGAGAGGGATTATTAATATGTTCGCTTTTAGGTAACATATAAGTAATGCCCTTAGTTAGAAAATTAGGAAAATTTTGAGGTTCTCTGACAAGTTTTGAAAGATTTTTTGCAAAAAGAGGATGTAAAGTAGTTAGACGTTTGTACCAAAAATTATGTATCCAATCGCAACCCGTGGCTTTCCAATTATGAGTATTTTTTATAATTTTGGCTAACAATTCAACCGATATATCAGAAAAACTCATTTGTTCAATGTCTGAACAATTGAGTTCTTCATTTTCTATCCAGTTACCTGCCTCATTATGTTTTATATCTTTACTCCAAATGTTTGTCCAAAAATCGCGCATATCAGATTCAGATGGCAACGGAATATTATTATTCGAAATAATATTCTGTTTATCGTCAAGTTTGGAATAAAATATTTTCTCATTTTTCTGAAATAATCTATTATTATTTCTTTTATTATACGTATAATTATATCTTTTTAATCTACTAGCTTTTACACCTAATTTTTGTTTTAATAAATCTAATAAATCATTGATTATATTTTCATTATTATTACTACCAATGCTATAACCAAATTTTCTCCCAATTTCATCTACATATCTCAAAATATTCCTACTTCTATTTCCATTTTTATATTCAATTACTCTAGCTATACTATTTCTTAAAAATACTACATCATTTTCTAATCTAATCTGCCATTCTGGTTTACTATAACTATATGATCTATCATCAGAGGATATTAATTTAACTCCTAACTTATTACGTATAGTGATAGCACTAGCGTACACTATTGTATGAAGATCTAAAAAACTAATATCGTCAAATATTATTTTTGGTAAAATTAAATTATTTAATTCAGAAATTAATTTAGATAATTTCTTTGACGTATGCAATTTTGGTAATTTTGGTCTAACTGTGGGCTCTATATCTATATATCTATTTATATTATTTTGAAGCAAGTTAGCTAATTCTATTACATTATCATCTAGTAAGTTTAAATTTGCAATATTGATTTCCCTAAAATTAATTAATAATTAATTAATATTAATAATTAATAATAATTAATATTATTAATATTAATTATTATTTAACAAGTTTAAGTATTTCCCCAATAAATGCAGACATAATTTGTCTCGACGCCATCTAGCGAGGGATTTAACACTAACAATGTCTCTCTCGCAAAAATAAAGTTGGTTGTTTTCAGGTGGAAAAAATATAATAAGCAGTAATTGTTGAATGAAAGACTAGTATATATTGAATTATTTGGCGGGTATTTGATAAGCCCCCATAGCTCAGTGGTCAGAGCATTCGACCGGCAATCGGAAGGACACGGGTTCAAGTCCCGTTGGCGGCAAGTATCTTTTCTCGGAAGATTTTTCAATGTAAATGAGTGTTTCAGGCTGACAATTATTGCTTATAATAATATGAATATTAATTTTTTGCTAGGATTCTATCTATGAGGTCTGTTTCGTATCCATTATTATTATTAATATTAATATTAATAATTAATATTTAACAAGTTTAAGTATTTCCCCAATAAATGCAGACATAATTTGTCTCGACGCCATCTAGCGAGGGATTTAACACTAACAATGTCTCTCTCGCAAAAATAAAGTTGGTTGTTTTCAGGTGGAAAAAATATAATAAGCAGTAATTGTTGAATGAAACACTAGTATATATTGAATTATTTGGCGGGTATTTGATAAGCCCCTATAGCTCAGTGGTCAGAGCATTCAACCGTCAATCGGAAGGACACGGGTTCAAGTCCCGTTGGCGGCAAGTATCTATTCTCAGAAGATTTTTCAATGTAAATGAGTGTTTCAGGCTGACAATTATTGCTTATAATAATTGTTACCCTTTGTGCTATGCCTAAAAATCTTGTCTAAACGTTAGTTTATAAATTAAAAAATAATAATTAATATTTAACAAGTTTAAGTATTTCCCCAATAAATGCAGACATAATTTGTCTCGACGCCATCTAGCGAGGGATTTAACACTAACAATGTCTCTCTCGCAAAAATAAAGTTGGTTGTTTTCAAGTGGAAAAAATATAATAAGCAGTAATTGTTGAATGAAACACTAGTATATATTGAATTATTTGGCGGGTAATTGATAAGCCCCCATAGCTCAGTGGTCAGAGCATTCGACCGGCAATCGGAAGGACACGGGTTCAAGTCCCGTTGGCGGCAAGTATCTTTTCTCGGAATATTTTTCAATGTAAATGAGTGTTTCAGGCTGACAATTATTGCTTATAATAATTGTTACCCTTTGTGCTATGCATAAAAATCTTGTCTAAACGTTAGTTTATAAATTAAAAAATAATAATTAATATTCATATTCATAAAAAAATACATTTACCCTAGTCCAATAACTTTTAACAATAATAATCTTAACCACGAATGGCAAAGAATTTTGTATATTAGTAATCTCTCCTCTTCGTGTGCAATTAAATTCCCACAAGGAATTAAACTGGCATTTTATACAAATAACAACCTAGGAAAATTTTTAATTAATGCCAAGGACAAAGAGGACGTACTAAGCTACTCGGGAATTTATAAAATTAGTTGTAACGATTGTCCAGCGTTCTACATTGGGCAAACGTCACGCAATGTGGAAACTAGAGTAAAGGAACACATAAGATGCCTAACCAGTTCAGGGTTTTCAGAATTCGCAGAGCACTTAATTAATAAAGATCACACTTTTAACCGGGTACGGGTATTAAAGACCTACACAAAAATGAGATAGACATGCGATGAAATAATTTAGAGGGATTGGTAATAAAAAAAAATCAGTTAATACAAAGGCTGAAATCGTTAATAATCAACTAAATTTAACATCCAGCCCTATTATAAGTATGTTTCCCGTTATCCCACTCTCTCCTCCCCCACTTCCCTCCCACAACTGACGCACTGTCCCACTCTAATTTACTATCTCTTTCTTTCATAAATATTTCCGCATTGTCCCACTCTAATTTACTGTCTCTTTCTTTCAAAATTTGTATATATATATATATATATATATATATGTGTATTATCCTGCATTTGTTAGTATTTTTAATATTCAGTCCTGATGATGGTACGGAGGTACCGAAACCGGTAGACGGAAAAAAATAACAATAAAGTGACTTAAAACAAGGTATTTCTTTATTATTTATTTAAAATGTCAAGTCACAATGTGTTTGCTTCTTTTGAAAAATTAATTAAAATTATTGCAGTTTAAGTAAGCAAGCAGTATGTTATACTTCTTCTTTCGTATGGTGGGAGGTCATAGGGGAACATCTAGGTCTGCGAGCCAGTCTAGGGCCTCAGTCGTTGCCCCGTGGACCTCATCAATCGCTCCGGAGAATGAATGGAGAGTGCATTCGTTGACCACATGTTTGGTGGTCTGCAGCCCATCGCATTCATACAATGCCGACTCTTTTAAGGCTCCATCTATGCATCATGTAAGCACAACGGCTATGTGAGCGCCTTATCCTATTGATGGCGGACCAGAGTTTGCGATGCAATGAGAACCCAGGCTGTCTCTCAGTGGGGTCTTGAACGAAATGGGCATTTTTCACATTGGCCGATTGCCACTCAAGCATCCACCTATCTTCTGGGGTGAAAGGTGATCAGAGAAGTCTTTCTCCTTCTGTCCAGAATGGTTTTCGAGACTTCAATTGGCATGCCGGGTGAGAAACGACATCATCGTGCAAAGGTATTGCGCTTTTTTGCAGCGCCTTCTTGTATTCCCTGAGTATTGCAATCCCTCGCCAGAAAGCTATACTGATAGGGTCACAAGTTATTGTGCCCTTACCAATCTAGAGGTGATTTCTATTTATATATTTTAACAAAAACCAAAATATCCTACAAAAACGACGATGCACAATCCAATAATTAAAACAATAAATCGAAGGAAACAATAATTTTGGGAAGTGATAATGAAATAATAAAAATATATTGACTACACAGCATCTCCAAAAATAACATAGGCCCTGAGGGTATATATTTCTTCAGGGCCTACGCTGTTGAGTTATTATTTAAAAAAATAGCTGTTTTCGTAGGAGAATCCCTTCTAGGGCGCTAAGAACTTAATGACCAGCTGTTTTTTTTTTTTTTAAATAATATTATATCATTAAAGCGCTTGCTCAATTGGCCAGATAACACAGACTGAGAATCCGCTATTTTTAAGGTCTAATGTGTAAATGAGTCCGCAAGTGATTCTTTAGATGTGCCTTTCTAGAGAATGCACGGTTGCAGTCGGTACAGGAAAAAGGTTTTTCTCCGCTGTGGGTATGCATGTGACTTTTAAGTGAACCCTTCCGAGAACAGGAATAGTTACAGTCGGGACACGAAAAGGGTTTTTCTCCACTGTGGGTAAACATGTGTATTTTAAGATGTCCCTTCTGACCACATGAAAAATTACAGTCAACGCATGAAAAAGGTTTTTCTAGACTATGGGTAAACATGTGTCTTCTAAGACCTCCTTTCTGACTACATGAAAAGTTACAGTCGGGACATGAAAAAGGTTTTTCTCCAGTGTGGGTACACATGTGAACTTTGAGATTCCTCTTTTCAGAACACGAATAGTTGCACTCGGCACAAGAAAAGGGTTTTTCTCGCCTGTGGGTAAACATGTGCATTTTAAGCTGTCCCTTTGTAGAACATGCATAATTACAATCGGGACATGGAAATGGTTTTTCTCCACTGTGAGAAAACATGTGACGTGTAAAATTTGCCTTCTGATAACATGAATAGTTGCAGTCAGAACATGAAAAAGGTTTTTTGCCACCGTGGATAAACATGTGATTTTTCAGATTTCCTTTCGTAGGACATGAATATTTGCAGTCGGGACATGAAAAGGGTTTTATTCCACTGTGGGTAAACATGTGTTCTTTTAGACGTCGTTTTGTGGAAGCAGAATAATTGCAGTCTGGACACGGAAAAGGTTGTTCTCCACTGTGGGAAAACATGTGAATTTTTAGTAGTCCCTTTGTAGAACTTGAATAATTACAGACAGGACATGAAAAAGGTTTTTTTCCACCGTGGACAAACATATGAGTTTTCAGACCAATCTTTGTAGAACTTGAATAGATACAGATGGGACAAGAAAAGGGTTTTTTTCCACCGTGGGAAAACATGTGAATTTTTAGTTGTCCCTTTGTATAACATGAATAATTACAGTCGGGACATGGAAAAGGTTTAACTGCACCGTGGGAAAACATGTGAATTTTTAGTTGTCCTTTTGTAGAACATGAATAATTACAGTCGGGACATGAAAAGGGTTTTTCTCCACTGTGGGTAAACATGTGAGATTTTACATGTGCCTTTCTAGAATATGAATTGTTGCAGACGGGACATGTAAAAGGTTTTTCTCCAGTATGGGTGCGCAAGTGCCGTTCTAACGCTGACTTACGAGAGCAGGAATAAGTACAATGAGGACATGAGTATTGTTTTTTTCCAGGATGCGTCTTCAGGAGTGCGCCTGAAAAAGATTATGGATAAAGCTGATAAAGATAAACAAGGTGTAATTATTTCAGAATCATCACTAAAACCCAAAAATTAGAAGCTAACCAGTCAAAAAAAGGTTTACCTGCTTTCTGGGTAATTCTTACAGAGCGCTCTAGGCATTCCTTTTTAACATCCAGGACCTGTATGTCAATTCCCGTGTGAGTAATTCCCCCTCCAACTTCTTCTTTGATTCCTGGTTCTGCTTTGATGGTATAAGTCTCCACATTATCGCTACCTGAAGAAATAAAACACAATCCCACATTTATTCAACGAGAAGAACAGAAAATAACATTTAAATTTATGGTCGTCCTTCTCCGAGATAGTACCCAAAATATTTTTTTAAATCTTTAAATTAATTTTTTAACGATTTAAAAACCTTTCAAAAAACTTGTAGAAACCAAAATTCGGATAAGACACTTATCCAAATTCCCACTCAGGCCATAAGCTTGTTGACGCGACAATGTAACATTACTAGACATACGTATGACATATAGTTACGAGTATTAATTAACCATTAACTCTTTAGCACCTTCAGAACGGATTCTGGTTGTTAATTGACAAATAGAAATTAATTTTTAATGTATCGTGATATATATGTAACTTCCGTTATGTCCCAAATAAGATGAAATCTTAACATGGGAAATGGGAACAAAATAAGTTTCAAAGTCTTTTAGTTTGACAAATTATATTTTGATGAACAAACCAAAATAACTCAAGCAAGACAAGAATAGACATCGTGAACAAGCATTAAATTGCAAAAAAAAATGCTTGTGAAAAATATTCTTAAGCGGACATCAATTCGGAACATCTGAATGAAATATTCAATATTTTCTTACTTTCACATGGCAACTTACTAACTGTCGGAGTACACGCAACATTCTGCAACAATTCCTTCTTCACATCCGGGAGGCAAGCTCCACACTCTTCCTGGGACCCTGGTTCCACCTTAATGGAAACACTCTCTGGGCACCCATACCCGGCTATAAAATTGAGATTAAAAGAAAGTTACGTATTGAATATCATTCACTAAATATAAAAACGTCTTATTAGAATTTATTTCGGCAATTAGAACAATAACTAGTCTAATTGAAAAATCTACAAAATTTCCATCTTGCATTGTAAATTTTTGTTTAAAGTGCTCATTAGGACGAACTTTGTCTTTAAAAAGATGCATCTAAAAGACTAGCTGGTCGTAAAAAATCAAATAGATATATTTTCTTGCTTTTGCAATACAACTTACTGGCTGTCGGAGCACACGCAGCATACTGTAAAAATTCCTTCTTCACACCTGGGAGGCTGGTATCTATATACGTATATGGCATTTCAACTCCACCCTCTTCCTGGGACCCTGGTTCCACCTTGATAGAACTTCTCTCCACAGTCTCTGGGTTGGTTAGATCCATATCCTTATGTGAAACCTTCCGGTTTAATATAATGATGGTTAAATTAAACCTGCAAAATTTAAAATTATGATTTATTTTTTATTAATCACTAGCTAACAAAACACAACGCCATTACCCAACCATTATAAAATCCACACCACCCGCTTGCCAGCTGCCCGCTGCCTGAATTGAATATTTGAATTTCTCGGCTTTTCTCTACTATAGTAAGTGCAAAATTTTGGAGGAAGGAACTTGTAAATGATATCGCATCTTCAGGAAACTTTAAAAGGACTCGTAATTTTATTTGCTCTATTCCCAATTACATTGTGAATATCAGGAGATCCAAACTACCCAAGACAGACCAAGGAGTTTATGTTTACTTGTTAAGAAGCTATAGCGAAGAGAAGAGAGTATAAAAACTTAAAACCGAGCTTTTTATAACTTAGCTCCTTGGCTGAAGGGAAATTTGCGCCTACTGACATCTATGGTTAATTTTTCCAACTAATTATATTAGTTCTGACCTAAACCTTCAAATCATTTTATATATTATTTGGAGAGGTGTGAGTCCTAGCTAAGACTATGTTCAAATTTATACAGTAAGCATGTATTATACATATAAACCTTGACAAATTAAATTCCTTAAAACCTTCCTCTTGAATCACTCTAACTATTGGTGAAAACCGCATGAAAATCCGTTGCGTAGTTTAAAAGATCTATGCGCACATACATTTTCAGCGACTTTATTTTATACTATGTAATGTAATGATAATGATTAACGCACTTATGGCCTTTTACATACATTTGAATTTTTATGTTTTAGGGCATACCGGCAGAGGCGGATTAAATGTTGAGAGTGCCCTAGGCAAGCACCTCATCGGCGGCCCCCTAGCGGCTATTTTTTTTTTTAACCAAGTTTCATCACAATCGGTTTAGTAGTTTTTTGAATGAAGACGTAACATATACCTATACACATACGCTGAATTTTCTTTAAGTCTTCGGGTATTTTACCCCAAAAATTCAGTTAACATTCTTTGAGGCTTCACTGAGTGGTTGGCTAAGGGACACGGAAGCTAAGTGTAGTTTATGGTCAGAACGAAAGCCATTCATATTTTTTGTTGGTACTTGCCAATTGATTTGAGATTTATTGTATTACTTATGTTCTCTATTTTATGCACGTGCTTGCAGGTTTTTTACAGATGCAATGCCGCCTCATGGAGCCTCATGAATGAGTTTTTCTTTTGCCCTGTTTAATTTATCTTTGTCTTACTAACCTATTTTTTGCATTTTGTTTTTCCTGTTAAGCACTTACATACTGCTTACTAACAACGTATGCATGGACACTGGAGGTCTAGATTCGTTCAAAATAAATAAATGTAGCTTCGTTTAACCAAAAAAATTAGAATCTTGCGAGAGCCTTTGAAGAGTAACATCAGTTACTTACCAAGGCGGGTAAGAGGTGGATTACCTCCACTATATACACATACACACACACACGTACACGCTTTTTCAGTTGCAATATTAGTAGGGATAATTAATAAAACAATTTAAAATCTAATATTTGACAAGTAAAAAAATTAAAGTTATCACATATTTATTTAAAAATTGGTATCTAATAATCACATTAAAGGATTGTGTAAAAAAAAATTTCTGCGCCTAATTGTCTTGCTAAGTTGTCGATAGCATCTTCATAGTTTAAAGATAGCAAAAAGTTTGATCACGGTCTAGCGAAGATAATATAATTGTTCACTCTCCTAAGATAGGAAAAATTCCGCTCACCACTGCAATTGCTAACTGCCGTCGATACACACATGCTAAAGGCTATTTCAATATTTGGGTAAATTGTTTCGAGTTCTTTATTTCATAGAACCTGTAAAATCGCTTTGGTTGTTCGGGGCCTTTCTCCATCTCGAGCTATCGTTGTTAAATAAAAACGTGGATACATTCATCAACAAAGCACTTTTCTAAATCACCAGAATATATCTTGACTAACATACTAGCACTATTTTGGACTTCTTCAGTGTTTAAATTGACCAAATTCCTTAAAAACATAAATTTACTTCAAAAATTTACCTATAACGGTTTTTCTCCGCTGTGGGTAAATATGTGACTTTCTAGGTATCCCTTTGTACCATATGAATAGTTGCAGTCGGGACATGAAAAAGTTTTTTCCCACTATGGATAAACAAGTGATGGTTAAGACTTCCCTGTGAAGGACATGAATAGTTGCAGTCAGGACACGAAAAAGGTTTCTCTCCACTGTGAATCAGCGAGTGTGTTCTTAGACGTCCTTTTTGAGATCATGAATAGTTGCAGTTGGGACACGAAAAAGGTTTTTGTCCACTGCGGGTTAACGTGTGATTTTTTAGATGTCCCTTGCGATAGTATGAATATTGGCAATCGGGACATGAAAAAGATGTTTCTCCTACGTGGGTAAATATGTATGTTTTAGTTGTTATTTTGTAGAACATGAATTCATTCTTTATACTGCTACCATTGAACATTTCAGGTTTAAACAAATAAACAAATAATGACAAATTAAACCATTAATCCCATTTACGAGTGATTATAAGAGTTTAAAGTAATTACCTACAGTTGGAACGAAAAATTCAAAGCCTCGGAGGTCACCTGAATGGCGTACGGAATACCCTACAAAAATATCTGCGCATAACTGGTTAAAATCATATATAACTGACCGCCTATAAGAAGCCTAAACAGATTCAAAACATACAGGGTTCCACAAGAAACTACATTAGGACTAGCCTGTTTTTACAATAGATCATTGCCCTATGTCAGTTAGTTTTTTTTTGTTTTCACTTCTGATTTTTGGATTTAAGAAGACTACTAAAGAAATCAACTGGATTAAATATTGGTTAGACATAACTACTAACCAAATATAGACAAAACTAAGTTCATAACATTTAGCATAGATCCCTATTGGATTACGAATGCAAATGGTCAGATGCTACGTGTTTTCGATATTATTTTATGGAATGGAAGCATGGACACTTACTGAAAAACTAATTAGGCGCCTTGAGGCATTCGAGATGTGGATCTACAAAACAATACTTAAAATGAGCTGGATGGACAGGGTCACGAATGAAGATGGTATGGTTCGGATGAATAAAGAAAAAGAAGTTATTAAAACTATAAAAATCCGAAAACTTCAATATCTTGGACATGTGATGAGACCTCCAGAAAAGTACGAGATCTTGCATCTCGTACTTTTAGCAAAAAATTTTACTGCATTCAATACGAAATCGGATTTTTAAATACCGTTTTACGTTTCTTTTTAGATGCAAATAGGACATGTCTTACGTTTTTTCTATTTTTTTTTTCATTATAAGAAAACAAAAAAAAAAACACATTAACAAACGTAACCTAACTACCTGACGTCGGTCACAGGGGGCCACACGCAAAATAAACTTACCTACCTATAATTTATTAACGCGCGCACGCCTGGAGCTGCGGACCGCACGCCGAGTACTGGCGGGGGCGAGGGAAAATTACATCGACTCACTGATGCATCGCGTACCTAGTAGCGGAATAATTTGAAAAACAAAATCGCCGAAATCTCTGAGACCGACGTCAGGTGGTTAAGGGTTAAAGTTATTATTAAAGTTATTACGAAAAATCTTAAAGATTCTCGATGATACAGTTATTTGTGATGGATCAATATCAATTTTAATGTTATTTTCATGACTGTAAAAAATATAATTTTGTAAAGGGAAATTTTAACTTATGCACATAAGTTTATATTGGTGGAATAACTAATTGGAAAAGGTTAAAATTTCCAACAAACTTAGCGGTCGCTCGGTTAGTATTTGTGACAGTTGCCGTAAATCTACAATCATCAAGCCCGTGTATTCTCGTCTGTCGCGTGTTAACCTAGTTGACGTAGGTATAATCAGATCGCGAATGTTGTAAAATGTGACATATTCTAGTAATAAACATGCACCAGTTAAGCGGCTTAGGTCTTTCTTAGATAATATAACATGAACCTACTTACGTACAAGGCAAAGCGCGGCGATCAGTACCATTGTGTTGAAGAAACGTCACTAGAAAAGCACAAGTACTGATTGATTACAAGTTGATGATTTAATAACTTCGGGGTAGAAATATGATAATCACCGAAATGACCCAAGACGAAATGTATAAAAGGAACACGAATATTGTGCAGTTAATACGATATACTATTTCTTAAGGTGATGGAAGCAAGTAATAAGACGAAACAGACTCGTAACTGACATTTCCATAGATAACGAAAAACGAAAGAAATTAATAAAAAAGACAATAATGGTTGAAAGTTCCTACTTTAAAAATATTATTATTATTTAAGAAATTCCAGTACTGTAGTAGGTAACCACAATTTAATAAAAAAATAGAGTGTGTAATTCACACGCGATAGAAGTGAAACTGGAAAACTGTCGCTTTCTTTTGCCTGCTTATTTTAAGGTGGTTTGATGATTGGTTATTGATTTAGATTTAGACATAAAAAAATGATTTTTTTTTTGATTTCGTAGGATTCGAACTTCCGTGCTGGATTTCTCTGGCCGCTGAGATTCGTGATGCACTTTACCGCCGCGTTATGGGATGCGCTTGGCGAGGCGCGAATTTACGCATTATATTCCGACGACCGTAAAAAACAATGCGGCCAATGAGCGCAGACCTATCGTCGTTTCCGTTTTATATCTCAACCAATTGGAACCTTGAGAGCAGTTTGATGCTTCGCAGGTGCCGTAGTGCGTCATTTCCGTTTTATCCGTATTTCAAATCACTTTAACGGGGCTAAGGAAGTGTCACTTAATAAAAAACTTTAAACGATATTGTTAATAAAATTTTCTATTTAATTTTATAGAAGTTCGCGACTTACGGCGAGTAAGTCTAATTAAAAGAGCTTCCGATTCAAGAAATGACACATTTATTCAATTCATATAAAAGGGTAGGTGTTAATTGTTAATCTAGTGTTAGTCTTATAATTAGGTACTGAATTAATTAGTTCTTAAAATAAGAATGTCTTTTGCATAATTAAAGCTCCTTTAAAGTTCTGAAATTGGACTGAGACTGATCACTTCAACGGTTAAAACAAATGAAAGGTTCAGTCACTTCCCTTGTTTGCTAATGATGGAGTCCTGCATACGAACTAATCGTCCTGGGTGAAACCACTGGCACTTTAAACTTATTTATTTTTTACAGTTAAGTTTTTCGGAATTGCACAAATTGCACCGGCCAGAAGTTTGCAAATTTTTGCTGTTGAAAATTTGTGCAAGTTGAAATTTGCGCAATTTCTTGGCGGAAAGTTGCGGTGTGGTGTGCTAGTGTGGAACTTCCTATCGGAAGTTCGCGCGTTTTCGCGGTTGGTTCGGAGACCCTTTCGGAACCCACTCCGAATTGCACAATTCCATGGGGAGGGAGATCCCTGGTCGGAAATCTCTTGAGGGACCGGTACAAAACCCTGCTAAAAAAACAAAATTACGTAATTAATAATTACCGACAAAAAATACAGTGGAACCCCTCGTGAGGAGCACCTCCCATAACAAATTATTTGCGTAACGAGCAAAACAGATTGCGAAAAAAAACCTCACTTAATGAGCGACTTTTCGCATAACGAGCGACATTTCGCATAAAGCATGGAAATGTCCCATCTATACGTAACTCATTTGCAGTAGCGGCGTTAGGGTAGGGCGCGGTTGGGCGACCGCCCAGGGCGCCGGACATAAAGGGGCGCCGCAGGCGCTCCTTTATATTCCCTCGCTCTTTGAGCCAGGCCTACTTACTCGTAAATTCAAATTCAAATTTATGAAAAAAATTGTTATGGTGGCAACACTAGAATTGGAACGTAGTGTACAATCCCTTCTAGCCGGTTCACACGGTTCAACTTTAGTTGATCAACTCGACACTTGAAAGCATATTGACAGGTGTGAACCTTCTTTCAACAAAGTTGAACAAGTTTTTTGTTGACTAGCTAAAGTTGATAGCCCGTCTACTTATAACCGGTTCACACGGTTCAACTTTAGTTGATCAACTCGACACTTGAAAGCATATTGACAGGTGTGAACCTTCTTTCAACAAAGTTGAACAAGTTTTTTGTTGACTAGCTAAAGTTGATAGCCCGTCTACTTTTGACGTTCAAGTATGATCGCGTCATCTTGGTTACCATAGTTACTCGCGTGCACAACTAGACGTCAAACATTTATGTCCATATTCGTTAGACATTCCTAGTTCTACCGTCATGGAATCCGTTTCAACGAAAAAATATTTGAAATGGTCGGATGATTTGATGTTCAGATTTATGCATCCCTGTCTTTGGGATCAAAAGCAAGAAGTGTACACAAATAGAAATGCCCGTGATACTGCAATAAATAATATGTGTTTCATTTACACTACCTACCCAATATATTATGATAATGACAAAAAAATAACGGTAAATATTCAGAGCATGC
Organism: Limnephilus marmoratus; assembly: GCA_917880885.1. Classification (NCBI taxonomy): domain Eukaryota; kingdom Metazoa; phylum Arthropoda; class Insecta; order Trichoptera; family Limnephilidae; genus Limnephilus; species Limnephilus marmoratus. Next base: position 708,018 of record OU862930.1, read on the forward strand.
GTCACCATTAATACGCATAAATTAAAAGAAAAAATCCTTGTACAAATCTAATAACAATAACTACCTATGTCAAAGTATGACGTTTGGCGTTGTTGTTTTTAGGTTATGGTAAAGCTAATTTTAACGAAATATGGATTATTTCCTTCCTTCTCCGGTTATTGTAGTTAGTAGTAATTATTATTAATTTAAACATCTCTGAAAAATTTTATCGCCAATTTTGTAAAGCAGCTCATCAAATTGTTTATCTGTCATCCATATCCTTCGGAGTCTTCTAGTTCCATCTCTTTCAAAATTGTGTTGGATGCGCCTAATTCATGATCCATTTTCTCGCCCAAATACGACGTTTTTTATGTTTTTTCATAATCTCGAGCTCATCTCGCAAAACATCAGAAGTTAGAGAGACGCACGCACTGACAATTTCAGTTGACGCCATCTTGAATGTCAAATTCGGTTCTACTTAAATTGAAACGTGTGAACATAATCTCGTTCAACTTTTTACGTTAAATAAAAGTGGATCAACAAAAATCGAAACGTCTGAACGCGCCTTTTGACGTTCAAGTATGATCGCGCCATCTTGGTTACCATAGTTACTCGCGTGCACAACTAGACGTCAAACATTTGTCCATATTCGTTCAGCGTTGCCAGAAGGTTACTTTTGTAACCTTTTAGGTGATTTTTAACTCCGAAAGGTTTCTTTCAGGTTACACTACTCAAAAGGTTACTTTTAGGTGATTTTTCGGAATTCGTAGAATTAATTCCCTGCGGAATTAGAACAAACGTCAAACGGAGCGCTCTTTTATTTACATCTTTCGCTTTCACACTATTGTGTAAATTAATTCCCAAAAATGCTCTAAAATATTGAGTTTACGGCGTTTATTTTGTTTTTGTACCGGAAACGGCTTATTTTTATCATTAAGGTAATTTTGGTTGTTACAATTTATTAAACTTGAACAGCCTTTTATTTCAGTCTTTGTATCAAAAACGGACAATTATAAGTTCATGCGTTTCATAAACGGACAATTGCTCCTTTTAGTATCAAAAGCGAACATAAGCATTTTTAAACTTAAAAATAAAACAGCTAAGAGTATTAAATTATAGAATGTTATGTATTATGGCTTGTGATTCTTTAAGCGCAAGGAATCGCGCAGGTAGAAAAAATAACAAATTTTTCATACCGGTATATTCGAAACAAAAAACTTGCTCTACTGAAAAATAATCCAAGTGGCTTATGTCCCACTTTGATACTGAGCTCCTAATGTATTCCATCAACTTTTTACCATAGGGGTCGTCCATTAATTACGTGAGGCTCAAAGGGGGGGGGGGGTTCGGAAAAATCACGAAATATCACGAGGGGGGGGGGGGGTATAGTGAGATATCACGTGTATTTATTTTTCGTGATAATATTCTGAAAATTTCAAAATACTTTGTACTAAAAAAAATACACTTGATTTTGGGGGGGGGGGGGGGGGGTTATTCTAAAACCTCACCACATATCACCAGGGGGGGGGTAAAAAGTTGCTATAAACACCACGTGATTAATGGACAACCCCATACCACTGAAAAAAATATGAAAGGTTATTTTTCACACAAAAAGGTTACTTTTTTATAAATTTTAGGTGACTGTTTACAAGACACGGCTGGCAACACTGTATTCGTTAGACATTCCTAGTTCTACCGTCATGGAATCCGTTTCAACGAAAAAATATTTGAAATGGTCGGATGATTTGATGTTCAGATTTATGCATCCCTGTCTTTGGGATCAAAAGCAAGAAGTGTACACAAATAGAAATGCCCGTGATACTGCAATAAATAATATATGTTTCATTTACACTACCTACCCAATATATTATGATAATGACAAAAAAATAACGGTAAATATTCAGAGCATGCGTCACCATTAATACGCATAAATTAAAAGAAAAAAAACTTTGTACAAATCTAATAACAATAACTACCTATGTCAAAGTATGACGTTTGGCGTTGTTGTTTTTAGGTTATGGTAAAGCTAATTTTAACGAAATATGGATTATTTCCTTGCTTCTCCGGTTATTGTAGTTAGTAGTAATTATTATTAATTTAAACATCTCTGAAAAATTTTATCGCTAATTTTGGAAAGCAGCTCATCAAATTGTTTTTCTGTCATCCATATCCTTCGGAGACTTCTAGTTCCATCTCTTTCAAAATTGTGTTGGATGCGCCTAATTCATGATCCATTTTCTCGCCCAAATACGACGTTTTTTATGCTTTTTCATAATCTCGAGCTCATCTCGCAAAACATCAGAAGTTAGAGAGACGCACGCACTGACAATTTCAGTTGACGCCATCTTGAATGTCAAATTCGGTTCTACTTAAATTGAAATGTGTGAACATAATCTCGTTCAACTTTTTACGTTAAATAAAAGTGGATCAACAAAAATTGAAACTGACTGCTGCAGTTCATTTTACCGGGAATCCCCAACCATAGAGAAACACATTATGCATCTCATTTTAATATTTTTAAGCGTGGCCCAGTGCAAACTCACATTGATAATTATCCGAAGAATGATATAGGGTATAGGCTCTAATTCTCATTTCATAAAAAAAACTAGCAAACAATGAAACAATTCATTCAAAATAAAAACCTATCTGTGATCGACAAAATCTCAATCTAAATTGACAAACTTGGCAACTTTTTCGATCGAAAATGAATTTGCTAAAAACATCGATTTTGATAAAACCTAATCAAAGAATTTTATTAGGTTATCAATTTCGCCGATACGAAGACTAGAAAAGTAAAATTTCATTAGTTTATTAAATAAATAGTTTGTTTTTATAAACGGTTATTTCATTATACTCATTGCCTTTTTTCGTATGGAATCGTATTGCACTTAGGGGCAGTGGCGTAGCGTGGAGGGGGGGGGGGGGGCACCCCGGGAGGCACTTTTAAGGGGGGCGGAAAATTTTCACAAAAAATTATATCATTATCTTGGAAAAATTTAAACCATTTCAAATCATTATTTGAAAATGTTCTACGATACTTTCGTTTACGAATCCAACTCTTTTTTTATTATTTATTAAAAATTTCAATAATTATATTTATTTACGCTGCAAATTTCGCAATTCGTAGGAAAACCGTACTGAAAACCGTAGTGAAACTGATTAAAGTCAATAACTTGCAAACAGATTCACTCTTAATTAAAATCTGAATTGTATTCAGTCATCTGCTGATACATTTCGAAAGATACCATTATTTTATTAGAGGTGCAGATATAAAATTCTAGCTGCAGACTATGTATGTGCTGCCAGAATCAAAGAGAAACCATTTTCATATTCTGAGTGTAGTTTTAATTTGCCAAATACAGATTTAATTTAGCCCGTCTAATCGCAGGAGACGCAAATTGTCCCACACATTTATTTTTAAAATAAAATTATGTCCCACACATTTATTTTTAAAATAAATTTGTGATTGCGATAAAAAGTTAAAATTTTTAGGTTTATTGTATTTTAGGTACTTTAATTCGAATATTCGGAGGTATGTATTTTTGAGCCAATTCAAATTTCCAATGCCAAATTTTTTATATTTAGAAACAATAGTGTTCTAATAAGCACGTCGGAAAAATTACTTTATCTAGATTGTAGAACAATTTTTTTTTTTGCAAAAGAATAAAAAAAGCAAAAAAGGAACATTTAAAATGCATGGGAAGAACCGGAAATTTTGTGCGCAAACAGTGAGAGGTAAAAGTTTAAAGAAATTTGTTTCTAATTCTTCGAAGGGTTAAACCAGTTTTCCGAAATAAATTCCATTTGAGGATTTATCTGCTGCCACAATTCAAACTAAATCATTATCTAATTCGAAGTTCAGTTATAAAATTCTAGTTGCAGACTCTGTATCTGTATGTGCTGCCAGAATCAAACAAAAACCATATTCATGTTCTGATTGTAGTTTTAATTCGCCGCATACAGACTTAATTCAAACCAATTTTGTGTTGAGAATGTAAATTTGTTGGATTCATCTGTTGACACAGTTCGAAGGAAAACATCCTCTTATTAAGTTATAATATTCTATTTGCAGACTATGTATGTGCTGCCAGAATCAAAGAAAAACCATTTTCATGTTCCGAGTGTAGTTTTAATTCGCAAGGTAGAGATTTTATTTTATTTTATTTTATTTTATTTATCTTAGAGAAAGTTGACAGCAAATCAGAGATTACAAAATAATAAAATAATAGGATGTTAATTATGCCAATTATGAACTTTCCACTGATGATAGTTATAATAATAAAGTGTGATATGTAAGTTTTATTTTTTAGTTACAAAGTATAAAAAAGGGGGGGGGGAGGAGGAACATAGGAATAGGATTAAGAGGCAAAGGACGGGAATATATATAGGGATTGAACTTTCTAGTTTGAGTCATGGTGCTTGGTGAGTTTTCGTTTTATGTCACGTAAAGTTGAGTTAAAATGTCAATGTGGTAATAATTTGAGTTAAATGTTTTAATGAAATTAAATTAATTAATTAAAAAATTAATTGAATTTATATAATTTTAGTTAAGTTTTAACCAAAACAGAATGTCAAATTCTTCGTTATATGTTTTTGGGGTGTTGTGCCGTGTTGCGCTACCTCCTTCTTTAGCCAACGTTTCGGACATCGTTGCAGTGTCCATCATCAGGGCAGATCCGGCAGATCCGGTAGATGTCACATCACATCTACCGGATCTGCCGGATCTGCCCTGATGATGGACACTGCAACGATGTCCGAAACGTTGGCTAAAGAAGGAGGTAGCGCAACACGGCACAACACCCCAAAAACATATAACGAAGATGCTTCTGGCCGTGAAAATCTTAAAACTTATCTGTCAAATTCTAGTTGGATTCATCTGCTGACACATTTCGAAAGAAAACATTCTGTTATTCGATGTGCAGTTATAAAATTTCAGTTGCAGACAAATTATTTAATGCCAAAATCAAAGAAAAACTATTTTCGTGTTCTGAGTGTAGTTTTAATTCACCGCATACAAATGGGTTTTGTATTCAGAATACAACGATACATTAAATAACGAGTTGCAGATGCATCGTGCATCAAGTGAAACTTTACATTAGAATTACAAAATGCTGTAAAATTCTGAAAAATTGATTGTTGCGTGTGTTACTATTATTTTAGGACTCTAACGCAATATCAATCAATCAACTAAGGAGTAGAATTTGTAAACATGATTTTCGTTGAAAGAACACTCGTCAAATGTGATTATTAAAAAAAAATCAGCTCTTATATAAATAAGTCGTAATAAAAAAACAGGATTTCCATATACAACCCCCCCCCCCCCTCCCCCGCCGCTTGAAGTACCCTAATAAGGGGGCGACGAAATTTTCCTCCGCCCCGATGTTCTGAGTTTAGTTTTAACTTACCGCATACAGATTTAATTAAAGAAAATCGAAAACTCCAGGAAGATATAAATTCAATTATTGACTGGAGTATCGATAATAAACTCGAATTCAACTTCCAAAAGTATTCAGTTTTGTGTTTTACTAGGTCACAAAAAACCATATACTTTAATTATAAAATGAAAGACACGTCTTTGAAACACGTGGTGACTTTCAAGGACTTAGGAATTGTGTATGACGCTCGCTTAACATTTCATGCTCACATTGAAAAGATTTGTAAATCAGTCACAAAGATGTTGGGTTTTGTCATACACAATTCTAAGGAATTGACCAACCTTACAGTTATAAGGCTGCTTTACTTTAGCTTGGTGCGTAGCATTCTCGAGAGTGGATCTCAGATATGGGGGCCAGAGGACATCGTCTATGTACTAATGGTCGAGAAAATACAAAAGAAATTTTTACGATACCTCTTAAACCTAACTCTCTTACCTCTTAAACCTAACTCTCTCATATGAGAGAGTTAGGTTTTTACCCATGGCTGTTTCCAACAGCATTTATCTCGGGAATGCTGGGTATCTGCAGCCTTAGTTCCAGAAGAGATGTCGCATTACTGCTGATGGCTTATAAGCTTCTAAATGGTTTTATATCCGTACCAGATACTCTGGCTGAAATAGGATTCTATGTCCCGGATAATTTCACGCGAGGTCGCCAACACAGACTTTTGATTCTTCCCAGATGCAGAACTAACTTACCAATGGTGATGCCCCTGGGGAGACTCACTAGGTTAATTTACTGCCTCGCAGGAAATGTGGATATTTTCCACATTTCCTACAACGATTTTAAGCGTGAAATAACACTTATGTTTTAACTAAATGTTTTACTTTAAATGTATTTATTATGTATCTTTTCTAACCGCTTTTGCAATGTATTGGTTTTATGCTGTTTTTGCAAATAAATAAATAAATAAAACCAGTTTTGTGTTCAGAAAGTAAGTGCCGGTTAAAGAAAAAGCCATTTTCATGGTCTGAGTGTAGTTTTAATTCACCACATAAAGATTTAATTAAAACCAGTTTTGTGTTCAGAATGTAAGTGCCGCTAGAATCAAAGAAAAACCATTTTTATGTTCTGAGTGTAGTTTTGATACACTTTTTTTTTTACAGTAACTCCACACAGGAGGCCCAGAGGAAAATAACTTCCCTCAGGGCCTATGTCATCTTTGAAGATGCTGTGTGGAGGGTCTTTTTGAGGAAAGGAAGGAGTGAACATGGGTCTTGTTGTAGGAGGGAGGAAACACAGAGGCCGGCAAATCGTTCCACAGCCGAGCCGCACATTGCACTCTGCACATTTAGTTTAATTTAAACCAGTTTTGTGTTATCAATATAACAATAAATTGCCGGTTCATCGTGTACCGAGTGAAGCTTTGCATCTGAGGTGCATTCCATACGTGATGAAGATGCGAAATTCTATTACAGGCATACATTTTTCGATTTCTGAGAGCAGTTATATATAAATTTGTAGTTGAATTTATAAGCATGATTTTATTGGAAGAGTACTCGGCACATGGGGTTATAAAAACCAGCATAAAAAAGGATACTTGATCCTTCCCCCCCTCCCACCCCCCGGTCAGCGCTTGAAAATCTGCGGAAGAAGCACCTGTAGAAGATAGGGTGGGGGGTGGGGGCGGCAAAATTTTCCTACGGCCGAAACCCACGCTACGCCACTGCTTAGGGGGCGCCGTGGAAATCTCGCCCAGGGCGCTGGTAGTGCTAAAACCGGCTCTGCTCATTTGTGATCCGGGACTTCCACTTCCACGCCAGTTCATCAGTCTCTGGTTAGCACTCATTCCGCTAGCACGTTAGTATCACATGTGATCATACATTTCTCCAAATTTGTGATCAGATATTATTTGTAATTTTTTTAATTATTTGTAAAATTTCGGAATATGAAAAGGGGTCTTATCCACAGTGAATCAGCATGTGAATTTTAAATTGTCACTTTCGAGAACATGAATAGTTGCAGTCGGAACATGAAAATGGTTTTTCTCCACTTTGAGACGGCTTGTGGACTTTTAAATGCTCCTTTCGAGAACATGAACAGTTTTTTTTTATATTCTGGGTGTAGATCAAAACGACATCCTGCATAATATAGATTCACTATAGTAAAACAATGCCTTGCAATGGCAACTAGGAGTAGAATTACACTTGATGTGCCCGCGCCTTATGGCGGGTTCAAACTTAACTATAAACTTAAAATTAAGGAAGGAACAAATTTAAAAAGCTATTGATTTACGAGTTATACATTTATGTATTCTGATACAAAAAGGCAGATATTAATTATTAATCTAGGGTTAGTCTTATAATTAGATACTTAATTATCTAGTCTTAAAATTATAAAGTCTGGTTGTTTAATTCTACGGTAAAAAGTCCTCAATTGTACAGATACTTATCACTTCGACGGTTAAAACAAATAAAATGTTCAGTCACTTCCATTATTTATGACAGCCGTCTTGGGCTCCTAGTACGCACACAGTCACATACTATGTACTTTAAACTTAGCTATTTTTTTTCACTTGTTATATTGCACAAATCGTCCTCAAAGACATATCTATCTTGGAGCTTCCAAACTGGAGAGAGCTGGCACAAAACCGAGATGAGTGGAGGAAGACTCTTGAGGAGACCAAGACCCACTAGGGGTTGTAGAGCCAATAGTGATGATGATGATGATGATTGCACAAATCGCACAGGGTCGGATGTTTGTACAATTTCTTTTCGAAGGTTGAATTTTTGAACAAATCCCTGGCTGAATTTTTCGGGGTCATTTGGTTGGACTTCCTGGCGGAAGTTCACGAACGTATCGGCGGTTCCTGGTCGAAATCTGCGAGCGTTTCTGTTAATTTCCCAGGTCAGGAAATTGTGCGAGGTCGCGTGCAGTTCAGAGAGCGTTTACAAAGCCCTCGTCGGGTTGCAAATCGCGACTGTATTTTTTTTTTTAATCCATGGATTAAAAAAGACCTCGACCGACTCTGGTGGCGGAACCGGATAGCACCTGCTCGGCTGCAAAACTGCCTCCTCTCGTGAAATTCTTCCGTCAGCCTCAAGTATTGAACCTAATTCACAGCCTTGAAACATTCCCGTCGGCCGCAGCGGCTTCGTGGGCCAAAGGAAAAGGTTTATTGCCCTTCACTCGGCTTGGCGATGTAGGGTCGCGTTTGTTGTCAGTCTGTCATTACCGAAAATAATTTATGGCTTTCCTAATTTTATAACGGTCCTTTACTTTCACCACTCTGTGTTCGCCGCTAGGAACAATTTTATTATTTTATCTTGCGTTCGTAAAAATGATTTTATCTCATCCTTCGTTGCTTTCTAAAATTATATGACTATTTCCGGTCCCTTGACTAACTTTGTGTATATCGCCTACTCCTATGCTAGCGACCTTATTGAGGAGTATATTGGTCCTGAACCAAATCTCCTCCGAGATTGATGTATTTGGCGTCGGTGAGGAGAGATTCAAAAGGGAAATTCTTTTGATTCTTGAAATAATCTCTCTACACTGACGAAATCTTCACTACTGCCTGAGATTTTTATTTTTATTTTGATATAACTATATTTCTTAAAATTTCTTTTTTGTATAAATATTTTTTAACATTATTTTTAAAATATTTATACGGCGTTATTTCTCACATGAAATAAATTAAAATTTGTAATTATGTAAGAAACTAATAAAATTTTTTTTTTTTTTTTTTTTATTTACATTTTCATATATATTACAATACATTACAATGTGATCATTTGTCTGTCCAACTGGGCAGAATACCCGTTTCAGGACAGCCAAATTGTATATTTAGTTCATAATATTCTTAACAAAGGAATAGTTTCGTTCAAGATATCACGGGAATTTGCTTCTGTCAAGACAACTTTTGAGAACACTAATAATTGTATATAATTAAGGGATGGTTTCTTTATGTCTTTAAAAGAATCGCAAAGATGTGGTTTTTTTCAAGGTCAATTTGGAGAAAGTAAATAAATGCATTCAGAGTGAATGCATTTATTAGTGTTCTATGAGTGTTTTCTTTAGTGAGATCACAAGTAGGAGATTCTTTCCAGGCCATTTTAGAGAACATTTACAATTGCATAATCAGAATTTACACATTTATAAACCAATATTTGACATATGAATTCACAATGTATTTATAACTATTTAATTTTAATAAAGTACTATAATTTTTAGAATTTACACAATTATAATCCAAATATATGACAAATGATTTTTCAAGCTCGTTTTGGAGAACGTTAATTTATTTAGTTGTAAATAATAAATAATAAAGGCAGTACCTCCATCTTTAACATGAAAAAAACAAATAGATTAGATAAAGTTACGATGTGAATAAAAAGTATATAAATTAAATAAAAAAATAGGCAACGAAAATTTTGTACAGTGAGATATATAATATCAATATGTTACGATTAAAAAAATACGTACATAATATAAAAATCCAACCAACAAATTTAAAAGTGATCCACGGTTTACAAAATTGCAACATTAACCGTGTCTTTTACACCTATAAATATGTTTTGCTGTGTCGAGCCGATGCGATGTATCGATGGTACCGACCTCCTGTACCTCTCTATGGAGTTGCAGGAGTTCGAAACCATCGGACTTATCCAATTTCGAATTCAATATTTTAGGTAAAAAGTTAACCAACTTTTTTTTTTCAATGAAATTACAAAGGCATTACATTTAATTCCATTAATAATTGCATTCCGAATAAGTGAATGGTTTCTTTCGGGAGATCACAATTATGATATTTTTTCTGGGTTAATTTGGAGAACATTTGCAGTTGCACAATTAGAATTTACACATTTATACATCAATATTTGACATATGAATCACCAATGCATTTATGACCATTTAATTTTAGTAAATGTACTATTATTTTTAGATTTTCCTAAGTAAAAGAAATTACCCATTTATAGACCCGACTATATGAATATGAATTTCCAATGTATATATATAGAAATTTTCAAAACTTATTTTTGAAATTTCTAGTCGTTATTTTACAAGAATCAAAGACCAGTCCTTATTTTACACGGATCAAAAAACAGAGTAAAAGTTATTATCAAGGTACACATTTGTTCAGTTCCGTGAATTTTTGGCATTAAAATACCTAAAGGTACTTTACACTGTTGGTACTGTATCGCTTTTTTTCAAATAAAAAATGTTTGAACCTGTAAGTTTTTAATTTTTCTAATATAAGCCGAAAAATGTTAAAATTCATTACTTTTCCACAGAAAATCATAAATTTTAAGTAATCTTAGGTTTTATACGACAGCTTGATTTTTCATCTTCTCGGGATAACAGGTTTCCTCCACTTAAATTAAAGTGGAAAAAAGTTTTATATTTGTTTTATTATAATATATTATTATAATGGAAATCCACCACGAATTGTCAGTTTCAAAAATAGAAATATTAACTGGTTTCCGTCTGACAAAAGCTCCCTCCTGAGAAAATGAAATGAAAAGCTCATTTCCTCAAGACAGCGCTTTGTCAGATATAACCTCCTTGTCCTGAGGAAACGTTTTTATTTTCTGCTTTCAAACATTTTTATTCTTAAAATAATTTATTGGGCTAACGAATTAATGGGGTAGGTTGAGTGCAATTATATTCTCTATGGTGACCTTCCTCAATCATTGACTCTGTTTGTTTATGGGTTCATCTTTCAATATATCCATGGATAAGTTGTGACGATTTTTTTTCCTAGAAAAGGTCCTATCAAAAGATATCGATCAAGCGGATCAAGGGATTGGTTTATTTATGCTTGATAGTCTCCGAAGCTCTTTCAGAACTGATCATAGGTTGATATTAGGTCCTTACATATGATATTGGCGTTTGGCCGTACTAGCAACTTTGATCTCAAATATCTTCACTTTGGTTAGGAATTCCAAATTCAAATTTATACAGCTATTTACTCATGTATTTGTGTTTCGAAAATTATAATTCATTTGTTTTTTCCTTAATTGTTTTTTTTTTCTTTGCGTCACTTAGTTTAGCTGCAGGCTGCGGTGTTAGTGATTAAACTGTTTTAATCCACTTGAAGCAAATTGGGAAGGTGAAAAAGCTTGAAAGGTGGGTAGTGGGTACCTCACGAATTGAGTTAAGCAAATCAACAAACGCGCGTTGACCGCTAGACCACACACTGCACAACAGACGGCTACCAAATTAGAGGAGCTTCAATTGGAATGTCTAAGACATCCACCGTACTCTCCGGACCTTGCCCCAACAGATTACCATTTTTTTCGAAATTTGGATATTTTTTTGCAAGGGAAAAAATTCAACTCCGATGGGGCAGTCCAAACCGCCTTCAAAGATTTTATTGATTCCCGTCCGAATGGTTTTTTCAGTAAAGGGATCGATGAACTACCTATGAGATGGCAAAAGTGCATAGATAGCAATGGTACATACTTTGATTAAATAAATTCAATCCGGGTGGAAGGACCATGCGCAGGCCCAGGTGTGGTTCTCTCCAGAGAGTCTGTAGTCAGGTTGTAAGTCTGAGCTGCCGTTGCTGACTTCCTTCTGTTCCACACCAAGGAACCGTACAGTGATTGATAGAGTGAGGGTAGTTTGAGTAGAAACACTTGTGTTTTGATACTGGATGTTTGAACTGTTTATTCGGGTGAATAATTTTACAGAGAGATTTGTCTGAACACTTGACTGACGACAATAATTTAGACTAATTAAAGTAACAGAAGCGAAAGACGATTTGTTTACGCTTAAACAAGCAGAGTTTAAACGAGGATAGAGAGAGACTGTTTGTAAGTTTTAGAATGTTTCAAGAGAAGAATGATGACAAGCGTCACAACACGCCATTTATAAACACAGAAAAGTGAAAGTTCATGTGCCACAGACAAGAAGAGTTTTAGATAAAACATTTTATGGCTATATGGGAGTAAAAGGTGGCATAGACGCGAAAGTTTAATATAAAGGGCTCTACACATCGAGATTAAAATGAATGATAAGAAAATGTTCAGTGCTACATGAATTTAAATATAAAATAGGACAATCACAACACACAACATCCAACATACTCCCGGCTTTGACAAACTAAGTTTGTTAACAAGAAAGATTGTTTATGTTTAGTTCGATGATAGTCACTATTGGCTCAGGAATGTCCGTTTGGTGAGATCACTGGTACATGTCACTGTGTTGGTTATCACTGGGGAAATTCACTGTAGGTAGGGCTGCCATCCGTCCGGGTTTCCCCGGATTTGTCCTAGTTTAGAGGGCGTCCGGGGAGCGTCCGGGCGGGGTTTCATTTGTAGTCCGGGTTTAAAAATTTGAAGTCTTGGGCCGCACGCCGCTCGACCGCGATCAACTGACGCGCGACAAACCGACTCGCTAAATTCACCGTCCCCCCGCCCCTCCCCGACTTCGCTGCCCGCACTCCGCAGTGACACTAGCAGTGAGCACCAGTGTAACCGAAGCTCCCGATTTTTCGGGAGATCTCCCGATTTTTCACTTTCGAAATTCTCGGTGATTTATTGTTACTCGTCGATTCTTTGTTTATGGTCCGCTCAGCAAGCAAATAATTGTCTATGGTTAAAAAAAACTAAAAAATTCTCCGGATTCCGGTATCGACCAGAAAAATTAGAAAATACCGCAACCTAAGAATATCTCTATTATAAACCCATACAAACCGATCATCTATGAATTATGATGAGCTAGAATTTATAATTTATTACGTCGTAACGCTTCTTCGACTCAAAAGGTTTTTCAGTACCTTATTTGTTCTACGAACTTTATAATTTTTTTTTAATTATGACCCGCTCAGATTCTGATGCAGGCGCAGGTACGAGTAGGAGTATTGATAAAAAAAAACAAGAAAAATTCCCAATATTATAAACAAGTGTGGGTAATTTTGTCCGATTATATTATTATTACGGTCGGCTTGCTCCTAGCAAAAAAAAAACAACTTTTGCATTCTACAAGAGTTGCAACAAGGACATCAATGTTACCTCTGGAAGAGATGCACTAAGGAGGCACTCAAACTCTTTTCATGTCCCGACTGCAATTATTCTTCTTTTCGAAAAAAATAATTAAAACGGCTCTTGCTGACTCACAGTGATGAAAAACCTTTTTCATTTCCCGACTGCGGCTATTCATGCGTTACAATACGGTATCTCAAAATTCACGTGTTTACCCACACTGGACTAAATTCTTTATCATGTCAGGACTGCAATTATTCATGTTGTACAAAGGAACTTCTTAGAAATCATTTGCCGACTCACAGTGACAAAACCTTTTACATGTTTCTACTGGGACTCTTCATGTTCTTACAAAGAGGCACAAAAAAACCGCAAGTTTACCCACAGCGCACAAAAACATTTTCTTGTCCCGAATGCAGTTATACAAGTTCTCAAAAAGAAGATTTAAAAGCCCATAGTATGATTCACAGAAGTGAAAAACCTTTTACATGTCCTGATTGCAACTATTCGTGTACTCAAAAGGGCTATTTAAGAAGTCACTTGCTGACTCATGTGAAGAAAAGCCTTTTTCATGTCCCGACTGCAACTATTCATGTACTACGAAGAGAAATCTAAAATTCAAATTTTTACCCATACTGGAGAAAACCTTTTTCATGTCCTGACTGCAACTATTCTTCTTCTCGAAAAAAATAACTAAATCAGCATTTGCTGACAGCGGACAAAAACAGTTTTTTGTCCCGAATGCAATAATATAAGTTCTCAAAAGGAAGATTTGAAAATCCACAGTATGATTCACAGAAGTGAAAAACCTTTTTCATGCCCTGGCTGCAAATATACGTGTTCTCAAAAGGGCTATCTAAGAAGTCACTTGCTGACTTATATGAAGAAAAACTTTTTCATGACCAGACTGCAATTATTCATGTTGTACAAAGGAATTTCTTAGAAATCGTTTGCTGACTTACAGTGACATAAAACCTGCAATAATTTCTACTGCAACTATTCATGTTTTACAAAGAGGCACCAAAAATCACATGTTAACCTACAGCGGAATAAAACCAATTTCTTGTGCCGAATTGACCCGAATGCAGTAATTCAAGTTCTCGAAAGGGAGATTTAAAAATTCACAGTACGATTCATAGTGGAGAAAAACCTTTGTCATGTTCTGAGTGTAACTATGCATGAACTACGAAGATAAATCTAAAAAAACCGCAAGTTTTCCCATAGTGGATAAAAACTTTATTCGTGTCCCGGCTGCAAATATACATGTTCTACAAAATAACAACTAAAACGTCACATATTTACCCGCAGAGTAAAAAAAAACTTTTTGATGTCCCGATTGCCACTATCCATGTTATTGCAAGGGACATCTAAAAATCACATGTTAACCCATATTGTACAAAAACCTTTTCGTGTCCCGACTGTAACTATTCATGTTCTCAAAAGGGAAGTCCAAGAACACACTCGCTGATTCACAGTGGAGTGAAACCTTTTTCGTGTCCTGACTGCAACTATTCATGTTCTTCAAGGGGAAGTCATGAGAGCCTTTATAGACCAAGAACAGCTGATGATGTAAATCTCCCGCTTTTGAGGACATTGTGGTTACTCACTTTAACAACACTGACTACAAGATTTAAGATTTAAGAATACTGAATTTAATTCATATAATGTTAAGAGATATTTTGTTGTTTTAACGGCTGTTGGTAAAAATTTAAAAGAGATAATTATTATTGTGTTAAAAGAGTTACCTCCAAAATTGTAAGACTGAATACTAAAATGGTCTCAGTACTTTTAAGATTTTTGTTTAAAAATTTAATTGAATTGTGTTACGTTTAATATTTAAATAAGGTTTTGTTTTCATAGCAGAGTATATTAATAATTTAGGTTTTATTTTAAGAATAAAAAATTCTAATTGATTATTAAAACAATTTGTAACAAACTGTAATACGATTCTGTTTTAGTAGGTACATTTAAAATGATGATAAAAGATGACTAAATTTAATTTTAAGGTCTGAAAATAAATAAAAAGGTGATATATGATATTTTCAACTGTTTTTTATTACATTGACTGTGTTTAAAAAATGTATTGACATGTCCGGGTTTTGGGCTCTAAAATCCGGGGTTTTTACGCGTTTTGTAGTTGCCAAATTTTTGAGATGGCAACCCTAACTGTAGGGAATGTCACTGGAGAAATTTACTGTGTAGAGAATGTCACTGGAGAAGAAAGATCTCGCTATGGTAAGTGAGATGATGATGATGATGATGTCTGTTCAGTTGGTAACGACAGAGACGGTTGACAGCCCTCGTCACTGTCGATTTAGCGGTAGCGACAGTAGCCGCTCGTGTGATGCCATCTGCGCCAGGGTGTAAGGTCAGAATACGACCGAACGCCCACTTGGTAGGAGGAAGATTGTCCTCGGAGAGCAGCACCAAGGAGCCTGGTTGCAGCACGTCTGGGGTCCTTGTCCTCCATTTAGCTCGTTCCTGCAAAATAGAGAGGTACTCCTTAGACCACCTTTGCCAGAAATGTTGAACGAGTTGAGTAGCCCGTTCGAATCTGGACAGCCTTCCAGGATTCGTAGTGGTCAGGTCCAGCTGCGGTGCAGCAACCAAAGATTCGCCAATAAGGAAGTGACCAGGGGTGAGAGGAGTGAGGTCAGATGGATCGGAGGAGAGGGGAGTAAGAGGACGAGAATTGAGGCAAGCCTCGACCTGCGTTAAAACCGTATACAGTTCCTCAAATGTCAATGACAAGTTACGGAGGACTCTGGTCAAATGATGCTTGGCTGACTTCACTGCGCTTTCCCATAATCCGCCAAAGTGAGGAGACCTAGCAGGAATGAAATGCCAGTGAATAGAGTGAGAACCAAAAAAATCCGAAAATTCATTCTGAGTCGAAGCATTCTGTAAAAAACTTGTTAAGGATTTGAGTTCATTTGAAGCTCCTACAAAATTCCCAGCATTGTCTGAATAGATATGAGCACATTTTCCACGTCGTGCGATAAAGCGATTGAAACATTTGAAGAAACCTGTAGTAGATGAATCAGTGGCTAGCTCAAGATGAACTGCCTTAGTAGAAAAGCACACAAAGATACACAAATAAACCTTGATTGTTGTTTTACTACGAGTATTTCCTGATTTAATATGATAGGGTCCTGCGAAATCCACACCGCATGTAAGAAATGGGCGTGTTGGTTGCAGTCTAGAATGCGGTTGGTTTCCCATTAATGGTTGAATTATTGTAGGTTTTGACCTGAAACAAACTATACATTTGCTAAGCACACTGCGTATTGTGCGTCGTCCGCAAAGCGGCCAAAATTGTAAACGAATGGATGCTAGTAACGCTTGCGGTCCAGCATGTAATAGTTGACGATGAAAATGATTGATAATTAATTTAGTAAACTGGTGATTGGAAGGTAAAACTACAGGATGTTTTTGACTATAGGTAAGGTTTGCATTTGATAGACGTCCGCCAACGCGAAGTACGTTTTCAGCGTCTAAAAATGGATTGAGTGAGAGAAGTTTACTAGTTGACAAAAGACATTTTGATTTTGACTGTAATGCTTTTATATCTGATGCGAAGCATTGCCCTTGAACTATTTTAATAAGCGTTGTCATTGCAGTATTGAGTTCAAGTAGGGTTAGGGCGTTTGTTTGAGATTCAAACTTGCGGAGAGAATTTGTTTTGAAACGATTACAATTCGTCGCCTCAGTTCTTATTTGTCCAACAGACCATTTTAAATTTTGTTCAATCTCCATTTTAAAATTAAAAATTAAGTATAAAAAATGATAGGTAATCATTTAACTAAGAACTATTTAAACTAATGAGACCTTTACCTTTACAGAAATAACTTTATCGTATACACCTCCCATAATGCTTCATTGAAATAATGAGAGAAAACCTTCTCCTCGTGTAAAATTTTCTAATGGTCTGTTGGACAAATACGAACTAAAGCGACGAATAAGCTACTACTCTTTGCAATTTGTGTAAAGTAGAATAACGATCAAAGATATCAGTGTCATGTACTTGTGTTATTAACGCTTGAGTAGTGTTTTTTTGTTCCGGAAGTTCTGGTGAATCTGTGACAACAGTAGTTGGCCAATGTGTTTCATCTTGAGATAGCCACAAAGGACCATTCCACCAGAGGTTGCAAGATGCGAGATCGTTTGGAGACACTCCTCTAGATATGAGATCAGCGGGGTTTTGTTTGGTTGAAATATGTCTCCATTGTCCCTGCGAGGTTTTATCCTGAATCTCAGACACGCGGTTGGCGACAAAGGTTTTCCACCGTGCGGGCGATGCGGCGATCCATGCGAGAGTTATTGTAGAATCGCACCAGTAAGTTGAGGATCCTTGAAATGCCAGTGAGTCTGTTACTTTCTTCATGAGTTGTGATAATAACAGCGCTCCCGACAGTTCTAACCTGGGTAAGGAGATAGTTTTGAGAGGCGCTACTCTTGAGCGTGCGCATAGCAATCTGCAGATCCAGATACCATTCTCAAGAGTTCGCACGTAGATGCATGCTCCATATGCGCGTTCCGAAGCATCGCAGAATCCGTGTAATTCTGAATGTTCTTTAATAGTAGGTACATGTCTAGGTACCGAGAGTAGAGTAATATCTTTCAACTGATGTTGAAAGTTGAGCCATGAGTGTTGAATATGACTTGGAACGTCGGAGACCCAGTCAATTTTTAATTGCCATAGATCCTGAATAAACAATTTTGCAGTGATGTTTATTGGAGCAATGAGACCTAAAGGGTCAAATAGTTTTGCTATTTGTGACAAGAGATTTCTTTTTGTAATATTAGGTGAGTTGGGGTAAATCCGGATTTGGGGGAAGTCCGAAAAACGTGATTTTTGCGGCACCCTGGCAACTTATAACATGTGCAAATATCTCTAGAGGAGAACTATTTCATTGCGCTCCGCCCCCCCTTCAGTCGGCTCGAGAAAGCCAAAGTGAACGGTTGTTTAGAGCGTTTTTCGAACAGTCCAAATTTCTCGTGAAATTGTGAGATAATCGATCTTACCCCCGTCGTAAATATCTACCGATCCAGATAAGCTATTGAACTGATTTCAAATTAATTATGTATTATATTTATAAAAAAAGTAGTTTAAGAAGACTCCATTGCCTAATATGCTTTGGTTTCGGCTGTAGTCTTCTTTACGATCTTCCCCCTTGACATTTTCCCCGGGGGAAGATCGGAATATGATCCTTTCGATCTTACCCCTTTTCCGATTTCCATACAAAAAGCCACGTATTCTCAAAC
The DNA here is from genome assembly GCA_917880885.1 of Limnephilus marmoratus. Taxonomy (NCBI): domain Eukaryota; kingdom Metazoa; phylum Arthropoda; class Insecta; order Trichoptera; family Limnephilidae; genus Limnephilus; species Limnephilus marmoratus. Next base: position 726,625 of record OU862930.1, read on the forward strand.
TTTTAGACACGAACGGGCGCATTTTCGGTAGCGGTGGTGGTGGTGGTGGAACAAGCTATAAGGGTGGACACTGCTATTTCCGAATGCGATAACGCGAGTATCGGTTAGAAGACCAAGCAGTTGAGCTAAAAGGACAAGAAGCGCAGTGTAAGTACAATCTTTTTAGACTATTTCTATAAATGATTTATTGTAAAATTTGGGAGGCGGATATGGGTACCGCCGCCCCCTGAACATTTTTTTGGATAATCAACACCCCTGCCACTGGTCACCCCGAGTGATTCGATACGTTTGGTGACTTAGCAGGGGGGCCCAGATGCATGAGGTGAGGTTTGTCTAGGTCATGGCGGTTAATGCGCTTGTCCACCTACTGCAAGGCGGGCCGGATCGAGAGAGATTTGTTGAGGGAGACCTAACCTAGACCTCTCCAGCTGGTCTCTCTCGACCCATCGCCTTGCGCCGCAGTTGGAGGGATGGACTCATACGCCCTTCCAGTGGCGTAGCGAGGAAGGGGCTTTCATTCTATCGTTTTAAATGCTCTTTTGAAATCTAAGGATGCTGCAATGGTGATTTTTTTGCCTGTTTCTTTCTTCATGGTATCAATCACTATGTTTACCGCTGCTTCGCAAGAGTCATTGTTCCAGAATCCTGATTTCCATTTACAAGCTTGATAATTAATATTACCTTAATATCCTTTGTTTCTTTTTGTTTTAAACGCAGATAGTAAAAATGTACAAACTGCATTTTTTTTGTATTATCTTCTTTAAATAAATAATAAAAAGCACAGTTATGTTTTATTGCTTTACTCCTTCATTACTAAGCTACATTTTCATTATTTATTCTGTTCTAATAGAAAAATGGGTTCATTTTCTTTGGTCCTGGGTTCATTTCCTAGATGTGACCATATATTTTTATTTATTTTTGATTTTTCTGTTTCAAATTTTCGATTGAGAGTCGCTAATATTGTCTTCAGTCATTGAAAAAACACTGTCCCAACAAGTTGCACGAATAAAAATGAATCGCCAAAAAGTATGTACGCGCATAACTTCCGAACGACTGCATCAAATTGCATAATTTTTTTTTGTGTTTGTTATAGTCAAGACAAGGTTTGTATAAAACTACTGGTGAGCACTGGCATCATGAAATTTGTATAAAAAAATTGCAATAGGTGGCACGCGAGCTGTTTGAAAACTGAATGTACCGCGACTGAATGTATGGAATGCGGGAGGGGAGAGGAGAAGTCGGTTAGGGGGTTTATGGGAGGGAGGGAGGGGAACTAGGGCGAAGGAAGGGAAATCTGGGGTGGGAGAGGGGACCTGGGTAAGGGGTTCGCGGGACGGGGTAAGGGGGTCAGTGGAGTGGGGAGAGGGAAGAGGGAAGAGGGAAGGAGGAGTTGGAGTGGGTACGCGAGAGGGAAAGGGGACGCGGGAGAGGAAGGGGAGGCAGAAGGGGAACGGGACGAATGGGAAAGGACACGCAGGGAGAGAATTTTTTTTTTAAATGGCATAGCAACGCATGTCGGGTACCAGCTAGTACGTTATAAGCATAAACACCACATATATAAAAAAAACCACAAGTGCAGTTTTTGGTTAGCATTATTATTTTAACACAATCCAAAGAAATTTGATGGAGTGATTCATAATTTTCGGCACTTAAAATATATTCTTCTAACCTAACTTTCAAAACACTTTGAGAACTCTTTGCCGATCTTACCCCTTAAGGGGGAAGACCGGTATACCAAAATTATAAATAGCCTATTTGTTTTGTATAGGTAAACAATTTACGTGTTATAAATGCTAATTTGGTAACAAAAGGTAAGATGAAGTGCCGTTTTTAGTAAATCTTACGGCTAATATGCTAATTTGCAATTTTAGTATGAATGCCGGTCTTGCCCCAAAAATTTCCGATTTAACCCCTCATTGAAAAATAATTTACATGATTTTTTGATTGGCAGTTTTTGAGTGTTTTACAGTGGATAACTCGATCAATAAAAATTTACTCACATAGTTAAGAGCTAAAGGTAACATAAAAAAATTAAAAACTTTGCGGAAACAGCATGAATTCTTCAATAAAAAATTCCAAAGTGGACCAATGATCAAAAAAATTCATCTCATCGAAAAAGCACACGGTCTTACCCCAACTCACTTAGATGAATTGACAGATGCTGTATTATGTTGATATCTAAGTGTATCCAGAGTAGAATTCCAACTCAGACCAAGTGTTTTGGAGGTTTCGGATTTTCCCAGTAATGTCGAATCGACAGACTGATTGAGGGAAGTTTCATCCGAGATGAGATTAGCGTCATTGGATTTCCATTTTCGTAGATTCATACAGGCAGATTTTAATATAGAATTTATACTATTACTTGAGTTTTAGCGTTGTCTCAAAATCATTACTTCCTGTGAGGAGATCGTCTACATAGAAGTCATGCATGATGCGCTGACTTGCGTCTGGCGAAGATTCTTGGGTATCCAGAGCAAGTTGCCGTAGACATCTTGTCGCTAAGTACGGAGCTGATGCCGTACCGTAGGTAATTGTGTTGAGTCTGAAATGAGATAATTTGTTTGAAGAAGGGTTTGACCAAACAATTCTTTGCAAATCACGATGTTTAGGGGTTATTAAGATCTGACGGTACATTTTTTCTATGTCCGCAGATATTACATATCTGTAAGTTCTGAAACGTAGAATTATTGAGAGTAGATCATCTTGAATGGTCGGTCCAACCATAAGAATGTCATTTAGAGAGAGGGCTGAGGATGTTTTCGCAGATCCATCAAACACGACCCTTAGTTTTGTGGTTTCACTGGATTCACGTAGAATAGAATGGTGAGGTAAGTAGAAATGATGATTAGTGGATGCTTTTTGTCGTTAATAGATATTTCAGACATGTGGTTTAGTTGAATATATTCATTCATAAAGTCAGAATATTGCAATTGTAAGGGTGGTGATTTTGAGAGTTTCCGTTCAACGGAGTGCCATCGTTTTGTAGGTGTGTTGAGTGACGAACCCAAGTCTTGTGGGTTTCCTTTGAGCGGAAGCTCCACGACAAATCTACCATCTTCATTTCTGGAATATGTATCTATGAAGTGTGATTCGGCAGCCTTTTCTTCCAAAGACTGAAGTGGATGAGAAAGGTTTTCTTCCAAATGCCAGAATTTAGTCATGAGATCATGCAAGGCATTGTTGTCTTTAATGGAAAATAATGAAATACCTTTGTCAGCTGGTGTGTCGGTGTGTGTAATTACCCAGCCGAAAGCGGTTTGTTGAAGTTGCGTTCCAAGTACATTTGTTCGCTTGCGTTCTAGGCAACTCCAGAACATGTCGCAGCCAAGAAGGATGTCGACTGATGCAGGTTGATGATAGGTTGGGTCTGCTAGCTTCATATGTGATGGAAGCGTAGCTGCGGCCTTGCTGGTGATCTTGTGTGCTGGAATGTTTGGAGTAATTTCATTTAAACAAATGCAAGATAAATTTTTTACAAAACGTTTGTTAATTCGAGAAGCAATGGTAATATTAGTTTTGAAATTACTGTTAAATGAAGCACCGGTTATTCCAGTAATTGAACTATTAGACTTTGTAAGCTGAACTCCTAACTGCGTAGCTAATTTTTTAGTGATGAAATTAGATTGACTCCCTTGGTCCAACAAGGCTCGAGCTTGAATAAAATGTCCTTGCGCATTCTTCACATTGAGGACGACAGTAGATAGTAATGCATGAGATTCATTTGCCATGGATGTAGCGGAGATGATGGGACTTTGTTCAGATCCACTTTGAACTTCCTTGTGACACAGAGTGTGATGTTTTTTGTTGCAAATTTTGCAAAGTGTTTTGCTTTGACATTGTTCGTAAGCATGACCTTGTCCTAGACAGTTGTAACACAAATGTAAACTCTTAACCGTGTTTATTCTATCTTGAACAGTCATTTTTTGAAACTTAGGGCATTGATACATACTATGATTTCCAGAACAAATCTTACAACGATAATTTTGAGATGTTACAAATGTTAAATTTGGTTTTTTGCTATTATTATTGTCAGATTTATGAGATGTTACAGATGACTTTGGAATAGATTGAAGCAGATGAGATTTATCGGTTAAAAACTTTATAAATGTATCCATGGAATGTACATGAGAATTTGGTTCTGGAATAGGAATTCTTTCCCATTCGCGAGCTGTTGTGAAATCGAGTTTTTTTGAGAAATGGTAAATTAATAAAGCGTCCCAGTGTTCTGTAGGTAGATTTAAGTTTTTTAGAGCCCGTAAATTGATTAAAATTTTATCTAAAAAGGATTGAATTTCCTTGGCAGATTCAACTTTAATTGTTGCAATGTCAAATATAGATTGAATATCATTTTGAATAATTGTTTATTTGCGTATCGATCTGTTAATAATAGTTTCCATGCAATGCTGTAGTTGTTGGAAGAGATTTCAAGAGATGTTAGTAATTTGGAAGCCTCTCCAGTTAATGAAGATTTGAGATAGTGAAATTTTTGTATTTCACATAATTGGTTATTTGTTTCAATTAAGGATTTGAATGATTCTTCAAAGCAAGTCCATTCAGACAATGCACCTGAGAATGTAGGTAATTTTAAAATTGGTAACTGCATTTTAGAATTAAGATTTAATTGAAGTGACTGGGTTTTGACATCGTTCGTCAGACGCGATCTTGCTTGGGTGATAGCTTTGAAGTAGATTACTTCGAAGCGATCGGTTTCATCATCCGAAGCGAGATCTGAACCTTCGTCACACATTAAGATTCGGAGTTGAATCTCCATGAATAAGTCATGTAAAGGTTCGACCTTAGCTAATCTCGCTTGAATGATTGACGGATCTGTTTGATTGTCATCTAATACCGACTGAAACTTGGTAATGAGCGCTTTAATCTGGCCCCTTCTAGCGATGAGTGCTTTCAGATTGTCCGCCATTATCAGATTATCAAAGATCCGCAAAGAGTACAAAGATTTAAGAGAAATGCTCCAATTTTACACAGTAAGGGAAGGAAATTAATGGATGGCTTAACTTTTGGCTTGCTGTGTGATGATGCTGCTTCAATCCGGGTGGAAGGACCATGCGCAGGCCCAGGTGTGGTTCTCTCCAGAGAGTCTGTAGTCAGGTTGTAAGTCTGAGCTGCCGTTGCTGACTTCCTTCTGTTCCACACCAAGGAACCGTACAGTGATTGATAGAGTGAGGGTAGTTTGAGTAGAAACACTTGTGTTTTGATACTGGATGTTTGAACTGTTTATTCGGGTGAATAATTTTACAGAGAGATTTGTCTGAACACTTGACTGACGACAATAATTTAGACTAATTAAAGTAACATTTTAAATTAAAGTAACAATTTGGGAGGCGGGAATGGGTACCGCCGCCCCGGGAACCTTTATTGGATAACCAACACCTCTGCCATAGGTCACCCCAAGTGGTTCGCTACGTTTGGTGATTTAGCAGGGGTGCCCGGGTTCATGGGGTGAGGTTTGTCTAGGTCTTGGAGGTGGATGACCAGGACATACTGAACCCCAGATTCCTACCCACCCCTTAAACCCTTTTCCTTCTCAGAACTCTCCTCTCCTTCCTTTCCTTAAAAAACCCTCCACACAGCATCCCCAAAGATGACATAGGCCCTGAGGGAAATTATTTTCCTCAGGGCCTCCTGTGTGGAGCTCATGTAAAAAAAAAAAAAAAAAAAAAACAGAAGCGAAAGACGATTTGTTTACGCTTAAACAAGCAGAGTTTAAACGAGGATAGAGAGAGACTGTTTGTAAGTTTTAGAATGTTTTAAGAGAAGAATGATGACAAGCGTCACAACATGCCATTTATAAACACAGAAAAGTGAAAGTTCATGTGCCACAGACAAGAAGAGTTTTAGATAAAACATTTTATGGCTATATGTGAGTAAAAGGTGGCATAGACGCGAAAGTTTAATATAAAGTGCTCTACACATCGAGATTAAAATGAATGATAAGAAAATGTTCAGTGCTACATGAATTTAAATATAAAATAAGATAATCACAACACACAACATCCAACAATATTATATTTAAAAAAATCGACTTTATGTTCCTCCCATATAAAACGCCAATTTCATATGTAAGGACCTAATATTCTGATACATTACAGTATGATTCTTTACTTTTATATATAGTAGATGGTTCATAAGAACTCGTCGATATCTTTGTAAGTATGTAACATTTATAAATATATATGTCATTAAAGAAGAAGATAACAATAATAATCTAAACTAGCGATGGGAAATATCGATGTTTTATCGATCTTTTTTACCATCGATGCATTTCGATACATTGTCAAAGATAAATCGATTTTTGAACAATCGATTCTCGCATCGATGTCAAAGAAGCGCTGTGATTGATCAGAATTAATCGATGTGAGATAAGCGTTGTGATTGATCAGAATTAATCGAAATATTAAACCGGTATAATCGTAGAACTCAAACGTCAAACACTCGGAAATGGAATCGATGTCAAAGAAGCGCTGTGATTGGTCAGAATTAATCGATGTGAGATAAGCGTTATGATTGGTCAGAATTAATCGAAATGTTAAACCGATATAATCGTAGTATTCAAACGTCAAAATTCATCCGGAAATGGAATCGATGTCAAAGAAACGCTGTGATTGGTCAGAATTAATCGATATGTTAAACCGAGACAATTGTAGTATTCAAACGTGAACTGTAAATGATGAAATATTACTTTTCGGTTATGACTTACGTTTCCAGTACCTATGTGTTAAAGATTTAGGTACATGGTGATTAGTGATTATTGTTCATAAGTAGGCAAATGTGTTCTTTTGAGGTTTATCGATTTGGTTGATGTATATTTGATTTATTATAAATGAACAACCGATCTTTCTAATTTCATCGAGTACTAACTTTCTAGTACCTCAAAATATTTTGGGTGACTGAATAAAAATATTGATGGTTTATTCTAAAAAGTGTTATCAGCGCTAGAATTAGACACTTCTGTACAAAGATATCATTACTCAATAAATACCGATTGCAAAAAAACAGTTTGGTGACTGTTTTAATATATAATAAGTTTCCTACAATCTAAATGTCATTTTGAGGTTATCCTTAAAATGACGCAAAATCAGAATTGTGGCATCTATAAAATTACATCATCTATAAGAATACAGATCTTTTTTAGAAACAGTTTCAAGGTCGGACCTGACCATAGATTATAGATAGTAAAGTATTATTGTAAATTATAGAAATTAATAATGTTGCTTGTAAATAAATCATTGCCAGCAATGAAAAATCTACTTAGCCATCCCGATGTATCCCACCCGCCCACCGCGAGAAAAAATACTGCCCTTGACCGCAGCTATTGCTCCTGAACTCCTAGCGAATAATCGATTAATCATTCGATTCTTTTGATGTTTCGATGGAAAAATTTCGATTATATAAATGTTTCGATCATTCCCATCGCTAAATTCTAAACGAAAATATGAAAGAGAACAAGAGTTTTCTGTGTCTTGTTTTCTCTTCTTCTTAAGGGAATAACCTTCAAAAGTTATAAAAGATTTTTTATTATTTCTTATAAAAAAATTAAATGTGTGTTCAATTTTCTCAAGTATGTGACCTAAAGCCAGGACCTCTCGCTTTCCGGGCGAACGGATTATTATTGGAATTGTGGGGAAATTTTTTCTCCCCATCTCATCGACTTGAAAACGGATGAATTTAAAAATATATTTATATCCTAATAAGTACATAAAACTCATTTATCACGATCTTACCACGACTTTTCGAAATTCAAATTATTTTAAAAGTTATAGCCATTTTAAGTTGTGTTTGGTGACCAGATCTGAATAGCCAGGTACTTCTCTACCTTCCTCTTCCCTATCTCCTTCCCCTCCCCACTACCTTCAGCCTCACAACATACCCCAATTGGGGATGCCATAGTCCCACTGGCTCCAGACGGGAGCAGTTGGGACTCTTGTGCGGTATTCATGTAAAAAATTGTTGGAACACACTAAATAATTGTATCCTATACCTAAATACTAGCTTTTTCATACATACACATACACTTTGTTTTATGTCAGGTCTTATATAAACCTAATATATTATTTAATTATTGTACGAGTACACATTTCTTTTGTATTTGTTAAAATATATACAATGTAATACATTATTTTAACAATAATAATGTTGGTTTAAGGGTTGGCAACATTTTGTATGTGGCAACCCATTTTAGTTATTTTGTTTTTTCTCTGTGCTCTAAGCCTTCTTCTCTTATTTTTCATGTAAAATGTACATCTTAAAATAAAGCCAGTTATTAAAGTGTTATATTTCTTTTTATTAAAATCACTAACTCAGTAGATTACAACAGGTTATGGGGCCCAGACACATACACCTTTATGTATAATATAAAACTTGCTGAGTTGTGGATAACTGCCGCAAATTGATTGACCGGCGAATTGAGGTTAAGTTAAAACCACGCCGCGTGTGTCGCTTCATTTTTTGCAGGAGGAAGGCAAAAAGAAATTAAAAAAAACATCTTGTTGAGTGTAATGATCAAGATGGAAGGAAACCAAAACGTGTTAAAACTGGAAGGTTCGAGAAACTGGAATGTTTGGAAGTTCCAGACTACAGTGCTTTTGCGTGGACAAGGATGGCTCGATGTAGTTGAAGGCCGAAGTATAAAACCTGAAGAACAGGCACAGAAAATTCTTTGGGAAAACATGGATGCAAAGGCTCAGATCTTAATAGTCACAAGGATGACAGAAAATGTTATGTTGCACATTATATCCTGTTCTACTTCAGCAGAAATGTGGAAAAAGTTGCAGAGTGTTTATGAACAAAAGACGGAGACTAGCATTCACATTGTTCAACAGCGATTTTTCCAGTACAAATACGAAAAAGGTACAGAAATGTCTGTGTTTTTGTCAAAAATCCAAGAAATGCAGAACCATTTAAAGCAAATGGGGGAAGAGATTTCTGAGAAATTTGTTATAACTAAAGTACTTATGTCGCTTCCAGAAGAATATAAACATTTTGTTTCGGCTTGGGAATCTGCCCCAGATGATAAGCAAACCTTGGACAACTTAGTGGCCAGGTTATTGATTGAGGAAGAAAGGCTTATGGATAAGAATAATGAACATCAGCAAACTTCATCATCGTCAGCTTTTTTAATGAAAAATAAAAAGACTGGAAAGTGTTTCAAATGTGGGAAAATAGGACATTTCCAGAGCGAATGTAAGAATAATAAAAATAATAGTGAAAAGAAAGTAATTAAAAAATGTTTTTATTGCAATAAAGTTGGGCACAACAAGAGTGAGTGCTGGTATAAGAAAGGAAAAGAGAAAAATGCATTTGTAGTACAACAAATACCTAAAGAACTTTATCAACAGTCAAAATGGTTGGTGGACACAGGTGCTAGTCAACATATGTGTCAAGATAAAAATCTGTTTTCGACATTTTCACCAGAAGTGTCACAAAAGTCTGTGATAATAGGTGATGGTACTGAAATAAATGTTATTGGCTGCGGACAAGTGGAGCTAGAGGTATTCAATGGACACCAGTGGGTTGAGACAACCATAGATAATGTACTGTGTGTGTCAGACTTACAAATAAACTTGTTATCTGTGAATTGTACGGCAGACAAAGGTTATGTCATGTTGACAGATCAAAACATTTGCAAGTTTTTCAAGAATAATAAAGTATGTGCGGTAGCAAATCGTGTTGGAAATATGTATATTATGGATGTTCGTTATAAATATAAAAACTGCTTTGCAAATGTAACTACAGTTAAATCAAGCTTGAGTGGGTGGCATGAGAAACTTGTACACCAGAATATACAGAAGGTGAAAAACGTGTTAGAGAGCAATAATATTAAAGTCTCAAGTAATTCTCTTCAGAATTGTCAAGGCTGCTTACAGGGTAAATCACACCGGCTGCCCTTTATGAACACTGAGACAAAACCTGTCTTTGAGGAATGCGATAGCTTAAACCTAGAATCTGTAACAGAAACACTCAACAATGAAAATGAAAATAACCAGCAAGAGTTAGTAGAAGATGTTGTGAGTGATCCAAACATTACAAATCAGATGTCAGATGATGAGCAGCACAGCTTATATGAACCTGAAGAAACAAGTGATGAAGATAGTGAACGCGATAGTACATTAAAGCCAGCTTCTCCTCGCAGAACCAAACGTGTCAGAAAGGCACCACAATTCTATACTTGCCAAAATGTGTACACTGCAGAGACAGAACCAGGCACCTATAAGGAAGCTATGCAGAGGAGTGATGCCTGTCAGTGGGAAGAAGCTGTCAAACAAGAACTGGATACTCTCAAAGCAAATAATACTTGGACAGTGTGCACTGTACCTCAAAAACAAAACATTATTAGTAGTAAGTGGGTATTCAAAATAAAGAAAGTTGATAATATTATCCAATATAAAGCAAGATTGGTTGCCAGAGGTTTTGAACAGAATGATACATTAGATTTATATGAAATCTACTCACCTGTTGCCAAATTGTCAACATTTAGATTATTTGTTTCAGTTGCTACAAAATTAAAACTATCAATACATCAGATGGATGACACTGGGGCCTTTTTATATAGGGATATAAAGGAAATTGTTTTTATTAAATTACCGGAAGGGGCGTATAATGGTTGTGATAATATTGTAAAACTAAATAAATCTTTGTATGGGCTAAAAAAATCCCCTAAATATTGGAATGAAAAATTTAACCATGTAATAAGTAAAGCAGGCTATGTAATGTCGAAGAATGATCCTTGTTTGTTTACTAAGTGTAATGGAGAAAACCAAACTTATGTTTTACTGTATGTCGATGACCTCTTGATGTTTAGTAATAATGAACAGGAATTAAGTGATCTTAAATTAAAATTACACAATGCATTTAAGATGAAAGATTTGGGACCAATTTCAAATTTTCTTGGTATCAGTGTTAAACAGAATTTGAAAGACGGTGTAACTGAATTATGTCAAAAATCTTATTTAGAAAATGTATTAAAAAGATTTAACATGGAAAATTGCAAACCAATATCTACCCCTCTTGATCAAAATTTTAATGTAAAAATCTTAGAATCTAAAGAATGTAAGTCTGACAAGGATATTGAAAACACTTGTAGGAAAATTATTGGAAGTTTAATGTATGCTGTCTTAGGCACTAGGCCAGACCTTTGTGTAGCTGTATCTATATTAAGTAGGTACCAAAATGATGCAAGTGATGTATTGTTGACTCATTTAAAAAGAATTTTAAGATATGTAAAATATACTCTAGATTATAAGCTGATTTTCAAATGTAATGATGATGGGCTTGTTGGGCATTGTGATGCAGATTGGGGTGGTGACACACGAGATAGAAAGTCTACCACTGGCTACTGTTTCAAGTTCTCCAATTGTCTTATATCGTGGTGTTCTAAGAAACAGTGTTCCGTAAGCTTATCATCAACCGAAGTAGAGTATGTTGCAGTCAGTATGGCGGCTAGTGAATCTTGTTGGCTGTCAAGTTTATTGAAAGACTTTAATAATATAAATGTTTGTCCTGTACCTATGCACTGTGATAACCAGTCTGCCATAATGGTTGCAAATACTGATAATATTAAAAGACTAAAACATATTGATATACGTTATCATTTTGTCAAAGATCTAATTAAGGAATCTAAGATATGTTTAATGTATGTTAAGACTGAGGATCAAATAGCTGATATGTTTACTAAGTCATTGAACAAAAATCTATTGTTTAAATTTATTACTCAATGTGGACTATACTAGATAATGTAAGAGTGTATTACATTGAGCGGGGGTGTTAAAATATATACAATGTAATACATTATTTTAACAATAATAATGTTGGTTTAAGGGTTGGCAACATTTTGTATGTGGCAACCCATTTTAGTTCTTTTGTTTTTTCTCTGTGCTCTAAGCCTTCTTCTCTTGTTTTTCATGTAAAATGTACATCTTAAAATAAAGCCAGTTATTAAAGTGTTATATTTCTTTTTATTAAAATCACTAACTCAGTAGATTACAACAGTATTAATAAATCATCACAAACATTACCATAATCCGGCTCCAAAAACTACAAAACCTCGTGAAAATTTTATTCAATTGATAAATGACCGTGGATGTGTAAACATTACTAATTAAAAAATGACAAAAAATCTTCATGGAAAGATATAATATACGTTGCTTACACAGCCAGAGGGGTTGTTTATCTGCTGTATACACCGTTAATAAAAATAATTCATCATCGGTTCTCGGAATTTAATATAATTTGAATGTTCTATACATTTCTTATTTTTGAAGATGTCGTTAAAACAAATACCATTTTAAAAACTAGATAAAATTACCTTTTAGATTTTTGTATTTGAAATATACTTTAATATTTAAAAATTGCCACATTTAAAAATTCAAACACGGAAAAAATTAAAAATTGTTACTGTTCTCAATTTGCCAACCACAATTTAGAAAAAAATCATTATTGAGGGAAAAATATAGGTTTAAAATTTACATAAAAATTCAATGGAATTACAATAAGATGTTATTGTTTTAGAAATTCGAAAGTATTAATAAATATATCTATTATACTTACAGATAAAACAAGATAATGAATTTTCTCTACTATGTAAGTAAATAAAATATAATAAGTAAAATGTGTTGAAAATATCCCTTTTGTGAATGCTACACGAGGTACGTGAATAAGGTTATTCTACAGAATGGGTGCATAAGTACTGTTATCGATGACTTGATTGCGCAGTAGTTAGGAGTAGTTACAAAAGCAAATTGGTTTTTCTTCAGTATGGGGTTAAAATGAAAATTTTTAAATTTCCCCTTGGAGAACATGAATAACTACAGTAGGAACATGAATAGGGTTTTTATCCAGTGTGTATACGTAAGTGCCTCGTTAAACGCGATTTGTCTGAGCAGGAGTAGTTACACTGGAGGCATGAATAAGGTTTTTCTCCAGTATGGGTGCGTAAGTGCACTGTTAAATATGACTTGCGTGTGCAGGAATAGTTACAATGGGAACATGAATACGGTTTTTCTCCAGTATGGGTGCGTAAGTGCATTTTTAACGCTGACTTACCCGAACAGGAATAATTACAATGGGAACAAGAATGGGGTTTTTCTCCGGTATGATTAAGAATGTGACTTTTCAAATGTCCCATTTGAGAACATGAATAGCTGCAGTAGAAGCATGCAAATGGTTTTAGTCCAGTATGGGTGCGCAAGTGTACTCTTAAATCTGACTTGCGCAAAAATGAATAGTTACAATGGGAACATGAGTGAAGTTTTTCTCCAGTATGGGTGAGTAAATGCACGGTTAAAGCTGATTTTTCTTTGCAGGAGTAGTTACAATGGGAACATGAATAAGGTTTTTCCCCAGTATGGGTGAGTAAATGCCTTTTTATGCGTGATTTTTCTGAACAGGAATAGTCACAATGAGGACACGAATATGGCTTTTCTCCAATATGGGTGCGCAAGTGCCTAGTTAAAACTGATTTGTTTGAGAAGGAGTGGTTACAATGGGAGCATGAATAAGGTTTTAGTCCAGTGTGAGTGCGAAAGTGCACCGCTAAATCAGATTTGTTTAAGTAGGAGGAGTTACAATGGGAACATGAATGAGGTTTTTTTCCAGTATGTGTAAAAATGTGACTTTTTAAATACCTCTTTTGAGAACATGAATAGCTGCAGTACGAACATGAATAAGGTTTTTCTCCAGTATGGGTGAGTAAGTGCACTGTTAAACCTGACTTATGTGAGAAGGTATAGTTACAATGCGAACATGAATAAGGTTTATCTCCAGTATGGGTAAGAATGTGACTTTTTAAATGTCCCTTTTGAGAACATGAATAGCTGCAGTAGGGACATGAATAAGGTTTTATTCCAGTATGAGTGCGTAAGTGCACTGTTAACGCTGACTTGTATGAGCAGGTGTAGTTACAATGGGAACATGAATGAAGTTTTTCTCCAGAATTCGTCTTCAGGTCTGTTATCGAGTCTGAAAAAGATGATGGATAAAGCTCAATAAGTAGATTTCTAAATGAAATATGAAAATTAAAAAACAAATTCAGACAAACATCGATTTTACCTGCAGCAGTCTCTGCAATACTTTCAGAGTGCTCTAGGCATTCCTTTTTAACATCTGGCAGGTCTATGTCTATTTCCGTATTAGGGATTACCCCTCCATCTTTTTCTTGAGGTCCTGGTTTTACCTTGACGGAACCAGTCTCTACATTCGTGCTACCTGGAATAACAATACATTGAAAAGACTTAGTGCATTAAAAATTCGTTGTTGGTCGAATTTGATTGATTGTGAATTGGCATTTGTGCTGTGGCAATTATTCCTTGGTCCCTTCTCCCCCCTCGATCACTCCCTCCTCCGGACTACAGTTTGATCGCAGTGGAATGCAGTGCATTCGTAGAACCGCATATAAAATCACATCGCAATATTACGGAATTAACCGTTATTTTATCTTGCCTCTCTTTGTATTGTTAATTGTTTAAATGAGCTCTCATATATTTGGTATTTTTATTTGTTTTGTTTTTCTTTTTAAAACTTTATTTAGATGTACGCATTTCGTGTATATCCTCTATCGGAGTAGATTTTTTAAATCATATGTACCAATTTGTGTATAAACTGAGTTTTTTAAGCTGCATTGTTGTCATGTAGGTGAGAACATCTGTAAAAATACATCATACATCTACTCTCATAATTTCCGAACGACTGCACCAAATTTGATAATTCTTTTTTTTGTGTTCGTTATTGTCAAGAAAAGGTTTTTATAAAACTACTGGTGAGCTCTGGCATTATGAATCTTGTATAAAAAAATTGCAATAGAAAACTGAATGTACCGGGACTAAATATATGGAATGCAAGAGTGGCGAGGGGAACTCGGGTAGGGGGTTCGAAGGAGTGGGGAGGGGAACCTGGGAGGAGGGAGGGGTGTCGCGGGACGGGGGAAGGGGGGTAGTGGAGTGGGGAAAGGGAAGGTGGAGGAGGCGGAGTGGGAACGCGAGAGGGGAAGGGGACGCGGGAGAGGAAGGGGAACGGGATGAATGGGAAAGGACAGGCAGGGAGAAACAACTTCTTTATTAAATGGCATGGCAACGCATGTCGGGAACCAGCCAGTATATAAATAAATATGTTCGCATTACGGAAGTTTTAAGGAAGAAGCGAAAACATTCCATTCTTAACTAGCAAATAGAATCTTTGGATAGAATTTCTAGTTACTAATCAAACGAATAACAGTTTCCGGAATCCTAATAGTATTTATTAAAGTACAAAAAACACGTTACATTCATGCTTAGTATACCCAATCCAAAAGATTTTTTCGGGTGGAGAAAGTGAGATGATTTACTTTCATTTAAAAATAGGAGCAGTTGACGGCATAATAAGACAAACGTTGTCCGAGTTCGTTAATAACAAAATTTGGTAGAGTAAAAAATACAGATGGATAGTATGAGGACAAATAAAAAACTAGCTACTGTCCTGACTGCGTCCATCCGAAACACCTCTGTGATATACGCAATGCAACTTACTAGTTGGCTGAACACTCTCCGCATACTGCAAATATTCCTTCTTCACATCCAGGAGGTGGAATTTTACATCCGTAGACGCCATTTCACCTGAGCCTTCTTTCTGCGACCATGGTTCAGTTTTAATGGAAACACTCTCTGGGTTGGGAAGATCCATGTCACTGCTGTGATAGCGTCCTGCTATGTGATGGTATTCGATCTCAGCTGAAAACAATTAAGGCCTGTAACAAAACCTCTCTATTTAAACATCATGTTCACTTTAAAATAAAACCCAAGTCTACTGTACACATTATGTAAACGAATTTTGTAAAATAATTTTACCAATTAAACCAAAATTCAGCCTTTCAACTATCAATATAAAATTAACAATACTTTTCTCACTCCTGTCAATGAAGTTAATGTTCTTGCCATATTTTTTCACTTGCAAATTAAATTTTGTTTCACACATTGACGCAATAATAAGTATGGCTTATAAATGTTTATAATTGCTGGATGAAATAATTAAAAATATTAAAACTCTCATAGCTTACTCATTTCCGACTTGAAAAACTATAAAATAGTTTATGTTATTACAGATAGCGCCGATTCACTTAGCCTAATTTCTTTTATACATTTAATAAGGGAGTAATTTAGATACTCTTTTATACCTAGAGTGCATACAGTTGGTAATACTTTCTGAAAACTAGCAGATGTATTCAACAGTATGGAGTATAGGCACAAGAACTCAGTATCACAATTCAGATTTGGGATATGATTTTAGATTTTCACGGCCAAAAGTATTTTGTTATTTGTTTTTAGGGTGTTATGCCGTGTTGCGCTACCTCCTCCTTTAGCCAACGTTAACGCCTTTAAGGACAGTAGTCCGAAACGTTGGCTAAGGGAGGAGGTAGCGCAACACGGCATAACACCCCAAAAACAAATAACAAAAACAGATTTGGGATGTTTATTTTTTATTTATTTAATTTTTCAGGTTCTCCATAAAACAGTTATACACTAAATTATTACGGAGAAGATAACAAAATTTAAGAGAAAAAAAGTCCAAGGGGACAGTTTTACTATGTTGAAAGGTATATCAAGAGATAGTTACTGAACTCTCTCTATAGATATCATTGAAGATGTTGATGCTCAATGCAGAATGGTTAAGTAGTTGAATTGCTCTGTTTAATGGCGCATTCTGAAAGGAAGAAGTTCTCGCTTTTGGAGCATAAAAAAGTGCGTGGGATCTCCCACGAGTATACGCATTAGGGACATATAGGTTAATCTCCTTCAAAATAGATGGATTTGGTACAGTACCGGAGATCAGCTTAAAAAAATGTTTCCCCAAAAATTATTTTCGGCGGGCTTCTAAGGTATTATGATCAAGTATACCTGTTAAGAACAATGATGGATACAGGAATGGGTAGTATGTTGCTTGAAATGGCTTAAAAAGAGCGTCAAATGGACCAGAAATTAAAATAAAACTAAACCTTGGCGATTTAAGCGCCCTCGAGGTGTTTTTTTTTTTAATAAAAACATCGCTACAGAAATGAACAATTATTAATAACTGTACCACTCTGCAATAAACTCCCACGTAACCAATGAAACGACAGAAGAATGATCGCTCAATTACGGACTTGACAAACAATCAATAATTGTTACACAAATGGGAACAACAGGAATTATCGTTATGCCGGCGCCAGACATGTGTTCAAAGATGTGTTCAAATATGTGTTCACATGTGTGGCACGGGCAAATGATACTGTGTTCACTTATTTGGGCACATATGTGCGCTTTGCCGTTCCGTGTCGGTTTCTTTAGCGCACATCAAAGGGATCAGCGTCGAAATGTTTGCATGCCTGCCACACTGCGCGAAGCCCAGTAGCTCGAGCGTTGCCGTGGAGAGTTGTCGTGCCGCGTGCGTACACGAACAAGCTATAACCAAGCGAACTTATAATGGAGTGGAACAATGAGGGCGTGTTCGAATTCATTGAATTGTTACAAGGAGAGCCTGACATATGGGACCCAAAACGAAAAAACCATAAAAATAGAAATAAGATTAATGACGCCTGGAGCCGTATTCAACGGAATTTCTCGATACCTTGCGCTATCGAGGAATTAAAGCGCAAAAGAAATTCCCTACTTACCCAGTACAGAGATTGTTTAAAAAAAGTGAAAGAGTCAACCAAAACTGGATCTAGTGTTGAGGATATTTACAAACCTTCATGGTTTGCATTTGATGCCCTCCATACGTTTTTTTTTTTTTTTTTTTTTTTTTTTCACGTCTTCGTTTTGGCTGTTTTTGTTTATTTGTTTGCACGTGTAATAAATAATTACTAGCACATAAATAATATAAGCAAACTGTGTCTACCAAATCGTCGTCCATGTTATGTGAGGTCTATTTGAAAACTGTGAGCTCAAAGGAGTGATCAAATCTTTGAACACATATCTGGCAGAGACACACATAAGTGAACAAAGGTGTGCGCAAAGTCTTCAAATGTGTGAACACATCTTTGAACACATGTCTGGCGCCGGCTTTAAACGAAAGTGGGCCATTCTGATGAAGTAAAGCTACACTGAGTGCAGAACTGTCAACTTGATGTTGGTTAGTTATGCGTGGAACAAACCAATTGTCAGATTCATGAATTATGTATATAGGTAATAGTAACATCAGAAACATATCTCTAAAGAAACAGTAATGGTTTATGAATTTAAAGGCGAAAAATAAGACACTTATTGACGTCTATTTTTGATATTGAGTGTAACAAGACAAAATATGTTGTAATAATTCAATTTATTAAAAAAAAACGAGTTAAATATTTCACCCAAGGTCAAGATTAGATGAACTATCTAATCGCTTGGATTTAATGTGTAACAGCGGCCGTAAATAAACAGTTAACAAACTCATGTCCTCTGTCGCATCTTAACCTGGTTGGTGTTAGGTAAAATAATAATATTTAGATGACTTGTATAGCGCCGTTTTTGTGAAAAATCACCTCAAGGGCGCTGTATAAATTTATAATACGTTTCTACAACCCTACTTCTAACTATAAAGTAGACAAATCACTACAACAGCACCCTTGAGGTGATTTTCCATGAAAACGGCGCTATATAAATTAGCCAATTATTATTATTACTAACAACTTTATTATGGCTAAAAATTGGTTTATCGATCACCGATACGAAACTATATGTACAATGATTTGATCAGTGAACGCGATGCTGCGGTAAAAATGTACTGTACAGGATATAACGTAATTGTGTACAGGTAGAATATGTATATAGGACCATACCTACCTGAAAGGTCACTAGAGATGAACACTGGGAAAAAATTCGGTTTACGGGAGATGGTCCTAGATAATTTTTTATTTATTTTTTTATTTATTTGTGTTTTTAAATTTGTTTGTGTAACATGGTCTGTGCCCCTTTATACCGCCTGCTCGCGTCACGGCAAAAAAACATCCCTGTTTTCAAGTAGTTTAGCGGCTACGCTAGGTTTGTGTAACATGGTTTGTGCCCCTTTATACCGCCTGCTCGCGTCACGGCAAAAAAACATCCCTGTTTTCAAGTAGTTTAGCGGCTACGCTAGGTTTGTGTAACATGGTTTGTGCCTCTTTATACCACCTGCTCGCGTCACGGCAAAAAAACATCCCTGTTTTCAAGTAGTTTAGCAGCTACGCTGGGTTTATGTAACATGGTTTGTGATACAAAAGTGAGTAAAATTTATAAAAAATAAGTACTTAAAATATAAACATGTTATTTTACGTTATTGATATTACTGCTTAATGGCAACACTTAATTTTGTGTGGTAAAAACATCTATGTTATCTTGTTTTTCTATGATCTTCGTACTTCGTGTGTCAAAATGCTTCTAAAATGACTATTTTCATGTGTGTGTATAAAATTTTTTAAAGTCGTGTAATTCAGTTAATATTGCTTGCTGCCGCCTAATTCTTTCAGATTCGGATTCCCCGGCCCATAGTTAGTATAAAAATAACTAGTTTGATTTTCTAGGAATCAGAATGCTTCCAAAATGGCTATTTTCCTGTGTGTGTATAAAATTTTTTAAAGTCGTGTAATTCAGTTAATATTGCTTGCCGCCGCCTAATTCTTTCAGATTCGGATTTTCATCTCCCGTAAACCATGTTACACAAACCTAGCGTTAGGTTAGGTTAGGTTAGGGACGCGAGCAGGCGGTATAAAGGGGCACAAACCATGTTACACAAACCTAGCGTTAGGTTAGGTTAGGTTACGCATTTTTAAGACTACGAATTTTCATACTTTTGGTTTAAGAATACGGCCGTTGAGATAGTCGTAATTCATCAGGTTAATGTGTTATGTGATGAATTATGTGAGGAATTATCGTGTCGGAAAGTTTTACGTTATTGATATAGGGATAAATATTTTTGAGAGCTGGTAACACTGCCGGCACATGTTTTTGTACATTTCTTGTTTTTCTATGATCTTCGTACTTCGTGTGTCAAAATGCTTCCAAAATGACTATTTTCATGTGTGTGTGTATAGAAAATTTTAAAGTCGTGTAATTCAGTTAATATTGCTTGCCGCCGACTAATTTTCTTAATAATAATAATAATAATAATAATTGGATAATTTATAAAGCGCCGTTTTTGTGAAAAATCACCTCAAGGGCGCTGTACAATTTATTAGGAATGCTTAGGTTCTAACTGATTTTACTATTTACAAATGGATACAGAAATATACTTACCTGGCAGGTCACTTCCGATAAACACACTTTAATTATAAGTTTATGCTTGGAGAAGATACGGCTTTGCACGCGGAGGACATTACAGTTAACACACTGGACATTGCGTGATTTTACATTATTTGCTACCCTCATCGCTGTTAGTACCTATTACATTTGTGAATAGAAAAAGTAGAGGTATTTATTTTAAAATACTGGAGAATTTAGGACTATTGGAGATTAGTGGCAAAAGTATAGTTGATATTTATTTTAAAATACTGGAGAATTTCGGAATCTTTAGGGCTGGAGAATGTTCATGAAATGACCTTCACAAACGCTTACATTTTTTTATTTATTTTTTTTTTTTCTCTGTTTTACAGGTTAGTTATTTACGGTGTCGCGGGCATTGAAAGTGAAGGTGAAAGATTTTGAGTTTATGGATACGACTGTCTGAAAAGGTGAGTTTTAAGTCTAGCTCTAAATTCCGCCGCGTCTGTGATCATTCTTAAGTCATGTGGCAGTCCGTTCCAGGCTTTAGGTCCTGACACTCCGAAAGCGTGCTCACCGAACTTAGTATCTGGTGTGCGCTTTGGTTCCTTTAACCTTCCGATAGCTGATGACGCTGCTGACCTCAAGGTTGACTGTCGATGATTGGAAATTTCTGGAATACACAATTCCGATAAGTAAGCCGGAGCCATTCCATTAAGGGACTTAAATACCATCCAGCAGAGCTTAAACTGGATCCTTTCAGGACATTTAAGCCAGTGTAGATTTTTGAGATGCTCTGAAATATGGGAATATCTTGATACGCCGGTGATAAGTCTTGCCGCAGCGTTGAAAACGGATTGTAATTTGTTAATTTGATATTTTGGAAGACTTGCATATATTCCGTTGCAATAATCTAAACGTGAAACCACATACGAATTGACTAGTAATTTAGTCGCCTCTGTTGGCAAGTTTCTCCTTACTGCTTTAATTTGCCTTAATTGAAAAAATCCCGTGCTTACGGTTCTGTTCACTTGGGTTTTAAGGGAAAAATCAGCGTCCAGATTGATACCCAGTAGTTTTATACAAGTCTTTGGAGTGATGTCGCTTCCTGAAATGGTTATTGGGGAGTTATCAATGTTATGCTGACGTCTGCTTGTGGCGGTCCAAAGAAACTCAGTCTTTGACGGATTTAGTTTTAATCTATTTGAGGTCATCCAGCGGGTAATTGCTTCTAGCACTCAATTATGCGAGTTTTTAGACTGTCTACTTCCTCTGGTAAGCAGTAAAAGTAAACTTGTTGGTCATCAGCGTAGCAATGAGATAGAAGGCCAAATGATTCGATTATTTTAGCGACATCATTTGTGAAGAGGATGAAAAGAAGTGGGCCCAGAACAGACCCCTGGGGTACTCCAGATGAAAGGGTTGCATATTTTGATTGGTTTTTCCCTACCTTTACGGCTTGTATACGGTTACCCAAGTACGATGTCAGCCAGCTTTTAACGCCGCCATTTAAACCAAAGGATTCTTCTAATCGCTTAATAAGAAAATCATGGTCGATCGTATCAAAAGCGGCACTCATGTCCAAGACTGAAAGGAGTGCCAGTTTTCCCGACTCGATAGCAAGAGTTATGTCTGACAAAACACGTAGTAATCCAGTTTCCGTTGAGTGAAACCTTCTATATGCAGATTGGTATTTAGTCAGCAATTCATTTGAGTTTAAGTGATATATTATCTGGGAAGCAGTAATTTTTTCTAGGATTTTGGAAATTAATGGAAGATTTGAAACGGGTCGGTAGTTTGAGAGATCTTCAGCGTCCAATTGCGGTTTTTTTATAAGTGGAGTTACAACAGCTGATTTAAGGGGTTTTGGGAAATCACCCATGCTGAGTGACTTATTGAAAAGATGAACTAGAAAGGGAGATATTTCCTTGCAACACTTCTTCAGTAACCACGTTGGAATAGGATCGAGTGAACACTGCTTGTTCGGTGAAGTAAGTATTAATTTCCTTACTTCCTCGATGGTTGTAGGTTTGAAGGCAGAAAAGTTTCCGCTATTGCTTTTAGTAAAATATGGTGGTGGGGCGGAGGCTGTTAGGTCACGTATTGACTTAATTTTGTCAAGAAAAAATTTGGAGAAGGTTTCCGGAGCTATTTCGGTTGTATTTTGCGTACGTACATCGGCAACGACCGTCTTAATAGAGTTCCACAGACTTCGTAGATTTTGACGCTCTGAATCGATCCTACTTGTCCAATATTCAGATCTTTTCGAGCGAATTAATAGTGCGTACTCTTTTTGAGCCCGTATCCAATCGTCCCGTGAAGTAACGCCTGAGTGTCTGTAGGACCTCTCCAATTTACGCATTGATCTCTTCTGGCTCCGACATTCTTCGTCAAACCAGTCATCAGAACTTCGCAGTCGCCGAGTTTTTGTTGAAGTTGGAGCATATTTATTTAGAAGGGTTGAAAGAAAAGTGTTGTAATATTCTGTCAGTTTGGTTGGTGACTCTGTTTCCCAAACGCTTTGTGTACAAAGCGGAGAAGCCTTTAGTTCAGACAGAAACTCATCAAAGTTAAAACTTCGCCATGCTCTTGACGTGATAGTTACGTACGGGATTTTCGGAGGGTTAAAATCGATTTCAGCGCGAATTAACCTATGATCTGATAGCCCTACATCCACGCTATCCGCTACCAAAGGCGGGCCGCTCGACTTTGAGACAAAAATATCCAAAGTTCCGCCTGCATCGTGAGTTGGAGCATTAACCCATTGATGGCATCCAAAGCAGTCAAAATTTAACGGTGTTGGGTGAATCCGGACGCTCTAGATGTATGTTAATATCGCCCGTTATAAAAATGGTATCGGAAAGTCCTACAACTCGCTCGAGAAAATACGAAAGTTCATTGAAAAAGTCCGAGGTAATTTGTTTTGAGCCAGGTCGGTACAGGGTGCATAAAATGAATGAAGCTCCTGCTGAAAAAACTTGGCATCCCAGGTACTCAAAAGTTACGTACGTACCTAGTGACAACTTTGTCAAACGTAAGCCCTGGCGAGCTAAGATTGCTATTCCTCCGTGATTTACGCTAGAGATGCTATCATCCCCAGAAATCGTGGCTTTAGGTCGGGCTTCTTCTAGTATCGCGTACCCTAAAGCTCGGAGTCGCTTTATTGAAAAAGAGTCGCTGTTTTCATGCCAAGTCTCCGTTATGGCCAGAATATGCAGATTCTGTTCATTTAACACTTCCGCTACCTCCTCTACTTTATTGTTGAGAGATCTGACATTCCAACATCCAATACCTAGTTGACGGCTCTTAAAGTTGGCATGCCGTTGTACACGTGTTTTAACAATATTATATTCTCTCTCAGGCTTTGAGAGGATTTGTGTTGGAACGTTTCCCTGTTCGGGTATTGGTGGTGACGTAACTATTTCAATGCCCAGATGTTTTTTCCTGTTCCTCCCTCCACGACAGCCCCTGAATCTAATTTTGATTTTATGGGTAGTGATATTACCGCGTTCGAGGTTATGCTGCGAAATCTTTGCACTTATTATTGGGTCCAAAACACTTTCACTGTTGAGTTTAAGTAGTGTAGCCCGGTCGTAAATAATTTTGTCCTCAGATACCATAGCGCGAGGTGTACCCCCGTAAATCACTCACATCACACTTGGCACTTGCTATTCACTGTGGTCTTTAACATGTGGCAGGTTGCAGTCCCTTTTCGACCGATGACCGATGACCGTTTCTTAAACGCTCTCACTCAAGAGTTTTAGAACAACGTGGCAGATTTGAAAATAAAATATTTTAACATTTATGATTAAACTTGAATTAAGTCCGACAGAGCGACAATAAAATTATTTTATTTTTATATACTTGACGTAGAAATTACCGCGGTTATTTTTTGTTATATTTACTGACGAAAAACTTAAAACTTTCCAAGGTATGTAATATGTTTCCATAATATGTTCTGGAAAGAGCGAGTAGCACAATATGTTATAATGCGAATGCGTAAAAACTGGCCAATCAAGTGTTAAGCGATAAATTCTTACAGTAAACAAGCACTACTTAATACAACACTAGTCAATACAACGAGGACCTACCGCGGTGGTCAATTCTTACATTCTTAGTATAATTGTAAAAGCTTTGCTACATAAAGTGATTTTTATTAAAATGGCTTCGTGCCGTGGTAAAGTAACACAATTATTGTGCAGTTTACACGATACTTACTTTAGAAAGGTGGAACAACAATTATTACTGACGACAAGGAAGAAAAGAAGATGCTGAATATCGGGATTTGACGTATCAACTATCCATAGACCACAAAGCA
Organism: Limnephilus marmoratus; assembly: GCA_917880885.1. NCBI lineage: Eukaryota > Metazoa > Arthropoda > Insecta > Trichoptera > Limnephilidae > Limnephilus > Limnephilus marmoratus. The sequence goes on from OU862930.1 coordinate 751,120, forward strand.
CTCTCTTTAGGGTGCCTATTTACAAAAAAAAACTATCCATAGACAATGTGTCTAGTGTATTTTTTTTATTATTTTCTTCAATAGTTCGTTGTCTATGTAAATGCCTAGCGCCCAGGCGGGTATAACTCCGATCCAAAAAGTGAACCGAATCTTTGGTGAAATCATAAGTCCCCTTCGATTTGTTTATGGTCCCCAGCTACTACCTCCACCAATAGGAATCTTGGATTTTTGTTGCATTTTTCTGCTTTACTTTCGTTTGACATTTACAATGCATTCACATTTCCGACGCAATAAGATGGCAATAAGTGTGAATATGGATTTTGGGAATTGAACGATCGAATGAAAAATGGAAGAACAGGACCCTTAATTGGAACAAAATTACAGGTGGGAAACTTCCTTTGGTTGATATTTCAGTGTTCCTAAAGTAGGTATGTTATTTAAGTAGTATTTTAATCGGTGTTGTACATGTTTCCGTTTTCAGAACATATTTATCCACCCGGAATCTAATAAGTAATTGACGCATTCGAACATCACCATTACATCTTAAAAAGGTATACATGTTTTCTATATTGCATCGACCTATCTCATTAATTTAATCTTCCCCAATTTCCTCTCTAGATTTTGACAATAGTGCTTATGTTTTTTTATTATATAAAATAGATTTTAACAATTAGCATTTCATTTGCTTTTTTCACAAGTTACTTATAGGAGTTAGGTTTGCTAAAATACGTATTATTCAAGTATGATTTTAGATTTTCACGGCAAAAAGTATTAAAGAGATTTTTTTTGGGGTATTGTGCCATTTTACACATCAACCCTGATGATAGGAACAACACATTTATCACTACGCTTGCACTTTCTGTTCTTATTTTTAACATTTTTTTAATATTTTTATCAGTATTAATAAATGTATTCCTATTTTTCAGTGGAATCTGAACCGACAAAACTTTACTTGTTTACAATAAGTGTAACATTTTATATCCACATCCCAATACATTCGCTTCTGTTTCTGGAGATGGTTAGATGAGATTAAGGGAAATACTATCAGTCATTGGTCATTGAGAATGATGCAGAGGTAATTATTATTTTTATTACTTACTTTCATTTTACAAAAATTTAATAACGTCAGACAAATTTAATGCATTTGAGTAGGTTTCTTTATATAAGTAAGTAGGTATCCTAGAACTTGGTTTAGTATGAGAGTAATAAAAAAATAAATGACATGGGAGGAAATGTAACTACATACATACATAGATATGTACATGTAGACAAATAAAATAAAAATTCAATTTTTTAACTAATTTCCATATACACAATATATGTACATGTACCATACCGTGTACATGTACCATACCATACATATACCATATACATGTACACAAATAAAAATAAAATTCCATTTTTTAACTAATTTCCATAAGTGAACCAATATAGTTTTTATAAAATATAACTTCTTTAGTAATATTTTTTGTTTTTGTTTTGAAGAGTTTTAATTTTCAATGTACATTTGTTACATTAATTTTAATGATTTCAGGAAAAATATGATGAACTGAACTAAACTAAACTCCAAATTAATAAATATTATACATATTTGAGCCCCGAATGAAACATCAAACATCTTATGTAAACTAATGTCTCCATGGACCTTGGTTATATTTTGGCAATATGGTAAATTTATTTTAGACCTGACGAAAGATATAATAGGTACGTTAAGTAATTTATAGTAATTTTTAGTCTTCATGTGGCAATTTGCTACAGAAAATATATATATTGCTATAACCTGCTTCATTGTATTCTTGTTTAAAATATGTACATGTAATTCTGAGTTTTTCATTTTTCTGTTATAAAATGAAATTTTTTTAAATTCAGTAGTTTTGTAGGAACGCACAATCATATTTTAATTGTATGTATTTCCTGTTGGTATTTCATGTTTTTAATAAAATTCTTATCATGTAATTACGAGTTTTATTTTTAAAATAATATTTGAGGCTAATAATTTGGGCGGTACTGGGTAGGCCCCGAAAGAAAATAATATTGTCTATGGTCGCGCCTTTTTTGTTGTTGCTTACTCTATCTTCGTCTATGGTGTGTGACGTCACAAATCCCCGTCATCATCATCATCATTCGAAAAATTATTGCATTTTGATGGTGAAATAGTGACCAAATTTTTCTCGAACAAAAGCCTGAAGTTATCAATCTAGTGGGTGGTTTGTATATTTATGCTAGCGCCTCGCATAAATATACCAAGCAGAGGACTATCTAGGCTCTAGGCCCTAGGCTATAACCTTGAAAATGCCAAAAGCAGTACCAAATTCTTATAGATAAAGCTGAATTATAGATAGGTCTAATTTTAAACGTCAAATAATTCCAATTGCGCGATTATGATTATCAAACGAACGTGAATTCGTATTTGAATTTGTATTGTTGACATCGCCGATGGACATATTTCTTTCAGAAATTGTTTACATGATTTCCAGAGGTGGAAAAACGGTTAAACAATGGTTGGTCTACAATTGATTCAGAAATCAGGTAATTACATGAGACATTAACATACTTAATTTATCTAATCAATTTGAGGTTAAATGACATTTGTATTGTATTTTTATATAATATGCCTTCAGTTTTACTTTAATAAGTCACGTATTTCTCGTACGTCATACATATTGTCTGTTAATGTTATATTATCGTTAAAACAAACTTATGGGTCCGACTGGTTAATGTTTCAGAAAATGTTCCAGACTTTGAATGATTTTGAAGCTTTACATCACGCACACCTTATAACATTGTTTGGCAGACCGTATAATGGCAGGTAAAATTATTAATGCTTTAACTAGGTAACATATTATCGCGATGTTTTCCCGCAGGGTATTCAGAGTGGACGGACCGCCAAACAACTCGGTCTTGACATACACTCCTTGCCTCATTCACATTCATGCATACTATTCTATTATTCTGAATCTTGACGTGGCCCGACGCAAGCAATGATTCATTTGATCATGCCGGGTTTTCCTCTGGCGAGCTATTCCGTATTTTTTGTGAGAACGAGATAGATATCGCGCGAGAACTCCTGTCAGATTTGTGTCATTTTCAATGGCTGTTATTTGCTTTTTCTACGGGCCGATGTCAGAATTTCAGCTGTGAGCTGTCACGTATGTTGGTTTAGGTCATTTTAAACACACATTCATGCAAGTATGCATGCTTATTTATTCTTTTAACAGCGATATAAAATCCCACAAATCTGACAAGAGATCTCGCCCAATATCTATCTCGATCGATATAGATCTCGGGTGAGATCGCTTAAAAAAGCAAATAACAGCCATTGAAAATGACACAAATCTGACAGGAGTTCTCGCGTGATATCGATCTCGTTCTCACAAAAAATACGGAATAGCTCGTCTGGTGTCCCCGACTTCATTACCACTCACATCTGCGTCATATATTCTTGTTCCATTCATTGTTCATTCGCTTTGCATGCCCAAACCATCTGAGGGTCCCTTTCTTAACCCTCCATTGGTGACGTATATGTCTGTGAGACCGGGTAATTCGAAAAAGTGTAATTTTTTTACCGTTCATCGAATCACAATGCAATTTTGAGTAGTTGCCTTATTCCACGCCCCCTACCGTCAGTCTACACCGCGACAGCGATGCGGACGCACGTTATAGAGTTTTTGTGCCAACCCGGTGCATGAGACCGACATCACCAACTAAGTAAGTCAAATGGTTATTGGTAATTTTATAAGAGAAAATAAAAAAAAGGAATATTATCATTTATGTTTTTCTATTTTATGTTTCAACTGTTATAAGACTGATTTAGTCGTTAAATATTTAAGATTGTTGAGTGTAAGTAAATATTGTTAAAATATCACATAATTTTAATGCATCTAAAGATATTGTGTTATGTTAATAAAAAAAGAATTGATTTAAGGAATACCTATGTTTTATTGACAGAAAAAGATATCATTTTATAAACTTTCCAATGAAAAGTAGCATGAACAGTAAATTATTGAAACACTGGTAGTCAAATACCCCGGTGCGTGAGACCGGGGTCACCAACGATGTAAGTCAAATTCACGTCACCAATGGCGGGTTAATCTTGCTCATTACGCTTACATCAGCCTTGCATTTTTTGCAGATCTCCAACGATCATACATGGTTTTTTCGTTCTTCTTATGAACAAAATATGTCATCACAAGGGAAAAATATGGTATATTCTGTTCACAAACTTTGTGAACAGAAAGCGTGGCAAATAAATTTTATTTGATTAATTTGTGGCGTTTTTTACGCTCTTATTGTGTGATCTTGCAGTTGGAGATTTTCTATGCTACTCGCCTTTGCAAATTAAACACTTTTTGCATTTGTCTGATCGTACTTTATATATTTCTTGATTTTCATCCAAAAAATATTACAGTATGGCTAGGGTTTTAAAATGGAACACATTTTTTTCTCCTAAGACAAAAAAGCTACATTCTTTTTTTTTATAGAACTAATTTGAATAGAAAGAAAATAATAAAATTAGGTAGGTACTTGCCTAGAAGTAATCTCATAGAACAAGTACCTACTTAATAAATATCAATTTTAACCATAGCTCCCCGACAAAAAGGGCTGAAATTAAATGAAAGTTCTTTTTAGAACCATATAAAAGTTAAAATTGATTATTATTATTTGTCAGAATATATATTTTTTTTAATTAGAAAGATTAAATTATTTCTTAAAAATAAAAAGAGAGCTGAAACTAGCTAATACATATATCGTAATTCATTGATTGTTGTAGTTAGTTTAGAAACAATAAAATAATAAATTGAAGTAAATCATTAGAAGAAGCATAAAAAAAAATAACACTAAATTAAAACAGGTTCATCTTCTTGATCCTAGATCGATAGCCTCTGCAGTTCTTGTCCTCAAGAAAGATGGCTTCTTTTTGATCCTTGGCCTTAGTAAAGATGACTTCTTTTTGATACTGCTCTTCTTAGATGTTAGTGGTTTATTTTGATCCAGGTCTTCTAAGATGTGATAGCATCGTCCATCGGTAGAAGACACAATTTGGTAATGGTTCTTTTCATAGACCCTTGCTGCGTCTTCAAGGTGAATACACGGGTTATCCCATCTTGTCCAGGGTGAGTGGCGATGACACGTCCCATCCTCCATAAATTTGGTGGTGCGTTGTCGTCTTTGATGATAACTAAGTCCCCAGTCTTTAGTTGTCGCCTGTTCCCATCCGTCCATTTAGTCCTTTGCTGCAGCTCTCCCAGATATTCAATTCTCCATCTTGACCAGAAGCTCTGTCTTAGCTGGCTTAGTTTTTGGAAATTATTAAGTCTGTTTATGGGAATCTGTTGTAGGTCAGGTTCAGCTACAGCTGACAGGTTATCACCAATAAGAAAGTGACCTGGAGTAAGTGCGAAGAGGTCGAGGGGATCATTGGATAGTGAAATTAAAGGCCTAGAATTTATGCAGGACTCTATTTGGTATAATAACGTACACATCTCTTCATATGTTAATGAAGAGACATTTGCCACTCTTTTTACGTGATATTTCACACTTTTTATGTTAGATTCCCAAAGACCTCCATGATGAGGACCTTTAGGTGGGATAAAAACCCACTGAATAGACATGTTAGTTAAGTAATTAGCTATTTCCTTTTGAGAGACATATAAATTATACATATTTTTCAATTCATTATTCGCTCCAACAAATGTAGTAGCATTATCAGAATACAATTTACTAGGTTTTCCACGTCTAGAAATGAAACGCTTTAAACAATTAAGAAATGCATCTGTAGTCAGAGAGGTGACCAGTTCTAAATGAACTGCTTTAGTAGAGAAGGATATAAATAAACAGATATAAGACTTGACTGAATTGGATCTCCTACTGATTCCAGACTTTATTAAGATTGGCCCTGCGTAATCCAGTCCTGTAACAGAGAACGATCTACATGGTGACACTCTATCCTCTGGAAGATCAGACATTATTTGATGACTTGTTTTTGGACTGCATTTGAAGCATACAATACAATTTTTGAGTATTTTTTTAATAGCATTTTTTGCCATTATAGGCCAATATTTTAGCCTAATAAGTGCTAGTAACGTTTGAGTACCTACATGCAAATTTGTATAATGAAAATGTTTAATGATTAACTTTGTTAGAGGGTGATCGTGAGGTAGTAATATCGGATGTTTTTGTGCTTCATGTATCAGTTTTCCTCTGGATAATCTCCCACCTACATGCAATAAATCCATATGTATAAATGGGCTTAATGATTTGAGATGACTGGTTTTATCTAAGTTTTTTCCCGCCTTTAATGTTTTAATTTCCTTTGAAAATGAATAAGATTGAGCGACTATTATTAATGATTGTAATGACTTGTTTAATTCTATTATTGAAAGTTGTCCGCTAAATGTATGTGTTTTTCTTGTATTATTAATGAAACGTAGGATATAAGCAGTTACTCTTTGTAAACGCGTGAGAGAAGAAAAACGATAAAACAATTCCCAATCTTTATTCATACTGACGGTTAAATTTATTTTGGTTTTTAATTCCGGTGGATCGATGCAAATTTCCTTATAGTTCGGCCAAGTTACTTCATCTTGAGTTAACCAATTAGGACCTCTCCACCAGATTTCTGAAGAAAATAGACTTTTAGCACTGGTTCCTCTCGATAAAATATCCGCAGCGTTATCTTCGGAGTTGACATGCTTCCATTGACTGGTTTCGCTTCTTTCCTGTATTTCTGCAACTCTGTTTGCAACGAATGTATTCCATCGCGCTGGTTGATTTCCTATCCAGCATAGAGTTATAGTGGAATCACACCAATAAAATGTTTTATCCAAATGTATAAGTAGGGATTCCTTTACTTTTTCAACAACTTTTGTTAACAGAACAGCACCACATAATTCCAATTTAGGCAAGGAAATGGTTTTTAATGGAGCTACTCTTGATTTAGCTGTGATTAATTGAGAATGCCGTTTTCCTGATTGGTCTGTGGATAGCATATATACGCAAGCAGCATATGCTTTTTGGGATGCGTCACAAAATCCGTGCAATTGTATATTTACAGTTTGATTACATATAATTTTTCTAGGTATTTGAAAAGAATTTACACCTTTTAAATCTTCTAAATATTTTTTCCAAAGCTTCAGAATTTCTATAGGTATTTCTTCATCCCAAGATATCTTTTCTTGCCATAATCTCTGCATAATAAGTTTAGCATTCAAGGTTACTGGTCCTAGCAAACCTAATGGATCGAAAATACTAGCAATCAGCGACAAAATATTCCGTTTATTATAAATAGGATGTGACGGTAGTACCACGTGATATAAAAAACTATCTTTTTGGCAATTCCATGCTAAGCCTAGAATTTTTTCTCCTTCTGGTTTGTCCAAAATTACCATATCAGTGGCCTGACCGGCCTCCGATGACAAATCAGAAGAATTAGACCGCCATTTTCTTAAGTTCATACCGGCCGAATTCATTATGGAGATTAACTGTTCTTTTAACAAATTACAGGATTCCACATCGTCTCCACCTGTAATTAGATCATCCATGTAAAAATCTTTCTCTAAAATGAGACTAGCTTCAGGATGCAAGTGTGCGTTTTCCATACTCAGCTGCTTCAAGCAACGCGTGGCTAAGAAAGATGACGGTCCCATACCATAAGTTATCGTATTTAACTTGAAGTGGCCCATTTCCTCTTCTGGAGATGCTCGCCAAAGTATTTTTTGGAAGACGCGGTCCTCCTCTCTAATGTTGACCTGCCTGTACATTTTCTCTATGTCAGCCGTCAATACCACTTGATATTTTCTAAAATTCAACAAATGGGTGTATAAATCATTTTGTATTATTGGACCAACCATTAACGCGTCGTTTATTGATATCCCGCTGGAGGTTTTTGCGGAGCCGTCGAACACCACTCTTAGTTTGGTAGTGCTGCTGGTTTCCTTTTTGATTGCATGATGAGGTAAATAGTATGATTTTTCTTCATTTGAAACTGGTTCAAATTTTGTCATATGACCTAAGTTTTTATATTCTTCCATGAATTTAATGTATTGAAGTTTCAAATCCATATTAGAAGATAATTTCTTTTCCAAGTTTAAAAATCTTTTTTCTGCCATAGGCAAGGAAGTACCTATTTGATCTATACAAGGTCGGAATGGTAAGCTTACTTCAAAACGCCCATTTTCATCCCTTTTTTGGGTGGACGTGAAGCTCTCTTCACATGCCTTTTCTTCATAATTTTGGTGCTTGATGGACACCAATTCCTCCTGTTTCCAAAATCTTTCAATTTGATTGTGAATCATATTCAAAGATAAGTGACATGAGGATGATTCTTGCTCTTTTTTTGTAGTGCACGTTCTAATTGGCCCGGATAATATCCATCCAAGTTCAGTGCGTTGCAGCGTAGGTCCAATTGTTCCTAATCTCAATTGGTCAGTGGTCAGCAATTCCCAAAATAGTTCGGAGCCGAGTAATATATCCACATGACCGGAAGTGGAAAATTCAGGATCGGCCAATTTCAATCCTGGTGGTATGTTTGCCTCTCTTTTTGGAAAAGAGGTCTGCGGTAACTTGCTGGTGATTTCTTGTAATACCAAGCAAGTAACAAGTTTTTTGTAATTAGAGTTTATTGATGAAAATTCAAACGAGATGCTCTTCTTTATATTTGTTATATTATTATGTAACCCAGAGACCGGCATATTTAATGACTTGTACTTTATGTTTAATTTTTTAGCAAATCGTTCAGTTATGAAATTCACCTGAGAACCATTATCCAACAATACTCTCGCTGAATGAATAATTCCATTACTGTCCTTTACGTTCACCATTGCCGTTGATAACAAAATTGTTTTTTCTGTTTCTCCAAAGGTGGAATGGTTTGAGACTGGTACTTGATCCATGCTATTCTCAGTGTCTTGATCCTCTTTAAGGAAAATATGGAGTAACGTGTTGTGTCCTGCCTTATTGCAAGTTCTACAATTATTCTTACTCCTGCATTCTTTAGTTGAATGACCTACATTTAAACACTTGATGCAAGCTTGTAATTGCTTGATTTTCTCAAACCGTTCATGTTGGTTTAGTTTCAAAAACTGTTTACAGAAATAAATCTTATGATTTTCCTTACAAACAATGCATTTCAACCTTTGCGACAATAATGAAACTGAAGATTCCTTTTTGTAACTTGACGGTTTATGATGCGCAAATACAGGTTTGGCTGTGGAACATGTTGCTTCCGATGCTTCCAATACTATCGCCCGATCTGTCAAACATTTTAAAAATTCTTGCAATGTCGGTATTTTTTCTTTAGTTGGATATTGTTCCCAATAGATCCGGGTATTGGAATCTAATTTGTTGGCCAAAATATAAATTATTATTACATCCCAATACTCCGTGGGTAGACCTATGTTTTTCAATGAATTCAAATGTAATTGTGTTTGATCTAATAAATTTCTCAAGGCGACGTGACTTTCCTGTTTTAATTCCTTGAGCTTAAACAATGAATATAAATGTTGATTAGCTTATTACACGCTTATTTTCAAATCTATTTGATAAAACCTGCCAAGCTATTTCGAAATTGTCTTGGGTAATTTCAAGTGCGTCTAATATTTCTGAGGCCTTTCCTTTTAAACAGTCACGCAAATAGTAATTTTTCTGGAAATTATCTAAAGATTTGTTATTACCCACTAATGTGACGAAAGCATCCTTAAAAGATAACCATTTCGAGTAATCACCACTAAATTCTGGAAGCGAAAACGTTGGTAATTTGATTTTAATATTGTTAGTATCATCAATTTTTTCAATGCTTTTTATGGATTTTTTTGCTAACGTCACTACTTGATAATATTCTAATTCAAAACACTCAAGTTGGCTATCTGCTTCATCTGAGTTACTATCAAAATCTTCGATCTGAGATTGTATATTCTTAAAGCGATTTAATAATGCGTTTACCTCCTCTAATCTTGTTTCCGTTTATATTACATCAACTGAATCACTTCGTAGGTAATTCTTAAACCGTGTTAATTGTGCTTTCAATTCACCGCGCTTCTTCACCAGTGATTTTAATGTTTGTGGCATAATGAAGAATTTTTTACACAAACATACAAATTAAATTATTTAAAATAACCTTTTGTTTGTACCATCTTATATATATAATATAATATAATTATAATTAGATTATAATATCACGCAAAAAGAGTGGCTCTTGGTGGCGAATTCTACGCGTGATTTTACAAAAATTATTATTTTTTATGCCTTAATACCTTATGATGTACGACCGGACTTCTTGGGATGAGCTGGTTTTCATCCGTTATCGAAGGACCATATGGCGTTTTTTACGCTCTTATTGTGTGATCTTGCAGTTGGAGATTTTCTATGCTACTCGCCTTTGCAAATTAAACACTTTTTGCATTTGTCTGATCGTACTTTATATATTTCTTGATTTTCATCCAAAAAATATTACAGTATGGCTAGGGTTTTAAAATGGAACACATTTTTTTCTCCTAAGACAAAAAAGCTACATTCTTTTTTTTTATAGAACTAATTTGAATAGAAAGAAAATAATAAAAGGTAGGTATAGGTAGGTACTTGCCTAGAAGTAATCTCATAGAACAAGTACCTACTTAATAAATATCAATTTTAACCAATTTGTGTTATATCACAATTTATTCATTTAAAAAATAATATATAGTATATTTGCGACACGTTCCAGAGTGGAAGATACTCTCAGTATCGCCCTGGTGTAAGACCACCATTCAGAATTGAAACGTTGCTTGAAATGGCATTAGCCGTGTTTGGTGACCAGATCTGAATAGCCAGGTACTTCCCCACCTTCCTCTTCCCTCTCTCCTTCCCCTCCCCACTACCTTCAGCCTCATCTCAGGCTCCAGACGGGAGCAGTTGGGACTCTTGTGCGGTATTCTCGGAAAGGGAGTCGGGAGGTCAACGGGGACGTACGGGAAAGGACATGCAGGAAGAATTAATTTATTTCTTTAAATGGCATTGCAACGCGTGCCCGGTACCACCAGCTAGTATTACATATTATTAAGTTCTGCAAGTATTTTATTTTTTGTTCTCTTATTGTTTAATAATATTGTAACTGCTATTGATTAATTAATAATGTTATTATTCAATTCTGCAAGTATTTTTTTTGTTTTCTTATTGTTTAATAATAATGTAACTGCTATTGACTAATTTAAAATATTGTTTAGGTCTTATGAACATCTGAGAAATGGGGAATAAATAATTTTCCTTTATCAATTAATGTTACATTAAAATATTAATTATAACATTTATTCAAAATATCAACGGAAATATACAACAATGCTTCGTAAGTACGGTCATCTATTTAGAAAAAATGCATGTAATTATTTGGTGCTGTTGCCTGTAATACGCTTTGTAAATGCTTATGAGTAAAGCGGGATCTTAAATTGTACCATTCTTGACACCAAATTCGTTTATTTTTATTAAAATACAAAGCTACCCCAAGAGCTAAGAATGCTTTGTCTCTGTTAGATTCCATTTTATTTCAGCCGCACAAAATTCACTGTTGACCATAAAAAAACCAAACAAACTATCGAAAATCACATCCAGGCATAGACAAATACTTGCCAGAACGCTTGGAGATTATCAAGCGGCTTGACGGCAAGCACGTAAATTTATTTTCTGTTATTGTCTATGGATGCTTGCCTCAACAGCTTAATGCGCACTTCAAGCGGTTGTGCCAAGCCTTAGTCTATGCCTAGATGATATTTCTCTCGAGAGGCATTTGAACATATTACTCCTTTGTATATAGCTTCCTGTCATTTTCGGTAGTCGAAAGTGATTTTTGTGAGAGATGGAATCTAGTAAAGAAAAAGAATTATTTGTTATGTTATAATAAATGTTATATATTAATATTTTAATATAACATTAACGTAATAACTTTATTAAATTATTTTTAACATAATTTAAAAAAAAATCAGATTTATTTCTACATATTAAACACAAAAACAATTAATACCTATTTTGTAATAATTTAATCTAATTTTTATAAACGTTTTACGTGATACGTAATATCTAAAATCACCACTCAGGTACTTATTTGTCTATGATTTGTTGTCTACGCTCAAAAAATATAAATTCGCTTCAAGCACGTAGATTATTGCACAATGCTTGGCTCAAGTGACAAGCTTCCTCTGGAGACGGTCAAAACTCTAGCCATAGACAAAAAACTATGTGATTGAGCCAAGCGGCTTGATAGTGCCGCTAGCTCTTAAAATGATGACAAACTTGGTGACAATGATGACATACCGTCTAGTGTGGAGAAGGCCCGAAGCAGAAGATATCGATCTATGAAAACAATTGTCTTTTAATTTTTGACATTTCGCAACGGCGCATTTCGGTACCATTTCTTGCAGTAAATTTCTTTGCTTTGGAAAAAACTTACAAGTCTAAACCCAGCCTAATATACTTCAATACATTTTTCTTGTCAAAATTTTGTTTTTTTTGTCAAAATATTACGCATTGAAATATTACATTAACCCCGTCGCGCGTCGTTAGTACAATTTTTCAGAACGACGTAATTCATAATTTTTTTTTGAAGTGTAAACTTTTTTTTTTTGAAATAGGTAATTCACCCTAAGAAGAGTGCTTTGGGTAGTGAAAACTTCTGTAGCACCGTTGTGATTTGAAACTCGATGAAATGAAATATAACGACACTAAAAAGAGCAAACGCATACATCTATAGAATTTATTCTGCGAGAGAATGAGATAGTATAATCGGTCTCCTATTTGTGCGGTGCTTCGTAGCCTATCGGTCTCCTCTTCGTGTGGTGCTTCATAGCCTACCAGTCTCCTTTTTGTGCGGTGCTACGTAAACTCTCCACTTATGTCTACTTAAGTTTTCTAAAGGTTTCACTTCTACCACGTATTAGATAATATATATACAAATAGACAATATATATATAGATACATATAAACAAGTTGTTGTTGGAAACATTTTTAAATGTTCACGGCCAAATTGCGTTATTTGTTTTTATTTTAATTCATTGAATTAAAGGATTTAATAAAAGGAATCAATTCAAAAAGCCAGAGGAATCAGACTGAATCGATTCACTCCTGAGAATGAATCTGCCCACGTCTACTGAAGAACATCATAAATAATTTTTAAAAAAGTAATCATTTCAGTTATGAATCTGTCTACAACTCCGGTTTAGTGAACTCTAGAACTTTTACTTTGATTTTAAGTTTGGATCATTTTCAAAACTTCAAGTGTTTGTTAGGAGAATTCAGACAACCGATAAAGTAACTACCTACAATATAATATTTTTAAAAGATTTATTTTTAGTGCTATTTTCAAAATTGAAACTGATTTGTGGAGAATTCGGACTATCCCCAATTTTACGCTGGTCTGCGCTAGTATGTAATACATATTTTATAATGGAAAATATAAATAAGGGTGCAATATAGTTGTGAATGATGAAAACTTGGAGCAGGTGGGTGAGTTTGCGTATCTGGAAAGTAGTTTACGAGAGATGTGAAGGCTGATAGAAATATTGAAAGAAGGGTAAATGCAGGTAACTCTATTTGGAGGACTGAATGACGTCTGCACCAATAAAAAAAACTGTCAAAGGAAGCGAAGCTAGCAGTCCACAATGGAGGCATGGAACTGATAGAGGAAGGATGACAGCAGACTGAATGCTGTAGAAATGAGATCCCTTAGGCGAATGTATGGTAAAACCAAGTATGATCATGTGAGAAATGTCGAGATCCGAAAAGAATGCCAGGCTGACGTAAGCGTAATGAGTAAGATTAAGAAAGGGACCCTCAGATGGTTTGGGCATGTAGAGCGAATGAACGAGAAAGTAGTGTAAGAAGAATATATGACCCAAATGTGATTGGTAGAAGAAGTAGGGGACACCCATAGACATATGAATATTACAAGACCTGCCCTAAGCGATAAAAGCGTATTATTTCCCCCTCCCCATACCGGTTCCGTTGAAACCTGCTGGAATCGAGTATGGCTTCGCGTGAATCTAAAAAAATATGACGTTATCATTCTTCTGCGAGCCAGCGTCGAGCACTCATCGGTGCATTTTATGAAATAACACGGCAAAAATAGTGCCCTGTGTTTTGAAAATGTGTAAAAATAGAAGTGAAAAAGAGAATAAACCCAATTGTCGTTTATTACATTCCATAGGCAAGCATTATTTTACTTTATTTTAAACTTAATCAGATCACATAATTTGGTCATTTTTGTAACACACACTTATCACTCGAGATACATGGCGTGTGCTCGTCGCTGTTTAGTGGGGTAAGTAAATTATGAAACATTTGTAAAAGTGTCTTAACTAAATACGGCAACAAAATTTTGGACTATGAAAATAGGCGAACTTTACTTTGCCGTATTTGGAATTCGCAAATTTGTTTATTACACGGCGAGCAATTCGCGCTCCCATGTAAAAAAGTATATTAATTCAAAAGCAGAGTTTACTTTTAAGAACTAAACGGTGATATTATAATGCGAGATGCCCATGCCCATATACTCTCAAATTGAGTTATTGACGAATCACATATCACCAAATTCATTTTCCCGCTCTCCCATATACTCTTCCCCGCCCCGCTGTAGTTGGTTTCTCCCCCTCATCTTTATGTTCTGGTCTAGTAATATTAATATGTCTATGGGGACACCCAAGGAAGACATGGCATGATCAAGTGAATCAGAATAATAGAAGAGCATGTGTGAGACGATGTTTGAATGTGAATAATAAGGCAAGAGTGTTTGCCAAGACCGAGTAGTTTGGCGGTCCGTCCTATCTGCTTTCCCCTGCGGAAAAAAGGCGTGATGGTTAGTAAGTTAGTTAGAAAATAATAATGTTCGTCTTCGAATATACTGGAATGAGTGTGGTAGATGTTTTTCAAGATAGGTAGGGTAGAGTGGGGATGGTTAAAACACTTTTACTTTAACTATGTGTAATAATATTTCTTTCCTATGTATGGATAAGATGTTTATACTAGATGTTCTATGATCTATCTAGTTATCAAATTAAATTTATTGGATGGTTACAACTCGTACAGGTAAGCTACAATAACCACTTAGAGACGATGGGGAAATCTGTTTCAATTATCCCCATAGTGTGGACGATTGAAACAGTATATGGAGATAATTGAAACATTCTAAATATCTTTGTAATAATTGGAGTAATTTTAATCAATGTTAAACATTTTATTTATTATAACAGTACTCAATGAGATCATGAATACTGATTAAACTTATCGCAAGTATTTTAAAAACCATGAACTTAAATTGCTTTGAAATGAAAAAACTTTAAATACATTTTTTGTACTTAAGTGCTCTAACTATGAGTATTTGGCATATTCAACATAGTTTTACTGCGATATTATCCTGGAGCAGAATAGAATGGTATTAAAAATAAGTTTTTCGCTTTCATACAAAAGTGCTTGTTTCAACCATCACACTGTTTCAATAATAACAATGTTGAGTTAACCCCTGACTTGAGATTGAATTTGTGGTTTGCGATGTGACATCATTATACAAAATATTGCAATATTTTAGAACAAAAAACTTTAAATATTTGGTTAAGGGGCATTAAGTTCCATTAAACAATTAAATAGTATCTATTAAAAGAAAAGAAAAAGCTTGTAACATTAGAACTGATAAGACATGTTCGACTACCTACCGCCCACGCGGCAAAGAGGGATTGTGGCACAATATTAATCAAATAAAACAATAAGTCTGAAATAGATCAAGGACATTTATTGATTGGAATTTGAAAGAACTTGGTAGAGCAGGACAGTTAATCTACAGGGCATGTCAGGTAAAGACCTGATAGAGATAAAGGATTTGAATTGCTAACGTAAGAAATCTGTGCCGTCAAGGCCATGGAGAATTTAATTTAATCGGGCGCCAGCCAGGGAAAAACAACCTGACATATTTTACAATCAGTGAACCTATTAAACTAAGATAATAACAATAATATTCATTTGCCTTACACGTGATTAAAGATAAGTCGAATTCCCACCAAACCACGAGCGCTGGTCGCGAAACCACCTGTCAGCACGGTTTCTCCACACAACTGACGCTTGCGGATAAAACTTGAACTAGCGAACTCAGGAACTCAGACATGCCAACCTCGGGAACAAAAATGCGTTGTTGTCATTAACTAGGGCGCAGCTGGTAGCTACCTGCTACAATATCCCCCACGAATCCGAAATTTTCCCAGGGGAAATTTCCCTGAAGCCTCCTGGCGCTCGAGGAAGAGAAAGTGAACTCGCAGACCACAGTGATGAACTGACCACTGAACTGCCGTCGGCAAGGACAAAATCAGGACCAGGATGTCCACTGGTAATTGCTGTTCCTCCAAGATGACGTTGCTGGAGAACCGAATCAGGAAAGTCTTCGGCGAACGGCCTCACAATTTAACTCCTGTTTGCTTCGCTGCACTTAATTGTGGTTCTAGCCCGAAAGCGTTGTAAGAAACGGAAGTGTAGAAAATCTTGAGGCATCTTCAGGAACCAGAGTGTCAATGCGCCTCATCAGCAAACTTGAAAGGATGTTGAAGTGTCCAGTAGGGATAATGTCCGAGGTCCATGTGGAGAACTCTTGAGATATTCCTCCCGCCAAGTAATGTTACAGTTCAGCATACGCATAGGTGGCGATGATGTCCAAGGTCCATGTGGAAAACTTTTGAGATATTCCTCCCGCCAAGTAATGTTACAGTTCAGCATACGCATAGGTGGCGATGATGTCCAAGGTCCATGTGGAAAACTTTTGAGATATTCCTCCCGTCCAGTAATGTTACAGATCAGCATCCGCATAAGTGGCGAAGATTGTTGATTGCAGTATAGAAGATTCTTGATTGAAGAAGCGTAGAGGTTATACGTGTGAGACACTAACAGCTAAACTAAATCTTACATAGTGGGTCACTGAGATACTGAAAATTACTTAATGTAAATCTGAACTTAATAGTTTCTTAATAAATAGAATGAAATTCAAAGCTAAACCTGAATAATAAAATCTGTTAACTATCAACAACTAAAAGCCTGGACGCCCCAAAATTCAATTTATCAAAATCTAACTGGCAAATATATGTTAGCTACATAAAATAGATTAAAAAAAAATCAATATTAAAGGTAAACCATTATTGATCTTGTTTATTGTAAACCAGAATGTCATCTTAAATAATCATTATGATTACCAATGTTTGTTGACTATGGCACTGCCATCTATTGGGCAAGGAATGAATAACCCGAGATCCAAACCATTTGTGAGAAAAATTAAATAAATAGAAGTTGCTACCAAAATTAAACAAAATGTCCAAAGTAACCAGGAAATTTAATATTGCATCATGAGGTCTGGAGACGTGCCTTGAGCTCAGAGGCAGGTCCCGAAAGCCCAAAATGGAACATTAAATACTGATTATAATATTTAAACAAAGGCTTATTGCCAATCACATTCGAATAAATTATGTAAAATGGAAAGACTTTAATTCATGTAGGAAAATTTCCAAATAATTATATGGTAATAATATCAGTCTCCAACTAGTGGGAAAATCATTATAAGTATCAAAAAAAAATTGATGTATTCAATATCGCATGCTACACATGCAGAATTATAAGGAAATATGAGACAATGGAGTCTCAATTATTAATTATCACAAATTTTATAAACACATGTGGACTAAACACGTATAAAATCACATATAAAGTAATCACATATTAAATCACTCATCCGGAAAACTGACAATGCTTGTGGATTTCCTAAAACCCATAATAGATAATATTAGTTTCTGAAACTCTCGCTTGTGTGACTGCACTGACAATTTTCCGAAAGGGTGAAGTTGTTAAGTAGAAAATACCAGTATTATTATGATAGAATGTCTACGCACTATTATTTCTTATGCAAGTGTGAGTGTAAAATTATTTAAATAAAATCCAAGCTACAATATCAATAAATTCTTAGTACGTACCAGATACATAATAGAAAAACAAGGTTTATAACCAGGGAATTGAGATAAACCATCTTCCTAAACAAGGAAGTCAATATGTATCTATTACGTACTAACTTCTTAAATATAACTAACCATGTAAACAAAATTCAATGCCCGAAGATAAGATTTAGTCATCTTCGCGCGTTAAATTTTAATAACCACAAACCAACAAAGAGACACACAGACAAACATACACCCCAACAAACAACAATTTAAATCAATGTGAAGACACAAGTGTTTTGTCGTGTCATCACAAAGAATGAACAATAAAATTTGCATTGCAACGGTAGGAGAAGCATGCAAAAAAACTAACATTAGTGTAAAAGCAGAAAGCAATCTCTCTTGTAGATACGCATTTCCATTTAAATGAAAACTATCCCGCAGATCCACCGGAGTGTTCAGAATGTCCTTCACATGGAAAACTCCCAGTTTTTTTCCATTCATGTCCGCCAATTCGTAGGCAACAGGAGAAATCTTCTTAATCACCTTACTCCTAATGAATTTAGGGGCTAATTTTGCAGAGAAATGTTTACTAGCATCAGACAGAACAAACGACCGCCTCCAGACTGTGTCCCCCAGGTTGTATTGAACATCCCTCCGACGCAAGTCATATTGACGTTTGTTGCGTTCATAGGATTGTCTCAGGGATGTGCGTACCTGCGAAAAAATGTCATTCAATTCCTCTAAATCATGTGCCCAAGAGTCACGTTCTGAAAATTTGATTTCTTCTTCATTGAAATCAACCCCTAAATAATCCTTCCCTGAAATAATAATTTCCCTACCGAAGTTGAGGAAAAACGGAGTATACCCTGTGACCTCGTGAACCGCAGTGTTGATAGCTAATTCAATTTCAGGAATATAGTTCGCCCAAGTTCGGTGATCAGAGCCAACGTATGAAGCAAGAGCAGAAACTAAAACCTTATTTACTCGTTCAACAGGGTTATTTTGCGGGTGATATCTACAGTTGTAGAACAGGTGACGAATGTGAAATTTGCTGGCCAACGCCTTTATGTCACGAGAAATGTACTGAGGTCCATTGTCCAAAACAATAGTATCTGGAACACCAAATTTGTAGAATATGTCGTTCTCCAGAATCGAAGCAATATTACTACCCGTAGCTTTCCTAAGTGGGAAAAGTCTTGTATATTTCGAAAAGAAATCTGACACTACCAACAAATAAGTATATCCTTTCTTGTAGGAACTAGGATATGGGCCAAGTAAATCTGTCGCTATCATCTGCCATGGACGCTGTACCAATTTGGGATCTCCCATAAGACCTGGAGGTAACAAATTCGAGCTTTTGTAACCTAAACAAGTTTGACATTTGGCAATGAACGATTTTACATCAGCCGCCATCTTGGGCCAATAATACTTATGTCTGATCCTGTTCAAGGTTTTTAAAATACCGAAATGAGCGCAAACCGGCGGAATATGGTGCTCTTTTATGACACTAATTCTGAACTCTTTAGGGAGTACTTCCTTCCAGTCATATGACCTGTGAAGCGCTTCCATACTTTGAATGTGTTTAAAAATCTTGCCATTAGAAACCTTCCACGCTGGATATTTCTCGGGATGTGTTACGATTTTCTCCCTCAATTTGACATACCACTCATCAGAAGTTACAAAGTTCTGAACTATAGATTCTACAAGCAAGGGGTCACGGGATAAAGCATCGGGAATGACGTTATCTTTGCCATTTCTATGTATAATCTCAAAATTGAACTGTTGCAGTCTGACTGCCCAGCGGGCCAGCCTTCCTGATGGCGACTTTAGTCTCGTGAGCCATTTAAGACTATAATGATCCGTGATAACTTTTACCGGAATGGGAGAGCCTTCGATATACCCTCTAAACTTCTCTTACGCGAAAATCATGGCATTCAACTCTCTCTCAGTTGTAGAGTGATTTCTCTCCTGAGCTGAAAGCGTTCTAGAAATAAATGAAATAGGATGTTCAATCTGATTATCATCCGTCTGCGTTAAAACTGCCCCGAGGCCTATACTCGACGCGTCACAACTTATGGTAAAAGGTTTATCAAAGTTCGGACATGCAAGAACTGGCGCGTTCACCAGGATGTTCTTTAACTTCAGAAAAGCAGCCTCCGCCTGCTCATTCCATTTAAACTTTTTCCCCGCGAACTCCTTCTTCGTGAGATTATATAAGGGTGACGCAATTATGGAAAAGTTAAGTATGAACCTTTTATACCAAGAAAGAACACCTATGAATCTACGCAGACTCTTTTGAGTCGTAGGAGTGGGAAAATCAACGATGGCTTTAACTTTATCAGGGTCTGTACGGAGCCCTTTGCTGTCAATTACATAACCCAAGTATTTCAAGGAATCCCTGCAGAAAACCGATTTTTGAACATTTATAGTAAGGCCGGCGGCTTGCAATCTCTGTTTAACCTGTCTTAAAAGATGAATGTGTTCTTCAAACGAGGAACTGATTACAATAATATCATCTAGGTAACAGAAAACTTTCCCGTCGAATTCCGGTCCTAACACCTTATCCATTAATCTCATCATGCGTGCGCTTGCCCCGTGAAGACCGAATGGCATGGTAACGAAATGAAATAATCCTCTTTTGGGGATTGTAAAAGCCGTTTTTTCTTTAGAACTCTCATCCAACGGAATCTGGAAAAATGCATCATTAAGATCCAAAGTCGTTAAATAGCGAGCACCCCCCAAACTGTTAAGTATGTCCGAGATAAACGGCGTCGCGTACGCGTCCCGTTTTGAGTTTGCGTTTAACAGCCTGGAATCCAAACATAGTCTGAAGGAACCATTCTTCTTGGGGACCAGAACAATCGGATTATTCCACGAGCTGTTACTTGGTTCAACCACCCCTAACTCTAACAATCTGTCTAGCTCGTTATGAACTTTAGGAAGTATGTGCGGTGAAATCGGATATATTCTCTGTTTAATAGGAGAACAATCACCCGTGTTGATTGTGTGTTTTTCTAAAGTGGTTCTACCTAACCGATTACCAGAATATTCCATAAATTCACTAATTACCTTATCCAAAGCAGAACGTTGAGAAATTGATAAGTTATGAGCATTTTCCAACCCAACAGCATCAGCAACGCGCTGTCTGTTCCCCGTCTCCTTACAAGACATTAACTTAGAAATCTTTGGACAAATATTAAATATCTTCCAGAAGTCACAGCCTAATATAATATTAGCTTTTATCTGTGGCATGACAACAAAATTAAAAGCTTTTACCACCCCATTAACACAAACCGGAAGCGAAATCTTGTACGAACAAATCACAGAATGCCCTGTAGCAGATACTAAAGAGAAATTGACATCTAACTTTGAAAGTTCAAAACCTGAATCTAAGAATTTTTTGTGAAAATTGTTACCTAGAATTGAAACATGCGAGCCTGAATCCAACAGACCGGAGTAAACAGAATTTTTAACCTGAAAAGAGATGTAAGGTCGCCCGTCCCTGTCAGGCGCTCGCATCTCCTTCGCAGTTCTAAGATTAGCATAAAATTTTCTTACAACCTCGAGCCAGGAAGACCATTCTCCGGAAGCAATCTCGGCAAACGACGGCGTCCCGACGTCCGCTGCAGGCTGGAGCCTTCACCCCTGGTCTGCCGCAACGGAAGCAGTGCACTTCTCTGTAATGAGACCTTGATGGGCTAAGATTATCAAAGTTACCATAATGATTCTTTTTGAAATTGGGATTTACATTTCCAGAATATCTATAATTATCATTGTTAGAATAACGTTGATTCTTCCTGAAATTGGGATTTACATTCGCAGAATTTGAATTATCATTCCGTCTTGCAACATTATTATTCATAGAATCTTTAGAATTCCTAGGTTGTGATGTTTTTTTTTTTTTTTTTTTTGTTTTCTTTTTCTTTATTCATCATATAAATTTTTATACAGTTTTTACAGGTGATTCGACTACCACGCTAGGCACATGCCCGTATTATGGTAGTCGATTTATGTATATAATTGTATAAATGTAAGAATTGTTATTGGTTAATATATAGTTTGGTTAGGTAAAATGTTTTTGTATGACAACGAATTCTTTAAGTGGTTTGTCAATTAAGTACATAATATTTATATAATAATAAACATATAAATAAACCATTCTTATTGTAGGCTGATGTATCGCTTAAGTAAAATAGGTACATAAATACATGATAACTAGATAAATAAATGAATGACTCTTTTTGTGGAGATGTTGAAAATAAGTCATAAAAATATTAATATTTATATTATCATATTTTTATGATAATTATCAAAATTTATTTTTTTAATTTGAATTTAAAAAAATAATAATAATAATGAAAAAATAAAAATAATAAAGCAAATTAACTTAATTTGTAGACTTCAGACATTCTTTAAAATAGTTCCTCCCCTTTGAAAGTAAGTCATCCAAATATAAATATTATTATGATAACTATTAAAAGTTGTTTTTTTTTTTTTAATTTGAATTTTTAAAAAAATAATAATAATAAAGCAAATTAACTTAATTTGTTGACTTCAGACATTCTTTAAAACAGTTCTGTGGCGACACATCATTATTATCTTCGCCATCAAAAGAACATACGAGAAACATCTCCTAATATTCGCGCCCATCGGCAAACCTACTTGCCTAGGTACCTTCGTACCTATACTGGCCGCGATGTACTTTCTCGCCTCCCGTGCCAGCTCGACGATAACCGAGCAACGGCCTGGAAGATAGGTCATCTCCACCGCCATGGTGTCGAGCAACTCGCTGACCTTCACCGCACCATCTCCATCACATCCGAACGCCTGCAGCATCATCTACGGCACTCCGCATTACATCATGTTACCGACCACCGACCATCTGCTACGTAGCCCAATAAACGACTGACTCATACTTCGACTTGACGCCTTTTATTTCTCTCTACCGATCCGGCCCGCTCCCTCAATTGGTGACCCCGACGTGATGTGAACACGTAACCTTCTGATGTGAACATGCAGCAAGCAACTTCCTGACAAGAGTGTTACCACGACGCACCGGTAACACCGCAAAACGAGGGAATCGGTAGAGACACATCAGCACGGACGCACCGACCAGCAGCATCAACCCGGCTTTCCTGCGACTCCTGGCATCATCTTTCAACCCTGTACTCCGTACACTGGGAAGGGGGTGTGTGGCGACACATCATTATGAACTTCGCCACCAAAAGAGGAATCGAGAAACATCTCCTAATATCCGCGCGCATCGGCAAACCTACTTGCCTAGGTACCTTCGTACCTATACTGGTCGCGATGTACTTTCTCGCCTCCCGTGCCAGCCCGACGATAATAATATCGCCCCGCCTAGAAAGGTCTCGAGACAGCACCGTACAATATCTGTACGGCGCCGAATATTCTCGTCAACTGCCGAGGTGGCTCGTATTACCTACCGCGAGGTAGTTACTCTACCGCGGCTATATAAGCAGCCGATCGCTCGCCCGCTGCAGTTCAGTTCAGTTCAGTCTCACACTAACAGTCGGCCAACATCTCAACATGTAATAAGTGCTCCTGCATGGCATCGCTACGCATCCAGGGCAGCTTCCTCGAGGTCCACCACCACGTCTCAGCTACAAGGCCCATCGTGTCTTCAGCTCCTGAGATCAGCTACATCCCGCGACTTATAAGGTTTGACGCACCTTCAGCCAAGGGATCAGCTCACCACTTCATGGCACCCCGAAGCCTCACCGTGCTTCGCTGCCATGGAAACACGCTCCGCCTCGCCAGGACTACCTGCTGGTGGCTCAGCTCACCGAGCCACACACCGTTCATCTCCGCGATTCAAAGCGTCGAGCAACGGCCTGGAAGATAGGTCATCTCCACCGCCATGGTGTCGAGCAACTCGCTGACCTTCACCGCACCATCTCCATCACATCCGAACGCCTGCAGCATCATCTACGGCACTCCGCATTACATCATGTTACCGACCACCGACCATCTGCTACGTAGCCCAATAAACGACTGACTCATACTTCGACTTGACGCCTTTTATTTCTCTCTACCAATCCGGCCCGCTCCCTCAGTTCCTCCCCTGTGAAAGTAAGTCATCCAAATATAAATATTATTATGATAACTATTAAAAGTTTTATTTTTTTTTAATTTTAATTTAAAATAAAATAAAAATAGTAAAATAAAAATAATAAAATAAAAATAAAGCAAATTAACTTTATATGTAGACTTCAGGCATTCTTTAAAATAGTTCCTCCCCTTTGTAAATAACCAATCCTGTACACTTATGATATAAAGCTTATCAGTTTTCGATTTCCTAGTATCAATACTCAATGAGTTGAACATTTTGGGGGCAATATAGGAGAACTGTCGCTGTGCGAAAGTTGTTTTAGTCGTAGGAATTATGCATTTTAGATGTGACGAGTACCGAGTGAGAATTTTGTTTTGTGTTTTTTCCATCAAATCATTTTTCCATAGGAATATGAGAATTGTCTTTATATATAATTGTCGAATGTCTAACACTGTGAATTTTTTAAAAAGTGGTTCTGATGGGTGTGATGGGTTACATTTGAATATTATCCTTAGCAGAAGTTTTTGAATTAAGACTATGGGTTATAGAATCGACATTGCACACCCACCCCATCCCACAATTCCATACGTAGCAATTGATTGAAAAAGTGCAAAGTAAACACATCTCAGTGTTTGTAAGTTAAGAATAGATCTGAGAGAGTAGAAAATGTAGCATAATTTGCGAAGTTTTTTTGTTGTAGAATTGATGTGTGCCTCCCAACGCAGGTGATCGTCAATAATAACCCCTAAGTACTTAATTTCGTTTGATATTTTTAGGTCATTGCATGAACAGTTTTTGTGAAGTGATGTAGGCGTGTTAGGGTTCTGTGAACATGAATGTATGGTAAGTTTATGACAGTTTTGGGGGAGATTTGGTTTCCGTATAGAAAAAATTAGGTATATTGTTTTATCAATATTAAGAGTAAGGAGGTTGGAATCTAACCAGTGTTTTACTACATTTATGCCATAGTTTGCTTTTTCAAAGGTTGAATTCAAATTTTCACCTTCAAATACAATAACTGTGTCATCAGCGAAAGATATTATAGTGCCACCAGTATTCAAATTGCATAAAGAGTTAATGTATATTAGAAAGAGAAGTGGGCCTAACACACTGCCTTGGGGCACGCCATACGTAATTGGTAAACTAGAACTTCTGTATTCTTTAGCGGAATTGATAATAGTTGACTGGGATCTGTTTGTTAGGTAGCTCTTAAACCATTCAAGCGGAATCCCCTTTATTCCAATCTGCAGGAGTTTTTTCAGAAGTATGCGGTGAGATACAGTATCAAAGGCTTTAGCTAGGTCCAAGAATACAGCAAGGGGTTTGAGACTTTTATCGAGATTATCAGATATTAATTTAGTAAAAGCTGCAATTGCATCTGAGGCAATACGACCTTTGCGGAAGCCGTATTGATTTCTTGACAGGATTTCATTGTCTTCAAGAAATTTGTAGAGTCTTCGTTTTACCGTTTTTTCAATTATTTTTGAGATCGGACTCAGCAAAGATATTGGTCTGTAGTTATTCACGGATGATCTGTCCCCTGATTTAAAGACAGGAATTATTGTTGAATGTTTTAGTGTATTTGGGAAAAGGCCAGTTCGAAAACTTAGATTCGTGATATGTTCAAGGGGTTTAGTGATGATAGGTTTGAGGTGTTTAATTAGTTTAGTGGATATGTTGTCAATTCCCGTGGAGTGTGCATTTTTGAGTGAAGTGATGATTTCATTGATTTCTTGTTCTGTTGTTGGAGAGAGAATGAAAGGGTTATAACTCATATTGTCCAGAGAGATATTGTTTGCAAGGCTATCTTCAGATGCTTTATTTTTATTTAGGATATTATTTGCTAGGTCTGATCCGATTGTGGAGAAGAATTGGTTGAAATGATTTGTGATTGTTTCAGAGTTTTCAGTTGCATTTAATGTTTTATCTGATATGATGGTGATCTTATTTATGGGCGTTGTCACTTTTTCTGTGTAGCATATTTCTTTGACAATATTCCAGATTTGTTTATTGTCATTAGCAGCTTCCTCTATCTGTTTCCTATAATAGTCTTCTCTGGTCGTACATGCTATTTTTTTACAAGCATTTCTGTAACGTTTATAGAATAAGAGAGATTCATAATCAGTAGGATTATTTTTACAATACTTACGGAGTTTGTCACCACATGTTAAAATTGTTAGGGTCCTTTTAAATAATAAACTCCTTTTGCAAAAAACTTCACTTTTTATTCACTGTGACATGTTGTAGAAAATGTATAAAATAACGGTGTTAATATTGTATGCACCGGGCCAAAAACACTGGCAGTTGTTTTACTGTTAAACTTTGCGTAGGAAAGAAGCCACAATAATCAGGTGCTATCATTTTTATAGTAAACAAAAAACTGCACACATTCATAGACTTAAAACCATACATTTGACGTTTTGCAAGTGTTTACGAGTCGCAACAAATATGGCGTCCACCTAACTCGTAGTTAAGGCAGATTCCTAAGCCTAGCAGAGACTCACACCATTAATTTGAAATGGTCAGCCCATGGGAGTTTGCTCAAACCCCCCATAGATGGCGGTAGTAGGTCAATTTTTGCCACCGGTAGCCTCAATTTTCAACATGGTCGGCCGCCACGGGATTCATAAATCAACTTTATGGATTTATGAAGCCTTCAAGAAAACAACAAAAACAGAAGGAGACTACCAAGGCAAAAAAAACAATTCCTAAATCTAAATACTGTACCAATACCAATAAATAATTTAACCTATTAAATTAGCAGCCAAAAACTTATTTTTTTTTTTAAAAACTACAATACTGCACTGATTATCATACTATTATTTAAAATTATACATTCACAAGTTGGATTTTAAAGTGATTAACCTAAACTAACTACATAATCTTAAATTAACCCAAAACAAAATTTTTTTTTTTTTCACATATTTAAATAATAATTCAACACAAAATAATATTATAATAGAACACAACACAATTGTCTTTTTTTTCAAGTTCATTTGTTTTGATCTGCTCCAGGTGCAGTCCACGAGATAAGCACCACAGTGCGGGGTGCGTCATCAATTTATAGGTCGTCATGTTGTTCCTGAGTTTGGTACCTTTAAAGGGTCTTTTTTTTAATATCTTCACCCTAAAAGGGTTTTTTTTTAATTTATTCATCATGGCCGTCCAGGGTGTCCGGACTGAACGGAGGGGTCCGGGGCGTCCGTTACAGGTTCAGCTTCCGGAGTGTAAAATACCATTTGTTATCTAAGGTTTTAGTTTAATTTTACGACTACTTTGGTTGTTGTTTGTGTTGGATGTAGCATTTTTTAGATGTTTATGAAGGATGTCGATGAGAGATTCACAGGCTAAATTTGGATCACCTAGTTTATAAAAATTTGACCAATTTTCCTCGGAAACCAGTTTGTAGAGGATATCATAAGAAATTTTCTTAAGTTGTATTGTAGATGCTGGTGGTTTTTGTATTTTATGGGAAATGGAGGTGATAGTGGCGTAGTGGTCTGTAACGGTGCATTGATATACTAAAGAATTGATATTTAGTTTACATTTGGCAAAAACGTGGTCTATGCAACTGGCGGATAACTCTGATACACGAGTGGGGGCTGTAATAGCTGGTAGAAATCCTTGCAAAGTTAGTAGATTTATGTAATCGTTGGCTTGAGGATGAATTGTATTAATAATATTGATATTAAGGTCACCAATAATAAGGACATTTTCACGATCTCTAATACATACCAGCATTTGATTAAGTGCTTTTAAAAAAGGTGTTATGTTGGATGATCGGTGATCGGTATATACATAGAATAGTAACGCTTTTTTCTATTTCGAGTTTAAGACAATTCGAGTTAGTTAATGTGAGTTCCTTTACACAGTGCTGTATGTGATTTTTTATGTAAATAATAACGCCATCATTTTGTGATTGGTTATTATGTGTGTTGTAATGGTTATAGTTTTTTAGGTTTTTAGGTTGCTTAGCAACGCAAGCCTTGACGTTTGCTTGTATTTTAGCTCTCTGATTTTTTTATTGTATCAGATAGAAAAGAATTAGCTTTGATCCCAAAACATATAAATATTTGAAAATAAGTATATTAGATAACGTAATAAATAAACTGCCAGTGGACCGTACGATATTTAGGTAAATAAATACAAAATAAATTTTTCCTTTTGTGAGGACTTCAGTAACCAAGGTAAACAACTATATTTTGAGATTACGTTGAAATATATTTTGTAGGTAAATTTAATTATATATTTTATTTTGATAACATTATTCTACAATATAATATATATTATAGATTTGTAGTATTGAAGGGTAGTTTACATTAAAATATTTAATTTGGAGATATTGAAAACTATTTGTTGACACTAGGTAACGACGACAGTTGCTTGGTTACTGGAATGTAGGAATTAATAATAATTAATAAATCATTTCCAAGTTGTTTTGAAAGGTGACACAATGTCATTTTCAACCAACGGAAATGAAAATGGGTTTATTATGTCATCTATACAGATGAACATTGATAATCTGAGACCCCAAAAAACAAAAGCAGGTATTCCTAGGCAGCGTATGAAATGGACGAACGATGTCAATATGTTCATCGTTCGTTCATATTTTTATGTAACTAAACTAGAAACAGATATGTTATTGTATAGGAAAAAATTACATTTACTTTTCTCACAAAATTATCCGGTTGCCCAAGTAAACGAACAAAGATTAGCTGACCAAAAAAGGTCAATTTTCAAAAATAATTTAATTCCTGTAGTAACATTAAATGAGATAAGAAAAGAAGTAGCAGATAGATTGCAATTGGAGAATAATTTAGATCAAATTAATACGAGTAGTAATGTTATATTAGATGCATTGAATGAAGATAGTTTAGCTAATATTCTAGTAGAAGAATCCAATGATATTAGAGTAGATTCAAATAACTTAGACATTATTCATAATCTTAGGGAAATCAATATTGCAAATTTAAACTTACTAGATGAGAATGTAATAGAATTAGCTAACTTGCTTCAAAATAATATAAATAGATATATAGATATAGAACCCACAGTTAGACCAAAATTACCAAAATTGCATACGTCAAAGAAATTATCTAAATTAATTTCTGAATTAAATAATTTAATTTTACCAAAAATAATATTTGACGATATTAGTTTTTTAGATCTTCATACAATAGTGTACGCTAGTGCTATCACTATATGTAATAAGTTAGGAGTTAAATTAATATCCTCTGATGATAGATCATATAGTTATAGTAAACCAGAATGGCAGATTAGATTACAAAATGATGTAGTATTTTTAAGAAGTAGTATAGCTAGAGTAATTGAATATAAAAATGGAAATAGAAGTAGGAATATTTTGAAATATGTAGATGAAATTGGGAGAAAATTTGGTTATAGCATTGGTAGTAATAATAATGAAAATATAATCAATGATTTATTAGATTTATTAAAACAAAAATTAGGTGTAAAAGCTAGTAGATTAAAAAGATATAATTATACGTATAATAAAAGAAATAATAATAGATTATTTCAGAAAAATGAGAAAATATTTTATTCCAAACTTGACGATAAACAGAATATTATTTCGAATAATAATATTCCGTTGCCATCTGAATCAGATATGCGCGATTTTTGGACAAACATTTGGAGTAAAGATATAAAACATAATGAGGCAGGTAACTGGATAGAAAATGAAGAACTCAATTGTTCAGACATTGAACAAATGAGTTTTTCTGATATATCGGTTGAATTGTTAGCCAAAATTATAAAAAATACTCATAATTGGAAAGCCAAGGGTTGCGATTGGATACATAATTTTTGGTACAAACGTCTAACTACTTTACATCCTCTTTTTGCAAAAAATCTTTCAAAACTTGTCAGAGAACCTCAAAATTTTCCTAATTTTCTAACTAAGGGCATTACTTATATGTTGCCTAAAAGCGAACATATTAATAATCCCTCTCAATATAGACCCATTACATGTCTACCGACAATATACAAAATTTTAACCTCTTGCTTGACAGATTTAATATATACTCATTTGGATGAAAAAAATATTTTATCTGAACAACAAAAAGGTTGTCGCAGAAAACATATGGGATGTAAAGAACAGTTAGTTATTGATTCTGTAATTTTAAAACAAATTCAAAATCAAAAGCGTAATTTACATACTTGTTATATAGATTATCAAAAAGCTTTTGATAGTGTCCCGCACTCGTGGCTAATCAAAATATTAAAAATATATAAAGTTAACCCAATTATAATTAGCTTTTTGAAAAATATTATGTCCTTTTGGAATACAGATTTGCTAGTTAATTTAAAAGGTAAGAAAATAGTAGTACCGGGCATTTCAATAAAAAGAGGGATTTTTCAAGGAGACTCATTGAGCCCTCTTTGGTTTTGCTTAGCATTGAATCCCCTTTCTAAAATGTTAATTAAAAGCAAGTTTGGAATAAAAATTAAGGGTAATACAAGAGAGAGTAGTATAGTTTCACATCTATTATATATGGATGATATAAAATTATTTTCAAATTCTGAATCAAATTTAGAGAAAATGATTAAGGTAGTTAAAATTTTTTCAGATGATATTAAAATGACTTTTGGTTTAGATAAATGTAAAACTATCCATATAGAGAAAGGCAAAATTGTAGATGGAGACAAGGGTATATTTAGAAATTTCAAAATTCAAAGTATGAAAGGGGATGAGGTTTATAAATATTTAGGATACCCGCAATCGAATAGATTAGATTACACTAGTATTAAAAATGATATTAGGATTAAATTTCAAACTAGGATCAGAAAAATTTTAAAATGCAATCTATCTGCTAAAAATTTAGTAAAAGCAATAAATACTTGGGCAATACCTCTACTAACGTACTCATTTGGCATAATTAAATGGTCCAATACAGATTTAGATAGTTTAGAACGATTAATTACAACTACATTAACAAAATTTAATTGCCATCATCCAAATTCAGCTATAGAACGAATTAATTTACCTAGAAATTTAGGAGGTAGAGGTGTAGTCAAAATAACATCTTTGAAACACAATCAGGTAGAAATGCTTAGAAATTTTTTCCATTGGAAAGCTAATAGCTCAGAAATGCACAAAATAATTTGCAAGGCAGATAGAAATATTACACCTTTAAATTTATATGACGAGAATGCCAACATTCTTATAAATACTAACCAGGAATTATTAGATTCCTGGTCAAATAAAATTATTCACGCAAAACACTTCAATTATCTCAACCAAACGTATGTTGACAAACTTTCGTCAAACAAATGGTTGAGTATTGGAGAGTTGAGCGCAGAAATAGAAGGATTTATGCTTGCCATTCAAGATAGAGTCATTAATACTAAAAATTATAGAAAGCATATAATCAAAGATATAAATCAAATTGATGATTTATGTAGAAAATGTTTGGCTTTTCCCGAAACTATAGAACATATTATATCGGGATGTTCTATATTAGCGCCTTCTGAGTATACATTTAGGCACAATCAGGTTTTAAAAATAATTCACCAAAGTTTGGTAATTAAACATAACTTGATTGATTGCCGTAATGTAGTACCTTATTATGAATATGAACCAAATTCATTTATAGAAAATGAATTTTATAAAATATATTATGATAAAACTATACTAACAGACAGAACAATTAGTCATAATAGACCTGATATAGTTTAACATGACAAAATTAAAAAAATAACTTATATCATTGATGTAGCTGTTCCAAATTCCTGTAATATTCAAAAAACTGTTTCTGAAAAAATTAGAAAATACACAGATTTAGGAAATGAGATTAAAAGAATTTGGCATTCTCGGACTATAAAAATATTACCATTTGTTATTTCGGCCACTGGCATAATACCTAGGAATCTGATTCAAAATTTAAGCATATTAGATTTGTCAAAGAATTTATATATAAAAATGCAAAAAGCAGTAATTTTAAATACATGTAGGATTACAAAAGATTTTTTAAATATTTATATTGAGGGATCAGTAGGATTTATAGGTTCAATTAGAAATGCCACAGAGCCGAACCCTCTGATATGAAAATATCTGGAGTCGGTGAATTATATTCCCATTTGGTCTCTAGTAGGTTGACATGTTGTTCTTGTATTGTTTTGTATTTATAATACTTATATAGTGCAATTGCATAACGTGGATTCACTAGATGATCATTTGGGGAAGTGTATGAAAGGGTTTAGTTTTTCCTTCTTTTTTTTTTTTTTTTTTTTTGGGGGAAAATTTAACCCGGACATTTAAATCTGGTGCGTAAAAAAAAAAAATAATAATAAAAAATAATAATAAAAAAATAAGAAAATACACAGATTTAGGAAATGAGATTAAAAGAATTTGGCATTCTCGGACTATAAAAATATTACCATTTGTTATTTCGGCCACTGGCATAATACCTAAGAATCTGATTCAAAATTTAAGTATATTAGATTTGTCAAAGAATTTGTATATAAAAATGCAAAAAGCAGTAATTTTAAATACATGTAGGATTACAAAAGATTTTTTAAATATTTATATTGAGGGATCAGTAGGATTTATAGGTTCAATTAGAAATGCCACAGAGCCGAACCCTCTGATATGAAAATATCTGGAGTCGGTGAATTATATTCCCATTTGGTCTCTAGTAGGTTGACATGTTGTTCTTGTATTGTTTTGTATTTATAATACTTATATAGTGCAATTGCATAGCGTGGATTCACTAGATGATCATTTGGGGAAGTGTATGAAAGGGTTTAGTTTTTCCTTTTTTTTTTTTTTTTTTTTTTGGGGGGGAAAATTTAACCCGGACATTTAAATCTGGTGCGTAAAAAAATACTAAAAAGAATAATAATACTATGGGGAATTTTCAGAGAGTAAAGCCAGTTTGTCTGCATTAGATACAAGAATTGCGGGTGTTCCGATATCTCTGCGTACGTAAATTTGTCCCGCTTTGACCCACGCACATTTAACTTTCTTATTCTTAGCAGCTTGGCGAGCCAGGTACCACAGATGGCTACCACGAAATGTCAGGTGTTCCGAAATGTAGACTGGCGAGCTCGGTCCGGCAATTCCCATGTTTAGTGTATTAAGCTTCTCTTCAGGACTGGATGCTTGTTTATGGAAACTTTTGAGATCCGATAGTAGTTGGTCCCGGTCATCATTTGAGGTCAATTTAAATATAATCGGTCCATTTTTATTTTTTTGCGAAGTCCTGTAGGCCGCTTCAATGTTTGATGCATCTAACTTTGAGTGGATAGTGTGGCATATATTGTGAAATATATTTTTAAGATTTTCTCCGTTAGTTTCTGTGATTCCTCTCACCTCCACATTTTTGGCTCTTGAAGTTCTTTCAATGTTTTCGAGTTGCCCTTCTAGAAGTTCAACTCGAGATTCTAGGGAGGAGTTTTGTTTTGTTAATGCAACGTTTTTGTCTTCTAACTCCCGAACGCGGCAAAGAATGTCTTCGTATTGCTTGCTCATGAAGGTGATTGTGTCAAGTATTTTATTATTTTGTGCGATGATCGCATTTTGACTTTTCATAAAGTCGCCATCCAATCCTGTAGGTTTGTCACCACTGACATCGCAAATTGGTGAATGCGCCTGAGTACCGGTGGTACATTTCTTGCACTTAAGCTGACCGCGCCGTTCCGTTGTGAGTCGTCGGTATGCAGTTTCTGTGATTCCACCACAGAGAAGATGGTAGGCCCCTTTACACACTCCGCACACAAACGTCGTTCCCGACGAGGTGCCAGATTCTGGACATACTGAGCAGTTTAGGCATGATTAGGAATTTGATCTCTGGTAAATAGTTGGCGTTTGTTTATTATTTAAAAATAAAACAAAATAAGATGATTTTTTTTTTGGCCGGAGCAAGGATTGAACTGGGAGCGATACTGACTGGGGAAATCGGTCGGCAGTGACGCTTTAATCCACAGAGCTACGGCCCCTTTGTGTTCGCCTGTGAAATTCACTCTTATATATTGTATTTCAATGTTTATAAGAATAGAAGGTTGGTTTGTCGGTGATTAACTGACACTTCACTGATTAAATTCTCAAAATATCACAGTAGTACGGCGTGATTGAATAATTGTTTTTGTTTATTTTTAATATATGGGGGTTTAGTTTAGGATAATTTAAGATAATTGTTTTTATAACAGTTAACTTTCGTTACGGTTATTGTTGTTGTTTCTTTTTATAGCACGAGATTCGTTTTTTTTTTGCTTTAATACACTATCACGGATGACAAGCTCATTTTAAATTCACGATATTTTTTAGATTGGAAGCAATGTACACAGAGGTAGTTAGATAGTGAGGAAAGGCAATGTTGTTTTATCACTTTACACTATAGTTTACTACGATAAAAGAGATTATATTAACAAAAAAATATTTTTTTTACGGATCACGTCAACAATGCGTTTCATGTGTTAGCGATGACACAAACCTTCCGTTCAGAAATCCTCCGATCCAATCCTCCACAAACCTTCCTTCCGACAGAAATCCTCCGATGTGCCCGGAGGATTTCTGTCACCTGAACGGCTATCAGCCAGCTCAATCATCTTCCCAAGTTTCTTGAGCGTAACAATGTCAGGAATTACTGAAAGAGATAATTTTTGTATATACCTAGGTAACATGTTACATTGCAAAATTTCAAGTAATTCTAGTAGATAAACGATTGTTTAGCACAAGAATGCGAGTTATGAATGCACTAAGATTTTCTTTTTGTAATTGGAGAGTAGATCTGAGTTGAGCCAACAGGCGTCTCTCATGATCGAGAAGCTCATATTCATCCTTTAACGCAACAACAATATCTGACCAGGACGAGAAAGACGAGCGATTCACTCTGAACCACAAGAGCGCATCACCTGCAAATAACTCCACAGCTGACGAAAAAAGTGAAGAGGTACATACATTTCTTGCTTGAGCAAGTTCCTCGATCCTTTCAATGAAGTCACGAACACTCGTCGACCCATCATACGTGATGTTCCATTTGTGCACCGGAACGGATGGTGAAGAAGAAGGAAGAGAAACCGGAACGGAAGTAGACAGCGATTCCCCTTGTTTCGCCATTGTGAACAGTGCCTCAGCTTTGCTTCTTGTTATAATAGCATAATCCATCTAACTTATAGCAAGGTAAGAAAAAAAAATTATTAGTCACATGCGACAACACCAATCCACACCAATTTGCGACATGCACTCGCCATGCAAAATCGAATAAAATAAAAGTAAAAATTTTAAGAGCGCTTTCACGCTAATGAGTTGGGGAGATTCAAAACTGCATAAAACTACAAGCTAAATTAAAAACCGGCCGACATGAGGAGATCGCGACCCGCGCCGCGGCAATTCGAGAAAAAACCACACACGCATCAGGCAAATGAATATAAAAAAAAATTATATATGATAAATTCACCATAACCTCAACGGCACAAATCTAGTAAGCAATCATAAAAACCCTTTATCTCTAGATTCCCGAAGCAGTTGGGACGCCATTTTGTAACATTAGAACTGATAAGACATGTTCGACTACCTACCGCCCACGCGGCAAGGAGGGATTGTGGCACAATATTAATCAAATAAAACAATGAGTCTGAAATAGATCAAGGACATTTATTGATTGGAATTTGAAAGAACTTGGTAGAGCAGGACAGTTAATCTACAGGGCATGTCAGGTAAAGACCTGAGAGAGATAAAGGATTTGAATTGCTAACGTAAGAAATCTGTGCCGTCAAGGCCATGGAGAATTTAATTTAATCGGGCGCCAGCCAGGGAAAAACAACCTGACCTATTTTACAATCAGTGAACCTATTAAACTAAGATAATAACAATAATATTCATTTGCCTTACACGTGATTAAAGATAAGTCGAATTCCCACCAAACCACGAGCGCTGGTCGCGAAACCACCTGTCAGCACGGTTTCTCCGCACAACTGACGCTTGCGGATAAAACTTGAACTAGCGAACTCAGGAACTCAGACATGCCAACCTCGGGAACAAAAATGCGTTGTTGTCATTAACTAGGGCGCAGCTGGTAGCTACCTGCTACAAGCTGAATGTGCAATTCACATGCGGTAGAAGTGAAACATACAGAAAACTAAAGTAGACAAGAGTGGGGAGACTACGAAGCACTTTTTTTTATCAATGTGAAGGATTTTTTTTCTTATTTTTGTCATCGGATTCCAGTGCACCTGGAAAAAATTTTAACCAAAATCGTGTCAGAAATACAGAATTTAAGCAATTGCAAGAGTAGGTACCTACCCATCACAAATGATTCAATGAGGTTAATTATTAAAAAAAATTAAGAAATTATAAGGCCTTTACCGGTGCACTCACCCAAATACGAAATTATTAAAGCAACCAACCTATTGAGTGAATATCCTTTAAAACAAGTATGGGTATGTTCGTAGGTAATTACAAAGAACTAACCAAATGACTGCCTCAAAACAGGTTAGCCCAGTGAGGCCGGTTACGTGTAACCTAAACTTCATCATTACATAGTATAAAATGAAGTCACTCAAAATGTATGTGCGCATCAATCTTTTAAAGCACACAACGGATTTTCATACGGTTTTCACCAATAGATAAAGTGATTGAAGAGGAATGTTTATATGTATAATACATGTAAATTATATTAGAGAAAAGCCGAGAAATTCAAAGAAAACAAATTTTTGTGCGATTTAAAACGGCTGGCGGGCCGTACTGAAGTCACTTTTGAAATTCGTTATACGGAAGAAATTGGAAAATAAATGTCCTAGAGTAAGTAGGTATTTGATTTTCCCTTTTCAAATATCCAGTGTTGCATTGCAAGCATTGTATAATTAGTGGCGAGTTAAGTAGTTTATATCTATAATACATGCTTATTATAGTAGAGAAAAGCCGAGAAATTCAAATAGTCAATTCAGGCAGCGGGCAGCTGGCAAGCGGGTGGTGTGGATTTTATAAAGATTGGGTAATGGCGTTGTGTTTCGTTAGCCACAGCAACGTGTGGCCGGGTCTGCTAGTATAACTATAAATCTCTAGGTAATATTTAAATATTACCTACTGTTCATGTGTATATTTTTTTCTCTGTTGCTAACTTTTGTACTTACATAATTGATAAAACAATGTATACTATTAACGTAGATTTTTTTTTAGTTATAAATGTAAAAAAAATCAATAAATCACGTGAGGGCGTTTGATGTCGAATGTGGTCGTATGAGATCGACTTCATCATCCACTTTCAAGATCACAGAATTACATCTAGTGGGAAGACTTAATGATTTGAATTTCAGACCTTTTTCTATTATAACTTTTAAATTTTCTCTCAGTGTGGACGATTGAAACATGGTTATGATTGAAACGTTGCAATCATCCCCATACAAGTTGTTTCAAATATCCCCACGCTGCATTTTTTGCATAAAAGCCAAAAATAAGCCTTTTAAATAGAAATTTACGCCACGCAAATTCATTATAAAAATTCTAAAATAGATAAATAAGAGAATGTAATA
The DNA here is from genome assembly GCA_917880885.1 of Limnephilus marmoratus. NCBI lineage: Eukaryota > Metazoa > Arthropoda > Insecta > Trichoptera > Limnephilidae > Limnephilus > Limnephilus marmoratus. The sequence goes on from OU862930.1 coordinate 788,605, forward strand.
AAACATTTCGTCAAGCTGCGAGAGTAAAATGAGTTATAAGATAAACAAAAATGTCTTAAATATTTACTTTTTAGTGCGAAATCCAATAATGTCTAGTGCGCTTTTGTAGAAACGTCCCAACAGACCTGACGGAGTTTCGAGTGTTGTATCACACTCTTAGGTATTATAGTTTTCGAGAAAATTGAGATGTTTCAATCGTCCCCACTCTACCCTACCTACATGTTATTAATCGTGTTGAAATAAATATCATGTGTTTTTATTCCCGCTATCATATTTTGCCGGATGCAAATGCGGTTTGGATTAAGATATCATTTAATAAACATGTTATGTTTTCTTGTACTTTGGATTTAATTCGCTGATCTGGTTTACCACAAAGGTCATAATTATTATAACTATGATTATACCGTTATTTTCTTTTTTATTATTTACATTAGACTAATAAAATGTTAACCCTTCTTTGACCGTTTCTTTTATATTAAACGAGCTGGAGCCCTGGCGTTGCCGGGTTTTGCACAGATTTTTCAAAACAGAATTTGGAGAGAAATTATTTTCCTCTTATTTCACAATCACAACTGACATACATGTCAGTTGTGCAGGCTAAAGCCATTTAAAAAAAGATTTTTTTTACATTAGCACCACACAGGAGGCCCTGAAGAAAATAGTTCTCCTAAGGGCCTATGTCATCTTTGGGGATGCTGTGTGGAGGGTCTTTTTGGAAAAGAAGGAGAGGAAGTTCTGGAAAGGAAAAAGGTGTTAGGGGTGGTTGGAATCTGTGGGATAGTGTGTTCAGGAATGACGGACGTATGAACCCATCCCTCCCACTGCCGTGCAAGTGACCCGTGCGATGGTCCGAGACGGCTGGAGAAGTCAAAGAGACTCCCTTAATCATTCTCTCCCGATCCAGCCTGCCACGCAGCTGATGGGCAGACGCATCCGCCACCAAGACCTGGACAAACCTCACCTCATGAACCCGGGCACCCCTGCTAAGTCATCAAACGTAACGAAACACTTGGGGTGACCTATGGAAGAGGTGTTGGTTATCCAATAAATGGTTCCCGGGGCAGCGGTACGTATACCCGCCTCCAAAATGTTTTTTTTTTAAATTCCTAATGACGGTCTTTCACCAGGGCGATACGGAGAGTGTTCGTTCCAGAATGCGATTTTTTTTCTATTTAATCATAATAAGTTCATAATATTCTTGTTATTTTAGTTAGGCGTAGTTTCTCCTTCTCAAATATGCAAATAAATTCTTCCCCAGTTTCTTCAAGTAAGGTCCCAATCTTGAGAAACAATATGTATTCTGCCTGGTATTATATAAATGCATTACTTTACAAATATTTGGAACAAAATGTTATTATTTAAATTGTTTTATTTTTAAGTAGGAATTTGTACATTTCAAATGGGACCCTCAAAAGGACCCAAATTTGCTGTCGGCCTTTTATGACCTAACCTAAGAGGAACTTTAGTAAAATTTGCAATATTTGTCTGTCTTTAATTATTTTATATGTTCTTTTATTGGTGGCCCTTTTTCGGCCGACTTTTGGGCAAGTGCTTTATTACTAGATTTTTATATCCAGTTGTCGGAGCGGCTAAAATGTTCTGTTCCCACCATTTCATGTAATTTGTATTTGTATGTTTTGCTTTATATGTGGTGACGTTTGGAACAGAGAGTAAGTCTTGTTGTTACAGTGGAACTGGAAGGTACCTGAGGTGTACCTTCAGTTATGTAGTTGAACTCGAGCTGAGAGGTAGATGGGTACCTGCAGTGAGTCGTGTAATATCTGAAGCTGGGAGGTATATGTTGTTCCTACAGGTCAATATTGTAAAAAACTGACAATAGAGATATCGAGGGAAAGTAGACCTTTGATATTTGGCAGTGTGGTGTGGTCGTGGAGACCACCCGATGCGCTAAAGAAGAAGAATTGTTTTCCTGCAAACTCCATTCTGTTGTGTTCTCGTACCACGATAGTAAGAAACAGAGAGTATCTTCCACTCTGTGCTGCAAATTTACTACATAAAATATTTAAAAAAAATAATTGTGAAACAATATGAATTTGAACCCACGATCGCTGGATTCGTAGTCGAGAGCATTACTTCTCGATCACGGAGGACGTTTGTTCACTAAAAATGAGTCTAAAACTAGTTAACAGTGTTAACACGTCAATTTGACAGGTTTCCCTAGAAATACTTACCTATTCACAATTACACACATAAATACATTATTCATATCTGTGAATTTGGAAGGCAGACAAAGGAAATCGAGTCAGATAAATAATATTAATGCGATGAAATAAAAATTGTGTCTTCTTTCTTTAAATTTAAAATCTGAAAAGTTTAATCCGTCAAATGAACGGGTTCCTTAAATATATTAACAGCCTTACTAAAAAACCCAGTGAAAATTTTATTCAATTGACAAACGGCCGCGGATGTGAAAACATTACTAATTAAAAATTGTTCATGGAAAAAAATACACTTGATTTACACGGCCTGAGGGGGTAGTTTATCTCTGTTTTATCAATGATCTTTGAACGAAATTTGAAATTTTTGCAAAGTATTTTGAATGTTCTATATATTTCTTATTTTTGAAGGTGTCGTAAAAACAAATACCATTTATGAAAACTAGATAAAATTACCTTTTAGATTTGTGTAATTGAAATACACTTTAGTTTTTAAAAACTGCCATATATTAAGATTCAAACGCGAAAAAAATGTTTTTTTTTTTTACCAAAACATATTTGATGAAAGTGTACAGAAATTTATAAAAAAACAAAATTAAAAAAATACTGACCTTTTATATGATGAATACGGAACGAACCTGCCACCTCACTTTTTCCTCGTGCATACAATAAAAAAAAAAATTCAAAGTTTTTTTATTGCCAAAAAAGTAACCTAAAAATATAATACCGACTTTTATAACAGATTTCTTGCAACTTTAAAACGTTAATTTCATTGATATGTTTAGGTACACATGTATTAGATATTAATATTTTGGTAGAAAGCAGTCACTTTGTGGTTTGACATATTAATTAAAGTAAAGCAATCACTTTGTTTGTAACCACGATTTATTGATTTAATTTTTATTTACCGACCGGTTTCGCTTAATACAAGCATCATCAGGGTATAAATTTTTAATTTATACCCTGATGATGCTTGTATTAAGCGAAACCGGTCGGTAAATAAAAATTAAATCAAGATATTAATATTTTAAAAAAAACACCACTTTTATGAAATTCACATAAAATAAAATACTTTAGAGGTAAATTTGAATGTTCATGTTTCACATAAAATACTTCTTGACATTTCAATTTTCAAAGTATGATTATGGTTATTATAACTTGACTAAAACTTATTAAAAACCACAGAAAACACGGTAAATATATCAATTATGCGAATGTAATAGTGAATTAGTCATATTAATAGATATTACGATCAGATTTGTGTAATATTTCACACACACCCACGAAGTGAGTTTTTTTTGCGGTTTTAACGCGAATGACGAATGCGAAGGCGCTGCCATCTAGCGGTTCTGTAGGAAAACAAACAATTAAATTGTGTACAGTATGAAAAATTAAATTGTGTACAGTATGAAAAATTACATTGTTGCCAAACTTATAAAATACATTTTAAGAACAAACCTTCTTAGTAATGTTATCGTGTTTTAGTGTATTTTTGTTTTATTCATGTTGCTGCAGCAACCCGGGTAATCGGGCGTGCTGTGATTTTTTTTAGTAAGGCTGTAAGTGTTTAATAACAGTCGAAAAATAAGACAACCGCTCATCCCAAACCTATAAATGCCTTTTGGGGGAGTTCCTGGTTCAAATATTTGGTGACCGGACGATTCAGAATGAATTCAACCCAACACCTTATTTAAAAAGTGATGAAAAAATTCATAAAAAATTGTTTTACGTTTTGTTAGATTATGGGCTATTTTTCCTTTTTTTCATAGCTTTTAATGAATTTTCATTGAGGTGTTGAGTTGAGTTGATTCTGAGTTGTTATGGAACCAAATATTTACCTAGTCGGGGCTTAAATTTCAAATAAAAAACTGCGCTTACGAAATACAAATGGGATGGAAAACCACTTCATTAAGTACATAAAACACATACAGGGCTAAGGAGCCATTACCGGTTGATATATTTCTATAAACTTACCCAAAAAATGATTTTTAAAAAGAGTTTTTTTTAAAAAAAAAATTATAACTCAACTTTTTTTCACCATGCCACGGGTTAAAAGTTTATCACAAAATTTAAAATTCGCTCTGGGTATAAATAAATGGTTTTCTCTCCAGAAATAAATCATTCTCATTTGCACCATTATCTGGTGGAGTTGCTGATTTATCCTTGTAGGTGAAACAAAAGGGCATTTATTAGTTAATTGTAAAATGTGTCGCGGTCTCCTTTTTCTTCTGGGATTTCTATGCATATCTTGTATAGAAGGTAAGTTGGCATTAAACATTTCTACATTCTTGTCATATGAGAAGTTTAATTTTTTTTTTATATCGACTATATAGAAAAATTTTTACATACAAAATGTAATGTGAAATTAAGTATAAAATATTGTATTTCTTAGTCCTCCTCACTGGGGGGTCCTGTGCCGAGGCGGACTAAAGTTATTTAAATATAGTTCATTTGTCTTCTATGTCGTTTTTAGCGTCTTCGCTAGGGTTTTCTCATTGACCTCATTAAGCCATATTTTTATTCTTGATTTGTATTCAATTGGATTTTTTATTTATTTTATATCTTGGGGAAGGATGTTATGGAGTTTTGTTGCAAAGGATGTATAGTTTCTTTGTCCAAATGTGGTTTTATAACTTGGAATATTTTTTATATCATTTTAATTCGATCTAGTGTTATGCATACACGGTCTAGTAGAGGATTCATTATTTTTGAAGAGCTTCAATAATATATTTTTGGCATATATTTGTTGTACATTTGGTACTTCAAAGTTATTGAAAATTTCATTTGAAGGCGTTCTAATTGGTACTTTCAATATGGTCTTTAAATTTTAAATTTAATTAAATAGCGTTTACCCATCATCACCGCGCTACATTTTAGGATGGAGTTAGATCTCCCCCGTGAATATTTATTTATTATAAGACCTTTGTACATTGTATAGATTTCCGTGTTAATTCACCCGCCAAGCTAGGGATGTCCCTGTGTTATACCGGGTGAAGTTTACAGGTCAGAATTAATTATAATATGGTTGATAAATTAAATTTTAACTTGTTAAATTATACAAATTAAATTAAATTACAAGTTTTACGTAACTTGGTTAAATCGTTAAATTATTACTTATTAAATTATTCAAATTAAATTAAATTACAATTTTTATATATCATGGTCAATAAATGTAGTAATGGTAATTTATCGTAATAATAATAATAGTATATTTTAGAATTGTCAGGTTGATAATAATAATTATTATTAAAATTGTACAATTCAACTCAGGTAACAAATTTTATATATCATAGTTTCTAAGTGTAAGGATCCATTGTGAAATTTTTCAATGGTTTGAGGTTGGATTTCGGTTTTAAAGTTCTCCGGGAGATTATTCATTGATCTGTCGTCTCCTGTCATTATTTTCCTTCCTTCCCATCCTGCTCCAATCGACTTCAACACATTCAACCTACCTCTTCCACGGTTTGCCGCTAGTCACTTCCACTGGCTACCACAAGGTTTTATTTTTACTGCCATCTGCCGTTAACACCAAGGGCACATTGATAGTTTTTAAATAAACCTCTTACAATTTCACAGTTAGCAGCAAATATTTTCAACATTGAGTTTTATTCTAGTCGTATCAGACGAAGACCCTAATCCATTCTTCAGAGATGACTACTTTTACTCCGCCGCTTATAAAGCGTTCTTTAAAGAACACAAAGCTGCGCTGGGCTGGAGAGAGGCGGTGTCCAAGTGTTCCTTGGAAGGCGCTGAGCTTGTGGTGCCAACATCTGAGGAAGAGGTGAAGTCGTTGCTAACTTATATGGCCAGCACCACCAGCAATGTGTGGATTGGGATACATGACTTATTCATACAACAGAACTACGTGGCAATCAATGGTATTTTTTTCCTTTTTAATTTCTTATTTACAACTGTGTATTGTGCAAATTATTGGAATAATTGTCAATTATTGTGGTAAAACCATATTTATTGCTTGTAAAATAATATTTTTACAACATTATTTAACAACCGTTATGCAAATTAACAGGAAATATCTTCCCTTATGGCTTCAATAACTGCTTTCACTCGTTTTAGCATGGCAACCATCTTTGTTTTTGTAGTGTAGTCGATTTTGCGTACTCTAGCTTTGTAAATGGCTAGGAATAATAATTCATTGAAATTTTACATAATATAATATTTTTATAAAATATAACCATTTTCTGAAATGACTTCAGCTGTTCCAAATATCAATCAGCCTAATTTATGTAAATGGCGCAAGATTAGTAGTTAAAAAATAATAAATAATCTAATCGAAGCAACAATTTTGATTGGGCCTCATAAAGGTGAAGACGTACTACTTCCACGAATACCACTTATTCCGACAGATATGGCGTTCGAGTTCAATTTCCAATGTGCCTTGCCTTTGACACTGTTAAATATAACCGAATCGGATGAGAACACATACCCGTATCTTTTAAAGAATATGCTTTCTTTATATATAAGTATTTATTTATTTATGCTGTTTATTTTTTTTACATGTACCTGTTTAGATTTTGATTTAGATTCTTACAATGAAAAATATTTACAAAATGTGTACATCAAACAAAGCGGGGTATGAAATAATATTCAAAATCTGAAAAAAATATTAAAAAATACCTATGTGATTTCAAATATTTTCCTGTGAAATTCTTGTCGCCTCTTGATAATTTATCTTATTATTTTCGTTCTTAATTCTTTATAGGCATTCCAACGTCAGAGATATACTTGAATCATCCAGACCCCAACCCGGGCGAGGGAAAAGACTGCGTGCGGATTCTTCGAAACGGGCAATACCTAGACGCACCCTGTGAGGCGGCCAGCCGGTTTATCTGTAAGAAAGCCCTCAGCACTCTGACATTTAATGTGGATTGTAGAACTTACGACCCAGGTATGGCAAAATTTTTTGTAATGTAAAAAACAGAAATGTAATTTAATAGTAATCATTCGACTAGAATAATTGCATTAGATATTATAAGCATCTGGTTTCCTCGTACCCCATGGGAATTTTTAAGTTTCGTACGAATTTTAAGCAAATAACAAAATGATATCCATCATATAATTTAATCAATTTAGTCAAATATTTTAAGTTAATTTTCGTGTTCTGCATAAGTTCTATTGATTTTTTTTTCTGTTTTAAGAAGCAACTGAATATAATAACGGAATTCGAATGGGACTTACACAGAATGTAAAAATTAACTTCAACGTTTTGATGAATTGTTCAATTTTTTAAAACAACCCGTTCGCATTTAATTTATTTTAATGAACAATTTTATAACTGTTCGTAAACCTTATCGTACAACTCCAACTCCAATTTACTTATTTATTATATTTGTTATTATTATTTTTATTTAAGTGTGTAAAACAGGCATGGTGCCCAAAATTTACAAACACGAATGTTTTGTAAATAAATTAAACAAAAACAAAAAATAAATGACAAAAAGATGGACATTGTGCTATTGGCGCCTGTGTTAACGACACACCGATTTGGTTTTTAACTGTTTTTTTTTTATATAAAGGACGTCATCACGTTATCACCTTTATACGATTGATGGCTGGTAGGCTTTTTGTTTAATTTGGTCGTTAAACTATCTTCATCAAGAGCATGTATTTTAGCGCATAGTGTTGTAGTTTCTTAATGTTTGCTGTATAGGAGAGAAATGTCGTGCCTTTGTGTAATAAGAATTTTCTTAGTGTTGTTAATTAATGTTAATTTGAGATAAAATGTTTGCCGTAACAATAAATGCATCATAATTTTCTATAAAAGCAATGCATCAGAAAGTTTACATCTGGCTATCATTGAGTATAGTTTATAGTGCGAAATTCTATCACTATACGAATTGATTGGGTAAACCTTCATGATAAGAAATTACACAGATTAATTTTCTTTGTGTGTTTTAAAATACTTCTTTATCACTCTTAATTTTTTTCCAGAATACAAAAAGTCTACAACATCAGACGATCATTGTATCAAGTTCCACCGCATCCCAAGGACCTGGTACGAGGCTTATGAAGTCTGTTCGGCCGAACAAGCTCATCTCGTGGTCCTTAACAGCGCCGAGGAGGCTCAACACTGCTTGGACTTATTTAATGAACACGCTGGCAGCTCACTGGATACCAATTTTGACAGGAATAATATTTGGCTTGGGTTTCATAACTTGATTCTCCCAGGGCAATATGAGACAATCGATGGTATGCTTCAAAGTTTACATATTAAACCTAATTAAATTAGCATTCTTTTTTAAAAGCTCTTAGTACCTAGTAAATGATAAATCATCATTATTTCCTGAGCCTTGCAGATGTGGACATATGAAGACCACCCTCAATTTTATTAGTGTTACCGATTCAGCATTCACATTAAATCATCTTTTTAAATACATTAATATCTGATATGATTTTAGATTTTCACGGCCAAAAATGTTATGGTTATTTCCTTTTGGGGTATTATGCCGTGTTGCGCTACCTCCTCCTTTAGCCAACGTTTCGGACAGCGTTACAGTGTCCATCATCAGGGCAGATGTGTAATACACATCACATGTTACACATCTGCCCTGATGATGGACACTGTAACGCTGTCCGAAACGTTGGCTAAAAGAGGAGGTAGCGCAACACGGCATAATACCCCAAAAGGAAATAACCATAACATTAATATCTATTTGTATTTCACTTTTGTTTGTATGAATGAAACGGATTCTTGGAAGTGTAAATTTACCAACTTTGTGCCTACACAATCTTCTCACTCTCAATCTCACTCAGATTGCTCAAGGTAAACCTACCCCATTTTAGTAGCGGCAGCGAGGCGAGGTTTGTTAAGTTTTGTAAAGACACAGCTGGCGTATGTTTCACAAATAAACTGATTTAGATATATATGTACTTATTTGATTCCTAATTCTTGGAGACCATTCGCAAATACTATGCAATTAATAAAGGTTATTGAACTCCACCTTAATAATAATAATAATAAAAACGTTTATTCATCAATAGATTATTTACAGTATTATATGTTTTGTTCTTTTATCATTGAGTCTATTGATGAAAAGGTCACTGCTCAGCTACAATTCAGGATTTCAAAGGGGAACTGCTATTATTTAATATAAGAGTTATTTTAACTATGTTTGTTTTTCAATTCAATTTAATTCAATTAAAAACATTACCAAATTATAATTTAAAGGCGTTATTAAAAAAAAGTATTTTAGATGAGATAAACAGATTTACACTAACAGCAACAAAGCTCGCCGTTTGAATTTTGCTTCATTGATGTTAAACATATCGATATTCGAAGTGATTCTATTTAACATAACCATTGGCAAGTTAGTTCTGCAAGCCGGGAGATAAAAGTCTATGCTGTCGGTGACGGAGATAGCCATCGGGAACATAGAAACTAATGTTCTCAATGATAGCTGTGCTTTCGAACCATCCACGAATCAATCTGAAAAAAATGTGTTACAATGAGCAAATCTCTTCTGAACCGTAGACGGTTCATACCGAGCATGCCAAGAGAAAGTCGGTAGGATAGTAGGTAAATAAATACTCCCTCAGGTAAAGAAATCTCAGAAATTTCTTCTGAACCTTTTCCAACATGAGGGAATATTTCACTTGGTGTGGGCTCCAAGCCACCGATCTACTCTCAACCCTACTCCTAACCAAAGTATTGTATAGTAATGTGAGAACCAAAAAAAGTTTTTGTTCATCAGCGAAAAGAAATGATCTGGAATGCAGAATAATTTCCGTTATATCGTTAATAAAAATCGAAAAGAGGAGCGATCCTAAATTAGATCCCTGAGGAACTCCTGAGAAAACAAGAAATAATTTTGATAAGAATATTTCATGTGATACAAATTATTTTTCAAGTACCTATCTTGTTGATATTGTAGGACACAAGCTAGAGAAAGCGGGATATTGTGAATGGCAGGACGGACAGCCCGACAACGGTAATAACGACGAACACTGCGGGACTCTGATGGTGGGCTTCGGAAGGAAACTGAACTACAAGTCTTGTAATTCACGGCTCCTCTTCATGTGCGAGAAGAAGATATCGCCCAAACCTCAAGCGGTTTCTGCTTTTTGTCCTTCAGGTATGCTCAACTCATTTCAGGATAATATTCCTGAATTTTAAATTTTCGTTTATTTGAAAAAAAAATAGCAGTTATTTTAAAACCTGTTTATCACCGAACAAGCTTTTATTCTATACAAAAAACACCAACATTTTTAGCGATTTTTCATACGAAAAAATATTACCTTGAATTTTTTTTATTTTTCAAAGATATTCAAGAAGTAGACAATAATATAAGGTTGATTTTTATTGGGATCGGGCAATATTTCAATAAAGTCGAGTCAGATTTCATTCAAAATGAAGGATTACTTTTATTAAACCAAAATACACTGCACATTATTTGACAGTTAAAACAGGAAGGAACAGTAGCGCCACTTACGGCCAAGAAACAGAACATAAACAATAATGCATTTATAAAAACACCTTTGAATTTATCATTACCCAACACTCCCACTTAAATTCAAAGGGGTCACTTAACATTTATCATAACAACTTTACTATATCTAATCATCTTAGCATTTCATAAATATTTTACTGTAATCATCACAAGTATCTAAGTATTATTCAAAATCTTATCTCTAATACAATTAAACTTGCTCACAGGCAAAGCTTTGGTCAGAAAATCTGCCGGTTGACATGAACTTTCTACATATTTAATATTAACAATTTTCTTTTCAACATTCTCTCTTATGAAATTATATCTAACATCTATATGTTTACTTCTTTTATGAAATACAGGATTATTAATTAATTTAATTGCACTCTGATTATCTATATTCAAAGTGACAGAGGTTTGTGGCTCCCCAATATCAAACAACAATTGTCTAAGCCATAATATTTCTTTAGTGGCTTCACTAGCAGCCATATACTCTGACTCCGTTGTGGATAATGCCACGGTACTCTGTTTACGGCTTGACCAACTGATTGGACCACCATTCATTAAAAAAATGTAGCCTGTATTAGATTTTCTAGTATCCAAATCACCTGCGAAGTCAGAATCAGAGTAGCCGACTAAATCTAAATTACTTTTATAAACAATAAGACATTTCTTTTGTATTAATCAAATAACGCAGGATTCTTTTCACAGCAGTTACATGTCCAGGACCTGGATCATTGACATATCTACTTACAACATTAACAGCATATGCTATGTCAGGTCTAGAAACAGATGATAAAAATAACAATGCTCCCACTGCTTCTCTATATGGGAAATTGGTATGCTCATTATTTGTATTCTTAGATAAATGTACATTTACATCTGCAGGGGTACTACTAGCTTTAGCATCTGACAAATTAAACTTATTTATTATTGTCTCAATATACTGTTTTTGACTTATACTTATATAACTTTCTGTTTTATTTATTTCCATTCCAATAAATGAATTAAATTTTAAAATCTTAATATCAAAGTTTTGTTTTAGATCATTTAATATGGTAGATAAAATAGTTTTACTTTTGGATAATAGCAATCCATCATCAACATAAATAACCAATATTACCTTAATATTATTGAAATATCCAACAAATACACAATTATCAGATGGGCACGATTTAAATCCATAAGTAGTTAAAAATGAACAAAATTTCTTGTTCCAACATCTTGATGATTGTTTCAGCCCATATATAGATTTAATCAACCTACATACTTTTTGTGGCTCAGCTTCCACACCCTCTGGTACCTCCATGTGTATCTCCTCAGGCAGCTCACCATACAGGAACGCCGTCTTCACATCAAATTGCTCTATCTGCAGGTCCTCTCTGGTGGCCATGCTAAGTAGCAATCTGATGGAGTCATATCTGCTAGTAGGGGAAAAAATTTCGTTATAATCCAAACCTTTCACCTGAGTAAAGCCTCGAGCGCATAGTCTTGCCTTATATCTTTCAATTTCCCCTTCCCATGCCATGCTAAGTAGCAATCTGATGGAGTCATATCTGCTAGTAGGGGAAAAAATTTCGTTATAATCCAAACCTTTCACCTGAGTAAAGCCTCGAGCGCATAGTCTTGCCTTATATCTTTCAATTTCCCCTTCTCTATTCTTCTTTATGCTGAATACCCATTTGCATGTAATGGGCTTCTTCTCAGTTCTATCAGTTATTATCCAGGTTTTGTTATTTTCATGTGATTGTAGCTCTTCAGAAATAGCTTCCTTCCATTTATGACAGTTGACGTTATTAATTGCCTCTTCATAACTGTTAGGTATTTCTAATTCAGTCAAGTTTACTTCCATATTATTATTTCGTCTAGGACGTAACGTGATATTACTTCTTTCCATTCCTTCTAAATTAATATTACTAGGAGGATTATAAGTGTCATTTGTATCTTCAATACTCTTCATACTGTCATCTGAAGAGTTTTCTTGAGTTGTATTTTGTTGATCCTCACCCGGGGCACCATGTTGATCCTGAAACTCGCTTCGTGGGGTTGTCAATATTGACTCTTCTTTTTCTTCTTCATTGACTTTCATCTCTGTGAAGTTTTGTCTTTTCTCTGGTATACTACTTTCTTCAAATTTTACATCCCGTGATACTGTAATTTTTCTTGTACTCTGATCGTACATTCTGTAATTATCATGCTCATATCCAACTAATAACATTTTTATGCTTTTCTTATCCAGTTTCTTCCTTTTTTCTTTTGGTAGATGAACATATCCAATGGAACCAAAAAACTAACTAACTAACTAACCATCACGCCGTTTCCCCGCAGGGGTAGGCAGAGAGGACGGACCGCCAAACATCCCGGTCTTGGCACACATTCCTTGCCTCGTTTACATTCATACAACGTCTCATACATTCTCTTCTATTATTCTGACTCTTGACATGGCCCGACTCAAGTATCTGATTCACTTGGTCGTGCCATGTCTTTCTTGGGCGTCCTTGACTTCTTCTACCATTCACATTTGCGTCATATATTTTCCTTACACTCCTTTCCTCGTTCATTCGCTCTACATGCCCAAACCATCGGAGCGTTCCTTTCTTGATCTTACTCATCACGCTTACATCAGCCTTGCATTCTTTGCGGATTTCCACATTTCTCACACGATCATACATGGTTTTACCACACATACGCCTCAGGGATCTCATTTCTACAGCGTTCAGTCTACTTTCATCCTTCCTCTGCCAGTTCCATGCCTCACTGCCATACATCAGGGTAGGTACCAGTACTCCATTATGGACGGCTAGTTTCGCGTCTTTGGACAGTTTTTTGTTGGTGCCAACGGCGTTCAGTCCTCCATTAATAGAGTTACCTGCATTCACCCTTCTTTCAATATCTCTATCAGCCTTCCCATCTCTCGTAAACATACTTCCCAAATAAACAAACTCATCCACCTGCTCCAAGTATTCATCATTCACAACTATATTGCATACTGTTTTCGTACTCTCTCTTTCAAACACCATGACTTTAGACTTACTTACATTCATCATTAACTCATTCTTCATACATACTTCGTTCATTCTTGACACGAGAGACTGTAGATCTTCCATACTGTTAGATATCAGCACCGCATCATCAGCATACAACAGGCAACATACTTCCAGATTACTCAATTTCGCACCCAATCCCATCTCTTTCAATTCTTGCATACAATTATCCATATATAGATTGAATAACCACGGCGACATTACGCAGCCTTGTTTAACACCTTTTGTGATATCAAACCACCCCGTAAAATCGCCGTTCACCCTAACACATGCAACGCTTCCCTCATACAGAGATGCAATTGCCTGTATGAGATACTTATTCACTCCATACTTGGACAATACCTTCCATAGCTTTTTCCTGTCAACTCGGTCGTATGCTTTTTGTAGATCTACAAAGGCACAGAAGAGTTTCTGTTTTTTTGCAAGAAACTTTTCAGTGAGCATACGCAATGAGAAAATCTGGTCCATGCATCCCCTTCCACTCATAAAAGCACCTTGCACATCCCATATTTTATCTTTTGTTTCCATTCTTACCCTTTCAATCAATATTCTACCATACAACTTGCCCACTGTACTAAGAAGGCTAATAGCCCTATGATTCCCACATTCCATACGTGACCCTTTACCTTTGTACAATGGCATGATTACAGCCCTTCTCCAATCTAATGGCGTGTAACCCTCCTCTAAACATTGGTTAAAAAGTCTGCACAACCATGTGAGAATAATACGGCTGTCTCCTTTAAAGTATTCGGCAGCAATATTGTCGAAACCCACAGCCTTACCATTTTTCATACATTTAATAGATTTTTTTATTTCATCCATGCCGATTTTGGTAACATTCACTCCATCATCGTTCAGAACCGATTCACCACTTGGATCACAGTCACTCGGGTTACTTTCGAAGACTTCCTCGAAATATTTCATCCATCTCTCTTTAATTTCATTCTCATTCGTCAACATTTGTCCATCTTTCGATTTTATCACTTTCATGCTTCCGTTCTCTGGTCCACTCCGGGATCTTTTGACCTCCTTCCAAAACAGTTTTATGTTTTCTTGGAAGTGGTTTGTCATTTTGATTCCCTCTTCTTCTTCCAGGCGTTTTTTCCGTTCTTTCACCCCAACACTTACTCTTTTCTTGCATGCCTTATACACTTCTTTCGCTCGATCTCTCTCTTCGCTTGAAACACTGCCAGTCGCTATCAGATGTAACCATGCTTTCTTCTTCTCTGAGACCAGTGCTTTGATCTCATCATCCCACCATGCATCACCTTTTTTCCTACCTTGCTTACTTATTCCACACACGTCTCTAGCAGATTCGCATAGACTCACCTTAATGTG
This sequence comes from Limnephilus marmoratus, assembly GCA_917880885.1. NCBI lineage: Eukaryota > Metazoa > Arthropoda > Insecta > Trichoptera > Limnephilidae > Limnephilus > Limnephilus marmoratus. The sequence goes on from OU862930.1 coordinate 803,608, forward strand.
GTTCCATGTTTCCTCTATGCTTAGACCGTTCATTTCCTTCTCATTCAATCTCATTTCTGCACACTTCTCATACTCACTTCTGACATAATCGTTTTGTAGTTTTTCTATTTTGATTCTTGTTGGAGCTGATACCGTTTTCACCTTAGAGCGCCAGCCGCGAAAGAGGTTTACTTTTGACACCACCAGAAAGTGGTCAGTTTCAACCTCAGCCCCCCTGAAAACTCTTGTGTCCTCGGTAACGGCTCTCAACCTAGAGTCAATTACTACAAAATCGATTATTGATCTTTCAATTCCTCTTTCCCACGTATACTGATGGATACCTTTATGATCGAAGAAAGTATTCGACACAAAAAGGTTCCACTCTAAACATACCTCAAGTATTCTGTTCCCATTATCATTCGTTCTTTTATCCCCGAACATACCTAAGGCCGAATCAAATCCGTCACGTCTAATACCGACCCACCCATTCAAATCGCCCGCTATAATAATCCTTTCATTCAACTCTTTTAGTCTCATAACATCATTCACACCAGTCCAAAAATCATCTTTCACTTCGTCACTTTCAGAGTTAACAGGGGCATAGCAAATAATAAGAAACACCCTTGTTAAACCAATTTTGAATCGGATCCACATTATTCTTGGAGTTACACATTCAAACTGCAACATGCATTCAACCATTCTGGGAGACAGTAGCGCTGCAACACCCTGACAAGCCCTCTCCGTATCTGGTCTCCCAGACCAGATGACGAACTTATCATCATGCTGCAATGTACCGCTCTCTTTTTTCATACTCTCAGTTATACAAAGTACGTCCAAACATTTGCCTTTCATTGTATCACATAAGTCATTCATCTTTCTTTCCATCCCTCCTCTTATGTTCCATGTGCCAATTCGGCATTGCTCACGTTCCGTCCTCCTCTTTGCGCCACCGAAGGGTTGGCGATGTGATGGATAGCGAGTCTCATCGACACCTGTGTCGGCCATTCCCTTCCACGGACTACTTCTTACAAACTAGCTTTACATCCTTAATCTAACTTACTCTACTTAATCTAACTTAATCTAACTTAATCTAACTTAATCTAACTTAATCTAACTTAATCTAACTTAATCTAACTTAATCTAACTTAATCTAACTTAATTTAACTTAATATAACCTAATCTAACTTAACCAAACTTAATCTAACTTACACATACGCAAAAAACAACCATAATAAACCGGAAATTCATAACGACTATTGTGAAAAACAACAACAAAAGACATGAAATTAACACTAGAGAAAAAATATACATATGTGTGTGTATCTTGCATGTCACTGTAAAAGGTTTATTATTATTAATTTTATTGTTTTAAATCACTTTCACTTGAGTTTTTTTTTTGTAGCCATTAATGACTCCGTATGTATGGTAGGTACTGGTAGAGAAAGGGCGCGGGTTCAGTACAATGTTATACTAGTCCGAGAGTTATGGATTATAGAAATGTTTCATACAATGTCTTATCCCTATAAAATGTTTATAATATCACTCCCTATCAGGAACAAACAAAGTCTTCCTTCCTTGTGTGCGTGGGCGGTAGGCGGGCGGTGTGGCAGCGGGAGTGGCATCTTGTTTATAATATTAATCTCTATCAGGAACCAAATTTGAGGGCACAGTCATAGAGATATAGTCCGATGTCATCCATCCTTGTGCACGGGGGCGGTGGTGGGGCGGGCAGCGGGGCAGCGGGGGCAGTGGGGGTGCTGTTCCAATGGAACCAAATATTCTTATATGTTGTAGATTAGGTTTTACTCTATACCAGAGTTCAAATGGTGTGACATTTCCCGTTTGACTTGATGTGTTTCTATTCAACAGGTATACTGCACAGTTCACAGCTTCTGCCCACATATTTAGAGAAATATCTTTAGCATATAACATGCTTCTTGCACTTTCCATAATGGTACGCAGCTCTCTTTCCGCCCTCCCATTCTGTTGTGGGGTATATGGGGCTGTACGCTCATGAATTATTCCATTACTATCTAGAAATGACTTGAATTCTTGATTTACATACTCACAACCGTTGTCGGTATGTAGAATGTGCATATTATGTTGAAATTTTATTTTCTCAATTGCATTGTACTTTATAAAACAGTGAAACACTTCACTCTTATATTTCATGAAGTCAATATGGCGATAGCTAGTAGCTCCATCTTTGAATAAAACAAAGTACTTCATACCTGATACAGAAAGCTCTTCAATAGGGCCACATACATCACTATATACTATTTCACCAGGTTGTGACGGACCTCTAGTAGATTTCAAAAAAGGTAATCTTGTTTGCTTACCATACTGGCATGCTTCACAAATGAAATTTTCATTCCCAGTAAGTTTTATTGGAATTGTCCTATTTTTACTCATATTTTGAATTTCCTTAACATTCAAATGCCCTAATCTCTCATGCCATATTTTGACATCGGTTTGTACAATATTGCAATTTTCTTGTTTTACTGTTTTGATTTCCAACTCATACAAATTGTTTTCTCTTAATTGTGCACACATAACAACTATATTATTCTTTACTATCATTGCTTATTCACTTTTCTTCACTATGACATAACCTCTCCTGGTGGCAGCTCCTTCAGAGAACAGGTTTCTTCGTAAGTCTGGCACATATAGGACATTCTCTAATATACATCGTTCCCATTTTCCATTCACTAGTTTATTTATTAAAATAGTGCCTTCGCCGCATACCTTAATGCTTTGTTTATTCCCCAATTTAACTTCTTTGTCAATGTCATGACATTGAGACTCATTCAGTTCGTGGAAATAGTCACGTCTACATGTCATATGCGTTGATGCTCCACTATCCAAAATCCAAGCGTCTTCACCATTCATAGATAAAGAATATTTTTCCGCATTAAATGCTAACATATCATGAGGCTTCTGATTTTTATTGTCTGTTTTCTTTGGTTTTCTGCATTCTCTTGCAAAGTGACCTCTTTTGTTACAATTGTAGCATATAAATCTATGACTTGAATTTCTTTGAACAATTGAATTCTTCTGATTATTTCCATTCCTTGTTTTGGAATTTCCTTTTGTGGTTACAAGCGCAGTCTCACTACAAGATGTGTCATTGGCAAGGCTTCCCTCTTCATCTATTAAGCGTGATGTGAGATTTTGAATTGTTTGACTATTTTGATCTAGTGACAACCATGCTTGTCTAAGCGAACGGTATGTTGGTGACAATGTGCTTAGAATCTTGGTCATTATTGCAGTGTCACTGATTTTTTCGCCAGTTTCCCTCAGTTGCTTTGCCAAGCTTTCCACTTTGGAGACATGCTGTGCCATTGTATCACTAGCACAATATGAATACTGATAAAATTTCTCATGAATTGTCATTTTATTATATTCAGACTTTTGTTCGTAAATAGCTTCCAATTTATTCATGACCTCCTTTGCAGTCTCGCAGTTTTCAAATCAGATATGATTCAAATCCATTGATGATGTCAAGATAAACATGGCCATGCCATCGTCTTTATTCCATTGCACTTGCCAACTGGCTTCTTGGGGTTTTACAGAATCAATATTTAATCCTTTTGCTCTTAATGCACATTTAACTTGAAATTTCCATTGCTTAAAGTTTCTGCCATCGAACTTTTCAATTTTCATTGAATTGGCGACCTCCATTTTGTAGGTTAATTGTACAGTATAAATGTGACAAATTACTCACGTATATATCTTGCTCTTTACTCAACTTTTTTCTGAAATAATTGTTTACCACAATTCCTGGGCCCATAACCTATTGGGATCGGGCAATATTTCAATAAAGTCGAGTCAGATTTCATTCAAAATAAAGGATTACTTTTATTAAACCAAAATACACTGCACATTATTTGACAGTTAAAACAGGAAGGAACAGTAGCGCCACTTACGGCCAAGAAACAGAACATAAACAATAATGCATTTATAAACACACCTTTGAATTTATCATTACCCAACAATTTTAAAACTGTTTGCATTTATCCTCTTACATGTTGGTGTTCATCGTGTAATATTACACAAAATGGTCATAATATTTTATAAAAAAAATTGTAAATCGAGAAAATTTCGTAAATTTACAATTCCTACCCATTTTGTTAACATGCCGGTTGTAAGGAGTTACTAGTAAACGTAAAACCTAATGGAATAATTCTAAGCAACAGTTTTTTTCCAGAACTTGAACAATTCATCAAATTTCAAAATTAATATGCAAGTGCTATGAAAGTTCTATTCAAATTCCGTTATTATTCAAGTACCTACTGTGAAACAACTGACCCATAATAGAATAATAACAGAACACGAATAAAAATTTCATAGAACTTGACCGGTCAGTGACTGAGTAGGCATTTTGCCTTGTTCCCCCGGGTGACTGAGTTCAATTCTTCGGCTAGCTAAGCCCTCCATAACTACGGCTTGTAAAAACACCGTTTTACTTATAAATTTTCCGTTACAGGATATATAAAGTATTCGTCAATGCCACACAGTTGCTACAAACTTCACACCACTGCTAAAACCTGGATGGACGCGTACAAAGTGTGTGCAGCCGAAGAAGCACACCTAATTGTCATAAACAGCGCCAAGGAAGCCAATCTCAGCTCTGACATATTCTTAAAATATACCCGAGCTAATTCAAAGCTGTGTGACTTTTATAAGGATGGCTTTTTGGTCGGCATTAACAATTTGATAGCAAAGCAATACAGAACAATCGATGGTGAGAACACTATTTTTTGTTATTTAATACATCAATTTGGAAGGCGGGTGTGGATACCGCCACCCCGGGAACTATTTATTAGTTTTATTTATTTATTTTTTTTATTCCACTGAAAAGAAAATTACATTTTCACTCATTTAACTAGAAATAATTATACACATTAAAATAAAGTAAATATTTGAATACAGTGCTATTCAATATCATTATTTTGTTTATCAAGAATAAATATTAATAATTTTTTTTTAAATTTACCCAGCTTCTTTTCGTTTTTAATGTCGTTTGGGAGGCAATTATATAATTATAATTTGAAATTAAACACTTTTGTACTTTCTTCCACTAATTTTTATTTCACCAGGACCGGTTTCATCCTATTACGGACATTTTCAGACTGGTAGTTGAAATTCTTATGCTACGGTATTTATACACTCTTAGGCAGGGGTACACAACATTGTCTCTATATAATGAATATTTCTATTTTGTTAATTTTAAGGTATTATAAGTTATTTTGTTAATTTTAGGTACATACAGGTAATTATAAAGTTTATTATTAAAATTATGAATGATGTTACATATTAAATAGATAATTTTACTTCAAATGAATATACATGAATTTATATAATTTAAAAGGTTTGTGATTACTGATATTTTATTTTAGTAATGTTGGGTTATTCCCTCCTTGTTGCTTAGGGCTTAATTGACAAATATTGATGCACTATGGTATTTATTATTATTAGGATTCTCCGTGTATTTGGGTTATTACATTTTTAAAATTACATACTTAAATTACCCCACTGCTCTCCGAAGTAAAATTATTCTAAGTACATTATAATGTACTTAGAAATAGTAAAATAGTAAAATAGTAAAATTATTCTAAGTACATTATAATGTACTTAGAATAATTTTACTTTGGAGAGCAGTGGGGTAATTTAAGTATGTAATTTTAAAAATGTAATAACCCAAATACACGGAGAATCCTAATAATAATAAATACCATAGTGCATCAATATTTGTCAATTAAGCCCTAAGCAACAAGGAGGGAATAACCCAACATTACTAAAATAAAATATCAGTAATCACAAACCTTTTAAATTATATAAATTCATGTATATTCATTTGAAGTAAAATTATCTATTTAATATGTAACATCATTCATAATTTTAATAATAAACTTTATAATTACCTGTATGTACCTAAAATTAACAAAATAACTTATAATACCTTAAAATTAACAAAATAGAAATATTCATTATATAGAGACAATGTTGTGTACCCCTGCCTAAGAGTGTATAAATACCGTAGCATAAGAATTTCAACTACCAGTCTGAAAATGTCCGTAATAGGATGAAACCGGTCCTGGTGAAATAAAAATTAGTGGAAGAAAGTACAAAAGTGTTTAATTTCAAATTATAATACAATGGAATTCCACCACGAATTATCAGTGCAAAAACTAGGGCAATTATATAAGTTGCCCCCCTCGTAACCAATAGATTGTTTACCATAGTTAGTGTGGATGGTGTTTAAATGTATGTTATCGTGTTGTCTTGTAAAGTGTTTGTGTACTTGGGACGTTTTAATGAATTCTATGTTTGTGTGTACGAGTTTATTTTTTATTTTGTATATAACGAGACATGTATTGTATTCATATAGTTTTCTTAATGTTAGTAGTTTTGTTTCAATATATATATTTTTTGTGGATGTTCTGGGCTTGTAGTTAAATAGTTTTTTGATTACCTTGTTAACCAACCCCTCTGGTATAGGCCATCTAAAGTGGTTTGCTACGTTTGGTGATTTAACAGGTATGTCCAGGTTCATGGGGCGAGATTTGTCCGCGTATTGGTTCCGGACTGCACCGGTTCCATGCCAACTCAGAACAAAGTCAACTCAACACCTCTTTGAAAAGTCATTAAAAGTTATGAAAAAAATAAATTTAAAATAGCCCGTAACCTAGGACGTAATCTAATTTTTATGTATAAATTTTTACTTGTACTTATTATACTTTTAACGACTTTTCAAACGAGGTTCTGAGTTGATTTCATTCTGAGTTATCCGGTCACCCTGCCCACCAACTGCATGGCAGGCCGGATCGGAAGAGACTGCTTGAGGAAGACCTCATGATCTCTCCAGCAAGACTCTTATTTTACTACAAATCGACGCCAATTGTGATGGACATTCACCAGTTTCTAACTTTGTAATATGTATGTTTATTTCGCAAGTGTAAGAATTTAAATGTCGCTAACCACCCAGTATATTTGGGAACTTGTGGGGTTAGAGGGGACTGTGACCGAGCTTTTTGGAATCTTTCGACTGTATTGGTGTGCAAGTGCACAAATATATACAAATGTGTCCACTTTAATATGATTTGCTGCACTCACTTGTTTATTTTACATTGCTCTTACAATTTCTTCGGGAGTTCAATGTTCTTTTCTTAACTCTCTGCAAAAAGAATACTAGTTAAAATTAGTTGTTCGCTGCGAAAAGCCGTTTAAATATATATGGCTCCGAGTGCTATACTTCTCTTGGCATTACAATATTTCACCTTTAATATGAGGGCTCACATTTGTATTTTTTTAGGAAGGACCCTCTCTGAGGCTGGCTACAGCAACTGGGGCCCTGGGAGCCCCTCCAGTGGAACGGATCAATGTGGGGCACTCTTGCAGCACAAGGACACCCCACGCGGGTTCTTCCAACTGCAAACTATCCCGTGTGCCTCATTGCCCCTTCTGTTTATGTGCGAGAAGAAAATTTTAAATCCGAAGGAGGAGCCCAGTGCTGCAGCTTGTAGAGTTTGTAGAAGTAACGATCCTGGTACGAATACACTGTCCTTTTAAATATTATCATTATATTGCTCTATAAAGAACTCAAACTAATGCCCCATAACTTACTCCAGTTGGGGTTGTCATAGTTCCACAGGAACTAAGAGTAATTTGGACTAATTTGCGTTATTCGCAATTTTCTAAGTATTTTTTTATATCTATGTAGGTAATTAGCTACACAGCTTTTCTCTTTTAATAAAATTATTGTCCGCCTCAGCACAGGAACCCCTAGTGACGAATACAATATCTGTTTCTAACATAACCAACATATTTTGTATATTTATGGAATTATTTTATATTTAAATTAAAAAAATTATTTGATGAAATAATTAAAAACACTTTGTTTTTACCACGATAATCTTTATTTAAAAAGTCAGTATGTTTCAAGAACGATGTTCTCTTCATCAGGGACATTATATGTACTAAAAATAAATGATCAAATATAGAAAGACAGGCGTGCGTAGAAATGGAAGTAGTGGGGGAGGAGAGAGGTGGAAAGGAGAGGTGCTTAGAAGATCAACAAGGGGGTGGAGGGGGGGAGGGGTGAAAAAGGGGGGTGCTTAAAGGAACAAAGACAAAAAATTACATTGGAAATATGTTTAAGATAGGGTTATTCACAAAATTAATTTGATTATTAATAATATTTAAAGATCTAAGTGAAAACCACTAATGTTAGTGTATAAATTTTTTTTAAAGCAGTATTTATATCAAATGAATGGTTAAATTCAATTAGATGGTTAGCAAATTCTGAATAATTATTGCTATTTAGACATCTCAAATGTTCAATTATTTCATTAATAAAATGGTGCCACAAAGTGAATAGGGTATTTTCACAAACCAGGCATACCGCTCAAAACATGTGGAAGATTTAAAGATTATTTTTCTGATTGTGATTATCGCATTTAAAATGTTTAATTTTAATATTTTCACTCATAATTATTGATTTCAAAATACGCGTAAATGGAACGAAATGTAAACGGCCCATGATTGGTGTACGAATTATGACGTCACAAGTGACTACGTTCAGAGGTTTATCACCGCGTTACTATCAAAGGTCTAAACATTCTCGACTTGTTGGCGGTTATTGATAGTTTTATTTCATATTTAAGATGCTTGTGTTGTTTCTACAGTTTTATATAATATTATCCAGCTGTAATGACTAATGACTGACAGTGTTTTTTTTTAATGGCGTAATCCGACAGCTTGCCTAAAATAGACGCTTAAATAGCAAGTGTCGTTCAACTTCCCTGTCATAAAATGATCTTTAAAACTTTGACCATTCTACAAGTAAATTTCCTTATTTTAAGTGAATACCGCACAAAAGTCCCAACTGCTCCCAACCATCTGGAGCCAGTGAGTCTATAGCATCTCATTTGGGATATTTTTTGAGGTTGAAGGTAGTGGGGAGGAAAGAATACGCGGTAGAGGAAGGTGGGGAAGTAAAGCAACGTTTCAATTCTGAATGGTGATCTTACACCAGGGCGATACTGAAAGTATCGTCCACTCTGGAACGTGCCGCAAATATACTACGTTTTATTTTTAACGAATAAATTGTGAAATGCAAAACAACTTATTCAAAGACCGGTCAGTGGCTGAGTGGGCATCGCTTTTGGGTTCTCCATTACGACACAAGCAACACTTTTCTATTACTGTGGTGGTAGTAGGAGATTTTCACATAATATCAGATCATTCGTAACCAGAGAATGTTTGTCTTGCTTTAAAAATAAAAAATAAATAAAATATCTATATATACAATTATTATAAATGTATTTTATATATATACATAAATGATTGTTAACGTCGGGATTGCTAGTCGAGAGCCTTACCCCTCGACCACGGAGGCCGTCATTATTGTGTAGATATACAATGGTGTTCCCACGTTTAAATTATGAATATAAACAACGGAATGTTTTTTTATTGTAGTGTTAAAATTCAAACCTGCAAAAAAGCAGGCACGGGGCGGGGGTTCCATCGAAGCAAAAGTCATGTTAGCTTCTCAGAAGCTTGAGGTATTGTACTATAGGGCCAACATATACTTCAGATAGTACAGAACTGCTGCAGATAGTACGAAAGTCCGCCTATTGAATTTGGCACCCACGTTTGGTCTAGAGCCCCAAAATATTTGAAAATTCAGAAAGCAGAAACGGGTGGTTCATTCGATAGATTTCCCTCTCTAACAAACTTATTGCAATGTTTAGCGCACAGGTTTCAGGTGGGAATGGTGTCCTTGTTTTACCGGTATTTCAATAAAAGATGCTCCGAGGAACTAGCGCTATTGAACCCTTTGGCACTGGTATCAAACACATTAAACGCACGCCCAACATTTATACACTGTCAACATTTTTTGTCGCTTTAAAAAGGGTCGTTTGAACATCTTATTTTGGGTTTTTCATATAATTTTTGTACCCATGTGTACCAAACTATACATGTTTAGCAAGTGGCAAGCTATAAGATAAATATGACGATATAAATCGAGCACACTGGAAGTCAATAAATAACACCAACTACAACTTACGAACTCACTAGAGTCATTTACGGCGGCAATAGCACGATGATACTCACTTGTGACGTCACCGAGTTATTGGGCGCGAAAACACCGTTTTAGCGGCATTTTAAAAAGGCTTATTTTAAAACGTCATAGAAAGTTTATTCGTCGTCATAAAAATAAAATAAAAATTCCCTTATCATCGTAATTTTTTACTTTATTTTTTTCAATAATAAAAAAAACTGTGAAAATACCCTATTTGCAAAATTTGAAGAAAAAAGTATTTATTTTTTATTTGACCTTTCCAATATTTTCACGCATAAATTGTGTAATACACAATTAAAATAAAACGTTGCAATGCTTGCCAAATTATATCTCCAAATTTACGAACAGCACTATCAGTGCCCGCTTACCCCACAGTTTTCCCGTCTTACGATATAGTACACCACAACACACACAAGCAACAAAATATGTTTAAAGTGATCCTACTTAAACTCTCCTACTTATTGCGATTATATGCATAGTATTTGATTCCCATCACAATTATTGTTCAGTTACAAATTTTATATTTACCAGCCGATGTGGATTATCTGTTGCAGGATATAAGCATTACCCATCGTTGCCAGAAAGCTGTTATAAACTACACACCACCCATACCACCTGGCCTGAAGCTTACAAAGTGTGTGCAGCAGAACAAGCAAACCTCGTCATCCCGAACAGCGCCGAGGAAGCCAAACTTTGCACAGATATTTTCTTACAGTATGCAGATGCAACGTCAGGCGGCTTTTTTAAAGGCGCATTCTTGGTGGGCATTACCAACTTGATGACCAAATCAGAATTTAGAACAATCGATGGTAAAACAACACTTTCAAATATTAATTTAACTCATTGTTAAAGTATTCACTTTCTTCAACATTGCTAGAAATCATCGCAATAGGCGAGTATAATTACCGCCGCCCCGGGAATCATTTATTGGATAACCAACACCTCTGACATAGGTCATCCCCAAGTGGTTCACTACGTTTTGTGACTTAGCAGGGGTGCCCAGGTTCATGGTGTGAGATTTGTCCGGATCTTTGCGGCGAATGTGTCTGCCCATAAACTGGATCGAAAGAGACTGGTTGTAGGATATCTTTTGACTTCTACAGCAGGACTCTCTCGAAACATCGCCTCGCACCGCAGTGGGAGGGATAGATTCATTCGTCCATCACTCCTGGACACATTGAGTCTCAGATTCCTAACCACTCCTCATACCCTTTTCCGTCCCAGAACTTCCTCTCCTTCCTTTCCCTATGATACAGGCCCTGAGGGGAATTGTTTTCCTCAGGGCCTCCCATGTGGGGCTAATGTAAATAAAAAATAAGATCAGAAAAGAGGCATGCCCCCCCACTGACGTCTTTCTCTGTCGCATGTACGTATGTTTTACGCATCTTTCTCTTTCGCTTACGGTCATTGTAAAGTGTTATACCTGCGCGAGAATGGATCGTATCAAGTTCAGGTCGGCATTAAAGTTTGGCGTGTACTATTAAAGGTATTTTACACCAGTGTTGCCAACTCGGCTATAAACCGAGGACATCAGTTCTAAAATAAATGGTTTAGCATCTAGATCCAGCAAATAGCTCCTCTTTCAGATATTTTGTTTTTTTATACGAAACTCTTTAACTTAAAATAATAATTAATTAAATTATTACTTACCGGTTTCGTTGCTCAGAAATTTCTTCTTTTTGATGATCCGTAGTAACCCGGGTGATGTCTAGATGAAAAAAAAATTGAGTTGGCAACACTGGTTACAAAACCAATAAATACATAAAAATAATCGTAATTTATTTTTGAGGTATTATGCTGTGTAAATACACCAGATATCAATTAGCCTAGAACCTGCCCACCTCGCAACAGGGCGTACTACCCCAAAATTAATCACGATAATACTTTGACATTTAAAAACTTAAGTAATATCTAAATTCAATTTCATAAGCGGGTACGGTTACCGCCGCCCCGGGAACTATTGATTTTTTATAACCAACACTCCCGCCATAGGTTACCCAAAGTGACTTGCTACGTTTGGAACTTAGCAGGGGTGCCCAGGTTCATGGGAAGAGCTACGTCTCGGTCTTGCGTGATGTGTGGTGGGCATTAGCTCCACACAGGAGGCCCTGAGAAGAATAATTCCGCTCAGAGCCTATGTCATCTTTGGGAATGCTCATTGTAAGAAATTTTGACTAGAAAAGGGGATGGAAGTTTTCGTGGGTAGGAATCTGTGGGTTAGTGTGTCCAGGAGTGACGGACGTCTGAACCCAGGCCTCCCACTGCGGTGCAAGGCGATGTTCCGAGGGAGTACGGCTGGAGAAGTCAAAGGGACCCCCTAAACTATTCTCTCCCGATCCGGCCTGCCAAACCACTTATATTAGTGACATGGTTGGTTCGCCCCGTGCTTTGTGTTGTTGCTAATTTTTAATTGTTGATTACTTCTAAAGTCGGATTGCCATGAAAGCGTTATATTTAAAGAAAATGCTTGTTTTACATTTGGCTCTTGTTCGTATTGTTCTTTCGGACTTTAACAATAGTATTGTTGCAGGTAACACCCTCTCGGAGGCGGGCTACAGTGACTGGCATCCCGGGCATCCAAACGCTGGTTATCCCTGCGGGCACCTCCACCAGAAACGAGGCGCCAAGCGCGGACTCTTCCTTCTGGCTGTCACAGGATGTGATGAAAAATATAAATATTTATTCATATGCGAGAAAAATAGTACCAAAGGTTATTGATAATATTGCAAGCAAATAAATAAATCAACACAATTAAATTTTTTATTTTGATGACCGATTTTCCTCAACTCGCAGGCCATTTCAAGCATTTGCCATTTCAATTTGGGAGGCGGAAATGGGTACCGCCGTCCCGGGAACCTTTATTGGATAATCAAAACCTCTGCCATAGGTCACCCCAAGTGGTTCACTACGTTTGGTGATTTAGCAGGGGTGCCCGGGTTATTGGGGTGAGGTTTGTCTAGGTCCATGAGGTGGATGACCAGGACACACTGAACTCCAGATTTCTACCCACCCCTTAAACCCTTTTCCTTCCCAGAACTCTCCTCTCCTTCCTTTCCTTAAAAAACCCTCCACACAGCATCCCCAAAGATGACATAGGCCCTGGGGGAGATTGTTTTCATTAGGGTCTCCTGTGTGGAGCTCAAATAAGAATAAAAAAGCATACATGAAAAGTTTTTAAGTTAACTCCACGCAGGAGGAAATAATTTCCCTCAGAGCTTATTTCATTTTTGGGGATGTTGTGTGGAGGGTCTTTTTAGGAAAGGAAAGATAGGAAGTTTCGGGAAGGAAAAATGTATTAAGGATGGGTAGGAATCTGGGGTTCAGTGTGTCCAGGAATAATGGACGTATGAATCCAAACCTCCCACTGCGGTGAAAGGCGATGTTACGAGAATTCAAAGGGACTCCCTCAACCATTTTCTCCCGATCCGGCCTATCATGCAGCTCTTGGACTGACGCATCCGCCGCCAAGACCCGGACAAACCTCTCTCCATGCTAAGTCACCAAATGTAGCGAACCACTTGGGGTGACCTAAGGCAGAGGTGTTGCTTATCCAATAAATGGTTCCAAGTGCGGCGGTACCTATACCCGCCTCCCAAATTGTGCAGTATTTTTAAGGAGAGGACGGACACGAAGTTCTGTGAAGGAAAAGGGTATGGGGGGGTAGGAATCTATGCTCTGTGCATCCAGGAGGGACGTGTGAATCCAACACGATCCAACAAAAGACGTGCGAATCCAACAAAAGACTCAAAAGAGATCAGCTGGAGAGAAGAGGTCAAAGGGTCTTCCTAAATAGGCCTGATCTGATCCGGCCCGCCACGCAGTTTGTGGGCAGGCGCATCCGTCTTTAAGACCAGGGGTCCTAGCATTTTTTTTTTTTTTTTTTTTTACATTAACTCCACACAGGAGGCCCTGAGGAAAATAATTTCCCTCAGGGCCTATGTCATCTGGGATGCTGTGTGGAGGGTCTTTTTGAGGAGAGGAAGGAATGAACATTGGTCTTGAAGAGACCCATGTTGTAGGAAGGAGGAAACACAGAGGCCGGCAAATCATTCCACAGCCGAGCTGTTGAACACAAGAACGAGTCGAAGAAACGACCCGTTCTCATGTGACAAATGTCAACCGTGTACAAATGTTGGGCACGCGTTTGGCGTGTTTCCCGACTATGCACCGGTGCCGAAGGGATCAATGATGCTAGTTCCTCGGAGCATCTTCCATTGTAATACCGGTAGAACAAGGATAGCATTCCCACCCGACGCCTGTGCTCTAAAGATTGCAATCCGTCTGTTAATCGATAAGGATTGAACATCTCATCATTCCCTAGGACAAGTGCAGATCGCTAACGTACAAACAACAGTTGACATCGAATGTATTAAGAACACTTAGTCATTATAAACTGTTACTAATTCGTTGGCGATCTGCAATCATGCTAGAGAGCGGTGAGAAGTTACCGAAAGTTATCCTATCAATCCTTATCGATGGACTGTGCTAGGGGACCTGATAACACTTCACCCTGTGAACACAGGCACCCCTGCTGAGTCACCAAACAAGCGAATGCATGTTGTAAAGCATTGTAATTTGTTCCCTTCTTCTTCCCTTCTCCTTGCAATATTGATCGTATTTTTATAATAAACACAAAACAAAGAAAAAGTTTTGCTGTTTTATATTCTAAAAATAAGGAAGAAAAGTTGAGAATATATTTTTGATATTGCTCAGCCAATGGAGTGTTTCTACTCACCCAGGGAGGGGGGGGGGAAGGACGATCAGGTCAGAGAAGTGGTATGGAGGCCTTGATAGTGACTCGACAATTGATTCGGCCACAATTGGCGCGCCGACAGTTGATCCCCCCGACAGTTGATCCCCCCTGACAGTTGGTTCCCGACAGTTGATCCCCATGACAGTTTATCCCCGACAGTTGAACCCACGGACAGTTGATCCCTCGGACAACTTATCCCCTAAAAGATTATGTTTATTTATTTATTTATTTAAGCTGAGCATTTACATCAATCGTGTAACATAGTAATAATAAAAATAGAAACAATAAAATACCATTTTTAGGTATTTTTTCTCTTCCTTTACCCAAATAGAAAGGAAATAGAATTAAAAAGACAAACACAATATTACTCGTAGAATAATAATAATAAAATTTACATCAGAATTTTAGAAATTTTTGATATTCATTTATTTATTTATTTTGAACTAGCAGACCCGTCTACCAATTGCTGTGTCTAACGAAACACAACGCCATTACCCAACCTTTATAAAATCCACACCACCTGCTTTTCCCGCTTGCCAGCTGGCCGCTGCCTGAATTGAATATTTGAATTTCTCGGCTTTTCTCTACTATAATAAGCATGTAGTATATATATAAACCTTCCTCTTGAATCACTCTATCTATTGGTGAAAACCGCATTAAAATCCGTTGCGTAGTTTAAAAGATCTATGCGCACATACATTTTGAGTGACTTCATTTTATACTATGTAATGATGATGATGGTGATTTCACACCCGGCTGAGCTTTTACATGTAATTTGTTTTTTAACAAAGAACGTCTAAATCTAAATGTGCATAACAAAATCATAAACAAAAACAAAATCAAAACCAAAATCTAAATCTAAATCCAAATCAAAGTCAAAATCGTAACCAAATCTAAAACAAAAATACAATCAAAAACGGATTGAAATAAAAACAAAATACTCCACCATGCAAGATGGAAAAACTGTAGACTGGGAAAAGTACAATAAATATGAAATAAGTCGAAGCAGGCTATACAGTTGGTTTAATTAAATTTGTTATTCTTCTTTTTGATATAAATTCTACTATGACTTGTTTATATTTAGTGAATGATGTGTTAAATATGTCGAACAACATCTTTTAATTTTGTATACGGGGGTATGCAATATACAATTGTGATTCTGTGTTGGAGTTGTCACAAAGAACGGTAGATGTTGCCTCGATGTTGAATTGCGAGGTATATGGAAAGAAATCAAGCTAGTTCAGGGCTTTCAATTATTATATTTACGTTCGAATAATTTTAATAAATTAAATTGACAAAGTAGATAATCGTTGTAATATCCATTCTGAAATTAATATATCTTAAGATCGATCGTTCGCATCGATCACCGTTCGCATCGATTACCGTTCGCATCACACTTTTCGTAACAATCACCACTTTTCGTAACGCATTCACCAGTTTACCTCCAAGTGTCGAGCGTGCGTAAAGAAGTTTTACTTCAAAAATACGACATACTTATACGTTCAGTCGACTTAGCAAAAAACGTTAAATAAAACGCTAAATAAGTTCCTACTTGCATGCATACAATATAAGATTTTTTATCTGAATACCACTCAAGAGTCCCAGCTGCTCCCAACCATCTGGAGCCAGTGAGACTATGGCATCCCCATGTGTTGGGGATGCCATAGTCTCACTGGTTCCAGACGGTTGGGAGAAGTTGGGCCTCTTGGGCCTCTCCGGAAAAAGAAGTTAAATTTTATGATTTTTTTGCCTACCTACTTGATAAATAATCTTTTAGAAGATCAATTGTCCGAGGGATCAACTGTCCGCCGGATTAGATGTCGGGGGGGGGGGGGGGGGGGGCAATTGTCGCCGGATCAATAGTCATGGAATCGTTTAAACTTTAAACAGTGAGAACGACAAGATTAAGTTACGAATCTCAAGTGTTAATCTCAAGTGACCTCCCAGGTAAGTATGGTCCTGTATATGTTCTGTACAGAACATTTTTACAGCTGCATCGCGTTCATTGGTCAACTCATTATACATATTATAGTTTAGTATCGGTGATGGATGAACCGGTGGAGGCTATTTTTAGCCAAAAGTTGTTATAATGGTTCGTCTACTTTATAGGTGGAAGTAAGATTATAGAAATATATTATAAGTTTGCACAGCGCCCTTTAGGTGACTTCACAAAAATGGTGGTATTCAAATCATCCAAAAATTATTATTTGCTATTATGAAGTTACAAGAATTGGAGAAATTAGGAAGTAGAAAAGGGCGAGATAAGAAAACACAAAACGTCTCACTGAAAAATATCCAATAAATTAATGACATATTCAAACAAGCTTCTATTATAAAACTGTGTAATGAAAAAAATAACAAAGAATATCAAGAATTTTGCAAACTAATGAGAAA
Organism: Limnephilus marmoratus; assembly: GCA_917880885.1. Classification (NCBI taxonomy): domain Eukaryota; kingdom Metazoa; phylum Arthropoda; class Insecta; order Trichoptera; family Limnephilidae; genus Limnephilus; species Limnephilus marmoratus. The sequence continues at coordinate 820,821 of OU862930.1, forward strand.
TGGAAAACAATTATTAAAATTAATTTTAAAACAACTAAAATGCAAAACCATTATATTTACTAAACAATAAAAACTATAATAACCTCCTTTCTGAATTGCGCTGTACCATCAACCAATCAGAACAAATAAATAAAAATAAACAATTTTTCAAAAAAAACTTAATGTTTTAGTAAAAAGGAAATATTTTATACAAAACATATTATAACATACAATAAGAATCGTGACTCCCTTACCAGGCATAAGAGCTCTTCTTTTCTAATAAGGTATACATGACCAATGATGACCTTAAATATAATATTTTGTAAAATATATAGGTAGGTATGTATTAACGTAGCACTAGTTTTTACCCACGGCTTCGCTCGCATGGTATTAGGGGAAATATACATATTATTTAAAAATCAAAATACGCTTGCTTCTGGGTTTGTAAATATACATATATAGTGAGTTCCCGGCATGCGTTGCTATGCCACTTAAGGGCCCGCAACCCGGATTTCTACCGATTTATTACATATTTCCCTTAAACACGGTAAGTTTTAAAGCTCTTAAAAAAATATATGTTTTTCTTGAAGATAATATCTAGACTTTGCCCGCGCCAAAACGCAAATTATATAAAATTCCCAGAAAGAAAAAAAATGGCAAAGTACGCTCCAAAAATCATTATAAACACGTTTCAGTTATTTTATGTACAAGTTATATGTATGAAAAAATTCATAAATGCTGTTTAAGATAATGCCCGCGAGATTTTTGCTCTATTTTAAACGAGTCGTGTTTTATTAAACATTTTCGCAATTTTCGCATCGATTTTGTCGCTGTAAATGTTAGCGCTCTCCTCTAACATTCGTAATTTCGTATCTCTCCATCTTCTTCTTTTCTATCCCGGTTGCAGAGCCTTAATAAAGATATGATGTCTCCCTGCGTGTCCTTACCCATTTGTCCTGTTCTTCTTCCGCCTCCTCTTCTTCTCCCGCATCCCCTTCCCCTCACGCGTCCCCACTCCGCCTTCTCCGTCTTTTCCTCTCCCCACTCCCCTCTCCCGCTTCTCCCCTCCCCCGAACCGCCCTTCCGAGTTCCCCTTCCCCCTCCCGCATTCCATACTTTCATTCCCTGTACATTCCGTTTTCAAACAGCTCGCGTGCCACCTATTCCAATTTTTTATACAAATTTTATAATACCAGAGCTCATACATATAGAAACCGTTGTGGACGTGCTCACAACAACTCATCAAAGATTTAATGCAATCGGTTGAACGGTTTAGCAACGCATAATTTCATGATGCCTGAGCTCACTATTGTATACAAATACCACCGCGTGCATGCGCACATCAAATCCCCAAAGTTTCATCGCAATCGGATGAACGGTTAGCAATGCATAGGCATCTCATATATGTATATAAGAATAATAGAAACAAACGTATTTTAATTTATACATACTATACATCCATAAACATTAATATATAAAAAAAAAAAAAACTTTAAAACATCGTACACAAAAAGCTGCCAGGCTGCTGGTCGGCAGACCAAGAAATTCTTAAATGAAATGATCTGGACTATAGTTATTCGTTGGTTTCATTCGTGTACTCGATGACGTAAAATTTACTATTTTTTACCCCACTTTGACGCCGGCTGCCTGCGAACGTGCCAGGCTGCCGGTTGGCAGACCTGCTTTTTTCTCATTTTCAAATCGAACTTTATCATATGAGACCATTCCCGTTCGTGTACTCGATGACGTAATTTTTTCGAAAAAAATCGCTCTCTATTTCCATGACTGCGCGGCTCCTGCCAAGAGTACTGCGCACCGGCAGACCAGCTTTTTAAAGGTTTTCTAGATGTCCATTATCACTACAAAGTAGTTTCATCCGTGTACTCGATGACGTAGGGTTTACCTATCTCGCCTCCCAGTCTATAAGTTGAAATGTTTTCAGTTGTAAGTTGTATGTGTTTTATTAAATTTACACAATTTTGTGAAGTAATCTTGAAACATGTGTTTTTATAAAATGCCATATTATTCCTGTATCTTTAGGATGATTCTACTCATTTAACATAAATAATAAATAATATATATTTTCTGCTGTTATTTTATATAACTAATTCTTAAGAGGTTTAAACTTCTTAAGAGGGTTTCACTTTATTAACAAGGGAGTAAATGTTCCTCATTAAAAATACAACGTCCTATACTTAATGTTTTAAATATGATGTATAAGTTAAAGGTATAAGAATTGAATAAAATAATACAAAACTATGTCAAAACTCGAGTGATTATCATGTTTATAATAAATAGGTGAGGCTTGTATTTATTTACCATTGAAGTCTGTGAATCAGTCACAGTACCTACATACTACACAGTTATGTTTAAGTGCTCTAAACACTAGATCACAATTTACTTCAACATTAGAGTGGAAGAAACATACTCTCAGTATCGCCCTTGTGAAAGTCGACCATTCCGTATCGAAACTTTGCTTCAAATGCCTTTAACTTTTTTTACAATATCTCCACACGGGAGGCCCTGAGGAAAATATTTTCCCTCAGGGCCTATGTCATGTTTGGGGATGCTGTGTGGAGGGTCTTTTAAAGGAGAGGAAGTTCTGGGAAGGCTAAGGTATGAGGGGTGGGTAGGAATCTATGGTCCCGTGGGGACCCATGAATGGACGTATGAATCCATCCATCCCTCCCACTGCGGTGCAAGGCGATGTTCCAAAAAAATTCTGTTTGTGAGGTCACAAGGTCTCCTTCAACTAGTCTCTCCCGATCCGGCCTGCCACGCGGTTGGTGGCAGACACATCCGCCGCCAAGAGCCAGACAAACCTCACCGCATGAACCTGGACATCCCTACTCAGTCATCAAACGTAGCGAACCGTGGGTTGACATATGGCAGAGGTGTTGGTTATCCAATAATGGTTCCAGAGGCGGCGGTACCCATACCCGCCTCCTAAACTGAATAATAACTAGATCTGAAAAGCCAGTTTCATGCCAATTCCCTTCTCATCTCCTGCCCCCCCCCCCCCCTGCTATCTTTAGCCTCATAACATACCCACTTGAGGGATGCCATAGCCCCACCACCGGCTCCAATCGTTGGTAGCAATTGGAACTCATATAAACCTATTAAATGTAAAAAAACCATCATTTATGGTTCGCTACGTTTGGTGACTTAGCAGAGGTGCCCGGATTCATGGGGTGAGGTTTGTTTAGGTCTTGGCGGCGGATGCGGCTGCCCACCAGCTGCGTGGTAGGCCGGATCGAGAGAGAATGGTTGAGGGAGTCCCTATGACTTCTCCAGCCGTACTTCTCTTGGAATATCGCCTTGCACCGCAGTGGGAGGGATGGATTCTTACGTCCGTCATGCCTGGACACATCGGCCTCCATATTCCTTCCCACCCCTAATACCCTACTCCTCACAGAAATTCCTCTCCTTCCTTTCCTAAAAAGACCCTCAACACAGCATCCCCAAAGATGACATAGGCCCTGAGGGGAAATATTTTCCTCAAGGCCTCCTCTATTTAGTCTCTGTTATTCCCGTCTGCAGCCAGTGAGGCTACGGCATCACTAATTGGGGTATGTTGTGAGGCTGAAGGTAGTGGGGATGGGAAGAAGATGAGGAGGAGGAAAGTGGGGGATGTACCTGGCTATTCAGACCTGGTCACCAAACACGGCTAAAGCCATTTCAAGCAACATTTCAATTCTGAATGGTGGTCTTACACCAGGGTGATACTGAGAGTATCTTTCACTCTAGATCGTGCCGCAAATGTACCATACATTATTTATAAATGAATTAATTGTGAAATAACACAAATTATTCAAATAACATTTATTTGCTCACGCCGGTATTCGATCCTGTGACCTTTGAATTGCGAGTCAAGAGCCTCAACCTTCGACCACGCCGGCCGTCAATGTAAAAAAAAACAATCTCTCCAAACACAGGGAAGATGCAAACTTCAAGTCCCGGAGTAAAATAATTAATTAATTCGCATTGTTGTTTTATGTTCAATGGAAACTACGAGTACAAAGGATTTAACATGAAAATGTCTTTGTGAGCCAAAAAAAAATCCCACTGAAACAGGAGTGGTATTAGCTTTTTGTGACCAAATCAGAACAGGTACTACCAACCTTCCACTTGCCCACCTCCTTCGCCTCCCCACTTCCTTGCAGCTCTTTCTCACTTCTCACTTCCTCACAACATATCCCAGTTTGGTGATGCCCATATTGCCTACGGTCCCACTGGTGACGGGTAGTTGGAACTCTTGTGTGAAATTCTAGAACCTTTATTTTAAATACAATTAAAAAAATAGGAAAAAAACCTAGAAATATTGGCAGGTATGTAGGTAATGAAGAATGGACGTGGACAAAATTGAATGACTGAATTAAATGAATAAATTCAACCTTGTGACACTCTCGATATGATTCTTAATTTCAAAAGAAATTGGTTCTTCATTACTTACCTTTGGCCTTGCATCCTACGATTTTTAACGGGACCATATTTTTTTTATTTTCAATTTATTTTAATGTTGAATTATTTCAATAAATGATATGTACCGTAAACAATTTAAATAATATTATAATATTTACATATATAATCTTATGGGCGACGCGCCGCGAAGTTGCCTATAGTAAACCCACCTATCTCGCTCTCGCGCCGCCATTCTAGTTGCCTAGTTCATCGCTATCGACTTTGTCCGAAGCGTTCTATTCAGGAATTAAAACATTAGCGTCGTTTTCAGTTGTGACCAAAACGAGTTCAAACTAGTCAATCTCAGGTCACAGGTCCATCCGAAACGCTAAAGTCTGCACTGGGTCCGCAGCTCGCGAGTTAATCAAGTCACTGCAGACATTAGTCGAAAGTTACTAATTCATTCGTGCGATTCATTCATTCCTCTCCGCGTGCCAAGCCGTCAATTTCATTACATAGTTAGTTGAAATTTTCCAACTTCTAATCCGAAAATCAGCTAGAAATATGGGAAGCAAAAATGATGCACTTATTATAATCGTTTTCTTTTTGGTACGAACCAAAACTTTTAGAATACAGGTACTTCTATTCTACCTACTTGTAGACGTACATTTTAGGTAGATACAATAATATGTAAATTTGCAGATATTATAAGGTCAATCGGCTGAGGTCAGCCATCATAAAATATTCACATTTAAATGTTAAGATGTTTGTATATTTTTTGGAAATATAATTAAAATTAAATTTGATAATGTTATTATCCAGTTCTGCGAGTATTTTAGAACGTATTTTAGTTACAGCTGTTTCGACTTGTAAGGTCATTATCAAACTGGTAATAATAACATTATCAAATTTAATTTTAATTAAATTACTCAAAATTAAAATGGAGTTCTACGAAACACAAAAAAAATAATATATTTTAATATGTTAGGTCACTTGAAGTGGAACAATTTTAAGTTTAATAAATAAAATTAAAATAAAAAAAATTTAGGGTGAAAGAGAAACCCGTTTATTTTTAAGATTTAATTGCCAGCCTAATTATAAAGATAGATTTTTCATAAAAAATAAAAAAAATTGTCAAAATATTGAGCATTTAAATGTTACATTACAATGTTACATTAAGCCCCTTTTTTTGTTTAAAGTGAATTTTTTTTTATGGGTAATTCACCCTAAGAGTACTTTGGGTAGTGAAAACTTTTAGCACCGTTGTGATTTGAAACTCAATGAAATCAAAAATAACGACACTAAAAGGAGGCAAACACATTCATATATACCTATAGGATTTAGTCTGCGAGAGAATGAGACAGTGTAATCGGTCTCCTCTTTGTGCGGTGCTTCTTATTCTATCGATCTCCTCTTTATGGGGTACGAAGCACCACATAAAGAGGAGATCGATAGGATATCGGTTCTTCTTAGCCTATCGGTCTCTTCTTCGTGTGGTGCGTCGTAGACTCTCCACTCTTGTCTACTTTAGTTTTCTGAAGGTTTCACTTCTATCGTGTACTAGATAATATATATAATACAAATATTTAACGTGTAAAGGTACATTTAAACAAGTTGTTGTTGTTTTTTTAATTACTTGAATCATAGAAATGAATAAAATGAATCAATTCAAAAGGTCAGAGGAATCAGACTGAATCGATTCACCCCTGAGAATGAATCTGCCCACGTCTACAGTGAAGAACATCATAAATAAATAAAAAATTAAATGCTAATTTCAGTTATGAATCTGTCTACAACTCCGGTTTAGTGAACTCTAGAACTTTTACTTCGATTTTAAGTTTGGATCATTTTCAAAACTTCAATAAAGTGTTTATTAGGAGAATTCAGACAACCGATAAAGTAACTACCTACAATATAATGTTCTTAACAGATTCATTTTTACTGCCATTTACAAAATTGAAACTGATTTATGGAGAATTCAGACTCTCCCAAATTTTACGTTGGTTTGCACTAGTATGTATATAAATAAGGGTGCAATATAGTTGTGAATGATGAAAACTTGGAGCAGGTGAATGAGTTTGTGTATCTGGGTAGCATGTTTACGAGAGATGGGAAGGCTGATGGAGATATTGAAAGAATGGTAAACGCAGGTAACTCCATTAATGGAGGACTGAATGCCGTTGGCGCTAATAAAAAACTGTCAAAAGAAGCAAACCTAGCAGTCAACAATGGAGTGCTGGTACCTACCCTGATGTATGATAGTGAGGTATGGAACACTGATAAAGGAAGGATGAAAGCGGACTGAATGCTGTAGTAATGAGATCCTTGAGGCGTATGTATGGTAAAACCATGTATGACCATGTGAGAAATGTGGAGATTAAGAAAGGGACCCTCAGATGGTTTGAGCATGTAGAGCAAATAAACGAAAAAGTAATGTAAGAAGAATATAAGACGCAAATGTGAATGGTAGAAGAGGTCGGGGACGCCCGATGAAGCCACGATCAAGTGAATCAGATACTTGAGACGGGCCATGTCAAAGTCAGAATAATAGAATAGTATGTATGAGACGATGTATGAATGTGAATGAGGCAAAGAGTGTATGCCTAGATGGAATTGCGGTCCCTTGTGGGGAAACGGCGTGATGTTTAGTTAGTTTGTTAGAAAATAATAATATTCGTCTTCGAATACACTTGAATAAGTGTGGGAGATGTTTTTTCAGGAAATGTACCTACTTGTTATTATCATGTTGAAACTCAATGCGTAAATAAATATTAAATGTTTTATTTCTTTTATCATGTGTGGCCGGATGCAGATGCGATTTGAAAATATTAATGTGTGGGCGGGTGACGGATGTCAATGAAAGATATCATTTTATAAAAAAAAATACTTTTCCTTGTATTTTCCGTGTTCTGGGAATTCGCTTATCTGGTTGACCATAATGGTCATTATTAGTATCACTGTGATTATACCATTATTTTCTTTTTTATTATTTAGGTACATTAGACTTATAAAATGTTAACCCTTCTGTGACTGTTTGCTTTATATTGAACGAGCTGGATCCCTGGCGTTGCCGGGTTTTTCAAAACAAGATGTGGAGAGAAATTATTTTCCTCTTATTTTAAATGTCAGGTATGCAGTAGGGTGGGTCATGACTATATTGGAAAAAAATCTTAATTTGATTTGTCTAATAGTGATAAGAGGGTGTTAAATGGAGAAAAAAAATTACGTCCTTTTTTTAAATATTTCAGCATTTTCAGCAATCCTAGGGACATTTTGTAAATGATTTCGTAAAAATATACTATACTAGCAGACCCGGCAACACGTTGCTGTGGCAAACGAAACATTTATAACCAACGCAATCTGTTAAATCAAATCTACATCACGCTGCCCGCTGCCCGCTGCCGCTTGACCATATATATTATGTATTTCAACCAATTTACACAAAACCTTGATAAATTATATACCTAAAACCTTCCTCGTGAATCGCTTTGGTGATAAACGCATCAAAATCCGTTGCGTAGTTTAAAAGATCTAAGCGCACATTCATCGTGAGCGACTTAACTTTATACTTAGTAATAATAATAATAAATAAATTAATAATAATAATTGAAAAAATCCTAACCAGGAATCTAATAATTCCTAGTTAATTAATAATTATCCAGGAATTAATAGATTCCTGGTCAAATAAAATTATTCACGCAAAACACTTCAATTATCTCAACCAAACGTATGTTGACAAACTTTCGTCAAACAAATGGTTGAGTTTTGGAGAGTTGAGCGCAGAAATAGAAGGATTTATGCTTGCCATTCAAGATAGAGTCATTAATACTAAAAATTATAGGAAGCATATAATCAAAGATATAAATCAAATTGATGATTTATGTAAAAAATGTTTGGCTTTCCGGAAACTATAGAACATTTTATATCTGGATGTTCTGTATTAGCGCCGTCCGAGTATACATTTAGGCACAATCAGATTTTAAAAATATTTTTCCCATTTGGTCTCTTTGACATGTTGTTCTTGTATTATTTTGTATTTATTATACTTATAAAGTGCAATTGCATAACGTGGATTGACTAGATGATCATTTGTGGTGAAAAGTGTGTGAAAGGGTGCATTTTTTCCTGTGGGAAAGATTTAAACCGGACCTAAAATCTGAAGCGTTTATAATATACATATTTGATATTGAAGATTACAAAAAATGGTGAATTCATGGTAACTTTCATATACACTAGTAAATTTTCAAAACTTTGAAGGAAAATTTTCAAAACTTTGAAGTGCATTCCGGAGGAAAAGATCCTATCAGAAATTTTTAAAAATATATAAAAGTCGTTTTGAACCCGTCTAGAACCCTTTTATCGCTCTTAGAATTCGCCTTAGAGTGCAGGCTAAAGTCATTTTAGAAAAAAAAAATTAGCACCACAAAGGAGGCCCTGAAGAAGATTGTTTCCCTCAGGGTCTATATCATCTTTGGGTATGCTTTGTGGAGGGTCTTTTTGGGAAAGGAAAGAGAGGAAGTTCTGGGAAGGATAATGATATTTGTGGTAGGTAGCAATCTGTGGGATAGTGTGTCCAGGAATGACGGACGTATTAATCCATCCCTCCCACTGTGCTGCAAGGTGTTGTTCCGAGAGAGTATGGCTGGATAAGTCAAAGGGACTCCCTTAACCATTCTCACCCGATGCGGCATGCCCTGCAGCTAGTGGGCAGACGCATCCGCCGCCAAACCCGGACAAATCTCACCCCGTGAAACCGGGCATCCCTGCTAAGTCACCAGCGAACCACTTGGAGTGACCTATGGCAGAGGTGTTGGTTATCCAATAAATGGTTCCCGGTGCAGCGGTAAATTCTGACTGACGGTCTTTCACCAGGGCAATACCGAGAGTATCCTCCACTTTGTGCTGCAAATTTACTACATAAAATATTTTTTTTAAATTAGTCGTGAGACATTGCGAATTTGAACCCACGATCGCTGTATTCGTAGTCAAGAGCATTACTTCTCGATCACGGAGGCCGATGGTTCAGTAAAAACGAGTCTAAAATTAGTTAACAATGTTAACACATCAATTTGACAGGTTTCCCTAGAAATACTTACCTATACACAATTACACACATAAATACATTATTCATATCTGTGAAATTAGAAGGAAGACAAAGAAAATCGAGTCAGATAAATAATATTAATGCGATGAAATAAAAATGGTGTTTTCTTTCTTTATTTTAAATCTGAAAAGTTTAATCCGTCAAATGAACGGGTTCCTTAAATCTAGTAAATGTTAAATAACATTCGAAAAATAAGACAACCGCTCATCCCAAACCTAGAAATGCCTTGTGGGGGAGTTCCTGGTCCAAATATTTGGTTACCGGACGATTCAGAATGAATTCATCCAAACACCGTATTTGAAAAGTGATGAAAAAATTCTTAAAAAATTGTTTACATTTTGTTAGATTGTGGGCTATTTTTCCTTTTATTCATAGCTTTTAATAATTTTTCATAGAGATGTTGAGTTGAGTCTGAGTTGTCATGGAACCAAATATTTACGTAGTCGTGGCATTAATTTCAAATACCAAACTGCGCTTACAAAATACAAATGGGACGGAAAACCACTTTATTAAGTACATAAAACACATACAGCCTAAGGAGCCATTACCGGTTAATATATTTCTATATACTAACCAAAAAAGTGGTTTTCAAAAAGAGTTTTTTTTAATAAAAAAAAATTACTTAACTTTTTTTCACCATGCCACGGGTTAAAGTTTATCACAAAATTTAAAATTCGCTCTGGGTATAAATAAATGGTGTTTTCTCCAGAAATAAATCATTCTCATTAGCACCATTATCTGGTCGAGTCGCTGATTTATCCTTGTTGGTGAAACAGAAGGGCATTAGTTAATTGTAAAATGTGTCGCGGTCTCCTTTTTCTTCTGGGATTTCTATGCATATCTCGTATAGAAGGTAAGTAGGCATTAAACATTTCTACATTCTTGTCATATGAGAAGCTTAATTAAATAGCGTTTACCCATCATCACCGCGCTACATTTCGGGATGGAGTTTGATCTCCTCCGTGAATATTTATTTATTATAAGACCTTTGTACATTGTATAGATTTTCTTGTTAATTCATCCGCCATGCTAGGGATGTCCCTGTGTTATAGCGGGTGAAGTTAACAAGTTAGAATTAATTATAATAAGGTTGATAAATATAATTTTAAGTTGTTGAATTAAACAAATTAAATTAAATTACAAGTTTTACGTATCGTGATTAAATAAATTAAATGTTAAGTTATTAAATTATTCAAATTAAATTATAATACAATTTTTATATATCATGGTTAATAAATGTAGTAATGGTATTTTACAGTAATAATAATAATAATTCAACTTAGGTAACAAATTTTATATATCATAGTTTCTAAGTGTAAGAATCCATTATGAAATTTTTTAATGGTATGAGGTTGGGTTTCTGTTTTAAAGTTCTCCGGGAGATTATTCATTGATCTGTCGTCTCCTGTCATTCTTTTCATACCTTCCCGTCCTGCTCCAATCGACTTCAACACAGTCAACCTACCTCTTCCACGGTTTGCCGCTAGTCACTTCCACTGGCTACCCACTAGGTATTGATTTTTACTGCCATCTGCCATTAACACCAAGGGCACATTGATACTTTTATAAACCTCTTACAATTTCACAGTAAGCAGCAAATATTTTCAACATTGAGTTTTATTCTAGTCGTATCAGCTGAAGACCCTGAACCTTTCTTCAGAAATGATTACTTTTACTCCGCCGCTTATAAAGCGTTCTTTAAAGAACACAAAACTGCGCTGGGCTGGAGAGAGGCGGTGTCCAAGTGTTCCTTGGAAGGCGCTGAGCTTGTGGTACCAACATCAGAGGAAGAGGTGAAGTCGTTGCTAACTTATATGGCCAACACCACCAGCAATGTGTGGATTGGGATACATGACTTATTCATACAACAGAACTATGTGGCAATCAATGGTATTTTTTCCTTTTAATTTCTTATTTACAAATGTGTATTGTACAAATTATTGGAATAATTGTCAATTATTGTGGTAAAACCATATTTATTGCTTGTAAAATAATATTTTTACAAAATTATTTAACAACCATTATGCAAATTAATATGAAATATCTTCCCTTATGGCTTCAATAATTGCTTTCACTCGTTTTAGCATGGAAACCTGAAAGAGCGTTTTTGCCATCTCTGTTTTTGTAGTGCAGTCGATTTTGCGTACTCTAGCTTTGTAAATGGATAAGAATAATAATTCATTAAAATTTTTCATAATATAATATTTTTATATAATATAACCATTTTCTGAAATGACGTCAGCTCTTCCAAACATCAATCAGCCTAATTTATGTAACGGCGCAAGATTAGTAGTTAAAAAATCATAAATAATCTAATCGAAGCAACAATTTTGATTGGGTCTCATAAAAGTGAAGACGTACTACTTCCATGAATACCACTTACTCTGACAGATATGGCGTTCGAGTTCAAACGACTTCAATTTCCAATGTGCCTTGCCTTTGACACTGTTGAATATATACGAATCGGATAAGGACACATAAGCTCAGTTGGTAGAGTCACGCTCCGGCAGGGGGAAGGTCCTGGGTTCGAGTCTCAGATGTTTCCGAATCTTTTGCTAATTTTTCTGTTTTAGATTTGAGGGAGCGGTCCGTATCGGTAGAGACGGGAGATAAATGAAAGGCGTGCAGTCGATGTGTGAGTCAGTCTTTATTGAAGAGCTACGTAGCAAACAGTCAGATGGTGTTGGCACGAGTAGTAGCGAGTGCAAGTCATAAGTGGTGTTGGCAGTGATTGATGATGATGGTCGAAGATGCTGTGGTGGAGCAGACCACGGGTCTGCATGTCACCAGCATGTAACGCTGCACCGTGGTGGTGGAGAAGACCATGACGTCCAGGATGTCACTCGACGCTTTGAATTGCGGAGGCGGACAGCGGTGAACCTTGTGAGGAGAAAGTCTCAGTGGCAGCAAAGCGCGACGGGCTTCGATATGCCTGAGATGTTGCTGCACCCTTGACAGAAGACGCGGCGGGCCTTGTAGTCGCGGGTAAAGGATTCTCCAAAGCTGATGGTGCGGTGGACCATGTTAGCTGCGAGATGATGGGTCCTCGAAGGCTGCGGGCGCAACGGGCACAGGTGCCGGCTTTGAGTCACCGGGGCTGGCCGTTCAGCCGATACCGCACTAGAACGAATTCACTGATAAGCTGTGCACTGGTAGCTGTGTGTGTGACTGGAGACTAGACTTGAGACTGAGCTGCATGCGGCTGCGCTGGCTTTTATACTCTGCCGGTCGGGCAAGTAGTTTCGAGAACGGCGTGTGAAATTCGACCGCCGCGCCTAAGGTGAGAACGTTCGAGAACAGTCGAGTCGCTGTGTTGATAAAGTATTGTGCAGTCGGGAACTTTCCAGTAGGTTGCCGCGTTAATGTTACAAGGCGATAGACGTACTTACAGTAGCGGCTCGCACCTAGATATTTATTTTTGGTTTGATCGTTAACCAGTGGCGCTGCGATGGTTTTAACAGAAGAGGCCGCTACAGATTTATGATTTAGTTTTGCTTATATTGTCTTCATTTAATTAAAAACTTCAATTTGAAGTTTAACTCATCAAGTTAAAAAAATATATAATAATAATATTAAGACCGTATATCGTGTATCCAAAGTATGCCCATGTCTTGTGAAGAATATGCTTTCTTTATGTATAAGTATTTATTTATTTATGCTGTTTATTTTTTTCATGCGTATATGTTTAGATTTTAATTTAGATTCTTACAATGAGAAATATTTACAAAATATGTACATCAAACAAAGCAGTGTATGAAATAATATTCAAAATCTGAAAAAATATTGAATAAAAAAAATACCTGTGTTGTTTCAAAAATTTTCCTGTAAAATTCTTGTCGCCTCTTAATAATTAATATAATTATTTTCGTTCTTAATTCTTTTTAGGCATTCCAACGTCAGAGATATACTTGAATCATCCAGACCCCAACCCGGGCGAGGGAAAAGACTGCGTGCGGATTCTTCGAAAAGGGCAATACCATGACGCACCCTGTGAGGCGGCCAGCCGGTTTATCTGTAAGAAAGCCCTCAGCACTCTGACAGTTAACGTGGAATGTGGAACTTACGACCCAGGTATGGAAAAATTTTATGTAATGTAAAAAAAACAGTAATGTAATTTTATAGTAATCATTCGACTAGAACAATCGCATTCGATATTATAAGCATTTGGTTTCCTCGTACCCCAGGGGAATTTTAAGATTTTGTATGAATTTTGCGCAAATAACAAAATGGTATCCATCATATAATTTAATAATACAATGCTTATACGGGTTGTTAAAAAAAAATTAACAATTCTTTAAAATTTGAAAGGCAAGATAGAGGGTCGCCGAGGGCCTGGTAGGAGACAAATGTCTTGGCTGCGTAATATAGGAGAGTGGACCAGCATTAGAAGTGTGGAGGAGCTATTCCGGGCAGCGCAAGACAGAGAGACATTTTCAAAAGTGATCGCCAACGTCGGGGGGACCTGATACGGCACACAAAGAAGAATAAGAATTCTTTAAATATTTTAAGTTAATTTTCGTATTATGTGTAAGTTCTATTGAATATTTCAGTTGTAAGAAGCCACTGAATATGGTAACAGAATTCGAATGGGACTTACACGGAATGTAAAAATTAACTTCAACTTTTTGATGAATTTTTAAAAAAATTTTAACAACCCGTTCGCATTTAATTTATTTTAATGAACAATTTTATTATTGTTTGTAAACCTTGTCGTACAACTGCAATTTACTAATTTATTTTATTTGTTATTATTTTTTATATTTAAGTGATTAAAACAAATATGGTGCCCAAAATTTACAAACACAAATGTTTAGCAAATAAATTAAACAAAAACAAAAAATAATTGACAAAAAGATGGGTATTTTTTCTATTGACGCCTGTGTTAACGACACACTGATTTGGTTTTTAACTCTTTTTATAAAAAGGGCGTCATTACGTTATCACCTTTATATGATTGATGAATGGTAGGCTTTTTGTGTTTAATTTGGTCGTTGAACTGTCTTCACATTTTAGCGCATAGTGTTGTAATTTCTTTTTTTTTACATGAGCTCCATGAGGCTCATGAGGCCCTGAGGAAAATAATTTCCCTCAGGGCCTATGTCATCTTTGGGTTTTTTTAAGGAAAGGAAGGAGAGGAGAGTTCTGGGAAGAAAAAGGGTTTTAGGTGCAGGTAGGAATTTGGGGTTCAGTGTGTCCTGGTCGTCCGTCTCCAAGACCTAGACAAGCCTCACCCCATCAACCCGGGCACCCCTGCTAAATCACCAAACGTAGCGAACCACTTGGGGTGACCTATGGCAGAGGTGTTGTTTATCCAATAAAGGTTTCCGAGGCGGCGGTACCCATTCCCGCCTCCCAAATTATTTTCTGTATAGGAGAGAAATATCATGCCTTTGTGTAATAAGAATTTTCTTGGTGTCGTTAATTAATTTTAATTTGGGATAAAATGTTTGCTGTAACAATTAATGCATGATAATTTTGCATAAAAGCAATACATCAGAAAGTTTATACCTGACTGTCATTGAGTAAGGTTATAGTGCAAAATTCTATCTATGTAGAAATTGATCGGGTAAACCTTCATGATAAGCAATTACACAGATTAATTTTCTTTGTGCGGTTTAAAATACTACTTTATCACTCTTAATTTTTTTCCAGAATACAAAAAGTCTACAACATCAGACGATCATTGTATCAAGTTCCACCGCATCCCAAGGAGCTGGTACGACGCTTATGAAGTCTGTTCGGCCGAACAAGCTCATCTCGTGGTCCTTAACAGCGCCGAGGAGGCTCAACACTGCTTGGACTTATTTAATGAATACGCTGGCAGCTCACTGGATACCAACTTTGACAGGAATAATATTTGGCTTGGGTTTCATAACTTGATTCTCCCAGGGCAATATGAGACAATCGACGGTATGCTCCAAAGTTTACATATTAAACCTAATTAAATTAAAATTATTTTTTAAAAGCTCTTAATACCTAGTCAATGATAAATCATCATTATTTCTTGAGCCTTGCAGATGTGGACATATGAAGACCTACCTGAATTTTAGTAGTGTTACCGATTTAGTATTCACATTAAATCATCTTTTTAAATACATTAATATCTTAATGAAATAATTAAAACACTTTGTTTTTACCACAATAAACTTTATTTAAAAAGTCGACATGTTTCGAGAACGATGTTCTCTTCATCAGGACATATAATGTACAGAGTACGACTTTTTAAATAAAGTTTGTTGTGGTAAAAACAAAGTGTTTTAATTATTTCATTAATAAAATGGTGCCACAAAGTGAATTTGCTAAATTTGAAGACATTAATATCTATTTGTATTTCACTTTTGTTTGTATGAATGAAACGGATTCTTGGAAGTGTAAATTTACCAACTTTGTGCTTACACAATCTTGTTTTGTGTTCTATCTATGTCTATCTCAGATTGCACAAGAAAACCTACCCCGTTTTAGTAGCGGCAGCGAGGCAAGGTTTGTTAAGTTTTGTAAAGACACAGCTGGTGTATGATTCACAAACAAACTGATTTAGATATATACTTATTTGATTCCTAATTCTTAGAGACCATTCACAAATACTATGCAATTGATAAAGCTTATTGAACTCCGCCTTAATAATAATAATAATAAAAACGTTTATTTATCAATAGATTATTTACAGTATTATATGTTTTGTTCTTTTGTCATTGAGTCTATTGATGAAAAGGTCACTGCTCAGCTACAATTCAGGATTTCAAAGGGGAACTGCTATTATTTAAAATAACAGTTATTTTAACGGTTCCATGTCAACTCATAATGAAACCAACTCAGAAACACCTCAAAAAGATCATTAAAAGCTATGAAAAAATAATTTTAAAATAGCCGGTAACCCTAACCTAACTTAACCTATTTGACCAATTTTTTTATTTTTTTTATCATCACTCCTAATGACCTTTCTGAGGTGCTTCTGAGTTGGTTTCATTATGAGTTGTCTGGTCACCATTTTAACGATGTTTGTTTTTCAATTCGATTTAATTCAATTAAAAACATTACAAAATTATAATTTAAAGGTGGTATTAAAAAAAAAGTATTTTACATGAGATAAACAGATTTACACAAACAGCAACAAAGCTCGCCGTTTGAATTTTGCTTCATTGATGTTAAACATATCGATATTCTAAATGATTCTATTTAACATAACCATTGACAAGTTAGTTCTGCAAGCCGGGAGATAAAAGTCTGTGCTGTCGGTGACGGAGATGACCATCGGGAACATAGAAACAAATGTTCTCAATGATAGCCGAGTTTTAGAACCATCCACGAATCAGTCTGAAGAAATGTGTTACAATGAGCATATCTCTTCTGAACCGTAGACGGTTCATACCGAGCATGCCAAGAGAAAGTCGGTAGAGCCACGGATAGTAGGTAAAGAAATACTCCCTCAGGTAAAGAAATCTTAGAAATTTCTTCTGAAACTTTTCCAACTTGGAGGAATATTTCACTTGGTGTGGGCTCCAAGCCACCGATCTACTCTCAACCCTACTCCTAACCAAAGTATTGTATAGTAATGTGAGAAACAAAAAAAAAGTTTTTGTTCATCAGCGAAAAGAAATGATCTGGAATGCAGAATAATTTCCGTTAAATCGTTAAAAAAAATCGAAAAGAGGAGCGATCCTAAATTAGATCCCTGAGGAACTCCTGAGAAAACAAGAAATAATTTTGATAAGAATATTTCATGTGATATAAATTATTTTTCAAGTACCTATCTTGTTGATATTGTAGGACACAAGCTAGAGAAAGCGGGATATTGTGAATGGCAGGACGGACAGCCCGACAACGGTAATAACGACGAACACTGCGGGACTATGATGGTGGGCTTGGGAAGGAAACTGAACTACAAGTCTTGTAATTCACGGCTCCTCTTCATGTGCGAGAGGAAGATATCGCCCAAACCTCAAGCGGTTTCTGCTTTTTGTCCTTCAGGTATGCTCATCTCATTTTAGGATAATATTCCGGAATTTTAAATTATCGTTTATTTGAAAAAAAAAGTAGCAGTTACTTTTAAAACCTGTTTATCACCGAACAAGCTTTTATTCGAAACGAAAAAAACCATAATTTTGGGGGATCTTTCATATGAAAAAATATTACAATGAAATTGTTTATTTTTCAATGATATTCAAGAAGTAGACAATAATATATGTAAGGTTGATTTTAAATCCTCTTACATGTTGGTGTTCATCGTGTAATGTTTTACAAAATATTCATAATATTTTTAAAAATTATATAAATCTAGAAAATGACGTGAATTTACCATTCCTGGCTGCTTTGTTAACATGCGGTAGTAAGGGATTACTAGTAAACGTAAAACGTAAAATTCTAAGAACCATTTTTTTGCCAGAACTTGAACAATCCATCAAATATCAAAATTAATATACAAGTACTATGAAAGTTCTATTCAAATTCTGCTACTATTCAACTACCTACTGTGAAACAACTGACCCATAATATAATAATAACGGCGACTGAGTTCAATTCCTCGGGTGGCTAAGCCCTCCATTACGACACAAGCAATGGCTTGTAAAAATGTCAATCAAAACCCCGCTTATCTATAATTTTTTTACAGGATATAAAAATGATCCAACAATGCCACACAGTTGCTACAAACTTCATACCACTGCTAAAACCTGGATCGACGCATACAAAGTGTGTGCAACGGAACAAGCACACCTAATTGTATTAAACAGCGCTAAGGAAGCCAAACTCGCCTCTGACATATTCATGAAATATACCCGAGCTAATTGTGAGTTTTATAAGGATGGCTTTTTGGTCGGCATTAACAATTTGATAGCAAAGCAATACAGAACAATCGATGGTGAGTACAATGCTATTTTTTATTATTTATTACATCAATTTGGAAGGCGGGTATGGGTACTACCGGGAACCATTTATTGGATAACTAACACCTCTGCCATAGGTGTTGGTTATCCCAAGTGGTTTGCTAAGTTTGGTTACTTAGCAGGTGTCCCAGTTCATGGCGTTTGATTTTTCTTTATCTTGGCGGCCGATGCGTTTGCCCATCTACTGCGTGGCGGGCGGGATCGGGAGAGGCCGTTTGAGGTAAGCCTTTAGATCTCTCCAGCCGGGCTCTCTCTTGTTGTCTCTCGCCTTGTCCCGCAGTGGGAGGAATAGATACATACGTCCACCACTCCTGGACACACTGACCTCCAGATTCCTACCCACCCCTCGTACCTTTTTCCTTCGTAGAACTTTCTCTCCTTCTTCCGTTCCCAAATAAAGTTTATAAGTGCAAATCTGTTATATTTTATATTGAATGAAGTAAAGAGTGGTGAAGTGATTGAGTATCAATAAATTATTATTAATTTGGTAAAGGGGTGTGGAGAGGGGTACCTGCAACCATTTATTGGACAACCAACCCCTTTGTCCCAAGTCACGCCAAGTGATTTGCTACTTAGTAGGGGTGCCCGGGTTCATGGGGTGAGATTTGTCCGCGTATTGGTGGCGGATGCGTCTGCCCACCAATTGCACTGCATGGCAGGCCGGATCGTAAGAGAATAATTGAGGAAGCCCTTTTGATCTCTCCAGCAGGCCTCTCTCATAATGCTACAAAATTAACTCCAATTGTGATGTTCATTCTTCACCAGTTTCCCTCTTGACCCCGAGTTTCTGGACATCTTCCTTTATATATTTATTTCGCAAGTGTAAGAATTTAAATGTCGCTAACTGATATAAATAGCTATTTGAAATTTTTCGACTGTATCGGTGTGCAAGTGCACAAATACATACAAGTGTGTCCACTTTAATATGACATCGCTTTCCCCATTTCTTCAGGAGTCCAATGTAACCACGGAAACACTTTTCTTAACTCTCTGCAAAAAGAATACTAATTAAAATTAGTTGTTCGCTGCGATAAGCCGTATCAATATATATGGCTCCGAGTGCTACGTGCTGCGATCCAAACTAAATAATGTCCCAAGTGCTTCTTCTAACCAACTTCTCTTGGTATTACAATTATAAACAGAGATGAATTAAACACAACACTGGGCACTTTTAAACAGTTCGTATATTCAAACAAACAAGAGCTATCGATAGTTATAAATGGTTTGTCTCAGTGATCTGTCTTGCTTGAGTTGTCGAGAGAGAAGAGGGCGGAAGCAACAGGTGGGGTAGCTAGCTACCCTTCCAGGCCGGTCCAATGTCGCCACCAGCAGGATAATTCTGTCTCTCATTCCTACCAACCGATGTTGTGTCCAGGGTTGGTTGTCAAGTTTACACAATATTTCACAAATGAGGATACCATATTTGAGCTGAAACCAGTAGGTACGAACAATTTCGTCTTTATTATGAAGATTAACATTTGTATTTTTAGGAAGGACCCTCTCTGAGGTTGGCTACAGCAACTGGGGCCCTGGGAGCCCCTCCAGTGGAACGGATCAATGTGGGGCACTCTTGCAGCACAAGGACACCCCACGTGGGTTCTTCCAGCTGCAAACTGTACGGTGTGCCTCATTGACCCTTCCGTTTATGTGCGAGACGAACATATTAAATCCGAAGGAGGACCCCAGTGCTGCAGCTTGTGGAGTTTGTAGAAGTAACCATCCTGGTATGAATACACTGTCCTTTTTAAATAATACTTTATAAAAAAAACTCAGGCAATAGCCCCATCTTTTCACCATATTCCACATTAGCCTGGTCGGATTATCAATGTTAAAATGTGTTGTTATTTAAGACTAGATACTGTAAAATTGAAATTTAAGAATCCGGCTAAGCATGCAACTCTGATGCAGTGCCGTACGCAAAACCATCGTCGTACCTGAAGTTTGTTAAAAAGTTACTTTTGTAATAGAACTGAATTTGAGCAAGTAGCAAATTTAATAATGCCAAAGTATAGACATGACTTACGTTACCAAATCACATGAGAAGTTGCCGCTGGCAGATATAAGTACTGCAGATTTCTAATTTTTAGTCCTACCAAAAGAATACTAAAAGATTTCCATCTAAATATTGTTGTTATACTTTCCGAAAATAAAAATCAAAAACCATCAATTGGTTTGCCCTCCGACGGGAAAATTTTTCATTTGTGTCGCTTTTTCAATGCTTTTGTGATTGTGATAATTCATATTGCACTCCCTTTACGCTCCCCACATGGGTACCCAATTTGGGGATAAAAATTTTACCTGCGGCGCTTTTCCTCGTTTTTGTGAGTGTTATAACTATTTTTTTAATCCCTTCGTTCCCGCTACTTACTCCAGTTGGGGTTGGCATAGTTCCACATGCACTAAGAGTAATTTGGACTAATATGCGTTACTCGTTACTAATATATAGATAAAAGTATTTTTTATATCTAGTAGGTAATTAGCTACACAGCTTTTCTCTTTTAATAAAATTATTTTCCGCCTCAGCACAGAAACCCCTAGTGATGAATACAATATCTGTACCTAACATAACCATCATATTTTGTATATTTATAGAATTATTTTATATAGACGCTTAAATAGAAAAATAAGAAATTATTTAATGAAATAATTAAAAACACTTTGTTTTTACCACGATAATCTTTATTTAAAAAGTCAACATGTTTCAAAAACGATGTTCTCTTTATCAGGACAATATATGTACTAAAACTAAATGATCAAATATAGAAAGACAGGCGAGGGTAGAAAAGGAAGTAGTGGGGGAGGAGAGAGGTGGAAAGGGGAGGTGCTTAGAAGATCAACAAGGGGGTGGAGGGGGGGGGTGAAAAAGGGGGGTGCTTAGAAAAACAAAGACAAAAAATTACAATGGAAATATGTTTAAGATAGGGTTATTCACAAAATTAATTTGATTATTAATAATATTTAAATATCTACGTGAAAACCACTAATGTTTGTGTGTAAATTTTTTTAAAGCAGTATTTATATTTATATCAAATGAATGGTTGAATTCAATTAGATGGTCAGCAAATTCTGAATAATTATTGCTATTAAGACATCTCAAATGTTCAATTATTTCATTAATAAAATGGTGCCACAAAGTGAATTTGCAAAATTTGAAGAAAAAAGTATTTATTTTTTATTTGACCTTTCCAATATTTTCACGCATAAATTGTGTAATACACAATTAAAATAATTTAATAATTTAATTTATATGCCATATAGTTAATGTAATAATACTAACAACAATGTATGTAAAAGCCCAATGGGCGTTTAAATAAATAAAATAAAAAAAAAATAAAAATAAAATTGCATTGCTTGCCAAATTATATCTCCAAATTACGAATAGCACTATCAGTGCCCGCCACGGACATATGAATATATCTGGACCTGCCCTAAGTGATAAAAACGTATTATTTCCCCCTCCACATGGCGCCGGCTGTAGCTCCTCCTTGGAACCGGCTCGCTCCATGGGGAGGGGATATAGCCTCGCTTGAATCTAAAATGTGTGACGTCATCATTCTTGCCGTGAACAGCGAGAAGCTGACATCCATACATTTAACGAAATAACGGCAGCTTGTGCTATACAATATATCTACGTATCAATATGCACATAGCGAAAGTGGGCGGTACTCCAATGTGCTCGTCGCTGGTTACAGGGGTAAGTAAATTATGAAACATTTGTAAAAGTGTTTTAACTAAACACGGCAAGAAAATATTGATATGTGTATTGGCGCGAGTCTTTTTGGAGCGAGCATTTTGCCTTAGCAAATAAGTTTTGAACGTGGCAAGCAATTCGCGCTCCCATGTAAAAAGGTCTATTCATTCAAAGCAGATTTTGCTTTTAAGAACTAAATGGTCATATTGTAATGCGAGATGCCTATATACTGTCAGATTGATTGTTCAACGAATGACAGTCATCTTTCCCCCCTTTGCTCTCCATAGTTTGGTTTTACCCCTCATCTGTAACTGCTTGTCTATCCATTTGGATGTCTATGGTGCCCGCTTACCCCAGAATAGTACACCACACACACACACAAGCAACAGAATATGTTTAAAGTGATCCTACTTATAGTCTGTCAAAAAAGAGTAGAAAATATATGAGGGCGCCACTGTTTATCAAATGGCAATACTAAACACATAACTCATGGTGTTAAAGTAAAGCTGTGTAACCTACATTTTCATAAAAAATTAAAAAGGCATAATAGTGGAAAAAATATTTTTTCATTGCAGTATAGTGATACCCGCCGATCACAAAATTAGAATTGAATATAGGTATATTATTATTATACCTTTGCAATTTTGTGTTAACATAATGAAGAATAACTATAATGTAATAAAATATAAAGCACAGGTTAGAAATTGCTAACATTTATTTAATACTAGATAAAGTACTTAGCTTGCCTGGGCTTTAGATCATGTCTCTAATTTTAGATCTGAATATATTTAACTCATTCAGATCTAAAAGTAGTCTAACTAAACTCACCATTAGTGATTCTTCCTTTCTATCATAGGCAGATTTAGGGGGGGGGGCACGGGGGCACGTGCCCCCCCCCCCAGACGGTATTTTTGTGTACTGTGGAGATTCCATCACAGTACACACTTAGAAGCAGAAACTGTCTTTATTAAACATTTAATTTTTCTATTGTTTTGACACTTTCATAAATCTTCCTATATATACTTGAACTTGTAACCGTCCGCCCCTTGTGCCTCCCCCCCCCCACCCCCCCAGAAAAAAATCCTAAATTGTTGATTTTTTTGCCCGTCCGCCCCTTGTGCCCCCCCAGAAACAAATCCTGGATCCGCCCTTGCTTTCTATCTATTGTTAAATTCAAATTTATGTTAAATTAAATTAAAGCAAATCGTTTTATTAATCACCCTTTAATAAAATTTATGTCATGAAGAAAAAATGTTTTTTAAAATGTGGTTTACTGTGTTCTACACATTCAGTGTCATTGCACTTCAAAGAAATATTTGACAGTTAAATTGGTGTTGCCAGTCTACAAATTTAGTAGTTCCAGTTTTTATATTTTCTACTCTATTTTGACAGACTATAAACTCTCCTACTTATTGCGATTATATGCATAGTATTTGGGAGTACGGGTACCGCCACCCCGGGAACCATTTATTGGATAACCAACATCTCTGCCATAGGTCACCCCAAGTGGTTCGCTATGTTTGGTGACTTATCAGGGGTGCCCGGGTTCATGCGGGTGAGGTTTTCCAAGTCTTGGCGGCCGATATGTCTGCTCAGCTGCTGCGTGGTGGACAGGATCGAGAGAGACTGGTTGAGGGAGGTCTTATGTCCTCTCCAGGCCAGAATCTCTCGATTCATCGCCTTGCACTACAGTTGGAGGGATGGATTCATACGTCCGTCACTTCTGGACTCACTGACCCCCTGTTTCTTACTCATCTCTCCTACCTACTTCCTTCCCAGAACTTCTTCTCCTTCCTTGCCTTAAAACAACCCTCCACACAGTATCTCATAAGAAGACATAGGCCCTGAGGGAAATTATTTTCCTCAGAGCCTCCTGTGTGGAGCTAATGTAAAAAAATAAATAAATAAATCTGCACTAAGTATTGGGGTAGACTATTTCCCCTGGAACCCACACGTGTTTTAGATATATAATAGTATAATTAGTATGAAAAAATAATTTTCCATCACAATTATTGTTCATTTACAAATTTTATATTTACCAGCCGATGTGGATTATCTGTTGCAGGATATAAGCATTACCCATCGATGCCAGAGAGCTGTTACAAACTACACACCACCCATACCACCTGGCCTGAAGCTTACAAAGTGTGTGCAGCAGAACAAGCAAACCTCGTCATCCCGAACAGCGCCGAGGAAGCTCAACTTCTCACAGATATATTCTTACAGTATGCAGATGCAACGTCAGGCGGCTTTAGTAAGGACCAGTTCATGGTGGGCATTACCAACTTGGTGACTAAACCAGAATTTAGAACAATCTATGGTAAAATAACACATTCAAATATTAATTTAACTCATTGTTAAAGTATTCACTTTCTTAAACATTGCTAGAAATCATCTCAATAGGCGAGTATAGGAGGCGGGTATGGGTACCGTCGCCCCGGGAACCATTTATTGGATAACCAACACCCCAAGTGGTTCGCTACGTTTGGTGACTTAGCAAGGATGAGACTTCATGAGGTGAGATTTGTCCGGATCTTGGTGGCGGATGTGTCTGCCTAAAAAATGGATCGGAAGAGATTCACTACGTGGTTACCCCAAGTGGTTCTCTACATTTGGTGACTTAGCAGGTGTGGCCAGGTTCATGATGTGAGATTTGTCCGGATCTTGGCGGCGGATGTGTTGCCCGCCAACTGGATCGGAAGAGACTGGTTGAAGAAGATCTTTTGACTTCTACAGCAGGACTCTCTCGGAACATTGCCTCGCACCGCAGTGGGAGGGATAGATTCATTCGTCCGTCACTCCTGGACACATTGACCCTCAGATTCCTAACCACTCCTCATACCCTTTTCCTTTTCAGAACTTCCTCTCCTTCCTTTCTCTATGAAATAGGTCCTGAGGGAAATTGTTTTCTTCAGGGCCTCCCTGTGTAGGGCTAATGTAAAATAATAGATCAGAAAAGAGGCATGCCTCCCCGCTGACGCCTTTCTCTGTCGCACGTATGTTTTACGTATCTTTCTCTTTCGCTTACAGCCATTGTAAAGTCTTATACCTGCGTGAGAATGAATCGTACCAAGTGCAGGTCGGCATTAAAATTTGACGTGTACTATAAATGGTATTTTACACCAGTGTTGCCAACTCGGCTATAAACCGAGGACATCAGTTCTAAAATAAATGGTTTAGCATCTAGCTCTAGCAAATAGCTCCTCTTTCAGATATTTTATTTTTTTATAGGAAACTCTTTAACTTAAAATAATACTTAACAAAATAAATACTTACTGGTTTCGTTGCTCAGAAATTCCGTTTTTTTTTTCTTCTTTTTGATGATCCGTAGTAACCCGGGTGATATCTAGTTTAAAAATTGAGTTGACAACACTGGATACAAAACCAATAAATGCATAAACAAAATCGTGATTTATTTTTGAGGTATTATGCCGTGTAAATACATCAGATATCAATTAGCCTAGAGCCAGCCTACCTCGCAACAGAGCATAATAATTGATAGGCGGGTACGGGTACCGCCGCCCCGGGAACTATTTGTTGAATAACCAACACCTCTGCTATAGGTTACCTAAAGTGGTTTGCTACGTATGGTAACTTAGCAGGGGTGCCCGGGTTCGTGGGAAGAGTTTTGTCTCGGTCTTGCGTGGTGCGTGGCGGGCCGGATCGGGAGAGACTGGTTGATGGAAACATTTAATTCTCCAATCAGACTCTCTCGACCCATCGCCTTGTACCGCAATGGGAGGGCTGGATTCATTCAACCGTCGCTCCTCGCGACACATAGACCCTCAGAGTCCTGCTAACCCCTTATATCTTTTTCATTCCCAGAACTTCCTCTCCTTCCTTTCCCTAAAAAGACCCTCCACACAGAATCCTCAATTGTTTTCCTCAGGGCCTCATGTATAGAGCTAATATTAACAAATGTTTATATTTTAACATAAATATTTTTTTTACATTCGCTCCACACAGGAGACCCTGAGGAAAATAATTCCCCTCGGGGCCTATGTCATCTTTAGGGATGCTCAATGGATGGAATTTTTTGTAGAAATGTGGATGTAAGTTTTTGGTGGGTAGGAATCTGGGGGTTAGTGTGTCCAGGAGTGACGGACATATGTATCCCACTGCGGTGCAAGGCGATGTTCCGAGAGAGTACGGCTGGAGAAGTCAAAGGGACCCCCTAAACTATTGCACCCCTGCTAAGACACTAAACGTAGCGTACCACTTATATTAGTGACACGGTTGGTTAATTGTTGATTACTTCTAAAGTCGGATTGCCAAGTAAGCACTGTATTCAAAGAAAATGCGTGTTTTCACATTTCGCTCTTGTTCGTATTGTTCTTTATGAGTTTAACAATAGTATTGTTACAGGTAACACCCTCTCGGAGGCGGGCTACAGTGACTGGAAACCCGGGGAACCACACGCTGGTTATCCCTGCGTGATCCTCTACCAGTTACCAGGCGCCAAGCGCGGACTCTTCGTGCTGAATACTAGAGGATGTGATGAAAATTATTTATTCATGTGCGAGAAAAATAGTACCAAAGGTTATTGATAATATTGCAAGTACATAAATAAATCAACACAATTTTATTTTTATTTTTTTATACCAACTTGCTATTTCACATTTGACCCATTTTCCTCAACTCGCAGGCCATTACAAGCATACATGCTTGTAATGGCCCCACGATTGAATTTGGCAGCCCCCTCTGGTCTGGAGCTCCAAAATACCTGAAAAATACCCTCGACTCTGTGCATCAAATAGGCGGTCCGTTTAATAGATTCTCCCATCTTAACAGACTGATTGCAATCTTTAGAGCACAGGCGCCGGGTGGGAATGCTGTCTTTGTTCTACCGGTATTACAATGGAAGATGCTCCGAGAAACTAGCGTCATGGATCCCTTCGGCACCGGTGCATAGTCGGGAAACACACCAAACGCGTGCCCAACATTTGTACACGGTTGACATTTGTCACATGAGAACGGGTCGTTTCTTCGACTCGTTCTTGTGTTCAACAGCTCGGCTGTGGAATGATTTGCCGGCCTGGGTGTTTCCTCCTTCCTACAACATGGGTCTCTTCAAGACCAACGTTCATTCTTTCCAATCCTCAAAAAGACCCTCCACACAGCATCCCAGATGACATAGGCCCTGAGGGAAATTATTTTCCTCAGGGCCTCCTGTGTGGAGTTAATGTTAAAATAAAAAAAAAAACATGCGCGCGGTAACTTTCAGAAAACTGTAGTAGATAAGAATGGGGAGGCTACGAAGCACTGCGCAAAGAGAAGACCGATTATTCTATCTCATTCTCTCGCAAGATAAATCCTATAGATGTATGTGTTTGTCTCTTTTTAAAGTGAAAACTTCTTTAGCACTGTTGTGATTTGAAACTCGATGAAACGAATGAGCGGTATTAAAAAGATATAAACACATACATCTATAGGATTTATCTTGCGAGAGAATGAGATAGAATAATCGGTCTCCTCTTTGTGCGATGCTTCGTAGCCTCTCCATTCTTGACTACTTTAGTTTTCTGAAGGTTTCACTTCTACCGCGTTGAACAGCACACTTGTAATTTTTTAAGTTAACCCCGCACAGGAGGCCTTGAGGAAAAAAAAATCCTTCAGGGCCTAGGTCATATTTGGCGATGCTGTGTGGAGAGTATTTTTAAGGAAAGGAAAGAGAAAAAAATTATGTCATTTTTGGGTACGCTGTGTGGGAGTCTTTTTATGAAAGGGAGAACAGGAAATTCTGGGAAGGAAAAGGGTATGGGGGGGTGGGTAGGAATCTATGATCGTATGACGGACGTGTGAATCCAACCCTCCCGCTACGGTACAGGACGATGGATCAAAAGAGATCAGCTGGAGAGAAGAGGTCAAAGGGTCTTCCTAAAGCGGCCTGATCTGATCCGGCCCGCCATGCAGTTAGTCAGCAGGCACATCCGTCTTTAAGACCAGCCTAGCGATTCCGTATTTTTTATGAGATCGTTATTGGATAACGGACGTTATCTCCTGTCAGATTTGTGTGATTTTAATGACTGTCATTTGCTTTTTTTATATACAACGCACATTAAATGAATAAATAATCATGCGTACTTGCAGAAATTCGTGTTTAAATCAATCTAAACTAAAATATGTGACATTAAATATGTAAAAATCACACAAATCTCACAGGAAATAACGTCCGTTATCCATTAACGATATCACAAAAAATACAGAACCGCTAGGCAGAGGTCCTACTAGCATGGTCCATCGATAACTATTTATAGGATAACTTTCGGTTACTTCTCATAGTTCCCTAGGACAACTGCAGATCGCTAAAGTACAAACAACAGTTGTTGAAATAACATATTAAGAACACAGTCATTATGAACTGTTACTAATTCATTGACGATCTGCAATCATGTTAGGGAACGGTGAGAAGTTACCGAAAGTTATCCTATCAATCCTTATCGATCGACTGTGCTAGGGGGCCTGATTACACTTCACTCTGTGAACACGGGCACCCCTGCTGAGTCACCAAACATAGCGAATGCATGTTGTAAAGCATTATAATTTGTTGCCTTCTTCTCCTACTTCTCCTTGCAATATTGATAGCATTTTTATAATAAACACAAAACAAAGAATATAAACAAAAAGTTTTGTTGTTAAAAATATTCTGAAAAAAAGAGGAAAAGTTTAGAGTGTCTTTTTGATATTGTTCAGCCAATGGAGTGTTTCTACTCACCCAGGGGGGGAAAGGACGATCAGAGAAGTGGTTTAGAGTGTTTTAACAGTGATCCGACAATTGATCTGGCGACAGTTGGTCCCCTGACAGTTGATCCCCCAATAGTTCATCACCCGACAGATTATCCCCCCTACAGTTGATCCACTGACAGTTTATCCCCCCTACAGTAGAGCCCCCGGCAATTGATTCCCCCGACAGTTTATCCCCCTACCGTTGATCCCCCGATAGTTTATCCCCCGGACAGTTGATCCCCTGACAATCTATCCCCCCGACAGTTGATCCCCCGACAGTTTATCCCCCTGACAGTTGATCCTTCGGACAATAGTAGGATGCCAGTAGGAACCTTAGCGGTTTTTTGCTAAGCCGACTGAATGGTCTTCTTGAGGAAGGAATGAACATTGGTCTTGAAGAGACCCATGCTGTAGGAAGGAGGAAATACAGAGGTCGGCAAATCATTCCACAGCCGAGCTGTTGAACACAAGAACGAGTCGAAGAAACGACCCGTTCTCGTTACGAATTTTAGACTAACACTAACACTAAAATAACAAACACTACGATCGCCGAAAACTTACATTAGACACGAATTGGCGAAACAGCAAAGGATAGTAAATATAACTCACAAAGTGTTTGCTACATATTTAAAAAACTATTTATTTTACTTATACTTACACCACATTCTTGAATAATTAAAATGGCACTTAAAATTGTTATCCAAAAAACAAGACAAATTTTAGATGGCTTAGGCGTCTGCCTCGATTTAAAGTCACCAATAATCAACCCCCCGTTTCCCTGATGATGATCCACCTCCGATACGAGAAGGTGTCAGAAGATGAAGTCAAAAATAGTTTCCAGGAGTGTCGGACATATGAATCCAATCCACCCACTGCGGTGCAAGGCGATGGGCAGGGAGAGTCCGGCTGGAGAGGTCACCCAATGCGCCCCAAACGCTACTGCTGGGTCCCCTCCGGTCACGAACCGGCACAACAGCAGCGGTGGGGTTTTTGCACTCGTTGATCGGGCAGCCCACTCTCAGCTTGAAGGTCGGGCCCCTGTACTACCGAGCGGCCCGGCATTTCCGTTTCCCTCAAACAGCATCTCCCAATCCGGCCCGCCACTCAGAAGGTGGGCCGACACACCCGCCATCAAGACCTGGATAAACATCACCCAAGAACCCAAGCACCCCTGCTAAGTCAACAAACGTAGCGAACCACTTGGGATGACCTGCGGCAGAGGTGTTGGTCATCCAATAAATGGTTCCCAGGGTGGCGGTTCACATACCCGCCTACCAAATTATTTTTTTTTTATTAAATGATTCGTTATCTTAAAGTTTTAATTTGATTTCTCACATTGAATTTCACTCAATGTCTTATCCATATAATAACCAGGCGTCTAAAAATAACTCTTATCACTTATCAGCACTGATAAGTGAGGTTTTCAATAATCCACCATCAATTTTAGTCTCACAGAAACAAATAGTTTCCAGTCCTTCGATTGTTCAGTTGAATCTGTGGTTCTTATGCTAATTTATATTGATTTATGCTTCACAAGTCACTTTATGTTTTAATTCTTTGCTGGTCAGTGATAGTGCCAATACTCGCTAGAAGAAAAATTACTTCAGGTAAGTTTTTTCTTGCTTTTAGCAGACTCGGTGGTGAAGAAGGCAAGAAATGGCTGACGTGTCATGGAATGAGTCATAGGGTGTGTCACAGAATGATGGAAGTTCTTTATATTTAATTTTTAATTTAGACGACATTACACGTTTGCGAATCTGCACTTTTTGACTTTTCGTTTGTCGTCAATCCAACTTGATATTTATATTGTAAAACACATTTTATAATAGAATAATGAGTGGAAAAACGACATGAATTACTTGCATGCATTTCTTATTGACTTAGAAAAAGGTTTTGATAAAATATCTTATCTATACTAAACCCGTCAGGTCTATTTGTTCGGTTTTCGAAACAACTCATACGTCATGTCTCCAGTGGCGGACTAAGCCCGTCAGAGGCCTGGGGCGGCAAAGCTGAATGAGGCCCCCCCCCTAGTTAAAGTTGATGTAATTTTACAAGATTTTTATTCAGTTTACATGGGCCCTGGTGGACCTCCAAGCGCCTCCGTGTTCCCTTGATCAAATCCTATACAAGGCTTTATGGCAACAGGGTAATATAAAAAAAGTCATTTTTTTCATTTTCTAAAAGATGCATTTATTAATAATGCTATCACCTAAATTTTCAAGGAAATTCTAAGAAAATTTAAATAAAGTTTTAAACGGTTTGTATGATGAATTATCCACTAGCAAAACTTTCAACGCGTTGTTCTCGAAACAACGTTTTTCAACCTGGTTGACAACATATTAGAAAAACTATACATCTTATTTGCATGCTTGCATGCACCATGCACCAAGTCTTAAACTGTTCGATAAGCCAGTCACTATAGCGATTACAGTATTATCTATAAGACGTGAAGGCAACTGCCTAGGGGGCCCGCATTGGGTAGGGGCCTCTAGGGTAAAGGGCCCCGAGACGTCCATTGCCTAGGGGCCCCGACATGTTTAAGCCGGCCCTGGCAGGCTCCTTTTGTCCATAAGGTAGTGTAGGCCACTGCCTAGGGTCCTCGCATCGGGTAGGGGCCCCTAGGGTAAAGGGGCCCCGAGACGTGCATTGCCTAGGGGCTCCGATATGTTTAAGCCGGCTCTGGCAGGGCCGTATTGTCCATAAGGCAGTGTCGGCCACCGCCTTCGAAAATCCAGTCACTATAGCCAGGGCCGTAATATCCATAAGAAGTGTAGGCAACTCCAAAGGGACCAAGGGGACCTAAGGGTAAAGGGCCACGAGACATGCATCACCTAGGGGCCCCGACATGTTTAAGCCAGCCCTGGCAGGGCCGTATTGTCCACAAGGCAGTGTAGGTCACTGCCTATGGGCGACGCATCGGCTAGGGGGCCCTATGGTAAAGGGGCCCCAAGAAGTGCATTGAGTAGGGGCCCCGACATATTTAATCCGGCCCTGACCTGATACCAGACGAGGAAAATTTACCATAAAAATATAAAATAAAATTCACTCAAAAATAAAACGCATTCAAAATTTGCTGAAGGATAATTCCACATACAAACGGTTTCACATAAAATGCTGAATTTCCGTCAATTTCTCGAATTTACTTAAAAAATTGGTCAGAGCATTCTTACCTAACAAGTGCATCTATCAAAAAATGAAATCAAAATTACAAAAAAAAATTACAGTTGTGTCTTAAAGCCTTGTTTAGGGTTTGATCAAGGGAACATGGAGGCGTTTGGGGGCCCCCCAAGACTGGGGGCCCGGGGCGGACCGCCCCCCCCCCCCCCCCCCCCCGCCCCGCCCTTAGTCCGCCACTGCTTGTCTCATAGAAATCTTTGTATCTCCCTTACTATTATGGTTAGAAATATGGTCTAAACCAGCGGTCGTCACACTTTTCTAGTCAAGGGCCACATAGGACAATGTGAGGTATCACCGCGGGCCGCATACTTATGATTTCGAGGGGGGGGGGGGGGGGTGTTGTACCTTTTTGTTTAGCATGTTAAAAAAGCAATTATTTTGTATTGAAGTATCGGGTTGCTACCTCCTTCCATCTTGTGTTCATGATATATTGTCAATTCTTAAGTAATAATACACTTGAAATCATAATATTATTAAAAAAAAAATTATGTAGATCTATCGGGATCGTTATCGCCCACGTTGATAACCTATGCGCGAAAATCGACTTAGGATGTCCGTTATTTGTTTTTTGGGGTGTTATGCCGTGTTGCGCTACCTACTTCTTTAGCCTACGTTTCGGACAACGTTGCAGTGTCCATCATCAGGGCAGATCCGGCAAATCACACATCTGCTGGATCTGCCCCAATGATGGACACTACAACGCTGCCCGAAACGTTGGCTAAAGAAGGTTATAGCGCCACACGACGTAACACACCAAAAACAAATAAGGAAAATACTTTTGGCCGTGAAAATCTGAAAACGTATCTGACTTAAGAAGTATTCAAAAACCAGCTGGGCGTTTTAAAATCAAATTTCAATCAATTAAAATCAACGTTTTAAAATCATACGTACACAAAATATTTGAAAAAAACGGATAATATAGTTGTACACGGGAAAAAATATGTTTAAAAAACAGATAATATAATTAATTGTAGGTACATGAAAAAATATATATTTAAAAAGAAAACGGCAGATATTTGTGCGGGCCGCACAAATATCTGCCGTTTTCGACCGCAGTTTGACGACCACGGGTCTAAACGGTTTTAGAAAGAGAACATATAACGCTTTATACTCAATTCTAAAAGTTAATGGGAAAGTAATTAAAATATTCACCTTTATGAATCCAAAGTTGCCGACTGCAATCTGAAAAAAAATGTGAAACTTGGAGAATTTTTGAAGTGAAACTTATTTAGTCTCGTTAGTGATTTGAAATTTGGATGAGACGGAAATGGATCACTGAAATTTACTATTTGGCGGATCCCCGGTTCTAATATAATACGGTTAATTCACGCTTTAGCCGACAGCGCAGAGGGCAAGGCACTCGACAAGTCTCAGCGGCCAGAAAGATGGACGTCCAGCGATTTTGATATCCAAAAAAAAAACATTTTTATTTTTGTGAAATCAATATCCAATCTTCAAACCACTTCAACCTTTTCCCCGCGTTGAACTATTCCGTTTTTTCAATACCCATACGCGCTACATGTATATGTCATATTTCAAATACCTATCCAACCAATTTTATGTCAAATTACAGCATATTATGGAATGATTTATCATACTATATAAACAGATGAGATTATTATCTACAATTTGAAACCAAATCGTCGTCTGTAAACACTCCTAGATGTTTATAAAAAACAAAAAACGTACCCATATTATCTTAAAGACGGCGCCATTTATCCGCATGCGTGTACTCAGGACACTGCGTTGATAGACACAAGTGGTACCTCAATCACTTATTATTATTAATTCGTATAAACAAGTTCGAAAACTTCTGATGACACTAAAATTAATAAAATTTTTATGTAAATTCAAAATCACACTTTCACAACATAAAGAAATGTGTGCGAATACGCGCAATTTCGATAATAAATGTTATCGACGCTTGTCCCATTTGGTCAGTCGGAATCACATGGATGCGCATGCGCAAACTACTAGCGCCATCTGTGGAGTAAATTGAGAACTTTGCATTCAAAGGCACGAGGACACATTCACTTGATTATAGATGTTTTTTACGAAATACAATTTTACTTTCGAAATATGCCTGAAGATGTCAGCATCGTGATAGTTACACAAATGCCCTAGCGAGCGGGAAAAAATACTGTGACATAGTAGCGCTGTGATATCGGCAGTCGAAGTTAGCGTAACAAGGGCTGATACGGGCGCGTGTGAGGCATGGCTTTTGCCGTATCAACTGTTGTTACGATCGCGTGGAAAAAGTTAAAATAAACAGGCAAAATAAAAGAAAGCGACATCTAGTGACTTTATGATTTCACTTCTACCGCGTGTGAATTGAACACTCTGATTTTTTAATAATTATTTTTATATGAAACGACATAAAAGTGAGTTGACGATAATGTTTATAATACATTTGCCTAATCAATTGTGTTTTTATTTTGTTTGTTGTTAGTAATTTTAGTTAGAAAAAGGTGAACCATTTTAAAATCTTTTTTATATTTGCATGCAAAAATTTAATGTTTCATAAGTTATATGTTTATTTCACCCATCACCTTTTAAAAACAGTTTTGCGGTGCATTCAGAAATATTCCATTTATTTGGATTTTATTGCAAATTCTGACAAAATAGGCCCGAGGCCTGAGGCCAGGGGTAACTCTGACAACTCTGAACACCTGCAATCCTACTAATAATTCCACTATCATGTAAATCACATCTTTTGCAAGTGCGTAATTAATAAAAATATATATTTTTTAAATGATTCGTTATCATAAAGTTTTAATTTGATTGCTTACGTTGAATTTCACTCAACGTCTTATCTATATAATAATCAGGTGTCTATCATTTATCAGCACTGATAAGAGAGGTTTTCAATAATCCACTATCAATTTTAGTCTCACAGAAACAAATACTTTCCAGTCCTTCGATTGTTCAGTTGAATCTGTGGTTCTTTTGCTAATTTATATTGATTTATTCTTCACAAGTCACTTTTATTATAATACTTGACTGGTCAGTGATAGTGCCAATACTCGCTAGAAGAAAAATTACTTCAGGTAAGTTTTTTCTTGCTTTTAGCAGACTCGGTGGTGAAGAAGGCAAGAAATGGCTGACGTGTCGTGGAATGAGTCATAGGGTGTGTCACAGAATGATGGAAGTTCCTTATATTTGATTTTATCTTTAGACGATTTTACACATTTGCGTATCTGCATTTTTTTACTTTAATCCCATTTGTCGTCAAACCGACTTGATATTTATAGTGTAAAACTCATTTTTAACCCCCGACGCAAGGAGCAGTGTTATAAGTTTGACTTTCTGTATTAAATAACTGCATTTTTATTTTTATTTTTAGAGTTAGTTTTAATAGTTAAAATAATTGTCAAAGTTTTAATTTTTCAAGATCCCCCGAAAACCACCGTATGTATGGTGAATTGTGTGACGTCATCACTCCTGAAAAGTTACTATAGGATCGGGCAATCAGCTGATCAACTGCCGCCATTTTGAATTTCGTTGTTCGAAGTATTCTCCCTAGAAGTAGCATTACTATTTTTTTGTGCAGTAGTTTTTTAATGTTTTCAATAATAGGGTAAACTAATAAGAGATACCTTTATTTTTGAAACATAAACACAACAACTAAATCTCTATAAACAGTATGTAAATAAACGAATAAATTAATACGACGGCTTGTGTCATATCATACATTCCCATACAATGACTTTACGGTGATGTCACGATACGACGAACAGTGATGTCACCACTAAACATTTCAATAATGCCAACTTGACAGAGTGTTTCTACGACCCGATTAAAAATGGACTTTTTAATATTTTTTTAAAAACTCTGCATTTAATATTATTAAATAAAACTTATAAATTCAGAATCAGTGTTTATTGGTCTATATGAAAATATTTTTTTAAACATAATATTTTTCACTGGAGTTCCTTATTGAAACGTTGCTTGAAATGGCTTTATCAGTGTTTGGTGACTAGATCTGAATAGCCAGGTACTTTCTTACCTTCCTATTCTCCCTATCTCCTTTCCCTCCCCACTACCTTCAGCCTTACAACATACCCCAATTGGGAATGCCATAGTCCCACTGGCTCCAGACGGGAGCAGTTGGGACTCTTGTGCGGTATTCTTGTAAAAAAAAAAAAACATCCGTCACTCCTGGGCACATTGAACCCCTGATTCCTACCCATACCACCTTATACCTTTTTCCTTCACAGAACTTCCTCTCCTTTCTTTCCCTAAAAAGACCCTCCACACAGCATCCCCAAAGATGACTTAGGCCCGGGAATGCTTAGGATGAAGGAAATTATTATCCTCAGGGCCTCCTGTGTGGAGCTAATGTAAAAAAAAAACAAGGAAACCATTAGAGAAAAATGAGTCGTTTCTTAAAGTAATTAAGTAGAAAGTAGTGTAATTTCCAAAATCTGTGTCTATCAAAAGTTCGGCGGCTTGTGGGATATGTACCTTTGTTTTAAACCGATACACATTTAAAAAAAATGTGTACATCCTATTAAAATTATAAAGGCAAAAGTTTGGATGTGTGTATGTTTGTTACTATTTCACGCAAAAACTACCTGAATGGACTTTAAAAATTCTTTCACGAATAGAAAGCTACATTATTTGCGAGTACTATAGGCTATTTATATTGGTAAGTTCTGGCATTATGAAATTATTTATTTTAATTTTATTGTCCAGATGAAAAGCAAAACTTTTAATAGGTGGCACGCAAGCTGTTTGAAAAATGAATGTAACGGGTATGTGGAGGGGAGAGGGTTGGGGAGGGGAAGGTCGGGTGAGTGGCGCGTGCGAAGTCGGGGGCAAAAGCTAGTTTAATAATAATACTAATAGTTTATTCCAGAATTTCGAATGAATTTTTTTATACATATTCACCACCACAACTGTAAAAGTATTGTCCAAAATCATAGTCTATTTGTTATAGGACTCCATAAACAGGAGTTAAAGTCAGTGTTGGGCCATTTTGTGACGTTTTATGTGTAAAAAATGTATGAATTTTATTACATTACAAAAAAATTGATTTCATTATACATTTATTTTATTTTATATTTATGTGATTTTTAGGTACAAGTACATATAGTTGCCTTTAAAGAGATTGGTGTTCAATATTCATGTTTAAATATTTGACGGTGATACTTTTTCAGGCATTCACGTAGAACCGGCATTAACCAGTGGAGCGACCACCCGAAATCAATAAATTTGTCTCGATTGCTCGAGATTTCCCAGAAGTTCCTTTTTTAAATTTTTCGCCAACATTAAAAAAATCATACCTCGAATTTTAACATGGAAACATAAAAACTTATTATAGTGCTATATAACCAATGAATTAACCTGTATTTTACCGTTAATCTCACATTTGTAGGATTTATAAAAAAATCGTAAAATTTACAACCGCACGAATCCTCCGTGTTCTTACTTGGAAACTGCCGTGAGAACTTATTTGAGTCAACATAGAATATTTTCAATTTCTGTACATTGTCTGTGGTATACTCAGGGCCGGATTAACCATGTCGGGGCCCATAGGCAATGCACGTCTCGTCTTTACCAATGGCGGACTAAAGGGGGGAGGGAGGTTGAAGGGGCCTCCAAACGTCTCCTTGTTCCCTTGATAAAATCCTTATCAATGCTTTAAGGGGGGGGGAGGGGGGTAAGGTTTTAAAACTTTTTTAAAAAAAAATTCTGAATGTAAAAATGTCAGTTTTTTTAATTTTTTCTTTTTTGATAAAATTGCATACAATGGGAATTTACACCCGCTAAGCTACTGCAAGTAGCTTGTCAGCAGGAGATTAGTTCCACAGATTAACTTAAAAAAATACAATACACTAAATAATCCTCAACGCGTCAGCGTGGCAACAACATACGCATATAACAACATATTAATCATAAACATATTTATATTTATACACTAAGACATCACGAGAATAATGTAATACGCAATGATGATAATTATTATTCAGAGACCGTATTTTATGGTGAAAAAATGTATATTAAGAATTTTTTTCTTTTTAAATATCATTAGACAGTTGAGTATATACTGCACAGTCGTAAATAACACAATTGCAAATTAGTACATGGTGAGAGTGAGCACAACATAATCTTAATACATAAGGTTACTCCCTAATAGCCATGTTTTTAACATCAGTGAGAATTTCTTTATGGAGCAATTTTCTTTAAATTCGTATGGCAATTTGTTAAATATTAATGGTATAATATATTCAAGTGTTCTTTGACCATATTTGTTTTGAAACACAGGTACTTTCATTCCTTTATTTTGTATAAGACGAGTATTGTGTGCATGATCCACCATTGTTTTATATGGACTGCCGGATGTATGCTGGGGGCTTAGTCCGCCACTGCACTTAACCCTTTTCTGCCTTCCAAAATTATTGTTTTTCTACCAAAATGTAATTTTATTCATAATTAATCTGTTATTTTACTACATTACGAAAGATATGCCATCACCCCATTCAATAAAAAACGAATACAATACAATAACTATTTATTGCACATAAAAGAACACATACATAGAAACAAAAATATATATTATTAAAGAAAACATTACAATGAGCCGTCTTGTCACTAAAGTGATCTCTTCCAGACAACCTTTCCCAAGAATTTTAGCAAGCAGATAGGTAGTGCATACTGAAGCTTGTACAACATTTATATTTTAAACATATAATTAGACAAAACAAATGCCAATATAAACCACACACGGCACCTTCAGTCACTTCAGATACTAAGTAATGTTGCCACAAATGGAAGGAAAGAAAAGTAAAATAAAACTATGTTTATATATTTGTTTTAATTATAGACTTTTTATTTATTATTTGTGCATGATATAAACATAGGGTTGCCATATTTTAAATTTAGCAACCAGGACAAGAAGCGTGAAAACCCCGGATTTTAGAGCCCAAAACCCGGACATATCAACTGGTTTTTTTTAAACATAGTCATTGTAATAAAAAAACAGTTGAAAATGTCTTAGATCACCTTTTTATTAATTTTCAAATTAAATTTAGTCATCTTTCATCATCATTATAAATGTACCTAAAAAAAACAGAATCTTATTTCAGTTTGTGACAAATTGTTTTAATAATCAGTTAGAATTTTTTTATTCTTAAAATAAAACGCAAATTATTAATATACTCTGTTATGAAAACAAAACCTTATTAAAATATTAAGCCTAACAAAATTCAATTAAATTTTTAAACAAAAATCTTAAAAGTACTGAGACCATTTTAGTATTCAGTCTTACAATTTTTGAGGTAACTCTTTAACTCAATAATAATTATGTCTTTAAATTTTTATCAGCAGCCATTTAAACAACAAAATATCTCTTTACATAATATGAACTAAATTCAGTCTTCTTAAATCAACAAAACTGAACCTTTTTAAATTTTATACTTATGTACTGTAATGTAAGTTATATTATTAATTTTTTTAAGCATAAAATAACCAAAAACTATACCCATTTATATCACCTTAAAGTTTTAATCAACAGCCATATTCTAAATTTCTTTTACGTAATAAAAACAATCATAACTTTAATTACAAAAATGAAAAGAAATAATTGCACTCAAAAGTGCATTATTTGATTATCTAGCTTCTAGCTATTAAAGCTTTTTCCTCAACTTCTCGCCTTTTTTACTTTTCAGTTTTTTTGTATTTATCACTCTTTACGATAGCTTTTAGAATATCTTAACTTTTTAAAAGGAATTTGTAAAAATCAATGCAGCTGTATTCTTGGAAATTGAATTTAATTTGAAACAATGTTACTTTGTTTGAACCACTTTTATATTTGTTTAAAGCCGACCGATTTAAGGAAGACCGTTCCTTCCTCAGGGCAAACGTACACGTTTGACTTTAATTTTTAAGACTTTTTTTTAAAACCCGGACATCAAATGAAACCCCGCCCGGACGCTCCCCGGACGCCCTCTAAACTAGGACAAATCCGGGGAAACCCGGACGGATGGCAGCCCTATATAAACATTAGTTATTTATTTGGTTATTACCTAATTATCATAATTTGTTGTTTTCTTTAATACATGATATTAACCTCTAAATGTTCCTAATAAAAAAAATTAAAACATCTTGAAAGCTGACTTTTTCCGAAACTTCATTGCTCACTAATTGAATCGAGTCATTTTTTCTCGGGACGCGGGGCCCCTAGCTGATGTGGGGCCCCTAGGCAGTTGCCTACTCTGCCTTAGGGGTAATCCGGTACTGGGTATACTTGATAATGAAAGGTGCATATCTATGGAAAAAGGACTTAATTTTAACCGTAAATAGCTGATCAAAATTCGGCGGGAAAAATTATTTTTAACATTGTTTTAAAATTGTCTACGATGTTCGGATTTGCGACATCTATGGTCATAATAGATAAAGCTTTACAATAGCTTTGTTTTAATATAAATGGCTGGCCATGGAAATGTTTTAAATAATTACACTAAATGTTTTACGAATGGTAGGAAAATGTGGTCCAATTTTGGACCTCTGTCAATCGCAGTAATGTGTGTTAATGCTCTTTGTTAACAAGACAACTCTGGGCAGGCTTTGAGATTGTAAATCTGAGAAAGATGACACACAAAATATGTGTGACAGTTTCCTCCAAAGTACTACTTTTTTCCTTTGGAGGAAACAGATATTTCTTGTTACGGCTTTACGAAATTGCGTTTCATCTTCTTTATACGTGTATACCAGCAGGAGGGAGATGAATGATAATGATTTTGTGTTTCCTTTGGGGAGTGAAGACATATGATGTTATTTGTTATAACTTTCACTGATTCGGAGAAAACCGCAAAAAACTGTCACATCTCTAGCGTAAATAAAAAATAACATTTAATTTTTTTATACCATGAGTTGGAGTAGTACACATTCGAAAAGTGTTCATTTTTCAATGTATGTCTAGAAATATTTAAGTAATTTGGATAAATAAAATGTATATCGCGGATTTTGATACTCACTTTATGATTTGTATGGAATATAGAGACTTTTGAAACTCAACTGACCTGAGGGGCGTGTTTCTACCTCCGCCATCTTGGCAAAATAACTGCTTGTGATTGGTTGAATTCCGATATAGCGGGTTTTGATAGTAACTTCTTGAATGATAAATCGGATTTTGTTTCTCACTCGCAGTTTTAACATGGTTTTTGGTTGTGATGCGGGAGGTTTAGAAACTCAATTTTAGATTAGTCTTGTTCCTCGCAAGAATGTGAATAAGATATCATACTCAGATCATTTTGTCAAAAAATTGGATACAGCGGGTATTGAAATTATAGGACTCATTTATTGTTTAAGAAAGAGCTGCAACATTATTGTGATAAGGAACGTGTTTATTGCCTTTTTTACGTCACAGAACCGTAATCTTGGCTCGTCACGCTAATAATCAAAGCTCTCATTGTATTAATTATCTTCACAGAGCTGCTTTTACAATTTAACGGCGCATCGGACCATTTTCCTACGTTTTATCAATATATTATCAGGAGCTCAATATCAGCCATCTTCGTAAAATTCTCCAAAAAGCACACTTGGCGCGCGGGCATACTTCACATACTGTCTCTCTAATATCAATACTCTTAGGACAAATTAAGGAAAAAAATTTATATATAACATTAATACTACGTCAAAAACATACATCAATGTGTAAAAAGTATCTTGAAAATCTTTGTCTCCTGTGGGTGTAATGGCAGATCCGTTTTGACATTTCAATTAATTAATTATTGATTTTACTGATGTTTCAGGTATCTACTCCCAGCTGAGAATCCATTGACCCAATCCTACTTGCCTGGTGCCAGTGCAATTCTGCAGAATTAAGCAGTACGTTGATTGTAGCCAACTTCTGATAGAAAAGCTCTTCGAAAGAATAAGCATTTTAAGATGATTACCATCATTGATTTGATCTACTCCCGTGAAGATTTTAAGGATATCTTGAAAGAGGTCCCTCCCATCAAAGATGACGCAACTAAAATGGGTTTGGAGCCTTTTCCAAGTACCGCAGACTTGGCGACCTTCGCAGATAAGGTGTATTGTGAATCTGACTTTGAACTCCGCAATGACTTGCCAGAAGGTTGGAAACTGTTAACCACAGCGCGTTACGGGTTGATGAAAGGATACTTTGGCTGCGTGTATTTGAACGAATCGCAGCAGCAAGTAGTCCTCGTCCACCGTGGAACCGAATTTTCGAATGTAGGAGCTTTGCACACAAATGTAAAGGGAATTTGGCTAAACAGGTACACAGATTTGTTGTGTTCAGCTGTCACCTTGGGAGACGATATTAAGCGCGCAATCCTCGACCTGAACACGCAGGACGGTGTCCGTTTCACGCTGACCATCACGGGACATTCTCAAGGCGGGTGGTTATCGCAGGTTACTGCTTTAACGCTGAAATATTTGAAGAGGCATGGCAATAGATTTGTTTCAGTTTCTAACGTTGACGAAGGCATTCATGCGCACACGGTCGTGTTTGACAGCCCGGGGGTGCAAGACATGGCGATAAGAATACAGCAGGATTACGGAAGGTACGATTGTACCTGGTATTCTATGTTTTGTAGTTTGGACATTACCAACTTTTCCATGGCGGTCAACATAGTGAACGCCACCGGATTTCACGTTGGCGCTATGTACCAGATTTCATCCAAACTAGTTTGTTCGTCCGGATTCAAGCATATTTTATCGAACTTGACCACCCACAGCATCAAACACTTTATTGAAGCCTTTAAAGTGGGCAATGTGAAACTGTTCCAAGTTA
The DNA here is from genome assembly GCA_917880885.1 of Limnephilus marmoratus. Lineage (NCBI taxonomy): Eukaryota > Metazoa > Arthropoda > Insecta > Trichoptera > Limnephilidae > Limnephilus > Limnephilus marmoratus. The sequence continues at coordinate 863,546 of OU862930.1, forward strand.
AAGACTGGCCACAAGGATGGGGAGAGCGCAAACTGGTGCACAAACTGGAGAAGGCCCAGGGAACCCATTACCCAGAGCCTGAAGCAGGCCAGTCTGGACGTTACAACATAGGAGAAGAAGACCCAGGAACGAGTGTCGGGTTGCACCGTTTCTCTGAAGCAGAGCTGAATTTAGTTAAATTGATAAGAATGATGAGACAAAATGAAATTCGCGACAGTAAAATAGAAGCTTTCTTTGGTGCTGAACATTTCCAAGACTTGTTTCCCAACTTTACGGTGAATAGAAAAGAGAAAACTGTCACCTTGGATAGTGAGCTAAATTCAAAAAACTTTGTTAAAAACATCAAGAACGCGCTGCGATGGTTTTCTCGCGAGCTGCAGAATGTGATGGAGGAGCAGATACAACTCACGGTACCGAGTTTCTTATTGAAGATGTTAAGCCAGGAGTGCCTGGACTCCATAGTGGACCTGCCGGACTGTGAGGACACCCTCGGGCTGTGGGAGTTCACCAAGAGCACCGCCCGCGTACTGTTCATTCAATCGGCCGACTGCAACCTGGAGATGGCCCGTATCTTCAACGTTATTTGTAAAGTTTACCCGGACATAGATCAGTGCATATTTTTAAATTGGGAAAGCTTGCTGAGGATAAACAAGAATCTTACGACGAATTTGCCTTTGACTAACGATTGTTTAAATTTGTTTATTATCAATATAAGCTCCGCCACTGACACTGACGCTCAAGACGTCTTAAAAAACATATTTTCTGAATTTAATAAGTATAGTAAAAAGAAAGTCGTAATCGTTTCCCACAAAACCTCTGTCTTGTTTAATTTTATTAAATCTCTTGAACCAGAGTTGGCCAACCGTTGCTTGCCTCTTTTGCCTCAAGAATGCTTGGAATTCACAATCAAAGATCTGAAAGATTCGTCTAGGCGGGAGCTATTCTCTAAAGAGTTTATAATCCTCGGCGAACAGGCAATGAGTTTGAACACATTACTGGGAGAGAATTGCCAGTCTTCGGCCTCTATAGATGATGTGTTGAAACCTTTGCTGAAAGACATGTTAATGGACGAAAGTTTTGTTTTAAATATTCCTAACAAACTGCTGAAGTTTGATCAATTAGATGTGATGTTTTCAAAAGTAAATAGGGAGGTTAACATGGCTATTTTGACCGAACTACTCCTCGATGAGACCTGCTCTCTGTTTGTGAGTAGCGACGTCCGGCAACTGCTTGAACCTCAGCTGCAGGAAGTGCCGGGAGCTGCAGAAAGGATGCTTGACATCTCCGGAAGTAGCGAGGAAGACTTCCGCCAAGTCTGCCTCGAGAACTCATCCATTCACGTTGCTTACTGGTTGACAGCGACAGACGGTCGCTTATTTTTAAACGAATTATACAACCATTCATTTTATTTGCCCAGAAATTTCTATAACCAATCAGTTATCAATCTTAAAAACCTCATACAAAAAAAAAATTATGTCGATCTATTTATATTTGTGGGTGTAACCGACAAAGCAACACTTATGCGCTATTTAAACATCTCTCCCAAGTTTGAAAAGTTATTTTCTGACAACTTAAAATATAAAATACAAGGCTCGACCACGGCAGAGAAGGCGGAAGGAATCAATGGATGTATTAATGAACACACTTTACAGGTAGTCAAGGAAGGAGGCGGCTACCTGTTGGTGTGGCAGGGCTCAAAGGGGGCACTCGATAGCTTGCTCCCGTGTCTGAGTACAGAGAGACACCAGCTGCTAAGTGAGGAGGATCTGTGCACCCGCAAAGCTATTATAATATCCGATCTGCCAGGAATGGGCAAATCAACAACCCTCACCAGCCTGTCCGGTCACTTGGTCAACTCCTGGCTGATTAGGATAAATCTAAAAGACCACCGAGCGGACATCACGATCTTGCTGGCGCAAATGAGCGTAGAATCGGTCGCACACTTTCTGGCGGGCGCCAGTAGTGAACCAGCCACACACGGCTTATTGCGGTTCTGCCTGCAGAGCGAAGGTTCCCGGCAAATTCACGTCTTGCTGGACGGGTTTGACGAAATTAGAGACAAAGACTCTGAGGAGAAGATACTCAAACTCTGCCACTTTCTAAAAAATGAGACCACTGCCAAGATCATAGTGACCACGCGGGACAGCTACAAGGATGTTTTGGTAAACCGACTTTCCACCCCCGCTACAATATTTGAAGAGATTACTGATGAAACCCAATTAAGCTTCCTCGTGAACTTTTGGCGTTCTCACGCAGTGCTGGGGCAGAAGGAGGAGAGACTGCGGCAGTTTGCCCAGCACCTGTATAAAGCCGCCCACAAGAAGCTCGGCGGTGACACCATCAGGCTGATTGGAATTCCTCTGCATATGAGGATGTTAGCGGAGGCTTTCCTCCAACAAGCCGAGCAGTTCAGCAGGAGTGCGGAATCTATCCCGAACATCATCGGAATGAACAATGTGTACAATTTGTTTAGAAAATTTACCAGTGTGAAAAGTGACATTTACTTTAAAGGCAAGATTTTAATGGGTCCTGATATGATAGGCTTCGACAATATGCTGTATGATAAAATAACAGAGAGTCATTTTATCCTGGCATTCCAAATTCTCGATTCCGAGTTTGCAAAGAAATACTTGCAGGTGATTACGTCAGAAGACGAATTTAAGGAAATGAACAGGTTTGGACTGACTCAATGGAACCGCGAAACCCACTGTGACTTCATCCACCGCACCTTCGCCGAATACTTCTGTTCCCAACTCCTCATTCTCTGGCTGAGACAAGAAAACTTCCGCTACAAGCATCTCCCTATTGAAGAATGGTTCCTGGGCAATCTGCTGATCAGTCGTGACTTTAAAGTTGTGAGGAAGTTTTTAGATGAACATCTAGCAGAAAATCAGCTAACCGCAGACTCTAAAGTGTTGTATAATTACATGAGCAATCGTTGGTCCGAGGACGATAAAGCATTTTGTGATATGAACGATAAAACAGCATTACATTTTGCCGTCGAGGAAAACAATCCAAGTATAATTGACTTTTTGCTCGGTGGCTTGGCAACGGAACAAACCCGAGAAACTTTCCAATCGTTTCTGCTCGCTCGGGACTCCGATGGATATACGGCATTGAAAAGAGGTTTACAAATTCTTTATCCAAGAAATTATGCAAATATTCCTGAAAGCGAATTACCTTTTGAAGACAACAATGAAAATATCAGTAAAGAAGATGTAGTGAAAAAAATTATGCAAAAAATCAATGATCTGTCTTACGAATTCAAGTACAAGTTTCTATTATCCACATTATTTGTACACTTTATGTATCCCAACACGACGATACTACTGCTTGAGTGTGCGCTCAACGAAAAGGCTCGGGAAGACATTCAGTCAGCTCTAGATCGCATTGAAGTTTTAGAAAATTACGTCAACTATTATTTTATTGATCAAGTAATTGGAAACAAAACGTTTTCCATTAATGAGTTCTTTTTCAAAGAGCTGGAAAGCGACGTAGAGCGCGATTTTTTGCCGCTAGCCCAAAAAGAAGGTAAATCTGCTGTCAACATAGCGTCTGCTAACGGCAACTTGGAATTGGTCAAGTTGTTCACGGGGGGACGCAGCCACGTTCTGAATTCGCGAGACAATTCTGGATCTACCCCTTTGCTGTGTGCAGTAAACGGCGGCCATATTGACGTGGTGGACTATTTGCTGGACCAAGAAGCGAAGTTTGATGTTGCAGATTTGAAAGGAAAAACCGCCCTGTCCTGCGCGTCGGAGAACGGACAACTGCTCATTGTTAAACGTCTCCTCGATCAAGGAGCAGATCCCAACTATTCGGGTTCAGATGGCAGAACTGCATTGCACCTCGCCACCGCTAAGAATTATCTGATCGTCGTTAAACATCTTCTCGGAAAGGGAGCCAAAGTTAATTCTAAGGATGTAAAGGGCAAAAGCATCCTGTACTGCACTACGGAGGAAACGTGCGATATTGCCATTGTTAAACACCTTCTCATATGTGGAGCAGATGTCGATTTAAAGGAAAATACCGGCAGAACCCCTCTCTCCTGTGCTGCGGAGCGCTCGCTAGAAGTAGCGCAACACCTCGTCAAATGTGGAGCAGATGTTAATTCCCGGGATGATCATGGCAGAACTCCCCTAATCTATGCCATACGGGATAAGTACATGTCGTTAAATATGAATATGTTAGATTATCTTCTAGCCTCTAAAGCTGATGTCGCCTCGCAGGACAATTCCGGCAGGACCCCTCTCTCGTTTGCTGCAGAGACAGGATGGTTAGAAGCAGTAAAAAAAATAGTTATCTCTTACGGAGGGGATGTCAACAAGTCGGATTATCAAGGCAAGACTCCCCTGATTTACGCCGTTTTGGGAATGACGAACGATAAAGAGAAAAAAAATGATATGGTAAAATATCTTGTTGAATCCAAAGCAGAAGTAAACACTTGTGATTCAGACGGAAAGACTCCCCTGTACTACGCCACAAAGAGAAAGGGCAATGAAATTGTAGTAGAATATCTTCTCTTATCTGGAGCGGATGTGGGTTCGGATCAGCTGTTTTCTGAAATATTTGGCGAGAACGGCTCGTACTGGATTTCCGATGCTTCCATCAATGCGAAAGAGAGAATAAAAAAAATCGTTGACGGCCTTTCTTGTCGAGGGCTAAGGTTCTCCACTAGTCACCCAGAGGTCGCTGGTTCAAATCCCGGTCTACAAGGGCAAATTTATTTCAATTAATTCTTTTACAATTCGTTCATTTAACATAACATGTATTCCAAATGACTTTTGCCAACGTATTTTGTGAGCAGATAATTCCCCCACCTTCCTCTTTAGCATCTCCTTCCCGGAGGTCGTAACTTTACAATGTTTTATTGTTTTTTGGGATATTCTCCAATTCGACATAACCTTATTACATATTTCACAGAGGTTCCTCTCTGCGAAAGTAGACAGGTTCAAAGACATGCTCTTTCATTGCGCCAAATAGTTGTCATATAGGTCTCACAGTCTAGGTTGTGTCTCCCTTACTACCATGGTTAGAAATATAATCTAAATGGTGTTAGAAAGAGAAACGCCACGCTTTATATTCAAATCGAAAAGTTAACCACAATAATTATAATGTACACCTTTTAGAAATCAAACTTTACAACCTCTATTTGAAAAAATTTATGAAACTTTGTGAATTTTTAATAATTATTTATTACACGAGACGACAGAAAAGTGAGTAAACGACCATGTTTATTATAAAATATGTTTGTTTTTTTTATTTATTTTTTAATACATGGCATAACACCCCAAAAGCAAATAACAATAATACCTTTGGCCGTGAAAATCTAAAATCATACTCACCAAAAATTGTAATTCTTTTAGAAATATTTAATTTATTTGGAATTTATTGCAAAATGGAAATATTTTGACCTTCTGTCAAATTGGGCCCGAACTCTTATAAAATAACTCAGGTGTGCCTCATACGTCATTACGTATGTCTAGCCATGTTATAGGTAGCTTGAAAACAAGCTAATGGGTCCAAGTGGTTAAGTTAGGTTAAGTCTGTAGAAATTAAGTGTAAAACCATATGGACATGCAGCACATATGAAAATGTTACAAAAACTTGGAACACAAATTAGTATTTAACTGCAACTAACTTCTGAACAAATTCTTAATCTTTAATTTATTGTTTTTTGTATTGTAATTCTTTTAATAAGATATATAATGGTTTTTTTTCTATGAATATGATGTATATGTGAATATTTAAATAAAATTAGTACGCACATAAGTAAATTTTAACTATATTTTAAAAAATCAAACCTTTGTTTGATTTTTTGTTATCACACATGTCGATAATCCAGTTGATTAGTCAGACATCTCCGAAAGATAGAAATTTAAGTTGAGTATTTGGTTATATGTGTTAGTGTACCCTCTATCTGGTTCTATTCTCTGATTACTCATAAAACACCAAAACTTGTAATGAATTAAATTATGGATGTTTTCTGGGATATTAGTAGGATATTTTAAAATGTCATACTAATGTACCAGACCAGACCGTTATACCTCCCAGTGTTATTTTATAGCATATTTAAAAATAATATTAGATTTATAGTGAACATTGGAATATTGGTTTCCTCATTATCTCCAAACTCTGTACACATTTGGAGATGTCTGACTAATCCACTGAAGGATCGATATATACAGTGAATACAATTTGAGTGGCGGGTATGGGTACCGCCGCCCCATTCATTAAATATTTAACACCTCTGAGACAGGGACTTTTCTTTGTACAAATTGTGTAATTCATTAACACAATTACGTGTAAACAATATTAGATATATTGTGAGCATTTGAATATTGCCTTCCCCACTATTTCAAAACATAGTATTTGGAGATGTTTGAGTAATCAACTGGACGATCGATGTGCATTATTACACAATTAGGTTAACAAATGTTTGAATGTGTTTATATATTTTAGACCAACCCAACACTAATTATATGTTTTAATTTCGTAGAACTAATTTTATACATATTTTGTTTGCATGTACCTTTTAGTAGAAATTGATCAAGTGTAAATTATAAAATGTCATTTCAATATGTAATTAATTATTAGATTTTATCATTAATTAATAAAAATATCTATGTTTCTCGAACATATCCTCTTGTAATATTATATCAGCTTTCGAACTCAAAAATGTTTGTATTCGCTTTTTGTTGCATCTTTATTATTATGTACCTACTCTTACAATATTGTCAACTTTCTCATTCTTAATTGAGATGGTTTTTCACAAAAACGGCGCTCTACAAATTATCCAATTATTATTATTACTAAGCCGGGTACAGACTTACGAAATGTAACATGCAATGTAACACGCAATGAAAGAATTTGCCGTCTACATTGTCGCAATGTAACAGAATTCCCATAGTGTGGACGCCTCGCGCACACGAACCGTGCATACTTTGCGCATTTCAACTCGTGCGCGCCGCAATCCGCCAAGTGTCGGTTGTTTCAGCGAACACAAAGGGGCACGCAGTGTGCACGGAGCGTCAGTGTGGACGGGTTGTTTGTTTCTATACTGCAGAACAATGGAGGACTCGTTCTCGTGGAGGCGTCTACTAATATCTACAGGAATTCCAAAACCTGAAAAAATCGAACTAAAATCTATGAGAACCAAAGTGTTGACGAATATCTACAGCACTGGCAGAGGTTGGATTTGCAATTATGTATAGCATATTGGAATAACGTAATATTGCGTATGCAGTTTAAAAAACTTAATTTATGTAAGTATGTACGTAAAAATCCCTAATATCGGACTATTGTACACATTTAGCTGATCCAACCTACGCTCTGTAGATATTAGTTCAACCTACGCTCTGTATATATTAGTCAACACTCTGAAGTTCGTAGATATTAGTTCTACATATGAGCTGTAGACAGGGCCGGATCTACGAAATCTGGCGCCCTGTGCAGTAGGTACCGATGGCGCCCCCCCCCCTACATTTTTATTTTGATAAAAAATTCGTTCACCCCAATTTTTTTATTTTTTTTTTTTTATTTATTTTTTTTTTACACTAATTTATCTAATAAAATCAAGACATATAAAGGGTGTAACTTTTCCATGTGACCTGGCGGTAGCTCTCACACTCGTTTTTTTTTAAAGAGAGAATCGCCAGGAGCCCTATACTCTCTGAATCTATTGGGTAAACATAAAATTATGGTGCTATTTTAATTATTTTAGGAAAAACTCTTTTTGCAAGTTATGCTTTAAAATAATACAACGAATTGTTTGTTTGTGCCCGTACCATGATTTAAAATATAGGTTACGAGACAATGCGGGTGGTTTCGCTGAACTAGGTCCATTAGACATTCTTGAGATTTACTGCGTTTATGTATATACCCAACGCGAATATTAATAGAAAAAGCAAATACGTTCTCATGGCAACGTACAACACAAGAATAGCATCTACAGCTTCTGACTAGCAACAGGCAGTCCCGACGAGAGACAGTGAGCAGTGAGACGGAAGGCACTACCACAGTACTTTTAAGTTATAAATTTAAAAATCTAATAATATAACCTTAAATTTGTACCTTGTATTTCCATTTCCACTAGGTTCTGTGTTGACTGAACAAACACCATAACTTGAAACACTAAACTAACGTATGACGTATGGTATCAACGGCTTTTACGAAAGACGCACTCATAAATATACCAAACCACCCACGACGCATTGACACCGTATGACCGTAACAGTAAAATAACAAACTTAATAGAAATTAATTATAGGTACATTTTACGAACTTCAACTGTCAAAACAATGATGAAACTGTTAACAAGTTGCAACCTTGCAAACCGCGCGATGTTTATGCTAATGGAATTTTGAATTTACTGAAGATTTCATAAGAAAATGGTCTTTAACTACCCTTCTCCTAAAGATTTAAATCGTACAAAAGCATTTTGAAAGGCGCCGCCGGTTTGTTTGTTCTTTTGAATAAAAGTACAGCGCTCAGCCGGCGCTGTGATTGGTTATTGAATTTGGATCGCACTCATTCGTCGTAAAAGACGGTAAAAGATATATGGAAAAATAGATCTTACGTTTAAACTAAATATATGGAATTTGTAAAAAAATTCTGTAACTGACTATAAATTCGTAAATCGTTGAATTTCGTCGAATTCAAACCAGATGCGTGCGCAGTCTGTATCTTTGGAAAGTATTGCTAGAGCGTAATAATTATTTCGTACTATGGGTAATTTTTAAACGATTCAGGGAATATTATAACAAATTTTTAATACAATATTTATTTTCTCACGGCGCCCCTTCGGAGTTGGCGCCAGGTTTTTTGCACGTTTTTGAACGTATGGCAGATCCGGCGCTGGCTGTAGATATTCGTCTGACATATAGGCTGTAGATATTAGTATCTGGAGTCGTTCTCGGCAGTCTGAGCTACGTTCACCGCGCGCATGTCGGATTCAGATGCGAGTAGGTACATGCTCGGTTCGTACATGCGCTGCGTCCACACTTATGAAATGGTCCTTTCATGTTACATTGCATGTTACGTTACAGCAGTCTGTACCTGGCTTTAATGTTTGAACCAACTCTATTTACTTACCACCAACTGCCACTCGAGCAACAACGCAATTTAAAACTTTTTCCTCCGATTGCTCGTGATTTTTTAAACATCATTTTGGATATTTTCCGGCCGCATTAAAAAAATCATATCTCCGTATTTTAATATGGAGACATACAAACTGATTACAGTTTTATATAGTCAATGAATTGACCTATCTTGTGTCGATTATAGCATATTCATAGGATTTATAAAAATAATATTATAAAATTGTTAACTTTGGTCCAAAAACTTTCGTAAAAAAAATGGTCCAATTTTGAACCGCTGTCAATCACACAAAAATAAAAGCGGGTCATATTTTGACCGTAGTCGCCCCAGTGGGAAATGTAATAATATTATTTCTATCTATATTCGCACTTGATTTATCTTTATAGTGTATCTAATTTTAGTACTTATTCTAAAGTTTAATTTTTAAAACTTTTTATCAAGTTAATTTATTTCTTACTTCAACTAAAATAATTTTGGTTTCTATTTTACAATGGCACTACTCCCAAGTTCAAACACGAGTAATGTTTTCTCTGTTGAGTTGGGTAGTTTCGTTAGTAAGAAAATAATTTATTGTAATTTGTTTTAAAAACCATGTTTTCTTTTTTTAAATCTGTTATATATATTTACTTTGAATAAACAAAAAAAATTGTTATGATTACTTATGTCCTGTTCAACGAATAAGTAAAAATTTTGATTGAGTGTTTTTTAAGCCAAGAAATCGATAAAGAAGGTTGGCCTATGGATTAAATAAAAAAAATTAATGTCTTTTTTTCTACGTTGAACGTTTTTAGATTCAAACCTTTTACAAAAATTCATTATTTATGAATGTGCTCAGATGACAGGAAAATCTACATCGCTTTTATTTTTAAATCTTTATATTTGTAGAACTTCAATAATTTGTTTTTTATTACTAAAAAAACAGTTAAATGAGATTTTTTTGTTTATTCAATTAATTGTTTTTGAGTAAATTTTATTAGAACTTATAAATTTAATTTTATGTTGTTAATTTTTCATTATTATTTTACATAAATATATTTATACCTGTTTGTTTTCTTCAACAGCATTTCAATTTTTTAATTATTGCTTTTTTAAAGAAAGTATGAAAAAATTATTTAAAACTATTTTTTTACTTATAGTGAGATATTAGAGTTTTTTGTAACTAAATAAACATATTTTATGACAATTTTTATACCTGTTTTTATTTTCTACACTTTCTTGTTTATTTAATTTGTGATTATATACCGACACACGATTTAGCATGGGTTCCTGGGTTCATGGAGTGAGGCTTGACAGTCTTGGCGGCGGATGCGTCTGTCCACTTACTGCGTGGTGGGCCGGATCGTAAGAGACTGGTTAAGTTAAGGTTAACCCTTTGACCTCTTCAGTCGGACTCTCTCGACTCATCGCCTTGCACCGCAGTTGGAGGGATGGATTCATAGTTTCTTCAATTCTGGACACACTGATACTCAGATTCCTATCAATCCCTTATGCCTTTTTGCTTCCATTTCTTAAAAACACCCTCCATTTAGCACCCCCAAAGATGACGCAGGCCCTGAGGGAAATTAATTTAGAGCCTCCTGTGTGGAGTTAATGTAAAAAGAAAAATTTAAAAAAAAAAACAAACCTTAAACAGGGTAGATTTAAAAAAATATATTATTTTGAAATATCATAATTTGTATTGGATGGTATAATTAGACAGAGTTTAACAGAAAGTGACCAACCCCAAAAATTTAAAATTCAATGTGTCTACTGTGAGTGAGTACAATATAATAATATCATTTTTTTTTATATACTTTCATCATTTTGTACTTTAAAATAAATGTTAGGAGGGGGAGGGGAGCTGTTTGTGTATCTATTTCAAACTTATTTAGATGGCCTCCGTGGTAGAGGGGTAAGGCTCTCGACTAGTAACATGAAGTTTCCGGGTTGAAATCCCGGCGTGCGCAACTAAATTTTAAATTATTGATTTGTGTTATTTCACAATTAAAATCATTTAAAATAATATAAGGTATATGGAAGATACTCTCAGTATCACCCTGGTGTAAAACACCAATTCAGAATTGAAAATTTGCTTGAAATAGCCTTGTTTTGTGACCGAATCTGAATAGACCCTCCTCTCCCCATCTCCTTTCCCTCCCCACTTACTTCAGCCTCACAACATGCCACAATTGGGGATATCGTCATCTCATTGGCTCCAGATGGTTGGGAGTAACTGGTACTCTTGTGCAGTATTTACATGATACTATCCCAACAGAACAACCCATACACATACCTTTTTTACATTAACTCCACACAGGAGGCCCTGAGGAAAATAATTTTCCACTCTTCAAGACCCATGTTCACTCCTTTTTTTCCTCAAAAGGACCCTCCACACAGCATCTACAAAGATTACATAGGCCCTCTATGTAATCTTGAAGAGACCCATGTTGTAGGAGGGAGGAAACACAGAGGCCGGCAAATCGTTCCACAGCCGAGCCGTTGAACTCAAGAACGAGTCATAGAAACGACCCGTTCTCATGTGACTAATGTCAACCGTGTACAAATGTTTAGCGCGTGTTTGGCGTGTTTCCCGACTATGCACCGGTGCCGAGGGGATCAATGATGCTAGTTCCTCGGAGCATCTTCCATTGTAATACCGGTAGAACAAGGACAGCATTCCCACCTGACGCCTGTGCTCTAAAGATTGCAGTCCGTCTGTTAAGATGGGAGAATCTATCAAACGGACCGCCCGTTTCTGTACAGAGTCAAGGTTTTTTTGTAGGTATTTTGAAGCTCTAGACCAGAGGTGGCTGCCAAATTCAACCATGCGGCGCATTGTACAGGGTTAGCAGTTGGGTACTATTAAAGTATCTGCGGGCCCTGTACAGTACGCCCAGTTTCTGAGAGGCTAACTTAAGAGGTAATACTAGCGGCGTTTTTCCATACAAACGTATTCCCCGTTTATCTCTCTGGATTTTGACCCTAGAGCAAATTTTTTTTTTACATAATATAGATATCGACCACTAGCGTGTCGGTACGTTTTGCTTTTTTTGATAATTTACTTCTTATAGAAGTTAGGACCTTCCAAAAATGAATAAAATTGCCTAATTTAAACGCCGTCAAAAAGCGTTCAGTATACAAACTAAACAATGTATTTTGAAAAAAAGCAAAACGTACCGACATAGAATATTTTCTTTTAATACAGTTAGTGAAAAAAAAAAATAAAATCGGTCCAGTTTTGGAGAAGAAAAATGGGGAATACAAAACATCGATTTCGAAGATTTTATTTAGGTATTTTCGGCCCGACGTGCAGGTGTCCCTTTCGCTCAGTTCTCCTGAGGGGACCGGGGAACGGGGGTTTTGACAAATACATATAAAGCGAAGTAGTGATGTAACGAATTTTATCGGTAGACTAGTGTTGTCCTTGCCCGAGTAATAGATATTTTTATTCGTTTTTTTCTGTTTAGTGACTCATCGCGGTATACCAATACTGACCGAGCTTTCATACTAAAATTGTGCAAAATTAAAATTGTTTATGTCAAGTACTATAATAAATTTTCAATTTGGGAGGCGTTATAGGTACCATCGCCCCGGGAACCATTTATTGGATAACCAACACCCCCGCCACTTGGTCACCCCAAGTGGTCCGCTATGTTTGGTGACTGAGCATGGGTTCCCGGGTTCACGGGTGAGGTCTGCATGGGTTTTGGTGGCGGATGATTTTGTCCACTTACTGCGTGGCGGGCCGGATTGGGAGAAACTGGAAGAGGGAGATCTTTTGATCTCTACAGCCGGACTCTCTCCACCATCATTTCATATTTTTACTTACCCAGAAATTCCTCTCCTTCCTTTCATTAAAAATAACCTCCACACAGCTTCTCCGATGACTTTGCTATACTATAAGGGTATTTAACTTAAAAATAATTTTTATATTTCATTTTATATAATTGCATTTTGTGATATTTTTAAGTAATTAATCACCTCTCCCTTTATTATTTTGTCTATAATTCTCATATGCCTATACTTGTTTGTCTTTTAATATTAATCTTATCATGACGAAGAACACTCTGTTTTCGAAATATGTTGATAATATTGATTACATAAAGCTGTTTTTACCAAGTTATTTGTTCTCATTTAATTAAAAATGACGCCACAAAGATTGGACCCATTTGCAGCATTTCAAGCTGGGTCGCCATAACCAATTCGTTTGTGCAATTTCAATCAATGCATTTCTGTGTTTCTCGAGAACCCTTCTATGGGCTTACACGTCATTAGTACTTTTACGCCAGTTTTTAAACATTTGTGGTCAGAAACATCCAAGTAGTGTAGTTTTGTAGCTCTAGCATATATGAAGCTATATGACTTTTGCACTCCCAGAAATAAAACCTTTTTAGTATAATTATCATTATGCATATATCCAATTGTATATCCGCATGTACATTATTTGGCTTAATATAGTAACTATGTTATTTTCCACATCAAGTATATAATAAAATAGATGCAAGAATGTTATTTTTTTGATAAATTAATAACGTAAAAAAAAATATATCTATATATTTATTCTCAAAACTCTTGAGAACATATCGTCGTTGCATTCACAAAATATCCCATGTGAGGTTTTCGACCAATTTTTTTTTGTTTACACCATTTGATTCACCACGGTTTCCTAAATAATCTGACAAATATATCCCATTTTTCAAACTCATCTTTTTAATCATATTAGAGGCAACTCTGACCATTACTTGTAATTAATGGTAATTATTTAAAAAAAATATACTACATATACTACAGAAATAAAAAAAAATATAAACCGAAGATACATTTCATCAGGAATAATTAACTAAATAATTACCTGTTTTTCTCATTCTTTCTATTTATTATTAATCTATATTCATCTCTATTTTATTTAGATTTTTCGAATTTCTCCCAAGTGCACAATATTTTAGTATGTAACCGTATCCTATGTATGTACACCATATGTAATTTATATAACTCCATTGAACAATTATATATCTATATTAAATATTAAAAAAAAAAATATATATATATATATATATATATATATATATATTTCTTCAATATTAACTCAGTAGGTAAAGCAAAAATATTTTTTTATAATTTATATTTAACTCTCAAAAAATTACCAAAAAATTAAGTTGCATCCAAAATCATACGAAATTAATTTTTTTAAGACCAATATTTCGTAATTTGAAAAAAAAATAAATAAAATAAAACATATTTATCCACACAAGATATTTTCTCTACCTTTTGATAAAAAAATACATTTTCAGTTTATTTGGGTGTTTTGGTCACAAATCCAAATTTAACCCCCCCCCCCCCCCCCCGGCTATTTGTTAGCTTTGGGAACAACTCATATCGATCTTGTGTCTCCCTTACTATTATTTATTTATTAATTTTCGGGAAATCGACAGTTTATATTTATTTCAGTTTGTACATAGTATTAAATAGCCAAAATAAAACCAATTACGGATTTCCTCCTTGTGACTTTACTTCTACTGAGACAGCATAATAAGAATAAGTAAATTAATTTTATAAAAAGGAATATGAATCTAAAATTATATAAAACAAAAAATATATATATGTATACTCAAAACATTTTTTTTAATATAAAATGAAAAATTACAAAACAAAAAATCTATCAAAACATTGGTAGCCATGGAGAGAGGTTGTACATATAAATCAAATCATAACAGAAATATAAACAATAAAAACATAACATTATTCAAGAACCATTAGAGAAGCACTCTTTTTATGGACCTTTTATATTCAGTAAGTTTGCAATTGAAAATGTCCACATTGGAAAATACGCTATTATAACTATTGTGAGTATTATGTTGAGAAATAAGTTTTAAACGGTGTTCGAAAGAGAAAGAGAAAATATCAAACTTTATATTCAAATTCAAAAGTTAACCACAAAATATTGTAATTGTACACCTTTATAAAACCAAAGTTTATTTCATCGCCTTTCAAAAACAGTTTTTAGTTTTCGGATACTATCAGAAATATTCCATTTATTTGGATTTTATTGCAAAGCGGAAATATTTCGACCTTATGAAAAAATATGCCCGAGGCCCTACGTTTGCTACACAAAATATCATATGTGCATAAAAAGTGCGCACAAAAATCCTGAATGCAAAATTTAAGAAAAAATTGTCGGTTTTATTAAAAAAATATATATTAAGCCCACTTGTTTTCACCCAAACATGGTATCACAAATAACTCTACAATTAATAAAAATAAATAAAAATATGGGTCCCTATTTTTTTATTTATTATTTCTCCTAATATTCTAAAATACCCACAGGATATTTTGTGCGCGCAACAACGATATAAAGTAGCTATAATAGCATATTCATAGGACGCTTACAATGGGACGCTCCTGTGAGCGGGGAGAGAAATTGAATGTAGTCTTGTCTCTACACGTTTGCAGATTGGAACATGCGTGGTCGGCAGAAATAATAATTCGGCTTATTACGGGTGAAGCGCGTAGCCCACACACACAAGGCCTGCATTCACTCACACATCTATAGCGCGATTCTGACTAAGCATGCGATGAGATTCGCGGAAGACGGTAGGAAGGAGGCGCAGAGGGGGAGAGAGAACACTCACGTGGTCTCACCCACACATCTATAGCTAGTTCTTTTGTGAGCGCGGTGCGATAACGATAATTTTTGAAAATACCTACCGTCGAGATTTCTCACCGATGGTATTACCTCTTAAGGGTGGGCATACATTGAGACATCGGTCGTGCAGCATGTGTTGCGCTGCGTAGTTCAGGTTTTTGTATTGTATGGAAGTGTATGGAGCGACATACATTGAGACGCAGACATGTGCGACGCAGAAACGCTACTGCGCTGCGCCCGAACACCATACACTGAGACATTTGTCGTGCAGCATGTTCAGCGCAGCGTAGTTCAGGTTTTTGTATTGTATGGAAGTGTATAGAGCGACATACACTGAGACGCAGACATGTGCAGATATGACATATACAGACATGTGTGAGATCGGACCTGCGTCGAGTTGCGGCCGGGACGCAGTTTCTGCGAGATGCGTGAGCAGGCGGGCAGAGTATTTTGTAATCTTATATATAAAAATCAATATTTCTTTGTTTGTTTAATTGTTTGTTTCTTTGTTTGTTGATTGATGGTTTGTTGGTTGTGTGTTAGTTTGTTGGTTTGTTTGTTTGTTGGTTTGTTTGTACGTTGGTTTGTATGTTTGTTTGTTGGTTTGTATGTTTGTTTATTTATTGGTTTGTTTGTTTATTTGTTGGTTTGTTAGTTTGTTTGTTTGTTGGTTTATTTGTTTGATTGGTGGTGTGTTTGTTTGTTGATTTGATGGATTGTTAGTTTTTTTGTTTGTTGGTTGGTTTGTTTGTTGGTTGGTTAATTTGTTTGTTGATTTGTTGGTTTGTTGGTTTTTGGATTGTTTGTTGGTTTGTTTGTTTGTTTGTTTGTATGTTTGTTTGTTGATTTGTTGAATTGTTCGTTTTTTGTTTTGTTTGTTTATTTATTTATTTGTTTGTTTGTTTGTTTGTTTGTTTGTTTATTGGTTTGTTTGATTGTTGATTTGATTGATTGTTTGTGTGTTTGTTGGTTTGTTTGTTTTTTGGTTTGTTTGTTTGTTGGTTAGTTTATTTGTTTGTTGATTTGTTGGTTTGTTTGTTCATTGGTTTGTTTGTTGATTTGTTGGATTGTTGGTGTGTTTGTTTGTTCGTTTATTTGTTGGTTTGTTTGTTCATTGGTTTTTTGTTTGTTGTTTTTTGATTTGTTTGTTTGTTTGTTTGTTCGTTTGTTCGTTGGTTGGTTGGTTTGTTTGTTTGTTGGTTCGTTTGTTTGTTTGTTGGTTTGTTTATTTGTTTGTTTGTTGATTTGTTGGTTTGTTGGTTTGTTTGTTTATCGGTTTGTTTGTTGGTTTGTTCGTTTGTTTGTTTTGTTAATTGATTGTTTGTTTGTTGGTTTGTTCTTTTGTTTGTTCGTTTATTTGATTGTTGGTTTGTTTGTTTGTTAGTTGGTTTGTTTGTTGGTTTGTTTGTTTGTTTATTTGTTGGTTTGTTAGTTTGTTTGTTTGTTGGTTTATTTGTTTGATTGTTGATATGTTATGTTTGTTTGTTGATTTGATAGATTGTTAGTTTGTTTTTTTGTTGGTTAGTTTGTTTGTTGGTTGGTTTATTTGTTTGTTGATTTGTTGTTTTGTTGGTTTGTTTGTTGGTTTGTTTGTTTGTTTGTTTGTTTGTATGTTTGTTTGTTGATTTGTTGAATTAGTCGTTTTTTGGTTTTTTGTTTGTTTATTTATTTGTTTGTTTGTTTGTTTGTTCGTTTGTTTGTTGGTTTGTTTGTTCATTGGTTTTTTTGTTTGTTTGTTTTTTGATTTGTTTGTTTGTTTTTTTGTTTGTTGGTTGGTTGGTTTGTTTGTTTGTTTGTTTGTTTGTTTGTTTGTTTGTTTGTGTGTTTGTTTGTTTGTTTGTTCGTTTGTATGTTTGTTTGTTGGTTTGTTTGTTTGTTTGTTTGTTTATTTGTTTGTTGATTTGTTGGTTTGTTGGTTTGTTGGTTTGTTTGTTGGTTTGTTTGTTTGTATGTTTATTTGTTGATTTGTTGAATTAAACGTTTTTTGGTTTTTTTGTTTGTTTATTTATTTGTTTGTTTGTTTGTTCGTTTGTTTGTTGGTTTGTTTGTTCATTGGTTTTTTTGTTTGTTTGTTTTTTGATTTTATTGTTTGTTTGTTTGTTTGTTTGTTGGTTGGTTGGTTTGTTTGTTTGTTCGTTTGTTCGTTTGTTTGTTTGTTGGTTTGTTTGTTTGTTTGTTTGTTGATTTGTTGGTTTGATGGTTTGTTTGATTATCGGTTTGTTAGTTTGTTTTGTTAATTGATTGTTTGTTTGTTAATTTGTTGGTTTGTTGGTTTGTTTGTTTGTTTGTGTGTTTGTTTGTTGGTTTATTTGTTCATTGGTTTGTTTGTTCATTGGTTTTTTTTGTTTGTTGATTTGTTGGATTGTTGGTTTTTTTGTTTGTTCGTTTGTTTGTTGGTTGGTTGGTTTATTTCATTGGGTTTTTTGTTTATTTGTTTGTTTGTTTGTTTGTTTGTTTGTTGATGTGTTGGATTATTGGTTTGTTTGATCGTTCGTTTGTTTGTTATAATATTTTTTTTTTGTTTGTTTATTTGTTTGTTGGTTTGTTTGTTTGGTTTTTGTTTATTTGTTTGTTCGTTGTTTGTTGGTTTGTGGGTTGATGGTTTGTTGGTTGGTTTGTTTGTTTGTTTGTTGGTTTGTAGGTTTGTTTGTTTGTTTTTTTTGTTGGTATGTTTTTTGGTTTGTTTGTTTGTTGGCATGTTTGTTTGTTAATTTGTTAGTTAGTGAGTTTGTTTGTTTGTTGGTTGGTTTGTTTATTTTTTGGTTTGTTTGTTTGTTTGTTTATTTGTTTGTTGGTTGGTTTATTTGTTTGTTGTTTAGTTGGTTTGTTTGTATGTTTATTTGTTGGTTTGTTCGTTTGTTTAATTGTTTAATTTGTTGTTTTATTTGTGTGTTTGTTGTTTGTTTGTTGGTTTGTTGGTTTGCTTGTTTGTTTGTTGGGTTGTGTGTATGTTTAATTGTTGGTTTGTTGGTTTGTTCGTTTGTTTGATTGTTGATTTGATTGTTTGTTTGTTTGTTGGTTTGTTTGTTTTTTTGTTTGTTTGTATGTTGGTTGGTTTATTTGTTTGTTGATTTTTTAGTTTGTTTGTTCATTGGTTTGTTTGTTTGTTGATTTGTTGGATTGTTGGTTCGTTTGTTCGTTCAATTGTTTGTTTGTTTATTCGTTTGTTTGTTTGTTGGTTTGTTTGTTTGTTGATTTGTTGGTTTGTTTGTTGGTTTGTTTGTTTGTATGTTTATTTGTTGATTTGTTGAATTAAACGTTTTTTGGTTTTTTTGTTTGTTTATTTATTTGTTTGTTTGTTTGTTCGTTTGTTTGTTGGTTTGTTTGTTCATTGGTTTTTTTGTTTGTTTGTTTTTTTGATTTTATTGTTTGTTTGTTTGTTGGTTGGTTGGTTTGTTTGTTTGTTCGTTTGTTCGTTTGTTCGTTTGTTTGTTTGTTTTTTGTGTTTGTTTGTTTGTTTGTTCGTTTGTATGTTTGTTTGTTGGTTTGTTTGTTTGTTTGTTTGTTTATTTGTTTGTTGATTTGTTGGTTTGTTGGTTTGTTGGTTTGTTTGTTGGTTTGTTTGTTTGTATGTTTATTTGTTGATTTGTTGAATTAAACGTTTTTTGGTTTTTTTGTTTGTTTATTTATTTGTTTGTTTGTTTGTTCGTTTGTTTGTTGGTTTGTTTGTTCATTGGTTTTTTTGTTTGTTTGTTTTTTGATTTTATTGTTTGTTTGTTTGTTTGTTGGTTGGTTGGTTTGTTTGTTCGTTTGTTCGTTTGTTTGTTTGTTGGTTTGTTTGTTTGTTTGTTTGTTGATTTGTTGGTTTGATGGTTTGTTAGTTTGTTTTGTTAATTGATTGTTTGTTTGTTAATTTGTTGGTTTGTTGGTTTGTTTGTTTGTTTGTGTGTTTGTTTGTTGGTTTATTTGTTCATTGGTTTGTTTGTTCATTGGTTTTTTTTGTTTGTTGATTTGTTGGATTGTTGGTTATTTTGTTTGTTCGTTTGTTTGTTGGTTGGTTGGTTTATTTCATTGGGTTTTTTGTTTATTTGTTTGTTTGTTTGTTTGTTTGTTTGTTGATGTGTTGGATTATTGGTTTGTTTGATCGTTCGTTTGTTTGTTATAATATTTTTTTTTTGGTTTGTTTATTTGTTTGTTGGTTTGTGGGTTGATGGTTTGTTGGTTGGTTTGTTTGTTTGTTTGTTGGTTTGTAGGTTTGTTTGTTTGTTTTTTTTGTTGGTATGTTTTTTGGTTTGTTTGTTTGTTGGCATGTTTGTTTGTTAATTTGTTAGTTAGTGAGTTTGTTTGTTTGTTGGTTGGTTTGTTTATTTTTTGGTTTGTTTGTTTGTTTGTTTATTTGTTTGTTGGTTGGTTTAGTTGTTTGTTATTTAGTTGGTTTGTTTGTATGTTTATTTGTTGGTTTGTTCGTTTGTTTAATTGTTTAATTTGTTGTTTTATTTGTGTGTTTGTTGTTTGTTTGTTGGTTTGTTGGTTTGCTTGTTTGTTTGTTGGTTTGTGTGTATGTTTAATTGTTGGTTTGTTGGTTTGTTCGTTTGTTTGATTGTTGATTTGATTGTTTGTTTGTTTGTTGGTTTGTTTGTTTTTTTGTTTGTTTGTATGTTGGTTGGTTTATTTGTTTGTTGATTTTTTGGTTTGTTTGTTCATTGGTTTGTTTGTTTGTTGATTTGTTGGATTGTTGGTTCGTTTGTTCGTTCAATTGTTTGTTTGTTTATTCGTTTGTTTGTTTGTTAGTTTGTTTGTTTGTTTATTTGTTGGTTTGTTTGTTTGATTGTTGATTTGATTGTTTGTTTGTTTTATAGTTTGTTTGATTGTTGGTTGGTTTATTTGTTTGTTGATATGTTGGTTTGTTTGTTCATTGGTTTGTTTGTTCATTGGTTTGTTTTTTTGTTGATTTGTTGGATTATTGGTTTGTTTGTTTGTTTGTTGGTTTGTTTGTTCTATGGTTTTCTTTATTTTTTTTGTTTGTTTGTTGATTTGTTTGTTTGTTGGTTTGGTTGTTTTTTGTTTGTTTGTTGGTTTGTTTATTTGTTTATTGGTTCGTTTGTTTTTTTGTTGTTTGTTGGTTTGTGAGTAGATGGTTTGTTGGTTAGTTGGTTTGTTTGTTTGTTTGTTGGTTTGTAGGTTTGTTTTATTTTTTTTTTGTTGGTATGTTTTTTGGTTTGTTTGTTTGTTGGCATGTTTGTTTGTTAATTTGTTAGTTAGTGAGTTTGTTTGTTTGTTGGTTGGTTTGTTTATTTTTTGGTTTTTTGGTTTGTTTGTTTGTTTGTTTGTTTGTTTATTTGTTTGGTGGTTGGTTTATTTGTTTGTTATTTAGTTGATTTGTTTGTATGTTTATATGTTGGTTTGTTGGTTTGTTCGTTTGTTTAATTGTTTAATTTGTTGTTTTATTTGTGTGTTTGTTTTTTGTTTTTTGGTTTGTTGGTTTGCTTGTTTGTTTGTTGGTTCGTTGGTTTGTTCGTTTGTTTGATTGTTGATTTGATTGTTTGTATGTTTGTTGGTTTGTTTGTTTGTTTTTTTGTTTGTTTGTATGTTGATTGGTTAATTTGTTTGTTGATTTTTTGATTTGTTTGTTCATTGGTTTGTTTGTTTGTTGATTTGTTGGATTGTTGGTTTGTTTGTTCGTTGAATTGTTTGTTTGTTTATTCGTTTGTTTGTTTGTTGGTTTGTTTGTTTGTTTGTTGTTTGTTGGTTTGTTTGTTTGTTTATTTGTTGGTTTGTTTGTTTGATTGTTGATTTGATTGTTTGTTTGTTTGTTTGTTTGTTTTATAGTTTGTTTGATTGTTGGTTAGTTTATATGTTTGTTGGTTTGTTTGTTCATTGGTTTGTTTGTTCATTGGTTTGTTTGTTTGTTGATTTGTTGGATTATTGGTTTGTTTGTTTGTTTGTTTGTTGGTATGTTTGTTCTATGGTTTTCTTTATTTTTTTTTGTTTGTTTGTTGATTTGTTTGTTTGTTGGTTTGGTAGTTTTTTGTTTGTTTGTTGGTTTGTTTGTTTTATTTTACGTTTGTTAGTTGGTTTGTTTATTTGTTTATTGGTTCGTTTGTTTTTTTTGTTTGTTTGTTTATTCGTTTGTTTGTTTGTTGGTTTGTTTGTTTGTTTGTTTGTTCATTGGTTTGTTTGTTCATTGGTTTGTTTGTTTGTTGATTTGTTGGATTATTGGTTTGTTTGTTTGTTTGTTTGTTTGTTGGTTTGTTTGTTCTATGGTTTCCTTTATTTTTTTGTTTGTTTGTTGATTTGTTTGTTTGTTGGTTTGGTAGTTTTTTGTTTGTTTGTTGGTTTGTTTGTTTTATTTTATGTTTGTTAGTTGGTTTGTTTATTTGTTTATTGTTTCGTTTGTTTTTTTTGTTTGTTTGTTGTTTGTTGGTTTGTTTGTTGGTTGGTTAATTTGTTTGTTGATTTGTTGGTTTGTTAGTTTTTGGATTGTTTGTTGGTTTGTTTGTTTGTTTGTTTGTATGTTTGTTTGTTGATTTGTTGAATTGTTCGTTTTTTGTTTTGTTTGTTTATTTATTTATTTGTTTGTTTGTTTGTTTGTTTGTTGGTTTGTTTGATTGTTGATTTGATTGATTGTTTGTGTGTTTGTTGGTTTGTTTGTTTTTTGGTTTGTTTGTTTGTTGGTTAGTTTATTTGTTTGTTGATTTGTTGGTTTGTTTGTTCATTGGTTTGTTTGTTGATTTGTTGGATTGTTGGTGTGTTTGTTTGTTCGTTTATTTGTTGGTTTGTTTGTTCATTGGTTTTTTGTTTGTTGTTTTTTGATTTGTTTGTTTGTTTGTTTGTTCGTTTGTTCGTTGGTTGGTTAGTTGGTTTGTTTGTTTGTTCGTTTGTTTGTTTGTTGGTTTGTTTATTTGTTTGTTTGTTGATTTGTTGGTTTGTTGGTTTGTTTGTTTATCGGTTTGTTTGTTGGTTTGTTCGTTTGTTTGTTTTGTTAATTGATTGTTTGTTTGTTGGTTTGTTCTTTTGTTTGTTTGTTTATTTGATTGTTGGTTTGTTTGTTTGTTAGTTGTGTTGTTTGTTGGTTTGTTTGTTTGTTTAATTGTTGGTTTGTTAGTTTGTTTGTTTGTTGGTTTATTTGTTTGATTGTTGATATGTTTGTTTGTTGATTTGATAGATTGTTAGTTTGTTTGTTTGTTGGTTAGTTTGTTTGTTGGTTGGTTTATTTGTTTGTTGATTTGTTGTTTTGTTGGTTTGTTTGTTGGTTTGTTTGTTTGTTTGTTTGTTTGTATGTTTGTTTGTTGATTTGTTGAATAAGTCGTTTTTGGTTTTTTGTTTGTTTATTTATTTGTTTGTTTGTTTGTTTGTTTGTTTGTTTGTTTGTTTGTTTGTGTGTTTGTTTGTTTGTTCGTTTGTATGTTTGTTTGTTGGTTTGTTTGTTTATTTGTTTGTTGATTTGTTGGTTTGTTGGTTCGTTGGTTTGTTTGTTGGTTTGTTTGTTTGTATGTTTATTTGTTGATTTGTTGAATTAAACGTTTTTTGGTTTTTTTGTTTGTTTATTTATTTGTTTGTTTGTTTGTTCGTTTGTTTGTTGGTTTGTTTGTTCATTGGTTTTTTGTTTGTTTGTTTTTTGATTTTATTGTTTGTTTGTTTGTTTGTTTGTTGGTTGGTTGGTTTGTTTGTTTGTTCGTTTGTTCGTTTGTTCGTTTGTTTGTTTGTTGGTTTGTTTGTTTGTTTGTTTGTTGATTTGTTGGTTTGATGGTTTGTTTGATTATCGGTTTGTTAGTTTGTTTTGTTAATTGATTGTTTGTTTGTTAATTTGTTGGTTTGTTTGTTTGTTTGTTTGTTTGTGTGTTTGTTTGTTGGTTTATTTGTTCATTGGTTTGTTTGTTCATTGATTTTTTTTGTTTGTTGATTTGTTGGATTGTTGGTTTTTTTGTTTGTTCGTTTGTTTGTTGGTTGGTTGGTTTATTTCATTGGGTTTTTTGTTTATTTGTTTGTTTGTTTGTTTGTTTGTTTGTTTGTTTGTTTGTTTGTTTGTTGATGTGTTGGATTATTGGTTTGTTTGATCGTTCGTTTGTTTGTTATAATTTTTTTTTTTTTGGTTTGTTTATTTGTTTGTTGGTTTGTTTGTTTGGTTTTTGTTTATTTGTTTGTTCGTTGTTTGTTGGTTTGTGGGTTGATGGTTTGTTGGTTGGTTTGTTTGTTTGTTTGTTGGTTTGTAGGTTTGTTTGTTTGTTTTTTTTGTTGGTATGTTTTTTGGTTTGTTTGTTTGTTGGCATGTTTGTTTGTTAATTTGTTAGTTAGTGAGTTTGTTTGTTTGTTGGTTGGTTTGTTTATTTTTTGGTTTGTTTGTTTGTTTGTTTATTTGTTTGTTGGTTGGTTTATTTGTTTGTTATTTAGTTGGTTTGTTTGTATGTTTATTTGTTGGTTTGTTCGTTTGTTTAATTGTTTAATTTGTTGTTTTATTTGTGTGTTTGTTGTTTGTTTGTTGGTTTGTTGGTTTGCTTGTTTGCTTGTTGGTTTGTGTGTATGTTTAATTGTTGGTTTGTTGGTTTGTTCGTTTGTTTGATTGTTGATTTGATTGTTTGTTTGTTTGTTGGTTTGTTTGTTTTTTTGTTTGTTTGTATGTTGGTTGGTTTATTTGTTTGTTGATTGTTTGGTTTGTTTGTTCATTGGTTTGTTTGTTTGTTGATTTGTTGGATTGTTGGTTCGTTTGTTCGTTCAATTGTTTGTTTGTTTATTCGTTTGTTTGTTTGTTAGTTTGTTTGTTTGTTTATTTGTTGGTTTGTTTGTTTGATTGTTGATTTGATTGTTTGTTTGTTTTATAGTTTGTTTGATTGTTGGTTGGTTTATTTGTTTGTTGATATGTTGGTTTGTTTGTTCATTGGTTTGTTTGTTCATTGGTTTGTTTTTTTGTTGATTTGTTGGATTATTGGTTTGTTTGTTTGTTTGTTGGTTTGTTTGTTCTATGGTTTTCTTTATTTTTTTTGTTTGTTTGTTGATTTGTTTGTTTGTTGGTTTGGTACTTTTTTGTTTGTTTGTTGGTTTGTTTGTTTTATTTTATGTTTGTTAGTTGGTTTGTTTATTTGTTTATTGTTTCGTTTGTTTTTTTTGTTTGTTTGTTGTTTGTTGGTTTGTTTGTTGGTTGGTTAATTTGTTTGTTGATTTGTTGGTTTGTTGGTTTTTGGATTGTTTGTTGGTTTGTTTGTTTGTTTGTTTGTATGTTTGTTTGTTGATTTGTTTGAATTATTCGTTTTTTGTTTTGTTTGTTTATTTATTTATTTGTTTGTTTGTTTGTTTGTTTGTTTGTTGGTTTGTTTGATTGTTGATTTGATTGATTGTTTGTGTGTTTGTTGGTTTGTTTGTTTTTTGGTTTGTTTGTTTGTTGGTTAGTTTATTTGTTTGTTGATTTGTTGGTTTGTTTGTTCATTGGTTTGTTTGTTGATTTGTTGGATTGTTGGTGTGTTTGTTTGTTCGTTTATTTGTTGGTTTGTTTGTTCATTGGTTTTTTGTTTGTTGTTTTTTGATTTGTTTGTTTGTTTGTTTGTTCGTTTGTTCGTTGGTTGGTTAGTTGGTTTGTTTGTTTGTTCGTTTGTTTGTTTGTTGGTTTGTTTATTTGTTTGATTGTTGATTTGTTGGTTTGTTGGTTTGTTTGTTTATCGGTTTGTTTGTTGGTTTTTTCGTTTGTTTGTTTTGTTAATTGATTGTTTGTTTGTTGGTTTGTTCTTTTGTTTGTTCGTTTATTTGATTGTTGGTTTGTTTGTTTGTTAGTTGTGTTGTTTGTTGGTTTGTTTGTTTGTTTATTTGTTGGTTTGTTAGTTTGTTTGTTTGTTGGTTTATTTGTTTGATTGTTGATATGTTTGTTTGTTGATTTGATAGATTGTTAGTTTGTTTGTTTGTTGGTTAGTTTGTTTGTTGGTTGGTTTATTTGTTTGTTGATTTGTTGTTTTGTTGGTTTGTTTGTTTGTTTGTATGTTTGTTTGTTGATTTGTTGAATTAGTCGTTTTTTGGTTTTTTGTTTGTTTATTTATTTGTTTGTTTGTTTGTTTGTTTGTTCGTTTGTTTGTTGGTTTGTTTGTTCATTGGTTTTTTTGTTTGTTTGTTTTTTGATTTGTTTGTTTGTTTTTTTGTTTGTTGGTTGGTTGGTTTGTTTGTTTGTTTGTTTGTTTGTTTGTTTGTTTGTGTGTTTGTTTGTTTGTTTGTTCGTTTGTATGTTTGTTTGTTGGTTTGTTTGTTTGTTTGTTTATTTGTTTGTTGATTTGTTGGTTTGTTGATTCGTTGGTTTGTTTGTTGGTTTGTTTGTTTGTATGTTTATTTGTTGATTTGTTGAATTAAACGTTTTTTGGTTTTTTTGTTTGTTTATTTATTTGTTTGTTTGTTTGTTCGTTTGTTTGTTGGTTTGTTTGTTCATTGGTTTTTTGTTTGTTTGTTTTTTGATTTTATTGTTTGTTTGTTTGTTTGTTTGTTGGTTGGTTGGTTTGTTTGTTTGTTCGTTTGTTCGTTTGTTCGTTTGTTGGTTTGTTTGTTTGTTTGTTTGTTAATTTGTTGGTTTGATGGTTTGTTTGATTATCGGTTTGTTAGTTTGTTTTGTTAATTGATTGTTTGTTTGTTAATTTGTTTATTTGTTGGTTTGTTTGTTTGTTTGTGTGTTTGTTTGTTGGTTTATTTGTTCATTGGTTTGTTTGTTCATTGGTTTTTTTTGTTTGTTGATTTGTTGGATTGTTGGTTTTTTTGTTTGTTCGTTTGTTTGTTGGTTGGTTGGTTTATTTCATTGGGTTTTTTGTTTATTTGTTTGTTTGTTTGTTTGTTTGTTTGTTGATGTGTTGGATTATTGGTTTGTTTGATCGTTCGTTTGTTTGTTATAATATTTTTTTTTTGGTTTGTTTATTTGTTTGTTGGTTTGTTTGTTTGGTTTTTGTTTATTTGTTTGTTCGTTGTTTGTTGGTTTGTGGGTTGATGGTTTGTTGGTTGGTTTGTTTGTTTGTTTGTTGGTTTGTAGGTTTGTTTGTTTGTTTTTTTTATTGGTATGTTTTTTGGTTTGTTTGTTTGTTGGTTTGTTTATTTTTTGGTTTTTTGGTTTGTTTGTTTGTTTGTTTGTTTGTTTATTTGTTTGGTGGTTGGTTTATTTGTTTGTTATTTAGTTGATTTGTTTGTATGTTTATATGTTGGTTTGTTGGTTTGTTCGTTTGTTTAATTGTTTAATTTGTTGTTTTATTTGTGTGTTTGTTGTTTGTTTGTTGGTTTGTTGGTTTGCTTGTTTGTTTGTTGGTTCGTTGGTTTGTTCGTTTGTTTGATTGTTGATTTGATTGTTTGTATGTTTGTTGGTTTGTTTGTTTTTTTGTTTGTTTGTATGTTGGTTGGTTAATTTGTTTGTTGATTTTTTGATTTGTTTGTTCATTGTTTTGTTTGTTTGTTGATTTGTTGGATTGTTGGTTTGTTTGTTCGTTCAATTGTTTGTTTGTTTATTCGTTTGTTTGTTTGTTTGTTTGTTTGTTTGTTTGTTGGTTTGTTTGATTGTTTATTTGTTGGTTTGTTTGTTTGATTGTTGATTTGATTGTTTGTTTGTTTGTTTGTTTTATAGTTTGTTTGATTGTTGGTTGGTTTATATGTTTGTTGGTTTGTTTGTTCATTGGCTTGTTTGTTCATTGGTTTGTTTGTTTGTTGATTTGTTGGATTATTGGTTTGTTTGTTTTTTTGTTTGTTGGTTGGTTCGTTTGTTTGTTTGTTTGTTTGTTTGTTTGTTTGTTTGTTTGTTTGTTTGTTTGTTTGTTTGTTTGTTTGTTCGTTGTTTGATTGTTGATTTGATTGTTTGTTTGTTTGTTTGTTTTATAGTGTGTTTGATTGTTGGTTGGTTTATATGTTTGTTGGTTTGTTTGTTCATTGGCTTGTTTGTTCATTGGTTTGTTTGTTTGTTGATTTGTTGGATTATTGGTTTGTTTGTTTTTTTGTTTGTTGGTTGGTTCGTTTGTTTGTTTGTTTGTTTGTTTGTTTGTTTGTTTGTTTGTTTGTTTATTTGTTTGTTGATTTGTTGGTTTGTTGGTTTGTTGGTTTGTTTGTTGGTTTGTTTGTTTGTATGTTTATTTGTTGATTTGTTGAATTAAACGTTTTTTGGTTTTTTTGTTTGTTTATTTATTTGTTTGTTTGTTTGTTCGTTTGTTTGTTGGTTTGTTTGTTCATTGGTTTTTTTGTTTGTTTGTTTTTTGATTTTATTGTTTGTTTGTTTGTTTGTTTGTTGGTTGGTTGGTTTGTTTGTTTGTTTGTTCGTTTGTTCGTTTGTTTGTTTGATGGTTTGTTTGTTTGTTTGTTTGTTGATTTGTTGGTT
Organism: Limnephilus marmoratus; assembly: GCA_917880885.1. Lineage (NCBI taxonomy): Eukaryota > Metazoa > Arthropoda > Insecta > Trichoptera > Limnephilidae > Limnephilus > Limnephilus marmoratus. Next base: position 891,520 of record OU862930.1, read on the forward strand.
TGATGGTTTGTTTGATTATCGGTTTGTTAGTTTGTTTTGTTAATTGATTGTTTGTTTGTTAATTTGTTGGTTTGTTGGTTTGTTTGTTTGTTTGTGTGTTTGTTTATTGGTTTATTTGTTCATTGGTTTGTTTGTTCATTGGTTTTTTTTGTTTGTTGATTTGTTGGATTGTTGGTTATTTTGTTTGTTCGTTTGTTTGTTGGTTGGTTGGTTTATTTCATTGGGTTTTTTGTTTATTTGTTTGTTTGTTTGTTTGTTTGTTTGTTGATGTGTTGGATTATTGGTTTGTTTGATCGTTCGTTTGTTTGTTATAATATTTTTTTTTTGGTTTGTTTATTTGTTTGTTTGTTTGTTTGGTTTTTGTTTATTTGTTTGTTCGTTGTTTGTTGGTTTGTGGGTTGATGGTTTGTTGGTTGGTTTGTTTGTTTGTTTGTTGGTTTGTAGGTTTGTTTGTTTGTTTTTTTTGTTGGTATGTTTTTTGGTTTGTTTGTTTGTTGGCATGTTTGTTTGTTAATTTGTTAGTTAGTGAGTTTGTTTGTTTGTTGGTTGGTTTGTTTATTTTTTGGTTTGTTTGTTTGTTTGTTTATTTGTTTGTTGGTTGGTTTATTTGTTTGTTATTTAGTTGGTTTGTTTGTATGTTTATTTGTTGGTTTGTTCGTTTGTTTAATTGTTTAATTTGTTGTTTTATTTGTGTGTTTGTTGTTTGTTTGTTGGTTTGTTGGTTTGCTTGTTTGTTTGTTGGTTTGTGTGTATGTTTAATTGTTGGTTTGTTGGTTTGTTCGTTTGTTTGATTGTTGATTTGATTGTTTGTATGTTTGTTGGTTTGTTTGTTTTTTTGTTTGTTTGTATGTTGGTTGGTTAATTTGTTTGTTGATTTTTTGATTTGTTTGTTCATTGGTTTGTTTGTTTGTTGATTTGTTGGATTGTTGGTTTGTTTGTTCGTTCAATTGTTTGTTTGTTTATTCGTTTGTTTGTTTGTTGGTTTGTTTGTTTGTTTGTTTGTTGATTTGTTGGTTTGATGGTTTGTTTGATTATCGGTTTGTTAGTTTGTTTTGTTAATTGATTGTTTGTTTGTTAATTTGTTGGTTTGTTGGTTTGTTTGTTTGTTTGTGTGTTTGTTTATTGGTTTATTTGTTCATTGGTTTGTTTGGTCATTGGTTTTTTTTGTTTGTTGATTTGTTGGATTGTTGGTTATTTTGTTTGTTCGTTTGTTTGTTGGTTGGTTGGTTTATTTCATTGGGTTTTTTGTTTATTTGTTTGTTTGTTTGTTTGTTTGTTGATGTGTTGGATTATTTATTGGTCTGTTTGATCGTTCGTTTGTTTGTTATAATATTTTTTTTTTGGTTTGTTTATTTGTTTGTTGGTTTGTTTGTTTGGTTTTTGTTTATTTGTTTGTTCGTTGTTTGTTGGTTTGTGGGTTGATGGTTTGTTGGTTGGTTTGTTTGTTTGTTTGTTGGTTTGTAGGTTTGTTTGTTTGTTTTTTTTGTTGGTATGTTTTTTGGTTTGTTTGTTTGTTGGCATGTTTGTTTGTTAATTTGTTAGTTAGTGAGTTTGTTTGTTTGTTGGTTGGTTTGTTTATTTTTTGGTTTGTTTGTTTGTTTGTTTATTTGTTTGTTGGTTGGTTTATTTGTTTGTTATTTAGTTGGTTTGTTTGTATGTTTATTTGTTGGTTTGTTCGTTTGTTTAATTGTTTAATTTGTTGTTTTATTTGTGTGTTTGTTGTTTGTTTGTTGGTTTGTTGGTTTGCTTGTTTGTTTGTTGGTTTGTGTGTATGTTTAATTGTTGGTTTGTTGGTTTGTTCGTTTGTTTGATTGTTGATTTGATTGTTTGTTTGTTTGTTGGTTTGTTGGTTTTTTTGTTTGTTTGTATGTTGGTTGGTTTATTTGTTTGTTGATTTTTTGGTTTGTTTGTTCATTGGTTTGTTTGTTTGTTGATTTGTTGGATTGTTGGTTCGTTTGTTCGTTCAATTGTTTGTTTGTTTATTCGTTTGTTTGTTTGTTAGTTTGTTTGTTTGTTTATTTGTTGGTTTGTTTGTTTGATTGTTGATTTGATTGTTTGTTTGTTTTATAGTTTGTTTGATTGTTGGTTGGTTTATTTGTTTGTTGATATGTTGGTTTGTTTGTTCATTGGTTTGTTTGTTCATTGGTTTGTTTTTTTGTTGATTTGTTGGATTATTGGTTTGTTTGTTTGTTTGTTGGTTTGTTTGTTCTATGGTTTTCTTTATTTTTTTTGTTTGTTTGTTGATTTGTTTGTTTGTTGGTTTGTTTGTTTGTTTGTTTGTTCATTGGTTTGTTTGTTTGTTGATTTGTTGGATTATTGGTTTGTTTGTTTGTTTGTTTGTTTGTTGGTTTGTTTGTTCTATGGTTTCCTTAATTTTTTTTGTTTGTTTGTTGATTTGTTTGTTTGTTGGTTTGGTAGTTTTTTGTTTGTTTGTTGGTTTGTTTGTTTTATTTTATGTTTGTTAGTTGGTTTGTTTATTTGTTTATTGGTTCGTTTGTTTTTTTTGTTTGTTTGTTGTTTGTTGGTTTGTGAGTAGATGGTTTGTTGGTTGGTTGGTTTGTTTGTTTGTTTGTTGGTTTGTAGGTTTGTTTGTTTGTTTTTTTTGTTGGTATGTTTTTTGGTTTGTTTGTTTGTTGGTATGTTTGTTTGTTAATTTGTTAGTTAGTGAGTTTGTTTGTTGGTTTGTTTATTTGTTGGTTTTTTGTTTGTTTGTTTGGTTGTTTGTTTATTTGTTGGTTGGTTTATTTGTTTATTGTTTTGTTGGTTTGTTTGATTGTTGGTTTGTTTGATTGTTGGTTTGTTTGTTTGTTGTTATGTTTGTTTGTTTCTTTGTTTATTTGTTTGTTTGTTTGATTGTTGCTTGTGTGTTTGATGATTAGTTTGTTGGGTTGTTGGATTGTTTATTTGTTTGTTTGTTGATGTGTCGGATTGTTGGTTTGTTGGATTGTTTGTTGGTTTGTTTGTTTGTTTGTTTGTTTGTTTATTTGTTTGTTGTTTTGCTTGTTTTTTTTTATTTGTTGGTGTGTTGGTTTGTTGGTTTGTTTGTTTGTTCGTATGCTATGTGCAGCCATACCGTTCATCCGATTGCGATGAAACTTGGTGATTTGTTGTGCGCACACTCACAAGGCTAGGCTTTTTATAACTGTTGGCTCTTGCGTTATGAAATTTGTATTAATGAAAATGAGTGCATTTAATATATATAGAGAAGGCTTGAGGGGAAGGATAATGAAGGAGGTGGGGTTAGCGGGCGAGGGAGGAGAATACTTGGCCTTTAATTTTTGAGCTTTGAACATTAACATAACGATTTTTTTGTAGCTATAAAGCTTTATTTATTTATTTAAGGAACATAAACAGTCTTAATAACATAATATACATAAGAAGATAACAAAAAACAGACCAATTATTAATGTTCACAGATAGGTATTTAGAAACGTAAAAGTAACTGAATGTAGACTAGAATATTTAAGAAAAGAAAAAAAACAGGACAAAGCAAAATAAAAAAATATATATATATAATACAGGTGTAGATTCAACCTAAATATAAAAACACAACAATAAAATAAATGCGATTATATGCGATTATACGATTATTTTTTATTACGATTGTTTGTAGCTTTCCAGGCTAAGGTGCTAACCACTGCGCCACGGTGTCGATAACAAATTCGGTCATTTTTGACTGTATCATACTTCGACTAAGAATCACCCACATTATCTTCATTTTCTTAACGCATATATTATTGGCTACTATCTATATGTATAATAGCAAGATTCAAACTCGAACTACATGCTCTCTAGATAATGTCTGGATAAATATTTATCCATTTTATTTAATATACGACATCTATTGACTTTTCTGCAAGTCTAGGATAAATATTTTATTTTTATTTTAACTTTATGAGTAAAACCTCAAATTGTAATATTTAATAAAATGAAGGTAATATAAGCGTCAATCGAAAATCTGGGAACAGAAAAATTAGAAAAAGACATTGACACCTCTGGGACTAATTCGACAATTTTTTTTTACATGAGCTTCACACAGGAGACTTTTCATCAGGGTCTATGTCATCTTTGGGGATGCTGTGTGGAGGGGGGTTTTTTTAAGAAAGGAAGCAGAGTAGTGTTCTGAAAAGATAAGGGTTTAAGGGGTGGGTAGGAATCTGGGGTTCAGTGTGTCCTGGTCATCCACCTCCAAGACCTAGACAGACCTCACCCCATGAACCAGGACACCCCTGCTAAATCACCAAACGTAGCGAACCACTTGAGGTGACCTATGGCAGAGGTGTTGGTTATCCAATAAAGGTTCCCGGGGCGGCAGTACCTATTCCCGCCTCCCAAATTAATTTGTGTTATTTCACAATTTATTCATTTAAAATAAAATGTAGTATATTTGCGGCACGTTCCAGAGTGGAAGATACTCTCAGTATCGCCCTGGTGTAAGACCACCATTCAGAATTGAAACGTTGCTTCAAATAGCATTAGCTGTGTTTGGTGACCAGATCTGAATAGCCAGGTACTTCCCACACCTTCCTCCTCCCAATGTCCTTCCCCTCCCCTCTACCTTCAGCCTCACAACATACCCCAATTGGGGATGCCATAGTCTCACTGTCTTCAGACGGGAGCAGTTGGGACTCTTGTGCGGTATTCATATAAAAAATATTTAAAAAAAGATAATTTTGTTGAACGTTACGTAATAAAATATAACTTTTTTATCCAACTGCTCCCAACCGTCCGGAGCCAGTGAGACTATGGCATCCCCAATTTTGGTATGTTGTGAGGCCGAAGGGATTGGGTGAGGAAATGTATTTAAGATAATTTTTTTATTTTATCTTTATGAGTAAAACCTCAAATAGTAATATTTAGTTAAGAGGAATATAAACACTAGAAATATTTCGATTCTCTTACCTACAAATTTTAAAACCGAGCGTCTTATTTGCACGAGGCAAGTAAGCGAAAAAGTGGTTTTTATTTATTTTGTGCATAATTTTATAAGAACGAAAAAAAGTTAGGACGTAGAAAACCTCAAAAGCCTTAGCCATAGAGGGATATTTTTTAAAAATTGTTTCTTGTATTGCTTCATAGTTAAGTCATAAAAAATATTTTTTTTAGTGGTTTACGCTTATATTTTTTGTTATGTAAATAATAATTTTATTGTAATTCCGATACATAGAAAAGCTAGTAAAAGCTTCAATATATCCGTAGCATATTTTTTGATGTTTTCACGTATAACTTCATCTTAAATGTAGACAACATAAGCGAAACTTAATCGATGATTTATTGGTATGTGCACATTACATATTTACCACCATCTCAGAATCTTAAAATGTTTATTTCTAAACATATAAAACTCCCAGTTTCCCGTTTCAGACTACGTAAGGGGCAGAAACATTTTTAAAAAATACCTTAAAATGGAGTTTAAAATCATTATTTTTAGGTTTTTGCATGCTAAATCGTCAAAGAGTCTATATTTTTCAACCAGTCTCTAATAAAGGTGATTTTATATTGTATAGGTACTTCGTGTATGATGATTGAAATAAATGCATGATTTTATACTTGCAGAATTTAAATAAATAATTAGTTTAGGAAGTTTTAACGTAATATTTAAAATACCGATAAAATGAACGTCTCATTAGTTGTGTAGTTTTCAGTTTTATTATTATTGTTATCATGTATTTTTTTTGTACGTGAGTGAATAAAAATAATAATTATATTTATTAGTTTCGCATAATCGTAATAGTTTATATAAAAAAAATTCAAAAAGAGAAAGCCTAACCACAAAAACGAGTCATTAGCAATAACATTTACGAATAAATAGGTAGGTAAATGCTGTCAAAGCGCCAATTGTTTTGCGTGTGAAAGACTCTAAATTTAATCAATAATAAATTATTCATTTCAAAATAAGAATCGTATTTCGAAATCAACATTCTTATATCATTCAACGGTCATGCGACAATAAGACGAACTAAGCAACCAGTGTTACCGAAACCAAAACTTCAAAATCGGGAGAATTTTCGCCTAAAAATCGGGAGAAATCGGGAGAAAACGGAAAAAATTTGAAGAAATCGGGAGATGACTAGAATTATTTTAGTAAAACTTCTCCCTTGTCAATAATTCGAATCCCTTTTATTATTGCGAAGCAGAACCTTAACAACAAACGAAAAACCCACAAGCAGCGCCGTCAATCCGATTACTGTAGATGTTGCCTGTGGAATAACGCAATTTTCCCTAACGTCCGACGACCTCCGTAGTCCAGTGGCTAAGACTCTTGACTCACATTCCGGAGGTCGCGGGTTCGAACCCGGCATGCGCAAATAAATTTTATTTGATTAATTTGTGTTATTTCACAATTAATTCATTTAAAATAATATATAGTATATTTGCGGCATGTTCCAGAGTGGAAGATACTATTAGTATCGCCCTGGTGTAAGACCACCATTCAGAATTGAAACGTTGCTTGAAAATGGCTTTAGCCGTGTTTAGTGACCAGATCTGAATAGCCAGGTACTTCCCAACCTTCCTCTTCCCCACCTCCTTCCCCTCCCCACTACCTTCAGCCTCACAACATACCCCAATTGGGGATGCCATAGTCTCACTGGCTCCAGACGGGAGCAGTTGAGATTCTTGTGCGGTATTCACTGTAAAAAAAAAAAAAAAAACGGGGACTTATTTCACATCTGGCAACTCAGCACGAAATTTTGTGAACTGTCACCCTTCACTTAACGATACGCCAAATTCATTTAATACCTACTTTCTTTTAAAAGTTAACAACATTCATATAAGTAACAATCTTTTAATCAATAAGTAATAATTTTAATTTTATTAAGGAACCAATAAACCACCTCATGGGCTTTTTCAAAACACCTCTCACCTGGCGACAGATACTTGATAACGATACACTGTTTAGTAATCCTTTATCGAAATACCTACTAATATCTCAGTCTAATCACCAAAAACAAAAATAAAGTGCATGGACCATATTAAAATGTTATTGAAATTATTACTGTTATGAAATATTTAGGAGTTATATTATATTAAAATTTAACCATTAAACATTTTCATGTTCCGACTGCAACTATTCTTTTTCTTAAAAGGAACATTTAAAAGTCCACAAGCCGTGTCATAGTGGAGAAAAACCCTTTTCGTGTTCTGACTGCAACTATTCATGTTCTTGAAAGTCACAATTTAATATTCACAATTCAATGTGGAGAAAAACCTTTTTTATGTTCCGATTGCAACTATTTATGTTCTCAAAAGGAACATTTAATAGTTCACAAGCCGTCTCACAGTGGAGAAAACCTTTTTTACATGTTCCGACTGCAACTATTCATGTTCTATAAAGTGACAATTTAAAATCCACAAGCCGTCTCACAGTGGAGAAAACCTTATACATGTTCCGACTGCAACTATTCATGTCCTCGAAAGTGACAATTTTTATATCATCAACAAGCCGTCTCGCAGTGGAAAAAAACCTTTTGTATGTTCCGATTGCAATTATTTATGTGCTAAAATGGAGACTTTAAAAATTCACAAGTGAACTCATAGTGGAGAAAAACCATTTTCATGTTCCGACTGCAACTATTCACGTTCTCAAAAGGAATATTTAACAGTCCACAAGCCGTCTCACAGTGGAGAAAACATTTTACATGTTCCGTCTGCAACTATTCATGTTCTCGAAAGTGACAATTTAAAATCCACATGCTGACTCACTGTGGAGAAAAACCTTTCTTATGTTCCGACTGCAACTATTCATCTTCTCAAAAGGAACATTTAGAAGTCCACAAGCCGTCTCACAGTGAAAATAACCTTTTTCATATTCCGACTGCAACTATTCATCTTCTCAAAAGGAACATTTAAAAGTCCGCAAGCCGTCTCACAGGGGAAAAAACCTTTTTTAATGAATGTTTGAAATTTAATCCTTGCCAAAATGTTAACCTAAAAAAATTGCTTTAAATATGTTGTTAATATATATTTTTTTTTACATGAAGTCCACACAGGAGGCCCTGAGGAAAATAATTTCCCTGAGGGCCTATGTCATCTTTGGGGATGCTGTGTGGAGGGTTTTTTTAGGGAAAGGAAGGAGAGGAGAGTTCTTGGAAGGAAAAGGGTGTAAGGGGTGGGTAGGAATCTGGGGTTTAGTGTGTCCTGGTCATCAGGCCTAGACAAACCTCATCCCATGAACCCGGGCACCCCTGCTAAATCACCAAACGTAGCGAACCACTTGGGGTGACCTATGGCAGAGGTGTTGGTTTTCCAATAAAGGTTCCCGGGGCGGCGGTACCCATTCCCGCCTCCCAAATTGTTATATCCGAATATAAGTAAGCATCCAGCACTTATTCTGTGAGTGTTCGGTAGTACCTATTTAAGCGAGCGGATGTTTTCCGTTTTGAAAATAAATAAGAACAAACATCGCTCAAGGTTTACGGATGAGCATCTCCAATTGATTCTTAAAATATCTACTTACCACGAATATGACACCCGACTTAAAAAATAAGAGAAGTCAGGTGTCTGGCTCAAGATAATTTACCATTTTACCCTCGTTTTTGACTTGAATGAAAATTTATAATAACTAGGTACTTACATATCTAACTAAATAAAGATTTAAACATTTGAGCAGGGGTTTTAATTTTGAGACTGGCCCGCTTACACACGCAAAATCTTATAAATCGCCCTTAAAAATCCACTTTGACACCCCTCCGTTACGTAATAAATTATAATTTCCAGCTCATAATTCATAATTGATCGATGATCGGTTTGTATGGGTCTATAATAGAGATATGCTTAGATTGCAGAATTTTGTAATTATTCTGGTCAATACCCGAATCCGGGGAATATTTTTTTTAAGAGCGGGAGCACACAGAGAGCGGTCAGGAGTTCCGAGTTCCGAGTTCCGCGTTCGGCGTTCATTAGAATGTACTGATACTATAACAACAACGCACACAGCGGGCAGTCAGACCGCGGCGGTCAAAACGGAACGTCGCGTTCAGGGGGGTATAACTCCGATCCAAATTTTCAACCAAGACCGAAGATAGATAATATCTATGACTGTGTGACGTCATCTTTGCGCAATCTCTCTCCACCAATGGGAAATTGGATGCCAATAGGAAAACTTTGAATTTAAGCTTTTGACAGCTGGGTGAAATAATGTATCCGGATTGCTCTCAACGGTTTATTTTAATGCGACGCGAATTCAAAATTTGCTTCCTAAACAAGTGAAATAGAATTGAATACGTTTATTATCCAATTTTGAGAACTCGTGCATATGTTTGTGGCTACTAGTATCGCAAAACGTCTCATTTCGCGATATGATTATGCTCGTGAAAACCATTATAACCTGCAAACAAAAAGGTACAAACATTTATATGAAACATTTCTGCATTTATCTTGTTTTGTTTTTATCTGTCGGTCTGTCTTGATGTATCTCATGAGATGTTTTCTTTAATATTTTCAGCTCGAAACACTAAATCCTATCCTTACAGCTGACAGGCCGGTGGAGATTACTGGTGTCATTCCCCTAGAGAAGAGAGCACGTTCCACGAACGACGGCCTGCGCCTACTGATCTCTGGGTTTGTTTGCATTTTACCTTATTATAATAATACATATAAAAGCATTAATTTAGCACCTTAATAATGACATATGATTGTTGTAGGTATGTGGGACAGTAACGTTGTGGTGTCATGTCAGGAGATGGGGCTGACGTGTGCCACCACTCTCTTTCACCGCTGTTCTTGAGCGAACATAAGAAGGAGGAAGAGTACTCCATGGCCTGGACCAGGATGCAGCAGGACCAATATATTCTCAGTACGCTTAGCTTTTCTAAATTTGTTCTATTTTTATTGTTAAAGAGAGTACGGACACATTGTGCAATATAGTTGTGAACTTGGAGCAGGTGGATGAGTTTGTATATCGTGGGAAGTATGTGTATGAGAGACGGGAAGGCTGATAGAGATATTGAAAGAAGGGTAAATGTAGGTAATTCTATTAATGGAGGACTGAATGCGGGAGGAATGCAGATCCGGGCACAGTTTGGAAATTTAATAAAAAGGCACTTTCTAGATGAGAAAAGTGTGGAAAAGCTGAATAAAACAAAAATTAAGGCGCGCTCGGCAAAATTGAGGGAGATACAACCGTTCAAAGTATTTAAAATTTCACTTTACAAACTGATATTGACAGTTCGCTCGCGTCCGCCCGCCATTTTTTTTATAACCTAATACGCTAAACATGGTTTGTGATACAAAAAAAGTGCCCCTTTATAGCGCCTGCTCACGTCAAGGCAAGAAAAACATCCCAGTTTTCAAGTGGTTTAGCGGCTACGCTAGGTTTGTGTAACATGGTTTGTGATTCTGGCGTACTATCAATTCTGTATTAGGTCTGGGATCCAACATACCTAAGCGGTGAAAACATGGCGAACGAACAACGATCTGTCAATATCAGTTCGCCAAGTGATTTTTTAAATACTTTGAACGGTTGTATCTCCCTCAATTTTGCCGAGCGCGCCTTAATTTATTTTTTATTCATCATCTCCACACTTTTCTCATCTAGAAAGTGCCTTTTTATTAAATTTCCAAACTGTGCCCGGATCTGCATTTCACCCCTGAATGCTGTTGGCGCTAACAAAAAACTGTGTAAAGAAGTGAAACTAGCAGTCCACAACGGAATGCTGGTACCCACCCTTATGTATGGCAGTGAGGCATGGAACTGGCAGAGGAAAGTGGACTGAATGCTGTAGAAATGACACCCCTGAGGATGTGTGGTAAAACTATGTATGATACTGTATATTTTCTGCCTGTACAGAGTACAAAAAATATAATATGTACATTTTATATGCAGCAAAGCATTCATCGGTCAAATCGTTGTACGTATAGGTAGTTTCATATCAATGATCGATGAACTGGTGGATGCAAGTTTTATCCATAAGTTGTTATAATGGATTGTCTATTTGTAGTTGGAATTAGATTGCAGAAATATAAGTTTGTGCAGAGTACCTTTGAGGTATTTTTTTTACAAAAAATGGCGCTATACAAATCATCCAAATATTATTATTTATGATCAAGCAATGCAATGCAAGGCTGATCATAATGAGTAAGATTGAAAGGGACCCTCAGATGGTTTGGGCATGTAGAGCGAATGAACGAAGCGTGGGGTGTAAGTAGAATATATGACGCAGATGTGAGTGGTAGATGAAGTCAGGGACGCCAGAGGAAAACCTGACACGATCAAGGGAATCCGATACTTGCATCGGGCCACGTCAAGAGTCAGAAATAGTATGTATGAGTCGATGTGTGAGTGTGAATGAGGCAAAGAGTGTGTGCCAAGACCCAGTTGTTTGACGGTCCGTCCTATCGGCCTACCCCTGCGGGGAAACGGCGTGATTTTTAGTTAGTTTTTCTTGTATTTCCTGTTTTTAATAAAATACTAAAACGTTTAATTGAGTTTTTCATTTTTCTGTTGAAACCAGAGAAATGTCAAAGTCGATACTATCGTAGGAAAGCTAAATCTTATTTGAAATTGTTCTTCCCCTTTTGAAGGGATTGAAATTTCAAGTAATTTTAGGTTATTTTTACGACAGTTGGTTTCTTCATAGGGCAACGGGTTTCAATCTGACAAAGCTCTGTCCGGAGAAAATGAGCAGTAAAGAAAAGTAAGCTCATTTTCTCAAGGCAGCGATTGTCAGATCCAGCTCTGTTCCCTGGGGAATATTTTGACATTTAATTTTATTTTTAAAATAATATTTTAGGCTAATAAATTGGGTAGGTACTGAAAGATAATTATATTGTCTATGGTCGAGCCTTTTATTTTGTTTCCTCTATCCCCTTGTCTATGGTATGTGTGACGACATCGTTGCGCATATCGAATAAAAAGTCGTCAAATATAGGTATGTATATGGTCAAATAGCGTTGACACTTGGTCCATAGTAAAACCACGAAGTTATCAATCTAATGACTGGTTTATTTATGGTCGCGTTCTAAGAGTTCTTTTCCCGCCGAGGCAGAGAACGCCAGAACGCCACGATTTCTGAGGTTGCAAACCCGGCAGTTGACTGGAAACCTTACAGAATATTACGAAAACATATCGTATTCGTTACATAATTCGATTAACAAATAAATTCGATGAACAACTATTAATCGACATCCGAAAATAAATATAGAATCGTTGTTCATCTTTAAGTAAATCCTGAAAAGTACTATTAATTTGCCTTGTTCTTTTCGCGCTGTGTTGATTGGGTGCACCCAATACCTCCTTTTCTTTTTAGAAGCTGCTAAGCTCCACTGGAACAATAATTTTTCATCGGATGATGAACTTTCTAGTGACATGTTGCATGTGCAAAGACCCAAACGGAACTAGAACGCGAGAATTTGAACGCCGCTTGTGTGCGTTGGAACTCTTGAGCGGTCAACGGTCACTAGAACGCAGAACTCTGACCGCTCTCTGTGTGCTCCCGCTCTAACCACAGACCATAATTTGCCTTTTGAGCGGACCATAAACAAAGAATTGACGAGAAACGACAAATCGCTGGGAACTTTGAAAAATCGGGAGATTTTGATGCCATTCCGGTAGATCGGGAGATGAAGTGAAAACTCGGGAGATCTCCCGCGAAATCGGGAGCTTCGGTAACACTGTAAGCAACCGAGGACCGAGACGCGTCGCCTACGAGAGACCAGCGCTTAAGCGGGAATAAGACGAACTAAGCCACCGAGCTGCGTATTTCGTACGGTATCGCCTACGAGAGACCAGCGCACAAGCGGGCGCAAGACGAACTAAGCAAACTGAGCTGCGTCGGCTGTGTCGCCTGAACCCCAATGTGAATGTATGTTGCCACTGATTTCTACACATTTTAGAAATCCGACACTGAACTACGCAACACAACCGATGTCCCAATGTATGCGCAGCCTAACTCTGGTTTCGATGGAGCCCCCGTACCTGAGCTGGTCACTTAGAGTTACACCAAGCATATCGATGGAGGTCCTGTTCGGAAGGTTGCTTCCGTTGAAGGAGACTAGATTTTCATTTCGATCCCTTTTAGACGTTATCAAACATGATTGGGTCTTTGAAACATTAAATTCAACGAGGTTATTCTTATCCCAAGAGAAAACACTCTCGAGGTAACCATCCATTCTTTGCTTCAAAGCCCTCCGAGCTATTGGAGTTTGTGATCTGTTTTACCTGATCTTAAAAATCAAGTTTTCAAATAACATCGTTATTTTGTATTTATCTATATAAACTGGGTGTCCGGGGACATGATAGTTTAAGTAAAAAAGATAAATATTAACTTTTAGAACTTTTAGAGGTAGTTTTGTGGTAAAAAGATATAATTAGACCGGCGTGTCGGCCAGCTTTATTATTTTCCGCTATTACGATACGGGCCAATCACAACCATGCAATGTTGGCACAATCGTGCCCGGCAGGCTCTCACCAAGTAAGATTTTTAGTAGGTACGTCTTTTTGTATGGAAAAAAAATGGAATTTCGAAAAAAGTTGTTTAACTTTTTTTACTCCTACCATCACGTAGAATCATCTCCCGAAGTTAATGCACTTTTCTTTACCCTTGGACACCCTGTATAAATAAGACTGTCTGTGGTAGGTGAACGGACAGCCTGATTGATGAAATTTGGCACACTTGACGTTCAAAATAAGAGTGAATGACATTACAATACATCCAAAATACAATACAAAATTAATATAAAATAAGAAACAAGTAAGAAACACTGTTTGCTGATTATTTTGAGCAAGATGGACTTAACATGGCAAAATTAAGGATTAGTTTCTAGTTCTAGAAAGAAAAGAAAATTCAAATTTAAAAATAAAAAAACTCTCTTTTTATAACTTCTTTAGGTTATTCACATCAATGTAATATATCATTGAAGAAGAAAATAACAATAATAACACTGGTCAACACATTTTTTGTCCCTTTAACGAAAGTAGCCAAATCTGACAGGAAATTTCACGTTGATTTCAGATATGTGATTAGTTTTTTTCTATCACGTCAGGTTTTTATGGGTTTTAAGTTTTACTAAAATGTGTATTAAAGTTGCGAAAATATTTAATAAAACACGTCTCGTTTAAAATAGAGCAAAATCTCGTGGAAGGTATCTTAAGTATCATTCAAAGAAACATTGTGATTTTTTTCAAACTAACTTGTAAAATAACTGAAACAAACGTGTTTATAATAATTTTTTAATAAAGATTTTTTTCTATCGAGGGAAATTTGTCTTTCGGCGTGGAACGTGTTCAGATATTATCTTCAAAAATAACATATGTACATATTTTTTAAGATCTTAAAAACTTCAAATGTTTAAGGTAGATATATGTAAGAAATCGGTAGAAATTCGGGTAGCGGCGGCTTAGTGAAAACTCATTTTGGGAAGGACAACATTATACAATTAAGATGAAGCCATAGTAAATGATGCAAAATCATATGTTTTTGTTTTGAATATTTGATCGCTTAGAAGTAGATGCTTCAATTAAATACTGCGTGTAGAACATACCTTGGCCCTTAAAAATATCGGTCATTTTTTTTATAAGTCTTTTAATAAGCCTATAAAAAAATAAAGTATAAGGTCTAAAAAACACACTTTCAATTCCAAACTCTCCTATTTATAAACCCCTTTTCGGATATGGTTTTGTTGTGTAATGTGGCAAATTCAGTTTATTTTATAATAATCGCAAAAAAAGTTGATATTTACACCCAATCTTCCCAAAATAAAATAAAATATGCATTTTCGCGTTGATATTTTACAATACGGCCGCTAGTCGACGATTCAAAGTGAACCTTATGGCGTCCACCGAAGAACTACTGTCCACGGCACAGTAGTGAACTAGTGGATCGCCTTAAAAGAAAATATTTTTTACACAAAAACACAAATTTAAATGGGAGTTCAATGAAAAGTAGGTAAACAGATTTAAAAAAAGACACAGTTGATACAGTTAGCTGAAGAATATTTCATAATTATATTTAGAGAGATATACAAGAGTTACAAAGAAAGAAGCTAAATACATCACTGGTTAATAGAGCTTTTGCTATTGAAGTTTTAGATCATTAGGTAATGCGTTGTATTGTGTATATGCGACGTGTTGGAAGGATTTTATTCAAAATTTAGTCGTTTGAGTAGATGACAATAAGTGTATTTGAATTTGTGATCGTGTTTTGTGCTGGTGTATATCGGAATTAAAGGCTGGTTTAGTGTTGGTGTGTGAAGAGTGTTGAATTTTTTTTTTTTTTTTTTTTATTTCATATATTTTTTATTAGTAACAGATATTTGGGTTTTTTTTGGCTACCACACTAGGCTAAGCCCGTGTTGTGGTAGTCGTACATTTAATATTTTAACATTTCAAAAAATATTAAGAAATACTTAAAACTAAAGAGAAAAAAAAGACCATATTTTAAAGAAAAGTAAAAATGAAAATTCAAATTCAAATTTTGAAATACAAAAATTAATAATAAAAATTAAATGTTAAGAACTCAAGTGTTCTGTATAAATTAAAACATATAATTATATAAATCAAAATTAAAAACATATATAAATTTAGTGAAAAACTAAGAGAAAAAAATAACAACATTTTAAAGTAAAATAGAAATACAAATGGAAATTAAAATTTTGAAATGCAAAAATTAATAATTAAAATGTAGTGTTAGAACTCATGAATTCTTTAAAGTGCGTTCGTCCCCTTTCAAAAATCCAATGTTGTACACGTGTTATAAAAAGAGAATTAGAATTACTTGAATTACTTAATTATTTGTAGAATGGCAGTAATGGCGCTATATTTTGGCAGAATCGTAAAGGGAAGTATTTGTTAAAATGGATAACTTACCTATTAGCATTAACCTATTTTTAAAAATCACTAACTAACTAACATTGCCCTCTGTGGAATAAAATGTATAATAAGCTGGTTCGGCACTTAGCTAAACCTCCACTGGTATTGTTATAATGAACTGATCATCCGATGGTAATACAGATTTATAACCTAGAACGTTACGTTGACTTGACAGCTGTATGTTTTTTGCTTACATCAGTAAGAGTTTTTATCATGTTTATAAATACAATCGGATGCTTCAATCCGGTCTCTTTACCCTAATTCAGCCAGCGAACTAAGAAGATAGTACTTTAGGGCTCCAGACCAGAGGTGGCTGCCAAATTCAAATGCGGGGTGCAATCAATCAAATTGATTTGATCTGGGTCAGCAGTTGTGTATTATTAAAGCTTCTGTAGGCCCTGTACAGTACGCCCAGGTGGCTGATTATTTCGTTTATTTTTATTTTTGTATGCTCTCTTATACTAACCGATTGTTTGACTGTCCATGAGGCTCACTGCCTTACCAGTGAATACCTCCATGGGCTTTAGAATTGTAGATAATGACCATTAGAGTACAGTCCTGCAGGCGCGCCTGCATACCGCCACCTAACACAGTATGCAGGGGCATTGAAGGTCTAGATTCGTTACATTAAATGTAGAATCGTTTATTCAAAAAAATTAGATTGTTGCGAGAACTCCGAATGGGCGACAATAAGTTGCTTATACCGGGGTGGGACAGTGGTGGGTACTTTTTTTATTTTTTTATTGAAACGTATAACAAAGGTTACAATTTTACAATATAATAATATATACATCAATATTTCAATCACTCTCCTAATAAAGCAGCTGCTTGTGTTTAGGAGAGGACAACTAAAAAAAAAAATACATTTGTTTAAGTTAAAACAATAAATATTAGTAATTTAACAAAAAATATTAGTGATTTTATGAGAAAATACAGATAAAAGTAATAAAAATATAGGTTAGTTAATAAATGATTTAAACTATTGATAAGGCAAAAACATATTTCTAAATATGCAATACATATTTCTAAATATAATATAAAATAAGTTAAATTTATGAGGTGGTACTAGAATATTTTAATTTAATTTTTTTTTTTTTCGTAGCTTTTTTCCGATCGTATATCAAGGGGTAATTTATTAAATAATTTTATACCCTTGAATGTATAGTGATGCTGTGCTGTTGTGGTTCGCACTAGTGGCACGGTAAATCCTCCAACAGATATTATTCTTTTGCTTATATTTAATTGTGGTAAATTTTTACTAAAGAAATCTTTATGTATTTGTAATAGTGCAATTTTGTCATAAATTTTTGTAAGTGGGGGAACCGGGAAATCTTGAAAAACATTTATAGTTGGATAGTAATAGGGCTTTTTTAGGATGATTATTAATAAAAATTTTTGAATTGTTTCCAATGGGAGAAGGGTTGCTTTGTACGCACCCCCCCCCCCCCCACCCCCCCAAGTCAACTTCAATGTACAGTACGCCCAGTTTCAGAAAGGCTAACTTAACTCTTCTGATATCATACTCAACTGCCATCTGTTGGGATAAAGCCAAACTTTGTATTACAAACTATACTAGAGACATCTTTTGAAGGAAACTAAATGAATCTTCTTCTTTGAGTGCCGTATCAGATCCCCCCGACGTTGGCGATCACTCTTGAGAATGTCTCTCTGTCTTGCGCTGCCCGAAATAGCTCCTCCACACTGCTAATGCCGGTCCACTCTCGTATATTATGCAGCCAAGACATTTGTCTCCTACCAGGCCCTCGGCGACCCTCTATCTTGCCTTTCAATATCAAATGGAGCAAGTGATACTTCTCCCCTCGAACTATATGACCTAGATATGAAAATTTCCTGATTTTTATTAATGTAAGCAGTTCTCTATCTGCTCTAGCCCGCCTGAGAATTTCTGTGTTGGTGATCATGTCGGTCCATGGGACCTTGAGCATTCTCCGGTGAAGCCACATTTCAAAAGCCTCTAACCTGTTCATGGTATTTACTTTCAAGGTTCATGTTTCATATCCGTAGAGCAAGACCGACTACACATAACATTTTAGCATTATCTGCCTTAATTTTAAGCTGATATTGTCATTGCAGAAGAGGGATTTCATTTTAATGAACACAGTTCTTGCTGCTTCAATTCTGCATCTAACCTCCACATCTGAGTCAAGAGTCTCCGTGAGAATACTGCCGAGGTATCTAAATCTTTCCACCTTTTCGACATTGCAACCATTTAACTGTATCACTGATTCAGAGTGATCTAGTCGTCCAAATGTCATCCATTTCGTTTTATTGACGTTGATGAATAATCTAAATGTCGTTGATGAAATAACTAAATGATTAATCAATACAATTACCCATTTAATCTTAGGAGACCATATTTGTCCCAGCAAATATGGAAATTATATAAATCGTTTTATCTCTCTTACTAGCATGGTGAGAAATATGTTCCAAACGGTGTTAGAATGAAAAAAATCCACGCTTTATATTCAAATATAGGATTTAACAATAAAAAAATTTAAATGTGCACTTCTATGAAACCAACCAAAGTTTTGATAATTTTTTATTCTTTACTTTTACATGAAATGACAAAAAAGTGAGTTGACAATAATGTTCATAATATATTTGCCAAATAAAATATGTACGTGATTTCATTATCAATAATTTAAGTTAGAAAAAACTTTAGGTGAGCCATTTTTAAAACTTTTGATATTTGAATTTTTTATTTTAGAAAATTATAAGTTTGTTTAGAATTATAAATTTTAAAAGTGTATTTTATCACCTTTTAAATACAGTTTTTAGTTTTCAGGTGCATTCAGAAATATTCACGATTTTATTGCAAAACGGCAATATTTTTACCTTCGGACAAAATAGGTTTTTTTTATAACAGTACGTCACAAGAGTCTCAGCTGCTCCCGTCTGGAGCCAGTGAGACTATGGCATCCGCAATTGGGGTATGTTGTGAGGCTGAAGATAGTGGGAATGGGAAGAAGATGGGTAGGAGGAAAGTGGGGGAAGTACCTGACTATTCAGACCTGGCCACCAAACACGCCTAAAGCCATTTCAAACGACGTTTCAATTCTGAATGGTGGTCTTACACCAGGGCGATACTGAGAGTATCTTCGACTCTGGATCGTGCCGCACATATAACATACATTATTTTTTAATGAATTAATTGTGAAATAACACAAATCATTCAAATAACATTTATTTGCTCACGCCGGGATTCGATCCCGCGACCTGCGGATTGCGAGTCAAGAGCCTCAACCTTCGACCACGCCGGCCGTCAATGTAAAAAAAATAAACCTCTCCAAACCCAGGGAAGATGCAAACTTCAAGTCCCGGAGTAATATAATTAATTAATTCGCATTGTTGTTTTATGTTCAATGGAAACTACGAGTACAAAGGATTTAACATGAAAATGTCTTTGTGAGCCAAAAAAATATCCCACTGAAACAGGAGTGGTATTAGCCTTTTGTGACCAAATCAGAACAGGTACTACCAACCTTCCACTTGCCCACCTCCTTCACCTCCCCACTTCCTTGCAGCTCTTTCTCACTTCCACTTCCTCACAACATATCCCAGTTTGGTGATGCCCATATTGCCTACGGTCCCACTGGTGACTGTTGACGGGTAGTTGGAACTCTTGTGTGAAATTCTAGAACTTTTTTTTTAAATACAATTAAAAAAATAGGAAAAAAAACCTAGAAATATTGGCAGGTATGTAGGTAATGAAGAATGGACGTGGACAAAATTGAATGACTGAATTAAATGAATAAATTCAACCTTGTGACACTCTCGATTTGATTCTCAATTTCAAAAGAAATTGTTTCTTCATTCCTTACCTTTGGCCTTGCATCCTACGATTTTTAACGGGACCATAATTTTTTTTTTTTTCTATTTATTTTAATGTTGAATTATTTCAATGAATGATATGTACCGTAAACGATTTAAATTATATTATAATGTTTCGTAAATATTTACATATAATCTTATGGGCGGCGCGCCTCGAAGTTGCCTATAGTAAACCCACCTATCTCGCTCCCGCGCCGCCATTCCATTTGCCTAGTTCATCGCTATTGAGTTTGTCCGAAGCGTTCTATTCAGGAATTAAAATATTAGCGTTTTCAGTTGTGACCAAAACCAGTTCAAACTAGTCAATCTCATGTCACAGGTCCATCCGAAACGCTAAAGTCTGTACTGGGTCCGCAGCTCGCGAGTTAATCAAGTCACTGCAGACATTAGTCGAAAGTTTCTAATTCATTTGTGTGGTTCATTCATTCCTCTCCGCGGGCCAAGCCGTCAATTTCATTACATAGTTAGTTGAAAATTTCCAACTTCGAATCCGAAAATCAGCTAGAAAGACGGGAAGCAAAATGATGCTCTTTTTATAATCTTTTTTTTGGTACGAACCATAACTTTTAGAATACAAGTACCTATCTACTTTTAGATGTAGATCTTGTATAGGTGCAATATGTAAATTTGCAGATATTGTAAGATCAATCGGCTGAGGTCAGCTATCATAAAATATTCACATTTAAATGTTAAGATGTTTGTATATTTTTTTGAAATTTAATTAAAATTATATTTGATAATGTTATTATTGAGTTCTGCAAGTATATTTACAAGTATATTTAATATTGTTACAATTCATACTTAAATTACCCATCTGGTCACTAATGTGATATTTTTATTTCTTACTTTATTATAATATTTTAGTGTTTTAAATGTAGTGTATTTTAGTATGTTGTGTGTGTAAAATTACTCAAATTTATAAAAGTTAACCTCAACACAGGCCTAGTCCTAGTGAGGTTAATTTTTTTTCTATGTAAAAATAAAAAATAATAATGTATGGTGAGAAGTTAAATAAATAAATGAATATTAGAACGTATTTTAGTTACAGCTGTTTCGACTTGTAAGGTCATTATCAAACTGTGGTAATAATAACATTATCAAATTTAATTTTAATAACATTTCTAAAAATTAAAATGGAGTTGTACGAATTAAACACAAAAATAATTAATATAATTGAATATGTTAGATCACGTGAAGTGAAACAATTTTAAGTTTAATAAATAAAATGAAATTAGCAAAACTTTAGGGGTGAGGTGAAACAAAAAACTCTTTATTTTTAAGATTTAATTGCTAGCCTAATATAATAAAGATACATTTTCATTCATTTTTTTTGTCAAAATATTAAGCATCAAAATATTACATTAACCCCATTTTTTTTGTTTTCAAGTAATTTTTTTTTTTTTTGAAATACGTAATTTACCCTAAGAGTGCTTTGGGTAGTGAAAACTTTTAGCAGGGATGTGATTTGAAACTCAATAAAACGAAAAATAACGTCACTAAAAAGAGGCAAACACATTCATATATACCTATAGGATTTAGTCTGCGAGAGAATGAGACAGTGTAATCGGTCTCCTCTTTGTGCGGTGCTTCTTATTCTATCGATCTCCTATTTATATAAAGAGGAGATCGATAGGATATCGGTTCTTCTTAGCCTATCGGTCTCTTCTTTGTGTGGTGCGTTGTAGACTCTCCACTCTTGTCTACTTTAGTTTTCTGAAGGTTTCACTTCTACCGTGTACTAGATAATATATATAATACAAATAATACAAATATTTAGTGTGAAAAGGTACATTTAAACAAGTTGTTGTTATTTTTAATTACTTTAATCAAAGAAATGAATCAATTCAAAAGGCCAGAGGAATCAGACTGAATCGATTCACCCCTGAGAATGAATCTGCCCACGTCTACAGTGAAGAACATCATAAATAAATAAAAATTTAAATGCTAATTTCAGTTATGAATCTGTCTACAACTCCGGTTTAGTGAACTCTAGAACTTTTACTTTGATTTTAAGTTTGGATCATTTTCAAAACGTCTAGTGTTTGTAAGGAGAATTCAGACAACCGATAAAGTAACTACCTACAATATAATGTTCTTAACAGATTCATTTTTACTGCCATTTACAAAATTTTACATTGGTCTGCACTAGTATGTAATACATATTTTATAATGGAAAATATAAATAAGGGTGCAATATAGTTGTGAATGATGAAAACTTGGAGCAGGTGGATGAGTTTGTCTATCTGGGTAGTATCTTTACGAGAGATGGGAAGGCTGATAGAGATATTGAAAGAAGGGTAAACGCAGGTAACTCCATTAATGGAGGACTGAATGCCGATGGCGCTAATAAAAAACTATCAAAAGAGGCGAACCTAGCAGTCAAAAATGGAGTGCTGATACCTACCCTGATGTATGGCAGTGAGGTATGGAACACTAGTAGATGAAGGATGAAAGCAGATTGAATGATGTAGTAATGAGATCCTTGAGGCGTATATGTGGTAAAACCATGTATGATCATGTGAGAAATGTGGAGATTAAGAAAGGGACCCTCAGATGGTTTGGGCATGTAGAGCGAATGAACGAAAAAGTAATGTAAGAAGAATATAAGACGCAAATGTGAATGGTAGAAGAGGTCGGGGACGCCCGAGGAAGCCACGATCAAGTGAATCAGATACTTGAGACGGGCCATGTCAAAGTCAGAATAATAGAATAGTATGTATGAGACGATGAATGAATGTGAATGAGGCAAAGAGTGTATGCCTAGATGGAATTGCGATCCCTTGTGGGGAAACGGCGTGATGTTTAGTTAGTTTGTTAGAAAATAATAATGTTTGTCTTCGAATACACTGGAATTAGTGTGGTAGATGTTTTTCAGGAAATGTACCTACTTGTTATTATCATGTTGAAACTCAATACGTAAATAAATATTAAATGTTTTATTTCTTTTATCATGTGTGGCCGGATGCAGATGCGATTTGAACCTATTAATGTGTGGGCGGGTGACGGATGTCAATGAAAGATATCATTTTATAAAAAATATTACTTTTCCTTGTATTTTCCGTGTTCTGGGAATTCGCTTATCTGGTTGACCATAATTGTCATAATTAGTATCACTGTGATTATACCATTATTTTCTTTTTTATTATTTACATTAGACTAATAAAATGTTAACCCTTCTGTGACTGTTTGCTTTATATTGAACGAGCTGGATCCCTGGCGTTGCCGGGTTTTTGCACAGGTTTTTCAAAACAAGATGTGGAGAGAAATTATTTTCCTCTTATTTTAAATGTGAGGGGTGCAGTAGGGTGGGTCACGACTATATTGGAAAAAAATCTTATTTTGATTTGTCTAATAGTGATAAGAGGGTGTTAAATGGAGAAAAAAAATTACGTACTTTTTTAAATATTTCAGCATTTTCAGCAATCTTAGGGACATTTTGTAAATGATTTCGTAAAAATATACTATACTAGCAGACCCGGCCACACATTGCTGTGTCAAACGAAACATTTATAACCAACGCAATCTGTTAAATCAAATCCACATCACGCTGCCCGCTGCCGCTTGACCATTTAAACTAGCATATATTGAATCATTTGGCGGGTACGAGATAAGCCGCCATAGCTCAGTGATCAGAGCATTCGACCGGCAATCGAGAGGACACGGGTTCAAGTCCCGTTGGCGTCATGTATCTTTTCTCGGAAGATTTTTAATGTGGATGAGTGTTTCAGGCTGATAATTATAGCTTATAATAATTGTTACCCTTTGTGCTATGCATAAAAATCTTGTCTTCAAAACGTTAGTTTTACAATTAAAAATAATAATTAACATTTGACAAGTTTAAGTATTTCCCCAATAAAATGAAGACATAATTTGTCTCGACGCCACCTAGCGAGGGATTTAACACTAACAATGTTTCTCTCGCAAAAATAAAGTTGGTTGTTTTCAGGTGGAAAAAATATAATAAGCAGTAATTGTTGAATGAAACACTAGCATATATTGAATCATTTGGCGGATACGAGATAAGCCGCCATAGCTCAGTGGTCAGAGCATTCGACCGGCAATCGAGAGGACACGGGTTCAAGTCCCGTTGGCGTCATGTATCTTTTCTCGGAAGATTTTTCAATGTGGATGAGTGTTTCAGGCTGATAATTATAGCTTATAATAATTGTTACCCTTTGTGCTATGCATAAAAATCTTGTCTTAAAAACGTCAGTTTTACAATTAAAAATAATAATAAATAAAGTAATAATAATAATTGAAAAACCTATTTAATTTTATTAAAATTTAATTCGATAATGTTATTATCGAGTTTCGCAAGTTTTTTGGTTAGTGTTTTAGTTACAGCTGTTTCGACTTGTAAGGTCATTTTCAAACTGTGGTGAAGCCACGTACGGACGACTTATTTATAAGATTTTAAATGTCAATTTTTAAAGGTGTCTAAGTTGATTTATTACCGGTTAAACCAATTTGTAGAGACACTAATTGAGAGAGTGCTAATGTGGGATTCGGAGTATTTCCCTTTGGTTTGCCTTGCACTAAGTGTAAGGGTTTTCTTAATTGATTTAGAATCACGTTATTGCTATGACTCATTTAAGTGCATTATATTTTTTAGGTTTGGTAAACATACTAAGTAGTGGGGAATAAATAATTTTCCTTACTTTATTAATTAGCGTTATGTTGGGGTCATTCGTTCGTTTATTGATTTCTAATTGTTCAAGCAAATTTAATCTAAGACCCTTTCGTTCAATATGTAATGGTTTTGGATGGTTATTTTTAAGTGGAACGTGATTATTCACTAAGAGGTGTTCGGTGAGTTTTGAAGAGGTGTTTTTATTTTTATAATAATTTATATATTCTTTGAATCTAGTTGAGAATGCCCTAAGTGTTTGTCTGATGTACGTTGCGTTACAGTCGGCGTGGACACATTTTAATTCATATATGCCACCGTTATTGAGTTTAGGATTTCTACTTTTTGAGTTTTTAAGGCTTGTTCCCATATTATTATGGGTTCTAAAAGCTATATTTAAACCACATTTTTTAATTTCTTTTGCAATTTTTAAAGATATTGGGCCGAGGAATTCGAGACATGTAACATGAGACTCGGCCCAATATCTTAATAATTATCCAGGAATTATTAGATTCTTGGTCAAATAAAATTATTCACGCAAAACACTTCAATTATCTCAACCAAACGTATATTGACAAACTTTCGTCAATCAAATGGTTGAGTATTGGAGAGTTGAACGCAGAAATAGAAGGATTTATGCTTGCCATTCAAGATTGTGGTGTCTTGGATCGGGTAGTAAATATAACATCTGTTAATGTTACAATGTTTATTGGTTGCCAGATTAATAAGGAGAGAGCGCTCAATAGCGGTACATCCCTTTTATACTTCCCATACTCGCTATCTCGCTCTCATGCCGTCACCCTCATACACATACGTCACACCCCCACACTTAAAACCTAATTACATACATTTTTTTATTCACAAATTTATACAAAACAAAATATCTAAATATTTCCATTCCATAGTATATGTAATTATTCTTGTTCTTCACGTGTAGCGTGGGCGTTGACCTCGAGGGCGTAACCTCCCCTCCCATGGTGTAGGTGACCTGCAAAAATTAGAGGAATTAGGAAATTTGGTCATGTCCACATCCGAGAGTGGACCCAGGTCCAGCAAATCATCAGACCTGTCACACTCCCCCCACCTAACCTTCCTCTCTGAAATCTGATCATGGTGGCGTTTCCAAATTTGTCCCGTAGACATAATTTTAACTAAATAAATCCTATTCCCCAATCTTTTAAAAAATTTTCCTAAAATCCATTTATTATCATTACTTCTTAAATCCCTGGTTAAAACTTTAGAACCAACCTCAAAGTACTTTTTAAATTTTCTTCCTCTATAATACTTTTTATGTTTATGCTGGCTCAATAACATTTTGTTTTTAACCGTGTTGTCAATTCCTTTAAAACCTTGACTCTCAACATTATCCACTATTGGAATAATCGTATTAAAAATTGATCTAATCTTCCTACCCAACATTAATGTACTAGGCTCAATGCCCGTAGACATTGAAGGCGTATTTCTAATATCAACTAAAAACGTCAAAAGTTTATCTTCAAAATCAGTAGGAAATTTATTATTTACCATAATTTTTTTCAAAAAATTCTTCACTGTTTTAACCCCATTTTCAGCTAAACCGTTAGAAGCAGGATGCTGTACAGCTGAAGTCAATGATTCTATATTATAATTATGACAAAATTCCTTAAAAACTGACCATGTGAAAGCTGTACCATTGTCACTTACAATTTGTTCCGGGATTCCGAACATAGAAAATAATCTTTTCAAAACTTTTATTGTACAAAACGAATCTACCTTATTTACAACATGACAGTCTATCCATTTTGTAGTTGCATCAACAATAATTAAAAAATTATGACCTCCCAACGGCCCCATGAAGTCGATATGCAATCTACTCCAGATTAACCCATTGATTGGCCAAGGTGCCAACTCAACTTTACATGGAGTAGGTAAACATTCCATGCATCGAGCACACTGTTTCACAGTTACTTCTATATCATTGTTCATTCCGAGCCAAAAAAAATAATTTCGAGCAAGACTTTTCGATTTTACAATGCCTAAATGTGATTGATGTAAAAAATTCAATATAATTTCCCTTAATTCCCTTGGAACTACAAATTTATTATTATAAAATAAACATGAATTATAAGTCGATAATTTATCTCTAAAATACCAGAATTTCAATAAATCATCCTTTAAGAACTTTTTATCCGGCCAACCATTTGCTGTGAACTCGATAATGCTCTCTATATTTACATCATTAATCGAAAACTGTTTCATCGTTTCCGCATTTAATGTTGTTTCTGACTCGATTATGTTCACAAACTCTGACTCAACCGTATTCACGTTTAAAGAATCAATATAATTTTAAAAATAATCGCTAGCATCAATATCGTCGCTACACACATCTAAATTATCCTTATTATTAATCGGCATTCGTGATAAGAAATCCGCTTTGTTATCACCTGACTTAATATGCTCTATACTATAGTCAAAAGTCTGGAGTATTAGGGCGTACCTCTGCAGACGGTTAGCGGCCAGCACAGGTACTTGCTTATCCGTGTTCAAAATGTGTACTAACGATTTATTGTCGCAAGCCAAAACAAATTTATTGCCGTATAAATACTGAAAGAATTTCTTCAACCCAAAAATTATAGCACACGCTTCCTTATCTAAAATAGAGTACTTTAATTCTGTTTCTGACAATAATCGGCTAGCAAATGCGATAGGTCTCTCTAAACCATTATCATATACATGGCAAATCACCGCTGATAACGCTTTTTCAGATGCGTCTGAAATAAGTTTAATTGGTAAATTAGGATCAAAATGCACTAAAATATTATCTGACGTCAGCAGTTTCTTAACTCGCTCAAACGCAATATTACATTCCTCCGACCACACATATTTTACTCCCCTTTTTAACAAGTTATACAATGGAGACAAAATACCTGAAATATTATGAACAAAAATTCTATAATATGAAATAACCCCAAGTAAACTCCTAAGTTCCGAAACATTTTTCGGTACTGCCATTTGAGTAATCGCACAGATTTTATTTTCTAAAGGCATAACTCCTTTCCGCGAAATTTTAAAACCTAAATATTCTATCTCAGTTTCTAGAAAAGAACACTTATTTTCATTAATAGTTAAACCACAATCACTTAACTTGCTAAGTACAGATTCACAAATAGAGAATAATTCCTCTTCAGAATTTCCAAACAACAAAATATCATCTAGAAATATACGAACGTTACGAAGTCTACCTACTACCGCCTGAATAACTTGCATAAATATAGCCGGGCTTGTGGTCAAACCGAAAGGCAACACTTTATACCTGAATAAACCTACATGCGTACTTATCACAAATAATTTCCTCGACTTCTCGTTCAACGAAATCTGACCAAAAGCATTACGCAAATCTATTTTCGCAAAAAAATTTCGCACCATTTAAAGATGAAATTAAATCTTCTATACGAGGCAATGGATATTTCAACTTCGCTAACATAGGGTTTAATGTGGTTTTAAAATCAGTACAAATTCTAATTGAACCGTCTTTCTTTTTTACAACAACAATCGGACTAGCCATATTACTTATTTCTACCTTTTCAATTATATCTTCACGTAACATCTTATTTAATTCCTCCTCTACCTTTCCACGTAAACTAAAAGGTAACGATCTTGGATTCACAAACTTTGGCCTGAACTCCGAAATAACTTCGATGTTAGCTTCATAACCTATAAGCCTACCCGATTTTTCTGAAAACACATGAGCATATTTTTTCTTTAAACTATCACGAAAATTTAATTGATTATCACAACTAGTCTCACTGGTATTTACCGAATTTATTCCACTTAATCCGATACCGAAAACTTGTAAAAAATTTCTACCAACAATCGTAGAATTACCGTTTTTAATTATTATAAACTGCGTATCTACACTTTTATTTAAAAATAACACACTTAAGTTAACTTTACCTACAATATTTAACCGTTTCCCGTCATATCCTGACAATTGAATATCGCATCTTTCCAATTTACAAGAAACAAAATCTTTTAAATACACTTCATGTGGAATTGCATTAATCTCAGCGCCGGTGTCAACAATCGCTCGCAGAACAGTGTTACCAATAATGAGATCTACGAATATCGGTTCCGGCCCCGTGCCGTCATGCAACATAAAAACCGAATTTAATCGTTTATTCTTATTACCTACATTAATTTTACTGTTTTTACACACATTACTAGGATGACCCGATTTATTGCACCGATTACAAAAAATATTCTTCCAACAATCTTTCTGCAAATGATTCGTTTTTCCGCACAAAAAACATTTTTTTAATGCAATATTTACTGGCGTCTTACTACGCACTGCACTTTTAAATCTGATCGGACTATCCGACCTGGATTTACGGACAACATTACTATCCTTATGCACAACATTTAAATTCATATCAACTTTCTTAAAATTAACAACATGTTCCCATGAAGCTGCTAACTGAACGCATTCCGAAAAAGAAGTATTTACCCCCTCAACGAACAACTTATGTTTCAACTTTTCATTGAAAATTCCAATAATGAATATGTCTTTTAAACAAGGTTCCAACCTTAATTCAAAATTGCACGTCAAACTAAGTCCTCGCAACCTAGCAGCGTAATCTTTAATAGATTCGTTAGCTAGCTGTTTACACTTATAAAACAACTCACGCGACTCGAAAATATTTTGAATAGGTTTGCAATGTGAATCAAATAATTTACATAAATCATCAAAAGAACAAACAGAAACCTTTTTAGGGAAACATAGATCACATAATAAAGAGAAAGTTTCTTCGGTGAGGCAACTCAGCAAAAATCCTCTTTTGCGTTCTTGTGATAACACTTTGTCATCATGTAAAATGAGGGCCTGATCCAGTCGTTCCTTGAACAATGACCAGTTTCCCGTTCTGTAACAGAACGTCCCCAAATTTTTACAAACACCCTCCATTAGACGTGGGCAAAATTGAATGACCGAATTAAATGAATAAATTCAATCTTGTGACACACTCAATCTAATTCTCAATTTCAAAAGGAATTGATTCTTCATTCCTTATCTTTGGCCTTGCATCCTACGATTTTTAACGACACCATACATTTTTAATTTCCATTTATTTTACTGTTAAATTATTTCAATGAATAATGTGTTCTGTAAACGATTTAAATATTATATTGTTTCATAGGTATTTAAATATTATTAAACGGGCCGCGCGCCGCGAAGTTTTCGACGGACGGTATTGTGAACGACTCGCCTATTACGATTGTATTCCGCTACCGCCGCGCCGCTATTCTAAAAACACCCGAACATCATAAGTCCATGTCCCAAAATGGCCAAAACGCGGCCGCGATTCATCCGGGTTGCCCGAGCATCTCTTTCACGCAAGGAATTAATCATTTATCCTAAACAATAGTCCTGACATTGTCCTAAGGTCCCCGCCGTCCCAGGTCCGTGTTCAATGTCCGCGTCCCAGGTACCTAGTCTGTCGAAATCGAGATTGTCCGATTCCGACAGACAGAGGAATTTAAACAAAAGTCTTTTTCACTTGTGACGTCATGGTCTTTTGTAATTCTTAGACCTAAAAATGACGTCAGGCGTCATCGTCACGTCAATGTCATGATATGTCCCAAACGCATCCCAGTCCTAGGTCCGCAGCTCGCGAGTAAATCAAGTCACTGCTAGGTAAGACACAAAACATTAATCAAAAGTTACTAATTCATTCGTCAATGCCAGCCCTTAATCCGTCCGCGCGGTTCATTTATTCCTCCGCGCGCCAAGCCGTCAATTTCATTACATAGTTAGTCGAAAACTTTCGACTTTGAATCTGAACATCAGCTAGAAAAGTGAGAAGCGACGCTTATCGGTTTTTTGGTACGTACGAAAGATATTGTACCTACCTACTTTTAGACGTAGATCTTGGGTCGATATAATATGTAAATTTGCAGATATTATAAGGCCAATTAGCTGTGGTTAGCTGTCATAAAATACTCATCTTAATGTTAAAATGATGTTTATATTAGATCACGTAAAATGGAACGAAATTATAAGTTTAATAAATAAAATAAAATCAATAAAATTTTAAGGGTGAAACGAAAATTTGTATAATTTTAAGATATAATTGCTAGCAATAAATACATTTTACATACGAAAAATTACGACACTAAAAAAAGACAAACAATATAGGATTTAGCATGCGAGATAATGAGATAGAATAATCGGTCTCCTCTTTGTGTGGTGTTTCGTAGCCTATTGGTCTCCTCTTTGTGCGGTGCTTCGTAGCCTTCCCACTCATTGTGATTTTGAAAACCGATGAAACGAAAAAGCGACACTAAAAAGAGTCGGTTTTAGCGTGCGAGATAATGAGATAGAATAATCGGTCTCCTCTTTGTGCGGTGTTCCGTAGCCTATTGGTCTCCTCTTTGTGCGGTGCTTCGTAGCCTCCCCACTCATTGTGATTTGAAAACCGATGAAACGAAAAAGCGACACTAAAAAGAGTCAAACACATTAATCTATAGGTTTTAGCCTGCGAGATAATGAGATAGAATAATCGGTCTCCTCTTTGTGCGATGCTTGGTAGCCTATCAGTCTCCTCTTTTGCGGTACTCCGTGGCCTCCCGGTCTCGTGTGCGGTGTTAGCCTCCCCATTCATTTAATTTTCAATTTTCAATTTTTTTTTTTTTTTTTTTTTTTTTTTTTTTTTTTTTTTTTTTTTTTTTTTTTGAATTTAATTGAATTAAAGGAATGAATAAAAAGAATCAATTCAAAAGGCCATGGGAATCAGACTGAATCGATTCACTCCTGGGAATCATTCTGCCCACGTCTACCCTCCATTGGGGGAAGAGCTGAAACAAAATTATCAAGACTACTTATCTCAGCACTTCCAAGAAGGCTACACTCCGAGGTCCACGTTCCACGTGCACGCCACCCAGAGCCGTAGATCAGCGTCCCCGTCTGGCTCCGTCTCCCGACAGCTGCGGATCCAATCCCTCTTCTCCGAGGTCTTCCTTCCCAGACTGCAGCGACGGAAACCAAGTCCCGGTTTCCGGCTAATCCACTCGATGATGATCTTGACCTTGACCCGATCCTTGATCCTTGTACCCCGTTACACGGTGTACCCTTGTGTATCCTTGACACGAACCTGTACCCCGTTACACGGTGTACCCAACGACAATAATTTTGCAAATTGCCGTACCCACACACGCGTATACTTGCGTGTGGCTGCTCCAAATTCTTCTTAACGCGATCGCTCCTGCGATCGGCCAATTTCCTGACAATCCTTCAGATTCCGAAATCTACCGCGTAGATCCTTCCAATTTACGTAAAAATTTACGAACTACCGAGCTGCGCCAACTGTTGTGTCTTGGATCGGGTAGTAAATATAACATCTGTTAATGTTACAATGTTTATTGGTTGCCAGATTAATAAGGAGAGAGCGCTCAATAGCGGTACATCCCTTTTATACTTCCCATACTCGCTATCTCGCTCTCATGCCGTCACCCTCATACACATACGTCACAAAGATAGAGTCATTAATACTAAAAATTATAGGAAGCATATAATCAAAGATATAAATCAAATTGATGATTTATGTAAAAAATGTTTGGCTTTCCGGAAACTATAGAACATATTATATCTGGATGTTCTGTATTAGCGCCGTCCGAGTTATACATTTAGGCACAATCAGGTTTTAAAAATATTTTTCCCATTTGGTCTCTTTGACATGTTGTTCTTGTATTATTTTGTATTTATTATATTTATATAGTGCAATTGCATAACATGGATTGACTAGATGATCATTTGTGGTGAAAAGTGTGTGAAAGGGTGCATTTTTTCCTGTGGGAAAGATTTAAACCGGACCTAAAATCTGAAGGGTTTATAACATATATTTGATATTGAAGATAACAAAAAATGGTGAATTCATGGTAACTTTTATATACACTAGTAAATTTTCAAAACTTTGAAGGAAAATTTTCAAAACTTTGAAGTGCATTCCGAAGGAAAATATCGTATCAGAAATTTTAAAAAAATTATAAAAATCGTTTTGAACCCGTCTAGAACCCTTTAATCGCTCTTAGAATTCGCCTTAGAGTGCAGGCTAAAGTCATTTTAAAAAAAAAAATAATTAGCACCACAAAGGAGGCCCTGAAGAAAATTGTTTCCCTCGGAGCCTATATCATCTTTGGGTATGCTTTGTGGAGGGTCTTTTTGGGAAAGGAAAGAGAGGAAGTTCTGGGAAGGATAAGGATATTTGTGGTAGGTAGCAATCTGTGGGATAGTGTGTCCAGGAATGACGGACGTATTAATCCATCCCTCCCACTGTGGTGCAAGGCGATGGTCCGAGAGAGTATGGCTGGATAAGTCAAAGGGACTCCCTTAACCATTCTCACCCGATGCGGCATGCCATGCAGCTAGTGGGCAGACGCATCCGCCGCCAAGACCCGGACAAATCTCACCCCGTGAAACCGGGCATCCCTGCTAAGTCACCAGCGAACCACTTGGAGTGACCTATGGCAGAGGTGTTGGTTATCCAATAAATGGATCCCGGTGCAGCGGTAAATTCTGACTGAGTTCTTTCACCAGGGCAATACCGAGAGTATCTTCCACTCTGTGCTGCAAATTTAATACATAAATTATTTTTTTAAATTAGTCGTGAGACAATGCGAATTTGAACCCACGATCGCTGAATTCGTAGTCAAGAGCCTTACTTCTCGATCACGGAGGCCGTTTGTTCAGTAAAAACGAGTCTAAAATTAGTTAACAATGTTAACACGTCAATTTGACAGGTTTCCCTGGAAATACTTACCTATACACAATTACACACATAAATACATTATTCATATCTGTGAAATTAGAAGGCAGACAAAGAAAATCGAGTCAGATAAATAATATTAATGCGATGAAATAAAAACGGTGTTTTCTTTCTTTATTTTAAATCTGAAAAGTTTAATCCGTCAAATGAACGGGTTCCTTAAATCTAGTAAGTGTTAAATAACATTCGAAAAAAAAAGACAACCGCTCATTCCAAACCTAGAAATGCCTTGTGGGGGAGTTCCTGGTCCAAATATTTGGTGACCGGACGATTCAGAATGAATTCATCCCAACACCGTAATTGAAAAGTGATGAAAAAATTCATAAAAAATTGTTTACGTTTTGTGAGAATATGGGCTATTTTTCCTTTTTATTCAGAGCTTTTAATGAATTTTCATTGAAGTATTGAGTTGAGTTGATTCTGAGTTGTCATGAAACCAAATATTTACCTAGTAGGGGCTTAAATTTCAAATACAAAACTGCGCTTACGAGATACAAATTGGATGGAAAACCACTTTATTAAGTACGTAAAACACATACAGCCCTAAGGAGCCATTACCGGTTGATATAATTCTATATACTTAACCAAAAAGTGATTTTCATAAAAAGTTTTTTTTTATAAAAAAAATTATAACTAAAGTTTTTTTCACCATGCTACGGGTTAAAAGTTTATCACAAAATTTAAAATACGCTCTGGGTATAAATAAATGGTGTTCTCCCCAGAAATAAATCATCCTCGTTAGCACCATTATCTGGTCGAGTCACTGATTTATCGTTTTTGGTGAAACAGAGGGAAATTATTTATTTGTAAAATGTGTCGCGATCTCCTTTTTCTTCTGGGATTTCTATGCATATCTTGTGTAGAAGGTAAGTAGGCATTAAACATTTCTACATTCTTGTCATATGAGAAGCTTAATTAAATAGCGTTTACCCATCATCACTGCGCTACATTTCGGGATGAGTTTGATCTCCTCCGTGAATATTTATTTATTATAAGACCTTTGTACAATGTATAGATTTCCGTGTTAATTCATGCGCTATTCTAGGGATGTCCCTGTGTTATAGCGGGTGAAGTTTACGGGTTAGAATTAATTATAATATGGTTGATAAATTATTTTTTTAGTTGTTAAATTATACAAATTAAATTAAATTACAAGTTTTACGTATCTTGGTTAAATAAATTAAATTATTACTTATTAAATTATTCAAATTAAATTAAATTACAATTTTTATATATCATGGTTAATAAATGTAGTAATGGTTATTTATGGTAATATTAATAAAAGTATATTTTAGAATTGTCAGGTTGATAATAATAATTATTAAAATTATACAATTCAACTTAGGTAACAAATTTTATACATCATAGTTTCTAAGTGTAAGGATCCATTAAGAAATTTTTTAATGGTATGAGGTTAGGTTTCGGTTTTTAAGTTCTCCGGGAGATTATTCATTGATCTGTCGTCTCTTGTCATTCTTTTCCTACCTTCCCATCCTGCTCCAATCGACTTCAACACGGTCAACTTACCTCTTCCACGGTTTGCCGCTAGTCACTTCCACTGGCTACCCACTAGGTTTTGATTTTTACTGCCATCTGCCATTAACACCAAGGGCACATTGATACGTTTTAAATAAACCTCTTACAATTTCACAGTTAGCAGCAAATATTTTCAACATTTGGTTTTATTTTAGTCGTATCAGCTGAAGAACCTTTCTTCAGAGATGACTACTTTTACTCCGCTGCTTTTAATGCGTTCTTTAAAGAACACAAAGCTGCGCTGGGCTGGAGAGAGGCGGTGTCCAAGTGTTCCTTGGAAGGCGCTGAGCTTGTGGTACCAACATCTGAGGAAGAGGTGAAGTCGTTGCTAACTTATATGGCCAGCACCACCAGCAATGTGTGGATTGGGATACATGACTTATTCATACAACAGAACTACGTGGCAATCAATGGTATTTTTTCCTTTTTAATTTCTTATTTACACATGTGTATTGTGCAAATTATTGGAATAATTGTCAATTATTATGGTAAAAGCATATGAATTGCTTGTAAAATAAAATTTTTATTTAATTATTTAAGGAAATATCTTCCCTGATGGCTTCAATAACTGCTTTTACTCATTTTGGCATGGACTCCGCTAGTTTTTGACAATTTTAAGAGATCCTCTCATTGTTCATCTTTGTTCTTGTAGTGCAGTTGACTCTTTCAGGATAAGGAGATAACTGTTTAATATTGGCCCGGTAATACACCAAAAATGAACCCTATTGAGAATTTATGGGCCATTTACAAAGCTAGAGTACGCATCGACTGCACTACACGAACAAAGATGGCAAAAACGCCTTTTCAGGTTTCCATACCAAAACGATTGAAAGCAGTTATTGAAGACATAAGCGGAAACATTTCCTATTAATTTGCATAATGGTTGTTCCATAATTATGTAAAAAAATTATTATTTCACAAGCAATAAATGCTTTTACCATAGTAATTGACAATTATTCCATTAATTTGCTCAATACTGTATGTAGAGATATATAAATTTAAGTTCCGTATATTCCGTCCGCAAATATCGAAAAGTAAATATCAAATGACTCAACATTTAAAAAAAACATTGTATTTATGTAGAAGATTGTATTTATATACTTTTTATTCTGAAGTTTTAATGGAAACGGAACATTCTACGTGTTTTAAATTGACTCTTAATTTATCACAGTTAACTACTGAGCTGCCATTTTATCAATTTTTAAAAAACTTTACATTCCCCACATCATCATCACTATTGGCTCTACAACCCCTGGTGGGTCTTGGCCTCCTCAAGAGTCTTCCTCCACTCATCTCGGTTTTGTGCCAGACAATTAGGAATAAAAAGAATTTAATCGGATTTAAAAATCAAATTATTCCTGACAAATGGACATTACTATTTTCACTCATTTGTTTGCTCCTTGCGTTTAAATTGACTCATAAATTGTACTGAGTGATAGTTCTTAACTTTACAAAACCTATATAAATCAGATTTAAAAATCGAACCATATCTGACAAATTTTCAAAGTATCAAAAAAGTGTCACGGTCATACCGCGCAGATCAAGAACGTTTAGACGATAATGAACGTGTTAGATTTACAACAACAACTGGAAAATAAGCAGAAAGAAAGACTTGAAATCTTACGAGTAGAATCGCGAAGAAGAAGAGCAGCGCATTCATCTCAACAACGTCAAGAAGAAATAGATCAACGCAGAAGACGAATGCAAATGCAACATTTTAATAAACAAGCTTCGTCTCATCGAATTGATTTTTCATACGAACCAGATATTCTGTACAATGCCTCATGTAAATTTGTTCAAATCGGTAAAATGGATGTCCACACCGCAAAGCGATAAAAATTAAAGGACAAACTCAAGGAATGTGTTGTGCGAGCGGAAAAGTGAACCTGAAATTGAACAGCCAATAGCACAACTGAAGAATTTATTGAATGGAATTACTGATGATTCAAAACGTTTCCTCAAAAAGTCTTTAAAAGCATTAGCATTTTCTTGAAAGACTTGAGAAATAATCCTGTTCCATTTGGTAGAGTAGTGATGCTACTATCTGGTGGCTACAGGCACACGCTTTGCGTCATACCTCGCTCAACACCAGCTGATGAATTTATTTATTTACGCCCTAGTGGGCTTTTACAAAGATAGATAATAATAGTTTGGCAGGTACGTAGTGCACAATATATAATGATTAAATTAATACTTAGTTAAATATAAAATTAATTTTAATTAAAATCATACATTTCATTAAAGTAATTATAAAGCCTTCGTTTTATAACTAATACAGAATCTGCAAAAATGTCTACAATATTCCCAAATTTATTGCCAAAATGATGTTATCTATTTATAGGTTTGAGCCTCAAATTTTTTTTTTAAATTATTGTCACAGAAGAAGGTAGCACTTTGCCTCGTATTTCTGGTCGGTACGTAAAATTTTATTTTGGCGAGAATTTCAGGGTTGTCAATGCAATTATTAATGATTTTATTTAATAGTACAAGGTCAGAGATGATCCGCCTATCTGACAGCGTAATTAAGTTGAGTGAATTGCGTGCTTGCTTGAAATATTAAACTTTTTAGAGCACTATAAACAAAATGCATTTAACCACGAATATGAGACTCCAACTTCAGATTGATCCAACAGCTGCCATATTTCCAAGACAATTACTCAAAGTCGGTAACGGCTGTACCTGCAAATCTAGAAACAGGAAAAATCAGCTTCCCATCTAATTTCTCTAATATCGTAAATTTAAAAGCGGAATTAGTAGACAAGGTATTCCAAAGCATAGAAACAAATGACCAAAATTTAGCAGCTAAAAATGTCGACATACATGATATGAACAACATTATTCTAAACAAAATCGCAGGTGAAACAATGACATACAAATCAATTAATTGGAGTGCCAATTATATTACTTCGAAACATCAGTCAGCCTAATTTATGTAATGGCGCAAGATTAGTAGTTAAAAAATAATAAATAATCTAATCGAAGCAACAATTTTGATTGGGCCTCATAAAGGTGAAGACGTACTACTTCCACGAATACACTTATTCCGACAGATATGGCGTTCGAGTTCAATTTCCAATGTGCCTTGCCTTTGACACTGTTAAATATGACCGAATCGGATAAGGACACATTAGCTCAGTTGGTAGTGTTGCGTTTCGGCAAGGCGAAGGTCCTGGGTTCGAGTCTCAGATATTCCCGCATCTTTTGCTAATTTTTCTGTTTTCAGATTTTTCATTTAGTTTCGCTTATATTGTACTCATTTAATTAAATACTACAATTTGAAGTTTAACTCATCAAGTTAAAAAAATATATAATAATAATATTTTGCCCGGATATCGTGTATCCAAAGTATGCCCGTATCTTGTAAAGAATATGCTTTCTTTATATATATAAGTATTTATATATTTATGCTGTTTATTTTTTTCACGTGTATATGTTTAGATTTTGATTTAGATTCTTACAATGAGAAATATTTACAAAATGTTTACATCAAACAAAGCGGTGTATGAAATAATATTCAAAATCTGAAAAAATATTCAATAACCAAAATACCTGTATGATTTAAAAAAATTTCCCGTTAAATTCTTGTCGCCTCTTGATAATTTATATAATTATTTTCGTTATTAATTCTTTATAGGCATTCCAACGTCAGAGTTATACTTGAATCATCCAGACCCCAACCCGGGCGAGGGAAAAGACTGTGTGCAGATTCTTCAAAATGGGCAATACCATGACGCACCCTGTGAGGCGGCCAGCCGGTTTATCTGTAAGAAAGCCCTCAGCACTCTGACAGTTAATATGGATTGTGGAACTTACGACCCAGGTATGGAAAAAATTTATGTAATGTAAAAAAACAGAAATGTAATTTTATAGTAATCATTCGACTAGAACAATCGCATTCGATATTATAAGCATCTGGTTTCCTCGTACCTCACGGAAATTTTAAGATTTTGTATGAATTTTGCGCAAATAACAAAATGGTATCCATCATATAATTTAATAATGCAATGCTTATACGGGTTGTTTACAAAAAACAACAATTTGTTAAACATTTTAAGTTAATTTTCGCATTCTGTGTAAGTTGTATTCAAATTGTATGATTATTTTTAATTTTAAGAAGCAACCGAATATAATAACAGAATCCGAATGTGACTTACACAGAATGTAGAAATTAACTTCACCTTTTTTATGTATTGTTCAATTTTTTTAAACAACCCGTTCGCATTTAATTTATTTTAATGAACAATTTTATAATTGTTTGTAAACCTTGTCGTACAACTCCAACACCAATTTAATTATTTATTACATTATTTATTATTTTTATATTTAAGTGTGTAAAACAGGCATGGTGTACAAAATTTACGAACACGAATGTTTAATAAATAAATTAAACAAAAACAAAAACTAAATGACAAAAAGATGGGTATTTTACTATTGGCGCCTGTGTTAACGACACACCGATTTGGTTTATAACTGTTTTTTTTTTTTTATATAAAGAGCGTCTTCACGTTATCACCTTTATACGATTGATGGATGGTAGTCTTTTTTTGTAGGAGAAATTCTATCACTGTTCAAATTGATTGGGTAAACCTTCATGATAAGCAATTACAAAGATTAATTTTCTTTGTGTGGTTTAAAATACTTCTTTATCAATTTTTTTCCAGAATACAAAAAGTCTACAACATTAGACGATCATTGTATCAAGTTCCACCGTATCCCAAGGACCTGGTACGAGGCTTATGAAGTCTGTTCGGCCGAACAAGCTCATCTCGTGGTCCTTAACAGCGCCGAGGAGGCTCAACACTGCTTGGACTTATTTAATGAACACGCTGGCAGCTCACTGGATACCAACTTTGACAGGAATAATATTTGGCTTGGGTTTCATAACTTGATTCTCCCAGGGCAATATGAGACAATCGACGGTGTGCTTCAAAGTTTACATATTAAACCTAACTAATAATTAAACTAACATTATTTTTTTAAAAGCTCTTAGTACCTAGTATATGATAAATCATCATCATTTCTTGAGCCTTGCAGATGTGGACATATGAAGACCTACCTCAATTTTATTACAGTGTTACCGATTCAGCATTCACATTAAATCATCTTTTTAAATACATTAATATCTATTTGTATTTCACTTTTGTTTGTATGAATGAAACGGATTCTTGGAAGTGGCAATTTACCAACTTTGTGCTTACACAATTTTGTTTTGTGTTCTATCTATGTCTATCTCAGACTGCACAAGAAAACCTTCCCCGTTTTAGTAGCGGCAGCGAGGCGAGGTTTGTTAAGTTTTGTAAAGACACAGCTGGCGTATGTTAGGTGGCGTATGCTGATTTAGATATATACTTATTGATTTCTTATTCTTGGAGACCATTCACAAATACCAAGCAATTGATAGAGGTTATTGAACTATACCTTAATTATAATAACATTTATTTATCAATAGATTATTATCAATAAAATTGATGAAAAGGTCATTGCTCAGCTTCAATTCAGGATTTCACCTGGAATGCAGCTGGTTTTCAGTAGTGCCTCCAAAGTGGAGCTCCCCTTAAGGGGAACTGCTATTATTTAAAATAACAATTATTATAACTGTGTTTGTTTTTCAATTCAATTTAATTTATTCATTTTAAAAACCTATCTTGTTGATATTGTAGGACAGAAGCTAGAGAAAGCGGGGTACAGTGAATGGCAGGACGGACAGCCCGACAACGGTAATAACGACGAACACTGCGGGACTCTGATGGTGGGCTTCGGAAGGAAACTGAACGACAAGTCCTGTAACTCACGGCTCCTCTTCATGTGCGAGAGGAAGATATCGGTTTCTGCTTTTTGTCCTTCGGGTATGCTCAACTAATTTCAGGATAATATTCCGGAATTTTAAATTTTTGTTTATTTGAAAAAAAATTGCAGTTTCTTTTAAAACCTGTTTATCACCGAACAAGCTTTTATTCGAAACGAAAAAAAAACAAAATTTTAGGAGATTTTTCATACGAAAAAATATTACATTGAAATTGTTTATTTTTCAAAGATATCCAAGAAGTAGACAATAATATAAGGTTGATTTTAAAACCGTTTGCATTGATCCTCTTACATGTTGGTGTTTACCGTGTAATGTTACGCAAAATGGTCATAATATTTTAAA
Source organism: Limnephilus marmoratus (assembly GCA_917880885.1). Classification (NCBI taxonomy): domain Eukaryota; kingdom Metazoa; phylum Arthropoda; class Insecta; order Trichoptera; family Limnephilidae; genus Limnephilus; species Limnephilus marmoratus. The sequence continues at coordinate 932,286 of OU862930.1, forward strand.
AAAACATGTAAATCTAGAAAATTACGTGAATTTACCATTCCTGCCCGCTTTGATAACATGCCGGTTGTAAGGAATTACTAGTAAACGTAAAACCTAATGGAATAATTCTAAGCAACAGCTTTTTCCCAAAAAAATAATATTCAAGTGCTATGAAAGTTCTATTCAAATTCCTTATTATTCAAGTACCTACTGTGAAACTACTGACCCAGAATAGAATAATAACAGAACACGAATAAAACTTTCACAGAACTTGACCGGTCAGTGACTGAGTAGGCATTTTGCCTTGTTCCCCCGGGCGACTGAGTTCAATTCCTCGGCTAGCTAAGCCCTCCATTACTACGGCTTGTAAAAACACCGTTTTACTTATAAATTTTCCGTTACAGGATACAAAATGTATTCGTCGATGCCACACAGTTGCTACAAACTTCATACCACTGCTAAAACCTGGATGGACGCGTACAAAGTGTGTTCAGCCGAAGAAGCACACCTAATTGTCATAAACAGCGCCAAGGAAGCCAAACTCAGCTCTGACATATTCTTAAAATATACCCGAGCTAATTCAAAGCTGTGTGACTTTTATAAGGATGGCTTTTTGGTCGGAATTAACAATTTGATAGCAAAGCAATACAGAACAATTGATGGTGAGAATACTATTTTTTGGTATTTAATACATCAATTTGGAAGGCGGGTGGGATACCGCCACTCCGGGAACCATTTATTAGTTAACCAACACCTCTGCCATAGGCCATCTAAAGTGGTTCGCTACGTTTGGTGACTTAACAGGGGTGCCCAGGTTCATGGGGTGAGATTTGTCCGCGTAATTGGTTCCGGACGTGTCTGCCCACTGCACCGGTTCCATGCCAACTCAGAATAAAGTCAACTCAACACCTCTTTGAAAAGTCATTAAAAGCTATGAAAAAAATAATTTTATAATAACCTAGGACTTAACCTAATTTTATATATATATATTTATTTGTAGTTATACTTTTAATGACTTTTCAAAGGAAGTACTGAGTTGATTTCATTCTGAGTTATCCGGTCACCCTGCCCACCAACTGCATGGCAGGCCGGATCGGAAGAGACTGTTTGAGGAAGACCTCTTGATCTCTCCAGCAAGACTCTCTTATTTTTCTTTACTACAAAATCGACTCCAATTGTGATGGACCAGTTTCTAACTTTATAATAATATATATATATGTTTATTTCGCAAGTGTAAGAATTTAAATGTCGCTAACCACTCAGTATATTTGGGCACTAGTGGGGTTAGAGGGGACTGCGAGCGAGCTTTTTAGAATCTTTCGACTGTATTGGTGTGCAAGTGCACAAATACATACAAATGTGTCCACTTTAATATGATTTGCCTGCAGCCACTTATTTACTTCACATTGCTCTCCCCATTTCTTCAGGAGTCCAATGTAGCCACGGAAACACCTTTCTTAACTCTCTGCAAAAAGAATACTAATTAAAATTGGTTGTTCACTGCGAAAATCCGTATGGCTTTATACATGGCTCCGAGTGCTACGTGCTGTGATCCAAACTAAATAATGTCCAAGTACTTCTTCTAACCAACTTCTCTTGGAATTACAATATTTCACAAATGGGGATACCATATTTGTGCTGAAACCAGTACGAACAATTTCATCTTTAATATGAGGGCTCACATTTTGTAATTTTCAGGAAGGACCCTCTCTGAGGCAGGCTACAGTAACTGGGGCCCCGAGAGCCCCTCCAGTGGAACGGATCAATGTGGGGCACACTTGCAGCACAAGGACACCCCACGCGGGTTCTTCCAGCTGCAAACTGTCCCGTGTGCCTCATTGCCCCTTCTGTTTATGTGCGAGAAGAAAATTTTTAATCCGAAGGAGGAGCCCAGCGCTGCAGCTTGTAGAGTTTGTAGAAGTGACGATCCTGGTACGAATACACTGTCCTTTTAAATATTATCATTATATTGCTCTATAAAGAACTCAAACTAATGCCCCGTAACTTACTCCAGTTGGGGTTGTCATAGTTCCATAGGAGAGTAATTTGGACTAATATGCGTTATTCGCAATTTTCTAAGTATTTTTTATATCTTTGTAGGTAATTAGCTACACAGCTTTTCTCTTTTAATAAAATTATTGTCCGCCTCAGCACAGGAACCCCTAGTGACGATACAATATCTGTACCTAACATAACCATCATATTTTGTATATTTATAGAATTATTTTATACAGATGCTTAAATAAAAAAATTAAAGATTATTTAATGAAATAATTAAAAACACTTTGTTTTTACCATGATAATCTTTATTTAAAAAGTCAACATGTTTCAAGAACGATGTTCTCTTCATCAGGACATTATATGTACTAAAACTAAATGATCAAATATAGAAAGACAGGCGTGGGTACAAATAGAAGTAGTGGGGGAGGAGAGAGGTGGAAAGGGGAGGTGCTTAGAAGATCAACAAGGGGGAGGGGGAGAGGTGGAAAGGGGGGTGCTTAGAAGAACATAGACAAAAAATTACAATGGAAATATGTTTAAGATAGGGTTATTCACAAAATTAATTTGATTATTAATAATATTTAAAGATCTAAGTGAAAACCACTAATGTTATTGAGTAAATTTTTTTTAAAACCAGTATTTATATCAAATGAATGGTTAAATTCAATTAGATGGTTAGCAAATTCTGAATAATTATTGCTATTTAGACATCTCAAATTTTCAATTATTTCATTAATAAAATGGTGCCACAAAGTGAATTTGCAAAATTTGAAGAAAAAAGTATTAATTTTTTATTTGACCTTTCCAATATTTTCACGCATAAATTGTGTAATACACAATTAAAATAAAATGTTGCCATGCTTGCCAAATTATATCTCCAAATTACGATGGCACTATCAGTGCCCGCTTACCCCACAGTTTTCCTACGATATAGTACACCACACACACACACAAGACACAAGCAACAGAATATGTTTAAAGTGATCCTACTTATTGCGATTATATGCATAGTATTTGGGAGGCGAATATGGGTACCACCGCCCCGGGAACCATTTATTGGATAACCAACACCTCTGCCATAGGTCACCCCAAGTGGATTTCTACATTTGGTGACTTAGCAGGGTTGCCCGGGTTCATGCAAGTGAGGTTTGTCCAGGACTTGGCGGCCGATGTGTCTGCTCACCAGCTGTGTGGGGGACAGGATCGAGAGAGACTGGTTGAGGGAGGTCTTTGTCCTCTCCAGGCCAGAATCTCTCGATTCATCGCCTTGCACTACAGTTGGAGGGATGGATTCATACGTCCATCACTCCTGGACTCACTGACCCCCAGTTTCTTACCCATCCCTCGTACATTTTTCCTTTCCAGAACTTCCTCTCTTTCCTTTCCTTAAAACAACCCTCCACATAGCATCTCCTAAGATGACATAGGCCCTGAGGGAAATTATTTTCCTCATAGCCTCCTGTGTGGGGCTAATTTAAAAAAATATATATAATACTGGTGCATATATATATATATATTTGCACCAGTATTGGGGTAGACTATTTCCCCTGGAACCGACACGTGTTTCAGATACATAATAATATAATTAGTATGAAAAAATAATTTCCAATCAAAATTATTCATTTACAAATTTTATATTTAACAGCCGATGTGGATTATCTGTTGCAGGATATAAACAATACCCATCGATGCCAGAGAGTTGTTACAAACTACACACCACCAAGACCAGCTGGCCTGAAGCTTACAAAGTGTGTGCAGCAGAACACGCAAACCTCGTCATCCCGAACAGCGCTGCGGAAGTTCAACTTCTCACAGATATATTCTTACAGTATGCAGATGCAACATCAGGCGGCTTTGATAAGAACGGGTTCATGGTGGGCATTACCAACTTGGTGACTAAACCAGAATTTAGAACAATCGATGGTAAAAGAACACTTTCAATTTATAATTTTAACTCATCGTTTTAACGATAACGATAACGATAATATTTTAATATTCACTTTCTTCAACATTGCTAGAAATCATGGCAATAGGCGAGTATAATTTGGGATGTCTGTATGTACCGCCGCCCCGGGAACCATCTACATAAATACACCTCTGCCATAGGTCACCCTAAGTGGTTCGCTATGTATGGTGACTTAGCAGAGGTGCCCAGGTTCATGGTGAGATTTGTCCGGATCTTGGCGGTGGATGTGTCTGCCCGCCAACTGGATCGGAAGAGACTGGTTGAAGGAGATTTTTTGACTTCTACAGCAGGATTCTCTCGGAACATTGCCTCGCACCGCAGTGGGAGGGATGGATTCATTTGTCCGTCACTCCTGGACACATTTACCCTCAGATTCCTAACCACTTCTCATACCCTTTTCCTTCCCAGAACTTCCTCTCCTTCCTTTCCCTACGATATAGGCCCTGAAGGGAATTGTTTTCCTCAGGGCCTCCCTGTGTGGGGCTAATGTAAAAAAATAATATCAGAAAAGAGGCATGCCTCCCTGCTGACGCCTTTCTCTGTCGCACGTATGTTTTACGCATCTTTCTCTTTCGCTTACAGTCATTGTAAAGTCTTATGCCTGTGCGAGAATGGATCGTACCAAGTTAAGGTCGGCATTAAAGTTTGGCGTGTACCATAAATGGTATTTTACACCAGTGTTTCCAACTCGGCTATAAACCGAGGACATCTGTTCTAAAATAAATGGTTTAGCATCTCGCTCCAGCAAATAGCTCCTCTCTCAGATATTTTGTTTTTTTATACGAAACTCTTTAACTTAAAACAATAATTAATAAAATAAATACTTACCGGTTTCGTTGCTCAGAAATTCCGTTTTTTTCTTCTTTTTGATGATCCGTAGTAACCCGGGTGATATCTAGTTTAAAAATTGAGTTGGCAACACTGGTTATAAAACCAAAAAATACATAAACATAAACGTGATTTATTTTTGAGGTTGTTATGCCGTTCAAATACATCAGATATCAATTAGCCTAGAACCTGCCTAACTCGCAACACGGTATAATACCCCAAAAATAAATCACGATAATACTTTGACAGTGAAATTCTTAAGTAATATCTAAATTGAATTTGATAAACGGATACGGGTACCACCGCCCCGGGAACTATTTGTTGAATAACTAACACCCTTGCCATAGGTTACCTCAAGTGGTTTGCTACGTTTGATAACTTAGCAGGGGTGCCTGGGTTCATGGGAAGAGCTTGATCTCGGTCTTGCGTGGTGCGTGGTGGACCGGATCGGGAGAGACTGGTTGATGGAGACATTTTACGTCTTCAGTCGGACTCTCTCGACCCATCGCCTTGTACCGCAATGGGAGGGCTGGATTCATACAACCGTCGCTCCTGGCAACACATAGACCCTCAGAGTCCTGCTCACCCCTTATATATTTTTCCTTCTCAGAACTTCCTCTCCTTCCTTTCCCTAAAAAGACCCTCACACAGCATTCTCAGTTGTTTTCCTCAGGGTCTCCTGTATAGAGTTAATATTATTAAAAAATATATATTTATTTTTTAATATACTTAATTTTTTTTTTACATGAGCACCACACAGGAGACCCTGAGAAAAATAATTCCCCATGCTCAATGGATGGAATTTTTACTACAAAAGGGGATGGACGTTCTCGGTGGGTAGGAATCTGTGGGTGAGTGTGTCCAGGAGTGACGGACGTATGAATCCATCCCTCCCTTAATGGTGCAAGGTGATACTCCGAGGTAGTACTGCTGGAGAAGTCAAAGGGACACCCTTAACTATTCTTTCCCGATCCGGCCTGCCATGTGGTGAATGGAAGCATCCGCTGCCAAGATCCGGACAATCACACCCCACGAACCTGGGCACCCCTGCTAAGTCACTAAACGTAGCTTACCACTTATATTAATGATATGGTTGGTGAATTGTTGATTACTTCTAAAGAATCGCGGGATCAAATCCCGGCGTCGCAAATAAATTTTATTTGATTAATTTGTGTATTTCACAATTTATTCATTAAAAATAATATACAGTATATTTGCGGCACGTTTAAGAGTGGAAGATACTCTCAGTATCGCCCTGGTGTAAGACCACCATTCAGAATTGAAACGTTGCTTGAAATGGCTTCTGCCGTGTTTGGTGACCAGATCTGAATAGCCAGGTACTTCCCCACCTTCCTCTTCCCTATCTCCTTCCCCTCCCCACTGCTTTCAGGCTCACAACATACACCAATTGGGGACTACGGCATTACTTGACTCGACTATGACTACGACTACTACACTCTTGTGCGGTATTCACGCTCTTGTTCGTATTGTTCTTTAGGAGTTTAACAATAGTATTGTTGCAGGTAACACCCTCTCCGAGGCGGGCTACAGTGACTGGTATCCCGGGTATCCGGTCGCTAGTTATCCCTGCGTGTTCCTCCACCAGAAACCGAGCGCTAAGCGCGGACTCTTCGTGCTGGTTTCTACAGGATGTGATGTAAATAATAGTTATTTATTCATGTGCGAGAAAAATAGTACCAAAGGTTATTGATAATATTGCAAGCAAATAAATAAATCAACACAATTTTATTTTTTATTTTGATACCAGCTTGCTATTTCACATTTGACCCATTTTCCTCAACTCGCAGGCCATTAAAAGCATACATGCACACGGTAGAAGTGAAACCTTCAGAATACAATAGTAGACAAGAATGGGGAGGCTACGAAACACCGCACAAAGGGAAGACCGGTTTTTCTATCTCATTCTCTCGCAGGCTAAATCATATATATGTATGTGTTTATCTCTTTTTAAAGTGAAAACTTCTTTAGCACCGTTGTGTTTTGAAACTCGAAACGAATAAGCGATATTAAAAGAGACAAACACATACATCTATAGGATTTATCTTGCGAGAGAATGAGATAGAATAATCGGTCTCCTCTTTGTGTGGTGCTTCGTAGCCTCCCCATTCTTAACTACTTTAGTTTTCTGAGGTTTCACTTCTACCGCGTGTGAACAGCACACTTGTAATTTTTTAAGTTAACCCCGCACAGGAGGCCTTGAAGAAAAAAATCCTTCAGGGCCTAGGTCATATTTGGCGATGCTGTGTGGAGAGTCTATTTAAGGAAAGAAAAAAGAGGAAGTTTGGAAGGAAAGGGGTATTAAGGATGGGTAGGAATCTGGGGTTTAGTGTGTCCATGAGTGAAGGACGTTTGAATCCAATCCTCCCACTGCGATGCAAGGCGATGTTTGAAGAGACTCCCTCAACCATTCTCTCGCGATCCAGCCTGCCATCTGGTGGACAGATGCATCCGCCGCCAAGACCCGGACAAACCTCTCTACATTCTAAGTCACCAAACGTAGCGAAGCACTTGGGATAACCTGTGGCAGAGATGTTGGTTAACCAATAAATGGTTCCCGGGGCGGCGGTACCCATACCCGCCTCCCAAATTGTGAAGTCTTTTTAAGGAGAGGAAAGAAATGAAGTTCTGGGAATGAAAAGGGTATGGGGGGGGTAGGAATCTATGATCTGTGCATCCAGGAGGGACGTGCGAATTCAACACTCCCGCTACGGTACATGACGATGGGTCAAAAGAGACCAGCTGGAGAGAAGAGGTCAAAGGGTCTTCCTAAAGCAGGGGTGGGGAACCTGCGGCCCGCGAAGCGTTTTGGTGCGGCCCGCGAGCACTTTTGGTGCGGCCGCTGAGAAAAAATTAAACTCAAATAGCACTATAAGAAAATTATACTCAGAAAGCGAGAACGGTTTTCTTTCACAGTTTTTCAGCTTCACTTTAAAGTTATTATTACTAAATCTGGAGAAAGTTATAACATAGCTGACAGGTGTGTGCTTACGTATGCACCTTTATTTCTAGAAATCAGGTTAGATCAAATACATACGTAATCCAACATCTTTTTTTAGTTTTATTTTAATTACTTATCACTTGTACGATAGCGAAATTAATATCGAAAAAATATCTCAGTATTGATGACAATTCTATTAAGGAAGAAAAAAAAATGATGTGCTTTCTTTATATATTGCTCCACTTTTGCAATAAAAAATACTTAATTAAAATACATTATTCCATATAAATTATTGCAAATAGTTAAAAAAATATATAAAAAAATATTGCATTAAAAATTTTTGCTGAAAAATGCAGGAAAACTATTGACGTGCTCCGAGTACAATATAATTTAAGCTGGTGGACTGGTGGACCCCTAAGCAGATCCATTTCTGAGTTAAAACCACTCTTATGTTCATAATGCAAATTTCTGTTGCGGATTCATCTGCTGACGCAATTCGAAAGAAACCATCCATGTGTTTCTAGTGCAAACATTGAAGGAAAACCATTTTGTGTCCTGGGTGTAATATCTTGAAACTCGCATGCAGATTCCCTCAAAAATGAAAACCAGTTTCATATTCCGAATGATCTTTCAAAATTAGGGGAGCGGATTAATCTGCTGACACATTTCGAATATAACAGTTCTAATGTTCCGAGTGGAGTTAAAAATTTTGTTTCAAACCATATGCTGCAAAATTTGTAATTGGTAGTAAAAGCATACGCACATTACGAGAGTAATGCTAATCAAAGCTAAATAATGCTAATCAATCCCGCACGCAGATTCACTCTTAATTTAAAACCAGTCTTTTTTCAGAAGAAAATGATCAAACAGTTGTGAAATCATTTGCTGACACATTTTGATGGAAACCATTCTCTTACTCAAAGTGCAATTATAAAATTCTAGTCCAAATTATGTGTGTACTGCCAGAATAAAAAAAAACGTTTTCATGTTCTGAGTGTAGTTTTCATCCACCGCATACATATTTAATTTAAACCAGTTTTGTGTTCAGAATATAACGATAAATTAAATAATAAGTTGCGGATTCAACAAAGGAAGCCATTCTTATGTACCGAGTGAAGTTTTACATTTGATTTACACTCCACATGCTGCTAAATTCTGTGGGGAACTATTATTTAAGCTTGCGGATTCTTACGCAGGATCAACCCTTAAAACCTACCTCGTGTTCTATACACATTGTAAAAAGGGATACATTCTCGATTTCCAAGAGTGTTTTGAAAGAATGCAATTTCCAGATGCAGAATTCATGTACTTAATTTTTTATTTGAAGAATAAATGCCAAATGTGATAATAAGTGAAGCCATTGATTTCTACCCCCCCCCCCCCCCCCCCCCCCCCCGGCGCATGAAAATCTATGTGCGGCCCGCGGATGATACCACAAACGTCCAAATGGGCCCCCGATGCCAAAAAGGTTCCCCACCCCTGTCCTAAAGTGACCTGATCTGATCCGGTCCTCCACGCAATTGGTGCGCAGGCGCATCCGCCTTTAAGAGCAGGGGTCCTAGCATGGTCCATGGATAAGGATTGATAGGATAACTTTCGATTAATTCTCATAGTTCCCTAAGACAAGTGCAGATCGCTAAAGTACAAACAACAGTTGACATCGAATGTATTAAGAACACTTAGTCATTATGAACTGTTACTAATTCGTTGGCGATCTTCAATCATGCTAGAGAACGATGAGAAGTTACCGAAAGTTATCCTATCAATCCTTATCGATCGACTGTACTAGGGGGTTTGATTATACTTCACCCTGTGAACACGGGCACCCCTGCTGAGTCACCAAACATAGCGAATGCATGTTGTAAAGCATTATAATTTGTTCCCTTCTTCTCCTACTTCTCCTTGCAATATTGATCGCATTTTTATAATAAACACAGTAACACAAAACAAAGAATATAAACAAAAAGTTTTGCTGTTAAAAATATTCTTAAAATAAGGAAGAATAGTTTAGTGTCTTTTTGATATTGCTCAGCCAATGGACTGTTTCTACTCACCCAGGAGGGGGGGGAAAGGACGATAAGGTCAGAGAAGTGGTTTAGAGTGTTTAAACGGTAGATATTAGTCAACACTCTGAAGTTCGTAGATATTAGTTCAAAATATGAGCTGTAGATATTCGTCCGACATACTTTATTTTTATTTTATTTTTTTTTTTTTTAATGAAAAGATACATGATTTTATGAAATTCTACGCCAATGAAGAGTACTAGCTCTTGAGCTTGGCGTAGGAGTTATTTTACAGCTAGTTCATTTTTATAACATACATTTTACTTACATTTTCCAATAAATATAAACTATATGTAAATATAATATATAAACTACTATTTTTCACTTTTATAACATACATTTTACTTAGTGTATACAATAAATATAAACTAGGTTTTGCCCGTTGCAGAAGCAACTGACGGGTTTAAACACTATGCGATTTGACGTGTGAACGTGGATGAAGCGAGGAAGAGTGTGTGTTAAATTAAATATATGAAGAAACCTGAGGTTACAGTGACCTTGCAACGCATGCCGGGTACCCGTTGTATATAATGTTATGTAGTGCAGCGCTTGCATTAAAATGTAATTTCCCAGGAATTGGAATGGAACCATTACAGTTAAGTTGACCCCGAGGTTACAGTGACCTTGCAACGCATGCCGAGTAACCGTTGTATATTATGTTATAAATTGCAGGCGCTTGCATTAAAATTTTATTTCCCGGGAATCGGGATGGAACCATTACAGTTAAGTTGACCCCGAGGTTACAGTGACCTTGCAACGCATGCCGAGTAACCGTTGTATATTATGTTATAAATTGCAGGCGCTTGCATTAAAATTTTATTTCCCGGGAATCGGGATGGAACCATTACAGTTAAGTTGACCCCGAGGTTACAGTGACCTTGCAACGCATGCCGTGTACCCGTTGTATATTATGTTATAAATTGCAGGCGCTTGCATTAAAATTTTATTTCCCGGGAATCGGGATGAAACCATTACAGTAAAGTTGACCCCTAGGTTACAGTGACATTGCAACGCATGCCGGGTACCCGTTGTATATAATGTTATATAGTGCAGGCGCTTGCATTATAATGTAGTTTCCGGGGACTTGGGATGGAACCATTAGAGTTTAGTTGACCCTGTGGTTAAAGTGGCCTTGCAACGCATGCCGGGTACCCGTAGTATATAATGTTACATAGTGCAGGCGCTTGCATTATTATGTAGTTTCCCAGGACTTCGGATGGAAACATTACAGTTTTAGAGAGGTTAAAGCGGCCTTGCAACGCATGCCGGGTACCCGTTGTATATAATTTTATAAAGTGCATAATTTTATAATGTTGTTTCCCGGGACTTGGTAGGGAACCATTACGGTTTAGTTGACCCCGAAGTTAAAGTGGCCTCGCAACGCATGCCGGGTACCCGCTGTATATAATTAATTTATTTACGCACAAATAGTCCATTAACAATAACAATCGGTTGCACGGTTTAGCAGTGCAAAATTTCATTATGCCGGAGCTCACTATTGTAGTTGTATTGTATTTCATTTTGCAAGTGTAAGTACTAAGTAGGTACTTTGTTGTAATATTTCACCAAAACGACGCCATTATGCTGTTGAGCATAAAATAATTTTCACTACAAATAAATTCATTAAATATCATGTTTTGATTTTTAAATGAAAAAAGTCCCCGCAAGTAAGTACCTACCTAGAACACGCGTAATGTATATATATATACAATGTTCTAATAGAACACACTTAAAAATAAAAAAAATAATTAATAAAAAAAATTGACAATTCTTTAAATTTTTCTAGTAAATTTTCAGTTCTATAAAGTTCCGTTCGAGTTCTGTAATTATTTCAGTTTTGTGATGTAACTGGTCTGTAATGATAAAACAATAGAATTTGAGTAGAACCATCACAGAACGTGAAAATTAACTTAAAAAAAGTTCAATTATTCTGTATCATCGAAACAACCTTACCATAGTATTTATTGCATTAAAACCTAATTCGTTGTGTAGGTACCCATTCAGGTAGGTACCTGCGCATTTCCTTAGATTCCGGCAATCTTAGCTTTTTTCATCATATTTGCAATACTACCGAAATAAGTAGGTACCTACCCCGAATGAATAACGTGTTAATTTGAACTGGCCAGGAATATTTAAACTTCCGATGGAATCTGTGAGCGCGTGTTTTGATGATTTTTTTTCGGAAAATTTCGAGTTTTGTCAGCATCTCCTGACGTATTTTACATGAGAATCATATGTTTTATTGTTATTAAAAGTTGCGGAATCATTCCGGCTATCGTATTTTTTAAAAACATCTAGCCCGGAATCGGTTTTTCGGCGGCAATGTGGTTTTCCGAAAAACAACGACCCAAACCGCCGAGAGTTCCGTTTTGTTAGGCTAAAACTTTGACATTTGAGATCTGCGTCAACGGTCCTAGCATTTTCCTTTGTGAAATTAAGGGGTTTTTTCGTCATTTTTTTTTTTACCAACGCCATCTGTCGGCGGGAAATATGACCGAGCCGAATCGAGTGATTCGAGCAGAGCTTCTAGTTTTCGCCGCCGATTCGTATCGGAGAATAAACCCCTGTATATATTTTATTTTGTCATTAAAAATTTGCTTACAGTTTTCATTCCCAATTTGCTTCAACCGAAACTGAACCTTAAGGTGGGTGAAACGCAAAGGGCGTACTGGTCGTTTTTGCGCCGACAAAAAAGTGAGTGAGTTTTCCCAAAACTAAACATTAATATATACTAGGTTTTGCCCGTTGCAGAAGCAACTGACGGGTTTAAACACTATGCGATTTGACGTGTGAACGTGGATGAAGCGAGGAAGAGTGTGTGTTAAATTAAATATATGAAGAAACCTGAGGTTACAGTGACCTTGCAACGCATGCCGGGTACCCGTTGTATATTATGTTATGTAGTGCAGCGCTTGCATTAAAATGTAATTTCCCAGGAATTGGAATGGAACCATTACAGTTAAGTTGACCCCGAGGTTACAGTGACCTTGCAACGCATGCCGAGTAACCGTTGTATATTATGTTATAAATTGCAGGCGCTTGCATTAAAATTTTATTTCCCGGGAATCGGGATGAAACCATTACAGTAAAGTTGACCCCTAGGTTACAGTGACCTTGCAACGCATACCGGGTACCCGTTGTATATAATGTTATATAGTGCAGGCGCTTGCTTTAAAATGTTATTTCCCGGGAATTGGGATGGAACCATTACAGTTAAGTTGACCCCGAGGTTACAGTGACCTTGCAACGCATGCCGTGTACCCGTTGTATATTATGTTATAAATTGCAGGCGCTTGCATTAAAATTTTATTTCCCGGGAATCGGGATGAAACCATTACAGTAAAGTTGACCCCTAGGTTACAGTGACCTTGCAACGCATGCCGGGTACCCGTAGTATATAATGTTACATAGTGCAGGCGCTTGCATTATAATGTAGTTTCCCAGGACTTCGGATGGAAACATTACAGTTTTATTGACCCCGAGGTTAAAGCGGCCTTGCAACGCATGCCGGGTACCCGTTGTATATAATTTTATAAAGTGCATAATTTTATAATGTTGTTTCCCGGGACTTGGTAGGGAACCATTACGGTTTAGTTGACCCCGAAGTTAAAGTGGCCTCGCATCGCATGCCGGGTACCCGCTGTATATAATTAATTTATTTACGCACAAATAGTCCATTAACAATAACAATCGGTTGCACGGTTTAGCAGTGCAAAATTTCATTATGCCGGAGCTCACTATTGTAGTTGTATTGTATTTCATTTTGCAAGTGTAAGTACTAAGTAGGTACTTTGTTGTAATATTTCACCAAAACGACGCCATTATGCTGTTGAGCATAAAATAATTTTCACTACAAATAAATTCATTCATTATCATGTTTTGATTTTTAAATGAAAAAAGTCCCCGCAAGTAAGTACCTACCTAGAACACGCGTAATGTATATGTATATATATATATATATATACATATTTATTTAACAATGTTCAAATAGAACACACTTAAAAATAATAAAAAATAATTAATAAAAAAAATTGACAATTCTTTAAATTTTTCTAGTAAATTTTCAGTTCTATAAAGTTCCGTTCGAGTTCTGTAATTATTTCAGTTTTGTGATGTAACTGGTCTGTAATGATAAAACAATAGAATTTGAGTAGAACCATCACAGAACGTGAAAATTAACTTAAAAAACGTTCAATTATTCTGTATCATCGAAACAACCTTACCGTAGTATTTATTGGATTAAAACCTAATTCGTTGTGTAGGTACCCATTCAGGTAGGTACCTGCGCATTTCCTTAGATTCCGGCAATCTTAGCTTTTTTCATCATATTTGCAATACTACCGAAATAAGTAGGTACCTACCCCGAATGAAAAACGTGTTAATTTGAACTGGCCAGCAAATATTTAAACTTCCGATGGAATCTGTGAGCGCGTATTTTGATGATTTTTTTTCGGAAAATTTCGAGTTTTGTCAGCTTCTCCTGACGTATTTTATATGAGAATCATATGTTTTATTGGTGTTAAAAGTTGCGGAATCTATCCGGCTATCGTATTTTCAAAAAACATCTAGCCCGGAATCGGTTTTTCGGCGGTAATGTCGTTTTCCGAAAAACAACGACCGAAACCGCCGAGAGTTCCGTTTTGTTAGGCTAAAAATTTGACATCTGAGATCCTGACCTATGTCAATAGTCCTATATAGCATTTTCCTTTGTGAAATTAGCGGGTTTTTTCGTCTTTTTTTTTTTTCAACGGCGGGAATTATAATCGAGTGATTCGAGTAGAGCTTCTAGTTTTCGCCGCCGATTCGTATCGGAGAATAAATCCCTGTATATATTTTTTTTGTCGAAAAAAAAAAACTCCCAGCTTCCATGTCTGAATTTGCTTCGACCGAAAGTGAACCTTGAGGTGGGTGAAACGCAAAGGGCGTACTGGTCGTTTTTGCGTCAACAGAAAAGTGAGCGGAAAAAGAGCTTTCCCAAAGTGAACAATACTATATATACTAGGTTTTGCCTGTTGCAGAAGCAACTGACGGGTTAAAACACTTTGCGATTTGCGTGTGAATGTGGATGAAGCGAGGAGGAGTGTGTGTTAAATTAATTATATGAAGAAACCTGAGGTTACAGTGACTTTGCAACGCATGCCGGGTACCCGTTGTATATAATGTTATAATATAGTGCAGGCATTTGCAAGGCGCTTGCATAATAATGTAGTTTCCCTGAACTTGGAATGGAATACAGTTAAGTTGATCCCGAGGTTACAGTGATGTTGCAACGCATGCCGGGAACCCTTTGTATATAATGTTATAATATAAAACAGGCGTTTGCAAGGCGCTTGTATTATAATGTAGTTTCTCGGAACTTAGAATGGAACCATTACAGTTAAGTTGACCCCGAGGTTACAGCGATCTTGCAACGCATGCCGGGTACCCTTTGTATATAATGTTATAATATAAAGCAGGCGTTTGCAAGGCGCTTGCATTATAATGTAGTTTCCCGGAACTTGGAATGGAACCATTACAGTTAAGTTGACCCCGAGATTACAGTGATGTTGCAACGCATGCCGGGTACCCGTTGTATATAATGTTATAATACATTGCATGCGTTTGCAAGGCGCTTGAATTATAATGTAGTTTCCCGGAACTTGGAATGGAACCATTACAGTTAAGTTGACCCCGAGGTTACAGCGATGTTGCAACGCATGCCGGGTACCCTTTGTATATAATGTTATAATATAAAGCAGGCGTTTGCAAGGCGCTTGTATTATAATGTAGTTTCCAGGAACTTGGAATGGAACCATTACAGTTAAGTTGACCCCGAGGTTACAGTGATCTTGCAACGCATGCCGGGTACCCTTTGTATATAATGTTATAATATAAAGCAGGCGTTTGTAAGGCGCTTGCATTATAATGTAGTTTTCCGGAACTTGGAATGGAACCATTACAGTTAAGTTGACCCCGAGATTACAGTAATGTTGCAACGCATGCCGGGTACCCGTTGTATATAATGTTATAATACAGTGCATGCGTTTGCAAGGCGCTTGAATTATAATGTAGTTTCCCGGAACTTGGAATGGAACCATTACAGTTAAGTTGACCCCGAGGTTACAGTGTTGTTGCAACGCATGCCAGGTACCCGTTGTATATAATGTAATGTAGAAATACAAATCCCCAAAGTTGTCCTTTATTGGATAACCAACTTCTCTGCCATAGGTCACCTCAAGTGGTTCGCTACGTTTGGTGATTTAGTAGGGGTGTCCGGGTTCATGGGGTGAGGTCTGTCTAGGTCTTGGAGGCGGATGTCCAGGACACACTGAACCCCAGATTCCTACCCACCCCTTAAACCCTTTTCCTTCCCAGAACTCTCATCTCCTTCCTTTCCTTAAAAAAAATCCTCCACACATTATCCCCAAAGATGACATAGGACCTGAGGGAAATTATTTTCCCCACGGCCTCCTGTGCGGAGCTCATGTAAAAAAAAAAAATTAAATGCATATAAATTCACCTTTCCCAAAAAGCCAGAAATAATTGAAAAAATCATGTTCTTAATATATTTTCCCTTGCTTAGTTCTGCACTCCTGGTATTTATCCTTTTAAAATTTTGTTTTATTCGAGTAAAAAAAAGAACAGAAAAAATATTCTTTCATAGCGTACTCTACCCCCCCCCCCCCCTTCCTCCATCCCGCAAAACCCCTCCCGGGTTCCCCTCCCCCTTCCCAGATTACCCTCCCCCCTCCGTGGTTTTTTCCCCCCCTCCCGCGCTCATTATTTCATTGCCGTTACATTTGGTTTTCAAACAGCTCGCGTGCCACCTATTGAAATATTTTTATGCAAATTTCGTAATGCCAGAGCTCACCAGCCAATAAACAAACATAACAAAAAAAAATTCAATTTTTTGCAGTCTTTCGGAAGTTATACGCGTACATACATTTCGACGATTGATTTTTATGCAAATTTCATAATGCCAGAGCTTACCAGTAGTTTTATAGAAACCTTGTCCTATCAGTAACGAAAACAATAAAAAAAGAATGTTCAGATTCGGTGTATTCGTTCGAAAGTTATACGCATATATACATTTCGGCAATTCATTTTTATACAAATTTCATTATGGCAGATCTCACCGGTATTTTTATGCAAAACCTTGTCCTAACAGTAACGAACCCACCAAAAAAACAATTATTCAATTCGATGCATCCGTTCGAAAGTTATGCGCGTGCAAACATTTCGGCAACCATTTTATACAAATTTCATAATGCCAGTGCTCACCAGAAGATCAATAAAAACCTTATCCTAACAATTACAAACACAAAACAAAAATAATTATCCAATTCGGTGCATGCATTCGAAAGTTATGGGCGTACTTGCATATCGGCGATTCATTTATAATATATCAGTTTCTCAGGTACCTAACGATTTTATAGTTTTTCATACAGTTAAATATACCTCAGTCAATTTCTGCGCTCCTGGTAGGTACCCTGTAACGTTTATACAGAATGTGCAATGCAATTTTTCACAAAAATGGCGCTTTAATTTTATTTTTATAATTTTATAATATATCAGTTTCTCAGGTACCTACCGATTTTACAGTTTTTCATATAGTTAAACATACGTATGTATAAAGCCGCCGACAGGGCCTAGCAGCAGAAATCTGCCAAACAGAAGTATGTAGACACAATCGGAGACATGCCATCATCAAATTCTCAAAGATTCGTCGCAATGGGATGAACGGTTAACCGTGTATAATTTAATGAAGCTAAAACAACATATTATTATCTCGGTCAATTTCTGCGCTCCTGATACTTTGGATCCATTATTTTACAAAACCTAGGGTTTTTTTTCACAAAAATGGCGCTATAATTTTATTTTTATTATTTAGGAAAACAAATTTGGTCATCGGGATAAGCACCTCATTTTATTTGATTTTATTAAATTTTGTATTAAGTACCTACTTAGTATTTAAATGGTTAATAATATTTCATTTATATGGCAACACAACCGTTAAACTTTGTCTCAACCACCTCAAGCACAGCCTGAAAATCGAACACCTGCGCCCGTTTTAGAACATTTTACATACAAATTACGTCAGGTAACGCTGTCAGGGCCTCGCTGAAAACTTGCGGTGGTTTTGAATAATGTTCCATGCTTAGTGTTGCAAGATTCGAGAAAATTTAATAAAGATTATTAATCACCCTCGTACGAATACAATCAATTTGAAACATGTTCCATAAGTCGTTGAACAACAGCATTTTTTTCGCGCTAGGATCTGCGAACGTTCCAATTTAGATTTCGACACATTTTTGAATTTCTCCAAGGAAAAGCTGCAGTTTTAGATTCTGTCGACAGGCGTCTCCGTGAAAATTGTACCTATTTTTAAACATTAGTTTCAAAATATGACTTTTCCGTGGGTTTTTCGCAAATGTCAGTTTTCCAACAAATATTACGACGATGTTTTTGTGAAAAGTGATAATTACGACGGTCAATTAACCTTTGAAAAACTCTCGTTGACGTAATTTTAATAAATTTTGGCTTCCAAGCGTGATATTTTCGACGAAATCGCATATGCAAGTCGGCCGGTGGGCAAACTAAAAATGAAGAATGACATTTAAAATTTATGTACCTAGCCAAATCAATTTTGTATGGGAGATTTTCGCTATATCTTTCTCAACTTTTCCATGCATTTAAAAAGAGATACACTCCCTTAATCGGCCTTGAGGGAAAGTGAATCTACAGATGTGCCAATCTCGATGAGCCGAGAAGTCAATTTGGCTTGCCAAATTTTAAAAACGGTCGCAAGCCAAAGTGACCCGTGAGGTTTCACCCACCCGAGGGGCAAAGTGGTCGCTTTTCCCCTCAAATCGAAAGTGAGTTTTGACCCATCACGAACGGCCGCAAGCTAAAGTGACCCTTGTTGTTTCACACACCCGAGGGGCAGAGTGGTCGTTATTCCCCTCAAATCAAAAGTGACCTTTTCCTGACCAATGGCGTGAGCGGAAAAAGTGAGTTTTCCCTGACCTATCCCAAAACCAAACAATACTATATATACTAGCGGGGCCCGTTGCAAAAATGCAACTAACGGGTTAAAAAATTATGCGATTTGCGTGTGAACGTGGATGAAGCGAGGAGGAGTGTGTGTTGAATTAAATATAAGAAGAAACCTGAGGTTACAGTGACCTTGCAACGCATGCCGGGTACCCTTTGTATATAATGTTATAATGTAAAGCAGGCGTTTGCAAGGCGCTTGTATTATAATGTAGTTTTCAGGAACTTGGAATGGAACCATTACAGTTAAGTTGACCCCGAGGTTACAGTGATCTTGCAACGCATGCCGGGTACCCGTTGTATATAATGTTATAATATATTGCAGGCGTTTGCAAGGCGCTTGCATTATAATGTAGTTTCCCGGAACTTGGAATGGAACCATTACAGTTAAGTTGACCCCGAGATTACAGTGATGTTGCAACGCATGCCGGGTACCCTTTGTATATAATGTTATAATATAAAGCAGGCGTTTGCAAGGCGCTTGCATTATAATGTAGTTTCCCGGAACTTGGAATGGAACCATTACAGTTAAGTTGACCCTGAGATTACAGTGATGTTGCAACGCATGCCGCGTACCCGTTGTATGTAATGTTATAATACAGTGCATGCGTTTGCAAGGCGCTTGAATTATAATGTAGTTTCCCGGAACTTGGAATGGAACCATTACAGTTAAGTTGACCCCGAGGTTACAGTGTTGTTGCAACGCATGCCGGGTACCCGTTGTATATAATGTTATGTAGAAATACAAATCCCCAAAGTTGACCTTTATTGGTTAACCAACACCTCTGCCATAGGTCACCCCAAGTGGTTCGCTACGTTTGGTGATTTAGTAGGGGTGCCCGGGTTCATGGGGTGAGGTCTGTCTAGGTCTTGGAGGCGGATGCCCAGGACACACTGAACCCCAGATTCCTACCAACCCCTTAAACCCTTTTCCTTCCCAGAACTCTCATCTCCTTCCTTTCCTAAAAAAAATCCTCCACACAGCATCCCCAAAGATGACATAGGACCTGAGGGAAATTATTTTCTCCACGGCCTCCTGTGTGGAGCTCATGTAAAAAAAAATAATTAAATGCATACAAATTCACCTTTCCCAAAAAGCCAGAAATAATTGAAAAAAAACATGTTCTTAATATATTTTCCCTTGCTTAGTTCTGCACTCCTGGTATTTATCCTTTTAAAATTTTGTTTTATTCGAGTAAAAAAAAGAACAGAAAAAATATTCTTTCATAGCGTACTCTACTCCCCCCCCCCCCCCCCCCCTTTCCTCCATCCCGCAAAACCCCCTCCCGGGTTCCCCTCCCCCTTCCCAGGTTACCCTCCCCCCTCCCTGGTTTTCTTCCCCCCCTCAAACAAACAAACATAACAAAAAAATAATTATTCAATTTGGTGCAGTCTTTCGGAAGTTATACGCGTACATACATTTCGACGATTCATTTTTATGCAAACTTCATAATGCCAGAGCTCACCAGTAGTTTTATACAAAACATTGTCCTAACAGTGTCGAAGACAACAAAAAAAGAATTATACAATTTGGTGCAGTCTTTCGGAAGTTATGCGCGTACATACATTTCCGGGATTCATTTGTATGCAAATTTCATAATGCCAGAGCTCACCAGTAGTTTTATACAAACTTTATCCGAACAATAAGGAACGCAACAAAAAAAGAATTATTCAATTACGTGCAGTCGTTCTGAAGTTATGAGCGTACTTACATTTCGGCGAATCATTTTTAAACAAATTTCGTTATGCCAGAGCTCACCAGTAATTTTATTCAAACCTTGTCCTAATATTAGCACATACAACAAAGAAAGAACTATCCAATTTGGTGCATTGGCTCGGAAGCTATGCGCATATATAGATTTCGGCGATTAATTTTAAACAAATTTTATAATTCCAGAGCTCATTTAGTTTATACAAACCTTGCCTGAACAATAACGAAACCAACGCAAAAATAATTATCCAATTTGCTCCAGTCGTTCATGAGCTATAATTTATAGATGATACCCGTGGATAATTATTTATCCGTTTATGTAATTTTCAGGGTACCTACCTAGTTCATCAAAATATTCTAAAATAATATTTTATCTATATGGCAAGACAACCGTTAAAAGTTGTCATAACCACCTGAAGCAAAGCCTGAAAATCGAACACCTGCGCTGGTTTAAGAACATTTCCCATACAAATTACGTCAGCTAACGCTGTCAGGGCCTCGCTGAAATCTTGCGGTAGTTTTGGATGATGTTCCATGTTCAGTATTGCAAGGTTGGAAAAAATTACATAAAGATTTAAAATATCTACCGATTTAACAGGCTGAAAACCATGTGCATTATGGATGTTATTGAATTTTTCGCAAATGTCAATATAATTGCAAAGTTTGACGCGACATTGTGAAACATTTTAAATGGGAAGCTACACATGTTTTTATTTTAAAAGTTTCTTAAACTTGTATACCTTCTATTTAATCAAAAACATTTCGTGCAAAATGTTTGTTTTCGCCGCAATCTAAGTTCCCGCAAAGGGCCTTTAAATGTCAATTTTTCTACGATATTTTCGAGAACGCCGTTAAAAAAATTCGAATAAATCCCTAGAAAAATCAGTTTTGTATGGGAAATCTCTTTACTAAACGATTCGACGTTTTTTAACGGGTGAACCTATCGGCAGGAAATATAACTGAGGCCGAATTTCTTCGTCGGTGAGAGATCTAATTGTAGTTTTCGCCGTTTGGGTGCGCTGTTAACCCCGCATCATCTTTTTATATGAAATCTGGTCTGACCGGCAGAGATCGCCGTCCGTGCCCCCTTTCGGGCCAAATTGATCTCTGCGGTCGGTGAAACTCGAGGAGCGGAGGTCGATTATCGCCTGCGGGCCGAGGCGGGCGAGGGAAATCGAAAGGGCGTAAGCGTCTTTTTCGTTTTTAAGCGACAATACGCCGTGAGGTCTTGCGGATCGAGGGGGAAAAGAGTCGATTATCGGATCACCAAAACGCGTTTTTTTGGAACGGCCGTTTGTATGAAATCCCGGTCCACGCGCCTTGCTCGGCCAAATCGACCCCTGCCGTCGGTGAAACTGGACAGGCAGAGCGGTCGATTTTCGCCTGTACCCGGACGATTAAAAAAAAAAGTGAGTTTTCCTGACCTACCCCAAAACCAAACATTAATATATACTAGGTTTTGCCCGTTGCAGAAGCAACTAACGGGTTAAAAAAATATGCGATTTGCGTGTGAACGTGGATAAAGCGAGGAGGAGTGTGTGTTAAATTAAATATTTGAAGAAACCTGAGGTTACAGTGACCTTGCAACGCATGCCGGGTACCCGTTGTATATAATGTTATGTAGTGCAGCGCTTGCATTAAAATGTAATTTCCCAGGAATTGGAATGGAAGTACAGTTAAGTTGACCATGAGGTTACAGTGCCCTTGCAACGCACGCCGAGCAACCGTTGTATATCATTTTATATATTGCAGGCACTTGCTTTAAAATGTTATTTCCCGGGAATTGGGATGGAACCATTACAGTTAAGTTGACCCCGAGGTTACAGTGACCTTGCAACGCATGCCGGGAACCCGTTGTATATAATGTTATAATATAGTGCAGACGTTTGCAAGGCGCTTGCATTATAATGTAGTTTCCCGGAACATGGAATGGAACCGTTACAGTTAAGTTGACCCCGAGGTTACAGTGATCTTGCAACGCATGCCGGGTAACCGTTGTATATAATGTTATGTAGAAATAAAAATCCCCTAAGATGACCTTTATTGGATAACCAACACTCATGCCGTAGGTCACCCCAAGTGGTTCGCTACGTTTGGTGATTTAGTAGGGGTGCCCGGATTTATGGGGTGAGGTTTGTCTAGGTCTTGGAGGCGGATGACCAGGACACACTGAACCCCAGATTCCTACCCACCCCTTAAACCCTTTTCCTTCTCAGAACTCTCATCTCCTTCTTTGCCTTAAAAAACCCTCCACCCAGCATCTCCAAAGATGACATGACCGTGAGGGAAATTATTTTCCTCAGGGTCTCCTGTGTGGAGCTTTTTCCTCCCCCCCTCTCGCGCTTCGTTAATTCATTCCCGGTACATTTAGTTTTCAAAAAGCGACAAATGTGCACCTACTTCGGTCGCCCGGTTCATTATTGTATCCCGATTGATCATTATTGTTTTCATAAAACCATCGCGGGAATGCACACATCAAATTCCCAAAGTCTCATCGCAATCGGATGAACCAACACCGCTGTCATAGGTCACCCAAGTGGTTCGCTACGATTGGTGACTTAGCAGGGGTGCCCGGGTTCATGGGATGAGGTTTGTCTAGGTCTTGGTGGCGGATACGTTTGACCAACCACTGCATGGCGGGCTGGATCGGAGGAGACTGATTGAGGGAGGCTTTTTATCTCTCCAGCCAGATTCTCTCAACCCTTCGCCTCGCACCGCAGTGTGAGGAATAGATTCATACGTCCGTTACTCCTGGCGACACTGACCCTCAGATTCCTACCCACCCCTCATACCCTTTTCCTTCTTATATCTTCTTCTCCTTTCTTTCCCTCAAAAAACCTTCGACACAGCATCCTCAAAGATGACATAGGCCCCTAGGGAAATTGTTTTCCTCGGTGCCTCCTGTGTGGAGCTAATGTAAAAAAAAGTTTAGCAATGCATAATTTCATGATGCCAGAGCTCACTATTGTATATAGAAACCAATGAATGGTTCCCGGGGCGGCGATACCAATTCCACGTTGAATGATTATCATTAAAATACAAAATACAAAAAAAAGCGGTATGTAAATTTAATATTTTTGAAAAAAATTATACCATTCAACTTCAAGCAATTTTATTATACATTTACAAAAAATTCATAAGCAATATCATCAGATTCTGAGTTGTTATGTGCATGTAGGTACCTGCATAGATTCTATGTAGAGTTACCTGCACATACGTAAAAAAAACATATGAAATATATTTAGGCTAAGTTTTTCAAAAAATTTATTTAAAAATCTTCAGATTTTCAAGTTAATTTTAACGTTCTGTGAAAGTTCTGTTCAAATTCTATTCAAGTTCCGTAATTATTTCTATTTTGAAATAATAGTATAAATAAATAATAATAATTATTATAAGTTTTGAAGATAATTGAATAAATAAAAATCGCACATTACGTGAAAATGAACTTAATTAATTTAAAAATAACGTTCCTACAAACAGTGGTTATCCAGAAGCAACCTCCGTGTTCCTACATATTTCAAAAATTACCATCTTGGATGATTTTTTTCATTTCATATCTTTAATTTTCGATTTAACATTTAAAGGAAAGAATCTCGTAAGCCGGTACCTACCTAGTACATACCGAGAAAAATAATGGTGGTGTAGGTACTTACGCGTTTTCTCAATAAATACTTAGCGAATTAGCAATAATTCAATAGAACGGTAGGTACCTACCGCGATTTTCTGCATTTAAATCATTCACATTTTAAACGCCAGTACCTACCTCGAGTTTATATTAACTGGCTGGAAAATTATGCATTGTTGATGATAGATCGATTTCAGAAAATGTCAGAAAAATTTCAATATTTGATGCAATATAGTGTAACATTTTAAATGGGAAGCTACACATGTTTTTGTTTTAAAAGTTTCTTAAACTTGTATACCTTCTATTTAATCAAAAACATTTCGTGCAAAATGTTTGTTTTCGCCGCAATCTAAGTTCCCGCAAAGGGCCTTTAAAATGTCATTTTTTCCAACATATTTTTGAGATAGCCGTTTAATTGATTGGAATAAATTCCTAGTGAAATCAGTTTTGTATGGGAAATCTCTTTACTAAACGGTTCGACGTTTTTTAACGGGTAAACCTGTCGGCGAGAAATATAACTGAGGTCGAATTTCTTCGTCGGTGAGAGATCTAATTGTAGTTTTCGCCGTTTGGGAGCGCTGTTGACCCTGCGTCATCTTTTTTATATGAAATCTGGTCTGACCCGCAGAGAACGCCGTCCGTGCCCCCTTTCGGGCCAAATTGATCTCTGCGGTCGGCGAAACTCGAGGAGCGGAGGTCGATTATCGCCTGCGGGTCGAGGCGGGCGACGGAAATCTAAAGGGCGTAAGCGTCTTTTTTTTTTTTAAGCGACAATACGCCGTGAGGTCTTGCGGATCGAGGGGGAAAAGTGTCGATTATCGGATCACCAAAACGCGTTTTTTTGGAACGGCCGTTTGTATGAAATCCCGGTCCACGCGCCCTGCTCGGCCAAATCGACCTCTGCGGTCGGTGAAACTGGACAGGCAGGGTGGTCGATTTTCGCCTGTACCCGGACGATTAAAAAAAAAGTGAGTTTTCCTGACCTACCCCAAAACCAAACATTAATATATATACTAGGTTTTGCCCGTTGCAGCGGCAACTAACGGGTTAAAACACTATGCGATTTGACGTGTGAACGTGGATGAAGCGAGGAGGAATGTGTGTTTAATTAAATATATGAAGAAACCTGAGGCTACCGTCATCTTGCAACGCATGCCGGGTACCCGTTGTATATAATGTTATGTAGTGCAGCGCTTGCATGAAAATGTAATTTCCCAGGAATTGGAATGGAACCATTACAGTTAAGTTGACCCCGAGGTTACAGTGACCTTGCAACGCATGCCGTGTACCCGTTGTATATTATGTTATAAATTGCAGGCGCTTGCATTAAAATTTTATTTCCTGGGAATTGGGATGGAACCATTACAGTAAAGTTGACCCCGAGGTTACAGTGACCTTGCAACACATGCCAGGTACCCGTTGTATATAATGTTATATAGTACAGGAGCTTGCATTATAATGTTGTTTTCCGAGATTTGGGATGGAACCATTACAGTTTAATGGACCCCGAGGTTAAAGTGGCTTTGCAACGCATGCCGGGTACCCGCTGTATATAATTTATTTATTTACGGACAAAAAGTCCATTAACAATATAAAATACGTCACTAACTTATATCTCCCTCTTATCCTTTCCCTTGTTACCATAATTATTGGAAGGCTTTTGACCTCTCCAGCCAGATTCTCCCAACCCTTCGCCTTGCACCGCAGTGTGAGGAATAGATTCATACGTCCGTCACTCCTGGCCACACTGACCTCCAGATTCCTACCCACCCCTCATACCCTTTTCCTTCACATATCTTCTTCTCCTTAATTTCCCTTAAAAAAACCCTCCGCACAGCATCCTCAAAGATGATAGTCTCATTGGCTCCAGTGGTTGGGACTCTTGTGCGGTAGGTATTCACATCAAAATTTAATTAAAAATGTACATAACAATTACAGAACAAATGTAGTTCCAGCGCATTACTCAAGTAGGTATCTACACCATTTGTCAAAAAAATTGGACCATTCTTAATTATTAACAATATATTATTACCTCAGCAAAATCAAAATCACAGAAAAGATAATTATTTTAGGTACCTACGTCTTTTCACAAATTTTTTTTTTTCAATAAATATTTAATTTAATTCAAATAATTTTGATATTGTAACTACTCGTACTTCTGTGCTCCTTGTATAGAGCACTGCGATCTTGGTGTGATGTTTTGCAGAAATGGCGCTGTAGAAATTAATGTAATGTTGGGAAAAAATAATTTTATCGAGTTTATTTAATTTCTTAACAAATTAGCGCAATAAATAGTACGCAAAAATGGCAACATTCTTTGTTTTTCCTAAGAAAAAAATAATTATATCGACGTACTATGTTCAAGTAGGCACCTACATCATTTGGCAAAAAAATTGACCATCGTTATTTAAATTAACTCATTTTATTATTTTCTCAATATTTGATCGATAACGTTCCCACCTGAGTAGGTACTTCTGGCCCATTTGTAATTGAATTTATAGAAATTCACCAAACTAAAGCTATTGACTTAAAATGTGGATGCAGCAATAAAAAAATTAGCAATTTATTTGATTTTCGAAGGAATTAAGTAGGTACCTACCCATCTGATTTGAAATCAATATCATAAAACTTCTGATTTATATGAATGCAGCATTGCCCGAATATTTCAAACATGTAAATCCACGACATTTTCAACGTATTTAGTACCTACCTACCTACTTTGGCATTACCTGGCAACAGAATTTTTCATCCTCGAAGGAACGATTTTCACTTTGATTTTTGTCAAAATGTCAAAAGTTTAATACAAAACTGTGACATATTTTAAATGGGTCGCAACCGTAATTATGTGATAATAAAGTTTTATGACCTCCAGTCCTTGAAATTATCCAAAAACATTTCCATTAGGATGTGTGTTTTTGATGATATCTTCGTTGGCGTAATGCACTTTTCAAATGTCAAATTCTTTCAGCAAAGCCGTATTATTAGGTACTGAGAATAATTTCCCTCATTCGAATTTTGACAGTTGAAAAACACTGTTGCGTTTTTTTCGTTTTAATACGAAAAATCGAATTTTTGGCATTTAGTCAGTTAAAGTTTTAGTTTTTTTGTCCTCTTTGAGTTCGTTTATTGCTGACCAAGTCCAGTAAGTTATTTTATTTTTGTTTTAAATATATCCTTTTGCCCCAATGGCCTTTGCCATGGGGAAGAAACCCCCTGATCCCGCCCCCCCTGACCCTTCATTTGACATTGGTAGTGAGGTAGAGATAACAGACCTTCAAGTTCCATCTTCTACTCCAAAAAAGAGGAAAGTTTGCGACCTTCCAAAATTAGATTCTTCACAGGTCTCAGTTCCTGTAGCTTCTCCTCCTTCCTTGTATCCGACTTCAGCAAAAGCTCCCTTCATAGTTTATGTTCAAAACAACTCTCCTGGCCACTCCTTACATCCCCTTGAATTTGGTAAATTCATCGGAAAAAAACCACTTGGCATTTCCCTAGGTGGTATCCGATCAGAGGGCAGATATCGCATTTGTGTTGAGTTCACATCCGCGTTGAATGCCAATAAATTCATAAATTCTATCGACTCCCTCTCTGCAAAAAAATTTAAGGCCTATATCCCTTCTTTCAATATCTCTCGCTTGGGTCTCGTTAGAGGTATTCCTGTAGACCTATCTGAAGAAGAGCTTATCTCGGAACTGATTATTCCAGCATCTTCGGGAAAAGTTATTAAGACTAGGCGTCTTAATTTTAAAGATAGATCATCAGAGTCTGTAGTTTGGAAACCCTCTCAAACTGTAGTTCTGACATTTGAAGGACAGTCCCTTCCCTCTCACGTTTATTTATTCCATAACTCTCTCCCGGTGGAAATTTATTCATACCCGACAATCCAATGTTTTAATTGTTGTCGGTTTGGCCATTCAAAACAATCGTGCCGCTCTTCTCCCCGCTGCTTTAAATGCGCAGAGAACCATCTAGCAGACCAATGCCCCTCCCCTTCCAATTCCCCCTCTTGCGTCAATTGTTCAGGCTCGCACACAGCCACTCATCCATCCTGCCCCGAACTTTCTCGCCAAAAAAACATAAAAAGTTATATGGCCTCCAATAGCGTTTCGTACTTCTATGCCTCCAAATTAATAGCTCCTTCTAAAAAATCTTTTGCTGAAGTTGCCTCTCAACCCCAAATTAGTGCTCCCTCAAACTTGTCTTACAGGAAGACTGTAATGACAAAACAAGCTTCTCGTCCAATTAAAACCCCTGGATTTGATCAATTGGGCCATAACTCCCAGCTCTTGTTCCCAAATGGTAACAACAGCTCTCTATTTCCTCAAAAATCCGTCTTTTCTAACTCCAATTCAACTAACAGCAGTGCTTTCAATCCTGATCTAAATGCAAATTCCATAAACAACAATACTTCTAATGACAATTCTTCTTTTATCCAAACTCTCCTCATGTTACTTATCTCTGTTATTAACAATAATAATACTCTACCGTCCAACGCTGCCTCACTACTCTCCTCCTTGTATTCTCTTCTTCCCAATGGCTGCCCCAACAGCAGCAATTCTGCAGTGGAATTGTAGAAGCATCACCTCCAATAAGGATGACCTCATCCGCCTTCTACATTTACACTCCATATCGATTGCAGCCGTCTCTGAGACTTGGTTCAAGCCATCTCAACTCTTCAAGGTGAGTGGCTATCAATGTCTGCGGGACGACCGCATTGATGGGAAGGGTGGTGCAGCCCTTTTCATCAAAAACTCTCTCCCCTTTTCCCCTATTTCCATTAAACCCCCAAATTCACCCTTCCAATTAGTGGCAGCCACTGTCTCTAATATAACTTTTGTATCTCTCTATATTCCTCCTTCTACCCCATTTGACCTTCCGCTGTGGGTCCACATGCTTAGCAAAATATCTCCTCCCTTGGTCATTTTGGGTGACTTTAATGCCCACTCCCCACTCTGGGGTTCTTCTTCCTCGGATCCCTCAGGTATCAAATTAATTGACCTTTTGGACTCCTTGAACATCTGTCTCCTAAATGACGGATCCTCAACAAGGTTTAGTCTCCCTGGACAGAATCCTAGTGCGGTGGACATATCCCTCTGTTCCCCGAGTATCTATCCACTAATCTCCTGGCGAATTACTTCAGACCCCTGCGGCAGTGACCACTATCCCATTATTTTGAATTTGGCTCAACGGTTGGATACTAATCGCTTTAAAAGTAAGCCCAAATTTATTACAAAAAAAGCCGATTGGTCCCGTTTCAGAGACTCAATCCAGGATCTTTCCCTCTCCCTGCCTTCCCCTTCTTCTGATAATTGCACCTCCTCTTATAAATCTTGGACTGATTCCATACTAAAATCGGCTGAAAAGTCTATCCCCAAATCATCTCCTGTAGGCTCGAAGGCTCGCCCTCCCCCTTGGTGGGATGAGGAATGCCTTAGAGTGCTGAAGGAGAGAAAAGCGGCCAATAAGACATACTGCCAACAAATGACTATGGATAATTACATCTCAGCCAAGAATGCCCAAGCTGTTGCTAAACGCACATTCCGTTTCAAAAAAAAAAACAGCTGGCGTAATTTCTGTACCAATATATCCCCTGCTACTCCAGCGGGGGAGGTTTGGTCCATGATTCGCAGGTTTAGATCTTCCTTTTCCCTGCCAAAGCCATCTCGTAATTCTGCTATTTGGATTGATGACTTTATTAATAAAATAGCTCCCCCTTATGTCCCTAATTTTGATGAACTCCCTTCTTTGCCTTTCACTTTAAAATCTTCTTCATGGTTAGATGCTCCATTTTCTTTTGATGAGTTAAAAAGAGCCATTGAAATCCTCAATGACTCAGCTCCTGGCAAGGACGAAATCCTGAATATATTCATCCGTCATTCTGATGACAATTCTCTAACCTACTTTCTCTCTCTCATCAATGTCTTTCTGGATTCTGGTATTATTCCCCCAGACTGGAAAATTCAAAATATCATTCCCATTTGCAAAAGTGGCAAAGATCCAAGTATAGGTTCGAGCTACAGACCTATCGCCCTCTCTTCTACTCTTTGCAAAGT
Organism: Limnephilus marmoratus; assembly: GCA_917880885.1. Classification (NCBI taxonomy): domain Eukaryota; kingdom Metazoa; phylum Arthropoda; class Insecta; order Trichoptera; family Limnephilidae; genus Limnephilus; species Limnephilus marmoratus. The sequence continues at coordinate 962,504 of OU862930.1, forward strand.
ATCTGAAAGAATGATTAAGAATAGATTGGACTGGTTCGTAGAAAAAAATCAAATTCTTTCCCCTTCCCAGTTTGGATTTAGAAAGGGTAAAAGTACCCTTGACAACCTTTCTTCTCTTGTTACAGATATCAAATTAGCATTATCTAAAAATGAATATTGCATTGCAGTGTTTTTAGACATCTGTGGAGCATATGACAATGTTCATATCCCCATCCTGAAAGAAAAGTTACTGGCAATAGGTATTCCGCCTAAATTGGTAAAATTCATTGTCAATTTGCTCTCCCAGAGAACTATTTTTGTAGATGGGTCTGAATCCCCTCCTCACATTAGACACATATTCAAAGGTCTCCCGCAAGGGTCAGTCTTAAGCCCGATCCTGTACAATATTTACACATATGATCTAGAAAAATCTATTCAATTCTTGTGCAACATACTCCAATATGCTGATGACTTGACTTTCTACAAAATATCCCGTAATATTTTTATTGCAGCATCAGCAATCAACAATGCTCTTAGAAAACTCTTGGCGTGGTTAAATATTAATGGCCTTGAACTTTCCCCCTCCAAAAGCAAAGTTGTCATCTTCACTCGTCGTCGAAAGCTCCCAGAAATTCAGGTGAGATTTGGCGATGAAATCATCCCTATCTCTAAAGAAGTTAAGTTCCTGGGAATGTTTTTAGACTCAAAGCTTACTTGGAATTCTCACATAAATCATGTCATCATGAAATGTGAAAGCAACATCAATCCCCTTAGATTTCTGTCCGGAGTGTGGTGGGGATCACACCCATCATCTTTAAAACTTCTGTACAATGCTCTCATCCGAAGTCATCTTGATTATGGATCTTGTCTGTTTGATCCAATGTCCACTTCAAATTCGCTTAAATTAGATAAAATTCAGTCAAAATCTCTTCGCCTTATCTTAGGAGCCATGAAATCTTCCCCAATCAACGCAATGCAAGTTGAATGCTGCGAGCCTCCCTTAAATATAAGAAGGCGATGCCTAGCAGAAAAATATATTTTCAATACATGCTCAATAACTTCTCATCCCTTGATTCCCAAACTTCAATCGTTAAAGTATGAGGTTAATTTGAATCCATTTTGGAAAAAACATTCCCCTCCCCTTCTCTATAATTGCTTCAACACTTTCCTGAATGTTTCCACAAACTCCTATCGTAATGAATCTCTCCCCTTATACTCTTATCCCTATGAAAGTCTTACTTTCTATCCAAAGGTGCACCAATTTATAGGAATATGTAAAAAAAATATTAAAAACTCAGTTCAATCCAATAATGCAGAATTCAACAAAATTATTGAAAATAACTGGCCAAATTATATAAAAATTTTCACAGATGGTTCCAAACTCAGTTCGGACTCCCATTGTGGGGCCAGTGTCTATGCACCTCACAGGAAGTTGTGTTTCCCACACAGACTTCCCAAAGAGTGTTCCATTTTCTCTGCTGAATGTATAGCTATCATAGAAGCTTTACGTCTCATCAAATCTCTCAACATTAGAAATGCCCTCATCCTTTCAGACTCACTTAGCTCATTACAAAAAATAAGCGCATCCCCTCTCAATTCCAATAGCGACTCTTTGACGTGCTCTATCAGAGACCTCCTGCATTCCTTGTCGCTGGCTCAAGTGTCAGTGGTCTTGGCCTGGATCCCAGGACACCTTGGTATTGTTGGAAATGAAAAGGCTGATTCTATTGCTAAGGAATCTATTGTTCATGGTCCATTAAGTAGTATTCCTATTCCTGTTAGAGACTATTTTCCTATTTTAAAAAATAAGTTACAACGCCAATGGTCCTCTGAATGGAAATCATCCTCCCTGTTAAAAGGCCACCAGTACTCTTTAATTCAACCTTCTATTCCTATCAAACCCTGGTTTCACAAATACACTTCCATGCCTAAAAAATACATCTCTTCCATTATTCGAATGCGTTTAGGTCATACTTGTTGTCTTAGCCATCTCGCCAGATTCCACATAGTCAATTCGCCTTATTGTGATTGTGGTTCAGAGGATACTTTAGACCATAATTTTTTTGAGTGTCCTATCAATGACCAATTTCCAAACTTCATACCTGAATTGTTAAAACTTAAAATTGAATTCCCTACCAGTGTACCCTGCCTTCTTAGTCTCAACTCTCCTGAAATTCACTATTTGTTAGCAAAATTTATTTACAAAAATGGCCTCAATATTTAAGCATCAATCACATTTCTTTCTCTTCCCTACGTATACATTTGTTTCTTGCAGTGTTATTATGTACAGTTGCACAGGTTCCTTTTTTTGGGAATCTGTACTTCTTCCTACCCTTCAATTTTGTAATGACTATTAATATCAACTCTATGTGTTACTCTGTATGAAGATGGAAGTATGGAAGATGTACAAGTTCCTATTTTTGGGAACCTGTACATCTTCCTTCTCTTTAATTTTTTAATTACTATTAATACCAACTCTGTGTGTGCAGTTGTATAGGTTCCTATTTTTGGGAACCTGTACATCTTCCTACTCTACAATTTTGTAATTACTTCTAATACCAACTCCATAAATATAACTAATTTTAAAAAATGTATGAAAATGTAACTAATTTAAACAAACTGATTATGTATCTAATTTTAACAAATCTGAAAATGTAAATAATTTTTAAAAATTGATAATGTAACTAATTTACAAAAAAAAATAATCTGGAAATGTAAATAATTTTAAAAATATGTAACTTACTTTAATACATGGCCAAGATCACCCTTAATGGGTGAAAGCCAAATAAATAATTGAAAAAAAAAAAAAAAATAATTTCCCTAGCAAATTTCATTTTGTACGTAGGTATTTAGTATCTGCAGTACCTACCTCGATTATCGAGCACGTTGTTAATTGTTATTTTTTGTGATTTGAAAGGAATTTAAGTACCTACTCAACCACCGATTTGTACTGGCCGCATAATTATACATTGTCGATGAAAGTGAATATGTCTTAAATGTCAAAATAATGTTGAATTTTAATGCAAAATTGTGTAACATTTTGAATGGAATGCGGTACATGTCGCAACTTTAAAAGTTTCTAAAACTTGTATTTTTACAATTTATTGAAAAACATCTCGGTCAAAATATTTTTTTACGCTGTAATCTGCGTTCCCGCAAAGGGCCTTTAAAATGTCCATTTTTCTACGTTATTTTCAATAAAGCCGTAAAATTAATAAATCGCTAGCAAATACAGTTTTGTATGGGAGGTGAACTTTTCTGACGCACTGAAATATTCGACATTTTTTAACGGGTGAACCTGTCGGCAGAAAATATAACTGAGGCCGAATTTCTTCGTCGGTGAGAGATCTAATTGTAGTTTTCGCCGTTGGGTGCGCTGTTAATCCTGCATCATCTTTTTTGTATGAAATCTGGTCCTCAATCGGGACACGACCCTGTCTGAATCCGTTTCGAGCGAAAGTGACCCTTAAGGTGGTTGAAACGTAAAGGGCAGAGTGGTCGTTTTTAGCGCGGCAAAAAAAGTGAGGTTTTCCAAAACTGTGTATTAATATATATATACTAGCTGGGCCCATTGCAAAAGCAATTTACGGGTTTAAACACTATGCGATTTGACGTGTGAACGTGGATGAAGCGAGGAGCGGGTGTGTGTTAAATTAAATATATGAAGAAACCTGAGGTTACAGTGACCTTGCAACGCATGCCGGGTACCCGTTGTATATAATGTTATGTAGTGCAGCGCTTGCATTAAAATGTAATTTCCCAGGAATTGGAATGGAACCATTACAGTTAAGTTGACCCCGAGGTTACAGTGACCTTGCAACGCATGCCGAGTAACCGTTGTATATCATCTTATATATTGCAGGCACTTGCTTTAAAATGTTATTTCCCGGGAATTGGGATGGAACCATTACAGTAAAGTTGACCCCGAGGTTACAGTGACCTTGCAACGCATGCCGTGTACCCGTTGTATATTATGTTATAAATTGCAGGCGCTTGCATTAAAATTTTATTTCCCGGGAATCGGGATGAAACCATTACAGTAAAGTTGACCCCTAGGTTACAGTGACCTTGCAACGCATGCCGGGTACCCGTTGTATTTAATGTTATATAGTGCAGGCACTTGCATTATAATGTAGTTTCCGGGGACTTGGGATGGAACCATAAGAGTTTAGTTGACCCTGAGGTTAAAGTGGCCTTGCAACGCATGCCGGTTACCCGGAGTATATAATGTTACATAGTGCAGGCGCTTGCATTATAATGTAGTTTCCCAGGACTTCGGATGGAAACATTACAGTTTTATTGACCCCGAGGTTAAAGCGGCCTTGCAACGCATGCCGGGTACCCGTTGTATATAATTTTATAAAGTGCATAATTTTATAATGTTGTTTCCCGGGACTTGGTAGGGAACCATTACGGTTTAGTTGACCCCGAAGTTAAAGTGGCCTCGCAACGCATGCCGGGTACCCGCTGTATATAATTAATTTATTTACGCACAAATAGTCCATTAACAATAACAATCGGTTGCACGGTTTAGCAGTGCAAAATTTCATTATGCCGGAGCTCACTATTGTAGTTGTATTGTATTTCATTTTGCAAGTGTAAGTACTAAGTAGGTACTTTGTTGTAATATTTCACCAAAACGACGCCATTATGCTGTGGAGCATAAAATAATTTTCACTACAAATAAATTCATTCAATATCATGTTTTGATTTTTAAATGAAAAAAGTCCCCGCAAGTAAGTACCTACCTAGAACACGCGTAATGTATATATATATATTTTTTATTTTTTTTTTATTTAACAATGTTCAAATAGAACACACTTAAAAATAAAAAAAATAATTAATAAAAAAAATTGATAATTTTTTAAATTTTTCTAGTAAATTTTCAGTTCTATAAAGTTCCGTTCGAGTTCTGTAATTATTTCAGTTTTGTGATGTAACTGGTCTGTAATGATAAAACAATAGAATTTGAGTAGAACCATCACAGAACGTGAAAATTAACTTAAAAAAAGTTCCATTATTCTGTATCATCGAAACAACCTTACCGTAGTATTTATTGCATTAAAACCTAATTCGTTGTGTAGGTACCCATTCAGGTAGGTACCTGCGCATTTCCTTAGATTCCGGCAATCTTAGCTTTTTTCATCATATTTGCAATACTACCGAAATAAGTAGGTACCTACCCCGAATGAAAAACGTGTTAATTTGAACTGGCCGGCAATATTTAAACTTCCGATGGAATCTGTGAACACGTATTTTGATGATTTTTTTTCGGAAAATTTCGAGTTTTGTCAGCATCTCCTGACGTATTTTATATGAGAATCATATGTTTTATTGGTGTTAAAAGTTGCGGAATCTATCCGGCTATCGTATTTTCAAAAAACATCTAGCCCGGAATCGGTTTTTCGGCGGTAATGTCGTTTTCCGAAAAACAACGACCGAAACCGCCGAGAGTTCCGTTTTGTTAGGCTAAAAATTTGACATCTGAGATCCTGACCTATGTCAATAGTCCTATATAGCATTTTCCTTTGTGAAATTAGCGGGTTTTTTCGTCACTTTTTTTTTTCAAACGCCGTCTGTCGGCGGGAAATACAACCGAGCCGAATCGAGTGATTCGAGTAGAGCTTCTAGTTTTCGCCGCCGATTCGTATCGGAGAATAAATCCATGTATATATTTTTTTTGTCGAAAAAAAAAGGATCCCAGCTTCTTGTCTGAATTTGCTTCGACCGAAAGTGAACCTTGAGGTGGGTGAAACGCAAAGGGCGTACTGGTCGTTTTTGCGTCAAAAAAATAGTGAGTGAGTTTTTAAAAAGTGAGCTTTTCCCGACCTACCCCAAAACCAAGCATTAATATATAAACTAGCGGGGCCCGTTGCAAAAATGCAACTAACGGGTTAAAAAATTATGCGATTTGCCTGTGAACGTGGATGAAGCGAGGAGGACTGAGCAACCTGAGCAACCTGAGTAACCTGAGGTTACAGTGACCTTGCAACGCATGCCGGGTACCCATTGTTTATAATATTATAATATAGGCATGCATTTGCAAGGCGCTTGGATAATAATGTAGTTTCCCTGAACTTGGTTCCATCCATTACAGTTATGTTGACCCCGAGGTTACAGTGATCTTGTAACGCATGCCGGGTACCCGTTGTATACATTGTTATAATAAAGTGCAGGCGTTTGCAAGGCGCTTGCATTATAATGTAGTTTATTGGAACTTGGAATGAAACCATTACAGTTAAGTTGACCCCGAGGTTACAGTGATCTTGCAACGCATGCCGGGTACCCTTTGTATATAATGTTATAATATAAAGCAGGCGTTTGTAAGGCGCTTGCATTATAATGTAGTTTTCCAAAACTTGGAATGGAACCCTTAAAGTTAAGTTGACCCCAAGATTACAGTAATGTTGCAACGCATGCCGGGTACCCGTTGTATATAATGTTATAATACAGTGCATGCGTTTGCAAGGCGCTTGAATTATAATGTAGTTTCCCGGAACTTGGAATGGAACCATTACAGTTAAGTTGACCCCGAGGTTACAGTGTTGTTGCAACGCATGCCAGGTACCCGTTGTATATAATGTAATGTAGAAATACAAATCCCCAAAGTTGTCCTTTATTGGATAACCAACACCTCTGCCATAGGTCACCTCAAGTGGTTCGCTACGTTTGGTGATTTAGTAGGGGTGCCCGGGTTCATGGGGTGAGGTCTGTCTAGGTCTTGGAGGCGGATGTCCAGGACACACTGAACCCCAGATTCCTACCCACCCCTTAAACCCTTTTCCTTCCCAGAACTCTCATCTCCTTCCTTTCCTTAAAAAAAATCCTCCACACAGCATCCCCAAAGATGACATAGGACCTGAGGGAAATTATTTTCCCCACGGCCTCCTGTGCGGAGCTCATGTAAAAAAAAATAATTAAATGCATATAAATTCACCTTTCCCAAAAAGCCAGAAATAATTGAAAAAACATGTTCTTAATATATTTTCCCTTGCTTAGTTCTGCACTCCTGGTATTTATCCTTTTAAAATTTTGTTTTATTCGAGTAAAAAAAGAACAGAAAAAATATTCTTTCATAGCGTACTCTACCCCCCCCCCCCCCTTCCTCCATCCCGCAAAACCCCCTCCCGGGTTCCCCTCCCCCTTCCCAGATTACCCTCCCCCCTCCGTGGTTTTTTCCCCCCCTCCCGCGCTCATTATTTCATTCCCGTTACATTTAGTTTTCAAACAGCTCGCGTGCCACCTATTGAAATATTTTTATGCAAATTTCGTAATGCCAGAGCTCACCAGCCAATAAACAAACATAACAAAAAAAAATTTATTCAATTTTGTGCAGTCTTTCGGAAGTTATACGCGTACATACATTTCGACGATTGATTTTTATGCAAATTTCATAATGCCAGAGCTTACCAGTAGTTTTATAAAAACCTTGTCCTATCAGTAACGAAAACAATAAAAAAAGAATTTTTAGATTCGGTGCATTCGTTCGAAAGTTATACGCATATATACATTTCGGCAATTCATTTTTAACAAATTTCATTATGGCAGATCTCACCGGTATTTTTATGCAAAACCTTGTCCTAACAGTAACGAACCCACCAAAAAAACAATTATTCAATTCGATGCATCCGTTCGAAAGTTATGCGCGTTTAAACATTTCGGCAACCATTTTATACAAATTTCATAATGCCAGTGCTCACCAGAAGATCAATAAAAACCTTATCCTAACAATTACAAACATAAAACAAAAATAATTATCCAATTCGGTGCATGCATTCGAAAGTTATGGGCGTACTTGCATATCGGCGATATATCAGTTTCTCAGGTACCTAACGATTTTATAGTTTTTCATACAGATAAATATTCCTCAGTCAATTTCTGCGCTCCTGGTAGGTACCCTGTAACGTTTATACAGAATGTGCAATGCAATTTTTCACAAAAATGGCGCTTTAATTTTATTTTTATAATTTTATAATATATCAGCGCCCTTGAGGTGATTTTTCACAAAAACGGCGCTCTATAAATTGTCCAATTATTATTATTATTATTATCAGTTTCTCAGGTACCTATTTTACAGTTTTTCATATAGTTAAACATACGTATGTATAAAGCCGCCGACAGGGCCTAGCAGCAGAAATCTGCCAAACAGAAGTATGTAGACACAATCGAAGACATGCCATCATCAAATTCTCAAAGATTCGTCGCAATGGGATGAACGTTTAACCGTGTATAATTTAATGACGCTAAAACAATATATATTATTATCTCAGTCAATTTCTGTGCTCCTGATACTCTTAATCCATTATTTTACAATTCCTAGGGCTTTTTTTCACAAAAATGGCGCTATAATTTTATTTTTATTATTTAGGAAAACAAATTTGGTCATCTGGATAAGCACCTCATTTTATTTGATATTATAAAATTTTGTATTAAGTACCTACTTAGTATTTAAATGGTTAATAATATTTCATTATATGGCAACACAACCGTAAAACTTTGTCTCAACCACCTCAAGCACAGCCTGAAAATCGAACACCTGCGCCCGTTTTAGAACATTTTACATACAAATTACGTCAGCTAAGGCTGTCAGGGCCTCGCTGAAAACTTGCGGTGGTTTTGAATAATGTTCCATGCTTAGTGTTGCAAGATTCGAGAAAATTTAATAAAGATTATTAATCACCCTCGTACGAATACAATCAATTTGAAACTTGTTCCATCAGTCGTTGAACAACAGCATTTTTTTCGCGCTAGGATCTGCGAACGTTCCAATTTAGATTTCGACACATTTTTGAATTTCTCCAAGGAAAAGCTGCAGTTTTAGATTCTGTCGACAGGCGTCTCCGTGTAAATTGTACCTATTTTTAAACATTAGTTTCGAAATATGACTTTTCCGTGGTTTTTTGGCACATGTCAGTTTTGAAACGAATATAACAACGATGTTTTTGTGAAAAGTGATCATTACGACGGTCAATTAACCTTTGAAAAACTCTCGAAGACGTAATTTTAATAAATTTTGGCTTCCAAGCGTGATATTTTCGACGAAATCGCATATGCAAGTCGACCGGTGGGCAAACGAAAAATGAAGAATGACATTTAAAATTTATGTACCTAGCCAAATCAATTTTGTATGGGAGATTTTCGCTATATCTTTCTCAACTTTTGCGGGCATTTGAAAAGAGATAGATAGCTTCGAAGGAGAGTGAACCGTGGGGCCTTTGAAATTGAATCAACTTAGAGGTCAATTTGGCTTGCCAAATTTTATTTTACCAAACTGCAGCAAGCCAAAGTGACCCTTGTCGTTTCACCCACCCGAGGGGCAAAGTGGTCACTTTTCCCCTCAAATCAAAAGTGAGCTTTTTCGTGACCTTTCCCTGACCTACCCCAAAACCAAACAATACTATATATACTAGGTTTTGCCCGTTGCAGAAGCAACTAACGGGTTAAAACACTTTGCGATTTGCGTGTGAATGTGGATGAAGCGAGGAGGAGTGTGTGTTAAATTAATTATATGAAGAAACCTGAGGTTACAGTGACTTTGCAACGCATGCCGGGTACCCGTTGTATATAATGTTATAATATAGTGCAGGCATTTGCAAGGTGCTTGCATAATAATGTAGTTTCCCTGAACTTGGAATGGAATACAGTTAAGTTGATCCCGAGGTTACAGTGATGTTGCAACGCATGCCGGGAACCCTTTGTATATAATGTTATAATATAAAACAGGCGTTTGCAAGGCGATTGTATTATAATGTAGTTTCTCGGAACTTAGAATGGAACCATTACAGTTAAGTTGACCCCGAGGTTACAGCGATCTTGCAACGCATGCCGGGTACCCTTTGTATATAATGTTATAATATAAAGCAGGCGTTTGCAAGGCGCTTGTATTATAATGTAGTTTCTCGGAACTTGGAATGGAACCATTACAGTTAAGTTGACCCCGAGGTTACAGCGATCTTGCAACGCATGCCGGGTACCCTTTGTATATAATGTTATAATACATTGCATGCGTTTGCAAGGCGCTTGAATTATAATGTAGTTTACCGGAACTTGGAATGGAACCATTACAGTTAAGTTGACCCCGAGGTTACAATGTTGGTGCAATGCATGCCGGGTACCCGTTGTATATAATGTCATGTAGAAATACAAATCCCCAAAGTTGACCTTTATTGGTTAACCAACACCTCTGCCATAGGTCACCCCAAGTGGTTCGCTACGTTTGGTGATTTAGTAGGGGTGCCCGGGTTCATGGGGTGAGGTCTGTCTAGGTCTTGGAGGCGGATGCCCAGGACACACTGAACCCCAGATTCCTACCCACCCCTTAAACCCTTTTCCTTCCCAGAACTCTCATCTCCTTCCTTTCCTAAAAAAATCCTCCACACTGCATCCCCAAAGATGACATAGGACCTGAGGGAAATTATTTTCCCCACGGCCTCCTGTGTGGAGCTCATGTAAAAAAAAAATAATTAAATGCATATAAATTCACCTTTCCCAAAAAGCCAGAAATAATTGAAAAAAACATGTTCTTAATATATTTTCCCTTGCTTAGTTCTGCACTCCTGGTATTTCTCCTTTTAAAATTTTGTTTTATTCGAGTAAAAAAAAGAACAGAAAAAATATTCTTTCACAGCGTACTCTACTCCCCCCCCCCCTTCCTCCATCCCGCAAAACCCCCTCCCGGGTTCCCCTCCCCCTTCCCAGGTTACCCTCCCCCCTCCCTGGTTTTCCTCCCCCCTCTTTTTTAACCAACACCTCTGCCATAGGTCACCCTAGGTGATTCGCTACGCTTAGTGATTTAGCAGGGGTGCCCGGGTTCATGGGATGAGGTGTGTCTAGGTCTGATGATCAGGACACACTGAACCCCAGATTCCTACCCACCCCTTAAACCCTTTTCCTTCCCAGAACTCTTCTCTCTTTCGTTTCCCTAAAAGACGAAGCGAGCAGGAGTGTGTGTTAAATTAAATATATGAAGAAAAAACGATATCTGAATGCGGATGAAGCGAAGAATGAGCGCCTAAAAGGGAACAGGTAGTCGACCGCTCCCCCAAAGTTTAATCGCAATCGGATGAACGGTTTAGCAATGCATAACTTCATGATACCAGAGCTCACTATTTGTAGTTGTATTGTAAGTACTAAGTAGGTACTTTGTTGTAATATTTCACCAAAACGACGCCATTATGTTGTTGAGTATAAAATAATTTTATAAAATTTCTTTTCAGCACAAATAAATTTATTCAATATCATGTTTTGATTTTTAAAGGAAAAAAGTCCCTGCAAGTAAGTACCTACCTAGAACACGCGTAAAACATATATTTATTTATTTAACAATGTCCAATAGAACCATGCTTCATTCATAATCAACACACCAATAAATAAAACAAAATAATAAGGCTGGGTTGTTTAAGAAAAAAATGTCAATTCTTCAAATTTTTCTAGTAAATTTTCAGTTCTAGATAGTTCCGTTCGAGTTCTGTAATTATTTCTGTTTTGTAAAGTAACTGGCCTTTAATGATAAAACAACAGAACTTGAATACAACCAACACGGAACATGAAAATTAACTTAAAAAAAGTTGAATTATTCAATATATCATCGAAACAACCTTACCTTAGTATTTATTGCATTAAAACCTAATTCGTTGTGTAGGTACCCATTCAGGTAGGTACCTGCGCATTTCCTTCAATTCCTGCAATCTTTGCTTTTTTCATCACATTTGCAATACTACCGAAATAAGTAGGTACCTACCCCGAATGAATAACGTGTTAATTTGAACTGGCTAGAAAAATTTAAACTTCCGATGGAATCTTTAAGCGCGTGTTTTGGTGATTTTCTTTCGGAAAATGTCGAATTTTGTCAGCATCTCCCGAACTATTTTATATGGGATGGGCATGTAATTTTGGTATTTAAAGTTGCGGAATTCTCTACTGCGTTAGATTTTTGAAAAACATCCAAGCCGGGATCGGTTTTGGGGCCACAATGCCGCGTACCGTAAAACCACTACCGAAAACTGTGAAAAGTCTGTTTTGTTAGGCTAAAAATTTGACGTCTGAGATCCCTGACCTGACTCAATATTCCTAGCATTTTCATTTGCATTGAAACTGATGGCCAAAATGACATCTTTTTTTTTGGAAACGCGAACCTGTCGGCGGGAAATGTAACCTGGCCGAATTGAGTGTAATTTTACTATTGGTTCTAGTTTTCGCCGTTGATTCGCGTCAGTTTTTCTGTAAATAAGGCGCTAATTTTGTCGACAAAAATAAACTCCGCAAAATCAAAGTACTGAGGGTGCACTGAATTTGCTTCAACCGAAAGTGAACCTTGAGGTGGGTGAAACGTAAAAGGCGTACTGGTCGTTTTTGCGTCAACAAAAAAGTGCGCGGAAAAAGAGCTTTCCAAAACCAAGCATTAATATATACTAGGTTTTGCCCGTTGCAGAAGCAACTGACGGGTTAAGACACTATGCGATTTGACGTGTGAACGTGGATGAAGCGAGGAGGAGTGTGTGTTAAATTAAATATATGAAGAAACCTGAGTTCACAGTGGCCTTGCAACGCATGCCGGGTACCCGTTGTATATAATGTTATGTAGTGCAGCGCTTGCATTAAAATGTAATTTCCCAGGAATTGGAATGGAACCATTACAGTTAAGTTGATCCCGAGGTTACAGTGACCTTGCAACGCATGCCGAGTAACCGTTGTATATCATGTTATATATTGCAGGCACTTGCTTTAAAATATTATTTCCCGGGAATTGGGATGGAACCATTACAGTTAAGTTGACCCCGAGGTTACAGTGACCTTGCAACGCATGCCGTGTACCCGTTGTATATTATGTTATAAATTGCAGGCGCTTGCATTAAAATTTTATTTCCCGGGAATCGGGATGAAACCATTACAGTAAAGTTGACCCCTAGGTTAAAGTCGCCTTGCAACGCATACCGGGTACCCGTTGTATATAATTTTATATAGTGCAGGTGCTTGCATTATAATGTAGTTTCCCGGTACTTGGGATGGAACCATTATAATTAAGTTGACCCCGAGGTTACAGTGACCTTGCAACGCATGCCGGGTACCCGTTGTATATACTGTTATAAAGTGCAGGCGCTTGCATTATAATGTAGTTTCCCAGGACTTCGGATGGAAACATTACAGTTTTATTGACCCCGAGGTTAAAGCGGCCTTGCAACGCATGCCGGGTACCCGTTGTATATAATTTTATAAAGTGCATAATTTTATAATGTTGTTTCCCGGGACTTGGTAGGGAACCATTACGGTTTAGTTGACCCCGAAGTTAAAGTGGCCTCGCAACGCATGCCGGGTACCCGCTGTATATAATTAATTTATTTACGCACAAATAGTCCATTAACAATAACAATCGGTTGCACGGTTTAGCAGTGCAAAATTTCATTATGCCGGAGCTCACTATTGTAGTTGTATTGTATTTCATTTTGCAAGTGTAAGTACTAAGTAGGTACTTTGTTGTAATATTTCACCAAAACGACGCCATTATGCTGTTGAGCATAAAATAATTTTCACTACAAATAAATTCATTCAATATCATGTTTTGATTTTTAAATGAAAAAAGTCCCCGCAAGTAAGTACCTACCTAGAACACGCGTAATGTATATATATATATATTTTATTATTTTTTTTTATTTAACAATGTTTAAATAGAACACACTTAAAAATAAAAAAATTATAATTAATAAAAAAAATTGACAATTCTTTAAATTTTTCTAGTAAATTTTCAGTTCTAGATAGTTCCGTTCGAGTTCTGTAATTATTTTAGTTTTGCAATGTAACTGACCTTTAATGATAAAATAACAGAACTTGAGTAGAACCAATAAAGAACGTGAAAATTAACTTTAAAAAAAGTTGAATTATTCAGTATCATCGAAACAACCTTACCATTGCATTAAAACCTAATTAATTGTGTATCTACGTATTCGGGTAGGTACCTGCGCATTTTCTTCTCTTTGCTTTTTTCATCATATTTGCAATACTACCGAAATAAGTAGGTACCTACCCCGAATGAATAACGTGTTAATTTGAACTGGCTAGCAAAATTTTAACTTCCGATGGAATCTGTAAGCGCGTGTTTTGATGATTTTTTTTCGGAAAATGTCGAATTTTGCCAGCATCTCCTGAACTATTTTATATGGGATGGGCATACAATTTTGGTTTTAAAAGTTGCGGAATTCTCTATTGTATTAGATTTTTGAAAAACATCCGAGCCGGGATCGGTTTTGGGGCCGCAATGCCGCGTACCGTAAAACCACTACCGAAAACCGTGAAAAGTCTGTTTTGTTAGGCTAAAAATTTGACGTCTGAGATCCCTGACCTGACTCAACATTCCTAGCATTTTCATTTGCATTGAAACTGATGGCCAAAATGACATCTTTTTTTTTGGAAACGCGAACCTGTCGGCGGGAAATGTAACCTGGCCGAATTGAGTGTAATTTTACTATTGGTTCTAGTTTTCGCCGTTGATTCGCGTTAGTTTTTCTGTGAATAAGGCGCTAATTTTGTCGACAAAAATAAACTCCGCAAAATCAAAGTACTGAGGGTGCACTGAATTTGCTTGAACCGAAAGTGAACCTTGAGGTGGGTGAAACGTAAAGGGCGTACTGGTCGTTTTTGCGTCAACGAAAAAGTGCGCGGAAAAAGAGCTTTCCCAAACCAAACATTAATATATAACTAGCTGGGCCCATTGCAAAAGCAATAAACGGGTTTAAACACTATGCGATTTGACGTGTGAACGTGGATGAAGCGAGGAGGAGTGTGTGTTAAATTAAATATAAATCGGTTAAATATCAAATTTTCATTGCAATCGGTTAATTGGTTTAGCAATGCGTAATTTCATGATACCAGAGCTCACTGTTGTGCACAAAAACCATTGCCGGCCTGCGCACATCAAATCCCCAAACGCAATCGGAAGAACGGTTTAGCAATGCATAATCTTATGATGCCCAAGCTCACTATTTTATACAGAAAGAATCGAAGGGATGCAGCAATCAAATCCCCAAAGTTTCATCGCAATCGGATGAACGGTTTAGCAATGCATAATTTCATGATGCCAGAGCTCACTATTTTATACAGAAAGAATTGAGGCGATGCGCACATGAAATCCCCAAAGTTTCATCGCGATCGAAGACAAAATAACACAGAACGTGAAAATAAATTAAAAAAAGTGTGCTTTAGACCACACGACTGAAGTAAAACTTCACTTACTTATGCCAGATACCCGTTATATATAATGTTAAATAGTGCAGGCGCTTGCATTATAATGCAGTTTCCCGGGACTTGGGACGGAAACATTACAGTTTTATTGACCCCGAGGTTAAAGTGGCCTTGCAACGCACGCCGGGTACCCGTTGTATATAATTTTATATAGTGCAGGCGCTTGCATTATAATGTAGTTTCCCGGGACTTGGGATGGAACCATTATAATTAAGTTGACCCCGAGGTTACAGTGACCTTGCAACGCATGCCGGGTACCCGTTGTATATAATGTTATATAGTGCAGGCGCTTGCATTATAATGTAGTTTCCGGGGACTTGGGATGGAACCATTACAGTTTAGTTGACCCTGAGGTTAAAGTGCAGTTGCAACGCATGCCGGGTACCCGTAGTACATAATGTTACATAGTGCAGGCGCTTGCATTATAATGTAGTTTCCGGGGACTTGGGATGGAACCATTACAGTTTAGTTGACCCTGAGGTTAAAGTGCAGTTGCAACGCATGCCGGGTACCCGTAGTATATAATGTTACATAGTGCAGGCGCTTGCATTATAATGTAGTTTCCCAGGACTTCGGATGGAAACATTACAGTTTTATTGACCCCGAGGTTAAAGCGGCCTTGCAACGCATGCCGGGTACCCGTTGTATATAATTTTATAAAGTGCATAATTTTATAATGTTGTTTCCCGGGACTTGGTAGGGAACCATTACGGTTTAGTTGACCCCGAAGTTAAAGTGGCCTCGCAACGCATGCCGGGTACCCGCTGTATATAATTAATTTATTTACGCACAAATAGTCCATTAACAATAACAATCGGTTGCACGGTTTAGCAGTGCAAAATTTCATTATGCCGGAGCTCACTATTGTAGTTGTATTGTATTTCATTTTGCAAGTGTAAGTACTAAGTAGGTACTTTGTTGTAATATTTCACCAAAACGACGCCATTATGCTGTTGAGCATAAAATAATTTTCACTACAAATAAATTCATTCAATATCATGTTTTGATTTTTAAATGAAAAAAGTCCCTGTCCCAACACCGCTGTCATAGGTCACCCAAGTGGTTCGCTACGATTGGTGACTTAGCAGGGGTGCCCGGGTTCATGGGATGAGGTTTGTCTAGGTCTTGGTGGCGGATACGTTTGACCAACCACTGCATGGCGGGCTGGATCGGAGGAGACTGATTGAGGGAGGCTTTTTATCTCTCCAGCCAGATTCTCTCAACCCTTCGCCTCGCACCGCAGTGTGAGGAATAGATTCATACGTCCGTTACTCCTGGCGACACTGACCCTCAGATTCCTACCCACCCCCCATACCCTTTTCCTTCTTATATCTTCTTCTCCTTTCTTTCCCTCAAAAAACCTTCGACACAGCATCCCCAAAGATGACATAGGCCCCTAGGGAAATTGTTTTCCTCGGTGCCTCCTGTGTGGAGCTAATGTAAAAAAAGTTTAGCAATGCATAATTTCATGATGCCAGAGTTCACTATTGTATATAGAAACCAATGAATGGTTCCCGGGGCGGCGATACCAATTCCACGTTGAATGATTATCATTAAAATACAAAATACAAAAAAAAACGGTATGTAAATTTAATATTTTTGAAAAAAATTATACCATTCAACTTCAAGCAATTTTATTATACATTTACAAAAAATTCATAAGCAATATCATCAGATTCTAAGTTGTTATGTGCATGTAGGTACCTGCATAGATTCTATGTAGAGTTACCTTCACATACGTAAAACAAAACATATGAAATATATTTAGGCTGGGTTTTTCAAAAAAATTATTTAAAAATCTTCAATTTTTCAAGTTAATTTTAACGTTCTGTGAAAGTTCTGTTCAAATTCTATTCAAGTTCCGTAATTATTTCTATTTTGAAATAATAGTATAAATAAATAATAATAAATATTATAAGTTTTGAAGGTAATTGAATAAATAAAAATCGCACATTACGTGAAAATGAACTTAATCAATTTAAAAATAACATTCCTACCAACAGTGGTTATCCAGAAGCAACCTCCGTGTTCCTACATATTTCAAAAATTACCATCTTGGATGATTTTTTTCATTTCATATCTTTAATTTTCGATTCGAATCTCGTAAGCCGGTTCCTACCTAGTACATACCGAGAAAAATAATAGTGGTGTAGGTAGGTACTTGCGCGTTTTCTCAATAAATACTTAGCGAATTAGCAATAATTCAATAGAACGGTAGGTACCTACCGCGATTTTCTGCATTTAAATCATTCACATTTTAAACGCCAGTACCTACCTCGAGTTTATATTAACTGGCTGGAAAATTATGCATTGTTGATGATAGATCGATTTCAGAAAATGTCAGAAAAATTTCAATATTTGATGCAATATAGTGTAACATTTTAAATGGGAAGCTACACATGTTTTTATTTTAAAAGTTTCTTAAACTTGTATACCTTCTATTTAATCAAAAACATTTCGTGCAAAATGTTTGTTTTCGCCGCAATCTAAGTTCCCGCAAAGGGCCTTTAAAATGTCAATTTTTCTACGATATTTTCGAGAACGCCGTTAAAAAAATTCGAATAAATCGCTAGAAAAATCAGTTTTGTATGGGAAATCTCTTTACTAAACGATTCGACGTTTTTTAACGGGTGAACCTATCGGCAGGAAATATAACTGAGGCCGAATTTCTTCGTCGGTGAGAGATCTAATTGTAGTTTTCGCCGTTTGGGTGCGCCGTTAACCCTGCATCATCTTTTTATATGAAATCTGGTCTGACCCGCAGAGATCCATGTCCGTGCCCCCTTTCGGGCCAAATTGATCTCTGCGGTCGGCGAAACTCGAGGAGCGGAGGTCGATTATCGCCTGCGGGCCGAGGGGGGCGAGGGAAATCGAAAGGGCGTAAGCGTCTTTTTCGTTTTTAAGCGACAATACGCCGTGAGGTCTTGCGGATCGAGGGGGAAAAGAGTCGATTATCGGATCACCAAAACGCGTTTTTTTGGAACGGCCGTTTGTATGAAATCCCGGTCCACAAGCCTTGCTCGGCCAAATCGACCTCTGCGGTCGGTGAAACTGGACAGGCAGAGTGGTCGATTTTCGCCTGTACTCGGAGGATTAAAAAAAAAAGTGAGTTTTCCTGACCTACCCCAAAACCAAACAATACTATATATACTAGGTTTTGCCCGTTGCAGAAGCAACTGACGGGTTAAAGCACTATGCGATTTAATGTGTGAAAGTGGATGAAGCGAGGAGTGTGTGTTCAATAAATATTTGAAGAAAAAAACGATGTTTGAATGTAGACGAAGCGAGGTGTGTGCGCCACATAGAGGGCACAGGCAGTAGACTGCTCAATTTGGTACACCTACTATAGGGCCACTTCGGTCAACTGGTTCAAGGAGTTCAGTATGGGAATAAAAGTTATATTTTTAATCCATTTTTTTTGGAATTTTTATAATATTGAAATTTTATGGATCTTAAATTTTTTTCAGATTTTAAAATGTTTTGGATTTTTAAATTTTTTGGATTTTTAAATTTTTTTCGATTTTTAAATTTTTTTGATTTTAAATTTTTTTGGATTTTAAAATTTTTTGAAATTTGAAATTTTTTTCGATTTTTAAATTTTTTTATTTTTAAAATTTTTTCGTTTTTAAAATTTTTTGGATTTTGAAATTTTTTGGATTTTAAAATTTTTTTCGATTTTAAAATTTTTTTGATTTTAAATTTTTTGGATTTTAAAATTTTGTGAACTTTAAAATTTTTTGGATATTGAAATTTTTTTCGATTTTGAAATTTTTTGGAATTTAAAATTTTTTCGATTTTAAAATTTTTTGGATTTTGAAATTTTTTGGATTTTAAAATTTTTTTCGATTTTAAATTTTTTGGATTTTATTTTTTTTGAATTTTAAAATTTTTTGGATTTTAAAATTTTTTTGGATTTAAAATTTTATGAAATTTAAAATTTTTTGGATTTTTAAATTTTTTGTATTTTGAAATTAAAATTGGTTTTTAAAATTTTTTAAATTGGTTATCAAAATAACGTAATATAATATTTTTATAATTAACGTAATATATTAATTATTTTTTGATTGATTAGTTTGTGTTATTTCTCATTAACACTAATTAACTTATAAAGTATAAGTTCTGGTGTAAAATCACCATTCAGAATTGAAACTTTGTTTGAAATGGCTTTGGCCGTGTTTACTTACCAGATCTGAGGTTCAATTTGGGAGGCGGGAATAGGAACCGTCGCCTCAGGAACCTTTATTGGATAACCAACACCTCTGCCATAGGTCACCCTAGATGATTCGCTACGTTTAGTGATTTAGCAGAGGTGCCCGGGTTCATGGGATGAGGTTTGTCTAGGTCTGATGATCAGGACACACTGATCCCCAGATTCCTATCCACCCTTTAATCCCTTTTCCTTCCCAGAACTCTCCTCTCCTTCGTTTCCCTAAAAGGCGAAGCGAGCAGGAGTGTGTTAAATTAAATATATGAAGAAAAAACAATATCTGAATGCGGATGAAGCGAGGAGTGAGCGCCTACAAAGGGAACAGGTAGTCGACCGCTCCCCCAAAGTTTCATCGCAATCGGATGAACGGTTTAGCAATGCATAATTTCATGATGCCAGAGCTCACTATTTTATACAAAAACCATCGCGGGCATTCATATATCAAATCCCCAAAGTTTCATCACAATCGGATGAACGGTTTAGCAATGCATAATTTCACGATGCCAGAGCTCACTATTCTATACAGAAAGAATCGACTGCATGCACACATCAAATCCCCAAGGTTTCATCGCAATCGAATATTTGACGGGTGAATGTGGATGAAGCGAGAAGCGCTTGTTGAATTAAATATACAAAGAAAAAACGATGTTTGAATGTGGATAAGGCGAGGAGTGTGTGCCTACAAAGGGCACAGGAAGTCGACCGCTCAATTCCATATACCTGCTCTCGGGCCGATTCGGTCGCCCGGTTCAAGGTGTTCAGTACGGGCCTTCTCTCGCAAATCAGTACGGGCCTTCTCTCGCAAAAGGGGGCCGCGGAGATGCCTGCTCAGTTTTTCACTGCGCCATTCCGGTTGTGCAGGTCGATACGCGTAATTTGATACCCGTACGTATAATTTCCTGCTGCAAAGAAGACTTACCAACTCTTTCACTCATTCACTCTATGTATGAATGTATGTTTACAGTTCAGGTAGCAATTGAAAAGCTGAAGTGATAGCGTTGCCAACTCTACGTCTTTTTAGATCTAAGTATTTTAGGCCTTCCCTGTACACTTACGAACTTCAGTCGCAGAATCTACGTATTTTCTTTGAAATTGTACAAATTGAAAAAATTACACATCTCATTAGGCTGAAGAAGTATATTTTCAGTTACTTTAGGGAACGTACCCATACTACATGACCAACTTTTTGCAATTTTTAACCCCCCCCCCCCCCCCGGTGACCAAAATCCTAAGCAACCCGCCGCTCATTTGTATGGAGCGTGACATTTTGAAGACCCCCCCCTCCCTAAACGTGTCACGTAGTATGGGTACGTTCCCTTATTTAAAGACAGAGGCGCCCCTGTCTGCGGGACAAATTATGTGGTGCGGACTCAACAAACATTCTGTTTCATACTGCTAGAGTCCGTGCCACATAAGAAGTCCTGCAGATGAAAGTGCTCGACTATTTTCAGGATTATTTCCAACAAATCTTACCAAGTTAGACCGTGAATGGAGAACTCCAAGAAACACAAATCTTCCATTTCAAGAAAATCAGCAAATCAAAGCTGATGAGTTTTGATGTCATATTTCAAAAATAAGAAAAGGTGAAGTCTCAAATGTTTCTCTTACTGGTCCAGTTTATATAAAGAAGTAGGTATGTCTCTTTTGCTACCAGCAGCTCCCCAATACCAGTACCAATTATACCTACTCTCTTCATTACCGAGTTCCACCCACCAGACACACAGCACTCACACGACAATATTACAGTACAAAAGTTATTAACTTGCCTCAAAGCAGTGCGAATGTCGAGCATCTGTTTTCTGCGATTAATTTGACAAAAACTAACGTCAGAAACAGACTTTCTAATGAAATGCTTACTTTTCATAAAAAGTGGCTAAAAAACAAACAGCGAGCCTTCATTAATATTTTAATAAATATAATTTGACTGAAAATTGAGTATTTTAGTCTTAAACCATAATTTACAATACCAGAGATGAAAAGGGGTTAATACGCTAATATTGCAAGTACGAAGAACGGTTCAAATGCTGCCTGAGTTCTATCTCTTTAACCCGTAAGCTGCGGATCGCATGTATAGTCGTTTTTAATGTTATTTCGTTTTTGTAAATAATTATGTGTAAAAACGAAATTACTAAAGCTTTTGGTATAGGTATTTGTAAACAATGACAATGTAATATCTTATGACATTCAGGAGTTTCCTTAGAAATGAGTAAGTAAAAACACGTTTTTTATTCAGGAAAATACACCAGCCAAAATAATACTGCAGAATAATTCAGCAGCTTATGGATTAAATAAATTGTAAAACAAAATACAATATGTTTTATTCAGTTTCACGTACCCTAACTTCTTCATTTCACGAAAAAAAAAGTATGTGGATCTATGAACTTTTCATATACAAATTTTACTAATACTACATAATTTTCTAATCTGGCCTACACCTTTTTCAAAATCCGAGTTGGCAACACTACAGGAATGATGTGTGAATCCATCCTTCCCGCTGCGATGAAAGGCAAAGGGTTGAGTCCTGGAGAGAACAAAGGTCTCCATCAACCAGTCTCCCAATTTCATAATCACTTTTGTTCTATTGTACTATTCATAAATATAACCAGTAAATATTTACATAATAGGGACACGCTTAACACTTACTTTTTATTTCAAAATACTCGGTATCATTTAGATCAGTGTTCGGCAAACTTATTAGCCAAATCTTTGCATTATAACGATTCAAAAAAAATTTGAGAGCAAATCTGTTTGATTTAGTCAAAGGATATTCAAATACAGAAGAGATATGCTATGGTGTCCGCGCAACTGTCGCCGGACTACGCGCTAATTAGCGTAGTTTTCATACAAAAAGAATTTGTTCATTTCGTTGATTTTTTGAAAATGTGCATTAATATTGGTTAACAATATATTTTGAATAAGGAAAGAATTCGTTCGTTTAGTTTAACGTTCGTTTGGTTTATTTGTTCTTTTAGTTTATTTGTTAATTGATAAACAATATCGGCGACACCCGGAAGCGCAGACCCACATAGTAAAAACAGCAGATAGCACATCTACTTATATTTCAATATCTTTGGATTTAGTAAACATTTATCATAATTTTAGGACTCCAGATACTAATATCTACAGCCTGTATGTCGGACGAATATCTACAGCTCATATGTTGAACTAATATCTACGAACTTCAGAGTGTTGACTAATATCTACAGAGAGTAGGTTGGATTAATCAGCTAAATGTGTCCAATAGTCCGATATTAGGGATTTTTACATACATACTTACATAAATTAAGTTTTTTAAACTGCATACGCTATATTACGTTATTCCAATATGCTATATATAATTGCAAATCCAACCTCTGCCAGTGCTGTAGATATGCGTCAACACTTTGGTTCTCATAGATATTCTTCAACAGTTTGAGCTGTAGATATTTGTCAACACTTTCCCTCTCATTGATATTAGTTAGATTTTTTCAGTTTTTGGAATTCCTGTAGATATTAGTAGACGCCCCCTAATTTTAGTACTTCATTAAATTATGGGTACGCTGAATAAAACTTGATAATAAAATTTTATTCATTGATAACAAAATATTATGTTATTAAGGAATACATAAATTGTATTCCTTAATTACAAAAGCGTCATGCGGCTCCGGAGCCTCACTTTGCCGATCTCTGAATTTGATAATAATGTAAAAGTATTTAAATTTCCAGAAATGGAAAATAATGCATTTTAGTATTTATTTCATTTAAAAAACAGACTACTTATAAGTACTATAAATACATGAAGAAAAAAAAACCTTTTAATAAGTTTTATTGTTTTAATTGTATTATTCAGCATAACGTAAAATAAAAAAAATTACACATTTTGAAGCAAACAAAAAGTCAGAAATCAAGATTTGTAAAATATTTATAATGCAAGAAAATTGATGAACATATTACTTATTTAATTTTATTTGAGGGAAATTAAATTACATTCAGACTTCTACAGCCGTACTCTCACGGAACATCGCCTTGCACCACAGTGGGAGGGATGGATTCATCCGTCTGACACTCCTGGACACACTGAACCTCATATTCTTACCCACTCTTCATACCCTTTACTTTTCAGAACTTCCTCTCTTTCCTGTCATGAAAAAACTCTCCACACAACGTCCCCCAAGATGATATAGGCCCTGAAGGGAGTTATTTTCCTCAGGGCCTCCTGCGTGGAGCTAATGTAAAAAAAAAGATAATATTTCTTATCTTTATTTACAAAAAATAAATTATATTCTTCAATTTTTCAAAATCAGGATTTGCTACAATATAATACAAATCTTTGTATAAAAAAAAAACATTTAAAGTTATTAAAAAACAGATTTCAAGATGGAAAACCCGCTGAATTTGAATGAAAATCCTGCAAATTTTTCTATTTTTATCTTAGAATTAAGTTTGTAGAGGAAATCATAGTATCAATTTCTGTGAATTAAATTTCAATAGCCTATTTCCTATATCGTCCGAACAATGAGTTTCCCAATTGTTCAGTATAGTGTCGAAACGTAGTACAAAGTCATGGAAAGAAAATGAATAGACGCCATAGAAATGTGGTGTTGGAGAAAAATGTTCAGGATTCCATGGTCTGCCAGACGCACAAATGTGTCCATTCTGGAAGAGCTAGACATCCACAAAAGGCTTTCAATTATTATTTATTTACGCCCGAGTGGGCTTTTACAATAAATAATATACAATCGTTAACGTTTCTAGATTGCTTATATAATTTGTGCATTTGTTTTTTATTGAAAATTAATTCTTTTGAAAACCATATGGGATAATGAGAAGCCTTAAAAATTAATTATAGGAACATAAGTTAAATAAAAACAATAAGTTCCTTGGAAGTGTTTAAGAATGAATAAAATTTTTGTGCTTGATCAGTTATATTGTTACCAGCCTAGCGATACCGTATTTTTTGTGAGATCGTTATTGGATAACGGACGTAATCTCCTGTCAGATTTGTATGATTTTTAAATCATATATTTTAGTTTAGATCGATTTACACATGAATTCCTGCAAGTAAGCATGATTATTTTCTCATTTAATGTACGTTGTACATAGAAAACGCAAATAACAGCCATAAAAATCACATTACTACGTGATTACGTCCGTTATCCAATAACGATCTCATAAAAAATAAGGAATCGCTAGGCAGTCTCTTAAAATGACCAATCTAAATGGTCAAAATAATCAACAATATTTGATTTTTCTATTTTTTTTTAAATTTATCTGCCTATAACGCATCTTTAAAATACTTTGGACACGTTGATCGCCAAACTGAGGACTCCAACTTGGAGAAACTCATAGTCACTGACAAAGTAGAAGGCAGAGGAAGGTCACCGCAGCGCTGAAGTGACCAAGTATCACTGGCGTCTCTGGTACGTCGATGTCCTTCGCTCTCCACATAGCGCAGGACTGCGGGGACCGGAAGAAAGAGCCTTATCCACCATGGAAATTGGAGTAGAGCACACGATCCTCAGCAAATGAAGAATCTCCACGGGATATAATCAATATTGCGTCGGTACAGCCAGTCGATATCAGTGCAGCTTCGTATCGTAGTATCTTGAAACATAAATATTATTTAAATTCAGTAATTACACAACGAAGTTTGATTTTCAAATAAAATTCTTTATAACAAAATCAGATATAATGACTTTGCTTATAGTGATTGACATGATTCCTAACACAGTTGATTTTAAGCATATAACACTTGCTTTCCTTGCGTCCAATACAACATCAGTCTTACAGCCAATGGATCAAGGAATAAACGGTCACTCAAAACTAATTTTAGAAAGAATCTTGTGCTTAAAATGTCACAAAGTACCATTTACAATTGTTTCAAACATGCAGGATTCAACCATGACGGTTTAACTGTTCAAACAGCAGAACATAACAGATGAAAATTTTAACAGATGTATTTGAAAATTATAGACGGTAATGCTTCTGGAAGTAACCAGTAGGTACATGGAGCGGGTCTGTACGGAAGATGTCAGCGTATTTACTTTAGAATTTTAGTATTATTTTAGAATAGATCACTCTATTATCAAAATGCTTTGTACATAAATATGACGTCTGCTTAGTATGATGCGTTTGTCATTCCCTTCATTTTGTCATTATGAAAATGTTTGTACCCACAAAGTTCAAAAAGTTATTGTAGGGATGTCAGCGTATTTACTTTAGAAAAATACCTAACCAAAATAAGGTTGTTTATTTTCTACAAAATGCTTTGTATGACGTCCGATCATTTGTCATTTTCCTTCGAAGTCATTATCTTCTGGATTGCCGTTTGTCACCCGGTGGCCGCGAGGTGACCGCGGCACTTTTGAAGGTTAAAACAATAGGAAATACATAATTATCTGGTAAATTGCTCTATTTTTTAAAGAAAATAATAAATAAATACCTTTTAAAAAGGAATTCCTTTGATCAAGAGTCTTTTTTTTGTAAGCTTGCTTCGTTAAATATCTACGCACTTTGCGTTTTCGTGTCACTTTCACTTTCATCATACCAACATCTTAATTTATGGAATAAATATATATCCAATATCTCTGGGGGCATTTTCAAAATCTTTCCTGTAAGTAAATAAATTACGATTTAGATCATTTTCAAAATCTTTCCCGTAAGAAATGACGATTTAGGTTATATCATACGTCTGACGTGTTAGCTCATTTTCGAGCCAATCTGTCTATAAGTTGCATAAAATTTTAATAGTATTATTTCGGAGTATTATTTCATATATTATCCTACCTATTTGCAGCAGTCAGCAATTTAGTTCCGTCATGTCAATAAATGAACAAAGCCATGAGCGACAGCCCGCCATATTGTTTACGAAAATAAATAGTTGTCATTTTGAACTTTGTTGAACACCAAGTTCAGTGTTGCCGTTTCTAAAAAAAACCTATTTCAGAGGTAAAATAATCTTATGTTTAGTAAGAAGTTTTTCGTAAACTTTTAATTGAGAGTATAAGAAAGCAACGAAACATAAATATATTAACTTTGATTCTTTATTATTCGTAACATTTTACAATATACCCGCAAATAGAATGAAAAAAACATGTTTTTGAAAAAATAACAACAAAAACACCCTAAAAATATATTTTTTAAACATTTTTTTTGCTGTTTTCAAACTTCATATGCACAATTCCATTTAAAATATATTTCCAAATAATAATATGATAGTATAAATGAGTTGAAAAAAAAGAACAAACAATTTCACATGAGGTAAAAGAAATTCTACCACAACTTCAATAATTTATTTTTTCTAGTGAGTGTTGGTATGTTTAGAACAGTTAATTTAGGTATCCAATTAAATTTATATGAAATGTATTTTATATTTAAACGTCTCCGTATTATTTATTGAAAAAATTAACAATTTTAGTAAGAGACATTGTGAACACGTATTAAAATCAAAGAGACTACATTCCAAAATCAGCCATTCCAAAATCAAGCACCTGGCAACATTATATTAAGAAAGTCGCTGTATTGAGTCATGTTGAGTGCCCTTTTTTCGTGAATTGAAAATTTTTGTGTAAAATCAGACGACCCCGCCATTCGAACGGATAAAAATAGAACTACGACCGTATGCGATAGACATTTGATTTTTTCTAATGTGAACAATCCACACTCGTATTCCGCACCGCTAGATGTCTCCCGTAAAGTTTTGGCAAACGTATAAATTAAAATTAAAAATGTTTCCCGATCCAGAAAAAAAAACAAAAGCTCGTGCCGAAGACTTCGAAGGAGATTGAACCGTGAAGCCTTCCGAAATGCTGAACGCCAAGGTCCACTTTGGCTTGAGGATCGATGGCTGAAAATTCTCATACGATTTTAGTTACGCTGCCCGTTGACCGAAACTGACCTCTCAAAGTGTACGAATCTCGAGGAGCCGAAAGGTCGTTTTGGCGTGACGGGTTTGGCTTAATTTTTTCATACAAAAAAGAGTGAGTTTTCCTGACCTGCCCCAAAACTAAACAATACTATATATACTAGCGGGGCCCGTTGCAGAAGCAACTGACGGGTTAAAACACTATGCGATTTGACGTGTGAACGTGGATGAAGCGAGGAGGAGTGTGTGTTAAATTAAATATATGAAGAAACCTGAGGTTACAGTGACCTTGCAACGCATGCCGGGTGCCCGTTGTATATAATGTTTTAATAGTAGTTTCACTGAACGTGGAATGGAACCATCCCCGAGGTTACAGTGATCTTGCAACGCATGCCGGGTACCCGTCCTACATAATGTTATAATATAGTAAAGGCATTTGCAAGGCGCTTGCATCATAATGTAGTTTCCCGGAACTTGGAATTGAACCATCCCCGAGGTTACAGTGATCTTGCAACGCATGCCGGGTACCCGTTGTATATAATGTTATAATATAGTGCAGGCGTTTGCAACGCGCTTGTATTATAATGTAGTTTCGCGGAACTTGGAATGGAACCATCCCCGAGGTTACAGTGATCTTGCAACGCATGCCGGGTACCCGTTGTATATAATGTTATAATATAGTGCAGGCGTTTGAAAGGTGCTTGCATTATTATGTAGTTTCACGGAACTTGGAATGAAACCATTACAGTTAAGTTGATCCCGAGGTGACAGTGATCTTGCAACGCATGCCGGGTACCCGTTGTATATAATGTACTGTAGTGCTGGCGCTTGCAATAAAACGTAATTTCCCAGGAATTGGGATGGAACCATTACAGTTAAGTTAAGTGGACCCGGAGGTTACAGTGCCTTGCAACGCATGCCGGGTACCCGTTGTATATAATGTTTTAATGTAGGGTAGGCGCTTGCATTATAATGTAGTTTCCCAGGACTTGGGATTCTAGAGCTCACTATTGTATATAGAAACCAATGAATGAATGGTACCCGGGGCAGCGGTACCAATCTCACGTTCAATGATTATCATTAAAATGCAAAATACAAAAAAAGCTTTTTTTTATTTAATATTTTTCATTATAATTATCCCGTTTAACTTCGAGCAATTTCGTTATACATTTACAAAAAAAAATACATAAGCAAAATCATCAGATGAATCCGTGTTGTTATGTGTAGGTAGGTACCTACGTAGATTCTTTGTAGAATATAATTTAAGCTGTGTTGTCTAAAAAAAACTTCCATTTTTAAAGTAAATCTTAACGTTTTGTGAAAGTTCTGTTCAAATTCTATTCGAGTTCAATAATTATTTCTGTTTCCATAATAATTGGAAGGCTTTTGACCTCTCCAGCCAGATTCTCCCAACCCTTCCCATTGCACCGCAGTGTGAGGAATAGATTCGTACGTCCGTCACTCCTGCCAACACTCTCCCCCAGATTCCTAAACACCCGTCATATCTTTTTCCTTCCCATATCTTCTTCTCCTTCCTTTCCATTAAAAAACCCACCCCACAACATCCTCAAAGATGACACATGCCCCTAGGATTCAGAACGGGCCTTTTCTTGCGTAATTTCGTGATGCCAAAGCTCACTATTGTATTCTGAAACTGTATGTATTTGTCTAGGTCTTAGTGGCGGATAGCCAGATTCTCCCAACCCTTCGCCTTGAACCGCAGTGTGAGGAATAGATTCATATGTCCGTTACTCCTGGCCACACTGACCCCCAGATTCCTACCCACCCCTCATACCTTTTTCCTTCCCATATTTTCTTATCCTTCCTTTCCCTTAAAAAACCCTCCGCACAGCATCCTCAAAGATGACATAGGCCCCTAGGGCTCAACGTGGATGAAGCGAGGAGGAGTGTGTGTTAAATTAAATATATGAAGAAACCTGAGTTCACAGTGGCCTTGCAACGCATGCCGGGTACCCGTTGTATATAATGTTATGTAGTGCAGCGCTTGCATTAAAATGTAATTTTCCAGGAATTGGAATGGAACCATTACAGTTAAGTTGATCCCGAGGTTACAGTGACCTTGCAACGCATGCCGAGTAACCGTTGTATATCATGTTATATATTGCAGGCACTTGCTTTAAAATATTATTTCCCGGGAATTGGGATGGAACCATTACAGTTAAGTTGACCCCGAGGTTACAGTGACCTTGCAACGCATGCCGTGTACCCGTTGTATATTATGTTATAAATTGCAGGCGCTTGCATTAAAATTTTATTTCCCGGGAATCGGGATGAAACCATTACAGTAAAGTTGACCCCTAGGTTAAAGTCGCCTTGCAACGCATACCGGGTACCCGTTGTATATAATTTTATATAGTGTAGGTGCTTGCATTATAATGTAGTTTCCCGGTACTTGGGATGGAACCATTATAATTAAGTTGACCCCGAGGTTACAGTGACCTTGCAACGCATGCCGGGTACCCGTTGTATATACTGTTATAAAGTGCAGGCGCTTGCATTATAATGTAGTTTCCCAGGACTTCGGATGGAAACATTACAGTTTTATTGACCCCGAGGTTAAAGCGGCCTTGCAACTCATGCCGGGTACCCGTTGTATATAATTTTATAAAGTGCATAATTTTATAATGTTGTTTCCCGGGACTTAGTAGGGAACCATTACGGTTTAGTTGACCCCGAAGATAAAGTGGCCTCGCAACGCATGCCGGGTACCCGCTGTATATAATTAATTTATTTACGCACAAATAGTCCATTAACAATAACAATCGGTTGCACGGTTTAGCAGTGCAAAATTTCATTATGCCGGAGCTCACTATTGTAGTTGTATTGTATTTCATTTTGCAAGTGTAAGTACTAAGTAGGTACTTTGTTGTAATATTTCACCAAAACGACGCCATTATGCTGTTGAGCATAAAATAATTTTCACTACAAATAAATTCATTCAATATCATGTTTTGATTTTTAAATGAAAAAAGTCCCCGCAAGTAAGTACCTACCTAGAACACGCGTAATGTATATATATATATATTTTATTATTTTTTTTTATTTAACAATGTTTAAATAGAACACACTTAAAAATAAAAAAAATAATAATTAATAAAAAAAATTGACAATTCTTTAAATTTTTCTAGTAAATTTTCAGTTCTAGATAGTTCCGTTCGAGTTCTGTAATTATTTTAGTTTTGCAATGTAACTGACCTTTAATGATAAAATAACAGAACTTGAGTAGAACCAATAAAGAACGTGAAAATTAACTTTAAAAAAAGTTGAATTATTCAGTATCATCGAAACAACCTTACCATTGCATTAAAACCTAATTAATTGTGTATCTACGTATTCGGGTAGGTACCTGCGCATTTTCTTCTCTTTGCTTTTTTCATCATATTTGCAATACTACCGAAATAAGTAGGTACCTACCCCGAATGAATAACGTGTTAATTTGAACTGGCTAGCAAAATTTTAACTTCCGATGGAATATCTAAGCACGTGTTTTGGTGATTTTTTTTTGGAAAAGTTCGGATTTTGGTAGCTTTTCCTGAAGTTTTTTACATGGTATGGGCATGTTATATCGGTGTTAAAAATTGCGGAATTCTCTACTGCGTTAGATTTTTGAAAAACATCCAAGCCGGGATCGGTTTTGGGGCCACAATGCCGCGTACCGTAAAACCACTACCGAAAACTGTGAAAAGTCTGTTTTGTTAGGCTAAAAATTTGACGTCTGAGATCCCTGACCTGACTCAATATTCCTAACATTTTCATTTGCATTGAAACTGATGGCCAAAATGACATCTTTTTTTTTGGAAACGCGAACCTGTCGGCGGGAAATGTAACCTGGCCGAATTGAGTGTGATTTTACTATTGGTTCTAGTTTTCGCCGTTGATTCGCGTTAGTTTTTCTGTGAATAAGGCGCTAATTTTGTCGACAAAAATAAACTCCGCAAAATCAAAGTACTGAGGGTGCACTGAATTTGCTTGAACCGAAAGTGAACCTTGAGGTGGGTGAAACGTAAAGGGCGTACTGGTCGTTTTTGCGTCAACAAAAAAGTGCGCGGAAAAAGAGCTTTCCCAAAGTGAACATTAATATATATACTAGGTTTTGCCCGTTGCAGAAGCAACTGACGGGTTAAGACACTATGCGATTTGATGTGTGAACGTGGATGAAGCGAGGAGAAGTGTGTGTTAAATTAAATATATGAAGAAACCTGAGTTCACAGTGACCTTGCAACGCATGCCGGGTACCCGTTGTATATAATGTTATGTAGTGCAGCGCTTGCATTAAAATGTAATTTCCCAGGAATTGGAATGGAACAATTACTGTTAAGTTGACCCCGAGGTTACAGTGATGTTGCAACGCATGCCGGGTACCCTTTGTATATAATGTTATATATTGCAGGCACTTGCTTTAAAATATTATTTCCCGGGAATTTGGATGGAACCATTACAGTTAAGTTGACCCCGAGGTTACAGTGACCTTGCAACGCATGCCGTGTACCCGTTGTATATTATGTTATAAATTGCAGGCGCTTGCATTAAAATTTTATTTCCCGGGAATCGGGATGAAACCATTACAGTAAAGTTGACCCCTAGGTTAAAGTCGCCTTGCAACGCATACCGGGTACCCGTTGTATATAATTTTATATAGTGCAGGTGCTTGCATTATAATGTAGTTTCCCGGTACTTTAGATGGAACCATTATAATTAAGTTGACCCCGAGGTTAAAGTGGCCTTGCAACGCATGCCGGGTACCCGTAGTATATAATGTTATATAGTGCAGGCGCTTGCTTTAAAATGTTATTTCCCGGGAATTGGGATGGAACCATTACAGTTAAGTTGACCCCGAGGTTACAGTGATGTTGCAACGCATGCCGGGTACCCTTTGTATATAATGTTATATATTGCAGGCACTTGCTTTAAAATATTATTTCCCGGGAATTTGGATGGAACCATTACAGTTAAGTTGACCCCGAGGTTACAGTGACCTTGCAACGCATGCCGTGTACCCGTTGTATATTATGTTATAAATTGCAGGCGCTTGCATTAAAATTTTATTTCCCGGGAATCGGGATGAAACCATTACAGTAAAGTTGACCCCTAGGTTAAAGTCGCCTTGCAACGCATGCCGGGTACCCGTTGTATATACTGTTATATAGTGCAGGCGCTTGCATTATAATGTAGTTTCCCAGGACTTCGGATGGAAACATTACAGTTTTATTGACCCCGAGGTTAAAGCGGCCTTGCAACGCATGCCGGGTACCCGTTGTATATAATTTTATAAAGTGCATAATTTTATAATGTTGTTTCCCGGGACTTGGTAGGGAACCATTACGGTTTAGTTGACCCCGAAGTTAAAGTGGCCTCGCAACGCATGCCGGGTACCCGCTGTATATAATTAATTTATTTACGCACAAATAGTCCATTAACAATAACAATCGGTTGCACGGTTTAGCAGTGCAAAATTTCATTATGCCGGAGCTCACTATTGTAGTTGTATTGTATTTCATTTTGCAAGTGTAAGTACCAAGTAGGTACTTTGTTGTAATATTTCACCAAAACGACGCCATTATGCTGTTGAGCATAAAATAATTTTCACTATAAATAAATTCATTGAATATCATGTTTTGATTTTTAAATGAAAAAAGTCCCTGCAAGTAAGTACCTACCTAGAACACGCGTAATTATTTTTTTTATTTAACAATGTCCAAATAGAACACACTTAAAAATAAAAAAAATAATTAATAAAAAAAAGTTGACAATTCTTTAAATTTTCAGTTCTATAAAGTTCCGTTCGAGTTCTGTAATTATTTCAGTTTTGTGATGTAACTGGTCTGTAATGATAAAACAATAGAATTTAAGTAGAACCATCACAGAACGTGAAAATTAACTTAAAAAAAGTTCAATTATTCTGTATCATCGAAACAACCTTACCGTAGTATTTATTGCATTAAAACCTAATTCGTTGTGTAGGTACCCATTCAGGTAGGTACCTGCGCATTTCCTTAGATTCCGGCAATCTTAGCTTTTTTCATCATATTTGCAAGACTACCGAAATAAGTAGGTACCTACCCCGAATGAAAAGCGTGTTAATTTGAACTGGCCACCAATAATTAAACTTCCGATGGAATCTGTGAGCGCGTATTTTGATGATTTTTTTTCGGAAAATTTCGAGTTTTGTCAGCATCTCCTGACTTTTTTTACATGGGATGGGCATGTTATATTGGTGTTAAAAGTTGCGGAATCTATCCGGCTATCGTATTTTCAAAAAACATCTAGCCCGGAATCGGTTTTTCGGCGGTAATGTCGTTTTCCGAAAAACAACGACCGAAACCGCCGAGAGTTCCGTTTTGTTAGGCTAAAAATTTGACGTCTACGATCCCTGACCTGACTCAATATTCCTAGCATTTTTATTTGCATTGAAACTGATGGCCAAAATGACATCTTTTTTTTGGAAACGCGAACCTGTCGGCGGGAAATGTAACCTGGCCGAATTGAGTGTGATTTTACTATTGGTTCTAGTTTTCGCCGTTGATTCGCATCGGTTTTTCTGTGAATAAAGCGCTAATTTTGTCAAAAAAAACTGACCTCGCAAAATCAAAGTACTGAGGATGAAACTGATGGCCAAAATGACATCTTTTTTTTGGAAACGCGAACCTGTCGGCGGGAAATGTAACCTGGCCGAATTGAGTATAATTTTACTATTGGTTCTAGTTTTCGCCGTTGATTCGCGTCAGTTTTTCTGTGAATAAGGCGCTAATTTTGTCGACAAAAATAAACTCCGCAAAATCAAAGTACTGAGGGTGCACTGAATTTGCTTGAACCGAAAGTGAACCTTGAGGTGGGTGAAACGTAAAGGGCGTACTGGTCGTTTTTGCGTCAACGAAAAAGTGCGCGGAAAAAGAGCTTTCCCAAAGTGAACAATACTATATATACTAGGTTTTGCCCGTTGCAGAAGCAACTGACGGGTTAAGACACTATGCGATTTGACGTGTGAACGTGGATGAAGCGAGGAGGAGTGTGTGTTAAATTAAATATATGAAGAAACCTGAGTTCACAGTGGCCTTGCAACGCATGCCGGGTACCCGTTGTATATAATGTTATGTAGTGCAGCGCTTACATTAAAATGTAATTTCCCAGGAATTGGAATGGAACCATTACAGTTAAGTTGACCCCGAGGTTACAGTGACCTTGCAACGCATGCCGAGTAACCGTTGTATATCATGTTATATATTGCAGGCACTTGCTTTAAAATATTATTTCCCGGGAATTGGGATGGAACCATTACAGTTAAGTTGACCCCGAGGTTACAGTGACCTTGCAACGCATGCCGTGTATCCGTTGTATATTATGTTATAAATTGCAGGCGCTTGCATTAAAATTTTATTTCCCGGGAATCGGGATGAAACCATTACAGTAAAGTTGACCCCTAGGTTAAAGTCGCCTTGCAACGCATACCGGGTACCCGTTGTATATAATTTTATATAGTGTAGGTGCTTGCATTATAATGTAGTTTCCCGGTACTTGGGATGGAACCATTATAATTAAGTTGACCCCGAGGTTACAGTGACCTTGCAACGCATGCCGGGTACCCGTTGTATATACTGTTATAAAGTGCAGGCGCTTGCATTATAATGTAGTTTCCCAGGACTTCGGATGGAAACATTACAGTTTTATTGACCCCGAGGTTAAAGCGGCCTTGCAACGCATGCCGGGTACCCGTTGTATATAATTTTATAAAGTGCATAATTTTATAATGTTGTTTCCCGGGACTTGGTAGGGAACCATTACGGTTTAGTTGACCCCGAAGATAAAGTGGCCTCGCAACGCATGCCGGGTACCCGCTGTATATAATTAATTTATTTACGCACAAATAGTCCATTAACAATAACAATCGGTTGCACGGTTTAGCAGTGCAAAATTTCATTATGCCGGAGCTCACTATTGTAGTTGTATTGTATTTCATTTTGCAAGTGTAAGTACCAAGTAGGTACTTTGTTGTAATATTTCACCAAAACGACGCCATTATGCTGTTGAGCATAAAATAATTTTCACTACAAATAAATTCATTCAATATCATGTTTTGATTTTTAAATGAAAAAAGTCCCCGCAAGTAAGTACCTACCTAGAACACGCGTAATGTATATATATATATATATTTTATTATTTTTTTTTTATTTAACAATGTTTAAATAGAACACACTTAAAAATAAAAAAAATAATAATTAATAAAAAAAATTGACAATTCTTTAAATTTTTCTAGTAAATTTTCAGTTCTAGATAGTTCCGTTCGAGTTCTGTAATTATTTTAGTTTTGCAATGTAACTGACCTTTAATGATAAAATAACAGAACTTGAGTAGAACCAATAAAGAACGTGAAAATTAACTTTAAAAAAAGTTGAATTATTCAGTATCGTCGAAACAACCTTACCATTGCATTAAAACCTAATTAATTGTGTATCTACGTATTCGGGTAGGTACCTGCGCATTTTCTTCTCTTTGCTTTTTTCATCATATTTGCAATACTACCGAAATAAGTAGGTACCTACCCCGAATGAATAACGTGTTAATTTGAACTGGCTAGCAAAATTTTAACTTCCGATGGAATCTGTAAGCGCGTGTTTTGATGATTTTTTTTCGGAAAATGTCGAATTTTGCCAGCATCTCCTGAACTATTTTATATGGGATGGGCATACAATTTTGGTTTTAAAAGTTGCGGAATTCTCTATTGTATTAGATTTTTGAAAAACATCCGAGCCGGGATCGGTTTTGGGGCCGCAATGCCGCGTACCGTAAAACCACTACCGAAAACCGTGAAAAGTCTGTTTTGTTAGGCTAAAAATTTGACGTCTGAGATCCCTGACCTGACTCAACATTCCTAGCATTTTCATTTGCATTGAAACTGATGGCCAAAATGACATCTTTTTTTTTGGAAACGCGAACCTGTCGGCGGGAAATGTAACCTGGCCGAATTGAGTGTAATTTTACTATTGGTTCTAGTTTTCGCCGTTGATTCGCGTCAGTTTTTCTGTGAATAAGGCGCTAATTTTGTCGACAAAAATAAACTCCGCAAAATCAAAGTACTGAGGGTGCACTGAATTTGCTTGAACCGAAAGTGAACCTTGAGGTGGGTGAAACGTAAAGGGCGTACTGGTCGTTTTTGCGTCAACGAAAAAGTGCGCGGAAAAAGAGCTTTCCCAAACCAAACATTAATATATACTAGCTGGGCCCGTTGCAGAAGCAACTAACGGGTTAAAACACTATGCGATTTGACGTGTGAACGTGGATGAAGCAAGGAGGAGTGTGTGTTGAATTAAATATATGAAGAAAAAAGGATGTTTGTATTTGGATAAAGCGAGAAATGTGCGCCTACTTTAGTCGCCCGGTTCACGGCATTCAGAACGGGCCTTTTCTCGCGTAATTTCGTGATGCCAGAGTTCATTATTGTATTCATAAATCATCGCGGGAATGCACACATTAAATTTTCAAAGTTTCATCGCAATCGGATGAACGGTTTAGCAACGCGTAATTTCATGATGCTAGAGTTCAGTATTGTATACATAAACCATCGCGGGTATGTGCACATTAAATCAAATTTATTAATTTAAAATAATATGTAGAAGCATATTTGCGGCATGTTCCAGAGTGAAAGATACTCTCAGTATCGTCTTTGTGTATGACCACCATTGTGACCACCATTTACAATTGAAACGTTGCGTTTGGTGACCAGATCTGAATAGCCAGGTACTTTCCCACCTTTCTCTCCCCTGTCTCCTTTCCCTCCCCACTATCTTCAGCCTCACAACATACCCTAATTGGTGATGACATAGTCTCATTGGCTCCGGACAGGAGGACTTTTGTGGGGTATTCACATTGTTATTAATTAAAAATGTACGATGTACAATATTCAACACACCTACAGTATTTGGCAAAAAATGGATCATCTTTGTTTTAATTTAATAAGACCACCATTAAAACCGCAGAAAAGTCTCACAGTGAACTGCGCTGTAAACCGTTATCATACTTTCGGTCTTTACTTTTCTGCGCGGCGGCCCGAAGTGGCGCGGGGTACGTCCCGCTCCGAATTCCACGTGTAAAGGGTACTAATATCCGAACAGGTACCAATAGACATTTTTGCCCGTTACAGAATCGGTTAAAACACTAATCGACTAAAAACACTTATCTTGATGTTTGAGTGTGGATGAAGTAAAGACTGCTAATATATCAAGTTTAGGTACATCGAAAGACTCTAGATACTAATATCTACAGCCTGTATGTCGGACGATTATCTACAGCTCATATGTTGAACTAATATCTACGAACTTCAGAGTGTTGACTTATATCTATAGAGCGTAGGTTGAACTAATATTTACAGAGCGTAGGTTGAACTAATCAGCTAAATGTGTCCAATAGTCCGATATTAGGGATTTTTACACACACACTTACATAATTTAATTTTTTAAACTGCATACGCGATATTACATTATTCCAATAAGCTACACATAATTGCAAATCCAACCTCTGCCAGTGCTGTAGATATTCGTCAACACTTTGATTCTCATAGATATTAGTCAACAGTTTGTGCTGTAGATATTCGTCAACACTTTAGTTTTTGGAATTCCTGTAGATATTAGTAGACGCCTCCCATCGAAACGTTTATTTTAAAATAAAACACTTGGATTCATATATTACGTATTTATATACCTTAAATTTAAAAAAAAAGTTTTTTTCAATCGTCAATCTTTATTGCCGTGTTTCTATGGTTTAACATGTCAAAATATTTTCACCAACAAAATGTAGCAATATAGGTGAACGTTAATGAATGTTTTTCTCAACAGCTCAATTGTTGTTTAATTTAATTTGAACGCGTAGAATAGTTATAATAAATATTTAGACGTATTACAGAGTGATTAATAATATTGAAATTGGTTTATGGAGAAATTTTGTCTTCAGCTTTTGAATTCTGTCATTCGAAGTGCAAAGAAATTTTTAATATGTCTATTTCTTTAATCTTACAAATTATGGTTAGTAAATTATGTCAATAAATGCAATACTAATGTACAGGCAGAAAATATACAGGACCATATTTACCTGGAGGTCACTTCAGATTAAAACTGTTTAATGTTTATTCAGAGAAATTTAGATACAGTTTGCACCCAAACCAATTGAAATCATTTCGTGTTATAATCCCGATTTCGTCCTTCGATTGCATTGTTCTGTTACGTAAGAACAGTTAAAGTTTAGTGTTTTTGTTATTATCAAATTTAATTTGTAGAACTACATAAATTTTAAAGATATTGAAATATAAGAGATGTGCTATTCACAGTTTTTACTGGGTGGGACTGCGCTTCGGGGTGTCACCGATATTGTTTACCAATTAACAAAAAAACTAAATGAACGAATAAACTAAACGAACGTTAAATTAAATGAACCAATTCTTTTCGTATTCAAACTATATTGTTTACCAATATTAATGCATACCAAAAAATCAACGAAATGAATTCTTTTTTATGCAAACTATTTTGATTAGGTAGACCAACAGTTGCATGAACATCGTAATATATCTCTTTTGTATTTCAATATCTTTGAGAAATATTAATTTGTATATTTAATAATAATTCAATTTGGAAGGTGGGAATGGGTACAGCCACCCGGGAACGATTCAATGGATGACTAACACCCCTGTCGTAGATCTTCCCAAGCAGTTCGTTACATTTGGTAACTTATCAGGGGTGTCCGGGCTTATGGGCTGAGGTGTGTCTAGGTCTTGGTGGCGGATGACTTGAACACATTGAATCTAAGATACCTACGAATAATCCCTAATACCTTTTTCTTCCCAGAACTTCTTTTTTCTTCACGTAGCCAAGGGCGTAGCTAGGATTTTGTTAAGGAGGGGGCAGGTAACCAAGAATATATCTAAGGTAAATGGTGCATGAGCAATGGGACAGGTTACATTAAAAATGAAAAACAAAATAATACCTACTTGGGGGGGCGGTGGCTAAAGAATTTCAGAAACAGACTATTTTCGTCTATAAAAATACTGTCAGGCATAAAATTCTCCCTGATTCGGGACATTCCACGGGGAGCCATAGAGCTATGAAAATATAAATAACAGCGTATTCAATATTTTTGTGACAATATCCTTAGTAGCGTCACCTCCCCGTCGGGTGGCATTCCGGGCGGTCTGCCCTCCCTCGCTAAGCTACTGCGTTCAAATGCTTTTCAGTCATCGTTGATCTTAGCCGTGTTTTAACACAAATGCAGTGTAGAAAAGGACCTCTCTATTTTATTTGTAGTGTAAGGTTGTGCCAAGGAAATAAGTATTGCTTTTTTTGTTGCGGGAAAGAAAATGTTCGCCTCCTTAAATTTTTCAGTAAAATCTAGTTTTTCGAGATCTTTTCTGATCATACCCTTGTTCTGCCATTTTTTATACCATAGTTTGGCTTCTTGATTAAAATTAAGTAAATCGTAGTACAGGCAAAAACTTTGTGTGTTTTCTTTAAAATCAATTAACAACATATTTAACATTGTACTGGGATGTAGCGACATTAATCCGAAAGCAGGTAAATTTTGGTCACCAAAATGCTGCTCCAATGCAGATATTAGGGAGTCTAAATAAGGAATCGCTTCCAAAAATCGCATGGAGTCTCAGCAAGGTAATTGGACAAATATTGTTGGCGAGAAACAATGCGTGGGACTTGTATATCAATTCCAAAGGCAGCTGCAGTTCTAATTGAAATATCTAAAATTTTTGGGCTCTCTATGTCTACGTTGCTCCAATGATCATTTATAACAAAAATTATACCTTTAATATAACTCATTTCATCTGCGTACATATCGATAAAGCATTGGTAATAGCTTCCAATATACCTGCGTATTTGGCTATCAGTTGAGCATGTATATACGTACAATGACGGCTGTCTTAGTGCAGTGGTAAGGCGCTTGACTCGCATTCCGAAGGTCGCGGGATCGAATCCCGACGTGGCAAATAAATTTAATTTGATTAATTTGTGTA
This sequence comes from Limnephilus marmoratus, assembly GCA_917880885.1. NCBI lineage: Eukaryota > Metazoa > Arthropoda > Insecta > Trichoptera > Limnephilidae > Limnephilus > Limnephilus marmoratus. The sequence continues at coordinate 1,002,791 of OU862930.1, forward strand.
TTTCACAATTTATTCATTTAAAATAATATGCAGTATATTTGTGGCACATTCCAGAGTGGAAGATACTCACAGTATCGCCCTGGTGCAAGACCACCATTCAGAATTGAAACGTTGCTTGAAATGGCTTCTGCCGTGTTTGGTGACCAGATCTGAATAGCCAAGTACTTCCCCGCTTTCTTCTTCCCTATCTCCTTCCCCTTCCCACTGCCTTCAGTCTCACAACATATCCCAATTGGAGATGCCATAGTCCCACTGGCTCCAGAAGAGAGCAATTGGGACTCTTATGTGGTATTCATGTAAAAAAAAAAATTAAAACTGATTTAATAACAGCGCAATATAACTTGATAGGCACGTTTTCTTGATGCATCATTAATCATAATTAACTAAAAAGGTAATAATAAAAATTAAATTGATTCTCACAAACAATAGGCAACCGAAATAATATTACTTTACGGTTTGTGAGCATTCCTGCACCTTCTAGGGGGGGGCAGCTGCCCTCCCCCTGCCCGTACCTCGTTATGCCCTTGCACATAGCATCTTCAAATGTGATAAGGGAAATTATTTTCCTCAGGGCCTCCAGTTTGGGAGCTATTGTAAAAAATATTATTATTCAATTTATAAAAACTGTTTATTTGTAAAAACATGTACTACCGATTTATTATGCATATGTTATTATGGTAGCTGTTTAGTCTTTTGAAGGCATTACCAAATTTGATCATTTTTTTTTTACATTAGCTCCACATAGGAGGCCCTAGGGAAAATAATTTACCTCAGAGCCTGTTATATTTGGGGATGCTGTGTGGAGAGTCTTTTAGGGAGAGGATGTTCTGGGAAGGAAAAGGGTAAGAGGGGTGGGTAAAAAACTTGGGGTCCAGGAGTGACGGACGTATAAATCCATTCCTCCAACTGCGGTGCAAGGCGATGGTCGATAAAGAGCGAAAGAGATCAGAACCTTTTGTGTGGAGTTAATGTAATAGAAAAGATTATTTCGTTCAGTAGGGTGGAATATACACAAAGATATTAGAATATAGATATATGCTATTCAAATCTAGGCGGACTACGGTCTAATCTGATTTCTTTTTGTGTGCAGTAGTATTGATATCAGTGACATTAGGAAGCATAGTCCCAACCCTTAAAAACTGCTGATAGCACATTTCTTATATTTAAATATCTTTGTACAACATACACTGCTGCATTCACATTCTTGCTTGTCTGATGGAATAAAAAACGTTTTAATTTCATAAAAAATTTTTATTATTAATATGCTGGGTTAATAATGTATCTTTTTTTGTCAGAAAAACCCAGTAAAAAAACTGACCACATTCTGTTAATTATAATACATAAAAGTAAGTTAAAGAAGTTCATATAATTCCGCCCAATATACATACACAACGTAAAATGCTGATTAGAAATAATATACAAAACATGGTATTATATACAAATTAGATTATTGCAGTCAGTGGATATATTTTCACATATGTTATCAAGTTTATCGTCAAATTTGTATGCTATGATTCACATTTTAGTTTCCGAAAACTTTTGAATTGACAGATACACTTTATAAAAGTATGCAACACACTTATTAAAGGATTGAAAATCAATCCTGTTTTCAAATATATGTGTTGAATTGTGTGTCAAATTGAATGAATAAATCATGAATAACAAAATTTTATTTTTACATAAAATGATTCAAAGAGTCTGAAGAAATGTAAGGGAACGTACCCATACTATGTGACATGTTTAGGGGGGAGGGGGTGTTCAAAATACTACGCTTGGTACAAATGAGCGGCGGATTGCTTAGGTTTTTGGTCACCGGGGGGGGGGGGGGGGGGGTTAAAAATTGCAAAAAGTTGGTCATGTAGTATGGGTACGTTTCCTAACTTAATATCCAAGTTTTAAATTTTGTATGTGCATATATATGTACAGAATAGTGCAGCAGTGATATTAATTACAAAAATAATACTAAATCATATTTAAATTATAATTAAACCAAATATTTCAGTTCTGCCATTACATTACCATGGGCTACTTGCTTCATAAAAATAAAAGAACTTTCACAGAACTTGAAAATTAACTCCGAAATTTGATGAGTTCAAATTCTGTGAAATAACTCTTTTTAATATATTATTACTTTGAAATTAAATACACAATAACATATATTTTAATAAAAAGAAAATTAAAAACAACTCATAATCTAACCTATTTATTTTATTTTAATTTCGTTCATCAATTTTAATTTAATTCAATTTATTAATTTTAAAAACACTACAAAATTAAATCTTAAAATCGTTTTTAAAGAAAAAAATATTAATATTAAATGAGCAGATTTAAAAAAATGACAGCAGCAAAAAAGCATAGGTACTATCTAAATTGTGTTTCGTTGATTTTAGACAAATCAATATTCGAAGTGATTTTATTTAACAACAAAACTGCTCTCGGGGTTTGCATGGCCATTGGTAAGTTAGTTCTGCAAGCTGGGAGATAAAACAGTCTATGCTGTCGGTGATGGAGATGATCATTGGGAACGTAGAAACTAATGCTCTCCATGATAGTCGAGTTTTCGAACCATATACGAATCAGTCTGAAGAAATGTGTTACAATGAGCACATTCCTTCTGACTCTTAGATGATTCATCTGAGTATATCCCAGAGAAAGTCATAAGGTAAAGCTATGGGAAATAGCCACACTCCCCCAGGCAGAGAAATTTCTTCTGAATCTTCTCCAACATGAGGGAATGCTTCACTTGGCGTGGGCTTTAAACCACTGATTCACTCAAGTCTTCTTGTAATCAAAGCATTGTATAGTACTGTGAGAACCCGAGTGTCTCTGAAATGTCTCGCAGCGTGTAGGATAAAACTCAACATTTTCAGTGAAATAAGTAAGGTGCATGTAATCACGATATGAGCATGAAAAGTCAATTTACTATCAAATGCAATATCAAGATCTTAGTAATGCCTTTTCAAAAGAGATGTTGAGTTGATTTCATTCTGAGTAAGTTGTCCGTTGTGACATAAATGATTAATATTTTTGACAAATACCGGTTTTGTGAAAAATAACCTCAAAGGCACTGTGAATACGATTTTTTTGAATATGATTTTAGATTTTCACGGCCAAAAGTATTTTTGTTGTCTGTTTTCGGGGTGTTATGTCATGTTGCGTTACCTCCGCCTTTAGCCAACGTTTCGGACAGTGTTACAGTGTCCATCATCAGGGCGAATGTGTGATGTCACGCATCTGCCCTGATGATGGACACTGTAATGCTGTCCGAAACGTTGGCTAAAGGAGGAGGTAGTGCAACACGGCATAACATCCCAAAAACAAATAACAAAAAAGATTTTTTTTACATTAGCTCCACACAGGAGACCCTGAGAAAAATTATTTCCCATGGGGCCCATGTCAGTTTTGAGGAAGCTTTGTGGAGGATTTTTTAGGGAAAGGAAGGAGAGGAAGTTCTAGGGAGGAAAAAGTATGAGGGGTGGGTAAGAATCTGGGGGTCAGTGTTAAGAGTGATGAACGTATAAATCCATTCCTCCCACTGCAGTGCAAGGTAATGAATCGAGAGTTCGGCTGGAGATATCAAAAAATTAAGGATAATCTTGTGAATGAAGTGTATGGATGTATTGGTGTGTACCAAGATCAAATTGCTTGGCTAGGTCTTAAGAGAAAAACACCAAATCTGACAAAATTATTTAAAAATGAAAAGATATAATTAATTATCAAATATACTAATTCATAAGAGCGGCTTGCCCCGCAAGTACTCTACTTGTTGAACCGAGGTAGGTTCATGGCGACACTGAACAGTGTTGGAATCATTCATGTCATTACGGAGAAATAAAGTGAATTATTTCTTATGTAAGGTTTGAAGGAGATAATAAGTTATATCTTGTTTGCAAAATGCAATCATGTGCGTTAACGGTCATTGGAGGGGACCCACCACTTTCCCACGACTGTGTGAGGAAACTGATTGTTTAACCTCCTTAGCCGCACACGTCAGGACTCTAATTTTTTGTAAAAAGGAAGCTACATTTATTTTTGAAACGAATCTAGACCCTCCAATGTCCCTGCATGCATGATTGAAGTTGCGTTAACGGTCACTTAATATCTCATCTGTTATTATTATGTAGGTATTATATTTAGTAAACCTATTTTGTCATTATCACTATTAGTTATTTTTTAACAGCAGTGATCTATTGGATGCATTTTTTATTTGCATATTGCAAACACATGCAAAGTAAATAGTTTATTATATTAAAAAATATTTTGTTTCAACCGCTTTTATTGTTTAAAAAACCAATATGTTTTGTAAGCTATGCTTACTTTATCAGGGTTGACATAAAAGTTTAAGTTTTTTTGTTTGCACTGGGCAAGTAGTTAGTCGGATAGCAAATATAGGTACTTGCTATTTGACTAACAGAAAAACATTCATATTACAATCAAGTACAGTATATTAGTGAACGGTGCGTTGCAAGATGTAGAGGTGTTACGCAACAAAGTAAATACGCTAATTAAGCTGCTTACTAATACTTATTTTAGAAGAGGTGGAAAGATAAATAAATAAGGTTAAATTAATAAACTGTAGATATGAAAAGATATTAATAGCAGCAAAAATAAAGAATTTTAGAGTAAATCTTCGGTCCGATGGCACGACATATTTGCGTCTCTACTAAAAAGACAGGTTCCCGCATGTAAGTGTGTAAGGACGCATTGAGGGGGTCGCAACTCGCCCGAAAAAATATAATAAAAGGATATATTTAATATTGTGACCCGACAGTTGATCCCCCGACAATTGGTCCCCCAAAATGATATTTACTATAAAATTATAATTTTTGTGCATTATTTACCAATTTCAAATGTAAAAGATTTCAGATTCAGTTTGACTTCAAAAATGCCCTTAATTTGTTGGATGGTATTTTAGATTGATATTGGCGCAAGCGATTCTGACCTTGTCCTTTACACAGTTTTTTTTTACATAACGGTTAAAATTGCATTTAAAAGTAAAGTCCGCCGGTTGGCTCGCGATAGATGAGAGTTTAATAATAAGTTGGTATGAATATCAAAGAAATTTATAATCGGTGTCGTTTTTTTGTACTTAGGCGCTGTGATACATACAGTAAATAGAGAAGAAGATTTTTCCTTGATGCATTTGAATGAAAATATGTTTTATTCTTTTGTTATTCGGCGGTAAATCCTCTCTACACATGTCATTTAATTATATTTTGTGTAATTATGTATAATTTATTTTTCCTTAAAGCAACTGCACATTGTATATATGGTGTAATAGGGCGTACTCGAAGGATTATAACCAGCGATCCCTGGGCATATTTGGAGTAAAAAATGTACATGTTATTTTGAACTCTGGTGACATTTTTTTTCCATTAGAAATATTTTTCCATCACATGCCGCCACCGATGCGGTTAGGAAAGTGGCGCGTTCATAGCCAAGCGACGATTTGATTAGCGTTGTTTTGTTCTAACAGCGTGTTAATACTCGAAAGAGCGCGCGTATCGCTGACATCCACTGTGACGTATTATATTCCATAGCTATGGGAACAGTGGCAAAATGACATGTACATTTTTTACTCCAAATATGCTCAGGAATCGCTGCTTAATATCCTTCGGGTACGTCCTGTTACATCCTGTATAAGTATGCTGGAAGACGAATTGTTGGGTGAGGAATTGTCATGAAACTATTTGATATATTTTTTAGTTTTAAAATTAGTAAAAAAAATGTAAAAAAAAATTGTAATTTTATAAGAATTATATTTTCGGGAACCAACTGTCGGGAGATCAACTGATCATTACTGGTTTAGGTAGATAATAACCAGCTAGTTTAACTACATAATTAATTTGGAAATTATACCATACATTGACACGATTTTCTGAAGAGATAGTGAGTTTTAAGTTTGGGCACTTTACTTTTATAAAGATAACATTGGTAACACCTAATCTAAAATCTCCCTATAAACTATATTTTGGGTTGTAGATCCGCTTGCATTTGTTCCCTGACGTGTTCCTGGAACGACCTGAATTTTTAGAAAATTTTCTGATTTCACTCTAGAGCACGCTACATACAATTGACCATGTGTGAAAACAGGTTCTGGAAGAAAAATGCCAATCTGATGAAATGTTTGACCTTGCGATTTGTTTATGGTCATACCGTATGCAAGCTGAACTGGGAACTGGTGCCTGTGAAGATTAAAGGGAATCGTTACGTCTGCAGAGGTATCCAACGTAATCCTAGGTAAAAAATGAACGCTTCCTCTTCTATCTCCTGTAATTATTTCAACTTCTAAGAGATTTTCTGTAAAATTTTTAATGATCATCCGCGTTCCATTGCAAAGTGATTGGGAAATCGATAAATTCCTCATTAAAATAACTACAGCTCCAATTTTCAAATTCAAGGCATGAGGTGGTAATCCTGGTGGGTTAAAAGAGTTTAGAAATTCTAAAGGGAATCTCACCTGTTCCTCAGGATCTAGATTTCCTCTCTGGTCTCTCGCCGAATCGATACTGTAAAATGTTTTCAAGGGACCATCTAATTTTTCTAAAACTTTTTCGTTGATTTTTCGAGCATCAATATTTTTGGGACATAATATTGCCCTATCGCAAAATAAATTTGCATCAGCTACCGAATGTGACTCTCCGTAAATTGCGCTAACAACATCCTGGCAAATGGTACTCGACGGTAACACAACAGAAGACGCTACACAACCTTGAGGACATGGAAGAGTTCCGTTACCTAGTTCCAACAACCATTCGGCAAACGCAGTCTGGTCACTTGAAGCTCGCATATTAGCCTTAAGGTGGACCACCTTAAATAATCTCCAAAGCCCACTCTTTTTGATGGACGATGCAACAATTTTCCCGCGAGCCGCTCTGCGACAAACAGGTAAAACTTGTCTAAAGTCTCCACCCAGTACAACAATTTTATTCCCAAATGGTAATTCATTATTCATTACATCCCGTATGGCACGTTCGATCATTTCGAAAGCTGTTATTGGGGCCATCGGAGCTTCGTCCCATATTATTAAATCTGCATTTTTAATTATGATTCTATTTTTTCTTGAAATTTTACATGTGGCAGAGCTATTTAAATCAAAAGGTAAATTAAATGCATTATGACATGTTCTGCCCTTGGGAAGTAAAATTGCTGCTATTCCAGTCCAAGCCACGCTTAATACGTTTTTTCCCTGCGATTGCAACGAATGAATTAATGTTCTATATAAAAACGTTTTCCCTGTACCTCCTGGTCCGTCTACGAAAAAGCACCTCGGAGAATTTTCGTCTGACCTACCTGAGACAGCTTGAAGGATAGAATCAAACACTTCTCGTTGTTGGATGTTCAACAATGACTGCATCTCCGCTCCCAGGTTTTCTTCAATCACAACATCTGCAGGTCCTATATCTGTATTTATTGTTCGATCAGGTTCCGGCAGACCTTGTGCAGTGCAAGAAGAACCTTCGTTCAGAAGGGCGTCACTTATTTCGAGAAGTGCGAGATTTATAGCCAAGTCTGCGCTCTCAACATTTCTCAGAAAATCCTCCGACATGGGCGTTTTGAAAGAATTCCATATGTGTAATGGATCTGAAGGAAGACAATGAACCAATATAACTACAAAAAGGTTTCTAAGTGCCTTTGGCATCATGAAGACAACTCCTTCTTCTAAACACTTAACCCATTCGTTGATGTTGTCTGTCAGACCTAATTCACGTGCCGCATCACTGAAAGTAGGAAGAATAACTCCGTCGACTGTACGCAAATGTTCGTACGAAGTTGCGGCTTTAATTTTCAATAGCAAAATCCTAAGATTATATAATTCTCTATGACGTGGAGACACTGAAACCATCCTACCAATAATTTTATCACCGCCTTGTTTACGTTTTTTCCAGACCTTATTTCTGTTAAAAACGAAGAAGTTTGGAATATCCTGATAAAAATGTGAATGTGCTGAATTATCTAAACGATTTAAAGTGAACCACGCTGTTAATGTAGTGGGGCGGGAAAATGCTAACGCTGCTTCCTCGTTACCTTCTTCGAAATATACCTGTTCTCCGCCTGGCAAATGTACACTCAGTAAAACTGTTGTGTGCGACTGACCATGAATGGGATTTTCAAGAATACGCCAAGCAGCTTCTGGAGCGCTGATGAACCGACAGTCTAGAAACTGACTAATTTCATCATGGACGATTGCATCGTTGCTGGTGCCTTCTGTTGCTTCTTGAAGAAGCCGTAATTCCATGCGAGCACAGTCGTGACCCTTGGCGAGATACTTGTGGATATATTTAATAGCGACAACGGAGGAACAAATTTCTGCATTAATATGTGCATTGAATTTCCTAGTCAAATATGGATTGTACGGGACGACAAATTTATTATCAATTTTGAACCCTCTACATGTGTGATCTTCTAAACTATTGTCACGTCGTTTGTACACTGGATAGCCGTTCACATCTGCTTCGGTTTCATTTCGAAATGCCTTTGGAAACTTCTTAGAACACTTTCCATCAACCATACAAATTGCTTCAGGATTGACGGTACCGCATGGGCCATGAATATTATGTTTTATAACCGCATTATACAAATCCTGGTCCCTTTCTCTGTCAGGTAATTCTGCGCTAATGACATTGTCTATCTCTGGAGGTAATTCTAACTTGTCTAATTCACTAAGAGTGAACAGACCGTGAAGATGCGGCAAACCTCTCTTTTGTTCCTCAATTACGTAAACGTAAGCTAAAACCTTACCGAACACCTCCTTTTTAACTATATCTGCGATGAATTCATCAACCTTAAGCTGGAACACTCGTGCAACTAAATCTGGCCTATCTGAGGCGCTTTGCCAATGATGGAGTTCATTTTTTATTTCACGCCATTTAGGATTGCAGGTGAACGTGATAAACAGGTCTGGGCGACCGTATTTCCTAACAACAGCCATTGAATCCTGATACATCTTGGTCATGTACCTAGGGCTACCAGTGAACGTGGAAGGTAAAATGACGATGTTTCCTGCACGGATATCATGGTCTACATGTCTGTTGTTTAAATGATCCAACAATCCCTGATAACACTCCACCCGCAACTCCTTTTGGTGTAACCTCAAATATGTAAGTCTGTGGGACTCGCAACGAACATATGCATTAACAATATATTGCTGAAACAGTTTCCCTGCAGAATGAATGGGGTTGAAGACAGAACGCCTTACAGCAATTTTATGCGAATAAAATTGAAGCAAAGTGACACTATTTCGAACTTGAGTTGCAAAATTTGAGTGATGCCGAAGGTCCACAGACCATCCACACTCTCCTGCAGGAAATAAAATAGGAAAAACCATTGAATCCAAATGTGGAGATAAAATGTTGATGCGTTGCGTATTATGCGACCTATTTGGATAAACAGCTATGTCGACGTCGGCTGGCAGATTCCCTTCGTGGTCTGCAACGAAGACCATTCCGACATCATTTGTAGATGTTGGAGCATTGTATCGCCTCTGATCATCAGATGAAGAACGCGAAAACAACAAACTAACAAAACGCTGTGGACCACCGCTTTCTCTGCAACGCGCCTCTTCTTCCTCAACAGCAGTTCGAAGATTCCGGTAACTACCTGCATAAGGACTTACTTGACGGATTACCCTATCTACAACCGACATGATTTCCTGAAAACAATTTACGTTGGCCGGATGATTCATGCGTAGATTGACTGCTGCATCTGTGTCGTAAACGTATAGCTGCGCATAACACGGCACCTCGTTGTCTCCGACTTCTATCGTAGTGGAAGTGAGATGACATATCTCTCCTGAAATTTTCAAACAAAAAGGACCCCTGCCCGGAATATCAATAACCTTAGCACCAAACGACGCAAATGCACTGGCGTTATTGTATTGTCTAATAAACGACCTGAAATTCTTGGCGTTCTCACCGTTACCTAACAAAAAATCTTTGAACTGGGCTGGATACTCAGGCTGTAGATTCAGAGACACTTTTCCATTATGACAACAACTATGTTTTAATCGATTTTTTTCAGCTGAAAAATGGACGGCCCGGCAGTGGTCAATGGTACACTCGCGATCTAAAAGACCTAAATAATGAACAGATGGAGTGACCGCATTCAACGTTCCTGCAATGGCACATTTGAATGTAGCTCGAGACAGTCTGCTTCTGTTGGGAGTGGGGTCTATACTGGGCACAGAAACCATAACATTCAAAACCTCGTCAGCCACGGATTCTGCCACATCTATCGCTGGTTCTGCAGGAACTCTTTCATCAGGTACTAAAACCTCTTCCACATTCACTTCTTCAACAATCGCGGATTCAATCACAGAATCTGGCACTGCTCTTGTAGATGCCGATGGACTTTCATGCGTCACCTGATCTATAAGTTTACGCTTAATTCGTCTTTGGCGATCGTATTCTTTTTTTTTTTTTTTTTCTTCATCATTCGATTTTTTGATTTTTTCCAGTTTGGTTTGTGTCAAAATGTTTTTTCTCTTTTCATACGCTATTTTCATACGTAACTTCATGGCATTTTTACGTTCTTCTATAACCGTCAGACTGCTTTCAATCCGCTTTTTGCGTTCAAATTCTGTCTTTCGCAACCTAGCAATTTCGAGTTTTTTCTCTTCCACAATATTTTTCTTTTTAACCTGCTGTTCTCGCAAACTTTTAAGTTTCAACTCATCACTCTCAGTCCGCTTCTTCCGTTTTTCCTTTCCTTTCCTTTCAGATTTCATCAATTTTACAACCTCGCAATCTTTTTTTTTCATAATCTTTTCGCTTCGTGTTTTTTCCGTCTGTTCATGTAACACCATATTTACTATTTTTTCTACATTCTTACGCTTTTTTCCACACTTGGATCGGTCCACTTTCATTGTTTCATTCCCAACTGTCATATTTTTTTCACTTTCCCGCGTATTTTGAGCGTCTGTTTTGCTGGTCCCGGCTACACATTCATTCACGTCAACAACATCTATTTTTCGTCTTTGCACAACTTCCACATCTCCTGGCGTAACATTTACATCAGCAAAATCTTCTAGAGTCGAAATTTCACAATTTATAACACAAAGCTTTTTATTGGAAATTTTCTTGTAATGCTTACCAGGCACGCTTTTTCCTTTCATATTTCGCCGATCAACCGGAACATTTGTATCACATTTACTGACATTCGTAAATCTGGGATCCGAAAAAACATTTTTATCACTTCCAGACATCATAAATTGCGTAAAAAATCAATTTAATTTCAGATAATATAAAAAGCAAAGCGTGTATCAGAAAAGTCGAACGAAAAAGAAACCATAGAAAAACCAAAGCCAGCGGGCTAGTAAGGATGGGATCTTATTACGATGTGTCGATTACATTGTCTGGCACTATGACAAAATGAACGAAAATATTTATTTTCTTGAAAACGGTGTTACAGAAAATAAATTTTAATAAGGAAAATCATAAACGTATTTTGCTAATTTATTTAGAAATAAATAAATCGGTAACATCGGTAATAAATAAATAAATAAATCGGTAACATCGGTAATCGGACTTGCACACAAATAACGATAAAGAAATCAGTACCTAAAGATATTACTTAGAATATATAATAATCTCGTATACTGGCAATTTATTACCGTTGTTTCGAATTGGACATGTTTGACAGCTTGAATCTTGACGTTTCTCAAAATACAAATTTTGTAGGAAAGACGTCGCATGTTTCTATTAAAAATAAAATTATATTGTATTAGCACGTCTAATTTGCAATTGTGATTTCTTCCGGTGAAAATATTATTAAATTCTTTTGCTCAGGTAAGAATTACTTCCTAATCCTACCATGGGCTTAATGTTTCTCAAAATGCAAATTTTGTAGGAAAGACGTCGCATGTTTCTATTGAAAATAAAATTATATTGATTAGCACGTCTAATTTGCAATTGGGATTTCTTCCGGTGAAAATATTATTAAATTCTGAATTCCATGGACGATTGATAAAGATTGATAGGTTAACTTTCTGTAATTTCTCATCGTTCCGCATAATTGGTAATAAAATACACGAATAATAATATTTCACAACGACTGATTGATTTTAGTATATTCAACGTTAACTATTGTTTGTATGCTAGCGATCTGCAGAATGCTGAGAAGTTACTAAAAGTAATCCTTATCGATGGTCCATTAGCTAGGACCCTTGGTATTTCAATATACTACAAACGAAAGCGTCTGTTTGTTGATAATTGTTTTAAATGAATAAATATGACCTTCATGTAGCATGAAATTGATTAATTTTTCTTATTTTCCAGCGATACTAACAACATCAACTGCAGTAGAGATGAGAATTGTTGGAAGCTAAGGTTAATTGAAAAACTGTAATTAACGTTGTAGAATAGTTTATAATTAATTATATTTATTTTAATTTTATTATGTATACATAAATAAGAAAAAGGTGTGAGCTTACAAAAAATATAAAATTTTTCTATTAAAATTATAATTTTGTAAAATGTTGTTTAATTTTAATTTTTTGGTACATTAATGTAAAAGAAGTATTATTTTTCCAATAAAATTTTATTAGTAATATAAGGCACACAGTAGGTCCAATGAGAAAAATAAAGAACCACAATTCCTACTGCTTGGTTGGTTGAAAAAACAACTAACTAACCAACTTTAAACAACTCAGTCTTGGCTCAACACACTCATTCACATTCATACATATTCTCTTATTATTCTGACTCTTAATATGGCCCAACTTAATTGATTCAGTTAATCGTTCTATGTCTTCCTCAGGTGATTTCGATTTCTTCTATTATTCATATTTGATTTGCGTCATATATTTTCCTTTCACTCCTTTCTTCGTTCATTCACTCTACATGCGCAAAACATCTAAGCGACCCTTTCTTGGAATATTTTGTTTTACAGAATTTGAACAATTCATAAAAGTTCTGTTATTATTTCATCATGGGCTGGTTGTTTCTTTTTAACAGAACTTTCATTTGAATAGAATTGAATATTAACTTTGTTCAAATTCTGTGAAACAACTCTTCCATGATTTTAGTACTGAGGCTTCATAATGTAAGGTGAGTCTTAAAGATAAGAAAGAATTTTTTATTAATTGATATTTATTTATTTACGTCGTAGTGGGCGTTTACATGAAAATTTTACAAATTAATTTACACAGTAACTAAGTGTAAAAATATAAATGCAGTTGTAGTAATTATAAGAAAACAACAAATAAGTATGTAGGTATATAATAAAATACGTTTACATAATCTAATACTAATTATTAGCAAAATACTAATATGATTCATTATGATATAAGCTTGAAATAGTATGTAAAAGTAAGTACAACATAAAAAAGTAAGCTTGTACTCACAATATTAATTATGTGTGTTATAAAATCAATAAAACAGAAAAAATAAGAAAGTAAATTAACTCTTAAGGTATATAATATTATAGAAGAGATTTAAAAAATGAAATAGTATGAGTCGTATTTATGAAAAAATAAAATAATTTCGCAAAATATTTATATATTATCATCTGTCTATAGACCTAAAATAAAACAAAGTGTAATGTTTAAGAGCTAGTTAGTAGGTATCTCTCAATATTATATTGCGAATTAAAGAATTCTACATCATGTCAGAAAAAATGCATTTAATATGATAGATATTCGTTTTCATCATCTCTTGTGAAATTTTCATTTTATCGCTAGAAGATTTGGTCAAAGTTTAAAGGATTTTACCAAACCACAGTTGATATAATGCAAAATAAACAAAAAATGACATGGTATTTATTTTTATAAGAAATTACAACATTTGACATGTGTAGAAAATATATATATATATATATTTTTTTTTTTTTTTTAAATAAATTTTTAATAAGCTCAAAGATAACTTTGCTTTTGAAGAAAATGTATACATATATATACTTATGTTAAATAATTTTCTCAACTTACCCGCGTAACGTAGTTCTGAAAAGGACTTTTTAACTCCTGACAGTGAGATCTGTCCGAAACGTCGGGAGTTAAAAAGTCCTTTTCAGGACTACGTTACGCAGGTAAGCCGAGAAAATTGTTTTACAACTTACACCCGAGAAAACCTTAACCATAATATATATACTTATGTATATATACTTCCGTATAATTATTGATGAATTGTAAAATACTGTACACTTCTCAATAAACTACAGGCAATGTTTTGTTATAAAATATTAGAAAAATATTATATTATATTTAATAATAGCATTACATTTCATTTCAACTTATTCAAAATCATGATTTGTTATCACATCTGATCCTAATAACCCAAAAGGCGCCTGGTACGAAGAAAATGTTGACATCGTTTGTTTAAATCAGTAGACGAAGTAGGTGATCACTGTAATTAATAATATTTTGTAAGATTAGTTTTATATTTCATAAAATTTTAATTTTTGCATTGCACTCTTTATAGCTATTGCAATACAACAATATATTTTTATGCGAGTTTTCAATTATTTGTGGAAAAAATTTGAACTTTTGTATTTTTACCTCGATATGTCGCACATTCTTCGTTTTTGATTTCATCAATTTCGACAACGAAGGCTGATCATCTGCATTTTACGTACCCACGCTACATTATCTTATCTGTTTTTTAGTATTGTCGACATATTCAGCTCAAATACCTGTAAACAAATGATCCACTGTTAGTTTAGAACAATAATAGGATGTTTTAAAGGGTGCTGTTTTTGTGAAAAATCACTTCGTGTTTGCCACTAACTGTCTGCAGGACGATAAATGATGCTTTGTCACTTAAATTACATTTATTAGTCTATTTATGTGTTCATTGAGAAATAAGTACAGTACAATCTCATTACTGGATTATAGTGAAAAAAATCATAATAAATAAAACAAAGCATTTCATAAAGAGAATATACACACTAAAACAACAGGTAAATACGTACGCAGGTGCATATGAAATAACTTTTAAGGTTAGACTGTTAGACGACGCGGCGATGGAGCGCATAGGAGGCGTAAAGGGGCGAGGTGGGCGCAGGTGGAGGGTGCCGGATTATTGGACTTATCGGTCTATTGAAGTGTCAAATTAGTGAGATTGTACTGTAATTTATTTTATTACTGTATTATATTGTATTGTTTTTTATACTACTTGGATAATTTAATATTGCAACTCAATAATTAGGTTAAATTTACATGTTTGAAATGAGAGATTAGTAACAATTCAACATAATTATATTTTTTATATACTTATAATAAACTCGGTATCAAAGAAAAGTAATGTAATATTATGCAGCATAACATTTATAACAATTTTTTTGTCTCACCTGTCAAACACAGCGCATCGAAAGTGATAAAAGTAGGTAACACCGCAATATTCGTATTTGATTTTGTTTGTTCAATTCTATTCATTTAAATTGAAATCGATTTCATTCACGTATTTTACATAAGTATTGTCCACATATTCTGCTCTCCAAAAACCTGTAAACAAATGGTAATTCAATGTCAGGTTATAAAAATAATTAATAAATGTTTTCATTTTTCCATTGTCTGTAAGTTGGTAAATGATGCTTTGTCATATACTAATTACCCCTTTTAATCTATTTATTTATCACATAGGTCCATAAAAGTGTTGTTCATCGTGAAATAAGCACTCAGATAATCTAATATTGTGTATCAACAATATAATAATTAGGTTATATTTACACGATTTTTAAAACTCGATACAAAAAAGTGACGTATCATATTTTAAAATAATGTTTATGTCTCACCTGTCACCAACACAGCG
Organism: Limnephilus marmoratus; assembly: GCA_917880885.1. Classification (NCBI taxonomy): domain Eukaryota; kingdom Metazoa; phylum Arthropoda; class Insecta; order Trichoptera; family Limnephilidae; genus Limnephilus; species Limnephilus marmoratus. The sequence goes on from OU862930.1 coordinate 1,018,534, forward strand.
CACAAAACAACAAAATAGATCTAAGTTCAGTTTTTAACTGCAATATTCGCATCTGATTTTTTAATTATTACACCTTACACAAAGTTGCCAAGTTGCAGTAAGTATTGCTAACTCGAAACCTCGTTCCGTAGTATTTTCGTTGCCGCGAAATCACAAATATATCAATCCCCGCGAAATGGCGAAATAGTGTCGCGTCAGACATCGGCATAAATAAACGGACATTGGTCAGAATTCAGAATTCTTCCAGTGATGCCATACGGCAAACAAAACAAAAAAACACGTTTCAGGGCTAAAAAAAAAAAACTTTTTACCAAATTTTTATTAAATTATTTAAAATAAACCAATTTTTTCGTTCTGTTATTCATGATTGAGAACAACATTCCTGAACTCGGCATTCCAAAACCGTGAACCTGGCAACACTTAAAACAAATTAGTTTCTGCGTTGATTCTTTAGTCCCAAGTAATTTGAGAATACCTTTTTTTTATGTTTTTTTTTTTTGGAAATGTTTAATTTTTCTCGGTTTCTCCTGACATATTTTACATGGGAGGTGCGCGTAATATTGATTTTAAAAGTTGCCGACATCTTCCGTGCATGATATTTTTCAAAAACATTTTAGCTAAGATCGGTTTTGGGACCGTAAATCCGTTTGCCGTAGAACGACAACGAAAAATGCCGACAATTCTGTAGGCTCCAATGCGACCTGTCAAATGGCTACCGTAACTGACCTTTCACAACAGGTTTTAACTCGTTGTCTCGCCAAAATGAACCTTGAAGCGTTAGAAACTCAAAGGAGCGACGGTCGATTATCGCCTGCGGGCCGAGGCGGGCGAGGGAAATCGAAAGGGCGTAAGCGTCTTTTTCGTTTTTAAGCGACAATACGCCGTAAGGTCTTGCGGATCGAGGGGGAAAAGAGTCGATTATCGGATCACCAAAACGCGTTTTTTTGGAACGGCCGTTTGTATGAAATCCCGGTCCACAAGCCTTGCTCGGCCAAATCGACCTCTGCGGTCGGTGAAACTCGACAGGCAGAGTGGTCGATTTTCGCCTGTACTCGGAGGATTAAAAAAAAAAGTGAGTTTTCCTGACCTACCCCAAAACCAAACAATACTATATATAGCGGGGCCCGTTGCAAAAATGCAACTAACGGGTTAAAAAATTATGCGATTTGCGTGTGAACGTGGATGAAGCGAGGAGGAGTGTGTGTTGAATTAAATATAAGAAGAAACCTGAGGTTACAGTGACCTTGCAACGCATGCCGGGTACCCTTTGTATATAATGTTATAATGTAAAGCAGGCGTTTGCAAGGCGCTTGTATTATAATGTAGTTTTCAGGAACTTGGAATGGAACCATTACAGTTAAGTTGACCCCGAGGTTACAGTGATCTTGCAACGCATGCCGTGTACCCGTTGTATATAATGTTATAATATATTGCAGGCGTTTGCAAGGCGCTTGCATTATAATGTAGTTTCCCGGAACTTGGAATGGAACCATTACAGTTAAGTTGACCCCGAGATTACAGTGATGTTGCAACGCATGCCGGGTACCCTTTGTATATAATGTTATGATATAAAGCAGGCGTTTGCAAGGCGCTTGCATTATAATGTAGTTTCCCGGAACTTGGAATGGAACCATTACAGTTAAGTTGACCCTGAGATTACAGTGATGTTGCAACGCATGCCGGGTACCCGTTGTATGTAATGTTATAATACAGTGCATGCGTTTGCAAGGCGCTTGAATTATAATGTAGTTTCCCGGAACTTGGAATGGAACCATTACAGTTAAGTTGACCCCGAGGTTACAGTGTTGTTGCAACGCATGCCGGGTACCCGTTGTATATAATGTTATGTAGAAATACAAATCCCCAAAGTTGACCTTTATTGGTTAACCAACACCTCTGCCATAGGTCACCCCAAGTGGTTCGCTACGTTTGGTGATTTAGTAGGGGTGCCCGGGTTCATGGGGTGAGGTCTGTCTAGGTCTTGGAGGCGGATGCCCAGAACACACTGAACCCCAGATTCCTACCAACCCCTTAAACCCTTTTCCTTCCCAGAACTCTCATCTCCTTCCTTTCCTAAAAAAAATCCTCCACACAGCATCCCCAAAGATGACATAGGACCTGAGGGAAATTATTTTCTCCACGGCCTCCTGTGTGGAGCTCATGTAAAAAAAAATAATTAAATGCATACAAATTCACCTTTCCCAAAAAGCCAGAAATAATTGAAAAAAAACATGTTCTTAATATATTTTCCCTTGCTTAGTTCTGCACTCCTGGTATTTATCCTTTTAAAATTTTGTTTTATTCGAGTAAAAAAAAGAACAGAAAAAATATTCTTTCATAGCGTACTCTACTCCCCCCCCCCCCCCTTTCCTCCATCCCGCAAAACCCCCTCCCGGGTTCCCCTCCCCCTTCCCAGGTTACCCTCCCCCCTCCCTGGTTTTCTTCCCCCCCTCAAACAAACAAACATAACAAAAAAATAATTATTCAATTTGGTGCAGTCTTTCGGAAGTTATACGCGTACATACATTTCGACGATTCATTTTTATGCAAACTTCATAATGCCAGAGCTCACCAGTAGTTTTATACAAAACATTGTCCTAACAGTGTCGAAGACAACAAAAAAAGATTTATTCAATTTGGTGCAGTCTTTCGGAAGTTATGCGCGTACATACATTTCCGGGATTCATTTGTATGCAAATTTCATAATGCCAGAGCTCACCAGTAGTTTTATACAAACTTTATCCGAACAATAAGGAACGCAACAAAAAAAGAATTATTCAATTACGTGCAGTCGTTCTGAAGTTATGAGCGTACTTACATTTTGCGAATCATTTTTAAACAAATTTCGTTATGCCAGAGCTCACCAGTAATTTTATTCAAACCTTGTCCTAATATTAGCACATACAACAAAGAAAGAACTATCCAATTTGGTGCATTGGCTCGGAAGCTATGCGCATATATAGATTTCGGCGATTAATTTTAAACAAATTTTATAATTCCAGAGCTCATTTAGTTTATACAAACCTTGCCTGAACAATAACGAAACCAACGCAAAAATAATTATCCAATTTGCTCCAGTCGTTCATGAGCTATAATTTATAGATGATACCCGTGGATAATTATTTATCCGTTTATGTAATTTTCAGGGTACCTACCTAGTTCATCAAAATATTCTAAAATAATATTTTATCTATATGGCAAGACAACCGTTAAAAGTTGTCATAACCACCTGAAGCAAAGCCTGAAAATCGAACACCTGCGCTGGTTTAAGAACATTTCCCATACAAATTACGTCAGCTAACTCTGTCAGGGCCTCGCTGAAATCTTGCGGTGGTTTTGGATGATGTTCCATGTTCAGTATTGCAAGGTTGGAAAAAATTACATAAAGATTTAAAATATCTACCGATTTAACAGGCTGAAAACCATGTGCATTATGGATGTTATTGAATTTTTCGCAAATGTCAATATAATTGCAAAGTTTGACGCGACATTGTGAAACATTTTAAATGGGAAGCTATACATGTTTTTATTTTAAAAGTTTCTTAAACTTGTATACCTTCTATTTAATCAAAAACATTTCGTGCAAAATGTTTGTTTTCGCCGCAATCTAAGTTCCCGCAAAGGGCCTTTAAATGTCAATTTTTCTACGATATTTTCGAGAACGCCCTTAAAAAAATTCGAATGAATCCCTAGAAAAATCAGTTTTGTATGGGAAATCTCTTTACTAAACGGTTCGACGTTTTTTAACGGGTGAACCTGTCGGCGAGAAATATAACTGAGGTCGAATTTCTTCGTCGGTGAGAGATCTAATTGTAGTTTTCGCCGTTTGGGAGCGCTGTTGACCCTGCGTCATCTTTTTTATATGAAATCTGGTCTGACCGGCAGAGAACGCCGTCCGTGCCCCCTTTCGGGCCAAATTGATCTCTGCGGTCGGTGAAACTCGAGGAGCGGAGGTCGATTATCGCCTGCGGGCCGAGGCGGGCGAGGGAAATCGAAAGGGCGTAAGCGTCTTTTTCGTTTTTAAGCGACAATACGCCGTAAGGTCTTGCGGATCGAGGGGGAAAAGAGTCGATTATCGGATCACCAAAACGCGTTTTTTTGGAACGGCCGTTTGTATGAAATCCCGGTCCACAAGCCTTGATCGGCCAAATCGAACTCTGCGGTCGGTGAAACTCGACAGGCAGAGTGGTCGATTTTCGCCTGTACTCGGAGGATTAAAAAAAAAAGTGAGTTTTCCTGACCTACCCCAAAACCAAACAATACTATATATACTAGGTTTTGCCCGTTGCAGAAGCAACTGACGGGTTTAAACACTATGCGATTTGACGTGTGAACGTGGATGAAGCGAGGAAGAGTGTGTGTTAAATTAAATATATGAAGAAACCTGAGGTTACAGTGACCTTGCAACGCATGCCGGGTACCTGTTGTATATAATGTTATGTAGTGCAGCGCTTGCATTAAAATGTAATTTCCCAGGAATTGGAATGGAACCATTACAGTTAAGTTGACCCCGAGGTTACAGTGACCTTGCAACGCCTGCCGAGTAACCGTTGTATATTATGTTATAAATTGCAGGCGTTTGCATTAAAATTTTATTTCCCGGGAATCGGGATGAAACCATTACAGTAAAGTTGACCCCTAGGTTACAGTGACCTTGCAACGCATACCGGGTACCCGTTGTATATAATGTTATATAGTGCAGGCGCTTGCTTTAAAATGTTATTTCCCGGGAATTGGGATGGAACCATTACAGTTAAGTTGACCCCGAGGTTACAGTGACCTTGCAACGCATGCCGTGTACCCGTTGTATATTATGTTATAAATTGCAGGCGCTTGCATTAAAATTTTATTTCCCGGGAATTGGGGTGAAACCATTACAGTAAAGTTGACCCCTAGGTTACAGTGACCTTGCAACGCATGCCGGGTACCCGTTGTATATAATGTTATATAGTGCAGGCGCTTGCATTATAATGTAGTTTCCGGGGACTTGGGATGGAACCATTACAGTTTTATTGACCCCGAGGTTAAAGCGGCCTTGCAACGCATGCCGGGTACCCGTTGTATATAATTTTATAAAGTGCATAATTTTATAATGTTGTTTCCCGGGACTTGGTAGGGAACCATTACGGTTTAGTTGACCCCGAAGTTAAAGTGGCCTCGCAACGCATGCCGGGTACCGCAGTTTAGCAGTGAAAAATTTCATTATGCCGGAGCTCACTATTGTAGTTGTATTGTATTTCATTTTGCAAGTGTAAGTACTAAGTAGGTACTTTGTTGTAATATTTCACCAAAACGACGCCATTATGCTGTTGAGCATAAAATAATTTACACTACAAATAAATTCATTCAATATCATGTTTTGATTTTTAAATGAAAAAAGTCCCCGCAAGTAAGTACCTACCTAGAACACGCGTAATGTATATATATATACAATGTTCAAATAGAACACACTTAAAAATAAAAAAAATAATTAATAAAAAAAAATTGACAATTCTTTAAATTTTTCTAGTAAATTTTCAGTTCTATAAAGTTCCGTTCGAGTTCTGTAATTATTTCAGTTTTGTGATGTAACTGGTCTGTAATGATAAAACAATAGAATTTGAGTAGAACCATCACAGAACGTGAAAATTAACTTAAAAAAAGTTCAATTATTCTGTATCATCGAAACAACCTTACCTTAGTATTTATTGCATTAAAACCTAATTCGTTGTGTAGGTACCCATTCAGGTAGGTACCTGCGCATTTCCTTAGATTCCGGCAATCTTAGCTTTTTTCATCATATTTGCAATACTACCGAAATAAGTAGGTACCTACCCCGAATGAAAAACGTGTTAATTTGACTGGCCAGCAAATATTTAAACTTCCGATGGAATCTGTGAGTGCGTATTTTGATGATTTTTTTTCGGAAAATTTCGAGTTTTGTCAGCATCTCCTGACGTATTTTATATGAGAATCATATGTTTTATTGGTGTCAAAAGTTGCGGAATCTATCCGGCTATCGTATTTTCAAAAAACATCTAGCCCGGAATCGGTTTTTCGGCGGTAATGTCGTTTTCCGAAAAACAACGACCGAAACCGCCGAGAGTTCCGTTTTGTTAGGCTAAAAATTTGACATCTGAGATCCTGACCTATGTCAATAGTCCTATATAGCATTTTCCTTTGTGAAATTAGCGGGTTTTTTCCTAAATTTTTTTTTTCAAACGCCGTCTGTCGGCGGGAAATATAATCGAGTGATTCGAGTAGAGCTTCTAGTTTTCGCCGCCGATTCGTATCGGAGAATAAATCCCTGTATATATTTCATTTTGTCGGAAAAAAATTACCCCCAGTTTCCATTCGGAATTTGCTTCAACCGAAAGTGAACCTTGAGGTGGGTGAAACGCAAAGGGCGTACTGGTCGTTTTTGCGTCGACGAAAAAGTGAGCTTTTCCCGACCTACCCCAAAACCAAGCATTAATATATACTAGGTTTTGCCCGTTGCAGAAGCAACTGACGGGTTAAGACACTATGCGATTTGACGTGTGAACGTGGATGAAGCGAGGAGGAGTGTGTGTTAATTTAAATATATGAAGAAACCTGAGTTCACAGTGGCCTTGCAACGCATGCCGGGTACCCGTTGTATATAATGTTATGTAGTGCAGCGCTTGCATTAAAATGTAATTTCCCAGGAATTGGAATGGAACCATTACAGTTAAGTTGACCCCGAGGTTACAATGACCTTGCAACGCATGCCGAGTAACCGTTGTATATTATGTTATAAATTGCAGGCGCTTGCATTAAAATTTTATTTCCCGGGAATCGGGATGAAACCATTACAGTAAAGTTGACCCCTAGGTTACAGTGACCTTGCAACGCATACCGGGTACCCGTTGTATATAATGTTATATAGTGCAGGCGCTTGCTTTAAAATGTTATTTCCCGGGAATTGGGATGGAACCATTACAGTTAAGTTGACCCCGAGGTTACAGTGACCTTGCAACGCATGCCGTGTACCCGTTGTATATTATTTTATAAATTGCAGGCGCTTGCATTAAAATTTTATTTCCCGGGAATCGGGATGAAACCATTACAGTAAAGTTGACCCCTAGGTTACAGTGACCTTGCAACGCATGCCGGGTACCCGTTGTATATAATGTTATATAGTGCAGGCGCTTGCATTATAATGTAGTTTCCGGGGACTTGGGATGGAACCATTACAGTTTAGTTGACCCTGAGGTTAAAGTGCAGTTGCAACGCATGCCGGGTACCCGTAGTATATAATGTTACATAGTGCAGGCGCTTGCATTATAATGCAGTTTCCCGGGACTTGGGACGGAAACATTACAGTTTTATTGACCCCGAGGTTAAAGTGCCCTTGCAACGCACGCCGGGTACGCGTTGTATATAATTTTATATAGTGCAGGCGCTTGCATTATAATGTAGTTTCCCGGGACTTGGGATGGAACCATTATAATTAAGTTGACCCCGAGGTTACAGTGACCTTGCAACGCATGCCGGGTACCCGTTGTATATAATGTTATATAGTGCAGGCGCTTGCATTATAATGTAGTTTCCGGGGACTTGGGATGGAACCATTACAGTTTAGTTGACCCTGAGGTTAAAGTGCAGTTGCAACGCATGCCGGGTACCCGTAGTATATAATGTTACATAGTGCAGGCGCTTGCATTATAATGTAGTTTCCCAGGACTTCGGATGGAAACATTACAGTTTTATTGACCCCGAGGTTAAAGCGGCCTTGCAACGCATGCCGGGTACCCGTTGTATATAATTTTATAAAGTGCATAATTTTATAATGTTGTTTCCCGGGACTTGGTAGGGAACCATTACGGTTTAGTTGACCCCGAAGTTAAAGTGGCCTCGCAACGCATGCCGGGTACCCGCTGTATATAATTAATTTATTTACGCACAAATAGTCCATTAACAATAACAATCGGTTGCACGGTTTAGCAGTGCAAAATTTCATTATGCCGGAGCTCACTATTGTAGTTGTATTGTATTTCATTTTGCAAGTGTAAGTACTAAGTAGGTACTTTGTTGTAATATTTCACCAAAACGACGCCATTATGCTGTTTAGCATAAAATAATTTTCACAACAAATAAATTCATTCAATATCATGTTTTGATTTTTAAAAAAAAGTCCCCGCAAGTAAGTACCTACCTAGAACACGCGTAATTATTTTTTTTATTTAACAATGTCCAAATAGAACACACTTATAAAAAAAATATATAATTAATAAAAAAAATTTGTCAATTCTTAAAATTTTTCTAGTAAATTTTCAGTTCTAGAAAGTTCCGTTCGAGTTCTGTAATTATTTCAGTTTTGTGATGTAACTGGTCTGTAATGATAAAACAATAGAATTTGAGTAGAACCATCACAGAACGTGAAAATTAACTTATAAAACGTTCAATTATTCTGTATCATCGAAACAACCTTACCTTAGTATTTATTGCATTAAAACCTAATTCGTTGTGTAGGTACCCATTCAGGTAGGTACCTGCGCATTTCCTTAGATTCCGGCAATCTTAGCTTTTTTCATCATATTTGCAATACTACCGAAATAAGTAGGTACCTACCCCGAATGAAAAACGTGTTAATTTGAACTGGCCAGCAAATATTTAAACTTCCGATGGAATCTGTGAGCGCGTATTTTGATGATTTTTTTTCGGAAAATTTCGAGTTTTGTCAGCTTCTCCTGACGTATTTTATATGAGAATCATATGTTTTATTGGTGTTAAAAGTTGCGGAATCTATCCGGCTATCGTATTTTCAAAAAACATCTAGCCCGGAATCGGTTTTTCGGCGGTAATGTCGTTTTCCGAAAAACAACGACCGAAACCGCCGAGAGTTCCGTTTTGTTAGGCTAAAAATTTGACATCTGAGATCCTGACCTATGTCAATAGTCCTATATAGCATTTTCCTTTGTGAAATTAGCGGGTTTTTTCCTAAATTTTTTTTTTCAAACGCCATCTGTCGGCGGGAAATATAATCGGGTGATTCGAGTAGAGCTTCTAGTTTTCGCCGCCGATTCGTATCGGAGAATAAATCCCTGTATATATTTCATTTTGTCGGAAAAAAATTACCCCCAGTTTCCATTCGGAATTTGCTTCAACCGAAAGTGAACCTTGAGGTGGGTGAAACGCAAAGGGCGTACTGGTCGTTTTTGCGTCGACAAAAAAGTGAGCTTTTCCCGACCTACCCCAAAACCAAGCATTAATATATATACTAGGTTTTGCCCGTTGCAGAAGCAACTGATGGGTTAAAACATTATGCGATTTGCGTGTGAACGTGGATGAAGCGAGGAGGAGTGTGTGTTAAATTAAATATATGAAAAAAAACGATGTTTGTATCTGGATAAAGCGAGAAATGTGCGCCTACTTCAGTCGCCCGGTTCACGGCATTCAGAACGGGCCTTTTCTCGCGTAATTTCGTGATGCCAGAGCTCATTATTATATTCAGAAACCATCGCGGGAATGCATACATCAAATTTCCAAAGTTTCATCACAATCGGATGAACGGTTTAGCAACGCGTAATATCATGATGCTAGAGCTCACTATTGTATATATAAACCATCGCGGGCATACGCACTTCAAATCAAATTTAGTAATTTAAAATAATATGTAGAAGCATATTTGCGGCATGTTCCAGAGTGAAAGATACTCTCAGTATCGCCCTGATGTAATACCACCATTTACATTGAAACGTTGCGTTTGGTGACCAGATCTGAATAGCCAGGTACTTCCCTACCTTTCTCTCCCCCATCTCCTTTCCCTCCCCACTATTTTCAGCCTCATAACATATCCCAATTGGGGATGCCGATATATTTATGAGAACTAAAGTGTTGACGAATATCTACACCACTGGCAGAGGTTGGATTTGCAATTATGTATAGCATATTGGAATAACGTAATATTGCGTATGCAGTTTAAAAAACTTAATTTATGTAATAAGTATGTATGTAAAAATCGTTCAGCTGATTAGTCCAAACGCTCTGTAGATATTAGTTCAACCTACCCTCTGTAGATATTAATCAACACTCTGAAGTTCGTAGATATTAGTTAAACATATGCGCTGTAGATATTCGTCAGACATACAGGCTGTAGATATTCGTATCTGGAGTCTTATTTTAAAATAAAACAATTGGATTCATATATTACGTATTTATATACCTTAAATTAAAAAAAAAAAAAAAGTTTTTTTCGATCGTCAATCTTTATTACCGTGTTTCTATGGTTTAATATGTCAAAATATTTAACCAACAAAAACAAATGTATGTAATATAAGTGAACGTAGATGAATGTATTTCTCAACAGGTCAATTGTTGTTTAATTTGTTTTGAACGGCGTAGAATAGTTATTTTGGCAAATTACAGAAGTGATTAACAAAATTGAAATTGGTTGATGGCGAAATTTTGTCCTTTTTAATTAATAATATGTCTATTCCTCTGTGATTATATAAATGTCATTTCCATAATCTTTCAAATTATGTCAATAAACGCAATGCTGATGTACAGGCAGAAAATATACAGAACCATATTTATCTACAGGTCACTTCAGATTAGAACTATTTATTATTTATTCAGAGAAATTTAGATACAGTTTGCATCCAGACCAAGAAATTAAAAAATCATTTCGCGTTATAATTCTGATTTCGTCCTTCGATTGCGTTGTTCTGTCACATAAGAACAGTTGAAGTTTAGTTTTTCTATTATTATCAAATATAATTTGTAGAACCACATAAATTTTAAAGATATTGAAACATAAGAGATGTGCTATCCGCAGTTTTTACTGGGTGGGACTGCGCTTCGGGGTGTCGCCGATATTGTTTACCAATTAACAAATAAACTAAATGAATGAATAAACTAAATGAATGTTAAATTAAATGAACCAATTCTTTTCGTATTCAAACTATATTGTTTACCAATACTAATGCACACCAAAAAATCAACGAAATGAATTATTTTTTATGCAAACTATTTTGATTAGGTAGTAGTCCGCCGCAGGTTGCGTGGACATCATAGCATGTTTCTTTTGTATTTCAATATCTTTGATAAATATTAATTTGTATATTTAATAATAATTCAATTTGGAAGGTGAGAATGGGTACAGCCAGCCGGGAACAATTCAATGGATGACTAACACCCCTGTCGTAGATCTTCCCAAGCAGTTCGTTACATTTGGTAACTTATCAGGGGTGTCCGGGCTTATGGGCTGAGGTGTGTCTAGGTCTTGGTGGAGGATGACTTGAACACATTGAATCTAAGATACCTACGAATCCCTAATACCTTTTTTCTTCCCAGAACTCCTTTTTTCTTTAAAAGACCCTTCACGTAGTCAAGGGCGTAGCTAGGATTTTGTTAAGGAGGGGGCAGGTGACCAATAATATATCTAAGGTAAATGCTGCATGAGCAAAGGGACAGGTTACATTAAAAATGAAATAATATCTACTTGGGGAGGGGGTGGCTAAAGAATTTCTGAAACAGGCTATTTTTGTCTATAAAAAGACCGTCAGGCACAAAATTCTCCCCGATTTGGGACATTCCACGGGGAGCCATAGACCTATGAAAATATAAATAACAGCATATTCAATATTTTTGTGACAATATCCTTAGTAGCGTCACCTCCCCGTCGGGTGGCATTCCGGGCGGTCTGCCCCCCCCTCGCTAAGCTACTGCGTTCAAATGCTTTTCAGTCATCGTTGATCTCAGCCGTGTTTTAACACAACTCAGTGTAGAAAAGGACCTCTCTATTTTACTTGTAGTGCAAGGTTGTGCTAAGGAAATAAGTATTGCTTTTTTTGTTGCGGGAAAGAAAATGTTCGCCTCCTTAAACTTTCCAGTAAAATCTAGTTTTTCGAGATCTTTTCTGATCATACCCTTGTTCTGCCATTTTTTATACCATAGTTTGGTTTCTTGATTAAAATTAAGTAAATCGTAGTACAGGCAAAAACTTTGTGTGTTTTCTTTAAAATCAATTAACAACATATTTAACATTGTACTGACTGTTGGATGTAGCGACATTAATCCGAAAGCAGGTAAATTTTGGTCACCAAAATGCTGCTCCAATGCAGATATTAGGGAGTCTAAGCTAAGTCTAAGCAGTTGAGCACGTATATACGTACAATGACGGCTGTCTTAGTGCAGCGGTAAGGCGCTTGACTCGCATTCCGAAGGTCGCGGGATCGAATCCCGACGTGGCAAATAAATTTAATTTGTGTATTTCACAATTTATTCATTTAAAATAATATGCAGTATATTTGTGGCACGTTCCAGAGTGGAAGATACTCACAGTATCGCCCTGGTGCAAGACCACCATTCAGAATTGAAACGTTGCTTGAAATGGCTTCTGCCGTGTTTGGTGACCAGATCTGAATAGCCAAGTACTTCCCCGCTTTCTTCTTCCCTATCTCCTTCCCCTCCCCACTGCCTTCAGTCTCACAACATATCCCAATTGGAGATGCCATAGTCCCACTGGCTCCAGAAGAGAGCAATTGGGACTCTTATGTGGTATTCATGTAAAAAAAAAAAAATTAAAACTGATTTAATAACAGCGCAATATAACTTGATAGGCACGTTTTCTTGATGCATCATTAATCATAATTAACTAAAAGGGTAATAATAAAAATTAAATTGATTCTCACAAACAATAGGCTACCGAAATAATATTACTTTACGGTTTGTGAGCATTCCTGCACCTTCTAGGGGGGGGCAGCTGCCCTCCCTCTGCCCGTACCTCGTTATGCCCTTGCACATAGCATCTTCAAATGTGATAAGGGAAATTATTTTCCTCAGGGCCTCCAGTGTGGGAGCTATTGTAAAAAATATTATTATTCAATTTATAAAAATTGTTTATTTGTAAAAACATGTACTACCGATTTATTATGCATATGTTATTATGGTAGCTGTTTAGTCTTTTGAAGGCATTACCAAATTTGATCATTATTTTTTTTACATTAGCTCCACATAGGAGGCCCTAGGGAAAATAATTTACCTCAGAGCCTGTTATATTTGGGGATGCTGTGTGGAGAGTCTTTTAGGGAGAGGATGTTCTGGGAAGGAAAAGGGTAAGAGGGGTGGGTAAAAAACTTGGGGTCCAGGAGTGACGGACGTATAAATCCATTCCTCCAACTGCGGTGCAAGGCGATGGTCGATAAAGAGCGAAAGAGATCAGAACCTTTTGTGTGGAGTTAATGTAATAGAAAAGATTATTTCTTTCTGTAGGGTAGAATATACACTGCATTCACAATCTTGCTTGTCTGATGGAATAAAAAACGTTTTAATTTCATAAAAAAATTTAATTATTAATATGCTGGGTTAATAATGTATCTTTTTTTGTCAGAAAAACCCAGTAAAAAAACTGACCACATTCTGTTAATTATAAATTATAATACATAAAAGTAAATTCCGCCCAATATACATATACAACGTAAAATGCTGGTTAGAAATAATATACAAAACATGGTATTATATACAAATTAGATTATTGCAGTCAGTGGATATATTTTCACATATGTTATCAAGTTTATCGTCAAATTTGTATGCTATGATTCACATTTTAGTTTCCGAAAACTTTTGAATTGACAGATACACTCTATAAAAGTATGCAACACACTTATTAAAGGATTGAAAATCAATCCTGTTTTCAAATATATGTGTTGAATTGTGTGTCAAATTGAATGAATAAATCATGAATAACAAAATTTTATGTTTACATAAAATGATTCAAAGAGTCTGAAGAAATGTAAGGGAACGTACCCATACTATGTGACATGTTTAGGGGGGAGGGGGTGTTCAAAATACTACGCTTGGTACAAATGAGCGGCGGATTGCTTAGGTTTTTGGTCACCGGAGGGGGGGGGGGTTAAAAATTGCAAAAAGTTCGTCATGTAGTATGGGTACGTTCCCTAACTTAATATCCAAGTTTTATATTTTGTATGTGCATATACATGTACAGAATAGTGCAGCAGTGATACTAATTACAAAAATAATACTAAATCATATTTAAATTATAATTAAACCAAATATTTCAGTTCTGTCATTACATTACCATGGGCTAGTTGCTTTATAAAAATAAAAGAACTTTCACAGAACTTGAAAATTAACTCCAAAATTTGATGAGTTCAAATTCTGTGAAATAACTCTTTTAAATATATTATTACTTTGAAATTAAATACACAATAACATATATTATAATAAAAAAAAAAGAAAAACAACTCATAATCTAACCTATTTATTTTATTTTAATTTCGTTCATCAATTTTAATTTAATTCAATTTATTAATTTTAAAAACACTACAAAATTAAATCTTAAAATCGTTTTTAAAGAAAAAAATATTAATATTAAATGAGTAGATTTAAAAAAATGACAGCGGCAAAAAAGCATGCTATCTAAATTGTGTTTCGTTGATTTTAGACAAATCAATATTCGAAGTGATTTTATTTAACAACAAAACTGCTCTCGGGGTTTGCATGGCCATTGGTAAGTTAGTTCTGCAAGCTGGGAGATAAAACAGTATATGCTGTCGGTGATGGAGATGATCATTGGGAACGTAGAAACTAATGCTCTCCATGATAGTCGAGTTTTCGAACTATATACGAATCAGTCTGAAGAAATGTGTTACAATGAGCACATTCCTTCTGACTCTTAGATGATTCATCTAAGTATATCCAAGAGAAAGTCATAAGGTAAAGCTATGGGAAATAGCCACACTCCCCCAGGCAGAGAAATTTCTTCTGAATCTTCTCCAACATGAGGGAATGCTTTACTTGGCGTGGGCTTTAAACCACTGATTCACTCAAGTCTTCTTGTAATCAAAGCATTGTATAGTACTGTGAGAACCCGAGTGTCTCTGAAATTTTCCCGCAGCGTGTAGGATAAAACTCAACATTTTCAGTGAAATAAGTAAGGTGCATGTAATCACGATATGAGCATGAAAAGTCAATTTACTATCAAATGCAATATCAAGATCTTAGTAATGCCTTTTCAAAAGAGATGTTGAGTTGATTTCATTCTGAGTAAGTTGTCCGTTGTGACATAAATGATGAATATTTTTGACAAATACTGGTTTTGTGAAAAATAACCTCAAAGGCACTGTGAATACGATTTTTTTGAATATGATTTTAGATTTTCACGGCCAAAAGTATTTTTGTTGTCTGTTTTCGGGGTGTTATGTCATGTTGCGTTACCTCCGCCTTCAGCCAACGTTTCGGACAGTGTTACAGTGTCCATCATCAGGGCGAATATGTGATGTCACGCATCTGCCCTGATGATGGACACTGTAATGCTGTCCGAAACGTTGGCTAAAGGAGGAGGTAGCGCAACACGGCATAACATCCCAAAAACAAATAACAAAAATGATTTTTTTTTACATTAGCTCCACACAGGAGACCCTGAGAAAAATTATTTCCCATGGGGCCCATGTCAGTTTTGAGGAAGCTTTGTGGAGGATTTTTTAGGGAAAGGAAGGAGAGGAAGTTCTAGGGAGGAAAAAGTAGGAGGGGTGGGTAGGAATCTGGGGGTCAGTGTGTCTTAAGAGTGATGAACGTATAAATCCATTCCTCCCACTGCAGTGCAAGGTAATGAATCGAGAGTTCGGCTGGAGATATCAAAAAATTAAGGATAATCTTGTGAATGAAGTGTATGGATGTATTGGTGTGTACCAAGATCAAATTGCTTGGCTAGGTCTTAAGAGAAAAACACCAAATCTGACAAAATTATTTAAAAATTAAAAGAAAAGATATAATTAATTATCAAATATACTAATTCATAAGAGCGGCTTGCCCCGCAAGTACTCTACTTGTTGAACCGAGGTAGGTTCCAATCCGCGTGGCTGAATTGTGTAATTTTGTACGAAGCTCAGCAAATGTAGCCAAACCATCCCAAAATTGAAATGTATGGAAAAAATGGCAACACTGAACAGTGTTGGAATCATTCATGTCATTACGGAGAAATAAAGTGAATTATTTCTTATGTAAGGTTTGAAGGAGATAATAAGTTATATCTTGTTTGCAAAATGCAATCATGTGCGTTAACGGTCATTGGAGGGGACCCACCACTTTCCCACGACTGTGTGAGGAAACTGATTGTTTAACCTCCTTAGCCGCACACGCCAGGACTCTAATTTTTTGTAAAAAGGAAGCTACATTTATTTTTGAAACAAATCTAGACCCTCCAATGTCCCTGCATGCATGATTGAAGTTGCGTTAACGGTCACTTAATATCTCATCTGTTATTATTATGTAGGTATTATATTTAGTAAACCTATTTTGTCATTATCACTATTAGTTATTTTTTAACAGCAGTGATCTATTGGATGCATTTTTTATTTGCATATTGCAAACACATGCAAAGTAAATAGTTTATTATATTAAAAAATATTTTGTTTCAACCGCTTTTATTGTTTAAAAAACCAATATGTTTTGTAAGCTATGCTTACTTTATCAGGGTTGACATAAAAGTTTAAGTTTTTTTGTTTGCACTGGGCAAGTAGTTAGTCGGATAGCAAATATAGGTACTTGCTATTTGACTAACAGAAAAACATTCATATTACAATCAAATAGAGTATATTAGTGAACGGTGCGTTGCAAGATGTAGAGGTGTTACGCAACAAAGTAAATACGCTAATTAAGCTGCTTACTAATACTTATTTTAGAAGAGGTGGAAAGATAAATAAATAAGGTTAAATTAATAAACTGTAGATATGAAAAGATATTAATAGCAGCAAAAATAAAGAATTTTAGAGTAGAATCTTCGGTCCGATGGCACAACATATTTGTGTCTCTACTAAAAAAACAGGTTCCCGCATGTAAGTGTGTAAGGACGCATTGAGGGGGTCGCAACTCGCCCGAAAAAATATAATGAAAGGATATATTTAATATTGTGACCCGACAGTTGATCCCCCGACAATTGGTCCCCCAAAATGATATTTACTATAAAATTATAATTTTTGTGCATTATTTACCAATTTCAAAAGTAAAAGATTTCAGATTCAGTTTGACTTCAAAAATGCCCTTAATTTGTTGGATGGTATTTTAGATTGATATTGGCGCAAGCGATTCTGACCTTGTCCTTTACACAGTTTTTTTTTACATAACGGTTAAAATTGCATTTAAAAGTAAAGTCCGCTGGTTGGCTCGCGATAGATGAGAGTTTAATAATAAGTTGGTATGAATATCAAAGAAATTTATATTCGGTGTCGTTTTTTTGTACTTAGGCGCTGTGGTACATACAGTAAATAGAGAAGAAGATTTTTCCTTGATGCATTTGAATGAAAATAAGTTTTATTCTTTTGTTATTCGGCGGTAAATCCTCTCTACACATGTCATTTAATTATATTTTGTGTAATTATGTATAATTTATTTTTCCTTAAAGCAACTGCACATTGTACATATGTTGTAATAGGGCGTACTCGAAGGATTATAACCTGCGATCCCTGGGCATATTTGGAGTAAAAAATGTACATGTTATTTTGAACTCTGGTGACATTTTTTTTCTATTAGAAATATTTTTCCATCACATGCCGCCACCGATGCGGTTAGGAAAGTGGCGCGTTCATAGCCAAGCGACGATTTGATTAGCGTTGTTTTGTTCTAACAGCGTGTTAATACTTGAAAGAGCGCGCGTATCGCTGACATCCACTGTGACGTATTATATTCCATAGCGATGGGAACAGTGGCAAAATGACATGTACATTTTTTACTCCAAATATGCTCAGGAATCGCTGCTTAATATCCTTCGGGTACATCCTGTTACATCCTGTATAAGTACGCTGGAAGACGAATTGTTGGGTGAGGAATTGTCATGAAACTATTTGATATATTTTTTAGTTTTAAAATTAGTAAAAAAAATGTTAAAAAAAATTGTAATTTTATAAAAATTATATTTTCGGGAACCAACTGTCGGGAGATCAACTGATCATTACTGGTTTAGGTAGATAATAACCAGCTAGTTTAACTACATAATTAATTTGGAAATTATACCATACATTGACACGATTTTCTGAAGAGATAGTGAGTTTTAAGTTTGGGCACTTTACTTTTATAAAGATTGGTAACACCTAATCTAAAATCTCCCTATAAACTATATTTTGGGTTGTAGATCCGCTTGCATTTGTTCCCTGACGTGTTCCTGGAACAACCTGAATTTTTAGAAAATTTTCTGATTTGACTCTAGAGCACGCTACATACAATTGACCATGTGTGAAAACAGGTTCTGGAAGAAAAATGCCAATCTGATGAAATGTTTGACCTTGCGATTTGTTTATGGTCATACCGTATGCAAGCTGAACTGGGAATTGGTGCCTGTGAAGATTAAAGGGAATTGTTACGTCTGCAGAGGTATCCAATGTAATCCTAGGTAAAAAATGAATGCTTCCTCTTCTATCTCCTGTGATTATTTCAACTTCTAAGAGATTTTCTGTAAAATTTTTAATGATCATCCGCGTTCCATTGCAAAGCGATTGGGAAATCGATAGATTCCTCATTAAAATAACTACAGCTCCAATTTTCAAATTCAACGCATGAGGTGGTAATCCTGGTGGGTTAAAAGAGTTTAGAAATTCTAAAGGGAATCTCACCTGTTCCTCAGGATCTAGATTTCCTCTCTGGTCTCTCGCCGAATCGATACTGTAAAATGTTTTCAAGGGACCTTCTAATTTTTCTAAAACTTTTTCGTTGATTTTTCGAGCATCGATATTTTTGGGACATAATATTGCCCTGTCGCAGAATAAATTTGCATCGGCTACCGAATGTGACTCTCCGTAAATTGCGCTAACAACATCCTGGCAAATGGTACTCGACGGTAACACAACAGAAGACGCTACACAACCTTGAGGACATGGAAGAGTTCCGTTACCTAGTTCCAACAACCATTCGGCAAACGCAGTCTGGTCACTTGAAGCTCGCATATTAGCCTTAAGGTGGACCACCTTAAATAATCTCCAAAGCCCACTCTTTTTGATGGACGATGCAACAATTTTCCCGCGAGCCGCTCTGCGACAAACAGGTAAAACTTGTCTAAAGTCCCCTCCAAGTACAACAATTTTACCCCCGAACTGCAATTCATTATTCATTACATCCCGTATGGCACGTTCGATCATTTCGAAAGCTGTTATTGGGGCCATCGGAGCTTCGTCCCATATTATTAAATCTGCATTTTTAATTATGATTCTATTTTTTCTTGAAATTTTACATGTGGCAGAGCTATTTAAATCAAAAGGTAAATTAAATGCATTATGGCATGTTCTGCCGTTGGGAAGTAAAATTGCTGCTATTCCAGTCCAAGCCACGCTTAACACGTTTTTTCCCTGCGATTGCAACGAATGAATTAATGTTCTATACAAAAATGTTTTCCCTGTACCTCCTGGTCCATCTACGAAAAAGCACCTCGGAGAATTTTCATCTGACCTACCTGAGACAGCTTGAAGGATAGAATCAAACACTTCTCGTTGTTGCACGTTCAACAATGACTGCATCTCCGCTCCCAAGTTTTCTTGAATCACAACATCTGCAGGTCCTATATCTGTATTTATTGTTCGATCAGGTTCCGGCAGACCTTGTGCAGTGCAAGAAGAACCTTCGTTCAGAAGGGCGTCACTTATTTCGAGAAGTGCGAGATTTATAGCCAAGTCTGCGCTCTCAACATTTCTCAGAAAATCCTCCGACATGGGCTTTTTGAAAGAATTCCATATGTGTAATGGATCTGAAGGAAGACAATGAACCAATATAACTACAAAAAGGTTTCTAAGTGCCTTTGGCATCATGAAGACAACCCCTTCTTCTAAACATTTAACCCATTCGTTGATGTTGTCTGTCAGACCTAATTCACGTGCCGCATCACTGAAAGTAGGAAGAATAACTCCGTCGACTGTACGCAAATGTTCGTACGAAGTTGCGGCTTTAATTTTCAATAGCAAAATCCTAAGATTATATAATTCTCTATGACGTGGAGACACTGAAACCATCCTACCAATAATTTTATCACCGCCTTGTTTACGTTTTTTCCAGACCTTATTTCTGTTAAAAACGAAGAAGTTTGGAATATCCTGATAAAAATGTGCATGCGCTGAAATATCTAAACGATTTAAAGTGAACCAAGCTAATAATGTAGTGGGGCGGGAAAATGCTAACGCTGCTTCCTCGTTACCTTCTTCGAAATATACCTGTTCTCCGCCTGGCAAATGTACACTCAGTAAAACTGTCGTGTGCGACTGACCATGAATGGGATTTTCAAGAATACGCCAAGCAGCTTCTGGAGCGCTGATGAACCGACAGTCTAGAAACTGACTAATTTCATCATGGACGATTGCATCGTTGCTGGTGCCTTCTGTTGCTTCTTGAAGAAGCCGTAATTCCATGCGAGCACAGTCGTGACCCTTGGCGAGATACTTGTGGATATATTTAATGGCGACAACGGAGGAACAAATTTCTGCATTAATATGTGCGTTGAATTTCCTAGTCAAATATGGATTGTACGGGACGACAAATTTATTATCAATTTTGAACCCTCTACATGTGTGATCTTCTAAACTATTGTCACGTCGTTTGTACACTGGATAGCCGTTCACATCTGCTTCGGTTTCATTTCGAAATGCCTTTGGAAACTTCTTAGAACACTTTCCATCAACCATACAAATTGCTTCAGGATTGACGGTACCGCATGGGCCATGAATATTATGTTTTATAACCGCATTATACAAATCCTGGTCCCTTTCTCTGTCAGGTAATTCTGCGCTAATGACATTGTCTATCTCTGGAGGTAATTCTAACTTGTCTAATTCACTAAGAGTGAACAGACCGTGAAGATGCGGCAAACCTCTCTTTTGTTCCTCAATTACGTAAACGTAAGCTAAAACCTTACCGAACACCTCCTTTTTAACTATATCTGCGATGAATTCATCAACCTTAAGCTGGAACACTCGTGCAACTAAATCTGGCCTATCTGAGGCGCTTTGCCAATGATGGAGTTCATTTTTTATTTCACGCCATTTAGGATTGCAGGTGAACGTGATAAACAGGTCTGGGCGACCGTATTTCCTAACAACAGCCATTGAATCCTGGTACATCTTAGTCATGTACCTAGGGCTACCGGTGAACGTGGAAGGTAAAATGACGATGTTTCCTGCACGGATGTCATGGTCTACATGCCTGTTGTTTAAATGATCCAACAATCCCTGATAACACTCCACCCGCAACTCCTTTTGGTGTAACCTCAAATACGTAAGCCTGCTGGATTCGCAACGAACATATGAATTAACAATATACTGCTGAAACAGTTTTCCTGCAGAATGAATAGGGTTGAAGACAGAACGCCTTACAGCAATTTTATGCGAATAAAATTGAAGCAAAGTGACACTATTTCGAACTCGAGTTGCAAAATCTGAGTGATGCCGGAGGTCCACAGACCAGCCACACTCTCCTGCAGGAAATAAAATGGGGAAAACCATTGAATCCAAATGTGGAGATAAAATGCTGATGCGTTGCGTATTATGCGATCTATTTGGATAAACAGCTATGTCGACGTCGGCTGGCAGATTCCCTTCGTGGTCTGCAACGAAGACCATTCCGACATCATTTGTAGATGTTGGAGCATTGTATCGCCTCTGATCATCAGATGAAGAACGCGAAAACAACAAACTAACAAAACGCTGTGGACCACCGCTTTCTCTGCAACGCGCCTCTTCTTCCTCAACAGCAGTTCGAAGATTCCGGTAACTACCTGCATAAGGACTTACTTGACGGATTACCCTATCTACAACCGACATGATTTCCTGAAAACAATTTACGTTGGCCGGATGATTCATGCGTAGATTGACTGCTGCATCTGTGTCGTAAACGTATAGCTGCGCATAACACGGCACCTCGTTGTCTCCGACTTCTATCGTAGTGGAAGTGAGATGACATATCTCTCCTGAAATTTTCAAACAAAAAGGACCTCTGCCTGGAATGTCAATAATTTTAGCCCCGAATGACGCAAATGCGTTTGCATTATTGTACTGCCTAATAAACGACCTGAAATTCTTGGCGTTCTCACCGTTACCTAACAAAAAATCTTTGAACTGGGCTGGATACTCAGGCTGTGGATTCAGAGACACTTTTCCATTATGACAACAACTATGTTTTAATCGATTTTTTTCAGCTGAAAAATGGACGGCCCGGCAGTGGCCAACGGTACACTCGCGATCTAAAAGACCTAAATAGTGAACAGATGGAGTGACCGCATTCAACGTTCCTGCAATGGCACATTTGAATGTAGCTCGAGACAGTCTGCTTCTGTTGGGGGTGGGGTCTATATTGGGCACAGAAACCATAACATTCAAAACCTCGTCAGCCACGGATTCTGCCACATCTATCGCTGGTTCTGCAGGAACTCTTTCATTAGGTACTAAAACCTCTTCCACATTCACTTCTTCAACAATCGCGGATTCAATCACAGAATCTGGCACTGCTCTTGTAGATGCCGATGGACTTTCATGCGTCATCTGATCTAAAAGTTTACGCTCAGCTCGCCTTTTGCGGTCGTATTCCTTTTTTTTTAATTTTTTCAGATCTGTTTGTGCCAAAATTTTTATTTTTTTTTCTTCTTCATACGCTATTTTATCAAGTAACTTCTTGGCGTTTTTACGTTCCTGAGTTACTTTCAAACTCATCTCCACATTGCTTTCAGTCACTTCGTTTATTACTTCTTTTGCACTTTCAGCTTGCGTTTTTTGTTTATATTTTGCTTTATATTCCAATTTTTTCAATCTTTTAAGCTCTTCATTTCGATCTTTTGTGTTTTGTTCAACATTCTTACGTTTTTTTTCAGACTTACGTGCATTTATAATCAGCCTTTCATTTTCAACTGTCAAATTTTCGTTTTCCCGCGTATTATGCGTCACTCCACTACTTGTACCAGGAACACATTCATTCGAGAGATCAATAGCTAATTCTTGTCTTTGCATAATCTCAAAATCTCCTTTCACAATATTCACATCAGCAATTTCTCTTTCAGTCGATGTTTTATCAGTTTTTTTAGATGAAAACGATCGCTTACCATATTCGTTTTCCCCGTCCATATTTCCTCAGTCAAACTGTATATTCGTAGATTCGTACCACTCTTACTTATTTTCATGCACAAATCTAAGATCCAAAACAATATTTTCAACACTTTCAGATATCATAAAACGTAAAAATCCCAATATAATTTCGAGACAAAGTATAAAGCGGTTTCTCAATGTGAAATTTCGAATGAAAAAGAACCATAGACACAGGAATTCCAGACTCAATAAGGATGGTCGATATACTTGTTATATTGTCACGGTGACTTTGCCGTCACGCGACAAAATTAACGTTCTAGAAAAGGGTCTAACAGAAAATAAACAGCAAATGGAAATCTTAATATATAAAACAAAGTCGGGTTAGTTACACTATTTATAACCCGAGAACGGCTGGGCTGATTTTGATGATCTTTGATTTGTTGGATTTATCTCCGCCCCGGATAGGATAATAACTATTAAAACATCACAAAAGTTAACGAAATAAATAGTTATAAAGAAATTTATTTTCCCCATACATTTTGTATGGAACGAATTCTCCTATTTTGAAAGAACTGCAGAAATATTGTAAGGGGTATAATATTGAACTGTGCATGCATTTCAAACATTCAAAAACGTCAAATGTCAATGCGTTGATTATTGTGCATTTGTTTTTAATCATATAATGCTGCCCTTCTTTCTTACACACTCAATGTCAATAGTCGAAAATGAGACAAATGGTGAACGTATGTCTGCACACCTCCAAAGGAAAAATACAATAATTATAATAAATCTCTGAAATGAAACGCATTTTTTTACATAAGCTCCACACAGGAGGCCCTGAGGAAAATAATTTCTCTCAGGACCTATGTCATCTTAAGGGATGCTGTGTGGAGGATCTTTTTAAGGAATGGGGAGGATAGAAAGTTCTGGGAAGGAAAAAGGTATGAGGGGTGGGTAGGAATCTGGGGGTCAGTGTGTACGGGAGTGACGGACGTATGAATCCATCCCTCCAACTGTGGTGCAAGACAATGGATCGAGAGAGTCCGGCTGGAAAGGTCAAAAGGCTTCCCTCAACCAGTCTCTCTCGTGCCGGCCCACCACGCAGCAGGTGGGCAGGCGCATCAACTGCCAAGACCCGGATATAAGTCACCTCATGAACCCGGGCACCCCTGCTAAATCACCAAACGTAGCGAACCACTTGGGGTGGTCTATGGCAGAGGTGTTCGTTATTCAATAAATGGTTCCCGGGGCGGCGGCACCCGTATCCGCCTCCCGAATTCCCGTAAGTAATTGTAAAAGTAAGAAAATCACAAAAATATAAATCCGTACACAACGCCATCTCTGATACTGACAAAAACAAAACACGGACGGTTGCGCATTGATAATTGCTTCATTGCGTAATTTTTAACTTAATAAAAAAACTGAATTTAATTCAACAGCTATTGATTCTGAGGCGGTGCGGAGTTCGTCGGGTCAGCTCGTAACAAAATAAAAATACGTTACGCAACGAAAAAAAATTAATTGGTTAAAAATCTTGCAAAATAATCGCAGCGTTTTAAAAAAGTATACAATTTATTTCAGTTTTTTTTTGTGAAAATAAATCCTGCAAATTTATTTAGAAAATCAGAATTTAAAGAAAAAATATTTTAGAAATCAAACAAATTAATAAATACAACAACTGAGTGGGTTCCTAAAATATAGCAAAAAAAATGTAACAACTTTACATATTTGGAATTATTTACATTTTTATTTCATATTATTATTTTGCAAAGGAATTAATGATGGTTGATATCTTTGTGTCGATTACGCTGTTCGCGACAAAATGAACTTAAATATTTTATAAAATCGTGTTACAGAAAAAAATTAATAGGGGAAATTATGTTAATAATGTAACAAATTATTTGATGCATTAAAAAGTGTTCAAATCGATTGCTTTGTCGCAGTGACGGAATTGGTTTATTTATGGTAGTGACTATCGCAATGACACACATAAATGACAATAAATTTAGAGAAATGTCTCTGCATTAATACCATAAATAAGTACCATAAACAATATCTGTTATTTCGAATTTGATATACGTTTGACAGCAGGTAAGATTTGGCATGATTCTATTGAAAATAATAATTATATTTGCACGTCTAATTTGCAGTTGTTTTTTCTTTCGATGAAAATATTATTAAATTCTTTTGTTCAGGTAAGAATTACTTCCCGGTATCAATGTTGAAAATCCGCAAACTTGGGGTTCTGGTATGAGCGATCGATAACGATTGATGGGATAGCTTTCGGTAATTGTCATTTCCTAGCGTGATTGCAGATCGCTAACTAATAAATAATATTTTTAACTTTAAACCTCAAATTGTAATATTCAATTAAATGAAGACAATATTAGCGAAACTCAATTGAAAATTTGGAAAATCTGAAAAAGACCAGAAATGCCAATATATGTATTTCTCTGTCTCCAGATTTTCGATTGAATTTCGCTAATATTGTCTTCATTTAATTGAATAAGTAATAGTTCACAATGACTAAATGTTCTTAATATATTCGATGTCAACTATTATTTGTATGTTAACAATCTGCAGTTGTCCTAGATAGAGAATGATGAGAAGTTACTCAAAGTTATCCTATCAATCCTTATCGATTGCCGATGCTACTGGTATTTCAATATACTACAAATGAAAGCGTCTTTTTGTTTATAACTGTTCAATTAAATTAATAATGATTAATTTTTCGAAGAAAACTTCTGAAATATTTTCACTTTGTGATGGTATTATTTATTTTATTAAAAGACAAATAACTTTGTTTACATCACTTTATTTTATACACAATATCACTTTTTTATACAAAGCAAATAGCAAATAATTACCGTTATTCCATTAAATTTACAAAAATGAGCTATATACTCTGTTTGGAGTTAAGTGTCACAAAATCATTAAATTTATAAAATTGGAAGACTTTGGTGGCTGGGTCATGTAGAGAGAATGAGTGAGCATCAAGCACCAAAGTCCCTTTCGAACTCAAGACCGATAGGGCGGAGGAGCCTGGGAAGATCAAGATTAAGATGTGGAGCGACAACGTCCTCAAAGAGTACCTTGGAGCTTCTAAATTGAACAGAGCTGGCTCAAAACCGAGATGAGTTGAGGAAGACCCACCGGGGGTTGTAAAGCCAAGAGTGATGAAGATGATGATTCCACTAAATTAATAGACCAAATACTAAATAAAAAAAATGAAACAGAATTTTTTTAAACCTTATATCTACTCTTATGCTAAAGATATAAATAAACAATGGCGTAGAATTCTATTTGTTGATATGATACCCCAAAAATAATAAGTACTAACATTCCCAATATTATTTAACCAGTATTTTATATGAATAATAAATTAAAGAAATACATCCTTAACAACAAAGATAGCGACATTAAAACAAAAAATCAGGTGTTTATAAACTCAATGTAAGGATTTTAAATTTTTTACGTAGGTAAAACTAACAGAAATTTTGAGGTAAGAGTAAAGAACATTTCAGGGCTTAAATGATAATAGTGAATCTGAGATCGCAGATCATTTATTAAAAAAAGGTCATACATTTGATACACGCTTAGGACTTAAAATAGTACATACGGGTTATATAATAATAGTTCTGAAATCTTATAAATAAGGAAAAATGTTAATAGGAAAACAGATAATTAATAAGCAAAAAAAAAATATAAATCCTCTTTTGAATAATTTCTCAGTTAACCGGTCTTTCCATGCTAACGATATTTTAATCCCTAATTTCAATAAACTTCCCCCACTCTTACCTCTCCCCCTTCTTTTTACATCTTCCCTTGTTATCTAATCTGTATTTAATTTGTGACTTCAGTGTACATTGATGTGAACATAGTTCATGAAACATGTAGACTGTGTAAAATAACTTATAATAAAATAAAAACGATTGTAGTCTTATTTTATAGATAGAGCTGTATTGAATTCCTTTTGGAGAAAAATTCACCGGGCATTTCTTATTGAATTTAATGAACTTGTTGCATTGAATGTCAACACACAACAGAACAATATATGTAATTTGGAAATAATTCCTTCATTTTTACTGGCTGCATCACTAAATGTAAAAATTATTATTATTATTATTATTGAACTATTTTTGGAAAAATTCTGTTAAATAAATAAATATGACTGTTGTATAGCATGAAATTGATTCATTATTCTTACTTTCCAGCGATACCAATTACATCAACTTCAGCAGAGATGAGAATTGTTGGATGCCAAGGTTAACTGAAAAAGCTCTAAAATCTAGCAGCTCGGTAGCACTAAAAACAAACATAATCATTTCAGCTATGTTACGTTAGGCGTATACGAAAGGCCCTTGAGCATTAATCAATACTGCAAAATACCGGGATTTGATGAATGTATATGTGACAAAAATATTATGATGAAGAAGACGTTATAATAATATAAATAATAATATTTTTTGTAATTTTATTATGTATTTATAAATAAGAAAAAAGGTGTGAGCTTACAAAAAATATTGTAACATTTTTCTTTAATTAAAATAATTATAATTTTTTAAAATGTTTTTTAATATTATTTTTTTGGTACATTTAATATAAAAAAAGTATTATTTTTCCAATAAAATTTTATTATTCAAATAATATAAGGCACACAGTAGGTTGAGTTGAAAAAAACAGATACACTCATTCACATTTATACACACTCTCTAATTATTCTGACTCTTGACACGGCCCAGCTCAAGTATCTGATTCACTTAATCGTTCTATGTCTTTCTCGGGCGATTTCAATTTCTTCTACCATTCACATTTGCTTCATATATTTTCTTTACACTCCTTTCTTCGTTCATTCACTCTATATGAGCAAACTATATAAGCGACCCTTTCTTAGAATTGTTTGTTTCACAGAATTTGAACAATTCCTATTCAAGTTCTGTTATTATTTCATCGTGGGCTGGTTGTTTTTTTTAAACAGAACTTTCGCTTGAATAGAATTTTATTTATTTATTTATAATTTCTCACCATACATGTGTTCTTATTTTTTTTTTTAAGAAGAATTGAATATTAACTTTGTTCAAATTCTGTGAAATAACTCTTCCATGATATTACTTCTGAGCTTCTTCAAGCTTCATAATGTAAGATAACTTTTTAAAATAAGAAAGAAATTCTTATTTATTTACGCCGCAGTGGGCTTTTACGTAAAAATTTTACGCAGTAATTAAGTGTAAACAGATAAATTCAGTTGTAATAATTGTAAGAAAACAACAATATGTATAATAAAATCTAGTACTTAGTAAAATAGATGATACAATATAACCTTGAAATAGTATGGAAAATAAAGTAAAACATAAAAAGTAAGCTTATACTCATAATATTAATTATGCATGTTTCAAATATATTTATATATCAATCTATGAACCTAAAATAAAACAAAGTGTAATGTATAAGAGCTAGTTAGTTTAATTATTATGCTACTCAATTAAAGAATTCTACATTATGTCAGAAAAAATGCATTAAAAAAACATGCAAGATATTCATTTTCATAATTTCTTATAAAATTTTCATTTAAATGGCTTGAAGATTTGGTCGAAGCTTGAAGAGTTTTACCAAATCACAGTTGATATAATGCAAAACAAAGAACAGAATTTACATGGTATTTATTTTTATTTAAGACATTACAACATTTGATATGTGTAGAAAATAAAAAAATTTAAAAAAACACTAATGACTTAATCTTAAGTAGCGTATCTGGCGACATTGAAACAAATGTTTGCGCAAACATTAAATATTGAGGCAGAACCGAAAAGTTTTTTGTTTTCCGTGACTGATGAAAAAAATAACATTGTGGCTCCAACCCAATGCTTTAGTTTCCATCGGATGTTTTGAAAACATTTGGTCGCTGAAGACTTGACTTTATACATACATGTACTTATTTCAGATTTCATCAATAATTGACAATGCAGGCTGATCATCTGCGTTTTACAGTAGGTACACACGCATTTTATCTGTTATGTCATATTGTCGGCATATTCAGCTCCTGTAAACAAATAATCCACTGTTAGGTTGGAATAATAATAATATTGTATAAAGTGCCATTTTTGTGAAAAATCACTTTTTGTTTACCACTAACTGACCGTAGGATGGTAAATTATTTTTCGTCACAATTACATTTATTATATTTTATAAAAGTAGTTTTATATTTCATAGTTTTAATTTTTGCATTGCGCTCTTTATAGCCATTGCAAGATATCATACGTCAACGATTGCAATAGAACGATATATTTAAGCCAGTTTTCTATCATTTTTATTTATACCTTGATATATCGCATATCCTTCATCCTTCAATAATTGACAATGCAGGCTGACACATGCTACATTATGTTGTCTATTTTGTCGGCATATGATTTCAATAGAACGATATATTTTAAGCCAGTTTTCTATCATTTGTGGAAAAGTGTATTTTTACCTTGATATATCGCATATCCTTGATCCTTCAATAATTGACAATGCAGGCTGACTTAGCTAGGTACATTATCTTATCTATTTTGTCGTATTGTCGGCATATTCAGACCTGTAAACAAATAATCCACTGTTAGGTTAATAATATATTGTGTACCAAAAACCTAATAATTGAGTTATATTTACTCGATTTGAGATGAGAGATAGTAACAACTCAACATAATTATATTTTTTATGTAGAACTATCAAAGAAAGTGACGTACGCAGCATAATAAATGTTTTTTTCTCACCTGTCAAACACATCGCGTCAAATACTACAAAAAATATCGAAGTACAGTTTTCCAAACTGCAATATTCGCATGTCCGTCTATTTAAAATGGACCTAACTAAATAAATCTTAACGTGCATCACACGAAAAAACAAATTTTGAATTATTACACACAGTCGACATCATAAATAAACCAATCTCGTCGACCGACATGTCGGGTTTTTTCTTCCAGTGATGCCATAATATGGCAAACAAAAAAAACATGTTTCAGGGAAAAAAGTTAAAAATAAACCAAAATTTCTGTCCACATTTTATTGAGAATTTAAATAATAAAACAACATCTGCTAAAAATATATTTTAAAATTTACCTCCGAATAATAGGAAAAAAAATTACGTTTAAATAAAAAACACCCTTCAAATAAGTTTTTATTAAAGTTTTTCTTTTATCAAACATAATTTGTAATACACCATTTTACCAATTAGTGTGGGAACCTTATTAAAGTTATATGAAAAATTTCAAGCATTTTGAACCCATATTGAACTGAACTCGGCATTCCAAAACCGCGAACCTGGTAACACTCGAAACAAATTATATATTTGCAATACTATCGAAATAAGTAGGTACCTACCCGGAATAAATAACGTGTTAATTTGAACTGGCCAGCGATATTTAAACTTCCGATGGAATCTTTGAGCGCGTATTTTGATGATTATTTTTCGGAAAATTTCGAGTTTTGTCAGCATCTTCTGACTTTTTTTACATGGGATGGGCATGTTATATTGGTGTTAAAAGTTGCGAAATCTATCCGGCTATCGTATTTTCAAAAAACATCTAGCCCGGAATCGGTTTTTCGGCGGTAATGTCGTTTTCCGAAAAACAACGACCGAAACCGCCGAGAGTTCCGTTTTGTTAGGCTAAAAATTTGACATCTGAGATCCTGACCTATGTCAATAGTCCTATATAGCATTTTCCTTTGTGAAATTAGCGGGTTTTTTCCTAAATTTTTTTTTTCAAACGCCGTCTGTCGGCGGGAAATATAATCGAGTGATTCGAGTAGAGCTTCTAGTTTTCGCCGCCGATTCGTATCGGAGAATGAATCCCTGTATATATTTATTTTGTCGGAAAAAAATTACCCCCAGTTTCCATTCGGAATTTGCTTCAACCGAAAGTGAACCTTGAGGTGGGTGAAACGCAAAGGGCGTACTGGTCGTTTTTGCGTCGACGAAAAAGTGAGCTTTTCCCGACCTACCCCAAAACCAAGCATTAATATATATATATATATAATATAATATATATATATAAATATATATATAAACCATGTAGTGATGTTAATTTTTGATATGCTATGGATTGAAGTTATAACATTTTGATTGGTGTTGTTATGGTTGTTGATTTTTTTTTAAGATTAATTTGACCTTTTTCTTGAATGTTACGAAATCTGTTATTTTTTTAATTTCTTCGGGAAGACTATTAAAATATGATTAATTTTTACAATTTGTGTTCTTTACCCTACTAAACTACTACTACTAAAACCCACAACCTTTAATTTTTGTATTAATTTGACATGTGATATACTGTCGAAAGCTTTTTGGAGATCTACAAAAATACCAACACATTTTAATGATTTGTCTAAAGCGTCTTGTATAGTACTAGATAATTTAGCAATGGCGTCTTTTGTGCTTTTGTTTTCCATGAATCCAAACTGGTTTTTGTGAATTATGTTATTGATCTTAATGAAATGAGTTATTCTTTTTTTTGGCAATTTTTTCAAATATTTTTGCAATGTTTGATAGTAATGAAATAGGACGGTAATTGGTTGGTTCTTCCGGATTGCCGGTTTTAAATATTGGTACGATTACGGATTGTTTGTACATGGACGGAAATATTCCGGTTTGAAAACTTGTATTGATTATATGAGTTAATGGTTTTGATACTTGTGATTTTATACATTTCAGTGTTTGTATTGTGATACCATCAAAACCTGGGGAAGAACCACCTTTCATACTTGTAATGATTGGTTCGATTTCTTCTTTTGTTGTTGGTTGAAATAGTTCAAAGGTATACTCATTATTTACTGTAGTGTTTGGGTCATTTGGGGTCAGGTCTTGTTGGATTTTACTAGCGAGGTTTTTTCCTACATTAGCAAAAAAGTTGTTGAATATATTTGCGGCTTCTAAGGGTTTATCTTTACAGCAAATTTTTGAATCATTATGTCTTATTGTGTTGATTGTTTTATTTTTTAATTGTTTTTTATCTATAATTTCATTTATGATGGACCAAGTCTTTTTACTGTCATTTTCAGCTAATTCAAGTTTTTGTTTGTAGTAGTCATCCTTTATGTTTTTTATAAGATATGTAAGTTTTTTTTTTATAAGCTTTGAAATGTTTTTGTAATTGTATGTTTTCCGGTTGTTTTGTATATTGTCTATAGAGTGTTTCTTTGTGTCTAATTGAGATGATTAATCCTTGGGTTATCCATGGATTGATTGGCTTAAATTTTGAGGATGGTTTTTGAGATGCGTTATTCCTACAAGCGTTTATGTGTAAACTCAGTTTTTTATCAAATATTTTGCAGCATTCTTCTACATCGTTACATTTATATATTTCTAGCCATTATTTTTCGTTACTTAATATTTTGGTGAGAGAATTTATATTAATACTATGTTTGTATTTATCAGTATTATTAACCGGAGTTGTGGTTGGTAATGAGAGGTTTTGATGTTTGTAGTCGTATTTAAATATACATGCATAATGATCCGTTACAGTTGTTTTTATTACAGCAGATGATATATTTTGTATATCTTTGGTATTGGTAAATATATGATCGATACAAAATGGTCGTTGTCCAATAATGTTTCTGGTATATGAATTTATACATGAAATTTAATTTAATTCTGCTAACATATTTAGATAGTTATCTTTATCGTTAGAGTAGTAATCATTAGCAATATTCAGATTAATATCTCCGATGATTATTGTTCTTTTGTTTTTATGATGTTGTAATATATTTTTTAATTCTTCTATGTATGTGGTTAGAACAGAAGAGTGTATCCGATAAATAGCAATGATATTAAATGATTTATTCATAAAATTTATCTCCAAGTTTAATAAATTAACATTGTTCACCATTATTTCATCTATACTTGTGACAGCATAAATATTAGATACAAATATGGCGACGCCGCTATTTCTGTTAATTTTATATTTTGTGGCGTAGTACGAGTAACCCGGTATATACAGGCTGTAGATATTAGTATCTGGAGTCCTCAAGAGTCCCAGCTGCTCCCAACCATCTGGAGCCAGTGAGACTATGGCATCCCTAAATGTTGGGGATGCCATAGTCTCACTGGTTCCAGACGGTTGGGAGAAGCTGGGCCTCTCCGGATAAAAGAAGTTAAATTTTATGATTTTTTTTCCTACTTACTTGATAAATAATCTTTTAGGGGATCAATTGTCTGAGGGATCAACTGTCCGCCGGATAAACTGTCGGGAGGGCAATTGTTGCCGGATCAATTGTCAAGGAATCGTTTAAACAGAGAGAACGGCAAGAATTAAGCGACGAATCTCAAGTGTTAATCTCAAGTGTTAATCTCAAGTGACCTCCGTAAGTATGGTCCTATATATTTTCTGTACAGTACATTTTACGTAGCATCGCGTTCATTGGTCAAATCATTGTACATATAGTTTTGTATCGGTGATGGATGAACCGGTGGATGCTATTGTTAGCCATAAGTTGTTAGAATGGTTTGTCTAGTTTGTAGTTAGAAGTAAGATTGTAGAAATATGTAATAAGTTTGCACAGCGTCCTTTAGGCGACTTTTCACAAAAACGGCGCTATACAAATCATCCAAAAATTATTATTTGTTATTATGAAGTCACAAGATTTGGAGAAATTAGGAGGTAGAAAAGGGCCAGAAAACACAAAACGTCTCGTTGATAAATTTTTAAAAACACTAGCCACAAATTAAAAAAAGGACTTTTAGTCAATGGATTCCAAACTAGATGCACCATAGTATGAGTAACCATAACAGATGTGTAATCACACAGTCTATAATGCCGATAGTTTAACCGCACCTCGTTGTTACATTTTTGGGGGAATAGCTGTATGTGGCACTAAACTTATTATATTTATTAAAAAAAATAACATTTTTGTTATATTTATAGAAGTAGGTACCTCACGATGTCAAAAAAGATTATTATTATTCCAACAGCCAACATTACTATATTATTTATTACAAAGTAGGCTGGCAACGGGATAGGTTTATTTATGCTGGCAGCTGGCAACACTTGTTTCAAAACGCGCCATGGGCATGTTTGACAGTTGAATAGCGCCTTTTTATGTTTATTTGTAATTCTTTAATAAGCTCAACACCTTCGTCAAAAAGACCCGGGGAATTAAAAGAAACACCGACATGAATTTGATTGACGGTAATTCATCGAGAAATTCTTGTTACATTAAGTTTGTTTTTAGGTTATTTACATCCATAACCGGCGAAATGTCCATTACTTCAATACAAGTTGAAGCCGGCTAAATTACTATTAGAATGGTGGACTTTTTGAGTTGTATTTGATTGCGTTATTTTGAATGATTACAGGAACCCAAAGTGAGGATATGTGGACGCCATATAAGGAATTGGTTACCATTGTAAATCAGTATGTCGGAAGGCCCACAACGGGTTCCTATGCCCCCTTTGAAGCTGCCTTGAGAAGACATCGACAGAATTTTCTCTCACTGATGAAAAACCCTGTAAGTGATGGTCAATACGGGGAGAGTACGATTTCCGTGGCGCCGCGATTTGACGATGTATTCAGGTAGAACAGCCCTAAATAAGACGAAAATGGAGAATAAAAATGTTTGATATCCATTGATGGACAATAGGCGATTAAATTGGTTCAACGGATTTGGAGGGGGCCCATCCAATTCAATATTTCACGAATTTAGTTAACTTAGAACCATCGTTTCCAATGCATGTTACGCGGTACGCATCTGGTCAAAGGCATACGCAAAGGGTTTTCATACAATGTATGGAACGGACTATTCAGGCTGTTAAAAGTCCAAGTCTTTACTACGCGGGGCCCTCAGGCAATGAACACTTGCATTATTGTAGGGATACTTACATGCGAAACGCATCTGGTCAAAAGCAAGTGTAAAAGGTGTTCATAATGTATGGAATGGACTCCGAGTCCTTACTACGCCGTGCCCTCAGGCAAAATACATGTGCATTTTTGCAGATATACTTACATGGCGGCTTGCGCTCGGTGTGGAGTCTATTGTAAGTCCCTTGAATGGTTCAATACCCGGCCTCAGAGCTAAGTTCAACTCGTTCCAGAACTCGCGGCCGACAATGTCATACTCGTAATTGAAATTTTGAATGCAGTATTTTCCATTGCACCGAATACAAAAAGTTGTATTTTATAGTAATTAAGGTGAATCTAAAGATTTTTCTAAAAAATATTTGTATAAAGCGTGTCCAGTGATTTCGAAAGTTTACCAAAAATAGACATTGCAACTGTAAAAAATAACTAGTTTGAATAATATAATTGATGAACTTTGATGTCGTTGTATGCAGCCCTCTACTTGAAAAGTCCGGCTTTGCAATTGCCTTCGTGCCCTTCGGACCACATGTTTTGGTTCGGTAGAAGACGGAAATTGTCGAACAACCCCTCCCGTAAACCTCCGCAAGCCTGAGATGAACACGAATTTCGAAAATATTTGTAAGGCATGGCGCCTCTATAGTAAATCTCTATGTTGATATCTCGCTTAGTTTTAAGGTTTTTAAAACCCGTCTGCTTGGTTCAATATATTCGCACCTCACAATCCGGAAACCTCAGTTTCGCGCGAAAAATCAGAAAACGTCACTCTTCCGAGAGGAAGAGAGATATATCGTCGCCTCAGTTCTCATTTGTCCAACAGACCATTTTTTAGTTTTTGTTTAATCTCCACTTTAAAATTAAAAATAAAGTATTAAAAATGAAAGTAAATCACTTAACTAAGAATTATTTAAAGTAATGAGACCTTTGCCTTTACGGAAATAGCTTTATCCTAAACACCTACCATGCTTTCTGCTTTCATTGAAATAATTAAAGAAGACCTTCTCCTCCTGGAAAATTTACTAATGGTCTGTTGGACAAATACAAACTAAGGCGACGATATAGCTTTTAAAATGTAAGGTCGCTCGGGACGTTTTTGGTCTTATGAAAGTATAACGCAATTATGTGTTTTCGGATATATTTATTCCTAAACGAGCAGACGGGTTAATTCTATGTGGACTAATACCATAGATTGGCTACGTCTCTAATACAGGTTAGGATATGTTAGGTTAGGGTAAAAAAAATACTTATAAAATGAATCAATTTGAATATGAAACTTTAAGTATCGATATCTCGAAAACTAAGCGAGATATCCAAAAATTGTATTCTTCAATTTAGTCTTGTTTTAGGCTGTTCTACCAGAATACATCGTCAAATTGCGGCGCCACGGAACTCGTACTCGTCCCGTCAACATAGTTTTCACGCAACGAGAATTGAATAACTTTTTTATAACTAGTTTAGTTCGTATCAATGTTCCTTACTGGAAACTGGCTGGAAAGCCATTCCAATGACGTTATATATAATAGATGCGAGGTTGAAATCTCAAAGGTGGTAAGCCAAAGACAAGGCAATTGTAATTGTCTTCGATTTTGTAGTTTTAGTGCTAAACTGCCACGCGTCACGTAAGGTTGTGTCCTACCAGTAAGTAAATTGCATTGAAAAAGCGCCAAAATGCCTGCCCGTATGTGATGAGAAAATGTTTCCATTACACGGCAAACACTATTAAAAGCCAAGGAACAATATTTCACTTGTAAATACACGCAAATTATTTATTATTATTACAAAATATGGTAAATTTTCGGAATTAGTGTCCATGGTTATTACGAATAATTTTTAGAAAAAACTTTAGATTCGCCTTAATCACTATAAAAGGAAACTTTTTGCATTACGGGCGGCGGAAAATGATGCATTTTAATTTTCAATTGTGTAAAACCAAAATTCACTTCTCGAACCGATACGGCGACAATCTGCGGCCATTCCATCCCTGTTTGTTATGTTGGTATCCCTGATACAAACAAGAGCTAGATACGACTGTAGCCGACTTCGTGGGATACATGAAAAGGCGCGTAATTTTGAAATTTGAGATTGACTATTATGACGGTTTGACAGTAGGGCGCAATGGCAGGATTGGTAAACGCATGTCCCGGATAGACGAGAGGTTCTGGGTTCGAGTCCCAGTTGCGACCATTATCTTTTTCTGTGTCTTGTTCTCTTTCATATTTTCGTTTAGATTATGAGTGTTATGTTCTTCTTCAATGATATATTACATTGATGGGAATAACCTTCAAAAGTTATAAGAAGAGAGTTTTTTCTTATAAAAATTAAAGTAAAGAACGTACTACGACCACCTGGTCCACCTGGCCCCAACTCACCCTAATGGTTCCAACTCAGAATGAAACTCAGAACCACCTCAGAAAGGTCATTAAAAGCTATGAAAAAATAATTTTAAACTAACCGGTAACCCTAACCTAACTTAACCTATTTAATCAATTCTTTTATATTTTTTTATCATCACTCTTATTACCTTTCTGAAGTGGTTCTGAGTTGGTTTAATTCTGAGTTGGCCAGTCACCAACCCTAATAAGGTATTTTTGAAATATTTTCTTAGCTAATCTTCTCAAACACATTTCTGATCAGAATTTCAAATAAAAATATTTTCGTAAATTGGTTATTCGGCCTTGTGTGCGTCGCCTTAAAAAGTGTGTAAGTGTGTATTCACGTAAAAGTGTGAATATTAAAAGCAGTTATTGGCTGAGGTGAAATGTTTTACCCGTTAACCATTCCGACCCGTAAGCGTGTTTACACGACAATATAGCAATAGCAGTCACGTACAATAAGCGTGTTTTCTGTGTTCCCACAGAAACCGTTATAACTCTGTTATTGTTCTAGTGACAACCCTAAAACAAAAAGTAGAAGATCCATATTGAATCAAGCTTCACATTTCTATTCAAAGTTGTCCATAGAAGTACATAAAAAAGACTTATTTTGTAAAAACACTTTTCACCCACCAAATCGCCCACGCGCCGTTAGACATTGTTAATTTTTTTATTAAATATTCTTGTATGAAATGGTAAAAAAGCGAGGTGACAAAATTGTTTATTATACATTTATACAATAGAACACATAATCTGTGATTTTAGTACCGTTTTCACATAAAAACATCACATGAGTCATTTTAAAAAAAATTTATGTTTGCTTTCTAAATTTTAATATTTACAAAATGTTAATATTTTTTTTTAAAATACATGTTGGATTACAAAAGATTTTTTAAATATTTATATTGAGCGATCAGTAGGATTTATAGGTTCAATTAGAAATGCCACAGAGCCGAACCCTCTGATATGAAAATATTTGGAGTCGGTGAATTATATTCCCATTTGGTCTCTAGTAGGTTGACATGTTGTTCTTGTATTGTTCTGTTTTTATAATACTTATATAGTGCAATTGCATAGCGTGGGTTGACTAGATGATCATTTGGGGAAGTGTGTGAAAGGGTTTAGTTTTTCCTGTGGGGAAAATTTAACCCGGACATTTAAATCTGGTGCGTAAAATGTAACAATTTGAAAGCTTATTTCTTAACCTTTCATAAACAGGTTTTAGTATTCGGCTACGTTCAGAAATGTGTCATTTATAGAGCTTTAATTGCGAAGCAGAAATAACATATAGTTTTTATAAATCTGTCAGTTTTTTTATGACAAAAAAACTTGTATAATCGCACACCTGAGTGGTTAAAGGTCAACTGGAATATTGAATTTGAATTTTTGTTTCTTTCAGCCCAAATCCCCAGCTTCCCGCGAAGAGATAAAGCGCGGCGCGAGCGAGGGAGTGACGCTGCACGGCGCGCACACCATCCTGCCTGCTGCGCTAGTGGACGAGGTCATCATCGTGTCGGACATGTACGCACTCAACGAATACCTCTGCCTGTCGCTCCTCTGCACTGCCGTCAGACAAATGCCACGCCATCCCGGATTGCCGCGCGGTCTTGTTGCGGTGGGTTTTCTTACTTTGTTTATCGATTTCCTCTTAATCTTTCAGTTTTCATTTTTTTTTTTATGAATACCTCACAAGTCCTGCTGCTCCCGTCTGGAGCCAGTGAGTCTTTTGCATCCCCAATAAGGAACTCCAGTCCAATTTTTTTTTTTTTAATGAATAATGATCTTCTAACTTAAATAACTGCATATTTATTTATTTTTTTAGAGTTAGTTTTAATAGTTAAAATAGTTGTCGAAGTTTTAATTTTTCAAGATCCATTTTCAAGATGTGTAGTGAATCGTGTGACGTCATCACTCCCGAAAAGTTACTATAAGATGGGGCAATCAGCTGTTCTACTGGCGCCATTTTGAAATTCAAAGTTCTGTTATGAAAATAAGTACGGCGCATATTTTTTTTATTATTGTCTATGGTTTTTTTTAACAACCATACTTTGGGTGCAACAGGTTGGGAGGAATGATTTCCGTTTTTGGGTTGGCAGCACTTTCCGGTAGGGCCTCGAGGGCAGGAGACCTTACCTGGACGTCACATCGCCATGTTTAAGTTTTTAAAATTGAAATTGTGAAACGATCACGGGATCATAGTTGTACGGAATATTTTTCCAACCTGGGAGTTGTAAGATCAAATGATCAACCTTGTGTTAATGCCGAAGTGGCTTTACGAGTGAAAGTCGCGAGTGAAATGTACGCGCATGGAATATTTTTTTAGCCTGGCGGGCTTAATTTGGCTAATCTGTATGCCACACGACAATCCCCTCTCGCTCCGCGATCGATGCTTGCATAAATAAGGATATAAGGATTTTATTTGGGACACGCCACATATTTGCGTCCCACTCATTCGGCCACGTTGTGTGGAACCTGAACTTCCCTTGGGCAAGGGCTACCTGGACCATCAACCCGTGACGGGCCCTCCATGTCTTGGGCCGGCTTCGCCCTGGCAGGCATGGACGTGATGCTGCTGCTCCAGTGGATTGGAGGCCTTGTGATAGCTCCGTCCATGTGACTCCGAGGAACTTCTCCGTCGGACATCCGTATGTTAACGTCAGTGAGTTTAGATCGACTACCATAACACAGGCATGTGCCTAGTGTGGTGGTCGAAAAATCCCCAATTATTGTAACTAATAATTCAAAGAATAAAGAAACATAAAAAAAAAATAAAAAAAAAAATTATTAGATTTTCACGGTCTGAACCTGGGGTGAGTCCTGTCTCGCATAATAATCACCATTATTTTGTTATCCTTATAAATGCGGATGCTGCGGAATGCATGCAATCCATCTTCAATTTGTTATATTGAATTGTGTGTAGGGCAGTAGGGTGCCAAATTGTTCAGGTGTAAACCAGATACCTACCTCGCAGTGTCCAGCTTTGTCTCCAAACGAGACTCGGACGCCAAACATTTGCCTGTTCCAGCAAACGTATGCTGTACCCTGCGGAATGACATGAGAACCCCTTCTCAGAGATGGGCATAAGATATAACCCCGCAATTACATGTGGATGGGTTGTATTTTTGAATAAAAGAGTGGTTCACAATCATATAGACTTCTATTTGATGATAATAGATACAGTTAGATGTTGGAATGACTTACCCCCCAGACCGAATTGTAAACTATACTATCTACTCTAAAACGCGGAAGCTCGGGGACGCCTTCCTCCACGGATGCTCGGTTTCATCAGCTCGGAGCGGCAAGCCAGCCAGCTCCGAATCTCGTTCAGTCACGTGCGTCCGGGTCATCTAGGACTCGGCCAGTTGATCCCGGCAATCAGGTACTCGTCAGCAAGGGCGATATTCATTACGCGCAACCGCGTGCTTGGCAGAGTTTGAATAGCGCGGTAAATCTCCCAAATATAACCTCCGATCGATAATATCGACGATTGTCGTCAAATCTGTCCACCAACAGGTTCGGAACGAGCGCGGATCCACGTTCTCTCGCATCGATTCTTCGGAATCTAATTTCACCTTTCGGATTACACCGTCTCGCGTTTCTTATTACAACTCCGGACTTGCTTCTCGCATCCTCCGTAATTTACCCGCGAACCGATCACGAACTTTATTTTGTCATTTGAATCCGTTAAAGTAACGATCGTTACGCTCCCAAATAATTACCGCTTAATATTTGAATATTTGATTCTCCTCAAAATAGCACAGAACAATAGGGCAGAGACCTCTCGAAAAAACAAAACTACCTTCACCGCCGGTGTGTATGGCTGTTCAAACAGACCATAAACAACCATAACTTAAAGGTAACACAGTACCTGACCACAATTGTTGGAAAATATGAAATAGTTTCATAACAATTTGTCGTTTCATAACAACAAGTTCAAATATAAGTTTGTTATACTGTTTTCCAAAACAAATCTCTTTTATTTTAAGTCTACCCGTCATTCCTTATGCCATTGCATTTGCAGTATTGTGCCCCCACCTTGAAAAGAGATCTCATAATTGCTCGGTTTGGTTTCGTCCTCCCAACATATCTTGGTGACAAGATTTGGCGCGTAGCGTAGCAAGCTACAAAGTTGGATGGACGATTGCAACACCTTCCTCTTTATTCACTTACCTTCAAACCACAAAAACATATTGATAATAATGTTACAAACCGCGCCGTGATCAGCCTGTAACAGTTCGAAGTATTCTCCCTAGAGTAGCGTTACTATTTTTTTTGTGCCATTTTTGAATATTTTCAATAATAGAGATAAACTAATAATTTTTTTACATTATTATTTTTGAAACTGAATTATTTAGGCCTAAATAATGTTTCAATAAACTCAACAAGTAAATCTCTGAAACAGTATGTAAATAAACAAATAAGATGAAACGTTGTTAATACGATGGCTTGTGTCATACCTACATTCCCATACAATGACTTTCCGGTGTTCAGTGACGTCACCACTAAACATTTCAATAATACCGACTTGATGGCGTGTTTCTATGACCTGATTAAAAATTGACTTTTTAATAATTTTTTAAAAACTCTGCGTTTAATATTATTAAATAAAACTTATACAGGGTGTAACAGAACGTACCCGAGGGATTTTAACCATCGATTCCTGACATCATATGGAGTAAAAAATGTAAATGAAATTTTGGTCTCCGGTGACATTTTTGATGTTTTTTCTACAAAAACATAAAAAAATGGTAGTTGTTGAACAGTTGGAGGCGGGGTAAGGGGTTCGTCGGACACCCGGCTGAGTGACCAGTGATGACATGCGGAAGAATTCTTTTTTTGTTTGATTTTGAAGAAAAAAAATTTAAAAAAAAAAAAAGTTGTCAAAAAAAGTCACCGGAGACCAAAATTTCATTTACATTTTTTACTCCAAATATCCTCAGGAATCACTGGTTAAAATCCCTCGGGTACGTCCTGTTACAACTTGTATATGCAGAATCAGCGTTTATTGGTCTATATGAACATATTTTTCACTGAAGTTCCTTATTGGAGTATGTTGTAAGGCTGAATGTAGTGGGGAAGAGAAGGTGGAGAAGTACCTGGCTATTCAGATCTGGTCAACAAACATGGCTAAAGCCATTTCAAGCAACGTTTCAATTCTGAATGGTGGTCTTACACCAAGGTGATACTAAGAGTATCTTTCACTCTGGGACATGCCGCAAATACACTGTACATTATTTTAAATGAATCAATCGTGAAATAACACAAATTAAGCAAATAAAATTTATTTGCCCACGCCGGGATTCGATCCCGCGACCTTCAGATCGCAAGTCAATAGCCTTACTGCTAGACCACGCCGGCCATTATATCTTGTATCTCCCTTACTATCATGGATAGAAATATGATCTAACGGTGTTAGAAAGATAAAGCACCACGCTTTATATTCAAATCTAAATGTTAATCACGAAGACCGGTCAGTGGCTGAGTGGGCATTGCGTTTGGGTCCCACCCGGGCGTCGCGTGTTTGATTCCTCGGCTGGCTAAGTCCTCCATCACGACACAAACAACATGTTCCGCTTAGTATGATGGTGGTAGGAGATTTTCAAACATCGTTGGGTTATTCGTAACCCGGGAATATTTGTCTTTCTTTTTTAAAGAAAAAAATAAAAATCTATACCTTTTGGAAAACAAAGTTTCCGACCGACCGCAAATTGAAAAAAATGTATAAATTTTTTTTATCAAGTAATTATTTTTTGCATAAAATGATAAAAAAGTGATTTGACAATATAATATGTGTGTCTTTTTAGTTTTTTTTTTGTTAATTGTAATTTT
This sequence comes from Limnephilus marmoratus, assembly GCA_917880885.1. Taxonomy (NCBI): domain Eukaryota; kingdom Metazoa; phylum Arthropoda; class Insecta; order Trichoptera; family Limnephilidae; genus Limnephilus; species Limnephilus marmoratus. The sequence goes on from OU862930.1 coordinate 1,061,569, forward strand.
AGTTTATTTCTAAAATTAAATATTTATTTTGACGGTCCCGAAGAACAATGTCAGATGTGCGATTTTGTAGTTTTGCGGTCGATCTGTTCAAAGTTTAGTTTCCGTACTTTTACTGTTTTTAAGATTAAAAATTATAGCGTAAGAAAAATATATCTTTCATTTCATCCAAAATTTCTACTTTTAAATCAAAAAGAAGAGATTAAAATAAGCCAACAGCACGATTTTTAATTTTAGCAAATCCGACTTTGTTCTTCGGGACCGTCGATTTCTATAAATAAAATTTGAAAGTATATTTCATCGCCTTTCAAAAAACATTTTTAGTTTACGGGTGCGTTCAGAAATATTCCATTAATTTGGATTTTCTTGCAGGTGTTGCTGTACTACGACGGCAGGAAGGCGCTGGCCATGGCGCTGAAGAATCTGTGCATGGCGCGGCGAGGCACCCTGTGGAGCTGTCAGGCCGGAGACGAGGTGGTGGATTATGTGACGCAGTACATCGACAAACTGGTCGCTGACGGAATAGTGGAACACATCTTGGAGGTAATTACATTTTATTATAATCTTTATTTTTTTATGTTACATAGGTAATTGTGCTGTGCCTGTCTCACTAGGAGTTCCTGTGTTGAGAGCAGGCGCATTTTAACATAAATAGTTTAAAAATAGTTTATAAAGGATAACAACAACAATTTTATTTACATTTAAAGTAAAAGTACAAGGACAATCAGCATCGTATCAATGGGTTAGCATGCATTAGGAGGTTCTAAAAATATTGTTGATGTATGATCTGTCTTTAGTATTGATCCAAAACTTGGTATCTGTTTTGTATTTTAGGTGATTAGTGTGCTGTCTAATGGTCAGTGGAAGTGTATTATAAAGTTTTGTTGCAAAGTACCTGAAGTTTCTTTGACCAAACGTTGTTTTGGCGAAAGAGATAAGTAAGAGATTTTGCCCTTTGGTTCTCGAATCACGAACAGTTTGACATTAAACTCTACGCAATAAGTACCGGCTTCCCCTTTCCTTAAACAGGTGTTCATAAATCTTCACTTGTTACAATTAGTTGATGTTGATGCATCTATTTTCTCTGTAAACATATAAGTACACTTAAAACTCTTTACTATTCAATGGTTCGCCCTCACCTTGAATATGCTAGTGTCATTTGGTCTCCTTTCTATGCTGTCCACATTTGTCACATTGAATCTGTACAAGATCGCTTCCTACGAGGAATTGCTTGGAGGTTAGGACTTGAAAGAGGCGAGTACTCTTATGATGAAATTGAACAAACTTTAAACATTTCTTTTTTAGAAAAACGTAGAAAGGACTCTGATCTAATTTGCATATTTAAAATTATCAACAGTATTACTGCCACACCTGCTTTGTTACAACTCATCCAGTTCAACATCCCTTCCCGTAGACTCCCAAATAATGAATTGCTGTTCCTCAATCAACATTCTACTAATTATGGATAACATTCTCCTTTATTCAGAATGTCAACACTTGTAAACGCAAATCAAAGCATTGAATTTTGAAGTAAAACTTCTTTACGCACGACTTGGGGGTAAGTTGATGAATGCGTTACGAAAAGTGTGACACGAACGGTAAACGATGCGAATGGTGATCGATGGCAAGGCGAACGGTCGGGCCTTTACGCACGCTTGACTTGGGGAGTGATAAGGATAAGGATGGTCACCCCAAGGTCTTAGGTTACCCCTTTTTTAGTAAGGTCGTAGGTCACCCCAAGGTCGTAGGTCACCCCAGGGTCATATGTCACCCCATGGTCATATGTCACCCCAATGTCATACGTTCTTTTATAAGTTAGTGAAGTTTTACTTCAATTGTGTTGTCTAAAGCACACTCGTTTTTTTTTTTTTTTGTAATGACTTTCGGCAGTGTGATTTTGCCTTTTAAAATCGATTTATGTATGTACTTTTATATTATATGTAAATTGTCAATGCTCTTCATTTATATGTACTGTCCTTTTTTTTATTTGTGTTATTGTTATATTGTTAATGGACTATTTATCCATAAATAAACAAATATTATCATTTCAAAATCAAACATCAACCTTTCTGATTGGCAGGTGCTGGACACGTGGGACATAAACCAGCAGATGGACATCCTGCAGAGAAACCGAGCGCTGGGCGGGCCCCGTCACCGTCGGCAAGTGCTACGCCTGATGCGCGACACCCGCTCCTTGCTTGCGGGGGCTGTGACCTGCCTGGCCGCGCAGGCGGGGCTGCCCCGGGCCCCCGCTGTAGCGCTGACGGCCGCGCTGAGGCAGAGGGCCGCCACGGGGGACCTCAGGGGGGCGCCTGATCACACGCAGGTGGCGCTCGTGATGGCCTTGCTGTACAGCGTGGATCTCTCAGTTATACACAGGTACCGGGCTCGCCTGTCTCTCTCTAATAACATCTTGAAAATTTGAGCAGAATTAATAAAAAAATTAAGGTAAGTCGACGTACGCTGTGTAAGCAACATAGCGATTGTCCAGTTGGTTAGTAAGACATCTCCAAGTTCTAAGTTTTGAGAAAATGAGGAAAGTAATATATAAAATAATTTCCCTCAGGGCCTATGTCATCTGAGATGCTCTATGGAGGGTCTTTTTGAGGAGAGGAATTAATGAACATTGGTCTTGAAGAGACCCGCGTTGTAGGAAGGAGGAAACGCAGAGGCCAGCAAATCGTTCCACAGCCGAGCTGTTGAAGTCGAGAATGAGTCGAAGAAGCGAACCGTTCTCATGTGACAAATGCCAACCCTGTACATACGTTGCGTGTTTCCCGACTGCACCGGTGCTGAGGGAATCAATGACACTAGTTCCTCGAAGCATCTTCGATTGAAATACTGGTAGAGCAAGGATAGCATTCCCACCCGACGCCTGTGCTCTAAAGATTGTCATTAATCAATCCAATTGTTTAGATGGGAGTATTTATCAAACGGACCGCCCGTTTCTGCACAGAGTCGAGGGTTTTTTTCAGTTAGCTCCAGACCAGAGGTGGCTGCCAAATTCAACCATGGGGCGCTCTTGCGATTTGTACAGGGTTAGCAGTTGTGTACTATTAAAGTATCTGTGGGCCCTGTACAGTATGCCCAATTTTTATGCATTATAATTGTAATCTGAGTATTGTACCAGATAGAGGGTACACTAACACATATAACTGCATACTACTCTCTAATTTCTATTTTTCAAAGATGTCTGATTAATCAACTGGACAATCGATATTAGGATATCTGGACAACTTATGATCCATACATTTTCTATGAAAACAGATGCTTCAGAATAACTCTCGTCACACGCATAGCAAACCCACGTTCCCATCGTGACGCCGATATGGAGCGGCCAGATAGGTGTGGGACGTGTGGAAGGGGGTTGGGTCACGCTTTACACATATATTTCATTTGGTAAATGTATAATAAACCTTATCGTTAACTAACTTTCTTGTCATTTCATGTAAAAATAATTGATGAAAAATTCCCAAAGTTTCATAATTTTTTTTCAAATTGCAGTCAAAAACTTTGGATTCATAAAAGGTGTACTTTTTAATTATTTTGAGGTTAACTTTTAGATTTGAATATAAAGCGTGGTGTTTTCTCTTTCTGACACTGTTTAGATCATTTTTCTAACTATGATATTAAGGAAGACATAAGCATACATCTCAATCTATTTGTAGAATCGCTATTTTGTTAAATATTTTGGGCACGTTATTCCAGGGCTCGCCATATGTAGTTATTGTTGTATTTTGGAACAGCATTCCTTCATTCTTTGTGAACCTAGTATTGTGTTCATGTTCTACTTTCCATAAGGCCTGCACCGGTAAGATAGTTAAATTCCGATACAAAAATGATATGATTCGTCTGTGTGAAAAAATATGTTTTTGAACTAGTAATTTAACCATGGAATTTTGTACTGATTGTAGATTGTTTAAATTAGTTTTGCAAGTATGTCCCCGAGTGGTTATTCCATACGTGCGAGTAAATAATTTTACTCGCCCTTAGCCTTTTAAAAATTTTGTTTATTCGAGGGCCGGCGTGGTCTAGCAGTAAGGCTTTTGACTGGCAATCCGATGGTCGCGGGATCGAATCCCGGCGTGGGTATCTACGATACTCTCAGTATCGCCCTGGTGTAAGACCACCATTCAGACTTGAAACTAGAGATGAAATGTATATCCGGTAACTATCCGGTATCCGGCCTTTCCGGCTTAAATTTACTAGCCGGATACCGGATAGTAACTCAATATCCGGCCGGTTACCGGATATTCAAAAACTACGACAATTTCCTATAATAAAATGCAATACATTAATCTTTGTGAGGTAAATATCAATAAAATGGCTTTATAATTATGATAGCTTTTATTTAAAGTCGAAAAAGTTACAAAAAAGCCATTAGGCCTTCCAAAAAACTAAAAACTTTTAGTAAAAACTTACAAAAACCTCGCGGAGGAGCGAAAACTTAAATTAACATGATTAACTAATCATAATCACCATTATAGTGATATATAACTAAAAATCGTACTATATAACTAAATATATTATATAACTAAAAATTGTAAAAAACACGGAGATTATTGAAATGATTAAATACTGACATTGAAGCACCATAATATACCTCTTGTTCTTCTTCTTATCAAAGAGAATATTTACACGATCACACACGAATACTCACGATGGCAACCGAAACCGCCCGAATTGAACTGATCGCATTCGCCGCACCTGTGCGGCGCCAAACTCGTCACGACATGCAACGAGACAATGGGCCGAATATCCTGCCGCCAGATATCCGGCCATCCGGCCTCGCAGCTGGCCGGATATCCGGTATCTGGCCAAACAACTATCCGTTTCATCTCTAATTGAAATGTTGCTCGAAATGGCATTAGCCGTTTTTGGTAACCAGATATGAATAGCCAGGTACTTCCCCACCTTCCTCTTCGCCACCTCCTTCCTCTTCGCCAACTCCTTCCCCTCACTATCTTCAGCCTCATAACATACCCCAATTGGGGATAGTCTCACTGGCTCCAGACAGGAGCAGCTGAGACTAGTGAGATATTCATGTAAAAAAATAAATTTAAAAAAAAAAACAAAAAAAATCCCATTTGAAATCGCAGATTGTGTTTGAGAGTGAAATACAAGTTAGTGAATGTAATTGATTGCAGACGGGAGGACGGTGAAGAACTGGCCCAGTCGCTGCCCGTGGTGTCGGACCCCGAACTGCTGCCCGCCCTGGGCCAGGAGCTGGGAGTGGGCGGTGCGGGGCGCGCGGGGGCTGCGGGCTGGGCCGAGCCGGGCACTCACGCCGTGGCGCTGCTGGGCTGGGCGCTGGCCGCCGCGGGGGCCGGCCTGATGGATGGAGCCGAGATGGCCGCTGACACTGCCATCTCCATGAAGGTAAGTCTTTTCAAGGTCTCAATAAGACCGTTATTTTCTGTACAAGCCAGATGACAAGCCCAATGACATGCATACACCTGAGGAATAGCCGCGTGGTCTCGGCGTCCTTCCGTCCCACCTCCGACAACCCGACGCTCATCTTTTCCCCAGAGTCTTCTAAAACTTTCTCCTCTTTCTCCGGGTTTCGTCTGCGGTTGGGCCAACAGCCATGCACATTGTCATTGGGACTGCCTGGTGGTTTGTGGAATACCTTCTCTGAATATTTTATGCATTTTATTTTCTCTCTGTTATCATTGTAAATACTTGCGTTATATTATTACTGTTATTTTTTCGTTATTTCTCTTATTCCAGGCTTCCTCAACCGGGCGCAGCTCTTATTTTTCTTTTTATTTACCAACACTTTTATCTGTATGTATTTTTCTCTATAGATTTCAGAAGAATTATTCCACGGGCTGCCACATTTATTATTCTTTTGTATTATGTTAATGTAAGTACTTACATACTGCTTTCTAACCCTGTATGCATGGAAATTGGAGGGTATAGAGTCGTTTTAATAAATGTAGCTTCGTTCAATAAAATAGAGTCTTGACTTGTGCGGTGAAGGAGGAAACCATGTGTTTCCTTATAACGCCGCTGGGAAAGTGGTGGGGTCCCCTCCAATGTACAAGCCAGAGTCAAATTAGTCTCTCAAAAGCTGGGCACACTTTACGGGGCCCGCAGTTACCGTATCCTTGAAGAAGATAGTACACAGCTGCTACACTGTTGAATTTGGCTGCCAGAATTGCTGGTCTGGAGCCCAAAATATTTGAAAAAAAACCCTTGACTCTGGGCAGAAACAGATTCCTCAATCTTTAGAGCACAGATGTCAGATGTGAACGCTGTCCTTGTTCTACCGGTTTTTCAATAGAAGACCTTCAAAGAACTAGTGTCGTTCGTTCTTTTGTCACCGGTGCATAGTCGGGATACATGTCAAACATTTTTACACGGTTGACATTTCGTCGCCTCAGTTCTTATTTGTCCAACAGACAATTTTAGTTTTTGTTCAATCTTCACTTTAAACTTAAAAATAAGGTATGAAAAATTATATTTAATCACTTAACTAAGTATCATTTAAACCAATGAAACCTTTACCTTTATGGAAATGGCTTTATCTTCCACCTACCATAATGTTTCTTTGAAATAATGAAAGAAAACCTTCTCCTCGTCTAAAATTTTCTAATGGTCTGTTGGACAAATACGAACTAAGGCGACTATTTGTCAGATGTGAACGGGTCATTATTTTTTTTACATTAGCTCCACACAGGAGGCCCTGAGGAAAATAATTCCTGTAGCATATTTGGGGGAGCTGTGTTTAGGGTCTATTTAGAAGAGGATGTTCTGGGAAGGAAAATGGTATGAAGAGTGGGTAGACTTGAATCCAACCCTCCCACTGCAGTGCAAGGCCATCGGTTGAGAGAGTCCGACTGGAGAGGTCAAAAGGTCTCCCTCAACCAGGTGGGATAAACCATCCACCGCCAAGTCCTAGACAAACCTCACCCCACGATCCTAGGAACGCCTGCTAAGTCACCAAACGTAGCAAACCACATGGCAGGGATTTTGGTTATTCAATAAACGGTTTGTCAGGCGATTGTACTCATATCTGCCTCCCAAATTGTACTGTATATAATATAAACGCTTGTGTAAATTGGTTCCAGGTGTTTGAATACCTTCACGAGGTGTTCTTATTGAGCCCGGTGGTCTTCAAGGAGGAGTTGTACATGAAGCGCGTGCACACGCTCTACACCGACTTCATTGTCCACATGCACTCCAAGATCATGGACCTCAGACTGAAGTTAGTACAACAGAATTTAGGTCCAAACTAAAAACCACCTTTCTCATACTCTAAATTAAATATACTATCTGAGAGTATCATACTTGTATTGCCTATGGTATGTCTTAATCTTAGTGCCTCTGTTCACGGAGATACTTACAAGATACTCGATCCTCGTGCGCGTATCATACGCGCCAATCGTAAATACCCCCCATGCAATTTTGCTGGTGCCTGTTAACGGCGCTATGCGGTGGCTGTCGGTTTCCAATCAGTATCATGATACCGACAGTGCTGATCGCACGCGACGCGTCGCATCATTTGTGTCTGATACTTATTCGTTTGACGTTTGACAAAATGGCGTCGAAACATGAAAGTAATGTTAGATTTGTTCTGGAAGTGGAAAAAATGCATGTTTATATAACTATACTTTACCAGAATATGTAAGAAAGGATTTAGTGGAGAAGGCACGGATTGATGTTGGAAAAAAAGTCATATGACATCGCTTGACAGTGTGATAACTCCACGGCTGCACGTGAAAAATGATCAAGTTCAGTATATTTCAGAGCAGGGTACTTGCGGTTTCGTCACAATTACGTAGATTGTAGTATCTCCGTGAACGGAGGGCCTTAATCGCACTGTTGGATTAATTTAACTTTGTATATACGTATCTCTATATTTTATGTATAAGCTGTTTGCCTCTTACAAACAAATAAATTGTCTGTCTTTTAGGGCTGACGAGGCAGCGCGTACGGCGCAACAATACGCAGCGGAAGGGCTGGAGCCCCCGCAAGCTCTGCCGCGCCACTTCGAGGCTCTGCTGCTGGGCATCTCGCGCCTCTACGCCAAGGACCCCCTCAATCTGCGCCTGCAGTACTGGACCATGGCGGACCATCCTAACACACAGGCCTACAGGTGCGCTCCCTCCATACATACTGTGGATGTAGTGTTTCCCTTCCTTTCTAGGCGTAAAACCACTGGAGTGACCACGTGAAATAAATAAATTTGCCTCGTTTGCCGACGATTTCCCACAAAATCTTTTTTTTGTGGGAAAAAACATTAAAAAAAAATCACATCTTCGAATTTTAACATGGAGACATAAGAACTTATTAAAGTGCTATATAGCCAATGAATTTACCTGTATTTTACCATTTATCTCATATTTGTAGGATTTATAAAAAAAAAAAAACGTTAAATTTATAACCGCGCGAATCCTGCGTGTTTGTTACTTTGAAACTGCCGTGAGGGGTACTTATTCGAGTCAACACAGAATATTTTCGATTTCTGTATGTTGTCTGTGGTATACTTGATAATGAAAGGTGCATATCCATGGAAAAAGGACTTAATTTTAACCATAAACAACTGATAAAAAATATGATGTGAAAAAATATTTAAAACATTTATTTTTAACATCGTTCTAAAATGGTCTACGAAGTTCGGATTTTCGACATATATAGTTATAATAGAAAAAGCATTTCAATAGCTTCTTTTTTAAATAAACACATAATTTTTGAAATATAAAAATTTTGCATGGAAACATAAAAAAGTTTTAAAAATGGTTCACCTTATATTTTTTCCAATTAAAATTACTGATAACGACGGCTAACGAAACACAATGCCATCTACTAGATGGTTACCCAACCTAGATAACCTAGTGTTGTGTCGATAAATTAACTCACACCGCCATCTGCTAGAAACTTATGGCACTAACAAACAATTACATAGCATTATTTTATAACAAGCATTTAATTTGCATTAATAAATATTGAGGTCAATTATCGAGATAAAAACTATCCTATCTTTTATTTAACCTGTCAAGGGCCGTTTTCTAACAAGAAATTCCCTAACAAAGCACCACTTTGAATTGAATGTTTTGTGGATTAATTTTGAGCTATCGTATATTTTATTGACCGAAACACATTCCTAGAACAATAAACTATGTACCAAAACAAAATTACTTGCGTTAATTACGTAAATTGGTGGGTTTTACGATGTTTTCGTCAAGTATCACGTATCGGACTTTGACAGATTTAACCTCTAATCGGCCGGAGATGGGAATCCACGCGCAGTTTGTGCGCATGCGCACGGAAAAAAATTCGAAAAAAAAATGTTTGTCTACGATTTTGACCCTTGTATGTACAGAATTTGTATGAAGGACAAGGTTAGAATTGCTTACGCCAACATTTACCCATAAGATGGGCAAAAATTTCATTCACCTGGCAACCCCAGAATATTTTTAAATGATTTTATCTGTGGCATCAAAATGTCACATTTGCCGCGATTCTTTCTGTCAAAGTCGATGCGTGTTACATTGTAAAACCTATCCATTTACGTAATTAACGCAAGTAATGTTGTTTTGGTACATAGTTTATTGTTCTAGGAATATTTTTCGGTCAATAAAATATACGATAACTCAAAATTAATCCACAAAACATTCAATTCAAAGTGGTGCTTGTTAGGGAATTTCTTGTTAGGAAATGGCCCTTGACAGGTTAACACAAGTTTTCCTAGTGAGACAAGCATAGGCAAATTGTAAGTCTAGAATTAATAACAATAAAAATGAAAACATGTTTTTAGACTTTCAAAGCATTTTTCGATAGCAATTTCTGTTTATCTCTTAGTAATAAACCGCACTTCTGCGGTAGTGTTAACAAACTCCTTCATTGTAATTCCAGAGGCGCAGCTCGAAGCGTGTCTCTCCTGAAGTTTGTGCGTTCCGCGCTAGTTCCGTGCCCGGCTCGCGTGTTGTGTCCGTGGGCGCACGCACTGGCCTCGCTGGCGGGCGGCCCCGGAGCAGCCGCGCGCGCTCACGCACTGCTCAACCCCGCACAGCACGCACCCCAGCAGCTGAGCTTCCAGCATATCTTCGCCTCACTGGGCAAATACTACAGGTGAGACACATACCACACGACCAACCTCCCTTCCAACAATATCTATACAGTAGAACCCCAATAATTTGAAAAAATGCATATTTTGAAATTTTTGCCAAAAATAAATACCCACAAATTTTTTTTATACAAAATGATTTTTTTAATTCGAAATTTATTTTTGCCCGCACACGAAAATTTGTTCATGTAATTCGAAAAAACATTGATTTTTTGCAAAAAAATAAAAATAATTTCGTAAACTGACCGACAGCCGTAAAATGTCTATTTACGCAGTTCACATCGTCCTAATTCGTATTATCGCTCCGGAGAGCGCTTGTTCAGTTAATCGTTAGTTTAACATAACTGTGTCTATTTCCAGTAATCTGCGTCAGGACAGCGGTGCCGGGGTGACGGGCATGGCGAGCGTGAGGCGCGCAATCCGCTCTGAGGAGGTGACGGCGCTGCGGGCCGTGCTGGAGTTGGTGCGGGCCATAGTGGCCAACGATGGGCCGGCCCGTCAAGCCGTCTGTGGACACACGGGATGGGCCGCCGTTCCTGTGCTCATCGGTAACATTCATTTCTGTAACTCCCATTCAATGTTTGTTGGATAATCAACACCTCTGCCGTAGGTCACCCCAATTGGTTTGCTATGTTTGGTGACTTAGTAGGGGTGCCCAGTTCATGGGGTGAGGTTTATCCAGGTCTTGGCGGCCGATGCGTCTGCCCACTTGATGCGTGGTGGGCAGGATCGAGAAAGACTGGTTGAGAGAGGCCTTTTGACCTTTCCAGTCAGAATCTCTCGACCCACCGCCTTACACCGCAATGGGAAGGATGGACTCCTGGACATACTGACCTCAGATTCCTATCCACCCCTCATACCTTTATATTCTTTCCTTCCTTAAAAAACCCTCCACACAGCATCCTTTAAGAACATAGGCCCTGTGCTGTTTTTCAGAAACTCGAATTCTCTCTTGTCATTGTTCCATTTTCAAATGCTTTTCCAGCAATGTGAAATGGATAGGGAAGGTAGGAACTGGATAAATGACATTGCGGTAGGAACTGTGCATATCGTCATTTCAAAACCAAACAGCAATATTAATTAAAATTCGCTAAATAAAATTTGATTTCTCCCTACTAGGAAAATGTTGCTTGAGGATTTAGCTAGCAGATAAATTGTACCCATGTTGCCTGAGTAGGAACCCGAGGCATTTGCCTACTCAGCTACTAACCCGTCAATCTTGTTATTTTCAGGTCTCGTTGGCTGCAGTATCCCAATTCCTCTGAAAGCCGATCTCGTCCTCACACTCGGCACTTTAGGCATGAGTTCAGAAACCGCCATGTACATCTGGAACTCCTTGGAGTCCGCCCAACTCATCAACACGGTGCCTTCCACCCGAAGCTTTCTCCCCTGCGGAGTGCAAACCGAACTCGAAGAAGTGGAAGCCAGAAACGAAGAGTTTCCTCTCACCAGAGCTCTGCTCCAGCTATTCGATACCTTATCGACATCAGGCATACCCAGAACTCTCGGAGCTGGACCAAGAAAACCTGGATTCGATCCTTATTTAACGTACATTATTAATTCCGTGTTCTTACGATTCCCGACACGCTCGTACAAAAACCCCGAAGAAAAGTGGGAAATGGCGTCACTCTGTTTAGCGCTATTCGATAAGTTTATAAATCAGTATGAACCTAACGCTGCTGATTTCCCGCAAAACAACCAACAAGACGAAATGAATCCACCGCCTGGATTCCATATAGCCTTGCAGATGAATACACAATCGGACTTCTTGCGTTTGGTTTTGGAAATTTTGGACGAAAGCGTTAAGCTACTCGATACCTTCCAACCGTTCCCCGGTAAAGACTACTTAGAAAACTCAGCTTTGAGCTGCTTAAATATACTCGAACGCACTCTCGTCACTCAACACTCCTTCATGTCCGAGTTAACAAAGTCCGGTTGTTCGATTCTCGTCACCGGCTTGAATAAGTTACTGTTGGGAATAAACCCAAGAAGTGGCAAACCTGATCACATGCTTAACGTCGCTAAGTTTGTGACGTACAACTCTTGGTTACAGAAGCATTCTCGCGCTGCCGTCATCGTTCTAACGATGGTCGCATCCCAACCATCGGCTTCTCAACAATTAATCAGCATTCTAACATTCAACACTGCTGTTCGAACGGACATCAGACACGGCTTTGTAGAATGTTTGGAAGTTGAAGAATCGACCGCAGAAGAGGATGCAACACGCACGGTAATGTTACAAACGAAAGAATCCATCATTAACTTGTTGCAGACTTGTTTAAACAGCCCACCACCTAATTTGTCGCATTACTTATTAGGGTTCGATTTGAGTAAAGACATAACGAAGACTGCATTCCACCAGCCTGGTATAATGGGATTCCCACGAACTTGTCTGCATTCAATCATCGGCATTTTGGACGCATCGATATCCTCGGATTCCGACGATTTCAAATCCACGAACCTGGAAGAGGCGTGCTATAAGTTGTTGTATATGCTTTGCTCAAAACAGAGTACGATGGGTCCCATTTTGCGATATCTTCGAGCTTGCGGAGAGTTCATAGCGAGGCATGTGGGGGCTCTGCGTTCGCCGCCAGAAGAAGACGCCAGTTACCTGTCTGCCGCCAGCTGGCTGTTGAAGACTTGCGCCGTTGAGCTGCACGCTACGGCGTGTGAACGGCAGACCAGCCACTTTTCAGCTGTGGCGAGAATGCTGGTGGATTCGCCAGAAAAGGTAAAAATTCTGTTTGAGTTATTGGCACTTGTAGTAGACTTGGTTAACCCCTCCGCAACGTAAGCAGATATAAGCGTTAGAAATAGGACAGCAGTCAAGTACAATAAGCGTGTTTACACGTCAGCGCGTGTGTTTCCATAGAAATCGTTCTAACTCCGTTATTATTTTAGTTACATCCCTAAAACAAAAAGTAAAAGGTCGATAGTAGATCAAGCTGTACATCCCTATCAAGTTGTCTATAGAAATATATAACAGGAATCAGCTGTCAGTCGCGTAGTTGCCAAAAATATTTTCCCGCGCAAATTTACTACCGGCAGCTCGTCCGCGCTCGACATTTTTAATTTTTATTAAATATTTTTATATGAAATGATAAAAAAGTGAGGTGACAAAAGTGTTTATTACACATATATACAATAGAATAAGTATTGTTGTTTACATAATCTGTGATTTTACACATAAAAAACATCACGTGAGTTATTTTTACCTATTTTTAATGTTTGCATGCTAAATTTTAATATTTACAAATCTTAATATTTATTTGTAATATAATAATTCGAAAGCTTATTTTGTAATCCCTCCGATTTTTCGCGAATATTCACTTTTAATGTCTCAAACAAAATGTCAGTTTTACGAAAACTTTGTGTTATTACCGCTTCACAATTAAAGCTCTATAAATGAAACATTTCTGAACTTAGCCGAATAGTAAAAACTGTTTTAGAAAGGTTATGAAATAAGCTTTCAAATTATTGTATTACAAATAAATATTAACATTTGTAAATATTAAAATTCAGAATGCAAACATTAAAAAAAATGTAAAAATGACTCACATGATGTTTTTTATGTGAAAATGGTACTAAAATCACAGATTATGTAAAAAAAAACACTTATTCTATTGTAGAAATGTATAATAAACAATTTTGTCACCTACCTTTTTTACCATTTAAAAAATTAACATTGTCTAACGGCGCTTAGGCACTTTGGCAAGTGAAAACTGTTTCTACAAAATAAGTCTTTTTTATATACTTTTTTTTTTTACAGTGAATACCACACAAGATTCTCAACTGCTCCCATCTAGAGCCAGTGAGACTATGGCATCCCCAATTGGGGTATGTTGTGAGGCTGAAGGTAGTGGGGAGGGGAAGGAGGTGGGGAAGAGGAAGGTTGGGAAGTACCTGGCTATTCAGATCTGGTCACTAAACACGGCTAAAGCCATTTTCAAGCAACGTTTCAATTCTGAATGGTGGTCTTACACCAGGGCGATACTGATAGTATCTTCCACTCTGGAACATGCCGCAAATATACTATGTATAATTTTTAATGAGTTAATTGTGAAATAACACAAGTTAATCAAATAAAATTCATTTGCGCATGCCGGGTTCGAACCCGCGACCTCCGGATTGTGAGTCAAGAGTCTTACCCACTGGACTACAGATACTTCTGTCAGGGTGGCCACAAGACCTGGAAAACCTGGAATTATCAGGGAATTTTACCGAACCTGGAATTATCAGGGAAATGTCATGGAATTTAAAAAAAAAATTATAATATCAGGGAATTCCAAAAATAAAACTAAATTCTTTATTTTGTGATTTGTGAAACCCCGTAGTTGTTATATTGCGGTATTAAATAGGTACATAGTTATCTATGTCCTAATACAATCCTTATATATACATACACTTAAAATAACACATCTATTCCAAATCAATCACATATCTTCGCAATTTAATTTTAAATGCCTTTATGCTCTCTTCCAATTTTATTTCTTCTGGTAATTCTCCAAATATCTTCAATGCTCCGTACATCAATGGCTTTTGACTCTGTGTTTTTTTCCTGAAGGGGAGTCTTAGTTCATTTCTTTTCCTCGTCTCGTGTTGTTGCTTTGTAGTTTTATCAATTTTTCTTAGGAATTCAATAGACGTATGGCCATTGATTATTTTGTAGATTAACAATATAGTATTGAAGTAAATAATTTGTTTAAATGACAAGATATTTAACTCCTTCAACATTTTCTTGACTGAAGCGTACCTATTTTTCTTCAATATAGTTCTCATAGATCTGTTTTGTAGAATTATCATTTGTTTCATTAATCCGTCGTTGACTAAGAATAGAATGCTGCCACAGTAATTTATGTGTGGTACAATGAATGCGTTGTACACATTTTTACTGGAGACTATGTCAAGGAATCTTCTTATTCTTTTTTGGAGTCAATTATTACTCCCAAATATTTAATTTCAAAACTTCACCGTCTATCAATATGTCTTTTTTATTTGCGTTACTCGTTTTCCAATGTTAGTTTTGTTTACATTCAGTTTTAGTTTATTTTTCTTCAGCCATATTGATATATTATGTAGGTCTTCATTTAAATGATTCACTATGAGATCATAATATTCTCCTGCTATACAGGGTGTCCGGGAGTACAGTGCATCAACTTCGGGAGGTGAGTCTACACGATGGTAGGAGTAAAAGAGATAAACAAATTTTTCCAAAATTCCAACTTTTTTTTTTCTCATACAAAAAGACATACCTACTAAAAATCCTTAGTGTGAGGTACGATCTTACTTGATGAGAGCCTGCCAGGCGCCCAACTCGATTGTGATTGGCCCGTATCTTAACAGCGGAAATAATAAATCTGGCCGCACACGCCGGACTAATTTTATCTTTTTATCTCAAAACTACCCTTAAAAGTTGGAATTTCGAAAAAAGTTATTTTTGTTTTTTACTTGTACTCTCATGTAGAATCACCTCCCAAAGTTAATGCACTTTACCCCCGGACACCTGTATATATCAATGCGTCGTCTGCCATACTTTTACCATATCATTAATGTACATTATAGTAGGGGAGGCATTGACGCTAAATGGGTAGTTACTCGAGCGTCGTGGGGACCTATTGGATTGCAAAGATTAGATGCTAAAAAGAAAAAAAGTTTATATGATGTATGCCATTCCAGTGGTGGGGAGAGCGAGTATAAATTTTCAAACATGTAAAAAAAAATCGTCACCATGACATACTCGAGCTCGTCAGATTTTAATACCGTATACGCCCTACGTGTTTCTGATAACGGGAAGATATTAATCTGACGACTTGAGTGGTGGGGGTGGCCGTATGAAGAGGTAGAAAATTGATTTATTCGAGCGTGTCAGATTAAGGTAATGTGAGTTAATTACATGCAGAAAAGTTTACATTTCAATAATCTGACGATTTGGACGTAACCTAAACTCATGGCTGATTTTTAAAAATGTTAAAAAAAATCGTGACCTTGACTTACTCGAGCTCGTCAGATTTTTATACAGAAGGTTCAGCGTGATGTCCTTGTTGTGCTGACCAATAATCTGACGATTATGTGGAGGGATTTTCTTAATCTGACGGTTTTAAAAAAAAAATAGAATTTTTTTTGTTGTTTTTATTACAAAAAAAAAACATTTTTTATTACAAACAATGAACAAAAAATAATATGGGTATAATGATAAAAAGAAATATTTTATTTATTAAACTTCTTTACAAAATGAATTAACCAAAGCGTTGTAAATCTACGAATGCGAACGCGCGACCCAACGGTTAATTAGGCTCTGGCTGCGACCATTGACGTATAATGGACAGAATATATCTACCTAGAGAACAAGCGCCCGAAGGAACCGAAGCGCGGAGGGGAAATACGAAGTTTAGCCACTTCGGCATGTGGAAATCGTCAGATTATATTATTTCCATGATCCTTACATTATTTCCTTTAAAATAAAAAAAAAAATAACCGCGCTCGAGTAAATCCATGTGACGTTTTTTTTTTGCAACTTTGTGACTCGCTAACTTTCTTACGTTACGTTCAAATCGTCAGATTATTGAAATGTAAACTTTTCTGCATGTAATTAACTCACATTATCTTAATCTGACACGCTCGAGTAACTACAGGGATCGATTTTTTTTTACTAATCTGATCAGTTGTCCTAGCCGCACCCACCAATATTATGGGTTCATATATGGTGGTAGTCCATAACAAGGTCATGAGGTATCTCCCCTTAGTTAATCTGACGCGCTTGAGTAAATCTTAAAATCCCTGCTTCGCCTCCCCTACTATTATAAAAAGAATAGGTCTGAGAACAGACCCTTGTGGTACTCCCGATGTAATCTTCATTGATTCGGAGATTGTTTGACCCACTTTTGTGGTTTGATATCTATTAGTTAAATAATCCTTGAACCGTTTCAATGCCTTTCCTTTTATTCCATTTTTAGATAGTTTTTTAATGATTAACAGCCTTACTAAAAATCCCCGTGAAAATTTTATTCAATTGACAAACGGCCACGGATGTGAAAACATTAGGTACTAATTAAAAAAATTGTTCATGAAAAGATATATACACTGCTTACACACCCTGAGGGGGTAGTTTATCTGTTATGTACGACTGTTGTATTCATAATTTCTGAACGAAGTTTGGAATTTTTCGAACGTATTTTAAATGTCTTGTATATTTATTATTTTTGAAGATGTCGTAAAAGCATATACCTTTATAGAAACTAGATAGAATTGCCTTTTTGATTTTTGTATCTGGAATATACGATTGTGTTTGAAAATTGCAGTATTTTAAGATTCAACATGAAAAATTTTGAAAAAAACAGCTGAATCTAAACATATTCTATTAAATGGTCGAAAAATTTTGGAAAATTCAAAATTTTAAAAATACACACCTCTTACTTTATGAATTCGGAAGAAAACTGTCACTTCACTTTTTATCTCGTTCATACAATTAAAAAGGATAAAAAAATATAAAATAATAAAGTCGAAAAAATAACTGAAAAAATCTGACGTCTTGGATTCATTTTTACGCAATTAATACGTCGATTTCTCGAATTTGTATTTATTTGCACATGCATGAGGCTTTTTTTTTACATTATTAAATACTATTACTTTTATGGAAGTTTAAATTCACGCAGAAAAGTCATTAAAAAAATGAAATTTCAGAAATAACCTAAAACCTCTCGTTAACGAAACTAAATCATCAACAAAACATTATTTAAAGGACTAAAACTGAAAAAAAAAGTAACGCCAGCATTGGTAATTATGTTGAATTACACAAATATCACAGTGAATTGATCATTTAAACGAAAATTATCTTCAAAAACTGAATTACACTAATATCACAGTGAATTGATCATTTAAACGAAAATTATCTTCAAAAACATAAAATTAACTGTAAGTACAACTGAACATTGTCAAACATTTTTTTACCGCGAAGTCTATAAAACAAGATGGCCGCGGCGCCTGCGCAGATCTATGTGAGATTCAAGGGGACCAACATAAAAATCATAAAATACGTGATAGTGTTATTAGTAAAGATGTAAAAACGCAGATCACCGCGCAAGCAACAAATATGCAGTTGACCGCTCGTTAAGGCGTTTTGTTATTAGTAAAGCTGTTAATCTCTATCTATCGTTTCAAAATATATTATACTAATATATAATATAATATATATTATACAAAATATATTTTATACTCTTACTGAAACAAAAAAAACAGCTACACAAAATTTTTAAACTAACCCACCAAATCAACGACTACTTAAACTTCTCAGAAACAAGAAAGAAATGTAAAACACTATCGAAACTGTGCTATAAAGCACACATCACCTCCGTTGAGAAAACTGCGCTAGGAACAAAGAATCTTTGGAATTTCGTTAAAAAATTAAACAATGAAAGTACAGACTACCCTCCCACAATGCATTATGATGGCAAAATAGCCAATAGCACCTTCGATATTGTTAATTTGTTTGCGGATCATTTCCAAAGTGTATACGAAGGCGAAATATCAGATAACAACGTACCATCATACACATATCAAAACACAATACATCTACATAATTGCCTCATAACACAGGAATCATGCTTAAATAAAATAATTTCACTTGACCCTAACAAATCTGCAGGCCCAGATAACATCCCACCAATATTTTTCAAACAATGCGCATCTGCAATATCAGGTCCACTCACCGCATTATTTAACCACCTACTTTCTTCTGGACATTTTCCAACCCGTTGGAAATCTGGTTATATTACACCGATTCTCAAAAAAGGTGACGACACAGATATTAAAAACTACCGTCCTATATGCATACAATCAGCACTCCCGAAAATCTTTGAATCCCTTGTTCTCGATTTAATTTATCCATCAGTATTAAAAGTAATTGATAAAAACCAACACGGATTCGTTTCTGGTAGGTCAACTGCTACTAACCTGTTACTTTACCATAACTATATTACAGAATCTTTTACAAAAAAAAAACAAGTTGACAGTATCTACACAGATTTTTCAAAAGCATTCGACAAAGTATCACATAAATTATTACTTAGGAAACTGTATGCCTTAGGACTGAGAGGCAAGTTGTTGGATTGGTTCTCAAGTTATTTGTCTAACAGAATCTTATTTGTTAAAATTAAACATTATAAATCTAAATTAATATATGCAACTAGTGGTCTACCGCAAGGGAGTCATCTCGGCCCCATCCTTTTCTTAATATTCATAAATGATATCATTAGTTGTTTCGACGATGTAGAAGTTCTGCTATTTGCCGATGATATCAAATTATACAAAGAAATAGCCAATATAGGTGACTGCCTAATCCTACAGTCAAACATCGTCAAATTACAAAATTGGTGTGTCGCAAACAACTTATTCCTCAATATCGATAAATGTAAGACACTAACATTTTGTCGAACAAAGACTCCACTATCTTTCAAATACACAATAGATAATAAAATCTTAGAAAAAGTCAAAGAAATTAGGGATCTTGGAGTTGTGTTTGATACGCAATTAAACTTTATAAATCACATACAACAAATAACTAATAAAGGCATGAAAACACTAGGATTTATAATCAGAACAATTAAAGACTTCGATTCGCTGGAAGTTATAAAAATCGTATATTTGTCACTCGTACGCAGCTTGTTGGAATATAATTCCATAGTTTGGTCCCCATATTATCAAATTCATATAAGAAATATCGAAAGAGTGCAGCACAAATTTTTAAGATTTATTAACTTCAAGTTACACATACCTATTCAACACATTAACTACACAACTTTACTAAACATACTTAAATTGCATTCCCTAGAAAACAGAAGAAAAATAAACGATCTAACTTTTTTGTTTAAAATTATTCACTCCGAATTAGATTGTTGCGAACTTCTGCATCTTATTGATTTTAAAGTACCTACTCGAGAAACAAGGCAAAACATATTATTCTGCAACAATAATTCTGTAACCAACTACCACACACATGCACCAATTTCACGATTGCACACACTAGGGAACAAATTTACCTCAAATATCGATGTATTCAATACAAGTTTACCTTTGTTCAAGAAATATCTGAACAATATTTTTATGTAGAATATTTTGATATCTAAGGAGCATCACATAGGATCTATTACATATATTTGTGTATTTCTATAAATCTACAATATAAAAACCTATTACCGTTTTCTTTCTATGTATCTTGCGTTTTGTCATGTATTTTTCATCACATTTAATTAGTCACCTCTAAATTTTGTAATCACTAACATACACCTACAAGTTTATTTCTATGCCATTTATAACTTAGAAACTTTCTCTTTTATTGTAATGCACTATCTTTCCTTAAATTTATCTGTATACCTACCTTTCATATGATGTTTACTAGTTATATTTTTATAGTTTATCTTTTTTTATTTAAAAACTGTCTCTGTATTATAAACTTGTCATGTAAAAGCCCATCAGGGCGTTGAAAATTAATAAATAAAAAAAATAAATAAAAAGCTTGAAAAAGTCTTCAGGCGAAATATCATAATTTGTAACAAGTGTATTTTGTTTTTAATAGATTATTGTGATGCAAAGAAATAATAAATGCTGTAGATGACGGAATTCCCTTTATTATTTATCTAACGAACGATATCCCCTTATATCAAATTAAACATATCAGGGAAAAATGTAGAAACTGCCCTGGAAAACCTGGAATTATCAGGGAATTTTGAAATCCGTTTTTTGTGGCCACCCTGTCTGTGGACAACTTTGAATAGAAATGTGAAGCTTGATTCAATATGGATATTCTACTTTTTTGTTTTAGGGTCGTCACTAGAACAATAACAGACTAACGATTTCTATGGGAACACAGAAAACACGCTTATTGTATTTATTGTTAGTAAGTTTATTTTGTAGAACTCCATTTAAATTTTTTATTTATTTTATATATTTAATAATATTATATTCAATGTATAAAAACAGTTTATTATAAACAAGCAGAAGCAGAACTTGTTTATAATAAACTGTTTTTATACATTGAATAATAATATAACAGTTTATTATAAACAAGCAGAAGCAGAACTTATTTATAATAAACTGTTTTTATACATTGAATAATAATATTATTAAATATATAAAATAAATGGAAGAGGAAACTAAAGGAAATTGCTGCAAACCAATCCCAGGATTGAAACCAGAGAGAGAGAAAATAAATAAAACGCTTATTGTACTTGACTGCTATTGTTATATTGTCGTGTAAACACGCTTTCGGGTCGGAGTGGTTAATTAAGTATTAAAGAAATTATTTTCCTCCGGGCCTCTTGTGTGGAGCTAGTGTAAAAAAAATTATAGGTAATATTTTTATGTTCTATTTACATTAGTCCTTAACTTTATTATCCCACCCTTAGGTGGAAGGTGGCGGAGCCCTAATCCGCATGCTGCCCTCCCTGTGCACGCCCCCCTGCCCGCCCGTGGAGCCCAAATGGCGCCTGCTGGACGGGGTGGCCCTGGGACACGCGCGCAGGGCCTGTTCGCGCGGGGACGAGGGGATAAGTGTAGCGGGCCTGCGTGCGCTGCTCACCTCGCACCTGGCCGCGCCCCTGCGCCCCGCAGCGCCCCACCGCGCCCGTCTGCAGACTGAACTAGAAGAGGTAAATGCGACAAACAAGCAATCTATGTACATCTTAATATGTAAAACAAAGTCGGGTTAGTTACAACATTTATTAATCGAGATCAGATTGAACTGATTTTTATGATGTTTGATTTGTTGGATTTGTCTCCGCCCCGAATAGCAGAATAGCTATTCAAACATCGGAAAAATCACAAAAACAAATATTATGAAAAAAAGTCTTTTCCTCATATATTTTGTATGAAACGATTTCCCATCTTTTGAAAGAGCTGCAGGATTATTGTGATAAATATAATCTTATTAATATTTTAAAGGCGAAAGTTTGTATGGATGTATGTGTGTTTGTTACTCTTTCAGACAAAACCTACTGAAAGGATTTTAATGAAACTTTACTA
Organism: Limnephilus marmoratus; assembly: GCA_917880885.1. Lineage (NCBI taxonomy): Eukaryota > Metazoa > Arthropoda > Insecta > Trichoptera > Limnephilidae > Limnephilus > Limnephilus marmoratus. The sequence goes on from OU862930.1 coordinate 1,083,653, forward strand.
TAATATAGCTCATGTATCAGAATAACTGATACGAGCTCTGGCATTATGAAATTTGTATAAGAAAATTGCAATAGGTGGCATGCGAGCTGTTTAAAAAACTCAATGTACCGAGAATGAAGTATGGAATGCGGGAGGGGGAGGGGAACTCGGGAGGGGGTGGAGAACCTGGGAGGGTAACTCTGGAGGGGGAGGGGGATTCGCGGGAGAGGGGATGGAAACTGGGAGGGTGGAGGGTAACTCAGAAGGGGGTTCGTGGGACGGGGGACGGGCGGAGTGGAGTGGGGAGAGGGAAGGTGGAGGAATCAGAGTGGGAACGCGAGAGGGGAACGGGACGAATGGGAAAGGACACGCAGGGAGAAACAATTTCTTGATTCAATGGCATAGCAACGCATGCCTTGAAACAGCTAGTTTTAAATATTTTATAAATTTGAATATAATACGTCGTAAGTATTCCTTATATAGTAAGGGAGACACAATGATTTCTACGAGACCTATATGAGTTGTTCCGAAAAGCAAACAAATCAGTCTGAAGATATGGATATGAATGTTCTGTATGCTCTTGTTCCAGGCTCTCTCCCACACGGTGGCGCTGAATGGCTACCAGCGCTCCCTGGCCGCCACGGCGCACCTTGCGCGTGCGTGGAGCTGCGTGGCCGAGTCGCTTTGCGTTTGCCAGCGCGCGCCGCACGCCTCCTCGCCCCTCCTGCGCGCCTTGCTTGCCGCACTGCCGCCTGCACCACCCGCTCCTCTGGCGGATACTGCATCCGGCACTGTAAGTACTGTCAATGTCTCTAATCATTTATCCTATCACCCCTTCCATCTTTCAGTATGGGAGGCGGGTATGTATATATATATATATATATATGTGAAACACAACACCATCTACTGGGTGATTACCCAACCTGGATAACCAAGTGTTGTGTCGATAAATTAACTCACACCGCCATCTTTTAGAAACTTATGGAACTAACAAATAATTACAAAGCATTGTTTTATAACAAACATTTAATTCGCATTAATAAATATTGAGGTGAATAATCGTGATAAAAACTATTCTATCTTTTAAGTTGGACCAAATTACATACAGTAGTTTTGGAGTTTATCTCGAACAAATGTTGTGACGAGAGATTTTTATATACATGGTGTAACAGAACGTACCCGAGGGATTTTAACCATCGATTCCTGATATTATTTGAAGAAAAAAATGTAAATGAAATTTTGGTCTCCGGTGATATTTTTGATGTTTTTTTTATTTATTTTTCCTACAAAAACATTAAAAAACGGTAGGTGTTAAACAGTTGGAGGCGGGGTGAGTGGTTGTTCGGTTACTCGGCTGAGTGACCTATGACAACAAGTGGAAGAATTTTTTTTTTGTTTGAATTTGAAGAAAAAAAATAAAAAAAATGCCATAAAAAAAGTCACCGGAGACAAAAATTTCATTTACATTTTTTACTCCAAATATGCTCAGGAATCGCTGGTTAAAATCCCTCAGGTACATGTATATCATTCATTGAATAACCAACACCTCTGCTGCAGGTCACCCCGAGTGGCAAAATATGGCCGGTAACTTAGTAGGGGTTCTTGAGGTGCGATATGTTCAGGTTTGTGTCTGTCCACGTTTTATAAAACAAAATTTTAATCGTTAAATTTATTCTTCACTAGCTGGTACCCGGCATGCGTTGCAATTATATTCTTAAAAAAAAAATTCTTCCTTCATCTCCTTTCCTATGCGTCCCTGTTCCCCTTCCACCTTCCCCGTCTCTCATCACCCCTCCCGCAAACCCCACCTCCTTCATTACCCTCCCTCTCCTTCCTTCCCTTCCTGCCGCTAAAATATTGGAAATACACACTTTGCAGGTTTTTGCTGCTAGGTCCTGCAGGCGGCTTTTGATTCGGCTTCGCCCAGTTAGAATATTGGTGACCATTTTATAAATCCGATAGGAACTGGTTCCAAAAAATAGCCCATTCCTCAAATCGTACTACTTATACCTGCCAGGGGCACGTTCTCATGTGACCTGCTAACAGAAGTGTTGTCTTCCTTTGACGAATTCTTGAATTCGAAACCGAATTACAATGGTAGCTTTGTTTGAAATTTCACAAACACAGATGTTTATATGGCGCGGCGCGTACGGCGCAGCGTCAGACATGCACGAAGCCGATTTCTTAAATTTCAACCGTACAGATGCAAGGCTATTAATACTGTTTGATGATATGTATGTATTTATTTGTTTACTGAGAATAATGATTTGTAATTTTGTATTCACTCAATGTATTAATTGGAATTTTGTAAGATGGAGACCAAATTACTGAGTTATATTCAATTAGGCTTCTAACTAGAGTTACATATCGGCCCCTTAGAGTCAAAGAAACGTATCTCAATTTTTATCGATTTTGAGTTACGGATGGTACTAGACACAAAATAACACATTACGTTAAGTGACAAAGACACGTATCTGTAGGTTCAACGGTTACAAATTTACATCGTTCCGTATCTAAAGAAAACCATTTATTGTTAATGTCAGTAGAGTGTATCGTTACTTGCGTTTTTTAAACTTGAATAAAAAGATATTTGCCTGCGAGTCAAAGAAACGCATCTTTAGTTACGTTCGGTTCACCCGCATAGATTATGCAACTGTTTTACTGAAATGTCACTTACGCGTCATTCATTTACGATTTGGCAGTTGTGTTTGCGGCATTTTTTATTTTAAAGGTCCGTAAAAAATTTTTTTTTTTAACGAGTGGTTTGAATATTAGTTTGGTTATTTTTTTGTGTGTTTTGATTCAATATAAATCAAATATGGAAAGGAAAACACACAAAACACGAATTCAGTGAATAATGGAAGTGCATTGTTGAATAATAAGGAAGATTCTTCAAGTGCCACAAATAGCTTATTTCAGAGGCGGGTATGGGTACCGCCGCCCCGGGAATCATTTATTGGATAACGTTTGGTGACTTAGCAGGGGTACCCGGGTTTATGGGGTCAGATTTGTCCGGATCTTGGCGGCAGATGTGTCTGCCATCAACAGCGTGGCAGGCCGGGTCGGGAGAGACTGAGGGAGATCTTTTGACCTCTCCAGCAGGACTCTCTCGGAACATTCTCTTGCATCGCAGTGGAGAGGATGGATTCATTCGTCCGTCACACTGGCCCCCAAATTCCTAACCACCCCTCATACCTTATTCCTTCTAAGAATTTCTTATCCTTCCTTCCCCTAAAAAGACTCTCTACATAGCATCCCCAAAAATGAAATTGATGTTACTACAACTGCTACCAAAATAAAAATAGCAGAAAATCAGGAGGCACGATGCCAAAAGTCAAGAGTTCTTCTTCTTTAAGAGCGATTCGAGAATCCAAGAATACCAAGAATTTTTTTTGACTACATTGGATATTACTGAAACCTTTTTTAGAAATATAATTAATAATAGCTTGGAAAATGGAAAAGTTCTTCAAAACAAAAGGGGAAAACATTTACCTGGAGATAAAAGACCAGAAGAATCTAAAAAAATCATTAAGGACCACGTTATGTCTTTTCCAACAGTACCGTCACATTACTGTAGGGCGAACACTTCATTTAAATATTTAGCCGCCGATTTGACATTACACATACGTAATGTACACTATGTATGTTGACTTGTGTAAGGATACAAATTATATTCCTGAAAAAACATGGTTAAACCGAAACATATTTAACACCTGTAACCGATAGTTCCAACAACGATATATGTGCGACTCGTGTGTTACATACGAAAATGCTAATACGGAAGAAAAATATCTCTTTTGGATGAGTATGATCGCCACAGACAACGCAAAATTGCTGTACAGAATTGTAAAATCCAATCTAAAACCCTTGCTTCTGAATCCACTGTTAATTTCATCGAGTTTAATTTAGAATACGTTCGAAGATATTTTTTATAGACGACGCCTGGCAGTTTATAATTTAACTTTTTTTAATGTTCGGAGCAATGAAGCTAGAAATTACATGTGACATGAATGAGTGGCTGGTCGTGGCTCAGATGAAATCGCTTCATGTATGTATAAGTATTTGGTAGCTAATGGAAAGAAGTTCATTCTGATGAGTGATACCTGTTGATATATCAAAACTTCTACAAAGAAAATAAATATATTTGATCCTTCATGGTGGTACCCAGCAGTTAGATTAGCTTCCAGAAAATCTAAATATGATGTCATTGAGATGGGACAAGAGTATTTCTTCAGTTTCATCAACTTGAGGAAACATTTAATTAAAAATAAAAAGACAGAAAAATGGCAAGGATGTAAACTAGTTAAAAATCACATTCAAAAGAAGATCCTGACCATATTTATTAAGTTCCTAAAACAAGGCAACAAGCTGAACTTATTTTTTTAGATGCGCTCCACACAGGAGGCCCTGAGGAAAATAATTTACCTCAGGGCCTATTTCATCTTCGGGGATGCTGTGAGGAGGGTTTTTTTTATGAAATAAAGGAGAGGAGAATTCTGGGAAGGAAAAGGGTTTTAGGGGTGGGTAGGAATCTGGGGTTCAGTGTCTCCTGGTCATCCGCCTCCTTAGGTCAAGACCTAGAAAAACCTCACCCCATGAACCAGGGCACACCTTCTAAATCACCAAACGTAGCGAACCTCTTGGGGTGACCTATGGAAGAGGTATTGGTTGAAGTAAAGTGAGTGAAGCAAAGAGTGTGTGCTAAGACTGAGTTGTTTGGCGGTCCGTCCTCTCATCCTACCCCTGCGGAGAAACGGCTTGATGGTTAGTTAGGTAGTTAGTAAGTTAGTCATGTACAAGATTCCAGTTTTTTAAGCAAGTTACAATATTATGTAGCATATTAAGTTTTTTTTTGACAATAGTATCAGTTGGAAAATAGTTACCTAAATATTTTATATGTTTTTCTGTTTTAAATAAGTTTTTCAATAAAAATTTCTAGACTTGAAATATTTTTATTACTGTTCCACCACTATCCTAATTCCTAAAAATCATCTTTACAAATTTTCGGTTGTAAAAAAAGTCAAATATTGAAGGAAGTTTTTCGTAACTTGAGTTCAGTGATTGCAATTTTCACTTTGGTTAGGATCAAAGAAACGTAACTGAGATATAGCTGTACTTAAATTTAAAAAAACATATGAAAATGAATTACTATTTTATATTTAAAGGATGATTTAGAAGCACAAAATACCACCCTTTAACTAAACGAGAAGAAATTATTAATATGTTCCATTTGTTTAAAAGTAGACAACATTGATTGATTGAGAACTATGTTTTTTTGCTCTCCTGTAAAGTAGAGAAAAATGAGTTACGTTTTTTTGACCCTAAGGGGCCGATATTATAATAGTAAGGAATTAAATTTTTCAGTTGTTCTTAATACGAAGACTAAGAATATAAGCCTATTTGTAATAATGTTTATTTCCCAGGTTCTCGTCCTGCTGTTGAGTCTGCGTCAGAGTTTCATCGCTGAACGTCGCCAGTCTCTCCTCTCTCCCAACTCCCTGGAGACCACCTCCTTCATCCAGTCCTCTGTGGGAGCGCACAATACCCTCAACCATAAATTCATACTCCAGCGCATCCTTAACTGGATGATTGTCTCCGGATCGTCTTCGCAAAAAACACGCGTCAATCTCTACGGAGCTCTACTCAACTTCATGCGAATCGCCAATGGAAAATACTCCGAAGACGACGACGTGAAAATGGACGTTGAGTCGACTTATGTGAGCCGTTTAGATTCAACGATCGCTAAAATCAAGAGCGGTAACGAAGAAGCAATGTCCATTAAATTGGCGGTGATTGAAGCTGTTAATGAGTGTGGGAATACGTTGAGGGAGTGCATCAGTAGCGATGCGACAGGAGCCAGTCACGAAGTGTGCCGGGTGATGGCCTTGGCTTGTCTGGAGGAGCTGGTGGCCCTGGAGCAGGAGCAGCCCTGGACACAGACGCAGCCCTGGACGCAAGCCCTCATGACTACAGGGCACTTGAGCAATCTGATCGATTCGCTGCTGAAGGATGACGCAGCATTGAAACAGGTCAATCTTTATACATATCCACTCTAAGCATTCTTTTCAAATAATACTTTTACTTATTAACCGGTCAAATGCCGGAGACGCGCCGGCGCGCGGGTCCTAATGCGCAGGCGCAGAAAATATTTGAATAATATTGTCTTTGAAAAACTTTTGGTCTGCGATTTTGACCCTTATATGTACGACATTTGTATGAAGAACAGTGTCAAAATCGCTTGCGCCATCATTACTCTAGGTAGTGTTAAAGATTTCACTCGAATTGCCACACTGGATTATTTTTAAAATGATTTCTTCCATGACAATGCGCTGTCAGATTTTACCGCGAAATTAACGGTCGTTATCATTATCGCGATTAAAATGTCGTAAAACCTATTAATTTACGTAATAAATGCAAGTAATGTGATTTTAGTGGATAGTTTATTGTGTTGTGAACGTGTTTCAATCAATAAAATATACAATAGCTCAAAATTTATCAACAAAACATTCAATTCAAAATTCAAAGTGGTGGTTTTTTAGTGTTTTTTCGCGAAGTTCCGCGAAATTCCGCGAAATATCCCGGCAGCTGACCGGTTAAAGCCCTTAAACTGTCTCAAACGAAATGACATTTTACGAAAACTTTTTGTTATTACCGCTTCACAATTAAAGCTCTATAAATTAAACATTTCTGAACGTAGCCGAATAGTAAAAACTGTTTTAGAAAGGTTACAAAATAAGCTTTCAAATTATTATATTACAAATAAATATTAGCATTTGTAAATATTAAAATTTAGAACGCAAACATTAAAAATAGGTAAAAATGACTCACGTGATGTTTTTATGGGAAAACGGTACTAAAATCACAGATTATGTAAACAACAATACTTATTCAATTGTATATATGTGTAATAAACACTTTTGTCATCTCACTTTTTTATCATTTCATATAAAAATATTTAATAAAAATTAAAAATGTCGAGTGCGGACGAGCCGCCGGTAGTAAATTTGGGTGGATAAATATTTTTGACAGCTGATTCCTGTTATGTATTTCTATAGACAACTTGATGGGGATGTACAGCTCGATCTGCTATCGACCTTTTACTTTTTGTTTTAGGGATGTAACTAAAACAATAACGATTTCTATGGAAACTCACGCGCTGACGTATAAACACGCTTATTGTACTTGACTGCTGTCCTATTTCTACCGTTTATATCTGCTTACGTTGCGGAGGGGTTAATACTTTTCGCATTTTTCTCTAAATATGCTTAATCTGGGTAGATTTTTAATTCCATTAGGAAGTAAGCTATACATTTGGATGCCTTTATACAGTAAACAATTCAGTGTTTTTGATTGTTTGTGTCTAATGTTTTCTTTCTGTCTTGTATGTGTGTGTTATTGTAATGAACGAGGGTTGTCCAAGAATTAAAAAAGACCTTTCTAATTATTTAAAAAATCAGGAAAAATTTATATTTATAAAAAAACCTTATGGCATTTTAGGTACGTATCCCCACTATTTTTCCACACAGTCCCCGTTACGATAGATGCACTTTGTGAGCCGTGGCACTAGGTGAACTGAGTCCTTGACTCCCTTTTGAAAACTTCTTATGAGGGTTTAAACTGTATTTATTAATTTATATTCATTTAAAAAAAATTATCATTTAAAATTTATCAGTGATATAATCTTTCTTTTTTTTCATTATTTATTTTTGAGGTGTTATATCGTGTTGTTGTTCTTTAGCCAACGCTTTGGACAGCGTTATAGTATCTATCATCGATAATATCATTTTTATGATTCATGTCATCCTTGTTAACTTCTGGTGTATTCCTCGTTTCCAGCACCGACAACCGACTTCTCTATCGCTATCTTATGTCTTTTTATGCTTTTTCCATCCATTCCATCATTCTTACAACTACAGCTTTCATGAAACAATTCCATTTTCAGGTTCTCCAAATTGTCCCCAAGACGATGAAAGCCCTCTTTGTGTACGAGTCTAAAATGAGCCTCATAAATCAAATTGCCTCGTCCCGATCCGGGGCAGAACTATTGCTCCAACACGGTACCCTGGCCCGTCTCGGCAATATGCAAGTCTTCGACTGTCACCCCGACATCCAGGGGGGCTCGCAAACTACCAGAGACTTCATTCCTTCAGTTGCCAGCCGATACCGACAGATTTTGACCCCCGCCCTCGCACTGTGCGACGCTTTAATAACCAGCCTAGGATCCGAGAACCACAGTTGCCTGCTGCAGATAACGCAGTTTTTGCTCAGTCACTCGGAAACAGTAGAGTCCATCTTACGGGCCGGCGGACCCATGGTCTCCATCGGATTACTACTGGAATTGGAGTCTTTAACCAGCGTTATCGCACGTTCCTCAAATCAACAAGTATTCAGCTCCGTTAGTTCCGAAATGGCATTACAAGAAAGCGTCGTATCCGTTTACAGAATCCAAAAACTGATGTTAGCTCTATTCCCGAGATTCACTCTAACAGACGGACTATTGAGAGATATGACGGAAAACTCTAAAAATATTTTCAATCTTAACGATGATGAGAGCAATCCGGAGTCAGGAATCAACCGCGTCTCTTTGTATTTCAAAGTCATGAGCAATCTGACGTGTTACGCTAGAAAAATCACGGCAAGTCACGGAGTGGATCACGGAAGTATTGGAGCGGTATTCCGTCCGGTTTTGAGCTCTGGCAGTTTGGATCGTCGAGGACAGTGGGCGAATCAATCTTCGGATACGTCTCCGCATCTGGGAATCTTGATACAGCAGCTGGTCACTTCTGTGATGCATTTCAATCGAGAAAAACTCGCGCTGGAACTGATGACGAGAAAATTAAAGAGCGTTCCGGATATGAGTGCTATGGAATTGGAAGAACTCGTGCCAAGAGATATCCTGGAAGGTTCCATCAATGAGAGCAAGCTGGTGACGTGTGAGAGGCTGGCCTCCAGGGTCAAGGACAAGAAGAGGGAAATGGAGGACATCAGGTTTGTGGTGGACCACTGCCTCTACCTGATCTGGGCGCATCTGGACTTCTACATGCTCCGAGTAGTGCCGGTCAACGGAGGGAACTTTAACCAAAATGCAATTACTAATAGATGTAAGTAATTCATTGTTATCCGTTGATCGGAGAATTTTATAATAACTTTACAGATGTTTTCACAATATCAATCAGCCAGTTGATTGGTCAGACATCAAAATTTGAATTGGGTACACAGTTATATGTATAAATGTACCTTCTATCTGGTACAATACTCAGATTACTCGTAAACACCACACAATCTGTACATATTATAAATTAAAGTCCTCCGCCATGTCTGTCTGTTTGTGATAAACTCAAAAACTACTGAACGGATTTTCATGCGGTTTTCATCAATGAATAGAGTGATTAATGAGGAAGGTTTAGGTATATAATTTGTCAATGTTTTGTGTAAATTGGTTGAAATATATAACAAAAAATATTACAAATGTGCAGTTCGCACGCGGTAGAAGTGAAACCTTCAGAAAACTAAAGTAGATTAGAGTGGGGAGAGTATGAAGCGCCGCACAAAGAGGAGACTGATTATTCTATCTCATTCTTGTAGGCTGAATTCTCGAGATGTACCTATGTGTTTGTTTCTTTTGAAATTAAAAACTTCTTTAGCACCATTGCGATTTGAAACTCGATGAAACGAAAAATAGCGACACTAAACAGAGACAAACACATACATCTGCAGGATTTTGCCTGCGAGAGAATGAAATAGTATAATCGGTCTCTTTGTGCGGTGCTTCGTAGCCTTCCCACTCTTGTCTACTTTAAGAAGGTTTTGAAGGTTTCACTCCTAACACATGTGATTTTTTAGTGTCACTTTATCGTTTCATCGAGTTTCACTTCAAAAATTGATGTTTCTGGATTACAACCAGGATATTTCAAAATGTCATATTAATGTACCGGATCGTTATGCTACCCAGTGTTATTTTATAAAGTACTAGCAGACACGGCCACAAGTTGCTGTGGCTAACGAAACACAACACCATTACCCATCCTTTATAACCAACGCCATCTGTAGATTTGCATATATATGTATTATATATTTCAACCAAATTACCCAAAACCTTGACAAATTATATACCTAAACCTTCCTCATGAATAACTCTATCTATTGGTGAAACCGTATGAAAATCCGTTGCGTAGTTCAGACAGCGGGAGGGACTTTACTTTATACTGCTACCTTAGTAATAAAAAGAAGGGTATGACATTATTGTTGACTGTTTTAATGTTCCAGCCGCGGTGATAACCTCGACTGAAGCAGGTTTCCAGTCATCAGTGCAGGACATCTCCGACTTGAAGCATGGCCTGGTCTCCGTCTTCAACGACACCTTCTGCCTGCAACTGGTCCACATCTCCGCTGTGAGTTCTTTACCATCTTAACTAGACCTGAACTCCTGAGACAAGAACTCCCTCAGCACTTGAGCTGAACCACTATCACTGTGTGTATATGAGTCGTCTAATTTCTACATCCGCTATATCAACTTTTACTGAATCCGAGAAAACCGCAAAAAACTGTCACATCTCTAACGTAAATACGAGTGAATAATTGCATTTTAATTTTTATGTATTGAATTGGAGTTATATAAATTCGAAAAGTGTTCATCTTTCAATGTAACTAACTAACTAACAATAATGCCGTTACTCTGCAGGGGTAGGCAGAGAGGACGGACCGCCAAACAACTCGATCTTGGCACACACTCCTTGCCTCGTTCACATTCATACATCGTCTCATACATGCTCTTCTATTATTCCGACCCTTCACATGGCCCGACTCAAGTATCTGATTCACTTGGTCGTGCCATGTCTTCCTCGGGCGTCCCGGACATCTTCTACCATTCACATTTGCATCATATCATTGTGGCATTTTTCAATGTATGTCTAGCAATATTTAAGCAAAAACGGATATAGCGAATTTTGATACTCACTTTGTGATTTACTCACTGTAGGCTTTTGATACTCAACAGACCTGACGCGCAAGTTTCTAAACCCACCATCTTGGCAAAATAACTGCTTGTGATTGGTTGAATTCTGATATAGCGGATTTTTATAGTAACTTTCTTGAATGATATAGCGGGTTTTGTTTCTCACTTGCATTTTAACATGGTTTTTGGTCGTGATAAGGGAGGTTTAATTTAAAGAGGCCAAATTTAGGTTCATCTCGTTCCTCGCAAAAATGTGAACAAGATATCTTACTCAGATCAATTCGGCAAAAAATCGGATATAGCTGATGTTAAATTATAGAACTTATGTGACAAACAGAAACTTGATATAAATGCAGACATCAAGCAACACAATGTTCCTAGTGTTGCTACCAGTTCCCCAGAGGTATAGACAATTCCACCATTGAAAGGGCAAAATCGATGGCATGAAATCAATTTTTTTTTTACATTAATTCCACAACTTTCAATTTGGGAGGCGGGAATGGGTACCGCTTTTTGGATAAATGGTTCCCGAAACCTCTGCCCATAGGTCACCCTGAGTGGTTTTCTACGTTTGGTGACTTAGCGGAGGTGCCCGGGTTCATGGGGTGAGGTTTGACCTGGACATACTGAACCCCAGATTTGCACCCACCCCTCATACCTATTTCCTTCCCAGAACTTCCTGTCCTTAAAAATATCCTCCATACAGCATCCCCAAAGATGACATAGGTCCTGAGGGAAATTATTTTCCTCAGGGCCTACTGTGTGGAGTAAAATGTAAAAAAAACTGTACAATTCACATGCGGTAGAAGTAAATTAAAGAAGCCAAGCGTAGGAAGGCTACGAAGCGCTGCACAAAGAGGAGACCGATTATACTAACTCATTCTCTCGCAGATATAGATGTGTGTGTTTCTCTCTTTTTAGTGTCACTATTTTTCGTTTCATCGAGTTTCAAATCACAACGGTGCTAAAGACGTTTTTACTTCAAGAAAAAAAAACACAGGAAGTCTTTTTTTTGGAAAGGAAGGAATGAACCTGGGTCTTAGAGAGACCCATATTGTAGGAGGGAGGAAATATAAGAGGCCGGCAAATCATTCCACAGCCGAGCTGTTGAACTCGAGAACAAGTGTACAATTGGACTTGCTTGCACCGGTGACAATGACACTAGCTCCTCGGAGCATCTTACATTGAAATCACAGTAGAACAAGGACAGCATTCCCACCCCGACCCCTGTATTCTAAAGAAAGGAGAATCTCTTGCATCTTGTGGGGATGTTTTTACCTCACGCAGTCAGGAATCGCACGGAGACCAGTTAACATCAGAAAGTTTGTTGCATCCGATACTATTTACAAATTTCAGGTTCAATCAGATGCACTTGGAAATGGACTGTAAATTAGACAATAAAAACTAAATTAAATGGTGTTTGCTGGAATTGGGTGATAATATATGCGCAAGGGTCCCAGGGTCTGGTCTCCGGACAGTCTGCCGTCAGGTGTAAGCTGAGCAGCGTCATTGGACTTCTTTCGTTTCCAAACCCAGGAAACATACAGTGAGAGAGGTTATGTTTTGCGAGGTTATCCCTTTTTTAAGTGAAAACACTTTGTTTCGTACTGGGAATATTGTTGTAAAACTTTAGATGAATAAGTTTACAGCGAGATAGATTCTATTCTTAGCACTGGAGTTGCAAATTGTAGAATGTAGATATTGATAGGGTCGAGTATCAATTTAGTGGGCTCAGAAACAAAATACAAGTATCTCGGTACGATAGTTTATTTTACAAGTTACACAGAATATCAGTTAATGTTTTTTTTACAGTCTCACATGACGCTTCTGAAAAAAAACTCCTATCTGTCAAAAAAAAAAATCAAACAATTCAAATTCGAATTCTGGTGCGTTTAAAAATAAAATGGATTTGTGTAACCACCGTACGAAAGTACCTAGACTACACTGGGTAGCTCGATTCGAGCCGTGACTGATTCCCTTTGCGTTTATTTTTTAGTGACGGGGTTTTGGGTCACTCTTCATGCTCGTATCAATATGAATTGTAGAAAGAATGATTAGCCAAAATGACAACAAGGAGTTTTATTCACAACGAAGAGAAAGTCAGCGCGGCCACAGACAAAAGATATCATAGACACAAAATGCATTGAAATGTTTGAATAAAGGGTGGCATAGACGCGAAAGTTATAATTAAAGGACTCTGTGCATCGAAATTAAGTAAAATGATAAAATTAGAAGTGCTCAGTGCAAAATGAAGTTAAATATTTGAAATAGGACAATCACAACATACAACAATATATGTATGGAAAATAAGGGAAGTAAGAAGGGATAACCAATCACTAACCTCTGCGTAGCCGCACACAATATACATTATATTAATTCCACTGCGGTTCTAAACCTTCTTTTAGTTCTTAAAACGATATTATAACATAAAACGAACAACACCAACCAGTTGCTTCCAATGTTCCAAATCTTCTCTTTTTTTCACAAACAAATGCGCTTCAATTCAGTCTTGTCATTGTTCTATTTTCAAATGCTTTCTTCAGCAAGGTGATATGATTATGGAGGGTAAGAACTATGCATATTATCATTTCAAAACCAAAGTTAATTGTTTTTTTTTTGTTGTTTCAGGACAAACCTGTAGCCCAGAAAACCTTCACAGAAGCTCTACTTAGGAAAGTAAAATGCCTGCTGCAGTTCGTCCCCGTGGATTAATATGTAAATAATTTTCTACTACGACCAGGAGACCAGAAGCTCAAATAGAGTTGTTAAAACTTGTTGGAACTTTTGGTCAATTGTCCCTGTTTTTGTTATTAGTAAATATTATTAAATTTAATGTTAACAACTTGTGTATATCTATTATTCAATTAAAATGATATTTTTGAAACATTGCTGTATTTTCATTTTAAATAATTATACTTTTAATTCAATTGTTCATTGGATAACCTGCCATGGTTTTAGTGATTTAGCAGGGGTGCCCAAATTCATGAGATGAAGTTTGTCTAGGTCGAATGCGTTTGCACACCTACTGTGTGGCGGGCTGGATTGGGAGAGACTGGTTGAAGGAGACCTTTTGACCTCCCCAGCTCTCTCGATCCATACATCCGTCACCCTTGGGACACGTCAACCCCAGATTCCTACTCACCCCTCAAATACTTTGTCTTTCCCATAACTTCCTCCTCTTCCTTTCCGTAAAAATACCCTCCACACAGCATTCCCTAAGAAGACATAGGGCCCTAAGGGAAATTATTTTTCTCAGGGCGCCCTGGGGTGGAGTAACATAAAAAAATATATATACTTTTCAAAGGAGGTGTTGAGTTGAGTCCCATCACACTGACTGGGGAAATGACCATTTTTTTCACAACCCACACCGAAAGCAGATGATTTTATTATTTAATATAACTATAATAAATAAAACTTTCAATATCTTACCTTATATTGGAATTTAATAATAATAATACAAAAATTATTATAATAATACTCAAATATCGATTTTTTGAGATGTCTGACTAATCAACTGGAATGATGTGAACTCTAGTGTAGATAGTTTAGTAATGAAATAAAACCATAATTAGTTGAATAGTAAAATGCTTTATTGGTATCTCGTTTGAGACTTCGTATACAATACAGTAACAGACAGACACAGACACATGCAAAACACCTCGCTGCCTCCATTCGTATACAGGGGAGATATACATCACAAATCCGGGAACACCATGCACCACAGCATTGCAACACCACAACACCATCTTTAGCTGCCATTTCACAACTACAGATAGAAGTGCCATATTCAATATGGAAGGCTAATTTACAGAAGACTAGAATAGTTTCACCGTTATAAGATCCTTTAGCTTTTACAGAGGTTGTGTCACCCACATTGCAAGTCTGCGAGTGTCCGTTCGAGAAACATCAATGGCTGGACAATAGAGGGCAGCAATGCAAATGCCCAAGTCTTGTCCGAGTGGTCAAATTTTTACCATAACCATAGAAAGTTAATATGAACCATCCTATACCTGAGGATCTTACAGTGGTGAAACTCCTCCATTTGTAGCAAGAAGTAAAAACATTTACTTTGGGCAACGTTTCGTTCTTGTGAAAAATAGCAAATATTCTTAATAACGAGCAAAAATGGTGACATAATGTGTTACATTTTTGACAAAATGGCGCTTACAATCTTCTTTCAATTAGGGTTTACATGACGTACAGGTAATATAATACATTGGAGTTGGTGATTCGTGCGTGGCCACGTACATCTATGTAGTAGTCAAACACAATGTCAACCTTTGGTCAACAACAGTTGGTTCAAAGCGCCGCTATTAACTTTAGTTAGATCTAAATATTGCCATTCCCGCATTACAATATTTACAAGTTCTCCTTATTCTTGTAAGTTTGTATATAAATAAATGGATATTTGTTTTAATAATATTTTCAAGCGGGAATACTTAACTAGCTTATCAAACAAATACAACACAGAATCATTCTTATTCTCAAGGCAGCACTCCTCACGCTGAAATACAACCAATAGAATCTCTACTGAGGTTCCACCTTGTCGTCTTAACCTAACCTAACCTAACCGACGCTCCTCTTTTACGATACGATACAATACAAGACAGTATGCATAATTAAGTACAACAGTCCGAGCACAGCGGCAGTGCCTAGGGAGACAGGTCCTGATGCATGGGGTCGTAGGCGAGCTGCGAGTCGTAGGGCTGCGGGGGAGGCTCGTAGGGCCCCCCGAGCGAGTAGCCCATGGAGTCCTGGGGTGCGGGGGACATGAGGGGCGTGGCAGCACCCGAGGCACCACCCATGCTGTAAGGGGACGCTCCTGCAACAGGCAAACACACGCACGGGGCACAGTCAGACGACCTAACCTAACACCTACCGCAATGTGCAACTGCATATCCAGATTGAATTATAATTGTTTCCAATGGCAGACCAAAAGCAATTATTTAACGATTTTATAAATTCTGCTAAACCGTTAACAGTTTAGTCTCTGAATCACCATATTACCATCTTGATCAAAAAAATTTAGGACCGGCCACCGTGTGATTGGAATTCTTTTTTTTTGTTGGGTTACCACATCTATCATTGACCCTTTCCTCCAAATTTCAGCGTCTTAGCTTGAGGTTTGTAAAATTTACGCTGTACTGAGTACCTCTACCTTTGTGCTGGTTTTCGATTTTTTTAAAGTCTGAAAATGGCATCAATTTTTAACCACAATAACGCACCGTCGCACAATTTGATCCTTGTGAGCTTGAGTTTTTGACCAAAAACAATACGAATACTATCAAGAAGCATTTGAATTCACCTGATCTGGCTCCCTGCGACTTTTTCCTTTTCAACCGACTTAACAAACTGCTTTGCGGATCTTGTTACAGCACCCGAGAGAATGTTAAGAAAAAAATGGAAAATTGCTCTGATGGACATACTGAAAATTAAGTAGGGGTGGTGTTTCGAGGATTAGATCAGGTGCTGGCGTAAATGCGTTGCAGTCGGTGGGGAGTACTTTGAAGGGAACCTTATGGATTTTGATGAATAAACTTGTATTTTCTATTTTGTTCATTGTAATAAGCTGACCCGGCCACGCGTTGCTGTGGCTAATAAAACACAACGTCATCTTCTGGATGGTTATCCAATCTTTATAACCACCGCCGTCTTTGAGTTTATCGCGAAGAGACAGACGGATGCCGCGGAGGACTTTAATTTATAATATGTAGAGATGGTGTGAAACATTATAATAATTTGCATGAAATGTACAGGGTAACTTAACTAACGTATTTAAGTTAATAAGGATTAATACTGTATCCGTCTAAATGACTTTTCAGTTACCGCAATGTATGTGACCATTTTTTTAGAAGATAAAATGGGTATAGTAAGCTATCCGTAAAAGATAGATATGTACCTTCACGGACTTTTTTGTAGATCTATAAAAGAGAAATATCCCACCATGCATTGTTTTGTTATATCCCGAAAGGATTAGGCAGTGTTTTCGATTAAAGCTACCAGGTGGCTTGACTTTTTCTGACACTTCTAACAATTATCGTTATGTTTCAACCAATTTACACAAATCCATGATAAATTATATACTTAGACCTTCCTCACGAAACACTCTATCTATTGGTGAAAACCGCATGAAAATCCGTTCAGTAGTTTTCGAGTTTATCGCGAACAGACAGACAGACGACGCGGGGGACTTTAATTTATAATACGTAGAGAAGTCCTAAAACTTTTTGATCAAGATGTTATAATATTAAAGTGATACTTCTGTAGATGTCTCCATCTTATATTGAACTATTTGCGCGTACATCTATCCGTAGCACCGCTGTTTTAAATGCCACATTTTTCACATCAAATATAAAATGACACTTTTGACAATTACACTGGTATCTCTTTATTGTGAAAATATTTCAATAATGCAATGATTATTTATTCAATGGAAACACACTTGTTTGGTTCATAAAAATGATAAAACCATTATAATTTATTCAAGCGCATATTAATTGATAATTTTATTACCAGTCGGTCTTTTAAAATGAAACTGCCCCCAGTAACAAAAGGGGACTGTCATTCTCTAACAAGAGAAAATACGATCTAGAAATGATTACGAATTGTAAAACAGGAGCTAGTTTAGAAGTGTGCGCCATTCACATTGGGAATAAAAAGGCTCCTGGATTATTTTTGTAGCCAATCACAACAGCACACGGTAAGATACTAAAAACAGTGGTCCAGTTGTTTCACAGAAATTCAAATGTAACTTTGTCATCAAACGACCATTCAGAGCCATTTTGTTTTTTGACATTTTAAAGATCCCCGTTAAACACTGATTCCAGGTGCATTTCAGGCTAACTAAATAACCATCACGCCGTTTCTCCGCAGGGGTAGGTAGAGAGGATGGACTGCCAAACAACTCGGTCTTGGCACACGCTCTTCATGTCTCATACATACTCTTCTATTATTCTGACTCTTGGACTCAAGTATCTGATTCACTTGATCGTGCCATGTCTTCCTCAGGCATCCCTCACTTGTTCTACCATTAACATTTGCGTCTTATATTCTTCTTACACTACTTTATTTGTTCATTCGCTCTACATGCCCAAACCATCTTAGAGTCCCTTTCTTAATCTTACTCATTACGCTTACATCAGCCTTGATCATACATGGTTTTACCACATGTACGCCGCTAGGATCTCATTTCAACAGCATTCAGTCTACTTTCATCCTTCCTCTGCTATTTCCATGCCTCAATGCTATACAACAGGGTAGGTACCAGCAGTCCATTGTGGACTGCTAGCTTCGCTTCTCTTGACAGTTTTTTTATTAACGCCAACGACATTCAGTCCTCCATTAATGGAGTTACCTGTATTTATCCTTCTTTCAATATCTCTATCAAGCCTCTCATCTCTCATAAACATACATACTTCCCAAAAATTCACAAACTCATCCACCTGCTCCAAGTATTCATCATTCACAACTATATTGCATACTGTTTTCGTACTCTCTCTTTCAAACACCATAACTTTAGACTTACTTACATTCATCATTACTAGCTCATTCTTCATATATACTTGGTTCACCCTAGACAAGAGAGACTGTAGATCTTCCATAGTGTTAGAAATCAGCACCGCGTCATCAGCATACAACAGGCAACATACTTTCAGATTACTGTCAAATTGTAATAAGCTGACAATCCTAACATGATAGCTGTCCTCTTCTGCTGATCACAACATGTTCAAAAGCTGAAACAAACTTACAGTTGGCATGTAACGGAAACCTTTCAACTGTCAAAAAGACAAAATGGCGCTGAATGGCGATTTGATGACTTTGTCACATATGAATTTTTGCAAAACAACTGGACCTTAATTAAGACGGCAATATTTGACACAATCTCATTGTGAATGGAAATGAAGTTAACAGCAAAATAAATAAACATTTGACAACAGCAGCGGGAAGACAAAACTAAAAGTGGCGCAGGCTGACTGGTATCCGATACAAAATACTGAAGGATGTTAATCGTACACAGAGATATTTATATGCTATGTAACTGCGATGCAATCACAAGTAGCCTACCGATATGCTACTCTTTATAGCTGGTTTCCGTTCATGGCAACTAACTAACAATCATGCCGTTACTCTGCAGGGGTAAGCAGAGAGGACGGACCGCCAAACAACTCCCTCTTGACACACACTCCTTGCCTCCTTCACATTCATACATCGTCTCATACATACTATGATTCTGACTCTTGACATGGCCCCACTCAAGTATCTGTTTCATTTGATCATGCCATGTCTTCCTCAGGCGTCTCCGACTTCTACCATTCGCATTTGCGTCATATATACTTCTTACACTAATTTCTTCGTTCATTCGCTCTACATGCCTAAACCATCCGAGGGTCCCTTTCTTAATCTTACTCATTATGCTTACATGAGCCTTGCATTCTTTGCGGATCTCCACATTTCTCACACGATCTTACATGGTTTTATCACACATACGCCTCAATTTCAACAGCATTCAGTCTACTTTCATCCTTCCTCTGCCAGTTAAATGCCTCACTGCCATACATCAGAGTAGGTACTAGCACTCCATTGTGGACTGCTAGCTTCGCTTCTTTCACTTTCCGTGCATGGCGCTACCCCAATTGGACTAAACATAATAATTTTTTATGTGCCCTTAACTCTACGGCTGCGCTGCCTTTTTCATACAAAACTTTAGGATTTGAGGCCAAAATATTAGACCAAACTGAATAATTATTTTTTTTGTCAAAAGATAAAGCAAATATCTAGTATGAGTATGTGCTACTTTATTTGTTTTAAATTATAAAATATATATATATATAGGCCATTAACCTGTAATCGGCCGGAGACACGCGAAAAAATATTTCGAAACAAATATGTTTGTCTGCGATTTTGACCCTTCTATGAACAGAATTTGTATGAAGAACAAGGTCAGAATCGCTTGCGCCAACATTACCCTATATGATGGGTAAAAATTTCATTCACCTTGCAACCCCAGAATATTTTCAAACGATTTTATCTGTGGTATAAGAATGTCAGATTTGCCGCAAATTTTAGCTGTTAAAGTTGAAGCATGTTCCTCGACTAAAACATCGTAAAACCTATTAATTTACGTAATTAACGCAAGTAATGTTGTTTTGGTACATAGTTTATTGTTCTAGGAATGTGTTTCGGTCAATAAAATATAGGATAACTCAAAATTAATCCACAAAACATTCAATTCAAAATTGTGTTTTGTTTGGAAATTGCCTTCGACAGGTTAACGAATCCAATTTTTTCATGATTTTAGAGGTAACTTAAACAATTTTTTTGCGAGTTAACAGTAATTATTAAAAAAATAATCTAGCCTAAGCTAAACCTCTCCAGCAGGGCTCTTTCGACCCATCGCCTTGCACCGCAAGTGGTTCATAAATCCATCACTCCTGGACACACTGACCCCCAGATTCCCATCCGCTCCTCGTATGTATCAATTCGGCAGGTGAGGATGGGTTCTGCCGCCCCGGGAACCATTTATTGGATTATCAACATCTCTGCCATAGGTCACCCCAAGTGGTTTGTTACGTTTGGGAACTTAGCAGAGGTGCCCGGGTTCATGGGATGAGATTTGTCCAGGTCTCGCAGGGTGATGCGTCTGCTCACCTGCTGCATGGCAGGCAGGATCGAGAGAGACTGGTTAAAGGAAATCTTTTATCTCATGGATTCATACGCCTGTCACTCCTGGACACACTGACCCCCAGATTCCTACCCACCTCTCATACCTATTTCGTTTCCAGAACTTACTGTCCTTCCTTTCCTTAAAAAAAACTTTCACACAGCATCCTCTAAGATGACATAGGCCCTGAGGGAAATTATTTTCTTCAAGGCCTCCTGTGTGGAGCTAACTTAAAAAAAACACCTCTTTCCCTTCCTGAATTTCATCGTTCCATTCCCTAAAAAAGACTCTCCACACAGCATCCCCAAAGACAACATGGGTCCTGAGGGATTTTGAAAACCTCCTGTGTTGAAAGTTGTTACAATATTTGAGAAAAGTACATTTACCAGTCAGCCCGGGCAGTTAAGACGGTTAGTCGGTTGTTGGGTTAGCAATAGACAATAATAGACAATAGACAAGTGATGGGTTAGTGAAGTTAGATTGATAGAGATGTAGTATGTATGTTGTGGTATCCTCACATTTAGTCGAACATATGAAAATCATCATTACCGGCGGCCTTCTTGGCGGCGTACAGGTTGGCCTCCTCCTGCGCCTTGCCGATGTTCTTCTTGTAGCGGATGCGCTTGTTGCCGAACCAATTGGACACCTGCACAAACAGGCATATTAATTAGTACATCGCTCAACAGGGGTTAGTTAGTACATCGCTCAACAGGGGTTTGTAAATAATATTATAGCAGTGCATTCCATATAGACACTGCTTACCTTAACTCATTCACATAAAAAAACAAATATTAAAATTTATAAAATTATTGGAAAATAATATAAACTTTCAATAATATGCGCAGAGTTCCAGCTGCGAATCGCAACAACGCACACCCCCCTTACAACTGTAGCGACCACTTTGGCTAGTACTTACCGCGATTAGTGACACCGCCTGACACGTACTATAATTTGAAAATCAATTTGGAAAACATCAATCATTTTCACTTGTTGGTTGTCAGGAAAAACAGTTTCGATAACCAACAAGCCATCCTCAGTAGAAACCATTCAGGACAGTTCAGTGTATTTTTTTAACACGCAACATGTAACAGCATACCATATAAGTGCCATGTGCATGGCAACCCAGTGCAGCTCCCTTCGAGGATTTACATCAGCTCTAAGGTCCACCGTACCTACAGCTTCAACACCGCTCCACTCCTGTGACTACAAGGTCTGCCGTATCTTCTGTCCAGGAAGCAGCTCATCACCTCAGGTTACCGAGATTCGCCGCATCTCGCAGCTGCTGAGATCATCCCCTTCGCCTCACAGGGATTACCTGCAGATGGTCCAACTCACCGAACCATCGCCGTTCAACTCTGCAATTCACCGCGTCGAGCACTCTTTGACCTCTACAGCTGGTTGCTTTCCACCCACCGCCTTGCGTCGAAGCGGGAGGATGGATTCATGCGTCCGTCACTCCTGATTCCTACCCACACCTCCTACCTTCTTCCTTCCCAGAACTTCCTCTCCTCTCTTTCCTTAAAAAGACCTTCCACAACATCTTCAAAGATGGCATAGGCCCTGAGGGAAATTATTTTCCTCAGGGCCTCTTGTGTGGATTTATGCAAAAAAATATATGTATATTAATTAACTATCCTGATTAAAAATCCTATGTAAGCCACTGAGTAGGCAGGCCAACCAACATTTGACACGCCTTCTACAAGTTTGAATTCACTTAGTTATTATTTGGTGAACCGGTTTCAATTCAGACTACCAACCTGAGAGACGGTGATCCCGCACTTCCTGGCCAGCTCTTCCTTGGCCTCCTCACTGGGGTACGGGTTGGAGAGGTGCGAGTAGAAGTACTCGTTGAGGATCTCTGAGGCCTGCTTGCTAAAGTTTCTGCGCTTGCGGCGCGCGTCCAGGAAGCGGGAGCGCAAGATCATGACGGCCTCGCAGGTAGACTGCTTCAGTTGCATCTGGATGGAGCTGAATTTCTTGTGGATGATCTGCACCATGCGCTCAATTTCCTGCACAACAAAACCACACCGTACATATTATTATTTTAGTTACTGGCTGGTTCCCGGCATGCGTTGCAATGCCATATTCAAAGAAATACATTGTTTCTCCCTGAATCACTTTTCCCGTGCGTCCCCGTTCCCCTCCCGCGTCCCCTTCTTAGCTAGCAACATAAATTATAGCCTGTATATTATTCTGATGTATGACCTATATTATTATAAACTTTCATTCAAATCCATTCACTAGTTTTTGCGTGAAAGAGTAACAAACACAAACATCCATACAAACTTTTGCCTTTATAATATTAGTAAAATAAGATTTATTACTTTTATATATGCTCATGGGGCACATATTATAATTTTTTTCACAAGGGTTAGTAATTTCAATTTGGGAGGCGGATATGAGTACCGCCGCCCCGGGAACCATTTATTCAATAACCAACACCTCTGCCGTAGGTCACCCCAAGTGGTTCGCTACGTTTCATGACTTCACGGGGTGAGGTTTGTCTGGGTCATGGCGGCGGATGCCTCTGCCCACCAGCTGCATAAATGAATGGTTGAGGGAGTCCCTTCGACTTCTCCAGCTGTACTCTCTCGCAACATCACTTTGCGCCGCAGTGGGAGGGATGGAATCATGCATTCGTTACTCCTGGACACACTGACCCCCTGATTCCTACCCACCCCTCATACCCTTTTCCTTCCCAGAACTTCCTCTCCTTCCTTTCCTAAAAAGACCCTCCACACAGCATCCCCAAAGATGACATAGGCCCTGATGGGAATTATTTTCCTCGATATATGTATATATGGTTTACAAGTAGTAAAAAGACCCAATTATCTCTAGTTTTCACCCTTCAAGGGTGTTGTGTTCTAGGTCATCATTTCAAATAATGGAGAGAGTAAAGGTGAATTTATTTATTAATTTTGTTCAAATGGGCAAATTTCAAAATTATATGAAAGATTGGAGTTGAATTCAGACTTAGAAGAGATGAGGTGTTGAAATTCTTGCTTTTACCAATTACAAGCACGGGCAATCGGTGGCTGCCAGTAGTTATGAAAATATGTCATATTGTAATAACGATTGTAATCAGGTACTGATAATTATTTCAATATTGTCGATGGTTTCTTTGACAGCCATATATCGGCGCAAATAAGTACAGGTAGATTATTATTGCGGGTCGGAACACTTACCTACAGGGCCTGGTTGGGCACAGACCCGGTAGATACGTCACAGAGTGCCGAGTTGGAACTATGGGAGTTTGCGGGTTTTAATCGAAAGTCGAGCGGAACGATGTTCCCGAAATTGTTGAAGATTGTTCGAGGATCTTGTCCTGAATACGCGTATTAATAATATTGTGGCCGAGTCAAGCAAACGCGGAATGGAGTTTGATAATGATACCCGAAGTTAAAATTACGCGTGTTAATGTACACCCGAAAAGTGAGATTCCAATGGGAGAGTAATCGCGGATATCGGCCGGCAATCCTCGCTCGCTTCGATACCAATTAATGTCGGGCACAAACCGTGTCGCTTACTGAATCGGATGTATTCCGTCTTTGAGGGAAAAACCCCTTTTTTTATACACTTTGCCGCGCACGCCGCGGAGCTCGCGTTAGAGCACGGATGGAGGGACCCCGGTGGTGATCGGAGGGAATCTGGATGATCCTGAGACGGGCTGGCAGGCTGGCCGCCCGCGCTGCTGCAGACACGGACCCGGGGATTAGGCGCTCTCGTTCCAGATCGCAGAAAATTAGCTAGTTAGATAGGGTAGATTCAAATCGGTCGATGATGGGGGTAAGTGTTTTGTACTCCTATATATGAAATAGATGTCCCTTCATTTTATAAGAATTTGCCTTTCATTTATAAGATTTACGTGTGAATAAGTACCATATGCCCACCTCTGAGGACGAGTACTCAGGCCACCGTAGAGCTCAGCATATCCTGTCGTTCGACAGGATTTGGCGCCCTTAAGTTTCCCCTCAGGAAACTAAGCAGACCCCTGCGATGGTTCAAGGTATGAACCTCCATCTTACCAAACACCCACTTAACAAGCGGTGTAATAGGTATTTACCACTTGCCACACAAGGTAGGTCATACAGCTTACACACAATAATTAAGCATTTTAAATGCACCCTAACAGATGTAGCAGTTTGCTACATATCAAGTAGCATTAGCACATGCGTAGGCAGTGATATGATCCTTGCTTATTTTAGGACCAATGCTAATGGCTAAGTTATAACCAAAGCTAAATGCTGCTAATTCACGACGTGAAGCAAGACTTTTTCGTGGCAAAGCATTCAAATTGAGCCCGGTTTCGTCTGCATTGTAGACATTTTCGAGAGTAGGCACGCGCGGGTCGGGCGGGCTGGATAAGCGGTCGTTCGGATGATCGACGTTCGGATAATCGACGCTCCACTGTATATATATATATTTTTTTATATGAACACCGCACAAAAGTCCCAGCTCCCGTCTGAAGCCAGTGAGACTACGGTATCCCCAATTGGGGAATGTTGTGAGGCTGAAGATAGTAGGGAGGGGAAGGAGATAGGGACGTGGAAGGTGGGAAGTACCTGGCTATTCAGATCTGGTCACCAAACACGGCTAATGACATTTCAAGCAACGTTTCAATTCTGAATGGTGGTCTTACACCAGGGCGATACTAGGAGTATCTTCCACTCTGGAACGTGCCGCAAATATACTATATATTATTTTAAATGAATAAATTGTGAAATAACACAAATTAAACAAATAAAATTTATTTGCCACGCCGGGATTCGATCCCGCGACCTTCGGTGTGCGTGTCAAGAGCCTTCCCGCTAGACTACGCCGGCCGTCAAATATATATACATTTTGCCTTAGAATATTACCTCTACTGCATGCATTTTGAAAGGCGGGTTATGGGTACCGCAACCCCAGGAACCATTCATTGGATAACCAACATCTCTATAGGTCATCCGAATTGGTTCACTACGTTTGATGTCTCAGCAGAGGTGCCCGTGTTCAAGGGAATAGTTCATGAATGTGTTGCGTTACCTTGGGAGTGATGGGCCGGGTGCGACTCTGCTCTCGGAGTAGGTTCATGACGTGCGTGGTGAACTCGTTGCAGGCGTTCTCGTACTTCTCCAGCTCCTGGTGGTAGATCTGTCGGATCTGCGCCAGCTTGGCTCGGTAGTCCGAGTGTTCGATGGCGTTGTCCGCTTGCCCCGCACCGCCTGCAATCACACATACTTTACACACACATTACACATACATTACACACACATTAATTCATTGAATACAACTCTGTAGTTTGGTCTCCATCTCACTCGATGGCGTTGTCCGCTTGCCCCACTCTGCCTTCAATCACACATACTTTACACACACATTAATTCATTGAATACAACTCTGTAGTTTGGTCTCCATCCCGCTCGATGGCGTTGTCGCTTGCCCCGCTCCGCCTGCAAAACACACACTTTACACACACATTACACATACATTACACACACATTAATTCATTGAATACAACTCTGTAGTTTGGTCTCCATCTCGTTCGATGGCATTGTCCGCTTGCCCAGCTCCGCCTGCAATCAAACATACTTTACACACACATTAATTTATTGAATCAACTCTGTAGTTTGGTCTCCATCTCGCTCGATTGCGTCGTCTGCTTGCCCCGCACCGCCTACAATCACACATACTTTACACACGCATAACACATACATTACACACACGTACATTAATTCATTGAATACAACTCTGTAGTTTGGTCTCCATCCCACTCGATGGCGTTGTTCACTTGCCCCGCTCCGTCTGCAACCACACATACTTTACACACACATTACACATACATGACACACACATTCATCAATTGAATACAACTCAGTAATTTGGTCTCCATCTTACAAAATTCACATTAATAACATTGAGCAAATACAAAATAAATTTCTGCATTTTATAAACTTTAAATTAAATATCCCACTAGAAGGCTTAAAATATAAATTAAAAAATATACATATGCATAATAATATAAATATACATTTTTTACTCCAAACAATGTTAGCAATCACAGGTTAAAGTAAGTCAAAAACGTCCCGTAACACCCTGTATAACTGGGAAGATAAATTATTTTTCATCGCAAATGTGTAGGTACCTAAGGATTTTTTAGCGGAATAATAAAATTTTTGCATAATATTGGGTTGAATAATATAATTTTTGCATAATTTTTGACATGACATCCCTCAATTGGATAGCTTCATCTAAAAAAAAAAAAAAAAAGGAAAAGGGTGGCGCTTTAGGCAGCCTATAGATCTCAATCTAAGAAAGGAAATAAGATAGAAAGTCACGTCAAGAGACCCCGTCATCCAAAGCAAGCTGCTTTACAAACAGCCTTAATCTTTGAAAAGAAAATGTCTCCGGTGTCAGGCATCCAGAGAGTGCTGCTTTAGGCAGCCATATGTTACGTCTTAATCTAAGAAAGGAATGCATGATGGAACGTACACTCACCCCAGTCGGCCTGCGCCGCAGCGCTAGCCGAGGCTGCAGCCCCTGCCCCGCCTCCCTTCTCGGGCCCCGCCACCCCTTCGGCAATCAGCATGTTGTCCAGCCGCATCAGCTGCGGATCCGGGGGCTCCTCTTCTTGTGTGTTGCGGAGGGAGAGAACTGTAAATAGACACAATGCATATTTACTATGGCTCGCTTCATATAAAACTTGGTTAATAAGTCAGGTACACCTCACGTATGTCTGGTAATGTTATATTATTGTGAAAACAAACTTATGGGTCCGAGTGGTTAAGTTGGAAGAAATTGCCACTTAGCAATAAGCCCTTTATATTATTATTTATAAATAAAGTCGATTCCACTTAACAGTTTATGCGCGCGGAAAAAATTTCGAAAAAAATATGTTTGTCTGCGATTTTGACCCTTCTATGTACAGAATTTGTATGAAGGATAAGGTCAGAATCGCTTGCGCCAACATTTACCCATAAGATGGGCAAAAATTTCATTCACCTTGCAAACAGAATATTTTTAAATGATTTTATCTGTGACTAAGTTTAACAAGCTGAAACCGGTTACGGTCGAATAAAATTAAGTGGAATAAAGTTTTATATTCGTTTTATTATAATATATTATAATGGAATTCCACCATGAATTATCACTCTCAAAAATAGAGCTATCTAGATAGTGTCTGGATAAATTTTTATCCATTTTATTTTGAATATGCGACATCTATTGACTTTTCTGCAAGTCTAGGATGAATATTTATTTTTATTTTTAACTTTTGAGTAAAACCTCAAATTGTAATATTTAATTGAATGAAGACAATAATAGCAAACCCAAGACCTTCCTTCGACTTTCCGAAAGTCAAAGCCGAAGGTCCTAGGTTCAAGTCCCAGAGGTGCCAATATCTTTTTTTATCTGATTTTTCGGTCTTCAAATTATCGATTGAGTTTCGCTAATATTGTCTTCATTTAATTAAAAAAATTATTAACAAAAAAAAATTAATAACAGTAATCAAAAAAATGACTTCTTACACGCACAGCAGTGTACAGCAAACTGAACAACTTTACGTTACATTAACTCCACACAGGAGGCCCTGAGGAAAATAATTTAATTTATGTCATCTGGGATGCTGTGTGGAGGGTCTTTTTGAGGAGAGGAAGTAATGAACATTGGTCTCGAAGAGACCCATGTTGTAGGAAGGAGGAAACACAGAGGCCGGCAAATCATTCCACAGCCGAGCTGTTGAACACAAGAACGTTGACGAATGTCAGCGGATGACGAACAGCCGGCGCGGGCGAAGTCTACCGAATTCCCCTACCTAGTTTATTCGCCTCTATATCACACGCCTGCCCTTCCTAACTAAAATTCGTTTACTATTTGTCATCGACTTCAGATGGAAATTTGACCCATTTCAATGGAATGGTGTCCAAGTAACCAGTAACCAGTAACCAAAGTAAATTAGTATTAGTTTCTATGTTTGGTTTCTGTCTGTTGGGTTTTATCCCAAATAACCGACTGTCCCAATAAACCGGTGTACTAATTAAATGAAATCAACTGTATCCTGAAGTATTGGGTTTGCCCGAATGCACAGATTCATGTGTGGAAACTGATAGAAATTAAGAATCATGGTACATAATAATTTTTGGATAGATGTAAATTAAATTTAGACATGACAAGGGTATGATCATCAGTTGTTTCAGTTACGAGAGAAAAGCGTAAGCCGCAGGTTGAAACAACAATGAAAAACAGTAATTGACGGACATTTAAACTTTACATGGAAACCCTAATAACATGGAGGCAGCATACCAGGACTAAAGACTCGCTTTTTCTACTGTATAACTAGTTTTCAAGTTTCTGTTATGTTACGACAACCTTAGAGAAAGGGTGTTTTAGGAATCTGTGTATTTGACAGGGATTGTGTGGCTATTATTTATGGCTATAGAAACTAAGTCCGCAACTATTTATGATACCTCCATGCTAAATATAGGCACGGGGAATATTCGGCTGTTGTAATGGGGATATTACGCTCTCTTCCGCCGGCCAAGAAACCGAATAAGGAACGAGATACCGCGGCGCAAGGCTTAATTTCGGTTTACGGAAGGTCTTCCAAAATAATAAAACTTTTTTTTTTTATACTAACTATTGGCTGGAGAATCCGAATCCGAAAGAATTTTTTTTCGGAAAGCAATATTAACAAAGTTACACGACTTTAAAATTTTCTATACGCATACATGAAAATCGACATATTGGAAGTATTATGACAGTTTAAAGTCATAGAAACAGCCACATAAAATTAAGTGTTGCCATATCAATAACTAACTTAAGTAATTATTTTTTATAAATTTTACTCACTTTTGGCGTAAACGCTAAACTACTTGAAAACAGGGATATTTTTTTAAATTGACGCGAGCAGGCGGTATAAAGGGGCACAAACCATGTGACACAAACCTAGCGTAGCCGTTAAACTACTTGAAAACGTAGGCTGTTTTTTAAAATTGACGCGAGCAGGCGGTATAAAGGGGCACAAACCATGTTACACAAACCTAGCGTAGCCGCTAAACTACTTGAAAACGTAGGCTGTTTTTTAAAATTGACGCGAGCAGGCGGTATACAGGGGCACAAACCATGTTACACAAACCTAGCGTAGCCGCTAAACTACTTGAAAACGTAGGCTGTTTTTTAAAATTGACGCGAGCAGGCGGTATAAAGGGGCACAAACCATGTTACACAAACCTAGCGTAGCCGCTAAACTACTTGAAAACGTAGGCTGTTTTTTTAAATTGACGCGAGCAGGCGGTATAAAGGGGCACAAACCATGTTACACAAACCTAGCGTAGCCGCTAAACTACTTGAAAACGTAGGCTGTTTTTTAAAATTGACGCGAGCAGGCGGTATAAAGGGGCACAAACCATGTTACACAAACCTAGCGTAGCCGCTAAACTACTTGAAAACGTAGGCTGTTTTTTTAAATTGACGCGAGCAGGCGGTATAAAGGGGCACAAACCATGTTACACAAACCTAGCGTAGCCGCTAAACTACTTGAAAACGTAGGCTGTTTTTTAAAATTGACGCGAGCAGGCGGTATAAAGGGGCACAAACCATGTTACACAAACCTAGCGTTAGGTTAGGTTAGGTTACGCATTTTTAAGACTACGAATTTTCATACTTTTGGTTTAAGAATACGGCCGTTGAGATAGTTGTAATTCATAAAATAGGGATAAATATTTTTGAGACTTGGTAACACTGCCAACACATGTTCCTGTATTTCTTGTTTTTCTATGACTTTGTATTGCGTCAGTCAAAACCAGCTTCTGAAATGAATATTTTCATGTGTGTGTGTATAGAAAATTTTAAAGTCGTGTAATTTAGTTAATATTGCTTACCGCCGCCTAATTCTTTCAGATTCGGATTCCCCGGCCCATAGTTAGTATAAAAATAACTAGTTTGATTTTGTAGGAATCAGAATGCATCCAAAATGACTATTTTCCTGTGTGTGTGTATAAAAATTTTTAAAGTCGTGTAACTTTGTTAATATTGCTTTCCGAAAAAAAATTCTTTCAGTTTTGGATTTTCCGGCCCATAATTAGTATATAAAAAAAAAAAAAATTATTTTGGAAGACCTTCCGTAAACCGAAATTATTCCCGGCGCAATAACCCGCAAACCACAGTCGGACGTTCCAGTGGAGAACCTTCATACAGACATACAGACGGCGGGGGGAGCTCTCAGCTCATCGGGGCGGAGGGTTTCACTTACACGTACACATACCTGTCTTCTCCTTAATCTCACACAGCACCGAGAACAGCGCGGGCTTCATTCGGTGGCAGTTCAGCGTGTGCTTCCTCGCCTGAGCCTCGTCCAGACTCTGGTCCGTGATGTTCATGATCTGCTGCAGGATCTCCCCGATATCCTGCTTGCGGGCCTCGGCGTCCCCGCCGCCCGTGTCGGCCAGCCCGTAGCCCTGGGGCCCCATCAGCCCCCCGCCGTGCGCCATCATTCTACTGGGGTCGTCCATCCATACACCTACTCCAAATCGGGCTCAAAACAACACGGTAATATCTAAAACAGTAGCGCCTCTTCTCCCAGCGTCCTTCGAGTCAAGATGGCCGACGCTGTCGCCGACTCTTTGTGCTGTCAAATCAAAACTACAAAAAAAGAAAACAAATAATTAAATGTCGTCTTCTCGTTCTAACTCAGATAAATCGTAGCACTATTACGGTGCTAAAAAGAGACCGAATATAATTCACTGCCGCACCCTATAATTATGATGTATGTACAATTTTAGTGTTTCCATCAAACACCATAAATAATGAATTATGGGACTGAATATTTTGTCAGTACCTAACAGTGAAAAAAGTAAATTTTTCAGGACCTACCCACCTTGCACAAAATGGACAATGGGAATTTTATTGAAAGCTAAAATAAACGTCCTAAATCGGAAAACATAAATTTTAATAGTCTTTCTGGTAATGTTGAAAACTTATGGCTTTCGAGCTAAGGATTCACTAATCCCGTACATCTATGTAATAAGCTTTTGACAAATTGTAGTTTTATTGCATTCTATTAATTATTTTTAACATATCTTATGTTGGCAGTCGACGCCTACGTTGTTAAATTAAAATAAAATTTATTTATTTTGCTTTATTTTCCTCCTCTAACAGTATCTCCCATTATTGATCTATAATCCTATAAAGAAGAGTACATTCTTATTTCATTCAAGACAATGGCTACTTTTTTTAACTGCCCTTTGCTTTCGGAGGTTAGCTATTTTCAACCTGCAGACTGCATCCTGAAATTACTGTTAATGTAATATTAACTAAAGCTTCCCAGTTATTCGGATTCCTCTCACATCTATTTCATAGAATGAACCGTTTAAAAAAGAAATAATAATTTGAAATAAACCAAACTCTTTTAGGCTTTTCTCCCGACAAGAATAAAATTCAAACCACCAAGTCAATAATGAGTTGTTGAGCAATTTTATCTCTGGAGAGTGAAGCCCGATAGAACTTTCTGTTATAATAATTTAGTTATAGAAATAATTAATAGAAAGCTAAATAATAAAAAATTGCTGAACTCCGAGCAATGGATTTTCAGGACTCCAGATACTAATATCTACAGCCTGTATGTCGGACGAATATCTACAGCTCATATGTTGAACTAATATCTACGAACTTCAGAGTGTTCACTAATATCTACAGAGCTAAGGTCGGACGAATATCTACGACGGTCCCAGTGTTGACTAATATCTACAGAGCGTAGGTTGAACTAATATCTACAGAGCGTAGGTTGGACTAATCAGCTAAATGTGTCCAATAGTCCGATATTAGGGATTTTTACATACATACTTACATAAATTAAGTTTTTTAAACTGCATACGCAATATTACGTTATTCCAATATGCTATACATAATTGCAAATCCAACCTCTGCCAGTGCTGTAGATATTGGTCAACACTTTGGTTCTCATAGATATTAGTCAGCAGTTTGAGCTGTAGATATTCGTCAATACTTCGGTTCTCATAGATATTAGTCAACAGTTTAAGCTGTAGATATTCGTCAACACTTTGATTCTCATAGATATTAGTTCGATTTTTTCAGTTTTTGGAATTCCTGTAGATATTAGTAGACGCCTCCATTTTCAGTAGTTCGGTGACCAATATTATAACGTTTTTAAAAATTTAATTGGCAACACTGATTTTCAGTTCTTGTTTCTTCGCATCTTTTTCAGTAATTTTCAGCAAATTTCAGTTTTCATTGTTTTCAGTGGAGAATGGAGCGCTGACTGGGAAATGTAGTGTTTTAATTTGATTTTATTAAACTTTCACAACATTGGAGTCGAGTCAAAGCGTGACGTCTACTATTATTCCAACCAATAGGGGCTTGGAATAATATAGTTTTAATTGACGATTCGACGAATGCAAAAATAATTACAATCTTGCATCATCGGTTCTCGTGGCATGCGGCTTGTCATGTGTCAACAGTGACAGCCAGCTCGATACACATTACTCGGAAACTGTGAACACAGCTGTCTAAAGGCGGTTCATCACAACAGTTGGATGAAATTGTTACTACGTTTAGTTAGTCTACGTAGTGTCCTTTCACCAAAAGTAACCTACAAACCCAGGTACTTTAGCGCTCTCGCCACCGAACGAGAAAAGTGGGGGAGTAATAAGAAGCATAGAAAAGTAAAACTGCAGACGTTCACGATGGCGGACCCCGCTATTGAAGCCCAGCTGGCTCCTCTGAGGGCTCATGTCAAGGAACAAGGCGACTTGTTGCGCAAATTGAAGGAAGGCGGAGCTACCGCCATCGACGTGAAGAAAGCCGTCATGGAACTGAAGGCGCGGAAGAAGGTTCTGGAAGACGAAGAATTACGTCTTTCTCCTCAAGAAGAGAGCTTCGATCGCGCGCGTATGGAAGACCTGCTCAAACGTCGCTTTTTCTATGACATGTCGTTCGCGATTTACGGCGGGGCTACTGGCCAGTACGATTTTGGGCCCGTGGGCTGCGCTCTCAAGAGCAACATGATCCAGCTCTGGAGACGTATGTTCGTTATGGAAGAACAGATGTTGGAGGTGGATTGCTCCATCCTGACTCCCGAAGCGGTCCTGCGGGCTTCGGGTCACGTCGAGCGCTTCGCCGATCTCATGACCAAGGACACCAAGACCGGAGAATGTTTCCGACTCGATCATCTCATCAAGGCTCATCTGGAGAAGGCGGCGTCTGATCCCAAGGCGACTCCTGAATTCCGCGCCGAGTGCACCGATATTACAGTGCGTCTGGACGGTATGACGGCGGCGGAGATGGCCGCTGTGATGGAACGCTTCGCAATGAAGTCTCCCGTCAGCGGCAACGACCTAAGCCCTCCCGTCGAGTTTAACCTGATGTTCTCCACTCAGATAGGACCCACCGGCCTGAACAAGGGTTTCCTGCGTCCCGAAACAGCTCAAGGCATCTTTGTCAACTTCAAGCGTCTCCTGGAATTCAACCAGGGGCGTCTGCCCTTCGCCGCCGCTCAGATCGGAAACTCCTTCCGAAATGAAATTTCCCCAAGATCTGGTTTATTGCGCGTAAGAGAATTTACAATGTGCGAAATCGAACATTTCTGCGATGGAAAAGAACACCCTAAGTTTGCGGACGTGAAAGATACACAACTGCTCCTATATTCCGCCGATGATCAGGAAGGCGGTCGCTCCGCAAGCCTTGTCTCCATCGGAGACGCAGTCAGCAAAGGAATCGTCAACAACGAGACTCTGGGCTACTTCATGGCCAGGATCCAAATGTTCCTGCAGAGTGTCGGAATCAGACCAGGAAAGCTGCGATTCCGCCAGCACATGGCCAACGAAATGGCGCATTACGCCTGCGATTGCTGGGACGCTGAATGCCTGAGCAGTTACGGCTGGGTGGAGTGCGTGGGCTGCGCCGATCGTTCTGCGTACGATCTCACGCAACACGCTAAAGCCACCAAGGTACGTCTGGCAGCCGAGAAGAAACTTCCGGAACCGCGCGAGGTCGAGATCGTAGAAGCCGTAGCAGATAAAGCAGCCATCGGTAAAGCATTCAAGAAAGACGCAAAGATCATCAACGAATCTCTGTCCTCGCTCACCGCTTGCGAATTAGAAGATGTACAAAATGCGCTCGATAAAAAAGAGGCGTACATTCTCAAAGCGGAAGATCGGGAATTTTCTTTAGCTTTCGAACTGCTATCCATCAAGAAAACCAAAAAGATGATGCATGTCGAAGAAATCATTCCGAACGTTATTGAACCATCGTTCGGAATCGGTCGCATCATGTATTGCTTACTCGAACAGAACTTTAAAATTAGAGACGAACAACGAACATACTTCTCTCTGCCCGCGTTAGTGGCGCCGATTAAATGCGCCGTACTTCCGTTGAGCGGTGCCCCGGAACTGGTGGGTCTTGCGCGACAGTTGGGCAAGCTCCTGACAGGGCAGGGAGTGTCACATAAGGTGGATGATTCCTCGGGTTCCGTTGGACGAAGATATGCACGTACAGACGAGCTCGGTGTCCCGTACGCTGTCACAATTGATTTTGATTCTCTCAAGGCTCCGGCAACAGTGACACTGAGGGAACGGGATAGCATGACGCAAGTCCGTCTGGAGATGGACAAGTGTGCCGTGGTGCTGTTAGAACTAGGAGAAGCGCGCTTAACGTGGGAGGAGGTCTGTGCTCAGTATCCGGCCTTCCTGCAGCAGGAGGCTACCCAGTGACTCCCAACCAGCCTGCTTACAAGACTTATACAATAATATTATGGCACCATCTTAAATACTGAATATTGCATTTTCACTTTCACATGCTAAGCTTATTTGTGTACTAAATAAATTATATATAAAAAAATGAACCTATTTTTTATTTCTCTGATTATTTGCATGCACTCATGACACCTCCTATATTAGGGTTTTTTTGTAGACGGCCCACGTGGTCGAGGGGTAAGGGTCTTGACTAGCAATCCAGAGGTTTCGGTTTCAAATTGCATTGTGTGCAAGTAAATTTTACAACTTACTAGCCGGGATACCCGGCGTTGCTCATGGAGTTGATGTGAGATTGAATTGACGTTCAAACCCACGACGGATCTAGCTTTATATGCCCCTACCAATGGATAGCCCCACCTATACAAAAAAGGCTCTGAGATATTCCTGAACATTCTGGAATACTCTTGAATGTTTTAGAAATTTTTAGATGGCACTTCCAGCCTTTATATCTTATGCCCTTCAGGTAAAAATGGTAACCTTTTTCATGGATGGGGGATAGAGGGCTACCACACCATAAAACTCCCTTGATTGTACCAGGACTCGTTTCTGAGTTTTAAAGGCGTGCACATTGTACTCTTTCTTTTATAATATATGTATATTGATTCATTTAAAAAACATTACAGTATATTTGCGGCCCGTTCTGGAGTGGAAGTTACTCTCAGTCCTGGTGCAAGACTACCATTTAGAATTGAAATGTTGCTTGAAATGGCTTTAGCCATATTTGGTGACCAGATCTGGATAGTCAGGTACTACCCCACTTTTCTTCTCCCTATCTCCTTCCTCTCCCCACCAATTGAATCCCACTTGCGACCTTTACCTTTTTATTATTCTTGTTATTTTTTACATTTTTATTAATATCTTCTTTTCTGCTACATACCCACTCACAAAATGGGTCTCCCTCCACGCAGCATTGCCGAATGTGACATCGACCCCGAGAGAAAGCAATATTGAAACATGCTGAGAACACCTTCACCTTGACGGCCTCCGTAGTCTAGGGGTAAGGATCTTGACTCGCAATCCGATGGTTGCGGGATCGAATCCCGGCGTGTGCAATTAAATTTTATTTGATTAATTTGACAATTAAAATAATATTTAGTGTATTTGCAGCACGTTCCACAGTGGAAGATACTCTAGTATCGCCCTGGTGTAAGACCACCATTCAGAATTGAAATGGCTTAAGCTGTGTTCGGTAACCAGATCTGAATAGCCAGGTACTTCCCAACCTTCCTCTCCCCTCCTCACTACCTTCAGCCTTTCAATATACTCCAGTAGGGACACCATAAAAAAAATCTTTTGCTTGTTTTTTTAAAGTGGTTTGAAGATTGGATATTGATTTCACAAAATAAAAATGTTTTTTTTTTGGATTTCATAGGATTCGAACCCCCGTTTGCTTGATGTCTGTCTCTCTGGCTGCTGAAACTTGTCAGGCACCTTTCCAACTACGCTATGGAAGGCATGCACCGAGGTTTGAATTTACGGCATTATAATAGAATCGAGTATTTGTATAGAACTGAGTTGTGACGCATTTTCGTTTCACCCGAATTTCAAGTCACTAACGGTGCTAAAGAAGTATCACTTAAAAAAAAACATAGCGAATCAACAAATCATGATTAAATAATGAAACAAGTGTCCAGTTACAAATATTTATTGTTTATTAGATCAGATATTGACATTGCTTAGTGAATCTTATAACGGTTCTTACATAATATTCTCTCTAAACAAAACATCATATTATAATAAATTTATAATCAAGTTCAGATACATAACATTATAATTATAATATTGTTAGGATGCTTTACTCGGATCAACATATTACTACAGATTGCTTACAGTTATTTAATTATAATATTGTTGGGATGCTTTACTCGGATCAACATATTACTACAGATTGCTTACAGTTATTTATTCCTGCACATTTTTATTTTACTTTACTTTAAAAAAAATGGTTTTAAGTCATTTTTTTGCAAATTAATGTCTAAGTTGAGGTCATTAAAAAAAAAACATAGAATTTCACCAAATGTAAGAATTTTTTTTTTATTAATTTCATTAACCTCTCAGGCTAATTTGTTCACTTTTCGGAACAACTCATATAGGTCTCATAGAAATCGTTATATCTCCATTACTATCGTAGTGAGAAATGTGACATAAGCGGTGTTAGAAAGAGAAAACACCATGCTTTATATCCAAATCTAAAAGTTAAACACAAAAGAAATTGTACATATTTATGAAACCAAAGTTTTGGATTGCAATTTGAAATTTTTTTTGAAACTTTGGTAATTTTTTATTACATAATTATTTTTACATGAAACAAAAAAAAAAATTGAGGAGACAATAAAGTTTACGTTTTTTCGTTATCAGAAATTTTAGTTAGAAAAAATGTAAGGTGAGCTATTTTTAAACCTTTTTAAAGTTTGCACTAAAAATTTTTATATTTAAAAAATTACATGGTCATTTCTAATAATAAAATTTGAAAGCGTATTTTATCACCTTTCAAAAAACAGTTTTTAGTTTTCAGATACATTCACAAATATTCCATTTATTTGGATTTTTATGTAAAGCGGAAATATTCTGACCTATTGATCGAATACGGTCAAGGCCTGGGGGGGTTAACGTTTTAATGAAATTTAGGAAAAAATATTTTTTTAACAGAAAAGTAAAATAAATGTCAAAGAAGTCGTTTTCAGAAAATTCATGATTATTTTTTTCCCATTACTTTTATACCAAAATTAAGTAAATTAAAAGAATTGGATTAGCTATGTTAAAAAAAAACATTATCATGTTTGAGTCAAATACGTTTTTTACAAAAAATAAGCTATAAAAAGTTTACTGGAGTAACCAATATTCTTTTATTTTTTCAGAAACAAAATTTTCCAAATCTTAATCAAGGCAAGTCAAATTACATGCTGTCTGTCATTTTACACAAGGTACAATATGCGCCGAACTTTAATGCCGATATAATACGATACATTCTCACACAGGTACAGTCACTTTACTGACTTTACAACGATCGTAAGCGAAAGAGAAATATGCGTAAAACATAAGCGCGACAGAGAAAGGCGTGAGCAGGACAACATGCCCTCTTTTCTGACCCACTATTTCTGTATCAACATCAGGTCAGCATTAAAGTTTGGCATGTTTCAGCATTAAACAATTAGTTGAACATAATATTTATAATGGGGTCGTTTCATAAAAAAATAAGTAATGTGTAAAATCAATACATGCCAATACGGTTTGTTATAAAGAGATAAAAATTATAATTTCAGGAAATATTACTTTTATTAGCTACATTCAACACCATTTTACTATAATTACATGTTTATTCATTTATTTTACTGCAATGGGTCGACCATTCTCACTCAAATGTGTTTTACGCCCAGTCGTCAGTATTTTGCTAAATTAACCCGATTGAAAGTATAATGAACGTAAAAACTAATAAATCTCCAATGAAATTACGAGGTTCGATCTATAAGTACCCTTGTTTGAAGACAGGTGCCGTTGCTGACGGAAGTTGACATACTGTTGTATACTGCCGTCTAACAAACGACATCATACTAAATTTCACACTGATTCGTAGGTTAGTTTTTAATTGGCTGCGAGTTTCGTCGCAAGTGATTCTCGTTAAAATGGAAAAAGAGCAACATCGATCCGTAATTCGCTTCTAATTTTTGGATGGAAATATATGCGAAGAAATAAAAGCAAAGTTGGATGCTGTCTCTGGGGACCCTTCACTGTCTGTAACAACCGTGAGATATTGATTCAACGAATTTAAATGTGGTCGTACATCTGTTTTCGATGAGGAGCGGCCAGGCCACCCAGCAGACGTGGTTACCAAGGAAATCGTTTAAAAGGTCCACGACATGGTTCTTGCTGATCGCCGAACTAAAGTGCAAGAAGTAGCAGAGGTTGTAGGCATGACGTAAGGAAACGGTACTCAATACTTTACCTGATAAGTTAAAAAATTCAGCTCAAACGAGGAGGTCATCGCCGAAACAAAAGAGGGTTTAAAGAAATGTTGAGAAAAGTGTATCAACCTAAAAGAGATTACGTTGAAAAACTTACACCTTCATTCCTAACACAGGTACTTATTGACAGACTCTCGTATGTTAAGTTTAGATTAGCGGAGAAATTGGTGACAGCATGCACTAGGTAAACTGAAGTCGTAGAAACTGTATTGCTGGGCGTATAACACACAAATACCATTTATTTGTCTTCAACACTAAGGCCGGCCATTTATTATATCTCCCAGTCAAAGTGTGTTGGTGGAAATGATTTATTTGCTAGTGTCTGCATCGGATTTTACCAACAACCTAAGAAAGACAATATGTTTGCACATCCATCTAAAGAAACTAGTGCAACTGTAAGTATTTGCCGTTTAGCTATTGTTTCAGCTATGTTTTTTTCTTAAATAATATCGGTGAAAGGACACTGTACACATTCATCGTCACAATTATTGAGCATACTACAAGTTATTGCCACACCGAATGAATATTGTCCCACATAAAAGAATAATGAATGCACTCCTGCTTTTTACCGATGGTATCGCTTACTGTCACG
The DNA here is from genome assembly GCA_917880885.1 of Limnephilus marmoratus. Lineage (NCBI taxonomy): Eukaryota > Metazoa > Arthropoda > Insecta > Trichoptera > Limnephilidae > Limnephilus > Limnephilus marmoratus. The sequence continues at coordinate 1,123,542 of OU862930.1, forward strand.
AGGGGATCGATCTCTGAATCGGCTATCTCGATCTGACCCAGATCTTTCTCTGTCTCTGTCTCCTGCCCTCTCTCTGTCCTTGTCTCTCTTATCACGGTCCCCTCGGTTGTCTCTTTCGTTCCTGGAGTCTCGGTCGTTTCTGCTATCTCTGTCCATTCTATTGTCTCTGTCGCTTCTGCTGTCCCTCTCCGTTCTATTGTCTCTATCGCTTCTGCTGTCCCTCTCTGTTCGAATGTCTCTATCGCTTCTGCTGTCCCTCTCCGTTCTATTGTCTCTATCGTTCCTGTGAGTATCTCTATCGTTCCTGTGAGTATCTCTGTCTTTCCTGTGAGTGTCTCTGTCGTTCCTATTGGCGTCTCTGTCGTTCCTGTACCCGCCTCTATCTCTGTCTCTGTCGCCGCGATCACGCTGTCCATTGTTTCCTTCTTTGGGGAATCTGCAGATGAAAATTAAAACAGAATATAGACTATAGTTTTAATCCATTAATAATACCATTTTGTAAATTTAATATCATGTTATTGGAAAAAGCGAGATGATTTCTGACACGTTATTTTTTAATTGACTTTAACTTCTTATTTGCCAGAGACAAGCGGACGCGAGCGGTGTGTGCGCATGCGCGCAGAAAAAATTTCGAAAAAAATATTTTTGTATGCGATTTTGACCCTTCTGTGTACATAATTTGTATGAAGAACAAGGTCAGAATCGCTTGTGCCAACATCCTTGATGATATAGCCACTACTTTCATTCACTTGGCGACACCAGAATATTTTTAAATGATTTTATCTGTGGCATCGAAATGTCAAATTTGCCATGATTAAATCTAGTAATGTTGTTTTGGTACATAGTTTATTGTTCTAGGAATGTGTTTCGATCAATAAAATATATGATAGCTCAAAATTAATTCACAAAACATTCAATTCAAAATTCACTCGATTTACGTTAAATGAAGGACTAATCGTACCTAAGCACTTAAACAAATATGGACAAAGAACGCTAGACTACCTGATACTTACGTGCTTAAATATGTTACGTGCTAAAATTAAAAAATGTACAAATAATGTAAGAACAAATATAATATTGAAAAATTGGCTCGCCGAAAGAAATAGTTTGTATTAACATTTTTGTAGTAACACAAAAAAATGTCTAACTGCAAAATAAGTTTGACAAACTACTTAAAAGTAGTTTATTGGGACTTTTCTTTTTTCTGTAATATTTTATTTTATTTGATTTCCTGTAATATTGTGTAACTTTTTTTCTTTCTAAAAAAAAAAAAAAGTGGTGCTTTTTAGGAAATTTCTTGTTAGGAACCGGCTCTTGACAGGTTAAAAGAGGGGCTTCAATGGAGCTCTCAGCAGCCGGGCAATACAGGACTATGAGACATTGAGACAAATGAGAACTTTATAATGTGGGAATACAAAAAGTGGAGGTGTTTACCTGTTTTGAGTATTCTGAGTCCAAGAAGCGTTGGAAGAAGTACCCCCCTGTTGCTGCTCACGGTCGTATTCGGCCAATCTACAAATTGAAAATTTATTATTATAAAGCACCAAATCTGTTTGAGTTCAAAAAGGTGGAATGTGTCTGTTATCTCGATAACGCTATTTTGAGGAAAAATTATTTTTCAATCAGATAACGCACGATTTTCATTCCGATTATGCACTATTTTATTTCAGATTATGCACTATTTTCATTCAGATTAGCAGATCAGCAGAACTTTCTCGGAACATCGCCTTGCACCACAGTGAGAGAGATAGATTCACAAGTACGGCACTCCTGGACACACTGACCTCCAGATTCCTTACCCACCCCCATATCTTTTTCCTTCCCAGAACTTCCTCTCATTTTCACTAAAAAGATCCTCTACACAGCATCTCCAAAGATAACCTAGGCCCAGAGGGGAATTATTTTCTTCAAGACCTCCTAAGTGGAGTTAATGTAAAAAAAAACCTACAATCAAATGAAATGTTTAACCCATAAAAATATTTTTTTATTATTTATAATATTTAAATTCATCTTTACGCTCTTTTTAATTTCCAAAATTTCTGATTTGTTCAAGTGAATACCATTAACATCCAGAGTCGGCTCTAGGGGTCCAGAAGTGGAAGGTCATTTAAAAAAAATGATATTATAATAAAATATCAAATTAAAAATGATAATATTCATTTGTAATTACCTCATGAGTTTGAGACTCAAATTACATTTAATATAGTCAAATATTTCCTGCGACAAGCCTACAATATGCAAAATCAGCCTACGTTTATCAAACTTAGGTTTCAGACGCATAATATTCATCATGCTCTCTCCCTCATGGCAATGACCCAAACTGTATTCAGATTCTGAAAACATTTTTTCTAGGCGGCATAGTGCCACCTCGTTTATTGTATGGCGCGTAAAGAGACAGAAGACATGATACTGGGACATTTGATAAATTGACCCAGCCAATCATAATGCGTGAGAAAGAGAGCTTCCATTTGAGACATTAGATGTCACTGCTTGCCGCTGGCTGCTATCTCGCGGTGCATTTAGAATAATACCACTTGTTTTGTTTGCGTAATATTTCATAATATTATGTTTTACTGTCATTTTATAATTTTGGGAGGTTTTTGACCAATTGACCTGAGGGAAGGTCGGCCACTGTCATCTCCATTCCATTATTAAAATCTAGATCTAAAGTTAGTTACCTCTGTTGTATCTGCTTCTGAATTGGCACGGGAATGCGCGGAAACAGCGTGGTATACCAGTCCAGCTTGGTAAGCAGGTGGCGGGCCAGCTGCCCGATGGTGGTGGGAGTACCGCCGCCCCCCTCCCCCAGCGCCTCCTCGTCCGCCAGATAGGGCTCCAGCCAGTCCAGCAGGTCCCCCGGGGGCTGCGTGTAGCGCACGTACATGAAGCCCAGGGAGCGGATGAAGGGGGAGTCGGGGTGGGCCAGGAGACCGTTGAGCTGCTTGCGGGTCAGGCGGAGAGTGTAGAGCTTGTAGAGGAGGCAGTAGGCCGTGGAGACGATGCCACCTGCGCCCACTCCGCGCACCTGCAATTAATGTTATTCAAATGTGACTTACACAATTCCAATCATATCAAGTGATTCAATCATAGACATATGAATATTAGTAGACCTGCCCTAAGTGATAAAAGCGTATTATTTCCCCCTCCCCATACCGGTTCCATTGGAACCGGCTAGAATTGAGTATGGCTTTGCGTGAATCTAAAAAATGGGACGTCATCATTCTTCTGCGAGCCAGCGTCGAGCGCTCATCGGTGCATTTTACGAGATAACACTGCAAAAAACATGATTGGTGTTTTGAAAACGTGTAAATAAATACTATCACTCGAGATACATGGCGTGTGCTCGTCCATGTTTATTGGAGTAAGTAAATTATGAAACATTTGTAAAAGTGTCCTAATTAAATACGGCAACAAAATATTGGAGTCTGAAAATAAGCGAAATTTACTTTGCCGTATTTAGACTTCGCAAATTTGTTCATTACGCGGCGAGCAATTCGCGCTCACACGTAAAAAGGTCTATTAATTCAAAAGCAGAGTTTACTTTTAAACTAAATGGTGATATTATAATGCGAGTTGCCTATACACGTATATACTGTTACTGTTCTATTGAGTTATCGACTCACATATCTCCAAAGTCATCTTCCCGCTCTGCGCCCCGCTGTAGTTGTTGTCTACCCTTACCTTTATGTTCTAGTCTAGTAATATTCATATGTCTATGGATTCAATTCAATCAGTTTTTTAATTATTGTACACTCAAGCCTAAATTTGGGTAAAATAAGGAAAATAATTTTGGAAGTAAAGAAGACGAAGGAGTAAACATGGTTCTTGGAGAGACCCATGTTGTAGGAGGAAGGAAAAACAGAGGCCAAGATTAAGTCGCGGGGAGTGAACATGGTTCTTGGAGAAACCAATTTTATTATTTTGATATGAATGCCGCATAAGAGTACCCAACTACTCTCGTCTGGAGCCAGTAAGACTATGGCATCCCCAATTGGGGTATGTTGTGAGGCTGAAGGTAGTGGGGAGGGGAAGGATATGGGGAAGAGGAAGGTGGGGAAGTACCTGGCTATTTAGATCTGGTCACCAAACACGGCTAAAGCCACTTTAAGCAACATTTAAATTCTGAATGGTGGTCTTACACCAGGGCGATACTGAAAGTATCTTCCACTCTGGAAAGTGCCGCAAATATAGTATTTGTATACATTTTTTTTATTAATTAATTGTGAAATACTACAAATTAATCAAATAAAATTTATTTGCGCACGCCGGCTTCGAACCCATGTTGTAGGAGAGGATACACAGAGGCCGGCAAATCGATCCACAGCCGAGCTGTTGAACTCAAGAACGAGTCGCAGAAATGACTGCCTCATGTGTCAACCATGTGCAAAATTTTTCGAGTTTCCCGATTATACACCGGTGCCAAAGGGATCAATGACGCTGTTCTTTGGAACATCTTTCATTGAAATACCGGTAGAACAATTACAGCATTTCAACCTGACACCTGTGCCATTTAGAATGCAATCTGTTTGTTAAGATAAAAATAATAATGTAATAAACATACTAGACAATATAATGGGTGTTTTTTTAGCTGCATGAGAAATTTTGATGGTTGTTTTCTATGGTTTGACAGTTGAGAATGTCAAATTGTGTTGACATTTCTGTACAGTAAGGTTTGGCAATTCATCACGAATCGTTCATAACGCCAGAACAACGCATCCAAAATGTGGAAATTTAATTTATTTAAATTTAATTTACCATCCATTTATTGCAAAATCAATTTGGTGACAACTTTATTCCCAGAAGTGGTCCTGTTAACTGGCCCCCTCGTTCGTGCGACTTAACGCCTCTCGATTACTTTTTATGTGGCTATGTTAAGTCATTGGTTTATGCCGACAAACCAGAAACTCTTGAAGCATTGGAAGCCAATATTCAAACCACCATTGACGCCATACGGCCAGATATAAAAATTGGACTGATCGAATGGACTATATAACTCGTAGCCACGGCGGACATATGCCATAAATCATATTTAAAAAATAAATTCCATGAAATTATCTACCAGATTATAATAATAAAAAATTCATTCCAACAATATTTCTGTCTTGTATTATTATTTAAAGTTATTAAGCTCTTAAAAAAACAGCCTTGTATTTATATTGTTACAGCAAAATTACCCTCCCCACCGGCATGATGACCATTGGCAAGTTATTCCTACAGGCTGGGAGATAAAACAGTCTATGCTGTCAGTGACGGAGATAACCATCGTGAACATAGAATGAATAATGAATTTTGAAACCATCCAAGAATCAGTTTAACGAAACGTAACAATGTGCACATCCCCTCTGATCCATAGATAGTTCATTTCGAGCATACCAAAGAGAAAGTCGGTAGGATAGAACCACGGTGATGAGTGGAAGAACAAGGCTAACGGTGTCTGTTCCCTAATGATAACATACTCACTCCCCCACACATGCCCGTCTGGCCGGCGGTCTTGCGCGAACCCCGCTCCCACGGCTCCAGGTGGCGCACCTGGTAGTAGATCTCGTCCACCACCTCATGGTAAGTCTTCAGTTTGAACAGGTGCACTGAAAGGTCACAATAAACAACTTTAGTGAAAGCATTTATTGAATATGAAAGGGGGCGGGAGAACCTGTCGAATCCACCACGTTCACAAGGATGTGGGAGGTCTGTAAGGAGACAATTTGATGACAAGTCCCCAGTGCCAAACCTGGGAAAATGTACAATCACTGGACACGCTTAACCCTTGATTACTAAACCATCCTACGAGTGACGTTGTTACTAAACATTCGTAAAAAATACGACATAGAAATAAAACGGGAATAAATAAGATAATCAAAAACTTTTATTATTTTAGAAGTAATAATAAAATTCTATCCTCCTTGCTCATAATCGCAGAATAAGATAATACCACGGTAATACCAACAGGTTAGGCGAAATTGTCGTACAAAATTCACCTAACCCGTTCGTATTACTGTGGTATTATCTTATTCTGCGATTATGAGTAAGGTGATTTGGGTTTAAGAGGTCACGTAATTCAGTTCGGTAAATTTTTGAGATCGCTGGCATGGTTAATACGCACTTTTTTTTGAAAAATCTTTTGATTCACCTTAATTACATTAAAAGACAACTATTTGCATTGGGGGAAGTGGAAAATATTTTTGTGTAACATGGTTTGTGATACAAAAGAAAGTGCCCCTTTATAACGCCTACTGGCGTCAAGGCAAGAAAAACATCCCAGTTTTCAAGTAGTTTAGCGGCTACGCTAGGTTTGTGTAACATGGTTTGTGATTCTGGCGTACAATCTCACAAGACGAAAGATAATTTTAATTTTACGTAATCGAAATTTAGAATGAAATATTTTCCACTTCCCCCAATGCAAATAGTTGCCTTTTAATGTAATTAAGGTGAATCAAAAGGGTTTTTCAAAAAAAAGTGCATATTAACCGTTGCCAGCGATCCCCAAAAATTAATTTCAGTTCGGTAAATATCGGTTCGGACTGGCCACGCTTATTACGAATAATTTTTAGAAAAAAACTTTAGATTCGCCTTAATTACTATAAAAGGAAACTTTTTGGCTTTGGGGCGGCGGAAAATAATGCATTTTAATTTTCAATTGCATAAAACCAAAATTCACTTCGCGAACCGACCCAGCGAAAATCCGCGGCCGTAACTGTCACTTTTGTTGTTAATGTTTTGTTAATGTTGGTATTCTTGATAAATTATCAAGAGCTAATACGACTGTAGCCGACTTCGTGAGATAATGCGCGTATTTATGAAATTTGTCTAGCGGGCTTATATGTGTAACATGGTTTGTGATACAAAAGAAAGTGCCCCTTTATAACGCCTGCTCGCGTCAACGCAAGAAAAACATCCCAGTTTTCAAGTGGTTTAGCGGCTACGCTAGGTTTGTGTAACATGGTTTGTGATTCGCGGTATTTCATGTAGGTATCCCACGAAGTCGGCTGCAGTCTATAACAGTGACAGCTACGGCCGCGGATTTTCGCTGCGTCGGTTCGCGAAGTGAATTTTGGTTTTATGGAATTGAAAATTAAAATGCATTATTTTCCGCCGCCCCAAAGCCAAAAAGTTTCCTTTTATAGTAATTAAGGCGAATCTAAAGTTTTTTTCTAAAAATTATTCGTAATAAGCGTGACCAGTCCGAACCGATAATTACCTTCAGTTCTTCTATTCTCCATGAAAAATCAGGCCGTTGTGTTATTCAGCCATACTAAGGAAAATACATGAACTGTTTGTTCAATGGTGTAAGTTTCTGTATATGCGGGAGGAAGTCTAGTCTGTTCTGCAGAAACATGCATTCAAAATGAACCCTTCTAAAATGAAACCAAAGTATCTTAAAACTAGGACTGAGACTGGGAAATAATTGTGGATGTAAAAAGTGGCGATGTCTTTTGACAGATCTCTTACCTACCTTTGAAGTAACTTGAACCCTGAATGTTGGCGAGTATGAGAGGGTTGAGATTCATGGACTGCTCGTTTCCCCAGATGGGCAGCACGTTGTTCGTCTTGCCCGGCTTGCCGCTTTTGGAGCATTCTGAAAACAGAAAGTACGTTCTAACCTACCGTAACCATATTCGTCGTATTTCAGGATATAATGCACAATGAATCTGTTGCAACAGTTACCTTCATAATCGTCGGCCATGTTCGGGGACGGATTTCTAATTAATAATGCCCGTAATTGTTTAATAATAAAGCACACCGTTCATTCCTGCAATAATTATGACTTTTCAAAGCGAAGATTGTATTATTTTCTTTTTCTATGGACGCGATGATGCCATTCTCTATGTGGCCATCAATGTGAAAATATTATCTCTATGAAGTAGGTACTACGTTTTTTTGGTTTGTTGTTCATCCGTAAAAGAACGCCGAAACAAAAATCTATTATTTGCATTTATTCCCAAAAAATTATATTGCAAATTTTTTTTTAAATTGTTAAAATTCAAAATCTATCTATCTTCTCTTCTGTATAAATAAAAATGAATCGCCGAAATGTATGTAAGCGAATAACTTCCGAACGACTGCACCAAATTGGATAATTTTTTTGTATTCTTTATTGTCAGGACAAGGTGTCACTGAGAAAACTAAATATGTCACATCAAGCATAAATATAACAGGTCAACCTCATGATGACGCCTCTATTAGAATACAGACATGTTTAAATTCCGATGAATCTTGTCAGTGTTCCTACATTGAGCGCACTACACAGATGACGTATCTCGGCCTCATAATTGATCCATATCTCAAATGGAATAATCACACTCAAATAATTGCAAACAAAATAAGAAAAACCATGCACTTTTTCAGAACGATACGAAACTTTCTCGACTTACAACACTTGAAAATAATTTATTTTGCAGTCTGTCAATCTATTATTGAGTATGGTATCATAGCATGGGGAGGCGGTACTGCATCAGCACTAGACCCAATCATAAAGGCACAGAAAACTATTATAAAATTAATTCTTAGACTACCTCTAATTACAGACTCGAACTTAATCTTCAATATTATGAATGTGTTTGACGTTCGGCAGATATATGCAAAAACAATCCTCACTCATCTATATACAAATATACACAAATACTATGAAAAAAGATTAAATATTCGCTGTACTCGAAACAATAACAAAGATTTACTACAAATTCCCATAACTCATACTACTTTTGGTCAACGAAGCTTCAGATACCTTGCAACCAGACTTTACAACATTCTTCCAATTAGTATAAAAAAATGTGATTCACAAAAAAATTTCAAAAAAAACATAAAAATTTGGATAAAAAATAATGATAGAGCATTTTCCGGTGCACTCACCCAAATTCGAAATTAGTATTAAACCAATGCTGTTATTATTGTACCAATATTATTGTTATTATTAATGCAACCATTGTATTGCGTGATTTTATTCTAATATAAGTGTAGGTATGTTCACAGTATAATAAATTGACGTAAAATTACTGCCTCAACACAGGCTAGCCTAGTGAGGCAGGTTACGAGAAACCTAAATTTATAATTATAAATCTCTATTGTTTAAGTACCTACTGTATATATGTATTTTGTTTTCTGTTATTAACTTTTGTACTTATCCAACTTCTAAACTCTACTTTTACTGTACTTATGATGTACTTTTTGTTTTTGTAGTTATAAATCTTAATTTTTTTTGTTCAATATATTATTATTATTATTAAGGTTTGCATAAAAGAATCGGTGAGCTCTGGCATAATGAAATTTGTACAAAAAAATTGCAATAGGTGGCACCCACGCTGTTTGAAAACTGAATTGAATGCGGGACGGTAGAAACGGGAGATTGGAATGGGGAGAGAGGAGGCGGAGTGGGAACGCGTGAGGGGAAGAGGATGCGGGAGAGGAAGGGGAGACAGAAGGGGAACGGGACGAATGGGAAAGAACACGCAGGGAGAAATAATTTCTTTATTAAGTGGCATAGCAACGCATGCCGGGAACCAGTTAATCATAAATATAATAATAATAGAAATGATTTCCAGGAACTTGAATGCAAAATATGTTCACCAAAAATACAGCCATGATATTATTATTATGCATACTTAATAATATTGACCGGTCAGTAGCTGAATGGGCATCGCATTTGGGTACCACCCGGGCGTCGCATGTTCGATTCCTCGGCTGGCTAACTCCTCCATCACGATACAAGCAATATTAAAAGATTTTCAAACATTGTTGGGTTATTCGTAACCCGGGAATTTGAGTCTTTTTAAAAAATATGTAGGTATGTATATTATGGAGTTTGTCTTTCTTTTAAAAGAAAAATTATACGTTTTTAGATTTTCCCGGCCAAAAGCAGTTTCGTTATTTATTTTTAAATAATACTTAAATAATCGCGGCATAAAACCAAAAAAAAAATGACGAAAGGAAATGTAGGTATATAGAGTTGGTTCATGTTTGCACCGTCGCCAACGTATAGAACTGCAGTAAATTGTGTTATTCCTTATGTTTATATCATAGAACAACACAACGTCGATTTTGAATCAATGTTATATTGCATATTAAAATATATAAATAAGTCAGGTACGCCTCATAGTCATTACACATGTATGGCCGTGTTGTAGGTTGCTTGAAACAAGGTAATGGGTTCAAGTGGTTTTATTAAAGGTTGCGTTAAAGTGAAAACAGATTTTAATACAATAGCACTTAAATATTAATTATCTGCTGTTTTACGCTGCTTTCGATAAATTTAATAAAAACTATACTAATTCATTCGAAACCATTTATTTTCAAAATGTTAGCAACTTTGTGTGTACAATATTCGCAGGCAATGCAGTAGAACTAGTAAACGTATATGGGGAAGGTTGGGGAATGTCTAGCTGTTCAGACTTAATAAACATAGACCACCATTCAGAATTGAAACGTTGCTTGAAATGGCTTTAGCCGTGTTTGGTGACCAGATCTGAATAGCCAGGTACTTCCCCACCTTCTTCTTCCCTACCTCCTTCCCTTCTCCACTATCTTCAGCCTCACAACATACCCTAATTGGGGATGCCATAGTTCCACTGGCTCCAGACGGGAGCAGTTGGGACTGTGCGATATTCATGTAAAAAAAAATGAAAAAAAGTCGACTTTCATCAAGGCGATACTGAGAGCATCTTCCACTCGAGGACGATTAATGAAGCGAAGAGCTTATAGCTCTGTCCAGGGGCGTAGGCACGGTGGGGTAAGGTGGGGCGTTTATCCCACTCTGGCTGGCCGATACATGACCTCTAGGATTGTCGATCGAGTCGCGTTTTCAAATTTATAGCACTTCATAAAATGGTTTTTCCTCCTTCCGTTCATATTCTTTGTATTCATAGAGCATAAAGCATGTATATATGATATAGAAGCCTACTTTTTTCGGTACCTACTCTAGATTTTTATTTTTTGCCCCACCCTAAATCAAAACCTGGCTACGCCCATCGCTCTGCCATTGTTGTGGTCGCTCTCAAGTTTTATCCTCATTTCCACTTGGAAATGACAGAACAGGAATGATAAATATCAATATAATAACGGTGACTTATAAATGGTTGAACCTGAAATAGTTGTTACTGCGGTTGAAGGAACCGGTTCCATGTAACCGGAACTTAAGTATCGTCCATCTCTAATAAATGGGTGTTTTCTATGGACAACTGTTTTAGCGCGCCAGCTGCTTAAACGTCAATTTGTCATATTATTTATTCAAATAAGTTGTTCTGAACGTGAATGATTAATTTATGCTCTGAATCTGAATTGTATTTAGTGGAATTACGATAAGAGCAATCATGAAGTTACTATGCGAAGTCGTCGTCATTAACCGACAACTTTTCAATTTAAATGTCGGAAACGCGCCGACACGCCACCTCAAGTCATCTCTTGCTTTTGGAAGAGAGATTAGAGATGAAAACGCATATTTCATATTGCATTTTAATTCAGTTAACAAAACCGGATTTCGATATAAAGTTAACGGAAACATCGAGATAGTGTTTACAAAGTTCTGCAATGAAGGAAAAGCTACGATTAGATTTAAAAATCCTCCAAATGATTTGTGTATTAGAGCAGAGAAATCCCAGTTAATGTCGTTTTTGAATATTTTGAAACTAGCTATAGCGGGAAATACGGAGAGCCTAAACCAGTACCACCTTTCCAACTACACAGCCACAGAGGTAATAGTCATTTCTATCTAACCATCGCGCCAAATACCGCAGGGGTAGGCAGAGAGGACGGACCGCCATATAACTCGATCTTTGCACACACTCCTTGCCTCTATTACATGCTCTTCTATTATTCGGACTCTTGACATGGCCCGACTCAAGTATCTGATTCACTTGATCGTGCCATGTTTTCCTCGGGCGTCCCAGACTTCTTCTACCATTCACATCATATATTCTCCTTACCTCGTTCATTCGCTCTACATGCCCAAACCATCTGAGCGTCCCTCTCTTAATTTTACTCATTAGGCTTACATCAGCCTTGCATTCTTTGCGGATCTCCACGTTTCTCATACGATCATACATGGTTTTACCTAAGCCATAAAGGGATCTAAAACCTCAGGGATCTCATTTCTACATTGAGATTATCCACCACTTACGGGCCATGCCTAGCGATTCCGTATTTTTTGTGAGATCGTTATTGGATAACGGACGTATTCTCCTGTCAGATTTGTGTGATTTTTATGACTGTTATTTGCGTTTTCTATGTACAACTTACATTAAAAGAGTAAATAATCATGCGTATTTGCAGGAATTCACGATTAAATCGATCAAAGCTAAAATATTTCATGTAACAATCACACAAATCTGACAGAAGATAACGTCCGTTATCCAATAACGATCTCACAAAAAATACGGAATCGCTAGGCTGGTATAAGTAACAGATGGTAACTCCTTCAAAGCTCTCGCAAGGACTCTTTTTTTGAATGAACGAATCTACATTTAATTTTGAACAAATCTAGACCTCCAGTGTCCCTGCATACGTTGTTAGTAAGCAGTATGCAAGTATCTATATCTCATTTCTACAGCATTCAGTCTACTTTCTTCCTTCCTCTGCCAGTTTCATGCCTCACCGATGGCTAGCTTCGCTTCTTTGAACAGTTTTTTGCTAGAGCCAAAGGTGTTCAGGCCTCCATTAATGGTGTTAGCTGCATTAACCCTAAAAATCATTATTTTTGAATGCAGGTAATAATCATTTTCTTATTTAATTTACTTCCACAGTTTTGTACAATGTTTCCAACTGTTGTGTGCCCGTGGATTGTGGTCATAAATAAACCAAAGCGGCCATTTCAGGCATGATTTCAATTCTATTTATTGGTCTATCACCAAACCGGGTGAAATGCAGATCCCGCCAATGTGGGGGATTTTAATAAAAATGCACTTTCTAGATGAGAAAAGTGTGGAAAAGTTGAATAAAAAAGAAATTAAGGCGCACTCGGCAAAATTGAGGGAGATACAGCCGTTTAAAGAATGTATGAAATGACACTTCGTGAACTCATACTACGCCATTTTGTTACTATAATGTTGGTATCTCAGACTTGCTATTAACGAAGGTTGATACGACTGTAGCCAACTTCGTGTGATAAGGCGCGTATGAAAAACAGAATTAATAATGGTCACAAACCATGTTACACAAACCTGGCATAGCCGCTAAACTACTTGAAAACTGGGATGTTTTTCTTGCGTTGACGCAAGTAGGCGTTATAAAGGGGCACAAACCATGTTACACAAACCATGTTTAGCGTAGTCTTAGGTTAGGTTACTTTAATTTGGAAGGTGATAAACAGTTTAAAAAATCGTTGAAAAAAAGTCCGCTAGACAAATTTCATAATTACGCGTTCATCTATCACATGAAGTTGGCTACAATTATATACAAACATTATAGTAACAAAATGGCGTAGTATGAGTTCACGAAGTGTCATTTCATACATTCTTTAAATGGCTGTATCTCTCTCAATTTTGCCGAGTGCGCCTTAATTTCTTTTTTATTCAACTTTTCCACACTTTTCTTATCTAGAATCATTTTTATTAAAATCCCCCACATTGGCGGGATCTGCATTCCTCCCACCAAACCTTCTGGAACATGTTGCAAATATACAAAATATTATTACAATAAAAAAAACATTATTTATGCATTAAACCGCTTACTCGTTAATACGGAATATTTTTTATTCAAACACTTAGATTTAGCTTTATTATTACGAAAAGTGAGTATTTATGTCGGGGGAGACCAAAAAACATGCAAAAAGTATGCATTTAACATTTAAATTTTGTTAAAATTTATTCACTCCCGCGGTAACACCATTGTTTATCCATCGTTTTTATTTTAACATTTCATAGACAATGCTGCCAATCATAGAAAAAATATTGTTGCGTAAAACAAAGTGAATGCATTATTGCCAAGTTTGTACCTGTATTTATAACAGTAGAACATGGAAAGAAATGTATTAGAATAATTACACAAACCCGCTAGACAAACCCTGCTTTGCCAAACAAACCATTCAAAACCTTCATTCTGGGATGTATTTTAAAATTATGATGAAATGCGAGTTTATTTTAGAGAATTTATTTAATAAGATTGGTACTTCCGACAAATGTCATATTTGATTGTCTATTAGTTAAAAAAGGAACATTTCGTATTATCCGTGAGGTGGACTAACTGCATATTTACAAAAAAACATATAAATTTGTTTTAGACCACTTTTATTTTATAAACACTCTACCGGTTTCGGAAGCACCCTTCCTCCGTCAGGAGAATATTATAACTAACCTATGTTACAGAATATTGACAGATTTACAAATTTTAGGTGTTTGAATGGGAGGTAAGCAAAGTTAGAACGTTGCGATGTATTATAATACACGTCTTTGCGATGTAAGCGAGACACAAGTATTGCTGTCTTTTTTTTATTTCGCAACGTAGCGCACTGTCTATCTCAGTTAGCTTAGTTGCCGAGCAGAAGTATCTTTTGTGAATAAGGAATCGTTTCCACACGTAATCTCCTGTCAAATTTGTGTGAGGCTACGTCCGCACAGGCAGGCGGCTGGCTTAGCGCCTAGAGCCTAGTGGCAAAAAACCAACACGTTGGTTTACCTGGATACACGCTAAGCGGCTATCTACTACCTATCTAGGCTCTAGGCGCTAAGCAAGCCGCCTGCCTACGCGGACGTAGCCTAATTGTTTAAAGTTTGCAATTGCCTTTTTTTATGGACTGTCAGCTGTCGTATTTCAATTAGCTTAAAACATGAAATGCATAATTATTTATTCGTTTAATGTACGTTTAAAGTTGTATACTATGGATTTGACATTTGCAAAGTTTCGTTTCACTTTTAGACACGGATTATGAGAATTACACTTCTTTTCAACAATTGCTACAAAAATCAACTATTTACCAGCACAAAATATGTTATTGGGGTTATTTGAGCAATAATAAGTAATTCATGCGTATTTACGCGGGCTGTCCGTAAAATAAGGTCTCCAAGGTGCTGCAGTCGCGAAAAATGATTTTACGCGCCATCTTTTAACACTGGCGTGTAGCCTGGTTTCCCCTTGCCAAATCCCCAGTCCCAGTCCCACGATGCACTCTCTGTGACGCTTAGTCTCGGTGTGGTAGCCGTTCGTGATGGAGCTCAACTTGCCGCACCCGCCAGGTGTGAGTTACGCTTTGTAATTCGTTTTAAAACTTTGCTTCGGCGAATCTGAATAAAGCCACTGGGATTGTTCCTTTGTCTCTGGTGTCATGTAGTGTATCTAGGTCTCGTCCCAGTCACAATTGAGTCCAAGAAATTTGCCCCATCGATGTCGTAGCACTCAAGGAATTCGCGGGCTGCTTCAACCCGTTGTTTTTTGTGATCTTCGTCTCCCAAATGTTCTGTTAAAATCTTGTCAATAGTGGTCTTACTGACATCAGGGATCATATCAGAGAGCTCCCCAACCGTCGATCTGCAATCATTGTTTTTTTCACTTTGGCAATTTTTTCGTCTGAAACTGATGGCCGTACGGTACGCTTTTAAATTCTCTGCACCATTTGCGCACATTTTCGCACTCATACCTGTTTTCCGTACACATCAAGTAGCTGAGAATGAATTTCTACCAAGGTTTTCACAAAAAAACTAATTAAGAGCGTAATTCACCCCTGGCAGGTGCAGCGAGCGCAAACTCCATTGCGAATGGCTGCCACACCGAGACTAAGCGTCACAGAGGATGCATCGTGGTGGGGATCTGGTAAGGGGAAACCAGACTACACGCCAGTGTTAAAAGATTGCGCGTAAAATCGTTTTTCGCGACTGCAACACCTTGGAGACCTTATTTTACGGATAGCCCTCGTATATTGAAACTTCGCAAATGTCAAATTCATGGTCAACCCTAAATGAATAAATAATCATATAAACTTGCAGCGTTTCATGTTACTAGTTGAAATACGCTAGCTGACATCATAAATAAACCAAAACACTGACATATCAGTCCGTACAAAAAGCAATTGCAAGTCATAGACAATCATACATATTTGACAGGAGATTACGTAATCGATTCCGTATCCACAAAAGATACAGAATTGCATAGCAGAGCTTACGCGTCGGCAGCTATGTCACCACCGTAAGTGTAATAATTACGGAGACATACATAAACCATACGTTCCAAAGGCGTCTTTTGTGTAAATGATTGTCTTTTGTGTAATTTTCAGACCTCTTCTTATAAACGTGGTTTAGCGTAAAAAATATTATTATTTTAAAGGCACAGATAAGGGCGCCCCCCACAAGGCTGATCATCGACGGAGACATCTCAAGGTACCCTATGCGAGGCCTGCCGCGCTCCCTGCTGCATCTGCAGATCAGCGGCGTGCATCTGCAGACCTTCCGCCGTGAGATCCTCTGCCTCCGCTCGCTGCAGACCCTCAATCTGTCGCAAAACCTATTGCAAAAACTGCCACCGGAACTTGGTAGGATGATTTCTCTCACACTCTAAGCATGAATTCCCTTTCAACTCAAGGGGAACGTATGCGCGGCCCATTTCTGCCTGTTTATACAAATCTTAGATTTGGATTTGAGATCAAAATACCCAACCAAACTGAAAAATTATTTTTGTAATCAAAAGGTATCTCAAATATCTAGTCAGGATGTGAGCTACTTTATTTATTTTTGCTTTAAATTATAAGATATAGGCCGTTAAAGATTTTAGTGTTTCATGATTTTGGAGGCAACTTAGGAAATTATTTGTGAGTAAAATAAAAACATTAAAAAAATAATTTTACTATATTTATTGCGAAAATACAATGAAAAATAAAATAAAAAATTCTTAAAAATGCATTTTTTTGGGTAGTAATTTTAATATATTATATGACTATTTTTTATTCCGCCGTAAATAGGTAATTTGTATTTTTAATTTACACCCATCAAAATGATTTTTTTTATAAAGTTTTATTTTTTATTTTATACTAGCAGACCCAGCCACACGTTGCTGTGGCTAACAAAACACAACGCCATTACCCAACCTTTATAAATTCCACACCATCTGCTTGCCAGCTGCCCGCTGCCTGAATTGAATATTTGAATTTATCGACTTTTCTCTACTATAATAAGCGTGTATTATACATATAAACTAATTAACTCGCCACTAATTATACAATGCTTGCAATGCAACACTGGATATTTCAA
This sequence comes from Limnephilus marmoratus, assembly GCA_917880885.1. NCBI lineage: Eukaryota > Metazoa > Arthropoda > Insecta > Trichoptera > Limnephilidae > Limnephilus > Limnephilus marmoratus. The sequence continues at coordinate 1,140,701 of OU862930.1, forward strand.
AAGGGAAAATCAAATACCTACTTACTCTAGGACATCTATTTTCCAATTTCTTCCGTAGAACGAATTTCAAAAGTGACTATAGTACGGCCCGCCAGCCGTTTTAAATCGCACAAAAATATGTTTTCTTTGAATTTCTCGGCTTTTCTCTAATATAATTTACATGTATTATACATATAAATATTCCTCTTCAATCATTCTATCTATTGGTGAAAACCGTATTAAAAGATTAACGCGCACATCCGTTTTGAACGACTTCATTTTATACTATGTAATGATGATAATGATTTCATCATATTTGTATGATAAATATAGTAAACAATTTTTTTTTGTTTTTCATTTACCCACAAATAATTGCCCAAATTGCCTCTAAAATCCAGAAACATTAAAATATTTAATGGCCTATATCTTATAATTTAAAGCAAAAATAAATAAAGTAGCTCACATCCTGACTAGATATTTGAGATAACTTTTGATTACAAAAATAATTTTTCAGTTTGGTTGGGTATTTTGATCTCAAATCCAAATCTAAGATTTGTATGAAATGGGCAGAAATGGTCCGCGCATACGTTCCCCTTAAAATAAAAATAATTTTTATACATTACTAACATATAAGTTTAATTCACACAAAAAATACAACATTAACCACTCCGGTCTATCGCGAATATGCACTTTTTTGTCTTAAACAAACTATCAGATTTATAAAAAATGTTATTTCCACTTCGCAATAGCTCTATAAATGAAACATTTCCGAATGTAGCCGAATACTAAAAACTAATTTTTGAATGGTTATGAAATAAGCTTTCAAATTGTTATATTGCAAATAAATATATTGTAAATATTTCCCTATCGAGTCCACGCTCAAAAACACTTTAAAAAATTAAAACAAATTGTACTAGGTAGATTACAGTTAGTAATAAGTAATTTGGTAACCGGAATTGAAAAATATTGCATTTTAATGGTTATTTTGTTATCTTTAAAAACGCGAAATGTCATTTCTCAAGGAACGCCAAGTTGTTAATTACGACGGCAAACGTCTCGTGTGATTTTTCTTGTTTATGAAACCGAACAAAATAATGATTAATACGCATTATTTATCATTTCCGAAGATTGCAATTCGTACTTATTAATGTCTATCTGACAGAAAGTGATTTTTTCTTTTAAAAATGCGTATTTCATCGTCGTAATTAACATGGCGGACCTTGATAAATGACATTTCGCATTTTTAAAATTAAAAAAAAAACATGAAAAGCAATATTTTTCAATTCCGGTTACTGAATTACTTATTACTAACCATTATCTACCTAGTACAATTTGTTTTAATTTTTTAAAGTCTGTTTTGAGCATGGACTCGATAGGGAAATATTTACCATAAATATTAACATTTGTACAGGGTGCGGTACGGAAACTTGGTGATTTGAATTGGACGCCGACGAGCGAGGCGTGGTCAGAAAGGGGTGGGGAGGGTCTCATTGGAAAGAGGGGGTCTTGAAGTTTTGTTACACTACAAGCCAGTTGGCGTCATGCGTTGGACAAAGGAACAGCGTGCGTTTGCCGTCGAGGCCTACTTTTCACAACACTTCCACAAGCGCCTTTTCTCCTTGGAGGGGTGACGTACCGTGGCTGGCGCGCTCCCCCGATTTGGCATCCTGCGATTTTTTTTATGGGTATATCTCAAATCCATCGTTTATAAAGACAAACCCCGGACCCTGCAACACCTGAAGGACAACATCCGCCAAGCCATCACTAACATTCCCCTTCGATATGCTCAAAAGAGTGGAGCGAAACTTCAAATCTAGGGTAGATCAGTGTATCACTAATGAGGGCCGCCATTTGCCCGATGTCATTTTTAAAGCTAGTTAAAACAAAAATTCAGAATGTGTACTAGACGATACAAAAAGAATTAAATCGATATATAAAGTACTTTTTCTTTTATTGACTTTTCAAATCACCAAGTTTCCGTGCCGCACCCTGTAAATATGAAAATATAGAATGCAAACATAAAAATAATGTTAAATGTGATGTTTTTATGTGAAAACGGTACTAAAATCACGGATTATGTTAAAAAAAAAAAAACACTTATTCTATTGTAGAAATGTATAATAAACAATTTCGTCACCTCACTTTTTTACCATTTAAAAAATTTACATTGTCTAACAGCGCGTAGGCGATTTGGCGTGTGAAAACTGTTTCTACAAATTAAGCCTTTTTTATGTAATTCTGTGGACAATTTTGAATAGAGTTGTGAAGGTTGATTCAATATGGATCTTCTACTTTTTGTTTTAGGGTTGTCACTAGAACAATAAGTTATTATGATTTCTGTGGGAACACTGAAAACACGCTTATTGTACTTGACTGCAATTATTATATTGTCGTGTAAACACGCTTATTGTACTTGACTGCAATTGTTATATTATCGTGTAAACACGCTTATTGACTGCAATTGTTATATTGTCGTGTAAACACGCTTATTGTACTTGACTGCAATTGTTATATTATCGCGTAAACACGCTTATTGTACTTGACTGCAATTGTTATATTGTCGTGTAAACACGCTTATTGTACTTGACTGCAATTGTTATATTGTCGTGTAAACACGCTTATTGTACTTGACTGCAATTGTTATATTGTCGTGTAAACACGCTTATTGTACTTGACTGCAATTGTTATATTGTCGTGTAAACACGCTTATTGTACTTGACTGCAATTGTTATATTGTCGTGTAAACACGCTTATTGTACTTGACTGCAATTGTTATATTATCGTGTAAACACGCTTATTGTACTTGACTGCAATTGTTATATTGTCGTGTTAACACGCTTATTGTACTTGACTGCAATTGTTATATTGTCGTGTAAACACGCTTATTGTACTTTACTGCAATTGTTATATTATCGTGTAAACACGCTTATTGTACTTGACTGCAATTGTTATATTGTCGTGTAAACACGCTTATTGTACTTGACTGCAATTGTTATATTATCGTGTAAACATGCTTATGGGTCGGAGTGGTTAACCTCTCAGTTCTCGATACTTTTTCAGAGGATCAAAATATTTCCTCTTTGCAATAAAATCCAAATAAATGGAATATTTCTGAACATATCCGAAAACTAAATACTGTTTTTTAAAGGTGATAAAATACACTTTCAAATTTTATAAATCGAAGTAAACATAATTTTTGTAGTATAAAATTTTTGCTTGGAAACATAAAAAAGTTTTAAAAATGGCTCACCTTTTTCTAACTAAAATTACTGAAAACGGCATCACATCTGCATTTTATTAGACAAATAAATATGTTAACGTTATTGTCGCCTCACTTTTTTGTCGTTCTGTGTAAAAATATTGATTAAAAAATTCACAGTTTCATAATTTTTTTTCAAATTGGAATCTGAAACTTTTGTTTCATAGAGGTATACATTTTACTCATTTTGTGGTTAACTTTTAGATTAGAATATAAAGCATGGTGTTTACTCTTTTTTAACACCGTTTAGATCATATTTCAAACTGTGAGAGTAAGGGAGATACAATGATTTCTATGAGACCTATATGAGTTGTTCCGAAAAGCAAAGAAACTAGCTTGAGAAGTTAATTTTACAAAAATTTACCAAATTTAACCGTCAGGCTAATTTTTTCGCCTTTGAGAACAGCTCACTTAGGTCTTATAAAAATCGTTGTATTCCGTTACTAACGTAGTGAGAAATATGATCTAAACACTGTAAGAAGGAGAAAATACCAAGCCTTATATTCAAATCTTTACACCAACTTTGTGAATTTTTTATTAATTATTTTTTTATGAAACCACAATTGAAAACAGAGAAATGATTGCATTCATTTAGATGTGCTGGCATTGATGGCCGGCCATATACACAGTCTAGCGGTAGCGGTAAGGCTCTTCACTCCCAATCCAAAGGTTGCAACTCGTAGTACAAGCGGGAAACTGGAGACTCCACATCACATTTGGAGTCGATTTTGTGGTATAATTTTTTTTGATTTGAGCTTTGGTTTTCGAGTAAATCGGATCCAAAGTTGGAATTTTTTTGGTTAAATTTGAAAAAATTGTTCACTAGGGGATTGATTTCAGCTATGTAATGTCTTATAAAATGCACCGAAGGGTAAACCGGACTCAAAAGTTTTTTTAACCCTTTAGTTGCCGAAAAAATGGAAAAATAGAAAAAAAATAATACTAAAATCGAAATGCTGAGATCGAAAAAAATAAGTTTTTTTGGGTTCTCTACATGATGTAGATTCACCAGTTTCCCGTTTCCCGCTTGTACTACGAGTTTCCGGACACGTTGTATAGTATATTTTCGGAACGTTCCAGAGTGGAAGATACTCCTAGTATCGCCCTGGTGCAAAAATACCATTCAGAATTGAAACGTTGCTTGAAACGGCGTTAGCCGTGTTTGGTGACCAGATCTGAATAGCCAGATACTTCCTCACCTTCCTCTTACCCATCTCGTTCCCCTCCCCACTACCTTCAGCCTCACAACATGCCCCAATTGGGGATGCTATCGTCTCACTGGCTCCTGAAGGGAGCAGCTGAGAGTCTTGTGTGGTATCACTATAAAAAATAAAATAAAAATCTAGGAGGTTAACCACTCAGATACGTAAGCGGATATACGTGATTATATAGCGATAGCAGTTAAGTACAATAAGCGTGTTTTCACATCAACGTGTCTGTTTCCACAGAAATCTTTATAACTCCGTTATTGTTCTAGTGACATCCCTAAAGCAAAAAGTAGAAGGTTGATAATAAATCACGCTGCACATCCCTATTCAAGTTGTCCATAGAAATACATAAAAAGACCTATCGAAATACATGAAAAGCCAAATCGCCTACGGCCGCTAGACATTGTTATTTTTTATTAAATATTCTTGTATGAAATGATAAAAAAGTGAGGTGACGAAATTGTTTATTATACATAAATAAATGTTTGCATTCTAAATTTTAATATTTACAAATCTATTTGTAATATAACAATTTGAAAGCTTATTTCGTAACCTTTGAAAAACAGTTTTTAGTATTCGGCTACGTTCAGAAATGTTTCATTTATAGAATTTTAATTGTGAAGCGGAAATTTCACAAAGTTTTTGTAAATCTGACATTTCGTTTAAGACGAAAAAAGTGCATATTCGCGATAGATCGGAGTGTTTAATGGGCGTATATTTAGAAGTTGATTGTTTGTTCAGGGTCCATGCCGAACTTAGTGGAGTTAATCCTGGGAGGAAATAATCTTGGAAACATGTACCATTTAGACTGGAGGTGGATGGAAGGAGCACAGGTACCAACAAATACATTCATTAGTAGAGTTAATCCTGGGAGGAAATGATCTTGGAAACATGTACCATTCAGACTGGAGGTGGATGGAAGGAGCACAGGTACCAACAAATACATTCATTAGTAGAGTTAATCCTGGGAGGAAATGATCTTGGAAACATGTACCATTTAGACTGGAGGTGGATGGAAGGAGCACAGGTACCAACAAATACATTCATTAGTAGAGTTAATCCTGGGAGGAAATGATCTTGGAAACATGTACCATTCAGACTGGAGGTGGATGGAAGGAGCACAGGTACCAACAAATACATTCATTAGTAGAGTTAATCCTGGGAGGAAATGATCTTGGAAACATGTACCATTCAGACTGGAGGTGGATGGAAGGAGCACAGGTACCAACAAATACATTCATTAGTGGAGTTAATCCTGGGTGGAAATGATCTTGGAAACATGTACCATTCAGACACATTTTTCAGTCTTTCATGAATGTTAATTTTTGCATTTCACCTTCTACAGTCAAGAATCAATCACAGAACGCTATCTATTACGAACATTGATGTCAGCCATTTTGCAAGCGTCTGCAGTGCTGCCACCTGTTGATGCAAAAAGTTACTACTCCAGCAGATTGTGGTAGGCTTGAGGAATAGCACCAAATTCAAAATTTTCACTTAACTAACAAATTTAAGTAGAAAAAAAAGGAGGCATTAGTTATTTACTGACCCTCGTAATAGTGGTGATTTCCTCCCTTTCCTGAGCTGTGAGTTATTCCAGATTTGCCGCAATCTCCGACTTCTGGACCTCAGCTCCAACCACATCAACGGTCACGCTCCGCACACCCTGACCCGCTTCTCCCGCCTGGTGACCCTCAACCTCAGCTCCAACAATCTCCGCCACCTGCCCCGGGGGTTCGGCAGGATGACTTCCCTTCAGTGAGTTCTATTTACACCAGTATTTCACGCTGGTTCTTTTTATGTGATTTTATTTTGAAGAGTTTTATTTCACATGTACATTTGTGACTTCATTTTTAACTAGCCCGGCGATGCCCGGGTTTACACAGAGTTTTCGAAATCAAATGTAGACAGTGACCTTCCTCTTGTTTTGAAGGTCACATATGCAAAATTTCATCAAATTCGGCATAAAACTGTAGATTTGCAAACAAATCAAATCCACACTACCTGCTTGCCATCCCGCTCGTCCACCACATACAGACATTCTCCTTTATATATTATATATTTCAACCAATTTACACAAAACCTTGACAAATTAAATACCCAAACCTTCCTCATGAATCACTCTATCTATTGGTGAAAACCGCATGAAAATCCGTTCAGTAGTTTTTGAGTTTATCGCGAACAGACAGATAGACGTGGCGGAGGACTTTGTTTTATAATATTTAGAGATTATCTGTTAGTGAATGACACGGATGTGTCAAAATCGGTAGCAGATAAATAAATATTAAGTAACAAATGTACATTTAAAGTAAAACACTTCAAAACAAAATAGCTAGAAATTGTTACATAGTTAATAAAAGCCCCACATTAACCCCTCGGACCTCAAAATGTTTCCGCTTTGCAGAATCCAAAAATCCAAATAAATGGAATATTTGTGAATGCATCCGAAATCAAAAACTGTTTTTGAAAGGTTATGAAATTCACTTTCAAATTTTATAATTTTAAATATACATATAATTATACTTTTGAATGTAGCTATAGCTATAACTTTGTGGTTATCCATTATTAAAAACACTCTCATTTCAGTACTGTCTCACGAAAACACTCCGCCTTCCACTCCATGATACACCACTTAGTAAATGTCCCAATGTCTAATAATAATTTCACAATGATGTAAACATTACACCATTAAATTTATATGACGAGAATGCCAACATTCTTATAAATACTAACCAGGAATTATTAGATTCCTGGTCAAATAAAATTATTCATGCAAAACACTTCAATTACCTCAACCAAACGTATGTTGACAAACTTTCGTCAAACAAATGGTTGAGCATTGGAGAGTTGAGCGCAGAAATAGAAGGATTTATGCTTGCCATTCAAGATAGAGTCATTAATACTAAAAATTATAGGAAGCATATAATAAAAGATATAAATCAAATTGATGATTTATGTAGAAAATGTTTGGCTTTTCCGGAAACTATAGAACATATTATATCGGGATGTTCTATATTAGCGCCGTCCGAGTACATATTTAGGCACAATCAGGTTTTAAAAATAATTCACCAAAGTTTGGTAATTAAACATAACTTGATTGACTGCCGTAATATAGTACCATATTATGAATATGAACCAAATTCATTTTTAGAAAATGAATTTTATAAAATATATTGTGATAAAACTATACTAACAGACAGAACAATTAGTCATAATAGACCTGACATAGTTTTACATGACAAAATTAAAAAAATAACTTATATCATTGATGTAGCTATTCCAAATTCCTGTAATATTCAAAAAACTGTTTCTGAAAAAATAAGAAAATACACAGATTTAGGAAATGAGATTAAAAGAATTTGGCATTCTCGGACTATAAAAATATTACCATTTGTTATTTCGGCCACTGGCATAATACCTAGGAATCTGATTCAAAATTTAAGCATATTAGATTTGTCAAAGAATTTGTATATAAAAATGCAAAAATCTGTCATTTTAAATACATGTAGGATTACAAAAGATTTTTTAAATATTTATATTGAGGGATCAGTAGGATTTATAGGTTCAATTAGAAATGCCACAGAGCCGAACCCTCTGATATGAAAATATCTGGAGTCGGTGAATTATATTCCCATTTGGTCTCTAGTAGGTTGACATGTTGTTCTTGTATTGTTTTGTATTTATAATACTTATATAGTGCAATTGCATAGCGTGGATTCACTAGATGATCATTTGGGGAAGTGTATGAAAGGGTTTAGTTTTTCCTTCTTTATTTTTATTTTTTTTTTTTTGGGGGAAAATTTAACCCGGACATTAAAATCTGGTGCGTTAATAATTTTTCAGTTCAGTGTTGCAAAAATTTTCATTCTAATATTAAACCAGCTTTTTATACAAGAAATAATGTTTGTAATTTTTTGAGGAACGCTAAAGATAAAGACCATAAATTGACTATTTCCGGAATATGTAAACTCAAATGTAATGACTGTCCCTCATTTTATATTGGAAAAACAATGCGTAATTTTGAAGTCAGAATCAAAGAACATTTAGGCTACGAACGCACAGGCAGGCGGCTTGCTTAGCGCCTAGAGCCTAGATAGGTAGTAGATAGCCGATGGATAGCCGCTTAGCGTGTATCCAGGTAAACCAACGTGTTGGTTTTTTGCCACTAGGCTCTAGGCGCTAAGCCAGCCACCTGCCTGTGCGTTCGTAGCCTTAAGGTGTCTTAATAAAAATATTTTTTCTGACAATAAAGCACATATAAATTTGTTGTAGACCACTTTTATTTTATAAACACTCTACCGGTTTCAGAAGCACCCTTCGTTCGTCAGGAGAATATTATAACTAAGTTATAATAAACTAAGTTATAATACCCGAACCCGCCTCCCAAATTTACGACGTATATCAATGTTTTTATTAGTGTTTAACAACTATAATATGTTTCCAGCTATCTGTCTGTCGCAAACAACAATCTCCAATCCCTTCCGGCCACCATGCTGCAGATGAAGCTTCAACAAGTGGACTTCTCCGGAAACCCTTTCTTCCGTGGCGAACCACCGAGCCCCAACCCTGCCATGGTCTTTCAACTGGGATCCCTCCTGGAAATCGCAGGATCTGCAGTCCTCAATTACAAGCTACACTACGCAAGAAACATAATACCCTTAACGCTGGTGGAGTACTTAAATGCCTCCAATTACTGCGGAGCGTGCGGGTTAGCAACCTTAGATTCGGGTGTAAATTATAGGAAAATCAAAGGGAATTTACGCAATCTCTTTCCCATGGTGACATTAGACTCTTCTGTTGACCCTGTTGTTAATTTTGATTGTTATTATTGCTCCTCTAATTGCTCCAAGCTTTTAATGAGACGTTTTACGTGAATTTATCTTTTTTGTGTCAGTTGCTATCAGCATCTCTAGGTGTAATTTCTTTTACAATGATACTCTCTATATAATAAATAAGGTTTTATAAATCATGTAGATTAAATTAGGCTATTTAAAATTTTCAACCTTTCAAGATCAGAGTATTGGTATTATTAATTATTTTTGTGTTTAATAGAGAACTCCAGTCCAATTTTTTTATTTTTTTAAATGAATAATGACCTTCTGACTTAAATAACTTCATTTTTTTTTAAGAGTTTGTTTTAATAGTTAATATAATTGTCAAAGTTTTAATTTTTCAAGATCCCCCGAAAACCACCGTAGGTGTAGTAGTGAATCTTGTGACGTCATCGATCCTGAAAATTTTTCAACAGGTGTTCATTTTGTATGACAGTTATACGGAAGAAAGTATGGTACTATTCGATAAGTTAAAACATTATTTAGGTGGAATTATTTATTTATTATATTATATTATTATATTTTTCAATATTATTACGGGAGAGTGGTATAGAAATTGTTTGAAATAATTATTTTTTGAGCTTTTAAAATCAATACTATCTCAAACGAAGCATCACCTGCACACTGCACAGTTGTAGGCAAATAAGATACAGTGCCGACCAGCTGATCGATGGCGGCCATTTTGATTTCGAAGTAGAAGTGGGTCGTTCGCGAACGAGTCGGCTCAGTGACCCGGATCTTCATACGGATCCGTAAGATCCGGTTCCGTAAGACCGATCTTCAAAGCTACCGACACACTGACACACACCTTAACAACAGTGCTTCTTCGATTTTAATTTATTTTCTTTAAGAACAAAAATTGATTTACAGTGTTCTGTATATTCAGTGTCATTGCACTTTAAAATAATATTTGACAGTTAAATTGATGTTGCCAGCCTACAAATTTTGTATTTCCATTTATAATATTTTCTACTCTTAATTGACAGACTGTATATGTGACTTTGTAATTTTAGGGTATTATTAGGTAGTGTTATGTACGTGCCTCCAGATATTGTGATTTAATAAAAAATATATATTTTTTATACTTTTGTGTCTTATTTCAAGTCAATTCCGAGTTCTCAGCCTTTTTTAACTATCAAAAAACTATCAGCAGGGTGTCTTCACCTTCACCGTGCATAATCAGCCGGAGGCTGCAGTCTCAAACAAGTCAGCAGAACTTTTTTAAATTTTTTTATATTAACTCCACACAGGAGGCCCTGAGGAAAATAATTTCCCTCAGGGCCTCTGGGATGCAGTGTGGAGGGTCTTTTTGAGGAGAGGAAGGAATGAACATTGGTCTTGAAGAGACCCATGTTGTAGGAAGGAGGAAACACAGAGGCCGGCAAATCATTCCACAGCCGAGCTGTTGAACACAAGAACGAGTCGAAGAAACGACCTGTTCTCTTGTGACAAATGTCAACTGTGTACAAAAGTTGGGCACGTGTTTGGCGTGTTTCCCGGCTATGCACCGGTGCCGAAGGGATTAATGATGCTAGTTCCTCGGAGCATCTTCCATTGTAATACCGGTAGAACAAGGATAGCAATCCCACCCGATCCCACCTGTGCTCTAAAGATTACAATCCGTCTGTTAAGATGGGAGAATCTATCAAACGGACTGCCCGTTTCTGCAGAGTCGAGGGTATTTTTCAGGTATTTTGGAGCTCCAGACCAGAGGTGGCTGCCAAATTCAACCGTGGGGCGCACTTGTGATTTATACAGGGTTAGCAGTTGTGTACTATTAAAGTATCTGCGGGCCCTGTACATGCCCAGTTTTTGGGAGGCTAACTTTACTCTGGAACATTTGGCTGTCATCAGTTCTTTTGTTTTGCTCTTTCAAAAAATATTCTTAAACCAATCTTTTTATTGTGTTTTGGCTGTAAAAAGTTTAGTGTGTTGGAATCTTCTCCCCCCTGATCTTCCAGGAGTCACTTCTTGCTGCTCATTTACAGATATTTATATAATTTTTTTTACTTCTGTCACTTTTTATTTTAGCTGTAAATTTTTTGAACAATGGAGGAGGATTTCCCTCCTGTACCCCTTACAAAGCCCCCAGATCCCCCTCCTGACCCTCCAGATGGAGACATTTCAGATAAAATAGACTTTTCAGAACATTCAAACATTTCAGACAATGAATCTGTCATCCTAACCTCAATTAAAAAAAGAAAAATTAGTCCCCTTTCCCCAAAAAAACATGATTCGCCTTTGTCTTCTCAGTCCCCTCCAGCTCTTCCTCAACCTCCTCCAACGCACTTTTACTCTACTCATTCCCGTGGCCCCTACATTGTATATGCGCAAAAAACTGAACAAGGTAAAACCATCCATCCTCTTGAATTTGGTAAATTTCTTTCAAATAACAAGAACCTTTCGATTAAACCTGGAGGTGTTAAAGCCGAGGGTCGCTTCCGAATCTCTGTTGAATTCCTGTCAGGTTCAGCCGCCAACAACTTTATCAAAAATATATTTATTTCATCAAATTCTAAATTCAAGGCGTACATCCCAACTTTCAATGTCACTCGAATGGGCCTGGTCAGGGGTATCTCGACCGATCTGTCCATTCCAGAAATCCTGTCCTCACTTTCAACCCCCCAACATATCGGCAATCCCATAAAAGCCAGGAGGCTAAATTATAAGGACACCTCTGAGGGCATCGTTTCCTGGAAGCCCTCCCAATCTGTCGTCATCACATTCGAAGGACAATCTCTTCCCTCCCATATTTATTTATTTTTCAACTCCTTACCAGTTGAAATGTACACTTATCCCACCACTCAATGTTACAACTGCTGCCGTTTTGGTCATACCAAAGCTGCATGCAGATCCCCTCCCAGATGTTTCAAATGTGGAGAAAACCACTCGGCTGACCAATGTTCTTCTCTCTCTTCACCTAAATGTTTTAACTGCTTAGGCGCTCATTCCGCCATTAACTCTTCTTGCCCCGAACAATCTCGCCAAAAAAATATAAAAATTTCTATGGCCTCTGAGAACTTGTCTTTTCTGCAGGCTTCTAAATTATTCCCGCCTGTCAAAAAATCATTTTCCGAGGTTTTATCCAGTAACTCTTCATCCAACCGTCTCGCCTCCTCCTCAACATCTTCCCGTTCATCAAAATTCACATACAAAAACCCTATCTCTAAACAGGCTCGTGGATACGATCAGCATCAACACAACTCACTTCTCTTAAATCCCAATGGTTCTCCTCTTTCACACGCCACAAATGGGTGCGCAAACAATTATAATTCATCCTCAACAAACTATCAAAAGCTTTCTGAACAACTCTCCCAAGATAATTCTTCATTTATTCAAACTCTTATTATGCTTCTAATTGACCTAATTTCTTCTCAAACTAATCTACCGTCCAACGCTGCTTCTATTATTTCCACATTAAAATCATTTATCCAAAATGGCTCTTCAAGATGTCAGAATTCTTCAGTGGAATAGCCGCAGTGCTATTTCTAACAAATCAAACCTTCTTAACCTATTAAATTCAAACCTTGTTTCTGTGGCTGCTATCTCGGAGACATGGTTTACTCCATCCACCCACTTTAATGTGGGAGGGTACTCCTGTCTCCGCGATGATCGCCCGGAAGGTACGGGCGGTGGTGCTGCCCTTTTTATTAAAAAATCCCTTCCGTTTTTCCCAATAAATAATATCAAACCCCCCAATGCTGACTTTCAAATGGTTGCAGCTAAAATAAAGGACACTTCCTTTGTTTCTATCTATCTTCCCCCAACATCGCACTTCAATAAACAAGCGTGGTTGCAAATTGTCCGTCAACTAAGCCCTCCTTTCTTTTTATTGGGTGATTTTAATGCCCATTCCCCCGTCTGGGGTTCTGCTTTCTGTGATCGAGACGGTCGAAGTGTGATGGATTTCCTAGATGAATCCAACCTTTTTCTTTTGAATGACGGATCTCCTACTAGAATCTCTCGCCCCAACACAAACCCCAGTGCAGTGGATCTCTCCATATGCTCTATTAATCTGGCACCTCTCTCCTCGTGGGTGGTGTCCCCCGACCCTTGCTCCAGTGATCATTTCCCGATCACCATCACTTATCAAACTTCTTTCCATTCAGACAAGTCCCATATTTCGACAAAGATTAAAACAAAACACACCAAATGGGACGAATTTAACTCACATATGGATAAGTTTATACAAAATTTATCCTATACCGATACATTATCTGTCAAAGATGACTACGATAACTTCAAATCAATGCTCGTAACTGCAATCAATAAATCAAATCCTCCCCCTAAAACCAAATCTCTCAAAAAACTCCCTCCAACTCCCTGGTGGGATGAGGAATGTTCCAAAGTAGTGAGAATTCGGAAAGCTAAATCTCTTTCCTATCGTCACAATATGACTATGGAGAACTATCTCGTATACAAAAATGCCGAAGCCAATGCCAAAAGGGTATTGAGGTCAAAAAAAAAATCCGGGTGGTACAACTTCTGCAGTTCAGTATCTCCGAACACTCCAATTTCGGAAGTTTGGTCTATGATTCGAAGATTTCGATCCTCCTTCAGTCCAACATCTCCTCGAGCTTCTCATTCTAAATGGATAGACGAGTTCTTAGACAAAATTGCCCCCCCTTCTGTACCTAACTTAGATGAAATAACTCCAATCCACAACACTCCTATGTCTGATCATTGGCTTGACTCTCCATTCACTTTAATTGAATTAAAAAATTGTTTATCAACAGTCAAGGACTCATCTCCAGGCAGAGATGGTATACCTTATAGCATTATCAAAAATAGTAATGATAATGTTCTTAATCACTTTTTAAGCATCTTAAATAAAATCTTCCAGACTGGCATAATACCTGATGACTGGAGTTCTCAAATAATCATCCCAATTCTAAAATTAAACAAATCACCCAATTCTGGATCCAACTATAGGCCAATTGCTCTTTCATCCACCCTTAGTAAAATTTATGAAAAATTAATTAAAAACCGGTTAGAATTTTTTGTCGAGAGTAATCATCTTCTCTCTCCATCCCAATTTGGATTTAGGAAAAAGAAATCTACACAAGATAACCTTGCCATCATCAGCACTGATATTAATTTATCCATTTCTAACAAAGAAGTATGTCTTGCAGTCTTTATAGACATAGAAGGCGCCTTTGACAATGTTTCCATCCCAATTCTTAAAAAAAAACTTTTAGGCCTTGGCTTACCCCTCATGTTTGTCCAATCTATTGATCTATTATTTTGATCTATTATTAATCTTTTTCTCGATAGGAAAATTTTCATTGAGCTACCAGATGTTACTCCTCAGAGTAGGTCAATTTGGAAGGGTTTACCCCAAGGCGATGTATTATCCCCCTTACTGTATAATATATACACACACGATATGCATGTCACCATTCCCCCTCAAGTAAAAGTTGTTGAGTTCGCAGATGACATAGCTTTCTTCTTATCATCCAAAATCATTCCATCCGCCGTCAAATATCTTAATGAAGCCATGGATGCCCTTTGCACATGGCTTACTTTAAATGGTCTTGAACTTTCAGTACAAAAGAGTCAGTGTGTTACCTTCTCAAATCGTCATAATAACCCCCCTGTTCAAATTTTATTTAAAAACTCTCCAATCCCCAATGCTTCTGAAGTAAAATTTTTGGGAGTAACATTTGATAGGAAACTTAAATGGTCTTCCCACATTAATAATATAGTTACTAAATGTGAAAAAAATTTAAATATTATCAGATCATTGACTGGCGTTTGGTGGGGTGCTCATCCTATCTGCATTAAGTTGCTCTACAATGCACTTATTCGAAGTCATCTCGACTATGCCTGCCCACTTTTTAGTACTGCATCCAAAAATGCACTCAGTAAATTAGACAGAATTCAATCTAAGTCATTGCAAATAATAACTGGTGCGATGCAATCGTCGCCCATCAATTCCCTTCAAGTAGAATGTTCTGATCCTCCTCTTTATTTAAGGCGTCAATTATTTGCTGACAAATTTGTTCTTAAATGTTTAAATTCTAAAAGTCATCAGATTATTCCCAGAGTCTCGTTGTTCAACGACTCAACACATTCATCTACAATCAGAGCTCGAACTAAACCTCTCCCTGCCATCTGTAAAAATTTTCGCTCTCTCTCAGAGCTTCAAATTATCAAAAATGATCTTCTCCCTTTGTACAAATTAAAATATAGTCACGTCACCCTATCCCCAACGATTTTAGAAGGGATCGGCATCCTTAAAAGTCATTCCAATCTCCCAGCCCGTACTGTCAATAATATGTTCAATGACATTATTTCTTCTAAATGGCCCAACTCTTCTCTTTTATTTACTGATGGCTCCAAATCTCCGGACTCTCCTAACTGTGGTATTGGTATTAACGTTTACCACAATAATTCTAATGAAAGAATATTTTATTCAATTTCAAACCAATTTTCAATATTTTCTGCCGAGTGCATTGCGATTATTGAATCTCTCAAATATATAATAAAAAATAATTTTGAACATTCTCTTGTTCTTTCTGACTCTCTCAGTTCCCTCCAAAAACTTAAAACAAGTCCTCTTCTTCATCCTGATGATCACTTTGTATGTCTTATTCGAGTTTTGATAACCTCCATTCAAAGCTCTGGAAAAACTGTCACTCTGATTTGGATTCCTGGACATGTTGGCATAGTGGGTAACGATATTGCTGATTCCTTGGCAAAACAAGGAGCGTCTAACCCTACCGTTACCCTCGTAAACCATATTCCCCTGTCTGATATTTTTTCCATCATCAAAGATAGATCCCGCAATGTTTGGACAGAGTATTGGAACATTGCTAGTCAATCCAAGGGTGCCCGCTACGCCTCAATACAAAGGACTATCCCATCAAAACCGTGGTTTCAAAAATTCCCCCATTTTTCCAAAAAAGAAATTTCCTTACTTATTCGTATGAGAATCGGTCATTGTTCCGTTCCTTCTCACCTTTATAAAATTCATGTGCTTGACTCCCCAGATTGTACGTTCTGTGGTCTAGATGTGGGAACTTTAGATCACATATTTTTTGATTGTCCCTCTCTAAATAAATATCCTCTCTTCTATCAAGCGTTATCAAAAATTGCCTCTCCTCCATTCAACATCTCATCTCTTCTAAGTCTGAACTCTACTCCAATCTTCCATAAAATTCTGAAATTTGCACATTTAAATAAAATTAATATATAAATTCACCTTTCCTTTCTCTGTAATTATAAATGATGGCCTAGAACACCCTTGAAGGGTGAAAGCCAGAAATAATTGTAAAAAAAAAACTTTACTCTGGCTTCGATGGAGTCCCCATACCTGAGCTGGTCACTTAGGGTTACACCAAGCATATCAATGGAGGGCCTGTTCGGAAGATTGCTTCCGTTGAAAGATACTAGATTTTCATTTCGATCCCTTTTAGACGTAATCAGACGAGATTGGGTCTTCGAAACATTAAATTCAACGAGATTATTTTTACCCCAAGAGAAAACACTCTCGAGGAAACCGTCCATTCTTTGCTTCAAAGCCCTACGAGCTGTTGGAGTTTGTGAAGGAACTGCACTTCCACCAGTCACATTTCAAAGTCATTGCCATTAGATTACTTCACTGTTTTTTTTTTTTTCATCTCGTATAATCATAGGTGACCAAAATTAGGTCTCATATAAATCAATGTATCTCCCTTACTGTCATGGTTTGACAGCCGGCGTAGTCCAGCGGTAAGGCTCTTGACTAGCACTCCAAAGGTCGCGGGATCGAATCCCGGCGTGGCAAATAAATTTTATTTGATTAATTTGTGTTATTTCACAATTTATTCATTTAAAATAATATATAGTATATTTGCGGCACGTTCCAGAGTGGAAGATACTCTCAGTATCGCCCTGGTGTAAGACCACCATTCAGAATTGAAACGTTGCTTGAAATGGCTTTAGCCGTGTTTGGTGACCAGATCTGAATAGCCAGGTACTATCCCCACCTTCCTCTTCCCTATCTCCTTCCCCTCCCCACTACCTTCAGCCTCACAACATACCCCAATTGGGGATGCCATAGTCCCACTGGCTCCAGACGGGAGCAGTTGGGACTCTTGTGCAGTATTCATGTAAAAATTTTTTTTTTTTAAAATGGTGAGAAATACGATCTAAACGGTGTTAGAAAGAGAAAACTCCACACTTCATAACTTCATATTCAAATCTAGAATTTAACCATAGAAAACATTAAATGTGCACTTCTATGAAACCAAAGTTTCTGTTATCAGTTTGAGAAAAATGTGTAAAACTTTGAGAATGAAATGACAAAAATGTATAATAACGTTTATAATATATTTGACTAATAAAAAATGTGTTTTTTCATTATAAGTAATTTTAGTACGTAAAACTGTAAGGTGAGCTATTTTTAAAACTTTTTACGTTTGTATTAAAATTTTTAATGTTTTAAAAATTGTATTTTTATTTCTAACTAGCAGACCCGGCCACACGTTGCTGTGGCTAACGAAACCTTTATAACCAACGCCATCTGTTAAATCAAATCCACACCGCGCTGCCGCATGGCCAGATATATTATGTATTTCAACCAATTCACACAAAAACTTGACAAATTATATACCTAAAAACCTTCCTCATGAATCACTCTATCTATTGGTGAAAACGGCATGAAAATCCGTTGGGTAGTCTAAAAGATCTAAGCACACATGCATCGTGAGCGACTTCATTTTATATTTAGTAGTAAATAGTAATAGTAATAATAATAAAAAAATAATATTCAAAAAACTGTTTCTGAAAAAAAAAAAAAAAATTGCAGATTTAGGAAATGAGATTAACAGAATTTGGCATTCTCAGACTATAAAAATATTACCATTTGTCATTTCGGCTACTGGCATAAGGCATTATACATAGCTCTCTCATTCAAGATTTAGGCGTATTAGATTCGTCAAAGAATTTATATATAAAAATGCAAAAATCATTCATTTTAAATACATGTAGGATTACAAAAGATTTTTTAAATATTTATATTGAGGGATCAGTAGGATTTGTAGGTTCAATTAGGAATTCCACAGTGCCGAACCCTCTGATATGAAAATATCTGGAGTCGGTGAATTATTTTCCCATTTGGTCTCTAGTAGGTTGACATGTTGTTCTTGTATTGTTTTGTATTTATAATACTTATATAATGCAATTGCATAGCGTGGATTGACTAGATGATCATTTGGGGAAGTGTGTGAAAGGGTTTGTTTTTCCTGTGGGGAAAATTTAACCCGGACATTTAAATCTGGTGCGTAAAAGATAATAACAAATGTAAACGTATTTCATCCCCATTCAAAAACAGTTTTTAGTTTTCGGATATGTTCAGAAATATTCCATTTATTTGGATTTTATTGCAAAGCGGAAATATTTAGACCTGGCAAAATATGCCCGATTTCTGAGAAGTTATTATTAGAGATGCCATGAATAGTGATTTTGCCGAAGCGCCGAGTATTCGGCAACGCTTAGTACATTACGCATCTGAAGTGCGTGTGGTAACTTTGGTTTCATTTGCGAGTAGGTCGTGTCACAACACGCATTATTTGTTGATTGTTACATCAAATTTTGTTACTTATAGTGTGTAACATGTCTGTTTCTTAACGAAAAGCTTTACAAAATGGCACCATTTAATAAAAAAATCACCTATTTGGGAATATTATGAAATTTGTAGTAAAAACAATAAATATTACATTTATAAGGGTTCAAGGGAACAGGTTTGTCCGGATCTTGGCAGCGGATGATTCTGCCCATCAACTGCATGGCAGACCGGATTGGGAGGGACTGGTTGAGGGAGATCTTTTGACCTATCCATCAGGACTCGCAGCAGGATTTGGACTGCAGTGAAAGGGATGAATTATTTTTTTTTATAGTGATACCTCAACAGTCTCAGCTGCTCCCGTCTGAAGCCAGTGAGACTACGGCATCCCCAATTGGGGTATGTTGTGAGGCGTGGGGAAGGGAAGGAGATAGGGATGAGGAAGGTGGGGAATTACCTGGCTATTCATATCTGGTCACCAAACACGGCTAATGCCATTTCAAGCAACGTTTCAATTCTGAATGGTGGTCTTACACCAGAGTGATACTGAGAGTATCTTCCACTCTGGAACGTGCCGCAAATATACTATATATTATTTTAAATGAATAAATTGTGAAATAACACAAATTAATCAAATAAAATTTATTTGCCACGCCGGGATTCCATCCCGTGACCTTCGGAATGCTAGTCAAGAGCGTTACCGCTGGACTACACCGGCCGTAACACGTATATAAACATAAAGGGATGAATTCATTAGTCCGTCACTTCTAGACACCCTGATCTCCAAATTCCTACCCTCCTCATACCTTTTTCCTTTCCAGAACTTACTCTTCTTCGTTTCCTAAGAAGACCCTCCACACAGCATTTCCAAAGATGACACAGGTCTTGAAGGAAAAATTATTTTCCTCAGGGCCTCCTGTGTGGAGCTAATGTAAAAAAAGAAATATAATGTGAGTTTGGAGTGTTTCCCGACCATGCACCGGTGCCCAGGGGATCAATAATGTTAGATTCTCGGAGCAACTTCCATTGAAATACCGATAGAACAAAGATAGCATTCCCACCCGACACTGTGCTCTAAAGATTGCAATCCGTTGGTTAAGATGGGAGAATCTATCAAACGGACCACCCGTTTCTGCACAGTTGAGTATTTTGGGACTCCAGATCTTCGTGGTAAAACCATGTATGATCGAGTGAGAAATGTGGAGATCCGCAAAGAATGTAGCAAGGCTGCTGTAAGCATAATGAGTAAGATTAAGAACGCGACCCTCAGATGGTTTGGGCATGTAGAGCGAATGAATGAAGAAATTAGTGTTAGAAGAATATATGATGCAAATGTGAATGGTAGAAGAAGTCGGGGACGCCCGAAAAAGACATGGCACAATCAAGTGAATCAGATACTTAAGTTGAACCGTGTCAAAAGTCAGAATAATAGAAGAGTATGTACGAGACGATATATGAATATGAACGAAGCAAAGTGTGTGCTAAGAGCGAGTTGTTTGGTGGTCCGTCCTCTCTGCCTACCCCTGTGGGGAAACGGCGTGATGGTTAGTTAGTTAGTTCAGATCTTGGGTTACTGCCAAATTCAAATATCCACATTTAAAAGGTTTCTACATTTTATTATGGAACAAGGCAATAATTTACAAAGATAAAACTACACATGGCATTAAACTAGTTATTCATTTGAATCCACCGCCAAAGGGGTTCATCCACTTGAGACGGCAGTCTCTCTCGATGTGCTCCTTTCGCAGGCGCCGCGTGTCGTTCTCAATCACCTGACGAGCATCGAGCCTCTCCTGCGGCACTCCGATCTCCTTGGTCACCACGCACTCTCCGTTCTCCTTGAGCAGCGTGTGGTTCAGGTCTGCGGCCGTGGGCTCTCCGTGCGGGAACACTATGGGGGTGACCTTCACCATGTGCTTGATCTGCCAGAGGCGGGCGTTAACCTCGGGGATGTTCTTCACGATGGTGATGCAGGGACCCTGGAAGAGAAGACAGAAATGCTGACTTGTCGGCAAAAGAACTAATTCATTGACGAGGGGCAATGATCTACTAAACAAACGACTAATGCCAAAGCAACACACTGAATATCTACAAATCTGAAACATTGTAGCAGTGGCAACACTTTCCGTCACATCACTAGTGCAAGTTGCACGTCACTAGTACGCAACCACGTGACCTCGGCTGCCTACGGGTTCCTGAGGCGCAATTAACGGCTGGAGATTCAGTTTCTTCCTGGGAACGAGCAGGTGCGGACTTACCAACACTTGTCGAGCGGCTTGGGGAAGCCGGTCACAGAACTCACACAGGGAACACAATGGAAGCACTCCACGATCCTTCGTAATGTAGCACTAATTTTAATTTTATTATTACCATGGTCTATCTATCAATTTAGCTATTGTAGTTTTCCTAATTTGTCTATAAAAATAGGATGGCGCCCGTAATAACTTTTAACTGCTTAGATTCATTTTAAAATATAACATACTGTTATGAAATATTTAATTACATTTCATCACAATTAAGTCTAGTCACGTACCCCTTATTTTTCAAAATTTGTTTGGTTTTAAACGCTAGTTGATTTTTCTTTAAATAAAGAACTTGGGGCGATTCAACTATTTTTGAAATCAGAGGTTATAAAAGTCATTTTTTCCAGAGAGCTGTTGACTTTTTTTGGGAAGCAGCCTAGAGAGGTGGACTCCTTTTCGAAAGGGTCATTGTATATTTTCCGAGTTTATTTAAAATGCAGTTTCATTAAACCATATTGATATTAAAATTTGTTGAAAAACTTACGGAATGTAAAAATATATCCCGTGTGTTCCGCTACCTACAAGTTTAAATGGCGTGAAACCGAAAGAATCTATAAAGAATTTAACTGACCGGGATTCAACAGTATTTTCCTACAGTGAAAGAAATTTATATAAAAAAACTAGCTGACCCGACGAACTTCGTACCGCCTCAGAATCAAAAACTGTTGTCAACTTATTAACTGAATTGATCTAAATTGTTTCTCCCTGCGTATCCTTTCCCCTCTCGCGTTCCCTCTCCCTCTCCCTCTCCCTCTCCCTCTCCCTCTCCCTCTCCCTCTCCCTCTCCCTCTCCCTCTCCCTCTCCCTCTCCCTCTCCCCTCTCCCTCTCCCTCTCCCTCTCCCTCTCCCTCTCCCTCTCCCTCTCCCTCTCCCTCTCCCTCTCCCTCTCCCTCTCCCTCTCCCTCTCCCTCTCCCTCTCCCTCTCCCTCTCCCTCTCCCTCTCCCTCTCCCCACTCCACTTCTCCCCTTCCCCCGTCCCGCTAACCCCCTTCCTGAGTTCCTCTCCCCCCTCCCCCCTCCTCCGGTTCACAGTTCAATATTATACCCCTTACAATACTGCTGCAGTTCTTTCAAAATAGGAGAATTCGTTCCATACAAAAATTTATGGGGAAAATAATTTTTTTCGGAGTGGAACACCCTTTATTCACGTACAGTTCAATATTATACGCCTTACAATATTGCTGCAGTTATTTCAAAATAGGAGAATTCGTTCCATACAAAATGTATGGGGAAAATAATTTTCTTCGGAGTGGAACACCCTTTACTTTTAGGGGCATGAAAAATAGATGTTGGTCGATTCTCAGACCTACCAGATAAGCACACAAAATTTCATCAAAATTGGTCCAGCCGTTTCGGAGGAGTATGGCAACAAACACCGTGACACGAGAATTTTATATATTAGATAATATTTTACAAACTCGGAAATTTCTTCGTTGTAACCGTCTATCGGACATATTTGGAGAAAAATTAAAATAAACTTGAAGATCCATCAATTATATGCATGGAAAGCGGCTAATTTGACCATGGCACTGGTCTTGATCTGGTACTGGCTCAATCTTTAAAGACGAATGATGTACAGCAGCAAAGCAGAGAGCATCATACAACAATCTTTGTTGCTATCGGACTTAAGTATAAATTTAGCTAGAATAGATTTTTGGTTGATCCTTGGGTGAGTGTTACATTATTATAATTTTTAATTGTTCTTGGTTAACTGGATTTTAATTGTTATATTTGAAATATAATATCAACTCTGTTATATGAATATTGTCTTTCTTTTCATTATTAAAAGTCTTAATTGATCATAAAGTATTTAATCCCCAAGGCCCTGTTAGAGAATTATGCTTTACCGTCTGTTAGCCTGGTTTAACAACCAGTGGCGCCCTTAACCCATTGGCCACAAACCCCGGCAGCCTGCCGGGTGTGCAACTCAGGTACTTAACCACAAACCCCGGCACGCTGACGGGCTAGAGTAGGTCCGCCAAAAAACGGAAAACGAGCTCAACAATGACATTTTTGAATAAAATTTTAAATGCCGAACATTCTGTAGATAATTAATCATTCATTTCGAAGAATTGGCAATAAAATGTTTCTTATGTTTTTTCAATGATATTTGTGTTCCAAGTTTTGTATGCTGCCAGCCGCCATTTTATTTCTTCAAATTTGCGAGTGGTTCTAGGCTTTTGGTAGTGACCCGAAACGTCCCTGATTGCTTTGAAGACTATCATACCAAATTATTTTATTAGTTATTAGTATACATGTATGTAAAAAACAAAAATTATTATTGTTTGATTTATGAATATTTCGTTTTTTTGTAACTTTTTGAATAAAAATGTGGAAAAAAACTTACGAAAAAAGAGAAGGTTATTTGTATCCTTATTTACACATATTTCAATATATTTTTTAAATTTTATTTTAATGTTTTTATTTACCTTAATCGAATATGTAAATAAATTTAAAGAAATTAATTTATTTGAATATATGGTTTAAAAGTTACAATAGATTTAGTACACGAATGCAGGTTTTCAATTTTTGGTACAAAATTAATTCAGTGGTGAAGGCCAATTTTTTTGCTCATTAATTATGTGGCCAATGGGTTAAATAAAGCTAGCAGATACAATCATACATTACCCACATACCTTTCAATCTCACATTTAACCCGTAGCTTATCTTTTAATTGCAATTAACATAAGATACACTCTTAATTCCGGAAGGCGGAGGAACTGGGGTAACAATACGTGACATCAACTTACTTTTACAAATACCTTCTCTCTTCGAGGAAAGGCACGTCCCTGTAGATTTAACTCTTAATAATTTAACAATATATTACAATATCAAATAATATCTATGATTGTGATTGTAAATTAATAAATTTTGTTTTTCAAGTTGAGAGTTTTATTATGTCTCATGCTCTGGATTTTATTACCTTTATTATTTACACATGTAAACTTTCAATATAGCATGCCCTTACCTTTCACACGTTACAACATGCGCCTAATGTAGTGTATGCGCTGTAACAACACGTACCCAAAGGATTTTAACCAACCATTCCTGAGCATTTTTGGAGTAAAAAATGTACACATTGTTTTGTTGTTCGATGATATTTTTTTTTCTAATAAAAACAAAAAAAAAATATTTTTTAATCACACGTGGCCACTAGCCCCTTTAGCTTCACACCTGACGAAAATATTTCCCTTCAGGACCTATTTCATCTTTGGGGATGCTGTGTGGAGGATCTTTTTAGGGAAAGGAAGGAGAGGAAGTTCTGAGAAGGAAAAAGGTATGAGGGGTGGGTAGGAATCTGGGGGTCAATGTGTTCAGAAGTGACAGACGAATGAATTCATCCCTTCCACTGCAGTCCAAATCCTGCTGGAGGTCAAAAGATCTCCCTCAACCGGTCTCTCCCAATCCGGCCTGTCACGCAGTTGATGGGCACATGCATGCTGCCAAAATCCAGACAAACCTGGCCCCATAAACATGGGCACCCCTGCCAAGTCACCAAATCCAAGTCCAAATCCTGCTGGAGGTCAAAAGATCTCCCTCAACCGGTCTCTCCCAATCCGGCCTGTCACGCAGTTGATGGGCACATGCATGCTGCCAAAATCCAGACAAACCTGGCCCCATAAACATGGGCACCCCTGCCAAGTCACCAAACATAGTGAACCACTTGGAGTGACCTATGGCAGAGGTGTCGGTTATCCAATAAATAGTTCCCGGGGCGGCGGTACCCGCCTTCCAAATTGAAAATGCGTAAAAACAAAGCATGTATCGCACATTTTTTTTATTTTTTTTTTATTAGTATCTATAGCAAAATTTGTACATAATCAGCCTTACTAAAAAAAAACCACAGCACGCCCGATTACCCGCGTTGCTGCAGCAACATGAATGAAACAAAATTACACTAAAACAAGATAACATTACTAATAAGGTTTTTTCTTAAAATGTATTTTATAAGTTTGGCAACAATGTAACTTTTCATACTGAACATAATTTAATTGTTTGTTTTCCTACATAACCGCTAGATGGCAGCGCCTTCGTATTCGTCATTCGCGTTAAAACCGCCAAAAAAAAACTCACTTCGCGGGTGTGTGTGCAATATTACACAAATATGATCGTAATATCTATTAATATGACTAATTCACTATTACATTCGCATAATTGATATATTTACCGTGTTTTTTGTGGTTTTTAATAAGTTTTAGTCAAGTTATAATAACCATAATCATACTTTGAAAATTGAAATGTCAATAAGTATTATGTGAAACATGAAAATTCAAATTTACATCTAAAGTATTTTATTTTATGTGAATTTCATAAAAGTGGTGTTTTTTTTTTAAATATTAATATCTAATATATGTGTACCTAAACGTATCAATGAAATTAACGTTTTAAAGTTGCAAGAAAACTGTTATAAAAATCGGTATTATTTTTTTAGGTTAGTTTTTTGGCAATAAAAAAACTTTGAAATTTTTTATTATTTTTTTATTGTATGCACGAGGAAAAAGTGAGGTGGCAGTTTCGTTCCAAATTCATTATATAAAAGGTCAGTATTTTTTTAAATTTTGTTTTTTTATAAATTTCTGTACACTTTCATCAAATATGTTTTGGTAAAAAAAAAAATCATTTTTTTCGCGTTTGAATCTTAATATATGGCAGTTTTTAAAAACTAACGTGTATTTCAATTACACAAATCTAAAAGGTAATTTTATCTAGTTTTCATAAATGGTATTTGTTTTTACGACACCTTCAAAAATAAGAAATATATAGAGCATTCAAAATACTTTGCAAAAATTTCAAATTTCGTTCAAAGATCATTGATAAAACAGAGATAAACTACCCCCTCAGGCCGTGTAAACAATGTGTATTTTTTTCCATGAACAATTTTTTAATTAGTAATGTTTTCACATCCGCGGCCGTTTGTCAATTGAATAAAATTTTCACTGGGTTTTTTAGTAAGGCTGAATGTATTTATAAATTATATTATATTAAGGTATTATAAAATTATTTTTTTTCACACATTGTTTCGTGTGTTACCATGCTGTTAGAACGATACAGAGTGCTTATCATGCGACCTGCCGGTATGCTATACCAGACCACCCAGTTGCGATGTGTGATGGAAAAATATTTTTATTTAAATTGGAGAGCAAATTTTTTACTTCGAATATGCCTAGGAATCGATGGTTAAAATCCTTCAGGTACATGCTGTTGCATCCTGTATCAAGGGCGGATCCAGGGGGGTGGGCTCATGGGGGTCATGACCCCCCCCCTGCACTGGGTCCAGAACCTAGGTGGACCAATAATTAAAATTGTTAAACATGATGTTTTTATATATTTTTTGTATCTATTATCAAAATTACCTACCTGCTTTTTACTTGTATCTATATTATTATCAAAATTAAATTAGAACTTCTTGTGACTTGACCACGACTATGTGACCCCCCCCCCCCCCCTGGCGCCAAAGCTGGATCCGCCCTTGTCCTGTATATTGGTTAACTTTAATTGTGTGTAATAAAATCAAATTTATTTGTGCACGTCGGGATTAGAACCCACGGTTACAAATAACCTGGCAATCTATTAGTAAAATGGGTAAATTTTTGGGATTAGTGTCCATGGCTATTACGAATAATTTTTAGAAAAAAACTTTAGATTCGCCTTAATCACTATAAAAGGAAACTTTTTGCATCACGGCTGGCGGAAAATAATGTTGGAGTTTTACCTACCATTAAAACTCTTATTATGTTGTCTTGCTTATCCAGAATATATAATGTGAGATATCAGCCTTATTTTCCGCCAGCGTCGGTCATATCCATTGCCTTTTCTTGAATTTCCCGCCATTCCTCTGCAAC
Source organism: Limnephilus marmoratus (assembly GCA_917880885.1). Classification (NCBI taxonomy): domain Eukaryota; kingdom Metazoa; phylum Arthropoda; class Insecta; order Trichoptera; family Limnephilidae; genus Limnephilus; species Limnephilus marmoratus. The sequence continues at coordinate 1,167,672 of OU862930.1, forward strand.
TCCCTTCAGCTGTTAATTGTCGCCGTGCAGTTGGCATCTTGAGATGCCGTATTAATTTAATTTGGACTCACCAAGCAGAGTTTAAATATATTCTGGATAAGCAAGACAACATAATAAGAGTTTTAATGGTAGGTAAAACTCCAACATTATGTGTGTCGTTGCTTATCCAGAATATATAATGTGAGAAGTGTTTGTTATCGCTTGGTGACAATTCTAAAGCCAAAATTGTGACTATTACTGTAATTGCTTGCAATAACTCGGTCAAAGACTGAGAGTGAATGGGGGGATTCAGCACCTCAACATTGAGACCTCTGATTTGTCTATAATATTTCTTGAATGTGTTTTCTGAACTCCAGCTTCCTCTTTCCAAAATGGTGTCTATAGGACACTCTTCCAGCCAACTTCTTGAAGCTGAAGCTGATCTCAAACTCCCAGGAGAGGCATCAATCCCAGCATCCTTCAAAATTGTTTTAATCCGTCCACCAATAGCAGTTCTCGAGGCTGACCTTTCAGGCCCCAACGTGGAAATAAACAGACATTCAAAACCAGCTTCATGTCTTCTGTTCTCACCCTAAGACATAAGACATAAGCTTTCTCAACCAGAATATGGAATCTATATTACGATCCTCTGCTTTGTAAAGCTTCCAACCAGACTGTCTATGTGTAGAGGTGTCCTTCTTAGAACCAAAAAATTTGGCCATAATACAATGTGATCATCATTGTCAACAAGATTATCAGAAGATGCATGTAGTAAGGTCAGATCCTGTACTTGTCTTCCTGATGCCAAAAGTAAATTAACAGAACATCTACGAGATGCTTCGAAAAGAGTCAGGTCATTTGAAGGATTCTTACAAAGCTAAGACACCAAGTGTCCTGGATCCCAAGTAAATGCTCTAAGCTTCTTATTTGCAGAATTTCCTATACCTCTCATCACTCGCTTGACCAAGGGATGATTACTTATCCTCAAATTGCCTATGGGGTCATACAAAACCGACACTACAGACTTGTGAAGTGCTATAGTATTGGGATCCAAGCCTTTCCTCACTCTTAGGTATGCTAAAAAACCGTGCCAGCTGAGATCCCGAAGGGTTATTAGGACATGCATTATTAATGGCGCACCATTCCTTCCAGCTCTTCCATGCCATGTGATAAGTTGTAAGCTTAGGTTTGCGCCAACCCGCATTCAATAGAGCTTTTTTCTTGCTGTGACCAATCGTTCAAAGCTTCACTCCACCCCTAATCTTCCACACTTGTAATTGGAGCTTCTGGACCTGTTGAGGATGAAGTCCTGTCGATAAGTCTATCAAGTTGTCGACCAACATGGGTATTATGTGAGGTCGGTCTAGGGCTTTTCTCTTTAGGTCTGGTAACCAAAACACTCTTGGCCAATTTGGGGCTACAACCAGGTACACCCCTGATGACTTGTTCAGATGTGCCAGCACTCGTGGCATTAAGCAGGGGGGAGGAAAGATCCATGCCAGGGGGAAATTCCAACTCCTGCTGAACACGTTGTGAAGCATTGCTCTCTTGTCGTGGGAATCTATCGAGACATACTGATCCACGAAGTGAGCCCTCGAGGGAGCGAATAGATCCACTACTGGACTGCCCCGTCTGCCCCACTTGTGAAAAACAACTCTTAACGCTGGGGGTAGAAGGTGCCATTCTGGTAATGTCATCCCTCAGGATAGATGATCCGCGAGGCCATTGTAGCGTCCCGGCAAATACTGCACTTGTAAAGAGATTCTGTGCTTGTCCAAAAGCGCAAGAATCTGAAATGTCAGATGAAGGAGACCCATTGACTTGGTACCCCCCTTGTTCCTCAAGTAGGCTACGACTGTCCTGTTGTCCTGTTCTGAACTCTGTCCAACAACCCAACAGAGGTACATAGTCGATCAGGGCTCCCGGCTGTGATCTGCCGCATCCGTAGTCAGCTTTAAAGCAGATGCATAGCGGACATTGGCCCACTCGCCCGAGTTTGAAACATGCTTGAAACTGTCAAAAGCAGGACCAAACTTTTATAAATAAAGCTGAATTATAGATCTAACTACATCAAATTGCGTCAAACGATTATCAAACAAACATGAATGTCATGATTTCGTATTTGTAATTTGAATATTTTAATATGACATCGCGATCGCCGATGGTCATAGGTATTTCATTCAAAAATCGATTACATAAATTCCAAAGGTGGAGAAATGGTTAAATGTGTCTACAATTGATCCATAAATCAGGTAATTACGTAAGACAATACATTCAGCTTAATTTATCATTTAGTATGAATATAAATGGGTCGATCCCAGCGGCATTGCCAATGGCATTGCAATGCCGGCCGGGTCCAAACCGCGACAGGAGAGGAAAAAGCCCCGAACATCCTGTCACATTCCAAAAACCAGTTTAATAAACTGATCCCCCATTGCGGGAACTATCAGAAATTAGTGATATGACAGATAATTTAGAATAAACAGATAATTATTATTATTATATAATGAGCAGGCAGCATTCTGCTGATGCGCTCATATCTAATTTCAACAGTTTGACAGTAAATTTAATTTTCAACTAAGTTAGTCCTTTTTTCTCTCCAAATATGAATCCAATAGAGCTTTAAATTGGTTTATGTTAGTTGCATCGATGACATGTTGTGGGAGTTTGTTCCAAGCATCCACCACTCTATTTGCAAGGAAGTGTTTTCTAGGATTAGATGCAAAAGGCGTTTTGGTAATTTTTTTCGAGTGTCCACGGAGAATTATATTTTTACTAGTAGTGAAGATTCCTTGGATGCCAGGGCAGCTGTAATGTCCAGATAATATTTTGAAGGTCTCGATCAAGTCACCCCTTTCTCTTCTATCTTTTAAGGTTGGTAATCTTAATTCCTTGAGTCTATCTTCATATCGCCGATCTTTCAAAGCTCTTGGTATTTTAGTAAAACGTCTCTGTACTCCCTCTATCAGATTTATATCCTTTGCGAAGTAAGGACTCCATATTTGGAAAGCATATTCCAGGAGAGGTCGCACATATGTTTTGTATATTTTTAACATCATGTCCGGTGTTAGGTCAAGGAATGCTTTCCTGATTAAATATGTTAGTGAGTTTGCTCTTTTCACAATCCCAGCGATGTGCGGTTCCCATTTTAAATCTTGTGATATGGTAACTCCTAAGTCTTGTTGTAATGTCACTGCTTTTAGTGGCGTTCCATTAAGTTTGTATGCAAGTGTAGGGTTAGTTTTTCCAACATGTAGGACAGTGCATTTTTCGACATTAAGTTTTAGAAGCCAATCATTTGTCCATTGGTATATTGCATTTAGATCGTTTTGCAGTTGGTCGTGATGTGTGTGTGGGTTGGCATAGAATTTTGTATCATCTGCGAAGCAGCTGGAGTCTGATTTTATTGTACTGTGCAGGTCCGTGATATACAAAATAAACAGAACTGGACCGAGAACTGATCCTTGAGGGACACCACTGGTCACGTTTCGCTCAGATGACAGTTGGTTGCCAATTCGAACTTGTAACTTTCTCTCAGTGAGGAAGGATTTGATCCATTCGAGAAGTCGTCCTCTTATGCCTAGGAATTTAAGTTTGGCCAACAGTCTATTGGTTGGAACAGTATCGAAGGCTTTCTCAAAGTCGAGATAAATTATGTCAGTGGGAATCCGTTTGTCCCACTCGTTTGTCCAATAATCTATGTTAAGAATGAGATTGGTAATTGTGGATCTTTTTGGCACAAATCCATGTTGTTTATTTGAGATTATGTCAAGTTTGTTCAAGAACGAGCGTATCTCGTCCACTATTATCCTTTCCATGGTTTTGCAGATGATACTAGTCAAACTTATAGGCCTGTAATTTGCTGGTTTGAGTTTATCACCTTTTTTGTAGATGGGTGTAATTATAGCTCTCTTCCAATCTCTAGGGAGTTTCCCATCTAAAAACGATTGTTGCATAACCAGAGCTATGGGATGACTGAGAGTTGCTGCACACTTTTTGAGAACAATAGCGGGAATATTATCAGGGCCAGCAGCACTATCTTCTCGCAACCCCTTCAAAATATTCTCAACTGCTGATGGAGTGAATTCGATTTCGCATAGTGAGTTATCTACATATAGATCTTGACTAATAGTTGGTATACTGGTATCTGGTTCATTGACAAAGGTTTTTTCGAATTGTGTTGCAAGGGTGTTCGCTATGTCTATTTCACTGGTAACTGTTTCGTTAGAGAAGTTATATAGTATGGTTGGAGTAGACACTTTCGAGGCAATCTGTTTCCGTATGTAACTATAAAATGGTTTCTGACCGCTGTCAATCAATTTTTGCTCAAAGTTTTTTCTGGTATTTCTTAGTTGGGACACAAGGTAGTTGTTTTTCCGTTTGTATTCTCTGTAATACTCATTTTCAGTCTCATTTGAATTCTCCACGTGTTTTCTGGATAATCTATAACCATCCCAGGCTTTCTTTTTCTCTTTAATCAATCCTAGGATGTGTTTGTCAATCCAAGGTTTGTTCTTATTGTGGTTTTTATTGCCTTTGGAAAGTGGTATTTTTGACACAATCTTCTCTTCAAACATATTTGTAAAAAACTTCCATTTTTCTTCAGTTGTGGTGGTTTCCACGAGAGACCGCATTATATCAGGAGTGCTTAAGGTTTCATTTATTTTATCATAATCTGCTATGTAATAGTTGGGTCTTGGCTTCGTGCCTTCCGGGCTGGAGGATCCGTTGTTATGGCTGGTTCTTACTTGTAACGTAGACAACAAACATATATGGTCACTTTTTCCTATAGGTGCTAGGTATTTTATATCCGTAATGAGATGTTCATTTAATAAAGACTTATCTTAGCCAACAGGCCGAGAAGCTATTGTAATCGGCCCGGCGTCCTTCCGTTTTCGAGAAGAAGCGACGCAGATTTATATAGCGTAGGTAGTAGGAATACGCTAATCTGTCAAAAATGTTTGCACTAATCACTTGCACTAATTTTTCATAAAATTACGGAATTCGCAGGTAGCAATAGATATTATTTTCGTTGACAATTACAAACGAAAAAATTTTGCGACCGGCGTGAGCAAAATAACGCCAAAATTGAATTAATACGGCATCTCAAGATGCCAACTGCACGGCGACAATTAACAGCTGAAGGGAGTTGCAGAGGAATGGCGGGAAATTCAAGAAAAGGCAATGGATATGACCGACGCTGGCGGAAAATAAGGCTGATATCTCACATTATATATTCTGGATAAGCAACGACACACATAATGCATTTTAATTTTCAATGTCGTTAAATAAAATTTCACTTCGCGAACCGATCTACGACAGCCCGCCCGCCATTTTATCACTGTTATGTTGTTGGTATCCCTGACCTCACACAAACGAGAACTAGATACGATTGTAGCCGACTTCGTGGGATACATTAGTACTTACCTAATACGCATGTTTTTTTTTTATTTTACGTAACTTATAGCCAATCGTTATTTTATGGTAATAATAAATATATACGAATAGAGGTTTGTTAACATTATAAATCTGTTTTTCATAATTACGCGCCTTATAATGCTTGTGTATGTTACCTTTACTTTAAAAAACAGCCTACGTTTTTGAATGGTTTGTTTGGCTACGCAAGGTTTGTGTAGCGGGCTTGTGTATGTTATCTTTACTTTAAAAAACAGCCTACGTTTTTGGATGGTTTGTTTGGCTACGCAGGGTTTGTGTAGCGGGCTTGTGAATGTTATCTTTACTTTAAAAAACAGCCTACGTTTTTGAATGGTTTGTGTAGCGGGCTTGTGTATGTTATCTTTACTTTAAAAAACAGCCTACGTTTTTGAATGGTTTGTGTAGCGGGCTTGTGTATTTATCTTTACTTTAAAAAACAGCCTACGTTTTTGAATGGTTTGTTTGGCTACGCAGGGTTTGTGTAGCGGGCTTGTGTATGTTATCTTTACTTTAAAAAACAGCCTACGTTTTTGAATGGTTTGTGTAGCGGGCTTGTGTATGTTATCTTTACTTTAAAAAACAGCCTACGTTTTTGAATGGTTTGTTTGGCTACGCAGGGTTTGTGTAGCGGGCTTGTGTATGTTATCTTTACTTTAAAAAACAGCCTACGTTTTTGAATGGTTTGTGTAGCGGGCTTGTGTATGTTATCTTTACTTTAAAAAACAGCCCACGTTTTTGAATGGTTTGCTTGGCTACGCAGGGTTTGTGTAGCGGGCTTGTGTATATTATCTTTATTTTAAAAAACATCCCAGGATTTGAATGGTCTGCCTCCATTGCAGTGCCTGATTAGAGGTTCGTTTACATTATATTATTAATTCTGTTTTTCATAATTACGCGCCCATCATGTATCCCACGAAGTCGGCTACAATCGTATCTAGTTCTCGTTTGTGTGAGGTCAGGGATACCAACAACATAACAGTGACAAAATGGCGGGCGGCAGCGGGCGGGCTGTCGTAGATTGGTTCGCGAAGTGAAATTTTATTTAACGACATTGAAAATTAAAATGCATTATTTTCCGCCAGCCGTAATGCAAAAAGTTTCCTTTTATAGTGATTAAGGCGAATTGAAAATTTTTTTCTAAAAATTATTCGTAATAGCCATGGACACTAATTCCGAAAAATTACCGTAAAATGATGGTTTACTAATGGTGGAGGACTTAGCTAGCAGATTGTACCTGGCACCTAGAACCTGACATACAACACGCCATCTAGGCAATTTTAACAATAAAACGTTACATTTCTCTGATTTAGTGTAACTCCACTTAAAGTCATGATATTTATAAGCTTATTGGGTAAAATGGTTCCTTACCCGGTATCCAAGACCAAACTCCTCCAGGATCTTTCTAACAAGAGGAATGGTTCCCTTCACCCGTTTGATCCTCTCCACGCGGAACAGTTTGGAGGGGACAACTTCAGGTTCTACCTGATCGGGAAACCTGTAACCAACATAACAAACATATGGAATGAATATTCACTTATATACGGTGCTAAATCCTAGACTGGGATTCGTCCTCCTCCAGAAATGCTCTCCATTTACCTCTAATCCTCTCCTTGGCAGATAATTCACCACTTTCTCTATCAGCCTTTAGATCATTTCCACAGGGCCTGGCATTCTCTATAAATTACCAGATATCGCTATTCATTAGTGACCAAGTTATTACGTATGTGACGTCTTAACGATTTCAAGTAATAAGCAATACAAAGGCAAGGGCTGGTCATGTTATGATTAATGCATTATCATTTCACAAAACACCAGAGTGAAAACCATGAAGACACTAACTGAGGGAGGCTACTGGTTCATAAAATAGTATGTGACAAACATCCGGTTAATCGAGCATAATATTCTGACAACACCTTTGAGAATCCTACAGCAGAAGCAGCCCTTATTGGGCCATTACCCTTTTGACCTCTCCGGCAGGTCTCTCTCGGAACATCACCTCGCACCGCAGTGGTGGGGATGGATTAATATGTGCATCACTCCTGGACACACTGACTCTAGATCCTGCCCACCCACCCCTCATACCTTTTCCTTCTCCACCCAAAGGTCCTAAGGGGACTTATTTTCCTCAGGGGCCACCTGTGTTGAACTAATGTAAAAATAAGAATTGCCGTAGTATTCGACGTACAAGGCACAAATAATATAATATTTCAAACCTAGGGAAGTATTTAATCCCGCCTGGATATGTGACAGAACCCTTAGGTAGGGATTTTATCGTTCTGGATAATATTGGGAAAGGGTTAGAGTTTAATAGCAATCTATTAGCCACTGCTGCCATTGCAGAAATTTTATATCTTTCACACTGTGAATTTCGCAGCCACAACCAGGTTGAGGTTATGTTCGACAAATTTTCTATGGAGCATCTATGGAGTAAATGTCAGTTGTTTTTTGTGTTGCTAAATTTTACTACATTTCTTTTTCATCTATGCCTTGTTTATAGAGATGGTCGATATTCTTGTCACCGGAACGCCAGTTATTATTTTTCCGAGGAACCAGTTATTATATTTTTTTATGTTTCCAAAATGAAATATACTAAAATTGTAACGACACCGGATAAACCCTTCTAATGCCTTAAAACTTTTCGAAATCCAAACTTACCGTGTAACCATCTCGCTTCCAGTTGTCCGGTAGCCGGGAATTTTTGTTATGGTATATAGGTATATGTATTATAGGTTTTATTTTTATTTTTATGTCTAAATTTACTATTATCATTATTACTTTATTTCGATATGTAATATGGCCTATGTACGACTGCCATGATACATGATAATGCAAATGTGAAATTTATTTGAAATAATAATTACACTTAAAAACCTTTTATATAGTGTGCTAGTTTTATTTTATCATAACTTAATATTATTTTTCCCCCTTTCACTTTTACTTTGTATTTATGTACATATAACTAATTATATATTTTTTCAATTTGAATGTCTTCTTTCCCCTCCGTAAACGAGTGGTTACAGTCTCGTAAAGGTAAACATAATTTATGTATAATGTGATTCGCTGTATTAACATTATATTGTATAAACTTACCTTGTAAATATTGATAAATACATGAATCAAGATTCTCTTTTCGGTTATTAAATTAAATTAAAGTAAAATATGAGATGTAAATAGGTTATATTCTATTATAAGGAAATCATGGAGAACTGAAGGCGCTAATAAAAAAACTGTCAAAAGAAGCGAAGCTAGCAGTTCACAATGAAGTCCTGGTACCTACCCTGATGTATGTATGGCAGTGAGGCATGGAACTGGCAGAGGAAGGATGAAAGTAAACTGAATGCTGTTGAAATGAGATGCCTGAAGCGTATGCGTATGTGTGGTAAAACCATGTATGATCAAGGCTGATGTAAGCGTAATGAGTAAGATTAAGAAAGGGACCCTCAGATGGCTTGGGCATTTAGAGCGAATGAATGAAGAAAGTAGTGTAAGAAGAATATATAACACAAATGTGAATGGTAGAGAAGTTGGGGACGTCCGAGGAAGACATGGTACGATCAAGTGAATCAGATACTAGAGATGGGCCATGTCAAGAGTCAGAATAATAGAAGAGTATGTATGAGACGATGAATGAACGTATGAATGTGAATGAGGCAAAGAGTGTGTGCTAAGACCGAGTTGTTTGGTGGTGTGTCCTCTCTGCCTACCCCTGCGGTGGAATGGCGTGATGGTTAGTTGATAATTAGTTAGGAAATCAATCATCTTAGCATCCTCCTTTTTTTACTCTTGGCGGATTATAGGTAGGTAGTAGGTAGTTACCATAGTAGTTACTCAGTGAAGCTCTCTACTCGGCTAGAGCGGAGGCGTCTACTAATATCTACAGGAATTCCAAAAACTGAAAAAATCGAACTAATATCTATGAGAATCAAAGTGTTGACGAATATCTACAGCTCAAACTGTTGATTAATATCTATGAGAACCAAAGTGTTGACGAATATCTACAGCACTGGCACAGGTTGGATTTGCAATTATGTATAGCATATTGGAATAACGTAATATTGCGTATGCAGTTTAAAAAACTTAATTTATGTAAGTATGTATGTAAAAATCCCTAATATCGGACTATTGGGCACATTTAGCTGATTAGTCCAACCTACGCTCTGTAGATATTAGTTCAACCTACGCTCTGTAGATATTAATCAACACCACAACACTCTGAAGTTCGTAGATATTAGTTAAACATATTATGCGCTGTAGATATTCGTGACATACAGGCTGTAGATATTCGTATCTGGAGTCGCTAGAGCACAGTGTTGAGTGTACAGTGTACAGCCATAATTATATATTTTTAAAATTCTTCCCGCGTGTGTTTATTTTGACAGTTTTCACAATAGTTCAAAAAGTGACATTCGCTGGTTCGGTCTGAAAAGCAACCTAAAAGTATCAATTATATCATTATATTAAATCTTTCTGCTAGTAACAGATATTGATTGTTATCTATTATCACCGAACTAAATGAATGAAAATGGCAGAACATTTCGTTCAGACGAAGTGCGCTCTCATGAAGAGGGATGCGACGGTAGATTTCAAAGTTGTCACGTACGAAAGCCACAAACGCAAGGCAAAGGAGCCTGTTTTTAATGAACCGATAATCAGTGTTGGCCCTGTTGATACGAGGAAAGGAATAGATATAAAGCGTGCGAGGAGAGAGATCATCAAATTTGGGATCACAGGTTTCAGTCATGAAAGACAGCAGGAGGCCAAGGTTAGTCATATTTTGCTAATATCTGTTTTACTTTAATTTATTGTCATTCTCTGACCCTCTTTGAATCAAAAATCGCTACACTAATTGCCGCACTTTTATGCACAGATTATGGAAATTATACTTCGTTTTATCAATTACAACTATTTACATGCCCAAAATAGGTTATTAGGTTCTTAGATTCGCTAATCTATGTAATTCATGCGTATTTAGTTGAAACAAAACTCACGCAAATAAAAATAAAATAAAATGGCGGCAAAGGGATCGTTGTATATGGGAAATTTGGTTTGCATAAAAGTAATTTTGATTGAATAAAAATGGAACCTTAACCTAGTGATTTATTGATGCCATAACATCACAAGAACATGCTGTGGGAAATTAATGTGAGTTAGATTCTCTCTCGGTGTTCACCAAGCTATTCTCCCATAGTTGTCACATTGAAAAGCCATAATTTTATGATTATAGTTCATTGATTTTCGCAGTTAATATATCTGCGACTACACTCCTTGTGACCAAGGGTTTACAGCTGTCTGATTGCAGGTGGCGCTAGCGGTCAGCCTGGGAGCGCGCGCCCCCAAGAAGGAGCACAAGAACTACAAGGTGCTGCAGGAAGAGAGACGTCGTCAGCAGAGGCTGGACAAGAAGTACGCCGCGCTGCAGCAGGCCGGCAAGAACCCCCTCGGCGTATCAACAGCGCGCAAGAAGTTTGTCTTCAATAAGGCCGTCAACACCACCGATCACCAGAAGAAGAAGAAGGGAGACTTGTTGGAAGTCTATGGAAAGGTCAATATGTACTTCTATACCATAATCTACCTAGCACTAACTAACCCGATCACTTACCTAGATTTAAACATACAAAAATTTTCTTCAATAATTCGGTCATTACGGAAAAATGTTGTATCCAACAATATTCTTGTTCTGAGAAAAATGGAAAAAACGAAACCAGTTTTGTTTTATAATGTTTAATATTTAAAATACTTAAAACATACAATTCTTAAGTGTTTTAGATGAAAAGTCGTGAAAAAAGATAATTAAATTCGAATTTGTTGCTAGAATTTTTGCTGAATTAGTGAAAAAATGTTGTATATAAAAAATTTACATACAACGTTATTCCATGTTTTTTTTACTCTTGGTACCTTACTTACAGAAAGCGACATGCTCTTCTAACATAATTTTACACATGTCGTTGATGTATTTGAGCTTATAAAGCAAAAAAACAAGATGAATAAATCAAACCATTGACATTTGAGATATTGTCATGAGCATAGACATCCAAATTTAATAGAAGAGAACATACAGATGAGGGGAAAAATCAACTATGGCGGTACGAAGAGGGGGAAGATGACTGTGATTCGTTAAAAAATCAATCTGACAGTATATAGGCATCTCGCATTATAATATCATCATTTAGTTCTTAAAAGCAAAATCTGCTTTTGAATGAATAGACCTTTTTACATGGGAGCGCTAATTGCTCGCCACGTTATTAACATATTTGTGAAGTCCAAATACGGCAAAGTAAAGTTTGCATCTTTTCACATACGAATATTTTGTTGCCGTATTTAGTTAAGACACTTTTACAAATGTTTCATAATTTACTTACCCCTGTAACCAGCGACGAGCGCACTGGAGAACCGCCCACATTCGTTATGATCGACATATTTTAGGGTGTAATGTATAGCACAAGTTAACATTTTTGCCGTGTTATGAGAGCTCGACGCTGGTCCGCACAAGAATGATGACGTCACATTTTTTAGATTCAGGCGAGGCTCTCGCAAGCCCAAATCGATTCCAAGGAACCGGTATGGGGAGGGGAAATAATACGCTTTTATCACTTAGAGCAGGTCTAAATATATTCATTCATATGTCTATGGTTATGAGATTAAAGTTACAAAATTATTCCACAAACCTGTTCAATGGCCAAAAAGTAGGCTTAATAATATTTTTTCTGGATAAATATTACATTCCTTTTGGTGACTTAGCAGAGGTGCCTGGGTTCATGGGATCAGGTTTGTCCGTATCCTGTAACCGTATGGCAGGCTGGCAGGTTAAAGTTTTCTAAAAATTAGGTGGGGTACATTCCCCAAGATCCTTATTGAAATAACTGCCATAATATATATATTTAATAAATAACATTTCTTTCAGGCCACTATTGACACGACTCCCTCCAAACCGAAAACAAGCAATTACAAACCTCACAAAAGGAAACGGTGATCTCGGAGAAGCACTAAAGGAAACGGTGATCTCGGAGAAGCACTAAAGGAAACGGTGATCTCGGAGAAGCACTAAAGGTAATAAAAATGAAATCAAACACTGTTTTTGGAAACATGATTTATTCAAAAACGATATAATATTTGTCTGAAACATTTCACAACTATAAATAAATAACTCGCAAAAATAAAAATTGAACTTTTCTTTCCTTCAATAATATACGACTGACCTCGCTCAGCATGTCCGAGTATTTAGCGGATTGGTGATAAACACTCTTACCGCTAGGCTACCGAGCCGGTCAGACATTTATTGTTGTAAGTAATATTATAATTATCAAATCTTCAAAAATATAGATTCTGCGGCCAGCTGATAAAGAAATTTTCCACGTAAAAACCATCAATACAAAATAATGCCAGAAATTTTAAAATTTTACTGTTTTGCGTGTTCAAATAAAATACATACTAGATAATGATTATGTCTTTCGGTTCTTACTTTATCTTGAAAAGAACATAAAACAATGATTTTATTTGTAACTTTTGTTGCACAAAAACCAATTTAAATATTTCAATGACTGTTTTTAAAAATTATTCATATGGAATATTTGGTAAAGTGTAATGGCAAATTTCTTAGCATTATTTTGGTGTGGTTGAAAAAAATTTCTGTAAACATTAAACTCTTGATTACTTTGTGGGTAATTTTGCAAAATATTTGATAATAGCTGAGGTACCCGGGACGTTTGAACCCATGACGGATCTTGATTTATATACCCCTACCAAAGGGTAGCCCCACCCATACAAAAAAAGGCTCTGAATGATCCACAATGTTCCAGATGATTCTACAATATTCGAAGGTGTTCTGTAGTGTTCCACAATGATCTGGGATGTTCCCGAATGTTCCAGACTATTCCTGAACATTCCACAACATTCGAGAGGGTTCTGGAATGTTTCATAATGATCTGGGATGTTTCCGAACATTCCAGACTATTCCCAAACATTTCACAACATTCGAGAGGGTTCTGGAATGTTCCACAATGATATGTTGCCGAACATTCCAGACTATTCCCGAACATTCCACAACATTTGAGAGGGTTCTGGAACGTTCCACAATGATCTGGGATGTTCCGGGATGTTCCCGAATGTTGCAGACTATTCCCGGACATTCCGGAATGTTGTGGAATGTTCTCGAATACTCTCGAATGTTCTGGACTGTTCTAGGTCTTAGGACTGGTCTAGGATCTTCAAAAGCACGCCCTTCAGGTAAAAACGGGAACCTTCTTCTTAAATGGGGAACAGAGGGCTACCACACCATATAACTCCCTTGATCGTACCGGGACTTGTTTCCGAGTTTTAGCGGTATGCACATTATAGTACACGTTATTTTATAATACATATTTAATATTGATTATAAGTTCTCTATGGAATACTAAAAACACATTACATGATTACCCAAAAAATAAACAAAATTCAGAATGCTTTTGCCAACCTGACAATCTTCTGTAAATATAAATATGATAATAAAATAATAAACAATGCTTTATAAATCTCACTTAATTTCAAAAAATTAAAATCAATATATCACTGCAGCATGATATAATATAATAAAATATATTATTAAACCAAAACTTAAAAATAATCAATCTTTGTTTATGGTAAATTTTTTTTTTAGTTTTTTTTTTTTTTTAGTTTGTAACCTCCATTGGTGTATTTTTTTTTTGGAATGGCGGCAACACTGAAAATTAAACTTGTATATAATAATAAAAAATGGGTGTCTTTTGAACACAATTGTGTTTAAATGAACAGGTGCGTGTTTAGCCCCGGTACGGAATGATAAATCCAAAATATACCGATCGCGCACACGCACCTTAATATGTATTGGCAGAGGATAGACAGCAAGCAGACTTAATATTATAATTAATAGTTCTTAGTTTGTATTCTTTTGGGTTCTTGGAACATGTTTTTTTAAGAGTAGAAGTTCAAGATTGGTATATCGATCGTGCTGTTGATTAGTGAGTCATCTCCGAACATCGAAATTTGAGTATGCAGTTATATGTGTTAGTGTTTCTTCTATCTGGTACATTACTCAGATTACTCATAAATACCACTTAATCAGATATAATGCACAAATACTTGAACTGAATTAAACAAAATGTTTTTTTTTTTTTACATTAACTCAACATGGGAGGCCCTGATGAAAATAATTTTCCTCAGGGCCTCTGTCATCTTTGAAGATGCTTTTAGTAGTCTTTTTGGGGGAATAAACACGGGTCTTGAAGAGGCCGTCAAATCGTTCTACAACCGAGCTGTTGAACTCAAAAACGAGTTGTAGAAACTCAGGGGCCGTTCAAGTATTACGTAACGCACTTGGGGGGGGGGGGGTCTTGTAAAACGTTACTGTGCGTTATGAGGGGGGTTCGAACAACGCGTTACGTAACATATTTTTCTTTATTTAGATAAAAAAAAAATAGGGAATTAAAATCTTCCAAGTTGGCAATCCTTTTCATTCTCGAAATCTCTTGTTTAATTTATTACCGCAAACGCGATTAAAACAAGAAAAATGGTATTTAAGCGACTTTCCAGTACTTTGTGCAACTTAATTTTGACTTTCAGTTAAAAATTGTCACTTGGGCGTTACGTAACGTTTAGGAGGGGAGGGGGGGGTGATTCGGAAAAACGTTACGGCGCGTTACATGTGGGGAGGGGGGGTCAAAATTCTTCAAAAATTGTGTTATACTTGAACGCCCCCTCATGTGACAAATGTCAACCATGTATATATGTTGGGCGTGTGTTTGGCGTGTTTCTCGAGTATACATTGGTGGCAAGAAGATGTTAGTTCATCGGAGCATCTTCCATTGAAATACCGGTAAAACAACGATAGCATTCTCACCCGAGGCCTGTGCTCTAAAGATTGCAATCCGTTTGTTAAGATAGGACCATCTATCAAACGTACTGCATGTTTCTGCTTGTTGTTACTGTTTCTGGGCCATTATTAGGATATTTCAAAATGTCATACTAATTTACTGGACTATTAAACCTCGCAGTATTAATTTAATTATTTAATACGTAAAACACAGACAAGTGTTAATAAGCATTCATATATAGATTATCTCAAAACTTAGTAATTGGAGATGTCTGACTAATCAACTAGACAATAGATATTTATTATAATTTTGTACTAATTGTTAACAGTTCTGCTTGCCGTCTAACTCCAGGAAGAAATAAAATAAAATAATGCATCCATGAAAAAGAGATTAGAAATATTTTCTTATAAAATATATTATTATTGCATAAAATAGATTTTTATAATGTTATGTATACTTAATTTAACAAACAGATACCAGCAGCCAAATTGACTATGGTTTTCATAAAGACTCCGAGCATTAAAAGCCTTTTTCCCAACTATTTGGACAGCTAAAACACGGAGTTTTATATTGTAAATTCTTCTGACACACAATTTAAAATTAAAAACTCTTTGTGGGTTCAAAATCAATCTAGTCAAGAGGAACTAGTCGAATCAATCTAGTCAAGTCTAGTGTGGCCCGTTTCGGCATGTTTCATACAAATTTTAATTTTGGATTTGAAGTCAAAATAACCAACAAAACTGAAAAATTATTTTTGTTATCGAAAGGTATATCAAATATCTAGTTCGGATATGTGCTACTTTATTTATTTTTGTTTTAAATTATAAAATATAGGACATTAAAGATTTTAATATTTCATGATTTTAGAGACAATTTGTGAGTAAATGTTAAACATTTCAAAAAATAATTTATCATTTTCATTTAAAAGTATGATGAAATATAAAATAAAAATTATTAAAGTGAAGTATTTTTATGGGTATAAATTATAAAAGTATGATGAAATATAAAATAAAAAATAACAATTATTAAAGTGAGGCATTTTTATGGGTGTAAATTATAAAAGTATGATGAAATATAAAATTTAAAAAATATATGTATTAAAGTGAAGCATTTTTATGGGTGTAAATTATAAAATTATGATGAAATGTAAAACAAAAAAAGTAAAAATTATTAAAGTGAAGCATTTTTATGGGTGTAATTTTAATTTACAAATTGCCTATCTACAAATTTGTCACGTATAAATTAAAATTACTATAAAAAAAACTCATTTCCTTCTATATTTATTTTTTTTATTTTTCATTATATTAAGATATATTGTTAATAATTATAATTAACTCCAAAATGAAGCAAAATTGAATTCTTTAATTACCTACATATCATCATTTAAAATTAAAATAAATAAAATAGCACATATCCGTACTAGATATTTAATACAACTTTAGATTAAAAACATATTTTCAGTTTGGTTGGGTATTTTGGCCTCAAAATTAAGTTTCGTTTAAAACGGGCCGAAACGGGCGCGCAACCTTTCGTCTTGAGAATGAAACCCTTTATTTCTTAAAAATTATAAATCCATTCTTAATATAATATAAAACTGATTAGCAAATAATAATCTGTTATTATTTTTGCCATTGAAAAACAGTGTGACATGTCTTGTTTTATGAGTCGTGTAAATAAAATCTATGTAAATTATTTTTCTACGTTGTTTTGAGTTTTTATATGTGTCTCAATAGTTGAACACAGTCCTAGTCATAATATAATTCATTCAACATATTAAAATTGTAAATTTCTAGTCATTTCGACTATTTATAACTAAAAGTATGTATGTAAGTAACGCTAGATTTTGACTCCTCCCTAATTTGAATCCAGCGAACTTGAGCAATATGAGTGAAGTCTTATCAAACATATCACACTAAAATATCACTAGAATGTTGGCAACACTGGCGTCATGGCCGACATCATTTTGCTCCAGCAACAGACCATAGACTTACTAAAATAAAGAAGAGAGACCATAAACAAACATAATTCAGGTAATTTATCTATATATTTGTTAATATTGCATGTTTACATGATTTTAATTGAAGCATTTGCAGCGTCATATCTGCGGTCTGAGAAATCAAGTCATCCAATGGCCATTCGGTGCCATTTTGTTTTATTTTGACAGTTAGAAAGACCGTTTCAGTTTTTAAACAAATTGCGATCAGCAGAAAAGGACAACTATATACATTTTTTTTTATCTCTACACTGGAGACCCTGAGGAAAACATTCCTTCAGGGCCTATATGTCATCTTTGACAATGCTGTGTGGAGGCTCTTTGTAGGGAAAGAAAGAAGGGGAAGTTCTGGGAATGCAAAAGATATCAGGGGTGGTTAGGAATCTAGGGGTCAATGTGTCCAGGAGTGACGGACCTATGGATCCATCCCTCCCACTGTGGTGCAAGGCGATGGGTCGAGAGAGTTCGGCTGGAGAGGTCTAGGTTAGGTCTCCCTCATCCAGTCTCTCCCAATCCAGCCCGCCACACAGTAGGTGGGCTAACACAATCGCCGCCAAGATCTCAACCCATGAACCCGGGCACCCCTATAAAGTTACCAAACGAAGCACTTGGGATGACCTACGGTTATCCAATAAATGCTTACCGGGGTGGCGGTACTCATACTCGCTTCTTATTACAATTAATAGAGAGTTGAAATGCACCGAATCGGAGTTTAACGAGGACCTTTCTGATGTGAAAAAAAAATACAAAATGGTGCTGAATGGTCATTTGATAACAATTTGAATTTGGTAATGGATTGTTGCATCCCTTCTGAAGCGATGTAAAGTATTTTTGCATTTGTGTAAAAGAAACTCTTGCACAAATTACAATCGCGTAAACCTGTAGACACATTTGTCAAATTTGCCGTCAATCAAAATTTTCAACAAACATAATACGTTTCTTTAAAAACAAGTCAGACGTTCAAATAATTTGACAAACACATAAAGTTTGTTAAATTGTTTATCGTCTGCATGTGCCTTTAGAATTAGATTTAAATCTCTGAAACCTGTAATGGAAATCTATGGTCTGATAATTTGTCTATTGTAATCTTGCCAACTTCGTGATCTCGTGATGTGTTCTGACATAAGGTTTGTAATGAATGTCCAATTTGATAGCAAATCTAATCTGACATTGTGTCTAGCACAATCAACACAATGTGAAATGTCAGCGCTGTGAGCCCGGCACTGTACTTGCCACCGACTAATAGTAACTAGTAAATAAGTGGGGGGAGGTACAGTCCCGGGCAGCCACAGCTCTCGAGGAATGATTCGTGCAAACTAAAAAAGCCCAAATACAAAATGGATCACGGAAATTAATTAATGAAATGAAAAAGAATTGAATTAATTACATCCATCACAAATGGCGTCATTCTGTCGTCATTATTTACTTCACTTTCAATTATTTAAGTAATTTATATCAAATTTATCATTACAACTTACCTTCTGTAGGCAAATTTGTTCTCTATTGAATATAAGCACTTTTAAAGATGTCAAATTTAAGTATCTTTCTTTTTACTAATAATTAGATAATTGTTTTTTTTTTTTACCTTAACCCCTCAGCCTAATCTGATATTATAGAAATCATTGTTTCATGGTTAGAAATGGGTTAGAAACAGAAAACATCACTCTTTATATTCAAATCTAAAAGTTAACCAGCAAATATTTAAAATGTACCCCTTTATAAAACCAAAGTTTCCGACTGCAATTTGAAAACAATTATTAAACTTTGAGAATTTTTTATTGATTTTATTTTTACATGACAAAAAAATTAGTTGACGATAATGCTTATAATCCGTTTTTTTTTCGTTATTAGTAATTTAAGTTAGAAAAACGTAAGATTAGCCTTTTTTAAAACTTTTATTTTGAATTATAAAATTTGAAAGCATATTTCATGACCTTTCCAAAACAGTTTTTAGTTTTCAGATGCGTTCAGAAATATTCAATTAATTCAGATTTTATTGCAAAGCGGAAATATTCTCACAGAATAAGATCGAGGCCTGAGGGGTTAATGTTTTGTAGGTAATTTGTTCATTGCTTACAGATGTTCAGATATAAGTACTCAGTTAAGTAATTTATTTATTACTAAGATGTTAAATTTAAGTATTTAGCGTGTTTTCCGTAAACGTTTTAAGCTTCAGTAATATAATTCAACTAGAGATGTTGTTAAAGTTTAGTGGGGGCCACATTTAAGTAATACATAAATATATTATCAACTAAGAGATGGTTAAGTTAAGTTTACATCTTAGAGAGATCTTATTATTCTTTTCAAGGCTAATAGCAAATATCTTCTAGAATAACTTGGCTAAACATTGAGATTGTTAGAACGATGTTGGAAGCATATTACCTACATAATATAATATTTCCTTCTGTTTCTTATCTTCTTTTAAATTTAACAAATTAAGTTTTAACCAAACATAAAACAAAGTAAATTTGTATCATGTCATTTTTAGGTTATGAAATTTCATATTAATGGCCGAGTTCAAAGCTTAACTGTAATCAACCAAAATTGTAGCAGTATTAGAAATAGTTAGCTCAGCCGATAGATACTTGAAACTATGTTCCAAGTTAGGTTCGAGAAGGAACCGATGCTCATGAATGAACCTTGTCCAAATTGGCAAAATGTGGTGTTATTTTATTTAAATGAAAACAATCTTCTTGGGACAGTTACTTGATCGGCTTTACCAAACTGAGATGAGAATGGACGCTTTTATACTTACCGTAACGATTCCCGGTAATGCTATCGTGACGGCAAAAAAAAAGCAAAAAACATACGTTACTTATCACAATAATGCTTCAGCTCTTTCAAAAGATGAAATACACAATGTACGTAGGTCTGTTCCCTCCCAAAGGAAAAAGTCATAATTTTCTTGCATCTTTCTCACACACTGCACCATGACCTCTCCGTAGACCCCTACCAATACTACTAGCCGTGACGATAATTTTGAAAGTATGGAATATAGTTACAAAGATAATATTGAAGTATGGGTGAATTTCATAAATTTAAAAATCAATGCGCTGATGGTTTTGCTTTTCATATAATGCTGCCGATCTTTCTTACACACTAAATACAGTCGAAAATGAAACAAACGATGAACGAGTGTCTGCATCCCCCACAAAGGAAATATAGGAAGGTGATTTAGCAGGGGTGCCCGGGTTCATGGGGTGAGGCTTGTATAGGTCTTGGAGGTGGATTACCAGGACACACTGAACCCCAGATTCCTACCCACCCCTTAAACCCTTTTCCTTCCCATAACTCTCCTCTCCTTCCTTTCCTTAAAAAAAACCCTCCACACAGCATCCCCAAAGATGACATAGGCCCTGAGGGAAATTATTTTCCTCAGGGCCTCCTGTGTGGAGCTCATTTAAAAAAAAAAAATACAATCATTATCATACATCTCCCTCACACGTACAAAGAAAATGAAATGCAATTCCCGTCGCAAAAAGTAGTACCTTGGAGGAAACAGTATTTCGTGTGTCTCACCATTAAGTAATGTGTATGAAAGAGCTGCAGCATTGCAGCAATAAGGAATATATGTATATTGCTTTTTTTTGCTGTCACGGTACCGTTACCGTAAATAAAAATATAAAAGCGTCCAATGAATATTTATTTACGAGAATGTTCTTGCCTCAGTTTTAGGCAGGGTCATTTAAGTTGGACAGCCACTGTAAGCGACCGTTTTGCCCGTTGAGCTGTGACTTCTATGTCTTCGAACATCTATCTCATGTCATTTCCTTTGTAATCAAAAGATGAATATACTCATTATTGAAAAGCCCTTCATATCGACGCTGGAAAAGAAAAATGGCTAATAAACATTTTAAAGTTTCAGTTTTGAACTCGATCACCAATTTAATTTTAAATGTAAGTTAACAACACTGAAGCAGATATAATTCCGTGACGGTAATTCTATAATCATTAAGTTTCTGATAAAATTTCACAAATATACATTAAAAATGAATGTATTGTTAATCACAATGTATTGTCTCAAAAGATATGGTTTTTCCAAACGAATGGAGATGGTTTGATAATATCAATAGTATTATGTATTTCTTCTTCTGTTGGAAGGAATATGCCCTGAAGCTGGGCTGCGGATGCTTTCCCAAACATCAATAAGAATGAAACGATAGTTGACTATCTATCTCCCAGTATTATTTAACTATCGCAGCAATTGACTGAGATCTAAGTTTTGTACTTATTAGTTCCACGTTTGGCAATTTTGAAAATAGAGTATACTCGAATAATTCACAGACAAAAATGAAGCTGTTTGACTGTTAATATTGTAAGTTCCTGCCTACAACGTATCTTAAGATACTTTGAATAAGTTGCTCGCTAAATTGAGAACTCCAACTTGGAGAAAGTCATAGTCACTGGCAAAGTGGAAGGCAGGAGAAGCAGTGGAAAGTTACCAAGTATCACTGGTGTCCTTGGCTTTCCATGCGGCGCAGAACCGCGAGGAGTGAAAGAGTCTTGCCTCAGCAATGAGGAACTGACTTAAGAAGAAATATGTTCCAAGACTATATCATCAAATCATAAATTATCAAACCAGTTGCAAGTTCTCAAGTCAAACTGGCAACAAATTCAGATTTCAAATTATTTTGTTGGTTACCTGTTTATTGAAAAGGAAACTAGCACCAGCTGTTTCGCAATGTTGCATTTTAATGTTTGTGTTTGGTTTTGAAATATGAATATGCATAGTTCCTGCCGGGATGTCATTTATCCAGTACCTACCCTCCCTAACCACATCACCTTGCTGGAAAAGCATTTTGAATTTGGAACAATGACAAGAGAAAAATAGCAAATTCGGTTGCATTTGTTTTTGACTACCTAGGAAGCAAGTTGTTGGTGTTTTTGAACTAAAAGAAGGTGTTTAACCATTTTGAAAATACTTATTTGTGTTGTTGTTGCAATAATTACCTTGTGGCGATAATTACCTCGAGGTATTGCGGTGGAACTGTATGGACTATATTGTGATTGTGTTGTGTGCTCCTTCACAGATGTACAGTGGTAAGTCATTGGTTATCCCTTTTCCTTGCATCCCTAGTTTTTCCTACACACATTATCACCCATTTTGTCTTGTTTCATTGTTAGTATTTACAGTCCATTTCCAACAGCTTGGTCAACGTGAAACTAATAAGTTTCCTACGATTTTTTAAAAATTTAATGACTTTACACTATTTTTTTGTATAAATTTATGAGTTTGCAAAATTTTACTAAGTTAAATAATCATCATTAGAGATACCACTGATCTAATAGAAATGCTAAATAACAATCTATTATATTACTTACTTTTTTCTTCATAAAAAACATTTCCTCGGTAAAAATATGCTATCTTTTATGATAAAAATGCTTTATTTTAAATTCGGATGCTTTAAACATTGGAGGTATTGGTTGTCAACGAACCTGACATGTCAATTAATTAATATTTATTCATAATCACATTTTTTAAAAGAATTTATGGAAATCTAGTCTTTTATTCAGTGCCTCTAACTTAAATTATGTCATAGTTTTAATTGACATTAGCAATTTTTTTGTAGTAGTATACAACAGATATTTTTCTTCTGTTAAAACTTGGAATTAGTGGATAATTATAACATGTCTTTCCGTGGCTAAATCTCAATTGAATTTTATTTATTTTCACTTTTATTCTCTTTTTAACGGAAGTTTTTTTTTATTATACATTTGAATTTATCTCTTTTGATTGTCAATTCAGTATTACTTTTGTCATTTGATGGAATTATTCAGGAATTGACCTCCACAATTCAATAATAATAATCGATTTATTGACCCTTATTTATCAAAAGCGAGACACAAATAATCGTTTTGGATTTTATTTCATTCCCTAAAACACGACGATAAAAATATTGTGAAGTCTTATTTCATACGTAAATATTTACAGAATTGTACAGTTACAAGCGCTGCCAAATCTTTTTATCAATTTACAATATCAGCCCACTACAAGTTGAGTACTCTATCTGCAAACCCAGGATTTTACAAATTTAAATGTTAAAAGTGAGACACATGATTCTTTACAGCTACGAAGCCCAATCAATTGAAATATGTTGATGAAATGCCACTACAGAGGTTAATATTTTAGTTCTGAGGCTTGATTCTCCAATAGCAATCAAGAGTTATTCGTTATACGCCATCTGCAAATGAAAAATTACCCGTCGCCTTCATTTAATACATATTCTTGAATGTAGAAGGGTTGAAGAGATGATTATATTGGCAGCCCTGTAAATATTGTCTATGTTTCTGATGTTTTTGACATTTCTATGGTGTGAATTTGAAATTACAACTGCATTTTCTTCAAAATGGTTGTCGATTATATTACTCAAAGCCAAAAACATTTGGTAACACCAATAAAATGACATTACATGTTAAAACTATCTACCCTCCGGCGAAACGTTATTGTTGGTCTCAAAGCATCTGTTTCAGTTAGTTCTATATTATGTATTGCAGCCAATATCGCCGGTAAATCAACTAATATATATAACCTTAAAACAACTTTGTATAAAATATACAATGCCAATCTTAGATTAGGATATAATGTACTAGATCGATCCGAGGTTCGACCCACTCGTTGTTCGAGTGGAATGACTTTTGACATCTAAGTGTCAGTTTGGCGTCTAAGTATGTATCTTTGACAACTCAAGAATAACAATAAGACGATATATATACTTTCGACGGCAATTGCGGGCGACTTAGTTTGGAGAATCAAGTCCCTGGAGTTCAATTCTTCTGGTTGCACAATAGGAAAGAATAATTAAAAGTATGTGGTTTTTAGTTGTATAGTGGCAAAACTGAAAATGTATCTTGTATCGTTCGTATAGATTTGCAGATGAAATACTCTACAATAAGTTGACAAATTACTAACAGCCTATAATCTTTTCCGTCGTCAGATAAATGTTGAAAAAAGGCAAACATTCTAAAAGTTGAGCGTTTCCTTCACATGTTTGTTGTATTGTGTATTTATCTTCCGGCCCTCCCTCCCTCAATACTCGAAGGTGGTCGTTGTTGGAACCACTTCTAGAACCATCTGCAGGAATACGGTGATGGTACCTGGAAACATAATAATTATATTGTTATTAATCTGTTGAAGTCTGAAGTTGATACGATCCATTCTCATGCAGGCACAGTCAAACACTAATGGGCTTCGGAGACGATCAGGCAGCTTGACGGCAAGCACGTAATTTTGTTGTAATGTAATTTTGTTACTATACGTTAAATTATTTTCCGAGAATCGTTGGGACAATCCCAATTCCCATTTGAATTTGAGGAGGGAAAGAGAAGTAGTCAATGGTCGACGTAACGTGAATAATATATTCTGAGATATTTAAATCTTAGAGACTTTGGGTGTTAGCCCTGGTTATATCCGTCAGTCTTTCTGTTCGGTATGCTGGGCATTCATAGCCTCGCCTATAGAAGGAAAACTGCTAACAGTAATATCTGTATTCCTGATATTATGCAAAAATTTGAGTTTTAACGTTCCGACAACTTCAAAAGGGAGCGCAGGTACAGAATTTTTGTTGTTCTGAGATGCAGAACTAACCTAGCATTGGTAATGCAATAAAAATGAATCTTTTATTAAATTACTTGTCCCCTGACATGATATTTTTCAACTGAATGTTCAACAATTTAAAAATGTTATTTATTATTGGTTATGCTGACTGCAAATTTGCTATTAAAATAAATCAATATACAAGTTCTCACCCATGAAAGGCAGACTGTAACCAAACTTGACAAAGGGTATGTAGAACAGCAGTCCGGCAAGGATGAAGGAGGAAGCGTACAGGTACTCCAGCTGCGGCCGCTCGAGGATGGGCGCCACCACCAGGTAGCAGGAGATTATCAGCACTATCCATGGGACTACGATGGGTACCTGCAAACATTCATTATAATAATATTTGGATTAGTTATTGCTTCAACAACAAAATATATATACAGTTATTTGTGAGAAGGATCACCCCAAGAATAAATTAATGTTGATAATGTAGGTTGAAAAGCCATACTCTATTTTGTACAAAGCCTAAAGCAAGGATTTTCTATTCAGTTTATTCTTGCCGCTTCAGAAACTCTCAATGTAACCATTGGTTCCCTTTTTCTATCTGCTGCTTTTCCCTCTGTTGAAATTTGTGTGCTTTTGGGGAATTTGTCAAACAGGAAGCTACCACGAACTGTGCTGTCATCCGCATAACAATGTATGCTATTAATGTGCAGCAAAAACAAAGTTGGGTGTAGAATCGATCCCTGAGGGACCCCAGCATTTTTTTAATGTGAGGAAGAGATGAAAGCGTCAGCAGCATTTTTAATTAAACTCTTTCTTAAAATGTCGACAATCCATGACCAATACACCAACATACAGGGGTGCAGAAAGTCCAAGAGAAAGCAATTTGTTGATTAGCCCTCGTTACTATACCCAATCAAAGACCTTGGAAATGAGCCCAAAACGTAAGTGCATGCCAGAAGATCTCCATATTAGTGTTCTTTCTCTGTAATGGGCTGAGTGAGGGCTGTTTTCTAAATTGCAATGCGTGTTTGGATAGGTAAGGTTAAGGTACCTTGTAGGGCCTGGGAGCATGCGGCTTGGTGTGCCTCATCACGATGAGGGCCACCATGGAGCCCCCGTAGAAGATCCAAGCCGTGAAGGAGAAGAAGTCGATCAGGGAATCAATGGTTCCATACAGCACCATGGCCATTGCGATGATGGACTGAAACACAAGGTGGTTATATTATACCGATTTGAATCACATCAGGCAGATAGCAAAGCTGCGTATCTGTCACAATCAAGCCTCAGTCGATTAATGAAGAGAACTCACGTGGAAGATGAGACCGGGGGCGGGTGTGAACCGGCGCACATGCACGTAGGACAATATGTCCAGCAGGTGGCCCTCTCGAGATGCTGCAAAGCATAACCTGCGGAATAATAAATGGACTTGAAAATCTGACAACAAAACATACCTTCAGACAGAGACAGAGGAGCTCAAATGAGATGTGATGCTTCTAAGACTTTCTGTAAATCATTAAATTTCCTGTGCATATTGAGAATACCTGGAGAGAAATACATGGCCACTGGAAAAGTGTTTGGCAGGAGAGGCAGATGATCACCGATGTGTTGGAGTGACCAACACGCGTCCAGAACGCCAGTGTACGCAGCTTTCTACGGAGGGCTGGACCGCGGGGAGTAGAGGATCCTTGTCAACAGGGAAATTGGAGTGCAGGAACCACTAAAGAAGAAGTGAAAACAGTGTTGAATGACCTACCTTCCTGCAGCAAACAGGGTTCCGTTGGCTGATCCAAATGTGGAGATGGTTACTGACAGCGGCATAAGCCAGGCCAGTGCCCCGAGAAGGCGGTTTCCGAAGGTGACGGCCACTGCTTCAGAGTCCACCATCTCCTGCGCTGACATAACTGCCAGGTATGACAGGTTGATCAATGCGTAGCACAGCGTCACCAGCGGGATGCCGATCATGATGGAACGCGGAAGATTCCTGCAACGGAATGGCGGTAGTTCATTAGTACGATGTATGAAATAGACTGTTTCAAATACACAAAGATCATTCTAAGAAATCACACCATGCCATGGTACATGTCGAGAGCAATAGACCAAACATAGTGGGTCGCTTATGCATGCCATTAATGCATACCAGTTTTGCATAACACTATTATACATACAATGGAATGGTGTGGTTTAATCAACTAGCGCTGAGATAAGAACCTGACTACATTAAATAAAAAAATAAATTAAACAATAAATAATTTAGCACTTAATATCACATTAGTTTCTTATGACTCTTGAAAATGTTAGTACAAGAAAATGGCAGATCATAGAGTTGACCCTGAACTTTACTTATTGAGTTGATGTAAACTACATACCATGACAGCACAAAGACTATTCATCTCTACCCAGTCCCAAAAATATTCAACCTTCTCCCTGACAACCTAAATACCGAATGCTGACTCCTAACTTTCAAAAACATGAAATAACGCTATGGAACCTTCTTACATCTGCAATACATTTCAATCATAATACCCATACATTTTACACTCCATCCTTCTAAAAATCTACCGTCATGTCTTCTCACAATCCCTACCTAATTTTCCTAATTTAAATACTATCTCTACATCTCTACATATTATAAATTAAAGTCCACCGCGTCGTCTGTCTGTCTGTTCGCGATAAACTCGAAAACTACTGAACGGATTTTCATGCGGTTTTCACCAATAGATCGAGTGTTTCGTGAGGAAGGTTTAGGTATGTAATTTGTCAAGGATTTGTGTAAATTGGGTTGAAACATAACGATAATTGTTAGAAGTGTCGGAAAAAGTCAAGCCGTCTGGTAGCTTTCATCGAAAACGCTGCCTAATCCTTTTGGGATATAACAAAACAATGCATGGTGGGATATTCCTCTTTTATAGATCTACAAAAAAGTCCGCGAAGGCATATATCTATATTTTACGAATAGCTTACTATACCCATTCTATCTTTCACACCATCTCTATGTATTATTAATTAAAGTCCTACGCGGCATCTGTCTGTCTCTTCGCGATAAACTCAAAGACGGCGGTGGTTATAAAGGTTGGATAACCATCCAGTAGATGACGTTGTGTTTTATTAGCCACAGCAACGTGTGGCCGGGTCAGCTAGTGTAAAATATTTTAAACTTAATCTGAATTATATAATTGAATTACTATTATTGTCAAGCATATTATGTATAATTCCAATCTGTTAACTTCACCTTCCATAACACAGGGACATCCCTAGCATGGGGGGTGAAATAATACTAAAAAATATAACTTTTTTCTTCGTGAAATAAACAAATCAAAAATGAAAGAGAGACGGATGCTGGACAAAGTTGGTGGTGGTACTCACTTTGAGGGACTCTTGATTTCCTCGGTAACATAGTTGAGATTGTTCCAGCCATCGTAGGCCCACAGGCCCGTGTAGAAGGCTGTGGCGATGTTGCCGAGGGTCACGTCGTTTCCTGAGAAGGACTTGTCGTGAAGATGTTGCGTGTTTCCTGGAATTAAAAATTGTCAATTTAGTGATTTTTTTTTACATTAACCCCACACAGGAGGCCCTGAGGAAAATAATTTCCCTCAGGGCCTATGTCATCTGAGATGCTGTGTGGAGGGTCTTTTTGAGGAGCCGAAGAACACAAGAACGAGTCGAAGAAGCGACCCATTCTCATGTCAACCGTGTACATATGTTGGGCTCGCGTTTGGCGTGTTTTCCGTCTATGTACCGGTGCCAAAGGGATCAATGATGCTAGTTCCTCGGAGCATCTTCCATTGAAATACCGATAGAACATGGATAGCATTTCCACCCGACGTCTATGCTCTAAAGCAGCGATTCTTAACCTCGGGTCGCGACCCAAATTCGGGTCGCGAGAGGTATTGGGTTGGGTCGTGGAAATCGCGTATTGATTAAATTACTGTTTTTAAAAATATAACAAAACTTTGGCAAAATAAAATTGCTCAATTGGCAGCGTTTCCAACATTAAACTTGTTTTTGGAAGATCTTAATCTTAATGGCAACCGTATTTTCGTGGAGACCATGCTTATTTTTTTAGAACATTTCAGAAAACTTGAAAATGAAATGGAAAGATATATTCCACAAGATGTCCATATGGTGAAATACAGTTGGGTAAGAAATCCATTTGAAGTAGATGTAATGGGCGTTGAAAAGGATTCAGCTGAATTACAAGAAGAATTGCTCGAAATGCAAGATGATGCAGAGATTTGCCAAAACGAGTCTCACAAAATTTTGGGCACAATTATCTGGGAAGCCTGTTCTGAGTAATGAAGCTGAAAAAGCCCTGCTACCTTTCCCAACTACTTATTTATGTGAATCAGGATTTTCATGCCTTGCTGTTATGAAGAATAAGTACAGGAATAGGTTGAATCCTCAGCATGACATGCGGTGTGCACTTTCTATAAACAAAACTCCACATATACATGATCTTTGCTCAAAAATACAACACCAGGGTAGTCACTAATTATTTTGTTGTAAATTTTTTAACTGTTTTAATGCTGAATTGTCTGATTTTAATACAGAACATTTAAATAAAGTTGTTTATTACTAATTTTACAATAAGTACAGGAATAGGTATAAGTATAGTATACAATTACATAATATATCATTTTAGTATCTGTCACTGGAAAATAAAATAAAAAATTAGATTAGGGTCGCGCACTTCAAATATATTCGTACTTTGGGTCGCCAGCCAAAAAGGTTAAGAACCACTGCTCTAAAGATTGCAATCCATTTGTTAAGTTAGGAGAATCTATCAAATGGACCGCCCGTTTCTGCACAAAGTCGAGGGTTTTTTTCAAGTATTTTGGGGCTCCAGACCAGAGGTGGCTGTTAAATTCAACCGAGGGGCGCACTTGTGATTTATACAGGGTTAGCAGTTGTGTACTATACTTTATACTGTATATAAAGTATCTGTGGGCCCTGTACAGAGTACCTACGCCCAGTTTTTGAGAGGCTAACTTAACTCTGGTTTTGATGGAGCTCCCGTACCTGAGCT
The DNA here is from genome assembly GCA_917880885.1 of Limnephilus marmoratus. Taxonomy (NCBI): domain Eukaryota; kingdom Metazoa; phylum Arthropoda; class Insecta; order Trichoptera; family Limnephilidae; genus Limnephilus; species Limnephilus marmoratus. The sequence continues at coordinate 1,197,470 of OU862930.1, forward strand.
GGTCACTTAGAGTTACACCAATGGATGAATACTTATTTAGTGTATGTCTGATAATCAATGAGAGAAGTGAAGAGTGAGGTAAGTACCTTGCGCAAGCTTGTACATGCCGCCACTGATGATAATGAGGATGGCCACCAGCTTGGCTGCAGTGAACACGTTCTGAACACACGTCGCCAGGTTCACCGAATAGCAGTTCACCACCAGGATCAGCACTGCAACAGAACATCATTATGTAGAGCAGGGGTCACCAATTACTTTCATTAGGGGTCCGTTTTTTAAAATAAATTGACCGTCGCGGTCCGGAAGGGAAAAAGCCTAACCTCCCCCCCCCCCGGCTTAACAATATCAATGAACAAATAAAACGAATGAGTTCCGGTACATTATTTTATTAAATAATAAGCAAATGTTATGAATGAAAAGAAGTACCAAGGGTTTTTTACAATATTATTGTGAAAAATGTCATTTTTTGCCTTGGACTACCACCCGAAGTTTGGACTAAAGTTTGTGCAGGCTATTATCATTAAATCTTGGAGATGTAAATCTGACAGGAATTTATTTTTTATGAAGCTCATCTTGGAAAATGCTGCTTCACAAACAAATGTTGACCCAAAGAAAATGAGAAGTTTCGGCACAATCAAACTTTATTCAAAACTCTTGACAAGAAACTTCCTGTTTTTAGTGTTTTAAAACTGTATTTTCTTGGAAATCGATCATTTCCACCTAGAGTGCTCATACTCAGCTTATTACTCCCGAAAATATTTGCAGCTTAATTGCTCCATTCATCACCAGGATGCAGAGAGTAAATGTTACTGAGGATGTCGATGACGTTCTCAATTTTCTTAAAATCTGTGAATCTGTTTTCAAATTCCGATTTAAGATCCTTAATCAAAATATTTTGTATTGTTAACACAAGGTCCGCACAAAATAGGTCGGCGGTCCGGATCCGGACCGCGGTCCCACATTTGGTGATCCCTGATGTAGAGTGTACACGTACAGCTATACTCTATTTTGAACAAAGACTAGAGCAACGATTATTTTTGCCCCATCAGAAACTCCCGAGGAAATCATCGATTTCCTATTTCTATACCCTCCCAACTGTTAAGTTTACATGTTTCTAGAGCATTTTTCAAACAGGAACCTATCATGAACTGTGCTGTCATCCGCGTAACAATGTATGTTATTAATGTGCAGCAAAAACAAAGTTGGGTGTAGAATCGATCCCTGAGGGATCCCAGCATATTTTTTAATGTGAGGAAGAGGTGAAACTGCCAGCAACCCTCTTAAAATATCGGTAATCCACGTACACAGGGGTGCAGGAAGTCCATGAGATATGAAAACATGTCCAGTTCCAGTTGGATATTCAGCATCTTTTTTTTTGAGGCCCTGAGGAAAATTATTTCCCTCAGGGCCTATGTCATCTTTGGGGATGCTGTGTGGAGGGTTTCTTTAGGAAAGGAAGGAAAAGAGAGTTCTGGGATGGAAAAGGGTTTAAGGGGTGGGTAGGAATCCGAAGTTCAGTGTGTCCTGGTCATCCATCTTCAAGACCTAGACAAACCTCACTCCATGAACCCGGGCACCCCTGCTAAATCACCAAACGTAGCGAACCACTTGGGGTGACCTATGGCAGAGGTGTTGGTTATCCAATAAAGGTTCCCGGGGCGACGGTACCCATTCCCGCCTCCCAAATTGTAATCTAGAAGTGATTAAAGTGAATGGAAGTGACTTACCAATGGCCAACACTGCCACCATCTTGACGACGCTGACGGGCGGCTCGCACTCGCTGACGAAGGCCTCCACAGCGTACTTAGCGAAGGATAGGCAGATGATGGCCATCTGGGACGGCTTCAGCACCAGCGTGGACACCCACGAGAACAGGAAGGCGGGCGGCGCGCCGAACGCGTCCATGAAGTACGCGTACTCCGCGCCAGACGACGTGTTCATGGTGCCCAACTCGGCGTACGCTAGGGCTCCTACAATAACACGCGATATAGTTATGGTTAGCTAAGGAACAATCAGTCTGTTAAAGGAACTAGTGCAGTTATTACCTCATTGATACTTCGGTTCTTTAATATCAAATGGAAACTTGTGCATGTGCTCAGCCAAGTGATTTATCGGTGCCATAATGACATAACAAGTACGTCCTTCCGGTGTCCACACATCCTCATAGTTGTGTCATATTGAAACACCATAATTTTTTATTAAATTCTAAATTATTGGTTACAGTTCAATTGATTGGTAATCTATTTGCAGAATAGAGAGAGAAGGGGAAGAGTATAGTTTGTTTACCTAGCAAGGAGAGCAGACCGCACGCCATCCATACCACAAAACTCAGCCCAATTGAGCCAGTTCGCACCAGCAGGCCAGACGGTGAAACGAAAATTCCGGAACCTGAAACATAAATAATATTGTATAATTTTAGTAAGCTGGATGGACAGGGTTACGAATGAAGATGTTATGGTTCGGATGAATAAAGAAAAATAAGTTATTAAAACTATAAAAATCCGAAAACTTCAAAATCTTGGACATGTGATGAGACATCCAGAGAAGTATGAGATCTTGCATCTCATAATGCAGGGAAAGATTGCCGGAAGACGGGGCCCTGGAAGAAGGAGAACCCCATGGCTGAAAAAGCTGAGACAGTGGTTTGACCAGTCTACTGTAGAGCTGTTCCGGGTCACAGTAAACAAAGTTCACATAGCCAACGTCCGTTGAACGGACAGGCCACAAGAAGAAGAAGAATTTTAGTGTAAATCTACACAGAACCAAAGGACCCGTGAGTTGTGAAGTATGTGTATTAATGACCACTGCACAAAGGAGAAAATATGTCACAAAAGGAAAGAGGAAGGATGCACCATGTGTCTTCTCAAGTCAGTTCCTTATTGCTGAGGATGGTGACCCGTACTCTAATTTCCATGGTGGACAATACGACCGGCGCTAGGTGGTACTGCTCTACTCTTACTGTTTCAGCTGACATCTGTTGGGATGTGGCAGAAGCTCTAACCTATCGACATATATAAACAGTAACTGAAACTAAGTGTCTATCCATCGTTCCTTGTAGCATCTTCCATTGAAATATTGGTAGAACAAGGATAGAATTCCCACCCGACCCCTTTGCTCTAAAGATTGCAATCCATTTGTTACATTAGGAAAATCTATCAAACGGACCGCCCGTTTCTGCACAGACTCAAGGGTTTTTTTCAGGTATTTTGGGGCTCCAGACCAGAGGTTGCTGCCAAATTCAACCGTGGGGCGTACTTGTGATTTGTACAGGGTTAGCAGTTGTGTACTGCAGGCCCTGTATAGTACGCCCAGTTTCTGAGAGGCCAACTTAACTCAGGCTTCGATGGAGCCCCTTTACGTGAGCTGGTCACTTAAGAGTTACACCAAACCTATCAATGGAGGGTCTGTTCAGAAGATTGCTTCTGTTGAAGGAGACTAGATTTTCATTTCGAGTTAATGTAATGTTAATGAGTTTTAATGGCATGGATGAATAAGGTAATTACCGATCATGGTGCCGACGATTAGAGCCACCCCACTGAGGAGTCCCACCCGTCTCTTGAGGTGAACAGGGTCGTCCGGCGCTGCGTCCGTCCCCTCCAGCTGCAACAAAAATAAAATAAAATCAATACAAACACCAACACATTTCAATCCTTCCACCATGTTTCCCTGATAGAGTTGTAATTTTATATCACATATTTAATATCATCATCAAACAGTATAAGATGTATACTGGGGAAAGGCAAATACGCAAGGATTAATCAAATGAGAGAGGAGCTAAATTGGATTCCAATAAAAAAGAGACTACTATTTAAATGTGTTAATTTTTGTGCATAAAATTATGAAAAACCAAATGCCAAAATACTTTAAGGATGAAATTGTATTTAATAGAGACATTCATAATTACGCAACAAGAAATATAAACAGAGTTCGATTGCCACAAATGAAGAAATCAAAATCACAGAATTGCCTAATGTACAGAGGACTAAAGATGTATGATGAAATGCCTGAAAGTATGAAGAATGAAGAAAGAATTAATGTATTTAAAAAGAAATGTTATGCTTACTGTAAAAATATTTAAATTTATCAAATGAAATGTTACATTGTGCTTATTAGTTTATATTCATGTAATATAAACTAACTCAAGAAATAAAAAAAAATAAAAAATAAATTTAATAGCCCAGCGACTGTTCGGTTGAAATTTAAGAATCCGACTAAGAATACAACTCTGTTGCCGCGCCTTACACAAAACTGTTTTCGTACGCGGAGTTTGTATACAAATCTACTTTTCTAATAGAATCGAAATAAAGCAATGCCAAAAGATAAGCAATGCAACTTACGTTAACAGCTAGCATGAGGAGCATAAGTACTATTGGATTTGTAATTTCGTGAATCTCTCCGGATATGGAGATAATATGACTATTATTTTTGTTGTGAATAAAATAATACCACGCGTCTTTATATTATGTATGACGTCATTGCCTGTCGCAGTTACTTCGTCCCGGTGACTAGCTGTCACTGGATCACAGTGGATCCGAGGAAACAGCTTTTTTGGAACCAGATCCTATCGGATTTGTAAAAAGGTCACCAACACTCAAATTGGATGAAGCTTATTAAGAGAGAATAAACAGAGAAAACTGGAAATATGTCATTTTTAAATCAAATTTTAGATGTATTGATCCTTTTCCACAAAAAATTATATAATGATTTCGAAAGATTGTCCTTTTGTCTAGTAAAGGCATGTTTTAAATTTTGTGAAAAATGTTTATTTTTAGTATTGTAAGGTTATACCATAGGTCATTGGCAGATTTGAACTATTTTTTTAATTATACAGCACCAAGGACGTAGCCAGGGGGGGAATCAAGGGGGATTGATCCCCCCCGAAATCCAATAAAGTACTCTGAAAATATGATGTTAAACGCTACCGACGCCCGTCTGTACAAAGTGAACTTAGTGCAATTTGTGGTTAGATTGTCCAGAAAAAAACTGGTGCAAAGATTGAATTCTGCAAAATGTTTGTTTTTCAGTCCTTGTTGACGAAACTACTAATGTGTCACTACGAGACAAGAGTTCAACTGTGTGAGATATGTAGAGCTAAAAGATAACTTTTAACTTTTGTAACAGTTGAGACAAAAATACAACAAAGATACAACAGGAAAGTATTTAGCTAATGCAATTTTATCTGAATTAAAATCTTTGACAAGGATATGATGGACCTTCTTCGATGAAAGGAACTTTTAAATGTGTGCACGTGTGCAGGCAGCAATTCGTGAGTCACATCCAGAAGACTTATACGTTCATTGCAGCTCACTCCAGTTGAATTCGGCTCTGTCATTTTTGCCAGGTTCAGCCTATTCGAAATACTATTGAAAATTTATTAAGTCCTCGGCAAAACGAACCAAGTGCTTAAAAGAAAATATCGAAAAAAAATCCCTGAAACACAAAAACCCTTACGGCGAGTGCGAGATCCGTTTGGTTGAAAATCATGATGGGTTTATAAGATTCAAGGAAATCTATAAAGCTATTCGCTAGCTAGCTAGCGAATAGCTTGCTAGTCGATACACTGCTCTGATTCTGAAACATCATCAAAGGCTAATTCTTTTCTAAGATCACTCATTTCAAGTGATTTTGCTATAAGGATGGGTTGTTTCAAAAAAATTTATGAATTCACAAAATATTTTAAATTCATCTTCAGGTTCTATGTAAGTTCTATTCAAGCTCAGTGATTATTTCAGTTTCATGCAGCAACTGGCCTACATTGATTCAATAATGATAATCAGCTTCGTTCGAGATTTCAAAATCATAGATCCACATTATCATCTTCAACATTTTAATTCCATCTGTGTGTTGCAAAGACCAACTTAATTATCAAGAAGACTCCTTTGAGTTCTATAAAAAATATTTGGAATGGGACTCTGTAAAAGTTGTATTAGAAAAGTGGCTGATAAAATGGCTGGAAGAATCTGAACTAAATCGACAAACTTGTGCTATTGAAGCTCTCGGAGAATGCAACCAGGACCAGACCTTATTTCCAAACATTCACAAGCTTTTTTAATTTTCTTTATTTATAAGTACATGTTACATGATTAATACATTTACTTGAGAAGATACATTAGGTCACCATACTAGGCAGCTGCCTGTATCATTTTAAAAATCTTTGTGACACTGCCTGTTTCCACATGTACCCCTGAAAGGACTTTCTCTTCTCTGAAACGTCTCAGAAATTCCACAGGCCAGGAAAGACTAAACGATTTGATGTTAATGTCAATCCACCAATGAAGATACGTTAAATGATATTGTAAGTTCTTACAAAATTTATCAAGAAAACTTGAGTTTTACGATTTTGTGTCAAAATTTTCTTCTTTCTACCGCTTAAATCATTATACATTAGACTTAAAAAACCTTCGATTAAAAATTGTACGTAATTTAATTTTCTTTAAGTTTGCGATATACATTTTTGTTGTGAAGTCAACCGTTGAGGAATTATTTTGATAAAACAGAATTTTGGCGCCTTCAATCCAAGTTGGCGGCCGAGCTCGACCCCCCGAAGGTTGAAAACTTTTTTTTTCGTTAGAGTCCGAATCTAAAAAACCTATATCATACTCGCTCCTACATGAGCTTTTACAAGGTAAAGGCCCTTTTCACCCCCCCCCCCCCTGACTGGACTATAAACACTGTTCCACCAAACAAAACCCCCCCCGAAATTTTTCTCTGGCTACGGCCTTGTACAGCACACATTTCAAACCATATAATCATGCAGTAAAATAAATTACTTAATAAATTTTAATATTTTGCTTAGACATTATTGAAAAATTATAAATACTTATGATCAAAAAATGATTACAAAAAGTACATAATTTTAATAGTTTTATCATCACGCCTTTCAGCATTTTTGGATGTAGGTATAAATTAAAGCAAATTTGGAATGAAATAAAATCGATATTGAGTTATAATTTTGAAAAGCTGGTACGGAGAATAATTAATCTTTCTCATTGGAACCGCCCTGTACGATCGTAAGAACGTCTTTCTATGAAATTTGTACTCTCGGCCGCTGGCTAGTTAAGAGGGTATTACCAGAGAAAACCAGAAATATGTCATTTTTATATCAGATTTTAGACGTAATGACTCTTTTCCACAAAAAATTATAAATGGATTTCGAAAGATTGTTCTTTTATCTAGCATTCGCATGTTTTACATTTTGACAAAAAATGTTTATTTTTAGTATAATATGGTTAGACCGTAGGTCGTTGGCAGATTTGTTAAATTAAAAAAAAAGATTTTGTTTTATACCACACCCATTTCAAATCATAATACAATAATGCAGTAAAATAAATCAATACGTGGGTATCGCATGTTTTAGAATTTTAATTTTAGTTTAAATAAAATCATTACAAAATATATACGTACATGTGTTTCTTGACGAAAATTGGTCCGTTTGTGTATTTATTTGCGCACTTAACAAACTAATATATTTCAGATTTTTTTAACATTCTTATTTAATTTAGACACTAGCTAGTTTCCGGCATGCGTTGCTATGCCATTAAAGAAATTGTTTCTCCCTGCATGTCCTTTCCCATTCGTCCCGTTCCCCTTCTGCCTCCCTTTCCTCTCATGGGTCCCCTTCCCCCTCTCGCGTCCCCTCACCGCCTTCCCTCTCCTCACTTCCCTCACCCGCTTCCACCATCCGCAAACCCTCCTCCCGAGTTCTACCCTCCCGCATTCCATTCATTCAGTCCCGGTATATTCAGTTTTCAAACAGCTCGCTTGCTACCTATTGCAATTTTTTAAACAAATTTCGTAATGCCAGAGCTCATCAGCAGTTTTATACAAACCTTGTCCTGACCATAACGAACCCAACAAAAAAAAGAATTATCCAATTTGGTGCAGTCGTTCGGAAGTTATGCGCGTACATACATTTCGGCGATTCATTTTTATTTATAAAAAATAAAAAGAAGATTATTGAAAAATGATAAATATTTATAATAAACAAAATAATAACAAAAAGTACATTATTTTAATAGTTTTATCATCACGCCTTTCAGCATTTTTGGATGTAGGTATAAATTAAAGCAAATTTGGGATGTAATAAAATCGATATTTTAAAAAGCTGGTACGGAGAATAATTAATCTTTCTCATTGTAATCACCCTGCACGATCGTAAGAACAACTTTCGACGAAATGTGAATTTTCGTCCGCTGGCTGGTTAAACGCTCAAAAAGAAACCCACCAATAAATCCATGTTCCTCACACGTTTATTGTTTTCTTAAATTGCGCCTACAGAGGCAATATACATAGCAGTCGTGCTGTGAAGTTTGCTTAGTCACCGGTGGAGGTAATCCACCTCTTACCCGCCCTGGTATAAGTAACTGATGGTTACTCCTTCAAGGCTTTCGCAAGATTCTAATTTTTTTTGTTAAACGAAGCTACATTTATTTATTTTGAACGAATCTAGACCTCCAGTGTCCTTGCATACGTTGTTAGTAAGCAGTATGCAAGTGCTTAACAGGAAAAACAAAAGTGCAGTGTTTTGCTTAGTCACCAGGCGCAAAACACTGCACACAACCTTTATTGAAGTGAAAATTTCTTTAGCACCGTTGTGATTTGAAACTCGATGAAACGAAAAATAGCGACACCAAAACGAGACAGACACATACATGTATAGGATTTAACCTGCGAGATAATGAGATTGTATAATCTACTCTCTGTGCGGTACCTCATAGCCTCACAGTGGGGTGGGGTAGTTCTAAGGTAGACAAGTTTGAGAAGCCTATGAAGCACCGTACAAAGAGGAGACCGATTATTGTATCTCATTCTCCCGCATGTTAAATCCTGTAGATGTAAGTGTTCGTCACTTTTGATCTGACAAACACATTATTTAGTAAGCATTACGAACGCCCGAAAGGTTTAATTAGAATTGAATAAAACTGTATAAGCCCCAAATACAAACAACACTATTATCGGATCAATAAACACCTCCTTTCCCATTAGGCCTACACTATAAATAGATCCCAATTCTGTAATGTATAATTCCTAGTGAGATATTGTTTTAATAGACGAACATCATTCTACGGAATACATAACTCAATAACTGTTTGTAGGTATGTAGAGGAAATCAATCCCTCGGGCCTTAACCATGTTTTTTTAGGAGCCCAATTAAAATCAAAATAAATGGAATATTTCTGCACATATTCGAAAAGTAAAAACTGTTTTTTTAAAGGTAACAAAATTGCCTTTAAAATTTGACTATCTTATATCTAGACCTATAAACGAGTATATATAAAATGAATCGCCGAAATGTATGTACGCGCATAACTTCCGAACGACTGCACCAAATTGGATAATTATTTTTTTCTTGTGTTCGTTATTGTCAGGACAAGGTTTGTATAAAACTACTGGTGAGCTATGGCATTATGAAATTTGTACAAAAAAATTAATAGGTGGCACGCGAGCTGTTTGAAAACTGAATGTACCGGGACTGAATTATGGAATGCGAGAGGGGGGAGGGGAACTCGGGAGGGGGGTTCGCGGGACGGGGGAAGGGGGAGTAGAATGGGGAGAGGGAAGGTGGAGGAGGCGGAGTGGGAACGCGAGAGGGGAAGAAAAGGACGCGGGAGAGGAAGGGGGGGCGGAAGGGGAACGGAACGAATTGGAAAGGACACGCAGGGAGAAACGATTTCTTTATTAAATAGCATAGCAACGCAGGTCTGGAACCAGCTATTTAATATGTTTCTATGTATGTGACTTATCTATGCATTGCTATATTAAGTTTAGGAAATGTTTGAAACTTTCAAAATACCTTCTATCCACCCTAGCGAAGGTTTCTGGATTATTACAGCCATATAAATACATCCGAAAAGTTTTTTAATCATTACAAAAACTTACTTTGAATCTAGGCAAAAATTATACAGGGTGTCCCAAAAGAAAGGATATATTTGTTTCGCTTTCTGTGTGAACGCAACTTTTCCGAGGGGCGCGGGGGATATGTCAATCAGTAGTCTGGCTCTTGGGAATTTAGTCGCTATGAAGCATTTTTCGGGAGCGACAGCGCGTTGTGCGTGCGTGAGTTTTACAAAAATGGTGATTCGGCTACTGTAGCGCGTAGAAGATTCTGCAACATTTGAGGTTTTCGTCAATTCAATGATGCGTCAAGCATTCCTCTCTTTCGAAAATGGGTCAAAAAGTTTGAAGAAATAGGTACAACGCTGGCAAAACCAAAATCTGGGCGACCAAGGCCATCGAGAACGGTAGAAAACGTAAAGAGTGTGTATCAGTCTTTTCGTGACGACTCAAACTTTTCGATTCGGAAACGCGCAAGTGTTTAAATGTGCATAGATCATCGTTATACAGCATTTTACAAAAAGACCTGATGCTGCACCCCTACAAACTTACTGGCTATAACCAAAGAACATGGTTCCAGTAAGATGGAGCAACATCACATACGTCCAATACGTCTCTGACATGAGGTCGTGAAATTTTCCCTGGAAAATTGATCTCCAGCAGAGGTGATATAAATTGGCCTTCTTGTGGTCCTGACTTAACCCCTATGGACTTTTCCTGTGGGGTTATCTCAAATCTAAAGTGTACGCCAAAAATCCGACTTCCCCTGATGCAATTAAAAGAAAATATCCGTCACGAAATGGCGGCCTACCTGCCGAGCCGTCATGAGAAATTTCGCTTTTCGATTAAATTAATGCCGCGAACGCGAGGGTTTACATTTGGACAATATTATTTTTGAGAAATAAATTCCCAAATTGTGTATTTTAGTATTTAACAAACATTTTTTCGATAGAACCCTTACTTTTTTTTTAATCGATCCACAAAATATATACTTTCTTTTGGGACACCCTGTATTTATTTTAAATGGGTACCCATTACCTATGTCATGTAACAAATTTGATTGATTGTTCTTATAATATACAATAATGAACGTTTGTAATACATGAAAAATAGCAACGGGTGGCACGCGAGCTGTTTGAAAACTGAATATACTGGGACTGAATACATTGAATGCGGGAGAGGGGAGAGGATCGCGGTAAGGGAGTTCGCGGGAGAGGGAAGGCGGGGAAGGTGGAGGGGGAACGCGTGAGGGATAGGGACATGAGAGGGAAAGGGGAGGCGGAAAGCGATCGGGAAGAATGGGAAAAGTCACACAGAGATAAACAATTTCTTTATTAGTGGGATTGCAACGCATGTCGGGAAGTCGCTAGTCAGAAATAAACATGAAGTTTTTAAAGTATAAAAGAAATTGAATGCAAAGTTGGAAGGCGGGTATGAGTACCTCCACCCCGGGAACCATTTATTGGATAACCAACACCCCTGCCCTACGTCACCCCAAGTGGTTCGCTACGTTTGCTTACTTGGCAGGGGTGCCCGGGTTCGCCGGGTGAGGTCTGTCTAGGTCTTGGCGGTCAATGCGTTTGCCCACCTAATGCGTGATGCGGGAGAGATTGGTTAAAGGAGACCTAACCTAGACCCGCTGGACTCTCTCGACCCATCGCCTTGCACCGCATTGGGAGGGATGGATTTATACGTTAATCACTCCTAGACACATTGACCCTCAGATTTACTACCCACCCCTCATCCCTTTTTCCTTCCCAGAACTTCATCTCCTTCCTTTCCCTAAAAAGACCCTCCACATAGCAACCCCAAAAATAACATAGGGGCTGAGGATTTTTTTCCCTCGGGTCCTGGTGTGGAGCTAATGTAAAAAAAGTTTTAAAAATGGCTCACATTACGTTTTTTCTAACTAAAATTACTGATAACGGTGATAACCAATAAAAATAAAAACAAACATATTTTAATAGACAAATATATTATAAACTTTACCATAATCTAACTTTTTTGTCGTTCCATTTGAAAATAATAATGAATAAAAAATTCTCAAAGTCTCATAAATTTTTTTGAAGTTGTGAAGGTCTAAATTTTAATTATTTTGTGGTTAACTTTTAAATCATCATCATTACATAGTATAAAATGAAGTCGCTCAAAATGGATGTGCGCGTTAATCTTTTAAACTACGCAACGGATTTTCATACGGTTTTCACCAATAGATACTAGATAGAGTGATTCAAGAGGAAGGCTTATATGTATAAAAACATGCTTATTATAGTAGAGTCATCATTACATAGTATAAAATGAAGTCGCTCAAAATGGATGTGCGCGTTAATCTTTTAAACTGCGCAACGGATTTTCATACGGTTTTCACCAATAGATAGAGTGATTGAAGAGGAATGTTTATATGTATAATACATGTAAATTATATTAGAGAAAAGCCGAGAAATTCAAAGAAAACATATTTTTGTGCGATTTAAAACGGCTGGCGGGCCGTACTATAGTCACTTGTGAAATTCGTTCTACGGAAGAAATTGGAAAATAGATGTCCTAGAGTAAGTAGGTATTTGATTTGAATTATTGGTGACCAGACAACTCAGAAAGAAACCAACTCAGAAGCACCTCAGAAAGGTCATTAAGAGTGATGATAAAAAAATTTCAAAAATAGGTTCAGTTAGGTTAGGGTTATTGGCTATTTTACAATTAGTTTTTCATAGCTTTTAATAACCTTTCTGAGGTGTTTCTGAGTTGGTTTCATTCTGATTTGGCATGGAACCGAATTATTTTATTTGATGAAGTCGCTCAAAATGTATGTGCGCATAGATCTTTTAAACTACGCAACGGATATTTATGCGGTTTTCACCAATAGATAGAGTGATTCAAGAGGAAGGTTTATATGTATAAAAACATGCTTATTATAGTAGAGAAGAGTCAAGAAATTCAAATATTCAATTCAGGCAGCGGGCAGCGGGCAGCTGGCAAGCGGGTGGTGTGGATTTTATAAAGGTTGGGTTATGGCGATGGGGTTTCGTTAGCCACAGCAACGTGTGGCCGGGTCTGCTAGTTTGAATATAAAGCGTGATGTTTTCTCTTTTTAACGCCACGTTTAGAACATATTTCTTACTATGATTGTAAGGGTGACACAATAATTCATATGAGACCTATGTGAGTTGTTCCCAAAAGCGAATAACTTAGCCAGTGCCTGTCGGCCACGAAAATTTTATTCCCATTAAGGCTCTGCAATCGGGCTCGAAAAGAAGAAGATAGAGAGATACGAAATTACAAATGTTAGAGGAGAGCGCTAACATTTACAGCGACAAACTCGATGCGAAAATTGCGAAAATGTTTAATAAAACACGACTCGTTTAAAATAGAGCAAAAATCTCGCGGGCATTGTCTTAAACAGCATTTAAAGAAACACTGTGAATTTTTTCATACATATAACTTGTAAAATAACTGAAACAAACGTATTTACAATAATTTTTGGAGCATACTTTGCGATTTTTTTCTATCGGGGGAATTTTATATAATTTGCGTTTCGGCGCGGGCAATGTCTAGATATTATCTTCAAGAATAACATATATATTTTTACGAGCTTTAAAACTTACCGTGTTTAAGGGAAATATGTAATAAATCGGTAGAAATTCGGTTTGCGGGTTGCCTTAAGAGGGCATTACCAGAGAAAGCCGGAAATACGTCATTTTCAAAAAAGTTTTTAGACGTATTGACTCTTTTCCACAAAAAATTATAAATAAATTTCGAAAGATTGTTCTTTTATCTAGCATTCGTATGTAATAAATTTTTAGATTTTTTTTTAATTTTTAGTATAATAAGGTTATTCCATAGGTCGTTGGCAGATTTGTTAAATTTTCAAAAAAGTTTTTGTATTATACCACACCCATTTCAAATAATGTAATCATGCAGTAAAATAAATCAATACATTATCTAGCAAAGTTATGTATTAGAATTTTAATTTTAGTTTCAATAAAATCATTAAAAAATATGTACGTACATGTGTTTCTTGACGAAAATTGGTCCATTTGTGTATTTATTTGCGCACTTACAAACTAATATATTTCAGATTTTTTTAACATTCTTATTAAATTTAGACATTATTGAAAAATGATAAATACTTATAATCAAAAAATAACTACAAAAAGTACACTATTTTAATAGTTTTATCATCACGCCTTTCAGCATTTTTGGATGAAGGTATAAATTAAAGCTAATTTGGATTGAAATAAATTCGATATTGAGTTATAATTTAAAAAAGCTGGTACGGAGAATAATTAATCTTTCTCATTGTAACCGCCCTGCACGATCGGAAGAACAACTTTCGACGAAATGTGGATTTTCGTCCGCTGGCTGGTTAAACGCTCTTAAACACGGTAAGTTTTAAAGCTCTTAAAAAAATATATGTTATTTTTGAGGATAATACCTAGACATTGCCAGCGCCGAAACGCAAATTACATAAAATTCCCTCGATAGAAAAAAATCGCAAAGTATGCTCCAAAAATTATTATTAACACGTTTGTAGCAGTTATTTTACAATCTATATGTATGAAAAAATTCAGTGTTTCTTTAAATACTGTTTAAGATAATGCCCGCGAGATTTTTACTCTATTTTAAACGAGTCGTGTTTTATTAACATTTTCGCAATTTTCGCATCGATTTTGTCGCTGTAAATGTTAGCGCTCTCCTCTAACATTCGTAATTTCGTATCTCTCCATCTTCTTCTTTTCGGGCCCGGTTGCATAGCCTTAATAAAGAAATTGTTTTTCCCAGGAATTGTGGTTGTAATAATCCAGAAACCTTGGAAAGGTGGAAAGAAGGTATTTTGAAAGTTTCAAACATTTACTATGCTAAATATAGCAATACATAGATAACTTACATATATACATTTATAAGCAAGCATATTTCGATTTTCATATAATACTAGCTGACCCCGGCGAACTTCGTACCGCCTGAGAACCAATAACTGTTGTCATTGCCCAAGTTAAACCCTCCCCAGTACCAAGTCGAGAGAGCCCTCTGGGTCCTCCTTGGGAATTCAAGTAACAGCGCCCTCGGGGACATTACTTGTAGGGAAACCTTAACCTTCCCCCCAATCCTCCCCAGTACCAAGTCAAGAGAGCCCTCTGGGTCCTCCTTGGGAATTAAAGTAACAGCGCCCTCGGGGACATTACTTGTCGGGAAAACCTTAACCCAACTAAGAGACCACGGGTCCTCTGTTGAGGTTATTACGCTAAGTGTTTAGCGAGAACGTCAGTGAACATTGTTTAAACAGTGATTTTACTTTGTGCTACAACTTTCTTGTACTCTGTTTTTTACTATAAGCTGTGAAGCCTGTATATAAGAGAAATAAACTGAACAACGCCTAAAGACTATCTATCTATCTATCTTCTATCTTCTTCTAATATATAAAATTCTCGTGTCACGGTGTTTGTTGCCATACTCCTCCGAAACGGCTGGACCAATTTTGATGAAATTTTTTATGCTTATATGTTAGGTCTGAGAATCGACCAACATCTATTTTTCATACCCCTAAAAGTAAAGGGTGTTCCACTCCGAATTTTTTTTTTTTTTTGGACTGGACCAATTTTGATGAAATTTTTTATGCTTATATGTTAGGTCTGAGAATCGACCAACATCTATTTTTCATACCCCTAAAAGTAAAGGGTGTTCCACTCCGAATTTTTTTTTTTTTTTTTTTTGGACTGGACCAATTTTGATGAAATTTTTTATGCTTATATGTTAGGTCAGAGTGGAAGATACTATCAGTATCGCCCTGGTGTAAGACCACCATTCAGAATTGAAACGTTGCTTGAAAATGGCTTTAGCCGTGTTTAGTAACCAGATCTGAATAGCCAGGTACTTCCCAACCTTCCTCTTCCCCACCTCCTTCCCTTCCCCGCTACCTTCAGCCTCACAACATACCCCAATTGGGGATGCCATAGTCTCACTGGCTCCAGACGGGAGCAATTGTGATTCTTGTGCGGTATTCACTGTAAAAAAAAAAAAAAAGGTCTGAGAATCGACCAACATCTATTTTTCATACCCCTAAAAGTAAAGGGTGTTCCACTCCGAATTTTTATTTTATTTTTTTTTTGACAAATTTTATGAAATTTTTTATGCTTATATGTTAGTTCTGAGAATCGACTTTTTAGTTAGGTCGAAGAATTTACATATTTTGAAAGAATATTGCGAGAGGTATAATATTGAAGTGTGCGTGAATTCCAAACATTCAAAAACGTCAAATGTCAATGTGTTGATTATTATGCATTTGTTTTTAATCATATAATGCTGCCCTTCTTTCTTATAAAATTAATGTTAATAGTCGAAAATGAGACAAATGGTGAACGTATGTCTGAAAAACCTATAAAGTAAAAATACAATAATTATAATAAATCTCTTAAATGAAACGCATTTTTTTACACAGGAGGCCCTGTGGAAAATAATTTCTCTCAGGACCTATGTCATCTTAGGGGATGCTGAGTGGAGGATCTTTTTAAGGAATGGGGAGGATAGAAAGTTCTGAGAAGGAAAAAGGTATGAGGGGTTGGTAGGAATCTGGGGTCAGTGTGTAAGGGAGTGACGGTCGTATGAATCCATCCCTCCAATTGTGGTGCAAGGCAATGGGCGAGAGAGTCCGGCTGGAAAGGTCAAAAGGCCTCTCTCAACCAGTCTCTCTCGATCCGGCCAACCACGAAGCAGATGGGCAGGCGCATCAACTGCCAAGACAAAGACATAAGTCATCTCATGAACCCGGGCACCCCTGCTAAATCACCAAACGTAGCAAACCCCTTGGGGTGATCTATGGCAGAGGTGTTGGTTATTCAATAAATGGTTCCGGGGCGGCGGCACCCATTCGCAGTAATTGTAAAAGTAAGAAAATCACAAAAATATAAATCCTTAAACAACGCCATCTCTGATACTGACAAAAACAAAACACGCACAGTTGCGCATTGATAATTGCTTCATTGTGTAATTTTTAATTTAATAAAAAAACTGAATTTAATTCAACAGCTATTGATTCTGAGGCGGTACGAAGTTCGTCGGGTCAGCTAGTTTTCTTATAAATACCCTGCCACAAGTTTGATTTTTAAAATGGAGTCAAAAATAAAATCTCGTGGTAAAGAAAAAAAAAATCAGCCAAACAAAGGAAGTTTTGTATTATATTTATAGATACTTTGAATCGTAAAAAAATGTGTACAGTTTCTACAGAACCACAACTAGTTGCCAAATCAACTGGCATTTCTATTGGACGCTTTTTATTTATTTATTTGGGAGATTATAATAAGAGTGACGATTCACGGTAACTGTACCGTGACGGCAAAAAAGGCAATAAACATACACAGTAACGCTGCAGCTCTTTCAAAAGATGAGATACACAATGTACGTAGGTCTGTTTCAACCAAAAGAAAAAGGTCATCATTTTCTTGCATCTCTCTCACACATCGCACCGTGACGTCCCCGTAGACCCCTACCAATACTACTAGCCTTGACTTGACAATAATGTTGAAAGTATGGAATATAGTTACAAGGATAATATTGAAGTGTGAGTGAATTCCAAAAAAATCAAAAACGTCAAATATTAATGCCCTGATGGTTTTGCTTTTGTTCTCAAACATATAATGCTGCAGTTCTTTCTTGTACACTAAATAACAATAGTCGAAAATGAGATAAACGGTGAACGTATGTCTGCACCCCCCCAAAGGAAACATACAATGATTATCATACATCTCCCTTACACGTATAAAGAAAATTAACGCTACCCGACTCACTAGACAATATCTGTTCTGAGCCGGGTAGCAGTATCTATAATTACATATATCAATTAAGATTAAAGCAAAAATAATACAAAAGATAATAAATAAAAATACGAAGTACAAAAGAAAAACTTAAATAATAATAGTACAGAGTACAAAAGTACAAAGTTCAGCCGGTAGCAGAACTATAATTACCTATATCAATAAAGATTAATGCAAAAAAATACAAAAGATAATAAATAAAAATACAAAGTACAAAAAAAAAACTTAAATAAAAATACAAAGGATAACCTACATATAATAATCTAAATATAATTTTTTTTTACAAACATATGTATATAAAGTAATTGAACTTTTTCAGTGTGTATAGTACTTTGGAGGAAACAATCACACGTATTTTGCACATATTTGACACATCTCACCATTATTTAATATATAAGAAAGAACTATATTACAGCGAAAGAAAGGCATATTTATTGCCTTTTTGCCGTCACGGTACCGTAACCGTGGATCATCACGGTAATTATAAAGACGTTCAATAGTTATGGAAACGTCAAGAGTTAGTAAGTTAGATTAAGGTTAGATTAGGTTAGATTAGTTTTTTTTGTTTTTCATATCTTTTCTTCAATAATCTGTTTTGTCATGGGACGATTTTGTCAGGCGATTAATTTAATTCTATATTTGTAAAGTGCTACTGTTAAAAATAAAATGTCAGTTTGAATCTTGGCAAGTCACAGAGTTACATCCCGTGATTTTCACGTCACTCTTAAATACTAGTAAATTATTATCAGAGAGCTGTCAAAAATCATGGGATATTATTATCGTAGAATTTGATGACAGGATCACATTGCCTTTCAAAAACAAATATTGTCAATTTTCTTTATAATAATACTAGCGAGCTGCCGGTATGCGTTGCAATGCAACTTGAATAAAGAAATTGTTTCTTCCTGCGTGTCCTTTTCCATTTGACCCCCTTCCCTTTCTGCCTCCCCTTCACCTCCAGCAACCCTTACCCTTCCCGCTTTCCCCCATCCGGCGAACCCCCCCCCTCCCTCCTGCCATCCCACACTGCTAAGCTACTCGCGTGCACCTACTAAGTTTTTATACAAATAATAATATAATAATTTTTATAATACCGGAGTTCACGAACTTACGCGGGCGTGCGCACAACAAATCACACAAAGCTTCATCGCAATCGGATGATAGTATAAGAAATAATTATTTCACAACGCCAGAGCTCGCTATTATTTATAGAAACCATCGCGGGTATGCGCACATCAAATCACCAAAGTTTCATCGCAATAGGATGATGGTATAAGAAATAATTATTTCATAACGCCAGAGCTCACTATTATATATAGAAACCATTGCGGGTATGCGGACACCAAAGTTTCATCGCAATCGGATGAACAGTAATGAGGAAATAATTGCATAATGCTAGAGCTCA
This sequence comes from Limnephilus marmoratus, assembly GCA_917880885.1. NCBI lineage: Eukaryota > Metazoa > Arthropoda > Insecta > Trichoptera > Limnephilidae > Limnephilus > Limnephilus marmoratus. Next base: position 1,216,514 of record OU862930.1, read on the forward strand.
CTATTTATTGCATATAGAAACCATTGCGGGCACGCACATATCTAATCCCCATCGCAATCGGATGAATGATGTATGACGGCCGGCGTGGTCTAGCGGTAAGGCTCTTGACTCGCAAATCCGAAGGTCGCGGGATCGAATCCCGGCAGGGGCAAATTATTATTTTATTTTTTAAAGAAAGACAAACTTTCCCGGGTTCCGAATAACCCAACAATGTTTGAAAATCTCCTACTACCACCACAGAAAGCCGAAAATGTTGCTTGTGTTGTGATGGAGGACTTAGCCAGTAGAGGAATCGAACACGCGACGCCCAGGTGAGACCCAAGCGCTATGCCCACTCAACCACTGACCGGTCAAAAAAAAAATTTGAACAATTTGTGTTATTTCACAATTTATTCATTTAAAATAATGTTTAGCAAATTTGCGTCAATATTCTCAGTATCGTCCTGGTCTAAGACCACCATTTAGAATTGAAACGTTGCTTGAAATGGCGTTAGCCGTGTTTGGTGACCAGATCTGAATAGCCAGGTACTTCCCCCACCTTCCTCTTCCCCATCTCCTTACGCTCCCCACTGCCTTACAAAATACCCCAATTGGGGATGCCATAGTCGCACTGGCTCCAGACGGGAGCAGATGGGACTCGTGAGGTATTTCACATTCACAAAAATTAAAAATAAAATACGAAAATTCGTCTCTGCAAACTTTGAAACCTCAGAAAATGGCAAAGCGAAGTTAGAATAGTATCCAACCAAAGTGATGAACTATAATGCACCTCGTAATAACGATCAACTCTCAGATACAAGCAAAATAGAGAGTGTAAGTGATGTTATAACCTTGTAAAATAAATGGAGCTTGATTTTAAAATTTCTTCATGCAAGTATCTACGGAAATACATCACACATGATTTTGAAAATTAATTGGGGTTAAAGAAATGATCAAAAGAAATGGAGCGTAACGGTTACCCAGCAAGGCAGACAAGGCAAATCATAAGAGCCAAATCTGCACCAAACGAAGACAGAATTGAACAAGAATCAAAGGGCTGTGCTTTCCTGCCTTACGTTCACAATGTGACAGACAGAATTGCCAGGCTATTGAAAAAAGAAAGCATCACGACTGTCTTCGGAACCACGACAAAAATACGAGACTTTTTGAGGCCTGCAAAGACCAAGTTTCCACTGGAAACAGATGGAGTGTACAAACTCAGCTGTTCTGGATGTGACAAGGTTTATGTAGGCCAAACTGAGCGGACGATATCCAAAAGGATATCAGAACACTTTCGTGCCTGTAAACTTGGCCACCCTGACAAATCGGCAATCGCCGAGCACTTAATCGAAACCGGCCATTACTTTGGATTTGTCCCTGAGGTCCTGGGAAGACCCAAAACTCATAGAGCACGCCTGATTACGAAGGCAATTGAAATTCACAAAAATCCTGTAAATATTAATAGAGACGACGGAGCTAAGCTCAACAGTTCTTAGTATCCGGTAATTGACGGTTACATCAAGGCTAAACGCAAAAAAACATGTTGAAGTATATTGTAGCGCCAGCTCGTAGAGGAGTAGAGCTGGCGACACGGTAACGCTCCTAAGTAGATAAGTACAAACATCACCCCTAACTATTATACATCTGCCCTGATGATGGACACTGCAACGCTGTCCGAAACGTTGGCTAAAGAAGGAGGTAGCGCAATCCGGCATAATACCCCAAAAACTAAAAACAAAAAAAAAAGAAATGGTAATTTAAAAAAATATTAATTTAGAACCTTTTGCAACTGAAGTGACTATTAAGCGGCGGACATTGATGGAGAGAGTGAAATAACATCACTTAATTATAGTGATTTCACCAACCAAGTACATCTACCACTACAACTTCTCTGGGTGAGTTCATTAATGCATTAAGTAAATAGAAAAACTTATTGCCAACTAATTGTTAGTTTGGCAAGCGATTTACATCCAATACAGAACAGGTGTTGAATTAGAACAGGTACGTTTTGAATATTCCGAGGGTTTTCGTTATTTGTTTTTGGGGTGTTATGCCGTGTTGCGCTACCTCCTTCTTTAGCCAACGTTTCAGACATCGTTGCAGTGTCCATCATCAGGGCAGATCCGGTAGATTACGAGGGTTGCTTTTTTATATTACAACTAGCGAGTTCCCGGCATGCGTTGTTATGTCACTTAATAAAGAAATTGTTTTTTTCCTGCGTGTCCTTTCCCATTTGTCCCGTTCCCCTTCCTCTCCGCGTCCTCTTCCCCTCACGCGTTTCCTTCCCTCTCCCCACTCCCTTCTCCCGCTTCCCGGTCCCGCGAACCCCCCTCCCTAGTTCCCCTCCCCTCTTCCGCATTCCATACATTCAGTCCTGGTACATTCAGTTTTCAAACAGCTCACATGCCACCTATTGCATTTTTTTAATACAAATTTCATAATGCCAAAGCACACCAGTATATATAGAAATCATCGCAGGCATTCACATATCAAATCGGACGAATGGTTAGCAACGCATAATTTCATGATGCCAGAACTCACTATTATATGTAAAAACCATCGCGGGTATGCGCTAGTCCTGGGTCGATCGATCGTTTTACACGACCCGGGTCGCTCACGACCCACTGGCGTCACGAGCGGGTCGCGAAGACCCGCTCTTTTCACGACACAAAATATGAAACTCGATTACTCATCACCCAGTTACTTTCTACGGGCGAGCCGCGCGGTAGACGCTCGCCGCCCAGACCGATCAAGTCATACGCGACACGAAACCCAGGTTATAATTGTGTGAACGTTCTCTCACAGCTCACACCTGTAACTAGTAATGTCATGTCCCAAAAATAATTTTTAAAAAGACATGCTTCAGGGGTTAAAAAATCAATGTTTTATCATGTTTTGAAGGATATAAAAACCTTATAAAAAACGTGTTGTTCTGAAGCTTTTATTGAGAATTTAAATAAATAAATTAGCTGTAAGCTGTAATGCTTTATTATAATTTCTTTTTATTAAGGTCAGACATTTTGCACTTTTACCAGTTTATAGTTTCTATTACAATGCACAATTACATTCACACCCACACGAAACATGAAAAGTTTTTATGAAAACAGCACTTAGCACTTTGATTAACAATACCAAGATACGCTCTTATTAAAAACGTCTCCGTGTCTGGTCGAATATTCAAAAATCGAATCTACTAAACAATCCCGCTACGACGTGACACACAGGCAGGAAGCAGGATACTGTTACGTCACGCACGTGTGTGCGTTGATCGGCAATTGGCGACCGAATGTGTCGGAGCGCAGTTGCAGTCGCCACATGGGCGCCCGGCGATCGGTCCGTGGGTCACGGGGTGCAGGAATGTGTCGTATTTGGTAGGTTGCGGGAGTGTGTCGCGGTTCACGGGTCCCGGAAGACCCGGGTGCTGACGAATAAATAACCTGCTCGCTCTTTGGTGGCTCGTGAGCGGGTTTCGACGATCAGGTCTTTCACGATCGACCCAGGACTAGTATGCGCACATCAAATCCCCAAAATTTTATCGCCATCAGATGAATGGTTTAGCAACGCATATACATACTCGTATAAATACATATTTTGATTTATATGTAAAGATTTGGGTGGCTGGTAAGGGTACTGTCGCCCCGGGTACCATTTATTGGATGTCATCTCTGGTTCGTCCCAAGTGAGAGAGAGGTTCATCCGGGTCTTAGCCGGGGGAGACTGGTTGAGGGAAACTTTTTGACTTCTACACCACGCATTGCATCTCAGTGGCAGTCACTCTGGACACCCTAGACTCGAACCCCCATATTCCTACCCACCCCTTTTTCTTTCCTAAAAAGTCTGGTTGAGGGAGACCTTTTGACCTCTCCGGCAGGACTCTCTTTGAACCGCAGTGGGAGTGATGGATTCAAACGTCCGTCATTCCTAGATACACTGAACCCAGATTCCTACCCATCTTCTTATACCTTTCTCCTTCCCAGAACTTCCTCTCCTTTCCTAACAAATACCCTGACATAGGCCCTTGGGGAATTATTTTTCTCAGGACCTCCTGCGTGGAGCTAACGTAAAAAAATCGAGTGCAGTTCACACGCGATAGAAGCGAAACTTTACCAAAATAATCTCCACCAATAGGAACCTTGAAAAGTGACATAATAATCAAAGCAGCCAATGAGCGCAGTTTGATGCTTGGAGGTGCTGTAATGTGTCATTTCCGTTTCATCCGAATTTCAAATCACAACGGAGATAAATAAGTTTCAGTTAAAAAATAAAAATGTGTGGTTGAGCTGAGTAAGGGCAAGGTTGGGTTGTTACCTTGTCCCCCTGACTGGATTCGGAGTTGGAGAGCGTGCCGAGCGCACCCCCTGAAACGCCCCCGCCCCGCCATTCCAGCGGCCCGCCCGTTTTGCCGCATGTGCCATTTCCTGCAACAGACAAACAAACAAATCAACAAATGTCAACAAACAACAACAACAACACCATCATGATTGGAGGGGACCCACCACTTTCCCAACGGCGTTATAAGGAAACATATGGTTTCCTCCTTCACCGCACACGTCAAGACTCTACTTTTTTTTTGAACGAAGCTACATTTATTTGAACGACTCTAGATCCTCCAATGTCCATGCATACGGGGTTAGTAAGCAGTATGCAAGTACTTACATTAACATTATACAAAAGATAAATAGAAGTAGCAGCCCGTGGAATAATTCTTCTGAAATAGGTAACATCAAAAAGAGATAATAGTGTTAGTAAAAGAAAAAGAAAAATAACGGCTATGACCAGTCGAAGAAACCTTCTGTAAATAAAATAAGTAATGAGGAAAAAAACAGTTATATGATTATGTTATAATGTAAGTAATTACTATAATAGCGGAAAGAAAATAAAATATATAAAAAGAAAAGCCAGAGAAAGTATTCCATAGACCACCGGGCAGTCCCAATGAGAATGCGTACAGTATAAGTCATTCACTCAATCAGGAGAGTCCCGCAATAAGGGGCCGTTCAAGTATTACGTAACGCACTTGGGGGGAGGGGGGAAAACGTTAAAACGTTAAAACTTGTGAAACGTTACTGTGCGTTACGAGGGTCGAGGGGGGGGGGGGGGGGGGGGGGGGGTTTGAACAACGCGTTACGTAACATGTTTTTCTTTATTTAGATAAAAAAACTAGGGAATTAAAATCTTTCAAGTTGGCAATCCTTTTCGTTCTCGAAATCTCTTGTTTTATTTATTACCGCAAACGCGATTAAAACAAGAAAATGGTATTTAAGCGACTTTCCAGTACTTTGCGCAACTTAATTATGACTTTCAGGTAAAAATTGTCACTTGGGCGTTACGTAACGTTAAGGGGGGGGGGGTTATACGGAAAAACGTTACGGCGCGTTACGTGGGGGGGAGGGGGGGGGGTCAAAAATCTTCAAAAATTGCGTTACGTAATAGTTGAACGCCCCCTAACCGATGTACAATGACAAACCACGGAGAGCAATATTTACGTATTCCGGTTCAAATGTTATGTATTTCATTGTAATACAATACAATCTTGTTCTTCTGATTATTTATTGGTTAATTAGATTGATTTGTGAACAGAATGAGTGAAAGGAAAAGAGATTATCCCAGTGAAGCTATGAAAAGAAAAAGTAAACAGAAAAGGGAGTAGGTTATAAAAAAATGCCCAAAATTTCTTCATTTTTTCAGCAATCAGCTTCTGTGGGTGATTTAGATTGCGATGGTAAGTACTACCTATTTATCTACCAGTAGCGAAGGATGAATTTTGTTTCTTGGAAGAACAATTTGGGCCCCCCAACTAATTTTGATTAAGGGCCCCTCCATGGCACGCTACGCCACTGCCCCAACCCCTACTAATAAATCACGCCCTTTCTGCGCATGTGAAGTGTGTGTAGTGCGTGTGCACAATATAGCACCATTTAAAATACCTCGGATTGATTTGCTGCCATATTTTTCCAAATATTCGTCCGATTCTTTAAAAAAAAATTTAAAATATTTTTGAATATTCTCGCGGTATAAACTTGATGTTATATGGAAGCTAGAAGAGCCTACTCCTATTTATATTCAATAGATGTCAGTGTCGTCTAGTTTTTTACGGAATAATCATGTTTGGAAGAAACGAAATTTGACAAAACGGTCAGCTGTCAAAATGTCTGCATGTAAACATATTTGTATTCCAGTGTAATAATGATTGAATTAATAATGTATTCAACGTATTTAAAACTTAAGAATAAAGTGAATACTTGAAATACACAATTTTTGTGGTTATGTGGAGGGAGAGGGGGGAGGGGGGCTTACTTTTCTACTTACTTGCGTTTCATTTTCTTTATACGTGTGAGGGAGATTTATTATAATTATTGTATTTTTCCTTTGGATGGGTGCAGGCAGACATACGTTCATCGTTTGTCCCATTTTCGACTATTGACATTTATTGCGTAAGAAAGAGGGGCATTAAGAACAAAAGCAAAACAATTAGACGTTGACGTTAACATTTGACGTTGTTGAATTTTTGGAATTCACTCACTATTCAATATTATATTTATCACAATATTGCTGGCTTGCTGCAGCTCTTTCAAAGGCTGAGAATGCGTTCCTTTCAAAATGCAAATTAAAAGAATTTTCTTCATTATTTTATTTTTCGTGAAGTTTTAATAGCTATTCTGCTATTCGGGGCGGAGACAAATCCAACAAATCAAAGATCATAAAAATCGGTCCAGCCGTTCTTGAGTTATAAATGGTGTACCTAACTAACCCGACTTTGTTTTACATATATAGATAAGATATATAGGAGATGGGTTCATCATTAGCCTGTTACCTAAAAATATCTCGACTTATTGATCCAAAACTTTTTAATGTCAATATTAACTCAATGTCACATATACATCACATTGTACAACAACAGATTGCACAAGACAAAGAATACCTGCATTTATCAATTAATAACACTCATAGGTAATAGGTAAATCATGTGATAATCTGTCACCTAAAAATATCTGCCCTACGTGATCAAATTTAATGCCATCTTTTGACAATAACTAATTATTATTGTATATTTGAGTTTTGCATCAATCGTCCCAATCGCTGTCACGTGAAATTTGAGTGGTTTTGGAATGAGGCCACAATGGTGGGCCCAATTAACTCAACAATGTAATTATTGTAATAAATTCGTCTGTGTGTATTTGAGTTTTGTAACCGCTGTATTTCGTCTGATCTTTAATAGGAGTTGGAGGGTTATTTTTATGAATGTGGGGCAGACACGACAAAGTGAAAATGGTTTACACTTATTTGATTGTCATATTAAACAGTTTGTAGGACAGTGTAGGTATTTAATGAGCTTTTTTGTATTTCTTGGGTATTAACTATGTAATAATTTCAAGACATTTTGTTTTGAATAGGTTTATTTTACATGTACCTACATTTGTTACTTAATTTTTTGACCTCTTTAGACAAGTTCAAAGAAGAAAATTAATAGACCCTTATTGCTGTGAACCTATTAATGACCAATTCTTTAATGAAAAAATGATGAAACGAAGCCTGAAGTAATTTCCGGAGTTAAAAACGTATTTTTAATTTTTCTCATCAATTTTCTTAGAAAGGTCAAATTGAATTTTATTTTAATTGAAATAATATTATAAATATCCAATTTTAAGTGCGCTCATTTAAAATCGTTTTTCGCTGCGGTTGAAAATTTGAAAAAATAAAATCATATTTTGTTTAAAGCGTTACAAATAAAGTAAGATTTTGAGAGTTCCCCTTTTTAATGTAAATATTGTACAAGAGACCCAGCGGGTGCCATCTGGAGCCAGTGACATTATATATTATTAGACATTATACGTCGATAGTCATGGTTTGATGTACAATGCCAAAAAGTCATCATTGCTGGTGTTTAAAGCAAATACTGGTCCTACTGTCATTCCACCCATTTTCCTCGGCGGAGACAATGTTAAAATCTGCAGTGAAATAAAATATTTGGGGCATGTCGTCACTGATGACCTAAATGATAAAAATGACATAGAACGCCAAAGAAGAGTACTAAGCGTGCGAGCCAACATGCTCGCCAGGAGATTCAACAGGTGCAGTTCTCCGGTGAAGAAGCAAATATTCCAGAGCTACTGCATGAGCCTTTACACCGGCGAACTATGGTCAAGATACTCACAAGGCGTGATGAACACACTTCGAGTACAATACAATAACGCATATAGGGCGCTATTCGGACTACCTTGGCGATGCAGTGCCTCGCAGATGTTCGCAGAAGGAAGGGTACATGGGTTCGCCGCTTTGATGCGCCACAGAATAGCCGGGGTGAGACAGCGCTACCAAAGATCGGAGAACACTCTCGTCCAGGCCGTGGCCCAGTGGCAGGGCGCGCCTCTTCACCGAACATGGAGAATTCATCTGAAGCCCCCGTAGTAGATATACAAGTACTTAAAATGTGTATATATATTTTCTTTTTAAATCTTTTTTATGTTATTTTATTTTTCTGTTTCATAATATGTAAATCCATTTTATGTAATTTATACTTTTTTATGGCTGACAGAGTATTGCACCCACCGCTCTGTTCGGCTGAAATAAATAACTTATTATTATTATTATTATTATGGCATTCCCAATTGGGGTATGATGTGGGTATTTTGTTTTGTGGGATTTTATCACAAACATTCATTTTTTGTATATTATAAGAACAATCAAGAAAAAATGGTACATTACATACAGTTAGTCAAATAGGAGTAGAAAATATATGAGGGCGCCACTGTTGATCAAATGGCAATACTAAACACATAACTCATGGTGTTAAAGTAAAGCTGTGTAACCTACATTTTTATAAAAAATTAAAAAGGCATAATGATGGAAAAAATGTTTTTTCATTGCAGTATAGATACCCGCCGATCTCAAAATTAGAATTGCGTATAGGTATATTATTATTATACTTTTGCAATTTTGTATTAACATGATGAAGAATAACTATAATGTAATAAAATATAAAGCACAGTTTAGAAATTGCTCACATTTATTTAATACTAGATAAACTACCTAGCGTTGCCTGGGCTTTAGATCGTGTCTTTAATTTTAGATCTGAATATATTTAACTCATTCAGATCTAAAAGTAGTGTAACTAAACTCACACCATTAGTGTTTCTTCCATTCTATCTATTGTTAAATTCAAATTTATGTTAAATTAAATTAAAGCAAATCGCTTTATAAATCACCTTTAAATCAAATTTATGTCATGAAGAAAAATGTTTTTTAAAATGTGGTTTACTGTGTTCTATGCATTCAGTGTCATTGCACTTCAAAAAAATATTTGACAGTTAAATTGGTGTTGCCAGTCTACAAATTTAGTAGTTCCAGTTTTTATATTTTCTACTCTTTTTTGACAGACTATAGGTGCCTATTTAAAATAAATATAATTTTTGATTAGTTTCAAAGTATTCGATTTTAGTTAGTTTCATAGGTGAGTACTTTGAGTAAATTCATTAATTTAAAGAATTTATTCGAAAATAGAATGTTTTGCAAAATGTCAATCTCAAAATGTATTGTCATGTGGTTGTAATAATCCAGAAACCTTCACGAGGGTGTAAAGATGGTATTTTGAAAGTTTCAAACATTTCTTACGCTTAATATAGCAATATATAAACAACAAACATACATACATACATACATACATAACACACATACATGCCAGAAAATAAATATACACTTTAATTAAACGAAGACAATATAAGCGAAAGTCAGTCGAAAATCTGAGAACAGAAAAATCAGAAAAAGGTATTGACACCGCTGGGACTTGAACCCAGGACCTCTTGCTTTCCGGGCAAACGCGCTAACCACTGCGCCACCGTGCCGATATCCAATTCGGTCATTTTTAACTGTATCATACTTCGACTAAGAACCGCCCACACTATCTTCATTCTCTTAACGCATATATTATTGGCAACTATCTTTATGTATCATTGCAAGATTCAAACCCGAACTAAATGCTCTCTAGATAGTGTCTGGATAAATCTTTATCCATTTTATTTTCATATGCGACATCTATTGACTTTTCTGCAAGTCTAGGATAAATATTTTAATTTTTATTTTAACTTTATGAGTAAAACCTCAAATTGTAATATTTAATTAAACGAAGACAATATAAGCGAAAGTCAGTCGAAAATCTGAGAACAGAAAAATCAGAAAAAGGTATTGACACCGCTGGGACTTGAACCCAGGATCTCTTGCTTTCCGGGCAAACGCGCTAACCATGGATAAAGATTTATCCAGACACTATCTAGAGAGCATTTAGTTCGGGTTTGGATCTTGCAATCATACATAAAGATAGTTGCCAATAATATATGCGTTAAGAGAATGAAGATAGTGTGGGCGCTTCTTAGTCGAAGTATGATACAGTTAAAAATGACCGAATTGGATATCGGCACGGTGGCGCAGTGGTTAGCGCGTTTGCCCGGAAAGCAAGAGGTCCTGGGTTCAAGTCCCAGCGGTGTCAATACATTTTTCTGATTTTTCTGTTCTCAGATTTTCGACTGACTTTCGCTTATATTGTCTTCGTTTAATTAAATATTACAATTTGAGGTTTTACTCATAAAGTTAAAATAAAAATAAAAATATACACTTATTTTTGTAAATAGATTTATTGTTATTACATACTATTATTGATTTCTAATAATACGAGTATGTTCGCAAGATCTTCCTAGTGTGTAGGTACATTATAATGGGTTGCTAAGCTAAGCTATGAATATATTTAATCATAAACTCATGTAAAGTTCAGTAAGTAATCACGCATTAATTAATTATATAATTTACAATCTACAGGTGCAATAATGGTACAGTGTAAGCAATAAAGAGTCTTATTTATAGTTCGCGCAATAAACTTAGGATAATGTTAATTGATGCATATTATATTATACACTTCCGACAGAGAGGTCTTTGCCAAACGTCTTATTGTTGTCAGCAAGAAAGTGTCAAAAGTGTAGGGATGCGATGATAGAATTTGAAATTCGAAAAGTTTAACAGTTCTTGGGCATGTAGAGCGAATGAACGAAGAAAGGATTGTATGGAGAATATATAATGCAAATGCGAATGCTAGAAGAAGTCGGGGACGTGCAAGGAAGACATTGCACCACCACCTTTCTTTTTTATCTCCTCTTCATTCTGCTGCATTCGTTTTATTATATATGTTTTATATATATAAAACTATAGATGTATATTATATGATATATACGATTTTTTTCTTTGTATACTGTTAATTATCCATTATTTGATCTATATGTACATTAAAAAAAATTATATATTATTTAAACTTAAATAAAATGTATTATCTACATTCGTTGTCTCCGCCTTTTTAACACGAGCTTTGCTCAAAAAAGAGGTGTAAGACATATTAAATAATATACATTTTTTTTACAAAAAACTTTATAGAATACACAAAAACATGTAATTTTTGTGTATTCTATAAAATGCAAACATTTATAAAATAATAAAAAAAGTAAATCAGATACTTGAGCGGGAGGGCCATGTCAAGAGTCATAATAATAGGAGAATATGTACGAGACAACGTATGAATGTGAATGTGTGCCAAGACCGAGTTGTTTGGTGGTCCGTCTTATCTGCCTACTCCTGCGGGGAATCGGCGTGATGGTTGGTTAGTTATTTTTATTTTTTTTTTGTTATTTTTTTCACCGGGACGAGGGATAAGGCTCTTCACTCACAATCCGAAGGTCGCGGGATCGAAACCCGGCGTGTGCAAATAAATTTGATTAATTTGTGTTATTTCACAATTAATTCACTTAAAAATAATAGGATAGCACATTTTCGGCATGTTCCAGAGTGGAAGATATTCTCAGTATCGCCCTGGTGTAAGACCACAATTCAGTTAATTAATTGAAACGTTGCTTGAAAAGTAAGTTAGCGCCAGTTAGCTTTAGACGTGTTTGGTGACCAGATCTGAATAGCCAGGTACCTTCCTCTTTCACACCTCCTTCTCCTCCCCACTACCTTTAGCCTCACAACATACCCAAATTGGGGATGCCATAGTATCACTGGCTCCAGACGGGAGCAGTTAGGACTATTGTGAGGTATTCACATAAAAAAAAACACAGAAATTTTCTTTCGTAGAAGTAGAAAAATAAAGTATGTAAAAAGTTAGGACTTGAGGGAAGAATCGGTTGTGTTGTTTTTTAAATAAAACACCTCTGACAAATTGAATCCATCGTTTTATTGTTATGTTTTCAAGTTACGGGTTACCGACACATAACTAATTCCCCACTCAAAGTACGTAGGTATATTTAAATACTTTATGTTTTCTATGAAAGTTTTGTTATAGAAGTGATAATTTTTGGCTTGACTAAACTTTATACAGAACTAGCTGACCCGGCCACGCGTTGCTGTGGCTAATAAAACACTTTGTAAAATCCAACCTTAGTAACCACCGCCGTCTTTGAGTTTATCGCGAAGAGACAGACAGATGCCGCGGAGGACTTTAATTTATAATACGTAGAGATGGTGTGAAAGATTATAATAATGTGCATGAAATGCTTGGGGTAACTAACGTATTTAAGTTATATAAGGATTAATACTGTATTGGTCTAAATAACTTTTCAATTACCGCAATGTACGTGACCATTTTTTTAGAACATAGAATGGGCATAGTAAGCTATCCGTAAAAGATAGATATATATGCCTTCGCGGACTTTTTTGTAGATCTATAAAAGAGGAATATCCCATCCCACCATGAATTGTTTTGTTTTATCCCAAAAGGATTAGGCAGCGTTTTCGATGAAAGCTAGCAGGCGGCTTGACTTTTTCCGACACTTCTAACAATTATCGTTTAGTTTCAACCAATTTACACAAATCCTTGACAAATTACATATCTAAACCCGTCTTCACGAAACACTCTATCTATTGGTGAAAACCGCATGAAAATCCATTGAGTAGTTTTTGAGTTTATCGCGAACAGACAGACGGCGCGGGGGACTTTAATTTATAATATGTAGAGATGTAGAGATAGAGATTATTCCTTTGTATAATGTGAAGGGATAAAGTTAAAAAAATATCATACATCAGCGACACCTGAAAGTACTGGCGCCATCTTTGGCCCAAATGAATTAACTTGTGTTGATAATCCATAATTGGTTTGAGACTTAACTAGAAATCTAAACAAAGTCGACTAGCTAAATTTAAAAATGCAATACGCAAGCAATACACTTTTGTGAATAAATGATTACCCTGTTAGACTCAACTCAGGTTGTGAATCCTATAATAATAAGTAGATAATATTAGATTTAATTTAGTGACATTTACATAATATTCAATAAATTATGCAACTATTAAATGCTAACATTGTTGCTTTCACTTTACATAATATATTAGTGGGATTTGTAGGACTGGATTATTATTATTATCTTTAGAATTAGTATAAATTTGAAACAATGTAATTAAGTACGGTAGACAGATCATAAATGCTCTTATTAAGAAGTAAAGATGACGATTTGTCATTAGTTATTTTTACGTAAATAGTTATGCAAAGAGAATGCCAATGTTAATCGAGTTAGTTTAATTATGTCTGTATGTTTTATTATGAATAGGAACATTGTATATTATTATTAGCTGACCCGGCAAACGTTGTTCTGCCATATATATTATTTCTAGTGAATATTTTGTATTAAAATATTAAAATCGCGATTAAAAAATGGGAGTGTGGGGGTAGGAGGGTGAAAATTTGGGGTTATAGGTATTTTTTATGCCAAAAAAGAAAAATATTTAAAAAAATTGAAAATTTTCCTGGTTAGAGGGACACCCTAATCACCTAGCGGTATGAAATATACTTTACGACCTATTCTCATACCTACCAATGTATATAAAAAAATAATAAAAATCGGTTGAGTCGTTTCGTAGGAGTGCGACCACAAACGGTTCCATGCCAACTCAGAATGAAACCAACTAAGAAACACCTCAGAAAATTCATTAAAAGCTATGAAAAAATAATTTTAAAATAGCCGGTAACCCTAACCTAACTTGACCTATTTAACCATTTTTAAAATATTTTTTATCATCACTCTTAATGACCTTTCTGAGGTGCTTCTGAGTTGGTTTCATTCTGAGTTGTCTGGTCACCCCACAAACACCGTAACACGAGATTTTTATATATAGGTATAGATGTAGGTTACAGTAACAATGTAACTAAGCCAACATGTCTATTCTTAAATGTCATGGTTATTCATGAATATAACAACAGATATACATACATACTACTATCAATTTGGGAGACGGGTATGGGTACCGCCGCCCCGGGAACCATTTATTGGATAACTAATACCTCTGCCATCAGGTCACCCCAAGTGGTTCGTTACCTTTGGTGACTTAGCAGGGGTGCCCGGGTTCGTGGGGTGAGGTTTGTGTGGGTCTTGGCGGCGGATGCGTCTGCCCACCTGCTGCATGGCAGGCCGGATCGGGAGAAAGTGGTTGAGGGAGTGCCTTTGACTCTCGGAACATCGCCTTGCACCGCAGTGTAAGGGATGGATTCATAGGTCCGTCACTCCTGGACACGCTGACCCCCAGATTCCTAACCACCCCTAATACCTTTTTCCTTCCCAGAACTTCCTCTCCTCTTTTCTAAAAAGACCCTCTACATAGCATCCCCAAAGATGACATAAGATTTTTTTTCTCAGGGCCTCCTGTGTGGAGCTAATGTAAAAAATATATATATTGTCCCTGAAAACATTCCTTTCAAACAAAAAAAAATTCGCTACACCCTACATTTATATAAAGCCCGGCCTCCTCCGACCGAAAACATGAACATTTGTTTACACATTCGCTTACACATTACTAAAAACACTGGAAATGAGGGCGTGGCCTTATTGCATACGCACACAAAATTGCACATTGCTCCCATTGGCAATGTTAATGTGTCAACAAATGTTCATGTTTTCGGTCAGAGGGGACTCTGATTACAGTAAATATCTATTCTTCTTTAACCTCTGTGGGTCAAGCACAGAAAAATCGATAACTTTATAAAATCGGATCGATGGGCATAACTTCCGACGATTTTATATCGATATACCGAGCACGGTTTAACTATTGACAGCCGAACTGACATTGACAGGAAATAAATAAGAAATTCCAGGAAAATGTGTGCTTTTTCCTGTATCATTTAAGGTGTATCGTACTTTGACTGCTATATTTATGTCACAACTCATCTGCGCCTCCCCCAGCAACATGTGTAGGCCTGAGGTTTGGCTGGGTCAACTCGGCGTCCTTCCGCCCTGCCTCCGGCAACTAGACGCTTCCATCCTTAGGGTCTTCGGGTACGTTCCCCCTACTTCCCACTTACTTATCGTCAAGGCACAACCGAGAAACCGGCTAAAGGGCGCGGACGTTGAGATTCCTTCACGGCAGACCGACCACCATACACATTCTGGCTGGTACTGCCAGATGACGAGAGAGCTAACCCACCCGACACAAGCGTTCTTCATATCACAATACTTGTTTTCATTATCTTTTCTTGCAGATGCTTGCAACATACGCAAGATGCCATTACCCTGCGAGCAGCCGCCGTTTATGTTTTTCTATTATCTTTTTAAATTAGTTTATCCCTGACTTGCTTTATATTATTCGCATTTTGTATATTATATAAGCACTTGCATACTGCTTCCTAACACCGCATGCAGGGACACTGGAGGTCTAGATTCGTTCAAACTTAAATGTAGATTCGTTCTTTCAATAAAATTAGAGTCCTTGCGAGAGCCTTGAAGGAGTAACCATCTGTTACTTATACCAGGGCGGGTAAGTGGTGGATAACCTCCAATGCTATATTTATGTAATATTGCAAGATTAATCTCGAACTAAATGCTGCCTAGATAGTGTCTTGGATTAATTTAATTAATGTGCGACATCTATTGACTTTTCTGCAAGTCTAGGATGAACATGTATAAGCACGCATATTATTTTTGTATTCAGTTTCCAAGACAAAATACAATGTCACACCTACCCGACTAAATAAACCTAATAATGTAATATACACTGTAATTTAATATGTTGATCATTCACACCATATTTACGGGTTGCATCTCATGAATATCTAATGGACGTCGATAAATTAATAATAATTTCTTAGATAGCTACATAAAGTAGGTACTATTAAATGTAAACAATATTTTAAGAGAGATTATACAGCAGGTATAATCACTACGATCATTTCAATTTATTGCAATGTAAGTACATTTTATGGTGACCGGACAACTAAGAATTGTGCAACTTGAACACTTCATTTGAAAAATCATTAACAGTGATGAAAAAAAAAATTGGTTAAATAGGTTAAATATTTTGAAGAACTTTGCAGATTACTAACATGAGATCGAAAAGAGCGAAAATTGAGGAACCTTAAAAATCTATTTTAAACGCTTTCAATTCTATTTTTGTGTACTGTATAGCCTGGGTTCCACAGTTGAGATGCGTATTCAGGAATACTACGAACATATGAGAAATGCAGTGCTTTGAAAGTAATAAGGTTTTTGAATTGTTTACGGGAGCAGATTATGAAACCAAGCATAAAAGATGCGTTAGTGACTATTTATTTATTTATTTAAGGAACATGTATGCGCATAACTTCCGAACGACTGCACCAAATTAGAAAAATCTTTTTTTTGTGTTCGTTATTGTCAGGACAAGGTTTGTATAAATCTGGTGAGTTCTGGCATTATGAAATTTGTATAAAAAATTGCAATAGGTGGCACGCGAGCTGTTTGAAAACTAAATATATCGGAAATGAATGTATAAAATGCGGGAGGGGGGAGGGAAACTCGGGTAGGAAGTACGCGGGGCTGGAGAGGGGAACCCGGGATGGGGAGGGGAACCTGGAAGGGGGGAGGGGAATTCGGGAGAAACAATTTCTTTATTAAATGGCATAGCAACGCATGCCGGGAACCAGCTAGTAATAAATAAAGGTAAATTTTTGAGATCGCTGGCAATGGTTAATACGCACTTTTTTTGAAAAAATCTTTTGATTCACCTTAATTTCATTAAAACACAACTGCAAATGACAGCAAATCTTGCATCGATCACATGTTCAGTAAGACTATTAAATCAACCAAATCTATCATATTCACCTCTACTATAACCGACCACTATACAACAATTTTATCTATTACAAAAAAGAAAATACAAAGATCGCAGCCGTACCCAATTACCGTGCAAAAGAAAGAAACCAAATGGAATGATGTAAAACAACAGTTACTCAATACAAACTGGATAAGCCTACTGGAGAACCTTGATGCAAATAATGCCTGGAGTAAATTCATTGAATATATAACATTCACCATCATGTCAAATACCAAATCGATAGAAAAAAAGATTTCGCATAAAAACCAACATCTTAAACCATGGATAACTCAAAGCGTTATAAATTGCATTAGAAAAAGAGATGAATTACATAGGAAAGTTAAATTGAATCATTGTGATATTTTTATACAACGATACTATAAAAGGTACAGAAATATTTGCAAAAATGTTATACGAAATGTCAAAGAAAATTATTATAAGAAGAAAATAGACGAATGTAACAATGACCCGCGCAAATTATGGAAGATCATTAATGAAATTACAAATGCAAAATCATCCCATTACAAGAACATGGAGGAATTAACAATTGAAAATACCCAAATCTCTTTCGCAAAGCATCCGGACAAAATTCTCGAATATGTTAATGAATTTTTTACTAATATAGGGTCACAATTAGCAAAGAAAATCAGACAACCAAAAACTAGCATTCTACCAGAAGAAAAGGAAAATATGAACCAGATAGAAAAATTAAAGTTAACTGAAGTAACCAATACTGAAATCAGTAACGCAATTGCATCCCTTAATATTAATAAATCATCGGGAAATGATGTAATCTCAAATAAAACAATAAAACAACTACAAAAAGAACTGACCTTCCCATTGACATACTTGGTCAATCTGTCTATATCTACAAATGTGTTCCCTTCATGTCTTAAAAAAGCTACAGTTGTACCCATACATAAAAGTGGTAACAAAAAGGATGTATATAATTACCGACCCATAAGTCTCTTAAGCTCCTTTTCAAAAATCTTGGAAACTGTAATGAAGAAGCAAATTGTTCAATTTCTTGAACAAAACAAATTATTATCACCATCCCAATATGGTTTTAGAGAAAATCTGAGCACCAATGATGCCATAGAAAATCTAACAAGCATGGCCATAAAAAACATAGATGATGGGAAAAAATGTTTAGCTTTATTCATAGATCTACAAAAAGCTTTTGACACAATAGACCATAAAATATTACTAACTAAACTAAAAAAAATTGGAATGGCCGAATCAACAATGAACTTATTGGAGTCATATATAACAGGACGAGAACAACAAGTACAAATTGGCAAACAAAAGAGCAAACTTCTATCTTTAAATTATGGCGTCCCTCAAGGGAGTGTACTGGGACCGATTCTGTTCATTATCTACATCAACGACTTAACTAACCTTACCATTAAAGGAAACATAATCAGTTTTGCTGATGATACTGTTTTATTATTTCAAGAAGAAAATTGGACGGATACATTTAAGGAGGCTGAAAAGGGGCTTAGTGCACTTCAAAATTGGCTTAAAATCAACTCGCTTACCCTTAATATAAGCAAAACAAAATATATAACATTTTCAATGAACTCAAGGGGCCAACCAATAAAATCACTAGAACTAAAATTACATGAATGCCATGGAAATAATACACAATGTTACTGCCCTGTTATCGAAAAAACACAAAACATTAAATATCTCGGAGTAATAATTGACGAAAATCTTAGATGGGACCTACACATCAAAGGTATTACGGAAAAACTCACTAGCCTTATATATTTTTTTAAAAATTTAAGAAATGTGTTAAATAAAAAGGATATGAAAAAGGTCTACTACGCGTTATGTCATTCTCGAATTGAATATGGAATCATAGGATGGGGATCTGCTACACAAACGTACCTACAAAACCTGAATACGATTCAAAAAGGAATCATAAAGACCATATTGAAAGTACCAATTAGAACGCCTTCAATTGAAATTTTCAATAACTTTGACGTACCAAATGTACAGCAAATATATGCCAAAAATATATTATTGAAGCTCTTCAAAAATAATGAATACTCTACTAGACCGTGTATGCATAACACTAGATCGAATAAAAATGATATAAAAAATATTCCAAGTTACAAAACCACATTTGGACAAAGAAACTATACATACTTTGCAACAAAACTTCATAACATACTTCCCCAAGACATAAAACTAATAAAAAATCCAATTGAATACAAATCAAGAATAAAAATATGGCTTAAAGAGGTCAATGAGAAAACCCTAGCGAAGACGCTAAAAACGACATAGAAGACAAATGAACTATATTTAAATAACTTTAGTCCGCCTCGGCACAGGACCCCCTAGTGAGGAGGACTAAGAAATACAATATTTTATTCTTAATTTTACCATTATATTTTGTATGTAAAATTTTTTATATAGTCGCTATAATAAAAAAAAAAAAAAAAAAACTATTTGCATTGGGGGAAGTGGAAAATATTTCATTCTAAATTTCGATTACGTAAAATTAAAATTAGCTTTCATTCTGTGAAACGAGACCGTCCATTTTCAAACAATATTTTCAAATGTCATTTTGTTATGTTGGTATTCTTGTTACTGTACGAAAAGATGCTAGAGAAAAGCGTAGCAGACTTCATGGGAATTCTAGGTTTGTGTAACATGATTTGTGATACAAAAGAAAGTGCCCCTTTATAACGCCTACTCGCGTCAAGGCAAGAAAAACATCCCAGTTTTCAAGTAGTTTAGCGGCTACGCTAGGTGTGTGATTCAAAAGAAAGTGCCCCGTACCTTCAAAATCTTCTAGCCGTTCGTTATACATTCAAGTGTATCAGGAATACCAACATACCAAAGTGACAGCGAATGAGCTAATAGCTAATGGCGTACAATCTCACAAGACGAAAGCTAATTTTAATTTTACGTAATTTTCCACTTCCCCCAATGCAAATAGTTGCCTTTTAATGTAATTAAGGTGAATCAAAAGGTTTTTTCCAAAAAAGTGCATATTAACCGTTGCCAGCGATCTCCAAAAATTACCTACATAAATGCTACCATTGTCTTGTATTCGCTACGCGTCTTCGTTTCGGATTATTTTCCAGTACCCGACATTATTATCCCTTTCAACACAGATGTTACTGATATTACTGGCTTGACAACGGCACAGGAAAACCAATTAATAGACAATCTTGTGATTCAACTTTGAACCGTAATTTTTAAAGTCTCTTCATCAAGTTTTTGAGTGAATGTAAAGAGAGATTATAAGGTGATATCAGAAGATATACTGAAACATTAACTGCTTTTCTCAACCACATACCTCTGTGAAAAGGCATTCTCTGCTCTCGTGTATACTAAAAACAAACAGAAACAGATTACAAGTGGAATCCGATCTGAGATTATAGCTTAACAACATCAACCCGAATATCACTAATTTAGTTGCAAAAAACACCAACCTTCACATTATTACATACACAAAATTATATCTGATTTTGTAAATTTCAATATAGTTTCTCTTATAAGTGTAGTAGGAATGTATTATAAGTTCACACTTCAAACACATAACTTCATATCA
The DNA here is from genome assembly GCA_917880885.1 of Limnephilus marmoratus. Classification (NCBI taxonomy): domain Eukaryota; kingdom Metazoa; phylum Arthropoda; class Insecta; order Trichoptera; family Limnephilidae; genus Limnephilus; species Limnephilus marmoratus. The sequence continues at coordinate 1,237,149 of OU862930.1, forward strand.
TTATAATATTGTTTATAATAGCATTAACTCTTTATGTTTATGTTGTAAATCTTTATGTAATTTCTCCAACTGTTATCAGGTACCTGGTTTATACTTTTCAATATTTACTACTAACTTCTTACCTGCTTATCTCATTCACCGTAAATCCGAATATATTATACGTTACCATGTTAATTCGGTAAATCCGAGTATAATAATATATGCTTCCAGGTCACTTTTTCTATTTTTTGTTTGTTATGTAATTATGTACATTTCTTGGAATAATATGAACTAAACCTGTCAATTTGTCTGTCCTGGAACGGGAAACTTCCAAGTTGGACAGGCAAAGCTTCCTAATATGTTATTTGTACTTTCTTTTGTATCTAAAATAAATAAATAAATTAACCGTAAATTAATGTGAATGTTGGTGTTGCCGTTGTAGGTGAATTATTATTAACGTTTTTTATACAACGTGTCCGGAAACTCGTAGTACAAGCGGGAAACTGGTGAATCTACATCACGTAGAGAACCCAAAAAACTTTTTTTTTTGGTCTGAGCATTTCGATTTTAATATTATTTTTTTTCTATTTTTCCATTTTTTCGGCAACTAAAGGGTTAAAAAAAACTTTTGGGCCCGGTTTACCCTTCGATGCATTTTATAAGACATTACATAGCTGAAATCAACCCCCTAGTGAACAATTTTTTCAAATTTAACCAAAAAAATTCCAACTTCGGACCCGATTTACTCGAAAACGAATGCTCAAATCAAAAAAGTTATATCACAAATCGATTCCGAATGTGATGTAGATTTACCAGTTTCCCGCTTGTACTACGAGTTTCCGGACACCGTGTATAAAAGGTATTTTATTTTGTATTTGTAGTACCTACTTAAAAAAAAATCAGAGTGTGCAATTCACAGGCGGTAGAAGTGAAACCTTTAGAAAACTAAAGTAGACAAGAGTGGGGAGGCTACGAAGCACCGCACAAAGAGGAGACCGATTATATTATCTCATTCTCTCACAGGCGAAATCCTATGGATGTACATGTTTGTCTCTTTTTGGTGTCGCTTTTTTCGTTTCATTGAGTTTGTAATCACAACGGTGCTAAAGAAGTTTTCACTTCAAAAATGGTTAGAAATTTATTGTTGTTTTTTTATTAGTTTGGGAGGCGGGTATGGGTACCGCTTATTGGACAACCAACACCCCTGCCACAGGTCACCCCAAGTGGTTCGCTACGTTTGGTGACTTAGCAGGGGTGCCCGGGTTCATGGGATGAGGTTTGTCTGGGTCTTGGTGGCGGATACGATTGCCCAACCACTGCGTGGCGGGCTAGATCGGAGGAGACTGATTGAGGGAGGCCTTTTGACCTCTCCAGCCGGATTCTCCTGACCCATCGCCTTGCACGGCAGTGTGAGGAATAGATTCATACGTCCGTCACTCCTGGCCACACTGACCCCCAGATTCCTATCCACCCCTCATACCTTTTCCGTAACTTCTTCTCCTTTGTTTTTTTTTTACAGTGAATACCGCACAAGAATCTCAACTGCTCCCGTCTGGAGCCAGTGAGATTATGGCATCCCCAATTGGGGAATGTTGCGAGGCTGAAGGTAGCGGGGAGGGGAAGGAGGTGGGGAAGAGGAAGGTTGGGAAGGTACCTGACTATTCAGATCTGGTTACTAAACACGGCTAAAGCCATTTTCAAGCAACGTTTCAATTCTGAATGGTGATCTTACACCAGGGCGATACTGATAGTATCTTCCACTCTGGAACATGCCGCAAATAAACTATATATTATTTTTAAATGAATTAATTGTGAAATAACACAAATTAATCAAATAAAATTTATTTGCGCATGCCGGGTTCGAACCCGCGACCTCCGGAATGTGAGTCAAGAGTCTTAGCCACTGGACTACGGAGGTCGTCCTTCCTTTCCCTTAAAAAACCCTCCACACAGCATCCTCAAAGATGACATAGGCCCCTAGGGAAATTGTTTTCCTCGGTGCCTCCTGTGTGGAGCTAATGTACAAAAGAAAAAATAAATTAAGGGGGTCCTTGAAAATTGTGCTTGATTTCCAAGGGGTCCGTGGCTGAAAAGGGTTAGGAAACGCTGCCCTATAATCATCCGTTAGGGGCACAAAATGACATAGATCAGGTAGCTTGTAAAGTTGAACGATCAAAAGAAAATACATATTATTATTACATTACAGGGTCCTATCATCTAACCATAGTAGTTTAGCCAAGTAAATATTACAGCCATCTTCAAATTATTGCCGCTAATTCTCAGGCCTCGACCATACTTTGTCAGAATTTCAAAATATTTCCGCTTTACAATGAAATAAAAAAAAACTGGAATGTTTCTGAACATATCTGAATACTAAAAACTGCTTTTAAAACCCTTCAAAAATTTGTCATTTTTTTAGATGGTCAAAATATTTTCACTTTTCAATAAAATGCAAATATTTGGAATATTTCTGAGCACATTCAAAAACCAAAAACTGTTTTTGAAAGGTGATGAAATACGCTTTCAAATTATAGAATTCGAAATAAACATTTTTTTTTATTGTAAAAATTTTGCACAAACATAAAAAAGTTTTCAAAATGGCTCACCTTACGTTTCTAACTAAAGTTACTGATAATGAAAAAAAATAAAAACACTAACTAACTAACCATCACGCCGTTTCCCCGCAGGGGTAGACAGAGAGGACGGACCGCCAAACAGCTCGGTCTTGGCACACACTCTTTGCCTCACTCACATTCATACGTCGTCTCATCTCGAAATAAAAACACGTACATATTTTATTAGATAAATGTACAACAAACACATTTTGTATCCTCACTTTTTTGTCGCTCTATGTAAAAATAATTTATAAAAAATTCACGAATTTTAAATTTTTATAAATTATTTTTACATACGTACGAGTACATATGTTTACAAGACGTGTGAGAAGGACGTTTTTATTGAACGGCTTTTAGTAGATCGTCGATTACGTGCGTACGATCTCTCCCTGGTTTCTCCCTTTTAATAGGGTATTTACCAGAGAAAACCAGAAATATGTCATTTTCAACTTTTCCACAAAAGAATATAAATGGATTTCGAAAGATTGTTCTTTTATCTAGCATTCGCATGTTTTAAATTTAAGAAAAAATGTTTATTTTTAGTATAATAAGGTTATACCATAGGTCGTTGGCAGATTTGTTAAATTTTTCAAAAAAGATTTTGTATTATGCCACACCCATTTCAAATCATATAATCATGCAGTAAAATAAATCAATGCCTTATCTGGGTATCGCATGTTTTTTTAACATTCTTATTTAACTTAGACATTTTGAATGATGGTAGATGTCTATGTCACATCTACCGGATCTGCCGGATCTGCCCTGATGATGGACACTGCAACGATGTCCGAAACGTTGGCTAAAGAAGGAGGTAGCGCAACACGGCATTACACCCCAAAAACAAATAACGAAAATGCTTTTGGCCGTGAAAATCTTAAAACTTATCTTACAAAAAGTACATTATTTTTATTAAGTACAGATTCAGTACAAAAAATGTGCATTCTGATTCATCTGACCCCCTCTCCTACCATAGGAACAAATATTTGATGGCGTCGTGTGAACGGTACAAAATATAAGCGCTCGCGGTTCAACCGATATCTGCTCGCAGTTTATAGCCGTATCTGAACACCACTTCACGCGTTCCCCTCTCCGCCGTAAACAGGAGATGGGGTCATTTTAATTGCGGAGCTGCGTAAATGCGCGGATGACAGCTGTCAAGTTGACAGATCCAGTACAAATAAATGACATTTCGCGGCAGCTCTCTAATTCAAATGACCCCTTCTCCTACCATAGGAAGAAATATTTTATAGCCGTAGTATATCGGTTCAACAGATAAGTGCTCGCGCTTTTAACGCTGCGTTTGACCGTACCATAAATGAATTTGAAAGACAAAGCGACGCACACTTAAAAATGAAATTGAATTTTGGTGTATGGTGTGTGGCCCATGAAAATAACACATAATCTAATCATTACTCTGGCGGGCGGCGAGCGGCGGTTTTAAGTTTTTGCCCAGATAAAAATAATTTTCGCACAAAAATGAACAGAAATACTTTATTTTTGTTGTTCCCCAGTTGAAAGACGACAAAAAAAGTTTAAAAGTTTTTATAGATCTGAACATAGTTTCTCTCTAGGCTTGTTGTACAGGTAATACTAAGAAAGGGACATCTGCAGGTTGATAAAACCTAAATAAAATCATCAAAATCGAGGTTTTGTATTCCTCATTTTTCTCTCCAAAATTGGACCAATTTAATTTTTTTTAAATAATTGTATTAGAAGAAAATATTCTTTGTTGTCACGTTTTGCTTTTTTTAAAAACTACATTGCCTAGTTTGTATACTGAACGATTGTTGATGGCGTTCAAACCAGACAATATTAACAATCTTTGGAGGGTCCTAACTCCTATAAGAAGTAAATTATCATATAAAGCAAAACGTGGCGACATGCTAGTGGTCGACATCTACAATATATTAAAAATATTTGCAGTAGTATTAAAATCCAGAAAGGAAATTGGGGAATACGTTTTTATGGACATAACGCCGCCAGGTTTCCTTCTAAAAGACGTACTAGACTTACTTTAAACCAGTGATTCCGGACATCATTGGATTAAAAAAAGTAAACGAAATTTTGATCACCAGTTACTCCAGGACAAAAGCTTAGACATGTGTTGAGATTGTATTAAAAAACCGTTCAACATTTCTAAAACAATGAATGGATTTTAAATAACAAAAGACACGGATTGTGGTGAAAAATACGACATAAACGTAAGTAGTTACTTGTAAAAACTAATCAAATAATACACAATATTCGATATATATATATAAAAATCGAAATATGCTTGAGGATATATGAGATGTCTACGCGTTTCTAAACCATTCATCCGATTGCGATGAAACTTTGGGGATTTGATGTGCGCATGCCCGCGATGGTTTCTATATACAATAGTGAGCTCTGGTGTCATGAAATTATGCGTTCATCCGATTGCGATGAAACTTTTGGGATTTGATGTGAGCATGCCCGCGATGGTTTCTATATACAGGGTGTAACAGGACGTACCCGGGGGATTTTAACCATCGATTCCTGACACTATTTGAAGAAAAAAATGTAAACGAAATTTTGGTCTCCGGTGATATTTTTGATGTTTTTTTTATTTATTTTTTCTACAAAAACATTAAAAAACGGTAGGTGTTGGACAGTTGGAGGCGTGGTGAGGGGTTGGTCGGTTACTCGGCTGAGTGACCAATGACAACAAGCGGAAGATTTTTTTTTGTTTGAAATCATGACAATCTTTCTTTTGTAGAAATCATGACAATATATTAATATGATTTGTACCTCACATAACTTTTATCACTAATAGCCCGATGAAAATGTTGGAAAAGGGTTTTATTACGATAAAAAATATTCACACATTAAAAATTCTGTTCTCGTAATCTATCTGTAGATTATATTCTAGAATGCCGAGTGTTAGAAGTGTTGTCTAGAATATAACCCAACACCTGTCTTTAATCGCATTAATATTATTGAAAAAGTCCAAACCAAATTTTTGAGGTGTATTAGTTTTAGACTTGGAATTCCTTTATAATACAAAATTAGAATTCCTTTGGAATTAATAATAAGAATAGCCTTTATTCAGATAATAAATTAGATTACATTATTTATGACATTTACCATGCATCGACTCTCTGTCAGTATGTCACTAGTTGACAAAGACCTCCTTCAACTGTCGCCATTTCTCTCTATCATTAGCAACTCTTGTCCATGTACCACCTGCTATGGCTTTGATGTCGTCAACCCACTGTCTAAGTGGTCTACCTCGTTTTCTCTTCTTGTCACTTGTGAACCAATTCATGACTAATTTTGACCATTTTTCACTTCCTCTGATTGTGTGGCCTGACCTCTTCCACTTCAGCTTTTTATCGTTTTTATGACATCTTTTGTTCTTGTTTGTTTCTTAATGGTTGCAATTTTTATTCTATCGGACAGTCTTTTCCCTATCATACTTCTTTCCATGGAGTTTTGACTGGTGGAGTTAATGTAAAAAAACAAAAAAAACAAGTGGTTCGCTACGTTTGGTTACTTAGAAGGGGTGCCTAGGTTCATGGGGTGAGGTTTGTCTAGGTCTGGGCGATGGATGTGTTTGCCCACCTCTTCGAGGCGGACCGGATCGAGAGAGACTGGTTGAGGGAGGCTTTTTGACCTTTCCAAGCCAGACTCTTCTTGCAAACGCAGTTGGAGGGATGGATGCATACGTCCGTCACTCCTGGACACACTCACCCCCAGATTCCTACCCATCCGAAATTCAGGGGAATATTTTACTCAGGGCCTCCTGTGTGGAGCTTATGTAAAAAAACTAACCATGTACAAATCTCAAGTACGCCCAATATTTCTAAACTGTATTATTTATTTATTTTATTTATTTAAGTTTTTATTCCAGCAGGACTGGGAGGGTGGTGCAATCCCAGTCTGCCATATTACAAAAACTATAGTAAAATATATTTTACAGAAATAAACAATGAAATCTAAAAGAAATAAAAAATAGCGTATTAGGTTAGGTACCTACCTAACGAAAACAAAAAACAAAAAATGAAAATAATATTCGAACATAAATAATAATAATAAAAATTAATCACAAAATTAAAAAACAAAATTAAATTAAATTAAACAGAAATTAAAATTAAAAAAAGAAATATTAGTTTTTTTATTTTTTTTTGTTAGAAAGAGAAAGATATGAAGTCACTGGAGACGAAAATTTCATTTACATTTTTTTTCCAAATATGCTCAGGAATCCCTCAATAAAATCCCTCGGGTACATCCTGTTACCCTCTGTATAACCTACTGGTGAGCTCATTATGAAATTTGTATAAAAAATTGCAATAGGTGGCACGCAAGCTGTTTGAAAATCTGAATGTACCGGGACTGAATATATTGAACGCGTGAGATAGGAGGGCATCAGAGAAGGCGTGGTGGGAAGGGGACATGGGAGGGGAAGGGTCAGCGGAAGGAGAACGGTACGAATAGCAAAAGACACGCAGGGAGAAACAATTTCTTCATTCGTGGCATTGCATCGCACGCCGGGAACACGCTAGTCTCCAATAAATTCACTAACGTGTGAATTATTTCGACAGCTTCCTAAAGTTTAGAGTTTTGTTCAGTTGAAAGTCGGAAGTTTATAAGTTGTGTGTTCTGTTATTAATGAATGTTCAGACCAGTCCAGACACAGTTGCAGCCGACAGAGTGACTAGTGACTAGTGAGTAGCAAGTAGCAAGTAGCAAGTGTGGAGTGATATCTATTCTGTCACGTCTCGTCAGTCTATTCTCAATGTATGTCAAGATTTTATACTAACTGGCATCGGTTCAACATTCACAACACTTAGATTAACTTTACTACGCTCGATCTACTGTCTGCTAAAGATAGTCGATAGTCTCCGAGTGACGTTTAATCTGTGACAAACAAGATGAAGTTATACGTGAAATCCTGTTTAGATACTATTTTGATTAATCTTTACGACGAATCGGTTATGAACATCAAAAATATGCTACGGATAAATTGAAGCTTTTACTAGCTTTTCTATGTACTGGAATTACAATAAAATTATTATTTACGTAACAAAAAATATAAGCGTAAACCACCAAAAAAATGTTTTTTCATGACTTAACCAAGAAACATTTTTTTTTTAAATACCCCTTTATGGCTAAGACTATTTTTGAGGTTTTCCATGTTCTAACTTTTTTCCGTTCTTATAAAATTATGCACAAAATAAATAAAAAACACTTTTTCACTTACTAGCCTCGTGCAAATAAGACGCTCGATTTTAAAATTTCGCAGGCATGAGATTCGAAATATTTCTAGCGTTTATATTCCTCTTAAGGAGAATTCTTCAGTTAAAGGATGTTTGAAGTAAAACTTTTTTCGCACGCTTGACTTGGGGAGAAAGCTGGCGAATGCGTGACGAGAGCGTTACAAAAAGCGAGGCGAACGGTAATTGAGAGGGAGATATAAATTAGTGAAGATAGAAAGATAGAGAATTACGTTTAGTAAATTACTGTAGGGGCAAGAGAGAGAGGTGCGAGCACACATTTTCTTTCTCTCTTTCTCTCATAGCCAGTTACGTTTCGTATATCTAAGACACAGTGCAGGCCTATTGTCTGTATCACACTGTAGGAGCAAAAGAAAGCAATGCGCGCGCACATTTTCTTTCTCTCTTCCTATCATATAGATGGAGCTAAAGAAGTTTTACTTCAGTCCTGTGGTCTAAGCACACTCGTTTTTTTTTTTTAAATGGAATTTATGTTACATACTGTGTGTCCATTTACAATGCACATGTGACACAAACTACAATAAAATAAAAGTAAAATAAAGGTAAATAAAAGAAACGTTTAATAGTAACATGACATACATAAGTACATAATATTATAGCGGATAATGAGTGGCACTTAAATGCCTCTTGAATTCTTCAAGGCTTCTGTTAAAGATGTCAACAGTTTTGAAAACGTTATTTAACAACACCATACCTCGTGTCATGCTATGCCGAGCCAGTACGTCCGTTCTGCTGTGTGGGATACATAGAAGATCGTGGTACCGTCCCTGGCTGCAGTTGTTCGGCACAAACAGGAGGTATGGGCTATCTATTAAATTATTAATGATTTTGTACGCCGTTACTGCAATATTACATTTACCCACACAGGAGGCCCTGTGGAAAATAATTCCCATAAGGGCCTACGTCATCCTTGGGGATGCTGTGTGGAGGGTCTTTTTAGGAAAGAAAGAAGAAGAAGTTCTTGGAAGGAAAAGGGTACGAGGGGTTGATAGGAATCTGGGTGTCAGTGAGTCCAGGAGAGACGTATGAATCAACCCACTGCGGTGCAAGGCGATTTTCCGAGGGAGTGCGACTGGAGAAGTCAAAGGGACTTCCTTAACCATTCTTTCCCGATTCGGCCTGCCATGCAGCTGGTGGGCAGATGCATCCACCGGCAAGACCCGGACAAATCTCATCCCATGAACCCGGGCACCCCTGCTAAGTCACCAAACGTAGCGCACCCTTGGGGTGACCTATGGCAGAGGTGTTAGTTACCGAACCAAAATAATACAGATAACAATAATTTTTTATCCCAATTTTTGTTAGGTTAGGTTAGGTTTTAGTAGACATTTTGTTGGGGGATGTTTTGTCCGTAGGATATTTTGTCGGGGATATTTTGTCGGGGATATTTGGGGGCGGGATGAAAAGTCGCGGAACCGAATGGGAAAGGACACGCAGAAAGAAATAATTTCTTTATTAAGTAGTATATATATATATATATATATATATATATATATATATATATATATATATATATATAAATCAAAATATATTTGCCTATGTCTATGCATGTTATGCGTTGCTAAACCATTCATCCGATTCAATGAAATTTTGGGGATTTGTTGTGTGCATGCCCGCGATGGTTTCTGTATACAATAGTGAGCTCTTGCATTATGAAATTATGCGTTGCTAACCATTCATCCGATTGCGAAAAAACTTTGGGGATTGGATGTGTGCATGCCGGCGATGTTTTCTATATACAATGATGAGCTCCGGCGTTATGAAATTATTTCCTAAACTATTCATCCAATTGCGATAAATCTTAGGTGAGTTGTTGTAATTACGCCCGCGGTTTACAAGCGCGTGGTTTCTATATATACTGGTGAGCTCTGGCATTATGAAATTTGTAAAAAAATGCAATAAGTGGCACGCGAGCTATTTGAAAACTGAATGTACCGGGACTGACTAGGGATTCGCGGGACGGGGTACACGGGAGAGGGGAGTGGGGAGAGGGAAGGCGGAGTGAGAATGCGCGAGGAGAAGGGGACGCAAGAGAGGAAGGGTGACGCGACAAATGGGAAAGGACACGCGGGAAGAAACAATTTCTTAATCAAGAAAAAAAGAAGTAGCATTGCAACGCATGCCGGGAACTAGCTAGTTTGGTATTAAAATTCCTTTTAATTACAGTACAAAAAATTAACAACGTTCTGTTGGGATTTTTTGCAAATTATAATAAAGAGTTTCCGGTTGAAAAAATTATTAAAGAGAATAAATTATCTCACAGTTACAGTTGGGTAAATACTTTTGGAAGACATTTTCTTGTCGTGCTAACAGTTAGAATGATAATATTATTCAGATTGTTCGCGGTACGGGCCATTAGCTATGGTGCAGATCGTTGCACCGGCTTTTACGCATCTGATATTTCAACACCCTCAATATAGGTCCTCACATATGAAATTGGCGTTTTGTATGGGAGGAACATAAAGTCGATTTTTTTTTTAATATAATATATTTATTTAATCAAAGTATGTACCATTGCTATCTATGCACTTTTGCCATCTCATAGGTAGCTCATCGATCCCTTTACTAAAAAAACCATTCGGACGGGAATCAATAAAATCTTTGAAGGCGGTTTGGACTGCCCTATCGGAGTTGAATTTTTTCCCTTGCAAGAAGTTATCCAAATTTCGAAAAAAATGGTAATCTGTTGGGGCAAGGTCCGGAGAGTACGGTGGATGTCTTAGACATTCCAATTGAAGCTCCTCTAATTTGGTAGCCGTCTGTTGTGCAGTGTGTGGTCTAGCGGTCAACGCGCGTTTGTTGATTTGCTTCACTCAATTCGTGAGGTACCCACCTTTCAAGCTTTTTCACCTTCCCACTTTGCTTCAAGTGCATTAAAACAGTTTTATCACTAACACCGCAGCCTGCAGCTATCTCGGACGTGGTTTGCGATGGATCCGCTTCCACAATAGCCTTCAATTCTTCATTATTAACTTTGGTCTCCGGCCGTCCACGGGGCTTGTTCTGCAGCTCGAAATTTCCAGAACGAAAACGTTGGAACCAAAAACGCACTGTGTTTTCTTTTGCGGCACCGTCGCCATACACATCATTAATCCTTCGAGCCGTTTCTGTAGCACTGGTGCCACGGTGGAACTCGTACTCGTAAATAACGCGATATTTTAAGTTTTCCATTTTGTAAACTAAGTGACGCAAAGAAAAAAACAATTAAGGAAAAAACAAATGAATTATAATTTTCGAAACACAAATACATGAGTAAATAGCTGTATAAATTTGAATTTGGAATTCCTAACCAAAGAGAAGATATTTGAGATCAAAGTTGCCAGTACGGCAAAACGCCAATTTCATATGTAAGGACCTAATATTATGTAGGTAGTAGCCTATTGTCTATATAATACAGTTATTTATTTATTAACGGACTTTCGTCCAGACGAGATATTCTATATCTTCTGTGGGAACGAGATAGTTCTCGGCCGAGATCTGCTGTCAGATTTGTGGGATTTTCTTTGGCTATTATTTGCTTTTTCTATTTTTTTTTACATGAGCTCCACACAAGAGGCCCCGAGGAAAATAATTTCCCTCTGGGCCTATGTCATCTTTGGGGATGCTGTGTGGAGGGTTTTTTAAGAAAAGGAAGGAGAGGAGAGTTCTGTGAAGGAAAGGGGTTTAAGGGGTGGGTAGGAATCTGGAGTTCAGTGTGTCCTGGTCGTCCGCCTCTAAGACCTAGATATACCTCACCTCATGAACCCGGGCATCCCTGCTAAATCACCAAACGCAGCGAACCACTCGGGGTGACCTACGCCAGAGGAGTTGGTTATCCAATAACGGTTCCCGGGGCGGCGGTACCCATTTCCGCGTCCCAAATTGTCAGAATTTCAACTGTGAGCTGTCACGTATTTTAATTTAGGTCATTTTAAATTCGAATTCGTGCAAGTATGCAAGATTATTTATTCATTTTACAGCATTAGAAAATCACACAAATCTGACAAGAGATCTCGCCCGATATCTATCTCCATCGAGTTTGTGGGGTGTCCGGGTTCATGGGGTCAGGTTTGTCCGGATCTTGGCGGCGGATGTGTCTGCCACCAACAGCGTGGCAGGCCAGGTTAGGGAGGTACGCGGTTAGGGAGAGAATGGTTGAGGGAGTCCCTTTAACTTCTCCAGCCGTACTCTCTGAACATCGTCTTGCACCGCAGGATGGATGGATGGATTCATAAGTCCGTCACTCCTGGACACACTTACCCCCAGATTCCTACCCACCCCCAATACCCTTTTCCTTTCAAGAACTCGTTTTATTCCTTTCCTTAAAAAAACCCTCCACACAGCATCACCTCGTGTGGTCATAGGCCCCGAGGGAAATTATTTCCTTCAGGACCTAATGTGTGGAGCTAATTTAAAAAAATAAAAATAAAACTGCAGTGCAGTTTACACGCGGTAAAAGCGAAACTTTACCAAAACAATCTCAACCAATACTCATAATCAAAGCGACCAATGAGCGCAGACCAGCGTAATTTCCGTTTCATATCTCAACCTCAACCTCTGGTCTGGAGCTCCAAAATACCTGAAAAATACCCTCGACTCTGTGCAGAAACGGGCGGTCCGTTTAATAGATTCTCCCGTCTTAACAGACGGATTGCAATATTTAGAGCACAGGCGTCGGGTGGGAATGCTACCCTTTTTCTAGCATTACAATGGAAGATTCTCCGAGGAACTGGCATCATTGATCCCTTCGGCACCGGTGCATAGTCGGGAAACACGCCATACGCGTGCCCAACATATGTACATGGTTGAATGTGGAAGGATGGAGGAAACACAGTGGGCCGGCCACTGTGTTTCCTCCTACATACAACATGGGTCTCTTCAAGACCAATGATCATTCCTTCCTCTCCTCAAAAAGACCTACACACAGCATCTCAGATGACATAGGCCCAGAGGGAAATTATTTTCCTCAGGGCCTCCTGTGTGTATAAAATGTAAAAAAAAACCAATAGGAGTCTTTAAAAGTGACATCATTATCAAAGCGGCTGATGAGTGCAGTTAATGTGTCGCAGGTACAGTAATTGTCATTTCCGTTTCATTCGAAATCCAAATTAGAGCGGTGCTATAGAAGTTTCACTTCAAAAACCTTCTGATAGTTAAACGGTGTTCCCATTTGTTATCAGTTGGCCGTGAGATACTAAATCATATAAGAGACATATATAGAAATGGTGAAACATCTCAGAGACGAACACGTGGATCTGGCTGAGGCAACAGACATGGCCGCCAGCCGCCAGCCGCTAGCCGGTCTCAACGTAAAGTATAATGTCCACGGCGGCTCCACCCGTGACGTGTGACGTGCGGCGCGTGGGTGCGAGTGTTTGCAGTGCGCGGTGCGCGGGGAGCGGGTGCGGCTGCGGGGAGCGGAGACTCGCAAATAGAAGCCGGAATACTCACCGAGATATAAATACAAGATGCTGATCGCGTAACCGGAGATAACATGCCGATTCGGTTGACCCAGGCCCGGATTCATACCACACTTTCATCCCATGACAAAATATCCTACGGGCATAATATTCCATAATGACCTAACCTAACCTAACAAAAATAATACAGACATCCTGTAATGGCAATAAATTATTGTAATAGTTAAAGAAAGAATTCAGCCTAGTGGAGGTACCTTTTGTCCTTGGGGTATTATGTCGGGAGATATTTTGTGGGGGATATTTTGTCGGGGGATGAAAACGCACATTACCCTTTATTTCAGACCTAACGTTACAGCTATTTAGCCAGATTGTAGGGTATAAACAGTATCGGGCTCAATGTTGATCCCTGCGGTACCCCATATGATGAGATAAATGGAGTATTTAGAATTATCGTATATTATATATTTTCCACAAGAGTCTTAGCTGCCCATAACCATGGACTTATGGACGATCAAGAGACTCCGAGGGCTGTTATGCCGAAATCTAAAACTCTGGTATTATAATGGCACGAGGGACTCCAGTTCTTCCTCCTGTCGCACTTGCAGTTTGTCTGAACGTAATGACCCACATAACAATTGATTTCCGGTCCGGGACAAGGGCCAATGGGGCAAAATTAAAGCGATTCCGAAAGGCGCGCTAGGTTGCGATCACAGGCCTATTTTTCGGAAAACTTTATAGTTCTGAATCTCCAACGAGATCACTGCCGTTCCGCTACGACATCAACCGGCTGAATGGCGCGCATTTAAAAAAAAGGAAGTAATGCTGCCGCACCCTGTATGTAATGTTGAAAGAAGTTAGCTTTTAATATGACCATTGGTCTCCTGCACTATTTTATTTTTTTTGTAGTCCAATTACTTCTTCTAAGCACAACCGGCTAGCTGGCTAAAGGACGACTCCACTAGGTCCATGACGTTGGACTAATAACCTTATACATTATCTGGGGGACTGCCGGGCAAACGACGATCATGACGGTTATCCTCTATTTTTTTACCTTTTTCAAATGTTATATGTTTTATTTACTACACTTTTTATTCTTTTTTTTCTCTTCACACGCAGATGCCTGCAGTCTAAAAGTGTGTGGTCTCCTGCTGTTTATTTTTCATATATATTCTGTTTTTTTTTCTCTATATTATATTTTCATGTTTACTAACACCAGTAGTATTAGTTTTTCTTTTTGACTATTACAGCTTAGACTGTAGGCGATCCTACATTTCCGCCACCTAACAAAGTATGTAGGGACATTGAAGGTCTAGATTCGTTTTAATAAATGTAGAGTCGTTCAAAAAAAAAAATTAGATTCTTGCGAGAGCTCCGAAGGGGCGACCATAAGTCGCCTATACCGGGGCGGGACAGTGGTGGGTACTTCAATGCACTATTTTATGCTCCAAGCTTCTGCTTATCCGGAGGTCTAGCACGGACGATTGATAAAACCCTATTTCAATACAGTATTGACTAAATACGTTATCTATGGTCAGTTATCAATATTTCCGAGCACGGTCAACGATTGATAACAAATATTCCGACCAACGATTGATAAATTTTAGCACAGCTTCTATAGTATCAGATAAGTTTTGGTTAACTGTCAATATACACATATTTTTTTAATAATGTCGTTCGTTATGCAAAATAACTGGCTTATTTAATGAATGAATTAAACTAACGAAGCTCTTGGAATTGAAATAAATCATTCAAGCGATCTTATCGACAGACTTATTTAATTAATCCAAGACGAATAAAGATCAATTTATTATGTTCGATCTTGGGGAAACAAAAGTCATGGCAAGGGAACCAAATACTCGTTTCGAATCACATCAGGGGTCAGCATAATAGAAGAATGTGTATGCGACGATGCATGAATGTGAACGAAGAAAAATTAGAGTTGTGAGGCAGTCTATCCTCTACCCCTACCAATGAAAACACGGTTGTAATGAAGCCAGTTGGCGTGTCCCACATCACAGTTATGTATACCAAGATATTCTCTTTTATAAAATACTTGTTAAATTAATAACAACGAAATATTGTGTACCCTGGATAAATCCGGCCCTGAGTTATTCTATCTGAAATTCACAAAAATTCGCTGAAAGTGATTTTGTCAGAAAGCGACATATTTAATATGATTTTCGGTTTAATGCCGATCTACTTTTACCACTGAGAGAAGTGTATTCTGGGCGTGTCGGTTTGCTAGAAATAAACTCATTTTTTCCTTATTTTTGAAATTGATGACGGGACATAATTTTATAGGTGCGAAAAAACGATAATTACGATAATCATTTCAAAAAAAGAACGTTTTCCAGAAGAAAAGGGCACAGGAGAATAACGAGTCATACCAAAAATATTACATCTCATAAATATTTTTTTCCTCGATCCTCTTATTGTTCATAAATCATTATAATGTACAACGTCTATATTACTAAATCCAATGTAATATACTTATACTTCTAAATTATAATAATAATAATAATAGAATATTATAAAATTTGATTTTGTTAAAATTAGCACCACAACCATTATATCTCTAAAACACGTACGGACAACATTAAATGTACGGGGTTCTCTTCATTACATCTGTCAAAAAGTCAAACCAAATGATAAGTTCGCAGAGAACATAATCTAGTGAACGTTAAATGTCAAATTCAAAAATTCGCCTGATATCAAAGTGATGCCATATAAAAAAATAATTCAGTGTGGAATTTTACAAAATTAATAGGAACATTTTCGGAGACGGGACATTTCCATGTAGTGACGTCACGAGCCCAAATAATGGATTTATTTATTTAAAAATAAAAAAAATGTACGTTTCTAAAAAATTTTTGTAACATTTTCGTAATCTTAGTAAAAAAATCTATCCACACGATTTTTTCCAAGTCGTTATGAAATCCATGCAAGTGGCCTTTTTCTTTTTTGAACATATAAATGTAGGATCCTGTCTAGATTTCGAGCCTAGGAGGCGACACCAGTTTTCCTCAAATCATCACACTCTTTAGGACTTTTACCAGTTTCATACTGAAATTAATTATTAAAACATGCATACGGCCACATTTGTTATAAATAATACTGCACAAGACAAGAGTCCCAACGGCTCCCAACCGTTTAGAGCCAATGTAATCCTCGATTGGAGTATGTTGGAAGGGAAAGGAGACGGACAAGAGGAAGAGGAGGGTACTTTGCTATACAGACCTTCTTGATCAAGGGATACGGCCCTCGACAAGAAATCAGAAGGTCGCAAGTCAAATTCCAGAGCGCGCAAGTAAATTTTAGTCGATTGTATTATGTTATTTGATAATTTAATCATTTAAAATAAGGTATATTTGCGGCGTGTTCCAGAGTGGAAGATATTCTCAGTTTTTTCTAACTGAATTTACAGATTTCTAAAAAAATAAAAACCCACACTTATTAGGCAAACTAGCTGAACCCGACCACGCTTCGCTGTGGCTTTGTCTGATTTTAATTATTAGAGGAGTTAACAAAAATTGTCTAGCAACTGTGCATTTTCCAAGAAGACACATTGCTTAATTGAATATCTGCTGTGACTATGCTGTAGTGTAGAATATAAGGGAAGAAAATGTATGATGGCAAGATTCAAACCCGAACTAAATGCTCTCTAGATAGTGTCTGGATAAATCTTTATCCATTTTATTTAATATGCGACATCTATTGACTTTTCTGCAAGTCTAGAGAATGAATATTTTATTTTAACTTTATGAGTAAAACATGAATATATATGAATATTATTGGCTACTATCTTTATGTATTTTTTCTGTTTCCAGATTTTCGATTGAATTTCGCTAATATTGTCTTCATTTAATTAAATATTACAATTTGAGGTTTTACTCATAAAGTTAAAATAAAAAAAATTAAAATAATTAATTAAAAATTCCTCAAAAAAAAATTTTTTTTAAATTGCGGTCGGTAACTTTGGATTCAAAAGGCGTATATTTGAATTATCTTGCGGTAAATTTAAAGATATAAATATAAAGCGTGACGTTTTATCTTTCTAACACCGTTTCAATTATACTTCTAACTATGATAGTAAGGGAGACACAATGTTTTTATAAGACCTGTATGAGTTATACCGAAAACCGATCAAATTAACTTGACGGGTTAATAAAATTAGTCAATTGTATTACAAATTTATAGATTTCTTGATGAGTGAAATGGATGAATTATCACGTAATTTCCCAGCAATAAATGCACAAAATAAACATGAATGTACCCATTAGAAATAATCTTTAATTCGTGTATTTCCCTTCAGCAAAGGACGCCGAATGTAAAAAAAACCTACACGATAACTCCATTTAGATATACGATTATTTATGATGTTAAAGATATAAAAGATGCCGACAAAATATAATTGCACTAATTAAATTATTGCAGATAATGCAATACATTATAAGTGCTAAGATTATAATCGCTGAAAGAAAAATACTTAAAAGAGTAAACTGGGCGGAACCCAATTTCCTCTCTGGATTTTGACACCATTTCATATATATTTTAAAATAACATAGATATCGATGAGTAGCGTGTCGGTACGTTTTGTTTTTTGTGACAAGTTACTTCTTATAGGAGTTAGGGCCCTCCAATTTTTTTTCAAACTAGACAATGTATTTTTAAAAATTCAAATGCAGGTATGGGTACCGTCGCCCCGGCAGCCATTTATTGGATAACCAACACCTCTGCCATAGGTCACTCCAAATGGTTCGCTACGTTTGGTAACTTAGCTGGGGTGCCCGGGTTCATGGGGTGAGGTTGATCCTCCCTGCTAAGTTACAGTTAAGTGACAAATGACATTGGGGAGAAATATGACCACGGGGTGACCTACGACCTTGATGTGACCTACAACCTTGGGGTGACCTACGACCTTGGGGTGACCATCGAACTTGGGGGACCTACGGCCTTGGAGTGCCCATCTTATCCTTATCCTTATCCTTACCACTCCCCAAGTCAAGCGTGCGTAAAGGCCCGACCGTTCTCCTAGCAATCGATTACCGTTCGCATGACATTTTTCGTAACAATCTTCACTTTTCGTAACAATCACCACTTTTCTTAACGCATTCACCAGCTTACTTCCAAGTCGAGCGTGCGTAAAGAAGTTTTACTTCAAAAACTCTTTTCTGCGTAGATTGTCAACAACTATTGCCAAAACAATTAGTTAAGAGGGCATTACCAGAGAAAGCCGGAAATACGTCATTTTCAAAAAAGTTTTTAGACGTATTGACTCTTTTCCACAAAAAATTATAAATGGATTTCGAAAGATTGTTCTTTTATCTAGCATTCGTATGTAATAAATTTTTAGAATTTTTTAAAATTTTTAGTATAATAAGGTTATTCCATAGGTCGTTGGCAGATTTGTTAAATTTTCAAAAAAGTTTTTGTATTATACCACACCCATTTCAAATCATATTATCTCACGCAGTAAAATAAATCAATACATTATCTGGGTATCGCATGTTTTAGAATTTTAATTTTAGTTTAAATAAAATCATTACAAAATATATACGTACATGTGTTTCTTACAAACTAATATATTTCAGATTTTTTTAACATTCTTATTAAATTTAGACATTATTGAAAAATGATAAATACTTATAATCAAAAAATAACTACAAAAAGTACACTATTTTAATAGTTTTATCATCACGCCTTTCAGCATTTTTGGATGAAGGTATAAATTAAAGCTAATTTGGATTGAAATAAATTCGATATCGAGTTATAATTTAAAAAAGCTGGTACGGAGAATAATTAATCTTTCTCATTGTAAACAACTTTCGACGAAATGTGGATTTTCGTCTGCTGGCTGGTTAAACGCTCTTAAAGTTATCTTTCGGTGTACTTACAGTAAGCTATAAAGTATAAAGCATCGGTCAGAAAATAAATAATTCTGTACACAGTTACCGAAGAGGATGATTTGTACTGCTCAGAGTTGATGTAAACATAATATAAACCAGCAGAATTTTATGGGGCATTTTATTATCTGTAGCCTGTTCGTCTGGAGTGGAAAGGGTTGGAAAGGAGGTATTGGAGATACGAAAAACATTGCGTAAGGCTCTTGAATATGAGGCGAGGGTAAGTTTAGAAAAAAACATTTGGTTTTGTTGGGTGAATGACCGAATTGCGACGCTGTTCGACAGCGTACAATGGGTGTCTGGAATTGATTGTATAGGAGTATAGGTAATGAACATGGTTGCTTCAAAAACGTATGAATTTTTTTTTAGAATTTTCTACGGGACACCCTTTCATATGTTTCCAAATGTCTAGAAATTTACACAGATTTTATATTGTGTTTTTATTCTTTATTGTGAAAATGTACGGGTTTTACCAAAAATTATTAGGTAATATTTAAGTATTTATTTAACGCCCAGAGTGCAAATATTAGGTCCTTACATATGAAATTGGCGTTGTGCCGTACTGGCAACTTTGATCTCAAATGTCTTCTCTTTGGTTAGGAATTCCAAATTCAAATTTATACAGCTATTTACTCATGTATTTCGAAAATTATAATTCATTTGTTTTTTCCTAAATTGTTTTTTTTTTCTTTGCGTCACTTAGTTTACAAAATGGAAAACTTGAAATATCGCGTTATTTACGAGTACGAGTTCCACCGTGGCACCAGTGCTGCAGAAACGGCTCGAAGAATTAATGATGTGTATGGCGACGGTGCCGCAAAAGAAAACACAGTGCGTTTTTGGTTCCAACGTTTTCGTTCTGGAAATTTCGAGCTGCAGAACAAGCCCCGTGGACGACCGGAGACCAAAGTTGATAATGAAGAATTGAAGGCTATTGTGGAAGCGGATCCATCGCAAACCACGTCCGAGTTAGCTGCAGGCTGCGGTGTTAGTGATAAAACTGTTTTAATCCACTTGAAGCAAATTGGGAAGGTGAAAAAGCTTGAAAGGTGGGTACCTCACGAATTGAGTGAAGCAAATCGACAAACGCGCGTCAGAACGCTAGACCACACACTGCACAACAGACGGCTACCAAATTAGAGGAGCTTCAATTGGAATGTCTAAGACATTCACCGTACTCTCCGGACCTTGCCCCAACAGATTACCATTTTTTTCGACATTTGGATAACTTCTTGCACGGGAAAAAATTCAACTCCGATGGGGCAGTCCAAACCGCCTTCAAAGATTTTATTGATTCCCGTCCGAATGGTTTTTTTAGTAAAGGGATCGATGAACTACCTATGAGATGGCAAAAGTGCATAGATAGCAATGGTACATACTTTGATTAAATAAATATATTATATTAACAAAAACTCGACTTTATGTTCCTCCCATACAAAACGCCAAATTTCATATGTAAGGACCTAATATTAAAAAGTATCAAAACAATAATGTATTTTTTAGCTTTTTTAAAAGCTTTGGGTTTGTTTATGGACAAAACTATTTATTCATATTCATATCACGTATGTATGGGCGCAAACAATTAATTCATCTTAATATTTTAAAGCAAAACTTGAAGAATGCGCTTTTCCCTAAAATAATTAAACTCACGCAATCTATGAAAGAATAGATTATGAATTCTTTTGAATATCACGTAATGCTATCGATGACATTCGGCGCGGTCAAGCGGTAAGGCTCTTGACTCGCAATCTGAAAGTCGCGGGATCGAATCCCAGCGTGGGAAATAAATTTTATTTGATTAATTTGTGGCACGTTCCAGAGTGGGAGATACTCTCAGTATTGCCCTGGGTAAGACCATCATTCAGAATTGAAACGCTGTTTAAATGGCTTTAGCCGTGTTTGGTGACCAGATCTGAATAGCCAAGTACGTCCCCACCTTCCTCTCCCCCAACCCCTTTCCCTCCCCACTTCAACCTCACCACATACTCCAATTGGGGATGCCGTAGTCTAATTGGCTCAAAACGGGAGCAGCTGGGACTCTTGTGAGGTATGCACATAAAAAATCTTATATAATAATAATAATAATGATTTATTGTCTTCATTTCTTAATAACAAATAGAGATAATGATATCCTCACTGGGATCTCCCGTGCTGAGGATTTCATTTACATATTATAATTTAATTATAAGAATAATATGAATTTGACATAACATATATCATGTAGTATTTTTTTTTAATAATTATAAAGTAAATAAGATAGTGTTTTTTTTATAATTCAGTTCACTAGATTCGGTTTTAGTCTGTATTTGATTTCAGTATATTTTCTATTTCTGATCTCCCTAGATTTAGTATCCAGCTTTTTATTTGAAATTTAAATGTTATATTGTTGAGGTTTTTGAGTGAGAGTGGTATTTTATTGTAGAGTTTAATGCCATAATATAAGAAGCTTTTTGCCCAAATGTTGTGTTAGCAGTTACTTGTTGGATATGTTTTTGACCATGAGATCTAGTGTTTTTAATGTACGTGTCAGTTGTTATTTCTTGGGTTTTGTACTTATGAATGTAAATTAGTATGGTATTAGAATATAGTTGTTTAATTGACATGATGTTAAGATTGTTGAAGATTTCGTCAGTGCTAGTTCTTACAGGAACTTTCAGTATAATTTTCATTATGGCTTTTTGAGTTTTAATTAGTGGATTTAGTATGTTTTTATTTGCACTGCCCCATCCGATAATACCGTATTCTAACAGTGATTAAAAGTGTGTTTATCAAAATGTTTCGGAAATCTTGCATTTAGACTATCGTCAGGATTCGAGGGTGCACTACTACTCTTAAATACTGGATGTTGAATGTTACAATGCACGCGGAGTGCTTCATGCTTCATGTTGAGTGCTACAATACGGACTACAGGAACAGACTGAGTGCTACTGCTCACTGCTCTACTGCTACATGTGAACGTGGAATGTGGAATGCTGGACGTTCGACCTAATTGGTCTGACGAGCACTAATTTATAGCAGCATGAATGAAAGGCGAGAAGGAATCAAACAAGGTGAGATGGCAAATCGTTTGCCGGCAAACACAAACACCAAATGAGTGGCATACGTGGCTCGCTCAACAGAAACTGATCATTTAATCATCTTATTTCATATAGCAAATTGGCAATTCCTAAGAAAAGTAACCACCTATTTGCAAAGATCAAGAAATCATCGAAGGATAAATAAAACCAACATGAAAACCATAATTTATATTCAAAGCTTAGAGAATTCTCAAACTGGAAGATCAATCATGAAAATTACGTAGCTTTTTCTATTAGTATTTGTAAGTTGTTGTTCCGTAGTTGTATTTGTGGGGGGGGGGGGGGGGGGGGGGAGCAGAGAACACCGTCCATGTACTAATAGTCGAGAAAATACAAAAGAAAATTTACGGATACCTCTGTACGAGAGACTTATATTTTTAGTTTATTTTTTTATTTATCTATAAAAAAGTATACGTACATTGGTTTTTTTTTATGCCTGTCTCACTAGGATATACCTGTGTCGAGACAAGCGTTATATTATTTTAAAGAGGATTTTTTCCACATGTCCTACAACAATTGTAAGTGTGAAATATTATTTTTGCTTTAACTGTGAGGTACACACGGTTAAACGTGTACAATTTTTGCCCAAATATAAATGTAGGTACTTATTATCAACTTATTATGCTAAAAAGTGTTTTTGTAATTTTCTTTGCCGGTTTTGCAATGTGTAAATAAATAAAGAAATCAATGCAAAGATTTTCAGCTCGCTACGACAATTCTTTTATGAGCTGTGGAGCTTTGAAATATCATTATAAACTGTCAAAATCTTCAATAATGTTCAATATCCACCAAAGCCAGACTCTGACCCGCAGATTGTTTAATAGTAGGTACACAAAACTACAGGGTTTTATACTGTATAAGTAGCAAGTGCGCCCACTGTTGAATTTGGCAGCCACCTCTGATCTGGACCTAAATTCAACAGTTCGGCTATGAAACAATTTACGGACTCTTTGTTTCTTCCATCCTACAACATTGTCCACGCTCGGACAAGCCCTGAGCCAATAGGCGCCAGGCTCTAATAAAATTTTGGCGCCCCTTGTCAAAACAATTTCCCCCGGGGTTCTATGTCATCTTTGGGGATGCTGTGTGGAGGGAAGGAATAAAGTACGAAGGGTGGGTAGGCATTTGGGGTCAGTGCATCCAGGAGTAATGTACGTATAAAATTATCCCTCCCACTGTGGTTGCAAGGCGATTGGTCAAAAGGTCTCTCACAACCGGTCTCTGCCGATCCGGTCCGCCACGCAGAAGGTGGGAAAATGCATCCGCCGCCAAGACATAGACAAGTCTCACCCCTTCACCCATTAACTGTGCTAAGACACCAAACGTACGGGTGTTTGTTATCTAATAAACGGGGGTACCCGCCTCCCAAATTGATAATTGATATTTTTGTGTGACGCTGATTTTATGATAAATATCTCAGGGGCGATGAGTTAGGAGTCAGGAGTCAGTTAATCAGCTCCTTGGCGCCTTGGCAATTCGGCACCTGGAGCGGACCGCCCCATTTGCGCCCGGGTAGGTCCAGCCCTGTTAACTCTTTCCTCTGCTCAAAAATACCCTAAATACAGCATCGGCCCTGAGGGTCTTACGACATCTTTGGGGATTTGCTTAGGTGAACAATTTCCCACAGGAAATTATTTTCCTCAGGACTTCCTGTGTTGAATTAATGTACAAAATATGTATACCTGAAAACGATTTTATATGAAAAAGATTGGTAAATAAAGAATTTTGAAACGACTCAAAGGATAAAGTTTAGTGTTTCTTGTAAAACTTTACGAAGTCAGAAATACTTTAGTGTAGAACAAACATAATTTTTACTCCGTAGATGCGTATTTTTTTAAAGGCAAACATTCCCGGGCTGCGAATAACCTGACAGTATTTGAAAATCTTCTACTACCACTACAGACGCGGTAAATGTTTTATTTTATTTATTAGGGAAAATCAACAGATATTTTTCATTTATAATAATGACATTAAGTTTCACATAATTATACAGATTTTCACACAATTAAAATTATAATGTAAGGGTCATTTACCCGTAAGAAGTTAACAAAAATATAACCTTGAAAATTATTAAAAAAGATATAAAAACACAATATAAACTATAATATAAACTAATAATCTGCTTACTAAATTTCAAAACATAAAGTAGTCAGAGTCAGAAATCTATTCTAACTACACACTACACAACAGCAATAATAATAATATGTACCTCGTACCTACAACTCAGAGTGAACACAATAGTAAGTCGAATGGCAAGTATGTAAATGGAAAGGATTCACAGCAATAACATGATAACTTGTAAAACGGTCAAAAAATTATTTAATGTTAGCTATGACATACTTTTTTAAGGTACTTAAATTACAGGAGAATATGTCTATATTATTAAAATTCTTATCACATACATTTCATGCTCTGAATATAAAAGCATTTTGTCTGGGATTAGTAGAACATTTTTGAAGACGAAAAAGTGATTTTTCTCTGGTACTAACGCCTGGCACTCTAAAATTAATATCAGACAAAAGGGGCGAACAATCAATAAAACCATTGATAATTTTATGAAGATATGTATATTATATCTGTGGAGTCTCTTTTAATTTTTAATGATTTAAGACCATAAAGTCCATCGAGCTGTTTATGCCAAGATAACCAATATTAAACTTGAAATTTAAATGATGGACAAATTTTCTTTGGATGGCTTCAATGCGTTTAATATAACCATCGATACAAATCCCAAATTTCCAAGGCTAGTAATTTGGATAAAAGAAGACTGTGGTCAATTTTATTAAACGCTTTCGAAAAGTCTGTGTCTGGATTACGTTAACTTGTATTTGCTCATCCGTTGATTTAGTAATATTTTCAATGAATATGGCAAGATTAGAGACAACCGATCTGTTTTACATAAAAAATAAAATACAATTTTCATTTTAAAAAAATGTTGCTTGCATCGTGATGGAGGACTTAGCCTAGGTGGGACTTAAACGCGATGCCAACTCAGCCACTGAATACTTATGTTATTAATTCTGTGAAATATAGCTTGTCGCATTAGGTGCTATGAAGGTTAATTTTTAAATGTCAAGCGGAAAATATGAGATATACTTTCAACGCCGTTCCGTCCCGTTGCAATTTTCATTGGGCTCTGCCAAAACGAATGCTATATTTTTCAAAGCTATTGCTATTACAGTTCTCATTTTTCCGAATGCCGTAAAGTTGTAATACCACTTCTTAAAACCCCTCCGAATTTTTGAGAATATTCGCTTTTGGTGTCTCTAACGAAATAACATTTTACGAAAACTTTTTGTTATTACCGCTTCACAATTAAAGCTCTATAAATGAAACATATCTGAACGTAGCCGAATAGTAAAAACTGTTTTAGAAAGGTTACAAAATAGGCTTTCAAATTATTATATTACAAATAAATATTAGCATTTGTAAATATTAAAATTTAGAACGCAAACATTAAAAATAGGTAAAAATGACTCACGTGATGTTTTTATGTGAAAAATCACAGATTATGTAAACAACAATACTTATTCTATTGTATATATGTGTAATAAACACTTTTGTCACCTCAATTTTTTATCATTTCATAAAAAAATACATATTTAATAAAAATTTTAAATGTGGAGCGCGGTGGAGCTGCCGGTAGCAAATTTGCGCGGGTAAATATTTTTGTCAACTACCCGACTGACAGCTGATTCCTGTTATGTATTTCCATAGACAACTTGATAGGGACGTGTAGCTTGATCTACTATCGACCTTTTACTTTTTGGTTTAGGGATGTAACTAAAACAATAACGGAGTTAGAACGATTTCTATGGAAACACACGCGCTGACGTATAAACACGCTTATTGTACTTGACTGCAGTCCTATTTCTAACGCTTATATCTGCTTACGTTGCGGAGGGGTTAATTTAACCGGAGACACACTGAAAACCTGACACAGCCGAGGACACACTGATGATCAGATCTGGATCTGGTTATCAGTGTTTCCTGGAGTGACTGACGTATGAATCCATACTTTTCACTGCGGTGCATGGGTTGAGAGTGATCAAGATCTCCTTCAACCGTTCCCCGATCTGGCCCACCACGCATTAGCTGAGCAGACGCATCCATCATCCAAGTCTAAACAGACTTCATCACGCAAACCAGGACACCCATTTTAAATCACCAAACGTAGTGAATCACTTGGGGTGACCCATGTATGGCAGGGGTTTTGGTTATCAAATAAATGGTTTGCTTCACGAATCTGACGTGTTGATTGGACGGAAAAATGATATTTTTTTACATTAGCTCCACACAAGAGGCCCAGAAGAAAAAAATCCTTCTGGTCCTGTATCATCTTTGGAGATGCTGGGTGGAAGATTTTATTATGGAAAGGAAGGAGAGAAGTTCTGGTAAGGTATGAGGGGGTGGGTGGGAATCTTTGCGTCACTTAATTTACAAAATGGAAAACTTGAAATATCGCGTAATTTACGAGTACGAGTTCCACCGTGGCACCAGTGCTGCAGAAACGGTTCGAAGGATTAATGATATATGTGGCGACGGTGCCGCAAAAGAAAACAGAGTGCGTTTTTGGTTCCAACGTTTTCGTTCTGGAAATTTCGACCTGCAGAACAAGCCCCGTAGACGGCCGGAGACCAAAGTTGATAATGAAGAATTGAAGGCTATTGTGGAAGCGGATCCATCGCAACCACGTCCGAGTTAGCTGCAGGCTGCGGTGTTAGTGATAAAACTGTTTTAATCCACTTGAAGCAAATTGGGAAGGTGAAAAAGTTTGAAAGGTGGGTACCTCACGAATTAAGTGAAGCAAATCAACAAACGCGCGTTGACCTCTAGACCACACACTGCACAACAGACGGCTACCAAATTAGAGGAGCTTCAATTGGAATATCTAAGACATCCACCGTACTCTCCGAACCTCGCCCCAACAGATTACCATTTTTTTCGAAATTTGGATAACTTCTTGCAAGGGAAAAAATTCAACTCCGATGGGGCAGTCCAAACCGCCTTCAACACGGGCAATAGCCTAGTATGGTAGTCAAAAATGGCCAAAAATATAACATTTAATCATTTATGAAATAATAAAAAATAAAAAAGATTTTATTGATTCCCGTCCGAATGATTTTTTTAGTAAAGGGATCGATGAACTACCTATGAGATGGCAAAAGTGCATAATAGCAATGGTACATACTTTGATTAAGTAAATATAAAAAAAATCGACTTTATGTTCCTCCCATACAAAACGCCAATTTCATATGTAAGGACCTAATATGTACATTTTTTTTTATATCGGTGTTACTTGGTGTTGTACTCACATTTAGTTTCATTTTATTACACTTCTAGATTTAGTTGACAGACTATAATATGAATGTGAAATATGTGTCGAACACAGATAATGTAGGTAGACAGTGAAGTGTGAAGAATTGGCTCACTGCTCACTGGTCTCTGTTGGAACAGATCCAAGTCTTGAAGACGCCGGCTCCGATAATTCATTCATCCCACCGACTATAATAACTCCGCTATGTGCGAGTAACACAACAGTACCAGTAACAGCTAATATCTGAATATCCATAATCCAGTTGATTAGTAAGACATCTCCAAATACTAACATTGAGATGATGAAGAAAGCAATGAATGCTCGCCTTAAGGGCCCGCAACCCGAATTTCTACCGATTTATTACATAACTCCCTTAAACATTTGAAGTTTTTAAGCTCTTCAAAAAATATATGTTATTTTTGAAGATAATGTCTAGATCCGTGGTCGTCAAACTGCGGCCCGCGGGCCGCATGCGGCCCGCTGCGGATATTTGTGCGGCCCGCACAAATATCTGGCGTTTTCTTTTTAAATATATATTTTTTCAAGTACAATTATACTATCCGTTTTTTTGCAGCCCGCACAAATATCTGGCTTTTTCTTTTTAAATATATTTTTTTCATGTACAATTATACTATCCGTTTTTTGCAGCCCGCATAAATAAATACCTGCCGTTTTCTTTTTAAATATATTTTTTTCATGTACAATTATACTATCCGTTTTTTGCGGCCCGCACAAATATCTGCCGTTTTCTTTTTAAATATATTTTTTTCATGTACAATTATACTATCCGGTTTTTGCGGCCCGCACAAATATCTGCCGTTTTCTTATTAAATATATTTTTTCATGTACAATTATACTATCCGTTTTTTAAATATCTGCCGTTTTCTTATTAAATATATTTTTTCTATACTATCCGTTTTTTGCGGCCCGCACAAAAATCTGCCGTTTTCTTTTTAAATGTATTTTTTTTTCATGTTTTTTTTCATGTTATTATCCGTTTTTTTGCGGCCCGCACAAATATTTGCCGTCTTCTTTTTAACTGTATTTTTTTCATGTACGAGTACAATTATAGATACTATCCGTTTTTTTACAATTAATTATATTGTCGTTTGAGACTTTCAGGTGGGCAATAGAGGACCCAGAGAAAAATAGACGGTCTAGAGATGGCACAGTGAGGGTGTAGGTAGGTAAAAAAAAAGATCTAAAAAATACCAAAAACACGCTTATCACGTACTAATAAAGCAAAATAAACTTTAATATTTTTTAATTTTTGTTATTGTAATCATTTTTATCACTTGTGCGAAAATTCACACATTTCGATAGTTCGAGAAGTGGATGAAAAATGAACTGAAAGATTCCGTTACAGATCTACACAATTTAAAAAAAATAATATTATGATTTTACGTGCATTATTATTAAGAATTGACACTATATCATGAATACAAGAAGGAAGGAAGTAGCAACCCGGTACTTAAATACAAAATAAATGCTATTTTAACTTGCTAAACAAAAAGGTAAAACACCCCCCCCCCCCCGAAATCATAAGTGTGCGGCCCGCGGTGATACCTCATATTGTCCAATGCGGCCCTTGACCAGAAAAGTGTGACGACCGCTGGTCTAGATGCTACCCGCGCCGAAACGCAAATTATATGAAACTAGCTGGTTCCCGGCATGCGTTGCTATGCCGTTTTATAAAGAAATTGTTTCTCCCTGCGTGTCCTTTCCCATTCGTCCCGTTCCTCTTCCGCCTCTCCTTCCCCTCTCGCGTTCCCACCCGCAACCCCCTCCCCCCTCCGAGTTCCCCTACTCCTCTCCTCCCGGTATAGTAAGTTTTCAAACAGCTCGCGTGCCACCTCTTGCAATTTTTTAAATTTAATTAAATTTTTTATAAATTTCATAATGTCAGAGCTCACCAGTAATTTTATACAAACCATGTCCTGACAAAAACGAACACAACAAAAAAAGAATTATCTCATTTGGTGCAGTCGTTCGGAAGTTATGCGCGTACATACATTTCGCCGATTCATTTTTATTTATAGAATTATAAATTTCATAATGTCAGAGCTCACCAGTAATTTTTATACAAACCATGTCCTGACAAAAACGAACACAACGAAAAAAGAATTATCTCATTTGGTGCAGTCGTTCGGAAGTTATGCGCGTACATACATTTCGCCGATTCATTTTTATTTATAGAGATATATGAAATTCCCTCGATAGAAAAAATCGCAAAAAGGTGCTCCAAAATTATTAAATACAAGTTTGTTTCTATTTTCTTATAAATTATATTGGTGAAGAAATTCACAATGTTTCTTTAAATGATACTTAAGATGCTCCCCGCGAGATTTTTGCTCTATTTCAAACAAGTCGTGTTTTATTAAACATTTTCGCAATTTTCGCATCGATTTTGTCGCTATAAATGTTAGCGCTCTCCTCTAACATTCGTAACTTCGTATCTCTCCATCTTCTTCTTTTCGAGCCCGGTTGCGGAGTCTTAAATCAAATAATGTTGCATATATTTACTTGCTGACCCGACAAACGTTGTTCTGCCATATTAATTATTTCTAGTGAATATTTTGGTTGTTAAATAAAAAAATAACGAGTGTATTGTAAGTGTGTAGGGATGGGATCTATGACAGAAAGAGGAACGGAGCGCTGTAGACGACGACCGCTGATAAAAAAATTAAAAAAAAACACCAAAAATGATATAAAGAAAATCAATATTAATTTCGAAGAGCAATTGAGTGTACGATATTTTTTGTGTGATTGTCTTTAGCCAACACAAATAAGCTCGATGGTTTGCCCGCTCGAGAACATGATGCCGAATGAAATGACAAAATGACGCGACGCTTTTCGTGAATGTCTTGCGCATGTGTGGATGAAAGTTCGATGAGGCGGACGTAGCGCCATCTGTCATTCAATAACATAAATAATTTCGTTCTGTTTGAAGTACGAAAGACGGTTAAATTTGTTCATACAAAAATACTAAAAATGGGAGGGTGGGGTTTAGACACTTAGTTTTAAAAGTAAAATCGATAGTTTAAATTTGTTACGAGGTGGAATCTGTCGGAAAGACAGTTCCAACGACCAGAGTTCTTGAAACTCGTGAAGATAGAAATAAATGTACGTAAGCATTTCAATACTTGCAAACTTAAATAGAACTTTTCGGAAAGATAATTTTCGTATTTTATGGGTTATAGCACAAGTTTTACTTGGTGATACTTAAAAGAATTCATATTCTGCTCTTTGATACTTTTATAGATGGCACTGGTTCAATTATTTTAGGAAAAACACTTTTGCAAGTTGTTTTTGTAAGATGAATTAATTGTTTGCTGATGAACCATAGGAAGACTATATTGAAACTGTTCGGGGCTAGGCTCGTTGAAAAAGTATCGATATATCGATGTATCGATATTTTTAATTCAATATATCGATATTTTAGCCGATATATTTTAATCCGATATATCGATACAAAATATCCAATATCGAAAATTGTATCAAAAACGATATTTTTAATTATTTATGTATTTAAAGTCACTAGAATCCAAAACCGTATAGGAACGAACGGTAAAAAGTAATTGTATTGGGTCATGACATCTGGCGGTTGAAATTTTAACTATTAATAGCTTACAAATCTATTGTCTTTGCATTAGTATTTGTGATCAGTATGATCACTAATACTACCTCATGTGTGTAGGTACATACATAGAAATGTATGCTATTTTTCGCCATTTTTTTCTAAGCCACTCCTATGTGTTGGTTCCCAATTGTCTATGATTATTGACTATACCTTGTTCCAAACACGAAGTCCTTTTTGACAGATTAATACGCCAATAGAATGTTACCGAGACGCATACAAACTTTGTATGCGTCTCAGTTTACATATAAGTTAGAAGACAGCTTTTTAGTTTTTAATATTTTTGTAATTATTACCTAATAAAAATGAATACTGATAAAAATACCTTAATTTTTATTGAGATTTTTGTACATTAAAAAAAGCACTTTGTGTACAAAAAAATTACTATTGATAATATTGAGCTGAATACACTATTATTGTGGAAACTTCACTGGTTCATGCAAATTTGTCAAATGTAATTATTTAATAAAATATGTACAACTGTTTGTTTCCCAAATAAAGTAAAATAAAATAAAAAATAAATAAATAAATAAAAATAAAAAAAAGGCAAAATCTCTTCAAAATTTGACCGATATATCGATACATCGATACTTTTCCTCAAACAGTAAGAAACTAACGTCAATAGTCATATATTTTAAGAAAATCCTTTTTTTTCTTTTTTTCACCACATCTATGTAACTTAATTATTAATATACATATTTTGATTACATCGATGGTTAATGTTGCTGTTATGTACGTTACATCTTATTTCAATAGATATTATTTAAAAAAATATATAAACAAGTTAAGCCAACACTATTCTTCTGATTCAGTTTTTGACCCAATTTTACCGAAAATTTTGTATTAGAACCTGGATACCTAATTGCGATAAAAACATTAAACATATAGGTACCTACATCTTTTATGAAATTTTATTCTCTACAAAATTTATATTAGTAATTTTTTCATAAAATTGTACTGAAAAAGAGATACGCACGAAAAACCAAACCATGTCGGGCAATTTACCTGTTTTTTTTAAACTATACACGTTTTTACGACTGCATATCACGATATTTATTAGAGGTAAAAGAAAATTCTTCATATAAAAATTGTAGGTAATTTTATGTTCTACTAAACTTTTAAAGCTATTTTATTCGAAATTTTTATTGGAAACGAGATATTATTAGACCCAAGGTCGAAATTCAGATTTTACATCAGGAGATGAGTATATAAAACATATAAAAAATTGGGACTACAGGAATAATTCCGATCGCGACCCCCTTTTTGGTGCTAATTGCACTGGCCTGTAAATACATAATTTAAAAATAACTCAAATTTACGATTTTGTAGTAAATATCTCTCCACACTTATAAATTTCCAAATCCTAATTCTAAGGCCCGGCAGTACCCGCTTGAAAAGAAGAAGGAGAGTTAGTAAGTACGAATGTTAGAGGGAGCGTGCTTATATTTAAGCGAAAAATTGTAAAAATATTTGATAAAACACGACTCGTTTAAAATAGAGTAAGAATCTCGGGGGAATTGTATAAAATAGCATTTAATGATACGCTGTGAATTTTTTCGTATATACTCGTATCTCTTCATATTTTAAATTAAAGTCCTCCGCCGCGTCTGTCTGCCTGTCTGCTCGCGATAAACTCAAAACTACTGAACGGATTTTCATGCGGTTTCACCAATAGATATTTGGGAGGCGGGAATGGGTACCGCCGCCCCGGGAACCTTTATTGGATAACCAACACCTCTGCCATAGGTCACCCCAAGTGGTTCGCTCGCTACGTTTGGTGATTTAGCAGGGGTGCCCGGGTTCATAGGATGAGGTTTGTCTAGGTCTGAAGACCAGGACACACTAAACCCCAGATTCCTACCCACCCCTTACACCCTTTTCCTTCCCAGAACTCTCCTCTCCTTCCTTTCCCTAAAAAAACCCTCCACATAGCATCCCCAAAGATGACATAGGCCCTCAGGGAAATTATTTTCCTCAGGGCCTCCTGTGTGAACTTCATGTAAAAAAAAAAAGATAGAATAAATAATGAGGAAGCTTTAGGTATATAATTTGTCAAGGTTTGCAAGGCTGGCAAGTGGGTGGTATGGATTTGATTTGTATGCAAATCTACGGTTTTATTCCGAGGTTGATGAAATTTTGCATATGTGACCTTCAAAACAAGAGGAAGATCACTGTCTACATTTGATTTCGAAAACTCTGTGTAAATCCCGGGCATCGTCGGGAACTTCAGCTATTAACTTATAAAATAACTGAAAAACGTGTTTTTAATAATTTTCTGAGCATACTTGGCGATTTTTTTCAACAACGAATTTCACACAATTGCATTTTTGGCGTGGAGAATGTATAATAGATATTATCTTCAAGAATAACATATATATTTTTTAATTGCTTTAAAACTTAAGGGAAACGTATGCGCGGCCCATTTCTGCCCGTTTCATACAAATCTTAGATTTGGATTTGAGATCAAAATACCCGACCAAACTGAAAAATTATTTTTGTAATCAAAAGGTATCTCAAATATCTAGTCAGGATGTGAGCTACTTTATTTATTTTTGCTTTAAATTATAAGATATAGGACATTAAAGATTTTAATATTTCTGGATTTTAGAGGCGATTTGGGCAATTATTTGTGAGTAAATGAAAAAGAATAAAAATATTATTTTACAATATTTATCATGGAAATACGATAAAACATAAAATAAAAAATATAAATTTATAAAAAAATCATTTTGATGGGTGTAAATTAAAAATACAAATTACCTATTTACGGCAGAATAAAAAATAGTCGTTTATACATTAAAATTACTACCCAAAAAACGTAATTTCAAGAAATTACATTTTCTTAAAATTTTGATTTTCTTCATTGTATTTTTAAGATAAATAAGTAAAATTATTTTTTTATAGTTTTTCTTTTACTCACAAATAATTGCTTAAGTTGCCTCCAAAATCATGAAACACTAAAATCTTTAATGGCCTCTATCTTATAATTTAAAGCAAAAATAAATTAAGTAGCTCACATCCTAACAAGATATTTGATATAACTTTTGATTACAAAAAAAAATTTTCATTTTGGTTGGGTATTTTGATCTCAAATCCAAATCTAAGATTTTTATGAAACGGGCAAAAATGGGCGGCGCATACGTTCCCCTTAAAATATGTAATAAACCGGTAGAAATGCGGCCTTAACCCGTAGTTATTACATGCCGTCTTCTACAGAGTGCAATCGGTGCAGTTCTCCCAATAGAGGAGGGGGATGCACTAGTTTCTCTGTTAATTCGGAGTTACCCCCGTTAGTGTGACCCTCACCCCGACACCCGACACCAGCGCGAACAGGGGAACACAGAACAGGCCTTGCAACTGCAACTGGGTAACGGGGAAACCAGGCTAGCGGGACACCCAACCCTACCACAGAAAATAGACCTACATACGAGTACATCCACTGGTTTAAGGTTTTGACCTATTTTCAAATATTGGGGAATTGGGATAAGCTAATTTGAAAGATCCGAATTTTTTCATAATTTCATTTTTGACGTGGCATTTAGTTGAAAGCGAAAAAGAGACACCAACCAAAAGGTTCTCAAAAATGTAATTTTTTGAAGTGAAAACTTCTTTAGCACCGTTGTGGTTTGAAACTCGATTAAACGGAAACGAGCGACACTAAAAACAGGACTTAGACTGCGAGAGAATGAGTTAGCAATAAAATATTTATTTAATTCACGGATACGTTATAATATGATAAATCCACAGTCCCACGTAAGCCTTCTTTGTGTGTGGTGTGTGTGGTATCCCGACGAACCTTAGCGGCCAGACATTTAGCAGACCAAGGGTCGACCATTCCAAAGTGAAGACAAAAGAAAACACTAAAGAAAGCGAAATCTAGCGACTCCGAAGAAGAACACACAAATACTAATAAGGTGACCAAATAAATGTATAGTAAAAGGTGCACTGGAATTCGACGACAAAAAATATGAAAATAATCATCCTTCACATTGATAAAAAAGTGCTTCGTAGATACCCACTCTTCTCTACTTTATTTTTATTTTAGGTGGGCTAACGCATACGCCGCCAAGACCTAGACAAATCCCACCCCGTGAACCTGGGCACACCTGTTAAGTCACCAAACGTAGCGAATCACTCAGGGTGACCTACGGCAGAGATGTTGGTTATCCAATGAAAAGTTTACAACAGTTAGTTGCAATACCGAATCGATAGTAACTTTTGATCATTTTATATCGATATCCCGAGCACGGTTTCACTGTTAACATCTTAACCGATATTGACAGGTAATAAATAAGAAATCGATATACGCTGGCAACATAGAAGGTATTTTCTTGAATTGACAATCCGAAAGCCTTTGTATCGCGTAAACTTTCAATACTAAAAGCTTCGTTAGTTCAACTCCATTCATTAAAAATCCCGTAATTTTGCATTGAACGACATTTTCAAAATAAATACTTAAATTGACAGTTAACCGAAACTTTTCTGATACTATTATGTAAGGCGGGCTAAAATTTATCAATCGTCGGTCAGAATATCTCTTATCAATCGTTGACCGTGCTCGCAAATATTGATAACTGACCATAGATGACAGATGTAGTCAATATCGAATTGATAAATGGTTTTATCGATAGTCCATGCTAAACCTCCAGCACTTGGAATTTAATTTTGGGGACGATAGCAGGGCTATCAATTAAGATGTTAATGACTCCATAAAATACTGGTAATAAGTAGGTAGTGTTAATCACAACCCTCAGCCACGTGTCGACCTCGTACAGCTTGCCAACTTAGTGTGTGAGGAAGAGGGGGTGTTATGAACCCTCCCCTTCCCCTCTCCCTCCACTACCAGCGGCGCCGGGAGTCCCCTCGGCGCGCGTCGGGACAAATATATCGAATTTCTCAGTTTCACGTCTGCAAGGTTCGATCTTCTCTCATATGTGTAAGTGTATAGCTACAGCTGTTCTAAATAATATGGCATTGAAGACGCAATTTAGCATTAATTACCTAACATTATTAGGGTACACAGGAGGCCCTGAGGAAAGTGATTCTCCTCAAGGCCTAAGTCGTCTTTGTGGATGCTTTGTGGAGGATCTTTTTGTGAAAGAAAGGAGTGTTAGGAGACTATCTGGGGGTCAGTGTGTCCAGGAGTGCCGGACGTATGAATCCATCTCTCCCACTGCGATGCAAGGCGATGTTCCGAGAGAGTACAGCTGGAGAAGTCAAAGGGACTCCTTCAACCATTCTCTCCTGATCCGGCCTGCCATGCAGCTGGTGGACAGAGGCGTCCGCCGTCAAGATCCGGACAAACCTCACCCCATGAACCCGGGTAAATCGCCAAACCTAGCGAACCAAATGGGGTGACCTATGGCAGAGGTGTTGGTTATCCAATAAATGGTTCCCGGAACGGCCGCGGCGGTAGCCAAACCCGCCTCACAAATTATAATGCTTATGATGTCGGTGAGTGCGTGATTTGAAATGGTATTCTTAAATGGTAATATTAAATTAAAAATTGAATGAACTCTACTAAGAGTTAAATAAAGTTACTTAAAAAAATATATATATATATATATATATATTTTATATATGTTCATCCTAGACTTGCAGAAAAGTCAATAGATGACGCACATATAAAAAAGGGATATTTTGTATCCAAGACGCCATATAGAAAACATTTAGTCCAGGAAGAATCTTGCAATCATATATAAAGATAGTAGACAATATATTTTTTATGAATATTTTCAGTTTTATAAATCCTACAATAAAATTAAAACATCCTGAGATCTTTCACGGGTCTACTCTAGTACATACAGGGTTTAACAGCACGTACCCGATGGATTTTAGTAAAAAATGTACACGTAATTTTGCTGTCCGATTATATAATGTTTTCTGTAGTATTTTTTTCAATAACACGTCGCTAATGATCTCATCCTTATAATATGTCGCAAAGGGGTTGAGCGATACGCGCGCTGTTTCGTGTATTATCATGCTGCTAGAATAAGACGTAACGCTTTATCAAGTTATCCGCTAAGCTATGAACGCGCTATTCTCCTAACTACTTAGTTGCGACGTTTGATGGAAAAATATTTTTTAATGTTTTTAATTGAAAAAAAAAATCATCTGACAGCAAAATGACTTGTACATTTTTTACTCCAAATATGCTCAGGAATCGCTGGTTAAAATTCTTAGGGTACTAAGAACTAAGTACTAAGTACTCCTTTGAAAAGTCATTAAAAGTGAAGAAGAATATTGGCTAAATAGTTTACGTTAGGTTAGATTATGAATTATTTTTCAATATATTATTTTGGAGGCGTCTACTAATATCTACAGGAATTCCAAAAACTGAACAAATCGGACTAATATCTATGAGAACCAAAGTGAGGACGAATATCTACAGCTCAAACTGCTGACTAATATCTATGAGAACCAAAGTTTTGATTTTTATTGTTTCTCTTTTTTATATTAGCTATTAAGATGAAGTCATAGTAAATAATTGCAAAATCATATGTTTTTGTTTTGAAAATTTGATCGCTTAGAAGTATTGTAGATGCTTCAATTAAATACTGCGTATAGAACATACCTTGGCCCTTAAAAATATCGGTCATTTTTTTAATAAGTTTTTTAATAAGCCTATAAAAAAAAGGTCTAAAAAACACACTTTCAAGTCCAAACTCTCCTATTTATAAACCCCTTTTCGGATATGGTTTTATTGTATAATGTGGCAAATTCAGTTTATTTTATAATAATCGCAAAAAAAGTTGATATTTATACCCAATCTTCCCAAAATAAAATAAAATATGCATTTTCGCGTTGATATTTTACAATACGGCCGCTAGTCAACGAATTCGGTTATTCAAAGTGACCCCTATGGCGTCCACCGAAGAACTACTGTCCACGGCACAGTAGTGAACTAGTGGATCGCCTTAACACTCTTTTGTTTTACTATTCACAATTTATAATTTACTTCTGAAAAATGTTCTCCACAACACAGGTGAACTCCTAGTGTGGAGGACAATATGTTATACCTTTGTAACATACATAAATGTACTAAGAATAAATAAAAATAAAAAAAAGTGAGGACGAATATTTACAGCTCAAACTGCTGACTAATATCTATGAGAACCAAAGTGTGGACGAATATCTACAGCACTGGCAGAGGTTGGATTTGCAATTATGTATAGCATATTATAATATTGCGTAGGTTAGGTTAGGTTAGGTTTTCTGTACAACCTCTTGCTCAGCTGCCCTCTGTAGATATTAGTCCCACCTACGCTCCATGGATATTAGCCACCACCGGGACCGTCATAGATATTCGTCCGACCTTAGCTCTGTAGATATTAGTCCTCACTCTGAAGTTCATAGATATTAGTCCAACATATGAGCTGTAGATATTCGTCCGGCTGTAGATATATTAGTATCTGGAGTCTTTTTTTAACGTCTTTTCAAAGAGGTGTCGAGTGGAGTTGATTCTGATTGAGTTGATGTCATGGAACCGAAAATTATGGCTAAATGGAATACAATTAGTAAAATTCTTAAAGGCGATTCCAGACTCACGGCGAGAACAAGCACTTATCCACACTCTCATTTTTCTCACTCGTGATCTGTTTCCCATCCGGTATGGACGACATCGCAGACGATTTTCAAAATGCAGCAGGTTTGGCTCTGTGCGCCATGGCATATTATAATTTTGTGAACGTTGTGACGTTGAACGTTGTAGTTAGCCCATGATTTAGAAAGGAATCCAGAGCGTCATATGCAAACCATATGACGCTCCATAAACCTATGTTTATAAATTTCATTTCCACCAGCACCCGATTTGGAGGAATCATTCACCATTTTTCTATATTTCCGTTAACTAGCAAAAAGGGAATCTTTTTTATTTTTGAGTTCAGGTACTTTCATCTCCATTATTTCTCGAAGTCTGTTCCACGCATCGTGGTTCAAACTTTTGTAATTCGATGTTTTGCATCCCATAACACCGGTTCAGATTGAAAATATTCTATAAATTACAACTCTTGTTGATTTTTTATACAAGGAAACAAAATTTTCGAAACAAAAACAAAAATATATCGCACGTCTACTCTCAACCGCTCACTAAACAACACTGAGACAAAACGTGAGTGTAAGCCTTCTCGCTTCTCGCCCGAGAAATCCTTTGAAGCGGCCAAATTTACCGACAACGATCCGAGAACAGCCGTCCCGAGAAAGAGAATGCGAGAAACACCTCACATTCTCGCTTCTCGGGTGTTCTCGGGGCTTCTGGCCGAGTGTCTGGATGGGCTATATTAGTTTCAGTGTTAACTGAAAAGTTTCAGAAAACTACAGCCGCTGAACTAGCCACCAAACTTATTATAAACCGGGCGGGGATTTTCACCTCATAAACTTGTTTTCCGCTTACAAAGCGAAACTTTGTCGAGGATCGAATTTTTTGAAAACTTGTCAATTTATCGCGAGAAGAGACAAATATACATTTTAATATTTAAAAATTGACTTAAGAGTGTATTACAAGAGAAAACTAGAAATATGTCATTTTTAAATCAGATTTTAGATGTATTGACTCTTTTCCACAAAAAATTATAAATGGATTTCGAAAGATTGTTTTTTATCTAGCATTCGCATGTGTTAAATTTTGAGAAAACATGTTTATTTTTAGTATAATAAGGTTATACCATAGGTCGTTGGCAGATTTGTTAAATTTTCAAAAAAGATTTTGTATTAGACCACACCGATTTCAAATCATATAATCATGCAGTAAAATAAATCAATGCAATATCTAGGTATCGCATGTTTTAGAATTTTGATTTTAGTTTAAATAAAATCATTAAAAAATGTATACGTACATGTGTTTCTTGACGAAACGTTTCTTGTCCGTTTGTGTATTTATTTGCGCACTTACAAACTAATATATATTTTTTAACATTCTTATTTAACTTAGACATTATTGAAAAATGATAAATACTTATAATCATAAAATAATTACAAAAGGTACATTATTTTAATAGTTTTATCATCACGCTTTTCAGCATTTTTGGATGTAGGTATAAATTAAAGCAAATTTGGAATGAAATAAAATCGATATTGAGTTATAATTTTAAAAAGCTGGTACTGAGAATAATTAATCTTTCTCATTGTAACCGCCCTGCATGATTGTAAGAACAACTTTCGACGAAATGTGGATTTTCGGCCGCTGGCTGGTTAAGGGCCCGCAACCCGGATTTGTACCGATTTATTACATATTTCCCTTAAAAACAGTAAGTTTTAAAGCTCTTAAAAAAATGTATGATATTCTTGAAGATAATATCTAGACTTTGTCCGCGCCGAAACGCAAAATCGCAATTTATGCTCCAAAAATTATTATTAACACGTTTGTTTCAGTAATTTTACAAGTTATATGTATGAAAAAATTCACAGTGTTTCTTTATATGCTGTTTAAGATAATGCCCGTGAGATTTTTGCTCTATTTTAAACGAGTCGTGTTTTATTAAACATTTTCGCAATTTTCGCATCGATTTTGTCGCTGTTAATGTAAGCGCTCTCCTCTAACATTCGTAATTTCGTAACTCTCCATCTTCTTCTTTTCGGGCCCGGTTGCAGAGCCTTAAACGCTCTTAACGTAAGAAAAGAAGCACGTGACCTTCAATGCTATAAGGCGTTGGTATTAAATATACAAGTCCACTTGCTTATATTCACGTAAAGACCAACGGCACCGGTCTCGTTTTCATTGCGAAAATAGGCATTTTTTTACTCCGAACGGTTCCGCATAATTTGTACAATATCTCTACTTTGCCCTTGTAACTTGTAAGACGTTCGGAATGTAAATATTGAATATTCGGTCGTATTTTTCTTCCACGAAACGCCGTAACCTCGACACATTATTATTAGAAAAGAAAATATAGTTTTTAAATGAAATAATATTAGTATGCTAAAAACCTGTACAATTTGGGAGGCGGTTATGGGTAATGCCGCCCCAGGAACCATTTATTGGATAACCAACACCCCTGCCATAGGTTACCCCAAATGGTTCGCTACATTTGGTGTTAGTAGGAATGCCCGGATTCGTGGGGTGAGAGGTTTGTCTAGGTCTTGGATGCATACGCGTTTGCCCACGTACCGCGTGGCGGGCCGAATTTGAAGTTGATAAGGACATTTTACCTCTCCAGCCGAACTCTCTCGACCCGTCGCGTCGTAACGCCCGTCACTCCTGGACACATTGACCCCCAAATTCCTACATTCGTTTTTACTTCCCAGAACCTTTCCTCTCATTCCTTTCCACAAAAATACCCCCACACAACATCTTTTTTTCCTTAGGGCCTCCTATGTGCAACTAATGTAAAAAAGGAAAATATAACAATTTTATAAGAACAACTCTCTTTTTATAACTTTTGAAAGTTATTCCCGTCAATGTAAGTGGTTGGGCGTTTACACAATTCATAGCTACACTTATCTACATACATTTGCTTGTAGCTTGATTGTCATAATTACATCCCTATCATGTTCCTTGTTCCCATCTTATCCCATCCCTATGTACCTGTTAACGTTACCATAACAATCAGTGTCGTCAATCAAAACTCGCCGTGTAAGCATATAATTTTCCGCTCCCCGCATTCTCTAACTTAATCCCGCATATCACAATAAATACCGCGATTAATACAAGTATATTAAAAAACCTAGCCATGAGAGAAGAGAAGTGCCACAAGGTTCCGCAGTAAGTCCCATCCTTCCTATTCCTTTATGTGCATTCATTTTTACTTGTGCAGTGGTCTATCATACATCTCAAAACACATACAAGGTCCTTCGACATCCGTATCCACACAAAACACATCAGTAATATATCATTGAAAAAGAAGATAACACTAATAATTTAAACGAAAATGTGAAAGAAAACAAGACACAGAAAAATAAAATGATAACGGTCGTAACTGGGGCCGTCATCCTTTGCAACTTTACCAGTTGCGACTGTTATCTTTTTATTTTTCTCTGTCGTATTCTCTTTCATATTTTCGTTTAGATTTTTAGTGTTATATTTTTCTTCAATGAAAATACAACAGATTATTATCTAAGCACTTTTGTGCAAAAATGCGTTTTTCAAGAAACCGATGTGTTCCGGAATTTTCCGAATACTTCCGATGTTGAGTTCTGAATTTCCTCGGCAATTCTGCCTTAGTGATGTGGTGCGTCACAAGTCACTGGTCACTGGTCACTAGTGTTGAACCTAGAACGATGGGTTATTTTTATCCGTGGAAAGTGTGGGCCACGACTTATCGAAACTATTTCAGAACCTCGACAATTGCTTGATTTTTCCGATGCCAAACTCACTTGCGATGAATAATTTTAACAGATTTTCTCGATTCACAACTGAGTAGGACAAGAAAATTAATGAATCCTCAATAGTCCCACATGATGCTTTTTTCATCTCAGTTTCCAGTAGAATTAAAATAAAATTGTTTATTACGTAGATTTCTTTGTATATATCATTTTTAAACCAAGAAAGGAGACCGTTTGTCCATACAAACATATTTCCTAATTTCCTCTTTGGATTTGACAATACTGCCAATATACATATTATATGCATTCAAAAAGATTCATTCTGTTCCCGATTGCCGCCGATTCTACAGCTCGCGAATTGCTTCGAAATCTCAC
This sequence comes from Limnephilus marmoratus, assembly GCA_917880885.1. NCBI lineage: Eukaryota > Metazoa > Arthropoda > Insecta > Trichoptera > Limnephilidae > Limnephilus > Limnephilus marmoratus. The sequence goes on from OU862930.1 coordinate 1,279,965, forward strand.
TTTTCCGATAACGATTATTGTTCAAATGTAAATTACGGTACGTGGATAATCTTTTATATATATATAACAATCAATGTATGCTTGATGGCTTGCATGTATGCATGTATGTTGTTTATGTATTGCTACATTACGCATAGGAAATTTTTGAAACTTTTAAAATACCTTCTTTCCACTCTCGCGAAGGTTTCTGGATTATTACAACTACATGAGTATTTTAATCATTACAAAAACTCTTACGAAACTGTCAAAAAGTCACAATTTGAGAATGAAATTTGCAAACCATTGATTGCTCAATCAAAATTTTAATGAATTTACATTAATGAATTTAATCGCAGTATCACCTATGATACTAATCCAAATCGAAAACTTTAAATCTATTTTTCTTATTTGTTTTTGGGTGTTATGCCGCGTTGCGCTACCTCCTCCTTTAGCAAAAGTTTCGGACAGCGTTACAGTGTCCATCATCAGGGCAGATGTGTGAAACATTGGCTAAAGGAGGAGATAGCGCAACACGGCATAACAACCCAAAAACAAATAACAAAAATACTTTTGGCCGTGAAAATTTAAAATCATATCTCACTTTGAATCTAATTTAAAATTATAGGCATTTTAAACTATGTTAGTTAAGATGAAGCCGTAGTAAATAATGCAAAATCATATTATGTTTTTGTTTTGAAAATTTGATCGCTTAGAAGTATTGTAGATGCTTCAATTAAATACTGCGTGTAGAACATACCTTGGTCCTTAAAAATATCGGTCAATTTTTTACAAGTCTTTTAATAAGCCTATAAAAAAATAAAGTATAAGGTCTAAAAAAGACACTTTCAAGTCCAAACTCTCCTATTTATAAAACCCTTTTGGGATATGGTTTTATTGTGTAATGTGGCAAATTCAGTTTATTTTATAATAATCGCAAAAACAGTTGATGTTTACACCCAATCTTCCCAAAATAAAATAAAATATGCATTTTCGCGTTGATATTTTACAATACGGCCGCTAGTCGACGATTCAAAGTGAACCCTATGGCGTCCACCGAAGAACTACTGTCCACGGCACAGTAAGTGGATCGCCTTAATGATATTTAATAGATATTAATATATATTTGGATGATTTGTATAGCGCCATTTTTGTGAAAAATCACACAAAAATTACCAAATTTGATTGATTGTTCTTATAATATACAAAGAGCGGATATTTTATGAGGGTCAGGCGAAATGATGGAAAGTGAAGGGGAGGCGGAAAGGAAGCGGGACGAATGGGAAAGGACACGCAGGGAGAAACAATTTCTTTATTAAGTGGCATTGAAACCCACAAAACACACATCGCCCTCATAAAACTATAAGAAACCGGAACTGTTCTATTTGAGACGACAACTGAAAAAAAATAAGATAACCTTGAATAAAAAACGTTCTAGTCCCTAGGTATGTTGCGGGAAGATTTATGTATCTACGTCGTTTCTATTTATCTGTTGCAGCTGCTCCGAGGGTGTCAAACCGGCACCACGGATCATTTGGCAACTGATGGCCACGTGCCGAATTAATAATTAAACATCCATTTAAACAAATAACCGATAATTCATTAATTAATGGGGCGGGACATTGTCCGAACTGCGCTTCCGCGGGGGCAATATAATGAACGGTAATGTGCGTTTACATACCGCGACAAAATATCACCGACAAAATATCTTGCGCATAAAACATTACCAACAAAATATCTACTAAAACCTAACCTAACCTAACATAATCTAACCTAACCAAAGATATTGAAATATAATAGATGTGCTATCTGCAGTTTTTACTAGGTGGGACTGCGCTTCCGGGCGTCGCCGATATTGTTTACCAATCATCATTACATAGTATAAAATGAAGTCGCTCAAAATGTATGTGCGCGTTAATCTTTTAAACTACGCAACGGATTTTCATACGGTTTTCACCAATAGAGTGATTGAAGAGGAATGTTTATATGTGTAATACAGTAATACATGTAAATTATATTAGAGAAAAGCCGAAAAATTCAAAGAAAACATATTTTTGTGTGATTTAAAACGGCTGGCGGGCCGTACTATAGTCACTTTTGAAATTCGTTCTACGGAAGAAATTGGAAAATAGATGTCCTAGAGTAAGTAAGTATTTGATTTGAATTATTTTATTTGATGAAGTCGCTCAAAATGTATGTGCGTATAGATCTTTTAAACTAAGCAACGGATATTCATGCGGTTTTCACCAATAGATAGAGTGATTCAAGAGGAAGGTTTATATGTATAAAAACATGCTTATTATAGTAGAGAAAAGTCGAGAAATTCAAATATTCAATTCAGGCAGTGGGCAGCGGGCAGCTGGCAAGCGGGTGGTGTGGATTTTATAAAGGTGGCTTTATAAGTTTGGATTTTATAAGTTTTATAATGGCCTTATGTTTTGTTAGCCACAGCAACGTGTGGCCGAGTCTGCTAGTTAACAAATAAACTAAATTAACGAATAATTAACGAATAAACCAAACGAAAGTTAAATTATATGAACGAATTCTTTCAGTATTCAAACTATATTGTTAACCAATACTAATGCCCACCTTCAAAAAATCAACGAAATGAACAAATTCTTTTCGTACACAAACTACTCTAATTAGGTCGTAGTCCGCCGATAGTTGCGCGGACATCATAACATATCTCTTTTGTATTTGAATATCTTTAAACCCAACCTAACAAAAAATGTGACAAAAATAATACAGACATCCTTTAAAGACAATAAATTATTGTTAGGTTAGGTTAGGTCTTAGTAGATATTTTGTTGGGGCTTGTTTTGTCCGTACGATAATTTGTTGGAGATATTTTCTAGGGGATATTTTGTTGGGGGTGTTTTGTCCGTACGATAATTTGTTGGAGATATTTTCTTTGTTGCTAATATTAAAAAAGACAAAGAGGGTGCATGAATTAATATTCAAACCCTGAAAAATATTAGCGGGTGATTTCAAAATTATTCAGATGAAATGTTTGTCGTCTTTTTATAACTTCTAATCATTTTCTTTATAAAATCTTTGTAGGCATTCCAACGTCAGAATAAGGAACTCCAGTGAAAAATATTATATAATACATCCCAAAACACGTAATCGCGTTATACTTTCATAAGACCAAAAACGTCCCGAGCGACCTTACATTTTAAAAGCTATATATCTTGCTTCCTCTCATGCAAACATAGGTATTTTTCTTTTAACCAGAAAGAGAACGAAATAATGCTTCTTATTGTTTTTGAAACATGAAAGCTCTCTTTGCATAGATATTTTACAATCTCAATCCAAAGTGACGGTTTCAGAATTTTCGCGCGAAACTGAGACTTCCGGATTGTGAGGTGCGAATATATTGAACCAAGCAGACGGGTTAAAAATATATTCATATAGACCAATAAACGCTGATTCTGAATATATAAGTTTTATTTAATAATATTAAACGCAGAGTTTTTAAAAAATTATTAAAAAGTCCATATTTAATCGGGTCGTAAAAACACACTGTCAAGTTAGCATTATTTAAATTTTAGTGGTGACGTCACTGTTCGACGTGTCGTGACGTCACCGTAAAGTCATTGAATGGGAATGTATGACATGACACAAGCCATCGTATTAATTTGTTCGTTTATTTATATACTGATAGAGATTTAGTTGTTGTGTTTATTTAGGCCTAAATAATGTTTCAAAAATAAAGGCATCTCTTAATAGTTTATCTCTATTATTGAAAATATTCAAAAACTACCTACTGCACAAAAAAATAGTAGGTAATGCTACTTCTAGGGAGAATACTTCGAACAACGGTATTCAAAATGAAGGCAGTAGATCAGCTGATTGGCCGATCCTATAGTAATTTTTCAGGAGTGATGACGTCACACGATTCACCATACATACGGTGGTTTTCGGGGGTTTTTGAAAAATTAAAACTTTGACAATTATTTTAACTATTAAAAATAACTCTAACTCTAAAAATAAAAATGCAGTTATTTAAGTTAGAAGGTCATTATTCATTTTTAAAAAATTGGACTGGAGTTCTCTATTGTTTATATGAATTTTTTACCTCCATTGCAGTGGTCGCCAAATTCCAAATCCTGTGATCCTTTGTATCTGCTTCCATCCGCATCATACAGGCTTGCCAGAGAGGCGTGGATGCTCCCATTGCGCAGGGAACCGTTGCCTCCCCCATACTGCAGAGACCCGTGGAGGCTTCCATTCCCATGAAGGCTTCCATTCCCGGCTGCGGCCCCGTGACCGTTGTGCAGCGACCCATTGCCTCGCCTGTCAGGCTGTTGAGACGCACTTTCTGTAGTCGTGTTCGGGGCGGGCGCGTTTCGCGACAGCAGTCGCTGGATCTTGTCACGCATCTCATGCGAGCGACACAATTCAAGCGACAAAAGTAACTAATATTAACAAGTGGAGAGTGAGTGTTGAATAATAGATTAATTTCTGTAGTCTTCGCACTTCACAATTAATAGTGTCTCGATACTTCTTCACAAAACTTAGTGTTAATGCACGCAGTCGTAGAATCACTTGCTTAGTGTTATTTTGACTACTCTCGTTTCATGTTGAACTTGTCTCCAGTTATTAGATGTGGAGTTGCTAAGACGCTGCTGCTGCGCGTCATGACGTCACTAACACAATATTGACGCTTTACATTGTCACTGGCTGTTATGATATCACGTTGAAATAATTAACACCGTTATATCAAAGTGACGTAATGTTGGTTTACACTTAAATTCTGCACTTGAAAACTGAGAAAAACGTCAGAACGATAAGAAAAACAAATTTATGGTATGCTCTTTTTAATGCCTGATTTTTTTTTCGTTATTTGTTTATGTCGTGTTGCGCTACCTCCCTATTAAGGGGCCGCAGCCCGGATTTCTACCGATTTATTACCTATTTCCCTTAAACACGGTAAGTTTTAAAGCACTTAAAAAATATATGTTATTCTTGATGATAATATCTAGACTTTGCCCCCGCCGAAATGCAAATTATATAAAATTCTCTCGACAGAAAAAAATTGCAAAGTATGCTCCAAAAATTATTATAAACACGTTTGTTTCAGTTATTTTACAAGTTATATGTATGAAAAAATTCACAGTGTTTCTTTAAATGCTGTTTAAGATAATGCCCGCGAGATTTTTTCTCTATTTTAAACGAGCCGTGTTTTATTAAACATTTTCGCAATTTTCGCATCGATTTTGTCGCTGTAAATGTTAGCGCTCTCCTCTAACATTCGTAATTTCGTGTCTCTCCATCTTCTTCTTTTCGGGCCCGATTGCAGAGCCTTAAGCCAAAGTTTCGGACAGCATTACATTATCCATCATCAGGGCAGATGTGTGATGATGATGGACACTGTAACGCTGTCCGAAACGATGACTAAAAGAAGGAGGTAGCGCAACACGGCATAACACATCAAAAATAAATAACAATACGTTAAATGGCCATGAAATCTCAAAACATACCGGCTTTATTTTTTCTCAGAAAAAACGTACGAATATATCGAGGATTTACTGAGAAAAGTTTGAAAATATGAAATGTTTTAAACGGGTCGACGAGGATTTGTGCGACTAAGTTTAAATATAAGAGTATGTGGCAGTGAAAACTTTTGTAGATACTTTAGCATCGGAAAATTCATAAACGCTGTTCTAAGTCCCCCAGGCTATTTTTTTCGCTTTTGGTATCAACTAATATAGGTCTCATAGAAATTGTTCTGTCTCCCTTACTATCACAGTGAAAAATATGATCTAAATGGTCTTAGAAAGAGAAAAAACTATGCTTTATATTTAAATCTAAAAGTTAACCACAGAATTATTAAAAGTACACCTAAGGTCTCTGACGTTAAAGTGAAAAAAAAATTGTGAATTTTTTATTCATTATTTTTACGTGTAGCGACAAAGGGAAACACATTACAACTACATGACAATGCGTCTAAATTTTTTTTAATCATTACAAAAACTCCTGCAAAAATGTCACAATTTGAGAATGACATTTTGCAAAACAATGATTGATAAATCAAAATTCAATTTTTGAAACTCTTTAAATTAATGAATTTATTTGAAGTACTATTGTATCTACTAACCAAAATCGAATACTTTGAATCTAATAAAAAATTATATTTAATTTAAATAGGTAGGTATCTATGTTATGTACCAAATTTGATTAATTGTTCTAATAATTTATAAAAATGAATGTTTCTAATAAAACATTTGTAAAAAAAATTGCAATTTGCGTCACGCGAGCTGTTTGAAAATCCGAATGTACTGGGACTGAATATATTGATCGCGGGAGAGGGGCGGGGATCGCGGGAGGGGAGTTTACGGGAGAGGGGTGAGGGAAGGTGGAGGGGGGACGGGACGAAAGAACGAACGCAGGGAGAAACAATTTCTTTGTTAGTGGCATTGCAACGCAAGTCGGGAACTCGCTAGTTTTAATAAAAAAAAAAATTTTCTAGTAATAAAATTTGAAAGAGTATTTCATCACCTTTCAAAAACATTTTTTATAATTTATTTGAATTTTATTTCAAAGTAGAAGAATTCCGATTGACAGAATATGGGAATTAAGAGCGTTTAACCAGCCAGCGGACGAAAATCCACATTTCGTCGAAAGTTGTTCTTCCGATCGTGCAGGGCGGTTACAATGAGAAAGATTAATTATTCTCCGTACCAGCTTTTTTAAATTATAACTCAATATCGAATTTATTTCAATCCAAATTAGCTTTAATTTATACCTTCATCCAAAAATGCTGAAAGGCGTGATGATAAAACTATTAAAATAGTGTACTTTTTGTAGTCATTTTTTGATTATAAGTATTTATCATTTTTCAATAATTTCTAAATTTAATAAGAATGTTAAAAAAATCTGAAATATATTAGTTTGTAAGTGCGCAAATAAATACACAAATGGACCAATTTTCGTCAAGAAACACATGTACGTACATATTTTTTAATGATTTTATTGAAACTAAAATTAAAATTCTAATACATAACTTTGCTAGATAATGTATTGATTTATTTTACTGCATGATTACATTATTTGAAATGGGTGTGGTATAATACAAAAACTTTTTTGAAAATTTAACAAATCTGCCAACGACCTATGGAATAACCTTATTATACTAAAAATTAAAAAAAAATCTAAAAATTTATTACATAACTATGCTAGATAAAAGAACAATCTTTCGAAATCCATTTATAATTTTTTGTGGAAAAGAGTCAATACGTCTAAAAACTTTTTTGAAAATGACGTATTTCCGGCTTTCTCTGGTAATGCAGTTAATCTCAATTTGTTGGTGGATTTAGCAATTTTTATCAATCCCACGATATTCAGAGTTTCAAAGGTCATTTTAGTTTGTAAAAAAGACGTTACACGTAGAGAAGGTACGTAATAATATAGTTTTTTTTAAAGAAAGACAAACATTCCCGGGTTACGAATGACAATGTTTGAAAATCTCCTACTACCACCACACTAAGCGGAAAATGTTGCTTGTGTCATGATAGAGGACTTAGCCAGGCGAGGAATCGAACACGCGACGCCCAGGTGGGAACCAAGCGCGATGCATACTCAACCACTGACCGGTCAAGTCAACAGTTAGATGATAATAACATACTTAAAGCACGTGTCTGCAGAAGGAAGAAAGCCAACATTTACAAAACACCAAACAGACAACCGACTGCCTTACTTCTATTTTCGTGTTTTACGATACGTGTTCAGTGCACGTCATATTGAGCCAATAAAATTGTAGATTTTAAATTTATTGATGATAAAATAATAAAAGTTTAATCTATGCTGAAAGGCTGTAAAGGGATTATAGTACTGTCACCGCCTGTCTCGACACTAGTGAGACAGGCATCGACAAACCCAATGTAAACATACTTTACACTTTATACAGATAATTAAAAAAATAAAATAAAAAATCAAGTAGATTTTAATAGACACATCACGCGAAGATTGCGAGCATTCATGTTGTTAGGCGAAGGTTACAAGATCAATATGGATCGGAGTGCTACCCCACACGTTCAATATTTATTGCGATCCGGAGATATTTAGCAAACATTAGGTCCTTACATATGAAATTGGCGTTTTGTATGGGAGGAACATAAAGTCGATTTTTTTTTAAATATAATATATTTATTTAATCAAAGTATGTACCATTGCTATCTATGCACTTTTGCCATCTCATAGGTAGTTCATCGATCCCTTTACTAAAAAAACCATTCGGACGGGAATCAATAAAATCTTTGAAGGCGGTTTGGACTGCCCCATCGGAGTTGAATTTTTTCCCTTGCAAGAAGTTATCCAAATTTCGAAAAAAATGGTAATCTGTTGGGGCAAGGTCCGGAGAGTACGGTGGATGTCCGAAGCTCCTCTAATTTGGTAGCCGTCTGTTGTGCAGTGTGTGGTCTAGCGGTTAACGCGCGTTTGTTGATTTGCTTCACTCAATTCGTGACGTACCCAACTTTCAAGCTTTTTCACCTTCCCAATTTGCTTCAAGTGGATTAAAACAGTTTTATCACTAACACCGCAGCCTGCAGCTAACTCGGACGTGGTTTGCGATAGATCCGCTTCCACAATAGCCTTCAATTCTTCATTATCAACTTTGGTCTCCGGCCGTCCACGGGGCTTGTTCTGCAGGTCGAAATTTCCAGAACGAAAACGTTGGAACCAAAAACGCACTGTGTTTTCTTTTGCGGCACCGTCGCCATACACATCATTAATCCTTCGAGCCGTTTCTGCAGCACTGGTGCCACGGTGGAACTCGTACTCGTAAATAACGCGATATTTCAAGTTTTCCATTTTGTAAACTAAGTGACGCAAAGAAAAAAAAAATTAAGGAAAAAACAAATGAATTATAATTTTCGAAACACAAATACATGAGTAAATAGCTGTATAAATTTGAATTTAGAATTCCTAACCAAAGAGAAGATATTTGATCAGCATGTCCTGGTCATCCGCCTCCAAGACCTAGACAAACCTCACCCCATGAACCCGGGCACCCCTGCTAAATCACCAAACGTAGCGAACCACTTGGGGTGACCTGTGGCAGAGGTGTTGGTTATCCAATAAAGGTTCCCGGGGCGGCGGTACCCATTCCCGCCTCCCAAATTAACCCATCTTAGTATGTATACCGTTGACATTTATCACAAGAGATTGGGTGGCTTCTACGAACAGCTCGGCTACGATTCGCCGGCCTCTGTGTCTTCTCCCTCCTACAACATCGGTCCCTTCAAGACCCTAGTTCACTCCTTCCTCTACTCAAAAAGACCCTCCATACTTGTGAATGACATGTAGGCCCGTATTAAATTTGAGAGGCGCCGTGGATACCGCCGCCCTGGGTATTATTTATTGGATAACCAACGACCAACGACCTGCCAAAGGTCGCCCCAAATGGTTCGCTACGTTTGGTGACTTAGCAGGGGTGCCCGGATTAAAGAGATGTTTGTCTAGGTTTGACGGCACATTCGTTTGCCCTCCTACTGCTCGGCGGGCCGGATTGGTGTTTACGTCTTCAACCGGACTCACTCAACCCACTGCCTTGTACCACAGTGGGAGAGATGGATTCGTACGTCTGTCACTCCTGGACACACTGAGCCCAGATTCCTATCTAACCTTTTCCCTTCTCAGAAATTCCTCTCCTTCCTATCCCAAAAAGAACTTCGCACACAGCATCCCCCAAGATGTAGAGGGAAATTGTTTTCCTCAGAGCCTCCTGTGTGCAGCTATGTTTTTATTTATTTATTTATTATTTAAACGCCCGTACATAGGGCTTTTACATACATAATACAAGTGTATCGAACATTTACAAACATTATATATATAGAATAACATACAGTACATACATACGATACATATTAGTACAACAAATATTTATCATTTTACAAACAAATCAGTTACATAAATAACTAGTTATTTTTGCTTTGATGCAAGACGGTGAGGTATTGAAAATATCGAAAAGGTGTGAATACGTATTGGCAGTTCGGTGAAAACGCACTAGCGGTGAATGATAGGAATAGTTAGTGCTATGATTGTCACTGTGGAAAAGATGGTGGAGTCGAGTTGATTTAACAGGGACACGAATATTTATAACACCTAACATTTGAGGGCAGTCTATGAGATTGTTCAGTAATTAATTAATAGTACGCCGGGTAAAAAGTGGTGGTAGGTTTAGATCAGACATTAATGCATTATAGCGGATTTCAATTACAGGCTGTCTCAATTTGAATTGAACGTATCGAAGAAATTTTCTTTGTACTCCCTCCAAACGGTGTAAGTTACAGGTATAAATCGGAGACCATACAGGAGATGCATATTCCAGCTGCGATCTTACAAGAGAGCAGTAAAGTAGCTTAATTGACTCAATGTTTTGAAAAGTCCTTGTGTTACGTATTACAAAATTATAAAAAAACACTTATAAACGTATTATTAAAAAAACATCGCTTTAAAACTTTAAAAAGTCCAAAAACAAACCCAATACCTACAATAATATAAAAGGAACTTTCAGTTTCGCCCTGATGGGAGATGAATAATTTAATCAGGGTTGCTTGTTTCCGTGTTTAGTGACCATTTCTTTTCAACCTTCGTCTCATCTCAACCTCACAACATTCTCAAGGACTTAGAATAGTTCCAATAGTAAACTATCGTGTCACACAGACATCTTCCACCTTGCCTCCATTAGATTAACTTGTTGCCTTCAATATGTAATTTATGAATTCTTTCTGTTTTTTAGCCTCAACAATCCTTGAAAATTAAATCTGTTACATTTATCATTCAGAGAGAATGTCTCCAGAGAAGAAAACAAAACGCATTTATTTGTACCAGTCTGAAGATGGCTTTGACGAGCTGAAACCGGTTACGGTCGAATAAAATTAAGTGGATTAAAGTTTTATATTTGTTTTATTATAATGCATTTACATGAGATCTTGTGACACGGATCGGCAAACTTTCGAGTGAGAAGAGCCAATTTTTCAAAGAAACTGGATAACAAATATATCCAGAGAGCCATATTATAATGGGGCAAGAGGGGGGTGGGTTGTAATAGGGTGCTGTGGTAAATGTGGTGGAACGATAATTACTAATTAAAAAAACGCATTTACTTGAGATCTTATGACAGGGATCGGCAAACTTTCAAGTGAGAAGAGCCAATTTGTCAAAGTAACTGGATAACAAATATATCCAGAGAGCCTTATTATAATGGGAAAAGAGGGGGGTGGGTTGTAATAGGGTGCTGTGGTAAATGTGGTGGAACGATAATTAACTAATTAAATAACGCATTTACTTGAGATCCTATGACAGGGATCGGCAAACTTTCAAGTGAGAAGAGTCAATTTGTCAAAGTAACTGGATAACAAATATATCCAGAGAGTCATATTATAATGGGGCAAGAGGGGGGTGGGTTGTAATAGGGTGCTGTGGTAAATGTGGTGGAACGATAATTACTAATTAAAAAACGCATTTACTTGAGATCTTATGACAGGGATCGGCAAACTTTCAAGTGAGAAGAGCCAATTTGTCAAAGTAACTGGATAACAAATATATCCAGAGAGCCATATTATAATGGGGCAAGAGGGGGTGGGTTGTAATCGTGCTGTGGTAAATGTGGTGGAAAGATAATTACTAATTTAAAAAAACGCATTTACTTGAGATCTTGTGACAGGGATCGGCAAACTTTCAAGTGAGAAGAGTCAATTTGTCAAAGTAACTGGATAACAAATATATCCAGAGAGCCTTATTATAATGGGGAAAGAGGGGGGTGGGTTGTAATAGGGTGCTGTGGTAAATGTGGTGGAACGATAATTACGATTATTTTTATGGTAATGCCTCACAAGAGTCTCAGCTGCTCCCGTCAAGAGCCAGTGAGACTAGGGTATCCCCAATTGGGGTATGTTGTGGGGCTGAAGGTAGTAGGGAGGTGGAGGAGATGGGAAGAGGAAGGTGGGGAAATACCTGGCTATTGAGAACTGGTCACCAAACTTGGCTAACGCCATTTTAAGCAACGTTTCAATTCTGAATGGTGGTATTACACCAGGGCGATACTGAGAGTATTTTCCACTCTGGAACTTGCCGCAAATACACTATACTTTTTTATATGAATACTGCACAAGAGTCTCAACTGTTCCCGTCTGAAGCCAGTGAGACTATGGCATCCCCAATTGGGGTATGTTGTGAGGCTGAAGGAGTGGGGAGGGGAAGGAAATAGGGAAGAGGAAGGTGGGAAAGTACCTGGCTATTCAGATCTGGTCACCAAACACGGCTAAAGCCATTTCAAGCAACGTTTCAATTCTGAATGGTGGTCTTACACCAGGGCGATACTAAGAGTATCTTCCACCCCGGAATGTGCCGCAAATATACTATACATTATAAATTGTGAAATAACACAAATTATTCAAATAAAATTTATTTGCGCACGCCGTAATTCGATCCCGCGACCTTCGGATTACGAGTCAAGAGCCTTACCGCTAGACCACACCACTTTTTTGTCTACATTCTTACTGTAATATCACACTTCTGCCCATTTAAATATTTCTATAAACAGACTCGCGCATAGATTCATTATTAAATTAAAACCAGTTTTGTGTTCGGAATGCAAAAATATTATTCCAGTTGCGGATTCATCTGCTGACGTATTTCGAGAGAAATAGTTTTTCTCTATCTCATAAGGCTGGTTGAGTAGAGGTGAAATTGCAATTGATGTCTGAAGAGCCGCAGACGTCTATGCAAAGAGTCGCATGCGGCTCGCGAGCCGCAAATTCCGATCTCTGTCTTAGGCGAACGAAAACTACGGTCAGAAATAAGTTAATATTGACTAGCTCTCCTACCAGATTGAAACAGTTCTTTTGGCAAACGAGAAGTAAATATTTCTTGCAGGTTGACCTACATTTTAAGTTATTTTTACTTCATTAGTGTACACGTATTTACATATTACTCTATAAGATATTAGACATGACGAATGAACATTTATTTGTCAGAGACAGCTACTCTCGTCTGGAGCCGGTGAGACAATGACATCCCCAATAGGCCACATGCATCACATTTAAAAAAAAAAAAAACCGATTTAGGCAAATATTCTAAGACATTCGGTATTTTTTTTATCGTATTTTTTAAACCTTGGGGATTTTTTGAAAATTTCAATCCGAAAAATCAGACCGTTTTTTATAAACCGGAAAGACGGGACATAATTTTATAGGTGCGAAAAAACGATAATTACATTGCCGAAAATCATTTAAAAAAAAAAACGTTTTCCACACGAATGGCACAGGAGAATAACGAGGCATACCAAAAATATTGCGTTGAACAGTAATTTTAAAATAATGAAATGCGCCATAGTGTATGGCTGAATTGTACTGCTTGATAAAATCCGGTCTCTGTTTTACGGATTCCTGACCTGAATCTAAAAGTATGTTAAAAGACCGAGGGAAAAGTTGAATAAGGAGATTTGGGAGATCGGAATAACTTTGACCTTACAATAAAGGAATCGGGACAAGCCGACCTCTCTTACATCCTTCAGACATTTATATTGATTTTTTCTTCAAGTAAATAATATTCGAATTGGGTTTAACTGTGCTAGGATTGTTGAAAAAGTATCGATATATCGATATTTTTAATTCAATACATCGATATTCTTAGCCGATATATTTCGATCCGATATATCGATACAAAATATCCAATATCGAAAATTGTATCAAAAACGATATTATTATTTATTTATGTAACTAAAGTCACTAGAATCCAAAACCGTATAGGAACGAACGGAAAAAAGTAACTATTGGGTCATGACATCTGGCAGTTGAAATTTTAACTACTAATAGCTTACAAATCTGTCATCTTTGCATTAGTATTTGTGACCATTAATATGTGTAGGTACATACGTAGAAATGTATGCTATTTTTGGCCATTTTTTTCTAAGCCACTCCTATGTGTTGATTCCCAATAGTCTATGATTATTGACTATACCTTGTTCCAAACACGAAGACCTTTTTGACAGATTAATACGCCAATAGAATGTTACTGAGACGCATACAAACTTTGTATGCGTCTCAGTTTACATATAAGTTAGAAGACAGCTTTTTAGTTTTAGATATTTTGTAATTATTACCTAATAAAAATGAATATTTATAAAAAACCATAATTTTTATTGAGATTTTTGTACATTAAAATAATGCACATAGTGTTTAAAAATTACTATTGATAATATTGAGCTGAATATACTATTATTTTAAAAACGCAGAATCTTTTGAAAATTTGACCAATATATAGATACATCGATATTTTTTCCTCGATATTGATATTTTAATAAATATCGATACATCGATATATCGATTTTTTTTTCACTTTCGACACCCCTAAACTGCGCTGTAAAGTTAACAAACTACTGGTAATAAATAATAATTTATTATGTTATGATGTTTTACGCATTGTTTTCTAGTCGGAGTAAGTGAATACTTAAAGGTTTTATCAGTAGCCATAAATCCGATACACAATGAGTTCTATTTTTATATATATAAAAATGAATCCCTGTTTCCCTTGGTCACGCCATAACTTCAGAACGACTTTACCCATTTCTTTCATATTTTTTGAAGTAAAACTTCTTTATGCACACTCGACTTGGGGGTAAGCTGGTGAATGCGTTACGAAAAGTGTGATGCGAACGGTAATCGATGCGAACGGTGATCGAGGTGAACAATCGGGCCTCTACGAACGATTGAAGTTGAGAGGGAGATATAAGTTAGTGAAGATAGAAAGAGAGAGAGTTACGTTTCGTATATTACTGTAAATGCAAGAGAGAAAGGTGCAATCACAAGGAATCATTTATTGAATTACCATGCCATAGGTCACCGCAAGGTCGTAGGTAACCCCAAGGTCGTAGGTCAACCCAAGTTCGTAGGTCAACCCAAGGTCGTAGGTCACCCTAAGGTCGTAGGTCACCCCAAGGTCGTAGGTCACCCCATGGTCATGTGTCACCCCAATTTCATACGTCACCCCAATTTCATATGTACTTGCAAGTGGTCTAAAGTTTTCTAATACTTTTGTAGAAGGTTCTTACGGAAAGAAAAACTAAGAAAATTGAATAATTTCAGGAAACTTAACGAATATTTTAATTCGCACGTTTGACAGTTCGCGCGTTTGACGATTGAATTTAAATTGAATTTAGCAGGCAGCTGTTTTTTTTTGTAGGATATTTTAAATAGGTACCTATGTTAGGTACCTAATTTGATTGATTGTTCTTATAATATACAAAAATTAATATTTGGAATATACGAAAAATGAAAATTTGAATTAAAAACTTGTATCACGAGTAGGTTGCACGCGAGCTGTTTGAAAACTGAATGCATTGGTTTTATTTTATACGGAACGCGGGAGGGGGGTTTGCGGAACGCCGCTCGGCGGAGCGGGAGAACACAGAGGGTGGGCGGGGAAGGTGGGAGGGGAACGCGGGAGGGTAGGGACGCACGGTAAATTTCATGCAGGGAAAAACAATTTATTTCTTTGAATATGGGATTGCAACGCATGCCGGGAACCAGCTAGTATATATATATATAAATGAATGTTTGCTTGCTTGCTGTTTGTTTGTTGTTTATATATTGCGATGTTAAGCGTAGGAAATGTTTGAAACAATGAAAATGTCTTCTTTCCACCCTTGCGGAGGTTTCAGGATTATTACAACCACATGACAATACATCTGATTTTTTTTTAAATATTACAAAACTCTTACGAAACTGTCAAACACTCCATAATTTGAGAATGACATTTTGAAAAACAATCAATTAAAATTAAGTTTAAGTTAAGAATAAGCTCATTAAATTAAGGACATTTAATTGAAGTACTCACCCAAATCGAATATTTTGAATCTAATCAAGAATTACAGTTAGGTAGTTTTAAGCAAGGGCGGATTCAGCTTTGGCGCCAGGGGGGGGGGTCACATAGCGCCAGGGGGGGGTCACGTAGTCGTGGTCAAGTCACAAGAAGTTATAATTTAATTTTGATAATAATAGATACAAGTAAAAAGTAGGTCCACCTAGGTCCTGGACCCAGCCCAGGGGGGGGTCATGACCTCATGACCCCCCCCCCTGGATCCGCCCTTGGTTTTAAGTAGGTACCTATGTTAGGTTGTAAGAAGCTCAAAAATAACATTGCATTTGAGGAAAATGAGAGTTTAAGCATGAAAATTGGAAATGGGAAAATCTGTATATCTGTAAAAAACAGAATAAACAAAGAAGAAAAGGAAAGATATTTTAAAAAAGTTTTACTTCTAATATTGAAGAATGTGTACTCGTATAGAGGTAGAACCTGCAGACAAGCAGACTTGTGGCCTACCTATCTAGTGTCCTATCTCATTCGTCCCGTTCCCCTTCCGCCTCCCCTTTTTTCTCCCGTTCCCACTCCGTCACCTCCACCTTCCCTCTCCCCACTCCACGCCCCCCCTTTCCCCCGTTCCGCGAACCCCCCTCCCGAATTCCCCCCCCCCCCCCCTCCCAGGTCCTCCTCCCCCTCCCAGGTTCCCCTCCCCCTCCCTGGTTCCCCTCCCCCATCTCTCCCTCCCTCCCGCTTTCCATAGCAATAACCGCTTCCTCGCGTGTCACCAAAAGCAATTTTTTTTATACAAATTTCATAATGCCAGAGCTCACCGGAAGTTTTATAAAAACCTTATCCTGACGATAACGAACACACAAAAAAAATAATTATCCAATTTGGTGCAGTCGTTCGAAAGTTATGCGCTTAGCAACACATTTAGCGATTCGTTTTTATATTACAGATTAAAAAAGATAGCAAATTGATTGATTCTTCTTAAAATATATAAAAATGAGAAATGAACATTTAAAAAATATATATATATTGAATTTCAACCAAAAAATCATATTTTTGTGCGAATCTTTAGCTTGGGTTAAATTTCTTTGTTTTAGATTCTAGATAAATTTAATTCAGTGGGATCCGAGCCATATTTGTTTACGACCTTATATATGAATCAGAAGAAGTGCCAAAAACGAAATGACGAAGCAGGTTGAGTAACCGACATGTTTTCAATGTTGTCAACAAAACAAACTTATTATTTTATAAACATGTTTTTAAGAAAGAAAAAACATTCTATGGTTATGAATAACCTGAAGATATTCGTATTTGATAGATCCCTACTATTGGTTCCATACAGTAGGCCCTGAATAAAACAATTTCGATGCTGCGTGGAGGGTCTTTTTATGGAAAGGAAGGAGAGGACGTTCTGGGAAGGAAAAAGGTTTGAAGGAAAAGGGTACGAATCTGGGGACCAATGCAGTGGCGTAGCTAGCATGGGTCACACCCGGGGCGGATAACGTGGTGTCATCCCCCCCCCCCCCCCCCCTCCCTTAAAGTTGACAAACGCAAATTTCGACTTCATAAAAAATTGGTGTCCTGGAGGGGGAGGGGGACTAGAGAATTATGCTCTAGGGGGGTTATACTCGGTCATCCCCCCATCGGGTGGCACCCGGGATGGGCCACCCCCCCCCCCCCCCTCTAGCTGCGCCACTGGATCAACGTATGCATCCATCCATTCCGCTGGGCTAAAATGCGATGGGCCGAAAGTCCAGTTGGAAAGGTAATCCAGTCTCTCCCGATCCGGCACGCCAGGCAGTATTTGGCCAAACGCATGTGCAGCCAAGACTTATACAAACTTCACCCCATAAACAAATTGTCAATTTGGGAGGCGAATATGGGTACCGCCGCCCCAGAAACCATTTATTGATAAGCAACACCTCTTTCATTAGTCAAAGCAAGTGGTTTGCTACGTTTGGTGACTTAGCAAGGGGGGCCCGAGGTTTGTCCGAGTTTTAGTGGCGAATGTATTGTCTGCCCATCAGCTGCGTGGCAGGCCGGATCGGGAGAGATTGGTTGACGGAGACCTTGTTACCTATCAAGCAGAACTCTTTTGGAACATCGCCTTGTACCGCAGTGGGAGGGATGATAGATTCATACGTCCGTCATTCCTGGATCCACTGCCCCCAGATTCCTACCCACCCCTCATATCTATTTCCTTCCCAGAACTTCCTCTCCTTCCTTTCTTTTAAAAGATCCTCCACAAAGCGTCCACGAAGATGACATAGGCCCTGAGGAAAAATATTTTCCTCAGGGCCTCCTGTGTGGAACTATTGTAAAAAAAATAAACCCTGACACTCCTACAAATCACCAAACTTTCCTTGTGGTGACTCGGGGTGACTTACGGCAGGAGTGTTGGTTGTCCAATAAATGTTTCCGGGGAGGCGATACCCATCCGCGCCTCCCAAACTAAAAAAAACTTGTTATTTCATCATGTTTACTTGATTGATTTATAGATTCCCGGAATGTTTGCATCATATTATTTATTTAATGCTTCTCCGAAGTTAAAAGCACTTACGGTCTAAGTAATAATATCTATATATGAGTGTTTTATTATCGGTAGTTCCAGTAATTTAACTGCAAACTACAAGATAAAAATTACGTGCAATATTTACCTTTGCATAAATCTAAACTCTTATCTTGTTCGTGTCTCGCACCTACCGCTATTATGAGGTGTGGCGCAGTTTTAAATAAAACGTTTTCAGGGACAATTACACAATACCAACTCGAATTAATTTTTTATGGAATGTAATAAGAATTCGTCCGTCTCATACAAACTATTGTATCTATCTTGGGTTATGCAATAAATTTCTCTGCATCATATATTTGCAAAGCTTTGGTACTAGCGTCATTTTCCACGTTGTGCGGCGATATGTGGAGCGATTTTTCTAGCTATAAACGAATGACGTCCTCTCTAGTAAATAGGACCATTTAAAACATGTACGATATTTTTTATAAGAACAACTCTCTTTTTATAACCTTTGAAGGTTATGCCCATCAATGTAATATATCATTGATTATTCAATTTGGGAGGCGGGAATGGGTACCGCTGCCCCAGGAACCTTTATTGGATAAAAAACACCTCTGCCCTAGGTCACCCCAAGTGGTTCGCTACGTTTGGTGATTTAGCAGGGGTGCCCGGGTTCATGAGGTGAGGTTTGTCTAGGTCTTGGAGGCGGATGACCAGGACATACTGAACCCCAGATTCCTACCCACCCCTTAAACCTTTTTTCTTCCCAGAACTCTCCTCTCCTTCCTTTCCAAAAAAACCCTCCACACAGCATCCCCAAAGATGACATAGTCCCTGAGGGAAATTATTTTCCTCAGGGCCTCCTGTGTGGAGCTCATGTAAAAAAAGAAGAAGATAACATTAATAATCTAAATATGAAAAAAGGTCAATATATGTTCCATATGAATAAAATCATATATATTTATCCGAGACGCTATCCAGGTTACAAACCAGTTCTTATAACGGTTATTTCCAATGAAAAGGGTAGTTGCCTATAATATGGAAAAATTATTCGAAGATAATATTGTTAATTTTAAAATATGAGATTGACAATTATGACGGTTTGATGGAAGATGGCGATGGATGAATTGGTAAAAGCGCACGTCCCGGTTTGACGAGAGGTTCCGGGTTCGAGTCCCAGTTGCTACCATTGTCTTTTTAATTTTTCTATGTCTTGTTCTCACTCAAATTTTCGTTTAGATTATTATTATTATCATCTCCTTCTTCAATGATACAATTGTCTTAAACCTGTGTTGAAACTACCCTAGTTTGGGCAATGATGCTTAGTCAAGGTGAAAAGGTTTAGATGTAAGGACTAGAATAAACGAAATAAAGATAATTTGATTGGTTCTGCGACATTTCATCCCGCGACAAAATATTCCCGACAAAATAATATCTCTGACAAAATATCCTATGGACAAAACATCCCCCAACAAAATATCTACTAAAATTTAACTTCACCTAACCTAACCTAACAAAAAAATGTGACGAAAATAATACAGGCATCCTGTAAAGACAATAAATTATTGTTATCTGTATTATTTTTGTCCTATTTTACTATTTTTGAAGAGTAATTTACTGTACATAGTAGTAAAATACTGTATTCAGTAGTAAAATACTGTATACAGTAGTAAAATACTGTAAGTAGTAAAATACTGTATACAGTGGGTAAAATAATTGTATACAGTTAAAAATGACCAAATCGGATAGAGAAACTTTGGCTCAGTGGTTAGCTGTGCCCCGGAAAGCCAAAGATCCTGGGTTCGAGTCCCAGAGGTGCCAATTTATTTTTTCTGATTGTCTGTCTCCAGATTTTCGATTAAGTTTCGCTTATATTGTCTTCATTTAATTAAATATTACAATTTGAGGTTTTACTCATAAAATTAAAAATAAAATTGTTATCTTTACAGGAGGATGTCTGTATTATTTTTGTTCTATTTTTTTAAGGTTAGGTTAAGTTTTAGAAGATATTTTGTTGGAAGCTGTCACGGGATGAAAACACGCATTACCAATTATTTGATTAGCAGCGCAAACATTTACGGATATATTTGAATGGCCTGTCAAAAACCCTCTCACTTGTAAGAAACATTGGTAAACAAATACACTAGAATTAACGAAACGAAAACCATTTTATTTAGGGAGAGCGATGGAGGGAATGATTAAAGTATTCAATTTCACCATTGAACATTAATTTCAACGCACCCAAATAATTGAGCGAATGAGAGGTATAAAATGTGTGTTTTTTACACATGGTAGTAAAATGTGCGTTTATTACACATGGTAGTAAAACGTGCGTTTATTACACATGGTAGTAAAATGTGCGTTTATTACACATGGTAGTAAAATGTGCGTTTATTACACATGGTAGTAAAACGTGCGTTTATTACACATGGTAGTAAAATTTGCGTTTATTACACATGGTAGTAAAATGTGCGTTTATTACACACGGTAGTAAAATGTGCGTTTATTACACATGGTAGTAAAATGTGCGTTCATTACACATGGTAGTACAATGTGCGTTTATTACACATGGTAGTACAATGTGCGTTTATTACACACGGTAGTAGAATGTGCGTTTATTACACATGGTAGTAAAATGTGCGTTTATTACACATGGTAGTACAATGTGCGTTTATTACGCATGATATTAAAATGGGGGACACATGGACCCCCAGATTCCTAGCCAACCCTTACATATTTTTCCTTCCCAAAGCATCTCCTTCCTTTCCCTAAAAAGACCATCCACACAGCCATAGGCGGATTTAGGGGGGTGGGGGCACGGGGACACGTGCCCCCCCCAGACAGTATTTTTGTGTACTGTGGAGATTCCATCACAGTACATACTTAGAAGCAGAAACTGTCTTTATTAAACATTTAATTTTTCTATTGTTTTGACACTTTCATAAATCTTCCTATATATACTTAAACTTGTAACCGTCCGCCCCTTGTTCCCCCCCCCCCCCCCCCCTTAGAAAAAAATCCTGAATTGTTGATTTTTTTTGCCCGTCCGCCCCTTGTGCCCCCCCAGAAACAAATCCTGGATCCGCCCTTGCACACAGCATCCTCAAAGATGACTTAGGCCCTGAGGGGAATTATTTTAATTATTATTTTTTTAATTGTTAAACTAACGTTTAAGACAAGATTTTTATGCATAGCACAGAGGGTAACAATTATTATAAGCAATAATTATCAGCCTGAAACACTCATCCACATTGAAAAATCTTCCGAGAAAAGATACATGACGCCAACGGGACATGAAACCGCGCCCTTCTGATTGCCGGTCAGCTGCTCTCCCAATTGAGGCTGATAATTATTGCTTATAATAATTGTCACCCTTTGTGCTATGCATAAAAATCTTGTCTTAAACGTTAGTTTAACAATTAAAAAAATAATAATTAATATTTGACAAGTTTAAGTATTTCCCCAATAAATGAAGACATAATTTGTCTCGACGCCACCTAGCGACGGATTTAACACTAACAGGTGTCTCTCTCGCAAAAATAAAGTTGGTTGTTTTCAGGTGGGAAAAATATAATAAGCAGTAATTTTTGAATGAAACACTAGTATATATTGAATTATTTGGCGGGTATTAGATAAGCCGCCATAGCTCAGTTGGGAGCGCACCTGACCGGCAATCAAAAGGGCACTGGTTCAAGTCCCGTTGGCGTCATTTATCTTTTCTCGGAAGATTTTTCAATGTGGATGAGTGTTTCAGGCTGATAATTATTGCTTATAATAGGAATTATTTTACTCAGGGCCTCCTGTGTGGAGCTAATGACAAAAATAAGCTTTTTTTATGCCGTCACGGCACCGTAATCGTGGATAGTCACGGTAATATTAAAAGCACTCATTCACTAGAATTGGGATTTATACTAATTTGAGTTAAATATTTTCCTATTTGATTTCAAAGAGGCTGGTTGAACGCCCTACAAATAGACTGATGTTAACTGTACCTGTACACTGCCGAGTACAAGTCTCCCAATGTTAGTGGGTGGTGGGCGGGAAGGGTGTCACACGAGGTCTGTGACTTGACAGAGCGCGCCAAAATATTATATTACCTCATCGATCTACTGTACACTGTCTCCGTCTGTAGTCTGTACCGTCTACACTCTACACACTCTACTGTCTATAGTCTTTTATACTGTACACGTTCTACTGTCTACAGTCTACTTTGAGGAACTATAGCCATCGTGAAATGTTTATAAATCAATATTAATGTTTTTTTTTCGTTATTAGTTTTTGGGCTGTTATGCCGTGTTGCGCTACCACCTTATTTAACCAACGTTTCGGACAGCGTGTGTGACACATCTACCGCATCTGCTCTGCAACGCTGTCCGAAACGTTGGCTAAAGAAGGAGGTAGCGCAACATGGCATAACACCCTAAAAACAAATAACGAAAATACTTTTGGCTGTGAAAATCTAAAAACGTATCTTAATATTAATCTGTTTTTTTTTAACATTAGCTTATGTCATATTTGGGGATGGTGTGAGGAGGGTCCTTTTAGGAAGGGAAGGAGAGGAAGTTCTCGGAAGGAAAAAGGTATCAGGGGTTTGTAGGAATCTGGGGGCCAGTGTGTCCATTAGTGACGGACGTATAAATCTATCCCTCCCACTTTGGTGCAAGGCGATGTTCCGATAGAGTATGGTATGGCTGAAAAAGTCATGGGGACTCCCTCAATCATTCTCTCCCAATCTGACCTGCCGTGCAGCTGAAGGGCAGATGCAACCGCCACCAAGACCCGGTCAAACTTCACCTCACGAACCCGGGCACCCCTGCTATGTCACCAAAGTAGTGAACCACTTGGGGTGACCTATGGCAGAGGTGTTGGTTCAATAAATGGTTTCCGGGGCGGCGTACCCATACCCACCTCCAAAATTTTCTAAAGTAAATACAATTTTAATTTTACTCAATGGAATTGACAGGAAAGTTTTAATTTATCCAAAATGCATTTTTGGTTTATTATGTAAACCGATTCGATGTAAAGATATAGATTAGCATTAATCTTCGCCAAGCACTTGAAACAGTTCGCAGTTGAGTCAGATTATTAAAACGCCAAATAAGACAGAAGTATATTTGAATATTAAAGCAGCCAACAGTAATATATATCTTTAAGTATTTTCATCGAAAGTTCGCAGTTTTAAAATGCGTGCTAAACCGCTTATCAAATAATAATCCTGTAGTGTAGATTACAGGCGACGTCACGTAAAGCAAACAGAAAACCATTTTTATAAAACGTAAAAAAACTGGTTTCCGGCATGCGTTGCAAAGCCATATTCAAATAAATAAATTGTTTCTCCCTGCATGTCCTTTCCCGTGCGTCCCCGTTCCCCTCCCGCATCCCCTACCCTCGCACGTTCCCCTTCCACCTTCCCCATCCACTACCTCCCTTCTCCCGCTCCACCGTCCCACAAACCACACCCCGTGTTCCATATATTCAGTCTCAGTACATTCAATTTTCAAACAGCTCGCGTGCCATCTATTACAAATTTTATTAAAATTTTAATTTTTTGTATATTACAAATATTCATTTTTGTATATTATAAGAACAATCAATCAAATTTGTTACCTAACATAGGTACTATTTACTTAATTTTTCTCTCCGTAAGAACCTTCTACAAAGTATTAGAAAACTTAAAGTCGTTCTGAAGTTATGGCGTGACCAAGGGAAACGGGGATTCATTTTTATATATATAATATTGCATTTTCAATACAATATGTAGTGTTTTTTTTTATAATTTGTAGAATAAGAAATTGGCTATAATTCACTCTCCTCTACGTTATGTATTTTGCAAAATACAGTTGTCAATTGTTTTATAGAGATGAAATTTTATTTCAAGATGATTTGCATCACACAAAGTCATTTTCATAATGAGCAAATGATCTTTAAAATATCATCATTATTTTTTAACAATATTAATATAGCTCTTCACTATTGGCTCATGGAATTTTGAAATGCTGTAAAAGCCAAAAGGGAGAGCACACTAAAGTATTTTTCTTTTTCAAAAAATTATATCTTCTGTTTTTGTAGACCTATAATTATGATTGTTATTATAAAATAACATTGAAAAGATCGTTCAAAATACTTACTTATCATATTTTTGTAAATTTATTTAATAACGATATTTAACTTTACATTAAAAAAAAACCTCTTAAAATGTCGCGTCATAAAAGACACACTTATTTTAAAAGAAAAGAAAGAGAAAATAAAACTTTAAAAAATGACATATTTATATTTAACTCATTTTTGGATTTATTGTCCTTTACAGTATTTCAAATTTCCATGATCGATTGTAATGATTTTTGTGATTTTGATTTCTTTCTAAATTGAGTTCTTCACTTTTGCGTGTTTTAATCTTACTTTTTAAAATTATTTGAGTATTTTAATACTATTTTCTTTGAAATGTCTATATTTATGATTCAGTTTAATTTTAGTTTAGATTTTTAATTATGGTTCATATATTTTTTTATAAATTGACTTTATTTTTGTGCCTACATTTACTTTAGTTTAAGTTAGCCTGTACACATATATGGTTCCACGTCAACTCAGAATGAAACCAACTCAGAACCACCTCAGAAAGGTCATTAAAATGTATGAAAAAATCATATTAAAAAATCATATCCGGTAACCCTAACCTAACTTAAAACCTATTTAACCGATTTTTTTTATTATCACTCTTAATGACCTTTCTGAGGTGGTTCTGAGTTGCATTCATTCTGAGTTGGCCGGTCACCACCTAGGTGCCCTGGTTGAAAGGATGTTCCACTTCATCATCTCCTTCCCATCCTCGCATTCCAATTGGGGATGCTGTAATCTCACGACTGACTGAACAGTTGAGACTCTTGCACAGTATTCGCAGTATTAAAATAGGTAATGAGTTCTTTAGGTCTTCAGCCCGCAGAATAAAGACTACCCCTAAAGCAAATAACATCCAGGAAAAGAGAAAAGGTACTGCTTAGCAATAAAAGTTTTAGTTGTAAAGCGACGTTGGAAAGCTTTCAAATAAAAAGACAGATTGATCAATTTAACAATGCCAACATCATTGTGGCGGACGTGCGTTCATTCTTTACTATTCTTACATAAACACTTCTGAATTTTAACTCCCCAGTCCTCGGGTTTGTTTTGTCGGAAGGTCAACATGATTCAATTTTGCAATAAAATCCAAATAAATTGAATATTTATGAACGCATACGAACACTAAAAACTGTTTTTCAAAGGTGATGAAATATGCTTTTATAACTTTATAAATTTAATTTTTTTGAATACAAACATAAAAAAGTTTTAAAAATGGCTCACTCAACTTTTTTTTAACTAAAATTACTAATAACGTAAAAAATAAAACATGTACCTATTTTATTAGACAAGTGTTTTACATATGCTATCGTCACCTCTCTTTTTTTGTCAGTCCATGTAAAAATAATTAATGAAAAATTCACAAAGTTTCATAATTTTTTTTTTCAAATTGTGATCCGAAACTTTAGTTTTATAAAGGTCTACATTTTACTTCTATTGTGGTTATTTTTATTTTATTTGAATAACACCGTTTATATCATACACATTTCTCACTTTGATAGTAAGGGACACACAACGATTTTTATGCGACTTATATGAGTTGTTCCCAAAAGCGAACAATTTAGCCTAAAGGATTAATAGACCTATATTCAGTATCGAAACTTTGCGTGATATGACATTGACCAGATCTGAATAGCCAGCTACTTAAAAAGCGAACAAATTAGGCTGACTGGTTAACAATGTCAACCTCATTGTGGCGGACGTGCGTTAATTTTTTACTATTCCTTTATAAATATTTGTGCATTTTAAAGTTCGACGAATATACATATACGCTCAAGAGAGACTATTCATTATTATAGCCAACAAACTTTACTGCAAAGGCTTTTAAAATGTGAATTAACTAACGAAATTTTACCGATTTATAACATAATTCCCTTAAACACTATAAATTTTTTGGTTCTTAAAAATATATTTATTATTTTTTAAGATAATATCTGCACATTTGCTGAGCCGAAACGGTAATTTTATGAAATTCTCTCGATAGAAAAAAATCGCTAAGTGTGCTCCGAAATTTATTAAAAAAACATTTTTTGAAGTGAAAACTTCTATAGCACCATTGTGATTGTAAACTCGATGAAACGAAAAATTGCGACACTAAAAAGAAACAAACACATACATCTATATAATTTACCGCGTGTAAATTGCACACTCTGAATTTTTCTGTTATTCAACATGTTATACGTATGAAAAAATTCACAGCGTATCTTTAAATGCTATTTTAAACATTTGTCAAGAGATTTTTGCTCTATATTAAACTGGTTGTGTTTTATTAAATATTTTCACAATTTTTGTTAAATAATTATAATCGTTTCTTAACATTAGCGCGCTCCTTCTAACATTCGTATTTACATTTCTCCTTTTCAAACCATCTTATAGAAATATATTTTTTTGAATTCACGCACAGCACAGATTTCAACTAATTTAAATTTTAACAGCTTTTTCAATTAAGTTAGTATTAATTTGTAATTAAAAATCAAGCATTAAATACTGCACTTATTTTTTTTCAAATTATTTTTAAAAATCACAAAGTAATTTGTTTACCACTTAATTTAGAATAAAAGTTTATAACAATATATAGTATAATTGAATACGAGAGCGGCGCACGTATGACGTTACACGGCGCGGCACGGTGCGGGAGAGACTGTTGGGTACTGTGAAGGTAGACTCGCTAGAGGTGGTATTTCGGGCGCGACGCTTTTGGTGCGCAGATCGGCGCGCACCGGAATAGACGCCAGGGCGCATCGACGCGTCACGCGCTTCTCGAGAGAGGTGAGAAGGTGATAAGAGGCTCGTCTACAATGCTCCTGTTATCTTTTGGGATGCTGGATGCCGCGCGAAGCAGTCATTTCACAAAGGCTAATGCAGATCTCGTGAAGTTTGAGGAAAATGCTTAAGAAAAACGCGGAAATTTGAAGAGATAATTGCATTCCAAAAACGAGAACGGTTTTCCCAGATTTTTCTGTCATGACTTCATGTTAGGTATGACACTTGGTAATATATATCGATCGTCCAGGTGATTAGTCGGACATTTCCAAATATTAAGTTTTGATATTTAATTACATGAAGACAATATTAGTGAAACTGAAAAAAAAATCGGACAAAGATACGGTCACATCTAGGGCTCGAACCCAGCACCTTCGCCTTGCCAGGGCGCAGCTCTACCAACTGAGCTAATCTGTCCCTATCTGATTTAGTCATATTTAACTGAATCGTACTTCGACTAAGAACTATCGACACGTTTTAAGATTTTCACGGCCAAAAGCATTTTCGTTATTTGTTTTTGGGGTGTTATGCCGTGTTGCGCTACCTCCTTCTTTAACCAACGTTTCGGACATCGTTGCAGTGTCCAGTGTCTAGCGCAACACGGCATAACACCCCAAAAACAAATAACGAAAAAAACATTTTTTTTAATTTTTTTATTAGTAATAGAAGGTACATAAATTACAAATAAATTTTATACAGTAATTAATTACATAGTAGAATATTTGATGTACCCCCATAATTAAGCAAGGCTTGTGTGTATGGGGGGGTGTTATTGTATTGCTTTTTTTATATCATTCAGTTTAAGTTTTCAGTATAATTTTTAAGGTGAGTTTTAAAATTCTTTATATTGGTATTCATGTTTCTAATTTTTTCATGATCTTCATTTTCTTAACGCATGTTTTTATTGGCTGGTATCTTAATGTAGGATAGCAAGATTCAAATCCGAACTAAATTCTTTCTGGATAGTGTCTTAGATAAATTTAATCCATTTTTATTTAAATTTTTAAACTTTTCTGCAAATCTATTATGAACATTTATTTTTATTTTGAAGTTAATGAGTAAAATCTCAAATTGTAATATTTAATTAAATTAAGACAATATAAGTGAAATTCAATCAATAATCTGAAAACAGAAAAAATTAGAAAAAGATACAGTCACATCTGGGACTCGAACCCAGGACCTTCGCATTGCCGGGTGCAGCTCAGTTTACTCTACTAAGTTTTGAGAAAACGAGGAAAGCAATATTTGAATGTTCACCACAAATCAAATATTATTTACACGTGTCTGTGTTTTACATATTAAATATGCCATAAAATAACACCGGGAGGTGTTTTGTTTATGCAACTTGAAATATCTTGCCAGTGAACCAGAAAACATCAAAATTTCGTTTATTTCGCTACAAGTTTTAGTGCATTATAATTGATTTTATGGTTTTTAAGAGTAATCTGAGTATTGTATCAGATAGAGGATACACTTTTACACTTTGGAATTTATTGCAAAGTGGAAATATTTTGAGCTTCGGGCAAAATAGACCGTTCGGAACCGTTGAAGTCACATCCCGAACGTCAAAAAGGAAATTTTAAAAGCTTGGAATTTCTCAGTATAAAAAACTTTTATACAATTTTCCAAATGCTCCGGGCAAATTTTTCCCATTTTCAACCGAAAAATTTCCAAACTTCAAATAACAAATTTAATACAAAAAGATAAATGTGTATTCAATGCTAAATTTTTAATAAATTGGTACATGGTCTACGAGAAAAAAAAAGTTTGAGGATCTCTGATGTAGACCTAGACCTAGATACAGTAAGATTGATAGAAAGAAGACTTGGTATAAGAACGCTACATAAAAGATTTTAAACCTATTTTACTAAAACGAGTGCAGTTCTGGTGAAATGTACCAAGAATGAACGAAAGAGGGCTCTAGAAGAAAAATGTATTTACTTATGTACCAGAAAGCTTTGAGTTTGTTTACATTGTGTTCGTCTATTGTATTGCATTTTCTTTGGACATAAAATAGATATAAGACTCTTTGACAATTACCATGACGATTCACGGTTACGGTAATGTGACGGAAAAAGGCAATAAACAAACTTTCCTAATCGTTATAATGCTGCAGCTCTTTCTTACACATTAAATAATGTTGAGACACACAAAATACGTGTGACTGTTTCCTCTAAAGTACTACTCTTTTTGCGACGGGAATTGCGTTTCAATTTCTTTATACATATGAGGGAGATGTATGAAAATGAGTGTATGTTTCCTTTGGGGGGTGCAGACATACGTTCATTTATCGACTGTTGTAATTTAATGTAAATCAGCATTATATGTTTAAGACCAAAAGCAAAACCATCAGCGCATTGACATGTTACGTTTTGGAATTTTTGGAATTCACTCACACTTCAATATTATTCTTGGTTTTTCACTAAATTTTATTTATGTTTTAATTTTGATTTATATACTTATATGTTTTAATTTATATAGAACACTTGAGTTCTTAACATTTAATCTTTATTATTAATTTTTGTATTTCAAAATTTGAATTTTCATTTTTTTTATACTTTTCTTTAAAATATGATCTTTTTTTTCTCTTTAGTTTTAAGTATTTCTTAATTTTTTTTTGGAATGTTAAAATATTAAATATACGACTACCATAACAACGGTGATTTAGCAGGGGTGCCCGGGTTCATGGAGTGAGGTTTGTCTAGGTCTTGGAGGCGGATGACCAGGACATACTGAACCCCAGATTCCTACCCACCCCTTAAACCCTTTTCCTTCCCAGAACTCTCCTCTCCTTCCTTTCCTTAAAAAAACCCTCCACACAGCATCCCCAAAGATGACATAGGCCCTGAGGGAAATTATTTTCCTCAGGGCCTCCTGTGTGGAGCTCATGTAAAAAAAAAACAGTAGCTAACCAGTTGAGGTGACCTATGGCAGAGGTGTGTGAGAAAGATGCAAGAATATTATAACATTTTTTCTTTTGGAGGATGCAGACCTACGTACATCGTTTATCTCATCTTTTGAAAGAGCTGCAGCAATATTGTGATAAGTAACGTATGTTTATTGCCCTTTTATGCCGTGACGATACCGTAACCGTGAATCGTCACGATAAATATAAAAGCGTCCATTATATATCTCGTAAAGTGAAACACGCAAAGGTCTCGGCCGACAGGAATAGCGAATAGCCATATCGATTGCACGGCACTTTGCACTTGTAGGAAAACGCCATCAAAGCCAATGTCAATGCCATCCCTTTTCACTCAAATCAGTGGATTCTTTTTACTTTATTTTTATTTTTAACTTATGGCGCCGTATACCCGCTCAAAAAGAAGAAGACGGAGAGATATGTAATTACTTAATTACGAATGTTATGAAGAGCGCGCTAATATTTAAAACGACAAAATTTAAGCGAAAATTGTGAAAATGTTTAATAAAACCAGATTCGTTTAAAATAGAGGACGTAGGCCGGCGTAGTCCAGCGGTAAGGCTCTTGACTCGCACACAGAAGGTCGCGGGATCGATTCCTGGCGTGGCAAATAAATTTTATTTGATTAATTTATGTTTTTTCACAGTTTATTCATTTAAAATAATATATAGTATATTTGCGGCATGATCCAGAGTGGAAGATACTCTCAGTATCGCCCTGGTGTAAGACCACCATTCAGAATTGAAACATTGCTTGAAATGGCATTAGCTGTGTTTGGTGACCAGATCTGAATAGCCAGGTGTTTCCCCACCTTCCTCTTCCCTATCTCCTTCCCCTCCCCACTACCTTCAGCCTAACAACATACCCCAATTGGGGATGCCATAGTCTCACTGGCTTCAGACGGGAGCAGTTGGGACTCTTGTGCGGTATTCATATAAAAAAAAGAGGAAACACTGTGAATTTTTTCATACATATAAATTCTAAAGGAAGTGAAACAAACCTGTTTAAAATAATTTTCGGAGTATACTTTGCGTTTTTTTTTCTATCGAGAGAATTTCATATAATTTGCGTTTCGGCGTGGGACGCGTCTAGATATTATCTTTAAAAATAGCATAGATTTTTTTAAGAGCTTAAAAACTTCAAATGTTTAAGGGAGATATGTAAGAACTCGTTAGAAATTCGGGTAGCGGCGCACGTACTGATTCTATGGACAAAACGCCGCCTGGTTTCCTCTTAGCATAGCAATTATAATAACCATTTGAAGAAATGGTTTAGTTCAGAATGGCCTCAATATATTTTCTCCATTTTGCACGTACGAGTAGCTATAATTTTTTGCATTAATATCATTGCACCACAAGCGCCTCTGTGCTGCTGTGCTGCTGTGCTGCTGTGCTGCTGTAGGTGTAGGTACTGCTGTACCTGTAGCGCGCTGTGCCGTGACAGATTTCCTCACTTTTACTGGTTTCGTTTGAATAGATGTTTGACCGTTTTCCTTATTTGCAGATAAATTATGTTGTAAGACTAAATATTTTCCTTATGACCACTTTACATTAACGTACGTGATTTATAACGATGAGATAAATTTATAAAATCTTTTCTATTAATATTCGATACCTTACGAGTACATATCTTTATTTTTTGTTCTGTTGGTTATATTATCTTTGGTTGTAACACACACAAATAATTGTATGCAAGTACCTACGTTTTTTTTTTTTTTTTTTTTTTTTACAGTAAATACCGCACAAGAGTCTCAACTGCTCCCGTCTGGAGCCAGTGAGACTATGGCATCCCCAATTGGGGTATGTTGTGAGGCTGAAGGTAGGGGGGAGGGAAAGGAGGTGGGGAAGAGGAAGGTTGGAAAGTACCTGGCTATTCAGATCTGGTCACTAAACACGGCTAAAGCCATTTTCAAGCAACGTTTCAATTCTGAATAGTGGTCTTACACCAGGGCGATACTGATAGTATCTTCCACTCTGGAACATGCCGCAAATATACTATATATTATTTTAAATTAATTAATTGTGAAATAACACAAATTAATCAAATAAAATTTATTTGCGCATGCCGGGTTCGAACCCGCGACCTCCGGATTCAAGAGTCTTACCTACTGGACTACGGAGGTCCTAGCGTGAAAAGGAAATAGATGGACAGATACGTAAATACGAATGAAATACGTAAACAGATTTTCAAAAATAATTAAAATGTTAAAGGAAATAAATTGGTTGACTGTGAAACAGATGCTGACCTTGAACACGATGGTATTTATCCACAAAATATTGCACAACACGTTACCAAAATACTTCTCAAATAAAATTGTATACAATAAAGACATTCACAGACATAACACAAGGACGTGCAAGGAAATTAGGCTACAAAAAAAGGACAAAGCGAATACGCAGAACAGTCTACTGTACAAGGGAATGAAGTTGTATAACACACTACCAGAAACTTTAAAGTCCACACCAATTGGAAAGTTCAAGATGTATGTACTGTAGGAGCTACATAAAACTTGAAAAAATATAGTGAATATGAAATATTATAATCAATTAGAAATTTGTAAACTTAAATGTACAAATTACTAAAATAAAAATTATTATTATTATTAATGTTATGAAAATGTTTAATAAAACCCGACTCGTTTAAAGTAGAGCAAAAATCTCGCGGAGCTGTCTAAAACAGCGTTTAAAGAAACACTGCGAATTTTTTCATACATGTAACTTGTAAAATAACAGAAACAAACGTGTAAATAATAATTTTCGGAGCACACTTTGCGATTTATTTCTATCGAGGGAATTTTATATTATAAATTATAAGCCCCTTGCATGGATTTCATAACGACTTGGAAAAAATCGTGTGGATAGATTTTTTTACTAAGATTACGAAAATGTTAGTAAAAATTAGAAATTTTTTTAAATAAATAAATCCATTATTTGGGCCGTGACGTCACTACATGAAAATGTCCCGTCTCCGAAAATGTTCCTATTAATTTTGTAAAATTCCACCCTGATTTATTATTTTTTATATAGCAACACTTTGATTTCAGGCGAATTTTTGAATTTAACATTTAACGTTCACTAGATTTATTGTTTGTTCTCTGCGAACTTATGATTGACTTTTTGACAGATGTTATGAAGAGAACCCCGTACATTTTACGCTGTCTGTACGTGTTTTAGAGGTATAATGGTAGTGGTGCTGATTTTAAGAAAATCAAATATTATAATATTCTTATTATTATTATAATTTACAAGTACAAATATATTACATTGGATTTAGTAATATAGACGTTGAACATTACAATGATTTATGATCAATAAGATGGATCACGGAAAAAAATATTTATGAGATGTAATATTTTTGGTATGCCTCGTTATTCTCCTGTGCCCTATCGTGTGGAAAACGTTCTTTTTTTAAAATGATTTTCGGCTATGTAATTATGGTTTTTTCGCACCCATAAAATTATGTCTTTCCGGTTTATAAAAAATGGTCTGATTTTTCGGATGGAAATTTTCAAAAAATCGCCAGGGTTTCAAAAATACGATTAAAAAAAATACAGAATGTCTTAGAATATTTGCCTAAACCGGAAAAAAAAAATGTGATGCAAGTGACCTATTACCGTTTCGGCGCGCGTGTGGAATGTATAGATAATAAAATATGTAAGAAATCGGTAGAAATTCGGGATGCCGCGGTTCGACCTCTCTGACCTCTGGCAGAGGGGTTGTTTGTTTTCAAATTACGGTCGGAACCAAACTTTCCGACCATAATTGGAAAAAAATGTTACGTTGGGATTTTTTTATTATTATTTCAAAATCGAAACAACACTAAACCAATTTCTTGATCTCAATGTCTAAATACGAAAAATGCAGCAGTTTGGGCAAGTACTGGCCTAATTTAGACGGAGTTTCTAGCCACGCGGGTACCTAATGAATTTGACAGCCGTAAATGTACAGGCGCCGGTAGAGGGCGAATCGAGATGAAGTTTCGATACGTTCGTCAGTTGGTTCTGGGGAGTTTCATGGTGTGACAGCTGAACTTCAAGCCGCCAAAGGTCATGGCCGACACACGCGTGAGCGAATTAATATTTAATAATGGATCATCACGAGATATTATAGCTTAACTTTGGTATTTTATTATCCTTAGCATTTAATTTAAATCCTTATAAATATGTTCGGTTATCCGTACAGGCGCCCTTCAGGATTAACAAATATTATACTTCCTTTTATTGAGACCCACATGTTCCGAGATAATAGTTTTCACATTAATTTGACTTACCTATGGTAATCAACCACCCCTGGTAGATTTAAATCAATTTAATCATGCTCTACCCTTAATTGTTGAAAGTATTTAAATAAATGTTGCATCTTTGTTACTGGTATAATCCGTCTTTTCTTACACTAATCTATCCACATGTCTGCATTGTCTGCACAATGGACAAGGTGCTAGGGCCACAATTTGATGGCAAAGTGTTCTGTTATCTGGATGACATTATTATAATAAGCTCTTCATTTGAAGAACATATAGAACTTCTAAGACAGGTGAAACAGAAATTACAAGCCGCAGGCCTTACTATAAATGTGGAAAAGTCTGTTTTCTGCAGGGACTCTTTAAAATATTTAGGTTTCATTGTAGACAGTAAAGGGCTTCGCACTGATCCCGAGAAAGTAAAAGCAATTGTGGATTTTCCCACCCCTACGTCTCAAAAGAGTCTACGTAGATTCATTGGGGTGCTATCGTGGTACAAAAGGTTTATCCATAACTTTTCAATTATTGCGTCTTCTTTACACAACTTAACAAAGAAGGAATTCGCGGGGAAAAAGTTTGCGTGGAATCAACAGGCGCAATCGGCTTTTGTTAAATTAAAGAATATCCTAGTTAACGCTCCGGTTCTCGCATGCCCTGACTTTAGTAAGCCTTTCACTATTAGTTGTGACGCATCGAGCGTAGGCCTCGGGGCAGTTTTAAGTCAATTTGATGAAAATCAAATAGAGCACCCGATTTCATTCATTTCAAGGTCGTTATCTGCACAAGAGAGGAATCACTCCACAACGGAGAGGGAGTTAAACGCTATGATTTTTGCTCTGGAAAAGTTTAGAGGTTACATTGAGGGTTCTCCTATTCCGGTTAGAATAATTACAGATCACTATAGTCTCAAGTGGTTAACACAATTAAAGTCGCCCAGTGGACGACTCGCACGCTGGGCAGTAAGACTGCAGCAATTTAATTTTGAAATTATTCACCGAAAGGGTAAAGACAATGTCATTCCGGATGCGTTATCGCGTGATCCCCTACAAGTAAATGCATTAGCGCAAAAGTTTAGTACTTCCGACTCGTGGTACATCAGGCTTAGAGAGAAAATTTTAGCTAATCCGGACAAATATTCAGCTTGGAAAGTGGAAAATGATAGGATTTTTAAACACATCCAAAGCATGGACGCTCTTCACAGGTCATATGACTGGAAGGAAGTTATGCCAAAGGAGGTTAGAAAGAACATTATTTTAGAACACCACGTTCCTCCAGTGTGTGCTCACTTCGGGATTATGAAAACCTTGAATAGGATTAAACTTAAATATTATTGGCCTAAAATGTCAGCTGATGTCAAACGGTTCATTAGTAAATGTCAGATTTGCTTAGGGTATAAAAGCACCAATTTGTTACCGCCAGGGCTAATGGGAAATCCCAAGTTGGTGCAGCGTCCTTGGCAGATGATTGCCACAGATCTGCTGGGTCCGTATCCGAATTCTTACAAAAAAGGCTATACATACTTGTTAGTAGTTTCTGATTTTTTCTCCAAATTTACTAGGCTATTCCCTCTAAGGAAGGCAACGGGTAGCAATATCGCTAGTATTTTAGAAAATGAAATATTCTACAAGTTTGGAGTGCCAGATACTATTGTGTTAGATAATGGTCCGCAGTACATATCTCGGGACATGAAGGCTTTGGTTAGCAAATTTCACATTCGGCACCTTTTCTACAACTGTAGATATCACCCTCAAAACAATCCTGTTGAGCGAGTTAATAAGGTTTTAGTCTCTGCCCTCGCTTCATATGTAGGCACTGACCACAGAATGTGGGCAAATTATTTACCTGAGATAGAATTAGCGATCAACACTGCTGTGCACGAAGTCACTGGTTACACTCCTTTCTTCCTCAATTTTGGCAGGGAAATCATCATGTCAGGGAAGGACTACATAGGAGCTGACTTCAACGCGGAGGAAATTAAATTTGCTGAACGGGATTCCTGGGCTGCAGGTTTGCAAGAGTTAAATGATATTTTTTCACAGGTGCGCACATCTTTGCGACAGTCATATGAACGCAACAAACGTCAATATGATCTTCGTCGGAGGGAGGTTCAGTACGCGGAAGGCGACGTAGTGTGGCGGAGGTCTTTCGTTCTTTCAGATGCTTCTAAACACTTTTCAGCTAAACTGGCTCCAAAATTTATTAGAAGTAAGGTTGTGCGGAAAATTTCCCCTGTGGCATACCAGTTGGCTGACATGGATGGGAAGCTTTTAGGTATTTTCCACGCGAAGGACATTTTAAAGTCTGAGCATGCTGAGGAGTCAGCGGTTTAATTTATTTCCTTTCAGTAAGAAAATAGAATCTTTCCGTATTGGGATTTAATTCGGTCTAAAGTACCGATAGTTAGTAAAATTTGCATGCATTTTGACCTTATGTTTGCAAAGTACATTCAATGTGATGACATGACTTTGACATGAAACTTGTGTCCACACATTGAGTGCTATATGTTAATTGTTTGTGGTTGTTTGTCCTTTGTATTTGTGATAGTTAGTGTAGTATATGAATATTGTAATTTGTATGAAAATTTTCCTTCAGAGCATGGGGGTAATTGGCCATTACGCTCATGCTTTGAACTGATAAAATTAGTGGGTTCCTTTCCCTGTAGGTAAACCTTGCTATTTGTAAAATATGAATGGTGTTTATAATGATACTACATGGTTTTGTACATGGTTGATAATTTATGGTTACATGTAGTAATTATTTACTTGAATGGTGTCGTACATACGGTTTCTACCTTGGAAAATTCCACATGCATTTTCATGGTGATAATTATACATAATCAATAGCCTCAGAAGCTGACAATAATCTATTTGGGAGCTTTAGGAAGTTTCGCAGCATGGGAATTTTCCAAGTCAAGGAAATGGGTTTTCTTTACTTATATATGTTATAATAATGTTAGCTCGGGTGATGCATTCTTCAAAGAAATACAGATAAAACAGTATTCTTATTTTATAAGATTTAAATTTATTGATTACTTTACACAAATTATTAAAATAATTCTCCATAGAGAAACTTTACGGATCATTTGTGTTCATAGTCATACAATCTTACTTTGATACTTGCGCATAATCTCAGAAGTTCTCAGAAACTATCTATTTTGAGTTTTAGGAAGCTCCGTTGCATGTTTATTTCAAATAGTCAGGAACGAGTTCTTGAGACATACGATAATGTATAAATTTACTTCGGGTAACATAATTATTACCAATTAATAAATTAAAATAATAATAACAATTCATATTTCATAAGTTTAATTATATATGCATTTTAAATGGAAATTTAATTAGTATCTCTATAGAGTGAGTACATAATATTAGATGTTTAGTTTCACAGTTAATTTTTAACATTTCTTGCACAGTTCTTTTTTTTGACACGGCATGTGACTTTAAGTCGGTTCTAGAGCTCGGAACTCATTTGAAGGCACATGTTTGTCTCTTAAAATGGAACTGTATGACTGATTTAAATTCTTAAATTTTCTTACACAATCTTGGAGGTTTATTCCGGGATCTCAACCATTTAATATTGACAGGATTATTCATCTTTCTCCGCTGTTCAACAGATGTCAGTGGTTGTTTCATTACCTTAACTTTATGTTATTTTCTTTTGAGGGGTTGGTTTTCTACAATTTGAAATTTTTATTGATAGGTGTCAAGATTTTAGATGTTATTAAATTTTCAATGGTATTATAACAGTATTGTGGATAAATACTTCCATAAGTTTTGAGTGGAATGTGGGTTTAGAGTCAAGTTTCTTTTGTTTAAATCTTTTCATGTTTAGGTCAAATTATTTTAGCTCAATCTAAATATTTGCTTTATATAAGTTTTTATTTCACCTTAATACGTAGTAATTGCTTCTTCTTAACGATAGCTCAGTAATTATTTTTCGCTCACGTGGTTTTCTACGTTCTTCGAGGAAGTTCTAACACAAGCATTTGGACTGCGTCAAAATGGAAATTCTACATCAACATGGCACATCACTTATTTATGTCAACCTACCGTCAGTTGCTCTTGAATAGGCAGAAGTTTTAACACAAGCATTTGGACTGCGTCAAAAGGGAAATTCTACAACAACATGGCACATCACTTATTTATGTCAACCTACCTTCAGTTGCTCTTGAATAGGCAGAAGTTTTAACACAAGCATTTGGACTGCGTCAAATGGAAATTCTACATCAACATGGCACATCACTTATTTATGTCAACCTACCTTCAGTTGCTCTTGAATAGGCAGAAGTTTTAACACAAGCATTTGGACTGCGTCAAAAGGGAAATTCTACAACAACATGGCACATCACTTATTTATGTCAACCTACTTTCAGTTGCTCTTGAATAGGCAGAAGTTTAACCCAAGCATTGGTCTGCATCAAATGGATTTCTTCAACTACAGGGATCAGTACTTATTTGCATCAACCTACAGATTGTGGCTCTGATATAAGCAGAGGATTGAGCCCTTATTATTTGGGCAGTTTGAAGTTTCATTCACTGCTTCACTGAATCATTATCGAGGGAGGCTTACTGGTTTACAACATCATCTTGAGGATAATTCATCTCTACATATTTGGGAAGAACATTACGAGAAGTGACACAGCTGGGAAGACACTAGAAGCTCAAACTCATTCACCACAAATCTCGTTAAGCACTTTGGAATTCTTGGTGGCAGCGGTACCTTCGCTCTTCAGGATTTCTGACGCCAGGTGGCGTAGTGGAATTTTTTGCAAAAATTCTCTTGGCCATGGGGGTAATGCAGCAGTTTGGGCAAGTACTGGCCTAATTTAGACGGAGTTTCTAGCCACGCGGGTACCTAATGAATTTGACAGCCGTAAATGTACAGGCGCCGGTAGAGGGCGAATCGAGATGAAGTTTCGATACGTTCGTCAGTTGGTTCTGGGGAGTTTCATGGTGTGACAGCTGAACTTCAAGCCGCCAAAGGTCATGGCCGACACACGCGTGAGCGAATTAATATTTAATAATGGATCATCACGAGATATTATAGCTTAACTTTGGTATTTTATTATCCTTAGCATTTAATTTAAATCCTTATAAATATGTTCGGTTATCCGTACAGGCGCCCTTCAGGATTAACAAATATTATACTTCCTTTTATTGAGATC
Source organism: Limnephilus marmoratus (assembly GCA_917880885.1). NCBI lineage: Eukaryota > Metazoa > Arthropoda > Insecta > Trichoptera > Limnephilidae > Limnephilus > Limnephilus marmoratus. The sequence goes on from OU862930.1 coordinate 1,319,472, forward strand.
CACATGTTCCGAGATAATAGTTTTCACATTAATTTGACTTACCTATGGTAATCAACCACCCCTGGTAGATTTAAATCAATTTAATCATGCTCTACCCTTAATTGTTGAAAGTATTTAAATAAATGTTGCATCTTTGTTACTGGTATAATCCGTCTTTTCTTACACTAATCTACCCACATGTCTGCACTTGTTTTATTTTGAATACAGAGAAATATTGAGAGTATTTGGATGGCGGTGATAAGTAAAGATAGATATTAGGTGAATGTTTCGTTACAAACTCTTAATAGTTTTATTGCATTTTGAGAGGCGGGTGTGGGTACCGCCGCCCCGGGAACCGTTTATTGGATAACCAAGACCTCTGCCATAGGTCACCCCATGTGGTTCGCGACGTTTGGTAACTTAGCAGGGGTGTACATGTCTTTATGTTCATGTTCATGTCTTGGCGGCCGATCTGCCCACCCGCTGCGTGGCCGGCCGGATCGAGAGAGACTGGTTGGGGAGATATTTTGACCTCTCCTGCCAGAATCCATCGACTCATCGCCTTGCACCGCAGTTGAAGGGATGGATCCGATAGACTACGAAGAAACACACAAAGAGGAAACCTGTTATTCTATCTCATTCTCTCGCAGGCTAAATTCTATAGTTGTACGTGTTCGTCTGTTTTAGCGTCGCTCGTTTCCGTTTCATTGAGTTTCAAATCACAACGGTGCTTAAAAAGTTTTCATTTAAAAAAAATGCCAAACTACAAAATCGCACACCCGACATTGTTCTCAGGGACCGTCGATGTTTTTTGATCGAAATCAAGATTTTGATAAATATGTTTATCAGAACTGGAGTGTGTATTTAGCGACTCCAGATACTAATATCTACAGCCTTTATGTCGGACGAATATCTACAGCTCATATGTTGGACTAACATCTATGAACTTCAGAGTGAGGACTAATATCTACAAATCTAAGTTCGGACGAATATCTATGACGGTCCCAGTGGTGACTAATATCTATGGAGCGTAGGTTGGACTAACATCTACAGAGGGCAGCTGAGCAAGAGGTTGTACGGAAAACCTACCCTAACCTACGCAATGTTACGTTATTCCAATATGCTATACATAATTGCAAATCCAACCTCTGTCAGTGCTGTAGATATTCGTCAACACTTTGGTTCTCATAGATATTAGTCAGCAGTTTGAGCTGTAGATATTCGTCCTCACTTTGATTCTCATGGATATTAATCAGCAGTTTGAGCTGTAGATATTCGTCCTCACTTTGGTTCTCATGGATATTAGTCAGCAGTTTGAGCTGTAGATATTCGTCCTCACTTTGGTTCTCATGGATATTAGTCAGCAGTTTGAGCTGTAGATATTCGTCCTCACTTTGGTTCTCATGGATATTAGTCAGCAGTTTGAGCTGTAGATATTCGTCCTCACTTTGGTTCTCATGGATATTAGTCAGCAGTTTGAGCTGTAGATATTCGTCCTCACTTTGATTCTCATGGATATTAATCAGCAGTTTGAGCTGTAGATATTCGTCCTCACTTTGGTAGTCATAGATATTAGTCAGCAGTTTGAGCTGTAGATATTCGTCCTCACTATGGTTCTCATGGATATTAGTCAGCAGTTTGAGCTGTAGATATTCGTCCTCACTTTGGTTCTCGTGGATATTAGTCAGCAGTTTTAACTGTAGATATTCGTCCTCACTTTGGTTCTCATAGATATTAGTCAGCAGTTTGAGCTGTAGATATTCGTCCTCACTTTGGTTCTCATAGATATTAGTCAGATTTGTTCAGTTTTTGGAATTCCTGTAGATATTTGTAGACGCCTCCGTATTAGCAGGTAGGTATTTTAGCACCTCTTTCCAAATAACTTATTGTCAAGATCTGAATGTTGAACGTATTTACAAGTTAGTGTGGGTAAATGAACGGAATGTTTTGGCAGCGGATCCGGGTCTCGAATAGTCTGGTCTCCTGTGGAATTCAGAACACTCGTCCCTGACTGCAGTGACCTGTTCTCAGACACAACACAGTCAGCTGTCTACCGTCTCCTGAAGGTGGTCCATTGAGAGATCTATTAAATTCTTATTCAATTTTAGACCTTAATACCTATACGTGTTTTCTGTTGGGGTAAGAATAATCTCGTCGAATTTAATGTTTCAAAGACCCAATCATGTTTGATAACGTCTAAAAGGGATCGGAATGAAAATCTAGTCTCTTTCAACGGAAGTAATCTTCGGAACAGGACCTCCATCGATATGCTTGGTGTAACTCTAAGTGACCAGCTCAGGTACGGGGGCTCCATCGAAACCAGAGTTAAGTTAGCCTCTCAGAAACTGTGCGTACTGTACAGGGCCCGCAGATACTTTAATATTACACAACTGCTAAAACCTGTACAAATCGCAAGTGCGCCCCACGGTTGAATTTGGCAGCCACCTCTGGTCTGGAGCTCTCAAAATATCAAAAAAAATTCTTGACTCTGTGCAGAAGCGGTCGGTCCGTTTGATATGCTGTCCTTGTTCTACCGGTATTACAATGGAAGATGCTCCGAGAAACTAGCGTCATTGATCCCCTCGGCACTGGTGCATAGTCGGGAAACACGCCAAACACGCGCCCAACATTTGTACACGGTTGACATTTGTCACATGAGAACGGGTCGTTTCTATGATTCGTTCGTGAGTTCAACGACTCGGCTGTGGAATGATTTGCCGGCCTCTGTGTTTCCTCCTTCCTACAACATGGGTCTCTTCAAGACCAATGTTCATTCCTTCCTCTCCTCAAAAAGACCCTCCACACAGCATCCCAGATGACATAGGCCCTGAGGGAAATTATTTTCCTCAGGGCCTCCTGTGTGGAGTTAATGTAAAAAAAAAAAAGATAGTAATGGCTCTTTTACATTATATTACTATACCTAGTTATGTATTTTACTTTTATATATTACCTCCTAGAATGCTATAAATCATTCGTACCGATCAACTACCGCCAGTGTCGACACCACGACTTCATATACTCCGCGGTTCCACGCCAACTCAGAACCAAGTCAACTCAACAGCTTTTTGAAAAGTCATTAAAAGCTATTAAAAAAAATAATTAAAAAATAGCCCGTAACTTATTAACCTAACCTAACGTAACCTATTTAACCAATTTTTTTAAATCACTTTTAATGGCTTTTCAAAGGAGCTGTTGAGTTGAGTTCATTCTGTCCGGTCACCACAGAACGGACTCCACAGAACGGACGTTCTGGTCCAGCATAGCATGACAAGAGGTATGGTGCTGCTAAATGGTATCTCTAATCTCTAGGCCTGTTGACATTTTCAATATTTTTGGAAGGTTTGAAGAGCGAGAACTCTAACATCTATTTTTGTTCAATTTTTCATTTGTTTATTTAATGTTATAAATTGTATTATAATATGTATTATAATAGAATTACATCAATGTACAAATTATGAAAAATATTTTTAAAAAATAAAGGATTATCATTTTCTATTACGCAAAAAGCAGGTAAATATACAGGGTGTCCGGGGGTAAAGTGCATTAACTTCGGGATGTGATTCTACATGATAGTACAAGTAAAAAAGATAAATAACTTTTTTCGAAATTCCAACTTTTAGGGGTAGTTTTGAAGTAAAAAGAAAAAAATAGTCGGGCGTGTGCGGCAAGATTTATTATTTTCCGCTGCTACGATACGGGCCAATCACAATCGAGTCGGGCGCCCTCGTACCTCACACTAAGAATTTTTAGTAGGTACGTCTTTTTGTATGGGAAAAAAAAAGTTGGAATTTCGGAAAAAGTTGTTAATCTTTTTTGCTCTTACCATCATGTAGAATCACCTCCCGAAGTTAATGAACATCCTGTATTTCTTTATACATATAGAATGAGAATAAAAATAAACAATTTGGACTGTTTTTCGAAGAATACAGACTATATTATGATTAATACGTAGACGGGGTAACGTAGGAATTCTTGGAAATGTTAGCTCAGTGAAGGTGAAGGTTGCTAACATATTCGCACTTACAGCTTATAGTTTTACAGTAATACACGTCTGACAGGACCGCACTTAAAATACAATACGGATTATAGTACACGCCAAACTATACCGGCCTGAAGTTGGTACAAAAATCGTTTTTCCGTCACACGTATTTTTTACGCATCTTTCTTTTTCGCTTGCGTTATTTGTAAAGTCAGTAACTGCGCGAGAATCGATCGTATCAAGTCCAGACCGACATTAAAGTTTGGCGTCCGCATTTATACTTGGATTCGTTCACTAACAGAAAAAATTCTATATACCATTACATAGTATTCTATATATTATATATCAACGACTTAACTAACCTTACCATTAAAGGAAACATAATCAGTTTTGCTGATGATACTGTTCTATTATTTCAAGAAGAAAATTGGACGGATACATTTAAGGAGGCTGAAAAGGGGCTTAGTGCACTTCAAAATTGGCTTAAAATCAACTCGCTTACCCTTAATATAAGCAAAACAAAATATATAACATTTTCAATGAACTCAAGGGGCCAACCAATAAAATCACTAGAACTAAAATTACATGAATGCCATGGAAATAATACACAATGTTACTGCCCTGTTATCGAAAAAACACAAAACATTAAATATCTCGGAGTAATAATTGACGAAAATCTTAGATGGGACCTACACATCAAAGGTATTACGGAAAAACTCACTAGCCTTATATATATTTTTTTAAATTTAAGAAATGTGTTAAATAAAAAGGATATGAAAAAGGTCTACTACGCGTTATGTCATTCTCGAATTGAATATGGAATCATAGGATGGGGATCTGCTACACAAACGTACCTACAAAACCTGAATACGATTCAAAAAGGAATCATAAAGACCATATTGAAAGTACCAATTAGAACGCCTTCAATTGAAATTTTCAATAACTTTGACGTACCAAATGTACAGCAAATATATGCCAAAAATATATTATTGAAGCTCTTCAAAAATAATGAATCCTCTACTAGACCGTGTATGCATAACACTAGATCGAATAAAAATGATATAAAAAATACTCCAAGTTACAAAACCACATTTGGACAAAGAAACTATACATACTTTGCAACAAAACTTCATAACATACTTCCCCAAGACATAAAACTAATAAAAAATCCAATTGAATACAAATCAAGAATAAAAATATGGCTTAAAGAAGTCAATGAGAAAACCCTAGCGAAGACGCTAAAAACGACATAGAAGACAAATGAACTATATTTAAATAACTTTAGTCCGCCTCGGCACAGGACTCCCTAGTGAGGAGGACTAAGAAATACAATATTTTATTCTTAATTTTACCATTATATTTTGTATGTAAAATTTTTTATATAGTCGCTATAATAAAAAAAAAAAAAAAAAAAAAAAAAGTATAAAATGAAGTCGCTCAAAATGGATGTGCGCGTTAATCTTTTAAACTACGCAACGGATTTTCATACGGTTTTCACCAATAGATAGAGTGATTGAAGAGGAATGTTTATATGTATGATACATGTAAATTATATTAGAGAAAAGCCGAGAAATTCAAAGAAAACATATTTTTGTGCGATTTAAAACGGCTGGCGGGCCGTACTATAGTCACTTTTGAAATTCGTTCTACGGAAGAAATTGGAAAATAGATGTCGTAAAGTAAGTAGGTATTTGATTTGAATTATTTTATTTGATGAAGTCGCTCAAAATGTATGTGCACATAGATCTTTTAAACTACGCAACGGATATTCATGCGGTTTTCACCAATAGATAGAGTGATTCAAGAGGAAGGTTTATATGTATAAAAATATGCTTATTATGGTAGAGAAAAGTCGAGAAATTCAAATATTCAATTCAGTCAGCGGGCAGCGGGCAGCTGGCAAGCGGGTGGTGTGGATTTTATAAAGGTTGGGTAAAGGCGTTGTGTTTCGTTAGCCACAGCAACGTGTGGCCGGGTCTGCTAGTTTACCTATATAAATAGATTTTCAATTTTATGTGAATACCGCACAAGAGTCCCAACAGCTCCCATCTGGAGCCAGTCACACTATGGTATCCCCATTTGGGGTTTGCTGTGAGGCTGATGGAAGTGGGGAAGGGAAGAGGAAGGCGGGAAAGTACCTGGATATTGAGATCTGGTTACCAAACACGGCTAAAGCCATTTCAATCAACGTTGCAATTTTGAATGGTGGTCTTACACCAGGGCGATACTGATAGTCTCTTCCACTCTAGAACGTGCCGCAATGGGCTGCATATTATTTTTAATGAATTAATTGTGAAATAAAACAAATTAATTAATAAAATTCATTTGAGCACGCCGGGATTTGAACCCGCGACCTTTAGATTGCCAGTCGAGAGCCTTACCCCTCGACCTCGACCTCGACCACGGAGACCAAAAACGGGTCAAGAAAGAATTTCCATATCAGAGAAAGTTTGGTAAATTTCCCTCAAAGCAAGATAAAATTGACCTTATTTTGAACACACAAACACGCCCACAATACAATTCTTCACCGGGTAAAAAAAACATATAAAATGGAATCAGGAAATAATGTTTTTTCTCATCGTTAATCAAATAAAAATTTGCTAAATAACCGAGAAAATTATTACATCTTCTGGAATGACCTTTTGCCATCTAAAGTCGGGAGTGGCCGAATTTTCGATGCGTCGCCATATAAACCACAGAGAATTGCGAATGAAAAAACCTTTAAAAGCCTTTATATTTTGGTTTTCGATGTTAATAAATTATGGCGAGCCACAAAGTTAAAGCTTTTTACAAATATGTTAATATAAGTGCCTGTAAGCACTTTCAAATTAATCTACTTATCTCTGGCTGAATCTATTATCCTATATGGAATTACTTCTTGGGGAAGTTGTTGTCACCCAAACATAACAAAATTGTTAACCCATAAATATTCCAATGCACGCAGAAGAAACTTTAAATTAATATGCGAGTCTCTAAATGTTTTACCTGTCGGAGGATTATTATTGTAAAATATTTATTGTAAGTTAACAAATTATATTGTCTTGATTCCTTGTACAAGGAAAGAGTTCATTTTTTGTTGTAATTAGTACATTTAAGTTTACAAATTTCTAATTAATTATAATATTTCATATTGAAAACTAAATTTTATGTACATAGTTTTATGTAACTCCTACAGTACATCTTGAACTTTCCAATTGGTGTGGACTTTAAAGTTTCTGGTAGCGTGTTATATAACTTCATCCCTTTGTACAGTAAACTGTCCTGCGTATTCGCCTTATCCTTTTTTTGAAGTCTGATTTCCTTGCACGTCCTTGTGTTATGTCTGTGAATGTCCTTGTTGAATATAATTTTATTTGAGAAGTATTTTCGTAAAATGTTGTTTATTATTTTATGTATAAATATCATCGTATTCAAGGTCAGCATTTGTTTCACGGTTAGCCAATTCAGTTCCTTTAACATTTATTTACTTTTGAAAATCTATTTCGCCGAAGTATTATTCTCATTGCCCTGTTTTGGAGAAATTGAAACTTATTTTGTTCTCGTTCGTTACATAGGAAATGGATAGTTGAGCAATAGTTAAAATGTGGAGCAATAATTGATTTGTAGATAGTGATTGCAGTTTTACTAGATAGTTTTTGCCGAATTCTTCCCAAAAGAGATATTTTTTCCCAATTTTCTTTTGTGTATATTCAGCATGCTTGTTGAATGTTAGTTTGGAATCTAATATAACTCCTAAGTATTTCATTTCAGTAACATTTTCAATAATTTCACCATCGGATGTCTTCTTATATCTACATTTTGTTTATTTTTATATTTAATTTAAGATTATTGATTTTTACAATAAACATAATACAAGATTCCCTCAAGATGTCGCAATAAATACAGTGAAAGAACCGTTTACTATATTGTACCCAAAATATTTAATAAACTACCAATAACAATTAAAAATAATACCATGTGTACTGCTTAAGGCTCCGCAACCGGGCCCGAAAAGAAGAAGATGGGGAGATACGAAATTACGAATGTTAGAAGAGAACGCTAACATTTACAGCAACAAAATCGATGCGAAAATTGCGAAAATGTTTAATAAAACACGACTTTTTTAAAATAGAGCAAAATTCTCGCGGGATTGTCTCAAACAGCATTTAAAAAAAACACTTTGATTTTTTTCACACGTATAACTTGTAAAATAACTGAAACAAAATGTTTATAATAATTTTTGGAACATACTTTGCTATTTTTTTCTATTCAGGGAATTTTATATAATTTGCGTTTCGGCGCGGGCAATGTCTAGATATTATCTTCAAGAATAACATATATTTTTTTAAGAGCTTTAAAATTTAACGTGTTTAAGGGAGATATGTAAGAAATCGGTAGTAATTCGGGTAGCGGGCCCTTAAGTCAAATATGTTCCAATAAATTGTCCATTAAATACAGATGACTGATGAGCTACTGAAGCCCTTGTATTGCTATTTAAATTATCGTCGAATTCCAGTGAAACTTTTCCTATACATTTGGTCAACTTTGTCTTCTTTGGAGTATTGCTATTTAAATTATCGTCGAATTCCAGTGAAACTTTTCCTATACATTTGGTCAACTTTGTCTTCTTTGGAGTATTGCTATTTAAATTATCGTCGAATTCCAGTGAAACTTTTCCTATACATTTGGTCAACTTTGTCTTCTTTGGAGTATTGCTATTTAAATTATCGTCGAATTCCAGTGAAACTTTTCCTATACATTTGGTCAACTTTGTCTTCTTTGGAGTATTGCTATTTAAATTATCGTCGAATTCCAGTGAAACTTTCCCTATACATTTGTTCAACTTTGTCTTCTTTGGAGTATTGCTATTTAAATTATCGTCGAATTCCAGTGAAACTTTTCCTATACATTTGGTCAACTTTGTCTTCTTTGGAGTATTGCTATTTAAATTATCGTCGAATTCCAGTGAAACTTTTCCTATACATTTGGTCAACTTTGTCTTCTTTGGAGTCGCTAGATGTCGCTTTTTGTGTTTTCTTTTGCCTGTTCATTTTGGAGTGGTTTGAAGATTTATTTATTTATTTCTATTCTCTTCTTCAACATACACTTCACATATTATTACATTGGTTTACATAGATAATAAGTTTACTAATAAGATGAAAAAAATGTTAATGATCCGTAGCTGTATGTAAATAGGTTTGATTGGTTATTGATTTTACAAAATAATTTTTTTTTTCTTTTGGTTTTCGTAAGATTCGCTCCTTGGTCCGCAGAATGTCCGGCTAAGGTTCGTCAGGCGCTCATACCACAAGACCAAAGGAGACTTGCGTGGGACCGTGGATTTATCGTATTATATTGGAAGCGAGTACTCATGAATAAAATAAATATTTTATTGCTATCTCATTCTGTCATCGGTGTGTTTGTTTCTTAAATTAAAAAAAAAATAATAAATAATTATAATAAAGAAGTACGGCTCTATCTTGAGACCACTTCGCGGATATTTGCCATCGCAATCCTTTTAGTCTGTAAACTCTAAACCAGTGGTATAAAACCCGCGACAATAGAGAACTCCAGTCCATTTTTTTTAATGAATTATGACCTTTTAACTTAAATAACTGCATTTTTATTTTTATTTTTAGAGTTAGTTTTAATAGTTAAAATAATTATCAAAGTTTTAATTTTTCAAGACCCCCCGATTGCCGGTCCTATAGTAATTTTTCAGGAGTGATGACGTCACACGTTTCACCATACATATGGTGGTTTTCGGGGGGTCTTAAAAAATTAAAACTTTGACAATTATTTTAACTATCAAAACTAACTCTAAAAAAATGCAGATATTTAAGTTAGAAGGTCATTATTCATTAAAAAATATATAAAAATTGGACTGGAGTTCTCTATTGTGGCATTTGATTGAGAAATGACACAAAGAGATACAATTACATATAGTATGAATAAAATTAATATTGATTGAAAATATTTGATAGTGTAGCCTTCTTGTTCCTACCTTCCGTGCAGTTAAATAGATCCGTCACATCTGCGTATCTATTACTAACTTCATGTAACCTAGGTACAAGCGAAGGTTTCGTGTACTCAGTCCTGTTGTTGTTGCATTTAAACAGGATTTTGGAGCGAGTTGCTCTAGTGGGCATATGAAACTGTACGAGGTTAGTTAAATCAGGACTGTCTACTGTGTCTAAGTAGGATATAATTCTTCGATCTGAGAGTTTTAATGAATTTAATTATTTCATCAAGTAATTATAGTTTAGGTTTTCAATGGGAATACCGAGTTTAAAATTTATGTGTATAGGAATTTATGTTGAATTTTTTCGATTGAATCTGAATGTATTTTAAAATGGGGGGACCAGATCGAGGAGTTATATTCGACTTGACTACGTACTAAGGATGTATACAAGTCGAAATATTCCTTAAACCACTGGAATTTCGAAGAATAAAGGCAAGCATTTTCATTCCTTTATTATTAATTGTATTTATATGGGATAAAAAGTTTATTTAGAGATTATAAATTTGTTTTTCTGTTAAAAAGGTTGTGCATCACTGTTTTAAACTAAACACTTGAGCGTTCAATTGTATGTCACTTGACACTAAATTAATAGTTTATGTATGTATAATTGTTTGTCCTAGAAATTAGCGCTTGGCGTAGACCGGAGCGACTGTCAACATTAGTACGTGATATTTTGCACACGATACAATAACAGAGACTTCTTCTGAATATTGTCTACTAGCTGACCCGGCCACGCGTTGCTGTGGCTAATAAACACAACGCCATCTACTAACATTTTAACTCACACCGCCATCTGTTAATTTGCATACAAATCAAATTCACAACGCCGTTTGCCGCACGTTCACCATTTTAGAGACATTCTCCTTTATATGCTATATATTTCAACCAATTTACACAAAACCTTGACAAATTATATACCTAAACTTTCCTCATGAATCACTCTATCTATTGGTGAAAACCGCATCAAAATCCGTTCAGTAGTTTTTTAGTTTATCGCGAACAGACGGACAGACGCGGCGGAGGACTTTAATTTATAATATGTAGAGATTCTGTCAGTAATCACATAAAAGTCAGGGGAGCGGCAAGCGACGCGCTGGCACCAGGCGCGTGTGGGACATGAAGCTGCAGAGAAAGGGCTAAATGCACTAGGTGTGATATCCCTGAGGCGTACGTGCATAAAATCATGTACTATTGTTTTACGTAATTCGAACGAATAGAATAGTAAACGTAAGCCTAATGCTGGCAGACACGGTTAGATACTCACTTCACGTTGCCCGCATCTCCTCTAACTTTCCCCGCCTTCGGCCCTCGCGCAGATCCCCCCCTCATTGATCATTGGTCCACCCCTCTCTCAGATTCTCTTTCCTCTCAACTCTTTCCCTCGGCCTCAATCACGTTTCAAACAACTCGTGCGCCACTTATTGTAAATTTGGACCAGGACACACTGAACCCCAGATTCCCACCCACCCCTTAAACCCTCTTCCTTCCCAGAACTCTCCCCTTCTTCCTTTACATTAAAAAATCCCTCCACATAGCATCATAGCATCCCCAAAGATGACACAGGCCCTGAGGGAAATTATTTTCCTCAAGGCCTCCTGTGTGGAGCCAATGTAAAAAAAAAGATATACCAGCTGGTTCCCGGCTTGCGTTGCAATGCCATATTCAGAGAAATAAATTGTTTCTCCCTGCATTTCCCTTCCCATGCGTTCCCGTTCCCCTATCGCATCCCCTACCCTTCCGCGTTTTCCTTTCACCTTCCCCGCCACCCTCTCCCCTCTCCCGCTCCCCCGCCCCACAAACCCCCCTCCCACGTTCCATATATTCAGTCCCAGTATATTCAGTTTTCAAATAGCTCGCGTGCATTTTTTTAATTCAAATTTTCATTTTTCGTATATTACAAATATTCATTTTTGTATACAGGGTGTTAAGGGACGTACTTGACTTACTTTAACCAGTGATTCCTGACATTATTTGGAGTAAAAAATGTAAATGAAATTTTGGTCTCAGGTGACTTTTTTGGACGACTTTTTTTTTTTTTTTCAAAATTTTTTTCTTCAAAATCAAACAAAAAAAAAAATCTTTCGCATGTGGTCACTGGTCACTCGGCCGAGTATCCTACCCCGCCTCCAACTGTCCAATAGTTACCATTTTTTTATGTTTTTATAGAAAAAAAAAAAAAAAACATCAAAAATGTCACCGGAGACCAAAATTTCATTTACTTTTTTTACTCCAAATAATGTCAGGAATCACTGGTTAAAGTAAGTCAAGTACCTCCCTTAACACCCTGTATAATAAGAACAATCAATCCAATTTGTTTCCTAACATACTTACCTATTTAAAATATCTTTAATTTTAAAAATCCATTGATCGAAGAAGAATGTGCGAAGTTAAAAAATAGTCGTTAAGTTTTCTGAAATTATTCAATTTTCTTATCTTTTCTTTCCATAAGAACCTTCTACAAAGTTTAAGAAAACTTAAAAAAAAAATGAATGAAATATGTAAAGTCGTTTTGAAGTTATGGCGAGACCAATGGAAACTGGGATTCATTTTTATATAAAGGTGGTCAAACCATAACGCATGATGTTAATTGTAAATAAAACAAAAAGTTTTCAGAGAATTATCTTATATTATTATAATATTTTTTTTATATAGATATTTATTTTATTTATTTATTTATTTTATTTTTATTTTAAATACATAAACGGCTATACTGCCTTTTATAAATAAACATATAATAGAGTACAAAAGTAAGAAAAATAATATCATTACATAATAATAGTTTTAAACTTAAAAATAACAAACAATTATTTTATGTATCACAACAAAAAATAACAAAAAAGAACAATGAGAAATATCATCATTTCATTTCAACATGTCCATATTGCGTATATAAAGTTACATTATGGAAAAAATAAAAAACTTAAAAACTGAAACTTCAAAATAACATACTACAATTATTTTGTGTATCACAACAAAAAATAACAAAAAAGAACAATGAGAAATATCAACATTTCATTTCAACATGTCCATATTGCGTATATAAAGTTACATTATGGAAAAATAATTTTTGAGTGCATGTTTATATTGCGCTAATTTTAAGAAATAAATGTCGACGATGTTAGCATATTCATTTCCCAAAATGTGTAATCGACTGATTGGTGAGTAATAATGTGATAATGTATGTGTGTTATTATAGTAGAACGGTAGAGTCAGTCTATTGTTAGCGCGACCAGGGCAATGAAATCGTATTAGTTCTATTAAATCAGGGGTATCCAAGACCGAGTGAATTATTTTATATAATATTAATAGATCACAGATTTTTCTGCGATCTGATAAATTTACGAGATTAGTCCAGTTTAATAACAAATTATAGTCCACGGATTCTCTTGGAATACCTAATTTAAAATTAATATACCTAAGGAATCTATGCTGGACTTTTTCAATCGCTTGAATATGGATATTGTAATGTGGAGCCCAAATCGTAGAGTTATATTCTAAAATGCTTCTCACTAGACTATATCTATATTTGTATTCTATATTTCGACAGTTCAGAAGAACAATGTCCGGATCTGCTAAAAATTGAAAATTGCGCTGTTGGCTTAGTTTAATTATTTTTTGTTGATTTAAAAGTCTGAATAAGGAACTCCAGTGAAAAATATTCTGGCTTTAAAAAAATATGTTCATATAGACCAATAAACGCTGATTCTGAATATATAAGTTTTATTTAGTAATATTAAACGCAGAGTTTTTAAAAAAATATTAAAGAGTTAATTTTTAATCGGGTCGTAAAAACACGCCGTCAAGTTAGCATTATTGAAATTTTAGTGGTGACGTCACTGTTCGACGTATCGTGACGTAACCGTAAAGTCATTGTATGGGAATGTATGATATGACACAAGCCATCGTATTAATTTATTCGTTTATTTACATACTGTTTATAGAGATTTAGTTGTTGTGTTTATTGAAACATTATTTATGCCTGAATAATGTTTCAAAAATTAAGGTATCTCTTATTAGTTTATCTCTATTATTGAAAATATTAAAAAACTACTGCACAAAAAAATAGTAATGCTACTTCTAGGGAGAATACTTCGAACAACGGAATGGCGGCAGTAGATCAGCTGATTGCCCGATTCTATACTAATTTTCAGGAGTGATGACGTCACACGATTCACCATACATACTGTGGTTTTCGGGGGGTCTTGAAAAATTAAAACTTTGACAATTAGTTTATCTATTAAAACTAACTCATAAAATATAAATAAAAATGCAGTTATTTAAGTTAGAAGGTCATCATTAAAAAAAAAATGGACTGGAGTTCTCTATTTTAGAGAAAATAAATTTCCTTATGTGCTATAATTCTTGATCTCTTGAACAGTAAAAATGCAAAAACTAAACCTTAAACAGCTGTTGCCGTAAAAGCCCGAATATTGGTATATCCTAAGATTTTCCGGTAAATCCTAAGATTTACCAACCCTTTATAATCTTAGGATTTACCGTAGTTCGGGCTTTTACAGTAACACAGCTCTATTGAAAAACTAAAAAATCACGCTTCCGACATTGTTCTTAGGAACCGTCTATTTCAAAACAAACTTTTGAGAAAACTGATGTGAGCGTACTACCAAAGACAATAATAAATAGAATTCACGTGATTAGGCGTAGTCATAAATGCTAATGGGTATTTTTGGTATAAACAGCGGTTGTGGCCACGCGGTAGAGAAGGCGCGCACCACGTGATCTGCCGGTAGGTGGGGTGGGGGGGAAGTTCATGTGTAGGGGGAGGAGGGAGGGGGGAGTAGGGGGGGAACATGAATGGAAAAGCGGTTCGGAGCGGGAAACTCTTGCCCAGTGGAGTTGCAGAACTTGGCTATTTTTAACGTCGCATGTTTTGAATGCTTTGATGTAGAAAATAATGCACGTTTTCATCTCGCAACAAAATATCCCGACAAAATATCCTACGGACAAAACATCCTTTCACAAAATATCTACTAAAATCTAACCTAACCTAAACTAACCTAACGTAAACTAATCTAAACTAACCTAACCTATCTTTGGATACGTTTTTAGATTTTTACGGCCAAAAGTATTTTCGTTATTTGTTTTTGAGGTGTCATGCCGTGTTGCGCTACCTCCTTCTTTAGCCAACGTTTCGGACAGCGTTACAGTGTCCATCATCACACCTCTGCCCTGATGATGGACACTGACGCTAAACGCAAAAATATTACCAAACCTTATTTAACATTTTACTATTTTTGAACAATATAATTTATTGTATTATTTTTGTCTATTTCATCTTGAATTTGACAATTTATTATTTTTAAAAAGAAATATTCCCGGGTTACAAATAATCTGATAAACTTTGAAAATCTCCTACTACCACCACAATAAGCGGAAAATGATGAATGTGTTCTAATGGAGGACTTAGCCAGCTGAGGAATTGAACTCACGACGCCTGGATGGGACCCAAACGCGATGCCAACTCAGCAACTGATCGGTTTAGTTTAGTTTAGACCGAGCATGATAAAGGAATGATAAAGGTGTGTTTATACGAAAGCTTTTTAATCCACACATAAATAACAAATTTATAATAACTTTTTTTAACTGGACACTAATGAAAAAATGTTAACATTTTTTCATTATCCTTGATGCATTTGAATGAAAATATGTTTTATATTTTTTTTTATTCGGTGGTACATCTTCTCTGCAAACCTCTTCGGAGAAACTTAGTTATATTTTGTGTAATTAGGTAAGGTATGGGTTACGAAATATGATTTCAAAATTTATAAAATTTTGTATGCAAACATAATTTTTTTTAAACGGCTCACCTACGTTATTTTCTAACTAAAAATACTGAAAAAAAAAAAAACACATACATAATTTATTAAAATTGGACTGGAGTTCTCTATTTTAGATAAAATAAATTAATAATTAGATAAAATAATAGATTGTATTATAAACGTTATCGTCAACTGACTTTTTTGTCGTTTCTTGTAAAAAATATTATTTTTTTTTCAAATCGCGATCGGAAATTTTGAATTCATAAAAATATACATTGTAAATGTTTAATGGTTAACTTTTAGATTTGATTATAAAGAGTGGTATTTTCTCTTTCTAACACCGTTTAGATCATTTTTCCAACCATGATAGTAAGAGAGACACAACAATTTTAATGAAATTGTTCCGAAAACCTAACAAATAATAACCTAAATTAAGTTTAAATATTTTCTTTAAATTCCAACTCCAAAAATCATTATAAACACATTTTTTCAGTTATTTTATAAGTTATATCTAAGAAAAAAATTACAGTATTACTTTAAATACTATTTGAGACAATCCCTATGAAATATTTGCTCTATTTCAAACGAGTCGTGTTTTATTAAACATTTTCACAATTTTCGCTTCAATATTATGGTTTTTAATATTCGCGCGCTCTCTTTAACATTCGTTTTTACATATGTCTCCATCTTTTTTTGAGCCGGTACACCGCGCCTTAACGGGTTAATACGTTATGGGCGGCCTAGTCAACATTAGTTTCTAACTTGCTTATAACACGGACAATAGCTATCTACATCTTGTAGTTGGGTGTTTAGTTTAGTAAACAAGAAGTGATCACAGAATACATTAAAGTCCACTTGGCGTAACGAGAAAATCGGGTCGATAAATGGCGTCGTTCTGCAACATGGCGCCACCGTCTCGTCTGTACCCTCTCCCCACCCCCCCTCCCCCCTCCCCCTCCCCGGCCCACGCGGATAGGGCAACGTGTCCTTGCAGAGGACTACCTACACTATACACCCTATATACCCTCCATACACCCGGTACACCCGGTACACCCGGCACACTGTTCACTGTTCTCAGAGCGCTCTCAATGTCACCCCTGGGCTCTGTTAGCTCTGTTAGGTCTGAATCTCGCTGGGCCGGCCGGGGCCTACGTGGATAGCAGTGGCGGTTCGTGCTGTGAGGCAGGAGAGAACATACAAAAGAAAGGGGTAGTGTATTCAAACGTACAAAACACAGTAAAAACTTAAATTGGAATGTTACAATTTTTTTAATTACATTAAAAAAATTAGAGTTACTTTAATGAAAATATTACCACATTATTGTAAAAAGCAATCATTTTATGATTTGACATATTTTTAATAAAAATAATGTCCGATCAGTGGCTGAGTTAGCATCGCGTTTGGGTCCTACCTATTCCTTGGCGGAATGAGTCCTTCATCACGACACAAGCAACATTTTCCGCTTACTGTGGTGGTAGTAGGAGATTTTCAAACATTGTTAAGTTATTCGTAACCCGGGAATGTTTGTCTTTAAAAATATTAAAAAAATACTTTTTGTGTAAAACCATGAGTATTAATTAATTTATTAACCGACCGGTTTCGCTTTGCTCAAATTTCACTAGGGTATAAATTAATACTCTATTAATATATTATTTGAACCCTGATGATACTTGAACAAAACCTGTCGGTAAATAAATTAGTTAAAACTCATGGTTTAACACAAAACAAGTGAGATAAGTTTTAGATTTTCACGGCCAAAAGTATTTTCGTTTATTTGTTTTTGATGATGGACACTGCAACGCTGTCCAAAACGTTGGCTTTATTATAAAGAAGGAGGTAGCGCAACACGGCATAACTCCCCAAAAACAAATAACGAAAAAATAAAACAAGTGTTTTATTTTTATTAAAATATTACCCACTATTGGCGAATCTGTTTATGGATTCATAAACGTCATATCGCCACGAATAAACTTAATAAATAGTCAATTTCGAATTGAAATACTAACTTAAGTACACATTTGCGCTTCGTTAGTACTTTTTGAGACTAAACGGGAGTTAATTAGTTAATGAGGTCTTTAGCAATATTCCAATCGCTTTCGTTTCTCAAAAAATAAACGGAATAAATTGACTACGTCTTAGATGAATTATTTAAGCCTATTTATTGATCGCGTATACATTTTCTTTCAAATCTAAGAGCTTCGTTAGTTCGCCTACATTTTCGGAGGGCCCTAACTCCTATAAGAAGTAACTTGATGTGAAATAACACAAAACTGCGACATATAAATATTACGTTATTATTATCAAAAAAAGGCAAAACGATATCTATATTACACTAAAAAAATATTTGCACTAGTGTCAAAATCCAGAGAGGAAATTGGGGAATACGTTTCTATGAACAAAACGCCGCCCGGTTTCCTCTTGGCATATACTATGCATAAGCCACGACACGTAGGCCGTAATATAAGAAAGATTGGCTGTTATAAAATATCTCATTATAAAGTTTACGTTTATCGTTGACTTATAGTATAAATTGTGACCCAGTGAAAGCTGAGGTACATTATAATCTACGACGTCACACCACCCCAGTATAATCCGTAGACAAGCTGGCGCCGAGTTTTAACTTCCCAGAGAACCTACTGCGATTGTGACCTCGATTAGAGGGTAGAGGTCAAGTCGCAGGTACTGTTAAGTAAACTAGAACCTCTACCTCTCTTATCATTATTATTAAGAGGGAAATAACCAGACACATCCGGAAATATGTCATTTTTAAATCAAATTCTATTCTTATGTATCTACTATTTTCTACAAAAATATATAAATTGATTATTGAATTGAAATTAAGTTTGTTATATTATCTAGTAAAGTCATGTTTTAAATTTAGAAAAAAAAGTTATTTCAGAATTTTAATTCTAGTTCAAATAAAATCTTATATATAAAAATGAATTGCTGAATATGTTGCTAAGCGCATAACTTCCGAACGACTGCACCAAATTGGATAATGCTTTTTTTTGTGTGTTCCTTATTGTCATGATTGTTTTTATATAACTTCAGGTGAGCTCTGGCATTATGAAATTTGCTATTGGTGGCACGCGAGGTTTGAAAACTGAATGTATAGAAAGCGGGAGGGAGGGGGAGATGAGGGAGGGGAACCAGGGAGGGGGAGGGGAACATTTTTTTTTTTTTTTTTTTTTTTTATTAGTAATAGAAGGTACATAAATTACAAATAAATTTTATACAGTAATTAATTACATAGTAGATATATTTGATGTACCCCCATAATTAAGCAAGGCTTGTGTGTATGGGGGGGTAAAATGCAGGGGGTAAAATGTACATGGGAGGGGGGTGACCTGGGAGGGGGGAGGGGAATTCGGGTGGGGGTTCACGGGACGGGGGAAGGGGGGGAGTGGAGTGGGGAGAGGGAAGGTGGAGGTGACGGAGTGGAAACGCCAGAGGGGAAGAGGACGCAGGAGAAGAAGGGGAGGCGGAAGGGGAACGGGACGAATGGTAAAGGACACTCAGGGAAAAACAATAACTTTATTAAATGGCATAGCAACGCATGCCGGAACCAGCTAGTTATTAATTAAACTCCGCGCACGTGTTTTGCGACGAAAATACTTCAGTTTGTCTTTTTTTTACAATAGCTCCACACAGGAGGTCTAGAGGAAAATAATTTACCTCAGGGCCTATGTCTCCTTAAGGGATGCTGTATGGAGGGTCTTTTTATAGAAAAGAAGGAGAAGAAGTTCTGTGGAGGAAAATGAACGTATGAAGGGTGGGTACGAATCTGTGGGTCGATGTATCCAGGAGTGACGGAAGTACGGATTCATCCCTCCCACTGCGGTGCAAGGCGGTCGAGAGAGTCCGGCTGGAGAGTTCAAAAGGTCTCCCTCAATCAGTGTCTTCCGATCTCGTCTGCCACGAAGCAGGTGGGCAAACGCATCCGCGTCCGCGTCCAAGACCTAGACAAACCTCACCCGATGAACCCGGGCACCCTTGCTAAGTCACCAAGTACTGAATCACTTGGGGTGAACTACACCAGGGGTTTTGGTGTTCAATAAATGGTTTCTGGGGCGACGGTGCCTATACCCACCTCCCAATTTGAAAATTTATTCTATTTATTTACTGTCTTATAAACCAATATATTTCAGATTTTTCACATTATTGAAAAATTATAAACATTTATGATCATAAAATAATTACAAATAGCACACAATCTTAATAGTTTTTGCATCACGCGTTTGCGCAGTTTTATTGCTAACTTGAATGAAATAAAATCTATATTGAGTTACTAGTTAAAAATTCTGGTACGGAGATAATCAATCTTTCTCCTCGGAACCGCCCTGTACAGTTGCAAGAGTACGATCGCAATCATCGTTCGACGAAATTTGAATTCTCAGACGCTGGTTAATTGTGCAACAACATATTATATGATGTACTAAAATATTATTATAAAAAATTAAAACATAACTTTACTAGATAAAATTACAATCTTTCGAAATCTTTTTTATATTATTTTGTGGAAATGAGTCGATAGGTCTAGAATTAGATTTAAAAATGACATATTTCCTGTTTTGTCAGGATATTCCACTTAAATAAAAATGTGTAAGTCTTTCAATACATCGCTTTTGTTCTGTGTTCTGAGGAGATCGATGAACGTATTTGAGTGTTATCCACAAATTCTTGTAAAACAGATTACACAGTGAACGAGTTTCTCGAGCGGGAATTCACCCCCTCCCCGCCCCTCACTGATGCCTCCATCAGGGGGGTGGGGGATGTACTAAAGGAAGAAGGGGAAAGACCACGTGGCCCGTCCGACGCACGAACCCAGTCAAGAACTGAATGAAATATCGTGAAATAAGGTGGCAGCTGGAAGTATATATTTTGAAGTTCTTTAAGTCACGGAATATCGATAATTAAACGGCTGTAAATAGCTTTAACGTCACTTTGTCAAACATCAACACAGCCGTAGACGATCTTGTGCCCAATTGGGGATGGCACGACTCGGCGAGCCATTGAGCTAACATTATTGTATGTTGTCAACATCTGATAGTATTGTTACCATAATGACTGTTCAGTTAGGAATGTTTAACGTAAGTGGCGCCATCTGTTATTTTCAAACTGAATCATTGAAGTTTTCAAAAATGTCAAAATATCTTCTTGGGTCTGATAAGGGAGCCACGATTCTCTCTTTCTCCTTTCCTCTTTCATTCGCAATACCTACATGCCCAAACCATCTGAGCGTCCCTTTCTTAATCTTACTCATCATCTTGCATTATTTGCAAATCTCCACGTTTCTCATACGATCGTACATAATTTTACCACACATGACTATCATTTCTACATTCTACAGCATTTAGTCTACTTTTATCTTTTCTCTGCCAGTTCCATGCCTCACTGCCATTCATCAGGGTAGGTACCAGCACTCCTTCGTGGACGGCTAGCTCTGCTTCTACGGACAGTTTTATGTTGGTGCCAACGGCATTCAGTCCTCCATTAATGGAGTTACCTGCATTCACCCTTCCCATATCTCGTAAACATACAACCCAAATACACAAACTCATCCACCTGCTCCAATATTCACCATTCACAACTATATTACACATTGTTTTCGTAGTCTCTCTTTCAAATACCATTACTTTAGACCAGTGGTGGGCAAACTTTCTTCATGGGGGGCCAGAAAGTTTTAAGAAATTTCAGAGGAGGGCCAGGAGTATAGCCAAAATGCATTTTGTTTTAAAATCTATATTTTAATTATAAAACTTTACACACAAACGCTAATATAAGTTACTGATTACAATAATTTAACTTTTATTCGAAGGCTTGCTATTGCTATGGTAGGTGTGTGAGACATTTGAAATTGTTTTTGATTGGCCATAATGTATTCAAATGCAGGTTTGAGCTGCGACGAAGTAACCTTTAGTAGCGAGAAAAGGTGCTCATCAGTTAACGATTTCTGACGAGTTTTTCCGCAATTTCATGGTCGAAAAACTCTGTTCGCAGACATACGACGACCCAAACATCGCTATTATTTTCTGGGCGTGATTATCTTTCAGTTTTCGGCAGTGTTCTATAAAAATCAAAATTTTCGGAATTTAAGAACAATTGTTTTAAATGGGGGCTGCACTGCATTTCAACAATTTCTAACTGCAATTCTGCAGGGAAATTCTCCGGGTCCACATTAAACGGCATTGAAAAAACATCAAGCGATGACTGAATATTCTTAAAATCTTGAATCTAGTTTCAAAATCTGTGTGAAGTTTCTTCAACGCCTATTTATATTTTGACCCCGACGATCCTTCGAAATTAATAGTATATATTAGGTATACTTATAATTTCGAAAAATCGTTGGCGGGCCGGATTAAATACTTGTGCGGGCCAGATCTGGCCCGCGGGCCGTACTTTGCCCATCACTGCATTAGACTTACTTACATTCATCATTAAGGCTCTGCAACCGGGCTCGAAAAGAATAAGATAGAGAGATACGAAATTACGAATGTGAGAGGAGAGCGCTAACATTTACAGCGACAAAATCGATGCGAAAATTGCGAAAATGTTTAATAAAACACGACTCGTTTAAAATAGAGCAAAAATCTCGCGGGCTTCATCTTAAACAGCATTTAAAGAAACACTGTGAATTTTTTCATACATATAACTTGTAAAATAACTGAAACAAACGTGTTTATAATAATTTTTGGAGCATACTTTGCGATTTTTTTCTATCGAGGGAATTTTATATAATTTGCGTTTCGGCGCGGGCAAAGTCTAGATATTATCTTCAAGAATAATATATATTTTTTTAGGAACTTTAAAACTTACCGTGTTTAAGGGAAATATGTAATAAATCGGTAAAAATCCGGATTGCGGGCCCTTAACTCATTCTTCATACATACTTGGTTCGTCCTAGACACGAGAGACTGTAGAGTGTAGATCTTCCATAGTGTTAGAAATCAGTACCCAAATGACGAAGTGAATATAATGCGCGTATATTATGACTTTATGACATATCTCTACATATTATAAAGTAAAGTTCCCGCGCCGTCTTTCTGTCTGTCTGACTGTCATTGGTCATTCTATTTTCTTATCTTATTATTCTTAATAAGATAAAAGGATAGAATGGGTATTGTAAGCTTTCCGTAAAAGATAGATATATGCCATCGCGGACTTTTTTGTAGATCTATAAAAGAGGAATATCCCACCATTAATTGTTTTGTTAAATCCCAAAAGGATTAGGTAGCGTTTTCGATGAAAGCTACCAGGCGGCTGGAATTTTTCCGACACGTCTAATAATTATCGTTATGTTTCAACCAATATACACAAATCCTTGACAAATTACATACCTAAACCTTCCTCACAGAGCACTCTATCTATTGGTGAAAACCGCATGAAAATCCGTTCAGTAGTTTTCGAGTTTATCGTGAACAGACAGACAGACAGAAAGACGGCGCGGGGGACTTTACTTTATAATATGTAGAGATAGAGAAGAGAAGAGATAGAGATATTTCTGTTATGATTTGATTTATATGTACAACCTCTCTCCAAATATTGATAGATTTTTTGTTTTGTAATTTTTCGTTTTAGGTATATACAAAAAATTTATTGTTTTATATTTTTTTTTGTTTTATGTAATTATTGGATTCATATTCCTTTTTTTATAAAATTAATTTACTATTATGCTGTCTCAGTAGAAGTAAAGTCACAAGGAGGAAATCCATAATTGGTTTTATTTTGGCTATTTAATCATTACATAGTATAAAATGAAGTCGCTTAACAAGTATGTGCGGATAGATCTTTTAAACTACGCTACGGATTTTCATGCGGTTTTCACCAATAGATAGAGTAATTCAAGAGGATTGTATGTATAATACATGCTTATTATAGTAGAGAAAAGCCGAGAAATTTAATTATTCAATTCAGGCAGCGGGCAGCGGGCAGTGGGTGATGTGGATTTTATAAAGGTTGGGTAATGGCGTTGTGTTTCGTTAGCCACAGCAACGTGTGGCCGGGTCTGCTAGTCAAATATATATTATGGTCTCACAGATTCTTTCAAGTAATGTAAGATAAAGAAAGAACGTAGTTTCCTGCATTTATTTGGCTCACCGCTCCCCCTTTACAAGTCCCGTGGTTCAGGGTGATTTGGAGGTCAATGCGATTTTGGGTTTCCACTAGGGGACATTTTATAACCTCGAGTATGTCCAACTAAGCTTGGAGCCGTTTATATTTTGTTAGATGTTGCATTAGTTGAGGAAAATAATTCATTTTAATCTTTGAGGATGCTGTGTGAAGGGTCTTTTTAGTAAAGGAAGAAGAGGAAGTTCTGGGAATGAAAAGGGTATTAGGGATGGGTAGAAATCTGGGGGTCAGTGTGTCCAGGAGTGACGGACGTATGAATCCATCCATCTCACTGCGGTGCAAGGCGATATTCCGAGAGAATACGACTGGGGAAGTCAAAGGGACTCTCTCAACCATTCTCTCCCGATCCGGCCTGCCGTGCAGCTGGTGGGCAGACGCATGCCAAGACTCGGATAAACCTCACCTCATGAACCCGGACACCCCTGCTAAGTCACTAAACATAGCGAACCACTTGGGGTGACCTAAGGCAGAGGTGCTGGTTATCCAAAAAATGGTTCCAGGGGCTGCGGTACCCGTACCCGCCTCCCAAATTGAACAGTTCATTATTGTTTTATACATCGTATAATATAATTATAATTTTTATTTAATACAATTAACGTAAACAATAATAAACATACATTATGTTTAGTTGAGTAATGAAAACATTTTTTCAATATCTGAAAAATTTACTTGAAAAATATTCATGTCGGGTTTACTTATAATAGAATCATTTTTCCGAGTGCCATTATCAATGGCAGGTTAGTTCTGCATCTCGGAACAACAAAAGTCCTGTGTCTGCGCGCTCTTGTGAAGTTTTCGGGAACATAAAACTCAAATTTTTGTGTAATATCAAGAATACAGATATGACCGTTCAGAAAATTGTATGCTCTTGTCAGCAAAGCAGTTTTCCTTCTTTCGGCGAGGCTATTAATACCCAGAATACCGGACAGAAAGGCTGATGGATATAACCAGGGATAATATCCGAAGTCTCAAAGAAAGAAATATCTCAGAAACTTCTTTGTACTTTCTCTAGCATTATATATCAGGTATATTATTTCAAAATCTGTATAATTTTGTGTTATTTTGTTAACTTGTATAATTATTGTTAACCTCAACACAGGCTTGTCCTAGTGAGGTAACAAATTGTATTGTAAACATTTTTACCTACAGTGTAAAGAAACAATAAATAAATAAATAAATAAAAAATTATATTTATAGAAGTTGTAGAAATCTGTTTACTGAAGCAGTAACAACATTTTTCTGGTATATTATATTTATTTTGATATTTAAACAGCATATAAAAGGCATAAAAGACGAAATCATCCCCTTAGTTAGTTAATATCTACTTAGTTAATATCTGTTGCTAAATAAATTTTAAAAAGGTTTATATTATAGTCTCGTACAGTCACATTTAAATGATTTGATTGAAATCCGAGGAAGCGCATGTGAAACATACATAAATGAATTACAGGTAATACAAAACAAGGTAATCAAAAAATATTTCACAACAAGCCCAGAACATCCACAAAAAAATTATGTATGGAAACAAAACTATTAACATTAAGAAAACTATATGAATACAATACATGTCTCCTTATTTACAAAATAAACAATAAACTCGTACATACAAACATAGAACCCATAAAACGTCTTAAACACACAAACACTCACGATAACAATTTAAACACCATCCATACTAACTATGGTAAAAAATCCATTGGTTACGAGGGGGGCAACTTACGAGTATATAATTGCCTCCCAAACAACATTAAAAACGAAAAAAAGTTAGGTAAATTTAAAAATATATATATTAAAATTTATTCTTGACTAGCAGACCCGGCCACACGTTGCTGTGGCTAACGAAACACAACGCCATTACCCAACCTTTATAAAATCCACACCATCCGCTCGCCAGCTGCCCGCTGCCCGTTGCCTAAATTGAATATTTGAATTTCTCGGCTTTTCTCTACTATAATAAGAATTTATTATACATATAAACCTTCCTCTTAAATCACTCTATCTATTGGTGAAAACCGCATGAAAATCTGTTGCGTAGTTTAAAAGATCTATGCGCACATACATTTTGAGCGACTTCATTTTATACTATGTAATGATGATACCTACCACAAAACTTAAATTTCTACTCATATAATTTGGCACTTACCTATCTTATTAAAAAAAAAACTCAAAAATGCATGTGGAACAAAAATGTATTTTTGACCGATTATCTGTATCTCTACATTATAAAGTAAAGTCCCCCGCGCCGTCTGTCTGTCTGTTCGCGATAAACTCGAAAACTACTGAACGGATTTTCATGCGGTTTTCACCAATATATAGAGTATTTCGTGAGGAAGGTTTAAGTATGTAATTTGTCAATGATTTATGTAAATTGGTTGAAACATAACGATAATTGTTAGAAGTGTCGGAAAAAAGTCCAGCCGCCTGGTAGCTTTCATCGAAAACGCTGCCTAATCCTTTTGGGATATAACAAAACAATTAATGGTGGGATATTCCTCTTTTATAGATCTACAAAAAAGTCCGCGAAGGCATATATCTACCTTTTACGGATAGCTTACTATACACATTATATCTAATATGCAATTGATAAGAATAATAAGATAAGAAGATAGAATGCGTATAGTAAGCTATCCGTAAAAGATAAATATATGCCATCGCGGACTTTTTTATCTATAAAAGAGGAATATCCCACCGTGCGTTGTTTTGTTATATCTCAAAAGGATTAGGCAGCGTTTTCGATGAAAGCTACCAGGCGGCTGGAATTTTTCCGACACTAACAATTATCGTTATGTTTCAACCAATTTATACAAATCCTTGACAAATTACATACGTAAACCTTCCTCACGAAACACTCTATCTATTGGTGAAAACCGTATGAAAATCCGTTCAGTAGTTTTCGAGTTTATCGCGAACAGACAGACAGACAGACAGAAAGACGGCGCGGGGGACTTTACTTTATAATATGTAGAGATGTAGAGATAAACAAAATAATGAAATAGAATAGCGCTGTATTGAAAAATTTACTTTTGTAATGTGTTTAATTATTTCTATTTAAAAGAGTGAAAATGTAATTTTCTTTTTTACTGGAAAAAATCGTTTTCCATGTGTACTATACAGATTTTAAATTTTTATTATTTTTAATTGGGTTTATTCAATAATGTAATGTCATATCACTTATAATAAAATACCGATCGTCCGGTTGATTAGTCAGACATCTCAGAAAAATCGAAAACTGAATTGAATATGCAGTTATATGTAAAAGTTAGTGGCAAAAGTAGATTTTTTTGTATTCCCTTAATGTTATTAATGTGAATTTTGTAAGATAGAGACCAAACTACTGAATTGTATTCAATTAGGCTTCTAACTAGATATACGTATAACAGATAAGTTTTAAGATTTTCACGGCCAAAAGCATTTTCGTTATTTGTTTTTGGGGTGTTATGCCGTGTTGCGCTACCTCCTTCTTTAGCCAACGTTTCGGACATCGTTGCAGTGTCCATCATCAGGGCAGATCCGGCAGATCCGGACACATCTACCGGATCTGCCGGATCTGCCCTGATGATGGACACTGCAACGATGTCCGAAACGTTGGCTAAAGAAGGAGGTAGCGCAACACGGCATAACACCCCAAAAACAAATAACGAAAATACGTATAACAGTTTAATATTTGCATATTGTTATTAGCTAGTTGAAAATGTTCGTTGTGTAGACCGTCTGGACGAAGTTAATGACAGCAGACGGCACTTATGCAGTTACCACTTGAGGCGCACTGTGGCGTAACAAAAAAGCAAGGTTAATTGAAAACAACTTAAATGTTTGTATATTATTTTATGACAATGGTGTATTACGAGTATATCGTTGTTTCGAGATGGTTGTATCGACTGAGGCGATACCAAAATCCATGTGAAATTAAACGCTTTCTTTTTATTATCAGCGTTTTCTCTCACAAGCCGGCCGTTGGCGTTGGAGGGATTGTCTACCGGTGACCCAACAATTGATCCGATGACAATTGACCCGCCGACAGTTGATCCGCTGACAGTTAATCCCCCGGAGAGTTGATCAGCCGAACAATTATGCCAATTGATCTCTCGGACAGTTGATCTCCTAAAAAGTAATTTCTTCAAGTAAGTCTGCAAAGAGGATATACGGCCATTTAACCAAAATCGATATACTTAAATCTACAGACGTCTTGAATGGAAATCTGCTATATAAATATTTTTACTAACTAAACAATAATCCCGCACCCCGAAGTAGCATGCGGTGAGGCTGCTGTACGACCGAATAACAAAATACGACATTCTTAGATCAGCTCTTCGTGGGGTCAATTGTCCGGCGGATCAATTGTCCGGGAGATCAACTGTCGGCGGGCCAATTGTCATGGTACAGTATCTACCCAACATTATGGCCGTATTTAGTGACCAGATTGGAATAGTCAGGTTCTACCTTAGCCATCCAACCATTGTTTTATTTTGTTTATTTATTTTCGGGAAATCGACAGGAAAATTGTCAGAAGGAAATCTTCTCCAACTCCTTCCCACCCTATTTCTTTCCACGGCACAAAACGCCCTAATTGGGGATCAGCCCCGGATCTAGGGGGAGGGGGGGGGGCAAACCGGAGCGCCTGCCGGCGGCAGTTTTAGGGGGCGCCAAAATCGTAATTTATGTGTTTGATTGAACAAAATAACCTGGTATCCAGCGCACATTCTTCTATAGATTTTCATTAGATTTTAAAACGCCCAGTTGGTTTTTTGAACACATCCAAGTTGTTTTATGAATGTATCCTGCAAGCTATGACGTACACTATGCATTCGTGCGTAGTGTACGTCATAAGTTCTCAACGTGGGCGATAACCCCCTCCTTATGGGCGTTTGAGGACTTTTAGGGGGGCAGTAGAAGTCCCAGAGAAAATTAGGCGGCGTTGAAATGGCACAGTGAGGGTGTGGGCTGGTAAAAAAATATGTTCTAAAAAAGCCAAAAAAACACGCTAATCACTTACTAATAAGTAAGGAGGCGTTCAAGTATTACGTAAGATTTTTGACCCCCCTCCCCCCCATGTAACGCGCCGTAACGTTTTTCCGTTCCAAACGTTACGTAACGCTCAAGTGACAATTTTTACCAGAAAGTCACAATTAAGTTGCGCAAAGTACTGGAAAGTCGCTAAAATGCCTTTTTTCGTTTTGTAATAAATAAAACAAGAGATTTCCAGAACGAAAAGGATTGCCAACTTGGAAGATTATAATTCCCTAGTTTGTTTTTATCTAAACAGAGAAAAACATGTTACTCCCCCCCCCCCCCCCCCCCCCCCCCCTCGTAACGCACAGTAACGTTTTTAAGTGCGTTACGTAATACTTGAACGGCCCCTAAGCAAAGTAAACTTTAATACTAGTTAATTTTGGTTATTGTATGTATTGTATAATCATTTTAATCACGTGTGAAAAAATTCACGTATTTCGGTAGTTCGGGAAGTGGATGAAAATTGAATTGAAAAATTGAGACCCCCCCCCCCCCCCCCCCCGCCCCTACTAGTGGGAGCAACTATCAAGTTTCTGCTTCGGTTTGAAAAAATCGTAGATCCGTTGGGGATTGGGGAATGGGGATGTCATGGTCCCATTGGCCTCGGACAGTTGGGAACAAAAAACTAGTTTAATGGACATTATCTGGATATAAATAATTATTTATGGATCCTAATGCAAAAGTAAAGAATTATTATAAATAAAGAATCTCCACTCAACCGTCAAGTCACGCTTTGTGTATTCAATCACATCATCAGATTTGTCCCATTTTAAGGCAAAAAAAATGTGGTCACCTACAGCCTTACTCATCATCGCAAAATAAGATTACACCTCGGAGCAAGAGCGGGTTAGGTGAAATTGTTACTCAACATGGTGGGTTAATCGCGCGCATGCGCGTGTTTTTACCGAGTCGCTGTACCGGGAGATGTAGTAGCTGTCAGAATTTAAACCACCCGCTCACCAGGGTTAACTCAGTACCCCGTGCGTTGTAACTGACGAAATGGCGAACTTTTATGAGAATCTTGACATTTTGAACGGAGCTTTGGCAAATATTGACCGTATTCGCAGCATTCGTGCACCACGGCCACGGAAAAGGTTTAAAAAAGGTACGATCCATTTGCGGCACTCACGGAAGGAGATTTTAGGTGTCTAAATATAGATTTACCAAAGTCAACGTTGTGTTGACGCGTGTTGACGTATGAATAAACGTGAAGTTGGCAACACGCCGCGAAATGCTAAATGGGTCGCGTTTTTGAGCTTTGGAGCAGTGTTGCTACCGTAAAAAAATCATAACAGCTGTCGAGAAACATTATGATGATGAGTAAACATTTTTACCCTGAGCAGTGTAAGCTTACTCCACTGTGTAGCTACAGAGCCGCTACAGAGCCGTGGTACGGTTTTATGATGAGTAAGGCTGCTTGTGTATACTGCGCCACAGACTGAAGTTATAATATTCATCAATCTGCAGTAAAAACTCAGCATTACTAATAAACGTCGGGTAAATTTTATACAATTTATATACAACCCTGTATGTTAAAACATTACGAATTAATATATATCATATAAAAAAGAACAAGACCCAGAAAAATAAAAAGCTAAAGGTCGCAAAAGGGACTCGAACCCTTGATCTCTCGTCTTACCGGGATAAGCGCCATAACCAATTCGGCCACTGAGACATCTTATGTTTAAGTAATTTTTTTCAATCTCGTACTTCAAATTCAGAATTAACAATATTACAGTTAAAAATTTGACCGAGGAGGATAGGGTCCCATTAGCTCAGTGGTAGAAAAGAGCCCAGCAAGGCCACAAAGTCCTGGGTTCAATTCTTAGGCTCGACCATATCTTTTTCTGATTTTTCTTTCTCTTCGGTGATCAAATATTACAATTTGATTTTTTATTCATTAAGTTAAAATAAAAAAATAAATGTTTTATCAGTTCCAATCACGTCCAGTCCTCCATTAATGAATTTTCTACTACATGGCACACCGTTTTAAATACTAATACATATCAGCCTTACTCATCATCGCAAAATAAGATTACACCTCGGAGCAAGAGCGGGTTAGGTGAAATTGTTACTCAACATGGTGGGTTAATCGCGCGCATGCGCGTGTTTTTACCGAGTCGCTGTACCGGGAGATGTAGTAGCTGTCAGAATTTAACGTACCCCGTGCGTTGTAACTGACGAAATGGCGAACTTTTATGAGAATCTTGACATTTTGAACGGAGCTTTGGCAAATATTGACCGTATTCGCGGCATTCGTGCACCACGGCCACGGAAAAGGTTTAAAAAAGGTACGATCCATTTGCGGCACTCACGGAAGGAGATTTTAGGTGTCTAAATATAGATTTACCAAAGTCAACGTTGTGTTGACGCGTGTTGACGTATGAATAAACGTGAAGTTGGCAACACGCCGCGAAATGCTAAATTGGCCGCGTTTTTGAGCTTTGGAGCAGTGTTGCTACCGTAAAAAAATCATAACAGCTGTCGAGAAACATTATGATGATGAGTAAACATTTTTACCCTGAGCAGTGTAAGCTTACTCCACTGTGTAGCTACCGCGACGCTACAGAGCCGTGGTACGGTTTTATGATGAGTAAGGCTGAATATGTTATGTTAATATAGTTGTAATTAGCCATATAGTCGAGGCGTGTCCAACCAGCGGTCCAATTGAAGATTTTTTTGCGACCCAATGTAAAGTTTTCAGTTTTCTAGGTACGGATTTTTGTATTTATACAAAAAAAAATACGTTGGCGCGTATACAGTCAGTTTATGCCTTCTAGCAATGAAGGTCGCGGTTTCGCATTAAATTTAATGATTTAACAAGTATAATATTATATATTTAATATTATCTTCATAGAAAAATCGCAACTGAGGTGGCTTGGGCATGTACTAAGAATGTCGGAAGACCGAATTCCAAGGAAGATACTGAGTGCGATTCCAGAGGGTAGACGTCCAGTGGGCCGCCCCAGACACAGTTGGGCGAGGCAACTCCAGAAACTGTGTGAGGAGAGTATGGGTCTATCAGGGACAGAGGCCGAATAATCAGCACAATACAGGGACGTATGGAGGAGCCTTGTCGATGCAATGGGTCCCCGACCCGAACAGGATAAGGGGTAGAAGATGATGATGATGATTTAATAAGTGGAGGGTGAGTGCAAAGGACATACAAAGACTCGTGTGTAGTCAGTTTATGCCTTCTAGCATTGAAGGTTGCGGTTTCACAATATTTGCAATTTTGGACACCAAATTACCGGTAACAGTTAAGGTGATACACTAGTTCCTGAAAAATTGGAAATCGGAAGGGCCCGCCTCTTTTTGGAAGCGATTATTAAGGGCCCGCAACCCGAATTTCTACCGATTTCTTACATATCTCCCCTAAACACGGTAAGTTTTAAAGCTCTCAAAAAATATATGTTATTCTTGAAGATAATATCTAGACTTTGCCCGCGCCGAAACGCAAATTATATAAAATTCCCTCGATAGAAAAAAATCGCAAAGTATGCTCCAAAAATTATTATTAACACGTTTGTTTCAGATATTTGAAAAATTTCACAGTGTTTCTTTAAATGCTGTTTACGATAATGCCCGCGAGATTTTTGCTCTATTTTATACGAGTCGTGTTTTATTAAACATTTTCGCAATTTTCGCATCGATTTTGTCGCTGTAAATGTTAGCGCTCTCCTCTAACATTCGTAATTTCGTATCTCTCCATCTTCTTCTTTTCGGGCCCGGTTGCAGAGCCTTAAGCTCAGCCCTTTGACGGCCACCGTGGCCTAGAGATAAGGCTCTTGACTCACAATCCGAAGGTCGCGGGATCGAATCCCGGCGTGAGCAAATAAGTTTCGTTGGGTTCATTTGTGTGATTTCACAATTAATTAATTGAAAACTAATAATACATAGTATATTTGCGGTACGTTCCAGAGTGGAAGATACTCTCAGTATGGCTTTGGTGTAAGACCACCATTCAGAATAGGAAGGTTGCTTTAAATGGCTTTTCCCGCGTTTGGTAACAAGATCTGAATAGTCAGGTACTTCCCCACCTTCCTCTTCCCACCCCTCCCCACTATTTTTTTTTTAAATTGTGTATTACAGACTGTGTGTCTATTTACAATACCCATGTGGCAAAACTACACCTTTATGGGTAAACAATTAAAATATCGTCAGCCTCACAACATATCCCAATTGGGAATGCCATAGTCCCATTGGCTCCAGACGGGAAGAGCTGGGACTCTTGTGGGGTATTCATATTTTTTTTAAATCGAGTGCAGTTTCCACGCGGTAGAAGCGAAACTTTACCAAAACAATCAAAACAATACTTGAAAAGTGAGTTTATAATCAAAGCGACCAATGAGCACAGACCTAACGTAATTTCCGTTTCATATCTCAACCAATAGCCTTTAAAAGTGACAACATTATCAAAGCATAAACTTACGAATACCGACAGTAACTACACGACAAAATACACTATTCTACTGTAGCATTCATAAGCGGAACTACATTGCCCACTCTCCAATACAACGATTTCACAATATGAGAAATCAGTACTTAGGTGATATTGACATATTTAGCATAAACTTGGCGAAATTTGTTGATCTTGTGAAAAACTTATTCCAAAAGTATTCCTAAACCTATCTGTTTTTTTCTGAAAACCTATGAAATCACTGTATTTTTGTATTTTTATGACTTGTGTGCTTTATTATCAAATTTTATTTTTATTATTTCTGTATATGTTTAAAAATGTTGAACAACTTTTTGTGATGCTTCAAAGTAAAAACGGCGGCAAGTTTATAATAGGATGCGTATATTTCCCGCCATCCTCTGCGCCACAACAGCATATAAATCATGTTGAAGATGTGGAAATTTTAAGATTTAAGTACCCCAGTGCCAAACTTATTGTAATTGGAGACTATAACTTGCCAAATGTATCTTGGAACCATGATGACCCTCAATTATCTGGTATTAATATGTCTACTGCTAATCCTAGTGAGAGGGAGATACTGGGTATGTCTAATTTCTTATCAATCCCCCAACTAAACACTGTCACTAACGTGAATAACCGTCTTCTTGATTTAGTTTTCTGCAGTACTTCTGCTACGGTATGTAAGTCTTTAGAAGAGCTATTACCTGTAGATGCTTATCATCCCCCTCTGGATATAATTATCTCTCTTCTTAACGACAATGATCATAAAAATGTCAAGTCATGTTATAACTTCTTTAAAGCAAATTTTCCAAATATTTCTGATTACTTAAATACAACTGATTGGTCCTTTCTGGAAAACACAGATATTAATAACAACGTAAATAAATTTTATGCAATTCTAAATGATGCCATTGCAAATTTTGTGCCCCTTCGAAAAGATAAAATTGTAAATTTTCCAAGTTGGTTTAGTACTGAATTGATCACTTTAACATACAACAAAAAAAATGCTCATAAAAATTACAAGCGATCGAGATTATCAACTGATTATAATGAATTTCAATTATTAAGAAAAGAGTGTCATAAAATGTCTAAAATGTGTTATAAAAATTACATTGATAAAATTGAAAATGATATTCATGTAAACATAAAACAATTTTGGAACTACACTAATTCTCAAAAAAGTAATAATTCGGGTATTCCAGCTTCTATGAATTTCAATGGAAAAATTGGTTGTAGTGTTCAAAATATTGTAAATTTATTCGCTGATTATTTTAAGTCTGTTTATGAAAAGGATATACCTGATAAAGAAATTCCCAAATTCTCGACGAAACTTAGTCTGAACATATCTGAAATTCACATTGAAATTAATGATATTAAAAAGCATGTAAATTTGTTAGATGCTAGAAAAAGTGCTGGACCTGACAACATTCCTCCTGTGTTAATTAAAGAATGTCTAAACAGCTTATCTGTTCCTCTTTGTCTAATTTTTAACCAATCATTAATGACAGGCTGTTTCCCTAATATATGGAAACATAGTTTTCTAACACCTATTTTTAAAAAGGGAGACAAAACTGATGTTACGAATTACAGACCGATATGCATCCAATCATCGATACCTAAACTTTTTGAAAAAATAGTACTTGATAAAATATCTACAAACATAAAAAAAATTATAACTCCCCACCAACATGGCTTTTGTTCAAATAAATCAACCTTAACTAATTTACTAATATACGAAAACTTTATATCTAAATCCTTAGCAAATAGATGCCAGGTAGACTCAGTATACACTGACTTCAGCAAGGCATTTGACAAGGTGTGTCATAAAATATTAATCAATAAATTAGCAAAACTTGGAATTTACGGTAATTTACTAAATTGGTTTGCTAGTTATTTGTTCGAAAGAATTCTTAGTGTAAAAATAAATGGCGCAAATTCATACGAATTTATAGCGACAAGTGGAGTGCCTCAAGGCTCTCATTTAGGGCCCATTTTGTTTATAATATTCATAAATGATATTGTTGATGTATTTACTGATATAAACGTTCTACTGTTTGCAGATGACATGAAACTATATAAAGAAATTAACCACATTAATGATTGCATTACACTACAAACTAACTTGAGATATCTTTTTGAATGGTGCTCTGTCAACAAACTAGCATTGAACATAAATAAATGTCAGTTCATTCATTTTTCCAAAATAAATAATCCAATATTATTTCAGTATTCATTAAATGGTGAAAATTTAAATTGTGTTAGTGAAATTATTGATCTAGGCATTATATTCGACAGTAAACTCACCTTTGTATGTCATATTAATAATATTATCAATAAGGCTCTTAAGACTCTTGGTTTTGTGTTGAGAGCTGCAAAAGACTTCAATAATTTGGGCACATTTATCATGTTATATAAAACCCTTGTCAGATGCAAGGGCGGATCCAGCTTTGGCGCCAGGGGGGGGGGGGTCACATAGCGCCAGGGGGGGGGTCACATAGTCGTGGTCAAGTCACAAGAAGTTATAATTTAATTTTTATAATAATAGATACAAGTAAAAAGTAGGTCCACCTAGGTCTTGGACCCAGCCCAGGGGGGGGGTCATGACCCCATGACCCGCCCTTGGTCAGATGCCAACTTGAGTATAACTCTACTTTATGGTCTCCCTTTTACAATATTCATTCAGAAAACATTGAAAAGATTCAACGTAAGTTTCTAAGGTTTATTAACTATAAATTGCATATTCCTATACAAAATATTGATTACGATTACCTCCTAGATAAAATATCACTATTGAAACTTTCGGAAAGAAGAATTAGCACAGATTTGATACTATTACATAAAATACTGCATTACAAAATTGACTGTCCTGAATTACTTCAATTTATCAATATCCATGTTCCCAAAAAATCATGCCGACATTTATTACCCTTTTACTTCAATAACACCAAGACACTAGCTTATCTAAATTCTCCTATTCCGAGACTTCACAGTCTCGGAAATAAATATTCTAATTTGGGCGATATATTCCATATTAAAAATAATCGGTATAAATATTGTATATTTTCTCACTTTTATTCTTTAAGACACAAATAGACCTATGTACCTACCAAACAACTTCTGTGCTACTACTGTATTGTTTCGAAGAATCTCTTAAATTCAATTATATATACGAGGATTCTTAGTTTCTGTTTATATTTTTATCTATGTATTTTGTTTTGTATTTTGTTTTGTGCTTTGTTGCAACGTTTTCTGTCATTATCTTCATATTTTCTTTGTTGTTTAAATTTTTAAGTATTTACTTTGATACAAATAGTTTGTAAAAAATTTATAAGAAAAGCCCACTAGGGCGTGTAATAAATAAATAAATAAATAAATTAAATTAAAAAAATAATCAGTCATGAATTATCTGTATGTACTACCAAAATGTAAAAGCCCTTTGGGCGTTAAATAAATAAAAATAAATAAATAAAAAGCAGCCAATGAGCGCAGTTGATGCGTCGCAGGTGCAATAATTTTTTAAGTAATCGTCATTTCCGTTTCATCCGAAATCCAAATCACAGCGAGGCTAAATAAATTTCACTTCAAAAATAAAAAAAAGTAATATTTTTTTGGCCCACCGAACAATTTTGGTTTGGCCCCCCTGATATAGCCCGTGCTTAGCAAACAATAGAAACAATGGCCGTCGCTGGTGGCTAATTACTGATCGGGTAACAAACGATCAATTGGCAACAATTAATAATATTATTTATAGTAATGATCTGCCCACTACCATTATTGTGACTCCATTCAATAAACAAGAACATTGTGATATTGTCTGCTTACAAACTATCTCTCCACGGCTAAAGTCATTTCAAGCAACGCAACGTTTCAATTCTGAATGTTAGTGTTAAATCTCTCGCTAGGTGGCGTCGAGACAAATTATGCCTACATTTTTTGGGGAAATACTTTAAAGTATTTCAAACAATGTCTCTCTCGCAAAAATAAAGTTGGTTGTTTTCATGTGGAAAAATATAATAAACAGTAATTGTTGAATGATTAGATGAATGATTGTTGGGTATTAGATAAGCCGCCATAGCTCAGTGGTCAGAGCACCTGACCGGCAGTCAGAAGGACACGGGTTCAAGTCCCGTTGGCGGCAAGTGTCTTTTCTCGGAAGATTTTTCAATGTAGATGTTTTGTAGTGTTTCAGGCTGATAATTATTGCTTATAATAATTGTTACAATTTTTTAAATATAATATTCGCAAACTATAATTTATAAGCTTTAATTTATAAACTGTAATTTATCAGCGTTATTTTATAAACCGTCATTTATAATCTATAATTTATAAATGACAATTTATAAATAATTATTTTTTATGAATAGTGACATGAAGTATTTGTTTGCGCCCTCCGAATTCTAGGTTGAGTACCTACCTTACCCCTAGTCCACAGTCCACAGGCCCGTTATGTGTTAACTAGTCAGTATTAGAACAGTGTGCAGTGGTAGTGGTAGGTACCTAAACAAGGCCTCGGACAACAATATACAATACAGACGATCGATTAATGAAGCGAATCCATTTGTAGATTCAAGGGCGAATAACTAAATGCTGTAAACCGCTTCAAATCGGTTCCCATTCCTGCGGGAATGAATAGACGCTGAGTTGGTGCTTGTTTACATGAAACATTCTGTCAGCAACCACCATAGTCGATATATATACATAGAGACACTGATTCATAGCTTTAATTTTTGAGAAATATAGCATTCATTATTGAAAAATAGCTTTTATAGCTTTAATTTTGCGTTTTCATAGCGTTTATAGCTAAATAGGATGACGTCAAGGAATGGGAGTCGGCAAGAGGGGAAAAACAATTAAATTAGCAAAATCACTTGAAACATGTTTATTGTATTATAGTTTGAAACTCAACATAGCACATGTTACTTCTATATAGTGTGTCATGTCGTTCTACTATATATTAATACAAGATTATAGCGACTAAAAAATCTATTTGCGTCAACACTATTCACAGTCATCAGAGCTGTCTCAGCAAAATCTCTGTGAACAATTTTGACAGCTAAGAGTAGCTGAATTATATCCACAGTGACTCCATCCCTCACTTGCTCTACAAGTATCTTTGAAAATAGCTGTTACCTTTTTAGGAATTTACTGTCATAAACAGATTTGAATGTTGGTGCAAGCCTACTTTTACTTGCTAAAAGAATAGCCTCTGATCGCTGGATATTCTGGCCTACAATCGCAGGATTCAACATTTTACCTGCGTGCTCAAGAAATAGATTAGTGCTGTTGTCTTGACGGTTCAGCATATGAGATGCCAGTTTCACAGAACGCTTCGGACAACTCTCTTATTTGGGTTAAGACAACCTGGTTCTTTACCTCCTGCACAACTTTTAGGCCACGTCCGGATAGGCAGGCGGCTTGCTTAGCGCCTAGAGCCTAGCGAGTCACCTAGCGAGTAGCTTAGGAAAACAAACGTTCTAGAATTTTCACGACCGGCCGTACTGCGCGCTTGGTGCCTAGAGAGACGCCTAGCGTCTATCGAAGTAAACCAACGTGTTGGTTTTTTGCCACTAGGCGCGAGGCATTTTAGAAGTAAAAAATGTATGAAATATTAATTGAATCAGTTTTAAAAAGAGAACCTTGTCTTTGATGCGGAATCCAGCTAATAAAAAAGCTCCATAAAAATGCAAACTATAGGAAGAGGTAGCAATCGAAGTAGAAAAAGATGGTTTGTACTGAAAAGTGATTTATTTATGATGATATTTTTTTTACATTGAGAAGTTAATTATGGTTATGAATTTTCGTTATTTGTTTTTGGGGTGTTATGCCGTGTTGCAGCTCACCTGCCCTGATGATGGACACTGTAACGCTGCCCGAAACGTTGATTAAAGAAGGAGATGGAGTAACACGGCATAACACCCCAAAAACAAATAACGAAAATACTTTTGGCCGTGAAAATCTAAAAACGTACATGGTTATGAATGTATATTGTGGTTATGGCGTTGGATTATGTTTTCAGGCAATGAGTTGTTCTGCCATGTAATCAATCCAATTCCGTTGAAATAATTCAACAAAATTTCTCTGGTTTGTAATGCACTGTTTAAAAGTCTATATCGTTTATACAGAATATTTAACTCCCCATGACTTGACCGTGACTTATTTATGTCATGAACCCAATATGATGGATAAGACCGTGAAATGGAATATTTTAAATATGAATTTTCTGTAAGTAGCAGTTTTGGAACTATTTTTGGCACCTAGCGACCCACCACACAAACCACCTTCAGTGCGGCCACCATGTATCCTAGCAAGTAGCCAGAGTGCAAGCCACTAGGCTCTAGGCGCTAAGCCAGCCACCTGCCTGTGCGTTCGTAGCCTTAAGGTTTTGGCAGGGAAAACACCATCACTCATTTTTTTTTAAAGTACCTACAAAAATTTCGGTGCTATTTCGCGTTTTAACGTATTTATCGCTAAAAACACCATTTGTCGCTTTAATTCGCGACTATATCGTTAATGCGATGAATCAGTGTCTCTATATATACATAATAGCAGACCCGGTCAAACGTTGCTGTGGCTTACGAAACACAACGCCACGCCATTTCCCAACCTTTATAACCAACGTCAGTCTGCTACCTTTATTTATATATTTCAACCAATTTACACAAAACCTTGACAAATTATGTACCTAAAAACCTTCCCCATGAATCACTCTTATCTATTAGTCAAAACCGCATGAAAATCCGTTTCGTACTTTAAAAGATCTAAGCGCGCAGACAGCGGGAGCGACTTCATTTTATACTATGTAAAGATACAGATAATTTTAAATAATTAAATCGATCGTACCGAACTTCTATACCTAATTAATGTTAGCATACCTTGATTTTTATACTGTTTTTGTAAATAAATAAATAAAAATAAATTATTTTTGTGCTGTGCACCTAATTCTAAGCAGAATGCATCTTCTCTACTATAGAATTTCAGAATATAAAAAATAGTTGTAATATAAATAATATTTTACGTGGTTTTAAAAATGATTATCTAAAATAAATATAATGTACATCATTTTAATAATATTGTGTTTTAACAAGGGTGTTTTTTAACAAATGAGGGAGGGGGGGTTTCGGAATAGAGATGCCACGAATATTCGGCTACTATTCGGTATTCGGCCTATCTGGCTTCTTTTTTTACTATTCGGTATTCGGCCGAATAGTTCGCAATATTCGGCCGAATGGCAATCATGAAAAAAATGCACAATAAATAACACAATACTCACAAAAATTTCTATTTTATCAGAACTTTAATACTTAAAATCTATCAGTGGTAAGTTTTGTCAAATGAAAACAATATTCGGTTTCGGCAAAATCACTATTCGTGGCATCTCTAGTTAGGAAGTTGAAACCCCCCAAGGGGTCGGAAAAAAGTGAATATTACGGGGCATACATTATTACGTGAGCAGTTTTTATTTCAATCTATACCCCCCCCCCCCTTCATGAGATAAATTTGGGACACTTCGTATATTCTCTTCAAGTAACGTAAGATTTTGCTGAACCCCCCCCCCCCCTTTTGAGCTCACGTTATTAATGTATGCCCCCTTACGAGTATTATAATATAATAAACATTAATTTAATTGTGAAGTGTAATTTATCAACTTTAATTTACCTAATTTAGAATCGCGTTTTATAAACTACTAGCAGACCCAGCAAAACGTTGATGTGGCTAACGAAACCTTTATAACCAACGTCATCTGTTAAATAAAATCCATGCCACGCTGCCCGCTGCCGCTTGGCCAGATAAATTATGAATTTCAACCAATTTACACAAAACCTTAACAAATTATATACCTAAAAACCGACCCCATGAATCACTCTATATGTATATTAGTGAAAACCGCATGAAAATCCGTTGCGTAGTTTAAAAGTTCTAAGCGCACATACAGCGTTAGCGACTTCATTTTATACTTAGTAAAGATAAAGATAATGTATAAACAACTGTGTTTTTTAAATTACAATTAATAATCTATAATTTATTAACTACAATTTATGAAATAAATCGCGATTTATAAACAATAATATAAAAATTACAACCCATAAGCAATTATTTTATTATCGTTATTTGTTTTTGGGGTGTTATGCCGTGTTGCGCTACCTCCTTCTTTAGCCAACTTTTCGGACATCGTTGCAGTGTCCATCATCAGGGCAGACCCGGTAGACACGGCATAACACCCCAAAAACAAATAACGAAAATGCTTTTGGCCGTGAAAATCTTAAACCGTATCTGAATAATGTATTAATTATAATTTATAAGTTAAAGTTTATAAACAACAACCTATAAACTATAATTTATAAACCCTAATTTATAAATTACAATTTATAAATTAAAATTTTTGAACAATAATCCATAAACTCTAACTTATAAATTACAATTTTTGAGTTAAAATTAATAAGCATCAATCTATAAACTCTAATTTATAAACTAATTATTGTCGAACTATATCAAGGAATCACCTCTCGAAGCAACAACGCACACAACTAAACCGGCTTGACACGTCGTAATATGAGAGTCTCTCTCTTCGCCAATATGTAGTTATAAAACAACCTTTAAAATACCAACCCGCCACTTTAAAAGTCACAACTAAATCAGCCAAACATTGCTTTACAATATTCAAGATCAATTAGGGGATTACTATTATTTTTACAGCACCAGATTTAAATGTCCGGGTTAAATCATACACTTCCCCAAATGATCATCTAGTGAATCCACGCTATGCAATTGCACTGTATAAGTGTTATAAATACAAAACAATACAAGAACAACATTTATTATTATTATTACTATTATTATTATTTATTTTTATTATTAAATAAAAATAAATAAATAAATTACTAGGTCTTCTAAAATGACTCTTCAAGAACGCAATAAAAGATTTTTGCTATTCGCACAAATTTAATAGCTTCAATATTTATTTATTAGCCTATCAGGCCAATTTGTTCTCATAGAAATCATTGTGTCTCCCTTTACATCACGGTTAGAAACATGATCGAAACGGTGTTAGAAAGAGAAAATACAACGCTTTATATTCAAATCTAAAAGTTAGCTACAGAATAATTAAAATATACAACTTTATGAAACCAAAGTTTCCAACTGCAATTTGAAAAAAAAAATTTAACTTTGACAATTTTTCATTAATTATTTTTACATGAAATGACAAAAAATGAGTTGACGATAACGTTTATAATGCATTGTCCTAATAAAATATGTGTGTGTTTTTATTTATTTTTTTATTATATGTAATTTTAGTTAGAAAAAATGTGAGGTGAGCCTTTTTTTTAAGCTTTTTTAAGTTTGCATTCAAAAATTTTGTATTTAAAAAATTGCATGTTTATTAAATTTGAGAGCGTATTTTATCACCTTTCAAAAACAGATTTTAGTTTTTGAATGCGTTCAGAAATAATCCATTTATTTGTATTTTATTGCAAAGCGAAATATTTTGACTTTCCGACTAAATAGGTTCGAGTGCTGAGGGAAATGTTATTATTATTATAATTTGAGTTATTCCAGATATTTATGTATTTACTTTCCCTCCAAAAG
Source organism: Limnephilus marmoratus (assembly GCA_917880885.1). Classification (NCBI taxonomy): domain Eukaryota; kingdom Metazoa; phylum Arthropoda; class Insecta; order Trichoptera; family Limnephilidae; genus Limnephilus; species Limnephilus marmoratus. Next base: position 1,362,353 of record OU862930.1, read on the forward strand.
AAAAACCCTATATTACTGTATTTTTTCTTGTTTGGTATATATTGCCACCTGTCTGCAATGCTGAAAAGCTCACCGTGTACTATTAGGTACTATAATATTATAATAAAATATATATTAGGTAGGTACCTAAATACCTGGTTTAAAAAATGCAATCCTCGCGTAATAATCAGCATTCTAGTTAAATATAAAAGATTTACTTATTAGCCAGTTTCGTGAAAATGTGTTTTATTGGTTATAACATTACAGATGATGTCGCGAGCTGTGAAATGATTGTAACATTATTTAGGTGGGAGGAACGAAACCCTCAGCCGGGAGATGGGAAATGGAAACAGGGAGAATCGCGAGAATTCTAGGGGCAAGTTTAACATAACCTAAAAACATTCTGCGATGACGCAAGGAAAGCGTGTTACCACAAAGCGTTTATATACAACAAACAGAGCATAACTTCCATAATTTTATAAACAGAATTTCAGACTTATTACTTAATATTATAGCATTAACTTTTAGAGAGAATTGGTTTGCTCTCTGCTCAAGATGGCGGAATATATTTCAACTAAGCACAGTGTTTACAGTATTTACGCTTGTACAATGTCAGTCAAATACTAATTCATACGATAAATTAAATATTTGTATATATATTTAATGATATTTCAATTAATATTTCTTGAAATGAGCACGTTTTCTGATGCAATTTCAATCGTTGATAGGCGTACTTTTCGCAGCGCTTTTATGGTGTGTTTTAGTGAAATTTTTCAGTGTTTTCTTGTGTGTTTAATAAAAGAAAGGTGTACTCACCGTTTGCCGAGTGCTTTTGAAATTGTTCATGATGATGCATGTCTTGAGACACCGTCTTTTGTTCAAACGTCCGATAGCTCTCATGTCACGGGAACTACTGCTGAATTTTGGCGGCTTGGCTCTGAACTGCCGAAGCCGGGTGTTGACGGAACTGCTGTCACGTACAACCCCAACCAAACATTAATAATTGACCACCACACCGAGAAACTCGACCAAAACAACGCGTCAAATGATCACACAATACAAATCGCAAGAATCTTACTACTCGGGGTTGTTATGTTACTGGCGCTTTTCCAAAATTCCTTGGATTTGTGAAATGTTTTCCGCGGGCACCACACCAAAACGCTCAACCAAAAAGCGAAACGCTGCGCAAGTGTATGACATTTTTAGTAAGTGGTTTGGTTTTTTCTCTTGTGCACCCATTGAATGAGCTCCACGTTGTTAAAACACGAAATACCAAACTTCAATGCCACCAACCGCCCACCCTTTCCAGATATATTATAAAGTCGTAAGGGAAATATCTATCTACCCGTACTTGCACTTTTACAAACGGTACTAATTGCTGTCTCGTGGCCAAAAACCAAACAATTTAACATAATATTCAATGAAAAAATACGCATTTTCTGTTAACATATCTTCACAAAGTTTTAAACGCCTAATTTAAAGCAAAATCATTTCTACTACTTTCGTTCTGTCAACTCTAGCGGACTTTCTCCGAAGCTCTCATGAAATCGAATTTCCTTCAATGGCAGGGAAAAACTGTAGGAACTTCTGTCATTTTCAAATACAACAGGTAGTTTGATCTTTTTGCATACACCCACAAAATATACCTGAAAAATGTTTCAAGAAAAATTTCTTTAATTACTTGGTACGTGAGCTTTAGTGCGTAATTCATAGATGGAATGCTGAGTAAATGAACCGGCTCTGAGTCAAACGGCTCGCCGGCACCAGTATGGCGAACTCTACACTTTTGATTATTGTGATCCGCGGACATTTATTCCAAATCGTAATATTTATTGAACGTGTAGACTAGTGTACGTATCACAGTAAGGATCACAGGATTTCTAAATGTATGAACTGATCGAATTTTCCAAGTTTCGTATTTTCTCTTAATCAAAGTTAAAATTTCCTCTTAAATTATAACGTTTCTAAAGTTATTAATTTTAAATACATAGGTATAGGATTTCAAAAGATTTTTTTTAATATTTATATTGAGGGATCAGTAGGATTTATAGGTCCAATTAGGAGTTCCACCGAGCCGAACCCCCTAATATGAAAATATCTGGAGTCGGTGAATTATTTTCCCATTTGGTCTCTTTGACATGTTGTTCTTGTATTATTTTGTATTTATTATGCTTATATAGTGCAATTGCATAACGTGGATGGACTAGAATGACTAGATGATCATTTGTGGAAAAGTGTGTGAAAGGGTTAAGTTTTTCCTGTGGGAAAAATTGAAGATCTGAAAAAAATCGGAAGATTTTATGTACTACCTTGTCTGCTTTATTATATACTAGCTTTTTCCGCGGCTTCGCTCGCATGGTATTAGGGAGGTTCCCACTCTGCCTCCTCCACCTCCCCCCCCCCTCTCCCCTCCCGCATTTATTTGAAGTACTCCCCTAATAATTTGAATCGAATAAAGAATTATAGATATCTTACTAATCGTGCCACCTATTGCATTTTTTTTACAAATTTCATAATGCCAGAGCTCTCAGCTATAGCCTATATGTTGTTCTGATGTATGAGCTACATTATTGTAAAGTTTCATTAAAATCCATTCTTTAGTTTTTGCGCGAAAGAGTAACAAACATACATCCATACATACATCCATACACGCATACATCCATACAAACTCTCGCCTTTATAATATTATAGTAGGATTAACCATACATATATATTTTTGTATATATACAGGGTGTTAAGGGACTTACTTTAACCAGTGATTCCTGACATTATTTGGAGTAAAAAATGTAAATGAAATTTTGGTCTCCGGTGACTTTTTTTAACCATTTTTTTTTTCAAAAATTTTTTCTTCAAAATCAAACAAAAAAAAAATTCTTCCGCATGTCGTCACTGGTCACTCAGCCGGGTGTCCGACGAACCCCTTACCCAGCCTCCAGCTGTTCAACAACGACCATTTTTTAAGTTTTTGTAGAAAAAAAAAAAAAACATCAAAAAAGTCACCGGAGACCAAAATTTCATTAACATTTTTTACTCCAAATAATGTCAGGAATCACTGGTTAAAGTAAGTCAAGTACGTCCCTTAACACCCTGTATATACAGGGTGTCCGGGGGTAAAGTGCATTAACTTCGGGAGGTGATTCTACATGATGGTAGGAGCCTGCCTGGCACCCGACTCGATTGTGATTGGCCCGTATCGTAACAGCGGAAAATAATAAATCTGGCCGTACACGCTGGACTAATTTTATCTTTTTACCTCAAAACTACCCCTAAAAGCTGGAATTTCGAAAAAAGTTACTTTTCTTTTTTACTTGTACTATCATGTAGAATCATCTCCCAAAGTTAATGCACTTTACCCCCGGACACCCTGTATATATATATTTTTTTTTTTTCAAATAAGGAATTATACAATGTGTCCAAAGAAACGTCACTGTCACAATGACGATTGTATTTTCAAACTTTCCAGAGGCAGGTACGTAGGATTTGTGTTATTTCACAATTAATTCATTTAAAATAATATATAGTATATTTGCGGCACGTTCCAGAGTGGAAGATACTATCAGTATCGCCCTGGTGTAAGACCATCATTCAGAATTGAAACGTTGCTTAAAAATGGCTTTAGCTGTGTTTGGTGACCAGATCTGAATAGCCAGGTACTTCCCAACCTTCCTCTTCCCCACCTCCTTCCCCTCCCCACTACCTTCAGCCTCACAACATACCCCAATTGGGGATGCCATAGTCTCACTGGCTCCAGACGGGAGCAGTTGAGATTCTTGTGCGGTATTCACTGTAAAAACAAAAAAAGAAATACAGATTAAAATTAAAAACATCAGAGTGTGCAATTCACACGTGGTAGAAGTGAAACCTTCAGAAAACTGAAGTAGACAAGAGTGTGGAGACTACGAAGCACTTTTTTATCAATGTGAAGGATGGTTTTTTTCCATATTTGTGTCGTCAAATTCCAGTGCACCTTTTCTTATACATTTGGTCACCTTATTAGTATTTGTGTTTTCTTCTACGGAGTCGCTAGATATCGTTTTCTTTGCCTGTTCATTTTGGAGAGGTTTGAAGATTGGATATTGTACAAAAACTTTTTTTTTTTTTGGATTTTGTAGATTTCGATCCTTGGCCCGCTAAATGTCTGCAGAGGTTCGTCGGGCGTTTTATAGCACTACACCAAAGGAGACTTGCATGGGACTGTGGATTTATCGTACTTTTTGCTATCTCATTCTCTCGCAGGCTAAATCCTATAGATGTATGTGTTTGCCTCTTTTTATTGTCGCTCGTTTCCGTTTCATCGAGTTCTAAATCTAAAGAAGTTTTCACTTCAAAAACTGAATAGTGTTCATTTTAAAAAGCAATGTAGGCAACTGCATAACTACTTTTCTTTGTAAGTTATTTATTACGGTAAATTGAAATTACATTATTATAGGAAATATCAAAAAACGTGAAGATATTCGCAATCATTGTTATTTTTCTCAAATCTTTTTCTATTTTTTGTTATGTAATGTATAATATGCACTAAACCTGTCAATTTGTCTTAAATTAAAGCTTCCTAATATGTAATTTATACTTTCTTTTGTATCTATCTAGAATAAATAAATAAAAATTAAAAAATTAAACTTTTTTTCTTTTTTTGAGGCCTTGAGGAAAAAAATCCCTCAGGGCGTATGTCATCTTTTTTTCTTTTGTGGGTATTTTTAAGGAAAGGAAGGATATGAAGTTCTGGGAAGGAAAAAGGTTTGAGGTTCGGGTAGGAGTCTGGGAGTCAATGTATCCAGGAGTGAGAGTAAATATGTGAAATTACATTACGCGGTTACATCATTTTAATGGCAAATGTATAGATATTATATATCTTCAAAAATAACATATATTTGTTTAGGTACTTAAAAACTTCAAATGTTCAAGAGAAAGATGTTACAAAACTGTAGAAATCCGAAATGCCTCGGCTTGAGGCGCCGTATCCCCGCTCAAAAAGAAGATGGAGAGATATGTAATTACAAATAATGTTGGAAAGAGTGCGCTTACACATATTTAAAACTGTAAAATTGAAGCGAAAACTGTGAAAATGTTTAATAAAACACGACTCGTTTCTAATAGAGCAAAAATCTCCTGATGGCTGCCTAAAACAGCATTTATAAAGAAGCACTGTGAATTTTTTCATACCTATAACTTGTAAAATAATTGAAAGAGACATGAAAATAATAATTTTCGGAGCATTCTTTGCGATTTTTTTCTATCGAAGGAATTTCGTTTAATTTGCGTTTCGGCGTGAGGAATGTATAAATATTATCTTCAAAAATAACATAGATTTTAAAAACTTCAAATATGTAAAAAATAGCGGCTGCTTAAAAAGCGGATAATTTGTGGGTGATGGCGAGAATTATGCAGATATCCAATGATCAAAGTCGAGTTGAGATTCCGTTTAAAATGTTCATCTATTATTATAATACAATAATTAGAATTAATTAAAATGTACTCGCCCGTTTTTCCTTCTCTATTTCATCGGAAATCCCACTTCTAAATTCATTCCGCCTGACAACGTGACAAAGTCCCCTTTTAAAGTGAAAACATATTCAGCACCGTTGTGATTTGAAACTCGATGAAACGAAAAAAACACACTAAAAAGATACGAACACATACATCTATAGGATTTAACCTGCGAGAAAATGAGATAGTATTATAGGTCTCCTCTTTGAGCGGTGCTTTGTAGCCTCCCCACTCTTGTCTACATTCGATTTCTGAAGGATTCACTTCTACCGCGTGTGAATTGCACACTCTGATTTTTTTAAATTATATATATTTCCATATAGAGAATCAAAGTCCCCTTTTCTTTGATTCTTTGTATTTCCCCACACCCGCCTTCTAAATTTGCAAGTGCCCGGGGTCATAGGATGAGGTTTGTCCGGGTCTTGGCGGCGGATGCGTCTGCCCACCAACTGCGTGGCAGGCCGGATCGGGAGACACTGGTTGGGAAAACCTTTTGATCTCTCCAGCAGGACTCTTTCGGAACATCGCCTTGCACCGCAATGGGAGGGTTGGGTTCATACAACCGTTACTCCTGGACACACTGACCCCCAAATCCCTTCCCATCCGTCATACTTTTTCCTTCCCAGAATTTCCTCTCCTTCCGTTTACAAAAAGACTCTCCACACGGTATCCCCATGATGACTCATATGTGTTTTTTTTACATTAGCTCCACACAGGAGGCCCTGAGGAAAACAATTTCACTCAAAGCCTACATCATCTTATTTTTAGGAAAGGAATGAGGAAGTTCTGGAAAGGAAATGGGTATTAGGGGTGCGTGAATCTGGGGGTCAGTCTTTCCAGGAGTGACGGACGTATGAATCCATCCCTCCCACTACGGTGCAAGGCGATGTTCCGAGAACATACGGCTGGAGAAGTCAAAGCGACTACCTCAACCATTCTCTCCCGATCCAGAATGCCACGCAGCTGGTGAGCAAACGCATCCACCACCACAAGCCGGACAAACCTCACCCCATAAACTCGGACACCCCTGCTAAATCATCAAATGTAGCGAACCACTTGGGGTGACCTATGGCAGAGGTCTTGGTAATCCAGTAAATGGTTCCCGGGGCGGCGGTACCCACATCCGCCTCCCAAATTGTGTGGAGCTAAAGTAAAAAAATATATAATAATACTCACCCCACACGCTAATTTAATGCGACGAGTTACATGTAAAATTTATATAAGGGTGATCCCCACTTTAGTCTGTAAAGCGTCGATGACACAGGGCGAGTTTACAAGCTACTATCTGGGAAATTCACTATCTGTTAGAAAACTCGCCCAGTGTCATCGTGTTACTTGCTAACTAGCAGATTGTTGTCAATCTACGAAAAAAAGTTGAAAGGTCGTCAACTTTACTCGCCTACACGCTTGCTCCGCTTGCTCGTGATTGGTTTATTTATGTTTCCAACATGGCTACCGATAAACAGCTGATTTCGACTGTCAAACATCTGAAGAATTAGTTCACGCAGGCGTTGTTATTCTTGTTACTGGCGCTAGCAGCGACCTCAGTTTCCTACGCTTCTGAGCGAGTGGACTGTTTTGTGTGTCATCATGACAATCTCACTCGCCGATTTACCCGCTTTTAAACTTAGTAAATAGTAGCTAGTAACCCCGCCCTGTGTCATCGACGCTTAAGTAAGTTCTATGTAAGTGGAGCAAAATGAATGGGTAAGTACCTCCCACTCTGTTCATCATTCTTTTGTCTAATTCTCTCCTACTCGACCGCTTACACCTTCTTGACCATTCTTGACATTTCACTCATATACTCAATCCGGAGACAAATAGCTTCATTTCTCCTTTATGCAAACTGATTTATTTGCTTTAATCCGGGCATGTAAAGCGAATGAACGAGGAAAGGATTATAATATAAGGAGAATATATGACGCAAATATGAATGGTAGAAAAAGTTGAGGACGGCCGAGGAAGACATGGCACGACCACGTGAATCAGATACTTAAGTCGGGCCATGTGAAGAGTCGGAATAATAAAAAAGCATGTATGAGACGATGTATGAATGTGAACGACGCAAGGAGTGAGTGCCAAGATCGAATTTTTTGGCGGTCCATCCTCTCTGCCTACCCCTGTGGGGAAACGGCGTGATTTAGTTAGTTTAATTAGTTAGTGTAATCCCGCAGGCTTCGGGCAAATTCTGCTAGAAAGCCGGAATATCTTCGCTTTGCAATAAAATACAAATAAATGGAATATTTATGATCGTATTGGAAAACTAAAAACTGTTTTAGAAAGATGATAAAATAAGCTTTCAAATTTTATTCTTAAAAATAAACGTATCATGTTTTTAAATATTAAAAATTTGAATGCAAACATTAAGAAAAATCGAGTGCAGTTTACACGAGGTAGAAGCGAAACTTTACCAATACTATCTCAACCAATGAAGAACCAAGGAGCCTTGAAAAGTGATGTCATAATCAAAGCGGCCATTGAGCGCAGACCTAGCGTCATTTCCGTTTTATATCTCAACCAATAGGAGCCTTAATGGGAATTTGATGCTTCGCAGGTGCTGTTCTCGTCATTTCCGTTCCATCCGAATTCCAAATCACAACGGGGCTGTAGAAGTTTCAATCCAAAAATCAATATTGGTTTACCTTGTTTACGTTTTTTTTTAACTAAAATTACTGACGAAAAAAAAACAAAAAACATATTTTATTAGAAAAATGTATTATAAACCCTATTATTAGGTCCTAGGTCCTATTAGGAACCAATAATTCACTAGCAGATATTATTATGAAAAGTGTTTCTGTTGTCAAGTCACTTGCGCCTGTTTGTAGGCAATATCACCAACACATCTGCTATAATTTCGCAGAACATTTATTTTCGGGAGTAATACTTATTTATTCATTTACGGACAATTTTAACAATATAACAATAACACGAAAAAGAAATAGAAATGACAGTGAAAGGAGAGTACATATAAATGAAGAGCATAGACAATATATAATATAAAAGTAAATAAAACAAAGCATGAAGAAAGATTTAAAACGCTTTAAAAAATTACATATTGTGTATTGACTGCCGAAAATCAGTCCAATCAAAATCAAACCCCCCCCCCCCCCTCCCCAGAAGGTATTTTTGTGTACTGTGGAGATTCCATCACAGTACAGAAAACTGTCTCTATTTTTTTTTTACATGAATACCGCACAAGAGTCCCAACTGCTCTCGTCTGGAGCCAGTGGGACTATGGCATCCCCAACTGGGGTATGTTGTAAGGCTGAAGGTAGTGGGGAGGGGAAGGAGATAGGAAGGAGGAAGGTGGGGATAGTACCTGGCTATTCAGATCTGGTCACCAAACACGGCTAAAGCCATTTCAAGCAACGTTCAATTCTGAATATTATTTTAAATTCACACAAGCCCTGCTTATTTATGGGGGCACATCAAATACATATATTGTGTAATTAATTATTGTATAAAATTTATTGTAATTTATGTGAATAAAAAAAAATTAAACATGCATTAAAAAAATTAAAAAATAAAAATGAATAAATTGTGAAATAACACAAATAATCGAATAAAATTTATCTGCCACGCCGGGATTCGATCCCGCAACCTTCAGAGTGCTAGTCAAGAGCCTTACCACTGGACTATGCCGGTCGTCCCATCTCTATTAAACATTTAATTTCTCTATTGTTTTGACACTTTCATAAACCTTCCTATATGTATACAGTAATTGTTGACTTTTTTGTCCGTCCGCCTCTTGTGCCCCCCCCCCCCCCCCCTCAGAAAAAATCCTGGATCCGCCCTTGTTGACAAGAAGTGTCGAAATTCTGGATAAAGAAGAATGATATCCATAATTAGTAGAATGTTTATTGAGGTAGATATAGCAGTACGATGTTTATCACAATTTTGCTTTATTTGGGAAACAAACAAACCAAAAGTGTGGAGATAATATAAAAAAGGATAAAGGAAATTCTGTCATGTGTGGTTAAACCGCTTTAAACCGGGCTTAAGGCAGGCTTAACATGGTCCCCCCTAATTATTTAACAACAGGTATTTTACCAAACTGTTGCTGTAAAAAAACTCCGACGGTAAACACTACCTTTGGAAAAAGACACCATAAATACCATGCTATAAAAGCATTCAACAGTCTTTCACTTGAAACAAAAATTGAGGAAAACAAAAATAATTTCATACACAAAATAAAAAAAATGGATTAAAGAATAAAATAGACAATTTTACCAAAATTTCATAACATTTAATAAAAGAATAAAACATACATATACACGCAACACACAAAACCAATATAAAACACGTAACACTCACAAACACATAAAACATAATATACGCCGATTTTCATTTAATTAATTTATTATTTTTTTTTTTTTAGTTTATTAATTTAATATAATTTTAATTTTTGATCTCTATTTTTAGTTTAAAATTATCTTTATTTTAAATGATTTTTTTTTGTTTTTTCACCAACTTTGTATATCTCTTTTTTTTTCAAACTATTTATTTTATTTTTTTTTTATTTATTAATTTTCAACGCCCTGATGGGCTTTTACATGACAAGTTTATAATACAGAGACAGTTTTTAAATAAAAAAAGATAAACTATAAAAATATAACTAGTAAACATCATATGAAAGGTAGGTATACAGATAAATTTAAGGAAAGATAGTGCATTACAATAAAAGAGAAAGTTTCTAAGTTATAAATGGCATAGAAATTAGTAATTACAAAATTTAGAGGTGACTAATTAAATGTGATGAAAAATACATGACAAAACGCAAGATACATAGAAAGAAAACGGTAATAGGTTTTTATATTGTAGATTTATAGAAATACACAAATATATGTAATAGATCCTATGTGATGCTCCTTAGATATCAAAATATTCTACATAAAAATATTGTTCAGATATTTCTTGAACAAAGGTAAACTTGTATTGAATACATCGATATTTGAGGTAAATTTGTTCCCTAGTGTGTGCAATCGTGAAATTGGTGCATGTGTGTGGTAGTTGGTTACAGAATTATTGTTGCAGAATAATATGTTTTGCCTTGTTTCTCGAGTAGGTACTTTAAAATCAATGAGATGCAGAAGTTCGCAACAATCTAATTCGGAGTGAATAATTTTAAACAAAAAAGTTAGATCGTTTATTTTTCTTCTGTTTTCTAGGGAATGCAATTTAAGTATGTTTAGTAAAGTTGTGTAGTTAATGTGTTGAATAGGTATGTGTAACTTGAAGTTAATAAATCTTAAAAATTTGTGCTGCACTCTTTCGATATTTCTTATATGAATTTGATAATATGGGGACCAAACTATGGAATTATATTCCAACAAGCTGCGTACGAGTGACAAATATACGATTTTTATAACTTCCAGCGAATCGAAGTCTTTAATTGTTCTGATTATAAATCCTAGTGTTTTCATGCCTTTATTAGTTATTTGTTGTATGTGATTTATAAAGTTTAATTGCGTATCAAACACAACTCCAAGATCCCTAATTTCTTTGACTTTTTCTAAGATTTTATTATCTATTGTGTATTTGAAAGATAGTGGAGTCTTTGTTCGACAAAATGTTAGTGTCTTACATTTATCGATATTGAGGAATAAGTTGTTTGCGACACACCAATTTTGTAATTTGACGATGTTTGACTGTAGGATTAGGCAGTCACCTATATTGGCTATTTCTTTGTATAATTTGATATCATCGGCAAATAGCAGAACTTCTACATCGTCGAAACAACTAATGATATCATTTATGAATATTAAGAAAAGGATGGGGCCGAGATGACTCCCTTGCGGTAGACCACTAGTTGCATATATTAATTTAGATTTATAATGTTTAATTTTAACAAATAAGATTCTGTTAGACAAATAACTTGAGAACCAATCCAACAACTTGCCTCTCAGTCCTAAGGCATACAGTTTCCTAAGTAATAATTTATGTGATACTTTGTCGAATGCTTTTGAAAAATCTGTGTAGATACTGTCAACTTGTTTTTTTTTTGTAAAAGATTCTGTAATATAGTTATGGTAAAGTAACAGGTTAGTAGCAGTTGACCTACCAGAAACGAATCCGTGTTGGTTTTTATCAATTACTTTTAATACTGATGGATAAATTAAATCGAGAACAAGGGATTCAAAGATTTTCGGGAGTGCTGATTGTATGCATATAGGACGGTAGTTTTTAATATCTGTGTCGTCACCTTTTTTGAGAATCGGTGTAATATAACCAGATTTCCAACGGGTTGGAAAATGTCCAGAAGAAAGTAGGTGGTTAAATAATGCGGTGAGTGGACCTGATATTGCAGATGCGCATTGTTTGAAAAATATTGGTGGGATGTTATCTGGGCCTGCAGATTTGTTAGGGTCAAGTGAAATTATTTTATTTAAGCATGATTCCTGTGTTATGAGGCAATTATGTAGATGTATTGTGTTTTGATATGTGTATGATGGTACGTTGTTATCTGATATTTCGCCTTCGTATACACTTTGGAAATGATCCGCAAACAAATTAACAATATCGAAGGTGCTATTGGCTATTTTGCCATCATAATGCATTGTGGGAGGGTAGTCTGTACTTTCATTGTTTAATTTTTTAAAGAAATTCCAAAGATTCTTTGTTCCTAGCGCAGTTTTCTCAACGGAGGTGATGTGTGCTAAACTATATGTATAAAGTATTATATTATAAAATGGGGGCCTCAGCACGGGTAAACAACCCAGTGAGGCCAACATTACTGGTTTGTACTATAAAAATTTTGTAAAATAATAATGTATTAACATAAAAATAAAAAAAAATAAATAAAAAATTGACACTCTTACTCCTGATAATACCTAAATAAATTTATCAAAATCGAGGTTTTGAATTCCCCTTTTTTTAATTTTACTAAATGTATTAGAAGAAAATACTCTACGTCCGTACGTTTTGCTTTTTTTAAATACGTTGTTTGGTTTGCATACTGAACGACTCTTGGTGGCTTAAACCAGCTGGTTTCAATTTTAAGAAGCGGGTATGGGTACCGCCGCCCGGATATTTATTGGATAGCCATAGGTCACCGCAAGTGGTTCGCTACGTTTGGTGACTTAGCAGGGGTGCCCGGGTTCATGGGGTGAGGTTTGTCCGGGTCTTGACGGCGGATGCGTCTGCCCACCAGCTGCATTTTTTTCATTAACTCCACACAGGAAGCCCTGAGGAAAATAATTTCCCTAAGGGCCTATGTCATTTGGGATGCTGTGTGGAGGGTCTTTTTAGGAGAGGAAGGAATGAACATTGGTCTTGAAGAGACCCATGTTGTAGGAAGAAGAAAACACATCCCACAGCCGAGCTGTTGAGCATAAGAACGAGTCGAAGAAGCGACCTGTTCTCATGTGACAAATGTCAACCGTGTACAAATGTTGGGCACGCGTTTGGCGTGTTTCCCGACTATGCACCGGTACCGAAGGGATCAATGACGCTAGTTCCTCGGAACATTTTCCATTGTAATACCAGTAGAACAAGGATAGCATTCCCACCCTACGCCTGTGCTCTTAAGATTGCAATCCGTCTGTTAAGATAGGAAAATCTATTAAGGCGGTACACAATCCTAATAATTTTTGTACGCTCAAAACTTACATTTTAATCATTTCCGGCGAATCCGTAACTAAAATAACTTTTTTATTGCCATGCCGCACAAGAAATGCGAATTATTTAGGTATATACTAGATTAATAAAAACAGTACCTTACCATTAATATATTTTACGTACAACGATTTGAAAACTATATAACCCGTTTTTCAACTATAAAGTTAGCGGTAAGCCCCAGATTTTATTTTTCTAGACGATGAATTAATAATTTCGGGAGGACAACATGTGTTTACATTTTTAATATTTGTAGCACGTTCTTCAGAATTAATTAAAATCAACGCTGCAGAAAGGTCGAATCTCCAGGCCTGCTAGGGTGAATTCGACCGTACGTTCGTGCAATACGCCGTGCTGCGGCGTATATTTGTTTACACGCTTTCTTCACTTACGTCGTTAAGATTCCCACATTATTTATCTTCTTCCTCTTTTCTTTGATACGGCAAATTCGACAGTAGGTTCGCCCAGAGCACGGGTCGCGAGTCGCAATTTGTATACACGGTTTCTTTACTTACGTTGTTAAGATTCTGAATATATTTTAGGGTATATTGTCATCTTAAACGGACCGCCCGTTTCTTTCAGGTATTTTGGAGCTCCAGAGCAGAGGTGGCTGCCAAATTCAACTGTGGGGCGCACTTGTGATTTGTACAGGGTTAGCAGATGTGTACTATCTGCAGTATCTGCGGGCCCTGTGCAGTACGCCCAGTTTTTGGGAGGTTAACTTTACTCTGGCTTCGATGGTGGCCGATCCGGAGAGAACGGTTGAGGGAGTACCTTTGACTTCTCCATACCCTCATACGTACACTATCTCGGAACATTGCCTTGCACCGCACTCACTCTTAGACACACCGTCACTCCTGGACACACCGACTCCCAGATTCCTACCCACCCCTAATACCATTTTCCTTCCCAGAACTTCCTTCTTTTCTTAAAAAGACCCTCCATACAATTTTTCAATTTGGGAGGCGGGAATGGGTACCGCCGCCCCGGGAACCTTTATTGGATAACCAATACCTCTGCCATAGGTCACCCCAAGTGGTTCGCTACGTTTGGTGATTTAGCAGGGGTGCCCGGGTTAATGGGAAGAGGTTTGTCTAGGTCTGATGGCCAGGACACACTGAACCCCAGATTACTACCCACCCCTTAAACTTTTTTCCTTCCCAGAACTCTCCTCTCCTTCCTTTCCCTAAAAAAAACCCTCCACACAGATGATATAGGCCCGTGGTCGTCAAACTGCGGCCCGCGGCGCATATTTGTGCGGCCCGCACAAATATTTGACGCTTTCTTTTTAAATATATATTTTTTCATGCACAATTATATTATCCAACTTTTTCTTCAAATATTTTGCGTACCTTATGATTTTAAAACGTTGATTTTAATTGATTAACATTTGATTTTAAAACACTAAGCTGGTTTTTGACCACATCCTAATTCGATTATAAACGCGCGTAATGTACCTACTTCATAGGTTATCAACGTGGGCATTAACGCCCCCTTATGGGCGTTTGAGACTTTCAGGGGGTAGTAGAAGACCCAGCGGAAATTAGATAGCATTGAGATGGCACAGTGAAGGCATATGGTCAGGTAAAATATATGGCCTAAAAAAGACCAAAAAAACATTCTAATCACGTACTAATAAAGCAATGTAAACTTTAATATTGGTTAATTTTTGTTATGTATGTATTGTAATCCGCCTCGATACAGGTATATCCTAGTGAAATAGGCATCGAAAAACCTAATATAAACATACTTTTTTATTTAGATAAATTATTGCTTCATATCACTGTTTGTTTTTTTCTAGGTACTATAATAAAATATATTTAACTATAATATTACCCACGCACAGGCTGCGCCTTAGTGGGTTACGATTATTTTTATTATATCCAAAATATGTAACTATAAAATGTATAATTGGGAAAAATAAAGAATTGAAAAAAAACGTAAATAAATTTTTTTTTTTTCATGTGTGCGAAAATTCACACAGTTCGGTAGTTCGGTAAGTGGATGAAAATTGAACTAATAGATCCCATTACAGATCTACCTATTTCTTTCTATCATTATCATCTTACGTGTATTATTATTTTTATTAAGAATTGATACTATATCATTAATACAAGAAGGAAGGAGGTAGCAACCTGGTACTTAATTACTAAAGAATTGCTTTACTTGCTAAACAAAAAAGTACAACATCAACCCCCCCCCCCCCCCCCCCGCCGACAATTCATATTTGTGCGGCCCGCGGTGATACTTCACATTGTCATATGTGGCCCTTGACCAGAAAAGTGTGACGATCGCTGATATAGGCCCTCAGGGAAATTATTTTCCTCCTGTGTGGAGCTCATGTAAAAAAAATACAGCATCCCCAAAGATGACAGAGGCCCTGGGGGAAATTACTTTCCTCAAAAAACGCGATGCCCAAATTTGATTTGGTCTGATGATTTCGGACACAAACGCGATGCCCACTCAGCCACTAACCGGTCAATACTTACAACCAGCTTACCGTGAGAGTTTTCGGTAACACACACAAAACGATTTTTACTTATTTATTTATTTATTTAATTTCAACGGTATACATATACCATAAGAACTGATTACATGTCTCAAAATGACAAATAACAATACAGAAATAATAACAAAAATTGTTTAACAGATGATTGTGGCATTTGAATTATAAATGACACCAGATAGACAATTACATACAAAAATCTATAGTACAAAATAATTGAATTAATATTGACTGAAAAGGTTTGATAGCATAGCCCCAGTGGCGGACTAAGGGGGGGGCGGGGGGGGCGGCCCGCCCCGGGCCCCCGGTCCTGGGGGGCCCCCAAACGCCTCCATGTTCCCTTAATCAAATCCTAAACAAGCCTTTAAGGCACCAGGATATTGTAAAAAAATTTTTAGCCATTTTTTAAATTTAATTTTTTGAAAGATGCACTTGTTAAAAATGCTCTCACCATTTTTTTTAAAGAATTTAGAAAAATCGTCCGATATACAACATTTTATTTGAAACCGTTTGAAACAGTTTTGAATTATCCTTCAGCAAAACTTTGAATCCGTTTTTCTCGAAACTTTTTAACATTTTTCAACCTAGTTGACAACATACGAGTATTAAACAAACTATACATCCGATTTGCATTCACCAATTCTTAAATTGTTTGAAAATTCAGTGTCTATGGCACCATGCAGGGGAATTTCGATATCTAAAAAAAAGATAAAAATGGCGGACCAGCGAATTTTGTTTTCAATTTTTTACGATAAATTTTCATCTTTCATAAAAATAAAAGTAAATTAGAAGGGGGCCCTTTATTAAACAATCCCTACGTGGTGTCATAGTCAGATCCGGATTAAACATTTTGGGGCCCCTTGCCGATGCGTGCCCCCTAGGAAGTGGCCTAAGCTGCTTTGTGGACAATACGGCCCTGCCAGGGCCCCTAGGCAATGCACGTCTCAGGGCCCCTTTACCCTAGGGCCCCTACCCAATGCGGGGCCCCAAGGCAGTTGCCTACACGTTTTATGGATACGGCCCTGGCTATAGTGACTGGATTTTCAAAAACAGTGCCCTATACTGACTTATGGACAATACGGCCCTGCCAGAAATGGCTTAAACATTTCGGGGCCCCTTTACCCTAGGGGCCCCTACCCGATGCGGGGCACCTAGACAGTTGCCTACACGTCTTATGTAAGCAACTGCCTACCGATACTATAGCCCTGGCTATAGTGACTGGATTTTCGAAAGCAGTGGCCTACACTGCCTGACAGGACCATTTTTAACATGTCGGGACCTTAGGAAATGCATGTTTCGGGGCCCCTTTATCATAGGGGCCCCTAGCCGATGCGTGCCCCCTAGGCAGTGGCCTACACGTGCATAATACGGCCCTGCCAGGGTGAGCTTAAACATGTCGGGGCCCCTAGGCAAGCACGTCTCCAGGGCCCCCTTCCCCTAAGGGCTCCTACCCGATGCGGGGCACCTGGGCATGGATGACACGGCCCTGGCTATAGTGACTGAATTTTCAAAGGCAATGGCCTACACTGCCTTATGGACTATACGGCCCTGCCAGGGCTGGCTTAAATATGTAGGGCCCCTAGGCAATGCACGTCACAGAGCACCTTTACCCTAGGGGCCCCTACCCGATGCGAGGCCCATAGACAGTGACCTACACTGTCTTATGGACAATCGGGCAATGCCAGAGCCGGCTTAAACATGTCGGGGCCCCAAGGCAATGCTCATCTCGGGGCCCCTTTACCCTAAAGGACCCTACCCAATGCGGGGTTTATCTAATATGTTGTGAACCAGGTTGTAAAACGTAGTGATAAAAACGCATTCAAAGTTTTGCTGAAGGATAATTCAACACACAAACTGTTTGAAACGGTTTCATATAAGATGCTGTATCTCCGTCAATTTTACAAATTTCCTTACAATATTTGGTGAAAAAATGCATCTTTTAGAAAATACTCTTTGCTAAAGGTTATCTTATCATTGGTTCCATGTCAACTCATAATGAAACCAACTCAGAAACACCTCAAAAAGGTCATTAAAAGCTATGAAATTTTTTTTTTTAAATAGCCGGTAACCCTAACCTAACTTAACCTATTTGACCAATTTTTTAATTTTTTTTTAACATCACTCCTAATGACCTTTCTGAGGTGCTTCTGAGTTGGTTTCATTATGAGTTGTCTGGTCACCCTTATCATTATAAATAATAAAGATAGTAATGAAATAGAAAAGTAATTAAAAAGAATCAGCGATGGACTAACGGGAGGGGAGGAAGGGGGGGGGGGAAGAGGCGGCTTCTGGTCCCCGGGGGCAAGGCCGTAGCCAGGGGGGGGATCAAGGGGGATTGATCCCCCCCCGAAATCGACTGTACGGTGCGCCCGCGCCGCGGGTGCGCACGATGTAATAATTTATGACCTGTGCCACACGCCACACGCAGCTATAAAATATATTTTTTAATGTAGCAAAATAATAAAATAATATTTATTATGTAGCTAGGCGTATTTAGACATATCGGTCGCCGTACATTCCCAATGGCAATGGGCAAGGCCGTAGCCAGGGGGGGATCAAGGGGGTTTGATCCCCCCCGAAATCTAATAAAGCACACTGAAAATATGATGTTAAACGCTACCGATGCCCGATTGTACAAAATTTACTTATTGCAATTTGTGGTGAAATTGTCTTTGCACCAAAAAAATTGGTGCAAAGACTGAATTCTGCAAAATGTTTTTCAGTCCTTGTTGATGGAACTACTGATGTTACAAGAACAGATGTCCATCTGTGTGAGATATGCAGAGCTAAAAGATAATCAGCCTTACTAAAAAACCCCGTGAAAATTTTATTCAATTGATAAACGAGCGTGTATCTGAAAACATTTCTAATTAAAAAAATGTTCGTGGAAAGAAATATACATTGCCTACCCGACAGGGTAGTTTATCTCATGTGTACGACTGTTTTGTTAATGATTTCTGAACGAATTTTGGAGTATAAAGATCTTAATTTTGGAAAGTAAAGATACCAAAATGTAAATTTGAATTTTTATGTAACCTATAAAACAATTTTCTGACAGTTCAACTTTCAAAGTACGATTATTGCGCTAATAACTTGACTAAAACTAACGAAAAAACACGGTAATTATATGAAAGAAGAGTGAATTGGTCACTATAATAGAAATCATTTAGTAAAATCACAATATTTAAGAACAAAATTTTCGACATCCCGCCATGAAAAAAACCAAACTATTTTTTCAGCGCGGGCATTTACAAACATTTAAAAAATCTTGGTGACACTGCCTGTTTCCACAATCCACATGTACCCCTGACATGACTGTCTCTTTTCTGAAACGGCTCAGAAATACCAGGAAAGACTAAACGGTTTGGCGTTAATGTCAATCCACCAATGGAAAAACGTTAAAATGATATTGTATGTTCTTACAATATCATTTTAACGTTATTGTTGTAAAGTCAACTGTTGAGGACAAAACAAAATTTTGGCGCCTTCAATCCCAGATGGCGGCCCGAGCTCTACCCCCCCCCCCCCCCCCCCCCCTCCCTCCCCTCTCCAAGATCGAAAACTTGACCTTTTGCAAGTAAAGGCCTATTTTACCCCCCACTGACTGGACTATAAACACTGTTCCACCAAACAAAACCCCCCCCGAAATTTTTCTCTGGCTACGGCCTTGCCCGGGGGCCTCCTTCAGCAAAACTTTGAATGTTTTTCTCGAAACTTTTTAACTCGTTTTTCAATCTGGTTGACAACATATTTAAAAAAAACTATACATCCACCTGTATATATTTTTATTGCATTAATTTGTATTTAATCCAGTGTCTATGGCACCACATAGGGGTATTCTGAATTCTAAAAAAAAATGTCGGAACAGCGAATTTTATTTTCGAGTTTTTATGGAAAATTTTCAGCTTTCATAAAAAAATTAAAGGGGGCACTTTCGAAAAAAAAACCCTATGTGGTGCCATAGTGACTTGATTTTCTAACAGGTTAAGACTTGGTGCATGCAAATCGGATGAATAGTTTTTCTGATATGTTGTCAATCAGGTTGAAAAACGTAGTTTTGAGAAAAACGCGTTCAAAGTTTTTCTGAAGGATAATTCAACACACATAATGTTTAAAACGGTTTAATATAAAACATTTTATTAACAAATGCGTCTTTTAAAAAATGAAATAGGTAATAAATAAAAGTAAAAAATGATCAAGGGAACACGGAGGTGTTTGGAGGCTCCCCCCCAGGACCAGAGGTCCGTGTGAACTGAATAAAAACCTTGTAAAATTACATCAACTTTTACTAGGGGGGGGGCCTCATTCAGCTTTGCCGCCCCGGGCCTCTGACGGGCTTAGTCCGCCACTGCATAGCCCTCTTGTACCTACCTTCCGTGCAGTTAAATAGATCTGCCACACCTGCATATCTATTAGTAACATCATGTAACCTAGGTAAAAGGGAGTGTTTAGTATACTCAGTCTTATTATTGTTACATTTAAACAGGATTTTAGATCGAGTGGTTCTCATGGGAATATGAAATTCAATGAGCTTATTTACAACTAGTTTACCGTTCAATACTTACAACCAGCTTACCGTGAGAGTTTTCAGTGACACACACAAAACGATTTTCAGCATATTTTTTTAAAACCCTTCAAAAATTTGGCATTTTTTTCAGATGGTCAAAATATTTTCGCTTTACAATAAAATGCAAATATTTGGAATATTTCTGAGCACATTCAAAAACCAAAAACTGTTTTAGAAAGGTGATGAAATACGCTTTCAAATTATAGAATTCGAAAAAAACATTTTTTTTTTTAATTATAAAAATTTTGCATACAAACATAAAAAAGTTTTCAAAATGGCTTTCCTTGCGTTTTTTCTAACTAAAGTTACTGATAATAAAAAAAATAAAAACACATACACATTTTATTAGACAAATTGGTAACAAACACATATTGTAACCTCACTTTTTTGCCGCTATATGTAAAATAATTTATAAAAAAATTCCCGAAGTTTCAATCTTTTTTTTCAATTTGCGATTCCAAAATTTGTGTACAAAAAAGTGTACGTTCTACTTTTTCGGTGGCTATTTTTTTAGATTGGAATATAAAGCGTGGTGTTTTTCCTTTCTAACACCGATTAAAACATATTTCTAACTATGATAGTAAGGGAGTTATAGCGTTTTATATGAGACCTATGTGCGTTGGGACGTTGGGACAAATATGGTCTCCTGTGATTAAACGGGTTAATGGGAATGGGACATACCTACATATACAGGGGACAGAAACTTTTAAAATATTCATTTGTAAAAAATATATTTATTATACCTTAAAATTAATACTTAAGCACAAGTCAATAAAAATATACCATTGTTAAAATAGTATGAAATTATTATATTTATAATAAACATTTAAAACTTAGGTACGTTAAATTCATAAGTACCTAAATGTAAAAAAATATATCTTCATATGTAAAATCATATTGTTGGAAGATTGATACATTAGGCAGTAGAGTTAGAGGAATGTGAGGTACCAGAACCACCAGGCGAGTATGGGGATGCAGGAGCCACGAAGACCCGGTATATCAGTTGATTTTAAGCTCGGCTTGGTCGTATTGTTGAGCTTAGCGTGGTTAGGAGCTGGCGTAAGCCTAGACATCACCAATAATCTTCTTCAAACACAGCAAACTTATTTTGTGGCACTTTTATTGTTTATAAAACCAACTTTTATTGTTTATAAAACCAACTTTTATTGTTTATAAAACCAACATGTTCACTTCTGAAATGAGAAGTGAGCATTGCTCACGAAACATGTTGGTTTTATAAACAATAAAAGTGGTAAAAACGAAGTAATTTACTGATTTAAATTTAAATACCTATTATGATTTAAATAGAGAAATGTGTTTTTTTTCTTTGTAAATCCAATCTACTGTCTATGTGAATAGTTTATATTATCTATGCCTTCTACAATTTTTTTTTTATTTACATATAAGTTGATTTTTATTCCCCGCTTCAGTCAGCAGTCAGCAGTCAGCAGTCAGCATGGGGTCATCATTTGGGAGGCGGGAACGAGTATCACCGCCCCAGAAATCATTTATTGGATTACCAACACCTCTGCCGTAGGTCACCCCAAGTGGTTCGCTACTTTTGGTGACTTAGCAGGGCTGCCTGGTATTAGCGACGATTGACCTAGACACACTGCACCCCTGATTCCAGTTCCCAGAACTTCATTTCCTTAAAAAGCCCTCCACACAGCATCCCAAAAGATGACACAGACCCAGAGAGAAATTATTTTCCTCAAGGTCTCCGTGTGGAGCTAATGTAAAAAAATGACAGCGAGATACTTATTGTAAATAGTATTTGTTTAGTTGAATTGAATGCACTATTCATGAAATTATGATGAATTAACAGCTGAAAATAAACTGTCCTCACGTTGAAAATTTTACAATCCCTTTGCAAACTATTTTAGATTGATTATAAGTTAATAACATCGACAATACTCCATACTGATAAAATCTGACAATTTACGTAAATTTCGGTGAGATGAAAGTTTATTATGCAATTATTTTTTACGTAAATGTCAGATTTGATAAGTGACTACTAGCGTCTAAATAGTAACTATTCTGCAACTTATCAAGGCTTGAGCGGCCGATTTAGCCTACTTAAATTTGAGCGAGGAGTGTCCTACGTAGCGAGGATACAGACTGACTCGACTGACTGTTATACCGGGCGATATAGAGGTTGGGAGGGAAGACTAGGGGAATTTGGGTGTACTGGAGCCCAGGTATGCGCGAAGGTCCTGAGGAGTGGAGCGCACAAGCTTAGCCCTAACGGTGTCCCGCCCCAGCAGCAGGTGCGCCGCCCAGCGATGGCAGCCCCCGAAGCTGTAATAGTAATCACCGCCCTGGGAGTCTGTCAGCCACAACACGTCGATGGGCGGGACCAGATGTTGCTGAGCGGGGTCCTACAACAAAATAACACAAATAGTTCAAAGAACAGGAGGTGTAGAATACAATATTAACTAAATACGTCATCTACAGTCAGTTATCAATATTTGCGAGCAAGGTCAACAATTGGCAGAGATATTCAGAGAGGCAGAGGGCTTGTCAACAAACTGTTTTCTTACTGACTTCCCGCATCCTTATGTAAGTGGATTGCCGACTTTTTGAGGGAGAGGTCGATTCAGGTGGTTGCTGACGGTTTCACCTCTTCTTCGCATTCGATAAATGCTGGCGTCCCACAGGGATCGGTTCTGTCACCGACTTTGTTTCTGTTGCACATCGATGACCTCTTGTCATGTACACCGATTCATTGTTATGCGGGTGACAGTACAGTCCATGATAGCTTTTTGTTTGACAAGCCCCCAAAGGGCACACAAACTCCAATAGCTCGGAGGGCTTTGAGGCAAAGAATGGACGGTTACCTCGAGAGTATTTTCTCTTGGGGTAAGAATAACCTCGTCGAATTTAATGTTTCAAAGACCCAATCATGTTTGATAACGTGTAAAAGGGATCGAAATGAAAATCTAGTCTCCTTCAACGGAAGCAACCTTCCGAACAGGACCTCCATCGATATGCTTGGGGTAACTCTAAGTGATCAGCTCAGGTACGGGGGCTCCATCGAAACCAGAGTTAAGTTAGCCTCTCAGAAACTGGGCGTACTGTACAGGGCCCGCAGATACTTTAATAGTACCCAACTGCTAACCCTGTAAAAAATCGCAAGTGCGCCCCACGGTTGAATTTGGCAGCCACCTCTGGTCTGGAGCTCCAAAATACCTAAAAAAAACCCTTGACTCTGTGCAGAAACGGGCGGTCCGTTTGATAGATTCTCCCATCTTAACAGACGGGCTGCAATCTTTAGAGCATAGGCCTCAGGTGGGAATGCTGTCCTTGTTCTACCGGTATTACAATGGAAGATGCTCCGAAGAACTAGCATAATTGATCCCCTCGGCACCGGTGCATAGTCGGGAAACACGCCAAACACACGCCCAACATTTGTACACGGTTGACATTACTCACATGAGAACGGGTCGTTTCTACGACTCGTTCTTGAATTCAACGGCTCGGCTGTGGAACGATTTGCCGGCCTCTGTGTTTCCTCCCTCCTACAACATGGGTCACTTCAAGACCCATGTTCACTCCTTCCTTTCCTCAAAAAGACCCTCCACACAGCATCTACAAAAATGACATAGGCCCTGAGGGAAATTATTTTCCTCAGGGCCTCCTGTGTGGTGTTAATGTAAAAAAAAAAAGTATCAGATAAGTTTCGGTTAACTGTCAATAAACACGTATAGTAGCGTCATTCGTAATGCAAAATTACTGGCTTACTTAAAGAACGGTTTGAACTGACGAAGTTCTTAGAAATGAAAGAAGTCGTATACGCGATCCACAGACATAAATAATGGGACGCAATCAATTTATTCCGTTCGATCTTTAAGAAACGAAAATGGTTGTAATATGAATAAAAACCTCATTAACTACTTAACTACCTTTTATTCTCAAAAAGTAAATGAGGACTGCCAATGCATATTTACAAGGGCGGATTTAGGGCCCCCAGACGGTATTTTTGTGTACTGTGGAGATTCCATCACAGTACAGAAAACTTTCTTTATTAAACATTTAATTTTTCTATTGTTTTGACACGTTCATAAACCTTCCTATACCTACATACTTGATAAACTTGAAGTATGATACTTCAAGTTTTTAGTAACAGTAATTGTTGATTTTCTTGCCCGTCCGCCCCTTGTGCCCGCCCAGAAAAAATCCTAAAAGTAATTGTTGATTTTTTTGCGCGTACGCCCCTTGTGCCCCCCCCCCCCCCCCAGAAAAAAATCCAAGAGTAATTTTTGATTTTTTGGCCATCCGCCCCTTGTGCCCCCCCCCCCCCCCCAGAAAAAAATCCTAGTAGTAATTGTTGATTTTTTTGCCCGTCCGCCCATTGTGCCCCCCCCCCCCCCCCCCCCTCCCCAGAAAAAAATCCTGGATCCACCCTTGCATATTTATATATAAGGATTCACGATCATTCTGTCACTACTGAACACATTGACCCACAGATTCCTACCAACCCCTCATATCTTTTCCTTCCCAGAACTTCCTCTTCGTCCTTTCTCTTAAAATCATACACACAGCATCCCCAAAGATGACGTAGGCCTTGAGGATTTTTTTTTCTTCAGGGTCTTCTGTGTGAAGGTAATGAAAAAAAACACGACACGGTTTAGGTAAAGTATACTTTCATCAATATGAAAGAATGAGATATAGAATTAAAGGTTTGGTTGACTTCTGGCGGACATTACCTGTAACGTGTCAGCGATAGACTTGACCTTGTCTTGGTCTAGCTGAGAGGGCAACGGCCGGATGATGGCACTGACTGGCATCTCGTGGATCTCGTGCTGGTTGGCCGTGTGGATACTCATCGTGCGGCCTGGGAATAATAAATACATTCATTGGTTAGGTCTCTGCGGCAACAGGGGGACACTGCAGGATAATGGCACTGACTGGCATCTCATGGATTTCGTGCTGGTTGGCCGTGTGGATACTCATCGTGCGGCCTGGGAATAATAAATACATTCATTGGTTAGGTCTCTGCGGCAACAGGGGGACACTGCAGGATGATGGCACTGACTGGCATCTCATGGATTTCGTGCTGGTTGGCCGTGTGGATACTCATCGTGCGACCTGGGAATAATAAATACATTCATTGGTTAGGTCTCTGCGGCAATAGGGGGACACTGCAGGATGATGGCACTGACTGGCATCTCATGGATTTCGTGCTGGTTGGCCGTGTGGATACTCATCGTGCGACCTGGGAATAATAAATACATTCATTGGTTAGGTCTCTGCGGCAATAGGGGGATACTGCAGGATGATGGCACTGACTGGCATCTCGTGGATCTCGTGCTGGTTGGCCGTGTGGATACTCATCGTGCGGCCTGGGAATAATAAATACATTCATTGGTTAGGTCTCTGCGGCAATAGGGGGATACTGCAGGATGATGGCACTGACTGGCATCTCATGGATTTCGTGCTGGTTGGCCGTGTGGATACTCATCGTGCGACCTGGGAATAATAAATACATTCATTGGTTAGGTCTCTGCGGCAATAGGGGGATACTGCAGGATGATGGCACTGACTGGCATCTCGTGGATCTCGTGCTGGTTGGCCGTGTGGATACTCATCGTGCGGCCTGGGAATAATAAATACATTCATTGGTTAGGTCTCTGCGGCAATAGGGGGATACTGCAGGATGATGGCACTGACTGGCATCTCATGGATTTCGTGCTGGTTGGCCGTGTGGATACTCATCGTGCGACCTGGGAATAATAAATACATTCATTGGTTAGGTCTCTGCGGCAATAGGGGGATACTGCAGGATGATGGCACTGACTGGCATCTCGTGGATCTCGTGCTGGTTGGCCGTGTGGATACTCATCGTGCGACCTGGGAATAATAAATACATTCATTGGTTAGGTCTCTGCGGCAATAGGGGGACACTGCAGGATGATGGCACTGACTGGCATCTCATGGATTTCGTGCTGGTTGGCCGTGTGGATACTCATCGTGCGGCCTGGGAATAATAGATACATTCATTGGTTTTAGGTCTCTGCGGCAACAGGGGACACTGCAGGATGATGGCACTGACTGGCATCTCATGGATCTCGTGCTGGTTGGCCGTGTGGATACTCATCGTGCGGCCTGGGAATAATAAATACATTCATTGGTTTTAGGTCTCTGCGGCAACAGGGGACACTGCAGGATGATGGCACTGACTGGCATCTCCAAATTTCCAAATTCCCCAAAAGTTCCTTCACCTCTGAAATGAAACCACATTCCATTGAAATTGGCATTAATTTTTTATTGTTTAGTCATTTTCGGATTTGTTGACATCTTGGACCCAAATCAACCGTTTTATTTTCTTTCGTCAGAAGATTCTTAAATAATTGCGTTGCAAGCAATAAGATTATTTTGTTTAATTCTGGACGAATGGAATTGACTCCACTTGTTGACATTTGTTCGACATGGGCATGCTCAAAAGAGCATGTGTGTTCAATTGTTGGCTTTGAGCATGCTCATTCATGATCATGAGAATGCTCAAACCAAGCTTGCTCATTTATGAGCAAATATGTACAGTTGTTGAGCAATGAGCGTACTCATTAATTAGCATGCTCGTGAGCTTGCTCATTGGGCATGTGTGTCAGTACCATAACCCGTACAAAAATTAGTTAAGTACTTTACTTAGGTACCTACCTACCTAGCTTATTTTATCATTTTAAATGGCGGTAAATTTAAAAACAAAATACAAGTTCAGCTGGTTGCATAATAACATTATTATCATCATGTTTACAAAACCGTGATAGCAACTGAATTTAAAAATATTATTTCACCAACTTGTTTGCATTATTCTAATTCGGCAAGAAGTCGCGACCTCTACACCATAAATAAACCAAACTCTACACTTTCATATTTTTATCGTTGTTATTGCAGTGACATTGTTTTGTAAGCAGAATTATTTATGTGTTATTCAATTTAAAATATGCAACAAACCCGCTTGTAAATCATAATCCAATACATTACGTTTGTGTACAACCAATCAAAGCTATAAAAAGTTTTAAAATACCTACGTGAGATTTTTAGCAACAAAATAATAATAACCTAAAAAATGTTATCTTTAATTATATTGTGAACACGTACCAGATAAAAATACAGATATTATAATTGATCTATTATTACTTGAACGTATTTAATACCGATAAATTTATTTAACTTAACTCACCTGTTGTAATTAAGTACAATAGTTTCCGTCGTAAAAACATAAACAGTAACTTTCCAGTTGAACTCACTATCACTAATGACAGGTAAAGTGACAGCACAACAGTAGTGACCGCCACTTGCGATTGTAGAATGATAAAACCCCAATTTTAACGATGATACGTATAAAAATATAGTCACTAATAACTCCGTTATGTAGAGAAATAACCAGCTTTTTGTTCGTCTCCAGAATAAACTGTAGATTAGTTATTTAGTTAGTCGAATGTATTTTAAGAAAGGCGCGGCCGGTTGAATGCAGTTTGTTTATGTAAATAATAATATTACATTAATATGCTGCCGTACTGGTGTCGAACAAGTTTAGTGCTGCAAGAATGTTTGAACGAATGGATTTCGACATTTTTTAAAGAGCTTCAACATCTTTGGCTCTGTGCAGTCTGAATACAGGTCGCGGGTTAATTCCCAGGTACTGTAAAAAAAAAATAGTAATTAAAAACTTTTAGATTATTCTTAATTACCATAAAAGACAACTATTTGCATTGGGGGATGTTGAAAATGTTACATTTTTAATTTTATTTACGTAAATTGAAAATTTGCTTTCACACTGTCAAATCACTCTGTTTGCAGTTCGGAGCATGTTCGGAGCAAACGTCAACGGTTAATACCAGTGTTACCGAAACCAAAACTTCAAAATCGGGAGAATTTTCGCCTAAAAATCGGGAGAAATCGGGAGAAAACGGAAAAAATTTTAAGAAATCGGGAGATGAGTAGAATTATTTTAGTAAAACTTCTCCCTTGTCAATAATTCGAATCCCTTTTATTATTGCGAAGCAGAACCTTAACAACAAACGAAAAACCCATAAGCTGCGCCGTCAATCCGATTACTGTAGATGTTGCCTGTGGAATAACGCAATTTTCCCTAACGTTCAACGGGGACTTATTTCACGTCTGGCAAGTCAGCATAAAATTTTGTGAACTGTCACCCGTCACTTAACGAGACGCCAAATTCATTTAATACCTACTTTCTTTTAAAAGTGAACGACATTCATATAAGTAACAATCTTTTAATCAATAAGTAATAATTTTAATTTTATAAGGAACCAATAAACCACCTCATGGGCTTTTTCAAAACACCTCTCACCTGGCGACAGATACTTGATAACGATACACTGTTTAGTAATCCTTTATCGAAATACCTACTAATATCTCAGTATAATCATCAAAAACAAAAAGAAAGTGCATGGACCAAATTAAAATTGTTATTGAAATTATTACTGTTATGAAATACTTATGAGTTATATTAGATTAAAATTTAACCATTAAACATTTTCATGTTCCGACTGCAACTATTCTTTTTCTTAAAATGAACAAGTCCACAAGCCGTGTCATAGTAGAGAAAAACCCTTTTCGTGTTCTGACTGCAACTATTCATGTTCTTGAAAGTCACAATTTAATATTCACAATTCAATGTGGAGAAAAACCTTTTTATGTTCCGATTGCAACTATTCATGTTCTCAAATGGAACATTTAAAAGTTCACAAGCCGTCTCACAGTGGAGAAAACCTTTTACATGTTCCGACTGCAACTATTCATGTTCTATAAAGTGACAATTTAAAATCCACAAGCCGTCTCACAGTGGAGAAAACCTTTTACATGTTCCGACTGCAACTATTCATGTCCTCGAAAGTGACAATTTTTATATCATCAACAAGCCGTCTCGCAGTGGAAAAAAACCTTTTGTATGTTCCGATTGCAATTATTTATGTGCTAAAAAGGAGACTTTAAGTGAACTCATAGTGGAGAAAAACCATTTTCATGTTCCGACTGCAACTATTCACGTTCTCAAAAGGAATATTTAAAAGTCCACAAGCCGTCTCACAGTGGAGAAAACCTTTTACATGTTCCGTCTGCAACTATTAATGTTCTCGAAAGTGACAATTTAAAATCCACATGCTGACTCACTGTGGAGAAAAACCTTTCTTATGTTCCGACTGCAACTATTCATCTTCTCAAAAGGAACATTTAGAAGTCCACAAGCCGTCTCACAGTGAAAATAACCTTTTTCATATTCCGACTGCAACTATTCATGTTCTCAAACGGAACATTTAAAAGTCCGCAAGCCGTCTCACAGGGGAAAAAACCTTTTTAATGAATGTTTGAAGTTTAATCCTTGCCAAAATGTATAACCTAAAAATAATAACCTAAAAAATTGCTTTAAATATGTTGTTAATATATATTTTTTTTACATGAAGTCCAAACAGGAGGCCCTGAGGAAAATAATTTCCCTGAGGGCCTATGTCATCTTTGGGGATGCTGTGTGGAGGGGTTTTTTAGGGAAAGGAAGTAGAGGAGAGTTCTGGGAAGGAAAAGGGTGTAAGGGGTGGGTAGGAATCTGGGGTTTAGTGTGTCCTGGTCATCAGGCCTAGACAAACCTCATCCCATGAACCCAGGCACCCCTGCTAAATCACCAAACGTAGCGAACCACTTGGGGTGACCTATGGCAGAGGTGTTGGTTATCCAATAAAGGTTCCCGGGGCGGCGGTACCCATTCCCGCCTCCCAAATTGTTATATCCAAATATAAGTAAGCATACAGCACTTATTCTGTGAGTGTTCGGTAGTACCTTTTTAAGCGAGCGGATGTTTTCCGTTTTGAAAATAAATAAGAACAAACATCGCTCAAGGTTTACGGATGAGCATCTCCAATCGATTCTTAAAATAACTACTTACCACGAATATGACACCCGACTTAAAAAATAAGAGAAGTCAGGTGTCTGGCTCAAGATAATTTACCATTTTACCCTCCTTTGAATGAAAATTTATAATAACTAGGTACTTACATATCTAACTAAATAAAGATTTAAACAATTGTGCATGGGTTTTAATTTTGAGACTGGCCCGCTTACACACGCACAATCTTATTAATCGTTCTTAATAAAATCCACTTTGACACCCCTCCGTTACGTAATAAATTATAATTTCCAGCTCATAATTCATAAATAATCGATGATCGGTTTGTATGGGTCTATAATAGAGATATGCTTAGATTACAGAATTTTGTAATTATTCTGGTCAATACCCGAAACCGGGGAATTTTTTTTTTTTAACCACAGACAATTATTTGCCTTTTGAGCGGACCATAAACAAAGAATTGACGAGAAACGACAAATCGCTGGGAACTTTGAAAAATCGGGAGATTTTGATGCCATTCCGGTAGATCGGGAGATGAAGTGAAAAATCGGGAGATCTCCCGCGAAATCAGGAGCTTCGGTAACACTGGTTAATACGCACTTTTTTTTATAAAACTTTTAAAATTAAGATAATATACACAAGCCCACTACACAAACCCTGCGTAGCCAAACAAACCATTCAAAAACGTAGGCTGTTTTTTAAAGTAAAGATAACATACACAATCCCGTTACATAACCGTTGACGTTTGTTCCGAATATTTACCTCATTTAGTTCCAGGGTGGAAGATATTGATATTGGGACATCGCCCTGTTGAAAATTCACCATTTACTGCAATTTGGGATACCCAAGTGGTTCGCAACCTTTGGTGACTTGGCAGGGGTGTCTGGGTTCATAGGGTGAGGACTGTCTAGGTCTTAGCGTCGGATGCGTTGCCCACTTACTGTGTGACAGGCCGGGTCGAGAGGGACTGGTTAAGGTAGACCAGTTGGCCTCTCCTATAGGATACTCTCGACCCATCGCCTTGCACCGCAGTGGGAGGGATGGATTCATACGTCTGTCACTCCTGGACCCACTGATTACCAGATTCTTACCCACACCTCATATATTTTCCTTCTCAGAACACTCTCTCTTTAAAACCCTCCACACAGCATCCCCGAAGTTGAGGTAGACCCCGAGGGGAATTATATTCCTTAGAGCCTCATTTGTGGAGGGTGTGTACCATCACCTCACGTGGGTTTTGATAACCGGCAGCCTCCACGGCACCTTAGCTCAGAGAGATACAGTTATTCAGTAGCAGCACTAGATAGGTACTGGACTGGTGAGTGTACAAATGTGGTTTGCATTTTGACGATGGGTGCCCTTCATTATTACTAAGTGTCAATGACTTGCAACTTAATCATTTATGTCATAGATATCTAGTTATTCAAATACTTTCTAAACAGGATATTTTCAATTTGGGAGGCGGGTATGGGTAAACGGAACCATTGCTGGAACCATTTATTGGATAACCAACACCTCTGCCATAGGTCTCCCCAAGTGGTTCACCACGTTTGGTGTTTTAGCAGGTGTGCCCGGTTTCATGAGGTGAGGTTTGTTCAGGTCTTGGCGGCCGATACGTCTGACCACCTGCTACATGGTGGACAGGATCGAGGGAGACTGGTTGAGGGAGATCTTTTATCCTCCAGCCAGAATCCCTCGACCCATCGCCTTGCACCACAGTTGGAGGGATGGATTCATATGTCCGTCACTCCTGAACACACTGACCCCCAGATTCCTACCCACCCCTCGTACCTATTTCCTTCCCAAAAATTCCTGTCCTTCCTTTCCTTAAAAAAAACCCTCCACACAGTATTCCCTGAGATGACATAGGCCCTGAGGGAAATTATTTTAATACACAGGAGGGCGTGTTGGAACTAATGCAGGCCCTGAAAATAATTCCCCCCAGGGCCTGTGTCATCTATGGGGATGCTATATGAAGGTCTTTTTAGGAAAGGAAGGACAGGAAGTTCTGGGAAGGAAAAAGATATACCTATATATATTTTTTTTTATGTCATGTATATTATCGAGGCTTCTGACTCACACAATGTTGTCATTTTTGCCTCATCTGTTTTTAAATTATAATATTATCATTATAATCTCTAATGATCTTTAAAAGGTACTTAGAGTCCTAGAAAAAAGATATTACTTCTCCCAAATTGTATTAGAGTCCATAAAATCGGAGGGAGGGTATAGATTTCAACTATTCCATTTTTTTTTACATTATCTCCACACAGGAGGCCCTGAGGAAAATAATTTCCCTCAGGGCCTATGTCATCTGAGATGCTGTGTGGAGGGTCTTTTTGAGAAGAGGAAGGAAAGAACATTGGTCTTGAAGAGACCCATGTTGTAGGAAGGAGGAAACACAAAGGCCGGAAAATCATTCCACAGCCGAGCTGTTAATCACAAGAACGAGTCGAAGAAACGACCCGTTCTCATGTGACAAATGTAAACCGTGTACCAATGTTGGGCACGCGTTAAGCGTGTTTCCCGACTATGCACCGGTGCCGAAAGGATCAATGACACTAGTTCCTAATTATTTAGGCCTAAATAATGTTTCAATAAACACAACAACTAAATCTCTATAAACAGTATGTAAATAAATGAATAAATTAATACAATGGCTTGTGTCATATCATACATTCCCATACAATGACTTTACGGTGACGTCACGACACGTCAAACAGTGACGTCACCACTAAAATTTCAATAATGCCAACTTGACGGTGTATTTTTACGACCCGATTAAAAATGGACTTTTTAATAATTTTTTAAAAACTCTGCTTTTAATATTATTAAATAAAACTTGTATATTCAGAATCAGCGTTTATTGGTATATAATTCTATTTGAACATTTTTTTTAAAGCCAGAATATTTTTCACTGGAGTTCCTTATTCTCTCCATTTACCGCAATACATCAATCATTCAGTAGATTAGGCAGACGTCTCCAAATACTAAGTTTTGAGATAATGATGAAAACATTATTTCAATGTTCACTATAAATCTAATTTGTTTACACGTATCTGTGTTTTACATATTAAATATGCTATAAAATAACACCGGGAGGCATAATGATCCGATACATTAGGATGCTATTTTGAAATTTCCTTCTGTTGACCCAGAAAATATAAATATATAAATGAAGAAAATATAAGCGAAACTCAATCGAAAATCTGGAAACAGAAGAATCAAAAAAAGATATTGACACCTCTGGGACTCGAACCCAGGACCTCTTGCTTTCCGGGCAAACGCGCTAACCACTGCACCACGGTGTCGATATCAAATTCGGTCATTTTTAACTGTATC
This sequence comes from Limnephilus marmoratus, assembly GCA_917880885.1. NCBI lineage: Eukaryota > Metazoa > Arthropoda > Insecta > Trichoptera > Limnephilidae > Limnephilus > Limnephilus marmoratus. The sequence continues at coordinate 1,395,713 of OU862930.1, forward strand.
ATACTTCGACTAAGAACCACCCACATTATCTTAAGGAGGAAACACAGAGGCCGGCAAATCATTCCACAGCCGAGCTATTGAATACAAGAACGAGTCGAAGAAGCGACCCATTCTCATGTGACAAATGTTAACTGTGTACATATGTTGAGTACGCGTTTGTCGGTGCCGAAGGGATCAATGACTCTAGTTCCTCGGAGCTTCTTCCATTGTAATACCGTTAGAACAAAGATAGCATTTCCACTCGACGCCTGTGCTCTAAAGATTGCAATCCGTCTGTTAAGATGGGATTATCTATCAGACGGACTGCCCGTTTCTGCACAGAGTCAAGGAAATTTTTCAGTGCCACTGATATGCATGTATTTAGTTGATCTTGTTGCTAACGAAAGAAATAGATAAATATTTTTATGAGTCAAATAATAAGTGATATGTGTCACAAAAAAAATGACTTTGTTGTGCCAATTCCCCAAATTATTTAATTATTGAGAAAATGAATATCTTCAGGAAGTTTGTGGTGACCTGATTTACTTAAAGTGTCCTCAATTAACTCATTCATGATGAACTAATTATTGTAGTTTGAATTTCGTGCTGAAATTTTACAGGGTGGTTGTTTTTGGAGGTAGAAAATTAACTTTTTTTTTCAAAATTAAAAAAAAATCGTCTCATCCCTCAGTAGTCTTGAGAAAGGTGAGATCCGCATGTAATCTTCACTTATAAATAGTCAGAAAATTAATCTTTTTCAAGTTCATTGCAATAAATTTCAATTTGGAAGGCTGGTATGGGTACCGCCGCCCTGCAAACCATTTATTGGATAACCAACACCTCTGCCATGAAGTTCGTCCAGGTTTTGGTGGTGTATGCATCTGCCCACCAGCTGTGTGGCAGGCCGGATCGGGATCGGAAGAGTCTTTTCTGAATTCTTTTCTTTAAAAATTAACAAAAAAAATTCTTCGATGTGTTGTCACTGGTCACTCAGCCGAGTAACCGCCCAAACCCTTATCTTGACCCTAACAGTCCAAAACCTATTGATTTTTTTAATAGAAAAAAAAATCATCTAAAATGTCACCAAGGACCAAAATTTTATTAACATTTTTTACTACAAATATTGATAAAAATCATTAGTTAAAGAACATCAAATGCATTCCTTAATACCCTGTATTTTGCTTGAGTAATCTTGTGGTCAACTGATCAACAGTTGTGGAATGGTCTGTCGGCTTTATTTTGTATTTTCTCCTTCCTACAAAATGCGTCTCACTCCCTTTCCTTAGTAAACACACAGCACAGCTTCTCCAAAGATGTCATTCAAACCTGTGTGGTTTATAAAAATTAAACTAACTCTTTCCGTTTCTCTGAAGGGAAGATTCACTGCCTCACAACTGTCTTGTAACACACTCCTAGTTTCATTTGCATTCGTACATGGTCTCACATAAACCGTTCTGTTATTTTGACTCTTGACATGGCCCGATTCAAGTATTTGCTTCACTTTTATCATGTCATGTTTTCCTCGAGCATCATTGGCTTCTTCTACTAATTTGTTCACTTTTGGGAACAACTCATATAGGTCTCATAGAAATCATTATGTCGCCCTTATTATCATGGCGAGAAATATGATCTAAATGGTGTTAGAAAGAGAAAAAACCACACTTTATATTCTAATCTAAAAGTTAACAACAAAACAAAAAATGCACAACTTTATGAAACCAAATATACATAAAAATATAATATAATAAAAATATAAATAAACCAAATTTATATTTTCCAACCGCAATTTGAAAAAAAAAATTACGAAACATTGTGAATTTTTTATTCATTATTTTTAATACATTTGTTTAGCAAAATATATATGTGTTTTTATTTTTATCATACGTATAATAAGTTACGTAGGATGAAACATTTAAAACCAAAAAAAGATTGTTTAGATATGTATATAATTTGTCAAGGTTTTGTGTAAATTGGTTGAAATATATAATATATAGCTGGTTCCCGGCATGCGTTGCTATGCCATTTAATAAAGAAATTATTTCTCCCTGCGTGTCCTTTCCCATTCGTCCCGTTCCCTTCCTCTCCCGTTCCCACTCTGCCTCCTCCACCTTCCCTCTCCCCCCCTTCCCCCGTCCCGCCAACTCCCCTCCCAGGTTCCCCTACCCCCTCCCGCGAACCCCCTACCCAAGATTCCTCCCCCCCCCTTGCATTCCTTACATTTACTCCCGATACATTCAGTTTTCAAACAGCTTGCATGCCAACCTACTGCAATTTTTTTATACAAATTTCATATCTCCAGAGCTCACCAGTAGTTTTATACAATCCTTGTCCTGACAATAACGAACACAAAACAAGAATTATCCAGTTTGGTGCAGTTGTTCGGAAGTTATGTGCGTACGTACGTTTCGGCGATTCATTTTTACTTATATTATACATATAGAGATATATATATATATAATGATTTTTTATATTCTTGAATAAAACAAAGGCATAATTGCGTTTCTCTATAAAAACAAAAGTTTTATTAATAATACGTATTTACAACTCTTAAAAATTATATTATCGGTTAACAAAAGATTCACTTACCTATAAAAACAAAAGAAACAACATTTAAAGCCCTTATTTCAGGTTTCTTTAATAAATAATAAATAAAATAAGATAATATTTTCAGGAATTGTTAATCCAATAATTCTGACAGTTATATTTTCCTAACTTGATTCATTTGTTTTATATCTAGTGGGCCACCAACTAGCTCAGTACTTACTCAGTACTTACTCAGTGAATACAATCTTAAGGAAAGCACTCATAAGTGGTTTTCTTTACATCTCCCCCCCTAGGGAGAAACAATTGCAAAACAGAATGCATGCAATTGTTCATTTACTAGCAAACACTGGACACAGTTTTGTAATGTGGTAGAGGTTTGATTCTGCTTTCCTGTGTCCGGTATCAACTTAATAGATTGAATTTGAGACCTTCTTTAGAATTTTGTATGGTCCAATCCGCAATTCCTCCAATTTCTTCCTATTTAGTCGATTTCCGTTTTCCACGTAGACTCTGTCTCCCACTTCCAATTTATATTCTTCCCTGTGTATGTCGAATATTTTTTTATTATAGTTGTGTGATTTTATTGTGTTCTTAAGAGCTAGTTCCCTATCTCTTTTCAGGTCTTCACTTGTATGTCTTGATTTCAATTCAAGTGGTAGAATATTCACATTTTCGCCTTCCAAGAGGTATTTTGGAGCAAACTTGGTGACTGTGTGTTCTGTTTCGTTATATTTTTCTACACATTTCTGTGCAATCGTAGTCCATGATGTTTTCTTATCACTTTCATTTATTTTACATCTTATCTTATTGACTAAAGTTTGATTTAGCCTTTCATTCAGCCCGTTTGAAAATGGTGCATCCACAGCAGTGAAAACCATTCTTATGTTCTCCTTCTTCAGAAATTCTTTAAATTCTTTGGAATTTATACCAGGGTATTGGTCCGTTAATACCATATCAATGTTGTATCCTTGTGACACATTTTTTATTAATTTTATAAAATCACTGGAGCTTTGATTTTTTGATGCGAAAATATAAGCATATCTTGTGAAATGATCAACCAGAAGATGTAAATATTTCTTTGTTGAGCGTGACCCTCCAAAGCCTCCAATGGTATCAATAGATATAATTTCAAAGGGACGTGCTGCTGGACCTAAATGTGACATTAAACCATATTTTGGCTTCCTCCTTGATTTGTTTTTAATACAAATTTCACATTCTTCACAAATTTGTTTAATGTTTTCGATGATATTCTTTGCTGTATAGAATGGTGTTATTTTATTTGTCATCTGGGTTCTCCCAATATGGCAGTAAGTATCGTGGACATTCGTTATTAGACTTTTGCTAAGTTGTTCTGATAGTACAATTTTTTTCCTTCTTTTATTCTTTTTGTAGTATATTTCATTCTCCAATATAAGTTTTCCATTTTGTAAGTCTAGATTGGTGTGTTGGTCCTTTTTTATATCTTCTAGGTTTATTAAATTTACTACTTTTAAAAAGTCATCAGTATTTTCATAAGGTTCTAGAACTGGATTTCTGCTTAAACAGTCTGCTTCTTGGTTTGATTTTCCTGGGTTATATTTAATTTTAAATTGATATTGGGATAAATAATACGTCAAATCCCCTAGTTCTTCGTCGGTTCTAGCCTTTATGTTCATATTTTCTAATGGTTTATGATCTGAGTAGACCGTAAATTCTTTTCCCATAAGCCAGTGTTGCCAATATTTCACAGCTTCTTTTATTGCCAGACATTCTAGGTATATTGCTTTCTTCTTTTTTTGAGCTTCAGTCAATTTTTTTGAAAAATAAGCAACCGGCTTACAGTCCCCGTTTTTATCTTTTTGTTTCAGCACTGCTCCCACTCCTTTGATACTAGCATCCGTGTAAATGCTTATTGGTAGTTCAGGGTCAAAGATATTCAGAAGTGGTTCTGAACATAACAATGCTTTTATTTTATCAAATGTTTCCTGACATTCTGTGGACCATATGAATTTCACGTCTTTCCGTAATAAATTGTGTAACGGGTCCAGGATAATCGCACTGTGTGGTACAAATTTATGATGAAAATTTATTTTTCCTAGGAATTGGCGTATATTTTTTTTTGTTTCCGGAACTGGAAAGTTTTTGACAGCGGTTAAATAATCTTTCAGAGGTCTGATTGAATTGTTTTCTATTATGTGACCTAAATATTTTGCATAATTTTTTTGCAAAAGTACATTTCGAAAATTTTAGTCTAAAGCCTTCTGTTAGAATTGCCTCCATTAGTCTCGATATATGTTGCATATGTTCTTCAAAAGTTCTTGAAAAAATTAATATGTCATCTATAAAATTTACTGCAAAACTGGAGAGTTTGTATTTTCTTATGATGTTGCTCAATATTCTTTGAAAAATGGCTGGGGCCGTCCTCAACCCAAACGGGAGACACGTCCATTGAAAATGACCTTCTTGTGTAACAAATGCAGTTTTATATCTATCTTGAATTTTCAAAGGAATTGACCAAAATGCCGAATTTATGTCAAAAGTAGAAAAATATTTACAGTTTACGGTTTTAACCATCAAATCCTCAATCAACGGAAAAGGTTGTGATTGAGGGACGACAATTTTGTTCAATTCTCTGAAATCTAAACATAACCTTGTTTTTTGATCATCTTCTTTTTTATATGCCATAGTTACTGGAGCAGCAAATGGGCTATAAGATTCCTCAATTAAATTCTTCTCTAATAGTTTTGATATTTGATATTCTATTTGTCTTCTATCTTCTGCTGTGCATCTGTATGGACGTTTGTAACAGTATTTATCCACCATCAAGTCAATATGAGCTTCATAATGTTTTACAGTACCGACGTCGTATTTATCTTTGGCGAAGATTGGTTTGTATTTTTCTACCAACTTATCAATTTCTGATTGTTGATATAAATCTAGATGGTTTATTATCAGTTCAAATCCATCCGTGTTTATATGTTCGTTGAAATTTATTTCACCTTTGTTTGTGTTTTTGGTGTCTTCTTCCTCCATTTTACCTAGTACATCAGGAATTTTGATATTTGTTATATTTGAAGTATCATTTTTTGAGTAGTTATTCTTTTTTATATCTTCATTTGAGGTCGCTTCTTCTGGTTTGTTACATTGTATGATCTTTAATTCTTCGTTTTGCATTAATTTGAAATTTTTGATACAATCCAAACCAATTAGAAAATCGTAATTAAAATGTTCATTATCTACTACAAATATGTCCACAATTCTTTCTATATTGTAGATTTTTATTTTTAGTGTTACCATACCTTTTGTTTTCTTCTCACCATTAATAGTCTTCAAGTTAACTATTTGTATATCACTTGTACATGCTCTTGGCTGTATCTTTAATAATTTTGCATTAATTAATGACACATTTGATCCCGAATCATAAATTCCAGAAATTTTTAAAGTATCATTTAATAGTAACTCGACTTTTATTAATGGTGGCACTTCTAGTTTTTTGGATTCTTCTCGTTTAAGTTCAATTTCCAATTCAGAGTTATTTACCGTTTTTACAACTGCTTTTTTATTTTTCTCCTTAAACCAGCAATTTTCCTCAAGATGGTAACGTTTCCCTTTTTTCTCGTTAACACAGATTCGGCATGGTTTTTTTTCTTCAATTTCTTTGGATTTAGCGTCAGAATACATAATACTTTTTTTTTCATACTTATTCTTCCCAACAAGATGTTCTAATTTTCCTATGTTATTGTAAAGATCTTCCGTTCCTTGTAAAATTTCTCTGTCAATTTTATCAGTCACATAATTAGGTAAGCCAAATGCTATGAGGTCGATAAGTGTCCCAGTATCAATTGATTTCCTTACTTCCAGCAATAATTTTTCTTTTTTTAAAGCATACTCGAGCAATGAACCTGCTTGATATTTAAAGGCGAGAGCATATCTAATGGGTGACCATCCTTTGTTTGCAAAAGTATCACAATTTTTTTTTCCCATTCGTCCCATTCCGATTCCACTGTAAGTTTCATTAGCATGCAGCTGTACCATTCTACACCGGAGTATTCCAAAAAATGTTTTAAAATTTCAATTTTCTTTTTGTCTTCGTTGATTTGGAAGCGTTCACATTCTTTATTAAAATCTTCAATCCACTGGTTCGCATTTGAGCTTCTGCCAGTGAATTTGCCAATCATGAAATCCTTTGCAATTTTCCCTAAATTCTGAGTTTCAGATTTTGTTTGTTTACTTTCAAGCAATTTCTCTAACAGTTTTTCCAGCGTTTGACTTGATCCACTAAGTATAGATTCCGCTTTATTTGTGTTTTCCATAATTTCTTCTAGGTAAATATCATTAAACTGTAAGTTTTGTTCTGTATCTAAATATATTTTTGACATATCATCCGTCAAGGTTATCCATATTTTTCTTGTTTGATGTCTTTTATTTAATGATTTTTTTACCTTATCATAATTTGGAGTGTTTGTAATTCCTTGGTGTAGATTTGTAGGTTGGGATTCGTGTGGTATTCCATAAATCCGTCCATCAGGTGTAGCGATCGAGGTTATGCATATGACGTTTGAATTTCCATCTGCCGCTGGTCTCACAGCAAAATCAAACCTCAATTTTTCCATTTTTTGTGAAATAGTTAAGTATAGAAAATGTTGTTTTATAATGATTTTTTATATTCTTGAATAAAACAAAGGCGTAATTGCGTTTCTCTATAAAAACAAAAGTTTTATTAATAATACGTATTTACAACTCTTAAAAATTATATTATCGGTTAACAAAAGATTCACTTGCCTATAAAAACAAAAGAAACAACATTTAAAGCCCTTATTTCAGGTTTCTTTAATAAATAATAAATAAAATAAGATAATATTTTCAGGAATTGTTAATCCAATAATTCTGACAGTTATATTTTCCTAACTTGATTCATTTGTTTTATATCTAGTGGGCCACCAACTAGCTCAGTACTTACTCAGTGAATACAATCTTAAGGAAAGCACTCATAAGTGGTTTTCTTTACATATATATATACCCAAAGATATTCAAATACAGAAGAGATATGCTATGGTGTCCGCGCAACTGTCGCCGGACTACGCGCTAATTAGCGTAGTTTTCATACAAAAATAATTTGTTCATTTCGTTGATTTTTTGAAAATGCGCATTAATATTGGTTAACAATATATTTTGAATAAGGAAAGAATTCGTTCATTTAGTTTAAAGTTCGTTTGGTTTATTCGTTAATTATTTGTTCTTTTAGTTTATTTGTTAATTGGTAAACAATATCGGCGACACCCGGAAGCGCAGACCCACATAGTAAAAACAGCAGATAGCACATCTACTTATATTTCAATATCTTTGTATATACCTAATATAGAAGAAGATAGATAAACGGGTATGTCTGTATGTGGTGGTTGAGCGGGCTGGCAAGCGGGCGGTGTGGATTTGATTTGTATGCAAATTCACAGATGGCGGTGCAAGTTAATTTATCGCGGTTATAAAGGTTGGGTAACCATCCAGAAGATGGCGTTGTGTTTTGCTAACCACAGCAAAGCATGGCTGGGTCTGCCTGTTTCATGGTGACCAAAATATGTTCAGAAATATTTAATTTATTTGGATTTTATTGCAGAGCAGAATTATTCTAACCTTTTCACAGAATGTGTCCTAGTTCTGAGGGGTTAACTTGAGCCTAAATGAAGAAAATAAAGGTTAAATAAATCAAAAACTGTTCAAATTAAATGTTAGTTTTATTCATATATTGTGGAATAAAAATTGAGAAGAACTTAAAACTAAATAACTTTTTATTTTATTTTAAAGACATTCAGTATAAAAATATATACTTTAAAATATCTTATTCGATAATACATATCTCATATTACAATATAAAAGAAGGCAATGAGAATTTATTTAGCACTTTCAATGCAAATTCAATTAACTTCCATTTAATGCTCCCAAAGGGATAAACACAGGATTTACAAACTATTATAAAGTAAACTAAAATATGAAAAAGAACAAGACACAGAAAAATAAAAAGATAACGATCGTTACTGGGACTCGAACCTAGAATCTCTCGACTCTCCGGGACAAATGCCTCTACCAATTCGGCTACTTAGATCCCTTTAAATGTAATTTTTTTCAATCTCATGTCTCAAATTTTAGAATTAACAATATTATCTTTGACTAATTTTTCCATAGGCAACTACCTTTTTCATTGGAAACAAGTGATTTGTAACCTGGATAGTTTCTCGGATAAATACATCCGATTTTATTTATATGGAACGCCTATTGACCATTTTTGTAAAAGTCTTTTTTTTACATTAGCTCCACACAGAAGGCCCTGAGAAAAATAATTCCCCTCAAGGCCTATGTCATCATTGGGGATGCTGTGTGAAGGGTCATTTTAGGAAAGGAATGAGAGGAAATTCTGGGATGTAAAAGAGTATTAGGGGTGGATAGGAATTTGGAGGTCAGTGTGTCCAGAAGAACGTACGAATCCATCCCTCCCACTGCGGTGCAAGGCGATGTTCCGAGAGAGTACGGCTGGAGAAGTCAAAGGGACTCCCTCAACCATTATCTCCCGATCTGGCCTGCCATGCAGCAGGTGGGCAAACGCATCCGCCGCCAAGACCCGAACAAACCTCACCCCATGAACCCGAGCACAATTCAAAAGGTATTGGTAGAGGCGTTTGTGCCGGTGAGACGAAAGGTTCTACGTTCGGCCGTTATCCGTTGCGACCATTATCTTTTTATTTTTCTGTGTCTTGTTATTTTTCATATTTTCATTTAGATTATTAGTGTTATCTTCTATTTCAATGGTATATTATAAAGTATTTATAATTAATAATAAATGCAGGAATGCTTTAAAATAAGTGCGGTTATCCACCGCAGATCATTGGGAGCTTAATTCATTCCTTCAAGGCCGTTCAGCATCGCAGTTTCCTGTCGGCGGCCATGAGCGCGGCGATCTGTTGCAGCTTGCGCGCGCGGAGACGGCCCCAGAGCAGGACGTCGTACTGGGCGAGGGTTTGCGCGGCGCAAAGGGCCGCACCTTCGGCCGCCAGCACGGTGCCGCAGCCCACGCCGGACGGCATGGAGAGGCTGGACCAGATGTCCTGGGGAGATTAACACTGGCTTTAGTAAGTGGTCATAAACAGTGGTCGGCAAATTTCAATTTAAAAGAACATCAATGTCAAGGAAATACATTAACAATCAAGATAACCATATACGAGGGCTGTCCGCAAAATAAGGTCTCCAAGGTGCTGAGGTCACGAGGTACGATTTTATGCACAATCCGACAACATTGGCGTGTAGCCTGGTTCCCCCACTCCAAATGTCCACCATGCTGCACTCTCTGTGGCGCTTAATCTTGGCGTGGCAGCCGTTCGCGATGGAGCTTCCGCTCACCGCACCCGCCAGGTGTGAATTATGCTCTGAATTCGTTTTTTGTATGCACAGAACAGAACCCTGGTAGTATTCACTCTCAGCTGCATAAAGTGTACAGAAAACAGTGTACGAGCGTGAAAATTTGGTTTAGAAAGTATCGTCCCCAGTCACGATCGAGTCCAAGAATTCCTCGCAATTGATTTCGTTAAACTTCTTCAACCCGTTTTGTTGTTTGTGATCTTTGGTGAGCATTTTTGAGACCTTGTGGTATCCCAAATTTTCTGAAAATTAAATTGTCTAAATCTTTTCAATAGTAGTCTTGCTGATATGCCCATATCACAAAGCTCCAAAAAAACAAATTACAGAGCGTTATTCACACCTGGCAAGTGCGGTGAGCGGAAGCTCCATCACGAACGCCTGCCACGCCGAGACTAAGCGTCACAGAGTGCAGTGTGGTGGATACATCGCCCGTAAAATCATTGCGACCGCAGCACTATGGACTTTTTTTCAGACAGTCCTCTTTTAATATGAGAGTGTATTATTAAGTACCCGTGTTAGAAATGAAGATGCAAGTATATAAAAACACTTTTCCCAAAGATTCAGCCCTTTGTTTGACCCTTAGTGAAATTCTGGTACCCCAGTGATAACACATACAAAATATTTGTTTCCTAGAGCAGCAGTGAGCTTTATAAAATAACATATATATTGAAGTAACTAATACTGCCAACCATTTGACGTTGTCAAAAACTTCCTTCAAAATTTGAAATATTTATATTTACCGATATTTTTGTCATTCATTTCAAAAAATTTGATTTAAAAAATAAAAGTCAAAAGTTCCGCTGAGGAAACCCCTCCAAAAATACGATTTGTCAAACCCTTTGAAATTCGCCTGTTTCGGCAATAAATTTCTACAATTTGGGAGGCGGGTATGGGTACCACCGCCCCAGGAACCAGTTATTGGATAACCAACACTGTGCCACAGGTCACCCCAAGTGATTCATGGGGTGAGGTTTGTCCAGATCTACCAGGTTTGTCAGTAAAACCTCAAATTGTAATATTTAAATAAATGAGGACAATATTAGCAAAACTCAATAAAAAATCTGAAAACATAAAAATGGGCAAAAACCCAGGATGTGGGTTTGAGTCCCAGATGTGACCGTATCTTTTTCTGTTTTCAGATTTTTTATTGAGTTTTGTCTTCATTTAATTAAATATTGCTTTTATTTCTTTGTATGTTTTCCATCCAAAAATAAAAAGCGAATTACGGATCGATATTGCTGTTTTTCCATTTTATCGAAGAGCAAAAAACATGTCTGATACAACTGGCTGCCAAATAAAAACTAACCAATGAATCAGTCTAAACTTTAGAATGGTGTCGTTTGACAGATGATGGTAAAACACGGGTACTTATTGATTGACCCTGGTATGAGCCGCAAACGCTTAGGAAAAAAGCCGATACACTAGAACTTTCATAATTATGGAATACGCACTTTTGGTTCTCCGTCATGTATTTATCTTAAATAAAAAATATATATTTATATTTAGTCACCCCCAAACACTTTCAATTTTTAATAAAAATATTGAAAACACAAATAATATTCTCCCGATTCTTAGAAATGCTTATAGTTAAATAAAAAATTTAAAAAATATGTTTATGTATTACCCTATGATATAATTATAAAGTAACACTGTAGCGTAACACAAAAGCTATGGAAGGTGTTGTCCAAGTATGGAGTAAATACAAATCTCATACAATCAATCGCGTCTCTGTACGAGGGAAGCGTTGTGTTTATTAGGGTAAACGGGGTGGTCTGACATCACAAAAGGTGTTAAGCAAGGCTGCGTAATGTCACCGTGGTTATTCAATCTATACATGGATAATTGTATGCAAGAATTGAAAGAGGCAGGATTGGGCGTGAAATTGAACAATCTGAAAGTATGTTGCCTGTTGTTTGCTGAAGACGCATTGCTGATTTCTAACAGTATAGAAGATCTACAGTCTCTCGTATCTAGGATGAACCAAGTATGTATGAAAAATGAGTTTTCGACTTGCATAATACAGGCTTGTGTCGAGTGGTATTCGAAAAAACTGTATACAAAAGTTATTTTGTGAATTAAGAAAAATAAATGATTAATGTAAGTGTACCCCAAGGGAGCCCCTTAGGACCTATTTTAATCAGTATTTATATAAATGATCTGTGTAACAGCTATTTTTGCAATCACATTTATAACATTTGCAGATGTATTTGAAGGAAGAACATGTAATGATGTTCGCCGCAAAGCAGAAGATTGAATAAAACAGTTAAAACTTTGGTTAGACTATAATCTGTTGACCCTTAATTTGGAAAAAAACCAAATTTATACGATTTAGTCCAACAGAAGCAGGCCAACTCAAAGCATATAATATTTTTATACACAAATGCACTGACTCAACTACCTGTAATTGCTATAAATTAGAATGCGTGGGCAGTATAAAAATACCTGCGTTTTACATTTGACAAATCTAGTCACCACAAAGGCTAGAAAGTTATAACAGTCAGAATTATGTTAAGTAAAAAAAAACTGAAACTCATCTACGATGCTATGTCTGGGTCACTTCGATGTGTCAGTCAGACTATGCATCCTTAGGCTGGGGTGGATGTGCAAAAAGTATTTTGGACAAATTAGCAAAAGCTCAAAAATCCTTACTAAGGGTAATCCTCAAGAAACTATTTAGATATCACAGCGATGCACTATTTGAAGAGCTGTGAGTTCTGGATATTAGACAACTGTACATGAGGAAATTAATTTTAAACACCCATAAACAACGCCACCTATACCCATCTATTAACCACTCTCACGACACCCGACACTCACGGAGAAATCCAATTGTAACACTCACAACCAAAACATCTCTCACTCAAAGACACTTGTCATTCTTAGGTTCAAAACTATAAAACTTCATGACTGATGCTTGGAAAAAGGAAACTACGGGTGTTCTTCATAAATTGACCACCACATGGTTTCATCATAGAGACATGAGAGTGAACTTTTACTAAACAAAAAAATGAAATCAAACACAAAACCAAAAACAACAAAAATTCCAACAAAAAATTCCAACAAAAATCCCCATAAAAACAAAACTTCCTTTATGTTCTAATCTTTATTATTAAGCATACGTACCTACCTTTGTCTTTTAAATTATAATGCTAAACAAGCAGCAGTTATTATGTTTTGGTGGATATTTTATTTTATTCTTTCTCTTCTCTTTTTTATTCATACAAAATATGTATGTAGGCTTATAATACGCAATGCAAACACTAGCAGTCCACAATGGAGTGCTGGTACCTCCCCTAATGTATGGTAGTGAAGCACGGAACTGGCAGAAGAAGAACGAAACTAGACTGAATTCTGTAGAAATGAGATCCCTGAGGAATACCGTATAATATAATGTATGATTGTGTGAGAAATGTGGAGATCTGAAAAGAATGCAAGGCTGATTATGTATCGTAATAAGTAAGGTTAGTGCCACACACAGCTATCAAAGATCATTTGGCTTGGCCTATTTCAGCACATCGTTTGCCATATATTCCTATTGGGAATGTACTGCAAGCGATATGCCGAAATACGCAAAACCACATGATCTTTTATAGCTGTGTGTGACACAGATATAAGAAAGGGACGCTTAGATGGTTTGGGCAAGTAGAGAGAATTGAGAGAAGAAAGGAGTGTAAAGAGAACACATGATGCAAACGTGAATGATAGAAGCAGTCGGGGACGCCCGAGGAAGACATGACAAGATCAAGTGAACCAGATCTTTGAGTCAGGCCATATCAAGAGAGGCTAGGAGTGTGTGCCAAGACCGAGTTGTTTGGCGGTCTGTCCTCTCTGCCCATCCCTGCGGCAAACGGCGTGATGGTTAGTTAGTTAGTTACCACTCTTGCAATAGTTAAAACTATTCCCTCCACGGCACTCAATCCTCCTTCCCCAAACATGTTTCAAACAGTGATCTTGACGAATTTTCCATCATATCTAGCGGATTAGAGTTCCCTCGAAACAAGGACTTCCTCTACTTAAGGAACTCGGAGAAATATTATGTTTATGTATTGAATCTTTGTCTCTTTGCTGTTCTTTGTTTATCAAAGTATTTATGTATTGGGCCTTTGTCTCTTTGCTAATCTTGTTCATCAAAGTGGGCGTCGGTCGAGTTTATGTAGCATTTGTTTTTGTGTGCTGCGGTAGAATAATCAACTAATTTTAAGTAGATTATTTAAGTGTTTAATATACTACTGTTCTTTGAACGTTGAACATTATGGCCGTGTTTAGAAGTGATCTGAGTGTCCTGTGTGCGGCTCTGGTTGTGAATTACCTTTGAGTGTGTTGCCTCCATGTGAAGATGCATTACGATGTTATTTGTGGGTGCACCATTCTAAAAACAATAATTTATAGATATATATGAAGAAATTTCTGTGAGGTCTGGAACAGAGTGTCAATTCCCATTATAGGTGTAATGTATGTAAAAGCTTTCAAACTACTCCGCAAGATGTCAGCAGGGAAGTACTTTTCTACAGGACTGACAGATGCGCTGGGATCGCTTCTGCTGAACTTAGTGGTTGGCTTTGCAGCGAGCCGCAGATCTAATCTTGCTTCCTTCCAGTTAGATTGGCTAGTTCGTAGCCTTCTTATTGTAAATATGTAAAGATTGTCAACAGAATCTATTGATCATTGTGTTATCATCCACGAGCAAAGTGTCGGAGTATTTAAAAGTGCAGAACACTACAATAGGACATAAGGAGCACTTTGAAACAAATACGTATGTACTATAATAAGTACTATAGTTTATTAAAGTTGTTCAAAAGCAGAAAAATCTCTACATATTATAAATTAAAGTCCTCCGCCGTGTCTGTCTATTCGCGATAAACTCAAAAACTACTGAACGGATTTTCATGCAGTTTTCACAAATAGATAGAGTGATTCATGAGGAAGATTTAAAAATATGATTTGTTAAGTTTTGTGTAAATTCTTTGAAATATATAATATATAAAGGAGAAGGTCTGTATATGGTGAACGAGTGGGCTGGCAAGCGGGCGGTGTGGATTTGATTGGTATGCAAATTAACCTCTTATTTGCCGGAGACTTTCGGATGCGCGCAGTTTGTACGCATGCGTGCGGAAAAATTTTTGAAAAAAATATGTTTGTCTGCGATTTTGACCCTTCTATGTACAGAATTTGTAAGGACAAGTCAGAATAGCTTGTGCCAACATTTACCCATAAGATGGGCAAAATTTTCATTCACCTTGCAACCCCAGAATATTTTTAAATGATTTTATCTGTGGCATCAAAATGTCAAATTTGCCGCGATTCTTTCTGTCAAAGTTGATGCGTGTTACTTGACGAAAACATCGTAAAACCTTTCAATTTACGTAATTAACGCAAGTAATGTTGTTTTGGTACATAGTTTATTGTTCTAGGAATGTGTTTAGGTCAATAAAATATACGATAACTCAAAATTAATCCACAAAACATTCAATTCAAAATTCAAAGTGGTGCTTTGTTAGGAAACTTCCGTGTTTTTCCTGGCCTATGACGGGTTAACAGATGGAGGTGTGAGTTAAAAAATTGGGTAACCATCCAGTAGATGGCGTTGTGTTTCGTTAACCACAGCAACGCGTGGTCGGGTCAGCTAGTATAATATAAATATAAAAACTACAACATCTCAAAGAAAAAATACAGATTCTTTTTGATATAGTGACATGCAAATGCACATCTTTTGACTCATGTTTGTGTGAAAAGAAATAAAAAATTCCTATTAAAGAACAATAATTATTCCTACTGGATCAACATACTGATGAAAAAATGACGATAGGAATGTATTGGACACTCACACCAGTGACATCGATTGTAAATTGCTGGCTTCCTCTTGAGGGTACCTTGGGTAAGGATTTGCAAATGAAACGCACATTCTTATTGGCCTAAAAGTACACAGTGTACACGTATTAATAGGGTTCTTATCTCTGAAAGGAACGGATGGTACCAAGGATGAAACAATACATGCACGTGCGTTATAGTGCCAAACATTAATTTTTTTTTTTTTTAATAATTTCCCTCAGGGCCTATGTCATCTTTGTAGATGCTGTGTGGAGGGTCTTTTTGAGGAAAGGAAAGAGTGAACATGGGTCTTGAAGAGACCCATGTTGTAGGAGGGAGGAAACACAGAGGCCGGCAAATCGTTCCACAGCCGAGCCGTTGAACTCAAGAACGAGTCATAGAAACGACCCGTTCTCATGTGAGTAATGTCAACCGTGTACAAATGTTGGGCGCGTGTTTGGCGTGTTTCCCGACTATGCACCGGTGCCGAGGGGATCAATGATGCTAGTTCCTCGGAGCATCTTCCATTGTAATACCGGTAGAACAAGGACAGCATTCCCACCTGACGCCTATGCTCTAAAGATTGCAGCCCGTCTGTTAAGATGGGAGAATCTATCAAACGGACCGCCCGTTTCTGCACAGAGTCAAGGGTTTTTTATAGGTATTTTGGAACTCCAGACCAGAGGTGGCTGCCAAATTCAACCGTGGGGCGCACTTGCGATTTGTACAGGGTGAGCAGTTGGGTACTATTAAAGTATCTGCGGGCCCTGTACAGTACGCCCAGTTTCTGAGAGGCTAACTTAACTCTGGTTTCGATGGAGCCCCCGTACCTGAGCTGGTCACTTAGAGTTACACCAAGCATATCAATGGAGGTCCTGTTCGGAAGGTTGCTTCCGTTGAAGGAGACTAGATTTTCATTTCGATCCCTTTTAGACGTTATCAAACATGATTGGGTCTTTGAAACATTAAATTCGACGAGGTTATTCTTACCCCAAGAGAAAATACTCTCGAGGTAACCGTCCATTCTTTGCTTCAAAGCCCTCCAAGCTATTGGAGTTTGTGTGCCCTTTGGGGGCTTGTCAAACAAAAAGCTATCATGGACTGTACTGTCATCCGCGTAACAATGAATCGATGATCGAATAATGAACGTGGGATGACATTTCGGAAACGGCATGAAAATTACCGTGACGAGTTCTGGTCAAAGATTCATGTATATGACATGATAGTTAACTAAATAAATAAAAATCTCCCATTTTGGAAACAATTGCCAAAAGAATATATTCATATATACAAATGTAAATTGATTTTATTATTTCTACACAAGCCAGAATATTTACCTATTGAAAAAAAATCAATTCAAAGGAGTTTTCAAAGAAATAATGACCTTGACACTCTGTTGAAAATGTAAAGTATTATTATTTTGAATATGATTTTAGATTTTCACGGCCAAAAATATTTTCGTTAGTTATTTTTGTGGTGTTATGCCATGTTGCGCTACCTCCTTCTTTAGCCAACGTTTCGGACAGCGTTACAGTGTCCATCATCAGTTCAGATGTGTTATTGATAGTGACGAAGTGTGTGTTTATGTACGTAGAAGCGATGCCGTGTTGCCAGTTTCGGTTACCCGGCAAGGCAGACAAGGCAAATCATAAGAGCCAAATCTGCACCAAACGAAGACAGAATTGAACAAGAGTCGAAAGGCTGCGCTTTTCTGCCTTACGTTCACAATGTGACAGACAGAGTTGCTAGACTGTTAAGAAAAGAAAGCATCAAGACTGTCTTCGGAACCAATACAAAAAATACAAGACCTACGGAGGTCTGCAAAGACTACGTTTCCTCTGGAAACAGATGGAGTGTATAAACTCAGCTGTTCCGGATGTGCTGAGGTTTACGTAGGCCAGACTAAGCGGACTCCAAAAGGATATCGAAACACTTTCGACTCCAGATTCTGTAATGAAAACTTGTCAAAAAGAAATCCTGGTAAAATTGTTCATTTCAGGTGGCTCACTACAGCGAACCGGATTCTTTGGTTTTACATTTCTATCCGAAAACCGTCAAAAAATTTGTTAACTTTAACGACATTTGTTTTAACAACAGTTTACACACGTATGTGGTTCAACATTAAGACCAAACTATTATGTATTTTCAGTGCTAGGCATTTACATGGAACAGTGCTTTCACAAAATTTGTCCAGTGATTTAAAAGATATTACTGATTCAGTAATCCAGCGTAATGGTTTTTATGGGTAAAACGAAAACATATTATTAGCCATGTTAACTGACTACCGAAAGTGTTTTGGCATTGAGAAGAATATTGAAAGCCTAGCAAATGAAAATGCAATCAGACGTTTTTCGTACCTTCAAAGTAGGTACTTGATTTTGATTTTTCGGTAGACGATTATATTAATGCTATAAATGGGGAAAATGTAACCGAGCTACCGCTCACCAAATCTGAAAGTGACAAGACAATTTTACAAGCCATCACTGTTTCGGCTTAGAGGTTATAATCTCTGGCAATTAACTTATGCGTAAATACAATGGCAAATAAATATAAAGGGTAGGTCAAACTCACTGAAGAGGTGCAGGTTCTTCTGGAACGTAATTCTTTTCTTGATGAGACCACCATTTAGTTGCAGTTCACTTTTTTAAACTGAATTATTGTTAATGCTAATAGTTTTGCAAGAATGCGCTGCGACAAGATAGTTGCGGTAGTTTTATGCGAGTTAGGTATATAACTATGACTGCGTCCGGCGGCGATGATTGTTAACACACAAACTTCGAGCACCGAAATTACTTGCGATTGCTTGCGATAGTGACAGCAGGGAATCATAAGGGGAGCGGGGGAAGGGAGATATTCATTGCCATAGGAAATAAATAATATTTAAATCCAAAATAAACACAAAAGCAATCCGCCGAGCGCAACCAATATTATTGGCGCTAACATGCCCCTCAGCCTTGACAGGATGGTCAAAATAAACCAACATGCGAAACGAAAAGAAAATAAAAATAAATACTATTAAAACATTTACCGCATTGTGTTTCAGTGCTCAAGACGTTAATGCGTGTCATTATTGCGAGTGTGATGAAAATAAAATAATAAAGAAAGGAAACGATTAAAAGATAGCAATTATGTATATATGCCTACTTGAACTAAACTAATTAATTATTAGGTATTATAAAAATGGCAAGAAACATGAGATTAATAATGAGCGTGTAAACTTGGTTTACGAGAAACCTTGTTTTGGTTGCGAGTTACGTTGCTTTGCTTGAGAGTAGGTGCGTTTCCGACTAGTACGTACCCTAAACTGGTTTCGATTGCACTCGGTAATGATTGAGTGCCCTTTACCTTACCAGGTAAAAGGATTTGGCCAAAAACATTGGCACCAATGATTGCATCGATGACCCCTGGGATGTGGAATTTGTCGTCGGCGAGTGGCAATTCATTTAGATAAGACAACGCACTCATATCTATAGAAGATGCCGGCAATTGGGTTGTAATGCGATCCACTACCAAAGGTCGAATGGAGAAAGATGTTTTATTATTATAGCGAGACTCAAACTTTAAATTAGTCATTCCTTTAATGCGTTGAGAAATATCTCCAATGCCTCTAATGGTTGTATGATTGCGATCTGTGAATAAGGGTAATCCAAGGCGTTTGCAACAGCTCGTTGTAATAAATTCGCTTTGTGATGCGCTATCAATTAAAACGCGTATTTTCTGATAATTATTCCTGGAATCAAGAACACTAATAGATGCGGTACCTAATAAAACGGATTGATTTAGGGAAAAAACGTTTGCATCTCCATTATTGAGAGTACATAATGTTACATTATCAGATTTACTCTCAGGTTTGCTTTTGGGATTTAAATTTCGCTCCATATTACGAGAAAAATTGGATGAAGTGTCATCAAAATGCAATAACGAGTTATGGTTTTGATTACAATATCTGCACCGATTTTCCGATTTGCATGTATTGGTAGAGTGCATTGTACTTAGGCAATTTCGACATAAGTTTTGTTTTTGAGTTATCTTAAACCTACTCTTAGGTGATGCGTTTAAAAATGTTGGGCATTTAAAAATGAATGTATGGTCTGACAAATTACATAACGTGCACTTATAGTGTTTTGCTTTGTTATGCGTTAAACTAAGAAATGCGTGGCTATATTGTGCTTCCCGTAATTTTTTTTTCTCGAACTGTTGTGATTTCGATTCTGGTAATCTTGACGTTCTATGTAGTATTTTGGCTTGTTCACGTAAAAATGTTACGAATTCATCGTACGACGGTGCCTCTGATTTTCTGACCGATGATTCGAATGCTACAGCTGTTTCTTTGTCTAGTTTTTGAGTCCCTATATAAAGAAAGAAACATTGTAATAAGTTAGGAATTTTTAATTGTTGCAATGCTGAAATTGATGAATGAAATTGGTCTATAAAAGCTTCTAAATCCACTGCAGTTGGTACTGTTATTGGTTTTATATTCAAAATTTTATCAAAATAATAAACCGCGTTCGCCCGGGTATCTTCGTATTTTTCCGTTAATGCCTTCCATATAAGTTGGTAATTTTCGGCTGTGGTTGGAATTCCGGCACAGATATTTAACGCTTTTCCCGACAAAGTACTTATTAAATAATGAATTTTTTCCGTGTCGGAAAGATCTATATTTTCATGAATTAATTTTTTAAAAGTATCGTGAAAAATTCTCCATCCCATTATATTTCCATCAAATGATGGCAAAGTTAATTTTGGCAACTTAACATTGAGATTTGATTTATCTAACTTCGAATGCGTTTCAGATAACTCACTTGTATTGTCACATGTCTGTTTTGCGGTTAACTGGATTACAGAATATAAATCATCAAATGATTGTTCCATTTGAAAGTTAGGAATAAAATCTGAATTTATTTGCATTTTTAAATCATTAATTTTATTTACTAATTGAATAAACTCTTTTCTGATCTCCAATAGCAACGCTGCATTGGCACAAAATATGTTTTTTGAATTAGATGATTTCAAACCCTTTATGCTATCATAAATTCTCTGAATCCTTGCAAATTGTGAATTCTGCCTCGCTTCTAATAATTTAATGTCTCGTTCCATTTTGGAGACGTCTGATTCATCCGGCATATTGTCAATTTATTTGTTAATTATAATAGGCTGAAGATTATTTCGTGATGACGTACGTACGACCTATCTCAACTACCCACGATAAATTTATATGCAATGAAATACGTGCGTAAATGTTTTCAAGTAAAAATGCGCGCTGGTTCTTTTAAATTACACATCCAGGCTAGATTGGACCATAATGTTTCGGCTTAGAGGTTATAATCTCTGGCAATTAACTTATGCGTAAATACAATGGCAAATAAATATAAAGGGTAGGTCAAACTCACTGAAGAGGTGCAGGTTCTTCTGGAACGTAATTCTTTTCTTGATGAGACCACCATTTAGTTGCAGTTCACTTTTTTAAACTGAATTATTGTTAATGCTAATAGTTTTGCAAGAATGCGCTGCGACAAGATAGTTGCGGTAGTTTTATGCGAGTTAGGTATATAACTATGACTGCGTCCGGCGGCGATGATTGTTAACACACAAACTTCGAGCACCGAAATTACTTGCGATTGCTTGCGATAGTGACAGCAGGGAATCATAAGGGGAGCGGGGGAAGGGAGATATTCATTGCCATAGGAAATAAATAATATTTAAATCCAAAATAAACACAAAAGCAATCCGCCGAGCGCAACCAATATTATTGGCGCTAACATGCCCCTCAGCCTTGACAGGATGGTCAAAATAAACCAACATGCGAAACGAAAAGAAAATAAAAATAAATACTATTAAAACATTTACCGCATTGTGTTTCAGTGCTCAAGACGTTAATGCGTGTCATTATTGCGAGTGTGATGAAAATAAAATAATAAAGAAAGGAAACGATTAAAAGATAGCAATTATGTATATATGCCTACTTGAACTAAACTAATTAATTATTAGGTATTATAAAAATGGCAAGAAACATGAGATTAATAATGAGCGTGTAAACTTGGTTTACGAGAAACCTTGTTTTGGTTGCGAGTTACGTTGCTTTGCTTGAGAGTAGGTGCGTTTCCGACTAGTACGTACCCTAAACTGGTTTCGATTGCACTCGGTAATGATTGAGTGCCCTTTACCTTACCAGGTAAAAGGATTTGGCCAAAAACATTGGCACCAATGATTGCATCGATGACCCCTGGGATGTGGAATTTGTCGTCGGCGAGTGGCAATTCATTTAGATAAGACAACGCACTCATATCTATAGAAGATGCCGGCAATTGGGTTGTAATGCGATCCACTACCAAAGGTCGAATGGAGAAAGATGTTTTATTATTATAGCGAGACTCAAACTTTAAATTAGTCATTCCTTTAATGCGTTGAGAAATATCTCCAATGCCTCTAATGGTTGTATGATTGCGATCTGTGAATAAGGGTAATCCAAGGCGTTTGCAACAGCTCGTTGTAATAAATTCGCTTTGTGATGCGCTATCAATTAAAACGCGTATTTTCTGATAATTATTCCTGGAATCAAGAACACTAATAGATGCGGTACCTAATAAAACGGATTGATTTAGGGAAAAAACGTTTGCATCTCCATTATTGAGAGTACATAATGTTACATTATCAGATTTACTCTCAGGTTTGCTTTTGGGATTTAAATTTCGCTCCATATTACGAGAAAAATTGGATGAAGTGTCATCAAAATGCAATAACGAGTTATGGTTTTGATTACAATATCTGCACCGATTTTCCGATTTGCATGTATTGGTAGAGTGCATTGTACTTAGGCAATTTCGACATAAGTTTTGTTTTTGAGTTATCTTAAACCTACTCTTAGGTGATGCGTTTAAAAATGTTGGGCATTTAAAAATGAATGTATGGTCTGACAAATTACATAACGTGCACTTATAGTGTTTTGCTTTGTTATGCGTTAAACTAAGAAATGCGTGGCTATATTGTGCTTCCCGTAATTTTTTTTTCTCGAACTGTTGTGATTTCGATTCTGGTAATCTTGACGTTCTATGTAGTATTTTGGCTTGTTCACGTAAAAATGTTACGAATTCATCGTACGACGGTGCCTCTGATTTTCTGACCGATGATTCGAATGCTACAGCTGTTTCTTTGTCTAGTTTTTGAGTCCCTATATAAAGAAAGAAACATTGTAATAAGTTAGGAATTTTTAATTGTTGCAATGCTGAAATTGATGAATGAAATTGGTCTATAAAAGCTTCTAAATCCACTGCAGTTGGTACTGTTATTGGTTTTATATTCAAAATTTTATCAAAATAATAAACCGCGTTCGCCCGGGTATCTTCGTATTTTTCCGTTAATGCCTTCCATATAAGTTGGTAATTTTCGGCTGTGGTTGGAATTCCGGCACAGATATTTAACGCTTTTCCCGACAAAGTACTTATTAAATAATGAATTTTTTCCGTGTCGGAAAGATCTATATTTTCATGAATTAATTTTTTAAAAGTATCGTGAAAAATTCTCCATCCCATTATATTTCCATCAAATGATGGCAAAGTTAATTTTGGCAACTTAACATTGAGATTTGATTTATCTAACTTCGAATGCGTTTCAGATAACTCACTTGTATTGTCACATGTCTGTTTTGCGGTTAACTGGATTACAGAATATAAATCATCAAATGATTGTTCCATTTGAAAGTTAGGAATAAAATCTGAATTTATTTGCATTTTTAAATCATTAATTTTATTTACTAATTGAATAAACTCTTTTCTGATCTCCAATAGCAACGCTGCATTGGCACAAAATATGTTTTTTGAATTAGATGATTTCAAACCCTTTATGCTATCATAAATTCTCTGAATCCTTGCAAATTGTGAATTCTGCCTCGCTTCTAATAATTTAATGTCTCGTTCCATTTTGGAGACGTCTGATTCATCCGGCATATTGTCAATTTATTTGTTAATTATAATAGGCTGAAGATTATTTCGTGATGACGTACGTACGACCTATCTCAACTACCCACGATAAATTTATATGCAATGAAATACGTGCGTAAATGTTTTCAAGTAAAAATGCGCGCTGGTTCTTTTAAATTACACATCCAGGCTAGATTGGACCATAATGTTTCGGCTTAGAGGTTATAATCTCTGGCAATTAACTTATGCGTAAATACAATGGCAAATAAATATAAAGGGTAGGTCAAACTCACTGAAGAGGTGCAGGTTCTTCTGGAACGTAATTCTTTTCTTGATGAGACCACCATTTAGTTGCAGTTCACTTTTTTAAACTGAATTATTGTTAATGCTAATAGTTTTGCAAGAATGCGCTGCGACAAGATAGTTGCGGTAGTTTTATGCGAGTTAGGTATATAACTATGACTGCGTCCGGCGGCGATGATTGTTAACACACAAACTTCGAGCACCGAAATTACTTGCGATTGCTTGCGATAGTGACAGCAGGGAATCATAAGGGGAGCGGGGAAAGGGAGATATTCATTGCCATAGGAAATAAATAATATTTAAATCCAAAATAAACACAAAAGCAATCCGCCGAGCGCAACCAATATTATTGGCGCTAACACATCACCGATCACACGATAATTGATAATGTCATTCTACCAATGATAAAGAATTTTCTTTGCCACACTCAAGCTACAGAGAGATGTGTGAAAGTTGCAACAGAAGCCTCAGCTGCAGTTTGTGGACCCTTGAGGCGAGAAGGATTAATGAAAACAAGGTTGGAGCCACGAAACCTTATGCCTATTCTTAACATCAAAATGCAGTATCGTTTAAAGCAACTTTTGAAATTTACAAGTTTTTCAATGCGGTAAATAATATGTGTACATTTTTCTTTCCAATATTTGTTCCATTCTACCAATCTATGAATGTATTAAGCTGTGTACACATACAGCTATAATATATGTGGCTTGGCTTATTTCGGTATATCGCTCGTATCATATCAATTGGAATATATGGCGAGCAATACGCTGAAATACATCAAGCCACATATATTATAGCTATATGTGTACACAGCATTGCATTATCTGTAAAATAAATGGTAAAACACAAATTTTATGTTTTATTTCGCGTTTATAAGCCATAAATACTTGGGTAAAGTAGTGAAAATGATAAACTATGAAGCTTTTGCGGGTCCAAGAATTGCTATTATTAAAAAAAAAAAAAATCAGATTTAATTGTTAGTATATATGGCGCACCTTTCCCAATTATGCCGTTTTTCTAAATTTTCAAAATAAAAAAGCCCTTACAAATTTACTTCAGAAAGGGTTGGGAGCAGACAGGCAATCACAAGCGCAGCAGGCTCGCACGCGCACGAATGACATCGATAGTCGCATCGCCCCCCAAAAAAATTAACATAATCATTCAATGACGTTCCGTTCAAGCTCTATGCTAATTTGGTTTAAATCTACCTCAAGGAACACTACCATAAAAAAAACGAAAAAAATTTCTAAAAAACTACGAACTTCTGACCAAATTCTTTGTTACATGAATTTGGTAAGGAAATTGTAAGCTCTTTTATTCAGTTGGATAATCAGTCAGCAGATGATAATAAAATGGACATTTTCAAACATGTACCAAGTGTAACGAGCAGCTGATGAAAGAGCAAGAGGCGTTGGAGTGCTCCCCAGCAATGTAAAGAAAGGTGTTACCTGCACCAGGGCAGAGCCCGGCGGGGGGCAGTTTATGACGGGGCAGGAGGCGTTGGCGGCCAGCACGGGGCCCAGCCCGTTGGAGCGCCCCGCCACGGCGATGAGCACCAGCGGGCCCCCGCGCCCCTCCAGCTCCGCCAGCGCCGCCAGGGTCCCCTCCGTCCCCTTGTGGGCCGACGTCACGCGCAGCTCCGACTTCAGGCCCAGCTCGCGGCAATCTGAAAGAACAAGGTAATGTTTTTTTT
This sequence comes from Limnephilus marmoratus, assembly GCA_917880885.1. Classification (NCBI taxonomy): domain Eukaryota; kingdom Metazoa; phylum Arthropoda; class Insecta; order Trichoptera; family Limnephilidae; genus Limnephilus; species Limnephilus marmoratus. Next base: position 1,421,342 of record OU862930.1, read on the forward strand.
TTCTGTTTTGCGTTAACTCCATACAGGAGGCAAGAAAAAAATCCTTCAGGGCCTATGTCATCTTTGGGAATGCTGTGTGGTGGAGAGGAAGGAAAGAGGTATGAGGGGTGAGTAGGAATCTGGGTGTCCACAAGGCGATGGTACGAGAGAGACGGGTTGCTAAAATTAAAAGTTCTCCCTCAACCAGTCTCACCTTTCCAGCCAGCCACGCAATAGGTGAGCAAATGCATGCGCTGCCATGACCTTGACAAACCCCATGAACCCGGGCACCCCTGCTAAATCACTAAACGTAGCGAACCACTTGGAGTGACCTATAGCAGGGGTGTTGGTTATCCAATATAAGGGGTGGTCATTTTTTTTACATTAGCTCCACACAGGAGGCCTTGAGGAAAATAATTTCCCTCAGGGCCTACGTCATCTTAGGGGATGCTGTGTGGAAGTTATTTTTTATGAACAGAAAGGAGAGCAAGTTCTGGGAAGAAAAAAGTATAAGGGTAGAAATCTGGGGGTCAATGTGTCCAGGAGCAACAGAAGTATAAATCCACCCTCCCACTGCGGCGCAAGGCGATGGGTCGAGAGAGTCGGGCTGGAGAGGTCAAGAGGTCTCTCTCAACCAATCTCTCCCGATCTGGCCTGCCAGGTAGTAGGTGAGGAAATACATTCGCCACCAAGAGCTAGACAAATCTCACCCCACGAACCCGGGCTCCCCTGCTATGGTACCACTTAGCGAACCACTTGGGATAACCTACGGCAGTGGTGTTGGTTATCCAATAAATGTTTCCGGATGGCAGTACCCATACCTCCTACCCATCCTTTTTCGCTTTTCCTTCCCAGACTCTCCTTCCTTTCCCTAAAAAGACCCTCCACACAGCATCCCCAAAGATAACACAGGCCCTGGGGATTTTTTTTCCCTTAGGGCCACCTGTGTGGAGCTAATGTAAAAAAAGTTTTTGTTTCTGATACGGAAAGTTATGAATTAATTAATTTATTTTGAATCCGCTTTATATCCGGTTTATATCTGCTTTATATCTGGTTTATGTCCGAATTATACACGGTGTCCGGGGGTTAAGTGCATTAACTTCGGGGGGTAGTTTTGTTATGGTAGGGGTAGTTTTGTAGTAAAAAGATAAAATTAGACCGGCGTGTGTGGGCAGCATTATTATTTTCCGCCGTTGCCAAATAACCGCCGCCTGCGTTCGCGTTCTCCAATTCCGTCAATGTCATTGTTGAATTTCAATGTAACAATTTTATTCGCGCAGGTAGCAGTATTTCACTTTAAAAACTGTTTTGTTAATGAAAACTTGTTGATTTAATGCGTCTTGTATTTAAGACTGGCTTAAAAGAACAACTTTATTCAGGGCGTGTTTTCTTCAGACTTACTTTTGTTTATTTAGTTGTAGACTTGCCTAACTGTAAAAATTGTGTTTATTTGTGTGTAATTTTGTGATTGAATTATTGTGTCAATGCCGCGTTATTTTGTTATTAAATTATTATTTCAATGCCTGGATTACCAACGAAGAACGGGCAGATATTTATTAATGAGATACGCCACAACGTACGAATTGATAATAATATTACTTTATGTTTACGTGCTTGCTTACAAGCTGAAGGTGGACATTTTGAAAATTCGTTAAACTTGTAAAAAGCGATGACATTAGTTAAGTATTCAATTAGTTTATAACAATTTAATCGTTAAAAGAGTGCCTTCAATTGTTATTTAAGTGCAGTTATCTTTTTACATTTAGTTTTAAACATACGATTTTGTATAAACGTCAAATTCTCTATCTTGTCATTGTTTACAAACGGTTTCCATAGATACAGGCCAAATCACAACCAAGCAACGTTGCAATAATCGCGCCCGGGTTGCAATGTCGGGTAAGTTCTACCTTACACTAAGGATTTTTAGTAGGTATGTCTTTTTGTATGGGAAAAAAACGTTGGAATTTCAAAAAAAGTTATTAATCTTTTTTACTCCTACTGTAATGTAGAATCACCTCCCGAAGTTAATGCACTTTACCCCCGGACACCCTGTATATCCGGTTTATTACCATTTTATTTACGGTTATGGACTTGCAAATGTCTGAGGTTATATTGGATATTGGATTGGTGGTTTAATATATATAGGCAAGATATACTGACAGCTTTGTATCTTCTGGCAGTGCTCCATGTCACTGGTGGACCCCATCAGCACGGCCACCGTGTGCGGGCGCGCCGGCGTCAGGTGCTCCAGCTGCTCCGCCACCCACTGGAAGTTGCGCTTCACCGTGTCCAGGTCCGAGGACGTCACCGAGGTCAGGTTGCGGTACACCTGTTTATCCACCATGAGGCGCTTGTCGCCCGAGGGCCAGAGGCGCCACGAGTCAGAGTCGATGACGTCGGCTACCAGGATGTTACCTGCCATAAAATAAAGTTTAATATATCTGAATATTCCACTGTTCAACATAATTAGACATTCCAGTTTCCCAACAAGCTAGATTTTTGTACAGGTCTTAAATACGTCATTATAAATGCAATGTCAAAAGTCCCCATCGATTGTGCGTTGTTTTTTATCCAAGGTCAAAGATCACAAATTTTCGTTTTTTGCGTATATCTCTGAAACGGTGAGAGCTACTGGAAAAATGAACTAAAGAAAGTTTGTATATCTTAAAATTCTCTACAAAAAAGGTATCAACACTTTTTTCCCTACGAAGCACCGTTCTCGAGTTATCGCGATTTCAAACCAAGAAAATACGTAATATACGCACTCATATATGGCCAGTATGCATCATCGATCGGGCCATCCATTTGAAGAAAAACTCTCGGAATTTTTTATTAATTATTTTTACATGAAATGACAAAAAAGTGAGATGACTATTATAACCTTTGTAACACATTTATGTAATAAATTATGCATGTGTTTATTTTTTTTTTCATTTTCAGTAATTTTAGTTTTTAAAACATTTTTTATATTTGAATGCAAAATTTTTATATTTCAAAAATTATATGTTTATTTCGAATTGTAAAATTTGAAGGCGTATTTTATCACCTTTCCAAAACTGTTTTTCGTTTTCGGATACATTCAGAAATAATCTGTTTATTTGGATTTTATTGCAAAATAAAATTTGACCCTCTGACAAAATACGTTCTGAGGCCTGAAAGGTTAATGCTCTGGGAGTGATTTTACACACTTTTAAACACTACCAGATTGCTCAAGCTCTCCGTTCAGAGTGACTTGACACTTGGGTAAAATGATGAAGATTTGGGCCCAGAACTTACCTTCCAGATCCACACCAAACTCAATCTTCATGTCGATGAGTGCGCAGTCCCTCTGGGCCCACGCGCGCTCCAATATCTCAAACACCAGCACGCTCATTCGGCCCATCAGGTCGACCTCATCCTCACCTGCAACAAACAACACATCAGCTACAACATATCGATCATCCAATTGATTAGTAAGACATCTCCAAATACCAAGTTGAGGAAAGAAATATTTGAATGATCTCCACAAATCAAATATTATTTAATTATTTACCGAAGCATTTATTTAGGAAGCAAAACTCAACTCATGCCGCAAAGCTCCCATTTAGGGTCCATTTTGTTTATTATATATAATAATAATAATAATAATAATATAAGTTTATTCCAGAATGTATGCAGGGGAAGTGCAATGCAATACATTCCATATTTTAAAATAACAAAAAAAGATAAATAATAAGTTAAGGTAAAAAGTAAATAACAACACATAAATTAAATAAAATAAACGAATAAACATGAAAAATTAAACTGAAAAAAAATGATGCAGCTATCAAACACTAAAATGATTTTTAAATAGCCGTTTACGGAGGGTATTTCATCGTCTCCCATCTCCAGAGGGTCATCAGGGGAGATTCCATCCAGGCAGTCATGGCGGCGATGATCGCATTCTTCGAATGGCGCAGTCTGCGCCATAAACTTCCCATGCGGTGGCGGAGAAGTGCACGGAAAGTATGTACTCGTCCCTCCAGGAACATTTCCGTAGCACTGCAGTATCTCGGTAGGCGGAAAAGTTGGCGATAGGCGTTATTGTAAGCAACCTTTAACTTATGCCATTGGGTTGCAGTGTAGTCAACCCACAGTTCTGATGTATAGAGCGAGGTACAGAAAGCGTTGAACAGTATTCTTTTTACTTTGGGGCTGTAGGAGTAAAAACGTCTTGACAGCATACCCGCTCTAACTGATATTGCTCTTCTCTGCCTTTCCATGTCCTCGATATCCTTTAGGTCGTCTGTGATGACATGTCCTAGGTATTTAACGCTGTGATTAACATTCATTTTCCTTTCATCTAGCCATACTGAGGGTGTTTGGACGATTTCGTTTTTCGGTTTAAAAACCATAACTATTGACTTGGTTGTATTATACAAAAGGTTATGGTTTTTTGCAAAATCTTCACAAATTTTTAGTAATTTCTCTAATGCGCTTAGTGACGGTGCAAGAAGAACCATGTCATCTGCGTAATTAATGTTGTTTACACACACTCCATTTAAATGGCAGCCTATTTTCGTGGCATTGAGTCTTTGAATAAGCTCATCGGTATATAGATTAAACAGAACCGGAGACATGCTTCCTCCTTGCCTTACGCCACTTTTCAAAAAGAATGGGTTGGAAAATTCCCCAGACCATTTCACAATATTTTCTTGTTGCGTGTGCCAAATTGAAAGAATAGCTATTACATCTTCTGAAACTGCTCTTTTCCTTAGTTTTTCCCACAGTTTATTATGACATACACGATCAAATGCTTTGCTTAAATCTAGAAAGCAGGTATAGATTGGCGTTTTTCTTAGTTTATAATAACTGATGGTTTCTTTTAGAGAATATATTGCCATAGATGTTGACAGTGCAGGTTTGAATCCGAACTGGTTATCCTCTGTTTTTAGCTGATCTATCACGACAGCAGATAAAATTTTTTCAAATAATCTTGCCACTGTGGTTGAGAGTAAAATTGGTCGGTAGTTATTGATCACGGATGGATCAAGATTTGTTGATTTAATTATGGGAATAATTACCGTTTTCGTCATTTCATTCGGGATGTGCCTGTAACGTACAATATTTGAAAATAGTTTTGCTAGGATAATATAAATCGCTGGTCCAGCATACTTAATGTGCTCAAGGGCTATTGAGTCATGTCCTGTGGCTTTTCCTGTTGCCATTTCTCTGACAGCTCTTTCTACCATATGCGAAGTGATGCTGAGAGCGGTAGTATTACCAACGGTTTTCAAATTAAAATTTATATTCTGAGATTTTTCTGCTGCTTCTTCACCCGCCATAGAGAGGAAGTTACGAAACTCATTGGCGATATTTTCCTTGCCTCTTACTCCATTGACACAGAGAGGAGTTTTCATATTAGTTTTCAATTCTGAGGAGGTTTTTTGCCAAAATTTATGGAAATCTTTATTTATTAGTGATGCGGCGATACCATCCATTCGTTGCTGAATTTCTGACTGTTGACATTTTTTCAGAGCTACTTTAAAGATCGTTCGGTATTTCTTCCTGTCTTCGGCAACCGTCCCTGAGAGTGGTTTTCCGGCTTGAAGCCATGAGAGAAAGGCGCTTCTTGATTCTGCGTATTTGGCTGCAACCATGTCATTCCATCCCGGAATGTTTCTATTTTTTCGATTCTTGTTATTAAATGTGGTGGAGGCAGCACTTCGAAGTGCTTCCACAATATTTTTGTACAGGGAATTTATTTGGCTTTCGTTTGCGTTTGCAGATTTTTTGTCAGGTTCTAATTGGGAGAAATCTTGAATTATCTTTAGAAGTTTGTTGTTGATAGTTTCAGCGTATTTAATTATTTCAACATTAGATTTCGGATTCCATCTAGAAGAATCAAATATGTTGTCATTACACGATTCCACAAAGGCTGGTAAAAATTGGAGGTTGAGATTTACAATCATTGGCAAGTGATCAGACCATACTGCGTCATATTGAACATCTATGCTGGTAATAGCATTTTCCACAACAATGATCAAACCAACTTGTTGTACTATGGGCATCACTTACGTATGTAAATGTATCGCAATTCATTAACTTAGTATCTGCGCAAACATAGCTAAACTCATTGCAAAATTTTTCTATTTCTCGGCCAAAAAGGCTTTTAGGATCTGCATTGAAATCACCTAGAATAATCGCATTCGACGAGTTCCTTTCATTGATTATTGCGTTTACCTTACTCATGCAGTTCGTGAATTCCTCAAGATTCTCCGGTTTATTTGTCGGCATATAAAGTGAGAAAATTAATATTTTGCCACTGTTTACAGTCAATTGTATCGCCGCAAGTCTTGGTTCAGAGCATTCCACTATGTCGACAGAAAGTGAATCCCGCCATAGGACAGCAACACCACCATAAGGTCGTCCAATTAGAGGGCCATCGTTTAGATTGACCGCTGAAGTTCCATATCCTGAAAATTGGGGGTGAATTTTTGAAAATATATTTGTTTCAGTTGGTAGAACCCATGTTTCCTGGAGCAGGATAATGTCATTAGTTTCACATAATTCTTTTATGAAATGCTTGGTTCGTCGAATCGATCTACAGTTCTGAGATAAAATCCGTAGATGATTTTTATTTTTATTTTTATGAGGTTCCATTGTTAGAGGTGTTATCTTCTCTATTTAGCGTGGAGAAAGGTTTTTTGAAAATAAAATTTCTGACGATGATGCCTGGAGGCCATATTTCCTCTTTAATTATTTCTGAAAATTTTTCACTATTTATTCCGATTTTAAAAGTGGCAAACTCACCAGATTTTGCCATAAATTTATCTATTTTGCAGTATAAATTGTGGGAGATTAATAACCCATTTATCTCATCAGGAGTTGTTTCTGGATCGAATCGTGAGGCAATTATGTACCTCTGTTTTGGAAGAACTTTTAAACCAGATGTCTCGTTTTTACCTTTTATTAAAATACGAGAGTTTTTTCTTTTTTTATATGTAATTTCTTTCCAATCACCAGTAGGTTTTGTTTGGTTAATAGGATTTGACTTCAGATCATTATTTTTTTCTGTTGAGAGCGCCTCAGCTGTAGTCGGGTCGGTTTTATCCGGTCTATTTGCACCTCTATGGGATTTAAACCACACATTGTTATTATCGCTGGACTCGGTTGAATTAAAATGGTTTGCGATTTCATCGATAGATGGCATCGTTTGTTTGTTGATCATCTGCTGATTTGATTTACCGCAGGCAGCAGTAAACTTCGGCGCATTGTAACTAGATGTCGTTGAATCTCCTTTGTTTACATCGGAAATATTATAAATGATATTTACTTCTTTACCTTTTGCTTATTACATGAAACTTTATAATGATATTAATTAAATTAAATGAAAACAAATAACTTTGTATTGTATAATAACCACTATTCAATCAAAATTATCAACATGTTTAGAAACCAAAGGTTTCTTCCCCCAGACGTTCTCTCCTCCTGACGTCCTCTTATCCTTACGAAGAATCCTTTGGTTTGATAATTGATAATGTCGATAATTTTCATTAAATAGTGGAGAACTGCAAAAGATTCAATAATTAGGCACATTTATCAAGTTATAAAAATTGTCGGATGCCAACTAGAGCAGTGTTCCGCAAAGTGTGCTCCGCGGCACACTGGTGTGCCGTGGCCATTTGTAAGTGTGCCGCGAGTCCCGCGTCACTTCTCACAAAGTGCTCTGTAAATCGGTCTTTACTTTTCTGTGCGGCGCGGCGGCCGGAGGTGGCGTGGGTGGGACTCGATCGCTGCGATGCAGCTTTCGTAGTTTTACCTCAAAGTTCGCCGATATTCGTAATAAGCCTAGCCAATCCTATCCAAAATTTACCTTGTTTTTTTTCTTTGGTGTACTGTTAAAATTTCTTGATTAGTTAGGTGTACCGTGAACATAAAAAGTTTGCGGAACACTGAACTAGAGTATAACTCTACGTTATGGTCTCCCTTTTACAATATTCATTCAGACAGCATTGAAAGGATTCAACATAAGTTTCTGAGATATATGATAAACTATAAATAGATATTCCGAAACCTAAAGGGCAAGATTTTATTTGTGGTTCGCTGAAGTGGCAGTTTTTATTTAAAGTTAACCCCTCAGACTAATTTGTTCAGTTTTCAGAACAACTCATATGGGTCTCATAGAAATCGTTGTGTCTCCCTTACTATAATGATTTAAACGGTATTTTATTAATGTAATTAGAACTCACCGATGGTACGCTCGTTAAAGTTGAAGTTGGCAGAGATGATTTGCTCTTTGGACCACTGGGGGTCATGGTTGGCATCGTCCTTGAAGAAGGTTTCCTGAAATTACAAAGGAATGTAAGACTTATCCCACCCGAGGCACACAGAGCAAGGGGCTTGTCTCGACTGACACTTTAGGCCCCCTTATCTTGAAACTGAAGGGGAACAGTTTGATACATTGTTTATACCGTCATATATTTGAAAATACATATATAGAAATTGGTGGTTTTCATTTTCCAATTTTTTACTTTCCAAGTGCTAATTTTTTTAATGGTACATGTTTATATTTTGAAAGGTATTTTGTTGTGTTTAACCCCTCAGGCTAATTTGTTTAATTTTCAGAACAACTCATATTTTGTTATTTATTTATTTAATGCCCAGAGGGCTTTTACATGTTTGGTAGTACAATTAATTCATGACAGATGATTTTTAAACAGATAAAGAAATAATAAAAATAAAATTAGATAAAAAATGCGCACAAGTCATAAAAATACAGCGATTCGATAGGTTTACAAAAATACAGATACGTTTAGGAATAGTTTTGGAATAAGTTTTTAACAAGATCTACAAAATTCGCCAACTTTATGTTAAATATGTCAATATCACCTAAGTACTGATTTCCCATAGTGTGAAATCGTTGTATCGGAGAGTGGGCAATGTAGTTGTAGTTAATAGAATAGTGTATTTTGTCGTGTTGTTACTGTGGGTGTTCGTAAGTTTATGAGTTGCAGGAGTTCGCAACATTCGAACTTAGAGTTTAGTATTTTTAATAAAAATGCTAAGTCGTTTATTTTACATCTGTCTTCTAATGTGTGTATTTTTAGAATATTTAATAATAAATTATATTTTAAGTCTTTAGTGAGATATTTAACTTAAAATTTATAAAATGCAGAAATTTTTTTGTATTCGCTCAATATTATTAATGTGCATTTTGTAAGATGGAGACCAAACTACCGAGTTATATTCAATTAGGTCTCATAGAGGTCTCATATAAATCGTTGCGTTGTCATCGTTGGGGATACTGTGTGGGGAGTCTTTTTAGGAAAGGAAGGAGGGTAAGAATCTGAGTTCAGTGTGTCCAGGAATGACAGACATATGAATCTGTCCCTCCCACTGCGGTGCAAGGCAAACTTCCGAGAGAGTACGACTGGAGAAGTTAAAGGGATCCCCTCAACCATTCTCTCCCGATCCGGCCTGCCATGCAGGTAGTGGGCAGACGCATCCGCTACCAAGGCCTGGAAACACCTCAAAAGTAGGGAACCAAGGACAGGGCGGCGGTACTCATACCCGCCTCCCGAATTGATCTAGACGGTGTTCGAAAGAAAAAACATCACGCTTTATATTCAAATCTAGAAGTTAACCACAAAATAATTAAAATGTACACCTTTATGAAACCAAAATTTCTGACCACAATTTAAAAAAAAAAAATTAAACTTTATGAATTTTTTATTAGTTATTTTTACATAAAACGACAAAAAGGTGAGTTGAAGATAACGTACCGTGTTTTTATTTTTTTCTTTATCAGTAATTTTTATTAAGAAAAACTAAGGTGAGCAATTTTTAAAACTTTATTATGTTTTCATTTAAAAATCATATGTTTATTTCGAATCAGCGTATTTTATCTCCTTTCAAAAACAGTTTTCAGTTTTGGGATGCATTCAGAAATATTCCATTTAATTGGATTTTATTATAAAGCGGAAATATTTTGACCTTCCGACAATATAGACCCGAGGCGTGAGAGGTTTAGTATTTAATTAGTCTTACTATGGTATTTTGGGGTCACTCTAGCAAGTATCAAGGCAGAGCATTGTTACATTAACGTGTACAGTGTGGCAATCACCTGTTTGGGAGGAGAAAAGCGGAAACCCTCCGGCACTCCCGGATTCCTCTTGAGGAAGGAGCCGGTGGCGAGGCGCCGGGTCACCCACTCGATGGGGATCATGGAGCACCTCTTGGACAGGAAGGCATTGGGAGACACACCCTTCACAAAAGCCGTCTTGATTCCTGGAAAACATAAGAAATCACTCTCAGGTAAGACTAAACCATATCAATTCGAGTTATTGGATGCTTTTATATTTACTGTAATGACTCACGATAACAGTACCATGATCAAAGACGTTATAAATACTGTAGACGCGGGGTAGAAATCTCAAAGTGGGAAACCAAAAGCAAGATAATTGCACTGGTATCGATTTCTAGTACTTTAGTACTAAACTGTCACTTGTCGAATAAGGTTGTGTCTTACCAGTAGGAAAATTGCATTTAAAAAGTGCCAAAATGCCCTCCTGTGTGATGAGAAAATGTTTCCATTACACAGCAAACAGTAGTGAAAGTGAAGAAATAACATTTAATTTGTATGCACACACAAATTACTTATTATTATCGATTATTATAAGCAATACAATTAATTTCCATGTTCCCCGTCCGACAATTTTGTGCATTAGAGAAAAAACACACATTCTTTGATTGTCTTATGGCCACACTGAGGTCAACTTCCAACTTCAAACTTTCGGATGATTGTGTAGAAGGGTAGTTCGAGCTTTGGAAGTTCGAGTTGGAAGGTTGGCTTCGGTGTGGAAGTAGCATATCTTTTTAATACATGAATAACTTTTGAATTAATAAATTACTGAAAACTGCTGAAAACAAAAGAGTGTTGCTTACTTGCCACATTTTTTTGCGAGCATGTGAGACTATGGCAAGTCTATTTATATAACGTCATTGACCGTGATGGCAAAAAAAGGCAATAACGTACTTTCCTTATGGCTATAATGCTACAGCTCTTTCTTACACATAAAATAATGGTGAGACACAAAATACGTGCGACAGTTTTCCTTCAAAGTATTACTTTTTTGCGACGGGAATTGCGTTTCATTTTCTTAACATGTGGAGGGAGATGTATGAAAATCATTGTATGTTTCCTTTGGATGGGTGCAGACATATGTTCACCGTTTGTCTCATTTACGACTGTTGTCATTTAGTGTGTAAGAAAGAGCTGCAGCATTATATGTTTAAGAACAAAAGCAAAACCATTATCGCATTGACATTTGACATTTTTTTTGTAACTATATTCCATCGGGATTTGGAAGGCGAGTATGGGTACCACCGTCCCGGGAACCATTTATTAGATAACCAACACCTCTGCCATAGGTCACCCCAAGTGGTTTGCTACTTTTGGCGACTTAACAGGGGTGCCCGGGTTGATGGTGTGGGGTTTGTTCGGGTCTTGGCGGCGGATGCGTCTGCCCACCAGCTGCTACCATTCTTGGCCGGGTGGGGAGAGAATGGGTGAGGGAGTCCATTTGACTTCTCCAGCCGTGCTCTCTCAGAACATCGCCTTGCACCACAGTTGGAGGAATGGATTCATACGTCCGTCACTCCTGGACACACTGACCCCCAGATTCCTACACACCCCTTTCCTTCCCAGAACTTCCTCTCCTTCCTTTCCTAAAAAGACTCACCTCACAGCATCCCCAAAAATGACAACTACCACTAAGGGGAGTTATTTTCTTCAGGGCTTCCTGTGCGGAGCTAATGTAAAAAAAAAAAAAAAAAACATCTACAGGCAGCATTGAGTCCACTTGCTTGGTTTCTCACCCTCATCAGTAGGGATAATATGGATAGATAGGTCACTTACCGGCAGCGTTGAGGATGTGGAAGACTTTGCCATTGGTCTGGTTGGAGATGGCCGCCTTCCCGCTAAGATCATGCGCCTTCACTCCGTCCCCCGCCGTGATGCGGTCCTTGCTGACCAGCACGCAGTGGCCGGGGTCCCCCGCGCACTCGTACACCTGCTTGGTCTTGCCCTCTATCAGCAAGGCGCCCAGGGTGTATTCTCCCACTGGAAGAAACATCAACAAGAGGTCATGAATCTCCATGGACAGTAAAGCCCTTCGTACATGGAGATACTTGTGATGCAACCATAAGTAGCCTACAGATACACTACTGTATTAACTAACGGCTCTACCCGAATTACACAAGATGACTTGCAAGGAATTGTGTATGACGCTCGCTTAACATTTCATGCTCACATTGAAAAGATCTCTGTAAATCAGCCACAAAGTCACAAAATGTTGGGTTTTGTCATACACAATTTAAAGGAATTGACCAACCTTACAGTTATAAGGCTGCCTTACTTTAGCTTGGTGCGTAGCATTCTCGAGAGTGGATCTCAGATATGGGGCCAGAGGACATCGTCTATGTACTAATGGTCGAGAAAAAACAAAAGAAATTTTTACGATACCTCTATATGAGAGTTAGGTTTACACCCATGGCTGTTTCAACAGCATTTATCTCGGGAATGTTGGGTATCTGCAGCCTCCAGAAGAGATATCGCATTACTGCTGATGGTTTATAAGCTTCTAAATGGTTTTATATCGGCACCAGATATTCTGGCTGAAATATGATTCTATGTCCCGGATAATTTCACGCGAGACTGCCAACACAGGCTTTTGATTATTCCCAGATGCAGAACTAACTTAGCAATGGTGATGCCCCTGGGAAGACTCACTAGGTTAATTAACTGCCTCGCAGGAAACGTGGATATTTTCCACATTTCCTACAAGGATTTTAAGCGTGAAATAGCACTTAAGTTTTAACTAAATGTATGTAAGTAACTGTAAATGTATTTGTTTTGTCAAATAAATAAATAAATCATACTGAATATTGATCATTTTTCAAGTGCAGCCATGAAGTTAATACAATGCCAAGTGACTCTAGCATTGAAGACAGTGTTCTCATTTATCTTTGTTATAAGAATAAAAAACCAACTTTTCAAAGATTTTGGGTTCACCCATATATGGAAAGAAATATTAACTGCAGGGCCGTTCGTTGCTGCCAGGGCCATGAGATGAAGTTTCATTCTTTCTACAGAATGTCAAAGGATTCTTATTTAAATTTGATGCAGTTGTTAACTCGTAGTATTCATAAGAAAATACATTTTTTCCAACATCAATCCATCCAGCCTTCTCCACTAGCGGCCGCTGTTCCCAATCCTACTAATCAACTGCTAAGACGAATCTAAGGCTCAACACTGCTCAAATGCACAACTGCGCTCTTTCCAACACACAAACATTGCTTAATCTAAGGAAGCCGGACACGTGGATTAATTTCCACTGAGCAAGCAAAGTTATAAAAATTGTCAACAGAGTGGCGCTAACGTCATGAGGTACCGACGCAACGGCGGCAAAGGTCTAAAAAATATAAAATGAAGTTTATGGATAACAGAATTTAAAAGAAATTATGTGTGTTGATAATAAATACAATATTTAACTCTTTAATATTAATTTAACATCGAAATTTTTACTTTGATGCCATTTGGGGCGGGGCAAAAGTGGACGGGGTCACTTAAGATAATCAACGATAAAATATTTGGGAACAACGAGAATCAAGCGTTACCTTTAAAATACTTACAAATCGCTTAGCTGATGGTAGACTCAGATTGGTCAATCGAAAAGATGGGAACAACGGCCGTAAATCCTTTCATACAAATTCTAGTAACATATAGTTATATAAACATGCATTTTTTCCACTTCCAGAACAAATTTAACATTCCATTCAAGTTCGATCGCCATTTTTGTCGAACGAGTAATAGTAGATACTTTTTTTTTTTACATTAGTTGCAACCAGGAGGTCCTGATTTAGGAATAATCTGCTATTTAGACTGACCACACTAACAATTATTACTTTAGCAAAAGTACACTTGAAACGGCGTGCGGTCCTATTTAACATCGTTGTTACTTTAACTGACGGTTAAATTTGAATTTAGTTCACCATTTAGCTTTCTGTTGAAACAGATGGCCCTTAGTTACAAATCTTTGAGTTATTTTCTCTTAGGTCAAAGAACACTGACAGAAATAATAACAACACAATATATTATGTTTATGACCTATTTATCAGTTGAAATATTGTTACTTTATTTGACGGAGTGTTATTAAGACTTGACGATAAACAAAAACAGGCTTGATGTAATGATGCAAAATATTTTCCATTAAATATTATTAAATAAAATGTAAACATATTTACATATTTAGTAAAACAATAATAATATGTTGTGCTAAAAATAAATATATTATTTACAATATTTTCATAGAAAATCTTAAATCCAAATAGAGAAAACTCTCAAACTGTGAACCTTCACAATGCTCAAAAATGAGCAGCTGTTTTTTTCTGGAATGTCTACTATTTTCAGCTGCCTGTGTCAAAATCTATCATTAGCAGTTTCAATCAAACTTTAGAGAGGAAAAATAAATTTATTCAAATCTTCGTTCAACAGAAATGTCTTCAATTTTTCATATGCTTAAAAATTTGTAAAAATGTAGAAATAGTGATAAAAAGTACAGCAATATTTCTTTACCACCATAGGTATATTTTTGGCAGCTCCCTTTTTAAATGATCAAAATGTTCAAAAACTGGTTTGTAACCTAGATAGTGTCTCGGATAAACATATCGACGGGTTCCGGGCTAATTGTATTAAGCGACACTCTGGGCGATATAGACTTTTATATATATTTGGAATCAACGAATTTTTCTGCGTCGTTTAAGCTGAGTTTGGTGACAATCGGAGTACTTTTTTGTTGCTTTACAACCACATTTTTGGGCCCATTTTGGACTGCAATGTATGAAGCGACACAAAATATTGACAAATTTAGGAACTGTGTACTTAAGCTCACTACCAAATACCAGACAATCGTTTAAACTTTTTTTCCTGGAGCAACAATTTACAGGCAACGTACGTTAAAGCATTATTATTATGGGGTTTAATTTATGTACAGTGATGCCTTGAGATACGAGTTTAATTCGTTCCGTAACCTTGCTCAAATCTCAAAGTAATTTTCCCTATTGAAATTAATTGAAATGCCATTTTTTTTTTACATGAATACCGCACAACAGTCCCAACTGCTCCCGTCTGGAGCCAGTGAGACTATGACCTCCCCAGAGATAGGTGGGGAAGTACCTGGCTATTCAGATCTGGTCACCAAATACGGCTAAAGTCATTTCAAGCAATGTTTCGATTCTGAATGGTGATCTTACACCAGGGCGATACTGTTAGTATCTTCCACTCTGGAACGTGCCGCAAATGTACCATATATTATTTTTAATTAATAAATTGTGAAATAACACAAATTAATCAAATAAAATTTATATCCCGCGACCTTCGGATTGCGAGTCAAGAGCCTTACCGCTGGAATACGCCGGTCATTAATCCGTTCCAGGCCCCCAAATTTCAATATCTCCCTTATGAGAAGATGAATATGTACAGTCATCGTTTTTGATAAAACAATTTTTTACAGTGGGAACATGAAAAGGGTTTTTCTCTACTCAGTGTCAGGATGTGGTTTGTCAAACATACTTTTTGAAAAAATGATTTTTGCATGGAACAAATTGTCATCGGTGCTACTAATATAAACCTATTTAAAGCTCCATTGGATTCCTATTTGAAGAGAAGAAAGAATTGTCTTATTTTTAAAATTTATATTAACTCAATTACTGATAAAAATGACTATTTAATTAGATGAGAGCTCATCAGCAAATGCTTCCTGCTCATTAAATAATAATGGTAAAACAAATCACAAAAGAGCGAGGGGTCATCTGAGGTCCCGTAGAGATAGGAAACTCTTTATTACTCTTTATTCTAAAACTAGCTTTTCCCGCGGCTTCGCTCGCATGGTATCAGGGGGAAATTACTGCATAAAGAATTTTCCCACGGGAATGAAATGTTTTTTCCAGGATAAAAAGTAGCCTACGTCATTTCCCAGACCTCCATTTATCTGTTTAAAAAAATCATGTTGATCGGTCGCTCCATTTATATTATTATAGCGAGTTCCCAGTATGCGTTGCTATGCCACTTAATAAAGAAATTATTTCTCCCTGCATGTCCTTTCCCATTCGCCCCGTTCCCCTTCCTCTCCCACGTACCCTTCCCCTCTCGCATTCCCATTCCGCCTTTCCTCTACCCACTCCCCTTCCCCCGTCCTGAGAACCCCCCTCTCGAGTTCCCCTCCCCCCTCCCGCATTCCATTCATTCAGTCCTGGTACATTCAGTTTTCAAACAGCTCGCGTTCCACCTTTTGCAATTTTTTTATACAAATTTCATAATGCCATAGCTCACCAGTATATATAGAAACCTTTGTGGGCATGCGCACATGAAATCCCCAAAGTTTGAATGAAATAGGTAAAGTCGTTCAGAAGTTATGAAGTTATGCGTATACATACATTTGGGCGTTTGGCGCCACTTGCATTAGCAGATCGCGCAAAGACGTGCCCCCTCTAGATATAAGTACTTACTAAGGATTAGTAGAATTTGAGTATCTCTCCGGATATGGAAAGATTTGACGGTAATACTTAGAATTGTGAATAATAGTATCACGTTGCTATCTATTACACATGACGACATTGCTTGTTGCGGTTACTTTGTCCCGGTGACTAGCTGTCACTGGATCACAGTGGATTCGAGGAACCGGCTATTTTTGGAACCAGTTCTTATCGTCTTTATAAAATGGTCACAGACAGAGCAGGATTTTAACCGCTAGTTAAATACCGGAAGATTTGATTTAATCAGACCGCAAAGAATGTTATGAAAAATGCACATTTATTTCAATGTTTACATTGGAAGCAAAACTCTTTAGCATGTCAAATGTTTTTTTTAAATACAATTGATCTTTAGGGACTTTTTTGTCGTCATTTTTTACGGATATCCAAGCAAATACCCAAATACCTTTTTCGTGCAGTCTGGTTTTTATAATAAATTTAGGTTATATTTTTTATTGTTTAATAATTTGTTAATAACTCATATCAATCATAGCGAAGTGAAGTGAGGGGTTAGGAATCAACAATTGAAGTTTTTAAAAATGTATGTGAAAAACGTTTTTAATTTCTCCCAAAAGGCAGAACCGGATCACCAGTCACATTGTTTTCGAAACCATGTAGTGTGAACGCTCTACAAGTATTTGACAAATTACAATTAAAAATTACGCGTCTGATTGAACTTACCTTTAGTTAGTTTGGCCATTTCTTCTCAACTGAGTGAAATAAAACTGAATGTAATTAAAATGAATCAACAACAATTAAAAATAATCAACAATCAACACACGAAGACTTGCAGCGCGCAGCCGATCTCAAATTCAAATAAATTAGTAAACTGAATATTATTCAAGTTTGAAGTTGTGTTGACAGAAGTCAGAATCAGAAGTAGGTACCACGTGACCACGTGTGCGACGGCGACAGACAGTACCTACCAGTGGACAGTACAGTGGCGCGACCTGCCTTCTTCCTTGCCCACTCCATTTATACAAGTAATCGACCCATCGACCGAAGGTTCGTTTTCGGCAAAAAAATCTAGTTTCGGTCTCGGCAGAAAATCTGCCGAACCGGCTGCACCTAAACTCTGCGTTCGGCTGACTTGAGGTGAGTTCGTGGCTCGTTTGTCACCCCATCATCGGCTGAGTTCGCCGGATAGGATATTTACATACTTCAAAATTATTGTTTTTTTTTTATTTTATTTTTATTTCATTTAACACGAGTAATAAGAATGTTGTGATTGTAAACGCAATTAAAATACTCAATTAATGAGGTCCTTCCTTTCTAGACGCTGGGTAGAAATCTCAAAATGGGAAGCCAACAACAAGACAATTGTAGAGTACTCGATTTCTAGTACTTTAGTACTAAAATGGTACTAAACTGCCACGCGTCGAGTAAGGTCGTGTCCTACTAGTAAGTAAATTGCATTAAAAAGCGCCAAAATTCCCTCCTGTGTGAAAAAAAAATGTTTCCATTATACGGTAAACAGTCGTAAAAGCGAAGGAATAACATTTCATTTGTAAATACATGCAAATTACTTATTATTATCGATTATAAAAAGAATACAATTGCTTTCCGCCCAAAGATTTTATGCGTCATTAGAGAACTCAAGGCCTACTAAAGTACAGGTCTGGATGCGCAACAGCCAAATTACAAAGTGGATGCCATGCCGTCGCTAAGTAAAATTTACTTTTTATAATAATAATCTAATGATTCTTTATTTACTTGCCTGCGGTAAAACAACATACAAATCAGCAGAAATAACAAATACAATAACAATCAACGCCATTTGCAAACTATCGTTGTTCATTATAGCTATTTGACACCAAATTCGACTGGTGCCCAGGCCTACTACTTTAGTCGGCCTTGAGACAGTATTTGACGGAAATTTTGAATACGAAAATGCCGCCCACGTTCTATCTTTTGTTTCGTTCATATGCACATATTATTTTAAGCGTCTATCTTTATCATACACGAATAACTTTTGAATTAAGAAATTATTGAAAATCGCTGAAAACAAAAGAGTTTAGATTAATTGCCAAATTATATCTTGAGTTTGTGAGACTATGGCAAGTCTATTTATATAACGTCATAGCTTCCTTTATAATGTAAGTGTTGATTATTAATAAATTTTTGAGTAAATTTTCGGGATTGGTGGCCAAGGCTATTACGAATAATTTTTAGAAAAAAACTTTAGTTTCGCCTTAATCACTATAAAAGGAAACTTATTGCATCACGGCTGGCGGAAAATAATGCATTTTAATTTTCAATATCGTTAACTAAAATTACTTCGCGAACCGAAACTATTTACGCCCGCCCGCCATTTTGTCGCTGTCAAAATACGGCTGTCAAAATACGTTTTTGAATGGTTTGTTTGGCTACGCAGTGTTTGTGTAGCGGGCTTGTGTATGTTATCTTTACTTTAAAAAACAGCCTACGTTTTTAAATGGTTTGTTTGGCTACGCATGGTTTGTGTAGCGGGCTTGTGTATGTGACAAATGGCGGGCGGCAGCGGGCGGGCTGTCGTAGTTCGGAAGTGAAATTTTATTTAACGACATTGAAAATTAAAATGCATTATTTTCCGCCAGCCGTGATGCAATAAGTTTCCTTTTATTGTGATTATAAGGCAAATCTAAAGTTTTTTTCTAAAAATTATTCGTAATAGCCTTGGCCACCAATCCCGAAAAATTACCAATTTTTGGTTTATGAAGTCAGTTCAGTTCAGTTTCAGTGCCGGCAACCCGGGCGTTTATTTATTTTTCATTTATTTACAAGTAGTTAACATGTTTGTTAATTTTTGTTTGTTTTATAGCAGTAATATTAAGGAAATAAATCATTATAAGTGTAATAATTAAAGTAATGAGAAAACCAAATTTCAGTCAATAATAGATTTTTATCATGTCTAAAGTTTCGGTTTCGGCCGAAACTGATACAGATACCGAAGATTCGGTTTCGGTACAAATTCCTGTTTCGGTCGGACACTAATTGTTTCTTCTTCTTCTCATTCTTAAGTCAGTTCCTCATTGCTGGGGATCGTGACCCCTACTCCAACTTCCATGGTGGACAAGGCTCCTCCACACCTCGAGAGCTGCGGACACCAACGTAGCGGATGCCAGTGATATTTGGTCACTCCAGCGTATTGGCGACCTCCCTCTGCTTGTTCTGCCTTCCATCTTGCCAATGGCTGTGAGTTTCTCCAATTTGGAGTCCTCAGTTTGGCGAGCAACGTGTCCAAAATATAAGATGCACTGTACAGCTCTTCCAGAACGGACACATGTGTGCGTCTGGCTGTTTAAGGAATCCTGAGCATTGTTCTCCTGCACCACATTTCGAGGTGTCTTTCCGCTTTCATTAGCTGGCTCTTACTTTATTGACTGAAGTACTTGAATCTCATGTAGACATGACCTTCCTCTCGTTTTGAAGATCAAGCGCGCAAAATTTCATCAATCTCGGAATAGCATATCCACGCTGTCCGCCACAAGTGATGCTCTTCTTTGTATAAATAGATAGTTTTTTGGATAGTTGATATGATGGCCTCCGTGGTTGAGGGGTAAGGCTCTCGACAAAAAATCCGAAGGTCGTCGGTTCAAAACCTCCTCTTCCTCTTTGCACTGTCCCAATTCATTTATTAATTAAATAATTTATTTATATTACAAAACGCCTATGATACAGCCGTGATTGGCTAAAAAAATCGTGGGCTAAAATGCAGATCCTGCCAATGTCTGGGAATTTAATAAAAACGCACTTTTTAGATGAGAAAAGTGTGGAGAAGATGAATAAAAAATAAATTAAGGCGCGCTCCCAGTGTAACTATAGACTTTAAGTCACGATTTGGGAGAAATGCAGATCCCGCCAATGTCTGGAAATTAAATAAAAAGGCACTTTCTAGATGAGAAAAGTGTGGAAAAGCTGAATAAAACGAAAATTAAGGCGTGCTCAGCAAAATTGAGGGAGATACAACCGTTCAAAGTATTTAAAATTTCACTTCGCAAGCTGATATTGACAGTCCGCCCGCCATTTTGTCATAACCTAATACGCTAAACATGGTTTGTGATACAAAAAAGTGCCCCTTTATAACGCCTACTCATGTCAAGGCAAGAGAAACATCCCAGTTTTCAAGTGGTTTAGCGGCTACGCTAGGTTTGAGTAACATGGTTTGTGATTCTGGCGTACTATTAATTCTGTATTAGGTCTGGGATCCAACATAAGCAATGAAAAAATGGCGAACGGACTGTCAATATCAGTTCGTGAAGTGAAATTTTAAATACTTTGAACGGTTGTATCTCCCTCAATTTTGCCGAGCGCGCCTTAATTTATTTTTTAATCATCTTCTCCACACTTTTCTCATCTAAAAAGTGCATTTTTATTAAATCCCCTGACATTGGCGGGATCTGCATTTCACTCGAATGGTTTATTTGTTTATTTGTTTATTTGTTTATTAGGAACATACACAGTACATAAGTTTACAAGTTATAAGGAATGTTAAATAAAGTAATTACATGCTTTAGTACCTATTACGTAAGTCCGTATAATATCTGGGATAATACGCCTGGGATTTGAACAGTTCTTAAAACTTAACTAATGAATGAAAGAGAAGAATAATATTAAGGAAAATTGTATACAAAGATAAAAGAGTTTTTTTTTTTCAGAACAATAATTACATGCTAACAAATTGTAATTAGTTTAGTGAAAAGATGAGTATTTTTATAGCAATAAATACATGCTCATGAGTAGTAATTAAAGTTTAATGAAAATATAAGTGTAAATAAGAAGTTTTAAAATTAATTATATCACGCCAACAAATTTAGTAAATTAGTTTTGTATGTTTGCAGGGAGTTGTGGAAAATGTCTAAGTGTAATAATTTTTCATAGTGTGTATAAGATGTGATTGCGCGAGAGATTGGTGAGTTTTGTGCTGCATTAGTATTCAAGATCATCAAGATCAGGACGGCAATAAAGTTTGGCGTGAACTATACTTATGTTAAAGAAGGGCTGCCCACTGCCCACTTGCCAAGATACGCCACTGCAGAAAAGTATTCAGTTCACAGTGAAAGCAATATAAAATAATATTAACATTTTTTTGTTATCGCGTCGAAGAAACAGAATATTGCTACACAGATCAACCCAGATGAATATTTACGACATGTTATTTAATATAAAATTATTATTGCCAACACAATTTATGTTGACTAGTGGTAATGGTAAATACGAATTACGAGAAAGGAAAGAAGCAAACGCAAGCGGCGTTCAGCGCCATTTGCAGTTGCTTCGTTCCTTTTTCATAATTCGTGGTTCGGCTCGCGTAACTATCTCAAAGGCGGCAAATTTATTGCTACTTGCTACTTGCTACGGCCTCGCGACAATCGAGCGTCCTTAGCAAAAAGGTGATGAATCAATTTTTTATAATTTTTGCGTAAAATTTCAATAAATTCTTCAAACTCCATTTTGTGGAATATAAGTACATGGAAGGAAAAGGTAATAAGAGTTGATAATGTAATAATAATGAATGGATAATTTGTGGAGCACCGTTTTGTGGTCATCTCAAGGGCATTTTACAATTTATTATGGTTTATTAGGCTCTACCTAATTTTAAGCTTTATAAACACCTAGCAAGTCGCTTCCGATAAACACACTTTTATTAGAAAGTTTATGCTTTGAGAAGATACGACGTTGCACGCGAAGGACGCTATATTTAAAATTAGCTTTTTCCCGCGGCTTCACTCGCATGGTTATTAGAGGATTCCCACTCGGTCCCCTCCACCTTCCCTCTCCCCACTCCACTCCCCCCATCAACCCTCCCCCCCTCCAACCACCTACCCCTTCCCCCGCCCGCCACGGGTGCCAACCGATGGGGGTGACACCCGACCAAGTGTCACCGACTCCAGATACTAATATCTACAGCCTGTATGTCTGACGAATATCTACAGCTCATATGTTGAACTAATATCTACGAACTTCAGAGTGTTGATTAATATCTACAGAGCTTAGGTTGAACTAATATCTACAGAGCATAGGTTGGACTAATCAATGTGTCCAATACTCCGATATTAGGGATTTTTACATACATGCTTACATAAATTAAGTTTTTTAAACTGCATATGCAATATTACGTTATTCCAATATGCTATACACAATTGCAAATCCAACCTCTGCCAGTGCTGTAGATATTCGTCAACACTTTGGTTCTCATGGATATTAATCAACAGTTTGAGCTGTAGATATTCGTCAACACTTTGATTCTCATAGATATTAGTTCGATTTTTTCAGTTTTTGGAATTCCTGTAGACATTAGTAGACGCCTCCAGTGTCACCCCCCAAGAGCACAGTCTGTAGCTCTATGGCTCCCCGTGGAGTGCTCCGAAACTGGAGAATTTTGTGTCTACCGGTCTTTACACATTTGACTAGGTAGTAATGTTTTTATTTTTTATGAAGTCGAAATTTGTGTTTTGAATTTCACAAAGTCAACTTTAATGGGGGGGTGACACCACGTTATCCGCCCCGGGTGCCACCCATGCTAGCTACGCCACTAAGTACACGCCAACATTTAATACCGACCTGACGTTAATACAGAAATCGTCGCAATAGGCAAATTTAAGATAGGAAAAAGGCAAGCCTCCTCGCCGACTTCTTTCTCTGTCGAAGGATATATTACACGGGTCTTTCACTTTTTGTCATTTTAAAGTCATGTACCTGCCCGATAATGAATCGTATCAAATTCATTATACGTCATTCATTACCATTACATATCGCTTGCTCAGGATTGGTTTGTGCTTTCTCCACAAAAACTCACATTGAGAAATAAAAGTTTTGGAGATATGATTTTAGATTTTCACGGCCAAAAGTATTTTTGTTGTTTGTTTTTGGGGTGTTATGCCGTATTGCGCTTTAGCCAACGTTTCGGACAGCGTTACAGTGTCCATCATCTGCCCTGATGATGGACACTGTAACGCTGTCCAAAACGTTGGCTAAAGGAGGTAGCGCAACACGGCATAACACCCCAAAAATAAACAACAACAAAAGTTTTGAGGTTTTAAAAAAATGTTTTTGTTTTCGTTATTTTAAACTAATTGTTATAAATATATATTTTTTAAATACAAGAGTAAATCTATCTAAAAGTAAAAGAACAACAAATTTGGTTGAATTTTGAACGAACTAACTCATACTGCTTTCACTGCTTAAAAAACAAGCAAGGGATATGTCTGGTCATGTTGTAGGTAGCTTGAAAACAAGCTTACGGGTCCGAGTGCTTAAAGTTTGGCGTATACTACATGTAATAGCAATGGCTTTATCTTGCCAGGGCAATACTTTTTCACATTAGCTCCACACAGGAGGCACTGAGGAAAATAATTTCCCTTAGGGTCTATGTCATCTTAGGGGATGTTGTGTGGAGGGTTTTTTTAAGAAAGGAAAGATAGGAAGTTCTGGGAAGTAAATAGGTATGAGGGGTGGGTAGGAATCTGGGGGTCAGACAGGGTCAGAGAGGGTCAGCCAGGAGTGACGGACGTATGAATCCACCCCTCCAACTGCGGTGCAAGGCGATGGGTCAAGGGATTCTGGCTGGAGAGGTCTAAAGACCTCCTCAACCAGTATCAGGTGGGCAGACACATCGGCCACCAAGACCCTGACAAACCTCACCCCATGAACCCGGCATCCCTGTAAAGTCACCAAACGTAGCGACAAGGGCGGATCCAGCTTTGTCGCCAGGGGAGGGTCACATAGCGCCAGGGGGGGGTCACATAGTCGTGGTCAAGCCACTAGAAGTTATAATTTAATTTTTATAATAATAGATACAAGTAAAAAGTAGGTCCACCTAGGTCCTGGACCCAGCCCAGGGGGGGGTCATGACCCCCATGACCCCCCCCCCTGGATCCGCCCTTGCGTAGCGAACCGCTTGGGCTGACCTATGGCAGAGGTGTTGGTTATCTAATAAATAGTTCCCGAGGTGGCGGTACCCATACCCGCCTGCCAAAATGATATGGAGAGCTTTTCCCACCAAATGAAACACTGCTTACAAAGATTCGAGATACAATACAATAATTTCATGCAAGGAACATAAAAATAAAAAAACCAGTGCTTTTCAGCCGAGATCCCCTCAATTGAAGAAAGAAAAAGAAAACAGAGCGCCACAACACGTGGCATAAAACCTCGTTTTAACAAATATTACATCAATGTTTTAACATAAAGTTTGTCAGCAAAGCCGAGGAATGCTTGATTTCGTAGTAATTTGATAACAAGTAATTATATTATAACTATATCTGCCATTAGTAGCAAGAAGCATGGGCGAAGGGGCTGTCACTGGAATTCACGTCCATTCAAGTCATTTCGCGTTTGAACGTCGGCACATACAGTTATTAGATTAGTTTCGCCTTTCCGTCGGAAATTCTTCCTTCTTCTTCACAATCAGTCGTCTGTAAGTTGACTTATTATCATTATTATATTGAACTATCCCGTCAACGCGACCTGTTGCAATTGGCATCGATTTAAACATCACGTGTTGTTGTCCAATAATTAAAGGTTATAGCTATTAACTTTAGGTTTTACATTAATTACACAATCCTGACATGACTCCACTAAAGTATCTGTCATGTCTTCCCCAGACATCCCTTACAACTAAGCTGGTATTTAAATTTAGTTAGTTTTATATTATAATAATTCATGAATGTAGCGAAAAAACATGCCAGAGGGTGGAATATATTTGCTTAGTAATAAGAATTATTACATTCATGTAATTAAGTACCAAGGTTGGTTTTAACAGTTTTTTTTTTATTATTGCACGATTAGTCCTTGGATGTGTTCATTATCTGACTTTCTTGATCACCAGGGTTATGTTATTACAAAAATGTTTTCACTCATAATTTCATTGCCTCTCCACCATCGGAATTCGTTAATTATACCAACGCACTCAGTAAATTCTGTTACACATAATGGTCCCAGTAATCTTTATCTGTATTTCATCAGGCATCATCTTGTTTACTGCAAATGCATTTTGTTATTGTTTAAAATAAAAACATCTCTCTGCATTATGTTAGTTCTTCATTCTTCCTGCTTTGCGAAATGAATACTCAACTGTTTTGTGGTCATCAGTGCTAATAACATTACTTGAACTATCTGTTTATTCAGATTATAACTGTATAATCTGAATAAACAGAGGGGCCTGTTGGTTGACCTCCCGCAGAGAGTGAACTGTGACCTGGCCTGCGTCACTCGTTACTCGTTCCTTGTTTGTGACGATCGCATGTTGACATTATTCAAAGCCACACTCTCGATAACACTCCCTGGCTGGGCTCGTCTCTGGCTTATACAGCACAATTCGAACTTGATTTACAGTTGAACATAATTCCTTTTTTATTAATATCATTGTTGCGTAAGTTGATATATTGTGTATTTACAGTTATTATTTATTATTTAATAGAAATGATAATTGACAATAAATTAAACGATACTCAAACAGCAGAAGAGAATGGAGGAATGAAAAATGTTCTTTTGTTTCATGTTCCATTATTTGAATAAAATTTTAAATTCCCGAAGGTAGGTAGATGGTTGCCAGTAGGTAGATAATTGCTAGTAGGTAGGTAATTTCCAGTAGGTAGTTCATCATGATCACAGTCAATGACGTTATAAATGATATGTAGACGCATAGTAGAAATCTCAAAGTCGTAAGCCAAAAACAAGGCAATTACATTGTACTCGATTTCATAGTTTTAGTACTAAACTGACATGCGTTGAGTAAGGTCGTGTCCCACCATTTTTTGGAAAGTGGCGGGACCCAACCACTTTCCCAACGGCGTTATAAGGAAACATGTGGTTTCCTCCTTCACCGCACACGTCCAGATCTTTTTTTTATATAAACGACTCTAGATCCTCCAATGTCCATGCATACGGGGTTAGTAAGCAGTATGCAAGTACTTACATTAACATAATAAAAAAGAGAAATAGAAGTAGCAGTCTGTGAAATAATTCTTCTGAAATAGATAACATAAAAAATAGAGATAAAAGTATTAGTAACTGTAAGAAATGTCCCACTGGTAAGTCAATTGCATTAAAAAAGCTCCAAAATGCCCTCGTGTGTGATGAGAAAATGTTTCCATTACACGGCAAATACTAGTAAAAGCCAAGGAATAATTCATAAATACATGCAAATTATTTATTAAAATGAAAAATACAATGAGCAGGTATTTTGGGGCTCCAGACTTGTGATTTGTACAGGGTTAGCAGTTGTGTACTATTAAAGTATCTGCGGGCCCTGTACAGTATGCCCAGTTTTTGAGAGGCTAACTTAACTCTGGCTTCGATGGAGTCCCCATACCTGAGCTGGTCACTTGGAGTTACACCAAGCATATCAATGGAGGGCTTGTTAGGAAGATTACCTCCTCTGAAGAAGACTAGATTTTCATTTCTATCATGATTGGATCATTGAAACATTAAATTCAATGAGATTATTCTTACCCCAAGAGAAAACACTCTCGAGGTAACCGTCCATTCTTTGCTTCAAAGCCCTCCGAGCTGTTTGAGTTGGTGTACCATAGAGAAGAAAATTTGTGTTTATAGAGAAGAAAGAGTATCTCTTGCTACATCTTATATCACGCAGAAGATGTGTGATAATTATTGTAGAATCAGTTATATTATTTTTATCAAAGAACCTTGATTTTGTTGACTTTATACCTATACAAACTGGCCATATTGAACATTTCAGTTAATGGTGTGATTTCACTAAGATCATTTTATAGAAATATCAATTCTGTTTCCTAACCTTGGAAATAAATTAGTTGTATCTTTAAATTAATAAAGACAGTTACTTTGTTTAACATCACTACTTATTAATATTTTATATAAGGTTACATAAATATAATTTAATTGTCCTTTCATCATTTCTACTGATTTATAACATACTAGCTGGTTCCCGGCATGCGTTGTTATGCCATTTAATGAAGAAATTGTTACTCCTCGCGTGTCCTTTCCTAATCGTCCCGTTCCCCTTTCACCTCCCCTTCCCCCCTTGCGTTCCCACTCCGCCCCCTTCCCTCTCCCCACTTCACTCTCCCCCTTCCCCCCTCCCGCGAACCCCTTCCCGAGTTCCCCCCCTCCCGCATTCCATACATTCAGTCCCTGTACGTTCAGTTTTCAAACGTGTGCCACCTATTGCAATTTTTTTACACAAATTTCATAATCTCAGAGCTCACCAATAGTTTTATACAAACCTTGTCCTGACAAGAACGAACTCAGATAAAAAAGAATTATCCAATTTGGTGCAGTCGTTCGGAGGTTATGCGCGTACATACATTTCGGCGATTCATTTTTATTTATGTAGATTTCTCTTGAACACTTTCAGTTTTTAAGTTCCTTAAAAAATATAAGTTATTTAGATAATATCTGTACATATGTAGAGCCAAAAAGGTAATTAGACTAATTAGGTATGTGAAAAACCCTCGATAGAAAAAAATTGCAAAGTATTCTTCAAAAATTATTAAAAACACATTGGTTCTGTTATTTAACATGTTATAGCTATGAAAAAATTCAGTGTATCTAATGCAACTTAAGCATTTGCCGAGAGATTTTTGATCTATTTTAAACGAGTAGTGTTTTATTAAATATTTTCACTATTTTGCATTTATAATTAGTTTTTTAGTATTAGCGTGCTCCCTCTTACATTCATATTTACATATCTCCCTTTCTTCTTCTTTTTGAACGCTTACTACCAGGACGTTTGGGCGTGTTTCAAGTCCTAACAAATCAGTGCTCTTTGTTACCGGGCACACCGGAACAGGAGTGCTCCTGGCTGGAGCGGTACAAGAAATAAACAGAATTTTTATATAAAATAAAATATTATATACGCGTTACGAATTATTAAGGCAAGGCAATTACAATTATATTCGGCAAAAAAAAAAAGTTAATAATTATTGACTTTTTATTTATTATTTGGGCATGATGTGAACATTTGTTTTTGGGTTATAACCTAATTATTATAATTTATTGTTTTCTAATGCATGTAATGTTAACCTGTAAATGTTCCTAAAAAACCAGAATATTAAACAATCTCGTTAAGGAATCTCGTAGTACGAGACGGAAAATGTTGAATTTACAACACATAGAGAATAGCATTTTAATATTCAGTAGAATTCGGAAATAACTACTTCGCTTATAACGGCTTATCGTTTTTAGCGACGACAATGTAAACTTACTTCTTTTAACACAGCAAACTTATTTTGTGGCACCATTTTAATTCAAATTAATAAAATACTTAGTTTTTACCACTTTTATTGTTTACAAAAACCAACATGTTTCGATACTAGTATCAATAAAAACCCTGAAGAAGTGAGCGTTGCTCACGAAACATGTTTGCTTTTGTAAACAATAAAAGTGGTAAAAACGAAGTATTTTATTAATTTGAATGTAAACTTAAGTTAGGTTTCATGGTTAGGTACTAGGAAAACATATCTGTTTGGTATGACTCCGTTTTAAGCGACCATCTGCTCAAAGCCATCTATTTTAATGATAATTCGTGCGGTTAGAACGACGCACAGTATTTTGTCCACAAAATCTACGCACCATTACCTGGCCGCCCCGCGCCTCGTCTACTCCCCGTGCCCAGGTTCTAATGTAAAAAAGTGTTATATTACACCGTTTAGAAGCCTGTGAATCAAATGTAACCCTCGTGAAGGAGTTCGGCATGTCTCATGTAAAACAAGCTTAAATTATCCGGCCGTTTTGTGCGTCGTCCGGTTAGTACGACAAAGTATCGCCGGCCCCTTGAGGGTCGTTATATCCGGATTCTACTGCATGTACTTTTAAAGTTTTCCATTTTTTAGACAACTAAAGAATTTTAAAAAACCTTTTTGAAACTTGATCTACGCTTAAACACATTAAAAAAAATTAAACAGCTTATATTAACCCCCGAGTGATGGTTTTTTTTTTAAATTTGACTTAAAAAATTTCAACTTCAGACTCGATTTACTCGAAAACGAAAGCTCAAATTATAAAAAGTTGTACCACAAAATCAACTCTACTCCGACCAGTTTTCCGCTTGTACTATGCTTTTCCAAACACTGCGTATAATAAGAAGACAGGACGTATATAAATAAATTAAATTCATACCAAAAACAACAACAGAAAAGTTACTTACGACGACGTGTTGGAGAAACGATCTAGTCCACTTTTGATATCATGTTTGTAATTATTAAATAGTCTGTTTAAGCAACAATTTTGTTGACAGTTTGTTTTGCATTGATCCACTTTGGACGGAAGAGTGTATAGAACTGGTACATTAACCTGTCAGATTTATTTGTTCGGTTTTCAGAACAGCTGAAATCATTGTCTCCCTTACTATCATGGTTATAAATACGATCTAAATTGTGTTAGAAAGTTTAAACACAACACTATCTATTAAAATCTGAAAGTTAACCACAAAATAATTACCCACCCCTTTAGGAGACCAAAGTTTCAACATTTTTTTATTAATTATTTTTACACGAAATGACAAAAAATGGTGATAACTGTTCTGTTCCTCAAGTGATATGACATTTGTATGAATGTAGCATTTTTTCTATATTCCTGCATTTTTAGTTTTGTTTCAATAGGTACCTTCAAAAACGACAGATTGATTGATATGACGTTGATTGTTTTATCTTCAGATCCCAGCAGTTGGCATGGAAGCAGGAGACGGCTCGGAGGGGAAAGAGATCGCGGGGAGCGTGCAAATCCACAAGAAGCCAGGCCGGGGAGCTGTGGACTCAGGTAATTAATACTAATTATAACAATTGGATAATTTGTACAGCGCTGTTTTCGTGAAAAATCACCTCAATGATGCTGCACAGTTTTGGTTTCCTAGACTGCCAAACAACTCCCTCTTGGCGCACACTCTTTGCCTCATTCACATGAATCGTCTCATACACACTCTTCTATTATTCTGACTCTTGACATGGCCTGACTCAAGTCTTCCTCAGGCGTCCCCGACTTCTTGTACCATTCACATTTGTGTCATATATTTTCCTTACAGTCCTTTCCTTGTTCATTCGCTCTACATGCCCAAACCATCTGAGGGTCCCTTTCTTAATCTTACTCATTACGCTTACATCAGCCTTGCATTCTTTACGGATCTCCACATTTCTCACACAATCATTCATGGTTTTACGCATACGCCCCAGGGATCTCTTTTCTACAACATGTAGTCTACTTTCATCCTTTCTCTGCCGGTTCCATGCCTCACTACCATACATCGGGGTAGGCACCAGCACTCCATTGTGGTCTGCTAGCTTCACTTCCTTGGAAGTCTTTTGTTAGCGCCAACGGCATTCAGTCCTCTATTAATGGAGTTACCTGCATTTACCCTTTTTCAATATTTCTATCGGCCTTCCCATCTCTCGTAAACATACTTCCTAGACTCTATCTAATTTACAAACAGATATAGAGAAGGTATGGCGAACCCTACACATTCAATATTTGTCAAATTTCGTGATATTTATTGAACATGTAGGCTAGCGTATTGGCGGGTCTCAATATGGAAGGAAGTGTGACTAATGGTGGTGTTGGTTGCAGGTCTGACATGTGAGTGTGGGGTGTTTGGAGCTATCGCAGGCGGGGAATGGCCGACGCAGCTGGACATCGCACAAGTCATCTGCCTCGGCCTGGTGGCGCTGCAGCACAGGTTTGTTATTAACTCTACTGTATTATTTTAATGAGCGAGTTGAATGCCACTTAAATAAAAAATTGTTTTCTCTCCGTGTGTCCTTTCCCATTCATTCTCGTTCTCCTTTCTCTCCCGCATTCCCCATTCCACTTTTTCCCCTCCCATGTTCCCCTTCCCTCTCCGGTTACTTCTTCCACTTTTTCCCCTCCCACATTCCCCTTAACTCTCCGGTTACTTCTTCCACTTTTTCCCCTCACACGTTCCCCTTCCCTCTACGGTTACTTTTTCCACTTTTTCTGCTTTCCCCCCTCCCACCGGACTGATGTTTTTTTTTAAATTTAGTTACTACATTTTAATTTTTGCATTTATAAAAGATAAGTGAGTCTTATAGTACCTACCTATGATAAGTCCACTCGGCTGAAATGTTGGCAAATTTGTTATTCTAATATAACTTTTAAAAATAAAAACCTACAAAATTATTTATTTTGTGTGATTTGTTGTTGGATAACCTGCATTTGGCACACTAAATAAATAATTTTGTAGATTTTTGTTTTTAAACGTAATAATAGAAAAACAAATGGTTTGCCAACATTTTACTCGAGTGAACTTATCGTGGATAGGAACTATACGACTCACATGTTAAATATGTATAAATGTAAAATAGATGTAGATATGATTTTAGATTTTCACGGCCAAAAGTATTTTTGTTATTTGTTTTTGGGGTGTTACGCCGTGTTGCACTACCTCCTCCTTTAGCCAACGTTTCGGACAGCGTTACAGTGTCCATCACCAGAGCAGATGTGTAAATGTTAGTGGTGAAATGTGTGCTTAAGTACTTCGAAGCAATACCGTGTTGCCAGGTCCACCAACAAAAAAAAATAGATGTAGATTATATTGGTAGTCCTCCTCACTAGGAGATCCTGTGCTGAGGGGGACTATGTTTTGGATAAGTTTTCAGCAACTTAATGTTTTGGGTTAGGTTTTTCATTATTTTCTATGACAATGTATTGTAAGATTAGCGCGATTACGGCACCACCTTACGTGGGTTAGAATGAAACTGAATGTTCACTCTATACGAGCTATGCCTGTGGATCTCGATATGATACGTTTACTGAAACAAATAGCAAAGGTAATTTCACAAGGGTACTTACGATAGTTTGATGGCAATCTTGCCCGGTTTGGGGATCTCTCGTGGTCGATTCGTCTGTTGTGGTTGAACCACAGGCAATTGCAAGTCAGTTTGATAACGATTAAGATGAATTACCAGCGGTAATTTCACTTTGCAAGTCACGATATAAACAGTAATGTTGACAGAAGGTTACGATGAGAAGACTAAATACACTTTTTCATCACCTTGACAACGGCTGTCAGCGGACAGTTATCAGCCAGGGTAGGCACCCAAGTGCGAATTTCACCAATAGGTTTGAATTCTGGCCTTTGAATGTGAAGCAGAACAAATCCATCGAGATCCAATTAAGCGTTACGAAACAGTATTTAATATATACTATTTAATATAGTTATAATATTTTTCTTACATATGTTGTAATATTATTCTGCCACTTTCAGGGGACAAGAGTCAGCGGGTATCGTGACCTCCGAGGGTTCTGAGAAGAGCTTCCACGTACACAAAGGCATGGGCCTCATCAGTAATATCTTCAGTGATGACTCCATGAAGAAACTAAAAGGCAACCTGGGCATAGGACACACTAGGTAATTTGGCCGACACATCAGACCTGGAGCCCCAAAATATCTTAAAAACGGTTTCATGACAACTCTGAATCTGCATTTCAACACCCCTGGTTATTAAAAGTTATGAAAAAAAAAATTAAATAGCCCATAACCTAACCTAACGTAACCTATTTAACCAATTTTTTTATGTGTTTATTTCATTACTTTTCAAAGGATGTGTTGAAGTTGCATGATACCGAAAAAACACCCTTGACTGTCTTCAGAAAATAGTTTAATAAATTCGCCTATCTTTGGGAGGCGAGTATGGGTACCGCCGCCCCAGGAGCCATTTATTGGATAACCAACATCTCTGCCATACGTCACTCCAGGTGGTTCGATGCGATTTGGTGACTCAGCAGGGGTGCCCGGGTTCATGTGGTGAGGTTTGTTTGGGCTGGATTGGAAGAGGCTGGTTGAAGGAGACCATTTGGTCTCTCCAGTTGGTCTGGTCCGATCCATCGCCTTGCATTATAGTGGGAGAGATGGATTCATACGTCCTTCACTATTGCACCCACTGACCCCCAGATTCCTACCCAACCCTTTTATCTTTTCGTTCCCAGAACTTCATCTCATTCCTTTCCTTTGAAAGACCCTCCACACAGCATCCTCAAATATGTGATAAAAAGATAAGAAAATAACAAAAGGAAGTGTACTACAGTGCTGCTAAAACTCAGAAACGAGTCCCGGTACGATCAGAGAGTTATATGGTATGGTAGCCCTCTATCCCCCATCCATGAAGAAGGTTCTGTTTATCTGAAGGATGTGTTGAAGGATGACCGGCCAACTTGTAATGGTTTTAAATATATTAGTAGTGTAACACTGCGTAAAAGAATAAGCACAACAGAATACTTATAGTTATAAATGAAAGAGTTGTGGCAACAATCAAATTATATTATTAAATAATCAAATCAGAACATGAGACTCGAACAAAATAATATTTAAATACTTCAGGGTCGTGTTTAGTCCTTAGAAAAAGAAACTAAATAGTTAAAAAAACTAATAAATTAATTGATAGCTTGTCGTGATTTAAAAATGATCTCAAGATGTTAAAATTACTATGAGGGCGCCAGTTCAATAGAACAAAATATTAAATGGTAAATTAATAAAAAAAAAAATTATTAAACAAATTAATAAATTATTAAAACTAACAGAAGTTATAGCTCACAGGTAATGACGATTTCACCGAAGTATGTGCCTTCCAACGTTGAGACAAACTCCCGAACCCTCTGGCTGCTAGCTTGGAACTGCTGAAGAAAAATTCTATTGTTCCTAGTATGTTTTGGGCAACAAACGAAAATCTGGATTCGATTTGCTCGTAGAATAATTTCAATTAGGAATTCAAATTTCAATTTGAATTGATACGTAGCAACCTACTTATTGGGTGATTAAATGGGTGCTTACTTCATCGAGTGATTGTTTGGCCAGTATAAATCCAAACTGTTACAAACTCAGAATGAAACCAACTCAGAAGCACCTCAGTAAGGTCATCATTAAGAGTGATGATAAAAAATTTGGTTAAATAGGTTAAGTTAGGGTTACCGGCTATTTTAAAATTATTTTTTCATAGCTTTTAATGACTTTTCCGAGGTGTTTCTGAGTTTCATTCCGAGTTGACATGGAACCCTTTTAAAGATATAAGGGCTGGAAGTTTCACCCTCTAGAAATTTCTAGAACATTTGAGAGCATTCCACAACATTCCAGGATATTCCGGAACATTCTGAAAATAGTCTGGAATGTACCAGAACATCCCAGATCATTGTGGAATGTTCCAGAACACTCTTGAATGTTGTGGAATGTTCTGGAACATTGTGGACCATTCTAAGCCTTTTGGTAGGGTTAAGATCCGTTGTGGGTTGGAACATCAGTTAAATCTCATATCAAGTCTCTGAGTGAAGCCGGAGTACCCCAGCCTCCAGCTAGCCAGTAATAAAAATCGAATAAAACCAACACCTTCAACCTCGATTTTATTTGGAAGATTCCCAACACATTTCTGTAATCTTAATCACTGGGATTAAAAAACACTACAAATACCAAGTGGACACTTTCTATATAAATGGTGACACAGTTCCCCATCGTCATTCAGCCTGAGCAAGGTAGCTCACACCTTGGCTTGGGATTGCTGTTGCAGGTAGTGTTCCCAGTTCCTGGGTGATGGGTTCGCCACACTCCTCCCCCTTGGCTAGGACTCTAGGACTGTAAGATGAGTAACCATGAGTTTCCCTTGTAGATATTCCACATCGGCTGCGAGTGAAGAGGTGAACTGTCAGCCTTTTGTGGTGCACACAGCATACGGACAGCTGGCTCTGGCGCACAACGGGGAACTACTCAACTGTCACTCGCTGCGTAAGATGGTGAGCATCCTACATTTCTTTTTTCAATTTGGGAGGTACCGCCGCCCCGTGAAACATTTATTGGATAACCCAACACCCCTGCCATAGGCCACCCAAAGTTGTTGGCTACATTTGGTGGGTCGTGGGATGAGGTTTGTCTAGGTCTTCACGGTTGATGGGTTTACCCACCTACTGCGAGGTGGGCCCGACCAGAGTGAGTAAAAAATACAGCAAAATTAAAGGTAGCAAAATCAATAAACTTTGCTTCTTTTTAATCGATCATAAATTTAATACTACATATGTGGGATACTCAGGCACATAGAAACATATATATACTTTTTTTTTACATGAGCTCCACACCGGAGGCCCTGAGAAAAATAATTTCCCTCGGGGCCTATGTCATCTTTGGGGATGCTGTGTGGAGGGTTTTTTTTAAGGAAAGGAAGGAGATGAGAGTTCTGGGAAGGAAAAGGGTTTAAGGGGTGGGTAGGAATCTGAGGATCAGTGTGTCCTGGTCATCCGCCTCCAAGACCTAGGCAAACTTCGCCCCATGAACCCAGGCACCCTTGCTAAGTCACCAAACGTAGCGAACCACTTGGGGTGACCTATGGCAGAGGTGTTGGTTATCCAATAAAGGTTCCCGGCAGGGCTGGGCAGTATTTGAATTACTTGTAATTGAAATACGTATTTGAAATACAAATACGTATTTTGTATTTGTATTTCAATTACTTCATAAAAATGTATTTTGTAATTGGTATTTCAATTACCTGCTGCTGAGGTATTTTGTAATTTGTATTTCAAATACTTATGGCTTCAAAATACATTTTCAAATACATTTAGCGATCTTAATAATGATAATGAAAAATAAACTGACATAGTTAATACATAGACTAAAAACGCTAGAATCCTGTACTATTGGCCTCTGCTATAGCACTCTTACTAATGATTATTTGTAGTTATCCTATCATTTCTTTATAATGTACTGTACATTTTTTTTTATGTCATGCGTATTTTTATTATTGTCCTGTGCTATAATAGGACTGTTATTGTACATTTTGTATCATATTATATTATACTTTTCATTGCTTTGTATTGTACATTTTTGGATCATAGTATTAGATCAAGCACTATAGGAATAATTTTGACTAATAATATTAATTATTAATTAGTTTATTTTTAAGTTAATTACTGTAGAGCGCACTTGAAGTGAAATAACACAAAACTGCGCTATACAAATGTCATCTATGTATATAAAAATGAATCCTTGTTTCCCTTGATCACGCCATAACTTCAGAACAACTTTATCTATTTCATAAATTTTTCAAAAGTTTTCTAATACTTTGTAGAAGGTTCTTACGGAAAGAAAAATTAAGAAAATTGGATAATTTCAGAAAACTTAATGACAATTATAACTTCGCGCGTTTGACAGTTCACGCGTTTGATGAAATTGAATTTAGCAGGCAACTGTTTTTTTTGTAACAAAAGAATTGTCCATGGATTTTTAAAATTATAGATATTTTAAATAGGTACCTATGTTAGGCACCAGATTTGATAGATTGTTCTTAAAATACATAAAAATGAATATTCGTAATATGTGAAAAATTAAAATTTTAATAAAAAAATTGTAATAGCTGGCACGCGAGTTGTTTGAAAACTGAATTTACTGGGACTGAATATATGGAACGCAGGAGAGGAGAAACGGGACGGGGGAGCGGGAGAGTGGATAGGGAAGGCGGGGAAGGTGGAAGGGGAACGCGGGAGGGGAAGGGGGTGCGGGAAGCGAACGGGGACGCATGGGAAAGGACATGCAGGGAGAAACAATTTATTTCTTTGAATATGGCATTGCAACGCATGCCGGGAACCAGCTAGTGTTATTATTATTATCTAATACCTAAGTCCCATACCACAAAACTTTACAAGGAGCGGAGACGAGATGTGTCTGCTGAGCAATATGATTGGTCATTTTTTTTCACTTTGTCTCTGTTTCACTCTGCTCAGCTTTGCTTCTATGGAAACGCACCCTTAGATAAGGGCACTTATGACAATTTATTGCAACTAAAGGTTCTACCAAAACCAAATGTATTTTGTAATTTGTATTTTGTATTTGAAATTAAAAAATGGTTAAAATACTGTATTTTGTATTTCAAATACACGACTTGAAAGTATTTTGTAATTTGTATTTTTAATACATGCGAAAAAGTATTTTGTAATTTGTATTTTAATTACAGCAAAGCATGTATTTTGCCCAGCCCTGGTTCCCGGGGCGGCGGTACCCATTCCCGCCTTCCAAATTGAAAATATTTATTTTTATATGTAGTCAATCTATTAAATAATCCATAAGCCACCACATTTGTAAGCACAGATTATGGAAATCACACTTCATTTCAACAATTACTACAAACAATAATCGCAAATGGATATTTTGTATTTGTTTTATAAAACACATCACTAATGTCTTCCAAGTATCTTTTTAAATGTAAATAAACATTTGGTACTCAATGGGACTTGATAAATTGTCAAAGCTTATCATTATATTGTGAGCTATGAGCAGCTCGACAGCCATTTTAATATTTCAAGGACAATACGGAGTACATACGTATGTATGTAAGTTGTTTATGAATTGCTATATTAAGCATAGGAAATGTTACAACTTTCAAAATACCTTCTTTACATCCTCGCAAAGGTTTCTAGATTATTATAACCACATGACAATACATCTGAAAAGTTTTTTAATCTGAAAAGTTTTTTAACATTACAAATACTCTTACGAAACTGTCAAAAATGTCACAATTTGAGAATGACATTTTGCAAACCATTGATTTTTCAATCAAAATTCTATTTTCGAATAAACTCTTTAAATTAATAAATTTACTTGAAGTACCTAGATAAGTAAGGATTATAGATATTTTAAATAGGTATCTACGTTAGGTACCAAATTTTATTGATTGTCCTTATATGTACATATTTATATAATATACAAAGATTAATGTTTGTAATATCTGAAAATTTGAATAAAAATTAATTGTAATAGGTGGCACGCAGGATGTTTGAAAACTGAATGTACTGGGACTGAATAGATGAAACGCGGGAGGGGGGTTGACGGGATGGGGGAGCAGGAGAGGGGAGAGGGAAGGGGACATGGGAGGGGAAGGAACGGCGGAACGGCGGAAGGGGAACGGGGCCAATGGGAAAGGACACGCAAGGATTAGAATTTGAAATTAAAACACTTTTGTACTTTCTTCCACTCATTTATATTTCACCAGGACCGGTTTCATCCTATTACGGACATTTTCAGACTGTAGCATAAGAATTTCAACTACCAGTCTGAAAATGTCCGTAATAGGATGAAACCGGTCCTGGTGAAATATAAATTAGTGGAAGAAAGTACAAAAGTGTTTTAATTTCAAATTCTAATTCAATGGAATTCCACCACGAATTATCAGTGCAAAAACTAGACTCACGACACGCAAGGAGAAACAATTTCTTTATTAAGGGAAATCGCTAGTGTATTAAAAACGTTATCGTTAACTTACGTTTTTGTCGTTTCATTTATAGATAAGTAATAATTAATAGATTTTTTTTTTTTTTCAATTTGCAGTCGTAAACAAAAGTACATTTGAATTATTTTGTGGTTAATTTTTAGATTTTAATATAAAGTGTGGTGTTTTCTCTTTCTTACACTGTTTAGATCATATTTCTCACTATGTTAGTAAGGGAGACAACGATTTCTAAGAGACCTGTATTTGTTACTGAGGGATTAACTAAACTGTCCACTTGTTAACAATGTGATGTCTGTATTTAGGTGCTAGCGCGTGGAGTTGGTCTGTCCACGCAGTCAGATTCAGAGCTGATCACGCAGGCGCTGTGCGTGCGGCCGGAGGGTGAACGTGAAGGGGGTGCTCCCGACTGGCCGGCGCGTATCACGGCGCTCATGAAGCTGGCGCCACTGTCTTACTCGCTGGTCATCATGACGGAAGAGTGCATCTATGCCGCGCGGGACCCCTACGGCAACAGGCCGCTGTGTATTGGCAAGATATTGCCGCTCAGTGCAGGTATAATACTATCCATCATTGACTTCCATCACAGAACTTACACAGTCAACAGTTTAATCTCTGCCGTAGGTCACCCCAAGTGGTTCGCTACATTTGGTGACTTAGCAGGGGTGTCCGAACCCGGGCACAGGGGGTGAGTTTGTCCAGGTCTTGGCAGCCGAAGCTTCTGCCCACCAGTTGCATGGCAGGCCGGATCGGGAGAGAATGGTTTGGAGTCCCTTTGACTGCTCCAGCTGTACTCTCTCGGAAGATCGCCTTGTACCACAGTGGGAGGGATGGATTCATACGTCTGTCACTCCTGGATACACTAACCCCCAGATACCCACCCACCCCTCATACCTTTTCCTTACCAGAACCTTATTTCCTTCCTTTCCCTAAAAAGATCCGCCACACGGCATCCCCAAAGATGACATAGGCCCTGAGGGATTTGTTTCCTCGAGGTCTGCTGAGGAAAAACAAGATTTCAAGGAAGACACAATGATTTCTATGAGACTTATATGAGTTGTTCCGAAAAGCTAACAAATTAGCCCGACGGAATAAAGACATGTCATTTAAAAACATTTGACTGATTCATCAAATATTTGAAGTTAATTTGCAAGTTCTGTGTAAGTTCTATTCAAGTTCTGTGATTATTTCAGTTTTATGAAGCAACTGGCCTATAATGATATAATAACAGAACTTACACAGAACGTGAAAATTAACCTCAAATATTTGATGAATCCGTCAAATTCTTTGAAACAACCCGTCCTAACTGAATCTGTTGTCACATTGTTGTATTGTTCCCAGAAAGTAAATGTGTTGTATTCCAGGTGGCGATGCAGGCTGGGTGGTGTCCAGCGAGTCATGCGGATTTCTGTCCATCGGAGCCCGCTACGAGCGCGAGGTGCTCCCGGGGGAGATAGTGCGGCTGACGCGCGAGGGGCCTAGCACCGTGGCCCTGGTGCCCCTGCCTCCCGGCAAGGAGCAGGCCTTCTGCATCTTCGAGTATGTCTACTTCGCCAGGAGCGACAGCATGTTCGAAGGTATGTGCACAGATTTTAATTGCAATAATGAACCATTATTTTTTTAATATTAACTCTCTCTTTAGAGACTATTTTACCAGACTATTGTTAGACCCGCGATAATGGATGGCTCCGAATGCTGGACTATGTACAACTCCATCCTAGACAACTCGAAACATCAGAAACGCGAATGCTTAGATGGTCGGCAGGAGTATCACTAAAAGATAGGATTAAAAGTACACGCATTCGTGG
Organism: Limnephilus marmoratus; assembly: GCA_917880885.1. NCBI lineage: Eukaryota > Metazoa > Arthropoda > Insecta > Trichoptera > Limnephilidae > Limnephilus > Limnephilus marmoratus. The sequence goes on from OU862930.1 coordinate 1,461,846, forward strand.
TAGCCTGTCACGGGGTGTCACGGACATAAACAGTAAGCTGGAGGAACGACAGTTGAGATGGTATGGGCACATAAGACGGAGACAACACAGTGAAGCAGGCAATGTCTATGGAGCTTCATCGACAGTCATCCAGAGGAAGACCAAAGAACTCCTGGATGACTCAATGCTCCAAAATTTTACAGAGAAACGGCCTGGATGAAAGCCATACCCAGAACTGAGGAAGTTATATACCTAGTTATAGAGCCGATCCCAACAGCCTTCCTAGGCAATGAGTTGGGACAGTGAAAGGAAGAAGAAGATTAACTATTGCGATTAACTATTAATAAATATTGCGAAAAAAATATGTTTGTCTGCGATTTTGACCCTTCTATGTACAGAATTTGTAAGAAGGACAAGTCAGAATAGCTTGTGCCAACATTTACCCATAAGATGGGCAAAAATTTCATTCACCTGGCAACCTCAGAATATTTTTAAATGATTTTATCTGTGGCATCAAAATGTCAAATTTGTCGCGATTCTTTCTGTCAAAGTCGATGCGTGTTACTTGATAAAAACATCGTAAAACCTATTAATTTACCTAATTAACGCAAGTAATGTTGTTTTGGTACATAGTTTATTGTTCTAGGAATGTGTTTCGGTCAATAAAATATACGATAGCTCAAAATTAATCCACAAAACATTCAATTCAAAGTGGTGCTTCGTTATGGAATTTTCGTGGCTTGTGACAGGTTAATGCTGTTAGAGAGTCTTTTTGAGGAGAGGAAGGAATGAACATGGGTCTTGAAGAGACCGGAAATATAGGGAGACTGAGGGGAGAAATACAGAGACCAGCAAATCATTTTACAGCCGAGTCGTTGAACTCTAAAACGAGTCGTTCTCATATGACAAATGTTGGATGCATGTTCCCGTGTTTCCCACTATGCACCTGCGCCGAAAGGATCAGTGACGCTAGTTCCTCTTAGCATCTTCCATTGAAATACCAGTAGAACAAGGATATTATTCAAAATATTAGATATTTTTTCTAAATCTATTGTGTGTGTTTTGCAGGTCAGATGGTATACTCTGTTCGCTTGCAGTGCGGCAGGGAGTTAGCAAGAGAAGCGCCGGTGGACGCGGATATAGTCAGTTCGGTGCCGGAATCAGGAACTGCTGCGGCGCACGGGTATGCTAGACAGGTAACCAACCTAACCTCACTCTCTCCTTTCACCTTATTCATGTCTCTAATGTGTCCTACCATGTGGAAACAGTAGGATTTTTAACAGGTGTTTTTATCCACATTGTATAATAAAGTTTTAATAATATTTAAATACACACACAGGGTGTACAGCACATACTCAAAGGATTTTAACCTGCGATTTCTGAGAATGAACTAAAAATATAGATGTTATTTTGCTGTCTGATGATATTTTCAATTAAAAACGAAAAAATATTTTTCCATCACACATCGCAACTGGGTGGTCCGGTAAAGCATAGCGGCGGGTCAAATGTACGGTCAAGGTACGCACTCCATCTCATTCTAACAGCACGGTAACATACGAAACAGTGCGCGTATAGCTCGATGTATAGTGATGGGATTAGTGAATTTTTCATTTTTAATAGAAAAAAATATCGGAGAGCAAAATGACATGTACAGTTTTTACTTAAAAAATGCTGTTACACCTATATGGCCGTAAAAAGAAAATCTTTAAAAGGTTTCCCTCAACCATTCTCTCTCAATCCTCTCTCAACCAATCTCTCAAACAGCCTTCTCAAATTGCTATCGGAAACTTTGGTTTCATCGAGGTGCACATTTAAATTTTTCTATGGTTGAACTCTAGATTTGAACATAAAGCGTGGGCTTTTCTCTTTCTAACACTGTTTAGCTCATATTTCTCACCATGACAGTAAGGGAGGTACAACTATGTATGTGAGCTGGGACAAATTTATTGGGATATACCAAAAGTAACTAACTGTACTAACGACATCTATTGAAGGATGCTGAAATTACATGATTCACCTGTACTCTACAATATGCTTGTGTGTCCAGTCAGGAGTGCCGTTTGCAGAGGTGTTGTGCAAGAACCGCTACGTGGGACGCACATTCATCCAGCCCAGCACGCGTCTGCGGCAGCTCGGCGTGGCCAAGAAGTTCGGCGCGCTGTCGGAGAATGTGCGCGGCAAGCGGCTGGTGTTGATCGACGACTCCATCGTGCGCGGCAACACAATCGGGCCCATCATCAAGCTGCTGCGAGACGCCGGAGCCAAGGAGGTTCACGTTAGAATAGCCAGCCCTCCGCTGCAGTACCCCTGCTATATGGGGATAAATATTCCTACGCGCGAGGAACTTATCGCCAACAGACTATCACCACCACAACTGGCTAAACACGTTGGTTAGTATTTCAATACATATTATTTAATTTTTTATAAGAACAACTCTCTTTTTATAAATGTTGATGGTTATTCCCATATGATTGAAAAAGAAGATAAAACGAAAATATGAAAGAGAACAAGACACAGAAAAATAGAAAAAGATAACGGTCGCAACTGGGAATCGAACCCAGAACCTCTTGTCTAACCGGGACTTGCGCTTTTACCAATTCGGCCATTTCCACCTTCCAACAAACCATCATAATTGTCAATCTCACATTTCAAATTTTAGAATTAACAATATTATCTTTGACACATTTTTGATTGGGTTCGAGTCCCAGTTGCGACCATTATCTTTTTCTATTTTTCTGTGTCTTGTTCTCTTTCATACTTTCGTTTAGGTTTTTTTTTTTTTTTTTTTTTTTATTATAGCGACTAAATAAAAAATTTTACATACAAAATATAATGGTAAAATTAAGAATAAAATATTGTATTTCTTAGTCCTCCTCACTAGGGGGTCCTGTGCCGAGGCGGACTAAAGTTATTTAAATATAGTTCATTTGTCTTCTATGTCGTTTTTAGCGTCTTCGCTAGGGTTTTCTCATTGACCTCTTTAAGCCATATTTTTATTCTTGATTTGTATTCAATTGGATTTTTTATTAGTTTTATGTCTTATTAGTTTATTAGTTTTATGGTTATTAGTATTATCTTCTTCTTCAATGACATATTATTGTCAACATTAAATCTGTATTGTCAACATTAACTTAAACGTTTCGAGCCTCCATCATATTTTGTTAGAAGGTGAAAATATTTCCGCTTTGCAATAAAATTCAAATAAAATAAATATTTCTGAACGCATTTGAAAACTAAAAATTGTTTTTGAAGGGGGACATGCATTAATTACGTGAGCTCAAAAGAGGAGGGGGGAGGGAGTCCAGCAAAATCTCACATTACTTGAAAAGAATATACGAAGTGGCCTAAATTTATCTCACCATGGGGAGGGGGAGGGGTCTAGATTAGAAGAAAAACTGCTCACGTAAGTAATGTATGCCCCCAAAGCTGATGAAACACACCTTCAAATTTTATTATTCTAAATAAACATCATTTTTGAAACATAAGAATTTTGGATATGATTTTAGATTTTTACGGCCAAAAGTATTTTCGTTATTTGTTTTTGGGGTGCTATGCCGTGTTGCGCTACCTCCCCCTTTAGCCAACGTTTCGGACAACGTTACAGTGTCCATCACCACATCTGCCCTGATGATGGACACTGTAACGCTGTCCGAAACGTTGGCTAAAGGAGGAGGTAGCACAACACGGCATACCACCCCAAAAATGAATCGACTTCAAATTCAAAATTTCAAATACCTACGTAAATGTTAAAAACAGAAACATAAGAAAGGATTGGACCGATAATTGAATAGAAGGATGCTCATTTTCCAGAAAACTTAAATAATTGGAAATAAATACTAGTTTTGTAGGAAAAACATCCTATTAAAAAAAATTGTCTCTGACATTTTGTGACATTTCGCAACAGTGCGTGGCGCATTTTGGAACTATTTCTTGCGGTAAGTCTCTTAGCTTATCAAACTGTTTTTATAAGCTGTAAAAAGGCTGGAAATTCGCGCGGGCACGATTAGACCTGTCAAAAAACTTCCGAAAGAATAAGTTCTGTAACTTGCTATAAATTACGTTAAGTGACTTTTGGTGTCGTTTACATTGGTAATTTGGCCATAAATCGCTTACAAGAGCGATTTACAGGAAAAAACTTACGAGTCTAAATCCCGCCTGAGGAAACTTCTTAAGAAATAAACATAAAATAATGCTCGTGTATATGAATAAGAAGATACATTATCTGGTAGACAGAAAACAATTGCAAAAAAAGAGAAAGCAGAGTTTTTATTCTGATTTTTGAGCAAAATTCACCAGAGGTAATTTTCACAAAATTCTGCCAATTATCAGCCGATGTTCAAGATTTAACCGGTCAGATGCCGGAACATTTTGCGGAAATTCGCGGAACTACACCAAAAAACCACCACTTTGAATTTTGAATTGAATGTTTTGTTGATAAATTTTAAGCTATTGTATATTTTATTGACTGAAACACGTTCACAACTCAATAAACTATCCACTAAAATCACATTACTTGCATTTATTACGTAAATTAATAGGTTTTACGACGTTTTATTCGCGATACACGCAGTAATTGCGACCGTTAATTCCGCGGCAAAATCTGACAGCGCATCGTCATAGAAGAAATCGTTTTAAAAATAATCCAGTGTGTCAATTCGAGAGAAATCTTTAACACTACCTAGAGTAATGATGGCGCAAGCGATTTTGACACTGTTCTTCATACAAATGTCGTACATATAAGGGTCAAAATCGCAGACCAAAAGTTTTTCAAAGACAATATTTTTCAAATATTTGAATTATTTTCTCGCGCATGCGCATTGTAGGCCCGCATATTCCGGGCTCCGGCCTCTCACCGGTTAAGGGATTAAGAATGTTTGATATTGAAATGATGTTGTTTTCAGGTGCGGACAGCCTGTGCTACCTGAGCGTGGAGGGACTGGTGAGCGCAGTGAGGTTCAACATGAAGGCTCCGGGAGGGGGCCCCGGGGGCCACTGCACCGCCTGTCTCACAGGCCACTACCCCGGGGGACTGCCAGATCATCTGCACTGGTGATGGCACTCCCAGACCACACGGGGGCCCTCAGACATTAGACAGATAAAACACATGTCTTCCAGATAAATTAATCTAAAAGATTTGCCATAGTGTCTTAATTTTTTCGGAGTATCGCAGTGAAAACACACTACTGACATTCTGGATATGCGTAGTGCGATGAAGTGTCCTTTATCCCTTGCGGTGTAAATATTACAGTGTAAATGTGGAATTTGCAGTGCCTTCAATAGTGTTCCTTTCACAGTTAATTATATCCTCGATAATATGCCTTTTATAGTGGAGTCGGAAAGCGAAACTTCATACTGTGATAATTTAAGACGTGTACTTGGTGTATCTTCCAATAACATTACGTACGAGTGTCCATTACTTATAATTATATTACTACTAAAATAAATCTCTTAGGTTTACTAAGAAATCTCTCTTAGGTTTACTAAGAAATCTCTCTTAGGTTTACTAAGAAATCTCTCTTAGGTTTACTAAGAAAACCCTTTTAGGTTTACTAAGAAATTCCTCTTAGATTTACTAAGAAATTCCTTTAAGATTTACTAAGACATCTTTCTTATGTTTACTAAAAAAATCCCTCTTAGGTTTATTAAGAAATCTCTCTTAGGTGTACTAAGAAAATTTATGAATGTATATTTGGTTTTAAAATTTAATTAGACCAATTTTTATGGAAAAGTATAGTTGAATTTTGTTTTTGGTTTGTTGTACAAATTATTTTGTAGACATTCTTGTTAAGTAAATGATATTCTCAAATTTGTTGTGATTGTTTATGAATATCATAGCATTTGTCTTCTGGTTGTCTGATGTGAAGATATAGAAGACCATTATAGTGGCGAGGTGGTGACTCCATAGCAAATAGTAAATCATTCCCCATCAGGAAATCATTCCTTTAAAACAATTCCAAAATACTATGTTTGTTTTTTGTGCTTTTTTTTTACAAAGTTTTTAAATGACATCTTTATTTGTATAAAAGTATAAACTAATTTAAAGTGTTTTATTTTAACATTACCTGCTTATTTAATAAACTAAATGGGAGGGCCAGATTTATGAGGCAAGATGCAATCATACAGGTTCAAGGATGAACAAAATCACACTTATTCCAACTAGAGGTGGGTAAGTTCTGCATTTTACCGGAAGCCTCCGAGACTTGCCTCCTCTTAAAAGTCCACGGGTTCTAGGAGCAGGTCCCGGGTCCGAGTTCTTAGGTGCGGACACTGCGGACTGAGCACTGAATGTTGTTGCGGTGCACCGAACCGGGACGCACGGGTTCAAAGAACTTGGAGCCAGGACCTACTCGTAGAACCCGCACGACAACTCAGAACCCTGGAGCAGGACAAGACCCACACGAGGGCTCGGACCCGTCACCCGTGCAATGTAGGTACATTCAATGGACCTACATTGCACGGGCTTTTATTGAGAATTTAAATAAGTAAATTAGCTGTAATGCTTTATTATAAACTATTATTTTATAATGCACTTCACCCGTTGAGTAACAATACCAATATACGCTCTAATTGAAAATTACTCCGTGTCTAGTCGAATATTCTAAACAATTCCGCGATGACGTTAGGCAGCAGTATACTGTTACGCCAAGCGGTCAGGCACGTGCGTGTTGATTGCCGGCCGGGGCAAGAATGACTGAAGACTGAATGAGGAATGTATCGTGGTTCGTGAGTCGCGGGAGTGGGAGGGAGTGACAAGAGTGGCGGGTGTTTGTCGCGGTTCACGACTCACGTCGCTCGGACTAAGATGCATGGGTTTGTATTGAGCGTACTCGGCGATCTCGGGACTTGTAATTCGAATCTGCGCCGCGGCTTCGCGCTGCGGCGTTGAGAAGCTCGAGTGTTTCACGATTCACGCAGTTCCAAGAACCCGACACTCGCGACTCGTGAGTGGAGTGGAGAGTGTAGCGCTTCGGGGACACCGGACGGTTACTACTACTCAGTCACTAGACTCACTAGTACCGGAGTACCTCGCCTCGCGGCGAACACGGGGACACAGGAATGTATCGTAGTTCGTGAGTCCGGGAGTGGGCGGAATGAATGGATTGTGTCGCGATTCACGACATTCACGTAGCTCGGAACAAGGCGCTTGGGTTTAAAGGAACCCGGGACTTGTATTCGAGTGCCTAGTGGCTAGGAAAGCCGGCCCCGCGGCGCCGCGGTTTTCGCGCTTCGGCGTTAAGTTGCTCGGGGACCGCCGGATTTATTTGGATGCGAGTACTGGGACTGGGCCGGGTTCTCTGGGAGTAGTCGATTTGAAAAAGGAGTGGGAGTAGGAACCGCTTCCCGCAAAGGAGCGGATCACACGAGCCCATTCCAGCTGAACTGACACATCGCTAATTCCAACTGCCATGCAATATCTTTTGTGGATATGTGATCGATTCCATACGAATCGCCTGTCAGATTTATGTGATTGTCTACGGCTTGCAATTGCTTTTTCTACGGGGTGATGTGTCAGCTGTTAGACTTCAACTAGTTTAAAACAAAGACGTTACATACTTTAGACGCGGGGTAGAAATCTCAAAATGGGAAGCCAACAACAAGACAATTGTAGAGTACTCGATTTCTAGTACTTTAGTACTAAACTGCCACGCGTCGAGTAAGGTCGTGTCCTACTAGTAAGTAAATTGCATTAAAAAGCGCCAAAATTCCCTCCTGTGTGATGAGAAAATGTTTCCATTACACGGTAAACAGTCGTAAATCCTACTAAAAATGTTTGTTTTATATGTTTTCATTCAATATTATTAATTTTAAAACTGGTCTAAAACTGACCAAATCAAACGGCCCATGGTTTGAAAATCGAAAAGTGATGTCACAAGCGTCGCTCAGCTGGGCCAGCATAAATTAACACTGTCAGTAAGCGTCCACGCTCATGACGTCACACAAAAGCCCTGCCCCAAAATATCGTTTTAGCGGTAATTCAAAAATGGGAAACTCTGACTTGTCGTAGAAAATTTATTCGTCAACATAAAAATAAAATAAAAATGCTATAATCATTGTAATTTTTTTAAGCAATAAAAAAAACAAGGAAATACCCAATGGCGGGGAATTTGTTATTTTGTTCTCCCCAATTTGGGGAATTTGAACATTTATTGCGGGTATTTTAGAACATAAGCATTGGCAACCCTGCAGCTTACACATCAGCCCGTAGAAAAAGCAATTGCAAACCATAGACAATCACACAAATCTGACAGGCGATTACGTATGGAATCGATTTGGTATCCACAATAGAAACAGAATCGCTCTTCTGGAAAAGGTTTTCAATAGAATTAATGAAAAGTGGCAATTTGCACAAAGATGTAATCAAGAACGATATCAATGGAGAACTGACGAAGAGTGAACGGTAACTGGCCCTGGTTAAAGACCGAGAATAGCTTGATGGCTAAAGCCATGTTTGGTGACCAGATCTGAACAGTCAGGTACTTTTCCACCTTTCTCTCAGCCCCTTCCCATTACTTCCCATGTCATAACCTCATTGGCTCCAGGTGGTTGCGAATAGTTGAGACTCTTGTGCAGTTTTATATCATAGGCGACAAAGATTAACAAATGTATGGCTAAATGGCCGGGCAAAAGAATGTAACAGCCGTTTATCCCCAAATCAGCATAAACTTACTGATTTTCGTGTTTGATGGATCGTATCAATAAATTAAACATCTCTATAAATAAAAATGAATCCCGGAAATGTATGTACGCGCATAACTTCCGAACGACTGCACCAAATTGGATAATTCTTTTATTGTTGTGTTCTTTATTGTCAGGACAAGGTTTGTATAAAACTATTGGTGAGCTCTGGCATTTGAAATTTGTATAAAAAATGCAATAGGTGGCACGCGAGCTGTTTTAAAACTGAATGTATCGGGATTGAATGTATGGAATGCGGGAGCGGGGAGGGGAGAGGGGGAACTCGGAAGGGGTGTTCGTAGGACGGGTGAAAGGGGGAGTGGAGTGGGGAGAGGGAAGGTTGAGGAAGCGGAGTGGGAACGCGAGAGGGGAAGGGGACGCGGGAGGCGGAAGGGGAACGGGACAAATGGTAAAGGACGCGCAGGGAGAAACAATTTCTTTATTAAATGGCATAGCAACGCATGCCGGGAACCAGCTAGTTTGCTATAAAGTATAAATTAAAAACATAATTTAACGTTTTAAAAGCTTTACACGATAATTTAGACATACTAGCAATTAAAAACCCGCTCCACAGGTTTTTGGTTCAGGTTTGCCCAGTTTAAGTGTTGGTAACCATTTTACAAATCTGATAGGAACTGGTTCCAAAAATAGCCAGTTCCTCAGATTCAGTGACAGCTAGTCACTGGGACAAAGTAACCGCGACAGGCAGTGACGTCATCCTACTAATATTATAAAGGCGAAAGTTTGTATGGATGTATGTATGTTTGTTACTATTTCACGCAAAAACTACTGAATGGATTTTAATAAAACTGTACAACAATATAGTTCATACACCAGGATAACATAATAAAGGCTATAGCTCAGAGCTCTGGCATTATGAAATTTGTATAAAAAAGATTGCAATAGGTGGCACGATTAGTAAGATATCTGTAATTCTTTATTCGATTCAAATTATTAGGGGAGTACTTCAAATAAATACGGAGTGGGGGGGGGAACCCCCTATAGCTTTTATAATAATAATCATGTCATTCATAGCTCTTTATACCCGTAGAGATTCACGAAAGTACGAATCCAATAGTACTTAATGCCTACCAGCCGATGTTCCTCATGCTAGCTGCTAATGTAAGTGGCGCCATCTTTTGGCATTGATTTAATTCGGTTCTATTACAAAAGTACACTTATAACAAACTCCACGTATGAAAACGGTTTTGTGTAAGGCGCATCATCAGAATTGTATTCCTAGTCGGAATCTTAAATTTCAACTGTACAGACCTTAGCGTAATAATAATGTCACGGCTAAGCGGTCATGGCAGATCTACTATCGTTACGAAAGAACTGAGTTAAAAGCTCAAAGTAGTTGTTTTACTTTGTATCGTAAGCGGCACAATAGTAATTTATGATAATTCTAGAGAGAGATCCATAAGATGTTTTGCCTAAACTAAATCTTAGACCATTGTATTACACGATAAAGGGCATAGAATCTCTTTTGAGCACGATAATTTGGTATTATAATACTTGAAGCAGGTGGATGAGTTTGTGTGAATTCCCGTGGCCCCTACATTGTATATGCGCAAAAAACTGAACAAGGTAAAACCATCCATCCTCTTGAATTTGGTAAATTTCTTTCAAATAACAAGAACCTTTCGATTAAACCTGGAGGTGTTAAAGCCGAGGGTCGCTTCCGAATCTCTGTTGAATTCCTGTCAGGTTCAGCCGCCAACAACTTTATCAAAAATATATTTATTTCATCAAATTCTAAATTCAAGGCGTACATCCCAACTTTCAATGTCACTCGAATGGGCCTGGTCAGGGGTATCTCGACCGATCTGTCCATTCCAGAAATCCTGTCCTCACTTTCAACCCCCCAACATATCGGCAATCCCATAAAAGCCAGGAGGCTAAATTATAAGGACACCTCTGAGGGCATCGTTTCCTGGAAGCCCTCCCAATCTGTCGTCATCACATTCGAAGGACAATCTCTTCCCTCCCATATTTATTTATTTTTCAACTCCTTACCAGTTGAAATGTACACTTATCCCACCACTCAATGTTACAACTGCTGCCGTTTTGGTCATACCAAAGCTGCATGCAGATCCCCTCCCAGATGTTTCAAATGTGGAGAAAACCACTCGGCTGACCAATGTTCTTCTCTCTCTTCACCTAAATGTTTTAACTGCTTAGGCGCTCATTCCGCCATTAACTCTTCTTGCCCCGAACAATCTCGCCAAAAAAATATAAAAATTTCTATGGCCTCTGAGAACTTGTCTTTTCTGCAGGCTTCTAAATTATTCCCGCCTGTCAAAAAATCATTTTCCGAGGTTTTATCCAGTAACTCTTCATCCAACCCTCTCGCCTCCTCCTCAACATCTTCCCGTTCAACAAAATTCACATACAAAAACCCGATCAGCATCAACACAACTCACTTCTCTTAAATCCCAATGGTTCTCCTCTTTCACACGCCACAAATGGGTGCGCAAACAATTATAATTCGTCCTCAACAAACTATCAAAAGCTTTCTGAACAACTCTCCCAAGATAATTCTTCATTTATTCAAACTCTTATTATGCTTCTAATTGACCTAATTTCTTCTCAAACTAATCTACCGTCCAACGCTGCTTCTATTATTTCCACATTAAAATCATTTATTCAAAATGGCTCTTCAAGATGTCAGAATTCTTCAGTGGAATAGCCGCAGTGCTATTTCTAACAAATCAAACCTTCTTAACCTATTAAATTCAAACCTTGTTTCTGTGGCTGCTGTCTCGGAGACATGGTTTACTCCATCCACCCACTTTAATGTGGGAGGGTACTCCTGTTTCCGCGATGATCGCCCGGAAGGTACGGGCGGTGGTGCTGCCCTTTTTATTAAAAAATCCCTTCCATTTTTCCCAATAAATAATATCAAACCCCCCAATGCTGACTTTCAAATGGTTGCAGCTAAAATAAAGGACACTTCCTTTGTTTCTATCTATCTACCCCCAACATCGCACTTCAATAAACAAGCGTGGTTGCAAATTGTCCGTCAACTAAGCCCTCCTTTCTTTTTATTGGGTGATTTTAATGCCCATTCCCCCGTCTGGGGTTCTGCTTTCTGTGATCGAGACGGTCGAAGTGTGATGGATTTCCTAGATGAATCCAACCTTTTTCTTTTGAATGACGGATCTCCTACTAGAATCTCTCGCCCCAACACAAACCCCAGTGCAGTGGATCTCTCCATATGCTCTATTAATCTGGCACCTCTCTCCTCGTGGGTGGTGTCCCCCGACCCTTGCTCCAGTGATCATTTCCCGATCACCATCACTTATCAAACTTCTTTCCATTCAGACAAGTCCCATATTTCGACAAAGATTAAAACAAAACACACCAAATGGGACGAATTTAACTCACATATGGATAAGTTTATACAAAATTTATCCTATACCGATACATTATCTGTCAAAGATGACTACGATAACTTCAAATCAATGCTCGTAACTGCAATCAATAAATCAAATCCTCCCCCTAAAACCAAATCTCTCAAAAAACTCCCTCCAACTCCCTGGTGGGATGAGGAATGTTCCAAAGTAGTGAGAATTCGGAAAGCTAAATCTCTTTCCTATCGTCACAATATGACTATGGAGAACTATCTCGTATACAAAAATGCCGAAGCCAATCCCAAAAGGGTATTGAGGTCAAAAAAAAAATCCGGGTGGTACAACTTCTGCAGTTCAGTATCTCCGAACACTCCAATTTCGGAAGTTTGGTCTATGATTCGAAGATTTCGATCCTCCTTCAGTCCAACATCTCCTCGAGCTTCTCATTCTAAATGGATAGACGAGTTCTTGGACAAAATTGCCCCCCCTTCTGTACCTAACTTAGATGAAATAACTCCAATCCACAACACTCCTATGTCTGATCATTGGCTTGACTCTCCATTCACTTTAATTGAATTAAAAAATTGTTTATCAACAGTCAAGGACTCATCTCCAGGCAGAGATGGTATACCTTATAGCATTATCAAAAATAGTAATGATAATGTTCTTAATCACTTTTTAAGCATCTTAAATAAAATCTTCCAGACTGGCATAATACCTGATGACTGGAGTTCTCAAATAATCATCCCAATTCTAAAATTAAACAAATCACCCAATTCTGGATCCAACTATAGGCCAATTGCTCTTTCATCCACCCTTAGTAAAATTTATGAAAAATTAATTAAAAACCGGTTAGAATTTTTTGTCGAGAGTAATCATCTTCTCTCTCCATCCCAATTTGGATTTAGGAAAAAGAAATCTACACAAGATAACCTTGCCATCATCAGCACTGATATTAATTTATCCATTTCTAACAAAGAAGTATGTCTTGCAGTCTTTATAGACATAGAAGGCGCCTTTGACAATGTTTCCATCCCAATTCTTAAAAAAAAACTTTTAGGCCTTGGCTTACCCCTCATGTTTGTCCAATCTATTATTAATCTTTTTCTCGATAGGAAAATTTTCATTGAGCTACCAGATGTTACTCCTCAGAGTAGGTCAATTTGGAAGGGTTTACCCCAAGGCGATGTATTATCCCCCTTACTGTATAATATATACACACACGATATGCATGTCACCATTCCCCCTCAAGTAAAAGTTGTTGAGTTCGCAGATGACATAGCTTTCTTCTTATCATCCAAAATCATTCCATCCGCCGTCAAATATCTTAATGAAGCCATGGATGCCCTTTGCACATGGCTTACTTTAAATGGTCTTGAACTTTCAGTACAAAAGAGTCAGTGTGTTACCTTCTCAAATCGTCATAATAACCCCCCTGTTCAAATTTTATTTAAAAACTCTCCAATCCCCAATGCTTCCGAAGTAAAATTTTTGGGAGTAACATTTGATAGGAAACTTAAATGGTCTTCCCACATTAATAATATAGTTACTAAATGTGAAAAAAATTTAAATATTATCAGATCATTGACTGGCGTTTGGTGGGGTGCTCATCCTATCTGCATTAAGTTGCTCTACAATGCACTTATTCGAAGTCATCTCGACTATGCCTGCCCACTTTTTAGTACTGCATCCAAAAATGCACTCAGTAAATTAGACAGAATTCAATCTAAGTCATTGCGAATAATAACTGGCGCGATGCAATCGTCGCCCATCAATTCCCTTCAAGTAGAATGTTCTGATCCTCCTCTTTATTTAAGGCGTCAATTATTTGCTGACAAATTTGTTCTTAAATGTTTAAATTCTAAAAGTCATCAGATTATTCCCAGAGTCTCGTTGTTCAACGACTCAACACATTCATCTACAATCAGAGCTCGAACTAAACCTCTCCCTGCCATCTGTAAAAATTTTCGCTCTCTCTCAGAGCTTCAAATTATCAAAAATGATCTTCTCCCTTTGTACAAATTAAAATATAGTCACGTCACCCTATCCCCAACGATTTTAGAAGGGATCGGCATCCTTAAAAGTCATTCCAATCTCCCAGCCCGTACTGTCAATAATATGTTCAATGACATTATTTCTTCTAAATGGCCCAACTCTTCTCTTTTATTTACTGATGGCTCCAAATCTCCGGACTCTCCTAACTGTGGTATTGGTATTAACGTTTACCACAATAATTCTAATGAAAGAATATTTTATTCAATTTCAAACCAATTTTCAATATTTTCTGCCGAGTGCATTGCGATTATTGAATCTCTCAAATATATAATAAAAAATAATTTTGAACATTCTCTTGTTCTCTCTGACTCTCTCAGTTCCCTCCAAAAACTTAAAACAAGTCCTCTTCTTCATCCTGATGATCACTTTGTATGTCTTATTCGAGTATTGATAACCTCCATTCAAAGCTCTGGAAAAACTGTCACTCTGATTTGGATTCCTGGACATGTTGGCATAGTGGGTAACGATATTGCTGATTCCTTGGCAAAACAAGGAGCGTCTAACCCTACCGTTACCCTCGTAAACCATATTCCCCTGTCTGATATTTTTTCCATCATCAAAGATAAATCCTGCAATGTTTGGACAGAGTATTGGAACATTGCTAGTCAATCCAAGGGTGCCCGCTACGCCTCAATACAAAGGACTATCCCATCAAAACCGTGGTTTCAAAAATTCCCCCATTTTTCCAAAAAAGAAATTTCCTTACTTATTCGTCTGAGAATCGGTCATTGTTCCGTTCCTTCTCACCTTTATAAAATTCATGTGCTTGACTCCCCAGATTGTACGTTCTGTGGTCTAGATGTGGGAACTTTAGATCACATATTTTTTGATTGTCCCTCTCTAAATAAATATCCTCTCTTCTATCAAGCGTTATCAAAAATTGCCTCTCCTCCATTCAACATCTCATCTCTTCTAAGTCTGAACTCTACTCCAATCTTCCATAAAATTCTGAAATTTGCACATTTAAATAAAATTAATATATAAATTCACCTTTCCTTTCTCTGTAATTATAAATGATGGCCTAGAACACCCTTGAAGGGTGAAAGCCAGAAATAATTGTAAAAAAAAAAAATAAACTTTCACAACACAACAAAACAATTAAAATGGAGGCAAAGGAATCGTTTTCGGGAAATTTAAAACTTTGAACAAAAATGTAATTTTAACGCATCTTTTAACATCTATCCAAACATAATCAGTTGTTTCTTCTGCCTAATAAAAGTGCGGCGGTTAGTGGAACATGTACCCTAAAAAATACACAATTGCATATAATTCCTTCAATAGTGAAGAACGATGAGAAAATACCTGTTAATGGCTAGTGTTCTCTAGAATCGGAACCCGAAGAAGCAGAGTATGACCACCGGTGTGTTGAACTGAAGGAGAGTTGCGGGCATCCGGAGACTAAAGAATTTCATGAAGAGTTTAGCGAGGGCCTCATGAAAGACAAGCTAGTGAGAATACAAAACAATCTTCACTAGCATAGTCCCCCAACAAACCCTGGCTTCAAACATTGTAGCGATGATCACAACCCACTGCTCACAGACTGCTGGAAACGTAACGTTTGGGGTTGTCCATTAATCACATGATGTTTTTATTAGCAATTTTTTACCCCCCCCCCTGGTGATATGTGGCGAGGTTTTAGACTACCCCACACCCAAAGTCATGTGTATTTTTTTAGTACAAAGTATATTGAAATTTTCAGAATATTATCTTTAAATACAGATATAATCTGATTAAATTTTGGAAAATTAAGCATCGTGATAAAAATTTCCAGAGAGACATTAGGTTGCAGGTTGTTTTTGACTGGCATTTGGTTTAGAAATCGTGCAATGAAAAATAAATACACGTGATATCTCATTATATCCCCCCCCCCCTTGTGATATTTCGTGATTTTTTCCGAACTCCCCCTTTCGAGCCTTACGTGATTAACGGACGACCCCTTTAGTGGTCATATATACTTGCCGTGAGAAATGTGGATATCCGCAAAGAATGTAAGGCTGATGTAAGCATAATGAGTAAGATTAAGAAAGGGACCCTCAGATGGAAGAAGTCGGGGATTCACGAGGAAGACATGGCATGATCAAGTGAATCAGATACTTGAGTCGGGCCATGTCAAAAGCCAGAATAATAGAAGAGTATGTATGAATGTGAGTGAGGCAAAGAGTGTGCCAAGACAGAGTTGTTGGCGGTTCGTCCTCTCTGCCTGCCCCTGCGGAAAACGGCATGATGGTTAGTTAGCTACTTGCCGTTTTCGCATCTCCTTTCCCTCCCCACTGAGGATTCCGGTGTAGTAATAAGTGTACGATTTGGCACTTTGGTATTTGGCCAAGCAAACGGAAGGGTCGCAATAACAAATTGATTCCTATTATCGACCTTGTTTTTTAGAATAAATACCTGATCCCCGATGTCCTCCGCCTAGTTTAGATAACGATTAGTAATAATAGACTAGATATTATGTTCCCAAGGGAGGAAATGACTTCATTGTAGGATAAGGATAATATGATATTGAATTATTGAACTGCCAAACTGGAAAACGCCCGCCGAGTAAAAGGAAATGTCAATATAATCGGAATCACTATTCAAATTGGTAACTATTTATTGTTAGTTCTTTTTCAGCCCGCAAAGCAAATTGCTAGTTCTATTTTGTGCTAATTCTATGGAATCAATAATGGCAGGGGGCAGGAATGGAACCATAGATATGCCCAGTGTGCCATGTCCCAAAAATGAAAAACCATGTTTCAGGGATAAAGAAACTGATTTGAAGGATAAAAAAATGTTTTTCGTAAGCTTTTTATTGAGAAGAAAATAACGGAATATAAATAAAGAAACTTTAATGCTTTATTAAAAACGATCATTTTATAATTTTCCTTTGAATAATAGGAAAAAAATGTGTTTGAAAAACGACACCATACAAATAAAAATATTTAATTTAATTTAAAGGAACGTGAAAAAAATTTACGAAGAATATTGCAAAAATATATTACACATGAACACGCTCTGTGATTTATATTTTCGTTGTTCCTAGCTCCTACTATTACTCTGGTAGTTGAAAAGTTGTTATTCTGTTAGTGTTAAAAAAAAGATAGGTGGATTGGATAGTTAATTTTTAAGGGGGGAGGGGGTGACACCACGTTATCCGCCCCGGGTGCCACCCATACTAGCTACGCCACTGCTTGTACGTTCATTGTAAACTAGCCAAAAATGAGTACATTTTTATCCCAGTGGGACTGTGGTTTTGTTATTTTCTTGGAGTACCAATATAATAATTATTTATTATAATTAATTTGGTGCAAATATATGCGATTATTTCTGTAGGCAAGTACTTCACTTGCATTGTTTCCCCATATCGAGTAGCGATTTAAAAAAAAAAAAAAACATTAAATATGACAGCAAACTTCAACTTATTGCCGATTTCGATGTGTTGTTGTAGTTTGTAGCTAATTACATAAAGAACGATGATTTTATAGTACTAAATCAATCATATTCATATAAAAACGCTTCCGAGTAAGTTTTCCATCTATTATTATTACTTATCAACTGCCTTGTGTTTTATTGCGAGTCATTCAACGCTGACGTTTTCACACATTCTTTGCGAAATACAAAGTTTTATTTTATTTTATCTATAATGAATATGATTGCTTTTTCATTTTTGTTGCACCACATTTTACCAATTACACAGCGAACACTGTGTTTCCACCGAAGAAATTTTAACAGTTATGTGTTACAAATCAATATATAAGTTTTAGCAAATTTAACGGAAAATTTTGTAAAATCATTTATTTTGTCCAAAATCAATGTCTAGTTTGTGGTAAAAGAAATGAAACAGTTTCATTATTATTTAGTATAATAACTGCACTGCAACCACATGTTAACACTAAAGTAGTCAGAATTTCGTCTACTCCATTGGCTCCGACCTTTCTTTCCCCCAGTCTGTTAAGCACTTGTTCGGTCTGTCCGTGTATCTGTCATGTTGATTTGACATTGTTGAATCTTGTTAGTTTCCAATGATTATTACATCTTTAGATGTGTTGGGTAACTTCCAAATAAGTTTGAGGAGATTGTTTGGTGAAAATGTATAAGCCCACCTCATGGATAATACGGAACGTTCGTGTTGTCGAAATAACACAAAGCTTTCCTTTTTTAATAGACAATCAAATATGACATTTGGATCGTGCTAAAGTTAAACCATAGTGAATAACTCACTTTTTGTAGTTTCTGAGTTAGAGCTTGAAATGAGGGCTCCAAATCATAATCTAGCTCTGCCAGAGAGAACAAATCAGAGAAATACTGTCTTCACCAATCATAGACTGTATTTCTCTGATTGGTTCTTCTCTCTGGCAGAGCTAGATTATGATTTGGAGCCTTCATTTCAAGCTCTGACTCAAAAATTGCAAAGAGAGTTAGTTCACTATGGTTTAAGACGATCCATTTGTCGAAGTACCAATTACCTAAGGATAATAATTTTACTGTGGTAATGGGGGCGATTCTTTCAGTACGTTTACGAAACACTGCTACAGGTGTTTGTCTCTTTTTATTGTCGCTTTTTCGTTTCATCGAGTTTCAACGGTCCTAAAGAAGTTTTCACTTCAAAAACAAAAAACTAACGATACCTATTGAAGGAAGCTGAAACCACATAACAGACAGATATGTAACTTTGGTATGATTTTGTATGTTACAGGATCGTCAGTGTCCATTGATTGCAGTCAGGTTGTCCGTTGGTCGGTAGCAGTGTCAGCATGTCCTCACTAGACAAGTGGGTGGAGCTGGCCAAGCAGTGCAAATACCTGCCCGAGGATGACCTGCGGGAGCTGTGCGGGCTGGTCTGCGACCTGCTCACCGAGGAGTCCAACATCCATCCCGTGCAGACGCCGGTCACCGTGTGCGGAGACATACACGGCCAGGTATGCAATATTTTTATTTATTTATTTAAACAGAAACAAACAATTCGTTACAATGATGAGACAATTTACAAATATTAAGTGATATTTCATGGCGGGTAACTATGATATGTTTCTTTGTAGTGTCTTATTTGCATATTTAGTAATTTATTTATTTGTTTATTAATTACCGGATGATGTGCGTAGTGCATAGGTGTGTGTGTGTATGTGTGAGTTTGTTTGTAGGTGTGAGAAGTGGTGATGTGTGAAGGGATATATATGCGCATTGAACAGTTTATATTGTTGACATGATGCTTTATTTAAATTTGGGCAGTGAATCAAAGAAAATGTCAATGTTAGAGTTTAGGAAAATATTATTGAACGTATGAAGAGCATGGTTAATTGGCGAATTAGTCGGTGCATTTGTTTTGTAATTAAGCGTGTGGAATTGTGCTGTATGGCATGTAAGTCTTAAGGGTATATTAAAATTAATTAGGGAAAGAAGTTCGGTACAGTCGATTTTATTATTTATAAAATTTTGTTTATAAATGTTAAATCAGCTATTGCTTGCCCTTGTTGCAAAGTTTGAAATGTGCATTCAAAGTTATTGTTAAATTTGAAGGTAAGATATTTTATAAATCTGTACATTCCCGGGTTACGAATAACCCAACAATGTTTGAAAATCTCCTACTACCACCACAGAAAGCCGAAAATGTTGCTTGTGTTGTGATGGAGGACTTAGCCAGCCGAGGAATTGAACACGCGACGCTCGGATGGGATCCAAGCGCTATGCCCACTCAACCACCGACCAGTCTATGTATGTATAGTTTGTACCGCGGGTTCCAAATTGGCGAGGCATATTGCAGCGTACTTCTGACTAATGCAAAATATAACATTACTACTGTACGCAGGTTACTGAATGCTTTACTTATACGAAGAACAAAACCAAGCATTTTATAGGACCTGTGAACGATTGAGTCGATGTGCTTATTTAATATAATTTTGCTATCAAGTAAACGCCAAGATCTTTATTTTTACACAACAAGATGAGAGCATGGCAAACATGGAATGGAGAACTTAATGATTGTTATTTGTTCCAGTTCTACGATCTGGAGGAGCTGTTCCGGATAGGGGGGCAGGTCCCCGACACCAAGTACATCTTCATGGGAGACTTTGTGGACCGGGGCTACTACAGTCTGGAGACCCTCACTCGCCTCATGACCCTCAAGGCCCGCTTTCCCGACAGGTACACTGTCTTCACTACATCTTCCCATATCTTTGCATGATTTTTTTTATTTTTATTTATTATGTGTATCTATATAAAAAGGTTTACCTATATTTTTTTTGGCCTTGCGTGTCGGGATTAGTTTACAAATATTTTATAAATCTATAATATAAAAATGAATCGCTAAATGTGTTGGTAAGCGCAAATCTCGAGAGCAGCTGAACCGATTTCGCTAATTCTTTTTTTAGAATATTCCTTGAAGTATGAGGATGGTTCTTACGGAGAGAAAAATTAAGAAAATTGCGCAGAAAATTGGATAATTTAAGTTCGCTTGTTTGAGAATGACATTTTGCAAAACATTGATTGTTCAATCAGGATTCTATTTTTGAAAATCTTTAATAAATTTATTTAAAGTAGGTACTCCCCTAATAGTTTGAATCGAATCAAGAATTTTAGATATTTTAAATAGGTACCTATGTTCTATGTTAGGTACCAAATTTAATATACATGAAAAATGGAAATTTGAATAAAAATTGTAAAAGGCTGTTTAAAAACTGATTGTACTGGGATTGAATATATGGAACGCGGGAGGAGGGTTGACGGGATGAGAGAGCGGGAAAGGGAAGAGGGAAGGCGGGGAAGGTGGAAGGGGAACGCGGGAGGGTGGAGGGGGACCTGGGAGGGGGGAGGGGAACTCGGGAGAACTTTATTAAATGGCATAGCAATGCATGCCGGGACCAGCTAGTATTAAATAAAGTACATTTTTCGATAAAGCAAATATATTTGACAAAAATTTTCAGGTTGGTAGGTAGTGATAACAATAATGAGATAGAGGATTACATTTGGGTGAGGTGACTAATTATTGTATGACCTTTTTTGGTGATCCATTGTTTGATCAGGATTTTGTATTTGTTAATATTATTCAATTGTCTTGTTTTGATAATGTATTATTATGGCTCCGTTAAAGACAGAGTTAAGTTAGACTCTCAAAAAGTGTAGAGGGCCCGCGGATACTGCAGATAGTATAATAACCCTGCTTACTGCTAACCCTGTACAAATCACAAGTGCGCCCCACGGTTAAATTTGACAGCCACCTCTGGTCTGGAGCCCCAAAATACCTGAAAAATACTCTCGACTCTGTGCAGAAACGGGCGGTTCGTTTGATAGATTCTCCCATCTTAACAAATGGATTGCACACAGGCGTCGGGTGGGAATGCTATCCTTGTTCTACTGTTTTTCAATCAAAGATGCTTCGAGGAACTAGCGTTATTGATCCCTTCGGCACCGGTGCACAGTCGAGAAAACACCAAATGCATGCCCATCATATGTACACGGTTGACATTTGTCACATGAGAACGGGTTGCTTTTTCGGCTCTTGTGTACAACAACTTGGCTGTGGAACGATTTGCCGGCTTCTGTGTTTCCTCTTTCCTATAACATAAGTCTCTTCAAGACCAATGTTCATTCCTTCCTCTCCACACAGCATCTCACCCGTTACCCCCGCTAAGTCACCAAATGTAGTGAACCACGTGGGGTGACCTATGGCAGAGGTGTTGGGGTAGGGATTAAAACAACAAAGCATTAATTTGTAAATTGAGTGAATTCCAAAAATTCTAAAACGTCAAATGTCAATGAGCTGATTGTTTTGCTTTTGTTCTTAAATATATAATGCTGCCCCTCTTTCTTACACACACTAAATGACAACAGTCGAAAATGACACGAACGGTGAACGTATGTCTGCACTCCTCCAAAGGAAAAATACAATCATTATCATAAATCTCCCTCACACATTTAAAGACAATGAAACGACGCAATTCCCCTGAGGGAAATTATTTTCCTCAGGGCCTCCTGTTAAGTTAATGTAAAAATAAACAAATTATTACTAATAACGGACTGAACTTTTTCAGGATTACACTATTGCGCGGCAATCACGAGACTCGGCAGATTACGCAGGTATATGGCTTCTACGACGAGTGCCTCACCAAGTACGGAAATGCCAACGCCTGGATGGACTGCTGTCGAGTTTTTGACCTGCTCACCATTGCCGCCGTGAGTTCCTACACCTCCTCTCTGATAAATGAACATATGGCCCGTTTGTATCTCTAGCTAAGCATAATGAGTAAGATTAAGAAAGGGACCCTCAGATGGTTTGGGCATGTAGAGCGAATGAACGAAGGAAGTAGTGTAAGAAGAATATACGACGCGAATGTGAATGGTAGAAGAAGTCGGGGACGCTCGAGGAAGACATGGCACGATCAAGTGAATCAGATACTTGAGTCGGGTCATGTCAAAAGCCAGAATAATAGAAGAGAATGTATGAGACGATGTATGAATGTGAGTGAGGCAAAGAGTGTGTGCCAAGACCGAGTTGTTTGGCGGTCCGTCCTCTCTGCCTACCCCTGCGGGGAAACGGCGTGATGGTTAGTTAGTTAGTATCTCTAGCTGTGTTTAATGTTTTCCTGGTGTTTATTGAGCAGTTGATCGACGACAAGGTGCTCTGTGTGCATGGGGGCCTCAGTCCCGACCTGAAGACGCTGGACCAGATCCGCTGCATCCACCGAGACCGCGAGATTCCACACAAGGGCGCCTTCTGCGACCTGGTGTGGTCTGACCCCGAGGAGGTGGAGCGATGGTGAGTTCTTTTATTCGAATATACTATGATATCATTCGTACAGACCATTGAAGAGTGCACATTGAAATAATCGGACCCTTTTTTAAAAACGAACATTTAGACACTTTTCTGTATTCTAAATGTTTGTTTTTAACCGGACCGCCTACAAATCAGGTGTGACAACTTGCAAGAATGCAAGAATGAGTGAGGTAGGTAAGTTATAACACAACATTTGTATGTTTCTAACCACTCGAGTGATGTAAATAAATAACATTTCTTCAAATATTAACCGGTGACGTGCCAGGAACTCGAAAACACGGGCCTCATTTGCGCATGCGCGAGAAAATAATTCAAATATTTGAAATAAATTGTCTCTGAAAAACTTTTGGTCTGCGATTTTGACCCTTATATGTACGAATTTGTATGAAAAACAGTGTCTAAATCGCTTGCGCCATCATTATTCTAGGTAGTCTTAAAGATTTCACTCGAATTGCCACACTGGATTATTTTTAAGACGATTTCTTCTATGATGATGCGCTGTCAGATTTTGCCGCGGAATTAACGGTCGCAATTACTGCGTGTATCGCGAATAAAACGTCGTAAAACCTATTAATTTACGTAATAAATGCAAGTAATGTGGTTTTAGTGGATAGTTTATTGTGTTGTGAACGTGTTGCAGTCAATAAAATATACCATAGCTTAAAATTTATCAACAAAACATTCAATTCAAAATTCAAAGTAGTGCTTTGTTAGGGCAAGGGGAGGGAAGGAGGCCCCCTCAGGCCCGGCTCGTCACAGGTTAAAATATTTTTTTTTATTAGTTTTTATATACATATACATGTAATATAATCATGAGTTATTACATTTTCAGGTTACAAACGGATTAAACTCAAATCATTAAATAATAACATGCAACATTGATTAGAAATAGTATAAACATATATATGTATATAATATATAACCTTTACGAGAGTGTAACTACTCGTGTGTAAAGGGAAGAGAAAAATATATAAATATTTTTTTAATAAAAAAAATAAAATTATAACACATACATTATATTTACGTACTTACATAAATCGAATGTGTAAAAAAAATAAAATAATAATAGTATAAAATAAATTTTTGAATAAGTATTGTTAATTAAAGGTTAATGCGGTTCTAAGTGGCTAAATTATTTAAGATATTATTGTTTAATTTATTTTTGAATTTATTGTAGTCAGGTTCTAATCTCAGCTCTATTGGTAGTTGATTAAACCACACCACTCCATTGTACGTGTAGTAGTGTTGTGCAAAACTGGTATGCATTAATGGCGTACACAAGCGACCCACTGTATTTTGCCTATTGCTCTCAACGCGGACCATGGCATGGTTCGACTTATTAGAATAGTCTTTGTGTATTTGAAGCAGTGTATTTTTTATATATGTATTTTTAGAGGTGGGACTTGAAAGTCTTGAAAAAGTTGAGAGGTTGAATAATCTGATGGTTTCTTAGTAATAATTTTGATTATTAATCTTTGAGTAATTTCCAACGGTAAAATTGAGGTTTTGTAAGCTCCTCCCCATGCAACAATACCGTATTGTATTATCGAATGGGCTAGAGCATAGTATATATTTTTAAGAATTTTTAAGTTAAGTATATTTCTTACATTAATAAATATGTATATAAGTTTTCTTAATCTATTTATAGTATTGGTAATTTGAGTCTTCCACTTAAGGTTACTATCTATTATTACACCCAAATATTTTATTTCTTTTTTATTTGCTATGAATAGACAGTCATTATTTTGGCATGTTAATATTTTAGTGGTGCATTTTTTTGAATGAATTTTAATATTTAAGGCGATAGGAGGAGATTTTTTGTTATTTATACTAAAAGGTATATAATAGGTTTTTTCAATGTTTAATGTTAATAAATTTTCGTCAAACCATTCTTTCAAGATATTAATATCATGATTAGCAGTTATTTCAAGTTCATTCCATGAATTTGCTTGGAATATAATTGCAGTATCATCTGCATATGAAACAAGTTTTCCTGTTATTGGTAATTCAAAGATATTATTAACATACAAGATGAATAGAAGAGGGCCCAAAATCGTGCCTTGTGGTATTCCAAAGTCGCTTGTACTCGGTTCACTGAGAATGTTTTTTATTTTTACATATTGATTTCTAGAGTTCAGGAAACTTTCTATCCATGTGTTAGCGTTATCTATAATTCCGATTTCGTTAAGTTTGTATAGTAATTTTTTGTGACTTATGCTGTCAAAGGCTTTCCTTAGGTCTATGAAAATTGCAAGAGATTTTTTGCCTTTGTCTAGTGCTCGATGTATTTTTGTTGTTAAATCTATGATTGCGTCCTGTGTGGTTATTTTTGCGCGAAAGCCAAATTGTTGGTCACTCAGTATATTATTAATTCCAATAAAATTTTGTATTTGCTTTTTAGCTACCTTTTCAAAAATTTTTGAGATATTTGATAATACTGATATAGGTCGGTAGTTATTAATTTCTTTAGTCACCTGATTTATAAATCGGTGTAATAATAGTTCTTTTATATATTGATGGAAAGATACCCTTTTTAAGACTATTGTTTATAATATATGTAATAGGCTTTTTCAAAAAGTTAAGATGTGTCTTTAGATTTTCAACAGTGATCCCATCAAACCCTGGTGCTGATTCAGTTTTTAGGTTTTTTATTATATCAACAATTTCTTGTTCAGTTACCGTATCGAATTTTCCTATGGTTTTTTTTGATGATGTTACATCATTTTTTGCGGTAGATGTGGTATTATCTACGATATTAGTTATTTTGCTTGCGAGATTTTTTCCGACATTAGAAAAAAAAGTATTGAAAGCATTTGCACATTGTTCAGGGTTATCCAAAACTTGTACCATATTGTTATTAATACGTAGCTTTAAAATGTCACTTGTTTTCCTTTTTTTATCAATTATTTCATTTATTGTTTTCCAAATTTGTTTACTGTTGTTTCCTGAATTCAATACCTTTTGTTTATAAAATTCCTCTTTGGTAGTTTTAATTAGTGCCGTTAGTTTGTTTCTGTATTTTTTAAAGTATGAGATGATTGGATTATTTAGTGGATATTTTTTAGTTAGTTTAAATAGTTTTTCTTTTTCTCGTATAGAAACCACGAGGCCATGAGTGATCCATGGTTTAAGTTTATGAAATTTATTTTTATATGTTTTGTTCGGTATTTCATAGCTTGAATCTTTTATATGTTTTTGAAAGGTGTCATGAAATTGTGATGCACTTATATTCACATCTTCTGTGGTAAGTACAGATTCCCACGATTCGTGAGACAGTTTTTCATATAGTTCTTGTTGATTTATTTTTATTTTTGGAATGGCAGAGTCATTACTATTATTATTTATTTTTTGTTTTTCTATATTGAGGTTTAGTATACATGTATGATGGTCCGTTATGTTGTTTCTCCATATTATTGTTTTGAGATTATCAGTGTAGTTGGAATTACACCATATATGATCAATACACGATGGCATTTGATTGTTAAATTCTCTAGTATACTTATTTATACAGGGTTTAAAGTTTAAAGCGGTCATCATGTTTATATAATTGTCTTTTTCAATAGTATGGTTATTTTCAGCAATGTTTATATTAACATCACCAATTAGAAAATTGTTTGCACATTTATTGTTTAGTATAATATCATTCAGTTCGGTTATAAAAGTTGGTATTACAGCTGAATGTGTCCTGTAGACTGTCATTATTTGTATATGCAGTTTATTATTAATATTCAATTTTATAATAATACAGTTTGCATTGGTCATATAAAGCAAATGAATCCACCTCAAAGACATTGGAATACAAGAGATATCCTATGATGGCTGCCCGACCGTCGGCGGACTATATCATTTCATATAAAAATATTTAATAAAAATTAACAGTGTCGAGCGCAGTAGAGTCGCCCGTAGGAAATTTGGTGGGGATAAATTATGTGTCAGATTGCGCGAATGACAGAATATTCTTGTTATTTATTTCTATGGACAACTTGTATAGGGATGTACAGCTTGATCCACTATCGACTTTTTACTTTTTGTTTTAGGGATGTCACTAAAAGAATAACGGAGTTAGAACGATTTCTATGGAGACACACGCGTTACATATAAACACGCTTATTGTACTTGACTGCTATCGTATTTTTAACGCATATATCTGCTTACGTTGCTGACCGGTTAAGCCACGAAACTTCAACAAGTTTACTTTTAAAAGGGAACTTCTGTTTCACTTTATTGACAAATCACAGAAAGCTCTGCGCAACTTGGTTGTTCCTCTTTCCTTGATTAGTCTATGGTGCTATGGTATTTATTGTATTGCATGGAGCTTGTGTTTACTAACCTAACCGCATTATCTTGTGTTTAGGATGGTGAGCCCTCGAGGAGCGGGCTATCTGTTTGGGGAGCAAGTGACCAAGGAGTTCCTGGAGATCAACAGCCTGAACCTGATTTGCAGAGCGCATCAGCTGGTGGATGAAGGCTACAAGTACATGTTTGGGGACCGCCTGGTGACGGTGTGGTCAGCGCCCAACTATTGCTACCGCTGCGGCAACGTGGCATCCATCTTGGAGATCACCTCGCCGGAGCGCCGAGAGCCCAAGCTGTTCCGCGCAGTGCCCGACTGCGACAGAGTTATTCCCAACAAGTTTACAACACCCTACTTCCTCTAGCGTTCCACCCCACCATTGCAACACTCGCTTCACCACCGACCTGTACTCTAATTCTAATCCGAATGACCTTTAAACACTCACCATTATTGTTACTTGATGCTTTTGTGGTCCGTGCAATGTCATCTCCAAGATTGCTTTCCACTTTAACAAGTTAACTCTTTCATTATAAGCTCTGGAATAAAGTTGTTATTGAAGGAAACTGGAGCCTTTTCCAACATGTTTCTTATTGCAATTATTAGGTTGGGCATATGCCGAGATGCAGGCCGCACAGAATGTGCAGATTTTGTAATGTATGGATGTGTATGAAACGACATACGCAGCAAGGCATGTATGTGCTGCGCAGAAACGCATCTTCTCTTCTCTGCGTCGAGTTGATGCCGCGGCGCAGATTCTGCACGACATGTGCGCAGGCAGACAGTATTTTCCATGAGAATCTGGCTTTTTCAGGCTTTTAAGAACTCTTTAATAGACGATTCTTTTTTATTCACAGAGACGGTTTACGAATAGTTTCCGTGAGCACTTTAGGCCAATTGTGCTATCTTCCATTTTACCTCAATCCTTTAACAATAACCCAGTCCCTTTAATAAAGCCCACCAGAGTTGTGATTGGATATTTAGCTATGTGTTCTACTTCTACATTGTGCCTCTCCAGGTATCTGAGCCTAGATCCCGCCAGGGCAGGACATTGGCACCATAAGTGAATTGGAGTCTCTTCACCCTCTTCACATTTTCTACATCTACTGGTGCTTTCCACTCCCAATAGCTGCATGGTGTCTCCTGAGATGGCAAGTGTCCCATTAGTAGTCCTACAAGTTCTTAAATTATAAATTTCAGTCAGAATTGGGCTCGGAACTTGACGTTCTCACAAACGACCATTGACCAAGCAGGTATAACCTGAACTAAGCTGCGTCGCAGCATTGGCTGGACACCGATTTCTACGTCATCTGCGGCGACATTTCAGCTCTGTACATTCTACGCAGCCTATGTCTCAGCATATGCCCAGCTTTATAACTGTAAGCAGGTACTTGTTACTGTATCGTGGTTTAAACTTTAATATGGACAGGCACAACTGTTATGGCATCAAATCTAATAAAACATGTATGTATTGACATTGAAAAGTGATCCTGCTGTAACCGATACAAGTAACATAGTTTCACAGCTGCTTTATTGGGCCCATACCGGTTTTATGAACATTCTTTTACCGCTGGTATAAAAGACACAATTTATTTTCTAAATTTGGATAAGCTTTTGAATTCCGATGTAAAATTGTATTTTATGATAGCCTGTGATAAGAATATTATTTTAAGAAAACAAAATAAGTATTGTGTTGGGATTATACGACTTTTTATATAAAATACTTTTAATTTCTAATTCCAGCCAAAATTTATTTTTGAAACTTCCTAACCAGTCGAGTGACAGATCAAATAAAAACTTTTCTCGGATTGCTTGCGATTTTTTGGAGCTCATTTTAAATATTTTCCACTCACATTAAAAAAATCATGCCTCCGTATTTTAATATGGAGACATAAAAACTGAATGTAGTTCTATATAGCCAATGAATTCATTTTTCTTTTGTCGATTATCACATCTTTGTAGGATTTATAAAAAAATACCATAAAATCATAACCTTCTACTTAATTACTTACAAATAAGGGAAAATTTGCCACAATTGGCAGCAAAGCAATTCGAGGTGTTTGAAATAGTGTCATATTGTGGCTAAGCAAATAAACCTGTTACCATCTCTCATCAATAAACTATCCCCACTTTGTCTAGTTATTTGTTATTCTGCCGTGGTACCCCTTAAGTGGTAAATGAACAACTTTTAAAATTAGCATTTATTTTGATGTTTATTGGTACACTATATAATTATTTTTAAAATAATTAATGGATGGATTTATTATTTATGGGGGAGAGAATGAGTGAATTACGATCATATCTAGTACACTTGCAGATTTCGATCGTCCAGTTGATTAGTCAGACATCTACAAAACTAAGTTTTGAGATAATTAGGAAAGCAATATTCGAATGCTCGCTACAAATCAAATATTATTTACATGTCTATGTGTTCCATTTTAAATATGCTATAAAATAACACCGGAAATCACAATGTTCTGGTATATTAGAATGACATTTTGAAATTTCCTACTAATAATTCAGAGAACATCAATTTTTTTAGATAAATGAAACAATTTAACTTTGTTTGAACCACTTTTATATTTGAGTAAATCCGACCGGTTTCAGAACGACCGTTCCTTCTTCAGGGCAAATGTATAATGATTTGACAGTTTTGAAATATGGATGGGAACAATGTATTATTATGGTAGGGGTGGAGCCGTTGCTAGGTATTAATGAAGAGTGGGTGAGTAGGGGAACATAACATAACAAAGTTAAATTGTTTCATTTATCTATAATGGATAACCACAAAGTTATAGCTACATTCAAAAGTATCAATTTTTTTGTTTATTTCGCAAGTTTCTGTAGATTATAATTAACTAGCTAAAGTCCCCTTAGGGCTTTGCACAGAGTTTTCGAAATCAGATGTAGACAGTGACCTTCCTCTCTTGTTTTGAAGGTCACATGTGCAAAATTTCATCAACCTCGGCATAAAACTGTAGATTTGCATACAAATCAAATCCACACCGCCCACTTGCCAGCCCTCTCGTCCACCACATACAGACACTCTCCTTTATATATTTCAACCAATTTACACAAAACCTTGACAAATTATATACCTAAACCTTCCTCTTGAATCACTCTATCTATTGGTGAAAATCGCATCAAAATCGTTCAGTAGTTTTTGAGTTTATTGCAACAGACAGATGCGGCGGAGGACTTTAATTTATAATATGTAGAGATTTGGTGTGTTTAGTATTGTACCAGATAGAGGATACACTTTTACTTATTCAAATCAAATTACGATTTTTCAGAGATGTCTGACTAATCAACTGGACGATGGATTTATTTAAACAAGGTATCTATAATAGATACGTTTTTAGATTTTCACAGCCAAAAATATTTTCGTTATTTGTTTTTGGGGTGTAATGCCGTGTCGCGCTACCTCCTTCTTTAGCCAACGTTTCGGACAGCGTTGCAGTGTCCATCATCAGGGCAGATCCGGCACTTCGGACACTGTAACGCTTTCCGAAACATTGGCTAAAGAAGGAGGTGGCGCAACATGGAATAACACCCCGAAAACAAATAACGAAAAAGGTTATAGATGACCTTGTTAAAATTAAAATGGGAAAAACTGGAAAAGTTTAATTCTGTTTTTATACATATTAGAAAGTGAAATGTATGATATATTAGAATAACTATAAACTTTGATATGGCTTCAAGCATTGTATAAAATAATACTGCGTTGTAATATTGTAATGTAAATACAATACATGAGATTTAGATAGAACTCTGTTGGATAATTTTGATAGACGTTTTGATCCTGAAAGAATTGGGACATACAATGTGTTTTTTAAATGACTTATGTATGTACGTATTAGTGTTTGAAGTTGCTGAATATATATTCTTTTTACTCATATTTTGTGTACTTAATTAACAACAAAATTTGTTATTGGTGTCAGATGATTTTTTAAGTGAAAATTTCTTGATTTTTTAAGTGAAGCTTCATTACATTGAGCGAGTTTACAAGCTACTAGCCGGTAAGTTTAAAAGCGGGTGAATCGGCGAGTGAGATTGTCATGATGACACACAAAACTGTCTACTCCCTCAGTAGCGACAGTAGCAGCTAAAATAACGACTCCCGGGCGAACCAACTCTGACGACATTTTGTAAAAAACTTGAGCTCGCAGCTAGCGCCACACGCTAGACAGTAGCGAGAATTACGACTCCCGCACGAACTAAATCTGACATTTACCAAATCAGCTGTTCGTGAGCCGTCATCTTGAGCGTGTAGCGAGTAAAGTTGACTACCTTTCAACTTTTTTCGTAGATTGCCCACAATCTGCTAGTTAGCTAGTAATACGATTACACTGAGTGAGTTTAATAACAGATATTGAATTTCCCAGATAGCAGCTTGTAAACTCGCTCAATGTAATCGAGGGTTTAGCATCGTTGTTGTGATTTGAAACTCGATGACAAAGAGACAAAGATACATTTTGACGGCCGGCATGGTCGAGGGGTGAGACTCTTGACTCGAAATCCGAAGGTCACGGGATGGAGTCCCGGCATGGATGCAAATAAATTGTATTTGATTAATTTGTGTTATTTCACAAATAATTCATTTAAGATAATATATAGTATATTTGTGGCACGTTCCAGAGTGGAAGACACTCAGTATCACCTTGGTGTAAGGCCACCATTCAGAATTGAAACGTTGCTTGAAATGGCTTTAGCTGTGTTTGGTGGCTTTAGCCAGGTACTTCCTTTCCCCCCCCCACTACCTTCAGCCTCACAACATACCCCAATCGGAGAAGCCATAGCCTCACTGGCTCCAGACGGGAGCAGCTGCGACTCTTGTGTGGATTCATATAAAAATAAAAAAAATACTTCTATAAGTTTTAGCCTGTGAGACAATGAGATAATCGGTCTCCTCTTTGTGCGGTGCTTCGTAGTCTCCCCACTCTTGTCTATGCGAGTTTTCTGAAGGTTTCACTTCTACTATGTGTGAACTGCACACTTGTAATTTTTTTTTTGAGACTCCGTAAACCTGAGTAACTTCTTTGTTCCTTAACATTTTGACAGCGTTAATTAGAAGTTTTCAGTACCCACGCGTGGAACAGATTTTTAACTACTTAATTTATTGTGAAAATAGAGCACTTGAGCAAGATTTACCTTACTAGATAGAATGAAAAGATTACAGTGTGCAATAGGAATCAAATCTACAGGTAAAAAAAACTTCTGAAGGTGTTTATAGAAACAAAAACCTATACAGTAGAGCAGGGGTTCCCAACGTTTTTGTACTCTAGAGCACATTCTAAAATATCAGTAGGGTGGCGGGCGCCACCTCTTTTTAACCGACAAACTTCTTCCATAACTGATATTATTAACGTTTCGGACAGCGTTACAGTGTCCATCATCAGGGCAGATGTCTAAAAAAAAAAAACAACATTCTTCCATAACTTCTCATTTTCCCATATTTTCTTATATTCATAATTTAGTAAATAATACACAAAAATGTTTCAAAATAATAAAATTATTATTACAGCCACAAACTGACAAATACTTGGCTAATATAGAATAAACGCTATATTCAATTCTAATTCTCCACAAAAAAACTTTCTCTCCAGAATCTAACTAGAATGGCAGATAACAACAAACAATAATGGCGGTTAGTTAGTTAAAATAAATAGTAATTGAACTACAATATAATATCAATCATAATAGATTATCGCTTATTAAAATGTAGTATTTACTCACCTCGAAATTACAGCCACAAACTGACGAATATTTTGCTGATATAAAATAAACGCTTTATTCAATTCTAATTCTCCACAAAATTCAGCTTATCTATAAGAATTTGGTCCGGTTTTGGCAGTTTCAAGGTCAAGTCACAAGATAAAGATATACGCCCCCGGTAGTGTCTACTTTCTCCACGAAAACCCTATCTATAATTCAGCTTTATCTATAAGAATTTGGTCCGGTGTTGACAGTTTCAAGGTCAAGTGACAAGATATACGCCCCCGGTAGTGTCTACTTTCTCCACGAAAACCCGAAGTAAGCCGATGATCGCCGAAGCAATCGGGACGGTACGAGCACGTGACTATTGTTAGTTTGGCTGTCGGCCGCGGCGCCCGCGGGCTCATTGCTTTCACTGAGTCGCGTGCCGTGTGTTTTGTTTGGCGCCTCGGAGTTAAAAAACTCTGTCTCTGTCGAACAGTGGCGGGCGCATGCGAATCGCTCAGGCACAGGGTTGGGAACCCATGCAGTAGAGCGTCGATTATCCGAACTAATTGGGGGACATGGGTGTTCGGATAACCGATATTTTCGGATAATCGAACCATACATATATTACGTACCTACTTCCATATTATGAAGCGATGAATGAATACCACAAATGACAAATAGGAATTAAACGAAAAAAATTGCAAAATTAACGCATAAAAAAACCATCAATGTTCGTCTGTCGAAGCAAGCCTACCCGCTTACGAGCGGCTAGGTCACGTACTTTTTTAAGGACAGATATTTGATACTGTTCGCTTCGCCGATCATGTAGGATGCGTCTTCCAAATCAATCTTTTTATGATTTCTTATCAGGCTTTCTTCTCCCTCCTTTCCTTTTTCTATAAGTAACTTACGTAAAAATTACTTTCTATAATACCGTTTGAAAGCCTCAATAACGCCTTGATCCATGGGCTGTAATAATGAAGTCACATAAGTGGAAGAAACATGACTTTTACAAACTCGTCTTTTTCATTTCATGAAGGATGAGTTGGGGCGTTAGCAAAGATGTTTTCGCTCTTTTACCATTTTTTAATTGATGGACTTTTACAGAGGGTATAAAATTTTCAGTAAAATATTCCATGAAAATTGTACTATCCATCCAAGAACTCTTTTGCGAAGTGTAAGCGATAGGCATCGCAGACATATTAAATTGTTTGAAACAACGTGGTTTCTTGCTTTTACCAATTACAAGCATACAAGCACGGGCAATCGGTGGCTGCCAGTAGCATTAGCACATGTGTAGACAGTGATATGATCCTTGCTTATTTTAGGACCAATGCTAATGGCTAAGTTGTAACCAAAGCTAAATGCTGTTAACCAAAGCAAGGGTTTTTCGTGGCAAAGCTTTCAAATTGAGCCCAGTTTCGTCTGCATTGTAGACGTTTTTGAGAGTAGGCACGCGCGGGTCGGGCGGGCGTAGTAGTTCGGATAAGCGGTCGTTCGGATGATCGACGTTCGGATAATCGACGCTCCACTGTAATTCCAAAAGGTACTCCATAATATTAAGGCTGTTGGGACACTGCGTTGATAGACGAAGAGATGAACCATGATCATTGGATAAAAAATCTAAATACTTAACAAAACTGCTATACCGGCGCTAGTCCAAAATGTTACGTCACGCTTGTGTGTCCTGTACACACTCAAATCTGAATTCATATACGCGCCATGTGCTGAGTAGATTTCTCACAAAACAATGCATTCTTGTTGTTTGGTTTTGAAATGATGATATCAGGGTGGCCACAAAAAACGGATTTCAAAATTCCCTGATAATTCCAGGTTTTCCAGGGCAGTTTCTACATTTTTCCCTGATATGTTTAATTTGATATAAGGGGATATCGTTCGTTAGATAAATAATAAAGGGAATTCCGTCATCTATAGCATTTATTATTTCATTGCATCACAATAATCTATTAAAAACAAAATACACTTGTTACAAATTTATGCTATTTCGCCTGAAGACGTTTTTCAAGCTTTTGAAACTATAGATAGAGATAAAATCATTAAAAATGGAAAAAAAGGAAAGGCATTGAAATGGTTCAAGGATTATTGAACTAATAGATATTAAACCACCAAAGTGGGCGAGACAATCTCCGAACCAATGAAGATTACATTGGGAGTACCACAAGGGTCTGTTTTCGAACCTATTCTTTTTATAATGTACATTAATGATATGGTAAAAGTATGGCAGACGACGCATTGATATATATAGCAGGAGAATATTATGAACTCATAATGAATCATTTAAATGAAGACCTACATAATATATCAATATGGCTGAAGAAAAATAAACTAAAATTGAATGTAAACAAAACTAAATCTATGAACATTGGAAAACGAGTAACGCAAACAAAAAAAAGACATATTGATAGACCGTGAAGTTTTGAAAAAAGTATTTGAAATTAAATATTTGCGAGTAATAATAAATTGACTCCAAATTTACTTTCGCTCAAAATACAAAACCAATTATTAAAAAGATTGCCAAAAAAATTTCGCTGTTGGGAAGAATAAGAAGATTCCTTGACACAGTCTCCAGTAAAAATGTGTACAACGCAATCATCGTACCACACATAAATTACTATAGCAGCATTCTATTCTTAGCCAACGACGGATTAATGAAACAAATGACAATTCTACAAAACAGAGCTATGAGAACTATATTGAAGAAAAATAGGTACACTTCAGTCAAGAAAATGTTGAAGGAGTTAAATATCTTGTCATTCAAACAAATTATTTACTTCAATACTATATTGTTAATCTACAAAATAATCAATGGCCATACGTCTATTGAATTCCTAAGAAAAATTGATAAACTACAAATCAACAATATGAGACGAGGAAAAGAAATGAACTAAGACTCCCCCTTCAGGAAAAAAACACAGAGTCAAAAGTCATTGATGTACGGAGCATTGAAGATACTTGGAGAATTACCAGAAGAAATAAAATTGGAAGAGAGCATAAAGGCATTTAAAATTAAATTGCGAAGATATGTGATTGATTTGGTATAGATGTGTTATTTTAAGTGTATGTATATATAAGGATTGTATTAGGACATAGATAACTATGTACCTATTTAAAATACCGCAATAAAACAATAATAAAACAACTTTGGGTTTTCACAAATCGCTATAAATAAAGAATTTAGTTTTATTTTTGGAATTCCCTGATATTCTAAAAAAATTTTGAAATTCCCTGACATTTCCCTGATAATTCCAGGTTCGGTAAAATTCCCTGATAATTCCAGGTATTCCAGGTTTTCCAGGTCTGTGGTCACCCTGGATATGCATAGTTCCTACCGGGATATCATTTATCCAGTACCCTCCCTTACAATATCACCTTGCTGGAAAAGTTTTTGAAAATGGAACAATGACAAGAGTGAACTGAAGTGCTTTTGTTTCTGAAAAAATGGAAGAAGATTTTGGACTACATTGAAAGCATTTTGTTGGTTGTTCATGTTCATAATATCGTTTATGAACTAAAAAAGGTTTTTGACCTTATTGAAATCATTTTATACCTATTTGTGTTGTGGCGATATTTACCTCGAGGTACCGCGATGGAACTAAATAAACTATCTTTGTAATTGTGTTGTTCCCCTTCACAGAGGTAAGTGATTGGTTTCCTTCTTCCTTGTAATCCATTATTTTTCCCTCCACATATTATCACCCAATTCCAGCAAAAGCCATTTTCTTTTCATTCGTTTTATTTACAGTTTATTTCCAAGTGCATCTGAAGCTGTACCTCAAAAACAGTTTTGGATGCAATACTTGTCGTACACTTGCTGGGTGTGTGAGTGACACTCAACGTTGGAGAGGAAACGGTTAACATGTTAGACACATAAAAATACCACATCAATAATTTCTTGATTTACAGAATTCAAACTGAATGAATGTTAGTAAATGGTGTGCAGTGTTGCTTTCCAGTGCGCAGTGTGCTCCAACTTCTTAACAAGTATAAATATTAAAAAGTAAGTTTTTCTTGTAGAAAAATAAATAAAACAGATCCAACAACATTCCACTCTACAATTTAATTGTATTGAGGAAGTGGTAAGTAAAGTGTATGCAGAGTGAACTATACGGATTCCATTCCTGCAGTACAGTTCTCTAGAACTAGCGGGATGTTGTATTCACCACCGCTATGGAGATTGTCTAATAAACAAGTTATATTAAATTAAAATAATGTGTTCTCCATTTTGAGAGCTACACACCCTAATCATATTTTACGCGTTTGTCAAGTTCTCGGCTTGTCATGGTTAAATTTTATGATTATGTTTCACAAACTACGGACTGGCTGAGTCCAAAGGGAAAATTTAAAATCGTACTGCATACTGAGTATAGATTCAAGACGACAATGCCGTGTGAACACCGCATGATCCCAGGGGCGAGTTGCAAGGCTGAAGGGAGTAGGGAGAGGAAGAGAAGGAAATGGCAAGTGGTGTGGCTTGGTTACTTAAGTACTGTGCGTCTCAGGTGCAGAAACTAATAAAGGACACACAATTAGAGTTGTGCCATGTCAGCTAAAGTCACTTATCTGCTAACTGTAATCGGTAATCGTTGCAGATATGGTAGCCAAGCTCTAGTGGTAAGCGAGGTCCAAACCGTTGTAATAGCGGGCCGGCATACCCGTTGGGTTCGTTTTGAGCTTCAGCATATCGGAAGAGGAGTCTCCTGCTTGTGCGGTGTACATTTTCACATACACTGCATGAAAATGATAAGCAGCCTTGACGACGGTGATGGAGTTTTAGAATGTATCGGAAAAGAAATGTTTAATTAAATGAAGACAATGTTAGAGGAACTTTGAAAACAGAAAAAGATATTTGCACCTCTGGGACTCGAACTGACCTTTCACTTTCCGGGCAGATACGCTAACCATTGTGCCAAGGTGTCGATATCTGATTCGGTCATTTTTAACTGTATCATACTTCGACTAAGAACCACCAGCATTATCTTTATTTTCTGGACTCATTTTTTATTGTCTGCTAACTTTATGTTTGATTGCAAGATTCAAATCCAAACTAAATGCTATCTAGATAGTGTCTGGATGAAAAGATTTTTTTTTTTTTACATGAGGTCCACACAGGAGGCCCTGAGGGAAATTATGTTCCTCAGGGCCTATGTCATCTTTGAGGATGCTGTGTGGAGGGTTTTTTTAAGGAAAGGAAGGAGAGGAGAGTTCTGGGAAGGAAAAGGGTTTCAGGGGTGGATAGGAATCTCGGGTTCAGTATGTCCTGGTCATCCGCCTCCAAGACCTAGACAAACCTCACCCCATGAACCTGGGAACCCCTGCTAAATCACCAAACGTAGCGAACCACTTACTTCAACAGTTGAAATTAGTGGTTATTATAAAAAAAGCCGCTTCATTCATGGATATGTATCGTCTCATACATATCGATCTCCAAATACTAAATTTTGAGATAATTAGGAGAGCAATATTCAAATGCTCACCATAAATCAAATATTATTTATATGTGTTTGCGTTTTACATACTAAATATGCTGTAAAAAACAATGGTTAATATAACGATCCAATACATTAGTATGACATTTTTAAATATCCTATTTTCAACATCAACAATTTGTTTGATTCACTGCAAGTTTTTGAGCATAATAATTGATTTGGTGGTGTTTATGAATAAGTAACTCGAGTATTGTACCAGATAGAGCGCTACCACAGCGCTCTTGAGGCGATTTTTCGCAAAAACAGCGCTATATAAGTTGTCCAAATTTATTATTATTATAGAGGGTATACTTTTACATATAAATGCATACTCAAAAAAATGTGTAATCAACTGGACAATGGATATTCTTCCATCATTTTGAGTCTTGACATACATTGGTTTTGCACACAAAATCAAAGAGGGAAAATACGCGGCAGGTTTGCTGCTGCCACAGCCCACAGCCCACAGCCCTTCTGATTTAAGTCCATGAGCACTCTCTGATTTACGGAAAAAACCGATAGCCTTCGCCTCGTCACACACACACACTGTGATTTTTAGTAACGGTTACATTTGGCAGAGTATGCAGATAAATGTGGCCATCACAAATTGCTCCCTTGCATCAGACATAAATACAGCTCAATAAATAATAACTCTCAATTGGTTAACTCATAAATATTTAATGAGGGTACTCTTGGCTATAATAACATAAACAGGAGCGGAGTTATCTACATGATGTGGTGGTGTGCAGCAGAGAATAGAGATCAGAGGTGTAGGTTCCTACTTCTTCGCCTTTGGCTTGAGGGTGAAGTAGAGGATGAGGAGTCCCGCGGCGGCGTACGTTGCCTTGGCAACCTGCAAACAAATGACACAACATGTAATGATAATCCTCAAGATGGCTAGTATTGTGGAATGCATGACGACTGGACAAATTCTTAGTCATAAAACAGAGATATCAAACAAATTTACAGACAGACAGTATTTGCCTAACCGCTGCACTTTTAAGCACAGATTATGAAAATTACACTCCGTTTTAACAATTACTACAACAAACAACCATTTACAAGCACAAACAAAATACAGTAGAATCCGGATACTTTGTCGTGATTATTTGAGCTTGTTTTTCCATGAGACATGCCGAACTCCTTCGCGAGGGTTACATTTGATTCACCGCCTTCTAAATGGTGTAATATAACACTTTTTCCTTCAATTGAAAAACACTTTTGCTTCACGGAAATCATTGTCGAGCTTTTAACCTAGTCACAACAGATGATAAACACGTGACTGATTTACGCGTGCTAATAAGGATAGGTGTTAGCGCGCGAGGTGCATAGTTTCTGTAAACAAAATACTGCGCGTCGTTCTAATCGGATGAATTATCATTAAAATATGTCAAAACAGGTGGCCACAAGCAGAAGAAAACAGAGTCGTACTAAACGGATATGTTTTCCTAGTACCTAACTATCAAACCTAAATTGAGTTTACATTGTCGTCGCTAAAAACGGTAAGCCGTTATAGGCAAAGTTGTTCTACGAATTCTACTGTAGGTTATTAGATCCTTAGTTTGGGTTAACTAAGTAATTCATGCTTATTTAGAACAAAACTCACGCAAATGTCAACCCATACAAAAAATATAAAAAAATGGCAGAAAATTTTGAACTTCGAATAAAAATGAAATTTTAAAGCATCTTATACAAAGATATTCAAATACGTATAAGAGATATGCTATGGTGTCCGCCCGACGGTCGGTGGATTACTTCCTAATGGGATAAGTTTAAATACAGAAAGTAGTTGAATTTTTGAAGGTGTGCAGTAGTATTGGTTAACAATATCGGCGACACCAGGAAACACAGTCCACCCAGTAAAAACTGCGGATAGCACGTCTCTTATATTTCAATATCTATCTATCCAAATGTAATTAGTTGTTTCTTGTAGTAATTAAGTTGAAACGCAGTGTTATTTCCAAAATCTGTGTTTAATACAAGTGCGGCGGTTAGGAGAATATTTACCCAATTAATATTTGCACAAAAGATTGATTATTAATTTTACAGATCACTGTAACAACACCGTTTTAGGCTGATGATTTCTACTCAGTTATTATGTCGCAATGAAAGTTTCGGTAAACATTTAAAATCATTGCACTCACTCAATAATAATAATAATCGTTGGCCACGATCTCATACGAAATCAAATTTTCATTTTACGCAGTAAGGAACTCCAGTGAAAAATATTATGGCTTTAAAAAAATATGTTCATACAGACCAATGAACGCTGATTCTGAATATATAAGTTTTATTTCATAATATTAAACGTAGAGTTCTTAAAAAAATATTGAAAAGTGCATTTTTAAACCTCTCGTCAAAACACACTGTAAAGTTGGTGCTGAAATGGTTAGTGCTGACGTCACGCGTCACCAGTCATTGTATTGATTATGTAGGTATGACATAAGCCATCCGTAATAACGTAATAACAACATTTCATGTTATTCGTTATTTCATACTGTTTATAGAGATTAAGTTGTTGTGTTTATTGAAACAATATTCAAGCCTAAATAATTCAGTATCAAAAATAGAGGTAGGTATTTCTATTAGTTTATCTCTATTATTTAAAATATTGAAAAACTTTAAACTGTACGAAAAAATGGTATAAATAATACTATATCATAATGCTACATAGGCCAAAATTTGGCCGTGGAGTAGATTCAAAATGGCCGCAATCGATCAGCTGTTATCGTTTGCCTACACTTTTGTGGGTGATTCTTCGTTTTCGATAATATTAATTTTAAAAGCTAAAAAAATAATAATTTCAAACAATTTTTTACCACTCTCCCGTAATAATATTCAACAATAATATAATATAATGAATAAATAATTCCACCTAAATAATGTTTTAACTTGTCGAATGGTATTATCTTTCTTCCGTATAATTATCATTCAAAATGACAACACCTGTTGAAAGTAAATAAAACTAACGATGGGTTAGTTTTTCAGGGTGTCTTGAAAGATTAAAACTTTGACAATTATTTTAACTATTAAAACTACTTAACTATAAAAATAAATATGCAGTTATTTAAGTTTGAAGGTCTTTATTCATTAAAAAAAATAAAAAAAATTGGACTGGAGTTCTCTATTGAAATTTTGAATGCAGTATTTTCAGTCACCCCGAATGCAAAAAGTTGTCTTCATTACATAGTATAAAATGAAGTCGCTCAAAATGGATGTGCGCGGTAATCTTTTAAACTACGCAACGGATTTTCATACGGTTTTCACCAATAGATAGAGTGATTGAAGAGGAATGTTTATATGTATAATACATGCAAATTGTATTAGAGAAAAGCCGAGAAATTCAATGAAAACATATTTTTGTGTGATTTAAAACAAGCGGGTGGTGTGGATTTTATAAAGGTTGGGTAATGGCATTGTGTTTCGTTAGCCACAACAACGTGTGGCCGGGTCTGCTAGTTTATAATAATTGGTGAGTCTAAAGGTTTTTTTTATCAAATTTAATTAGTTTTGCGTGCCCAGTGATTTTTTAAGTTTACCATAGTTTCAAACATCAAGTTTTGTGTGAATCAATCGCGACTTTACGGTGAAACAAGTTATTTGACGGATCGGTTGGTGTCAGGTGTTCTTCACCTGTCAAAAGTTTATCGTATTATTTTTATAGATGAGCAAATACTATTTGTAACGCAGCCTTTCAAATTGGTTTCAGACTCGTAATTATAAGAACAGTTCTCATAAATCTGCAAAAAATTAAATTGACTATCGAAAAATTTGAAGGTTATGTACAAAAAAACTTACATAAATACCTCAGATTTTCTCAGAATATTGACTATTTTTAACATTAAAATACTGGAAACTAATGAATCCACGTATCACAAAAGAGAAAATACTAATAACACGGCGTTTTTCGTACAAAATTTGATAAAAACTTACGTTTGCTCTGCCCTTGTCGGTGACAGAATTGAACATCTTCGACAGACCTCTTAATTCGTCTCCTTCAGCCATTTTCTGTGAAATTATTTAAAAGATAAGATATGTTAAATAAATTGTCGGTACTTCGTTGGCAATAGCGATGTAAGTTACGACGAAAATTTAAGCGGTCAAACTTTACCTGTCAATTTATGGAATCCAAAATGGTAGCAGAATATTATATAACTTCGTTGGATTGGCTGAACTCCGCAGTCCACGGCTACAAACTTAAGGAAATTGTTTCATTCTCTTCTAGGCGTCTTGCGCAAATACGCGCGTAATATGAAATCATTTCACCTCACGCGACGTGAGCATGGCCACAGTACTGTGCAGTCCATGGATACCAACTTGCAGAAATATGCGCGTAATTTGAAACAATTTTGTATCATTCTGCCTTCCCGCCATCGAAATCTACTGAAAACAAAAAATCTCTGATAAAAAATAAATTAAATGATCCACAAGCTGCCACAGATTATCGAAATAACACTTCATTTCAACAATTACTACAAGAAACAACTATTTAAGTACTCAAAATAGGTTCTTAGTTTAGGTAAACTAAGTAATTAATGCGTTTTTAGTTTGAAACAACACATCACAAATCTCAAATCCATACAATTTTTTTTTTAAACTTTGAATGAAAATCGAATTTTAATGCATATTTTTCCATCTATCCTGACTGAAACCGATGTTTTTTTGGTAGTTTAAAATTGTTTACTTTTCAAAATCTATGCCTATTAAAAGTGTAGCTGCAGCGGCTTGTGGATTATTTACCAAAATATTTAAACACTACAATGTAAATTTGAATGCGCGATTCACAGGTCATTCTCACCACGTGGAATCGCTTAGCATAAAGTCTAATAAGCTGAGTAATTCAATCAGTGCATATGCAGTATCGGTAAGCCATTTAAATACTCAGTCAATTCTAGTCATTTTAGACACTAGGAAACAACACCTTCTGTGGGTCTCTTCTG
Source organism: Limnephilus marmoratus (assembly GCA_917880885.1). Taxonomy (NCBI): domain Eukaryota; kingdom Metazoa; phylum Arthropoda; class Insecta; order Trichoptera; family Limnephilidae; genus Limnephilus; species Limnephilus marmoratus. The sequence continues at coordinate 1,505,078 of OU862930.1, forward strand.
CTGTTCCCGTCCAGTTTCCACAACACTCCTTCTTCCAGCACACTTATGGTGGGTTTCTTTATTTACCGAGAATGCTAAATGCAATGCTAATTGTAAAAGTAAGCGATCGAATTTTAACAATTTCTATGCATTTAACCGTTTACTTTTGAGGCTTCAGATCTTCCTCATAAAACTGTTCAACACCATTTTACTGTTCACCCTGTCTCCACGAGGGTCCAAGACTCTGGTAAGTCTTTCAAACTAATTAATATATTATTTTTAATTTGCAAAAAAGGTGAACAAAGAAAAACAACAGGCTCTAGTTTGACAGTTGGGAAATTGTTGAGAAAACAAATGAGGAACATGCAGTTTATTTTTACATTCTTTATTCAAATTAGTTTATTTTTTCTTTACAATAGAGCACAAGGTAGCTACCTAGCTTTCTAGCTAATCAAAGCTTTGTGGCATGATAAATAAATAAAAATTGTGTCTCCCAAACATCTTAGGTAAATGGCTACAATAATAAGCACTATTTAAAAGTATAATTACACAAATTAAAAAGATAAATACTATCAAAATAAGTATTATGAGAATACTAATAGTCGCCTATTTTTCACAATCATAAAAAAAATAACTATGAAAAATAGGATACAAGGACTAGAAATTAAATTTAAAAATTGTAATAATATGATATCTACTCTTCAATATTTTTATTTATCATAAAATAATCTCGATTTGAAAATAAATATACAAATATGTTTCATCGTTGATTAGTTTTTAACATAGACAAATCGAAATAAAATAAATAGGTATAGAAAATTGATTGTAAAATCAGTTTTCTTTGAGAAAACTGCTTAATATTTAAATAACATATTGTGAAGAGAATCATAAATTGCTCAGTCGGCAATAGCCATATCTGGATCTATGACACTGCGCCCCACCATCACCAGCGCTCGGTGAACCCAAATACAAAACTTTCACACCTTTTCACATAATTACAATATGTATGCTTTTTAAATCACTAAAACAATTATATATAAGGTGTCCGTGGGTAAAGTGTAGTAACTTTTATTCTATGTGAAGTATTAGCAAAAAAAGATAAAAAGCTTTGTTCGAAATTTCATGTAGGTAGGTACTTTTTAGGTAAAAATGTGTAATTGTTCGTATTGAAAAATACTCTTTTAACCCCTCAGGCTAATTTGTTTGCTTTTGGGAACGTAAGTCTCAAAAAATCGTTGTCTCCCTTACTGTTATGGCGGGAAATATGATCTAAACGGCTTTAGAAAGAGAAAATATCATGCTTTATATACAAATGTAAAGTTAACCATAGAATAATTAAAACGTACACAAACATGAAATCAAAGTTTCCATTTGCAATTTGAGGAAGTATTATGAAGCTGTGTGAATTTTTTTACTAACCATTTTTACATGAAACGATAAAAAAGTGAGGTTATAAAAAATAACGTTTAGAATACATTTATTTAATAAATTTTTTTTATCAGTAATTTTAGTTAGAAAAATCGCAAGGTGAGCCTTTTCTAAACTTTTTATGCATGCATTCAAAATTTTAATATTTCAAAAATTATTGTATTTCTAATAATAAAATTTTAAAGCTTATTTCATCAACTTTCAAAAACAGTTTTAGTTTTCGGATGCATTCAGAAATATTATACAGTCTGTCAAATAAGAGTAGAAAACATAGGAGAGCGCCACTGTCGTTCAAATGGCAAAATTAAAAATATAATCATGGTGTTAATCTAAAGCTGTGCAACCTACATTTTAATTAATAATTAAAAAGGCATAAAAGTGAAAAAATCTTTTTTCATTCCACTGATCTCAAATTAGAATTGCATATAGGTATATTATTATTACATCTTTACAATTTTATGTTAACATAATGAAGAATAACGGTATTGTAATAATATATAAAGCACACTTTAGAAATTGCTCACATTTATTTAATATTAGCTTAAGTACCTACTAGCGTTGTCCAGGCTTTAGATCATGTCTCTAATTTTAGATCTGAATATATTTAACTCATTCAGATCTAAAAGTAGTGTAACTAAACTCATCATTAATAATTCTTCCTTTTTACCTACTGTTAAATTCAAATTTATGTTAAATTAAAAGGAAGCCAATCACTTTGTAGAACACAATTTAATCAAATTTATGTCATTTTAAGTAGGTATCTTAACAACAGTGCTTCCTCGATTTAATTTTTTTTTAGGAACAAAAAAATGTATTTTTAAATGTGTATACGGTGTTCTGCATTTTTAGTGTGATTGCACTTTAAAAGAATATTTGACAGGTAAATTAGTGTTGCCAGCCTACAAATTTTGTAGTTCAATTTTTTATATTTTCTACTCTTATTTGACAGATTCTATTTATCTGGATTTTATCACAAAGCGGATATAATATGACCTTCTGACAAAATATGGTCAAGGCCTGAGGGGTCAGGGACTGCCAATAATATTTGCAGGTTTCTTTCCTATGGATAGGGAGTAGACGCTTTTATAATTAGCGTGGCGACAAAAAAAGGCAATAAACATACGTTATAATGTTCATAATTTATCTATTATGTAAAAATGTTAATAAATAGGGAAATACTGTAATATATAGAAAAAAAATTAAAAAAGAATGCTGCAGCTCTTTCTTACACATTAAATAATGGTGAGATAAAAGATGAGACACACAAATTATGTGGGACTGTTTCCTCCAAAGTACTACTTTTTCCATTGGAGGAAACAGATATATCTTATTACGGCTAAGCCACAGCGATGGAAATTTTTTCATTTAATTTTCTTTACACGTTTGAGGGAGATGTATGATAATGATCGACTGTTTCCTTTGGGGGGGTGCAGACATAAGTTCACCGATTGTCTCATTTACAACTGTTGATATTTAGTATGTAAGAAAAAGCAGCAGCATTATATGTTTAAGAACAAAAGCAAAACCATCAGCGCATTGACATTTGACGTTTTTTAATTTTGGAAATTCACTCACACTTCAATATTATCCTTGTAACTACATTCCATACTTTCAAAATGATCGTCACGGCTAATAGTATTGTAGGGGTCCACGGAGACGTCACGGTGCGTGTGTGAGAGAGATGCAAGAAAATGATGACTTTTTTCCTTTGGAGAAAACAGACCTACGTACATTGTGTATATCATCTTTTGAAAGAGCTGCAGCACTGTTGTGATAAGAAAAATATGTTTATTGCCTTTTTTGTGCCGTCACGGTGCCGTAACCGTTAATCGTCAATTTTAAAAGGTTTTTTCTCAGTTATTCATGAGAGGATGGACTTACTGCTCGTTACCCCCAGATACCTTAAATACAATCAAGCAACACTAACTTTAATACTATGTATTATGTATAATAGATCATTTCATAAGGCCTATAAAAATCTAAGTAAAGTGTTATGTTCTATTATGGTAAATTTTAGGTGGGTATAATATTTAACAAAATTCTACAGATAAGTTGGCGGTGGCATAAACGTGAACTAACGCCATATCTTTATATTTTAATCTGGCAACCAAAATTGCTATCATTGTATCATAGACGTCGGCGCCATCCTTTTTCGCTAACTCGTTTGAGTAAAAGAACTGTAGCTTTACACCATTCCAAGTGACATTTCACAAACATGGCGCCTTGCAAATGATGCATTATATAAATTTTATAAACAGATGTCAGTAACCACTCGGGTATTTTGCGTTTGTGCAAGTTTTTTGTCTTAAACAAACTGTCAGATTTATAAAAACTTTGTGTTATTTCCGCTTCGCAATTAAAGCTCTATAAATGAAACATTTCTGAATGAAACACTAAAAACTGTTGTTGAAAGGTTATGAAATAAGCTTTCAAATTGTATTATCTATATAAATAAAAATGAATCGTCGAAATGTATGTACGCGCATAACTTCCGAACCACTGCACCAAATTGGATAATTCTTTTTTTTCTGTGTTTGTTTTTGTCAGGACAAGGTTTGTATAAAACTACTGGTGTGCTCTGGAATTATGAAATTTGTATAAAAAATTGCAATACGTGGCCCGCGAGCTGTTTGAAAAATGAATGTACAGGGACTGAATGTGTGGAATGCGGAAGGGAGGAGGGGAACTCGGGAAGGGGGTTCGTGGGATGGAGGAGGGGGGGGGAGTGGAGTGGGGAGAGGGAAAGTGGAGGAGACGGAGTGGGAATGCGAGAGGGGAAGGGGACGCGGGAGAGGAAGGGGAGGCGGAAAGGGAACGGGATGAATGGGAAAGGACACGCACGGAGTAACAATTTCTTTATAAAATGGCATAGCAACGCATGCCAGGAACCAGCTAGTTACAAATAAATATTAACATTTGTAAATATTAAAATTTAGAAAGCAAACATAAAAAAATGTAAAAATGACTCACATGATGTTTTTGTGTGAATAAGGTACTAAAATCACGGATTATGTAAAAAAATAAAATATTCTATTGTATAAATGTATAATAAATTATTTTATCACCTCACTTTTTTACCATTTCATACAATAATATTTAATAAAAAAGTAATGTGTAACGGCACATAGGAGATTTGGCGGGTGAAAACTGTTTCTACAAAATTAGTCTTTTTCATGTACTTCTCTATGGACAACTTTCAATAGACATGTGAAGGTTGATTCAATATGGATCTTCTACTCTTTGTTTTAGGGTTATCACTAGAATAATAACAGAGTTATAACGGTTTCTGTGGGAACACAGAAAACACGCTTATTGTACTTGACTGCTATTGTTATATTGTCGTGTAAACACGCTTACGGGTCGGAGTGGTTAACTGAATGAGGCTACCAAAATAAAGAACACACGTAAATAAATCACATTGTAATTTGCTTATTCAGTAAGTGGGTGGGAGTTTTAGACGATAGTGTGCATTGACAGATAGCTTTAAACAGTTTGATATTTTGCACCCGGCGTCTTGGGTTACTGTGAATAAGTCTATAAGCACATTTCAAGTGCTCGTCTTTGGGCAAAATCCAGATGTCTGCTTGGCCCTTTACGGGAACCAAATTAAATAAAATTAACCCCTCAGGCGAAATTGTTCGGAACAACTCATATAGGCATCATAGAAATCGTTATGTCTCCCTTACTATCACAGAGAGAAATATAATCTAAACGGTGTTAGGAAGAGAAAACACCAGGCTTTGTAGTTAGATCTAAAAGTTAAATACAAAATAAATAAAATGTACACTTTTATGAAACCAAAGTCTCCGATGGCAGTTTGAAAAAAATTGATGAAATTTTAGGAATTTTTTATTCATTATTTTTACATGAAATGATATAAAAGTAAGTTGATGATAAAATTTACAATACATTTGTCTAATAAAATATGTGTGCGTTTTTTTTTTTTTCATTATCAGTAATTTGCCATTGCCATTTTTAAAACTCTTTTATGTTTGCATTAAAAAAAATTATATTTAAAAAGGTATATGTTTGTTTCGAGTTGTAAAATTTGAAAGTGTATTTCATCACCCTTCAAAAACAGTTTTTAGTTTTTTGATACGTTCATAAATATTCCATTTATTTGGATTTTATTGCAAAGCGGAAATATATCGACCTTCTGACAAAATAGGCCCGAGGCCTGAGGGGTTAAAAAAGCACTTCGGCCAAATGCATCGTACCTTTCACATAACGCATATTAATTTTTTTAACGTTCTGTAAAAAAAAAGAAAAAAGAAAAAAAAAAAAAAAAAAAAGAAGATTTTTACAATTTCAATAAACTGTGTTCCTCTTCCTCCGATTATAGGTCTCATCATCGAGGCAGATGTGTTGTGAACCTCCTTCTGTAGGAGAAAGCAAAACACAACAAAAGTAAAGCAACATACATACATCATACATAGTAAATATTACTTACATTCCAAGTTAATTTGTTCAGCATCATATAGTGCCCATATTATGTAATTGTTTTCATTTCTTACATTCCATTATGCATACTAAATCAGTACTTTGTTAGCACCATTCAATAAATAAATAAATCTTAAAGGCAAAAACAGTAAATGAATCTTTGGAACTGCTCATAATGTACATAAATCATTGTGACAATCTGTTCCTCAAATCGGAGTCTCCTCTGATCTAAAATACAAACAATACATCAAACATCATCATAAACATTGGTTCAAACATTCAAAATGGGGGACTTTACACTTTTTTGTCCGTAGATGCAATGTCTATGCTTTCCAGAGCCGATGTAAAACATTTTCCTCTCAGGTGAAACAGGGAAGGCAGGGGAGGGGATTATTTCATTTTTTGACAACAGCTGCGCGATGCGGTCAGTCATGGAGAATGAATCGCATGAGTTTTTGAGGTTATGTGCGTAATTATGAATTTAATAAATAATGTCATAATGGATGACCGCTTCTATCATGAACTCACCTTTAAATAAAGTCCTTTCAAGTATTCTACAGTATTATTACGCCAGCGTCTGTACGGTTGAAATTGAAGAATCCGACTACGAGTGCAGCTCTGACACTGAGCCTTATGCAAAACCGTTTTCGTACGCAAAGTTTTTTACAAATCTACTTTCGTAATAGAACCAAATTAAAGCAATGCCAAAAGTTGGCGCCTCTTGGAGGAACGTCAGCTGGCAGGCGGAAGTACTATTGGATTTGTACTTTCGTGCGTATAAGTGAGCGCTGCGCAATGACGTTATATAAATAAATAGACTCGCCATAGTCTCATATACTCACAATATAATGTGGAAAGTAAGGAACACTCTTTTGTTTTTAGCGATTTTCAGTATAATTTCCTAATTCAAAAGTTTATTCCTGTGAGATAAAGATAGACAATCAAATAATGTGTGTGTATGAATGACATGGGTATATGAGCAGGCGGCGTATTGCTTGTCACTTTTTGAAGGAACGTTCGCTCAGTTCGCTGTCTCCTTTTCTCGAGGCCCAATAGAATAAAAGGCCTGTCGGAGTTTGATATGTCAAGCTATACAATAAATACTATAAATACCAGAACTACTGATTTATGTGTTGTTTTACCGCAAGCAAACAAATAACAGAGTGTTTAGGCTGATTAGTCTACTTAAAAACGGTGAAGTTTACTTAGCAACAGAAATTTGGCTATTGCGCGTCCAGACCCTTTACTTTAGTAGGACTTGAATTTTCTCTAATGACGTTTAAAACCGCGAGCGGGAAACATGAAAATTCATTGTAATATTTATAATAATCGATAATATTAAGTAATTTGCGTGTACTTACAAATGAAATGTAACTATTATTTGCCGTGTAATTGAAACATTTTCTCATCACACAGGAGGGCATTTTGACACTTTTTAAAATGCAATTTACTTACTGGTAAGACGCAACCTTACTCGACGCGTAGCAGTTTAGTACTAAAGTACTAGATATCGAGATTGTTACAATTGTCTTGTTCTTGTCTTCCCACTTTGAGATTTCTACCCCTCTTCTAATATAGTATGTAACGTCATTAGCGCTGCATAGATACATCTTCACAACAGATCATTAAAAAAATGTATGTGACCATGCCCACCACGACCCAATGTTTATGGTAATGTTGATGTATTGTTTGCATTTTGGTTCGCAAGAGACCCGGATTTACAGAGATAAAATCATTTGTATTAGAGGTCCTGCCCCTCTCTTTACACTAGAACTTACTATGGTGGCTAGTTTCAAATAGAATTTGTGAATTTATCCTTGCTAAACAAACTAACCTAACTTACCTAATCTAAATAAACAAGCATTTATATTATTTCTGACAATAGGAGTGCCACAATACTATCTGCAAATATTCTATCGAGAAAAATATTGATGTGAAACTAGTAACACCATATGACAGAAGAAGAAACATGCAACAGCCATAAAATAATAGGTTTGTATTACACCTTATATAATAAAAAAATGGTAATGCGCCTTTTCATCCCGTGACAAAATACCCTCCTACAAAATATCCTCCTAGAAAATATCCTTTGCACAAAACTTCCCCCAACAAAATATCTACTAAAACTTAAGAGGGTAATAACCAGAGAAAACCGGAAATATGTAATTTTTAAATCGAATTTTAGACGTATTGACTCTTTTCCACAAAAAATTAAAAATTGATTTCAAAAGATTGTTCTTATCTAGTAAATGCATGTTTTAAATTTTGAGAAAAATGTTTATTTTTATAATATGGTTATACCATAGGTCGTTGGCAGATTTGTTAAATTTTCAAACAAAAAATCTTATTTTACAAGATATATTTCATACCATGTAATCATACATTATTGTAAATCAATTCGTTATCTAGTAAACACATGTTTCAAAATTTTAATTTTAGATCTAATAAAATCATTAAAAATATCTGAACATTTATTTATGACAAAAATTTCTCTATTTTGTCTATCTATTTACGTTCTTGCAAATTAATATGGTTCAGATTTTTTTTACATTCTTATTTTGCTTAGACGTTATTGAAAAATGATAAATACTTATGATCAAAAAATAATTACAAAAAATATATAATTTTAATAGTTTTATCATCACACCTTTCAGCATTTTTGGATGTAGGTATAAATTAAAGCAAATTGGAATGAAATAAAATCGATATTGAGTTATAATTTAAAAAAACTGATACGGAGAATAATTAATCTTTCTCATTGGAACCACCCTGTACGATCGTAAGAACATCTTTCGACGAAATGTGGATTTTCGGCCGCTGGCTGGTTAAAGGCCCACATAACCTAACAAAAATAATACAGATATCCTGTAAAGACAACAAATTATTGTTATCCCTTAAATTTTTGTCCCATTTTACTATTTTTGAACAATAACTTTTGAACTTTTGTTTTTCTGCGATTGATAGCGGTCCAAAATTGGAACATACTTTCCTACCATTCGTAAAACATTTATTGTAATCATTTAAAACATATCCCCGGCCAGCCATTTACTTTAAAACGAAGCTATTGAAATGCTTTATCTACTATGACCACAGATGTCACAAATCCGAACTTCTTAGAATATTTTAGAACGATGTTAAAAATAATATTTTTATATATTTTTTCATGTGGACTTTTTGATCAGCTGTTTACGGTTAAAATGAAGATCTTTTTCCATAGATTTGCACCATTCATTATCAAGTATACCACAGACAATATACAGAAATTTAAAATATTCTATGTTGACTCGAATAAGTACCTCTCACGGCGGTTTCAAACTAACAACCACGCAGGATTCGCACGGTTATAAACTTTAAGATTTTTTTATAAATCCTACAAATATGAGATAAACGGTAAAATACAGGTTAATTCATTGGCTATATAGCACTGTAATAAGTTTTTATGTTTCCGTGTTAAAATTTGAAGGTATGATTTTTTAATGTTGGTGAAAAATTTAAAAAATGATCTTCTGTGAAATTGCAAGCAATCGAGGCAAATTTATTTATAGGCATATTTATTGTGATCGCTGCAGTGGTTGTAGAATGTCTGTATTATTGTTGTCCCATCTTTTTGTTGGGTTAGGTCATGGACATATGAATATATCTGGACCCGCCCTAAGTGATAAAAGCGAATTATTTCCCCCTCCCCATAACGGTTCCATGGAGCCGGCTGGGCTTACGAGAGCCTCGCTTGAATCTAAAAAATGTGAAGTCATCATTCTTGTCCGTACCAGCGTCGAGCACACATCGTACATTTTACGAAATAACATGGCAAAAATGATAGCTTGTGCTATACATTAATACCCTAAAATATGTCGAACAACGAATGTGGGCGGTTCTCGAGTGAGCTCTATGAAACATTTGTAAAAGGGTCTTAACTAAATACGGCAACAAAATATGCGTCTGTGAAAAAGGGCGAACTTTACTTTGCCGCATTTGGACTACGCAAATATGTTAATAACGTGGCGAGCAATTCGCACTCCCATGTAAAAAGATCTATTCATTCAAAAGCAGATTTTGCTTTTAAGAACTAAATGGTGATATTATAATGCGAGATGCCTATATACTGTCAGATTGAATTTTTAACGAATCACAGTCATCTTTCCCCTCTTTGCCCACCCATAGTTTGGTTTTACCCCTCATCTGTATCTTCTGGTCTATTAAATTTGAATGTCTATGGGTTAGGTTAAGTTTTAGATATTTTGTTGGAAGATGTTTTGTCCGTAGGATATTTGTCGGGGATATTTTGTCGCGGGATGAAAACGCGCATTACCAAGAGTTTTAGCTAATGATTAGCAACAGCGGCGTAACATAGCTTATATTTCACTAATGATAATAATATACTTCTTTGAATAAATTATGTTGCAGTTACAAAAAATATATTCCATAGACGTTTTCAATTTTGGTACATAATACAATTTATCTTAAAACTAAATTAAAAATACGAAATACGCAATATATGATAACTTAAGCAGTCAAGAATTTTGAGATCAATTTTAAAATATCAGTAAATTTCAAATGTGTGATTGTAAAATAGATTTTCAAAATTAGAGATTTTTATTTGGTCCTCCAAATTTTGAATCTGATTAAGGCCAGGATATTCACAGACAGTAAAAATAAAACAATAATAAACACTTCAAACATATTAGTACCATCATAATTTTCATAAATCTGACTAAAACTAAATGAATTAAAAACTATTATTTAACACCATTTTGCAAATGTTTTTGTTCAAAGAGTTTTGACTTCAAAGTCATAATCTATCTTTAATCTGCACGGTTTATCTTTTTGTAATTAACACACTTCAGGCGGCGAAAACAAGGAACCCGTTAGACAAAATGGAATTTGTTTTAATGTTCTATTTTTGAGACTGACAATTCATGGTGGAATTCCATTATAATAATATAATAAAACAAATATAAAACTTATTTCCAATTTATTTGACTCGCAATCCGAAGGGATGTGGCGTGTTATTTCACAATTAATTAGTTTAAAAATAATATATAGTATATGTATATGCGGCACGTTCCAGAGTGGAAGATATTCTTAGTATCGCCCTGGTGTAAGACCACCATTCAGAATTGAAACGTTGCTTGAAATGGCGTTAGCCGTGTTTGGTGACCAGATCTGAATAGCCAGGTACTTCCCCACCTTCCTCTTCCCCATCTTCTTCCCTTCTCCACTAGCTTCAGCCTAACAACATACCCCAATTGGGGACTGTAGTCTCACTGGCTCGAGAAGGGAGCAGCTGAGACTCTTGTGAGGTATTACTATAAAAAAATACATAAAAAATAAATCTTCAGACTGGTACAAATTATTCTTAGTCTACGATTTATATACATAACATATGGTGGAGGGGGAAGTGGGGTGTCCTACAAGGATTTTATTTAATTTCAAGGGGAATTGACTTGTAGACCACCCCTTTCCCCCTCCCCCATATGCAGGGCCGTATTATCCATAAGGCAGTGTAGACAACTGCCTAGGGGCACCGCATCGGGTAGGGGCCCCCAGGTTAATGGGGGCAACTTTATGTGTATGTACACAGCTTTGTACGTACACATAAAGTTGGGACCCTTACAAAGAGATTGGTGTACGATATTCATATTATTTGAGAGCAATGCCTTTTCAGACATTCAAATAGGAGCCGAGTTAAAGGTAGAATTACCCTTCCCGCCTAAAGTGTGTTAAGTCCACAAAGACACTTCTTGTCTGTACTAAACCATAGAGAATCAAGAAGTGTGCAAAGATACTTCTTGTCTATACTAAACCATAGAGAATCTCTCGTATATGCCTGACTTAAATAGAGGCAACAGTATAATTGAATGACATTCATTAAAAAGACACTAATGTACACATTCTTTGGCATACCAAACAATAAGGTGAAATTTTTTTTAAATAGTTTTCATCTTAGAATAGAATAAGTGAAGCACGGGAAACTTTGACTTAATAACTTTAAAATAAAAAAATTACAATATTATAAAATTATGCACATAGTAAACATTATTTGTGCATCATGTAATGCTGTAAGCGGTGAATAGTTATTAAAACATACAATAAAAGTAATTTCCCAAATGAAGCACCAATACTTTTCTCTCCAAGACTTAAATATAGCATACACTTAAAATAAATTTTTTGTCCAATCCATTGTCTGGGTTGATTCGTAAAGCACTGTTGTCTTTGGTGGTGGAGTCCATAGAGAAGTGGTGTTTGTCTAGTGGCGGTCTTCCTCGTTGCCGCTCTCCTCGGAAGAAGCTCGGTCTGCGGCTGACAAGGCCACTCTGGCGTACTCGTCCGTGTCGATGCTCTTGCAAAAGTGAATGGCGTACCTGCAAACAGAGATGTTTAATTTTGTGTTCAGCAGTCTGCATTTCTTTTTTTTACATTAGCTCCACAAAGAATGCTGTGTGGAGGGTATTTCTTGGAAAAGGAAGAAGAGGAAGTTCTGGGAAGGAAAAGGTAAGAGGGGATGGAATGTTCCAGTGCAAGGCGATGTTCCAAGAGAGTCCGGCTGGAGAGGTCAAAGGGACTCCCATTCTCTTCAGATACGGCCTGCCTTGCTGTTGGTGGGCAGACGCATCTGCCGCCAAAACCCAGACAAACTTCACCCCTTGAACCCGGGCACACTTACAAAAGCCGGAATGGGTACCGTCGCCCTGGGAACCATTTATTGAATAACCAAGACTTCTCAGATGTTGGTTATCCAATCCAACAGGTCATCCCAAGTGGTTTGCTACGTTTGTTGACTTATTAGGAGTGCCCGGGTTCATGGGATGAGATTTGTCTGGGTGTTGGCGGTGGAAGCGTCTGCCCACCTACTACGTGGCGGGCCGGATCGAGAGAGGCTGGTTGAGGGAGGTCTATTGACATCTCCAGTCGAACTCTCTCGACCCATCACCTTGCACCACAATGGGAGGGATGGATTCATATGACTGTCACTCCTGGACATACTAATCCCCAGATTCCTACACATCCCTCATACTTTTTTCCTTCCCAGAACTTCCTCTTGGTACTTTCCTTAGAAAGACCCTCCACACAGTATACCCTAAGATGGTGTTGGGTTTTGAATTGATATTGTGCTCAGTACCTACCTGAATGTCATTTTTCGATCCTACCCCCACCAACCATGTCACCTTGCTGAAAAAAGGCTTGGAACAATAACAACCAGCAGTGTGCACCTACAACTGATCGACTTGTGACATTGGAAGGAACTGGTTTTTCTTTAAGTTTGTGCTCGCCTTCGAATTTGGTAAGTGACTTGGCTTTCCTTACTTCCTTCTAGTTCCAGAGATTTACCAGACACATATAAGCATTCAATTCATTTCGTAAGTTTTGTTTATTTAGCAATTTACAGTCCACCATTCGCCTGTTGCATTTGAGGCTGTCATTTCGGACAGTTTCGGATGCATCAGATGGTATAAGTCCTCAGGAAAGTGGAGGGTATTTTTAGGGAAAGGAAGTACTGGGAAGAAAAGGAATGAGTGGTGGGTAGGAATCTTGGGGTCAGGGTGGCCAGGAGTGACGGACGTATGAATCCATTCCAGTCGAGAGAGTTCGACTGAAGAAATCAAAAGGTCTCCCCCAACCAGTCTCACCCGATCCAGCTTGCCACGCAGTAGTCGGCAAACGCATCACCTCACCCCATGAACTCGGGGATCTCTGCTAAGACATCAAACGCAGCGAACCACTTAACGAATATTGGTTATAAAAAAATAAATAAATTAAGGGTCACCTGAGTTTCTCCCTGAGCACGGCCTTGCAGGAGTAGCGCGGCATCTTGAGCAGGAAGAAGCAGGTGTAGCTCTCGGGCAGGAAGTGGTCGGCTGGCTGGTATTTGTCCAGCACCTGCAGCACAAAGTCCCGGCCGCGGAAGTCGGCCTGCGAGCGTGGCAGGCGGGTGCGCCCCCACACGAAGCGCAGGAAAAGCGCGCGCTCCGTGGGGCTCAGCTCCTCCATCACCTCCCAGAACCACTGCACTAGCGGTGCCCCCGCCTCCACTCCTGCAACACCACACACAACCTCCTCATTAGTATTTACTTCTCATCCTTTACTGCCATGCCATCTTCTGGTGAACATACTTTTCAAATACCCATACATTATTAACTTTTACGATGATGTCGTTAAAGAATTTGCAATACCCGTGGATGGGCAGATTTTTCGCGATTTATATATCTCATTTTAATTGTGTATAGTATCACTTAAAAAATATTCAAAGAAGTGTATGTAATCTAAACAGTTCAAAGATAACAAATAAAATCCAACAATTGAACATTTCATTATGTAAACAATTATAATAACGAAATAGCGTTGTGTATAGATGACGCTTGTCTTTTAAGTACGCCATCGGTTGGCATGTATACATGACGCTCGTCTCAAATAAGTTAAATAACATGAATATAGATCTACGACAATCATCATAAACAGACATTTTTTGTTTTTCCAAGATACATCCAACATGGCTTCCATTGATATGCTTGGTGTAATTCTAAGTGACCAGCTCAGATACGGGGGCTCCATTGAAGCCAGAATCAAGTTAGCCTATCAGAAGCTGGGCGTACTGTACAGGGCCCGCAGATACTTTAATAGTACACAACTGCTAACCCTGTACAAATCACAAGTGCGCCCCACTGTTGTTGGCAGTCACTTCTGGTCTGGAGCCCCAAAATACCTGAAAAATAGCTCCGAGGAAAATTATTTTCCTATGTGGAGTTAACGTAAAAAAAAAAGATCCCCATATACCTTTGTAGGTGGCCAGCGATCTGAGTGCATTGAGTGGAATGTCGGGTGAACCGCACACGAGCGCCTCCAGCTCGGCGGCGCTAAACAGCGACAGGAGCGGACCCGGCACCACACGCGATGCCCCGTCGCGCACCGCCATAGCCTGCGCATCAAACTCGTGCAGTCTGCAATCAACCAACCACATTGAAATATTTCCGCTTTGCAATAAAATCCCAATAAATGGAATATTTCTGAACACATCTGAAAACTAAAAACTGTTTTTGAAAGGTGATACAATATGCTTTCAAATTTTATTATTAGAAATTATCACTTCATTTCTGAAATATAAATTTTTTTAATACAAACAAAAAAAGTTTTAAAAATTGCTTACTTTATATTTTTCTGGTGAACACAACTCAGAATTATGCAACTTCAACACCTCCTTTGAAATGTCATTGAAAGTGATGAAAAAACTAACTAATTAACCATCACGCCGTTTCACCGCAGGGGTAGGCAGAGAGGATGGACTGCCAAACAACTCGGTCTTGGCACACACTCTTTGCCTCATTCACATTCATACATCGTCTCATACACACTCTTCTACTATTCTGACTCTTGACATGGCCCGAAATCTTCGACCATTCCCATTTGCGTCATATATTCTTCATACACTACTTTGTTTGTTCATTCGCTCTACATGCCCGTGATGAAAAAATAATTGGTAAAATGGTAATGTAAAGTTAGATTATGGGTTATCTTTTAATCTTTTTTTTTCATAACTTTTAAAGAATTTTGAAAGGGGTGTTGAAATGGCTTAATTCTGAGTTGTCATGAAATGTTTTTCTATTTAAAATTACTGATAGTGAAAAAAAAATACACATATTTTATTAGGCAAATAAAAGTTATTATCACCTCACGTTTTTGTCGTTTCTTAAAAAAATAATGAAATTTTATACATTTTTCTCAAATTTTTTTTTTTTTTTTTTACAGTGAATACCGCACAAGAATCTCAACTGCTCCCGTCTGGAGCCAGTGAGACTATGGCATCCCCAATTGGGGTATGTTGTGAGGCTGAAGGTAGCGGGGAGGGGAAGGAGGTGGGGAAGAGGAAGGTTGGAAAGTACCTGGCTATTCAGATCTGGTCACTAAACACGGCTAAAGCTATTTTCAAGCAACGTTTCAATTCTGAATGGTGGTCTTACACCAGGGCGATACTGATAGTATCTTCCACTCTGGAACATGACGCAAATATACTATATATTATTTTAAATGAATTAATTGTGAAATTACACAAATTAATCAAATAAAATTTATTTGCGCATGCCGGGTTCGAACCCGCGACCTCCGGAATGTGAGTCAAGAGTCTTAGCCACTGGACTACGGAGGTCGACAAATTGCTATCGGATACTTTGGTTTCATAAAAGTGGACATACAACATAATTTTTTTATGGTTAAATTCTCGATTTGAATATAAAGTGTAGTGTTTTCTCTTTCTAACATTGTTTAAATCATATTTCTAACCATGACAGTATGGGAGATACAACGATTTATATGAGACCTATATCAGCTGGTTCAAATTTGGTCTCCTGTGATTACACGGGTTAAACATATGTACAGTTCAATAATAGTGTTTGTGTTGAACTCACCGGTAGTTGAGAGCGAGGGAGACATATTCGTGTCGGTTCTCCGGGGTGATGCGGCGGTATCTCCGCGACAGGGGGATTTCTCTGCCTGACGCTGAAGGAGTTGAGAATGGCAACTCCAACTGCTGGAACTCCTGCAAATACATTACTTTTAGACAAACTCTAATGCATTACTTCGATTACTATTGGTATATATGATGACCTTGAATTATAGGAGATTGAAAATACATAAGCATTTGTGTTGCATCCGAAACTGTTACCGAATTACAGCTTCAGATGCAGTTGGAAATGGACTGTAACCAAATGGTGTTTGCTGGAATTGGGTGATAATATGTGTACGGAAAAATAATGGATTACAAGGAAGAAGGACCACCGATCACTTACCTCTGTGTAGGCGCACACAACATAATTACAAATATAGTTTATTTAGTTCCACCACGGTACCTCGAAGTAATTATCTCCACAATATAAATAAGTATAAAACAATCTCGATAAAGTCAAAAACCTTCTTTTAGTTCATAAATGATATTATGAACAAGAACTACCAACAAAATGCTTCCCATGTAGTCCAAAATCTTCTTCTGTTTTTTCAGAAAGAAAAGCACTTCAATTCACTCTTGTCATTGTTCCATTTTCAAATGCTTTTCCAGCAAGGTGATATGATTAGGGAGGGTAGGTACTGGATAGCAGTAGGAACTGTGTATATCATCATTTCAAAAGCAAACACCATCTATGTTTTACAGCTCAAAGTATGACAAAGTATGCTCAAAGTATGCGCCAACAAAAAACTGTCCAAAGAAGCGAAGTTAGCCATTCATATGGAGTGCTGGTACCTACCCTGATGTATGGCAGTGAGGCATGGAACTGGCAGAGGAAGGATGAAAGTAGACTGAAGCTGTAGAAATGAGATCCCTGAGGCGTATGTGTGGTAAAACCATGTATGATCGTATGAAAAATGTGGAGATACGCAAAGAATGCAAGGCTGATGTAAGCGTAATGGGTAAGATTAAGAAAGGGACGCTCAGATGGTTTGGGCATGTAGAGCGAATGAACGAGGAAAGTAGAAGACATGGCATGACCAAGAGAATCAGATACTTGAGTCGGAATAATAGAAGAGCATGTATGAGACGATGTATGAATGTAAACGAGGCAAGGAGTGTGTGCCAAGATAGAGTTGTTTGGCGGTCCATCCTCTCTGCCTACCTCTGCGCAGAAACGGCGTGATAGTTAGTTAGTTAGTTTAAGTACAGTAATGTAGCAGTGTCTCACATTGTGGTCGGGTGCCATGTCCCGTATACAGAGCAGCGCGGGCAGGAAGCCGGCGTCCACTTCAGCCAGGTCCCGAGGGCGCAGTGCCTGCCCACCCAGTTGGCGCCACACCCCCTCGGCCAGGTGCAGGCCCAACGGGGAACCCGTCCTGATCGCTATGCCCATCAGCACGCCTGCCATCAAATAATTACACATTAGTATCTAGTTGTACACAACAGACAGATAGTTAACATCAAAATTACAAAGAATAAATACCAATTGTCCAATAATGGTGTACTACAATACTCTACAAGAGAAAATGTAGTGTGGGTCAAGTGAAAAGTAAACAATGAAAGTCTACCTGAAAGAGATAAGCAAATAGAGAGGTAGAAAAGGTCTGAAAATAGTAGGACCTGTTTTCAATTTGTTTACAATATCATTTATGAATATTAAAAATAATATTGGGCCGAGATGGGACCCTTGAGGAACCCCCCTTGTGCCTCAATTATAATATAAGATGTTTACTCAAATATTGTACAGAATTGATCTTTACACTTAGCTCAATAATGTACCTTTGGTGTCCAACAATCGGAATTCAGATATAAGTATGTGATGTGGAACCTATCAAATTATAAAGCGTCCCTCTGTTGTTTCAGATCAAGAGATTCAGATATGTAATTTAAATAATTAAATTAATTAAGTAGAAAGGGATGGGTTGTAATTTTGTAGGTGATCAATAATAATTATAATCATTGCATAGTATAAAATGAAGTCGCTCAAAATGTATGTGCGCATAGATCTTTTAAACTACACAACGGATTTTCATGCGATTTTCACCAATAGATAGAGTGATTCAAGAGGAAGATTTATATGTATAATACATGCTTACTATAGTAGAGAAAAGTCGAGTAATTCAAATATTCAATTCAGGCAGCAGGCAGCGGGCAGCTGGCAAGCGGTTGGTGTGGATTTTATAAAAGTTGGGTAATGGCGTTGTGTTTCGTTAGCCACAGCAACGTGTGGCCGGGTCTGCCAGTTTTGAATAAAATGAAGATTATTAAATGTAAGATCACCATTCAGAATTGAAAAGTTGCTTGAAATGGCTTGCCTGTGATCGGGCTCAGTTGTGTTTGGTGAGATCTGAATAGCCAGGTCATTCCCCACCTTCCTCTTTCTCATCTCCTTCCCCTCCCGCACTACCTTCAGCTTCACAACACACCCCAATGGGGGATGCCATAGGCTTCATTACTACAGATGGGAGCAGCCGGAACTCTTGTAAGGTATTGACATAGTTAGGTTAGGTAGAGTGTGTGTGTTTGTTACCCAGGAAGCGGTACATGTTGAGGTTGAGCACGGTGCAGGCGCTGGGGTCCAGCAGCAGACAGTCGCGGCTGGCTCCCTGGTCTGCGCGGCCGTTGGGGGTCCTCATGAGCAGCGGAGCCGCGCCGCTCTGCAGCTCCTCGCACATCTCCGCGATGGATTCGCTGTAGCCGCCTCCGCAGTCGTCCACACTCTCGCCTGCAACACAATAACACTTACAGTTGGCCGCCCTGACAAGGTTGGAGAAAACAACCACAGAATCAGTGCCTGTAATGAACGGAGGTCGCTGTAGTGCATAGATTATTCATGTGGTTTCAGCTTCCTTCAATAGATGTCGATAGTTTAGTAGTGATACTAGTTGGATGTTGTGTGTTGTGATTGTCCTATTTTATATTTAACGTCATTTAGCACTGAACACTTTTAATTTCTCATGTATCTAATCTCGATGTGTAGAGCCTCTTACTTTAAACTTTCCTGTCTTTGCCACCTTTTATTCAAACATTACCTTAATTTCTATGTCTATGCTCTCTTTTGTCTGTGGCTGCGTCAAACTTTCTAATTTTTGTCTATAAAATGGCTTGTTATTTCGAATGTCATTCTCCTATTCTCTCTCTTTATTCAAGCCTCTTGATCTCAATTCGTCTTTCGCTTCTGCTAGACATTAAGAATTACTCTCAATTATTGTGACCAGTCAAGTGTTTAGAATCGAATCTCTCGCTGTAAATTTATTCAACAGAATAAACAAAGTTTACACCATTATCCCAGGACAAACACAAGTGTTTTACTTATAAAAAGGATAACCTCTCAAACCATCACCAACACCTCTCTCTCTCTCTCACAGTACGTTCCTTGGTGTGGAACCGAAGGAAGCCAACAAAAGCATTTCAACTTACACCCTGACTGCGGACTATCTGGAGACCACACCTGGGATCTACGCATTACTGTTAGGATCTAGTTTTGCTATATCCTAACAGATGGCAGATGAATAAGATATCAGAAGAGTACCATCTATCACCGTTCGTGTCTTAGGTATGAATGGTTACGATGATTGCCTAAGGTATCGGCAAATCGGGCAGGCACCTCCAGTCTGCCAGTTGGGAGTGGCAGAACTAATTGGAGCATATTCTAGTAAGGATGTCTTTCCAGTTTAATATTCGTTGTAATATTTAAGATAACTTAATAAATCAACCAGTCACACGAACCTCAAACTTATTTGGAAGATACCCAATACATCTTAACCCCTCTGAAAATCGCCATTTAAGCCCTTAAAATGTCTCAAACGAAATGACATTTTACGAAAACTTTTTGTTATTACAGCTCTATAAATGAAACATTTCTGAACGTAGCCGAATAGTAAAAACTGTTTTAGAAAGGTTACAAAATAAGCTATCAAATTATTAAATCACAAATAAATATTAGCATTTGTAAATATTAAAATTTAGAACGCAAACATTAAAAATAGGTAAAAATGACTCACATGATGTTTTTATGTGAAAACGGTACTAAAATCACAGATTATGTAAACAACAATACTTACTCTATTGTATATATGTGTAATAAACACTTTTGTCACCTCACTTTTTTATCATTTCATATAAAAATATTTAATGAAAATTAAAAATGTCGAGTGTGGACGAGCCGCCGGTAGTAAATTTGAGCGGGTAAATATTTTTGTCAACTACGCGACTGACAGCTGATTCCTGTTATGTATTTCTACAGACAACTTGATAGGGATGTACAGCTTGATCTACTATCGACCTTTTACTTTAGGGATGTAACTAAAACAATAACGGAGTTAGAACGATTTCTATGGAAACACATGCGCTGACGTATAAACACGCTTATTGTACTTGACTGCTGTCCTATTTCTGCCGCTTATATCTGCTTACGTTGCGGAGGGGTTAAGTTCTATTAATATTGGAAATTAAGAGACTCAACAGTCTCCAATCTGAATAGGACAGATGACATAGCGGTTTCATTCAACCAATGCAATGTATCTGTCGGTGAATGTGTTCCCATAATTACTCGCTAAATATTTTTGGTTCACTAAATATTTTTCCCAACACGAACGAATTAATGAACTATTTTTTTTTTACATTAACTCCACACAGGAAGCCAGAGGAAAATAATTTCCCTCAGGGTCTATGTCATCTGAGATGCTGTGTGGAGGGTCTTTTTGAGGAGAGGAATCGTTCCACAGCTTAGCTGTTGAACACAAGAACGAGCCGAAGAAGCGACCCATTCTCATGTGACAAATGTCATCCGTGTACAAATGTTGGGCACGCGTTTTGAGTGTTTCCCGACTATGCACCGGTGCCAAAGGGATCAATGACACTAGTTCCTCGGAGCATCTTCCATTGAAATATTGGTAGAATAAGGATAGCATTCCCACCATACGCCTGTGCTTTAAAGATTGCAAGCCATTTGTTAAGGTAGGAGAATCATCAAATAGACCATCCGTTTCTGCAGAGTCGAGGATTTTTCAGGTATTTTGTAATTGTGGTAGTGATATTAAAAAAAAAATTTGTGAGGCTGGTTTGGGTACCGCCGCCCCGGAAACCATTTGATGAATTGGCAGGTGTGCCCGGGTTCATGGGGTGAGGTTTATCTAGGTCTTGGCGGCGAATACGTTTTCCCACCTACTGCGTGGCGGGCATAATCGGGAGGGACTAATTGAGGAAGATCCAACCTAGATTTCTTCAGCCGGACTCTCTCGACCCACCGCAGTGGAATGGATTCATACATCTGTCACTCCTGGACCCCCATATTCCTACCTGCCTCCCTTACCGATTTCCTTCTCAGAACTTCATCTCCTTCCTTTCCCAAAAAAGACCCTCCACACAGCATCCCCAAAGATGATGTAGGCCCTGGGGGAATTTTTTTCCTCCTTTTCTCCATAGTATACAAAGGATTACAGCCACAGACATCTATTTTTCTACATAGTTTCTATTATTATTATTATTATTATTATATAATGAGCAGGCAGCATTCTGCTGATGCGCTCATATCTAATTTCAAC
The DNA here is from genome assembly GCA_917880885.1 of Limnephilus marmoratus. Taxonomy (NCBI): domain Eukaryota; kingdom Metazoa; phylum Arthropoda; class Insecta; order Trichoptera; family Limnephilidae; genus Limnephilus; species Limnephilus marmoratus. The sequence goes on from OU862930.1 coordinate 1,526,906, forward strand.
AGTTTGACAGTAAATTTAATTTTCAACTAAGTTAGTCCTTTTTTCTCTCCAAATATGAATCCAATAGAGCTTTAAATTGGTTTATGGTAGTTGCATCGATGACATGTTGTGGGAGTTTGTTCCAAGCATCCACCACTCTATTTGCAAGGAAGTGTTTTCTAGGATTAGATGCAAAAGGCGTTTTGGTAATTTTTTTCGAGTGTCCACGGAGAATTATATTTTTACTAGTCGTGAAGATTCCTTGGATGCCAGGGCAGCTGTAATGTCCAGATAATATTTTGAAGGTCTCGATCAAGTCACCCCTTTCTCTTCTATCTTTTAAGGTTGGTAATCTTAATTCCTTGAGTCTATCTTCATATCGCCGATCTTTCAAAGCTCTTGGTATTTTAGTAAAACGTCTCTGTACTCCCTCTATCAGATTTATATCCTTTGCGAAGTAAGGACTCCATATTTGGAAAGCATATTCCAGGAGAGGTCGCACATATGTTTTGTATATTTTTAACATCATGTCCGGTGTTAGGTCAAGGAATGCTTTCCTGATTAAATATGTTAGTGAGTTTGCTCTTTTCACAATCCCAGCGATGTGCGGTTCCCATTTTAAATCTTGTGATATGGTAACTCCTAAGTCTTGTTGTAATGTCACTGCTTTTAGTGGCGTTCCATTAAGTTTGTATGCAAGTGTAGGGTTAGTTTTTCCAACATGTAGGACAGTGCATTTTTCGACATTAAGTTTTAGAAGCCAATCATTTGTCCATTGGTATATTGCATTTAGATCGTTTTGCAGTTGGTCGTGATGTGTGTGTGGGTTGGCATAGAATTTTGTATCATCTGCGAAGCAGCTGGAGTCTGATTTTATTGTACTGTGCAGGTCCGTGATATACAAAATAAACAGAACTGGACCGAGAACTGATCCTTGAGGGACACCACTGGTCACGTTTCGCTCAGATGACAGTTGGTTGCCAATTCGAACTTGTAACTTTCTCTCAGTGAGGAAGGATTTGATCCATTCGAGAAGTCGTCCTCTTATGCCTAGGAATTTAAGTTTGGCCAACAGTCTATTGGTTGGAACAGTATCGAAGGCTTTCTCAAAGTCGAGATAAATTATGTCAGTGGGAATCCGTTTGTCCCACTCGTTTGTCCAATAATCTATGTTAAGAATGAGATTGGTAATTGTGGATCTTTTTGGCACAAATCCATGTTGTTTATTTGAGATTATGTCAAGTTTGTTCAAGAACGAGCGTATCTCGTCCACTATTATCCTTTCCATGGTTTTGCAGATGATACTAGTCAAACTTATAGGCCTGTAATTTGCTGGTTTGAGTTTATCACCTTTTTTGTAGATGGGTGTAATTATAGCTCTCTTCCAATCTCTAGGGAGTTTCCCATCTAAAAACGATTGTTGCATAACCAGAGCTATGGGATGACTGAGAGTTGCTGCACACTTTTTGAGAACAATAGCGGGAATATTATCAGGGCCAGCAGCACTATCTTCTCGCAACCCCTTCAAAATATTCTCAACTGCTGATGGAGTGAATTCGATTTCGCATAGTGAGTTATCTACATATAGATCTTGACTAATAGTTGGTATACTGGTATCTGGTTCATTGACAAAGGTTTTTTCGAATTGTGTTGCAAGGGTGTTCGCTATGTCTATTTCACTGGTAACTGTTTCGTTAGAGAAGTTATATAGTATGGTTGGAGTAGACACTTTCGAGGCAATCTGTTTCCGTATGTAACTATAAAATGGTTTCTGACCGCTGTCAATCAATTTTTGCTCAAAGTTTTTTCTGGTATTTCTTAGTTGGGACACAAGGTAGTTGTTTTTCCGTTTGTATTCTCTGTAATACTCATTTTCAGTCTCATTTGAATTCTCCACGTGTTTTCTGGATAATCTATAACCATCCCAGGCTTTCTTTTTCTCTTTAATCAATCCTAGGATGTGTTTGTCAATCCAAGGTTTGTTCTTATTGTGGTTTTTATTGCCTTTGGAAAGTGGTATTTTTGACACAATCTTCTCTTCAAACATATTTGTAAAAAACTTCCATTTTTCTTCAGTTGTGGTGGTTTCCACGAGAGACCGCATTATATCAGGAGTGCTTAAGGTTTCATTTATTTTATCATAATCTGCTATGTAATAGTTGGGTCTTGGCTTCGTGCCTTCCGGGCTGGAGGATCCGTTGTTATGGCTGGTTCTTACTTGTAACGTTGACAACAAACATATATGGTCACTTTTTCCTATAGGTGCTAGGTATTTTATATCCGTAATGAGATGTTCATCGTTGCACAGGACTAAGTCCAATAGAGATGGGGTATTGTTGTCCCTGTATCTTGTAGGTTTATCTACTAATTGCCAATAGTTACTATTCAGGTACATATCCTCAAACAAAGCCTCGGGGCTGTTTGAATTACGCACTTCTGTAATTGGCCATACCAGTTTGGAATAATTAAAGTCTCCAAGAATTATTACGTTTGACACGTAAGCTATTCTTTGTAATTGGTGTAATAATTTTTGGTGGTTTTCATAAGATGCATTTGGTGGGCAGTAGACACCAGCTAAGATAGTTTTGAGATGGCCTATTTGCATGTCAATGAATAACGCGTCAATTTGTGGATAATTACTAGAACTGTTTTCCAGGACTTTGTTCAACTGGGCTGAGATTGTCAGGCCTGTGGTCCTTTTCTTTACATATATTGCCACACCACCTCCTCGTTTTTTAATTCGACGGTCTTTGCGGAAGAGTGTGTACTCCGGGAGATCCACTAACGTATCTGGTATTTCTGCCTTTAGCCACGTTTCTGTCACTATTAATACTGTTGGTTTTATAAGGTTTATTTGTGCAAGAACAAGATCAAATTTCCGTGTGAGAGAGCATAGGTTCGTATACAGTATCGAGATATTGACTATGTAATTATTTACATGTTTTTTGAAATTTTTATAATTTTAGGGCATCCTTTGATGTATTTGATAGTCAATTCCTTTTCCCCCTTTTCTATTCTTTGATGGAGCTCATTTCTTAGATCAATTAAATGCTGCCTTTGCATCGGAGTTTGGTCTGATTTGATTGAGTTTGGTTTTTTTAGTTTATTTTTATTTTTGAGAATGGTTAACGCTTCATCTCTTGTTCGGAAGATTATTTTTATCGGGCGAGGGAATTTTTTTTCTGCTGAAGGTTTTCCAAGCCGGAGCACTTTTATGTTATTTTGACTTGTGCTGGTGATGCCTCCTATAACTTTCCAGCATTCTTCAGTGTCGCGTAATTTGCGATGTTCGAGATCCTAAAGGATCTAAATCATATTTCAATTTTTTTTGGTTGACTATTAAATAGACAACACAATCGTTATGTTCGTCAACATAATTTGATCAAAAACTGAAATGGGCCGAGAACAGGCGTTAAACAGAAACTATTCAAATATCAAAAAATCAAAAACTCAACCTTCCTTCAAGTAATTAATTTCAATAAATGTTTTGTTTATGTAGCATAATGACTCACCCACGAACTTGACCTTCCAGACGCGATGCGGCAGGGCCAGCGCTTCATGCGTGAGCAGCGGCAGGCGCTGCACCATCTGCGCAAAGACAGAGCGCGAGGTCTGCGGACCGACTCGTGCTCGACGGGCCAGCCGCCGCAGCTCCACCACAGGTCCGTGCTGCCGGTCGCGCACCATCGTGCTCATCACCACCTGAGAACCAATCAAAGAACTGTTTATCTCATGTTGACCAAGTATTATCGAGACAGGGCGAGTGAACCTTCAGATTAACACTGAAACCATTAGTTTAAAGTTCTATTTGTTCGGTTTTCAGAACAATTAATATAGGTCTCATAGAAATCATTGTGTCTCCCTTAGTTATCATGGTTAAAAATATCATCTCAACGGTGTTAGAAAGAGAAAATACCATACTTTAGGTTCAAATCTAAAAATTTAACCGCAAAATAATTAAAATGAACACATTTATGAATTCAAAGTAACCGACGGCAATTTGAAAAAATTATGAAACTTTGAGAATTTTTTATTCATTATTTTTACATTAACCCCTCAGCAACGTAAGCAGATATATGCGTTAAAAATACGACAGCAGTCAAGTACAATAAGCGTGTTTACACGTCAGCGCGTGTGTCTCCATAGAAACCGTTATAACTCCGTTATTGTTTTAGTTACATCCAGTAAAATAAAAAGTGAAAGGTCGATAGTGAATCATGCTGCACATCTCTATTCAAGTTGTCCATAGAAATACCTAAAAAGAACATTCTGTCAGACGCGCAATCTGACACATAATTTATCCCGCCAAATTTCCTACGGGCGGGTCGCCCGCTCCCGACATTGTTAATTTTTATTAAACATTTTTATATGAAATGATTAAAAAGTGAGGTGACAAAAATGTTTATTACACATTTATACAATAGAATAAGTATTGTTGTTTACATAATCTGTGATTTTACTACCGTCTTTACATAAATACATCACGTGAGTCATTTTGACATTTTTTTAATGTTTGCATTCTAAATTTTAATATTTACAAATATTAATATTTATTTATAACTAGCTGGTTCCCGGCATGCGTTGCTATGCCATTTCATAAATAAATTGTTTCTCCCTGCGTGTCCTTTCCTATTTGTCCCGTTCCCCTTCCGCCTCCCCCTCCTCTCCCGCGTCCCCTTCCCCTCTCGCGTTCCCACTCCACCTTGTTAGGGTCATTAGAATAGCCAATAGTTGGCTTATTTATTAAATGGATTTAATTATGGTGAGTGGTCGAAATGGCTTTGCCGGCTAGTACCGGACGCGCCAGGATCTGATCCCGAGGAATCCTCAGCATCAGACCCGCCAAATCGACCAGCACAGCGGTAGAGCAGAGTTCCCCCCTCCCAGAGCGGGGAAATATGTTCTAAGATGTCAGGCATAGGCAGGAATTACCAGGTTTTGTAAATAAAATAAGGTTAATTATAAATGGACTAACCGTATAGGTTTATTTCAAATATTGCATGTAATAGTACAGATAGGAAAGAACTTACCCCCACAGACCATAACCGAAAACTAAAGCTAAAGTAATCTGACTATTAACGCGGTCGTTTAGACGATGAGGGATCCACCCGGTGACTAAGGTTGGTGCAACGGCCCACGTCCCACGGTGATGCGAGCTGACTATATTGGTGGCAGGAATCCTCTGGCATCTGCAGCATGAGCGAATACTCTGGCGCGAGCAAATAAGGCCACTCCACGACCCACGGTGAAGTAAGCTGGCGCTGATTGCAAATGATGTCCTCTGCAGCATGAGCAAATACTCTGGCGCGAGCAAATAAGGCTACTCCACGTCCCACAGTGAAGTAAGCTGGCGCTGATTGCAAATAGACAGAGTCACGCACGTGTATGGTGAATTGATACACCAGGAGATTTCCTGGCGGAGATCGGGTAGAACATTATATTGGCCGGAAATCATACTACGGTGTTTCTGGGACTAAAGGCAGGGGCGTTTACTGTCCAGATTGAAATTTCCTATTCCTGAACAAAATACAATTCGGCCATGTGTGAACACAACATTATTTTCCGGAGCGCGACTCGCGGGGTCGAAACCATAACGGGAACTCAAATAAACTTGTAACGGCACTATAATAACCGCCCGAACTTTACGGGAACTTCTCGAATCTATGATTTGGCACCGATGCACTTCATATTCCCCGATTATCTCGAATGCCCGACTCGACCTCCGGCGGGCCTTCCGCCCGCCGGGGAAGCGCCACCATCTTATTTCCGCTCCTCTCCGGTGTTGCCAGGATGAAAAACAATAGACAATGCTATCGTGCCACCTCATAGACTCCAGTTCTAACTTAAAACGACAATTAACCTATGTTTTATACATAACAACCTCCTCAACCTTCCCTCTCCCCATTCCACTTCCCCTTTCCCGTGAAGCCACTCCCGAGTTCCCCCTCCCCCCTCCTCCCTCCCACCTCCACGCTGCCGCATTCCGTACATTCAGTTCTCGAACAGCTCACATGCTACCTATTGTATTTTTTTAAAACAAATTTGGTGATACCAGAGCTCACCAGTAGTTTTATACAAACCTAGTCCTGACTATAAAGAACACAAAAATAAAAGAATTATCCAAATTGGTGCAGTCGTTCGGAAGTTATGCGCGTACATACATTTCGGGGATTCATTTTTATTTATAGATTTATAGAGATATAATAATTCGAAAGCTTATTTTGTAACCTGTCTAAAACAGTTATTACTATTCGGCTACGTTTGTTAAATGTTTCATTTATAGAGCATTAATTGTGAAGCGGTAATAACACAAAGTTTTCGTAAAATGTCATTTCGTTTAAGACATTTAAAGTGCAAATTGGCGATTTTCTGAGGGGTTAAACGACGAAAAAGTAATTTGGCGATAACATTTATAATATACTAGCTTTTTCCCGCGGCTTCGCTCGCATGGTGTAAGGGGGGTTCCCACTCCGCCTCCTCCACCTCTCCCTCACCGCCATTCTTCCCCCCCCCCCTCCTCCCCCTACCCCTCCTCACTCCCCCTCCCCCTCGCCCATCTCTCCCTCCCGCTTTCCAGTTTTCAAACCTCGCGTGCCACCAATAGCAATTTTTTTATACAAATTTCATAATGCCAGAGCTCACCGGAAGTTTTATAAAAACCTTGTCCTGACAATAACGAACACACAAAAAAAGAATTATCCAATTTGGTGCAGTCGTTCGAAAGTTATGGGCTTAGCGACACATTCAGCGATTCATATATATTTTGAATTATAAAATTTGAAAGTGTATTTCATCACCTTTCCAAAAAAGTTTTTAGTTTTCGAATACATTCAGAAATATTGCATTTATTTGGATTTGATTGCAAAATGGAAATATTTTGACCTTCTGACAAAATATGGTCGAGGCCTGAGGGGTTAAGAAGACATGTATCAAAAAGAAAGTGTATTATCTCACAGTCCAAAGATTGGTCTACACGGAGCAAATTTGTCTTCCAGCAAGTTCGTTCCAATGCTCATTGGGTTAGCTAAGATTTAGGTAGGGGCCAGAGAAAAAACAAAAAACAATGGAAGGCTAATCTACTGTTATGATATATGAACGGAAGGCTAAACTACTGTTATTATATATGAACGGAAGAGTAATCTATTGTTTTTATATACAAACGGAAGGCTACTGTTATTATATATGAACGAAAGGCTAATCTACTGTTATTATATAGGATTGGAAGGCTTAATCTATTTTTATTATATGTGAACAGATGCTAATCTACTGTTATTATATTTATACATGAACAGAAGGCTAATCTACTGTTATTATTTTTATATATGAACAGAAGGCTAATCTACTGTTATTATATTGACTAGTATGTATCGATGTATGTATGTTTATTACTCTTTGACGCAATAACTACTGAATGGATTTTAATGAAACTTTACAATAATATAGCTCATACATCAGATTAACACATAGGCTATAGCTCAGAGCTCTGGCATTGTGAAATTTGTATTAAAAGAATTGCAATAGGTGGCACGGTTAATAAGATATCTATAATTCTTTATTCGATTCAAATTGTTAGGGGAGTACTTCAAATAAATGCGGGGGGTGGGAGAGGTGGAGTGGGAATCCCTCTAATACCATGCAAGCGAAGCCGCGGGTAAAAAGCTAGTATTTATATATGAACAGAAGAGAAGATGAGACAAACCTTCCTGAAGGCGGCCTCCTTGGCGTGGTAAGGCAGCAGCGAGCGCAGTCTCTCTATGGTCTTGGTGGTCAACATGGAGATTACGGGTATGATCATCTCTGCGGCCTGATGCAGCAGGACCTGAGACCAGAGTACACAGTCAGATAACAGCACTCCTAATATTACACCTTATAGCCCGTAGGTGGATGTTCAGCTCACCAGTCTGTTGAGCAGCGCGGGGGCGGGTAGCGAGTGCAGGAGGTGGAGCTCCAGGGGGGGCAGGCAGGGGGTCCGGGGCACTCGGGGGGTCTCCCGGCATAGCGCCACCGTGTGGGCAGAGCCACAAGCCACCATGCTGATCTTCTTGGACTGGGGACAGAAAACACTTGTTATCATTACCATCAACACAAAACCTTTTGCAACAACCATAACACACTTCAGGCGGGAAGGGTAGTTCTCCATTTTATTGTCCAGTTGATTAGTCAGTCATCTCCAAATACTGTGTTTTGAGATAATGAGGAAAACAACATTCGAATGCTCACCATAAATCAAAGATTATTTACACATGCCTGTTTTTTACATATTAAATCCTACTAATATTATAAAGGCGAAAGTTTGTATGCTTGTATGTGTGTTTGTTACTCTTTCACGCAAAAACTACTGAATGGCTTTTAATGAAATTTTACAATAATATAGCTCACACATCAGGCTAACATATAGGCTATAGTTCAGAGCTCTGGCATTGTGAAATTTGTATTAAAAAAATTGCAATAGGTGGCACGATTAGTAAGATGTCTATAATTCTTTATTCGATTCAAATTATTAGGGGAGACATACTTCAAATAAATGCGGGAGTGGGGAGGGGGGAGGGGGTATTGGGGGAAGAGGGGGGGGGGGAGGTGAAGTGGGAACCCCCCTAATACCATGCGAGAGAAGCCGCAGGAAAAAGCTAGTATGCTATAAAATAACACCGAGTATGACATTTTGAGATATGCTACTAGTGACCCAGAAAGCACCAACATTTTGTTTAATTCAATACAAATTTTAGTGCATTATAATTGATTGTGTGGTGTTTATGAGTAATCTGAGTATTGTACCAGATAGAGAGTACACTTTTACATATAATTGGAAATCTTCTTTATCTCTTTGTCTTTTGTGTGGAATAATATTTTATTAAAAGGAAACTCACACTTTGGCACTGGAGATGTGCAAATTTTTCTTTTTTTTAATAATGATTTGTACCAAAGTTAAAATAATTAATTTGTTAAGTATTAAAATACGTACATTTTTAACATATAAAACGTCACTAAATGGCCCAACACTGACTTTAACTTTTGTTTATGGAGTCCTGTTACAAAGTGGACTATAATTTTGGACAATATGTTCCTTGTTAACCTCCCCTCTGAGGTTCATACAAAAAAAATCTTTGCTTTTTTTTAAATGCGATTTTAACCCTTATGTATAAAGAAACTGTATGAAGGACAAGGTCAGAATCGCTTGCACCAATATCAATCTGGGACCTATGTTCTATTTGATTATTGTAACTATTTTGAATGATTTAAAAATAATTTTCTATGAAATTTGTGGGTGGCTATTGGCGGAAATGTCGATATTTTATGTTTTCAAATGAGTATAAAGGTCATTATTACTTTAAAAACTCCTTTGAATTGTGTTTTTTCATGTTGAGTATGTATTCAGGTTTGTGTAGAAATAATAAAATCAGTATATTTGTATAAGTATATATATTTTTTCAATTATTTCCAAAATGGGAGATTTTTTAAACTTCTTTTTCAGTTAGCTATTCTGGAAAAATTTCTTACGATATTATCATGTAATACACATGAATAATGAGATATATTATCTGGTAAACAGAAAACAATCGCAAAAAAAACAATCCCTTTGTTTTTATATGGATATTTAACTAGAACCCATCAAGGTAATTTTTGTGCAGTTTTTGAAACACCATCCAAACGTTCAACAGGTTAGAAGTGTGAAATTGAAAGTGATAAAATAAGATACAACCTGCAGAGCTAGGACGGGGCGGGGCCTCTGAGCAGCGGCGGTAGTCCCGTCTCCCAACTGGCCCTCGTCATTGTCTCCCCAGGTGAACACCTCCCCGGCGTCGCTGCACGCAACGCAGTGGAGGGATCCTTTAGGACATGAGATATATTCAATTAATGAAGACAATATTAGCGAAACACAATCGAAAATCTGAAACACAAAAATCAGAAAAAGATACGGTCACATCTGGAACTCAAACTCAGGACCTTCGGCTTTCCGGGTCGCAACTCTATCAACTGAGCTAAGAGAATGAGAATGTGAATTGCACAATCTGATTTTTAGTAATATTATCTTCTTATTCAACGACATTTCTTTTACGTTAGCTCCACACAGGAACCTTGAAGAAGAAAAATTTCCTCGGGTCTATGTCATCTTTGGGGATGCTGTGTGGATTGTCTTTTTAGTAAAAGGAAGGAGAGGACATTGAAAGGAAAAAGGTATGAGGGCTGGGTAGGAATCTGGAGATCAATGTGTTTAGGAGTAATGGACATGAATCCATCCCTCCCACCCGTGGTGCAAAGCGATAGGTCGAGAGTGTGACTAGGTTAGATCTCTCTCGACCAGTCTCTCCCGATCAGAACGCCGCGTAGAAGGTGGGCAAAGGCATTAGCCGCCAAGACCAAGATAAACCTCACCCTATGAACTCGGGCACACCTACTAAGTTACCAAACGTAGCGAACCACTCAGGGTGGTGACCTAAGGCAGAGGTGTTGGTTATCCATAAATGGGTCTTAGGGCGGCAGCACCATACCCGCCTCCCAAATTGAATTGGGAAATTATATCAAACAAAAAATTACAACATTTTTGCCACAAAATGAACGATCTTCGCTGGTTTCACATACACTTTTAGAAACTTGTACAACAAGTACATTTTAAGATTTTCACGGCTAAAAGTATTTTCGTTATTTGTTTTTGGGGTGTTATGCCGTGTTGCACTACCTCCTTCTTTAGCCAACGTTTCACATCTACCGGATCTGCTCTGATGATGGACACTGCAACGCTGTCCGAAACGTTGGCTAAAGAAGGAGGTAGAGCAACACGGCATAACACCCCAAAAACAAATAACGAAAATTGTACAACAAGTTTAAATCAAGTTAAAAATGATTAAATTGATGGGTATAACCTAATTATAATAATTATGGGTATAACCTCCAAAGTTAATCCAATAAATTAGAAGGTTCCATGATGGCTCAGAATCATGCAATTTCAACACACAACAAAAATTGAAAAATAGCCCATAACCTAACCTAATTTTGGATAAGTTTTAAGATTTTCACGGCCAAAAACATGTCACACATCTACCGGATCTGCCCTGATGATGGACACTGCAACGATATCCGAAACGTTGGTTAAAGAAGGAGGTAGCACAACACGGCATAACACCCCAAAAACAAATAACGAAAATAACCTAATTTCATTCATTCACTTTTAATGACTTCAAAGGAGGTGTTGAAATTGCATGTTTCTGAGTTATCCGGTCATCAAAATATCATTGCCTGAGATTAACCCTTGTGCGACGGGTCAGATATTTGCTAATTGTTCCCTAGAATGGGTGTGAATTTAGTGTAGTTTGTCTATTACCTGTGGCGATGGATATAATCTTGTAGCCTTGCAGCGCGTGCACCTTCCTGGGTCTCCTCACGTGGTCAGCACTCCCGTGTCCCAGCCGGTGATAGTCCCCTTTTCCCCTACAACACACAAACAATATACTTTCATTAACCATGTTATATAAATAGTGTTTGTCTATCTACTGTCACATCTATCAAGGACCTTAGGGTCACTCTAGACTGCAAACTTCCTTTCCGTGATCACATTAATAATATCGGAAATAAATCACTTAAACTACTTGGCTTCATTCATAAAATTACCTCCGATTTCAAACATATAAGTACACATAAAACTCTTTACTGTTTGCTGGTTCGCCCTCACCTTGAATATGCTAGTGTCATTTGGTCTCCTTTCTATGCTATCCACATTTGTCACATCGAATCCATACAACATCGTTTCCTAAGAGGAATTGCTTGGAGGTTGGGTCTTGAAAGAGGCGAGTACTCATATGATGAAATTGAACACATTTTAAACATTTCTTCCTTAGAAAAACGTAGAAAGGACTCTGATCTAATTTGCATATTTAAAATTATCAACAGTGTTAGTGATACACCTGCTTTGTTACAACTCGTCCAGTTCAACATCTCTTCCCGTAGACTCCCAAATAATGAATTGCTGTTCCTCAATCAACTAACTAACTAACCATCACGCCGTTTCACCGCAGGGGTAGGCAGAGAGGACGGACTGCCAAACAACTCCCTCTTGGCACACACTCCTTGCCTCACTCACATTCATACATCGTCTCATCCATACATTCCTCAATCAACATTTTACTATAAAAACACATAAATTTGTTTAAGACCACTTTTATTTTAAAACACTCTACCGGTTTCAGAAGCACCCTTCCTTCATCAGGAGAACATTATAACTAAACTATGATACAGAATGTTAGGTGTTTGAGTGGGAGGTGAGCAAAGGGGTGGGGGTAATTACGGGATTTCCGGAAAGAACAGAGCGGTTAATTGGAAAAATATTTAGAATGGGACTGAAAGATAAATTAATTTGGTTATTCAAAATACTAGCATTATTATTTAGGGATTTTCTGATTTCTAGTGCTTCTAAATTATCTAATTTTTTGCTTTTATTATTACGGTGAAGAATTTTAACCCCTGTGTCCTTATTAAAAGTGTGATCTGTGGAAATTAGGTGATTAGCAAACTCTGAAAAATTATTATTATTTAAGCATCTTAAATGTTCTGTGATTCTAATGTTTACATTTCTAGTTGTTTTACCTATGTAGAACGAAGGACAATCATTGCAACATAGTTGGTAAATGCCTGAGTGGCTTAATTTATGATCTCTATCTTTAGTGTTTTTTAGTAATTTACCTAAATTGTTATCAGTATAGAACGCGGGTTTAATGTGGGCAGGCAAGTTTTTTGTAGAAAGTGAGGAAAAATTGGACATATATAAAATTCTGCGCCATTGAACGGGATTTATTATTTTATTATTATTTTCAGGTGCACCAAATAAAAATGTATTAGTTGAGATGAGTTTAAGTTTCTTATTTAGGATTTTATCAATTAAATTTGTGGAATAACCATTATTTAGAGCAATTTGTTTAATTTTTGAAAGTTCAATCGCGAAATTAACAGATGATAGAGGGATTTTTACTAGCCGGTGCACCATTGAATGATAAGCAGAATGTTTATGAGAAGCCGGATGATTTGACGTATTATGTATAGTTATATCTGTGTATGTCGGTTTACGAAAAATGTTAAAATCAATTCTATTATTTATTGAAGTAAGTGTTAAATCTAAAAAATTAATCGATGCATTACTGCCTACCTCTAAAGTGAATTGGATGCTTTTATGGAATGAATTGATAAGAAGAAGGAATTTAGACAGTTGCCGCTCTGTTCCTGTCCAGATACAGAAGATATCGTCCACATATCTCTTCCATGTTAGAACATTATTTAAGAGTGAAGAATTACAATTAAAAATCTTATTTTCTAAGTTATCCATAAAAATGTCTGCTAACAGGGGACTCGTTGGAGCCCCTATCGGAAGGCCTTGATTCTTATTTATTTATTTATTTATTTATTTATTTCTATGCTTTTACATACAGTTAATAAATACAATGATATACAGTTAATAAGTGCAATGACAATGACATTAGGTGGAAGTAAAACAAAAATATTCTTAATATGAAACATAGTAGGTAGTAGAGTGAAATGTGATCGGCAACTGTATGTAATTAGTTAAAACGAATGTGGTTATGGATTGTGAACACCTCACTGGGAGAACCCGTGCTGAGGTGTACGCATGTATTATCATGCCATCATAAGTGATAGCACAGTATCCCCCTTGAGACTCTCAAGGAGGACTCCGTGGTACCACCCATGGTGGCAGTATTGTACATATAGTAGGTGTAGGTAGCTGTGTTGAGATAGTCATCATAATATTATGCAGACACAATGTAGTAAGTTGAGGTAAGTTGAGCATCATAATATACTAAAGTCGCAATGGATAATACATTATAGTAAAAAGAAAAAAATAAAGAATATACAAGAAGAGTGAACTTGAGAGCAGTTGTGACGAAAAGAGAATAAAAGAAACAAACAAAAGTAGATGATATTAGTGCCAATATTTTAAAAATAGTTATGCAATATTAATCTATTTTGTAGATCTAGATCTAGTGGTATAATTTAAATACCAAGTTAATTTTTATGTTTGGTTTGGAGTAAATAGGTTTTGGAAAAATAGTGTTCCTTTAGTTTTTATCCAGTCTGTGATTTGTTTTTTTAGTTTATATGTTGGTGAATAATCAGCAAGTTGTTTTAAAGAAGGTGGCATGCTGTTATATAGTTTGATGGAATAGTAGTTAAAGGATCTTTGTCCGTGGGTCGTGTGCTTTAGCGGGATGTTAAGTGTTAGATTTATTGAAGACCGGCTTGTTATTGAGGACTGAGAAAGTAAAGGGATATGCAGTTTGAATTTGAAGAGGTGAAGAATAGACGATTTAGCGTAGAGTTGTCTGATTGACAAAACGTCGAGCATCTTGTAAATTTTTTCAGAGTTTGTATCATACGCTACTTGAAGAATTAGTTTGATTGTTGCCTTTTGTGCTTTTTCTAGTGGATCTAGAGAAATATTACTTGCACTTCCCCAAGACAGAAGACCATACATGATTATAGATTGGGAAAGAGCAAAGTAAATAGATCTTAGTATAGTGCGTGGGAAGATGTTTTTTATATTATTTAAGAGATACATGATTTTTTTAAGCTTGGATGTAATTAAGTTGATGTGGTCATTCCAGCGTAGGTTTTCGTCAATTATGACGCCTAGATATTTTATTTGTTTGACATTTTCTATGATTTCGCATTTGCATATTGAGGAGGGTTGGGAGCAGTCGTGTATTTTCAGAGCGAAGGTTGGAGGAGGTTGACCTCTTTGAGTTATACTGTGTGTTATGAATTTAGTTTTTTTTGTATTTAGAGTAAGTTTGTTTTCATTGAGCCATTGTTTGATGACAGCAAGACTTTTCTCAGCTTTAAGGAATGCCTTGATCCATGAGTCAGCTTGACAAAGTATTACGGTGTCATCAGCGAATGTCACAATGTTGCCTTCTGTAATTAGTTCACAGATATCATTGATGTAGATAAGAAACATTAAGGGACCTAGAACACTACCCTGGGGCACTCCGTAACTGATCGGAAGGGGTTCACTTTTCACTTTGTTAATAATGACTTGTTGAGTTCTCTCTGACATAAAACTTTTCAGTAAGTTAAGTTCATTTCCAGTTATGCCAAGTTTAATAAGTTTCTTAAAAAGTATATTGTGAGATATTGTATCGAAGGCTTTACATAAGTCTAGGTATATTGAGATTACTTTTTTTTTTGAGTCAAGGTTAGAGTTAATAAAGTCTGTTACTGAGGTTAAAGCGTGTTGTGTATTACTGTTCTTTCTAAAGCCATGCTGGTTCTTCGAGAGTAGATGGTTTGTTTCTAGGTAGTGGTAGAGCTGTTCTTTGATGGCTTTTTCCAGAATTTTGGACATAGTATTTAGAAGAGTGATGGGTCTGTAGTTGTTGATGTCATTTTTAGGTCCTGACTTATAGATAGGAATTACCAGTCCATTTTTTAAGCAGCTAGGGAAAATACCTTCTTTTAGGCTACGATTTATCAGGTATGTAAGTGGATTGAGGAGTTGGTCACTTAGAGTTTTAATGGTTTTAGCGTCTATGTAGTCAGTACCTACAGCTGAGCTATTCTTTAAGGATTGTATTATTTTAGATGTATTTTCACATGAGATGGTTTGGAGTTTAAATTGTATATCATTATTGGAGTTAGGAGTATCTTGTTGGATAGATGAATGTAGATTCTCTGCCACAGTACTTGTAATGTTTTCTGCCAGAATGCCTCCAATATTTGTGTAATGATTGTTAATGTAATTTAAAACTAATGTGGGATTGTCGTGGAAGAGGATTTCTTCATTGTTAATGACAATATTTTTGATATTATCATCATCGAATTTATGAGTGCAAGTACTTTCCTTTAGTATTGACCATACACTTTTGGGATCGTAATTGGATTCTATCAGTTTATTTTTGAAGTGTAGCTCTTTAGCTTTTCGTATAATTAGGGTGCATAGATTTCTATATCTTTTGTAGAATGAGTAGAGAGTAGTATCAGAAGGGTTGAGTTTGACTTGTTTGTGTAACTTATCTCTTTTTTTAATACAGTTTAAGATGCTTTGAGTTATCCAAGTTTTTAGTTTTTTTTGGCGGTGGGGAATAATTTTTGTTGATGTTTTAGTATTTTGCGTGATGATGGTTTGTAGGTATGTAATAAAGTAGTGCCAAGCCTTATCTGTTGACGTTATACTCCTTAAATGCTCCCATGATTGTTCATCTAAACATGATTTTATGTTGTCATAGGCAATATTCTTAATTGTGAAATGGCGTTGAGTAAGCAAATTTGGAGTTGGTGTAGTCAGGCCTAGTAAAGTTGTGTAGTGGTCCGTAATGGAGGATTCGTAGACTATGCTTTTGATATAATGTTTTGATTTTACCATAATGTGGTCTATACAAGACTCAGTGTTATTGGTTACTCTAGTGGGGGTATTAATAGTACTGAAGATACCATGTTGCATCAGCATCAAAAGGTAATCGTGGTTTTGTGGGTGACCATTAGGCAGTAGATTAATATTAAGGTCACCGGCTATTATGATATTTTTAAAGGAATTTAATTTATTAAGATGACTATTAAGGGAAGATATGAATGGTGCGATATCATAGGTGGATGGTGATCTGTATAGTGCAAGTATACAAGTTTCTTGGTTGACGATTATTTGTAAACAGTTTGAGTTATCAATGAAAATTTCAGAAACTAAACTACTAAGGTTGTTATGAAGATAGACCACAACACCGTCATTTTGTTTTTTATTATTTAATGTGTGGTACTGGGTGTAATTTTGTTTGTGTTTCTGGGTGAAGGCGTTTGTAATCCAACATTCTGTAAGAATAATGATATTAAAATCTGTAGTAAAAGTGTTGGTTAGGATGTCGAGTTCATCGTAATTTTTGTTGAGAGAACGTATGTTTTGATTTAGTATAGTTAGTGAAGGTGGGCTAGTGAGGATTGTATCACATAATTTCTGATCCGCAGTAGTGTAATGGTGGTGCAAGTTATTAAGATTCATTTTCAGTAGGTCAGCCATGTTAATATTCAGGAAATTAGAAAATGTAAATTTGATGGGTTAGTGATTTATGGATGAGTCCCCATTTTTTTAAGATCATTTTCGTGTCTAATCTGGATGGTTTTTTCCCCGGGTCCTTTACGTACAAGCAGTCTACTCGCTTTGAACCACACGAATTGGAAAAGAGTTTCTTTGGCAGTTTGTTTGGTTTTCCACAATAGTTCCTTAAAGTAAGGTGAAAGCACTTCACTGATGTAAATCGGCGAACTCAAGTTAAGTGTTTTGGCCGCACTTTTTACTGAGAGAATCGAATCCCTAGTTTTAGGGTTGCGAAAAGCGATATGCAGTTTGTCCGGGGTGTTACGTCTGCGGTCTTGGGTCCTGGTCACCATACGAATGTCCTGTTGTAGCAGGGGCAAGCCCAGCAAGCTGGCTACCCGTAGTACAGCTTCCGTAGGTTGTTCGCCCGGCTGCAGCTCCACTCCCGCCATCTCCACACTGTCAGATAACTTCTCTTGCTCGAGTTCTGCAAGTCTACACTCAAGGCTAGAAATTCTAATGTTATTCTTATCGTTCACCTCACGTAAAAACTTGGTTTCTTTATGCAGATCCTGCATTTGTTTGAAGCTCGACACAAGGTCTTCATACTGGTTACAGATGAATTCGCTGCTTTTCTTTAAGTCTCTTATTTCTTCTTCAAACATTTTTTTCATTTCAGTAATTTTGTTGTCAAAATGTTTGGTGATTCGTTCGAATAAGACATCAGTTTCTGAACCGGACTTCGAGGATGGTGAGCTCGATCGGCTTTTGCATTTCGGACAGTTCCAAGTTAATTTATTTTTAACCGCCATTCTTTTGAAATTTGTATCGGTGATGTTGACACAGGTATTATGAAACGCGGTATTGCAGATTCTGTTGGTAGACACTGTTGTTATATTGAAAATAATTTTGCTTAAGGCACATGTTGAATAAACGAGACAGGTCATTAATCATATCAGTATCCAAATTGGAGGAATTTAAAATATCTACAATAATTTTTTGGCAATCAGTAGTTGGAACACTTGGGAACAAATTAACAACATCAAAGGAAATTAATTTAGCATTATCGGGAATAACCAAGTCCTTAATTGCATTGATCAGTTCAAACGAGTTCTTAATTGTATACTTTGGGGAAAATACATTAATATTATTAAAGACATTAGTAATGTGAGTAGCTATTATGAAATTCGGGGAAGCACAACATGATACAACAGGTCTGATGGGTTTATGGCTTTTACTAGATATGTATTAAGCACCAAAATATCAAACATTTTATATGTTGTAAGTAAAATAGGAAAAATGAGAGATTTCTTACAATCAAACTGATTGATCAGTTTTGTAAGATTTAAGTAAGAGAATTTATTGTACAATTAATAACTAAATAAACACATTTAAAAAAAAAAAAAAAAAAAAAAAATGTATTTTCAAAAATCCTATTAAAATAACATTTTACTAATTATGGATACCATTCTCCCTCATCCAGAATATCAAAACTTGTCAACGCATGTTAAAGCATTAGATTTTTTTGGTGTAAAACTACATGACTTTCGGCAGTCGATACGCAATATTTAAATGCTTCTTCATGCTTTGACTTGTAGTGTCTTCTATATGTACTTTTTACATTTAATATTGTCATTACTATTAATTTATATGTGCTCTCCCTTCATTGTCATCTCTGTTTTTTTTTTTATTCATGTTATTATTATGTTTTCAATGGACTATTGTCCGTAAATTAATAAATAAATAAATAAAGCATTTCGAACAAGGTTTTTTTCAAATTGCGAATTGAAACTTTGGATTCATAAAGATGTACATTGGAATTATTAAGCAGTTAACTTTTAAATTTGAATATAAAGCGTGGAGTTTTTTTCTTTCTAACACCGTTTATTTATTTAATTTTATTTATTTATTTAAACGCCCATAGGGCTTTTACATAGAATGCAGTACATTTTTTTTAATTACAGTAAAAAGAATGAGTTTACAAATTACAAGTAACATAATATATGCTAAAAACTAAATATAGGTTACATAAAATATAAACGTTAAAAAAAATTAATAAAATTAGGTTACATAAAATATAAGCGTTAACAAAATACAGGTAACATAAAATTAAGAAACAAAATATAGGAGTTGAGATAAAGTAGGTAATGTTTAAAAATGTTGTTCACATTAGTTTATAGGATAGGTAGAAATACATAGTTGACATATATGGCGTTTGAAGTTTGCGAAGTTCAAATTATTGTCAAATACATCCATATTGTTTAAGTATTTGTTAACAAGACTATGCAAACATTGTATTGGAGAATGTAAATCATAGTTCGAATGAGATGTAAGTATATAAAATGTCAATGTTTGTCTAGTTGTTCGTGTAGGTACACGTAGATTTATTAATTGCAGGAGTTGACGGCCGGCGTAGTGCAGCGGTAAGGCGCTTGACTCGCATTCCGAAGGTCGCGGGATTGAATCCCGTCGTGGCAAATAATTTGTGTATTTCACAATTTATTCATTTAAAATAATATATAGTATATTTGCGGCACGTTCCAGAATGGAAGATACTCTCAGTATCACCCTGGTGTAAGACCACCATTCAGAATTGAAACGTTGCTTGAAATGGCTTCTGCCGTGTTTGGTGACCAGATCTGAATAGCCAGGTACTTCCCCACCATCCTCTTCCCTATCTCCTTCCCCTCCCCACTGCCTTCAGCCTCACAACATGCCCCAATTGGGGATGCCATAGTCCCACTGGATCCAGACGGGAGCAGTTGGGACTCTTGTGCGGTATTCACATAAAAACAAAAAAAAAGTTCACAACTGTCGAATTTAGAGTTTAATAATTTTAATAAAAAGGTTAGGTCGTTTATTTTTAACGTAGTTAGTATTAGTATTCATTAACGACGGGTAAGATCATATTTGTAACCATGATAGTAAGGGAGACAACGATTTCTATGAGATATATTTGATTTATTCCGTAAACCCAACAAATAGTCCTGACTGGTTAAATGCATTGAAAATAACAAGACAACTCACCAAGTGTAGACACTTCCGGATCTGGTCAGCGCCACGGAGAACTGGGATCCACACTCCACTCTCGCCACTCCCAGCCCCGCCAGCGACTCTATCCGCAGCGGGACCTTGCAATTGTCAGATCCACCGCGCCCTGGAACTCACAAACAGAAAAAGTCAAATAAAATAATACAGCCTCCGTGGTCTTGACCAGTAATCTGAAGGTCACGGGTTCAAATCCGATCGACCAATTTTATTTGATTGATTTGTATTATTTCACAATTTAATCATTTAAAATAATATAAGGTATATTCTTTCCGAAAATCTGGAAACAGAAAATTCAAAAAAAGATATTGCCACCTCTGGGACTCAAACCCAGGACCTTCAGCTTTCCGGGCAACTGCGCTAACCACTGCACCGTACATCGACATATCAACATCAGTGGCCTGGAAAGTCGAAGGTCTGGGTTCGAGTCCCAGAGGTGCCAATATCTTTTTCTGATTCTGTTTCCAGATTTTCGATTGAGTTTTGCTAATATTATGCTTATATAAGTTAAGAATAAAAATAATATATTCCTTCCCATCTCCTTTCCCCTCCCCACTTCCTTCAGCCTCACAACATACTCCAATTGGGGATGCCATAGACTCACTGGTTCCAGACGGTAGCAGTTGAGACATTTGTGTGGTATCCATGTTAAAAAAAAATACAATACAAAAGGGGATTAGTGGATAAATGACTCACCTAGCTTGCCGTAATCTCCGTCTCCCCAAGACCAGACGTTGTCATCGTCAGTGACGCACAGCGTCTGCGCATCCCCCGAACCGCAAGCAACATCTACCACGCGGTACCCAAACAGAGCCTCCACCTGCAAACACACGTGAATCGGTTCATTCAATTGTACACACATGGATAAACTGAATACACCTTTAGATGGCAGACTCACCAGTTTGGGAACCAGCTGGTCCTCCGAGTCCCCGTGACCCAGACGACCGTAGCGCCCCTTGCCCCACGTGTAGAGCTGCCCGGCCGCAGTGATGCACGCTGAGTGCGCTCCACCGCATGCCACATGCGTCACCTCGATGCCCACCAGCGCGTTGATCAGCTTGGGCCGGTCGTATTGTCTGCAATACAATATATGAGGAACACATTCTGTAGTGTTTAGACAACAGTTCTCCAACTCACCTTGGAAGGAGATTACTTATTTGGAAAAAGTAAAGTTCTTTTGTATTAATCTATTATTCATTTCACCTTACGTTTTTTCTAACTAAAATTACTGATAAACAAAAAACAATTAAAACATACACATATTTTATTGGACAAATGTTAATGTCACCTCACTTTTTTATCATTTCTTGTAAAAATAATTATTAAAAAATTCACAGTTTCACAATTTTTTTTCAAATTACATTCGGAAACTTTGGTTTCATATATGTATAAATTTTAATTCTTCGGTGGTTAAGTTTTTGATTTAAAAGCGTGGTGTTTTCTTTTTCTAACACTGTTTAGATCATGGCAGTAAGGGAGACGTAATGATTTCTTTGAGACCTGTTATGTTCAATTTGTCGTTATTTTATTGGTCAATGACATAGATATTCTATCACTGTCATATATGTATTTATAAAGACTGTTTATAACGCTAATAAATAAAATAAAGTATGTAAAATTTTTGTTATTTGTTTTTGGGGTGTTATGCCGTGTTGCGCTACCTCCTTCTTTAGCCAACGTTTCGGACATCGTTGCAGTGTCCATCATCAGGGCAGATCCGGTAGATGTGTTATTCTAGTGGGTGAAAATAAAGACACTGCAACGTTGTCCGAAACGTTGGCTAAAGAAGGAGGTAGCGCAACACGGCATAACACCACAAAAACAAATAACGAAAATGCTTTTGGCCGTGAAATTCTTAAAACGTATCCAAGTATGTAAAAGCTTTCAAAGTACTCCGCAAGATGTTAGCAGGGAAGTACTTGTCTGCGTGACTGACAGAGGCGCTGGGATCGCTTCTGCCGAGCTTAGTGGTTGGCTGCAGCGAGCCGCGATTTAATCTTGCTTCCTTCCAGTTAGATTGGCTAGTTTGTAGCCTTCTTATTGTAAATATACCAGATTGTCAACAGAATCTACTGATCATTGAGTTATTCTCCACAAGCAAAGTATCGATGTATTTTAAAGTTCAGAACACCACAAGACCTAAATGAGCTGTTCCCAAAACGCAAACAAATTAGTGTGAGAGGTAAAGCTGTAAGTTAATTGAATAACTTACACCCTATTTCCATGTCCCAGTTTTCCGTCTTCCCCTTCTCCCCAACTGTAGACGGCGCCCTCTGCCGTCATGGCCAGGCAGTGCTTCCCTCCCGAGTTACAGGCCACCTGCACAAACAACACACAATGGTAACCAAACAGAATTAAATCAGTACAGAGTGGCGCCCAACGTGGGGCTAAATCACTCAAATCAATAATACAAAGACATTATTTAAAATAACTAACCTTTGTAATGTAGACATGTTGAATTGACTCTAGGAGCGTAGGAACCAGTACAGAATCTATTCCACCAATTCCCAATCTTCCTCCTGCGCCATAACCTAAAATAGATAAATTAAAATAAATCGTACAAAATTTTGCACGCACTGCGTTGTGATACATAACAAATGCCGAATAAAATATCAGAATGACACGACGCTTCCTGTGAATGACTTGCGCATTTGTGGATGAAAGTTCGATGAGAGAGAAGTAGCGCCCCATCTGTCAAAAAACAACTAACGAAAATACTTTTGGCCGTGAAAATCTAAAATCATATAAATAATCTCGTTATTTTTGAAATACGAACAACGGTTAATAATAATAATAATAATAATAAGTTTTTATTAATTTCTTACACATTACAAATTTAGATTTAATACATATAAGAAATTACGTTATACATATAAATAGTATACAAAAAAAAAAGAATTTTTTTTACAAATATTTATACATAAAAAAGAAACATCAAGAAATAAATCAATTTCAAAAAAAATAAATTTTTTCAGGCAGTGGTGAAAGATCTCGTCAATGTGGAGAGACTCTTTCAAGAATCAAAAGAATTTCACTTTTGAACCTCTCCTCACTGACGCCAAACATATCAATCTCGGAGGAGATTTGGTTCAGGAGCAATATACTCCTTCCTACCGGGAGAACCATTGGCAGGTTAGTTCTACAGGCAGGAAGATAGAATAATCTATGCTGACGTTGTCTAAGATAGTCATCCGGAACATAGAGGCTCACGCGCTCCAGAATGGCTGAGTTCTCGATATAGCCACGCAGCAGTCTGAATAAGTGGGTAGCAGCGTACCCCTCCCTTCTAAGCTGCAGGGAGTGGAGTCCCAGCATGCCCAGAAGAAAGTTCGTCGGGTAGAGCCATGGATAGTGGCCGTACTCCCTCATGTAGAGAAATCTTAGAAACTTTTTTTGAATCCTCTCCAACATGAGGGAGCATCCCACCTCATGAGGATTCCAGATAAGCGAACCACTCTCCAGCCTACTGCGGACCAGGGAGAAGTATAAAATCCTCAGAGCACGGGTATCCCGAAAAGCTCTGACGGTTCGGAGAACAAACCCTAACATTTTTAAGGCCGACTGGCAAACCCCTTCGATATGAGGACGAAATGTCAGCTTATTTTCATACATAATCCCAAGATCCTTTATATTCGAAACTCGGTTGAGATTATGACCGAGCATAGTATACCTGTAGTAGGTGAGACTAAATGCTCTGGTAAAAGTCAGAACAACGCACTTCGAGACATTGAAATGAAGCTGGTTTTGTTGACTCCATTCTGAAATGTTATCAACATCAGCTTGAAGGCGCAGGCAGTCCTCAATATTTCTTATTAGAAGAAATAATTTTAGATCGTCAGCGAACAACAGAAAGCGAGAAAAACGAATGACTCCAGCAATGTCATTAATGAAAATAGAAAAGAGAAGAGGCCCTAAGATTGAACCTTGGGGAACCCCTGAAAAAACAAGAAACTCAGCAGATTGGAAGATTCCGTGGGTGACAAATTGCTTTCTGTTCCTGAGGTAACTTATAAAAAACTTTAACATCCGAAGGGAAAAACCTATCTGGGCAAGTTTTATGAGTAAGATATCATGATTCACAGTATCAAAGGCTTTGGAGAAGTCATGATACGAACAGTCTACTTGGTATCCACTGTCTAGGGACCTAGCAACATAGTCGGTGAAAACCATCAGATTGGTTTCAGTTGATCTTCCTTTCCTGAAACCATGCTGTTCTGGGATAATGTATGCGTCTATCTGAGGCATAATGAATTTATAAATTAATTTTTCAAATAGTTTAGCAGGAGCTGATAGTATGGCAACTGGTCGATAGTTTTCGATTAACTTTCTAGAACCATTCTTAAAAATAGGACATATGTTGGAAGTTTTCCATACTTCAGGAAAAGTAGAAGTACTAATAGCTAGGTTAAAGATAAAACGTAATGGTGTTTTTAGGAACTCGGCGCACCCTTTAATAAAAAATACGGGAACGAAGTCTGGTCCGATAGAGTGGGAGTTCTTCATGAGTCTTATGGCACTCATCACGTCAGATTCGGTAAATAAACCTAAATCGACGTTTGTAGCTCCTCTGGTATTAAATGTGGCCGCATTATTAATGTCTAGAAGTGGAGGGTCTTTATTGTAGACCGAAATAATGTTAAATTTGTTCATACAAAAATACTAAAATCGCGATTAAAAAGTGGGAGGGTCGCGATCAAAAAACGGGAGGGTGGGGGTAGGAGGGTGAAAATTTGAGGTTATAGGTATTTTTTGAAGCCAAATAAAAAAAATCTGGATAGGGGCACCCTAATCACCTAGCGGTAAGAAATATACTTTATGACCTATTCTCATACCTACCAAATATATATAAAAAATTTCATAAAAATCGGTCGATAAAAATCGTTTCATAAAAATCGATCGTTTGGGAGGAGTGCGACCACAAACTCCGTGACATGAGATTTTTATATAAATAGATTACATAAAATTATTCAAATTCAGCGTTAAAAAGTGGGTAGTGGCAGTAGCGACATCTAGTATTTCAATGATAAATCCTGTCCATTCTGCGTAGTGTAGTCTTTGTGAGGTTAATATGTACGTTAGAATGATGAAAGTGAAGTTAGGTTAGGTTATAGATACCTGTAGCGTAGAGCTTCCCGTCATGCGTGACGGCCAGCAGGGTCTGCTCGCCGCCCACCAGCTGTGCAGGACGCAGGGCAGAGAGCGCCTCGCAGGCAGCGGGCAGCTTCACCTTAGCGCCCTCCACGCCGCCCAGTTGCCCCCGATGGTTATGCCCCCAGCCGTACACCACACCGCCGCCTCCTCCCCACCACAGGGACCAGTCCTGGGGCCTCCTAGTAGGGTAACACACAGGCACACACATACATCAGTTTCATTTGGGGTAAGAATAATGTTGCATCCAAAACTATTTCCGTAATACAGCTTCAGATGCACTTGGAAATGGACTGTAAATAATAAACAAAATGGCGTTTACTGGAATTGGTGATATGTGTATGGGAAAAATAATGGATTACAAGGAAAAATCTCTTACACACAACACAATGACAAACAAAGTTTACTAGCTTTTGCTAGTAAAGTTTATAACCGCGTGAATCCTGCGTGGTTGTTACTTTGAAACTGGCGTGAGGGGTACTTATTCGAGTCAACATAGAATATTTTCGATTCCTTATGTTGTCGGTGGTATACTTGCTAATGAAAGGAGCATATCTATGGAAAAAGAACTTAATTTTAACCGTAAACAACTGATGAAAAAGCAAAAATATTTAAAAAAATTATTTTAACATCGTTCTACAATCTGCGACAATCGTGCGACATCTATGGTCATAATAGATAAAGCATTTCAATAGCTTCGTTTTAAAATAAATGGCTGGCTAAGAAAATGTTTTAAATAATTACAATAAATATTTTACGAATGGTAGGAAAATGTGGGAAGACCCAGACTGAGGTGGGAAGACGAAGTAAGAGGGGATGCAGCACAGCTTCTCCAGGTACCAAATTGGAAGTCAGCCGCTGAGGACAGGAGGAGTTGGAGGCGACTGTTGCAGGAGGCCAAAGCTCGATATGGGCTGTAGGCTGTAGCGCCATCGAAGAAGAAGGAGGAAAATGTGGTCCAATTTTGGACCGCTATCAATCACAAAAAAATAAAAGTGGTCCATTTTTCGACCATAGATGCTCGCTCCATTGGTTATATCAAGGTCAGAGAAGTAGACTGACTTGTTGAGCCACTGCAGAAGCTGCTCATCGTGCTGCTTGGTGAGGATGGAGTGGTCCTCCCAGGGCGGGGGGCCCTCCGGATCGGGCCCGTCAGCCCCCAGCTCCGCGATGCGCTTCCGGACATCGGTGCAGAATGAAGGTGGCAGAGGGGTCCTGCAATGTTCAGAGTACATATTGTTACATTTTAATATTGATGAAATAATTATGAAATAACTCCTACGCCAAGCTCTAGAGCTAGCAATCTTGGTGAAGAAATTCATTAAAATATGTATTTCATTATTTTGTTTTACCATAATATTATGTTCAATACTGTAGCAATGTTATAAATTAAACAATAAAATAAATAAATTATTTATGCGCATAATAATTAAGGTGACCCGACAACTCAGAATCAGGCAATTTCAACACTCCTTTGAAAAGTTATTAAAAGTAAAGAAAAAAAAAAAATGTTAAATAGGTTACGTTAGGTTAGGGGCTATTTTAGTTTTTTTTTACATTAACTCCCCACAGGAGGCCCTAAGGAAAATAATTCCCCTCAGGGGCTATGTTACCTTTGGAGATGCTGTGTGGAGGGTGATTTAAGAAATGGAAGGAGAGGAAGTTCTGGAAAGGAACAAGGTGTGAGAGGTGGGGTTAGGGTTTTTCCCTTCCCGTGTTATTTTAAAAAACGAAATGAAATAATTGGTGACCCCTGGTCTAGACCCTCCAATGTCCATGCATACGGGATTAGTAAGCAGTATGCAAGTACTTATATAGACCCTCCAATGTCCATGCATACGGGGTTAGTAAGCAGTACGTAGGTACTTACATAGACTCCTCCAATGTTCATGCATACAGGGTTAGTAAGCAGTATGCAAGTACTTACATTAACATAATACAAAAGAGAAATAGAAGTAGCAGTCCGTGGAATAACTCTTCTGAAATAGGTAATATAAAAACAGAGATAAAAGCTAGCGTAATATAATGATGTACAAGCTATTTGTGAGGAGATGATTCACCTGTTGATGAGGGCTTCGGCGGTGCGCATGGCGAGGCAGTACCTGCGCAGCCAGCCCCAGCGCGGGGCCTCGGGACCAACGCACAGAGCCTTGTCCAGCTTCAGGGTGCATGCCAGCGCTGCCAACTCCTGGGGAACACAATGCGTTAGAACAAAGATTTCATTTGCTAACAATATATGTAATTAAAGTATAAATATTGAGGAACGAATATGTTTTTTTTAAACGACTTCAAAAAGGAGGAGGTTCTCAATTCGACTGTATTTTTTTTTTTTTTTTAATGTTTGTTACCTCAGAACTTTTGACTGGGTGAACCGATATTGATGATTCTTTTTTTATTTGAAAGCTGGTGCTTCCCGTGTGGTCCCATTTTAATTTGGTCCAGTTCTGACATTGGCATCCATGAGAAAACCATATAAGTCTTAAATTTGCATTAAGTATGTGCGCGACAAATGGACGAATAACTCAATATCACGCCAACCGATTTCAATGATTCTTTTTTTATTGGAAAGGATGTACTTCAAGGGTAATTTGATGAGAGTTTGGTTAGGTTTTGATTATCGGATCCATGACAAATTAATGAAACTCGGCCGAATCTCTTAATTTGATCCTACCGTCGCTATGGTCAAATTATGTCTGTCTCATATGAGCAGCACGTTTAGTAGGTTTACCCATATTCAGACAAATTAGTTAGTGTACTTCAGATTCACTAAAAATCAAAAAATAAACCAAAATTTTAACAAAACAAAAAAACGACTTCAAAAAATGCACTAAAAAGTAAAAAAATAATTTTGTATTCTTCTACAACTTCATAATCAACTTACTTTTTCTAATCATCAATATGTAGGTACGATTGTTATTTTTGGAGTCGGTGTCAGCAAAGGTACCCGGCGTGTTCAAAAGTACTTGACAGCTCCCCGCGTCGCCGCGGCCCCGCTCTCGCCTCGTTAAGTCGCTTGTGCGACACAAGCACATCTAACCATTAACTATGCATGTAGTTACAAACCTACCTTGACTGACACCGAATCCAAAAGTAACAATCGTACCTACATATTGATGATTAGAAAAAGTAAGTTGATTATGAAGTTGTAGAAGAATACGAAATTATTTTTTTACTTTTAAGTGCATTTTTTTAAATAGTTTTTTCGTTTTCTTAAAATTTTTGTTTATTTTCATTAGCTCCACACAGGAGGCCCTGAAAATAATTTCCATTGACGGAAGCAGGTATGGTGATGGAAGTTCTGGGAACTCTGAGTCACCAAACTGACAACCACTACGACAGAGGTATTGGTTATCCAAAGAAACGGTTCCCGGAGCAGCAGCCTCCCAACTATAAATAAATAAATACATCAGTTTTATATCAGTATCTCACCCTGAAGTAATGCGAGTGCATGAGTTGACTGCCCTGACGGACTAGCGGCTCTTCATAATCATGTTGCACGAGCAGCGCCGCGGGCAGAAGTCGCGCCGCGCTCTCAGGGGCCGCGGAGCCAGCAGACACCTGCGCGCGCAGCTTGCGGGCCGCCCACGCGTTCTGCGACCCACTGAGACGAGGAAGCAGCAGGCAGTGCAGCAAGGCGGCAGTCAGGCGCGGGGTGAGGGGGTGCGTGGCGGGCAGCGGGGAGATCAGCAGTCTTATCGCCATCTCCACGCACGCTCGAGACAGCACGCCGCGGTCAGATCCCACATCCTGCACGTTAATGGGATAAAGTCAAACAAATTCAAAGTTGATATAATTGTATTTTTTATAATAATAAATAATTTGCATGTATTTATGAATGAAATGTAATACCTTGACTTTTACTAGTGTTTTACGAGTAATGGAAACATTTTCTCATTCATTACACAGCGGGGCATTTAGGCACTTTTTTAATGCAATTTACTTACTGGTAGGACACGACCTTACGCGATGCGAGGCAGTTGGGTACTAAAACTACGAAATCGAAGACAAATACAATTGCCTTGTCTTTGGCTTACCTCTTTGAGATTTATTACACTTCTATATATAATATATATAACACTATTGGTTTTAAAAAACAGTAAGAAAAAGTTTATTTTTTAAAATTAACATCTTGTCCTGATGAATTGTTATTGAAACATGTTGATATTGTTAATAATATAGTGGTTTAAACAAAGTTATTTGATTTTGCATTATATTAACCGGTCAGCAACATAAGCAGATATATGTGTTAAAAATACGATAGCAGTCAAGTACAATAAGCGTGTTTATACGCCAATGTGTGTGTCTCCATAGAAATCGTTCTAACTCCGTTATTCTTTTAGTGACATCCCTAAAACAAAAAGTAAAAGGTCGATAGTGGATCAAGCTGTACATCCCTATTTAATTTGTCCATAGAAATACATAACAAGAATATTCTGTCATTCGCGCAGTCTGACACATAATTTATCCCGTCAAATTTCCTACGGGCAGCTCGACCGCGCTCGACATTGTTAATTTTTATTAAATATTTTTATATGAAATGATAAAAAAAGTGAGGTGACAAAAGTGTTTATGATACATTTATGCAATAGAATAAGTATTGTTGTTTACATAATCTGTGATTTTAGTAAGTACCGTTTTCACATAAAAACATCACGTGAGTCATTTTAACATTTTTTTAATGTTTGCATTCTAAATTTTAATATTTACAAATGTTAATATTTATTTGTAATATAATAATTCGAAAGCTTATTTTGTAACCTTTCTAAAACAGTTTTTAGTATTCGGCTACGTTCAGAAATGTTTCATTTATAGATCTTTAATTGTGAAGCAGTAATAACACAAAGTTTTTGTAAAATATCATTTCGTTTGAGACATCATAAGCCAATATTCGCGAAAATTCGGATGGGTTAATAATGATGCCAAAAAGTTATTTTGCTAAGTTTTAAGAAGAAAAGTTTAGTTTAGGCGAACAAGTCTTACGTTGGGATTGTGGAAAGCCATCACGGGATGCACGATGAAGCGCCAGCCCCACCCGTTGACTGATCCATCACTTGAAAAGTGCCATTTCAGGGTATCTCCTGGAAAAATTACAAAACCATTAATATTTGATTATTTTTTTTTACATTAGCTCCACCATACAGGAGGCACTGAAGAAAATAATTTCCCTTAGGTCCTATGTCAACTTAGGGGATGCTGTGTGGAGGGTTTTTTTTGAAGAGAAAGATCTTGGAACGAAAAGATTTAAGAGGTGAGTAGGAATCTAGGGGTCAGAAAGTCCAGGAGTGATGGAGGTATAAATCCATCTCTAAAACTGCGGTGCAAGGCGATGGGTTGAGAGAGTCCTCCTGGAGAGGTCCAGGTTAGGCCCGCCACGCATTAAGTGAGCAAACGCATCCGCCATCAAACCTTACACCTTAGACAAACCTTACACCATACACAAGGACAACCCTGTTAAGTCACCAAACTTAGCGAACCACCGGGGGCGACCTACGGCAGGGGTATTGGTTATCCAATAAATGGTTTGCGGGGCGGCGGCGGTACCCATTACTGCCTTACATCGCCTTGCACCGCAATGAAAGGAATGGATTCATACGTCCGTCACTTCTGGACACATTGACCCCCAGATTCTTATCCACCACTCACACTTTTTTCCTTCCCAGAACTACCTCTGCTTTCTTTATCTGAAAAGACCCTCCACACAGCATCCCCAAAGATGACACAGGCCCCGAGTGAAATTGTAGAGCTAATGTAAAAAAAATAATAATTGTATGGAAATTTTTGAAATGTACATAACATCAAAAAATACATTTATTAGACTATCAAAATAAAAAAAAAAATAAAAAAAAAACAGTAGAATAAACATACACTTGAAGCAAATAGAAAAATGAGTTACATCTGAACATACAATAATGTGTTTCAAGGTCGACGTCATACAGTGTTGCCATAGTAAATATAGTTCCACTTTGTTACCTTCATAATAATTATTGTCAAAGTTTGATGTAAGTACCGGGTATGATGACATCGGGTGCCCAGTCGGGCGGGTCCCGGCCTGAACGCGTGGCCAGCACGTGCGCGTGTCCGTCCGACAGCGTGAGCGGGTCATGGCGTCTCTCTGTGCTGCATAACCGGTCAAATTCCACACGTAGAGTTACCGCACCTGGGATGCGAACCTCACCTGGGGACAGAATTAATAACATATTGGAACTAGTGGGACTATTGCATCCTGAAATGTTTGGTATTTTTTACATTCAAACGCTATTAGTTCAGTGAATAACAATAGGTCCTCGGTCCTTGGGAGTTTATGTATTTACAATAATTATACTACCGGTCACACTACCTGTCTATACTGGCTACTAATTGAATCTAATGGGTCAGGCCACCGCCTACCCGGGCACCCCTGCTGGCATCTGTAGGCTATTCACATTTTTTGTTGGTACTTGCCAATTGATTTGATATTTATTGTATTTTTATGTTCTCTTTATACAGGTGCTTGCAGGTCTTTACACGATGCAATGCAGCCTCATGGAGCCTCGTGAATGAGTTTTTCTTTTGCCCTGTTTAATTCATATTTGTTTTACTAACCTATTTTTTTGCATTTTTTTTCCTGTTAAGCACTTGCATTCTGCTTACTAACAGCGTATGCAGGGACACTAGAGGTCTAGATTCATTCAAAATAAATAAATGTAGCTTCGTTTAACAAAATAAATTAGAATCTTGCGAGAGCCTTGAAGGAGTAACCATCTGTTACTAATACCAGGGCGGGTAAGTGGAGGATAACCTCAATGCTGGCATCTGTCGGCATCCGATAAAAGCTCTTTCAATTAGTCCTGGGTCGATCGTGAAAGACCTGATCGTCGAAACCCGCTCATGAGCCACCAAAGAGCGAGCGGGTTATTTATTCGTCAGAACCCGGGTCTTCCGGGACCCGTGAACCACGACACTTCTCAATTTATGGGTTTGAAACAAAAAAAAACCTATGTACAAAAAGGCAAATGTTTAGGAAAGTTAAAAAAAAAACTATTTTTTAAGTTTGATTTAACTTTTTCGCAAAAATAGATAAATCAATATTGAGATTTATTTCGATTAAGAATGTTGTCTTCTCTTTTAAATAGAATATTTTTTTGTTGTCGTTAAGTTTGATCTTATTTATTTATATAGAAACAAACAGTGGTCAGGTTACAGTGATCAGAAAATTTACAGATATTAATTAATGGTGGGAGAAGGAAGTTCGCTACAGTCGATGTTATTATTTAAAATTCTAAGTATAAATGTTAAATCAGCTATTGCTTACCTTTGTTGCAAAGATATTTTATAAATTGTTTTGAATAAATTCTATGCTATCAATGTATAGTTTGTACTGCGGGTTCCAAATTGGCGAGGCATATTCCAGTGTACTTCTGACTAATGCAAAATATAACATGATCTTGCTTATATATTAAAAGAAAATTAAATTGGGATACCCTCTTATATTTTTGTATTATCAAACATTTTCAGGTTTTACGATTGGATGAAGACTTACATAATTTTTTTTTTTAAATTTATGTTTTCATTTCAATTTCCATTAATTTAATTTAAGGAATATTTGCGGCACATTCCAGAATGGAAGATACTCTCAGTACCATCCTGGTGTAAGACTTTAGCAGTGCTTGGTGACCAGATCTGAATGGCCAAACACTTCCCAACCTTCCTCTTTCTCATGCCCTTTCCCTCCCCACCACCTTCAGCCTCACAACATACCCCAATTGGAGATGCCATAGTCTCACTGGCTCCAGACAGGAGCACTCTTGTGCGATATTCACATAAATTTTTTTTTTTTAAATAATTGCAAATTGACAGATGTTGATATTAACCTACTTTTAAATCTATTTGTTGTCTTTACTGACAAATATTATCTTTAAAAACATAAATGTTTATAAAATGAATAAAAAATTGAATAATTGGTAGACTTGGTCAATAGCTCACCGGTGAGGCAGCAGTCGTCTGGGTAGGGGTGCGGCGAGTCCTGTGTGACGGGGGGCGGGGCGGGCGGTGCTGCACCGGCTTGCTCCAGCTCTAGCACGCACGCCTCGCGCACCGCGTCCTGCACCACCTCGCTGCCTGCCGACATGGCTGCAACACAAAACAACACACTTTATTTACTAACAATCATCAATACTTTGAAAATTTGTATCATTTATCATATGAATTATTGTTTTTTTTTTTTTTTTTCAATTATTTCTGGCTTTCACCCTTCAAGGGTGTTCTAGGCCATCATTTATAATTACAGAGAAAGGAAGGGTGAATTAATATATTAATTTTATTTAAATGTGCAAATTTCAGAATTTTATGGAAGATTGGAGTAGAGTTCAGACTTAGAAGAGATGAGATGTTGAATGGAGGAGAGGCAATTTTTGACAACGCTTGATAGAAGAGAGGATATTTATTTAGAGAGGGACAATCAAAAAATATGTGATCTAAAGTTCCCACATCTAGACCACAGAACGTACAATCTGGGGAGTCAAGCACATGAATTTTATAAAGGTGAGAAGGAACGGAACAATGACCGATTCTCATACGAATAAGTAAGGAAATTTCTTTTTTGGAAAAATGGGGGAATTTTTGAAACCACGGTTTTGATGGGATAGTCCTTTGTATTGAGGCGTAGCGGGCACCCTTGGATTGACTAGCAATGTTCCAATACTCTGTCCAAACATTGCGGGATCTATCTTTGATGATGGAAAAAATATCAGACAGGGGAATATGGTTTACGAGGGTAACGGTAGGGTTAGACGCTCCTTGTTTTGCCAAGGAATCAGCAATATCGTTACCCACTATGCCAACATGTCCAGGAATCCAAATCAGAGTGACAGTTTTTCCAGAGCTTTGAATGGAGGTTATCAATACTCGAATAAGACATACAAAGTGATCATCAGGATGAAGAAGAGGACTTGTTTTAAGTTTTTGGAGGGAACTGAGAGAGTCAGAGAGAACAAGAGAATGTTCAAAATTATTTTTTAATATATATTTGAGAGATTCAATAATCGCAATGCACTCGGCAGAAAATATTGAAAATTGGTTTGAAATTGAATAAAATATTCTTTCATTAGAATTATTGTGGTAAACGTTAATACCAATACCACAGTTAGGAGAGTCCGGAGATTTGGAGCCATCAGTAAATAAAAGAGAAGAGTTGGGCCATTTAGAAGAAATAATGTCATTGAACATATTATTGACAGTACGGGCTGGGAGATTGGAATGACTTTTAAGGATGCCGATCCCTTCTAAAATCGTTGGGGATAGGGTGACGTGACTATATTTTAATTTGTACAAAGGAAGAAGATCATTTTCTTGTTATATCTTCGCTTTCTTGTTATATATTATTCGCATTTTGTATATTATGTAAGCACTTGCATACTGCTTTCTAACACCGTATGCAGGGACACTGGAGGTCTAGATTCGTTCAAACTTAAATGTAGATTCGTTCTTCCAAAAAAATTGAGTCCTTGCGAGAGCCTTGATGGATAACCTCCAATATTATATCTTCATTTTATATACAGGGTATTAAGAGACACGTTTGACCAACTTTAACTCCTGAATGCTGTCATTACTTGGAGAAAAAACGTAAATTATGAAATTTTGGTCTATGGTGACTTTTTGAGATTCTTTTGTTTATCAATTTTTTTTCCTTCAAAACCTAACAAAAAAAAAATTCTTCCACATGTCATCACTGGTCACTCAGCTGAGTAACCGCCCAACCTCTCAACCGGAACTTAACTGTCCAATACGTATGGATTTTTATGTTTTAAGTTTAAAAAAAAAATCAAATATATCACCAGAGACCAAAATTATGTTTTTTACCACAAATAATGTCAGGAATCACTGGTTAAAGTAAATCAAGTACCCTTAACACCATATATACAAAGAAGAGTGTCCTGCCGAGCGATTCTATATCTTCTTCCATATTGGGATTCCATATAGGGATTGTTATCAAGATAAAGGACGTGATCTCCTGTGAGATTTTTGTGATTTTTACATAATTACTGTCACATATTATAGTTTATATCATTTTAAACACAAATTCCTGCAAGTGTGCATGATTGTTTACTCATTTAATGTACGTTGCACATAGAAAAAGCATATAAATCACACAAATCTGACAGGAAATCACTTCCGTTATCTCGATAACGATCCCACAAAACATATAGAATGGTACGACTAGTTTGTTTTTTAAATAAATTACAGTTTTAATCCTAGATTTATCAAATTTTACACACTTTACATTCAAAATAGGAGGAAGATATCTGTCTGCATGAGATTTTGAAAACACCCCTCCACTCCTTTTTGTCACCCCTTAAAGCAGAATTTTGATACTACTTTACTTTTGATACTAATTTTGACGTTTGAAGTGACATACAAAATAAGAGGAAAATTACTGTGTACATCTTCGATTTCAAAACACGGTGTGTAAAGCCCAAGCAACGTGAAGAATTTAGCTATATAATTTTGAGGGTCAATGTCCTTTTGACCTAAGGGGGTAGCCATTTCGGACCGCAAGCCTCTGGGCACAACTGGAGAAGTTGTTGTGTTACCTTGCAGCACATTGGTGAGCACGTTGGCAGCGTTGGGTGCCTCGACACGGCCTGCCACGGCCAAGCGCAGCAAGTCCAGCAGTGCGCGCGCTTCACGCTCACCCAGCAGCGACGTAAACTCGTCCAGACTGACCAGCGGCGCGTCGTGCGGCGGGCACGGCATGGTGGCGGCCGCCACGGACACAGCGCTGGCAGACATGCGCGCCGAGTGCCGCGAGCTCATGGACGCGCTCAGCGGACTGCTCACCGAACTCTGCAATCACAAATGGCATCATTATGAATTACTAAGCTATGAGGAATTTAAGAAACTGCTCTCTGCTAACCCAGTGAGACTATCTTCTTCTTCTTCTTCCTTGCACTGTCCCACTCATTGCCTAGGTAGGCTGTTGGGGTCGGCTCTTCTCGTTCTCAGGCTATATCTTCTTTGGTTCTGGGTACAGCTTTGAGTCATCCAGGAGTTCTTTGGTCTTCCTCTGGATGATTGTCAATGAAGCTCCATAGACATTGCATGCTTCACCCTGTGATCTGGTGATATCTGTCTTATGTGCCCATACCATCTCAACTGTCGTTCCTCCAGCTTACTGTTTATGTCCGTGACACCACGTGACAGGCTACCACGAATGCGTGTACTTTTAATCCTATCTTTTAGTGATACTCCTGCATTCGCATTTCTGCTGTTTTGAGTTGCCTAGACTAAGAGTTGTACATATTTGGAACCATACATTATCGCAGGTATTATTATTAACTAGCTGGTACCCGGCATGCGTTGCTATGCCATTTAATAAAAAAATTGTTTCTCTCTGCGTGTCCTTTCTCATTCATCCCATTCCCCTTCGGCCTCCCCTTCCTCTCCCGCGTCCCCTTCCCTTCTCGCGTTCCCACTCTGCCTCCTCCACCTTCCCTCTCCACACTCCACTCCCACCCTTCCCCCGTTTTTTCAACCCCCCTCCCGAGTTTTCCTCCCCCCTCCCAGGTTCCCCTCCCCCCTCCCTGGATCCCCCCCCCCCTCCAGCATTCCATACATTCAGTCCCGGTACATTCAGTTTTCAAACAACTCTCGTGCCATCTATTGCAATTTTTTTATACAAATTTCATGATGCCAAAGCTCACCAGTAGTTTTATACAAACCTCGTCCTGACAATAACGAACACAAAAAACAAAGAATTATCCAATTTGGTGCATTTGTTCGGAAGTTATGCGCGTACATACATTTCGGCGATTCATTTTTATTTATATAGATTTTTATTCCAGTAAAAAAGAAAATTACATTTTCACTCATTTAACTGGAAATAATTAAACACATTAAACTAAACTAAATATAACAAAACAGAGCTATTCTATGTCATTACTTTGTTTATCAAGAATAAACATTAATAATTTTTTTTAAACGTACCCAGCTTATTTTCGTTTTTAATGTCGTTTGGGATGCAATTATATAAGTTGCCCCCCTTGTAACCAATGGATTGTTTACCATAGTTAGTGTGGATGGTTAGACTGGGTAGACTATGGCATTCCCAATTGGGGTATGTTGTGAGGCTGAAGGTAGTGGCGAGGGGAAGAAGATGGGGAAGAGGTAGGTGGGAATGTTCCTGGCTATTCAGATCTGGTCATCAAACACGGCTAAAGTCATTTCAAGAAACGTTTCAATTCTGAATGGTGGTCTTACACCAGGGCGATATTGAGAGCATCAACCACTTTGAAATAAGCCGCAAGTATATTATACATTAACAGAATTACTAGTATAGTCTGTCAAAAAAGAGTAGAAAATATATGAGGGCGCCACTGTTGATCAAATGGCAATACTAAACACATAACTCATGGTGTTAAAGTAAAGCTGTGTAACCTACGTTTTCATAAAAAATTAAAAAGGCATAATAGTGGAAAAAATATTTTTTCATTGCAGTATAGTGATACCCGCCGATCTCAAAATCAGAATTGAATATAGGTATATTATTATTATACCTTTGCAATTTTGTGTTAACATAATGAAGAATAATTATAATGTAATAAAATATAAAGCACAGGTTTTTTTTTTTTTTTTTTTTACAGTGAATACCGCACAAGAATCTCAACTGCTCCCGTCTGGAGCCAGTGAGACTATGGCATCCCCAATTGGGGTATGTTGTGAGGCTGAAGGTAGCGGGGAGGGGAAGGAGGTGGGGAAGAGGAAGGTTGGGAAGGTTGGGAAGGTACCTGGCTATTCAGATCTGGTTACTAAACACGGCTAAAGCCATTTTCAAGCAACGTTTCAGTTCTGAATGGTGGTCTTACACCAGGGCGATACTGATAGTATCTTCCACTCTGGAACATGCCGCAAATAAACTATATATTATTTTAAATGAATTAATTGTGAAATAACACAAATTAATCAAATAAAATTTATTTGCGCATGCCGGGTTCGAACCCGCGACCTCCGGAATGTGAGTCAAGAGTCTTAGCCACTGGACTACGGAGGTCGTCAAAACAGGTTAGAAATTGCTAACATTTATTTAATACTAGATAAAGTACTTAGCGTTGCCTGGGCTTTAGATCATGTCTCTAATTTTAGATCTGAATATATTTAACTCATTCAGATCTAAAAGTAGTCTAACTAAACTCACCATTAGTGATTCTTCCTTTCTATCTATTGCTAAATTCAAATTTATGTTAAATTAAATTAAAGCAATTCGCTTTATTAATCACCTCTTAATAAAATTTATGTCACGAAGAAAAAATGTTTTTTAAAATGTGGTTTACTGTGTTCTACACATTCAGTGTCATTGCACTTCAAAGAAATATTTGACAGTTAAATTGGTGTTGCCAGTCTACAAATTTAGTAGTTCCAGTTTTTATATTTTCTACTCTATTTTGACAGACTATACACTCAGGGATTCTAACCCACGACAACTTGACTACTTTTAAAGACCTTATTCTTCGACCATGGAGGCCATTAGATTGAATTAAATGATGAGGGATGAATATAATATCTACAGTGAAATAATTACAGTGACGAGGTTATGTAGATCAGCTGGTGCTTCCCCTCCTCCTTCCCTCGCCGCCTCCTCCTCCTCGATATCTGCGCTGGTGCCCACCCCGCTGGCGACCATGGAGCCGCTCCTGGCCATCGTGGCGCCACTGACGGCCATCAGGTTGCCACTGGCCGCCATCATGGTACCGCTAGCGACCATTCCAGTGCTGCTTAGAGCCAATCCTGTCAAAAATTAATTAACAAAAAATTAATCGAACCATCTCATCCCTTCAACTAAGGTTGCTGAAATGCAAACCATTCTATCCATCCACGAAACAGATAATTGACAGATATAACTATTAATTTTTAAAGGTAATTCGGTGTCCAAAAATGCTATTAAATATTGTGAAACTGCGACCTTGAGTGCTAGAAAGCATAAACTGACTACACGCCTCTGTGTGTGTCCTTTGCACTCGCCCTTCACTTATTGAAATCAGGTTCGTTGCATTCGACCTTCTGAGAAATATACAAAAAAATTATATTGGTCAAAACTGATTGTGAAAATAAATTCCTAGTGCGCCTGGCACTTTTCAAGCAATAAATAAATAACAAGTTCACAAAACATATAAGAAAGTTCTAATTTCACAATTTTTTGTATGAATACCAAAATCCAAAACATAAAAAGCTGAAAACTTTATTTTGGGCCGCAAAAATCTTAAATTGGGTTGCAGGTTAGGATGCCTGCTGTACATTAATGATATTGTTAATGCCCTGAACTGATCACATCAAACTGATTCCATTTATACTGACTTCAGTAAGGCGTTTGATAAAGTAAGCCACAAAATCTTATTATGTAAACCAAGATTGTTGGGAATAAAAGGGAGTATGTCGGAATGGTTTAAGGGTTGTCTATTGGGAAGGTACTTAGCAATCAAGGTTAATTCACTTCTTATACATTTGCTGCCTCGAGCAGAGTACCACAGGGATCTCATTTGAGTCCAATAGTTATGTTAAAATGCGCCTGCTCTCAACACAGGAACTCCTAGTGAGACAGGCACAGCACAATTACCTATGTAACATTAAAAAATTAAGATTATAATAAAAAAAAATAAAAAATATATTATTTTTATTATTAATTTTTTTAAACTTTATGAGTAAAATCTCAAATTAT
Source organism: Limnephilus marmoratus (assembly GCA_917880885.1). Classification (NCBI taxonomy): domain Eukaryota; kingdom Metazoa; phylum Arthropoda; class Insecta; order Trichoptera; family Limnephilidae; genus Limnephilus; species Limnephilus marmoratus. The sequence goes on from OU862930.1 coordinate 1,566,793, forward strand.
AATATTTAATTAAATGAAGACAATATTAGCGAAACTCAATCAAAATCTGAGACAGAAAAATCAGAAAAGATATTGGCTCCGCTGGGACTCGAACCCAGAACCCTTTTCTTACATGGAAACGGCTCTACCGATTAAGCTACGGAACCCCATATTAATTCGGTCACTTTTAACTGTATCATACTTCGATTAAGAACTACCAACATTATCTTCACTTACTTAACGCACATATATATAAAGATAGCAGCCAATAATATGTGCGTTAAGTAAGTGAAGATAATGTTGGTAGTTCTTAGTCGAAGTATGATACAGTTAAAAGTGACCGAATTAATATGGGGTTCCGTAGCTTAATCGGTAGAGCCGTTTCCATGTAAGAAAAGGGTTCTGGGTTCGAGTCCCAGCGGAGCCAATATCTTTTCTGATTTTTCTGTCTCAGATTTTGATTGAGTTTCGCTAATATTGTCTTCATTTAATTAAATATATATTATTTTATTTATTCATCAATGATATATTAAATATTTTTAGTAAAGTTCTAATATTTGCTGATGAACTGAAGATATTCAAAACAATCAGAGACGATGATGATTGCGCTATTTTGCAGTTGAACCTAATGTCTCTGTTTTTTTTTCTACAACTATATTTATCAACTACAATGTCAGAAATTCAGAGTCAAGATACTTAGCGATCAAGGTTCACTCAATTCAGTTCTTATACATTTGCTGCCTCGAGCGGAGTACCACAGGGATCTCATTTGGGCCCAATATTATTTTGTTTATTAATCAATGATATAGTAAATACTTTTAGTAATGTTAAAGTCCTGATATTTGCTGTTGATCTGAAGATATACAGAACAATCAGTGACAAGAGAAAATGCAAGACGAGACTTGACAGAGAACATGTGACAACCTTGTCAGATCATCTTATTTGGATAACTTCAGTTTGGTTTAACTATCAGTTTTGTGATATGTTCATTATGTTGAATTGAAAACCGGCTGAAAGCTGAATATACTGAGAACTCTAAATCAGTCCATAGTGAAAGCAGAATGTAAGTAACATTGTTTTTAATGCCATCCATGTTCTGTAAATCCTAATTCTCTAAGAAACTCTGCACAGTTCCACAAAGCAAAAACTCTAAGTATTATTTACCCTGTCAGTGTGTTGGATAAACTAACATAAGTTAAGTATTCAAATAATGTATGGTGGCCGTGGAGAAGATGTAATAACAGTATAGTGAGGAGTTTGCTTACCACTGGCGGCCATGGTGGTAGCACTCCCCACCATGGTACCGGTGACGGGGGGAGGGGGCCCAGGCAGCCCCACGGCAGGGCCCGAGGTGCCCAGGATGGTGGTCACGGATGGGCCCAGTCCAGCACAGTCCGAGGGGATGGGCAGGGGGGGGTCCCCTTGCAGGGCGCAGTGCGGCCGCAGGGCTTCTATTATCAGGGAGCGGGCCTGAAACCAGAAGAAGAACATATTGTTTATTTATTGAAGCGGAGACGGTTTACGGATAGCTTCCATATGAGCCCATTTGTGCTATCTTCCATTTCACAACACATTTCTTTGAGTCCATTTCCGGAGGGGTGCCCGGGTTCATGGGGTGAGGTTTGTCCGGGTCTTGGTGGCGGATGTGTCTGCCCACCAGCTGCATGACAGGCCTGATTGGGAGAGATTGGTTGAGGGGGTCCCTTTGACTTCTCCAGCCGTACTCTCTCGGAACATCGCCTTGCACCGCAGCGGAAGGGATAGATTCATATGTCCGTCATTCCTGGACACACTCACCCCCAGATTCCTACACACCCCTAATATCCTTTTCCTTCCCAGAACTTCCTCTCCTTAAAAAGAGAATTATTTTCCTAAGGCCCTCCTGTGTGGAACATCACAAATCATTGTGGAAGATTCCAGAACACTCTCGAGTGTTGTGGAATATTCTGGAACATTGTGGATCATTCAAAGCTTTTCTAGTAAGGGTGGGGCTACCAATTGGTAGGGTTGTATATGTTACTGTAAAAGCCCGAACTACGGTAAATCCTAAGATTTACTAACTCTTAATGGTAAAAGTCCGAACCGTTCTATAATCATCGTTCACCAACCTAACCTAACCTAACCTAACATGTACTAAATTCTAATGGTAAAAGCCCGAAAATATCGTTTATAATATTTAAATAGGAAACGATTTTTTCGGGCTTTTACCATTAGAATTTAGTACATGTTAGGTTAGGTTGGTGAACGATGATGGAGGCGTCTACTAATATCTACAGGAATTCCAAAAACTGAAAAAATCGAACTAATATCTATGAGAATCAAAGTGTTGACGAATATCTACAGCTCAAACTGTTGATTAATATCTATGAGAACCAAAGTGTTGACGAATATCTACAGCACTGGCAGAGGTTGGATTTGCAATTATGTATAGCATATTGGAATAACGTAATATTTTACGTTTAAAAAACTTAATTTATGTAAGTTATAAGGTTATCTCTCTCTCTCTCAGGTTATGTGGGACCTAGCGATCCGTAATGTAGGAAGGTTCTGCTTTTTTTTGTTCCAGAATAAAAAAAAGAACAAGAATGTTTGGGAATAAACGAAAACAGGTTTCTACTTGTGAGGTTAAATTGGTTTCAGTAATAAAAGAGTTCATTTCCAAAACAACCAAAGCCCAGTATAATTTTATAAAGAACATAACAATGTTGCCCTTTTGAGGGGCCGGGTTTCACATCCCCAAAAACATAACAGATTCATAACAGATTTGACAGGAATATAATTAAGCAGAAAGAAATATCGTACCTGCGGACCATGGATCTTTATCTAATTCTACACTGACACGAACTCTTAATTTACTTGAATATAGCGCGTTGATGAACCGCGGGCCATATTCTCTCGCAATCTCCAGGATGGGAACCAGGAAAGACCCCCAGGAAGGCCAGAGAATGAGGACTCCCCGCCAGGGAGCAGCATCCAAGATCAGCACCAGCGCTCCGGTTGAGCCCACCGGATGAAACACGATTTCCGTCAGCACACCTCATCAGGAAATGAACGCCGAGTGACCATCCGTCACAAATATGAGCAGCAATAACCGTACCAGGTCATAAGGACTCTCCCTCGCAAAGCTTTTCAATATGCCAGTCGCGATTATGTAGGTAATTTACAATACCGTTATTTCGCGGATAAATATCGGTCCCAATGGCGGCGACCAATCACATTAGAAACAGCGTTCCGATCACATCAGAAAGAAGCGTTTGCAAAATGTACATCGCCCGGCTCGCGATTAAAATCGTTTAAAACAATTTGTAACGAAGAGATTATCCCATTTTTAAATCCAAAACTATCACTAAAGTGACAAGTCGAATCAACACCGGCTTCCCGTACGGTGCGAATTCAAAAAGTAAAAACCAGAGAGAAAAAAAAGTGTTGCCAATCCATTCCGTGCTGTTCAAATTATCAGGTTAGTGGTCAGGTAAATAATTATATCACAAATTGATAATTATTTACGTGACAATTCCCCCCTTCTCATGAAAATGTTTGGCCCCAAACATGAAATCCATGGTTCCGATGTAAAAAAAAAATAAACAAATAAAAAAATAAAGGTACACTAACTAACTAACTAACTAGAAGATAGGTCCATCAGGTATCCAGAAATTTTACAACAAGTAACCATTAGCAATCATAAACAATAAATCATATAAATCTAGATAGATTGAAAGAACAATGATAATAGGATGGTACGAGAATAAGGAGTCTACAACACCTTCAGCAACGATGGAGCTGGGTGCTGGCATTACTGGCTGAAGTCCAGACCTGTTATTCTCATGACATCCTAACATCGGGAACATCTTAAAAATAAAGAACACAATCAATGAAAAGAAAAAAAAATTATGCACAAAGCATCACTTTTCCTTCAGCAGGAAATTTTGCCATTAAAAAGGAGGCTTCACTTTAGGGTGGTCAACCATCCCTCACTTCACTGAATTTAGGCTATTTATTAATAGCGAAAAGGTAACTATTCTATCTACCTAGGTCCAACAGGTCTAATAGGTTAACATAGAATTTTATTCAACAAAATACAGAACAGACATTAAACCTAGAATGAGGAATATCTTTCAGAGATATTTAACTTAGTTTAATTAAGTTTAAAAAAAAGATTTATAACAATGTAGAACCATAAGTAAATGAGTAGTACTTGTGTATTAATGAATTAGTTAGACCAAGATTGCAAAACTTGTCTACTAAAAGTGGTTAGATTAGGGTTTACATTTTTTTAGAAATACCTATCCGTACAGGTGGTTACAATAGGGTTTACATAATAAGAAATACCTATGTTTCAAAATTAAAAAAATTAGATCAGGTTTTACAATACCAAAGATATACCTGTCTACAAGTGGTAACAATGAGTATCAGTAGGAACACAAAGACAAGCGAAACAGAATCTAGAATGTTTAGCTGAATGCATAGGGATTACAATTTAACAAAAAAAACCTAGCTAATAGTAGTGAACCACTATGAAAAAATATATAGAGTACAAGCCATTTTAATAACTAAAACAGTGTACATAGTTTGCACAAGAAAAAGACTGAGATCACACCGTAGACGGAGATCCTTCAAAATATTACTTCAAAAGTAAGCAAAAGGCAAAATTTCTTGAACAGACAATATGTATTGGTGATCGAATATATTGTGATAATCGACACTATCTAAATTGGTGATCAATCAAAACATTTGAATGACACTAGGTACAAAATTGTGTAGAGAAACACTGGTGTTTCAGCAGTGAGACTAATATAAATATTTTACTTATGACTATAAGCTATACAAAAATACGCTCTCCTGTGCTAGAGGTAGAGTATTATATATTCCATGCTGGAATTACTTAATAGGAAAGTACGCCGAAGCAGTACTACCTTTGTTAGAAAGACATAACAATGTTGTTAATAAACTATGACTTAACATTATTCACTTTAAGGAAAGCTAAACCAAACTTAATTGTAACAAATACTAGCTAAATATAATCTATTTATTATATAATATAATCTATTTATGAAAATATACACATTTTGTATACCAGAAAGTTGCTCAAATCTCTGCTACACAAAGAACTACACTTAAGAATATATTTTGTTCTCTAGTTCCTTGGAGGATCTTTGGTTATAAGGCATGTCGGAGGGACGACAAAATGGAAAGAAAGCTCCACTGAACTAGAGAAAAAATGGATTTAGATTTAAAAGTAGGGAACATTACAAAATATCCGTTAACTGACGGAGTAGAGATGCGATACCAATGTGTGTGCGTGTGTGCATTGCAGTGATAATACTGACAGAAATAATATAGACAGGGTGTCTACTAAAAAAAACGAGAAATACTCATATCCAATCTAATTATATATATCACTTGAAAAAAAAAATAAGTCATGTGAAGGAGAGAGAAAAAAAAAAATAATGACTTAAGGTTTGGGCGCCACTGATCATCAGATCAGAGGAAACGACATTCATTACAAACATCGCTTCCTAAAAAAAATATATTATGAGATAGTAAGAATGAGGAAATTTTGTGAATTTTTTTTTTTTTTATCAAAAGCTGAGTTTACTGGATGTATAGGGCAAAACAAAAATGAACTGGTCTTTCCAATAGCTCGATAGGTATAGAAAAATTACAGGCGAGGTTATGTATAATGAGACTTGATTCGAGAATTCAGTAGTAATGTGATATGCAACCATAACTCGTTTTAAAGAAAAGGAGTAATATGATTGGATGCGTGCTGTTGGGATTGTAAAAAAAAACACAAATCGACAATTCCCGAACGAACTCGCGACATTACACGGTGGAACACAAAAAAAATAGGATTAGGAAGGGTGGCGGGGCCGTATACTCCCATAATCCAAAAAAAATGATGTCTTAACTTGGGTGTTATAAAATGAATCTTGCGGTACTTAAAGCACGGCAGGAAACACAAGAACCCAAGATAAACAGCATCAATGTCCACACCAAAAAAAAAAAAATTTTTTCAAAAAAGAAAAAATTATGAATTCTCTAAGTCCACAAAACTGCAAAAATATAATGCCTTGAATTATATAAAATTTAACAAACCTATGAATATGTCACGATTGACAATAAAAGTGTTCAATTTATTCAAAACAATTTCCATAATTGTTGTTAAAATGCCCTCAAAATAGTAATAACGCATCTTTGTTATTGTTGACAAAAGTTGTTGTCGCTGCAAAAGGACAAATAAAATAATATAATATGAATTAAATTCGTAAAATTTTTATTGCACTAAGTACCGGACACCGAAGGTTCTGGAGTAATATTAACGTCAGAAAGCATCTGAATCATTTCCTCTTTTGAGGCCCCGTTGATGTTAGACAACGACATTTTGTCAAATGGAATTTATTTATGTAAAAAAAACGAAGAAAAAATTCCAAATGATTCCATATAAAATAGTTAATATTTATGAAATAAACCGAATAACACTATATTAAGTCCGGAAAATTGTTTATAAAGTTATTACGATAACACAATCGAAGTATAATAATGACATCCGACACATGTCAACAAAAATCGCTCTCAGCTGATCTGTAATAACAACTGACATAACCATAGACAAACTTGCCAGCCTACAAAAATGTCCCGAAAATATTATCCGAAAAAAAAGAACGAAGCTGTTCTAGAAGGTATATTTATGTTTACGTTACACAAAATTTGAGAGCGAACGAAGCTCAACCGGAAACCAATACAAATTAAAGCAAAGCAAAAAAATGACATAATAATATGCACAAAATTTCAAACTACCGCGAAATATTTCATATAATCCATTATAACATTTATAACGCATCTACACACACACACTGGTACCATTATAACAGTATGAAGATATTAATGAATAATACATATCCAACCTTGAAAATTCGGAAAAAGAAGCAGAAACTTAAAACATAACAGACCGTTAGAATATACGGGCACCAAAAGCAGAATATTCAACTTAAAACGTTGGGAGCGCCAAATATAAGGTTATCTCTCTCTCTCTCAGGTTATGTGGGACCTAGCGATCCGTAATGTAGGAAGGTTCTGCTTTTTTTTGTTCCAGAATAAAAAAAAGAACAAGAATGTTTGGGAATAAACGAAAACAGGTTTCTACTTGTGAGGTTAAATTGGTTTCAGTAATAAAAGAGTTCATTTCCAAAACAACCAAAGCCCAGTATAATTTTATAAAGAACATAACAATGTTGCCCTTTTGAGGGGCCGGGTTTCACATCCCCAAAAACATAACAGATTCATAACAGATTTGACAGGAATATAATTAAGCAGAAAGAAATATCGTACCTGCGGACCATGGATCTTTATCTAATTCTACACTGACACGAACTCTTAATTTACTTGAATATAGCGCGTTGATGAACCGCGGGCCATATTCTCTCGCAATCTCCAGGATGGGAACCAGGAAAGACCCCCAGGAAGGCCAGAGAATGAGGACTCCCCGCCAGGGAGCAGCATCCAAGATCAGCACCAGCGCTCCGGTTGAGCCCACCGGATGAAACACGATTTCCGTCAGCACACCTCATCAGGAAATGAACGCCGAGTGACCATCCGTCACAAATATGAGCAGCAATAACCGTACCAGGTCATAAGGACTCTCCCTCGCAAAGCTTTTCAATATGCCAGTCGCGATTATGTAGGTAATTTACAATACCGTTATTTCGCGGATAAATATCGGTCCCAATGGCGGCGACCAATCACATTAGAAACAGCGTTCCGATCACATCAGAAAGAAGCGTTTGCAAAATGTACATCGCCCGGCTCGCGATTAAAATCGTTTAAAACAATTTGTAACGAAGAGATTATCCCATTTTTAAATCCAAAACTATCACTAAAGTGACAAGTCGAATCAACACCGGCTTCCCGTACGGTGCGAATTCAAAAAGTAAAAACCAGAGAGAAAAAAAAGTGTTGCCAATCCATTCCGTGCTGTTCAAATTATCAGGTTAGTGGTCAGGTAAATAATTATATCACAAATTGATAATTATTTACGTGACAAAGTATGTATGTAAAAATCCCTAATATCGGACTATTGGGCACATTTAGCTGATTAGTCCAACCTACGCTCTGTAGATATTAGTTCAACCTACGCTCTGTAGATATTAATCAACACTCTGAAGTTCGTAGATATTAGTTAAACATATGCGCTGTAGATATTCGTCAGACATACAGGCTGTAGATATTCGTATCTGGAGTCAACGATGATTATAGAACGGTTCGGACTTTTACCATTAAGAGTTGGTAAATCTTAGGATTTACCGGAAAATCATAGGATTTACCAATATTCGGGCTTTTACGGTAACATATATAAAGCAAGATCCGTTGTGGGTTCGAACTTCAGATCAATCTCATATCAACTTCCTGAACAAAGCCGGGTACCGCAGCTGGTAAATAAATATAAATAAATTACAACTGTTTGTCAGTGTGTTTATTAGTGTGTTGCGCTGGTTGTGTTGGTTACCTGTAAGATGTGTGCGGCGTTGAGCAGCAGCGAGAGTGCGTACTGACGGCAGCCTAGTGGCTCCAGAGACAGCACCTGCTGCGCCAGCGAGGGCAGCGAACTTTGTTTGTTGGTGCCCGCAACGTCCTTGGCCGCCTTCGGCTCTTCGTTGTCATAGATGCCTAAACATATAACAAACCACTTGTATAAAGAGAATAGATTTTATTGGCTGAGATTGGTGAAGAGTCCTGTTTTAATTTTGCATTTCATCTGTTTGTAAATTTGTTTATTTTTTTTTCCGTTTCTTTTTTCAAATGTCGTGTTTCTTTTGACTTTCTTATTAGCGTTTTTTCAATATTGTGGTATCTACCTGACTGTAAAAAGTTTGAAAAGGAATTGTCTTTGAGATAGTGATGATTCTTGGGACAAATTGTGTAAACATATTAATTATTATAAGCAATAATTGTCAGCCTGAAACACTCATTTACATTGAAAAATCTTCCGAGAAAAGATACTTGCCGCCAACGGGACTTGAACCCGTGTCCTTCTGATTGCCGGTCGGATGCTCTGACCACTGAGCTATGGCGGCTTATCTAATACCCGCCAAATAATTCAATATATACTGGTGTTTCATTCAACAATTACTGATTATTACATTTTTTCACCTGAAAACAACCAACTTTATTTTTGTGAGGAAGGTATTGTTAGTACTAAATCTCTCGCTAGGTGGCGTCGAGACAAATTATGTCTACATTTTTTTGGTGAAATACTTTTAACTTGTTAAATATTAATTATTATTTTTAATTTATAAACTAACGTTTAAGACACGATTTTTATGCATAGCACAAAGGGTAACAATTATTATAAGCAATAATTGTCAGCCTGAAACACTCATTTACATTGAAAAATCTTCCGAGAAAATTTACTTGCCGCCAACGGGACTTGAACCCGTGTCCTTCTGAAATATAATATATATTTGAAATAAAAAAGTCAGAGTTTGCAATTCACATGTGGTAGAAATGAAATCTTCAGAAAACTTAAGTAGACAAGAGTGGGGAGACTACGAAGCACTTTTTTTATCAATGCGAAAGATGATTTTTTCCATATTTTTGACATTGAATTCCAGTGCACCTTTTCCTTGGTCATCTTATTAGTATTTGTGCTTTCTGGCGGTACCCATACCCGCCTCCCAAATTGATGGAGTCGATTATTGCATGGGTTCCTTTAATAGACTGGGTGTTCCATGATTTATTGTTGCAAATGTCACACAAGGGATAGGTACTTGGAAAGCAGGTAGGGTGGAGGGAGGGAGATGTATATAGTTGCATCAACAACTTCAGTGAAAGTAGGATGTTGAATTGTTTAAATGATTACCTAAAGTTTGTGCGCCCAGCGGATCTCTCTGCAGTCCAAAGGGCAGTGGAGTGGCAGGTCTGTCGCTAAAGTTCAGTATGCGCGGCGCCACCCAGGCCACGCTGTGTGAAGACCCCGCCGCCACCCTCAGCAGCCCCGCAGAGGCGGCGGGTGCGGCGGGGGGCGGGGTGCCCCCGGCGGTGCTGGCCGTGGGGGAGGGGTAGGCGCCCAGCCCCACCACGGGCCCGGGGCGCTTGTTGACCGCCGTGGAACCATTGCCTTGCTGCCCATGATCGTTGTCCCCCCATGCGTACACCTATGGTTGGTCATCGAACAGTATTAATAGGTCAGAGACTGTATAGTTGAAATTTAAGAATCTAGCTAAGAATGCAACTCTGACAACGCGCCGTATGCAAAACCATCTTCGTACTTGAAGTTTGTTAAAAAGCTACTTTTGTAATAGTAACCGAATTCAAGCAAGTATCCAATAATGTGAGGATGGTGCCACTTACATTAAGAGATCGCATGAGGACCTGCCGCTGGCAGGTAAAAGTACTACGGATCTGTGATTTTGAGTATCTCTCCGGATATGGAGAGATTGACGGTAATATGATTATTATTGTAACTGGCAGTAGTTGTGAATAATAGTACCACGCGGCTATATATTACATATGATGTCATTGCCTGTCGCGGTTACTTTGTCCCGGTGACTAGTTGTCACTGGATCATAGTGGATCCGAGGAATCGGCTATTTTTGGAGCCAGTTCCTATCGGATTTATGAAATGCTCAACAACACTCAAACTGGGCGAAGCTGAACCAAAAGCCGCCCACAGGGCCAAGCAGCAAAAACTTGCAGATAGGGTTTTTAACTGCTAGTGTGTCATTATTATTGAAGAGGTCCAAATTTCAGAAATAAGAAATAATGCATACGAAACATGAGAATGGTTTCTTTCCGCTAGGCATTAGAATGCGGCGCAAGCTAGAGAAATTACAATCTGCAATTGAATAGAAGTGAATCTACACAAGAAAGTAATGAAAAGCAGTACAAACTCTCAAATTACATAGTGGAAACCAGTGGTACAATGCAAAACACTTTACTAGCGCGAGGAAAACTAAGCACTCCGTACCAAAGAGTTGAAATAGAAGACTGTGATCCACTAACCCAATGTTACCATTGCTTTAAATTCATGTATACAGTCTCCAGATGACTACAAGATAACTACAAACATAATATTTTGTAAAATATAAATAATAAAAATGTAACCCATTAAAATTACACTAAAAAAAATCTTAGCTATTAAAACTTTTAAAATCTTTTTTTAGTAACTAAAGTGTTTAAAAAAATTAAAGCATGGAATACATTTCAAAGTACCTACTTTAAAAATACATTATACAACTGATATTAACTCCCTAGCGACCGATTTTATCAAATTTGGCTGAAAAAATTGCAATTTTGAACTCTATTTACTCGTAAACGAAAGCTCAAATAAAAAAAGGTATTTTATAAAATTAGAATCACCAGTTTCCAGCTGATACTATGATTTTTCAGACACTGTGTACATAAACGAATAATGTTAACCCTTGACAGTAAAAGGTTCTCCATTCTTGGTTTAAATAAATGGAGTTTAACAAAGTGTTTTTTCATTTAGGAACAGATGTTTGGTCGGTACCTGTCCATCGGCAGTGGCGGCGAGGCAATGCAGTGCGCCCACTGCCACGTGCACCACGCGACGGCCACGCAGGCCCTCCACTAGCACGGGGCGCCGAACGTGTCCATCGCTCCCGTGGCCCAGCCGGAAGTAGTCCCCCTTGCCCCAGGTCCACACCTCGCCCAGCGACGTCAGCGCCACGCTGAACTGTGCTCCGCATGCCACCTGCACCACGCCCAGCCCGTTGAGGCGCTCTACGTTCTGCGGCACGGAGCAGCCCTCTGACCCGCCGCGACCTGCAACACAACTGACTGTATTAGTTCTGTACTAGACTGGACTGTTTCTCTGACAACTAAACTTACTACTTACTCTCAGTTAGTAATTGTTTGAGTTATGAAATGATAATATGCATAGTTCCTACTGGGATGTCATTTACCCAGTTCCTACCTTCCCTATCCATATCACCTTGCTGAAGAAAGCATTTGAAAATAGAACATCACAAAACTGAATCGAAGTGCATAGTGCTTTTGGTTGTGAAAAAAAGAAGATTTGGAACATTTAAAGCAACTGGTTGGTGTCGTTAGTTTTATGTTATATTTTCGGTTTTGTGAACTAAAAGAAGGTGTTTTTGACCTTAATATCTAGAGGTACCGCGGTGGACTAATATAACATACATTTTGTGATGTGTTGTGTTCGGCTTCTCAGAGGTAAGTGATTGGTTATTCCTTGCTTCCTTTGTAATCTTTCCATACACATATTATCACTCAATTCCAACAAATACCATTTTCGTTTTAGTTTCATTTTGTTTAATTTACAATCCACTTACCTGTTGCATTTGAAGCTGTAATTTGTTTCAGTTTCGTATGCAACAGTAGTAATTAGGTTTTAGACATTTGGAAACATATGAAAGGCTGTCCTGTAGAAAATTCATAAAAAAAAGCATTTTACAGACCTTTTTAAAGAATCCTAATAATGTTCATATTAGACCGTATGAAGTGGAACTATTTTAAGTTTAAAAACAAAAAAGGGTATGCTAACCTAGCTTCCCAAAGTCTCCGTCGCCCCAGGAGTAAACTTTCCCCTGGTCCGTCAGCGCCAGGGTCTGCGCATCTCGAGAGCCGCAGGCCACTTGGATCACCCGCTGACCTGAAAGAGCCTCCACCTGCAAACAAACAATGTATTATATTGAATATTAAATGAAATTGCAGTCATCGCTATTGTGTGTTTTGTTGTCCTACATGAAATATTTAAATTCATTTAGCACTTAACATTTTATCATTTTTCTTTACTTCTGTGTACAGCCTCCTTTACTCATAATTTTGATGTGTGTGCTACCTTTTACTAAATATTTCGATGTATTTTTGTCTGCGCTCTCTTTTGTCTGTGGTCATCTGTAGTGTTTAGACAACAGTTCTCTAACTCGCCTTGGAAGGAGATTACTTATTTGGAAAGAATAAAGTTGTTTTGTATTAATTTGTTATAAATTTATTTACTACTTCGCGTGTACTATGATTGTCGACCTGTCTGGAAACTGGCTAAATGGAATCTAGCTTGAATGAGCTCCTAAAGACTGCACCTGTGCCATTGGCCCCTCTGGTGCCCAAACTCCCAACTAAACTAACTGCCATCTAGCGGACTTTCGGGATAGCTCTTAGCACTACCCTCTATGTGACAAACTCAAAAGCTTTTAGATATACCATATCATCTGACCGCTCTCTTTTTGGTTATTAATTCTCAATTTTCATTTTTGCAATTCATTCTACAAATTGAAACCCCAGTGCTCAGATTAGAATCGAAACTCTATAAACTTGCTTTTCATCTGAATAATAAAAGACACAACAATATCCAAGTGTTTGTCTAGGTCTTGGAGGCGGACGACCAGGACATATTGAACCCCAGATTCCTACCCACCCCTTAAACCCTTTTCCTGCCCAGAACTCTCCTCTCTTTCCTTTCCTTAACAAACCCTCCACACAGCATCCCCAAAGATAACATAGGCCCTGAGGGATTTTTTTTCCTCAGGGCCTCCTGTGTGGAGCTCATGTAAATAAAGTGTTTTTACTTACAAAAAGGATAAGCTCGCAAATCATAACCTCTCTGTACGGAACCCTTTGGGTTTGGAAAACAAAAGAAGTCAACGAAGCTGCTCAACTTACACCTAACGGTAGACTGTCTGGAGACCAGAACCTGGGACCCTACAATCTCAACTCTGTGCAAAAGCGGGCGGTCCGTTTGATAGATTCTCCTCTCTTAACAAACGGATTGCAATCTTTAGAGCATAAACATCGGGCGGGAATGCTCTCCTTGTTCTACCAGTGTTTCAATGGAAGATGTTCCGAACAAACTAGCATCATTGATCCCCTCGGCACCAGTGCATAGTCAGGAAACATGTACATGGTTGACATTTGTCACATGAGAACGGGTCGCCTCTAAGACTCGTTCTTGAGTTCAACAGCTCGGCTGTGGAATGATTTGCCGGTCTCTGTGTTCCCTCCCTCCTATAACACAAGACTCCTTCCTCTCCTCAAAAAGACCCCCCACAAAACATCTTAAAGATGATATTATATGCCCTAAAAGAAATTATTGTGGTGTGTAGAGACAATGTGAAAAAAAAAACCGCAGACAAAATCAAAATATGTTTGTTTCTGGGTTTGTATATATATATGTGAGATGCCTATGCGTTGCTAAACCATTCATCCAATTGGGATGAAACTTTGGGGATTTGATTTGCGCATTAATATACAAACCCAGAAGAAAGCATACTTCGATTTTTATATATTATATAGATTTCCCCTAATCCCATGCGAGTGAAGCTAGGTAATAGCTAGTTTAACCGTTTCCCCGCGGCGGCTGACCTAAGTCATTTCATCAAGTGGCTCACACTGCGCGGCGGCTGACTTCAGTCATAAAAATAATATTAGAAATAAAATGTGCCGCGTGGGGGTGACTGCTTAGGTATATTTTTTTGGCGGTTAAAGGGTTAAGATAAAATGCGATAGACATTAAATTTTGTTCCTTGCAAATAGAGTGGTGGATGCTTGGAACAAACTCCGACAACATGTCATCGATGCAACTAACATAAACCAATTTAAAGCTCTATTGGATTCATATTTGGAGAGAAAAAAGGACTAACTTAGTTCAAAATTAAAATTTACTGTCAAACTATTGTGAAATTAGATATGAGCGCATCAGCAGAATGCTGCCTGCTCATTATATAATAATAAATCGAAAGTAAAAGAATCCATAGACGGAAATGCATCAAGATGAAGTATTGACCTGTGTTGGCACGGTCCTGGTGAGGTGGTCTCCATGGCCCAGGCGGCCGTACTCGCCCAGGCCCCAGGTGTAGAGGCGGCCGCGGCTGCAGACGGCCGCGCTGTGCGCCGAGCCGGCCGCCAGCTGCACCACGCGCATGGCGGACAGCGCGCTAATCAGACGCGGCCGCCACAGTGAGCGCAGATCGCCGTGCCCCAGGCGCCCGTCTTCGCCCTCACCCCACGAGAGCACCTGCAAATAACAAACCAACTTAACGATGCACCCTTGGTTTAACACTTAAATGTTTATTTATTAGTGCCCTTAATAGGGAGTTCTGCAAGCAAATAGTAAGTTTAACTTTAGAAGTCACTCTTGTTAGAAGTTAACTTGAGTACAATGCACCCGTCTGGAACCCACATTATAATATTCATATAAGTACAAGCCTATTGAAAGAATGCAGAATAAAATCTTAAATTTTCTAAATTATAAAATGGGTATTAAACTACAACACTCTTTTAACCCCTCAGGCAAATTTGTTCGGTTTTCGGAACAACTCTCACAGGTTTCATAGAAATCGTTGTGTCTCCCTTACCATCAGGTTTAGAAATACGAACTAAATGGTGTTAGAAAGAAGAAACACCACGCTTTATATACAAATCGTCGCTCTAGTTCGTTTTACTCCAACAGACCATTTTTAGCGAAATTGAGTTAAGTATGCAGTAATTCTCAGAAAGTTATTATGTATACAATGCAAGTGAAAAAAAAATTTTCAAAAAATTATTTAGGGGGTTTTCAAAACGCACTTTGTCTTACGTCCTCCAAAATGAAACAACATTTCGAGCGTATTTATCCAACATCCACACGTTGGCCAAAACGACTCCCGTTTTTAAACCGGCCGTTCAGTCAAATTTCATAGGAATTTCTCCAACATCCAAGCTGTATCTTAGCCAACGTGCGAAATTCAAACTCTCGGTTCCGGGCGTATTGCTCTAACAGACCACACAGCCAATAGCAGTGCAGCGGAGGACCACGTGATTGCTTTCATTCCAAACATTCGTCCGTTTAGCGCCACGAAAGTAAATATCTTCACTTATAATTATGCTAGTTACCAAGTTATTTTAGTGGTTTTCTAGGAGATTTCTTCAGACAAAATGCATAAAGATGTAAACTGTGGAAAAGGATAAAAAATTTTAAGGAAAACATAACAGATAATTAATATTACAATATTTTCTCAGCAAATTGTTTCAACTTGTCGTCCGTTACAGGGTGGTTATAATAAAGTTGTGTATTTTTTGAGAAAATATTGTAATAAATGCCAAGTTCTATATTGTGGTGAAATATTGTATTAAAAATTGAAATAACTTTCGTCGCTGTTTTAATTTAATTTAACCAATTAAAATATTAAAACAAATTGACTGAAATTGAAGAAAAAACAATTAACGAAGAGTATAAGGACGACATTATACGGAATACACTCGGGATTTGATCCTTAAGGCGTATGTGTATAAAGAGGTATCGGTATGTTTATCTACCTATACGTAATTATTTAAATCTTCGGGTAAAAATACCTATTTATGATATTTAAAACAATTATAAGAATAAGAACATTGAATGAGCTTTTGTTTTAAGCACATTTAATGCGTAGTATCGGTATGTTTATCAACCTTTACGTAATTATTTAAATCTTTGTTCAAAAATACCTACTTGTGAAATTTAAAAAACACAATTATTCGAATAAGGACTGATGTATTATAGTACCTAATATATGTGTCCATCCACCAAATCTTAGTGAAAGCATTATTCTGCTTCAGATACTTAAAACAAGCCAACAATTAGAATAAGGAAATGAAGAAGTTTTAATTTTCAGTACATTTAGTTCCTAAAATATCTGTATATTTATCAGCCAAATCTTCGTGAAAAAATTCTACTTATGATATTTATCAACCTAATTTGCATGTAATTATTCGACTTATGATATTTATCAACCTAATTTGCATGTAATTATTCGACTTATGATATTTAAAACAAGCCAATTATTAAAATAAGGAAATCAAGGAGTTTTCATTTTCGGTACATTTAGTTCCTAAAATATCTGTATATTTATCAGCCAAATCTTCGTGTAAAAATTCTACTTATGATATTTAAAACAAGGCAATTTTTCGAATAAGTGCAACGAAGGAGTTTTTGTTTTTGGCACATTTAGTGAGTAATAGCTTGATGTTTATCTACCTTTACCTAATTATTTAAATCTTTGTGTAAGAATACCTACTTGTAATACAAAACACAATTATTAAAATAAAGACAATGCAGGAGTTTTTTTACTTTTAGTACCTAATATTTATGTGTTTATCTACCAAATATTTGTGTCAGAATTCTACCTGAGATATTTAAAACATGTTAATTATTAGAATAAGGAAATAAAGAAGTTTTGTTTTCGGTACATTTAATACCTAAAGTATCTTATTATTTTAATCAACCAAATCTTAGTGTAACAATGAAAACATTTTTGGTATATTTAGTGCCAAAGAACAGTTGTATTTGTGTACCTATAAATATCTTATTATTGAAATCTTCATGGAAGAACTGTACACCGAATGACAATGAAAGGATTTCTATTATTTTATACATTGAGTGCCTCATATTTCTTATGTGTTTGTTTATTTCTTACCTATTCGAGTTTTATTTTGTTCGAGCTTTGGATTGTCAATTAAAACGTTATTACTATTCGCACATTTTTAATGGTTAGGTATCCCATTCATTTGACTTTTTTTACCTAGATCAATTTCTAGTTCTTTTATTTCAGCCCCTTTTGTAACCCTTCTAATAATTTGGCCCAACTAAGTGGTACCTCAAATACTGGAATACATTTGTTATGAAGCTAAAAATGTGGTTAGTGGTTAGGATTGTTTTATGACCTCCTTTTTTACAAGTCTGTATTGTGTAATAGACGTAAATCACATCCCATGTGTTCGAACGTAGGATAATTTTTAAAAAGAACTCGTCGTCTATTGTTTTACACATTTATAAAGAACTTGTAGCTATCTATTGTGTTTCAAAATCCTTCGAGTTAACTTTTTATTTTAAAATGTTGGATACTACACTTCTGTTATCACACGACGGCCTCCTGTGGTCGAGGGGTAAGACTCTCAACTAGCGATCCGGATGTCGCAAATTTCAATCCCATCGTGCACAAGTAATTTTTATTTTGGTAGATTTGTTTATTTTGGGGTGCGGGTATGGGTACCGCCGTCCCGGGAACCATTTATTGGATAACCACCATCTCTGCCATAGGTCACCCCGAGTGGTTCGCTACGTTTGGTGACTTTGCAAGGGTGCCCGGGTTCATGGGGTGAAGTTCGTCCAGGTCTTGGCGGCGGATACGACTGCCCACCTGCTGCGTGGCGAGAGAGAGACAGGTTAAGGGAGGCTTTTTGACCTTTCCAGCCGGACTCTCCCGACTCTCGCCTTGCACCGCAATTGGAGAGATGGATTCATACGTCCGTCACTCCCGGACACACTGACCCCCAGATTCCTACCCACCCCTCATACCCTTTTTCTTCCCAAATTTCCTATCCTTACCTTCCTTATAAAGACTCCTCCAAAGTGAAATTATTTTCTTCAGGGCCACCTGTGTGGAGCTAATCTAAATATATATATATATACATATTTCACAACTTTAACCATTAAAAAAACGTACGTGTATATTTGTTTTTTTTGTGTTTAAATGGTGAAATAACACAAATCAATAAAAAAATATATACATATAAATATATATATACATGCTGTATTTGCGACACGTTCCAGAGTTGAAGATACTCTCAGTATCACCCTGATGTAAGACCGCCATTTCGAATTGAAGCATTGCTTGAAATGGCTTTAGCCCTGGTTGTTGACTCGATCTGAATAGCCAGGTACTTACCAACCTTCATAACTGCATCCCCTTCCCGCTACATCCAGCCTTACAAAATTGGGTATGCTATGTATAGCCTGACTTGGTCCAGGCGGTTGGGAGCGGTTGGGACTCTTGTGCAGTATTAACATAAAAATAAAGTCACGTAAATCAATCCAACCTTTTGGGTCTGATCATACTAAATCTCCGATTTATATGCCGTAATAAATATGATAAAAATAATACGAGTACATATTATATGGATAATTTGAATAGCATTGTTTTAGTGCAAAAACGCTTATATGTTACAATATATATTCTCAGGGTCTACGAGGGGATGCTGTGTAGAGGGTCTTTTTGAGGAAAGAAAGAATAGGAAGTTCTTGGATGGAAATAGGAATGAGGGGTGGGTAGGAATCTGGGGGTTATTGTGTATAGGAGTGACGGACGTAAGAAACTGTCCTTCCAACTGCGGTGCAAGGCAATGGGGTCGAGAGAGTCAGGCTGGAAAGGTCCAAAGGACTCCTTCACGCAGTCTCTCTCGATCCGGCCCGCCACGCAGCTGGTGGGAAGACTCATCCGCCGTCAAGACCTGGACAAACCTCACCCCATGAACCCAGGTACTCCTGCTAAGTCACCAAACGTAGCGAACCACTTGGGGAGACCTTTTCACAGATCCACACAGGAGGCCCTGAGGAAAATAATTCCCTTCAGGGCCTATGTCATTTTTGGGAAGGAAGTAGAGGAAGTTGTGGGAAGAAAAAGGTATGAGGGGTGGGTAGGAATCTGGGAGTCAGTGTGTCAAGGAGTGACGCACGTATGAATCAATCCCTCCCCACTGCGGGTAAAGCGATGTTCCGAGAGTCCTGCTGGAGAGGTCTACAGATCTTCCTCAACCAGTCTTTCCCGATCCGGCCTGCCACGCAGTTGGTGGGCAGACGCATCCGTCGCCAGGATCCAGACAAAACTCACACCACGAACCCGGCCACCCCTGCTAAGTCACCAAACGTAGCGAACCACCTGGGGTGACCTATGGCAGAGGTGTTGGTTATCCAGTTCCCGTTCCCTTTTCGGTTCCCGGAGCGGCGGTACCCATACCCGCCTCTCAAATAATAACTGATAAACGTAGGACCTATCTGATGACTAGCAGACAAAAATAAAACATGCCTAAAACATTATTTAATAAGTATAATTGTCTGAAAACGTACGTTTTCATTGATGATTTTACGATGTTATTATTTTACAAAAACTTACTCTTGAAACTTGTTTCCCAACCAAGAAACAAATTATTTCTAAAAAATGGTCGAATGTTATAAAAATCACACCCGAATATTTAGGTCTCACCGCGAAAACATCGGACACATAAGCTAAATCCATAAGTACCTATCAAAGTTCAATGAATTGAAATGCTTTCCGATCTCCCTGTAATACCAAGCACGTTAGATAAAGTAACTTTACGCAAGAGTACGCGCTCTTGTCTAACATCCAGTGTCCTTTGTCCAATATCCAACTTTCGCAAACAAGAATTCGTCACTTTGGCCAACATCCAAATTAAAAACGTGTTTTCTGCGTAATTTTATACATTTAGAACATATTTTACTTAAAAAAAACAATTTGTAATACTTTAAAACATTATAGTAGACTTACAATTTAGCTAATTTCATTTTATATGCCTTTTTCGTTAAAAAAAACTTTAAAGCGCTGTTTCTCACGATTTACGTTTTGGTCTGTTGGAGTAAAACGAACTAAAGCGACGAAATCTAAAAATTAACAACAATATAATTAAAATGTACACCTTTATAAAACCAACGTTTCTGATCGAAATTTGAAAAGATTTATAAAAATTTGGGAATTTTTTCCCGCGTCCTCTTCCCCTCCCGCGTTCCCCTTCCACCTTCCCCGCCTTCCCTCTCCTCTCTGCCTCATACCGCCAACCCCCCTCCCACATTCCATGTATTCAGTCCCAGTACATTCAGTTTTCAAACAGTTTGCGTGATTTCATTTTTTATATACACGGTGTCCGGAAACTCGTAGTACAAGCGGGAAACTGGTAAATCTACATCACATTCGGAGTCGATTTGTGATATAACTTTTTTGATTTGAGCTTTCGTTTTCGAGTAAATTGGGTCCGAAGTTGGAATTTTTTTGGTTAAATTTGAAAAAAATTTTCACTAGGGGGTTGATTTCAGCTGTGTAATGTCTTATAAAATGCATCAAAGGGTAAACCGGGCTCAAAAAATTTTTTAACTCTTTAGTTGCCGAAAAATAGAAAAAAAATAATATTAAAATCGAAATGCTTAGATCGAAAAAAATAAGTTTTTTGGGTTCTCTACGTGATGTAGATTCACCAGTCTCCCGCTTGTACTAAGAGTTTCCGGACACGTTGTATTACAAAAATATTAATTTTTGTATATTACATAATAGAACAATCATTCAAATTTGGTACCTAACATAGGTATAGTTTGGCAAATAAGTGTAGAAATTAATTCAATTGGAACTAAACGTGTTCATTACTATGGCAACACCGAATTATTTGACGTTTCCTATGGCTGTCATGTTATTGCGTGTTACGGTTGATTTATTGTCTTAAATCTGAGTAGAATATCGCTGATTTGATAATATTTTTATTCATTGTTTGCCTGAATTTAATTAAAATGAATAAATTATTACATAGTGATACAAGAGGGGTTATATTCTGCATTTTTCAACGCTGCCTAGCCGAGTGTCACGCGAAGAAGTTTCTGTCCGATTTAGAAGATGTTTACAAACGAACTGCAGAAATGAATGGTACGTAGTATAGTTTGTTTAATAAATTTCATTAGTATTACAAGATTTATGCCAATTTTCGAGCAATAATAACCATTACAATCTGATTTGAGGTTATGTTAAAAAATTCGAATTTGACATTTCAATTTGACAGTTAATATGCGGCCACAGGAAAAAGGGAATAACTCAATAAAAAAATAATAATATGCAACTTCTTTAAACTCGTAGAAAAGTTTCTTTTTTCTCGTTTTCTCTTTTTTTCTTTCTAAGTGAATATTATCTAGTGTGTGTTTTTAAAACTACCTTCTATAATAATAATTTTAATGATGTTTTTCACACACAGGTAAATCTGAAACAACGGTAAGACGAATCGTCAAGGAAGGGGAAAAGGCGGATGGAAAATTTGAAACACCGGGAAAACGGAAAATGGGCATAATAATAATATGTAATAGCATAAGTGCTGATGATTGGAAAAATTGTTGCAAACACGTGATGAAAATTGATGCAGAATATTATGCATGAGGCAGTAATATATATGATGATATCGATGAACTGCGTTTAGATGAAGATAAAGATACGGAAGAAGAAGAATCACACGAGGACGAAGACAATAATTACATGTCGGGTGTTGAATTAATAGACTTAAATTTTTAAGTACCTACGTTTTTATATCGAAATAAACGCCCACTTAAAACTTGTTTTGTTTTATTTTGCTTCTATTAAATTACAGTTTTTTGTGCAAATTTTTTGAAAATACAAATACGCTATGAAATATGCATTTTGCCAGAAGTGTTTTTTTAAAACATACATTCTTTGTCGTATGAGCCATCTTGGTGTTGCCATTTAAAACTAGAAAACGATCGCAGCGCCATCATTTATTTTCTACACTTTCTTGCCAAACTGTACCTATTTAAAATATCTATAATTCTTGATTCGATTCAAGGTAAGTACTTTAAATTAATTCATTAAATTAAAGATTTTTGAAAATTGAATTCTGATTTGACAAACATTGATTTGCAAAATGTCAATCTCAAATTTTTTATAGTTTCACAAGAATTTTTGCGATGATTGAAAAAACTTTCAGATGAATTGTCATGTGGTTGAAATAATCCAAAAACCTACGCGGGGGTTAAGAAGGTATTTTGAAAAAGTTTCAAACATTTCCTATATGCTTAATATAGCAATACACTAACCACTAATCCCCAAACACATTTTGGTTTTTATGTATTAAGTATATAGATAGATTTTTACATAAAATGACAAAAAAATTAGGTGACGATAAAGTTAATACATTTGAGTAATAAAATATGTATGTGTATATATATTTTTTCGTTATCAGTAATTTTAAATAGAAAAGACGTAAGGTGAGCCATTTTTAAAAACTAAAATTTGAAAGCGTATTTCATTACCTTTCAAAAACAGTTTTTGGTTTTCAGATGCGTTCAGAAATATTCCATTTATTTGAATTTTATTGCAAAGTGAAACATTTCTTACCTTCTGACAGAATCAGGGTTTAAACATATTCAAATCGTTTAAAAAGGGTTGTTGTGGGGCATAATTCCTGGAATACCCATTTTAAAACTTAGGACACGTAATAATTTTTTTTTTGTATTCTTTCAATAGCTTAAATATAACATAAGACTGTAATATGTTGCTTACCTTCCCGTCAGAGGTCAGACACAGTGTATGCTTGCCGCCTGAGTGCACGGCGACATGACGCACAATGTGCTGCGCCAGGAAGGGGTTGGCGCGTGGCACGGCCACGTTGCTTGCGTGGCCGAGCCCTAGGCGGCCGCCTGTGCCTTCTCCGCAGGCGTACAGCTGAAATATAACATTATAACATAGCGTCATCAGTCATCAACTATCAGAAGGTTGAAAGAACCGTGCACACCAGATACTAAGTTCGGTGAACGTGCTTTCGGAGTGTCAGAACCTTAAGCTTGGAATGGACTGAAAAATAATTTTAAGAATGATCATAGACTCTGCAGAATTTAGAGGTGAACTTAAAACTAACCTTTTCAGACAGTCGTATCCATAAAATCAAAAACCTTTCACCTTCACCTTCACAGCCCGTGACATTGTAAATAACTAATAGTGTAAAAATATAAGCAAATAAGAACTTGTAAGCTTTTTAACCCCTCAGAAAATCGCCAAAATGCACTTTAAATGTCTTAAACGAAATGACATTTTACGAAAACTTTGTGTTATTACCGCTTCACAATTAATGCTCTATAAATTAAACATTTCTGAACGTAGCCGAATAGTAATAACTGTTTTAGACAGGTTACAAAATGAGCTTTTGAATTATTATATTATAAATAAATATTAATATTTGTAAATATTAAAATTTAGAATGTAAACATTAAAAAATGTCAAAATGACTCACGTGATGTTTTTATGTAAAAATGGTACTAAAATCACAGATTATGTAAACAACAATACTTATTCTATTGTATAAATGTGTAATAAACACTTTTGCCACCTCACTTTTTTATCATTTCATATAAAAATATTTAATAAAAATTAACAATGTCGGGCGCCCGTAGGAAATTTGGCGAGATAAATTATGTGTCAGACTGCGCGTCTGACAGAATGTTCTTTTTATGTATTTCTATGGACAACTTGAATAGAGATGTGCAGCATGATTCATTATGGACCTTTTACTTTTTATTTTAGGGATATAACTAAAACAATAGCGGAGTTATAACGGTTTCTATGGAGACACACGCGCTGACGTGTAAACACGCTTATTGTACTTGACTGCTGTCGTATTTTTAACGCATATATCTGCTTACGTTGCGGAGGGGTTAAGGTCATTTCATAAAAATTCTCCAGTCCTAAAGAGTCCTAAATTCACCAGTCTTTCAATATAAATATCTACTTTTGGCACTAATCTTCTCACAAATGTAATATCAACAATGGAGGTAGCAAATGTAAAATCATGCAAAGTCCAGTGTTTTAAATATAATGTCCTCCGCGGGCAAAGTCATATCATCTCCAAGCATAAACTTTCTAATAAAAGTGTGTTTATCGGACCTGCCAGGTGACTGCCAGGTAAGTATGTTTTCTGTATCTATGTATTTGTAAATAATAAGCTTAGATGGAGCCAAAAAATTATAATAAATTGTACAGCGCCCTCGAGGTTATTTTTTTAGAAAAAAAGGCGCTCTACCAATTATCCATGTAGTCGCAGATAAATTGCGAATCAATTGGACTGTAATCAATGATTTAGAATTTAATAAAAAAAAATTACATTTTTAATAACACAACTATGAGAAATGTGAATAGTAAACACCGGTTGGGAATCTGACTAACCTTAATTTCCCTTAGCATGTTCTTGTTATGTTATTATGGCATTGATAAATTACTTGGCTGAGCACATGCACAAGTCTCCATTTGATATTTATGAGGTAATAACTGCTCCAGTTCCTCTAACTGGTTGCTCCTTGGAAGTTATTGTTCCATAATGCCACGAGTGGGTAATATTGGCACACATTGTCAGACAGGATAGTTTTGAAAGTCGGTAGGATAAAGGAATGTACGTATATATAGTTGCGTCAACAATCCAATTATTATTACTATTCACACATGAAAAGGATCTGACACCATCTAAGAGTTCCCCATTATAAGACTTCCGATTCTCTCAGTTCTTGAATTAATAATTGTGTGTTGTTGTTACCTTTCCGTCGTGAGACACGATGAAGAGAGTCTTGGAGCCCCCGGCGATGTGCACGGGGCGCAGCATGCTCAGGGAGGCCTGCAGCGAGGGCACCTTCACCTTAGAGCCCGGCACCCCGCCTAGCTGCCCCCGGTCGTTGAGTCCCCAAACGTACACCTACACAGGATTTATGATAAAGAGGTAAGAAAATGGAAAATAACCCTAAAGTTTCTTAAGGCAGTAGTTTATTCTTAAATAACAAGAATTGGTTTTATCATTATTAATTTTAAGAGGCCCTGAAGAAGAAAATTCCCTCAGGGCCTACATCATCTTTGGGGATGCTTGTGGAGTTTTTAGGGAAATGTGGATGTTTTTGGAAAGGAAAAAGGGTATTCCGAGAGGGTGATGACCTAGTATGCAATACAGTGTGCGAGCATCTCACCTTGGGACAGTCGTCCGGTACGGAGAGAGGAGCCTCCGGGCCGCTGGTGGCGTCTCCGTCAAACCACTCCTCGGTCAAGAAACTCATGGCCTGAGGGAAATAAACACATTCATTAGCATATATATGCAATTGTATTCCCTTCAATTTAGAATTTTGCAGCATTGCGCGTTGTCGAAAAAGCAGTGCTTTACAGTTAGAATGTTAACTGACAGATAATGTACGATGTGGAAGATAAATCAGAAAAATCAAGATGGCGATACTGTGTCCGATTTTTACATAACCAAAAGAATATAGATTGTTGGAATAAATCGTAAAAGGAAATTGACTTAGGGCCGGTTTTATTAACGAAGTAACAAATTTCTGTTACGTAACAAACCATTTTTCGTTAACGGACCGTTATCCGTTCGTAATCTTATTTTGCATACTAAATGTGCATTACTAGCGGTCATCGGTTACATTTAGTCTGAAAGTTTTATTTCTTGCGTCATTCTCCATACAACAATGCACGCCGTCGACTTGGAATTCCTGTAAAATCGCCAGTTGCTTGGAGCATTGATCCCAGAGCATAGAAACATAGTAAAAACTGCTGGGCTGGCATTACTGGTTGATTTCGATATGTCGCGTTCGCCGGCATTTTAGATTCCTGTAAAATCGCCAGTTGCTTGCAGCATTGATCCCAGAGCATAGAAACATAGTGTTAGTAAAAACTGCCGGGCTGGCGTAACTGGTTGATTTCGATATGTCGCGTTCGCCGGCATTAACTGAGCTCCAATTGTGTTTAAAATTTGAGTTACGGTCCTCTTTGACAAACGAAATCTGATTTTGAAATGTCTGCAAAATAATTGAAATAATCCAGTCTATGCATAAAAACAAGCGGCTGTCTGCGTCTTGCAGCTTCGTCTTCAATGCTACTGGATGAACTATCTTCGAGAATTGTCAATAGCTCATCTTTACTTTCACTGCTCGATGAGGAATCCATCGCACAAATGCAAATTATATAATATTATCTCTTAAAAATAGTGCACGGGTCCAAATAATGGAGGGCCGTGCCAAATAATCAGTTGTAAATAATCCTACTTACAACTGTTGAAAAATGTCAACAAACGGATCGTTATCCATTTGACTGACCAAAATCGGTCCGTAAAGCGTTAACCGCTACATAATAATAATAATAATAATAATAATGATTTATTGTCTTGATTAATTATTAATTCTCGGACTATAAAAATATTACCATTTGTTATTTCGGCCACTGGCATAATACCTAGGAATCTGATTCAAAATTTAAGTATATTAGATTTGTCAAAGAATTTGTATATAAAAATGCAAAAAGCAGTAATTTTAAATACATGTAGGATTACAAAAGATTTTTTAAATATTTATATTGAGGGATCAGTAGGATTTATAGGTTCAATTAGAAATGCCACAGAGCCGAACCCTCTGATATGAAAATATCTGGAGTCGGTGAATTATATTCCCATTTGGTCTCTAGTAGGTTGACATGTTGTTCTTGTATTGTTTTGTATTTATAATACTTATATAGTGCAATTGCATAGCGTGGATTCACTAGATGATCATTTGGGGAAGTGTATGAAAGGGTTTAGTTTTTCCTTCTTTTTTTTTTTTTTTTTTGGGGGGGAAAATTTAACCCGGACATTTAAATCTGGTGCGTAAAAACTTCATTTCTTAGTAACAGTAGAGATAATGATATCCTCACTGGGATCTCCCGTGCTGAGGATTTCATTTACATATTATAATTTAATTATAAGAAATTGATATGAATTAGACATAACATATATCATGTAGTATTTTTTTTAAATAATTATAAAGTAAATAAGATAGTGGTTTTTTTTATAATTCAGATTACTAGATTTGGTTTTAGTCTGTATTTGATATCAGTATATTTTCTATTTCTGATCTCCCTATATTTAGTATCCAGCTTTTTATTTGAAATTTAAATGTTATAATGTTGAGGTTTTTGAGTGAGAGTGGTATTTTATTGTAAAGTTTAATGCCATAATATAAGAAGCTTTTTTGCCCAAATGTTGTGTTAGTAGTTACTTGTTGGATGAGTTTTTGACCATGAGATCTAGTGTTTCTAATGTACGTATTAGTTGTTATTTCTTGGGTTTTGTACTTATGAATGTAAATGAGTATAGTTTTAGAATATAGTTGTTTAATTGACATGATGTTAAGATTGTTGAAGATTTCGTCAGTGCTAGTTCTTACAGGAACTTTCAGTATAATTTTCATTATAGCTTTTTGAGTTTTAATTAGTGGATTTAGTATGTTTTTATTTGCACTGCCCCATCCGATAATACCGTATTCTAACAGTGATTGGCAGAGAGCCATGTAAATCTTGATTAAGTCTTTTTTAATGAGGACATTCCTGATAGTTTTGAAAAAATAACTTAGTTTTTTAATTTTATTATTTAAATACGTAATGTGTTCGGTCCATTTTAAGTTTTGGTCAATTTTTAGACCCAGATACGTTATATGGTCAACGTTTTCTAATGAGGGACAATCACAATTCTCATTTAAGTGATGCGGGCTATGGATTTTCAAGTTCAGGTTTTCTTCAGAGTTTTTCTTATTTTTTATTTTAAAAGTGATGAATTTGGTTTTATTAGCATTAAGTGTAAGTGAATAGTAGTCTAGCCATTTTTTAATCCTATTAAGTGTGTCTTCTGCTTTCTTAAATGTTTCTGTCCAATTATTCCCATTTATTAGGAGAACAGTATCATCCGCAAAACTGATGATTTCTCCTTCACATTCTATGTGGCATAGATCATTAATGTAAATAAGGAACAGAATCGGACCCAGAATACTTCCTTGCGGCACCCCGAATTTGACATCAATACATTCACTGATTATGTTATTAAGTTTCACAGTTTGCTTTCTATTTCCCATGTAACTTTTAAAAAATATCAGTTCATTATCAGTAATCCCTATGTTCTCTAGTTTTTCAAAAAGATGTGAGTGATTTATTGTGTCGAAGGCTTTAGAGAGGTCGAGAAATATGCCAATGCATTTTTTATGTGAGTCTAGAGAATTTTTAATATATTCAATTACTAAGGCTATGGCGTTAGATGTTCCTAGATTTTTTCTGAAACCAAATTGTTTTGGTGATAATAGTTTATTTGATTCTAGGTAGTCGACGAGTTGAGTTTTAACATAACTGACCGGTAGCCTGGTGAATGTTTATAAAACGGCGAAATCAGGCGGTAGACCAAATATTTGTTAAAAATGGTATCAAGCATGACGAACGGATGGTTATAAAACCGGCCCTTAATAAACTTAAATGTCGTTTCTTTGTTTTTACAGAGCAACATAAGTGTTTTATTGATTAATCAATGGAAAGGATTTGAAGTACAATATTATATATATAGAGAAGATCACATCATCAGAACAGAACAAAACAAGGAACAAGACGAACCTTAAGAGTGTCGCCGTGAGATTGGGCAGAGCGCACACCGTTGATGATGAGCCCGTGCACTCGGCAGTCGATGCCTCCGTTCCAGCACTGTTTGATGACTATCTCGATTGTCCGATAGTACTGGGGAAAATATATTTTATTAAAAACAAAGAATTCAATAACATTTCACAAAATTCAAAATGAATAACACAACATTATATCAGTTGAGATTAGCAAAGGAAATACGAGGCTCATCCAGAAAATAAGGTTACAAGGGCTCCTGAGACCGGGGAAAATTTTTTGTTTTGAAGTTGGTGCACCTGTGGACGGGGATCCTAACGGTCAGTTTGTTTGGTCCCGTGTGTTTGTCGGCCATTTAGTTCGCTCACAGTAAATTCTTCTGATAGAAAGATCTTCTAACGCTCCAGCTATCATGAATTTTTGGATGGTTTTGTACAGGAGAGAGAAGCATTTGTGGACTCTTGCATGACGGAGGATGAGAAGCGAGCGTGTCACCACACCCCAGAGTCCAAAAGAAAATCACTGAAGTGGCGGCGAAAGAAAATCACTTCCACAGTCATCAAAAAGTTCAAGCCAACCCATTTCTTACTACAAATAATGTCAGGAATCACTGTTTAACCCGTCTGCTTGGTTCAATATATTCGCACCTCACAATCCGGAAGCCTCAGTTTTGCGCGAAAATTCTGAAACTGTCACTTTGGATCAGGATTGCAAAATATCTATGCAAGATAGCTTTCATATTTCAAAGACAATGAGAAGCATTATTTCGTTCTCTTTCTGGTAAAAAGATAAAGACATGTTTGCATGAGAGGAAAAGAGATACGAGGGTCGTCCCTAAAGTACCCGACCGAACCAAGAAAACACAAAAAATTTGGGATTTTTTTTTGTGTTTTATGAACATAGTCTCCTTTCAGGTCGACACACTTTTCCCAGCATTGTTCAATAGCTTCGATATCCTGTTTATAGTGAGAACCGTCGAGCACCTCAAAATAGCCATCTACCGCAGATTCCACCTCTTCATTATTGGCAAATCTTTTACCACCGAGCCATTTTTTCAGGTTTGAAAAAATAATATAATGCGAGGGGGTTAAATCTGGCGAATAGGATGCGTGAGAAAGCAATTCGAACTTTAATTCATTGATTTTGGCCATCGGGATAACGGATGTCTGAATTGGTGCATTCTGCCGATGAAACAACACTTTCTTTTTCGCCAAATGCGGCCGTTTTTTCTTGATTTCATCACTCAAATGCTCCAATAAGTTCGCATATTACTCGCCATTGATTGTTTTTCTTTTTTGAAGATAATCAATAAAAATTATTCCATGAGCATCCCAAAAAACTGATGCCGTGACCTTGCCTGCTGATGGAACTGTCTTTGCCTTTTTGCAGCCGATTTTCCCCTTTTAGTCCATTGTTTTGACTGTTCCTTCGTCTCAGGTGTGAAGTGACGACTCATGGTTTTGAATCAATGCAAAAACTCGGCTTTATTGCTGTGAAATATCCCGAAACACTCGATTTAAACATCCTCACGACGCTATTTTTGGCCATTGTGAGCAAACGCGGCAGCCATCTTGCGCACAGCTTTCTCATGTCCAAATTTTCAGTCAATATGCGATGTACAGCACTTTTTGAAATGCCTACTGTGTCTGCTAGCTTGTGCATTTTCAATTGATGGTCATTCAATACCATTTTGTGGATTTTCTTTACTTTTTCTAGTGTGGTCACCTCATTTGGTCGACCACTGAGAGGTTCATCTCGGCAGCTTGTACGTCCTGGTTTAAACTCTACCACCCAATATTTTTTTGTTGTAAACGAAGAAGCAGACGCCCCCAGAGTAGAATCTAAACTCGGCTTCGATATTGGTTGGACTTAGACATTTAAAATTAAAGTTTTGTATCACATAAAAATGACCAATTTTTCCATGTTCACAAATTATCTGAGAGGGTTCGCTATTGATGACTGCCAAAAAAACACTAAACGACGTAGCGCCTTGAAACTTAAGCCTTATAAGGTTGGTACTTTCTACCATAATTTTTTTTTAAAGCAACAACCACCAGAAGTACGTCAGGTCGGGTACTTCTGGGACAGCCCTCGTATATAGCTTTTAAAATGTAAGGTCGCTCGGGACGTTTTTGGTCTTATGAAAATATAACGCAATTACGTGTTTTGCGTTATATTTTAGGTATTTATTCCTAAACAAGCAGACGGGTTAATCCATTGGCCACAGAATTAATGGCCCTCACCACTGGATTAATTTTGAACCAAGAATTGAAAACCTACATTAGGCTAAAGAAGGAGGCAGCGCAACACGGCATAACACCCCAAAAACAAATAACGAAAACCTAGATTGGTGTTCAAAATGCATTGTAACTTTTAAACCATACATGCAAATAAATTAATTTCTTTAAATTTGTTTACATATTGGATTAAGGTAAAGAAAAACATAAAAATTAAAACTAAAAATATTTGCAAGAAGGATTCAAAAATAACTTTTTTTCACATTTTATTACTTTATTAGCAATAAACAAAAATTTTAACAAAACAAAAAACGACTTCACAAAATGCACTAAAAAGTAAAAAAATAATTTCGTATTCTTCTACAACTTAATAATCAACTTACTTTTTCTACTCATCAATATGTAGGTACGATTGTTATTTTTGGAGGCGGTGTCAGCCAAGGTAGGTTTGTAACTACATACATAGTTATAGGTGAGATGTGCTTGTGTATTACGCGCGACTTGACGAGGCGAGAGCGGGCCGCGGCGGGAGGGGAGCTGTCAAGTGAACACAGTGAGCTGGGTACCTTGGCTGACACCGACTCCAAAAATAACAATCGTACCTACATATTGATGAGTAGAAAAAGTAAGTTGATTATTAAGTTGTAGAAGAACACCAAATTATTTTTTTTACTTTTTAGTGCATTTTTTGAAGTCGTTTTTTTGTTTTGTTAAAATTTTTGTTTATTTTTTGATTTTTAGTGAATCTGAAGTACACTAACTAATTCGATTAAGATTCGGCCGAGTGTCATTAATTTGCACTTAAGAATTGGATAGTTCCGTTACTTTGTCATGGATCCCATAATCAGAACCTAACCAAACTCTTATCAAACTACCCTTGAAGTACATCCTTTCCAATATAAAAAAGAATCATCGAAATCGGTAGGCGGGATATTGAGTTATTCGTCCATTTGTCGCGCAAATACTTGATGCAAATTTAAGACTTATATGATTTTCTCATGGATGCCATTGTCAGAACTGGACCAAATCAAAATGGGCCCACACGGGAAGCAACAGCCTTCAAATAAAAAAAGAATCATCAATATCGGTTCACCCAGTCGGAAGTTCTGAGGTAACAAACATAAAAATAAAAAAAATACAGTCGAATTGAGAACCTCCTCCTTTTCGAAGTCATTTAAAAATACAAAAAACATATTATTCATTAATCGAACATCAATAATTTTTGTTTTTTTTTACATAAATATATACAAATAACTAAAAAAATGAATTGATATGATAGCCCTCAAAACAAACAGGGATGTGAAGGGCCACTGCCACAAGCCTAGAACCACTCGCCATTTTGAAGAAATTAAGATTATAAGTAAATTACATAATTATGTTTTAATATACCTACTTATAGAACAAATAATTCCGTATTTACTAATCTAAAATGGTGGTTAGCTGCTTCAAACATAAATATCAGGGAAAAAAACTGAAGAAACATTATTTTCAAAAATACAAAATGAATGCTTCATTACCTACAGAGCTTTTGGCCTTTAAAAGTTAATTCAAAGATGTCACTGCTCGTTTTTAATTTTTTGGCCGACCTACTCTAGCCCATCTGTGAGCCGAGGTTTGTGGTCAACGTTAAAGGGTTTAAAGTAAGTCAAGTTCGTCCCTTAACACCCTGTATAATATAATGATGTAAGTAACATGCAATTACCTCGGGGACGTCTTTAAGCAGCTCCAGCAGCAGGGGGCCCTGCCGGGAGGGGGGCGGTGGGTGTGCCGTGCGCAGCTCCCGGCCCTCCCCCACCTCCGTGCCCCCCTCCCAGCCGCGCACGCCTAGCGCCGAGGGGCAGTAGGAGCCGCAGTCCGGCTGCAGACGGAGCGCCAGTCGCCTCACCAGCACGCCCGACTGCATCTCAATGCGGATCCAGTGCTAAGGAATATTATCTCATTAGACCAGCTCACAGATCTAAAGCTAGCGGCCCTCTATTTGTATATGTGCGTTAGGGCGTCCCAAAAAAATTAAAGTGATATTTTTTCAATGCATACCCTCTTATTTTGTTTGAATGGTCTCAAAACATTTTTAAAAAAAGTTTGGCGTACTTAGGATCACGACAACCCGTGCCGACTTGCGTCGAAAGGTGTCTGTGCTTGCAAGGTACGGCGCAACGGAAATCTCGCATTGCTTGCTTGTTATAACTTGTTTATTTTATTAGTAAACGCATTACTTTTGAGTAGTCAACATGTCAGTAGAGTTACAAAGTTCTAAAAAGGAGATATTTTTAATAGGAGACGTAAAACATCAAATCACCGGTTCGAAACTTCCCTCTAATGGACAAGTACTGGGAGTTTTGTTCTATAATATTCGTGAAGTGAATTTAAATGTCAATGAAAGTGCAAATCTTACTATTCGTGAGTGTATTATTTACTGGGAAAAGGCACTTATACCGACTAAATGATTACCTAACTGTGTTAAGAAACTAGTTTCATTATACCAAGTTTGGAGAGATTTGCAAAAAAATGCGAAAAAAAACAAGAAGTGTTTGAACAATGTCGACAAGAGTTTCTTTCCAACTTAGACAATTGGTTTGACATTGCTCATGCCAGTGCGCTTCAGTTAATTAAAATAAATGAACAAAGGATCTTCTTGGAGCGCCAAAGAGAACCAGGTCGGGCTGGTCACTTAGCCAGAGTGGACAAAAAACTTACAGAAAAAGAATCCTCCTCAATGTTTCCAAGGCGCGTCTTGGAAACATTGAGGAGGAAAAGCGACGTGCTAAATATTTTTCATCGTTAGCTCCATCGACATCATCTTATGAACCACCACAAGAAAACTCATCTTTTGATTCTGAAATAATAGACCCAACCTAAGTGATGCTTCCTCTCAGCCCAAAACTTGTTTGCGGAAAAATTTCATAAACTCCGAAGTTGGTTGCCGCATTAGATAGATGTCAGTTAAGTGTGAGAGATTCTGTATTTATAATTGAAGCTACTATTGAGGCACTAGGGCATAACACGGATGACTTTTCTATAAACAAGTCCTCAATACATATAATTTGTACAGAAATACGAAGAGAGCGGGCTGAAGCTATAAAAGTTAATTTTCAAAACAATATCTCGGATACAAGATACAGCTAGAGATGACTATCGTGAATTAATTGAGCTTTCAATAATATTTCTTGGTGAAGATACAGAGAAGAAATTTAAGATTCGGCCTCCAGGTGCTATCACCAAGCTCGGTGGATGGCGAGAGCCATTTACTCGTTAAAAATATTACTAAGCTCCCTCAATTCAGAATTTCAAA
This sequence comes from Limnephilus marmoratus, assembly GCA_917880885.1. Classification (NCBI taxonomy): domain Eukaryota; kingdom Metazoa; phylum Arthropoda; class Insecta; order Trichoptera; family Limnephilidae; genus Limnephilus; species Limnephilus marmoratus. The sequence continues at coordinate 1,601,232 of OU862930.1, forward strand.
CAAGGATAAGGCAGCTCTGTTGGATGTATGTCTGTTTATTGTGACATCCTACGTCAAATTCGGGCTCCAATGCATTTTAGCAGTAAAAGCACCTTAACAGGACTTATGCTTTTTGAAGTCCATGAAAGCTTACGAAACAATAGATAAAAGCATTTCCAAAGCAGCTTTACAGAAGTTTTGCCAGCATTTATGGTATTTGACAGATGAAGTGTCTGTTTTGTCTTTATTTGACGATGATGTCGATCAAGAAACTAAAGTAAAAATGGTTGCTAACTTAGCTAAAGAAAACCCATCAGCCCACGATAAACGTTACATTGCATCCAAAGAAGAACTTTGTGGCCCACTTTTTGGTATGTCATATATGTAAATTATGCTTCGATTTTCTTCTATAGTTTACCATACGATTGATAACCGTTCCTTCTGTTTTAATTTCTGAGAAAAACATCGATGACTTCGTCTCTGTCAAAAGCAAGTTCCTATTTAATCGACTCAAAATTGATGACAGTTTTCTGAAGAAGAGCCCGTCTCTATGGTCAAATAATGATTCGTTCCAACAAGCTAAAAGGAAGCTATTGACACTGAGAGCAGTTAATGATATGGCAGAAAGAGCGGTTAAATTAATGCAAGACTTTCATGGTTTAATTTTTCACTGTTGAAGAGGAGCGAAAGCAATTTTTATTACGTTGCGTACAAGAACACAGAAACGTATACCCTGATTGTAAACAGCAAAGTTTGAAAAGGAAATTTAATGATTAATGTGTCTTTTACTATAAATACATAATAAATATTATAAATGTGTTTTATTTACTGAATATAAATAATGAACTTTACAATGTCCCTATAGCTTCATACTAACTTTTCAACTTAAACTTTGACGTCAAGTCGGCACGGGTTATCGTTATCCGATCTCAATAATATTTAAGTTTTTGGGGTCAAATGAAAAAAAAATAGAGGGTATGCGTTTTGAAATTCGAAGAAAAAAATTTCACCCTTATAGCCTGGGACACCCTAATGTGCGTGTATGTGTACAAATGTATATAGATGTGTACAAAAATATGTATGTACACATATTTTTTTTTACATCAGCTCCACACAGAAGGCCCTAAGAAAAATAATTGTCCTCAGGGCGTATGTCATCTTTGGGGATGCTGGGTGGAGAGTCTTTTTAGGAGAGGAAGTTCTGGGAAGGAAAAGGGCATGAGGGGTTGGTAGGAATCTAGGGGTCAATGTGTCCAGGAGTGATGGGCGTATGAATCCATCCCTCCCATTGCGGTGCAAGGCGATGTTCCAAGAGAGTATGGCTGGAGAAATCAAAGGAACTCCCTCTCACGATCCGGCCTGCCATGCAACTGGTGGGCAGACGAATCCACCGCCAAGACCCGGACAAACCTCACCCCATGAAGCCGTTCACCTATGCTAAATCACCAAACGTAGCAAACCACTTGGGGTGACCTATGGCAGAGGTGTTGGTTATCCTATAAATGGTTCCCGGAGCGGCGGTACCCATACCCGCCTACCAAATTGAAAATGTATGTGCATGCGAACAAATGTATGTGTATGTGTCCATATATGTATGTGTACAAATATATGTGTATGTGTCCAATATGTATGTGTTCATATGTGCATGTGTACAAATGTATGTGTTTGTGTTCATATATGTATGTGTACAAATATATGTGTATGTGTCCAACATGTGTTATTTAGTTCAAAGGTAAAATATTTCCACTTTGCAATAAAATATAAATAAATTGATTTTGATGAGACCTATATGAGTTGTTCCAAAAAGCGAATAAGTTAGCCTGAATTAAAAATTAAGTTGATATTTATTTATTTATTTTATTTATTTAAAATTTACGGCACAAAGTGCCATTTACAAACATGTATATTATTATATTTAAACAGTCATAGTACAGTGAAGAAAGATTTTTTTTTTTTAATTTCTTATAATAAGAGAAAAAGAGAAAAAATTTCTAACAACTAATGAAAACTTCAAAAGGATACAGTGAAATAAAAAGAATAACTTGTTATGAAGTAACCTCGTTACAATACGTAAGGCTGAAATGTTTGATAAGTAGAGCCTTGTATTTTAATAAGGAAATATGAAAAATATCAGCAACATTGGCATAAAAATTACCAATGGTGAGTATTCTATTTATAACAGAATTATATCCAGCGACAGACGTATAATTGTCACAATAATACATACTAGGGAACCTTGATCTAATGGTAGGTACATGAAAGTGAATCAACTTTAATATATCAGGGCTATCCAACTGATGATTTACAATTTTGTATAAAAATATGAGATCAAAAATTTTTCTTCTGTCACTTAACTTCGACAATTTCAATGAGTGTACTTAATAAAAAGTCATAATTTATTGATTCTAAAGGGATTCCAAGTCGAAAATTAATACACCTCAAAAACTTGCGTTGAACTTTTTCAATGATATTAATGTGATTATTAAAGACAGGTGACCAAATTGTAGAGTTATATTCTAGAATGCTTCTAACGAGAGATGTGAACAGAATTTTTAATGTGTGAATATTTTTAAAATCTTTGGAAATCCTTAAAATAAAACCTAACATTTTCATAGCCCTGTTGGCTATAGAAGTTACATGAGATACAAAGCAAAGTTTCTGGTCAAAAATGATGCCTAGGTCAAGTATTTCGACTACAGAGATTAAGTCTAATAATATATGGTTAAATAATCGTTCATGGTTTATATGCAAAAAAAGTAGTATTTATAAAACAAAGTTAGTTGGAAGTCTTGAACGCAACGCATGACAGTTATGTGATAGGAATTGTATCTCAGATGAATGAGATGTGGCTTGTACTGACCCTGCCACGTCCTGAATCGCTCTGCCAGAATGTGTGGGGGCGCGCGTCCAGCAGGTGGGGGGCCAGCGAAGCACCTGAAGACACGCGCAGCCAGCGCAGACAGCTCCGCCACCCCAGCACTTGCCTCGCAGAAGGGGGGGCCTCTAAGCAACACATAAATAAACATATTTACTCATAAATGTGGAGGCGGTGCCCTTACCCGCCTCCCAATTTATAAACCTAATTAAATCTAATTATTTTTGTACTTCGTAGAATTGAATTACTTTTAAGTTTGCTAGTGAACGACAAGGATGTGCCGAAACTGGTAGCAAAAAAAAAAAAATTAAGTAACAAATATACATAGAAAATAAAACTTTTCAAAACAAAATTAAAAAATTAGTGATCCATATTTATGTGATGGAAACAACCCAGCAATGTGTTTGAGATACAAGTAAGAAGAAGGGATGTCTGTACCTTTAGCCGTGGTGGCTCTCTCCATCTCGGCAAGTTGCCCCGTCCATCCCGGCTGCTGGGGGAAGTCCACCGTTACGTCTCGCCCATTGTTGGCAATACCTGCAAACAGGGAGCACGAGGGCACATATTGTAGTCTAGTTATAACACCTCCAACTTCTGTCATTTCCCATACATTCTGACGGCAGTAAGCTGCACTAGCACCTCCTAGTGGCAAGAGTTAGAGTACTGTTGGTTACTTTTCTTTCATATATTTAAACTAGCAGACCCGGCCACACGTTGCTGTGGCTAACGAAACACAACGCCATTACCCAACCTTCATAAAATCCACACCACCCGCTTGCCAGCTGCCCGCTGCCTGAATTGAATATTTGAATTTCTCGGCTTTTCTCTACTATAATAAACATGTATTATACATAATATAAACTAATTAACTCGCCACTAATTATACAATGCTTGCAATGCAACACTGGATATTTGAAAAGGGAAAATCAAATACCTACTTACTCTAGGACATCTATTTTCCAATTTCTTCCGTAGAACGAATTTCAAAAGTGACTATAGTACGGCCCGCCAGCCGTTTTAAATCGCACAAAAATATGTTTTCTTTGAATTTCTCGGCTTTTCTCTAATATAATTTACATGTATTATACATATAAACATTCCTCTTCAATCACTCTATCTATTGGTGAAAACCGTATGAAAATCCGTTGCGTAGTTTAAAAGATTAACGCGCACATACATTTTGAGCAACTTCATTTTATACTATGTAATGTAATGATTCCTCAGGCCTCAAGCATATTCTGTCAGAGGGTCAGATTATTTCAGCTTTGCAACAAAATTCAAAGAAATGGAAAACTAAAAAGTGTTGGTGATAGCACACCCTTTCAAACTGTATTATTAGAAATAAACTCTTTTTTTAAATATAAAAATTTCGACAAAACAGTTTTTTTTTAAATATGATAATGGAAAAAAATTAAAACTAATCCATATTTTATTTGATAAATGTATTGTTTTTTGTCTTTTTAATTTTGTAAATTCAATCAATTCGGGAGGCGGGAATGGGTACCGCCACTCCAGAACCTTTATTGGATAAGCAGATAACCAACACCTCTACCATAGGTCACCCCAAGTGGTTCGCTACGTTTGGTGGTTTAGCAGGGATGCCCGGGTTCATAGGGTGAGGTTTGTCTAGGTCTTGGAGGCGGATGACCAGGACACAATGAACCCACCCCGGATTCCTACCCACAACTTAAACCCTTTTCCTTCCCAGAACTCTCCTCTCCTTCCTTTTCTTTAAAAAACCCTCCACACAGTATCCCCAAAGATGACATAGGCCCTGAGGGATATTATTTTCTTCAGGGCCTCCTGTGTGGAGCTCATGTAAAAAAAAAAAACAGGTTACAGTCGGAAACTTTGGTTCATAAAGGTGTGCATTGTAATTTTTCAGTGGTTTACTTTTAGAATGGAATATAAATAATAAATTTAATAAATTTGGACAACTTATATAGCGCTGTTTTTGCGAAAAATCGCCTCAAGAGAAGTGTAGTGTTTTCTCTTAAATACCGTTTAGATAATATTTTTCATCCTGACCGTAAGGGAGATACAATGATTTCTATGAAAGCTATAAGAGCTGTTCTCAAAAGTGAACTAATTCCCTCCCACTGTGGTGCAAGGCGATGGGTCGAGAGAGTCCTGCTGGAGAGATAAAAAGATCTCCCTCAACCAGTCTCTTCGAATCTGACCCGCCACACGGTAGGTGGGCAGACGCGTCTACCACCAAGACCCAGACAAACCTCACTCCATGAACGCGAGCACCCCCGCTAAGTCACTAAACGTAGCGAACCACTTGGGGTGACCTACAGCAGAGGTTTTGGTTATCCAGTAAATGGTTCCCGGGGCGGTGGTACACATACCCGCCTCACAAATTTGTTACCAGCTGTATTTGCCAGCCAACACAAGTAAATACTGCCAATATTTGACTGGGGTTGAGCTATTATTAATGTTCTAGGGTATTTGAGGAGGGTAACACCTATCATGAAGATAAATAAAGACAAAACAAAGCTGCTGACTGTAGGCCGAACGCAACATCAGATGAGAGTAGAGATGTCAGGAGTTCCACTAAAGAACACCAAGGAGTTTGTCTACCTCGGGAGTAAAATAACATGGGACGGTCGGTCGAAGAGCGAGGTCAACAGCCGTATACACCAGGCTAGGCTTGCATTCAATAAAAGGTCGAAAATAATAGAATCAAATAATATAGACCTGAAACTGAGAATACTCCTCATCAAGACCTATGTATGGAGTATCTTGATGTACGGCTGTGAAACATGGTGCCTATCCGAAAGAGATAAACGGAGACTAGAGGCTTTTGAGATGTGGTCCTATAGAAGACTACTAGGAATTTCCTGGAGAGACCACATAACAAATGAAGAGGTTCTCCAAAGAATCGAAGGAGGAAGGCACCTGCTCAGGACCTTGTCCGAAAGGCGCGCAAGATGGATCGGCCATGTAATAAGACAAGAAGGCCTCTTGCATGCCATAATGGAGGGTATGACCGAGGGGACAAACGCTAGGGGACGCCCACGCCGAGAGTACCTGGAGGACCTGCTGGTGGACGTGCGCTGCTCATCATATGCAGACTTCAAAAGAGCCGCACAAGACAGGGAAGAGTGGAAGAAACGAATAGATGACATTGCTGCAAACCAATCTCAGGATTGAAACCAGAGAGAGAGAACACCTGGAGCAGGTGGATGAGTTTGTGTATCTGGGTAGTATGTTTACGAGAGATGGGAAGGCTGAAAGAGATATTGAAAGAAGGGTGAATGCCGGTAACTCCATTAATGGTGGACTGAATGCCGTTGGCGCTAATAAAAAACTGTCAAAAAAAGCGAAGCTAGCAGTCCACAATGGAGTCCTGGTACCTACCCTGATGTATGGCAGTGAGGCATGGAACTGGCAGAGGAAGGATGAAAGTAAACTGAATGCTGTTGAAATGAGATCCCTGAGATGTATGTGTGGTAAAACAATGTATGATCGTGTGAGAAATGTGGATATCCGCAAAGAATGTAAGGCTGATGTAAGCATAATGAGTAAGATTAAGAAAGGGACCCTCAGATGGTTTGGGTATGTAGAGCGAATGAACGAAGGAAGTAGTGTAAGAAGAATATACGACGTGAATGTGAATGGTAGAAGAAGTCGGGGACGCCCGAGGAAGACATGGCACGACCAAGTGAATCAGATACTTGAGTCGGGTCATGTCAAAAGTCAGAATAATAGAAGAGAATGTATGAGACGATGTATGAATGTGAGTGAGGCAAAGAGTGTGTGCCAAGACCGAGTTGTTTGGCGGTCCGTCCTCTCTGCCTACCCCTGCGGAGAAACGGCGTGATGGTTAGTTAGTTAGTTAACGCCTAGAAGTCAATTAGTGCTGCAAGACTATAATATATATTGATAGATTACTCACTGGTGATGATCCCGGTGCTGCTGTGGTCGATGAAGCCCCACTTGTAGCGCGGCTGTTCCACGCTGGGCCGCACGCGCACCAGGTCCCCGGGCACCAGCGGGCCGGCGGGGGGGCCCAGAGGGGGGCCCGCAGGGGGACAGGGGGAGGCGGGGGGCGCTAGGGGCGGGTGCCCCAGCAGCTCCACGTGCACGAAGCGCACCCAATACATTGAGCCGCGCTGGTACCACTCCACCTGCAGTGAACAAACAACTGTATTAGAATTCCCATGACAACCTGTGTGGACTCTCGATAACTGTTGACGCAACTATATACATCTCCCTTCCTCCACCTATCCTTATCTGACAGTGTGTGGTCAATTTACCTATAATTTGTGAACAATCAGTTTATTAAAGAAGTCCGTGCAATGAATAACTCTCTCAATGCAATTTAATATCGACTGTAGTCACAAATAAATTGCAAATCAATAATAATTTAGAATTTAATAAAAAACATAGGGCATTTTTAATGACACAACTATGGGAAATGTGAATAATGGACACTGGAAGGGAATCTGACTCATCTCCACAGTACTTTATATTGAGGTTCAATATGTCACCTATAAATCACTTGTCTGAGCACATGCACGAGTCTCCGTTTAAATGGATATTAAAGAACCGAAGTACTAAGGAGGTGATAACTGCATTAGTTTCTTTAACAGACTGATTGTTACTTGTTATTGGGAGTTCTCACTCAATGGGTAGATAATATTGTAACATATTGTCAGATAGGATAGGTTTTGAAATTAGGTATGAAATCTGGGCAGTGACCACCTTCTACTCCCTCGGTGTTTACAATTACGAAATCACTTCTTTTTTTACATTAGCTCCACACAGGAGGCTCTCATCTTAGGGGATGCTGTGTGGAGGGTTTTTTTAAGGAAAGGGAGGAGAGGAAGTTTTGGGAAGGAAATAGGTATAAAGAGTGGGTAGGAATCTGGGGCTCAGTGTGTCGAGGAGTGACGGATATATGAATCCCTTCAATTGCGGTGCAAGGCGATGGGTCAAGAGCTACTGGCTGGAGAATAAAAGATCTCCCCTCAACACGCAGCAGGTGGGCAGACGTATCAGCCACCAAGACCTAGGCAAACCTCACCTCATGATCCCGGGCACCCCTGCTAAGTCACCAAACGTAGCAAACCACTTGGGGTGACCTATGGCAGAGGTGTTGGTTGCTGATACACTGTACAATCACGCATTGCGGTAGTACGCGTACGCGCCTCCCAAGTCACCGTCCTTTACAATTCGAATCTTTACCAACTCCCATAGTTGTGTCAACTTGAAATGTTTTTAAAATTATGGATTACAGCCCTCAGATTGATTAGCTGTCAATATATCTGTGAATACAATATCCGTAAATGATATAGACTGTCAAATAAGAGTAGAAAATATATAAAATGGAACTACAAAATTTGTAGGCTCGCAACACCAACTTACCTATCAAATATTATTTTTAAGTGCAATGACACTGAAAATACAGAACACTGTATACACATTTAAAAAAATACTGTTGTTAAGTTACCTACCTTATGACATAAATTTGATTAAATTGTGTTTTGCAAAATGATTGGCTTTCATTTAATTTAACATAAATTTGAATTTAACAGTAGGTAGAAAGGAAGAATCATTAATGGTGAGTTTAGTTACACTACTTTTAGATCTGAATGAGTTAAATATATACAGATCTAAAATTAGTGACATGATCTAAAGCCCGGACAACGCTAGGTACTTAAGCTAGTATTAAATAAATCTGAGCAAATTCTAAAGTGTGCTTTATATTTAATTAGAATATCATTATTCTTCGTTATGTTAACACAAAATTGCAAGCGTATGATAATAATATATACCTATTTGCAATTCTAATTTTGAGATCAGTGGGTATCTATATTGCAATGAAAAAACATTTTTTCCACTATTATGTCTTTTTAATTTTTAACTAAAATGTAGGTTACACAGCTTTAGATTACAACCATGATTATATTTTTAGTATTGCTATTTGAACAACAGTGGCGCCCTCCTATATTTTCTACTCTTATTTGACAAACTGTACCTGAAGGTTGAGGTCGTGCAGTCCTTCACGGTCCACTCGAACTATTCGTCCCAAATCTCCCAGCCGCACCTGTTGAATTGAATAACAATGAACGATGGGTTGGTTAACTTCATATGAGCCGAGGTACAGGTACAAGAATAAAGGTATGTCCTACCTCCTCGTAGGCCTTGCAGCAGCGCACCGGCTGACCAGGACGTGCCTTCTCCGACACGTAGCGCGCGTATTCATCGTCACTCGGGAAGTCGGGGCGGCGTTTGAACTGTGTCACGATCTGGAGGCATTAAAAATAATTAATACTAACAACATTTGAAATGGAAGCCATTTAGCTTTCCCCTGAACCTTCTACTATTGATTATATAGACAAACCAGAATCCTAGAAATTAAAAATGGCGGTTGTAAATATTAATTTTCTTTTTTTTTTGTAGTCCAGCGGGAAGGCTCTTGACTAGTACTCCGAAGGTCGCGGGATCGAATCCCAGCGTGGCAAATAAATTTTATTTGATTCATTTGTGTTATTTCACAAATTATTCATTAGAAATAATATATAGTATATTTGCGGCACGTTCCAGAGTGGAAGATACTCTCAGTATCGCCTTGGTGTAAGACCACCATTCAGAATTGAAACGTTGCTTGAAATGGTGTTAGCCGTGTTTGGTGACTAGATCTGAATAGCCAGGTTCCCCACCTCCCTCTTCCCCATCTCTTTCCCTTCCCTATTACCTTCAACCTCACAACATACCCCCAATTGGGGATGCCATAGTCTCACTGGCTGCCAGATGGGACTTGTGAAAAATCAAATAAATAAATTTGACATTTGAAAAAGACAATCAGCTGACCATGCTCTACAGCTGTGTATTGTGAACCGACCTGTGTGACTTGAGGCTGGTTGGAGTCATTATCGCTGTGCAGGTCCTGGCAGGGATGCTCCAGTAACCAGCTTACCACACGCACAATGGTGGTGTGGTCCGTCTGAGAGTGCGGGTCACAATCTACAAACATTAGATTATATAACAGAAGTTAATGTTATGTACTTCATTCTCGTAGCTTAAAGAGCTGGACGTACCCAAGGCTTTGATTCCCGACTCGACGTCTTTGCGAGGGAAGCCCATCTCTATGAGCAGGCGCACCAGAGGAGCTGGTAGGGGTTCCCCGTCATCCTCTGCGTCCAGTATGGCTGCAATCAACAAAAACCATTAGACGAGACTCCTGCCACCAGATAACTAAAGCAATCTTCCCAACAGGCCTTCCATTGATATGCTTGGTGTAACTCTAAGTGACCGGCTCAAGCATGGGAGCTCTATCGAAGCCAGAGTTAAGTTAGCCTCTCAGAAGCTGGGCGAACTGTACAAGGCCAGCAGATTGATTTTTTTTTTAAATAGCTCCACAGGAAGTCCTGAAGAAAAAAATTCCCTCAGTGTCAAATGTCATCTATGGAGAAAGGAAGGAGAGGAAGTTCTGCGAAGGGGAAAGACGTGAGGGTTTGGTAGGAATCTGAGGATTAATGTATCCAGGAGTGACAGACGTATGAATCCATCCCTCCCACCATGATGCAAGGCGATGGGTCTGGGTTAAACCAGTCTCTCCCAATCCGGCCTGCCATGCGGTAGGTGAGCAAACGCATTCGCCACCAAGACCTGGACAAGCCTCACCCCATGAATCTGGGCACCTCTGCTAACTCTGCTAACCTCACCAAATGTAGCGAACCACTTAGAGTTTGGTGACCTTGGGGTGTAAGGGTGTTGGTTATCCAATAAATGGTTCCTGGGGCGGCAGTACCCGTACCCGCCTCCCAAATAGAGTAAGTGAACACTGCAAAAAGTACACAACTGCCAACCCTGTACAACTCGCAAGTTCGCCCCACTATTGAATTTGGCAGCCACCTCTGCTCACAAGTTGAAAAACCCATGACTCTTGTAGATTAACAGGTTGTAATCTTTAGAGTACGAAGGAGATGTCGGGGAATTCTGTCCTTGTTTTACCAGTATTACAATGGAAGATGATCCGAGGAACTAACATCATTGATCCCTTCGGCACCGGTGCATAGTCGGGAAACACATGAGAATGGGTCGTTTCTACGACTCATTCTTGAGTGCAACAGCTCGGCTGTGGAATGATTTGCCTGCCTCTGTGTTTCCTCCCTCCTACAACATGGGTTTCTTCAAGACTCATTTTCACTCCTTCCTCTCCTCAAAAAGACCCTCCACACAGCATCTTCTAAGATGTCACAGGCCCTGATCGAAATTATTTTCCTCAAGACCTCCTCTGTGGAGTTAACGTAAAAAAAAACAGATTGCAATCTTTAGAGCACAGACGACGGGTGAAAATGCTGTACATGTTCTACTGTGCAATTAATATATTTACCTTGGATAGTGGCAGCGGGCACATCACCTGTGGGAGTAGCCGCCTCTATGACCTCCATTATATCGGAGGTCATGTCCTGGGCCTGCTCTTGGTCGATGAGTTCTGCAACAAATGGAGATTTAGTTATTGTATGTGTTAAAATCAATAACTAACTACAACTGCCCTCTGCGGAATAAAAACTGTTCAAAATATTTCATTTTGCAATAAAATCCAAATAAATGCAATATTTCTGAAATGTATCTGAAAACTAAAAAACTGTATTAGAAAGGTGATAATATATGCTCTCAAAGATTATAATTTGAAATAAAAATATGAAAATTTTGCATGCAAACATAAAAAAGTTTTAAAAATGGCTCACGTTACGTTTTTTCTAAATAAAAATAATGATAACAAAAAGAAATTAAAACACATACATAATTTATTAGGAAAATATATTATAAAAGTTATAATAAACTCACTTTTTTTTTTCATTTCATGTAAAAATAATTAATTAAAAATTCTCAAAGTTTTTTTTTTTAAACTTTTTTCATAGATAGTCAACAATCTGCTAGTTAGCAAGTAATACGATTAAACTGAGCGAGTTTATTAACAGATAGTGAATTCCCCAGATAGTAGCTTGTAAACTCGCCCCCTGTCATCGAGGCTTAACACCGTTTAGATCATAGATTTTTTTTTCATGTTTCTAACCCTGATAGTAAGGGAGATACAACGATTTCTATGAGAAGACCTAAATGAGTTGTTCCAAATAGACCTGGCGGGTTAATCCTTTCTCCTTTTCTAATCAGCAAGTGAGCCAAGCAGTTCCTTCACAACCCAAGAACTGGGAACCGGCAGGTCTATAGCGAGGTAGAATTTGAAACCAGGGGGCCAAGTCTCTATCTTTTATTGTTTACTAACAGCCTGTTACTTAACATTAATTACGTCACAAACACGTATTTTGACCTTAACGCTATTTTTTGTAGTCTCTATTAATTTCGTAATGCGGAATTTTGTGACGTAATTAATGTTAAGTAACAGGCTGTTAGTAAACAATAAAAGATAGAGACTTGGCCCCCTGAGTGTGTTTTACTGACGTGACCTTATAAATTAAACAGTGTGTATGTAGTACTAGCTTTTACCTGCGGCTTCGCTCGCATGGTATTAGGGGGAAATTGCTGTACAAAGAATTTTTCCTACGGGAATGTTTTTTCCGGGATAAAAATTAGCTTATGTCACTTCCAAGTCCTCCAATTATCTATGTTTAAAAAATCACATCAATCGGTCGCCCCATTTATATTATTATAGCGATTTCCCATGCGTTGCTATGCCACTTAAATAAGAAATTTTTTTTCCCTGCGTGTCCATTCCCATTCATCCTGTTAGTATAGTGGTGACAGCTTGAGAGAAATAGTAGAAAGGAGGAAATATGTTACCAGTCTGCATGGCCAGATGCTCGGTGAGAGAATGCAGTGCGTGACGCAGGTCGGGCAAGGGGTGCGCACTGCGCAGGGGGGAAGGGCGGGTGGCCAGCCACAGTAGTCGGCTCACAACCAGTTCACCGCCTTCTGACGTACCTGCAACCAACCAAACCAATAAATAATCACGCAACACGCAGACAAAGTGGCACGGAGGAAAGAAAGAAATGAATATCTTTAATTCTCCTCCTAAAACTATGTACTTTGCTTTATTTTAACACCTCCGAAAATCGCCATTTAAGCCCTTAAACTGTCTCAAACGAAATGACATTTTACGAAAACTTTTTGTTATTACCGCTACACAATTAAAGCTCTATAAATGAAACATTTCTGAACATAGCCGAATAGTAAAAACTGTTTTAGAAAGGTTACAAAATAAGCTTTCAAATTATTATATTACAAATACATATTAGCATTTGTAAGTATTAAAATTTAAACGTAAACATTAAAAATATGTAAAAATGACTCACATGATGTTTTTATGTGAAAATGGTACGAAAATCACAGATTATGTAAACAACAATACTAATTCTATTGTATAAATGTGTAATAAACACTTTTGTTACCTCACTTTTTTATCATTTCATATAAAAATATTTAATGAAAATTTAAAATGTCGAGCGCGGTCGAGCCGCCGGTAGTAAATTAGGGCGGGTAAATATTTGTGTCAACTACGCGACTGACAGCATATTCCTGTTATGTATTTCTATGGACAACTTGATAGGGATGTACAGCTTGATCTACTATCGACCTTTTACTTTTTGTTTTAGGGATGTAACTAAAACAATAACGGAGTTAGAACGATTTCTATGGAGACACACGCGCTGATGTATAAACACGCTTATTGTACTTGACTGCTATCGTATTTCTAATGCATATACCTGCTTAAGTTGCGGAGGGGTTTACGTATATGTCACATTTTATCTCACTATTTTAACCACTGAAGCGACCACGCAAAATAAATAAATTTGCCTCGATTGCTCAAGATTTCCAAGAAGATCATCTTTTTAATTTTTCGCCAACATTAAAAAAAATCATACCTTCGAATTTCAACATGGAAACATAAAAACTGATCATAGTGCTCTATAGCCAAAGAATTAACCTGTATTTTACCGTTTATCTCATATTTGTAGTATTTATAAAAAACATATTTAAAAAATCATTAAGTTTATAACCGTGCGAATCCTGCGTGTTGTTACTTTGAAACTGCTGTGCAGGGTACTTATTCGAGTCAACGTAGAATATTTTCGATTTCTGTATGTTGTCTGTGGTATACTTGATAATGAAAGGTGCATATTTAAGGAAAAGGGACTTAATTTTAACCGTAAACAGCTGATCAAAAATTCGACATGAAAAAAAAATTTAAGAATTTATTTTTAACATCGTTCTAAAATAGTCTACGAAGTTCGGATTTGCGACATCTATGTGTCATAAAAGATAAAGCATTTCAATAGCTTCGTTTTAAAATAAATGGCTGGCCATGGAAAAGTTTTAAATAATTACAATAAATGTTTTACGAATGGTAGGAAAATGTGGTCCAATTTTGGACCGTTATCAATCGCAGAAAAATAAAAGTAGTCCATTTTTTTTACCATTATCGCTCCAGTGGCTAAGACAAATTTGTCTTTGTATAGTTTTGTCTGTGATTTTAAAACTGTCAACTTATTCAGAAAGTTTTGTTATTATGTGGGCATGTTTACCAGGACGCTTGGCTTGTGGTAGGGACAGCACGGAACGCAGACGCTCCTGTCCGCCTAGTAGCGCCGCTGTGGCGCGTACAGTCAACAGCTCCAACTGTTGGCAGCGGAGGTGCGGTACGGAGCAATCTGCAAACAAACAAATGTAATATTTATACATACATATATTTTTGTAATGTTTTTGGCGTTTATGCTATCATATCACATTATGTTTTAGGTGAATTTATGTATTAATTTTATTTAAATGGGCAAATTTCAAATGGGAAGATTGGAGTTGAGTTCAGACTTGGAAGAGATGAGTATAGTACACGCCAAACTTTAATACAGGCATGAAATTGATACAGAAATTGTGGCAATAGGCAAGTTTAAGGTCAGAAAAGTAGCATGCCCCCTGCCCACACCTTTCTTTCTCTGTCGCATGTATGTTTTTACACATCTTTCTCTTTTGCTTATGTTCATTGTAAAGTCAGTAATTGCGAGAGAATGAATCGTACCAATTTCAGGCAGGCATTAAAGTTTGTACACTTTTACAAAAGAGGGTTGTCTGTAAAATTAGGTCTCCAAGCTGCTGCGGTCCCGAATTTTACGTGCAATATTGCAGCACTGGCGTGTAGCCTGGTTTCCCCTTGCCAAATTCCCTTCGAGTTTCACCCTCTGTGACGCTTAGTTCCCGATGGAGCTTCCACTTGCCGCACCCGACAGGTGTGAGTTACGCTCTGTAATTCGTTTTTAAACTTTGCTTCGGCAAATCTGAATGACTCCACTGGGATTCTTCCTTTGTGTGTGGTGTCATGTAGTGTATCCAGGTCTCGTCCCCAGTCACAGTTGAGTTCTTCGCCATCGATGTCGTAGCACTCAAGGAATTCGCGGGCTGCTTCAACCCGTTGTTTGTGATCTTCAGTGAGCATTTTGGGACCCACCTGGGGCAGATTTTGTGGTCTGTCAAATGTTCTATCAAAATCTTGTCATTACTGACATCAGGGATCATATCACAGAGCTCCCGAACTGTCACCCTTCAATTTGCAATCATTGTTTTTTCCACTTTAGCATTTTTTTCATCTGAAACTGATAGCCGTCCGGCACTCTTTTAAATTCTCTGCACCATTCGCGCACGTTTTCGCACTCATACACTGTTTTCCATACACTTCAAGTAGCTGAGTAGATTTTGTTCTTTGCACAAAAAAACTAATTATAAAGCGTAATTCACACCTGGCGGGTGCGGCGAGCGGAAGCTCCATCGCGAACGGCAGTCACGCTGAGATTAAATGTCGCAGATAATGAAGCGTGGTTGGGATTTGGTGTAGGGAAACCAGGCTACACTCCAATAATGTCGGATCTTGCGTATAATTGTTCCTCGCGACCGCAGTGCCTCGGAGACCTTATTTTACGGACAGCCCTTGTATTATAACTGTAATACTCAGTTGTAATACTCTACTCAAATTTCGATTTTTCGGAGATCAAATCTAACTAATGAACTGATTGATCGATATATAAAGGTAATTAAATGTGATATATTGATGTAGTACCTTGCAGCTGTGTGGGGGGCAGTGGTGGAGCCCTAGCACCGGCCGTGAGCAGCGTGGCCCAGCCTCGCAGCTCCTGGGGGCCCCCGCCCAGCTGCCACACCTCCAAGTGCTCCTCTACAGGGACCACATTGTCTATTTCCACCTGCAGCATACACAACAGAACACATATATAATATAACCAGGATATCCTCGCCAATGTATTTTTTTTTTATTTTTTTTTTTATTAATAAATTTTTTTGTTACATACATAAAAATATTACAAAAAACATTTCTTTTGATAAGAAGTAAAAAAAAGGAACTATAAAATTAAATATGTAGCTTAACGATAAACAATAAGTAATACAATTTAACAACAAAAAAAAGATATTAAAATAGTATACATATATGTATGGTAACAAAAAAAAATCCCACATAGGCATCGCCAGTTCGTGGGTATACTTAAGTTTTTTTTTAATGCAGTTAAGATACAACATAGCAAATTAAACTTTAAATTAGTAAATTGAAACATAATTATGTTTTAACATATTAATAGAATAAATAATTCCGTATTTAAAAAACTAAAGTTAAGAAAAATATAAAAGTATCCGGGCTAACATCATGATGAGGTCACCTTGACAGGAGTGTCTGCTCCGTGGTGTTGCACCAGCAATCGGGGAGCCGCCACCCGCAGCACTGTGGCGCTGCGCCCTCCCTCCGTCACCTGCTGCCCCGTGTGGGGCCGATGCTCTGCCCCTCCGATCACAGCCAAAGCGCCCCCTTCACAAATAAACAAAACAGTAATGTCTTCAACTATATTTAGCAATCAAATATTCATAGCTTTCTACTTCCCTTCTCAATTCCTTCTACCTCACTTTCCTTATTATTATTTACTTCTTCAATTATTTTAAATTATGACCGTTCATTCAAAATTACACCTTAAAATATATTACTTTAATTAACACCTCAGGCTAATTTTTTCACTTTTGGGAACAACTCATATATAGAAGTCTCATAGAAGTCTTTGCATCTCACTTACTATCATGGTGAAAAATATTATCTAAACAGTGTTAGAAAGAGAAAGCACTAGGCTTTATATTTAAATCTAAAAGTTAACCACAAAATAATTAAAATGTAAACCTATATGAAACCAAAGTTTTCGACCACAATTTGAAAAAATTTGTGAAACTTTAGAATTTTTTTAATAATAAGACAGGTACGCCTCATAGGTCAGACTAGTCCTGGGTCGGTCGTGAATAACCCGCTCATTGAAACCCGCTCACGGACCACCAAAGAGCGAGCGAGTCATTTTTTCGTCAGCACCCGGGTCTCGCGACCTACTTCTCGCAACCGCTCTACTACTGCATCCTGGGTTTCGGGTGCGGATGTGGCGAGGCGAGCGACGATAGATAGATGTATGAGAGAGCGAACGGTTTGTCAACACCGGGTTTCGCCACCCACTCTCTCGACTCAGGTAGTAGAAAGTAGCTGGGTGAAGCGTAATCGAGTTTCATATTTTGTGTCGCAAAAAGAGCGGGTCTTCGCGACCCGCTCGCGACGCCAGTGTGTCGTGAGCGACCCGGGTCGTGTAAAACGATCGATCGACCCAGGACTAGGTCAGACATATGTCTGGTAATGTTATATTATTGTGAAAACAAGCTTATGGATCCAACTGGTTTAATACTTTTACATGAAACGACAAAAAAGTGAATTGATAACAATGTTAATGATGTTAATAAAATATGCATTTTTTGCGGAAACTTTAGATTCATGAAGGTGTATATTTTGATTATTTTGTGTTAACTTTTTTATTTGAATATAAAGCGTTATGTTTTCTCTTTCTTCCGGCGTTTAGATCATATTTCTAACCATGATAGTAAGGGAGATACAACGATTTCTATGAGACCTGTATGAGAAGTTCCGAAAATCAAACAAATAGACTTGACAGGTTTAACACACGACAGGCGTAGAACAAGCCATTGAAAGCCATAGAAAACCACAGAAATTCGACAAATGATAACGCACAACCGGTGCCTTCCGATATCTGAGGGGTTTTACCTTTTTGTCTTAATTATCTTGTAATGCTGACTTAATGCAAAAGATAACACAAAAGATACAAAATCACCCTTCAGAGCTTTTTAGGTTTACGACTAGCCCCACAGGTACAGAGCTGTCTCGGATAGTATGAGGGGTATCTATGCGGTATGAAGAACTTCCCACTGCACGCACTGGTGCTTGCCGTAAGTATCTCTGACTTTACTTACCGATCAAGCAGAGTTCATCAGTGGGGGCATCGGGCTGCAGGGTGGCGGGGGGTGCGCGGGACGCAGCAGGGAGCCCGGGGGAGCCGGGGGGGCTTAGCACAGAGGGGCCGCCTCCGCCCCCTCCCACGCACTGGGCGTACGACTTCCACTCACACGAGGTTAGCTGGAAGTGTCAATACAAACAATAACTGTTAGGTTAGAGTGCTCTTTGATGGCAGCTAATCTGAAAGTTCTAATTAGTTATTAGCGCTAGTGTTGTTGACGATAATGCCAGCTGTCAATCCTTGTTTATTTCCAAGCAGTGATGAGAGTTTTCTACAAAAGTTTATTAATAACTAGCTGGTACCCGGCATGCATTGCTATGCCATTTAATAAAGAAATTGTTTCTCCCTGCGTGTCCTTTCCCATTCGTCCCGTTCCCCTTCCGCCTCCCCTTCCTTTCTCGCGTCCTCACTCCACCCCCTCCTTCCCCCATCCCGTGAACCCCCTTCTCAATTTCCCCTCCCAGGTTCCCCTCTCCCCCTCCCGTGATCCCCCTACCAGAGTTCCCCTCCCGCATCCCATACATCATTTCCTCAGCAGTTTTAAAACAGCTCGCGTGCCACATATTGCAATTTTTTTAATACAAATTTCATAATGCCAGAGCTCACCAGTAGTTTTATACAAACCTTGTCCTGACAATAACGAACACACAAAAAAAAGAATTATCCATTTTGGTGCAGTCGTTCGGAAATATGCGCGTACATACATTTCGGCGATCCATTTTTATTTATATAGATAGATAGAAGATTGCAATTAACCTGTTGAACGTGGGACGTTCAACAGGTTATTAATCGTTTGAATTTAATAGCCTCAACTGAGTTTCATGCCATATCGAGAATAATGAAATTTATTAGATCATGTAAACTGGAAAATATTTGAAAGTGATTTTTTTTTATGAAATGAATATAAAAGGACTCTAAGTACCTTTTAAAGATCATTAGAGATTATAATGATAATATTATAATTTAAAAACAGATGAGGCAAAAATGACAACATTGTGTGAGTCAGAAGCCTCGATAATATACATGACATAAAAAAAAAATAAAAAAAAACGTGGGACGATATTTCGAAAATATTGTGAAAATAATTTGATGAGTTCTGGTCAAATATCTATATAAAATCAAAGAGATTGTTTTTTAATTATTATAAGCAATAATTATCAGCCTGAAACACTCATCCACATTGAAAAATCTTCCGAGAAAAGATACTTGATGAACCCGTGTCCTTTGCCGGTCAGCTGCTCTCCCAATTGAGCTATGGTGGCTTATCTCGTACCCGCCAAATGATTCAATATATGCTAGTGTTTCATTCAACAATTACTGCTTATTATATTTTTTCCACCTGAAAACAACCAACTTTATTTTTGCGAGAGAGACACTGTTAGTGTTAAATCTCTCGCTAGATTGTTTTCTGTTTACCAGATAATACATCTTATAATTCATTTATATTACATGATAACACCGTAACTTTTTCAAGAATAGCTAAATAACTAAAAAAAAAAAAAAATCAAAAATATATAATCATTTTATTATTTGTACACAAACCAGCCGAGCGATTTTGTATTTTTTGTGGGATCGTTATTAGATAGCGGATGTAATCTCCTGTCAGATTTTTGTGATTTTTATGGCTGTTATTTGCTTTTTCTATAATACATTGTACATTAAATGAATAATTTAATCATGCGTACTTGCAGGTATTGGTGTTTATATCGATCTAAACTAAAATATGTGACAGTAAATATGTAAAAATCACACAAATCTGACAGGATACAACGTACACCATCCAATAACGATCCAAAAAAAATACGAAATCCCTAGGCTGAATACATACCCAACATGAAAAAACACAATTCAAAGGAGTTTTCAAAGAAATAATGACCTTTATACTGATTTGAAAATGTAAAATATAAATATTTCTGCCATTGACAGCTGCCAAAAATCACCCGCAAATTCTTTTAAAATCATTTAGACTAGCTTTATGTAGCTTTCATACGATTTCTTTAGACATAAGGGTTAAAATCGCATTTACGATGAGAGGTTAAAATGCCTCAATGGCGTACATTTGTACATTTACACTTCTAGAGAATATCTGCACCAGCTAGTGGCGGGTCGTATGAATATATAAATTTGTCACCCGTACGGAATTCGTCATTATGCACAAACAAGGAAAAAGCCCGCAGAGGACAGTGAAAAATACATGTTTAGTGAAAAGATACATTTTCCACTTATAATGATGTAAGTGGGCAGATTTCCAACATTCTGGGATTATTTGCATATAAGTACGTGGGAAATAACGGCACACACGAAAAAATATTTAAGTAGTAAAATTTATTAACATGTTTTGAGATATCACGATCAACCAGTTAGTAGGTTGTATGTAGTTATTGATCCCACTCGGGCGTTGCTAGTTCTTAAAAAAGTACATTTATATTATATTTTAAAATGATTATGACCGATGGTGCGCCAAGTGTGATGGGAAGGAATAATCGTCAGTTCAGAGGAGTAAGTCAATGACCTGTTTGGCAGCCAAGTGCAGGCAGTCTTCCAGCAAGGCGGCGAGTGGGGGCGCCCAGAGCGGCGAGGCGAGCAGCGCGCGCAAGAGACGTACAACGGCCGCCGCCACACCCCCCGACCCCGGCGCCGTCAGCAGCGCTAGCGGCCGCAGATCCACGCCACCGCTGCAGTCCACCATTTCGCCTACTGCAATCAAACAATCAGTTTCTAGTCGTGCCTGCGAAATGCGATCACTTTCGGTGGTGTACAATCATTTTACAGTGAAAACTTCTTTAGCTCTGTTGTGATTTGAAACTCGATGAAATGAAAAAGAGACACTAAAAAAAAAACACACGTCCGTCATCTTGTAGACGGGCAAATGCCATCAGTGTCGTGGGCCTGTTCTGCGGCAGAATAACTTAGAGCCTCCTATAGAAAGGACGTAGGATCCAGTTAAATATTCATTATAAATATTGTAACGTAATTATTTTCATGGTTCTTATTCAGTCAGTACTTGCTCAGAAAGAGTATTATTAATTTCGGGTGCCGTTGGAACGATTGATAACAAATTCAAATTGCCGGAACATTGTTCGATTGTTTTGGAAAAAATAGAAAAAAAAGAAACTGTTTAGAAGGGCCGCGTCATGACATAACGATGGATGGGTCGGAAGTTTTATTTTGTAAGGAGTTTTGATACTCCTAAATGATTGTGTAAATTTGCAATATTATGCGTGTAACAGACGTGATGCCTTTACGAGACTGTTAAATAGTACCGGGTCACGGTACACGCAGGATGTTGATTGTTTTTTCGAGGCGAGGAAAACTTTTATTGTGATGATCACGAGATATCGAGTTACCTATGTAATATTACAATCTAATGGAAGTGTTTATGATGTCTGTGTGCCTGGTACCTAAGGTTGGTGTTCTTGTGCTTAGAACTGAGATTCTTGTGCCACGTACAATCCAATATCACCGAGGACAACTTTGGTGAAGACTGCAGGCACTTCTTAAATCACATTTACGGTCTAGAACTGCGGTTTATATCCTTTCAATGCTCAGAGATGGCCATCGGACGCATTGTGACGCCTTTGTGGATGGACTGGAATCTTGGATGCTTCACGGAGTCATGGGTGTGCGAAGCGGCAGCTCTGGGGCTCTTCTCCAGCTATCTGGAGCCCTTATCGCTGAGGTTAGAAGAGGTGCGCCATATTAACTATCGCAAGCTACGAATGATCATTTGGAGTGGATTCTACTAAAATAACTGAATTATCTCTCTCTCTCTCTCTTTACACCTTTCTTTATGAGTTTACAAAGGTAATTAATGTAGATTATGTTTTTGCTTGTCAATAATAACAAGTACATTTTGTTTAATGTGAGTTCTTTTATTTACATCAGATAGTAGCTTTCTTTTTATCCCACGCAGGACCCTGAGATGATGATGAGAGCTCATGCAAACGGAATTTCTCTGCTAACTGAGAAAGGTACGTGTCATTTTAGACGCTCAATGTTTTAAAGAGGGTAGATTACTCTCTTGGTGCACGATAAGAGGCTACTATCTGTTATTTACTATCGTCACTATCTGTTATTTACTATCGAATTACTTTTATTTACGTTGAATTTTATTAATTGTTTTTAAGCTATCATAATTAATGACTTTTCTTTGAATGCAGTGTGCTGGGGAACTTGTAATAGAAGTTATAAAATATATATATTTTTTTTTTTAAATATTTCATTATTTTTATTTTTTTTTGAGAAAAAAAATATGGCGTTATATACAAAATTACATCGTGGTCCTCTGCATTCTGCGTACGAGAATCGCAGAAGATCACCGATCATCAAATTAAATACGGACGCGTATATTTTGATGACAATTTTTGGTGAGAATATTAGCCCTCATGTGTTTATATATATAGTATTGTTTGGTTTTGGGGTAAATCAGGAAAACTCACTTTTTTTTTTAATCCTCCGAGTACAGGCGAAAATCGACCACTCTGCCTGTCGAGTTTCACCGACCGCAGAGGTCGATTTGGCCGAGCAAGGCTTGTGGACCGGGATTTCATACAAACGGCCGTTCCAAAAAAACGCGTTTTGGTGATCCGATAATCGACTCTTTTCCCCCTCGATCCGCAAGACCTTACGGCGTATTGTCGCTTAAAAACGAAAAAGACGCTTACGCCCTTTCGATTTCCCTCGCCCGCCTCGGCCCGCAGGCGATAATCGACCTCCGCTCCTCGAGTTTCACCGACCGCAGAGATCAATTTGGCCCGAAAGGCGGCACGGACGGCGATCTCTGCGAGTCAGACCAGATTTCATATAAATAAGATGACGCAGGGTCAACAGCGCTCCCAAACGGCGAAAACTACAATTAGATCTCTCACCGACGAAGAAATTCGACCTCAGTTATATTTTCCGCCGACAGGTTCACCCATTAAAAAACGTCGAACCGTTTAGTAAAGAGATTTCCCATACAAAACTGATTTTACTAGGAATTTATTCCAATCAATTAAACGGCTATCTCAAAAATATGTTGGAAAAAATGACATTTTAAAGGCCCTTTGCGGGGTGGTAAAATAAGACGAAAAAAAACATTTTGCGAGACATGTTTTTTAATTATCATAAATTATACAAGATTTAGAAACTTTTAAAATAAAAACATGTGTAGCTTCCCATTTAAAATGTTTCACAATATCGCGTCAAACTTTGCAATTATATATGACATTTGCGAAAAATCCAACAACATCCATAATGCACATCGTTTTCAGCCTGTAAAATCGGTAGATATTTTAAATATTTATTTAATTTTCCCCAAACTTGCAACACTGAGCATGGACTATTATCCAAAACCACCACAACTTTTCAGCGAGGCCCTGACAGCGTTAGCTGACGTAATTTGTATGGAAAATGTACTAAAACGTGCGCATGTGTTCGATTTTCAGGCTTTGCTTGAGGTGGTTAGGACAAAGTTTGACGGTGGTCTTGCCATTTAAATAAAATATTGTTTTAGAATATTTTGATGAACTAGGTAGGTACCCTGAAAATAACATAAACGGATAAATAATTATCCACGGTAATCATTTATAAATTATAACTAAAGAACGACTGGACCAAATTAGATAATTCTTTTTGATTTGGTTTCGTTATTGTCAGGGCAAGGTTTGTATAAAACTATCGATGAGCTCTGGAATTATAAAATTTGTTTAAAAATGATTCGCCGAAATGTAAGTACGCTCATAACTTCAGAACGACTGCACGTAATTGAATAATTCTTTCTTTGTTGTATTTGTTATTATTAGGACAAGGTTTGAATAAAATTACTGGTGAGCTCTGGCATAACGAAATTTGTTTAAAAATGATTCGCCGAAATGTAAGTACGCTCATAACTTCAGAACGACTGCACGTAATTGAATAATTCTTTTTTTGTTGCGTTCCTTATTGTTCGGACAAAGTTTGTATAAAACTACTGGTGAGCTCTGGCATTATGAAATTTGCATACAAATGAATCCCGGAAATGTATGTACGCGCATAACTTCCGAAAGACTGCACCAAATTGAACAATTCTTTTTTTGTTGTCTTCGACACTGTTAGGACAATGTTTTGTATAAAACTACTGGTGAGCTCTGGCATTATGAAATTTGCATAAAAATGAATCGTCAAAATGTATGTACGCGTATAACTTCCGAAAGACTGCACCAAATTGAATAATTCTTTTTTTGTTATGTTTTTTTTGTTTGAGGGGGGGGAAGAAAACCAGCGAGGGGGGAGGGTAGCCTGGGAAGGGGGAGGGGAACCCGGGAGGGGGTTTTGCGGGATGGAGGAAAGGGGGGGGAGTAGAGTACGCTATGAAAGAATATTTTTTCTGTTCTTTTTTTTACTCGAATAAAACAAATTTTTTAAAGGATAAATACCAGGAGTGCAGAACTAAGCAAGGGAAAATATATTAAGAACATGTTTTTTTTTCAATTATTTCTGGCTTTTTGGGAAAGGTGAATTTATATGCATTTAATTATTTTTTTTTACATGAGCTCCACACAGGAGGTCATGGGGAAAATAATTTCTCTCAGGTCCTATGTCATCTTTGGGCATGGTGTGTGGAGGATTTCTTTTAGGAAAGGAAGGAGATGAGAGTTCTGGAATGGAAAAGGGTTTAAGGGGTGGGTAGGAATCTGGGGTTCAGTGTGTCCTGGGCATACGCCTCCTAGACCTAGACAAAGCTCACCCCATGAATCCGGGCACAACTACTAAATCACAAAACGTAGCGAAAAAATAAAATTTTAAAAGAATAAATACCAGGAGTGCAGAACTAACCAAAGGAAAATATATTAAGGACATGTTTTTTTTTTTCTGACTTTTTGGGAAAGGTGAATTTATATGCATTTAATTTTTTTTTTTTACATTAGCTCCACACAGGAGGCACTGAGGAAAACAATTTCCCTAGGGGCCTATGTCATCTTTGAGGATGCTGTGTGGAGGTTTTTTTAAGGGAAAGGAAGGAGAAGAAGATATGGGAAGGAAAATGGTATGAGGGGTGGGTAGGAATCTGGGGGTCAGTGTGGCCAGGAGTAACGGACGTATGAATCTATTCCTCACACTGCGGTGCAAGGCGAAGGGTTGGGAGAATCTGGCTGGAGAGGTCAAAATCATGCCTCAATCAGTCTCCTCCGATCCAGCCCGCCACGCAGTGGTTGGGCAAACGTATCCGCCACTAAGACCTAGACAAATACATACAGTTTCAGAATACAATGGTGAGCTTTGGCATCACGAAATTAAACGAGGAAAGGCCCGTTCTAAATCCTAGGGGCCTGCGTCAATAATAATAATAATAATAATTGGATAATTTATAAAGCGCAGTTTTTGTGAAAAATCACCTCAAGGGCGTCATCTTTGAGGATGCTGTGAGGTGGGTTTTTTAAGGGAAAGGAAGGAGAAGAAGATATGGGAAGGAAAAAGGTCTGAGGGGTGTTTAGGAATCTGGGGGACAGTGTGGCCAGGAGTGACGGACGTATGAATCTATTCCTCACACTGCGGTGCAAGCCGAAGGGTTGGGAGAATCTGGCTGGAGAGGTCAAAAGCCTTCCAATAATTATGGTAACAAGGGAAAGGATAAGAGGGAGATTAATGGACTTTTTGTACGTAAATAAATAAATTATATACAGCGGGTACCCGGCATGCGTTGCAAGGCCACTTTAACCTCGGGGTCCATTAAACTGTAATGGTTCCATCTAAATCTCGGAAAACAACATTATAATGCAAGCGCCTGTAATATATAACATTATAAACAACGGGTACCTGGTATGCGTTGCAAGGTCACTGTAACCTCGGTGTCAACTTTACTGTAATGGTTCCATCCCGATTCCCGGGAAATAAAATTTTAATGCAAGCGCCTGCAATTTATAACATAATATACAACGGGTACACGGCATGCGTTGCAAGGTCACTGTAACCTCGGGGTCAACTTAACTGTAATGGTTCCATCCCAATTCCCAGGAAATAACATTTTAAAGCAAGTGCCTGCAATATATAACATGATATACAACGGTTACTCGGCATGCGTTGCAAGGTCACTGTAACCTCGGGGTCAACTTAACTGTAATGGTTCCATTCCAATTCCTGGCAAATTACATTTTAATGCAAGCGCTGCACTACATAACATTAAATACAACGGGTAACCGGCATGCGTTGCAAGGTCACTGTGAACTCAGGTTTCTTGATATATCTAATTTAACACACACTCCTCCTCGCTTCATCCACGTTCACACGTCAAATCGCATAGTGTTTTAACCCGTCAGTTGCTTCTGCAACGGGCAAAACCTAGTATTAATTAAAATCTTAGGTTACTTGTACATATTTATAGATAGACCTTTATATATAATTAGCTATATTTAGTTATAGGTATATTTATCTTAATAATTAATACTATGCGAATATTATTAGAATAATACTGGTTTTACATAATTAGGTTTATTAAAAAACTATTGAGTTTTTTATATTTTTCTTTTTATGCGGTGGCATGAAGGAATACCAAATCTTCATACTGCTTCATTTATTTTTTTTTCTTTTGTGTGACACTTTGCTCACGTGTCTTGAAGCTTGGTACCTCCAAGGCTTGTGCTCGGAGTGAGCACTACATTCTAGTGTACTGATGATAGACTTCATTTATTTATCCTCGTTGGACTAGAATAGGAACATCTCCACAAGAGATGTTTCTCTGATCTTAGTGATCAGTGGCGCCCAAAAAATTAGTTTAGTTTATAACTAAATCTGTTTTATTGTTTAATATACCTAATTAAATGTTGAATCTGACAATCTGTTAATATTAAGTTAAGTAATTAAGTCATTATTCACTAAGAAATTTGTTTTCTCACAAATAAAGGGAAGTACTGCTTCGGCGTGCACCACTATTAAATAATTCCGATCTGGAAATTGACACTCTACCTTTAACACAGGAGAGTGTAGTTTTTCTTGTATAGTTTTTGTTAGTCATAAGTATAATTTGTTAATTGTAAATAGTAATATATGCCTAAGTATTTCACTGCTAATACCAGTGCTATGCTGTAATGTTTGTCGTACTAGTGTCGATCACTTGAGTTATGATCGCACACCTATTAACCACAGTGTCAGTCATCTGAAGTACATGATTGAGCACCAATTTATATCTTTGTTTGTCCGAGAAATTTTGACACTTTGCTTACGTAGTAAGTGAAATTTCGATGGAAGCCATTCGGGTAGTTACCTTGGTCTTATTTCTTGAGCAAGCAATGTTCGTACGAAGAGTATATGATAGGTATTTCTTGAATTTGTTCTGTTTTCAATCAAGATTACTGATGACATTAATATATCTGATAAATAGGTATTTTGGAAAATGTAAACCCTAATTTAACTACTTTTGACAGATAGGTATTTCTCCGGAATTTAAAACCTCATCTAAAATACTTGACAGTTAGGTATTTAGTAATATAAACCCTACACTGACCACTTTGTACGTCAATTTTTATAATTGAATATAAAAAATAATAATAGACATATTTAAGTCTAGCTATATTGTTAATTGTTGAAATGTATTGTTTTAGGTCTTTAGCTTAGTCAGACATTTAGTTTAATATAAATAAAGGGAGAAGAGAGAAAAGAAAAAATTAGGTAATCTTTTTATTTGGTTGTTTATTTTTTCCATTAATAATATCCATGTGATTTTTTTTTCTCATCTTCTTCAAAGATCTCAAAAGTGGGAGCTTGAGTCCTCCGTACTCACAAGTGTTTCTGAGAGATTGACTCCCTTTGTGTGAGTAAGTGTTTTACAATCTCATTTTGGAGATGAAAAAGTGGAGATTCCATTCTCATTAAAATAAAATAAAAAAGTTATAATAATAAATATAAAATTATAAAATACAATATATAAACAAATAGGTTGTGTAATTCCAATCTGCGTATTGGTTTTCTTTTTGGGGTTTCCTTGTTATTGTGAATATATATGTATAATTATTTTGTTTTTTTGATATTCTTTGTGCCATTTTCTTTAATGTTTTAATTATTTTTTGCTCCTTATGTACAAGTGCAGGAGAAGAGAGATATTTCATATTGTTTTGGTATAATTTTACTTCACTCTGCGGCGTAAAATTTCTGGGGGAAGCGGGGAATTGTAACGTAATTATTTTCATGGTTCTTATTCAGTCAGTACTTGCTCAGAAAGAGTATTATTAATTTCGGGTGCCGTTGGAACGATTGATAACAAATTCAAATTGCCGGAACATTGTTCGATTGTTTTTTGTTTTAGAAAAAAAGAAACTGTTGTAAGGGGGACGTCATGACATAACGATGGATTGGTCGGAAGTTTTGAGTTGTAAGGAGTTTTGATACTCGTAAGTGATTGTGTAAATTTGTAATATTATGTATATATTATGCTAAAATGGTGCTGTGAAGAAATATTGCTTGACACTCGTAATGACGCAGCAAACAGCCCATCGAGAAATGGCCATTGGGATACTGAATGCAGCTTGATACATTGATGTTTTGGTCGGGCGTGTTAGCAGCCACGTACAATCCAATATCACCGAGGAAAGCTTTGATGTAGATTGCAGGCGCTTCTTAAATGACGTCAACAGTCTAGAACTGCAAGTTATATCCTTTCAATGCTGAGAGATGGCCATCGGACCCACTGTGATCAGCGGGCCTTTGTGGATGGATTGGAATCTCGGCTCCTTCACTGTGTCATGGACATGCGAAGCGGCAGCTCTGGGGCTCTTCTCCAGCTATCTGGAGCCCTTGTCGCTGAGGTTAGAAGAGGTGCGCCATATTAACTATCGCAAGCTACGAATGATCATTTGGAGTGGATTCTACTAAAATAACTGAATTATCTCTCTCTCTCTTTACACCTTTCTTTATGAGTTTACAAAGGTAATTAATGTAGATTATGTTTTTGCTTGTCAATAATAACAAGTACATTTTGTTTAATGTGAGTTCTTTTATTTACATCAGATAGTAGCTTTCTTTTTATCCCACGCAGGACCCTGAGATGATGATGAGAGCTCATGCAAACGGAATTTCTCTGCTAACTGAGAAAGGTACGTGTCAATATTACGATAACATAAATAAAGACCAGTCATGTAGTTTCAACATCCTTCAATAGATGTCGCTGTTATAGTTAGTTCTACGTAATTTTGTGGTATTTCATCAGTTGTCAGTTAAGGGCCCGCAACCCGGATTTGTACCGATTTATTACATATTTCCCTTAAAAACGGTAACTTTTAAAGCTCTTAATATATGATATTCTTGAAGATAATATCTAGACTTTGCCCGCTCCGAAACGCAAATTATATAAAATTCCCTAGAAAACTCGATAGAAAAAATCGCAAAGTATGCTCCAAAAATTATTATTAACACGTTTGTTTCAGTTATTTTACAAGTTATGAAAAAATTCACAGTGTTTCTTTAAATGCTGTTTAAGGTGATGCCCGCGAGATTTTTGCTCTATTTTAAATGAGTCGTGTTTTATTAAACATTTTCGCAATTTTCGCATCGATTTTGTCGCTGTAAATGTTAGCGCTCTCCTCTAACATTCGTAATTTCGTATCTCTCCATCTTCTTCTTTTCGGGCCCGGTTGCAGAGCCTTAAGTATTATTTTAGAAGAGTATCATCTGTCGTCGTTCGTGTTTAATATACGAATGGTTACGATAATAGCTGAATGCATGACGTGGACGAGGTGAACGGGCAGCCGCCATCATTATCCATTGATATCATTAAGGAATTAATTCTGCAAAAGGATCAATTAAGTGTTAGAAAATAAGTAAATCCTACCAGTGAGGGGGGCGAGGGGGTCTGCCTCGGGGGGCACAGGGGCCAGCAGGCGCCGCCCCACCAGGGACACGAGGCGTGCCAACAGCTCCTTCTGGTCGGGGGCGGCGTGCGAAGGCAGCACTCGCTGCAGCAGTTGACACACTTGGACCTGTGGACAGAGCCATTTAATATATTGGTAATGTGTCATATTAGTCTATGGTTAATTCTCACATTACTAATTACACACAATGTAATCATTGCACAGAGGCTTCTTTAACACGGTCGATGAGAGATCAGTTCATGGCACTAGTTACTTTAATAGTGTTGCATCCGAAACTGCTTTCCAATTACAGCTTCAGATGCACTTGGAAATGGACTGTAAATATTAAAGAATGAGATGAAGCGAAATGGAGTATGCTGGAATTGGGTGATAATATGTGTAGGGAAAAATAATGAATACAAAGAAGAAGGAAAACCAATCACTTACCTCTGTGAAGGCGCACAAAACACAATTACATATATAGTTTATTTAGTTCCACCACGGTAACTCGAGGTAATTATGACAACAAATAATCATAAAATGATCTTGATAAGTTCAAAAACTTTATTTTTAAAACGAGATTATGAACACGAACAACACCAACAAATTGCTTCCAAGGTAGACCCAATTCTTCTTCTGTTTTTTAGAAACAAAATGCACTCGATTTCACTTGTTTGTTCACAGATTGTTCTAATTTCAAAAACCTTTTCCTGCAAGGTGATGTGGTTAGGGAGGGTAGGTACTGGATAAATGACATCCCAGTAGGAACTATGCATATCATCATTTCAAAACAAAACAAACAGACAGATATTGTCAGACAAGATAGGTCTGAAAAGTACGTAGGATGAAGGAAGATATACAAAGTTGCGTCAACATGTTTAGTTCGGCCAGAAAGGACATTTGTTCTCCAAAGTATAATTATAAATTCTGATAGGTCAATAAACAGTCACTGTGATCTAAAGAACCTAAGTCTTTCAATAAGCATCCCGTAGTACTGGAGAATGCTGGTCCCAGTACTTACAAATAACTAATGTCTCGGGAGAAAACATTATATTAAAGCAGTCGGCTGGTTGAGTGGAGTGTGTGGCACCAGACTGACCTGCATGTAGAGGGAGTCCTGCGTGAGGGTCTCGTCCGTGGCCTCCAGCATGGAGAGGGACAGCTTCATCCAGGAGGGCGAGCACAGGGCAGAGCGCATGTCATCACATACAGCCATATCTGGACAAAAACACACACAAATATGCTGAAATTAATATTCTGAACAAGTGGACGGTAAGTTAATGTTCTGGATCAGGTTTGACACTTTTGTATTTGCATTAGCATCTATAGTCTGTCAAATAAGAGTAGAAAATATAAAAACTTGAACTACCAAATTTGTAGGCTGGCAACACCAATTTAACTGTCAAATATTATTTTAAAGTGCAATTTCACTGAATGTAGAGAACATAGGAAACCACATTTAAAAAAACATTTTTTATTCATGACATAAATTTGATTAAAAGGTGTTTTATAAAGCGATTTGCTTTCATTTAATTTAACATAAATTTGAATTTAACAGTAGATAGAAAGGAAGAATCACTAACGGTGAGTTTAGTTACACTACTTTTAGATCTGAATGAGTTAAATATATATTCAGATCTAAAATTAGAGACACGATCTAAAGCCCGGGCAACGCTAGGTACTTAAGCTAGTATTAAATAAATGTGATTAATCTCTAAACTGTGCTTTATATTTTGTTACATTATCGTTTTTCTTTATTAGTTAACACAAAATTGCGAAGGTATAATAATAATATACCTATACGCAATTCTAATTTTGAGATCAGTGGGTAGCTATATTGTAATGAAAATTTTTTTTTTTCACTTTTACGCCTTTTTATTTTTTTATAAAAATGTAGGTTACACAGCTTTACATCAACACCATGAGTTATATGTTTAGTATTGCCATTTGAACTACAGTGGGGCCCTCATATATTTTCTACTCTTTTTTGACAGACTATATATACTACTTGTTTGACAGAAATGGTGTCCGAGCATGATCTAAATTGTAATTATTTTTAATGGGTACAGCTATATTATTTACCAGGTTATACTTAAATATTGTGTTAATACTAATTACAATTTTCATGTAAAAGCCCACCACTAGGGCATTACAAAATAAATATGAGTGCAATAGCCCGCTCCTTAAAAAATAATAAAAAAAGATGTATACTTTTAATGAGTGCCACAGCAGCCCAGTCGTTGAGTACCCCCCTGACGAGCTGCATGTCCCTGTGTCGGGGCTGCGGGGGCGCCAGCAGTCTCTGCAGCAGGCCTGCGACAAGGCGGGCTGCCGGCGCTCCGGAGCCCGTCCCCGCAGCCCCCATCAGCGCCAGCAGCAGCCACAGCGCCTGGCCCCGCACCAGGGAGCCCCCGCCCCACTCCAGGCACGGCAGAGAGGACTGGACTTCTTGATCGGGGGTGAGGGGCGCGCTGGGCACCGGACTGGGGGCCCGCGCCAGTTTCAAGTCGTAGCGCTCCTCCTTGCCCATGCGGTAGGAGTTGGTGGCCCCCGTGTCCCACTCCACGCGCACCCACCCGTCCTCTCCCAGCTCGCCCACTACGCGGCCCTCCGAGGGTGCCGGCCCGTCCTGTGGAACAAGCAGTTATAATATATAACAATTTTTTTAATCCAATCCTATGAATTATTTAAGGCTAATTAGTTTTTCAGACCGAATCATGCAGGTCTCATAAAAATCATTGTGTCTCTCTTATTATCATAGTGAGAAATATGATCTAAACAGTATTGGAAAGAGAAAATATCACACTTTATATTCAAATCTAAATGTTAACCACTAAACATTTAAACGAAGTTTCCGGCCATGATTTAAAAAAAAATAATGCAATTTGGTGATTTTTTTAAAAACTATTTTAAAATAAAAAGTTAGGTGACAATAACGTTTATAATAATACATGTGTCTAATGAAATATGTATGTTTTTTTTCATTATCAGTAATTGTGGGGTGATAATGCAAAACTGACTATTTCCAAAATGGGCTAAATTGAGTTATATATGCAGCCAGACAAATTCGAGGCCAAGGAATCGAATGGCATCATTATTTTTACGATAAAATGACGAAATCCTCCTCATTTTTCAATTTGAAAAACACCTTTTTCTGCAAAACTGACTATTTCCAGCTAAAAATTAGATACATTTTTCTGCAAAAGTGACTAATTCCATGTTTATGGCAAATTTGACATATTTCCAATACAAATATTATAGAGCGGCAACATTTTTTTCTGCAAAACGTACTATTTTTTATGATTGTTATAACCTCAAAATCATTTGACAGCTGCAAGTTGTATTGGTCGTTTTGTATTGTTTTTTGATAAAATACTTGAGTAAAATGAATTTGCTAAGTGAGAAGGACATTGAAGATATTATTTGTAATAATAGATAACGATTATTTGTTAATTTGACTTTCGATTTGTTTAAAATTTCGACTTTCCGAAAGGAAAAAAAAACACTGTGGGTGGGTGTTTCCTCAACATAATACAATGCAACGCCTAAATTTGTGGGGGTGACGAGAAAAACAAAATGTTTTATATAATATTTGGATTGCTGAGCAACGGGCAACTAATCATATGAAACCTGCAAAGCGAGAAGACGTGATAAAATTAATTAAATTTTTATTACACCGACGATGCTAAAAGTTTTTACAACGAAGTTGTTAAGAAAATATTCAGTATAATGAAGACTTAGACCATGAGACATGATATGATTTGAGATTTTCACGGCCAAAAGCATTTTCGTATTTGGTTTTTGGGTTATTATGACAAGTAGGGCTTCCTCCTTCTGCAGTTAACGTTACGGACAGCCTTACAGTGTCCATCATCTGAGCAGATGTGCCATATCTTGAAAATCCAATACCTATTTTGTGTTTCTTACTTTTTTTATATACTTGTTCCATAGAATGTCTTGTTTTTATTATTTTTCTTTAAATAAAGCAAAAATGTTAATTTGTCCATACACATTGTTTTACTTCAAAACGCACTATTTGTAAGAAATAGTCATGTTTGGAAAAAAAATAATTTTCAAATATTAATTTAAAATATTACTCATCGACCACCGAGTCTATAAATCACAGAAATGGTTTGAAATATTTTTAGTTATTATTTAAAAAAAAAAAAATCAGAGAATTATGCTTGTGAGAGTCGGTACAGTTTTTTGCCTCTCCTGAAAAGTTGAGTTTTTGGAAATAGTCAGTTTTGCATTATCACCCCACAATTTTGCATACAACTTTTTTAAGTATGCTTCAAAATTTTTAATTTAAAAAAATTATATGGTTATTTTTAATAAAATAATTTGAAAGCGTATTTCACCACCTCTCAAAAGCAGTTTTTAGTTTTCGAAAACATTCACAAGTTTTCCATTTATTTGGATTTTATTGCAAAGCCGAAATATTCTGACGTACCATTAATGTTTCCGGAGACCAAAAATTCATTCACATTTTTACTCCAAATAATCACTGGTTAAAATAAGTCAAGTATGTCCCCTCTATAGCCTGGAGTTTTCTCTTTCCATATGATAGTAACGGAGACACAACGACCTTGTTACCGGGGACGAGGAGGCAACAATGTACAAGGTAAATTATTATGAGCAAAAATGACTAGCATGGCAGAAGTAAGGAATAGTTTAATGATTTTCAATGAAAAGAAGGTATTAGAAATACAAAAATATATAATATAAGAATGACAAGCTCTCTTTTCAAAACTGCTGATTTGAATTTGTTCAGGTTCAACAACTGTTGCATTCTAAAATATTGCAGGGCTCGTAATATTATCAATGCCCAAATGTCAATGGGCAAGCACTAGAGGTCCCACACACCGAAACCATAAATAAAGTGTGAACAAGAGGGTGCATACTGTCACATAAATATTATGTGACTAGTGCGGTTCTTGCCTATTTGGTTATTTTGTCTATGGTGTTTTTTTTGGAGACTGGTAATTTTTTGGGAAAGGGAGATGGTTTTTGTTTATGGTCTCTTCCTTCCGCTTCAGCAAGGGCTACTGTAGCGGAAATTAGTCACTCACCATTATGGTGTTTCAATTTCTCTCTAAGTTGATTTTAAATTAAAAAGGCGTGGTGTGTTTTTTCGTAACACTAGAAGTTTGTGTACGGTTTTATTTTTAGTGGATGATATGCAAATCCCACTTTTTCCGATGTTGGTAGTTGGCCATTTTGTGGAAATATTTTTGGACACGAAATTGTAAAGTGATTTGGTCCTTGTGTTGGCTACAATAATATGCGATTATGACCCCGCGTCGCGAATGTCATGGATTGCTGACAGTTCTACCGAAATCCGCAAGTCTTGGAAACTGGCTGGGCCACGTGCTTTTTGAATGGAGTTTGTTGAGATAGCCCGAGGCTGGATACGCTCCTTGGAGGTGTAGCGGCCTTCTTCCCAATTAGAAGGAAGACCTAGGTTCTCTGGATTCCGCGCCGTCCCCGGTCGAGGAGGCTGGAAGTCCCGTCCCTTCTCGTGTTCTCTCTACGAAGCAAGTTCGCGGTCGTCATCCGGTGTTATATCCGTTTAGTTAGATTAGCGAATCCATTAGGAGTCCATCTGGTATGTTTATATTTTGTATTCTTATATTACATTGGTATAAATTTAATGCTAACCTTCCATTGGTATAAAAATTTGCACAGTTTGCATCTCATGTTTGTTTTTTTTGTTGGCTACAATATAGTTTTATAAAATTCATCTTCTTTTTATTTTTCTGAAAACCTACCTACCTGACAGATAACTACATTGCCCATTATCCTGAGCTCTGGTCTCTGCTCTGCCGCAAAATTATACGAACTTGTCACATTTCAGTGGCGCCCAACGTGTAAAATCAGTTATTTTCGGTGCCCGAAACGTACTTTTCTGTCATGTGGGGTAGATTTTCAGAACTTTTGCTGTTAATTTTAGAGAAGAGATGAATCGGTGTGTGTGTGCATATATTTGGTTATATATCTATCTTGTTGATATAGAGCTTGATTAACTCATCACGTCAAATGACATTAACCGTTCTGCAGAGATACTGTGTGTCACTTAATTGCTATTAAAAACATTATATTCTGAAAATACACCTCATTGTGTTATAATCATTATGTTGTGTGACACTTAATTGCTATTAAAAAATTAAATTCCGAAAATACACTTCGTTATGTTATAATCATTATGATGTTTATTCTTGTTTGTTTACCTTTTCATAAGGCATTTAATTACAGTGACACCAACTTTAAGTGTTGCCATTAAAATAATGTTAAACAAAAAATTAATGCATAAATTCACTCGAGGTGTTAACCGAATGTTGTTGGGAACATTTTTTCTGTTTACTGGCAATTCTGTTTTAACTGTCAGCTATCTATGTTATGGTTTATCGGAGCCGAACTGTCAATCATTGTTGACATTCGTCGGTTATGTCCATCAGGGGCGTGCACAGAGTTTTTAGTGAGCTAGAGTGCTAAGATTGAAAAATTCGACGTAAATGATGTTGTTGTAGCTGAAAATGATTTTTATTTTTTTTCGAAATTTCAATTTTTTGTATGAAGATTTTTATCTAGCGTAGGCATACCTATAGGTATGCCTACCCTGAATAAAAAATCTTCATACAAAAAATTGAAATTTCGAAAAAAAATAAAAATCATTTTCAGCTACAACAACATCAATAATGTTGTTTTTTCCAGTCTTAGCCCTCTAGCTCACTAAAATTTCTGTGCACGCCCCTGATGTCCATTGATTACTTATGAGGCGCGGAAGTTCATTAAATAACTTATTTTTGTTTTGCAAACATCAGACCACTTGTGACAGACATTTATCATAAGTGATTGTTTATTGTAAGCTTGCGGTAACTGAAATATTGGGAGAATATCGTAGCGGTACTATTTGTGTCCGTGCATTTGTGTCCGTTTATACATACCTTCATACTTTGATATAAAGGGAGTTCGTTGAACGTATGTTATAAAAAATAATGATTACTTTAAATATTTACTGCATTCCAAGGTAATTGGCATCGTCATTATTAAAAAATCAATGACTAATTATCGAGTTTATACGTACAGGGTGTTTGGTAATTGACGTGTTACAAATAAATTCAATCGAGAGGACACGGGTTCAAGTCCCGTTGGCGTCATGTATCTTTTCTCGGAAGATTTTTCAATGTGGATGAGTGTTTCAGGCTGATAATTATTGCTTATAATAATTGTTACCCTTTGTGCTATGCATAAAAAATCTTGTCTTAAAAACGTTAGTTTTACAATTAAAAATAATAATTAATATTTGACAAGTTTAAGTATTTCCCCAATAAATGAAGACATAATTTGTCTCGACGCCACCTAGCGAGGGATTTAACACTTACAATGTTTCTCTCGCAAAAATAAAGTTGGTTGTTTTCAGGTGGAAAAAATATAATAAGCAGTAATTGTTGAATGAAACACTAGCATATATTGAATCATTTGGCGGGTACGAGATAAGCCGCCATAGCTCAGTGGTCAAGAGCAATCGACCGGCAATCGAGAGGACACGGGTTCAAGTCCCGTTGGCGTCATGTATCTTTTCTCGGAAGATTTTTCAATGTGGATGAGTGTTTCAGGCTGATAATTATTGCTTATAATAATTGTTACCCTTTGTGCTATGCATAAAAAATCTTGTCTTAAAAACGTTAGTTTTACAATTAAAAATAATAATAAATAAATTATTATTTATAACAGTTTGGTTAATTCTATTATTACATTTAATTTAATAAATTTAATAAATAGAGATGAAACGGATGGTTGTTTGGCCGGATACCGGATATCCGGCGAGCTGCGAGGCCGGATGGCCGGATATTAGCCCTATTGAAATATTAATTTTGAGTATTAATTCAAAATATTCTCTTTGGTAAGAAGAAGAACAAGAGGTATATTATGGTGCTTCAATGTCAGTATTTAATCATTTCAATAATCTCTGTGTTTTTACGATTTTTAGTTCACTATAATGGTGGTTGTGATTAGTTAATCATGTTAATTTAAGTTTTCGCTACTCTGCGAGGTTTTTGTAAGTTTTTACTAAAAATTTTTAGTTTAGATATTTACTATTTATGTATTTATCATTAGAGTGAATATCTCAGAAGAAAATTTTAGGTTTTTGGAAGGCCTTATGGCTTTTTTGTAACTTCTTCGACTTTAAATAAAAGCCGTCATAATTATAAGCCATTTTTATGATATTTACCTCACAAAAATTAATGTATTGCATTTAATTATAGGAAATTGTCGTAGTTTTTTAATATCCGGTATCCGGCCGGATATTGAGTTACTATCCGGTATCCGGCCGGATAGTAAATTTTGGCCGGATAGGCCGGATACCAGATAGTTACCAAATATCCGTTTCATCTCTAGTGCACACACCTTGTTACAAATACTTTTATGTAACAATCTTTATGAGTTGTTCCGAAAAGCGAACAAATTAGCAAGCGCGGTTAAAGTCCCTGCCATTATGGGGATTGAAACAAGAATATACGGGTAATATTGTAACATTTGCTGCTAGCGTCGTGAGCGATTCGCAAATTTCGCATGATTTGGTTGGCAGCATTGCACTCCGAAGGGGCGGCAGATGTTTCGAGATGCTTCGGGAAAAGTTCGGGCGCTTGAGTTGACGGCAGTACCACAGATCGAGCAGGTGTTTTTGTGTGACGGGCTGTTATATTGCTGGACTCAAGACATTTTGGATCACGAGAAGTGAGATTTAAATTACTCATATTATTAACAGTTCGAGATTGTGCTTTATAGATTATTTTTAGGGATTACTGATTCATAA
The DNA here is from genome assembly GCA_917880885.1 of Limnephilus marmoratus. Taxonomy (NCBI): domain Eukaryota; kingdom Metazoa; phylum Arthropoda; class Insecta; order Trichoptera; family Limnephilidae; genus Limnephilus; species Limnephilus marmoratus. Next base: position 1,640,013 of record OU862930.1, read on the forward strand.
ATATGTTACGTTTTACGTCACAGGCGCCCATCAGTAATTTTCTTATGTCGTTACAATATAATTTCTTTCTTATTGACACGTGTCGAGAAACTTTAAACATTTACAGCTGGGTACGATACATCGTAACCAGTCACCCCTGATGATTATTTCCGTTGTTTAACTTAGAGTCTCATAGCTAATCATTATAATATGTTCCAAGGGCAGGGTTTGATTTTTTATAATAAATTATACATTGTTCCCAAACCTACTTATTATTGCTACCTAACCTCATGGCTTGCTTGCTGGCTTTGTATGTGATTATTTATTCTATTCATGGATGGATGACCAGGTTTGGAGGGTATGAATTACAAGTAAGTATTAAACGTTACATTGGCGCGCTTCGGCTGAACCTGTCTATGTTTTTTCTTTCTCGCACGTGTTCGCGGTAGTGTTGTTCACGATTATCATATGGTTTTTACATCTCGATCTGTTATTAATTTGATTCTCACTTTTCCTTGGGTTTATAACAGCCCGTCCCACGACTAACTTGCCGATCTGATATTTTTAATACATAGTTTCACACAGTTTTTTTGCCTTGGTTTCCGTCAACTCATCGGCGTTATTACGCTTTTAACTCATTTTGGCTGCTCAGTTCGCTGGCAGCATACATTATTATTATTTTCCTAGAATTGGTGATTGCATGTGCATTGTCATTTTTCATGTCGTGTTGTTGCATGTATTCTAATAATTTTCTTTCTACCCTACAATCGAGAAATAGGTTATGGATGAAGGAGTAGGTACAAGAAGTAGAACAGCGGCAAAATTCATCATGGCGAAACAGGATGATACACCGGCGGGGTCCGGTTCAGCTTTGTCAATTCCGTCACTTCCGTCGTTTCCGGTTCACAAGTGGAACCTCACCTTTGATGGCTCTGCGGATGTCAGAAATTTCTTAGAACGGGTAGAAGAACTTGCTGTCGCTAGAAACGTAAGTTATGCTTCTCTTTTTTCTTCTGCAGTCGAATTGTTTTCAGGGCAGGCGCTACTATGGTTCAGAGTAAACCGCTCCGCTTTCTCATCTTGGGCGGACATTGTGGTTGCGTTAAAAAACGAATTTGAGCTTTTAGACCATGAAAAGAGGTTATTGGCACAAATAAGATTGACGTTTCAAGGTCAGAAAGAGAATTTTAGTTCTTTTATCACTCGTGTTCAATTGCTGAATAATCGTTTGTCCACTAGGTTGCCGGATGATGAGATCCTAGACATTTTGCGGAGTAATATGTTGCCAAGATATATTCAGAAACTTTCTCTTTCGGAGATCCCTGATTTGTTAACCTTAAAAAAATTAGGTAGGATGATTGAGTTGGCCGACAGCCGTTCAAACGACAGATCAAACACTAGTAATTCTCATCCTATTAATTATTCTAGTAACAAAGTTAATCAGAGGAATCACAGTAAATCTAATTTTTCTAGAAATAACTTTTCTGGTAATAGAGGCAATGAGAGGTATTCGAATGATTTACATTTGTCTAGGAACAACCATGCTGGCAATAGTAATAATAACAGAGATTGCAACAATTTGAATTTTTCTAGAAACAATTATTCTAACAATAGAGATGGTTATGTAAATTCTGCCGATCCTAATTTCAACTTCAGGAATAACCGTCGTGATTTTTCGAATGTTTTGCATAACCCGTCAAATGTGAATTCTAGGGAGGTTCACTGCTTTCGCTGCGGGCGTCCGGGGGTCAAGGCTCCTCTCTGCGGCTGCCGTCCTCAAAAAAACTGATGGCCCGTGAGGTCCTGTCGGTGGGCGCTATGACGTCTGCGTTTGCCGAGATTACTTCACGGGAATGGGTTTTGTGGCTGGATACCGTAAGAGATTTTTATAAGAATTTAAGGACTTCGAAGGAGGTGCGAGCGGCCAACAGGGACGGCCGTCCTTACATCTCTTTCCAAGTTTTGAGCACAGGCTACTCTGGTCTTCTAGACTCTGGGTCGCACGTTTCGATTTTAGGAAATAACTTTCATCGTAAATTTTTAGATTTAGGTTTCAATTTGTCAAAATTGGATTCTGATTTCGCTCTAGTATCGGCGACTGGTCATTCGGTTACCTGTTCTTACAAAATAGCTCTCCCGGTGCGTTTTGAAAATGTTGTTAGAACGTTCAATTTTGTTATTATGCCAGACATTAAATCTGACATTATTCTGGGTTGTGACTTTTGGAAAGTTTTCAACATCTGTCCTAAGATCTCAAAATTAATGTCTTGTAATGATTCTGTTAGTAGTGTTCGAGCATCGAATAGTATTGGGCTGGATAGTGAGAAAAATTTATCTCAATCCCAACGCTCCGTCTTGAACGTTGTAGTTCAGGAGTACATGGATTACTCAGGAGATCGGTTAGGCAGGACAGGGTTAGAACATCATGTCATAGACACGGGTGATGTGCCTCCTATCAAACAAAGGGTTTATCCCATTTCTCCGCACTTACTTCCGGAAGTACATAGGGAGCTTGACAGACTCCTAGAGTTAGGTGTGGTAGAACCGAGCAACAGCTCGTGGAATAATCCCATTGTTCTGGTACCTAAGAAAAATGGCACATTCAGGCTATGCCTCGACAGCAGACGCTTAAACGCCGTCTCGAAACGCGACGCCTACAATTTACCGTTAATCTCAGACATTCTCAATAGCTTGGGTGGTGCTCGTTTTCTATCAACTTTGGACTTAAATGATGCCTTTTTCCAAATTCCGCTAGACGAAAAGTCTAAGGAGAAAACCGCGTTCACGATACCCAAGCGAGGGTTGTTTCATTTCGTCACAATGCCGTTCGGTTTACATGGTGCTAGCTCCCGGATGATGCGGCTGATGGATAAAGTGTTAGGGCCTGAATTTGATGGCAAAGTCTTTTGTTACTTAGATGACATCATCATTATTAGTTCATCTTTCGAAGAACATATTTATCTCTTGAGGAAGGTTAAACAGAGACTACAGGCCGCCGGTCTTACGATTAATGTGCAGAAATCCGTTTTCTGCAGGGACTCACTCAAATACCTAGGTTTTGTCATTGATGATAAAGGTCTCCGCACAGATCCGGATAAAGTCAAGGCAATTGTTGATTTTCCGACCCCTTCGTCACAAAAGAGCTTACGTAGATTCATTGGGGTACTCTCGTGGTATAAGAGATTCATTTTCAATTTTTCTAGCATTGCTTCACCTTTGTATAATTTAACAAAGAAAGAATTCGCGGGTAAGAAATTTGTGTGGAATGATCAAGCGCAATTAGCATTCTCAAAACTTAAAAACATTCTTGTATCCGCTCCGGTTCTCGCATGTCCTGATTTCAAGAAACCATTCACGATTAGCGTAGATGCTTCAAATGTAGGGCTCGGAGCATGTCTTTCACAAATGGATGATAAGGGGTTAGAACACCCTATTTCTTTCATTTCAAGAACACTTTCTGCTCAAGAGAGGAACCACTCTACCACAGAAAGAGAGTTAAATGCTATGATTTTCGCGTTGGAAAAATTCAGGGGTTATATTGAGGGTTCGCCTATTCCGGTAAAGATTATAACAGACCACTACAGCCTGAAGTGGTTGACCAGCTTAAAATCGCCTTCAGGACGGCTCGCGCGCTGGGCAGTCAGGTTACAACAGTTCAATTTTGAAATTATTCATAGAAACGGTAAGGACAATGTAATTCCTGACGCGTTATCACGGGATCCTTTACAGGTTAATACGATCAGTCAAAATTTTTCTACATCGGACCAATGGTACGTCAAATTAAAGGAGAAAATTTTGGCAAATCCTGAGAAGTATCCGGCGTGGAGAATTACTAACGATAGGCTCTATAAACATATCCAGAGTATGGAGGCTTTACATAGGTCCTACGACTGGAAAGAGGTAGTTCCGAAGGAACTCAGGAATAGTTTAATTGTACAGCACCATGTTCCTCCTACTTGCGCCCACTTTGGGATTTTAAAAACCCTGAACAGAATTAGACACAATTATTATTGGCCTAAAATGTCTGCTGATGTAAAAGCTTTCATCGGTAAATGTCAGATATGCTTAGGTTACAAGAGTACTAATTTGTTACCGCCAGGTTTGATGGGAAATCCCAAATTGGTTCAGCGCCCTTGGCAAATGATTGCAACTGATTTACTGGGGCCTTATCCGAGTTCATACAAGAAAGGTTATACTTATCTCTTGGTAGTTTCTGATTTCTTTTCTAAGTACACGAGGCTGTTCCCGCTGAGGAAGGCTACTGGGTTGAATATTGCTTCCATTTTAGAGAATGAAATTTTCCTGAAGTTTGGAGTTCCGGACACCATTGTGTTGGACAATGGTCCTCAATACATTTCACGTGATATGAAAGCTTTAGCCAATAAGTTTCATATTCGTCACCTGTTTTATAACTGCAGATATCATCCTCAGAACAATCCTGTGGAACGTGTTAACAAGGTTTTGGTAGCAGCGCTTGGTTCGTATGTTGGATCTGACCACAGAACCTGGGCGAATCATCTTCCAGAAATTGAGTTAGCCATTAACACGGCAGTCCATGAAGTCACAGGTTACACTCCGTTTTTTCTCAACTTTGGCAGAGAGATCATCATTTCAGGAAAAGATTATTTAGGCACTGATTTCAATGCTGAAGAAATTACGTTTGCTAAGCGTGACTCTTGGGCGTCAGGTTTAGAAGAATTGAATGACATTTTTTCACAGGTACGGACATCGTTAAGGCAGTCATACGAACGGAACAAGCTGAACTACAACTTGCGTCGTAGAGATATTCAATTTAGGGTTGGGGAAACCGTATGGAGGCGTTCATTCGTATTATCAGATGCAAGTAAACACTTTTCAGCAAAATTGGCACCTAAATTCATTAGGAGCAAGATTATTGGGAAAATTTCTCCAGTAGCATATCAGTTAGCTGACATGAATGGCAAAAAACTGGGTATTTATCATTTAAAAGACATTATTAAATCTGAAACTCCAGTTGATCATTAGGGTTATTTCAATAGGGGTTGGGTTCTCTTATCTCCGTTGAGAGATTTTCTTTGTCATTTTATTTGTATGTTATATGTGTTCTATGTATTTGCATGCATGTCCAGCAATTGCATGTGGATCATTCAGCGTGGTGACGTGACTTATCCTTACGTCCTCACGTTGATTGCATTGTCCTTGTGAGTGTTTGTGGTTTCAGATATTACACTTATGTCTTGTTCTTTGCAAGTGTAATTGAGTATACTTAAAGTTATATGAAGTTCAACGTGTGAAAGTGACTGATCATCATTTTCATACATTGAATTTACTTGTTATTTCGGTTTGTTTCCCTGTAGCAAAACCGTTTATACATAGTTTTCAAAACCTTTTATATTAATTTTTTTATTGAACTATTTTCTGTGTATTGTGCGGATTTATAGAGGTGTTTAGCGTAGTATCATTATTGCTATTAGTGCGTAGAAACCTAGAATACCTTATTGTTTCACTTACATTATGTTGGTGTCTTTTGGAATAATTTCCATGGGAAAAAAAAAAATATTTATATGAAAAAGGCTATAGCTTCAGAAGCTCAAAATTATCTATTTTTCATATCGTTTTAGGAAACGTATGGCATGGGCATTGTTCCAATTTGTTTACTCTGGGTATGGTGATGGTTGTTTTTCACACGCAATAGTGAACATATTCCTTAAGGTTCTATTCTATGATACTTAAGTTATTATTTTATGATATACATAACATCGGTGCATATATTTGATGAGTAAGCATAATATAAATACATTTATTAAGTTAATTCCGCTGTGGATTTTTGTTTTAAGATTATTATAAAGGGTTTTGTAATTGTTTTGTTTTACAATATTGGTTAAACAATTTTTAATTCCATGTTCAATTTCTGAGTGCATTTTATCCTCTATTTATACTAAAGATTTTGAACTTAGTTTGTTTACTACAATTTTATTTCCATATTCAACTGGTTGTTGAAGTTCGCTTAGAGCTCGAGCGAATTTGGACACCCTGTCAAATGTGAGAAAATTAATTCTGAGTTAAATATTTATTACAATAAATTATTGTCATATATTTAATTGCTGATTACAATTATGCTATCTAATACTAGGGGAATTATTCATGTTCAAGTTCAATTATTCATCCAATTTTATTGGGATCTTCTATTTGGGTAACTTTTTTTCGACAGAGGTCTTCATTCTGTGAGTGGGGTCATTACTTGCTTGAAGTTTAATGGTTTGATTCTCGGCTATTTATTTTTTTGATCAACAGGTGTCAGGGGTGTTTTTTTTTCAAACTAGGATTTAAAATAAATGTTTGTGTTTGGACTTCAGTATTTTTATGTAATATCTTCCTCATTCAATTGAACTTTAGAATGTTAATTAGGTATTCAGTCTTGCAGGTCATCTATGAGAGTTATTTACTTCCTTTTCAAATAATTTTTTTTTGAAACATTTCATTTAGTAGGTAAAGCACATTTCATTCTTTACTTAACTTAGCTTTTTCATGCAAATTTTACTCAGTAACATTATGTAAGCTTTAGTGGAGCGGTTAGTTAGAAATCTCACTTCTGAATACTCTTCAGCGTCGCATTGTCAACCCTCATCAGCACGGGGAAATTTCTTCAATGTATGCAGAACCTCACTCAAGGATCTTCTTCAGCTTACACAAGATGCAGTTTTGATCATCATACATCTTCATTCCTTTTGGACGGCAGAGCTAGCAGCGCGGGAAAAATTTCATCACCTACACAGAACCTCACTTAATGACTTTCGTCTGCTCCAATTTTGAGATGTTTCATCGCTACCTTGGGCCATCTTGGGTCATCAGTTTTGGAAGAAAGTAATATCAGAAGACGCTGAATTTGAGATTTCGGACCAAATGTTTCATCGCTACCTTGGGCCATCTTGGGTCATCAGTTTTGGAAGAAAGTAATATCAGAAGACGCTGAATTTGAGATTTCGGACCAAATGTTTCATCGCTACCTTGGGCCATCTTGGGTCATCAGTTTTGGAAGAAAGTAATATCAGAAGACGCTGAATTTGAGATTTCGGACCAAATGTTTCATCGCTACCTTGGGCCATCTTGGGTCATCAGTTTTGGAAGAAATTAATAGCAAAAGAAGCTGAATTTGAGATTCCAGACCAGATATTTCATCTCTACCTTGGGCCATCTTGGGTCATCAGTTATTGAATGCATCATAATTGGAGAGAAGCTGCATAGATTGATGCGTCGTTCTGTTCATCGCATTATGTCATGGCTTCAGTATTGCAGTACGGTGGTCACCGTTTCTTCCATGAGGTACATTATATGGATTGGGAGTACTTCTATCACCAGGATCCTTCCGGCTGACAATCCTTATATTTTGGCTTCTTCCATGACTAACATTTACGGCCAAGGCTCACATAGTATGCAGTTCTCTTCAGGAAGTGACACATGGACCTCTTGATTTCCAGGAGGAAATATTTTCTTTTGGTGGAGGGGTAATGTAACATTTGCTGCTAGCGTCGTGAGCGATTCGCAAATTTCGCATGATTTGGTTGGCAGCATTGCACTCCGAAGGGGCGGCAGATGTTTCGAGATGCTTCGGGAAAAGTTCGGGCGCTTGAGTTGACGGCAGTACCACAGATCGAGCAGGTGTTTTTGTGTGACGGGCTGTTATATTGCTGGACTCAAGACATTTTGGATCACGAGAAGTGAGATTTAAATTACTCATATTATTAACAGTTCGAGATTGTGCTTTATAGATTATTTTTAGGGATTACTGATTCATAAATATGTTACGTTTTACGTCACAGGCGCCCATCAGTAATTTTCTTATGTCGTTACAATATAATTTCTTTCTTATTGACACGTGTCGAGAAACTTTAAACATTTACAGCTGGGTACGATACATCGTAACCAGTCACCCCTGATGATTATTTCCGTTGTTTAACTTAGAGTCTCATAGCTAATCATTATAATATGTTCCAAGGGCAGGGTTTGATTTTTTATAATAAATTATACATTGTTCCCAAACCTACTTATTATTGCTACCTAACCTCATGGCTTGCTTGCTGGCTTTGTATGTGATTATTTATTCTATTCATGGATGGATGACCAGGTTTGGAGGGTATGAATTACAAGTAAGTATTAAACGTTACAATATGACAGATGTGATGATAGGGTCATTGTGTTACCTGATCTCCCCATTTCCAGTCCTTGCCTCTCACGACTCGTGTGCCGATCTTCATGAGCGCGGCCAGTCGGGGTCCCGGGGGCGGGGCCTCTCCCCCTCCGCTGCTCCTGGCTGCTGCAGCCCCCGCCTCCGTCAGCGCTCGGGGGGCTCGCGCGCCCCCGCCGCCCGCCCCGCCCAGCAGCGCCGGGGGCGCGGGGGGCAGGCGCGCCAGCACGCTGAGCAGCGCACTGCACGCTCCGCCAGACCACAGGGCGCCCGATGATAGAGGCCCGCCTGATACGGTACTTCCGCACAGCGCCATCAGGGATAACATCAACCTGACAATGGAGAATAAACCTTTATAATATCCACTGGCCACGCGAAATAAATAAATTTGCCTCGATTGCTCGAGATTTCCCAGAAAATCATTTTTAAAATTTTCCACCAACATTAAAAAAATCATACCTTCAAATTTTAAGATGGATACATAAAAACTTATTATAGTGCTTTATAGCCAATGAATTAACCTGTATTTTACCGTTTTTCTCATATTTGTAGGATTTATAAAAAAATCGTAAAGTTTATAACCGCGCGAATCCTGCGTATTCTTTACTTTGAAACTGCCGTGAGGGGTACTTTATTCGAGTCAACATAGAATTTTAAATTTCTGTAAGTTGTCTGTAGTATACTTGATAATGAAAGGTGGTACTTGTAATGATAATGGAAAAAGGACATAATTTTAACCCTAAACCGCTGATCAAAAATTCGGCGGGATAAAAATGTTTTAAAAATTTATTTTTAACATCCTTCCAAAATAGTCTACGAAGTTCGGATTTGCGACATGTATGGTCATAATAGATAAAACATTTCAATAGCTTCGTTTTAAAATAAATAGCTGGCCGGGGAAATGTTTTAAATAATTACAATAAATGTTTTACGAATGGTAGGAAAATGTGGTCCAATTTTGGATCGCCATCAATTGCAGAAAAATAAAAGTGGTTCATTTTTCGACCAGAATCATTCTCCTTTATATATTATATATTTCAACCAATTTACACAAAACCTTGACAAATTATATACCTAAACCTTCCTCATGATTCACTCTATCTATTGGTGAAAACCACATAAAAATCCATTCAGTAGTTTTTGAGTTTTTTGCGAATAGACAGACAGATGCGGAGGAGGACTTTAATTTTTAATATGTAGAGATATTCATCTTCAATGATATATTATATTGATGGGAATAACCTTCAAAAGTTATAAATAAGTTGTTCTAACAAAAATTCAATATCAATCTCTTGTTACCTGGCCCTGCCCGGGTTGTCGTGGCTGAGTTCGTGCTGCGTGTTGTGCGGGGCGGGACGAGTGGCGTGCGCGCGCAGTTGGCGCGCCGCCCAGTGTGCGAGGCGCGCGTGTCCCAGCTGCAGCGCGGCCCGGCGCGGGGCCGGGGCCAGCGGCACCAGAGACAGGGGCTGTGTCAGTTGCCTCACAGGAGCGGGGGCATCTGGAAACACGCATATTGATGTGAAATCAGCCAGGAGCACTCCTGTCCCAGAAAACGAGTTTAATCAGCTTTCAGGTATCTTCTTCCCTATTCCTACTTTAGATTGCTCCTTTACGATGCTTCTTGCTTCTTATTGCCTAGGCTGATAGCAAATTTCAATAGGAAATTATTTATTTATTTATGATGCCGTGTTTACCAATTATGCCAAATTTTTATACTTCACACAGGAGGCTCTAAGGAAAACAATTTCCCTGATGTGTGGAGAGGAAAGGTGTTTTGTGGTAAGGAAGGCTTTTTGTGGTAAGGAAGGAGTAAACCTGGGTCTTCCTGTCAGTGCTCTAAAGATTTCAATCCGTTTGTTAAGATAGGAGAATCTATCAAACGGACCGCCTGTTTCTGCACAGTTGAGGGTTTTTTTCAGGTATTGTTTGTACAAGATTAGCAGTTGTGAACTAATAAGAAATTACGTGGGCATGAAGATTTTTTTCCCTTTTATCTAATAGTACAAAATGTTTAGAATATTCTCCTAAAGTTTCATGTCAATCGGAGTAAAAGTCCAGGAGAGAGAGCCTTTGCAAATCCCCCGCCCGTCTGGAAAGACCGGGATACTTGAAACTTCAATCGTTTTTATCTCAAAACACCATTTTTGATGTCGGTAGGCACGATTTCTCAGAAACCAATGCACCGATCTCATTGAAATTTGGCACACTTCTTCAAAATAGCATTGGCTAGTCATTGAATGAAGGATTTTTTTTTCGACTACAAATAATTTTACAAGGCGTATTTAAATTGTATTATGTAGGGTAAATTGTACCAAAAATTGAATTGTTTTGCATATAACCTTGACAAAAATTCAAATTAAAATTTTTTGAGAAATCCTTCGTTCCGGGACAGCTTAAACTTATCTACCAACAGAAAAAATTTGATTTTTTTAATTTCAGACGAAGCTACCATGAGTTATCCTGCCTACCGCGAGGATACTTTTATAGGGGTCTCCGGAAACCGGCTGAATTTTTCGAATTTTTTTATGACAATGTTTTTCAATATTTTTGAGAAGTTGTTCTTTCGTGTGCTCAACACTTCGAATAAAATAATTCATATATTACATTTTTGAAAAATCGAAAAAATATGCTTTTTTTCTTGGCTTAAAGCATCTGTGCACTGGTGCCAAAAGAATATACAAGTAAGTAAATAAGTCATACTCACTTTGGCTCTAGATTAATTGAGGTATGCAATATTTTGTTAGCTGCAGAAACAAAAATGGACGCACCTTTGTCATTGTTTAGCAAGTTAGGGTACGCTCCCAGCACGCCCGCCACGGCCATGTAATGCACGGGCGGCGACATAGCGCGGGTGGCGCCGAGCAGCTCCAGTGCGCCCGAGTAACCCATCAGCCGGATGTCAGCGCGGCGAATCTAAACACCATTCACAACACATATTAAAGGCCAAATGATGGTTATGACCGGAGTTCCACAGGGTACCTACATGGTACCATGTTTATTTTTTAATTGATTTTTAAAGTCATTGAAGGAGAAGATAATATTTATAAACTTAATGAAACATGAAACAGAACAAGACATGGAAAAATAAAAAAGGTAATGGTCTTAATTGAGAAACCAATCCTTCAGGAACAGAGATCATTTTATTTATTTTTCTGTCTTATTGAAGAGGTGGTTGTTGAGGAAGGATGATAGTAGACTGAATGCTGTAGAAATGAGATCTCTGGCTTGTATGTGTGGTAAAACCACGTGGTTGGACATTTACACAATATATACTACACTTACCTACATACAAAGATACATAGCTACTTACCTACTTTACCTACATACTACTTACTTACGACTCCAGATACTAATATCTACAGCCTGTATGTCGGACAAATATCTACAGCTCATATGTTGAACTAATATCTACGAACTTCAGAGTGTTGACTAATATCTACAGAGCTAAGGTCGGACGAATATCTATGACGGTCCCAGTGTTGACTAATATCTACAGAGCGTAGGTTGAACTAATATCTACAGAGCGTAGGTCGGACTAATCAGCTAAATGTGTCCAATAGTCCGATATTAGGGATTTTTACATACATACTTATAGTTTTTTAAACTGCGTACGCAATATTACGTTATTCCAATACGCTATACATAATTGCAAATACAACCTCTGCCAGTGCTGTAGATATTCGTCAACACTTTGGTTTTCGTAGATATTAGTCAGCAGTTTGAGCTGTAGATATTCGTCAACACTTTGGTTCTCATAGATATTAGTCAACAGTTTGAGCTGTAGATATTCGTCAACACTTTGGTTCTCATAGATATTAATTCGATTTTTTCAGTTTTTGGAATTCCTGTAGATATTAGAAGACGCCTCCCTTACTTACATGCATCATAGACCCTGTATTTGTAGCTTGTATTGTCACATATTCCTTTCCTACCCATCCCTGCATACCTGTCATTTTATCATACCCACATTCAGTCTTTAATCGACCATCGCCGCATGAACATCTCTAATATACCGCTTACCGCATCCGCAATTAATCCCGCATACCGCAACTAATATGGTCATAAGTGCAGATTAAACCCAGCCAAGATAGCAGAGTGCCACAAGGTTCCGCAGTAAGTCCTTTTTTTCCTTTCCTTATGTGCATTCATTTTACTTGTGCAGTGGTCAAAACACATTTCAAAACACATACAAGGTCCTTCGACATCCACATCCGCACATAAAACACACATCACCATGTATAAATGAAAAATGTGGAGATCCGCAAAGAATGCAAGCGTAATGAGTAAGATTAAGAAAGGGACCCTCAGATTGTTTGGGCATGTAAAGCGAATGAATGAATGAATAAAGAAGTGTAAGGAGAACATATAACACAAATGTGAATAGTAGAAGAAGTCGGGGACACCCTAGGAAGACATGACACGATCAAGTGAATCAGATATTGAGTCGGGCCATGTCAAGAGTCAAAGTCATCGAAGAGTATGTATGATACGATGTATAAATGTGAATGAGGCAAAGAGTGTGTGCTGACTGGGTTGTTTGGCGGTCCGTACGTCCGAAAACGGCGTGATGGTTAGTTAGTTAGTGTCTTGTTCTGTTTCATGTTTAGTTTAGATTTATTAGTCAGTATTGTCTATTCCTTCAAAGATATAATACATTGACGGGTTTCAAAAGTTGTTTCAGTAAAATAGATATTTTAAAGGTTTGTAGTGGTTTAAGCTAGCAATTGAACTGTGCATTTTTTAAATTATTTGATGTAAACATATTGTTTATTTACAGAGATTGTACGTATATTTTCCTCCATGTGGGAAGTGCTGTTATGCATGCTTTTCTTTTATATCATTAATAAAAACACAAAAGAGGAACGGTCCTAAATTAGAGCCACGGGGAACTCCAGAAATCGAATAATTTTGACAAGCATATTCCACGTGATACAAATTGTACATTCTGCATCATTGACATGTTGTCATTTCACTGGAAATACCGATGTTAACAATGACATCCAGTCGGCTGTTGTCGCATTAATAAATTCTTCAGTTTTATGTTCAGCCACAACTCACGGTCTGTCTCTTAATTGCAGTGGTGACCCTGACATGATCGTGAAGAATGAACTGAAGAAATACAGAGACGTCTCACAGGGTCACGTCACCCAAGGTATTGTAATAATATATTGTATTGAATTGAGGAAAGACAAATGGTTCTCATACCTGGCAGTACATGGCCTTCCTGAGCACATCTATATCGCAGCCATCCTCGGCCATGACAAAGTCAATGATGGCGGCAATCATGCGCGTCCTTTCCTGGTGATCCACCGAAGACTCGGCCGGCTCCCAGTAGGTCTCCCAGGCGGGGCAATGGCCTAGACAGAAATACAACGATTAAGTTCTTATCCTTGAGAGGGCCGAACAGTGGAAAAATAATACTGCCCCGGACACTCACCTGCATCCTTGGCTAGCCAGGCGCCCAGCGACACGGAGTTATCCCTCTCGGATTGGTCCACATCCTTCTCATCCTTGGCGCTGCTGAGTTCCTTCTCCTGCTCCAAGTCCTCCACCATGTCCATCTTCACATCCTCGGGATCCAGCAGCAGGCGCGCTGACCCCTCCAGAGAGTCCTTCAGCATGGAGTTGTCCGTCATCTCGTTGATAGAGCTGATGGATATCTCGTTGGTGGGAGTCTTGTCTTCCGACTCTTCCGCTTCTATGGTTGATTTGTCAATCAGTTTACCTACCAAACAATATACACAATAATGCATTAATACAAACATAGACACACCTACAAATTACAAAGGGTATATTGTCAAGAATTTTGTTTTGAAGAGTTTTATGACATATTTGTTAAGTACTTCATTTTTATCTAATTTTTTTGTTAGTTTTACTTTAGCTCCACACAGGATCCACTAGCTTTGGGGATGCTGCATGGAGGGTGTTTTTAGGGAAAGGAAGGAGATGAAGTTCTGGGAAGGAAAAATGTACGAGGGGTGAGTAGGAATCTGTGGTTCAATGTGTTCGAGTGACAAACGTATGAATCCATCTCTCCCACTGTGGTGCGAGCCGTTGGCTGGAGAGGTCTAGGTTAGGTCTACCTCAACCAATCTCTCCCGATCCGGCCCGCCACGCAGTAGGTGGGCAAATGCAATCGCTGCCAAGATCTAAACAATCCTCACTCTGCTAAATTACCAATTACCAAACTACTTGGGGTGACCTATGACAGGGGTGTTGGTTATCCAATAAATGGTTCCCGGGGCAGCGGTACCCATACCCTCCTCCCAAATTATCTGCCACCGTGTAAAGTGGATTCTAATGTAATGTGAATTATTATTTAAGGTAATAGCATTTATTGTAGGTACCTATACCTTTTGTCATCCGACCGCTGTCTTCCCAGAGCAAGAAGATCTCCTTCGCAGGATAGTGGAGAAAAGGATTTTGAGGTCATGCATATAAAAACGCTGGTTTTACTAGTGAAAATTAATGTTAAGTTTATTGCATTTTGCAAGAGAAAAAAGGAACCAAGGAAAAGTAAACAATACATAAATACCTTGAGCAACTATTAACTGTGGTAGAAAGAGAGAGTCAGCTAATTACGTTTAATTATTAATTCCGCACACGTCCCGTCGCCGTGATAGTCGTGACACTCTTGCAAACGACGACAGCCAACCCCTAGACTCCGTCCAGCACGTCATGGGGCCACCAGTTTCAAGGAAATCCATAGCTGATCTACACCCATCAAGCGGCGTGTAAAAATCCCAACGGCCAAGGAACAGCAACGTCGGCGTACTCTTCAAGAGTCGCAAAGCTGCATCATTTAAAGGGATTCCACCCAACAATCAGGCACACGGCGGATCTACACCCATCAAGCGGCGTGTAAAAATCCCACCGGCCAAGGAACAGCCAAGTAATCAATACATCTCCGTTGATTACCGTTTAAATTTTCTTCCGCATGCGGATACAGCAATCTCCCGGCATCCGGCGAGGAATTCAACAAAAAAATAAGGCTTCTATGCCATTTAAGTCGTCCCACACTCACAGAACGAAAAATAAATAACTTTCTAGGCTACATTGCACTAGAATCTTTTACAACCAAAACTCCTCCTCAAAAAATCTCCTCTCGCCTCAAAAAATTACGTGATGTCCGCCGCCATCTTTCCTCGAATGACGTTTCCGGTGTCGTTGCAGTTTCGCCAACCAACAAAGTTAAAAAAAAGAAAAAATAAATAAAGCATAGACAATAAACGGTACCTATTTTGAGCAGTACCTGCTCATGAAATAGATATGTTACATTGTTTCGACACATTTGTGTCATTCACTAGCAATCTTAAAACTAAATTAAAAATTATCCAAGTACAGAAATTATTAGATTTTATTAGGTGTGGGTAGCGGGAGTGGTGGTTTTGGGGGAGGGAGAACAGTAGGAGGAGTCAACATAACAAGGAAACATTGTCAATAAAGGTAACTTACAGGATGCTATTATTTTGTTAACTAAATTATTTTTTATTTAATATTTTAATGTTTAAACTTAGTTTTTTTCTTTGTGGAAGCTATGGCCTGTCATTATACTCATATAGTTAATGCCCAAGAAATACAATAAATTGAAAACAAATTTTTGGTAAGATTAAGTATTTCATAATTACTTGTCAGAGCCATCTTGTCATTATCCGTTTCACTATTATCCTTCTCTACGGATTTCTCCCTCTTGACTGCCTTGCCGTTGTCTATGGAGAGCTTGTCTTTATCCTTGTCTCTGATCACCATAGTGGCATTTCCCTGGTCAGCCATCTTGGAATTACACTCCATGATGATGATAGAGTTGTCTATGGTGGGTATTTGCTGTGGTTTGGAAGAGTCGTTGGAAAAGGTATCCAAGTCCAGAGAGCTTTTGATGAGCGCTTTATCATTGTCGGCAGAGCTGCTTCTGAAAATTACAAAATAAAAAAACGGGTTTGCTTTAGACCACACGACTGAAGTAAAACTACAAGACAAACCTCGCCCAATGAACCCAGGTATCCCTGCTAAGTTATCAAACGTAGAGAACGGGGTGACCTATGACCTAGGGGTGACCTACGACCTTGGGGTGACCTATGACCTTGGGGTGACCTACGACCTTGGGGTGACCTACGACCTTAGGGTGACTTACAACCTTGGGGTGACCTAAGACCTTGGGGTGACTATCCTTATCCTTATCACTCCACAAGTCAAGCGTGCGTAAAGGTCCGACCGTTCACCAAGCAATCGATCACCGTTCGCACCGATTACCGTTCGCATGACATTTTTCGTAAAAATCACCACATTTCATAACGTATTCACCAGCTTACCCCCCAGGTCGAGCGTGCATAGAGAAGTTTTACTTCAATAAATGTGTTTCGTATAATCGAATTGGTAATTTAACCCAATATTCTAAAATTCAACTAACTAACTAACCACCGCAGGGGTAGGCAGAGGACGGACCGACACACTCTTTGCCTCATTTACATTGTCTCATACATACTCTTCTATTTTATTTTTTTTTACATGAGCTCCACACAAGAGGCCCTGAGGAAAATAATTTCCCTCAGGGCCTATGTCATCTTTGGGGATGCTGTGTGGAGGGTTTTTTAAAGGAAAAGAAGAAGAGGAGAGTTCTGGGAAGGAAAAGGGTTCAAGGGATGGGTAGGAATCTGGGGTTCAGTGTGTCTTGGTCATCCGCCTCCAAGACCTAGACAAACCTCACCCCATGAACCCGGACACCCCTGCTAAATCACCAAACGTAGCGAACCACTTGGGGTGACCTATGGCAGAGGTGTTGGTTATCCAATAAATGGTTCCCGGGGCGGCGGTACCCATTCCCGCCTCCCAAATTGAAATCTTCTTCTATTATTCTGACTCTTAATATGGCCCAACTCAAGTATCTGATTCACTGATTGTGCCATGTCTTCCTCAGGCTTTTCCAATTTCTTCTACCATTCACATTTTTTTTTTCATTTAATATGGTTATGCAACAATCCTTTTTAGATGGGAAACTCCCTAGAGATTGGAGGAGAGCTATAATTACACCCATCTACAAAAAAGGTGATAAACTCAAACCAGCAAATTACAGGCCTATAAGTTTGACTAGTATCATCTGCAAAACCATGGAAAGGATAATAGTGGACGAGATACGCTCGTTCTTGAACAAACTTGACATAATCTCAAACAAACAACATGGATTTGTGCCAAAAAGATCCACAATTACCAATCTCATCCTTAACATAGATTACTGGACAAACGAGTGGGACAAACGGATTCCCACTGACATAATTTATCTCGACTTTGAGAAAGCCTTCGATACTGTTCCAACCAATAGACTGTTGACTAAACTTAAATTCCTAGGCATAAGAGGACGACTTCTCGAATGGATCAAATCCTTCCTCACTGAGAGAAAGTTACAAGTTCGAATTGGCAACCAACTGTCATCTGAGCGAAACGTGACCAGTGGTGTCCCTCAAGGATCAGTTCTCGGTCCAGTTCTGTTTATTTTGCACATCATGGACCTGCACAACACAATAAAATCAGACTCCAGCTGCTTCGCAGATGATACAAAATTCTATGCCAACCCACACACACATCACGACCAACTGCAAAACGATCTAAATGAAATATATCAATGGACAAACGATTGGCTTCTAAAACTCAATGTCGAAAAATGCACTGTCCTACATGTTGGAAAAACTAACCCTACACTTGCATACAAACTTAATGGAACACCACTAAAAGCAGTGACATTACAACAAGACTTAGGAGTTACCATATCAAAAGATTTAAAATGGGAACCGCACATCGCTGGGATTGTGAAAAGAGCAAACTCACTAACATATTTAATCAGGAAAGCATTCCTTGACCTAACACCGGACATGATGTTAAAAATATACAAAACATATGTGCGACCTCTCCTGGAATATGCTTTCCAAATATGGAGTCCTTACTTCGCAAAGGATATAAATCTAATAGAGGGAGTACAGAGACGTTTCACTAAAATACTAAGAGCTTTGAAAAATCGGCGTTATGAAGATAGACTCAAGGAATTAAGATTACCAACCTTAAAAGATAGAAGAGAAAGGGGTGACTTGATCGAGACCTTCAAAATTTTATCTGGACACTACAGCTGCCCTGGCATCCAAGAAATCTTCACTACTAGTAAAAATATAATTCTCCGTGGACACTCGAAAAAAATTACCAAAACGCCTTTCGCATCTAATCCTAGAAAACACTTCCTTGCAAATAGAGTGGTGGATGCTTGGAACAAACTCCCACAACATGTCATCGATGCAACTAACATAAACCAATTCAAAGCTCTATTGGATTCATATTTGGAGAGAAGAAAGGACTAACTTAGTGAAAAATTTACTGTCAAACTATTGTGAAATTAGATATGAGCGCATCAGCAGAATGCTGCCTGCATAATAATAATAATTTTTTCCATAGGAAAGCTAATAGCTCAGAAATGCACAAAATAATTTGCAAGGCAGATATAAACATTACACCATTAAATTTATATGACGAGAATGCCAACATTCTTATAAATACTAACCAGGAATTATTAGATTCCTGGTCAAATAAAATTATTCATGCAAAACACTTCAATTATTTCAACCAAACGTATGTTGACAAACTTTCGTCAAACAAATGGTTGAGTATTGGAGAGTTGAGCGCAGAAATAGAAGGATTTATGCTTGCCATTCAAGATAGAGTCATTAATACTAAAAATTATAGGAAGCATATAATCAAAGATATAAATCAAATTGATGATTTATGTAGAAAATTTTTGGCTTTTCCGGAAACTATAGAACATATTATATCGGGATGTTCTATATTAGTGCCGTCCGAGTATACATTTAGGCACAATCAGGTTTTAAAAATAATTCACCAAAGTTTGGTAATTAAACATAACTTGATTGATTGCCGTAATGTAGTACCATATTATGAATATGAACCAAATTCATTTTTAGAAAATGAATTTTATAAAATATATTACGATAAAACTATACTAACAGTCATAATAGACCTGACATAGTTTTACATGACAAAATTAAAAAAATAACTTATATCATTGATGTAGCTATTCCACATTCCTGTAATATTCAAAAAACCGTTTCTGAAAAAATAAGAAAATACACAGATTTAGGAAATGAGATTAAAAGAATTTGGCATTCTCGGACTATAAAAATATTACCATTTGTTATTTCGGCCACTGGCATAATACCTAGGAATCTGATTCAAAATTTAAGCATATTAGATTTGTCAAAGAATTTGTATATAAAAATGCAAAAATCAGTAATTTTAAATACATGTAGGATTACAAAAGATTTTTTAAATATTTATATTGAGGGATCAGTAGGATTTATAGGTTCAATTAGAAATGCCACAGAGCCGAACCCTCTAATATGAAAATATCTGGAGTCGGTGAATTATATTCCCATTTGGTCTCTAGTAGGTTGACATGTTGTTCTTGTATTGTTTTGTATTTATAATACTTATATAGTGCAATTGCATAGCGTGGGTTGACTAGATGATCATTTGGGGAAGTGTGTGAAAGGGTTTAGTTTTTCCTGTGGGGAAAATTTAACCCGGACATTTAAATCTGGTGCGTAAAAATATACTAGCTTTTGCCCCCGGCTTCGCTCGCATAGTATTAGGCGGGCTTCCCACTCCGCCTCCTCCACTAACTCCAACCCCTTCCCCCTCTCCCCACCCCCTCCATACCTGTTAAATTCATTTTTCAAACAGCATGCGTGCCACCTAGCAATATGCCGCGAACAATCAAACACACGCTGTTTCGCATTTATAATATTAGTATAATTTTAACTATCAAAGGGATCTCCATAGCAACCTAAACAGAAATGACAGCGCACGTTAAATAATTATTTATAAGTTACCAAGCAAAGCTTTGCTTTTCTTTTGGACAATAAACTTATAATAAATAATTTCATAACGCCAGAGCTTACCAATATATGCAGCCTATATTACTCGCAAATAATGTAGCTTTCTATTAGTGAAAGAATTTTTAAAGTCCATTCAGTATTTTTTGCGTGAAAGAGTAACAAACATACATACATCCATACAAGCTTTCGCCTTTGTAATATTAATAGGATTTGTATGTTTTTACAACAAGTATACATTTTTTTACATGTTAAACAGAGTTGTAAAATGAATACAATAAAAGCCTTTCCTCACCATATATTCTCCTTACACTCCTTTCTTCGTTCATTCTGCACCTGCTCTACATGCCCAAACCATCTGAGGGTTTCTTTCAGGCTTGCATTCTTTGCGGATCTCCACGTTTCTCACACGATCTTACATGGTTTTACCACACACGCGTCTCAGGGATCTAATTTTGAATAGCTTTCAGCCTACTGTCATCCTTCCTCTGCCATTTCCATACCTCACTGTCATACCTGCTCTCCATTGTGGTCTGCTAGCTTGGCTTCTTTGGACAGTTTTTGGCATTCAGTTGTCTATTAACCTCTCATAGGTCGGGACCGCGCCTGCACTACAGAACAAATTTTCGAAAAAAAAATAAATTTTATGCGATTTTAACCCTTATGTATAAAGAAACTGTATAAAAGACAAGGTGAGTGTCAGATTTCGCCGCGATTTCGGCTGTCAAAGTCCGAACGTGATACATGACAAAAACATCGAAAACCTATCAATTTACCAAATTAACGCAAGTAATGTTTTTTTTATAGATAGTTTATTGATCAAGGAATGTGTTTCGGTAAATAAAATAAACGATAGCTTAAAATTAATCCACAAAATATTACTTCAAAGTGATGCTTTGCATAATTTCCAGTATGGAAGTTAGTTTCAGGCACGGCTCTCCACCCGTTAACGGAGTTACCTGCATTTACCCTTCTTTCAATATGTCTATCAGCCTTCCCATTTTTCATAAACATACTTCCCAGTTAAAAATACTCATCCGTCTGCTCCAAGTATTCATCATTCACAATTATATTGCACACTGTTTTCGTACTCAAATTAAGATAAAGGGTAATATTCATACAAAGACCCACATTCGGGTGCACTCCACTAGCGGGGTACAGATATGCACACAGCGTACCTGTTCCTCAGCAGCTTGAGTGCGGCGCGGTGGAAGGGCAGGGGCGGTGCACGCAGGCGGGGGAGCGCCGCGGCCGCTGGACTGGCCGCCGCTCGCACCTCCAGCACCAGGAAGCGGGCTCGCTCCACTAGCGGGGCACAAACCTGACAATAAGCAAACATTGTAATTGAAATAAAGAGCTTTTCTTTTATACCTTAACCGCCCTACTTTTGGGTTATTATTCAAAAAGTAGTAAAAGACATCGGATTTTTTAAACGGTTATATAAACCGTGCCACTTGCGTAGAGACTACTGCTAACTAGCGGCGTGATTTGTATGGGAAAGATGAAAATACTCAAACACAACCTTTAGCTTCGTGATAACGCAGGAACAAACTTGATGTATACGAACGTATCACAATTGTTTTGTGGGTTTCAGGTATAGTTATTTTTTTACCTGAATGTACAGGATATGGTTTGTTGCGTTCGGGCGATAATATAGCAGATGTATCATGTACGTTCGTATGTGTGGGGCGGCTAATGTACATAATATACATATTATGTATTATATTTCTATTCTTCAAGAGGTTTGTCCAGGTGTTGATATCGGGTGCGTCTGACAACCAACTGACCACCTGATTGGGATTGATTCATCGCAATTGGATGAAAGGTATAAAAAATAATTTCATGAGCTCATGCTTTTCCGTGGTCGGTCAGCTGTCTGTTTTTGTACTTCGGATCCCTCAAGATGTGCCAAGTAAATTGGTGAAGACATCACATCCATCGGTCCGTTTAATAGATTCTCCCATCTTAACAGACGGATTGCAATCTTTAGAGCACAGGCGTCGGGTGGGAATGCTGTCCTTGTTCTACCGGTATTATGGAAGATGCTCCGAGGAACTAGCATCATTGATCCCTTCGGCACCGGTGCATATTCGGGTCATTTGTACACGGTTGACATTTGTCACATGAGAACGGGTCGTTTCTTCAACTCGTTTTTGTGTTCAACAGCTCGGCTGTGGAATGATTTGCCGGCCTCTGTGTTTCCTCCTACCTACAACATGGGTCTCTTCAAGACCAATGTTCATTCCTTCCTCAAAAAGACCCTCCACACAGCATCTTAATGACATAGGCCCTGAGGGAAATTATTTTCCTCAGGGCCTCCTGTGTGGAATTACTGTAAAAAAAAAAAAAAAAACCATCCACGATGGATGGCTTCATCCATTTTGTTGAGGGAGAGCCTTTGACCTTTCCAGTCGGACTCTCTCAACCCACCGCAGTGGGAGGGATGGATAATTAATTTTTAGTTCAAAAACGAAATTATTTATATGAAAAACACCAACAACTTGCTTCCAATTCTCCTTCTGTTTTTCAAAAACAAATGCATTCGAATTTGCTATTTTTCTTGTCATTGTTCCATTTTCAAACGCTTTTCCAGCAGAACTGAATTAATTCACATTCAATTTTACATTAAAAAAATAAAACACAACAATATAGAACTGCAATATTTATTTTATGAATTACTCAGAAAGGGGCCGTTCAAGTATTACGTAACGCACTTGAGGGGGGGGTCTTGTGAAACGTTACTTGTTGAAACGTTACTCTTGTGAAATCTCTTGTTTTATTTATTACCGCAAACGAGATTAAAATAAGAAAATAGGTATTTAAGCGACTTTCCAGTACTTTGCGCAACTTAATTGTGACTTTCAGGTAAAAATTGACACTTGGGCGCTTTACAGCGCTCTTGAGGCGATTTTTCGCAAAAACAGCGCTATATAAGTTGTCCAAATTTATTATTATTATTAAGCGTTACGTAACGTTTAGGGGGGGGACGGTACGGAAAAACGTTATGGCTCATTACATGGGGGGGAGGGGGGGTCAAAAATTGCATTACGTAATACTTGAACGCCTCCTAACATCCTAATTGACTTTTATATTTAGTCTCAGTGTGTAAGAATAACAGTATAAATATAGTATGTACACAAAGCATAACAGCACAATACTAATACTAGGAATAATTTTTAAGTTAAATAACTCATATCATTGATGTAGCTATTCCAAATTCCTGTAATATTAAAAAAAAACTGTTTCTGAAAAAATAAGAAAATACACAGATTTAGGAAACGAGATTAAAAGAATTTGGCATTCTCGGACTATAAAAATATTACCATTTATTATTTCGGCCACTGGCATAATACCTAGGAATCTGATACAAAATTTAAGCATATTAGATTTGTCAAAAAATTTGTATATAAAAATGCAAAAAATCAGTAATTTTAAATACATGTAGGATTACAAAAGATTTTTTAAATATTTATTTTGAGGGATCAGTAGGATTTATAGGTTCAATTAGTAATGCCACAGAGCCGAACCCTCTGATATGAAAATATCTGGAGCCGGTGAATTATATTCCGATTTGGTCTCTAGTAGGTTGACATGTTGTTCTTGTACTGTTTTGTATTTATAATACTTATATAGTGCAATTGCATAGCGTGGGTTGACTAGATGATCATTTGGGGAAGTGTGTGAAAGGGTTTAGTTTTTCCTGTGGGGAAAATTTAACCCTGACATTTAAATCTGGTGCCTTAAAGACCTGAAATGGTAAATAAAATAAAGTATGTGGAATTAATGAGTTTCGTAGTATTCGCGAGTAAAAATGGCAGCATGGTGTTACACATTTTCCTAATTTGTGATTATCTAAAAAGTTTTTTTTTAAATTTGCCAGTTTTACTAGTCGATGCGGGACTAATTTTAACACCAGATGGCATTAAAAACGTATTTTCGAAAAATTTGGAGTTACGTATGTTATATTACTTATATATTTATAAGTTTAATGCATATACGTTTAGTTGGGACCCTTAAATTCTGATTTTACCTTTGCCTTGTGAGTAACAGTGTTTTCAGAGCCAATAATGCCACCATTAATTAATATTGAATTTTATACAAATAAATTTGAATGATACACATGAGTAAAGCTTTACAATTTAAAAAAAATGAGCATATCAAAATGCACTCAATACAGTATATGTATTAGTTCATATTTACAAAAAATATATTGTGGAATAATACAAGGAAAACATGATGCAGTATGTGAAGTGAAATTAAATTGTTGGCAGAATCAGAGGGCTAATCATAGTGGAACCTCCAAAGCAGCCCGTAGCATTAGTGAGGAAATCAGCCATGTTAGTCTCCATCACCCAGGAGTGTCTCAGGGGTCCCGCCGTCACGTGCGTGGCCGCGCGGCCCCCCTCCGGCCTCCTCACCGACACCTTGTCCAGAGGTGAGAAGCGAGTCCCCGCCTGCCAGCTGTACAGTTCCTCTCCATCCTTCACTCGGTAGAACAATGTGTTGACATTGTCGCTTCCCACCCACACCAACGGCTCGTTCTTGACGCCTACCAGGCGGATCAACATGTGCGCTTCCGTTTCACGCAGGGATGAGGTCTTGATGCTAAAGATGCCTTCGCAATCTAGGTAAGACAAATACAAATGCGGAGATCCTCCCTCAAATAACTTCACAAGGTACAGAGCATCGACGCATGCGCCACAAGCACTAACGATGCTCGGGAGATCTAATCTTCTCCCTGGTCTGCCGGCGTTGTTCAAAACGAGGATGGCATTTCCTCCACCGTCGGAAACATAGATATAATCAATTCCACCGGGAGCGTTATCCACCACTAAATACTGCAGCGAAGAAGTCGGTACTACTAATTCTCTCAAATCCAGAGTCGTTATGACTCGTTGTTGATTCATGCAATAAGCCACGACTTTAGGCGGGCATTTGATCTGTGCGCCTTCTAAAATATCGATAGTTCCTGTATCCAGAATCCAAAGTATTCCATTGTCATCTAGGAAGATGTCCACGACGGATTGCAGAGCGTCGCAATCGCCAATTTTCTGCATCTTCCAATTTGGGAACGGACGCAGCGTGAGCTGTGAATCCTTCGTCAGGGGATGGGCGATGGCTAAGGTGGCCGGAACCCCTGACCTATATCTGGGAAGAGCCACTATCAGCTTGTGCTTGAAGAACTGCATCCTGGTGGCAACCACATTCCTGGGGATAAAACGGCCTGTCTCCTTGTATATTTCCTTCTCATTTTCTGATGAGAATAGCAAACTGCGTCCAGAGATGGAGTAGCCCAACTTGGAAATGGTTTTGTGACAATTTGCAGCGGTGTTATTTATCAGCAAAACTGATAAAAACACCACAACAGGCACCCACTTTAAAACCGACATGGCTTCTTCTAGAAAACTAATCTTAAATGATATCTATACATTGAATTCGTCCAATTTATACACCGAACCAATGTCACTGACTAAAGCCTTGTCACATAATGCGGAAATAAAACTAAATTTCTGAAACATTGCATCTTTTTGTCACATTTGAGTAGTGGTGCAACAATGTGTTTCAACAAAGTGCTGACAATGCACATGTTTTTTATTGAATTAATACTGACATAATGTTGCAAAAAAATGCTAAATAATCAATCCATGTTTATGTGTATTAAAGCCTCAGGCTAATTTTTTGGTTTTTTAACAACTCATAGGTCTCAGAAATCGTTGTGTCTACCTTACTACCATTTTGAGAAATATGATTTAAATCTAAACGTTTACCTCAAAATAAGTAAAATGTACACCTTTATGAAATCAAAGTTTCGGATCGCAATTCGAAAAACATTTATGAAATTTTTTGTTGATTTATATTTACATGAAGCGACATAAAAGTGAGGTGATAATAACATTTATAATACATTTGTATTAATAATTCTTTTTTTTCATTATCAGTAATTTTAGTGAGAAAAAACATAGGGTGAGCCATTTCTAAAACTTTTTTACGTTTGCGTACAAAATTTTTATACATCAAAATTTATACGTTTATTTCGATTTATAAAATTTGAAAGCGTATTTTATCACCTTTCAAAAACAGTTTTTAGTTTTTGGATAATAATAATAAAATAATAATATTTGGCTAATTTATATAGCGCCGTTTTTGTGAAAAATCACCTCAAGGACGTTGTGTTCAGGATATGCTCAGAAATATTTAATTTATTTGGATTTTATTGTAAAGCGGATATATTTTGATCCTGTGATAAAATATGGTCGAGGCCTGAGTGGTTAAAAAAACAAAAATGTATCCGGAAGTACTGGAACATTCCAAATTAAGCCTGGTTTTAAAATGATAATGAATGGTTTTAAGGGAAATGAGGTGCACATGATATAGTTCTGGTTGTATATAGTACAGTTCCTCCTGGATGGGAAAAAGTTGTGATGAGGAAAAGAAAGAGAAGACTCACCTCCTTGTAGCCTCGGGCCATCTGTTGCCGCATTCGGGCCAGTCGCCATTTGTTCTTCCATACGGCCTCCGCCACTTCCGCCAGCCCGGCGTCCAGGCGCGGAGACAACCCTCGCGCCTCTGGGAAGACAAAAAACACTCGGTTAGTAGTCCGCATCACTTTGCACTGGCACCCAACCCTTCCTCTCGTATTCAACTAGAAGGCGTTTGCTTTCTGAGCTCCATGTTGGGATATACACTTTTCTGTAACCTCTAGAAATTCGGCTTTGATGGTATGTTATCCACAACCCTGTCAACATATTCAGAAAACTCTCACCATTTTGCCTGTCTTAAATTCCACCGTGGCATCGGGTTACTGGAGATTAATGGAATCTGTATACCTATGTTTAGCATGACTGGCCTGGCCCAACCCTTTAAACTTAAACTTAAAAATATATTTTTTTATTATATTAACTCCACACAAGAGGCCCTGAGGAAGTATAATTTCCCTCGGGGCCTATGCCATCTTTGTGGATGCTTTGCGAGAGGGTATTTTTGAGGAGAGAAAGAAGTGCAACTGCTGAACAGAAGAATGAGGTGTAAAAATGACCAGTTCTCATGTAACAAATATCAACCGCTTACATATGTTGGTCGAGTGTTTGGCTTGTTTCCTGACTATGAAACGGTGTCTAGGGGATAAATAAGGATAGTTCCTCGGAGCATAATCTATTGAAATACTGGTAGAACAAGTACAGCATTCCCGCCTGATGCCTGTGCTCTAAAGATTGCAATTGCAATCCGTTTGTTAAGATAGGAGAATCTATCAAACGGACTGTTTCGGTTTCTGCACAGAATCGAGGGTTTTCAGGTATTTTGGGACTCCAGACGAGAGTAACAGTTAATAGCCAAGTTCTACCACGGGGAGCACTTGCGATTTGTACAGGGTCAGCAGTTGTGTACTATTTCCAATATCTGTGGGGCCTGTACAGTACGTCCAGTTTCTGAGAGGCTAACTTAACTCTGGCTTCGATGGAGCCCCCATATCTAAGCTGGTCGCCTAGAGTTACACCAAGCATATCAATGGAGGGCCTGTTCGGAAGATTGCTTCTGTTGAAGGAGATTAGCTTTTCATTTCGATCCCTATTAGACCTAATCAGACATGATTGGGTCTTTGAAATATTAAATTCAACGAGATTATTTTTACCCCAAGAGAACACACTCTCGAAGTAACCGTCCATTCTTTGCTTGAAAGCCCTCCGAGCCGTTGGAGGAATTTGTTGCTTACCCAGAGTAGCAGCCCTAAGAGCGGGTGCGTGCAGCGCCAGGTGGTGTATGAGGGCAGCAGCGAGGGCGCGTGCCAGTTCCTCTGCGGGGTGCTCCGGAGGCTGCGCCGCGCCCCCTGGGCCCCCGCGGCCCCTCCCGCACCGGGAGAGCGCCACCCATAACCAGCCGGCTGGGGACTCTGCCTGCAATCAATACACACAATCAACTTGAATCCCATCCCTTCTGCCAGTACAATAAAGCTATCAAACAGTATTAATAGCCTAGGGACTGTACGGTTGAAATTTAAGAATCCGACTAAGAATACAACTCTGACATCGCGCCTTACGCAAAACTGTTTTCGTACATGGAGTTTGTATACAAATCTACTTTCATAATAGAACTGAATTAAAGCAATGCCAAAAGATCTATTTTAAAATTTCAGATGATTTTTTAAAAAATATTTTTTCAACATATTGTTTATTACTAACCCTTGTATAAAAAAATGTTAATCTTATATAACCAATGTATAATACTCGTATAACCCTAAATAAATAAATAAATAAAATATTGTATAGTTAGTTACGTTGAGTTTAGCATCAGCAAGCGCAGCAGTGAGCGAGGGTGGCTGTGAAGGCTGCTGGGGCGGTGCGGGGCCCGACGGGGTGCTGCCCGCCGTGCTGCCAGGGCTCCGCGCCTCACCCTTATCCTCCTCGAAGGGGTTGGGTGGCTGCAGCACCTGCAGGCCCCCGGTGAGGGCGGGGTGCCCCAGCAGCGTGGGACACTGCAGCTCCGAGGGCTGCGGGGGCAGGGAGCGGGAGAGGCTGCAGCTCAGCAGCCCCAGAGCTAGTGCCAGGTGGGAGGCCGCAGCACCCAGCACGTGATGCATCCGTGTACCAGCATTCATCTCCTAAAACATGGACACACAGAGGTTTACTGCCTGCTGCAGGGTAGTGGGATATGAACAGACTAAATGTATCATTGAAGAAAAAGATAACACTAATAATCTAAACGAAAATATGAAAAAGAACAACACACAAAAAAATAAAAAGATTACAGTCGCAACTGGGACTCAAACAGTTTTATCGGGACAAATGCTTACCAATTCGGCTACTGAGATCTCTTATTTAAATGTAATTTTTGTCAATCTCATATTTAAAATTGAATATTTATTTAGACTTTAACAAAAGGTCAAGAGTTGTTCCATATAAATAAAATCGAATATATTTATCTGAAATACTATCTAGGTTACAAACGAGTTCTTCGAACACTTGTTTCTAAAGAAAAAGGTGCTGCCAATTGTTACGTATATAATTGTAACTAAGCAGGTACTTCTCCTTCCCCACATATATGGAACATTGTGGGATGTCACTGGCAACACCTTTCTGCAATATTGAGGGATTTTTGAAGAGAGAATGACTGGGCAGATTTAAAAATGAGTAAGAAGGAAGCAAGTCATTCCTTATTTTAAAGTTCTACGGCTTGGAGCACCCGTGGACTAAAAAACGGCGAATCAAAGTTTGATCGCCAGATTTACAACATTAAAAGGAAGATGGATTAAATAGGCAGACAAAATATCCCGGCGAGGATAATCCTGACATGGGAAGATCAATGGATTCATAGAAATATTCTACAAGTATTCAAGTAAGGTGTAATCCTACCCACCCTCAGAAATAAACCATATTTGCTACCAATGGAGTCGATTAGAAAGGATGATCACATTTGAGGCCATCGCTCATCCCGCGCTGCATAACCTTTGACAGTTGTCAAAGCACCCGGAAGGCGCCGCAATTTGGTATAAAGTGAAGATTCAAAATGCCCTAATCATGATTCTAACCTCTCGCCCAAAGCTTAGGATATATTGATTTAACCTGTTCTTTGTGCGACTCTTTTCCAATTACAATTATCTATTTGTACTGATCAATTTAAACATCTTTTTATTGCAAAACCTAACCTATGAATGCCAGCACAAAAGTGTCTACACAATCCCTGAAATTCCAACATAATGGTTTCCTGTTTCCTTATTTAAAAAAAAAAACAGGTGGGGTCCAATTAATTAACATTAATTTACACCCCCAGGTTAACGTTGGCGTTAACACAATAATATTTTTTAAAAAATTAGTCGCAGACAATATTGTTAATTCTGAAATTAGAAATATGAGATTGACAAAAATGATATTTAAATAAGAGGTTTTTAAAAAGATGTTACATGCAGTACAGGTACTCACGGCGTCAGTGTAGCTGGGAGGCTCTGAAATGCCCCGGCAGTGCGCGAAGAGGTGGTGTAGGTGACGTGAGTGCGCAGGCTGCGCGGCGCACAGAGCGGCCGTGGCGTCGCGCCCTGCGTGTCTGCGCAGGAGCTCCTCTAGTCCGCCATCGGGTGTCCTGCAACAAACACCCAAAGCTCAGATTGTTAGACTCGGACTATATCAGACTAGAAGATGTATGGAGCAGTACAATTATAGGAGTAACAATTAATGGTTTCATCTCTGAGTTCGTAAATATACCTTCCGGTGTACCCCAAGGATCTCACCTGGGACCGTTACTATTTACAATTTTCATCAACGACATTATAAAATGTTTTAATTATGCAAAAGTTCTACTCTTCGCTGATGATATGAAAATATATCTTCCGATTAACTCTATCATCGACTGCATTAAATTACAGGAAGATCTTTATAGACTTAATGACTACTGTATAATTAATCATCTCAACATGAACACTTCTAAATGTTATGTGATTACCTTCACTAGAAATAAAATTAAATTTGACCATAACTACCTTATAGCGAACCAATCAATCAAAAGGGTTACTCAAATTCGTGATCTAGGTGTTCTACTTGATAGTAAACTCACATTCGAGGCACATATTAACATGATTGTGAAGAAAGCCCTTAGAATGTTAGGATTCTTATTTCGTATTGGAAAAGAATTCAAGAACATTCTAACACTTAAAATATTGTATTTTTCATATGTTCGCAGTCATCTTGAATTTGCTTCTCAGATATGGAATCCTCAATATAAAATTTATATTAAACGCATTGAAGCCATTCAAAGAAAATTTGTCCATCATTTAAATTTCAAGTTTAATATTGGTTATCGTGACATAAACAGCTCGTTGGACCTTTATGGACTTAAACCATTAAAAATTAGAAGAGACTCTGCAGATATAATATATCTTCATAAAATTATCAATGGTTTTATTGATTGTTCGCCCCTTTTGGCTGAGATTAATTTTAGAGTCCCAGGTGTTAGAACCAGAGAAAAATCACTTTTTCATCTTCAAAAATGTTCTACTAATCTCAGACAAAATGCATTTATATTCAGAGCATGCAATGTATTTGATAAGAATTTTAATAATTTAGACATATTCTCATGTAATTTAAGTACCCTAAAAAAGTATGTCATAGCCAACATTAAATAATTTTTTGACCGTTTGCAAGTTACCATGTTATTGCTTTGAATCCTTTCCAGTTACATACTTGTCATTCGACTTTACTATTGTACTCACTCTGAGTTGTAGGTATGTACAATTTGTACAATGTACATATTATTATTATTGTTGTTTGGAGTGAGAATAGAATTCTGACTCTAAATACTTATTGTTTGAAATTTAGTAAGCAGATTATTATAGTTTATATTGTGTTTTTTTATATCTCATCTTTTTTTTTTTTGAATAATTTTCATATTTTTTATATTTTTGTTAAGTTCTTACGGGTACAGGACCCTTGCTTTTTTGTATTACTTTTTATTTATAATTTTAATTATGTGAAAATCTGTCATTGGATATTATGTATATTATTAATGTTATTATTATAAGTGTAAAATATCTGTTGATTTTCCATAATAAATAAAATAAAGTACTTACTCGACGTGTTGAGCATCATAAACCCTTCCATTGACGATAACCCACAAGTTGCCATCTCGGATCTCGTTTTCTATGTCACACCTGAAATAAAATTGATATTTTTATTATAAGCAATAATTATCAGCCTGAAACACTCATCCACATGGAAAACTCTTCTGAGAAAAGATACATGACGCCAACGGGACTTGAACCCGTGCCCTTCTGATTGCCGGTCAGCTGCTCTCCCTATTGAGCTATGGCGGCTTATCTTATACCCGCCAAGTGATTCAATATATACTAGTGTTTCATTCAACAATTACTGCTTATTATATTTTTTCCACCTGAAAACAACCAACTTTATTTTTGCAAGAGAGACACTGTTAGTGTTAAATCCGTCGCTAGATGGCGTCGAGACAAATTATGTCTTCATTTATTGGGGAAATACTTAAACTTGTCAAATATTAATTATTATTTTTAATTGTTAAACTAACGTTTAAGACAAGATTTTTATGCATATAACAGCCTATACAGCCTGAAAGGCTTCAAGCTGATAATTATTGCTTATAATAATTGTTACCCTTTATGCTATGCATAAAAATCTTGTCTTAAACGTTAGTTTAACAATTAAAAATAATAATTGATATTTTTATCATTTTTTCATTTATTAACATCCTTTTTACGGACTTTTACATATCGACGGTTGTGAAGAACAATGTTGGATCTGCTAAAATTTGAAAATCATTCTGTTGGCTTATTTATTTGCTTATTTTGTTAATTTTGAAGTCAGTATTTTTGGATTTTTTAATGAAATTAAATGAAATGCCAAATATCAAAACAACACTATATTTCAAGTCTCATAGAGATTGTTGTGCCTCCCTTACTATTATAGTAAGAGACATGATATAAACGGCATTAGAAAGAGAAAACACCAAGCTTCATAATCAAATATAAAAATTAACCACAAAAGAAGTTAAATGTAGACTTTTATGAAACCAAAGTTTCGGATCGCAATTCGAAAAAGCATATTCATGTCAAAAGTGTTGTAGCTCAACATAATTGCTGGAATACCCATTTTAAAGATTAGAAACTGTAGAATTTATTTTGTATTCCTTCAATAGTTGGGTTCCAGATGGAAGAATTGTATTCAAGTTGACTAACAAAGGCAAAATTTAACAGTTTAATACACTTTATATTGTTGAAGTTTCTAGTTAGTAATACATATATAGCAAGTGGGTTTTGAACAATGTAACGAACAAGATACCTTCTGATGAGGGGCGGGTCACACATGAGGGGCTGGTCAGGCCAGGCCAGGTCGGTGCGATCCAGACGGGGAGCAGGCGGGGCGCAGGCCCTCAGGCGGTCCAGCGCGCACAGGAGCTGCAGAAGGGGAGCAGCGGGGCCCGGGCTAGAGGAGCGGCGCGCCATCAGGCACAGCAGTACGCACAGCTCACACAGCACCGTACCTGCAAACAATGTTTCATTTCATTAACACCGTGTGCCTACCCTCCCTAACCTTACTAGAAAAGCATTTAAAAATGGAACAATGACAAGAGGGAATTGAAGTGCTTTTGTTTCTGAAAAATCAGAAGAAGTTTTGGGACATTAGAAGAAACTGGAGAAGAAGATTTTGGACTACATGGAAACCATTTTTTTTGTTATGTGTATTCATATATAATCATTTATGAACTAAAAAAAAGAAGGTGTTTTGACCGTTTCAAGATCGTTTAACTTATTTGTGTGGTTTGGCGATATTTACCTCGAGGTACCGCGGTGGAACTAAATAAACTATATTCGTAATTGTGTGTTCGCCTTTGGAGAGGTAAGTGATTGGTTGTACTTCTTCCTTGTAATCCATTATTTTTCTCTTACACATATTATCATTCAATTCCAAATACCATTTTCGTTTCATTTCGTTTAGTAATTTCCAAGTACATTAGAAGCTGTAATTCGAAACAGTTTCGGATGCAACATCTGCCATCTTGCAATCTGCCCGCACTCTGCCGTATGACGCCTCCTTCACCGTCCTGTTGTCGTGGAAATGAAATCTTGAAGCTAAGGTTAATCTCAATTGTCCCTGGCTCACAGGTGACTAGAAGTATCCCAGACCGCGCTATGCGTGTTTCTTCACTTCTTTTGTAGTTCAAACTGTTATGAACTCGCTGAGAGTAGGTTGGGTTGGTACTCACCCACAATGTCCTGGTTAAGGATGGGCCACACGGCGGGCAGCAGAGCGTGCGTTTGTACAGCCAGGGTTGCACGCCGCAGGGTGATGGTACAGTTGCGCGCTATGAGGGCAGAGTGGCGTGCCAGTAGGAAGCGCGCCGAGCGACGCACACCCGAATCACGCGACCGCAGCTCCAGAAACAGCAGTCTGGGGTTTCAACATATTATTTATAGAGAAACTGAAATATGTCATTTTTAAATCAAATTCTAGACATAACCATTCTTTTACAGAAAAAAATATAAATGGATTTCCAAAGATTGTTATTTTATCTAGTAAAGTTATGTTTTAAATTTTGAATAAATATGTACAATTTTATTATAATAAGGTTATACTGTTGGTCGTCGGCAGATTTGTCAAATTTTAAAACAAAATGTTGTACTATACAACACATATATCAAATCATATAATCATACATTAAAATATATCACTAAATTATCAAGGAAAGCTACTTTTCAGAATTTTAATTTTAGTTCAAATAAAATCATTAAAAATAAAATCTTTTCTGAATGTTCTAGCGTTAAAAATTAAGTGGAACATAAATCATAACCATTTTGCTTTCCTTTTTAACTCCTTTTTGATAACACGAGCTAAAATAACGATTCCCACGCAAACTAATTCTGTTGACACTTTGTAGAAAACTGAGCTCGCAGCTAATGTCACACGCTAGCGAGTAGCGAGAATAACAACTCCCGCGCGAACTAATTCTGTCAGCTGTTTGACAGTTACGAAATAAAGCTTTTAGCGGGCCATCATCTTGTGGCACACGTTAGCGAGTAGCGAACAAAGTAGACCCCCTTTCAACTTTTTTCGTAGATTGTTCACAATCTGCTAGTTAGCTAGTAATACATTGGGCGAATTTACTAGCAGATAGTGAATTCGCCGGCTAGTAGCTTGTAAACTCATTCAATGTAATCGAGGCTTAAGTGAAAAATTATAAATACTTATGATGAAAAAATTTACTTTAACGTAGGTATATATTTAAAGCAAATTTGAATGAAATAAAATCGATTTTGAATAGGAGAATAATTAATCTTTCTCATCGGAACCATCCTGTACAGTTGCAAAGGTACAATCGCAAGACTATCTTTCGACAAAATTGGGCCCCAATAGTTAGAGTTCCCTGCATTACGGTTAGATAAGGTTAGACCTCTGAAACTGCAGCAGCAGGTCCACGGTGGGGCTGATCTCGTTATCTGCGGGGTCCTGAGCCTCCTCATCGCGCGCCTTCTCTCCGTCTCCCGGGGGCCCCTCCCCCGCCGGCTTGCCTCCCCCCTCCAGCGCGCCCAGCGCCGCCTGGCTGCTGGCGGAGATACTTCGTACCAGCTGCTTCACCTTTATGAATTGTCAACAATCACCGAAGTCATTAGTAATTACTATACAACACGGGATACGCTCACCTAATAATCATAGTCACTTTATTCATTTAAAATTCTCTTCACTGCCATGGTAAGAAGTAATTTAGAATACAATTCCACTATTTGGTCCCCATACTATAATGTACATAAATTAAAAATTGAGAGAGTTCATTTTTAAGGTTCATTAATTGCAAACTCTCCATACCCATTGAACAAATTAATTATGATAACTTAATGAAAAGTACTTAATTTAACTGATTTATCTTGCAGTCATCAGGAGCGATCTGGTATTTTTATTCAAATTAGTTAATGGCTCAATTGACGCACCGGACTTAACAAAACTAATAACATTCAGAGTATCAAATCGTGACACGAGGCTTCCAGAGCTGTTCTTTGTTTATCCGTTGAAAACTAACTATTTCATTAACTTCCCAATCCAAAGGTTAAATAGGCTTGGAAATAAATTCAGTTCCATTGATATTTTCATTTATTCCATGCAAAAATTTATATCAGAAATTTCTAAAATTCTGCTTCACTTAATTTTAACCACTCCGATACGAAAGCGGATATACAGTCAAACCCGCTTAAGAAGTTCCCGTTTAATATGTTTTCCCGCCTAAAAAGTTCAGTATTTTCAACCCCGAAAAATTCCCATACAAAACACGCATTTTGTTCCCGTTTAATATGTTTCCCGCAAGAAAAGATTTCTCGCTTAAGAAGTTCAAAAATATAATCCCCTAACAAAATAATTACCCTCTTAAAAAGTTTTTACAGCACAAATTATAATTGAAAGCATTTAACTTGCCCAATAAAAAAATTTATTTCGTATTATATTACTGTCATGCCGGCGCGTTGGCTTCATTTAATATGGGTCCAATAAACAAATAAAACCCATTTCACCTATTTGAAAAATGACCATTATCAATGCGCCAGAAAAACCCGAGACATAAACATGAGATAATGAGCTCTAAAATACACTACTCTAAAAACCATTATCGCATAACGTCGCTGTGTCAATTTGAAGCGTTTTCAAACTGTAATTTTAATCCTCTTGCCTCTCCACTTTCACATAAATCACAATGGGTGTGATAGAGATAGAAGCCAAAGCTTTCTACAGCACAGCTGGGATCGATGTTGTCCAAAGAGAAAAAGGTGGCATGTACAAAAATCAAAAATAAAATTATTTATTTTAATAATGTTGGGGGTCGCGAAATTTCAATTCCGCGGAAATATGTCATCTTATATCGAATAAAATGTGGCAAATCTGCATCTGACAAGCCCCTCTTTTACCAATTTTTTTCGATTCAATTTTTACTCGGAAAATATTGTATTTTTGTGTATTTATACTTCGAATAGAAGGCCGTCCGCGGGGGTACACGGCTGCGTAAACTCGATTTACCCAGGGAATAAGTCGTATTATTACGAATTTATGCCGAAGAACCTACCCGAATTTGAATTTGCCGCCAAGAAATTTAATTTTCGGCGATTTTTTTTTCGTGAAATTTCGAATTACGTGGGAATTCATTAATTCGAAATTTTATTTTTGATGTCCCGTGGATTTCTAATTAACAGATTCTACTAGTATATTTGCGGCACGTTCCAGAGTGGAAGATACTCTCAGTATCGCCCTGGTGTAAGACCACCATTCAGAATTGAAATGTTGCTTGAAATGGCTTTAGCTTTGCATATTTGGTGACCAGATCTGAATAGCCAGGTACTTTCCCACCTTACTCTTCCCCATCTCCTTCCCTTCCCCACTACCTTCAGCCTCACATCATCATACCCCAATTGTCCATATGTCATATCATGATGCCATAGTCTCACTTGCTCCAGACGGGAGCAGCTGAGGCTCTTGTGAGGTTTTCACATTTAAAATAAATCATTTTTTGGTTTTAAACTTTTTTACATTTTTTAACGCTATTAAAGCAATATTAATATTTTGGAGTAACGCCTTTTACTAACAGAACATCATAACAACAGATTGTACCTATCTGTACCCAGCTGACAAGTAGTACATATTAGTAAGATAGCAGGGCGTGAAGTCGACAGAGAGTCAAATCATTGCCTTTACCAAAATTTGAAATGAGCTGGTTGGTGAATACCTTTTCAAATACGTAAATTACTGTACTTTAATTTGATTTTCTTAGAAGTTGACAGTCGAAAAATTAAGCGGAAAACCACGTATCCCTTTGTAAATCGGCATTTAAAATAATGTGCTCATAAAAGTACCGCTAACCCGCATATTGTGACGTTTTTGTTATCATGTACCTATGCATTTTGGCAAAATAAATGCCTTTGTCATAATATGGAATTTCCAAATTCCGAGTGTTTGAAATAAAGAGCTCTACTAAGCAAGCCGTGAACTCGGCAGAGGGTCAAACCATTGCTTTTGCCAAAATTTGAAACGAACTCGTTGGTGGATACCTTTTTCAAATATGTACGTAAATTTTATCAGAACATTTACGGAATTTTACTATCCGACCGGCCAGTCTGTACATACAGAGTAAACAAACCCTAGGCGTCTATTAATAGATAAAGGGGTCAGCTATTTGTTCATCTCTTTTAATTTGTATAGAAAACGAATGTGCGGGTGCGATAGAGGATAGAGTGCGTAGCAAAGTCGTCTTCACCTATTCAACTTTTGGGTTAGGTGCATGATACCTAACAGGGTGAAAGGAAATTTACGAATTCTGAGTATTTGAAATAATAAACTCTAAATTGTCTTCCTTTAGAGCCCATTATCGCATAAACTTTGCTTTGTCGGATGAATCTCTAAGGGGTTGAAATACTAATCTAATTTTGTGATTGTATTTTTGACTGGTGTAAATTTTGAACACTTTGAAAAAATGGCTTAACCTGCCACTACATTAAATGAAACCTAGCATTTGGACGAAGCATTTGACTTTTGTGAACTTTTCCCGCCCTTTTGATTTTTGTATCTTGGCCAGCCTTCCTTATCTTGAAAATAAAAACAAAATGTTAGTTTCGGATTACATTTCGTGGTTGGTGGTTTAAGCGGTTACATTTCACTTTCATTCCTATTTTCAATAAACTTTTTTTTTTGGTATTTTAGTCAGCTTATTTTTTTTACTTTTAAAATTTATGTGGTATAAGTACCTACACAGTTTTTTTCTTTAGTAATTTAGTACATAGTAGATATAAATAAGTTAGTTTTACTTTTTTCCGGTTTTCATTGCTTACACTATTAATTAGTTTTTATCTTAGTTTTATTTCTTCTTTTTTTTTCAATACATAGTTTAGTAGATATTTCATAGTTTCGAATTACACTTTTAATTATTTTTTTCAAAATTATTTAGATTGTAGTTTTATTTTTAAGGGTACAATAGGTATATTAATTAATTCATTTTATTTTTACTAATATTTTTTAAGATAAATCATCTTCTGCTCAATATTTTTATGTAAAACTTTTTAATTGGTTTTTCATTTTTACGTTGTTGAATATTGTTACTTTTTCTTTTCATTAATAAGTTAGTTTTTTATTCTAGTTGTTAAAATCTTTTCTTGTTATTATTATTTCTGTTAGATAGTGAGTAGTAGGTAGTTGGTACCCTTTTTGTTTTTAATGAATTCTATAATAAAAGTTAAAAGTATTCAGCGGAAACCATTATCGTTGATGGAAAAACTCGAAATTATCAAAAAAGTTGATAGTTCTCCTAATACAACATGTGAACTTTTGAAAACTTTTAAAGCGAACTTTTTGTAGCAAGCTTATCAGCTACGTATATATTTTTATTTAACCTACATATCATACAACTACAATATTTATAAAACCTTTGATTGGATGTTAACTTGACACTCAAATTTAATACAAAATTGACAGAAAATTGAAAACCCTCTTAAGATGTTTTCCCGCTTAAGAAGTTTTTATTGACCGGTCCCTTGAAGAACGTCTTAACAGGGTTTGACTGTACATGATAATATAACGATAGCAGTCAAGTACAATAAGCGTGTTTTCACAGAAATCGTTATAACTCCGTTATTGTTCTAGTGACATCCCTAAAACAAAAAGTAGAAGGTTCATAATAAATCAAGCTGCACAACCCTATTCAAGTTGTCCATAGAAATACATAAAAAGACCTATTCTGTCAGATACACGGTAGATACAGATTTAAAAAAGTGAGGTGACTAAATTGTTTATTATACATTTATACAATAGAATAAGTATTGTTTTTTACATAATCTGTGATTTTAGTACCATTTTCACATAAAAACATCATGTGAGTCATTTTTACATTTTTTTAATGTTTGCATTCTAAATTTTAATATTTATTTGTAAT
Source organism: Limnephilus marmoratus (assembly GCA_917880885.1). Classification (NCBI taxonomy): domain Eukaryota; kingdom Metazoa; phylum Arthropoda; class Insecta; order Trichoptera; family Limnephilidae; genus Limnephilus; species Limnephilus marmoratus. Next base: position 1,679,454 of record OU862930.1, read on the forward strand.
ATAACAATTTGAAAGCTTATTTCATAACCTTCAAAAACAGTTTTTAGTATTCGGCTACGTTCAGAAATGTTTCATTTATAGAGCTTTAATTATGAAGCGGTAATAACACAAAGTTTTCGTAAAATGTCATTTCGTTTGAGACATTTTAAGTGACTATTCGCGATTTTCGGAGTGGTTAAGACAAAAAATGTGCATATTCGCGATAGATCGGAGTGTTTAAGGGAGAGAAACAATAATAAATAATTATTGGGTATATTATTGTTTCTATTTCAATTAATATTCTATTATAATTATGTTATATTATTGATGTAAAAACCCTAATGGCGTTAATAAATAAATAAAATAATACTTACTAATTGCAGTAAAGGAAGGGCATCCATCTTCTCGTTGTCCGTGAATTCCTCTTCCGGCTCATCTGAATCCGCATCTCCATCTAAACATTTTAACACTTACTTGAGTATGTATTAAACGGGATCTCCTGCGACCGTCTCCACAAACAATACGTCAAACATTACCACAAACATTATTTGTTTTCCTCCACATTCCATCTCCTCCGTTTGTTGAATCATTGGGGTACAGTGGGCATATATCAGATACTACATCAGGGAGAAAACACAGATTTCAAGTTAACCTCGAAATTTTAACAAGTTTTTTTTTATTAGGAATTAAGAATAGAATACCATTTTGAAATGGGCAATTTTTCCCTGATTCTGGAAACGATTTTGAAGAACTGGGTTTAATTATACTACATGTGCAAAAAAAATTTCACCAGAAATATGAACTGGCTATAGACATATTACTACACCGGTTCCTTTTGGAGCCGGCTGTGCTCGCGTATGGCTTCGCGTGAATCTAAAAAATGTGACGTCATCATTCTTGTGCCAGCCAGCGTCGAGCTCTCATCGGTACATTTTACGAAATAACATGGCAAAAATGGTAGCTTGTGCTATGAAAATGAGTAAAAATAGAAGTGAAAAAGAGAATAAATCCAATTGTTGTATTACATTCCATAAGTAAGCATTATTTTACTTATGTATAATTTCAAATCTGTAAACTTCACCTGCCATAACACCTGCCATAACATCCCTAGCAAAAACCACAAAATACTAAACAATATTCTTTTAATAATATAAATAAATAAAGTTAAATTTTGTGACAAAAACTCAGAAAACCACAGGGGTTAATTTAACCTAACAAGTGGTTATTGTTTGCTTCACCTGGAGAAGCGTCAGACATGTCGTCTTGGCAGGACGGCTCCGCCCAACTCTCGTCCCCTCCCGTCTCCAGCTCCAGTTCATCTTCATCCCTAAACAAGGAACACATGAATATTATAATACGTAACTGGTGTTTCTTGGTATGCTTCCCAATATACACATACTTCCCCCCCAAGTCCAGAACACCTCTCACAGTTGGTGTATTTATTTCTAAACAGGTATCGGTATAGTTCAATTCAATTCAATTCAATTTATTTTATTCTTTCAAAAACATTACAAAATTTAAAATTTCAATGCGTTTTTAAAATACATTTGTAACAGTATTACATTAAACATAAATATAAATGGTAAGCAAAAAAAAAACTATATGAGCATCAATTGAGCTTGCCTTTTAAAGGCAGCTTCACTGACGCTAAATATGTCGATATCCGAATTAATTCTGTTCAACAGCAAAATTGCTCTCCCGATCGGCATGACCATTGGCAAGTTAGTCCTGCAGGCCGGAAGATAGAACAGCCTATGCTGTCGATGGCGAAGATAACCATCGGGAATATAAAAATGAATATTCTCCAAGATAGCCGAGTTCTCAAGCCATCCACGAATCAATCTGAAGAAATGCGTAGCAATGTGTACATCCCTTCTGACACGTAGATGGTTCATTCCGAGCATACCCAAAAGAAAGTCGGTAGGATAGAGCCACGGGTAATAGCCGTACTCCCTCATGTACAGAAATCTCAGAAATTTTTTCTGAACTCTCTCCAACATGAGGGAATATTTTGCTTGGTGCGGACTCCAAATTATCGACCCACTTTCAAGTCTACTCCTTACTAAGGAATTGAATAGAATTATGAGAACCCGGGTGTCTTTAAAATTCCTTGCAGTACGCAGAACAAAGCCCAGCATTCTCAATGAAGTGCTACAAGCCATCTGAATGTGAGTATGAAATGTCAGCCTACTATCAAACATGATTCCAAGGTCCTTCATGGTGGAGACACGTTTTAGACTTCGGGCGTCCATCGTATACCGGTAATACCAGGTATGACACGCCCTAGTGAATGACAAAATTAAACATTTAGATATATTTAACTCAATCCGATTTCTTTTACTCCAGTCAATAATTCTATCAATATCTGACTGGAGTCGATTGCAGTCCTCTAGGGTTAGTATTTCTAAGAATAGTTTCAGGTCATCAGCAAAAAGAAGAAACCTGGAGTGCAGAATTACTTCTGAAATATCATTAATAAATATGGAAAAAAGGAGTGGGCCTAAATTAGAACCTTGGGGTACTCCTGATCGTACAAAAAATAGAATAGACTGGAATAGTCCATGAGATACAAACTGTTTCCTGTCTGCAAGATAGCTAGCAAAAAAGGTGAGTAGTCTCATTGAGAATCCTATTTCAGCCAGCTTATTGAGTAAGACGTCGTGATTAACAGTATCGAAGGCCTTTGAAAAGTCGTTATACTTAGTTACTGCCCTCTATGATATTGACATTCTTAAAAGGTTCGAGTCTTCGCTGAGTGTTCCTAGTACTGACAGTCTATGGGATGGTAAAACAGAGTGCTGTTATATTTTGGTACGGTTAGTGCAAATTTTGATATTTTTGAACAGAATAAGAAAAAACAAGGAAGTAGACTCACACATGGTTTGGTGCCCTCAGGTGTTTCCTCAGGGTGGAGCGAAGCCCCCCTCCGGCCAGCAGCGCCGCCACCAGCAACTCCCGCATGAAGCGCCTCCCGGGAGACACATTGTCCGCCTCCCCTCCTGACACCAAACAAACAAACCATCTCACTCAATAGGGGCACCCCCAATTAGATATTATACGCAACTCAAGCAGTCAGTAAGTTAGTTAGACCAAAACACGGGCGCGTCGTAACATCTCAAGTGGTTCAAGTGTGAAAGGTTGTTAACCTGTGGAGCCATTTTTTAAACTTCTTCTTTATATTGCATACTGGAAATTACGGAATGCATCACTTTGAACTAATATTTTGTGGATTTATTTTGAGCTGTAGTATATTTTATTTACCGAAACACATTCCTTGAACAATAAACGCTCATCATTTATTTATTTATTTGTAAGAAACAAACAGCTTATACATAAAATACAGAGATAAATATATGTATAAAGTTAACTGAAGTGAAGCCAAAAAAGTATTTTATGTTAATATAGCTTGAAGATGGAGTTTTATTGTATTTACCATGCCTTGATTCCATAAAATAATACTGAAAACACGACCATTCACGTTCGTAATCCCAGATTGAACTCATGACACATATACGGGGAATATTGGTATCATAACGGAACGAGTTTAAAAGCGCTTTGTTTTATGCACTGTACAACACTGGCGCCAACAGGGCCACAAAGAAGTTGAGAAACTGAGAAGTTTTCAATTTCATTATTAGTTACCCTTGGGCAGCAGCGAGGACAGCAGGCGGGCACGCTCCGCCGAGGTGGGCAGCAGAACTGGCCAGGCACGGCGCAGGGTCTGCTGGGCCGCAGCCCTGGTCAGCCCCTGGCCGCCCCCGGCCGCGGCGCACACGGCCGCGCGCACCCCGCACACCCAGTCGCGCCCTTCCGAGGGGCAGCTCCCTGCCATCACGCCTTCCAGCTGAAAACATACACATACATAAATCTACATCCCTCAGCGGTTGGAGCCACTCACTCCCTAAATTTCCGTCAATCTAAAAATTATAAATTCCTTGAGTTATTGTTCAAAATATCACCTTTTTTTTAAGTAAAACTTCTTTACGCACGCTTGACTTGAGGAGTAAGCTGGTGAATGCATGACGAGAGCGTTACAAAAAGTGTGATCAGGCGAGGCGAACGAAAGTTGAGAGGGAGATATAAGTTAGTGAAGATAGAAAGAGAGAGAGTTTTTATTTTTTATTTATTTTATTTTTATTTTACTTTATTTGGGAAACAAACAGTTGTACATATTTTATTAAATAATTACATTTGACAAATCTGCATGAACCAGTGAAGTTTCCACATTTGAGAATATAGAATTTAAAGAAAAAACAAAAAACTCATTAATATAAGAAGTTATACATACATAATACCTAACTAGATTACAGAAAATCAGATGAAACCAACATAATAAAATCAGATGAAACCAACATAATAATTCATACGAAAATCAGATGAAACCAACATAATAAGAGAAAAACAATAAAATAAGGCACACAGCAGGATTCACGATCAACAATCTGTTTTGATCTTCTCCGTTACATATTTTGTGAATTGAACTGAGGACAAATGGAAAATATCAGCGTCTGAAAGGATATTGTTATATTTTGTGCACGTCCTTTTCAGAAATGTATGTTGTGAGTAGTTAGTTTTTGATTGTGGGATGTGGAATAGTTTGTTTGTTCTTGTATTACGTACTGGACAGTGGAAGTGGATGTTTTCCAGAAGATAGTTGCTGTCAACAGCGTTGTTGATGATTTTGTATAAATATTTCTGGTCGGATATATTTCTTCTCTCTTCTAGTGATGTAATTTTATGGAATGCTAAGGAATCTTTTACATGTTCTGATATTCGGAACGATTTAAAGTCTAAGTATTTCAAAAATTTTTTTTGGATTCTTTCTAACCTTTCAATATTGACTTTGTATTGGGGATTCCAAATCACTGATCCAAATTCTAGTATGGAGCGAACAAAAGAAAAATATAATATCTTGATTACATGTGGTGATCTGAATGGTTTAGTCACTCTTACAATGAATCCTAGGAGTTTGTAGGCCCTGTCACAAATGGAATTTATGTGTGTTCGGAAAGACATTCCGGAGTCCATTATTATTCCTAAGTCCCTTACTTCACTACACCTTTTTAATTCAACTCCGTTTATTTTATATAGGAATGTTAGGGGGTTAGTGCTTTTGGTGAAAGATATTGTATTACATTTTTCTAGATTAAGGTACAGTTGGTTGTTCGCGCAATATAGTCCAAGCCTATTGATATCCTCTTGCAATTCTAGGCTGTCATTAATATTAATTACTTTTTTGTAAATTTTAATGTCATCAGCAAAAATTTGGATTTTAGAGTTTTTGAAGCAAGAGTCTATATCATTTATATACAAAATAAAAAGGAGAGGTCCGAGGTGTGATCCTTGTGGAATTCCTGAGGGTATATTATAGAAACGTGAAGAGAAACTCTTAGCTCTAACTGCTTGACTCCTGTTAGTGACGTACGATTTGATCCATCTTAGAAGGTCCCCACTGATCCCGATTTTTAATAGCTTCTTCAGAAGCAGTTTGATGTTAATTTTATCAAAGGCTTTTGAAAAATCCGTGTATATAGAATCAATCTGAGTTTTACTACCCATAGAATTAAATATGAAATCTGTGTATTCCAGCAGGTTTGTCTCGACTGACCGTTTTCTAAAAAAGCCGTGCTGATTTTTTGATATGGTAGTTTGTACTGCTGGAAAAAGTTGGTCAAGAACCATGTTTTCCATAATCTTGCTGATAATTGGAAGTTTGGAGATGGGCCTGTAGTTAGTGATGTTATTTTTGTCCCCGCTTTTATGGATTGGTGTAATGAGTGCTTGTTTCCAGACGTTGGGGAAGTTGCCTTCCTCAAATGACATTTTGAACAGCATGGAGATAGGATAAGCCAATTGGTCCCGGCATTTTACATAAAAAATGGATGGAATTAAATCAGATCCCGCGCTTTTGTTCGGATCGAGTTTTTTTAGATAATCAAGTACATGCGATTGATTAAAGTTAATTGTGTGAATATGAAGATAAGAGTTGTCGACATTGTTATCAGAGTTTATAGGATCGAGGCTGGGGTTGGGATTCTCTACAAAAACCGATCTAAAATAATCACTAAAATTGTCACAAATGGATTGTCCATCAGTGCAGGAGATATCGCCAAGATACATTTGATTTGGTAGATCAGAAGACAATTGCTTTGATTTTACGAACGACCAGAAGCGTTTACTACACTTTTTTATTGATTCTTCTGCCGTCCTAATGTAGTTATCATAACATTCAAGTGAGATCTTCTTTTGACGATTTCTCAGCACTGAAAAGGATTGATAGTCAGCTAGATTTTTGTATTTTTTCCATTTTTTATGATATTTTAGTTTCTCTTTTACAATTTTAATAAGTGGGGAAGTATACCAGGGGGGAAACCTTTCCAAATTAACATAAATTTTTTTTTCGGGAATATGTTTACGTATGAGGTAATTTATGATATTATAAAAGTTTAATACGGCCCCTTCAGTATCCTTATTTTGAAATTCGTGTTCCCAATTTATTATGGATAATTCGTTTATGATTTGTTCGTAATCACCTCGGTGAAACATTTTGACTGTCCTTGACGAAACGAGGGGAGACGGTTTAATAACAGGGAATAACTCTATGTCTAATGCTCTGTGGTGTGTATCTTCAGGCGTCAGAGGCTGGGTACTGTGAGTTATGCTACATTCTGAAATATTTGTCATGATTAAGTCAAGAGTTCGTTTATTTGTATTGATCACAGAATTAAATTGCTGTAATTGCGTGAATGAAAGGAAGTCAACCAACGCACAACTAGCAGTATCTTCTGGAAAATTTGATTCTAAATAGTTTTGCCCTTCTGTTACCTTCCAATTTAGTTTGGGTATGTTATAGTCTCCAGCTAATAAAAACAATCCTTCCGGGTGATTTGTGTGCAGGTCCGATGTATTGTTTAAGTGATGAATTAGATTATGAATGTAGTTGGTGTTTTGTGGATGGTACGAGCAGCATATATATAATTTTTGGAGTTTATTATTGTTACCTAGTATTGGCACCGATATCCAAATGTCCTCAGTACACGTAGACCACGGTAGTTTCTGAGCATTAAGAGATTTGGAGGTTGCGATTAATACCCCCCCTCCCTGCTGCTGTCCAGATACTAAGTAGTCACGATCCTTTCTAAACACATCGTACCTGCTGTCAAACAATTCGCTATCATGGATTGAATCATTTAGCCAAGTTTCGCATAAAAGGTAAATGTCAAAATTGTTTAAAAGAACCTGATTTAAGAAATTATGTGTTTTTGTGCGAAGACCTCGCACATTTTGGAAATATATGTTAAGCATTTTTTAATATTTTGTGAATAAAATTTGTTGAAAAATATTTTAGAAATATAATATAATTATGCTGTGATTGGGGACATTTTTGAACGTCAGGTTCTGTTTGTTTATGGTAAGGGAACGTACCCATACTACGTGACATGTTTAGGGGGGGGGGGGGGGTCTTCAAAATGTCACGCTCCATACAAATGAGCGGCGGGTTGCTTAGGATTTTGGTCACCGGGGGGGGGGGGGGGGGGGGTTAAAAATTGCAAAAAGTTGGTCACGTAGTATGGGTACGTTCCCTAAGTTGCATTGTTTATGGTTTCGATAGGCATTAGTTTTGACAGATTAAGAGGTACATCTATGGTCGAAATACAAATTGATTGTAAACATGCGAGTGTGAGAAAAATAATATTACGATGATACATTTCATAAGTTTTTGATACTATTTTGTAGTTAACAAGTGATGGTAATTCGTGTGTTACAATTAAGGAGATAATGTGTGTGATATTAAGGTATTTACATACTTGAGAGAGATTTATAATGTTAGGTTTATGTTTGACAGTATTATATAATTTTAATTTCCTAAAGGGACAGTCGGCGAAACATCATGTGTTGTTTTTAATTTTGATAGTCTATCGACGTCATCTTGATCAGTGATTAGTATCATTGGGGTGGTGTCACTTACACGAATGAATATTTTTCCGTTTCGTACCCAGCAGTAGAGTATTTTTTTTTCCATTTTTATCTCTCGGCATTATTTCAAAAGATATTGATTTTTAGGGGTTAAATGGTCATTAATGTAGATTCTAGTGGATCCTGGAAGCTGTAATTCTGAGACGAACATACCCTTTCTCTTTCTTATTGCTGCTAACAAATCGTCTTTAATGTACCTGCGGGTGAATTTGACCACAATGTTCCTCGTTTTTTCCTTTATTACATTGCGATTTATTCTTGGGGAGATTCTGCTGGCGAAATCCACATCTTCACGGGTGATTTTGCATCCAGCCACAGTACCGATTTTGGATAGTATGTCATATACATTTTCGTTTTTATTTTCAAGAATTCCGCTTATAATAACATTATTGCAGCGGTTGTATTATTTTTTTATTTATTTTATTTTATTTAAGTATATAAAACAGGCATGGTGCCCAAAAAATTATATACATGTATGTTTAAACATAATGATAACGAAAATACATAGTATCGAAAATGATAATATTAACATAGTGATTGTATAATAACAAATAAATGAAATGATAATAATAACAAAATATAGTAACAAAAGTAATTAAGCTGAGGTGAATGACAAGTAGGAATGGGTAAAAGGTAAGTACATGGTAGGTAAATGTTCATAAACAATTTATGATTGTTACCTGTACTGGTGAGATGCTGATTTGGTAGGTACAATATTGCCTCTCTATAAATAAAGGGCTTCATCACAGTATCAGCTTGATATGATAAAAGGTAAAACTTTTTTTTTGAAATGTTTAAATTGGTCATTAAAAATGTCTATTTCTTTATTAGAGCAATGTATAGCGTTATAACTTCTCAGTGTTCGTGGTAAAGGGGAGAAATACCCTGTATTTGTGAGGTAGGCTTTAATATAGAAAATGTCTTTCATCCTCCTTGTTGACTTTCTTGATGATGTGTTAATGTTAATTTGGGACAAAATGTTTGGTGTATCAACTGATAAGTGTATAATTTTGTGTAAAAGTAATAAATCAGAAAGTTTACGTCTGGCTGTTAGAGAGTGTAGTTTATAGTGTGAATTTCGGTCATTGTACGTTCCGAATTGATCAGATATACCTTCACGATAAGCAATTACACGGGTTAATTTTCTTTGTGTGGATTCGATCCTATAATTATGAATTTCATAATTGGGAGACCAAATTGTGGATGCATATTCGAGGATACTTCGCACAATTGATTTATATAATGTTAATATTAATTCTGCACTTTTAAAACAGTTTGTGATTCTTAGCGTTAATCCTAATACTTGTGATGCACATTTTGAAATTGCATCTACATGTTTATTGAAGCTAAGTGAAGAGTCAAATGTTACGCCCAAGTCTTTAATTGAAGTTGTGTTACGTAATGCGACATTGTTAATGTGATATGTTTTTGAAAATTTATTGATGTTTTTTGTGAAGGAAATTACAGCACATTTGTTTTCGTTAAAATATAAATCATTTAGTGTGCACCATTCATGAAGTGATGATAAGTCTTTTTGCAAATCGGCGCAATCTTCTAATGATGTTATTTTTTTGTACAACTTAAGGTCATCGGCAAACAGGAGATACTTTGATTTTTTTATTCCTAAAACTATAGTCTGTCAAAATAGAGTAGAAAATATAAAAACTGGAACTACTAAATTTGTAGACTGGCAACACCAATTTAACTGTCAAATATTTCTTTGAAGTGCAATGACACTGAATGTGTAGAACACAGTAAACACATTTTAAAAAACATTTTTTTTTCATGACATAAATTTTATTAAAAGGTGATTAATAAAGCGATTTGCTTTAATTTAATTTAACATAAATTTGAATTTAACAACAGATAGAAAGGAAGAATCACTAATGGTGAGTTTAGTTAGACTACTTTTAGATCTGAATGAGTTAAATATATTCAGATCTAAAATTAGAGACATGATCTAAAGCCCAGGCAACGCTAAGTACTTTATCTAGTATTAAATAAATGTGAGCAATTTCTAACCTGTGCTTTATATTTTATTACATTATAGTTATTCTTCATTATGTTAACACAAAATTGCAAAAGTATAATAATAATATACCTATATTCAATTCTAATTTTGAGATCGGCGGGTATCACTATTAATACTGCAATGAAAAAATATTTTTTCCACTATTATGCCTTTTTAATTTTTTATGAAAATGTAGGTTACACAGCTTTACTTTAACACCATGAGTTATGTGTTTAGTATTGCCATTTGATCAACAGTGGCGCCCTCATATATTTTCTACTCTTTTTTGACAGACTATATGTCGTTGATAAATATTAAAAACAGTAACGGTCCAAGATGTGAGCCCTGCGGAATTCCCGACGTTGCCGTAAAAAGATCCGCGGAGTACCCTCCTACAACTACTTGTAGTTTTCTATTAGTAATGTAACTTTCGAACCATTTCAGAGTATTTCCATTTACGCCAAACTTTTTCAGTTTCTTGATGAGTAATGATTGATTTAACTGGTCGAATGCTTTGCAAAAATCCGTGTAGATGGCATCCACTTGTAAATGCTTTTCGATGTTATCGCGGATGAATTGGGAGTATTCAAGAAGATTCGTTGTTGTGGAACGCCGAGGGAAAAACCCGTGTTGCTCAATGATGATATATTTACTTACATGGGCTAATAGACAGTCATATATTATTGATTCAAACAACTTTCCTATGCAGTCAAGTTTAGAGATGGGTCTATAATTTTGTATATCGCTCTTCCAACCTTTCTTAAAGATGGGAGTTAAAAAAGCCGTTTTCCATTTGACTGGAAAAACACCTTCTTGTAGTGATTTGTTGAAAAGTACACTAAGTGGTCTGGCAAGAACATCTCTGCATGTTTTGAAAAAAATAGGCGGAATACCATCAGGACATGATCCCTTATTGGTTCTTAAATTCTTACATTTAATTAATATAGTTGAGGGCGAAATATTGATCATACCGAGGCTTTCGTTGCAGAAATCATCAGATATTTGTGGTGAAAAGTTTGCATTTTGTGGTTTATAAATAGATTGAAAGTGCTTAGAAAAAAGTCGGCAGATATCTTGACCTTGTGTAGTTTTTATATCATTTAGGTGCATTTCTTTTGGTATGTTGGTTGTGTTTTTATATTTGCTTTTTGCAAATTTCCAGAAATCTTTCGGGTTAGATTTTAAGTTTTGTTTAATTAAATCTAAATGTTTATGATAACAAATTCTTATAAGATTCTTCGTTCTGGTTCTAATCAGATTGAAAGATAAATGATCTAGTTCATTACCATATTTTTTATATTTTTTATGAAATTTGTTTTTTTCCTTTATCAAACGAATGAGATCTTGCGAGTACCACTTAGGGAAGTGTTTATTGTTTGTTTTAATAGGAACATGAGAAGAGATAATCTGGTAGAGTATACTATAAAACTGATCGACAGATTGATCTATATTGCCCTGATTAATGAATTCCCAATCAGTCTCACGAAGAATTGTGTTAATTGAGTCATAGTCAGCTTTATAAAAGTTTGGTCTCGGGGCGTTACGGTTTTTTAGATTAGGTAGAAAATCAAAAAGAAAATTTATTTCTAGAGCAGGGTGGTATGGATCTTCTTTGCTTAGTGGAAATAAAGAGCGAGTTACTGATGTCATCTTTGTCTGATAAAATGAGATCCAGGATTTTGGATTGTTGGTTAACAATTCCGTTAAATTGTTTAAGATTGCAGAATGATAGGGTATCGATGATGTCAGAGGTGATTGTATTTGTGTTTGTGGTGAAAGGTAATAAATTGTGTGTTTCATCGGGAATCCAATGAATGTTAGACTTATTGAAATCTCCAAATATTAAAATGTGTTGGTTTGGTGTTGCTAAGTACACATTCCGAAGATTGCTTAAAAATGAGCTTACAACAGATTCTTCTTCATTTGGCGGTAGATATACTGTGCAAACATTTAGCTTGACACTCCTATTGTTAATATTTATATTGAGTTGGATCCACAAGTCTTCTGCTTGACATTCCCAATGCGCCATTCTCTTCACCTCCAGTTTTCTTGATACAGCAATCATGACTCCTCCTCCATCTTTTTTTGTCTTGTGTAGTCTATCTCTCCGAAATACCTCATACCGGTTGTCTACTAATTCCTGGTCGCAGATAGATTCCTTCAACCATGTCTCTGTTAGGCTTACTAAGTCGTATTCGTTGATAAGGATGTTTTCGTGTATCTCATCAACTTTAGTCCTCATTCCCCTGATATTCATATATATGCAATTAATCATTGTAAGATGTATATTTATTATAAATCCTGTCGTATTGGAAAATTCCGAATTAGTTTTTTTTTCCAGCAATGTGTTGGTTTGGATGTGCGAGTACATCGGACTGTTGTATTGATCGTTGTTATCAATTTGCCTCTCCAAAAGCATTACCTTGTTCTTGAGCTGTTCTATTTCGTCTTTAAACTCCCTTTTTATAACTTCAACAATTGTTTTTTTGAACTCCGCAAATGTTTTTTCAAGGAATTGAGTTTTGAAGTCATCGAACTTATTATCGAGAATTTGCATCAATTCCGGATTAAGCACACAGTTACTGGCAGACTTCGCGTTTGACCGTGTAGTCATTTTAATGTAATAAATATTGTATTTTTATTATTAATTTATAAAACAGAGGAAGAGCAAAATTTGACAGTATTTACGAACAGTGTTATTGTTGTATATATATATTAGTTACGTTTCGTATATTACTGTGGGGGCAAGAGAGAGAGGTGTAAGCACACATTTTCTTTCTCTCTTTCTCTCATAGCCAGTTACGTTTCGTATATCTAAGACACAGTGCAGGCCTATTGTCTGTACATATAGATAGAGCAAAAGAAGTTTTACTTAGTTGGGAGGCGGGTATGGGTACCGCCACCCCAGGAAACATTTATTGGATAACCAACATCTCTGCCATAGGTCACCCCAAGTTCGCTGATACGTTTGGTGACTTAGCAGGGTTCATGAGGTGAGGTTTGCCCAGGCCGATGCGTCTGCCCACCTGCTGCGTGGTGGGCAGGGTCGAGAGAGACTGGTTGAAGGAGATCTTTTATCCTCTCCAGTCAGAATCTCTCGACCCACCGCCGAGTACCGCAGTTGGAGGGATAGATTCATACATCGTCACTCCTGGACCCACTTACCCCCAGATTCCTACCCACTCCTCATCCCTATTTCCTCCCCAGAACTCCCCTTCCTTTCCTTAAAAAAAACCCTCCACATAGCATCCTCTAAGATGACATAGGCCCTGAGGGAAATTATATTAATATCAGGGCCTCCTGTGTGGAGCTAATGTAAAATAAAATAAAATATAGGTAATATTGGCCACACACTATCAGATAGGGATAGGTACATGGGAAGTAGAGTGGAGGAAGGGAGACATACATAGTTGTCTCAACCCCGCCACTGTCCGTCAGTACGGTCACAGGCACCCTATGATTGTAGCCACTAATGTAGTATTTATTACCTGCAGACGAAGCAGGTTGAGGGTTGCCACGGCGACGCACTCGCTCTCCTGCACGCTGAGGCGGCTGGGGGGCGAGGAGGCGGGCGCTCCCGGCGCTCCGGGGCCCTGTGACAGCCACAGAAGTCTCTCCAGTTGTCTGCAAGCAAGCGAGAAAAAAAGTTAAAATAGCTATAGGTAATCAATATCTTATATATAAAAATCAATATTCGTTTGTTCGTATTTTACGCACTGCCATACCGTTCATCTGATTGCGATGAAAATTTGGTGTTTGGTTGTGCTCACGCCCGCGAAGGTTATAGGCTGAATATAATGGTAAGTTCTGGCATTATGAAATTTGTATAAAAAAATTACTACAGGTGGTTGCGCGAGTGGTTTGAAAATGTGAGTATTTCATATATTTTAGCGCCAGGGAGGGAAGCAAGAGGGGGAGAGTAACGAAGGAGGTGGGGTTCGCAGGTGGAAGGGAAAAGCGGAAGGGGAAGAAGATATAGGAAGGAACGGAGAAGCATGGGAAAGGACATGCAGGGAAAATCAATTTATTTCTTTGAATTGCACTGCAATGCATGCCGGGTACCCGCTAGTCTATTATAAAAGAAAATGAATAATGTGCATTCTGCTAAAACTCAGAAATGAGTCCCGGTACGATCAAGGGAGTTATATGGTGTGGTAGCCCTCTGTCCTCACATCCATGAAGAAGGTTCCCGTTTTTACCTGAAAGGCGTGCTTTTGAAGATATAAAGGCTGGAAGTTTCGCCCTCTACAAATTTCTAGAACAGTCCAGAACATTCGAGAGTGTTCGAGAACATTCCACAACATTCCAGAACATCCCAGAACATTCTGGAATGATCGGGAATAGTCTGAAACATTCGGGAACATCCCAGATCATTGTGGAACATTCCAGAACACTCTCGAATATTGTGGAATGTTCTGGAACATTGTGTACCATTTGAAGCCTTACGTGTGGGGCTACCCATTGGCAGGGATATATAAAGCAAGATCCGTTGTGGGTTCGAAAGTCAGTTCAATCTCATATCAACTCCCTGAGCAAAGCCTGGTACCCCAGCTATATTTTTATTGTTATGAAAATATTTAATATTGTAATAACAATTGTAATCAAGTACTGATAATTAATTTCAGTATTGTCGATGGTTTTTTTTGACAGCCATATATCGGCGCGAATAAGTAGAAAGAGATTATTATTGTAAGTCGCACCACTTACCTACAGGGCCTGGTTGGGCGCAGACCTGGTAGGTACGTCACGGTGCCGAGTTGAAACTATGTGAGTTTTGGTTTGATTCTAAAGTCGAGCGGAACGAAGTTCCCTAAATATTGTTCGAGGCATCTTGGCCTGGAAATGTCGGTTATTCCAATAGTGGCTGTTTCAAGTAAAACGTGGAATCGTGATTGAAAAACGTACCCGAAGTCATGCAAAATACGCGTGTCGTTGTGCACCCGAAAAATGAGATTCCGTTTTCGAGAGTAATCGCGGATAACGGCCGGCAATCCTCGCTCGCTTAGAACCAGCTTAATGTCGGGCACAAACTGTGACGTATATTGAATCGGATGAACTCCGTATTTTGAGGAAAAAACCTTCCTTTACATACTTGGCCGCGCACGCCGTGGAATTCGCGTTAGCGCACGGATGGATGGACACCGGCGGTGATCGGAGAGGAGCTGGACGATCCTCGGCCGTGGTTAGACCAAGAGACGGGGCTGGCAGGCTGGCCGCCCGCGCTGCTGCAGACTCGGACCCGTGGAGGAAGGAGCTCCCACTCTCCGCAGAAAAACTAGCTAGGTAGTTAGGGGTAGTTTAAATCGGTCGATGATGGGGGTAAGTGATTTGTTTATTGTAATCCTATTTATGAAATAGATGACCTTTTCATTTTAAAAGAATTTGCCTTTCATTTATGAAGATATACTTGTGAATAAGTACCATATGCCCACCTCTGAGGACGAGTACTCAGGCCACCGTAGAGCTCAGCATATCCTGTCGTTCGACAGGATTTGGCGCCCTCAAGTTTCCCCAGGAAACTAAGCTGACCACGGCGATGGTTACTCGGTACGAACCTCCATCTTACCAAGCACCCACTTAACAAGCGGTGCCTCACAAAGTAGGTCATTACAGATTATACACAATAGTTATGCATTTTAAATGCCAGTAATCGCCCTCTCATGCACCCTAACTGCAGTAGCAGATTGCTACGTATCATTATATACATAAAAATCTCGCTTCACGATGTTGGTTTGAGATAAACTACGAAACTACTTAACCGATTTTTATGAAATTTGGCTTACTGTTTAGAAATTTGTCCAACTTAATTGATAGGATAATTTTTTCCTCGATTATTGACCTAAATATTTATTATTGAGAATTAAATGTTCATTAAATATTTGTTATACGACAATTCTTTATAATTATTTGTAAGTTAAAATAAGTTTCTAACAGATGGCAGTGTGAGATAATTTTTCGAAACAATACTTGGTTATCTAGGTTGGGTAACCATCCAGTAGATGGCGTTGTGTTTGTGTGTCCGGGTCAGCTAGTAGATATATAAGTTTGGTACTAGACTGACTTGAAGGTAGGCTCGGTGAGGTCCAGGATGTAGGGCAGAGCGGCGGGCAGACTCCAGGCGCGGCCCTCGCTCCATACCAGCATCTGGTTGGGCCCGCACGCCACCCCCACCACTGCAAGGTTGTCCTGCGCGCGGTGTAGCAGCTGCAGGGGGCGCGCCCCTCCCCAGCCCCACAGCTCCCCGCTCGAAGTCACGGCCGCAGCCCCCTGGGCCCCCAGCGACAGGGACACCACCGCTTTATCTGCAACATTAACATACATTAACAACTAACTCACCTATCCAGTCAATTGCCCCGCTACACAATATTCATGCAAATCAAGAAAGTAGTCATGTGAACTTGTGATCACTGATGTAAAAACCATAAAAAAGACATTTAACCCCTCCGCAACTTAAGCAGATATGTGCGTTAAAAATACGACACCAGTCAAGTACAATAAGCGTGTTTATACGTCAGCGCGTGTGTCTCCATAGAAATCGTTCCAACTCCGTTATTGTTTTAATTACATCCTTAAAACAAAAAGTAAAAGGTCGATAGAAGATCAAGCTGTACATCCCTATTCAAGTTGTCCATAGAAATACATAACAAGATATGCTGTCAGTCGCGTAGTTGACACAAATATTTACGCGCCCAAATTTACTACCGGCTCGACATTGTTAATTTTCATATGAAATGATAAAAAAGTGAGGTGACAAAAGTGTTTATAACACATTTATACAATAGAATAAGTATTGTTGTTTACATAATCTGTGATTTTAGTACCGTTTTCACATAAAAACATCATGTGAGTCATTTTTACCTATTTTTAATGTTTGCGTTCTAAATTTTAATATTTACAAATGTTCATATTTATTTGTAATATAATAATTTGAAAGCTTATTTTGTAACCTTTCTAAAACAGTTTTTACTATTCGGCTACATTCAGAAATGTTTCATTTATAGAGCTTTAATTGTGAAGCGGTAATAATAAAAAGTTTTCGTAAAATGTCATTTCGTTTGAGACATTTTAAGGGCGATTTTCGGAGGGGTAAGAGGAACGTTTGCGCAGTTCGTTTCGGCCCGTTTCGTACAAATCTTAATTTTGGATTTGTTGAAAATTGACATGCTACCGGTGTTGAAAATTGACATGCTACCGGCATCTGTTGGTTGGTTGGAGTAAACTCCGACTGTGTATCGATCCATAAAATGGTGTGAGTCTCTGCTCGGGTTAGGAACCTGCTTTAACCACGAGTTAGGTAGACGCCATGTTTGTAAATATTCAATGTCAGACTTTAGTATTGGTTTTTTAGATTATAAATGTGTGCAATTTTTATGCTAAAAAAATGCTAGTATCGGATTATTATTGTTCTTTCCTACGCAAGTTTAAACAGTTAAACAACTGCCAGTGTTTGGCCCGGTGTATTATCACCGTTAAAATATACATTTATAACATATCACAGTGAATAATAAAAAGTGGAGTTTTTTGCAAAAGAAGTTATTTATTTAAAAGGACCCTTACAATTTTAACAGGATTTAAGATCAAAATACCCAACCAAAAATAATTTTTCAGTTTGGTTGGGTATTTTGATCTCAAATCCAAAATTAAGATGAAACAGGCCGAAACGAGCCTCTTAAAATGAAAAAAAAATTCTACAAAAAATAATGCAAAACTTTTGTTTTCCGATCTTCGAAATAAAATGTGTTTTTCTGATAAATTTCTTAGGCCCAAAATAATTGACTCCAAACTTTAAAACCTAAATTGTACAAAATAAGGGAAAAGTGTCCGGGATCGTTATATCTCTTCAACCTTCAATTGTTATCTCTATGCGAAGTACATAATTACAGAAAATTTTTGGTAATGCATTGGACGCATTTGTTCCGGGACAATTTGACTACTTTTCATAAAACACAGGGCAACTGGATCGTTAATTAGGGCATTCAGTGATGACCGACTCCATTAACCTCTCATCTATCACCGGCCCGCCGGCGGGCCATAAGAAATAATCTTTGCTTTTTTTTAAATGCGATTCTCACCCTTATGTATAAAGAAACTGTATGAAGGACAAGGTCAGAATTGCTGGTGCCCATATCAATTTAGGGGACCTAGGTACTATTTGATTATTGTAGCTACTTTGAATTATTTTAAAAGAATTTTCTATGAATTTTGGCAGCTGTCAAAGTTACGTTTTCAAATGAGTATAAAAGTCATTATTTCTTTGAAAACTCCTTTGAATTGTTTTTTTTTCATGTTGGGTATGTTATTCAGGTTTGTGTAGAAACAATAAAATCATTTTATATTTCTACGAATATATATTTTTGACAATTATTTCCAAAATGGAAGATTTTTTAATCTTTTTTTTTAGTTAGCTAGCTATTCTGGAAAAAGTTCTTACGATATTATCATGTAATATACATGAATAATAAGATATATTATCTGGTAAACAGAAAACAATCGCAAAAAAACAATGGCTTTCTTTTTATATCGATATTTGACCAGAACTCATCATGGTAATTTTGAGCACGGTTTTTCGAAATACCATCCAACATTCATCAGGTTAATGATTGATCCTCCACAAACCGTAATGTACAAGATATGCCACATGTACGACTTGGTGTAATGAAACAAAAGGAGTCTAGAGGTAAGACGAGAATTTACCTTGCATCCCCTGCACCAGCGTGGCTGCGATCACCTCCTCGGGGCTGTAGAATCTCAGCATGAAATAGTTCTCCTCGTCCCACGTGTACACCCGTCCCCTGAACACACAAACATTACATACAATGGATCAAACTCACACTTGTCTGGTCCAGCATTGGCGCTCAATAAAACCCTATTGTTTATGGTCAGTTATCAATATTTGCGAGCACGGTCAACGACTGTTAACAGATATTCCGACCGACGATTGATAGATTTTAGCGCGGCCTCCATAGTATCAGATAAGTTTCACTTAACTGTCAATATACACATAATTTTTAATAATTTCATTCTTTATGCAAAACATTCTGGATTATTTAATGAAAGGATTGAACTAACGAAGCTCTTAGAATTGAAAGAAGTCATATATGCGATCCATAGACTTAAATTCGTTGTTCATTATGCAAAACATTCTGACTTATTTAATAAATGGATTGAACTATTAAAGCTCTTGGAAATGAAAGAAGTCGTTTATGCAATCCGTAGACTCATTAACTAAGTAACTCCCGTTTAGTGTCAAAAAGTAAAAGCGGACTGCCAATGTTTATTTAGGTTAATATTTCAATTCAAATTATTAATATTTTTACGTAATTGATTGGTGTTTGACTTTTCGGGATGTGAATTCGTAGGCAAATCTGCCAGTATTGCCAGCGAATATCGATTTCTTATTTTTCCCTGTCGATATTGGTTCGACTACTATCAACAGTGATA
Organism: Limnephilus marmoratus; assembly: GCA_917880885.1. Taxonomy (NCBI): domain Eukaryota; kingdom Metazoa; phylum Arthropoda; class Insecta; order Trichoptera; family Limnephilidae; genus Limnephilus; species Limnephilus marmoratus. Next base: position 1,698,862 of record OU862930.1, read on the forward strand.
CTGTGCTCGGTATAGCGATATAAAATTCAGAAATGGTATTAGTAGATTAGTGACAGTGACAGCGAGACTGACCTCTCATCCAGTGTAACGCAGAAGTGCGGGCCGCAGTAAACCCGATGGATGCGTAGGCCAGCCAGCCCGGGCAGTGGGGTGAGCTCGGGGGCCGGGGGGGAATTAGAGCCCCACTCGCGCCACAGGTACACAGTGCCCCCGTTACTGCACAGCAACAGATGCTCATCATTCCAACCTAACAACCAACAGATACAGTGAGATATAGCATGAATTTAATAAATAAATGTGTGAAGATAATTGTGTAGTTTTGAAATGATGATATGAATAGTTCCTACTGGGATGTCACTTATTCAGTACCTACCCTCCCTAACCATATCACCTTGCTGGAAAAGCATTTTGAAAATGGAACAAAGACAAGAGTTTATTCAAGTTTTAAATAATACTTTGGACTACATGGAAAGCATTTTTGTTGGTTGTTCGTGTTCACGTATATTCGTTTATGAACTAAAAGAAGGTGTTTTGACCTATCAAGATCGTTTTATACTATTTATGTTGTGGCAATATTACCTCGAGGTACCGCAGTGGAACTAAATAAGCTATTTGTAATTGTGTTGTCCGCCTTTGCAGAGGTAAGTGATTGGTTGTCCTTCTTCCTTGTAACCCATTATTTTTCCCATACACATAATATTATCAACCAATTCCAGCAGTTTAGGATGCAACAATACTATTATTATTGAATGGGTTAAGTATGTAAGAAAGCAAGTTCACCGAGCGCCATATGTAGAACTTTCTCTCCGAGTGGCAGTTGAATGGCCACGGGGGTCAGCAGTTGGGTGCCCCAGCCACCCTCGCCCCACAAGTACAGCACTCCTCGCACCGACAGGGCAGCGCTGCAACAAACAAACCATTTCATTGTTGGCAATATTCTATTGTGCACTCTAGTCGCAAGTAGATTGTGAATCAATTGAAATATAATCAATGATTTAGAATTTAAATCAATAATTGTAGCATTTCAATGACATAATTATGGAGATATGTGAACGGTGGATACTGGAAGGGAATCTGACCCACCTTAATTTCCCTTAGCACATTCACGATATGTTATTGTGGCATTGATAAATCACTTGGCTGAGCACATGCACAAGTCTCCGCAAGAATCGATATTAAAGAACCGAAGTATCACAGAAGGTGATAACTACACAGACTCCCATAAAACACACTGAGAGATCACTAGATTGGTGATCATTGCACAGAGGCTCTTTAGAAGAGTCGATATTAAAGAACTGAGTGATCAACTCCTATATGAGTTGATCATTGCGCTGGTTCCTTTAACAGACTGATTGCTCCTTATGTAGTTCCGCTTATGAATGCTGCAGTAGAATAGTGTATTTTGTCGCGGTGTTACTGTGGGTATTCATAAGATTATGAGTTGCAGGAGTTCGCAACAGTTGAATTTAGAGTTTAATATTTTGAATAAGAAGGTTAAGTTATTTATTTTATGTCTTCTAATGTGTATATTTTTAGAATATTTAATAAAAAATTATATTTTAAGTCTTCTAGTGGGATATTTAATATAAAATTTACAAAATGCAGAAAAATTTTTTGTATTTGCTCAATGTTATTAATGTGAATTTTGTAAGATGGAGACCAAACTACTGAGTTATATTCAATTAGGCTACTAACTAGAGATACGTATAACAGTTTAATGGCTTGTATGGAAGTTTGGAAAGTAGGTAGGATGATATAAATACAAAGTTTTGTCAACTTGTAAAGAGTCACCAGAGGTCAGCACAATTACCTAGATGAAGGTCCGCACGCCACGCAGGTAATGCGGCGACCTCGCAGGCCAGGAATACGAGCGGGCCGGTCGCGGGCCTGGCGCCCGTCCGCCCCCAGCCCCAGCTGCCCCCGCCGCCCGCAGCCCCAGCTCCAGGCGCTCCCGCGGGCCCCCGCCGCCAGGTAGTGGCGCCCCCCGGGGTGGCAGGCGATCTGTAGGACGCGCTCGCCCTCCACTCCTGGAACAGATAGTGATAGAATTATTGTTTTTTTTTTTATTTTTTTTTTTACTTTATGAGTAAAACCTCAAATGGTAATATTTAAATAAATGAAGACAATATAAGCGAAACTCAATCGAAAATCTGGAAACAGAAAAATCAGAAAAGGATATTGACACCTCTGGGATATGAACCCAGGACCTCTTGCTGGGTTCTCCTGGGTTCATGTCCCAGAGGTGTCAATATCTTTTTCTAATTTTTCTGTTTCCAGATTTTCGATTGAATTTCGCTTATATTGCCTTCATTTAATTAAATAGAATTATTTATTGGAGTAAAATGAATCAGATTGAGTTCAATTTATCTAAATGCAGCCTGGGTTCTCAGTGCCTCGCAAAACTCTGGTCCGCCATCAATAGGATAAGGTGTTCCCATAGCCGTTGTGCCCACATGATGCATAGATGGGGCCTTAAAGAGTCGGCGATGTCTGAATGCGGTGCAGACCACCGAATATGTGGTCAACGAACGACCGCTCCATTCATTCCCCACTGGGATTGATTAGGTCCACAGGGCAACGCCTGAGGTCCTAGACTGGCTCGCAGATCTAGATGACACCCTCTGACCCACCACCATACAAAAGAAGAAGAAGCATCTAAATGTTTAATTTTGTCATTCACTAGGGCGTGTCATACCTGGTATTACCGGTATACAAAGGACACCCAAAGTTTAAAAAGTGTCTCCACTATGAAGGATCTTTGAATCATGTTTTTTAGTAGGCTAACATTTCATGCTCATGCATATTAAGATGGCTTTGTTCTGCGCACAACAAGGAATTTTAGAGGAACCCAGGACTTAAATGTGGGTCGGTAATTTGGAGTCCACACCAAGTAAAGTATATCCCTCATGTTGGAGAGAGTTCAGTAGAAATTTCTGAGATTTCTCTACATGAGGGAGTATGGCTACTAACCGTGACTCTATCCTAGCGATTTTCTTTAGGGTTTGCTCGGAATGAACCATCTACGGGTCAGAAGAGATGTGCACATTGCTAAGTATTTCTTCAGATTGATTCGCGGATGGTTTGAAAACTCAGCTATCTTGGAGAGCATTCATTTCTATGTTCCCGATGGTTATCTTCGCCATCGATAGCATGGACTGTTCTATCTTCCGGCCTGCAGGACTAACTTGTCAATGGTCATGTTCTATTAATGTGAGTATAGTTTGTATACCTACTACTTACGTTTAATGTAATAATCTTACAAATGTATTTTAAAAATGCATTAAATTGTTAAATTTTGTAATGTTTTTGAAACCATAAATAAATTGAATTGAAACACATCCATAAGACACGTTAAATTGTGCACTGTAAGATGATATGCAAATATGCATGCTGATATTAGTAAATGCAAATACAAGTAAATACCTAGGATGGGCTGAAGTTGCAAAGTATCGTAGGGAACCGAGTACAGGGCTCCGTCCTCTGCAAGCAGCAGGGCCAGCAGCTCGGCACAGGCTACCTGTCTCACTCGCACCTCTCCCAGCGCCACAGGGAGAATGTTGCCGTTGTACAGAGATATCACCTTCTGGGCGGGCGGCTGTTCCTTCTATATTAACATATTGTTCCATCTTGTTATTCCATTTCTAATCCATCAACATTTTGTCCCAAATGGGCAAATTTTAAGGTTATATTGCATATATCATATTACATTTATTCGAGTTCTCGCGAATGTGTTTTTAAGCTTTATAATATAAAATAAATATATATTCAATTGCAGTAAAATTATGTACTAGCTATACATTAAAAAAATCATGAACAAATAATTACATATGCAGTGAAACCCTATTAACCACTCAGGCTCGAACCTATTTTGTCAGAAGGTCAAAATATTTCAGCTTTGAAATAAAAACCAAATAAATGGAATATTTCTGAAGGCATCCGAAAACTAAAAACAGTTTTTGAAAGGATTTGAAATACACTTTCAAATTTTATAAATCAAAATAAACATATAATTTTTGAAATACAAAAATTTTTAATGCAAACATAAAAAGTTTTAAAAATGGCTCACCTTACATTTTTGGGATTTTTTAGGCAAATGTATTAACGTTATCGTTAAACGTTCATTAATAAAAAATGCCCAAAATTTTATAATTTTTTTTTAAAACTGTGGCAGGAAACTTTCGATTCGAGGTCTATACTTTAATTATTTTGTAATTAATTTTTAGATTTGAATACAATTCTAACACTGTTAACATATTTCTAACATACTTTAAAGGAAAGTTTTTAAGTAGGACGTATACTTACCCTTTTAGAACATACCTAAACCTGCAAATAGAACCATATACAACCAGCTATAGTACAATAATTCTTTGCACAAGGTTCTAATTACATTTACCTAATGCAATTCCAAGCTAGGGCCACGTCCTATTTAAATATTTTCCTTTAAAATATGATAAAACTAAAATTGTTAAATAGATTACGAAAATTTGTCCATGGCAACTTTGAAACCATAGAAAATGGTAAGGCAAAGTTAGAACCCTAACCAAATGAAATAACCAACCATAATAACCTACTTAAATTAAATATCATAATAGAAGAAGTCGGGGACACCCGAGGAAAGACATGGCATGATCAAGTGAATCAGATACTTGAGTCGGGCCATGTCAAAAGTCAGAATAATAGAAGAGAATGTATGAGACGATATATGAATGTGAGTGAGGCAAAGAGTCTGCGGAGAAACGGTGTGATGGTTAGTTAGTTAGTTAAATTAAATATCTCGGTGTGATCATTAATCAAAACCTGAAGTGGAATAGTCACATTTCAGATTTAGTGAAGAGAATAATGAAATGTACATATATATTAAATAAAAATTAAACACTTCCTTTGCACAAAATTATTATACTTATCAAGGAAGACTTATTTTCAACCGATTACCGGATGAAATTAGAAAAATTAATGATAAAATCCAATTAATAAACACTGTAAAAAAATATTTTAAAGATAATCTCAAAAAAAAAAACAGTTTCCGACTAATCTAATCTACTTATAACTCAGTTTCCAAGTGATACTCCATTCTTCAAATAAGTTAAATTTTGTATTGTTTTTAGCAACTAATTACAATAATTCTGGACACATTATCCAAACAGTAAAATTGTTTTGATAGTAGATAAATACTTATAATTACATATCACCGAACTTACAACTTATTGTTTTTTACATTCACATTGTAATTTAAGAACTTAAATATAGCATTAAAAAATGTACACTACTCTTCCAGACACAAGCTAACGCTTCCATGGAAGAGTGGTATTAACATATTTGAATATGAACATGTAAGCAAATTAATACATCATCTAAATGTACATTATATTTTATATGCTATAATCAATAAACGTTTGATATAAATAAAAAAAATAAAAAATAAAAAAATAAATTCAAAAAAAAAATAAAATAAAAAATAAAAAAATATATATTTGCTAAGCCCTTGTTCATTCTTTATTTATCTACGGAATTATAGGTTGGGGAGGATCTTACAAAAACAATTTAAACTCGGTAAAAGTTTCACAAAGAATCATCATTAAAGTAATACTTTTAAAAAAATCTACCTTCTCAACAGAATCATTTTTTAAATTGTTTCCAGTACCAAATGTCGATGACATATTCAAGCAAGCTTCCATTATAAAAATGTGTAAAGAAAAAAATAACAAAGAACATCAAGAATTTTGCAAAGTAATGAGAAATGGAAACCAATTTATTACACCTAATTTTAAAACAACTCAAATGCAAAATCATTATATTTTCCAAGCCATAAAAAACCATAAAACCTCCTTTCTGAATTACGCTGTATCGTCAACCAATCAGAACAAATAAATAAAATTAAATAATTTAAAAAAAAAAACTTACAGTGAAAGGTAAATATTTTATACTTATAACTAGGAGGCGGCAAAGTGGCGGCTTTTACAGAGCCGAACTCTAGGGAAGACAACTTAATTTTTAAACACGCAAAAAACGCGTAGGTACCTATTAAATAGTTGTTTTTAAATTACTTCACAGTTTTAGCAAGTTGAGTACGTTGTCGGAAATAAAAGTTTATTGACCTATAGTAATCGTGCAAAGTTTTCTCGGAACGGTTTGTTTTGGAGATATACTTTAACTGCTGACCCTGTATAAAACACAAGGGCGGCCAACTGTTTAATTTGGTAGCCACCTCTGGTCTGGAGTCCCAAAATAATTTAAAAAAAAACATGACTCTGCGCAAAAACGGGCGGTCCGTTTGATAGCTTCCCCGATTACAACTGGATCGCAATCTTTAGAGCACTGGCATCAGTTAGGAATGCTGTCCGTGTTCTACCGGTATTTCAATGGAAGGTGCTCGAAGGAACTAGCGTCTGTGATCCCTTCGGCACCGTTGCATAATTGTGAAACACACCAATCGGGAACCCAACATTTGTGCATGGTTGACTTTTATATCGCATAAGAATAGGTCATTACTACGGCTTGTTCAAGTTCTCGAGTTCTTGAGCTCAGCTGTCGAATGATTGCTGGCTTCTGTGTTTCCTACCTAATTCAACATAGATCTCTTCAAGACCCCTCTTCCCCCTAAAAAAAACCATCCACACAACATCTCCATAGATGACATAGACTCTGAAGAAAAATTATTTTCCTCGGGGCCTTCTGTGTGGAGTGAAAGTACAACAATAAAAAATTAAAAACATTTTTTATGTGAATACCGCACCAGAATCCCAATTGCTGGGGCTGGAAGTTGGAAGAGGAAGGTTGGGAATTACATGGCCATTCAGATCAGGTCACCAAACACGGCCAAAGTCATTTCAAGCAATGCTTGAATTCTGAATGGTTGTCTCACATCAGGGTGATGCTGAGAGTCTCTTCCACTTTGAAACGCGCCGCAAATATGTCATATATATTATTTAAAATAATTTTAAAATTTACGCGCCCGACATTTGTCGAGTGAGAACGAGTTGTGAGAACGAGTCGAGCCACATGAGAACGGTTCGTTCCTACGACTCGTTCTTGAGTTCAACAGCTCGGCTATGGAATGATTTGCTGGCCTCTTTGTCTCCTCCCCCTTTGTTTCCATGGGTCTCTTTAAAAAAAAAACCTCCACACAGCAACCCCAAAGACGTAGTGTTGGGTAGGACTCGACATCAGGATGAGTTTGTAGTTGAGGTGTTACAAAATATTTTCGCTTACGGGGGGGGTGGGGGGACGTGAGGGGGGGAGGGGGGGGGGGGTTGGCTAGATAATTTCAGCTCTACACAGGGGGCCCTGAGGAAAATTCCCCTCAGACCCTATGTCATCAGCTGTGGACGTATAAGTCAAAAGGACTCCCTCAACCACTCTCTCTGGATCCGGCCTGGACAAACTTCACCCCATGAGCCCAGGTACCCCTGCTAAGTCACCAAACGTAGCGAACCACTTGGGGTGACTTATGGCAGATGTGTTGGTTATCTAATAATGGTTCCTGGGGCGGCGGTACCCATACCCGCCTCCCGTGTTTGTTAGTTTTGTAATACGAAAAATGGATATGAAAAAGCCTACCCTCCCCCCCCCCCCCCCCCCCCTCTCACCCCCCTTCCACCTCCTCCCCCCACCACCACCTCTGATCCACCCCCCCCCTGCACCCACCCTCTGATCCCCCCCCTCAGCAACCCCCTCCACCTCATCTCAACACTCCCTCAACCTTCCTCCCTTGGGAGCTGTTGGGACTCTTGTGCGGTATTCACATAACAATAATTTTAAAAAAAAAATTTTTTTTTAGCTGTTGGAACTCTTGTTCGGTATTCACATAATAATAATTTGCAGTAAAAATATTTTTTTTTTAAATTTAAAAAACATTTTGGAGCAGTTGGGACGCTTGTGCGGTAATTTACAATGAATTAAAAAAAAAATTTTTTGGAGCAGCTGGTACTCTTGTGCGGTATTTACTTAACAATACATAATTTACAATAAAAAATATTTAGAAAAAAAATTTTTGAGCAATTGGGACTCTTGTGCGGGATTCACATAACAATAATTTACAATAAAAAATATAAAAAAAAAAATTGGAGCAGTTGGTACTCTTGTGCGGTATTATTATATGAATGGCTCACCCCAACACCACCTCCCGGTTCTTGTACAAAAATCTCATTCAAACTCCTCATGCCTCACCACCTCATGGATTTGACCCATACGATACGTGACATGACATGTAGCCCAATACACCAACCACCTCACACCTCACCGACAAACCTCATCCCATGACCCCGAGCACCTCTGCTAAGTCACCAAACGTAGCGAACCACTTGGGGTGACCTATGGCAGAGGTGTTATCCAATAAATGGTTCCCGGGGCTGCGGTACCGATACCCGCCTCCCAAATTGACTATACCTAAATAAAAACAAATCTGTTCACATCTTATTTCAAGTGGATTTCTAAAAAATCCTGTCGAAATATTACAATAGTAAAATTATACAAAGCGCAAAACATTTCACGTCCTGCTGTAGATTAGGAAAGATTGTTTTCTTAGAAAACAAGCCGATAATATATCTCTTTTCTTTTCCTTATATTTTCTATTGAAGAGAAAGAGACGAAAATAATATTATATACATATGTTTATAATATTCCAAATAAAGGTATCATATTTCATTTTGCCCGACTCGCCGCTGAGGGGAACCGCAGCTAGCAAGTCAAGTAAAGTGATTTTTATCACAAAAAGGACAAAGAGAAGTATAAGATGTAATGTTATTTTATTGAAATCAATTTATCCCTTTTCATTTGAACTCAACCTTTTGCATGTCGTAATATTTTGTCGGCTATATCACAGTAGTTCGCTCTGCACCTGCATGCTAATGCCAGCGACAAAACTGGAATATCATTATTATTAAATTTTCTATTTATTTCCTACAAACTTGGTATAATATTTCATTAAAATAACACAATTGATATCACACAACCTCCAAACTGAAAATCCAATATATTTGTATGTGCAAAAGTGTTGTTTGTACGAATTCACTGTTTGAAAATCTATTTCGTAAAAAATAATACAAAATTGAGAATTTGTTCACACCAAACCTCTCGTGGTATTCGCTAGCCACGTGCATAAGCTACACTCTGTTTAAAACAAATTTGACCGGTTAAATAACGATAATTTAATTGTTTTGCCTTTAATAATGAGCGGCTCTGGAATTTTACGTTTTGCCTCCACTATCCGCCTCATACTTATAACTTACAACCTAAGTAAGAATTGTGGCTCCCTTATCAGGCACAAGAGCTCCTCCTTTCTGATAGGTATATATGACCAAAAACGACCTTTAATATAATATTTTGTAAATTATATTTGTATATATGTAACTCATATTTTACAATAAAAATAATAAATAAAAAACTAATGTGCTTCGTAATTACGATCAATTGTCGGATACAAACAAAATAGAGAGTGTAAGTGATGTTAGAACTTTGTCATGCACATATTTACGAAAATACAACACAGATGGTTCTGAAAATTATTATTATTATATTGGATATAGAAATGAGCAAAAGAAATACTTTGGCATTCAAAGGTCATTTTCGAAAAAAAATGTCAGTTAGAGAATGATATTCACATAAGGTGACTATATGTATATGGACACCAATACTCACAGTGGTCATACCCTGAATGGGTGTCAGCAGGGGGGCCGCCAGTCTCTCCAGGTGACACAGGAGCGCCACTCCCACTGTCCGCACTCCCACATCCCCGTTCTCTCCTTCAGCGGGCAGCTCCAAGTTCCTGGAACACCATAAGCATCAGTCAAATTACCACTTCCTAACAGTAAGTGTTCATTCGTATTGGGTAAGTGATAAAGAAGTATTTAGTTACCTGAGGAAGTTCTGTGTGGGGGAGCAATCCACCACAGGGCCATCGGGCTGGTCGGGGCCAGGTGCGGGGGGCTGCAAGGCCCCCAGGCGGCGCAGGAAGGGTCCCAACGGAGCCACACACGCCTCCGGACACAGTCTAGACAAACAGCAAAGTTAACCCCAGAAAGATAATCTAGACTATTAGACTGATTAGCATTTAAACTTTTATAGTATATAAAAAAAATACAATTTAGACATAAACTAAACATTATTTTTCATTTAAAAAAAGACTTAATAGTTAATAGTTGATTTGTAAGAAGTTTAGAGCATTTTGCTATTTTTTTTAATTACTATATATTTTTTATAATTATTTTGATTTTATTTGAAATACAAAACCCTAAACTAATTGAACGTAGTAATGCAGAAAGCAGCCAGGCCACAATTTTGGCAAAAATGAGATATTGTTGTAATCCGACGGAGAAACGTCAATTCTATGTTCTATTAAAACTAACCAGGCCCCTTTCATACAAAAATTCATAGTATTTGACTTCCTAAATATTTGCTGATCACGAAAACATCGTTGAACAATCTGCAGAAAGCGTCCACGGCAATCATATTCAGCAGAAAACAGCCAGAGACGACTGGTCGATTTTGTCAGTACAACTAACATTTTAACAATGACGTTTACCTGATCTGCAGAAAACGGTCACGGCGCATGTCTGTTTTCTACACTATAGCGTTTGTACCGAAACTTTCAAGTGGCGATCTACAGAAAGCGCTTAATATATCGCGTTATAATAATTACTTGTTTTTTGGAAAAAATCAATAATTTTAAGTATCTATTATCATTTATTAATAATATTACATAAATTCAATGAAGTTCAGTAATATTAATATTACATAAATTCAATGAAGACTGCTAGACAGTATTTGTTAGCCGGTTCTAATAACAATCTACTTATACTAATTTTAATATTTAGGAACTGAACCTATCGTGTAACATTCTTTTAACGCATAGAAATAAAATATTTATAGTAAATTAAATACAAATAAAAAACAACGAAGAATGAATATAAAATCAAAAAAATACAAAAGTCTACAAAAAAAAAGAGAGAGGCAAAAATCAGTAAAAATAAATTCAGCTTACATCTCCTTTTGAAAATTACGCAACATTTTTATTATAACATGTTAATAAACGAAATGATATATATCAAGTTTTTTTTATGATATTTGATAATAAAAAAAAAACCTCTAAATATAAAATAATTTTTTGAAATATTTATTTTAATTGCGTAAATTAAATGCGCAGATGTTATAAGCATGACCACAAGCATTGATTTCTAGTAGATAGTTATAAAAACCCATAGTGAATATAAAATAAATAATATCTATGTATATTATTTTTCACAAAGTATTACGTATTAAAGTTTAAAAATTAATATTTCCTTTAATATAAAATTACTAATTAGATATAATAGTAATATCTATATAAGTATCGATTTTAAGTTAAATAATTTAGCTTAATTTCATATATTTAGTGTATTTGGTAGGTCTGGCTGTTTTCTACAGAATGCGTAGTTCGCAAAATAAGGCCGAACGGTTGATTGCTGAGCGCACATTCTCAATAATGTATTATACAGAAAGCAGCCAAACCTTATAAAACACCAATATCTCTAAAAACCAACCTTTAAAACCACTTTAAAGTTATAAGAATTCGGTATCTACATATTATTTATATTATTTAGAAGTTAAAAACATCCTAGGTGTTATGTAGATTTGATTATTAAATTGTTACGGAGCACATTTCCGGTTTGACAATATTAAAGAGTCACTTTATGACTCGCGCGCCGCAGTGTTTCCGGCCGCTCGAGACAGCAAAGCGGCGATACGCGTTCGAGCCCCACAGTCAGCGCCCAGCCTCAGAGCACCGAGCACGTGCCGCTGTGTGCCGCTCGCTCCATACGACCGACGGTAGAATCTCGTGGAACAATGGCGCCAGACACGTGTTGTAACCATGTATTCGAGGACTGGAACATCAGAGTTCGTTGCCGAGTCGAACACGCCTCTCACACCACCCTGTAAGTGACTGCATTGCCGTATTCCCTCTTTAATAATGTGTCTATTCGCTGTGTTAGTGATTGCCTCGCGAAACCCACCTGGGATGACGAAATTGAGAGATCATGTTAGTTCTAAAGTTCAGCTAGGTCATTGTCATTGTGTTCATACTACATTGTTGACCCCTGTGATTACTGTAATGGTTTGTACCTGTTGATTCTACAATATATGACCTTTTCCTCTATTAACTGTTGTTATTCCGCTACGGTGGAGGTACCCAGGGCGACGCCCCGCACTGTATATTGAGAGATGGAGCTTACCTGATAGCCTACCGGCGGCCTCCGCTCTGAATAGAGAGATCTCATATGCTTTTTCCGATTTTGCTAGCCTCGGGCATGTTGAGACGATATTGTTGGGGGTACACACCGCGCCTACCCCAGGCCCCACGTGTGTTGTAGCCCAAACGCACCACAGGCCCCAACGTACAAAAATCTTTAGACAAAAGTTCTCGTATCTCCGTTTGAGTTTTTTATGGCTGGCTGCTTTCTGCATAACAGCGTTCAATTATTCAACTACCTTTAAACTATTTAACCACTCAGGTATTTTGCGATTGTGCAAGTTTTTTGTCTTAAACGAATTGACAGATTTATAAAAACTTTGTGTTATTTCCGCTTCGCAATTAAAGCTCTATAAATGAAACATTTCTGAACGTAGCAGGCACCAAAAACTGAATTTTTTTTTTACCATTTCTTACAAGAATAATAAATTAAATTTTTTAATAAATATTTTAAAAATTAACAATGTCTAACGGCGGCGCGTAGGCCATTTGTTGGGTGAAAACTGTTGCTACAAAATAAGTATTTTTTATGTACTTCTATGGACAGCATTGAGTAGAAATGTGAAGCTTAATTCAATGTGGATCTTCTACTTTTTGTTTTAGGATTGTCACTAGAACAATAACAGAGTTACAACGACTTCTGTGGGAACACACTTTTAGCGTGAAAACACGCTTATTTTACTTGACTGCTATTGTTATATTGTCGTGTAAAAACGCTTACGGGTCGGTAAAAGTGTATATGTCAAATATACACTTTTAAACTTAAGTACGTCTTTAGGATGTACTGAAGTTTAAAAGTGTACTGATTGACTGTACTGATCTTTAACCTTTTCCACGCGATCGTAACAACAGTTGATACGGCAAAAGCCATGCCTCACACGCGCCCGTATCAGCCCTTGTTACGCTAACTTCGACTGCCGATATAAAAGCGCTACTATGTCACAGTATTTTTTCCCGCTCGCTAGGATATTCGTGTAACTATCACGATGCTGACATATTCAGGCATATTTCGAAAGAAAATTTTTTTTTCGTAAAAAACATCTATAATCAAGTGAATGTGTCCTCGTGCCTCGTGGTACTTGAAATATTACATATACATACCGCGTATGGGTATTGAAAAAACGGAGTAGATCAACGCGGGTAAAAAGTTAACATAGGTCAAAATAAGATTTATCTTTCTAGGGTTCAGGTACAAGTGAAATCAGGTTCTGCAGCAAAGCATAGTCACCTGTTGTCGTGCGTGGGGAGCTGCAGCAGAAGAGCCGTGGCCTTGAGGATGCGGGGCAGTTCAGCCTGACACACACACAGCTCCAGCGCCAGACAAAGAGCCACCTGCCAGTCCTCGGAGCCTATGGCGCAGCCCGCCTCTCTGTCAACCAACAAATGGACATAAACAATATTAGGGATTATAAGAAATGCCTAGAAAACTTCAAATTATACAGAAATGTTAAATTTTTTTTTATATTACTTTTTTGAGGTGAGGCAGGTCTTGAAGAGATTCATGTTGTATGAGCTAGGAAACGTAAAGGCCAGAAAATCGTTCCACAGCCGAGCTGTTGAGTTCAAGAACGAGTAGTAGACCTGTTCACATGTGTGACAAATGTCAACCATGTATACCAACCATGTATATATGTAGGGTGCGCGTTTGGCGTGTTTCCAGACTAAGCACTAGTGCCGAAGGGATCAATGACGCAACTTCCTCGGATTGATTTCATCTTCCATTGATGAAACCATTCCACCGGTAGAACAAGGAAAGCATTTCCACCCGACACCTGTGCTCTAAAAATTGCAATCTGCTTATTAATATAGGGAAATCTATCAAACAGACCGCTGATTTCTGCAGAGTAGAGGATTTTTTTTTAGGTATTTTGGGGCCCCAGACCAGAAGTGGCTGCCAAATTCTACCGTGGGGCACACTGGCGATTTGTACAGAGTTAGCAGTTGTGTATTATTAAAGTATCTGCGGGCCCTGTACAGTATGCCCAGTTTTTGAAACATCTGTTTTTCAAAAAGCCTTCGGAAAATGTCAATAATAAGTTGGTGGTTAATTGGACTCACCCGGTGACAATCTGGTGCAAGAAGTCCACAGCTGTATCCATGAGTTCGGGCCACAGGTCCTGCGGGGATTGGTGCGACGCAGGTTGGAGGGGGTAGAGTGCGCGGGGTGGCAGGGCGCGCACAGCCGCCAGCGCGTCACGCAGCAGGGCTGCGCACTCCTCTCGTGCATCTCCCCCTCGCCACGCGCGTCGTGCCACTCCTAGGGCAAGGCGCAGGGCGGCACGGGCACCAACACGAGCCAGCACCAGGCGACAGCTAGAACAGACAACTTTATTAGGAAGGTTCTTTTAGCCCCTACTGTCTCAAGAAATTCACTGTCGATTTTCTAGTAATTAAATAAATAATAATTAGTTCTAAATACATTTTAGTAGATTAACAAGCAAATAATATTATTTTAGCTTGTTGTTTTGTCAATAGCAAATAATATGTTTTACATTTTGGGAGGCGGATATGGGTACCGCCGCCCCGGGAACCATTTATTGGATAACCAACACATCTGCCATAGGTCACCCCAAATGGTACACTACGTTTGATGTTCATGGGGTGAGGTTTGTCCAGGTCTTGGCAGCCAATGTGTATCTCTACCTGCCGTGTGGTGGGCAGGATCGAGAGATTGGTTAAGGAAGGTCTTTTATCCTCCCCAGCCGGAATTCCTCGACCCATCGCCTTGCACTGCATGGACTCATACGTCCATCACTCCTGGACACACTGACCCCAGATTCCTATCCACCCCTCATACCTATTTCCTTCCCAGAACACCCTCTCATTCCTTTCCTTAAAAAAAACATCCACTCAGAATCCCCTAGGAAGACATAAAGCCTCATATGACTGACTTATTATGAAGAATGCTTATCTGAAAATGTAATAAAACTCAAAAAATATTTTCGTATTTCTTCAGTTATACTTTTTTATAACATTGGAAAGAAAAAAAAATACTTCTTCAAATTTTGCAAATTCACTTTGTGGCACCATTTTGTTAATGAAAGAATTAAAAAAAACTTTGTTTTTACCACGATAATCAATTATCGTGGTTATTGTGGTAAAAACAAAGTGTTTTTAATTATTTCATTAAAAAAAACATTTCACTGAGGAAAATTTCTGTGGAGAAACTGCATAGGATAGATACGTATATCCTGTAAGACAGCACAATTTACAAAAACATCATTTTGCAAAAAAACAAGTAAGTTATTACGAAAATAGTGTCAGCTTTGTCAGCTACTAGGGTAAAATGTACGGAAAGCTGCCTGATTGGACTCACTTGGCTGGTTCCGGTTCTCCCTTGTCCTTCTCCAAGTCACCTGTCTGTGGGGGACCCCAACCTTGGCGGGCGCTTGCTGCCACCAGCGCCTGTCTTTCCGCCGCGTCGTATACCCTAGAATCATTGACACCTATCATGTTCAGTTGTCATTTAACAATAAATGACGATTTCCGGCTCGTTTCACCCCATGATCAAATCGGATTGCGCTTGATCTAACAGTAGATGGAAATAGGCTTTAGAGGCGCGTAGTCGAGGGTCGCGGGATCGAATCCCGGAATGCGCAAATAAGTTTTATTTGATTGAGTTGTGTTATTTCACAATTAATTCATTAAAAATAATAAATAGTATATTTGCAGAACGTTCCAGACTGGGAGATACTTTCAGTATCACCCTAGTGTAAGATCACCAATCAGAATTGAAACGTTGCTTGAAATGGCTTTAGCCGTGTTTGGTGCAGGTACTTCCCCATCTCCTTCCCCTCCCCACTACCTTCAGTTTCACAACATACCCCAATTGGGGATGCCATAGTCTCTCTGGCTCCAGACGGGAGCAGCTGGGACTCTTGTGAGGTAAAAAATTAAATAAAAAAAAGCTAAACTAAATGTACAAGGCATTTGACCAATGAACAATAAACATTAAAATGCCACATTAAAATGTAGAAAATATACAGGACCATACTTCCCTGGCAGATCACTTGAGATAAACACTGTTTATTGTTTATTAGAGAAATTTAGGTACAATTTGCATGTGGAGGACATAATTGGGAACACATATTATAGGAAATGCCATTAATAAATTCCTGGTATATCTATATATATAAAAATCTCCTGTCATGGTGTTTGTGGTCGCACTCCTCCGAAACGGCTCGACCGAATTTTATGAATTTTTTTTTGTATATTTGGTAGGTATGAGAATAGGTCGTGAAGTAAATTTCATACCGCTAGCTGTTTAGGGTGTCGCTACCCAGAAATTTTTTTCTATTTTTTTTACCATTTCTTTTTTGTATTTTTTTTTTAGCATCAAAAATACCTATACCACAAATTTTTACCCACCTTCCCATTTTTTGATCGCGACCCTCCCATTTTTTAATCGCGATTTTGGTACTTTTGTTTGAACAAATTTAACCGTTGTTCGTATTTCAAACAGAATGAAATTATTTATGTCGTTGAATGACAGATGACACTATGTCCGCCTCATCGAACTTTCATTCACACATGTGCAAGTCATTCACGAGAAGCGTTGAGTAATTTTGACATTTCATTCGGCATTTGTTATATATCACAACGCAGTGTGTGCAAAATTTTGTATGATTTTTTAATTTTTTTAACTATTAAGAGATCTCACAATGAATATGTCTGTTACTTTAATGAAATACATTGAATTGAGAAAATGAATGGTTGGTGTTTTTTTGTTTTTATCGGCGGTCATCGTCTACAGCGCTCCATTCCTGTTTCTGTCGTAGATCCCATCCCCACACACTTACAATACATTAATTATTTTTTACTTAACAACCAAAATATTCACTAGAAATAATTTATATGGCAAAACAATGTTTTCCGAGTCAGCTAGTATTTAAATAATAATATATTCTGTATTGAACATATTTGGGAAAGCTTTTTGGGAAAGAAATAACTTTCTTGGTAAAATTGATTTAGTTTGGGGAATTTATATTAGGTCTATGAATATTCGTGGGTGCACATCTCTAGCCGTGATTGAAAGGGATATCGTACTTAGACAGTTCGACAAGGTGGCGGCCCATGATGGAGCAGTAGGTGTTGAGGGCCACGGCCGGGGCAGCGCTACCAGACACCTCCACCGCCTTGTCCACCATCTCCTCGCCCAGTCGCTCCATCAGCTGTTCAACCATGGCCACGTCTGCAAAAACAAACAAACAACAACTCATATATCGATCGTAGTGTTGGTTAGTCAGACATCTCCAAATACGTTTTGAGATAATGAGGAAAGCAATATTCAAATGCTCACAGACCGCCACTGGTATATATTTCCCTCAGAAAATCGCCAATTTGCACTTTAAATGTCTTAAACGAAATGACATTTTACGAAAACTTTGTGTTATTACCGCTTCACAATTAATGCTCTATAAATTAAACATTTCTGAACGTAGCCGAATAGTAATAACTGTTTTAGACAGGTTACAAAATAAGCTTTCAAATTATTATATTACAAATAAATATTAATATTTGTAAATATTAAAATTTAGAATGCAAACATTAAAAAAATGTCAAAATGACTCACGTGATGTATTTATGTAAAAACGGTACTAAAATCACAGATTATGTAAACAACAATACTTATTCTATTGTATAAATGTGTAATAAACATTTTTGTCACCTCACTTTTCAATCATTTCATATAAAAATGTTTAATAAAAATGTTTAATAAAAATTAACAATGTCGGGAGCGGGCGACCCGCCCGTAGGAAATTTGGCGGGATAAATTATGTGTCAGACTGCGCGTCTGACAGAATGTTCTTTTTAGGTATTTCTATGGACAACTTGAATAGAGCTTGAATAGACCTTTCACTTTTTATTTTACGGATGTAACTAAAACAATAACGGTTTCTATGGAGACACACGCGCTGACGTGTAAACAGGCTTATTGTACTTGACTGCTGTTGTATTTTTAAGGCATATATCTGCTTACGTTGCGGAGGGGTTAATTGGGCAATTCACCCTAAAATAGGTATCTATTATTTATGGCTTGCAAAATATTTAGAATTTTTTTTAGGTCTCCCAATACCTGCGAGGGGCCCCCAGTGGGAGGCGTGCAGCAGGCGCCTGACGGAGGGGGGCCGCGGCTGTGGTTTGGGCGTGGGGCGCATTGCCGTGACTCGTGCGCAGTGCACGCATGCACAGCCCGATACCGGCCCGCACGTGCCTCCGGGGCAGCACGAGCAAGTCAGGACCTAGAATAGAACACACACGGAGTTTATGGGATTAATGTTTCAAAGAGTCAATCATTCAACGGAAGCAATCTTTCCAACAGGCCCTCCATTGATACGCTTGGTGTAACTCTAAGTGACCAGCTCAGGTATGGGGGCTCCATCGAAGCCAGAGTTAAGTTAGCCTCTCAGAAACTGGATACTTTAATAGTACACAACTGCTAACCCTGTGCAAAGGCGCAAGTGCGCCCCCCGGTTGAATTTGGTAGTCACATCTGGTCTGGAGGCCCATAATACCTTAAAAAAATCCTCGGCTGTGCAGAAACGGGCGGTCCGTTTGATGGATTCTCTTAACTTGACAAACGGATTGCAAACTTTAGAGCACAGGCGTCAGGTGGGAATGCTGTCCTTGTTCTACCGGTATTGCACTGGAATTTGCTCCGAGGAACTAGCGTCATTGATCCCCTCGGCACCGGTGCATAGTCGGGAAAAACGCCAAATACGTGTCCAACATATGTACACGGTTGACATTTGGCACATGAGAACAGGTCGTTTCTACGACTCGTTCGTGAGTTCAACAGCTCCTACAAGACGGGTCTCTTCAAGACCCATATTCTCTCCTTCCTCTCCTCAAAAATAACCACCACACAGCATCTTCAAAGATGACATAGGCCCTGAGGGAAATTGTTTTCCTAAAGGCCTGTGTGGAGTTAACGTAAAAAAAAAAATGGAGGCCAGGAGATTTCTGAGATTTCTCTACATGAGAGAGGATGGCCACTACCCGTGGCTCTATCCTATCCACTTTCTCTTAGGCATGCTCGGTATGAACCATCTACGGGTCAAAAGGGATGTGCACATTGAATCACATTCTTCAGACTGATTCGTGGATGGTTCGAAAACTCCACTCTCATGGATAGCATTAGTTTCCATTTTCCCAATGGTTATCTCTGTCACCGACAGCATAGACTGTTTTATCTCTCGGCTTGCAGAACTAACTTGCCAATGGTCATGCCAGTGGAGAGAGCTATCTTGTTGTTAAATAGAATCGCTTCGAACATTGATATGTTTAACATCAATGAAGCAGAATTTAGATGGTAAGCTTTGTTGCTGTTAGCATAAATCTGTTTATATACGATTATTCCTTGCTGACGGGCATGTTTTGAATTTTGCACTATTGAAGGCGCTTAATTACCACATTAAAACAAGTTTTTTCAAATCAACGTCAAGAATAACCTTGAGGCCGCAGTAGTAGTTCCCGTTGGGCCCCCGCCTGGCCAGCACCCCGGCGGAGTTGGTTGCGGCGGGCTGCAGGGCGGCCAGCAGCTGTGCGCCCCACTGGGCCGCCAGCCAGGGCTTGCGGAGCGCCTGCAGCGGGGCTCGCGAGGCCCACACTGACCCTCCGCCCCATTCCTCCTCTGATGAGGTGGACATCTGTAACAAGACACATTCAGCAATCACTTCCAGAGATAATAGCAGACTTCAACAGACCAGAACTGGCAATTCTACTAGACAAAAGGTTTTATTATTTGTTTTAAACATCAGGCAATTTTACGCCAAAAACATACTAGTATACTTATAATTTATAAACATGTTTTTTAAAGCTTTTTGTATAAGTAAAGAATATAAAATAATACTTTTAACCTTCCCGCAGCCAACTGGGGCCGAAGGTAGACCCCAAAATAACTATCCTTCTTATATCTACTTAAAACATGAAATATATTTTTAGTATTTTAGGTATTCCTGCGCAAAGGATTAATACATAATATGCCATTTAAAAAAAAATGTGAAAAAATCGTTGATCGCCGCAGGAAAAAATATTTTGTCAAATATAGGTAGGTAATATTCCCTGCAAAAACATAAATAACAAAAAAAAATATATCAAAAAAAGAAAAAGTGTTTTCTTTGGTTTAAAAGTTTAGAAAAAAAAAAAAATGGGATCATCAGCCGACCCCCACGGTTACGGACGTCCTGTTTGGCATCTTGGCCTATCGAGAGTTAACCCATTAAGCACAAACCCCGGCTCTCAGAAGGGTGTGCAACTCAGGTACGGGGGGAAATAGGTGTAGGATGGCATATTTTTAGTGATTTTCATGATTTTTTTAACACATATATTTTATTTATACTTTGGGGTCATTTAACTCATATATTCAAGAGTCACCTCGAATATAGGTAGAAAGGCACAAAAATCTGGTGTGCCTTTTATCACCTCGAATATAGGTAGAAAGGCACAAAAATCTGGTGTGCTTTTTACCACCTCGAATATAGGTAGCAAGGCACAAAAATCTGGTGTGCTTTTTACCACCTCGAATATAGGTAGAAAGGCACAAAAATCTGGTGTGCCTTTTATCACCTCGAATATAGGTAGAAAGGCACAAAAATCTGGTGTGCCTTTTATCACCTCGAACATAGGTAGAAAGGCACAAAAATCTGGTGTGCCTTTTATCACCTCGAACATAGGTAGAAAGGCACAAAAATCTGGTGTGCCTTTTATCACCTCGAACATAGGTAGAAAGGCACAAAAATCTGGTGTGCCTTTTATCACCTCGAACATAGGTAGAAAGGCAAAAAAATCTGGTGTGCCTTTTATCACCTCGAATATAGGTAGAAAGGCACAAAAATCTGGTGTGCCTTTTATCACCTCAAATATAGGTAAAAAGGCACAAAAATCTGGTGTGCCTTTTATCACCTAGAATATAGGTAAAAAGGCACAAAAATCGCTTGGCAAACGGAGTCTAAAAATAGTTGATTTTAACGCAAAACTGTTTTTTTTTTTATTTATTTCCTGAATAATTTTATAAGAAAGAAAAAAAAAGTGAATCAAGGGAAACTATCACAGATAATCATGGACAAAAAATTATATTTTTTTAACGTGGTTTTTTACATGCGTTCGTACATTTCTAATGATTTTTTAAAGTAGTTTAAGTATTTTTAATGAAGTAAATAACAATTTTATTTTAATTCTACTCAAGGGAAACGATAGGAAAAACTTGAATTTATCAAAAGAATATTTTTTGATTTTCATAATGTAAACCGATTCGTAGTAAAGATTAATCGAAAATAGTGATTTTGCAAAGCTTCGCCAATATGAAATTGCGCAAATTTAAATGGATTTAACAATTAATTTATTACAGTAGGATTGAAAAAGCTAATTAAACAAAGGACTATTTTTAAAAGGGTTACTTTTGAACAAATTTAAGATAGAATACAGTTTAAATTTAATTTCAACAATACTAATGATTTAGCAACGTTGCTTATTATTCAATAAAGGTATATTATTTTTCATAGTGCGATGTTGTTTAGGGTTATAATAAACGTCTAAAATAATGATATCAACATAGAATTTTGCTGCATTAATGTTGAAAACAAACTCGTCGATCGTTCTTGTGTTATGAATATGTAATATAATATTCTTAACGTATTCATAACATTCGTTAATTTGGGAGCGCCAGGCCTGATCGGCCCATCGGCCTAACCACTCATTAAACATTTAAATCTAATTGCCATAACTTAATTATATGAATCTTTTTAATGACAGAATGTAGCAAAGGGAATATCCTACCAGATGTTGTGGGATAATTCACCAGGTTTACATCTCTCGTAAAAATCACTATTTGACGGCCTTTGCAATATAATAAGGGTGTTCAAATGTCAAACAATTTTATTCATGCACAGCCTTCTAGATGCAAGAGCTGTCAAAAAGAGCACAGTTCTTATTTACTTTATGGCTACATAGTACATATATTTAGCTAGTTTGTTTTGGAGGCGTCTACTAATATCTACAGGAATTCCAAAAACTGAAAAAATCGAACTAATATCTATGGGAATCAAAGTGTTGACGAATATCTACAGCTCAAACTGTTGATTAATATCTATGAGAACCAAAGTGTTGACGAATATCTACAGTACTGTCAGAGGTTGGATTTTCAATTATGTATAGCATATTGGAATAACGTAATATTGCGTATGCAGTTTAAAAAACTTAATTTATCTAAGTATGTATGTAAAAATCCCTAATATCGGACTATTGGACACATTTAGCTGATTAGTCCAACCTACGCTCTGTAGATATTAGTTCAACCTACGCTCTGTAGATATTAATCAACACTCTGAAGTTCGTAGATATTAGTTCAACATATGAGCTGTAGATATTCGTCAAACATACGGGCTGTAGATATTAGTATCTGGAGTCGTTTGTTTTCTGTGCGAAGGTAGGTAAGCTAAATAAAACTCACCTTTTCGGACAGTTCTATCCAAAAGGAAAAAAAACCTCTCATCTTCTCCTTCACTGCCCGCGACATTGTAAATAACTAATTGTGTAAAAAATATAAGCACATTCTTATTTGCAAGCTTTTGTAAAGGTCATTTCAAGAGTCTTAAAATTTCAAGTCATTAAAATAAATTTAATATTAACTCAACCTTGGCATTAATCTTCTTTTAAATGTAATACCAATAGTGATCAGTGATGGGGATAGCAAATGTAAAATCATGCTATGTCCAGTGTTTTAAATATAACGTCCTCCACGTGCAAAGTCGTATCTTCTCCCAGCGTAAACATTCTAAGTGTGTTTATCGGAATTGACCTGCCAGGTAAAGTATTTTTCTGTACCTATGTATATATAATAAAGTTAGATAGAGCCTAAAGAATTCATAATAAAATGTACAGCACCCTTCACAAGAACGGCGCTTTACGGTAAAACAAGGTTTTTCAACCCTGAAACATGGTTTTTCATTTTTGGTACATGGCAATGGCAACACTTGCACTGAAGGTAACTAGGTACTGCCGGTACTAGTGCATTATTATTATTACATTCCCATCTGCTTTTGAAATATGGCGCCCCGGCTAAACGTCAGATGTCAGTTTGTTTTGAATACAATCGGATAGTCCGCCCGGCGCTATGGAGGACCACGAGTATTACACGGAAAACGAGTCGTCCTATTTGACGCTATGTGCCGAGCCGACTATAATCGAAGGGCTCCGATTCGCGAAGGATTTGATCATAGTAAATGTGTTTTTGCGGTTTTTAATACAGTTCATATCGATGCCGAACTTTGTGAAACATATCCTGGCACTGCTGCTGGGCTCCTTTCTGCTATACAACACCGTGGGGTTCGCCTTCCTGTGGACTGCCGGTCTCACCGTCGGCTCCTACTTCCTCCTCATGATACTGACTCTGGTCATCAAGAAACACCGCGGAATTATTACCTCGGCGCTGGTGATGTGCTTCCTGCTCGAATCGGAGTTCCTGGTCGTCGACTCTAAGATGTGGCACCAGATCCGCGGCATTCAAATGATCGCGGCCATGAAGGTGATCTCGGTGGCGATAGACCTCGATAAGGGCTTTACCCTGGAGGCTCCGAGCCCTGCGGCGTACGCCGGTTATATCATGAGCCCCGCCAGTTGCGTGCTGGGGCCCTGGGTGTCTTTCCACAAATACAACGAATCTCTCGAGCGTAAATACCTCAACAGACAGTGGCTGAACAGCGTGCTGGTGAACACGCTTCTGTCTGTGTTTGCATTGTTTCTGTCCAACTGTTTCACCCATTGGTACATACCCGATGACAGCCTCAAGTGGCTGGTGGCCTATCGCGACGCGCAGAGCTTCCGGATGTCACATTACTTCGTGTCCACCTTATCCTCTGCTACAATGGTGGCTGGGGGTTCAGGAGAGAAGGAAGGAGGCTCGTGGGGCTATCCGGTCACTCGCCCGCTGCATATCGAGGCTCCACGCTCTCTTGTTCAAGTGGTCATCTACTGGAACATGCCCATGCACCAGTGGCTGAAGACCTACGTCTTCAAGGTGTGCCAACCATACGGCAAGTTTCTGGCCATCTTCGCTACGTACACAGTATCCTCTCTGCTGCACGGGTTAAACTTCCAACTGTCGGCGGCGCTTTTGAGCATCGGAATGTTTTCCTACGTGGAATATAAGATGCGCGCTAAGATCAGTAGCATCCTGAGTGCGTGCTGCCTGGTCAACCCTTGCAACAGATCTTGCGCTCACGTTCACAAAAGCGGCCGCCTGTTTGTGATGTGCATCAACTGTGCATTCTCGCTGCTGGCAATGGTGCACTTGGCGTACCTGGGCGTGATGTTTGAGGCTTCCCTAGCCACACAGGAAACAGGCTACTCGTACGTGCACACAATGAATAAGTGGGCCGAGTTGGGGTTCGCCAGCCACGTCGTGGCCGCAATCACCTATTTAATGTATATTGTTATTTGAATCTACATATCTGTGAATATTTTCTATTCTTTCTACGGCATCTCAAATCAAATTTAAAATTATTGGACATCGATTTAAAGATATACCTTTTGATATTGTTTTTGTAAAAATAACTTGCTCATTCTCGGCACAATATTCAATACGTGAAAACAGCCAATCTTATCTCTGAAGCAGCTAATTTATTTTATATTTTATAAGCCAATGATTTTATGGTTCCTTGACAACTTAGAATTATGCAATTTGACACCCTTTTGAAAAGTTATGAAAAGAAATATTGAAAAATAGTCCCTAACCTAATTCACAATATGGGAGGAGGGTTTGAGTACCACCCCGGAAATCATTTATTGGATAACCAACACCTCTACCATACGTCACCCTGTTTGGTGACTTAGCAGGGGTGCAGGATTCACGGGGTGAGGTTTGTCTGGGTCATGGCAGGTCGGATAGAGAGAATGGTTGAGGGAGTCCCTTTGACTTCTGCGGCCGTACTCTCTCGGATCATTGCCTTGCACCGCAGTGGGAGGAATGTATTCATACGTCCCCCACACACTCACCCCCAGATTCCTACCCACCCCTAATACCCTTTTCCTTCCCAGAACTTCCTTTCCTAAAAAGATCCTCCCCACGCATCCCAAAATACCTTGAGGGGAATTATTTTCGTCAGGGCCTCCAGTGTAACTTATTTTGTTATTTGTTTTTGGGATGTTATGCTGTGTTGCGCTTCCTCCTTCTTTAGACAATCTTTCGGATAGCGTCACAGTGTCCATCATCATAGCAGATCCGACAGATGTGTTGGCTAAAGAAGGAGGTAGCGCAACACGGCATAACACCCAAAAAAAAAATTACAAATATACTTTTGGCCGTGAAAATCTAAAAAATGTTTTAACGTAACCTATTTTATTTTTTTACTTTTAATGACTTCAAAGGAGGTGTTGAAGTTTCATGATTCTGAGTTTTCCGGTCACCAATTTTAAATGTACATATTAGTCAGTATTAATTTAAATCAAAATAATGATAAGTATTTATTATTGATGATTATTACAAGACAAGTAATATAGTCATAAATTACATAAAAACTAAAAGCATTTTGGGGTTCACGATAAATAAATTTCAGTATTTCAAATTTGTCAATTACGGAGCAATTCGTGTTGTACGAGTGAGGAAACTCAAAAGCCCGCAAATCATCCCATTTAACCTCTCAGGCCTTGGGCCTATTTTGTCGGAAAGTATAATATTTCCGCTTTGCAATAAAATCCAAATAAATGGAATATTTCTGAACGCATCCCAAAACTAAAAACTGTTTTTGAAAGGTTATGAAATCCCTTTTAATTTTTTTGATTCGAAATAAACATATAATTATTTTTAATGCAAACATAAAAAAAGTTGTAAAAAAACACACACCCATATTTTATTGTCAAATGTATTAAAAATTTTATCTTTAACTCCCTTTTATATTGTTACTAACTAACTAACCATCACGCGTTTCCCAGGGGTAGGCAGTGAGGACGGTCCGCCAAACAACTCGGTCTTGGCACACACTCCTTGTCTCGTTTACATTCATACATCGTCTCATACATGCTCTTCTATTATTCTGACTCTTGACATGGCCTGACTAAAGTATTTGATTCACTTGGTCATGCCATGTCTTTCTCGGGTGTCCCCGACTTCTACCATTCAAATTCGCTCTACATGAAAAATAGTAACTTTGAATATACTTTTTTATTGACTTTCAAAGGAGGTGTTGAAGTTGCATGATTCTGAATTGTCCGGTCGCACAAAACAATTTATTTAGTTTACAATTTTGTTCAAATGTTTTTTTAAAATTGCTTTAATGTTGAACTCCCAATGATTTAGATCACGAAACGCCACCGTTTTGTGGATAAGTAGACAATGGATTAAATAGCACAAGTAGAATTGTAGGTTAGGTTAGTTCAGGTTAGGAATGTGTCGAGTTCTGAGCTCTAGTAAGGGATTGGCTATTGAGAGACTCCAAGAGAATAACCTCTTCTCGCCAACTGGGACCACTTGTCTTGCACTCCATCTGTTAACACTGTATTGTTAATCGTACAAACATAGGACACACCAGATTGTTTCATTTAAAAGTTTGCACATCACTTATTATATTAGATCTGAATTCTACATACGGCTGCCTGATACAGGTGGTCTCTGGTATTCTGGGGTCTCTCCCAGGGCGAAGAGTATCTACAGTCGGTTTGGACTATGGAAATGTTTATATTAAAAAAATGTGAATGATAACATCCTTAATATGAATGAATAGAATAATTAATGTATTGTTTATTAAAAAAAGTGTGAATGTTCACATCCACAATATGAATGAATGGAATAATTAATGAAATTTTTTATTAAAAAGTGTGAATGTTAATATTCCTAATATGAATGAATAGAATAATTAATGTATTGTTTATTAAAAAAATTGTGAATGTGAACATCCTCAATATGAATGAATAGAATAATTAATGTATTTTTTTATTAAAAATTGTGAATGTTAACATCCCTAATATGAATGAATAGAATAATTAATGTATTGTTTATTAAAATGTGTGAATGTTAACATCCCTCATATGAATGAATGGAATAATTAATGTATTGTTTAATAAAAAAGTGTGAATGTTCACATCCTTGATATGAATGAATAGAATAATTAATGTATTGTTTATTAAAATGTGTGAATGTTAACATCCCTCATATGAATGAATGGAATAATTAATGTATTGTTTAATAAAAAAGTGTGAATGTTCACATCCTTGATATGAATGAATAGAATAATTAATGTATTGTTTATTAAAAAAAGTGTGAATGTTCACATCCACAATATGAATGAATGGAATAATTAATGAAATTTTTTATTAAAAAGTGTGAATGTTAATATTCCTAATATGAATGAATAGAATAATTAATGTATTGTTTATTAAAAAAATTGTGAATGTGAACATCCTCAATATGAATGAATAGAATAATTAATGTATTTTTTTATTAAAAATTGTGAATGTTAACATCCCTAATATGAATGAATAGAATAATTAATGTATTGTTTATTAAAATGTGTGAATGTTAACATCCCTCATATGAATGAATGGAATAATTAATGTATTGTTTAATAAAAAAGTGTGAATGTTCACATCCTTGATATGAATGAATAGAATAATTAATGTATTGTTTATTAAAATGTGTGAATGTTAACATCCCTCATATGAATGAATGGAATAATTAATGTATTGTTTAATAAAAAAGTGTGAATGTTCACATCCTTGATATGAATGAATAGAATAATTAATGTATTGTTTATTAAAAAGGTGTAAATGTTAACATCCTTGATATGAATGAATAGAATAATTAATGTATTGTTTATTAAAAAGTTGTAAATGTTAACATCCTTGATATGAATGAATAGAATAATGAATGTATTGTTTATTAAAAAGGGTGAATGTTAACTTTTTACCTGCGGCTGTCGTACATGTATGGATTTGGAAAGGCAAGATTCAAATCAAATTTTCGCAAAATGTCAAATAATACTCAACCCTCTTTACTTCATTCAGGTGAACAGAACAAAGTTCCCAATTCTCGGCAGCCGGGATCTCCCGGTATTAGTCCATAAGTAAATCTCTCACTTCGGTTTTGTTTATTTAATTTTATATTCCGTCTGAATCATAAGTTTTTACCATAATTTTGGTATGGGATTGTTCGGTAGTTAACGTATTTATATTGTTGTAATAATAAAATCCGAGATGTAAGAACAAGATATATGTAAGTGTTTATAAATAAAAAATGTCAAAATCGAGCCGCGCATGGTTGATATCTCGATGAGATGAATTATTGAGCGGTGTACGCGTTAACATCTGTAAGTTTAAGAATTATTAATGAAACTTATTAGTTTCGTAGCTAGTTCAAAATAAAAATCATTGAAGAAGAAGATAACACTAATAATATGAAAGAGAACAAGACACAGAAAAATAAAAAGATAACGATCAAACTGGGACTTGAACCCAGAAGCTCTCATCATACCGGAACAAACGCCTCTATCAATTGATTAACTGCGGGGCTTGCATTTTCATCAATTTGTCATTTTTGGCAATTTCAGAATTAACAATATTATCTTCAACTAATTTTTTCCGCATAAAAATGTTTATGATTTAGTAGTTTGGTAAAATGTATCAACTTTCTATTCTCTTAGTATTTTGCCTACAAATATACAGTAGAGCGTCGATTATCCGAACTAATTGGGAGACATGGGTGTTCAGATAACCGGTATTTTCGGATAATCGAGCCATTCATATATTGCGTACATATTACGAAACGGTGAATGAATACCATATTTAAATGTTTAATGACAAACACATGCATAGGTAGTGATATGATCCTTGCTTATTTTAGGACCAATGCTAATGGCCAAGTTGTAACCAAAGCTAAATGCTGTTTCGTGGCAAAGCTTTCAAATTGAGCCCCGTTTCGTCTGCATTGTAGACGTTTTCGAGAGTAGGCACGCGCGGGTCGGGCGGGCGTAGTAATTCGGATAAGCGGTCGTTCGGATGATCGACGTTCGGATAATCGACGCTCCACTGTATTACAAATAGTTGAAAATGTTAATAATTGGTTTTCGAGAATATTGTATTATTTGCCATTCCTCTGTATAATATCTGTATTGTTTTTAAATAATGACTTTACAATAATTAATAATATATCTTTGTATTGATTTTGTATTGATTTTGTGATATTTTACAATTTATCTTATAGGTTGATTTTGATTATTTTTTTTTTTAATCAAAAATTTATAAATTCTATGTACATAGGTACTTAATGGATCTTATGGATCGCCAAATAAAGTTGTATTACTTACATTTTCTTGTTAATTTATAACTTTATTAGGAATACTTTTACTTTAATTACATTTTATAAAACAGTTTATGTTTAAGCGCCGTCATTTTCTGACTGTATATTATTTGAGATAAGTGATATTACATTTTATATTGTCTTTCAGTATTTATATTGTTTTATGTACTTTATTAAAATTGTTAACTTAAGTCCAACTAAATTGTGAAGAAGCAATAAATTAATAATTCAGTTTATGTTAGGCCCATCATCTTCTGACTGTATATTATTTGCGATAAGTTATATTACATTTTATAAATCAGTTTATATTAGGCCATATCATCTTCTGATTGTATATTATTTGAAATGAGTTATATCATATTATATAAATCAGTTCATGTTAGTTCCCATCATCTTCTGAGTGTATATTATTTGAGATTTCTGAGTGTATATTATTTGAGATAAGTTGTATTACATTTAATTAATCAGTTTATGCCAGTCCCCATCATCTTCTGAGTGAATATTATTTGAGATAAGTTGTATTATATTTAATTAATCAGTTTATACCAGTCCCCATCATCTTCTGAGTGTATATTATTTGAGATAAGTTGTATTACATGTTATTTCAGTTCATGTTATAGGTGCTGTCATCCTCTGTGTATTATTTAAGATAAGTTAAATTACGAGTACATTTTATAAATAATTTTTAATTAAATGAAGACAATATTAGCGAAACTCAATCGAAAAAAGATATTGGCTCCACTGGGACACGAACCCGGGACCTTTGCTTACATGGCAAGTGCTCTACCACCTGAGCTACGGAACCCATATCAAATTAACTTTTAACTGTATCATACTTCGACTAAGAACCAGCCCCGGATCTAATGGGGGGCAAGCCGGGGCCCATGCCCCGGGCGGCAAGTTCAGAGGGCGGCCAAACTCAACTTTGACCACGGAATAAATAATAGTACAAGTAGAGAAATTTCACGGCCATATTAACTCGACTGATACCCAGAGCCCTGAGTGAGACGTGCTGCACGAACATTTATTATTCGCGAGGCGCGTAGGCATAGTTCAAAATACGCACCCGACCCGCTCGCCCGCAGGAACCACAGATCGCGGCAGCACGCGTCTGCTCTGGTTACCGTGCGTGCGAAAGAGATGAAGCTATATTCGAAAACTCCCTCGTCGATCTCTCTCCACGACAGTGTTTTGTTTTAAAAATGTGTCAAAAGTGTGTTGTTTATTTTTACTCTTTAGTACTTGTTGATCAACCGAAGGTACAATACTGATGTCATTAGTGTCGCATCAATAAATCTATCACAGTTCATCGATCGCTTTTCTGGGTAAGTATTTTATATAACTATCTTATGCTTTTTAAGTTACTATATTTATTTTTTAAACTCAATTTAATACTTGCAATCACTTACGTCGTCAATTCGTCATTATTCAAACTTACGTAAAATTTTTACGTCGTTGTGCGTGTCATGATTTGTTTATTACACGATGGCAGCCATCATATGACTGAGAAGAAAAACAGCCTTTTTATTTCAGCTTTTATTTAAATACAATGCAATGTAGCAGTTTAAAACGAATAAGCAGCCATAACCGTGCTGCAAAGGGCACCTGTATTTACCATTATTATTACTTTTTGCGCGTTTACTTCTTTTGCGTTATTCATAGCCGTCGACGGCACGTAAGTAGGTAGTAGGTACCTATAACTCGGGCGGTTGCCACACGCGCGGCTGTCATGCACTCATCGATATCATTACTCCCCGGCGGGGAGTCCCTGCTCGTAAATTGAAGTGTTAGTGAAATTATAGTCAAATCTTAGTACGTACCTACGTTGCGTTGAGTTGAAAATTTAATTGTTCCATGCAATGATCTTGTTTCCCGGTCGATTTATTTACTAAAAATATTTATTAGATTGACATGTTTTCAACAAGGAAGTTTATTATTTTTGTTTACAGGTTGTAATTATAAGCGCGCCAAGGAAAAGGCTATCGGGAGCGGAATATAGAAAAATGGCTAAATATAAGGAGTTGCAGGGAAAACAATGTGCAGATAATATGAAAA
Source organism: Limnephilus marmoratus (assembly GCA_917880885.1). Classification (NCBI taxonomy): domain Eukaryota; kingdom Metazoa; phylum Arthropoda; class Insecta; order Trichoptera; family Limnephilidae; genus Limnephilus; species Limnephilus marmoratus. The sequence continues at coordinate 1,730,427 of OU862930.1, forward strand.
ATTGGCTTCGCAGAGGGGGTGATCCGTCAGTAAGTGCTGCAACTTCCGAAGTTGATATTGAGTTAGAGGATGTTTCTGGCACTTTGCCCGATCAAACGGATCAAGATTTTTCACAGTCTGATTTCACAGTGCAAACTCCACCATCTTTATTGATGTGCGAGGAGCAACCTGAGCAACATGAAAAAACAAAGCCAGAATACGAAGGATCTAAATCCCCGCACTCGGATTCGGATGAACTGCAAAAACTCGGATTTGATTTGATGGACCCAAGCAATTGGCCAGGGGTTGAAAAAATGACTGACCAACAACGGTCTTTCTTTAGCAATCAGGCTGTATTATTAGCAGAAAATCACCCAGAAAACATTGAATTTAGATCTACTGAACGCAATGGCAGACATTTAACACCTTCTATGTGGTACAGGACGTTGGCTAATTGCGAAAGGGTTAAAAGATCTTGGCTTATATTTTCTAAGACAAAAAATGCAATTTTTTGTGCGTGCTGCAAGATTTACCAGAAGCCGTCTTCTACCGCCACATCTGCATTATGTTCTACAGGGTTTATTAATTGGAAAAAAGTTTCAGAGAGATTAACTGAACACGGGGCAACTCAAATGCACAAAGAGTGTATGATCAAGTGGACGGTGGCGGGTTCAACAAATGAAATCATGCCAGGGTATTGATCAAGACATTGAGAGAGTAATTCACTCAGAGAAAGAAAAATGGAGACAGATCCTACGTATTGTTATGGACGCTGTATTGTATCTATCCACAAACTGCCTTTCTTTTCGCGGGTCCCACGAAACTCCTAGCGATCTCATCACTCAATATCCTCAGCCTAGTCAAGGTAACTTTTTGAACTTAATTTCCCTGCTCGCCAAACATAATTCAACCCTTAAGTTTCAATTAGAACACTTAAAAAAGGGACAAGTATCATATTTATATGGCCAGCATCCATAAAGGAGTACAAGCCAGGATTGCAGAAAGGAATGAGCTGGCCGAGTTCGTACCGTGCTTGGCTCACTCCTTAAATCTTGTAGGTGTTCATTCGGCCTCATCATGCCAGGAAGCTATTAACCTATTTGGACTGATTCAAAAAGTATATTGCTTTTTCGTTGGCTCCACTACTAGGTGGGACATTATGAAAAAATACGTTAAAACAAATTTAAAAGGAAGTAGTCAGACAAGATGGTCGGCGAAACATGTTGCTGTGAATGCCCTATTAAATAATTTGCCAGAAATAGCGGTAGCCTAAGATGAAGTTAAGCAAACTTCTCGTGCTCCAGAAGCTAAGTACGAGGCAAGTAATCTCTTAACTGCTATAAAGGATTTTAAATTTATTCTTAATTTAACTATTTGGGCGAATATTCTCCGCGAAATTAATAGAGTGAATATAGAAATTCAGAAGGAAGATATTATCCTTGCCCGTTCGGTTGCACTAATGGATAGTCTGCTCAAAACTTTGCAAAAAATGAGACAAAATCCAATGGAATATTGGATAAAAGAAGCTGAAGAAGTTGCTGAAAAAAGTGGTGTTGACCCTATTTTGCAAAACAAGCGAATTCCAAAACGTAAAAAACATTTCGATGAGAAGTGTGAAGACGAATTGCAAACACTCCAACCTATTCAACTATTTTCTAAAAAGAAATAATGATGGTATTTGATCGAATCATATCAGAAATTAAAAAGAGGTTTGATTGTGCTACCATGCTGAATTTGAATTTTGCTTTTCTTAATGGTACTAATATTTTGAAAATGACAGTTGAAGAACTGCAAAAGTATGGAGCAGATCTGGCTCGAAAATACGAGCGAGATTTAAGCGCCGTTGAATTCTGCCAGGAACTTTACGTTTTTAAAGAACAAGCTCCGCTTTTATTTGGTGATATAGAGAAGGCTAACGGTTTCTATCTCTTGCAACAGATCTATGCGCATGATTTGCAGGATGCTTTTCCTAATATTTGTATTGCCCTGCGAATTTACTCTACGCTTCCTACTACATCCGCAAGCTGCGAGCGAAGTTTTAGCAAACTAAAACTAATTAAAAATTATTTGCGATCTTCTATGAGCCAGGAACGCTTATCGAATCTTGCAATCTTAGCGATAGAACATCGAATTACACACGAGCTAGATTATGACAAGGCCATAGATTTATTTGCTGAACAAAAAACTCGAAGAGTAAAATTGTAATTTCAAATGCAATAATATATTTGATTTTTATTTTTACTATACATATTTTTATTTTAAATCCTATCCTATTCTGTGTATAAAATATTATATCCTACAAGTTTATGTCTATATACATATCTGTAAATAAATAGGCTTAACACAAAAAGAGCACCTATGGATGCATTATTTCCGGAAGGCCTATGTAGGCTATGTCCAAATTTCAATCAATTAGTGGACATCTGATAGCTGAAATTATAATAAGGATGATAAAGGTTAAAATAAATATAGATACCTAAGTGGGCGGGGGCGGCATTTTTCAGTTTTTGCCCCGCCTAAAAAAAAACGAAGATCCGGGGCTGCTAAGAACTACCAACATTATCGTCATTTTCTTAATGCACATATTATTAGCTGCTCTCTTTATATATGATTACGAACTAAATGCTGTCTAGATAGTGTCTGAATAATTTTTTATCCATTTTATTTTTAATACGCGACATCTATTGATTTTTCTGCAAGTCTAGGATGAATTTTAATTTTTAACTTTATGAGAAAAATTATAATTATAATTTTTACGCACAATTAGAAATGCCACAGAGCCGAACCCTCTGATATGAAAATATCTGGAGTCGGTGAATTATATTCCCATTTGGTCTCTAGTGGGTTGACATGTTGTTCTTGTATTGTTTTGTATTTATAATACTTATATAGTGCAATTGCATAACGTGGATTCACTAGATGATCATTTGGGGAAGTGTATGAAAGGGTTTAGTTTTTCCTTCTTTTTTTTTTTTTTTTTTTTGGGGGGAAAATTTAACCCGGACATTTAAATCTGGTGCGTAAAATTTAAAAAATATTATAATTTGAGATTTTACTCATAAAATTAAAAATAAATTTTATAAATCAGTTTATGTTAGGCCTCAATTTCTTCCGACTGTATATTATTTTAGATAAGTTATATTACATTTTATCATATTTTTAGGCCAATGTTAGGCCGTGGTTAGGCCCATCATCTTGTGACTGTATATTTTTTGAGATAAGTTATATTTTACATTTTATTAATCCGTTTTTTTTTACATTAACTCCACACAGGAGGCCCTGAGGAAAATAACTTCCCTCAGGGCCTATGTCTTCTTTGAAGATGCTGTGTGGAGGGTCTTTTAGAGGAAAGGAAGGAGTGAACACGGGTCTTGAAGAGACCCATGTTGTAGGAGGGAGGAAACACAGAGGCCGGCAAATCGTTCCACAGCCGAGCCGTTGAACTCAAGAACGAGTCATAGAAACGATCCGTTCTCATGTGACTAATGTCAACCGTGTACAAATGTTGGGCGCGTGGTTGGCGTGTTTCCCGACTATGCACCGGTGCCGAGGGGATCAATGACACTAGTTCCTCGGAGCATCTTCCATGTTCATGTTAGACCCCGTCATCTTCTGACTGTATATTATTTAAGATAAGTTGTATAACATTTTATTAATCAGTTGTTAGGCCCCGTCTTCTTCTGACTGTATATTATTTGAGATAAGTTATATGTATTACATTTTATAAATCAGTTTCTGTTAGGCCTCATCATCTTCTGACTGTATATTATTTAGAATAACTTATATTACATTTTACAAATCAGTTTATGTTGGGCCCGACTGTATATTATTTGAGATAAGTTATATTACATTTTAGTTCATGTTAGACCACATCATCTTCTGAATGTATATTACTTGACATAAGTTATATGATATTTTATAAATCAATTCATTTGATCCCATCATCTTCTGTGTATATTATTGGAGACATTTTTAATGTTTTAATCTCGACTCTATTTTAAGACTTAGCATCTATCTATTTATATAAAGAAGAGTGTCTGTGGCGAATGTATACAAACCTGCAGTTTTATTTCGATACTGATGAAATTTTGCACACTTGTCCTTCAAAACAAGAGGAAGGTCATTGTCTCTGTGTAAATCCCTGCAACGCCGGGGACTTCAACTAGTTCTTAATATTATTCTTTTGAAAATAAATACAATAAGGAATAAATACTGCTTTCATATTTAGCACCCAACTAGCAAATCCTATTTCTTATTATAAAGGCGAAAGTTTGTATGGATGTATGTTTGTTACTCTTTCACGCAAAAAATACTAAATAGACTTTAAAAATTCTTTCACTAATAGAAAGCTACCTTATTTGTTACTAATATAGGCCGTATATATTGGTAAGCTCTGGCATTATGAAATTATTTATTATACGTTTATTGTCCGGACGAAAAGCAAAGCGTCGCTTGGTAACTATAAGTAATTATTTGACGTGTGCTGTCATTTTGTTTAGGTTACTATGGAGATCCCTTTGATAGTTCGATCCCTTTATACCAGTGATTCCCAAAGTGGTCCAGGTGGACCCCCAGGGGTCCACGTCAGACTCGACGGGGGTCTACGTTGGCGTAATAAGAAAATGGGGGTCCACAAGTTGAATGTGGGGGTCCACGAAAATTTATCTGGGTTCGATAGTAACTAACTAACTAACCATCACGCCGTTTCACCGCAGGGTTAGGCAGAGAGGACGGACCGCCAAACAACTCGATCTTGGCACACACTCCTTGCCTCGTTCACATTCATCAAAAATGTTGGCTAGGCTTTATCTACCAATGTAGGCAGATAATACACTACTAAAAAAAAATAAGGGAGCAAAAAAATCCAAATTTCGGTGATTTTTGTAAAACGACCCCAAAGTTTCAATAAATTATACCCTTTCTTCCATGCCAAAAAATTCATGAAAATCATTAAAAAAACCTAGTCCTGTATTTCCCACCTTAAGAGAAGTGTAGCTCAAAATGTAGTTAAAGCTTCAAAATGCTTTTTTTAAAGTCTCATTATGACCAATTTTCACCAAAATATACAGCCTGTCAAAAATCACCGAAAAATTTGGATTTTTTTATTCAATAGTTATACTAACAATTTATGAAATAAAAATTAAAAACATTTTTTTTGAGTAATCTACATGTATTTCCCTCCTAAGTCTGTAATCATATTATTTTAATGAATAGAACACAAGAAAATACACTATTTTTTTTTTATTTATACCACTCCGAATTTAGCGTTGGAACTCAGCTGCGACGCAAATTTCCATCGTTAGATCTAATCTTCACATTTTTTGACGAGTTTTGGGAATGTGGTAGAAATGTAGCAGCAGGGGGTCCACCGAAATCAGTAAAATTTTGAAAGGGGTCTACGAGAAAAATAAGTTTGGGAACCTCTGCTTTATACTAATCTACACTAAAATTATAAATGCGAAACTGTGTATTTGATTGTTATAGGTGGCACGCGAGCTGTTTGAAAAATGAATGTAACGGGTAAGGAGGGGGGGGGGAGTGGAATGGGGATAGGGAAGGTGGAGGAGGCGGAGTGGGAACCCCCCTAATACTATGCGAGCGAAGCCGGGGGCAAAAGCTAGTGAATAATAACTAAGCAATCAAAAGTGTATGAAATCGATTGTGGCTATTTATAATGGTGTATTGAGGCCTTTCCATCAACATTCTAGTATTTATTAATTATTGAGTTAGTTTATGCTACATTCGTATCTGAGATCTTAATGACTGTAAAGTTCAACGTTTACATTGTTGTAAACGGAAGTGGCGCCATCTGTTACTTTAAAAAAGAACCATTATTTCAAACAGCATCACCGGTAAGAAAATTACAAAAAGAAAACGAACATAACTTGGAATTTTCCAGTTTCAAAAACTTTAATACAATTTCCCAACCCAAGAAATTTTTCAGAAAAAAATATCTTTTTGGCGTTTAGTTTTTCGTAACTTTATGCACAAAAATTAACACATCAAATAGCAGTCTCTTTTATTGGAATCCTTATTCATCCCATAGCTGTCCAAGGGCGGATCCAGCTTTGGCGCAAGGGGGAGGTCACATAGCGGCAGGGGGGGGTCACGTAGTCGTGGTCAAGTCGCAAGAAGTTATAATTTAATTTACAGTTACACACGTTAGTACAAATACAATTTTGCGACAAGTTCAAACGTGTATTGTTTTTGTTATGATTAGTTTGTGACACACACTCTAACGAATTGGTTTGTGTTATCATTCAGTTACTATTACTCTTTTGTTGTGTATACAGATTAAAATTTTCTGTTAGTCATGAGCCCTAGAAAGTATAAATGTTTGACGATTGCTGAAAAGAAGAAGTTAATCGAAAAAGTAGAGGAAGGTGAGAAGAAAAGTGATGTTGCAAAAGAATTTAAGATTCCTCTGAGTGCTCTCTCAACCATAACAAAGCACAAGGAGAAAATTAATGCTGCTCAAACTGCTGGAGTACGGAAAAGAAATACTAAAGGTGAATTTCCTCGTCTGGAAGAAAGCCTGGTCATTTGGCTAAGACAGTGTAGAGGACAAAAAGTGTCTGTTAGCGGAAACTTGTTGAAGGAAAAAGCAAAAGAGTTTGCGTCTATTCTAAGCATCAAAAACTTTGCGGCAAGTGAAGGGTGGCTTACAAATTTCAAAAAGAGAAATGGAGTTATGTTTAAAAAAGTTTGTGGGGAAAGTGGAAGTGTTGATGATGCAGTTTGATTAGATTGGCACGGTAAATTGAAGACGTTCTATCGCAATGAATACATCATACCGAAGATATTTAATTTATTACCTGACAATATAAAGAAATGTAATTCTATGAATAAGGTTAAATATATGGTGAAAAATTGGTTATCGGAAAAAAAAAATTATATTGATATTGATATGTATAAAAAAAAATGTTGAATCTGTAGATATAAGATGTAAATTTTAGATGTAAAAATCTATATGTAATTAAAATATAAGCACCTGTTGACAAGCCAATTCAATTGGCTTAGCAGGACTTGTTTGTTGATTTTAATAAAATAAAAAAATTGTTAAGCTCGTTTTAGAATCTCTCGACAAGCAGCTAACTGCAAATATCACGGTTCTGACAGCTATTTTACTGTTGACAAGGCATGGAGAGCTGTAACAGCAGCTAACTGCAAATATCACGGTTCTGACAGCTATTTTACTGTTGACAAGGCATGGAGAGCTGTAACACCCCTAACGATTCTCAACTGCTTCAAAAAATTGTTAAGCTCGTTTTAGAATCTCTCGACAAGCAGCTAACTGCAAATATCACGGTTCTGACAGCTATTTTACTGTTGACAAGGCATGGAGAGCTGTAACACCCCTAACGATTCTCAACTGCTTCAAAAAATTGTTAAGCTCGTTTTAGAATCTCTCGACAAGCAGCTAACTGCAAATATCACGGTTCTGACAGCTATTTTACTGTTGACAAGGCATAGAGAGCTGTAACACCCCTAACGATTCTCAACTGCTTCAAAAAATTGTTAAGCTCGTTTTAGAATCTCTCGACAAGCAGCTAACTGCAAATATCACGGTTCTGACAGCTATTTTACTGTTGACAAGGCATGGAGAGCTGTAACACCCCTAACGATTCTCAACTGCTTCAAAAAATTGTTAAGCTCGTTTTAGAATCTCTCGACAAGCAGCTAACTGCAAATATCACGGTTCTGACAGCTATTTTACTGTTGACAAGGCATAGAGAGCTGTAACACCCCTAACGATTCTCAACTGCTTCAAAAAATCTGGTTTCTTAAAAGAAGATCGGGAAAATCTTCCAATACTTATGGATGATGAAGAACCAGCAATAGAACCATTAATTGACATCAGCAGTGTGAGTTTTCTTGACTTTGTTCAAGTGGATGAAGATGTTGCTGTCTCAAGTTCACTAACCGATGGCAAAATTTTATCTGCGACAGATACTAATAATGAAAAAAGTAACGATGAAGATGAGGACGATACTTCAGAACCTTTGGCAGAAGTGTCAGTTAAGGAAGCAAGATCCTCATTTGATACCTTACAAACCTTCTGTCTACAAAACGAAAGTGATGAAAAAGCATTTCAGGCACTTTTTCTCTTAAAAAAAATTATTGAGAAGTCTGAGCAACAGAAATGTGCTTTGAAGCAAACCAGTATAACAGAGTTCTTTCTTTGGAAAGATTAATTAATTCACATTATGATTACATGTATGTACACGAATGTACCTATAAACTTTTGTCATTGTTATAGAATAGGAGTTAATAAATAATAATTGATCAACACTTAAGAATTCCAAGTTTTATTTATTTACTCTCACAAATTTCGAACCATTTGATATTTCAAACACTCGATAATTCGTAATATTTTAAGAGTCCCTCGAGTTTCGAATTATCGAGAGTCGACTGTAATAGATACAAGCAAAAAGTAGGTAGGTAATTTTGATAATAATAGATACAAAAAATATATGAAAACATTATGTTTAACAATTTTAATAACTGGTCCACCCAGGTCCTGGACCCAGTCCAGGGGGAGGGTTCATGACCCTCCCCCCCCTGGATCCGCCCTTGTAGCTGTCTTGTAAAACAGCTTGTTCAACTTTTCTTCTTTGGCCAAATGCAACATCTAATTGGCTTTTTAATGGCAACTCAAGTGCTCTGCGCAGCAGAGAAAACCCTAAATAACATTAGATCATAATATAAATGCATAATAATATACTGAATTATCAGCAGAATCGATTCTAGCATTACTTATTAATACAAAACCATGTCAATAGAATAAATAACTAGAGATAATTAATTTATAACCATAACTATATTTTATAACATTAGTATTAAATTATCTATAGACATTTTACTGTTTGTATGCTGATGATGCGGTGCTGGTTTCTAACAATATGGAAGATCTACAGTCTCTCGTGTCTAGGATGAACTAAGTATGTATGAAGAATGAGTTAATGATGAATGTAAGTAAGTCTAAAGTCATGGTGTTTGAAAGAGAGAGTACGAAAACAGTATGCAACATAGTTGTGAATGATGAATACTTGGAGCAGGTGGATGAGTTTGTGTATCTGGGTAGTATGTTTACTCAAAGAGTGTGTGCCAAGACCGAGTTGTTTGGCGGTCCGTCCTCTCTGCCTACCCCTGCGGGGAAACGGCGTGATGGTTAGTTAGTTAGTTATTTTACTGTTTAATAACATTTACAGAGTTTTGAGGGCTACAAAATATAAGTAGAAAAGCAGTGTGAAGACATCCGTCCCTGAGCCAAACGGCGCCTGACACAAGTAAAAGCCTCAAACGCGCTGTATTAGGTATTGTAAGCGCCTTCGGGGTGAACTGGTTCAATTGCGCCAGCACAGGACCCGGTCCTTTGGTTCCAGAGGGATTTAGGTTGTGTCAATTAGCTTTGATGCATGATTTGTTCAAGTTTAACTTCTAAAAGATAACCTGGTCGATTAGGTCACCGACCTATTCACACTGATTAGGTCACCGACCTATTCACACTGATTAGAGCGCTGCTTAAAATGCTCAGGATTCCATGGACAGCCTTATGTACAAATGTGTCCATTCTGGAAGAGATAGGCATCCACAGTAGGCTTTCAACTATCTGTCTACAACGTATCTTACAATACTATGAACACTGCTCACTAAACTGAGGACTCCAACTTGGAGAAACTCATAGTCACTGGCAAAGAGGAAGGTCACTAATGTGCTGGAGTGACCAACTATCACTGGCATCTGGTACTATAGTGTCCTTGGCTCTCCACGCAGCACAGAGCCGCGAGTGGAGGAACCTTGTCCATCATGGAAATTGGAGTAGGGATCACGATACTCAGCAATAAGGAACCAACTTGAGAAGAAGTGCATTGCACCAACTATTGACTCAAGTTTATGGATGTATCTCAACGTTTCCATTAAAGTACGTATTGATCAAAGTTGAAACAACAGATTTGTGTCGGTCGTAGTATTCTCTATCGATGTCCACCGCGAGCACGCACATCTTTCCGGTAACGCGGGCACAAGACCCGGCGGCATCAAGCAGAGCGGCACAGAGAAGGGCGGGTTTAGAAATGTGACTTTCAGAATTCATATTAAAAAAGTAAGCTTCTAAACCGTGCACGATGACAGTTTGAGCGGTCTTTCTCCAAGTGTGTAATAAACAACACTTGCTTAAGATTTGTGGCCAGTTCAGAGGATATGCGAATGTTATTCTGCGTAAGATTTGTTTATCTTTCGGAATGGAAGAATCCAAGGTGTCCGGTATCGGTCCCATCAGCGTTTTGGACATGAAGATAACGTATCCGCGGGAGGCGTTCGTGAGCGCATGTCTAAAGGCAAACTCCGCTCTGGCGTCTTTACTTCCAACGAGTAAATGTATTTCTATATTCTTCGGCTTCATCTCGTCAGCAGCAAGGCACAGGGCAACACCTACAAAATAACAAATTCAAACTTTGTTGTTTCGTTTGACAGTTTTGCGTGATTTGACGTCGGGCGAAAAGCCCGCCAAGTGAACCAATTGATAAAGCAGTTTTCTGTTCGTCTGCGACGTCTACTTCATCCAAATATTATGGCTATTCAATATGTGTGTTTTCGAGAGCATGATCATAAATAAACCGGTTCCATGCCAACTCAGAATCAAGTCAAATCAACACCTTTTTGAAAAGTGATTAAAAGCTACGAATTTTTTTTTTAAATAGCCCATAACCCTAACCTAACGTAATCTATTTAACCAATTTCTTATATATTTTTTCAACACTTTTAATGACTTTTCAAAGGAGGTTCTGAGTTGATTTCATTCTGAGTTGTCCGATCACCAAATAAACCACAAAGATCTCAGACCTAGACCCTAGATTCGCATATGCCACTTTCAGACTTTTCAGTTTTAGTTTATCAACTTTTATGGAAACGTCTACTGTAATTAATCCCGCAACTATTTCGAAAAAATATGGTTTAATGCAATGTTACGGGCATTTTTGTTTTTGTATAAATCTAAACATCATACCATCCGACATGATCCAACCATTTTTTCATTGAAGAAGATGCCATGATCGTAAATCGGAGGTACGTCTAATAAACGTCTACTTTCGCCCCCAGGGAACGATAAATCGCAAGCTAGTTGAAATATATGTCGAATAGGCGTGAAACTCGAATAATGACTCAGACTTGAACAACAAAAGTTGATGAAAGAGTGTTCATCACGGTTGTATCTTGCATAAATATACCAAACCACCCACGTCTCTTGTCAAGCTAAAATTGAAACGTCTGAATTTCTGAATGAAGCCATAAATCATTACCATAAAGTATACGACTCCATACGGCATAGAGGAAGAAAATTCGATTCTTTGTCGCTAATGTCATGTCGGTTTACGACGCGTCGCGGCATTTAGCGCATTTTGTTGAAAATACGGTCATGTAGGTGTAAAACTATTCTGAAATTAATTACCTACCTTAAATACGTGCGCAATACTATTAAATTATTAGCAAAATGTGATAAAGTGCGGGTGAATAGTTTGTCGTCGCGGAGTGAACGCCATTTTCCTCTGAACTGTCACAAGCCGACATCCGTTTGACTGATACAAATTGTGAGTGAAGTGCGGTGAACGATGGCCAGCCCGTCTCCCCAGAGCAGCCCGATGCCTCCGCCGCAGGCTCCGAGCCCCATGGTGCCCCCTGCGCAGAGCCCGGCGCCTCCGCAGTCACCGCACAGCCCCTACAGCCAACACATGAACGGCCCCCCGCCGCACCAGATGATGGGGCATCAGGGCCACCAAGGTCCCTCGCAGCACCCGGGCATGCCTCAGGGTCCCCCGCACGGCCAGGGGCCTCAACACCAAGGTCAGGGGCCTCCGCACCAAGGACAGGGCCCTGCGCATCAAGGCCAAGGGCCCCTGCATCAAGGACAGGGCCCCCCTCACGGCCAGGGCCCTCCGCATCAAGGCCAGGGTCCCCCGCACGGATATCCTCAGCACCAAATGGGGCACATGTCACCCGGACAGGTAAAAACAATCATGACGTAGTTAGGTCTGTTGACAGAGTTTGTTGTTGAGTTTTTCTTTTGCCCCGTTTAATTTATCTTTGTCTTACTAACCTATTTTTTTGCATTTTGTTTTTCCTGTTAAGCACTAGCATACTGCTTACTAACAATGTATGCAAGGACACTGGAGGTCTAGATTTGTTCAAAATAAATAACTGTAGCTTCGTTTAATAAAAAAAAGGTAATTGTTCGGAACAAACGTCAACTGTTAATACGCACTTTTTTTGTAAAACTTTTAGATTCTTCTTAATTACCATAAAAGACAACTATTTGCATTCGGGGAGGTTGAAAATGTTACGTTTTTAATTTTATTTACGTAAATTGAAAATTTGCTTTCACACTGTCAAATCACTCTGTTTGCAGTTCGGAACAAACGTCAACGGTTTAAACGCATTTTTTTTTGATAAAACTGTTAAAATTAAGATAATATACACAAGCCCGCTACACAAACCCTGCTTTGCCAGACATACCATTCAAAAACGTAGGCTGTTTTTTAAAGTAAAGATAACATACACAATCCCATTACATAACCGTTGACGTTTGTTCCGAATATTTACCAAAAAAAATTAGAATCTTGCGAGAGCCTTGAAGGAGTAACCATCAGTTACTTATACCAGGGCGGGTAAGAGGTGGATAACCTCCACTGTTGACAGATAGTGTAAAATTTAGACGTACCACTAATAGATCTGTTGTAATGGGAAAGGAGTTCTACATGGAACTCCAAAATTATATCTTTGTATATATTATTATACATAGTATAAAATGAAGTCGCTCCCGCTGCCTGTGCGCTTATATCTTTTAAACTACACAACGTGTTTTCATGTGGTTTTCACCAATAGATAGAGTGATTCATGAGGAAGATTTTTTAGGTATGTAATTTGTCAAGGTTTTGTGTAAATTGGTTGAATGTATGATATATCTGGCCAAGCGGCAGCGGGCAGTGGGCTGGCAAATGGGCGGTGTGGATTTGATTTAACAGATGGCATTGGTTATAAAGGTTGGGTAATGGCGTGGCGTTATGTTTCGTTAGCCACAGCAACGTGTGGCCGGGTCTGCTAGTAATTTATATGTCAACAAACTTTTGGTGGGAAGGGTTCTACCTCGAATGTGTGGGAAGGCATCGCTGTCAATTTTTTTTTAATGAATATTGTTCACCAATCTCTTTGTAAGGGTCCTATCTATTATGTATAAAACATAAATAAAATAATTATCTACGTATACGTGATACATATACGTGATACGTATACGTGATAATTATCTATGTATTCGTGGTAATCTTCTTATCCCATGTCTTTTACGGAAGTATATTTTATGAAAATGAAACTTACGTTGTGGGTAAACTTTCAAAATCACGGGTCACGCTTAATACAAATATTTTTTCAGAAAAAACCATTTTATACACCTTAATTTCTGTAAAAGAAAACTATTTGCATTCGGGGCGATGGAAAATATTGCATTCAAAATTTCAATTACGTAAAATGAGAGTTAGCTTTCGTCGTATGAGTTTGTGGCCATTAGTGCGAATTGAAATTTGAAATACAGAATTTTCCAGCGCCACGAATCCAATTAGTTGTCTTTTACAGAAATTAAGGTGTAGGAGTAAAACCTCTTGTTTCATTCTGACATGACTAGTGTCCGACCGAAACTAGTTTTTACGGCCGAAACCGAAACCGAAATTGAGTTTGGGCTTCGGTCTCAGGTTCGGCCGAAACCGAAACCGAAACTTCCATATAAGGTCATGTTTTCGTGAAAAAAAATAGTCAATCTTCAAATAGTCAAATAGTCAGCCTTTATTTTTAAATCATATATTAATCATTCAGTCTCTGATATTTGAATTAAAAATAAACATAACATAATTATCACTCCTTATTTCAAATAAATTATTTATGCTTTTTGAAATCGTACTCGTAAATCGCTTCGTAAATATTATTTAAAAAAATAGTAGTTATTACCTATTTTATTTATTTATTAAGCGCCCAAAGGGCTTTTACATGTTTGGTAGTGAAATAATAAAAATAAAATTAGATAAAAAAGCATTAACATTAATAACAAATAACATAAAATAAAAAGAAGAAAACAAAATTACTTTTTTGAAGTCTAATTTATTTAGGTACACTAAACAAAAAATACTCTTTCATCTGAAGAACAAAATAATTTGGGGGACGGGAATGGGTACCGCCGCCCCGGGAACCTTTATTGGATAACCAACACCTCTGCCATAGGTCACCCTAAGTGGTTCGCTACGTTTGGTGATTAAGCAGGGGTTCCCGGGTTCATGGGATGAGGTTTGTCTAGGTCTTGAAGGTGGATGACCAAGACACACTGAACCCCAGATTAGTGTTGAGTACCTCATACAAGAGGCACTTCAAATGTCCCATTCAAACACGTAAAATGTCCCCCCACCTCACAAAATGTATTTGTACCAACTCTTTGTCTTTGTATTACTACAAATGTCATGTCACGTTGTCGCGTACGGGACAAATATGAAGGGAGGACAATTATGAGGTGGGACAATTATGAGGTGAGAGGTGGTTGGTTTATTGGACTACATTCATGTCATGTCTATGGGACAAATATGAGGTGAGGTGCGAGGTAGTTGTTGTATTGGACTACATGTCATATCACGTAGTCACGTATGGGACAAATATGAGGTGAGGTGGTTGGTGTATTGGACTAAATGTCATGTCACGTACCGTATGGGACAAGCGTATGAGGCCTTTTTCATATCCATCTTTTGTATTACACAAATAAGAAACCCGGGAGGCAGGTATGCATACCGCCGCCCCGGGAACCATTTATTAGATAACCAACACCTCTGTCATAGGTCACCACAAGTGGTTTGCTACCTATGGTGACTTTGCAGGGGTGCCTGGGTTCATGGGATGAGGTTTGTGTAGGTCTAGGCGGCGGATGCGTCTGCTGCATGGCAGGCCGGATCCTGAGAGAGTGGTTGAGGGAGTCCCTTTGACTTCTCCGACCTTACGCCTTGCACAACTGGGGGGATGGATTAATACGTCCACAGCATCCCCAAATATGACATAGGGTCTGAGAGGAATTATTTTTCTCAGGGCCCCCGGTGTGGAGCTAATGTAAGCGAAAATATTTTGTAACACCTCACCTCTCACCTCAAATGAGGTGGGACACCTCAACACCTCATTTCGATATTTGAGTACCTCATACAAACTCATCCTGATGTCGTGTCCTACCCAACACTACCCCAGATACCTACCCACCCCTTAACCTCTAATTGGTTTTGGTTCATCCTGAACCTTCCTCAGGGGTGAATAAAAATATATTGAACATAATACAGATGTACATGGTATTTAAAAGAAAATTAGAAAAGTCAATATGAAGCAAGGAAATGTTAGCAGATACTATGAGAGCCATGAAAAGTCAAGAGAAGCAAGAAGAAGCAAGATACAGCCAGAAGAAGATGTAAGCTAAGAATGAACGAACCAAGTGATCCGTGAAGATACAAGAAGAGCCAAGAGAGACGAGAAGAAGCAAGAAGAGATAAGAAAATCCGAGAAGAGGCAAGAAGAAGGAAGGCATAAAGAAAAGGGAAAAAATATTATACTTGGTCACCATGATACAGGCAGCTGCCTAGTATGGTGACCTAATGTATCTTCTATAGTAAATATTATACTTGGTCACCATGATACAGGCAGCTGCCTAGTATGGTGACCTAATGTATCTTCTATAGTAAATATTATACTTGGTCACCATGATACAGGCAGCTGCCTAGTATGGTGACCTAATGTATCTTCTATAGTAAATATTATACTTGGTCACCATGATACAGGCAGCTGCCTAGTATGGTGACCTAATGTATCTTCTATAGTAAATATTATACTTGGTCACCATGATACAGGCAGCTGCCTAGTATGGTGACCTAATGTATCTTCTATAGTAAATATTATACTTGGTCACCATGATACAGGCAGCTGCCTAGTATGGTGACCTAATGTATCTTCTATAGTAAATATTATACTTGGTCACCATGATACAGGCAGCTGCCTAGTATGGTGACCTAATGTATCTTCTATAGTAAATATTATACTTGGTCACCATGATACAGGCAGCTGCCTAGTATGGTGACCTAATGTATCTTCTATAGTAAATATTATACTTGGTCACCATGATACAGGCAGCTGCCTAGTATGGTGACCTAATGTATCTTCTATAGCAAATGTATTATTTATGTAACATGTACTTGGAAATAAATAAATATTATACTTGGTCACCATGATACAGGCAGCTGCCTAGTATGGTGACCTAATGTATCTTCTATAGTAAATGTATTATTTATGTAACATGTACTTGGAAATAAATATTATACTTGGTCACCATGATACAGGCAGCTGCCTAGTATGGTGACCTAATGTATCTTCTATAGTAAATGTATTATTTATGTAACATGTACTTGGAAATAAATAAATATTATACTTGGTCACCATGATACAGGCAGCTGCCTAGTATGGTGACCTAATGTATCTTCTATAGTAAATGTATTATTTATGTAACATGTACTTGGAAATAAATAAATAAATGTTCAATCCATTCCTTTATTCCTGCCCAACCTAAATTCCAATATTGGCTTATTAGGTTGCCATGTATACCGGTCGATTAAACTCCAAACTCCTTCCTATCCTTAGAGCACGTGTTCTAAGTCCTAACAAATCAGTGCCCCTCGGTGTACCGGTCTTACCGGGACAGGAGGAATACGCCGTCCTACACCTATTTGCCCCCTTAATACTTTGAGTATTATGGCCGCACATATGCGACGGCATTCGAAAGATCCATTTAGAGTATCGCTGCGTTTGTGCTGTCATATGACTATTTAAATTTTTCTATTGCCGTGTTTGTAAATTCGATTAAATTATGATTTATGGGTAATACAAATATATTTGTAAACATTTTTACGTATCATAACAAAATATAAGTAAATGATAAAAAATTAACTCACTAATAAAAATAAAGTAAATAAAGAGACATTTGAGATATTAGATGTCACTATGTGCTGCTGCCTGCTATCTCGCGGTGCATTTTTACCAGGCGCATAGTGCTATCTCGTTTATTGTATGGCGCATAAAGAGACAGAAGATATGATATTGGGACATTTGACAAATTGATTCAGCCAATCATAGTGCGTGGGAAAGGAAGCTTACATTTGAGATGTTAGATGTCACTACTTGCAGCTGCCTGCTATCTCGCAGTGCATTTTCAAATACATTAGAATAAAACAGTTGTTTTGATTTGTATAATATTTCACAATATTATGTTTTATTATCACCTTATAATTTTAGGAAGATCATTGACTAATTGAACCCAGTGAAATACCTCCGCTGTTTGACACCGAAATTCGGTTTAAAGATTTGAAGATTAGATGCGGTAGAATTCTTTCCAACTTATCAATTTGAAATACTCGCAGCAGATTCAAATAAAAGGGAAATATTGAATTTCCCATACAAAAGATGGTGGATTGATGATACACTTAAAATTATTTTTATCCGCCCAGTTATAGTACACGCCACACTTTAATATCGACCTAACTTTGATTCAGAAATAGTTGCAATTTTAAGGTCAGAAAAGCGGCAAGCCTTCCCGCCGACGCCTTTCTCTGTCACACATAATATGTTTTACACATTTTTCTCTTTCGCTTACGATCATTGTAAAGTCATATACCTGCACGAGAATGGATCGTATCGAGTTCAGGGCGGCATTAAAGTTTGGTGTGTAAACAACAATCACTCCCTCATTCTTTTGTATTGTTTCATGTATCTTTTTATTATTCTTCTGTGGCAGATTTTCTATCAAAATACAGGCACACTCTTGGTCTCAATCTGTTGGATTATTAAATAAACTTTGTGTTTTATGCTTTCAGGGTGGCCCTCCTCCTATGATGCAGGGCCAAGGCCCCCCGGGACACCCTCAGGGACCCCATCCCGGACACCCACAGGGGCCCCATCCCGGGCACCCGCAGGGACCCATGGGCCACGGTCACGGGCCTCTCCACGGTCACCCAGGCATGCCCAACCACGGCCAGGGGCCCCCCATGCATGGCCAGGGACCTCCGATGCACGCTCAGGGCCCCCCTATGCAGGGGCAGGGGCCTCCCATGCAAGGACAAGGGCCTAATCTACAGGGCCAGGGACCCAACATGCAGGGCCAACAGATGCAGGGTCAAGGGCCTCCTATGCAAGGACAGGGCCAGGGACAGGGGCCTCCGATGCAAGGCCAAGGACAAGGACCCCCGATGCAAGGGCAGGGCCCTATGCAAGGGCAGGGGCCTCCAATGCAAGGACAGGGGCCTCCGATGCAAGGACAGGGTCCTCCGATGCAGGGGCAAGGCCCCCCAATGCAAGGCCAAGGGCCTCCGATGCAGGGCCAGGGGCAAGGACAAGGACCCATGCAAGGACAAGGACAAGGGCCTATGCAAGGACAAGGACAAGGACCTATGCAAGGACAAGGACAAGGGCCTATGCAAGGTCATGGCTCCCCTATGCAAGGCCAGGGCATCATGATGCAAGGACAGGGACCACCTATGCAGGGTCAGGGCCCGCCAATGCAAGGCCAGGGACAGGGACCACCGATGCAGGGACAAGGCCCGATGCAAGGCCAAGGACCGGGCCCCCAGATGCAAGGGCAGGGCCCTCCAGTTCAGGGGCAAGGAGGCCCGATGCAAGGACAGGGTGGCCCCATGCAAGGACAAGGCGGCCCCATGCAAGGGCAGGGTGGGCCAATGCAAGGACAGGGCGGCCCGGGTCCCATGCAAGGACAAGGACAGGGCGGCCCCATGCAAGGACAAGGACAGGGTGGCCCTATGCAAGGACAAGGACAGGGTGGTCCCATGCAAGGGCAGGGGCAGGGCGGCCCCATGCAGGGACAGGGCGGAGGCCCCCCGGCGGCGCTGGGGCAGGGCCAAGGGGGGCAAGACAACCTGAATGCGTTGCAGAGAGCCATTGACTCCATGGAGGAGCGCGGCTTGCAGGAGGACCCCCGCTACGCGCAGCTGATGGCTCTGCGGGCGCGTTCCGCCACGCAGGACCCCGCCAAGCAGGGCCCCACCAGTGTCAACTTTAACAACCTGCAGCTCCAGCAGCTCAGGTAGACATCTAAACATTTTTTTAGTGATTGTGCCTGTGATGTATGTACTGTTTAGTGATTGTGCCTGTGATGTATGTACTGTTTGGTGATTGTGCCTGTGATGTATGTACTGTTTGGTGATTGTGCCTGTGATGTATGTACTGTTTAGTAATTGTGCCTGCGATGTATGTACTGTTTAGTGATTGTGCCTGTGATGTATGTACTGTTTAGTGATTGTGCCTGCGATGTATGTACTAGTGATGTAACGAATGCAAATTTTTTAACATTCGCGAATGCGAATGCGAATATTGAGTTTTTTTTAATTTGACGCCAATTATGTATGGCTTAGCGGCTCACGTTTGCATCTTGTTCCGAAAATTTCAGAGTTGATCCAAAAATTTCATTTGTCGTCTGCTCGTAAACAAAAACAAGTTCATTTTAGGTTTAGAGTGTGATTGATTAGTGATTAACATTTAGTAAATCAAATTTCTAGTGAATTTCGGACTTATTTTACTTTGCGACGCTGAACGAGCTAAATGCAAGCTGTGTAACAAGGAATATTCTAGAAAAGAACGAACTACAACGGCTGTGAGAAATCATTTGAAGGCAACGCATAAAACAAAGTTTTCCGAATTAGAAAAGTGTGAAAAACGAAACAGGATGCATCTAAAACACTTGAAATGGCATCATCTTCCCATCAAAGTACCAAATCCGATATGAAACAGATATCGCTTCAAGAATGTGTCCGTAAAACGAAACAGGGGGATAATAAATCTAAGTTATTGGCCGTTTATAATTCAATAAGTAAAATAGTTGCTTTGGAAGACTTGCCATTTAGTTTCGTAGAAAGTGTTGGATTCGTAAAACTTATCTTATGAAGCATTTGTGTCCATCCTATAATTTGAAGTCTCATCACTTTTTTCTGATGTTAATATTCGCAAAACATTCGCTCGAACTTTGCGAATGCGAATATGCGAATGCGAATATTCGTTACATCACTAGTATGTACTGTTTGTGATGGCACCTGTGATGTATGTATTGATGTGTATGTTGGTTGCAGGGCACAGATAATGGCGTACCGACAGTTGGCGCGCAACCAGCCGCTGTCTTCGCAGACGGCGTTGGCGGCGCAGGGCAAGGGCCGTTCCCTCGACGCGCCGCCCCCCCAGCCACCCACTCCCCCCACACCGCCCCCTCACCAGCAGCACCGTGAGTCTTTATATTTTATTTTATTTATTAACAGAAACAAACACTGGTACATTAGATAATTTGGTTAAAAACATTTACAATTAATAAGTATAGTATATGGTGGGTACCTATTACGTGTTTCATTGTAGTGTCTTATTTATGGTATGCGTATTAAGTAATTACCGGGTGATGTATGTATACTACACAGATATGTTCGTGCAATTCTATGTTTATATTGTAATTTTGGTTTTTGAGCAGATCTCTTTATATGTGATAAAGGAATCTCTATGTTTTATTTTAGAAACAGAAGCACAGATGACACTATCTGTATCGAATTGAGTGAAGAAGCAAGACTTATATACTGTGTGTCTGTCTGTGGCATCGTAGCTCCTAAACGAATGAACCAATTATTATGTGTTTTTTGTTTGTTTGAAAGCTGACATGGTCGAGATAGTTCTTAGCTACAATTCCTGAAAATCTGTTTCAATATATTCATCTATAGGCTGTATATATTGGTAAGCTCTGGCGTTACGAATAATCTCTAGCGTTATGAAATTATTTATCATACGTTTTCTGTCAATAACAAAATCGATTTATTGCAAATGTCAACCAATTGTCGCCTTGGAAACGATGTTTTTTTTTTATTTATTTTTTAATTAGGCAATTCATCCTAAAAAGAGTGCTTTGTTGGCGTCGTACTTAATAACTATCTAAAAATGAATCACCGAAATGTATGTATAAACCCAAACGTCTGCACCGAATTGGATAATTCTTTTTTTTTTGTTCGTTATTTTGTATAAAACTACCTGGGGAGGGGGGGAGGGGTGTTGGGAGGATGCTGGTGGAGGGTCAAAGGGGAGGGGGAAGAGGGTGGGGGGAGGGAGAGGGGGAAGGGAAGGATGTAGGGGGTGGGGGGAAGGGGGTTGATGGGGGGAGTGGTGTGGAGAGAGGGAATGTAGAGGTGTAGGGGGTGAGGGGAGGGTGGGTGGAGGGAGAGGGGGAGGGGGTTGGTGGGGGGAGTGGAATGGAGAGAGGGAAGGTGGAGGAGGCGGAGTGGGGAGGGGGGAGGGAAGGAAGGGGGAGGGGTGGAGGAAGGTGGGGGAAGTTGGAATAAGGAGGGTATGGGGTGGGTGGGTGGAGAAGGAGGGAGAGGGGGTTGATGGCTGAGTGGAGTGGGGAAAGGGAAGGTGGAGGGGGGAGGGGTGGGTGGAGGGGGAGAGGGTTGATGGGGGGAGTGGAC
The DNA here is from genome assembly GCA_917880885.1 of Limnephilus marmoratus. NCBI lineage: Eukaryota > Metazoa > Arthropoda > Insecta > Trichoptera > Limnephilidae > Limnephilus > Limnephilus marmoratus. The sequence goes on from OU862930.1 coordinate 1,751,960, forward strand.
TGGGGAGAGGGAAGGTGGAGAAGTCTGAGTGGGAATCCCCTAATACCATGCGAGTGAAGCCACAGGAAAAAGCTAATGTTCAATATTTGCATTAATTTATAAGAATGCCAATCTATTATTATTTTTTATTGTTAATATATCAACAATATCCCCCAGAATCTAATAAAATTTTTCGAATCTCTTGTTTTTACTTGACTTCACTTGATCCAAACTTTATTGTCTTTTTGTTGATGTTTTTGTTTTACGTGCTTAACGTTTTATTCTTATATATATTGTTGTAAACCGTTATTGGACAGTTGGTATATATTCTTTGTTATTTTTTTTTATTGTGTACATAATAAATAAAATAAAATATGTTGTTGTGTTCCAGCTCCGGGTAAGATGTCCCCTGTGGAGGGTTCGGGCCGTGGAGGGGGCGGGCAGCCCACCGTCCCGCTGCCCATGGCGGGCCAGATGGCGCCTCCCACGCATCCCACTCCGCCCCTGGCCACACCGGTAACTCCACAATACTTACTACTTAATTTTTCGAAGAAAACTTCTTCGGAAAGTGTTATATACAGACTCGAGTGTAGGCTTGGGATATTTGCAATGATGCGCGATTTGGCGAGATGAACATTTATTGTAACATATTGGCTATAGTACGTCCTATCTAACGTGCTGGCGGTAGGAAAAGAGAGTGAGGAGAGGCCTGCATCTCCTTTTATATGCGGGATCACCTGTCTCGCTCTTGTATGGCCGGAAACAGGTGTGCCACCCTAAAACCTCTCTCACATCCTCCCCTACTTAAACGGGAGAATCCTGGCTACATAAGTGATACCTATAGCTACATATTTCATACAATATATTTTATATTTCATATTTCACATTTAAAATTAACACATTACATTTAAAATTAACAAAACATTTGTTTTTGTTCTTTCTGTTTCCCTTCTGTCCATTTCTGTCCATTCCGACTGCGAAGTGCTGTCACCTGGGCCGAAGCCTTCCTTGCCATGGGTTAGACCTGAAACATGGAGAAACAGAATTAGAGACACTTCTATTACGTAACATACCGGAGAGATCTAATTCGTCCGTCGACAATTCCAACGTGTCAGACGCGAATTCCTGGTTATCTTCCTCCTGCCATGAAACATGTAATTCCTTTAGCTGGTCTAAATGTCTTTTCCACACCATATTAGACTTGTTAATTTTTATGAAATATATTTTACTACCTTTTTTATCCACAATAACCCCAGGGACCCATAACCTATTACCCTGAGATCTGAAATCTCTAGTCATTACTTTCTGACCTATATTAAAACCTGATTTAACTCTACCCTTATATTGTCTTTTCTGATTGTTTTGGCTCTGAGTAACCTTTTTTATTACTTTGTTTCGTCGAGTAGAACCTGAACTACCCGTTCTATCCTCAATTTTCCTTGGAATCAGAGAGTCAAATACTGTTCTAATTTTTCTACCCATTAATAATACAGATGGCTCACATCCTGTTGTTGCGTGAACTGTATTCCTATAGTCTGCTAAAAAGTTACCTAACTTTTCTTTATAATCTGAAGGAAATCCATTATGTTTACAAATTTTTTTAAGGAAATTTTTACAAGTCTTTACTGTAGCTTCAGCTTGCCCGTTGCTACTAGGGTGATTGACTGGACTAGTGATATGTTCTATCCCATTTTTCTTACAAAAATTTTCAAAATCCTCAGAACAAAAACACGTACCATTATCACTAACTAAAGTTGCAGGAAAACCAAATTGCGAAAATAATCTATGAAGTATTTCGATATTTTCTTTTGAAGACAGACTGTTTACTTCCAGACACTCAATCCACTTTGAAGAAGAGTCTACCACCACTAAAAAATTTTTGTTATACAAACTACCATGATCAATATGTACCCTGAACCATACTTCAGGTTCATATGGCCACACTGCTAAAGAACTCTTTTGTGATTCTGGTTTAATTTCTAAACAATCTCTACAATTTTCCGTTATTTTCTCCAAATCTTGATTAATTTTTGGCCACCAGACAAAGCTTTTTGCAATACCTTTAGTCTTAAAAACCCCTAAGTGAGATCTATGTAACATCTTTAAAACCTCTTGTCTTAAAGACTCAGGTACAACAACCCTATGTTGATATAAAACACACCCATTTATCAAAGACAATTCTAACCTTTTTTCCCAAAAAATTCTAATAAAGTTACCACTTTGTGCCTTTTTTACTGATGCTGGCCAACCTTCGATAAGAAAATTTTTCACTTGACCTAACACATCATCCTTTTCGGTTTCGCTTTTTATCACGTCTAAAGACAAATTAAACCCATTATTCTCGAAATAATTAATGTAATCAGACTCTATCTCATCTTCACAGCTAACCTTTTCAATCGGACACCTGCTCAGAAAGTCTGAACAATTATTTTTCGATTTTACATATTCAATTTTAAAATTAAACGAACCTAACATAATAGCATATCTCTGTAACCTTGACGCGGCAATCTTAGGTACTTCTTTATTTTCACCTAAAATTCTCACTAACGGCTGATTATCCACAGCTAAAATAAATTCTCTGCCGTACAAATATTGATAAAACTTCTTAATTCCAAAAATAATTGCTGTTGCTTCAATATCTAGAATAGAATAATTCTTTTCCGCTTTAGTTAAAGTTCTGCTTGCGAACCCAATCGGTCTTTCTACGCCATTTTGAAACCTATGAAGTAATGTTGCTGCTACCCCATTAAAACTACCATCTGTGACAAGTTTCACAGGTATATTTTCGTCAAAATGCGTTAAAATCCTATCCGAAGTTAATATTCTTTTAATTATCGCAAAACTATTTTCTTGTTCCGTACCCCATTGAAACTTAACATCTTTTTTAAGTAATTCGTATAATGGTGACAATATATTTGCCATATTTGGAATAAAATTACGATAATAACTAATCATACCTAATAAACTTCTTAAATTATTTAAATCACTAGGTGCTGGTGCATTTAAAATGGCTTCTTTATTCCGTTCACACGGTTGAATCCCTTGTTCACTTATTTTATAACCTAAAAACTCAATAACTTTTAAATTGAATTCACACTTGTCACTATTCACTGTTAGATTACAATGTTTCAACCTTTCTAACACGACACATACGTTTTTCTCTAAATCGTCTTCGTCTTCCCCTATCACGATAATATCATCCAAATAAAACGTCATGTTCTGTAATCCTGACAAACAATTTGCCATTGCCTTTGCAAATATAGCTGGCGCGGGAGATAACCCGTACACTAACCGCTTATACTGAAACAATCCTAAATGGGTATTGATTGTTGTAAAACGCCTACACTCCTTTTTTAAAACAAATTGACTATACGCCGATTTAAGATCGATTTTTGCAAAAACTTTCCCACCATTTACTTTCGTTAATAGCTCCTCTATCCTAGGTAATGGATATTTGTCAACTAATAACTGATTATTCACTGTCGATTTATAATCACCACATAATCTAATACTACCGTTTTTCTTAATTACTGGAACAATTGGACTTGCAAACTCACTAAACTGGACTTGTTCTATAATACCGTCTGACAGTAAACTATCTAACTCCCTTTCGACTTTTTCTTTCAAAGCGAACGGCATAACTCTGTGATTACGAAATATCGGAATAGCGGTCTCTTTTAAAGTTAAATTCACTTCGTACTTATTAAATTTTCCTAGTTTATCCGTAAAAACTTCCGGGAATTTTTTTACTAATCGCTGCTTCAAAGTATTCTGTTTTATACTGTTTACGATTCCGTTAATCCCGACGTTAAAAAGATTCATAAAATCACGCCCCACTATCGATAACGAAGCACTTGTGACAACAACAAATTTCAAATTGTGACACTGACCGTTAAATTCCACTTGTGGCGTAATTGTACCTACCACTTTCACGAGCGTATTGTCAAAACCCCGTAGACTAATGTCTTCGTGCACTAGCTTGATTCTACTGAATTTACTGAAATAACACTCCTTGGAAATTACGCAACAAGATGCTCCAGAATCTACCATGAATTTACTCTTGATCCCGTCTAGTGAAACTTCAATACAAAATGGTTCGACACTATTAACTTCACCCAACTTTGTGTCCGACAACAAAGTATTCACACTCTTACGTGTTGAGGAACGCTTGCACTGTTTTGCGAGATGACCCTTCGTACTGCAAATTTTACATAAATAATTTTTATATCTACATTCCGTCGCGATGTGATTATTGTGACCACAAACGGTACAATTTTGTTTCACAGCGTTCGCTGGCGACTGTGACCGTGCCCTGTTGCTATGCCCGAAACGCTTCACGTCTCTGTCTTTCACACGCGAATTATTAAAAGAGAGTCGACCGGCCTTGAGCTGTACATTAGCGTAAACCGTATTATCAACTCGGGACTGCGCTTGAGTTGAAGCTACGAGGTTAATGCACTCGGCGACTTGTAAACATTTTTCGAACGAGTGTAATTCACCCTCGAGAAATAATTTTTCCCTTACCTTTCCTGGTTTACAACCCAAAACAAAGAAATCCCTTAAATTTACTGATAAACTATTCCCAAATTTGCAATTAGTAGAAAGAGACTTTAACCGCACTGCAAACTCACGGATTGATTCGTCATTTCTTTGTTTAGCACTGTAAAACTTAGATCTCTCTTCAAAAAAACATTTCGTTGAACAACAATACTCATCAAGTTTAGATATCAAATCTTCTAACTTAATATCTGTTACCTTTTTAGGAATGCACAAATTAACCAATAAGGAAAAACAATCATCTTTCAATGCATTCAGGAAAATAGCCCTTTTTTTATCATCCGATGCAAACTTTTCATCATTCACGAGGAGAAATTGTCCGAGGCGGACCTTGAAGTTCTCCCAGTTCCCGTCACGCAAACTGAAGGACTCCAATCCTCGAGACTCCATGTTCCCAATGCCCAGAAGGTACCCAAATAGAGAGAAAGAAAACAGAAAAAACAAAAACTTCCCAATGAGGCTTCTTCTTCTGCCGTCTGCTCCCTGGACCCTGCTCCGGAAACTGCTCCTTGACCCTGTGAATTGATGGCTCCTTCCAGACCCGTCACACAGTAACACCGATGGCTACCCCAGATCACTCCTGCGACCTGGATCTCCGATCCTTGACCCTCAGAGATGTCGATTGACGCTGGACCTCCCGTGCTTCCCCCTTCCGAAAAGCTGGCTGGCTCCAGTGTCTTCTTGCACTTCACTCCTTGCAGTGAAGTGTTGGAATAATTTCGGTCCGGCCTTTCTTACCGACCCGAAATAATAATGTTACCGCGTATTTTGCCAAATTTTTGTGCCAAATTTTTTGCGCGTCGATTCTTTACGCGATCTGCCGTATTGTCAGAATCGTGTACCGTAGGCTGCGCCACTGTTATATACAGACTCGAGTGTAGGCTTGGGATATTTGCAATGATGCGCGATTTGGCGAGATGAACATTTATTGTAACATATTGGCTATAGTACGTCCTATCTAACGTGCTGGCGGTAGGAAAAGAGAGTGAGGAGAGGCCTGCATCTCCTTTTATATGCGGGATCACCTGTCTCGCTCTTGTATGGCCGGAAACAGGTGTGCCACCCTAAAACCTCTCTCACAGAAAGGTTTTCACTTTGTGATGGCATTATTTATTTTAATGAAAACACAAATAACTTTGTTTACGTTACTTTTATTTATATACAATCAACATGTTTCATGAACCAAGTTCACATCATCAGGATCAAATGTATACTTAACTTAAAAATTAAACATAGATCACATATGGGAGGAAAGGGTAGAAGGGAGGGGAAAAAGAAAGTCATTAGCAGGGAAAGACCGGTTCAAAACAAAAAAACCCGCAAACATTTTGTTAAAATTAAGTATAACAAGATTTGCAGAATATCTGCTTTCTAACTAACTAACTAACTAACCATCACGCCGTTTCCCCGCAGGGGTAGGCAGAGAGGACGGACCGCCAAACAACTCGGTCTTGGCACACACTCCTTGCCTCATTCACATTCATACATCATCTCATACATGCTCTTCTATTATTCCGACTTTTCACATGGTCCGACTCAAGTATCTGATTCACTTGGTCCTGCCATGTCTTCCTCGGGCGTCCCCGACTTCTACTATTCACACTGCTACTGCGGCCACTAGATTAAATTAAATAAATCTATATGGTGCATGAACCTCAGATAAGTCCCATATATCTGAGGAATTTTTCTGGATTTGCTAAAGTTGTGATCCAATGTATGTTGCAGCCGCCAGGTCCGGTGGCGGGCTACCCCCCCAGTCCGCGGGGCCCCGCGCCCCCGGGTGGCCAGGCACCCCCGCCGCCCAGCCCCGGGGTGCCCCAGGCGCCCCGCCCGCCTCCTGGAGCGCCCCAGGTGCCCCAGCCCAAGCAGAACAAGCTCACCACCCTGCCCCGCCCCGTGGGCATCGATCCCATACAGGTGCTGAACGAGAGAGAAAACAGGTACGCAAGTTGTTTACTTTCTGTCTCTGATAATTGTATTCCACTTGGGTTAGTATGCGCTGCTCTTCTCAGCATCTCCATTTCTTCTTCTATCTGAGGTTTGCTTAAATCAACTTAAAATAAGAAACAACTAGACATTATATAAGTCCACCTCCGTGGTCGAGGGGTACGGCTCTTGACTCACAATCCGAAAGTCACCGGTTCGAATCCCGGTGTGCGCAAATAAATTTTATTTGATTAATTTATGTTATTTCACAAATAATTAATTAAAATTAATATATAGTATATTTGCGGCACATTCCGAGTGGAAGATACTCTCAGTATCTCCCTGGTGTAAGATCACCATTCAGAATTAAAACGTTGCTTGAAATGGCTTTAGCCATGTTTTGTGACCAGATCTGAATAGCCAGGTACTTCCCCACCTTCCTCTTCCCCATCTCTTTCCCTTCCCCACTACCTTCAGCCTCACAACGTACCCCGATTGGGGATGCCATATGATGATAATTATTCCAAAATATATACAGTACTGTGCGATTTAATGTGAACACGTGATAATTAGCACAATTACACTTGTTCTTGCAGTTGTATGTAGCATATTGTAATAGCGGCCATTTTGTGTTTGTGTTCTATCATTCAGTGAATTACGAGACACCAAGCTACAGATGCGTTAAATTTTGTAATTTTTTTTTTGCAGAGGTAAACTTAACTAAAGCTTTTTGTTTCTTATTTTTAAAGATGGATATTTCTCTTTAAAAACACAAAGATTGTTAATGTTTCAAAGACAAAAAAATTACATACGTTGAATAGCCAGGTAACTTTCCGGATCCTAATCCAACTGAAAATCGGTGGGCTATAGTTAAAGCAAGACAAGCACAACAAAAACAAAGCTGATTGAGGCAGTAATTTAGAGACACGCAAATATCAGAAAATTGTAAAAAAAATTGTTGATTCTATGCCAAACCGTGTACAAGAAGTTAAGGCAGGACACACTTCATATTAAAAAAAAATTAATTGTAATTGTTTCTCTATTTTTTTCTTCAATAAGGAATACATATTATTTTTTCTAATTCTACTCTTGTGTTCACATTAATTCGCACAGTACTGTATATATATTTTTTACTAGTTATGTGTATACATTGGATGTATTATGGTTCCCAGCTTCAGTTGTAACAGGAAATAGTAACAGTAGAGTGTGTGGTGTTGTTTCAGGGTGGCGGCTCGCATCGCCCAGCGCATGGAGATCCTGAGCAGCCTGCCCACCACCATGCCCGAGGATCTGCGACTGCAGGCTCAGATAGAGCTCAGAGCTCTGCGAGTCCTCAACTTCCAAAGGCAGCTACGCGGAGAGGTACTGAACAAATTTGCTTCTTCGTATTGCTATATTAGGTTTGAAAGGCGGGTTATAGGGAATCAGGGTGGTCACAGACCTGGAATACCTGGAAAACCTGGAATTATCAGGGAATTTTACCGAACCTGGAATTATCAGGGAAATGTCAGGGAATTTCAAAAAAAAATGATAATATCAGGGAATTCCAAAAATAAAACTAAATTCGTTATTTTGCGATTTGTGAAACCCCAAAGTTGTGTTTTATTACTTTTACTTGCGACTTGTGTAACAAAAGATATGCCGACAACGACAAACTAGATAGGTATTTTTTTATTATTATTTTAATAATGCCCTTGCAACACAATCATGTCATCTAGTTGATGTGTGTGTTTTTATTTTGTGTGTGAAGGTATTTTAACATTTAAATCAAGGTTTTTAGTATTTATAAAATTACATTGCATCACTATTTATTCCATATAGCTTCGTGTATATACATAATAAACCTTTTTCTAAACTTTAGTCGAATGCTTATGGTTCAGTTTTCTCTATTACAATATTTTTCTTTGTATTATTTAATGTCCTAACTGCTTTCCCAAAGGGTATATTGTTTTAATTATTAATATTCTAAATCTAAACTGTTCCCTAGTATTGTTGCTTGTTTCATGTGATATTTTTTTGTATCTCTTCTAATGTTAATGTTTTTTTTTGTTTATTTTTCTATTTTTGTCTGGTCTTTTCATGTCTTCACAAATTATCTTCAGGCGAAATATCATAAATTTGTAACAAGTGTATTTTGTGTTTAATAGATTATTGTAATGCAAATAAATAATGTATGCTATAGATGACGGAATTCCCTTTATTATTTATTTAACAAACGATATCCCCATAGGGAACGTACCCATACTACGTGACCAATTTTTTGCAATTTTTAACCCCCCCTCCCCCGGTGACCAAAAACCTAAGCCCCCCGCCGCTCATTTGTACCAAGCGTGGTATTTTGAAGACCCCCCCCTGAACAGGTCACGTAGTATGGGTACGTTCCCTTATATCAAATTAAACATATCCGGGAAAAATGTAGAAACTGTCCTGGAAAACCTGGAATTATCAGGGAATTTTGAAATCCGTTTTTTGTGGCCACCCTGCTAATCATTTATTGGATAACCAACACCCCCGCCATACGTCACCCCAAGTGGTTCGCTACATTGGGTTCCTTAGCAGGGGTGCCTGGGTTCATGGGGTGAGGTTTGTCTAGTTCTTGACGGTGAATGTGTTTGCCCGTCTATGGCGTGGTGGGCCGGATCGGGAGAGACTAGTTGAGTGGGAACTAACCAAGATCTCTCCAACTGGACTTTCCAGACCCATTGCTTAGCACTCGTGGACACTGATCCCTAGATTTCTATCCCTCATACATTTTTCCTTCCCAGAATTTCCTCTCCTTCCTTTCTCTAAAAAGACCCTCCATATAGCAACCCCAAAGATGACAGACCATGAAGGAAGTTTTTTTCCTCAGGGCCTCCTAGGCAGAGCTAATGTACAAAAAATTGCATTGTTTACATAGCACATATATAGTCATAGTCCTGTTATTGAAATTATTGATAATTGTTTGCAGATAGTTGCGGCCACGCGACGCGACACCACGCTGGAGACGGCGGTGAACATAAAGGCGTATAAACGCACCAAGCGGCAAGGGTTGCGCGAGGCTCGCGCCACCGAGAAGCTGGAGAAACAACAGAAACTGGAGGCGGAGAGAAAGCGGCGACAGAAGCATCAAGAGTTCTTGCAGAGCGTACTTCAGCATGGTGCATATTATTATTATTTAATAAGCAAGCAGCTTTCTGCTGACACCCTCATACATGATTTCACAATAAGTTTAACCCCTCAGGCTAATTTCGGAACAACTATGTGTAAATATTATCTGATGGTGTTTGTGTGTGTGTTCCAGCCAAGGACTTCAAGGAGCACCACCGCAACAACGTGGCCAAGCTGGGCCGCCTCAACAAGGCCGTCATGAACTACCACGCCAACGCAGAGCGCGAGGAGAAGAAGGAACAGGAGCGCAAGGAGAAGGAGCGCATGCGGCGCCTCATGGCCGAGGACGAGGAGGGCTACAGGAAGCTCATTGACCAGAAGAAAGACAAGCGCCTCGCCTTCCTGCTCACACAGACGGACGAGTACATCAGCAACCTGACAGAGATGGTGAAGCAGCACAAGTTCGAGCAGAAGAAGAAGCAAGTGGAGGAGGAGAAGAGGAAGAGGGTGAGTGCAAATCTTCATCTTCCAGCAGTAGTAGAGTGAGATAGAAAGAGTTCACAGTGTATAAGAGTTAGTTCATTATTATGGTTAATCTTTTTCATCTCAACTCTCCCAGAATAGACGCTAGTCACTAAATATCTGACGGTTTTACAAAAATTTTCCAATTTTATCCCAGAAGAATTTTTTTTGAAATAACAAAATCAAGTAGATAAATAAATAAATATATATAAAACTTTTATAAAAATTACTCGACTAATTTTGCTACCAATTTTCCGATTTTCTAGTTTTCCTGTAATATTTTTTTTATTCCGGGAAATTTAATAATTTCAATACAGTAGTGCCTCGCTAATCCGGATAGGGAAAAACAAAACCCCTTCCGAATCATCGAGGCGTCCGGATTATAGTATGCAATATTTTAATAGGAATATAACACATTTTTGGCTAAATTTCGGTTTAGGGGCGAAATTCCTAGAAAATCAAACTAATTATTTTTACACTAATTTGGGGTCGGGGAATCCGAATCTGAAAGAATTAGGCGGCGGCAAGCAATATTAACTGAATTAAACGACTTTAAAATTTTTTATACACTCATAGGAAAATAGCCATTTTGGAAGCATTTTGTTTCCTAGAAAATCAAACTAGTTATTTTTATACTAACTATGGGCCGGGGAATCCGAATCTGAAAGAATTAGGCGGCGGCAAGCAATATTAACTAAATTACACGACTTTAAAATTTTCTATACACACACATGAAAATATTCATTTCGGAAGCTGGTTCTGACACACGCAGTACAAAATCATAGAAAACAAGATAATATAGATGTTTTTACCACACAAAATTAAGTGTTGCCATTAATATCAATAATGTAAAATAACATGTTTATATTTTAAGTACTTATTTTTTATAAATTTTACTCACTTTTGTATCACAAACCATGTTACACAAACCTAGCGTAGCCGCTAAACTATTTGAAAACAGGGATGTTTTTTAAAATTGACGCGAGCAGGCGGTATAAAGGGGCACAAACCATGTTACACAAACCTAGCGTAGCCGCTAAACTACTTGAAAACGTAGGCTGTTTTTTTAAATTGACGCGAGCAGGCGGTATAAAGGGGCACAAACCATGTTACACAAACCTAGCGTAGCCGCTAAACTACTTGAAAACGTAGGCTGTTTTTTTTAAATTGACGCGAGCAGGCGGTATAAAGTGGCACAAACCATGTTACACAAACCTAGCGTAGCCGCTAAACTACTTGAAAACGTAGGCTGTTTTTTTAAATTGACGCGAGCAGGCGGTATAAAGGGGCACAAACCATGTTACACAAACCTAGCGTAGCCGCTAAACTACTTGAAAACGTAGGCTGTTTTTTTAAATTGACGCGAGCAGGCGGTATAAAGGGGCACAAACCATGTTACACAAACCTATGGGCTCTTATATGACCCGCGTATTCGCCAGGAACCTTTGGAGACATTAGACGAGTTTGACAGGGATACAACGGACGAAGAAAACTTGTTCGATTTATAAGGTATGTTCGATGATATTATTGTTTAATGGCAACACTTAATTTTGTGTGGTAAAAATATCTATGTTGTTTTTTCTATGGTTTTCGTACCTCGCGTGTCAAAATGTTGTCTATTTTCATGTGTGTGGTGTGTGTGTATAGAAAATTTTAAAGTCGTTTAATTCAGTTATTATTGCTTGCCGCCGCCTAATTCTTTCAGATTCGGATTCCCCGGCCCATAGTTAGTTTAAAAATGGCTAGTTTGATTTTCTAGGAAACAAAATGCTTCCAAAATGGCTATTTTCCTATATGTGTATAAAATTTTTTAAAGTCATGTAATTCAGTTAATATTGCTTGCCGCCGCCTAATTCTTTCAGATTCGGCTTCCCCGACCCCAAATTAGTATAAAAATAATTAGTTTGATTTTCTAGGAATTTCGCCCCTAAACCGAAATTTTTACACATTTTTAACTAGGGTTTCATTTATTACCCTCTGAGTGGCCACGATATTTCACGAAAATTCACTAAAAAGCACCACTTTGAATTTTTAATTGGATGTTTTGTTGATTAATTTTGAGCTATCGTATATTTTATTGACTGAAACACGTTCCTAGAACAATAAACTATCTACCAAAACAACATTACTTGCATTTATTACGTAAATAATTAGGTTTTACGATGTTTTAGTCGAGGAACACGCATAAATTGTGACGGTTAAATTCGCGGCAAAAGTGACATTTTAATGTCATAGACAAAATCGTTTTAAAAATATTCTGGGGTTGCAAGGTGAATGAAACTAGTGGCTATATCATCTATGATGTTAGCGCAAGCGATTCTGACCGTGTTCTTCATACAAATTCTGTACATAGAAGGGCCAAAATCGCAGACAAAAAGTTTTGGTCGAAAATTTTATTCAAATTTTCGAATTATTTTCTCGCGCATGCGCATATGACGAGTGCGCCCGCGCGTTTCCGGCCCATTAGAGGTTAAAGTAAAAATTTTAGAATATGTATGTACGTAAGAAAATTGCGCATTTAGCATGAAATAAAAAATAAAAAAAAGTTAAAGTTAATTCTTCTTGAAAAGTCTGTAATATACTTCTGCTTATAATTTTGGCACTTCATTTCAAAAGCACGGTTTCTAAGTTGACGAAGAAACATAGCTTCGTGGCTATCAAATTCGTTATCTTCAGCCCATTTCAAAGCAGTGTTTCAGTGCCTCTGAATTTCTCTGCGATCCTCTCGCCGATCCGGATTACAGCATGCACCGAAGTAACGGGGGTCCGGATTAGCGAGGCTCTACTGTAATTAACCTGTCAAAGGCCAGGCCATTTCACTAAAATTCACGAAAATTCATTAAAAAAGCACCACTTTGAATTATGAATTGAATGTTTTTTGGATTAATTTTGAGCTATCGTATATTATATTGACTGAAACACGTTCCTAGAAGAATAAACTATGTACCAAAACAACATTACTTGCATTATTTACTTAAATTAATAGGTTTTACGATGTTTTAGTCGAGGAACACGCATAAATTGCGACGGGTAAATTCGCGGCAAAATCTGACGTTTCTAAGTCACAGATAAAATCGTTTAAAAATATTCTGGTGTTGCAAGGTGAATGAAACTTTTACGCGTCTCATAGAGTAATGTTAGCGCAAGCGATTCTGACCCTGTTCTTCACACAAATTTTGTACATAGAAGGGCCAAAATCGCAGACAAAAAGTTTTTGGTCAATAATTTTATTCAAATTTTCGAATTATTTTCTCGCGCATACGACGCGCGTGCCTGCGGTTAAAAAGTCAAATATTGTAAAAATAAAATTTTCCAAGAATAAAAATTTCCCTACACGAAATGTTCCCAAACTTAAATAACAAAATCAAAAAGATCAATGTCTAACCAAACATGGCATTATCCCAAGTCAAAAATAAAAATTGAAAAAATAAAAATGAACCCAACTTAATGTACGACAATATTGCTGTCACGGTTTTTTTTGTCCCCGTGACCTTTCTACCACTGGATCACCCGATATTCACATGCTCAAACAGCTTGACACAAGGTCAAATAGGCTCTCCTTGTTCTACCGGTATTACAATAGAAGATGCTCAGAGAAACTAGCCTCATTGATCCCTTTGGCACTGGTGTATGGTTGAAACTTGTCACATGAGAATGGGTCGCTTCTACAACTATGGCTCTGCCGGCCTCTGTGTTTCCTCCTTCCTACAACATGGGTCTCTTCAAGACCAGCTTCTTCAAAGATGACATAGGCATGGTGGGAAATTATTTTCCTCGGGGCCTCCTGTGTGGAGTTAATAAGTTTTTTTAAAAAACCTGTTGACAAACTGCTATCTGCAGTTTAGTGGGAGTTCATTGTAATATTAATAAATAAATAAATGTCATGAATGAATGCGATGAATTAGATATTGCTGATGCTGATGATTTATTTGTTGCAGAAAACGAGGAAGCGCAAGGTGCTGGAGGGAGGGGAGCTGGAAGCCGGAGACGACAGCTCGCAGACCTCGGACTCCAGAGTCACCGTCACCGACCCCAAGACGGGAGAGATCCTCAAGGGGGAGGATGCGCCGCTTCTGTCGCAGGTCAAGCAGTGGCTGGAGAGCCGGCCGGGCTGGGAAGTGCTCTCCGACTCCGAGGAAGATGAAGACAGTCCTGACGAGGATCAGGCCCACGAAGGTACTCCCCCGTCCTCTGTTTAATTCACATTTGTCTTACTAACCTATTTTTGCATTTTTTTCCTGTTAAGCACTTGCATACTGCTTACTAACAACGTATGCAGGGGCACTGGAGACATTATCGTAACCGTTGGTGCCAACACAAACAGCAATAGATGGTACTCTTCTGATAATTAACTCAGCTGCCATCTGTTGGGATTTGGAAGAAGTTCCTTTACAAATTAACCTATGGACATCTATTGAAAGGAGACGAAACTACATGGATAATCAGTACATCCAATAGTAATGGTGTGTGTGTGTGTTGTGTGCAGGGAAGAAGCGGACCAAGTCAGAGGAGGAGAAGAACAAGGACAAGGACAGGAAGGTGAAGGTGGAGGATGATGAATACAAGACGGAAGAGCAGACTTACTACAGGTAAGCACCTAATAATCTTTATATATATATAAATCTCGTGTCAAGATGTTTGTTCGAGATAAACTCGAAATTACTTAACCGATTTTGATGAAATTTGGCTTACTGTGTGTAATTTGATTCAACTTAAAAGATAGGATAGTTTTTATCTCGATTATTGAACTCAATATTTATTACTGCGAATTAAATGTTTGTTATAGGACACTGCTTAATTGAGTTAATTTATCAACACAACACTTGGTTATCTAGGCTGGGTAGTCGGCCGGGTCAACTAGTATTATATGTAATTTTTATTAGAACAACTCTTTTTTTATAACTTTTGATCTTGGATCTTATTGTAAAGTGGAAAAATTTTGACCTTTTGACAAAATAGGTCCGAGGCCTGAGGAGTTAATTATGTTAGAATGATAACTGTCACTTAACTGCCATTAATATTATAAGAAGCAAGTTAGGAGGTAGGTAGGTTCCTTTGGAATACTTCATGATGACGAGCATATGACCTCTGCCTGGGAATGCTACATGTGATAATTGGTTGTTGTTGTTTCCAGTATTGCTCACACGGTGCACGAGATAGTGTCAGAACAAGCCTCCATCATGGTCAACGGGAAACTCAAGGAATACCAAGTCAAGGTAACTAACCTAACCTAACTTACGACAAACTTGTATTGTTTGCCCTCTTTATTTTACGCAAGAGGCCCTAAGGAAAATAATTTCCCTCAGAGCCTTTTTTCCTTCAGAGAGGTCTAAGTTAGGTCTCCCTCAATCTGTCTCTCCCGATCCGGCCTGCCACACTGTTGTTGGGCAGACACATCTTCCGCCAAGATCCGGATAAACCTGGCCCCATGAATTTGGGCTTTTATAGATACCCAAGATTACTCTGATGTGTGGAGACAATAAGGAAACGTGGGTAGTCTTATTTACGTTTATTATGAGAGCTGTACAATATAGTTCTTCCAGGAAGCCTGTATGCTAAAGAGGTCGAACAGACAACAAACACACCCATTTATGCATTACTCATGCTGTCGCACTCATACACGGATGTCTCTTTCATATCTGAAAACATACATTCACTACAATTAACCAGTCAAAAGCCAGGCCATTTCACGAAAATTCACTAAAAAAGCACCACTTTGAATTTTGAATTGAATGTTTTTTGGATTAATTTTGAGCTATCCTATATTATATTGACTAAAACACGTTCCTAGAAGAATAAACTATGTACCAAAACAACATTACTTGCATTATTTATGTAAATTAATAGGTTTTACAATGTTTTAGTCGAGGAACACGCATAAATTGCGACGGGTAAATTCACGGCAAAATCTGACGTTTCTAAGTCACAGATAAAATCGTTTAAAAATATTCTGGTGTTGCAAGGTGAATGAAACTTTTACACATCTCATAGAGTAATGTTGGCGCAAGCGATTCTGACCCTGTTCTTCATACAAATTCTGTACATAGAAGGGCCAAAATCGCAGACAAAAGTTTTTGGTCGATAATTTTATTCAAATTTTCGAATTATTTTCTAGACGCGCGCGCTAACGGCCAATTAGAGGTTAATTACGAATGAAAATCAGAATAATGAAAAACCATAGTCCTTTATTTGGATATATCAAGTCTGGGAATGGCTTACATAGTTTAGATAGTTTCAGTTGGGTAAAGTAAAGTGTTGTGTTGGTTGCAGGGGCTGGAGTGGATGGTGTCGCTGTACAACAATAACCTCAACGGGATCCTGGCGGACGAGATGGGGCTGGGCAAGACCATCCAGACCATCGCTCTCATCACCACACTTATGGAGAAGAAGAGAAACAACGGACCCTTCCTCATTATCGTCCCTCTCAGGTACATCATTCATACATCACCTAATACTTCTTCTTGTGCCCTGTCCGTTCAACAGACGTTGCCTATTATGTTGGCTATGCGGACTTTGTTTACTGCGGCCCGGAACAGCCCTACAGTAGACTGGCCAAACCACTGTCTCAGCTTTTTCAGCCATGATGTTCTCCTTCTTCCAGGGCCCCGTCTTCCGGCAATCTTTCCCTGCTTTATGAGATGCAAGATCTCGTACTTCTCTGAATGTCTCATCACATGTCCTAGATATTGAAGTTTTCAGATTTTTATTGTTTTAATAACTTTTTTCAAACGAACCATAATGTTTTCATTCGTAACTCTGTCCATCCAGCTTATTTTGAGTATTCTTTTGTAGATACACATCTCAAATGCCTCAAATCACCTTATCAGTTCTTCAGTAAGCGTCCATGCTTTCATTCCATAAAATCATATTGAATACACGTAGTATCTGACCATTCGCATTCGTAATCCAAGGTTGAGATCATGACTGCAGAACATCTTTTTCACGCAGATAAAGGTTGCACGAGCTTGCTCAATGCGGCATTTGATTTCTACCAAAGGATCCCATCTTTCATTTAAATTGCAGCCCGAGTAAACAATACTTTGTACCTTCTCTAGTTGTATCAGCAATATAAAGATTACCATTCAAGTCAACTGCATGTATTTAAGCGTGTATTTTGTTTAAGTTGTATTCAGTTCTAACCCAAAATTCTCACAAGTCTTCACTACTTGATTCAGCAGAAGTTGTAGATCCTCAATGTTACTTGTTAGAAGTACCTTATCATCTGCATAACACAGGTTGTTCTGAATCTTCCCATTAATAACAAGTCCTTAAGAAGCTTCTTGCAGAGCTTCATACTACTATACTATACTTAATAATAAATTAGACTTTAACAGCCTTACTAAAAAACATTGTGAATATTTTATTCAATTGATAAACGACCGTGTATGTGAAAGCCTTACTAATTAAAAACTGACAAAAAGGTTTAGTGTAAAAAGATATACACATTGCTACATAAGGTATTTGCAACAAAACTATCACTTTATTTTTTATCTCGTTCGTACAATTAAAAATTATAAAAAAAATATAATAATTTTACCCCGAGAGTAACAGAAAAAATCTGATGTTTTGTCGATATATTTATTTTTTATTTATTTTAATATTACATTTGATTACGGTAATGACGTATTGCCCATCTCACTAAGTGTGAAACGCCTGTGTTTAGATGGCAATTTACAGAGTGGTTGTTAGCTAGGTTTTTGTTTACATTATATCAGAAATAACCTCTCTTTTTATGTTAAGTAAATTAAATTAACATGACATTATTAAAGGATTAAAACTGACAATAAATAACCCAAATAATAGTAATTATGTTGAGTTATACTAATATAATAGTAAATTAATTGGTCATTAGAATAGAAATAATGTACAAAAACATTATATGAATCGCGCACCCTATCTACCAAAGTTCAACGTTGCCAACATAATAATGCCTTTTTTTATTAGTAACTAGCTGGTACCCGGCAAGCGTTGCTATGCTATTTAATAAAGAAATTGTTTCTCCCTGCGTGTCCTTTCCCATTCGTCCCGTTCCCCTTCCGCCTCCCCTTCTTCTCCCCTTCCCCTCTCGCGTTCCCACTCCGTCTCCTCCACCTTCCCTCTCCCCACTCCACTCCCCCCTTCCCCCATCCTGCGAATCCCCCTCCCTACCCTTCCCCCTCCCTGGTCCCCCTCCCTGGTTCCCCACCCCCCCTCCCGTGAACAATCCCCCCGGGTTCCCCTCCCCCTTCCCCCCTCCCGCATTCCATACATTCAGTTTTCAATTAGCTCACATACCACCAATAGCAATTTTTTATACAAATTTCATAATGCCAGAGCTCACCAGAAGTTTTATTCAAACTTTGACCTGACAATAACGAACACACAAAAAAGGAATTTTCCAATTTGGTGTAGTCGTTCGAAAGTTATGCGTGTACGTACATTTCGGCGATTCATTTTTATTTATATTGATTGATGATGATTGATTGATAATCTGACAAAGAAAACATAGTCTTAATGCAATGTACAACAAAAACACCATTTTACGGTAGTGAAATGTTTTTTATGAGTAAGGCTGAAATATTTAACTATTTTTTACTTTACAGCACTCTCTCTAACTGGGTGATGGAGTTTGAGAAGTGGGCCCCCTCCGTTGTGGTGGTGTCCTACAAGGGCTCCCCGCAGGGCCGCCGCCTGCTGCAGAACCAGATGCGCGTCACCAAGTTCAACGTGCTCCTCACCACCTACGAATACGTCATCAAGGACAAGGGCGTGCTGGCCAAGATCCAGTGGAAGTACATGATCATCGACGAGGGCCACCGCATGAAGAACCACCACTGCAAGCTGACGCAGGTGCTCAATACGCACTATATCGCGCCACACCGCCTGCTGCTCACCGGCACTCCGTTACAGAACAAGCTGCCTGAACTGTGGGCGTTGCTGAATTTCCTGCTGCCGTCCATCTTCAAGAGCGTGTCCACGTTTGAGCAGTGGTTTAACGCGCCCTTCGCCACCACTGGGGAGAAAGTTGAACTTAACGAGGAGGAGACGATCCTTATCATCCGGCGTCTTCACAAGGTGCTGCGCCCTTTCTTGCTGCGTCGTCTCAAGAAGGAGGTAGAATCGCAGCTGCCTGATAAGGTGGAGTACATTGTCAAGTGCGACATGTCCGGCTTGCAGCGTGTTCTCTACAAGCACATGCAGAGCAAGGGTGTGCTGCTGACGGATGGCTCCGAGCGCGGATCCAAGGGCAAGGGCGGTTCCAAGGCCCTCATGAACACCATTGTCCAGCTGCGCAAGCTGTGCAACCATCCCTTCATGTTCCAACACATCGAAGAGAAATATTGCGATCACATTGGTACCAGCGGCGTCGTGCAAGGCCCCGATCTCTACCGTGCTTCTGGCAAGTTTGAGATGCTCGATCGCATCCTGCCCAAGCTCAAAGCCTCGGGCCATCGAGTGCTGCTCTTCTGCCAGATGACGCAGTGCATGACCATCATCGAGGATTATTTAGGCTGGCGGCACTTCCTTTACCTGCGGCTGGACGGTATGACCAAGGCCGAAGACCGCGGAGATCTGCTGAAGAAATTCAACGATCCTAAATCTGAATACTTCATCTTCTTGCTATCGACGCGCGCTGGTGGATTGGGTCTCAACCTGCAGAGTGCTGATACCGTGGTCATCTTCGACTCAGATTGGAATCCTCATCAGGATCTGCAGGCTCAGGACCGTGCGCATCGAATCGGGCAGCGCAACGAAGTGCGCGTGCTGCGGCTCATGACAGTGAACTCCGTGGAGGAGCGTATCCTAGCGGCTGCGCGCTACAAGCTCAACATGGACGAGAAGGTCATCCAGGCCGGTATGTTTGACCAGAAGTCCACGGGCACGGAGCGCCAGCAATTTCTGCACAGCATCCTGCATCAGGATGGAGACGAGGAGGAGGTCAGTTGTCCACCCTTATGTACAAATATGTATTTACACAATAAGCAAATAATGACTGTGATGTATCTGAACTTTCAGGAGGAGAATGAGGTGCCAGACGATGAGATGATCAACCTGATGATCTCGCGCTCCGAGGAAGAGACTGAACAGTTCCGGCAGATGGATGCGGAGCGCAAGGCCTCAGAGACCAAGACCCGTCTCATCCAGGAGTGCGAGCTGCCCGACTGGCTGGTCAAGGTGGACGAGGCGGTATGTACCGGTTGTACTATTGTAGTTAGCTCTGCAGAGGATGTGGCATGCTCTAATCGATAACTTGACAGTATTGGATAACTTCTGAAAATTTTATATCAATATCTCGAGCACGGTTGCGCTGCCGATAGCCTAACTGAAATTGACACGAAATAAGTAAAAAAAATCTGTGGCTGTTCAGTCTACAGATTTGATTTCTTAATTTTTAAAAAGCTACGTAAAATACAATTGAATTGACAATGTCAAATTGAAATACGATCTTACATTGGCAGTCCGCAGGTACTTTTTGACTCTAAAAAGGGAGTTAATTAGATCTTTAGCCGTAGGCTTATTATATTTGAACAACTTTCGTTTCTTCAGCTTGATTATATTGGATTACAATCACTTCTTTCAAATCCAAGAGCTTTATTAGTTCCGTTCACCAATAAGCCAGTAATTCTGCAAATAGTGTATATTGACAGCTTAACCTCTTATTTGCCGGAGACGCGCGGATGCGCGCGGTTTGTGCGCATGCTCGCAATAAATATTTCGGAAAAAATATGTTTGTCTGCGATTTTGACCCTTCTGTGTACAGAATTTGTATGAAAGACAAGGTCAGAATCGCTTGCGCCAACATTTACCCATGTTGTAGGCAAAAATTTCATTCACCTGGCAACCCCAGAATATTTTTAAACGATTTTATCATCAAAATGTCAAATTTGCCACGATTCTTTCTGTCAAAGTCGATGCGTGTTACTTGACGAAAACATTGTAAAACCTATCAATTTACGTAACTAACGCAAGTAATGTTGTTTTGGTACATAGTTTATTGTTCTAGGAATGTGTTTCAGTCAATAAAATATACGATAGCTCAAAATTGATCCACAAAACATTCAATTCAAAATTCAAGGTGGTGCTTTGACGGGTTAACTGACTATACTTTGTAGGTCGCGCTATTAGGGGCACCTTTTGTCTTCTGACTGTTGTAATCTTATGTAGAAGTATAAATTTTGTGTATTATATTCTATTCAATAAAACAACAGGACAGATAATATTACGTATTATATTTTAAGAAAACGATGACATGACAATCTTCTTTTGTTTTTACAATCTAAATCTATGTATTTCTAATTTTGAAAAAAGCTTAACTACCTATTCTTAACTAGCTCTGCTTAGCTACTTCCCCAAGTAGGTACCCAACTTTATTACTTTATTTTTGCCTCTACACTTATGATGACCGCGCTCGCATAGATAACCAATATTTGCTAATATCTGTTACGGTCAACTAATGTGACTGATTTTAAAGTGTTGGGGCGCCATCCTGCCTATTTCGGCAGAAATAAAAAAAGAAACAATGAGAACTCCTTACCTCAGGTTGTGTACCCAATGTACAGGCAATTTGGGAATGAAGATGTTACAAATTCATGATTCAATTCAAAAGCAAAGTTTTCAATCAGCAATAAAAAGGTTATATTGTAATATAAGCATGTTACGCATAGAACACCTTACATCCTAATCTGTATCGCTTTACTAAGAGGACTTTTCTTGTCACTTGTAGCAAACAGGATCGGTCCAACGATCTTTCGAGATCCAATTGATTCTTGAAAAAAGTGTCAAAATCCATAATTCGGGCGATCTCACACTTGGCGATCCGTGTTTCCATATTATAGTGTTGTAAGGACCTTGGGTGAGACCTGCAACTCACCTCCAAGTATGGTGCATTCACACCAGCCAGAAAAACAGCTTACAATCCAATTCAGATTTCAGGTGAGGTTGAAAGGAATTCAAAATACGACCTTTGTATTGAGTTTGTGAGATTGTCACCACAATCTGGGAGAAAATTGCCTCATCGGGCATTCCGATTACTCCGGATTAAGATTCTCCTCTCGTTTATAATAATCACATCTCGTACTCCAGATGGTTTCGTAAAAATACAGCCAAGTGCTCCGATCGTTCTGTGTTTTGACAAAGAATCACGTTTTTTTTCTTTCTCACTGACATCTCCATAGACAAACTGGTGATACCAGTGCATAAAAACACAAAGACAATTTACTGCCTATGAATGTAGGTACCCCTTCATGGTTGCATAATTTATATGTAACATATCATATTGATATAGGGTTTTTTCGATGGACCTAGAACCCACATTTATAGTTTTTCATATCTCTTGCAGCAAGTTCAGAAATGGACTTACGAGGAAGATGAGAGCCTGCTGGGACGGGGCTCAAGGCAGCGTAAAGAGGTGGACTACACGGACTCGCTGACAGAGAAGGAATGGCTGAAGGCCATCGACGAGGAGTTTGGGGAGGATGAACAGGATGAAGATGACGATGCCGGCAGCACGGGATCCGTCAAGAAGAAGCGGAAGGGACGCAAGAGGAGGTAATGCTTTTTTTTTTTTTTTTTATACCTGCTTCAAACAAGGATACATGTCCATACCTTATTTCTATATGTAACTCCAAATACCTGATTTTGAAGAAGCTTAACTCACAAATGCATTGTTCCCATGTAAACTTATTTTGAAAAACTGGTACATAATAAGAGAAGCAACATTCTTGTAATTTAACTTCGCCCCGGGAACCATTTATTTACTGCCGTAGGACACCCCAAGTGTTTCGCTACGTTTGGTGACGTAGCAGGGTTGCCCGGGTTCATGGGGTGAGATTTGTCAAGGTCTTGGTGGCCCATGTGTCTGTCCACTTGCTGCATGGCGGGCCAGATCAAGGGATTCTGGCTGGAGAGGTCAAAAGACTTCCTCAACCAGCCTTGCGCTGCAGTTGAAGGGATGGATCCATACATCCGTCATTCCTGGACACTGCCCCCAGATTCCTACCCACCCCTCCTTCCCAGAACTTCATTTCCTTAAAACCCTCCACACAGCATCACCTGAGATGACATAGGCCCTGAGAGAAATTATTTTCTTCAGGGCCTCCTGTCTGGATCTAATGTAAAAAAAAAAAAATCAATCTATTAATTTAAAAATAATCACACTCCATTTATTTCTACCAAAACTTGTACAGTCCAGTGAGAATCTTACTTCTTTAGAGAAACATGTCTTCGGGGCATACATTAATTACGTGAGCAGTTTTTCTTCCAATCTAGACCCCTCCCCCCTCCTCTTGGTGAGATAAATTTGGGCCACTTCGTATATTCTTTTCAAGTAACGTGAGCTTTTGCTGATCCCCCACCCCCTTTTGAGCTCACGTAATTAATGTATGCCCCCTGTTTATGGACAATAATACACAACTGTCAGAGGAAGGATGAAAATAAATTGAATGGTGTAGAAATGAGGTCCCCGAGACGTGCGTGTGGTAAAAATGGTGACCGAGAACTCAAAAATGTACAACTTCTTCACTCCTTTAAAAAGTCTATTAAAATTATTTAAAACAAAAAATTGATAAATAGGTTAGGTTAGGTTATGGGCCATTTAAAATTTAACAATTTCATAACTTTAATGAATTTTCAAAGGGGTGTTGAAATGTCACTTTGTTGAGTTGTCATGGAACCGGTAAAAAGATCAGGTAAATTCTTGCAAGGCTGATTGCTGTAAGCGTAATGGATTAGATTATGAAAGGCTCGCTTGGACGATTTGTTTTTGCATAGAGGATGAATGAAGAAAGGAGATTGTATGACATGGAAGTGAATCGTAGAAGAAGTCGGTTACATCCGATGAAAACACGGCACGATCAAGTGACTCAAATACTTCTTTGTGATAAAGTTAGGTGTATGTATGACCTGTGTTAACAATGTAGAAATTCGAATATTGACTTCCATTTGTTTTAGAAGGCAAGACGAGTCAGACGACGATAGCGTGATGGCGTCATGCTCCACTAGCGGCGGGACCAGCAAGAAGGCGCGGCGCGGCACGGGGTCGGGCTCCAGCCCCGGCACCCCGGCGCCGCCCGCCGGGCCGGACACGCGCCAGCTCAAACGCCAGATGCGGAGAGTGCTGAAGCAGGTGGTGGAGTATCAGGACCCGTGAGTATAGTTCCACGATATACTCTTCTTTATGACTCAATTCATAACTATATAATTATTAGCTACATGTAACTATGGCTGTTGACATTTATCAAAGATGGAATTTAATTTTGATGCCTTGAGCACTCACACAGAGCGTCTCAATATAGCCCAAAAAGGAGTACTAAAGACAATACTGAAAATTCCGCTTAGAACTCCGACGGAAGAAATATTTAATAACTTTCAAGTCTTCAATGTACAGAAACTTTATTCAAAAAATATTTTATTTAAACTGAAAAAAAAACATATATGTATACTCCTTTGCCCAACATAAATACTCACAGGTCAGTAAGCAATAACATCCTGGTTACTCCCAGTTTGAACACATCTTTTGGACAGAGAAATAATAAATTCCATGCTATGAAATTATACAATGCTCTACCAGATCAAATCAAAAATATAAAGGAAATGAATATATTTAAAACAAAAGTAAAAACATGGCTGAGAGATCAAAGTGATAATAAAATTACAAACATCATGAAGACGATATAAAGACAATCCATAACCAAATACAAATATTTTAAAAAACTACAGGCCACCTCAGAACAGGAAATCCTAGTGAGGAGGTCTGTGAAAAAAAAAAGAATCTATACTTATACTATACATTATACATACATGTACAAACCTTGCTATTAAAACTAATAATAATAAATAATAATTGACCTGATTTTAATAAGTGGAGGGTGAGTGCAAAGGACACACATGTACTTTCTGATACTCCCTGTATAAAAAGCCACGATTACATTGAGCAAGTCTACAAGCTACTAGCTGACGAATTTACTGTCTGCTAGTAAACTCGTTCAGTGTAATCATATTTACTAGCAGTTTGTGAATAATCTACGAAAAAAGTTGAAAAGGGGCTACTTTGCTCACTACTCGCTAGCGTGTGGGCTTGTTAGCTAGTAAACTAACCTTGTGTCATCATAGTTGCTAGTGTACTAGCTGCAAATATCTCAGTTTTCTACAAAATGTCGATAGAATTAGTTCGCGCGGGAGTCGTTATTGAGTCGTAGCTAGTTCGCTACTGAGCGAGTGGAAAGTTTTGTGTGTCGCACTCGCTGATTTACCCGCTTTTAAACTTGCCAGCTAGCAGCTTGTAAACTCGCTCCATATAATCGAGGCTTTATAAGAGGCATCCAGTGCAGAAGTGTCCTAACCCACAGAGTGTAAAATATTTAAATGTGTAGGCGTGGTTCAAGAAATATATATATTTTTTGATTTGTCAACTTCTATTTGATGAAGCAAAGCATAATAATTTAGCGACCACTTCATGCTGATGGTGATTTAGTAATTGGAGTAATGTGACAGAATGTGTTAGAATGTACGAAGGGGTGCTTCCAGGAACGACGGGCGGCCCCTGTCGGAGCCCTTCATGAAGCTGCCTTCCCGCCGAGAACTGCCCGACTACTACGATGTCATCAAGAGACCCATGGACATCAAGAAGATAATGACGCGCATCGATGATGGAAAGGTTAAAAACATTACACTTACCCCTTTACTTCATACTTTCAGAACTTCCCCTCCTTCCTTTCCCTAAAAAGATCCTCCTTGTAGTTTCTCCAAAGTTGACAAAGACCCTGATGAAATAGGCTCCACACAGGAGGCCCTGAGAAAAAAAATTCCCTCAGTACCTCCTGTGAGGAGGTAACATTAAAAAAAAAAACTTTATCGGAAATCATAAATATTAAGTAAAACAATTGATTTAGTAAAAAAAGTGTGACTTAACCTCTTATTTGGCAGAGACGCGCGGGTGCGCTCAAAAAATATTTCGAAAAAAATATGTTTGTCTGTGATTTTGACCCTTCTATGTACAGAATTTGTATGAAGGACAAGGTCAGAATCGCTTGCGCCAACATTTACCCATAAGATAGGCATAAATTTCATTCACCTGGCAACCCCGGAATATTTTTAAATGATTTTATCTATGGCATCAAAATGTCAAATTTACCACGATTCTTTCTGTCAATGTCGATGCGTGTTACTTGACGAAAACATCGTAAAACCTATCAATTTACGTAATTAACGCAAGTAATGTTGTTTTGGCACATAGTTTATTGTTCTAGGAATGTGTTTCGGTCAATAAAATATACGATAGCTCAAAATTAATCCACAAAACATTCAATTCAAAATTCAAAGTGGTGCTTTTTTAGTGAAATTTCGTGAATTTTCGTGAAATGGCGTGGCCACCCAGAGGTTAAAAATCGCCTTAGAAGAATATTTCTGATATGCGGAAAGTTTGTTGTATACGGTGGGCCATAAATAAGCATGAAAAGAAAAATACAGATTGTCTCTAAACAAATGATTATTGATATGAACAAAAATATACTGGAAAATCATTTTGTAAAAATAATTTTCTTAAAATGGCCACCATCTACTGCTGGCGTTCCTCAAACCTGGCCCTTAGATTTTCGAAAAAACGACACAAGCTCGGGGTATGTTGACCATTTATTGACGGATGTTCTCCTTTAATTGGAGTATTGTCCCTGGTTTATTTACGTAGACACGACTTGTAAGATAACCCCATAAAAAAAAACAGCTGGAGTTAGATCCGGGCTGCGGGGAGGCCATGGAATATCTCCTCTGTGCGAGATCAGCTTGCTAGAGAAAATCTCTTTAACCCGTCAAAGGCCTAAGAAATTCCCTAACAAAGCACCACTTTGAATTTTGAATTGAATGTTTTGTGGATTAATTTTGAGCTATAAACTATGAGCTATAACAATAAACTATGTACCAAAACAACATTACTTGCGTTTTTTTTTTATATACTGGCATACAGAGCTCCGGACCAAAAAAGGCCCCTTTCTCTTTCATCATGATTTTATAATTTAAAGTTTAAAGTTACTTGCGTTAATTACGTAAATTGATAGGTTTTACGATGTTTTCGTCAAGTAACACGCATCGACTTTAACAGAAAGAATCGCGGCAAATTTGACATTTTGATGCCACAGATAAAATCGTTCAAAAATATTCTGGGGTTGGAATGAAATTTTTGCCTACAACATGGGTAAATGTTGGCGCAAGCGATTCTGACCTTGTCTTTCATACAAATTCTGTACATAGAAGGGTCAAAATCGCAGACAAACATTTTTTTTTTAAATATTTTTTCTGCGCGCACGCGCACAAACTGTGCGTGGATTCGCGTCTCCGGCCGCGATTAGAGGTTGAGTGGCCCCGCTCTCCTCCCCCACGCGGAATCCCCGCTAGCACTACTACTAAAGTGCAAATGTTTATGGCCCACCCTATACAATCATTTGTTTGTCATACATTCTGTATGGAGCATAATTAAAAAAACACTATTTAACTGTTGGGAAATGTTTTTACATGTTATTAATTTATATCTCAGAGATATGTATAATGATGTCTGTTGTGTGTGCGTAGTATGCGGATATGAACGATCTGGAAAAGGACTTTAATCAGCTATGCCAAAACGCGCAGACGTACAACGAAGAGGCGTCCCTGATCTACGAGGACAGCGTAGCGCTGCGTGGCGTGTTCGAATTGGCTCGTGCGCGCGTGCTGGCCGAGCCGTCCAACGACGCGAGCGAAGAAGAGGAAGAAGAGTCTGACGGCGAATCAAGTCGCTCCGTTAAGATGAAGATAAAGCTGAAAGGGCGCGGCAAGGGAACGCCGGGCCGCAGGAAGAAGGCGGCCAAGAAGTACGTCTCGGAAGACGATGACTACGAAGAGGACTGATCCACTTTTGTTTCAAAACCTACTTATATTAAATTAATTAATAAATATTTCACATTTTTAAGCTAAATGTCCTTTAATTTTAAGTACAAATTTTATTTACCTTGAAAATCTCTTATAAACATAAGTTCTTAACTATTTGAGAGCAGAGAGGCGATTCTGGTTGTACTTATGCATAAGGAATTGTTTATTTTTTTTTATACGAACAACTCTCTTTTTTTAATAATTTTTAAGGACATATTTCCCATCAATGTAATTTATCATTTAAGAAGAAGATAACATTAATAATCTATATAAAAATATGAAAGAGAACGAGACACAGAAAAAAATAATGGTCGCAACTGGGACTCGAACCCAGAACCTCTTGTTTAACTGGGACGTGCGCTTTTACCAATTCAGCCATTGCCACCTGCTAAGAAACCGTCATAATTGTCGATCTCGTATTATATGGACTAATTTTCCATTTCATAGGCAACTACCCTTTTCGTTGGAAACAATTGTTCTAAGAAGTGGTTTGTAACCTAGATAGTGTCTCGGATAAATATATCCGATTTTATTTATGTGAAACATATATCAATTGACCTTTTTATAAAGTCTAAATGAATATTAAATTTTTTATAAGAACAACTCTCTTTTTATAATTTTTGAAGGTTATTCCAAACAATGTAATATATCATTGAAGGAGAAGATAACACTAATAATATAAAATTTCTGGGTTCGACTCTCGATTGCGACCATTATCTTTTTCTGTGTCTTGTTCTCTTTCATATTTTCTTTTAGATTATTAGTGTTATCTTCTTCTTCAATGATATAAGAAATTGTCTTTAACCTTAAAATTAACGACTCTTTCTTTGGATGATAGCAAAAAAATAGTTAACAGAACAGATTTTGGGAACAGCTCACATAGGTCTAATGGAAATCATGGTATCGCCCTGACTATCAAGGTGAGAAATGTTAGAAAGAGAAAACATCACTTTTTATATTCACCACAGAAAAAATTTAATGTTAACTTGCATGAAACCAAAGTTTCCGATCGCAATTTGAGACATATTTATGAAACTTTCTGAATTTTTTTATGAAATGACAAAAAAGTAAGGTGAGAGTAATTTTTATAAAAAAATATGTGGGTTTTTCTTTTTTTTCATTATCAGTAATTTTAGTTAGAAATAAATTTAATGTGAGCCATTTTGAAAACTTTTTTTAGTACAAGGATTCTTTGGAACAGGAAAGTAGGCATTATGGATATCAAATTACGCATATAAATCTAATTAATACAAGTACAGAAATGATTAGATTTTATTATGTTTGCATTGAAAATTTTAATATTTCAACAATTATAACTTTATTTCTAATAATAACGTACGACAGCGTATTTCATCACCTTTCAAAAACAGTTTTAGTTTTCAGATATGTTGAGAAATATTCCATTTATTTGTATTTTATTGCAAAGTGGAAATTTTCTGACCTTTTGACAAAATATGCATGAGACCTGAGTGGTTAACGACAATTACTTGTCCTTAAGTAGAACCAGAATCGCCTTTGGTCAAGTACTACAAAATGCAATGTTAATTTGAATTAAAATTGTTTAAAAGGTCTCTCATAGTATTATTTATTGAATATTTTTATGCAAACTGACGTTGCTATAATGTATTTGAATGCTGTGTGGGTTATTCTCGCTGATTTGTTTATACTTTATTTTTATTTTTCTTGGACATTAACTAAGTAAATTTCTATACATTTTGTTTTGAAGATTTTTATTTCACATGTATACTTGTTAATTAAAATTATTATTTATCTGCTTCTGGTCTCGACACATCCGTGTCATTCACTAGCAATCTTAAAACTAACCTTTTTGCGAGATAAATTGACTTAGTTGTAGGAGTGGGAGGAGTCAACATAACAAGGAAACATTGTCAATAAAGGTGACTTACGGGTTGCTAAATTAAGTAACAAATGTTCATGTGAAATACAACTCTTCAAAACAAAATGGCTCTCGTTTGTGAAACTTAATCTTGTTCCAATTTCCATTTTATTTCTGAAATATATACAGGGTGTTAAGGGACGTACTTGACTTACTTTAACCACTGATTCCTGACATTATTTGGAGTAAAAAATGTAAATGAAATTTTGGTCTCCGGTGACTTTTTTGACGACTTTTTTTTTCAAAAAATTTTCTTCAAAATCAAACAAAAAACAATTTCTTCCGCATGTCATCACTGGTCACTCAGCTGGGTGTCTGACGAACCCCTTACCCCGCCTCCAACTGTTCAACAACTACCATTTTTTTATGTATGTCACGAATCACTGGTTAAAGTAAGTCAAGTACATCCCTCAACACCCTGTATATACAAATTCATATTTGAACAGAGATAATCAATTTTATAGGCCTCTCTACAGGAGACTATGGGGTTTCAAAAGGTCTTGTATAACCACTCGGACCCATAAGCTTGTTTTCAAACTATCTACAACATTGCCGGACATATGTAATGACGTATGAGGCATACCTGACTTATAAGTCGGTTTTGCATTCTATTATCGTTTGATGTTTTTTTTTAATAATTTTATGCCATTTGTTGCACCGTGTCACGCCACTCATGCTGCTTCAATAAAGAACATAGTATATTGTTTGGTGAATATGGTTTAACGAAATAGTTCTTTATAAAACTTGTAAATATGAAAGGAACTTAACAATACATATTATGTGACCATTGTCTTTATTGTAATTATTTTTAAGGTTTGTGAATTTAATAAAATATTGCATTCGATTTTGTATTTCTTTCAATTTCAAGAACTGATGAAAAAAGTTAGACATTTAAAAGAAAAAAATGGTTTCTTTACATGGGCAGATGAAGGATGAAAGTAGACTGATTTTGTAGAAATGAGATCCCTGAGACATATGTGTGATCGTGTGAGAAATGTGGAGATCCGCAAGGGATGTAAGCGTAATGAGTAAGATTAATAATAATAATAATATGTGTGATCGTGTGAGAAATGTGGAGATCCGCAAGGGATGTAAGCGTAATGAGTAAGATTAATAATAATAATAATAATGTTTATTCCAGGATGTGGGGAGGATAGTGCAATCCTACACGTCCCATATAGTTATACATATTTATATATTTACAAAGTAAAGAAATAAGAACATAAATAGAAAAAAAAAATAATAGTAATAAAAATTAATAATAACAAAAATAAATAATCAATTATTATGCAGGGCGTGATCTTGAGTCCATCGCTCACTCAGTGCTGGAAAGCTGCGGTCACCAACGTGTTGTCAGAGGCCATTAGCTGCATCCTGGCTCCAGTGACCCGGTGTCTCATCAGACTGGTGAATCCATGGAGTCCTAATTCTGTGAACATTGTTGAAGCGCTGCTATACCTTCTGAATCCAAATATGATTCTGCACGCATCATTATATTGAATCCGGAGACGTTCCATTGAGCTTACTCAGTATTGACACCATGTTTCACACGTATACAGGCTAGTGCAGAATGCATTAAATAATGTTTTTTTAACATTATTGCTGCATCAGAAGAATCTTCCGGCAATCATATTTGACAAAACACTGATACTTCTCCTCTGTCGTTCAATATCACCATCATCCGAGAGGTCTTCAGTGATGATGTGCCCCAAGTATTTTACATTCGTGGATGTGCTTATGGTTTCCTCGTTAAGTTGTACGGGATTAAACGGAGCTAATTGCATTCCACGGGATTTTTTCCATGGTGGAATGCAATTAGCTCCGTTTAAAGGGATACTCAGATGGTTTGGGCATGTAGAGCGAATGAACGAAGAAAGGAGTATAAGGAGAATATATGACGCAAATGTGAATGGTAGAAGAACTCGGGGCGTCTGAGGAAGACATGGCACGACCAAGTGAATCAGAAACTTGAGTCGGGCCAGGTCAAGAGTCAGAATAATGGAAGAGTATGTATGAATGTGAGTGAGGCAATGAGAGTGTGCCAAGACCGAGTTTTTTGGTGGTCTGTCCTCTTTGCCTACCCTTGCGGAGAAACGGCGTGATAGTTGTTAGTTAATTTCTTTACACGGTAGGTATTATTGTTTTTATTTAACCCTCCCGCAGCCAACTGGGGCCGAAGGTAGACCCCAAAATAACTATCCTTCTTATATCTACTTAAATACATGAAATATATTTTTAGTATTTTAGGTATTCCTGCGCAAAGGATTAATGTTGGAGTTTTACCTACCATTAAAACTCTTATGTTGTCTTGCTTATCCAGAATATATAATGTGAGATATCAGCCTTATTTTCCGCCAGCGTCGGTCATATCCATTGCTTTTTCTTGAATTTCCCGCCATTCCTCTGCAACTCCCTTCAGCTGTTAATTGTCGCCGTGCAGTTGGCATCTTGAGATGCCGTATTAATTTAATTTGGACTCACCAAGCAGAGCTTAAATATATTCTGGATAAGCAAGACAACATAATAAGAGTTTTAATGGTAGGTAAAACTCCAACATTATGTGTGTCGTTGCTTATCCAGAATATATAATGTGAGAAGTGTTTGTTATCGCTTGGTGACAATTCTAAAGCCAAAATTGTGACTATTACTGTATTGCTTGAAATAACTTGGTCAAAGACTGAGAGTGAATGGGGGGATTCAGCTCCTCAACAATCAGACCTCTGATTTGCTTTCTGTAATATTTCTGGAAAGTGTTTTCTGAATGCCAGTTTCCTCTTTCCAAAATGGTGTCTATAGGACACTCTTCCAGCCAACTTTTTGAAGCCACTGCTGATTTCAAACTCCCAGGGGAGGCATCAATCCCAGCATCCTTCAAAATTGTTTTAATCCATCCACCAATGTTCTCGAGGCTGGCCTTGCAGGCCCCAATGTGGAAATAAACAGACATTCAACACCAGCTTCATGTCTTCTGTTCTCACCCAAAGACATAAAGTTTCTCAACCAAAATATACGATCCTCTGCTTTGTAAAGCTTCCCACCAGACTGTCTATGTGTAGAGGTGTCCGTCTTAGAACCAAAAACTGGCTATAATATAGTGTGATCATCATTGTCAACAAGATTATCAGAAGATGTATGTAGTAAGGTCAGATCATGTACTCGTATTCCTGATGCCAGAAGTAAAATAACAGAACATCTACGAGATGCTTTGAAAAGAGTCGGTTCCTTTGGAGGATTTTTACAAAGCCAAGATACCAAGGGTCCTGGATCCCAAGTAAATGCTCTAGGCTTCTTATTTGCATAATTCCCTATACTTCTCATCACTCGCTTGACCAAGGGATGGTCACACAAAAACCGACACTGCAGACTTGTGAAGCGCTATAGTACTGGTAACCAAGCCTTTCTTCACTCTTAGGTATGCTAAAAACCGTGCCAGCTGAGATCCCCAAGCGTATATTCATGTCAACCCGCATGTGACCAATCGTTCAAGTTGTCGACCAACATGGGTATTATGTGAGGTCGGTCTAGGGCTTTTCTCTTTAGGTCTGGTAACCAAAACACTTTTGGCCAATTTGGGGCTACAACCAGGTACACCCCTGATGACTTGTTCAGATGTGCCAGCACTCGTGGCATTAAGCAGGGGGGAGGAAAGATCCATGCCAGGGGGAAATTCCAACTCCTGCTGAACACGTTGTGAAGCATTGCTCTCTTGTCGTGGGAATCTATTGAGACATACTGATCCACGAAGTGAGCCCTCGAGGGAGCGAATAGATCCACTACTGGACTGCCCCACTTGTGAAAAACAGCTCTTAACGCTGGGGGTAGAAGGTGCCATTCTGGTAATGTCATCCCTCAGGATAGATGATCCGCGAGGCCATTGTAGCGTCCCGGCAAATACTGCACTTGTAAAGAGATTCTGTGCTTGTCCAAAAGCGCAAGAATCTGAAATGTCAGATGAAGGAGACCCATTGACTTGGTGCCCCCCTTGTTCCTCAAGTAGGCTACGACTGTCCTGTTGTCCTGTTCTGAACTTCTCAAATTCTGAGTCAGAGACGTTAAGGCATTTAAGATTGCTGTCATCTCCTTCATGTTGCAATATCCCCCCCTCTAACTGTCTGTCCAACAACCCAACAGAGGTACATAGTCAATCAGGGCTCCCAGCCGTGATCTGCCGCATCCGTAGTCAGAGAATGTGTTGGGCTGGGAAAATGAAGAGTTGAAACATGATCTAAGTTGATCATCCACCATTTCATTTCTGACAAGACCTCCTTCTTTATCAGAGACTTTTGCTGAGGGGTCAGCTTCAGCATTAACTGTAATTGTATCAGCCGAGTATGAAGTCGACCTCTGGGGACCACAAAGGTAGCAAAATTCAACTTTCCGAGAATACTCTGAGCTCCTTTCAGAGCAGTGGCGGCGTAAGGGGGGGGCGGAGGGGGCGGTCCGCCCCGGGTGCCAAGCACCAAGGGGTGACAGTGACAACCCACTTGTACAGACAAAGAATGCGCACAAAATCTCCCGCTGTAAAGACATTTTAATAAATAACTACGTACTCTTGTATCTAGCTACTTACATTATCATATTTTGAAATGCGTCGCAACTATATATATATATATTTTTTTTTTTCGAAAATAATTTCTAATTCCCTTTCTAAAACTTAAGAACCATTTTGAGAAGCTTGTATCAACACTCGAAGAGATGTGTGATCCCAACACCGGCAAAGCAGGCGTTGAAAGAAGAAATTAGCCAAACTCAATCGAAAATCTGGAGACAGAAAAATCAGAAAAAGTTATCGGCACCTCTGGGACTTGAACCCAGGACCTTCTGCTTACATGGCAACAGCTCTACTAACTGAGCTAATTAATAATTTATCCAGTCACTAAGATAGATAGATAGATAGCCAAGGATGGATTTAGGGGAGGGGGAGGGGCACGGGGGCACGTGCCCCCCCCCCAGACGGTATTTTTGTGAACTGTAGAGATTCCATCACAGTACATACTTAGAAGCTAAAACTGTATTTTTTAAACATTTAATTTTTCGATTGTTTTGACACTTTCATAAACCTTTCTATACATACTTGAACTTGTAGAAATAAACTTGAGATATGATACTTAAGTTTATTGCTAACAGTAATCGTTGATTTTTTTGCCTTTCCGCCCCTTGTGCCCGCCCAGAAAAAAATCCTCACAGTAATTGTTGAATTTTTGCGCGTCCACCCCTTGTGCCCCCCCAGAAAAAAAATCCTAACAGTAATTGTTGATTTTTTTGAAGGTCCACAATAAGCCAAGTGCTAATAACCAATTTTCTATGTTATCAATTGAAAGAGACAGGGAAAACAATCTTGATATTGTGATCGAATATTTTAGTAAAATGAAGTCTCGTTAGCATGTTTAGTATTTGGTGTTTTATTTTATGAAGGGTGTTCAATACAAAACCGCCCCGGGTGCCAATCTACCCTACGCCGCCACTGTTTCAGAGTCCACCTTCCTTTTGTCACGGATCTCTGAAATAAGTTCCAAAGACCTTGGCGTCTGTATTTGTTTAAGGACTTCTGTTTCAGATGGGAGTTCTACACAATTCCAAGATATTCCACTGACTGTGCTGGCTGACGGACACACTTTTGGAAATTTACAGACCAACCTAACCGCTCTAACAATTAAAGAGCTTCTCAAGTTTGACTGAGGATCTCTCTGGTCTGATGAGCCAGGAGAAAGTCGTCTAGGTACACAATGATCCTGATAGCCTGTCTACACAGGATTTCTGCAATCCAATTTGTGATAGCTTTTAAATTGAAGATCGACTGTTTCGAGCCTTCGCTCGTTTGAACCAGAAAAAGTGTTGATAGGAAGGTGGTATTGTCGCCAGCTATTTCCATGTACCATCTCTCATCATTGTCATTTCCGGGGTTACTGTCGTTTTGAACCTCCTTGCGGAAGTTTGGCTTGGACTTATCAACAAGGGCTCTCGGATGAATGGTATGCGGTATCCTCTTATCATATGTAAGATGGTCTCTGGGGCATCTAGGGCCTGCCATTCTATCCAATAATCCTGTAGTTGACCCGCCCAAAATGGTTGATAGTCACCTGTTGAAGCGGCCACGAGAGGTCTGCCCCCTCGCGCCACGCTTTTGTTCCCTCCCCTTATCCCTCGTAAGAGAGGAATGTTGGGGGTCTCTCCCGTGGTCTGCCCGCCGGGGAAACGAGGGAAATGCCATATTTTCCTTTGATGTTTGCTTGGAGGGAAAGGCAACAACCTCCTTAGATATTGAAGGGCGGTTGTGCGCCGACACTTGTTGAAGCGGCCACGAGAGGTCTGCCCCCTCGCGCCATGCTTCTGATCCCTCCCCTTATCCCTCGTACGAGAGGAATGTTGGGGGTCTCTCCCGTGGTCTGCCCGCCGGGGAAACGAGGGAAATGCCATATTTTCCTTTGATGTTTGCTTGGGGGGAAAGGCAACAACCTCCTTAGATATTGAAGGGCGGTTGTGCACCGAGTGGCTACCCTGAGTAGGCGCACTGGACTAAAGCACTTTGTTACATCACCAAGTTTCTGCAACTGGGCAGAAAGTGCTTCTTCCCCAAAAGGATGAGTGGAAGACGGAGGAATTCTGCTGAAGAGCCTCCGTTCCACTTCAATCTTACAGCTGTCCATTGTTCCTGTAAAGACCTGACAGGGAACCTTCTGAACTACTTTCCCATTTGGTAAGTTTTTTGGAGAGCCTGTTGAAGGCACTCTCTGCTTCAATGAGGCATGCAATGCCAGCATCTTTTCCATGGCCGTAAATATTGGTGAGGCGGTGACAAATGCCAGCACCTCTTTACCTCCAGCTCCTTGAAGCCTGGATCAGCCAAATATTCCTTTAAAGCAGATGCATAGCGGACATTGGCCCACTCGCCCGAGTTTGAAACATGCTTGAAACTGTCAAAAGCAGGACCAAACTTTTATAAATAAAGCTGAATTATAGGTCTAACTACATCAAATTGCGTCAAACGATTATCAAACGAACATGAATGTCATGATTTCGTATTTGTAGTTTGAGTATTTTAATATGACATCGCGATCGCCGATGGTCATAGGTATTTCATTCAAAAATCGATTACATAAATTCCAAAGGTGGAGAAATGGTTAAATGTGTCTACAATTGATCCATAAATCAGGTAATTACGTAAGACAATACATTCAGCTTAATTTATCATTTAGTATGAATATAAATGGGTCGATCCCAGCGGCATTGCAATGCCGGCCGGGTCCAAACCGCGACAGGAGGGGAGAAAGCCCCGAACATCCTGTCACATTCCAAAAACCAGTTTATTAAACTGGTCCCCCATTGCGGGAACTATCAGAAATTAAGCTGTGATATGAGAGATAATCACTTATCTTAGCCAACAGGCCGAGAAGCTATTGTAATCGGCGCGGCCGCGGCGTCCTTCCGTTTTCGAGAAGAAGTGACGCAGATTTATATAGCGTAGGTAGTAGGAATACGCTAATCTGTCAAAAATGTTTGCACTAATCACTTGCACTAATTTTTCATAAAATTACGGAATTCGCAGGTAGCAATAGATATTATTTTCGTTATAACAATTACAAACGAAAAATTTTGTGACCGGACGTGAGCAAAATAATGCCAAAATTGAATTAATACGGCATCTCAAGATGCCAACTGCACGGCGACAATTAACAGCTGAAGGGAGTTGCAGAGGAATGGCGAGAAATTCAAGAAAAAGCAATGGATATGACCGACGCTGGCGGAAAATAAGGCTGATATCTCACATTATATATTCTGGATAAGCAACGACACACATAATACATAATATGCCATTTAAAAAAAAATGTGAAAAAATCATTGATCGCAGGAAAAAATATTTTGTCAAATATAGGTAGGTAATATTCCCTGCAAAAACATAAATAAATAACAAACAAAAAATATATCAAAAAAAGAAAAAGTGTTTTCTTTGGTTTAAAAGTTTAGAAAAAAAAAAAAATGGGGTCATCAGCCGACCCCCACGGTTACGAACGTCCTGTTTGGCATCTTGGCCTGTCGAGAGTTAATATAGATGTATAATTGTAAAGTGGAGTTATATAAATTACATATCGGTACAGAAATTATTTAAAAATTGCAATCTCACCAAAGAAGAAGCTAGTTCTTGTGCTTGATGAGCGAGTTACACTAATTGTAACTGAAAAAGAATAACATTATGTTTACATTTAAATTTTCAACCTCACTAAAACTAGCCTGTGTTGAGGTTAATCATTTTACAAAATAATATATTGAAAGAACGATGAACAGTGACCAGTTCCATACCAACTCAGAATCAAGTCAACTCAACACCTATTTGAAGAGTCATTAAAAGCTATGAAAAAAAAATTAAAAATAATCCAAATAAACCTAAACTATTTACCTGCTAACACAATTTTTTTTTTTTTTTTTACATTAACTCCACACAGGAGGCGTTATCTTTGTAGATGCTGTATGGAGGGTCTTTTTGAGGAAAGGAAGGAGTGAACATGGGTCTTGAAGAGACCCATGATGTAGGAGGGAGGAAACACAGAGGCTGGCAAATCGTTCCACAGCCGAACCGTTGAACTGAAGAACGAGTCATAGAAACGACCCGTTCTCATGTGAGTAATGTCAACCGTGTACAAATGTTGGGCGCGTGTTTCCCGACTATGCACTGGTGCCGAAGGGATCAATGATGCTAGTTCCTCGGAGCATCTTCCATTGTAATATCGGTAGAACAAGGACAGCATTCCCACCTGACGCCTATGCTCTAAAAATTGCGGTCCGTCTGTTAAGATGGGAGAATCTATCAAACGGATCGCCCGTTTCTGCACAGAGTCAAGGGTTTTTTTTAGGTATTTTGGAGCTCCAGACCAGAGGTGGCTGCCAAATTCAACCGTGGGGTGCACTTGCGATTTGTACAGGGTTAGCAGTTGGGTACTATTAAAGTATCTGCGGGCCCTGTACAGTATGCCCAGTTTCTGAGAGGCTAACTTAACTCTGGTTTCGATGGAGCCCCCGTACCTGAGCTGGTCACTTAGAGTTACACCAATCATATCGATGGAGGTCCTGTTAGGAAGGTTGCTTCCGTTGAAGGAGACTACATTTTCATTTCGATCCCCTTTAGACGTTATCAAACATGATTGGGTCTTTGAAAAATTAAATTCGACGAGGTTATTCTTACCCCAAGAGAAAATAATTGAAAGTACACAAGGAATTAGATGACTTGATGCATTCTGGAAGGCTATTAATTATAAGTGGAGCCTGATACAAAACATGATACGTGCAGTCAGGCGCGGCCGGTGCCTTAAATTTTTGGTGGTTCACCGATTTCATCAAAAACGTAATGTATGTAATTTATATACATGCACTATCTTACTTATTTATAGAGAAGATCAATTCTTCGATCCTTTTGCCGAGCGAAGACTTCAACCACCCAATTTTATTTGCAAACAGAGACAGATATGATACGATTTTAGATTTTCACGGCCAAAAATTATTTTGTTATTAGTTTTTGGGGTATTATGCCGTGTTGCGATACCTCCTTCTTTAGCCAACGTTTCGGACAGCGTTGCAGTGTCCATCATCAGGGCAGATGTGTCTGAAACGTTGGCTAAAGAAGGAGGTAGCGCAACAGGGCATAATACCCCAAAAACTAATAACAAAAGAGACAGATATACTCACCTGACAAATTCGTTATCCGATAAACACATTTATATTAGTTTATGCTTGGAAGATACGACTTTGCAAGCGGGGATACTGCATTAAAAAATTTCAGAAATCATAAATTATTTGCTATTTTACACTATGGTTCATTTCTTTTTATATTAGGTATATCTATTAGTATTAGAGGATTAGTGGCAAAGAAGAGAAGGTATTTATTTTGAAAGACCTTCGGATATTAATTAATATCACAATAATTAACACAAGCACAAGCAATTTTAATTTGCAGCGTAGGATGCAAACGGTGGCGGGTGTTTAGTTTACTGACCCAATGAGCGTCGATATGAATTTTGCAATAAGTAAAAAAAAACGCACACAAATAAAAGGTTACTTTCTGCAAAAAAAAAGCAAATAATAAAGTCAATGCCAAGTATGTAAATCCGTAGCACTCTATCACAAGCTGACCCGTGACCCGTTGACCCGAGGTTGCATTTTACAAGAGAAATATTATGCTTTTACTTAAATACTTCTTCAAACCCTACATCGCTCGAGCCGTACTTCGGAATTCTTGGATTCTTCGTTCGGAAATATCCGCTGTCCGTGCGCCGCACTGTCGGGTGTATTTTTCTTGATACGTTTTGTCAAAACCACGGTCCGGAGATGTTTCGTATGGGCTGCATATAAAATAATATTTAGCCAAACGGGGCGCTTATGTCTAACGCGCAGATTGATATGTACCTCGGTTTCTCGTTCCTAGCCAGTGTTAACCGCGCGGGTGGAGTGTTTTGCCGTATTTATCTACAATATTCTTACATTTAGTATGTTATTAATTGCAATTTTAAAGATTTTTTTTTTAATGCTTTGTTTAATTTTATAATTAAAAACATTAAGTAAGATTACGATGAGTTGTAAATTGTTTTTCAACTTTGTTGGCGGTTCGTTGCACGAGTGCACTAAGGGACCGGCCGCGCCTGCGTGCAGTATTAGGGAGTCCCTGGCTCTCCACGCAGCGTAAAACCGTGAAGAGCGGAGGAGCCTTGTCCATTATGGAAATTGAGGTTACGATGCTCCGCAATGGGGAACTGATCTAAATCTCATTAGAATTAATATCCTAAAACAAGTTGAGTGCCAAAATGTTACCGAGGGATTAGGTTTTAACAATATATACATTTTTTCACATTAACTCAACTCTTTGAAGACGTTATGCAGCCCCGGATCTAGGGGAGGGAGCAAACCGGGGTGCTTGCTCCGGGCGACAGTTGTAGGGGGTGCCAAAATCGTAATTTGTATGTTTGATCGAAAAAAAACTTCTGCCGGATCTGCCCTGATGATGGACACTGCAAGGCTGTCCGAAACGTTGGCTAAAGAAGGAGATAGCGCAACACGGCATAACGCCCCAAAAACAAATAACGAAAAAACAGAAAAAAAACTTAATTCACAAAGTACCTGGAATCCAGTGCATGTTGTTCTATTGATTATTCATTTGATTTTAAAACGCCCACTTGGTTTTTGAATACGTCCTAAGTTGATTTACGAACGTATCCTAAGTTGATTTTGAACACGTGCATAGTGTACGTGATGTCTCTGCCAGGGGAATCACCATGGCATCTAGAACTAGGGGCTACATGAGCTGAGCCGAATAAACCTGAGCAGTCGAACGTCAAGCGAAGCGACGATCACTCACCCCATGAGAGGGGGCGCCACTCATCGAGAGCCACTATCGAGTTTCTACCCCGGTTTCAAAAAGTCATAGGTCCGGGGCTGATGCAATGTGTACGGTCTACGAGCAATAAGAACTCTACCTACGGTAAATACATCTGCAATACAATTTGGGAGGCGAGTATGGGTACTGCTGCCCCGAGAACCATTTATTGGATAATCAACACCCCTTCCATAGGCCGCACCCAAGTGGTTCACTACGTTCGGTGAATTAGCAGGGGCGCCCGGGTTCATAGGGTGATGTTGGTCTAGGTCTTGGCGGCGAATGCATTTGCACCTATTGCGTGGCGGGCCGGATCAGGAGAGGCTGGTTGAGGAACTTAGATCTATCCAGCCGGACTCTCTCGATCCATCGCCTCGCACTTGGGGGGGGTGTATTTATACATTCATCACTCCCAGACTGATTGACCTCCAGATTCCTACCCACCCCTCGAAAATTCCTCGAGGTAGATTTCAAAAAGAAGCTCACATGGTGAGTGGGTCATCTGGACAACTTTAGCTTCCAGACAAAAGGCCCGTCCAAATGCAGGAAAAGT
Organism: Limnephilus marmoratus; assembly: GCA_917880885.1. Lineage (NCBI taxonomy): Eukaryota > Metazoa > Arthropoda > Insecta > Trichoptera > Limnephilidae > Limnephilus > Limnephilus marmoratus. The sequence continues at coordinate 1,793,720 of OU862930.1, forward strand.
CCATGATGCAAAATGGTGACTGTTATAAAATTTAAAGATATTTTCATTTGATGCAAAGAAGCGTATGTACTATAGAGGCTCATGTTTTATGGAGGTCATCAGTTACAGCGTGATGTGTTTTAAAGTGTGTGGTAAATCAAATAAGTAAGATGTCGGTACATTACTTACAGGTTTATTAACAATTTACAACTTACACATAATCTCTACATATTATAAAGTAAAGTCCCCCGCGCCGTCTGTCTGTCTGTCTGTTCGCGATAAACTTGAAAACTACTGAACGGATTTTCATGCGGTTTTCACCAATAGAGTGTTTCGTGAGGAAGGTTTAGGTATGTAATTTGTCAAGGATTTGTGTAAATTGGTTGAAACAACGATAATTGTTAGAAGTGTCGGAAAAAGTCCAGCCGCCTGGCAGCTTTCATCGAAAACGCTGCCTAATCCTTTTGGGATATAACAAAACAATTAATGGTGGGATATTCCTCTTTTATAGATCTACAAAAAAGTCTGCGATGGCATACATCAATCTTTTACGGATAGCTTACTATACCTATTTTTTTTTAAAAATGGTCACGTACAATGGGATAATTGGAAAGTTATTTAGACGAATACAAAAGACGGTGGTGGTTACAAAGGTTGGATTTTACAGTGTTTTATTAGCCACAGCAACGCGTGGCCGGGTCAGCTAGTTCCTCTATATTTAAATATTTTACAATAATAATTTATTAAATTGTGAAATTATTAACCCCGATACAGGCGAACCCTAGTGGGGTTATTAATTACATGCTAAAAATATGTGTATATAAATTGTGAAGAAGCAATAAATAAATAAAATAATAATGTGAAGGGCGAACAAACACAATAAGCGAGCGAGTCTCGACCGGTAGTTTAATACAGAATGATCGGTGGTTTTCAATCCGGAGCGGAGAGAGTTCTTGTGACTTGCAAATGAATTTGATTGGTTGCTAGGAGACCAATCGAATAGCCAGCTGAATGCAATTCAGTGTCCTCTGTTCGACCTCCACCATACAAAAAAAAAAAAAACTCTTGTGCAGAGGCAGGTATGGGTACCGCCGCCTCAGGAACCATTTATTGCATAACAAACACCTCTTCCATAGGTCTCCCCAAGAGGTTCGCTACGTTTGGTGACTTAGTGGGTTCATGAGGTGAGGTTTGTCCAGGTCTTGGCGGCGGTCGTGTCTGCCCACCTGATGCGTGGCGGGCCGGATCGAGTGACTGGTTGAGAGAGGTCTTTTGACCGTTCCAGCCGGACTCTCAACCCATCGCCTTACAGCACAGTTGGAGGGTTGTTTCATGCGTCCATCACTCCTGGACACACTGACCCCCTGATTCCTACCCACTGCTCATACCTTTTCCTTCCCTTCCTTAAAAAGACCCCTCCGCACAGCATCCCCTAAGTTGACATAGGCACTGAGGGAAATTATTTTCCTCAGGGTCTCCTGTATGAAACATATGTAAAAAAAAAAAAAAAACAAAAAATGAATCTGTAGAGTTTTGAAAAGTGGTAAAGCTGAAGTCACAAGGTTCACTCGGATGAAGGTTTACTCGATGAAATGTTCCATTCTCGTTTCACCGAGTGTTCACACGGTTCCTTCGAAGGAAGAGTTCACTCGACATTCTCGCTACGAAGTCGTCGAGAGTAGTCGCGGCCGCATTGGAATTCGTCCGGCGCTGATGGCTAAGTTCGGGAATATTTACGATTTCAGTTGACATTTCCGATAACGTCGAACTAAATTACGAGAAATTGGCGATTCTTGTAAATAGTAAATAAATTTCAGCACCATAAAATGAACATATGGTTAAATAATAACCTGAAAACTGATATCTACCAGCAGGGCCGTATTTACACTTTTCATCAGTATAGGCCACTTCATTTGCGCCGCCCCTTCCTCCTTCTTAGAAGTTGCCACCAACTATGATCACTCACTTGTAGGCTTTTATTAGGTGACGCACAATTTTAAAAATAAAAATTCAAATATACGAAGTTGGTATTCAAAAATGAAATAAAGAACGAATTATTCGTAAAATACAATTTACAATGTGCGAATTACAATTTTTTACGGGATTTTTTATTTAACAAAATCATTTATAATAGCTTCATAGATGCTTCTACGCATAGAAGATCCGAAGCGTAAAGTTCTTCTTGCAATAATGAAGACCTTTGATATTTCTTCACTCGCTTTAAACAGGAAAAACTCCTTTCTCCAGAACAATTTGTGGCTGGAGTGCAAAGTGCGACGCGGAGAGCTATATCCAAGTTTGAGTAAACGTTGCACAGAGATGGTTTCCTCAAAAACTTTCCTTAAAAAGATTCAGTAATGATGTTGATTCAGGTTTCTCTGCAGTCTTTTTAGAGGAAACGTGACCTTGAAAGTGTGCCCATTCCCGAACTAAATCGTCTTCTAAATCATTGCACAAGAGACTGAGCTTTTTTGAGACTCTCTGTGTTGAAAGTTCACCCATTTTTTTTTAAAGGTTTTTTTTTCTTAGAAGTATTATGCCTTTATATTATGCCTTATGCCTTCGCATATGCATTCTCTCTAATTCAGATCTCAGTCAGAAAGTTATTTCAATACCCTCATTTGATGTTTCATCTATAAAGTTTTTTTCTCTTAGGGTCATCTTTCTCTGAATGTCGTCCTCACATTGCTAAAGTGCGCTCATTTCAATTGCACTTTCTTTGAAATAATCAAAGTTTTCTTGTTCTGGTACAATAAACTTGAGAAGAGATCCACAAAAATCAGATACCGTCGGTAAATCAACAGATGAGCTCTGAATCTGAGCACTCACTTGATAGTCTTTCCAAAATAGCATTCCAAAATACGATTAGTAACCGAATAAAGGTAGCCCACTGCCCAAGCATTTTTTTGTGAAATATTCGCACCATAATCGCACGCCGCAATCCGCGGTCCCGTGCGGGATCACAGGGCGTCTGAAGGTTCCTTTAAGGGGGGAAATAGGCGTAGAGGCTTCAAAAAATTTTTTTTTTATAAATCGATGATAGAACTATTCAAAAATATTTTCTGAAAATTTCAAACCAAAATTCCACGCCATTTAAAAGTTATAAGCGTTTGAGTTGGTTGAACTATCACTATTTTACTGCCACTCTTATTTTGAAACGCATTTTTCTCGAAACTAATTTTTTCGAATTTGTGTAACCTCTAGCCCCTACAGTTTTTTTTATCAAACTCAGCACATAGTTTCTTTATATAAATGCGCTCTATTGAACCCTAAATCCTAAACAATATCTTTATTTTCTTTTGTTTTATGGCAAAAAAACGTTCAAAAGAATGGTAAAAAATCATAAGTAGTAAATTTTCACATTTCTCAGAAAAATATTAATTTTCAATTTTTTGTAAGAAGTGAGGTTCAAATGGAAGAGATACTTATGAAAAACAATTTTTTTTTTGAAAAATTGATTTCGGATGAAAATTGTGACCTCCAGGAGTACAATGCGCGGCAGTTGATATCTCCGTTATTTTTTGAGGAAAATATTTGAAAATTTTAGAATATACTCTTGAATATACATATTATGTAAATTAGGTAATAGGTATATTAGGTATAAATGTAAATAAAAAATATATATTCTTTATGTATTTAAAAAAAACATGAAAATCACTAAAAATACGATGTCCTACACCTATTTCTCCCCTTAAACGCTCGTGCAATAAAGGTAGCCCACTGCCAAAGACTTTTTGTGAAATATTCGCACCACAATCACCGGTCCTGAATTGGACCGTTGGGCATTGAACGACACAAATCCGCGGTCCCGTACGGGGCCACTGGGCGTCTAAAAATTAATAGATTGAAAACTCTATCTATCCACAGTGACTTTTTTGTTGTTTATAATCGTACCTTACCAAAGCGAGCGAGCGCCTGCGCCGCCCCCTGAACTCTGCCGCCCCTAGGCCGCGGCCTATAAGGCCTATTGACAAATCCAGGACTGTCTACCAGTATTTTTGCACCATGAAAATATTTTTATTCCAAAATAGGCCTCGGCTTGCAATAAAATCCATATAAATGGAATATTTATTAACGTATTCAAAAACTAAAAACTGTTTTGGAAAGGTGATGAAATATGCTTTCATAATTTATTATTAGAAATAACCACGTAATTTTTTAAATAGAATAATTTTTAATGTAAACTTTTAAAAGTTTAAAAAATGTCTCTACTTGCTTTTATTCTAACTAAAATTACTGGTAACAAAAAAATATAAAAATACACACTTATTTTGTTAGACAAATAAATTATAAACGTTTCTGTCACCTCACTTTTTCGTCGTTTCATATAAAAATAATTCATAAAAAATTCACAATGTTTCATAATTTTTTTTTCAAATTCGATCAGAAACTTTGGTTCCATAGAAGTGTACATTCGTATTCGTTTGTGGTTAATCGTTATATTGAATATATAGAGCATTATTTTCTCTTTCCAATACCGTTTAGATCATATTTTTCACTATGATAGTAAGGGAGAAACAACGATTTCTATGAGACGTGTAGGAGTTATTTCGAAAAGCGAACTAAACGGAGCATTTTGACGTTTAAGCCGCTCCGGCTACTCGTCCTCACGCCAGAACATTTCGGCCGACTAATTTGCGAGTAAAAGACTGTTCACTTGAGTGTTCACACACATCATTCGCGTCACGTGATGTTAAATTCCGGTTGCGAGTGAACAGTGCCGAAGGAAGCATTCCAACATTGTTGGAATGCTTCATTCGGAACTGTCTCTATTCACTTTCGTGTTCACACGGTTCATTTCGAGGGAAAGAGGCGGAATGAAATCACGAAATGAACGATAAATGAATGGTGTGAATGGGCTATAAGTAAAGCGTCGATGACACAGAGCGAGTTTACCTGGGAAATTCACTATCTGTTAATAAACTCGCTCAGTGTCATCGTGTTACTTGCTAACTAGCAGATTGTTGACAATCTACAAAAAAAGTTGAAAGGTCGTCAACTTTACTCGCTACACACTTGCTTGCGATTGGTTTATTTATGTTTTTCAAGATGGCTGCCAATAAACAGCTGATTTCGACTGTCAAACATCACAGAATTAGTTCACGCAGGCGTCGTTATTCTTGTTACTGGCGCTGGCAGCGACCTCAGTTTCCTACGCTACTAAGCAAGTGGATAGTTTTGTGTGTCATCATGACAATCTCACTCACCGATTTATCCGCTTTTAAACTTAGTAGATAGTAGCTTGTAAACTCGCCCTGTGATCGAAGCTTTAGGTTGATTCATTTTCCTACAACGCAGCGCTATATATATCGATCATCCAGTTGATTAATCAGACATCTACAAATATTAAGTTTTGAGGAAAGCAATTTCCAATGCTAAACATAAATCAAATATTATTTATATGTTTCTATGTTTGACAAATTAAATATGCTATAAAGTAACACTGGTAAGCGTAGCAATTCGGTATATATTAGTATGACATTTTGAAATTTTCTACTGGTAACCCAAAAAATATCAATTTTTTGTAAACTTTGCTACAAGTTTTAGCGCATTATATTTGATTTGGTGGTGTTTATGAGTAATCTGAGTATTGCACCAGATAGAGGTTACACTTTTACATATAACTGGATGACCAATGTTATGTTGAGGTATTCAATGAAAGTTGCTAAGGAGATATTGAAAGTAGTATATTATACATATAAAGTTATTTGTGGAACAACACACATACAAAGGCAAACAAATAAAAGCTTCTATTTTTTACGCAGACTTCTTCAGTCATCAACATCTCACTTTCTTCAAAATCTGAAATAATGACCTAGAACACTCTTGCACGGCTAAAGCCAGAAAAAAAAACATTTCGCTCAGTTCTGTCGTCTACACGACTTCTTTGTTCAACAATATAGCAACGAGAGCATTAGTGTAAGGTATGAGTACGCTCTAGTTGAATGTTTCACAAGACACTGGCAAGTCCTGAGTGGCGACAAGCTACAGTGATGGAGAGAGCGTGCATGTTTGCGTTCATTTATATATAGAACATAATTTTGTATACAAAAATATAAAAAGTTGTAATAAGACAAATTAAAAGATTTCATTTAACATAAGACATTGAAAACTTTATTTACATATGATCCATACTTCAGAAGTTATAGCTATTTTACTTGAAACATAATTCACACATGAATCTGAAAAAATTGGCTGCTTTTTAGAGAGGATTGATAAAAAAACTAGCTGTATTTATTAACATTGTGTTAATAAATTAAATTTTAACAAAGAATTCTCTTCTTCGTCATAGGAAGTCATGGTTAAGGCCTATCACACTGGAACGCTGTCTGGCTACTGAGGCCGCATAGTGCACACTCTCTCGCTCCTCAGACCGAATGCTGCACGCCCTGCAGAACTTGCCCTTACTGCTCAAATCCTAAACAATCTACGAGTAACACTTGTCTCAGATAAGTGCGCAACGAAGGCGGCAGGTCATTGAGGCCTATTTGATAACTCTGCGGTCAAGAGTGTCATTCCGGCGGTACTTGATGCCGTGTGTCTTCAACATGTGCTTGTTGACGCTGGAGCTGTGGATGAACGGAATGGCGCACACAGGGCACGAGTAGTTCTTCTCCTTCGAGTGCGTACGCGAATGGCACTTGAGCTCCCCGCGCGTATAGCATGCTGCGCCGCACTCGTCGCACTTGAAGTTGCGCTCTCCGCTATGCCTCAACAAATGCGTGTCTAGGCTCTTCTTCACGTACGCACGGAAGTCGCAATAATTGCACTGGAACTTCTTCTCGGCACTGTGTCGTTTAGAATGGTTCAATAGTTCCACACGCGTAACAAATGTTGAGCCGCAAGTTTCACAGCTGTAATTACGTATGTTATAGTGCCGGTTCATGTGTCCTTCCAGAGCGGTGCGCGACTTAAGTCCCTTATTGCAGATATGGCAGACAAAGCGGCGCTCTTCCGAATGCACGTTCTTATGCGTCTCATAGGTCTCCTTGTACTTGAACTGCTTGCCGCACAGTGCGCATGTGAAATACGTACGATCGCTGTGCGTCTTGAGATGGCACGCCAGACTGGCGGGCTGGGAGAAGCAGCGTGAGCAGGTGGGGCAGCTGTGCGGCCGCTCGCCCGAGTGCGTGCGCATGTGGTAGCGCAGACTCTGACTGTGTGGTGTGCTATACGCGCACTCGGAGCACTGGAAGCGCCGCCCTGCGCCCCACCCGGTGGAGTTTCCCTTCTTGCCGTGCATGCGCACAATGTGTTTCTCTATGGAATATTTGGAACTGAGTGGTTTGCCACACAGATGACATTTAAACTTCTTTCCTCCAACAATATCATCTCCCTCGGTCTCTTTATAAACATTCTTATTGTATTTACGTTTTGTTACTTTTTTAATATCTAAATCTTTATTATCGACACTGTCACTTATTTCATTGTCATTATTTACGACGTCTCCAAAATCACTGTCTATATCTTCAGTTTCCACTTTGATAACGTCGGGATCAGTTTTAAGATCCGCAATTTCGTCCTCGTTATTTTCCTCCACTTTATTGACACTTTCAGGAAGAGATTTATCCATTTCTGCATGTTGCAGTATTTCTAGTTGCGCGGTTTCTTCTTTCTTCACGGAGGAAGGTTCGATGAAGAGATCCCCGCCATTTAGCAAGCGCCGGAGGAAGAACTTCCTGAGGAGACGGTCGGAATGCTGGCACTTGAGACGAAATCCATCAGCAGCGCGTAGTTCTCGGGCACAATGCGAGCAAATGGCCCTCGGAAGTCCTGCCTCATCTCCCTCCGACATCGCGACGCTCGTGCACAGCATCACTCTTTCAGAAATAGATACCGAATCGTAAATCTCAGACAATTGAGTGGATTGCGCTGTATTTTCTGCTAGACATATTCGGCACAGGGAGTTTAACTTGTGTGAATTTTTTAGCAGAATTTCGAGTTCATCATTCATCTCTGCAGACGTCATTTTATTAATAAGAATCGATCTGATTGTTTGGTTCCACTTCGAAAATTCAAAATAGAATAAATTTTATATACTCAATTAGTTCAACAAACGTCAAAAATACAAACAAACTAGGGACCATAAATAAACCTGTCACCCATAGACCATTAAAATAACTAATCAGTAATCACCATAGACATAATTATCATTAGGTACCTACTTAATTTTTTTTTTTTTAATATTTCCTTTTTCTCAGTCGTGCAACTCTACTCACCTCTCACCCCACCCTGTCCAACGGGATTGGTTTATTTATGTGTCCAACATTCGTCCAACGTCTGACACCTACTGATTTTTTTTTTTAAATATATTTAGTTGATTAAAAAAACACCAAAAATATTACTGTGGACTAAAATTTCATTAACATTTTTTTACTGCAAATAATGTCAGGAATACAGTTAGTAAGTCTGTTAAAATAAAATTATATATTTTTTATTTAATACCAACGAGTACCCGGCATGCGTTGCAATGCCACTCAAAGAAAGAAAGTGTTTGAGTTTTAATTCTGTGCTTTGGATAAATAATTTTTTTGTTATTCCGATGTGTGAGCAGGTCACATACAGCTGTATACAGTGTGAGAAGCATGGATTTTCCAAATTTATCCCCTGCTATTCCCTCCAGCTTGACCTCCAAATTGAACTCCAGTCCCTATGGCTACGATGAGCCCTTTGAAATATCTCCCTCTACCCCTCCTTCGTCCCCCACCCGTCCCATCACACCTCGCCTGCTGGTCACCTTCCCTTCTCGCGTTCCCATTCCACCTTCGCCACCTTCCCCTCTCCCGCATTCCCCTTCCCCTCCCCTTCCACCTTCCCCGCCTTCCTCCCCTCCCGCGTACCACCATTTTTCATTCTCCTCCCCCCCCCCCTCCGGTAAATGGAAGTTTACCAGAGGGGGGGGGGTAGGAGAGTGGGAGAATTGTAGGAGAATTTAGGGAGGAGTGTAAGCGTAGTGGTGCGTAATGGAAGTGGCGCCATCTGTTATTTCCAGAAAGAACCGTTGAAGTTTCTAATATCATCTCAATGGGTAAATGTCAAAAACAAAACTTGAAATTTCTCACTTTAAAAAACTTTTTTATACAATTTCCTGACCCATTTTCCGTCAAATTATGCAGACAATTTTTTACATTTTCCAATTTTTCCTGAAGAAATTATTCAGATTCATCAAAAATTTCCCAACCTGAGTAAACATCAAATAACAAAATCAAAATAAACATAACATTTTTCAGTCAAAATCAAAAATATAAATTGAAAAGAAAAAAATCTAACTTATGAACTGCTGAAAAGCCACTTTGTTGAGTTATCATGGAATCCGATGCTACAACTGGTCCACAAATTTCACAGAATTTGAAAATTAAAATTGATGAATTGTTCAAGTTCTGTGCAACATCTACTCTTTATCGGTAGTCCCTGAGAACAATACCAGATCTGCTAAACATTGAAAATCATTTTGTTGGCTTATTTTACACACATAACAGTAACCATTTTGTGACATGCACTTTTCCTGCATCTGGACGGACCTTTTGTCTGGAAGCCATTGTTGTTCAGACGACCCACTCTCACCATGTGAGCTTCTTTTTGAAATCTACCCCCGAGGAGTTTTCTGTAAGCCATGCCATTCAATCTCCAACTACGCTGCAACTCAAAATGGTATCATACCATCAACCTATTCTATAAGCAAGCCCTTTACCAGCCAGCGTTAACTTCAGGATATATTTTGAGTGCTAATATAATTTTGAATTTCAAATACCTTCTTTAGATTTTGATAAAAACCGATTCCTTACTTATTTTTCCCTCGGAGCCTATACCATCCATGGGGATTTTTTTTTTTTTTTTACATTAACACCACACAGGAGATATGTCATCTGGGATGCTGTGTGGAGGGTCTTTTTGAGGAGAGGAAGGAATAAACATTGGTCTTGAAGAGACCCATGTTGTAGGAAGGAGGAAACACAGAGGCCGGCAAATCATTCCACAGCTGAGCTGTTGAACACACACGAATCGAAGAAACGACCCGTTCCCATGTGACAAATGTCGACCATGTACAAATGTTGGGCACGCGTTTGGCGTGTTTCCTGACTATGCACCGGTGCCGAAGGGATCAATCAATGATGCTAGTTCCTCGGAGCATCTTCCATTGTAATACCAGTAGAACAAGGATAGCATTCCCACCCGACGCCTGTGCTCTAAAGATTGCAATCCGTTTGTTAAGATGGGAGAATCTATCAAACGGACCGCCCGTTTCTGCACAGATTCGAGGGTATTTTTCAGGTATTTTGGAGCTCCAGACCAGAAATGGCTGCCAAATTCAACCGTGGGGCGTACTTGTGATTTGTACAAGGTTATCAGTTGTGTACTATTAAAGTATCTGCGGGCCCTGTACAGTACGCCCAGTTTTTGGGAGGCTAACTTTACTCTGGCTTCGATGGAGCCTCCATACCTGCCGTGGATGCCGATCCATGGATGCCGTGTGGAGGGTCTTTTTAGGAAAAGGAAGGAAAGGAAGTTCTGGGTAGGAAAAAGATATGAGGGGTGAGTAGGAATATGATGTCAATGTGTCCAGGAGTGACAGACGTATGAACAGAGTCCGGTTGAAGAGGTAAAAACATCTCCCTCAAACAGTCTTCCCCCATTAGTAAGTTGAGAAACACATGCGCCGTCAAGACCTAGACAAACCCAACCTAATGAATGGTTACCGAGGTGGTGAAATCCATACCCGCCTCCCAAATTGAGAAATTGCTTCAAGCTTTACACAACATTTTGTATAGTTTTCAATAGTTGTTCTTACAGTCTACGCAAAAGTCAAAATATATTTTAAATTTTTTATTAATTAACAAAATTCATAAATAATTGAATATAATAACAATATAATTAATTAGCAGGTTCGCAGAGGGTCGTTCAGTCTCAGAGTCTCTCCTCCTTGATGGATGAATCTTCCTGTAAATAAAAAAAAACAAGGAATGGTTTAAATAAAATTTTGCTGTTGTTTTCCCAAACTCGCTTATTAATCTTTTTACGACTACGTAGTTAAAGAATTTGCAACAACCATGGACGGGCAGATTTTTCACGATTTATATAAATCACTTTTAATTGAATATAGTGTCACCAAAAAAATACTCAAAGACCTAGATGTAATCTAAACACTTCAAAACAAATCAAATCCAACAAACATTTCGTTATCTAAACAATTATAATAATGTAATAACGTCGCTCATAGAAGACGCTCGTCTTTTAGGCACGCGATCAGTTGACATGTACACATGACGCTTGTTTCAAATAGGTTAAAGAACATATATATATATTAATGTTTAGTTTTGGGAAAACTCACTCACTTTTTTGTCGACGCAAAAACGACCAGTACGCCCTTTGCGTTTCACCCACCTTAAGGTTCACTTTCGGTCGAAGCAAATTCAGACAAGAAGCTGGGATCCTTTTTTTTTCGACAAAAAAAATATATACAGGGATTTATTCTCCGATACGAATCGGCGGCGAAAACTAGAAGTTCTACTCGAATCACTCGATTCGGCTCGGTTGTATTTCCCGCCGACAGATGGCGTTTGAAAAAAAAAAGTGACGAAAAAACCCGCTTATTTCACAAAGGAAAATGCTTGCTAGGACTATTGACATAGGTCAGGATCTCAGATGTCAAAATTTTAGCCTAACAAAACGGAACTCTCGGCGGTTTGGGTCGTTGTTTTTCGGAAAACGACATTACCGCCGAAAAACCGATTCCGGGCTAGATGTTTTTTGAAAATACGATAGCCGGATAGATTCCGCAACTTTTAACACCAATAAAACATATGATTCTCATATAAAATACGTCAGGAGATGCTGACAAAACTCGAAATTTTCCGAAAAATAATCATCAAAATACGCGCTCAAAGATTCCATCGGAAGTTTAAATATTGGTGGCCAGTTCAAATTAACACGCTATTCATTCGGGGTAGGTACCTACTTATTTCGGTAGTATTGCAAATATGATGAAAAAAGCAAATATTGCCGGAATATAAGGAAACGCGCAGGTACCTACCTGAATGGGTACCTACACAACGAATTAGGTTTTAATGCAATAAATACTAAGGTAAGGTTGTTTCGATGGTACTGAATAATTCAACTTTTTATAAGTTAATTTTCACGTTCTGAGTTGCTTCTACTGAAATTCTGTTTTTTCTCAATATAGGCCAGTTACATCACAAAACTGAAATAATTACAGAACTCGAACGGAACTTTCTAGAACTGAAAATTTACTAGAAAAATTTTAAGAATTGACAATTTTTTTTTATTAATTATATTTTTTTTTATAAGTGTGTTCTATTTGGACATTGTTAAATAAAAAAAATAATTACGCGTGTTCTAGGTAGGTACTTACTTCCAGGAACTTTTTTCATTTAAAAATCAAAACATGATATTGAATGAATTTATTTATAGTGAAAATTATTTTATGCTCAACAGCATAATGGCGTCGTTTTGGTGAAATATTACAACAAAGTACCTACTTAGTACTTACACTTGCAAAATGAAATACAATACAACTACAATAGTGAGCTCCGGCATAATGAAATTTTGCACTGCTAAACCGTGCAACCGATTGTTATTGTTAATGGACTATTTGTGCGTAAATAAATTAATTATATACAGCGGGTACCCGGCATGCGTTGCGAGGCCACTTTAACTTCGGGGTCAACTAAACCGTAATGGTTCCCTACCAAGTCCCGGGAAACAACATTATAAAATTATGCACTTTATAAAATTATATACAACGGGTACCCGGCATGCGTTGCAAGGCCGCTTTAACCTCGGGGTCAATAAAACTGTAATGTTTCCATCCGAAGTCCTGGGAAACTACATTATAATGCAAGCGCCTGCACTATATAACAGTATATACAACGGGTACCCGGCATGCGTTGCAAGGTCACTGTAACCTCGGGGTCAACTTAATTATAATGGTTCCATCCCAAGTACCGGGAAACTACATTATAATGCAAGTACCTGCACTATATAAAATTATATACAACGGGTACCCGGTATGCGTTGCAAGGCGACTTTAACCTAGGGGTCAACTTTACTGTAATGGTTTCATCCCGATTCCCGGGAAATAAAATTTTAATGCAAGCGCCTGCAATTTAAAACATAGTATACAACGGGTACACGGCATGCGTTGCAAGGTCACTGTAACCTCGGGGTCAACTTAACTGTAATGGTTCCATCCCAATTCCCGGGAAATAATATTTTAAAGCAAGTGCCTGAAATATATAACATGATATACAACGGTTACTCGGCATGCGTTGCAAGGTCACTGTAACCTCGGGATCAACTTAACTGTAATGGTTCCATTCCAATTCCTGGGAAATTACATTTTAATGCAAGCGCTGCACTACATAACATTATATACAACGGGTACCCGGCATGCGTTGCAAGGCCACTGTGAACTCAGGTTTCTTCATATATTTAATTTAACACACACTCCTCCTCGCTTCATCCACGTTCACACGTCAAATCGCATAGTGTCTTAACCCGTCAGTTGCTTCTGCAACGGGCAAAACCTAGTTTTATATTATTATTAAAATATTTTTTTAAATTTCTTGGGCATTAACTATGTAACAATTTCTAGACATTTTGTTTTGAAGAGTTTTATTTCACATGTATATTTGATACTTTATTTTTATTTATCTGCTACCAGTTTCAAAACATCTAGGTATGTCATTCACTAATAACCTTAAAACTAACTTAAAATTTATACAAGTACAGAAATGATTAGATATCATTTTTTTTTTTTTTTTTTTCATAAGAAGCAATTACTTTGTGGTTAGACATTATATTATAAAAATAAAACAAACACTTTGTATTTAACCACGAATTTATTATTTTATATATAAACCGGTTCGTGGTTAAATACAAAGTGTTTGTTTTATTTTTATAAGATTTCATTTTGTTACCTCTGTAAAAGTTTTTGTTAAAGTTAAGGTTGTGTTAAAGTTAAGGTATCGTGGTGGAACCATAGATAACACTGTGGCAGCCCTGCTACCATCTCATTAATCTGTGGCAGCCCTGCAACGCGCAGTTACTAACGAACCTGCTAGAAGCTAGGATAGTATCAAGTTTCGCTGATAAGCAAATTCCAGATGCTCAGCGATCAGTGCCGACCTTCAAGAAGCCTGGAGACCTTCCCGAATATTGTACTGATGCTGCACCGCGCAAGCACCTATATAAACGATGGGCCGGCGGACACCAGTCAGTCATTACGGCGCGGCTTTCTCCTACCTTTCAAATAACACTTAGAACTCAATGCTACCTGCTTACGTTCCACATTTACACATAAATAACTTTATAACCTTTGCTAATAAACTGGTGATTCGAACCAATCTTTTATTAATCTCTACACACATACCCACAACACAAATAAGTATAAAATTATATTGTTTTATTATCGATATAGGATAGTGGGAGGGGAGAACGCTGGTAGGAGTCAACATAACAAGGAAACATTATCAGTAAAGGCAACTTACAGAGTTATTAATTTAATTAAGTTAACAAAATAATAGCACCCTGTAAGACGCCTTTATTGACAATGTTTCCTTGTTATGTTGATTCCTCCCACCTAATAAAATCTAATCATTTCTGTACTTGTGTAATGTTTAAGTTAGTTCAAAGATTGCTAGTGAATGAGAAGGGTGTGTCGAAATCGGTAGCAGATAAATAAAAATTAAGTAACAAATGTACATGTGAAATAAAACTCTTCAAAACAAAATTAAAATATATACCAGGATTAAATAATGGCATTTCCAATTTCTCAATTATGAATTATTATTTTTAATTGTAAAACTAACGTTTTTAAGACAAGATTTTTTATGCATAGCACAAAGGGTAACAATTATTATAAGCAATAATTATCAGCCTGAAACACTCATCCATATTGAAAAATCTTCCGAGAAAAGATACATGACGCCAACGGGACTTGAACCCGTGTCCTCTCGATTGCCGGTCGATTGCTCTGACCACTGAGCTATGGCGGCTTATCTCGTACCCGCCAAATGATTCAATATATGCTAGTGTTTCATTCAACAATTACTGCTTATTATATTTTTTCCACCTGAAAACAACCAACTTTATTTTTGCGAGAGAAACATTGTAAGTGTTAAATCCCTCGCTAGGTGGCGTCGAGACAAATTATGTCTTCATTTATTGGGGAAATACTTAAACTTGTCAAATATTAATTATTATTTTTAATTGTAAAACTAACGTTTTTAAGACAAGATTTTTTATGCATAGCACAAAGGGTAACAATTATTATAAGCAATAATTATCAGCCTGAAACACTCATCCATATTGAAAAATCTTCCGAGAAAAGATACATGACGCCAACGGGACTTGAACCCGTGTCCTCTCGATTGCCGGTCGATTGCTCTGACCACTGAGCTATGGCGGCTTATCTCGTACCCGCCAAATGATTCAATATATGCTAGTGTTTCATTCAACAATTACTGCTTATTATATTTTTTCCACCTGAAAACAACCAACTTTATTTTTGCAAGAGAGACACTGTTAGTGTTAAATCCGTCGCTAGGTGGCGTCGAGACAAATTATGTCTTCATTTATTGGGGAAATACTTAAACTTGTCAAATATTAATTATTATTTTTAATTGTAAAACTAACGTTTTTAAGACAAGATTTTTTATGCATAGCACAAAGGGTAACAATTATTATAAGCAATAATTATCAGCCTGAAACACTCATCCATATTGAAAAATCTTCCGAGAAAAGATACATGACGCCAACGGGACTTGAACCCGTGTCCTCTCGATTGCCGGTCGATTGCTCTGACCACTGAGCTATGGCGGCTTATCTCGTACCCGAGAGGACACGGGTTCAAGTCCCGTTGGCGTCATGTATCTTTTCTCGGAAGATTTTTCAATATGGATGAGTGTTTCAGGCTGATAATTATTGCTTATAATAATTGTTCTCAATTATGTCCTCTGCGTGCAAACTATATCTAAATTTCTCTAAATAAACAATGAACAGTGTTAATCTCAAGTGATCTCCGAGGAAAGTATGGTCCTGTATATTTTCTGCCTGTACAGAATATAAATAAAACAATATGTACATTTTTAAGCAGCGTTGCTTTCATTGGTCAAATGCAATGTACGTACGAGTCCTATAATTTCAAAATCCGCTATATCTGATTTTTTGACGAAATGATCTGAGTATGACATCTTGTTCACATTTTTGCGAGGAACTAGAGTAACCTAAAATTGAATTTTAAAATTTCCCTTATCACGACCAAAAACCATGTTAAAACTGCGAGTGAGAAACAAAACCCGCTATATCATTCAAGATGTTACTATCAAAGCCCGCTATATCGGAATTCAACCAATCACGAGCAGTTATTTTGTCAAGATGGCGGGTGTAGAAACACGCCCCTCAGGTCAGTTGAATTTCAAAAGCCTCTATATTCCATACAAATCACGATGTGAGTATCAAAATCCGCTATATACATTTAATTTATCCAAATTACTTAAATATTTCTAGACAATATTGAAAAATTCATTATATAAAAACTAAAAATGCTATTTTTTATTTACACTAGAGATGTGACAGTTTTTTGCAGTTTTCTCCGAATCAGTGAAAGTTGATATAGCGGATAAAGAAATTGAACGACTCATATAGTTTTGTATCAATGGAGCAGTTAAGGAGAATATATAAGACAAATCTGTACCCTAAAGGAAAAACCAGTAAGTCTATAGCTATGTGTGGTTTAACCTTTAACCACTCAGGTATTTTGGCATTGTGCAAGTTTTTTGTCTTAAGCGAACTGTCTTATAAAAACTTTGTGTTATTTCCGCTTCACAATTAAAGCTCAATCATAGACATATAAATATTAGTAGACCAGAACATAAAGGTGAGGGGAAGACAACAACTACAGCGGGGCGCAGAGTGGAAAGATGACTTTGGAGATATGTGATTCATCGATAACTCAATATGACAGTATATAGGCATCTCGCATTATAATACCACCTGTAGGCACCGCGATTATTATTATATTTTGAGCAAAATGTCACCTAGACTCTAGCAACACTTGCCTGCGCAGCAAAATGCGCAGACAGAAGAACTGAGCTCGCGAGTGGAAAAAATTTCTAGATTCTGGTCCGAACGTTCCCCCTGTCAGCAAGCTATTTTTTAATTAACGCAAATTATTGTCGCGGATACAATCCTTGTAATATCTCACTTCTGGTGTCAAATAAAATATAACTCTACCAAGCAATCAGTGTTATGATTTATAAACTAAATTCCGTGACCATTTATTTAGAGAACTCGGATATCTCTGATGAGGTAAGCAGAGATATTCGGCATCTACTAAAACTGGTGACCTTTCGACTAAAAGAACTAGCTTGCTGGCGGGAGGGGAGAAACGTTCCAAGACGGAATCCTGGACAGCAAGTAAGTAAATTCTATTGTTTTATAGCATAACTTAAAGTAAAATCCCTTTTGAAATAAATGTTCCAGTAATTTTTAATAAATACACGACCGTGTTATTTCGATAGCATTGTCACACATTCTTGTCAAACACATGTTTTACATCTAATTATCAATTGAAACATCATCATCCCACTAATGTTTTAGTAACATAATCATTTTTTACAGAATAATAAGTGCGTTTTACATTATTATCCCGCTATGTTTTGTTAAAATAAATTGTTCCTTCCTGAATGATAAGTGCGTTTTACCCTCTATTTCAGTGAGAACGGATTGGCGCAGCGATGACCGTAGGTGATCATCACCAGGGAACGAGGCATCCCGAGTTCATCACCAGGGAACGTGAATCCTGAGATCTCCGCCAGAGAACGCAGGATCCTGAATCCGTCATCAGGGAGACCAGCATCTACTCCATCTGCATCCAGAATTCATCTGAGAATCGTCGCCGGATAAAATTGGTTCAACATATTTTTACGACAATGATGCCATATTTTTTCTTGAGGTCAAATTAATACAATAATGTTGCAAATCGCACATGTTCTGAATTGTAACGATTTTTAAAGTTTCTTTCTTATCATCTAAAACTATTTAATATCATCGAAAACGAGTTTATTTATACAACAAAACTCTCAACGCATTTTATGATAATTGGTATTACAATTCAACCAATAAATAGTGGGTGTTAAATTATTCCCACTTATTTTCTATTCAAATTATTTTCATTTGAATATTATTTTAAAATTATAAAAAAGATATTAGTGTGGATTATTATTTTTAAAGTATACAATTGAGAATTTCAATTTTTTTAAATATTTTTATCGCTTTGATAATCATTGAACTTGTCGGATATTCAATATTTTTTTCTTACCTGAATTGTCTTTAAGAAAAAGACATACCTAAGTGTGGATAGCATTATACAATTGAGAATTTCAATTATTTTCATCTAAAATTGGTTTCACTTGATAATGAATCATTGATCATTACTTTGACAGTCCTCTATGATATATTTCTGCCTCGCCTGTTATAGTTTACAAAAAGAGTGATTTCCAAATTTAATCTTAAATTTTGATTTGAATATTTTTTAATTTGTAAAAGAATTTACAATTTTGCCAATAGTGGATGCTATATTTTCCCACTTAGTTTTGATAAAAATCTTAACACCAATTATTTTTATTTGAATATTTTTAAAAATTTAAAAAAAAAAAGAGGTTAGCGCAGATTATTGCCATTACACTGTCTATTTTGCCTTCGTCCATATTTATTTAATTGCACCGACGAAGAAGCTATCCACATAATGGAAAATTACCAGCGAATGGAATGCGGCTCCGGAGATTCGAAAAATGAATCGAAGACCAGTTCCAACCCTGCAGTATTGGAAATGATTAAACTGGTGGCATTACTCAGACAAGAAGTTAAAGAACTTACGCTTGCGGCAAATAATAATTATGATGATACATCAACATACTGCAATCGCTTCCGCACTCGCCGCAATCGGAACGAGCAACCTATGTCGCCAAGGGATCCTCCTAGAAGACCATCAAGTAGATCTCGGAGTAGATCAGACAACACTTCAACAAACGTGTTCTGCAGACTCCATGCAAGATTTGGCGAAAAGGCTCATAGATGTTACCAACCGTGCTCACTAAGAACGAAGAGGAAATCCACAGTAGATACATGCGAAATTCCTACTCAGACTCGTCGTCTCTTCCTTTATGACCAAGAAACAAGCCAAAAGTTTTTAGTGGACACAGGCGCCGATATTTCTGTGATCCCGAAGACAGCGAAAATAGCGAAGAATTACATAACTTCCGACAAGTGCCCCACAACTTTATACGGAGCTAATGGGAATTCCATCCGAACCTACGGCACAAGGACGATTGAACTTAAGTTCGGCCTCCGGAGAACAATGAAATGGCGTTTCATAGTGGCTGATGTGAATAGAGCCATACTTGGTGCTGATTTTCTCCATCATTTTAACTTGTCGGTCAACCTAAAAAAGGGTACACTTACAGACCAGTCTACAGGCTTACGGATTCGAGGCGCAACATCCAATGGACCCTCATCCGGTATCTCCAGTATTTCCTCATCACAAAAATACAGAGAGATTTTAAATAAATATCCAAGCCTGACGCGACCGAATATGCAAGCTCTAAATAGCAAGAAACATACAGTGACGCACTGCATAGAGACCAAGGGTCCACCTGTAACCGAACGAGCTCGCAGACTCGCACCAAAATTGTTAGAAGCAGCCAAAAAGGAGTTTAATTACCTCATGGAGCAAGGCATTTGCAGGCCGTCCAAGAGTAACTGGGCGAGCCCTTTACACATGGTGAAGAAGCCTAATGGGGAATGGCGACCATGCGGTGATTATCGTCGTCTCAACGCCAAAACGATTCCCGACAAATATCCCATTCCGCAGCTCCAGGACTTCTCCCATAAACTCGCAAAAGCAAAAATCTTCACAACAATAGATATGCTGAGGGCATACTACCAGATCCCTGTGGAACCAGAAGATATACCCAAAACGGCTATTATAACACCATTTGGCCTTTTTGAATTTACGACTATGCAATTTGGATTATCCAACGCTGCCCAAAGCTTCCAGCGTTTCATGCATGCCGTAACCAGAGATCTGGATTTTTGCTTTGTTTATCTTGATGATATCCTTATAGCCTCCAGCAATGAAGAGGAGCATAAAAAACATTTGGATATTCTATTTAAAAGATTAGCAGATAATGGATTGGTAATTAACATTAAAAAATGTCAATTTGGACTCCCGACTGTTAATTTTCTAGGTCATACCATTTCACCGGAAGGGATGACTCCAATTAAAGAGAAAGTGAAAACTATTATTGATTTTCCTCTCCCCAAAACAGCCAAAGGATTAAGACGTTTTTTGGGAATGCTCAATTATTATAGAAGATTTTTACCCAACACTATCAGCGCCCAAACAACACTTTTTGATTGCATTTCTGGATATAAAAAGAATGACAAACGTATCCTTACTTGGACCCCGGAATTAACGGAGGATTTTAACCAATGCAAGCGACATCTCGCTTCTGCCGCATTGTTAGCACATCCAGACCCAAACGCTGAATTAGCAGTTATGGTGGACGCATCCGACCTGGCTATGGGAGCATCATTGCAACAAAATAAAGGTACAGCTTGGCAACCTTTAGGATTTTTTTCAAGAAAATTTACCCCGGCACAGCGTAAATACAGTACGTTTGACCGTGAATTAACCGGTGTTTACGAGGCAGTAAAGTATTTTAGGAGCAACTTAGAAGGTCGAAATTTTACTATTTACACGGACCACAAGCCCATCACTTTCGCTTTCAACAAGAAACGAGCCTCAAGTTCTCCTCGTCAAGAGAGACAACTAGATTATATATCTCAATTTACCACCAACATCAAACATATTTCCGGACACCAGAATACAGTTGCAGATACTCTTTCTCGCATTGAAGAGATAAATAGCCCTTCTGCAATTGACTATGAGAGAATGAGACAAGAGCAGAGTCACGACGACGAAATTACTAAGGCACTTGAGGACTCCTCTCTCTCTCTACGTCAAATGGTGATTCCTGGAACTAATTCTTCATTGTGGTGTGATATCTCTACCGGTCATGTAAGACCCTTCGTACCATCTAATATGAGAAAAGAGGTCATAGAAAATGTGCATAATGTTTGTCATCCAGGCATTAATGGGACTGTCAACAGTATTAAATTGAGATTTGTTTGGCCCAACATGGCGAAGGATATAAAGTTCTTTGTCAAACATTGCATAAATTGTCAAAAGGCCAAAATCTCCAGACATACAGTCGCGCCAAGAGCCACGTATGTTCTGCCTGAAGACCGTTTCCGGAACGTCCACATCGACTTGGTTGGACTCCTGCCCGCTTGTAGTGATTATCAATATCTGCTCACCATGATTGACAGATTCACTCGCTGGCCCGAAGCAGTCCCCTTAAAGAATATGTCAGCAGACACAGTCGCCACAGCACTGACAACTCACTGGATTTCGAGGCATGGTGTCCCCGAAACTATTACGACAGACCAGGGACGTCAGTTTGAGTCATGTCTTTTCAAGAAACTCACAGAAAAATTCGGAATCAAGCATACGCGGACAACCGCCTACCACCCTCAAGCTAATGGCATGATAGAAAGGTGGCATAGAACCCTCAAGTCGGCACTTATGGCTAACGGCGACCCGAACTGGTTGGAGACTCTCCCTATTATACTACTTGGATTGAGGTCAACAGTTCGTGATGATTTAAAATGCTCGCCTGCTGAACTTACCTATGGTAGAACGCTGAGGTTACCATGTGATTTCTTCACTCCTACGCCTCGCGAAGAGCCAGATACTTACGTCGGTCGACTACAAAGAAGATTTGAAAATATAAAATCTACTCCTGCCAGTAATCACGGTTCAGGAAAGTTTTTCATACATAAGGATTTACCTTCTTCTACTCACGTTTTTCTGAGAACTGATTCCGCACGAAAATCGCTGCAACTCCCTTACGATGGACCTTACAAAGTGGAAGAACGTAACGAAAAGACATACGTCATTATCATCAACGGAAAACCAAAGCGCGTATCTATTGATCGCTTGAAACCAGCCTTCGTTCCTTCCGAAGAGAAGTTTACTATCGAAGAACCTGTCGCAGAACAGACCCCGGACAAAATTACTACTACAAGGTTCGGTAGAAGAGTGCATTTTCCAGACAGGTACCAGGCCCTTTAGAAAAAAGGCTGACAGAGACATAGTTTTTCCATATAAATTTTTTTTCCCGATATAAAATCACTATATACTCCCAAATTCGATTCACAGATATATATCTCATTAGTAAATCCACATTATTGACATAAATTTTGGTAGTATTTTTTTAAAGATTACTGTAACTACAAATAACTAGAGACATCAACTTTTGATGGAAGTTGGAACTCTATAGTTTATTTAACTATGTTATTCTTTTACATATTTGATAACCTTGTCTTAAGGAAGGGTTATTTTTAAATCTCCATGTTCATAGAACATGTTTTCACTATAAAATGAAAATAATTAGAGACTACAATTTTTGATAAAAATTGAACTCTAAGTTTGTTTAACCATCGTCATAATTGATATATTCAATAATCCTGTCTTAAGGAAGGGTTGTTTTTAAAAAATCTCATGTTCATAGAACATGATGTCAACATGTATATTTATACATAACAAAATACCATGTAATATGTGTCGTTTCGTTTTTTTCCACGCTTTTTTAAGTGTATGATGTGTTTTTCCATACACTTACAAAAGTGTGATGAGTGTTTTCCATGTTTTTGCAGGTATGTGATGTATCATTCCACAATACCTGGGAAAACATGATGTAGTTTTGCCATACGTTTTCAGTATGAAAATTCAAATATGTGTAGAAGGTACAATGAACTGCCTTCCCCATTTCCTTATTATATTACCATATTTTGATAGGTGTGGGATGACTGCTTACCTTTCCCACACCTGTCAAAACGTGAAGCACATTGTTATCATGTATTTATAGGTAAATTTTGTACTCTTTCCGTACTTATAAATGTATGACGTAGACCAAAAAATGTACAGCTGCTAAAGCATTAAAAATTTTTTTTTCATCTATTTTTATAAAAATGTCAAAACATGAAAAATCTTTTCAATTTTTTTTCAAAATGTAATGTTAGACGCAAATAAATAATATGATCTAAAAATAATACAAGCCATATTGTATTCGTTTTCCCATGCTAATAAAGGCATGATGTAATTTTAGATGCACTTAAATGCATGACCTAATTATAATACCAACTATTGCGTGTAGTATTCCATACTAGTTAATGTATGATGTATGTATATAATTTTAGTTACACATAAATTTTGATCTGCATAGGTTACAACTTTTCATTATGATATCCCACGATCTACGGGACATATGTCTAAACACATTTCACCTTATTTTTATATACGTTTAATATTTTTATATATTTATATACGTTTCCTGATGTTCTATACATAAAAAATGAACTTTATTAATTTTAAGTACTGAAGTATATGATACCATTCTGCAGTGAATATCACACCTCATATAGATATGACGTGGTTCCCCCTTTCCATATCTCTACGAAGTGTGATACCCATTATGTATTTTCTTTCTTGATTTATAAGTTGTGTGAAGTTTTCACATATTTATTTTTTTTATTTCTGGTTACATGTTTATAATGCACACTTGTCACTCATCTTAATTGGATTTGAAGTAATCTTGACTTATAAGTTGTGTAAAATTTTCACTTATTAATTTTTATCCCTAGTTGTATGATTATAATGAAGACACACGTCACTCATCTTTAATAGATTTGAAGTAATTTAACTTAGCCAACAGGTTATATTTTTTTGTATTAGCACGATGTGGTTTCCCCTTTCCGTAGTTTTTGTATTAGCACGATGTGGTTTCCCCTTTCCGTAGCTTATGAGACTTATAAAAATTTATTAATTTAATTAACACTTATCACTTTTACAGTAAGTGTTTATTACACTCAAACTAGGTTGCTTTAGTCAGCATTGTTTGTCAAACCCACTCGATTATTTTTTAGAAACATAGTTAAAGTTTATTACTTTTGGTTTTTTCTCGATCTTACAACAAACTGGTTGATCCAGTATTCCAATTTGTCCGACTGTGTTAATTTAAAATAATCAAATGGGCATCGAACACTATATATGTAATTTTTGTTTAATTTTAAGTTTTTTACATATGTGCGTTTGTCGCATAAAATGCTGGGGAGGAGGTATGTAGGCACCGCGATTATTATTATATTTTGAGCAAAATGTCACCTAGACTCTAGCAACACTTGCCTGCGCAGCAAAATGCGCAGACAGAAGAACTGAGCTCGCGAGTGGAAAAAATTTCTAGATTCTGGTCCGAACGTTCCCCCTGTCAGCAAGCTATTTTTTAATTAACGCAAATTATTGTCGCGGATACAATCCTTGTAATATCTCACTTCTGGTGTCAAATAAAATATAACTCTACCAAGCAATCAGTGTTATGATTTATAAACTAAATTCCGTGACCATTTATTTAGAGAACTCGGATATCTCTGATGAGGTAAGCAGAGATATTCGGCATCTACTAAACACCATTTAGTTCTTAAAAGTAAACTCTGCTTTTGAATGAATAGACCTTTTTACATAGGAGTGCAAATTGCTCACTGCGTAATGAACAAATTTGCAAAGTCTAAATACGGAAAAGTAAAGTTCGCTTATTTTCAGACTCTGATTTTGTTGTCGTATTTAGTTAGGACACTTTTACAAATGTTTCATAATTTACTTACCCCAATAAATATCGCCGAGCACACGCCATGTATCTCGAGTGATAATATATATTTACATGTTTTAAAAACACAAACCATGTTTTTTGTGATGATGTCACATTTTTTAGATTCACGCGAAGCCATACTCAATCCCAGCCGGTTCCAAGGAACCGGTATGGGGAGGGGGAAATAATACGCTTTTATCACTTAGGGCAGGTCTACTAATATTCATATGTCTTTGAGCTCAATAAATGATAATATAATAAACAATTTTGTCACCTCTTTTTTTTTACCATTTCATACAAGAATATTTAATAAAAATTAACAATGTCTAATGGCGCTTAGGCGATTTGGCGGGTGAAAACTGTTTCTACAAAATATATCTTTTTTATGTATTTTTTTATATTATAATATTTAATCGAGGCTTCTGACTGTCATTTTTTGCCTCATCTGTTTTTATTTATTTATTTTTTTTTTTTTTTTAAATATATCCTATATATTAATGTTGCAATATTAATATATGTATGAATCTTTATAAAACAATGTATCATATATTTTCCATGTTGCACGATCTAATGAATTTCATGAGTCTTGAAATGGCATAGTAGTCGGTTGAAGCTATCAAATTATGAATTTCCGATGGGTTTGAGGTCATCAATATTGTTACTCTCTGTTGTTCAAATTTAATGCACTTTGTGAGAGTGTGTTCAATGTCTTCAAATTCTTCACATATAGAGCACATTGGAGAATCAGAGAGGCCTAACAGACACAGTATTCTTCCCATTAGTGCATGTCCGGATCTTAATCTAAAAATGACTCTCATTTCTGATCTCTTCAGATTGGTTTCAGTGAACCATGGTGTTTTAAAGGGTTCTTTTTGAAGCTTTATGTATTTTTTTTTATGTATTTCTATGGAAAACATTGAATAGAGATGTGAAGCTTGATTTAATATGGAACTTCTACTTTTTGTTTTAGGGTTGTCACTAGAACAATAATGAGTTATATAACGATTTTTGTGGGAAACAAGCTTATTGGACTTGACTGTTATTGTTATGTTGTCGTGTAAACAAGGTTAGGGGACAGAGTGGTTAAGGTACAGAAATGTGAATGGTAGAAGAATTCGGGGATGCCCGAGGAATACATGGCATGATCAATGAATCAGATACTTGAGTCGTTTAATCGAACTTTCTAGGTCAAATCGAGCCGTTTACTATGATCGATCTTTTCGTGTAACTGGCCCGCTCATTTGGAACAAACTTCCCTCAGCTCTTACTAATATCCAGAACTTGGCTGAATTCAAAAGGGCTTTAAAAACAAACTTATTTAAAAAATCATACCTTTCATGAATTTTAACTCCATTTCAATCTACTATAATAAGCCATGTTCCTTAAGTTTCTGGTAATTGTTTGGTTTCGATTACCTCCTTACTATAGTTTTATGTGCACTCCGAATTTATATTATTTCTAAACGTAAACTGCCTCCTATTCTATATTATAATTTAGTTTTAATGATTCTTTTTGTTAATATTGTTCTTTAGGAATTGCTTTGTATATACTGTATATTCTTTGTTTCACACTGTTACTCTGTGCACTCTGTTATTATTATTTCTAAACGTAAACTGCCTCCTATTCTTTATTATAATTTAGTTTTAAGAATTCTTTTTGTTAATATTGTTCTTTAGGAATTGCTTTGTATATACTGTATATTCTTTGTTTCACACTGTTACTCTGTGCACTCTGTTATTATTATTTCTAAACGTAAACTGCCTCCTATTCTTTATTATAATTTAGTTTTAAGAATTCTTGTTGTTAATATTGTTCTTTATGAATTGCTTTGTATATACTGTATATTCTTTGTTTCACACTGTTACTCTGTGCACTCTGTTATTATTATTTCTAAACGTAAACTGCCTCCTATTCTTTATTATAATTTAGTTTTAAGAATTCTTGTTGTTAATATTGTTCTTTATGAATTGCCTTGTATAAACTGTATATTCTTTGTTTCACACTGTTACTCTGTGCACTCTGTTATTATTATTTCTAAACGTAAACTGCCTCCTATTCTTTATTATAATTTAGTTTTAAGAATTCTTGTTGTTAATATTGTTCTTTAGGAATTGCTTTGTATATACTGTAAATTCTTTGTTTCACATTATTTAATCAATTTTGTATTTTGTAAGGACTCGTAAGGAACACTGTAGGTTAATTTTAAGTTTATTATAATTAAGCGCACTTGAAGTGAAATATCACAAAACTGCGCTATATAAATACTACGTTATTATTATTATTTCTTCTAACACAGCAAACTTATTTTGTGGCACCATTATGATTGAAATTAATAAATTACTTCGTTTTTACCACTTTTATTGTTTATAAAACCGACATGTTTCGTCAGCAAAGCTAACTTCTTCAGGGTTTTGACAGAACTAATTTTAAAAATAGACATATATATAGGTAATTTCAATTATTATTATTATTATTATTGAGTCGGGGCGTGTCAAGAGTCAGAATATTAGAAGAGTATGTATGAGACGATGAATGAATGTGAATGGGGCAAAGACTGTGCGCCAAGAGCGAGTTGTTTGGCGGTCCGTCCTCTCTGCCTACCCCTGCAGGGAAACGGCGTGATGGTTAGTTAGTTAGTAAACACAGTATCAACAGTTAAACTATTCCCTCCACAGCACTCAATCCTCCTTCCCCAAACATGTATCAAACAGTGATTTAATGGTTAGTGTTGTGTGTAGCGGGTTGAGAGTTGAGGGTTGGCAGCAGGCGAAAGACTCACCACTTGGCTGAAGAAATGCTCCTGCCCCGACGCGCCCCCCTTGATGACCATGAACTGCGCGCCCCCCTCCCCCACCGCCTCTCCCAGCAGGTCTGCAGCCTCCATGTACAGGAAGCTACCTGCCTCTGCAACAAACAAACAATGCAATCACAACTTTTTATTTATTTTTTATTTAGCTATAAATTTTTACATGTCTAGTATATATCTATTTTAAAACTACTATAATATATGGATTGTCCAGTCGATTAGTCAGATATCTTCGAAAAATAGAAATTTGATATGAGTAGGGCCCGGAATAATATGTAAATACATATTTTTAATTTTCGGTCTCGTATGTGTTCTCTACCTAGATTATCATATATAGATTGTGAAAAACTCATTTTTATTTTCCATATTTCATGGTTAAGTCTATATTTTACAAAAAATATCACAATCATCCATATTTTCGATTTTTATATCATAAAACATGAGTTAGTTCACAAAAATTGATACAATTTTACGTGTTTGCATTCTCGCCACCATACGGCCGCGCGTGTTTCATTTCTCTTGTTCGTCGTAATTTGATTTTTGATTCTCTTCCTCTCCGCGCGGCGGCGCCGAGGCCATTGCGGGCGGTGCGCGGGCAGACGGGCGCCACACTGACACTAACAGCAAACCGGCAATCACCAACGACGAGCGACGTTCCTGCGGTGTTGCTTGCGCGTCTTTTTATTTTTACGTACTCAAGTCACCTACTACTACTGTCTAGGTACCTATCGGTTTAATTTTAAAATGCCCAAGAATAAACAACCTTTGCAATTCAAGTAAAGCATATTTTAGACAAAAATAAAGGATTTGCCACCCTGAAAACAATTATAAAGTTCCGAGTGGAAGCTTTGAGAGTACTGCAGACGTGCCTTACACAATTTCGGAACTAGGCGTCTTTAAGTACACTCCCATTACATCATGTGACGTGGAAAGATCCTTCAGCCAATATAAGGCTACATTTAGACCAAATCGACAAAGTTTTAATTTCGATAATTTAAAAAAGCGTGAGATTGCGTACTGTGATCAATTTAATAAGACAGATGTAGAGGAAGGTGAATAAAATTTAATTTTTTTATTTGAATTACCTGAGCATTTCGCTATCGTTTTATAATTTGTTTAATGTAACTGTTACTGCATATGTAGTAATTTTTCACAATAAACATTGTTTAGTATGAAAGATATTCTTATTTTATACTCCATATTTTTTCCATATTTTACATTTTTTAGTCCATATTATTACATATTTCGAATTTTTTAATACATATTTACCCGAGCCCTAGAGATGAGTATTCAGTTACGAGGACTGTCCGTAAAATAAGGTCTCCAAAGACCTGGGGTCGCAGGGACAATTTTACAAGCGATCCGGCAACGCTAACATGTAGCCTGGTTTACCCACGCCACATTCCCACCACAAAGCACTCTCTCCGACGCTTAGTCTCGGCGGGGCAGCCATTCGCGGTGGAGCTTCAACTTGCCACACCTTGTGGATAACCAACACTTCTGCCATAGGGGTCCCCGAGTGGTTTGCTATGTTTGGTGACTTAGTAGGGGTGCCCGGGTTCTCGGGGTGAATTTTGTCTAGGTTTTGGCGGCGGATGACCTGGACACACTGAACCCCAGTTTCCTACCTATCCCTCATATCTTTTTCCTTCCCAGTACCTCCCCTCTTTCATTTCCTTAAAAAGATCCTCCACACAGCATCCCCAAAGATGACACAGGCCTTGAGGGTAATTATTTTCCTCACGGCCTCCTATGTGGAATTAATGTAAAAAATAAAAATAATAATAAATGCGCTCAATAAATGGTTCTTGGGACGCCTCCCAAATTATAGTAATACAGACACCGTATAGAGGGACAACGAACCTGCTTGCAGCTCCCCGGATGGTAGCACCACCTCCTGAAGGCTGTCCAGGTCTGTCTTGAAGGTGTCGGCCTGTGCAGCCAGCAGCAGTCTGCAGCGGGCCACGTGGCGCTCCAGCTGACGAGCACCCTGGTAGCCCTGGTTGCACGCGGGGCACTTGTGCGGATGCCACTCGCCATGCGTCTTGATACGATGA
Organism: Limnephilus marmoratus; assembly: GCA_917880885.1. Classification (NCBI taxonomy): domain Eukaryota; kingdom Metazoa; phylum Arthropoda; class Insecta; order Trichoptera; family Limnephilidae; genus Limnephilus; species Limnephilus marmoratus. The sequence continues at coordinate 1,823,350 of OU862930.1, forward strand.
TTGCAAAACTCCGTATAATCACTGAAGCTCTGCGAACACTTGTCGCACTTGTTAACGCGCCGCTTCTCATGCTGACGCAGGTGCCTATTGAGCTGCGACTGCGAGATATATGCGCAAACACACAGCGGGCATTTGAAGCACTTATCATTTGAGTGCGCGCGTTCGTGGATGCTCAGATCCGTGTTTGAGAAGAAGGCTTTAGGGCAGCCGGAGCGCGGGCATTTGAAGCGGCGCCCCGTCTCATGATGACGCACATGTGCTTTAAAACTCAGGCGGTTCTTGCAGACCACGCGACACTGCGCGCACGTGTATCGCGAGCCCTCGTCCAGGTGGCGCACGCGGTGCTGGCCGAGCTCAAACTTGCGGCGGAAAGCAGCGCCGCACTTTTCGCACACGAATTTCTTGTCGGCGTGTGAGTACATGTGGTGTCTCAGCGCCTCCTGCAGCAAACATATACACAGTTAGATCAATATGCACACACAACGGGATATTAATGTACCATCTATCACAGAATTATATAAAAGAAACACTTTTTATCAAATTTATAAAGAGCTAGCGAGTACATAACCTAACATGCGTGGCAATGCAACTCAAAGAAAGAAAAAGTTTGTTTTTTAATTGGTTTTTTCATCGGGTGCATAATAATATAAGCAGAAGGTTTTCCAAAGCGTGAACAGGCCACATACAGCTGTCCACCAGATGGTTTTTTTTTATAAAATGGTGAGCTCTAGCGTTATAAAATTTGTATAAAAAATTTACAACGGTGGCACGGGAGTTGTTTGAAAAATGATTTGTGGCAGGCCAGATCAGGAAAGACTGGTTGAGGGGGAACTTTTTTTTTTAACATGAGCTCCACACAGGAGGCCCTGAGGAAAATAATTTCCCTCAGGGCCTATGTCATCTGGGATGCTATGTGGAGGGTTTTTTAAGGAACGGAGGGAGAGGAGAGTTCTGGGAAGGAAAAGGGTTTAAGGGGTGGGTAGGAATTTGGGGTTCAGTATGTCCTGGTCGTCCGACTCCAAGACCTAGACAAACCTCACCCCATAAACCCGGGCACCCCTGCTAAATCACCAAACGTAGCGAACGTAGTTTGTGACCTCTCAAGCAGAACTCTTTTGTAACATTGCAATGCACCGCAGTGGGAGGGCTGAATTCAACTGTCCATCATTCCTGGACCCTCTGACTCCCAGATTCCTACCCACCCCTTATATCTTATCCTTTCCAGAACTTCCTCTCCTAGATTTCCTTTAAAAGACCCTCCACCCAGCAACCCCAAAGATGACAGAGGCCCTGATGGAAAATATTTTCCTCTGGGTCTCCTATGTGGAGCTATTGTAAAAAAATATACATCATTACATAGTATAAAATGAAGTCGCTCAAAATGTATGTGCGCATAGATCTTTTAAACTACACAACGAATTTTCATGCGGTTTTCACCAATAGATAGAGTAATTCAAGGGGAAGGTTTATATGTATAATACATGCTTATTATAGTAGAGAAAAGTCAAGAAATTCAAATATTCAATTCAGGCAGCGGGCAGCGGGCAGCTGGCAAGCGGATGGTGTGGATTTTATAAAGGTCGGGTAATGGCGTTGTGTTTCGTTAGCTACAGCAACGTGTGGCCGGGTCTGCTAGTAATAAATAAATAAAAATTAAAACACGCATTGTGCAAAAGGTGGAGCGTATAGATACCTTGCTCTTGAAGCAGCAGCCACAAGCCGGCACTTGGCAGAAGTAGGGCTGGATGTCGAGGTGGCCGCGATGGTGAATGATGAGGTCCTTACGGAAGCTGAAGGTCAGGTGGGGGCATAAGGCGCAGGTGAAGGGTTTGCAGCAGCGGTGGAAGGGCACGAGCGCAGGCTGCCCGCTGGAACAGCAGAGGGACGGTTCAGAACTTACGGCACAGAACACGGCGGGGCGTAACATAATTAATATAAGGACAAGTACTGGAGTTTTGTCTACGCCTTCAGGGCAAGATTTTATTTGTGGTTTGTCGAAGGTTTTTACATAAAGCATAACTTTTGTTTTAACCATCCAAAGAGGATACGATTTTAGATTTTATTATATTGATATTTTTGTTTATTTTTGGGGTGTTGTGCCGTGTTGTGCTATCTCCTTCTTTAGCCAACGTTTTAGACAGCGTTGCAGTGTCCATCATCAGGGTAGATATATAATAATTGATAGTGCTGAAGTGTGTACTTATGTACGTAGAAGCAAGCAGCGAAGACCCTCCACACAGCATCTTCAAAGATGATGTAGGCCCTGAGAGAAATTATTTTCCTCAGGGCCTCGTGTGTGGAGTTAATGTAAAAAAAAATATATATGCAAAGATTTTTATTTCACCCTTCCAAAGTCATCCAGCATTACATTCACCTTACTCGACACAACAGCCTGAGAAGGGAGTCTTTGAGATTATTGTTGTCTGAGTTGAAGAGAAAAGTATTTGAAGGTACCCTGAAGTTGCAGTGAAGTCAATGTAGCTAAACCAACCTGTAGTGCTGTTCCACGTGCTGCAGATGTGCCGTGATGCCGTGGAGCACCTCCAGACACAGCTGGCAAGTCAGCTCGTCAAATTCATAATCTGCAATCAATCAATCAACAAGATGCTATAGAATCTATTCTTACTTACAGTCACACTTGATTCAAACATGCGGTCCAATTGAAGATCTTTTACAGCCCAAAATGAAGTCTATATTTATGGTATTCACACAAAAAAAAAAAAATTGTTCTCGTAAATTTATCAGATTTATATTATATTTAGTGAAATTAGTTATTAGACCTCGGAATCTCTATTTTGATTTAATGCTTGAAAAGTGCAAGGCGCATGGCCGCACAAGTAATTTATTTTTGTAATCAATTCTAACTAGGATATTTTAACGCACATTTTTTTGGAAGATCGAATCCAAGCGTTCTGATCTTAATAAATGGAGAGTGAGTGCAAATGACACATATATTCAAAATCGCAGTTTCACAATATGTAATACTATTTTTGGACACCGAATTACCAGTAAAAATTAACAGTAACATATATTTAGTTTAGTTTTCATCCCTCAATATAAAATCCCAAGGACAAAATATCCCTCTACATAATATCCCAAGGACAGAATATCCGTCGACATAATATACCAAGGACAAAATATCCAAAAACAAAATATCCCTCAACATAATATCCCAAGGACAAAATATCCCTCGACATAATATCCCAAGGACAAAATATCCCTCGACATAATATCCCAAGGACAAAATATCCCTCGACATAATATCCCAAGGACAAAATATCCCTTGACATAATATCCCAAGGACATAATATCCTACGGACAAAATATCCTCCAACAAAATATCTATTAAAATCTAACCTAACCTAACTTAACTGAACCTAACCTTAGTTTACATTTTACTATTTTTGAACAATAATTTATTGTCTTTACAGGTTGTCTGTATTATTTTTGTTCCATTTTTAGTTAGGTTAGGTTAGGTTTTAGTAGATATTTTGTCGGAGGATGTTTTGTCCGTAGGATAGTTTGTTGGGGATATTTTGTCAGGCGGTATTTGTGTACGGAAAAGTCGCGGAATCATATTTATGTACGGATCTAACGGTCAAATAATACAGAATTTTAGGTGTTTTTATCTTATTTCTAGTGGTATTATCTATTCATGACGTGTATAATTTAAAAGTAATAAAAAAAATTTAAATGTAACAACGGACCCCGAGATCTCTTCTTCCTCAGTACGGCCCTCCAATTGTTGTCCTCTTCCTCCCCATCCGACAGTTCCTCGTCTCCCTCACCTCCTTCTCCTTCTCCCTCTCCCTCCCCTTCCCCCTCGCCCTCTCCCTCGCCCTCCCCCTCGACCGGCTGCCAATCCTCCAGACCTCTGAAATCAAAACAGTGGTTATGTTTGGTTTTGTAACGATAATATGCATAGTTCCTACCGGGATGTCATTTACCCAGTTCCTACCTTCCCTATCCATATCACCTTGCTGAAGAAAGGGATTTGAAAATAAAACAATGTCAACAGTGAGTTGAAGTGCATTTGGTTTTGTGAAAAAACAGAAGACTTGGAACATTTGAAGGAACTGGTTGGTGTCGTTCGTTTTTGTGTTTGCATTCGGCTTCTTAGTGATACTGAAGTGATTGGCTTTCCCTATTTCCTTGTAATCCATAATCTTCCCATACTAATATAATCACCCAATACCAGCAAACACCATTTTCGTTTTCGTTTAGTTTAATTTTACAGTATATTTCCTGTTGCATTTGAAGCTGCAATTCGAAATCAGTTTTGAATGCAACAGGTTAAGTTAGGTACACCCAGAATGAGGCAGTCCAAAGTACTTATAACCGGACCAGATCCAAAGTGAACAACAAACAGAAACTCACAGAGGGATCTCCATTTCAGGAAATACATGCAGCTGTTGAGAGTGGAAAACACCAATGGATGCAGGAAATGTGAAGAGGACCAGGAGCCCGAGGTGGAGTTTTTTTTTTTACATCTTCCCTCAGGGCCTAGTCATCTTAGAGGATGCTGAGTGGAAGGTCTTTTTTAAGGAAAGGAAGGAGAGGAAGTTCTGGGTAGGAAATAAGTATGAGGGGTGGGTAGGAAACTGGGGGTCAGCGTGTCCAGGAGTGACAGACATATGAATCCATCCCCCAACTGCGATGCAAGGCGATGAATCGAGGGATTCTGGCTGGAAAGATCAAAAGATTTCATGGGTTGTGATTTGTCTAGGTCTTGGCAGCCAATGCGTTTGCCCACCTACTGCGTGGCGGGCCGGATCGAGAGAGATTGGTTGAGGAAGATCTAACCTAGACCTCTCCAGCCTGTCTCTCTCGACCCATTGCCTTGCACCGCAGCGATGGATTCATATGTCCGTCACTCCTGGACATATTGACCCCCAGATAGGGTTGCCATCTGTCCGGCTTTAGCCGGACATGTTTGGCTTTTTTAGGTTGTGTCCGGCTAAATATTTATATGTCCGGCCTGTCCGGCTTTTGTTAGGCTTTTTTGGTTCGCACGGGTTTTGTCTTCCGAATTTCTGGAATTGGCGGAATATTACTTTCAAAGAGTTTTCTCTTTAATAAACACCCAGTGGACCAAGGAACGCAATAAATTGCAAACAATTGCTAAGATGGTGTACACATTGTATAATTTAAAAATGACATGTCAAGGATTTTATAAAATTATTTCCAAAAAAACGACGTTTTGGATTAAGTAGGTGAAAACGCCAAATATACAAAATGGTAGATTTTTGTAATTTTTTAATAATTTGGAGAAGTCAATTTATGTTTTTCGTTTTTTGTCCACAAAGATAAATATGTTTCATTTTATATCTATTTACCGAAAAATTTTAGTCAACTGTTTAAACCAGAAAAAAAGTTATGTTTTGTTTGTTTGTTTTGTAAGTTTAGTATGTCTACAGACAGAAGACTCAATATTTTTTTATTTTGTTATTGACATTATATTCTATACAAATGTCAACTGATGACAAGGATAAGACTGATTAATGATTGTTGTTATTAAATTGATTAATGCGTGATTAATAAACAACTGTAACTTGTAACAGATTTTATATTATTATGTATAAAAGTTATGTCCAAAATGATGTACGTACGTCCGGCTTTTAGGGCAAAATGTCCGGCCTTACAGAGCGCAGAGTCAGGCTTTTTTGTTTTAGAAGATGGCAACCCTACCCCCAGATTCCAACCCATCCCCTCATGCCTTTTCCTTCCCAGAACTTCCTTTACTTAAAAAAAACCCTTCACACATCATCCCCTGAGATGACATAGGCCCTGAGGTAAATAAATTTTCTCAGAGCCTCCTGTGTGGAGTTAATGTAAAAAAAGACTTCAGTGTCATTGCATATTTTTTTTTTTTTTTTTTAAGTTTCTTTATTCATTGAAAAAAAAATGTTTTTTTACAAAAGTTGGGGATTTTTTGACCACCATGCTAGGCACATGCCCGTGTTGTGGTGGTCGATTTTTTATACAGTTAATTGACATATGCAAAATAAAGAATGTGTAGAAAATATATATACATAAAATAATATAATAATAAAGAATATTATAGAATACAAAATAGTATTAAAGAATTTAATTTAAAAGAGTTACGAGTATAAAATCAGAGTGAGTACTATATGGTAAGCAAATGAGGAAGGATTTTTATGTTGAAAATATACATTATTTAACACCAATTTTTGTACAATTAAATTTTGGGTTTTATTCTTCAAGTCCGGCGAATTACATTGAACAACTGTACAGTAAGTATGTTGTATATAGTATAGTTGTTCATGTTTCAGTCCGGCGAATACTAAATTATAATTATTGTTACCATGGTTATTGCTGGGAAGTACACATGGGACTTCGTCGGATTAGATACACAGTGGTGCCAAACAGTTTTAAGTAGATAGTTTATAAGTATTTAAACTTTCAGCTAATTATATTATAAAAATTACGTATAGTTCTTTACAGACAAAAAACTTTTATTGGTGTTATATAATATATTATCAATTTTATTTATAAAAAGTAACTAAAACTTTAATACACAGTTTCATCGTGGAGCTGGTGAAATAAGACCAAGAAACAAAGAACAAAAAAAATAAATAAATAAATAAAAAAAGCTTGGAGTGAAAAGGGCTAAGAAATGATTTTCTTTTCTCCCATTTTGATAAAAAAAGTTTTTAGCTTTATTATATTTTCACAATGAAAATAAAATAAAATGATAATAAATAAAATGATAATAAAATAAAATGATGTTTTCCTCCAAATAAATGAAGTAAAATGGTATATATTATATAATACAGAAAACAGCAACAGAAAAGCAGTTTAGGCAAATGTTGACCTTCATAATAAAATTATATGTATATCTATCCCTGTTTTAGCAGAAAATGTTAAGTTAAGTTAATTAAGTTAGTTTAAGTAATCTAGTTAATTTAAGTTGATTCAAGTTAGCCTAAATTAATGATGTGAGGCATTCTTTAAAATGGTCCCTTCCCTTTAGAATCAACCAGTTCTGAACCCTTGTGATATAACTATCGCCAGTTTTCGATTTCCTGATATCAATACTCAGCGAATTAAACATTTTGGGCGCAATGTAAGAGAACTGGCGCTGTGCGAAGGCTGTTTTTGTTGGAGGAATTATGCATTTTAGTTGGGATGAGTACCGGGTGCGAATTTTTTGTTGTGTTTTTTTCATCAAATCCTTTTTCCATATGTGTATGAGAATCGTCTTTATGTATAATTGTCGAATGTCTAATACTGTGAGTTTTTTAAAAAGTGGTTCTGATGGGTGTGATGGGTTACATTTGAATATTATCCTTAGCAATAGTTTTTGTATTAAGACCATGGGATGAAGAATTGATGCTGCACAACCTCCCCATCCTATAATACCATATGTAGCAATTGATTGAAAAAGTGCAAAGTAAACACATCTTAGTGTTTGTAGGTTAAGGATAGATCTAAGAGAGTAGAAAATGTAACATAATTTGCGAAGTCTATTTGTTACAGAATTTATGTGTGCCTCCCATCGTAATTGATCATCTATGATAACTCCCAAGTACTTAATTTCGTTTGATAATTTTAGGTTATCGCATGAGCAGTTTTTGTGAGGTGATGTAGGTGTGTTAAGGTTCTGTGAACATGAATGTATGGTAAGTTTTTGGCCGTTATGGAGGAGATTTGGATTACGTATGGAAAAAAGTAGATACTTTGTTTTATCTATATTAAGAGTTAGGAGGTTGGAATCTAACCAGTTTTTAACTAAGTTCATGCCATAATTTGCTTTTTCAAAGGTTGCATTTAAATCTACGTCATCAAATACGATAACCGTGTCATCGGCGAAAGATATAATAGTGCCACCAGTATTCAGATTGCATAACGTGTTAATGTATATTAGAAAGAGAAGTGGGCCTAAGACACTGCCTTGGGGCACGCCATATGTGCTTGGTAAACTTGTACTTCTATGCTCTTTAGCCGAGTTGATAATAGTTGACTGGGACCTGTTTGTTAGATAGCTCTCAAACCATTTAAGGGGCATGCCTTTTATTCCTATCTGCAGGAGTTTTTTCAGAAGTATGCGGTGAGATACAGTATCAAAGGCTTTAGCTAGATCCAAGAATACAGCGAGGGGTTTGCGACTTTTATCGAGTTTGTCAGAAATTAATTTAGTGAAGTTTGCAATTGCATCTGAGGCACTACGACCTTTGCGGAAGCCGTATTGATTATTTGACAGGATTTTATTATCTTCAAGAAACTTGTAAAGTCTTCGTTTAACTGTTTTTTCAATTATTTTTGAAATCGGACTCAGTAAGGATATTGGTCTATAGTTATTCACAGATGATCTGTCCCCTGATTTAAAGATAGGAATAATGGTTGAATGTTTTAGGGTGCTTGGGAAGAGGCCAGTTCGAAAACTTAGATTTGTGATATGTTGGAGGGGTTTACTGATGATTGGCTTGAGGTGTTTAATTAGTTTGGTGGATATATTGTCAATTCCCGTGGAGTGTGTATTTTTGAGTGAAGAGATGATTTCAGTGATTTCTTGTTCTGTTGTTGGAGTGAGGTTAAAAGGTTTATAACTGAGATTAGCGAGAGAGATATTATTAGCAAGGTTATCTTCAGATGTTCTATTTTGTTTTAGGATATTATTAGCTAGGTTTGATCCGATTGTGGAGAAGAATTGATTGAAATGATTTGTAATTGTTTCTGAGTTTTCAGTTGCACTAAATGTTTTATCTGCGATGGTGATCTTATTTATGGGTGTGGTCACTTTTTCTGTATAGCATATTTCTTTGATAATATTCCAGATTTGTTTATTATCATTAGCAGCTTCATCTATCTGTTTCCTATAATACTGTTCTCTGGCCGTACATGTAATTTTTTTACAAGCATTTCTGTATCGCTTATAGAATAATAGAGATTCGTAGTCATTGGGATTATTTTTACAATATTTATGAAGTTTGTCTCTCTTACGTATACAGTGTAGAATGCCATTTGTTATCCAGGGTTTCAGTTTAATTTTATGTCTATTTTGGTGGTTGTTTGGGTTTAATGTGGCATTTTCCAGATGTTTATGAAGGGTGTTGATGAGAGATTCACATGCTAAGTTCGGGTTACTAAGTTTATAGAAATTTGTCCAGTTTTCCTCGGAAACCAGTTTGAAGAGAGTGTCATATGAAATTTTGTATTGTTGTATAGTAGATGCTGGTGGTTTTGGTGTTTTATGGGAAATGGAAGTGATAGTGGCGTAGTGATCTGTAACAGTACATTGATATATTAAAGATTTGATATTTAGTTTGCATTTGGCAAAAACGTGGTCTATGCAACTGGCAGATAACTCTGTTACACGAGTCGGTGCTGTGATAGCTGGGAGAAATCCTTGCAAAGTTAGTAAATTAATGTATTCGTTTGCTTGGGGATGCATTGTATTTATAATATTGATATTAAGGTCACCAATAATGAGGACATTTTCATGTTCTTTAATACATACCAAAAATTGATTAAGTGCGTCTAAAAATGGTGTTATGTTGGATGTGCTCGGTGATCGGTATATAGATAGTATAGTAACGATGTTTTCTATTTCGAGTTTGAGTAAGTTTGAGTTAGTTATTATGATTTCCTTAACAGAGTGTTGTATATGATTTTTTATGTAAATAATGACGCCATCATTTTGAGATTGATTATTCTGGGTGCTGTATTGGTTATAGTTTTTTATGTTTTTTGGAATATAGTTATCTTTGATCCAGCATTCGGTCAAAATAAGCAAGTCAAAGTCTGAGTCAAGTTCGGTAAGTAATATCATCAGTTCAGTGAAATTTTTGTTGATACTTCTGATATTCATGGAAAATATTTTTAGATTAGATTGATTTAGGGTTTTTCGAACTTCTATAGAGCTATTTGTTTCGATACACGGAATCTGTGATATATTGTCCAAAGTATTAGTTATGTTATCTTCCATTTTTAATAATTGATGTAATACATTTTATATAGGGTGCTATTTTAATATTTTGTTCAGGTATTTCTACTATTGATGTTGTTTGTAGTGAAAACAGAGTTATTTGTATAAAATATATAAACGGTTTAGTCACATCGCTTATAACAATGGGTTCTGCATGTTTATGTAACAGGTTGAAATTAACATTTAATGTAATGGCGATAATAAAACTTATGTTCAAAGATAATGCCTTTACGCTTGAAATATTTAATAATACTTTACTGTTGTTAATAATAGAGACTTTAGGAAAGTGTAAAAATAAATTAATAAAATGTACAAGAAAGTTAATAAAATGTAAAAATATATAAAAGTAATACAATAATGCAATAAAGATGGTTTTGTAGCTAAGCGAGAATTGTTCACAGATGAGTGGAAGAGAGAGACAGAATATGTTTGTTTTTTTCATTAATAATAATGACAGGTGTTCCGACATCTTTGCGCACGTACACTTGACCTCCAAAAAAACAATGATGGTGTATATGCTTTTGTTAAATGTCTTTGGACTAGAAAAATTCAATAATATGTTTTTTGTAATAGAGAGTATCAAGTAATATATAAATGAATATACAACAATATACAAGAGAATCAAGTAAAATAAAAGTATACCAAAGGACGAAAATTGATTATAGATTATTTGGTGAGGGAGATAAAAGGTTTTTTGTTTTTTCATTGATAAGTATAACGGGTGTCCCAACGTCCTTGCGTACATATACTTGTCCCCCCCTGATCCAGGCAAACTTAAAAATATTGTCTCGTGCAGCCTTACGTGCAAGAAACCAATGATGTTTGGCTCGAAATGTCAAGTGTTCACTGATATAAATCTGGGAGCTCTTTCCTGCCATTCCTATGATATTTGTGTTTAGTTTATCCTCCGGATTTGCAATGATGTTAGGATTAGATCCAATGATGGACACTGCAATGCTGTCGAAAACGTTGGCTAAAGAAGAAGAACAGAAATATTTTAGATTAATATTGAAAATACTATAAATATAATTTAAAAAAAAAATGAGTGTACAATTAACACGCGGTAGAAATGAAAAGTTCAGACAAATAAAGTGCGGAGGCTACGAAGCACCTCACGAAGAGGAGACCGATTATACTATCTCGTTCATCAAAGATTTGGTGTTAGGAAGCAGTATACAACTGCCTACATAATATACAAAATGGAAATAATATAAGATCAATAATATAAATCAAGTCAAGGATAAAATAATTTAAAAAAAAAATCTTATGCCCTTTAGCCGGTTTTTCGGTTGTGCCCTAACGATAGTGAGTGGGAAGGGGGAGAAATACCCAAAGACCCTAAGGATGAACTACTTACAGCTGTTCCTCGTCTTCTTGCTTGCTGTACCCTCCCAGGGCCTGGCTGATGGTGTCCACGTCCATATGGCTGGAGTCGCTGAGCAGCTGGTTGGACTTGAGCACGGTGCTCCGCAGTTCGTAGCTGAGTTCCACCACGTAACGGCATTTGTGACAGATTTTTCCTGGCAAGCTGTCCGTCACGCATATCTGCAACACAACACATGTGGATCTTTGATTTGTATGAACATGCACAAAACAATAAAAATTCTCTTTAGTTGAAGTCTGGCACTAATGCTCGTCAAGAGTCCAATGTTGGGTACTTTTTGTTTTTTTTTGTTTCATCAGCTTCACACAGGAGGCCTTGAGGAAAATAATTCCCCTCAGGGCCTAAGTCAACTTTGTAGATGCTGTGTGGAAAATTGTTTAAGGAAAGAAAGGAGGGAAAGTTCTTTTTTATATGAATACCTCACAAGAGTCTCATCTGCTCCCGTCTGGAGCCAATGAGATTATGGCATCCTGAATTGGGGTATGTTGTGAGGCTGAAGGTATGGGGGAGGGGAAGGAGATGGGGAGGAGGAAGGTGGGGAAGTCACCAAACACAGCTAAAGTCATTTACGGCTACGGTCATTTCAAGGAACGTTTCAATTCTGAATGGTGGTCTTAAGGATCCAGACAAACCTCACTCTATGATATCAGGCACCCCTGCTAAGTCACCAAACGTAGCGAAACACTTGGGGTGACCCATGACAGAGGGGTTGGTTATCCAATAAATGGTTCCCGGAGCGGCGGCACCCATACCCGCCTCCCAAATCGGATCTAAATCTAAAACCATAAACCAGGTCCAATACCCACAAGATGAAAGCCTTTGAAATTTGAAAAAAAAAACCCAGCCAGGCAAGATAGCTAACAAGCTTACCACTCTAAAGGGGCCATCCATAAATTATGAAACATTTTAAGGGGGGGGGGTCAAAATTGCGAAATATGTGACGTCAACGGGGGTTTCACAATGGTGACAATGTGTGACAGGGACGGGAGGTCAAAAATCATGAAATTCGTGTGACGTAATTAATGGATGGCCCCAAAGGTTGCCAGTCTATCAGAAAAGGGATGACAGGAAGCTTGTAAGATAAGGGGGGTTTTTCACACTGAAAACGTGAACTGTCTCATCATCATCTTCTTCCCCTTGTCCTATTCGGGTCGGGGACCCACTGCATCGACAAGGCTCCTCCGTACGTCCCTGTCTTGTTCGGCCTCCGTCCATGGCAGTCCCATCCTCTTCTCACACAGTTTCTGGAGTTGTCTCGCCCAACTGTGTCTGGGGCGGCCCACTGGACGTCTACCCTCTGGAATCGCATTCGGTCATCAGACATTCTTAGTAAACATTCCCAGGCCACCGTGGTTCAATGTTTAGATCGTCTCGGATCGTCGAGTTTCTTATATGATCCCATTTCGTAACTCCTGCCACTCCTCTCAAGTACCTCATTTCGGCAGCTTGGATTCTAGAGCGTGAACTACGCATGGTTAACTGTCTATAAAACAATTATTATGTGACGAGATAGATTATACTAACTTCGACAGACGTAACTAGTTTAATCTGCATTGTGAGAGGAACCTCGTCGTCTTTTGCGAATATGTCCGACATGACTCCCTTCGCCTGCAGGCACAGTCGACAAATCTTGTCGTAGTCTAACACGATGATCAAACCGTCGTCCATTGTCGGATGTAAACAGTAAATAAATTCGCCGAACGTTAAACAAAAATTGAATTTGACAGAACGACGCGAAAATAAGGAAATGTTCGTAAACGCCACGGAAAAGAAAAAAGTGACAGCTGCAAATCGACTGACAGTTCCGTTCGCGGTTTGCCCGACAGCTTTATGGCTAGCTAGTAAATTACACTCACGTCAGTACCTACCGCATGAACAAAATTACTCCAGAATATTTATTTATTGATTTATTTATTTGTATGAAACAAACAGATTTTACATAATATACAGTGATAATAGATATACAAGTGAGCTGAAGTCAAACCACCGAAGTTTCTTATGCTAAAATACATTTGAAATGAAGTTTTAATATATCGTATAATTAATTTTGGGTTATAGGAAGCGAAGAGCAAGAGGTTGAGAGTCCAGCTGGAAAGGTTAAAAGGCCTCCCTCAACAAGTCACTCGATCCGGCCCGCCAAGCGGCAGGTGGGCAGACGTATCCGCCACTAAGACCCGGACGAACACGGTTTTTTACCGGTCACCAACAATGCGTACTTTTAAATACTTTTGAGTGAGACACGTTTTTTAGCGTGAGTGAAATCCTGGAGTTCTTAAACTTCAGTACGCATTCATAACGTCTCTCTACCAATAATAATTTCTTTATCAATAAATAATAGGATACATTTATAAAAAGAAATGAATATATCATGTAACTGATTGATTACCTCCAATAAACATATTTATCAGGAGTATTTCATAACAAATTTACATTTATGCCTACTGTATGTATATATGTATACTATGTACTGCACATATTTACATTTGACTGTTTCACTTGCCTTTTTATTACCATTTATCAATACGCCTTTTCGTCAAATTGAAATTTATTTGCTTCATAATTATTTTATCTTTTAATCTTCTACATTCATACTTGAATTGTATAAGGTAAAAAACTGATTTTATTTTTACTGTCGTTTACATAATATTACGAGAACAAAAACCTAGATAAAAACCAATCGGCAGAATGTCATTAATCATTACTGTAATCAAATGTAATATTAAAATAATGAAATAAATAAAATAAACTTTAATATGGGACTCACACTAACAAGTAACTGTAAGGGTCGACCGAGATCTCGGTATCGGTCTCGGTCTCGGCATTCTCGGCTACAAATTCTACCGAGAACTCTGTCCCGGTTCTCGGGATTCTCGGGAAGATTCTCGGCTATAGCCGAGACCGTTGTAAGTAGGTACGGTATAGGATAATGGGATTCAAATGACTCCATATACTAATATCTACAGCCTGTATGTCTGACAAATATCTACAGCTCATATGTTGAACTAATATCTACGAACTTCAGAGTGTTGATTAATATCTACAGAGCTTAGGTTGAACTAATATCTACAGAGCATAGGTTGGACTAATCAGCTAAATGTGTCCAATAGTCCGATATTAGGGATTTTTACATACATACTTACGTAAATTAAGTTTTTTAAACTGCATACGCAATATTACGTTATTACAATATGCTATACACAATTGCAAATCCAACCTCTGCCAGTGCTGTAGATATTCATCAACACTTTGGTTCTCATGGATATTAATCAACAGTTTGAGCTGTAGATATTCGTCAACACTTTGATTCTCATAGATATTAGTTCGATTTTTTCAGTTTTTGGAATTCCTGTAGATATTAGTAGACGCCTCCGTTCAAATCTTCCGCGCGCGTCCACATTCGTCACTTGGTGTCAGTGCGTGAGAGAGCTGTCGATTGTGATGAAAGTTTTTATCAGCACCGCCTACTAGTGTAGCAAGTGAACAGCTCTTTAGCAGAGCGTCGATTATACGACACGAGGCGACACTCTTTGAAGGGTGAAAACGCAGAAAAATTGCTTTTTATGTGCTACAACATCATGTTGTTCAATTTTGATTATTAAAACTATTTAAAACAATTTATTATTACATTCTTGAATATACTATTTTATGCAAAAAAATGCGCATTTTAATTTTTTTCTCAATTTACCTATTCTCGGTATAGGCTTTCGGTCTCGGCCGAGATTTTAATTTATTCTTGGTCTCGGCCGAGAACGAAAAACCCATCTCGGTCGACCCTTAAGTAACTATAAAATGCAGAAAATATTAAGTACAGAGTTGTGGGAGAATTTCTTCTCATTTATCTTTTTTATTATTATTATTTAATTTAAAATGAAGTTTCATCAATTGAATACTAAAAAATAAATAAATTTTAATAAATAAATACTCATTTCTCAGTGAAAGCTTGCGAAATACATGTTTTTTTATCCACCAAAACATGGTAAAACCCCGGAAACATGCTTTTTTTTACTTTTGGGACATGGCATCACTGGTTGTCAGGATTGCCAATTCATGAAAAACCCCGAAATTGCGGGGAATTTTTAAATTGATAAAATGGGGTATTTTGCTAGGAGAACCATTTTGCGGAGTAAATGATCCAGGGCGTTTCGATTATCCAACCATATCGAAAAAAAAGTTACAAAAATTTTGTGCTATGTGTGCTATGATTTCGCTTTCTTTCACAGCAAACTTGCAAAAAAAAATGTTTTTAAAGCCTGAACGAAAAAGAAAATACGAAAATGACTAAATGGTATGTGGTAAATGCGGATAATGCTAATTTCAAATAATTATTTTTTCAATTTGGACGAAAAACAAACTTGTGGGGAATTTGAACGTCTATTGTGGGGTTTTCAGAATATATGCACTGGCAACTCTGTAGTTCCCAGCTGTCGCTGAACGAACGGTCTGCGAAAAGTTACTTTTCTGTATTTTTAGTTCGTGACGAATTTTCGCGTTGGTTTGTTGATTGCTGTCTCGTGCTCTTTCGGAAACTGTCAATTTTATTACGAATTCCGAAGGAAATTTAATTTTATGAGGCGAAAATAATTAAACGTGACACGGAAAGTTATTTGGACATCTCTAAAACCACTTCCTGTCATTATTCGGTGAGTATTCTTTTGTTATTATTGACAATAATTTCTGGTCTGACATTTCCTCAATGTATTTATAGGTACCTAAGTACTTATATTGTTTTACGCAAATTAAGCATGTTTGCAAATAGTAATTGTGTTGCAACTCACTATTCATGTTTCTGGCTAATTCTTTACAAGTTTTTCAGAAGTTGTTAAAAGTTGTTTATGTTTATTTTGCACGAATGAAAATTATTATTAAACACGACAGGAATGTCACTCGTAGCTCGTAGGTAGTGGGTAGAAGAGTACTTTTATTTGGGATTAATATTCTAGGTAGTTCTGTCATGATCGTTTGTTTTTTAATGCGATTGCTTTATTTACATTATTATGTAAATGCACTAAACTTGTTAGCATAAACCGAGACCGGCCGCGCAACAAGTTTTGAATTATAAACGCAATAACAAATTACATTATCGCGGGTTATATAGGAATTTTAGTTTTGCAAATACAAACCGCTAAAAGATATAGGTAGGTACACACTATTTTATTAATACCAGTTTGCGTTCAATCCTATCCTTCCTACTAACATTAAAAAGGCGAAAGTTTGTATGGATGTACATATGTTTGTTACTCTTTGACGCGAAAACTACTGAATGGATTTTTAATGAAACTTTACAATAATATAGCTCATACATCAGAATAGGCTATAGGCTATAGCTTAGATCTCTGGCATTATGAAATGTATATATAAAAATTGCAATAGGTGGCACGCGAGCTGTTTGAAAAATGAATTTAACGGGTATAAGGGGGGGATAGGATGTGTGGGGAGAGGGGGAGGGGATATGGGGGTGGGTGGAGTGGGATTTGTGCGGGGCGGGGGGGGGGGGGGGAGGGATTGGCGTGGCGGGTAAATTTATACAAAGCCGGGACCAGCTCATTTTGGACATAAAAAAATAAATATATACCCCAGTAGATAGGTAATAATTAGATGAAATTAATTCCGTGAGCGGAAATTGAAAATAATGTATATTATCGTCAATTTTTAAAATTTAAAAATACGAAAATGTAATTTTTCAATGACCTCCATGTTGTTATATTTATTTTAAAAAAAACAGCCTTTTTAAATGGTTTGTCTGGCAAGGCAGGGTTTGTATAGCGGGCTTGTGAATTGTGAATATTATCTTAACTTTAAAAAACAGCCTACGTTTTTAAATGGTTTGTCTGGCTACGCAGGGTTTGTCTAGCAGGCTTGTGTGACAGATCGGCCGCGCCATGTCAGTGCAATGCAAAAAGTTTCCGAAATACGTAATTCTAACAATTATTCAACTTCTGCAAAGTGTTTTTTCGTGAAAAAGTGCATATTTACCGCTGTAATTTACAACATGGAGGTCATTGAAAATGACATTTTCGTATTTTTAAATTTAAGAAATTGACGATAATATACATTATTTTCAATTTCCGCTCACGGAATTAATTACATCTAATTATTACCTATCTACTGGAGTAAAAAATTTTTTTTTAGTGTAAAATGAGCTGGTCCCGGTTTTGTATAAAATTAATGCAGATAAAATATTTTTGCTGCTAGGCTCTGCAGGCGCCTTTTTTTAATTAATAAAACAGTTTTGTCCCTTTTCTCCTTCCCAGGGAGCGATGGTAGGTATATCCTGATGGGGATGGATGGAGAGGGGGGGGGGGGGTTGTTCTTCGTGAATGGTTTTCGTTTCATTTACGATTTACATCATATACTTATAATTACATTATACCCAGGGCTGGGCAGTATTTGAATTACTTGTAATTGAAATACGTATTCGTATTTCAAATTTGAAATACAAATACATATTTTGTATTTCAATTACTTCCTAAAAATATATTTTGTAATTGGTATTTCAATTACCTAATGCTGAGGTATTTTGTAATTTGTATTTCAAATACTTATGGCTTCAAAATACATTTAGCGACCTCAAAAATGCGAATCAGAATCTTCAAAAATAACAAATATTTACAGAATAAAAAACAGAAACCCATTAAACAAGTATCCTGCTATAGTTATATCCTTCCAAAATAAAGAAAGTAAGGAAAAAACTATTTCCCAAAAACGAAAATATGGTGTTTTGTACACAAAAAATATTAATTTTCCCGAAGACGACAAAAGTATTGTGTATATAAACGAACAATTAACTCAACATAACAAACACCTCCTGTTCCTGGCGAAATCTTCACGGCTTGGCTACAAATTCATCTGGGCGAAAAATGGAAATGTGATGATGAGGAAAGATGAGACAGCCCCAATCATCCACATAAGGCAGCCAGAAGACATTCCCTCGGAATAAAGGATCCAGTAACCATATAGCACGTGCTAATAATTTCAATCTTTTAACATGGCTGATGAAATTTGTTTGTATGAAAATTATATTTCCAAAAACACGACAGAACTAAATGAGCACTTTAAAGACGTTAACTTTTCAATTCTTAATATGAATATAAGAAGCTTAAGAAAACACTTTGATGAACTCTGTATCCTTCTCGATAGTCTAGATTTTTCTCCTAGCATTATTATTTTAACAGAAACACAGATGAAAGAGGTAATACCCTATTACCTTCCAGGATATGTTACCATTTCATCTGAGTGTAAACATACTGGGCATGATGGAATCACCGTATTTATGAAAAATTGCCTTGAAAAAACTGCATACGAAATTTTAGAATTTAAAACAGCTAATGCAATTAAATTAACATTTAACCACAAAAATTGTAATTATCTGCTATTAGCTATCCATAGATCACCTTCATTGAATGAGTCTCTCTTCACTAACGAACTTAATTCGCTTTTAAAATTAACTAACAGAAATAACTTCAACTTTAACTGGTGATATCAATATTAATATAAATGAAAACAGTAAAAGCACAAATTTTATAAATGAATACTTAGATTGTTTGTCATATGCAGGATATCAGTCATACATAAACTCTCCAACAAGAGAAAATTTGAATAACTCCACGACTCTAGACCACATATTTGTCAAAACACACAAACACGTCAAAACTACATCTTCAACTCTACAAACAAACATTACTGACCACTACCCAACATTTTATGGACACAACATCTTAACCACTAATTTAAAAGAAAACTCTGGTAATCTAGAAATAAATAATATTAACTATGACACATTAAACATTCTACTTCATTCAGAAAAATGGGACAATGTACGATCAACAGCTAACCCACATTCAGCATTAGAATTGTTTTATAAAACTCTACAAGATTATATTTCGAAAAGCACATACAAAATTGTTATTACTAACAGAAAATATAAAAAAATCAAACCTTGGATTACTGTAGGACTAATAGTCTCCATTAAACAAAGAGATAAACTTTACAGAGAGATGATAAATTATGAAAAAACCTGTCAAAAAAATAACGTAAGAATAATGTCTTCTTTGAAAACAAAGTATTTGATGTATAGAAATTTTCTCAATAGGTTAATAAGAAGTTGTAAAAAGAAATACTATTGTGAACAAATTGATAATGCAAAAAATGATACCAAAAAAACGTGGAATATTATGAATGAAATAAGGAACAAAAAAAAAATTGGCATCAACTGATGTGAGAGATTAAAATAAATAACAATATTATAACTGACAAATCGGCCATTGCAGAAAACTTTAATAACTTCTTCACAAATGTAGTAGATCAAGTACTTGAATCTTCTAGTAAAATTGATAGTACAACACCCGTAGACTCATCTTTGCATTTAGTCTCAACTTACAATTCAATTAACTCCTTAGAATATTTTTCACCTATCACGATAAACGAAATTGTAAAACACATTGATAGTCTAAAATCAACAAATTCTACAGGAATTGATGGTTTATCGGGTAACACACTAAAAAAAATAAAACATAATATTTTAATTCCATTACTACATATTTTTAATATATCACTAAAAGAGGGACATTTTCCAGAACAATTTAAAATCTCCACCATCATTCCAATTCACAAATCAGGAGAAACGCACATATTAGACAATTACAGACCTATCTCCTTAGTTTCAAACCTCTCAAAAATATTTGAAAAATGTATCAAAAATAGAGTAATGAATTACCTAGAACAAAACAAAATTCTGTCCCAAAATCAATATGGCTTCAGAAGTAAACTAAGCACTGAAGATGCAATATTCGATTTGACAAAAAAATTGTACACATCTGTTGATAAAAAAAAAAAAGTCTAGCTATATTTTTAGATTTAAGAAAAGCTTTTGATACGGCAAATCACAATATACTCTTAAAAAAAATTAATCAAATAGGTTTCAAAAAAGATACACTAAAAATTCTCACTAACTATCTCAAAGACAGAAAACAAAAAACAAAAATAGGGAATTTTTATAGTACTGAAATGATTATAAAAAATGGAGTACCACAGGGTACTGTGCTTGGCCCAATCCTGTTTTTAATATATATAAATGATTTATGTAATGTTGTAATCCCTGGTGATATTGTATCTTACGCTGATGATACAGTAATAATTGTAAACGGAAAATCCTGGCTTGAAACTTATTTAAATGCATCAAAATGTATTGCACATGTTTCATCATGGCTAAATAGTAATAGACTATTCCTAAACTACAATAAAACATTTTACCTACCTTTTTATAAAAGCAATAAAAACAAACCCCCCAATAACCTTACAATTAGAATTCATAATGCTAACTGTAATCAAGTAATATGCTCATCTTGCTCTGAAATTGGAAAAGTTGAAAAGATAAAATATTTGGGTATATGTATCGATACAAATTTAAATTGGCAATCACAAATAAATAATACCGTTTCTAAATTGAGATATCTAACATACATATTTTACAGACTTAAGGAAGTATTGAATATTGACAAATTGAAAATGATTTATTATTCTCTGGTGCAATCTTCACTCATGTATGGGATAATAGGATGGGGTGGTGCGCTTGATACTTTTATAAAACCTTTACAAACAACTCAAAATTATATTATCAAAGTTATGTATAATAGAATTAAAACATTTTCGACAGATGCTTTATACAAAGAATCTAAACTATTCAGTCTCCGTAAACTATTTATACTGCAAACTATGAAATATCTCTTTAAAAACGTAAACAAATTCGAAAAAAATGTAAACAGAATCAACATTAGAAATAATAATGTATTCTATACCCCCCAAACACACACAAAACAAATGCAAACTCACAGCAGCTTTATTGGACCTCGTACCTTCAATAGTTTACCAAAACATATTCAAGTTGCAACTAAACTTTCGCATTTCATAAAAGAGTTAAAATTATGGCTAAACCATACAGATGTAAAAACTCTGTTTATTTAGTTTTATTTCACTTTATGTTTCTAAAAACTCTATGTATTTAGTTTTATATCACTTTTCTCACAAACTTTACACCTATTATTACAATGTATATCATTCATTACACTTTACACTTATTGAACCGTACACTATTGTATACACTTCTTGTACAAACTGTTTAAACAATTTTTGTTTTTGCTTTATATACCCCTGTTTGTTTTTTTCTAGGTACTAAATAAAACTTATTTTAACTATATTACCCACGCACAGGCTGCGCCTTAGTGGGTTCCCACATAATTGTTATGATTTTCAAAATATGTAAATATAAATTGTAAAATATGGGAAAAATAAAGGAATAAAAAAAAAAAAAAAAAAAAAAAAATAATGATAATGAAAAATAAACTGACATAGATAATATGTAGACTAAAAACGCTAGAATCCAGAGCCATATATTAATGTATGTTAATATTTAGAGTTGGCAACACGTCCTGTGCTATAATAGCACTGTTATTGTACATTTTCTATCATATTTGTATCTTATTATATTATGCTTGTCATTGCTTTGTATTGTACATTTTTGTATCATTATATTAGATCAAGCACTATAGGAATAATTTGACCGAATACTAGATTATTTTTAAGTAGAGCGCACTTGAAGTGAAATGACACAAAACTGCGCTGTACAAATGTTCAGTTATTATAATAATATTATTATTATGATCTAGCATCTGGGTCCTATACCACAAAACGTTACAAGTGGAGCGGAGATGAGATGTGTCTTTTGAGCAATATGATTGGTCAACTTTTGCACGTCTCTGTTTCACTCTGCTCAGCTTTGCTTCTATGGAAACGCACCCTTAGATAAGGGCACTTAGACAATTTATTGCAACCAAAGGTTCTACCAAAACCAAATGTATTTTGTAATTTATATTTTGTATTTGAAATTAAAAAAAATGGTTAAAATACTGTATTTTGTATTTCAAATACACGACTTGAAAGTATTTTGTATTTCGTATTTTAAATACATGCGAAAAAGTATTTTGTAATTTGTATTTTAATTACAGCAAAGCATGTATTTTGCCCAAGCCAACGGTTGAGTTGGAGAGGTGCAAAAAACACGACAGACGAACTAACGGAATCTGTATACAGCATAAAGTTGTAGGTAAACCAATATCTACATACTATAAATTAAAATCCTCCGCCGCGTCTGTCTGTCTGTTAATTTTGATTTTTATGCGATTTTTATGCACCAATAGAGTGATTCATGAGGAAGCTTTAGGTATATAATTTGTCAAGGTTTTGTGTAAATTGGTTGAAGTATGTAATATATAAAGGAGAATGTCTGGACGAGCGGGCTGGCAAACGGGCGGTGTGGATTTGATTTGTATGCCAATTAACAGATGGCGGTGTGAGATGATTCATCGTGGTTTTTATCGTGGTAACCATCCATTAGATGGCGTTGTGTTTCGTAAGTCACAGGTACGCGTGACCGGGTCAGCTAGTAAGCTACTAAAGCGTTCAGAATTAACAGTTGTGGTATTTTGCAGCATTTTTACCCAAATCAAAACTCCGTACAATGCCGGGAGATTAGGAATATCAGCAAACGAACAACCTTGAAAATACGATATGCCTTACAAACAGTACATTAAATAGCAACGCTCTGAAACAAAATATTGCACGAAATATTCACCAAGGCCTTGAAAACGTGGGAACCAAATACCTACTAAATTTATAATATTATAGATTCTGAAATTTATTAACCCTCAGGCTTCGAACATATTCTGTCAGTAGGTCAGAATATTTCAGCTGTGCAAAAAAACTAAATTTGTAAACGTATCCGAAAACTAAAAACCGATTTTGAGAGGTGATGAAATATGGATTCAAATTGTGTTGTTAGAAATAACCATGTAATTTTTTAAATTTTTATTATTTATGTCTTTGGATATCCGCTTACTGGTTAATCCTTCCTTCCTTATCCTTACATAGTATAAAATGAAGTCGCTCAAAATGTATGTGCGCGTTAATATTTTAAACTACGCAACCGATTTTCATGCGGTTTCCACCAATAGATAGAGTGATTGAAGAGGAATGTTTATATGCATAATACATATAAATTATATTATAGAAAAGCCGAGAAATTCAAAAAAATCATATTTTTGTGCGATTTAAAACGGCTGGCGGGCCGTACTATGTATAGTCACTTTTGAAATTCGTTCTACGGAAGAAATTGGAAAATAGATGTCCTAGAGTAAGTAGGTATTTGATTTTCTTTTTTCAAATATCCAGTGTTGCATTGCAAGCATTGTATAATTAGTGGCGATCGCTCGAATTGCATTACATAGTATAAAATGAAGTCGCTCAAAATGTATGTGCGCATAGATCTTTTAAACTACGAATCAGATTTTCATGCGGTTTTCACCAATAGGTAGAGTGATTCAAGGGGAAGGTTTATGTGTATAATACATGCTTATTATAGTAGAAAAAAGCCGAGAAATTTAAATATTCAATTCAGGCAGCGGGCAGCCGGCAAGCGGGTGGTGTGATTTTATAAATGTAGGGTAATGGCGTTGTGTTTCGTTAGCCACAGCAACGTGTGGCTGGGTCTGCTAGTATGGAATATTTCTTATTCAAACAGTTAAATTTAGCTTTGTTATGTTATCACGAACAGTTAGTATTTATGTCGGGGGAGACGAAAAAACACGAAAAAAATAAGCATGTTACATTTTAATTTTGTTAATTAATTTTGTTAAAATTAAAATTAAATTAATTAATTAATTAATTACTTATTCACTTTCGCAGTATAAAAACTTCGCTACGCCATTTTTTATCATTATTTATATTTTTTGTATTACATTTCTAAGACAATCAATCAATGCTGCCAATCAGCTGTCAATCTTATGTTAATTGCATATTTTATTTTATTCTATCTCTTCTCTTTTTTATTCATATTTATACAAAATATGTATGTAGGCTTATAATATGCAATGTAAACACCAGTTATAAGTATATATATACCTATTATTTTATTATTATCTTAATAACTATGCTTAGCAAACTGCAGTAATAATCAAGCATTAATTGTTTATTTTATTTTACTTTATTGTTTCTGTTCTCTCTCTAGTTCTCACTATGCAAAATGTGTTCGTAGGAATATAATATGAAATGCAAACCCCAGTTACCACCTTATATTTTAATCATTGGCTTGTAAATAAATTTTTATTTATTATTATTACTATATCAACAACTATGCTAAACAATCCACGACTATTTTATGTTTTAATTGGTTATTTCATTTTTATTTTATTCTTCCTCTTCTCTTCTTTTTTCTTTTGCTATGCTAAACAAATAACAGTTAGGTACTATGTTTTAAACTTTATTTTTTATTATTTTATTTTATATTCTTTCTCTCTTTTTTATTTCCTCTTTTAATCCACATGTTCATACCCATAATTATTTGACTGTCCTAAAACGGGATAATACTCCTAGTTGGGCAGTCAAAATTTGATAAATTATGTATGTAAATGTATATTACTGTGCTAAATAAACAAATAAATAAATAAAAATAAAATAAATAAATAAATAAATCATAGAAAAACTATCATTGCCATATAAAACAATAATTTATTCATGTTATGAAGTGAATGCATTATTGACAAGTTTGTACCTGTATTTATAACAGAAGAACACGGAAAGAAATGTATAAGGCTGGGATTAGACTCGTAAATTTTTTCCTGTAAATCGCTCTTGTAAGCGATTTATTGTCAAATTTTCATGTGCCTAGTAGAACGGTTCGTCAGATTGTACCTTACCATTGTAACAATTCAGATACCAATTCAGAAATAAACTCAGTAATGAACCGACTGCACAGTACAGGGAATAAATATTACATGAACACCAACGGTACTGAAAGTCTATCAACCTATAAAAACATTGTCATTAAATCTGTATGTCTATCTAGATAAATTTGAAATGTTTATAAATTTTCATTAAGAATGTGTTAGAATCCTTTATTTTATTCTGTTGCTTTTAAGCTGCAAGAAAATCACTTCTTTAAATGTATAAGAATGTGTATCCTATAATTTACTCTTTTGTTTTAAGTTAAAAAATCTATACTTGATACTTATTTAATTGTTATCTCTTAACTCTTTGATTATAACAAATGTATTTTTAATTTTATCATATGTCAAAGCCCTAATTGGGTGTGTACAAATAAATAAATAAATAAAAATTACCAATGTAAACGACACCAAAAGTCACTTAACGTAATTTATAGCAAGTTACAGAACTTATTCTTTCGGAAGTTTTTTGACAGGTCTAATTGCGCCCGCGCGAATTTCTAGCCTTCTTACAGCTTATAAAATCAGTTTGATAAGCTAAAAGACTTGCCGCAAGAAATAGTTCCGAAATGCGCCGTTGCCGCCGTTGCGAATGTCAAAAATTAAAAGACAATTGTTTTCGTAGGATTTTTTTTCCTACAAAACTAGTATTTATTTCCACTTATTTAAGTTTTCTGGAAAATGAGCATTCTTCCATTCAACTAGCGGTCCAATCCTTTCCAATCTTAATGTTTCTGTTTTTAACATTTACGTGTTTGAAATTTTGAATTCGAAGTCGGTTGCTGTCAGCAGATGTCAGGTAGCTGTCATTCGGATGAAATGAAATTAATTGCCGCCTTTGACGGCACAAAAGTGCGTGCAGAATTGTTTAATTAAAGCCAAAATCTATTTCAACACTTTATTTGGGCCTTTTCGTCTTTATTTGACAGTAGCAGGTCGTTGTTGACAGGAAGCCATCTTACCGTAAATAAATTTACAGATGTAAACGGTCGCATGAGCATTTACACAGGTCGAACTTCCAAACAACTTCCGTGATCATTAATTACCAAAAGTCGGATGCATAATATGTGAACGCTCCTGTGAGTGACCTGTCAAAATCTTACGTAATCCGTAAATTTTAATTACGAGTCTAATCCGTAATTTTATTTGATTAATTTGTGTTATTTCACAATTAATTCATTTAAAATAATATATAGTATATTTGCGGCATGTTCCAGAGTGGAAGATACTATCAGTATCGCCCTGGTGTAAGACCACCATTCAGAATTGAAACGTTGCTTGAAAATGGCTTTAGCCGTGTTTAGTGACCAGATCTGAATAGCCAGGTACTTCCCAACCTTCCTCTTTCCCACCTCCTTCCCCTCCCCGCTACCTTCAGCCTCACAACATACCCCCATTGGGGATGCCATAGTCCCACTGGCTCCAGACGGGAGCAGTTGAGATTCTTGTGCGGTATTCACTGTAAAAAAAAAAAAAAAATGCAGCTTTCGTAGGTTGACCTCAATCCAAAGTATTAGTAATAATTCGAAGTACTTATGTATATTTTTGTTTTTATTTTGACGAGAATTTATTTTATAAGATTGGTATTTCCGACAAATGTCACATTTGATTGTCTATTAATTAAAAAAGTAATATTCCGTATTAACCGTGTTTCGAACTTCGACATCACGAACGTTCCGTATTATCTCGGGCTTCGGAGTTCTACGAATTGAGCACAAAAACAATTAATAAGGAATAATGAGTACTCGAATATTGCTTTCTTTGTTATCTCAAAAGTTGTGAGATGTTTGACTAATCGGGTGAAATGCAGATCCTGCCAATGTCTGGGAATTTAATAAAAAGGCACTTTTTAGATGAGAAAAGTGTGGAGAAGATGAATAAAAAATAAATTAAGGCGCGCTCGGCAAAATTGAGGGAGATACAGCCGTTCAAAGTATTTAAAATTTCACTTCGCGAACTGATATTATGACAGTCCGTTCGCCATTTTTTCACTGTTTATGTTGGTATCCCAGACCTAATACAAACCTAGATACGATTGTAGCCGACTTCGTGGGATAAATGATAAGGCGCGTAATTATGAAAAACAGAATTAATAGTACGCCAGAATCACAAACCATGTTACACAAACCTGGCGTAGCCGCTAAACTACTTGAAAACTGGGATGTTTTTCTTGCCTTGACGCGAGTAGGCGTTATAAAGGGGCACTTTCTTTTGTATCACAAACCATGTTTAGCTGTCTAGCTGTTGTTTGCATCAGGTCAGGGATACCAATATAATAGTGACAATTGATAAAATAGCGGGCGGGCGGGCTGTCATAATATCAGTTCGCAAAGTGAAATTTTAACTACTTTGAACGGCTGTATCTCCCTCAATTTTTCCAAGCGCGCCTTAATTTATTTTTTATTCATCTTCTCCACACTTTTCTCATCTAAAAAGTGCCTTTTTATTAAATTTCCAGACATTGGCAGGATCTGCATTCCTCCCGACTAATCAACTGGACGATTTGTTTGATCCGCACCCACAACGCAAATTTATCTGTTTATCTCTACGGTGGGTTCTGGGTATGTGGTGGGCAGCAGGCAGCAGGCAGCAGGCAGCAAGCAGCTTCTACAGGGGCACGTTCTGGGGACAGAGGAGGGGTAGACGCCCGGCGTCGCGACGGCGCCAGGCAGACGTCCTCCGTCCTCGGTCGGGCTGGGGGAGGCGAGAACTAAAGTCGTCGTCCTTCCCACTCCCCCCACCACACTAATCATATTACAATACGTACCATCTGCCATATTTTTGAAGGACACCGCGCGTTTTCATCCCGCGATAAAGTATCCCTGACAAAATATCTCTCGACATTAATATCCCAAGGTCAAAACATCATTTCAATTCAATTTGGGAGACGGAAATGGGTACCGCCGCCCCGGGACCAACCTTTATTGGATAACCAACACCTCTGCCATAGGTCACCCCAAGTGGTTCGCTACGGCCGGTGAGGTTTATCGAGGTCTTGGAGGGGGATGACCAGGACACATTGAATCTCAGATTCCTACCCACCCCTTAAACCCTCTTCCTTCCCACAACTCTCCCCACCTTCCTGAAACCCTCCACACAGTATCCCCAAAGATGAAATAGGCCCTGAGGGAAATTATTTTCCTCAGGGCCTCCTGTGTGGAGCTCAAGTAAAAAAAAATACTTTAGTTTTCTGAAGGTTTCACTTCTACCGCGTGTGAATCACACGCTCTAATTTTTTTTAAACAAACTTAATCCTTGAGGAGGTTTGGAGGTACATGTAAATTAATTTTATAAAATTAACACTGCACGTGCCCACCTACTGTGTGGCGGGCCGGATTTGGAGAGACTTGTTGAGGTAGACCTCTCCAGCAGGACTCTCTCGATCTATTGCCTTGCACCGCAGTGGGAAGAATGGATTCATACGTCCCTCACTCTTGAATACATTGACCCTCAGATTCCTAACCATTACTCATATCTTTTTCCTTCCCTGAACTTCCTTAAAATACCCTCCACACAGCATCCCCAAGATCACGTACGCCTTGAGGGATTTTTTCCTTAGGACCTCCTGTAAAGGCAAAATGGTTGGTTTCCCACCCCAGAATGCAATAGTTTAAAGGGGCCAGACTACCTACCTCCACCCACCTTCACCCACCCATCTCATCTGATACTAATCCTTGAGGCGCCCCCCGAGCCCTCCGCGCCCTCCGAGCCCCCGAGGTCGAACCAAGGTGCTTCGTGTAACGAACCTCCGAAATAAACAAACAAGAGTTCTAATATCATTCATTTTACACAGTTGTAGGATAAATGAGAATAAATGTTTCATTACTCTATTTACGTCATTTATATTTTTTGAAGTTTGTACATTTTTTAATTAGGGTAATTTTTTGATCATGGAAAATTTTATTTTTACAAAATAAGTCGGGAAATACAAAAATAAATAATATCATACATATAGGCACCTTTATAATTTTGTTACGTGAAGTTTGTAAAACTTTTTTTCCTGAAAATTCTTCCTAAAAAATGGAAAATTCGGACAATTTTAGCATGTGGAAAATATGTCAGAAAATGGGTCGGGAAATTTTAATACATTTATGTTTTTGATTTTGTTTGATGAATTTTGGAATATTTTCATGTTGGGAATTTTTTGATCCGGGAAAGTTTTTTTTACAAAAGTCTTCCGTATTTATATAGCGCAGTTTTATTTCACTTCAAGTACGCTAATAATATATTCTGGTGTTTCCATTCATTTGAAACGTTGCTTAAAATGGCTTTATCCATAGACATCCAAATTTAATAGACGAGAAGATACAGATGAGGGGTAAAACCAAACTATGGGGGGCGAAGAGGGGAAAGATGACTGTGATTCGTTAAAAAATCAATCTGACAGTATATAGGCATCTCGCATTATAATATCACCATTTAGTTCTTAAAAGCAAAATCTTCTTTTGAATGAATAGACCTTTTTACATGGGAACGCGAATTGCTCGCCACGTTATTAACATATTTGCGAAGTCCAAATGCGGCAAAGTAAAGTTCGCCGATTTTCACAGAGGAATATTTTGTTGCCGTATTTAGTTAAGACACTTTTACAAATGTTTCATAATTTACTTACCCGTGTAACCAGCGACGAGCTCACGGAGAACCGCCCACATTCGCTATATCCACATAGGGTATAGCGTGTATAGCACAAGCTTTCATTTTTGCCGTGTTATTTCGTAAAATGTACGATGTGAGCTCGGCGCTGGTCAGGACAAGAATGATGACGTCACATTTTTTAGATTTAAGCGAGGCTCTCGTAAGCCCAGCCGGCTCCATGGAACGTTATGGGGAGGGGGAAATAATACGCTTTTATCACTTAGGGCAAAGGTCCAGATATATTCATATGTCCATGACTTTATCTGTGTTTGATGACCAGATATGAATAGCCAGGTACTTACCAACCATCTTGAAGCACTATTGGGGATGACAACATATTCCCACTGGCTTCGGGCAGTTGGGACTCTAGTGTGGTATTCATATGTTCTTATTTATATCGAGTAAATGTGAATGGGGTACCTAGAAGTTAGTAGGTTCGAGTTTTTGGGTCAGTGCCACGAGGCGTGAGGCGTGGTGCGTGTTACATGCAAATAAAATAATACATACTTGTTTGGCCTAGTAGCCTCGTGTCGGTCTTCTTGTTGTTATTATTTGTAGCCTTACAGTCGGGGGCGTCGCTGCTGTTGAAGCTTATCATAAATTTTTAAACTAACCATCACGCCGTTTCCGCAGGGGTAGGCAGAGAGGACGGACCGCCAAACAACTCCCTCTTGGCACACACTCCTTGCCTCGTTCACATTCATACATAGTCTTATACATGCTTTTCTATTATTCTGACTCTTGACATGACCCGACTCAAGTATCTGATTCACTTGATCGTGCCATGTCTTCCTCGGGCTTCCCCGACTTCTTCTATCATTTATATTTGAGTTATAATTCTCCTTTCTTCGTTTATTAGCTCTACATGCCCAAACCATCTGAGCATCCCTTACTTAATCTTACTCATTACGCTTACAACAGTCTTGCATTCTTCGCGGATCTCCACTTTTCTCACACGATCGTACATAGTTTTACCACACGTACGCCTCAGGGATCTCATTTCAACAGCATTCAGTGTGCTTTCATCCTTCCTCTGCCAGTTTCATGTCTCACTGCCATAGATCAGGGTAGGTACCAGAACTCCATTATGGACGGCTAGCTTCGCTTCTTTGGACGGTTTTTTGTTAGCGCCAACGGCATTCAGTCCTCCATTAAAAGAGTTACCTGCATTTACCCTTCTTTCTATATCTCTATCAGCCTTCCCATCTCTCGTAAACTTTTAACAACTGGAAAAAAGAGATTTTCTCGGAATCGCCCTGGTAAGAGAATATTAGAAGAATTGTTTTTTGAAGTAAAAACTTCTTTAGCACCACCGTTGTGATTTAAAATTCGATGAAACGAAAAAGCGACACTAAAAAAAGACAAAACCATACATCTATAGGATTTAGCCTGCGAGAGAATGAGATAGAATAATCGATCTCCTCTTTGTGCGGTGCTTCGTAGCCCCCACTCCCTACTCTTGTCTACTTTAGTTTTCTGATGGTTTCACTTCTACCGCGTGTGAACTGCACCCATTTATTTTCCTCAGGGCCAGGGGGGTGGAGGAGGTGGAGTGGGAACTCCTCTAATACCATGCGAGCGAATAAAGCTAGTATATTATATTGGAATCACAATTAAATCCACATCATAAGATTTCTTCTTCTTCGTGTGCCTTATAAAGTCCCCCAGACCTTGGAGGTTTTCCACCACTTACCCGCCCTGGTCTAAGTAACATATGGTTACTCGTTCAAGGCTCTCGCAAGCACTCTCATTTTTTTTAATGAACGAATCTATATTTAATTTTGAACGAATCTAGATCTCCAGTGTCCCTGCATACGTTGTTAGTAAGCAGTATGCAAGTACTTAGCGGGAAATCAAGATACAATAAGTGTTAGATGACTACAGAGAAGACAATGGGGCAGCTTGGTGTCAGTCCACGAGAAGGTAAGCGCTGGGTGATTGTATCCAGCGTATCCTGCAAAAGTTGGCGATCACTCTGGTAAATGTATATCTATCTTGCGCTGCCCGGAATAGCTCCTCCACACTTCTAATACCAGTCCACTCTTTGGGAGGCTCCACTATTCGTTTTGTTGAAAACACCAGGTATTTAGGCGTCATCTTAGATAGATCTTCTTCATTCCTAGCGCACGTAAAGAGCGTTTCTAGCAGGGCCCAGGCTCTTTTCTTGAAATTGAGAAGGCTCTCAACAGCTGAGTGGGGATTGCGGACTCCGGCACTTCGCCTCCTATATAAGTGTGTGTACGTGGGGCAAGTCTCGTATGCCGCCGCTGTATGGGAGCACCGGCTAGATAATGCATTGATCCACTTGGCCCTCAAGCGGGGCCAACGGACTCCCCTGTTGGCGCTCTCGGGCGCATATAGGACTGTGGCTA
Source organism: Limnephilus marmoratus (assembly GCA_917880885.1). Taxonomy (NCBI): domain Eukaryota; kingdom Metazoa; phylum Arthropoda; class Insecta; order Trichoptera; family Limnephilidae; genus Limnephilus; species Limnephilus marmoratus. The sequence continues at coordinate 1,855,462 of OU862930.1, forward strand.
ACGATGCATTGCCGGTTCTGGCCGGTACACTGCCGATTGACTTGGAAATTAGGGAAGTTTTGACAAAAAAGGCATTGACGAGAGGTAGGGTTGCTGTCCACCTGGGAGTCGAACTGGCACCAGGCGGAGCGGTATCCCTCCCTGGCTTATTGAAAGCTATGCGAGATAGAACGCTGAGTGTATGGCAAGAGCGATGGGATAGGTCGACGAAGGGTAGATTGACTTTCTCTTGATTGACTTCCTCAGTTAAAAGCAGAATGGAAGGGGCGCACATAAAACTGGATCACTACATGACGCAATTGGTGTCCGGTCATGGGGAGTTCAGGGGACGACTACATAGTCTGGCACTGTCTCCTCATCCGAACTGCGCATGTGGTGACACTAACCAGACCTCCGAGCACATTCTGTGGCACTGCGAGTTGATGAAGGATGCCAGAGAGGAAATGTTGGATGGTTTGAGAGGAATTACAAGACCGGCATGGAATGCCGATCTGGTGTCGAACAGAGATAATTTTGAATGCTTTAAAAAGTTTGTAAAGTCTTGGGTGGAGAGATGGCCTGTGCTTAGAGTTGCTGACTTAGATTAAAATCATCTTTGTTTCAGGTGCCAAACGTATTGCTCTTGTCTCTCCATGGTTACTCCTCCGTCTCAATTTTATTATTGCCTATGCTCGATTGCTTTATATTTCTGTTATACTCTTGTTTTTACTTTTCTTGTTTGGTGGTATGACTACACTGTATTTATTATTCTGTTTTTATTTATAACTACTGTTATACATTATTATTTTTTTGCTCTTTACTGCTACGTAATCTTCATATTATTTTTTTTCTTTTTTCTCTATTTTGTTGCTTCAATTTTTTGTTGATCACGCCTTTTTACCTGTCTTATTTGGTTTTATTATGTTACTAACTTGTGACTAGGTTGATGTACTGAACTCCATTGTACTGTATTGTCCAACTCCCCACCATGGGGGCGGATAGACCCGGTCCCTGCATCCAGTCAGGTGGCAGAATTCTGGTATGGCCGTCCCACTAACGCCCGTGCCTCCCCCGGCGTCATGAGCGAGCTTGAGGAATGTTTGCGCGAGCCCGGTTCCCTTCCGTCCTGCCTCCGGTGACCCGAGGCTCACATCATTCCCCAGGGTCTTTGGGAGTATCTCCCCCCCCCCCTCCACAAACACTTCTTCAAGGGTACTTTTGGGAAACTGGCTAAGGGACGCGGGCGTTTGGGCACGTTGCGACCAGGTCGCTCGCCCGCTCATTCTCGCCGGGACTGCCCCGTGATAGTGGGACAAACTGCCCCCAATATCTTTCTTTTTATATATTTTCTTTGGTTTTAATCATACTTACACCTGTAAATATTTTTCTTTTTATTTATTATTTTACTCAACTAGATGCTGAACCAACAGGCGAACTATTTTTATCTTTTTAATTACTGCAAATGTAAGTATGCATATATTTTACTTTTTTTTACTAACAATCATGCATGCAGGGACATTGGAGGGTCTAGATTCGTTTCAAAAATAAATGTAGCTTCCTTTTTACAAAAAATTAGAGTCCTGACGTGTGCGGCTAAGGAGGTTAAACAATCAGTTTCCTCACACAGCCGTGGGAAAGTGGTGGGTCCCCTTTTTTAGTCCACTCTTGTACATTTCGCAGCCAAGACATTTGTCTCCCACCATACCCTCGGCGACGCTATATCTTGCCTTTTAATATTAATTGGAGTAAGTGATATTTCTCCCATCGAAGTATGTTCATGCACGGGGCATGGGGATGAGGGTAACCTTGCAGTTACTCTTGCTAAAACGCTAATGGATTTCGTTGAGTTATGCCCAACCACCAAACAAGAAAGGTATATCACAATTAAGTGGTACTCACGGTAGTTGTCTTCTGGCTTGGTGATAGTCATAGATGTCCATAGCGCTCGATATTGTTCTATTTGATTGTTAAACGATAGAAATTGAGTCCCGTCAAGTTCACACAAAGTATACGAAGAAAACGATAAGGTTTACACTTTATGTAACGATATGTTAGATAACACTTCGGCGTGGTGCAAAAATGTCACGATACGGTCGGGGGTTAGCAACGGACTGACTTGTTGACGATAAAGCGCTTGTCACTTGTTGACCGTGTAGTCAGGCACCCTTATTGTGCGGAATTCCCAAGTCTGGGTTCCTGCCGATCTCGTATGACAATCGGAGCACAAAACGAAAGAAATCCATCGGTGTTATGAAACATTCCGCCCACCAAAATACAGCAAATTGTATTTTAAAGAAAAGTTGAACGTTAAGCGAAACGCAGAATGCCATGAAACGTAACGTCGATGAAAAGAAGACGAAGCAGAAGAACTAGTTTTAAACGATAACTAGATGTAGATAAACTAGACGAAAAGAAACTAAATGATACGATTAACGTAGACGTAAAAGAATAAAACGAACAGCGAAACGATGATGATTAGTCACATTGCCTAGACAATGGACACGATTAGGTGAATGATCTTGTAAGAGAAGATCCATTCAAAGTACGAAACGTAGCGATAAGCACAAGATTTTAATAATGATTCTAATCACCTGCTCCGTAGAGAGTGATGTCCAATGTTTGGTTAAAGATAGAATATGAATTTCGAAATGATTAAGTAGAAAATCCGAACGACGAGAGGCTTTGTTATGAAAGTTGTGTACGAATAGATAACAGTAAGCAGTAAGACGTTGGAGTTTCCGAATACGATATAATTTGTTTAATAAAAGTTTAGTAGAATATATCATGTTGGACTAATGACGATTGAACTCGTTCTTCAGAGTGGAGTTCAGTTTTGTTAAAATGGCCATCTGAGATGGGCCAAGAGTCGTTTGGCTGGACAAACCCGGAGGGCTCCGCCCACCATAATACGTTACGGATAAGAACGGCCTGAGAATGGCCACGTGAAGCGATATCCGATGGATTATCAACCGATGATGCTTGACGCCGATGATTAGATGCGATAACTGTCAAGAGCGATAATTGGTCGGTGTAACGATTCCCGTGACGAGTATCATCGGGTGAAGCATCCGGTGGCCTCCACTTCCATCCCAATACCCTGAGAGTAAGAAAATGATCAACATTCTTGAAGATTACATCAGTGAGATAGTAGCCCGGCGGTAAGTTTCGATAGTCGCGAAGTTTTGGTTTGCTACAATCCAACTTCTGCAGTTCAAGTTGACCTCGTTTGGTATGTTCGATAACTTCGGATTGCGTTTGTTGAGCTTGTTCCACACTGGAACAGCCGACGACGATTGAAACGATATTTGAATCCGAAGTGATCGCGTATCGTGTGAGTGATAATAAGTAACCTTTCTTTTCTGTCAACGATCTGACAATACGGTAGGACAGAATAAAGGCAGAGATATCAGAAGTCACAGGGTGTAATGGGTAATCCGGGGTAGATTCCGATAATTGATGACGCCAAAATATTCTTTGGAACGCGTGATTTGGCTCTTGTGGGCATATTTGGCGATACATTTGCCGTACTTCAGCAATGAACACCACAGATGGCGAACGAAAGTTTTGCAGAAGTTCAGCAATGTTTGTTTGAAGCTTGGGAACGATAAGGAAGGCATCATTTGACGATGATTCATTCACCTCCGTCACCGAGGCATCGAAGACAATTCGCAAAGTAGTGGTAACGGTGCCCGGACGAAGAATGCAATGACGAAGTATGTGATGCATTTCCTTGAGTAAATCTTTTCCAGGAACACGTGTCATGTGACCACTGTGCAAGTAGTCAGTCATGAAAGCGAAGTACGGTTCACGTAAACTGAGCTTTACTGTCGGTTTACGTTCGATTGAAAGGATGATGCGCGAAGAGACTTCGCGCGAACCTGGGAAAGCGATATCCTTATCTTTTTCACCAAAAGGTAAGGCTACGATGAATTGTCCCGAAGGGTCACGCGAGTGATTAGTGTGATGGACCTGCTCATCACGTTGTTCTTCAGGGGTGAGATGTGAAGACTGAGGGAATGCGTCCAACTCCCTCAGTTTCTTGAACTTTTCAGGAAGACGGTACTGGTTGGTTTCGATAAATTGACTAGAAAAGTCACGTGAGCGATAAATGCGATACACTTGTTCACAACGTTGTTTGGTGGGCTGTGAAGACTGAGGAAATGTGTCCAACTCCCTCAGTCTCTTGACTTCTTCTGGAAGACGGTACTGGTTGGTTTCGATGAAGGAGTTTGTTTGACGATCGGTAGCAAAACCAAGCGAATCCAGAGGAAGCCAACCGAATGGTGAATTGATAGCTGAAGGCTGGTTAAGATTACCCGTTAATTGGGGTCTCGGTAGAGATGGCAAGATCTCAACATCTCGAAGTAGGTCAGTCGCTCCTGTGTCAGTTGTCGGTTTGTGACAGTCAGAGTCGGCATGAAGTATGTCTTGGAACAGATGACCAGATAACTGGTCGAATTGAATCGTTGGCGATAGAAGTAACTTCGTGTTGAAGGTAGTTTGTCCCTTAACATCGACATCGAAATTAGTGACGCCTGACGCGGTTGTAGAAGATTGGCCACGGATTTTCTGAGAGCTGACTGGACGCTCGGCAGTACGATTGGATATGAAGTGTGCTTGAATGTCTGAATCGGTCAACGCACGAAACGTTTGAAAACTGCCGGAGGGATCACGATTGCTATTATGAGCAGTAGGCAAACGTACGATGGATCTGTCACCGAAGTTAGCGAGGAAAAGAACTGGAGGATCTGAAATAGAAGCTCCTTGAATGGCAAACGTGGTGGGTCGTTGGAACTCCTCTTCAGCAGAAATGTTGTCTTCCCTATGAAGAAGAGTGTGGTGCTTACGATGACATTTCTGACAATCAAACACAGATTTGCAATTCGTGAGAGAATGAGAAGGCGTGAGACAATTCACGCGAGTGATTAGTGTGATGGACCTGCTCATCACGTTGTTCTTCAGGGGTGAGATGTGAAGACTGAGGGAATGCGTCCAACTCCCTCAGTTTCTTGAACTTTTCAGGAAGACGGTACTGGTTGGTTTCGATAAATTGACTAGAAAAGTCACGTGAGCGATAAATGCGATACACTTGTTCACAACGTTGTTTGGTGGGCTGTGAAGACTGAGGAAATGTGTCCAACTCCCTCAGTCTCTTGACTTCTTCTGGAAGACGGTACTGGTTGGTTTCGATGAAGGAGTTTGTTTGACGATCGGTAGCAAAACCAAGCGAATCCAGAGGAAGCCAACCGAATGGTGAATTGATAGCTGAAGGCTGGTTAAGATTACCCGTTAATTGGGGTCTCGGTAGAGATGGCAAGATCTCAACATCTCGAAGTAGGTCAGTCGCTCCTGTGTCAGTTGTCGGTTTGTGACAGTCAGAGTCGGCATGAAGTATGTCTTGGAACAGATGACCAGATAACTGGTCGAATTGAATCGTTGGCGATAGAAGTAACTTCGTGTTGAAGGTAGTTTGTCCCTTAACATCGACATCGAAATTAGTGACGCCTGACGCGGTTGTAGAAGATTGGCCACGGATTTTCTGAGAGCTGACTGGACGCTCGGCAGTACGATTGGATATGAAGTGTGCTTGAATGTCTGAATCGGTCAACGCACGAAACGTTTGAAAACTGCCGGAGGGATCACGATTGCTATTATGAGCAGTAGGCAAACGTACGATGGATCTGTCACCGAAGTTAGCGAGGAAAAGAACTGGAGGATCTGAAATAGAAGCTCCTTGAATGGCAAACGTGGTGGGTCGTTGGAACTCCTCTTCAGCAGAAATGTTGTCTTCCCTATGAAGAAGAGTGTGGTGCTTACGATGACATTTCTGACAATCAAACACAGATTTGCAATTCGTGAGAGAATGAGAAGGCGTGAGACAATTCAGGCACCAACGGTGTGCCTTGGCGAATTGAGCACGTTCCTGAACCGATTTGAGTGCAAATGATTTGCACTTAGCGATATGGTGAGTACCCTTGCAAAACGCGCACTTTGAAGTGAACGCAGTCAAGGACCCTTTGATTTCAGGTTTTGCCTTATTCATGTCACAAGTAAACGATGACGTTTGTTTTATGACAGCTTGATCATGAAATGTTGAAAAGTTTTGGTTTGGTAAGATAATGTTCGCGGGCTCCGATTCGAAAGATTGATTCGTTAATTCCTTGTGAATTACGACGATTTTGAAATAAACATTATCAAAAGCTACGCGAACTTGATTTTCAATGTCCTTGTTTGCCTCATCTAGAGCTAAGATATCAGCGTGAACGGTTTCAAAATCATTAACAATTTTTTGCAACTTCGTATAATACGCTAAAAATAATGGGTAATTTGTTACATCTTGCAAAACGCTTTGACTGACCTCATACACTTTATTTATCCTGCTAATTGCGACGTTCCGTATACGACGCATGCCTTGTAAAGTTCTAGCCATTTTTTAAATAAACAAATGTACTAACGAAATAATCAAGAAAACGTTATGAATTAAAAAGTAGAATTCGATATAATTTAAATACCCGGTAGGTCGTCAATAATTAAGAACTAGTAACCTAATTCTACGATTCACTGTTTGAAATTCGTTATTTGAAATGACAGTTCAATTTTCGTAACACTTCATAGCATTCTTTCGTTTTGCCAAAGAAAGAATTTATCATGAGAATTTATTATTTAAAAGTTCGCTGGTTTCCGGCACCAAAAATGATCATGCACGGGGCATGGGGATGAGGGTAACCTTGCAGTTACTCTTGCTAAAACGCTAATGGATTTCGTTGAGTTATGCCCAACCACCAAACAAGAAAGGTATATCACAATTAAGTGGTACTCACGGTAGTTGTCTTCTGGCTTGGTGATAGTCATAGATGTCCATAGCGCTCGATATTGTTCTATTTGATTGTTAAACGATAGAAATTGAGTCCCGTCAAGTTCACACAAAGTATACGAAGAAAACGATAAGGTTTACACTTTATGTAACGATATGTTAGATAACACTTCGGCGTGGTGCAAAAATGTCACGATACGGTCGGGGGTTAGCAACGGACTGACTTGTTGACGATAAAGCGCTTGTCACTTGTTGACCGTGTAGTCAGGCACCCTTATTGTGCGGAATTCCCAAGTCTGGGTTCCTGCCGATCTCGTATGACAATCGGAGCACAAAACGAAAGAAATCCATCGGCGTTATGAAACAAAGTATGCGACCCAGATATGACTTTTAGTAATGTGAGTAGCTCTCTATCTGCTCTAGCCCGCCTGAGAATTTCTGTGTTGGTGATCATGCCGGTCCATGGGACTTTGAGCATTCTCCGGTGAAGCCACATTTCAAAAGCCTCTAACACAGGAGGCCCTGAGGAAAATAATTCCCCCCAGGGCCTACGTCATCTTTGTGGATGCTGTGAGGAGGGTCTTTTCAGGGAAAGGAAGTTTTGGGTAAGAAAAAGGTATGAGGGGTGGGTAGGAATCTGGTGTCAGCGTGTCCAGAAGTGACTGACGTTTGAGTCCATCCCTCTCACTGCGACAAGACAATGTTCCGAGAGAGTCCTGCTGGCGAGGTTAAGAAATCTCCCTCAACCAGTCTCTCTCGATCCGGCCCGCCATGCAGTTGGTGGGTAGACGCACCCGCAGCCAAGATCCAGACAAATCTGACCTCATGAACCCGGGCACCCCTGCTCAATCACCAAACGTAGCTAACCATTTGGGGTGACCTATAACAGAGGTGTTGGTTATCCAATAAATGGTTCCTGTGGCGGCGTACCCAAAATTTATTTATGTCCAAAGTCCATGTCTCCCTACAGCAAGGCCCAATAATTTAACATTCTCATATATTAATAACTAGCTGGTTCCCGGCATGCGTTGCTATGCCATTTAATAAAGAAATTGTTTTTCCCTGCGTGTCCTTTCCCATTCTTCCCATCTCTCCCGCATTCCCTTCCCCTCTCGCGTTCCCACTCCGCCTCTTCCACCTTCCCTCTCCCCACTTCACTCCCTCCCTTCCCCCGTCCCGCGAATCCCCCTCCCGAGTTCCCCTCCCCCTTCCCCCTCCCCCCTCTCGCGTTCCATACATTCATTCCCGGTACATTCAGCTTTCAAACAGCTCGCGTGCCACCTATTGCAATTTTTTTATACAAATTTCATAATGCCAGAGCTCACCAGTAGTTTTATACAAACCTTGTCTTGACAATAACGAACACAGAAAATAAAGAATTATCCAATTTGGTGCAGTCGTTCGAAGTTATGCGCGTACATACATTTCGGCGATTCATTTTTATTTATAAAGATTTTAAATACAATCTGGCAGGAATCGTAATAATTAAAAATTTCGCAATAATAATCTGAAATAATGTATCAGATAATCTAATTAATCGGACAATATCGCAGATAATCAGTGAGGATAAATACTCGGTACATTCATAAGTGGATTAAGATTACAGGGGATTACTGATTAACTGATTACACTCATTTTACTGATGGCCTTCTGTTAATATACGAGTACATATCTCTTTAATATATATTGTGAAATATTATGGTTTCATACTAGGAGGATATTCTTTGATGTGACATTATAATCTTGTTTATGCATTGTATATAAAAAAAAAAGTTTCTTTATTTGTCCCGAATGTATTCCGATACCATTCTTGCGCTGAAACTTTGGTTAGGCATAATTTAAGGAGTCATAATACTAGGGCCAGTCTAAGGCTAAGTAATGTCTCCTATTTTTCTCATATAATGTCAAGTAATAAAAAATGCAATTACATGGGTCGAAAACCACACTTTTGACGATTAATTTGTTACTTTTCAATATTATCTCCGTCCATTTCTTTACATTTCATTACATTTTTAACAAGGGCATATTGCATCACAGTATTGTAAAAAGCACGATCTTATCCAGAACGCCATCGCCATAACTTTCCCCGCCGATCACACAATTTTGATTTTTTTGTCCTTGGTAATTTTGTGTAATGCCATTCCATTGACTGCCTCTTGGATTCAGGTTAAAATATGAACCCATTTTTCGTCTCCAGTCACAATATCTTTCAGAAACTAAGAGCTGCACGTCTTGAGAGGCCATTGTTTTTCTTGTTTCTTAATTCTGGCCGGTTAAGTTTCTTACCTTTTATTGAAAAATCAGTTGCGAATAATCTTCAACACACTGCTTTTACTGAGGGAGAGAATGCGACATCTGTAGTTATCTGGGGTCACCATGAATGAGTGCAGTCCCTGCAATCAACGGCCTGCGCCGCTTCGTTTTTCCTCAGCTAGCGGTGTTTATCCTTCAGGTTGGTTATATAACGAACCCATCGTCTAGCAGTGCTGACGTCCACTGTTGCATCATGGAACACATTTTTCAATCTTTCGTGAGTGAATTTTTGCGTTTCACCTTCTACAGTCAAGAATCAATCACAAAACGCTATCTATTACGAACATCGATGTCGGCCATTTTGCAAGCGACTACGGTGCTCCCACCTCTTGACGCAAAAAGCTACTACTCCAGCAGATTGTAGAAGGTTTGAGGAATAGCACCAAATTCAAAATTTTCACTTAACTAACTTTATTTAATCAGAAAAAATAGGAGGAATTACTTATTGACTGACCCTCGTATATTCAATCTTGAATTATTTAATAACAATATTGCAAATTTCAGTCCACTATTTCGAATGTGTCGTCTGTACAATACCATTGAATGTGCCCATATAGATATCTATGCAAACGGTCTCAAATATTTATTTTTATTTTTTATTTTTTTTTACAGTTTTTTAGAGAAAATGTGTCCTTACTGGGGTACCCCGTTCTAAGGACACATTGTACAAGTTTTATTATTTGAATTATAAGTAAATACCTATGCTAGAATATTACCGAGGAAAATTATGAAGTTAGATCTAAAATAAAGTACAAAACAAGCATTATTCTTTGTTTGGTTGCAAAATTGAATCTATTTTCTTCCTTCCCATGTCCATAATCCATATTTTTATGTTTATTTTGAAGGCGGTTATTTTTTTAATGGATTTCATTGCAAGAGGGAGTAAATTAAATAATTTTATAGAGAAGTATTGCACATATCTTTGTCCAAAAGTCGTTTTAGTTGTAGGTTGGTAGAATGTATGTTGTAATGTAGATCTTGTGAATCGGCCCGAGTTTGTCTGTGTAAAGTTATCCTGGTTTTTGAATGCGTACATTAGAATATCTTTTGTATATAATTGTTTCAGTGACATTAAATTCAGCGCTTTAAAAACATAGTCTGTAGTCTGTAGGGGTTCTGATGGGTACTCTTAAGTATAATTTTCAGAATTGCCCTTTGTGCTATGAGGACTGGTTTTATAGTGGAATCGCATGAGCTTCCCCATCCAATAAGACCATATTGTAGTTGAGATTGGGCTAAGGCATAATAGATTTTAATTAGCTGTTCTTTATCTAAAATGTTTCTTATTGTTTTGAAATAAACAAAAATTTTAACAAAACAAAAAAACGACTTCAAAAAATGCACTAAAAAGTAAAAAAATAATTTCATATTCTTCTACAACTTTATAATCAACTTACCTTTTCTACTCATCAATATGTAGGTACGTACGATTGTTATTTTTGGAGTCGGTGTCGGCGGGAGAGGAGCTGTCAAGTGAACACGCCGGGCCGCGGGTACCTTGGTTGACACCGACTCCAAAAATAACAATCGTACCTACATATTGATGAGTAGAAAAGGTAAGTTGATTATAAAGTTGTAGAAGAATACGAAATTATTTTTTTACTTTTTAGTGCATTTTTTGAAGTCGTTTTTTTGTTTTGTTAAAATTTTTGTTTATTTTTTGATTTTTAGTGAATCTGAAGTACACTAACTAATTCGATTAAGATTCGGCCGAGTATCGTAAATTTGTTCTTCAGAATTGGAGAGTTCCGTTACTTTGTCATGGATCCCATAATCAGAACCTAACCAAACTCTCATCAAACTACCCTTGAAGTACATCCTTTCCAATAAAAAAAGAATCATCGAAATCGGTTGGCGTGATATTGAGTTATTCGTCCATTTGTCACTTGATGCAAATTTAAGACTTATATGATTTTCTCATGGATGCCATTGTCAGAACTGGACCAAATTAAAAGGGGACCACACGGGAAGCACCAGCTTTCAAATAAAAAAAGAATCATCAATATCGGTTCACCCAGTCGAAAGTTCTGAGGTAACAAACATAAAAAAAAATAATAAAAAAATACAGTCGAATTGAGAACCTCCTCCTTTTCGAAGTCGTTTAAAAATAGGTTAGTTTTTTTAATTTGTTGCTCACATTTTCCACTTGGGAGTTCCAATTTAAGTTTTGATCAATAATTATTCCAAGGTATTTTATTGTTTGTATTTCATTCAATTTTGGACAGTTTTAAGGAGTTTCTCGGTTCACGTTTACACAGTCTTTATGAATTTTTATGTTTAGGTTTGTATTGAGGTTATCCGTCTGTTTGTTGTGAATTTTGAATTTAATATATTTAGTTTTTGTATCATTTAGTGTTATATTTCAAAAAACTAATTAACAATCTTCTACCATGACACTTCGTGGAGAACACTTATGTAATTGCCGTATTATCATGTATTTTCTTTATTTCTTTACTAGCTTTTTCCCGCTAGGGGTTTCCCACTCCGCCTCCTCCACCTTCCCTCTCCCCACTCCACAACCCTCATCAACCCCCCTCCCCCTCCACCCACCCCTCCCCCCATTCCACTCCCCCCTTCAAGCACCATGAGCTATATTATTGTAAAGTTTCATTCAAATCCATTCAGTAGTTTTCGCGTGAAGGAGTAACAAACATACATTCATACAAACTTTCCCCTTTATAATATTAGTAGGATAGTAGGATTTTTCTCTTTCTCTGCAGGTTATGTTTTATATTTGACACTACTATGTTTTATATTTCATTTTGATTATCGTTATTTTTGTTAGTCACTTATGTCACAAAAAAACACCAAAATGTCATTTCCATTTTTTATTCCACAGGAGTCGCTGGTTAAAGTAAGTCAAGAACGCCCCTTAATATTCTGTATAAATAAGGTTAACACATATTTAGATTAACTGTAATAAACATGCAACCATACAATCTGATATGTATATTAGGGTTGGTTTATAAATTCGACCAATATTAATTGAGTACAAGGTGTTTTGGTGTATGTAGGCTAACACAAATCGATATTGTGATTTGGGATATTGGGGTCCCTTATTTGAAGGACGATCTGTGTGTGTTACATTTTTATACATATCTAGTATACCTAGTAGCCCCAAATTTTGCTTTGAAGTTTGAACACATGTTTAAGTAATTTGCTTCGTGGCTACGAAATTGGCGCCTTGGTGCTATGCTGAAAATACCTATGCAAATTTATATTTATAATACAGCATGAAATAATTAAATTCTTGGTTAGAGCCGGTTATCTGCTCAAACATCACCTGAAAATGGTAAAAACAGTGTTGGTGTGTTGCCATGTCACAAAAATAAAAAAATACAAGTGTGCAGTTCACAAGAGGTAGAAGTGAAACCTTCAGAAAACTAAAGTAGACAAGAGTGGGGAGGCTACGAACGAAGCACCGCACAGAGAGGAGACCGATTATACTATCTTATTCTCGCAGACATCCTATAGATATATGTTTGTCTCTTTTAAGTGTCGCTATTTTTCGTTTCATCGAGTTTCAAATCACAACGGTGCTAAAGAAGTTTTCACTTCAAAAACTACGTTTCAGGGATGAAAAAACCTTGTTTTACCATGTTTTCGAGGATTAAAAAAACAACATGTTTTTCGTAAACTTTTTATTTAGAATTTGAATAAGAAAATAACGGTACCTAAGTAAGGAAACTTTGATGTTTTATTAAAAACAATCATTTTATAATTTTCCTTTGAATAATAGGAAAAAATAATTCATTTGGAAAAAAAACACCGTAGGTACAAATATATAAATATTTGTTCTTTTAAAAGGAGATTTTTTTACCGTTATCATTGTTTTTGTAGTTATGTACTACGTATTAGAATATGTGTAAGTTTTTCATGTCGATGAAATGAGAGAGAAGAAATTCCCCAAAATCCAATAATACATTCCTGATTAAAGTTACCTGCATGACATTTTTTTTTCTTTTAAAAAGAAAGACAAACATTCCCGGGTTACAAATAACCCGACAATATTTGAAAATCTCCTACTACCACCACAGTAAGCACAAATAGGAAAATGTTGCTTGTGTCTTGATGGAAGACTTAGCCAGCCGAGGAATCGAACACGGAACGCCTAGGAGGGACCCAAAGGCGATGCCCACCCAACCACTGACCAATCACTGACATGTATATTAATTTATTTTTATTAACGTATTTATATTACTTATTCACAAAATTAAATTAGATAAAGAGACATTGTGAACCCGTACTTACTACAGTAGAACTACATTCCTGACTTCAGGATTCCGATTTCCCCTAGTGACAAGTGACCCACGCTAAAAAAAACGTATCCCACTCAAAAGTACACACTTTTGTTGACTGATAAAAACCGTGAAGGTAGAAATGACCTAAAAATATTAATGATATTATAAATACGTATAATATATTAGCTGACCCGACAAATGTTGTTCTGCCTAAAAATATTCTAGTGAATATTTTCGTTGTTAAATAAAAAAATACGAATGTATTATAAGTGTGTAGGGATGGGATCTATGGCTGAAAGAGGAATGGAGCGCTGTAGACGATGACCGCCGATTATAACCAAAATAACACCGACTAAAGTAGGAAAATGAAATAACGAAAATCAATATAAATTTCGAAGAGCAATTGAGTATGCGATATTTTTTGTAGTCCGTCTTTAGCCAACACAAATATGCCCACGCTAGAACATGATGCCGAATGAAATATCAAAATAACGCGACACTTCTCGTGAACGTCTTGCGCATGTGTGGATGAAAGTTAGAAGAGGCGGACGTAGCGCCATCTGTCATTCAATAATATAAATAATTTCGTTGTGTTTGAAATACGAAAGACGGTTAAATTTGTTCATGGAAAAATACTAAAATTGCGATTAAAAAATGGAAGGGTGGGGGTAGGAAGGTTAAATTTTGGGGTTATGGGTATTTTTGGATGACAAATAAAAAGAAAAATACAAAAAAATTGCCAAAAAAATGGATTTTTTTTCTGGATAGTGACACCCTAATTACCCAGCGGTGTGAAATATACTTTAAAAGCTATTCTCATACCTACCAAATATACAAAAAAAAATCATAAAAATCGGTCAAGCCGTTTCGGAGGAGTGCGACCACGAGATTTGATATACATATAAGATTTATTGGTAGTTATACTAAAGGTATTTGGTTATATCACACAGCATTGACTAACAGGCTACAGGTAGACTCCATCTATACTGATTTTTCCAAGGCTTTCGATAAGGTCTGCCACAAAATATTAATAAATAAACTAAAAAAATTAGGGACAAGTGGCAATTTTTTGGCTTGGTTGATCAGCTACTTATCGGATAGATTACTCTTTGTAAAGATCAATGACTGTTTATCCTACGAATTTATTGCTACCAGCGGTGTGCCGCAAGGTTCTCACCTGGGACCTTTATTATTTATCCTATTCATCAATGACGTTACTAGCATTTTCCATGATGTCGAAGTTTTACTCTTTGCCGACGATATGAAACTGTTTAAAGTCATTAATGATGTGCACGATTGCATAATCTTGCAAGAGAATCTCGATAGTTTTTTCAAATGGTGTTCAGGTAATAAACTTCAGCTAAATATTAACAAATGCCAAGTTATGAGGTTCTACAAAATTAAATGCCCAATAATATATAATTATGCACTCTGTAATGTAGACTTAATCTCTGTAGTCGAAGTACTTGACCTAGGCATCATTTTTGACCAAAAACTCTGCTTTGTACCTCATATAACTTCTATAGCCAACAGGGCTATGAAAATGTTTTATTTTAAGGATTTCCAAAGATTTTAAAAATATTCACACATTAAAAATTCTGTTCACATCTCTCGTTAGAAGCATTCTAGAATATAACTCTACAATTTGGTCACCTGTCTTTAATAATCACATTAATATCATTGAAAAAGTTCAACGCAAGTTTTTGAGGTGTATCAATTTTCGACTTGGAATCCCTTTAGAATCAATAAATTATGACTTTTTATTACACTCATTGAAATTGTCGAAGTTAAGTGACAGAAGAAAAATTTTTGATCTCATATTTTTATACAAAATTGTAAATCATCAGTTGGATAGCCCTGATATATTAAAGTTGATTCACTTTCATGTACCTACCATAAGATCAAGGTTCCCTAGTATGTATTATTGTGACAATTATACATCTGTCGCTGGATATAATTCTGTTATAAATAGAATACTCACCATTGGTAATTTTTATGCCAATGTTGCTGATATTTTTCATATTTCCTTATTAAAATACAAGGCTCTACTTATCAAACATTTCAGCCTTACGTATTGTAACGAGGTTACTTCATAACATATATGGAGTTATATTCGATTCAAACTTAACATTCACACCACATATAGATAATATAACTAATAAGGCTTTAAAGATTCTTGGCTTCCTTTGTAGAACCCTAACTGATTTTAAGTCCTTGGATTGCATGAAAACACTCTACATTTCATTAGTTAGATGTCAAGTTGAATATAATTCACCTATTTGGTCCCCTTTCTATAAAGTACACTCTAACAAAATAGAACGAGTTCAACACAAATTTCTTAGTTACTTAAATTTCAAACTCAAAATTCCAATAGAAAACATTAATTATTTAAGTTTAATGAATCGACTAAATTTAATTACGCTGTCTGACAGAAGAATCATTTCAGACCTAATTTTATTGTACAGAATTATGAACAACCTAATTGACAGCCCTGCCATCGTTTCTACTATTAAACTTCTTGTACCGACAAGGAATACTAGACAAAATATAACATTCTTTTGCAACACATACACAACTAACTATCAATCACACTCACTTACCAATAGGATGCATTATTTAGGCAACAAGTTTGGTGGTATTGTAGATGTATTTGCTGATTCCCTTTACATTCTAAAATGCAATTTAAACCAACACTTTGTTGAATCCTACAAATTATTGTAACATGGGTATAATAATATTATATTTAACGATTTGATTTGTTATTGTAATGTTTATATTATATTTTGTTCTATGTTATTGTTAAATATTACATTGTTTAAAATATTTCACGGGTTTCCACAAGATTATACAAGTGGTTTTTTTTTCTTTAAAAACTACTTGTATATTCTTAAAAGTTTTTTCACTTTTATAACTTTTGGTATAAATTCTATGTATGTGTAATCCTAGATATCTTAAATATTATTTTCTAATCTATGTAAAAGCCCCTACGGGCGTATAACAACAATAAATAAATAAATAAATAACAAGTTTTTCTTTTTGTTTCATTGTATCCTTTTGAAGTTTTCATTGGTTGTTAGAAATTTTTTCTCTTATTATGAGAAATTTAAAAAAAAAACAATCTTTCTTCACTGTACTATGACTGTTTAAATATAATAAATAACACATGTTTGTAAATGGCACTTTGTGCCGTAAATTTTAAATAAATAAATAAATAAATATGTATGTATTTGTAATGTATTTGTAGCGTAAATAAATAAATATGCCAGAGGCCTGAGCTGTTAAGTTGTACAAAAGTAGTAAAGTTGAATGAATGAAACGCCTGAGAGGCGTGCTCGGTGCTCGTTATGAAAGCCTGTATCAACCAACAACACAGCCTCTAAACTTGCCAAGAGTGACCGTGAATTTCCATTATTTGGCATGCGCATGTGATAATATGAGCTTACTGACAGTCTCACAGATCGAAATAATATTTTCAAGGTTTTCTCCGTAGTCGATCAGGTCGGAATATTTTTATAAAGATACCATTACTCATTACTACCATTGTATTTAAAAAAAACTTACCATTAAATAGTGGCGTGCCTTTGACCATTGTAGTGGAATGGACGAGGTTGGTTTTATAGCCCGTGAAATTACCCGCATCGTCTTAACCCCTCAGGTGTCGACCTCAATTCATTCAGTAGGTCGAAATATTTCCGATTTGCAATAAAATACAAAAAATGGAATATCTGTGAATGTATCCGAAAATTTATTAATTAATATGTTTTGAAAGTTTATCAAATAAGCTTTTAAATTTTATAATCCATACTAACATTTAATTTTTGAAGTACAAAAGTTTTAAAAGTGGCTCCCCTCACGTTTTTCTAAATAAAATTACTGATAACTTCGAGGCATACCAAAAATATAAATATTTAAATTAATAAATATTATTTTCCTTGATCCATCTTATTGATCATAAATCATTATAATGTTCAACGTCTATATTATTCAATCCAGTGTAATATACTTGTACTTGTAAATTACAATAATAATAGGAATATTATAAAATTTGATATTGTTAAAATCAGCACCACTACCGTAATACCTCTAAAACACGTACAGACAGCGTAAAATGTACGGGGTTCTCTTCATAACATCTGTAAAAAAGTCAAACCAAATGATAAGTTCACAGAGAACAAACAATAAATCTAGTGAACGTTAAATGTAAAATTAAAAAAAATCGCCTGGAATCAAAGCGTTGGCATATAAAAAAAAATAAATCAGTGTGGAATTTTACAAAATTAATAGGAACATTTTCGGAGACGGGACATTTTAATGTAGTGACGTCACGGGCCCAAATAATGGATTTCTAAAATTTTTTACCAACAAGTAAAGTAGTAAAAAAATCTATCCACACGATTTTTTACAAGACGTTATGAAATCCATGCAAGTGGCCTATTATCTTGAGAGGCTAACAGCAGTTCTGCAGCTGATATCTATCTCGTATTATAAATTAAAGTCTTCCGCCGCGTCTGTTTGTCTGTCTGTTCGTGATAAACTCAAAAACTACTGAACGGATTATCATGCGGTTTTCACCAATAGAGTTTTTAAATTTTTTTTTATGAATACCGCACAAGAGTCCCAACTACTTCCTGATGGAGCCATTGAGACTATGGCATCCCCAATTGGGGTATGTTGTGAGGATGGAGATGGGGAAGAGGAAGGTGGGGAAGTATCTGGCTATTCAGATCTGGTCACCAAATACGGCTAAAGCCATTTCAAGCAACGTTTCAATTCTGAATGGTAGTCTTACACCAGGGCGATACTGAGAGTATCTTCCACTCTGGAACGTGCCGCAAATATACTATATATTGTTTTAAATGAGTAAATTGTGAATAACACAAATTAGTCAAATAAAATTTATTTGCCACGCCAGGTTTCGATCCCGCGATCTTCGGATTGCGAGTCAAGAACTTAACCGTTGGAATACGCTGGCCGCCAGAGTGATTCATGAATCATGAGGAAGGTTTAGGTATATAATCTGTCAAAGTTTTGTGTAAATTGGTTGAAATATATAATTGAAGGAGAATGTCTGTGCGGATTTGATTTGTAGATATGCAAATTTACAGTTTTTTTTGTTAACATTAACTCCACACAGGAGGCCCTGAGGAAAATAATTTCCCTCAGGGCCTATATGCTGTGTGGAGGGTATTTTTGAGGAGAGGAAGGAATGAACATTGGTCTTGAAGAGACCCATGTTGTAGGAAGGAGGAAACACAGAGGCCGGCAAATCATTCCACAGCCGAGCTGTTGAACACAAGAACGAGACGAAGAAACGACCCGTTTTCATGTGACAAATGTCAACCGTGTACAAATGTTGGGCACGTGTTTGGCGTGTTTCCCGACTATGCACCGGTGCCGAAGGGATCAATGATGCTAGTTCCTCGGAGCATCTTCCATTGTAATACCGGTAGAACAAGGATAGCATTCCCACCCGACGCCTGTACTCTAAAGATTGCAATCCGTCTGTTAAGATGGGAGCTCCACCCAGGTAGGGTTACCAGATGAAAAAATCAAAAGTCCGAAGAAAAGGCCTGATTTTCATGGAAAAGTCCTGAGATTTTATACAGTTTGAGAATTTTCTCTCAAACGTATTATTATCGTTTTAAGTTATTTTATCGTTAAGAGCGTTTAACCAGCCAGCGGACGAAAATCCACATTGTCAGACATGTAGGATGTATGAGAAAGGTATATATGCACATAATTCGTCAATAGTTATCTTAATATATAAAACAAAGTCGGGTTAGTTACACTATTTATAACTCGAGAACGGCTGGGCTGATCTTGATGATCTTTGATTTGTTGGATTTGTCTCCGCCCCGGACAGGATAAAAACTATTAAAACATCACAAAAGTTAACGAAATAAATAGTTATAAAGAAAATTATTTTCCCCATTCATTTTGTATGGAACGAATTCTCCTATTTTGAAAGAACTGCAGTAATATTGTGAGGGGTATAATATTGAACTGTGCGTGAATTCCAAACATTCAAAATCGTCAAATGTCAATGCGTTGATTGTTGTGCATTTGTTTTTAATCATATAATGCTGTCCTTTCTTACACACTCAATTTCAATAGTCGAAAATGAGACAAATGGTGAACGTATGTCTGCACACCTCCAAAGGAAAAATACAATAATTATAATAAATCTCTGAAATGAAACGCATTTTTTATATAAGCTCCACACAGGAGGCCCTGAGGAAAATAATTTCTCTCAGGACCTATGTCATCTTAGGGGATGCTGTGTGGAGGATCTTTTTAAGGAATGGGGAGGATAGAAAGTTCTGGGAAGGAAAAAGGTATGAGGGGTGGGTAGGAATCTGGGGGTCAGTGTGTCCGGGAGTGACGGACGTATGAATCCATCCCTCCAACTATGGTGCAAGGCAATGGGTCGAGAGAGTCCGGCTGGAAAGGTCAAAATGCCTCCCTCAACCAGTCTCTCTCGATCCGACCCGCCACGCAGCAGGTGGGCAGGCGCATCAACTGCCAAGACCCGGACATAAGTCACCTCATGAACCCGGGCACCCCTGCTAAATCACCAAACGTAGCGAACCACTTGGGGTGATCTATGGCAGAGGTGTTGGTTATTCAATAAATGGTTCCCGGGGCGGCGGCACCCGTACCCGCCTCCCGAATTCCCGCAAGTAATTGTAAAAGTAAGAAAATCACAAAAATATAAATCCGTACACAACGACATCTCTGATACTGACAAAAACAAAATACGGACAGTTGCGCATTGATAATTGCTTCATTGCGTAATTTTTAAATTAATAAAAAAACTGAATTTAATTCAACAGCTATTGATTCTGAGGCGGTACGAAGTTCGTCGGGTCAGCTAGTAAATTATAAAACATACTCGGGTTAGTTACACCATTTATAACTCAAGAACGGCTGGACCGATTTTTATGATCCTTGATTTGTTGGATTTGTCTCCGCCCCGAATAGCAGAATAGCTATTAAAACATCGGAATAATTCACGAAAAAAAATATTATGAAGAAATTCTTTTCCTCATACATTTTGTATGGAACGAATTCTCATATTTTGAAAGAACTGCAGCAGTATTGTGATAGGTATAATATTTAACTGTGCGTGAATTCCAAAAATTAAAAAAACTCAAATGTTAATGCGCTGATTGTTTTGCTTTTTTCTTAAACATATAATGCTGCCCCTCTTTCTTACACACTGAATGCCAACAGTTGAAAATGAGACAAACGGTGAACGTATGTCTGCACCCTCGAAAGAAAAAATAGAATAATTATAATAAATCTCCCTCACACGTTCAAAGAAAATGAAACGCAATTCCATAAGTAAGTGGAAAAGTAAGAAAATCACAAAAAATATAAATCCGTACACAACGCCATCTAGTGTACCTACTGACAAAAACAAAACACGGACAGTTGCGAGTCGATAATTGCTTCATTGTGTAATTTTTAAGTTAATAAAAAAAAACTGAATTGAATTCAGATAATAAGTTAACACAACTGTTATTAATTCGATGCACCTAACAAATCCCAACTCTCTCATGTGGAAACCAAAATTTCGAAACGGTACCAAGATTCACATACCTAGGCTCCCTGATAAAAAACGACAATAATACCACAGGAGATCCAGAAGCGCATAGTGAACGCAAATCGCTGTTATTTCCGCCTACAAAACCAATTAAAGTCCAGACTGCTGTCCAGAAACACGAAGATATTAGAGTACAAAACACTTATCAGACCAGTACTTACGTACGCAGCTGAGACTTGGGTACTAGCTAAGAGGAATGAGCGAGCACTGGACGTTTTTGAAAGAAAAAAATTGAGGCGCATCTTTGGACCAGTTCTAGAAAATGGATTTTGGCGCAGACGTTATAACAATGAGCTCTATACTTTGTTTAAGGAGCTAAACGTCGCAAAATTTATAAAATTGGGAAGACTTCGGTGGCTGGGTCATGTGGAGAGAATCACCGAGCATCAAGCACCAAAGTCCCTGCTGAACTCAAGACCAATAGGGCGAAGGAGCCTGGGAAGACCAAGACTAAGATGGAGCGACAACGTCCTCAAAGACATATTTATCTTGGAGCTTCCAAACTGGAGAGAGCTGGCACAGAACCGAGATGAGTGGAGGCCAAGACCCACCAGGGGTTGTAGAGCCAATGATGACTGATTAGATGATGACTGTTATTAATTCTGAGGCGTTACGAAGTTCGCCGGGTCAGCTAGTTATTTATATAACATGTTTGTAAAAGCCCGTACAGGCGTATATTTATATAAATAAATAATATTATAGCAGATATTATTTATTTATATTGATTTAATATATTTTTATGCAATAAGCTGATATGGTCACACATTATATGCATATTTTTAGTACCAATAATCGAGTTCCGAATGATCATAATTCATAATGTATGTTATCACCTCACAATATTTACGTGGGAATGATTGAAGTCAAGTTATTAGACAGATGCTGTCGATAAATCCAAGCAATTAACATCAACGCTGAATATATTATATTTTGTGTATTATTCATTTCCATTTACATCCTGGTCGTTCTAGCTAGACTGATCATTTTATGTTACTTATATCAATCATAGGTAATTATATTGTTGTTAATCCGATATTGCTTTCAACAGGACACAGAGCGGCATTTTGTCCGTACAAACGTACTCCCCAAATTCCTCGCTGGATTTTAACACCACTGCAAATATTCTAAAAAATAATATAGCTATAAGGGTCGACCGAGACAGGTTTTTCGTTCTCGGCCGAGACCGAGACTGAGACCGAGAATAAATTTAAATCTCGGCCGAGACCGAGAATACACAAATTGAGAAAAAAAAATGAAAATGCACTATTTTTTCATAGTACAGCAAAAATAAAACATTATACGTACTTAGTAAACACGTTAAATCGAAATAAGACATCCTAACAAACCCTATCCGACCAATCACAATCGACAGCTCTCTCACGCACTGACACCAAGTGATGAATGTGGACGCGCGCGGTAGATTTGAATCCCATTATCCTATACCGTACCTACTTACAACGGTCTCGGTCATGGCCGAGAATCTCGGCGATTTTTCGCCGGGGACCGAGACAGAGTTCTCGGTAGAATTTGTAGCGACATATTCTCCGACACAAATTTTCATAACTCGACCCTTATATAGCTATCGACCAGTAGCGTGTCGGTACGTTTTGCTTTTTTTGATAATTGCGCCAACTGCCCATCGTATTACGTATGTCAAACTGGGAGGTCAGTCAAAACCCGAATTAAAGAACATTTTAGAAACTGGGTGAATGACAAAGGAGAATTGTTGAATGTAGCACCACGACCTCCGTAGTCCAGTGACTAAGACTCTTGACTCACATTCCGGAGGTCGCGGGTTCGAACCCGGCATGCGCAAATAAATTTTATTTGATTAATTTGTGTTATTTCACAATTAATTCATTTAAAATAATATATAGTATATTTGCGGCATGTTCCAGAGTGGAAGATACTATCAGTATCGCCCTGGTGTAGGACCACCATTCAGGATTGAAACGTTGCTTGAAAATGGCTTTAGCCGTGTTTAGTGACCAGATCTGAATAGCCAGGTACTTCCCAACCTTCCTCTTCCCCACCTCCTTCCCCTCCCCACTACCTTCAGCCTCACAACATACCCCAATTGGGGATGCCATAGTCTCACTGGCTCCAGACGGGAGCAGTTGAGATTCTTGTGCGGTATTCACTGTAAAAAAAAAAAAAAAACACTTATTAGAAAATAAACATTCATTTGATAAAGACAGAGATGTTAATTTGCAATAAAGGTCATAAACTGGATAGACTGGAATCTTTAGAAATTACCCGCTTAACTAAAAAAATATATTCTAACTTTGTAATGAATAAACAATTAGAATCATTTGCTAAGTCTCCGCTTTTGTATCCATTGTAATTTTCATAATAATTTCGAAATTAAAATAGGTATTTAGTTTAGACCATTCCTACTCCAATGTAAACAGGTACCCCTTCATAAAGTAACTTTGTAAAGATAAAGCAATTAGATTAATTTGCTAAGTCCCCGCTTTTGTAGCCAGTGCAATTTTCATAATAATTTCGATATTAAAATATGTAATTAGTTTAGACCATTCCAACTCCAATGTAAACATGTATCCCTTCAAAAAGCAATAAAAAATACCAAACTTCATAAATATAATAACGATTTGACAATAAAATAAGGTCATTAGTAACTTGTAAGGTTTTTCCCTAATCATCATTGAGGTGAGCTGCAAACCCAATGTAATTAGCTTACTGGAATAACCAAAATATTTAGAAATTCGATAGTCTTAAATGACATAGCAACAAATATAATTATTGTAATTGATTAAAATCCTTGTAGACCACCCCTCTCCCCCTCCCCAATATGTTGTGTATGTAAACCGTAGACTAGGAAATATTTGTACCAGTCTGAAGATGGCTTTGACGAGCTGAAACCGGTCCGGTTACGGTCGAATAAAATTAAGTGGAATAAAGTTTTATATTCGGTTTATTATAATATATTATTTTGATAAGTTACTTCTTCTTACAGGAGTTAGGACCCATCAATCGTAGGGGAAACATACGGGAAAAACCTTTCTATTTTCCTCGAAACTATGTTTTTCAACCTGATTGACAACATATTAAAAAAAAACTATACATCCGATTTGAATGCACCACGCACTAAGTCTTAAATTATTCGAAAATCCAGACTTTATGGCATCACGTAGGGATTTGTTTTATATCTATTTTTTGTATTTTTATGAACGATAAAACTTTTCCATATAAACCGAAAATAAAATTCGTTGGTCCATCATTTTTTTAGGTATCAAAATTACCCAACGTGATGCTGTAAACCTATGTGTCTAGTTTCTAAATATATTTTTATTTTATTTTTCAAATGAACCTGTTTGGGTTAATCGCTGTCAACCGCGCGCCGAGCAGCAATTTAATGGGAGTGTCCTGTTGAAAGCGGCGTCCACCGCAAACTTTTTTTTTTTTTACATGAGTTCCACACAGGAGGCCCTGAGGGAAATTGTTTTCCTCAGGGCCTATTTCATCTTTGGGGATGCTGTGTGGAGGGTTATTTTAAGGAAATGAAGGAGAGGAGAGTTCTGGGAAGAAAAAGGGTTTAAGGGGTGGATAGGAATCTGGGGTTCAGTGTGTCATGGTCATCTGCCTCCAGGACCTAGACAAACCTCACCCCATGAACCCTATACTTTAGATTCGTGTAAAAAAAATTGTATACAGTCTTCTATTTGTATATGTCTTGGGCCGATCGTAAAATTAGGCAGATCGTGATGTGCCTGAGGCGCATCTTGATCTAACTAATTTTACAATAGACCTGCGATATATGTATTGACTATGAGTAGGCCCGGCTTCCCGCATTTCTACCGATTTATTACATATTTTCCTTAAATAGATACTTTAAGTTTTAAAACTCTTAAAAAAAATACATGTTACTACTTGGTTCCCGGCATGCGTTGCTTCACCATTT
The DNA here is from genome assembly GCA_917880885.1 of Limnephilus marmoratus. Classification (NCBI taxonomy): domain Eukaryota; kingdom Metazoa; phylum Arthropoda; class Insecta; order Trichoptera; family Limnephilidae; genus Limnephilus; species Limnephilus marmoratus. Next base: position 1,880,337 of record OU862930.1, read on the forward strand.
AATAAAGAAATTGTTTCTCCTTGCTTGTCCTTTCCCATTCGTCACGTTCCCTTTCCGCTTCCCCTTCCTCTCCCGCGTCCCCTGCCCCCTCGCCTTCCCACACCCCACTCCCCTCGCCCGCTTTCCATTCATTCAGTTTTCAAACAGCTCGCGTGCCACCTATTGGCATTTTTTTACACAAATTTCATACTGCCAGAGTTCATCAGTAGTTTTGTACAAACTTTGTCCTGACCATAACGAACACAACAAAATAATTATCCAATTTGGTGCAGTCGTTCGGAAGTTATGCGCGAACATACATTTCGGCGATTAATTTTTATTTATACATATTGATAGATAAATTTATTGAAGATAATATCTATACATTCCCCACGCTGAAACGGCAATTATATGAAATGCTCTCGATGGAAAAAAATCGCAAAGTATGCCCCGAAAATTATTATAAAAACGTTTTTTTCAATTATTTTAGTTATGTGTATGAAAAAAATTCACGGTGATTCTTATGCTATTTTAGACATTCCCCACGAGAATTTTGCTCTAGTTTAAAAAGTCGTCTTTTATTAAACATTTCCACAATTTTTGCTTAAATATTATCGTTTTTAATATTAGCGCACTCCCTCTAACATTCGTATTTACATATCTCTCTATCTTCTTCTTTTCTTTGCTTTTACTTGAAAATAATTAGGAAAAATATACCCTTGTACCGTTCACCCTTGTGCCTCACCTTGGTCTGTTTTTTTCTGACGTTTTGAATTATGACAAATTCATATTATACTTAATCAAAACATTTATTTGAACATTTCAAAACAATATTTGTATTTAAACATAGTTAATTCGTCAATGGGTTTTTTGACCGCAAAACCACAAGGCAGACTATCGAAATCGCCGCAAATTGAGTCAACAACAATGCATGAATTATTCCAAATTATTATGACGAGGACACTAATTGTGTGCGTGCTTTGTGTTTTGTCAGTGTGCGTGTGCGTGCACGTGCGTGTGTGCGTAGCACTAGTCACCGGCGCCGTCTGAGTCTGACAGACAAAGAAAGGCATTCAAACGATTACCTCTAACTTATTACATTATTTAACTGGAATTTTTATACTGCCGAATTTTTCTTATTCGGTGTTCATTACATGTTTACACTGTTGCCCTTTTTGAGAACAGACAAGAGTCAGGCGGTCTAGCACAGAGAAATCGATAACTTAACAATGTAGGATCGATAGGCGTAACTTTCGACGATTTTATATCGATTTATATATTTTTTTGGATTTTGAAATCGGTACTTTTAGTGTATTTCAGAAATTAGTTTAGTTCTATTCTCGTATACGTTCATACGAATGATATGGGATTATTTGGGAATGAATAGTGATATGAAATTACGAATTGGAAGAGACGAGAATGAACAAGAAGGGTTGGTAAGCAGTTGGAAGACTCAAGAAGAGACAAAACGAGCCAAGGAGGAGCGAGAAGTTGAAAGATGCAAGAAAAGGCAAGAAGATGCAAGAAGAGGCAAGAGGATCCAAGAAAAGGAAAGAAGAGATAAGAAGAGACAAGAAACGCCATGAAGAGCCAAGAATAGCCGTGAAGAGATGAGAAGATCCAAGAAGGGGCAAGAAGAGATAAGAAGAGACGGAAAAATCCAAGACGAGACGTAGAGACGAGAAGATCTATGAAGAAACATGAAGAGCCAAGAAGAGACATTAGAATTAAATGAATATTTTATTGCCATCTCATTCTCTCGCAGACCAAATCCTAAAGATGTATGTGTTTGTTTCTTTTTAATGTCGCTCGTTTCATTTTTGATTTTCATTTGCTTGTGAATGGAAAAGGCTTGCACTAATGCAAAAATGTATTATCACATCATCAGTAATCTTTATCACAAACACAATATCCGTTTGTTGTGAGTGTTGAATCATCATTCGCGATTAGAAATTTTACAAAAGCTAATGCAACCAAGTTGTCATCATTGTTTATCGTCGCTAATCACAGGCCGTGTATTCCGATATGATACGCTATTGGATTAAAAGATACTCGTGGCTACGTTATATCATTGTTTTTCTTTTCATAGAAATTCACACTGACTGCGTAGGCGGCCATACATGGGGAAAACCGGAACTGTTTAACAGACTTGCTTTCGCTGGTGATTTATATAAGGGTCGACCGAGATCTCGGTCTCGGTCTCGGCGTTATCGGCTACAAATTCTACCGAGAACTCTGTCTCGGTTCTCGAAAAATGCTCGGCGAAAGGGAGCCTAGATTCTGGGCCATATCCGAGACCGTTGTAAGTAGCTACGGTATAGTATAATGGGATTCAAATTTACCGCGCGCGTCCACATTCGTCACTTGGTGTCAGTGCGTGAGAGAGCTGGCGATTGTGATTGGTCGGCTGGCAGCGAGGCGGGTTTTACTTACCGCTGCTGCCGCCGCCGCGCCACGCCGTTCGTTCATTTCACTACTTTTTTAAACCAACAATTGTAGTTAAGATGAAGTCATAGTAAATAATGCAAAATCATATGTTTTTGTTTTGAAAATTTGATCGCTTAGAAGTATTGTAGATGCCTCAATTAAATACTGCGTGTAGAACATACCTTGGCCCTTAAAAATATCGGTAATTTTTTTTATAAGTTTTTTAATAAGCCTATAAAAAAATAAAGTATGAGGTCTAAAAAACACACTTTCAAGTCCAAACTCTCCTATTTATAAACCCCTTTTCGGATATGGTTTTATTGTGTAATGTGGCAAATTCAGTTTATTTTATAATAATCGCAAAAAAAGTTGATATTTACACCCAATCTTCCCAAAATAAAATAAAATATACATTTTCGCGTTGATATTTTACAATACGGCCGCTAGTCTACGAATTCGGTTATTCAAAGTGACCCCTATGGCGTCCACCGAAGAACTACTGTTCACGGCACAGTAGTGAACTAGTGGATCGCATTCCGTTTGTTTGAATTTTTGTTCTTAGTAAAAAAAAGTTCTTTTATGTGTTGTTGTGATTAATTATAATTACTAGCCAGAATAACTACACAAACTAGTTAAGTGAATATCTAGATCATTATGTATTATTTTATACGTATGTTGGAAAGCTGGTAAGTGTACAAAGATTTTTTAGATTCAGTGGTCTCATTCATCAGAACACATCGATTCGCTGATTTGTATGTTCGTTGCTGTTTTTCTTAGAACTTAGTTCATCAAATATGCCAAAAACAGCAATGATCATACAAATCAACTTATCGAAGTATTTTGATGAATGTGGCAATAAGGAACTCCAGTGAAAAATATTATGGCTTTAAAAAAATATGTTCATATAGACCAATAAACGCTGATTCTGAATATATAACTTTTATTTCATAATATTAAACGCAGAGTTTTTAAAAAAATATTAAAAAGTGCATTTTTCAACCTCTCCTGAAAACACAGCGTTAAGTTGGCATTACTGAAATGGTGAATGGTGACGTCACGCGTCACACTCACCCACTGTCACCTGGTGATCGCGTTTATTGTATTGTATTGACATTTGAAATGACAAGTGCACATACGCAATTCAACATTTCGTGTTTTTGGTTTATTTTCATACTGTTTATAGAGATTTAGATAAATAATAGTTATTGTGTTTATTGAAACATAATTTAGGCCCTCAACAATTTACGAAAGGGGCTATATTTGCGGAAAATCTGCAACAAATTTTGCCTATTGTCATATTTGACATTTGGTTGACGATACATCGATCGTATTTTCAAATTCTTTTTAGTATCAAGGGCTTTTTATACACACAATCGTCATGATCAGTATTAGGTATAAATACCAGTTTCTGTATGTGTTATACATAAAACAATGTACCTACAAAGTAACGCCTAACACAAAACACGATGTCACATGTATTAACAATGAAAGAGAGAGATTTATTGTTTTTATATTGCACTTTGATTAAATACAATAACAGTAGCGGTGAAATGTGGACATTTTACCAATGTTTTCCAATATTAAAAGCAGTTAATCTTGAATAAAAAACGATTTCTCACACCTAATTGTCATAGTAGCCTCATGATTCATGATTCCGCCATATTGTTTATCATTTAAAACAGGGATGTTCTGCCCAAAAAAATTATTTCCCTAGATTTCGAAGTGAAATTTCCCTAGAATTTCACATTTACGCAATTACCTACGTAGCCACCTGATTGTGTAACACTAATCCTGTTATATGTTAATTAATATGATTAATTAATTGGAAAGATATCGGAACTTGGTAAATATACTAATAATACTGTGCTTTTCCAAATAAAACACTTTTTGCTACGTGAAGTAATAATTTAAAAGTACGAATGCACTCACCACTGAATTAGAAACTGAATTCCAAATAAAAAAAAAAACACTTTGCAAAATAAAAATTAACCACAATCACCGAAAAAACAGAACTTAAAACATAAATAAATTTTTTTTTCAGAGGTCCCATTTATCTTTTTAGATACATATAATATCATTTTGAGTTGTCAGTGTTAAAAATAACATTGCATGTAAGTACATGAACAATAATTAAGATTCATAGGAATTCCAAAAAATATATATGTATACCAATATAATATATATATATAAAAATACCAGTAATATTGTCATATGTAATAAACATTTTGCCAGAGTTCGAAATTTCCCTAGATTTTGTCCTGATTTCCCTTATCCCTAAAAAATATTTTTCTCCCCTAGATATAGGGAAATTTCCCTCGACATAACATCACTGATTCAATATGACAACTTGAAGGTTAATAAACTATCGGTGGGTGAAGACCATATCATCATATTAACAATCCACCATAGATATGGTGCTTTTCTGATGGTCTAGAAAAATTAAAACTTTGACAATTTATTATTTATTTTATTTATTTATTTGTTATAATATCTAACATTTTTAATACAATTCAGCAATGTCGGCCTCACTGGGTAGCTCACCTGTGCTGAGGCCTCCATTTTATAAAATAAAAATTAATACATATTACTTTAAAAATAATATTAAAATAATGCTGCATAAAAAAAAAGAAAAAAAAGAATGCTAAAATTAAATTAAAAATAAAAATTTATAATTTAGGTAAAATGTTTTTTTTAAATGATGTGATTTTTTTTGTGTGTTACATGTATGTGTTTTATTCTGTTTATGTTATGAGATTTTGGAAATATTGTCTTTTTTGTTCTTTAATCCAATTTTTAATTTTGAGTATGAATTTATTTTTGTTTTCTTCTATTTTATTTTCAAGGGTAAGATTGTTGAATGCTTTTATAGCATGATATTTATAGTGCCTTTTTCCAAAGCTTGTATTCACTGTCGGAGTTTTTATGTTATTTTTGTACGATTGTCTTATTGGTCTGGTAGTGATATTTTGAGATTGTTGAAATTTGTTTTTTTGGTCGAAAATGTAGTTTAGTAAAGTTTTAACGTATAATTGGCGTATATCTAGTACGTTACAAATGTTGAATATTTGGTCTGTATCAGTTAGTCTATGTTTTTTAAGAATTACCTTTGAGATCGTTTTCTGTGCGATTTCTAAGTGAATGATAGCTGATTTTGTTGCTCCTCCCCAGACAATTATTCCATATTCTATTATTGATTGACAAAGTGCAAAATATATTAAATAACTATTAAAACTAACTATAAAAATAAAAATAAAAATGCAGTTATTTAAGTTTGAAGGTCTTTATTCATTAAAAAAAATAAAAAAAATGGACTGGAGTTCTCTATTGATTCACGGATAGGGTTGTTTAGGGTGAGTTGTTTCGATTTAATGTGTTTACTAAGTAGGCATAATGTTTTATTGTTGCTATACTATGCAAAAATAGCGCATTTTCATTTTTTCTCAATTTATCTATTCTCAGTCGCAGTTGAGATTTTAATTTATTCTCGGTCTCGGTCTCGGCCGAGAACGAAAAACCTGTCTCGGTCGACTCTTATTCGTCATAGGGACAAAGACAGGAAACCAGGCAAATATGTGACATTTGGGAGGTAAAAATGGGTACCGCCGCCCCGGGAATCATTTATTGGATAGTCAACACCATTGCTATAGGTCGCCCAAGTGGTTCGCTTAGTGGTGACTTAGCATAATATTATATTTATTAATTATATTAGTTAATTACATCAGCAGGGGTGCTAAGGGGCCATTCAAGTATTACGTTACAAGGGGGGGGGGGGGGGGGGGGATTCGAAATACGCGTTACGTTACATGTTTTTCTTTATTTATATAAAAAAAAACTAGGGAATTAAAATCTTCCAAGTTGGCAACCCTTTTCGTTCTCGAAATCTCTTGTTTTATTTATTACCGCAAACGTGATTAAAACAAGAAAAAAGGTAATTAAGCGACTTTCCAGTACTTTGCGCAACTTAATTGTGTCTTTCAGGTAAAAATTGTCACTTAAGCGTTACGTAACGTTTAGGGGGGGGGGGGAGGGTACAGAAAAAAGTTACGGCGCGTTACTGGGGGGGTAGGAGGGGTCAAAAATCTTCAAAAATTGCGTTACGTAATACTTGAACGCCCCCTAAGTTATTAGTTAATTACATTAGCAGGGGTGCTCGGGTTCATGGGGTGAGGTTTGTCTGGATCTGACGGCGGATGACCTGGATACACTGAACGCTAGATTCCTACCCACCCGTCTAACATTTTTCCTTCTCAGAATTTCCTCTCCTTCCTTTCCTCAAAAAGATCCTCCACACAGTATCCCCAAAGATGACATAGGCCCCGAGGGAAATTATTTTTTCGGGCCTCCTGCGTGGAGCTAATGTAAAAAACAAACATTACAAGTGCGCAGTTCACACGCGGTAGAAGTGAAGCCTTCAGAAAACTAAAGTGGACAAGAGTGGGGAGGCTCTAAAGCACAGCACAAAAAGGAGACCGATTATTGTATCTCATTCTCTCGCAGGCTAAATCCTATAGATGTACGTGTTTGTATTTTTTAATGTCATTTTTTCGACTAATTGAGATTCAAATCGCAACGGTGTTAAAGAAATTTACCCTTTAAAAAAAACCTGACATACACAACGTGATAACGTCATGCGTTTCGATGAAAACAAAATAGGAAACGTTTATAAAAGCACACAAATAAACAATGTCAATAAATTGCGATTCGATCAAACCACTCGTGATAAACATGCTGATATGACTTATCAACGTATCTCTGCCTGTTGTGTATAGCTCCTACTTCCCACATTAATCTCCATTTGCTTCATTCATGTGTCACCATCACACTTATTATATTCAATTACAATATAATATATTGATCGATTTTATCGTTATATATGGTATTATAGTCTAGGGCTCTATTCTCTTAATAGCGGTTAAGAGTTAGTGATTCTGCGCCATCGGCGAACGAAAATTTATCCGTCGTCTTCGACGAACTTTGTTGAATGTTTGATTTTTACGTATTCTTGAATGTCGAAGGGTTGAAGAGATTGAAAAGATTATATTGGCATCCCGTATGTTTTTGATGTCTTTTACGTTTCTGTGGTGTGAATTTGAAATTACGACCGCATTTATTCGAAATGGCTGGCGGGAATATTACTTTAAACCAAACATTTTGGAAAATATATTTGATTCAGCTAACAACACCTGCAAAACGGTGCTAACATTTTTTATTTATTTATCTATAATAAAATATATTTACAATGGTTTTATTTGTATGCCTGTCTCACTAGGGTATACCTGTGTCGAGACAGGCGTACAGGTATATAAATGAATATAGTAGTTACAAGGATATTACAGGTAAAATACGGTGACCAGACAACTCATAATGAAACCAACTCAGAAGCACCTCAGAAAGGTCATTAGGAGTGATGATAAAAATAAAAAATAAAATTGGTCAAATAGGTTAAGTTAGGTTAGGGTTACCGGCTATTTTAAAATTATTTTTTCATAGCTTTTAATGACCTTTTTGAGATGTTTCTGAGTTGGTTTCATTATGAGTTGACATGGAACCGTAAAATACATATTATGAATAGAATGAAAACAGAAGGGTGATTGGAAGGGTGGTAAATCTTTTAAAGATAGTTATTTTATAAATGTTGGAGATGGAGTAATGAAATAAATTCTGCCTAATCTATTTATAGGTTAAATTGGACAGGATTCCATTGTTTTTTATTTATTTTATATGGGTTAGGTTGTATGTGAATAGTTATTTCTGTCTATGTGTGATTTATTTTACAGATATTTGTGATAGTGTGGCGTCCAATAATTATAATCCATTTTTTAATATCTTGTTTGAATTTTGTAAAGGAGTCACTTTGTCTGATCATAGTTGGTAGTGTATTGTATAGTTTGCAAGCTATGTATTTAGAGTGTCTTTGCCCGAAGGTGGTTTTGAAAAAAGGAGTTTGGAGAAGTTCGTTGTTTTTGGCTCGGGTATTGTGTATTGTTTGTGTAGCTTTGTATGGTGTTTTGTTGTTTTTGTGTAAATTAAGTAATATGGATCTTGAGTAGAGCTGTTTTATGTCCATAACGTTGAAGGAATTGAAGATAGTATCAGTGCTGGTAGTAAGCGGCATTTTAAGAATTATTTTTATGATTAGTTTTTGTGCTTTCATGATGGGATCAAGGGCATTGGAATATGCATTACCCCAGGCTAGAATTCCGTATTCGATGTGAGATTGGCACAATGAGTAATATATTGTTTTTAAAAGTTTTAGGTTAAGGAAATTGCGTGTTTGTTTGAAAAAGTATATAGATTTTCGGATTTTGTTTGTAGTATTATGTATATGTTGCTTCCAATTCAGGTGTGTATCGAAGGTTACTCCTAAATATTTGATAATGTTTACTTGCTCTAGGCATGGGCAGTCACAGTTCCGGTTTTGAGATGAATTTTTACATTTGTGTATTTTTAATGGCGGGGCTAGGTTTGACTTTGGGATATTGGTGAGACTAGACAGTAAGTATTTGGTTTTCTGTACATTTACACCCGTATTCAGAGTCGATCCTTTAGTTAAAGGAACCTTCCTTTCCGATGTTTTATATTCGGAGATACGCCTAAGATTGGTGTGACGTCACTTAAATAAGGAAGCGAACTTCCTTTAAGGAAGGTTGCTTCCTTATTTAAGTGACATCACACCAACCTTAGGCGTATCTCTGAATATAAAACATCGGAAAGGAAGGTTCCTTTAACTAAAGGATCGACTCTGAATACGGGTGTTAGAGTTAATATGTTCGAGTCAAGCCAGTATTTTACCTGTTGAATTCCTTCCTCCGCTTTGGAATATGCGGTAAGCCAATCTTTTGCTTGGAAGAGTAGGACAGTGTCATCGGCGAAACTGACAATAGTGGCATCGATATCTAGGTTGCATAACTCGTTAATATATATTAGGAAGAGCGTTGGACCTATAACACTGCCTTGAGGGACCCCGTAACTAATGGGCAAATTCTGGCTCTTTGTGGTACTGAGTTTAACGCATTGGGATCTGTCAGATAAGAAGCTGGAGAGGAGGCCTAATTCCTTGTTCCTAATACCTATATTAAACACATTACAACAGATTAATTAGGAAGTTAATTTTCATGTGAAAACTATCTAACCTCTGGCAAAACGTTCTTGTTGATCTCAAAGTATTCGTATGAATATATAACAGCTGTTTTAATGATTCCCGCGGAAGCGCCACGTCGACGGAAGCGGCTCGCAGCATTTCATTTCTTTAATATGAGTCCTTTCTTTGTATCTCATCATTATGTAATTAAGTATGATTAATATTAATATGTAATTAATATCATTAAGCATGTGTAAGGAAAGAGCTGCAGCATATTTCTGATAGGAACGTACGTTTATTTGTTGTTTATTGCCTTTTTGGTGCCGTAGCATTGCGTCGTCGGACATAAACGTGGGAATGTTTAAAGCTGTTAATGCCTGACCTTGAAGGACACGCTGAAAACGATCTTAGAGTAGGTAGAATGTAGGTACTAGATTTTGACAGTTTAGTCGGTGTCGACTGGTTCGACCCACTCGTTGTTCGATCTGTTTAGGGGGCAACTGAATAAAACCCAGTCTATCCACAGGAAAGCAAATTGCGAATTTCATTGGCCGTCCGCACACAGGCAACTTGTTAAAGACCAGTTTTCAAGGACGACGACGCAACTCGCAGTGCTAGTCTAGTTGGTGCGGCCGGAGCGTTTCAGTTTCCAGGTTGACAAGTTGCCATGATTCGCCTCACGACCTGTCAAGTTTTCGAGTAATTTGTGATATGTCAGAGCAGAAAAATATCGATTTTGTTCAGGAGGTTGATAAATTATTAATAAATTATATATTTGTTAAACAAGCTGATAAAATTACTGAAATCGTAAAGTTGAGTTGCGCCGTGAATTGATTTGAATTGAGTTTCCAACCAGTTTTCTGAATCTCCATGAGCGAAGGCCCAAGTATGTACCTTCGACGAGACTCAGAAGAGAGAATAACAAAGCCGACCAATGTATTTATTGTATACTAGCTGAAGTCCCCGGCGATGCCCGGGCTTTACACAGAGTTTTCCTTAGTCCTCTCGCTCCTGGTCCCAAATTGTTGTTGTCGTGTGACAACAAAATAAAAACGCAGATAAATCAAAATCAAAATCATTTATTGTACAAAATTTACATTAAGTACAAAAGGTATAACTTATAGGTACCTATATCCTATTTCTTCCAGTTAACCTAACATGTTGTACAGATTTGAACACAAATTAAATATAAATATAAAAGTGGTGTAATACAAAGTAAATTTGTTTTAATTTATTATATAAACATAAATTTTATTTAATTTATTTTATTTATTTTTTTTTAATTTAAATTAATTTAATTTATTATATAAAAAATTTATTATAAAAACAGTTGTACCTATATGAGGTATCCACTCAATGTGTAATGAGACCTGTTCAGAAGGAATGTTTTTAGTGATGACTTAAATCTGAGTGTATCTTGTATTTGTTTAATATCATGTGGAAGGTTGTTGTATTTTAATGGCCATGTAAAAGGATCCTTTTTGGAAAATTGTTTTGTTTGCTTTTGGTATTAATAAATTTTCTGTAAACCTTGTAGCGTGTTTATGTGTAGAGTTTTTTTGTGGAAACTTTTCCGGAGATGATCGCACTAACATGCATAACTCCATTATATATATGTCGGTGACTGTAAGAATTTTCAAATTTTTAAATAAGGACTACATGAATCCCGATTAGCAGAGTTTGTCATTTTTCTTATACATCTTTTTTGGATGATAAAAACATCTTTGGCGTTTTCTGAGTTTCCCCAAAAGATAATTCCGTATTTTATTATTGAATATACATAACCATAGTATGCGGCCATTACCGATTCGATGTTTAATATATTTCTCAGTGTACCTAGAACAAAAGAAAAGCTACTGATTTTGGCTACTATTTTGGATACATGTTCTTTCCAGTTTATATTTGCATCTAGTTGTATTCCCAGCAGTGAACAAGTTTGGGAAGGTTCGATAATATTATTATTGAAGTTTACATTTATGTTTATAGGTGTAGCTTGCACTGGACAAAATTGTAAAACTTGAGTTTTGTTAGTGTTGAGTGACAGATTTTGTGATAACAGTCAATTTGCTATTGATTGACAAGTCTCGTTAATATGTTTATTAAATTCGTCAACGTCTTCATTACATACGGTAAATCTTCATTACGATAAATCTACGGCTGCGCCAGCTGTAGTGTTCTGTGATTTGATAGACACACTAACAGATTCTCCAACACACTTTGGATGGAGATTACTTCTTGGGAATAAATAGATTCTTGATGTTTATTTGGTTTTTTTATTTATTTATTTATTTATTTATTTATTTATTTATTTATTTATTAGTAAGGGACAAACAGCTTATACATAAAACATAAAGATAAAAATATACATTGTTAAATCAAGTCAAGCCAAAAAAGTCTCCTATGTTAAAGTTGATTGGAGATAGAGTTTTATTACATATTAAAATTAATTTGAGGTGAGGAGGAGAGGAAGGGGAATAAAGGAGGAGGATAGGAGATGCTCCGGATACTTTTCACACTCGTATTAATTTTCGATCGTACGTGTTACTTCTAATCGATATTTCTGTAGTGTATGGCTAAAAATGTCTATATTTTGAAATTTTGTGTTATATTGCGCACATATACGGGGAATTGTTGAATTTTTTCTGATGTTAGTTCTACATGTAGGCAAATGAAACAAATGGGATTGCCGAGTTGATCTTGACGGAATATGAATATTTATTAAGTTGGTTAGCTCTGGAGAGTCCAGGCCATTATTAACAATTTTAAATAATAAAGTTTGGTCAAAAATTAAACGTCGTGTATAAAGGGAGTTGAAATTGTGGTAATTAATAGATGCGTTGTAATTTAAGAAGTGTAATTTTTGTTTATAATTTATGTGGTTAAAAATTTTTTTTTGGATTTTTTCGATTCTATCAATGTGAGCTTGGTAGAAAGGAGTCCAGATCGGTGTGCAGTGTTCTAAGTGGGGACGGATGAACGCTGTGTAAAGGGAATATAGAGTCTTAAGGTTGCGAAAAGGTTTCGTTATTCGAATAATAAATCCTAGCATTTTGTTGGCCTTGTTGATGATTTCATCAGTGTGTTGTATAAAATTTAATTTAACATCCAGTAATACCCCAAGGTCCCTGATAGATTCTACTTCTTTGATAAGTGTCCCATTTAATCTATACTCAAAAGGAATTTTATTTTTATTACGTGTAAATGATATTTTTTTGCATTTTGAGGTATTTACTACCAGTTTGTTTGATTCACAGTAGATAAAAAGTCGATTGAGGTCCTCTTGAAGTTTAATGCAATCTTCGATTGATTTGATAACTAGATATATTTTTTTATCGTCTGCATAAGCTAGGTAATTGGCGTGTAAAAAACATTTGTGAATATCATATATATACACATTAAATAATAATGGCCCTAAATGAGAACCCTGAGGTACACCGGAGGGCACGGAAAAGAAGCTGGACTTAGTTCCCTCAACTGATACACATTGAAGTCTACTCCGAAGGTATGAAGTAAGCCACCGAAGTAGGTCACCGTGGATGCCTAATTGTTTTAGTTTTTTAATTAGAATAAAATGGTTTACCTTATCGAAGGCCTTAGAGTAATCCGTGTAGATTACATCTACTTGGTTTCTATTGTCCATATTGCTCGTTAAATATTCCGTGAAATTTACCAAATTTGTAAGTACCGACCTTTTTTGTAGAAATCCATGTTGTTGGTTTTGTATGTTGCAAACAATTGTTGTATAAATTTGATCGTAGATAATTTTCTCAAAGAGTTTACTAAATACCGTTAGCATTGAGATTGGGCGATAGTTTTCAATGTTGCTTTTAGAACCAGATTTATGAATAGGGATTATAGTTGCTTCTTTGAACTTTGTAGGAAATTTTCCTGCTCCTAGTGACATTCTAAATATGTTAGTTAAGGGGTACGAAAGATTTTTGGCACATTTTGAGACAAAGTATGGCGAGATACCATCACTGCCAGCACCCTTACTAATGTCTAAATTCTTCAGGTATTTATTGATTATTAAATAGTTTATTTGTACGTTCCCAATCGGGTTATGATTATTAACGCAGGTAAAATCATCGAATATACTGGGATCATTCGTGTCATTATCGTTTACGTAGGTGGACTGAAAATGTTTAGAGAATAGTTGGCATACTTGATGAGCGCCGGTGCCTGACTCATCCTTAAGGTGCATGATTTGTGGGATGCCATTTGTTTTACATTTGCTTTTAGCATAGTTCCAGAGTTGTTCATTATTTATAAGAATATTAGATTCTACTGAATTTATGTATTGATTATAGCAATGCTTCTGTAAGTGTTTTTGTTGCGTACGTTTTATAGAAAACTCTATGTAGTCTACTGGATTATTATGGGATTTTATTCAATACTTCATGTATTACAATATTGACCTCATTAGTCGACCTAACTAAGAGCTAGCTAAATTGGTTCTAAACCGTGTGTTATAGAAATCACCCACTCTCAGCCCCCTGGCCCTCTGTTAGACAACTTAGGTACTAAGCTACCTGCCATCTAGCGGCATCTACTGACAGTTCTTATCACCGCCATCTATGTCTAAAAGCCGGAAGCTTTTTAGATACATAACAGAAATCAAATGTAGTCAGTAACCTTTTTCTTGTTTTGTGAAGGTCACATGTGCAAAATTTCATCAACCTCGGCATAAAACTGTAGATATGTTGATAAACTGCATACAAATCAAATCCAAACCGCCGCTTTCCAGCCCGCTCGTCCACCACATACAGACATTCTCCTTTATATATTTCAACCAATTTACACAAAACCTTGACTAATTATATACCCAAACCTTCCTCATGAATCACTCTATCTACCGCATGAAAATCTGTTCAGTAGTTTTTGAGTTTATTGCGAACAGACAGACAGACGCGGCGGAGGACCTTAATTTATAATATGTAGAAATGAGAAAAATATATCTATTTAATTTTATTTCATCAAAAATTCCGAAAATTCAGATATTAAATCAACAAAAAGAAATGAAAGTAAGTCAACAGCGCGATTTTCAATTTTTAGCAGATTCGACATTGACCGTCGAACAACTTCGCATAAATATACAATAGCCTCGAGACTCGAGAATAACAAAGTCGACCAATGTATTTATTGTATATATAATTTCGACGGCGATTGCGAGCGGCCTCGACTGGAGAATCGAGCCCCTCTTATCAGTTTAATAACTTAATAACTAAATAATACTTCTTGGTATCGAACAATCTCTTTTATCATCGGATCGATTAAATTTTCTGTAAAATATCCGTTAATTATGCGTCCAGTCTCCAGTCGACTGCATTCTGCATTACTCATTCTACTTCCGACGTGGAACTTTGTTGGAAATAAGCATTGTTTATTCAAGTTTCACCAATACGTGTTTATTACAATCTCTTCGTTAATTTCTTATTAATGTTGTAAGTTTTTAGTCACGCTTGTGTTATCGTGTGGTGATACTGTTTTCTCGTTTGTGAGGCGTATAAAAGTTATTTTTTCAATAATTATTAGTAGGTAAGTAAAAAAAACTTGCTCTTACGATTGATAGTATCATTTTATATGTCCCCCTCCGGCCTAGATCGTATTTTGTCAGAGGGTCAAAATGTTCCCGTTTTTCAATAAAATCCAAATAAATGGAATATTATTTGTGAACGTATCCGAAAATTAAAGTCTGTTTTTGAAAGCTGAAGAAATACGCTTTCAAATTTTATAATTTAAAATAAATGTATAATTTTTGAAATATATAAATACTAGCTGACCCGACGAACTTCGTACCGCCTCAGAATCAATAACATTTGGTTGACAGACATTCGTCACATGAGAACGGGTTGTTTCTTCGACTCGTTCTTATGTTCAACAGCTCGGCTGTGGAATGATTTGCCGGCCTTTGTGTTTCCTCCTTCCTACAACATGGGTCTCTTCAAGACCAATGTTCATTCCTTCCTTTCCTCAGAAAGACCCTCCACACAGCATCCCAGATGACATAGGTCCTGAGGGAAATTATTTTCCTCAAGGCCTCCTGTGTGGAGATAATGTAAACAAAACCAAAAACTATATATTTTTATTGTTACTATTTTTATATTAAACCTGTTAGGTATATATATAAGATATAAATTATATTCGTACTCGTAGTCCTCCTCACTAGGCGATCCTGTGCTGAGGGGGGCTATGCTTTGGATAAGTTTTCAGCGACTTCTATGGTTTAACTTCATTGTTTGGATAAGGTTTTCCAGAAACTTCTATGATGATGTTTTAAGTATACTAGTAAGTTAGTTTTCCGATAGTTCCTTCAGCCAACATTTAATGTCCTTTTAATGTAGCTATTTTTTGTTTTAATTTGTTTGATACTAAGTGGGAGTTTGTTATATAACTTTACTGCTAAAAACTCAGAACCTCTTTGTCCAAATGAAGAGTTACACTTTGGTATATTAAGTGTGTCTGTTTGTTTGGCTCTGGTTTTATGAGCATGTGAGGTGTCTGCCTCTGAATCATTTTTGTGGTGATGTACTAGAATGTTTTTGGCATAGATTTTCTGTATGCTTGGAACATCAAACTGTTTAAAAATTTCTGTTTGAAGTCCCAACTACTCCCGTCTGTGAAGCCAGTGAGACTATGGCATCCCCAATTGGAGTATGTTGTGAGGCTGAAGGTAGTGGGGAGGGGAAGGAGATAGGGAAGAGGAAGGTGGGGAAGTACCACCTGGCTATTCAGATCTGGTCACCAAGCACGGCTAATGCCATTGACACTATTGACAGTTAACTGAAACTTATCTGATGCTACGGAGGCCGGGCTAAAATTTGTCAATCGTCAGTTGGAATATGTGTTAACAATTATTGTTTTTTTTTTTTTTTTTTAAGAAATCAAACATTCCCGGGTTACGAATAACCCAATAGTGTTTGAAAATCTCCTACTACCACCACAGAAAGCCGAAAATGTTGCTTGTGTTGTGATGGAGGACTTAGCCAGCCGAGGAATCGAACACGCGACGCCCAGGTGGGCCCCAAGCGCTATGCCCACTCAACCACTGACCGGTCAATTGATGTTGATTGACGAATATCGGATTGATAGAGATTTATTAAAATCGTCTGTGCTAGGCACCCAGATGTTTGTAGCTCCGCAATAATAATGGTATCTCTACTTGGGGATTATTCCCACTAATAAATGCTATCTATAAAAAGATATCGCCAATTAGTCATGTACTTGGGATTAACATCACATATTATCACCATTAGATAAATCCAAACAATTTATATGAATCACTAGCGAGTTCTAGCGAGAAATTGTTTCTCCCTGCGTGTCCTTTCCCATTCGTCCGGTTCTCCTTCCGCCTCCCCTTCCTCTCACGCCTTTCCAGCCTTCTCTCACCCCTCTCCCGCATTCCATAATTCAGCCCGGTACATTCAATTTTCAAACAGCTTGCGTGCCACCTATTGCAATTTTTTTTTTACAAATTTCATAATGCCAGAGCTCACCAGTATATATAGAAATCTTCGCGGGCGTGATCACAACAACTCACCAAAGTTTCATGGCAATCGGATGAATGATTTAGCAACGCATAGACATCTCATATACGTATAAAATACTTACTCTCAATCTACTCATATATATAAATATACCCAAGCAAGCATATTTTTAAGAAATAATTACCTTTTTTTACATTAGCTCCACACAGGAGGCCCTGATGAAAATAATTTCCCTCAGGGCCTATGTCATCTTAGAATATGCTGTGAGAAGGGTTTTTTTTAAGGAAAGGAAGGAGAGGAAATTCTGGGAAGGAAATAGGTATGAGGAGGGAGTAAGAATTTGGAGGTCAGTGTGTCCAGGGGTGACGGATGTATTTTTTTTTTTTTTTACAATAACTCCACACAGGAGGCCCTGAGGAAAATAATTTCGTATGTCATCTGGGATACTGTGGAGGGTCTTTTTGAGGAGAGGAAGGAATGAACATTGGTCTTGAAGAGACCCATGTTGTAGGAAGGAGGAAACACAGAGGCCGGCAAATCATTCCACAGCCGAGCGGTTGAACACAAGAACGAGTCCAAGAAACGACCCGTTCTCATGTGACAAATGTTAACCGCGTTGGACACGCGTTTGGCGTGTTTCCCGACTATGCACCGGTGCCGAAGGGATCAATGATGCTAGTTCCTCGGAGCATCTTCCATTGTAATACCGGTAGAACAAGGATAGCATTCCCACCCGACGCCTGTGCTCTAAAGATTGCAATCCGTCTGTTAAGATGGGAGAATCTATCAAACGGACCGCCCGTTTCTGCACAGATTCGAGGGTGTTTTTCAGGTATTTGGAGCTCCAGACCAGAGGTGGCTGCCAAATTCAACCGTGGGGCGTACTTGTGATTTGTACAAGATTAGCAGTTGTGTACTATTAAAGTATCTGCGGGCCCTGTACAGTACGCATGAATTCATTCCTCCAACGGCGGTGCAAGGCGGTGGGTCGAGAGATTCTGGCTGGATAGGATAAAATACCTCCCTCAACCAGTCTCTCTCGACCCTGCCTGCCACGCAGTAGGTGGGCAGACGCATGGGCCACCAAGACCTGGACAAACCTCACCCCATGAACCCGGGCACCCATGCTAAGTCAGCAAACGTGGCGAACCACTTGGGGTGACCTATGGCAGAGGTGTTGGTTATCCAATAATTGGTTCGCGGGGCGGCGGTACCCATACCCGCCTCCCAAATTGATTTTATTAAAAGCGGACATATTTTGACCTTCCGACAAAATTGGCCCGAAGCCTGATGCGTTAACCTGAATATCTTTCCTTTTTGTTTGATAACAATAATGCTAACACGCAAAATTGACGTCTTAACTTATTGTTTTTACAGTTATATGGGCATTTCACATCATTGATGGGGTTTTTCAGAAATGTTTGCGTTGTTAACTTTTTTTTATCTTATCTCTATTGAGAAAGTATTGACAATGCAATATGGAATGTGTTGACACTATCTTCAGAATAAACTTCAATAACAGCGTCGATTAATCATTATTAGATTGCTTTAAATTCTTAGAAATTTTTCCTTCAAAGGCTCACGGTGATGAATTTGTTAGATCCGTCCATGAATACTGATAAATGGTGGGTATTATCCACGGACATATGAATATATCTGGACCTGCCCTAAGTGATAAAAACGTAATATTTCCCCCTCCCCATGGAACCGGCTATAAGCTCCGCCTTGGCGCCAGCTCGCTCCATGGGGAGGGGAGAGAATGTAAAATATGTGACGTCATCATTCTTGTAGTGACCAGCGCGAAACTAACGTCCATACGTTTTACGAAATATCACGCCAAAAACGGCAGCTTGCGCTATACATTATAGGTACATATTATATGTATAGACATAGCCAATGTGGGCGGTTCTCCAGTGTCCTTGTCGCTGGTTACAGGGGTAAGTAAATTATGAAACATTTGTAAAAGTGTCTTAACTAAACACGGCAACAAAATATTGCTATGTGAATTGCGGCGAATGTTTTTGGGGCAAGCATTTGGCCTTAGCAACGTGGCAAGCAATTCGCGCTCCCATGTAAAAAGGTCTATTCATTCAAAGCAGATTTTGCTTTTAAGAACTAAATGGTGATATTATAATGCGAGATGCCTATATACTGACAGATTGATTTTTAAACGAATCACAGTATCTTTCCTCTCTTCACCCCCCATAGTTTGGTTTTACTCCTCACCTGTATCTTCAGGTCTATTCATTCTGATGTCTATGGTATTATCGTTAATTTTTACTGGTAATTCGGTGTCAAAAAATGCTGATGTGAAACCGCGACCTAACTAACTAACTAACTAACCATCACGCCGTTTCCCCGCAGGGGTAGGCAGAGAGGACGGACCGCCAAACAACTCGGTCTTGGCACACACTCTTTGCCTCACTCACATTCATACATCGTCTCATACATTCTCTTCTATTATTCTGGCTTTTGACATGACCCGACTCAAGTATCTGATTCACTTGATCGTGCCATGTCTTCCTCGGGCGTCCCCGACTTCTTCTACCATTCACATTCGCGTCGTATATTCTTCTTACACTACTTCCTTCGTTCATTCGCTCTACATGCCCAAACCATCTGAGGGTCCCTTTCTTAATCTTACTCATTATGCTTACATCAGCCTTACATTCTTTGCGGATATCCACATTTCTCACACGATCATACATTGTTTTACCACACATACGTCTCAGGGATCTCATTTCAACAGCATTCAGTTTACTTTCATCCTTCCTCTGCCAGTTCCATGCCTCACTGCCATACATCAGGGTAGGTACCAGGACTCCATTGTGGACTGCTAGCTTCGCTTTTTTTGACAGTTTTTTATTAGCGCCAACGGCATTCAGTCCTCCATTAATGGAGTTTCCGGCATTTACCCTTCTTTCAATATCTCTATCAGCCTTCCCATCTCTCGTAAACATACTACCCAGATACACAAACTCATCCACCTGCTCCAAGTATTCATCATTCACAACTATGTTGCATACTGTTTTCGTACTCTCTCTTTCAAACACCATGACTTTAGACTTACTTACATTCATCATTAACTCATTCTTCATACATACTTCGTTCATCCTAGATACGAGAGACTGTAGATCTTCCATAGTGTTAGAAATCAGCACCGCATCATCAGCATACAACAGGCAACATACTTTCAGATTACTCAATTTCGCGCCCAATCCCACCTCTTTCAATTCTTGCATACAATTATCCATGTATAGACATTACGACATGGTGACATTACGCAGCCTTGCTTGACACCTTTTATGATGTCAAACCACCCCGTAAAACCACCGTTCACCCTAACACACGCAACGCTTCCCTCGTACAGAGACGCAATTGCCTGTATGAGATTTGTATTCACTCCATACTTGGACAAAACCTTCCATAGCTTTTTCCTGTCGACTCGGTCGTATGCTTTTTGTAGATCTACAAAGGCGCAGAAAAGTTTCTGGTTTTTCGCCAGAAACTTCTCAGTAAGCATACGCAATGAGAAAATCTGGTCCATGCATCCCTTTCCACTCATAAAGGCACCTTGCACATCCCATATTTTATCCTTTGTTTCCATTCTTCAACCGCGACCTTCAATCCTAAAATGCTTAAACTGACTATACACGCGCTCATGTGTCTTTTTTTTACATTAACTCAAAACATGAGGCCTTGAGGAAAATAATTTCCCTCAGGGCCTATGTCATCTGGGATGCTGTGTTCAGAGAAATGCGTATATGTCTGCGTGTTTGTGCGTGATTGCTGTTGATAGCATTGTCATCGACAACGAGTCTATTGTCACGTTTAAAGAGTAGAGTGATTCATGAGAAAGATTTAGGTATATAATTTGTCAAAGTTTTGTGTAAATTAGTTGAAATATAAAGGAGAATATCTCCGTATGTAGTGGAGAGCGGGCTGGCAAGCGTGCTGTGTGGATTTGATTTGTATGCAAATTAACAGATGGCGGTGGTTATAAAGGTTGGGTAACCATCCACTAGTCAGTTAGCTACAGCAACGCGTGGCCAGATCAGCTAGTATTTTATTATATACTAGCTTTTGCCCCCGGCTTCGCTCTCATAGTATTAGGGGGGTACCCACAGCGCCTCCCCCACCTTACCTATCCCCACTCAAATCCCCCCCCCCTCCCCCCACAAATCCCCCCTCACTCTTCCCCTCCATCCTCCACCCTCCCCCCTCCGCCCTGCCCCACATCCTATCCCCCCCTCCTCACCCCCCCTCCCATACCCGTTACATTCATTTTTCAAACAGCTCGCGTGCCACCTATTGCAATTTTTGCAAATTAATTTTATAATGCCAGAGCTCTAACCTACAACCTATAGTTTATTCTGATGTATGAGCTATATTATTGTAAAGTTTCATTAAAATCCATTCAGTAGTTTTCGCGTGAAAGAGTAACAAACATACATCCATACAAACTTTCGCTTTTATAATATTAGTAGGATTAGTAGGATAGTAGGATTAGTAGGATGATTATTAAGATTCGTTGTCAAAACGCAATCGAATAAATAAATGTTACTGTGTGTGTGTATGTTCTTAGAAACTAATCGATTTATCTTTTGTTTCAGTTCCGCCCAATGACAACTGCTGAAGTTCATTTATTCAACAACTAATTGATGAACGTTGTGACTATTGATGCAATTTGCAACAATACAAGTGTAACAGTTTGTTGTTGTTAGAAAGAGATACAAACAACAAGATGTCGAGAACGGATTTGCCGGAGAAGGACTACGGTAAGTTATTTATACCTTTTCGTAAAATGTCGCTATTGTCGCTTTTCGACGGGACCGCTTATTTCATCAATTATCGCATATTTGTTTTCGCTCTTGTGTAAAATTAACTTTTTTGATTTACGACCCTTTTCTGCGAAATGTTTTTTTACAGTAATTCCACACAGGAGGACCTGAGGAAAATAAATGACCTAAATCATCTTTGAAGATGGTATACGGAGGGTATTTTTTAGAAGTTGAAAGGGTGAACGTGGGTCTTAAAGAGATCCATGTGGTTGTGGGAGGGAGGAAATAGGTTCTAGGTTGGAGTCCCAGTTGCGACCGTTATCTTTCTTCTATTTTACTGTGTCTTGTTCTCTTTCATATTTTTGTTTAGATTATTAGTATTATCTTCTTCTTCAATTATATAAACTTTGAAGGAAAAAACCTTCAAAGTTATAAAAATAGTGATGTTCTTATAAAAATGGAAAAATATTAGGTTGTATATTTATTTTTTATTTTTATATGAATACCTTGCAAGAGTCCCAGCTGCTCCCGTCTGGAGCCAGTGAGACTATGGCATCCCCAATTAGGGTATGTTGTGAGGCTAAAAATAGTGGCAGGGGAAGGAGATGGGAAAGAGGAAGGCGGGGAAATACCTGGCTATTCAGATCTGGTCACCAAACATGGCTAAAGCCATTTCAAGCAACGTTTTAATTCTGAATGGTGGTCTTACACCATGGCGATTCTGAGAGTATCTTCCACACTGGAACATAATATACTTTATACTAGCTGGGTTACCCGGCTCCGCTCAGGACAACATTAGAGATTGTTCTGGAATGTTCTCGATTCCGTATTCCCGAACATTCCGTGACATACTCCGCCACTCCTTCCAGAACTTTCTAGAGCTCTATCGAACCTTCTATAACTCTCCGGAAGACTGTTCTTGAATATTTAAGAGGGCGAAACTTCCGTCATGTTTATATTACTTACTAGCTTTTTCCCGCGGCTTCGCTCGCATGGTATTAGGGGTTTTCCACTCCGTCACCTCCACCTTCCCTCTCCCCACTGCACTCCCCCCCCTTCCCCTGTCCCGCGAACCCCCCTCCCGAGTTCCCCTCCTTCCTCCCAGGTTCCCCTCCCCTCTCCCAGGTTCCCCTTCCCCTCCCCTGGTTCCCCTCCCACATCTCTCCCTCCCTCCCGCTTTCCATAGCAATCAATAGCCGCTTCCACGTGTGCCACCAATAGCATTTTTTTATACAAATTTCATAATGCCAGAGCTCACCTGAAGTTTTATAGAAACCTTGTCCTGACAATAACGAACACACAAAAAAAGAATTATCCGATTTGGTGCAGTCGTTCGACAGTTATGTGTTTAGCAACACATTCAGCGATTCATTTTTATATTATAGACTACCTAGGTGTTATTATTATGTATAGTTGATATGAGATTGAACCTATCCATGGGTAGCCTCATCCATACAAAAAAGGTTTCGAATGGTCCACAATGTTCCAGAACATTCCACAACATTCCAGAATGTTGCATGATATTCTGGAATGTTGCGGAATGCTCTTGAATACTCTCAAATGTTCTAGAAATTTCTGGAGGACGAATCTTCCAGCCCTTATATCTAAAAGCACACCCTTCAGGTAAAAACGGGAACCGTCATCCTGGAGGGAAATAGAGATCTACCACACCATGTAACTCCCTTGATCGTACCGGGACTCGTTTCCGAGTTTTTGCGGGACGCACGTTTTTTGGACTTTCTAATATAATAAATATAAGTAGATAATTTTTAAATGAGTGAACTGTGAAATAACACAAATGAAATTTTATTGCGTACGCCGGGATTCTATCCCGCGTCCTTCGGATTGTGAGTCAAGGGCCTTACCCCTAGACCACGGCGTGTTCTTGTCGTGTATAATCTTAATTCCATATTACAATCTAATCATTGAAGACAATATTAGCGACTCTCAAAAAAACTGAAAATGATTCGGTCGTATCTAGGAAACACTATCAACATTAGAATGAACGAGTCACAGGACCGGGAACTGACGACTATCTACGTAGGGCGGAGGCGCGGGTAAATACTCGTTATATCTGTTATCTCATCTCGTTTGGCTCAGGCCGGCCTGGCGCTAGTAAATATCTCAAGGTCGCTGTGTTGGGTGTTATCCAATTAGGCCTGAGAATACGACATTTATGTAGAGTAGATTGTATCCAATTAGGCCTGCACAGCACAGTGCACAGGACCGTCCCTGTCGCACAGTGAGTGCACAGACTGCACACTGTCAAATCTTGTTGGTCATTTGCCGACCGGGACTTGTTCCTAATTGCTATGTCGTTGTCTCTGAACTCTGACACCGGCCGCAACAGGGCTGCCATTTTGACAAAAATAAATATTATTTGTTTTTCTTTCACGCACGCTGTGTACACGTAAATGTAGATTACACAAATATTATATATTTTCTATTTATTTATATAAAGAAGAGTGATTGAAAACTTCAATTATCTTGGACATGTGATGAGACATCCAGAGAAGTATGAGATCTTGCATCTCATACTGCAGGGAAAGATTGCCGGAAGACAGGGTCCTGAAGAAGGAGAACCTCATGGCTGAAAAACCTGAGACAGTGGTTTGGCCAGTCTACCGTAGAGCTGTTCCGGGCCGCAGTAAACAAAGTCCGCATAGCCAACATGATAACCAACGTCCGTTGAACGGACAGGGCACAAGAAGAAGAAGAAATAAGAGTATTTGTGGCTACTTATGATGGATAATTTTTTGTTTTGTTTTTAATTTTAAAAAATATACAAAATGACATCTGCATTTGTTACTCCAAATATGCTTAGGAGTCGCTAGTTAACATCATTCGGGTAGGAGCTGTTACACCCTGAATAAATTATTTATATTGATCTATTATTATGCTTCGGAACAACTCATACAGGTTTCATAGGAATCTTTTTCGATTAAAAATAGATTTGGGCCAAATGCAATTCCCTGTGGTACTCCCTTTTATCCATATTTGGTAGAATTGGTAGGGTTGGTGAGAATTTTTAAGGTATCTTTTTAGTTTGTTTTTTAATGAGTATATATATTTTTATTACATGAGCTCCACACAGGAGGCCCTGAGGAAAATAATTTCCATCAGAACCTATGTCATCTTTGGGGATGCTGTGTGGAGGGTTTTTTTAAGGGAAGGAAGGAGAGGAAAGTTCTGGGAAGGAAAAGGGCTTAAGGGGTGGGTAGGAATCTGGGGTTCAGTATGTCCTGGTCATCCGCCTCCAAGACCTAGACAAACCTCACCCCATGGACCCGGGCACCCCTGCTAAATCACCAAACGTAGTGAACCACTTGGGGTGACCTATGGCAGAGGTGTTGGTTATCCAATAAAGGTTCCCGGGGCGGCGGTACCCGTTCCCGCCTCCCAAATTGATTTAACTAACTAACAAACCATTTCCCCGAGAGGACGGACCGCCAAACAACTCGGTCTTGACACACACTCTTTCCTTACTCACATTTATACATCGTCTCATACACACTAATTAAGAGTCAGAATAATATTGTGATTTACGGTATCAAAAGCTTTTCCCAAAAATAATAATATTACTAGACATTTTTCTTTGTTATAAATATATTTTTTTGGTCAAACAGTAGTGTCCATCTTCAGTACACGGTTCTTTTCGGAAATCATATTGATTTTGTCATAGAATTTTTCTAGGTATTCAATTACTCTTGTTTGAAGTTTGAACACATTTTTCAAATAATTTTTAGAGGTTTGAAACTATATCTCCGATATATAATCGATAGATGTACTCGTATAACACAGCTCAACAAAAAACGTAATTTTTTTGTTGCCCTGGATATCTCTGCGGATTTTTATACATTCAAGTACCTAGTTTACGGACATATTCATGAAAGTAAGGAATTGGCTCTGGTTTTTAGGATTTTGGCATATCTTATATCATCATTAAACAATATAAAGTGAAGCCGCTCTCGATGCCTGTACGCTTAGATCTTTTAAACTATGCAACGGATTTTCATGCGGTTTTCACCATTAGATAGAGTGATTCATGAGGAAGGTTTTGGGCATATAATTAGGCAAGGTTTTGTGTAAATTGGATAAAATATATAATATATGTGGCAGCGGCAGCGGGCTGCAGGCGATAGGCGGCGGGCTGGCAAGCGGGCGATCTGGATTTGATATGTATGCAAATTAATAGATGGCGTTGGTTATAAAGGTTGGGTAATAGCGTTGTCAGTAGATGGCGTTGTGTTTCGTTAGTCACAGCAACGTGTGGTTGGGTCTGCTAGTTAAAAATAATTAGCAATGTAAGTTGGCTCTTCAGAACTAGAGTTAGTTTTTTGCTTTCTGCGACATTACGTGACCCCCCCCCCCCCTCCAGCATGCCTCATGTCAATCCTTAACTGTTGGTAAAGCCAATGTTCTTAATGAGCCGTTGTTAAGTAGAGAAAAAATTTAACTTCCGCCACTACATATCATGTTAGGTATGATGATTCTCCACATGAGACATGCAGGGGGGGGGGGGTCACGTGATGTCGCAGAAAGCGAATTTCACCAAAAAAACTAAACATCTATTAATAACTCTAGTTCTGGAGAGCCTACTTGCACTGCTAATTATTTTAAACTAGCGGACCCAACAACACGTTGCTGTGACTAACGAAACATAATGTCATCTACTGACAACGCAATTACCCAACCTTTATAATCAACACCATCTGTTAATTTGCATACATATCAAATCCAGATCGTCCGCTTGCCAGCCCGCTGCCTACCGCCCGCAGCCCGCTGCCGCTGCCACATATATTATATATTTCAACCAATTTACACAAAACCTTGCCTAAAAACCTTCCTCATGAATCACTCTATCTATTGGTGAAAACCGCATGAAAATCCGTTGCGTTGTTTAAAAGATCTAAGCCTACAGACAACGGGAGCGACTTTTCTTCATACTATGTAATGGTGATATAAGATACGCCAAAATCATAAAAACTAGAGCCAATATTCCAAAATCATTCATAGTTTCATAAATTGTAGGTATAAAATGATTCAGAACCACTTTCATATCAAGGGCAACAAAACCATTGTTGACCAGTGTAATGATTGTCTAAATCAGGCGTGCCATACCAAACATGATGCCACCTCAGTCACTGACCGGTCAAATATTTTGTATAATTAGAATTTTCTTCTTATTGGACCTCGGACTCTCGATGTGGGTTTTGATTTTTGCTTGAATAATGTCAGGCGCATGGCCGCATAGGAATTTATTATCGCAATCAATTCCAATCCAGTATAAGATCGAATGCAACAGACCTGATTTTAATAAGTGGAGGTTGAGTGCAAAGGACACGCATTGGAGCGTGTATGCATTACTTTATGCATTCTAGCATTAAAAGTCGTGGTTTTCCAATAATAGCAATTTTGGACACAAATATTCTTTATATCAAACGATTTCGGTTGGGCACCTCTGTTCTAATATCTTCTGTCTTTTTCGTTTTCAAACAAGACGCGTGAGAACGAAGGGTCAGTAAGGTCTCTCGCCGGGACTAGTATAACAGTCTTGCGTGCTATCTAAACTCTAAACATGCATGAGTTATTTAATAAATTTCTTCATCTAAGGTGAGTTATCAATATTTTTTACTCAAATTACATTTATTTTGTTCCATAAAGGTGTGTTCTATCATAATAACATCAGTTCAGTTCACTGTGCATAGTTATTTGCCTGAATATCGCTGATGAATTTCAATGTTCATTCAAATTAACACTGGTAGTGAAAACCACATATTTGACAAGTATGGCGGATTTTTCAAGATTATTATCATGGTTTATTTCTTAATTTATACATATAATGAATTTTATTTTAAATGTTATTTGTTTTATACTTCAGTGTTTAATCTATATTTTTTGTGCATTTTTGGTCATTATGATTGGTATAGATCAGGGTTTCCCAACTAGTGGTCCGCAAAAGGCTAGAAGATGGTCCGCGATGATCCGCCGGTCAATAAGCGAGCCAGCGCGCGGGCGGTCCCTTGTCGAGAAGTCTGAATAAAAATAATCGGGACAATATCATTATTGTACCTTGTAGTCAGTGGCCATTATGGCATTCCGTTTCACCCCACCCCATCCTACCCCGTTCTACCCCCTCTGTTGTAGTAAATATTCTGCTAGAACCCATCGCACCCTATCCCATTCCGCCCCCTCCGTTGTAGTAAATATTCTGCTAGAACCCGCCCTACCCTATCCCATTACGCCCCTCCCGTTGTGCTATCTGCCCTACGACACTGACCACAAGCAGTGGCTTAGGCCAGCATGGGTGGCACCTGGGACGGATAGGGCGGACAGCGTGGTTTCACCCCCCCCCCCCATTATTGTTGACAAACACAAATTTCGACTGGTATAGATAGATGATCATTTAATTATATATGTCTACTTTTGATAAAAAACAGTTATTTGTATTATTTGTGTGTTAAGTTTATTTTACCCTACTAATTAAAAAATACCCTCTGACGTCCTATGTTAATTCAAATTAACGTACAATAATTTCTAAACTATGTATAAAAAAAAATATACCAAAAATTTTCAAATAATTTTCTGAGTTGTTCTCAAGCATTGAATAATTTTTATTTGTAAAAACAATAATTCGGGGCTGAAAGGGTTAAGGCAGAAATTCGATGGAACGACGAACGAGCAGATGTCAAAATATTTACTGTTATTGTGGCGGGAATCAGGATTGCAACTGAGCGGAAAAAATAGACGCCATAGAGAAGATTGCTAGCTATGAGAAAACAATAACTTGACTTTTCTAAATCGCTACAGTTAAGGTAAAAAAAATTCCAAAGTTTGTGTTAATTTGAATTAACACGGGGGCTGAAAGGGTTAAGAGGAAATCGGGCGGTGTTTTGTCCATTCAAACGTATTCCCCAATTTCCTCTCTGGATTTTAAGACTAGGTACTGCGAAAGTTTTTTTACTCTGTCTATCTTCTTCTTCTTCTATCTTCTATATATATATTCCTTTGCCGGACCCTCTCGACCCACTTTTCTTTCTTTCTCTTTCCTTCCTCTACCACTCATATCTTCCTCTCTTTCCTTCCCAGAACTTCTTCTCTTTCTTTTCCCTAAAAAGACCCTCCATACAGATGACATACAAAGATGACATAGGCCCCGAGGGAAATTATTTTCCTCAGGGCCTTCTGTGTGGAGCCCATAGACATATTATGAATATTAGTAGACCAGAACATAAAGGTGAGGGGAGAAACCAACTACAGCGGGGCGCAGAGCGGGAAGATGGCTTTACTGATATGTGATTCGTCAATAACTCAATCGACAGTATATAGGCATCTCGCATTATAATTTCACCATTTAGTTATTAAAAGTAAACTCTGCTTTTAAATGAATAGACCTTTTTACATGGAAGCGCGAATTGCTCGCCGCGTAGTGAACAAATTTGCGAAGTCCTAAAGCAGATCAAAATAAAGTTCGCCTATTTTGAGAGTCCAATATTTTGTTGTCGTATTTAGTTAAGACACTTTTATAAATGTTTCATAATTTACTTACCCCAATAAACATTGACGAGCACACGCCATTTATCTCGAGTGATAGTATATTTACAATGGACAATCAGTAAGGGTGATGAAGGAGCCCTAGAAAGTTTTGAAAGGAAGGTGCTGCGAAGGATTTACGGCCCAGTCTGTGATAATGGAGAATGGCGTATCAGATACAACCAGGAGCTATACGCTCTTTACGAGGACCCTAATATCTCCAAGGAAATCAAAACTGGAAGACTCAGGTGGGCTGGACATATCCAGAGAATGAGCGAAGGAGATATTCCAAAGCGAATTATGGATGGTGCACCTGGGGGTCGGAGAAGAGTTGGAAGACCAAAGCTTCGATGGCTGGATGGAGTGGTGAAGGATGCAAGCACCATCGGCATCCGAAACTGGCGCAACGCAGCACAACACCGACAGTCATGGAGGCAGGCTCTGCTGGAGGCCAAGACCCGTCCTGGGTTGTAGAGCTGTAGAGCCACAGATGATGATGATGATGATGATAGTATATTTACACGTTTTCAAAACACAAACAATGTTTTTTGCGGTGTTATTTCGTAAAATACACCGATGAGCGCTCGACGCTGGCTCGCAGAAGAATGATGACGTCACATTTTTTTAGATTCACGAGAAGCCATACTCAATCCCAGCCGGTTCTATGGAACCGGTATGGGGGAGGGGGAAATAACATGCTTTTATCACTTAGGGAAGGTCTACTAATATTCATATGTCTATGGTGGAGCCTATGTAATTTTTTTTTATATATTTTCAAATGATTATTCTATGGTATTATTTAACCAGATAAAATGTGCTCTATATGTTGAAAAAATCGCGCTGTTGTCAAAGGAAATAAAAATAAACGCGAATATCAGTTTATTTAAAATGTTATCTCATTCTGTCGAAATGCAGTTTCAACTACGTCAAAGTAATTTAACGATTATTCTCGATTGCCAAATCCTAAACC
This sequence comes from Limnephilus marmoratus, assembly GCA_917880885.1. Taxonomy (NCBI): domain Eukaryota; kingdom Metazoa; phylum Arthropoda; class Insecta; order Trichoptera; family Limnephilidae; genus Limnephilus; species Limnephilus marmoratus. The sequence goes on from OU862930.1 coordinate 1,910,592, forward strand.
ATAAAACCAAGAAACTTTACATCACTTGTAAAATATCGAGACCTTCTCGCGTTAGCTACATTTAGTTCCAGTATTTACATCACTTAAATTAGCATTGCATTGGGCTTAAACAGGAAGCCTAGCCAACTTTGAAGTCTACGCGCACCAATCATAAGCAAATAAGGCAGCTGAAATAAAATGAGTGTGATCATGTTTGTTTTAGGCCGACAGTAAGTTATACACTACACGGTGCATAGGTACTTACGAGCCGAACCGCGAATCATGAGAATGGGATGAATCAGTCTTATCTCGCACATACATATATAACAGACCCTGCGCAGAAAAGTGAAATTCGCTACAGTTTGCAGTGCAGCCATTGTGGGACCTTTCTGTTCAGAATTTTTTTGAGGTGAAAACTTCTTTAGCACCGTTGTGATTTTAAACTCGATTAAACGAAAAAGCGACACTAAAAAGAGACAAACACGTGCATCTATAGGATTTAGCCTGCGAGAGAATGAGATAAGGGAACGTACCTATACTACGTGACCTGCTTTTAGCAATTTTTAACCCCCCCCTCCCCCCCGGTGACCACGTGTAGTATATTCCAAGCCCCCCCCTCCCCCTACAGTTTTCACGTAATTAATCATAAATATGGTTGTGAATCATTTCTTGCTAACAAAAAGTTTAAAAAAATTATTTGGCTTATATTATTTGTCTTTATTAATACGGCGCTTGCTGCGTGACGGCAAGTATAAAAAAACGGCGCTTGCTTCTACTTAAAAACACATAATAGACCTAGCCAAAACATTTTTCTCCAAACTTGCTTCAAATCCGAACCCAAGCATCTCATGTCTCGGGCAATCAAGTCCCGATGACAATCTCCTCCACCGCCTGCCCATATCCATCCTTCATCCACCTTGATGCGCGGGCTATTATAAAATTTACCTTTGTTCTCTTATACATATAAAAAAAATATTTATATATATTTATTATGGTATACATATTTGTTGTATATGAATACATACATCCTTGGGTGTATGTAAAAATGTATGTATGTGTGTGTATATCTATACAAAATGTATACCGCCCACAGATAAACAAACCATAAAAAAAATTAATGTGCCCCTCATCTTGCCCAAGGTAGCCCGAACATCGGGTAAAAAAAATCCGTCAGGTGACATTACTACAGTTTGCAAGACAAAGGGGTTAATTTCTCCCTGTAACTTGCCAAAAACCAATATATAATATAATATAATTTAAGTATCTTTCCGGATATGGAGAGATTACATATAGCGTCATTGCCTGTCACGGTTATTTTAACTCGGTGACTAGCTGTCACGGGATCACAGTAGATCCGAGTAACTGGCTATTTTTTACTTACACTCAAACTGTGCAAAGCCGAACTAAAAGCGGCCCGCAGGGCCTAGCAGCTAAAATCTGCGGAGCGGGTTTTCAACTGCTACTATATATTGGTTATGTGTATTTTTAACGATAAAATATGCGAAATAAAATCTTAACATATAAAACAAAGTCGGGTTAGTTACACTATTTATAACTCGAGAACGGCTGAACCGATTTTGATGATCTTTGATTTGTTGGATTTGTCCCCGCCCCGCGTATTTACAAAACCTATACCGATTCAGTCGCGGTAACGACAATTTACATTTTAAATATACCTCTATATTGGTTATTTTTTATCACATTGCAAAAACAAAAATTGTTCTAAAATCTAGATAAAATAATCTTTCTGATGTGTATATTAGAAATTGATAATTTTATTTCTCAATATTTAAATTTTAATATTATTCCCATATATTGTAAATACACCTCTATATTGATAATTTTTTATCACTTTGCAAAAACAAAAATTGTTCTAAAATCTAGATAAAATAATCTTTCCAATGTGTATATTAGAAATTAATAATTTTATTTCTAAATATTTAAATTTTGATATTGAAAATTTAAAGCGACTGTAACGCAGTAGGGATTGTAAATACGCGCCCCGGATAGGATAATAACTATTAAACATCGCAAAAATTCACGAAAAAGAAAGTTATGACGATAATTCATTTCCTTATACATTTAATATGGAACGAATTTTCATCTTTTGAAAGAGCTGAAGGAATATTGTGGTAGGTAGGTATAATATTGAAGTTTGCTTGAATTCCAAAAATTCAAAAACTTCAAATGTCAATGTGTTGATTGTTTTTGTTTTGTTCTTAAACATATAATGCTGCCTCTCTTTCTTACACACTAAATGTCAACAGTCGTAAATGGGACAAATGGTGAACGTATGTCTGCACAACTCCAGGAAAACAGCCACTTCTTTTCAAAACATTCAAGGTGCATTGTGACGTGGGGTACCCAGGGGTACCTATTGCAATTCGGTAAAGTCAATCAAATACATCTGCAAATTTGTCACAAAAGTCAGCGATATGGCGGTTTTTGGTGTTAAAACTACAAATAAAAAACCATGAAATCACACGCTATCAAGTTTGTGAGCTACAATGAGGCGATTTGGCGTATATTCTCATTCCCCATTCATGAACGACAATCCATTGTTGTATATTTGGCGATGCATCTGGAGAATGATCAACGAGTTTATTTCATTACATCGATTGTTGCCAAACGTGCTGAAACACCTCCAGCAACAACATTGACCAGTTTCTTTTCGATTTGCCAATGCAATCTGTTTGCCCGGACGTTGCTCTACTCTGAGATGCCACGTTATTACACTTTGTCGAACGCTTTGTCGAAGAGATTTCCACGTCGGAAGCACGGCGATGTGGTTACTGATCATCCGGTTGTGCGTTCTACTGATGCTCTTGGTCGCATTTACACAGTTCATGTAAAAAGTAACGAATGCTTCTAATTTCGGTTGTTGCTGATGAATGTTCGTAGGCCATCATCGTTTGAATCACAAGTCAATGGTGTAGTGTGCCCAACAATTCGTGTTGCATGTCAGCAGATCAATTTGCTTGAAAACGATACTCATTGGGACATGACAATCACTGAAGCAATTATTTCTGCATCTCCAGTCTGATACGCACATCATTTGCTATCGTTATTTCCCATCGAATCCACGTGAACTATGGAACAAGCACAAAGATGACATGTCAGAAGACATTTTACATCGAATTCGTGTCTGTTCAGGGAATCTTGACCTCGAGTTGAATAAGGATACACATAAACAGGCTTTGTTTTTGATCGAAGACATGTGTTACCTCATGTGCGGCAGTTTGTTAGTCAAGTTAGGAATAACAACGCCAGATCGACGCTTCATGAATGCAATTAATGCAATGAAACTTGCAATGAATGATACTTTCAATCAAGAATTGGTACGTGAACGTGAATATGATCAAGATGCATTGAACCAATCAGTTTGAACGAATGTACCACTGTTGTACCCCCAACAGAAGGAAGTGCACGATACGTTAATGAAGGCAGTTGATGATAGAAATGGTGGCTTACTTTCCTCAATGCGCCCGGTGGAACTGGGAAGATATCTAACGACAACAAAACGAAAAATGTTGGATATCACAAGGTGCAATCAAGGAAATCGACCCGAGTGCAACCCACCCAGTAAATAGTTTTAACAGAAAGTAGTACAATAATGACACGTGAATCATTTCGATTCGCTATGCAAATATATTGCTGCCACGTGAATTAATTCTTAATTTCTTAATTCATTTTGAGTATTAATTTTAACTAAAAAAAAAAAAAAATTAATTCAGCTAATAAGTTAACACAACTGTTATTGATTCTTAGGCGGTACGAAGTTCGCCGGGTCAGCTAGTAATCTATAAAACAAAAACAGACTTAATAACAAAATGTATTCGCGATATCCATTGATATATGATTATAGCCTAGAACTTTACCAACTTTTACGACCTGACTCTGGAAGTTACAGAATGTTATTATTTATTGAAGGTATTAGATCATGTACAGCTTAGTACAACACCAATAAACGAAGTTACTTTAATAAAGATAACAAAAGTATTTTAATTTTTAAATAGGGAGTACCCCGTAAGCGTTGCTATGTCATTCCACCTTCCCCGCCTACCCTCCCCCTTCTCCCGTTCCCCCGTCGCACCAACCCCCCTCCCGCGTTCCGCATATTCAGTCCCAGTACATTCAGTTTTCAAACAGCTCGCGTGCCACCTATTACGATTTTTTTATTCAAATTTTCATTTTTCACATATTACAAATCATAAATAAAAATCAATCTAATTTGGTACATAACATGGCTACTATTTAAAATATCTATAATTATAAAAATCCATAGACAATTACAAAAAAAAACAGCTGCCTGCTAAATTCACATCCACAAAAGCCAAAAGGAACCGATCGTGGTAGAAAAATACAGTCTGTCAAATAAGAGTAGAAAAAATAGGAGGGCGCCACTGTTGATCAAATGGCAATACTAAAAATACAACACAAGGTGGTAATCTAAAGCTGTGTAACCTACATTTGTTGTAAAAAATCAAAAACACATAAAAGTGGGAAAAATATTTTTTTATTGCAATTTTGATATCTACCGATCTCAAATCTCATTATAATTGCATATAGGTATATTATACCTTTGCAATTTTTGTTAATACAAAGAGGAATAGCGATATTATAGTAAAATAAATAGTACAGTTGGAAATTGCTCACATTTATTTAATACTAGCTGATCCCGGCATGCGTTGCTATGCCATTTAATAAAGAAATTGTTTCTCCCTGAGTGTCCTTTCCCATTCGTCCTGTTCCCCTTCCGCCTCCCCGTCTTCTCCTGCGTCCTCTTCCCCTCTCGCGTTCCCACTCCGTCACCTCCATCTTCCCTCTCCCCACTCCACTCCCCCCCCCTTCCCCGTCCCGCGAATCCCCCTCCCGAGTTCCCCTCTCCCCTCACAGGTCCCCCTCCCCCTTCCCGCGTTCCCCTTCCGCCTTCCCTCTTCCATTTCCCGCCTGCTTCCGCGTTCCATATATTCAATCCCAGTACATTCAGTTTTTAAACAGCCCACGTGCCACGTTTTACAATTTTTATTCAAATTACCATTTTTCATGTATATTAAATTTGGTACCTAACATAGGTACCTATTTAAAATATCTAAAATTCTTGATTCGATTCAAACTATTAGGGGAGTACCTACTTTAAATAAATTTTTCAACTTTTCAAAAATAGAATCCTGATTGAACAATCATTCATTGTTTTGCAAAATGTCATTCTCAAATACGCGAACTGTCAAACGCGCGATGTTTTCTGTAATTACCTAATTTTCTGCGCAATTTTCTTAATTTTTCTCTCCGTAAGAACCATCCTCGAACTTCAAGGAATATTCTAAAAAAAGAATTAGCGAAATCGGTTCAGCTGCTCTCGAGATTTGCGCTTACCAACAAATTTAGCGATTCATTTTTATATTATAGAAGACTAGCTTAAGAAGCCAGCGTTGCCCGGTTTTTAGATCATGTCTCCAATTTTAGATCTGAATATGTTTAACTTATTCAGACCTAAAAGTAGTGTAACCACTCACCATTAGTGATTCTTACTTTCCTGTTAAATTCAAATTTATGTTATATTAATTGACGACCTCCGTAGTCCAGTGGCTAAGACTCTTGACTCACATTCCGGAGGTCGCGGGTTCGAACCCGGCATGCGCAAATAAATTTTATTTCATTAATTTGTGTTATTTCACAATTAATTCATTTAAAATAATATATAGTATATTTGCGGCATGTTCCAGAGTGGAAGATACTATTAGTATCGCCCTGGTGTAAGACCACCATTCAGAATCGAAACGTTGCTTGAAAATGGTTTTAGCCGTGTTTAGTGACCAGATCTGAATAGCCAGGTACTTCCCAACCTTCCTCTTCCCCACCTCCTTCCCCTCCCCACTACCTTCAGCCTCACAACATACCCCATTTGGGGATGCCATAGTCTCACTGGCTCCAGACGGGAGCAGTTGAGATTCTTGTGCGGTATTCACTGTAAAAAAAAAAAAATGAAAGCAAATCACTTTATAAAACGTAATTTAATCAAATTTATAAGATACCTTAACAACAGTGCTTCTTCGAATTAATATTTTTTTCTTTAAGAACAAAAAGGTTTTTTAAATGTGACTTACAGTGTTTTATTCATTCAGTGTCATTGCGATTTGAAAGAATATTTGGCAGTTAAATTGGTGTTGCCAGCCTACAACTTTTGTAGTTCAATTTTTAATATTTTCTACTCTTAATTGATAGACTCTACAGTGGACGGAATGTTGGTTTGTAACCGCCTCGGTTATAAACAGTTGGTTAATGGTTTTCTTTTCTATTTTTATATTTGTTTTTGTTATTGGAAGTTTGGAAACTTTTCACCGTGAAAAATTTTTAGCGTGGAAAATAATATTTTATGAAAAAATTTTATCTGGAAAAATTCGAAAAATTTGTCGGGAAATAGGTCAGGAATTTTTTAAAGACATTAATCTTTTGTTATTATCAGTTTGGAAATGTTCCATTTTGGGTAATTTTTATTTTTCTGAAAAAATTCTTCCGAGAAATTTTTATAAAAAACATTTAACTTTTTGATTTTGTTATGCGAAGTTTGTTAATTTTATAAATGGGTCGGAAAGTTGTATTGAAGTTTTTAAAGTTGAGAAATTCCATGTTTTTAATTATCTTTTAGGGAACGTGGGTTAAAAATTGCAAAAAGTTGGTCGTAGTATGGGTTAGTTCCCTTATAGATATTTTCTCATCGGAGAGGGGAGGGGTGCGTGAAATAATATTCAGTTTCTTGTTCTGGCCTACATAATATTTCCCGCGCAAAATAATGTAAATTGGGAGCTTCTGCACAATCAGAAACAGAGCACCCAATTTTGGCATCATCTTATTGTACAATAATAAATTTAAATTTGGGAGGCGTGTATGGATACCGCCGCCCCGGGATCCTTTTATTGTATAACCAAGACCTCTGCCGTCGGTCACCCCAAGTGGTTCGCAAAGTTTTGTGTATCGCAGAGAAGAATGGATTCATACGTATGTCATTCCTGAACACACTGAACCGCAGATTCCTACCCACTCCATACCTTATTCCTTCCCAGAACTTCTCCTCTCCTTCCTTTCCTAAAAAATCCCTCCACACAGTATCCACAAAGATGACATAGACCCGGAGGAGAATTAATTTCCTCGGGGCCTCCTGTATGGAACTAACGAACGCCTGTGTGAAACCTTCAGAAAACTGAAGTAGACAAGAGTGGGGAGGCTACGAAGCACCGCACAAAGAGGAGACCGATTATTCCATCCATTTCGCAGACTAAATCCTATAGATGTGTATGTTTGTTTCTTTTTGGTATCGCTTTTTCTTTTCATCGAGAAATTCCCGAACTATTTCCCGACAAGTTTCCTCAAGAAATTTTTACAGAAAAATATAATTTTCCATGATAAAAAATTTCCTATCATGTTGCCAACCCTGTTTTCCACCTAGGAGTGAGTTGTACAGAGCTAGATGGGTTATGATCATTCGCAGTAATTATTAGTGATTAGTGTTAGTACTCTTGGCTACTGACTGTAGGCACTGAGGCAGTACCGGTACAGTTCAGCAACAGTCGCTTCTCCGTCCTTTGTCAGCGCGCCGCGTAGTGTCACATCTTTTACAAACCGCTTTGTTTTCAAACTAAATTCATGCATTTTTGTGCATTATCGCCTTTTCTTTGTCTTTTACCGTCAAACATATTTAATTTTACGAACATTTTTAGTTTAATCATAATTTTGTATTGTGAAGTGGTATTCGAAAATTGTTATCGTAATTAATTAATACAGGTTTTATAATACTCTATTAGAAGTGTTATCGTATTAATACAGGTTTTATAATATTCTATTACAAGTGTTATCGTGCATAGTTTACAAGTTATGTGCAATATTTTAGATTTTTTTGAAGTGAAAACTTCTTTAGCACCGCTGTGATTTGAAATTCGATGATTTGAAAAATATCGACACTAAAAAGAGACAAAAACTCATATCTATAGGATTTAGCCTACAAGAGAATGATCTAGTATAATCAGTCTTCTCTTTGTGCGGTGCTTTGTAGCCTACCGGTGTCTTCTTTGTGCGGTGCTTCGTAGCCTCCCCACTCTTGTCTAATTTAGTTTTCTGAAGGTTTCACTTCTACCACATGTGATTGCAAACTCTGTATTTTTATTAAAACATGTCTTTAATACACTATTACAACTATTATCGTACATATAAGCGCTAGTTCATTTTTAGTTACATTTTTGGTAATTGTTCTACTAATTGCCACACTTTTAGACACAGATTATGGTACCTACTTCATTTTAAAAGTACTACAAATAATAGTTTTTTAGGTACCTACACAGAGTAGGTTATTAGATTCTTAGTTTGGGTCTTAGTCTTAATAATACTTTTTTAGTTTACCCAAACTAAGAACCTAATGACCTATTCTGTGTAGGTACCTAAAAATTATTATTTGTACTTACGTAGTTTGAAACGAAACTTCGCAATTGAATAAAAATGAAAATTGAGTGCATCTTTTACCATCTATCCACACGTCATTAATAATTAGTTGTTATTAGTATATCCTAGTGAGACAGGCATCAAAAAAACACAATGCACATATACTTTTTTTAGATAAATAAATAAAAAATAAATAAAGTTGTTTCTTGAAGTAATTAGGTTGAAATGTAGTGTAATTTCCAGAAAGTGCGGCGGTTAGTGAAATATTAACCACATTTTTTTAATTCAGTAAGTTTCCATTTACCGGCATTAAAGTTTGGCTTGTACTATACCTACTTATTAATACGAAAATGATCACCACCATTACAGTTTTGTCTTATAAACAAATGATACAGTAAACCGACATGTCTGTGCAGGCATCAAATTTTTCGTGTTAATTTCCTCCTTTCTGCGATAAAACTATCTACAACGCCCGTGCAAGTTTACAAACTTAAATTTGTCGCTTTTCAATGTACATTGTTAAGTTGTGTCGGTTTAACCTTGGCAAGTCATTGTACGTGTGCACCGTTTATTTATACCACTTGAATTATAGAATTATTATTTAAGTGAATAAGCTATTTTATAACACGCATTGTGCTACTAGAATTGTTGCCGAACACACTTAAGTTTTTTTTTACTGTTTTGTGGGTATACTACACATAATGAAAATTATACTGAAAGTTCCTGTAAGAACTAGCACTGACGAAATCTTCAACAATCTTAACATCATGTCAATTAAATAACTATATTCTAAAACTATACTCATTTACATTCATAAGTACAAAACCCAAGAAATAACAACTAATTCGTACATTAGAAACACTAGATCTCATGGTCAAAAATTTATCCAACAAGTAACTACTAACACAACATTTGGGCAAAAAAGCTTCTTATATTATGGCATTAAACTCTACAATAAAATACCACTCTCACTCAAAAACCTCAACATTGTAACATTTAAATTTCAAATAAAAAGCTGGATACTAAATATAGGGAGATCAGAAATAGAAAATATACTGATATCAAATACAGACTAAAACCAAATCTAGTAAACTGAATTATAAAAAAAACCACTATCTTATTTAGGTACTTTATAATTGTTTAAAAAAAATTCTACATGATATATGTTACGTCTAATTCATATTAATTTCTTATAATTAAGTTATAATATGTAAATGAAATCCTCAGCACGGGAGATCCCAGTGAGGATATCATTATCTCTACTGTTACTAAGAAATGAAGACAATAAATCATTATGAAGACAATAAATCGTTATAAAAACGTATTAATCCATGAATACTCAATTAATCATGTACCGTTGTCTATCAAATTCGAAAGTAAGGACCTTGGGGTTATACTTGATAGTAAACTGAATTTCAACAAACATATCGACCATATAGTCACTAATGCATCTTCTATGCTTGGTTTCATAATCCGCTCCTGTAAACAATTTAAAGACCTTACTACTTTCAAAACACTGTATTTCTCATATGTTCGTAGTATTCTTGAATACGCATCTCAGGTGTGGAACCCAGGCTATGCAGTGCACAAAAATAGAATTGAAAGCGTTCAAAATAGATTTTTAAGGTACCTCAATTTCCGCTCTTTTCGATCTCATCTTAGTAATGAAGACTCTGCAAAGTTCTTCAAAATACAAACGTTAACTTGTCGAAGAAACATAGCAGATTCGGTAATGTTATTTAAAATTACACATAACTTAATCGATTGTCCTGATCTTCTTCAACGCCTATCATTCCATGTTCCAAATCGCAACAGCAGGCAGTCGCTTACCTTTAATCTCCCTCTTTGCAAGACCAATTCCAAACAGAACTCATTTATCTACAGATCCACACACTCATTTAACTCAACATTGACATTTTTAACTCAACTTTACGTGACATAAAACGAAAACTCAGCAAGCACCATGACTCAAACTAGAAAGTTCAATCCCTACATATATTCCCGTCCTTTGCCTCTTAATCCTATTCCTATGTTCCTCCTCACTCCCCCCCCCTTTTTATATTTTGTAACTAAAAATAAAACTTACATATCACACTTTATTATTATAACTATCATCAGTGGAAAGTTCATAATTGGCATAAATAACATCCTATTATTTTATTATTCTGTAATATCTGATTTGCTGTCAACTTTCTCCAAAAAAAAAAAAAAATTATTATCATTATCAAATAAGTGCTGTAGTTTGAAACTTACATTCCGGAAAATTATTTAGTAAGTCTAAACACATAGTTTCGTGGGGTAATTGCTACATCTAGGTAACTCTATAATCAGCATTTTTAAGTTACACATTAAAAGCATAACTCAATTTCCTCGTCTATGAATGCTACAAACAGAAAAGTCGTAAAGCATCGGAATCATCAAGTTTTTTAAATATGTTTTTGTGGGAATCATAATTAGGTAATTCTAGTTACTACAAATGTGTGCATATATGTGTATGTATGTATGTATTTTTATACACATATGTATGTATATATACATATTATGTATGTATGTGTAAGTTTATGTATATGTACCCGTCTCAGAACAGACTTGGTCTAGTGAGGCGGGTTACTTAATTGTTTGTACAATTATTAAAATAAACGCCCGGGTTGCCGGCATTAAAAAGAAAGTGTTTTTCCACGTTTCAATTAGGCAACTAGAATTAGCTGGTTTTAGCACTAACATTTGTGGAATTGCTTAAGTAAGGGCCCGCAACCCGGATTTGTACCGATTTATTACATATGTCCCTTAAACATGGTAAGTTTTAAAGCTCTCTTAAAAAAAAAAGTTATTCTTGAAGATAATATCTAGACTTTGCCCGCGCCGAAACGCAAATTATATAAAATTCCCTCGATAGAAAAAAATCGCAAAGCATGCTCCAAAAATTATTATTAACACGTTTGTTTCAGTTACACGGTGTTTGTGGTCACATATTTTATGAAAATTTTTATGCGTATTAGGTAGGTATGAGAATAGGTCGTAAAGTATATTTTATACCGCTAGGTGATTAAGGGTGTCCCTATCCAGATTTTTTTCTATTTTTTTTTATTTGGCATCAAAAAATACATATAACCTCAAATTTTCACCGTCCTACCCCCACCCCCCCCAGTTTTTAATCGCGATTTTAGTATTTTTGTATGAACAAATTTAACCGTCGTTCGTATTGAACGAAATTATTCATGTTGTTGAATGACAGATGGCGCTACGTCCTACGTAACTTTCATCTACACATGCGCAAGTCCGAGAAGCGTCGCGTCATTTTGACATTTCATTAAAAATATCGTACACTCAATTGCTCTTCGAAATTAATATTGATTTTCTTTATTTTATTTTCCTACTTTAGGATAAGAAATATATTACTTTTTTGCACTTTGCGTTTTATGGGGGGGGGGGAGGGGAGGCGGTAGGAGATTAAGAGAAACCCATCCCACCCCATCCCATCGACCGCGACTGCCATAAAAATATTTTCCCTATCCCATTACGCCCCCTCCGTTGTGGCAACCCTGCCCTATCGTGGCATCCCGTTACGCCCCCTCTGTTGTGACAAATGTAACCCTGTTTTGCATGACAACCGCTGTTTCGGATTCACGAGTTAGGGGGCGCTAGAAATAAAAATATTCTCAAAGTGGGCGGTGGACAAAAAAAGTTTGAGGATCTATGATCTCTAGGATTTAGCCTGCGAATTAATGAGATAGTGTAATCGGTGTCCTCTTTGTGCGGTGCATCGAAGTCTGTGTGCGGTGCTTTCTAGAATAAAATGTAAAATAATTTTTAAACATAAACTAACTAACTAACCATTCACGCCGTTTCCCCGCAGGGGTAGGCAGAGAGGACAGACCGCCAAACTCGATCTTGGCACACACTCCTTGCTTCGTTCACATTCATACATCGTCTCATACATGCTCTTCTATTATTCCGACTTTTCACATGGCCCGACTCAAGTATCTGATTCACTTGGTTGTGCCATGTCTTCCTCGGGCGTCCCCGACTTCTTCTCCCATTTACATTTGCGTCATATATTCTCCTTACACTCCTTTCCTCGTTCATTAGCTCTACATGCCCAAACCATCTTAGCGTCCCTTTCTTAATCTTACTCATTACGCTTACATCAGCCTTGCAAACATGGTAACAATATTATAATAAATAGATCCTACAATTATCCTACTTTTGACACTCTGCATTCGTCTCATTCTCTCCAAGTTTAGTTTTCTGAAGGTTTCACTTCTACCGCGGTGAACTGCACAGTTGCACACATGATTTTGGTTTGACATTTGTGTGAGTTTTTTTTTCTATCCAAATACGCATGAATGACTTAGTTTACCCAAACTAACAAATGAGATCCCTGAGGCGTATGTGTGGTAAAACCATGTATGATCGTGTGACAAATGTGGAGATCCGCAAAGAATGTAAGGCTGATGTAAGCATAATGAGTAAGATCAAGAAAGGGACCCTAAGATGGTTTTTGCATGTAGAGCGAATGAAAGAAGAAAATAGTGTGAGAAGAATATATGACGCAAATGTGAATGGTAGAAGAAGTCGGGATGCCCGAGGAAGACATGGCACGATCAAGTGAATCAGATACTTGAGACGGGCCATGTGAAAAGTCAGAATAATAGAAGAGTATGTACGAATGTGAGTGAGGCAAAGAGTGTGTGCCAAGATGGAGTTGTTTGGCGGTCCGTTTCTCTGCCTACCCCTGCGGGAAACGGCGTGATGATTAGTTAGGGAACGTACCCATACTACGTGACCAACTTTTTGCAATTTTTAACCACCCCCTCCCCCGGTGACCAAAATCCTAAGCAACCCGCCGCTCATTTGTATGGAGCGTGACATTTTGAAGACCCCCCCCCCCCCTAAACGTGTCACGTAGTATGGGTACGTTCCCTTAGTTAGTTAAACTAAAACGGCCGCTGTTACCAACTTTTCAATCATTATCTAAGTTCTAATCTTAGTTTTTGATTAGCCAAGCGATTTTTAAGCATTTTGTAGGGAACGTTCGATTTGCGTTGTTACCAATCATTTTATCGTTGAAAATCTTAAGTGGCCCCACACACTACCGCACACTACCATAGACAATAAAATGACGTCAAATTAAAAACTTTCTATGTTAAATTAATATTAAAGAGTTAATTATTGTAGCTCTTATTAATACACATTATTTCTTTTAAATACCGTTATTCATAAACTGGTATTTCATATTTTTTAAACAAACATATATCCTAATATAATAAAAATAAAGTGACCACTTTGACTTGAACGGTACACAATCGGTAATCCCCATTTGATTTGGCGGATCGGCGTAAGTTTTTTCTCCGTGCGTTAGCAAGTAAACAAACTTTTTAAAATGGAAAATAAAATAAAACGTGCCAAGAATTTTACGTCAAATGATAAGATGAGGCTAGTAGAGCTGATAACAGCATCGCCGGTACTGTTATCGAAGTCAACGGGCGGTCCCAATTACATATTAAACACGAGATTAAAGGATGCCGCTTGGAACCAAATTTTGACACAATACAACAGCGGAAGCTCATCTCAACGGTATGTGATTTATCTTATATAATATTGTTCTTCTTCAAATTCATATGAAATTAACAAGCTGATAAAATTGACTGTCACTTTGTCCCTCAATTCTGTTTCGTGCCTCGTGTTTTGAAAACAAATGGTATGGGCACGTTCGAATGAGAATATATATCATGACGCGAATGTGAATGATAGAATGCCCGAAGAAGACATGGTACGATCAAGTGAACCAGATACTTGAGTCGGGCCATGTCAAGAGTCATAATAACCAAAGTGAGTATGAGACGATGCTTGAATGTCAATGAGGCCAAATTGTTTCTTCTAATCTTTTAAATCATTGCAGATCCCTCGTGGCTCTAAAAAAGGCATGGGACAACCTAAAGAGAGAAGCCCGAATGCAAAGGGCAAGCGTCCGTTGCCATGTATTTGGTACTGGGGGGGGCCCCAGCCAAGATATTGAGGACCCTGTGCTGCTGAAGGTGGAAGCAGCACTCGGAATAAGTTCTTCCGGGCTGGGAAGCCAGTAAGTTTGAATGTTTTTATTTTTAACTCTATTTTATTGGCCATTACATAAGAATATTAAACATTATATAGTATTATACATAAATGAACTGCCTCAGTAATAATCAGATTTGGTGGTTAGTACCAGATTGTGTATGTTACTTGTTGCTTGCTAAATATTATATGGTTTTTCTCTCAAGTCCTTCTATTGTATTTTGAAAGGTTGGATTCAAATACTCCTACTGTGAGAGAGCCAGACAACGCAGCCAACTGGATACCCTTTACAGAGCAGCATCAGCAACTGGAACAGCATCAAGTAGAGACTGACGACTGGTCATTGGTAATTTTAATTTAATTTATACTGACTCTCAATCAAATTGAAGGATAAGATATATAATACTGTATATACATAGATAGCAAAGAACATATTCAAAACAAATTTATAAAATATCTTACATTCAAATTCAACAATAACTTTGAATGTACATTTCAAACTTTGCAACAAAGGCGAGCAATAGCTGATTTAACATTTATACACAGAATTTCAAATAATAACATCAACTGTACTGAACTTCTTTCCCTAATTAATTTTAACATACCATTAAAAAGTACACGCCACACAGAACTATTCCACACGCTGAATTACAAAACAATGCAACAACTAATTCGCCAATTAACCATGCTTTTCATATGTTAAATAATATTTGCCTAAACTGTAACATAGACATTTTCTCTGATTCACTGCCCAAATTTAAAAAGAGCACCATGTCAATAATATAAGCAGCTCAATGCACATCCATATCCCTTCCCACGTCACCACTTCTCACATCTACAAACATACTCACACATAAAACACACACATCTACCCATTACGCACATCACCCGATAATTAATAAATATACATACCATAAATAAAACACTACAGAGAAACATATCATAGGTACCAACCATGAAATATTGTTAATATCTGTAAATTTTCTCACCCCTGTAATCAATGTACTATTATAAATTAATAAATATGTCAGTTGTATTTGAATTTTGTTGATACATATTCTTATCTTTTGTTTAGGAAGAAAACCCGATTTTCACAGTTCCCGAGATGGTTCCTGTCCCCCCATTAACCCTTCAGAGTCCCGTGATGTCGGCACCAGCTGTCCCCCCACTGCCATCTGAGAGTCCAGTGACGTCCGCACTGGCTGTCCCCCCTTCAGTTCCTAGGAAGGCGTTCAAGAGGCGGCTGTGTTTGAAGAAAACAGTAAAGGATTCTCTCCTCACTGATTTGCAAAAAATTGCAGCCGCCAAGCTTGAAGCGGAAGGAAACAGAATCAAGGACATGCAAGACATGGAGGCGAAGGCAAAGGCCCAAGCAGATGTCACAATGGAACTACTTACTACGCAAGCCGCCCAAGCCAAAAAACAACTGGAAATGTTAGAAGAGGAGAGACTCGGAAAGAAAGAGGAGAGGCTCGCGAAGGCAGCTGAATCGGCCATTCGGCAAGAAATATTAAAAGAACAACTGGTGATTGCAAGGTTGGAGAGGGAAGCCAAGGAGATTAGCCTAAAGAAATTACAAAGTGGTAATTGTTTTGTTTACTTATTATTTTTATTTAAATATTCATCAATCTTAACATCATGTCCATTAAACCATTCTACTCTAAAGCAATACTTATTTATATTAAATATAGAAAACACAAGAAATAACAAGTAACACACATAATAGATCTCAGGGTCAAAAATATACCTATCAAGCGACAACGAGTAGTTCTCATACATACATATTATTTGCAATAATGTCTCTTGTTAAATTTGCAATGTTCCCCGCATTGTTTAACTCTGCCACATTGTTTGGAACATCGTCAACGCCGTTGATCCAATCTTGTGGATGTTCCTCCCCACGATTGATACATATGTTGTGAAGAACTCCACATGCGACTATGACTGCCAATGTGGTGTTAAGGTTTAGTCGCAGGCCATTTGATAATACAGGAAATCTCCTTTTCCATAAACCATATTGTCGTTCCACAACGTTTCTGGTTTTTATGTGTATCTCGTTGTATTTTTGTTGGACAGGTGTTTCAGGATTCCTATACGGTGTCATGAGATACGTCTGAAATAAAATATTAATATGTTTGTAATAATATTATACTGTTTTCTTTTTCAGAATGTCCTTAAAATCGAGCAACTGGAGCACCTGCAAACGGTGCGTGTTGAGATGTGCTTTCTTCATTTAATAATTTTATATAACTTTGTATGTTTTTAAACTTTTTTTACATTTCACATTGCCCAATAACGTTTTTGTAATAATTAAATTAGCGCCATCTGTGAACGCAGAGATTATAACGTACATTCTTTACTGATTTTTTAAGTTAAGTTAAGGAAAATCTTGTTTGAAAGTCATTAAAACTATGTAAACACTGAACCCAGTATTTTAAAAGTTATGTTATGCAAATGTCTTGTTTAAAAGTCATTAATTAACTTTTTCTTACATTCCACGTTACCAAATAAAAATTTTGTCGTAATTAAATTAGCGCCATCTGTGAACGGAGAGATTATAACGTACATTCCGTACTGATTTTTCAAGTTATTAGAAAAAACTTGTTTGAAAGTAATGACTAAGTTTTAATGAAAACTTTGTAAACACTGAACACAGTATTTTAAAAGTTATGTTATGCAAAATGTCTTGTTTAAAAGTCATTAATTAAATTTTTCTTACATTCCACATTGCTAAATAACTTTTTTGTAATAGTTAAATTATGAAAAGAGATTATAACGTACGTTCCTTGCTGATTTTTCAAGTTATGTTATGAAAATGTCTTATTTGAAAGTCAAAAACTATGAAGACACTGAACACATTATTTTTAATGTTATTTTATGCAAATATCTTGTTTAAAAGTCATTAAAACTATATAAAAACTGAACACAGTATTTTTTTCAATTATTTCCGGCTTTACCCTTCAAGGATGTTACAGGCCATCATTTAAAATAACAGAGAAAAGGAAAGGTGAATTTAAATATATTAATTTTATTTAAATGTGCACAATTATTGGATAACCAACACCTCTGCCATAGGTCACCCCAAGTGGTTCGCTACGTTTGGTGATTTAGCAGGGGTGCCCGGGTTCATGGGGTGAGGTTTGTCTAGGTCTTGGAGGCGGATGACCAGGACACGCTGAACCCAAGATTCCTACCCACCACTTAAACCCCTTTCCTTCCCAGAACTCTCCTCTCCTTCCTTTCCTTAAAAAAAACCCTCCACACAGCATCATAGGGGAGCATAAAGATGACGTAGGCCCTGAGGGAAATTATGTTCCTCAGGGCCTCCTGTGTGGAGCTCATGTAAAAAAAAAAAATTCAGAATTGTATGGAAGATTGGATTCGAGTTCAGACTTTAGAAGAGATGAGATGTCAAATGGGGGAGGCAATTTTAAATAATGCTTGATAGAAGAGAGGATATTTATTTAGAGAGCGACAATCAAAAAATATGTGATCTAGTTTCCACGTCTAAACCACAGAATGTACAATCTGAGTAGTCAAGGATGTGAATTTTAAAAAGGTGAGAAGCAATGGAACAATTTACTGATGTTATACAAATATCTTATTTGATTAAAACATTAAAGTTGTGTGTTTAATACCTTTAATGGATATCCGCTGTCTCCTACGAGTACCCCATTTGGGTATTGGCCTGTCTCAAACATCGCTTTGGCGCGGCAACCTTGAAAAATGAGTGAGTCATGCGTAGATCCTGGCCAATTGGCTACTATGTCCCTGATCCTCATTTTCGCATCTGATATTGTTTGAACATTTATCGAGAAGTATCCCTTCCGATTTCGGAAAGTTTCAGCTTCGGGCCCGCCTGTTGGAGAAAGTAGATGGTTAACACAATACATACTTATACTTATTTGTTACTGTATAGAAAACAATGCAGGCACAACCAATACATGTATTGGTTTATTTATGTGTAACATGTTTGGCACTTACCAACGGATTGGATTTTGATATGAGTGCAATCAATCGCACCTATCACGTTAGGGAATCCTGCAACTTCGTAAAACTCCCTCTTCACAATCTCCACCTCCTGTCCTACTGGCAATTGAATGTGAAGAGGTCTCAAGCTCGCCAAGGCGTAAGACACTTTTTTTACTATCTTGCTGGTGGTAGATGGACTTATTTTGAAGAAGTCTCCATTTGTGATATGGAAGCTCCCCGTCGCATAAAAGCGTAATGCTATCAGCAACTGATTGCACGGTAAAATTGGGCAGTTCCTAAAAAGAAATAAGGTATAATAATATTAAATTGATAGAATAGAAAGGTTTTCAGATCTGACGAGAGGTAAGGGCAAAATATTTCGCATATTGATCGCAAAAATGACACTTGCGTAAATAAAAACTTACCTTTCGCTTGTATAAGTTAGGTTCTCCTCAATTTGGTTTAAAATATAAAAAAAACATGTTTTCGTCATACGAAAACGATCAAAAAAATCTTTGTCGTTTAGTTCGATGTAATCCACATCCACACCCTGTCGCCGCCTGTATAACCCGATGTTTTCATCGATTACTTCCGCCCATTCCGCAATATCTATTATGTCTAAAATGTCTAAAACTTCTCTATCCATTTTATTATAACGACAATAACTGACAAATGCAACACAAAAAACTGAAAGGAGCGCGAACCCGACTGTCATTTGTCAGAGTGACATTTGATCATTCGCGGCATATTCGCGGTATTTTTTCACTCTGTGGACACTTTTTATAACTAGTACTTTCCTTAGATTTATGCTTAGATAGCTAATCCAGTAGTCCGGCTGGCTTAGACTAAGCGGCTTGCTTAAGCGATGTTTGTGTGTTGGTAACAGCGTATTGTGCATTTAAGCAGTGAGGAACCTTAGATTTAGCTTAGAAGTTGATTAGTAGGATTGGTAACAACGGCCGTAAGAAGCTAAGAATCTATTTGGTGCCTGTAAATTGTTGTTTCTTGTTTGTAGTCATTGTTAAAACTGAGTATAATTTCCTTAAGGCGATCCAATAGTTCAGGAAAAAATCGAAATCGGAATTCACGCCCTTTATGGGAGGAGTTTAAAAATACTTGAGAAAAGGCTTTTGGAAAGGTTGGATAAGGTATTTGATATTTTTTTTACATGTGATTTCGTAAAGTCCTGTAAAAATATTAATTCCTCTTTTATGAATTGTTTATTGTAATAAAACTGAAATTTAAAATTTATTTCACGAAACTAAGCGACGCGGAGTCACACGTCTGTTTCCCGCTCCTGTCGGGGCGTGACTGATACGAAATAGGTGTGCCCACTGCATGGTTCTTGTGCCCATGCCATAAGGGTCACTTCAAATTCATAGAGTGCGGGCCGTATTGATTGACGTCAAAAATAACAACGAGAAAATGCATATTTTATTTTATTTTGTGAAGTTTGGGCGTAAATATATTTTTTTTGCGATTATTATAAAATAAACTGAATTTGCCACATTATACAATAAAACCATATCCGAAAAGGGGTTTATAAATAGGAGAGTTTGAACTTGAAAATGTTTTTTATAGACCTTATACTTTATTTTTTTATAGGCTTATTAAAAGACTTATAAAAAAAATGACTGATCTTTTTAAGGGCCACGGTATGTTCTACACGTATGTATTTAATTGAAGCATCCATAATACTTCTAAGCGATCAAATTTTCAAAACAAAAATACATGATTTTGTATGATTTTGCATTATTTACTATGGCCTCATCTTAATCTGTATCTAAAAGTGCGGCGGTTAGTAGAATAATTACCATGTTTTCTGTTGTATTATTTTTACGTAACTGGAGTCATTTGAAATAATGCGCTATATTAAGATGAAGTCATAGTAAATAATGCAAAATCATATGTTTTTGTTTTGAAAATTTGATCGCTTAGAAGTATTATAGATGCTTTAATTAAATACTGCGTGTAGAACATACCTTGGTCCTTAAAAATGTCGGTCATTTTTTTTATAAGTTTTTTAATAAGCCTATAAAAAAATAAAGTATGAGGTCTAAAAAACACACTTTCAAGTCCAAACTCTCCTATTTATAAACCCCTTTTCGGATATGGTTTTATTGTGTAATGTGGCAAATTCAGTTTATTTTATAATAATCGTAAAAAAAGTTGATATTTACACCCAATCTTCCCAAAATAAAATAAAATATGCATTTTCGCGTTGATATTTTACAATACGGCCGCTAGTCGACGAATTCGGTTATTCAAAGTGACCCCTATGGCGTCCACCGAAGAACTACTGTCCACGGCATAGTAGTGAACTAGTGGATCGCCTTAACTTCAAAAAATTTAAAATATGTGTGGGTTCTGTACCCAAATGACCTTACTCGATTCATATCTGCTAAAAATGAGTCGCGTATAACTTATAACAAACTGTTGACTAAGACAGATATTTTACTTTTTTGTATAGTTAGTTTAATGCTATGAAAATATCTGCCAATATTGAATACGTGACGTTCATGTCTTATTATTAGATCGAAAGTGTTTTTATTACGTGTAATAAATGTGATAAAATTGATGATGTGATAATCTTTACTTCAATATTCCAAAGAATATACAAACCTAATAAAATACCGAGGTATTTATTCCATTAACCGCCGCTCATTTAAGCGGAGACCCGACACTGCCCCCCCGGACAAGATATCTCTACATATTATAAATTAAAGTCCTCCGCCGCGTCGGTCTGTCTGTTCGTGATAAACTCTAAAACTACTGAATGGATTTTCATGCGGTTTTCACCAATATATAGAGTGATTCATAAGGAAGGTATAGGTATATAATTTGTCAGGGTTTTGTGTAAATTGGTTGAAATATCTTCTTCTTCTATATATTTTTATAAATAAAAATGAATCGCCAAAATGTATGTACGCGCAGAACTTCCGAACGACTGCACCAAATTGGATAACTCTTTTATTTTTGTGTTCGTTATTGTCAGAACAAGGTTTGTATGAAACTACTGGTGAGCTCTGGCATTATGAAATTTGTATAAAAAAATGCAATAGGTGGCAAGCGAGCTGTTTGAAAACTGAATGTATCGGGACGGAATGTATGGAATGCGAGAGGGGGGAGGGGAACTCGGGTAAGGGGTTCGCGGAAGGGGGGGGGAACCAGGGAGGGGGGAGGGGAACTCTAGAGGGGGGTTCGCGGGACGGGGGGGAGAGTGGAGTGGGGGAGAGGGAAGGTGGAGGAGGCAGAGTTGGAACGCGAGAGGGGAAGGGGATGCGGGAGAGGAAGAGGAGGCCGAAGGGGAACGGGATGAATGGGAAAGGAGACGCAGGGAGAAACAATTTCTCTATTAAATGGCATAGCAACGCATGCCGGGTACCAGCTAGTATAATATATAAAGGAGAACGTCCGTACGTGGTGGACTAGCGGATGGTGTGAATTTGATTTGTATGCAAATTAACAAATGGCGGTGTGAGTTGAAATATTGGGTAACCATCCAGTAGATGGCGTTGTGTTTTGTTAGCAACAGCAAGGCGTGGCCAGGTCAGCTAGTGTACTATAAAATTATATTTTTTTGTGCATTATTTATCAATTTCAAACTTAAAATCGACTTCAAATCGGGTTTCCCTCCCCCCTCCCCTCTCCCGCGAACACATCAAATCCCCAAAGTTTCATCGCGATCGGATGAACGGTTAGCAATGCATAATTTCATGTTGCCTGAACTCACTATTGTATATAGAAACCATCATGGGAACACATCAAATCCCCAAAGTTTCATCGCGATCGGATGAACGGTTAGCAATGCATAATTTCATGTTGCCTGAACTCACTATTGTAAACAGAAACCATCATGGTCCCACATCAAATCCCCAAAGTTTCATCGCGATCGGATGAACGGTTAGCAATGCATAATTTCTGTTGCCTGAACTCACTATTGTATATAGAAACCATCGCGGGCACACATCAAATCCCCAAAGTTTCATCGCGATCGGATGAACGGTTAGCAATGCATAATTTCATGTTGCCTGAACTCATTATTGTATATAGAAACCATCATGGGAACACATCAAATCCCCAAAGTTTCATCGCGATCGGATGAACGGTTAGCAATGCATAATTTCATGTTGCCTGAACTCATTATTGTATATAGAAACCATCATGGGAACACATCAAATCCCCAAAGTTTTATCGCGATCGGATGAACGGTTAGCAATGCATAATTTCATTTTGCCTGAACTCATTATTGTATATAGAAACCATCATGGGAACACATCAAATCCCCAAAGTTTCATCGCGATCGGATGAACGGTTAGCAATGCATAATTTCATGTTGCCTGAACTCATTATTGTATATAGAAACCATCATGGGAACACATCAAATCCCCAAAGTTTCATCGCGATCGGATGAACGGTTAGCAATGCATAATTTCATGTTGCCTGAACTCATTATTGTATATAGAAACCATCATGGGAACACATCAAATCCCCAAAGTTTCATCGCGATCGGATGAACGGTTAGCAATGCATAATTTCATGTTGCCTGAACTCACTATTGTAAATAGAAACCATCATGGGCACACATCAAATCCCCAAAGTTTCATCGCGATCGGATGAACGGTTAGCAATGCATAATTTCATGTTGCCTGAACTCATTATTGTATATAGAAACCATCATGGGAACACATCAAATCCCCAAAGTTTCATCGCGATCGGATGAACGGTTAGCAATGCATAATTTCTGTTGCCTGAACTCACTATTGTATATAGAAACCATCGCGGGCACACATCAAATCCCCAAAGTTTCATCGCGATCGGATGAACGGTTAGCAATGCATAATTTCATGTTGCCTGAACTCATTATTGTATATAGAAACCATCATGGGAACACATCAATTCCCCAAAGTTTCATCGCGATCGGATGAACGGTTAGCAATGCATAATTTCATGTTGCCTGAACTCACTATTGTATATAGAAACCATCGCGGGCACACATCAAATCCCCAAAGTTTCATCGCAATCGGATGAACGGTTAGCAATGCATAATTTCATGTTGCTTGAACTCACTATTGTATATAGAAACCATCGCGGGCACACATCAAATCCCCAAAGTTTCATCGCAATCGGATGAACGGTTAGCAATGCATAATTTCATGTTGCCTGAACTCACTATTGTATATAGAAACCATCGCGGGCACACATCAAATCCCCAAAGTTTCATCGCGATCGGATGAACGGTTAGCAATGCATAATTTCATGTTGCCTGAACTCACTATTGTAAATAGAAACCATCATGGGCACACATCAAATCCCCAAAGTTTCATCGCGATCGGATGAACGGTTAGCAATGCATAATTTCATGTTGCCTGAACTCATTATTGTATATAGAAACCATCATGGGAACACATCAAATCCCCAAAGTTTCATCGCGATCGGATGAACGGTTAGCAATGCATAATTTCTGTTGCCTGAACTCACTATTGTATATAGAAACCATCGCGGGCACACATCAAATCCCCAAAGTTTCATCGCGATCGGATGAACGGTTAGCAATGCATAATTTCATGTTGCCTGAACTCATTATTGTATATAGAAACCATCATGGGAACACATCAATTCCCCAAAGTTTCATCGCGATCGGATGAACGGTTAGCAATGCATAATTTCATGTTGCCTGAACTCACTATTGTATATAGAAACCATCGCGGGCACACATCAAATCCCCAAAGTTTCATCGCAATCGGATGAACGGTTAGCAATGCATAATTTCATGTTGCTTGAACTCACTATTGTATATAGAAACCATCGCGGGCACACATCAAATCCCCAAAGTTTCATCGCAATCGGATGAACGGTTAGCAATGCATAATTTCATGTTGCCTGAACTCACTATTGTATATAGAAACCATCGCGGGCACACATCAAATCCCCAAAGTTTCATCGCAATCGGATGAATGGTTTAGCAACGCATAGCTAACGCATAACGCATTAGCACGACATACACATATATATATATACAAACCCAGAAACAAACATATTTTGATTTTTATATATAGATCTTACCTTCAAATTCAACAATAACTTTGAATGCACATTTCAAACTTTGCAACAAAGGCGAGCAATAGCTGATTTGACATTTATACACAAAATTTTAAAATAATAACATTGACTCTACCGAACTTCTTTCCCTAGTTAATTTTAACATACCATTAAGACGTGTACGCCATACAGATCTATTCCACACGTTTGAATATGTTTTATACTTTATTATTCGGCGGTACATCCTCTCTGCACATCCCTGCGGGTCACTTAGTTATATTTTGTATAATTAGGTATACCGTATTTTCCCTAAACTGCTGCATCTCTATACATAATATTAAATCTTGAATTAGACGCAATATCTTCATGGGCAGATGAGGATAAACTTTTCTTTAATATAAAAAAAATGTCTGACTATGACGTACACGCGTTCGAAAAACCCGATTAAATTTGATAATAAAATAAATGATGAAACATTGTCATCAGTGAAATCCACCATGGACCTCGGGGTTACATTTGATCTAAGACTTACTTTTTCAGATCATTTAGTGGAGTTGACATCACCGTGTTACAAACTTCTTGGATTACACAGGTCTACAAAAAAATAAAAATTGAGAGCTGTTTTGGTTTTTTTGCGTGAATCTTATGTTTATGGGTGTGCTGAATCCGAAAATGACTTTCATTTTGTCACAGAACGTCACGTTTTCTGACAATGTAGGTATCCATGTTAAACAAGTTATCATCTTAAAATAAAAGATAAAAACAAAAAAAATATTATTTATTTATAATTGCATAAAAAACGTATTTTTTATCTAAAATACATTGATTAGTAAGCACTAAACACATTTCTTTTTCCCAGTGAGACTCCTTTTGGTACATTTTCGCTTGTAGGAATCATCTGGAAGGTCTCTCTGAAGCGTCCAACAGTAGTCTGCAATCATTGAGATGTTCAATCTTCCCTGGTACCTTTTTTCTATCTCCTTAATATCTTGGTGAAATCGTTCACCTTGCTCTTCACTCACGTATCCTAAATTTTCTGGAAAGTAGTCTAGGTGGGAATGAAGAAAATGTACTTATAGACTCATTAGGCAACCTAAAGCTTGATATGCTTTTAGCGATTTGTTTGTAGTTAGGGTCTTTGTTATTGCCTAAAAATTCTACCCTCCCCGATCCCTAGTTCCCCTCCCCCCCTCCCTCGAACCCCCTATCCGAGTTCCCCTCCCCCCTCCCACATTCCATACATTCAGTCCCGGTACATACAGTCTTCACAGCTCGCGTGCCACCTATTGCATTTTTTTATACAAATTTCATAATGCCAGAGCTCACCAGTAGTTTTATACAAACCTTGTCTTGACAATAACGAACACAAAAAAAAAGAATTATCCAATTTGGTGCAGTCGTTCAAAAGTTATGCGCGTACATACATTTCTGTGATTCATTTTTATTTAATTAATTAATTAATTTTTCGTAATTCCATGATGCCAGAGCTCACTATTGTATACAGAAACTACGGCGGGCATGCACAAATCATATCCCCAAAGTTTCATCGCAATCGGATGAATGGTTTAGCAATGAAATTTTTATTGCCAGAGCTCACTATTGTATATACTATCTTTATCAGTATATATATATATATATATATATATGTAAATCGTTTTGCAAAATAACCTGACGTTCTGGAATTTTTTGAGTATTTTTCTAGTTTTCAGAACACCTAAATACATAGATATCAGTTGAAAATATCCAGACAGCATTATTTTTGTTGTAGACCTGTGTTATTTGTGATAAGAATAAGTAAACAATTTTCCAAGCCCGAACCAATGACATCGAAGTTCAACTGCATTATAAGATCAATATTAGAATACGCTTCTGCTGTTTGGGCCCCATACCAGCAAAAATACTAGCTGGCCCGACAAACGTTGTTCTGCCATACAAATTATTTGTAGTGAATATTTTGGTTGTTAATGGCCCGCAACCCGGATTTCTACCGATTTATTACATATTTCCCTTAAACACGGTAACTTTTAAAACTCTTAAAAAAATATATGTTATTTTTGAAGATAATATCTAGACTTTGCCCGCTTCGAAACGCAAATTATATAAAGTTCCCTTGATAGAAAAAAATCGCAAAGTATGCTCCAAAAATTATTACAAACACGTTTGTTTCAGTTATTTTACAAGTTATATGTATGAAAAAAATCACAGTGTTTCTTTAAATGCTGTTTAAGATAATGCCCGCGAGATTTTTGCTCTATTTTAAACGAGTCGTGTTTTATTAAACATTTTCGCATCGATTTTGTCGCTGTAAATATTCGCGCTCTCCTCTAACATTCGTAATTTTGTATCTCTCCATCTTCTTCTTTTCGAGCCCGGTTGCAGAGCCTTAAATAAAAAATAAAGAATGTATTGTAAGTGTGGGGATGGGATCTATGACAGAAAGAGAAATGACCGCCGATAAAAGCAAAAAAAACACCAACTAAAGTAGGAAAATGAAATAATTAAAATCAATGTGAATTTCGAAGAGCAATTGAGTGTACGATATTTTTTGTCAGTCCGTCTTTAGCCAACACAAATAAGCTCGATGGTTTGCCCACGCGAGAACATGATGCCGATTGAAATATCAAAATGATGCGACGCTTCTTGTGAAGAATGTCTTGCGCATGTGTGGATGTGGATAAATAATTTCGTTCTGTTTGAAATACGAAAGACGGTTAAATTTGTTCATACAAAAATACTAATACCGCGATTAAAAAATGGGAGGGTGGGGGTAGGCAGGTTAAAATTTGGGGTTATAGGTATTTTTCGATGCCAAATAAAAAATAAAAAAAATTGTCAAAAAAATAGTTTTTTTTTCTGGATAGGGACACCTAATCACCTAGCGGTATGAAATATACTTTAAAACCCATTCTCATACCTACGCCTACGAGTACCAAATATACATAAAAAATTTCATAAAAATCGGTCAAGCCGTTTCGGAGGCGTGCGACCATGAACACCGTGACACGAGATACCTCTATACAACGTGTCCGGAAACTCGTAGTACAAGCGGGAAACTGGTGAATCTACATCACGTAGAGAACCCAAAAAACTTATTTTTTTCGATCTGAGCATTTCGATTTTAATATTATTTTTTTTCTATTTTTCCATTTTTTCGGCAACTAAAGGGTTAAAAAAAAATTTGAGCCCAGTTTACCCTTCGATGCATTTTATAAGACATTACACAGCTGAAATCAACACTCCAGTGAAAAAAAATTCAAATTTAACCAAAAAAAATCCAACTTCGGACTCGAATTACTCGAAAACGAAAGCTCAAATCAAAAAAGTTATATCACAAATCGGCTCCGAATGTGATGTAGATTTACCAGTTTCCCGCTTGTACTACGAGTTTCCGGACACCGTGTATAAGATTGATTAGAGATTTAATAAAGTCTGTGTGTTGTTTTGGTTTTTAGACACATTTAATGCAAAGTAGTGTTCAGGTTATGTGATAGTAATAAAACATTTGAGTGCAAAATGTGTCTGGATTGGTGCTTCCCTGCTGTCACGAGTGATTCAGAAGGTATGTATTCCAACTTAAGACAATTTGCTGTACTTATTCTTATGTACTTTATAAAAGGTTGACTACTTACTATAACATTATACAAGGTGTCCGGAAACTCGAAGTACAAGCGGGAAGTTGGAGACTCCACATCACATTGGGAGTCGATTTTGTGGTATAACTTTTTTTGATTTGAGCTTTCGTTTTCGAGTAAATCGGGTCCGAAGTTGGATTTTTTTTGGATAAATTTGAAAAAATTGTTCACTAGGGGGTTGATTTCAGCTATGTAATGTCTTATAAAATGCATCGAAGGGTAAACCGGGCTCAAAAGTTTTTTTAACCCTTTAGTTGCCGAAAAAATGGAAAAATAGAAAAAAAAATATATTAAAATCGAAATGCTGAGATCGAAAAAAACATTTTTTTTGGGTTCTCTACGTGATGTAGATTCACCAGTTTCCCGCTTGTACTACGAGTTTCCGGACACGTTGTATAAGTCGATCAAGTCAACGAATTCAATATACTTAATGAAGTCAAAGTAGTTTTTATTCAATTTATTTTTAACATAAGCTCCACACAGGAACAGGAGGCCCGAGGAAAACCATTCCCCCAGTAGGTGCTGTCATCTTCGGGGACGCTGTGTGGAGGGTCTTTTTAGGAAAGAAAAGAGAGAAAGTTCTGGGAAGGAAAAATGTAGATGTATGAATCTATTCCTCCCACTGTGGTGCAAGGCGATGTTCCGAGTGACTCCTGCTGGAAGAGGTCAAAAAGTTTTCCATCAACCAGTCCCTCTCGATCCGGTCTGCCACGCAGTTGGTGGGCAGACGCCTCCGCCGCCAAGTTCAGGACCAACCTCACCCCATGAACCCGGGCACCCCTGCTAAGTCACCAAACGTAGCGAACCACTTGGGGTGACCTATGGCAGAGGCGTTGCTTATCCAATAAATGGTTTCCACGGGCGACGTTACCCATACCCATACGCCTCCCAAATTGAAAATATCCTTTAAAAAAAAAATTATTTTTTTTAAAAGAAAGACAAACATTCCCGGGTTACGAATAATCCAACAATATTTGAAAATCTCCTACTACCACCACAGAAAGCCGAAAATGTTGCTTGTGTTGTGATGGAGGACTTAACCAGCAGAGGAATCGAACACGCGACGCTCGGGTGGGACCCAAGCGCTATGCCCACTCAACCACTGACCAGACAAATTACTTATACAACGTGTCCCAAAATTCAACGATAAGCGGGCACCAGGGGTGAGCCTGCTCATGACTCCTCGAGAAAAAAAATATTTATCAATTTTTTTTTACAAATATTTCTCAACATTTTTCAACAACAAAATACCTATTTTGTGCACATAGTAAAAGTGATTGATTACTGTCAACAACAATAATTTATGAAATTTGGTTCTTGTTAAAAAAAATAGGCATATTTTTTTTGTGGCTAGTTTTCCTAGAGTATTATACCATTTTGGAATCTTTATTAGATACGTAAACTTTAAAAAAAAATTTGCCATAGTAGTGTCGATATTTTTTTTTATACCACGATGAGTGAAAGTGGACTGAAAATAAAAATCTTTCATAATTTTTAGAAAAAACAATAATTTTAATTGATTTTTAAACGACCTCAAAAAGGAGGAGGTTCTCAATTCGACTGTATTTTTTTTATATTTTTTTTCAATTTTTTTTTGTTATGTTTGATACCTCAGAACTTTCGATCGGGTGAACCGATATTGATGATTCTTTTTTATTTGAAAGCTTGTGCTTCCCGTGTGGTCCCATTTCAATTTGGTCTAGTTCTGACAATGGCATCCATGAGAAAACCATATATGTCTTAAATTTGCATTAAGTATTTGCGCGACAAATGGACGAATAACTCAATAACACGCCAGCCGATTTCGATGATTCTTTTTTTATTGGAAATAATGTACATCAAGGGTAGTTTGTTGAGAGGTTGGTTAGATTCTGATTATGGGATCCATGACAAAGTAACGGAACTCTTCATTCTTAGGAGCAAATTAAAGATACTCGGCCGTATCTCTTAATTTGACCGTAACGTCGTTATAGTCAAATTATGTCTGTCTCAAATGAGCAGCACGTTTAGGTCTACCCATATTCAGACAAATTAGTTAGTGTACTTCAGATTCACTAAAAATAAAAAAATAAACAAAAATTTTAACAAAAGAAAAAAAACGTCCTCAAAAAATGCACTAAAAAGTAAAAAAATAATTTCGTATTCTTCTACAACTTATTAATCAACTTACTTTTTCTACTCATCGATATGCAGGTACGATTGTTATTTTTGGAGTCGGTGTCAACTAAGGTACCCGGCCCGGCGTGTTCACTTGACAGCTCCCCTCACGCCGCGGGCCCGCTCTCGCCTCTCGCCTCGTCAAGTCGCTCGTGCGACACAAGCACATCTCACCTATCACTATGCATGTAGTTACAAACCTACCTTGGCTGACACCGACTCCAAAAATAACAATCGTACCTACATATTGATGAGTAGAAAAAGTAAGTTGATTATTAAGTTGTAGAAGATTACGAAATTATTTTTTTACTTTTTACTGCATTTTTTGAAGTCGTTTTTTTATTTTATTAAAATTTTTGTTTATTGTGTAAAAACTACAGGCATTCATGGATTTTTAAGGCTTGTGGTGGATAGCCGTGCTACTTAGGTTGCCGATACAAAAAAATGAGAAATATTTGAAAAATTGTGGTCATGGTAGTTAAAAATATAATAGTATATATTTTTAACTACTTTAACTAAATAGTTAGTTAAAAATATCTTAAGAGGTGTCAGTTTTCAAAATATTAAATTTTTTTTGTACATTAACAAAAATTGAGAAATATTTTTTTTCTATTTTTTTCTCGAGGAGTCATGAGCAGGCCCACCCACTGGTGAATTTTGGGACACGTTGTATAACTAGTCACGTCAATAGCGTTCAATATGTTTGGCATATGTTTCTCAGTTTTTACAAATCGAATCAAAATCGTTGTTTTGTATTCACAATTTTTTTCCTCCAAAACTAGACCGATTTTTAAGATTTTTTTACCAACTGTACTAGAAGAAAATATTCCATGTCTGTACGTTTTGATTTTTAAAAAATACATTGTCTAATTTGTAAACTGAACGTCTGCTGATGGCGTTCGATAAGTTAAGTTAGGTTAAGATCTATTTTTCATGACTTTTCAAAGGGTTGTTAAAATTGCATGATTCTGAGATGCCATGGAACCAGGGGCGTGCACAGAAATTTTAGTGAGCTAGAGGGCTAAGACTGGAAAATACAGTATTATTGATTGTTAAAAAGAGTGAAGACTACTGCCATCTAGCGGCATATTTTTGTAGCATATTTTTAGTTGATATTGCATTTTACAGATTAGCGGCGTAAGACTAAACTAAAACGAAATGTTAGACGGTAAAGTAGATCTCTGGTTTTTTATATCGTATAATGTGTTATGGTGACACGAAAGTGTTGTTTATTTTGATTGTGTTAGAAAACATTATTATAAATAGTCTGCTTTCTAGTTTAACTCTCTCTTAATTCGTGGATCTCCTGTAAACAGCTAGCATTGTCTAGCAATATGGTCAAAGTGGCCAAATTTAGTGTTTTGTCGGGTCGGGACAAATTATTGTAGCAAATGTGCTTTGTGAATAAAACCAGGAATTCCTCCATTGAAACCAGATGTTTTTACTTGACGTCCTTCTGCTGAATACCAATTTATAACATGGTCCTTACGAGCGGATGAAAACAAGGTCCTCCAGCCGCATCTACCTTACGATCGGATTAAGGCATTAAAAGGAAACAATAAAATGAACCAGCGAGCTATCCAAAAATCCAGAGAGATGAAAACAAGAAGAACAAGGATCGACATCAATATAAGTATCCCCTGCCCATTATTTCCTTCTATTCCGTGAATTCCTGTTCAAACAAGTGCTATTTTTTGTGTGTCAATGTACTTATTTAAAAACAAAAAACTAGCTACCCGCAGTGTAAATGCAAGTCATGCGAATTATTTTAGGTTAATTGTTTTAGAAGATGATTATTGTAAGATTCTGTCATTGTTCATAGCTTGAATTGGTTACTACGGTTTTCTACGCGATTATTGCACAGAAATTATTTTTGAAGGAACATTTTTAGAATTTGTTGTGTTGAATTATTGTCAAACGTATAAAAAATGGATAATTTAAAATCGTTGATTAACAAACGCGGAGTGTTGAAAGGTAAACTCACGAGATTTGCGGATTCATTAAACGCATTATCAGTTAACGAAATTAAAATTCGCTATGCGAGAATTGAAAAAATAATTGATGATTTCGAAGAGGTCCAGGAACAAATCGAAAGTCTTCCGGATTCCAACGAAATTGATAATAATCTGCAAAGGGAAAATTTTGAAAATCAATATTATTCAACCTTGGCGACTGCTAAAGGAGCAATTCAGTCTGTAGAGACCCCCAAATTAGAAATCAAGTTACCCAACCTTCAGTTACGAGAATTTAACGGAGATCCCAAAAATTGGATTAATTTTCTAGAAACATTTAAGACATTAGTTCATAACAATACTGCCATAAGCAATGTACAGAAGTTTTATTATCTGCAATCCTGTTTAAAGGGGAATGCAGCAAAGATCATCGCCAATTTCGAGGTATCAGACCTGAATTATATATCGGCTTTTGAATTGTTGCAGCAGAGGTTTGCAAATTTGCGAACTACCGTACAAAGACACATCCAAGCTCTGTTTCAACTTAAAGAGATGAAACATGAGGATCCAGTAGCCATGCGTTATCTGATTGATGAAACTAATGTAAATTTGAAAGCGTTGCAAAATTTAGGCTTGAAAATCGAACAATGGGATGCTTTAATTATATACGTAATTTCTAATAAATTGGATGCAAGTTCTAGAAAGCATTGGGAACAAAACCCATTGCAGGATGAGCTACCTACATTACAGGAATTTCTTAAATGTTTGACCTCGCGTGCGCAAGTTTTGGAATTAATGTTAAATTCAGATTCGAAAAAAATTCCTACCTACCCGAAAGCAAGTGGTAGCAACAATAATCCCAAAAAGGAATCGGTATTTTTAGCTGCTACCCACAATAATTGTATTTGTTGTAATGAGAAAGGGCATAAAATATATTTTTGTAAAAATTTTTTAAAATTAAATTCAGGAGAAAGAGCCAACGCAATAAGGAGGTACCGTGCCTGCTTCAAATGTTTGAGGTTAGGACATACGGCCCCATATTGCAAAATTAATTTAAAATGCAAGCATTGTGATAGCGAGAGCCACAATACGTTATTGCACAGGGAGATGCATCCGAGCGATGACTCCATGAATAAAGGTGAAGATCACCCAGGAGGTGACTGCCAAATGGATGCTGAACGAGTTTCAGTATCAAACCATTCAGCTTTAGCGAAGGCTGAAAAAACAATTTTATTGTCGACTGCTATCATTGGGGTAGTAGGTCACAATGATAAAGTGCATGAGGCAAGAGTCCTAATTGACTCTGGAGCTCAAGCCAATTTTATGTGCGAAAAGTTCGCAATGAAGTTAAATTTGAGATGCGAAAATATAAACAAGCCTGTGTTAGGTATACACAACAATGTTACCCATATAAAGAAACGTGTTGCGATAAAAATGAAATCTCTGAGGACAAATTATAATCAAAATATCACTTGTCTAATATTGCAGGAAATAACCACAAACCTACCTCAAGCAACAGTGGCCAGAAAAGACTTTAAGCTGCCGCCGGGATTACAAATGGCGGACCCAAATTTCAACGTAGCGGCGCCTATTGATATCCTGTTAGGCGCTGAGAGCTTTTGGGATATACTACAAGATGATCGGCTGAGATTGGATACCGGACCTACTCTGCAGAGGACTGAATTAGGCTGGGTTATATCGGGCCCGATCAACATTCATCAGAAAAAAAGGCCAGTACCGCAATTTTGTAGTTTATCAATAAACACATTATCTAATCAGATAGAAAAATTTTGGAAAATGGAGGAGGTGAATCCTGCGAGATTTCAAAATCACGAGGAGAAGGCGTGTGAAGCGGATTTCGTCGCCACGCACTCTAGAGAGAGCGATGGTAGATACGTTGTAAGTCTGCCGCGCCGCCCGTGTGTGAGTCAACTTGGTGACTCGTTAAAGACAGCGGAAAAAAGATTTAAGCATTTAGAAAAGAAATTTTTAATAAATCCTGAATTGAAATTGCAATATGTACAATTTATGCAAGAATATGAGCAACTAGGTCATATGGAGTTATGTGATAAATGGAGAGGGGATGAGCAATCCTATTTTTTGCCGCATCACGCGGTCATAAAAGAAGCTAGCACCACGACGAAGGTGCGTGTAGTGTTTGATGGTTCGGCAAAGACGTCGACCGGAATATCCCTGAACGATGCTCTGATGGTGGGAGCTGTCATTCAAAAGGACTTATACAGCCATTTATTACGTTTCAGAATACATCGATACGTCATGACTGCGGACATCGAAAAAATGTACTGTCAAATCAACGTATGCGCAGAGGATCGCAGCCTTCAGAAGATTGTATGGCGCGAATCACAAGAAGAGGAACTCCGACATTACAAATTGAAGACCGTCACATATAGGCTGGGACCTTCCTCCTTCCTAGCAACGAGATGTCTTCTACAAATCGGTATGGATAATCAAGTTAATTTCCCAGTAGCAAGTCAAGTCATAGAAAATGATTTTTATATGGACGATCTCTTGACTGGAGGGGATGACTTGGAAGTTTGTTTCAAGTTGAAGAAACAAATAAGTGATATCTTGCTGTCCGCAGGGATGACCCTGAGGAAGTGGAGATCAAATATTTTGGAATTGTCATCTGGGCGGAGCCAAGGTGAAATTGCCAAACAGGGCAATTGTGAAAAAATGATCACTGACAATTCCAAGAATGAAAAAATACTTGGATTAATTTGGAATAATGAATTAGATTACCCGTCGTATGAAATTACAAAGCCGTCAGGTAAAACTAAGAGTAAGCGTCAATTATTATTGTGCATAGCTTCCACCTTTGATCCAACGCAGTGGCGGCACGTATCATCGTCAAAAAATGCAGAGGATATACTGTCCCGAGGTACCACAGCTGAAAGGTTAGTCAGCACTTCAATATGGTGGAAGGGGCCAAGCTGGTTGACGGAAGATGTCAGCACTTGGCCAGTATCCAAGATGTCATGTTTGGATCCCCCGGAAATAAAAAGTAAAAATGTACTACTGGTAACTGATACTCAAGAATGGGATATTTTCGAAAAATTCTTATCGCTAACCAAATTGAAAGGAGTAATCGCTCAAGCGTTAAGATTTATAAATAATTGTTGTAACCCTAAGCATAAAACGTATGGCAGTAGATTGAAAACTCTCAATCTCTGTTTAATGGAAGTTTTAATTTGTGCAAGTGGAAGATTAAAATTAGCTACTTATTTATATTGGCAGATATTTGGGAGAAACAATGTTAAGCGTATCCTACATAAGTGTGTTGTATGTTTTAGATACCGACTTCAGGTTTGCCGGCAGATCCTGGGAAACATTCCAGTTGAGAGAATCACTCCCAGTCGACCGTTCTCTGTCATGGACGTCGACTATGCCGGACGGATAGACACGAAGGCTGGAGCGCTGAGAAAATCTCCGCTCCTTAAATCGTATCTTTGCATATTTGTTTGTTTTTCTACCAAAGCGGTTCATTTGGAACTCGTGACAGATTTGTCAAGCGATGCTTTTTTAAATTGTTTAAAGAGGTTCATTGCCCGTAGGGGTCAACCGGAAAAAATATTTTCTGACAATGCAACCACTTTCAGAGGAGCTTCTAATAAGCTCAAAGAACTATATGCCAGTCTAAGATTGAACAATGACAAAATCCATAGGTTTTTAGCTGATAAGGGAATATCTTGGAGTTTCATACCGCCTAGGGCGCCGAACCACGGGGGGCTGTGGGAGGCCGCCGTCAAGTCCACCAAGTTTCATTTATATCGAATTACTAAAAATAACCCATTGCAGTTTGAATTATTGTATACTTTGCTTTGTCAGATAGAGGCTTGTTTGAACTCCCGTCCCTTAACTTCCCTGTCTGATGATGTAGATGACCTTCTCCCTCTAACTCCCAACCATTTCCTTATGGGCAGGGATGCTTCGGTTATTCCCGAGTTGGATGTCCGCGAGCTCCCGGAGAACAGACTAAGCAAATATCAAAAATTAAACGCTCTAATTCAAAATTTCTGGTTCAGATGGAAACGAGATTACCTTGCTGAGCTGCAAAAACGGACCAAATGGCAGGCCAACAACCAAAAGGCCATAAAGAAGGACGATCTGGTAATCCTGATGGAAGACAATATGCCTCCTGCATTATGGAAGATGGCGCGCATAGTAACTACTCATCCAGGCCCGGATGGAGTAGTGAGGGTAGTTACCCTCAAAACAGCACAAGGCATTTTTGTGAGACCCATCACGAAAATATGTTTGATGCCAATAGAATCAAACTTGGATCCAAATTTCACGACCCGGCAAACCACGGACCTCCCAAGGTCACAGCCTAACTGCAATTAGGGCTGAACCGATGCAACCAAACCACATCAATAATTATGGAGCATCGGTATTGGTGTTGTTGACACCACTGTATCCAACCTGAAGCCACTGGGGCTTCAAGTCAACAACCGCGAGATGATCATCCTCGCTGCAGATCTAATGGTACTATCTGCTTACCAGGGCACGGCCGCCCCTTAATTTATGATGATCTACCCAAATGATGACATACAGAAGTACATGCTGATGTGCTTTTCTAAAACGATGACCACCCTGGACAAGATGGCCGAGCAGTCTACCCGGTGAAGTGTTCATTCGGTTTTTTGGCAGTGCCATGCCAGTGAAAGTTAATGAACTGATAATCAGTCAACAGCGAACTAACAATGTGTTGCTATTTGTGAATTGGTGTTAGTTAAAAAAAAAAAAAAAAAAAAATATATATATAATTGAAGTGAAAATTCTTCATAGAGACAATGAGACATTACTGATTTGTCAATTTTACAAAATTATTATTAATGTTGTGATTTTATTATTTTATTATTTATTTTTTGCACGATTTTTTAGAAATTTATAAATTTTTTAGGTTATTTAAATTGTTGGTTAGGTTCCCGGACCCTTCAAACTTAGATAGTTACACATCTTGTAAATTTTTAGTATATTGTGTGTGGATTTAGGAATTTGTAGTTTGATTTTAATTTAAAAAAAAACTTATTGTTTTTTCTCATTCCCCGCCGGGCAGTATGTTAAAAAGAGTGAAGACTACTGCCATCTAGCGGCATATTTTTGTAGCATATTTTTAGTTGATATTGCATTTTACAGATTAGCGGCGTAAGACTAAACTAAAACGAAATGTTAGACGGTAAAGTAGATCTCTGGTTTTTTATATCGTATAATGTGTTATGGTGACACGAAAGTGTTGTTTATTTTGATTGTGTTAGAAAACATTATTATAAATAGTCTGCTTTCTAGTTTAACTCTCTCTTAAATCGTGGATCTCCTGTAAACAACTAGCATGGTCTAGCAAGTGGTCAAAGTGACCAAATTTAGTGTTTTGTCGGGTCGGGACAAATTATTGTAACAAATGTGCTTTGTGAATAAAACCAGGAATTCCTCCATTGAAACCAGATGTTTTTCCTTGACGTCCTTCTGCTGAATATCAATTTATAACATTGATGTTGTTGTAGCTGAAAATGATTTTTATTTTTTTTCGAAATTTCGATTTTTTGTATGAAGATTTTTTATTCAGGGTAGGCATACCTATAGGTACCTATAGGTATGCCTACGCTAGATAAAAATCTTCATACAAAAAATCGAAATTTCGAAAAAAAATAAAAATCATTTTCAGCTACAACAACATCAATAATACTGTATTTTCCAGTCTTAGCCCTCTAGCTCACTAAAATTTCTGTGCACGCCCCTGCATGGAACCATACGTAATACGTATGGAAAATTAAAGTGAGGGTTTTTCAAGAGCTTCTGCAACAAAACATTTCATATATCTAATACGTATGGTTAATTAAATAACCACACTGGAGAGTGTTATAGTGTTAACTTCTGGCAACAACACATTTCATATACCTAATACAATACGCATGGATACGTCACAGTACAGAGACTTGTTTATTCATTTAAAGTTGCTTCTGAAAGCATTGGTATATTTATGGATTATCAATTTTTTAAGGAGTTTTTTTAATTGTTAGCTTTATTTGAAGTAAAAAGCGAAGGCAGATTCAAGAAACGTAATTTTGTAAGTAGTTGACTAGGTATTTACTCTAGCTCTACGTATAAAGTAGAGTAGTAATAGTATGGGAACTGGAAACTGGCCCTGTGGAACACCGCTGGTGGCATCGAATGTGTTTGATCAGGTCATATTTATTTTCACCCACACTTGTCTATTTATAAGTCATGTTGTTAGCCTTTTAGAGAGCGTGCCACTGATAACAAGTTTTGTTAGTTTAGTGATTAAGTTTTTATAATGTAGGTACTTTGAAAACCTCGCAGTTCTCAGCTCATTGTATTCTGTATGGTCTTCATATTTCTTATCAGTGGTGCAAAACTCGCCGCCCGTAAGTCTTTCATACAGCCCACTTCCCCACTTTGCTGAATAAAAAACTTCAGAGGAAACACGGTCGCCGAGAAATTTGATTAATAGGTGTATTATCAAACTGTTGATGTCTCTGTCGCTGTTACCCCGCTCCTCCGAATATTGAGGGAAAGGGATGACTGCATCTCAGGCTGATAATCTTCTTATATATAAAAATGAATCGCTAAATGTGTTGCTAAGCGCATAACTTTCGAACGATTGCACCAAATTGGATAATTCTTTTTTTGTGTGTTCGTTATTGTCAGGAAAAGGTTTTTATAAAACTTCAGGTGAGCTCTGGCATTATGAAATTTGTATAAAAAAATGCTATTGGTGGCACACGAGGAAGCGGCTATTGCTATGGAAAGCGGGAGGGAGGGAGAGATGGGGGAAGGGAACCAGAGAGGGGGAGGGGAACCTGCGAGGAGGGACGGGGACCTGGGAGGGGGGAGGGGAACTCGGGAGGGGGGTTCGCGGGACGGTTGAAGGGGGGGGAGTGGAGTGGGGAGAGGGAAGGTGGAGGTGACGGAGTGGGAACTTAAGAGGGGAAAAGGACGCAGGAGAAGAAGGGGAGGCGGAAGGGGAAGGACACTCAGGGAGAAACAATTTCTTTATTAAATGGCATAGCAACGCATGCCGCGATCAGCTAGTACCTAAATAAAATCGTCAAAATCAAGGTTTTGTATTCCCCACTATTCATTCTCCTTCAATGCTAAACCGATTTTTAACCCCTCAGGTTTCGACCATATTCTGTCAGTAGATCAGAATATTTCCGTTCTGCAATAAAGTCAAAATAAATGGAATATTTGTGAATGTATCCGAAAACTAAAAACTATTTTTTTTAAAGGTGATGAATTGAGTTTCCAAATTTTATTATTAGAAATAACCACGTAATTTTTTAAATATATATATTTTTAATGCAAACTTAAAAAGTTTAAAAGGTTGACTTTAAAATGGCTCACTGCAAGTTTTTTCCGGTTTCATGCCAATATAGAATGAAACCAACTCAGAACCACCTCAAAAAGGTCATTAAAAGCTATGAAAAAATAATTTTAAAATAGCCGGTAACCCTAACATAACTTAGCCTATTTAACCAATTTTTTTATCGTCGACACTTAATGACCTTTCTGAGGTGCTTCTGAGTTGGCCTATCACCCTTTTTCTAACCAAAATTACCAGTAAGTAATGGAAAATAATAAAAAAACACACATATTTTTTTGGGCAAATGTTATCATCACCTCACTCTTTTGTCGTTTCTGATTAAAAATAACACAGGTATTCATTCCGTCATTCCTTTACTAAATTTAATCATTCGTCACCTTATGTACTTGGACATTTAAAAAAATGCAAAACCATTTCTTTTGCTCATTCTATAACCAAAATAATTTACAGAACTATGTGTGTTGTATTTTATATTGCATATAGTCAAATAAACCAAAGCTTCATGGAAAAACGTACGCAAAGATGCACTACCCTGTCTGGCAGCGAGGGTGATCTCCTCGGTGATCCAGAGACTGACATCGTGTCAGGGCCAGCTTGCAGGACTCCAGGGGCAAGCAAAATGAAGCGAAGGAAAGACAGTCGTTCTGGGTTTGAAAAGATAAGAGCTATCACTTGGAATCTGGGAACGCTCACAGCAAAAAGCAAAGAATTGGCCGAATTGATGAGAAGACGTAGGATTGATATTGCGTGCATTCAAGAAACCAAATGGAAAAATACAAATATAGACAAGTGCCGATACCTGGAAACACAGACAAATGATTATAAATTATATTACTACAGAGAAAGCAGTACCAGAAATGGAGTAGCCATTGTGCTACAGCAGAGGTTTCAAGAAAATGTGATAAAAGTAATTGCACCAAATGATAGAATTATATTGTTAAAGTTGGTAATATGTAACGCTATTTACAATATCATATGTGCATATGCACCACAAATGGGATGTGATAGAGAAGAAAGAGACAGTTTTTGGGACAAGCTGGAAGAATTAATCCAAAACATTCCAGAAAATGAAGCTATCATAATGGGGGCAGACATGAATGGGCATGTGGGGAAGTCAAATAGTGGCCATGATACTAGCCATGGCGGCTTTGGATATGGAGTGCGAAACGAACTAGGAGATGAGCTACTAAATTTCTCAGATGCATACGGTTTCACTATCATCAACACATTCTACCGAAAGAAACCAGAACATCTCATAACCTACAAAAGTGGAAATGCTGCAACACAAATAGATTATTGGCTATGTAGAAACGAAATGAGGAAAACGCTCAGAGACTGTAAAGTTATCCCTGGTGAACCCCTTGCAACACAACATCGCCTACTATTGCTGGAATTACATGTGACGAGACATAAATTGTATAAAGATAAGATAAAACCTACAACCAAAATTAAGTGGTTCAATATCTCAAAAGAAAACGGAAAACAGTTAACATCAAAACTCCAAAACTGGATGCTAGAAAATCTCCAAAAAGAAGATACACAAAACCCAACTGAAATGTGGAAAGCATTTGAACAAGTATGTTTACAGGAAGCCAAACAACATCTGGGAGTCTCCAAGGGTAAACTGAAAATAAAGAAGGAATCGTGGTGGTGGACAAATGAGTTGCAAACGTGTCTAAAAGAGAAGAAAACTGCTTTCAGAAACTGGTCAAACTGTAAGTGCGATAGCGAGAAAGAGCAACTCCGGATAGTGTATAAACAAGTCAAAAAGACAGCAAAGAAACTAGTGGCCTCTGCACAACATGAGGCATTGAAAGAGTTGTATGATGACCTAGAAACACCAAATGGGGTGCAAAGAATTTACAAAATCGCAGCACACAGGAAAGAAAGGGCCAAATCCATTAGAACACCCAAATACATAGAAGACACTGACGGTGAGTTGATCACAGACGAAACCAAAATATGTCAAAGATGGAAAGATTATTATTCTACATTACTGAATGAAGAATTTCCAAGAACAACTCAAGTGTCAGAGCAACCAGTGCAGGGGCCAGTTGAAGAAATCACTCAAACAGAAGTTAAAGTAGCCATATCACAAATGAAAGTGGGGAAAGCAGTGGGACCAGACAATATTCCAGTTGAATTATGGAAAGAATGTGGTGAAGTAGGACATAAATGGCTGTGCACTCTGTACAATAAAGTACTGAATGGAGAACCAATGCCAGAAAGCTTTAGGCAGAGTTACCTTCTTCCATTTTACAAAAATAAAGGAGACTCTAGGAAGTGCGACAATTATAGAGGGATAAAGCTTATGTCCCACACCATGAAAATATATGAGAGAATTATCAACACACGAATAAGGAATATTGTAAAAATACACGAAGATCAATGCGGATTTGTGTCGGGAAAATCAACAATAGATGCTATTCAAACAGTCAGAATAATAGTTGAAAAACATCGAGATGCAAAAAAAGATTTGCACATGGTATTTATAGACTTGGAAAAAGCATTTGACAGGGTTCCCCGAAGCCTGATATGGGCGACATTGAGAGCCCACAATGTACCAGAAGGATATGTGCTTTCCATACAAGATATGTATACAAACGTTGAAA
The DNA here is from genome assembly GCA_917880885.1 of Limnephilus marmoratus. Lineage (NCBI taxonomy): Eukaryota > Metazoa > Arthropoda > Insecta > Trichoptera > Limnephilidae > Limnephilus > Limnephilus marmoratus. The sequence goes on from OU862930.1 coordinate 1,952,788, forward strand.
CTCAAGTAAGATGCACATCAGGGACATCCCCAAAATTTCCAATTAAAGTGGGGGTACACCAAGGATCTGTCCTCAGCCCATTGCTATTCATAATGGTCATGAATTATCTAACAAGTCAAGAAATGAACAGTATTCTCAAGACTATGCTTTTTGCAGATGATGTAGTACTGATAGCAGATAATCATTGTGACTTACAGAATAGCCTGGAAAGGTGGAGAAAGATTCTGGAGGATAATGGCCTAAAAATTAGCAGGAAAAAGACTGAATATTTGTATTTACCATTTGAAGACACAAATGCTGTAACTCCTTCGATGCAACTGGATGGAGTAACATTAGCCAACTGTGATTCATTTAAGTATCTGGGCTCACTAATCCACAGAGACGGAGGATGTGCAGCGGATGTCATCCATAGAATAGGTGTGGGATGGATTAAATTTAGATCCGTAACAGGAATATTGTGTGACTCCAAAATGCCTATAAAACTGAAAGGAAAGATATACCAGACTATTGTAAGACCCGCAATAATGTATGGCTCCGAATGCTGGACTATGTACAACTCCTACACTAGGCAACTTGAAACAGCAGAAATGCGAATGCTTAGATGGTCGGCAGGAGTATCACTAAGAGATAAGATCAAAAGTTCACGCATTCGTGGTAGCCTGGGTGACACAGACATAAATAGTAAGCTGGAGGAACGACAGTTGAGATGGTATGGACACGTAAGACGGAGACCATCAGACCACACAGTGAGGCAGGCAATGTCTATGGAGCTTCATCGACAGTCATCCAGAGGAAGACCGAAGAACTCCTGGATGACTCAATGCGCCAAAATTCTTCAGAAAAACGGCCTGGATGAAGACGATACCCAGAACAGGAGAAATTACAACCTGAAAACGAGAAGAGCCGACCCCAACAGCCTACCTAGGCAATGAGTTGGGACAGCGCAAGGAAGAAGATGTGTGTTGTATTTCTGTAGATACTTGTGTGAAGAAGTTCTAAAATCAAGCTACATTTATTTTACAAGGTTCTAACATCACTTACAGTTTGGCAATTAAGTGTAGAAAATAAATGATGGCGCTGCAATCGTTTTCTAGTTTTAAATGGCAACACCAAGATGGCTCATAGGACAATGAATGTATGTTTTAAAAAACACTTCTGCCAAAATGCATATTTCATAGCGTATTTGTATTTTCAAAAATTTTGCACAAAAAACTGTAATTTAATAGAAGTAAAATAAAACAAAACATGTTTTAAGTGGGCGTTTATTTCGATATAAAAACGTAGGCACTTAAAAATTTAAGTCTATTAATTCAACACCCGACATGTAATTATTGTCTTCGTCCTCGTGTGATTCTTCTTCTTCCGTATCTTTATCTTCATCTAAACGCAGTTCATCGATATCATCATATTATATAGTACTGCCTCGAGCATAATATTCTGCCTCAATTTTCATCACGTGTTTGCAACAATTTTTACAATCATCAGGACTTATGCTATACATATTTTATTATTATTATGCCCATTTTCCGTTTTCCCGGTGTTTCAAATTTTCCATCTGCCTTTTCCCCTGGAGGCGTCTACTAATATCTACAGGAATTTCAAAAACTGAAAAAATCGAACTAATATCTATGAGAATCAAAGTGTTGACGAATATCTATAGCTCAAACTGTTGATTAATATCTATGAGAACCAAAGTGTTGACGAATATCTACAGCACTGGCAGAGGTTGGATTTGCAATTATGTATAGCATATTGGAATAACGTAATATTGCTTATGCAGTTTAAAAAACTCAATTTATGTAAGTATGTATGTAAAAATCCCTAATATCGGATTATTGGGCACATTTAGCTGATTAGTCCAACCTACGCTCTGTAGATATTAGTTCAACCTACGCTCTGTAGATATTAGTCAACACTCTGAAGTTCGTAGATATTAGTTAAACATATGCGCTGTAAATATTCGTCAGACATACAGGCTGTAGATATTCGTATCTGGAGTCTTTCCCCTTCCTTGACGATTCGTCTTACCGTTGATTCAGATTTACCTGTGAAAAATCATTCAAATTATTATTATAGAAGGTAGTTTTAAAAACACACACTAGATAATATTCACTTGGAAAGAAAGAAAGAAAGAGAAAACGAGAAAAAAGGTAACTTTTCTACGAGTTTAAAGAAGTTGCATATTATTATTTTTTTATTGAGTTATTCCCTTTTTCCTGTGGCTACATATTAACTGTCAAATGGAGGTGTCAGATCCGGATTTTTTTAACATAACCTCAAATCAGATTTTAATGGTTATTATCGCTCGAAAATTGGCATAAATCTTGTAATACTAATGAAATTTATTAAACAAACTATACTATGTACCAGTCATTTATAGTTCCTCTATAAACATCTTCTAAATTAGACAGAATCTTCTTCGCGTGACACTCGGCTAGGCAGCGTTGAAAAACGCAGAATATAACCCCTCTTGCATCACTATGTAATGGTTTATTCATTTTAATTAAATTCAGGCAAACAATGAATAAAAATATTATCAAATCAGCGATCTTCTACTCAGATTTAAGACAATAAATCAACCGTAACATGCGATAACATGACAGCCATAGGAAATGTCATATAATGTCATATCCTTGCCCTTGCCGCCGTCCCTCGAGCACCCCGCTCCTGTTTCGCAAAGTGAATTACCGCGAGCAAGAATTACTCGCTCGCAGGCTAAGGAATTAAAGTCCAAGCCAGAAGTTGCAACTGAAACTGTCAAAAGTTCTAAGGCCAAACCTAAACCTAGCCCTTTACCGTCAACATCATCAGTCGAACCACAGATCGAGGTGCAGCAAAAAATCGTTATTTCAACATTCACAGCACCATCGGCCACTGCCGCGGATTCATTGGAAACGTCTCCTGCGGCCAAACCCGCCGCTCCTGTCACGACGGATAATAGTGATAATACGACTCATACCAACATATTAAAACCTCAAGGTCCATCTGACCAATGGACAAAAGTAGCACGCAAGCGGCCTGTCACCGTAAGGGGCAATCAAAAGAGTGAAAAGAAGCCAGCAGTAATGAATTTCTTTCACTGTTACCCATTCCATCCTGATACTTCTTGCGATGACATGTCGCGTTACTTAACGTCACTATATGGCGCCGCGTCATATAAGGTTGTAAAAATTAAAACTCGGGGTGAGTACTCCTCATTTAAGATTGGCATGCCTCAGCTGGCGGTTGCCGAAGTTTTGAAAGCAAAACACTGGCCGCGCCGCACATTCATTAAGGAATGGGAAATTAGGGTGGCGGCGCCTCGCCTTCCAGCGATTGCGGTCGGCAGTAGCTGACTAAACTCGCGAAATAAAAAGTTCATTTTCTACCAGAATGTCAGAGGATTGAAAACAAAATGCTCGCATTTTTACAATAATGTTGCGGCGGGGGACTATGATATTATAGCGCTGACCGAGACATGGCTAAATGCTGGTGTTTTGACCTCTGAACTTTTTGGTGGTGATTTCTTAGTTTTTAGAAGGGATCGAGACAATGGCAGTGGTCACAGGCAGGGTGGCGGTTGTCTTCTTGCCTTCAAGGGTGATGATGGGTTAAAGATCGAGCGCATCCGCACCCTAGAAACTGAGCAAGAGGATTTATGGGTAAAAGTATCTTGCAAACTGACTGTCACATTCTTTTGTGTAGTTTATTTCCCGCCTAGCAGTAGGTGGGAAGTATTCAAGCAATTTTTTGACAGGATGCATTCTAATTTCGATGTATTTGGTCAAAAGAATGTCGTCATACTGGGAGATTTTAATTTACATTCCGCTCGTGAAGTTTCTAAGGTTGAATCCGATTTAGACTATCTGTGCGCGGCCTTTGGTCTCTCTCAGTGTAATGACATTCTAAATTCCAATTCCAGAATCCTTGACTTTGTTCTGTGTAATGCCAATCTTGAGGTAAGACGCTGCGAATTTCCACTTGTACCCGAGGACAGTTTTCATCCGGCTATTGAATTTCAGTGCAGCCTGATGAGAAAACCTTTAAAAAGTAATAGAGTCCCGACCCTTGAACGTGAAACTTCAAAGGGATGGTATTTCAACAAGGGAAATGTCATCAACTTGTATGAATCAATGAGCCGGATGAACTGGCAAAACCTCAGCACTTTCTGTACAGTAGATGAGGCGGTGCAATATTTTTACAGTTGTATTTATGACGTATTTGATTCTTGTTTTCCCAAAAAGTTTGCAGGCAGTGGTGGTCGCAAATATCCGAAATGGTTCTCGAGAGAAGTCATCTCGAATATAGAGATCAAACACACCCATCATAAGCGTTGGAAAGCTGGAGGCCTTCAGGGTGAATACGATCTGTTTAGTTTTTACCGTGCGTTAGTTAGGCGCGAGATTCGAGTGGCCTATCGAGCCTACGTGTCTACAATCGAGGAAAACATCATACATGATCCCAAGATGTTTTGGCACTACATAAAATCCCTTCGGAAGGATGGTGGTCTTGAAGACACCATGATGAAAGGTAATCAGGAATTTCGTGGCTTGGGTGTGGCTAACGCATTTGCTGATCATTTTCTATCGGTCTACAATAAAGACCCTCCACTTCTAGACATTAATAATGCGGCCACATTTAATACCAGAGGAGCTACAAACGTCGATTTAGGTTTATTTACCGAATCTGACGTGATGAGTGCCATAAGACTCATGAAGAACTCCCACTCTATCGGACCAGACTTCGTTCCCGTATTTTTTATTAAAGGGTGCGCCGAGTTCCTAAAAACACCATTACGTTTTATCTTTAACCTAGCTATTAGTACTTTCACTTTTCCTGAAGTATGGAAAACTTCCAACATATGTCCTATTTTTAAGAATGGTTCTAGAAAGTTAATCGAAAACTATCGACCAGTTGCCATACTATCAGCTCCTGCTAAACTATTTGAAAAATTAATTTATAAATTCATTATGCCTCAGATAGACGCATACATTATCCCAGAACAGCATGGTTTCAGGAAAGGAAGATCCACTGAAACCAATCTGATGGTTTTCACCGACTATGTTGCTAGGTCCCTAGACAGTGGATACCAAGTAGACTGTTCGTATCATGACTTCTCCAAAGCCTTTGATACTGTGAATCATGATATCTTACTCACAAAACTTGCCCAGATAGGTTTTTCCCTTCGGATGTTAAAGTTTTTTATAAGTTACCTCAGGAACAGAAAGCAATTTGTCACCCACGGAATCTTCCAATCTGCTGAGTTTCTTGTTTTTTCAGGGGTTCCCCAAGGTTCGATCTTAGGGCCTCTTCTCTTTTCTATTTTCATTAATGACATTGCTGGAGTCATTCGTTTTTCTCGCTTTCTGTTGTTCGCTGACGATCTAAAATTATTTCTTCTAATAAGAAATATTGAGGACTGCCTGCGCCTTCAAGCTGATGTTGATAACATTTCAGAATGGAGTCAACAAAACCAGCTTCATTTCAATGTCTCGAAGTGCGTTGTTCTGACTTTTACCAGAGCATTTAGTCTCACCTACCACAGGTATACTATGCTCGGTCATAATCTCAACCGAGTTTCGAATATAAAGGATCTTGGGATTATGTATGAAAATAAGCTGACATTTCGTCCTCATATCGAAGGGGTTTGCCAGTCGGCCTTAAAAATGTTAGGGTTTGTTCTCCGAACCGTCAGAGCTTTTCGGGATACCCGTGCTCTGAGGATTTTATACTTCTCCCTGGTCCGCAGTAGGCTGGAGAGTGGTTCGCTTATCTGGAATCCTCATGAGGTGGGATGCTCCCTCATGTTGGAGAGGATTCAAAAAAAGTTTCTAAGATTTCTCTACATGAGGGAGTACGGCCACTATCCATGGCTCTACCCGACGAACTTTCTTCTGGGCATGCTGGGACTCCACTCCCTGCAGCTTAGAAGGGAGGGGTACGCTGCTACCCACTTATTCAGACTGCTGCGTGGCTATATCGAGAACTCAGCCATTCTGGAGCGCGTGAGCCTCTATGTTCCGGATGACTATCTTAGACAACGCCAGCATAGATTATTCTATCTTCCTGCCTGTAGAACTAACCTGCCAATGGTTCTCCCGGTAGGAAGGAGTATATTGCTCCTGAACCAAATCTCCTCCGAGATTGATATGTTTGGCGTCAGTGAGGAGAGGTTCAAAAGTGAAATTCTTTTGATTCTTGAAAGAGTCTCTCCACATTGACGAGATCTTTCACCACTGCCTGAAAAAAATTATTTTTTTTGAAATTGATTTATTTCTTGATGTTTCTTTTTTATGTATAAATATTTGTAAAAAAATTTCTTTTTTTTTTTGTATACTATTTATATGTATAACGTAATTTCTTATATGTATTAAATCTAAATTTGTAATGTGTAAGAAATTAATAAAAACTTATTATTTTTTTTTTTTTATTTTATGCACCAGATTTAAATGTCCGGGTTAAATTTTCCCCCCAAAAAAAAAAAAAAAAAAGAAGAAGGAAAAACTAAACCCTTTCATACACTTCCCCAAATGATCATCTAGTGAATCCACGTTATGCAATTGCACTATATAAGTATTATAAATACAAAACATTACAAGAACAACATGTCAACCTACTAGAGACCAAATGGGAATATAATTCACCGACTCCAGATATTTTCATATCAGAGGGTTCGGCTCTGTGGCATTTCTAATTGAACCTATAAATCCTACTGATCCCTCAATATAAATATTTTAAAAATCTTTTGTAATCCTACATGTATTTAAAATTACTGCTTTTTGCATTTTTATATACAAATTCTTTGACAAATCTATCTTATTATTATTATTATTATTATAATTCGGTGCTGCCATAGCAATGAACACGTTTAGTTCCAATTTATTTAATTTCTACACTTATTTGCCAAACTATACACTCTCTGTTTTTCTTTTATCCGTTTTAACTTCGCCTTACCATATTCTGAGGTTTCAAAGTTTGAAAAGACAAATTTTCGTAATCTATATAAGAATTATAATCTAAAAGGATGGAAGGTGGCAATGGCTGAATTGGTAAAGGTGCCTGTCTCGGTTCTGTGCTCGAGTCCCAGTTGCGACCATTATCCTTTTCTATTTTTCTGTGCCTTGTTCTCTTTCATAAAAAAAAAAAATATGTATATGTATAATATATTTATATTTTTTTCGTTTAGATTGTTAGTGTTATCTTCTTCAATGATATATTACATTGATGGGAATAACCTACAAAAGTTATAAAAAGAGACTTGTACTTATAAAAATTAGTTTAGGTTATGAGCTATTTTCAATTTTTTTGTTCATAACTTTGAATTACGAACGGGTGTTGAAGTTGCATGATTATGAGTTCTAAAATGGCAAGTATATGTTCTATATAAATGTTTTCCTTTAAAATACTTTGCACAAGATTCAACGTCAAAATCAGAAATTGGTAAATAAATAATGACTCGGAGCAGGTGAATGAGTTTGTGTATCTGGGAAGTATGTTTACGAGAGATGGGAAGGCTGATAGAGATGTTGGAACAAGGGTAAATGCAGGTAACTTTCATTTAATGGAGGACTGAATGCCGTTGGCGCTAATAAAAAACTGTCAAAAGAAGCGAAGGCAGCAGTCCACAATGGAGTCCTGGTACCTACCCTGTTGTATGGCAGAGAGGCATGGAACTGGTAGAGGAAGGATGAAAGTAAACTGAATGCTGTTGAAATGAGATTCCTGAGGTTTATGTGTGGTAAAACCATGTATGATCGTGTGAGAAATGTTGAGATCCGCAAATAATGTAAGGCTGATGTAAGCATAATGAGTAAGGTTAAGAAAGCAACCCTTAGATGGTTTGTGCTTACAGAGCGAATGAAAGAAGAAAATAGTGTGTGAAGAATATATGACGCAAATGTTAATGACAGACGTGAAGACATGGCACGATCAAGTGAATCATATATTTGAGTAGGCCATGTCAAAAGTCAGAATAATAGGAGAGTATGTATGAGTCGATGTATGAATGCGAGTGAGGCAAAGATGTGTGCCAAGAGGGAGTTGTTTGGCGGTCCGTCCTCTCTGCCTACCCCTGCAGGAAAAAGGGCATAATGGTTAGTTAGTTAGTTTTTTTTTTTTTTTTACATTAACTCCACACAGGAAAATAATTTCCCTCAGGGCCTACGTCATCTTTGAAGATGCTGTGCGGAGGGTCTTTTTGAGGAAAGGAAGGAGTGAACGTGGGTCTTGAAGATACCTATGTTGTAGGAGGGAGGAAACACAGAGGCCGGCAAATCGTTCCACAGCCGAGCTGTTGAACTCAAGAACGAGTCATATAAACGACCTGTTCTCATGTGACTAAAGTTAACCGTGTACAAATGTTGGGCGCGTGTTTGGCGTGTTTCCCGACTATGCACCGGTGCCAAGGGGATCAATGACGCTAGTTCCTCAGAGCATCTTCCATTGTAATACCGGTAGAATTATTTTAGACAGCATTCCCAGCTGACGACTATGCTCTAAAGATTGCAGTCCGTCTGTTAAGATGCTAGAATCTATCAAACGGACCGCCCGTTTCTGCACAGAGTCAAGGGTTTTTTTTTAGGTATTTTGGAGCTCCAGACCAGAGGTGGCTGCCAAATTCAACCGTGGGGCGCACTTGATGAAATGATCTTTGCAAACTTTGACTTATATCTCAGAACAAGGTACTTAAAATGAAATTAGCACTCTGTACAACCGAGGTGAAGCAATGATGACAAAGAGTAATTATTTATCAATGAAGTAGATCTATTTAATTATTTTAATTAGACTGATAATGTGATAAAAGAAATCAGTTGCTTTGTGTTTCTCACAGAGATAGGTAATTTGTTTTTCAAGTGAAGTGCTCCTTCCGTACCTGTGATATAATGTATTCGTATTGTGAAAAAAGTGTGTACTTTATTTTGGTAAACATCTTACATTAGTTTTCATTCTGCCTGCATTTACAAGGGTCGATCAATAAGTACCCGTGGCGTTGATGAGGGAAGTTGATGTTACCGTCATCAGGGCTGGGCAAAATACATGCTTTGCTGTAATTAAAATACAAATTACAAAATACTTTTTCGCATGTATTTAAAATAGGAAATATAAAATACTTTCAAGTCGCGTATTTGAAATACAAAATACAAAATACAAAATACAGTATTTTAACCATTTTTTTTAAATTTCAAATACAAAATACAAAATACATTTGGTTTTGGTAGAACCTTTGTTTGCAATAAATTATCGTAAGTACTCTTATCTAAGGGTGCGTTTCAATAGAAGCAAAGTTAAGCAGAGTGAAACAGAGACTTGTAAAAATTGACCAATCATATTGCTCAAAAGACACATCTCATCTCCGCTCCACTTGTTAAGTTTTGTGGTATAGGACCCAGGTGTTAGATAATAAAAATTATTATTTCGCTCTTGAGGCGATTTTTCGCAAAAACAGCGCTATATAAGTTGTCCAAATTTATTATTATTATTATTATTATAATACCACGACATTTGTATAGCGCAGTTTTGTGTTATTTCACTTCAAGTGCGCTCTACTGTAATTAACTTAAAAATAATCTAGTATTCATTCAAATTGTTCCTATAGTGCTTGATCTAATACTAAGACACAAAAATGTACAATACAAGTGCTATTATAGCACAGGACGTGTTGCCAACTCTAAATATTAACATACATAATATATTGCTCTGGATTCTAGCGTTTTTAGTCCACGTATTATCTAAGTCAGGTTATTTTTCATTATCATTATTCAGGTCGCTAAATGTATTTGAAAAGGTATTTTGAAGCCATAAGTATTTAAAATACAAATTACAAAATACCTCAGCATCAGGTAATTGAAATACCAATTATAAAATACATTTTTAGGAAGTAATTGAAATACAAATACAAAATACGTATTTGTATTTCAAATACGTATTTCAATTACAAGTAATTCATACTAAATTTCAGACTGATTCACAGGATCGATACAATTGAAAAAAGAGCTACATCGATCTGTAATTCACATTTTGAAGTGAAAACTTCTTTAACACCGTTGTGATTTGAAATTCGATGAAATAGAAACGAGACAAAACTGTAGAATTAGTCTAATCGGTGTCCTCTATATGACGTGCTTGAAGCCTATCGGCCTCCTCCTTGTGCAGTGCTTTCTAGAATTAAATGTTAAATATTTTTTAAACTTGGTAACAATCTTACTAATATTATAAAGGCGAAAGTTTGTATGGATGTATGTCTGTTGTTACTCTTTCACGCAAAAACTACTGAATGGATTTTAATGAAACTTTACAATAATATAGCTCATTCATCAAAATAACATATTTATACGAGCTCTGGTATTATGAAATTTGTATAAAAAATTGCAAAATTCTATGGAATGCGGGAGGGGGAGGAGAACCCGTAGGGGGGGGGGGGGGGGGGGGGGAAGAAACAATTTCTTTATTAAATGTCGTAGCAACGCATGCCGGGAACCAGCTAGTATTATAATAAATAAACCCTACAATTATCCTGCTCCTGATACTCTGCATTCGCCTCACTCTCTCCAAGTTTAGTTTTCTGAAGGTTTCACTTCCACCTCGTGTGAACTGCACACATGATTTAATTTTTGGATGGAAAAACTGCAAAGAAATAAAAGCAAAATTGGATGCTGTCTCTGAGGACCCTTCACCATTTACGACAACTGTGAGATATTGGTTCAACGAATTTAAACACGGTTATACATCTGAGGAGCGGCATTCGTGGTTGCTGAAGAAATGGTTAAAAAGGTCCATGACATGGCCAACGCCCTCTGTAGTCTGGGGGTAAGTCTTGACTCGTAATCCGAAGGTCGTGGGATCGAATCCCGGCGTGCGCAAATAATATATATGTTGGATGTTGTGTGTTGTGATTGTCCTATTTTATATTTAAATTCATTAGCACTGAACATTTCCTTATCATTCATTTTAATCATAAATTCCTAAAATATTCCATGTCTTTCTGTATTTTAGATTAATAAAAGTAAATATATGTGTATTATATGTACACATATTTATGAACGTGTGTATGTACTTATTGGGTGTATACATACGTTATTATATGTACATATCTTTAATTTTAAGAAATCTCACAATAATCTCCTGTAAAATCGATCATGTTGATCTCTAAAGACACTATGTATATATATTTTTAAATTCTATTTTAACCACCACTGTTTAATATCCACATAATATAATACCCACGCACAGGCTTCGCCTTTGTGGGATCTTTTTTGTTACTCTCTTATATTTTATGTTATTATGTTTGTACTTATTCCCATGTATCAAAAAATTTTGCTAATAAAAAAAAAATAAAAAAAAATCTCAATGTGTAGAGCCCTTTATATTAAACTTTCGCGTCTATGCCACCTTTTACTCACATATCGCCATAAATGTTTTGTCTAAACTCTCTGTTGTCTGTGGCGCAAAAACTTTCACTTTCTGTGACTATAAAATGGCGTGTTTTGACGCTGGTTGTTATTCTTCTCTTGAAAACATTATCAATCTTACAAACAGTCTCTCTCTATCCTCGTCTAAACTCTGCTTGTTTAGCACACCGTCGTTCATTTCTGTTACTTTAATTAGTCTCAATTATTGTCATCAGTCAAGTGTTCAGACAAACCACTCTGTAAAATTTATTCATCAGAATAAATAGTTACAAACATCCAGTATCACAAACACAAGTGTTTTTACTACAAACTACCTCAAACTCTATCAATCACTGTACGGTTCCTTGGTGTGGAACAGAAGGAAGTCAGCAACGGCAGCTCAGACTTACAACCTGACTACAGACTCTCTGGAGAGAACCACACCTGGACCTGCGCAATATATATATTTTTTTTTCACAATTAATTAATAATAATGTATGATAGATTTGCGGTACGTTCCAGAGTAGAAGACACTCTCAGTAACGCTTTGGTGTATGACCACCATTCAGAATTGAAATGTTGCCTGAAATGGCTTTAGCTGTGTTTGGTGACCAGATCTGAATAGCCAGATACTTCCCCACCTTCTTATTCCTCATCTCCTTCCCCACCTTCCTCTTCCTAATCTCCTTCCCCTTCCGCCAACATACCCCATTTGGGGATGCCATAGTCTCATTGGCTCCAGACGGGAGCAGCTGGGACTCTTGTGAGGTATTCACATTAAAAAAAACATGATTCGTGCCGATCTCGAACTAAAGTTTGTGCGGTAGCCGAGACCGTGGACGTGACATACGGAATGGCAATTAATACTTTACCTGTAAATTAAGTGTGAGAAAGGTGTCGCCACAGGGGGTGCCGTGTTTGTTCAACGAGCGGATAACACGCACCAACACATTCATCTGGGATTGTGGTGGCCAAATTGCATTCATTACGCCATGAATTGCTGTTGCATCCACCGTACTCGCCCAACCTCGCTCATTGTGACTTCTGCCGGTCCCCAACATGAAAGCATGGCTCAGGGAAAAAAAATTCAGCTCTAACGAGGAGGTTATCGCCGAAACAGAAGCGCATTATGAAGATTTTTGACAAAAGTATGTTTAAAGGAGTTAAAGAAATGGCAGAAACTTTGGGAAAAGTGTATCGACGTAAAAGAAGATAACATATAGAAAAAAAAATGTTTTTAGAAAAACTTGCAGCTTCATTCCTACCACAAGTACTTTTTTTTTTTTTTTTTTTTTTAATTATAGCGACTATATAAAAAATTTTACATACAAAATTTTACATACATATATATATACTTATTGATCCACTATCGTAGTTCGGTTTCAGTGCCGGCAATTCAGGCATTTATTTTATTTTTATTTATGTGCATAGTTTTCTTTTACTCACCTCACTAGACAAACGCCTGTTCCGGGGCGGATAAATAACGTATTGTATTTTCACTAGCAGTTAAAAACCCGCTCCGCAGGTTTTTGCTGCTAGGCCCTGCGGGCGGCTTTTAGTTCGGCTTCGACCGGTTTGAGTGTTTGTGACCATTTAATAAATCCGATAGGAACTGGTTTCTAAAATGGCCAGTTCCTCGGATCCACTGTGATCCAGTGACAGCTGGTCACCGTCAGTGACTCACCGAGGCAAAGTAACAGTGACAAAGTAACCGAGACACGCAATGACCAGTGACGTTATATGTAATTTATAACAACTTCGTCAAGTATTGCTGTCAATCTTTCCAAATCCGGAAGGATACTTAAAGTATATAAATCCGTAGCACTTATACCTATGGGGGAACATCCACATGCGAGCTGCTGACGGAAGTAGTGACATCTTGTGTCGAATTATTGAATTTGAAATCGAATTTTAACAGTAGATTTGTATGAAATTCCACATACAATGTCGTTACATTAAATATTTAGTTATGTTTTTTTATTTGCTATATTTCCATAAAAAAGATTGCATGCGTAGTATAAAATTAAACATGGAAATAAGAAAATGTAAATACAGTAGGTACATGATAATTAATGTTGCAATCAAGCAGCATCCTCCATAGTTTGTGATATTTTATAATTTTATGGAAATTATATGAAAAGTGAATTTCTATAATTATGTACTCTTGTTAGTTATTTGGGATATTTCGAATGTCTGTTCTTTCCTTTTCAGTCAACCATATTACAAATTTTTTGAACATCCATTTCGAATTATTTGGGGTAAAATAATTCTCACGTCATTCTCAGAAGGGTATAAAAGTGTTCCCCTAAATTGAATCATCATAATTATTAAAACAACAATTGTATTATTTAGTACAGCCACGAAGGATGCAACAAAGCCTATCCATTAGTAGTAATTTTGAAACAATTAAATTCCAGTTCAGTAAAAGTGTGATGTTGTTTACAGGACCTCCTATTAAATACGACCCCAGCTTCAATGGCCCCATCCACCGGCGCTCCTGCACGGACATCATCTGCCTCGGCCTGTTTATCGCGTTCATGGCTGTCTGGGTGGCCGTGGGCATATTCGGTGAGTTCCAATCACATACACATTAGTCCTTTCATTGGTATGCTTGGTGGTTTAACTGTTACATAAAGGATTTGGCAGTCTGGCAGTAATCGTTACAGCAAAGGCCTCAGGTAGGTACCTATATGATCCTTATTCTACTGGAATTACAACGGAAGATGCTTTGAGGAACTAGATCCTTTCGGCACTGGTGCAGAGTCAGAAAACACACCAAATGCACGCCCAACATATGTACACAAGACATTTGTCTCATGAGAATGGGTCACTTCTACAACTCATTCTTGAGTTCTACAGCTCGGCTGTGGAATGATTTGCCGACCTCTGCAAGTTCCATGCTCACTCCTTCCTCTCCTCAAAAGGACTCCACACAGCATCCCCAAAGATGATGTAGGCCAGCGGTCGGGGAACCGGGGTAAATTACCCCAAATGGGGTAAAAATGTTTTTTTTTGGGTAATAAGGAAATTTTTCTAGTTTGCTATTTCATAATTTACAAACTTAATCAATTCAGGTGTGTGCGTGAGAAGTAAGAGACGCGCATTGTGTGTGTGCTTGCTTGCGTATCGTTGTTTCTTGCACATGATGACTTTGGACATGATGGTTGCAGGTCAACTAAATTCGTGAAATAGAGACATAGAGGGGCTCCCTCCAACTCCGTTGAACCAATTTTTTCGCTTATGTCTAATCTAAATATAATATATCAATGACTTGTCTATTGTAGTACAGTACACAATACAATGAGATTTTTTTGTATGGTTCCAGCCATCAACCACGGCGATGTGCGCAAGTTGCTAGTGCCCACCGACTCCCTGGGCAGGAAGTGCGGCCTGGACTCGGGCTTGGAGGACTATCCCTACCTGGTCTTCTTCGACATGACGCAGTGCCTCAATCCCGAGACTCCCATCACCGGGTGTCCCACCACGCAGGTACCAATATTACCAATATAAAACATGAAAAAGGAGAAGATTACTTTTGCAGACCGCACCCTTGATGAGGGGGACAGTGGGGACAGTCCCCACCAGTTACACCCGAAACCTACTCAAGGAAATAACAGTCGTTGCTTTGTCTTCACCAAAATGAATTAATTCTTTAACCCCTCCGAAAATCGCCAATATTCACTTATAATGTCTCAAACGAAATGACGGTTTTACGAAAACTTTGTGTTATTACCGCTTCACAATTAAAGCTCTATAAATGAAACATTTCTGAACATAGCCGAATAGTAAAAACTGTTTTAGAAAGGTTACAAAATAAGCTTGTTATATTACAAATAAATATTAACATTTGTAAATATTAAAATTTAGAATGCAAATATTAAAAAAATATTTAAAAAATGTAAAAATGACTCACGTGATGTTTTTATGTGAAGACGGTACTAAAATCACAGATTATGTAAACAACAATACTTATTCTATTGTATAAATGTATAATAAACACTTTTGTCACCTCGCTTTTTTATCATTTCATATAAAAATATTTAATTAAAATTAACAATGTCGAGCGCGGTCGAGCCGCCCGTAGGAAATTTGGCGGGTAAAAATATATGTCAGACTGCGCGAATGACAGAATATTCTTGTTATATATTTCTATGGACAACTTGATAGGGATGCACAGCTTGATCCACTATCGACCTTTTACTTTTTGTTTTAGGGATGTCACTAAAACAATAACGGAGTTAGAACGATTTCTATGGAGACACACGCGTTGACTTATAAACACGCTTATTGTACTTGACTGCTATTGTATTTTTAACGCATATATCTGCTTAAGTTGGTGACCAGCGGAATAGCGCACAAACTATCTCAGTCCATTTCTCGGTGCGCAGAACCTTCTGCGCACTCAGGGGACAATCTGAGTTGTCCCCCAAAACATTTTGGTTAATATTCTTTGCCTTTCTTTCTCGGCCATAGAGGCAATCCGAGAAGTATGCAGAACTGAGAGCCGCCACTGGTCCTATCTATGGCTATTAACCCATTGGTCACAGAATCAGTGAGCTAAGAAAATGGCCCCCATCACTGAATTCATTTTGTACCAAAAGTTGACAACCTGCAATGGTCTATTGTAACTTTTGAATCTATTGTAACTTTTGAATCTATTGTAACTTTTGAATCTATTGTAACTTTTGAATCATTTATGCAAATGAATTAATTTCTTTAAATTTGTTTACATATTGGATTATTTAGAGGGCATTACCAGAGAAAACCAGAAATATGTCATTTTCAAATCAGATTTTCGACGTATTGACTCTTTTCCACAAAAAATTATAAATGGATTTCGAAAGATTGTTCTTTTATCTAGCATTCGCATGTAATAAATTTTGAGAAAATTTTTAAATTTTTAGTACATTAAGGTTATTCCATAGGTCGTTGGCAGATTTGTTAAATTTTCAAAAAAGATTTTGTATTATACCACACCCATTTCAAATAATATGCAGTAAAATAAATCAATACATTATCTCAATCAATGCAAACGCATGTTTTAGAATTTTAATTTTAGTTTCAATAAAATCATTAAAAAATATGTACGTACATGTGTTTCTTGACGAAAATTGGTCCATTTGTGTATTTATTTGCGCACTTACAAACTAATATATTTCAGATTTTTTTGACATTCTTATTAAATTTAGACATTATTGAAAAATGATAAATACTTATAATTAAAAAATAATTACATTAAGTACATTATTTTAATAGTTTTATCATCACGCCTTTCAGCATTTTTGGATGAAGGTATAAATTAAAGCTAATTTGGATTGAAATAAATTCGATATTGAGTTATAATTTAAAAAAGCTGGTACGGAGAATAATTAATCTTTCTCATTGTAACCGCCCTGCATGATCGTAAGAACAACTTTCGATGAAATGTGGATTTTTGTCCGCTGGCTGGTTAAACGCTCTTAAGGTAAAGAAAAACATAAAATTAAAAATTTTAATAAGGGTAAATAAGGATTCAAATACCTATAACTTTTTCTTTTTTTGTAAGTTTTTTTTTCACATTTTTATTCATAACTAGCCGATCTGGCCACGCGTTGCTGTGGCTAATAAAACACAACATCATTTACTGGATGGTTATCCAACCTTTATAACCACCGCCGTCTTTGAGTTTATCGCGAAGTGACAGACAGATGCCGCGGAGGACTTAATAAGGATTAATACTGTATCCGTCTAAATAACTTTTCAATTACCGCAATGAACGTGACATTTTTTTAGAAGATAGAATGGGTATAGTAAGCTATCCGTAAAAGATAGATATATGCCTTCGCGGACTTTTTTGTAGATCTATGAAAGAGGAATATCCCACCATGCATTGTTTTGCTATATACCCAAAGGATTAGGCAGCGTTTTCGATGAAAGCTACCAGGCGGCATGACTTTTTCCGACACTTCTAACAATTATCGTTATGTTTCAACCAATTTACACAAATCCTTGACAAATTACATACCTAAAACTTCCTCACGAAACACTCCATCTATTGGTGAAAACTGCATGAAAATCCGTTCAGTAATTTTCGAGTTTATCGCGAACAGACAGAAAGACTACGCGGGGGACTTTAATTTATAATGTTTGGAGAAGATATGAAAAAAAATATTATTCATTAATGGAAAATTTATGATATTGGTTTTTTACATAAATATATACTACTAACTGAAAAATAATTTGCTATGATAGTCCTAAAAGCAGTCAGGGATGTGAAGGGCTACTGCCACAAGCCTAAACCACTCACCATTTTGAAGAAATTAAATGCCGGCTTGCTGCTTCAAACATAAATATCAGGGAAAAAACTGAAGTAACATTATTGTCAATAATATGAAATGAATGCTTCATTACCTACAGAGCTTTTGTCCTTTAAAATTTTATTCAAAGATGTCTCTGTTATACTTGTTTTTCATTTTTTGGCCGACCTACTCTACTAGCCCGTCAGCGAGCCGGGGTTTGTGCTTAAGTACTTAGTGAGGACTCCAGATACTAATATCTACAGCCTGTATGTCGGACGAATATCTGCAGCTCATATGTTGGACTAATACCTACGAACTTCAGAGTGTTGACTAATATCTACAGAGCTAAGGTCGGACGAATATCTATGACGGTCTCAGTGTTGACTAATATCTGCAGAGCGTAGGTTGAACTAATATCTACAGAGCGTAGGTTGGACTAATCAGCTAAATGTGTCCAATAGTCCGATATTAGGGATTTTTACATACATACTTACATAAATGAAGTTTTTTAAACTGCATACGCAATATTACGTTATTCCAATATGCTACACATAATTGCAAATCAACCTCTGCCAGTGCTGTAGATATTCGTCAACACTTTGGTTCTCATAGATATTAGTCAGCAGTTTGAGCTGTAGATATTCGTACGCACTTTGGTTCTCATAGATATTAGTTCGATTTTTTCAGTTTTTGGAATTCCTGTAGATATTAGTAGACGCCTCCCTTAGTGAGTTGCACACCAGTTTATGGCCAATGGGTTAAAAATGAAAAATTATGACATTTGGCGGCATTGGCGCTTTTTTCCAGATAAAATCAATGTTTGTGAGTGACGAAATGTTAGAATAATATTAACACACTTTAGGTGGGCGAAAACAAGAAAATTGAATTGGTTTTAAACTGATATATCTTATATTAATATGAATAATATTAAAATTGTGGTAATTATATTACAGGCCTGCGTCAAGAAATGCCCTCCCGAGACCCTTCTGCGCTACGAAATCCAATATTCTCCAAATTTAGACGTTCCTACAGTCAAGTGGAAACTGGCCTGCAAACCCAATGTCGACGTAAACGCCATCACTACCAGAGAAGATATTCTCAGAGAAATGGACGCTGGAAATTGTGCAGAAAATGTTTTCAAGAGCAAACCAAGTGAGCGATTTTTCCTTTACAAATCTGAGTAATTCTGTGAATGATGAATACTTGGAGCAGGTGGATGAGTTTGTGTATTTGGGAAGTATGTTTACGAGAGATGGGAAGGGTTGGTTTGACATCACAAAGTGTGTTAAGTGTTATACAAACATGAATAATTAATTTTATGCATGAATTGAAAGAGGTGGGATTGGGCTCGAAATTGAGTAATCTGAAAGTATGTTTCCAGTTGTATGCTGATGATGCGGTGCTGATTTCTAACAATATGGAAGATCTACAGTCTCTCGTGTCAAGGATGAACCAAGTATGTATGAAGAATGAGTTAATGATGAATGTAAGTAAGTCTAAAGTCATGGTGTTTGAAAGAGAGATTACGAAAACAGTGTGCAATATACATTTTGAATGATGAATACTTGGAGCAGATGGATGAGTTTGTGTATCTGGGAAGTATGTTTACGAGAGATGGGAAGGTTGATAGAGATTAGAAAGATGGGTAAATGCAGGTAACTCCATTAATGGAGGACTGAATGCCGTTGCCGCTAACAAAAAACTGTCCGTAGAAGTGAAGCTAGCAGTTCACAATGGAGTGATGGTACCTACCCTGATGTATTATGGCAGTGAGACATGGAACTGGCAGAGGAAGGATGAAAGTAGACTGAATGCTAAGGAGAACATGCGACCTAATGCGAATAGTAGAGGAAGTCGGGACGCCTGAGGAAGACATGGCATGATCAAGTGAATCAGATACTCGAGTCGGGTCATGTCAAGTTATTAGAAGAGTATGTATAAGAAGATGATGTATATGAAAACTCAAAATAATATTAAAAAAAAGATCACAACAGATCAAATATTTTTCATAAGAAAAAGTAAAAAGTTGAAAATGCAGATTTGTTTTAAAATGGGACACATTAAATTGTTTGTTATAAAATTGTGAATATTGTTACATTCTTGTGAAAATGTATATTGTTTTGTGTTTTTGTTGTTTTTGTGTTTGTTTGTTTGTTGTTTTTTTTGCTTTTCATTATTTCCTGATTATGTGTGCCGTTTTTTTAGCACTTCTTTTGATTAGATCTTTTTGTTGAATAGCGTAGTAAACCATAACTACTAAAATGTTTAATTAACAATTATTGGAATAAATTTACAATACTTTTAAATTTTTAAATTCTTTAAAAAATATTACACTTATAATAAAATTGGTTAAGGGGTCGGCAAATCATTGTACAGCCGAGCTGTTGAACAAAGAACGAGTCGAAGAAGCGACCCGTTCTCATGTGATAAATGTCAACCGTGTACATATGTTGGGCACGCATTTGGCGTGTTTCCCGACTATGCACCAGTGCCGAAAGGATCGATGTTGCAAATTCCTAGGAGCATCTTTCATTGTAACACAAGTACAATAAAGACAGCATACCTGCCTGATGCCTGTGCTCTAAAGATTGCAATCCGTTTGTTAAGATAGGGTAATATATCAAATAAACATCCCGTTTCTGCACAGAGTCGAGGGTTTTTTCAGGTATTTTGGGGCTCCAGACCAGATATGGCTGGCAAATTCACCGAGATGCGCACTTGTGATTTGTACAGGATCAGCAGTTGTGTACTATTAAAGTATCTGCGTGCCCTGTACAGTACGCCCAGCTTTTGAGAGGCTAAATTGACTCTGGCTTCGATGGAGCCCCCATATCTGAGCTGGTCACTTAGAGTTACACCAAGTGACATATTCTAGGAGTTATCAACTTACATCACATGATGATACATAACTGTCATACATACATGTAATGTTTAAGAAGGCGGTTGACGCTCCGTCATGTAAAGTGGTCTTTCTGGTCAGTTCTGGGCAGATGCCTCGGCGACTTGATTCTCATTGCGTGCAGCGGTTCGTCTTCCGGCCCCGAGCTCAAGAGCCCCGGTAGTAAGCCGAAAGGGCTCCTCGACGCTATCTCCGGGGGCATATCCTCCGTGCTGGGCCCCACCGGCAACCTGCCCGTGGGGGGCGCGTGCAAACGGGACGACGTGGCCATTCGGATGATCCAAGATAAAACTACTTCGCTCAAGGTTTGCTTTCCGCCGTGGACCGTTAACACTAACAACTAATATTTAAATAACACAAAGAGAACCACTTACAGTCGTTGTATCCAATCTAACACTACCCGGTCACTCTGCACTAATAGCTTCTCTATCAGACTTCGCCAAAATTTCCAAAAACTAACTTATTAGTGATATCAGATTATGGCAAAGAATTATGACAAAGATGTATTCGAATCCTTGCCAAAAATCAAATATACATATCTATGTTTAACATATTTAATATACTATAACATAACACTGGGAAGCATAATGGTCAGGTACATTAGTATTACATTTTGAAATTTCCTACGAGTGACCCAATGGTAAATGGTAGATATTACTGTTAAAAATGCTATTGTTGCAAAACTGCATCATTCAATGCTAGAAGGCATAAACTGACTATTCACAAGTCTACGTGTGTCCTTTGCACTCACCCTTCACTTATTAAAATCTGGTCAGTTGGATCTGCCGAGAAATGTGAAAATAAATTCCTTGTACGGCCATGCGCCTTGCACTTTTCAAGCAATAAATCAAAAGCCCCATTGAGAGTCTGAGACCTGATAGCAATAAAGTTCTAATTTCACAAAATATAATATAAATGTGATATATTTACGAGAACGATTTTTCTTTTTTTGTACGAAAACCGAAATCTAAAACATACATTACTTAAGAGGCCGCTAGACGAAGTTAACTTTTAGCTCGATCGTCACTATGTTTGATTGGGAACAACGACTTTTAAAGGTTTGCTTTAGAGTTAGAGCATGGGGGGGAGGGGGGGGGGGTGTACTAATTAACAAGCATTTAGCCACATATGCATGAACTAACACTTACTTACTGTGTTTGAACTTATAAATAGTCTGATAAATAACTAATTTAAACTTAACCTCAAATAACCCTATAACATTGTATGTATATATTTATTAACGCCCTTTTTATCGGTTTTTACATATGAATAATATAAATTATACAGTATTTGTTATACACTAGCAATTAAAAACTCGAGAGCGCGGGTATAACAATATACTATTTCGGCGTATCAGAACACACCAATTAACAGAGCGAATTTTTAAACAGTTTGATGTTCCAAGCATACAGAAAATCTATGCCAAAAACATTCTAGTACATCACTACAAAAATGATTCAGAGGCAGACACCTCACATGCTCATAAAACCAGAGCCAAACAAACAGACATACTTAATATACCAAAGTGTAACTCTTCATTTGGACAAAGAGGTTCTGAGTGTTTAGCAGTAAAGTTATATAACAAACTCCCACTTAGTATCAAACAAATTAAAACAAAAAATAGCTACATTAAGGACATTAAATGTTGCCTGAAGGAACTATTGGAAAATTAACTTACTAGTATACTTAAAACATCGTCATAGAAGTTTCTGGAAAACCTTATCCAAACAATGAAGTTAAACTGTAGAAGTCGCTGAAAACTTATCCAAAGCATAGTCCCCCTCAGCACAGGATCTCCTAGTGGGGAGGACTTCGAATATATTTTCTATTTTATATAACACCTAACATGTTTCATATAAAGTAAAAAATAATAAATGTATAGTTACTAAATAAAAAAAAAATAAAAAAAATCAACTGATTAACAATTCTACGTTGACCATCCACATTTTCAGACAGTTCAGCAACCTTTTTGAAGTGAAAACTTCTTTAACACCGTTGTAATTTGAAACTCGATGAAACGGAAGCGAGTGACACTAAAAAGAGACATAAACATATATCTCTAGGATTTAGCCAGCGCGAGAATGAGATAGTAATAAAATATTAATTTTATTCATGAGTACTCGCTTCCAATATAATACGATAAATCGACAGTTCTGCGCAGGTCCCCTTTGGTTTAGTGGTACAAAGCGCCTGACGAATTTTTGCAGACATTCAGCCGACCAGGGGTCGAATCCAAAATCAATATCCTATCTTCAAACCACTCTAAAATGAACAGGCAAAAGAAAACGTCATCTAGCCAATCCAAAGAAGAAACCGCAAATACGAATAAGATGACCAAATGTATAGGAAAAGGTGCACTGGAATTCGACGACAAAAATATGGAAAAAATTATCCTTCACATTGTTAAAAAAAAATTATTCGTCTACTTTAGTTTTTTGAAGATTTCACTTCTACCACGTGTGAATTGCACACTCTGATTTTTTTTATATTTACGTATACCTCAAATTTTATAATCTTCTTCGTAATATATTGCCGTATAACCGTTTTATGGAGAACATGAATAAATAAAGAAATAAATATACTTGTAGAGAAGTGGCTTGAAAAACATACAGCCCGGAATACCGGATCGTCAATTATGATAACCATACATTTTATTAACCTGCAGTTATAATATTGTTGAATTACTTCCATTCTGTTTGCTAATGCAGTCATATTTTGTACGTTTGTTTTCCGTTTGTTTATTGGAGTTCGTATGCTAGTTTGTGTTTGGTTCATTTGTTGTTTGTGTAAGTATTTAACTAACTCAATTTTTTAATAACTATTGTTAAACATTTTTGCATAATTTTTTTTAATAGTTTAAATTTTGTTTAACAACTGCCAATAAATAGTATGCTCACTCTGAAATGGCGGTAAAATTATACTGTGTATTTTCCAGGTGCGTATATCTTGATTGAAGTCAAGTTAAATTATACAACTTCAATCTAAAATCATGTTTCACATAACTGTGTATTATTGTTCCTGTTTCTGTCTTTAAAATTAGACCATGACGCAGTATCCAACAACCGAACACCTGTTTCTGTTTGTCAAATCAGACCAGAACGCTATATCCAAAAACTGCCTGTCAAATTAAACTAGAATGATCCAACAATCAAACACCTGTTTCTGTGTGTCAAATCAGGCTAGTATCCCAATACCAACACATATTTCTATCTGTCAAATTAGACCAGAACACAGTATCCAAATACCAACACCTATTTCTATCTGTCAAATTAGACCAGGACACAGTATCCAAATACCAACACCTATTTCTATCTGTCAAATTAGACCAGAACACAGTATCCAAATACCAACACCTATTTCTGTCTGTCAAATTAGACAAGAACACAGTATCCAAATACCAACATCTATTTCTGTCTGTCAAATTAGACCAGAACACAGTATCCAAATACCAACATCTATTTCTATCTGTCAAATTAGACCAGAACACAGTATCCAAATACCAACACCTATTTCTATCTGTCAAATTAGACCAGAACACAGTATCCAAATACCAACACCTATTTCTGTCTGTCAAATTAGACAAGAACACAGTATCCAAATACCAACATCTATTTCTGTCTGTCAAATTAGACCAGAACACAGTATCCAAATACCAACATCTATTTCTGTCTATCAAATTAGACCAGAAGGCAGAAACCAAACACTTCTTTTTATCCGTCAAATTAGACCAGGATGTAGTATCCAACATCCAAACACCTGTTTCTGTCTGTCAAATTAAACCAGGATGCAGTATCCAACAAACAACACATGTTTCTATCTGTCAAATTAGAACAGGACACAGTATCCAACAACTAAACACCTATTTCTGTCTGTCAAATTAGACCAGGACACTATATCCAATAGCCAAAAACCTGTTTCTGTCTATCAAATTAAACCAGAAGTCTGTATCCAAATACTAACACCTGTTTCTGTGTGTCAAATTAGACCAGGACGCAGTACCTAACAACAAAATACCTGTTTCTGTCTGTCAAATTAGACCAGAACGCTGTATCCAACAACCAAACACCTATTCCTGTCTGTCAAATTAGACCAGAACACTCTATCTTAATACCAACATCTGTTTACTACACAGTATCCAACAACCAAACACATTTTTCTGTCTGTCAAATTAGACCAGAACACTGCATCCAAATACCTACATCTCTTTACTGTTTACTATACAGTATCCAACAACCAAACACCTATTTCTGTGCGTCAAATTAGACCAGAATGCAGTATCAAACAAGCCACCAAATGTTTAGTATGATTTATAACTTTTATAATAAACCAAATAACTTCATCTCCAACATCAAATAATTAAAAACATAAATGTAACGCTAATAAATAACTAAATGTGCTTACTACTGGAAGTGAAGTTTGAAACATCAATGAGGAATAACTGTGTGTGTGTGTGTACCCAGTCTCGCTGAGGTGCTTGCCGACCGATTTCTCGGAACTGACACCGACGCTACCTGATTTTAACTTCACTAGAGCGGACGTGCAGCAGAAACAGATCCGAGACCTCGAGACTAACATGAATCTCCTCACCACATTGAACCAGGTATGGAAATATTTTTACACAACAATTCATTGCGTTTTTCTAAGTTACAAATAATTATCCTGTTTGAAAAGTACTGTAAAAGTTGAGTATTAGTAAGAGTAGATACAAGTAGAAATAGGTACTTTAATTCTAGCTTTTTTTTTAATCATCCAATCTTTTTTTTCTTCTAAAATCTGGTGGCAAAAATTTTAACTTCATTGACAAATAAATGATGCCCCATTAAACAAATCATATCCAACTTCCAGTTGATTAGTCAGACATCTCCAAATACTAAGTTTTGAGATAATGAGGAAAGAAATATTCTAATGTTCACCATAAATCAACATGGGCCCATGTTTTATATATTAAATATGCTATAAAAGAATACCGGGAGGCATAACGGTCGGTACATTAGTATGACATTTTGAAATATCCTACTTGTGACCCAGAAAACTTCAATATTTTGTTTAATTCACTACAAATTTTAGTGCATTATAATTGATTGTGTGGTGTTTATGAGTAATCTGAGTATTGTACCAGATAGAGGGTATAATTTTACATATAACTCCAATTTGGGAGGCGGGAATGGGTACCGCCGCCCCGGGAACCTTCATTGGATAACCAACACCTCTGCCATAGGTCACCCCAAGTGGTTCGCTACGTTTGGTGATTTAGCAGGGGTGCCCGGGTTCATGGGGTGAGGTTTGTCTAGGTC
The DNA here is from genome assembly GCA_917880885.1 of Limnephilus marmoratus. NCBI lineage: Eukaryota > Metazoa > Arthropoda > Insecta > Trichoptera > Limnephilidae > Limnephilus > Limnephilus marmoratus. Next base: position 1,978,625 of record OU862930.1, read on the forward strand.
TTGGAGGCGGATGACCAGGACATACTGAACCCCAGATTCCTACCCACCCCCTTAAACCCGTTTCCTTCCCAGAACTTTCCCCTCCTTCCTTTCTTTAAAAAAACCCTCCATACAGCATCCCCAAAGATGACGTAGGTCCTGAGGGAAATTATTTTCCTCAGGGCCTCCTGTGTGGAGCTCATATGGAGATTAGTACTGGGCGTTGACGATAATTCCATCCAACGCCAACGTCGTTATCGTTGGCGATTTTCAACTGTTGAAAATATCTGTTGAAAATAACGTCGACGTTGACGCAACTATAAATTAGGAGATCGACACAATACTAACAAAAAAACAAACAAAAAATATATCAAAATCGTATTAAGGAATCCCGTTTAACGGGTGGTTCCCCGAATCATTGATGTTTTATTATTATCACTTATCACTATGCCCCACGCCCCACACACGTAATAATAATCCTATAATAACGTTGAAAGTTGAAACTGTTGGAAGACGTTGCGCGTTGACGATATATTTTGCTTGTCACTGATAAATTCGCTTGTTGCTTGGCGCTACGGATCGGCCGTATTGGACGGGAAAATAAAAAAAAACCTGCAGTAGGTAAGTACATTACCAAAAGACCATGTCTAATTGGGTATAATATCGTTCACGAAGTGTGATCTCTTGACCCTTTTGATTATATCATTCCAACAGCGTTGAAAACAATAGGGCGACCTGCGTTGATAATTATCAATAGGTTATTTTTTGCTTGTCGTTTATAAATTTGATTGTTCCCTGGCGCTGCGTATCGGCCATATTGGATGGGAAAATAAAAAAAAAACGTGCAGTAGGTACGTTCATTACCAAAAGAGCTTGTGTAATTGGGTATAATATCGTTCACGAAGTGTGATCTCTTGACCCTTTTGATTATATCATTCCAACAGCGTTGAAAACAATAGGTACAAAACTTAGCTGTTGTCCGACATTGACAATTATCAATAGGTTATTTTTTTGCTTGTCGTTGATAAATTTGATTGTCCCCTGGCGCTGCGTATCGGCCGTATTGGATGGGAAAATAAAATAAAAAGTGCAGTAGTTACGTACATTTCCAAAAGACCATTTAAAATATCGAGTAATGTTGTTCACGAAGTACAAACTCTTAACCCTTTTTATTTATTAGGCAGTTGAATCGTTGACTGCGTTGAATAATATTCGCATGTAGGTATTATATTTCAACTGTTGGCGCTAATTATTTTCAACAGCGTTGGACGTTGAAGCAATATAACTATTGTTTCCAACGGCTAGTTATATTTTAATACAGTACTAATGGAGATATGTTTGAGTAATCAACTGAACGAGAGGTTTTTTTTTTCACACTAACTACACAAGAGGCCCTAAGGAAATTACACTCTCTACACAATGAGGTAAAAAAAATCCATCAAGGCCTATGTCCTTTTGGGGATGCTGTGCGGAGGGTCTTTTTAGGAAACGGAAGGAGAGGAAGTTCTGGGAATGAAAAAGTATGTAGGGTAAGTAGGAATCTGGAGGTCAGTGTGTCCAGGAGTGACGGACATACGAATCCATCACTCCCACAAACTCAGTGGGCAAATTCATGTGCCGCCAAGACCTGGACAAACCTCTCCCCATGACCGGGCACCCCTGCCAGTCACCAAACATAGCGAATCACTTGGGATGACCTATGGCAGGGGTGTTGGTTATACAATAAATGGTTCCCGGGGCGGTGGTACCCATACTTGCCTCCCAAATTATATATTTCTGAACCAATCATAATTAGAAGGAAAGTCCTGAATCAATAAATATATTAAATCCATCAGCACTTAGTCTGAATTTTAATTCAAGGTGCGACATCTACCAGACGACTGTTTAAGTTTAAATAAAGATTTGTTTATTAAGTAAAATTTTATTGAAAAAACAATATATTTTCGGTATTGAATTATGTATTATAATATTGTATTATTAGTGTATTATTTCATTATTATATTTACTAACAGCATGAAAAAAGCAAACTAACATTGTGACTAAAAATGTACATGTAATAAATTTTTATTAGAACAATTCTATTTTCATAACTTTTGAAGGTTATTCCCATCAATGTAATATATCATTGAAGGAGAAAATAACACTAATAATATAAACGAAAATATGAAAGAAAACAAGTTAACGGTTGCAACTCGGACTCGAACCCAGAACCTCTCGTGTTACCGAGATAAATGCCTTTACCATTTCGGCTACTAAAACCTCTTATTTAAATTTCATTTTTGTCAATCTCATATTTAAAATTTTGGAATTAACAATGTTGTCTTCGACTAATTTTTTTTCTTCATAGTATTGGCAGTATTGGCACCTCTTTCATTGGAAGAAATGGTTTGTAACCTAGATAGTGTCTCGGATAAATACATCCGATTTTATTTATATGGGACACCTGTTGACCTTTTTGTAAAAGTTTAAATGAATATTTAATTTTTATTAGAATGTTGTTCTTTTTCATATTTTCATTTAGATTATTAGTGTTATCTTTTTCTTCAATGATATATATGTATTAATTTATTTGAGTGATTCCACCTAAATGTAATGTAAAAAAGAATGATAAAGATGATCAAAGCAAAATGACACTAGCAGTTTGCGCCTGTCTCAACACAGGTATACCCTAGTGAGACAGGCATCGAATAATGTAATACAAACATACCTTTTATAGATAAAAAAAAAAAAAAAAAAAAGTTTGCAATTACCGTGTCATGTTGCAGTGTCTGACATCTCTTGACATGTGTGGTGTGTAGGATTATGTATGTAGTTTCAAGGTTCTTCAACAGATGTCATTGGTATGGGTAAGTTATATGTAATTTTGAAGTGTCTCAAAAGATTTCAAACACCACAGAGGTGTTGGTTATCAAATAAATGGTTCCCAAGGCGGCGATACCCACACCCGCCTCTCAAATTGTAACCATTCGTATCTAATACCCAAAATAATTGATAATATTCAATCGACGCCTTCAGTGCCGAGTTCTGTTGCTCCAGAATAGGGAACTCCAGCCCAATTTTTTTTATTTTTTTTAATGAATGACCTTCCAACTTAAATAACTGCATTTTTATTTTTAGGGTTAGATTTAATAGTTAAAATAATTGTCAAAGTTTTAATTTTTCAAGATCCCCCGAAAACCACCGTATGTATGGTGAATCGTGTGACGTCATCACTCCTGAAAAGTTAGTATAGGATCAGCCAATCAGCTGATCAACTGCCGCCATTTTGAATTCCGTTGGTCGAAGTATTCTCCCTATAAGTAGCATTACTATTTTTTTGTGCAGAAGTTTTTGAATATTTTCAATAATAGAGATAAACTAATAAGAGATACCAACAACTAAATCTCTATAAACATTATGTAAATAAAGGAATAAATTAATAAGATGGCTTGTGTCATATCATACATTCCCAATTAAATGACTTTACGGTGACGTCACGACACATCGAACAGTGACATCACCACTAAAATTTCAATAATGCCAACTTGATGACGTGTTTTTACGACCCGATTAAAAATGGACTTTTTCATATTTTTTTAAAAACTCTGCGTTTAATATTAGTAAATAAAACTTATATATTCAGAATCAGCGTTTACTGGTCTGTGTGAACATATTTTTTTAAAGCCATAATATTTTTCACTGGAGTTCCTTATTACACAGAACATCAATTAGAATGGACATTTGGTCCAGTTAATTCATAGTAAACCACACGATAACGTAAACAAAGTTAAGTTTTAATCTCGACCAGCCGCGAACTTTATTGGAGATTTCCGAACACATATCAAGTAATCCCAATCACTAGTTTTAAGGAACTTTAAAACCTATAGAGCGGATGTACAGAGAATGGAGTGTCAGGAAAATACATGGTTTACAAGTTGGGGACACTCTGAGAGGACGTGGAAATGTGGGATCTTGTCGTTAAACTAAATATTAGAAGAGCATGTTTAAATGTGAGTGTATTTAAAAATGTCTAGTTAATTTGGCAAGAAAAAAAATGGCCCAGTTAGTTCCATTGTTTACTTAGTAAAAGGTTGCAATTTCCATACTTTATCTTTTTGTAGTTTTTCCTTGTAAGAAATGTATAATAATATGTAATTATCACGTCTTGGCTTTTGCATGTAGACATGTAGTGTAACAATTAAAAGAGTATAAAAGAAGTAAGTACAATATAAGTATTTTGTTTTGAAGAGTTTTATTTCACACTAGCTATCACTAGTGGCTAACAAAGCACAACGCCATCTACAGGATGGTTACCCAACCTTTATAGCCACCGCCATCTGTTAATTTACATACAAACCAAATCCACACCGCCCGCTTGCCAGCCTGCTCGTTCACCACATGCAGACCTCCTTTATATATTATATATTTTAACCAATTTACACAAAACCTCGACAAATTACATACCTAAACCTTTCTCACGAATCACTCTATTGGTGGAAATCGCATGAACGCGGGTTGCATAGTGGGATATTCATCTTTTATAGATCTACAAAACAGTCCGCGAAGGCATACATCTATCTTTTACGGATAGCTTACTATACCAATTCTATCTTCTAAAAAAATGGTTACGCACATTGCGGTAATTGAAAAGTTATTTAGACGGAAACAGTATCAATCCTTAATAACTTAAATACGTTAGTTAGGGGCCGTTCAAGTATTACGTAACGCAGTTGGGGGGGGGGAGGGGGGTCTTGTGAAACGTTACTGTGCGTTACGGGTGGGGGGGGGGGGGGGGGGTTCGAACAACGCGTTACGTAACATGTTTTTCTTTATTTAGATTAAAAAAAACTAGGGAATTAAAATCTTCCAAGTTGGCATTCCTTTTTGTTCTCGAAATTTCTTGAATTATTTATTACCGCAAACGCGATTAAAACAAGAAAAAAGGTATTTAAGCGACTTGCCAGTACTTTGCGCAATTTAAACGTGACTTTCAGATAAAAATTATCACTTTGGCGTTACGTAACGTTTATGGGGGGGAGGGGGGGGTTGAAACGGAAAAACGTTATGGCGCGTTACATGGGGGGGAGGGGGGGGTCAAAAATCTTCAAAAATTGCGTTACGTAATATTTGAACGCCCCCTTACCCAAGCATTTCATGCACATTATTATAATCTTTCACACCATCTCTACGTATTATAAATAAAAGTCCTCCGCGGCATCTGTCTGTCTCTTCGCGATAAACTCAAAGACGGCGGTGGTTATAAAGGTTGGATAACCGTCCAGTAGATGATGTTGTGTTTTATTAGCCACAACAACGCGTGGTCGGGTCAGCTAGTATTACATATTTGTAAATATTGGAGGTGAAAACCTTGTTTTCCTTATGAATACGTGTGTATGAAGGGGTGAGTTTGTATACTTGACTCAATCTGTTCTTCTTTTCACTCACAGAATTATTGTTTTATAATATGAATGTGTTGTTATGTTCCTGCAGATGGGGGGCATGGTGATTGAAGACATTGTGAACGCTAAATGGTGGATAGTGCTGGCTCTTGTCATAGTGATGTTGGTCTGCCTGATCTACATCACGTTGATGCGCTGGATCGCCGGCCCCGTGGTGTGGTTCACCCTTCTGGCCGTCGTGGCGCTACTGTCATACTGTGAGTAGCTTATACCCTCTTCTGCTGGCTCTTGTCATAGTGATGTTGGTCTGCCTGATCTACATCACGTTGATGCGCTGGATCGCCGGACCCGTGGTGTGGTTCACCCTTCTGGCCGTCGTGGCGCTACTGTCATACTGTGAGTAGCTTATACCCTCTTCTGCTGGCTCTTGTCATAGTGATGTTGGTCTGCCTGATCTACATCACGTTGATGCGCTGGATCGCCGGACCCGTGGTGTGGTTCACCCTTCTGGCCGTCGTGGCGCTACTGTCATACTGTGAGTAGCTTATACCCTCTTCTGCTGGCTCTTGTCATAGTGATGTTGGTCTGCCTGATCTACATCACGTTGATGCGCTGGATCGCCGGCCCCGTGGTGTGGTTCACCCTTCTGGCCATCGTGGCGCTACTGTCATACTGTGAGTAGCTTATTCCCTCTTCTACTGGCTCTTGTCATGGTGATGTCGGTCTGCCTGATCTAGATCACGTTGATGCGCTGGATCGCCGGCCCCATGGTTCACCTTTTTCACCCTTCTGGCCATCGTGGCGCTACTGTCAATACTGTCAGTAGCTTATTCCCTCTTCTCTGTATTTCTTGGGCATTAACTATGTAACAATTCGTAGATATTTTCTTTTGAAGAGTTTAATTTTCCATGTACATTTGTGACTTTAAATTTTTATCTCTGAACAATAAAGTGATTGTAATAATCTATGCCCCACGAAAACCTTATTTATGTTAGATCACTTCATCTCCGCGAGATGTCGCTAGTGTCTCTTTTTGACGGGTCATCAATCATCGCATATTTGTTTTAGCCCTTCTATAAAATTAACATTTTAGACTTATGACCCTTTTCTATGGGATGTGCGATACGTATTGTGACCATGACACTCTCAACTTTGAATGTCTAGTATTAATTATTATGCAACTTTCAGGCATCTACCTGTCATACACGCAGTACATCTATTTCCGAGACAACCCCGATGTGCTATCGCAGAACACCAACGCCAGTGCAGTCGCCAAATCCATCACGTCCAAGAAGGAGACGTGGCTGGTGATCATGATCGCCGTGTGCGTCACGCTGGTGGTGGTGCTGCTCATGCTCATTTTCCTGAGAAAGAGGATCGTGCTTGCCATCGCACTCATCAAGGAAGCCAGCAGGTACCACATAGACTAGATAAGGGCTGCTCGGTCTTGGTCTCAATGTACATTTTGTGCATTGAAAGAGTCCACAAGAAATTTTTAAGATTTTTTCCATTTTAGATTTTACTCATTGAGTTAAAATAAAAATAAATATTCATACTTGATTTGCAGAAAGATCAATAGATGTCTGAAGATGTATATTATATTTTGTGAAGTTAGAACTTTCTTGCTATTAGACTTCGGACTCAATGGAAGTTTTAATGTATTGTTTGAATAGTGCTAGGCACATGGCTGCACTGGGAATTGATTATGTATCTCAATCGATTCCAACCAGTATATTTTTTCCACACATTTCTCGGAAGATCGAATGCAACTGATCTGATTTTAATAAGTGGAGGAAGAGTGCAAAGGACACAGGCTCGTGTGTAGTCAGATTATGACTTCTAGTATGCCGCGCTAGGAATTTATTATCGCAATCAATTCCAACTAGTATATTTTTTCGCACATTTCTCGGAGAACCGAATCCAACTGACCTGATTTGAATAAGTGGAGGGTGTGTGCAAAGGATACACATAGACTCGTATATAGTCATTTTATGCTTTCTAGCATTGAAGGTCGCGGTTTCACAATAATACCGCACAAGAGTCCCAACCGCTCTCGTCTTAAGTCAGTGAGACTATGGCATCCCAGAATGTGGTATGTTGTGAGGCTGAATGTAGTGGGAACGGGAAGGAGATAGGTAAGAGGAAGAGGAAGATGGGGATGTATCTGGCTATTCAGTTCTGATCACCAAACACGGCTAAAGCCATATAAAGCAATGTTTCAATACTGAATGGTGGTCTTCACCAGGGAGAAACTGAGAGTATCTTCCACTCTGGAACTTGCCGCAAATAAACTACCTATTATTTTAAATGAATTAATTGTGAAATTAATCAAATAAAATTTAATTGCCGGGATTCAATTCCGCGACCTTCGGATTGCGAGTCAAGAGCCTTACCCCTCGATCACGCCGGCTGTCAATTTACCTGTATTGATGGATGGATCTAACAGCCAGCGTTTCAGTAAACGATTTGGGTTGGGCACGCTTGGTTTAAACGCTACTATCATAACGACTTAGGCCCTTAATCTGTAATAAATAAAACACCGGTAAGGAGCTTTGCAAGGAGGCGGTTCGTCTATTGTGTATTTTGCAATTTTAATTTTGTATAATACTAGGTCTCGTATCCAAGGCAGGAGATGAGAGGCGTAGAGAACTGTAGAAATTCTGATTTGTAGTTCTGAAAGATTGAACTGGCTAAAACAGTTTAATTTGAAATACTTGTTGGGACTATCTGTTGAGTGGGATATGACCTTTGATTCCAGGGCTGTGGGAAGCATCAAGTCCACCCTGTTCTTCCCCGTGTTCCCGTGGGTGTTTGAGGTGTGCGTGCTCGGGCTGGGCGTGGCGGTGGGCTTATACCTATTCTCCATCGGGGAAAACAACTACAAGGCGGCTGGTGTCAAAAACTGCTCCTGCTCATATGCGGTACGTACAATCACCTATTACCATTATTGTTGTGTCTGTTAATATCCAATGATTAAAACAACATTAGACGTGTTGGGTAACTTCCTAATAAGTTTGAGGTTCGTGTGATTAATATTTGATTTATTAGGCCATGTGCTTATTTTGTCTGAAGGTCAAAATATTTCCTTCTTTTTGTGCCGTATTATGTCCCCCCGACGTTGCCGATCACGCTGGAAAGTGTCTCTTTGTCTTGCGCTGCCCGGAATAGCTCCTTCGCACTTATAATGCCGGTCCACTCTCGTACATTTCGCAGCCAAGACATTTGTCTCCAACCGGGCGTTCGGCGACCCTCTATCTTGCCTTTCAATATTAATAGGCCACTTGCATCACATTTTAAATTTTTTTTTTCCGGTTTAGGCAAATATTCTAAGACATTCTGTTTAGGTTAAGGCAAATATTCAAGACATTTTTGGTTCAGTACCTCCAAAAAGGTTAAGAACCACTGTTCTAGAGTTCAACAGTTCGGTCGTGGAATGATTTTCTGGCCTCTATGTTTCCTCTTTCCTACAACATGGGTCTCTTCAAGACCAATGTTCATTCCTCCCTCTCCTCAAAAATACCCTCCACACAGCATCTCAAATGACATTGGCCCTGAGGGAAATGATTTTTCTCCGGGCCTCCTGTGTGGAGTAAATGTAAAAAAAAAAAATTATTGCACTGAGAGATCACTATAGTAGTTAGTCATTGCACAGGCTACTTTGTATTGTTGTAAATTAATAACACACACTGTCAGATAGGGATAGGTACTTGGATAACAGGTTGGGTGGAGGAATGCGGGAACATATGTTAAAGGGAGATGCCTGCATAATTCACGTGTTGTCTCTTAATAATGCGTTATGTTGTCTCTGGCAGGAGGGAGATGTGTGCACGCCCGCCACCTTTGTGGATGCTTGCAAAGGATGCAAAGACGCCGTCTGTCACTTTGTGGGCATCACCAACCCGCAGTACGTCTACTGGATGCAAGGTATGCACTCTTTATTTATAGTACAAATACCCTTAACCACTGGAACGATTTTTGCCATATATTCCCGCCATTTTAAATGTCTCCGATTGCTTTTCGGATAAAAGAGGCAATTATCTCCTTCATTGGATAAAAAAAATATATATATATATATATATATATATATATATATATATATATTTGTAGCTTCCACATTTGTTATTTTGAACTTAAAACGCTATTGAAATGCTTTATCTATTATGACCATAGATGTCGCAAATCCGAACTTCGTAGACTATTTTATAACGATGTTAAAAATAAATTTTTAAAATATTTTTTCATGCAGAATTTGTGATCAGCTGTTTACGGTTAAAATTAAGTCATTTTTCCATAGATATGCACCTTTCATTATCAAGTATACCACAGACAACATAAAGAAATCGAAAATATTCTATGTTGACTCTAATAAGTACCTCTCACGGCAGTTTCAAATTAACAACACGCAGGATTCGCACGGTTACAAACTTCACGATTTTTTAATATTTTCTTTATAAATCCTACAAATATGAGATAAAAGGTAAAATACAGGTTAATTCATTGGCTATATAGCACTGTAATAAGTTTTTATGTCTCCATGTTAAAATTCGAAAGTATGATTTTTTTTAATTTTGGCGAAAAATTGAAAAAATGATCTTCTGAAAATCTCGAGGAAACGGAGAAAAAAGTTTTAAATGGGCTGTTGCTCCAGTGGTTAAATACAGAATAAAATCTATTTTTTACATAAAAAATAGATTACAAAACAATTATACTGTGTAAACATTATGATTTAAATTAACTAAAATGTTGCTCCAGTGGTTAAATACAGAATAAAATCTATTTTTTACATAAAAAATAGATTACAAAACAATTATACTGTGTAAACATTATGATTTAAATTAACTAAAATTAACAATTTTACGAGAGATGGGAAGGCTGATAAAGATATTGAAAGAAGGGTGAATGCCCAGTCCACAATGGAGTCCTGGTACCTACCCTGATGTATGGCAGTGAGGCATGGAACTGGCAGAGGAAGGATGAAAGTAAACTGAATGCTGTTGAAATGAGATCCCTGAGACGTATGTGTGGTAAAACAATGTATGATTGTGTGAGAAATATGGATATCCGCAAAGAATGTAAGGTTGATGTAAGCATATTGAGTAGGATTAAGAAAGGACCCTCAGATGGTTTGGGCACGTAGAGCGAATGAACGAAGAAAGTAGTGTAAGAAGAATATATGACGCGAATGTGAATGGTGGAAGAAATCGGGGACGCCCGAGGAAGACATGGCACGATCAAGTGAATCAGATACTTGAGTCGGGCCATGTCAAAAGTCAGAATAATAGAAGAGAATCTATGAGACGATGTATGAATGTGAGTGAGGCAAAGAGTGTGTGCCAAGACCGAGTTGTTTGGCGGTCCGTCCTCTCTGCCTACCCCTGCGGAGAAATGGCGTGATGGTTAGTTAGTTTTACAATTTTGGAAACGAAATGTAAAATAATAACCGTTTTCAAAAAATTAAGTGAAATGTTTTTTAGTAAGTTCTATTAAAAATATTCGCTTCTTCTACATATTGGTTACCTAAGCTGTGTAAGTGTGGTATAAGGGAGTTCATAAACAAATTTGTATTGACATTATTGTTGCAGTGAGAGATTTTTTAGTTTGTGTGATTCTATTAGGAACATGAAATGAAATCTATTACAACAATGCAGGCCTACTAATAAGGGAATTAATGATTTTAAAAATAAAAATGATATTTACAGCTTTATTAATTTTAGATTTTTCATTAGACAGTTATAGTTTATATTTTCAATAGGAGTATGTATTAAGTTTATATTTTATGTCTTCAAAATTTGTGCTGTTGTTTTTCAATAGAAAATGAGTGAACCTTATAATGCGGTGACCAAATACGTGAGTTATACTCGGTTTGGCTGCGGACTAATGAAGTATACAAAAATTTAAAAGTAGATATATTACAAAAGTATTTTGGAAATTCTTATTATGAAACTGAACGTTTTCATTGCTTTTGTTCATAATAAAATTTAATGTATAATCAGACTATTCTTAAATCACTTATTCATTAACCCGGCGGTACTCGCTAGGTATTTACGAACATGAACACTCGCTACCGGGTAATTAATACCACAGAGTTTAATTGCCGTTATTTTCAAAAATACGCTTGAGTTTCAATGTTTGACAATGTATTTGTGTTATTGGTACTATTGTTCACAAATAGAACTAAAAATGCAAGTTTTAATGTTTATTTATTGGTATTTGAGTTTATCCTAAAAAATAATCAAAAAATCATTTTTTTCTTAGGAATCTTACGAAAATCAACAATAATATATTTTTTTCTTACAAATTTGGCAAAATTGAGATCGGTATCGAAAATAAACTAGATACAATCCTACAATACTAAAAAATAATGATACCTTTATACTGAGTGAACATTGAGATAATCAACACTAAATAAACTGTTTCAAATATTTTGCTAAAAACGAAACTACTTCACTCTATCATAGCAATCCTCACATATTGGGGTTGTATGCTCGCGGCATATCTTTTTGGACCACAATTCGCAAACCAACTTCTGAATCTGAAGTCAAAAACATTTTCTGAATTTGAGGGCGCGCCTGAACTATCAGCTTCCTGTTCAGTTTCACTTTTGTGTTCACTATTCTCATCAAAATCTTCTATTTCTGACACATTTTCTTCTCCGCTGTCTTCTTCTTGAAGCAGCTCTTCTATTGTACTATCACTTTGAGGAATACTCATTTTATTACAGCTCGAAAACAAAAAACATAGTCATAAAAATATCGAAAAATAATGGAACAAGGATCGTCGCTACCGGGTATTTTTTACCCATACTCACTTTACACGTCTGTCATTAACAAGCGCCGTGCGTGAACTGACCCCCCCGTGGGGTGAGGGTGTGTGAACTATCGGTTTGAAGGTACTTAGAATCTTGGGTTGCCAGAACGAGTAGAAAAAAAAATACAACCAATTTTTTGTACTCTGTGGTATTTTTTACCCGGTAGCGAGTATCGCCGGGTTAAATGAATACAACCCATTAAAATTAAAAACCATCGAAAATATGCAGGAATTTAAGCACAAATTAAAAAATTACCTTAAACTGCTATAAAAGTTATAAGTTATATATCTTAAAGTCTGCTATTTTATAAATCATTTATTCCTTCTTTTTCTTTCATTTCTTAGTTTCTATATCTCTGAGTCTACTATTGTATAAATCTTGCGTTATTTCTTACGTATCCTTTACTTACTTATTACAATAATTTTTGTTACTAAATTACATGATTCTTTCATATATAATGATTTTTTAAATTTATATTATGATTTTTTCAAACTCTTCAGGATTTTTATTTTTAAATTTATACAAGATTTTTTAACCTACTTATTATTTGCAATAGCTGTTATTACTAACTTACACAATCATTAATTTACTAATTGAGCTAGAACTCCTTCACCAAACACAAGAGCATTGTCTCTTTATGGTGAGGAAAGGCAATTTTTTTAATTTTTTTTGTTAACCTTATGTAACTATGTAACTGATGTAACTTTATATGTATTTTTGATAAGCATTGCCAATAAATAAATAAAAAAAACAAAAAAAAAACTATTCTGTAAGTGAATGAATAGGGCTGCCACCTCGAGGTAATTCTAGTTTATTTGTTTAACCACTAGTCCTTCTGTTATTATTATTGGTTCACCTACATGTTAAACAATTGAACAATTGATTGTTTTACATACTAAATTTTGCAATTTAATTAAATTGTGTATAAATAAGTTACAACACTCAAAACTAACAGTTTTATTAGGGAACAATTAGCAAATATCTGACCCAACCAACAACTCCTAAAGCCTAGACGGACCCTTTTGTTATTTCCCATATTGGTTTGATAATTATTGTAAATCATGTTCTGCTAAAAACCCATGGAAAACAGAAAAACAGTGAAAGCATCTGTGTAGTCCTTTCCAGAGATATTTTATTTTATTAACCCCTCCGAAAATTAAGTTAAAAATACGATAGCAGTCAAGTACAATAAGCGTGTTTATACGTCAACGCGTGTCTCCATAGAAATCGTTCTAACTCCGTTATTGTTTTAGTGACATCCCTAAAAATAAAAAGTAAAAGTTCGATAGTGGATCAAGCTGTACATCCCTATCAAGTTGTCCATAGAAATACATAACAAGAATATTCTGTCAGTTGCGCGGTTGACACACATTTTGACCCGCCAAATTGCCTGCGGGCCGCACAACATTATTAATTTTTATTAAATATTTTTATATGTTCACGTTCTTTCGGCACATCTCGTAAACCTTCACGTTCTTTCGGCCCATCTCGTAAACCGATACCATGTAACCCGATTGTGACCGTAGGCTTCTTATGAGATATTGCAGTTTTTTTTTTTACATTAGCTCCAAACTTGACGGCCGGCGTAGTGCAGCGGTAAGGCGCTTGACTCGCATTCCGAAGGTCGCGGGATCGAATCCCGGCATGGCAAATAAATTTTATTTGATTAATTTGTGTATTTGACAATTTATTCATTTAAAATAATATACAGAATTGAAACGTTACTTGAAATGGCTTCTATCGTGTTTGGTGACCAGATCTGAATAGCCAGGTACTTCCCCACCTTTCTCTTCCCTATCTCCTTCCCCTCCCCACTGCCTTCAGCCTCACAACATACCCCAATTGGGGATGCCATAGTCCCTCTGGCTCCAGACGGGAGCAGTGTGCGGTATTCATGTAAAAAAAAAGCAGGAGGACCTGAGGAAGATAATTCCCTTCAGGGCCTGGTCATCTTTGTAGATGCTGTGCGGAGGGTCTTTTTAGGAAACGAAGGAGAGGAAGTTCTGGGAAGGAATAGGGTACTAGGGATGGGTAGGAATCTGGGGGTCGGTGTGTCCAGGAGTGATGGACGTATGCATCCGTCCCTCCCACTGTGGTGCAAGGATAGAGTATAGCTGGAGAAGTCAAAGGGAATCCCTCAACCATTCTCTCCCGATCTGGCCTGCCATGCAGCTGGTGGGCAGACGCATCCGCTACCAAAACCCAGACAAACCTCACCCCGTGAGCCCAGGTACCCCTGTTAGGTCACCAAATGTAATGAACCACTTAGGGTATCGAATGGCAGAGGTGTTGGTTATCCAATAAATGGTTCCCGGGGTTGTGGTACCCATACCTGCCTCACAAATTGCTTACGTCGATTTAAAGTCAAACACCTACACGAGAATGGATCGAATCAGGTTCAGGGCGGTGTTAAAGTAGCTTGTACTTTAAAATGTGTTCCAAAACCTTAATTGAAGAAAGGAGTAATTTAAATATGGTATTTTGCAGCTATCAACATTGCGGGCTTCTTCTGGGCCGAGTTCTTTGTGCAGGGAGTCGGGGAGATGATCCTGGCCGGAGCCTTCGCCTCCTGGTACTGGACCTTCAAGAAGTCGGATGTCCCCTTCTTCACGCTCACCAACAGTGTGGCTAGAACCATCACGTCAGTATTTCTTACTTAATTTATTTCTTTAGTATAGTATAATCACTGGAGTGTTTTTGGCCACATTTCAGCCAATTTGCAAACATCCTCGAGCGTTCTCTTGCCAAAATGTGGCCAATTTGAAGAGATATTTTAACCGCCCAGGCCTCGGCCATATTCTGTCAGTAGGTCAGAATATTTCTGCTTTGCATTCAAATCTAAATAAACGGAATATTTGTGAATGTATCTGAAAAAATAAAAATTGTTTTTAAAAGGTGATGAAGTAAACATAATTCCAAATGAACATATAATTTTTGAAATATAAAATTTTTGAATGCAAACATAAAAAGTTTTTAAAATGGCTCACTTCATGTTTTTTTTAACTCAAATTACTGATAACGAAAAAAAAAAACTTATATTACCCTAAAAAGACCCTCCACACAGCATTCCCAAAGATGACATAGGCCCCGAGTGGAATTACTTTTCTTAGGGCCTCCTGTGTGGAGCTAATTAATGTAAAAAAAGAAATAAAAATCAAACCCCTACATTTTCCCAAACTAAAACACCATTAAAAAATCTGTAAAAAAACCTGTGTAATATTTTAAACATTTGGAAACATATTATGAAAGGGTGCACCATAGAAAATTCACACCCTCATTTATGTCATGTAGAATTTAGAATTCAACTCAACCATTTGGAATCCATTTTACAATATTCATGAAATATCTATCGAGCGAATTCAACATAAATTTTTACGAAACATAAATTATAGATTAGGAATTCCTATTGAAAATATTAGCTACATGTCACTGTTGAAAATTATGGGCCTTGCCACATTAAAAGAAATAAGAATATGTACTGATCTATTTTTTCTCTATAAAATTGTTAATAACATGGACCAAGGGCGGATTTAGATGGTATTTTTGTGTACTGTGGAGATTCCATCACAGTACATACTTTGTCCAACTTTGTACAACTGTCTTTTTTAAACATTTAATTTTTCGATCGTTTTGACACTTTCATATTATATATTTCTATACATACTTGAACTTGTAGAAATAAACTTGAAGTATGATACTTCAAGTTTATTTCTAACAGTAATTGTTGATTTTTTTGCCCGTCCGCCCCTTGTGCCCCCCCCAGGAAAAACCCTAAGGCTACGAACGCACAGGCAGGTGGCTGGCTTAGCGCCTAGAGCCTAGTGGCAAAAAACCAACACGTTGGTTTACCTGGATACACGCTAAGCGGCTATCCATCGGCTATCTACTACCTATCTAGGCTCTAGGCGCTAAGCAAGCCGCCTGCCTATGCGGACGTAGCCTAACAGTAATAAATTGTTGATTTTTTGTCCGTCCGCCCCTTGTGCCCCCCCAGAAAAAAATTCTGGATCCGCCCCTTTTTTTTTTTTTACATGAGCTCCACACAGGAGGCCCTGAGGAAAATAATTTCCCTCAGGGCCTATGTCATCTTTGGGGATGCTGTGTGGAGGGTTTTTTAAGGAAAGGAAGGAGGAGAGTTCTGGGAAGGAAAAGGGTTTAAGGTGTGGGTAGGAATCTGGGGTTCAGTATGTCATGTAAGACATGTAAGACCTAGACAAACCTCACCCCATGAACCCGAGCACCCCTGCTAAATCACCAAACGTAGCGAACCACTTGGGGTGACCTATGGCAGAGGTGTTGGTTATCCAATAAAGGTTCCCGGGGCGGCGGTACCCATTCACGCCTCCCAAATTGCATGCCGCCTTTGACATGGACTTCCCCTAAACTCCTTAGGCTGATTAACTTTCATGTGCCTAGTAGAACGGTTCGTCAGAAGCTACCTTAGGGAACGTACCCATACTACGTGACCAACTTTTTGCGATTTTTAACCCCCCCCCCCCCCCCCCGGTGACCAAAAACCTAAGCCCGCCGCCGCTCATTTGTACCAAGCGTGACATTTTGAAGACCCCCCCCCCCCCCTAAACGTGTCACGTAGTATGGGTACGTTCCGTTACCATTGTAACAATTCAGGTACCAATGCAGAAATAAACTCTAATAATTGGGCGTGTACAAATAAATAAATGTACTATATTGCAGGTACAATCTGGGTACCGTGGCCTTTGGCTCCCTCATCATCACCATCTGCCGCCTGATCCGCGTCTGCCTGGAGTACATTGACCACAAGACCAAGCAGTTTGACAACCCCCTCTCCCGAGCCGTCCTCTGCTGCTGCAAGTGCTTCTTCGCCTGTCTCGAGAGCTTCCTCAAGTTCATAAACAAGAATGCGTACATCATGTGCGCCATACACGGCAAGGGATTCATCTCCAGCGCCAAGAACGCTTTCTCGCTGCTCATGAGGAACATTGTCAGGGTGTTTGTTCTGGACAAGGTATGTGACTGAATTCATTGATTATCCATGTAGTTTCAACTTCTTTCAATAGATGTCAATGGCTTAGTTTGTAACACGAAGTTCTGGTATATCCCAACAGATGGCAGTTTAGTAGGATATCAGAAAAATTAAGTTATTTCGGAAACTGAGCGTACTGTGGCAGGGCCCGCAGATACTTTAATGGTACACAACTGCTGACCTTGTACAATTGTGCCCCATGGTTGAATTTGGCAGCTACCTTTGGTCTGGAGCCTCAAAATATCTGAATAAATCCATGGTCTTCTAAGACACTTCTTAGTTCGCTGGCTGAATTACGGTAAAGAGACTGGCTTGAAGCATCTGAATATAATATATCATTGAAGAAGAAGACAACAATAAAAATAATTATTATGAAAGAGAATAAGACATAGAAAAACATAATGGTCACAACTGGGACTCGAACGCAGAACTTCTCATCTAACCTTCTGTCAAACCGTCATATTAGTCAAATCTCATATTTCAAATTTTAGTATTAACAATTTTATCTTTAACTAATTTTTTTCTCCATAATATTATTAGACAACTACCTTTTATTTGGAAAAAATCATTCTAAGAATCAGTTTGTAACCTAGATAGCGTCATGGTTAAATATTTCCAATTTTATTTATATGATATTATTGACTTTTTATAAAAGTCTAAATGAATATTCAATTTTTTATAAAAATTATTATTCCGATTTTGTATGTTATTTCCATCAATAAATTACATTGATGGGAATAACCTTCAAAAGTTATAATAATAGAGTTTTTCTTATAAAAAATTGAACATCTGATTGTATTTATAAACATCATAAAAACTCACACTAATGTTAACAAAAGGCATACAGCAGTGTCAAGTCAATCAATTAATTAATCAAATTAACCTTCTAGGTTAGAAATCTGTATTACCATCGGATGATCGGTTCATAAAAACAATACCAGCGGGGGTTTAGCTAAGTGCCGAACCCGCTTATAGTACATTTTATTCTGCAGAGGGCAATGTTAGTTACTTATTGGTTTTAACAAATAGATGAATGAATGTTTACCTGGTGCAGGTGACGGACTTCCTCTTCTTCCTCTCCAAGCTGGTGGTGTCGGTGGGTTGTGGCGCAGCGGCATATTACGCGCTGACCGCACCCAAGCTGTATGACTGGACCATCTCTGGCAAGCTGCACTACGACCTGGGGCCCGCGCTCATCGTAGCCGTGGGGGCCTATCTGGTGGCGTCCGTGTTCTTTGGAGTCTATTCGATGGCTGTGGACACTCTCTTCTTGTGCTTCTGTGAGTATTCATATTACATGGAAAACTATTACTTGGAAAACTTTTAGAAAACTATTATATGGAAAACTATTAAATGGAAAAACTATTACATGGAAAACCTTTAGAAAACTATTAAATGGAAAACTATTACATGGAAAAATATTACACGGAAAACTATTATATCGAAAACTGTCACATGGAAAAAACTATTCTCGGAAAACTATTATATCGAAAACTGTCACTTGGAAAACTATTAGTAAATTATTACATGGAAAACTATAACATTCAAATTATTAGAAAACTATTTCATGGAAAATTACATGGAAACTTTTAGAAAACTATTACATGGAAAACTATTAAATGGAAAAACTATTACATGGAAAATTTTTAGAAAACTATTACATGGAAAACTATTACATGGAAAACTATTAGAAAACTACTACATGGAAAACTATTACATGGAAAACTATTACATACAAATTATTAGTAAACTATTGAATAGAAAATTACATGGAAACTATTAGAAAACTATTACATACAAATTATTAGAAAACTATTAGACTGGTTTGCGAGCTGTCTAGCAAAAATGAATTTGTTCATTTCCAATCAGTTTAATGGTTCCATGACAACTCAGAATCATGCAATTGTAGCACCCCTTTGAAAGGTCATTAAAAGTTATGAAAAGAAAAAAAGAAGTGTTATTGATTACCGATTATTATCTCATTCTCTCGCAGGCTAAGTTTTGTCTCTAGTGTCTCTTTTTCATTTCATCGAGTTTCAAATCACAACAGTGCTAAAGAAGATTTCAATTAAAAAATATCCCATAACCTAACCTAACGTAATAAATTTAACGACTTTTCTAAGGAGGTGTTGAAAGTTGCATGATTCTGATTCGCCTGATCACTGGTCACCCAATTTATAGCTACCAGTGGTGTACCACAAGGATCCCATTTAGGCCCCATTTTATTTTTTGTTTATAAACGATATTGTTAACATTTTTGATAATTAAAATTATATCTAATATTTCTTATGCTTTTAACTGTGACAAGTAAACAGTGTTTATATTGGTATATTTGTACCATGGATATTAAATAACTAAATAAATTTATACTTAGTACTTTATTTACTTATATATTAGTACTTTATTTCAAAATTAATCACTTAACTCCATCATTAATTAACAAAAAATAAATTATAAATTAATGTAGTCTTCTTATTGATTGCACATATCCTCTTAAAATATTTCATCAACTTTTGAACTGAAATGTAAGCGATTATTGTCGTAAAATAACATTATGTACCTACTCCTGCAATATTATCAGTTAATCCCATTGTCAGAATCAACTATATGTACTTACCATCTCAACACCTACCTATTAAGAGAAATGCAATAATATTATTTTTATTTTTACTACTTCTATTGTATATTATTACTTTTAAAATATCTATACTACATGTATATCTAATTTAGCAACTGCTACGTTAGTATATTTCTTTATTTAATATTTGTTTTTTATTCATAAGTTTTATTTGTTTCTTAATTTAAAAATATATAGTATATCTTATTTTTTATCTTTTTTCTGTAATGACACGACTCCCCAATTTAAACACGAGAAATTTTTTCTCTTTTAAATTGGGTAGATTCATTAACAAGAAATTATTTTATTTGTAATTATTTTTAAGAACCATGTATTTTCCTTATGTAAATCTGTTATATGTATGTATATTTCAAAATAAAAAAAAAAAATATTTCAAAAATAAAAATATTGTCAAAACACTCAAATAATAATCAACAATTTTGTATTTCAGTGGAAGACTGTGAAAGGAACGACGGATCTCCGGAGAGGCCTTACTTCATGTCCAAGCGACTCATGAAGATTCTGGGCAAGAAAAACAAGAAGATAAACTAAACACTGATACCTACAACTACTGCATTCGTTGATATTGATTACCTAGATAAGCCAATTTAATGGCAAACTTGGATTTGTCCCAAACCTTTAGTAAGAAACCAGAGAGCTTTTTTAAAGTAAGCTAGAGGGCCAGTCTACATATTTTACGTCATTGTCTGTACTGTAATTAGCTCATAAGTGTTCACGTTGGATTCATTCTTTAAATTGTGATGATTAATTTAAGACAGAGATGTGACAAATAAATGCACCTCTACTGTCCATCTAAGTAATCGCAAAAAAATGTTAGAAATTTAAATTGACAACTTCACAGAACAAATGCATTTATCATGGAGTCATCCAACTATAATTTGCCCGTTAGTTTCACAAATATAAATGTTATGTTTAAATAAGAGAAAATATTTCATCCGTCCTATTCACCAACATGTCTTACTTGAAGGAAATTACAAACGTCGTTGACTTAATCAATCTCTGTAGGTCTAGCACGGTCGATTGATAAAACTCTACGTCAATACTATTGGCTAAATTCGTCATCTACGGTCAGTTTGCGTTATTTGCGAGCACGGTCAATAATTGATTAGAATTATTCCGACCGACGATTGACAAATTTTAGCACACCTCCATAGTATCAGTTGATCTTCGGTCAACTGTCAATATGCACGTATTTTTTAATTATATCATTCGTTATGCAAAATTACTAATGAACGGAGTTGAACTAACGAAGCTCTTAGAATTGAATGAAGTAATGTACGCGATCCATAGTTCGATCTTTGAGAAATTAAAATGTTTGAAATATGACTAAAGACCTCAATAACTAATTAACTCCCGTTTAGTGTCAATAAGTAAATGCCGACTGCCAATGCATATTAAGGTTAGTTTTTCACTTCAACACTGCCAATTTATTGATATTTTTACATAATGGTTTGACAACACCTCCAGTGTTGCCAGCGTACATTGATTTCTTATTTATTGCATTATCAATATCGATCTGGCTATCGACAATGTGACCGTGCTCGGGATATGGGCATAAAATGGTCGGTAGTTAAGCCTCTCGATCCAATACTGTAATGTTATCGATTTTACTGTGCTAGACCCCCTCGTGCTTCTCTTTCACCTGAGAATAAGTGTTTTTATTTTTACCGTAACGATTCACTATTACGGTACCGTGACGGTATAAAAAATACATTAAACATACGTTCCTTATCACAATATCACTGCAGCTCTTTCAAAAGATGAGATACACAATGTCTGTTTCCTCCAAAGGAAAAAGTAATCATTTTCTTGCATCTCTCTCACACACCGCACCATAACGTCTCCATAGACTCCTACAATACTACTAGATGATAATGTTGAAAGTATGGAATATAGTTACAAGGATAATATTGAAGTGTGAGTGGATTTCAAAAATTCAAAAATGTCAATGTCAATGTCAATGCGCTGATGGTTTTGTTTGTGTTCTTAAACATAATATATATTGCTGCAGCTCTTTCTTGCATACTACATAACAACAGTCGAAAATGAGACAAACGGTGAATGCATGTCTGCACCCCCCCAAAGGAAACATACAATCATTATCATACTTCTCCCACACACATATGAAGAAAATGAAACGCGATTCCCATCGCCGTAGCGTAGCCTGTAATAAAGCATATCTGTTTCCTCCAAAGGAAAAAAAAAGAGTACTTTGGAGAAACAGTCACACATATTTTGTGTTTCATCTTTTGTCTCACCGTTATTAAATGTGTAAGAAAGAGCTGCAGCATAGCAATACGGAACGTATGTTTATTGCCTTTTGTACCGTAAACGTGATTCGTCACTGTAATAACAAAAGCGCTCATTAACAACTCAATATGTAATGGCGCAATATCTATCACTTGCTTTAAAGCATTGGTTCTTAACCTTATTTAGCCCACCGCCCACTTTGTGAATATTTTTTTTCTAGGTTGATACTCGTGTATTATTAAGAATTGAATAATACACGAGTATCAATTCTTAATAATACATGTAAGGGAACGTACCCATACTACGTGACCAACTTTTTGCAATTTTTAACCCCCCCCCCCCCCCCCGGTGACCAAAAACCTAAGCCCGCTGCCGCTCATTTGTACCAAGCGTGACATTTTGAAGACCCCCCCACCCCTCCTAAACGTGTCAAGTAGTATGGGTACGTTCCCTAAGATTATTAGTACTTAGCATTTTTTTTTGTCTTTTTTAGACCACTTTTCTTTACCTGCCCACTTCCTCACTGTGCCATCTCAACGCCCCCTAATTTTCTCTGGGTCTTTTACTGCCCCCCTGAAAGTCTCAAACGCCCGCAAGGGAACGTTATCGCCCACGTTGAGAACCTATGCTTTAAAGCCTTGTTACTTTCTTATTTTCTTTCTGTCATAATTGTGGCACATTTAAAAACAATGCCAAAGACATCGGCCAATAGGGAGACTGATCTGAAAACAAGTACTTTATTGGCTGCCACACTTTTGTTAAAGTTACCTTGGTAATCATATTCTTGGTCACAACAAAGAGAGATTAAACATATTATTTTAAGTATTTGCGATCCATTTTGATGGAACTAAAAGATTGGCCAGTATTTTTATGTTACCGGCTTCTATTTATAGGAAACTGTTTTACCAGCAAGACGCGTGTCGATAATGCTTTGTTTAAACATTCAAATAATCTTACTTTTATTTTTTTTTACATTAACTTCACACAGAAGGTCAAAAACAAATTTTCTCGGGACCTATGTCGTCTTTGGGGATGCTGTGCGGAGTGTCATTTTTAGAAAATAGGTATGAGGTCAGTGTGTCCAGTAGTGACAGACGTATGAATCCTTTCCTCCCACTGCGGTGCAAGGTGATTAAGAGAGTTCGGTTGTAGAGGTCTAGATTAGGTCTCCCTTAACCAGTCTGTCCCGATCCGGCTCGCCGGTGGCCAAATGCATCCGCCGCCAAGATCTAGACAGGCACCCCTCCTTAAAACTGTATTGGGATAACATTCGGGGTGACCTATGGCAGAGGTGTTGCCTAAGCTTCCTGCCCTCAATCAGTTTAAATTCAGTTTAAATTTGTCAATCCGTGAATAAAACCTGCCAATAGAAAAAAACAATTATTTATTTGTGGCACCGTCTCTTACAATTTTACCAAACTTTTCGAACCACACACAAACCCATAACATTACATGTTCGATACACACACACATACCACATAACGTATTCATGTTTTGTTAATTTATTTCAATTTAGTGTAGGTATTTAATTTATAAACTACGAAGCATGAATTGACTGTTGTCCAGGAATCATTCAATTGTAAAAGGATGAAAGAACAAGGGGAAGAAGATGGGCAAGAGAAGGTGGAGAAGTACAAAGCTATTCAGATCTGGTCATCAAGCAACGCTAAGGGAACGTACCCATACTACGTGACCAACTTTTTGCGATCTTTACCCCCCCCCCCCCCCCCCGGTGACCAAAAACCTAAGCCCGCCGCTGCTCATTTGTACCAAGCGTGACATTTTGAAGACCCCCCCCCCATAAACGTACGTTTCACGTAGTATGGGTACGTTCCCTAAGCCATTTCAAGCAATGCTTCAATTCCAAATGGTGATCTTACGCTAGGGAGATACTGAGAATAGCTTCCACTCTGGAAGGTGTGAAATAACACATTTCAATTAAATAAAATTTACTTGCGCTCACCGAGATTTGAACAAGCCACCTTCGGACTGCTAGTTGAGAGTCTTACCTCTCGACCACAAGTAATGAGTAAATGCCAAGCTTTTCAAAAAATGAATTAGACAAAATTACAATTTTTATCACGAGTTGTTATTGCAGTCATCTCCTCAATTATTACAACTACAAATCGCACATCCCATAGAAAAGTGTTGTAAGTCAAAAAATTGAATTTTTACAGAAGAGCGAAAACAAATGAATGAATCATGAACCAGCGGTCCCGTCGTAAAGAGATGCTAGAGACATTTTGCGGAGATGGGGAGTCAAGAATAATCACAATCACGTAATAATAAAATATGAAATTTCGACTTACAACACTTTTCTACTAATAAAATAGAAATTTTTGACTTACAACACTTTTCTTTGGGATGTGCAAAATATCTGCTATCTGATATCTCAGGCCAATAATGGATGGGCTCAATTATAATAAGGGTGAGATTAAAAATATTAGACAATAATGCAGCTAACTTCAGAATAGAGTTTGTAACATTTTTCCTGAAAGCACAAAAGAATCTGATAGAGGCTCAAAATTAATACAATATTGTAAGTTATAATGATAAGTCAGGTGCTCTGAATTGAACTATTTATTGATACTTTTACCGTAATGGGTTGATGTAAAAATTGGGCCTTTGCACGGAATAATGTTGTATCCAACAAAACTATCAATGTTGAGTTTTTGATAGAATAATGTTGGACGCATTAATATACATCTCTGAAGGTTGGGAATACGGTAATGAAAAAATTTTAGGCCTGTGGCAGAATTTTAAAGGTTGGTTTGTGGAAGAATGTTGTTTATCAAAATCACGCTGCACGGTTTAATTCATGGGAATAATGGCAGAAAATAAACTTCTTGACTTTAACTAGATATATTTCAAAGCCAAAAAGCTCAAGGATGCACGAAAGGAGTATTTGTCCAGAAAAATATTAATATTAAGCCTGCTTTTCAGCCATTGCAACAGGTTTGTGGAATGATGTTGTAAGTTGATCTCTTGACAATATCTCGAATGTAAATGGTTTGATTTATTCACATAATTTATTGCTTTTTAAGCTTAAATACATCAATTTCATGTGTAAATTTACGTTAGAAGAGCATGTTACTTTCTGTAAGGTACAAAGAGTAAAAAAAAAACATTTTGTGGAATAACTTTGTGAAATTTTTCTATACAACATTATTCCATTAATTCAGCATAAATTCTTATTTCATTGCCTTCACAACTTTTCATTTAAAACTTTTAACCATTAAAAATTAAGTATATTAATGGATACAACCTTTTTCCTTGCAAAAGCTCAAATATAACAATACCACAATGATCTGAGTTTAAAGGGCGGTCCATTTGTAATTATTTCAATTGTGTGCCAAAATACATCTTTTAAAAGTATTGCTTTGTCGTCAATAGTGGCGTAGCATTTTTATTCCATTTTATAGAACCTGTATTTTTATACAAATATTCACAATTTTTAAATCTAGATGTTATTTATAATATGATATTGCTTAAATGTGTGGTTTCTTTGCAGATTTTGTGAAAAGATTTGAATGAAGGAAGAATTAACATAATGATTATTATATTATAAATTTTATACTACTTTAGATTTTATACAAATGTTTATAAACAAAACTTTGTGTTTTTAATGTTATTACTAACTTATTATGTGTGTGCATAAATATTTATTTTTTCTCTTATGAATATTACTTAAGTTTTTGATCATCTATGTGTTTGCTGAAAGAAATCTTTTAGAGTAGTATCACAATTATAGGATCCTCTACCAATACTTTTAGAGAGGTCGTTTCTTAAACCCACACATAAGTGTGTTACGGCCGCTGTTCCCAATCCTACTAATCTACTGTTAAGTCGAAACTAAGGCTCAACACTGATCAAATGCACAACTATGCTCTTTCCAACACACAACCATCACTTAAACTAAGGAAGCCGCACACGTGGATTAAGTTCCACTGAGCAAAGCAAAGTTATAAAAAGTGCCAACAGAGTGGCGCTAACTCCACGAGGTACCGACGCGCCGGCCGCAAAGATCAAGCTGACACTTTATTTTTAATATATTTTATACATTTGTTTAAAAAATATAAAATCCAAGTTTTTAATAATAAATACAATACACTCTTTAATATTAATTTAACATCGAAAGTTTTTACTTTGATGCCATTTTGGGCGGGGTCACTTAAGATAATCAACAATAAAATATTTGGGAACAACGAGAAACTTTCAAATCACTTAGCTGATGGTAAACTCAGATTGGTCGATCGATAGGTTGGGAACAACGGCCGTTAATGTCTTTTCGAGGCTCATCATTGGCTAAACGACATTGGTCAGTAGTATTTAGGTTGTGCAGGTGTTCAAATGGGAACATTTTGACCAAAACTACAGGAAGTTTGCAAAGTCATATTTTTTTTTGATTTTTATCGTGGCAAAACCTGGTGTCTACAAAAACAAATCAAAGAAGTTATTATTAATGTGATGTAACATTTAAAACACTTACATCTGATTAAAAATGATCAGCGCATCCGCGTATATATGCAGATGTATGTATGTATGTGTGTAGAATAAAATTCAAATAAATGCAACAATTATAAATATATCCGAAAACTAAAAACTATTTTGGAAAGGTGATGAAATATGCTTTCAAATTTTATGATTAAAACATAATTTTTGAAATGTTAAAAAAATTTTGAAAATGGCTCACCTTACTTTTTTTCCAAGTAAAATTAATGATAACGAAAAAAGATAAAAAAAACATACATAATACATTAGGCAAATGTATTATAAACTTTATTATTAACTCACTTTTGGTCGTTTCATGTAAAAATAATTAATAAAAATTCTTAAAGTTTCATTTTTTTTTTCAAATTGCGGTCGGTAATTTTGATCAAAGTTGTACATTTTAATTATTGTATGGTTAACTTTTAGATTTGTATATGAAGCGTGATTTTTTCTCTTTCTAACACCGTTTAGTTTATACTTCTAAACATGATAGTAAGAGAGACACAATGATTTCTATGATATAATTTGTGAGTTGTTCCGTAAAGCAAACAAACTGACCCGAGGGATTGTTAATTAAAGTAATTAAGTTTGAGCGAGGTGAGGATCCAATAATGGTGAAACTATTCTACTTGTGTATAAATGTTATTAGTACAAAGCTTAGTAGTTTGTACTCTTTTATTATTTAAGTTTGATTAAACAATAAGAAATAAATGAATAAATTCAATGCCAGTATTTTGCTAATTTCTGTATCCATTCACACAACCTCTGCTGTGGTGCTCTCTATCCACTAAATTACAAATTAAAACCGGTTTCCTGATTATTCATGTGGTTTCAGCTTCTTTCAATAGATGTCAGTAGGTTAGTTTGTAATACAAACTTCTGCCATATCCCAACAGATGGCAGCTGAGTTAATTATCAGAAGAGTACCATTTTCTCACCACTTTCCCAACGGCGTTATAAATATTTGGTTTCCTTCTTCACTGCACACATTAAGACTCTATTTTTTATTGAACGAAGCTACATTTATTTGAACGACTCTAGACCCTCCAATGTCCATGCATACGGGGTTAGTAAGCAGTATGCAAGTACTTACATTCACATTATACAAAAGATAAATTAAAGTGGCAGCCCGTGGAATAATTCTTCTGAAATCTATAGAGAAAAATATATAGAGATAAAAGTGTTAGTGAAATAAAAAGAAAAATAAGAGCTGCCCCGGTTGAGGAAGCCAGAAGAGCACCATCTATCGCCGTTTGTTTCTTATGGTGCGTTTCCATGCTTGCCAAGCCTCGGCAAGCGTCCACAAGCGCCAAAGTGGAAACAGGTCGTTTGGCTTGGCTTGCGTAGGCTTGCAAGAGCTTGCGAGAGCTTCCCGCCAATCCAGTCGGGGTCGGATCCAGCGGCAAGCTTCGGCGAACGCTCAGTGGAATTTTAAAACTGGCGGCGAATGCACGCCGTTTTTACTATCGTTTGTGCGTGTTTAGTTCTTTTTTAAAAATGAGTAGCTGGTCGAACGAAGACAGTTTATCGTTTCTGGAATATTACCAGAGCGAATGTCCGTCTGGAACCTTTTACGTACACGAGAACGTGTAGAAACAGAACTATTAGAATAAATAAGATTTTAATATTAAAAGCAAATACATATTCAGCTGTGTATTTATAAACGTTTTTTTTAAATGAAATGATTAATGTGAATAAATTCGAAATGAAGTTTTGTAAAATGCATTCAGATATTTATTTACTTTCAATAAACCTTTTGCGATTGAAAAGGATCAACCTTTATCATTAAATGATCTTCGGGAATTTATCTTGGAAATAAAAAAAGCATGGAAATTGTTTGATTTTCGAGACAGAAAAGGCAAAATTTTTTTTTTGTTTTCTTTAGTCCATAATAGAATAGTACGCGCCAAAATTAAATGCCGACCTGAAAAAAAGTATGGTAAACCAAACGCAATAGCCGAAACAAGTTCGGCGTCCGCAATGCTCGGATGTAGGTAGCGCACTGACGCATTTACAAGCATGTAAACGACTTCCAAATGCCATGCGAGATTTGTGGACGCTTGGAGCTTGTAGAGGCTTGCTGAGCCTTGGCAAGCATGGAAACGCACCATTAGGTATGAATGGTTACGATGATGGCCGAATGATCCAGTGGGATTGGGCGGGATTCCTCAGTCAGCCTGCTGGAGTAACAGAACTAGAGTCTAGCCTAGTAAGGACGTCTGTCTAGTTTAATATACATTTTAAATATTCACAATAACTAAATAAAGAAACTCTGTAAATTCTGTAAAAACAATCGAACCTTAAACTTGTTGGAAGATTCCCAACACATCTTAAATTGTCTACTATTGGAAGTTAAGAGACAATAATATTGTTCTCTTTTTGTATTTAAGTTATGTGCACAGAAAGTGTTGGTAGTTCTCTGGAAGGAAGATAACACGGATAGCATAAAACTCACACCAGCAGGAGTATTGTATTCCAATATCTTTGGACACCTTCCACTTTGAACCGATTAACACCAGTTGTCACTCTTAAGTTGTCACGGAACTCGTAATTTATCAAAGAAGTCAATCGAACAATAGAAGCTGATCATAGAACACGGCTGTCACTTTGAAGACTGTCAACTGTCAAGGCACTGAATTTGTGACTTCACAAACATAGGTAGAAACAGGTGTAGGTAGGAATCAGGATAATAATAGGAATAATCTCTAACAGAAAGTGTATAATAAAGAACACAAGAATATAATAAAGAACACAATAATGTGGGCGGGCGTTGGTAATCCAAAAATCTGATAATTTTTTATTTAACATGTTCGCTGCCAAGAAGTGAAATGAAAGAAGTGTGATGTCAGGCAGTGTAAGAGACGGAGCGCGTGCTAAGTGATCTGGAAGCAAAAGGTATTAAGTCAGTGGCCACATAAGTTTACATTTAAATCATGGAAGGCGTTTGTTAAGTAAAGGCTCTGTTTGGTATGTTAATCACATTTATTATACAATGCTTTTCCTCATATTTTACATTCACTCCTCGCAGGACGCTCTGAGAAAGATAATTTCCTTCAGGTGTCATCTGAAGATGCTGTGTGGAGGGTCTTTTTGAGGAGAGGAAGGATTGAACATGGGTTGTGAAGAGATCCCTGTTGTAGGAGGGAGAAAACACAGAGGCCGGCAAATCATTTCACAGACGGGCTGTTGAAGTCGAGAACGAGCCGTGGAACCGACCCATATTCATGGGAAAAATGTCAACCGTGTACATATGTTGGACATGTGTTTGGCATGTTTCCCGATTATTTACCGGTCAAGGGATCAACCACACTAGTTTCTCAGGCATACCGGTAGAACAAGGACAACATACCTACCTGACGCCTGTGCTCTAAAGATTGCAATCTGTTTGTTAATAAAGGGGAATCTGTCAAACGGACTGCCCATTTCTGCACAGAGTCAAGGGTGTTTTTCGGGTATTTTGGGGCGCACTTGCGATGTGTACATATGTTGAACACGTGTTTGGCGTGTTTCCTGACTATGTACCGGTCAAGGGATCAACCACGCTAGTTTCTCGGGCATACCGGTAGAACAAGGACAACATACCTACCTGACGCCTGTGCTCTAAAGATTGTAATCTGTTTGTTAATAAAGGGGAATCTGTCAAACGGACTGCCCATTTCTGCACAGAGTCAAGGGTGTTTTTCGGGTATTTTGTAGCGTGGTTGGTCAAGGGATCAACCACGCTAGTTTCTCGGGCATACCCAAGGGCGGATCCAGGATTTTTTTCTGGGGGGGCACATGGGGCGGTCGGGCACAAAAATGTTTGATAGAGACAGTTTTGTGTAATCTCCACAGTACAAAAAAATACTTTCTGGGGGGGGCACGTGCCCCCGTGCCCCCCCCCCTAAATCCGCCCTTGGGCATACCGGTAGAACAAGGACAACATACCTACCTGACGCCTGTGCTCTAAAGATTGTAATCTGTTTGTTAATATAGGGGAATCTGTCAAACGGACTGCCCATTAGGGTGTATCGATTGTTAACTTTTTTTTTGTTTTCAAATTCCAAGTTGAAAAAAAGTTGCTACTAGGTACCACAACTTACCACAAAAAGTTTTGGATTTTTAAAAAAATGTTTAGGTCTCCCGCACAAGACCTAAAGTTTTAATTTTTTTCAAAAAATACCAATTTTTTTGTAAATTTTAAAAAATAAAATCGTAACTTTTGTGTTTATTCCAAGTTAAAAAACAGTAATATTAGGGCATACAAATAAGTAAATGTTTTTTTTAATAAAAAATGGATTTTAGGTCTCCTGCACAAGCCCTAAAGTTTGTTAATTTTGATGAAATTTTGTAATTTTGTGTATTCATATTCGTATATCAAATCAAATCAAAAAATATTTATTGTAAAATAAAAATTACAAAAGGTGTAGCTTATGGGTAGACCCCATTTCTTCCAGCTAACCACATTTATTTAATTACAATGTTTATATAATATTATTTGTTTTATTATAATTACAATGTTTATACAGATAAAATAACAATATACCAATGAAAAAAAAAAAAAAATACACATATATATATATATTAATAAAAATAGGCGTTTCATTTACGTGAGGTATTCACTCAACGTGTAGTGACATTTATTAACAAGGAAAGTGTTTAGTGACGATTTGAATTTGTGTGTATCTTGTATTTGTTTAATGTTATGTGGAAGGTTGTTATATACTTTAATGGCCATGTAGTATGGTCCTTTTTGGAATATTGTTTTGTTTGCTTTTGGCATTAATAGGTTTTCTGTGAGCCTTGTAGCGTATTTATGTGTTGAGTTTTTTAGTGGGAACTTGTCTGTAGATGATCGCACTAACATGCATAACTCCATTATATATATGTCTGTGACTGTCAGAATTTTCAGATTTTTAAACATAGGTCTACATGAATCTAAACGACCAGAGTTTGTAATTTTTCTTATGCATCTCTTTTGTATGATGAAGACATCTTTGGCGTTTACCGAGTTTCCCCAAAATATAATACCGTATTTTATTATTGAATATACATAACCATAGTATGCGGCTATTACTGATTCGGTGTTCAATATTTTTCTCAAGGTACCCAGAACATAAGAAAAACTACTGATTTTTGCTACAATTTTTGAGACATGTTCTTTCCAGTTTATGTTTATGTCTAATTCTATTCCCAGTAGTGAACAGGTTTGGGAAGGTTCGATAATATTATTATTAATGTTTACATTTATATTTATAGGTGTAGCTTGCACTGGACAAAATTTTAAAATTTGGGTTTTGTTTGTGTTGAGTGATAGATGTTGCGATAACAGCCAGTTTGCTATTAATTGGCAAGTCTCGTTAACTTGTTTGTTAAATTCGTCAACGTCTCCATTACATTCAAACAACAAAGCGGTGTCATCAGCAAACATTGAACATTCTGTGCCAGCAATTATTGGGAGTTCGTTTATATAGATAAGGAAGAGGAGAGGCCCAAGAATGCTTCCTTGTGGCACACCCTTGTTTATTTTTCTCCATTTGGATTCTACCATGTACTGGACCATTTTTTCATCGATATTTGAAATTTGAACTTTCTGCTGACGATTTTTTAAGTACGATTCAAACCATTTTAATGCTAATCCTCTAATACCTACATGTTCAAGTTTAATTAGAAGAAGCTCATGATCAACATTGTCGAATGCTTTTGAGAGGTCGAGAAAGATACCTACGGTTTTTTTACTAACATTAATATTTTCTAGAATTTTGTTCAAAAAGTTGAATACTGCCTGTGTTGTTGAACGGCCTTTACGGAATCCAAATTGTTATCTCAAAGTTTTCGAGAAAGTTATAATATATTTATGGTTCATACCATGTTTTTTTTAGTTTAAACCCCCAGAAATAATTTTGTACTTTTCTTACAGAGGGCATAAAATGAGACAATATATATACAAGGTGGCGCAAAATTAATCACCCTATCGGAATATGTTATAGTTTTTGCAAAGGGCGTTGTACGTCAATCATATTTGACATCTGTGAACTAGACAGCTGCAGAATACAGACAAGCAATGGAGCACTATACTCTGCAACAGCGTGGAATAATTGTATCGATTTAAACTTTAACGCTTTTAGCGATTTTGTGTCGAAAGTCACAATGAGCGACGAGGCGCATTTCCACTTAAACGGTTACGCCAATAAGCATAATATTCGTATCTGGGGCACTGAAAATTCACCTGTGATACACGAAAAGCCATTACATCCACTCAAAACCACTGTGTGGTGCGGCGTTGACGCGGGAGGAGTGATCGGGCCGTATTTTCTGAGGACGCCATTGGCATTACGGTCACTGTTACTGGCGAACGCTACAGGGTCATGATAAACGACTTTTTACTTCCGGAATTGGATGAGCGGGGCTTGGTAAACATGTGGTTACAACAAGACGATGCAACCACATACACAGCACGAGCCACAATGGATATTGTGAAGGAAACGTATCCTGGTCGCGTAATTTCTCGTTTTGGCGATTTGCTATGGCCAGCAAGATCGCCCGATTTAACCATTCCAGACTTCTTTCTGTGGGGCTATTTGAAGTCGCGGATTTATGCCAACAAGCCTCAGACAATCGCAGCCCTTAAGGAGAATATTCAACAGGAATGATTTGCTATGGCCAGCAAGATCGCCCGATTTAACCATTCCAGACTTCTTTCTGTGGGGCTATTTGAAGTCGCGGATTTATGCCAACAAGCCTCAGACAATCGCAGCCCTTAAGGAGAATATTCAACAGGAATGCGAACAGTTATCACCGGAAATCTTGAGGAAAAACGATAAAACAGGCACAAATTTGTATCAACATTGGCGGCAGCCACTTGACGGATATCATCTTTTTCACTAAACAGAAAAAATTTTAAAAGTCCAAATAAAGATATCCATTACTCAAAATATATTTTTTTTATTTAGTAAAAAAGTTATTCAAAAAGAAAATTGGATGATTAATTTTGCGCCACCCTGTATATACATAATTCATATTTACATATAGTAAATATATGTACCACATAATATACTATATAAAATATGTTTTATACCTGAAAAAGATAGTTGGACGGTGTAAATTGTATGAGAAAGGTGTTGAAAGAAAACAATGTTATTTGCTATTACTGTTGTTTATTACAAAAGTATAAAAGGTAAAAAGATAGTTAAAAAGTAAAAAGATAGTTCGACAGTGTAAATTGTATGAGAAAGGTGTTAAAAGAAAATAATGTTATTTGCTATGACTGTTGTTTATTACAAAAGTATAAAAGGTTATAACATGTCATAAAATGTAGTATAATAACTAAGTACAAAATGTTGCTGATTACTTTCCATACGACATGAGTGGCAGTTTTCTTGTTCTACTGCAAATTTACTGACTTTTTAAAGTATTTGTAGTATGCAGCCACCATTCATTTTTTTAAATGATTCTTTTCAGCAATTACTTGAAAGATGAACTAAGAAAAGTCGTTCATGCAACGTTACAGAAAAATACTTTTATGGCTCACCCAGAGCATGTTTTGATAGCTGTGCTGTTCGATGAACGAAAACATATAAGAGCCTTGGCTTATAAGAGAATCCAGAAAGCTCGAGCAAACAGAAGGAGAAAGGTAAGGGTATTTAAACCCCCTCAGATCAATTTTGATGCCGAAGACTATATAGATATGATTGACTGGCAATCCACTTCAGTAACCGAACCCCCACTGGTTACTGATATGAGCCTAGAAGAGTTGGAGTCAGTTGCGGAAACTGGCAAAAGTGGAAGGGTTGAATTTAGAATTCTTTCTCACACTCAAGCCGTGGAACGAATTGTCAAGGAAGTCACAGAAGCTTCGAAGCGAGTATGTGGGCTGATCAAAAGAGATGGTTTTATCCGTGCTAGACTGGAAGACCGTAAAGAGCTACCTACATTCGAGACCAAGAGCCAGTACAAAACCTCTGCAAAGGATTAGAATTTAAGTAAGTAAGTAACTATTTTGTAGTTATGTTTCTAAATAACGTCTTTATCATACTGTCTTCCATATTAAATTGAAATTTCACTTGGGAACTGTAATAACATTTATAAAATTTTGTAAAAATCACTAGGCCTATGTAAATACTACTTATACATAACTTTGATTTAAGGTTTTGAAGCCAAGATGAAAGGACGAATACTTACACAAGTCAGTAAATTTGCAGTAGAACAAGAAAACTGCCACTCATGTCATATGGAAAGTAATCAGCAACATTTTGTACTTAGTTATTATACTACATTTTATGACATGTTATAACCTTTTATACTTTTGTAATAAACAACAATAATAGCAAATAACATTAGTTTATTTCAACACCTTTCTCATAAAATTTACACCGTCCAACTATCTTTTTTCAGGTATAAAACATATTCAGCCTTAATAAAAAAAAACCACAGCACGCCCGGTAACCCGTGTTGCTGCAGCAACATGAATAAAACAAAAATACACTAAAACACGATAACATTACTAATAAGGTTTGTCCTTAAAATATTTTTTAAATCCGGCAACAATGGAATTTCTTATAGTCTAAGTACTAAATTGTTTGTTTTCCTTCATAACCGCTAGGTGGCGGTGCCTGCGCATTCGTTGTTCGCGCTCATATCATAAATGAACTTTCGCGCTGGAAGCGCGAAACAATTTGTGTAAACAATGTGTGTGCAATATTACTAATGTGATGGTTAATTTCTAAATATGACTAATTTACTACTTTATTTATATAATTGATTTATTTACCGTGTTTTTTGTGGTTTTTCATAAGTTTTAGTCAAGTTTTAAAACAATAATCGTAGTTTGAAAATTGAAGTGTCAAAACTATTATATGAAACATGAAAATTCAAATTTACATTTAAAGGATTTTGTTTTACAAGAATTTTATGAAAGTTGTGTTTTTTTAAATAACTAACTAACTAACCATCACGCTGTTTCTCCGCAGGGGTAGGCAGAGAGGACGGACCGCCAAACAACTCGATCTTGGCACACACTCCTTGCCTCGTTCACATTCATACATCGTCTCATACATTCTCTTCTATTATTCCGACTCTTCACATGGCCCGACTCAAGTATCTGATTCACTTGGTCGTGCCATGTCTTCCTCGGGCGTCCCCGACCTCTTCTTCCATTCACATTTGCGTCATATATTCTCCTTACACTCCTTTCCTCGTTCATTCGCTCCACATGCCCAAACCATCGGAGCATTTTTTTAAATAATAATATATAATACATGTGTTCCTAAATGTATCAAAGAAATTAACGTCTTTAGAGATGCAAGAAATCTGTTATAAAAGCCGGTATAATTTTTAGGTTAGTTTTTTAGCAATAAAAAAAACTTAGAAATTTTTTATTATTTTTTTATTGTATGCACGAGGAAAAAGTGAGGTGACAGTTTCCTTTCAAATTTATTACATAAAAGGACTGTGTTTTTGAAATTTTGATTTTTTTTAAATTTCTCTACATTTTAGTCAAAAAAATTTTGGTAAGAAATTTTTTTCCATTTATTTCCGAGTTTGAATCTTAAAATATGTCAGTTTTTGAAAACTAAACTGTATTTCAAATACACAAATCTAAAAGGTAATTTTATCTAATTTTCATAAATTGTATTTGTTTTGACGACACCTTCAAAAATAAAAAAAATATAGAACATTCAAAATACTTGGGAAAAATTCAAAATTTCGTTAGGACATCAATCGTTAAAACAGAGATAAACTACCCTCTCAGGCCGTGTAAACCATGTATATTTCTTTCAATGAACAAATTTTTAATTAGTAATGTTTTCACATCCGCGGCCGTTTGTCAATTGAATAAAATTTTCACTGGGTTTTTTAGTAAGGCTGATTATATATATAGTATATATGTGGTAT
Source organism: Limnephilus marmoratus (assembly GCA_917880885.1). Classification (NCBI taxonomy): domain Eukaryota; kingdom Metazoa; phylum Arthropoda; class Insecta; order Trichoptera; family Limnephilidae; genus Limnephilus; species Limnephilus marmoratus. The sequence continues at coordinate 2,015,047 of OU862930.1, forward strand.
ATATTTTTACTATATGTATATATGAATTATGTACCTATATATATATATGTTATGGTTAAGGTTTTCACGGGTGTAAGATGTAAAACACTTTTCTCGGTTTACCCGCGTAAGGTGGTCCTTAAGGAGGTAACGGAGTCCTTCTCAGGACTACGTTACGCGGGTAAACCGAGAAAAGTGTTTTACATATATATATATATTGTCTCATTTTATGCCTTCGGTAAGAAAAGTACAATTAATTCCGGTGGTTTAAACTTAAAAAAAAATGGTTTATATACACAAAATTACAAAATTTCATCAAAATTAACAAACTTTAGGGCTTGTGCGGGAGACCTAAAATCCATTTTTTATAAAAAAAAATCGTTTCTTATTTTTATGCCCTAATAGAGGGTGCGGCACGGAAACTTGCTGATTTGAAAAGTCAATAAAAGAAAAAGTACTTTATATATCGATTTAATTCTTTTTGTATCGTCTAGTACACATTCTGAATTTTTGTTTTAACTAGTTTTAAAAATGACATCGGGCAAATGGCGGCCCTCATTAGTGATACACTGATCTACCCTAGATTTGAAGTTTCGCTCCACTCTTTCGAGCATATCGACGGGAATGTTGGTGATGGCTTGGCGGATGTTGTCCTTCAGGTGTTGCAGGGTCCGGGGTTTGTCATTATAAACGATGGATTTGAGATATCCCCATAAAAAATATCTCAGGGTGGCAAATCGGGGGAGCGCGCCGGCCACGGTACGTCACCCCTCCAAGGAGATAAGGCGCTCGTGGAAGTGTTGTGAAAAGTAGGCCTCGACGGCAAACGCACGCCGTTCCTTTGTCCAACGTATGACGACAACTGGCTTGTGGTGTAACAAAACTTCAGGACCCCCTCTTTCCAATGAGACCCTGCCACCCCTTTCTGACCACGCCTCGCTCGTCGGCGTCCTATTCAAATCAGCAAGTTTCCGTGCCGTACCCTGTATTACTGTTTTTTAAGAGGACATAACCAGAGAAAACCAGAAATATGTCATTTTAAAATCAGGTTTTAGACGTATTGACTCTTTTCCACAAAAAATTATAAATGGATTTCGAAAGATTGTTCTTTTATCTAGCATTCGTATGTAATAAATTTTGAGAATTTTTTAAAATTTTTTGTATAATAAGGTTATTCCATAGGTCGTTGGCAGATTTGTTAAATTTTCAAAAAAGTTTTTGTATTATACCACACCCATTTCAAATAATATAATCATGCAGTAAAATAAATCAATACATTATCTAGCAAACGCATGTTTTAGAATTTTAATTTTAGTTTCAATAAAATCATTAAAAAATATGTACGTACATGTGTTTCTTGACGAAAATTGGTCCATTTGTGTATTTATTTGCGCACTTACAAACTAATATATCTCAGATTTTTTTACTTACTTATTTTGCTAAGACGTTATTGACAAATAATAAATAATTTGATCGAAAAATAATTTTAGTAAGTATTTAATATTAATTAATTTACAGCTTCGCATTCCAACATTTTTCTGATCGAAAGAAACACAAAATTCAGAGCTCAGTCGGCAGTGCAATCGTGGCCTGGACAAGTCGTGTCCGCGACGGTCTTGGTCGTCACATTTTAAAATGACAAATTGAAAACGAAACTTTAAAAATAAATATACGATTTCTTGTTTCACATTTGTAAAGATCTACAGGGTTGCCCGAACGCAAAATTTCATGTTCATTGAATATTTTTGTGCTAAAATTTTTATAATTTTGAAATTTTTTTATTGTTTTGTGAATACCGCACAAGAGTCCCAACTGCTCAAAAAAAGTTTTTTTCTAAATAATATAATATTTTAAATTATGTATTGTTAAGTGAATACCGCACAAGAGTACCAACTGCACCAACAAAAATAAATATAATATTTTTTATTATAAATTACCGCACAAGCGTCCCAACTGCTCCGAAAAAAAGATTTTTTTTATTCTAAGTTATGTGAATACCGCACAAGAGTCCCAACTGCTCAAAAATTTGTTTTTTTTTTGCGTGAGTGAGCCATTCATATATTGTGAATATCGCACAAGCGTCCCAACTGCTGTAAAATGTTTTTTTGAAGTAAAACTTCTTTACGCACGCTCGACTTGGGGGTAAGCTGGAGAATGCGTTACGAAAAGTGGTGATTGTTAGGAAAAGTGTGATATGAACGGTAATTGATGCGAACGGTGATTGCGAAATATCACCGGGGGGGGGTATATATATATTTTTTTTTACAGTGAATACCGCACAAGAATCTCAACTGCTCCCGTCTGGAGCCAGTGAGACTATGGCATCCCCGATTGGGGTATGTTGTGAGGCTGAAGGTAGTGGCGGGTGGAAGGAGGTGGGGAAGAGGAAGGTTGGGAAGCACCTGGCTATTCAGATCTGGTCACCAAACACGGCTAAAGCCATTTTCAAGCAACGTTTCAATTTTGAATGGTGGTCTTACACCAGGGCGATACTAATAGTATCTTCCACTCTGGAACATGCCGCAAATATACTATATATTATTTTTAATGAATTAATTGTGAAATAACACAAATTAATCACATAAAATTTATTTGCGCAAGCCGGGTTCGAACCCGTGACCTCCGGATTGTGAGTCAAGAGTCTTACCCACTGGACTATGGAGGTCGTCTGTATAATGAGATATCACGTGTATTTATTTTTCGTGATAATATTCTGAAAATTTCTAAATACTTTGAACTAAAAAAATACACGTGGGATGGGGATGGGGATGGGGGCGCGGTCAAGGGGTAAGGCTCTTGACTCGCAATCCAAAGGTCGCGGGATTGAATCCCGGCGTGGGCAAATACATTTTATTTGACAAATTTGGGTTATTTCACAATTAATTCATTTAAAAATAATATATTTGCGTCACGTTCCAGAGTGGAAGATACTTTCAGTATCGCCCTGGTGTAAGACCACCATTCAGAATTGAAACATTGCTAGAAATGGCTTTAGCCGTGTTTAGTGACCAGATCTCAATAGCCAGGTAATTCCTCGCCTTCCTCTTCCCCGTCTCCTTCCCCTCCCCACCACCTTCAACCTCTCAAAATACCCAATAGTCATGCCATAATCTCACTGGCTCTAGACGGGAGCACTTGGGTGTCTTGTGCGGTATTCACATAAATATAAAAAAAAAATTGTGCACACAAATAAATATTTCAAAATGAGTCATTTCTTACAAACCAACTGAATATTACTCGGTTAAAATACAATTAAAACAAGCAAAAAAAATATACAAAAATGTTTTTCATGTTAGTATCTACTTTATACCTAAGTACTGTGTTTACGCATTTCACTTGCATCTATTTATGTTTACACACTTCGATAAACAAATTACAAATAACAACTTTTTCGGAAAAAAATCAGGAAGTGAGAATCCGACATCTTTATCTGAACCATACCATATCTGAACCGAAACAAACTCCGCGTGACCTAGTAGGTACGTGAAACACGGCTAGCGGCGAGATGACATTTAGCTTCAAAAGTGTCCGCTCGCGATCGCTGATGTTTTATGAGCGCTGCAGTCGAAATCGGAATCCTGATTTGCTGGTTAAACAGCCTTAACTTGGAATAAACACAAAAGTTACGATTTTATTTTTTTAAATTTTAAAAAAATTTGGTATTTTTTGAAAAAAATTAAAACTTTAGGCCTTGTGCGGGAGACCTAAACATTTTTTTTTAAATCCAAAAACTTTTTGTGGTAAGTTGTGGTACCTAGTAGCAACTTTTTTCCAACTTGGAATTTGAAAACAAAAAAAAAGTTAACAATCGATACACCCTACTGCTCATTGCTGCACAGAGTCAAGGGTATTTTGGGGCGCACTTACGATGCGTACATATGTTGGACACGTGTTTGGCGTGTTTCCCGACTATGTACCGGTCAAGGGATCAACCACGCTAGTTTCTTGGGCATACTGGTAGAACAAGGACAACATACCTACCTGACGCCTGTGCTCTAAAGATTGCAATCTGTTTGTTAATAAAGGGGAATCTGTCAAACGGACTGCCTATTTCTGCACAGAGTCAAGGGTGTTTTTCGGGTATTTTGGGGCACACTTGCGATGTGTACAGGGTCAGCAGTGTACTATCTGCGGGCCCTGTATAGTAGCTTGTATCGCTCTCCGTAGAGAGAAAAAAGTTGCCTTATTTTTAAAAGCCTGGGTTCTCAAAAGTTGTGTATGATCTGCGGCTATTCGAAAACGTAAAACTAAATGAAATTGGTTTTCACTATTAGCTCGCTAAAATGGCTGGAAGTTTTGAAAAAAAAATAGATTTCGTGATTTGGGGAAAAAATAAAACAAAGGGTCCATATTTTGTAGCAAACTTAATTTATTCCACAGTTGCAGTACAAAGAACACAATATATTTTTTTAAACAAATGTGACATGTTTGTTAAAAATATAAAAGGGGAAATTAAAAGTATAAATTAAAAGTATTAGGAACTAAAAATGTATTTGTAATTGGAGATCTAAACAAAAATTCTCTGGATAACGGCCATCCCCAAAACAAATTAATATCTGCAAGCATTAGCCTCTCATGGTCTTACAAGCCTTATAAATGAACCCACTCGAAAATTTGGCATTTCCAAAACCTGCATTGATCATATCATGAGTAAAACTAAAAAAAAATATGCAATCTGTAATATACGAATCAACAATAACTGATCATTTTACAACAATCCTAGCAATAAACCAAAACAAAGAAAGGAAAACTCAAAAAAGACTGACGATAATAGAAAAATCTGAAACAAACTGGAATGCTGTTAAGCAAAACTTACAACGTACTGATTGGAAAAAAATACAAAATATTGACAACACAAATGATGCGTGAAATAGCTTCACTGATGTAATCCAACATAACATAGTGACCAATAACAAAAAACTCTGAAGAAAATTTCGCATAAGAATATAGACATAAAGCCCTGGATCTCACAGAATATTATAAACCGTATATGAGGTGTGTAGATGCAAAGGCAGCAATCTCCCATTTATGTGTTTTTGAGAAAAAGGCAAAAAACTTGTAGACATTAAATGGGATTTCACAGAACATTGAAAAAATTACATTAAATAGCTGTTTGATATCATGGATTATTTGCATCATCAGATTTTTTTTAATGCAAGCCTATAAAAAGATAATTAACTTTTTAATCCGGAGATTGCTGCTTTTGCTACCAAGTGTTGGAGATTGCTGCTTTTGCTACATACAACATTGGAGATTGCTGTGTTTGCTACAAACCTTCCCAAAAAACCGCCATCTTTGTTTTGTGTTGATTGGCTTCAAGGAATACTTTATAACTCAATAAGGGGTAATTGCAAAAAATAAACTTTTTGAAGATATTATTGAACTTTTTTTTCCAGAAAACAGGTGTTATTATGCGTGGAGCAAAAAATATGAGAAAAGATGATACATAATATTCTGAATAATTAATAATTCAGACAGTGAACCAAAAATATGAGAAAGAAAAGAGTGCAATATGAGGAAGAAAAAAACAAGCCTGATAAATTGTTTAATATTATTATGTCAAAACATTTTTTTTTATATGAATCCCGCACAAGAGTCACCAATTGCTCCCGTCTGGAGCCAGCGAGACTATGGCATCCCCAATTATTGGGGTATGTTGTGAGGCTGAAAGTACTTTCCTTCCTTTCCTTAAAAAAACCCTCCACGAGCATCTCCAAAGATGACATAGGCCTTAAGGAAAAAAATGTTAAAAAAATATTATACTACACTAGCTGACCCGACAAACACTGTTCTGCCATATAAATTATTTCTAATGAATATTTTGGTTGTTAAATGAAAAATAACAAATGTATAGGAATAGGTAAGTGTGTGGGGATGGGATCTATGACAAAAAGAGGAATGGAACGCTGTAGCTGATGACCGCCGATAAACATAATTAAAAATACCACTAAAGTGGGCAAATAAAATAAAGAAAAGATTTCGAAGAGCAATTGAGTACACAATTTTTTTGTCAGTCCGTCTTTAGCCATCACAAATAAGCTCGATGGTTTGCCCACGCGAGAACATGATGCCGAATGAAATATCAAAATGACGCGACGCTTCTCGTGAATGTCTTGCGAATGTGTGGATGTAAGTTCGATGAGGCGGACGTAGCGCCATCTTTCATTCAACAATGTAAATAATTTCGTTCTGTTTGAAATATGAAAGACGGTTAAATTTGTTCATACAAAAATATTAAAATCGCTTTTGAAAAATGGGAGGGTGGGGGTAGGAGGGTTAAAATTTGGGGTTATAGGTATTTGTTGATGCCAAATAAAAAAAACATCAAAAAAAAAATTGTTCAGAAAAAATTGATTTTTTTCTGGATAGGGACACCCTAATCACCTAGCGGTATAAAATATACTTTAAAACCTATTCTCATATCTACCAAACATACCTTAAAAAAATATAAAAATCGGTAAAGCCGTTTCGGATGAGTGCGACCTCAAACACCGTGACATGAGATTTTTATATGTATATAAGATATTATTAAAAAGTGAATTAATTGTGAAATACCACAAATTAATCAAATAAAATTTATTTGTGCACGCCGGGTTCGAACCCACGACTTTCGGATTGTGAGTGTTACCTCGGGACCACGGAGGCTGTCAAAACATCAAACATGGCGTGAAGAAAAGGTGTCAAATTGTCTGATTTTTAATGTAATGGCTACTAAAATATATTATTTTATATTTTCGGAAACGGAAATACTTACTTCTAACTGATACTAGGTATTTTTGAAATAAAAAGTGCAAAAGTGAAAAATAAATAGATTATCATGAATAAATAATTTTTTGAGAGTTATAATGCTTTCCTCCAAGCCAAAATAAAATCTGACAGCTACATTCCATGATATTTTTGTAACATTTCGTTTCTAATTTTCAGACTTAATAATAGGTTTGTGGGCGTCTTTTGATAATGTTAGGATCGGGTGACAATCCATCTTCAATAATTATCGAAAATATTTATTCCAAACACACTTTTACATACTTCAAAACATCAAAAACTCACATAGAAAAATCAGCACCAAATGCTACTTTAGTATGGAGCGGCCATCTTGTCACGTGACACTTCCTATGAATTTGATTGGCCGAAATGGAGAATGCTACGTTTGCTTTGAAAAGAACATGGAGATTGCTGCCTTTGCTTTTAATACGTATTTTCAAACTCGGATTTTGATGGGAATAAGTTGAGTTTGTAAATAACTAATGCATTTATTAGGTGCACAATTTGAATCTCTATGGAACTGCATTCATAACTTTTTTTTCGATATTTTGGAGATTGCTGCCTTTGCATCTACACACCTCATATGAAGAATAGACGAATTGCATTAAAAACTTAAACAAAATCCTTACAAAAGATACCAAAACATTTACAAGAACATCATAAACACTACAAAAAAAACCTATAAAAACAAAATAGATGAATGTAACGATAATCCCAGAAAAATGTAGCAAATTATAAATGAAGTAACCAATTCGAAATCCACCAGTAATAAATCAAAGATAGATGAACTTAACATAAATAATTTTCCCACTCTATATGCTGAAAACCCTGACAAAATGCTTGATCATTATTTTACAAATATTGGATTAAAATTAGCAAAACACACTACACCATGTGTTAATGATGCAGTTGAACCAAATGATGGTCGCAAACTGGCAAGGGAACTTGATTTCAAACAAATAACCGTTGACGAAATCAAAAACATAGTTACTTCCTTAAAACCAAACGTTTTATCAAGCGATGAAGTAATCTCAACCAATGCAATAATTAAATATCTCAGTGAAGAAATTACCTTCCCACTGATACACCTCAGCAACGTCCCTTAAGAGCGTATAACCAGAGAAAACCAGAAATATGTCATTTTTAAATTAGTGGTTGGACGTATTGACTCTTTTCCACAAAAAAATTATAAATTATCAGAAGTTATAAAGGATCAGAAGTTCCATCCTTTTAAAATTCAAATCGTTCAAGAATTGAAAGAAAGTGACTTTGATTTACGCAAAAATTTTTGTGAAACAATGTTGGAGCGTTTTCGCACTGTAAATCTCATTTTTTGGAGCGACGAGGCTCATTTTCACTTAAACGGCCACGTCAACAAGCAAAATTGCCGTTACAGGTCTCCAAGAACCCGCAACCCTCGATTGAAACATCAAAAACCATTGCATTGCTCCAGGGTAACTGTTTGGTGTGCCATATCCACACATGGGATAATTGGACCATTTTTTTTCGAAAATTCTCGAGGTCAGGCGACGAATGTCAATGGTGAAAATTATCGACGCATGATTACGGATTTCTTTTTGCCAAACCTGCGAGCTCATCCATCGTACTCTTCACACACGTGGTTTCAACAGGATAGGGCGACTGCACACACAGCCAGAGCTTCGATGAATTTGCTTCGGGAAAATTTCCCCCAAAAACTGATCAGTCGCTTTGGGGACGTCCCATGGCCACCGAGGTCGCCCGATCTAACTCCCATGATTTTTTTTTATGGGGCTACCTCAAAGAGAGGGTTTATAATGACAATACCCAATCTCTTGTGGCTTTAAAGGAAAATATTCGTCGAGAAATCAGCTCAATTGAACCAAGTTTACTGCTGCGTGTGGCGCAGAACACAAGGCTTCGTTTTGAACAGTGTGTGCAACTCGATGGAAGACATTTGGATGACATCATTTTTAAAAAATGAAATCCGCATTTGTATTCTATCATTCAATGCTCTTAATAAAACTTTGTGTCAATTATTACGTTTTTTATTTAAGTTTGAAAATATAAATCTGCCACCAGACACCCTGACCTCTTATGGGCCGTTCGTCACCCGGTAGACGCGAGGTGGCAAACGAAATTAATCCATAAAACATTCGATTCAAATTCAAATTGTATTCAAATGTTGTTCCGGAAAAAGCCAAAGCCTGGCCCATAAGAGGTTTTATGTATATTTCAGATTTTTTTTAACATACTTATTTTGCTAAGACATTATTAACAAATCATACATAATTTTGATGGAAAAATAATTTTAGGAAGTATTTAATATTAATTAATTTACTGCTTCGCATTTCACCATTTTTCTCACAAAATCCAGAACTCATTCTGCCGCCGCATTCATCGGCCAAACGCGGCCTAAAGAGGTCGTGTCCGCGACACTCGCGCGGATCATAACATTTTGAAATGATATTTGGAAACGAAACTTTAAATAAATACGATTTCCTTGTTTCATGTTTGTAAAATCTACAGGGTTGACCTAACGCAAAATTCCATGTTCATTGAATATTTTTATGCTAAAATTTGTATAATTTTGAATATTTTTTTAATGTAAATTATACATAAACACAATCACGAAAAGTTTAGACAAGGGAAATAAATCTTTGGCAATTTTCATAGACCTGCAAAAGGCGTTTGACACGATAGACCATAAAATCCTTTTCAAGAAACTTAAAATAATTGGGATGTCAAACACAACTATAAATATGCTAATAAGTTACATGTCAGAACGTTCACAGTGTGTTAAAATTGACAAGCGTAAAAGTAAACCTCTCCCAATCAATTTCGGTGTACTGCAAGGAAGTGTCTTAGGATCTTTATTATTTTTGATATACATGTAAAGGAAATATATTCCATTCAAATTTGAATCCTGTACTGTCAGTTAGAATGCAATTGTCACTTGTTTTGTTTTTTCTATGATTTGATTTAAAATATGAGATTTTGTTAGAAGAAACCATTCAAAGGAAATTCATAGAAATAAACATAAATGTCGTTTCTTTGTTAAAAAACTTTGCAACACAAGTGTTTTATTTATAAATTTATAGAAAGGAATTAAACCTATCAACTTATTATATATATAAATGATATCTGCAACATACACACCAAAGGAAAAATCATTAGTGTGTGAATGTTTTTTTGTGGAGTTTTTTATTGGCATAAAAAATCAATTTTAATTTTTCTCAAATGTACTGAAAATTCATAATGTAATTCATTAATGCATGTATACATAATATATATTTCTTCATTACACAACTTAGTTTCAGAAAAAAATGTTTTTTATTTTTTTTTGTTCAGTATGTAATTATGTACCATTTCTTGGAATAATATGAACTAAACCTGTCAATTTGTCTGTCGTGGAACGGGAAACTTTCCTAGTTGGACAGACAAAGCTTCCTAATATGTTATTTATACTTTCTTTTGTATCTATCTATAATAAATAAATATGTCTTAGCAGTATTGAAATAAATGTCCCCAATTCCCATTGTTTAAGACGCCATAACATTTTTCACATGAATACATTCAAAAATAATATCGCATACTTTAGCCCTCTGACCCAGATGTGTTGACTATATAACAAGATAGAGTGTGCTGAAGTAGATATTTTCATAGATAATTTGTACAGATTCAAAAAAAAAAGTTCTGGCGCTGTAAAAAAATACTAACTTATTATATTGTATCAATTGTCTCTTTATGCCTCGCGTATTTCCTATATCTCTTGCCACTCATTGTAATGTGTTCCTTGAGTGAGCTTGTATATAATTGTCTCTCTATGCCTCGCGTATTTCCTATGTCTCTTGCCACTCATTGAAATGTGTTCCTTGAGTGAGCTTGTATATAATTGTCTCTCTATGCCTCGCGTATTTCCTATGTCTCTTGCCACTCATTGTAATGTGTTCCTTGAGTGAGCTTGTATATAATTGTCTCTCTATGCCTCGCGTATTTCCTATGTCTCTTGCCACTCATTGTAATGTGTTCCTTGAGTGAGCTTGTATATAATTCTGTATTTTTATTTGTGATATTTTTGTTATTCAAATTGACCCATGTCATCCTTGGGGACGCTGTGTGGAGGGCTTCTTTTTAAGGAAAGGAAGGAGAGGAGAGTTCTGGGAAAGAAAAGGGTCTAAGGGGTGGCTAGGAATCTGGGGTTCAGCGTGTCCCGGTCATCCGCCTTCAAGACCCAGACAAACCTCACCCCATGAACCCGGGCACTTCAAATCACCAAACGTAGCGAACCACTTGGGGTGACCTATGGCAGAGGTGTTGGTTTTCCAATAAAGGTTACAGGGGCAGCAGTACCCATTCTCGCCTCCCAAATTGAAAGTATGAATCTGTATGTAATTGTAGTTTTTGTAATTGTGTAATAACTGAGTTTTTACAACTGGATTGTTCTCACGTAAGTGCGAACTTCTCTAAAAACCCAGTATAAAACAATAAGTAAAAAAATAAATGGATAAATAGAATTCCAGGTACAATCGTACCTTCCGTAATCTCGCTGAATTCTTATGGCCATGTCTTGCCCCCCTGGCATGTCCATCATGACCGTGTGCGCATGTGTGCGCATGGATGCGCCTTCGTTGATGTTAGAAACTGGAAGAAACCTATTGTCATGCCTCTGCAAGTACTTTTGCGTCAAAGCAGTGACCTGCGATAACCATTCACCTAGAGAATGGCCGATGACAATTTGCTGCTGCGAGGCGTTGATATAACAGCAGCCTTTACAGCAGGTGTCAACCCACAGCTTCCAACTTTCCGGTAAGCGGTTGCGGAATTCATCATCTTTGTCTGAATATGCCTTATCTGCAATCGCCAAATCTGCGGAACTTGGGAAAGGATGCAAATCCATTTTAAAATATTCTTTCTTCCGGCGAGCTCTCCTGTCAGATGTTGGCTCTCCTCAGCACACTGCAGACTGCTGCCCGGAACAACTCTACAGAATTGCACTGGCACCAGACACGTATTGGAGAGCGGGGATGAGCAGACACCTGAAACATAAGTAAAATCAATAATTAATAATTAATCCAAATATCAAAACGGATCTGCCATTACACCCCGACGAGACAAAGATTTTCAAGATACTTTTCACACATTGATGTATTTTTTGACATAGTATTAATGCTATAATATATGTGTTATTCCTTAGTTTGATCTAAGAGATGGATATTAGAGAGACTGCATGTGAAATATGGCCGCGCGCTCCAAGTGTGCTTTTGGAGAATTTTACGAAGATGGCTGATATTGCGCTCCTGATAAAACTTAGGCAAATAGTCCAATGCGCCGTTAAATTGTAAAAGCAGCTCTGTGAAGATAATTAACATAATGACAGATTTGATTATTAATTAGTGTGACGAGCCAAGATTACGGTTTTGTGATGTAAAAAAGGCAATAAACATACATTCCTTATCACAATAATGTTGCAGCTCTTTCTTAATATTAGATATACAATGTACAAAGGTCTGTTGCCTCCAGAGGAAAAAGTATTCATTTTCTTACACCTCTCTCGCACACCGCATCTTGACGTCTTTATAGACCCCTATGGACTTATAGCCGTGATGATAATTTTGAAAGTATGGAATATAGTTAAAAGGATAATATTGCAATGTGAGTGAATTCCAAAAATTTACAAAAGTCAAACGTCAATGCGCTGATGGTTTTGCTTTTGTTCTTTTTCTTACATACTAAATAACAACAGTCGCTACCGCAATCATGGAACTTTACGGTAATAATAAAAGCGCCCAATGTGCGGCTTGTTTTTTTAAACAATCTCCTCCATAGAGTGAGTGATTTTTTCAGATTCGCGCGTGAAATTATCTTTAACGTAAAATAGTTACAACTTCTGAAGTGTCTAAGGTTAAATTTAAAATTAAAAAAAAAAAAAACTGCACTTATCAGGTATTGTCTAAAAATTAGTCATTTTATGCACGCACAACATAATGTATATTTTGTAAAATATAAAATGATTAATGTAGGTGCCACACACAAAGATAAAAGCGCGAGCAGATATCTGTTGAACCGCGAGCGCTTATGTGTTGCACCGCCATACGACACAATCAAATATTTCTTCCTATGGTAGGAGAGGGGGTCAGATCATTTAGAGAGCTGCCACGCAATGCCATTTCTTTGTACTGAATCTGTCAACTTGTCAGCTGCATGAGCCCGTTTAGGCAGCTTCGTAATTAAAATGACCCCTCTCCTGTTTAAGGCAGAGCGAGGCGGTCGCATAACTTTTCGCATATCACCTCGGCAGCGGTTACGGCAGATTACGGGGTGTAACTTTGAACTTCGAGTGCATAAACTGCTTAGGTGGGACGGTCTGGTGGGATTGAATGGGGAGCGTTATTGTGTGTGTGATAATCTATTACCTTTTACTAGCTGACCCGGCCACGCGTTGCTGTGGCTAATAAAACACAACATCATCTACTTGATGGTTATCCAACCTTTATAACCACCGCCATCTTTGAGTTTATCGCGAAGAGACAGACAGATGCCGCGGAGGACTTTAATTTATAATACGTAGAGATGGTGTGAAAGATTATAATAATGTGCATGAAATGCTTGGGGCAACTAATGTATTTAAGTCAATAAGGATTAGTACTGTATGCGTCTAAATAACTTTTCAATTACCGCAATGTACGTGTTTTAGAAGATAGAATGGGTTATAGTAAGCTATCCGTAAAAGATAGATATATGCTTTCGCGGACTTTTTTGTAGATCTATAAAAGAGGAATATCCCACCATGCATTGTTTTGTTATATCCCAAAAGGATTAAGCAGCGTTTTCGATGAAAGCTCCCAGGCGGCTTAACTTTTTCCGACACTTCTAACAATTATCGTTATGTTTCAACCAATTTACACAAATCCTTGACAAATTATATATCTAAACCTTCCCCACGAAACACTCTATCTATTGGTGAAAACCGTATGAAAATCCGTTCAGTAGTTTTCGAGTTTATAGCGAACAGACAGACAGACAGACAGACAGACGACGCGGGAGACTTTAATTTATAATATGTAGAGATCTTCGCGTGTGGCACCAGTCTAACACTAATATTGTTTCAAAGTAAGGTATCGTTGGAAAAAGTTCCCTCCGTGTAACGGTACATCACAGAATTTACACATATATTGTGTAGTGCTACTTATTTTGTGGACTGTGCCCACAACCATATCTCTTCTTATTTTTATCAGTGCCTTCAATCGTTTCCAATGAATGTTTTCTAATATCCATAGAAAGTCTTCCTGGATTATCTGATTTTGATGATTTTTTGGATACCAGATATTGATAGTGTTCGTTTATTATGAAAACAATATGTAACAAATAACTTTTCAAATACAGCTAATAATGACCGATTACGAATATATTATACGGTGATAGGTATTTGGTACAAAATTAGTAATTTGTAACGGCAAAATGGAGGCAAAAACGAAAATGGAGAACGTCTTGAACCAATAAATAACGCTACAAAACTGAAGAAATTTAGAGATACCTATACCTACACAAAATGTTACCACTGTTTCACGTGCAGTTCAGACATGAACTTGCACAATTGCCGTGTACCTAGTATACGTCTCACGAGAGTTCGCGCCTAATTTTTACTTTACCGAATGTTGGAATAACAATACGCTACGTTACCCGCCGTCACCAATAGTATGTAAATGTGGGTGGTTTGGTATATTTATTATGTAAATATAAAACGCGATTTTAGGTGTCTCCCGCAAACACTGTGTTAATAAAAAGACAGTCTTATCTTTCAGATGAAAGTGTTCATCGCTTAAATGGACATTTTATAATTTTCAACGTGTTCATTTCAACCGCCATTGCAGAATCAAGCGAATAACAATGGGCCGAATCAGTCAAGTTAATTTATAATAAATAAAAATTAACAACACACCTTTCTTTATTATCGGACCTATTTTGTCAGAAGGCCAAAATATTTCCGCTTTCAATAAAATCCAAATAAATGAAATATTTCTGAATGCATTCGAAAACAAAAACTGTTTTTGAAAGATGATGAAATACGCTTTCAAATTTCATAATTCAAAAAGAACACATAATAATTTTCGAAACATAAAAATTTTGAATGAAAACATAAAAAAAAATGTTATTACATATTTCTACGTTCCGTTATTTCTAAATAAAATTACTGATAATGAAAAAAAATAACACACACACATATTTTATTACAAAACATATTATAAACGTTTTCGTCAACTCACTTTTTTGTCGTTTTGTATAATGTTAAATAATTCTCAAAATTAATTTTTCCTTAAATTGCGTTAGGAAACTTTGAATTCATAAAGGTGTACATTTTGATTATTTTGCTATTAATTTTAAGACTTGAATGTAAAGCGTTCTTTTCTTTTTAACACCGGTTAGATCATATTAAATATTCTAACCATGATAGTAAGGGAGACACAACGATTTCTATGAGACCTGTATGAGTTGTTCCGAAAACCCAACAAATAGATTTGACCGGTTAAGTATCCATGAGTTTTAATAAAAACCTTTTTCTAAGTCAATAAAAATACATGCAAGTGTGGTTCATGCCGTCTTTCCATTCATTATCATTATCATTACATAGTATAAAACGAAGTCACTCAAAATGTATGTGCGCATAGATCTTTTAAGGCATGACCAAACCGGCGCGTTCAGTTTGCGTCCGCGGTGGCGATCAGTTGTTGCGTACGAACTTGTAGCGACGTGTTCAAACCGCGGCGGCCGCGGTCAGATCGCGGCGTCCTGTGCAGCGTCTGCACGCGGCGGTGGCGATCAGATCGCGCATGTTGCGTTCGGACGCTGCACGGCCTGCACGCAGCTATTATCTATGTGTAAAAACTGTATTGTTAAATATAAAGTATGGGGGAAACGGAACAAATTTTAAATGAGGTTCACAAATACCCATTGCTGTATGATACGTCTTATTTTGATTATAAGAATAATAGAAAAAGGACCTGGTTTGGGAAGAAATAGGATGGAGACTCGGAATAAGTGGTAGGTTCCTATGTTTATTTGATCGCTAGTTTGGTGTGAACGGTTTCTGCACGCACATAGGACGCCACCGCAGACGCAAACTGAACGCGCCGGTTTGGTAATGCCTTTAAACTACGCAACGGATTTTCATGTGATTCGAGAGGAAGGTTTATATGTATAATACATGCTTATTATAAGCAGAGAAATTCAAATATTCAATTTAGGCAGCGGGCAGTTGGCAAGCGGATGGTATGGATTTTACAAAAGTTGAGTAATGGGCGTTGTGTTTCGTGTGGCCGGGTTTGCTAGTTGGGTAAATATTCGAAACAAACGTCAACGGTTATGTAACGGGATTGTGTATGTTATCTTTACTTTAAAAAACAGCCTACGTTTTTGAATGGTTTGTCTGGCAAAGCAGGGTTTGTGTAGCAGGCTTGTATATATTATCAATTTTAAAAGTTTTATCAAAAAAGTGCGTTGACGTTTGTTCCGAACTGCAAACAGAGTGATTTGACAGTGTGAAAGCAAATTTTCAATTTACGTAAATAAAATTAAAAATGTAACATTTTCAACCTCCCCGAATGCAAATAGTTGTCTTTTATGGTAATTAAGAAGAATCTAAAAGTTTTATAAAAAAAGTGCGTATTAACCGTTGACGTTTGTTCCGAACAATTACCGCTAGTTGTATTATAAAATGTGTTTTACAATATAAATATCAAGTTGGGTTGACGGCAAACAAAAAGTAAAAATGTGCAGATTCGCAAAAGTGTAATGTCGTCAGAACATAAAATTAAATAAAAAGAACTTCCATCATTCTGTGACACACCCTATGACTCATTCCACGACACTCAGCCACCAGCCATTTTTTGCTTTCTTCACCACCGAGTCTGCTAAAAGCCTAAAAGCAAGAAAAAACTTACCTGAAGTAACTTGTATTGTCTTTAGCGAGTATTGGCACTATCACTGACCCAAGTATTATAATATAAGTGATTTGTGAAGCATAAATCAATATAAATTGGCATAAGAACCACAGATCCAACTGGATCCAACTAAACAATCGAAGGCATAAATAAACCCAGTAACAGGGATGTTCTGCCAAAAAAAATTATTTCCCTAGATTTCGAGGTGAAATTTCCCTAGATTTCGGGGGTACCAAAAATTCGCGTAGAGAGGGGGGGGGGGGGGGGGGGGGGGGTTGTCGGACTTTGAAATAAAGGACTTGGAAAGTGGTATTCCTTTAATTTTATTTTTTTCCTTCAATTTTTAATTTATTTTTTAAATAAAAAAAACAAAAATGAGTAACGAATGTACATAAAAGATAAAACTTTTCAAAACAAAATACATAATAAACGTTTGTTGTACATACCATTAGGGAACGTACCCATACTACGTGACCAACTTTTTGCAATTTTTAACCCCCCCCCCCCCCCCTCCGGTGACCAAAAACAGCAACCCGCCGCTCATATGTACCAAGCGTGGTATTTTGAAGACCGGGGGGGCCCTCTGAACAGGTCTCGTTGTATGGGTACGTTCCCTTATAAGTAGTCAAATTTTTCAAATAATCATATTTACGAAAGTACTGTGTAACATTAATCCTGTTATATGTTTATTAATTGGAAAGATATTGGAACTTAGTAGGTGTACTTATAATAGTGTACTTTTCCAAATAAAACACTTTTAGCTAAGTTAAATAATAATTTCAAAGTATGTATACACTTACCACTGAATTAGAAAGGGAATTTAAAATAAAAATCAACCGCAATCACCGAAAAAAAGGAACTTGAAACTTAAATTAAATATTTTTTCAATATTTTTTTTATTTTTTAGATACCTACATATGTAATATCATTTTGACTTGTCAGTGTTAAAAATATACATTGCTTGTAAGTAGAAAGTAGATCAATACTATATACATAAGATTCATAGGAATTCCAAAAAAACTCTATTATACCAGTAATATTGTCATATTTAATAAAAATTTTGCCAGTGTTCGAAATTTCCCTAGATTTTGTGCTGATTTCCCTTTTCTCTAAAAAATATTTTTCTCCCCTAGATCTAGGGAAATTTCCCTAGACATACCATCACTGCCCAGTAATTAGATTGACAACTTCGTGGTTTTACTATGGACTAGTGATGGGAATAATCGATACATTTTCATAATCGATATATTATTATCGATACATAAAAATGATCGAATGATATATCGATTAATCGCTCAGAGTTCGGGAGCAATAGCTACAGTCTCAGGGGCAATAATTATTCTCTCGCGGGGGGGGGGGGGGGGGGGGGGGGGAGTTGGACAAAAATAAATGGTGCATTGGAATAGCAACACTTTCGTAAGAAAGTACTGCAAAAAATTTTTATCGGGGTCACTGGTTTTTATTGAACATTATTATGAATAATTATTAATAAGATTTGAATATCTACGTAAAATTAAAATAAAATATTATACGTATTTTAAGAACAAAGAAAGGTATTTACTAATTTATTTTACGTTATTTAGGTGTATAGTTTAGGAACCGTAACAAAAATAATCAGTCAATGGTGTTTATTCCTGGCAATGATTTCCTTATTATTAACTGGCAACATTAATATTATTTCTGTTACCCGCGAATTTCAAATGTAATAACGTCTAACATACATCGCATTACAATTGAACATTATTATAAATAATAATTATTAAGATTCGAATACCTGCGTAAAATTCAAATAAAATATTATACGTGTTTTAAGTACAAAGAAAAGTATTTACTAATTTATTTAATGTTATTTAGGTGTATAGTTTAGGTACTGCAACAAAATTAAATCAGTCAATGGTTTTTATTCCTGGCAATGATTTCCATTTACTAGCAACATTAATATTATTTCTGTTGCCCGCGAATTTCAAATGTGTATGCGTCCGACAACGCATTACAATTGAACATTATTATAAATAATTATTAATTAGATTCGAATACCTACGTACAATTAAAAGAAAATATTATACATGTTTTTTAAGAACAAAGAAAAGTATTTTCTAATTTACTTTACGTTATTTAGGATTATAGGTTATGTACTGAAAATAGGTCCAACCCAATTAGATATAAAAACTGTCACTGTTTATTTTATTTTTTAAACCTACGTATCTACATATTTTAGAGGCGTGTTTAATGTTGGGTACCTACCTGTACCTTATGATGTAACGGGTACCTACCTGTACCATTTTTTTGTACTGCAATTTTCATTTAATGTTCTTTTATATCTGTTTTATATAATATTGTAAGCTCCTGCTGATATGGTACTTAGTTTAGTTAGTAAGTTCAAAATCCCTTTATTAATATTGATAATATGCGAGCGTTATGATTAATAATAAATTATAACATGTCGTTTTTGTTAAAAATAACCTATAAATAATAATTACGTTGTAGGCACCTAATCCTAAACAAACCGAATTGTTGTATTCATTTGTATGCAATTAACCAATTATTATTAAATAAGGTTATTCTACTATGTAAATTGTTTCATTTTAATTACAAACTAAGAGACACCGATATTAACTTCAAATGAATTAAATAGATTTGTTCGTATGAAGCAGATGTGTTCATATGAACACGTATTACTTGCTGGTTTTTAGTAGACTATTGTATACTGTCCCGAAGAAGCTGCAATTATAGCGTAACCCTGTTTGCATTAAATTTAAAAATTACGTGACCTAAGTTATTGTTTTATTTTAAATATACCTACACCTCCCTAGAAATACATAACCTCAAAATAACATAAGTAATGATAAACTTTAAATTGTGAAAAACAGTCACCATGGTAATCTTTAAACATAAACTAAAACTGGAAACGTAGATATTGCTGTACTTTTATGTATTAATTCAGCATTTACAACAAAGCGGGATGATGATAATATCAACACGCTTTATCACAATCTGAAATATTTGACGTATCTTGAAATACAACATCTCGGATCTAGAATCGATTTGAGTTTACGAATGAATTCTGACAGTTGTAAAACGATTGTATCGTATCACTCATTTTCGATGACATTTCAAAGCGATTATATCGGACTGTGCATTCGAATGAATATTGACATCGATAAGCGAGAATCGATTCCACTTCGATGACATTTCAAAACGATTGTATCGAACTGTATTCGATATGAACATAGACATCGATAAGCGAGAATCGATTCTACTTACGATGACATTTCATAACGATTATATCGGATTGTGAATCGATGTAAATCCAGGCTGTGATTCGTCAGAATTAATCGATGTAAATCCAGCGCTGTGATTGGTCAGAAATAATCGATGTGAGAGAAGCGTTGTGATTGGTCAGAATTAATCGATTTGACATCGATGCTAGAATCGATTGCTCAAGAATCGATTTATCTATGATAATGTATCGAAATGCATCGATGGTAAAAAAGATCGATACAAAATCGATATTTGATCGATATTTCCCATCGCTACTATGGACCAAGTGTCAACGCTATTTGACCATATATATACCTATATTTGACGACTTTTTATTCGATATGCGCAACGATGTCGTCACACATACCATAGACAAGGGGATAGAGGAAACAAAATAAAAGGCTCGACCATAGACAATATAATTATCTTTCAGTACCTACCCAATTTATTAGCCTAAAATATTATTTTAAAAATAAAATTAAATGTCAAAATATTCCCCAGGGAACAGAGCTGGATCTGACAATCGCTGCCTTGAGAAAATGAGCTTACTTTTCTTTACTGCTCATTTTCTCCGGACAGAGCTTTTATCAGATTGAAACCCGTTGCCCTATGAAGAAACCAACTGTCGTAAAAATAACCTAAAATTACTTGAAATTTCAATCCCTTCAAAAGGGGAAGAACAATTTCAAATAAGATTTAGCTTTCCTACGATAGTATCGACTTTGACATTTCTCTGGTTTCAACAGAAAAATGAAAAACTCAATTAAACGTTTTAGTATTTTATTAAAAACAGGAAATACAAGAAAAACTAACTAAAAATCACGCCGTTTCCCCGCAGGGGTAGGCCGATAGGACGGACCGCCAAACAACTTGGTCTTGGCACACACTCTTTGCCTCATTCACACTCACACATCGACTCATACATACTATTTCTGACTCTTGACGTGGCCCGATGCAAGTATCGGATTCCCTTGATCGTGTCAGGTTTTCCTCTGGCGTCCCTGACTTCATCTACCACTCACATCTGCGTCATATATTCTACTTACACCCCACGCTTCGTTCATTCGCTCTACATGCCCAAACCATCTGAGGGTCCCTTTCAATCTTACTCATTATGATCAGCCTTGCATTGCATTGCTTGATCATAAATAATAATATTTGGATGATTTGTATAGCGCCATTTTTTGTAAAAAAATACCTCAAAGGTACTTATATTTCTGCAATCTAATTCCAACTACAAAGTAGACAATCCATTATAACAACTTATGGATAAAACTAGCATCCACCGGTTCATCGATCATTGATATGAAACTACCTATACGTACAACGATTTGACCGATGAACGCTTTGCTGCATATAAAATGTACATATTATATTATTGTTACATAACCACGGGCTCGAACCGCCTTGTTACGAACAGGTACAAATTAATAATAAATAATGCCACAATGTTCAAGACAAAAAATGGTTGCATTTAAATACTTACAAAAACTAAATTATAATACTTACTTTATATCCCAAGCTAGCTCTTCAGGGGAAATTGTGTTCTCAGTTCGTTCAGATTTTAATTCAAAACGACTGTCGCTTTATTGTTGGAATAATTATATTATAGGGTTTTAATAAATGAAAAGATCTCTTGTCGCTTTTAAATGATTGGTGAATTTATTAATGACTCGACGCTTCTAGGAAAAGCTTTTAATCTCTTTGTGAACTCAAGAAAACACAAAAATAAATAAGATTACGTACGTTACAATGTCACGGGCAGCATCGGGATCACCACTGAGTTGATTTGAATATCAAATTTAACTATATTTTAAATTGCGTGTCCCAACCTAATGTTGGAACCAAAAAAGGGTCTAGGCGGCCCCGGCTGAGAAGCAAAGGACCGACCCATAGCACAGTTAAAACCAGAAGAAAAACCGCTTGGGCTCTCGAAGCCGTCCCAGGGTTTTTGGGCTCCTCCCCCACCAAAAATCGGGCCAATCAAAACTTTTAGACAATGTTGCCAACTTTTGAAAACTAATATTAAATATTTAGTACCTGACGACGGAAATATTCATTTAGGGGTAGGAAGTTATAATTCAAGAAAGTACTTCATAACACATCCCCGAAAACACCAGCAAAAAACCACAGTCGTAACGAAGGTTTTTTGAATTTAAACCCTTCAAAGAATTTTTTTTTTTTTATTTTTTTTTTTATTTATTTGTTTATCTTAGAATTGCTACATATTATAATTTTACTGGTCTTCCATTAAAAGCCTTAGCTTGTGGATGGAAGAAGAGTTGACATTTCATATATTATGTACAAATACAGTCACGTGTACAGTTAATACAATGCAGTTAATACAGTTAATACATTTCATATAAGTACAATCACTATTTACTATAGTCATGTATTTCAATATATATATATATATATATATATATATATATATATATATATATATATATATATATATATATATATATATATATATAGGTTTATGTTACGGCATTTAGTGGCTCAAAGCGTCCTTTAATTACCGGAACTTCTTGATCATTTCGACTTACTGGCTCATTTGGGCACTTAGTGGCTCATCGTTTTTTTTTTTTAAGTCCATCATATCAAACTCGATGAGACGAGTCGAACGGTGTAAAAAAAATTTTTGAGTGAATAAATGACATTTTTACGTGGACCGTTAATGCTCCGAAATGCGTTTTTTATCAGTAAATATTCATCCATACTTAGAACATCAATTGGGTACACTTTTTATCGCATCTATAACATCACGGCATGCGACGTTGCCGGATGTTCTCGTCATACAATATCATTCAAACTCCAAGTCGTTTATCAATGCTTTGCGATATTGAACTCAATGGTTAAATTCCTCAAAATCTATTATCGCATGACATTGCTATGTCAGATTGAATCTTTTTGCGATATGTTATATGTTTGCCGGAATGTTATAATATGTTGTATTCCTACATAGGTAGCCAGACTGTCAAGCGCTCGCGGTGGACTGTTAGAAGAACAGACATTATATTATAATATTTACCGGCTATTCGCGCCCTTTTTTAAAATTGAAGATTGATTTACGAATTGCTTTTATAATATCGTTATTAATTTTGTGTTAATTGTTTTTGTTTTTATTACAAGTTTTATATTATTTCGTATTTTAATACACATTTATGTAGTTTTTCTTTAATAAATAAAATATTTGCTACGTAATTATGTATTTGTCTTTTGCGTTCCGAAAGCATAGTCAGTTGTAATGTGATGAGTGATGATATCTATACAGGGTTTTCTAAAAATTTCAGAAATATATTAGGTACTCATTTAATATGTTTTTTCATACAGTTATATTAATTTGTTTAAATGTTTTTTTAGTAGAACGTAATTTTTATAATGGATTATAATATTATCATATTTAAGAAATCAATCTTTGTAATTTGGTAGGCGGGTATGGGTACCGCCGCCCTGGGAACCATTTATTGGATGACCAACACCTCTGCCACAGGTCACCCCAAGTGGTTCGCTACGTTTGGTGACTTAGCAGGGGTGCCCGGGTTCTTGGGGTAATGTTTGTCCAGGTCTTGATGGCGGGTGCGTCGGCCCACCTTCTGCGTGGCGGGCCGGATTGGGAGATGCTGGTTGAGGGAGACCCTTTACAACCGGTTACCGCTGTCCGGGCCGCTCGGTAGTACAGGGGCCCGACCCTCAGGCTCACGACTGAGGGTGGGCTGCCCCATCAACGAGTGCAAAAACCCCGCTGCTGCTGTTGTGCCGGTTCGTGACCGGAGAGGACCCAGCAGTAGCGTTTGGGGCGCATTGGGCGACCTCTCCAGCCGGACTCTCCCTGCCCATCGCCTTGCACCGCAGTGGGTGGGTTGGATACATACGTCCGTCACTCCTGGAAACTCTGAACCCCAGCATCCTACCCACCCCTTATACCTTTTCCCTCCCAGACCTTCCTTCCTCTCATATCAAAAAAACAAAAAACCAAAAATTAAAATCATGAACTTGCAACCTACAATAATTAACGTCATTACAGCGGCGAGACGTAGGCGTCCCCGGTGCGGGCCAAAACTGTTGGTGAATTACACCAACATTCGCGGCCTGCACACCAATTTAAACTCTGTCCACCACCACCTTTTTTCTCAACGCCCAAACCTACTCTTCCTGTCTGAAACTCAGATAGCTGAGCCTGTAGACACCTCCTATCTGGACTGCCCGGGCTTCACCCTCGCAGGCAAGTTCAGACCTAAAGGAGGTGTCTGTCTCTATAGTCGAGCTGACGTCAACTGTGTGCGACTGTTGAATCTGGAAAACTCCAGATTCGACGTAATGTGGGTACGCGTCAATCTTGCCAGTACGGTAAGATTCTACGCGTGTTTATACCGCTCACCGAACCTGAGTGAATCAGACACGTCCAAGCTCTTCAAACACTTAAGCGACACTATTGATGACCTCTTGCCCCGCTACCCTACGGCAGAGTTTGTGGTCCTGGGGGACTTCAATGTTCATAATGAACCTTGGTTGAAGTTCTCAGGATCAACAGACTCGGCTGGACGCCAAGCGGAATCCTTTGCCCTTTGCTACGGATTGGAGCAAATGGTTCAGGAGCCTACAAGGGTTCCTGATGTCCAGACTCACCGTTCCAATCTGTTAGACCTATTTTTAACTACTGTGCCACACGGTTACAGGATTGAAGTCACAGCGCTTTTAGGATCGTCCGACCACTGCCTGGTGACGACATCAATCCCTGTAAACTTCAGACCACCAAACGAGAGGCTGAAGAGAAAAGTGTGGCACTATAGGTCAGCAGATTGGTTCGGTCTGCGGGCACATTTTAATGCTTTTCCGTGGTCAGCTGTCTGTTTTCGGACTTCGGATCCCTCAAGATGTGCCCAGGAAATTGGTGAAGTCATCACATCCGCGATGGATGGCTTCATCAAATCTACTGTTAAGGAAACTGGTGTAGGCTCAAAGCCGTGGTTCAGTCGACAATGCGCTGAAGCAGTGCGACGAAAAAACGCGGCTTACCGAGCCTACAACACATCTAGAACATCCGAAGTCAGATCAGCTTACAACAAAATGGCAAAGGAAACCAAGAGAATCATAAATAGGTCAAAATTCGAGCACGACCAGCAGATCAGCAGAAAGCTGACTGCATGCCCGCATGGCAGCAGGCAATTCTGGTCACTTGCGGGCTCAATAGGTCGCAATTTCTGCAAATCCAGTCTGCCACCTCTTACCAGACCTGACGGCTCACTAGCAAACACCGCCACCGAAAAGGCTAACTTACTAGGTAAAATGTTTGCGGATAACTCAACCCTCGATGACCAAGGTGCTGTCCCGACGTCGGTTCCTCACTGCGGTTTTCATAAGAAAAAGCTGAGGATCCGGCATCGGGAAGTACTCCATGTTTTACGAGGGCTTGATGTTAATAAAGCTAGTGGGCCCGACGGAATACCTGCCCTGGTATTGCAGAGGTGCGCTGCAGAGTTAGCTCCAATTTTGATGAAGCTTTTTAAACTGTCCCTGAAGACTGGCTCTGTGCCCTCTGGTTGGAAAAAAGCGGTTATCCATCCTATTCCAAAGAAGGGTGACCGCTCCAACCCGGCCAACTACCGCCCCATAGCGATCACATCAGTTCTGTCTAAGGTGATGGAACGTGTGATCAACGACAAACTGCTCACATACCTCGAGAAGAACAAAATTATCAACGACCGTCAATACGGATTCCGGCGGAACCGCTCGTGCGGTGATCTTCTCGCGTATGTGACGCATGTTTGGGGGCGATGCCTGGAACGTTTCGGTGAGACCCAAACGGTTGCACTGGACATCTCCAAGGCCTTTGACCGGGTTTGGCACCGAGGACTTGTCAACAAACTGCTTTCTTACGGACTTCCCGCATCCTTATGTACGTGGATTGCCGACTTCTTGAGGGGGAGGTCGATTCAGACGGTAGTCGATGGTTTCACCTCTTCCTCACACTCGATAAATGCTGGCGTCCCGCAGGGATCGGTTCTGTCTCCAACTTTGTTTTTGTTGCACATCAACGACCTTTTGTCATGTGCACCAATTCACTGTTATGCGGATGACAGTACAGTTCATGATAGCTTTTTGTTTGACAAGCCCCCAAAGGGCTCACAAACTCCAACAGCTCGTAGGGCTTTGAAGCAAAGAATGGACGGCTACCTCGAGAGTGTTTTCTCTTGGGGTAAAAATAATATCGTTGAATTTAATGTTTCAAAGACCCAATCTTGTCTGATTACGTCCAAAAGGGATCGAAATGAAAATCTAGTCTCTTTCAACGGAAGCAATCTTCCGAACAGGCCCTCCATTGATATGCTTGGTGTAACCCTAAGTGACCAGCTTAGGTATGGGGGCTCCATTGAAGCCAGAGTAAAGCTAGCCTCCCAAAAACTGGGCGTACTGTACAGGGCCCGCAGATACTTTAATAGTACACAACTGCTAACCTTGTACAAATCACAAGTACGCCCCACGGTTGAATTTGGCAGCCATCTCTGGTCTGGAGCTCCAAAATACCTGAAAAATACCCTCGACTCTGTGCAGAAACGGGCGGTCCGTTTGATAGATTCTCCCATCTTAACAGATGGATTGCAATCTTTAGAGCACAGGCGTCGGGTGGGAATGCTATCCTTGTTCTACCGGTATTACAATGGAAGATGCTCCGAGGAACTAGCATCATTGATCCCTTCGGCACCGGTGCATAGTCGGGAAACACGCCAAACGCGTGCCCAACATTTGTACACGGTTGACATTTGTCACATGAGAACGGGTCGTTTCTTCGACTCGTTCTTGTGTTCAACAGCTCGGCTGTGGAATGATTTGCCGGCCTCTGTGTTTCCTCCTTCCTACAACATGGGTCTCTTCAAGACCAATGTTCATTCCTTCCTCTCCTCAAAAAGACCCTCCACACAGCATCCCAGATGACATAGGCCCTGAGGGAAATTATTTTCCTCAGGGCCTCCTGTATGGAGTTAATGTAAAAAAAAAAAAAAAAATAACAAGTTTTTCATTTAAAAAAATGCTCTGTACCTAGGTAATTACTTTACGCGTGACTATTTTTCAAAAGCATTGTCTCTAGTTGTATTGTAGTAGATAATAAAAAGGTGTTTTATTGTTGTTTGGGTGTATTTTATAAAAAATATTATGAACAAAAATAAACAATAATTTAAAAATAAATTACAATATACTGCCTACATAGTCCAGGAGTAAGACCCTTGACTCACAATCCGCAGGTCTCAAATTTTATTTGATTAATTTGTGTTATTTCACAATTAATTCATTTAAAATAATATAAAGTATATTTGCGGCACGTTCCAGAGTGAAAGATACTCTCAGTATCGCCCTGCTGTAAGACCACCATTCAGAATTGAAACATTGCTTGAAAATGGCTTTGGCCGTGTTTAGTGACCAGATCCGAATAGCCAGGTACTTCCCAACCTTCATCTTCCCCACCTCCTTCCCCTATCCATTACCTTCAGCCTCATAACATACTGGGGATGCCATAGTCTCACTGGCTCCAGACGGGAACAGTTGGGACTCTTGTGCGGTATTCACTGTAAAAAAATAATATTTAGGTATTAACTTACTGGCATAATACGGTGGTTTGATTTAATTCTGATGGGTTACGGTACCACAATTTGTGAATTGGTCAAAATAAAGTTGGCAACACTGTCTCGATGTTAAGTTGATATTTGCGCTAGATTGGTATACCTATTTAATATTTATGACGCCGCGGCCGCCCAGCGCATCCAATCGCGTGTGGAATTTGGCGTATGAATCCTTTTCTTTCGCATTTTATAAAATGTCACGGCAGAGAATTAATACCATTATTGCGATGTCAATGGATTCTTCAATTAACGGTAAGATTTTATCATATAACCTAAAATATTGTGTTGCATAATGAATTATTACAATCAATGACATAACAAAAATGTTTGGTAATTATCGATTCGGAATTCGGACCATACAATGGTTCGGACTGGCCACGCTTATTACGAATAATATTTATTGTGTAATAAAAAGTTTCCTTATATAGTAATTAAGGCGAATCTAAAGTGGTTTTCTAAAGATTATTCGTAATAATCGTGACCAGTGCGAACCGAATGTTTTTTTTAGGTAAAATTACATTATAATGCGTTGCATTTTTAGGTTATGGTCTCTAGAAAAACGCTTTTCACTGATATTTTAATAATAATTCTTGTTGATTTTCACATAAGTACGATAATTATGCGTATTGTTTTATTATGTTTATGATTTTTAATGTGTTTTGTTATTTTATAGATAAAAATATATCTAGTACATGTGAAGAAGGTTTGCGAATTTCAGAGGGTAAAAGAGCCGTAATTAATGAAATGGAAGAAAAACTGGATGATCTATTTGCAAACTCTCCAGATTCAGGTAGCTACATATAAATTATTACTCTCAATGACTTAATAAAAGTGTTTTTTAATAAAATTACGTTATAATGCGTTGCATTTTTAAGTTATGGTCTCTATGAAAACGCTTTGCACTGTTATTTTAATAATAATGCTTGTTGATTTTCACATGAGTACAATAATTATGCTTATTGTTTTATTATCTTTATGATTTTTAATGTGTTTTGTTATTTTATAGATAAAAATATATCTAGTACAAGTGAAGAAGGTTCGCCAATTTCAGAGGGTAAAAGAGCCGTAATTAATGAAATGGAAGAAAAACTGGATGATCTATTTGCAAACTCTCCAGATTCAGGTAGCTACATATAAATTATTACTCTCAATGACTTAATAAAAGTGTTTTTTAATAAAATTACGTTATAATGCATTGCATTTTTAAGTTTTGGTCTCTATGAAAACGCTTTGCACTGTTATTTTAATAATAATGCTTGTTGATTTTCACATGAGTACAATAATTATGCTTATTGTTTTATTATGTTTATGATTTTTAATGTGTTTTGTTATTTTATAGATAAAAATATATCTAGTACAAGTGAAGAAGGTTCGCCAATTTCAGAGGGTAAAAGAGCCGTAATTAATGAAATGGAGAAAAAACTGGATGATCTATTTGCAAACTCTTCAGATTCAGGTAGCTACATAATAATTACTGATAATATACAATAATCTTAGGTATTTTTCATTACATACCAACATCACGTTACTTATTATTGTGAAATGTTTTAGCAATTAACGGTAGTGATGCTTAGTTTTGGAATATTACATTATTATGCTTTATTTTAGAAGCAAGTGTGACGTCCGGCAGTGATGACTTATTCAAGTTACCCTCGAGAATTTCGTCTGATTCTGGTAGGTAGACTAACTCATTTACCTGACAAACGTTAATCAATGATTCTTGATCATATATGTGATAAGCGCATGGTAAGCGCTCGTTTCAAATTTCCAACTTGGTAATGTAAACGCTATGCTGTAGCGCAGGGGTTCCCAACCTTTTTGTACTCTAGAGCACATTCTAAAATATCGGTAGGGTGGCGGGCACCACCTATTTTTAATCGACAAACTCCTCCCATAACTTATCATTTTCCCATAATTTATTAATAAATAATAAACAAAAATGTTTCAAAATAATAAAATTATTATTCAAATTGCATACACACAGAGAAATGTATTTAATGTATTATTACGTCTCGCAATCGAAATGAAAATCTCGTCTCCTTCAACGGAAGCAACCTTCCGAACAGGCCCTCTATTGATATGCTCGATGTAACTCTAAGTGACCAGCTCAGATATGGGGGCTCCATCGAAGCCAGAGTAAAGCTAGCCTCTCAAAAACTGGGCGTACTGTACAAGGCCCGCAGATACTTTAATAGTACACAACTACTAGCCTTGTACAAATCGCAAGTCCGCCCCACAGTTGAATTTGGTAGCCATCTCTGGTCTGGAGCTCCAAAATATCTGAAAAATAACCTCGATTCTGTGCAGAAGCGGGCGATCCGTTTGATAAATTCTCCCATTTTAACAGACGGATTGCAATCTTTAGGGCACAGGCGTCGGGTGGGAATGCTATCCTTGTTCTACCGGTATTTCAATGGAAGATGCTCCAAGAAACTAGCATCATTGATCCCTTCGGCACCGGTGCATAGTCGGGAAACACGCCAAACGCGTGCCCAACATATGTACACGGTTGACATTTGTCACATGAGAACTGGTCGCTTCTTCGACTCGTTCTTGTACTCAACAGCTCGGCTATGGAACGATTTGCCGGCCTCTGGGTTTTCCCCTTCCTACAACATGGGTCTCTTCAAGACCAATGTTAACTCCCTCTTCTCCTCAAAAAGACCCTCCACACAGCATCTTAGATGACATAGGCCTTGAGGGAAATCGTTTTCTTAAGGGCCTCCTGTGTGGAGTTTTTTTTTACAGGGAATACCGCACAAGAATCTCAACTGCTCCCGTCTGGAGCCAGTGACACCATGGAATCCCCAATCGGGGTATGTTGTGAGGCTGAAGGTAGTGGGGAGGGGAAGGAGGTGGCGAATAGGAAGGTTGGGAAGTACCTGGCGATTCAGATCTGGTCACCAAACACGGATAAAGCCATTTTCAAGCAACGTTTTAATTCTGAATGATGTTCGTACTTACACCAGGGCGATACTGATAGTATCTTCCACTCTGGAACGTGCCGCAAATATACTATATATTATTTTAACTGAATTAATTGTGAAATAACACAAATTTATCAAATAAAATTAATTTGCGCATGCCGGGTTCGAACCTGCGATCTCCGGATTGTGAGTCAAGAGTCTTACCCACTGGACTATGGCGGTCGTCAAATAGGCCGGACTATGGAGGCCGGAGTTAATGTTAAAAAAAAAATTAAAAAAAAAAAAACAAAACAAAATGCAAAAAACACAAATACAAAGAAAACTTCCCGACCCCGTGAACGTTTTAGTTTACCGAACAAAGAAGTCATCCCATAATAAAATGACTGACACACCACATATGCTCAGGAATCGCTGGTTTAAGTTTGTGTGGTAACTTTGTATAATTCACTCTGTATAATTTTCCACACAAATTTAATTTATTAAATATGTTATAAAATGTTATTGCATTTTTAAATTTTAGATTCATATACCAGCGATCATCCAGGGAAGCAGGACTTCAAAACAATGTACATCTGATTTAGCTAGTAAAAAACCAAGAGTTTATGACCGTAAAAACTTCTGTCCATACTGCTTCAAGCTGATAACCAACTTTGTACGCCACATCACTATCCAACATCCCTTAGAGGCAGAAGTGATTGAATATAATAAAATTTTAGATCCCGATCTGCGTGAACGAAAAAAAAAGCGTGAATTAATTTCGAAGAAAATAAGAAATAGAGGCAATTATCTATACAGGGTGTAACAGGACGTACCCGAGGGATTTTAACCAGTGATTCCTGAGCATATTTGGAGTAAAAAATGTAAATGAAATTTTCGTCTCCGGTGAAATTTTTATTTCAAATAAAATCATTTTTTTGGTTTTTTTCCACACGCCGTCACTGATCTCATATTTCGAGTAAAGGATACGGCAACTCCGCGCAAACCCCTCCCCCATATCCGCTAGCCAACCCGAACCCCGTTGTTGGCAGCGTACTCTTTCACTCTCTACTGCGCGCCTCCTCGTAACGCGAATAAACATATTGCCAGGTGGTTTTTTAAATAGATATTTTTTTGGAGATAATATTTAACATAACTTTCGCATACAGTATTTTTAAATAGTGTAACAGGACGTACCCGAGGGATTTTAACCAGCGATTCCTGAGCTTATTTGGAGAAAAAAATTTGTATATCATTTTGCTGTACGGTGACATTTTTTTTCAATTAAAAACATTTTTTTTTGTTTTTTCTACACACCTTCACTGATCTCATATTTCGAGTAAAGGATATGGCAACCTCGCGATAACCCCTCCCCCTATCCGCTAGCCAACCCTACAGTTATCGGCAGCACGCTCCCTCACTCCCATACCGCGGCGAAGCTACCCCTTTCCGAATACCGCTCGGTCAGTTGTGTTTGGAGTTTGACGGTGAACGGGGTCGTGCGTAGTTGCTTTGAAATTTGTTTTTGTTTTACTGTTATTATTAGTGTTTATTCTAAAAGATGCCTCAAAATTATCCACCTGCCCATGAAGCAGATATAGTGTTTGTTTATGGAATTTGCCGAGGAAATTCAGTGGAAGCTGTAAGAGAGTATCGCAGAATATATCCAGAACGACGTCTACCACACCATACAACTTTCGTACAGGTTTGTACCTAACTACCTTTTTATTATCGTAGAGCTAGACACACATTTAATGCCGCCATCTCATTGTAAAGGCTCCCAAAAATCCGCCTAATTGTGTCTTGTAATGTTACGGAAAAAGGTTATCACTACGTATGTTTATTTACAAAACTTTCCAAAATTTTATGTTTCACTCTCGGAAATCCAAGATAATACCTATCAAACGTGCCAAGTAAAAAAATAGGGTAATGTTTCCCAACTTGGCTAATTCTTTAAGCTCAAATTATTTAAATAACACTTCATTTAACTTAATATCCTCCTCACAGCATCCCCGAAAATGTGTGGAGTTGATGTAAAAAATGAATAATAATACAACAGAAACAAGAATAATTTACGTAGGTTAATTGGTAAAAGATGCTTTAAAGTTCCATTTTCATTACAATTAAAGTTCGAAATTCTTGTGAAAAAAATATCAAGCCGTCGCGTCATTTTGAAATTGTTATTAACACTTATTTATAACCCAAATTAAGAACTAAATAATCATATTTTGTGCTTGTCCCCCAACGTAAATAGTTGCTAATCAAAATCGGTTCCAAGAAAGCTTGTTTTAAATAGTTTCACTCACAAAATAAATTAATTCGTACTTACGGAACGTTTTCTATGTTAATCAAATATTTCTATGTTCTCAGAAATAAACTGATATAAAACGCACCCGTCATTCATTTTTACTGATATTTTATAACAGAATAATGTTAGCAATTGTATTTTTGTTTGCAGATGTATCAACGCCTGCGCGACCATGGAATCGTACGGGTTCAGGGCGGAGGAAATAATGATGTTCCAGTTCGTGTTGAAGAGAGGATCCTCAACATGATGACAGAAGACCCGACGCTTTCCGTGCGTCGCGTCGCCATGATCGTTGGAGACATAACACACACGACGGTATGGAGAATCCTAAAAAAACATCGCCTGAAACCTTTCCACTACAGGCGCTGCCAAGGTCTACTGGAGAACGACCATTTCTCAAGACTAATTTACTGTAGACGGATGCTACGAAATGTGTTGAGAAATGGAGATTTCATGAAAAATATTCTATTCACAGACGAAGCCCAATTTACAAAAACAGGAATATTAAATATCCACAACCTGCATCATTGGGCCGAAGAAAATCCTAAGCTTGTCCGGGAATCGTCGAGCCAAGAGAGATTCTCAGTAAATATGTGGGCGGGTATTTTGGGTAACAAAATAATTGGTCCGATCGAGTTGCCTCCCAGGTTAAATGGACCGATGTATCTGGAGTTCCTGCAAGGGCAGCTGGGCGACATTCTGGACGAAGTAAACTTACAAGCACTGCGAAGGATGTGGTTCCAGCACGATGGAGCTCCACCCCATTATTCCGTTGCCGTGCGGAACTACCTGAATGTAGAGTTTCCTGGACGGTGGATAGGCCGAGGTAGTCCTAACATTGCATGGCCACCGAGATCACCCGACCTAACACCGTTGGATTACTACCTCTGGGGAACTCTGAAGGAAAAGGTATATTCGAAGCCGATAGCGACGAGAGAGCAATTGATCCAACTGATCATGGAGGCAGCAGACGAACTGAAGGCGAATCCTGCTAATTTAAGCATCCATAATGTGTTAAGATTGCATGCATGCATTGAAGCCGATGGCGGCCACTTCGAGCAACTTTTATAATAATAATAAAAAAAATATTATAACCAAATGTCAGCATTTTTATTCTTACATGTCATTCATAATATTATGTTCGTATCTGTGACAGATGACAGACACAAACGCGAACAAAACATTGCCAGGTGGGTTTTTAAATTATTTTTAGAGGTATTATTTAATTATAACTTTCGCAAATAGTATTTTTAAGTATTGTAAGTTCAGTCAACATTACACTTAAACAGTAGATACTAAAATGTTTTCAAAGCTTATGATCGAACCACCACGATTAATTTATTTGAAACTTTTATAAGAACTCACATTTTGTGTCAAAATTATGAAACATTCCAATCCTTCATAATCGGACTGTTTGTGGTTAGTTTGTATTTTATTGGTAAGGCTGAATACAGTCAACTTATTGACTTGATTTTTTTTTCTTTAAATCGGCACCATTACCTTAGGGAACGTACTCATACTACGTAACCTCTTCGGGGGGGGGGGGTCTTCAAAATGTCACGCTTGGTACAAATGAGCGGCGATTTGCTTAGGATTTTGGTCACCGGGAGGGGGAGGGGGGGGGGGGGTTAAAAATTGCAAAAAAAATTGGTCACGTAGTATGGGTACGTTCCCTTCTGTAAAATGATAATATTATTTGTATCGGTAAAACAGGTTATTATTGCAATCCTTATTCTGGATAGTTCCTTGTAATACAAATGTATGCTATTACATTCAAAACATTGCTAGATCAACTTATTTTCTAAGAACTTTGTCAACATACTTATTGATGGGTTGGTAAAACCAATAGTTTATTGTTTCAAAACACTGGTTAGGCCACATTATAAGTCGAGAACTTTCTAAGAATTGTGTTAGGTATCCTGTTCTTCATAATACGTATTAATAGATCGGTAAAACCAATAGTTTATTGATTGTAACCCTTATTCTGAGTACCTACATAACTGAAAAATATTAGTACCTACATTGTGTAGTTAGGTAAAAATAAATGGGGAATTTGAATTGGAATTTGAATCATGACTAGGTACTTCCAAGAATACACAATTACCTACTACGTGGAATTGCGAGGAGTATGCTAAGACCGAGTTGTTTGGCAGTTCATCCTCTCTACCTACCGCGTGATGTTTAATAAATCTTTTGAACAAAATATTTCACACGGTTTTAAAATTGTTCCAATATGTAATTGATTTATTTTTAAATTCATTTATAAAATTAAATATTTTTCTTATTCAAATAATTCAGCACCTGGCAGCATTCTAATTTTAAAATAACATCGTATTCTACCTATACATGTATGTATTTCATAGTATTTTAAATTCTGTGGGTCAAGGTCACGGTTACGCATTTGCAGCTGTTGACAAGTTCGTTTTATATGAGCATTGATTTTATTGACAATAATTTCGCGATGATAATGCGCGTTTCGTTTTGGTGATTCTGGATACCTACTTAAGCAAGTGCAAGGGAGATTGTTTTTCGCGATGATAATGCGCGTTTCGTTTTGGTGATTCTGGATACCTAATTAAGCAAGTGCAAGGGAGATTGTGTTTTTAAAGGTGGTTAAATATTTATCTTATCTTATTTCTTAATATTTATGATAAAAGGACCATTGGAAATTATTCTCAATTATTGTCAACAAATAAGTTATTTAATTACTGTTTTTGTGTTTAATTCGTAGAACTACATTTTTTTTTGTTTAAAAGTTATTTAATGGTGGGTTTCTTCATTTACCGAGAATGCTAAATGCAATGCTAATTGTAAAAGTAAACGGTCAAATGCATAGACATTTTTAAATTTCGATCGTTTACTTTTACAATTAGCATTCCATTTAGCATTCTCGGTAAATGAAGAAACCCACCCGTCTTCTAACCACAAATTATTTAAATTAGAATTCCATCAGGAATTTTCGGTACTTAAAGTCTTTACTTAAAGCTAGCAATAATATCTGAGTAAAATAAGCATAATAATTATTTACGCAATATTAAATATTACTTGTTTGGTATTGGAGCATATAATATGGTCCTGCCTTGAAGCGCGCTGGCCGTTGTCGCCTCCCTTCCACTGTGTGCACGTGTGAAATTGCGACGTTGTCTCCCGAGTAGACCAATGATCATGCCATTGGCGACGCGTGATTTAAAAACATAATTTTTGTTTTTAATAGAAAAAAAATATCACCGGAGAGCAAAATGAAATCTACATTTTTTACTCCAAATATGCTCAGGAACCGCTGGTTAAAATCCCTCGGGTACGTCCTGTTACACCCTGTATAATCAGGACGCGATAAATAGAGTTGATGGAATAATACTACCGAATCGCCGCCCAAGAACGACTGCGACAGCTAAAGATTATGCGGTTTGTATAGAATGCTGTGGCACATTCAAAAGAAGTTTACTCTATAGACACCTGAAAAAATGTTCAAATAGAAAACAATCACATGAAGGAAATCCACTAAAACGCTGCAGAGTGTTAAAATCATCCGCTATTTTATTATCCCCAGACAATTCTGAGATCACTGAATCTTTAAGATCTCAGATATTTCCTGTGTTCAAAAATGATCCTATTGCAAAAATTGCAAAGTCTGAGCCATTAATTTGTGCATATGGTTCCCTACTATTAAGCAATCATAAAGAACATCATTTGAAAACACACATTACATCCAAGATGAGAGATCTCGCTAGACTGTTCATGGTCATCAAAGAAAAAAATCCTGCAATATCCTCATTTGACCTTGCATTTGACCCTATACATTTTAATGTTTTTATGGACGCTGTCAAAATAAATAGTGGTTACG
The DNA here is from genome assembly GCA_917880885.1 of Limnephilus marmoratus. Taxonomy (NCBI): domain Eukaryota; kingdom Metazoa; phylum Arthropoda; class Insecta; order Trichoptera; family Limnephilidae; genus Limnephilus; species Limnephilus marmoratus. The sequence goes on from OU862930.1 coordinate 2,051,649, forward strand.
ATGAAAGTACAGGTTCTGTAAAAATTCCTAGCATCCCTCAACGACTTTGTACAGCTATAAAAGATTGTGCTGATATTTTGATGCGTAAAACAATACAGAATCCTGTGCTGACCACTTCATCCAAAGATGTTATAAAAAACAAGTTGTCTGAATTTAAAATAATCTTTGGTCACGCTTGGAAATTTGAAATTTCTACTAACGCTGAAAAATCAAGGAAAATTCAAAAAATGCTGAAAACTGATGTCATGCCTTTAACTACTGATATAAAAAAAATATGCACGGAAGTTATGAAACTAGAAGTGAATATAGCTCAACGATTTGAATGTGAAAAGTCTTATATCGCCTATGAGGAGCTATGTAAAATAACAATTGCTCATATTATAATTTTTAATAGGAGAAGGGCAGGAGAAGTTGCAAGAGCTCCATTAGAAAATTATATAGCCAGCCAAAGTGAAAAACAAGACATTCCTGAAGAAATATTGGAAATCATGAGTTCTGAGGAGCAAAATGCTATACATACATTATATTGCTTCCATATCCCAGGAAAAAGGGGGAGAACAGTTCCAATACTTCTTCGAAATCAGATGAAAAAAAATGTAGACACTATATTTGCATACAGAAATTTAGTTGGAATTCCAAATGAAAACAAATTTTTATTCCCAAAACTAGGAGGTGAACCTTATTTTTGTGGCACGCAAATTTTAAGGGAACTAAGACACAAGTTTTCCTTTGTGAATTCAGATCATATAACTTCAACTGGGCTGCGACACCATGTTGCAACCATGAGCCAAGTAGCTGGAAAGAATAATGCTTATGTAAACGCTTTGTCTCATTTCTTAGGGCATACACCAGGTACACATAAAGGGAATTACATGATACCACAACTAGCTCTTGAGAAAGGTAAAGTTGGCTTGAATTTACTGCAATTAGCTGAGGGAAAAATATCTTGCGATCACAGTCTGATAATGGAACGAACATTACAACAACTTTACAAAATGAAATAGATTCCGTCCCTCAACCTGAAGAATCACATAAAGAAAATGTGGATCATGTTACGTTGGATAATAGCTTAGAAAATGACCAAGAGTCTTTACCAAGTAATTTACTTGATGGGAATATGGCAAAAAAAATTATAGTTAGAAGGAGGTGGCTTAATCAAGAAAAAGATGAACTTTATAAAAACTTTGCAAATTATTTCATCGAAGGGATTGATCCTGGCGCTACGAAAATAAACGAAATAAAAAAACAAACAGGAATATTGTCAATGAGGTCATGGAAGCAAATTAATACATTTATTAATAATCACCGTGTCAAGAAATTGCCCTTACCTAAGGATTTGCAGAGAAAAAGAGAATTCTACCTCCAGGATGCTTAACTTGAATTCAAATGAATTGTATTGATTAAGAGACCGCTATACCGGCTTCAACGATTGAACGATCCAAAGGTATCGACTCCGATTCCACTACAGCTGATATAAAGCGTGAAGCAATCGTAAAGTAGCTGTTGGCTTGTTCCATAGTTTGATCATTGGCAGTCGTTATAGCAGTTCCATATATTTTATCTTTTGTAATACTGGCATACAGAGTACCGGGCGAATAAGGCCCCTTTATCTTTCATCATGATATTGGTTGTGGAGGGTTATAATTTGTTTTAGTTTTTGTTAAATTTATGTGCAAGGTATAATTTGATATCCCTTGTTAAATAAAAAAAAAACGAAGGATTCTTCTGTAATGTACAACGCTAAATGTTTCGTGAACGAAGTATAATAAAAAGTTATTTGGTTTTAATTATGATTTAATTTTTTATTATATTATGCTGTTTTTATAATGATTGTGAATATAAAGTTATTAGACTATAATTATTTTTTTATTGTGTTATGTTATTTTTCAAATGATTACACACTTTTTTTAGTATGTATAGTAATATTTTTTGTTTTTAAAAATTCAAATTAAAGAGTTTTTTTTCAAAATGATCGTTTTTATTTTATCACCCTTGAAATGTTGAAAGGTACGTTTGAGACCCGTATTGTAGGAGGGAGGACACACAGAGGTAGGCAAAAATGAGTCGTAGAAATGACCCGTTCTCATGTGACAAATGTTGGGCACACGTTTGACGTGTTACCCGACTAAAGGGACCGGTGCCAAAGGGATCAATGACGCTAGTTCCTCGGAGCATCTTCCATTGAAATACCAGTAGAACAAGGACAGCTTTCAAACCAGACGCCTGTGCTCTAATACACACACACACCGACACTAATCTTGGGATTAGTGTGTCGGTAACGGGCATATGGGTCTATCCCTTCTACTGCGGTGCAAGGTGATGAGTCGAGAGAGCCAGGCTGAAGAGGTTAAAAGGTCTCCCTCAACCACCCTCTCCCAGATGCGACACCTAGTCAAACCATTTGGGGCGGCCTATTGTAGAGACGTTGGTTGTACAATGTATACTATAGAAAATAATAAAATTAGAATACGTGTATAAAATTGGTGGAAGGTAGGTACCTACCTATGTGTCATTCAACTGGAGACAATGCTTACACGTGTAAAAATAATTATAGGGTAAGATAAGATAAGATAAGTAGGTATAACATGATAATATAAAACATTATATAAAAATTACATTTTACACACATTTTAATAAAACTGTATGTAAACATGAAATTAATAAACATATTAAAAATTATAATTTGCAAACCAACCTACAACTTAAAGAAGCGTACGAATCAATGAACAAAGTAAATTTTGTAATATATTTCTAATAAGTTTATTCATAATTTTTCGAAAACACTAATAAAACTAAGATAAAATAATTATGTAGCAAATAAAAGAAACTACACCAATATGTATTTAAATACCTAATTTTATTTGTGATAATAATAAAATAAACCTTAACACAAAAAAAAATAACCGTAAACACCAAATAAATAACAATATTAATTAGCAAATCATACTCCAATTTTAAAAAAACGCGCCAATAATCAAAAACGGCCGCTTGAAATAATAAATGTGTGAATAAGCAACATCCGACCTGTTCTGTCAACCTACCTTCATATGAACTATATTGGTATGTATATGTAGCATTAAACTTGGCAACGTAGCGTGATGCGGTAAGTGTGTTCTTAAAATAGATCAAGGAATGCACGTTATTTTAAGATATATTTTTTTAATAAATAAACATAATTTTTGATTACATATTATAGCTGACCATATTTTTGACAAAATTTAAAAGACAGCATGTTGGTACTTCATCTACGTAAGTATATATTACATGCGAAAGAATGAGCAACTTAAGTGGCTTCTTCTAAGATGAGCCACAAAATGTGGTATGACATAAATATATATATATATATATATATATATATATATATATATATATTTATGTCATACCACAATATATATATATATATATATATATATATATGTAGATGCAGTTAATACAGACACATGGCAATCAGACCCGTTAACTCCCTCAATAAACTTTACAAAAAAAATCGTTCACATAGAGTTAATTCCCTCCAATAAACTTTACAAAAAAAATCGTTCACATAGAGATTCAGCATTAAAAACCTAGGCAAAAAGTTGTACAGTTTACAATAAGTTATATAGTTCATAATTTACATAAAGTATCAAATAGACAGCAAAATCAACACGTCGAAGTGGCCTGGCAGGAACTTCGTGGCACGCAGTTTTCTAGGCAGCGCAAGTCAGTGTGTAATGTCCATCAGGGCGTCTAGAGTAATAGTCGGGATCCTCAGCAGGGGAGAAGTGTCAACATGAAATAAAATAACAAAATTATTAGAAAAGTACAAACACTTAGGCATCAAGACACTTAGAGTAAACAAAATTATCTGAACAGGAATTGTATAAGCAACAAGAGATCAAAGCGTAAGGTAACTCCACATTAGATGTCGTGATGTATGCATTGGCGTATGTCGTAGAACACAAAGCGCATTCAACCCCCTTTTAAAGAACGGGTAGTGGCTCAGTGAAGTCAGTGTCCACTTTTTAACAGTACGGATCACTGGTTAACGACATATTAAAACAACACAGATAATAAAACAGACAACAAAAAATCAAAGTCCTTTAGTGACCCACATAGTGGCAGAAATCTTATAAGATTCTGACGTAGGTATAATTTAGGACAACACCTGAAAAAAAACTTAGCGCTAATTGGAACACCGCAGTGATCCCCCTTAAAATTAAACTGTCAGCAGAAACGGGTGGACTCCAAGATTTCTTTTGACACATATTAATAATACCTCAAGTTTTATCACATTCACTGTAATATAATTGTCGTCGATGTATTGCGTTTTAAGGCAATATTTAAAATTATTGTAGTCAGCACATTATAGTATTTTTTTAATGGTGACAACAATAATAAATAAGCAAATATATCATAAAATAGTATCGCTTTTCCACTTCATTTACGCGGGCTGTGCCACGGGGCGCCATCTTATTTTTGTACGAGTTAAACAAGACAAACTCAAATCAAAATAACGAGGATATCAATGACCCGCGTTACTTTCACCAGAGTACTGCAATGTTCATATTAAGTAATTGTCACTATAAAATACAATACAAATATTGCATGATACAGTCGTATAGTAAAAATGTGGAGTGTGGTTAGCGCATTCGGTTAATTACTCCGAAGCGATTGTGATGTAATGTATGTGCACTGTCCCAAAAGCGTCCTTTCGAAAACAGCACGATGAGTGTAGGTATGTGTGGAAGTGTGTAGTGTCAATTTCATATCTTATTTTCACAATACGTTGATTTCTCCGCTTCCTACGAAACCATTTAAATGATTAATCAATCAAAACATGATTCACGTCCGTCGCTTAGCGCGAAACTCTACTCAAACAAATAAATTTTAAAATTATTTGAAGAAATAATTTTCCACTTGGATTCCATCTTGATTTTCTTTGGAGAATTTTCTAATTGGTATGGGCCAATATTCTAGTTGAATTCCATCTTGCTCTTCTTGCATCAACTTATCAAATACCTGTAAATTAGTTCGCTCCTTATCACCATTCTGAATAATAACATTCAGGTCCATTAATGCCTATTGATATCGTATGCAATCAATCTTCCACGTTAGTTGAATAAATCTAGACACTTGTTATATCCTGAGAAAAATCTCGAAAGTCCAACGTAATAGATAATCGAACCCACATTACTTCTCTGTAAAATAATTAATTAATAGTAATACCTATACATTAATATTAACAGATACCGATTATATTCATCTATTAAAAAAAATAGCTATCGTACTTCCGTTTTCATAGACTTCGTTGTCGTATCAATTTGAGGTTGCGGGCATGGGTACCGCTGCCCCTGAACTATCTATTGTATAACCAGCGCCTCAGTTATAGGTAATCCTCTTAAGAGATTAGCCACGTTTGGTATCGCTTTATTCGCTACAAGTGCCCGAGTCCATGTGGGGTAACGTCGGACTAGACTACCTGCCAACGAACCGTAATTTGGAGAGAGGAATTCCAATGTCTGTCACACCTGGACACTGACCATATTTATATCCCCCCTCATACCTCTTTCCTTCCTCTCCTTCCTTTCCTTAAAAGGCCCTCCACACAGCATCCTCTAAGATGTCATAGTCACAAACATATTTTTCTAATCGTTAATAGGTTTCTACCCTTCGATAGAGAGATCGGCATGGTTACGGAGATATATGATTTCGCAAGGAATCGAACCCGCGACTGAATTTTAAAGTAATGTGATTACGTCGGAGTGCGTTGCATTATTATTATTCCAGATTCGAACTGGTAGGTATTTATATCCTATAAGGAAGGCAGTATCATTGAACACTAAAAATTATATCTCACTGGCAAATCAATTCGAGAATTGAACTCGATTAAATTTTATTGCTGTCTTTATTTTAACTGTTAAAAATCTGTTTTTAAATAGGTAAATATTATTTTACCATTCTAAATCATCAGCTCGTTTCAACGAAGATAACGCTAACATATGGTCTCAACACACTCTGAAACTGGTCAATTTCTGTTTTCAAACTAATGGCCGTTATTCTAAAAATAATCGCATCTATTTGCCACTATTTCATAAAGGAAGTTAATATCGTTAAATACCTACTAAAAATATCTCCACGCTGCACAAACAAAGGTGCCTGCTTTCCCATATTTCAAATAAATGTGTATCCTCTGCAAATAAAGGAACATTCCCAAAAGTGCATTTGTCAGGACAATCCTGGTAGACAATAGAGCTATTGTCTTCGAAGGAGCCCAAAATAACCATTGTCCATCGGCCGACTCGTCAAGAAATATTTTAACGAAACTTAATCTATTGTCATCCGTCATCCCTTGCCATAAATCGACCCTACGAAAGGTACCTGCTCTTAGGTGCCTGCATCCTGACCGTTTACAGCGGTTGACGGCTTTTTGTAGGATTTTTAACGCGTACGTCTTCATATTATTCAAAATGTTTTTAAAATATATTTAAACATGTCGATCAAATTTAAATCTTAGGTCACACAATTTATTGGCGAGCTATGCGAGCTGCATTTACTTAAAGGAAAATTTGTTAAAGAATTAACTGACAAATAACCACCACGCCGTTTTTTTGCAGAAGTTCACAATATGCAGTCATCAAATATGTCTAAAGCCATTTCAAGCATATTTAAACTTTAGGTTATTTAAAACCAAAATAAATGACGTCCAAATAAATGACGTCGCATCAAAGCCAAGTCAATAATATTATTTCACTCCCGAATTGCTGACTAAAATAACTTAGACCTTAAATAGCTTAGGTATTATCTAATTCTGAGGTTTCAGTAACCATTTTGTTTCAAAAATCGCGTAAAACAAAACGAAGCTTTTCAACATACGGCGCGTGTGATTTATTTAACGGTCAAAACACGTGCTGGTTTTTAAATTCGGAGTTGCGACCGACATAATGGCGGCGTTCGAAAACACGCGTGAACTTTTTTGAAAATAGTCCTCGAACACTTGTGAGATGCTGGCTTTGCTTTATTGGCGTTTGAAAACACGTGGATCAAAAATGGACGATAATCGTTTAAAACGTCTCTCTTTCAAAAAACGACGCGTTTCTAACACCAAACGCGTGGATCAATTTCTCGCAGACCAAACATAAACGCGAAGCACATGATTCGATTGTTAAACACGTGTGGATTGCTACGCGGTGACTTCGATTGATTTTTAAAAGGCTACCAGCGGTCTAAAAAACGTGCTGTTTTCAAAATGGCGGCATTTGAAAAATGCATAGACGTGGCCTCCAAGACAACGGCATTTAAAACGCGGGGGTTTTAACACAATTCAAAATCACTTATTTACCTATATGTTTAAATGGGAAAAATGATTATTATATACATACATATTTTATAGTACATACATCACGAAAAACAGCATGGAGTTTATGAAAATAAATCAAAGAAAGCGACAAATCATAATGAACCAAATCGTGCCCCACGTTGGAAGCGACAGTGTTACATAACCACGGGCTCGAACCGCCTTGTTACGAACAGGTACAAATTAATAATAAATAATGCCACAATGTTCAAGACAAAAAATGGTTGCATTTAAATACTTACAAAAACCAAATTATAATACTTACTTTATATCCCAAGCTAGCTCTTCAGGGGAAATTGTGTTCTCAGTTCGTTCAGATTTTAATTCAAAACGACTGTCACTTTATTGTTGGAATAATTATATTATAGGGTTTTAATAAATGAAAAGATCTCTTGTCGCTTTTAAATGATTGGTGAATTTATTAATGACTCGACGCTTCTAGGAAAAGCTTTTAATCTCTTTGTGAACTCAAGAAAACACAAAAATAAATAAGATTACGTACGTTACAATGTCACGGGCAGCATCGGGATCACCACTGAGTTGATTTGAATATCAAATTTAACTATATTTTAAATTACGTGTCCCAACCTAATGTTGGAACCAAAAAAGGGTCTAGGCGGCCCCGGCTGAGAAGCAAAGGACCGACCCATAGCACAGGTTAAAACCAGAAGAAAAACCGCTTGGGCTCTCGAAGCCGTCCCAGGGTTTTTGGGCTCCTCCCCCACCAAAAATCGGGCCAATCAAAACTTTTAGACAATGTTGCCAACTTTTGAAAACTAATATTAAATATTTAGTACCTGACGACGGAAATATTCATTTAGGGGTAGGAAGTTATAATTCAAGAAAGTACTTCATAACATTATTTATACTCTGTACAGGCAGAAAATATACAGTATCATACGTAGTTTTACCACACATCCTCAGGGGTGTCATTTCTACAGCATTCAGTCCACTTTCCTCTGCCAGTTCCATGCCTCACTGCCATACATAAGGGTAGGTACCAGCATTCCGTTGTGGACTGCTAGTTTCACTTCTTTACACAGTTTTTTGTTAGCGCCAACAGCATTCAGGCCTCCATTAATAGATTTACCTACATTTACCCTTCTTTCAATATCTCTATCAGCCTTCCCGTCTCTCATACACATACTTCCCACGATATACAAACTCATCCACCTGCTCCAAGTTCACAACTATATTGCACAATGTGTTCGTACTCTCTTTAACGATAAAAATAGAACAAATTTAGAAAAGCTAAGCGTACTGAGAATATATTGGTCCTGCTGCTTCCTGGTCCAGTCCATGGAGTACTCTTCCTCCTTCTTATGTTCGCTCAAGAACAGCGGTGAAAGAGAGTGGTGGCACACGTCAGCCCCATCTCCTGACATGACACCACAACGTTACTGTCCCACATACCTACAACAATCATATGTCATTATTAAGGTGCTAAATTAATGCTTTTATATGTATTATTATAATAAGGTAAAATGCAAACAAACCCAGAGATCAGTAGGCGCAGGCCGTCGTTCGCAGTGTTGCCAACTCAGCTCCTTTAGAGCTAGATCTGGCTCTAATCAGCTTCAAAAAAAGTCATTTAGCTTCTTAGCTCGTTTTTTCAGATATTTCAGCTCTTATTCCCGTGAAATAATATTTGCAATAATATTCCAAAAATGCAACATTGGGACGAGGACTTCCCAAAAAGGAGATTCCCTGAACTCCTGCATAAGTAAACAGTTACTAAAAATGCTATGGTGGAAACATCAGTATAGGGACTTCCTGAAAAAAAATGAAATTCCAAAAAACTTCGATACAAGTAACTTTCCTAGGCCGGCTGTTGCATATTGCATAATTGCATTGCGTCTTGCGTCAGTCTCCTCCGAATTCGAATGCGCAGTGAGCTTCGGATTGGAACAATAGCTGTATACGAAAAAAATCCTGATGAAGCCGGGTCTAGGAACAGGAACTGGAACCGGATGACTACTTAGAATTTTTAGAGGACTAGTCGCTGTCTTAACAAAAAAATATTTAAAAAAAATGCGATAAAAATCCTGAAGACTTCGATGTTATCAAAAGTAATTTTGTATTGAAAATTATAAAAATAAACAAGTGTATTGTGAGTGTTTGTTATGAGTTGTTCAAAAGCAGCCAAAAAAAGGACGAAAGGTATGTTTTTTTTGTCAAAAATTCTACAGCCCCCCCCCCCCCGGAAACCGAGAATTTTTCTTCTCCGAAATTCTCGAACAACCCCCCCCCCCATGTTTTGTCATTTTCAAAATTTAGCTCCTTTTTGGCTCTTTTTTGGGTTTCGCCTAGCTCTACTTTAAAATTCGAGTTGGCAACACTGGTCGTTCGTGGAACGTGCTCTCTTCTCTAGGGGAATGACACCAGTATAGAGGCGGGCAAAGCGTCTCAGTTGAGCGAGCCGGTTCACTGGGTCTCGTTCAATGAAAAGATCCGGGTCAGTCAACCGGCTCGAATGAACGACTGAATTGGTCCATCTCCCGCGTCCCCTCCCTCGGCCCTCCACACTTTATTAAAAAGGGAACCCCAATATTTTGTATATTCGTTATTTCACATTATTTAATTATTTTTTTAAGGACTCGTAAGGAACACTGTAGGTTAATTTTAGGTTTATTATAATTAAGCGCACTTGAAGTGAAATATCACAAAACTGCGCTATATAAATACTATGTTATTATTATTATTATTATTAATATTTTGGGGTTCCCTTTTTAATCGGATTCTTGTATCCCTGAATGAAAAAATGAAATCCTTTGTATTTAGTTGAGTTTTGATCTTTGGTGTGAAACCAACACCAACTTTACTTTTTTAACGATTTTTAGAAAGCATGAATTATTGAAAATAAACAATGAATGATTTACTGAAAATAAACAATGAGCATAATAATAATATAACTTATCCAGATATAATAAACAAAATAATGTGGCCGGAGCGTCGACGTCACGACTGACGTATTATGCACGCATACCCGCTTGAATTCCGATATTATTATTATATTCATTGTATTTCGGTAATAACATGCACGGCGCACGCACACTACCCAGCAAAGGATAATGTGGCCGGAGTGCTGACGTCACGACTGACGTTTTATGCACGCAAACACACTTGAATTCCGATATTATTATTATATTCATTGTATTTCGGTAGTACATGCACGGCGCACGCACACTGACCAGCAAAGGTACGCCACCGCGTAGAAAAGTGTCATAGTGAACTGAACTGTAAACCGTCCTTACTTTCATATTTTACCTTTCTGCGTCGCTGACTAGAGTGGCTATGAACGAACGAACGAACGAGCAATCCGCATCAGTACATCAGTAGTGACTAGTGACCCGCGAGCCGCGAGATCCGTTGAACGATACACTGCTCTCGGCTCCCACGGGTCAGTCGGGTCTTCGGATCTCACGGGTCAGTTGCTCAGTCGGCTCACCGGATCTGGCGGGTCAGTTGGCTCACCGGCTCACTCGTTCGCGAAGATCCGCGAACCGTGAAGATCGTTCTTTGGGAACCGGATCTTACGGATCAGTATGAAAATCCGGTTCACTGAGCCGACTCGTTCGCGAACGACTCACTTCTACACCAGTAATCTCCACCGGCCTGTCAGCTGTAAGGATAGGATTTAGTGTTTAGAGCTGAAAATATTAAAGAAAACATCTCATGAGATACATCAAGACAGACCGACAGATAAAAACAAAACAAGATAAATGCAGAAATGCAACAAAATTAAATCAGTCAAAGGTTTTTATTCCTGGCAATAATTTCCTTATTATTTACTAGCAACGTTAATATTATTTCTGTTACCCGCGAATTTCAAATATGTTTGCGTCTCACAAGGCATTACGATTGAATATTATTATAAATAAGATTCGAATACCTACGTACACTTAAGAGAAAATATTATACATGTTTTTTAAGAACAAAGAAAGGTATTTTCTAATTTATTTAGGTTTATAGGTTACGTACCGCAAATAAGTCCAATTAGATATAAAATCTGTCTTACTGTTTATTTTATTTTTTCAACCTACATATCTACGTATTTTAGAGGTGGTTTAATGTTGGATACCTACCTGTACCTTATGATGTAACGGGTAACCTATCTGTACCATTTTTATTGTACTGCAATTTTCATTTAATGTTCTTTTATATAATATTGCAAGCTCCTGCTGATATGGTACTTAGTTTAGTTAGTAAGTTCAAATTCCCTTTATTTATTGATAATATACGAGTATTATGATTAATAATAAATTATAACATGTCGTTTTTGTTAAAAATAACCTATAAATAATAAGTACGTTGTAGGTAAATACCTAATCCTAAACAAACAGAATTGTTGTATTCATTTGTATGCAATTAACAAATTATTATTAAATAATGTTATTCTATTATATAAATTGTTTCATTTTAATTACAAACTAAGAGACACCGATGTTAATTTCAAATAAATTAAAAATATTTGTTCGTGTGAAGCAGATGTGTTCATATGAACACGCATTACTTGCTGATTTTAGTAGACTATTGTATACTGCTCCGAAGAAGCTATAATTAGAGCGTATCCCTGTTTGCATTAAATTTAAAAATTATGTGTACTAAGTGATTGAGTGATTGTTTTATATTAAATATACCAACACTACACTAGATGACATGTACATAACCTTAATAACATAAGTAATAATAAACTTTAAATTGTGAAAAACAGTCACCATGGCAATCTTTAAACATAAACTAAAACTGGAAACGTAGATCGTTACCTAAAAGTATTAATTCATCATTTACAACAAAGCGGGATGATGATAACATCAACACGCTTTATCAATTTATCACAATCTGAGATATTTTGACGTATTTTGATATACAACCTCTCGGATCTAGAATCGATTTGCGTTTACGAAAGAATTCTGACAGTTGTAAAACGATTGTATCACTCATTTTCAATGACATTTCAAAACGATTATATCGGACTGTGCATTCGAATGAATATTGACATCGATAAGCGAGAATCGATTCCACTTCGATGACATTTCAAAACGATTGTATCGAACTGTATTCGATATGAACATAGACATCGATAAGCGAGAATCGATTCTACTTACGATGACATTTCAAACGATTATATCGGATTGTGAATTCGATACGATTATTGACATATCGATGTAATTCATTCGGAAATGGAATCGATGTAAATCCAGCGCTGTGATTGGTCAGAAATGATCGATGTGAGAGAAGCGTTGTGATTGGTCAGAATTAATCGATTTGACATCGATGCGAGAATCGATTGTTCATGAATCGATTTATCTATGATAATGTATCGAAATGCATCGATGGTAAAAAAGATCGATACAACATCGATATTTGATCGATATTTCCCATCGCTACTATTTACATGCTGTCTACATAATATATATATATTTGGTCACCGATGTGATATGACGTCACACATACCATCGACAAGAATTAAAAAAAGGCTCAACCATAAACAATATAATTTTTCTCTCTATTCTCTCGGTACCTACCTAATTCATTAGCCTAAAATATTATTTTAAAAATAAAATGAAATGTCAAAAACTTTCCTAGAGCAACAAGAGCGGCATCTGACGGCTGACGGATTGCTGCTTGAGAAAATGAACTTACTTTTCTTTACAGCTTATTTTCTCTAGACAGAGCTTTTGTCAGATGGAAACCCATTGCTTTAAGAAACCAACTGTCGTAAAATAACCTAAAATTACTTGAAATTTTAATCCCTTCAAAACGGGAAGCACAATTTCAAATAAGATTAGCGTTCCTACGACAATATCGAATTTGGCACTTCTCTGGTATAGAGGAATGAAAACTCAATTACATGTTTTAGTATTTTATTATAACCAGGAAATACAAAAATAACCAAATAACCATCACGCCGTTTCCCCGCAGGGGTAGGCAGATAGGACGGACGGCCAAACAACTCGGTCTTGGCACACACTCTTTGCCTCATTCACATTCACACATCGACTCATACATCTTATTGTACTATTCTGACATTTGCCGTGGCCCGGCGCAAGTATCTGATTCACTTGATTATGTCGGGCCTTCCTCCGGCGTCCCCGACTTCATATATTCTACTTACATTCAAAGCTTTGTTCATTCGCTTTACATACCCAAACCATCTGAGGGTCTCTTTCTTAATCTTACTCATTACGCTTACATCAGCCTTGCATTCTTTGCGGATCTCCACATTTCTCACACAATCATAAGAGTAATAATATATGGATGATTTGTTTAACACCGTTTTTGTAAAAAAATCACCTCAAAGACGCTCTGCACAAACTCGTAATATATTTCTACAATCTTACTTCCAGGATGAAATTAGGAAATTATGGAAATTATTACTGTTCTGAAATACGGAGTTATATTAGATTAAAATTTAACCATTAAATATTTTCATGTTTTGACTGCAACTATTCATTTTCTTAAAAGGAACATTTAAAAGTCCACAAGCCGTGTCACAGTGGAGAAAAACCCCTTTCATGTTCTGACTGCAACTATTAATGTTCTTGAAAGACACAATTTAACATCCACAGGCTGATTCACTGTGGAGAAAAACCTTTTTTATGTTCCGATTGTAACTATTCATGTTCTCAAAAGGAACATTTAAAAGTTCACAAGCCGTCTTACAGTGGCGAAAACCTTTAACATGTTCCGACTGCAACTATTCATGTCCTCGAAAGCGACAATTTTAAATCAACGAGTCGTCTCGCAGTGGAGAAAAACCTTTTGTATGTTCCGATTGCAATTATTTATGTGCTAAAAAGGAGAATTTAAAAACTCCCAAGTGAACTCATAGTGGAGAAAAACCATTTTCATGTTCCAACTGCAACTATTCACGTTCTAAAAGGAATATTTTAAAGTCCACAAGCCGTCTCACAGTGGAGAAAACCTTTTACATGTTCCGACTGCAACTATTTATGTCCTCGAAAGCGACAATTTTAAATCAACGAGCCGTCTCGCAGTGGAGAAAAACCTTTTTTATGTTCCGACTGCAAAAACTGCAAAAAAAGGAACATTTAAAAGTCCACAAGCCGCGTCACAGTGGAAATAAACCTTTTTCATATTCCAACTGCAACTATTCAAGTTCTCAAATGGAACATTTAAAAGTCCGCAAGCCGTCTCACAGTGGAAAAAAACCTCTTTTAAAGAAAGTTTGAAGTTTAATCCTTGTCTAAATGTTAACCTAAAAAAAATGTTTTAAATAAGTTGTTAATATATATCCAAATATAAGTAAGCATACAGCACTTATCCTTTGTGTGTCCGGTAGTAACTATTTAAGCGAGCGGATGTTTTCCGTTTTGAAAATAAATAAGAACAAACATCGCTCAAGGTTTACGGATGAACATCTCCAATCGATTCTTAAAATAACTACTTACCACGAATGTGACACCCGACTTCAATGAGCTTTTCAAAAATAAGAGAAGTCAGATGTCCGGCTCAAGAAAATTTACCATTTTATCCTCCTTTTTAACTTGAATGAAAAGTTATAATAACTAGGTACTTACATATCTAACTAAATAAAGATTTAAACAATTGAGCATAGGTTTTAATTTTGAGTCTGGCCCGCTTACACACGCAAAATCTTATAAATGGCCATTAATAAAATCCAGTTTGACACCCCTCCGTTACGTAATAAATTATAATTTCCAGCTCATAATTCATAAATGATCGGTTTGTATAGGTCTATAATAGAGATATGCTTAGATTGCAGAATTTTGTAATTATTCTGGTCAATACCCGAATCCGGGGAATATATATTTTTGCCATAGACAAAGAATTGACGAGAAACGATCAATGAGAACTTGGTAAAATCGGGAGATTTTGATGCCATTCCGGTAGATCGGGAGATGAAGTGAAAAATCGGAAGATCTCCCGATAAATCGGGAGCTTCGGTAACACTGATCACAACATGCAAACAAATCGTAAAACGACCATTGGCGACTATTTTGAAATATAATTGCGCAGATCCGCAACCGTCAACATAAAAAATGCAAAGTCTTCCCATTGGTGGACTGAGGAACGGCGTCACACAGTCATAGATATTATCTATCTTGTTGTCGGTTGAAGTTTTTGGCCGGAGTTATACCCCCCGGACTCCTCCCCCTCTTGTATTGGAGCTGGTGTTTGGACTACGGTCTACTCGGTAGAAGTGGTGATCGTGCAATCCAAGTTCCGCTGAGAAAATTGATGGTGTTAACCAGGTTTCCGTTAACATGATGACATCGTGTGAGAGAGTCGGGGCACTTATTCTGAATTCTTTTAGTTTCGTTCTGATGCCTCTGACGTTCTGATAGTAGATGTTGCATTTATTTAGTTGGAGTTTTTTGGCAAAACATTGACGATTTTAGGTAGGTTATTTATATATTTTATTGTTAAATTTGATTCACCATTTTTTTCTAGACTCCAGCTCGTCCCGAAGCATCATCAGGTGTTTTCTTTGTTGAATGGTCTGATCATTTCTGGCTTTGATACCATCTTTGAATTTTTTGTTATTGATCAAGATTGTCCTAACAAAATGTTCCTCTTTGAATTCTAACTTGATTGGTCTACATTTATTCTTGACTTTCTTCGTTCCCAACCTGTATATTTTAATATCATGAGCATTAAAGGAAGTATCAACGTTTTTCAGGGCCGTGGTAACTTTATTCGCGTCATCGGAAATATTTATTGAGGTTAGATCAGACGTACTCTCTTCAATTTCCGTTAATACGTCACAAATATTTGATGAAGGATTTGTGGGGTTAGCATCATCTGTTGGCTGAGTGACTGCTACACTTTTTAAGGCTGATAATTCGCCTTCAAGTATTCCCATACGTACAGCCATCAATCCTGTAGTTCCCAGCAGTTCCGTTGTTATAGGTGTTATTTTACCCATCTGCTCCTTCGTAAACTTGTTACCGGGGTCATTAATAATTTTGATTAGTGAACTTAGCAGATCTTTAGCTTTGGTCATATAGTTTAGCGAGTTTTCGTTAAAATCCATGTTTGAGTAGGTTTTGAAGATATTTAATTTATTATTCCAAGATTTACAAAATAGCGCCTATTTCCCGCAACCAGTTGAGCACCTTTCAAAAATAAGACACTTTGAGCCAATAGTGAGTGAAATGACGACACTTTCGACCAATTGCGATAATGCTGACAAACTTATTTATGCGCCTGCGCGATTGATGTATTTACGATTTCTAAAGTGTGTTTTTAATATTTTTAAATCACAGCACTGCACAGCACACAGTATATTTCAGAAATCTAACTGACTCAACACTGGAAACACCAAATGATTTCAATTATTTCAAACTTTATTTTGTGTTTACACGCAAATTCTTGTTGTTTCGGCAATTTTAATGTGGAGCGTATTTAACTGTTTGTAAACTCTACGGCGGTAGGTAGGATTGGCGGTATAGCTCCAAAAATGTATAATTTACTATGTACAACCTTTATAGAGAACGCATGTCAAAATCTTATAAAAAATATACCAAAACTTGGCTAAAAAACACTGAAATACATATTTTTTCTTATAAGTTTTAAAAAGCCATTAATTATATCCAGGGCCGGTTTTAGCACTACCAGCGCCCTGGGCGAAATTTCCACGGCGCCCCTTGCAATGGCGTAGCGTGGGTTTCGGCCGCCCGGGGCGGAGGAAATTTTTGCCCCCCCCCCCTTCCTAACTTCTACAGGTGCTTCTTCCGCAGATTTTCAAGCGCTGACCGGGGGGGGGGGGGGGGGGGAAGGAGTAAGTATCCTATTTTTTATGTTGATTTTTTTTATAAATTCTACTACAAATTTATATATAACTGCTCTCACAAATCGAGAATTGTATGCCTCTAATAGAATTTCGCATCTTCATCACGTATGGAATGTAACTCAATTGCAAAGCTTCACTCGGTACACGATGAATCGGCAATTTATTGTTATATTGATATCACAAAACTGGTTTAAATTAAACTAAATGTGCAGTGTATCAAAACGACACTCAGAACATAAAAATGGTTTTTCTTTGATTCTAGCGGCACTTCCATTCTGAACACAAAACTGGTTTTAATAAAATCTGTATGTGGTAAATTAAAACTACACTCAGACATTGAAAATGGCTTTTTCTTTAATTCTGCCGGCACTTACATTCTGAACACAAAACTGGTTTTAATTAAATCTGTATGTGGTGAGTTTTATTTTTATTTTTATAATAACTCCACACAGGAGGCCCTGAGGAAAATAATTTCCCTCAAGGCCTATGTCATCTGGGATGCTGTGTGGAGGGTCTTTTTGAGGAAAGGAAGGAATGAACATTGGTCTTGAAGAGACCCATGTTGTAGGAAGGAGGAAACACAGAGGCCGGCAAATCATTCCACAGCCGAGCTGTTGAACACAAGAACGAGTCGAAGAAACGACCCGTTCTCATGTGACAAATGTCAACCGTGTACAAATGTTGGGCACGCGTTTGGCGTGTTTCCCGACTATGCACAGGTGCCGAAGGGATCAATGATGCTAGTTCCTCGGAGCATCTTCCATTGTAATACCGGTAGAACAAGGATAGCATTCCCACCCGACGCCTGTCAGTTAAAACTAAACTCAGAACATCGGGGCGGAGGAAAATTTCGCCGCCTCCTTATTAGAGTACTCAAGCGGCGGGGGGGGGGGGGGGGGTTATATATGGAAATCCTGTTTTTATAATTACGACCTATTTATATACGAGCTGGATTTTTTTTAATAATCACATTTGACGAGTATTCATTGAACGAAAATCATGTTTATAAATTCTACTCCTTAGTTCATTGATTTTCAAACTGGGGGGCGCGCCCCACTAGGGGGGCGCGAAGACATGTACAGGGGGGCGCGGGCGCGGGCGGCGGTATCACTACGATCGCCGTATACCCGCGCTACAAGTTCCCAAAGGGAAGATTTAAAAATCCACAGTATAATTCACAAAAGAAAAAAACCATTTTCATATCCTGACTGCAACTATTCGTGTCCTCAAAAGAGATATCTAAGAAGTCACTTGCTGACTCATAGTGCAATTATTTATGTACTACGAAGAGAAATCTAAAAATCACATGTTACCCACAGTGAAGAAAAACCTTGTTCATGTTCCGACTGCAACTCTTCATATTATTACTATTCATGTACTATTAAAAAAAAAATCACATGTTTACCCACAGTGGTAAAAAAACTCATTTCAAGCCCTGACTGCAACTATTTTTCTTCTCGAAAAAAAAAATAAAAAACCTTTTTCTTGTCCCGACTGCGACTATTCAGGCGCTACAAAACATTATTTAAAAAGTCACATGTTTACCCTCACTGGACAAAAACCTTTTTCATGTCCCGACTGCAATTATTCATGTTGTACAAAGGAACTTTTTAGAAATCATTTGCTGACTCACAGTGCTATAAAACCACTTACATGTTTCTACTGCGACTATTTGTGTTTTACAAAGAGGCACAAAAATCACATGTTTACCTTCAGCAGACAAAACCATTTTTTGTCCCGAACGTAGTTATTGAAGTTCTCGAAAGGGAGATTTAAAAATCCACAGTGCGATTCAAAGTGGAAAAAACCTTTTTCATGTTCTGAGTGTAACTATGCATGTACTACGAAACCTATCTTTAGGTAATATTATTATATTTTAGCAGTAAACTAACCTGTGTGTAATAACTAAAAAGCGTTGTTCCAACTAAAAACTCTCATATAACATCATTCATTATGTTCCATAAATTTTCGTTATTTTTTTCTTTTGCTGTCTTCCAAATATGGTTGGCATTTTTTGGTTGCGCTGCGCTGACAAGTCAGCATGAGAGCCTTTATAGACCAATAACAGTTGATGATGTAAATCTCCGGTTTGGAGGATATTATAATTCCTATAAACTCACATTAATTGTGTTTATGCGTATTTTGTGTGAATACTGACAACGAAAATAAAATAAAAATGACGACCAATACAGTCGAGGAATTCCCCGTACAACATAAACTGAAAGGGTTGCCAACTTGGAAGATTTTAATTCCCTAGTTTTTTTTTTTATTTAAATAAAGAAAAACATGTTACGTAACGCGTCGTTCGAGCCACCCCCCCCCCCCCAATTTTTATTTTTTATTTTTTTTATTTATTTTTTTTATTTATTTTTTTATTTTATTTTTTTATTAAGGAGAAAATACAGATACAGATGTTAATTAACAAGAATATACAAAACAATTAATAGAGAATTCACCTGCATCCAAACTATTTCTCACGAATTAACATTATAACAGCAGATAAAAACATATACAAATATTTTTTCCTTTATGCATATACATAAGTAGAGGTATGCATATACATAAGTAAATATTATTTTACAAATAGAGAGATGAAAAAATGCGCAATATCCTTATAAAAGTTTACAAATTGTTTTTGGAAAAATTTTGATGTTAAGACCAAAAATATATATAGATAAAAAATAATGTCATACAGAAATTTAAAAAAGAAAGGTAGTTAAAATTATAAACCAAGCCAACGTCTAAGTTATTGTACTTTGTAGGAAAACCGCCTTCAATTTTCTACTAAAAGTACTGCGTGTATCAAAAAATAAGTCGGAATCCTTGAGGTTTTGATTTTGATTAAACGATTCGCACATTCTTCTGATTGGATCCCTGACACCAGCATTTGTACGCGTCCGGCTAATGTGGAATAAGTCGTTAAGCCTTGTTACTCTGGGTGGTATTTTGAAGTTTATTAGTTTCAGTAGGTTAGTAATTGCGTTACGTAATACTTGAACGGCCCCTTGCTGGGCCCTGGGCCGAGGGGGGGCGTGGGCATATTCATTTTAAGCAGTAGGGAGGCGTGATACTAATAAGTTTGGGAACCCCTGCCTTAGTTGATTGATTGATATTGCGTTAGAGTTCCCAAATAATAGTAACACGCGCAACAATCAATTTCTTAGAATTTTACAGCATTGTAACTCAAATGTAAAGCTCACTTGATGCACGATGCATCTGCAACTCGTTATTTAATGTATCGTTGTATTCTGAACACAAAACCCGTTTGTATGCGGTGAATTAAAACTACACCCAGAACACGAAAATAGTTTTTCTTTGATTCTGGCATTAAATAATTAGTCTGCAACTGAAATTTTATAACTGCACATCGAATAACAGAATGTTTTCTTTCGAAATGTGTTAGCAGATGAATCCAACTGGAATTTGACATTCTGTATTGGTTAAAATTAAATCTCTACCTTGCGAATTAAAACTACACTCGGAACATGAAAACGGTTTTTCTTTGATTCTGGCAGTACATACATAGTCTGCAAATAGAATATTATAACTTACTAGCTGGTTCCCGGCATGCTTTGCTATGCCATTTAATAAATAAATTATTTCTCCCTGCGTGTCCTTTCCCATTCGTTCCGTTCCCCTTCCTCTACTGCGTCCCACTCCGCCTCCTCCACCTTCTCTCTCTCCACTCCATCCCCCTCCTTTCCTCCCTCCCGCGAACCCCTACCCGAGTTCCCCACCCCCCTGCCGCTTTCCGTACATTCAGTCCCGGTACATTCAGTTTTCAAACAGCTCGCGTGCTACCTATTGCATTTTTTATACAAATTTCATAATGCCAGAGCTCACAAGTAGTTTTATACAAACCCTGCCCTGACAATAACGAACACAACAAAAAAAGAATTATCCAATTTGGTGCATTCGTTCGGAAGTTATGCGCGTACATACATTTCAGCGATTCATTTTTATTTATATAGATTATAGATTAAGAGGATGTTTTCCTTCAAAATGTGTCAACAGATGAATCCAACAAATTTACATTCTCAACACAAAATTGGTTTGAATTAAGTCTATACGCGGCGAATTAAAAGTACACTTAGAACATGAATACGGTTTTTCTTTGATTCTGGCATCAGATACAGAGTCTGCAACTAGAATTTTATAACTGAACTTCGAATTAGATAATGATTTAGTTCGAATTGACAGCAGATGAATCCTCAAATGGAATTTTATATTCTGAAAACTGGTTTAACCCTTCGAATAATTAGAACCAAATATCTTAAACTTTTTTGCCTGTCACTTTTGTCACTGTTTGCGCACAAAATTTCCGGTTCTTCCCATGCATTTTAAATGTTCCTTTTTTTACTTTTTTTTATTCTTTTGCGAAAAACAAAATTGTTTTAAAATCTAGATAAAGTAATTTTTCCGACGTGCTTATTAGAACATTATTGTTTCTAAATATAAAAATTTTGGCATTGGAAATGTGAATTGGCTCAAAAATACACGCCTCCGAATATTCGAATTAAAGTACCTAAAATATAATAAACCTAAAAATTTTAAATACAGACTTCTTTTAAAAAAAAAAATGTAATAAAACTGTATCTTAACTTTTTATTGCAATCACAAATTTATTTAAAAAATATATGTGTGAGACATAATTTCATAATTTTATTTTAAAATTAAATGTGTGGGACAATTTGTGTCTCCTGCGATTAGACGGGTTAAATTAAATCTGTATTTGGCAAATTAAAACTACACTCAGAATATGAAAATGGTTTCTATTTGTTTCTGGCAGCACATACATAGTCTGCAACTAGAATTTTATATCTGCACTTCTAATCAAATAATGGTATCTTTCGAAATGTATCAGCAGATGAATACACACCGGAAATTCATTCGTTAATACAATCTGAACACAATTCAAGTTTTAATTAAGAGTGAATATGTTTGCAAGTTTGCAAGTTAATCCCAATAACAACCTGACAGTCGAACCAACTCACATTCCGGACGAGCTAAATAGTGATGAAACAACGAGAGTGCCATCAATGGCAGAAATAAGGGCTGCCCTAAAGAAACTGAAAAACAATAAAACTCCGGGAGGAGATAATATCCCTGCAGAGCTCTATAAATATGGAAACGAACAACTGAAGAACCTGCTACACAATCTCATTGTGAAAATATGGACCGCTGAAAGAGTACCAGAAGAATGGAAAACTAGCATAATATGCCCCATACATAAAAAGGGAGACAAATTGAAGTGTGAAAATCACAGAGGAATATCGTTACTTTGTACAGCGTATAAAATTTTCACAATGATTTTGAAAGAAAGACTAGAATATTACTCAGAAAACTTACTAGGAGAATATCAGGCAGGGTTCAGGAGGGGGAGATCCACCACTGATCAACTCTTCACTACTCGACAAATCCTGATAAAATGCTGGGAATTCGATATAGATATATATCAACTATTTGTTGACTTCAAACAGGCGTATGACAGTATAGATAGGGAGAAAATATATGAAATACTCCTCAATTTTGGAATACCGCCCAAAATAGTCAAGCTTGTAAAAGCAACAATGGTCGGATCACGGTGTCGAGTAAGGATAGGAGGTGAAACAACGGAGGATTTTAACGTTTCCCAGGGGCTGAAACAAGGTGATGGCTTAGCACCCACCCTTTTCAATATTGTACTGGAGCACGTCGTGAGGAAGACAATGATCAGTACCGACTCAAACATCTGCTACAGAAGCAATCAAATAGTTGGCTACGCAGATGACCTTAACATTGTCGGAAGATCCCTACAGGCTGTAAGAGAAGTGTTTGACCCTTTGGAGACTGCGGCAAGAGAGGTGGGTTTGCAAATCAATGAAAATAAAACAAAAATCATGATGCAAACCAGAACCCCTCACCGCAGAATAAAAGACAAAGTGAAATTCAAAGACAATTATAATTTCGAAGTGGTCGAAGAGTTTACCTACCTGGGCTCCATCATAACGCAGGACAATGAAGACCCAGTAGAAGTAAGAAAGCGCATTACAGCCGCTAACAAAACTTACTTCGCGTTGCTGCCAGTGTTCAAATCCCGAAACGTCCATAGGAAAACCAAAATAACCTTATATAAAACAATTATCAGAACGGTCTTGGCCTATGGATGTGAGACGGGAACACTGACAGCAAAGTCAGCGGAACGGCTGGACATCTTCGAAAGAAAGGTACTTCGAAGAATCTTAGGAGCGGTGCGAGAGGGAGAGGCATGGAGAATCCGCCACAATAATGAGCTCTATGATATTTACCAAGCTCCCAGACTCTCCACCCATTTAAGACTCCAAAGATTAAGATGGGCCGGACATGTGCACCGAATGCCAAGCACACGAGTACCGAAGAAGGTTCTGACAGGACACCCGGGAGGTAAACGAAAGGCGGGCAGACCTAGACTGAGATGGGAGGATGATGTCAGGAAGGATGCAAGAGGATTACTCCAGGTTGCAGATTGGAAGAGGACGGCCGAGGACAGAGGGCGGTGGAGGCTTATTTTGAAGGAGGCCAAGGCTCGAATTGGGCTGTAGCGCCATTGAAGAAGAAGAAGATGTTTGCAAGTTATCAGCTTTAATTAGTATCACTCTCATAAGATTCGTACGGTTTTCCTACAAATTGCGAAATCTGCGGCGTAAAAAAAAATATAATTATTGATATTTTTAATAAATAATAAAAAAAAAAGAGTTGGATTCGTAAACGAAAGTATCGTAGAAAATTTTCAAATAATGATTTGAAATGGTTTAAGTTTTTCCAAGATAATGTTATTATTTATTGAGAAAATTTGCCGCCCCCCTTAAAAGTGCCGCCCGGGGTGGGCCACCCCCCCCCCCCCACGCTCCGCCACTGCCCCTAAGTGCTATACAATTCCATACGAAAAAAGGCAATGAGTTGAAAGAACCGTTTATAAAAACAACCTATTTATTTAAAATAACTAATGAAATTTCACTTTTCTAGTCTTCCTATCGGCGAAATTGATAACCTAATAAAATTCTTTGATCAGGTTTTATCAAAATCGATGTTTTTAGCAATTCAATTTTCGATTGAAAAAGTTGCCAAGTTTGTCAATTTAGATTGAGATTTTGTCGATCGCAGATAGGTTTTTATCTTGAATGAATTTTTTCATCGTTTGCTAGTTTTTTTTTATGAAATGAGAATTAGGCCAGTTACAGTGCTCGACCGACGGTCGGTGCGTACGACGGTCGCGCTTGTCATTTGTATGAAAATTCATAAATCGCTCAGTGCAGGACCGACCGTACGCCTGCGTATATCGCTATGCAGTGCGTACGAGAATCGTCGGTCGAGCGCGTGCGCATGCAGACCGTCGGTCGACCGAAGAGCTGGAAATGCTCTCTGGACGACGATCGGGTGTACGTGATATCTTCTGTTCCTAATACGTCTACGAAGATAATAATCCGCTATTAATTAATTAATTTCGCGTACGACGTCCGGTCAGCTTATTGGTCAATCGTGAACTGACGGTACGCACCGACGGTCGGTCGGTGGCATGCGATCGTCAGGACCGACCATACGCACCGACCGTCGGTCGAGCACTGTAACCGGCCTTAGACAAATGTCGCCCTATATCATTCTTCGGATAATCATCAATATGAGTTTGCACTGGGCCACGCTTAAAAATGTTAAAAAGAGATAGATAATGTGTTTCTCTATGGTTGGGGATTCCCGGTAAAATGAACTGCAGCAGTGCTCCGATCGAAGGGATTGTACACCACGTTCCAATTCTAGTGTTGCCACCATAATATTTTTTTTCCTAAATTTGAATTTCAATTTACGAGTAAGTAGGCCTGGCTCAAAGAGCGAGGGAATATAAAGGGGCGCCTGCGGCTTTATGTCCGGCGCCCTGGGCGGTCGCCCAACCGCGCCCTACTAACGCCGCTACTGATTATATCTATCATTAGACAGCTTTTAGAGTACATATATGTATTATAATATTTGTTTTTTTTGTCGTAAAATTGCACTTGTAACATTCACTCTTATAAAAATTTCACAAATGCGATAATAACAGTGCAGACTGTTATTATGTTGTAGTTTTTAATCGCAATTATTCAGTTACTTTTTATTATACTTCATTTATATATACTTAATCCTTGTCATCTGGTACCTACCCTGATGTATGGCAGTGAGGCATGGAACTGGCAGAGGAAGGATGAAAGTAAACTGAATGCTGTTGAAATGAGATCCCTGAGACGTATGTGTGGTAAAACCATGTATGATCGTGTTAGAAATGTAAATATCCGCAAAGAATGTAAGGCTGATGTAAGTATAATGAGCAAAATTAAGGAAGGGACCCTCAGATGGTTTGGGCACGTAGAGCGAATGAACGAAGAAAGTAGTGTTAAAAGAATATATGACGCAAATGTGAATGGTAGAAGAAGTCGGGGACGCCCGAGGAATACATGGCACGATCAAGTGAATCAGATACTTGAGACGGGCCACGTCAAAAGTCAGAATAATAGAAGAGTATGTATGAGACGATGTATGAATGCGAGTGAGGCAAAGAGTGTGTGCCAAGACCGAGTTGTTTGGCGGTCCGTCCTCTCTGCTAACCCCTGCGGGGAAACAGCGTGATGGTTAGTTAGTTAGTTGTATATACTTAAATTTATTAATTTATATATACTTACTTAAAATCTTCACTTTAACCACAGAAATAAAAATAAAAATCAATATCATACCCACGCATAGGCATTGCCTTTGTGGGATTTTTTGTTCATACATTTATCGTATTAAGCTTTTTTATATACTTTTCATTTAACATGTGTCTTGTAGTGTATTCATATGTATACCTGAGTCATAGTGCACATAACATAACTTTTATATGTATTGTAGAAACAATTTCAATTAAAAAAAGCGGATGAGAGTGCCCATCAACTGCGTAGCGGGCCGGATCAGATCAGGCCGCTTTAGGAAGACCCTTTGACCTCTTCTCTCCAGCTGGTCTCTTTTGACCCATCGTCATGTACCGTAGCGGGAGTGTTGGATTCACACGTCCCTCCTGGATGCACAGATCATAGATTCCTACCCACCCCACATACCCTTTTCCTTTCCAGAACTTCGTCCGTAAAATCCTTTTTCTTCCCAGAACTTTCCCTCCTTCCTATCCTAAAAAGTTCCTCCACACAGCACCCCCAAAGATGACATAGGCCCTGAGGGAAATTATTTCCTTAAGGCTTCCTGTGAGGGGTTAACGTAAAATAAACTTTTCATGCTCGTTATGGTCTCTGAGTTAAGGAAAATGAGTCAAATGTGAAATAGCAAGATGGTATCGAAATAAAAAAATAAAATTGTGTTGATTTATTTATTTGCTTGCAATATTTATTTATTTACGCCTATTTAGGCTTTTACATTCATATATATAACAATCTGTCAATCCATAATCCAATATGGTATAATAGGATGGGGTGGCGCCTATAAAACTCACACACAATCTCTTTACATTGCGCAAAAACTGATAATTAAAATAATTAATTTAAAATAAAACAATAACTTTGTAAACACCACTTTTATTTTTTATACTTTATGCCGACCGGGTTTCGCTACAACCGTAGCTTCATCAGGGCAGTATAATACTCTACTAGCATTAGGTTACATGTGTGTTATAATAAAAAATAAGTTATTGTTTTATTTTAAATTAATAATGTCACATCACAAAGTATCCGCTTCATATGAACAAAAATTAAAATAATATTCAAAAAATCATTGTTGTATCCATCTAAACTCACATTCAAAGAATTTAAAGTCAGAAAATTAAATTATCTTTTCCTGTATCACTCAACCTTACAAGTTTACAAATAGGATATTCTAAACAAAACCATAACTTTCAAAAACACAGCAAATTTCCGGCAAAAATACATGTTACCAATTCCCATTTGTAAAAAAACTTTGGGTCAACAAAACTACAAATGCTTGGGAACAAATTTCTTTAATAAATTACCAGAAAATATAAGATCCCTTAATGACAGTTCCAAAAATTTCAAAACACAATTATGAAAATATACTGAAAACCTTAACTAAAAAAAAATAAAATATATGTTTGAACAAAATATAATATGTATGTATACATATAGATGAACATAATATATGTATGTATTCTTTAGGGCGGTGGAGGCTTATTTTGAAGGAGGCCAAGGCTCGAAATGGGCTGTAGCGCATTGAAGAAGAAGAATTCTTTATATAAACTAAATTTCAAAAGTACTAAATATAAATAAAAACAGCAATAAAAACAAAAAAAAATCAAAATAACCAAACAAATAATACTTCCTCCCGTACATACAAGCATTTGCTTATTATGGGAGAATATTTACAAAAAATATATATAATTGTAATAATAATAATTGTATTAAGCTTTTTACATACTTTCATTATATATTAATGTGTCTATTGTATGTATTGTACGAAATTTTTTTTAAATAAACAAAAAAAAAATAACGAAATTATACTAGTAAATAGTGCAGGAAACGAATGTTTAAGACACTTGCACAAAAATAAATATAAAAAGTAAAAATATTATTGAATTTGATCCACACAGTATGTAGGTACAAAGTATAAAACATCCAAAATAGTTTTTCTTCTTTCAGCCGACAAAATACTGTTAATGTGTTAGTCAATTTAAATAGCTTTATCAAAATATTCCCCTGCTTGATGAAAAAAACTTCAATAAGGAATGCTTATATATTAAAATTGATGTACTAAATATATCAACAACATCGGAGTATTTGTTTCCAAGCTGTTGAATCTGTCTCATAGGAGTGTAATATTGGGATGTAAACTTAGAATTGCTACAATAATATGGTAGGTACTGTTTTGTGACTGAACTGTCTGGAGTATGAAAAGAGATTACATGTAATAAATCAGGGGTATCAAACATTGAATTAATGATTTTATACAAACAGGTTAAATCGGAAATGATTCTAGGATCAGTTAATTTTATTAAATTTAATGAACAATTTGTTTTGTAATTTAGGCATACACTAGGAATGCTCATTTAAAAATTTACGTATCTTAAAAAATTATTTTGGATTCTTTCAATCGCATGTGAATGAACCTCATAATTCGGGGACCAAACCGTGGAATTATATTCTAAATGACTCCTTACGAGTGACATATATAATGTTTTTACAGTATTGACATTATTGAAATCACTATATACCCTTAAAATAAATCCAAACATTTTCAAAGCTTTATTGGTTATTATTTCTATATGCTTGATAAAGTTGAGTTTTGCGTCAAACCAAATACCTAAGTCATTAATTTCCGAGACAGATACTAACGACATATTGTTAATGGAATAATCGAAAAATATTGGATTCTTTATTCGATAATACCTCATAATTTAACATTTGATTATGTTAAGTTGCAAATGAACCATCAATTTTAACAGCCAGTAATCTGTTGATCAAGTAACTGTTAAACCATTTATATAGTGAACCGCCTATACCTAATTTATGCAGTTTATTCAGCAATAGCTCATGATTAACTTTATCGAACGCCTTACTAAAATCGGTATAAATAGAGTCAAATTGACATTTGCTAGACATGGAATAAGATATATATATATATATTTTTTTAAAGAAAGACAAACATTCCCGGGTTACGAATAACCCAACAATGTTTGAAAATCTCCTACTACCACTACAGAAAGCTGAAAATGTTGCTTGTGTTGTGATGGAGGACTTAGTCAGCCGAGGAATCGAACACGCGACGCTCGAGTGGGACCCAAGCGCTATGCCCACTCAACCACTGACCGGACACTATAGTTTTGATATGTTAACAAGTTAGTAATGGTAGATTTTCCAGTAGAGAAACCATGTTGTTTAGGAGAAATGACGTGGTTTATTCGGAAAATAATTTTGTTAAAATAATTTTTTCAAAAACTTTAGGAATTCCAGTTCTTTATGATATATTGAAGTTTCAACATTATTAATAAAATAATTGTAGCAAATTTTTGATAAGTTTTGCAATCTTTTCTAACGTTTTTAAATTCCATATAATTTGATAAAGACTTGTATGTAAAACTTTTTTAAGGGCAGTTAATTGAACAAGTTTTTTACTGAACCAACTCGGATATTTCGATTCTTTGAAAAGAATGAGTGGGATGAAATCAGAAATAATTTTATCCAGCAAATAATAAAATAATTCAATTTTTTTATTAATATCGCCTTCTTTAAGAAAAGACCAATCTTCCTTGCGGAGACGATCATTTATGTCCCGATAGTTCGCATTTTAAAAGTTGAACGAAGGAGTTGAATTTTTTTGATTGCCTTCTTTAGTACAAGGGATAAGTATTGCTAGTGGGGGATGGTGGTTGTCTATCGGAAGAATAGATTCCAATGATTCATTTATAATCACATTGCTCTCATTTGACAAAACTAGATCAAGAACACGATTATTAATATTACTTACATGGTTAAATTGGGTTAAATTAAAAAGTAAGGATATATCTACAATTTCTCGTTCGTAGGCGGTTGCTGGTATTGAATTACAGTTACTGTCTCAAACGTTGAAATTGCAATTAGGTAGGTTGTAATCACCGCAAATAATTATTATCAATAAACTTTGGTAGTATTTTTCTCGCACATGAAAAAACATAAATAATTGGCATCACATGCTATAGAATACATCACGAAGAGTCCGCGCGCGGCGCCCGGTTTCTGGTGGAGGATCATGCACTGATAAGCAGCGACTGGTTGCCCGGGATACCAGTCATTGTAGCCCGCCTCCGAGAGGGTGTTACCTGCAAAATAAATTATTGTTAAACTTCTACAGAACAATACGATCAAGAGCGAAATAAAAAACAAATTTTCCTTAATTAGAATGCTTTCATGGCAATCCGACTTCAGAAGTAATCAAAAATTTAGAAGTAATGTACCTTGAAAAAAAAACCCAAAAAATCACAAAAAAACTATTAATAACTAGCAACAATAAATACAAAGCGCGGGACGAACCAACCGCGTCACTAATATAATATTAATATGTATGTTTTTTTTACATTAGCTCCACACAAGAGGCCATCAAGAGGAAAACAATTCCCCTCAGGGCCCACATCATCTTTGGGGATGCTGTGTGGAAGGTCTTTTTAGAGAAATTAAGGGGAGGAGGTTCTGGGAGGAAAAAATGAATGAGGGGTGGGAAGGAATCTGGGGGTCAGTGGGTCCAAGAGTAGGAAGTTTGAATCTATCCCTACCACTGCAATGCGAGACAATGTTCAAAGAGTGTCCTGCTGTAGAACTCAAAAAATTTCTTCAACCAATCTCTTCCGATCCACCGATCCAGTTGGTAGGCAGACACATCCGCCGCCAAGATCCGGATATATCTTACCCGACGAACCTGGGCTCCCCTGCTAAGTCACCAAAGGTAGCGAAGCACTTGGGATAACCTATGGCAGAGGTGTTGGTTATCCAATAAATGGTTCCGGGACGGCGGTTCCACCTTCCAAATTGTACTCGCCCATTGCGATGATTTCTAGCAATTCTTAAGAAAGTGAATACTTTAACAATGAGAAAAAAATAATATTTGAAAGTGTTGTTTTACCATCGAGTGTTCTGTATTCTGGTTTAGTCACCAAGTTGTTAACGCCCACCATGAATATGTCCTTACGAAAGTTGCCTGGCGTTGCATCTATGTACTGTAAGAATATATCTGCAAGAAGTTGGACTTCCGCAGCGCTGTTCGGGATGACAAGGTTTGCTTGTTCTGCTGCACACACTTTGTAAGCTTCAGTCCAGGTAATGAGGGTGGTGTGTAGTTTGTAACAGCTCTCTGGCATCGATGGGTAATGTTTATATCCTGCAACAGATAATCCAAATCGACTGTTTAATATAAAATTTGTAAATTAACAATTGTAACGGGAAATCAATTTTTCATTCTAATTATATTAAATGTATCTATAATTAAATAATATAATTTATACCAGCTGATCCGGAGAACTTCGTACCGCCTCTGAATCAATAACTGTTTTTTTTTTATTATTATTATTTTGTATTATTTCCAACAAAAACCTAGATTACATAAATATATTATTTAGACAATTTATCGATAGTCCCGTGAAGCTGCCACATGACTGCTTGTCTGCAGGTTCTACCTCAATATACACCCGTTAATATTAGAAGTAAAAAAATAATATGTATAATATCAAAAACTGTAAAGAAAATTGAAAACCTCTGTAAAAAAATTTAATATTACAAATATTTAAAGAAAATGTAATAAAAATAAAAATGTTTAACTCATTATTTAGGCATAACATCATAACAACCAAATTTCTAGATTTATATACCTTTTCATATACCCATCATTATATTTACAATGGGATACAATATTTTAATAATCTTCCCGAAGAATTTTGTAAAATAACAGATTTGGTATCATTTCAGAAAAAGGTAAAAATACTTTTAAAAAATTAACTGCCATTACATCACCAATCTTTCTTTTTTTTCTTTGTTTATTTTGTTTTTTTTTTACAGATACATAGATTTTTCATTGATAAGCCACATTTTTACAGTTTTCATGCTTTAATTCTTATTTTCCTCAAAAGCGAAATTATTTTTGAGCCTATTAAAAATCACTGGTAAACAGTATTCCAGCGTTCGGTTTCCATACTTATTGGATATTTTAGGTATTATCAGGCCTTTTTTTCTGTGAAACGTGTGCTGTGACTATGTACCAGTGGTCTTTTATAAGCATTATCTCACCAGTTATCCTTAATGGTAAGGAACCAAAATATACTTTTTATTGAGAGCAGGCCCTCAGCATAATATGAGTTGCACATTGTGTCTTTATCTATATATATATATATATTTGGTGATACAATTTGTTTTATGATAGAGGTTTGCAAATTTTGTACGTACTTAATATAAGTCATGCTTGTATTTCCCCAGCTTCGAATTCCATATCTGAGAATAGATTCCACCAATGAAAAATACACTAGTTTGAGTGTGCTATGAGGCAAGACAAACTTTAATTTATAGAAATTGTTCATTAGAGCTCTTAACTGGTTACATATTTTAGTAACTTGCTAATCCCATTTAAATGTGTTATCTACTTTTAATCAAGGGTGGATCCAGGATTTTTTTCTGGGGGGGGGGGGGGACACAAGAGGCGGGCGGGCAAAAAAATCAACAATAGAGAACTCCAGTCCAATTTTTTAATTTTTTTTTATGAATAATGACATTCTAACTTAAATAACTGCATTTTTATTTTTATTTTTAGAGTTAGTTTTAATAGTTTAAATAATTTTCAAAGTTTTAATTTTTCAAGATTCCCCTAAGACCACCGTATGTACGGTGAATCGTGTGACGTCATCACTCTTGAAAAATTACTATAGGATTAGGCAATCAGCTGATTAAGTGCCGCCATTTTGAATACCGTTATTCGAAGTATTCTCCCTAGAAGTAGCATTACTATTTTTTTGTGCAGTAGTTTTTCAATATTTTAAATAATAGAGATAAACTAATAGAAATACCTCTTTTTGATACAGACTTATTTAGGCTTAAATATTGTTTCAATAAACACAACAATTAAATGTCTATAAACAGTATGAAATAACGAATAACATGAAATGTTGTTAAGAAAATTGATATTACGTCATACCTACATAATCAAAGATTTCAATACAATGACTGGTGACGCGTGACGTCAGCAATAACCATTCAGTAATACCAACTTTACAGTGTGTTTTGACGAGAGGTTTAAAAATGCACTTTTTAATAATTTTTTAAGAACTCTACGTTTAATATTATGAAATAAAAGTTATATATTCAGAATCAGCGTTTATTGGTCTATATGAACATATTTTTTTAAAGCCATAATATTTTTCACTGGAGTTCCTTATTACTGTTAAGATTTTTTTCTGAGGGGGGGGGGGGGGGCACAAGAGGCGGACGGGCAAAAAATCAACAATTACTGTTAGAAATAAACTTGATTCATGTACTTCAAGTTTATTTCTAACAGTTCAAGTATTAATTATTATTTTTAATTATTAAACTAACGTTTTAAGACAAGATTTTTATGCATAGCACAAAGGGTAACAATTATTATAAGCAATAATTAACAGCCTGGAACACTCATCCACATTGAAAAATCTTCCGAGAAAAGATACATGACGCCAACGGGACTTGAACCCGTGTCCTTCTGATTGCCGGTCAGCTGCTCTCCCAATTGAGCTATGGCAGCTTATCTTGTACCCGCCAAGTGATTCAATGTATACTAAGTGTTTCATTCAACAATTACTGCTTATTATATTTTTTCCACCTGAAAACAACCAACTTTATTTTTGCGAGAGAGACATTGTTAGTGTTAAATCCGTCGCTAGATGGCGTCGAGACAAATTATGTCTTCATTTATTGGGGAAATACTTAAACTTGTCAAATATTAATTATTATTTTTAATTATTAAACTATTGTCTCGACGCCGGGTTGATGGGGGGAGTGGAGGCGGAGTGGGAATCCCCTAATACCATGCGAGCGAAGCCGCGGGAAAAAGCTATTATCAAATAAAAAAACAGTGTACATCTATATGTATAAAAATGAAAATATGTTTATTTATGTCTATGTATGTACGTACGTGAGATGTTATGCGTTGCTAAACCATTCATGTAATTGCGATGAAACTTTGGGGATTTGATTTGTGCATGCCCGCAATGGTGTCTATATACACATAATAACGAGCTCTGGCGTCATGAAAATGCTTTACTAAAACGTTCATCCGATTGCGAGGAAACTTTGGTGAATTGTTGTGACCAAGCCCGCTAAGGTTTCTATATATAATGGATGATGAACTTTGGCATTTAACCTGTCAAGGGCCAGGGTTTTTTACCTTACCTTTTTTAAATTACCTTAAGAACAAGAATGGAGGAAGCTATTTTAAGCTTTCTTTTATGTTACATATTAATGGAATAAAATTTAAAATCGCATCCAAATTATTTGAATTAATATTCTTTTTTAAAATTCCAGTCTCGCGCGCGGGCGCGTTCCTGGCCTTTGAAAGGTTAAAATTTGTATAAAAAATTGCATTAGATGATACGCGAGTGCATCCGATTGCGATGAAAGTTAGGGGATTTGATGTTATGAGTAGAGTGGTATATGGATTATTATAACCACGTGTCAATACACCTGAAAAGTTTTTTAATAATTACAAAAACTCTTGCAAAACTGTCAAAAATGTCAAAATTTGAGAATGACATTTTGGAAAACAATAATTGTTAAATCAAAATTCTATTTTTGAAACTATTTAAATTTTTGAAAATATTTGAAGTACCTACTTTCCTAATTCTTTGAATCGAATCAAGAATTATAGATATTTTAATAAGTAAGTAAGTACCTAAATGTTAGGTACCAAATATGATTGATCGATTTTCGAATAAACTCTTTAAGTAAATTAATTTTCACCATTAGTTTGTTTTCGGTGTATGCACGCATGACAGAACTGAAATGAATTTAATTTTTATTTATGTAAATTTACAACAATAATAAACGAAATCATAGGCTACTATTTACCCCGGAAAAAACATTTTATTCCCGTGGGAAAATTCTTTGTACAGTAATTTCCTCCTAACACCATGCGAGCGAAGCCGCGGGTAAAAGCTAGTAATTACATAATCTATATTAATATAATTTCGACCGGTCAGTGTTTGAGTGGGCATCGAGCTTCGGTCCCACCATTTTCCAAGCAACATTTTCGGCTTTCTGTGGTGGTAGTAGGAGATTTTTCAAACATTGTTGGGTTATTTGTACCCCGGGAATGTTTGTCTTTCTTTATAAAAAAAATATATATTATATTAATAAAGACAGTCTACCCTATTACTTAGTGCATATACTCTGCATATAATCCCAATAATTAGAAGGGTTCAAGTAGGATCACTTTAAACATATTCCTTTGCATGTGTTGTGTTGTTTTATATCGTAGAAATACTGTGGGGTAAGAGGGCACTGACAGTGCTATGCCAGCTATTCGTGATTTGGAGACGTAATTTTGTAAGCATTTTCAACCTTTAAAATAATGTTTAAAAACTCCAAAGACCAAAATAATAATTTTTAATTGTGTTTTACACAATTTATGTGTGAAAATATTATTTTGCATTTGGAAAGGTCAATTAAAAATTAAATAAATAATTTCGTGAACAAAAGAAATGTGTAGCTAATTAAAATTACTCACATAGATATAAAAAAGACTTTACAGTAAAGTTACAGTAAGTAACTTTACGTAAAGAAATTTACGAATACCGCATATTAGTCCGAATTAAGTGCTTGTGGAACTATGGCAACCCCATCTGGAGTAAGAAGCGAGAACGAAGGAATTACAAAAGTAGTTACGAGGGGGGACCCAAAAGTAACGTTAGTTGTGCTGTGTGGAGAGGAAGAGAAGGGGGACCCATTGTTCGACCAGGGTACCTAGCATGGTCGATCGAGATAGGTTTTATCGAAAATGTCGGTAACTTGTCATCGCTCCCGAGCACGACTGCAGGCCGCTAACGAACAAACAACAGTTCACAACGACTAAGGGTTTCTACTTTATTTGACGTTAACTGTTATTTGTTCGTTAGCGGCCTGCAGTCGTGCTCGGGAGCGACGACAAGTTACCGACATTTTCGATAAAACCTACATCGATCGACCATGCTAGGTACCCAGGTATCCGTTAGGGTCACTTCTCCCGAGTCAGTATGCAAAATTGTGTGGCTGTGAGTGCATTGGTTCGCCCGTGATATTTTTTTGGTAAAACACCTTTTTCCATTTCGGCGAAAAAGTGATGGCAGATTAGCGCGGCTGAGAAATTTTGTTTCCTGTTGGGGAAATCGCAAACTATTGTAATGCTTACTGCTTATCGGGATGCTGCCCTAGATAAAACCGCAAACTATTGTAATGCTTACTGCTTATCGGGATGCTGCCTTAGATAAAACCAGAGTCTACGAATGGTTTTCACGTTTTAAAAATGGAGATATGTTAATTGAAGCAAAACATCAACAAAATCAATGCCCTCGTTCGTGGAGACCGTCGCCAAATCATTGATCAACTCTGTGAGATATCTGGAATGTCATGGAGTTCAATTCAGAAGATTTTAACCAAATAATCGTACATGGGAAGGGTTGCAGCCAAATTTGTCCCCCGCCTTCTCACAGACGAGCAAAGGGAGTGTCGACTTCAGGCATGTTAAGAGCTTCAAAATCAGCTCGAGGAGAACCCTGAACTTTTTTTCAATGTGATCTAGCCCCCTGTGACTTGTCTTTGTTCCCCACACTGAAAAGGGACATGAAAGGAAAGCAGTGGCGGTTCGTGGTCTTTTTAACAGGGGGTACAGAAATCCAAGAGAAGGAACATCTTTGTTATTTGTTTTTGGGGTGTTATGCCGTGTTGCGCTACCTCCTTCTTTAGCCAACGATGTCCGAAACGTTGGCTAAAGAAGGAGGTAGCGCAACACGGCATAACACCCCAAAAACAAATAACGAAAATGGTTTTGGCCGTGAAAATCTTAAAACGTATCTGAAGATACATCTAATCAAAATTTACAATTAGAGGAATTTAATTGTTTTAT
Source organism: Limnephilus marmoratus (assembly GCA_917880885.1). NCBI lineage: Eukaryota > Metazoa > Arthropoda > Insecta > Trichoptera > Limnephilidae > Limnephilus > Limnephilus marmoratus. The sequence goes on from OU862930.1 coordinate 2,088,329, forward strand.
GTTTTTTACAGCAATCCACGTTGCTAATTATTATTGTTTTTACAACAAGAATAATTACGAAGAATATATTGTGGACGCGGAGTGGCTTGTGTCACTCTCCCTAGAGAGAAAAAAATAGCCTTAATTTTAAACGTCCGATTTGTAGCTATTCGAAAACGTAAAAATAAATGAAATTATTGTTCACTATTAGTCCACTAAAATGGCCGGAAGTTTGAAAAAAAAACAGATTTCGTAATTTGGAAAAAAAAATAAAAAAAGGGTCCATATTTTATATTTTGTACCAAACTTATTTTTATTTCCATAACTGCAGTACAAAGAACGCAAATCTTTTTTTAAACATGTGATGTGTTTGTTAAAAATATAAAAGGGGAAAATAACATTTTTTCTGGATAAAATCAGTATTTTCTTTGACTTACTTCATTCATAAACTTGATTTTTAACTCCTAATTGAACTATAAATCCTACTGATCCCTCAATATAAATATTTAAAAAATCTTTTGTAATCCTAAGTGTATTTAAAATGACTGATTTTTGCATTTTTATATATAAATTCTTTGACAAATCTAATATGCCTAAATTTTAAACAAGTTTCTTTTATTTTATCATCTTTTTAACGGGGGTTCAGCGCACAAACGCACTTTGAAGAAAACCGCCACTGAAGGAAAGCGTTTAGTCCCTGCGGAGGAGGTAAACCAAAAATCGCCGGTTGGCCTAAAGGACATCCCGATAAGTGAATTAAAGGACATCCCGATAAGTGAATTAAAGGACATCCCGATAAGTGAATTAAAGGACATCCCGATAAGTGAATTAAAGGACATCCCGATAAGTGAATTAAAGGACATCCCGATAAGTGAATTAAAGGACATCCCGATAAGTGAATTAAAGGACATCCCGATAAGTGAATTAAAGGACATCCCGATAAGTGAATTAAAAAATGTTTTGAACAATGAAAGAAGCGTTTGGAGAAATGCGTTGTGGTCAATGGAGAATACTCTCAAGGTGATCAAAATTTGATGTAAAAATATTGAGATATTAGTTATGACGAAAATAGCCTTTTTTGGGTCCCCCCCGTATAACAATTACAAAAACAAGGAGAAGAGCGGCAGCAGAGATTTTTATCCCCAAGTTGGGTACCCATGTGGGGAGCGTAAAGGGAGTGCAACATAAATTATCACAATCACAAGAACGTGGAAAAGCGACGCAAATAAAAAAAAAATCTTCGTCGGAGGGAAAACCAATTGATTGTTTTTGATTTTTATTTTCGGAAAGTATAACAACAATTTTTGACGGAAATATTTAGTAGTAAGTACTCAAAATTACAAATCCGTAGTACTTATACCTGCCAGCGGCACCTTGTAACGCGATCTGGTAACTTAAGTCCTGTCCATCCTTTGGCATTAAAGGCTACTTGCTGAAATTCGGTTCTGTTACAAAAATAGCTTTTTAACAAACTTAAATTATGAAGATGGTTTTGCGTACGGCGCTGCATCAGAGTTGGATTAGCCGGATTCTTAAATTTCAATATTACATTATCGGGTCTATTAATTAACAATACATTTTAACATTGGTAAACTGACCCGGCTAATGTGGAATAAGGTGAATAGACGGGGCTATTGCCTGAGTTTTTTATAAAGTATTATTTAAAAAGGACAGTTTATTCATACCAGGATTGTTAGTTCCACAAACTCCACAAGCTGCAGCGCTGGGGTCCTCCTTCGGAATTAAAATATTCGTCTCGCACATAAACGGTAGGGGCAATGAGGCACACGGGACAGTTTGCAGCTGTAAGAACCCGCGTGGGGTGTCCTTGTGCTGCAAGAGCGCCCCGCATTGATCCGTTCCACTGGAGGGGCTCTCGGGGCCCCAGTTACTGTAGCCTGCCTCAGAGAGTGTCCTTCCTAAAAATACAAATGTTAGCCTTCATATTAAAGACGAAGTAAATTGTTCGTATCGGTTTCAGCACATATATGGTATCCCCATTTGTGAAATATTGTAATGCCAAGAGAACAAGAAGTACTTGGAAATTATTAGTTTGGATCACAGCACATAGCACTCGCAGTTGGGTGGTCCAGGCCCATATAGTAAAAAAATCAAATATAGGTGTCACCACCCCCTTGATTTGTTACACCTATCATTCCTATTATGTGTAAAAAATTTTAGCCCCCTATCTTATATAAAAGGGGTGCTCATCGAATTAGAAGTTTCTGACAAAAAGTTCAGGATTTTAATTAATATTACAAGTATTTTAATCAAATAAGTAAATATAGTATTTAAATGTGAACATTTGGTAACGAAGCAATAATTTACATAATATTTTTTTAATTTTTTATTTATTTATTTATTCTTAGTACATTTACATTACAAAGGTATAATATATTGTCCTCCACACTAGGAGTTCACCTGAGTTGTAGAGGACATTTTTCAGTTGTACGTTATAAATTATAAATTGTGAATAGTAAAACAAAAGAGTGTTAATAGCTAATTTAAAAAGAGAAACAATAAAAATCAAAATATAAAATCGACTTCAATTCGACAAAATTATAAATTAAAAGTTAAAAAGATTGTAGCCAGTTTCTTATGTTTTTTTTGTATTCAATAATATTAGTTGTTTTATATTGTGTAGGAAGAGAATTGTATAGTTTTATAGCCTGGTATCTGTAGAGTTTTTGTCCAAAGGATGTGTTTGTTTATGGTATGTGTAGTTGGTGAGCATGTCTTGTTCTAGTATTGCTAGAATTTTGTGAAGTGTTAAATGTGGATAAATTCTTGTAAAGGAAAGTAAGTATTTGTTTTGAATATAATTTTTGAATTTTCAGCACTGGGAATTTTTCGAATATGATTTTTTTTTCCTTTATTTTTTCCAAATGGTTACATTTGGCATTTAAAATATTATAAAAAAAACATAAGAATAATGGGAACCCACTAAGGCGCAGCCTGTGCGTGGGTAATATAGTTGAATACATTATATTATTGTACCTAGAAAGAAACAATATAGTGGCATATAAAGAAAAATCGTGATTTCATTTTGTCTGAACAGCTTGGGTAAAAAGTGTATAAGTACACTAATAATAAAAGTACTATAGGTATATATAAATATACATTCTTAGGTATTAGATAGAAAGGCAAATTTTTGAATACTGTAATAAACATAATTTGAAAAATTAATTTATAAATAAAATAATACTTATAAACTTAATTTCAACAGATTCAAGAGCTAGAACAAAAAAGGAGTAACGGAGTAAAGGAGTAAGATTGAAGTGGGTGTTAGTATTGGTAACTTAAGTATTACTTTTATTAGGGTTTTAGTCGCACTCTTTCAAAAGTATGTTTGATAACTCCTTTTTGGATGTTTCAGTAAAAAGATTTTTCTGTTTTGTTCAACGATGTAAAGTAAAAATTGTTTTTCTTCCTCATTCTTAGTGAGTATCGTGTTGTAATCTTCAAATAGTTTAACACCTCTCTTCACTGTATCATTAACAACACGCACATTTTTGATGCAGCTTTTGCCTTGAAGGTAATCAATATTGTCATTCCAAGTCTCAAGAGGTAATTGCAAGAAAGAGTCCTTGATATTAAGAACTAAGAGCGTTTTCAACGTTTTTTGTGTTGCAAAAGCTTCTAATGTAACCTCTGAGGCAAGCTTAGTAGATTCACCTCATACTGAACGATTACCGCCATCAGAATTTATTTTTTGAACAATGGCCTGTTTGTCAGAAAACAAAGCAAATGCAACTAGTTCATCTGAAAAATACCATAAGTGACGCTCTAAGACACCCCTAGCTACTATACTGATTTCGGAATCAATGGCTTCGTACAATAGGGTATTTTCACATTTTTTTTATTGTTAAAAAAAATAAAGTAAAAAATTACGACGATAGAGGAGTTTTTATTTTATTTTTATGACGATGAATAAATTTTCTATAACATTTTAAAATACGCCTTTTTAAAATGCCGCCAAAACGATGTTTTCGCGCCCTTTAGTTGCCCAATGGCTCCGTGACGTCACCGCTGCCGAACATCTCGCGATCGCCGCCGAAGTGTAATCAGTTCGTAAGTTGCAGTTGGTGTTTTTTATTTACTTCCAGTTTGCTCGAATTATATTGTTATATTTATCCCACGTCTTCCGACTTGCGAAACATATATAGTTTGGTACACATTTATACAAATACTATAAGAAAAAGCCAAAATAAGATGTTTAAACAACCCTTTCTAAAGTGATAAAAAATGTCGACCCTATACAAATGTTACGTGGGCGTTTAATGTGTTTGACACCAGTGCTGAAGGGATCAATGACATTAGTTCCTCGGAGCATCTTCTGTTGAAATACCGTTAGAACAAGGACACCATTCCCACTTGAAGGCTGTGCGCTAAAAATTGCAATCCGTTCGTTAGAGAGGGAAATCTTTCGAACAGACCGCATGTTTCTGCTTTGTGAGTCAAAGGTTTTTCTAGAATTTTAGGGCTCTAGACCAAAGTTGGCTGCCAAATTCAACAGGCGAACTTGTGATTTGTACAGGGTCAGCAGTTGTGGACTATCTACTGTATCTGTGGACCCTATAGTACAATACCCCAGCTTCTGAGAAGCTAACTTGACTCTTAAATTACAAAATATTTGAATGTTATAATTACAATAAATTAGTTATTGACCATTTTTATTCATAATTTAAACGTGGAAACACCCATGTTTCCAATTGTAAGATGGATATCTACACAATTAACACAATAATGACGGCCTCAGTGGTCGAGGGGTAAGGCTCTCGACTAGCAATCCCGGCGTGAACAAGTATATTTGTAAGTAATAGTAATATACTAGGTTTTGCCCGTTGCAGAAGCAACTGACGGGTTAAAACACTTTGCGATTTGCGTGTGAATGTGGATGAAGCGAGGAGGAGTGTGTGTTAAATTAGTTATATGAAGAAACCTGAGGTTACAGTGACTTTGCAACGCATGCCGGGTACCCGTTGTATATAATGTTATAATATAGTGCAGGCATTTGCAAGGCGCTTGCATAATAATGTAGTTTCCCTGAACTTGGAATGGAATACAGTTAAGTTGACCCCGAGGTTACAGCGATCTTGCAACGCATGCCGGGTACCCTTTGTATATAATGTTATAATATAAAGCAGGCGTTTGCAAGGCGCTTGCATTATAATGTAGTTTCCCGGAACTTGGAATGGAACCATTACAGTTAAGTTGACCCCGAGATTACAGTGATGTTGCAACGCATGCCGGGTACCCGTTGTATATAATGTTATAATACATTGCATGCGTTTGCAAGGCGCTTGAATTATAATGTAGTTTCCCGGAACTTGGAATGGAACCATTACATTTAAGTTGACCCCGAGGTTACAATGTTGTTGCAACGCATGCCGGGTACCCGTTGTATATAGTGTCATGTAGAAATACAAATCCCCAAAGTTGACCTTTATTGGATAACCAACACCTCTGCCATAGGTCACCTCAAGTGGTTCGCTACGTTTGGTGATTTAGTAGGGGTGCCCGGGTTTATGGGGTGAGGTCTGCCTAGGTCTTGGAGGCGGATGCCCAGGACACACTGAACCCCAGATTCCTACCCACCCCTTAAACCCTTTTCCTTTCCAAAACTCTCATCTCCTTCCTTTCCTAAAAAAAATCATCCACACAGCATCCCCAAAGATGACATAGGACCTGAGGGAAATTATTTTCCCCACGGCCTCCTGTGCGGAGCTCATGTAAAAAAAAAATTAAATGCGTATAAATTCACCTTTCCCAAAAAGCCAGAAATAATTGAAAAAAAACATGTTCTTTATATATTTTCCCTTTCTTAGTTCTGCACTCCTGGCATTTATCCTTTTAAAATTTCGTTTTATTCGATTAAAAAAAGAACAGAAAAAATATTCTTTCATAGCGTACTCTACTCCCCCCCCCCCCTTCCTTCATCCCGCAAAACCCCCTCCCGGGTTCCCCTCCCCCTTCCCAGGTTACCCTCCCCCCTCCCTGGTTTTCATCCCCCCTCTTTTTTAACCAACACCTCTGCCATAGGTCACCCTAGGTGATTCGCTACGCTTAGTGATTTAGCAGGGGTGCCCGGGTTCATGGGATGAGGTGTGTCTAGGTCTGATGATCAGGACACACTGAAGCCCAGATTCCTACCCACCCCTTAAACCCTTTTCCTTCCCAGAACTCTTCTCTCCTTCGAAAAAAACGATGTCTGAATGCGGATGAAGCGAGGAATGAGCGCCTACAAAGGGAACAGGTAGTCGACCGCTCCCCCAAAATTTCGTCGCAATCGGATGAACGGTTTAGCAATGCATAATTTCATGATACCAGAGCTCACTATTTGTAGTTGTATTGTAAGTACTAAGTAGGTACTTTGTTGTAATATTTCACCAAAACGACGCCATTATGTTGTTGAGCATAAAATAATTTTATAAAAACTTCTTTTCAGCACAAATAATTTTATTCAATATCATGTTTTATTTTTAAAGGAAAAAAGTCCCTGCAAGAAAGTACCTACCTAGAACAGCGTAATATATATATTTTTTTGTTACTTCACAATATCCAAATAGATAATCTGCACATTTAAAAATAACATAACATAAAAATAATAAGGCTGGGTTGTTTAAAAAAAATAATTGACAATTTTACAAATTTTTCTTGTCAATTTTCAGTTCTAGAAAGTTCCGTAATTATTTCAGTTTTGTGATGTAACTGGCCTTTATTGAGAAAAAACAGAACTTGAGTAGAACCAACACAGAACGTGAAAATTAACTTAAAAAAAAAAATTTGAATTATTTAGTATCATCGAAACAACCTTACCTTAGTATTTATTGCATTAAAACCTAATTCGTTGTGTAGGTACCCATTCAGGTAGGTACCTGCGCATTTCCTTAGATTCCGGCAATCTTTGCTTTTTTCATCATATTTGCAATACTACCGAAGTAAGTAGGTACCTACCCCGAATGAAAAAGTGTTAATTTGAACTGGCCAGCAATAATTAAACTTCCGATGGAATCTGTGAGCACGTGTTTTGATGATTTTTTTTCGGAAAATTTCGAGTTTTGTCAGGATCTCCTGACATATTTTATATGAGAATCGTATGTTTTATTGTTATTAAAAGTTGCGGAATCTCTCAGGCTATCGTATTTTTAAAAAACATCTAGCCCGGAATCGGTTTTTCGGCGGCAATGTGGTTTTCCGAAAAACAACGACCCAAACCGCCGAGAGTTCCGTTTTGTTAGGCTAAAACTTTGACATTTGAGATCTGCGTCAACGGTCCTAGCATTTTCCTTTGTGAAATTAAGGGGTTTTTTCGTCATTTTTTTTTTTACCAACGCCATCTGTCGGCGGGAAATATGACCGAGCCGAATCGAGTGATTCGAGCAGAGCTTCTAGTTTTCGCCGCCGATTCGTATCGGAGAATAAACCCCTGTATATATTTTATTTTGTCATTAAAAATTTGCTTACAGTTTTCATTCCGAATTTGCTTCAACCGAAAGTGAACCTTGAGGTGGGTGAAACGCAAAGGGCGTACTGGTCGTTTTTGCGTCAACAAAAAAGTGCGCGGAAAAAGACCTTTCCCAAAACCAAACAATACTATATATACTAGGTTTTGCCCGTTGCAGCGGCAACTAACGGGCTAAAACACTATGCGATTTGACGTGTGAACGTGGATGAAGCGAGGAGCGGGTGTGTGTTAAATTAAATACATGAAGAAACCTGAGGTTACAGTGACCTTGCATGTCGGGTACCCGTTGTGTATAATGTTATGTAGTGCAGCGCTTGCATTAAAATGTAATTTCCCAGGAATTGGAATGGAACCATTACAGTTAAGTTGACCCCGAGGTTACAGTGACCTTGCGACGCATGCCGAGTAACCGTTGTATATCATGTTATATATTGCAGGCACTTGCTTTAAAATGTTATTTCCCGGGAATTGGGATGGAACCATTACAGTTAAGTTGACCCCGAGGTTACAGTGACCTTGCAACGCATGCCGTGTACCCGTTGTATATTATGTTATAAATTGCAGGCGCTTGCATTAAAATTTTATTTCCCGGGAATTGGGATGGAACCATTACAGTAAAGTTGACCCCGAGGTTACAGTGACCTTGCAACGCATGCCAGGTACCCGTTGTATATAAGATTCTCCCAGCCAGATTCTCCCAACCTTTCGCTTTGCACCGCAGTGTGAGGAATAGATTCATACGTCCGTTACTCCTGGCCACACTGACCCCCAGATTCCTACCCACCCCTCATACCCTTTTCCTTCCCATATTTTCTTCTCCTTCCTTTCCCTTAAAAAACCCTCCGCACAGCATCCTCAAAGATGACATAGGCCCTTAGGGAAATTGTTTTCCTCGGTTCCTCCTGCGTGGTTGTTAAAAAAAAACTTCCATTTTTCAAGTTAAGCTTAACGTTTTGTGAAAGTTCTGTTCAAATTCTATTCGAGTTCTGTAATTATTTATGATACCATAATTATTGGAAGGCTGTTTATCTCTCCAGCCAGATTCTCTCAACCCTTCGCCTTGCACCGCAGTGTGAGGAATAGATTCATACGTCCGTCACTCCTGGCCACACTGACCACCAGATTCCTACCCACCCCTCATACCATTTTCCTTCCCACATCTTCTTCTCCTTCCTTTCCCTTAAAAAACCCTCCACACAGCATCCTCAAAGATGACATAGGCCCCTAAGAAAATTGTTTTCCTCGGTGCCTCCTGTATGGAGCTAAAGTAAAAAAAAAAGTTTAGCAATGCATAATTTCATGATGCCAGAGCTCAATATTGTATATAGAAACCAATTAATGGTTCCCGGGGTGGCGATTCCAATTCCACGTTGAATGATTATCATTAAAATGCAAAATACAAAAAAAGCGCTATGTAAATTTCATATTTTTGGAAAAAATGATCCCATTCAACTTCTAGTAATTTCATCACATATTTACAAAAAAAAAAACATACACAATATCATCAGAAGATTCTGAGTCGTTATGTGCAGTAGCCTACTCAGATTCTGAGTAGGTACCCACACATCTGTAAAAAAAAGTAATTAAAAATTTATAAAATTTAGTATATCCGAATGTAAATGAAGCAATCTACGCTTTTTTCCGATGCGTAAAACAAAAACTTTAGCATTTCATTTGGACAGAAAATAAGATAAAAGTTCTCTCATACCTAGTACCTACCTACTAACACATAATATATCCGTGTTCCTAGTTACCTACGTATTTTTACAAAACAAATAATTGCACCAACCAATTACCCATGTAATGTAATTTTAGTTAAATGTACAGAATAAATAGTTCCAATACACGTAGGTACTGAAGCATTTTTGAAAATTCCATCTTTGATTACTTCCTTTTATTTTATATCATAATTTTAAAGTAAATAAGTTCCTACTCATAGTGAATATTGTCATTTGAATTAATAAGCAATAACATCTCTATGCGGCCACTCTGATTGGACATCGGAATAGAATTCCAATCTCTCTCCTGATTGGCTGAAAGCTAAAAAAGATAGGGTCCGCCAATATTTCCTTACTCATTTTTAACAAACACAATTTGATGAACAAAAAATATTTTTTTTTTTAAATCGACCCTTTGATTTTATTTTTTGAAAATATCATCTATCAAGTGTCCACCTTTCAAATTTAGCCACGCCAATACTATTTTCGTAATAAATAGTTATTCAGAACGAAAAATGTATTGATATTTAAAAAAAAACTACGTATCTCATTTTGAAAAAAAATTATACGCTGCGAAAATCTTTGTCGCAACGGCCCGACTCCATTTTCTAAAAACAAAAAAAAATAAGAAAACATTATTAATACTATTACAAATTTAATCAATATATTTCCAACGGTATTTTTTTTACCACCCTGCACTTACATTCGTAAACTGGCACGCAACGAAAATCGGCATTATTTTAGTGAGAACGCATTAAGTACCTACCTATCCTGTAATAAATAACATTCTATGGCGCCTTTATTTTCTTGATATGTTGACCATCTTGAGTTTGAGTGATTTAAATGAAAGAACATTCTTCATAAGCCGGTAGGTACCTACCTCGAACATACCGGGAAAAATAATATTGGTGTAGGTAGGTACCTACGCTTATTCTCAATAAATACTTGGCGAATTTACAATAATTCAATGGAACGGTAGGTACCTATCGCGTTATAAATTGTGTTTTTTTAAATTTTCATATGGCCAGCGATTTTTACACTCTCGAAGAATTTACGAACACGTTTTTGACATGAAAATGTGTAATATTTGGCAGCATCTCCTGACATATTGTATATGAGAATCATATGTATTATTGTTATTAAAAGTTGCGGAATCTTTCCGGCTATCGTATTTTTAAAAAACATCTAGCCCGGAATCGGTTTTTCGGCGGCAATGTCGTTTTCCGAAAAACAACGACCCAAACCGCCGAGAGTTCCGTTTTGTTAGGCTAAAAATTTGACATCTAAGATTTTGACCATAGTCTTAGCATTTTCCTTTGTGGAAATTAACGGGTTTTTTGGTCATTTTTTTTTTTTGAAACGCTATCTGTCGGCGGGAAATACAACCCAGCCGAATCGAGTGATTCGAGTAGAGCTTCTAGTTTTCGCCGCCGATTCGTATCGGAGAATAAATCCCTGTATATATTTCATTTTGTCGAAAAAAATTTACTCCCAGCTTCTTGTCTGAATTTGCTTCAACCGAAAGTGAACCTTAAGGTGGGTGAAACGTAAAGGGCAGAGTGGTCGTTTTTCGCGTCAAGGAAAAAGTGCGCGGTCGATAAACTGTGTATTAATATATATATGTTTAAATTCATATAGATGTACATATTTTTTTTAAAGAAAGATTAACATTCCCGGTGTACAAATGATCTGACAATGTGTGAAAATCTCCTAATACCACCACAGCAATAGGTAATTGTTGCTGTGTCGTGATGGAGGATTTAGCCAGTCGAGGAATCGAACACGCAACGCCTGGGTGGGGCCCAAAGATGCCAACTCAGCCACTGATCGGTCTTTGAATAAGTTGTGTCAATTTGCATTTCACAATTTACTCGTTTAAAATAATATATAGTATATTTGCGGCACGTTCCAGAGTGAAAGATACTCTCAGTATTGCCCTGTGTAAGACCGTCATTCAGAATTGAAATGTTGCTTGAAATGGCTTTAGCCGTGATTAGTGACCAGATCTGAAAAACAGGTACTTCCCCACCTTCCTCTCCGCATCTCCTTTCCTCACCACTACCTTCAACCTCACAACATACCAGGGCCGTATTTACACTTTTCATTAGTATAGGCCGCTTCATTTGCGCCGCCCCTTTTTCTTTCTTAGAAGTTGCCACCTATCATGATCACTCACTTGTAGGCTTTTATTAGGTGACACACAATTTTAAAAATAAATATTCAAATATCGGTTAAGTAGGTACTCAAAAGTGAAATAAAGAATTAATTATTCGTAAAATAAAAGTGTAACATGAAAGAAGAATTACATTTTTTACGGGATTTTTTATTTGACAAAATCATTTAGGTATAATAGCTTCATAGTTGCTTCTATGCATAGAAAATCCGAAGAGTAAAGTTTTTCTTGCAATAGTGAAGACCTTTGGTATTTCTTCACTTGCTTTAAACAGGAAAAACTCGTTTCTCCAGAACAATTTGTGGCCGGAGTCCGGAGTGCAAAGTGCGACGCGGAAAGCTATATCCAAGTTTGGGTAAACGTTGCACAGAGATGGTTTCCTTAAAAACTTTCCTCAAAAAAATTCAGTAATGATGAAATTCAGGTTTCTCTGCCGTCTTATTAGAGAAAATGTGACCTTGAAACTGTACCCATTCCTGAACTAAATCGTCTTCTAAATCATTGCAAGAGAGACTGAGCGTTTTCTGAGACTATTTGTGTAGAAAGTTCACCCATTTTTCATGTTTTTTTTTCTTTGAAGTATTATGCCTTCATATTATGCATTATGCCTTCGAATATGCCTTCTCTCTAATTCAGATCTCAGTCAGGAAGTTGTTTCTATATCCTCATTTGATGTTTCGTCTATAAAGTTTTTTCTCTTCCCTAAGAGAAAAACTGAAATGACCCTTCATCTTACTCTGAATGTCGCCCTGGTATTGCTAAAGTTCATTCAATTGCACTTTCTTTGAAATAATCAAAGTTTTCTTGCTCGGGTATAATAAACTCGAGAAGAGATCCATAAAAATCAGATACCGTCAGTCAGTCATCTGTTGATACCATACCGTCATCTGTTGATGAGCTCAGATTCAGAGCTCATCAACAGATGAATCTGAGCACTCACTTTATTTAGTCTTTCCAAAATAGCATTCCAAAATACGATTAGTAACCAAATAGGTAGCCCACTGCCCAAGCATTTTTTGTGAAATATTCGCACCATAATCGCATGACGCAATCCGCGGTCCCGTACGGGATCACTGGAGTCTAAAGGTTTCTTTAAGGGGGAAATAGGCGTAGAGGTTTCAATAAAATTTTTTTTTTTCATAAATCGGTGGTAAAAACATTCAAAAATATTTCTGAAAATTTTAAACCAAAATTCCACGCCATTTTAAAGTTATATGCGTTTGAGTGGGTGTCCCTCGGTCGAACCACTATTTTACTGCCACTCTTAGTTTCGAAAGAATTTTTCTCGAAACACCTTTTTTCGAATTTGTGTAACCTCTAGCTCCTACAGTTTTTGCTTAATTGTTATCAATCTCAGCACTTAGTTTCTTTATATAAATGCGCTCTATTTGAACCTCGATCCTAAACAATATCTTTATTTTAACAATTTTTTTTATGGCAAAAGCGTTCAAAAGAATGGTAAAAAATCGTAAGTACTAAATTTTCACATTTGAAGTAAGATTCAAATAGAAGAAACACTTATAAAAAACAACATTTTTTTGAAAAATTGATTTCGGATGAAAATTGTGACCTCCAGGAGTTACTCAAATTGTCCAGCCGGATGGCGACTTACAATGCGCGGCAGTTGATATCTCCGTTATTTTTTTAGGAAAATATTTGAAAATTTTAGAATATACTCTTGAATATGTATGTGTAAAATGACCGCAGGGCATAAAAAAAAAAAAAATATATATATATATTCCTTAATGTGTTGAAAAAATTCATGAATATCACTAAAAATACGAGGTCCTACACCTATTTCTTCCCTTAAACGCTCATGCAATAAAGATAGCCCACTGCCAAAGCATTTTTTGTGAAATATTCGCACCACAATCATCGGTCCCGTACGAGACCACTGGGTATCTAAAGATTAATAGATAAAAAAAACCTGTATCTATTCGCAGTGATTTTTTCGTTATTGTTTATAATCGTACACAAAACTAACGGCTTACCAAAGCGAGCGAGTGCCGCCCCCTGAACTCTGCCGCCCCTAGGCCGCGGCCTATAAGGCCTATTGACAAATCCAGGACTGCAACATACCCCAATTAGGGATGCCTTAGTCTCACTGGCTCCAGGTTGTTGTTAGGAGTTGGTACGTTTAGGCGGTATTCACTTAAAATATGGAAATTTACTTGTAGAACGGCCAAAGTTTTAAAGACCATCTTAGACAGGGAAGTTAGACCGTATCGTCTTAAAACCCCGAAATTCTGAATTTGAAAATTACTGTTACTCATTGTAGCGTCTATTTTAGGCAAGTTGTCGAAAAAAAACATTGTCATAATATAAAAATGAATCGCTAAATGTGTTGGTAAGCGCAAATCTCGAGATCAGCTGAACCGATTTCGCTAATTCTTTTTTTAGAATGTTCCTTAAAGTACGAGGATGGTTCCTACGGAGAGAAAAATTAAGAAAATTGCGCAGAAAATTGGATAATTTCAGAAAACATCGCACGTTTGACAGATTGCGTGTTTGAGAATGACATTTTGAAAAACAATGTTTTGTTAAATCAGGATTCTATTTTTGAAAATCATTAAGTTGATAAATATATTTAAAGTAGGTACTCCCCTAATAGTTTGAATCAAATCAAGAATTTTAGATATTTTAATAGTATATATGAAAAATGGAAATTTGAATAAAAAATTTAAAAGGTGGCACGCGGAATGTTTAAAAACTGAATGTACTGGGATTGAATATATGGAACGCGGGAGGAGGGTTGGCGGGACGAGGGAGCGGGAAAGGGAAGAGGGAAGGCGGGGAAGGTGGAAGGGGAACGCGGGAAGGGGGAGGGGGACCTGGGAGGGGGGTGGGAAACTCGGGTGGGGGGTTCGCGGGACGGGGAAGAGGGGGGGGGGGAGTGGAGTGGGGGGAGGGAAGGTGGAGGTGACGGAGTGGGAACGCGAGAGGGGAATAGGACGCAGGAGAAGAAGGGAAGGCGGAAGGGGAACGGGACGATGGGAAAGGACACTCAGGGAGAAACAATTTCTTTATTAAATGGCATAGCAACGCATGCCGGGACTAGCTAGTAATATATAAAACTGTAAGAACACAAAACAAGCATCTTAAAAGCGAAATAAAACTGTCAATAACCGCGAACAAGCCGATAATGTTTAAACTTTTGATAGTAACGTGGTGATAAACTTCTGAACGTTGACGGGCATGACGTCACGATTCGCTCAACCAATCATGGGCCGTTTACTGTTGTAGGCCGTCAGGCCTATTTTGAAATCAATAATTATGAATGAAAATATTGAAATTAAACTTTTTTAATGCGATACTCATAATCAGAAAAATAACCTTTAAATCTTTCACATATTTTTAGCGGTATTCCTAGTTTGTGAAAATACCCTATTGTATGCTCTTCCAAAGTAGTAAATCATTTACTGGTGCATCTGCTGCCAAAGGCGCATCGATCCAAACTTTGGTGTAGATGAGCACACCAAAACTAACAAACCGAACAATTTGTTTTTCTTCTCTCTTGTTTAGATTAAATGCTTGTAAATTATTTCGAAAGAGAAAAATCTCCAAAGCATGTAGCAATTTCGCCATCCAAAGAGCATGATGAATCGGACCTGGAGCGCGCCAATGTATCTTCGCAGGTGGTTTATTCAAAACAATCATGGTGAGCTTTATTAGCTCTTCGTAATCATCACATGAATAATGAATACTTGGAGCAGGTGGATGAGTTTGTTTATCTGGGTAGTATGTTTACGAGAGATGGGAAGGCTGATAGAGATATTGAAAGAAGGGTAAATGCCGGTAACTCCATTAATGGAGGACTGAATGCCGTTGGCGCTAATAAAAAACTGTCAAAAAAAGCGAAGCTAGCAGTCCACAATGGAGTCCTGGTACCTACCCTGATGTATGGCAGTAACTGAATGCTGTTGAAAAGAGATCCCTGAGACGTATGTGTGGTAAAACCATGTATGATCGTGTTAGAAATGTGGATATCCGCAAAGAATGTAAGGCTGATGTAAGTATAATGAGCAAAATTAAGAAAGGGACCCTCAGATGGTTTGGGCACGTAGAGCGAATGAGCGAAGAAAGTAGTGTAAAAAGAATATATGATGCAAATGTGAATGGTAGAAGAAGTCGGGGACGCCCGAGGAAGACATGGCACGATCAAGTGAATCAGATACTTGAGACGGGCCATGTCAAAAGTCAGAATAATAGAAGAGTATGTATGAGACGATGTATGAATGTGAGTGAGGCAAAGAGTGTGTGCCAAGACCGAGTTGTTTGGCGGTCCGTCCTCTCTGCCTACCCCTGCGGGGAAACGGCGTGATGGTTAGTTAGTAATCATCACGAACTTGATTCTCTCCAGATAGAGCGGTTGGAAGACTTTCAAGAGTATTTTCAGCGAACTGCTCTGCGTTCTTATCGAGGTTAAGACAATCGCAGTACTCCTTCGGTAATGTTTCCCAAATATCGCTGAATCTCTTGAAAAGTGGGATTTGAGGAGAGCTTGATGGCCCAAAACACACAGTAAATATTTTTGAAAGCATTATTTTAAATGCGTGATGACGACAAGCAAGCCACAAAAGATCACGTTCTGTCTTTTCTTCTAAAAGAGTGCAAGCTCCGTTTTTGGCACCTGTGTTAGAAGCAGTGGTGTCAAAACTCATGGCCCGAATTTTATTTGTGACATTCCACTGTTGCATTGTGTCAACAACAGCATCAGATATTTGTTCCCCCATTCCTGCAGTATCTTAATACCAAGTAGAAAAAATTCATCTTTTTTTCGAGTAGATGAACACATTTTATTACACTGATCCACTTCACAGTCTACTAAATAAGCAGCTAAACTGTTTAAATTTGTTTATAAAACTCTTCATTAGTTTATTTTTATATTTGTTTAATAGTTTAGTAATTAGTTAACAATAACACGGGCATCAGCCTAGCATGGCGGTCGAAAAATCCACTAATTAATGTAACCATAATATTTATGCAATGAATAAAGAAAAAAAGTTTAACTTGCGAAATTGTCCGGTAACAAAAGGTAAAAATTAACCATTTTGCACAAAAAAAAAACACTCGATTGAGCACCCCCTTTACCATGAGCTATTATGCTGATATTTTACTATGTTATTTCTATGAATACATGTAACAAATTCAGGGGGTCGCCAAATGAAAAATAATAAAAAAAATTTTTGGACCACCTTAACTCATAGCCATATATATTTATGCGGCTTTTCGCAGCAAAAAACTAATTTTAAGTTGTATTCTTTTTGCAGAGAGTTAAGCAAAGAGTTTCCGTGGTTACATTGGACTCCTGAAGAAATGGGGAGAGCAATGTAAAGTAAATAAGTGACTGCAGGCAAATCATATTAAGGTGGACACATTTGTATGCATTTGTGCACTTGCACACCGATACAGTCGAAACATTTCAAAAAGATCTCTCACAGTCCCTTACCAGTCTTACCCCACAAGTGCTCAAATATACTGGGTGGTTAGCGACATTTACATTCTTACACTTGCGAAATAAAGGCAGATGTCCGGAAACTTGTGGTAAAGAGGGAAACTGGTGAAGAATAAACATCACAACTGGAGTTAATATTGTAGCATAATTAAGTTACTTAATTATGTATATTATTACTTTCAAGTTACTTGTCTAACAGAATCTTATTTGTCAAAATTAAACACTCTAAATCTAAGTTATTTTATGCAACTAGTGGTCTACCGCAAGGGAGTCATCTCGGACCCATCCTTTTCCTTATATTCATAAATGATATCATAAGTTGTTTCGACGATGTAGAAGTTCTGCTTTTTGCCAATGACATCAAATTATATAAACAAATATCTAATATAAGAGACTGCCTTATCCTACAGTCAAACATTGACAAATTACACAATTGGTGTGTTGCAAACAACTTATTCCTCAATATCGATAAATGTAAGACACTAACATTTTGTAGAACAAAGACCCCGTTATCTTTTAAATACACAATAAATAACAAAATCTTAGAAAAAGTCAAAGAAATCAGGGATCTTGGAGTTATATTTGACACCCAATTATATTTTATAAATCACATACAAGAAATAACCAACAAATGCATGAAGACACTAGGATTTATAATCAGAACCATCAAAGACTTTGATTCACTAGAAGCTATTAAAATTGTATATTTGTCACTAGTACGCAGCTTGCTGGAATACGATTCCATCGTTTGGTCCCCATATTATCAAATTCATATAAAAAATATTGAACGAGTGCAGCACAAATTTTTACGATTTATTAACTTCAAGTTACATATACCTATTCAACACATTAACTATACATTCTTACTAAATACACTTAAATTGCATTCCCTATAAAACAGAAGAAAAATAATTGACCTAACTTTTTTGTTTAAAATTATTCACTCCGAATTAAACTGTTGTGAACTCCTGCATCTGCACTTTAAGGTACCAACCCGAGCGACAAGGCAAAACATAGTATTCGGCAACAATAATTCTGGAACCAACAACTACCTCACACATGCACCTATTCCACGATTCCATACACTAGCAAACAAATTCACCTCAAGTATCGATATATTTAATACAAAGTTACCATTATTTAAGAAACAATTGAACGATATTTTTATGTAGTATAGTTTAATCACATAACACATTGCATATATTGGTATATTTTTGTATTTATCTACAATATAAAAACCAAAAATATAATATTTTGTTTTCTTTTTTATGTAAGTACTGTGACATATGATTTGAGTTGTCTAAAACTGTTTTTATGTAAATTTTGTAAATACACAATGTATACTATTTTATGTCATCTGCAACTTTAAAAAACTTTCTCTTGTATTGTAATGCATTATTTTTACTAAAATGTATCTTTATACCTTCCATTCATGTGATGTTTACTTTTCAAGTTCATCTTTTTTATTGTTCAACTTTGTCTCTGTATTATAAACTTATTTGTAAAAGCCCATCAGGGCGTTGATATATTAATAAAAAAAAAATAAAAAAATAAAAAAAATAATGAAAGAGTCTATGGCAGAGGTGTTAGTTATCCAATAAATGATCATTCAGATCATTATACCCCAGCGCTCGGCCTAAGAAATAAGCCTTCCCGTCCTTCTAAAAATAAATATATTTCTAAAATAAACTGCAACGCTCTGATTGATGAGCTGTCTACAGAAAAATAGCAAAACGTAATAGATCAGACTGACACTGACCAAGCAATGCAGCAATTTATCACAAAACTACAGTACTATATATCTAATCACACTGTTAACAAAGTTATACCGAACAAACAATTTAAACTCATGCCATGGATCATCCCCGGTCTAGTCAAATCCATCCACAGACGTAATCAACTTAAACTAAAAGACAACCAGATAATATTCTAGTTCAAGAACAATATAAGAAATACAGAAACTTATGTAAAAAACTAATTAATTATTATTTTTAATTTTTAAACTAACATCTAAACAAGATTTTTATGCATAGCACAAAGGGTAACAATTATTATAAGCAATAATTGTCAGCCTGAAACACTCATTTACATTGAAAAATCTTTCGAGAAAAGATACTTGCCGCCAACGGGACTTGAACCCATGTCCTTCTGATTGCCGGTCGGATGCTCTGACCACTGAGCTATGGCGGCTTATCAAATACCCGCCAAATAATTCAATATATACTAGTGTTTCATTCAACAATTAGTGCTTATTATATTTTTTCCACCTGAAAACAACCAAATTTATTTTTGCGAGAGAGACATTGTTAGTGTTAAATCCCTCGCTAGATGGCGTCGAGACAAATTATGTCTGCATTTATTGGGGAAATACTTAAACTTGTTAAATATTAATTATTATTTTTAATTTTTAAACTAACGTTTAGACAAGATTTTTATGCATAGCACAAAGGGTAACAATTATTATAAGCAATAAGGACACGGGTTCAAGTCCCGTTGGCGGCAAGTATCTTTTCTCGGAAGATTTTTTAATGTAAATGAGTGTTTCAGGCTGACAATTATTGCTTATAATAAAAAACTAATTAATTCCACTAAAGAAAATTTCTACAAAAAATATATATACGAAAACACCATAACTCCAGAACAATTCTGGGAAATATTTCGTAAAATTACCTAAACAAAAAATAACAAATCGTCTTTCATATAATTATTGGATATTAAAAATACATGTAATACTAATCCCAAATTGATGAATAATTTTGCTAATCACTATTTCACTTCAGTAGGAGCCTCTCGCAAATAAAATCCCTGAAAAATGTAAGAAAACTTAATCTGAACTAGCCAACATACCTACAACTGTTCTTAATCTTAAAACAGACGAGATTCAAACAACGACTAAAGAAGTCATGAAAATGATAGATGAGCTTAAGTCATCTAATGCCTGTGGGCCAGACGAAATTTCCACAAATCTGCTGAAAGTATTGAAACCACTCATAGCGAATCCTATTGCATACATTTGTAATCTTAGTTTCAAGACAGGCACATTCCCAAACCACCTAAAACAATTAGTTGTTATATTGATTCACAAAAATGAAATCAAATCGGATATACATAATTATCGGCCAATATCTCTGCTCAACTCATTCTCAAAAATTATTGAGAAAATCGTAAAAAATCGTCTCACCCTCTACCTAGAAACTCATAAAATTTTATCTAACAACCAGTTTGGCTTTCGACCAGGTCTAGGAACAGAAAATGCAATTGCTAAACTGGCGGATATTATTTCCAATAATATTGACCGGGGAAATAAATCTATTGCTCTCTTCTTAGATCTTGCCAAAGCTTTTGGTACCATCTCGCATAAAATACTTCTAAAAAAACTAAAGGCTATAGGTATTCAGGGACAGCTACACAAATGGATGGATAGTTACTTAGCTAACAGAAACCAAAAAGTTAAAATTAATGATACTATTAGTGATCTGGCCCTTGTAGAATTTGGTGTGCCCCAAGGAAGTACCTTAGGACCTATTTTGTTCAGTATTTACACAAATGATCTGTGTAACAGCAATTTTTCCAATCACATTATAACATTTGCAGATGATACTGTCTTAATATTTGAAGGAAGAACATGGCACGATGTACACTGCAAAGCAGAAGGTGGAATAAAACAGCTAAAACTTTGGTAATCAGTAATATCGTAATCAGTAATCTGTTAACACTCAATTCGGAAAAAACAAAATTTATACGATTTAGTGCGACAGAAGCCGGCCAACCCAAAGAAGCAAATAATATTTTTGTCTGACTCAACTACCTGTACTTGCTATAAATTAGAATGCGTGGACAATATAAAATACCTTGGTGTTGTATTAGACAAATATCTTAGATGGGACGGTCACGTGGATCTAGTCACCACAAAGGTTAGAAAGCTCACGTACATGTTTATGAAAATCAGAAATATCTTACGTAAAAAAGAATTGAAACTCATTTATGATGCTATGTGCGGGTCACTTCTAGACTATACATCCTTAGGTTGGGGTGGATGTGTAAAAACTGTTTTGGAAAAACTAGCAAAAGCTCAAAAATCACTACTAAGGGTAATCCTCAAAAAACCATTTAGATATCACAGTGATCCACTATTTAAAGACTTACAAGTTCTGGATGTTAGACAACTGTACATTAGAAAATTAATTTTAAACATCCATAAACAACGCCACCTCTACCCAACTATAAACCACTCTCACAACACCCGACACTCACGGAGAAATTCAATTGTAACAATCATAACCAAAACATCTCTCGCTCAAAGACACTTCACTTTCTTAGGTCCAAAACTATACAACTTCATGCCTGATGCTAGGAAAAAGGAAAGCACAGGTGTTCTTCGTAAATTGACCACTACTTGGTTTCAACAATTAGGGAGGAAGGAGAGTGAACTTTTACTACCTAAAAAATAAAATCAAACACAAACCAAAAACAACAACAAAAATTCCAACAAAAAATGAACAACAAAAAAATTAAAGATACCCTTATCTTCTAATCTATATTATTATATGTATCTACCTATCTGTATGAACCTACCTATTACTTTTAAATTAGAAAACAGCTGTCAATCTTATGTTTTAATTGCATATTTTATTTTATTCTATCTCTTCTCTTTTTTATTCATATTTATACAAAATATGTATGTAGGCTTATAATATGCAAGGTAAACACCAGTTATAAGTATATATATATATACCTATTATTTTGTTATTATTTTAATAACTATGCTTAGCAAACTACAGTAATCGACGTAATACGACGACCTCCGTAGTCCAGTGGCTAAGACTCTTGACTCACATTCCGGAGGTCGCGGGTTCGAACCCGGCATGCGCAAATAAATTTTATTTGATTAATTTGTGTTATTTCACAATTAATTCATTAAAAATAATATATAGTATATTTGCGGCATGTTCCAGAGTGGAAGATACTATCAGTATCGCCCTGGTGTAAGACCACCATTCAGAATTGAAACGTTGCTTGAAAATGGCTTTAGCCGTGTTTAGTGACCAGATCTGAATAGCCAGGTACTTCCCAACCATCTCCTTCCCCTCCCCACTACCTTCAGCCTCACAACATACCCCAATTGGGGATGCCATAGTCTCACTGGCTCCAGACGGGAGCAGTTGAGATTCTTGTGCGGTATTCAGTGTAAAAAAAAAAAAAAAAGTAATAATCAAGCATTAATTGTTTATTTTATTTTACTTTATTGTTTCTGTTCTCTTTCTAGTTCTCACCATGCAAAATGTGTTCGAAGGACTATAATATGAAATGCAAACAATTTGCTTGTAAATAAATTTTTATTTATTATTATTACCATTTCAACAACTGTGCTAAACAATCCCCGGCTATTTTTATGTTTTAATTGGTTATTTAATTTTTATTTTATTCATTCTCTTCTCTTTCTTTTTCTTTTGCTATGCTAAACAAATAACAGTTAGGTACTACATTTTAAATTTTTTAAATTATTTTATTTTATATTCCTTCTCTTCTTTTTATGTGCTCTTTTTATTTCATCAATTTTCTTTCTTTTTTGTACAAATCTTTCTCCACATGTTCATACCCATAATTATTTGACTGTCCTAAAACGGGATAATACTCCTAGTTGGGCAGTCAAAATTTAATAAATAATGTATATAAATGTATAATATCGTGCTAAATAAACAAACAAAAAAATGGTTCCCGGTAGTACCCATAGCCGCCTTCCAAATTGATGTATTAAATAAAATAAAAGTGTTGTACTCACCATCGGTTGTTCTGTATTGCTTTGTTATCAAATTGTTAATGCCGACCAAAAAGCCATCCTTATAAGAGTCACAACTAGCTCGGGTATATTTCAAGAATATGTCAGAGGCGAGTTTGACTTCCTTAGCGCTGTTTAATACAATTAGGTGTGCTTGTTCGGCTGCACACCCTTTGAATGCGTCGATCCAGGTTTTAGCAGTGGTATGAAGTTTGTAGCAACTGTGTGGCATTGTTGGATAATTCTGATATCCTGTAACAAAAAATTATAAATAAAACGGTGTTTTGACTGACATTTTTACAAGCCGTTGCTTGTGTCGTAATGGAGGGCTTAGCCAGCCGAGGAATTAAACTCAGTCTCTCGGGTGGGAACAAGGCAAAATGCCAACTCAGTCACTGACCGATCAAGTTTTGAAAGTTTTATTCGTGTTTTTTATTATAATATTCTGGGTCAGTTGTTTCACAGTAGGTTCTTGAATAGTAGCAGAATTTGAATAAAACTTTCTAAGCACTTAAATATTAATTTTGAAATTTGATGGATTGTTCAAGTTCTGACAAAAAACTGGTTCTTAGAATTTTTTCATTACGTTTTACGTTTACTAGTAATCCCTTACCCCGCATGTTAACAAAGCAGCCAGGAATGGTAAATTCACGAAATTTTTTCGATTTATATGTATTTTTAAATATTATGAACATTTTGTATAATATTACACGATGAACACCAACATGTAAGAGGATCAATGCAAACAGTTTCAAAATCAACCATATATTATTGTCTACTTCTTAAATATCTTTGAAAAAATAAACAATCCCAACGCAATATTTTTTCGTATGAAATATCCCCTAAAATTTTGGTGTTTTTCGTTTCGAATAAAAGCTTGTTCGGTGATAAACAGGTTTTAAAAGTAACAGCTATTTTTTTTCAAATAAAGAAAAATTCGAAAATTCCGGAATATTATCCTGAAATGAGTTGAGCATACCTGATGGACAAAAACCAGAAACCGCTTGAGGTTTGGGCGATATCTTCCTCTCGCACATGAAGAGGAGCCGTGAATCACAGGACTTGTGGTTCAGTTTCCTTCCCAAGCCCACCATCATAGTCCCGCAGTGTTCGTCGTTATTACCGGGCTGTTCGTCCTGCCATTCACAATATCCCGCTTTCTCTATTTTATGTCCTACAATATCAACAAGAAAAGTACTTGAAAAACAAATTGTATCACATGGAATATTCTTATCAAAATTATTTCTTGTTTTCTCAGGAGTTTCTCAGGAATCTAATTTAGGACCGATCCTCTTTACGATTTATATTAACGATATAACGGAAATTATTCTGCATTCCAGATCATTTTTTTTTCGCTGATGAACCATTTTTTTTTGGAAATACAAACTTTAGAGGACTGCGTTCGACTCCAATCGGACAACGATAGAATTATTGACTGGAGTAAATGGAATCAGATTGAATTCAATATCTGTTAATGTTTCATTCTTTCTTTCACTAGAGCGGAGTATCATACTTGGTTTTTACTGGTATACTATGAGAGCTCGAAATTTGAAACGTGTCTCCGCTATGAAAGATCTTGGTATAGTATTTGATAGTAGGTTAACTTTCATGCTCATATCGTAATGACGTATAGTACTTCACTGAGAATGATGGATCATACCCGGATTCTCACAGTACTGTACAATACTTTAGTTAGAAGTAGGGTTGAGAGTAGATCGGTGGTTTGGAGACCACACCAAGTGAAGTATTCCCTAGTGTTGGAAGACATTTCTGAGATTGCTTTACCAGAGGGAGTATAGCTACTATCCATGGCTTTACCCTACCGACTTTCTCTTAGGCATGCTCGGTATGAACTGTCTAAGGGTCAAATGCTATTCGTAACACATTTCTTCAGACTGATTCATGGATCGTTCCAAAACTTGACTATCATGGAGAGCATCAGTTTCTATTTTCCTGATGGTTTTTTCGTCACCGACGGCATAGACTGTTTTATTCTCGTGGCTTGCAGAACTAACTTGCCAAAGGTTATGCCAGTCGGGAGAACTACCTTGTTGTTAAATAGAATCACTTCGGATATCGATATGTTTAACATCAATGAAGCAAAATTCAAACGGAAAGCTTTGTTTCTGTTCGTGTTAATCTGTTTACCTCAGGGGTTTCCAAACTTATAAGTATCACGCCTCCCTACTGTTAAAATGAATATGCCCGCGCCCCCCTCGGCCCAGTGCCCAGCAAGTGGGCTTGCCAAGCAATTGTAAATAAAATAAGGGTAGGTAATAAAGTCCAAAAATATTTTTTCAGATGTTGATAAAAATATTGCTTTTACACACTTGTTATAAGAAAAGTCAATGTGACAGATGAACTTGCATGTTTTTAACAAAATTTCCAATTCTGGGTTCAATAGAAGAAAGTGCACAACGTAGATCACTAGCAATATCTAGTTTGCTTCTATACTTTGTTTTTATTGCTACAACTGCTGAAAACGCTTTTTCGCACAAATAAGTGCTTGAAAAAGGCAAAAAAAAATTTAATGCTTGCTCTGCTATGCTGGGATAAACTTTGAGATACTTAACCCAAAATTGTGCCGTGATCATCTTCTAAAAATCATATTGGGCTGCAGAATCATTTTTCATTTCCAAAGCTTGCTCTTGTGAAGTATCTGTCAGCATGTCTACGTCGACGTGAAAAGGATCGGTCGCTTATCGATAAATATGTTTTTTGTACGACAAGGCTAGGCGCGTGCGGTGCGGGAAGTGAGGTGCGTGCGGTAGCGCGGGCGCGGGCGGGCGACCGGAGTGATTACCGCCACCCGCGCCCCCCTGTAAATGTCTTCGCGCCCCCCACTTTGAAAATCAATGGTTTACCTCATCTAAAATACTTTTTCTCTTAATAATGCCTTGAAATTATAATTTTGTAATGTTTTTTTAAAATAAATAAATAAAATTGATAATGAGGATTAATAATTGCCGATAATAACTAGGTACTAAGAGCTTTTAAAAAATAATATAAATTTTATTAGGTTTAATAAGAAAACTTAGAACCATACCGTCGATTGTCTCATATTGTCCTGGAAGAATTAAGTCGTGAAACCCAAGCCACATATCATTCCTGTCAAAGTCGGTATCCAGTGAGCTGCCAGCGTATTCATTAAATGCATCCAAGCAGTGTTGAGCCTCCCCTGCACTGTTAAGAACCACTAGACGAGCTTGTTCGGCCGAACAGACTTCAAAAGCATCGTACCAGGTCCTTGGTTTTTTATGGAATTTGAAACAGTGATCGTCGATTGTAGTAAACTTTTTGTATTCTGGAAAAAATGAAGAGTATTAAAGATGTAATTTCGATGACTTTGTACGTAAAGGCAGCGTTAAATATTATAGGGATCATCGTTTTATATTTATTTATTTTACTAATCATTATAAATTCAAGAGATATTATTCATCATTGTAAATATTGAAAAAATTTAAGCATAATTTTAATTGGGTTATTTGTGCGAAGTTCTAACAAAATATTAAATTTCTTTAGATACAGGAATTACCGAACCTAAAATTTGAATTAATCGTCAAAGTGATCACTATCAAAATAAATTAGTGGTTTTTTCGTACCCGTATCGTAGGTTCCACAATCCAAATTAACCGTCAGAGTGCTGAGGGCTTTCTTACAGATAAACAAGCTGGCCGTCTCACAGGGCCCATCAGAGTAAGAACCATTTCGCAGCATCCGCACGCAATCTCGTCCATCACCGGGGTTGGGCTCTGGGTGGTTCAAGTATAACTCTGATGTTGGAATGCCTAAAAAGAAAGTAGAATAAAAATTATAAATAATATAGGGTCCAGTACAATCTCATCAGATTTGAAAATTTCAATTAATATTACTAAAATTCAATTCAATTAATCTCAGAATGTTAGGAATCCACTCACTTCCATAAGTGGAAAATGTGGGTTAAAGATGTAATGAATAGAGGATCGAATCAGAAACGCCAGAGTGGGAACAGATAACTACCACGCTACCAACCGGTCGATCGTGATATTTCAAAGCATGTAATCTTCACTTAATTTTTTTTCGCGTGCGGTGCTTTTTCCGTGTTTTCTGTCTTGCGATCTTTTCTGGCGATCAGAAGGGCAGTTGCATTGAGCAGGGTCGCACTCGCACGAGTGACGGTCACTTGGCCCCCCCAAAAATGTTTACATATTCGTATAGCCCGCCACCAAAACTAATTGCCGAACGCTGCTATAGATTTTTCAAAGATTTGGGGCGTAATACTTCGGAAACGCGACGTCGAACTTGAAATCAGGATTGGCTCTTGTTTATTATATTTTATTTATTTTGTTAAAAACATTACATTTTACATTTTTTTAGGTACACCATATTTAATTTTGGCTGTATTGCTTAGAGTATCGTTAATATCCGCTCTCTGTTTTTTTTCTAGGTAACTAACCCACCAACCGACCCTTAGTCCAGTAAAGGAAGGAGTTGTAGAGTGCGTGAGCAGGAACCTAAGCGATTCTTTCAGGAATTGTTTAGGGTGCTTAGGGTGTGAACATACTAAAAGTCCTAACGTGGTGGTGAGCTAGGAGGGGGGGGTGGGGAGGGGGGAAGGTTCCGATTTTCGGGTTTCCGTTTATATCTCAAAAACGGTGCGTTGCAGAGGAAAACTTTTTTAGAATAAGTAAAAGCTCATAAGATTATCTACAACTTTTATTCTATACGTAATTTTGGAAATCCCAGCCGTGTTTGAGTTATACGCTCCACAAATGTCAATATTTTCGAAAAAAATCATTTTACCTCACATTTTTCATCAAACATTCCTTCATATCGTCTAAAATATTCATCTAAGAAAGAAATTTATTTGAAAGAAGTTGTAAATAATTTAATTACCTTTTAGAATATATATACATATGTAAATAAATCTCCAACCAGTAAATATTTACAGCAATTTTAAGTTTTTTCGTAAAATGTTATCATTTTCAGAAAAAGCTGTTTTTTCTTACCAAATTATTAAGACGGGGTTTTTCTTCTTGAGAAATTCCTTATTAATTTTTGCACGCAAGAAAGCAGATAAGTTGTTCTCGAACACATGATTAGTGGAATTCATTTTATAATCATTATTATTGTGATGGGTGATTAAGTTAGTCGTCGGAGATGCTACAATAACGTGCTACGATGCTGTTCGAGTTGGTGAAAAGGCAATGAATGCGATAGTGGGCTTGACATTCTCAGACATCAAGTTGTCCCGCAAATATCGTGCATTCCCAATGTATTCTGTCAGCTCGTCGATAAAAATTCACGATGAAAAGGTTGCAGTTGACCCAACATTGCTGTTTCAGCGGATGTGTATAAGCAAACGATCAGATGAGGATTTGATGAAATTCTTTGAGTATGAGTTGGCCCCATTTCCCTTGGCACTGTTCTCAATAACATCATGTTACACTCTCAACTTTATATGGATTCACGTTTTCATATCCTCTTTGGACGTGAGGGTCCTGGCAAGCGTTGTTTATCCATGGCATCGTCATTCTCAGTGGTGGATGTTTTTGCTGAAAGGGCTCTACGTCGTCTTCATCGTCGTCCTCGGCAATAGGCACGCTATTGAGGCATCTCCCTTGGCAGTGAAGGCACGCTGCATAACAGGTTAGCATTGCTTTTCGGAATCCACATTTGCCAATTGCACAGTGCAGCGGAAAAATATCATTTTCAGAGGGACCTCCAGTGCTGGAAGATCTTCTGTTGTAATTGGCGCCAGGGTGTCTCCTTCGTGTTTCCACCCCCATTCTTCAGGAGACAGCTCAGATCCGTAACATGATGTTATTGAGAACAGTGCCAAGGGAAATGGGGCAAACTCATACTCAAAGAATTTCATCAAATCCTCATCTGATCGTTTGCTTATACACATCCGCTGAAACAGCAATGTTGGGTCAACTGCAACCTTTTCATCGTAAATTTTTATCGACGAGCTGTCAGAAGACATTGGAAATGCCCGATCTTTGCGGGACATCGTAGCACGTTATTGTAGCATCTCCGACGACTAACCTAATCACCCATCACAATAACAATGATTATAAAATGAATTCCACTAATCATCTGTTCGAGAACAACTTACTTGCTCTCTTGCGTGCAAAAATTAATAAGGAATTTCACATGAAGAAAAAACCCGTCTTAATAATTTGGTAAGAAAAAACAGCTTTTTCTGAAAATGACAACATTTTACGAAAAAACTTTAAATTGCCGTAAATATTTACTGGTTGGAGATTTATTTACATATGTATTCTAAAAGGTAATTAAATTATTTACAACTTCTTTCAGATAAATTTCTTTCTTGGATGAATATTTTAGACGATATGAAGAAATGTTTGATGAAAAATGTGAGACATTTGTGGAGCGTATAACTCAAAAACGGCTGTGATTTCCAAAATTACGTATAGAATAAAAATTGTAGATAATTCTATGAACTTTTACTTATTTTAAAAAAGTTTTCCTCTGTGACGCACCGTTTTTGAGATATAAACGGAAACCCAAAAAATCTGGACCTTCCCCCCCTAGTTCACCACCTAGACGTCAGGACTTTTAGTATGTTCACACCCTAAGCATCCTAAACTAGTCCTGAAAGAATCACTTAGGTTCCTGCTCACGCACTCTACACCTCCTTTTGGACCATTCGTTTACTGGACTACCTGTATTTCAATTCGCTGTAGTTTATAGAACAGAATTTTTTGGAAGATAGTGTCAAATGCTTTGGCTAGATCTAAGAAAAGTGCAATGCATTTAATTCCATTGTCTAGCTGGATTACTAGAGATGATTTTTGTCAAATTAGCAATGGCGTTTTCAGTGCCTAAACCATTACGAAAGCCGTATTGTCTACTAGAAAAGTTACTACTGTTACCTTCTAAGAGTTCTACTGTTACATTCAAACATTCAATAACTGATGATGTTGCTGATGTCAGATCTCCAACTTGAGACGGAGATGCTTCAGTGGAACTCAATGAAAAATGGCTACATAAATAGGAATAATTGCTACATATTTAAAAAAATGATAACATACCATTAATTGCCCCATAGTTTTGTTGTTGGAATAAGTCATGTATCCCAATCCACACATGGCTGGTGGAGGTGGCCATGTAGGTAAGCAACAACTTCATCTCTTCCTCAGATGTTGGCACCACAAGCTCAGAGCCTTCCAAGGAACACATGGACACCGCCTCTCTCCAGCCCAGCGCAGCTTTGTGTTCTTTAAAGAACGCTTTATAAGCAGCGGAGTACAAGTAGTCATCTCTGAAGAATGGCTCAGGGTCATCGGCTGATACGACTAGAATAAAACTCTATGTTGAAAATATTTACTGCAAACTGTGAAATTGTAAGACGTTTACTTAAAAACTATCAATGGGCACTTGGTGTTAATGGCAGATGGCAGTAAAAATCAAAATCTAGTGGTTGCCCAGTAGAAGTGACTAGCGGCAAACCGTGGAAGAGGTAGGCTGACTGTGTGGAAGTCGATTGGAGCAGAATGGGATCAAACTCCACCCTGAAATATAGCGCGGTGATGATGGGTAAACGTTATTTAATTAAGCTTCTCAAATGACAAGAATGTAGAAATTTCTAATGCCTGCTTACCTTCTGTACAAGATATGCATCTAGAAATCCGAAAAGAAAAAGGAGACCGTGATTTATTTTACAATTAACTAATGCTTCTCTATTTTACCAACAAGGATAAATCAGCGAGTCAGCCAGATAATGCGAATGAGAATAATGTATTTCTGGAGAGAACACCATTCATTTATACCCAGAACGTATTTTAAATTTCGCGATAAACTTTAAGAGGGCAATACCAGAGAAAGCCGGAAATACGTCATTTTCAAAAAAGTTTTTAGACGTATTGACTCTTTTCCACAAAAAATTATAAATGGATTTCGAAAGATTGTTCTTTTATCTAGCATAGTTATGTAATAAATTTTTAGATTTTTTTAAATTTTTAGTATAATAAGGTTATTCCATAGGTCGTTGGCAGATTTGTTAAATTTTCAAAAAAGTTTTTGTATTATACCACACCCATTTCAAATAATGTAATCATGCAGTAAAATAAATCAATACATTATCTAGCAAAGTTATGTATTAGAATTTTAATTTTAGTTTCAATAAAATCATTAAAAAATATGTACGTACATGTGTTTCTTGACAAAAATTGGTCCATTTGTGTATTTATTTGCGCACTTACAAACTAATATATTTCAGATTTTTTTAACATTCTTATTAAATTTAGACATTATTGAAAAATGATAAATACTTATAATCAAAAAATAACTACAAAAAGTACACTATTTTAATAGTTTTATCATCACGCCTTTCAGCATTTTTGGATAAAGGTATAAATTAAAGCTAATTTGGATTGAAATAAATTCGATATTGAGTTATAATTTTAAAAAGCTGGTACGGAGAATAATCAATCTTCTCATTGTAACCGCCCTGCACGATCGGAAGAACAACTTTCGACGAAATGTGGATTTTCGTCCGCTGGCTGGTTAAACGCTCTTAACCCGTGGCATGGTGGAAAATACTTGAGTAATTCTCTTTTTGAAAAGCATTTTTTGGGTAAGTATGTTGAAATATTTCAACCAGTTAAGGCTCCTTAGGGCTCTATGTGTTTTATGTACTTAATAAAGTAGTTTTCCATCGCATTTGTATTTCGCAAGCGCAGTTTTGTATTTGAAATTTAAGCCCCGATTAGGCAAATATTTGGTTCCATGACAACTCAGAATCAACTCGACTCAACACTTCTATGAAAATTCATTAAAAGCTATTAAAAAAGTAAAAATAGCCTAACACAATGTAAAGAATTTTTTATATATTTTTTCATAACTTTTAATGATTTTTCAAATGAGGTGTTGCGTTGAATTCATTCTGAATTGTCCGGTCACCAAATATTTGGACCACGAAACTCGCCCACAAGATATTTCTTGGTACGGGATGAGCGGTTGTCTTATTTTCGACCCTTATTTAACACCCGTTAATTTGACGGATTAAACTTTTTAGATTTAAAATAAAGAAAGAAAACACAATTTCTATTTAATCACACAATCTGATTCGATTTTCTTTTTCTGCCTTTTAATTTCGATCAGATATGAATAGTGTATTTATGTATAGGTAAGTATTTCTAGAGAAGCCTGAAGCCGTCAAATTGACGTGTTAACACTGTTAACTAATTTAAGACTCCTTTTTAGTTAAGAAACGGCCTCCATGATCGAGAAGTCAGGCTCACTACTACGAATACAGCGATCGTGGGTTCAAATTCGTATTGTCACACGATTAATTTATTAAAATAATTTATGTATTAAATTTGCAGCACAGAGTGGAAGATACTCCCGGTATCGCCCTAGTGAGAAAGACTCGGAATATTATATAATAAAAAAAATATTACTATTCGGAATTTAAAAAAATAAAAATTTGGGAGGCGGGTATGGGTACCGCCGCCCCGGGAACCATTTATTGGATAACCAACACCTCTGCCAAAGGTAACCCCAAGTGTTTCACTAAGTTTAGTAACTTAGCAGGGGTGTCCGTTTTATGAGGTGAGTTTTGTCTAGGTCTTGGCGGCGGATGCGTCTGCCCACCAGCTGCGTGGCATATAATGGCAGATTTTTTTTAACACTCTTACGTATAACGTAACATAATTTACGTTAAATTTTTATAAAAATGGTACCCATTTCAATACAGACGGCAATAGCATTACTACTCGACAGGTACTAATACCGTAGCTAATGGTTTATTGTTAAAAACATTCGGTGAAATTGTTGGTAGTACTTACACAATGCATGCTAGCAAAAGAGATTAATTTGGTTCAACATATTTTTTGCATTATGAAGACGTAGGTACTTTGTGATGGTACATCATTCAGCTGCACTTACTAATGCTATACTAATATACGACTATACTAATCCCTCAAAAAACCTGCTTAAAGCAGGATTCGTGGATAAATCATAATTTAAACAGAGTAATTTAAGGCTTGGGGTCGATCTTCAATGGGCTTTTTCTCATGCTCTATGGCACTGAACTGCCTGAAATTTTGGATACTTGTTGAAAACTGTGACTTTTATACTTCCTCAAAATATCTGCTTAAAGTAAGCATTTGTGGAAAAATCATAATTATAACGGGAGTAATGCAAGGATAGGGTTCGAAAATTTCATCGGAGAGAAGATGTTCTTTCAAGAATCAATAGAATTAACATTCTAAATCTCTCCTCGCTGACGCTAAATATAGAGATCTCTATTCAGGAGCAAACCTATTAAGTACACGCTCTGCCTCCCGAGAAGTGAGATAAAGCGTGTACTAAATTAGCTAGAACCATAAGGTGCTCAGTCAGTGGCGACAATCGTTTTTGTGATATCCCAGAATATATTCTCCCCCGATTCAGCGCGTGAAAACAATTATAATAATATTGAAGTGAAAAATTCTTTAGCACCATCCCCTCTTTGTGCGGTACTTCGCAATCTCCCTAATGTTGTCTACTTTACTTTTTCTGAAGGTTTCACTTCTACTGCATCTAAATTACACACTCTGAATTTTTTCTTTCCAATACTATTAAGACCATATTTCTCACCATGATGGCAAGGGAGACAAGACGATTGCTATGAGACCTATATGAGTTGTTCCGAAATTAGCTTGAGGGGTTAAAGAAACGTGTTAAAATTGTGTTTGTGTTCGAAATAAACAAAGTCAACATCAATTTAAATTTGAATAATTTTAAAATAATTTCCCTCAGGGCCTATGTCATCTGAGATGCTGTGTGGAGGGTCTTTTTGAGGAAAGGAAGGAAAAGACATTGGTCTTGAAGAGACCCATGTTGTAGGAAGGAGGAAACACAGAGGCCGGAAAATCATTCTACAGCCGAGCTGTTGAACACAAGAACGAATCGAAGAAGCGACCCGTTCTCAAGTGACAAATGTCAACCGTGTACATATGTTGGGCACGCGTTTGGCGTGTTTCCCGACTAAGCACCAAACCAATGAAGCTAGTTCCTCGCAGCATCTTCCATTGAAATATCGGCAGAACAAGGATAACATTCCCACCCGACGCCTGTGCTCTAAAGATTGCAATCCGTCTGTTAAGATGGGAGAATCTATCAAACGAACCGCCCGTTTCTGCAGCGAGTCGAGGGTATTTTTAGGTATTTTGGGGCTCCATACCAGAGGTGGCAGCCAAATTCAAGAGTGGGGCGCACTTGTGATTTGTACAGGGTTAGCAGTTGTGAACTATCTGGAGTATCTGCGGGCCCTGTACAGTATTTGAGAGGCTAACTTAACTCTGGCTTCGATGGAGCCCCCATATCTGAGCTGATAGCCATATGCAGAGTTATACCTGCACAAAGCATATCAATGGAGGGCCTGTTCGGAAGATTGCTTCTGTTGGAGGAGACTAGATTTAATTTATTTATATATTTATTGTGAAAAACAGTAAACATATATCTACATCCGAAAATGCTGAAAGGCGTGATGATAAAACTATCAAAATAATGTAATTTAAAAAAAAAAAAATTGATTTTAAGTAGGTATTTATCATTTTTCAATAATGTCTAAGTTAAATAAGAATGTTAAAAAAATCTGAAATATATATAAGTTTGTAAGTGCGCAAATAAATACAGAAACGGACCAATTTTCGTCATTAAACACAACTATAATTAAAATTCTAAAACATGCGATACCCAGATAATGTATTGATTTATTTTTCTGCATGATTATATGATTTGAAATGGGTGTGGTAAAATATGAAATCTTTTTTGAAAATTAAACAAATCTGCCAAAGATCTATGGTATAACCTTATTATACTAAAAAAATCATTTTTTCTAAAAATTTAAAACATACGAATGCTAGAAAAAAGAACAATCACTCGAAATCTAAACATATATATCCAATTACATTTCACAATTTTTAGTTAATAGTGTAATACATTAATTATATAGGTACATTAATAATGACAGGTACTAAAGAATACCTTTATTTCGCTCTTGAAATGATTGTAATTCGATTGAAAAATGTCAATTTCAGAAGAAAGGTTTAATAGTGAGGTCATTCTCCCCAGAGGCATAACCATTGGTAGGTTGGTCCTGCCTCTAGGAAAAGTAAAAAATCTGTGTTGCCTTGCTCTGGTGAAGTTATCGGGGGATATAAAGTGAAATCCTTTCCAGGACATCAGGATTACAAATGTGCCCGTTTAGCAGCTTGTGTGCTACTAGTACCATTGCAATTTTTCTCTTAACGTCGAGACGATTTAGTCCCAGCATTCCCGCGAGAAAATCAGAGGGATACAACAAAGGGTAGTACCCAAACTCTCGCATGTACAGGTACCGCATGATTTTTTTTTGCACCTTTTTAACATCATTTGAGTAGAGGGCATTTTCGGGTCCCCATATTACTGATCCACTCTCGAGAATGCTGCGAACCAGAGTGAAGTAGAGCATTTTTATGACTGCTGTGATGGAAACAGATTTTACGTTGCAGATTACAAAGCCTAGCATTCGCATCGCAGAGTTGCACACCAAATCGATATGAGAACGGAATGTCAGGCGTGTGTCAAAAGTGATTCCTAAATCCCTCATTTGAGAAATATGTTTTAACGAGGTACCAGATATTTTGTAGTTATAATATAGAGTACTCTTTAATGTAAGAATGTATGACCACCAACTCATGTATGACCACAAGCCTCACATCGTACCTTGATTAGGGATGCCATATCCTCACTGGCTCCAGACGCAGACGGGTGTGAGCAATAAGTAACGGATGTGAGCTGTCACACTATCAGGCCGCTTCTCCACAGAGGTAGGCAGAGAGGATAGACCGTCAAACAACTTGTCACACTGTCAGGCCCCTTTTCCGCAGAGGTAGGCAGTCGGGAGGGGGGGGGGGGAGTGGAGTGGGGATAGGGAAGGTGGAGGAGGTGGAGTAGGAACCCCTCTAATCATGTATGCGACTTTTTCGTTATATGTTTTTGGGGTGTTGTGCCGTGTTGCGCTACCTCCTTCTTTAGCCAACGTTTCGGACATCGTTGCAGTGTCCATCATCAGGGCAGATCCGGCAGATCCGGTAGATGTGGAAATCATCTACCGGATCTGCCGGATCTGCCCTGATGATGGACACTGCAACGATGTCCGAAACGTTGGCTAAAGAAGGAGGTAGCGCAACACGGCACAACACCCCAAAAACATATAACGAAAATGCTTCTGGCCGTGAAAATCTTAAAACTTAAATGTATGCGACTGTTCATTTTTTTATGTATAACGCTTATACTGTTACTTATATATAATTATAATTGCACTTTTCATTTAATTTAACCCCTAAAGCCTCGGGTATGTTTTGTCGGAACGTCAAAATATTTCCGCTTTGAAATAAAATCCAAAAATGGGATGTTTTTGAACGCAACTTTTTTTTGTGGTAAACTTTTAAGTTAGACTTGGGGCTCAGCAGCATCTAATCACGTAAAACAACTTAAGATAACTCAGAATTGCATCATAAAGACCATACTAAAGGTCTCCATAAGGACGTCAACAACAGAAAGTTTTAAACAGTTTGATGTTCCAAGCATACAGAAAATCTAAGCCAAAAACATTCTAGTACATTTACCACAAAAATGATTCAGAGGCAGACACCTCACATGCTCATAAAACCTGAGCCAAACAAACAGACATACTTAATATACAAAAGTGTAACTCTTCATTTGGTCAAAAAAGTTCTGCTTTTTTAGCAGTAAAGTTATATAACAAATTCCCACTTAGTATCAAACAAATTAAAACAAAAAATAGCTACGTTAGGAAATTAAATGTTGGCTGAAGGAACTATCGGAAAACGAACTTACTAGTATACTTAAAACATCCTCATAGAAGTTTCTGGAAAACCTTGTACAAACAATCAAGTTAAACCATAGAAGTCGCTGAAAAACTTATCCAAAGCATAGTCCCCCTCAGCACAGGATCTCCTAGTGAGGAGGACTACGAATATATTTTCTATTTTATATATACATCCAACTAACATGTTTCATATAAAAATTTAAAAAATATTATTGTATATATAGTTACTAAATAAAAAAAATAAAAAAAAGACCATAATGCGCGGTATTTTCCCATTTTAAAACGATTTCGATCAAATTTCTAGCCCGATGGTAAGAAAGACTTATATCAGTTTTTTCAAAAAGCGAACAAATAAACTTGAGGGGTTAACCAAATTGTTACGTCAAATATTGTCTACGTGTATCTGCCGACAAATTACAAAAGTAGCAGGTTTTAATGAAAATAAGGTTGCCAACAACAGAAATTTTTAAACAGTTGGATGTTCCAAGTAAACAAAAGATTCTATGCCAAAAATATTACGATTCATCACCTAAAAAGACACAAAATCAAACACCTCACACGACTCATATTACCAGAGCCAAGGAAATGGACATGCTAAATATACCTAAGTATCATTTGAAAAAGAAGTAAAGCTATATAATTGCCACACAGTATTAAACAGAATAAAACAAAAATTAACTATGTTAAAGACATCAAATCTTGGCTTAAGAGCGTTTAACCAGCCATCGGACCAAAATCCACATTTCATTGAAAGTTGTTCTTACGATCGTGCAGGGCGGTTACAATTAATTATTCGTACCAGCTTTTTAAAATTACTTATAACTCAATATCGATTTTACTTCATTCCAAATTTGCTTTAATTTATATCTACATCCGAAAATGCTGAAAGGCGTGATGATAAAACTATCAAAATAATGTAATTTAAAAAAAAAAAAATTGATTTTAAGTAGGTATTTATCATTTTTCAATAATGTCTAAGTTAAATAAGAATGTTAAAAAAATCTGAAAGATATATAAGTTTGTAAGTGCGCAAATAAATACAGAAACGGACCAATTTTCGTCATTAAACACAACTATAATTAAAATTCTAAAACATGCGATACCCAGATAATGTATTGATTTATTTTTCTGCATGATTATATGATTTGAAATGGGTGTGGTAAAATATGAAATCTTTTTTGAAAATTTAACAAATCTGCCAAAGATCTATGGTATAACCTTATTATACTAAAAAAATCATTTTTTCTAAAAATTTAAAACATACGAATGCTAGAAAAAAGAACAATCACTCGAAATCTAGTTTTAATTTTTTGTGGAAAAGAGTCAATACGACTAAAATCTGACTGAAAAATGACATATTTCTGGTTTTCTCTGGTATTAAGGAACTACCGGAAACATAAAATAGTTCAATCAATGAAGTTATACCTAGTATTCGCTGAAAACTTATCCAAAACAAAGTCCCCTCAGCACGAGATCTCCTATTGAGGAGAACTACGTAAATAATCTCCATCTATTTTGTATTTATATTTCATAATATACATAATATATTATATTATAGTAATTAAATAAAAATAAATACAGCGCTGGTACACCATGGTGTCATAGAAAGTTTCAAAATATCTACACATAATCAAAAGAATTATTGGATTTTGCAACACTTACCATCAGAAATTTTTTTACTCGCACAGATAGCCGTTATACACAATAAAGAAAAACATATTATTTTCAAAATCATTTTTGATAACGTATTTGTTCTTGCTATTTTGCAATCCCGCGGGAGACTATAGTGCGGATTCTGTCATCCACTCCAATCTGGTGAAAGCAGTGTTAATAATAGAAGGAGCTTTTTTGTTATTCAAATGAAGCGAAAACCACGCGCTGGTTTCTGAAGCTGTTATTCCAATAAAAAAGCTACCGGATGATCATCTCAACTGACACTAGTCTTAAATACCTCCAATTGTTCCTCAAAATCTATTGTTGCCAATCACAACGTAAGGTCATCAGCAAACAAGTACCGCCGTACTTAAAATTTACAAAACGATTATCTCCATCAATGATTGTAATATCCTTCAATCTAATGTCGATCGCTTACAGTTAACAGGATTGGTTTAATTATAATGAACTGTTTTTAAATATAGATAAGTGTCAATTTATATCTTTATATAGCAACAAAAATCCTATAAAGTCTCATTATAGTATTATCAACAATAATTATCTTAAAAAAAGTATCATAATAAGAATCTGGGAATCATATTTGATGAAAAATTAACGTTTATTTAACATATTAATGAAGTTACCAATTAGGCTTTCAAATGTTGAGGATTTTTTTTATTTAAAATTCTTTTCATTGCTGGCATAAGAAGTAATTTAGAATACAACTCCACTATCAGGTCACCGTACTATAAGACAGTTTAACATACATTTTTAAGGTTCATTAATTTCAAACTCTCCATACCCATTGAACAAATTAATTATGATCACTTAATAAAAGTACTTTTTAAATGATTTATCTTGTAGAAGAACCAAGACTTCTGGTACTTAGTACTTGCTACTTATACTTCTGGTATTCAAATTAGTTAATGGCTCAATTGACGCACCGGACTTAATGAAACTAATAACATTTCGATTACCAAGTCGTGACACCTGGCTTCCAGAGCTGTTCTTTGTTTATCCGTCTAAAACAAACTATTCCATTAACTCCCCAATCCAAAGACTACATAGGCTTTATGCCTTACCAAAGTTTATATCAGAAATTTCTAAAATTCTGCTTCACTTCTTTTAATGTTAGGAAAGAGAAACAATACCTAATATAAAATTATATATAATATTATTAACCGATACAGCTTTCGAATAAATTTGTTTAATTAAAACCCATAATTAAAAGAGGCCTTTTAGGTTTTTTAATAAACTTTTCCAACTTTTCACAATGTACTAACATGTAACCTGGTACGACGTACCATCTTCAAATTCGTTTCCTGTTCAACATTTTTTTTATATGAATACCGCACGAGAGTCCCAACTGCTCCCGACTGGAACCAGTGAGACTATGGGGTATCTCCAATTGGGGTATGTTGTGAGGCTGAAGGTAGTGGGGAGGGAAGGAGATAGGGAAGAGGAAGGTGGGGAAGTATCTGGCTATTCAGATCTGGTCACCAAACACGGCGAAAGCCAATTCAGGCAACGTTTCAATTCTGAATGGTTGTCTTACACCAGGGCGATACTGAGAGTATCTTCCAATCTGGAACGTTATTTGTATAATATTTTATGTTATATCAAAACAGAAGATACCCCTGACAATCTGTACTCAAATCAATCATCATCAAATATATCAATATCTATATCAATATACACACAAATGTACAATCTACACAACCGAAGTTTCAGGTGTACAAATATATCGAAGGAAGTCTTTAATTTATTTTTCTATTTTAATGAATCAATGAGTTTATTTTTATTAACGGCTTTAATGTATTGTATTTTCAGTAGTTTAATTATTTAATTACTATTAGAACCTAACACTTGACTGTGAATCTGATAAACTATGTAAATGTAATCCATGCAAGACAATTTGACAGTCCTAAAGTAACGAAACCTTCCTAGTTAAGACAATCAAAGCTTCCTTACAATGTTCCTTTTTTGATTTATCAAAAAAATAAATAAAGTAAACAGGTATTCAAGTATTTACTTCAAATCTTGAATTTAGAGGAAGTTTTGGTTTTGATTTATTAAGATAAAATTAGTGACATAGAGTCTGTCAAATAAGAGACACAATTTGTAGGCTGGCAACACCAATTTACCTGTCAAATATTCTTTTGAAGTGCAATGACATTGATGATACAGAACACTGTATACACATTTAAAATTACTTTTTTTTGTTCTTAAAAAAATCGAAGAAGCACTGTTGTTAAGTTACCTACTTAATGACATAAATTTGATTAAATTGTATTTTACAAAATGATTGGCTTTAATTTAATTTAATATGAATTTGAATTTAACAGTAGGTGGAAAGGAAGAATCATTTGATGAATCTGTATGATGACCTAGAAACACCAAATGGGGTGCAAAGAATTTACAAAATCGCAGCACACAGGAAAGAAAGGGCCAAATCAATTAGAACACCCAAATACATAGAAGACACTGACGGTGAGTTGATCACAGACGAAACCAAAATATGTCAAAGATGGAAAGATTATTATTCTACATTACTGAATGAAGAATTTCCGAGAAGAACTCAAGTGTCAGAGCAACCAGTGCAGGGGCCAGTTGAAGAAATCACTCAAACAGAAGTTCAAGTAGCCATATCACAAATGAAAGTGGGGAAAGCAGTGGGTCCAGACAATATTCCAGTTGAATTATGGAAAGAATGTGGTGAAGTAGGACATAAATGGCTGTGCACTCTGTACAATAAAGTACTGAATGGAGAACCAATGCCAGAAAACTTTAGGCAGAGTTACCTTCTTCCCTTTTACAAAAATAAAGGAGACTCTAGGAAGTGCGACAATTATAGAGGGATAAAGCTTATGTCTCACACCATGAAAATATATGAGAGAATTATCAACACACGAATAAGGAATATTGTAAAAATACACGACGATCAATGCGGTTTTGTGTCGGGAAAATCAACAATAGATGCTATTCAAACAGTTAGAATAATAGTTGAAAAACATCGAGATGCAAAAAAAGATTTGCACATGGTATTTATAGACTTGGAAAAAGCATTTGACAGGGTTCCCCGAAGCCTGATATGGGCGGCATTGAGAGCCCACAATGTACCAGAAGGATATGTGCTCTCCATACAAGATATGTATACAAACGTTGAAACTCAAGTAAGATGCACATCAGGGACATCACCAAAATTTCCAATTAAAGTGGGGGTACACCAAGGATCTGTCCTCAGCCCACTGCTATTCATAATGGTCATGAATTATCTAACAAGTCAAGAAATGAACAGTATTCTCAAGACTATGCTTTTTGCAGATGATGTAGTACTGATAGCAGATAATCATTGTGACTTACAGAATAGCCTGGAAAGATGGAGAAAGATCCTGGAGGATAATGGCCTAAAAATTAGCAGGAAAAAGACTGAATATTTGTATTTACCATTTGAAGACACAAACGCTGTAACTCCTTCGATGCAACTGGATGGAGTAACATTAGCCAACTGTGATTCATTTAAGTATCTGGGCTCACTAATCCACAGAGACGGAGGATGTGCAGCGGATGTCATCCATAGAATAGGTGTGGGATGGATTAAATTTAGATCCGTAACAGGAATATTGTGTGACTCCAAAATACTCATAAAACTGAAAGGAAAAATATACCAGACCATTGTAAGACCCGCAATAATGTATGGCTCCGAATGCTGGACTATGTACAACTCCTACACTAGGCAACTTGAAACAGCAGAAATGCGAATGCTTAGATGGTCGGCAGGAGTATCATTAAAAGATAAGATCAAAAGTTCACGCATTCGTGGTAGCCTGGGTGTCACAGACATAAATAGCAAGCTGGAAGAACGACAGTTGAGATGGTATGGACATATAAGACGGAGACCATGAGACCACACTGTGAGGCAGGCAATGTCTATGGAGCTTCATCGACAGTCATCCAAAGGAAGACCGAAGAACTCCTGGACGACTCAATGTTCCAAAATTCTTCGAAGAAACGGCCTGGATGAAGGCGATACCCAGAACAGAAGATATTACAACCTGAGAACGAGAAGAGCCGACCCCAACAGCCTACCTAGGCAATGAGTTGGGACAGCGCAAAGGAAGAAGAAGGAAAGGAAGAATCATTAACGGTGAGTTTAGTTACACTACTTTTAGATCTGAATGAGTTAAATAATATATTCAGATCTAAAATTAGAGACATGATCTGAAGCCTGGACAACGCTAGTAAGTACTTAAGCTAATATTAAATAAATGTGAGCAGTGAGCAATTGAATGAAAAAATATTTTTTTTCACTTTTATGCCTTTTTAATTTTTAATAAAAATGTTGATTACACAGCTTTAGATTATAACCATGATTATATTTTTAGTATTGCCATTTGTACAACAGTGGCGCCCTCCTATGTTTTCTACTCTTATTTGACAGACTTGTACATTTGAACGCAAGGTCTGCTGAAACCTAAAGAAGAAGGTAGCGCAACACGGCATTTTAACCCAAAAATAAATCATGATAATGCGTAATAATAATAATTTCAATTAACCATGAGATCTTAGAGAGAATAATTTTGTAGCAGAATTCGTATTCACCGAGCCGAGTAGATCCCTGTCACGGTCACGAGGTTATTAAAAATTTCCCCGGGAAAGTTATTTTGGCGTCGTGGCCCGAGCGGGGTGGGAGGGAGGGAGGGAGGGGGGGGGGGAGTAATAACGTATTCATTCCACCTTTAAATGTACCACCACCTAATTAAACAGAATGCCAACTTTTTAATATTTCTATTTTTGATGCTGAAAATTCGCTGTGAAATACCATTATTTTATATTTTACATTTTTTACACTCAATTTATTTGGGATCGTAACCGGTTTCAGCCTTTTAAGGCCATCTTCAGATTTACTCCATCTTACTGGTAATAACCAT
The DNA here is from genome assembly GCA_917880885.1 of Limnephilus marmoratus. Classification (NCBI taxonomy): domain Eukaryota; kingdom Metazoa; phylum Arthropoda; class Insecta; order Trichoptera; family Limnephilidae; genus Limnephilus; species Limnephilus marmoratus. The sequence goes on from OU862930.1 coordinate 2,131,313, forward strand.
ATAACTATAAAAAAACATTTTTCTTTTCTTTTTCTTTTTTTGTTACAGAATAAATTTTCTGGCATTTTTATTAATGTATATTTAATTTAAAAATTAAAATGAACATTATGATAATTTTTTTTTTTTTGCATTCTCACCAGCATTTGGTTCCTTAGAACGGGCAATCTGCCTAGCTAGGAACTAATATCGACCCACAAGACATAATAACACTTGTACACATTTTATAGTTATTTTTCAATGTTATTATTATGTTATTTTTGCCATACAAATGTATCAAATGTAATGTTATAAATCATTATCATCATTATCATTTCATCATCATTACATAGTATAAAATGAAGTCGCTCAAAATGGATGTGAAATTTCAAACTACGCAACGGATTTTCATACGGTTTTCAATAATAGATAGAGTGATTGAAGAGGAATGTTTGTATGTATAATACATGTAAATTATATTAGAGAAAATCCGAGAAATTCAAAGAAAACATATTTTTGTGCGATTTAAAACGGCTGGTGGGCCGTACTATATTCACTTTTGAAATTCGTTCTACGGAAGAAATTGGAAAATAGATGTCCTAGAGTAAGTAGGTATTTGATTTTCCCTTTTCAAATATTCAGTGTTGCATTGCAAGCATTGTATAATTAGTGGCGAGTTAATTAGTTTATATGTATAATACATGCTTCTTATAGTAGAGAAAAGCCGATAAATTCAAATATTCAATTCAGGCAGCAGGCAGCTGGCAAGCGGGTGATGTGGATTTTATAAAGGTTGGGTAATGGCGTTGTGTTTCGTTAGCCACACCAACGTGTGGCCGGGTCCGCTAGTGTTATATAAACCGTGGCCTAAGAAAGTGTAAGCGTAGTCTGAGGTGTGGGTAGGAATCTGGAGGTCAGAGTGTCCAAGAGTAACGGACGTAACGTAAGAGTTCATCCCTCCCACACATGTGCAAGGCGATGGGTCGGGAGAGTCCTAATGGATAGTTTAAAAGGTTTTCACAAACCACTCTCGATCCACCCGGCTATGCGTAAGTGGGCAGACGCATCCACCTTCAATACCTAGACAAACCGCACCCCATGAACCCGGGCACCCCTGCTAAGTCATTAAACGTACCGAACCACTTGGGGTGACATATGGTAGAGGTGATGGTTATCCAGCAAATGGTTCTTGGGGCGGGAAAAAATGTATGAGGGGTGGGTGGGAATCTGTAGGTAAGTGTATCCAGGAGTAATGGACGTATGTATCCATCCCTCCCGCTGGTGTGCAAGGCGATGGGTCGAGAGAATCCGGCTAGAGTAATCAACAGGTCTCCCTCAACCAGTCCCACCAAACCCGGCCCGTTACGCAGTAAGTGCATCCGCCGCCGAGACCTAGACAAACCTAACCCAACGAACCCGGGCACTCTTTCTAAGTCACGAAACGTAGTTAACCAATTGGTGTGACCGATGCAGGGATGTTGGTTATCCAATAAATGGTCCCTGGGGCGGAGATACCCATACCCGCCTCCTAAGTTAGGAGAAGGATTGAGCATGTCAGCATATCCGGGGGCGCACAGTAGTCCCCTTAGAGGAAACCAGCTGGACAAAAATATTTCAACAATGTTTTTATTTATGTACAAAATTGTACTCACAATATTGAAAACGGTCCATACTATTGGGTTCTCAATTTAAAATAATACGCGCGACACGTGACAAGGTTGTAAACAAGCACTTTGGATTTGCACGCTGTTCGGTCGTTAGTGGTGTTATTGGAAATCGGAGAGAAATTACGCCAAGAAGTTCATGGTAAGTCTTTCAAATATATTTAAGTATTTTATTATTTGTCTGTTGAACATTACTTTTATTATAATTAAGAAAAAAATTGAGGCGGGAATGAGTACCGCCGCCCCGGGAACCTTTATTGGATAACCAACACCTCTGCCATAGGTCGTCCTGGTGGTTCGCTACGTTTGGTGATTTAGCAGGGGTGCCCGAGTTCATGGGGTGAGGTTTGTATAGGTTTTGGAGAAGGATGACCAGGACACACTGAACCCCAGATTCCTACCCACCCCTTAAACCATTTTCCTTCCCAGAACTCTCCTCTCCTTCCTTTCCTTAAAAAAACCCTCCACACAGCATCCCCAAAGATGACACAGGCCCTGAGGGGAATTATTTTCCTCAGGGTCTCCTGTTTGGAGCTCGTGTAAAAAAATATCAACTAAAGATAATTACATACAGACACATATATATGAAAGAAATAAAAAAATGAGTGAAAGAGATAGCAATAGAATAGGCGATACCCTATTTTTTTTTTACATGAATACCCCACAAAAGTCCCAACTGCTCCCGTCTAGAGCCAGTGGGACTATGGCATCCCCAATTGGGGTATGTTGTGAGGCTGAAGGTAGTGGGGAGGGGAAGGAGATAGGGAAGAGGAAGGTGGGGAAGTACCTGGCTATTCAGATCTGGTCATCAAAACGAAACGGTCACGAAAGAGATACAAATAGAAAAGATGGAGACAAAATTATTAAAATTATTAAGTAGGGGGGAGGGAGAGGGGTTACCTGTTTTAGAAGAGGCTAACGGAATAAATTAAATATGGGATTATCAGTTAAATTGATTTGGCTATAAATAATGTTTTATTTTTTATTGACGGCTTTTTTGATTTCGGGGGCTTCGTTTAACCTAATACAAATTCCATTTTTATGCAATATTTTAGTCCCGGGAGGTTTTATCAAATGAATGGTTAGTTTCTAGTAGATGGTTCACGAATTCTGAAAAAATCTTAGATTAAACATCTTAGATGTTCTTTAATTCTTATGTTTACGTTCCGGGCCGTCTTTCCGATATAAAAAGCAGAACAATCTTTACAATTATGTTTGTATGGTATATCCTCGAGTGGCTAAATTTATCGTCAATATCTTTTAGGTTAATGAAGTATTTACCTTAGTTATTTATTTATTGTAAAAGGCGGGCTTTATTTCCGGAGGGAATTTTTTTACGCTTAAAGAAGAAAAGTTATTTGCAAACAGTACTCTACGCCATTGGAATTGGTGATTAATATTTATATTATTATTAGACTTATTAAAAAGAAATTTATTTGACGCTATTTGTTTCATTTTTTATTAAGAATATTGTCTACTAGTTTTGTCTCATACCCGTTCAGATTTGGGACCACTGCGCAGCGGGCCAAAGTGTCCTGCGGGGGTAGATAATGTGGATAAGCTATCAATAAACTGCTTTTGCACTCGAAAACAAGTGCGTCTATTTTTGCTGATCTGATGCCAAGTAATAAATTATTCTATTAAAGAGCGACATCTGCAGTGCGATTGTTAATGTTTTCTCGACATTGAAAATAGTTTTGGTCGATTTCTAAGCGTTTACTTTTAGCGATTTTAAAATTACGATTGACTAAAAAACTTACGTGAAATAAAAATACAAGGAATATATTTTTTTTTATTTCCAGATAACGGTTAGGTTTGCAAAAAAGCAACCAAAGGAGTTAGGATGGAGGTTGGAATAGATTTTTAATATATACGACGAAATTCGCCGAGGTAACTTTAAACGTGTCAATATCAAAGAAAGAGCAGTAAAGCTAACCTCATGTGTACTGCAGTAGAACAAAGTATTATGTGTGTTGTTCTGTAGGTGTATAAATTGCAGGAATTCGGTACAGTCCTATATTAAGTTTAGTATTTAAAATTATTCTAGGTTTATCATTGTTTATTTAGAAAATCTGTGTTTATTACATTTACAAGATTCTAGTCTAGAGTATTTCTGTTACTAAAGTTTGGTCTTGTTGTCGATGTAATCGCAATCAACCTCCTGAACAAAATCGATATTTTTCTGATCTGATATGTCAAAACACGACATTTATTTTAATTTATATTTTAAGTTAATACATTCATTGTGGGATCATTTACAGTACAGAAAGAGTACAAGTTGATAAATAAATAAAACTTGCAATACATATTTATCTTTACTACACACTCTCTTGCTTCAATAAAATGTTTGCTATATCCCATAATATACCTAAAAGTCCGTATCTACAAATTCATGTATCATAACACACTCTTAAAGTATCAGATAGTTTCACCGCAGAGGCAGGCAGAGAGGATGGACTGCCAAATAACGCAGTTTTCGCACTCATTCCATACTTAAACCTCTTAAGATATGGGTATCAAGACAAATTAAACTTGACTGTGCAGAATATAATGTAGGATACGATATACGAGTAGAGGGTGTGAAACTGTGAAGGGATGCACTTGACTTATTTTAACCAGTGATTCCTGACATTATTTGGATAAAAAAATGTTGATGAAATTTTGGTTTCCAATAACTTTTTTGGATGTTTCTTTTTTCTTTGAAACGTAATAAGGGAACGTACCCATACTACGTGACCAACTTTTTCCAAGTTTTAACCCCCCCCCGGTGACCAAAAACCTTAGCCCCCCGCCGCTCATTTGTACCAAGCTTGGTATTTTGCAGACCCCCCCCCGAACCGGTCACGTAGTATGTGTACGTTCCCCAAAACTAAAACTTCTTCCATGTCATCACTGGTCACTCAGCCAAGTAACTGTCAAACCCTTCATTTTTCCCCAATTGTTTGGTTAAAAGGCATAAATAAATTAGAGAAAAATAGATTGTTTTAGTAGTTTACTATACAGTATTTTATTGTGTAAATAGCGAGTACCCGGCATGCGTTTCAAGTTGCAATGCCACTTAAAGAAAGAAAATATTTGTGTTTTAATTGTGTACCCTTCCCCTCCCACGTTTCCCTTCCCCCTCCCACTCTTTATCACCTCCGTTCTCATACAGTAAATAGCGAGTACCCGGCATGCGTTGCAAGTTTCAAAGAAAGAAATTGTTTATATTTTTCATAATTATAATGTAATTAATTTATTGGGGGGGCTGGAATTCCAATAGTCCATGCGCTTGATAGCTGCAAGACGAGTTGTTATCTAGCCTCCTACATAGTTAGGTAAATTGAAATATGTACATATAAAACGATATTTTATTTAATTTATTGGGGGGCTAGAATTCCAATAATCCATGCGCTTGATAGCTGCAAGACGAGTTGTTATCTAGCCTCCTACATAGTTAGGTAAATTGAAATATGTACATATAAAACGATATTTTACTTAATTTATTGGGGGGCTAGAATTCCAATAATCCATGCGCTTGATAGCTGCAAGACGAGTTGTTATCTAGCCTCCTACATAGTTAGGTAAATTGAAATTTGTACATATAAAACGATATTTTATTTAATTTATTGGGGGGCTAGAATTCCAATAATCCATGCGCTTGATAGCTGCAAGACGAGTTGTTATCTAGCCTCCTACATGGTTGGGTAAATTGAAATATGTACATATAAAACGATATTTTATTTAATTTATTGGGGGGCTAGAATTCCAACAATCCATGCGCTTGATAGCTGCAAGACGAGTTGTTATCTAGCCTCCTACATGGTTGGGTAAATTGAAATATGTACATATAAAACGATATTTTATTTAATTTATTGGGGGGCTAGAATTCCAACAATCCATGCGCTTGATAGCTGCAAGACGAGTTGTTATCTAGCCTCCTACATAGTTAGGTAAATTGAAATATGTACATATAAAACGATATTTTATTTAATTTATTGGGGGGCTAGAATTCCAATAATCCATGCGCTTGATAGCTGCAAGACGAGTTGTTATCTAGCCTCCTACATGGTTGGGTAAATTGAAATATGTACATATAAAACGATATTTTATTTAATTTATTGGGGGGCTAGAATTCCAATAATCCATGCGCTTGATAGCTGCAAGACGAGTTGTTATCTAGCCTCCTACATAGTTAGGTAAATTGAAATATGTACATATAAAACGATATTTAATTTAATTTATTGGTGGGCTAAAATTCCAACAATCCATGCGCTTGATAGCTGCAAGACGAGTTGTTATCTAGCCTCCTACATGGTTGGGTAAATTGAAATATGTACATATAAAACGATATTTTATTTAATTTATTGGGGGGCTAGAATTCCAACAATCCATGCGCTTGATAGCTGCAAGACGAGTTGTTATCTAGCCTCCTACATGGTTGGGTAAATTGGAATATGTACATATAAAACGATATTTTATTTAATTTATTGGGGGGCTAGAATTCCAACAATTCATGCGCTTGATAGCTGCAACACGAGTTGTTATCTAGCCTCCTACATGGTTGGGTAAATTGAAATATGTACATATAAAACGATATTTTATTTAATTTATTGGGGGGCTAGAATTCCAACAATCCATGCGCTTGATAGCTGCAAGACGAGTTGTTATCTAGCCTCCTACATAGTTAGGTAAATTGAAATATGTACATATAAAACGATATTTTATTTAATTTATTGATGGGCTAGAATTCCAACAATCCATGCGCTTGATAGCTGCAAGACGAGTTGTTATCTAGCCTCCTACATGGTTGGGTAAATTGAAATATGTACATATAAAACGATATTTTATTTAATTTACTGGGGGGCTAGAATTCCAATAATCCATGCGCTTGATAGCTGCAAGACGAGTTGTTATCTAGCCTCCTACATAGTTAGGTAAATTGAAATATGTACATATAAAACGATATTTTATTTAATTTATTGGGGGGCTAGAATTCCAACAATCCATGCGCTTGATAGCTGCAAGACGAGTTGTTATCTAGCCTCCTACATGGTTGGGTAAATTGAAATATGTACATATAAAACGATATTTTATTTAATTTATTGGGGGGCTAGAATTCCAACAATCCATGCGCTTGATAGCTGCAAGACGAGTTGTTATCTAGCCTCCTACATAGTTAGGTAAATTGAAATATGTACATATAAAACGATATTTTATTTAATTTATTGGGGGGCTAGAATTCCAATAATCCATGCGCTTGATAGCTGCAAGACGAGTTGTTATCTAGCCTCCTACATAGTTAGGTAAATTGAAATATGTACATATAAAACGATATTTTATTTAATTTATTGGGGGGCTAGAATTCCAACAATCCATGCGCTTGATAGCTGCAAGACGAGTTGTTATCTAGCCTCCTACATGGTTGGGTAAATTGAAATATGTACATATAAAACGATATTTTATTTAATTTATTGGGGGGCTAGAATTCCAACAATCCATGCGCTTGATAGCTGCAAGACGAGTTGTTATCTAGCCTCCTACATAGTTAGGTAAATTGAAATATGTACATATAAAACGATATTTTATTTAATTTATTGGGGGGCTAGAATTCCAATAATCCATGCGCTTGATAGCTGCAAGACGAGTTGTTATCTAGCCTCCTACATGGTTGGGTAAATTGAAATATGTACATATAAAACGATATTTTATTTAATTTATTGGGGGGCTAGAATTCCAATAATCCATGCGCTTGATAGCTGCAAGACGAGTTGTTATCTAGCCTCCTACATAGTTAGGTAAATTGAAATATGTACATATAAAACGATATTTAATTTAATTTATTGGTGGGCTAAAATTCCAACAATCCATGCGCTTGATAGCTGCAAGACGAGTTGTTATCTAGCCTCCTACATGGTTGGGTAAATTGAAATATGTACATATAAAACGATATTTTATTTAATTTATTGGGGGGCTAGAATTCCAACAATCCATGCGCTTGATAGCTGCAAGACGAGTTGTTATCTAGCCTCCTACATGGTTGGGTAAATTGAAATATGTACATATAAAACGATATTTTATTTAATTTATTGGGGGGCTAGAATTCCAATAATCCATGCGCTTGATAGCTGCAAGACGAGTTGTTATCTAGCCTCCTACATAGTTAGGTAAATTGAAATATGTACATATAAAACGATATTTTATTTAATTTATTGGGGGGCTAGAATTCCAATAATCCATGCGCTTGATAGCTGCAAGACGAGTTGTTATCTAGCCTCCTACATAGTTAGGTAAATTGAAATATGTACATATAAAACGATATTTTATTTAATTTATTGGGGGGCTAGAATTCCAATAATCCATGCGCTTGATAGCTGCAAGACGAGTTGTTATCTAGCCTCCTACATGGTTGGGTAAATTGGAATATGTACATATAAAACGATATTTTATTTAATTTATTGGGGGGCTAGAATTCCAACAATTCATGCGCTTGATAGCTGCAAGACGAGTTGTTATCTAGCCTCCTACATGGTTGGGTAAATTGAAATATGTACATATAAAACGATATTTTATTTAATTTATTGGGGGGCTAGAATTCCAATAATCCATGCGCTTGATAGCTGCAAGACGAGTTGTTATCTAGCCTCCTACATAGTTAGGTAAATTGAAATATGTACATATAAAACGATATTTTATTTAATTTATTGGGGGGCTAGAATTCCAATAATCCATGCGCTTGATAGCTGCAAGACGAGTTGTTATCTAGCCTCCTACATGGTTGGGTAAATTGAAATATGTACATATAAAACGATATTTTATTTAATTTATTGGCGGGCTAGAATTCCAATAATCCATGCGCTTGATAGCTGCAAGACGAGTTGTTATCTAGCCTCCTACATAGTTAGGTAAATTGAAATATGTACATATAAAACGATATTTTATTTAATTTATTGGGGGGCTAGAATTCCAATAATCCATGCGCTTGATAGCTGCAAGACGAGTTGTTATCTAGCCTCCTACATGGTTGGGTAAATTGGAATATGTACATATAAAACGATATTTTATTTAATTTATTGGGGGGCTAGAATTCCAACAATTCATGCGCTTGATAGCTGCAAGACGAGTTGTTATCTAGCCTCCTACATGGTTGGGTAAATTGAAATATGTACATATAAAACGATATTTTATTTAATTTATTGGGGGGCTAGAATTCCAATAATCCATGCGCTTGATAGCTGCAAGACGAGTTGTTATCTAGCCTCCTACATAGTTAGGTAAATTGAAATATGTACATATAAAACGATATTTTATTTAATTTATTGGGGGGCTAGAATTCCAATAATCCATGCGCTTGATAGCTGCAAGACGAGTTGTTATCTAGCCTCCTACATGGTTGGGTAAATTGAAATATGTACATATAAAACGATATTTTATTTAATTTATTGGCGGGCTAGAATTCCAATAATCCATGCGCTTGATAGCTGCAAGACGAGTTGTTATCTAGCCTCCTACATAGTTAGGTAAATTGAAATATGTACATATAAAACGATATTTTATTTAATTTATTGGGGGGCTAAAATTCCAACAATCCATGCGCTTGATAGCTGCAAGACGAGTTGTTATCTAGCCTCCTACATGGTTGGGTAAATTGAAATATGTACATATAAAACGATATTTTATTTAATTTATTGGGGGGGCTAGAATTCCAACAATCCATGCGCTTGATAGCTGCAAGACGAGTTGTTATCTAGCCTCCTACATGGTTGGGTAAATTGAAATATGTACATATAAAACGATATTTAATTTAATTTATTGGGGGGCTAGAATTCCAATAATCCATGCGCTTGATAGCTGCAAGACGAGTTGTTATCTAGCCTCCTACATAGTTAGGTAAATTGAAATATGTACATATAAAACGATATTTTATTTAATTTATTGGGGGGCTAGAATTCCAATAATCCATGCGCTTGATAGCTGCAAGACGAGTTGTTATCTAGCCTCCTACATAGTTAGGTAAATTGAAATATGTACATATAAAACGATATTTTATTTAATTTATTGGGGGGCTAGAATTCCAACAATCCATGCGCTTGATAGCTGCAAGACGAGTTGTTATCTAGCCTCCTACATGGTTGGGTAAATTGAAATATGTACATATAAAACGATATTTTATTTAATTTATTGGGGGGCTAGAATTCCAACAATCCATGCGCTTGATAGCTGCAAGACGAGTTGTTATCTAGCCTCCTACATAGTTAGGTAAATTGAAATATGTACATATAAAACGATATTTTATTTAATTTATTGGGGGGCTAGAATTCCAATAATCCATGCGCTTGATAGCTGCAAGACGAGTTGTTATCTAGCCTCCTACATGGTTGGGTAAATTGAAATATGTACATATAAAACGATATTTTATTTAATTTATTGGGGGGCTAGAATTCCAATAATCCATGCGCTTGATAGCTGCAAGACGAGTTGTTATCTAGCCTCCTACATAGTTAGGTAAATTGAAATATGTACATATAAAACGATATTTAATTTAATTTATTGGTGGGCTAAAATTCCAACAATCCATGCGCTTGATAGCTGCAAGACGAGTTGTTATCTAGCCTCCTACATGGTTGGGTAAATTGAAATATGTACATATAAAACGATATTTTATTTAATTTATTGGGGGGCTAGAATTCCAACAATCCATGCGCTTGATAGCTGCAAGACGAGTTGTTATCTAGCCTCCTACATGGTTGGGTAAATTGAAATATGTACATATAAAACGATATTTTATTTAATTTATTGGGGGGCTAGAATTCCAATAATCCATGCGCTTGATAGCTGCAAGACGAGTTGTTATCTAGCCTCCTACATAGTTAGGTAAATTGAAATATGTACATATAAAACGATATTTTATTTAATTTATTGGGGGGCTAGAATTCCAATAATCCATGCGCTTGATAGCTGCAAGACGAGTTGTTATCTAGCCTCCTACATAGTTAGGTAAATTGAAATATGTACATATAAAACGATATTTTATTTAATTTATTGGGGGGCTAGAATTCCAATAATCCATGCGCTTGATAGCTGCAAGACGAGTTGTTATCTAGCCTCCTACATGGTTGGGTAAATTGGAATATGTACATATAAAACGATATTTTATTTAATTTATTGGGGGGCTAGAATTCCAACAATTCATGCGCTTGATAGCTGCAAGACGAGTTGTTATCTAGCCTCCTACATGGTTGGGTAAATTGAAATATGTACATATAAAACGATATTTTATTTAATTTATTGGGGGGCTAGAATTCCAATAATCCATGCGCTTGATAGCTGCAAGACGAGTTGTTATCTAGCCTCCTACATAGTTAGGTAAATTGAAATATGTACATATAAAACGATATTTTATTTAATTTATTGGGGGGCTAGAATTCCAATAATCCATGCGCTTGATAGCTGCAAGACGAGTTGTTATCTAGCCTCCTACATGGTTGGGTAAATTGAAATATGTACATATAAAACGATATTTTATTTAATTTATTGGCGGGCTAGAATTCCAATAATCCATGCGCTTGATAGCTGCAAGACGAGTTGTTATCTAGCCTCCTACATAGTTAGGTAAATTGAAATATGTACATATAAAACGATATTTTATTTAATTTATTGGGGGGCTAAAATTCCAACAATCCATGCGCTTGATAGCTGCAAGACGAGTTGTTATCTAGCCTCCTACATGGTTGGGTAAATTGAAATATGTACATATAAAACGATATTTTATTTAATTTATTGGGGGGGCTAGAATTCCAACAATCCATGCGCTTGATAGCTGCAAGACGAGTTGTTATCTAGCCTCCTACATGGTTGGGTAAATTGAAATATGTACATATAAAACGATATTTAATTTAATTTATTGGGGGGCTAGAATTCCAATAATCCATGCGCTTGATAGCTGCAAGACGAGTTGTTATCTAGCCTCTTACATAGTTAAGTAAATTCTAAAGTAAAATTCATGCTAATTTGTACAGCGCTCTTGAGGCGATTTTTCGCAAAAACAGCGCTATATACGTTGTCCAAATGTATTATTTTTATTTTATTATTATTATAATCAGATTCATAGTAAAGATTAGTGGAAAGTAGTGATTAAGCATTAAAAAAGTCACCGGGGACAAAAATTTCATTAACATTTTTTACTCCAAATAATATCAGGAATCACTGGTTAAAGTAGGTCAAGTATGTTCCTTAACACCCTGTATAATAAGATAGAGCAATTTGTACAGCGCCCTTGAGATGATTTTTAAAAAAAAGGTGCTATTCAAACTATAAAATTATTTGTATTATTGTTATTATGATTTTTTTTATCAAATTTGGGTTTTGCTGTTTCGATATATTTAAATATGTTGTTCACAGGTCTCTGAGATCTTCTGGGAAACGGTTGCAAAATGAACACTATATGAAATACATAAATAAAAATAAAAACAATATTGCATACTTCAATCCACTGTCTCGAATGTGTCGTCTGTTTAATTCCATTGAATGTAACCATATAGACATCTATGCAAATAGTCTCGCTAACTTTAAAAAGCAAATTTACAATAGACTAACCTAATAAGTAATTGAGAATTGAAAATACTTATATTTGATCTTGAACTTGAATGTGATTGGCTGTTTCTTACTCTATTTGTACTTTACTTTTTTTGTTTTTTTGTTTTTGTACATCGTATATCGATCTTTTTTACCTGTGTCATCTCTATATTTTATCATCACTATTTTTGTTATCTGTTTTTACCTCTGTTTATATTATGTTATTTCTAACATCTGTTAACTTCTATGTATACATAGCGAAAAACAATTATTAAACTGTGCATTCTGTGAACATTTTTAAGTGGACTATTAACATCTATGCTTTTTACAATGCTAATCTAATGACTTTTTTTATGGTTATACTCTGTAAATGTTCCAAAACAATAAATAAATAAATAAAATACATTCGATGTCAACTGTTATTTGTTCGTTAGCGATTTGCAGTTGTCCTTGGGAACGAAGAGAAGTTACAGAAAGTTATCCTATCAATCCTTATCGATGGATCATGCTAGGACTCCTGGTCTTAAAAGCGGATTTGCCTGTCTACCAACTGCGAGGTGGGCTGGATCAGATCAGGCCACTTTAAGAAGACCCTTTGACCTCTTCTCTCCAGCTGGTCTGTACCGTAGCGGGAGTGTAGGATTCACACGTCAAAAAGACTTCACAATTTGGGAGGCGGGTATGTGTACCGTCGCCCCGGGAACCATTTATTGGATAACCAACACCTCTGCCTTTGGTCACCCCATGTGGTTCGCCACGTTTGGCGACTTAGCATGGCTATAGGTTTGTCAGGGTCTTGGCGGCGGATGCGTCTGTCCACCAGCTGCATGGTAGGCCAGATCAGGAGAGAATGGTTGAGGGAGTCCTTTGACTTCTCGGAACATCGCCTTGCACCGCAGTGGGAGGATTGGATTCACACGTCCATTACTCCTGGACACACTAAACCCCATTTTCCTACCCATTCTTAATATGCCTTTCCTTCCCAGAACTTTCTCTCTTTCTTATCCTTAAAAAGACTCTCCACACAGCATCGCCAAATACGAAATAGGCCCTAAGGGAAATTATTTTCCTCAAGGCCTCCTGTGTGGGGTTAACGTTAAAAAATTACAAGTCTGCAGTTTACACGCGGTTGGAGTGAAACCTTCAGAAAACTAAAGTAGTCAAGAGTGGGGAGGCTATGAAGCACGAAGCACCGCACAAAGAGAAGACCGATTATTCTAACTCATTCAAATCACAACGGTGCTGATGTTTTCGCTTCAAAGGGACAAACACATACATCTATAGGATTTATCCTGCGACAGAATGAGATAGAATAATCGGTCTCCTCTTTTGTGTGGTGCTTCGTAGCCTTCCCATTCTTGTCTACCACAGTTTTCTGAAGGTTTCACTTCTACCGCGTGCATGTATGCTTGTAACGGCTTGCTAGTTGAGGAAAATGGGTCAAATGTGAAATAGCAAGCTGGTATCAAAATAAAACTAATAAAATTGTGTTGATTTATTTATTTGCTTGCAATATTATTAATAACCTTTGGTACTATTTTTCTCGCACATGAATAAAAATCTATTATTTCCATTACATGCTGTAGAAGCCAGCACGAAGAGTCCGCGCTTGGCGCCCGATTTCTGGTGGAGAATCACGCAGGGAACATCAGCGACTGGATGCCCGGGGTGCCAGTCACTGTAGCCCGCCTCCGAGAGGGTGTCACCTGCAACAATACTATTGTTAAAGTCCTAAAGAACAATACGAACAAGAGCGAAATGTGAAAAAAGCAAGTAATCAACAATTAATTAATAATTAGCAACAACACAAAGCACGGGGCGAACCAACCGTCTCACAAATATAAGTCGTCTGCTACGTTTAGTTACTTAGCAGGGGTGCCGGGTTCATGGGGTGAGATTGTTCGGATCTTGGCAGTGAATGCGTACGTCCACTAGCTGCATGGCAGGCCGGATCAGGAGAGAATGGTTTAGGGGGTCCCTTTGACTTCTCCAGCCGTACTCCCTCGGAACATCGCCTTGCACCGCAGAGGGAGGGATGGATTCATACGTCCGTCACTTCTGGACACACCAACCCGCAGATTCCTACCCACCGAGAACTTACATCCCCTTTTCTCGTAAAAATTCCATACATTGAGCATCCCCAAAGATGACATAGGCCCTGAGGGGAATTATTTTTCTCAGGGCCTCCTGTGTGGAGCGAATGTAAAAAAATGTTTATAATAAATAAATAAATATTTTTTTAATATTAGCTCTATACAGGAGGACCTGAAGAAAACAATTGAGGATGCTGTGTGGATGGTCGTTTTAGGGAAAGGAAGGAGAGGAAGTTCTGGGAAGAAAAAAGATATATGGGGTGAGTAGGACTCGGAAGGTCTATGTGTCGCGAGGAGCGACGGAATGTATGAATCCAGCCCTCCCATTGCGGTACAAGGCGATGGGTCGAGAGAGTCCGACTGGAGAGGAAAAATATCTCCATCAACCAGCCTCTCCCGATCCGGCCCACCACACACCACGCAAGACCGAGACGAAGCTCTTCACATGAACCCGGGAACCCCTGCTAAGTTACCAAACGTAGCAAACCACTTTAGGTAACCTATGGCAGGAGTGTTGGTTTTCCAATAAATAGTTCCCGGGGCGGCGGTATCCGTACTCGCCTAACAAATTGAATTTAGACATTACTTAGGTTTTTCACTGTTAAAGTATTACCGTTATTTATTTTTGGGGTTTAATGCCGCGTTGCGAGGTAGGCAGGTTCTACGCTAATTGATATCTGATGTATTTACACGGCATAACAACCTCAAAAATAAATTACGATTATGTTTATGTATTTATTGGTTTTGTAACCAGTGTTGCCAACTCAATTTTTAATCTAGATATCACCCGGGTTACTACGGATCATCAAAAAGAAGAAATTTCTGAGCAACGAAACCGGTAAGTATTTATTTTATTAATTATTATTTTAAGTTAAGAGTTCCGCATAAAAAAAAACAAAATATCTGAAAGAGGAACTAAGATTTATTTTAAAACTGATGTCCTCGGTTTATAGCCGAGTTGGCAACACTGGTCGTAAAATACCATTTATAGTACACGCCAAACTTTAATGCCGACTTGAACTTGGTACAATCCATTCTCGCGCAGGTATAAGACTTTACCATTGGCTGCAAGCGAAAGAGAAAGATGCGTAAAATACACGTGCGACAGAGAAAGCATCAGCGAGGAGGCATGCCTCTTTTCTGATCTAATTTATTTTCTTAGCCCCACACGGGAGGCCCAGGGGAAAACAATTCCCCTCAGGGTCTACGTTATACAGAAAGGAAGGAGAGGATGTTCTGGGAAGGAAAAAGGTATGAGGGGTGGGTAGGAATCTGAGGGTCAATGTGTCCAGGAGTGACGGGCGAATGAATCTATCCCTCCCACTGCGGTGCGAGGCCATGTTTCGAGAGAGTCCTGCTGTAAAAGTCAAAAGATCTCCTTCAACCAGTCTCTTCTGATCCAGTTGGTGGGCAGACATCTGCCGCCAAGATCCGGACAAATCTCGCCCCATGAACCTGGGCACCCCTGCTAAGTCACCAAACATAGCGAAACACTTAGGGTGACCTAAGGGAGAGGTGTTGGTTATCCATCAAATGGTTCCCGGGGCGGCGGTACACACCCGGATCCCAAATTATACTCGCCTATTGCGATGATTTCTAGCAATGTTTAAGAAAGTGAATACTTTAACAATGAGTTAAAATTAAAATTTGAAAGTGTTGTTTTACCATCGATTGTTCTATATTCTGGTTTAGTCACCAAGTTGGTAATGCCCACCATGAATAAGTCCTTACGAAAGTCGCCTGACGTTGCATCTGCATACTGTAAGAATATATCTGCGAGAAGTTGGACTTCCTCGGCGCTGTTCGGGATGACGAGGTTTGCATGTTCTGCTGCACACACTTTGTAAGCTTCTCTCCAGCTGGTGGGGGAGGTGGTGGTGTGTAGTTTATAACAGCTCCCTGGCATCGATGGGTAATGCTTATATCCTGCAACAGATAATCCACATTGGCTATTAAAGCGACGAATCTGTATTCCACAAGCACAAGTAGCTGCGAAAGTGCGTGATGAAGTTTATTCTTCATCTCCCACTGAGCTGTTTGGATTCCAAAAATGCAATCGGCCGGCGTGGTCCGGGGGTAAGGCTCTTGAGTCGCAATCCGAAGGTCGCGGGATTGAATCACCACCTCCTAGATCTCGAATCAATTAAATCAAATACATTTTATTTAATTAAATGAAGACAATATTATCGAAACTCAATCGAAAATCTGGAAACAGAAAAATCAGAAAAATATATTTGCACCTCCCAGGACCTTTCGCTTTCCGGGCAAATGCGCTGACCACTGCGCCAAGGTGTCGATATCCGATTCGGTTATTTTTAACTGTACCATACTTCGACTAAGAACCACCCACATTATCTCCATTTTCTTAACCCATATTTTATCGGCTGCTATCTTTATGTATGATTGCAAGATCAAACCCGAACTAAATGTGATCTAGATGGTGTCTGGATAAATCTTTATCCATTTTATTTAATATGCGACATCTACTGACTTTTTTACAAGTCTAGAAAGAATATTTTTTTTCACCTCTGATATTTGCACCTCTGGGACTCGAACACAGGCAAATATCTTTTTCAGACTTACGTTTTCAGATTTTCGATTGAGTTTCGCTAATTTGTTTTCATTTAATTAAATATTACAATTTGAGGTTTTAACTCCTAAAGTAAAAGAAACAAAATGATTAATTTGTTATTTCACAGTTAATTAATTTAAAATAATATATAGTATATTTGCGGCACATTTCAGAGTGGAAGATACTCTCAGTATCGCCCTGGTGTGAGACCACCATTCTGAATTGAAACATTGCTTGAAATGGCTTTAGCTGTGTTTTGTGACCAGATCTGAATAGCCAGGTACTTCCTCAGCTTCCTCTTTCCCATCTCCTCCCCTCCCCACTACCTTCAGCCCTACAACATACCCCAACTGGGAATGCCATAGTGTCACTGGTTCCAGACGGGAGACGCTGAGGCTCTTGTGAGGTTCTGTACATTAAAAAAACAAGCACACACGTGTTTAGTCTGCTAACTACTGACAGAGCACGTTCAGAGGCTGGATTCTCCAAACGCTAACAAGAGTTCTGCGTTATGCGTCATCTGCAAATGAAAACTTACCCTTCGTCTCGATGAACTTTGTCGAATGTTTCATTTATAGTGTTCTCGAATGTCGAAGGGTTGTAGCGCGTTGAAGTGATAATTATATTGGCAGCCCTGTGAATATTGTCTACAATGTTAATAACGTTTCTATGGTGTGAATTTGAAATTACGACGGCACTCTGATTAAAATGGCTGTCGGGTATATTACTCAAACCGAAAAAAGTTGGTTACCCATGGAAAAGAAATATTGCTGCTATGTCTGCAAAACAACATTGCAATAAAATAATTAGGAAGTTAATATCCGTGGAAAATTATCTACCGTCAGGCGAAACGTTCTTGTTGGTCTCAAAGCATCGGTTTCAGTTAGTTCTATATTATGTACTGCAGCCAACATCGCCGGTAAATCAGCCATTATATGGAACCTTGAAAATACTTTCCTTTTTTTCGTAGGTTAGGATCAATGTACTAGATTTTGACAGTTTTGTCAGTGTTCACTGATTCGACCCACTCGTCGTTCGAGTGTAATGACTTATGATGTTAATGACGAGACTCGGGAAACAAAGTCGACCAAAATGTACTTTCGACTGGAGAAATGAGCCCCAGACAAGCCGCGCGTCCCTCACCTCGTCCCTCTCACCAACTCACACGCCTGCCACTGGCATACGAAAATCAAATTCCGTTATGGAAATTAGGCTTCCATCTGCCCGAGGTACTTACGGGGTTTTGGAAGCAGAAGTAGTTTCGTAGTCCAGTGGCTAAGACTCTTGACTCACATTCCGGAGGTCGCGGGTTCGAACCCGGCATGCGCAAATAAATTTTATTTGATTAATTTGTGTTATTTCACAATTAATTCATTTAATAATATATAGTATATTTGCGGCATGTTCCATAGTGGAAGATACTATTAGTATCGCCCTGGTGTAAGACCACCATTCAGAATTGAAACGTCGCTTGAAAATGGCTTTAGCCGTGTTTAGTGACCAGATCTGAATAGCCAGGTACTTCCCAACCTTCCTCTTCCCCACCTCCTTCCCCTCCCCACTACCTTCACCTCACAACATACCCCAATTGGGGATGCCATAGTCTCACTGGCTCCAGACGGGAGCAGTTGAGATTCTTGTGCGGTATTCACTGTAAAAAAAAAAAAAAAAAAAAAAAAAGAAGACATCGCCAAACACCCAATGACAACATTGTTTAACATCGGTACAGCGACTGGACTAAAGTGTTTATAACAAGGTGAAACACGGGAAGTTGCAAAATGGGCCATGATAAATGATGTCGGTATTTTGAATTACAAGATAAAGTAGATGTTTATTCATACCTGTACATGCTTTGGGAGCGACGGGGTTCTCCTTCGGATTTAAAATGTTCTGCTCGCACATGAACAAGAGTTTGTTTGAAGAACATGGTACATCGTTCAGCTGGAAGGACCCGCGCGGGGAGTCCTTGTGCTGCGAGAGCACACCGCATTGATCTGTTCCGTTAGAGGGACTCCCGGGGCCCCAGTCACTGTAGCCTGCCTCCAAGAGAGGCCTCCCTGAAAATAAAGATGTTAGCACTTGTATTAAAGATGAAATCAAGTTAGGCAGAGGAAACACTTGGACATTATTTAGTTTTGGTTACAACACGCACAACTATGTTCCATTTCTCAATGACGGAAGAGCGCGATCATTTTCGTAGCGAAAAACCATTTTGATGTTTGTTGCTTTTTTTCAGAAGGTTAAGAAAATGGTTCCTGTGTTTACATTTCACTCCCAAAAAATTGTAGAGCGATATTCGATAAAGAGGTTGATAAAGGCAAATCACGTTAAGCGGACACATTTGAATCATTTGTGAAAACCGGTAGAACGCATAAAAAGTTTAAAAACAAAATCGACTAATTTTCTACCTTGGACCACCCGCTCGCAGTCAAAGATACCTATTGGGCAAGGTTCATAGAAAATGCATTTATAAAGGTTAGCTCATCAAGAGGTTAGAACGGTGATTGGCTTCGTGACGTAGCTTGCAGTCCATGTTTCACTTAGAGATTTAAATTAACTGCAATACAACTGGCAGTGGTTTACTTCAAGCTACGTTAAGCATTCGAATTTTCGAAAGCGGCCCGATATGTTTTCTTTCGAAAAAGGCCCGTATGAGTTAACCTCACTAAACGTATTTTCTACAGACCTTGCCTACTGGGTGCATAGCGATGTTTATCAAATTCCGATTAAATTTAGACAATGTCAATAAATATTAATTTTTATAAATAAAAAGAAGATGAAAGAAGTTCTTCGGTTTTATTTGGAATCCATCCAGTACACCACTGAATTTCATTGAAATGGTACCTCTACATTAATTTATTAAAAACCAAAAAATATTGTTATCCTCACCGTCGATTGTCATGTACTGCTCTTTAATGATCAAATTATTAATTCCCACCATAAAGCTTTCATTGACACAGTCACATTGCTGTGATGTAGTAGCAAGGGTATATTCCATGAATATGTCAGAGCTGAGTTTGGCTTCCTTGGCGCTGTTTAAGACAATGAGGTGAGCTTGTTCGGCTGCACACACTTTGTAGGCGTCTATCCAGGATGTAGCGGTGGTGTGAAGTTTGTAACAGCTGCGTGGCATCGAAGGATACTTTTTATATCCTGTAACAAAAAGTAAAAGAAACGGTAGTTTGACAGTATAGGCAGGAACGTTGCAATTAAGAGATTTTCTCAATTTCAGTTTAAAAACCACTTAAAAACATTTAAGTAGTCCGTGATATTTGAGAATAAAAGCAATCAGTTTCAAACTCTCAAACTTCTGTCAAATAATGTCTTCTTCAGGGAAGAAGGAAAATCCTTTGGTGTCATAATTCATGGTATTATTATTTTCTAGTGAATAGTTCCCCTGGTTTAGTTTAGAGACTTATGAATAAAGTGATTATTGTTACCGATACAAGTTTACGTCATAGAACAAAATTCTAATTAAAAAGTAAGTACTAAGTACTTTTCTACAATTTGCTCTAAAATGAGTTAGTTCTAACTTGTTAACTTTTAAGGTATTCATACCTGAATGACAAGTATTACTGTACTTAGTATACACTGGGTTGCTGAGACCGCTCTTATCGTGTGAAATCTTCCTCTCACACATAAATAAGAGCCGTGAATCACAGGATTTTTGGTTCAGCTTTCCACCCAAGCCCACCATCAGAGTGCCACAGTGTTTATTGTTATTCATGTTGTCCGGTTGTCCATCCTGCCATTCGCCATATCCCACTTTCTCTAGCTTCTGACCTATAATACCAACAGAAAACTTGAAACATAAACGTTTTTCAAATAACTCTTGCTCCTGTGGAGATCAACAGGCTGTTATCAATTGCATGGCGTCCTGAAAGGACTGCGACAATTTGTAACACGGAAAGAATGATACAGGTACAGTTAACCTATAACTCAGATTCCAAAACGATTCCCACCTCATACCCTCCCTCCTTCAACCTTCAACCCGGGTTGAACCTTCGCCAAGATTCATACTTTAGTTTTATTTGAAAAACATTCCATTAGATTCCTACAAATGTCAGGGCATCCCCTGTGGTGTTTATAATGCTGATTAAAATATTAAAATATTAACATTAAAGAATGTCTTGAGTTATATTTTCAAAAAATTGTTAACAATATTTGATTATGTAGTAACTTGTTAATATATTGGAAGAGGCGACTTTAGCAAACCAAGCCACATTCTTAACACGCGGCTTGGAATGAAAAAAAAATTTCGATGGTCAACTTTGTTTGGGAGAGATCGCCCACAGAGGAAATGGACTAAATATTCTTCCGGGAAGAACTGACGGCTTCTAATGGATGAGGATGTAAATAGATGATTTACCGTGAATATTGGATTGGCAACAATGTAATAAAATTGAGGCTTAAGTTGACAAGGCTCAAGAAATAAAGATGATTAATCATTAACATACACTTTACACGATAACATGATTATATGCATTTAAACACCATACATACTTACTACGGTAAGCAATCCATTGGTTACGAGGGAGATATTTAAATCATTTTCTGAATGGAATGAGGGTAGATTGAAAAAAAAGATTAATTTTTAATCATTATCAACGAAATAATAAAAGTTAATAAAAAAGTATTTTTAAAAAATACTCCAATCCTTTTCTAGAATAAAACCTTAAAAAAAAATCATGCCGATAATTACTACTAAACATAATAAAATTTAATGAGGTGTGCTAAGTAAATTTTGGAGCATACCGTCGATTGTCTCATATTGCCCTGGGAGAATCAAGTTATGAAACCCAAGCCAAATATTATTCCTGTCAAAGTTGGTATCCAGTGAGCTGCCAGCGTGTTCATTAAATAAGTCCAAGCAGTGTTGAGCCTCCTCGGCGCTGTTAAGGACCACGAGATGAGCTTGTTCGGCCGAACAGACTTCATAAGCGTCGTACCAGGTCCTTGGGATGCGGTGGAACTTGATACAATGATCGTCTAGTGTTTTAGACTTTTTGTATTCTGGAAAAAAATTAAGTGTGATAAAGAAATATTTTAAACCACACAAAGAAAATTAATCTGTGTAATTGCTTGTCGTGAAGGTTTACCCGATCAATTTGTATCTACATAAACTATACTACCAGACAGCAGACGTAAACTTTATGGTGTTTTTTCTTTTATGCAAAATTATCAAGCATTAATTGTTACAGCAAATATTTTATCCCAAATTAACATTAATTAACGACACCAAGAAAATTCTTATTACACGAAGGCATGATATTTCTCTCCTATACGGCAAACATAAAGAAATTATAACACAATTCGCTAAAATATATGCTCTAATGATGAAGACATTTTAACGACCAAATTAAACACAAAAAACCTAACATCCATTAATTGTATCAAGGTGATAACGTGATATCGATATATTCAAAGTATATATAAAAACAGTTAAAAACCAAATCCGTGTGTCGTTAACACAGGCGCTATTAGAAAATTACCCATCATTTTTGTCATTTATTTTTTGTTTTTATTTAATTTAATTTCTAAACATTCGTGTTTGTAAATTTTGGGCATCATGCCTGTTTTACACACTTAAATTAAAAAAAAATATAACAAATAAAATAAATAAGTACATTGGAGTTGGAGTTGTACGATAAGGTTTACAAACAATTATAAAATTGTTCATTAAATAAATTAAATGCGAACGGATTGTTTAAAAGAATGGGAACATTCATAAAAAAATTGAAGTTTATTTTTACATTCTGTGTAAGTCCCATTCGAATCCTGTTGTTATATTCAGTTGCTTCTTAAAACTGAAATAATCACAGAACTTGAATAGAACTGGCGCAGAACCCGAAATTAACTTAAAATATTTGATGAATTGTTAAATTTTTTTGAAACACAAGAAGGCATCGAGGAAAACAATTTCCCTAGGGGCCTATGTCATCTTTGAGGATGCTTTGTGGAGAGTTTTTTAAGGTAAAGGAAGGAGAAGATGATATGGGAAGGAAAAAGTTATGAGAGGTTAGTAGGAATCTGGGGGTCAGTGTCGCCAAGAGTGTCGGACGTATGAATCTATTCCTCACACTGCGGTGCAAGGCGAAGGGTCGGGAGAATCCGGTTGGAGAGGTCAAAGGCCTCCCTCAATCAGTCTCTTCCGATCCAGCCAGCCATGCAGTGGTTGGGCAAACGTATCCGCCACCAAGACTTAGACAAACCTCATCCCATAAACCCGGACACCACTGCTAAGCCACCAAACGTAGCGAACCACTTGGGGTGACCTGTGGCAGCGGTGTTGGTTGTCCAATAAATGGTTCCCGGGGCGGTGGTACCCATACCCGCCTCCCATTTGAATGCATTATACCTATGATTATAATCTCGTTGAATTTAATGTTTCAAAGACCCAATTTTGTCTGATTACGTCTAAAAGGGATCGAAATGAAAATCTTGTCTCTTTCAACGGAAGCAAACTTCCGAACAGGCCCTCCATTGATATGCTTGGTGCAACCCTAAGTGACCAGCTCAGGTATAGGGGCTCCATCGAAGCCAGAGTAAAGTTTGCCTCCCAAAAACTGGGCGTACTGTACAGGGCCCTCAGATACTTTAATAGTACACAACTGCTAACCTTGTACAAATCACAAGTGTGCCCCACGGTTGAATTTGGCAGCCACCTCTGGTCTGGAGCTCCAACATACCTGAAAAATACCCTCGACTCTGTGCAGAAACGGGTGGTCCGTTTGATAGATTCTCCCATCTTAACAGACGGATCCTGCCTACAACATGGGTCTCTTCAAGACCAATGTTCATTCCTTCCTCTCCTCAAAAAGATCCTCCACACAGCATCCCAGATGACATAGGCCCTGAGGGAAATTATTTTCCTCAGGGCCTCTTGTGTGGAGTTAATGTAAAAAAAATATATATATGATGTATGCCGTTTTGTTATTTGAGCAAAATTCATACAACATTTTAAAATTCCAGTGAGGTATGAGGAAACCAGATGCTTATAATATCGAATGTGGTTGTTCTAGTCGAATGATTACTATATCATTGGTAAAATAGTTCCAAGAATTGTCGCTTATTTCTTAGCTCCCTATTTATAAAAATAATAACATTGAAAAAGTGTGCAAATTAAAACGAATTCGTTGCTGAGGTGCAGTATTTTTCTCGGACTATCGCCCGGTGTGTTTGTCTTCCCGGTATTCTACCGGGAAATGCTCAAATAGTGAATTTAATAAAAAAATTGACACTTAGTGAAGCTAGGATATTTTTCCCTAGTAAAGTTTTGACAACTCATAATAAAAGTGTTTAACTAACTGAAATTTCTGTGTACATTTATAAAACTCGGTGTAGGATTTATCCTTATGTGTCTGTTTTACCGAAACTCAAACGGAAAATGTTTAAAAAAGGATTTAAAAGTGATCTCAAAGTTATATGTCTTCCCTTTATATGCCAGTTCAAGTGAATAATAACAATAAAAATATACATCAATTATTGAAACAACTAGCATTAAGTGAATTGCAAACGACTTTAAATGCTAATTAAACATAATCAGTGTTTTTGAGTTGTGAAATAAAAACAGTTAAAATACATTTCATTGACAATTTTCGATATTGACATCTTAATATAGGTCATAAATCTCTATTGCACCTACCTGTGAACTGGCGTAGTTGGTAGAGTGGTGTCAATCGCCCGTGTTTTAGTCATTTACTGAGGTGAACGGTTCGATCCCCAGACAAACAATATTATATTTTTTATATATATACATTTTTTTTTCTTTTTTTTTAATGTTTTTTAATTAAAAAGATTTTTGTCGCAGTAATTTTTTAATTATATTTAAATTAATCATCTCATTTTAAAATAATAACTGGAAAAAAGTGTATGTGTTTTAAAAAAAATAAAATAAAAATTCGTACGTAATGCATCGCCAGAAAAAACGCCCGCTGGACCTAACGATGTCTCCTAATATGGAAGATGGAGGAAGGTGCGTTCTTGTTGAGTACTTAGAAGAGGACGACCACGATACGTCTTCTCATTGCTCGGACAGCAAAGAAACAAAATTTCTAAGTGTTTCTGGAGTTGACGTGCTTAATGAAGCGCAAGCTCATCTGACTGCTCTTCAAGAAGTCTTGGCTGAGAAACAATCGAAGGTCTCCAAGGATCAGCAACTTAAGATATCCAGAAATGTCTCTGAAGTTTTCAGAGCCGTTTCTCAATTGTTGTTGGAGCGCGAGACGATGCGTGCTGATTTGGCGACAGTAACTGCTCAATTAAAAATGGCGGAAATCAAAATACGCCATGAAAAAGAGGACAAAAGGCACTTGGAGCAAAAAATCATCCAGCTAGAGTCTGACCTAGGACCCGTGATGAGAAGAGTAGCCGTGGCAACGGAGGCTAGCTTGTCATTTGCGGATATAGTGCGAAAACAAAATGTGTCAAATGTCGATCACCAACCCCCACCGATTACCCAATCTGGACATCGCGTCGGAGCGCCAAGGCCAGCCATCTGCATCTTTCCAACAGATGCAGATGCCACCAAGGACAGCGATGGAACAAAACAAATGATCCAAGATATAATTCGGCCATCCGAGCTAGGCGTTCGAATAACCGGGATTCGCAAAATTAGGAACAAAGGTGTCCTCTTAAACACGGCAACCACAAGTGAGCAAGAGAAGTTATTAAAAGCACCATGCTTTGCACTCAACTCAAGCACACTTAAGGCTCGACTTCCTACAAAGAGACTCCCAAGGTTAATATTTTTTAACGTACTGCGGGACCTTAACGACGCTGAATTCTTGAGGATCGCCCTCACGAGCGTTCCCAATATACAGGACATCGAGGGAGCAATAACAACCTGTAAGCTGAGTCACCTGGCCGGCGCTCGAAACGGAACCACCTGTCATCGCGTATATGAGATGCCCGCTACATTACGTAAACTGCTGGTGGAACAGGAGAAGGTATTCGTCAACTGGACCGTGTGCCGTGTCAGAGACTTCACTGGACTCACCGTATGTACTAAGTGCCAA
This sequence comes from Limnephilus marmoratus, assembly GCA_917880885.1. NCBI lineage: Eukaryota > Metazoa > Arthropoda > Insecta > Trichoptera > Limnephilidae > Limnephilus > Limnephilus marmoratus. The sequence goes on from OU862930.1 coordinate 2,157,189, forward strand.
ATGATTGGACACTCTTACAAATACTGCAGAGACACTCTTAGATGTGGACACTGTGCTGAAGAGAACCATGCTACCGAATCCTGTCCTAATACTGCGGCCAAACCAGTCTGCGCTACGTGCGCTAGATTTGGAAAGCCCGCTGCGCATTCGACTGGAGACAGGGACAACTGCCCTGCCTACAAAGCTGCACTAAAATAGGACCTTGCTACAATAGACTATGGAGTGTAATAGACACGAACGCAAGTGCTTAACTATCGATGAGTACACTCCTGTGAATAGCTGTCTTCGAATAATGTACATGAACGCGAGAAGCATCCGGAACAAACTTGATGAAATTGAAGAAAAACTCAGAGGATTACGCGATATTGTTCATGTCCTTGTCATCACTGAAACATGGCTTGATGTTGGAGAAGAAAAGTTTTTTGGATTAAAAGGCTACAATTGTGCATTTGCCTCTCGCCCCAAGGAGGCAGGAGGTGGTGTAGCCATATATGTACTGGATTCTATGAAGTTCTCCATCATTGATAAATTTTCCAATGAAAATTCTTTTTTAGGTATAAGTGTATGTAGCAAGGATAGGAAACCGGTTAACATTTATGCCATCTATCGGAAACCCAACCCTAATATACACGATTTCCTGACACATTTGGAAAAAATACTAGACAAAAGCAGACAAGATACATTAATACTCGGAGACTTTAATATTGACACTACCATAAACACATCCTCTTCTTTAAATTACCTCAACACCTTAGAAACATACAATTTCTCAATACAAAACAAATCATTTCCCACTAGAGTCACTAACACAAGCAGCACCCTCATAGATCACATCATATCAAATAGACTAAACATTCCAATTACCATATCGAACATAGATGACTCACTTAGTGACCATAAAATTCTTATTATTGATTTCAAGAATAACCTAAAAAAATGGTCTAATAATAGGAACAAGCCACGCCTTACAAAACCTATCATCAACAATATGGCAGTAAAATCTTATCTTGCAGCTAACAAATTTACCATCAACTCAACCAAACAAGATGACAGTTATAAAGATTTTAACGATTATGTCAAAAATGCAATAGAAGCAGGTAAAACGACACCTAAAGTGAAAATAGCTAATCGACAACATTTAAATACACCGTGGTTCGATTCTAAACTGAATTCGCTGATCAAAGAAAGAAACCAGCTTCACAAGCAGTGGAAACAAGACCCAGGAAATATGTCTCTTGTAGTCCATAAAAATAAACTGAGAAACTTAATAACTAATTATAGGAGAAGTTTGAAAAACAAATATTATGCCAATAGCCTTCAACAAAACCTGAATAACCCTAGAAAAACTTGGAAAACCATTAACTCAATTTTATCTAACCGTGCACATAAACCCTCCAACACCATCGAATCTCTCATCGTAAATAATTGTGAGCTTAGGGGACCTAGTGAAATAGCTTCAGCATTTAATGAATTTTTCTTATCAGTTGGAGAAAAGTTGGCAGCTGCCATTCCATCATTCCCGGATGACTGTAATACTATATATGTAGAACCGAAGGCAAGTCAATCCCTATATATGGCTAGGACAAATAAAGCTGAGGTATTAAGGATCATCTCGAAACTTAGGTCGAATGCAGCGGCAGGTATCGATGGAGTAACCCCGTGCATGCTTAAAACCTGTAAAGAAGAACTAGCTGAGCACCTAGCGCAACTTATCAATTCCTCTATAGGCTCGGGAGTATTCCCAAATCAATTAAAGCTAGCAAAAATTATACCAATTTATAAAGAAGGCTGCAAAAATTGTATATCTAACTATCGCCCAATATCGGTTTTATCAGTATTTTCAAAGGTGTTCGAAACTATTATCAAGGATAGACTTCTAAAATACATCTCTAACAACAATATCCTAACACCACAGCAATATGGCTTTCGAAAAAACTCCAGTACCCAATGTGCCACCTTCGATTTCATCTCGAACATTCAGCAGTACACAGACCAGGGCGAATATGTAGCAGCTATTTTTATTGATCTAAAAAAAGCCTTTGATACAGTAGATCATGAAATACTCCTACAAAAATTGGAACATTTGGGTATAGTCGGGAAATCTTTAAAGCTCCTCCGAAGTTACCTATCTGATAGATATTGCCTTGTCGACATCGAAGGGAACCTAAGCGGCTTTGGAAAAATCACATGTGGAGTGCCACAGGGCTCGATTCTAGGACCCCTACTTTTCTTACTATACATCAATGATATAACTAAATGCGGCATCTTGGGAAAACTTCAACTTTACGCTGATGATACTGTGATTTATTATCGTTGTAAAAATCTGAGGGAACTTGAATCTCTAATGAATAAAGATCTCGCAAAGCTAGCTAAATGGTTGCGGATAAATAAATTAAGCCTCAATGTCAAAAAAACTCACTACCTCACTTTCGGGAAAAAAGATTACATGACAATGAATATTACTCTTGGAAATGAAAAGCTCCAAAATGTACAAGTAACGAAATATTTAGGGTTATTCATAGATTCTAACCTATCGTGGAACTCCCATGTTGAATATGTTAAATCCAAAATTTCCCCGATAACTGGTGTACTCTATCGACTTCAAGATGTGCTCCCCACAGCTTTACTGCGTGCCACATATTATGCTCTGATCCACTCTCACCTAAGTTATCTGGTTAGTATCTGGGGCACCATTACTAAGAAACAAATATCTGAAATACAAGTAATCCAAAATAGAGCCATAAGAAATATATACCATCTACCATGGGATACGCATGTCAAAGACATATACTCACTGACACAAATTCTTCCCTTTACCATTCTGCCAAAATATAGCATCACCACTGCCATCCTACAAATAATTCAACACTCCTCTCACACCAACACTAAACCAGCCTTTAATTCCGATATACACCAGCACAAAACACGATCACAAAATCAAATACACCTATCGTCATCTACACACACAACTAAATTTGGAATTAACTCCTTACAATACATCGCACATACGCAATACAACGCATTACCTAATGTCCTAAAACTACCAGAATCAAACAAAAAAATATTGGCAAAGGCTCTAAAAGGATATTTTCTCAGTAACTTTATTAACCAGTGACGAATTTAGCTGTCTCCCTTTGTAACTCTTGTATATTCTTCAATTACCTGTATCAAGTGTGTCTAGTCCATTTAAAAATCTATGTATTGTTCATTGATTTCCGTGTTCTTATGTAAAAATAATTTTCCTTTAGATGTATAATGTTGTCCTTCCCGAAATGAGTTTTATTAAACTCATTGGGAGTAATGTATTATAAATTTTATGTAATAATTTTGTAATATATTATCTCTAATAAATAAAATAAATAAATAAAATAAAATTACATTATTGTTTTTTTACATTACATTGGATATTTCCATACCTGGGTCGTAAGTTCCACAATCCACATTAACTGTCAAAGTGCTGAGTGCTTTCTTACAGATAAACTGGTTGGCCGCCTCACAGGGTACGTCATGGTATTGCCCGTTTCGAAGAATTTGCACGCAGTCTTTTCCTACGCTCGGGTTGGGGTTTGGATGGTTCAAGTATAACTCTGACGTTGGAATGCCTATAAAAAATTAAGAACGAAAATAATTAGAAAAATTATCAAGAGGCGACAAGAATTTCACCGGAATTTTTTTTAAGTCAGATATATACTTATGTAATCTAATATTTTTTCAGATTTTGAATATTATTTCATACATCTGCTTTGTTTGATATACACATTTTGTAAATATTTCTCATTGTAAGATTCTAAAAATGTACACGTAAAAAATAAACAGCATAAATATTTTTTATACATACAAAGAAAGCATATTCTTTACAAGATACGGGATATACTTTGGATACGAGATATCCGGGCATAATATTATTATTATTTTTTAACTTGATGAGTTAAATCTTAAATTGCAGTATTTAATTAAATGAAGACAAGCGGAACTAAATTGAAAATCTGAAAACAGAAAAATTATACGGGAATATCTGGGTTTCGAACCCAGGACCTTCGCCTTGCCGGAGCGTGCTTCTACCAACTGAGCTAATGTGTCTCTATCCGATTCGTTCATATTTAACTGTGTCAAAGGCAAGGCTTGTTGAAGTAGTTTGAACTCAAACGGAATATCTGTCGGAATAAGTGGTATTCGTGGAAGTAGTACGTCTTCTCCTTTATGAGGCCCAATCTTTTTAAAATACTAATAATTTTTACGTACTAATCTTGCACAAATTCATAAATTAGGCTGATTGTTGTATGTTTTGAAGTAATATAATTCGCACTCCAATTTTCATATTCAAAATGTGTGATGGTAATTCGGGAACATCGAGTGAATTGAGAAATTCGTTTTGGAAAATTCACAACTTCACTTTGGACCGAGTCAATTGATTTGTATGTCATTGTTTCACCTGCGATTTTGCTTAGAATAATGTTGTACAATTGTACATATCATGTACGTCGACATTTTCAGCTGGTAGTATGGCTTTTTCGCTTAACCATGCATGCTTTTGGTCATTTTTTTCTATGGTTTGGAATACCTTGTCTACTATTCCCGCTTTTGAATTGACGATGTTACAGAAATTAGATGGGAAGCTGACTTTTCCAGCTGCTGGATTTGCAGGTACAGTGCCGTTACCGATTTTGAGTACTTGTCTTGAAAATATGGCAGTTGATGGATCATTCTGAAGTTGAAATCTCAAATTCGTGGTTAAATCTATTTTTTTTCAGTGCTCTAAAAAGTTGAATATTTCAAGTAGGCGTGCAATTCATCAGCTGGTGTTGAGCGAGGTATAACTGGAAGCATGAACCTGAAGTCACCAGATAGTAAGACCACTACTCCACCAAATGGATCTGGATTATTTCGCAAGTTTTTCAAGGTATGGTCTAATGATTTTTATGACTTTTTGAGAGCCATTATACACTCGTTCCATACAATAATTTTGAAAGCACGAAGAACTTTTCTGAAGGAAAAATGTACAATCCACTGAAATGATTGACGACAGCTTGCACGATGGTATTAAATGCTATCTCTTGTTCTTGAAGAAATTTCGGTGTATTTCCTTGATCGAACAGCTGTATGTTATTTCTGTTGTATGATTTTTCTCTAAGCAGTCCACTATCGTATGTTGCATTGCTGGACCTATTTGGTGCTGCCAATTGTGTCAACGATTTGCTCCATTTTGCAATACAAAAATCCTCAATGAAGATAAGCGCCCCATTGTATATTTATTCTGTGAAATCCAAGCCAAAATTATGTGAATTATGTGCAAAATATCTTCAGCCATGTAGTCTTTGTATTTCTCTCACAAATGTGCTGGTTGTGATGGGGAGCATGTAGTCAAAAACTTATGAAGAGCGAACATATTTGAAATGGATTAGAAGTAAAGGATGAATCTTCAATTGACTTATCCCAATGATTGTCGCTTTCCATCAAATTAAGCGCCTCAGACGCACTCCGATATGTATTTTGCACTATTTCGTTCACAGTTCGCAAGTGTACAAATGTTGTTGGACTACGAACGGTAACTAGAAGCAAACGTAAATATTCCAGGTTGTTCAATTACTGCCTTTCTTCTTACAAAATTCTTTTCGGTCGCGTTCCAAGTAAAATAAGTAGTCGGAATATCTGCGTACATCAATGTTCTTGCGAAATCATCTGTTTGACATAATTGAAAAAACGTTGATGTTGTGTTCGGTGGATTTGTTCTTCTGTCTTGTAGGGTTTGTTCCGCGAAATATACTATTTGACCGTTTTCAAGGTGAACGAACGACAGTTGGAGGTCTCTCGTGGATTTGAAATCCCGAAATACGCCACACAGCTTCATTGCTGCTAATATGTCTGCCGATTTGGTATTGTGATATCTCATCTAAGTTACTATTTTTGAAACTCCAAACACGGTCATAAAACTGCCTCTGTTGACGTATTTATAAATGTATTTTATGGATTTCACAGAATTACAATACTAAACGTTGAGTGCTTTAAAAGTTTTTGATAAAAGCGGCGAATATGGAAATACCCAACAATTATCTACTTCATTGTCATTTCCTCTCACTTTCATAATGATTGCTTTTCCATTGTCTTCTGTACTTCTTCGTAGAATTAGCGGGTAACCATCATTGGCATTGATTGTGTCTTTTAACAACTCTCGAGGATAGTTTTTTAGTATTTTCCATCGATCGTGCACGGTGAGTTTGTATTGATTGCTCCACATGGTCTGTGTATCATGTTCTTGGTCACAACTTCAAATAACTCATTATATATTGTAGTATCTGATATTTCAGCAGATACCACTTTATCGATTTCTTTTGGCATAATCTTCACAGTAAGTGATATTAAAATGAGCATATGGCAATCCTCTTTTTTGCCACTCCACGGAGTTATTCCAGGATTGTGTTTCTCCGAAAACGTTTAGTGAAGTGTTGAAATTATTCAAAGTCTTTAATTTTTGTTTGAAAACACGTGCTGTTATGTCATGGCGATCAATCGGAGATTGTCCTGGAAGTAGTAACTCTTCTATTAGAGTCAGCAATTCTTTGTAGTTGATCATTTCTGCATTGCAAAACGACATCGCGAGGATGAAATTCTTCTTCAACCATGATAATTACTACCTCATTAATAGCTGGCGCATTATATCGCCTGACATGCTCACTTGCTGGAGTCTGATCAACACAAATAATAATTTTATGGCTGTCTGATGGCATGAGATCAAGTGTATTCTTAAGCATTCGAATAAAATTGTTGTTATTATATAATATTTTTTGCAACGACTCAATAATATTCCTTTTGACTTTAGTAGAGATTTGAAAGCGTGCATTCAACAGGTTATTTTGATCTTCCATTAAATATATTTCTAGACATGTATGTTCATATCTGTGAAAAAAAAGCAAAGAGCCAGCTTTATGGTTAATTTGTCCCTTAGTTTTAAAGTTGGCATAAAATTTTCTATTATAACGTTTGCGTCAAATGAAGTCATCTGAAAACAATTGTATTAGAATTGTATTTTCTAATATTTTTGAGGAAATGTTTTGATTTATCAGCAATTCCATTCAATAATTTCTTCAGTTGTGCTATTGGCTGCTCAATTTCAGGTTCATTTTTCCGCTCGCACAACACATTCTTTTAGTTCGTTATTTAAATTTTTGCGATGTGGACAACCATTTATCTGATTTGAACAAATTTACATAAGGTATTGTACAGTATCTGGTTCTTATGAAAAATCAATTCGATGGTACGAAGCTTGGTTATTAAAATGTTGATCTATTTATTTTAATGAAAAGACCAATGACTTTGTTTACATCACTATTATTTATACACAATCATAATGTTTCGTGAACGATGTTCACACCATCGGGATCAAATGTATAATGTATATATACATAAATTTGATCCTGATTTTGTGGACAACCATTTATCCGATTTGAACAAATTTACATAAGGTATTGTACAGTATCTGGTTCTTATGAAAAATCAATTCGATGGTACGAAGCTTGGTTATTAAAATGTTGATCTATTTATTTGAATGAAAAGACCAATGACTTTGTTTACATCACTATTATTTATACACAATCATAATGTTTCGTGAACGATGTTCACACCATCGGGATCAAATGTATAATGTATATTTACATAAATTTGATCCAGATTTTGTGAACATCGTTTTTTTTTTTTTTTTTATTGGAAGAATAGATAATAATAGTAGTCCTTCTAAGCCAATTGAATTGGCTTGTCAACAGGTGCTTATGTTTTAGTTATATATAGATTTTTTACATTTAAAATTTTACATCTTATATCTACAGATTCAACATTTATTCATACATATCAACATCAATATAAATATTTTTTTCCGATAGCGTATTTTTCACCATATATTTAACCTTATTGATAGAATTACATTGCTTTATAGTTATCTTGCAGGCTTATAGGCATCACGCGAACGGCGATCAATTTTGAAAAAAAAACGTACAATCTACTGGTCACCGTGACACTTTTTAGATACTTTGAAAATTTGTCAGATATGGTTCGATTTTTAAATCTGATTTTTTAAGGTTTTTGAAAGTTACAAACTGTCATTCAGTACAATTTATGAGTCAATTTAAAACGCAAAGGGAAAACAAGTGAGTGAAAATGGTAATGTCATTTTTCAGGTATAATTAGATTTTTAAATGCAATTAAATTCTTTTTATTCCTAATTGTGGGGAATGTAAAATTTTTTAAAAATTGATAAAATGGCAGCTCAGTAGTTAACTATGACAAATTATGAGTCAATTTAAAACGCATAGATTGTTAAAAATGAATAAAAAGTATATAGATACACTCTTCTGCTTATATACAATGTTTTTAAATTTTTTTGATTCAATTCATCGATTGCTTTTCGAGATTTGCGGACACAAATAATACGGAACTTAAATTTGTATATGTATACATACAGTATTGTGTAAATTAATGGAATAATGCCCAATTATAATGGTAAAACCATTTATTGCTTGTAAAATAATATTTTTTTCTTAATTATGGAACAACCATTATGCAAATTAATAGGAAATATCTCCGCTTAAGCCTTCAGTAACTGCTTTCACTCGTTTTGGCATGGAAACAGGAAGAAGCGTTTTTGCCATCTTTGTTCTTGTAGTGCAGTCGATTTTTCTTTGTAAATGACCCATGAATTCTCAATAGGGTTCATATCTGGTATATTACCAGGCCAATCTAAAATAGTTATCTTCTTATCCTGGAAAAGTCGACTGCACTACAAGAACAAAAATGGAAGAAACGCTTGTGTAGGTTTGATTTCGGAATGAGAGGATCTCTGAAAATTGTCAAAAACTTCCGGAGTCCATGCCAAAATGAGTGAAAGCAGTTATTGAAGCCATAAGGGAAGATATTTCCTATTATTTGCATAATGGTTGTTGATTAATTTTGTAACATATTTTTTTATAAGCAATAAATATGGTTTGATCATAATAATTGACAATTCTTCCAATAATTTGCACAATACACATTTATAAATAAGAAATTAAAAAGGAAAAAAATACCATTGATTGAAACGTAGTTCTGTTGTTTGAATAAGTCATGTATCCCGATCCAAACATTGCTGGTGGTGCTGGTCATATAAGTTAGCAACGACTTCACCTCTTCCTCAGATGTTGGCACCACAAGCTCAGCGCCTTCCAAGGAACACATGGACACCGCCTCTCTCCAGCCCAGCGTAGCTTTGTTTTCTTTAAAGAATGCTTTATAAGCGGCAGAGTAAAAGTAGTCATTTCTGAAGAAAGGTTCAGGGTCTTCGGCTGATACGCCTAGAAAATAAAACTCAATGTTCAAAATATTTGCTGGTAAATATGAAATTGTAAGAGGTTTATTTAAAAGTATCAATGTGCACTTGGTGTTAATGGCAGATGGCAGTAAAAATCAAAACCTAGTGGGTAGGCAGTGGAAGTGACTAGCGGCAAACCATGGAAGAGGTAGGTTGACTGTGTTGAAGTCGATTGGAGCAGGATGGGAAGGTTGGAGGACTGGAAAAGAATGACAGGGGATGACAGATCAATGAATAATCTCACGGAGAACTTAAAACCGAAACCCAACCTCATACCTTTAAAAAATATATCACAATGGATCCTTACACTTAGAAACTATGATATCTAAAATTTGTTTCCGAAGTTGAATTGTATAATTTTAATAACTATTATTATGAACCTACCAATTCTTAAATATACTATTTTTATTATTACCGTAAATTACCATTACTACATTTATCAACAATGATATAAAATTTGTAATTTAATTTAATAAGAATAATTTAATGACTAAAAATTTAATTTATTTAACCACGATAAGTGAAACTTGTAATTTTATTTAATTTGTTTAATTTAAAAACTTAAAATTTAATTTATCAACCGTATTATAATAAATTCTAACTTGTAAACTTCACCCGCTATAATACAGAGACATACCTGGAATGGCGGATAAATTAACACGAAACTCTAAACGATATACAAAGGTCTTATTATAAATAAATAAATATATATTTTGATAGAAAGCAGTCACTTTGTGGTTTGACATATTGAATGAAATAAAACAATAACTTTGTTTTTTAACCACGATTTATTTTATTTTTATAATACCGACCGGTTTCGCGTTACTCAAGCATCTTCAAGGCATAAAATTAAACTGATCAAAAATACACATAGTGTGAGCTTATATAGATAAAGAAAGTGACAAAACATAATACAAAGGAACATATTTATCAATAAAAACTATGATATATAAAATTTGTTACCTGAATAATTTGTTGAATGAATAATTTTAATAACTGTTATTTTTATTTATTTATTGTTTCTTTACACTGTAGGTAAAAATGTTTACAATACAATTTGTTACCTCACTAGGACAAGCCTGTGTTGAGGTTAACAATAATTATACAAGTTAACAAAATAACACAAAATTATACAGATTTTGAAAGAACAATATTGTTGTATTTCTTACAGATTGAGATTATGGGTACCCACTAAACTTATGGCGCTAGGTAGTACATTAATGTAGACTTTTAGGGTGACCATAGTTTTGAGATCTGATTCAAAATAAAATAAAATAAAGTATTTTTTTGTTTTGTTTTTAAGGATTAAGTCGTAAATAATAAATATATGTATATAATTTAACATGCTATAGATTTGGCAGGAGGAAGATGAAAAAAAACAGTTTAAACAAAAATAAAAATTATTTTAGCTTATTTTATAAACATACTCATTTAGCTAATAATTTAGAAAGGACAAAGTAGAGAAAATTAATTGGCAATCCTCGACTAAAACAAATAATTTAAGATTCTTTTTAAAAGTGTACAAGGAATTACATGACTTTATATGTTCTGGAAGGCTATTAAATATGAGTGGAGCTTGATAAAAATAATTTCTTTGACCAAAAGAAGATTTAGTTTGAATTGCCATAAAATTCAGACCAGAGCCAATTCTCGTAGTACGAATTTGCTGTGTTCTTTCTGCAATATTAATATTATTAAAAAATCTACAAAGCGTTTGTGTAATATATAACTGTTTTACGTTCATTACATTACATTCCTTAAAAAGTAAATGAGTTGGATATTTAATTTTTTTCTTGAACATAACTTTAAGAATCATTTTTTGGGCAATATTAAGTGGTTCTATATAAGTCTTTGCGCAGGATCCCCAGCACACTATATTATAAGAAAGCAGAGACTGGATTATTGCAAAATAAACAGTTTTTAATTTTTCTTTGTCTAGTATACGTCTCAGTTCTTTAAAGATATAGGTGAGTATCAACTTAACAATTCTAAAATATACTATTATTATTATTACCGTAAATTACCATTACTACATTTATTTACCACGATATATAAAAATAGTAATATAATTTAATTTGAATAATTTCAAAACTTATAATATATTTATTTAACCACGATAAGTAAAATTTGTAATTTAATTTTATTTGTATAATTTAACAACTTCAAATTAAATTTATGAATAATATTTTATTTAAGTATTATTTAATTAATTCTAACCTACATGGCGGATGAATTAACACGAGAATCTATACAATGTACAAAGATCTTATAATAAATATTCACGGAGGAGATCAAACTCCATGCCGAAATGTAGCGCAGTGGTGATGGGTAAACGCAATTTAATTAAGCTTCTCATATGACAAGAATGTAGAAATGTTTAATGCCTACTTACCTTCTATACAAGATATGCATAGAAATCCCAGAAGAAAAAGGAGACCGCGACACATTTTATAATTAACTAATGCCCTTTTGTTTCACCAACAAGGATTAATCAGCGACTCGACCAGATAATGGTGCTAATGAGAATGATTTATTCCTGGAAAGAATACCATTTATTTATACCCAGAGTGTATTTTAAATTTTGTGATAAACTTTTAACCCGTTGCGTGGTGAAATATACTTGAACAATAATTTTTTTAATTTAAAATAAAACAATAAATTTGTAAACACCACTTTTATTTTATATACTTTATGCCGACCGGGTTTCGCTACAACCGTAGCTTCATCAGGGCAGTATAATTCTCTACTAACATTAGGTTACATGTGTGTTATAATATATAATGGGCTGGACTCGTCAAGTGTAGGGGGAGGAAGAAGACATAGATGGAGAATTGGGAAGGGAACGGACGTGTTCTTTATCAATAGGGAATAATCTTAGTATGGGACTTTTATTTAAATTTAGTTGATTATTAATTACCCTACTATTAGTGTTTATGGCTTTCCTAAGTTCAAGTGCCTCTAAATTATCCAACCTTACACCGATATTGTTTTTATGAATCTGTTTGGCGCCGGCTGTTTTGTCAAATTTATGATCTTTTTCGATCAAGTGGTTTGCGAATTCTGAGAATCCAGAGCTGTGTAGACATCTGAGATGTTCTTTGACACGGGTGTTTATGTTGCGCGCTGTTTTACCAATATAAAAAACTGAGCAGTCACTGCATTGAAGTAATAATTTTTTAAGTTTTTTTTTTCATAAAAAAAAAACTCTTTTTGAAAAACACTTTTTCGGTAAGTATGTAGAAATATATCAATCGGTTACGGCTCCTTAGGGCTGTATGTATTTTATGTACTTAATAAAGTGGTTTTCCATCCCATATGTATTTCGTAAGCGCAGTTTTGTATTTGAAATTTAAGCCCCGACTAGGCAAATATTTGATTCCATGACAACTCAGAATCAACTCAGCTCAACACCTCTATGAAAATTCATTAAAAGCTACGAAAAAATGGGAAAATAGTCCATATCCTAAGAAAACGTTAACAATTTTTTTTGTAATTTTTTCATTACTTTTAATGATTTTTCAAATAAGGTGTTGGGTTGAATTCATTCTGAATCGTCCGGTTACCAAATATTTTAACCACGAAACTCCCCCACAAGACATTTCTAGGTTTGGGATGAGCGGTTGTCCTATTTTTCAACTGTTATTTAAAACAATTACTAGATTTAAGAAACCAGTTAATTTGACGGATTAAACTTTTAAAATTTAAAATAAAAATAGAAAACACCATTTTTATTTCATTGCATTAATATTTATCTGACTTGATTTTCTTTGTCTGCCTTCTAATTTCGCAGATATGTATAATGTATTTATTTATGTAATTGTTTATAGGTAAGTATTTCTAGGGATACCTGTCAAATTGGCGTGTTAACATTGTAAACTAATTTTGGACTCGTTTTTACTGAACTAACGGCCTCCGTGATCGAGAAGTAAGGCTCTCGACTACGAATACAGCGATCGTGGGTTCAAATTCGTATTGTCTCACAACTAATTTTTAAAAATAATTTATGTAGTATATTTGCAGCACAGAGTGGAAGATACTCTCGGTATCGCCCTGGTGAAAGACCGTCATTCGGAATAAAAATAAAAAATAAAAAAAACATTTGGGAGGCGGGTATACGTACTGCTGCCCCGGGAACAATTTATTTGATAACCAACACCTCTGCCATAGGTCATCCCAGGTGGTTCGCTGGTGACTTAGCAGGGGTGCCCGGCTTCATGGAGTGAGGTTTGTCCGGGTCTTGGCGGTTGATGCGTCTGCCCACTAGCTGCACGGCATGCCGCATCGAATTTGGTTAAGGGAGTCAGTCCCTTTGACTTCTCCAGCCATACTCTCTCGGAACATCGCCTTGCATCACAGTGGGAGGGATGGATTCATATGTCCGTCATTCCTGGACACACTATCCCACAGATTTCTACCTACCACTAATACCCCTTTCCTTCCCAGAACTGCCTTTCTTTCATTTCACAAAAAGACCCTCCACACAGCATCCCCAAAGATGATGTAGGCCCTGAGGGAAACTATTTTCTTCAGGGCCTCCTGTGTGGTGCTAACTTAAAAAAAAAATCTTAAATGGCTTTAGCCTGCACACTAAGGTGGGTTATTTAAAAAAAAATTGTTTTTTAATTCTAAGAGCGATATAGGGTTCCAAACGGGTTCAAAACTGTTATGTTGGTAATAATAATAACCAGCTGTCAGATGCTGATAGTTGGCAGGTCTGTCACGTCACTTGATGTATAACCTTGAACCTGTGAACAGTGCCAATAAACGTCTTACATATGAATCGGTTTCTGTGTCTAATTTAATAAACCTCAGACATTATAATTGGCGACGAGGAAAATCAGTTTATCAGTTAAAACGTGTGTGAATAGTATTAACAATGATTTCGCCGTGGAAAAAACATTTTTTTCAACATGTCGAATAGTACCTTGCCAGTGCCTCATTTCGAACCAGATTGCGAAAGTTTCAATATGTTTTAGGAACGCATACAAATGTATCTAAAAATTATTAATATTGCAGAGAAAGAAAAAATTGGATATTTATGTATATTGATTGGTGCGGAGAAATTCAAAATTTTAAAAGAAACAGTGCATCCGAAAAATCTAGAAGATTTAACCTTCAACGATATTGTAACAACACTGAAGAGTAAATATGAAGAAAAAAGGTGTACAATTGCGCAAAGATATAAATTTTATAACCGGAAACAACATTCTAACGAAGGAATCGATGATTATATTACGGATATAAAAAGTCTGTCAATATCATGCAATTTTGGTGCTTTTCTAGACCAAGCTCTGAGAGATAAATTGGTGTGTGGTTTAAAAGATGATGCAATGACTAGAAGATTGCTATCTGAAGATGAATCTTTAACTTTTGAGAAAGCAAAATTAATTGTCAAAAATATTGAGACAGTTAGTCACAGCTCAGAGCAAATTTTACACAAAGAAAATGTTACATCGGAAATCTGTAAAGTCAAGTCAAAAATGTCACATAAAAAAACATGTCATGTCTCAAAGGATCGCCCTTCACGCCAGCATAGTCCGAGTAAGCGAATTCATCTGGGTCAAAGGTCTGGGTCCAAGGATCAAAGGAGTTCAAGGTCATCAAGTCAGCTGTCATCTCCATCACGTCAAGAGTCCAGCAGATGCGAGAGGTGTTTTATAACTCATCAACCGGAGTTATGTCCTTCAAAAAAGTGGAAATGTTACAAGTGTAATATTTACGGGCATACGTCGAAATTTTGTCCAAACGCAAAATCAATCATCAATCACGTAAAATGTGTCAATAATGTAAATGTATTAAATATGTCAGTGTCTGATACAGCGAAAATTAATTTAATTGTAAATGGTATCAATATGTCTTTTATGATTGACACAGGAAGTTCTTCGACATTAATAAGTAATAAAATGTATTTAAAATTTTTTAAAACTTGTCAGTTAAGTCAATTCTACGGTAATTTGTTCACAGCAAATAGTCAAAATTTATTTTGTTTTGGATTTTTTATGTCAAAAGTAAATGTTGTTGATTCTAATGTTGTAACGGATTTAACAATATTGGTTATAAAAAATCTATCGTCTGATGCTATTTTGGGTAGAAATTGGTTAAAAGTGTTTGATCCGTCTTGGGAAAATACTTTCATAAGTTCTTTAATGTCAAATATGCATAATAATTCTGTAAATTCAGTGTCTGTCAGTGAGAAAAATTAAACAAATATTGTCAAAAAATTGTCACAAAAATATTTAAATTCTTTTTCAAATACTAATATCGATTTACCAATTAAAGAATTTTCTGTGAATTTAAGTTTAAAAAATAATGCTACTCCTGTTTTTCACAAAGCATATGAAGTTCCTTATGCACTTCGTGCTGAAGTATGTCAAGAGCTAAGTCGTCTTGAAAGCGAAGGCATTATTTCAAAAGTTAAATATAGTAGTTGGTCTTCTCCAATAGTTTGTGTACCTAAACAAAATGGAAAATTACGTTTATATGCAGATTTGAAATCTACAGTCAATCCACAATTGACAATTGATCAATATCCTATTCCACGTCCTTAGGATATTTTTAATAAATTTGCAGGTTGTCAAGTATTCTGTAAATTAATTAGATTTAACAAACGCATATTTACAGTTGTCTGTGTCAGATTCTAGTAAAGAATTACTTACAATTAATACATGTTATGGTTTATATGTCTATAATCGTTTACCTTATGGATTGTCATCGGCTCCTGCCGTTTTTCAAATGGTAATTGATACAGTTTTGGGTGGCATAAAAAACTGTGCTGTATATATTGATGATATTTGTATAGGTGGTAAAGACGAGAAGGAGTGTTCTGATACTTTGGATAAAGTTTTGTCAAAATTAAATGAGTTTAATATAAAAATCAATGTGTCAAAAAGTGAATTTTTTGTGAAATCTTTTGAATTTTTAGGTTTTACTTTGTCAGGTCAAGGCAAAAGTCCGTCTTTGTCGAAAATTGAGAAAATTAAGTCTACTGGGTGTCCAGAAAATGTCACTCAACTAAAGTCATATTTGTCAATGTTAAATTTTTATAGGAATTTTATTCCTATGTGTCCTACAGTGCTAGAACCACTTCATAATTTATTAAGAAAAAATGTAAAATGGTGTTGGTCTGATGAATGCGAAAAGGCATTTGTAAATAGTAAGTCTCTTTTGTCAGATAAAACTATGTTAGTTTTATTTGATCCGTCAAAACCATTGTGTCTTACAGTCGATTCCAGTGCATACGGTGTTGGTTGTGTCTTAAGTCATGTCGTAAAGAATCAAGAATTTCCTATAGCTTTTGAGTCCGCAACGTTAAATTCAGCTCAAAGAAATTATAGCCAATTGCACAAAGAAGCCCTTGCTATTATTTTTGGAACTAAGAAATTTCACAAATATTTAATTGGTCGTCATTTAACGATATATACTGATCATGCTCCATTGTTGTCTTTATTTGCCGAAAACAAAAAAGTCCCCGTTTTAGCAGCATCACGTGTTATAAGATGGTCTATAATATTGTCTGCGTACAATTATAAATTAGAATATAAAAAAGGATTGAAAATTCCTCAAGCAGATGTAATGTCACGTTTGCCAAGTAAACAACAATTCAATACTGAGGAATGTAATTTTGTATACATTTCTACACCTTTAATTCCATTCTCAGAAGTTGAAAGTCATTCTGAAAAAGATGAAACATTATGTAAAGTCATTAAGTATGTTTCAATCGGTTGGATTGAAAACTTGTCAAGTCCAGAAATTAAAAAATATTTCAAGTTTAAAAATTTACTTTCAGTCAAAGGAAAATGTCTTTTATTTGGTGACAGAATTGTAATACCAGAATCTCTTAAGTCCAAAGTCCTAAATTTAATACATTATGGTCATCCTGGTATAGTCAGATTAAAAATTCTTGCTCGTTCATATATATGTATGGTGGATAGGTATGAATCAAGATATTGAAGATGTTATTTCTAGATGTGAAATGTGTCAGTCTGTACAAAATGCTAACAAAAATGTACGTCATAGTTGGCCTATTGCTGAAAGTCCATGGGAAAGAGTTCATTTGGATTTTTTTGATTTAAAAGGTTCTAAATACTTATTAGTTTGCGACTCATATTCAAAGTGGGTAGAATGTTTTTACATGAAAAATACTAAATATTCTGAATTGTTATCTAAATTAGGTGAAGTTTTTTCCAGATTCGCTTTTCCGAAAACTATTGTTTGTGATAATGGTCCTCCATTTTCGTGCAAAGAATTTTCTATTTTTTGTAAAGAAAAATCAATTAAATTATTATTTTGTCCGCCGTATAATCCCGAGTCAAATGGATTAGCGGAACGGTCTGTTCAAACTTTCAAATTTTTTTTAATTAAATTTATGTTTTCGAAAAATTCAATTTTTTTGTCGCCAGCTCAACGTCTAATAGATTGTCTGTATAGTTATCGTTCCACTCCTACTTCTGTTACGGGTGTATCTCCAATGGCTAAAATATTTTCATATGAGCCACGTACACCACTACAAATTTTGTCAGAAGAAAGTCATGTTAATAAAAGTAAACAATCACAAAATGTCAAACAAGCAAGAAAAAATGCATTGAAAGAATTTATGGAAAATGATAATATTTTGGTCTATTTAAGACATGTGAAAGGTCCTATGAAATGGTTTCAGGGAACTGTTAAGTTAAAATTAAGTCCATGGGTGTATCTAATTCAAATAATCGGAGGAGAGGTGAAAAAGGTTCATGTTAACCAAATAAAAAAAGTTGTCTTAAGTCAAAATCAAGTTATGAGAATCCCGACGAATGGCAAGACTTTAAATTAAAATTGTTATTGAACCTTTACCCAGCACTAGTGGACATAATGATATTATAACTAGGTCTGGCAGAGTTGTGAAACCCCCTGTACGATTTAGTCACAGTGATTCTTAAGTTTCTTTGTCATTGTTATTTGGTTTGATGTAAAAATAAAAAAAAATGGAAGGAGGAAAGGATGTTATGTTGGTAATAATAATAACCAGCTGTCAGATGCTGATAGTTGGCAGGTCTGTCGCGTCACTTGATGTATAACCTTGAACCTGTGAACAGTGCCAATAAACGTCTTACATATGAATCGGTTTCTGTGTCTAATTTAATAAACCTCAGACATTATAAAAACGACGTGTATAAAATTTTTCAAATTTCTGATATGATCTTCTTCCTCCGGATTCACTTCAATTTTGAAAATTTTCAGTCTATTTTATATAAAAGTTACCATGAATCCACCATTTTTTTGTAATCTTCCATAGCAAATCTTTATTATAAACGCTTCAGATTTTAAGTCTGGGTTAAATCTTTCCCACAGAAAAAACTTAATCCTTTCATAATAATAATAATAATAATAATAAATTGGATAATTTTTTGAGATTTGTGAAAGAATTTGTATATAAAAAGATTTGTCAAAGAATTTGTATATAAAAATGCAAAAATCTGTTATTTTAAATACATGTAGGATTACAAAAGATTTTTTAAATATTTATATTGAGGGATCAGTAGGATTTATAGGTTCAATTAGAAATGCCACAGAGCCGAACCCTCTGATATGAAAATATCTGGAGTCCGTGAATTATATTCCCATTTGGTCTCTAGTAAGTTGACATGTTGTTCTTGTATTGTTTTGTATTTATAATACTTATATAGTGCAATTGCATAATAATAATAATAATAATAATTGGATAATTTGTATAGCGCCGTTTTTGTGAAAAATCACCTCAAGGGCGCTTTACAATTTATTATAAATCCTAGGCTCTATCTAATTTTATTATTTTCAAATAGATACAGAATCATACTTACCTGCAGGACACTTCCGACAAAACACACTTTATTAGAAAGTTTATGCTTATGCTATGGGGAAGATACGACTTTGCACGTGGAGGACATTATATTCAAAACACTGGACATTGCATGAGTTTTACATTTATATTTATATTTAACAGAAGATTAATGCCAAAGTTGAGTTAATATTTATTTTTAAAGTCTGGAGAATTTTAAGAATTTGCTTTTACACACTTAGTTATTTACAATGTTGCGAGCCGTGAAGGCGAAGGTGAAAGTTTTTTTTTTAACTTATTGATACGACTGTCTGAAAAGATGAGTTTTAAGTTTAGCTCAAAATTGCGCTGAATCTGTGATCATTTTTAACTCGTGTGGCAGTCCATTCCAGGCTTTAGGTCTCGACACTCCGAAAGCACGCTCACCGAATTTAGTATCTGGTGTGCGCTTTGGTTCCTTCAACCTTCCAATCGCTGATGTTGCTGCTGACCTGAGGGTTGATTGTCGAGAATTGGAATTTTCTGGAATACACATTTCCGATAAGTAAGTCGGAGCCATTCCATTAAGAGACTTGAATACCATCCAGCAGAGCTTAAACTGGATTCTCTCGGGGCACTTGAGCCAGTGAAGATTTTTGAGATGCTCAGAAATATGGGAATATTTAGATACGCCGGTGATGAGCCTTGCCGCAGCGTTGAAAACAGATTGTAATTTGTTGATTTGATATTTTGGGAGACTAGCATATATTCCGTTGCAATAATCTAGACGTGAAACAACATACGAATTGACTAGTAATTTAGTTGCCTCTGTGGTCAAGTTTCTCCGTACTGCTTTAATTTGCCTTAATTGAAATAACCCCGTGCTTACAGTTCTGTTCACTTGAGTTTTAAGGGAAAAATCAGCGTCCAGATTGACGCCTAGTAGTTTTATGCATGTCTTTGGAGTGATGTCACTTCCTGAAATGATTATTGGGGAGTTATCAATGTTACGCTGACGTCTACTTGTGGCTGTCCAGAGAAACTCAGTCTTTGCAGGATTCAGTTTCAATCTATTTGAGGTCATCCAGCGAGTGATTGCTTCTAGACACTCGGTTATGCGAGTTTTAAGACTGTCTATTTCTTCTGGTAAGCAGTAGAAGTAAACTTGCTGGTCATCAGCGTAGCAGTGAGATAGAAGACCAAATGATTCGATAATTTTAGCGACATCATTTGTGAAGAGGATGAAGAGAAGTGGGCCCAGAACAGACCCCTGGGAAACTCCAGATGAAAGGGTTGCATATTTTGATTGTTTTTTCCCCACTTTGACGGCTTGTACGTGGTTGACTAAGTAAGATATCAGCCAGTCCTTTACACCGCAGTTTAAACCAAAGGATTCTTCTAATCGTTTAATAAGAAAATCATGGTCAATCGTGTCAAAAGCGGCACTCATGTCTAAGACTGAAAGGAGTGCCAGTTTACCCGACTCGATAGCAAGCGTTATATCCGACAAAACACGTAGTAATCCAGTTTCCGTCGAGTGAAACCTTCTATATGCGGATTGATATTTAGTCAGCAGTTCATTTGAGTTTAAGTGACATATTATCTGTGAAGCAGTGATTTTTTCTAGAATTTTGGATATTAATGGAAGATTTGAAACCGGCATAGCTTGGATTCACTAGATGATCATTTGGGGAAGTGTATGAAAGGGTTTAGTTTTTCCTTCTTTTTTTTTTTTTTTTGGGGGGAAAATTTAACCCGGACATTTAAATCTGGTGCGTAATAATAAAAAAAGCGCCGTTTTTGTGAAAAATCAGCTCAAGGGCGCTGTACAATTTATTAGGAATGCTTAGGTTCTAACTGATTTTACTATTTACAAATGGATACAGAAACATACTTACCTGGCAGGTCACTTCCGATAATAACACTTTAATTATAAGTTTATGCTTGGAGAAGATACGGCTTTGCACGCGGAGGACATTACAGTTAACACACTGGACATTGCATGATTTTATGATTTTACATTATTTGCTACCCTCATCGCTGTTAGTATTACATTTGTGAATAGATTAGTGGCAAAGTAGAGTTGGTATTTATTTTAAAATACTGGAGAATTTAGGACTATTGGAGATTAGTGGCAAAAGTATAGTTGACATTTATTTTAAAATACTGGAGAATTTCGGAGTCTTTAGGGCTGGAGAATGTTCATAAAATGACCTTCACAAACCTTACATTTTTTTTTTCCTAAGTTTTTACAGGTTAGTTATTTACGGTGTCGCGGGCATTGAAAGTGAAGGTGAAAGATTTTGAGTTTATGGAAACGACTGTCTGAAAAGGTGAGTTTTAAGTCTAGCTCTAAATTTCATGCACTTTTCACCACAAATGATCATCTAGTCAATCCACGTTATGCAATTGCACTATATAAGTATAATAAATACACAATAATACAAGAAAAATATGTCAAAGAGACCAAATGGGAAAATAATTTACCGACTCCGTATATTTTCATACCAGAGGGTTCGGCTCGGTGGAGTTCCTAATTGGACCTATATAATCTTAGTGATCCCTCAATACAAATATTTAAAAAAATCTTTTTGTAATCCTACATGTATTTAAAATTACTGATTTTTGCAATTTTATATATAAATTCTTTGACAAATCTAATATGCCTAAATTTTGAATGAGAGAGCTAGGTATAATTCCAGTAGCCGAAATAACATATAAAATATTTTTTCAGAAACAGATTTTTGAATATTACTGGAATTTGGAATAGCGACACCAATGATTTAAGTTATTTTTTTTTTAAATTTTGCTGTATAACTATATCGATCGACCATGCTAGGTATCCAGGTGTATTTTGACTAATTGTTCTGTCTGTTAGTATACTTTTATCATAATATTGTATTTTATAAAATTCATTTTCTAAAAATGAATTTGGTTCATATTCATAATATGGTACTATATTACGGCAGTCTATCAAGTTATGTTTAATTACCAAACTTTGGTGAATTATTTTTAAAACCTGAATTGTGCCTAAATGTATACTCGGACGGCACTAATACAGAACATCCCGATGTAATATGTTCTACAGTTTCCGGAAAAGCCAAACATTCTCTACATAAATCATCAATTTGATTTATATCTTTGATTATTTGCTTCCTATAATTTTTAGTATTGTCGACTCTATCTTGAATTGGCAACATAAATCATTCTATTTCTGCGCTCAACTCTCCACTACTCAACCATTTGTTTGACGAAAGTTTGTCAACATACTTTTGGTTGAGATAATGGAATTGTTTTGTGTGAATAATTTTATTTGACCAGGAATCTAATAATTTCCGGCTAGTATTTATATACAAGAATGTTGGCATTCTCGTCATATAAATTTAAAGGTGTAATGTTTCTATCTGCCTTGCAAATTATTTTGTGCATTTCTGAGCTATTAGCTTTCCTATGGAAAAAAAATTCTTAGCATTTCTACCTGATTGTGTTTCAAATATGTTATTTTGACTACACCTTAACCTCCTAAATTTCTAGGTAAATTATTTCGTTCTACAGCTGAATTTGGATGATGGCAAAAAAACTTTGTTAACGCATTTTCGTTACTTATTTTTGGGGTGTTATGCCATGTTGCGCTACCTCCTTCTTGAGCCAAAGTTTCGGACAGCGTTACAGTGTCCATCATCAGGGCAGATCCGGCAGATCCGGCAGATATGTCCATCCGTATGTACATCCAGTTTTGAAAAACCTGTGCAAAAACCCGGCAACGCCAGGGATCCAGCTCGTTCAATATAAAGCAAACAGTCACAGAATGGTTAACATTATTTTATTAGTCTAATGTAAATAATAAAAAAGAAAATAAAGGTCTAATCACAGTGATACTAATTATGACCATCGTGGTCAACCAGATAAGCGAATTCACAGAATACGGAAAATACGAGGAAACATAATATTTTTAACAAAATTATATCTTTCATTGACATCCGTCACCCGCCCACACACTAATTGTTTCAAATCGCATCTGCATCCGGCCACACATGATAAGAGAAATGAAAACATTTAGTATTTATTTACGTATTGAGTTTCAACATGATTAATAACAAGTCGGTACATTTGCTGAAAAACATCTACCACACTTATTCCAGTGTATTCGAAGACAAACATTTATATTTTCTAACTAACTAAACATCACGCCGTTTCCCCGCAAGGGTTGGCAGAGAGGACGGACCGCCTTACAACTCGGTCTTGGCACCAACTCTTTTTATTTGTGTTATTTCATAATTAATTAATTTATAAATAATGTATGGTACATTTGCGGCATGAACAAGAGTAGAAGATACTCTCAATATCGCCCTGGTGTTAGACCACCATTCAGAATTGTTGCTTGAAATGGCTTTAGCCGTATTTGACGACCAGATCTGAATAGCCAGGTACACCCCCTACCGTCTTCCTACACATCTTTTTCCCCTCCCCACTACCTTCAACCTCACAACATACCCCAATTGGGGATGCCATATTCTCACTGGCTCCAGGTAGGAGCAGCTGGGACTCTTGTGAGGTATGATATAAAAAACGTTATCTCCATACAGGAGATCTTTTTTGGAAAGGAAGGAGAGGAAGTTCCATCCATCCATTCCTCCCACTGCGGTGCAAGGCAATGTTCCGAGAGAGCACTACTGAATAAGTTAAATGGACTCCCTCATCCATTCTCTCCCGATTCTCATCCCAAGAACCCGAACAACCCTGCTAAGTCACCAAACGTAGCGAACCATTTGGGGTGACCTATGGCAGAGTGACAGGGGACAAGGGTGATCTATGGCAACTTACTGACCATCACGTCATTTCTCCACAGGGGTAGGCAGAGAGGACGGACCGCCAAACAATTCCCTCTCGGCATCACTCTTCGCCTCATTTACATTCATACATCGTCTCATAAATCTTATTCTGACTTTGATATGGCCCGTTTCAAGTATCTGATTCACTTGATCGTGCCATGTCTTCCTCGGGCGTCCCCAACCTCTTCTACCATTCACATTTTTCGTTCATTCGCTCCACATGCCCAAACCATCTGAGGGTCCCTAATCTCCACATTTCTCGCATGATCTTACATGGTTTTACCACACATTTGCCTCAAGGATCTCATTACTACAGCATTCAGTCTGCTTTCATCCTTCCTCTACCAGCGTTCCATACCTCACTGCCATACATCAGGGTAGGTACCATTGCTGACTGCTAGGTTTTATTCTAGGCACTTCTTTTGACAGTTTTTTATTAGCGCCAAAGACATTCAGTCCTCCATTAATGGAGTTTCCTGCGTTAACCCTTCTTTCAATATCTAAGTAAACATACTACCCAGATACACAAACTCATCCACCTGCTCCAAGTTTTCATCATTCACAACTATATTGCACCCTTATTTATATTTTCCATTATAAAATATGTATTACATACTAGTGCAGACCAGCGTACAATAGGCCACTTGCATCACATTTTTTAAAAAATTTTTCCGGTTTAGGCAAATATTCTAAGACATTCTGTATTTTTATTTTTTTTTAATCGTATTTTTGAAACCCTGGGGATTTTTCGAAAATTTCAATCCGAAAAATCAGACCATTTTTTATAAACCGGAAAGACGGGACATAATTTTATAGGTGTGAAAAAACGATAATTACATAGCCGAAAATAATTTTTAAAAAAAAGAACGTTTTCCACACGAATGGCACAGGAGAATAACGAGGCATACCAAAAATATTACATCTCATAAATATTTTTTTCCTTGATCCATCTTATTGATCATAAATCATTATAATGTACAGCGTCTATATTACTAAATTCAATGTAATATACTTGAACTTGTAAATTGTAATAATAATAAGAATATTATAAAATTTTATTTTGTTAAAATCAGCACCATAATCATTATACCTCTAAAATATGTACCGACGTCCTCTTCACGTTCTGAAGAGAACCCCGTACCCATTAATTGTACGGGGTTCTCTTCAGAACATCTGTCAAAAAATCAAACCAAATGATAAGTTTGCAGAGAACAAACAATAAATCTAGTGAACGAATTCAAAAATTCGCCTGAAATCAAAGTGATGCCATATAAAAAAATAAATCAGTGTGGAATTTTATAAAATTAATAGGAACATTTTCGGCGACGGGACATTTTCATGTAGTGACGTCACGAGCCCAAATAATGGATTTATTTATTTGAAAATAAAAAAAACTGTACATTTCTAAAAAAATTTACCGACATTTTCGTAATCTTAGTAAAAAACTCTATCCACACGATTTTTTCCAAGTCGTTATGAAGTCCATGCAAGTGGCCTATTGGGGATAGTCTGAATTCTCCACAAATCAGTTTCAGTTCTGTAAGCGGCAGTAAAAATGAATCTGTTAAGAACATTATATTGTAGATAGTTACTTTATCGGTTGTCTGAATTCTCCTAACAAACACTTGAAGTTTTGAAAATGATCCAAACTTAAAATCAAAGTAAAAGTTCTAGAGTTCTCTAAACCGGAGTTGTAGACAGATTCATAACTGAAATTATTAAATTATTTATGATGTTTTTCAGAAGACGTGGTCAGATTCATTCTCAGTAGTGAACCGATTCAGTCCGATTCCTCCTTCCTTTTGAATTGATTCCTTTTATTCATTCCTTTGATTCAAGTAATTAAAAGAAAAACAACAATTTGTTGACATATACCTATGTATATAAATTAACAATTTGCATTAAATATATTATCTAATACGCAGTAGAAGTGAAACCTTCAGAAAACTAAAGTAGAGAAGAGTGGAGAGTCTACGACGCACCACACAAAGAGGAGACCAATAGGCTATATAGCACCACATAAATAGGAGATTAATAGGCTAAGAAGCACCGCACAAAGAGGAGACCAATTTTACTATCATATTCTCTCGCAGACTAAACCCTATAGGTATATGTGTATGTGTTTGCATATTTTAGTGTCGTTATTGTTCGTTTCATTGAGTTTAAAATCACAACGGTGCTAAAGAAGTTTTCACTACCCAAAGCACTCTTAGGATGAATTACCTATTTCAAAAAAAAATTCACTTCAAAACAAAAAAATGGGGTTGAAGTAATAATGCGTAACATTTTGACAAAAAAAATTTTTTAAAGAAAAATGTATTTATATTATTAGTGTATATTATATTATTTTGTTTTTTGTTTCGCCCCTAAAGTTTTACTAATTTTTATTTATTAAACTTGAAATTGTTCCACTTCACGTAATCTAACATATACAAACATCTTAACATTTAAATGTGAGTATTTTATGATAGCTGACCACAGCCGATTGGTCTCATAATATCTGCAAATTTACATATTGTATCTGCCCAAGATTTGCGTCTAAAAGTAGGTAGGTACTTGTATTCCAAAACTTTGGTTCGTACCAAAAAAACGATTATATAAGTGCATCATTTTTGCTTCCCACTTTTCTAGCTGATGTTTGCATTCGAATTCGGAAATTTTCGACCAACTATGTAATGAAATTGACGAATTGGCCCGCGGAGAGGAATGAATGAACCGCACTGACGGATTCGCGTCGGACATTGACGAATGAATTAGTAACTTTTGACTTTAGCGTTTCGGTTTGACCTGGAACCCGAGATTGACTAGTTTAAGCTGGTCTTTGTCACTACTGAAAAATACGCTAATGTTTTAATTCCTGAATAGAGCGCTTCTACTGAGAAGCGCTGGACTAGGCACGTAGATCTGGGACAGCTGAGACCTCAAATTGACGGGGACAATTAACTGAATAGAAAATAAATAATATGTTAATTCCTTGCATAAGTGTCAAAAAGTGAAACACACGCGTTGCTTGGAAGTCGGGACTTGTAAATCTGCTGACTCGCGGCCTTTCGCGCTTTCGTTTGGACCGGGAATACAATGACCTACCTACGCCTGATTTTAGAATGGCGGTGCGGGAGCGAGAAAGGTGGGCTTACTTTAGGCAGCGCGCCGCCCATATAATAGTATTTAAATACCTACGAAACATTATACTATTATTTAGGTGGTTTACTTCATTGAAATAATTTAACAGAAAAATAAAAGGAAAATAAAATTTTATGGTGCCGTTGAAAATCGTAGCATGCAAGGCCAAAGGTAAGGAATAAATAATCAATTCCTTTTGAAATTGAGAATTTGATCGAGTGTGTCACAAGATTGAATTTATTCATTTTATTCAGTAATTCAATTTTGTCCAAATCTATTCTTCACTACCTACCTAACTGGCAATATTTCAAGGAATTTTTTTATATTATTTTTTATTGCGTTTAAAAATAAGGATATGGGTTCTAGAATACCGCACAAGAGTCCAAACTACCCGTAACCAGTGGGACCATAGGCAATATGGGCATCACCAATCTGGGATATGTTGTGATGTTGTGATGCTGCAAGGAAGTGGGAGGTGAAGGAGGTGGGCAAGTGGAAGTTTGGTAGTACCTGTTCTCAAGGGCGTCGCCAAGGGGGGGCAGGGAGGGGCAGCTGCCCCCCCTAGAATTTCTAAAAATGTTGCCAAATGCAACGCAACTAAAGTCCTAAGTCTTTGACTTGTCTAGTTTGATCATTCATTCCCGTACTTCGAAACTCGAATGAATTTACCATTTCCATTCCTAATATCTACGCTCAACTACGCTCTGCTCTATGCTATTGTTAAAGCAGGAGAGGGGGAGCGGGGAAGCAATTTACCAAACATAAAATTGAAGTCGAGCTTTGGCCGCAATTCTGTCATAATAAACCAAACCTAACGGATCGAACCGTTGTTGATATCCTAAAGAAGGCAAAAATCTTCTTTCCTGACACGCAAAAAGCGTTGAAAATTTTGATCGCTCTTCCGTGCACAACGTTTACGGTAGAGCGATCGTTTAGCAGCCTCAGGAGACTTAAAACTTTGCTAAGAAGCACTATGGGACAAAATCGCCTCAATGGTCTGGCCATGATGAGTGTACACCAGTGGTTCGCAACCTTTTTCTGACCCGGGACCACTTGTACGTTTATGTTTTCGACAGGGACCACAAGCAGTGGCGTAGCGAAGGAGCGGCGGCGCCCCGGGTGCCACCCGACCGAGTTTCACCCCCAAGGCCACAATTGTCTAGCCACCCCCCCCCCCAATTTTTTATGAAATCGAAATTTGTGTTTTGTCAACTCTTTGGGGGGTGACACCATATCTGTCCCAGTGATTGATTGAACGCCACTGACCACAGGCAGTTGCTTAGGCTAGCATGGGTGGCACCCGGGATGGATAGCACAACGGGAGGGGCGTATGGGATAGGGTAGGACGGGTTCTAGCAGAATATTTACCACAAAGAAGGGGGCGGAATGGGATAGGGTGGGACGGGTTCTAGCAGAATGTTTACCACAACGGAGGGGGCGGAATGGGATAGTGTGGGACGGGTTCTAGTAGAATATTTACCACAGGATGGGGTGGGGCAAATCGGAATACCATAATGACCACAAGGTACAATATTGATAAACTGAATATTATCCCGATTTTTTTAATTCAGACTTCTCGACCAGGGGTCCTAGCATTATTCGTTAGCAGCCTGCAGTCGTGCTCGGGAGCGATCGCAAGTTACCGACATTTTCGATAAAACCTATATCGATCGACCATGCTAGGGGGCCAGGGACCGCCCGCCCGCACGCTGGCTCGTTTATTGACCGGTGAACCATCGCGGACCATCTTATAGCCTCTTGCGGACAACTAGTGGTCCGCGGACCACTGGTTGGGAAACCCTGGTGTACACAGAAAACTTATTCATGGAAACTTAGAAGATTTTCATAATAAAGTGGTCGAGAAGTTTACAAAAACCCCCGAAAATTATGTTTTAATTAACCTAATCTTTATCGACCCTTATATTAAAACCTGTTAATTACAAAAAAAATACTCTGCACACTTCAGAACTCAAACTCCCAAATTATTTTTATTGAATTTTTCTAATAAATGTAATACCTAACTTATATACAAGTTTTTTTTATTGAGCTCGTGTAGCTTTACATGTTGGACGTTAGATATCGTTTATTACAATCGCCGTAGATGTAAGGCTCATATTACAAGTGAAAAGCTTCATGTGCTCTCGACTTTACCTACAATTCATACTTTTCTCATTCTCCATATCAACTTGCCCCCCCCCTGGGCTATTTGCTGGCGACGCCCTTGCCTGTTCTGATTTGGTCACAAAAAGCTAATACCATTTAAAGCAATTTTAGATTCTACCACTCCTGTTTCAGTGTAATTTTTTTGGCCACAAAATAATTTTTATTTTAGATCCTTTGTACTCGTAGTTTCCATTGAACATAACACAACAATGCGAACATTCATTAATTATTTTACTCCGGGACTTGAAGTTTGCATCTTCCCTGTGTTTGGAGAGAATATTTTTTTTACATTGACGGCCGGCGTTGTCGAAGGTTGAGGCTCTTGACTCGCAATCCGAAGGTCGCGGGATCAAATCTCGGCATGAGCAAATAAATTTATTTGAATGATTTGTGTTACTTCACAATTAATTCATTTATAAATAATGTATGGTACATTTGCAGCACGATCCAGATTGGAAGATACTCTCAGAATCGCCCTGGTGTAAAACCACCATTCTGAATAGAAACGTTGCTTGAAATGGGTTTAGTCGTGTTTGGTGACCAGGTCTGAACAATTAGGTACTTCCCCCACTTTCCTCCTCCCCATCTTCTTCTCATCCCAACTACCTTCAGCCTCACAACATACCCCAATCGGGGATGCCATAACCTTACTGGCTCCAGACAGAAGCAGCTGGGACTCTTGTGAGGTATTCGTATAAAAAAAAATTTGTTCCATACAGGAGGCCCTTAAGAAAATATTCCTCTCAGCGCCTATGTCATCTTTGGGGTTGGTGTGTGGAGGATCTTTTTAGGAAAGGAAGAAGAGGAAGTTCTGCGAAGAAAAAGGGTATTAGGGGTGGGTAGGAATCTGGGGGGTGAACGTGTCCACTGACACAATGACGGACGTATGAATCCATCCCTCCTTTCCGATCCGGCCTGCCGTGCAGCTGGTGGGCAGAAGCATTCACCGCCAAGACCCGGAAAAACCTCACCCCATGAACCCGGGCACCCCTGCTAAGTCACCAAATGTAGGGAACCACTTGGGGTGACCTATGGCAGAGGTGTTGATTATCCAATAAATGGTTCCCGGGGTGGCGGTACCTACACTCACCTCAAAAGAATAGTTCAGGAAATATTCAGGACTTACCTGGGAAGTCACTTGAGATTAATACTTGAGATTCGTAGATTAATTCTTGTCGTTCTCTCTGTTTAAACGATTCCATGACAATTGATCCGTCGACAATTGCCCCCCCGACAGTTGATCTTGGACAATTGCCCTCCCTGACAGTCGTTCCTGGACAATTGTCCCCCCTGACAGTTGTTCTTGGACAATTGTCCCCCCTGACAGTTCTTGGACAATTGTCCCCCCTGACAGTTGTTCTTGGACAATTGCCCCCCCTGACAGTTGTTCTTGGATAATTGCTCCCCCGACGGTTGATATCGGATAATTGATCCCCTAAAAGATAATTTTTTTCAATTAAGTATGCAAAGAAAATCATGTAATGTAACTTTTTTATCTGAATACAACACAAGAGGCCCAACTTCTCCCAACCGTATGGAGCAGTTCTGACTCTTAAGTGGTATTCAGATTAAAAAAGTTATATTATATGTAAGTAGGAACCCTTAGCGGTTTTTTGCTAAGCCGACTGAACGTATAAGTATGTCGTATTTTCTTACTACCGCATGCTCCTTCGGAGAGTCGAAATTATTGCCAGGAAAAATTTTTAAACAGCGAATTTTCGCTCAAGATGCCTTTAGTGTATATTGACTTTGGTTGTACGGCCGTATATCCTCTTTGCATACTTACTTGCGAAAATAATCTTTTAGGGGATCAATTGTCCGAGGGATCAACTGTCCGTGGGTTCAATTGTCGGCGATCAACTGTCTGGTGATTACTGATGACGGGCCAACTGTCGGAGGGCCAATTGTCGCCGGATCAATTGTCGGATCACCGTTTAAACACTCTAAACCACTTCTCTGACCTGATCGTCCTTTCCCCCCTCCTGGGTGAGTAGAAACACTCCATTGGCTGAGCAATATCAAAATCACATTCTAAACTATTCTTCCTTATTTTTTAGAATATAAAACACAAAACTTGTTGTTTATATTCTTTGTTTGGTGTCACTGTGTTAAATGCGATCAATATTGCAAGGAGAAGTAGGAAAAGAAGGGAACAAATTATAATGTTTTACAACATTTTTTTCTGATAAAGTTAACATTGATATACATATAGCACCAGGATTAACCAATTTTTATCAATATCACCCGTCATTTGAAATTATAGTGAAACAAAATAAAGATCAATTCTTAGAAATTAATAGAAGTGATTCAAAATACAACTTCAGGAAGGGAAACTTTGATGAATGTCGACAGGATCTATTGTCTGTTGATTGGATAACTCTTTTTAAAAATAAAAATGTGAATTGCATGGTAATCGTATTTTATGAAAAATTGTGGGAAATAATTGACAAATATTTTAAAAAATATGGAACTAAAACAAAAAATCAATATCCTGTCTGGTTTAATCAGCAATTGATTGTACTTCTTAAAAAAAAAACAAAGTTAGACTTAAGGTAAAAAAACATGGTAACGAGTCAGATTATAGAGAATTCTCTTATTTAAGGAAACTTAAAAAAAAAATACAAAGCGAATGTTATAAATCATACATAAACTCTGTCGAAAGTGGTCTGCAAGATAACATAAAGGTATTCTGGTCATACTCAAAATCATTACGAAAAACTTTATATTTTTATTATTTTATTTTTTTTTGTATTTTTCAGGTATTTTGGAGCTCCAGACCAGAGATGGCTGTCAAATTCAACCATGGGTCGTACTTGTGATTTGTACAAGGTTAGCAGTTGTGTACTATTAAAGTATCTGCGGGCCCTGTACAGGACGCCCAGTTTTTGGGAGGCTAACTTTACTCTGGCTTCGATGGAGCCCCCATACCTGAGCTGGTCACTTAGGGTTACACCAAGCATATCAATGGAGGGCCTGTTCGGAAGATTGCTTCAGTTGAAAGAGACTAGATTTTCATTTCGATCCCTTTTAGACGTAATCAGACAAGATTGGGTCTTTGAAACAATAAATTCAACGAGATTATTTTTACCCCAAGAGGAAACACTCTCGAGGTAACCGTCCATTCTTTGCTTCAAAGCCCTACGAGCTGTTGGAGTTTGTGAGCCCTTTGGGGGCTTGTCAAAAACTAATTGTATTCCTAAAGTAATGCATCTTGACGATATTTCCGCAAATGACGGTGAACACATAGCAAACATTTTCTCTAAATATTTTTCATCCGTTTATACAAAGTCGGAAACATCTTCTAAAGATTCAATGCCAAACATAACTGAACACAATCAAAGCAATTTGGGTAAAATACATATAAGTGCAGATGAAATAAAATGTTTTTTGAGTAAAATAGATTCCAGTAAGGGTCCAGGTCCAGATAATATTACTCCTTTCTTTGTCAGTTGCTGTGCAGACTCTTTATGTATACCGCTTTTTATAATTTTTAATGCATCCCTAACCACGGGAACTTTTCCTGATCTGTGGAAAGAAACTCATGTGGTACCAGTGTTAAAATCGGGAGACCAATCTTTAATAAAAAATTATAGGCCAATCAGTATACTATCCTGTTTTTGAATCTCTGATATATAAAAATATTTTTTCACATTTTAAGCCCCTTCTCTGTACTAGGCAACATGGGTTTGTTCCTCAAAGATCAATCAACTCAAATCTTTTGGAATTTTGTAATTATGTATGTAATTCTTTTAATGAAAGATTACAAGTAGATACAATTTATACTGATTTTCAAAAAGCCTTTGATAAAGTTAACCACTCCATCTTACTAAAAAAACTTGAACAAATTGGAATACATGGAGACCTATTACGCTGGGTGAAATCATATTTGTATAACAGAACTCAATTAGTTCTTATTATTGGATACAAATCATCCCCTATAGTTGTAACTTCTGGTGTACCACAGGGTTCAAATCTTGGCCCCCTGCTTTTTCTTATATTCATAAACGACCTTGGCTCGAAATTAAACTGTGATTATGCTTTTTTCGCTGATGATCTTAAAATTTTTCGTAAAATTAAGTCTGTTTCCGATCATCAACTGCTTCAAAATGACCTCGACACACTCAATTACTGGTGTACTGTCAATGATATGCACTTAAATGTTGATAAATGTTACATTATAAATTTCACTAGAAATAGAATTATAAAGGAGTTTCCTTATGTTATCAATAATATAATTCTCAAAAAGCGTCTTCAATAAGGAATCTAGGAATCACTCTTGATTTTAAATTCATATTTGATGTACATATTAACGACATTAAGTGCAAATCATTAAGAATGACAGGATTCATTCACAGAATATGTAAACCTTTCAAAGATCCTCAATCAATTCTAACTCTTTACAATGCCTTAATTAGAAGTAAACTTGAATATGGAAGCACTATCTGGAATCCACATTACTGCAAATATGAAAACATTGTAGAATCAGTTCAAAAAAAATTACTTAGAATGTTATCCTTCAAATGTGGACTACATGACCATCTAAGATCATACGACGTACGTCATGATTACTTCAAGATTGATACACTTTAAACTAGAAGGCAATTGACTGTTTGTATTGGAATGTTTACATAAAATTATTCACGGCCACCTTGATACTACATTATGTCTTAGCAGTATTGAAATAAATGTCCCCAATTCCCATTGTTTAAGACGCCATAACATTTTTCACATGAATACATTTAAAAATAATATCGCATACTTTAGCCCTCTGACCCAGATATGTCGGCTATAAAACAAGATAGCGTGTGCTGAAGTGGATATTTTCGTTGATAATTTGTACGGGTTCAAAAAAAAAGTTCTGGCGCTGTTAAAAAAAAATTAACTAACTAATTATATTGTGTGAATTGTCTCTCTATGCATGCCTCGCGTATTTCATATGTCTCTTACCACTCATTGTAATGTGTTACTCGAGTGACCTTGTATATAATTCTGTATTTTTATTTGTGATGTTTTTGTTTTTGTAATTGTATGTATCTGTATTTGTTTGTAATTGTAATTGTATGTACTTGTAGATTTTCATAATTGTGAAATAACTGAGTTTTTATAACTGGATAGTTCTCACGCAAGTGTAAACTTCTGTAAAACCCAGTATAAATAAATAAATAAATAACATGCATTCGCTATGTTTGATGACACAGCAGGGGTGCCCGTGTTCACAGGGTTAAGTGTTATCAGGCCCCCTAGCACAGTCCATCGATAATGATTGATAGGATAACTTTCGGAAACTTCTCATCGTTCCCTAGCATAATTGCAGATCGTCAACGAATTAGTAAGAGTTCATAATGACGAAGTGTTCTTAATATATCCGTCAACTGTTGTTTGTACGTTAGCGATCTGCAGTTGTCCTAGGGATCTATGAGAAGTCTCCGAAAGTTATCCTATCAATCCTTATCGATGGACCATGCTAGGACCCCTGCTCTTAAAGGCGGATGCGCCTGCCCACCAACTGCGTGGCAGGCCAGATCAGATTAGGTCGCTTTAGGTAGACCCTTTGACCTCTTCTCTCCAGCTGGTCTCTTTTGACCCATCGTCCTGTACCGTAGCGGGAGTGTTGGATTCACACGTCCCTCCTGGATGCACAGATCATAGATTCCTACCCCCCCTATGCCCTTTTCCTTCACAGAACTTTATCTCTTTGCTTCCCTTAAAAAGACTTGTGTGGGTACCGCCGCCCCAGGAACCATTTATTGGATAACCAACACCTCAACCATAGGTCACCCCAAGTGGTTTGCTATGTTTGGTGACTTAGCATGGAGAAAGGTTTGTCCGGGTCTTGGAGGCAGATGCATCTGTCCACCAGCTGCATGGCAGGTCGAATCGGGAGAGAATGGTTGAGGGAGTCCCTTCGACTTCTCGGAACATCGCCTTTCAGCGCAGTGGGAGGAATGGATTCATACAACCGTCACTCCTGGACACACTGACCCCCAGATTCCTACCCATCCTTAATACCTATTCCTTCCCAGAACTTTCCCTCCTTCCTTTCCAAAAAATACTCTCCACACAGCATCCCCAAAGATGATATAGGCCCTGAGGGAAATTATTTCCTTAAGGCTTCCTGTGTGGGGTTTACGTAAAAAAAACTTTTTATGCATGCTCGTAATGGCCGCGAGTTGAGGAAAATGGGTCAAATGTGAAATAGCAAGCTGGTATCAAAATAAAACTAATAAAATTGTGTTGATTTATTTATTTGTTTGCAATATTATCAATAACCTTTGGTACTATTTTTCTCGCAAATGAATAAATAACCATTATTTTCATCACAACTTATACCACTCAGAAGGAAGAGTCCGCGCTTGGCGCCCGATTTCTGGTAGAGGACCCCGCAGGGATAAACAGCGGATGGATACCCGGGGTACCAGTCACTGTAGCCCGCCTCCGAGAGGGTGTTACCTGCAACAATACTATTGCTAAAGTCCTAAAGAACAATACGAACAAGAGCGAAATGTGAAAACACGCATTTTCTTTTAATAAAATGCTTTCTTGGCAATTCGACTAAGAAGTAATCAATCAATAATTAACAAAATGTGTCACTAATATAAGTGGTACGCTCCGTTGAGTGAATTAGCAGGGGTGCCCTGGTTCATGGGGTGAGAATCTTGGCGGCGGATGCGCCTGTCCACTAGCTGCATGGTAGGCCGGATCGGGAAACAATAGTTTAGGGGGTCCCTTTGACTTCTCCAGCCATACTCTCTCGGAACATCGGGAAGGATGGATTCATATGTCCATCACTCCTGGACACACTAACCCCCTGATTCCTACCCACCGAGAACTTAAACCCCCCTCCCTAGTAAAAATTCCATCCATTGAGCATCTATCTCCAAAGATGACATAGGCCCTGAGGGGAATTATTTTTCTCAGGGCCTCCTTTGTGGAGCTAATATAATAAAAAATATTTACAATAAAAAATATATATTTTTTAAATATTAGCTCTATACAGGAGGCCCTGAGGAAAAAAACTGTGTGATGCTGTGTGAAGGAAAAAGATCAAAGCAAGCCACTTTAGGTAACCTACGGCAGGGGTGTTGGTTATCCAATAAATAGTTCCCGGGGCGGCGGTACCCGTACCCGCCTCCTATACTTGCCTATTGCGATGATTTCTAGCAATTTTTGAGAAAGTGAATACTTTATCAATGAGTTAAATTAATATTTAAAAATGTTGTTTTACCATCGATTGTTCTAAATTCTGGTTTAGTCACCAAGTTGGTAATGCCCACAATGAACCCGTTCTTATCAAAGCCGTCTGACGTTGCATCTGCATACTGTAAGAATATATCTGTGAGAAGTTGGACTTCCTCGGCGCTGTTCGGGATGAGGAGGTTTGCTTGTTCTGCTGCACACACTTTGTAAGCTTCAGTCCAGCTGGTCTTGGTGGTGTGTAGTTTGTAACAGCTCTCTGGCATCGATGGGTAATGTTTATATCCTGCAACAGATAATCCACATCGGCTGTTAAATATAAAATTTGTAAATGAACAATAATTCTGATGGGAAATTAATTTTTCATACTAATTATATTATTATGTATCTGAAACATGTTTCGGTTCCAGGGGAAATAGTCTACCCTAATACTTAGTGCATATTTATTTATTTATTTTTTTACATTAGCTCCACACAGGAGGCTCTGAGGAAAATAATTTCCCTCAAGGCCTATGCCATCTTAGGAGATGCTGTGCGGAGGGTTGTTTTAAGGAAAGGAAGGAGAGGAAGTTCTGGGAAGGAAAAAGGTACGAGGGATGGGTAAGAAACTGGGGGTCAGAAGTGACGGACGTATGAATCCATCCCTCCAACTGGATTCTGGCCTGGAGAGGACAAAAGACCTCCCTCAACCAGTCTCTCTCGATCCTGTCCACCACGCAGCAGGTGAGCAGACATATCGGCCGCCAAGACCTGGAAAAACCTCACCCGCATGAACCCGTGCACCCCTGATAAGTTACCAAACATAGCGAACCACTTGGGGTGACCTATGGCAGAAGTGTTGGTTATCCAATAAATGGTTCCTGGGGCGGCGGTACCCGTACTCGTATCCCAAATACTATGCATATAATCCCAATAAGTAGGAGAGTTTAAGTAGGATCACTTTAAACATATTCTGTTGCTTGTGTCTTGTGTGTGTGTGTGGTGTACTATATCGTAGGAAAACTGTGGGGTAAGCGGGCACTGATAGTGCTATTCGTAATTTGGAGATATAATATGGCAAGCATTGCAACGTTTTATTTTAATTGTGCATTACACAATTTATGCGTGAAAATATTGGAAAGGTCAAATAAAAAATAAATACTTTTTTCTTCAAATTTTGCAAATTCACTTTGTGGCACCATTTTATTAATGAAATAATTGAACATTTGAGATGTCTAAAAAGCAATAATTATTCAGAATTTGCTAACCATCTAATTGAATTTAACCATTCATTTGATATAAATACTGGTTTTAAAAAAAATTACACACTAACATTAGAAGTTTTCACTTAGATCTTTAAATAATAATAATATTATTAATAATTAATCACAAACAGATTATCGATTATGAGGCTTTATTAAATGATCTTAATAATAAAAATTGGGAATATGTTTATAAAGAGACTGAAGTTAACAATGCTCTAAACTATTTTATTAATGAAATCAATACATTCATAACAAAACACACAATAACTAAACGCATTCCATATAGTAAAATACATCTCACCCCATGGATTACCAACGGCATTGTTAAATCTATACACAAAAGAAATCACCTTCATAAAATAGCTAAACGAGACCCATTGAACGATACTAAACAGCAAAACTATTACAACAAAATATTTGCAAAACCGTTATTCGCAAATGTAAAGAGCGTTATTATAAATTCTTACTTGATAAGGATAATTCCAGCAAAAACATGTGGAATGTTGTCAGAGACATAACTAAAAGTAAAAGAAATACCAGTACATCTGTAACTGAATTAAATACCGGAAATTTGATTATAACTGACAATCAATCAATTGCATGTCATACTAATCAATATTTTGCATCTGTTGGGTCAAATATAGCAAAAAAAAAATTATTAGAAACCCAGAAAACGGAAGACTCTTTAGCATCGACAATTGAAACAAAGGAACAATCTTTTTCATTTGATATTAAACCAACTACTGTAGAAGTGGTCTTAAAAATAATCAACAGCCTTAATACTACACATGCAAAGGGTCCAGATAGTCTAAATACACAAATACTAAAAAAAATTAAAAATCAGATTTCTGCTCCGCTATCATATATTTACAACTTAAGTTTTGCATCAGGAATATTTCCTGATCACTTTAAAAAATCAATAATTGTCCCAATTCACAAAAGTAGACCTAAATCTCTTGTAGAAAACTATAGGCCAATATCACTTTTAAGCGCGATATCCAAAGTCATTGAAAAGCTTTTCAAAACTAGGTTAAACGAATATGTGGAGGAACATAACATTCTAAGTCCAAACCAATATGGCTTTCGGTCGGGTAAGGGAATGGATGATGCCATCGCATGTCTCACTGAAACTATTGCAGGGAATATGAACCGTGGCAAGAAAACTATTGCCCTTTTCCTGGACCTGGCCAAGGCATTTGACACAATATCTCATAAAATTCTTTTACAGAGACTTAGAAATATAGGAATAAAGGGAAAAGCTTTTCAATGGATAGAAAGTTATATATCTAATAGATTTCAACAAACCAGAATTAACGAGGCTATTAGCACTTCACTAAAATACACTTTTGGGGTACCACAAGGAAGTACACTTGGGCCCCTTCTCTTTATTATATACATACACGAACTTTGTAACCAACACATTGGTGGCAAAATTATCACGTTCGCTGACGATACAGTTATTTTGTTTGAAGGAGATGATTGGAAAAAAACACACCACCTTGCGAACACAGGTATAAACAGAGTAAAACAGTGGCTGGACAGTAATTTGCTTACACTAAACATACAAAAAACAAAATATTTCACATTTAGCGCTATCCTTGCAGGTCAACCCAAAACACCTCACCACCTCACAATACATAATATTAAGTGTAGCCTTGGAAATAATAACCATACTTGTAAATGCGAAACC
The DNA here is from genome assembly GCA_917880885.1 of Limnephilus marmoratus. Lineage (NCBI taxonomy): Eukaryota > Metazoa > Arthropoda > Insecta > Trichoptera > Limnephilidae > Limnephilus > Limnephilus marmoratus. Next base: position 2,196,541 of record OU862930.1, read on the forward strand.
CTTGAATGTGTAAAATCTATTAAATATTTAGGTATAATAGTGGATAACCACCTTAAATGGAAACAACAAATTGAAAACACAGCTAATAGAGTGCGCAAGCTTATTTATATATTTATAACATTGCGGGAAATTATAAAAACTCAAGACATTAAAAAAATATACTACGGACTCTGTAACTCCGTCATAACCTACGGTTGCATTGGATGGGGTGGAACAGGATTAACAATATTATACCCGCTACTCAAGGCACAGAAATCCATTCTACGCGTCATTATGAAGAAACCCTTCAGATACTCGAGCGACGCTCTCTTCAAGGAGTTTAATGTGCTTGATGTTCGACAGTGTTACATAAAAAAAATTACAATCTGCGTCCACAAAAATAAAAACAAAACGATAACAGTCGATCATAATCATCAAACCAGAAGTAAGAGCAGAAACGACCTTTCTATTCCAACAAGCAATACTGCGGCTTACCAAAAAGTTTTCTCATACCTGGGACCAAAAATATACAACAAAATCCCCTCTCAATTTAAACTGTGTGAATTATCATCCTTCGGTACTAAAATTACAAAATGGTTATTAGACTTAGGTAGGACAGATTCCGAAAAATTATTAAAAAACGTAGTCTGAGTTGATTTCTTCGATTTTGTATTTTGTATTTCCTAAAAAATATCTTTTTATTTTTCTTTCTTACATTTATATATTATATTTTTATTTTATATTTTACATGTACCTACCTGGATCTTATTGTTTATTACTGCTAATTTGTATTTTCCTAAAAAAATATTTCTCTTATTTTTCTTTCTTGCATTTATATGTTATATTTTTATTTTATTTTATATTTTACATGTACCTACCTGGATCTTATTGTTTATTACTGCTGTATACCTAGAATAACACAACTTATATCTGATTTTGTACCTAATATCTAAGTAACTCCCCCAATATGTACCATTATTGTTAATTATTATTGAATCCATTAATGTGAAATTATGTACACGCAACCTGCCAATTTGACTGTCCTAAAACGGGAAACCTTCCTATTTGGACAGTCAAAGCTTCCTTTTATATTGTTATATCTTGTATGTAATAAATGTAATAATAATAATAAATAAATAAATAAATAAATCAAATTAATTTTGTGAATAACCCTATCTTAAACAAAATTTCCATTGTAATTTTTTGTCTTTGTTCTTCTAAGCACCCCTTCACCCCTTCCCCCTCTCCCTTGTTGATCTTCTAAGCACCTCCCCTTTCCACCTCTCTCCTCCCCCACTACTTCCATTTCTACCCACGCCTGTCTTTCTATATTTGATCATTTAGTTTTAGTACATATTTATAATGTCCTGATGAAGAGAACATCGTTCTTGAAACATATTGACTTTTTAAATAAAGATTATCATGGTAAAAACAAAGTGTTTTTAATTATTTCATTAAATAATTTTTTATTTTTTTATTTAAGCGTCTATATAAAATAACTCTATAAATATACAAAATATGATGGTTATGTTAGGTACAGATATTGTATTCATCACTAGGGGTTTCTGTGCTGAGGCGGACAATAATTTTATTAAAAGAGAAAAGCTGTGTAGCTAATTACCTACATAGATATAAAAAAAATACTTAGACAATTGCGAATAACGCATATTAGTCCAAATTACTCTTAGTGCATGTGGAACTATGCCAACCCCAACTGTAGTAAGTAGCAAGAACGAAGAGATTAAAAAAATTGTTATAACACTCACAAAAACGAGGAAAAGCGCCGCAGGCGAAATTTTTATCCCCAAGTTGGGTACCCATGTGGGGAGCGTAAAGGGAGTGTAACATGAATTATCACAATCAAAAAAGCGTTGAAAAAGCGACACAAATGAAAAATTTTCCCTGTCGGAGGGCAAACCAATTACAACAATTTTTAGACGGAAATCTTTTAGTATTCTTTTGGTAGTACTAAAAATTAGAAATCCGCAGTACTTATACCTGCCATCGGCACCTTCTCATGTGATTTGGTAACGTAAGTCATGTCATCCTTTGGCATTATTTGCTACTTGCTCAAATTCAGTTCTATTACAAAAGTAACTTTTTAACAAACTTCAGGTACGACGATGGTTTTGCGAACGGCGCTACATCAGAGTTGCATGCTTAGCCGGATTCTTAAATTTCAATCTTACAGTATCTAGTCTATTAATTAACAACACATTTTAACATTGGTAATCCGACCAGGCTAATGTGGAACATGGTGAATAGACGGGGCTATTGCCTGAGTTTTTTATAAAGTATTATTTAAAAAAGACGGTGTATTCATACCAGGATTGTCACTTCTACAAACTCCACAAGCTGCAGCACTGGGCTCCTCCTTCGGATTTAAAAGTTTCGTCTCGCACATAAACAGAAGGGGCAATGAGGCACACGGGACAGTCAGCAGCTGGAAGAACCCGCGTGGGGTGTCCTTGTGCTGCAAGAGTGCCCCACATTGATCCGTTTCACCGGAGGGGCTCCCGGGGCCCCAGTTGCTGTAGCCTGCCTCAGAGAGAGTCCTTCCTGAAAAGTACAAATGTGAGCCCTCATATTAAAGATGAAATTGTTCGTACTGGTTTCAGCTCAAATATGGTATTCCTATTTGTGAAATATTGTAATGCCAAGAGAAGTTGGTTAGAAGAAGTACTTGGACATTATTTAGTTTGGATCACAGCACGTAGCACTCGGAGCAATGTATAAAGCCATATGGATTTTCGCAGCGAACAACCAATTTTAATTAGTATTCTTTTTGCAGAGAGTTAAGAAAAGAGTTTCCGTGGTTACATTTGACTCCTGAAGAAATGGGGAGAGCAATGTAAAGTAAATAAGTGGCTGCAGGCAAATCATAATAAAGTGGACACATTTGTATGTATTTGTGCACTTGCACACCGATACAGTCAAAAAATTCCATAAAGCTCGCTCACAGTCCCCTCTAACCCCACAAGTGCCCAAATATACTGGGTGGCTAGCGACATTTACATTCTTACACTTGCGAAATTAACATACATATTATAAAGTTAGAAACTGGTGAATGTACATCACAATTGGCGTCGATTTGTAGTAAAATAAGAGTCTTGCTGGAGAGATCAAGAGGTCTACCCCAAGCAGTCTCTTCCGATCCGGCCTGCCATGCAGTTGGTGGGCAGGATGACCGGATAACTCAGTATGAAATCAACTCAGAACCTCATTTGAAAAGTCATTAAAGTATAATAAGTACAAGTAAAAAAATATATATATAAAAATTAGGTTACGTCCTAGGTTACAGGCTATTTTAAAATTATTTTTTCATAGCTTTTAATGACTTTTCAAAGAGGTGTTGAGATGACTTTATTCTGAGTTGGCATGGAACCGGTGCAGTGGGCAGACACGTCCGGAACCAATGACGCGGACAAATCTCATCCCATGAACCTGGGCACCCCTGTCTAGTCACCAAACGTAGTAAACCACTTTAGATGGTCTATGGCAGAGGTGTTGATTGACAAAAATTTAATAAATAGTTCCCGGGGCGGCGGTATATTGATGTATTAAATACCAAAAAATAGTGTACTCACCATCGATTGTTCTGTATTGCTTTGCTATCAAATTGTTAATGCCGGCAAAAAAGCCATCTTTATAAAAGTCACATAGCTTTGAATTAGCTCGGGTATATTTTAAGAATATGTCAGAGCTGAGTTTGACTTCCTTAGCGCTGTTAATGACAATTAGGTGTGCTTCTTCGGCTGCACACACTTTGTACGCGTCCATCCAGGTTTTAGCAGTGGTATGAAGTTTGTAGCAACTGTGTGGCATTAACGAATACTTTTTATATCCTGTAACGGAAAATTTATAAGTAAAACGGTGTTTTTCAAGCCATAGTAATGGACGGCTTAGCTAGAGGAGGTATTGAACTCCGTCGCGTGTCGCCCGGCTAGGAACAAGGCAAAATATCAACTCAGTCTGCACTGACCGGTCAAGTTCTGTGAAAGTTTTATTCGTGTTCTGTTATTATTATAATATTATGGGTCAGTAGTTTCACAGTAGGTACTTGAATAATAACCGAATTTGAATAGAATTTTCATAGCACTTGAATATTAATTTAAAAATTTGATGAATAGTTCAAGTTCTGGGAAAAAACTGGTGCTAGAATTATTCTATTAGGTTTTAGTTTACTAGTAACTCCTTACAACCAACATATTAACAAAGTGGGCAGGAATGGTAAATTCACGTAATTTTCACGATTTACATGTTTTTTAAAAAATATTATGAACATTTCGTGTAAAATTACACGATGAACACCAACATGTAAGAGGTTCAATGCAAACAGTTTTAAAAACAACCGTGAATTATTGTCTACTTTTTGAATATCTTTGAAAAATAAACAATTTCAAGATAATATTTTTTCGTATGAAAAATCACCTAAAATTTTGGCGTTAAAAGCTTTTTCGGTGATAAACATGTTTTCAATGTAACTGCTATTTTTTTTTCAAATAAACGAAGATTTTAAATTCCGGAATATTAGGTATCCTAAAATGAGTTGAGCGTACCTGAAGGACAAAAAGCAGAAACCGCTTGAGGTTTGGGCGATATCTTACTCTCGCACATGAAGAGGAGCCGTGAATGACAGTACTTCAGGTTCAGTTTCTTTCCGAAGCGCACCATCAAAGTCCCGCAGTGTTCGTCGTTATTACCGTTGTCAGGCTGTCCGTCCTGCCATTCACTGTACCCCGCTTTCTCTAGCTTCTGTCCTACAATATCAACAAGATATGTTTTAAAAATGAATACATTAAATTGAATTGAAAAACAAACACAGTTAAAACAACTGTTATTTTAAATAATAGCCGCTCCCATTAAATGGAGCTCCCCTTTGGAGGCACTGCTGAAAACCAGCTGCATTCCAGGTGAACTCCTGAATTGTAGCTGAGCAGTCACCTTTTCATCAATAGACACATGATAAAACAACAAAATGTGAAATTATTCAAGTAATCTACTGATGAATAAATGTTTTTTTTTACACGCACCAGATTTAAATGTCCGGGTTAAATTTTCCCCCCCAAAAAAAAAAAAAAAAAGAAGGAAAAACTAAACCCTTTCATACACTTCCCCAAATGATCATCTAGTGAATCCACGCTATGCAATTGCACTATATAAGTATTATAAATACAAAACAATACAAGAACAACATGTCAACTTACTAGAGACCAAATGGGAATATAATTCACCGACTCCAGATATTTTCATATCAGAGGGTTCGGCTCTGTGGCATTTCTAATTGAACCTATAAATCCTACTGATCCCTCAATATAAATATTTAAAAAATCTTTTGTAATCCTACATGTATTTAAAATTACTGCTTTTTGCATTTTTATACTGCTTTTTGCATTTTTATTTTTATTATTATTATTATTTATTTATTTATTTTTATTTATTTATTTATTCTTAGTACATTTATGTTACAAAGGTATAATATATTGTCCTCCACACTAGGAGTTCACCTGTGTTGTGGAGGACATTTTTCAGAAGTAAATTATAAATTGTGAATTGTGAATAGTAAAACAAAAGAGTGTTAAAAGCTAATATAAAGAAGAGAAACAATAAAAATCAAAATATAAAATCGACTTCAATTCGACAAAAATTATAAATTAAAAATTAAATTAAAAATTAAAAATTATAAATTAAAAATTATAGTGGACTTCAATAACCCCTATCAATTGTATGGTATTTGTGAATGGTCTCCATGAATTAGGAATCAAATAGGTATATATTGTTTTATTTCAAATTAATAATGTCACATCACAAAGTATCCGCTTCATATGAACAAATATAATTTTTTTTTCGGGTTCTCCATAAAACAGTTATACACCAAATTATTACGGAGAAGATTACATAATTCAAAAGAAGAAAAAAAAATAAAAGTTCACGGGTACAGTTTCTCTATGTTGTGACGTTTGTCAAAAGATAGTTACTGAACTCTCTATACCTATAGGTAACATTGAAGGTGTCGATGCTCAATGCAGAATCGTAAGGCAGTTGAATTGCTCTGTTTAAATGCTCTGAATTCTTTTGCTTGGCGCATTCTGAAAGGAAGAAGTTTTCGCTTTCGGAGCATAAAAAAGTGCGTGGGATCTCCCACGAGTATACGCGTTAGGGACATATAGGTTAATCTCCTTCAACATAGGTAGATTCAGTACAGTACCGGAGATCAGCTTAAAAAAATGTTTCCCCAAAAATATTTTTCGGCGGGCTTCTAAGGTATTTAGATCGAGCACTCTTGTTAAGAACAAAGATGAATACAGGAATGGGTAGTATGTATATTCCCTCGTATACAGGTAACGCATATACCTTTTTTGTACTCATTCTATTTCTAGGATATAGTTTTATTCGGAGGGGGCCCAAATAATGGAGCTGTATTCCAGGATGATGCGGACAAGTGCTTCATATGTTCTTCGTATTGCAATTCCATTAGTAAATGATCTTGCATTACGAAGAACAAATCCGAGCATTTTGTTGGCGCGGGAGACAATGACAGATATGTGAGATTTGAAACAGAGATTTGCTACAAAATCATGCCAAGGTCTCGAATCTCGTTTTGCGTGTTAGTATAATTTTATCAATGTGGTACGGGAATAGAAATATGTCTTTGGATCTTGTAAATGTAACGACACTGCATTTCTGGATGCTGTAGGGTAAGTTATTCAATTCCGACCATTTGACAAGAGAATCAAGATCATTCTGCAGAAGGATGGAATCAATATGACTTTTAATAGCTCTATTCGATCCCTGGGGTATCCCTGAGTTAGTTTTGTATTCGTAAGAAAGCCGGTGTCCGTAACTGACATACTGAAGACGATTGTATAAGTAGCTATCGGCATGTACAAATTTATCAAACGATTTATTAATATAGGTGGTGAGATTCATTAAGCTTGTTGAGGTTGATAAAGTGGGGCGAAATCCGTGATGATTTTCGATAAGTGTATGTTTTGTCTGATTATATATTTGTGAGTAAATTGTGGTTTCTAAAAGTTTTGCGGGTGCTGATAAGACAGCTACAGGTCTGTAATTGTCGATTGGTGACTTTCTGCCTTTTTTGTGTATAGGCAGAGCCGGTTTTAGCACTACCAGCGCCCTGGGGCGAAATTTCCACGGCGCCCCCTAAGCAGTGGCGTAGCGTGCGTTTCGGCCACCCGAAAACCCAAGGAAAATTTTGCCCCCCCCCCCTCCCTAACTTCTACAGGTGCTCCTTCCGCAGATTTTCAAGCGTTGACCGGGGGGAGGGGGGGGGGGGGTAGGAGTAAGTATCGTATTTTCTATGCTGATTTTTATAACCCCATGTGCCTAGTACTCTTTCAATAAAATCGTGCTTATAAATTCTACTACAAATTTATATATGTATAACTGCTCTCAGAAATCGAGAATTGTATGTCTGTAATAGAATTCAGAACATCGGGGCGGAGGAAAATTTCGCCGCCCCCTTATTATGGTACTTAAAGCGGCGAGAGGGGGGGGGGGGTTTGTATATGGAAATCCTGTTTTTTTTATTACGACCTATTTATATACGAGCTGGATTTTTTTTAATAATCACATTTGACTAGTATTCTTTCAACGTAAATCATGTTTATAAATTCTACTCCTTAGTTGATTGATTGAAATTGCGTTAGAGTCCCCAAATAATAGTAACACAAGCAACAATCAATTTTTCAGAATTTTACAGCATTATGTAACTCAAATGTAAAGCTTCACTTGATGCACGATGCATCTGAAACTCGTTATTTAATGTATCATTGTATGCTGAACACAAAACCCGTTTGTATGCGGTGAATTAAAATTACACTCGGAACACGAAAATAGTTTTTCTTTGATTCTGGCATTAAATAATTAGTCTGCAACTGAAATTTTATAACTGCACATCGAAGAACAGAATGTTTTCTTTCGAAATGTGTCAGCAGATGAATCTAACTGGAATTTGACATTCTGTATTGGTTAAAATTAAATCTCTACCTTGCGAATTAAAACTACACTCGGAACATGAAAATGGTTTATCTTTGATTCTGGCAGCACATACATAGTCTGCAAATAGAATATTATAACTTAATAAGAGGATGTTTTCCTTCGAAATGTGTCAACAGATGAATCCAACAAATTTACATTCTCAACACAAAATTGGTTTGAATTAAGTCTGTATGCGGCGAATTAAAAGTACACTCAGAACATGAATATAGTTTTTCTTTGATTCTGGCAGCATATACAGAGTCTGCAACTAGAATTTTATAACTGAACCTCGAATAAGATAATGATTTTGTATGAATTGTGACAGCAGATGAATCCTCAAATGAAATTTTACATTCTGAAAACTGGTAACCCTTCGAATAATTAGAACCAAATTTCTTTAAACTTTTGCCTGTCACTGTTTGCGCACAAAATTTCCGGTTCTTCCCATGCATTTTAAATGTTCCTTTTTTTATTCTTTTGCATAAACAAAATTGTTCTAAAATCTAGATAAAGTAATTTTTCCGACGTGCTTATTAACACATTATTGTTTCTAAATATAAAAATTTTGGCATTGGAAATGTGAATTGGCTCAAAAGTACACGTCTCCGAATATTCGAATGAAAGTATTTAAGATAAAATAAACCTAGAAATTTTAAATATAGATTTCTTTTCTTAAAAAAATGTAATAAAACTGTGTCTTAACTTTTTATCGCAATCACAAATTTATTTTAAAAATAAATATATTTGAAATATAAATGTGTGGGATATAATTTCATAATTTTATTTTAAAATTAAATATGTGGGACAATTTGCGTCTCCTGCGATTAGACGGGTTAAATTAAATCTGTATTTGGCAAATTAAAACTACACTCGGAATATGAAAATGGTTTCTCTTTGATTCTGGCAGCACATACATAGTCTGCAACTAGAATTTGTTACGGTACGCATTTCAAGTTTTTTTTTTTTTTTTAAGTTTCTTTATTCAATGAAGATTTTTTTTTTTTACAAAAGTTGGGGATTTTTTGACCACCATGCTAGGCACATGCCCTTGTTGTGGTGGTCGATTTTTTATACAGTAAATCAATATATGCAATATAATGAACGTGTGAGAGTATTAAGAAAATATATACATAAAATAATATAATATTAAAGAATATTATAGAATACAAAATAGTATAAAAGAATTTAATTTAAAAGAGTTACGAGTATAAAATCAAAGTGAGTACTATAATGGTAAGCACATGTCTTCAAATCCGGCGAATTACATTGTACAACTGTGCAGTAAGTATGTAGTATATTGTATAGTTGTTCGTGTTTCAGTCCGGCGAATACTAGATTATAATTATTGTTACCATGGTTTATTGCTGGAAAGTACACATGGAACTTCATCGGATTCAAAACACAGTGGTACCAAACAGTTTTAAGTAAATAGTAGTATTGTAAACTTTCAGCTAATTATATTATAGTAATTACATATAGTTCTTTACAGACTCAATATTTTTTATAAAAAGTAACTAAAACTTGAAAAAAAAAATAACTTTTATAATTTTTTTTTTTTTTTTTTTATACTTTTATATTTTAAACTTTTTATAAAAAATATTGAGTCTGTAAAGAACTATATGTAATTACTATATTATATATTATAGTAATTACATATAGTTCTTTACAGACTTAATATTTTTTATAAAAAGTAACTAAAACTTGAATACTCAATTTCGTCGTGGAGCTGGTGAAATAAAGCCAAGAAACAAAGAACAAAAAAAATGAAATAAAAAGGCTTGGAGTGGAAAGGGCGAAGAAGTTTTTTTCTTTTCTCCCATTTTGATAAAAAAAGTTATGAGCTTTATTATAATTTCACAATGAAAATAGAATAAGATGATAGTAGATAAAGTGATAATAAAATAAAATAATAATAAAATAAAATAAAATTATGTTTTCTTCCAAATAATTGAAGTAATATGGTATATTATATTATACAGATCACAGAAATAAAAGCAAGTATAATGACGTCACAGTCTCGCAAGCGGCCGCGGCGCGGTCAGTGTATTCCGTCTTCCCCCCTCGCAAGAAAGCACACACCGCACCCCTCCGCGGCATTCCGCAGAAACCCGCCGACCGATAAAATACGATGTCGCGAACATGACCATGATTTTAATTTGGTAGGCGGGTATGGGTACCGCCGCCCTGGGAACCATTTATTGGATGACCAACACCTCTCGCCACAGGTCACCCCAAGTGGTTCGTTACGTTTGGTGACTTAGCAGGGGTGCCCGGGTTCATGGGGAAATGTTTGTCCAAGTCTTGATGGCGGGTGCGTCGGCCCACCTTCTGCGTGGCGGGCCGGATTGGGAGATGCTGGTTGAGGGAGACCCTTTACAACCGGTTACCGCTGTCCGGGCCGCTCGGTAGTACAGGGGCCCGACCCTCAGGCTCACGACTGAGGGTGGGCTGCCCCATCAACGAGTGTTAAAACCCCGCCGCTGCTGTTGTGCCGGTTCTTGACCGGAGGGGACCCAGCAGTAGCGTTTGGGGCGCATCGGGTGACCTCTCCAGCCGGACTCTCCCTGCCCATCGCCTTGCACCGCAGTGGGTGGATTGGATTCATTCGTTCATCACTCTTGGACACTCTGATCCCCAGCTTCCTACCCACCCCTCATACCTTTTTCTTCCCAGACCTCCCTCCCCCCACACCCTACCATAAAAATATTAAAAAAATTCATGGCAACACAAACAACAAAAATTAACTGCATTACAGCGGCGAGTAGTAGGAGACCCCGGCGCAGGCCAAAAATGTTGGTGAATTACACCAACATTCGCGGCCTGCATACCAATTTAAACTCCGTCCACCACCACCTTTTTACTCAACGCCCCAACCTACTATTCCTGTCTGAAACGCAGATAGCCGAGCCTGTAGACGCCTCCTATCTGGACTGCCCGGGCTTTACCCTCGCAAGCAAGTTCAAACCTAAAGGAGGTGTCTGTCTCTATAGTCGAGCTGACGTCAACTGTGTGCGACTGTTGAATCTGGAAAACTCCAGATTCGACGTAATGTGGGTACGCGTCAATCTTGCCAGTACGGTAAGATTCTACGCGTGTTTATACCGCTCACCGAACCTTAGCGAATCAGACACGTCCGAGCTCTTCAAACATTTAAGCGACACCATTGATGACCTCTTGCCCCGCTACCCTACGGCAGAGTTTGTGGTCCTGGGGGACTTCAATGTTCATAACGAACCTTGGTTGAAGTTCTCAGGATCAACAGACTCGGCTGGACGCCAAGCGGAATCCTTTGCCCTTTGCTACGGATTGGAGCAAATGGTTCAGGAGCCTACAAGGGTTCCTGATGTCCAGACTCACCGTTCCAATCTGTTGGACCTATTTTTAACTACTGTGCCACACGGTTACAGGATTGAAGTCACAGCGCCTCTAGGATCGTCCGACCACTGCCTGGTGACGACATCAATCTCTGTAAACTTCAGACCACCAAACGAGAGGCTGAAGAGAAAAGTGTGGCACTATAGGTCAGCTGATTGGTTCGGTCTGCGGGCACATTTTAATGCTTTTCCGTGGTCAGCTGTCTGTTTTCGGACTTCGGATCCCTCAAGATGTGCCCAGGAAATTGGTGAAGTCATCACATCCGCGATGGATGGCTTCATCCAATCTACTGTTAAGGAAACTGGTGTAGGCTCAAAGCCGTGGTTCAGTCGACAATGCGCTGAAGCAGTGCGACGAAAAAACGCGGCTTACCGAGCCTACAACACATCTAGAACATCCGAAGACAGAACAGCTTACAACAAAATGGCAAAGGAAACCAAGAGAATCATAAATAGGTCAAAATTCGAGCACGACCAGCAGATCAGCAGAAAGCTGACTGCATGCCCGCATGGCAGCAGGCAATTCTGGTCGCTTGCGGGCTCAATAGGTCGCAATTTCTGCAAATCCAGTCTGCCACCTCTTACCAGACCTGACGGCTCACTAGCAAACACCGCCACCGAAAAGGCTAACTTACTAGGTAAAATGTTTGCGGATAACTCAACCCTCGATGATCAAGGTGCTGTCCCGACGTCGGTTCCTCACTGCGGTTTTCGTATGAAAAAGCTGAGGATCCGGCATCGGGAAGTACTCCATGTTTTACGAGGGCTTGATGTTAATAAAGCTAGTGGGCCTGACGGAATACCTGCCCTGGTACTGCAAAGGTGCGCTGCAGAAATAGCTCCAATTTTGACGAAGCTTTTTAAACTGTCCCTGAAGACTGGCTCTGTGCCCTCTGGTTGGAAAAAAGCGGTTATCCATCCTATCCCAAAGAAGGGTGACCGCTCCAACCCGGCCAACTACCGCCCCATAGCGATCACATCAGTTCTGTCTAAGGTGATGGAACGTGTGATCAACGACAAACTGCTCACATACCTCGAGAAGAACAAAATTATTAACGACCGTCAATACGGATTCCGGCGGAACCGCTCGTGCGGTGATCTTCTCGCGTATGTGACGCATGTTTGGGGGCGATGCCTGGAACGTTTCGGTGAGACCCAAACGGTTGCACTGGACATCTCCAAGGCCTTTGACCGGGTTTGGCACCGAGGACTTGTCAACAAACTGCATTCTTACGGACTTCCCGCATCCTTGTGTACGTGGATTGCCGACTTCTTGAGGGAGAGGTCGATTCAGACGGTAGTCGATGGTTTCACCTCTTCCTCACACTCGATAAATGCTGGCGTCCCGCAGGGATCGGTTCTGTCTCCGACTTTGTTTTTGTTGCACATCAACGACCTTTTGTCATGTGCACCAATTCATTGTTACGCGGATGACAGTACAGTTCATGATAGCTTTTTGTTTGACAAGCCCCCAAAGGGCTCACAAACTCCAACAGCTCGTAAGGCTTTGAAGCAAAGAATGGACGGTTACCTCGAGAGTGTTTTCTCTTGGGGTAAAAATAATCTCGTTGAATTTAATGTTTCAAAGACCCAATCTTGTCTGATTACGTCTAAAAGGGATCGAAATGAAAATCTAGTCTCTTTCAACGGAAGCAATCTTCCGAACAGGCCCTCCATTGATATGCTTGGTGTAACCCTAAGTGACCAGCTCAGGTATGGGGGCTCCATCGAAGCCAGAGTAAAGTTAGCCTCCCAAAAACTGGGCGTACTGTACAGGGCCCGCAGATACTTTAATAGTACACAACTGCTAACCCTGTACAAATCGCAAGTGCGCCCCACGGTTGAATTTGGCAGCCACCTCTGGTCTGGAGCTCCAAAATACCTGAAAAATACCCTCGACTCTGTGCAGAAACGGGCGGTCCGTTTGATAGATTCTCCCATCTTAACAGACGGATTGCAATCTTTAGAGCACAGGCGTCGGGTGGGAATGCTATCCTTGTTCTACCGGTATTACAATGGAAGATGCTCCGAGGAACTAGCATCATTGATCCCTTCGGCACCGGTGCATAGTCGGGAAACACGCCAAACGCGTGCCCAACATTTGTACACAGTTGACATTTGTCACATGAGAACGGGTCGTTTCTTCGACTCGTTCTTGTGTTCAACAGCTCGGCTGTGGAATGATTTGCCGGCCTCTGTGTTTCCTCCTTCCTACAACATGGGTCTCTTCAAGACCAATGTTCATTCCTTCCTCTCCTCAAAAAGACCCTCCACACAGCATTCCAGATGACATAGACCCTGAGGGAAATTATTTTCCTCAGGGCCTCCTGTGTGGAGTTAAAGTAAAAAAAAAAAAAAAAAAAATGACCCTCTCCGCGTGGAGATTACCGCTGTCTGGTAGAGTATTGGAGGTTACCTGCGCTGACCCTGGCCTGCTGCCCCGGCTTCCTGCACCAGACCACCAACTGTGAGTTGAACCTCGATTTCCCTCTTAATTAATGTGTCCCATAGCAATTCTCGGTTGAAACGACCACATTCACGGAGAGATTTGAGAGACCCTCTTCGTTAGGAAATACCTAGCTAGGCATTGTTGTTGATTTGTGACTAATAATTATGTTTTGCTAGATGTTGTAATTGTGTATACCAGAAAATATAGTTATGTTTCACCCATTGGGACCGCTACAAATTTTATATCTGCACTTCTAATAAAATATTGGTATCTTTCGAAATGTATCAGCAGATGAATACACAACTGAAATTCATTCGTTTATACAATCTGAACACAATTCAGGTTTTAATTAAGAGTGAATCTGTTTGCAAGTTATCAGCTTTAATTAGTATCACTCTCATAAGATGCGTACGGTTTTGCTAGGAATTGCGAAATGTGTAAAAAATATATAATTATTGATATTTTTAATAAATAATAAAAAACGAGTTGGATTCCTAAACGAAAGTATCGTAGAACATTTTCAAATAATGATTTGAAATGGTTTAAATTTAAATTTTTCCAAGATAATGTTATTATTTATTGTGAAAATTTTCCGCCCCCCATAAAAGTGCCACCCGGGGTGGGCCGCCCCCCCCCCCCCCTTCCCCCCACTTCCCACGATACCCCACTGCCCCTAAGTACAGTACAATTCCATACGAAAAAAGGCAATGAGTATAATGAAATAACCGTTTATAAAAACAAACATTTTTATTTAAAAAAACTAATGAAATTTCACTTTTCTAGTCTTTCTATCGGCGAAATTGATAACCTAATAAAATTCTTTGATTAGGTTTTATCAAAATCGATCTTTTTAGCAATTTCATTTTCGATTGAAAAAGTTGCCAAGTTTGTCAATTTAGATTAAGATTTTGTCGATCGCAGATAGGTTTTTTTTATCTTAAATGAATTGTTTCATTGTTTGCTAGTTTTTTTATGAAATGAGAATTAGAGAAATGTCGCCCTATATCTTTCTTCGGATAATTATCAATGTGAGTTTGCTCTAGGCCACACTTAAAAATGTTAAAAAGAGATAGATAATGTGTTTCTCTATGGTTGGGGATTCCCGGTAAATTTTGTTGGGGATTCCCGGTAAATGAACTGCAGCAGTGCTCCGATCGAAGGGATTGTACACCACGTTCCAATTCTAGTGTTGCCACCATAACAATTTTTTTCCTAAATTTGAATTTGAATTTACGATTAAGTAGACCTGGCTCAAAGAGCGAGGGAATATAAAGGGGCGCCTGCGGCCCCTCTTTATGTCCGGCGCCCTGGGCGGTCGCCCAACCGCGCCCTACCCTAACGCCGCTACTGTGTATAGGTGTGACTTTCGTTAGATTCCACATTTCAAGAAAGATATTATTACGAAGTGAAAGATTAAAAATGTGCTTTAGAGGTTGAATTAAATAACTTGAGTATCTTTTGAGTACAATTGGTGGTATAAAATCTGGGCCAACGGATTATTTTGGTGTTAGCTTGTGAAAAACGGTAACAATATCATCATCATCAATTTTGTACAGGTGTAATGAAGATCTATAGAGGGAATGACAAGTTTGGGAATATTGTTGCTGAATACTGATTGAAAATAATTTGCGAAACATTTTGCGATTTCAGAATAACCATTGTATTGATTTTCATTAAAATTCATGTGATTAAGTTTGTCACAGTCGCGACGTTTATCATTCGTTTAAGACCAAAATCTAGTGGGGTCTGTTATAATAGTCTCTGCCTCATGTGTGAATTCAGTATAGGCCTGACCAATTAACTGTTTGATTAATTTTCGTGATTTTTTAAAGTTTGTTAAGGCATGTTCGGATTTAGTTTTTTCCAAAGATAGTGCATTTAATTTTTCTCTCTTATGTGATTTTTCCAGTAAACCATTTTGGATATTGTTTATCATCTCTGAGCGTACGTGTGGATCTTTTTTTAAAACAAAAGTCGAAAATATTATTGAACTGCTTATTGAACATTTCAATAGCCAGGTTTACATTGAGGCAATTGTAATGATTCCAGATATGTTAAGTATGTGTATGATCTGAGCTTTCGTGGAAAATTCAACCCATATTTATATCCGAATTCAATATGTCTGATTTTTTATGTGATTTTGTTATGTAATCGAGTGTGAATGAGAGTGAAGGGTGATTAATATCTTCTTTGACTAGTGGAGAATTATGGCAATAAACAACAGCATTTTTAGAATTTATGTTACATAATACTAAGTCTAACAATTGTGCATTTGCGTTATAAAAAGTGTTAAATTGTGTAAAATCATAAAAAGAGCAAAAATAATCGTAAAAACTCGAGTTTTTTCCTGACGAAAAGTTGAAATCACCGAATATTTATTGATATTTAATCTCAAAATCAGTTTATTTGTGAAATATACGCCGGCTTAGTCTTTACAAAACTTAACAAACCTCGCCTCGCTGCCGCTACTAAAACGGGGTAGTTTTTCTTGTGCAATCTGAGATTGACATAGATAGAACACAAAACAAGATTGTGTAAGCACAAAGTTGGTTAGTTTCCACTTCCAAGAATGTGTTTCACTCATGCAAACAAAAGTGAAATACAAATAGACGTTAATGTTCAACTTTTTGCAAGAAAAACTCTATTTTATAACTTTTGAAGGTTATAAAAGAGAGCATGCCCGGTTATACGAGAGGTCTCGGTTCGTGTCCCAGTTGCGACTATTGTCTTTTTTTATTTTTCTGTGTCTTGTTCTCTTTCATTTTCTCATTTAGATTATTATTGTTATCTTCTTCGTCAGTGAGATGTTAATGTATTTAAAAATATGATTTAAGGTGATTGCTGAATCGGCAAAACTGTAATGTGTAACTGTAATAACATCTGCAAGGCTCAAGAAATAATGAGGATTAATCATTTCCGATAATAACTAGGTACAAAGAGCTTTTAAAAAATAATATAAATTTAATTAGGTTTAATATGTTAACTTTGAAACATACCGTCGATTGTCTCATATTGTCCTGGAAGAATCAAGTCGTGAAACCCAAGCCACATATTATTCCTGTCAAAGTTGGTATCGAGTGAGCTGCCAGCGTATTTATTAAATGCATCCAAGCAGTGTTGAGCCTCCTCGGCACTGTTAAGGACCACGAGATGAGCTTGTTCGGCCGAACAGACTTCAAAAGCATCGTACCAGGTCCTTGGTTTTTGATGGAATTTGAAACAGTGATCGTCAATTGTAGGAAACTTTTTGTATTCTGGAAAAAATTAAGAGTGATTAAGAAGTAAATTCGATGACTTTGTACATAAACGCGGCATTAAACGTTGGGTGGATTATCAGGTTGTTTATTTATTTTAATAATTATTATCAATACGAGAGATCGTAAGTGTTGATAAAATTTTAAGCATCATTTTAATTTTGTTATTTGTGCAAAGTTTTAACAAAATATTAAATTCCTGTAGATGCACAAGTGCCGAGTGCGATTGTTCAAGTCATGGTATAGAGTTCGTGAATATAGCAAACGTTTCGTATCGCTATTTTTATGCTTAGGATTTACTGAAGAGATGAATCAAAGTTAGTTTTGGTTGGGTCCGTGCATCTGATTACACCTAAAAAATGGCGTTTTCGTGCCTAAAATTGGGATTAATAGTAAATGTGATCACTATCAAAATAAATGTATGGTCTTTCCATACCCGTATCGTAGGTTCCACAATTTACGTTAACTGTCAGAGTGCTGAGGGCTTTCTTACAGATAAACAAGCGAGCCGACTCACAGAGCCCGTCAGAGTAAGAACCATTTCGCAGCATGCGCACGCAATCTCGTCCATTACCGGGGTTGGGCTCTGGGTGGTTCAAGTATAACTCTGATGTTGGAATGCCTAAAAATAAAGTACAATGAAAATAATAAATAATATAGAGTCAACTACAATTTCCTCTGATTTGTAAAATTCAAATAGAATTACAAAAATTCAATTCAATTAATCTCAAAATGTTAGGAATCTACTCACTTCCATCATAATAAGTGGAAAATGTGGGTTTTGCAATGATAGGAGCTGTAAGGAATAGAGGATCAAATCAGCAACGCCAGAGTAGGAACTAGTAACTACCACGCTACCAACCGGTCGGTCGTGATATATCAAAGCATATAATCTTCACTTAATTTTTTTTTGCCTGCGGTGCTTTTTCCGTGTTTTCTGTCTTGCGATATTTTCTGGCGATCAGACAGGCAGTTGCCATTGCGCTGAGTGAGTAGGGTCACACACGCACGAGTGACGTCAACGGTCACTTGTCCCCCCAAAAATGTTTACATTGTCGTATAGCCCGCCACCAAAACTAATTGCCGACCGCTTCTATAGACATTTCAGAGATTTGGGGCATGATACTCCAGAAACGCGACAAACTTCAAATCAGGATTGGTTTTTGGTACCTTCAAACATTCAATAACTGATGACGTTTTTCAGAATTGTCACATAGTTCGAACCTTAGTGACGTGCGTTCGCATGACTACTCAAGTTTAATAAAAAAATGGATGAACTAACATTAATAGAAAACATTAAAAGTGAACTAAAAATCATTTCGACCGTAAAGGAAACAAAAATTAGAAATAACCTGGAACAAACGATTCAACTACTAGAAGAAGCATGGAAACGGGAAAAAACATTTCCAAGAACAAATTATTGAAATACAAAAAAAAAAGTAATCATCAAGCTGGAAAAACTTATGAATAAAAATCCTACGCAATGGTTCTAAAAGAAAGGACTGTTCAAATAGAAGAATCCAAATTTGCAGTCATAATCACCGCTAAAGGCAAAGAAACATCCGAAGACATGTGTATTATCACAAAAACAATAAAAGCGCCTAATCTAGGAATCGGAATAAGTGGAAAAAAAGCAACAAACAATAAAATAATTTTACTTGCTCGAATAGAGAAGATGCTGAAAAATTGAAAGTGGAAATAAATAGAAATACAATTGGAAAATCTGCAACGGAATCAAAAAAGAAGAGACCGTGCATGATTATTAAAGGTGTCGGAGAGAAATATAACGAAGATAATTATCTAAATGATCTTATTTTACAAAACAGTGAACTAAATGATAAAACAAATGAATCCATAAAAGTAACGTAAATATTAAAAAATAAAAAAGTGGCCAACTCCGTAACGTAATAAGAGAAACAGCAGGCCAAATCCGAAAGATACTACTAGAAAAACAAATAATCAATATAGGCTTTTTCCGAGCGCATATAAAAGACTGTGACCCTCCGATGCAGTGCCACCACTGCCTTGGAATGTTGAACATACATCCTTTAAATGCCTAAACAAAATTAATAAACCAAAATGCATACATTGTGCAAAGAACCACAAATTTAGCGAATGCAAAAAAACAAAGACAGTGCCAAATGCTACAATTGCAACAAAAACAACATTTTATTCGGAACCAAAAAATTATACTCAACATAGTGCAAATAGTGAAATGTGTACTTACCGAAAAAGAATGTGTATTATAGCATTATAAAGATTCGATTATGAGTAAGTTATGAACGATTTTACGTGATATTTACATCAATGTTGGACAGTGGGTACAAAGCAAAATAAAAGATAATAGGGGTTAGAGGGGGGGAGGGAGGGGTTAGAGGGGGGAGGGAAGGATTAGGGGGGGAGGGAGAGGGGGGGAGGATGGAGAGG
The DNA here is from genome assembly GCA_917880885.1 of Limnephilus marmoratus. Taxonomy (NCBI): domain Eukaryota; kingdom Metazoa; phylum Arthropoda; class Insecta; order Trichoptera; family Limnephilidae; genus Limnephilus; species Limnephilus marmoratus. Next base: position 2,216,025 of record OU862930.1, read on the forward strand.
GTGAAGGGGGGATTGAGGGATGGGGAGGGGGGGGGGGGCTGGAGCAGCGGTGAGGGTTAGGGGGGGGGGGTGGTGGAGGAAGGGGAGTAGGAACCCTCCTAATACCATGCGAGTGAAACCGCGGGAAAAAGCTAGTGCGTGAGTTTGTTTGTTACGCTTAACCACTAAACCGAATTTAATAATTCTTTCACTAATAGAAAGCTACTTATCAGCGAGTAACTTAGTTTTTATAATGGTAAACTCTGGAGTTAAGAATTTGTTAATTTGTCAAATAAATTTCCTGACAAAAGCGAGTTATTACCAACGCCAGACGAAAACAAAACAAATCTTTGTCGTGTCGTCAAATCTTCTATCTTCTATCGGTATATTAATACGTGAAGTAAAAACTTTGTACACCTTTTTACGAAAATTGCGCTCACGGAGGAGTATAAAATATTGCACACTTATAGTTTATAATATAGAGAAGGAGTGCAGAATGCTAATGTTATTTTAAACTATGTATAAATTAATAAAAAAAAAACATTTTACCCATTATATAATTTAAATTAATTATGGTCGAATTTCGACCAATGGACGAACACTAGTAATATAAGGTAAATTTACGACTAGACGCCGCATGCCACTACACTTTTAATAGGCATATATCTAAAAAAATAAACTACCCCTTAACTTAATTACCACAAGAACCATCTGTTTCAGTCGAGAACGGCGGAAAAACGTGCATTTAAATTTATATTCGTCAAAACTTTTATACACGTAATTTTCCGTTTTGACGCCGACGCCATATTGAATCTTGTCCATAGAAACCACATAGTGACGTATATCAGTAGTGCCAACCATACAAAACAAATTCATAGTAAAATAATTTGCACACATACCTAATCCGAATCACTTCCAACCTCAGCACCACTTCCAGCCTCGACGTCACTCCCAGCCTCCCTAATCACAATTACTCCCTTCCACAGCATCCCTTCCGGCCCTAGCGGCACTCCCAGCCTCCGTGTCAGCCCCTTCTTGATCTACGTACGGATTGTAGAGATCACTCGCCATTTTAAAAAACGAATGGATTCGGTCTGGATGGTGTGGAACCGACCTCTTCCAAAGGAATTCACAAAGGTACCCTTCGTAGTGCGCTTCGCTCCTTCCATACCTTGGCACACTTCCCCGAACATCCCTCCAACAACGCTCAATGTTTTGAGTGTGAGCACCGGTCACCTGATCCACAAAAGTAACACTGTGGTTTACACTGAGGTGCACAAATCCTTCATCCCCGAGACAATCATAGGCTCTCCAGCAATCCGAAACTATTGTTGTACCCGGTAGAATGTTCTCCTTGATCACTTGTAAAATAGTATCTTTTGAACGATCCGGAACGCCACACACAAACATTTTTTTAGATTCGCGCTCAAAGCCACCAAAAACCCACTTCCCGTCAATCCTTCTTTCCCGGTTATATTTTATTTTGCCTATTTTTGCCTCGTCTATTTCCACTATCACTCCGACACCGCCGATCATCTCTTTCTTTTGATAGCACCAGTGGATGCATACCTCCCTGCAAAATGAGGACCAATCTGTTACGGTTCCAGCCGACATTCCAAATTCATCCATCAAGAATAGTGTCCGGGGCGGTCGCATATCGGCCCAAAATACAACAAATCTACAAATGTCCTCAACAGTAAGTTTCGAGAAAGAGAAAAATATATTTTTCCGCGCCGTTGCACTAAAATTACAACTAGTTTTTTTTCTTTCTCCCTAATTGCACAGTAATTGTTTTGGTACACACGAATCGAAAGTCAGATTTTAAAACGCAGGTGTTATTGCACTTTTCACATTGTTTTTCGCGTCTAATAACTCCGTGGTTCCTCAACCATTCTAATAATATTTCCCGATTATCTACAATCTTTAGAAATCCGACAACACCTAAGGAACAATTTTCACACGACATTTTAAATTTTCCCGAAAACCGCGCAATTCAATAGGAAAAAATTTTCCAACTGATATATTTATCAGTTGGAAAATTTTTTCCTATGAACCATATCCTACGAACCATAAACAAAAGAAAAATTATCGAAAATATTTAAAAGAACGCGCACACGTTCTTCTTTTTCGTTTTGTAAAGAGAGCAGTGCTTGTCTAACGAATATGTGTAATAATACATTTTATTATAAAAACAGCTTCAAAATTCTCCATTATAAATTTCTGAATGTCGTTGGAGAACGCCTAATTTAAAATACCTAACCTAACCTAATAACCTCATCATCATCATCTGTGGCTCTACAACCCAGGTCGGGTCTTGGCCTCCAGCAGAGCCTGCCTCCATGACTGTCGGTGTTGTGCTGCGTTGCGCCAGTTTCGGATGCCGATGGTGCTTGCATCCTTCACCACTCCATCCAGCCATCGAAGCTTTGGTCTTCCAACTCTTCTCTGACCCCCAGGTGCACCATCCATAATTCGCTTTGGAATATCTCCTTCGCTCATTCTCTGGATATGTCCAGCCCACCTGAGTCTTCCAGTTTTGATTTCCTTGGAGATATTAGGGTCCTCGTAAAGATCGTATAGCTCCTGGTTGTATCTGATACGCCATTCTCCATTATCACAGACTGGGCCGTAAATCTTTCGCAGCACCTTCCTTTCAAAACTTTCTAGGGCTCCTTCATCACCCTTACTGATTGTCCAGCATTCCGAACCATACATAAGAACAGGTCGTATAAGGGTCTTGTAAAGCAGGACTTTAGTTCTTCTGGTAAGGTGGCGAGATTTCATATGCTTCTGTAGCCCAAAGTAGTATCGATTTGCAGCTACTATTCTTCTTTTGATTTCGCTGGATACATTGTTGTCATTTGTCACCATAGTACCGAGATATACAAACTCGTTGACAGTTTCAAATGTATAATTATCTATCTGTATACTTGGTGGTTTCTGGCGTCCATGTACGGGCATATATTTTGTCTTCCCCTCGTTGATGACTAATCCCATGTTCCTTGCCGACGTAGCTAAGCTTTTAAACGCCGATTTTAGTTCATATTCTGAGCGTGCGATGATATCTATATCGTCAGCATAAGCAAGGAGCTGAACAGACTTGTTAAAAATATGGCCTGTGGTTTGTATACCTGCATTTCGGATGGCCTTTTCCAGCGCTAAATTGAATAAAATGCAGGCAAGTGCATCTCCTTGTCTTAGTCCATTGAAGGTCTTTAGGGTGTCTGACAGATCCTGTTGTATTCTGACTCGGCACTCAACATTAGACATTGTGAGCCTTACTAAGTTTACCAGTTTTCTTGGGATATTAAATTCATCCAAGGCTCTGTACAGTCTTTCTCTATTTACCGTGTCATAGGCAGCCTTAAAATCTATGAAGAGATGGTATGTATCAACATTAAATTCTATTGTTTTTTCCAGTATCTGTCTTAGTGAAAAGATCTAATAACCTAACCTAACTTAATAACCTAAACCTAATAACCTAACCTAACTTAATAACCTAACCTAATCTAACCTAATAACGTAACCTAACCTAACCTAACCGTGTGACATGGTTTGTGATAGAAAAGAAAGTGCCCCCTTCGTAGCGCCTACTCGCGTCACGGCAAAAAACATTCCAGTTTTCAAGTAGTTTAGCGGCTACGCTAGGTTTGTATAACATGGTTTGTGATAGAAAAGAAAGTGCCCCCTTCGTAGCGCCTACTCGCGTCGCGGCAAAAAAACATCCCAGTTTTCAAGTAGTTTAGCGGCTACGCTAGGTTTGTGTAACATGGTTTGTTATAGAAAAGAAAGTGCCCCCTTCGTAGCGCCTACTCGCGTCACGGCAAAAAAACATCCCCGTTTTCAAGTAGTTTAGCGGCTACGCTAGGTTTGTGTAACATGGTTTGTGATAGAAAAGAAAGTTTATTTATTTATTTATTAAGTTAAAGTGCCCCCTTCGTAGCGCCTACTCGCGTCACGGCAAAAAAACATCCCAGTTTTCAAGTAGTTTAGCGGCTACGCTAGGTTTGTGTAACATGGTTTGTGATAGAAAAGAAAGTGCCCCCTTCGTAGCGCCTACTCGCGTCACGTCAAAAAACATCCCAGTTTTCAAGTAGTTTAGCGGCTACGCTAGGTTTGTGTAACATGGTTTGTGATAGAAAAGAAAGTGCCCCCTTCGTAGCGCCTACTCGCGTCAAGGCAAGAAAAACATCCCAGTTTTCAAGTAGTTTAGCGGCTACGCTAGGTTTGTGTAACATGGTTTGTGATACAAAAGAAAGTGCCCCTTTATAACGCCTACTCGCGTCAAGGCAAGAAAAACATCCCAGTTTTCAAGTAGTTTAGCGGCTACGCTAGGTTTGTGTAACATGATTTGTGATTCTGGCGTACAATCTCACAAGACGAAAGCTAATTTTAATTTTACGTACTGAAATTTAGAATGAAATATTTTCCACTTCCCCCAATGCAAATAGTTGTCTTTTAATGTAATTAAGGTGAATCAAAAGGTTTTTTTTTTTAAAAAGTGCATATTAACCGTTGCCAGCGATCTACAAAAATTACCGTGATTTTTGCCGTATAGCAAACTTTTTTTTAATATTATGAAAATTTGTCCTGACTGAAACCGATGTTTTTTGCGGTAGCTAAGTTTAAAAATAGTGTACTTTCCAAAATCTGTGCCTATTAAAAGTGCGGCGGCTTATCCATAAATTATTTTGAAAATTTGTACGGTAACTTTGGTTAGTACCTTCCTAGAATATGTGTGATTTTTGCCATAGAGCAATCTTTTTTAATATTTATCGATTGGTACCCTGGAAATAGTGGAAGTTGTTCAGAATGCAAAATAAAGTAATACGAAACGTCAGCCGTAACGAAAAATTACGTACAAATTTTTTTGTTTATGAAATGTAAATTTAAATGCATATTTTTCCACCGGTCCTGACTAAAACCGATGTTTTTTGCGGTAACTAAGTTTAAAAATAGTGTACTTTCCAAAATCTGTGCCTATTAAAAGTGCGGCGGCTTATCGTAAATTATTTTTTTTTTTTGTGTTCGTTATTGTCAGAAAAAGTGGTGAGCTCTGGCATTATGAAATTTGTATAAAAAATTCAATTGATGCCACGTGAGCTGTTTGAAAACTGATTGTACCGGGGCTGAATGTACTGAAAGCAAAAAGGGGGCTGGAGAGAGAGGAGGGAGGGGAGAGGGGAAATCGGGAGGGTGGTTCACGGGACGTTGGAAGGAGGGGAGTGGAGTGGGGAGAGGAAAGGTGGAGGAGTCGGAGGGGGAACACGAGAGGGAGGAAGGGGAGGCGGAAGGGGAACGGGAACGGAACGAATGGGAAAAAATACGCAAGAAGAATTGATTTCTCTATTAAATGGCATAGCAACGCATGCCGGGTACCAGCTAGTAATAAATGACATATAAATAATGCAACACAAAATGTAAGCAGATAATTCCTGTATCGATCACATATGGTGCAACTCAAATGACACTGAAAAAAACTTGTCAATATTATGAAAAATTGGAAAACCAGCATAACTGAACACTGAACCTGTTTATTTCATCAACAACATAGGTAAAAGAAGTACCAATCCCAACGTAACTGACGAAAAAAAAGAAAAAAAAAAGAAATATGGAAACTTTGGGAGAAAATTTTCAGATGGATACCTAGGCATCAATATATGAATCAGAAAATCCAAATATCTGTGCTGAGAATTTCGAAACAGTTTTCCTAAACCACATAAACCTATCTACATAAAAAATGGTCTCTTAACCAAAATATAAGCCTAGATTAATAAAGCCATGGATAACTCATAGACTAGTGATTTCAATTATAAATAAGGAAAAATACTACCACCAGTCAAAAAAATTCTCAAAAGAAGAAAAAATCGCCACTTTCTACAAGGAATACCGCAACACACTTGAGCTTTTAAATAGACTGACAAAAGAAAAGTATTTTCGTGATAAAATAAAAAAAAAATGCTGGTCAAGACAGCAAAGAGTTCTGGAAAATCATCAATACAATAATCAACAAAAGCACAATATAAATATTACCAAAGGAAAGAACTTTTCAGGGAATCAACACCATCACCGAAAAAAATCCAAAACTTTGTGGTAATATTTTGAACGATTATTTTGCTATTATCGGCTCTAATCTTGCTTTTAATATTGCACCAAACAACAAACAGACTCCCCAACCAGAGCGACACTCAATTTTTGAAGAAAGTTTCCATACATTTGCTTCAATAACTGATAAAGAAGTGGAAAACGTTGTATTAAATTTAAGGGGATCAGCAAGTCCTGGCTATGACAACATAACTGTAAAAACATTGAAAGCCGTACGTGAGATAATCAGCAAGTCAATCGCTCATAAAACAAATGAATGTTTAAAGAAGGGTGTATTCCCGAATAACTATAAGAAGGCTATTATCCCCCCTACTTTTAGTTGTGGTTACAAAAAAAATATTTCCAACTCTCAGCCCATAGGACTCACAACAAACATACCAAAAATCTACGAAAAAAAAAATTAAAATATAGCTCAATAACTACATAAAAGAAAAAAGATAATGAGCCTTAACCAGTTTGGATTTAGACACAATCTCAGTACCCAAGATGCGATCGCTAAATTAACATCAAGAATAATGCAAAAGTTAGATAATAGGGAAAAGTGCTTTGGTATCTTTATCGATTTCCGCAAGGCATTTGATAGCATATCACACTCCAAACTTAATGAAAAACTAATGCAAATTGGATTGAACGGAATAGTGCTATCATGTTCCAAAAGTAATCTAAAAGAGAGACTTTAATACGTCAAAATAAGTAATACACTAAGGGAACCCAAAACCTCATCTTTTGATATACTACAAAGAACTGTCATCGGTCCAATCCTTTTTATTATATATTGTTATGGTACGTTTTTAGAGCAACAGGGAGCGCCAACGCGAGTCCCTAAATAAACCGCTGCGGGCAACAACTCGTTGCTCCCCGCTGTTTCCTGTTACCTACCTCCTCTCCCCTCGGCATTCCGGCACGCTCCGCCGCGCCGCCACCAGTCGAGTAGTACAAGCCGTCTCAGGCGCACGTGACACTCCTCCGCGAACTATACAGTTCGCGGCTAACTAGCCCGATCAAATTAAACGCAGTAACATCTGCGATGTAATTAAAGTACATACGAGTGTTAGCGCTGGTGTTCTACCATGCCTGTGAACTTCGGGACCTGTCCTAGACTCGGGATGAGCCCTGCTGAACCCGAGAGCCGAAGGATTCTTCAATCACCATGTAAGCTGTCCTCTGATTTACCCTCTTTAATGTGTCCGTAACGATAGACTGTTTGAACTCTCGCGTAAAGCCACCACTCAGAAAGTTTCGTTGACAGGGATCATGAGATATAAACTCGATAGCTAGGTTTGTGTAACATGCATCTCTTGAATTGAATTGTGCTGTAATAACCCTTGTACTGTGTTTGAATTTACAATACATGAGTCTATTAATTACATCCTGTTGTTAATCTGCCTCGGCAGGAGCCTTTCCCCAGTGAGTATTCCCAGACGATTGTGGGAGAGAGAAGGAGAGAGAGAGAGAGATCCCGACGCATTCGTGCGACCTGCCCTCTGAGATAGAGGGTACTTTTGTCTCTACCGTGAGCTGGCCTGGGGACATATTGTAGAGCAGTTATGCGTTCTGCCCATAACAACTGGCGCGCAACGTGGTTCATAACAACTGTCGCCACAGCGTGGGGCCTCGGAATTTTTTTTTTTCTCTTTCTTTTCTCCCTCTGTCCCGATCGTTTTGCTGGATGCAACTGGTCGAAATTCTCCCTGCACAGGAATTGTTTTGTGAACATTAATTATAACTTGTTATTCTACATCCAGTGTACAGGAATTTCTGTGAAAAAACCACAGAAACATATGGGTAGAATCACGCCGCATTCTAAAGGTAGCCATTTTAGAAGCAAGTAGAAGGTCGCCCAAAATTTAAACCGCGAATCTGACTGCGCACGCGCCACAAACACCGGCCCGCAACAGCTTTCGCGCCTATGCAAACGGCAAATATTAACGCAGCAAATACCTAGTCTCCGGACTGCGCGCGCAACTGTTCCCGCGCCAAATTCCAACGAAAAAACCCGTCGGAACAAATGATTATCTGTTGCTATGCAGCACTTTTTTAATCAGAACGCCCTTTTATAACTAAACCGGCTAGCAACGGAAATGATTATTACAAACTTGATGCTGGAATCCCAGTTTATTGTGCGAATTCCTTTAATCAAAAATTTCGGACTGACGTTTTTTTTGTTGTTTTGCACAATATACCAATTGGCCCACTTGTGTCTATTAAATTAGTACAATTTATATTACACTAAATGAACAAAATAATGACTTTTTTCCTATTCTACATTATAGGTACCGTTTTTTTTTTTCAGCATAAGTGTAAAGTGAATTGTGTTTTTTTCCCTACATAAAGGAAAGTGAAATAATATAATAAAATCAATGATTGGTTCCATGAATAAATAAAACAATTTCAATGTGGTTGACGTATCAAATCCCATATTCAATTATTTTCATCCGGAAGTTTGTTCCTATTTGCCAGAAGAGTGCCTTTTGTGAATTTTAGTGCCCCTCTCAGTGCAAAGTGCTTTGTGAAAATTTAAAAAGCCGTTTTCTAAAGGCCAGTCCTGGCCAATTTTTTTGAAAAATCAGTTTTAATACTTGTGAATTTCACCGAATTTCCAAAAGTGCTTTGTGAAAATTTAAAAAGCCGTTTTCTAAAGGCCAGTCCTGGCCAATTTTTTGAAAAATCAGTTTAATACTTGTGAATTTCACCGAATTTCCAAAAGTGCTTTGTGAAAAATAAAAAAGTGTTTCCCCTAAGGTCAGTCCACGCCAATTTTTTTTCCACCTTGACCATGAATTCTGGTGTCATGTATACCAAATTGTAGTATGGAATACAGTTTTCTATAACTATGTTAGAAGTGTCAACCAGTGGTTACCAAGTGAAAAGTGCCTCACAAAATTAATTTTGCGTTTGCTAAAGGAAATCCCTGGCAAATTTTTTTCACCTCCCGGGAAACTCACAATGGAAAACAATCAAGCTATGGCATCATCCAATTTGGGTATCATTCCCAACGTGCTCAGTTTATCCAAAACTCACTTACAAACTGCTTTAAAGGATAGAGGACTCTCGCCATCTAGCAAATCTAAATCTACATTAAAGGCTTATGCACTTTTATTTAACAAAAAGTATATTAAGAAAATAAACCTCGCCCCATCAAGCGAAAATAATTCACGCTTGGCTATGCAAGTTTTGGATAATCTTGTTCCTAACAAAGAACCTATGCCGCAAGTAATGATAAAACAGGACATCGCACCCACCTTGACACAAGATAAAACTTACGATTTATCCTCTTGGAAAGTCAAATATAATGGCGTCTCCGATGTGCTGGATTTCATCGACCGTATCGAAGAAACGGCTACTATCAAAAATATCCCATTCGAGATTCTACGAAAAAACTTCATAGAACTCATCTCCCCAGAATTGATACCCTGGCACCGCATCCAAAAAACTAAATGCAAAGATTGGAATAAACTCAGATCTGCCCTAATCTCGAGCTTCGGAAAGACAGAAGCCCAGCACAGGATCAAATTATCTTTACTATCTATTAAACAACTGGTAAATGAACCTGTAGCAACATTCATAGAAAGGGCTGAATCCATTAACATCAAGCTTTCACATCCCGTTTCGGAAGCTGAACTATTACCAGTCATAACTGATGGCCTTTTAAGCAAATACGAGAACATCATCACCTCGCAGAAAATTGCATCCCTGGCCCAGCTTAACGAAGTCTGTCTCCTTCTGGAATCATACCAGGATAGGAAGAACATAAAGAATGTGTCTAATAATGTAGTTGTGCCAAGCCGTTCGTCTGGTTTAAAACCAGAATTCGACAACAAAAAAGTATGCTCTTTTTGCAAAAAAGTAGGCCATCTGGCCACTACTTGTTTCAAGCAAGCGAAGTTTCTGGAATCCAAGGAACCCCGAACTTCCAAGAGACATCACTCTAGGGACCGCTCTCCTCCACGCGACGAACTGCGCAATATTTTCAAGAAATCAAGACACGACATGGAAAGGTTACAAAACCCAAGCGATGTCAGACCTCAGGTGGATCTCTCCAAGCCCCCACCAAATTTCTACATGAAGAGGCCAAAAAACTAAATAATAACCTCTCAGGCACCCATTCTGAACCAAGGTCTAAAGAATGGACTGATTGGTTAGCACACATTAAGTATTTTAACCAGACCTTAAATGTTTCTTCGGTTTGTTGCAAACAAGCTAAAGATGGGAGACCCTATGCTTCTTTCTCTGTTAACAATGTGACCTTTTCCGGATTACTCGATAGTGGGGCATCTGTCAGCTGTCTTGGCAACAATGCTCACCTGCCTTTTGTTAACAGTGATTTTAGAATTTCACCCCAATCGACACTCCTGACGACTGCGGACAATGTTTCTCAGCCGGTCATCGGTGCCCTGGCCCTGCCAATCAATTGTAACAATAAAATAGTTACAATCAACTTTCTAATAGTGCCCTCTATATCCCAGAATTTCATCCTTGGCGTTGACTTCTGGAAGGCATTCAATGTTGCTCCCCAAGTATTTAATACTCTTGGCGAAACCTCCACTGCCGCTCAAATTAGTGAGATCCGCACAATAATACCTCACGAAAATTTAAGCACGGACCAGGCTCTCCAACTAAAGGAAATGGTCAATAAATTCGAATCAATATCCTTCGAAAAATGCGGATTAGGTTTGACAAATTTGGTTGAACACCATATCAAAACCAATGGCCCACCCATAAAGCAACGTTATTACAACTTAGCCCCCCAAAAACTTAAACTTTTAGAAAATGAACTTGACGAAATGTTAAAAATGGGTGTGGTGGTTCCCAGCAGAAGTGCATGGACCAACCCAACTCTTTTGGTTTCTAAAAAAGACGGCTCTGCACGTTTCTGTCTCGACAGTAGACGTTTAAACTCTTGCACGGAAGCTGATGCGTATCCCTTACCTCACGTTCACGCAACCTTAGACAAGCTGCGTAACGCCAAGTTCATCTCTTCTGTCGATCTCAGCAAAGCGTTTTGGCAAATACCCTTGGACGCAGAATCGTGCGAAAAAACTGCTTTCGTTGTACCTGGTAGGGGAATGTTCCATTTTAAAAGATTACCCTTTGGTCTAAAAAATAGCCCCGCCGAGTTACAAAGACTGATGGACAAACTTTTCGGTCCTGAAGTCGATAACAGCCTGTTTTGTTACCTTGACGACCTCATCATCGTCAGCGATACCTTTGAAAAACACCTATTAATGCTGGAAAAAGTTTCCCAACAACTCAAGTTCGCTGGTTTAACCATCAACTTGAAGAAGTCTGAATTCTGTAAGTCCCGTCTACGTTATTTGGGATTCATTGTCGACGAAAAAGGCCTAAGAACAGACCCCGCTAAGGTGGAAGCCATGGCAAATTTTCCCCGTCCCAAGAACGCGAAGGAAGTCAAAGGTTTCCTTGGACTCGCAGGTTACTACAGGAGATTCATCAAAGACTTTTCCACTATTGCAGCCCCCTTAAATAAAATTACCGGCATCCGTAAAGGTGTCAGCAATTTCCGATGGTCTGTCGAAGCTGAAGAAGCGTTTACAACTTTAAAAGATGCCCTTCAAAAAGCTCCCGTTCTGAATTGCCCGGATTTTGCACTCTCTTTTACCCTCCACACGGACGCATCCAATGTAGGAATCGGTGGAGTTCTTACTCAAGAATTCCCAGATGGCGAACACCCTGTAGCGTATTTTTCCCGCACACTAAACAAACACGAGAAAAACTACGGAATTACCGAAAAAGAGTTATTGGCTGTATTGGATTCTGTTCACCATTTCCGCGGTTACATAGACGGTAGCAAATTTACTGTAGTCACAGACCATAGTAGTTTGAAATGGTTGATCTCTTTAAGTAATCCCTCCGGTAGGCTCGCTCGCTGGTCCTCCCGTTTGTCTCAATACAATTTTGATGTTGTTCACCGTAAAGGCGCGGACAATATTGTTCCCGACGCCCTTTCAAGAATTGAACTAGCTTCATTAAATGTTGACACAATTGCCCCCCCTCCATCTACAAAAGATGAATGGTACTTGAAAATCTTCGAAGGTTGTAAAAATAACCAACAAAAGTTTCCTAACTTTATCATAAAAGAAGGACAATTATACCGTAATTGCAAGGCACCACTATCCATCCTCGAAGATTACTCGTGGAAACTTGTCGTTCCCCTCGAAGGTAGAGAACAAATAATCATTGACAATCATAGTGCTCCCGACTCCATACACCCAGGAAATTTCAAGACGTATAAAAAGATCACCTTGAAGTATTACTGGCCTGGTCTCTTTAAGCAAATTCGCAATTACATCTCTAAATGTGAAACTTGTAAAGCTTATAAACATAGCACGGCAGCACCTGCCGGCCTAATGGGTAATCCCAAACGTGCCGACAGACCCCTACAATCATTGTCAATGGACCTCGTCGGACCTTTTCCTCGAAGTTATGCCGGACACATGCACATACTTAGTGTAGTGGATGTTTTCACTAAATTCTGTTGGATCTTCCCTTTAAAAAGAGCCAATGCGTCCGCCATCATCAAACTTCTGGAAAAACACATTTTTATACCTTACGGAACACCCAGAACCGTAATAGTTGACAACGGAAAACAATTTATTGCTCAAGAATTCAAAAATTTTCTTGCCAAATACGGAATCAAGGACATTTACTATAATACCTTGTATACCCCACAAAATAACACTGTCGAACGTTATAACCAGACAATCAACACAGCTCTGGCTATTCTAGTTGATAAAGATCAACGCACTTGGTGTAAAAACCTAGATAAAATTCAGGCTGCTATGAACAACACGGTTAACCTGGCCACTGGTTACACACCTTTCTTCTTAAAACACGGTATGGAACAAGTTGTTCACGGTTCTCTACATAGGGACACAAACTTTCCTACGTCAATTGCCGCCACTAGCAACCCTACCGCGGACTATGCCCACCGTCTGGAAGAACTGTCGGCCATCTACAGTGAAGTCACTGATGCTTTACTCCTGGCTCATCAAAAGAGTGCGGACAGATACAACCTACGTAGGAAACATGTCACCTTCAACACAGGAGACATAGTTTGGAGAAAGAACAACACACTTTCCCAAGGAGCCACGTATTTCTCTGCCAAGCTGGCACCACGTTTCGTGAAGGCCAAAGTTCTAAGAAAGATATCAGATCTAGTGTACTCTTTGTCTGACTTCTCTGGAAGGCACATTGGTAATTACCATATTAAGGATATCGCAAAGACTGGAAGTGAGGAGTCGAGTAAAACTACCCCCACTATCTCAGCAAACTCAAAATGATCCAGTGTGTATCACCACAACCCTTTTTGTAAGCACATTGAAGTCTTACAATGTCTGGCGTGTAAAGTGTCAATTACATGTCCACCCTTTCGTTGATAAAACGAATATTGTTAAAAAAAATCATTTTTGTAAATTTATGTACACTCCACGGTGTAGTTTACCCCGTTCATGTTCGTGAATTGGCAACCACCGTAATTTTTGTTTCACACGTTTTTTTATTTATTTTTTTCTCACCTGTTCTAAAATTGATCACTTTAGAGCAGAGACACCCGTCGAGTCACAGTGTCTGGGAGTCATGAACCCAAATCATTGCCTCTCACCCCCACACTACGCAACGTTCATGCCATGGCACGCCTTGCTATGTAATGCAATATTGTAATTTTCACCATTTTTGTTTGTTGTTTTTTTTTCATCATATCGGAAGGAATCTCTTCAAAAAATTTTTCTTTTATGTTCTGTAAGTACTGGAGCGTCGTTCTAAAGTCGGATTTGGTAAACTCCAAAGCGTTAAATCACGACCCAGGACAAGTAAACCATCTTAACAAGCTCCATATTTTACTCATCATGGTAAAAATATGTGGTTACTCACATAATCACATTCCTTGTGTACAGTAGTTTTCAATTTTTCTCAAATGTTAAAAAATTGATGGCGTCCTTCCCGAGCTCTTTGCTAACAAATTGGATTTTGACACGTCCATTTTGAAATCATATGTATATAAATAAAGGAAAAGCCTTTAAATTGGTCTTTCCACCCTTATACAAATCTTCTTGGGCCCGCTTCAACTAAAGTACGTAAAACCAAATACTCGGTCTTTTGTTGTTATAAGAAGTCCTCGATTTGTCCCTCTTCTCAACATGTATGTCTTGTATTACATGCCTCAGCCCTGACGGAAAAGGTTAATAAAACCTAACGACAGCCCTGTTTTCCATACATAAATAACCGCAGTTTAACGTGAATCATCAATATTTTGTTTGACAATCGTTTTGTAAACTTAGGCATTCAACTCTTGTTTGCAACCTAAATTGCACATAACCCGGTATGTTGTAACTGCACAAAGGGTATGTAAAACCACTATTGGTCCCTTTTGTTTGTTCCCACTGAAGTTGCTACAACAGACAGTATGTAAAACCATATAGGTCTGTCTTTGTTTGTCACATGGTGTAAACAGAAATGTACTCTGTCATCACCCCGCCTTTATAACATATGAAGTGACATTAAATTGTTTACCTCCTTGTTATTCTATCGTACGCTCCTGGGCTACGGAGTTAGTTAATCTAACAAATCTTCATATACTGTGTTAAAACAAGCATTGTTAACGTTTATTGTGTTGTATTTAAACGTAACCCTGTTACATTATAGGAGGGATCCTTAAAATACCTGCCACAATACGAGAAGCTCGTCATAATCACTTTTGCTCATAGCTAAACGTTATTGAGTGGGTCGTGTGACATATTTGTCATGAGTACCGTTTTGTATATTCTATTTTGGTCGTGTGTCTTTTGGCATGAGAACCGCTTAATCCGCCGTCTGTATTGAATGGGGACCCACTTTTTCGAACGTAATTGGGCTACTGTCTTTCAATACTGGGCAAATTTGTTGTAAATCGTTCATTCCACCCGCCGTCTGTATTGAATGGGGACCCACCTTTTCGAACGTAATTGGGCTACTGTCTTTCAATACTGGGCAAATTTGTTGTAAATCGTTCATTCCGTACACTACACGTGGAGACGTTAAAACACTTACCGTGATTCGTGTGAACGACATAATATCGGCTTTGCCATCCTCTTTAAGATGCTTTGTATAAACTCTTTGACTTCTGTCTATAATTGAGTTGTATCTTGTATGTACTTACATATTTTGTACACTATACGTGGAGACGTTAAAACACTTACCATGAGTCGTGCGAACGAAATAATATCAAACCCTTTTGTGTGCGATCTACGAAATGTAGTCCACAACCCTTTTGTTGTCATTCAACGCCGATGCCCGTGGACTTCCTGTTTTTTACTTCTTTGCAAAAGGAAAGAAGCCCAGGAATATCTACTATCCCAAAAGGACTAGTTTTCAGCTTCACTGTCAATTATGGGGCATAGTGCTGTGGGAGTTAATCGATTGAGCACAAAACCACCTAACTCGTTGTCTGGAGAACGAATAAGAAAACCCCCAGGTTTGTGAAATTGGAGCAAGGGTCTGTCTTTTCTCACAATCATGTAGAAGTTTTAAAATGACCCCTAATCTTTTGCCCAATACACGCGAAAGATTAGCCTCTTTGTTATAATGTGTATTCAAATCTCTCCTCCTTTAATAAATGTAAAGAGTCAGGAAATCTGCTGGTTGATTATGTTTCATCTTCACATAGAGTTTGAATTGGAAATTAGTCCAGTCTCTAGCAAATTTCGTAACTCGTCTCCCTCCTCCCCTCCTCCCCCATTCCCCCATGTTCTCAGACGTATGTTATGAAGTGAAAAATCTGTCGTTGACCATATTTCGCCCTCACTTGGAGTTCGAATAGGTAACTGTCCGGTTATCTACAGGTTTTCCCCCTCAATCTCTGCATATGTCTCACCTTTTTTCTCTTTCTCAATTCTACGAAACACATTCATGAATGTTGGATATGTACGATATGCACTTGGCGTAACGTCTGTCTCTTTTTGACAACCTTTATTCATGAATTGGTTTCCCTCTGCCGTGACTAGTTCACGATTCTTTGTCTTGTTCTTTGAAATTCTACGAAAATGTTACCATCTTATGTTAACATAGGCCATAGAGGGCCGGTTGTTTTTTAACCAAGACATATTGTCACTCGGCAAACGCCAAGTCTTCCTGAAAAAGGAAAATGTTCATGTAATCACAATTTAGTTAGGAATCTCTCTTCGTCACTCTCTGAGTCGGTGGCTAAATTTCGTTTATTTCATTTTCTGGACACATTTTGTTTCTCTCCAAACCTTTTCTTCATTGGTCCCTAGGCAGGTAAACTTCAAGAATTTTGCTCTAATAATAATTTCTCCCGGATTTAAAAAGAAGCCCAGGCGGATGTCATCATCAACAGCCAAGCTGAGCTTCACTTCCTGACAGCACGCGCTGTGGTTACAAGGTCCCTCCTGCTGCCATTTTCTACGCATTTGTTCCTAAAAGCACAGACCATACCGCTCATATGTATGTTGTCTTGTCGTGCCACAGCAAGCCGAGTTGTCCCACTATACATTATGACACTCTAAACTACCTTCTGAGCACGCTAGCTCCTAGGTTTGTTCTTACTCTTGCTATCAATGCCAACCTTGCCGTCCCTTGCTCTGTCATGCAGTGACGCATATATCGTCATGTGTAAACCATCATTACCTTGACCCACCAGTATTCGCTGAATGCGTACCAATACAAGTTATCTTGAGCTACACTATGCTTCAATAACCATTATATACGATCCGTGTTTACCATAATAACACTTAGGATTCGTACTGGCATGTCTGCAGATACTGGATTCTTCTCTTCAATGGCCTCTGTAACCATAGTCGCGGCACAGCAACCACAGTCTCCACTTCGTGAACTTCAACGTTTTCGACCAAACCAAGTGTTTTCTAAGGCCCAAGTGTACTCTTGAGTGTTATCTCAAATGGGTCTGATTACAGTGATATTGTAATCCTTAGAATCTGTGAAACCACGTCCTTTTCTTCGAAATTCTCCGAAACCAAACAAATCCACGCTTCGCAAACTTAGCTCCCAGACCAATGAAACTTTAGAATCACACCTTTTCTCTTCTCTTGTACAAATGTATTGTCATTATTTTCAATTGCATAACCATGTGTATTGTTATTTTCAATTGCATAACCTTGTATGTTGTTTTACACCATGTACTCTCCCCAAAGCTGTCTTTTCCAAACATTCCATGTACCCCCATCCATTCCCTACAAACATTGTGACCTAAACTATAGCATAAACTGTATGTTCTAGCTAGGCAATCTCTCAAGCAACGAATCTCTCAAAACCCCGATGGAAGCATAAGAGGATTTTTTTTCCCTACAGCTCCATTGCCACGTCGCTTTTTTTCCAAGCGCGGGGGGAAGTGTTATGGTACGTTTTTAGAGCAACAGGGAGCGCCAACGCGAGTCCCTAAATAAACCGCTGCGGGCAACAACTCGTTGCTCCCCGCTGTTTCCTGTTACCTACCTCCTCTCCCCTCGGCATTCCGGCACGCTCCGCCGCGCCGCCACCAGTCGAGTAGTACAAGCCGTCTCAGGCGCACGTGACACTCCTCCGCGAACTATACAGTTCGCGGCTAACTAGCCCGATCAAATTAAACGCAGTAACATCTGCGATGTAATTAAAGTACATACGAGTGTTAGCGCTGGTGTTCTACCATGCCTGTGAACTTCGGGACCTGTCCTAGACTCGGGATGAGCCCTGCTGAACCCGAGAGCCGAAGGATTCTTCAATCACCATGTAAGCTGTCCTCTGATTTACCCTCTTTAATGTGTCCGTAACGATAGACTGTTTGAACTCTCGCGTAAAGCCACCACTCAGAAAGTTTCGTTGACAGGGATCATGAGATATAAACTCGATAGCTAGGTTTGTGTAACATGCATCTCTTGAATTGAATTGTGCTGTAATAACCCTTGTACTGTGTTTGAATTTACAATACATGAGTCTATTAATTACATCCTGTTGTTAATCTGCCTCGGCAGGAGCCTTTCCCCAGTGAGTATTCCCAGACGATTGTGGGAGAGAGAAGGAGAGAGAGAGAGAGATCCCGACGCATTCGTGCGACCTGCCCTCTGAGATAGAGGGTACTTTTGTCTCTACCGTGAGCTGGCCTGGGGACATATTGTAGAGCAGTTATGCGTTCTGCCCATAACAACTGGCGCGCAACGTGGTTCATAACAATATGTAAACCAAATGTTCACTCTTCCTATAGATGGAGATATTATATCTTATGCAGACGACACTGTGGTTATCACTGAAGGGAAATCATGGGAGAAAGCAACGAGTAAAGCAAATATCAATATAAAAATACTAAAAACATGGTTGGACCTAAATTTTTATAATTATTTTTTTTTTCATAAGAAGCAATTACTTTGTGGTTAGACATTGTATTATAAAAAAATAAAACAACTTTGCATTTAACCACGAATTTATTATTTTATATATCTACCGGTTTCGCTTCGACCAAACTTCCTCAGGATATAATAATAACTGATATATTAGTTATTATTAGTTATTAACTAATATATTAGTTTTTTTTGTTCATATGAAGCGGATACTTTGTGATGTGACATTATTAATTTAAAATAAAACAATAACTTTGTAAACACCACTTTTATTTTTATACTTTATGCCGACCGGGTTTCGCTACAACCGTAGCTTCATCAGGGCAGTATTAGGGCTCTACTAACTGTTAGTAGAGTATTATACTGCCCTGATGAAGCTACGGTTGTAGCGAAACCCGGTCGGCATAAAGTATAAAAATAAAAGTGGTGTTTACAAAGTTATTGTTTTATTTTAAATTAATAAATTAGTTATTATTATATCCTGAGGAAGCTTGGTGGAAGCGAAAACGGTAGATATATAAGATAATAATAAATTCGTGGTTAAATACAAACTGTTTGTTTTATTTTTTATAATAAATTGTTTTTCACTAAATACCGAGAAAACACATTTTATCCCATTCTCTTTGAAAGAAAACAAATGTCGAAAATAATATTACTATTAAAATCCATTCATCACAATATCAAAACAAAAAGGAACGCAACAATACAATTTGTTTACGAATAACATGCAAAAATTGTCTAAAGTATCTGGATGTCATAGTAGATAGACACTTAAAATTTAAAGACCAAGTCCAAAATACAGTAACCAGAATGAGAAAACTTATTAACATATTCATTAGACTGAGAAACATCCTATCATCCGGTATGATTAAAACTATTTATTTCTCTCTTGCCCAATCTATTCTATAATATGGTATAACCGGATGGAGCGGGACTTTCAAAACTAACCTCTTATCTGTAGAAAGGGTAGAGAGATTGATTTTAAAATTCATCGCACACGCTATGTACCTACCACCTACTACCTACCTATTGAGTAAATGCAATAATATATAATTTTTGCTATATCTATGCCTGTATTATCTATTTTGTAAACTCTAATTTTAACTCTTATTTAATTCAAGTTCATTATGTCAACTTGTCTTCATGTGTATAAATGTATATATTTTGTAATATAAGTAATAACTTTGTAAAAACATATTTTCTGTACTTACTCGCATTTTAAAATGGCACTTTTCCAAAATTCAAACAGAAATGTTTTCTCTTTTGAGTTGGGAAGTTTCGTTAAAACGAAATGAAAGTATTGTAGTGAGTTTTAAGACTCGTATGTTTTACTTTAATTCTGTACATCAATATATTTTTTAAATTAGAAAAAAAAGATGTTGCTGATGAAGATCTCCAACTTGAAATGAAGAAGTTTCAGAGGTAGTCAATAAAAAGTGGCAACATAAGTATGCATAATTACCACATTCTTAAAAAATGATTACGTACCATTAATTGCCACGTATTTCTGTGGTTGAAATAAGTCATGTATCCCAATCCACACATTGCTGGTAGAGCTGGCCATATAGGTTAGCAGTACCCCAATTTCCTCCTCAGAGGTTGGCACCACGAGCTCAGCGCCTTCCAAGGAACACATGGACACCGCTTCTCTCCAGCCCAGCGCAACTTTGTGTTCTTTAAAGAACGCATCATAAGCGGCAGAGTAAGAGTAGTCACCTCTGAAGAATGGTTCAGGGTCTTCGGCTGATACGACTAGAATAAATTCAACGTTGAAAATATTTGCTGCAAACTGTGAAATTATAAGAGATTTAGTTAAAAAGTATCAATGGGCACTTGGTGTTAATTGAAGATGACATAATAATCAAAACTAAGTGGTTTCCCAGTGGAAGTGACTAGCGGCAAACCTTGGAAGAGGCAGACTGACTTCGTGAAAGGCGATTGGAGCAGGATGGGAAGGCTGGAGGACTGGAAAAGAATGATAGGAGATGACAGATCAGTGAATAATGTTCACTGAGGAGATCAAACTCCACCCTGAAATGTAACGCGGTGATGATGGGTAAACGTTATTTAATCAAGCTCCTCATATAACAAGAAGGTAGAAATGTTTAATGCCTACTTACCTTCTGTACAAGATATGCATAGAAATCCCAGAAGAAAAAGGAGGCTGCGACACATTTTACAATATGCCCCTCTGTTTCACCAACAAGGATAAATCAGCCACTCGGCCAGATAATGGTGCAAATGAGAATGATTTATTTCTGGAGAGAACACCATTTATTTATACCCAGAGCTTATTTTAAATTTCGCGATAAACATGTTTTAAAAAAAAAAACCCGTGGCATGGTGGAAAAAACTTGACGTAATATATTTTTTTATTAAACAAAAAACGCTTTTAAAATCCGTTTTTTTGGGTAAGTATGTAGAAATAAGTATGTGGCTATTTAGGACTGTTTATATTTTGTGTACTTAATAAAGTGGTTTTCCAACCGACTTGTATTTCGTAAGGGCAGTTTTGTATTTGAAATTTAAGCCCCGACTAGGCAAAAATTTGGTTCCATAACAATTCAACCTAATACCCCTAGGAAAATTCATTTAAAGCTATGAATAATCAGGAAAAATAGCACATAGCCTGATAAAACGTAAACAATTTTTTACGCATTTTTTTACTTTAATGAAAAAATAAGTATTTGGGTAAGTATTTGACCTTTCAAATGAGATGTTGGGTTGAATTCTTTCTGAATCATCCGGTCACGAAATATTTATACCACGAAACTCCCCCACAAGTCATATCTAGGTTTGGGATGAGCGTTTGTCTTATTTTTCGACTGTTATTTAACATTTAACTAGATTTAAGGAACCAGTTAATCAAACTTTTTCGATTTAAAATAATGAAAGAAAATATTATTTTTATTTAATCGCATTAATATTTTTTATCTGACTCGATTTTCTTTGTCTGCCTTCTAATTTTGCGGATATGAATAATGTATTTGTGTAAAGGTAAGTATTTCTGAGGAAACCTATCAAATTGACGTGTTAACACTGTTAACTAATTTTAAACTCATTTTTAGTTAGCAAACGGCCTCCGTGATCGAGAAAAAGCCTCTTGACTACAAATACAGCGATCGTGGGTTCAAATTCGTATTGTCTTACAATTATTTTTTAAAATAATTTATGTAGTAAATTTGCAGCACAGAGTGGAAGATACTCTCGGTATCGCCCTGGTGAAAGACCGTTATTCGGAATTAAAAAAAAAAAAAACATTTGGAAGGCGGGAATACGTACCGCTACCCCGGGAACCATTTATTGGGTAATCAACACGTCTGCCATAGGTCACCACAAGTGTTTCACTACGTTTGGTGACTTAGCAGGGGTGTCCGGGTTCACGGATGAGGTTTTTCCGGGTCTTGGCAGCGGATGCATCTGCCCACCAGCTATGTGGCAGGACGGATCGGGAGAAAATTAATAAGGGAGTCTTCTCTAGCCGTCTCGGAACATCGCCTTGCAACACAGTGGGAGGTATAGATTTATACGTCCGTCATTCCTGGGCACATTATCCCACAGATTCCTACCCACCCCTAATACCCTTTTCCTTCCCAGAACGTCCTCTCTTTCCTTTCCCAATTGACTCACACACAGCTTCCCTAGAGATGATATAGGCCCTGAAGGGAACTATTTTCTTCAGGGCTTCCTGTGTGGTGCTAATGTAAAATATAAACATTTTTTAAAATTGCTTTCGTCTGCACACTTTAAAATACTTTACAATTTAAGATTAAAATAATTTCTCTCCACATCTTGTTTTGAAAAATTTCGTTCTCAGCTCTTTTAATATAAAGTAAACAGTCACGAAAAGGTTAACATTTATTAGTTTAATTTAATGATAATGGTGTAATAATAGATACGATAATAATGGCCATTGTGGTCAACCAGAACAGCGAATTCCCAGAACACGGAAAAAACAAGGAAAATTAACATTTTTTATTAAATGATATCTTTTATTGACGTCCGTCCCCAAACCGCAATCCGGTTCTAACCGCATCTTCATCCGGCCAAACGTGAAAACAAAAAAAATAAATTATTGTTTAGTAGTGAGTTTCAACATGATTAATGACAAGTAGGTACCTATCCTGAAAAACATCTACCGCAATTATTATTCCAGTGAGTTCAAAGACGAAAATTATTATGTTCTAACTAACTATCACGCCGTTTCCCCGCAGGAGTGCCTACTCCTCGAATTGTTTGCGGTCCTTCCTCTCTGCCTAGAGAGGAAGGACCGCAAACATTCGGTCTGGGGAAACACTATTTTTATTTGTGTTATTTCACAATTAATACTTTTATGGTACATATGCGACACGATCCAGAGTGGAAGGTACTCTCAGTATCGGCTTGGTGTAAAACCACCATTCAAAATTGAAACGTTTCTTGAAATAGCTTTAACCGTGTTTGGTGACCAGATCTGAATAGCCAGGTACGTCCCCCACCTTCATCCTCCCCAATAACTTCAACCGCACAACATACCCCCATAGGGAAACCATAGTCTCACTGACTCCAGATGGGAGCGGCTGGGACTCTTGTGAGGTATTCATATAAAAAAAACATTAGCTCCATACAGGAGGCTCTGAGGAAAATAATTTCTTAAGGGCCAATTTCATCTTTGTGGATGCTGCGTGGAGTTTTTTTAGGAAAGGAAGGAGAGGGGAAAAAGGGTATTGGGTGGGTAAGAATCTATGTGTTAATGTGTCCAGGAGTGACGGTCGTATGAATCTATCCATCTCTAGGCTTAACCATTCTCTCCTGATCTGGGCTGCTACGCAGCTTGCGGGCAGACACGTCCTCCGCCAAGACCCGGAAAAGCCTCATCCCATGAACACGGGCACCCCTGCTAAGTCACCAAACGTAGCGAACTATTTGGGGTGACCTATGGCAGAGTGACCGAGTGTCAGGGGACAGGGGTGACCTATGGCTACTTACTAACCAACACACCGTTTCCCCGCAGGTAGGGAATGCAATCCCGGTATACCGGGATCCCGAAATACCAGGATCCCGCAGACATGTTGCGGGACTAATCTCGGTCGAAAATTTTGCGGGATCCCGCTGGACTGGCGGGATTACAGAGAAGCGTAGTATGAAGAGTTCGAGATCAACAGCCCAATAACTTAGATCTGGCAATATGAGCAACCTTGAGGTTTTGATAAAGAAGGAAATGAATTACTTCGAGTCCGGTGGATTAAAAGGCACATACCTTCAATTTACTTACAATGCGCTAATGATTATTGTGCCAACCAGCGTGGATGCTGAACGAGCTGTTTCAGCCGCTGGCTACCTTGTGTCCAATATCAGAAGTCATTTATCAGACGACACAATTAATACTTTAACTTTTTTACGAAGCTTTTTCCAAAATAATGTTAAAACTTATGATGCTTATTTTACAAGAATATTGTTTATCTTGTGAACGTTATTATTTAAATTTAAGTTGTTATGTAAATTTATGTCTTGTCTTATTCTTTGCCAATTTATGACTTAAGCTTTACCTATGTCTAACTAAAGGTATATTAATAAACCATTTAAAATGTCCCAAAGAACTTGTTTGATTAGGTATAAATTTAAAACTCTAAAAAGAAGGTTGGTAGATCGAGGTATTAGGTCTTTATTATACGATTGATTAGATATCTAAGTCAACCCTGCTGGATCCCGCAAATACCTGGATCCAGCGGGACTAAGATTGTTCAGTCCCGCAAATACCTGGATTGACATGGTCTTGCGGGATTGCATTCCCTACCCGCAGGTGTAGGCAGAGAGGATGGACCACCAAAAAATTCCTTCTACGCATACAATTTTGCCTCATTCACATTCATACATCGTCTCATACATTCTATTCTATTATTCTGACTTTGACATATGACTTTAACAAATACTTGAAGTTTTGAAATTGATCCAAACTAAAAATCAAATTAAAAGTTCTAGAGTTCACTAAACCTGAGTTGTAGACAGATTCATAACTGAAATTAGCATTTTTTTTAAAATTATATATGATGTACTTCAGTATTCATGGGCAGATTCATTCTCAGGGGTGAATCGATTCAGTCTGATTCCTCTGGCCTTTTAAATTGATTCCTTTAATTCATTTCTTTGATTCAAATAATTAAGAAAACAACAACTTGTTTATATGTACCTTTATATATTAACTATTTGTATTATATTTATTATCTTATATGCGGTAGAAGTGAAACCTTCAGAAAACTAAAATAGATAAGAGAGGAGAGACCACGACGCATAGTACAAAGAAGTGACCGTTAGGCTACAAAGCACTACATAAAAATGAGATCGATAGGCTAAGAAGCACCGCACCAAGAGGAAACCGATTATACCATATAATTCTCTTACAAACTATTTTTTTCACTACCGAAAGCACTCTTAGGATGAATTACCTACTTCAAAAAAAAAATCACTTGAAAACATAAAATTGGGGTGTATGTAATATTTTAATGCGTAATATTTTGACAAAAAAAAAAAAACATATTTATACGAGTATTATTAGGCTAGAAATTAAATCTTACAACTAGACAGTTTTTTGTTTCATCCCTGAATTTTAACTTATTTTATTTTATTTATTTAACTTAAAATTGTTCCACGTTATTTAACATAAACACACATCTTAACCTTTAAATGTGAGTATTTTATGATAGCTGACCACAGCCGATTGGCCTTAAAATGTCTGAAAATTTACATATTGTATCTACCCAAGAGCTGTGTCTAAAGGTAGGTAGGTACTTGTGTTACAAAAGCTTTGGTTCGTACAAAAAAACGATTATAATAAGTGCATCATTTTTGCTTCCCACTTTCTAGCTGATGTTCGGATTCGAAGTCGGAAATTTTTCACCAACTATGTAATGAAATTGATGGCTTGGCCCGCGGAGAGGAATGCATGAACTGCACGGACGGATTCGCGGCGGGCATTGAGGAATGAATAAGTAACTTTTGACTAATGTTTGCAATGACTTGATTAACTCGCGAGCTGCGGACCTAGTAGACTAGCGTTTCGGATAGACCCGTGACATGAGATTGACTGGTTTGAACTAGTCTTGGTCACAACTGAAAGAGACGCTAATGTTTTAATTCCTGAATAGAGCGCTTTGGACAAACTTGATAGCGATGGACTAGGCGACTAGAATGGCGGCGCGGAAGCGAGATAGGTGGGTTTACTTTAGGCAACTTCTCAGCGCGCCGCCCATAGAATAATATTTAAATACCCACGAAACATCTTAATATTATTTAAATCGTTTACACTACATATCATTCAAAAATTTATGGTGCCGTTAGAAATCGTAGCACGCAAGGCCAAAGGTAAGGAATGAAGAAATTGAGAATCAGATCGAGAGTGTCACAAATTGAATTTATTCATTAAATTCAGTCATTCAATTTTGCCCACGTCTATTATGCAGTACCTACCTACCTATAATATTTCTAGGAATTTTTTTACATTATTTTTTATTGTATTTAAAAAAGGGATATGGGTTCTAGAATACCGCACAAGAGTCCCAACTACCCGTCACCAGTGAGACCGTAGGCAATATGGGCATCACCAATCTGGGATATGTTGTGGTGCTGCAAGGAAGTGGGGAGGTGAAGGAAGTGGACAAGTGGAAGGTTGGTAGTACCTGTTCTGACTTGGTCATAAAAGGCTAATACCATTTAAACTCCCTGTTTCAGTGAGATTTTTTTGGCTCACCAAATAATTTTCATGTTAGATCCTTTGTACTCGTAGTTTCCATTGAACATAACACAACAATGCGAACATTAATTAATTATTTTACTCCGGGACTTGAAGTTTGCATCTTCCCTGTGTTTGGAGAGATTTTTTTTTACATTGACGGCCAGCGTGGTCGAAGGGTAAGGCTCCTGACTCGCAATCCGAAGGTCGTGGGATCGAATCCCGGCGTGAGCAAATAAATTTTATTCGAATGATTTCACAATTAATTCATTTTTAAATAATGTATTGAACATTTGCAGCACGATCCAGAGTGGAAGATACTCTCAGTATTGCCCTGGTGTAAGACCACCATTCAGAATAGAAATGTTGCTTGAAATGGCTTAGCCGTGTTTGATGACCAGGTCTGAATAGCCAGGTACTTCCGCCAGTTTCCTCCTCCCCATCTTCTTTCCATCCCCACTACCTTCAACCTCACAACACACCACGATTGGGGATGCGATAGCCTCACTGGCTGCAGACGGGAGCAGTTGGGACTATATAGAGGAGGCCTTGAGGAAAATAATACCTTTCAGGGCCTATATCATCTTTGGGGATGCTGTCTAGAGGGGCTTTTTAGGAAAGGATGGAGAGGAAGTTCTGCGAAGGAAAAGGGTAGTAGGGGTGGGTAGGAATCTGGGGGTCAATGTGTCCAGGCATGACGGACGTATGAATCCATCCCTCCCGCTACGGTGTAAGGCGATGTACCGATAGAGTACGGCTGAATAAGTCAAAGGGGCTCCCTCAACCATTCTCTCCCGATCCGGCCTGGCATGCAGCTACTGAGAGAAGCCGCATCCGCCGCCAGGACCTGGACAAATCTCACCCCATGAACCCAGGCACCTCTGTCACCAAACGTAGCAAACCATGAATGAAAGTTTTTTTTACTTTTAATTTGTTTATGTGAGTTCCGATTGCTACCAACGTCTGGAACCAGTGGGGCTATGGCATCCCTCAATTGGGGAATATTAGGAGGCTATGGGTACCACCGCCTTGGAACCATCTATTGGACAGCCAACACCTATGTCATAGGTCACCCCACGGTTCGCTACGTTTGGTGAGTAAGTAGGGTATCCGGGTTCATGCGGTGAAGTTTGTACGGCTCTTGGAGGTGGATATGTCATATGTAATTGAAGGAAACCTTCTGATCTCACAAACTGAATTCTTTTGGAACATCGCTTTGCACTGCAGTGGGAGGGATGGATGGATTCATACATCCATTCATGGGTCCCCACTGGACCTACTAACCCCCAGATTCCTACCCACCCCTCATACCTTTTCCTTCCCAGAACTATTTCTCCTTTAAAAGACCCTCCACACAGCATCCTCAAACATAACATAGGCCCTGAGGGAAAATATTTTCCTCAGGGCCTCCTGTGTGGAGCTATTAAAAAAAAAGGTAAAGGCATTTGAAGCAAAGTTTCGATACGGAATGGTCGACTTTCACAAGGGCGATACTGAGAGTATGTTTCTTCCACTCTAATGTTGAAGTAAATTTATTGTTATCTAGTGTTTAGAGCACTCAAACATAACTGTGTAGTAGGTACTGTGAGTAATTAGGAGACTTCAACGGTATTCATAAATACAAACCTTACCTATTTATTATATGCATAATAAACACTCAATTTTAAACCAATGTTTTGAATTATTTTATTCCATTCACATACCTTTAACCTATTAGCCTAAGAGCCCGCGACATTAAACCTGTAATGATAGGTCTCCCAAAAATCATACACAAAAATCGTTAGATCATTCATAGGGGTACACAAAATGGCGGTGCTGCCATTTCTGAAACCGGTCATCACTATAAAAAAAAAATTTTGAAAAAAATTATTTTTCAAGACTTCTGTAATCATAAGTCTCCCAAATTCTGATTGTTCCTCGAGACAGGGGAGGGGTAGGACTATACGAAAAAGCAGTGCTGCCCGTCCCCCTAATGGGCCGTCTCAGTTGCTGCCGAGAAATAAGAGACTCCAAATATGAGGTATCTGTAATCATCGGTCTCCAAAAAAAAAACAAAGTTTATCTGAAAGATCATCAAATTTTGTGAAAGAAAAACCACTGCTGCCGTTTCCAAAAAGTGGACAAGATGGCGGCAGCAGCGTTTGAAAGTCGCCCTCCTTTCTTATGACTTTCGTTACATAAAAGACACCTCGTACCTAGGTATCTATATTCATCGTCTTCCTCAAAAAACCAAACTTATCTGAAAGATCATCAAATTTTGTATAAGAAAAACCAATGCGGCCGTTTCCAAAAAGTGGACAAGATGGCGGCAGCAGCGTTTGAAAGTCGCTCTCCGCGCAACCGAAATTGGCGTTTAGATTCGGTTTTATCAGCGATCGCCGGGTTTTTTTCGATATTTATTATTGAAATACGCCTTCCACTATCACGAACAATGAATTTTACGTGTCGTTGATTGTTTAAATAAATGAAATCGCATATTTTATGCGATATTTTTCGATTTTTCAGCCGTTTTCATTGTGTGTTTTTATACTTTCTTATGTCTTTCGTTAATAAGAGACACTTCGTACCCAGGTGTTTATAATCATCGGTCTCCTCAAAAAACTAAAGCTTATCTGAAAGATCATCATATTTTGTATAAGAAAAACCACTGCTGCCGTTTCCAAAAAGTGGCCAAGATGGCGGCAGCAGCGTTTGAAAGTCGCTCTCCGCACAACCGAAATTGGCGTTTAGATTCGGTTTCATCAGCGATCGCCTGGTTTTTTTCGATATTTATTATTGAAATACGCCTTCCACTATCACGAACAATGAATTTTACGTGTCGTTAATTGTTTAAATAAATGGAAACGAATATTTTATGCGATATTTTTCGATTTTTCAGCCGTTTTTATTGTGTTTTTATACTTTCTTATGTCTTTCGTTAATAAGAGACACTTCGTACCCAGGTATCTATAATCATCGACCTCCTCAAAAATCCAAAGCTTATCTGAAAGATCATCATATTTTGTATAAGAAAAACCACTGCTGCCGTTTCCAAACAGTGGACAACATGGCGGCAGCAGCGTTTGAAAGTCGCTCTCCGCGCAACCGAAATTGGCGTTTAGATTCAGTTTTATCAGCGATCGCCGGGTTTTTTTTCGATATTTATTATTGAAATACGCCTTCCACTATCACGAACAATGAATTTTACGTGTCGTTGATTGTTTAAATAAATGAAATCGCATATTTTTCGACTTTTCAGCCGTTTTCATTGTGTTTTTATACTTTCTTATGTCTTTCGTTAATAAGAGACACTTCGTACCCAGGTATCTATAATCATCGACCTCCTCAAAAATCCAAAGCTTATCTGAAAGATCATCATATTTTGTATAAGAAAAACCACTGCTGCCGTTTCCAAACAGTGGACAACATGGCGGCAGCAGCGTTTGAAAGTCGCTCTCCGCGCAACCGAAATTGGCGTTTAGATTCGGTTTTATCAGCGATCGCCGGGTTTTTTTTCGATATTTATTATTGAAATACGCCTTCCACTATCACGAACAATGAATTTTACGTGTCGTTGATTGTTTAAATAAATGAAATCGCATATTGTTCGACTTTTCAGCCGTTTTTATTGTGTTTTTATACTTTCTTATGTCTTTCGTTAATAAGAGACACTTCGTACCCAGGTGTCTATAATCATCAGTCTCCTCAAAAAACTAAAGCTTATCTGAAAGATCATCAAATTTTGTGTAAGAAAAACCACTGCTGCCGTTTCCAAAAAGTGGACAAGATGGCGGCAGCAGCGTTTGAAAGTCGCTCTCCGCGCAACCGAAATTGGCGTTTAGATTCGGTTTCATCAGCGATTGCATGGTTTTTTTCGATTTGTATTATTGAAATACGCCTTTCACTATCACGAACAATGAATTTTACGTATCGTTGATTGTTTAAATAAATGAAATCGCATATTTTATGCGATATTTTTCGATTTTTCAGCCGTTTTCATTGTTTTTTTTTCTTTCGTCTTTCGTTACATTTTATATTTTTAAATAAAGACCACCTGAAACGTGAAGTTTTTTTGGCTATATTTTTTAGCAGAAATAAGAGTCTTTGACCCTACATTGTAACGGAGTCTTAAGAGCCGTTCAGACACGCGGAAGTATTTTAGTCGAGCGGAGAGTTCAGTATTAACAAAAAGCGTTCGAACATCGTAATTTTAATTGAGTGGGTTAGTCAGCCCTTTAGTATATACAATCCATTTCGTTCTATTTTTCGGGCGAGTAAGGCTGGGCGCATAAATCAAGTTTTACTTTCCGATTGTTTGATAAGGCAATCGGATCGGAAATCTGATTCGAAAACTGGATAGGTAATAATACTGGGGCCACGCCCTTTTTCACGCAATGGCTTTCCTGTTGTATGATCAGACAATCGGATGGAAAACTTTGTTGTATGCGCCCAGCCTTACTCGCCCGAAAAATAGAACGAAATGGATTGTATCTACTAAAGAACTGACTAACCCACTCTATTAAAAATACGATGTTCGGACGCGTTTTGTTAATACTGAACTCTCCGCTCGACTAAAATACTTCCGCGTGTCTGAACGGCTCTTAAGACTCCGTTTCAATGTAGGGTCGAAGACTCTATTTCTGTTAAAAAATATAGCCAAAAAAAATTCACTTTTCAGGTGGTCTTTTTTTTAAAATATAAAATGTAACGAAAGACGTAAGAAAAAAAAACAATGAAAACGTTAAAAAAATCGAAAAAAATGGCATAAAATATGCGATTTCATTTATTTAAACAATCAACGACACGTAAAATTCATTGTTCGTGATAGTGGAAGGCGTATTTCAATAAAACAAATCGAAAAAAAACGGGCGATCGCTGATAAAACCGAATCGAAACCCCAATCTCGATTGCGTGAAGGGCGACTGTCAAACGCTGCTGCCGCCATGTTGTCCACTGTTTGGAAACGGCAGCAGTGGTTTTTCTTATACAAAATATGATGATCTTTCAGATAAGCTTTGGATTTTTGAGGAGGTCGATGATTATAGATACCTGGGTACGAAGTGTCTCTTATTAACGAAAGACATAAGAAAGTATAAAAACACACAATGAAAACGGATGAAAAATCGAAAAATTTCGCATAAAATATACGATTTCATTTATTTAAACAATCAACGACACGTAAAATTAATTGTTCGTGATAGTGAAAGGCGTATTCCTATTGTTACACGTTTCAAATGACAACTAATTTTGCCCCATCCGTATGAAACAGTTTTAAAAGGGCAAAATATATACATATGCGTCATAAAATATATATGCGTCGTACGCGTCTCTCAGCGAACACGGACGGTGTAAATCATTGTGCGATAAATAAATTGTAAAAGTGATTTAAAAGTAAACGAAAAGCGCTCAAACTACTTTAAAATGGTGCAGTGTAAAAAATGTAAAAAATATGTCGCTAAAGACAGTGAATTAATCAAATGCAACGACTGTAATGGGACCTTCCACAAACTATGTGCTATTGCAGATCCCGCCATTAACGTGGGTAATGAATTTATTTGTACAAACTGCGGAACCCAGCGACTAATACAAGCGGACGGAGGAACAACGGCGAACACGAAATCCGGAGGCAGCGGGTCACAAGGCCCGAACCCAGAAAATCTCCCAGAAATGAAACAAATTCTCAACGAAATAAATAATAAAATTAGCATAATGTACGTCATGAAAAAAGATATGGAGACTCTTACACAGTCAACTGAGTTTCTATCCAACAAATATGACGAACTGATATCGCTACATTTAGAATTGGGAAAAAAACTAAAAGATAACGAAAATAAACTCAATGAAGTTATAAACAAAAACACATATCTTGAAAAATGTAATAGAGCGCTGGAACACAGGATTCAAGAAATTGAACAAATAGAAAAAAACTGTAATATTGAGCTGTTTGGTCTAGAAATGAAAAAAGAAGAAAATATTGGAATAACCATAAAGACAATTGCAGAAAAACTAAACATAAGTTGCGAAAATATTGAGAAGGTTTGGAGACTTCCTAATAGAAAGGACTCCAAACCGGCTAACGTAATCGTGAAGTTTACACGTCAAACTTATCGAGACGAGTGGTTACAAAAAAAAAAAACCATACTAACCAACAACGACATATACAAGAATGGAAACAACGACCGAATTTATATCAATGAAAATCTCACCAAAGAAAAAAAAGATCTCCTATACATTACAAAACAAAAAATGAAAACAAAGTTTAAATACATTTGGGTACAAAATGCCAAAATATTAATAAGAAGTGAAGGTGATGGAAAAATTATCCATATAAAAAGTGAGAGTGATATTAACAAATACATTTAGAAAAATAAATAAAATAAAAATTCCTTTTGACTCCGAACAGTTATTTTATCAGTTATTAAATCAACGTCATGGAAGATTCGACACCATTTCAAACTCACAAATTTATCAAATGCTATAACTTGGATAACTGGATAAACGACAAAAACATCAAAATGAGGTTTGTGGCTATTCATCTAAATATAAGATCATTGAAAAAGAATTTTAATTCATTTATTGCACAAATAAATGACGTTCTGCAGTATATAGATGTAATTTTTCTAACGGAAATAAATATTAGAAGCGAAATGATACCTATGTTCAATATACCAAACTTCACATCGATTGCAAATACTCGAGAGAATAGAAGAGGAGGGGGATTAATCATGTACTTAAAAAACCATCATACTTTTAAGAAAACAAACATTTCTTTTAAAAGCTGCGAGACAATATCTGGAGAAATCACCACCGTTTATCAAGATATCATAAATATACTTGCGGTATATCGTCCGCCGAACAGCAACAAGAATATATATTTGAAGGAACTAAAACAAATATTACAATTGACTTCAACTGATTCAAACTACTTGTATTGTGGTGATATTAACTTGAATTTGTTGGATACAAAAAATAGTGTAATTACAGAATATCAAAATCTACTCAGTGAAAATGGTTTACAAAATGTAATATTAGATGTGACCCGGGATGAAATTTTAAACGGAAAAAATGTTTATTCATGTATTGACCATATTGCAATTCGTAACCGTAATAACACTGTATTTTCATGTATTGTGACTAACAAAATATCTGACCATTATATAACAGGAGTTGCCATAGGGAAAGAGGTACTTACAAAGGATTTAAATAAAAAAAGTGAAATTATTGATAATAAATTAGTATATTCTAAATTAAAACTAGTAAATTGGGGAAAATTATTACAAACTGAATGTCCTTCAGAACTGTACTATAATTTAAAAAATATTTTCGATAATATCTATTCGTCCTCGAAGAAAGAAAAATTATTTGAAAGTAATCTTAGGCAAAGCAATCCATGGGTTACAGAAGAAATTAAGAACATGATTAAAAAAAGAGATTATCTTTACCGAAAATGCAAGAATAGCCCAAATAACCCGGTATTTCGTTTAGAATATACGCGATATAGAAACAAAACAAACAAACATATTAATATTACCAAAAACACATTCCATAAAAACTTAATAAATAGCTTAAATGGCAACCCGAGGAAACTCTGGGACGAAATAAATAATCTAATAGGAAAACCTAAACAAAATCTAGATAAAATAATCCTTCAACATATGGGAAGTCAAGGAGACACAAAATTTTTATGCGATAAATTTGCTACAACATTCGTAAATGAAATAAAAGACATAAGACATAATTGTACTAAAAAATTCCTAGATCGTAACACGTATACAACTCCTGCTATTATGTCAATGAGATTTAGACCTGTATCACAAAAAGATGTTAAAAAAATAATTAATGATATGGATGTTAAAAAATCAGAAGGCAATGACCAAATAAGAATTAAAGACCTAAAGTTAATTGCTGATAATATAATCCCAGTACTGACTAAATTAATTAACCTTTGTGTAAGTAAAAGTATCATGCCTGACGAACTTAAAACATCCATCATCAGACCTATATATAAATCAGGAAACCACAAAGATTTCACAAACTATCGCCCAATAGCGATTCTCTCGTGTATTGATAAAATTATTGAAAGAGCTATCTTTAACCAAATACAGAATTTTATAGAAAAAAATAGAATCATTAATCCCATACAGTACGGATTTCAAAAAGAAAAAAGTACTACACAATTACTTTCTAAATTCACTGATTATATAAATTGTCAATTAAATGAAAAATATTATATTGGTATAATTTTTATAGATTTTAAAAAGGCCTTTGACACTTTGGACCATGAAACACTATTAAGGGCAATGGAGGAATGTGGTATTAGAGGTCCTTTAAAAAAATTGTTTAAAAATTATCTGTTTAATAGAAAAATTAAAGTTAAAATTGACGGAATTTTAAGTGATGAAATGTTGGCAAGCACTGGAGTAGCTACGGGCTCGATATCGGGACCTACGTGTTATATAATGCAAGTAAACAGTTTACCAAACGTAATAAAACGTTGTAAATGCTACATGTTTGCAGACGATACTTGCATTATATGCGCTGACAAAAATCCACAAAAAATTGAGGAAATTTTACAAGAAGACCTAAACAACATAATTAAATGGTCACACGATAATGGCATTATAATAAACGCAAAAAAAACCAAATATATGCTTATTCACTCACCATATACAAATTGTCAGGATAAGGAATTGCATATAAAAAGTCATTCATATGATTGTTTACACACAAAAAACCAATCCCTGCAGTGTAATTGCCCAAATATTGAAAAAGTGTACCAATATACATACCTTGGTCTTACAATAGATGTCAATTTTAACTGGTCAAATCATATTGAAAATGTATGTAATAGATTAAGATCCATATTAGGGAAATTTTATCACCTAAAAAACTTTGTTGATAAAAATATATTATACTGTATATACAACGCATTAGCAGAATCAATTATAGGATACGGAATAAATAGTTACGGATTAACGTACAAAACGTACTTAAATAAAATAGAACAATTACAAATCCGTTTCCTAAAATTGATATCAGGGAAAAAAAAAGTTCAATTATGTGAAGGCGATTATAAAAAAATTTTCTCCTTGTGTAATGTCCTCTCTATACACAGTAAGGTAGATTATCAATTAACGCTAGATGAATTCTGGAATACAGAATTCAAAAAACCTGTAAACCACAACTACCCTACTAGGCATAGAGAAGCACAAATGCTTATTATTAATAAATCTCAAAATGTATACGGTGATAGAACAAAGAGGCATAGAATACCGAAAATATTTAACGCATTACCTGAAAATATTAAAAATGAGACATCTTATTCAAATATAAAAAAAAATGTTAAATCATTCTATCTCCGTAGAACATGAAAGCAAATAATATTGTATACAAATACCCAAATCGAATATTGATCAAATACCTGGAAATTACTATCACCCACTGTATTCGTAATTAGTAGTTTATAATAATTAGTATTGTAAATTTTACACAGTTATTACAATGTAAAACATAAAAGTACTATAGTATTAATTAAATAGGAAAAATGAGAGATTTCTTACAATCAAACTGATTGATCAGTTTTGTAAGATTTTTAAGATAAATATTGTAAAATTAAAAAAACTGAATAAACATACTTAAAAAATAATAAATATCGAAAAAAACCGGGCGATCGCTGATGAAACCGAATCTAAGCGCCAATTTCGGTTGCGCGAAGAGCGACTTTCAAACGCTGCTGCCGCCATCTTGTCCACTTTTTGGAAATGGCAGCAGTGGTTTTTCTTATACAAAATTTGATGATCTTTTAGATAAGTTTTGTTTTTTGAGGAGACCGATGATTATAGATACCTGGGTACGAAGTGTCTCTTATTAACGAAAGACATAAGAATGTATAAAAACACAATGAAAACGGCTGAAAAATCGAAAAATATAGCATAAAATATGCGATTTCATTTATTTAAACAATCAATGACACGTAAAATTCATTGTTCGTGATAGTAGAAGGCGTATTTCAATAATACAAATCGAAAAAAACTTGTCGATCGCTGATAAAACCGAATTCAAACGCCAATTTCGGTTGCGCGGAGGGCGACTTTCAAACGCTGCTGCCGCCATCTTGTCCACTTTTTGGAAACGGCAGTAGTGGTTTTTCTTACACAAAATTTGATGATCTTTCAGATAAGTTTGGTTTTTTGAGAAAGTCGATGAATATAGATACCTAGGTACGAGGTGTCTTTTATGTAACGAAAGTCATAAGAAAGGAGGGCGACTTTCAAACGCTGCTGCCGCCATCTTGTCCACTTTTTGGAAACGGCAGCAGTGGTTTTTCTTTCACAAAATTTGATGATCTTTCAGATAAACTTTTTTTTTTTGGGAGACCGATGATTACAGATACCTCATATTTTGCGTCTTTTATTTCTCGGCAGCAACTGAGACGGCCCATTAGGGGGACGGGCAGCACTGCTTTTTCGTATAGTCCTACCCCTCCCCTGTCTCGAGGAACAATCAGAATTTGGGAGACTTATGATTACAGAAGTCTTGATTATAGTGCTGACCGGTTTCAGAAATGGCAGCACCGCTATTTTGTGTACCCCTATGAATGATCTAACGATTTTTGTGTATGATTTTTGGGA
This sequence comes from Limnephilus marmoratus, assembly GCA_917880885.1. Lineage (NCBI taxonomy): Eukaryota > Metazoa > Arthropoda > Insecta > Trichoptera > Limnephilidae > Limnephilus > Limnephilus marmoratus. The sequence continues at coordinate 2,252,771 of OU862930.1, forward strand.
GACCTATCATTACAGGTTTAATGTCGTCGCCGCTCCTACTATATACATCATATTTAAAACATTACAGGTGATTGTACTGTTTAAGGTGCATCGGTGATACATTTACTCCCTAGTTAATAAAGAGAAACACTCATAAGAAGTATTGATGGAAGTTTGGTTTATTCGGTCCCTTGGAGACTGCGGGCGCTTTTATAATTCCTGTCTAGTTTCACGGTTACGGTACCGTGACGGCAAAAAGGCAATAAACATACTAGTTCCTTTTCACTATAATGCTGCAGCTCTTGCAAAAGATGGGATACACAGTGTACGTATGTCTGTTTCCTCATAAAGGGTGCCCAGCATTGAAAAGACGGTAAACAATACGTATTTATAACAAATCAATGTGATAAATAACCCTCTCGACAACATTGTTTTCAATCGTGTCGAGCTAGAAAGTGATTATGACGAGCTTCTCGTATGTCGTTCGATATTCTGACATTCGCATATATAATGGCAGATTTTATAACGTTCGCACTTATAACGTAACATAATTTACGTAAGATTTTTATAAAAAAAATACTAATTTTAATACAGACGGCAAAAGCATTACTACTCGACAGGTACTAATGCCGTAGCTAATAGTTTATTCGATATAAAATGCAACAAAGGCAACAGCAAAACAAAGAGGAGACCGGGCAAATGTTGGTAGCACTTACACAATGCAATCTAGCAAAAGGGATCAATTTGGTTCAGGGCCGTAGCTAGGGGGGGGGGGGCATTATGGGGCAATGTCCTACCTGAAAATACCTGTGCCCTACCTTAAGAAATACCATCGACTATGATTATATACTAGTAAACTGTTCATTGTTTGACATGATTGAAAAAATAATTCTACTACTATTAGTGTAGCGTAGCGACATCTAACTAAAAAGCTTCGAATTAACCAAAGACTTATATAATATCAATTCTTTATTCTGCCCATAGATGGAATTGAAGTAAGTGGTGAGAGGCTGTGCGCGTATTGCAACACTGCTTAGGGGGAATTTCCAAACAGTTTGGGGATGTTATTCAACGGTTGAGTCATAAATAAACCAATCCCTAGATCGACATAATAAAAAAGTCTGTATTTATTGTAAAATTACCAATGTATGCACCAAAAAAAATATTAATAAAAAAAATAAAATAAAATGTCTTCGGGCCTTCTCCATACTAAACAGTTTGTCATCAGATCAAGCACTTGCATACTGCTCACTAACAACGTATACAGGGACAATAGGGGTCTAGTTTTAGTTAATTATAATTGTAGGGTCGTTCTATAAAAAATAAGAGTCCTTGTTAAATAGTAACCTTCTGTTACTTACACCAGGCGGGTATAATAATAATAATAATTGGATAATTTATAGAGCGCCGTTTTTGTGAAAAATCACCTCAAGGGCGCTTGGAGGGTAGGTAGGAATGTGGAGGTCAATGTGTTCAGGAGTGACGAACGCATGAATCCGCCCAATCATGAGTAAGGGAATGGGTCAAGAGAGTTCGGCAGGAGAGATCAAAAGGTCTTCCTCAACCAGTCTCTCTTGATCCGGTCCGCCACGCAATAGGTGGGCAAAAGCATTCACCGCCATACCTAGACAAGTCTCGGATGGCAAGGTTGTTGGTTCATCAATAAATGGTTCCCGGGGCGGCAACTCCCATACCCGCCTCCCAAATTGAATAGGCCACTTGCATCACATTTTTTTAAATTTTTTTCCGGTTCAGGCAAATATTCTAAGACATTCTGTATTTTTTTTTTTAATTGTATTTTTGAAACCCTGGGGATTTTTTGAAAATTTCAATCCGAAAAATCAGACCATTTTTTATAAACCGGAAAGACGGGACATAATTTTATGTGAAAAAACGATAATTACATAGCCGAAAATCATTTAAAAAAAAAGAATGTTTTCCACACGAATGGCACAGGAAAATAACGAGGCATACCAAAAATATTACATCTCATAAATATTTTTTTTCTTGATCCATCTTATTGATCATAAATCATTATAATGTACAACGTCTATATTGCTAAATTCAATGTAATATACTTGTACTTGTAAATTATAATAATAATATAAAATTTTATTTTGTTAAAATCAGCACCATAATCACCATGACATCATCTTCACGTTCTGAAGAGAAGCCCATACATCATTAAATGTACGGGGTTCTCTTCAGAGTATCTGTCAAAAAGTCAAATCAAATGATAAGTTCGCAGAGAACAAACAACAAATCTAGTGAACGAATTCAAAAATTCGCCTGAAATCAAAGTGATGCCATATAAAAAAATAAATCAGTGTGGAATTTTACAAAATTGTGGTAGATTACCTCCAATTCACTTCGAATAAGTGAACGTTTTCCTTCAAAATGTGTCAGCAGATGAATCCACAACTGGAAATGTACATTCTGATCACAAAACTGGTTTTAAATTAAGGGTGAATCTGTCTGCGTGTCCACAGATTTAATTAGTATTACTATCATATAATGCGTAGTATGGTTTTCCTACGAATTATGAATTTTGTGGAATGGTTTGAAATAAAAATTTTAACTCCACTCGAAATATTAGAACGGTTTTATTCGAAATGTGTTAGCAGATTAATCCGCTACTGGAATTTTGACAAATCATTCGGAACATGAAACTGGTTTTAACCCAGGAGTTAATCTGCTAAGTCCTCAGCTTAAGCTCAGATACTACACCCAGAACAAGAAAATGGTTTTCCTCTTACTTTTGTACTTGGAACACATGGATGGTTTGATGATCCATTGGAACACGTGATGATTCATGAAACTTTCTTAGAATTGTCGCGCATCGCCCACGGACGTCTCTCAATCATTCTCACTGAATATTAGTCATAACAAATCCAAGCACAAAACAAAGATGACACTATTATACATTCACTTGAAGAAAGGGGATTCCCCAGGTTTGTCACAGAATAAGTAATGAAAAAAGCCGTGCCCATTTCAATCGGTCTGAATCATATATGCAACAAAAATATGAAAGAAATGATTAAAATTTTGACAAGATATTATTATTATTGTAACGTATCATGCTCGTATGAAATGTAACCTTGCGGCAGAGCAGAGACCAGGACTCAGGATAGTGGGCCAAGTAGTTGTCTATCATGTAGGTTGGGTTTCGGAAAAATCAAAGAAGATGAACTTTATAAATATGTATTGAACAAAAAGCAACATGGAAGTGTACAAACTTCATACCAGGGTAACAAAAGGAATATATAAAAATACACATACCAGATGGACTCCTTATGGACACGCTAAACTAACTATACTGAAATAACCCCGGAAGACGAACGCGATCTTGCTTCGCGGAGAGAGAACACGAGACGGGACGGGAACACCAGCCTTCCCATCCGGGGACGGCGCGGAATCCAGAGCAGCAAGGTCGTCCTTCTAATTGGGCAGGAGGCCGCTATTCCTCCAAGGAGCGCATTCAGCCTCGGGCCAACTCGAGGAACTCCAATCAAAAAGCACGTGGCCCCCAACAGTATCCAAGTCTGGCGTATTACGGTATTACTGGTAAATCCGTGACTACGCGACGCGGGGTCGTGATGGCATATTCTAGTTGCCAACACCAGGACCAATTCACTTCACGATTTCTTTTCCATAAAAATGCCACAAAATGGCCAACCAACCACATCGAGAAAAAGTGGGACTTTCAAGTCATCCACTATAAATAACACGTACACGAACCTCGCGTGTTACGTAAAAACAACCCGCGTTCTTTTTAAGTTTTAAATCCACTTAGATTCTCATGATTAAACGAAAATTTAAACACCTTGATGGTGAGTGACCAATTTCCGACCCAACTGCCCAAGTTGATCGGAAGGAAGTGACCATAAACAAAAAGGAACCTCTCTCTTTTCCAAAAAATTACCAGTGTCCAAAAAACACCATAGACAAAATAAACACCTAAGCAAGAACTGCATTAGTCACATAATTATTTATTATTTTATTGTGAAATTTTGCCGCGCCTTAAAAGTTCCGCCCGGAGCGCCCCCCCCCCCCCGCCTGACCCAGATCAGATCATTTTACGTGCGCCCTACCTGTAATATTACCGCTGCCCTATCTTAAATTCAACTCTAGCTACGGCCCTGATTTGGTTTAACATATTCATTGCATTATGAAGACGTGCTTTGTGATGGTACATTATGTAGCTGCACTTACGACTTACTAATCCCTCAAAAGACCTGCTTAAAGTGGAATTTGTGGATAAATCATAATTTAAACGGAGTAATGTAAGGATGGGGTCGATCTTCAATACATGTTTTCTCATTCTCTATTGCACCGATCCGCCTGAAATTTTGGATTCTTACTCAAAACTATGATTCTTAAAGGAATTCACCTAAAATTCATCAAATAACAAATTTGAAATTTTTAATTTTTTTTCCACAAAATCACAAAATTTTTGATCTGACACAGGCATTCCGACTTTAAAAAGAAAAAACAAAAACTTTAAACCACTTTTTTGAAGCTGACAAGTCTCAATTTCGTCACTTCATTTGTATAGGGTTCTAACTTCACTTCACCTTGTTTTGAGATAAGAGGTGTCAAAGTTTGCAAAGTCCTGCACTCATTATCTATTTACCAATTTCCGATTTTGAGGTTGAATCTTGTGCAAAGTATTTAAGTTGAACATATTTAAAGGAAATATTTAAATAGAACGTATACTTATCACATTCGAACATGCCTAAATACGCAAATAGATCCATAATAATTATACATTGCACAAGGTTCTAATTACACTTCCTTAACGCAATTCCGTGCTAGGGACACGTTCTATTTAAATATTTTCAATCAAAATATCATAAACTAAATAGGTACTTTAACTAAAATTGTTAAGGGGGCATACATTAATAACGTGAGCAGTTTTTATTCCAATCTAGACCCCTGCACCTATATTGGTGAACGTCGTTGTTATAGTTCAGTTTTATAATTGTGTGGGTATTGCACAGTATAATATTTAAGATGGTGTTTGTTATCTCAAAGCTAGGAACAATCTTAAATGATAATACAAGTGCGTGACGGTAAATATCTTTAACATGTGTATCCCAAAGCAAGCCAAAAATGTTACGTAGGGCTCTATTTTGGATTATTTGCACCTCCGATATCAATTTTTTGGTAGCAAAACCCCAACACCCGAAAGGTATGCCAAGTGGGAGTGAATCATAGCATAGTTAAATGATCGCAGTATGGATTTGGGAAGCAATCTACATATCATAATACAAAGGCATTTATTTATTTGAAATACACGGCACCACAACCTAACCTAACCTAACTCACATAGAAATGGTCATGGTAACAGACTAAATAATTTAGAAGCACTCGAAATAAAGAAAGCTGTTAAAACAAAAACCCAAATCCTTAATAATCAGCTAAATGTGTCCAATAGTCCGATCGATTATCAAATGTTATATTTAAGTACTAGCTGACCCGGCGAACTTCGTCCCGCCTCAGAATCAATAACTGTTGTGTTAACTTATTAGCGAAATTAATTTACTTTTTTAAAGTTAAAATGAATACTCAAAATGAATTAAAAAATCACGTGGCAGCAAGGCATTTGCTTTATTAAAGCGAATGGAAATGATTCATGTGGCATTATTGTACTACTTTCTGTTAAACTATTTACTGGAGGGGTTGCACTTGGGTCGATTCCCTTCATTGAAGCACCTCGTGATATACGACATTTTTCGTTTTGTCATTACTCATTACCGATAATCAGCAATTGCTTGGAGAAATCTTCGACAGATGGATTGGATTGTTTAGCAATGCAACTCGCATATGTATCGTCAGTTGAAGTTTCTTCACAGAGTCGATGATTTGAGGAAATTTATTTCATCGGCAGCGGTCGATCTTGGAATGAATGGTACCTAGTGTTTGGTGGAAATCGCCAGAAAATAGAAGCATTGCACCTCCAAAACATCTTGAGTCATTACACAGATCTTTCATAGTTCGATTGAGTGCTTCCAATGCGCTTTTGTGCGCCATTGTGCATTCATACCAGATGATGATTTTACTTGCTACCAAAACTTTGGCCATTGCTGAATATTTCGTAACGTTTCATATTCGTATTTCGGTCGTTTGAAGGTTTAACGGCAATTTCAATGCTGAATGAGCTGTTCGATATCCTTCTAGCAACGTGGCCGCTATTCCTGAAGAAGCGAGTGCTAAAGCAATTTCGGATCTCGCACGAACGGTGACCAAAATCAATGACAAGAGGAATGTCTTTCCAGTTCCTCCGGGCGCACCGAGAAAAAATAAGCCACCGTTTCCATCATAAATTGCCTGATTAACATATCGTACATTTCGAACTCATTGGTTCAATGCATCTTGATTATATTCACGCTCACTTGATTGAAAGCGTCGTTCATTCCATGATCTGGCGTTGGTATTCATAACTTGACTATGAAACTGCCGCACATGAGATAACACATGTCTTCGATCAAAAACAAAGCCTGGTTATGTATATTCTCATTTACCTCGAGATCAGGATTCCCTGAACTGAAACGAATTCGATGTAAAATATCATCCTTGTCATCTTTGTACTTGTTCCATAATTCACGTAAATTCGATGGGAAACATGTCGAAATAATGATAGCAAATAATGATATCAAATAATGTGCGTATTAGACTTGGAGATGCAGAAACAATTGCTTCAGCAATTGTCATGTCCCAATGAATATCGTTTTCAAGCAAATTGACCTGCTGACATGCAACACGAAATGTTGGGCACACTACACCATTGACTTGTGATTCAAACAATGTCGGCCCACGAACATTCAACAGAAACAACCCAAAGTAGAAGCATTCGTCACTTTTTTGATGAACTGTGTAGTTTGAACGCCAAAAACCGCCATATCGCTGAATTTTGTGACAAATTTGCAGATGTATTTGATTGACTTTATCGAATTGCAATACTCCACGTTACAATGCGCCTTGAATGTTTTGGTGGCTGTTTTCCTGGAGTTGTGCAGACATACGTTCACCATTTGTCTCATTTTCGACTGTTGACATTTAGTGTGTAAGAAAGAGAGGCAGCATTATATGATAAAGAACAAAAGCAAAACAATCAGCACATTGACATTTAACGTTTTTGAAATTTTGGAATTCATTCACTACTCAATATTATACCTACCTACCACAATATTCCTGCAGCTCTTTCAAAATGTGAAAATTCGTTCCACACTAAATGTATGAGGAAATGAATTTTCTTCATAACTTTCGTTTTCGTGAATTTTTGCGATGTTTTAATAGTTATTATGTTATCCGGGGGGAGACAAATCCAACAAATCAAAGATCATCAAAATCGGTCCAGCCGTTCTCGAGTTATAAATAGTGTAACTAACCCGACTTTGTTTTATATATTATTAAGATTAAGATAAGATAAGATTAAGATAAGACATTATAGTCAACACACTAATTATATGAAAAATCTGTTCATTTTGACTGTTCTAAAACGGCCAAATTGCCTAGTTGGACAACCATAGTTCAATATAACGATGTAATATGTATTGTAATGTTTTTCAAAAAAAAAAAAAAAATTAGGGATTTTTACATACATGCATATATAAATTAAGTTTTTTAAACTGCATACGCAATATTACGTTATTCCAATATACTATACATAATTGCAAATCCAACCTCTGCCAGTGCTGTAGATAGCGCAACACGGCATAATACCCCAAAAACAAATAACAAAAAATAGTGAGGAGGCTACGAAGCACCGCAAAAAGAAAAAACCGATATATTACTCATTCTCTCGCAGCCTAAATCCTATGGATGTACGTGTTTGTCACTTTTTAGTGTCGCTTTTTCGTTTCATCAAGTTTCAAATCACAACGGTGCTAAAAAAGGGTTCACTTCAAAATCACACGTTATTTCCCTCAGGGCTTATGTCATCTTTGAAGAGGCTGTGTGGAGGGTCTTTCTGAGGAGAAGGAGTGAACGTGGGTCTTGAAGAGACCCATATTGTGTGAGGGAGGAAACACAGAGGCCGGCAAATCGTTCCATAACCGAGCTGTTGAACTTAAGAACGAGTCGTAGAAACAACCCGTTCTCATGTGACAAATGTCAACCGTGTATATTGGGCGCATGTTTGGCATGTTTCACGACCACGCCGGCTGCTGAGCTGATCAATGACGCTAGTTCATTGGAACATCTTCCATTGTAATACCGGTCCAACAAGGATAACATTCTCACCTGACGCATGTGCTCTAAGGATTGCAATCAGTTTGTTAAGTTAGGAGAATCTATTAAACGGACCGCCCGTGTATCAATCCGATATTGATTAAATCCGTCATCTATGGTCAATTACCAATTTTTGCAGTCAACAATAATTGGTAAAAGATAATCCGACCGACGCGCGACCCACCCAAGGACGATTTTTTATCAACTAACTACGCCAAAAATATTTTTATTTTACATACTGATCAGAAATGCGAAGAATTTTTCGTAATAGTATTCAGATTTAAAAAAAATAACTGATAAGATATCAATTTAGACACCTTCTAAAATTGACATTGAAAATCGTATACCTAAATAAGTCAACTCAAAGTGGTTTAACCACAGTTTGAAAATGGCCTTGTAAGCCGAAACAGCTGTACCATAAATAAAAAACTTTTTTTTTTAAATTTTTTATTTGAACTTTACGAGTAAAACCTCGAATTGTAATATTTAATCAAATGAAGACAATATTAGTGAATTCAGAAAAATCGAAAAAATATAAACACAGAGGTGTCAATATATTTTTCTGTTTCTAGATTTTCGATTGAGTTTCGCTTATATTGTCTTCATTTGATTAAAAATCAAAATACTTTAATTTGATTATAACATCATTACGAGTAAAACACAAAATAATTAATACTGGCAAAATACGCCCATTTATGAAGGTTTTTTTTTTATTATATCCCATTCTGACACCGTGTTTATTTTTAGATGTCTATTTTTTAAAGTTCTCATTTTCTCTGTGCTTCACACCCTGTGTGAAATAACAATAGTTTGCAAAAAAGTAGGTAGACACATCAGACACATCGGCGCGCAGCAATATACATAAGTAATCAATCTATTAAACATAATTCTGCATAATAGATAAGAACACTTATATAATAAATTAACACAGTCTACAAGGTGAATTCAAGGTAGTAATAAATAATATTGCTTCCGCGACTTTTTATCCCGCGAAAAAATATCCCCCGACAAAATATCCTCGACCAAATATCCTCGACAAAATATCCTCGACCAAATATCCTCGACAAAATATCCTCGACCAAATATCCTCGACAAAATATCCTCGACCAAATATCCTCAACCAAATATCCTCGACAAAATATCCTCGACCAAATATCCTCGACAAAATATCCTCGACAAAATATCCTCGACCAAATATCCTCGACAAAATATCCTCGACCAAATATCCTCAACCAAATATCCTCGACAAAATATCCTCGACCAAATATCCTCGACAAAATATCCTCGACCAAATATCCTCAACCAAATATCCTCGACAAAATATCCTCGACCAAATATCCTCGACAAAATATCCTCGACCAAATATCCTCGACAAAATATCCTCGACAAAATATCCTCGACCAAATATCCTCGACAAAATATCCTCGACCAAATATCCTCAACCAAATATCCTCGACAAAATATCCTCGACCAAATATCCTCGACAAAATATCCTCGACCAAATATCCTCGACAAAATATCCTCGACCAAATATCCTCGACCAAATATCCTCAACCAAATATCCTCGACAAAATATCCTCGACCAAATATCCTCGACAAAATATCCTCGACCAAATATCCTCAACCAAATATCCTCGACCAAATATCCTCGACAAAATATCCTCGACCAAATATCCTCGACAAAATATCCTCGACCAAATATCCTCAACCAAATATCCTCGACAAAATATCCTCGACCAAATATCCTCGACAAAATATCCTCGACCAAATATCCTCAACCAAATATCCTCGACAAAATATCCTCGACCAAATATCCTCGACAAAATATCCTCGACCAAATATCCTCGACAAAATATCCTCGACCAAATATCCTCAACCAAATATCCTCGACAAAATATCCTCGACCAAATATCCTCAACCAAATATCCTCGACAAAATATCCTCGACCAAATATCCTCGACAAAATATCCTCGACAAAATATCCTCGACCAAATATCCTCGACAAAATATCCTCGACCAAATATCCTCAACCAAATATCCTCGACAAAATATCCTCGACAAAATATCCTCGACAAAATATCCTCGACAAAATATCCTTGACAAAATATCCTTGACAAAATATCCTCGACCAAATATCCTCGACAAAATATCCTTGACAAAATATCCTCGACCAAATATCCTCGACAAAATATCCTCGACCAAACATCCTACGGACAAAATATTCCCTAACAAAATATCCCCTAACCTAACCATCTTCTTCTTCGATTGCTCTACAGCCCATATTCTCCTGCAACATTCGCCTCCAACTCCTCCTGTCCTCAGCGGCTAACTTCCAGTTTGTTATCTGTAGAAGCTGTGCTGCATCCCATCTTTCCTCTTCTTCCCACATCAGTCTGGGTCTTCCCACTTTTCTCTTTCCACCGTGCCCAGTCAAAACCTAACAAAACCTAACCTAACCTAAACTAACTAATGACTAATTTAGTAAGCAGTTTGAGCTGTAGATATTCGTACGCACTTTGGTTCTCATAGATATTAGTAAGCAGTTTGAGCTGTAGATATTCGTACGCACTTTGGTTCTCATAGATATTAGTAAGCAGTTTGAGCTGTACATATTCGTACGCACTTTGGTTCTCATAGATATTAGTCCGATTTGTTCAGTTTTTGGAATTCCTGTAGATATTAGTAGACGCCTCGTGGGTGGTTTGTATATTTATGGACGCCTCCTTTGTTGAGTTATCATTGAACCATTTGAGAAAGAAATAATATTATTTAAATTGAGAGTTACTGCCCTCTGTTGTGAAATAACGAAACTAAATAATAGGGAATCTCTAATAGCTTTAATCAGAATAAAATAGATGTCGCTGACAGAAAATCATTGTACGTTTGGCGTACTTGGCAAACTGAAGGCAAACTGGAGCCCCTGCATGTTTTTTCGGTTCATAAACAATTTCTATACATTGCAAAAAAAAAACTTAAAGTAAGCGTTTACTTTAAGTATGTTTTATAAAACTATCTTCCGTTCTACCTACCGATATAAAAGTCCACCTGTGTAAAATTAAGTAAAATAGGTTAGGTTAAGGTATATTATTTTTTATCACTCAATGACAGTGTGTTGAAATGATAATTTATTGAGTTGTCATTGAACAATAAATGAGAAAGGAATAATGAGTATTTCTCAAAAAAATGTACATTTTGGAAAAATAAAGTGTGCCTAGAAACAGTTCAAAAATTACACATTTTTAATTAATCATACAAAAAAAATATATACACCATTTTGTAGAATAAATATTAGGCTTTAAAATAACGAAGAATAAACATTACAATCGTATTCATCCGCAATTATTTTAATATTTAAAAAATATCGATTTTTACCTTTCATACAAAATAAAATTGCCACCCTACCTACTTCATGTGTTTATACTTCATAAAATGCGAGTAAAACGTTGTAATATGTGAATTTTAGGGTCTTAACCAATTGTAGTTTCTGTACAAAGTAATTTTATATGGGGTTTCACAATAAATTAATAATTTATGCACAAAAATCAAAATGAGACATAGTCATTTACTTTTTAGTAACTACTCTTTAGTTACGTTTTATTCCTACTTCCACCGTAATTTCTGAACCCATTCATTAAATTCTACATGGGCAACACTAGCTTCATTCTGGTTGGCTTTTGGTCTGACGTCTCCACCATAACATTAATTGTTAAAATCAGTAAAAACGTGTTTCTTTAGTGGGACTACTATTTCGAGACAGAAAATATTATAGCCTTTTTTCACGAAACGGTAAGTCTTTTTTTACTCATCTTTTTGTAATACGTGCGGTAGGAACATTGCTAAGTTTTCCTATTTACAGTTTTAAGTTTTATTAAACCATTGACTTTTTATAACCCCATTTTGTCTTCTTGTTACAATTTCGTAACTTTTATTATAAATTTCGTAACGCAACGAAAAAGTATAGTGTAAAGCTGAGTGTACACAGTTACAACCTGATTTTTATTTTATTTATTATAAAGACAAAGTAATACAATACGACAGGAAAAATAAACATATTTTACAAAAAAAAAGAAAAATCCCAATCAACTACTTTTAAGTAGTTTGTCAATGGGTGCTTTTACTTTGAAGATATAGAAATTATTTCTTTCGGCGAGCCAATTCTTCAACATAATATTTGTTTTACCATTTGTACATGTTTTAATTTTGATAGGTAACACATTTAAGCAATTAGGTATCATGTAATCCAGCGTTATTTGTCCATATTTGTTTAAATGCTTAGGTTAAGAATAGTATATTGTAAGTGTGTCTGTAAGTATAAGTTGTCCCTTTCAAATTGAAAGTATATTAAATTTATGAATTAGTAGTGCCTCAAGCTTTTATAAAATCTTATTTAAATAAATATGTATTATAATTTACTCTTATAATACCGGCTACAGGATAACTTTTATAGGAATACCCCCAAAAACCAATGCCGGAAGGCAAAAAAACTTCTTAGAAGAAATTTTACCAGATGTGTCCATGGCAGACAAAGAGAAGGTGAAAAAAGCTAATTTTGCTGAATAAAATTACAGATTCTTTAAAAACAAAGTTTAATAAAGCAGATCCCTGAGAAAAGAAAGTAGATACTAAAAAAAGTAGCTACAAACCAAATTGTGAATAAACACAAATTAAAAATAGTTATTCCGATAGTGATTCAAATTAATACATTTTTAAATGTTGTAAACAGTTTAATTTCTAAGGATTTGTTAAATATTGTGTTAGGTACTTAAATTTGGGAAGCTGATAATTTTATTAAAAAACATTAATTAATACTTCTTTGTTTTATTTTAAACCCTTTACAACAGGTAAAACAAGAATTTGGGTCATGAGTTTATGTATGTTTGAAGTATGTACAATAAATAAAAAAAGTTAAAAATGTACAATTAGAAAACACGAATATTTTTTAAATTAAATAAATAATACAAAAATAAAAATAAATTTAAAAATTTTGTATTGTATATAACAAGCTTCATGTTTACTATTTAGTTACATCTTAGGTCTATTTCGTAACAACCTTTTCGTTACGTACATTTATTTTGAGAAATACTCTAAATATTATTGAAATTGCAAGTTATTGCCCTCTGTTGGGAAAGTCCCGAAACTAAATAATACGGAATCTCTTATAGCTTTTATCAGACTTAAATAGATGTCACTCACAGAAAATTGTTGATGTGGTGTGGGGTACTTGGCAAACTTTTTTGGTTCATAAAGAATTTCGAGGCATTGCGATAAAAAACGTTTACGTTTGTAAGTGTTTACATTGAGTATGTTTTATAAACCAGGAATGTGATACGTATCTTCCGCACCATCTATCGATAATGACAACCTCTAAAAATTCACGGAGAGCCTGATTTCTCGAAACCTCAGATTTAAATTTGAAATTGGCGGATAAATTTGAAAGAAAAACCAGCTTAACCAGCCAGCGGCCGAAAATCCATATTTCGTCGAAAGTTCTTCTTACGATCTTGCAGGGCGGATACAATGAGAAAGATTAATTATTCTACCTAACACCACCTTTTTAAAATTATAACTCAATATCGATTTTATTTCATTCCAAAGTTGTAAATTTATACCCACATCCAAAAATGCTAAAAGGCGTGATGATAAAACTATTAAAATAATGTACTTTTGTAATTATTTTTTGATTATAAGTATTTATCATTTTTCAATAATATCTAAGTAAAATAAAAATGTTAAAATAATCTGAAATATATTAGTTTGTAAGTGTGCAAATTTTTTTTTTTACATGAGCTCCACACAGGAGGCCCTGAGGAAAATAATTTCCCTCAGGGACTATGTCATCTTTGGGGATGCTGTGTGGAGGGTTTTTTTTAATGAAAGGAAGGAGGGGAGAGTTGTGGGATGGAAGAGGGTTTAAGGGGTAGGTAGGAATCTGGGGTTCAGTGTGTCCTGGTCATCCGCCTCCAAGACCTAGACAAACCTCACCCCATGAACCCGGCCACCCCTGCTAAATCACCAAACGTAGCGAATCACTTGGGGTGACCTATGGCAGAGGTGTTGGTTATCCAATAAAGGTTCCCGGGGCGGCGGTACCCATTCCCGCCTCCCAAATTGAAAAAAGATACACAAACGGACCAATTTTCTACAAGAAAAACATGTACATATATTTTTTTAATGATTTTATTTAAACTAAAATTAAAATTCTAAAACATCTGATACCCAGATAATATATTGATTTATTTTACTAATAATAAATAAGTAATAATAATTGGCTAATTTATATAGCGCCGTTTTCGTAGAAAATCACCTCAAGGGCGCTGTACAAATAAATATATAAAAGAATTAATATTACTGGCTTATAACTAAGATTTACAATTACAACTAGTGACCTACATCTAAGACTTATAGCTACTTATATTACTGGCTTACAACTAAGATTTACATTTATAACTAGTGACTTACATCTAAGACTTATAGCTAGTGACTTATGACTAAGACATATAGATTCTAACCTAAAACTGATGACTTATTAACACACATATTTACAATTAAGATTAGCGCCAGAAGAAGTAGGAAGTTTTTACATAATATTACAATTCGAGAACACGGATACAAAAAGTATAATGAAGATTAACTGGATTTACGGGAAGGTATAGATATTTTAAATAAATTAATAAATTTAATAGTCGATCTTTAATGCATTAAGGTGATTCATCGCTCGACAGTAAACAGATTGAGGTATCACAATTAACAGATTATATTAAACAGATTGAGTCAACTATAAACAAAGAGAAAAGAGAGAAAAAAAAAACTATTAAAATTTGCAGGGTTTAAATAGAATGATGAATTTATGGAAAGGAGTATCGGAAAAAATGAGTTTTCAGTTTGGATCTAAATTCCGCTGAGTTGGTTATGCATCTCAATTCCATAGGAAGTTTATTCCAAGCTTCAGGGCCGGATACTGCGAATGCACGATCACCAAACTTAGTGTTCGGATTTCGCATAGGTTCTTTCAACCTTCCAATTGCAGAAGATGTCGCTGATCTAAGAGTTGACTGCCTTAGACCAATATTTTCCGGAATGCATAGTTCAGAGATATAGGGAGGAGCCATTTCTTTGATAGATTTAAACACCATCCAGCATAACTTGTATTGGATCCTTTCAGGACACTTCAGCCAGTGAAGATTTCGGAGGTGTTCCGAAATGAGCACGATTATATACATGATTATATGATTTGAAATGGGTGTGGTATAATACAAAATCTTTTTTGAAAATTTATCAAATCTGCCAACGACCTATTATACTAAAAATGAACAAATTTTCTCAATATTTAAAACATGTGAATGCTAGATAAAAGAACAATCTTTCGAAATCCATTTATATTTTTTTTGTGGAAAAGAGTCAATACGTCTAAAATCTGATTTAAAAACGTCATATTTTTGGTTTTCTCTGGCAATACCCTCTTAAGGCTCCGTAGTAAACGTTCAAAAAGAAGAAAAAGGTTCTTTTTTGAATGTGAATGCCGCAAAAGAGACTCAACTGTTCCCAAACTTCTGGAGCCAGTGAGACTATGACATCCCCAATTGGGGTATGTTGTGAGGCTGAATGTAGTGGGGAAGTTTCTGGCTATGTCATCTTTGGCGATTCTGTTCAGAGGAAAGGAAGGAGAGGAGAGTTCTGGGAAGGAAAAGGTTTTAAGGGGTGGGTAGGAATCTGGGGTTCAGTGTGTCCTGTTAATCTGCCTCCAAGACCTAGACAAACCTCACCCCATGAACCCGGGCACTCCTGCTGAATCACCAAACGTAACGAACCACTTGGGGTGACCTATGGCAGAGGTGTTGGTTATCCAATAAAGGTTCCCGGGGCGGCGGTACCCATTCCCGCCTCCCAAATTTCAAGCAACGTTTCAATTCTGAATGGTGGTCTTACACCAGGGCGTTACTGAGAGTAGCTTTCATTCTGGAACGTGTCGCAAATATATTATATTATTTTATATGTTAAAATTGTGAAATAACACAATTCAACTAAATAATATTTACTTACGCACGCCGGGATTTGAACCCGCGGCCTCCGGATCGCTAGTTGAGAACCTTACCGCTCGACTAAAAGCTCGAAATGGAGATGAATATATGTTTGAGGGAGCGCGATTATCTTTATTTATTTATTTGATACAATATTTTACATTTAAGAAATACAATCCAGTAATGTTGGCCTCACTGGGTGGCTTACCCGTACTGAGGCCCCCATCTTTATATAGTATGAAGCAAAATCGCTTTCGCTATCTGTAAACTTAAATCTTTTAAACTAAGCAACGGATATTCACGCGATTTTCACCAATTGATAGAGTGATTCCTGAGGGGAAGGTTTAGGTATATAATTTGTCATTATTTTGTATAAATTGGTTAAAATATATAATATATAAACAGAGCGTGCTGGCATACGTGCGCTGTATATTTGATACTCGGTATGTTAGTCCAGTCACTGTCCAGCGACTACTAACTGGCCGTACTTTCAGGGTTTTTCTAGGAGGGCTAAAAAGCAAAAAAAATGCCCATGAATAATAATGGCCTTGCCCAAGGCTGTGTGCTGGCCCCATCGCTCTTCAACATCAATACTCGAGATCAGGGCCGGATCTACGAAATCTAGCGCCCTGTGCAGTAGGTCATTAGAAAAACGGGAAAAGGATCTGACAGTTATTTGTCGAGTGTGGTGCTCGGGAACGTTGAGAGTGTTGATGTTACCTCCACTCTTGAGACACTTCTGGGTAAGTTAGTTCCATTAGACTCAGTAATAGGGGAAAGTGTCCACCATAAACAGATTAGAAATCTGTCACGGCTGCCACCTAATGTACCCGCCCAGGGGGAGGGCATGCCACCGTTAAATCGAGCTGAGGTTGAAGTAATAATTAAGGGTTTGGGTCCGAAAAAGGCACCGGGATTTGACAGATTGAATGGTATAATTGCGAAGAATGTCTGGACGTACGCCAAAGAGGAGTTCTACCAAGTTTTGGAGACTTGTTTACGTAGGGGAAAATTCCCTACAGAATGGAAGAAGGGCGTGCTCCGGATTATACCAAAGGGAAACGATAAGCCGAAAACGGACATAGGAGCCTATAGGCCTATAACCTTATTGCCAATTCTAGGCAAAGTATTGGAAATCATCATTAAGCACCGTCTACGCCTCACCCTGACGCCGTCCAGCGAACTTCAATTCGGCTTCATCCCGGGCAAATCCACGGAGCACGCCATTAAGCATGCGCTTGAATGGGTGAGGGTATGTCCAAAGAGGTACGTCATAGGCATCTTCTTGGATATCTCGGGTGCCTTTGATCACGCGTGGTGGCCGATGATACTTACCAAGCTGAAAAGCAGGAATTGCCCGCGTAAACTGTTTGATATTATTAGTGACTATCTAAATGGTAGGACAGTTATCATAGGGCACGGGGACGTTTTAATCACCCGAACAGTCGACATGGGATGTCCGCAGGGGTCGGTCCTCGGACCCGACCTGTGGAAAATCTTGTTCGACGACTCCTCCAGGTTACCCTTACCTGAAGGTTGTACATCGGTCGACTACGTAGATGACAAATTGTATTTGGTCTCTGGGGACAGTAGAAGGGAAGTGGAATATAAGGCTGAAGAAGGTTTAAAAGTGATCCTTGAATGGGGAAAGAGAAACAGACTCAACTTCGTTCCCCACAAGACCGTGGGTCTCCTCATGAAGGGCATGCTTAGCCGAGGCAGGAACCCCTTCATTAGAATGGGAGACTCATCCATTCGATTTGCAGAAAACACCAGGTATTTAGGCGTCATTATGGATAGATCTTCTTCGTTCCTAGCCCACGTCAAGAACGTCTCCGATAGGGCCCAGGCCTTGTTTCAGAAACTGAGAAGAATCTCAACAGCCGAGTGGGGATTGCGTTCTCCGGCGATTCGCCTGTTGTACGAGGGGGTATATGTGACGCAAGTCTCGTATGCTGCCTCCGTGTGGGAGCATCGCCTGGATAATGTCTTGATAAACTCGGCTCTTAAACGAGGCCAGCGGACTCCCCTGTTGGCGCTCTCGGGCGCTTATAGGACTGTAGCTTCAGATGCATTACCGGTTCTGGCCGGCGTTTTGCCGATTGACCTTGCAATTAGGGAAATATTGACAAAAAAGGAACTTATTAGAGGCAGGGCTGCTGTCCACCTTGGAGTCGAACTGACACCGGGAGGAGACGTGGCCCTCCCCGGCTTGCTCAAAGCGATGCGCGAAAGGACTCTGAGTGTATGGCAAGAACGATGGGATAGGTCGACGAAGGGCAGATGGACTTTCTCCTTCTTCCCTTCAGTTAAATTCAGAATGGAAGGGGCACACATTAAACTGAATCACTACATGACACAGATGCTCTCCGGACATGGGGAATTCAGGGGTCGGCTACATAGCTTGACCCTTTCTCCCCATCCAAACTGTGCATGTGGTGATACTAACCAGGATGCCAGGCACATTCTGTGGCACTGCGAGTTGATGAAAGAAGCACGAGAGGAAATGTTGGATGGCTTGTGCGGAACAACAAGACCAGCGTGGAACGCTGACCTTGTGTCGAATAAAGAGAATTTCGAGTGCCTGAAAAAGTTTGTCAAGTCCTGGGTGGAGAGATGGTCTGTACTTAGAGTCGCCGATCTAGACTAAATTCATCTTTGTTTCAGGTGCTACACGTATTGCTCCTGTCTCCCTTGGTATATCCTCCATTACTCTTCACTACTGTATACGCTTCGAACTGTTTATAAAATTACTTTTGTGACCTGTAAATTACTGGTTTCGTTTTGACTTATGTATGTACTGAAACATTTTCTTTTCTTGTTTTAATTATTTTCTTTTAGCTCTAACTTCACACCGTTTACAGGCATCCATGATCTCCTAACGTTTCTGCTAAAACTGATTTATGCTTTACTTCAACAGGCCATGTTCTATCTTGGAGGGCGATGGTGGTGAAGACGCCATCGCCCAATATATTATGACTTCTGTAATCATACAACAATTATGTTTCTAATATATAATTGCTTTTTTCATTTTTTTTTAACTTTACATTAGCTTTAGTTCCATATTTTGGTGGTGCAGCTGAACTGTACATATTTATGTATCGTCGTCACCCCATAAAAGGGGGTGGGATAGACCCCGTCCGTGCGTACAGCCAGGCGAACCCATACTGGAGCGGTTTTTCTGCGATCCTCCCGCGCCTCCCCCAATGATATGGGTAGGCCTGAGGAACAGCCGCGTGGTCTCGACGTCCTTCCGCCCCCCCTCCGACAATCCGACGCTGATCTTTTCCCCGAGTCTTCAAAAACTTCCTCTTCTTTCCCACATATATTTCTTCGTGGCAAAATCGGTGAGTCGGCTAAAGGGCGCGGACTCCGGGTTTCGTCTGCGGTTGGGCCGATAGCCATACACATTGTCATTGGGACTGCCTGGTGGTTTGTGGAATACCTTCTCTGTATAGATATTTTATTTTTATGCCTTTTCTTCTCTCAGTTATTTTTGCAAATACTTGCATTATATTATTACTGTTACTTTTTCGTTATATATCTTAACTAGGTCTCCTCAACCGGGCGCAGCTCTTATTTTTCTTTATTTACTAACACCTTTATCTGTATATATTTTTCTCTATAGATTTCAGAAGAATCATTCCACGGGCTGCTACTTTTATTTATCTTTTGTATAATGTTAATGTAAGTACTTGCATACTGCTTACTAACCCCGTATGCATGGACATTGGAGGGTCTAGAGTCGTTCAAATAAATGTAGCTTCGTTCAAAAAAAAAATAGAGTCTTGACGTGTGCGGTGAAGGAGGAAACCATATGTTTCCTTATAACGCCGTTGGGAAAGTGGTGGGGTCCCCTCCAATGTGCAGTAGGTACCGATGACGCCCCCCCCCTACATTTTTATTTTGATTAAAAATTCGTTTACCCCAATTTTTTTTTTAATTTAATTTTTATTTTACTCTAATTTATCATATAAAATCAAGACATATAAAGGGTGTAACCCTATCTAAAGTTTTCGAATAAATAAGCCACGATCTATGTAATTCTTCTCCATTAGGCAGTTTCTTGTAATAATACTTAGTATTAAATTTACGCTTGTTCGTAATAGGAAAATCAAAACCTTTCAATTGTACATGACCTTCCTGAACTAATAAACTAATGGAATTTTGAGATAACTTTGGCCAGCATCCGGGATCTTTCAATTCAAGCTCTGAAAACCGAATTAAATTTAAACTGCTATGAAACGAGTTTTTTATGTCATTATGCTCTTTAATTCTAAATTCTGCGAGCCTGAAAGTTTTTTTTTAATTATTGTTCTATTTATTGTAATCCACAATCCACAACCTCTAACAACCAATAGAAATTTAGTTATAAATTAAAAAGTCTTATAATATAACCTCAAATTTGTTTCTTGCATTTCCATTTCCCCTGTGTTCTGTGTTGAGCGAACAAACACGAACGTATCTATGGTATCAACGGCTTACGAAAGACGCTTACACTGATTATTACTGACTGTCAAATAACAAATCCAATAGAAATTAATTATAGGTACATTTAACGAACTTCAACTGTCAAATCAATGATGAAACTGTTAACAAGTTGCAACCTTGCAAACCGTGCGATGTTTATGCTAATGGAATTTTGAATTTACTGAAGATTTCATACGAAAATGGTCTTTATAACTACCTTCTCCTAGAGCGTACAAAAGCATTTTGAAAGGCGCCGTCGCGCGTCGGTTTGTTTGTTCTCTTGAATAAAAGTACGGCGCTGTGATTGGTTAATGAATTTGGATCGCACTCATTCGTCGTAAAAGACGGTAAAAGATATATGGAAAAAAAGATCTTACGTTTAAACTAAATATATGGAATTTGTAAAAAAATTCTGTAACTGACTATAAATTCGTAAATCGTTGAATTTCGTTAAATTCAAACCAGATGCGTGCGCAGTCTTTATCTTTGGAAAGTGTTGCTAGAGCGTATTAATTATTTCGTACTATGGGTAACTTTTAAACGATTCAGGGAATATTATAACAAATTTTTAATACAATATTTATTTTCTCACGGCGCCCCTTCGGAGTTGGCGCCAGGTTTATTGCACGTTTTTGAACGTATGGCAGATCCGGCGCTGCTCGAGATCTTCCTCACACTGAAAGCAGAAAATTTGCTTACGCAGATGACTTCGCCATCACAATCCAAGCTAAAACCCTCAATGCAGCAGAAGAAAACCTTAATTCTGACCTCAAGGCTATGGAAGGATTTTTCCTCAATTGGCGACTAAAGCCAAATGGGTCAAAACAGTTGTGACAGCTTTCCATCTCAGTAATTCACAGGCAAACGCAAAACTCTATGTCAGTTTGATGGAAAAAATATTTACCATGACCCCCATCCCCGCTATCTTGGAGTAAATTTGGACAGGAGCCTGAATTACCGGAAACACATGGAAACAGTGGGCAAAAAAACCAGGACAAGAGTAAACTTAGTCAATAAGCTAGCTGGTACTAGCTGGGGATGCGACGCCAACATGCTTAGAACGGCATCCATTGTCCTGGTTTTCTCAGTAGCTGAATACTGTGCTCCAGTATGGGTCAGAAGCGCCTACACTTCCATGGTCGACGTTCAGCTTAATGCCACAATGCGAACCATCAGCGGAACCTTAAAATCGAATCCTCTTCCTTGGCTCCCCGTACTTGAAAATATAACCCCGCCAAATATCAGGCGAGAGATTGAAACACTGAGGGAATATAAGAAGAAAAAAAGCGAAATACCCTTGCACGATGATGTCGTTTCTCACCCGGCACGCTGCTTAAAGTCTCGAAAATCCTTCAGGACGGAAGGAGAAAGACTCCTTCGAACCCCTCTCACCCCAGAAGATAGGTGGAAGCTTGAGTGGCAATCAGCCAACGTCAAAAACGCCAATCTCGTTCAAGACCCCACTGAGAGAGCCTAGGTTCTCATTGCCTCGCAAGCTCTGGACTGCCATCAATGCCGTCTGAATCATGCACGGGGCATGGGGATGAGGGTAACCTTGCGGATACCCTTGCTAAGACGCTAATGGATTTCGTTGAGTTATTTTTATTTTATTTTTTTTTTATTCCAGTTAAAAGAAAATTACATTTTCACTCATTTAACTAGAAATAATTATACACATTAAGATAAAATAAATATTTCAATACAGCACTATTCTATTTCATTATTTTGTTTATCAAGAATAAATTTAAATAATTGTTTTTTAAATTTACCCAGCTTCTTTTCGTTTTTCATGTCATTTGGGAGGCAATTATATAAGTTGCCCCCCTCGTAGCCAATGGATTGTTTACCATAGTTAGTGTGGATGGTATTTAAATGGATGTTATCGCATTGTCGTGTTAAGTGTTTATGTACTTGGGACGTTTTAATGAATTCTGTGTTTGTGTGTACAAGATTATTTTGTATTTTGTATATAAGGAGACATGTATTGTATTCATATAGTTTTCTTAATGTTAATAGTTTTGTTTCCGTATATAATTTTTTTGTGGATGTTCTGGGCTTGTAATTAAATAGTTTTTTGATGACCTTGTTTTGTATTACCTGTAATTCATTTATGTGTGTTTCACATGCGTTTCCCCAGATTTCAATCAAATAATTTAAGTGTGAGTGTACTAGACTATAATATAAACCTACTTTTAATTTATTTGGCAACAGATATGATAGCCGGCTAAATACGCTAATTAAGGGGATGATTTTATCTTTAATACCTTGTATGTGTTGTTTAAATGTCAAATGCTGATCAATGCACAGCCCAAGATATTTTTCCTGGATTAGGTTTTGCAAGTCGTTGTTTTCAATTTTTAAGGGTACATGAGGAGGAATTATTTTACGGGTTGAGCTTAAGAGTTATGTCCAACCACCAAACAAGAAAGGTATATCACAATTAAGTGGTACTCACGATAGTTGTCTTCTGGCTTGGTGACAGTCATAGATGTCCATAGCGCTCGATATTGTTCTATTTGATAGTTAGAACTTCGGTAAAGTTTGAGTGACGAGTTCACACAAAATATACGAAAGAATACGGTAGGATTTATACTTTGGGTGACGATATGATGAATAACACTTCGGCTCGGTGCGAAATGTCACTATACGGTCGGGGGTTAGCAACGGACTGACTTATTGACGATAAAGCGCTTGTCACTTGTTGACCGTGTAGTTAGGGACCCTTATTGTGCGGAATTCCCAAGTCTGGGTTCCTGCCGATCTCGTATGATAATCGGAGCACAAAACGAAAGAAATCCATCGGCGTTATGAAACATTCCGCCCACCAAAATACAGCAAATTGTATTTTAAAGAAAAGTTGAACGTTAAGCGAAACGCAGAATGCCATGAAATGTAACGTCGATGAAAAGAAGACGAAGCAGAAGAACTAGTTTTAAACGATAACTAGATGTAGATAAACTAGACGAAAAGAAACTAAATGATACGATTAACATAGACGTAAAAAGAATAAAACGAACCGCGAAACGATGATGATTAGTCACATTGCCTAGGCAATGGACACGATTAGGTGAATGGTCTTGTAAGAGAAGATCCATTCAAAGTACGAAGCGTAACGATAGCACAAGATTTTTAATAATGATTCTAATCACTTGCTCCGTAGAGAGTGATGTCCAATGTTTGGTTAAAGATAGAATACGAATTTCGAAATGGTTAAGTAGAAAATCCGAACGACGAGAGGCTTTGTTATGAAAGTTGTGTACGAATAGATAACAGTAAGCAGTAAGACGTTGGAGTTTCCGAATACGATATAATTTGTTTAATAAAAGTTTAGCAGAATATATCATGTTGGACTAATGACGATTGAACTCGTTCTTCAGAGTGGAGTTCAGTTTTGTTAAAATGGCCATCTGAGATGGGCCAAGAGTCGTTTGGCTGGACAAACCCGGAGGGCTCCGCCCACCATAACACGTTACGGATAAGAACGGCCTGAGAATGGCCACGTGAAGCGATATCCGATGGATTATCAACCGATGATGCTTGACGCCGATGATTAGATGCGATAACTGTCAAGAGCGATAATTGGTCGGTGTAACGATTCCCGTGACGAGTATCATCGGGTGAATCATCCGGTGGCCTCCACTTCCATCCCAATACCCTGAGAGTAAGAAAATGATCAACATTCTTGAAGATTACATCAGTGAGATAGTAGCCCGGCGGTAAGTTTCGGTAGGCGCGAAGTTTTGGTTTGCTACAATCCGACTTTTGCAGTTCAAGTTGACCTCGTTTGGTATGTTCGATAACTTCGGATTGCGTTTGTTGAGCTTGTTCCACACTGGAACAGCCGACGACGATTGAATCGATATTTGAATCCGAAGTGATCGCGTATCGTGTGAGTGATAATTCGTAACCATTATTTTCTGTCAACGATCTGACAATACGGTAGGACAGAATAAAGGCAGAGATATCAGAAGTCACAGGGTGTAATGGGTAATCCGGGGTAGATTCCGATAATTGACGACGCCAAAATATTCTTTGGAACGCGTGATTTGGCTCTTGTGGGCATATTTGGCGATACATTTGCCGTACTTCAGCAATGAACACCACAGATGGCGAACGAAAGTTTTGCAGAAGTTCAGCAATGTTTGTTTGAAGCTTGGGAACGATAAGGAAGGCATCATTTGACGATGATTCATTCACCTCCGTCACCGAGGCATCGAAGACAATTCGCAAAGTAGTGGTAACGGTGCCCGGACGAAGAATGCAATGACGAAGTATGTGATGCATTTCCTTGAGTAAATCTTTTCCAGGAACACGTGTCATGTGACCACTGTGCAAGTAGTCAGTCATGAAAGCGAAGTACGGTTCACGTAAACTGAGCTTTACTGTCGGTTTACGTACGATTGAAAGGATGATGCGCGAAGAGACTTCGCGCGAACCTGGGAAAGCGATATCCTTATCCTTTTCGCCAAAAGGTAAGGCTACGATGAATTGTCCCGAAGGGTCACGTGAGTGATTAGTGTGATGGACCTGCTCATCACGTTGTTTTTCAGGGGTGAGATGTGAAGACTGAGGGAATGCGTCCAACTCCCTCAGTTTCTTGAACTTTTCAGGAAGACGGTACTGGTTGGTTTCGATAAATTGACTAGAAAAGTCACATGAGCGATAAATGCGATACACTTGTTCACAACGTTGTTTGGTGGGCTGTGAAGACTGAGGAAATGTGTCCAACTCCCTCAGTCTCTTGACTTCTTCTGGAAGACGGTACTGGTTGGTTTCGATGAAGGAGTTTGTTTGACGATCGGTAGCAAAACCAAGCGAATCCAGAGGAAGCCAACCGAATGGTGAATTGATAGCTGAAGGCTGGTTAAGATTACCCGTTAATTGGGGTCTCGGTAGAGATGGCAAGATCTCAACATTTCGAAGTAGGTCAGTCGCTCCTGTGTCAGTTGTCGGTTTGTGACAGTCAGAGTCGGCATGAAGTATGTCTTGGAATAGATGACCAGATAACTGGTCGAATTGAATCGTTGGCGATGGAAGTAACTTCGTGTTGAAGGTAGTTTGTCCCCTAACATCGACATCGAAATTAGTGACGCCTGACGCGGTTGTAGAAGATTGGCCTAAGCCACGGATTTTCTGAGAGCTGACTGGACGCTCGGCAGTGCGATTGGATATGAAGTGTGCTTGACTGTCTGAATCGGTCAACCCACGAAACGTTTGAAAACTGCCGGAGGGATCACGATTGCTAATATGAGCAGTAGGCAAACGTACGATGGATCTGACACCGAAGTTAGCGAGGAAAAGAACTGGAGGATCTGAAATAGAAGCTCCTTGAATGGCAAACGTGGTAGGTCGTTGGTACTCCTCTTCAGCAGAAATGTTGTCTTCCCTATGAAGAAGAGTGTGGTGCTTACGATGACATTTCTGACAATCAAACACAGATTTGCAATTCGTGAGAGAATGAGAAGGCGTGAGACAATTCAGACACCAACGGTGTGCCTTGGCGAATAGAGCACGTTCCTGAACCGATTTGAGTGCAAATGATTTGCACTTAGCGATATGGTGAGTACCCTTGCAAAACGCGCACTTTGAAGTGAACGCAGTCAAGGACCCTTTGATTTCAGGTTTTGCCTTATTCATGTCACAAGTAAATGATGACGTTTGTTTTATGACAGCTTGATCATGAAATGTTGAAATGTTTTGGTTTGGTACGATAATGTTCGCGGGCTCCGATTCGAAAGATTGATTCGTTAATTCCTTGTGAATTACGACGATTTTGAAATAAACATTATCAAAAGCTACGCTAACTTGATTTTCAATGTCCTTGTTTGCTTCATCTAAAGCTAAGATATCAGCGTGAACTGTTTCAAAATCATTAACAATTTTTTGCAACCTCGTATAATACGCTAAAAATAATGGGTAATTGATTGCATCTTGCAAAACGCTTTGACCGACCTCATACACCTTGTTTATTCTGCTGATGGCAACGTTCCGTCTTCTACGCAAGCCTTGTAAAGTACTAGCCATTTTTTTTTTAAATAAACAAATGTACTAACGAAATAAACAGGAAAACGTTATGAATTAAAAAATATAATTCGATATAATTTAAATACCCGGTAAGTCGTAAATAATTAAGAACTGTAACCGAATTCTACGATTTATTGTTTGAAATTCGTTCTTCAAAATGACATTTCAATTCACGTAATATTTCATAGCATTCTTTCGTTTTGTCAATGAAAGAATTTATTTATCTAAAGGTTTGCTGGTTATCGGCACCAATGAATCATGCACGGGGCATGGGGATGAGGGTAACCTTGCGGATACCCTTGCTAAGACGCTAATGGATTTCGTTGAGTTATGTCCAACCACCAAACAAGAAAGGTATATCACAATTAAGTGGTACTCACGATAGTTGTCTTCTGGCTTGGTGACAGTCATAGATGTCCATAGCGCTCGATATTGTTCTATTTGATAGTTAGAACTTCGGTAAAGTTTGAGTGACGAGTTCACACAAAATATACGAAAGAATACGGTAGGATTTATACTTTGGGTGACGATATGATGAATAACACTTCGGCTCGGTGCGAAATGTCACTATACGGTCGGGGGTTAGCAACGGACTGACTTATTGACGATAAAGCGCTTGTCACTTGTTGACCGTGTAGTTAGGGACCCTTATTGTGCGGAATTCCCAAGTCTGGGTTCCTGCCGATCTCGTATGACAATCGGAGCACAAAACGAAAGAAATCCATCGGCGTTATGAAACACCGTCTTTAAATTTTATGCTATAACGTAGGAAATTTCTCGGTGCGATGTTGTCAGTAAATTCCAATTTAATTGGACAATTTTTGTTAGCAATTTTTTTGGCATCCAGTTGGAATAATTTGACGTTGATCAGATCTAATGAGGAATCGCTGGTTTTTATAACCGTCGAAACTTTGTCTCTATCTTCCGTAATGATGACAGCCTTGTCTTTAGATAAACTCTCGGGAACGTTACACAATATAATTGATTGCCCTCTCTTCCATCTCGGTAACAATTTCACACATATTAATGTCCATCAGATTGGTACTGATTGACGTCGTGAGTTGCGTATTGTTTTGCAATGAATTCAATTCTCCCTGCATTACTCCAAAGTCGACTACCAATTCTCCAATCAGCCATCAATTCGGTAGTTTTTGGTATTATTTTTACGATATTTTCTTTCGAGAATTTAATGTTTGGATCATTAACAATTGAGATCAATCCAATAATTATCGCATTTACTTAAGTAATGAACTGCGAAGCTTTATCACATAGAGCCATTTGTTTTTTTTTAGTGCGAGTAAAACAGTTGTATACCCCTGGATTTTTGGTAAGGCGTGAAAATAGATACCTACTCCCGCGGCGGCGGTGTATGTGACTGGTGCGGGGGAAGGGGGGGGGGGGAGTAGGGGCTGTTTTTATACACTTTAAATGCACAATATACTTTTGTGATGATTTGCCTGCTTAAAGCCGGTATTAATTCAATATAAGGGGACTCTTGTGTTGTATTAATACAAAAAAGTTATATTATATGCAAGTAGGACTCTTTAGCTGGTTTTTGCTAAGCCGAACGTATTCGTTCAATTTTCAGTCAAGGCCTTCAGATATTGACATTAGTCGTACGGCCGTATATCCTCTTTGCATATTTACTTGATTAAATAAAATCTTTGAGGGGATCAATTATCCGAGGGATCAACTGTCCGTGGGATCAACAGCCCGTGGGATCAACTTCGGGGGATTAACCGTCGGTGGGTCAACTGTCGAGGGATCAAATATCGCAGGGGTCATCTGTCGGTCAATTGTGGCCGATTCAATTGTCGGGTCACCGTTTAAGTTTAAACACTCTAAGCCAGCGGTTTTCAACCTTTTTGAGTCTGCGTACACCTTGATCCATACTACAAATTTGTAGTACCCCATATTCTCGACCTATACCTATTGTGTTCCCCGTACCTGTTGTACCCCGTACCCTCTAGCTATCACGTGTAATGAAACGCACGTATCATTTGTAATTTTTTAATACTCACAGTTAACGATCAGGTCACATAAGTATAATGAATGCAATTTTATACAGAGTTTAACACGACTTCGGCCTTTTTTAACCAGTGATTCTGCATGCGAAACTGAACAAATTCGGTTCCACCTCTATTTTGACGAAAAAAAATCATTTTCTCCATACACAACTCCTAAGTATATTGAGAGGATGAATTTTTATAACTTTGTAAAAAAATATTGTTCTCGTATCAGTAGTTAAAATAAAAGCTTGATTTCCTGTAACATCCTTTATAATCAATCATACAATGTTAGCATACAGTCAGTGTGACCTTTGAGCTTGCTTTGCAAAGTTTGGTTAGTTCTAGTCTGGTTCAGTATTCAGGCGATTGCAATATTTATTTTTGATAAACTCATGGGAACAAAATGCCTTTTCACACAAATACGTGCTTATGAACGGTATTAATATTTTTAGAGTTAGAACTACTATTGTGGGGTATTTCTTCGAAAATTCGTGCCAGAAACCTACAACAGATATTTTTGAAGTAAAACTTCTTTACGCACGCTCGACTTGGAGAGTAAGCTGGTGAATGCGTTACGAAAAGTGGTGATTGTTACGAAAAGTGTGATGCGAACGGTAGTCGATGCGAACGGTGATCGATGGCGAGGCGAACGCTCGGGCCTTTACGCACGCTTGACTTGGGGAGTGACAAGGATAAGGCTAAGGATAACGATAAAGATAGGTTTGGTCACCCCAAGGTCGTAGGTCACCCCAAGGTCGTAGATCACCCCAAGGACGTAGGTCACCCCAAGGTCGTAGATCACCCCAAGGCCGTAGGTCACCCCAAGGACGTAGGTCATCCCAAGATCGTAGGTCACCCCAAGTTCGTAGGTCACCCCATGGTCATATTTCACTCCAATTTCATATGTCACCCCTAGGTCAGAGGTTTGGTAACTTAGCAGGGATACCTGGGTTCATGGGGCGAAGTTTGTCTTGTAGAAAATCTGCCGAAATCGAAACTTTTTTAGAAATATTAAAAATCCATTGTTTACTGTTATTGGCTTTTTTTATACTTATTCAGACAGTTAGCACGTATTAAATTAAATAAATAAAAAAAACAATTGTTGAAGTATCTATGTGAAAAAATAATATATTTTTATATTACTTCGATAAAACAAATAAACTTTATAAAAAAAAAATAACAAAACATGAACTACTTCTTGGAACTTCTTGTTCGGCTGACTTCGGGTGAGTTCGTAACTCGTATGTCACCCGCCATCATCAGCAAAATACTCAATTAATGAGGTCCTTCCTCTAAGTGTTGATTATTGATAAATGTTTGTTCCAAGAAGTAGTAGCACATATAAAAAGAATTTTGTGATAGTAAATGTAATAAAAATTAAAATGCTCAATTAATGAGGTCCTTCCATTATAATGTAAGTGTTGATTTTATTGACAAATTTTCGTTCCAAGAATTATAACATGTTTTGTTATTTTTTCAATTTTATTTGTTTTATAATATTAATATTTTTTTTTCATATACTTCATTGATTTATTGTTTTTATTTTTATTTATTTAATTTAACACGTGTTAAATGTCTGAATAAGTGTAAAAAATAAGCAAAATAACAGTAAACAATCGGTTTTTAACGTGTCTAAAAAAATTTCGGTTTAGGTGGAAAGTCCTGTTTCGGTCGGATACTAATTTATGGTGTTAATATTTTCTTGAGCTGTCCGTTCAGGCAATGGATGACAAAAGAGTAAAATTTCTTCAGCATTTTCTTTATGAATACATCGCACAAAACCATAACCATAAGTTCGGCCTTATTTGAAATGTCTGTTCTTGCGTCTACTTGCAGAGAAAAATAAAAATATAATCTTTTTTAATCTATCTGCAACTGACATCCCGACATCTTGAGACATTTGCTGAATTCGCTGGGAAACAGTGCTGTCCAACAGCGGTGTATTTGTTATTTTCTCTGATCTATCATCGGACAATGTCTTTGGCACACGGTATAATTAAATCCTCTGCAATTGTATGATTTTTGAAGTAAAACAGGCATGCTTGACTTGGGGAGTAAGCTGGCGAATGCGTGACGAGAGCGTTATAAAAAGCGATGTGAACAGAAATTGAGAGGGAGATATAAGTTAGTGAAGATAGAAAGCGAGAGAGAGTTACATTTCTTATATTACTGTAGGGGCAAGAGAGAGAGAGGTGCGAGCACACTCTTTCTTTCTCTCTTTCTCTCATAGCCAGTTACGTTTCATAAATCTAAGACATAGTGCAGGTCTATTGTCTGTATCACACTGTAGATGCAAAAGAGAGCAGTGCGCGCGCACATTTTCTTTCTCTCTTCCTATCATGATGGAGCTAAAGAAATTTAACTTCAGTCGTGTAGTCTAAAGCACACTTGGTTTTTTTCCTGATTTAGCGATGCGATAACTTACTCTGTATGGAGCTTCCAGAGCTGTAGCTCTTGAGAAAAGAGATCCTTTATTGACAGTTAAATGTTTTATTTTCTTTATAACTGAGCTGACGACTGACTGATGTATAGCATTGCAGCAGGCTGCCAAACCACTGAGCGTAAACCGCCGAAATTTGAAAACGTTGAGCTGATTTTTAAATCTTACATTCGTGCCGCGTACCCCCAATCTTCTTCGAAACTTTCTTCCTCGTTTTTAGAATATAATGTAATATAACAGCAACACTTTTTGTTTATATTCTTTGTTTTGTGTTTCTGTGTTTATTATAAAAATGCGATCAATATTGCAAGGAGAAGTAGGAGAAGAAGGTAACAAATTATAATGCTTTACAACATGCATTCGCTGTTTGGTGACTCAGCAGGGGTGCCCGTGTTCACAGGGTGAAGTGTAATCAGGCACCCTAGCACAGTCGATAGATAAGGATTGTTAGGATAACTTTCGGTAACTTCTCATCTTCTCTAGCATGATTGCAGATCGCCAACGAATTAGTAACAGTTTATAATGACTAAGTGTTTTTAATACATTCGATGTCAACTGTTGTTTGTACGTTAGCGATCTGCAGTTGTCCTAGGGAACTATGAGAAGTAACCGAAAGTTATCCTATCATTAGTTATCGATGGACCATGCTAGGACCCCTGGTCTTAAAGGCGGATGTGCCTGCCCACCAACTGCGTGGCGGGCCGGATCACATCAAGCCGCTTTAGGAAGACCCTTTGACCTCTTCTCTCCAGCTGGTCTCTTTTGACCCATCGTTATGTACCGTAGCGGGAGTGTTGGATTCACACGTCCCTCCTGGATGCACAGATCATAGATTCCTACCCACACCCCACATCCTTTTCCTTCCCAGAACTTCGTCTCCTTCCTCTCCTTAAAAAGACTTCACAATTTGGGAAGTGGGTATAGGTACCACCTCCCTGGGAACCACATATTGGATAACCAAATATCTCTGCCATGGGTCACCCCGAGTGGTTCGCCACGTTTGGTGACTTAGCATGGAGAGAGGTTTGTCCGGGTCTTGGCGGCGGATGCGTCTGTCCACTAGTTGCATGGTAGGCGGGACCGGGAGAGAATGGTTGAGAGAGTCCTTTTGGCTTATCGGAACATCGCCTTGCACCGCAGTGGGAGGATTGGATTTATACGTCCGTCATTCCTGGACACACTGACCCCATTCATCCATTGACACTGTTCATAATCTAACACATACATCTGTAGGATTTATTCTGCGAGAAAATGAGATAGAATAATCGGTCTCCTTTTTGTGCGGTGCTTCGTAGTCTACTTTAATTTTATGGAAGGTTTCACTTCTACCGTGTGCAAAAAAGCATTTGAGGAAAATGGGTCAAATGTGAAATAGCAAGCTGGTATCAAAATAAAACTAATAAAATTGTTTTATTTAAAATTAATAAAATTGTGTTGATTTATTTATTTGCTTGCAATATTATCAATAACCTTTGGTACTATTTTTCTCGCACATGAATAAATAACCAGAACTTGCATCACAATCTATGTTAACCAGAACGAAGAGTCCGCGCTTGGCACCTGGTTTCTGGTGGAGGATCATGCAGGAACCACTAACACTTGGATACCCGGGATACCAGTCACTGTAGCCCGCCTCGGAGAGGGTGTTACCTGCAACAATACTATTGTTAAAGTCCTAAAGAACAATACGAACAAGAGCGAAATGTGAAAACACGCATTTTATTTGAATAAAAAAATAGCCTTTACAATTTTTTAAATAATTTTTTTTCTTTTTTGTCAATCCGATTTTAGAAATAATCAACCATTAACAAAACGTTTCACTAATATAAGTGGTGCGCTACGTTGAGTGACTTAGCAGGGGTGTCCGGTTTTGTGGGGTGTGATTGTCCAAATCTTGGCGGCGAATGCGTCCGTCCACTAGCTACATGGCAGGTTGGATCGGGAGACAATAGTTTTGGGGATCCCTTTGACTTCTCCAGCCGTACTCTCTCGGAACATCGCCTTGCACCGCAGTGGGGGCCTGGATTCAGACGTCCGTCACTCCTGGACACACTAACCCACAGATTCCTACCCACCGAGAACTTTCCCATTTCTAGTAAAAATTCCATACATTGAGTATCCCCAAAGATGATATAGGCCCTGCGGGGAATTATTTTTCTCAAGGCCTCCTGTGTGGAGCTAATGTAAAAAAAATGTTTATAATAAATAAATAAATATTTTTTAATATTAGCTCTGAGGCCCTGAAGAAAACAATTGAGGATTCTGTGTGGAGGGTCTTTTTAGGGAAAGGAAGGAGAGGAAGTTCTGAGAAGGAAAAGATGTAAGGGGTGGGTAGGACTCTGAGGGTCTATGTGTCGCGAGGAGTGACGGTTGTATGAATCCAGCCCTCCCATTGCGGTACAAGGCGATGGGTCGAGATAGTCCGACTAAAGAGGTTAAATGTTTCCATCAACCAGTCTCTCCCAATCCGGCCCACCACGCACCACGCAAGACCGAGACAAAGCTCATCCCATGAACTAGGGCACCCCTGCTAATTTACCAAACGTAGCAAACCACTTTACGTAAAATATGGCAGGGGTGATGGTTATCCAATAAATAGTTCCCGGGGCGGCGGTATCCGTACCCGCCTATCAAATTGAATTAAGAAATTGCTTAAGATTGTATTATACTGTATTTAAATCAGGTGATAAAAATTGTGTTTTAAATTATAGACCAATTTGCATACTGTCTACCATCCCGAAAATGTTTGAAAGTATTGTCTTAGATAAGATTGCTGATAAGTTTAGACATATTATTACTCCAGAACAGCATGGTTTTGTAACCGGTCGGTCAACCACAACCAATCTTCTATTGTATGAACACTATATCTGTGAAGCTTTCACGTCTCGTGCACAAGTAGATTCAATATATATATCGACTTTTCAAAAGCCTTTGATAAAGCAAATATTAATATCCTTCTCGCGAAACTGCAAGCCCTTGGTATACATGGATCATTCCTAAAATGGTTGAATAGTTACCTCTGTAACCGTGAACTCATGGTAAAATTAAATAATTAATTTTCGTATAAATTTAAAGTAACTTCGGATGTTCGTCAAGGCTCTCATCTGGGCCGACTTCTCTTCATGTTATTTATAAATGATCTATCTTTATGTTTCGATAATGTCAAATTCATTCTATTCGCAGATGACCTAAAGCTTTTTAAGATTATAAAATGTTTAAATGATGCACTTATCCTTCAGCAAAATAAAATATCTACATCGTCTTTAATTAACAATAATGAAATTGCATTAGTACCATTTATCAAAGACATTGGTGTTATTTTTGGCCGAAAACTTACATTTGATCGTCACTGTGAAACAATTTTCAATAAGGCCATGCAAATTCTAGGTTTTGTAATAAGTAATACAAGGACTTTTCAAAACATTGAGTCAATTAAGCTACTTTACTGCTCTCTTGTAAGATTGCAGCTGGAATATGCATCTCCTGTATGGTCTCCGATTTATACCTGTAACTTACACCGTTTGGAGAGAGTACAAAGAAAATTTCTTCGATACGTTCAATTCAAATTGAGACAGTCTGTAATTGAAATCCGCTACAATGCATTAATATCTGATCTAAACCTACCACTACTTTCTACCCGGCGTACTTTTAATGACATTCTTATACTTTTTAAATTACTGAACAATCTCATATACTGCCCTCAAATGTTAAGTGTTATAAATATTCGTGTCCCTGTTAAATCAACTCGACTCCACCACCTTTTCCACAGTGACAATCATAGCACTAACTATTCCTATCATTACCGCTAGTGCGTTTTCACCGAACTGCCAATACGTATACAGACCTTTTCGATATTTTCAAAACCTCACCGTCTTGCATCAAAGTAAAAATAACTAGTTATTTATGTAACTGATATGTTTGTAAAATTGTAAATATTTGTTGTACTAATATGCATCGTATACATGTAGTGTATGTTATTCTATATATATATAATGTTTGTAAATGTTCGATACACTTGTATTATGTATGTAATAGCCCTATGTACGGGCGTTTAAATATTAAATAAATAAAGATTTTTACTGTCAAAGTATTATCGTGATTTATTTTTGGGGTACTATACCGTGTTGCGAGGTAGGCAGATTCTAGGCTAATTGATATCTGATGTATTTAAATGGCATAACTACCTAATAACTCACGTTTACGTTTTTGTATTTATGGGTTTTGTAACCAGTGTTGCCAACTCAATTTTTAAACTAAATACCACCCGGCTTTCTACGGATCACCAAAAAGAAGAAAAAAAAAGAATTTCTGAGCAATGAAACCGGTAAGTATTTATTTTATTAATTATTATTTTGAGTTCCGCATATAAAAGCAAAATATCTGAAATCATCGCAGCTAAGATGTCAAACCATTTATTTTAAAACTGATGCCCTCGGTTCATAGCTGAGTTGGCAACACTAGTGGTAAAAGACCATTGATAGTACACGCCAAATTTTAAGGCTGACCTGAACTTGGTACGATCCATTCTGGCGCAGACATAAGACTTTACAATGACTGTAAGCGAAAGAGAAAGATGCGTAAAACATACACAGACAGAGAAAGGCGTCAGCGGGGAGACATGCCTCTTTTCTGATCTTATTTTTTTTTACATTAGCCCCACACAGGAGGCCCTGAAGAAAAAAATTCCCCTGAGGGCCTTAACAATGACTTAAAGTATAATTTGAAAGTGTTGTTTTACCATCGTATGTTCTATATTCTGGTTTAGTCACCGTGTTGGTAATGCCCACCATGAATAAGTCCTTACGAAAGTTGCCTGACGTTGAATCTGCATACTGTAAGAATATATCTGTGAGAAGTTGGATTTCCTCAGCGCTGTTCGGGATGACGAGGTTTGCTTGTTCTGCTGCACATACTTTGTAAGCTTCAGTCCAGCTGGTGAAGGTGGTGTGTAGTTTGTAACAGCTCTCTGGCATCGATGGGTAATGTTTATATCCTGCAACAGATAATCCATATCGGCTGTTAAATATAAAATTTGTAAATGAATAATTGTGATGGGAAATTAATTTTTCTTACTAATTATATAAATATGTGTCTGAAACTGGTGTCGGTTACAGGGGAAATAGTCTACCCTAATACTTAGTGCGTATACTCTGCATATAATCCCAATAATTAGAAGAGTTTAAGTAGGGTCACTTTAAACATATTTTCTTGCTTGTGTGCGTTGTGGTATACTCAATCGTAGGAAAACTGTGGGTTAAGAGGGCACTGATAGTGCTATTCGTAATAAAGAGATACGTATTATTTGGCAAGAATTGCAACGTTTTATTTCAATTGTGTATTACATATTTTATGCGTGAAAATATTGGAAAGGCTAAATAAAAAATAAATAATTTTTTATTTTATTTAAAACCTGTTGAGGGCCAGGCTATTTGGGAAAAAACCGCTCGGAAATCACCTTCCTCGCTTTTGCTCAAATATCGTATAAAACAAAGGATTTTTTTTTGCGATTGTTTTCTGTTTGCCAGATAATGTATCTTATTATTCATATATATTACACGATAATATCTTTATAAGTTTTCCCAGAATAGCTAACTTTATAAAAAAAAATGTATGAAAATTTTCCCATTCGACAAACAATTGTAAATAAAAAATATTCATATGAAAATAAACTTTTTTTTTATTTCTATACAAACCTGAATAGACACCCTACATGAAAAAACCAATCCAAAGGTGTTTGCGAAGAAGTAATGACATAGGAGACTTGTTTGAAAATGTAAAATATTTTCATTTTTTCAAAAAAAAATCAAACACCAAATGTGCATTTCAAAATTTTTTTGTGTCGCATTTTATAAGTTTACGGTAACAATTCTTTCAGATTTTGGTAGTTTATACAATTGTTGTTACTAATAATATTATTTTGTAATAGAAACTTGTAAACAAATAATGCTAAAAATGTAAGTATTCATCACGACGTAAAAAATTTGACATTTATTACGAATCCAAAATCAATGACATCTCTTTAGTGAAATATTATAAAAATTACACGAAACTAATGTAGATAAAACAAACTTTCTGATAATACCTCAAATCTAGTCTTTCCATTATGATATTACATCAAAAACAATGAAAGAATGTAGTGAATGTTTTACCAACTTCGTGTTATGACATTGAGTCATCCAAGATGGCCAATGTTATGACATCCAAGATGGCCGCCGTTTCGTATACACATGGGCCGTGAAAGAACAGGGTGACACAAAACAATGATGAGAATAAAAATAAAACTTGCTAATATTTTTTTTATATATATTTATTTCACATAAAATGAAAAGACACAAAGAATATTTTTTTAAATTCAGATACTGTGTGGTTATAAAAGTTGAAGATTTTTTTCATAATATTGATTTCAGTTTTATAATACATGAAACATGTTTTTTTAACTTTGGTCAAGAGGTAAACCTCCGGACAACGAAAAAAATCATTTTACACATACATAATTTTATTATTATAATATTCAACTTTTTAGACATTGTTTCTGTCCTCCACAAAGGTGGAAGATAAAATGAATGGACACGAAACCTCAACCAATGCAAAATGCACTTGTTTTGGTAAATATTTTTATCCAAATGATGCACAAATACCCTTGCAACAAATAATAAAACCATAAATAACAATAACCTGCACCAAATTAATCATAGCAGATAAAATCCAAATAACAAATGACAACACCCATTCAACAAATAACAAATGACAACACCCATTCCACAAATAACAAAAACATATAAACAAATAGCGACACGCTCCCTGAACTGTAATTATGGGACTGCCACTATTAGGTATGATGAATTTCCTCTTCATGGCAATTTTTTAAAGTTTTGTAGAAAAAAAATAAAAAAAGGGAATCTAAATGAAAAAAAAAGATTTGAAAGTTAAGATTTATAAGAAAGTTAAGATTAGATAAAGTAAAGATTTGAAAAATTATACTAAATGACGAAGTGTGTGGTATTCCTCAAAACACACAATGCAAAGGAACTCTTTGCATTGTTTACAAAATGTATGAACCCGCTTTGATTTTCTACGAATTGTACACAGTATGCACCTTTTGCGAATGCGTCGATTCGTACTGTCTGTGCCTGAGGTTTCGCCTATATAATGCATACGTATGTGATCCAACCTAGGGTGCATGGGAAGATTTTGAGCGGCGGTGGAAGACGTCCGTCTAGGAGCTGTCAGAGCGGGATGGTAACGCTCCACCAGCTCAGATGCCAATTGCATCCTGAACGTACGGTTCTTCCCTGGATCTTGTTCGT
The DNA here is from genome assembly GCA_917880885.1 of Limnephilus marmoratus. Lineage (NCBI taxonomy): Eukaryota > Metazoa > Arthropoda > Insecta > Trichoptera > Limnephilidae > Limnephilus > Limnephilus marmoratus. The sequence continues at coordinate 2,291,250 of OU862930.1, forward strand.
GGAGCTGCCTAAAAATCACCATACTGTTCACGATGCTGACATTGAGCAGGCGGCGAAATACTTTGAGGTACCATTTGTGGCCCCTCACTCTCTCCATGCGGTAAGTGGATAACAGCGAATCTTTGGTATCCACTCCCCCCATGAATCGATTGTACTGGACCACAGATCGAGGCATCTGGTATCTCTCTGACGCTCTTCGACTCTCGACCGTGTCAGCGTTGTGAAAGGTAGACACCATGGTGACAATTTTAATGTCATTCCATGCAAGGACTGACATGTCACCACAGTGTCTAGCGATAGTGGTGTGCCGCGGCACACGGTTCTTCATGCCCCTAATAATTTCAGGTACCATCTTTCGGCGGCGACTGAGAGTACCGATAATATCGGTTTTCCTTCGCTTCATATACCTAGTCAATGGCAGAATATTATAAAAATTGTCCATGTAGAGGCAGTACCCTTTGTCAAAGAAACCATCCATGAGTTTGAGTACAACTTTAGAAGTTTTACCCGAAAACCCAAGATGGTTCTCTTCGACTTCCGTATTCATCCCCGCATACATTATAAAGCGGTACAAGTACCCTGTTGACGATTCGCACAGCTCATAGGTTTTAATGCCGAACCGGGCCGCCTTAGTTTGGATGCACTGCTTGAACCCAAGGCGACCCTTCCAGAGCAACAGGGACTCGTCTATACTAATGTCTTCATGGGGCGTATACAGACTGGAAAACTTTTCATTCATCATATCCATTAGTGGTTTAACTTTTGCAAGCTTGTTCTGGTAACCGAATGAAGAAATTGAAGCATTGTCAACGAAGTGTAGGTTCCGAACTATCAGACTAAACCTATTACGAGACATTAGAGATCTAAATTTAGGCATCTCTAAAATATCTGTCTTCCAGTACTATGATAGGCAGGCTCTATAACAAACGGACATGTAAATAGAAATAGCGAAAACTACATACAGTTCAGGGACCGTAACATCTTGCCAGTCCTTCAGCCTGGCATGGGTTGACAAATTCAATCCATCCTCAGTCGTCTTCAAGTCCAGCTTACTCCACACATACCTATTGGTCTCCTCCGCAATATAGGACATTGTTTCATGGTCCCATATTTTGGAGAAGACATCATACGGAGAATGAGTGAGTGTCGGAGAGAAGACGTCTGGTGATGGGCCAGGCTGAGGGACAGCAAAATGCTCACGCTGGCCCGAGAAGGTGGAGAAATCCTCAGACCAGGTGAAGGACTGCTCCTCGGGGTTCGGATCCTCTGCCTCTGCCTCATCCTTCGATTCATCGGGGTCCTCAGGTCTCGCCAACTCCATCTCCAACTCTTCGTTGCCGACGACGGTGATACCATCGTTGTCAGCAAAATCATCATCGTCGTCGGCAAAACCTTCGAACTCGAAGACGAAGTTGTTCGAGACCTATAGACAGAAAAGAAAAAATATATATATTTTTTTATTTTTTATTTTATTTATTTTGGAGAAAGTTGACAGCAGATCATATATTACAAAATAATAAAATAATAGGATGTTATTTATGCCAATTATGAACTTTCCACTGATGATAATTATAATAATAAAGTGTGATATGTAAGTTTTATTTTTTAGTTACAAAATATAAAAAGGGGGAGGGGGGAGTGAGGAGGAGCATAGGAATAGGATTAAGAGGCAAAGGACGGGAATATATATAGGGATTGAACTTTCTAGTTTGAGTCATGGTGCTTGCTGAGTTTTCGTTTTATGTCACGTAAAGTTGAGTTAAAAATGTCAATGTCGTTATAATTTGAGTTAAATGAGTGTGTGGATCTGTAGATAAATGAGTTCTGTTTGGAATTGGTCTTGCAAATAGGGAGATTAAAGGTAAGTGACTGCCTGCTGTTGCGATTTGGAACATGGAATGATAGGCGTTGAAGAAGATCAGGACAATCGATTAAGTTATGTGTAATTTTAAATAACATTACCAAATCTGCTATGTTTCTTCGACAAGTTAACGTTTGTATTTTGAAGAACTTTGCAGAGTCTTCATTACTAACATGAGATCGAAAAGAGCGGAAATTGAGGTACCTTAAAAATCTATTTTGAACGCTTTCAATTCTATTTTTGTGCACTGCATAGCCTGGGTTCCACACCTGAGATGCGTATTCAAGGATACTACGAACATATGAGAAATACAGTGTTTTGAAAGTAGTAAGGTCTTTAAATTGTTTACAGGAGCGGATTATGAAACCAAGCATAGAAGATGCATTAGTGACTATATGGTCGATATGTTTGTTGAAATTCAGTTTACTATCAAGTATAACCCCAAGGTCCTTACTTTCGAATTTGATAGACAACGGTACATGATTAATTGAGTATTCATGGATTAATACGTTGAGTTAACATGGATTAATACGTTGAGTATTCATGGATTAATATAGCTATGTAAAGCGTCCTTGAGGTAATACAAGACAAAAATGGGAAGTTAGCAAGTGTTATTATAATTACCTGAGTCATCGAAGCCCGATACGTGGATGTTGAGGGTGTCGGCTCCACCTCCGCCCCGCCGTCAGTCCTCGGTCGCTTTGAGGCACGAGCGCGGCCCGGCATCTGACACTAAAAATATTTATTGTTATATTAATATCTGGGAGGAATGCAGATCCGGGCACCACTTTTTTTTGGCAGAAAACCATGTTTTCACCGCGTTTTAAGTTGAGAACTTTAACCTGGAAGGTGAAAAAAAGTGCGGAAAGCAATAAAAAAAAAAAATTGAATAAGTAATTAATTTTCAATTACGTTAAGAAAAATTTCACTTCGCCAACCAATACTGTTAGTCCACCTGCCATTTTGTCACTAACCTAAAAGAAAATCAGTGTTGCCAACTCTCAAAAATATTTATCCCTAAACTAAACTCAAAAACCCCTAGAAACCGACAAATTACAATTTAAAAATAATAATTTTAAAATTTTTAATTACTAGCGGCTACGCTAGGTTTGTGTAACATGGTTTGTGATTCAAAAGAAAGTGCCCCTTTATAACGCCTACTCGCGTCAAGGCAAGAAAAACATCCCAGTTTTCAAGTAGTTTAGCGGCTACGCTAGGTTTGTGTAACATGGTTTGTGATAGAAAAGAAAGTGCCCCCTTCGTAGCGCCTACTCGCGTCACGGCAAAAAAACATCCCAGTTTTCAAGTAGTTTAGCGGCTACGCTAGGTTTGTGTAACATGGTTTGTGATAGAAAAGAAAGTGCCCCCTTTGTAGCGCCTACTCGCGTCACGGCAAAAAAACATCCCAGTTTTCAAGTAGTTTAGCGGCTACGCTAGGTTTGTGTAACATGGTTTGTGATAGAAAAGAAAGTGCCCCCTTCGTAGCGCCTACTCGCGTCACGGCAAAAAAACATCCCAGTTTTCAAGTAGTTTAGCGGCTACGCTAGGTTTGTGTAACGTGGTTTGTGATAGAAAAGAAAGTGCCCCCTTCGTAGCGCCTACTCGCGTCACGGCAAAAAAACATCCCAGTTTTCAAGTAGTTTAGCGGCTACGCTAGGTTTGTGTAACATGGTTTGTGATAGAAAAGAAAGTGCCCCCTTCGTATGTATACTAAAGCACCGTTTACATGCACACTTCAGAACGATCGAATCCCGCGCCACTTCAGGCACTGGTTTGTCTAGCAGGATTGTGTATAATACCTATTATCTTTACTTTAAAAAACAATCTACGTTTTTAAATGGTTTGTCTAACGGGATTGTGTATGTTATCTTTATTTTAAAAAACATCCCAGGATTTGAATGGTTTGTCTCCATTCCAGTACCTACGCGCCTTATTATTTATTCCCTACAATCGTATCTAGGCTCTTGTATCGGGTATCCCTACCAACAAATTAGTATCAAATGGCGGACACAGGCGGACAATATCTGTTCATGAAGTGTCATTTCATACATTCTTTAAACGGCTGTATCTCCCTCAATTTTGCCGAGCGCGCCTTAATTTCTTTTTTATCCAACTTCTCCACACTTTTCTCATCTAGAAAGTGCATTTTTATTAAATTTCCAAGTGGTGCCCGGATCTGCATTTCACCCTAATATCTTTCAATTTTGTCACTAATGTCTTTCACTAATGTATTTCAACAATTACTACAAACAAACAACATACCGATGCGAGGACCACAAAATCATCTCCGGAACCACCCTCAACTGCATCTATTTGCTGATGATCTGCCATTCTATAACAATACAAACAATCATGTTTATCATCATCATATAATATAATCATCAATATGCTTGTATTTATAAATATTTTATAAAGTTCTTTATAACTTCACAATTTTTTTCTCCATAATATAATAATAAAGCTTAGATACGTCGGCAAGGAACATGGGATTGGTCATCAACGAGGGGAAGACAAAATATATGCTCGTACATGGACGCCAGAAACCACCAAGTATACAGATGGATAATTATACATTTGAAACTGTCAACGAGTTTGTATATCTCGGTACTATGGTGACAAATGACAAAAATGTATCCAGCGAAATCAAAAGAAGAATAGTAGCTGCAAATCGATACTACTTTGGGCTACAGAAGCATATGAAATCTCGCCACCTTACCAGAAGAACTAAAGTCCTGCTTTACAAGACCCTTATATGACCTGTTCTTATGTATGGTTCGGAATGCTGGACAATCAGTAAGGGTAATGAAGGAGCCCTAGAAAGTTTTGAAAGGAAGGTGCTGCGAAGGATTTACGGCCCAGTCTGTGATAATGGAGAATGGCGTATCAGATACAACCAGGAGCTATACGATCTTTACGAGGACCCTAATATCTCCAAGGAAATCAAAACTGGAAGACTCAGGTGGGCTGGACATATCCAGAGAATGAGCGAAGGAGATATTCCAAAGCGAATTATGGATGGTGCATCTGGGGGTCGGAGAAGAGTTGGAAGACCAAAGCTTCGATGGCTGGACGGAGTGGTGAAGGATGCAAGCACCATCGGCATCCGAACTGGCGTAACGCAGCACAACACCGACAGTCATGGAGGCAGGCTCTGCTGGAGGCCAAGACCCGACCTGGGTTGTAGAGCCACAGATGATGATGATGATGATGATGATAATATAATAATAAGCAAAAAAAAAAATATTTTAGCACACCCTGTATAACTGATCTCATTTTTTGATATTTATTCTTATTTTTCATAAAACATTGAAAAATAAACAAATATTTTCCACCCTGATTACTTTTAGACACCCAGTAGTTTTCATTGAAAAGTTAAATTTTACGCATGTTTCTGTTGGCATCACTTGCAAACAGATACGCATTTTTCTGTTGAGAACAATGAAATTTTAAAGTTCCACTTTCTGACACTAGGCGGCAGCACCGGCCGGCCCGCAAAAATGCCAATACGACATGTGTTGGGATATAATTATTTGTAATATTTGTACAAAATATTTACGAAACAAAGATATTCATTTATAATCTCAATAGATTTCCCTACATAATGATGTAAAATCTTTATAATTTTATGCAATATTTACGCGTTTATAAATTGACAAACATGGACCGTTTACTGCGAGATTTTTTTCGCGGCGCCGGCTCAAATTTTATTTTTCATAAAATGTAAACTACGTATGAACAAAACAAAAGCTTTGATATACAATCTCAATTGATTTATCTATAAAATGAATGAATAACCATTGCAACATCACGAATCTTTTGATTCCAAAACTCAAACAGAAAACCGAAAATTTTTCAAATAAAAAATGCTTCCACTTTGTTGCGACATTTTGTCAGCTTATTTCGGGCTATCGTATAATATGTTTACTAAAACACATTCAATGGACAAAAAACTATGTGTAAATAATAACATTACTTACGTTTTCAAGTTGAAATACGAAGTATTCAGTGATTTCGGCAACCGCTCTCCAATGGCTTTATGCAGATGCAGCTAAAAATGCCGACGAAAAAGTGACGCTTAGTTGCCACAGATAAATTAATTTAAATTATTTCAAGAGACTAGAAGTGAATCGCACTTTGGTTGTGTCAAGAACAAGAATAGCCCAAGCGATTCTGACTTTTTCTGTGATACAGTTTCTTTATACATAAGGGTCAAAATCGCATTTCAAAAGTTTTTATTTTTTAAATATTTACCGCGGCCACCGGGTGACGAACGGCCCCCAACGACGGGACTATATAAAATAATTCTATAAGTATACAAAATATAATGGTTACGTTAGGTACAGATATGGTATTCCTCACTAGGGGTTCTTGTGTCAAGGCGGACAATAATTTTATAAAAAGAGAAAAGCTGTGTAGCTAATTACCTACATAGATATAAAAAATACTTGCGAATAACGTATTGTCCAAATTACTCTTAATGCATGTGGAACTATGCCAACCCCAACTGGAGTAAGTAGTGAGAACAAAGGGATTAAAATTGTTATAACTCTTACAAAAACGAGGAAAAGCGCCGCAGGCGAAATTTTTATCCCCAAGTTGGGTACCGATGTGGGAAGCGTAAAGGGAGTGTAACATGAATTATCACATCACAAAAGCATTGAAAAAGCGACACATTTGAAAAATTTTCCCTGTCGGAGTGCAAACCAATTGATGGTTTTTGATTTGTATTTTCGGAAAGTATAACAACAATTTTTAGACGGAAATTTTTTAGTATTCTTTTGGTAGTACTAAAAATTAGAAATCCGCAGTACTTTTATCTGCCAGCGGCACCTTCTCATGCGATCTGGTAACGTAAGTCATGTCTATCCTTTGGCATTATTTGCTACTTGCTCGAATTCAGTTCTATTATAAAAGTAACTTTTTAACAAACTTCAGGTACGACGATGGCTTTGCGTACGGCGCTGCATCAGAGTTGCATGCTTAGCCGGATTCTTAAATTTCAAGCTATGAAGTATCTGGTCTATTAATTAACTACACATTTAACATTGGTAATCGGACCAGGCTAATGTGGAATAAGGTGAATAGACGGGGATATTGCCTGACTTCTTTATAGAGCAAACCCTCTTAAGAAGTTTTTTTTTTTTTTTTTTTTTAATTGTACAACAGATTTTTATCCAATTACTGTACAATTTTCTCATTTTGACAGTCTTAACACCTAGGAAGATGATTATTATACAAAAAAATCTTAAGGCTATCTAAAGACGAGTTATGTATATCTAGTGTTTCCGATATTTCGTTCAACAGCACCATTCCTCTTGTCATGCTATGCTGTGCTAGAACATCTGTTCTGCCGTATGGTATTTTGAACAAGTCGTGTCAACGACTACGGCTGAAATTTTCAGGCACGTATAAGCCATAACATTCCAAGAGGAACGGGCTGTCAATACGATTATGGATTATGTTAAAACTAAGAATTGCAAGATTTGCATAACGTCTAGTTTCCAAGCTAAATCTATTTGTTGCCTCAAGTAATTCCATATGGTGCATGAATCTCGGTTACGTTCCATGCATCCGCATATAGACATACCTAAGGAACTTTTTCTGAATTTGTTGTAGCATATTAATATATTTCGCCTGGTGCGGAGTCCACACACCACTGGCATACTCCAGCTTACTTCTTATGACTCCATCAAACATGGCTATCATTGCATCTGGGTCATCAAATTGCTTACATATTCTGATGATGAAACCCAGGAGTTTGTAGCATGCTGGAGTGAGCCGTGATATATGATCCGAGAATGTCAGTTTGGGATCAAAGATGATACCGAGATCTTTAAAGCTATTGACTCGGCACAATGTTTTCCCTTTAATGTTGTATTCAAAAACTATGGGCTTCTGGGAGCGGGTATATGTCATAGTTACACATTTTTTTATATTGAATTCTAATTTGTTTTTTACTGACCATTCTGCAATAGCATCAAGGTCAGATTGCATTTTTAAGCAGTCATAGTAACAGATTATTTCCATCAAAAGTTTGAGGTCATCTGCAAATAGAAGACATTTGCAATATTTTACGCAAACCTGGATGTCATCTATAAGTATAAGGAACAGCAAAGGACCAAGGTTTGAACCTTGGGGAATACCTGATAACGCCGGGAATTGTTTAGATTTATGTAAGAAGTTTGGTTTTTTCGGTCCCTCGACTCAAAATTGGCCCAATTTTTCCCACATATAAGGTTTTCCTGCTTAAGAAGTTTGTTTTTTCCGGTCCCTTGGAAAACTTCTTAAGAGGGTTTCACTGTAATGATAATACTTAAAAGGACAGTGTAAGTTTATTTATACCAGGATGGTGACTTCTACAAACTCCACAAGCTGCAACACTGGGGTCCTCCTTCAGATTTAATATGTTCATCTCGCACATAAACGGAAGGGGCAATGAGGCACACGGTACAGTTTGCAGCTGGAAGAACCCGCGTGGGGTGTCCTTGTGCTGCAAGAGTGCCCCACATTGATCCGTTCCGCTGCAGGGGCTCCCGGGGCCCCAGTTGCTGTAGCCTGCCTCAGAAAGGGTCCTTCCTAAAAATAAAAATGTTAGCCTTCATATTAAAGACGAAATTGTTCGCACTGGTTTCAGTACAAATATGGTATCCTCATTTGTGAAATATTGTGTAAACTTGACAACCAACCCCGGACACTACATCGGTTGGTAGGAATGGGAGACAGAATTATCCCGCGCTAGGGTAGCTAGCTATCCCACCTGTTACCTCCGCCCTCTTCTCTTTCGACAACTCAAGGAAGACAGATCACTGAGACAAACCATTTATAACTATCGATAGCTCTTGTTGTTTTTTTTGATTACACAAACTGTTTAAAAGTGCCCAGTGTTTAATTCATCTCTGTTTATAATTGTAATGCCAAGAGAAGTTGGTTAGAAGAAATACTTGGACATTATTTAGTTTGGATCACAGCACGTAGCACTCGGAGCCATGTATGAAGCCATACGGCTTTTCGCAGTGAACAACTAATTTTTATTAGTATTCTTTTTGCAGAGAGTTAAGAAAAGTGTTTCCGTGGTTACATTGGACTCCTGAAGAAATGGGGAAAGCGATGTCAAGTTTTTTTTTTTTTTTTTTTTTTTTTTGAAGGTAGCGGGGAGGTGAAGGAGGTGGGGAAGAGGAAGGTTGGGAAGTACCTGGCTATTTTCAAGCAACGTTTCAATTCTGAATGGTGGTCTTACACCAGGGCGATACTGATAGTATCTTCCACTCTGGAACATGCCGCAAATATACTATATAATATTTTAAATGAATTAATTGTGAAATAACACAAATTAATCAAATAAAATTTATTTGCGCATGCCGGGTTCGAACCCGCGACCTCCGGATTGTGAGTCAAGAGTCTTACCCACTGGACTACGGAGGTCGTCACTTACCAGTTAGTGACATTTAAATTCTTACACTTGCGAAATAAATATATAAAGGTAGATGTCCGGAAACTCGGGGTCAAGAGGGAAACTGGTGAAGAATGAACATCACAATTGGAGTTAATTTTGTAGCATTATGAGAGAGGCTTGCTGGAGAGATCAAAAGGGCTTCCTCAATTATTCTCTTACGATCCGGCCTGCCATGCAGTGCAATTGGTGGGCAGACGCATCCGCCACCAATACGCGGACAAATCTTACCTCATGAACCCGGGCACCCCTACTAAGTAGCAAATCACTTGGCGTGACTTGGGACAAAGGGGTTGGTTGTCCAATAAATGGTTGCAGGTACCCCTCTCCACACCCCTCTCCCAAATTAATAATAATTTATTGATACTCAATCACTTCACCACTCTTTACTTCATTCAATATAAAATATTACAGATTTGCACTTATAAACTTTATTTGGGAACGGAAGAAGGAGAGAAAGTTCTACGAAGGAAAAAGGTACGAGGGGTGGGTAGGAATCTGAAGGTCAGTGTGTCTAGGAGTGGTGGACGTATGTATCTATTCCTCCCACTGCGGGACTAGGCGAGAGACAACAAGAGAGAGCCCGGCTGGAGAGATCTAAAGGCTTACCTCAAACGGCCTCTCCCGATCCCGTCCGCTACGCAGTCGGTGGGTAAACGCATCGGCCGCCAAGATTAAGAAAAATCAAACGCCATGAACCGTGGCGCCCCTGCTAAGTCACCAAACTTAGCAAAAAACACTTGCACAACACCTATAGCAGAGGTGTTAGTTATCCAATAAATGGTTCCCGGTAGTACCCATACCCGCCGTCCAAATTGATGTATTAAATAATAAAAAATAGTATTGTACTCACCATCGATTGTTCTGTATTGCTTTGTTATCAAATTGTTAATGCCGACCAAAAAGCCATCCTTATTAAATTCACAAATAGCTCGGGTATATTTCAAGAATATGTCAGAGGCGAGTTTGGCTTCCTTAGCGCTGTTTAGTACAATTAGGTGTGCTTGTTCCGTTGCACACACTTTGTATGCGTCGATCCAGGTCTTAGCAGTGGTATGAAGTTTGTAGCAACTGTGTGGAATTGTTGGATCATTTTTATATCCTGCAAAAAAATTATAGATAAAACGGTGTTTTGATTGACATTTTTACAAGCCGTTGCTTGTATCGTAATGGAGGGCTAAGTCATCCGAGGAATTGAACTGAGTCGCCGTTATTATTATATATTATGAGTCAGTTGTTTCACAGTAGGTAGTTGAATAGTAGCAGAATTGGAACAGAACTTTCATAGTACTTGTATATTAATTTTGAAATTTGATGGATTGTTCAAGTTCTGGCAAAAAAAACTGGTTCTTAGAATTTTTCCATTACGTTTTACGTTTACTAGTAATCCCTTACTACCGCATGTTAACAAAGCAGCCAGGAATGGTAAATTCACGTAATTTTTTAGATTTATATATTTTTTTTAAATACTATGAATATTTTGTAAAACATTACGCGATGAACACAACATGTAAGAGGATAAATGCGATCAGTTTTAAAATCAACCATATATTATTGTCTACTTCTTGAATATCTTTGATGTAATATTTTTTCGAATGAAAAATCCCCTAAAATTTTGGTGTTTTTCGTTTCGAGTAAAGGCTTGTTCGGTGATAAATAGATTTTAAAAGTAACTGCTATTTTTTTTCAAATAAACGAAAATTTTAAATTCCGGAATATTATCCTGAAATGAGTTGAGCATACCTGAAGGACAAAAAGCAGAAACCGCTTGAGGTTTGGGCGATATCTTCCTCTCGCACATGAAGAGAAGCCGTGAATTACAGGACTTGTAGTTCAGTTTCATTCCCAAGCCCACCATCAGAGTCCCGCAGTGTTCGTCGTTACTACCGTTGTCGGGCTGTCCGTCCTGCCATTCACAATATCCCGCTTTCTCTAGCTTGTGTCCTACAATATCAACAAGATAGGTACTTGAAAAACAATTTGTATTACATGGAATATTCTTATCAAAATTATTTCTTGTTTTCTCAGGAGTTCCTCAGGGATCTAATTTAGGATCGCTCCTCTTTTCGATTTTTATTAACGATATAACGAAAATCATTTCTTTTCGCTGATGAACAACAACTTTTTCTCACATTAGGTACTATACAATACTTTGGTTAGGAGTAGGGTTGAGAAAGTAGATCGGTGGTTTGGAGCCCACACCAAGTGAAATATTCCCTCATGTTGGAAAAGGTTCAGAAGAAATTTCTGAGATTTCTTTAGCTGAGGGAGTATTTATTTACCTACTATCCGTGTATCTATCATACCGACTTTCTCTTGGCATGCTCGGTATGAACCGTCTACGGTTCAGAAGAGATATGCTCATTGTAACATATTTCTGGCTGTCTCCGTCACCGACAGCATAGACTTTTATCTCTCGGCTTGCAGAACTAACTTGCCAATGGTTATGTTAAATAGAATCATTTAGAATATCGATATGTTTAACATCAATGAAGCAAAATTCAAACGGCGAGCTTTGTTGCTGTTAGTGTAAATCTGTTTATCTCATCTAAAATACTTTTTTTTAATAACGCCTTTAAATTATAATTTTGTAATGTTTTTAATTGAATTAAATTGAATTGAAAAACAAACATACTTAAAATAACTGTTATTTTAAATAATAGCAGTTCCCCTTTAAAATCCTGATTTGTAGCTGAGCAGTGACCTTTTCATCAATAGACTCAATGATAAAATAACAAAACATATAATACTGTAAATAATCTATTGATGAAAAAACGTTTTTATTATTATTATAATTAAAGTAGAGTTCAATAACCTTTATCAATTGCATAATATTTGTGAATGGTCTCCAAGAATTAGGAATCAAATAAGTATATATCTAAATCAGTTTGTTTGTGAAACATACGCCAGCTGTGTCTTTACAAAACTTAACAAACCTTGCCTCGCTGCCGCTACTAAAACGGGGTAGGTTTTCTTGTGCAATCTGAGATAGACATAGATAGAACACAAAACAAGATTGTGCAAGCACAAAGTTGGTAAATTGCCACTTCCAAGAATCCGTTTCATTCATACAAACAAAAGTGAAATACAAATAGATATTAATGTATTTAAAAAGATGATTTAATGTGAATGCTGAATCGGTAACACTACTCAAATTGAGGTAGGTCTACATATGTCCACATCTGCAAGGCTCATGAAATAATGATTTATCATTGACTAGGTACTAAGAGCTTTTAAAAAATAATGTTAATTTAATTAGGTTTAATATGTAAACTTTGAAGCATACCGTCGATTGTCTCATATTGCCCTGGGAGAATCAAGTTATGAAACCCAAGCCAAATATTATTCCTGTCAAAGTTGGTATCCAGTGAGCTGCCAGCGTATTCATTAAATAAGTCCAAGCAGTGTTGAGCCTCCTCGGCGCTGTTAAGGACCACGAGATGAGCTTGTTCGGCCGAACAGACTTTATAAGCGTCGTACCAGCTCCTTGGGATGCGGTGGAACTTGATACAATGATCGTCTGATGTTGTAGACTTTTTATATTCTGGAAAAAAATTTAGAGTGATAAAGAAGTATTTAAAACCACACAAAGAAAATTAATCTGTGTAATTGCTTATCATGAAGGTTTACCCAATTATCCCAAATTAACATTAATTAACAACACTAAGAAAATTCTTATTACACGAAGGCATGATATTTCTTTCCTATACACCAAACATTAAGAAATTACAACACTGCGCTAAAATACATGCTCTAATGATGAAGATAATTCAACGACCAAATTAACCACAAAAAGCCTACCATCCAGCAATCGTATGGGTCAAAATCAGAGAGGTGAGCATTTTAGGTTTTCAAATATCTGAGAAATGAAGTTTCCTTTTGAAGAAAACTAACAAGAGGAGTCTGTTGTGTCATTCGTCATGAATCTTTCCTGTGAAGAGGCACGCACAAAAATATATATTTTAGATATTCTCCCTGTTAATAAGAAAAATGCCAGAATCATGAGTTATTTCGGGAACACTTTTGAATAAATTTTTAATAATTATACAACCAACGTATTTAAGAATCACCTTCAATAAATTGTATTAAACCTGTTCCTAAATTGGAAAAAAAAATTATTTTGAATATTTTTATAAACAAAATGTTTATTTTTCAAATTACTCTCCATAAATTTTCAATTGGTGTAAATTCTGCTCCAAAATTTCAATTTATTGTATACATTCTTGCATTACGTGGTATATTAATAATATAAATACAAAAGTTTAAAGGTCATTTCATCTTGTATATGCAAGATTTAACTATAAAATTACTTATTAGTGATTTATGTGCCGTTTATATGATGTTCCCGAAAATGATGGGGATGTTCCCAAAATGACGACGAAGTTCCCTAGGTAGTAGATTCCCTAGGTTGCCACTGACGCATTTTTAAAAGCCTCTCGTTGTTTAGAATTTTTCGGTAATTTGTCAACGTTGTCTTTTAGTTGGGATGTTAACACCTCGCCAAATAATAGACGAACTTCCGGATCAACAGAATATCCTCTTGTCAATTCATCAACTTTGCGAGTAGGCGTAGAAGCACTCTTTTGGGATGCTCTTTCTTCACATCTTCTGCTTCTCTCTACTTTTTTCGCAACTGATCTATTGTTCTTTGCATTTTTTGTTTTATTTTTTTTCTGAATACCGCACAAGAGTCCCAACTGCTCCCGTCTGGAGCCAGTGAGACTATGGCATCCCCAATTGGGGTATGTTGTGAGGCTGAAGGTAGTGGGGAAGGGAAGGAGATAGGGAAAAGGAAGGTGGGAAAGTACCTGGCTATTTAGATCTGGTCACCAAACACGGCTTAAGCCATTTCAAGCAACGTTTCAATTCTGAATCTTGTTCTTACACCAGGGCGATACAAATAAAATTTGATTAATTTGTATTTTATGTTTCTATTTTTTTTAACGGTTCTGTAAGCCTGCGGTTTATCTTTTTTAATCTGTTTTCTTCCTCAACATGCGAATGTCGTTTTCCATCTCATTTTCAGAATCTGGGGGGCTGTTAGCTAAAATATTTGCCATCATCTTTTTTTTCTGCCTATACTTTTGAGAATTTATTCCCCACAAATTTCTCTGTTTTCTCTTCTCTCTTTCAGTCATATCACTAACAGTCTTAACTTTATTTTCAGCTTTCTTTCTTAGGTAATATTTCCTATCTTTCAGTCTCTTCATCTATTTTTTGTTCGGGTGTCATTTTATCCAAAAACATGCACTTCCTTGCATTAGCCTTTTCACGATGCCTTTTATAAGCTATACTTTCCAGCTTTAATCGTTTTTTTTACTTCCCTTTCTCTTCATTTTTATTTTTTTATTTGATGCAATATTATTTACATTTTTTACATAATTCAATGATGTTGGCCTCACTGGGTGTTTTACCCGTGCTGAGGCCTCCATTTCATATACAAAATTATACACAATACATATAAATATATATATATATACATAATATTGGTGAAAGAAAGGAAAAAAGTAAATAAAAAACATACGATTAAGATAAATTAAACTTAAAAATTAGAGTTTTAGAATTAGCGTAAAATTAAGAATAAATAATATTATACTCGTATATGATTAAAAATGATATTTTTAATACGTGTTGTGTGTTTGTGGGTGATTGTGTTTTATATTGGTTTTGTGTGTTACTAATATGTGTTGTTATTTTATGCTATGGTATTTTGGTAGTATTGTCTATTTTGGTCTTTAATCCATTTTGTAACTTTGTGTCGGAATTTATTTTTGTTTTCCTCAATTTTATTTTCAAGTGTTAGACTGTTGAATGCTTTTATAGCGTGATATTGGTAATGTCTTTGTCCAAAGCTTGTATTTACCGTCGGAGTTTTTAAGTTTTCTTTGTATGCTTGTCTAACTGGTCTGTTTGTGATATTTTGTGTTTGTTGAAGGTTGTTTTTTTGGTCAAAAATGTAATTTAGTAGCGATTTAACGTATAATTGTCGTATGTCTAGTACGTCACAATGGTTGAATATTTGGTCTGTATCAGAAAGTCTATGTTTTTTAAGGATTACTTTTAAGATCGTTTTCTGCGCAATTTCCAGTTGTTCGATAACTGAGTTTGTTGCTCCTCCCCAAGCAATTATTCCATATTCTATTATAGACTGACATAGAGCAAAATATATTGTTTTCAGTTGTTGTATTTTGTATATGTTTCTTATGTTTAGGAAAATTTGTATCGTTTTGAGGAGTTTATTTGTGTTTATTATTCCATGTTACTCGTACTAAAACGAAAGCTAAAACCAAAATTTGGAATAGTTATGCTTTTTAAAAGTATTAGAGTATCATTTTGTTCACAGATTGTCATTTCGAGAACGCCCGTCATATAAGAGAACGTTCCCGAAATGACCGTTCCTAAAATGATTATTCGATAAATATTTTCATGTCACGCTTGACGCCGCCGTGTTAGATATTGGTTTTAGAGGTTTTGAACAAGTGAGCTGTAATATTTATAAGACAACAGAATCACCAAACAGCGTTCCCGTAATGACAGGGAATTATAGTACGCTTCACAAATATCAAGGTACTACCAACAAAATCAATTACTTTTTCCGTAAACACGACACACGCCGTTTGCTTTGACTAGTGAACTTCACACTGTTGCTCCCTAACGCCACCTAGGGTGTGTTATTTTAATTACATCGACCAATATCCATCTCGTTCACGGAATGATTTCATATACGTCAGACAGCATTTGGATAGCCAAAATATGAAGAAATTTAACTGATATGAATTTAATTTAAAGATATACAGCCTTACTAAAAAACCCTGTGAAAATTTTATTCAATTGACAAACGGCCGCGGATGTGAAAAAATTACTAATTAAAAAATTGTTCATTGAAAGAAATACACATTGTTTACACGGCGTGAGAGGGTAGTTTATCTCTGTTTTAACGATTGATGTCCGCACGAAATTTGGATTTTCTTCAACGTATTTTAAATGTCTTGTATATTTCTTATTTTTGAAGATGTCGTAAAAGCAAAACCTTTATAGAAACTAGAAAGAATTGCCTTTTAGATTTTTGTATCTTAAATATACGATCGTTTTTGAAAATTGCAGTATTTTAAGTTTCAACATGAAAAAAATTGAAAAAAAAAACAGCTGACTGTAAACATATTCTATTAAATGGTCGAAAAACTTTGGAAAATTCAAAATTTAAAAAATACACACCTCTTACTTTATGAATTTGGAAGAAAACTATCACTTCACTTTTTATCTCGTTCGTACAATTAAAAAGGATAAAAAAACATAATAATAATTCCAAAAAAATAACTGAAAAAATCTGACATCTTGGATTCATTTTTACGCAATTAATACGTTGATTTCTCGATTTTTTTTTTATTTACACATGCATGAGGCTTTTACATTATTAAATAATATTACTTTTATGGAAGTGTTATTAAATTCACGCAGAAAAGTCGTTAAAAAAATAAAATTTCAGAAATAACCTAAAACCTATCGTTAACGAAACTTAATCATCAACAAAACCATATTTAAAGGACTAAAACTGAAAAAAAGTAACGCCAGCATTGGTAATTATGTTGAATTACACTAATATTACAGTGAATTAATCATTTAAACGAAAATTATCTTCAAAACATAAAAATTAACTGCAAATACAACTGAACATTGTCAAACATTGTTTTACCGCGAAGTTTATAAAACAAGATGGCCGCGGCCGGCGCGGCGCCTGCGCAGATCTATGTGAGATTCAAGGGGACCAACATAAAAATCATAAAATACGTGATTGTGTTATTAGTAAAGACGTAAAAACACAGTGCACCGCGCAAGCAACAAATATGCAGTTGACCGCTCGTTAAGGCGTGTTGTTATTAGTAAGGCTGATATTCTTTTTTGATAATTTTTAAAGCTAACACTAAAATATGACCTTTTTAATTCGTAATTGTAAACATTTTTGACTTGTCTGAACTATGAAACATGGTATAAGGACGCGTTCCCGGAATGACTTTTTAGTCCTGTTTTAATTAAAATCAAGTAAAACATTATTATAGAAAAATAAATATGCTAAGTGCCTTGTAATTATGCACAGTACCTTTATTTTGAAATAAATATTGTAGTAATATCATCTTATTTTATTAAGAAAAACTTTGTCAGAAGCATAATGCTCACCTCTCTGATTTTGACCCGTATAAAGATGATAACGTGATGACGCCCTTTATATAAAAACAGTTAAAAACCAAATCGGTGTGTCGTTAACACAGGCGCTAACAGAAAAATACCCATCTTTTTGTAATTTATTTTTTGTTTTTGTTTAATTTATTTACTAAACATTCGTGTTTGTAAATTTTGGGCACCATGCCTGTTTTACACACTTAAATATAAAAATAATAACAAATTTAATTAATAAGGAAATTGGAGTAGGAGTTGAACGACAAGGTTTACAAACAATTATAAAATTAACAATTATTATAAGCAATAATTATCAGCCTGAAACACTCCCACATTGAAAAATCTTCCGAGAAAAGATACATAACGCAAACGGGACTTGAACCCGTGCCCTTCTGATTGCCGGTCAGCTGCTCTCCCAATTGAGCTATGGCGGCTTATCTTATACCCGCCAAATGATTCAATATATATTAGTGTTTCATTCAACAATTACTGCTTATTATATTTTTTCCACCTGAAAACAACTTTATTTTTGCGAGAGAGACACTGTTAGTGTTAAATCCCTTGCTAGGTGGCCTTGACGCCACCTACATAAAATTTTTCCATACCTGGGTCGTAAGTTCCACAATCCTCATTAACTGTCAGAGTGCTGAGGGCTTTCTTACAGATAAACCGGCTGGCCGCTTCACAGGGTGCGTCATGGTATTGCCCGTTTCGAAGAATCCGCACGCAGTCTTTTCCCTCGCCCGGGTTGGGGTCTGGATGATTCAAGTATAACTCTGACGTTGGAATGCCTATAAAGAATTAAAAACGTAAATAATTAGATAAATTATCAAGAGGTGACAAGAATTTCATGGGAAATTTTTTTAAATCACATACGTATTTATGTAATTTAATATTTTTTCAGATTTTGAATATTATTTCATACATCTGCCTTGTTTGATATACACATTTTGTAAATATTTCTCATTGTTAGAATCTAAATTAAAATCTAAACATGTACGTGTAAAAAAAATAAACGGCATAAATAAATAAATACTAACATATAAAGAAAACATTCTTCAAAAGATACGGGCATACTTTGGATGCACAATATCCGGGCATAATATTATTATATATTTTTTTAACTTGATGAGTTAAACTTCAAATTGTCGTATTTAATTAAATGAGGACAATATAAGCGAAACTAAATCAAAAATCTGAAAACACAAAAATTAGCAAAAGATTCGGGAACGTCTGAGACTCGAACCCAGGACCTTCCCCCTGCCGGAGCGTGACTCTACCAACTGAGCTAATGTGTCCTTATCCGATTCGGTCATATTTAACAGTGTCAAAGGCAAGGCACATTGGAAATTTGAAGACGTTTGAACTCCAACGCCATATCTGTCAGAATAAGTGGTATTCGTGGAAGTAGTACGTCTTCACCTTTATGAGGCTCAATCAAAATTGTTGCTTCGATTAGATTATTTATTATTTTTAAACTACTAATCTTGCGCCATTACATAAATTAGGCTGATTGATGTTTGGAAGAGCTGACGTCATTTCAGAAAATGGTTGTATTATATAAAAATATTATATTATGAAAAATTTCAATGAATTACACAGGTCTACAACAAAAATACTGTCTGGATTTTTTCAACTGATTTCTATGTATTTGGGTGTTTTGAAAACTAGAAAAATACTTAAAAAATTCTAGAACGTCAGGTTATTTTGCAAAACGGTATACATATATACATAGATATAGATAGTATATACAGTAGTGAGCTCTGGCAATCAACATTTCATTGCTAAACCATTCATCCGATTGCGATGAAACTTTGGGGATATGATGTGTGTATGCTCGCGGTGGTTTCTGTATACAATAGTGAGCTCTGGCATCATGAAATTATGAAAAGTTAATTAATTAAATAAAAATGAATCGCAGAAATGTATGTACGCGCATAACTTTTGAACGACTGCACCAAATTGGATATTTATTTTTTTTGTGGTCGTTATTGTCAAGAAAAGGTTTGTATAAAACGACTGGTGAGCTCTGGCATTATGAAATTTGTATAAAAAAATTTCAATAGGTGGTACGCGAGCTGTGAAGACTGAATGTACCGGGACTGAATGTATGGAATGTGGGAGGGGTGAGGGGAACTCGGGTAGGTGGTTCGAGGGAGGGGGGAGGGGAACTAGGGATCGGGGAGGGTAACCTGAATTTTCAGGCAATAACAAAGACCCTAATTACAAACAAATCGTTAAAAGCATTTCAAGCCTTAGGTTGCCTAATGAGTTTAAAAGTACATTTTCTTCATTCCCACCAAGACTACTTTTCAGAAAATTTAGGATATGTGAGTGAAGAGCAAGGTGAACGATTTCACCAAGATATTAATGAGATGGAAAAAAGATACCAGGGAAGATGGAGCATCACAATGATTGCAGACTACTGTTGGACGCTTCAAAGAGACCTTCCAGATGCTTCCTACAACCGAAAATGTACCAAAAGGAGTCTCGCTGGGAAAAAGAAATGTATTTAGTGCTTACTAATCAATGTATTTTAGATAAAAAAATAAGTTTTGATACGCAATTATAAATATAAATTATTTTTTTTAGTCTTTTATCTTTTATTTTAAGATGATAACTTATTTAACATAGATACCTACTTGTCAGAAAACGTGACGTTCTGTGACAAAATGAAAGATATTTTCGGATTCAGCACACCCAAAAACATAAGAATTACGCAAAAAAACCAAAACAGCTCTCAATTTTTATTGTTTTGTAGACCTGTGTTATTATTCCTAGCCATTTACAAAGCTAGAGTACGCAAAATCGACTGCACTACAAAAACAAAGATGGCAAAAACGCTCTTTCAGGTTTCCATGCTAAAACGAGTGAAAGCAGTTATTGAAGCCATAAGGGAAGATATTTCCTATTAATTTGCATAATGGTTGTTAAATAATTTTGTAAAAATATTATTTTACAAGCAATAAATATGGTTTTACCACAATAATTGACAATTATTCCAATAATTTGCACAATACACATTTGTAAATAAGAAATTAAAAAGGAAAAAAATACCATTGATTGCCACGTAGTTCTGTTGTATGAATAAGTCATGTATCCCGATCCACACATTGCTGGTGGTGCTGGCCATATAAGTTAGCAACGACTTCACCTCTTCCTCTGATGTTGGCACCACAAGCTCAGCGCCTTCCAAGGAACACTTGGACACCGCCTCTCTCCAGCCCAGCGCAGCTTTGTGTTCATTAAAGAACGCTTTATAAGCGGCGGCGTAAAAGTAGTCATTTCTGAAGAATGCATCAGGGTCTTCAGCTGATACGACTAGAATAAAACTCAACGTTGAAAATATTTGCTGCTAACTGTGAAATTGTAAGAGGTTTATTTAAAAAGTATCAATGTGCCCTTGGTGTAAATGGCAGATGACAGTAAAAATAAAAACCTAGTGGGTAGCCAGTGGAAGTGACTAGCGGAAAACCGTGGAAGAGGTAAGTTGAATGTGTTGAAGTCGATTGGAACAGGATGGGAAGGTTGGAGGGCTGGAAAAGAATGACAGGGGACGACAGATCAATGAATAATCTCCCGGAGAACTTTAAAACAGAAACCCAATCTCATACCATTAAAAAATATCATAATGGATCCTTACTTACTTAGAAACTATGACATGTATATAAAATTTGTTACCTAAGTTGAATTGTATAATTTTAATAATTAAAATAATTATAATATTAACAATTCTATTATTACTGTAAATTACCATTGATACATTTATTAACCATGATATATAAAAATTGTAATTTAATTTAATTTGAATAATTTAATAACTTATAATTTAATTTATTTAACCACGATACGTAAAACTTGTAATTTAATTTAATTTATATAATTTAACAACTTAAAATTTAATTTATCAACCATATCATAATTAATTCTAACCTGTAAACTTCACCCGCTATAACACAGGGACATCCCTAGCATGGCGGATGAATTAACACGGAAATCTATACAATGTACAAAGGTCTTATAATAAATAAATATTCACGGCGGAGATCAAACTCCATCCCGAAATGTAGCGCGGTGATGATGGGTAAACGCTATTTAATTAAGCTTCTCATATGACAAGAATGTAGAAATGTTTAATGCCTACTTACCTTCTATACAAGATATGCATAGAAATCCCAGAAGAAAAAGGAGACCGCGACACATTTTATAATTAACAAATGCCCTTCTGTTTCACCAACAAGGATAAATCAGCAACTCCACCAGATAATGGTGCAAATGAGAATGATTTATTTCTGGAGAGAACACCATTTATTTATACCCAGAGCGTATTTTAAATTTTGTGATAAACTTTTAACCCTTGATATAATAGAATCTTTTTACTGCATAATTAACAAATCAATTGAACTTTACGTCCCTATTACAAAACATAGAATATCTAATTACCCCAAATGGTTTAGCAAAGAGCTAATTTGTACTATCCAGTCAAAAAAACTTGCACATAAAACATTCAAATTATCTCGAGCTCCGAATGACTATCTATTTTTTTCTAAATTACGCAAAAGGGTGAAAAACATATCGATCTCCTGTTACAAAGAATACTTGGAAAATATAGAGAAATCGTTACAAAAGAAACCTCAAAATTTATTCAAATTCGCAAAAAATCTTAATAGTAACGAATCTGGTATTCCGTCTATCATATACCACAATGGTAAAATTGCGGATACACCTCAAGGAATTACTGACTTATTTGCCGAATGCTTTGGCGAAGTATATGATGTAAACTCATCCAATAACCAAATACCTCAATTTAAATCAAATATTTCTATTGATTTCAACGACCTTGTTATTGATGAAATCGATGTTCAGCATAAAATTACACTATTAGATACTCAGAAATCCGCTGGCCCGGACACCATACCTGCAATTTATTTAAAAAACTGTGTGTCTAACTTAAAAGGCCACCTAACCAATATATTTAACCTATCATTAGCATCAGGCCTTTTCCCACAAAAATGGAAGACCAGTTTCCTTAGTCCTATTTATAAAAAAGGTGATAAAACGGATGCTTCTAACTATAGACCTATTTGTATACAATCAGCAATACCTAAATTGTTTGAATCCGTATTTTTATCAAAATTTATGTTACAGGCTCGCAAAATCATTTCCCCTCACCAACATGGATTCATATCCGGTAGATCCACACTTACAAATTTAATTATATATGAAAAATATATAACAGATAATCTTAATTCAAAATTGCAAACGGATGCAGTTTACACAGATTTTAGCAAAGCATTCGATAAAGTCTCTCAAAAAATCTTACTAAACAAACTGAAAGTATATGGGATAAAAGGAAATCTACTAAAATGGTTTGAGACCTATTTAACATCTAGAAAACTATATGTTAAACTATCTAATCACATATCTCACGAAATTGAAGCTTTAAGTGGGGTGCCTCAAGGTTCTCATCTAGGTCCGATTCTTTTTTTGCTATTTATCAATGACATAACTTCAATATTTGAAGGTATCCATTTCCTTTTATTTGCTGATGACTTGAAAATTTACACTATTATAAGAAATTTAATGGACTGTCTTATATTGCAAAATAACTTGGATCGATTACATAATTGGTGCAACATAAATGATTTATTTTTAAACATTAACAAATGTCAATCTATAAGTTTTTCTCGAAATAAAAATCCAATACTCTTTCAATGTCATATTAACAATGTAAATCTTTCTACAGTAACATGAATAAAAGATTTGGGTGTCGTTTTTGATAACAAGATGACATTCGTCCCCCACATTGATGCAATCACGAATAAAGCTCTTAAATGTCTCGGTTTTGTATTAAGATCGTCCAAAGATCTAATGTATACAAATACACTCAAAACGCTATACGTAACACTAGTCCGAAGCATTCTTGAGTATAATTCCTCTCTCTGGTCGCCTTTATATAATGTACATTCACACAAAATTGAAAGAGTACAACATAGATTTCTAAGGCACGTAAATTATAAACTGCACATTCCAATACAAAATTTAAATTATAATTATTTGATGCAATTGCTTAAACTACCTGAATTATCACAGCGAAGAAAAATCTGTGATGTTTTATTATTATTTAAAATCATCAACGGGTATTTGGATAGCCCTGAACTAGTGAATATGATAAATTATCAAGTCCCCAACAATCATAATACTAGACTCCATGCTCCTTTTAACATAGTTGCTTCTCGCACTAATTTTATGTATAACTCTTGTCTTCAGAGATTGCATCGTGTGGGGAATGAAACTTGTTCTGTGGACATATTTTTTTATAAAAACATCGCTTCTTTTAAAAAACGTATATGTATGCAGATGCAAGAATCCTCAAATGTTCCTGATTGTTAACAGTAACAAATTTAATACCCACTACTCTGTAACTACTTTCATAGTATATACCTACTTATTTATTTATATATGTAATTGCTGTGTACCTTTTATTTTTTTTATCTTATTTTTTCATAATAATAACAAACTTACATAAAATTTTTTTTTAAATGTTTCAAATTG
This sequence comes from Limnephilus marmoratus, assembly GCA_917880885.1. NCBI lineage: Eukaryota > Metazoa > Arthropoda > Insecta > Trichoptera > Limnephilidae > Limnephilus > Limnephilus marmoratus. The sequence continues at coordinate 2,315,291 of OU862930.1, forward strand.
TTAACAGCAAAAAATTTAATACACACTGCTCTGTAACTACTTTCATAGTACCTAATTCCTTCTTTGTATATGTAATTGCTGTGTACCTTTTATTTTTCACAATAATAACTTTTAATAACAAACTTACGTACTTTTATAATAGCAAAAAAAAAAAATAATAATTACAAGAAATTTACTGATTTTTATATTAACCACAAAAAAAAATGTTTTACACCTCTGCCGACCGGTTTGCTTCGAGTATGTTTGTAATAATGCTTTGGGTAATATTGTGACAATAATTTCTGAAACTACTCTAGCCTAAGACAAATACGAATATACTGGTTTTACTCCTTGTGTTGTGCCAACATATGTCTGTCATGCTGTTTATTATTTTATATACTATATACTTGTTATGCTTCTACATACTTGTTATAATGCTCCTGTACAATTTACCTTACATGTAAAAGCCATCAAGGCGTAAACAAATAAATAAAAAAAATAAAAAAAAAAAAACCCGTGGCATGGTGAAAAAAACTTGAGTAATAATTTTTTTTATTAAAAAAAAAATTCCTTTTGAAAACCGCTTTTTTGGGTAAGTATATAGAAATATGTAGTGTTTTATGTACTCAATAAAGTGGTTTTCCATCCCATTTGTATTTCGAAAGCGCAGTTTTGTTTTTGAAATTTAAGCCCCGACTAGGTAAATATTTGGTTCCATGACAACTCAGAATCAACTCAACTCAACACCTCTATGAAAATTCATTAAAAGCTATGAATAAAAAGGAAAAATATCCCATAATCTAACAAAACGTAAACAATTTTTTTAAATTTTTTCATCACTTTTCAAATAGGGTATTGGGATGAATTCATTCTGAATCGTTCGGTCACCAAATATTTGGACCAGGAACTCCCCCCACAAGGCATTTCTAGGTTTGGGATGAGCGGTTGTCTTATTTTTCGACTGTTATTTAACACTTACCAGATTTAAGGAACCCGTTCATTTGACGGATTAAACTTTTCAGATTTAAAATAAAGAAAGAAAACACCATTTTTATTTCATCGCATTAATATTATTTATCTGACTCGATTTTCTTTGTCTGCCTTCTAATTTCACAGATATGTATTTTATATATGTATTAATAATGTATTTATGTATGTAATTGTGTATAGGTAGGTATTTCTAGGGAAACCTGTCAAATTGATGTGTTAACAATGTTCACTAATTTTAGACTCGTTTTTACTGAACGAACGGCCTCCGTGATCGAGAAGTAAGGCTCTTGACTACGAATACAGCGATCGTGGGTTCAAATTCGTATTGCCTCACAATTAATTTTTTTAAATAATTTATGTAGTAAATTTGCAGTACAGAGTGAAAGATACTCTCTGTTTCTTACTATTGTGGTACGAGAACACAACATAATGGAGTTTGCAGGAAAACAATAGGCCACTTGCATCACATTTTTAAATTTTTTTTTTCCGGTTTAGGAAAATATTCTAAGACATTCTGTATTATTATTTTTTTTAATCGTATTTTTGAAACCCTGGGGAGTTTTTGAAAATTTCAATCCGAAAAATCAGACCATTTTTTATAAACCGGAAAGACGGGACAAAATTTTATAGGTGAGAAAAAACAATAATTACATAGCCGAAAATCATTTTAAAAAAAGAACGTTTTCCACACGAATGGCACAGGAGAATAACGAGGCATACCAAAAATATTACATCTCATAAATATTTGATCCATCTTATTGATCATAAATCATTATAATGTACAACGTCTATATTAATAAATCCAATGTAATATACTTGTACTTGTAAATTATAATAATAATAAGAATATTATAAAATTTGATTTTGATAAAATCAGCACCATAACCATTATACCTCTAAAACACGTACCGACATCTAAATTGTACGGGGTTCTCTTCACAACATCTGTCAAAAATTCAAACCAAATGATAAGTTCGCAGAGAACAAACAATAAATCTAGTGAACGAATTAAAAAATTCGCCTGAAATCAAAGTGATGCCATATAAAAAAATTAAATCAGTGTTGAATTTTACAAAATTAATAGGAACATTTTCGGAGACGGGACATTTTCATGTAGTGACGTCACGAGCCCAAATAATGGATTTATTTATTTAAAAATAAAAAAAAAACTGTACATTTCTACAAAATTTTAGTAACATTTTCGTAATCTTAGTAAAAAGATGTATCCACATGATTTTTTCCAAGTCGTTATGAAATCCATGCAAGTGGCCTATTCTTCTTCTTTAGCACAATTTATTTAAAGTAATAAAATACAGATAATACACAAGGGTCTATTTTCCCTTTGCTCGGGTGGTCTCCACGACCACACCACACTGACAAATATCCAAGGTCTGCTTTCCCTCGATATCTCTATTGTCAGTTTTTTACAATACTGACCTGTAGGAACAACATATACCTCCCAGCTTCAGATATTACACGACTCACTGCAGGTACCCATCTACCTCTCAGCTCGAGTTCAACTTCATAACTGAAGGTACACCTCAGGTACCTTCCAGTTCCACTGTAACAACAAGACTAACTCTCTGTTCCAAACGTCACCACATTTAAAGAAAAATATACAAATACAAGTTACATTAAATGGTGGGAACAGTACATTTTAGCGGCTTCGACAACTAGATATTAAAATCTAGCAATAATACACTTGCCCAAAAGTCGGCCGAAAAAGGGCCACCATAAAAAAACATATAAAATACTTAAAGACAGACAAATATTGCAAATTTTACTATTATAAAAGTTCCTCTTAGGTTAGGTCATAAAAGGCCGACAGCAAATTTGGTTCTATTTGAGGGTCCCATTTGAAATGTACAAATTCCTATTTAAAAATAAAACAATTTAAATAATAACACTTTCTTCCAAATCTTTGTAAAGTAATGCATTTATATAATACCAGGCAGTGGAGGTTATCCACCTCTTACCCGCCCTGGTATAAGTAACTGATGGTTACTCCTTCAAGGCTCTCGCAAGATTCTAATTTTTTTTGTTAAACGAAGCTACATTTATTTATTTTGAACGAATCTAGACCTCCAGTGTCCATGCATACGTTGTTAGTAAGCAGTATGCAAGTGCTTAACAGGAAAAACAAAATGCAAAAAAATAGGTTAGTAAGACAAAGATAAATTAAACAGGGCAAAAGAAAAACTCATTCATGAGGCTCCATGAGACGGCATTGCATCTGTAAAAACCTGCAAGCACCTGCATAAAATAGAGAACATAAGAAATACAATAAATCTTAAATCAATTGGCAAGTACCAACAATAAATGTGAATGGCTTTCGGTCTGACCATAAACTATAATACCAGGCAGAATACATATTGTTTCTCAAGGTTGGGCCCTTACTTGAAGAAACTGTGGAGAAATCGAACACTCTCCGTATCGCCCTGGTGAAAGACCGTCATTCGTATACGTACCGCTGCCACGGGAACCATTTATTGGATAACCAACACTTCTGCCCGGGTTCATGAGGTGAGGTTTGTCCAGGTCTTGGCGGCGGATGCGTCTGCCCATCAGCTGCGTGGAAGGCTGAATCAGGAGAGAATGATTAAGAGAGTCCCTTTGATTTCTCCAGCCGTCTCGGAACATCGCCTAGTACGGCAGTGGGAGGTATGGGTTCATACGTCCGTCATTCCGAACACACTAGCCCACAGATTCCAACCACCCCTAATATCCTTTTCCTTTCCAGAACTTCCTCTCCTTCCTTTTCCAAAAAGAACCTCCACACAGCATCCCCAAAGATGACATAGGCCCTGAGGAGAACTATTTTCTTCAGGGCCTCCTGTGTGGTGCTAATGTAAAAAAAAAAAACATTTTTTAAATGGCTTTAGCCTGCACAACTGACATATAAAATAAGAGGAAAATAATTTCTCTCCACATTCTGTTTTGAAAAATCTGTGCAAAACCCGGCAACGCCAGGGCTCCAGCTCGTTTAATATCAGGTAAGTATGTTTCTGTATCCATTTGTAAATAGTGAAATCAGTTAGAACCTAAGCATTCCTAATAAATTGTACAGCGCCCTTGAGGTGATTTTTCACAAAAACGGCGCTTTATAAATTATCCAATTATTATTATTATTATTAAAGGAAACGGTCACAGAAGGGTTAACATTTTATTAGTCTAATGTAAATAATAAAAAAGAAAATAACGGTGTAATCATAGTTATAATAATTATGACCTTTGTGGAAAACAAGATCAGCGAATTAAATCCAAAGTACAAGAAAACATAACATGTTTTTTAAATGATATCTTAATCCAAACCGCATTTGCATCCGGCAAAATATGATAGCGGGAATAAAAACACATGATATTTATTTCAACACGATTAATAACAAGTAGGTAGGGTAGAGTGGAGACGATTGAAACAGGTTATGATTGAAACATCTCAATTTACTCGACAACTATAATACCTAAGAGTGTGATACAACACTCGAAACTCCGTCAGGTCTGTTGGGACATTTCTACAAAAGCGCACTAGCCGGCGAGTGACTCAATCGTGCATAGGGGACATTATTGGATTTCGCACTTAAAAGTAAATATTTAAGACATTTTTGTTTATCTTATAACTCATTTTACTCTCGCAGTTTGACGAAATGTTTTATTACATTCTCTTTTTTACCTATTTCAGAATTTTTATAATGAATTTGCGTGGCGTTAATTTCTATTTAAAAGGCTTATTTTTGGCTTTGAAGCAAAAAATGCAGCGTGGGGATATTTGAAACAACTTGTATGGGGATGATTGCAACGTTTCAATCATAACCATGTTTCAATCGTCCACACTGAGAGAAAATTTAAAAGTTATAATAGAAAAAGGTCTGAAATTCAAATCATTAAGTCTTCCCACTAGATGTAATTCTGTGATCTTGAAAGTGGATGATGAAGTCGATCTCATACGACCACATTCGACATCAAACGCCCTCCCGTGATTTATTGATTTTTTTTACATTCATAACTAAAAAAAAATCTATGTTAATAGAATACATTGTTTTATCAATTATGTAAGTACAAAAGTTAGCAACAGAGAAAAAAATATACACATGAACAGTAGGTAATATTTAAATATTACCTAGAGATTTATAGATACGATTTTTAGAGATTTATAGTTATAAGTTTAGGTTACACGTAACCGGCCTCACTGGGCCTGCTTTGAGGCAGTCATTTGGTTAGTTCTTTGTAATTACCTAAGAACATACCCATACTTGTTTTAAAGGATATTCACTCAATAGGTTGGTTGCTTTAATAATTTTGTATTCGGGTGAGTGCACTGGTAAAGGCCCTATACTTTCTTAATTTTTTTAAAAATAATTAACCTCATTGAATCATTTGTGATGGGTAGGTACCTACTCTTGCAATTGCTTAAATTCTGTATTTCTGACACGATTTTGGTTAAATTTTTTTCCAGGTGCACTGGAATCCGACGACAAAAATATGAAAAAAAAAATCCTTCACATTGATAAAAAAAAGTGCTTTGTAGTCTCCCCACTATTGTCTACTTTAGTTTTCTGTATGTTTCACTTCTACCGCATGTGAATTGCACATTCAGCTTTTTCTTTTCTTTTAATAGATACTATTTAATTGTTTAATGGATGTTAATGCCCCTTAACCAAATATTTAAAGTATTTTGTTCTAAAATATTGCGATATTTTATATAATGATGTCACATCGCAAACCACAAATTCAATTAATTTCTATTTTTTCGACTTCTTAAAGTTGCTGAATTTTACACAGAAAAAATGCTCTCAAGTCAGGGGTTAATTCAACATTGTTATGATTGAAACAGTGTGATGGTTGAAACAAGCACTTTTGAATGAAAGCGAAAAACTTATTTTTAATACCGTTCTATTCTGCTCCAGGATAATATCGCAGTAAAACTATGTTGAATATGCCAAATACTCATAGTTAGTATAACTAAAAGCACTTAAGTACAAAAAATGTATTTAATCCATTGGCCACAAACCACGGCAGCCTGCCGGGTATTTGACTCGGGTATTTGACCACAAACCCCGGTGCGCTGACGGGCTAGAGTAGGTGCGCCAAAAAACGGTAAACGAGCTGGACAATGACATTTTTGAAAATAAAATTTAAATGCCGATCGCTCAATAGCTAATTTATCATTCATTTCGTAGAATTGGAAATAATATGTTTCTTATGTTTTCTCCCTTAAATTTGTGTTCCAAATTTTTTAAGCAGCCAGCCGCCATTTAATTTCTTCAAAATTGCGAGTGGTTTTAGGCTTTTGTTAGTGATCCTGAACGTCCCTGATTGCTTTAGGGACTATCATACCAAATTATTTTATTAGTTGTTAGTATACATGTATGTAAAAAACAAAAATTATTAATGTTCGATTTATGAATATTATGTTTTTTTGTAACTTTATTATGAAAAATGTGAAAAAAAATTACGAAAAAAGAGAAGGTTGTATTTGTATCCTTATTTAAACATATTTTCTTTAATTACATTTTTTTAATATTTTTCTTTACCTTAATCCAATATGTAAACAAATTTAAAGAAATTTATTCATTTAAATCCATGGTTCAAAAGTTAGAATACATTTAGTACACCAATGCAGGTTTTCAATTTTCGTACAAAATTTATTCAGTGGTGAAGGCCAATTTTTTTTTATTTTTTTTTTTTTTATTGTCATGTATATTATCGAGGCTTCTGACTCACACAATGTTGTCATTTTTTGCCTCATCTGTTTTTAAATTATAATATTATCATTATAATCTCTAATGATCTTTAAAGGGTAGTTAGAGTCCTTTTATATTCATTTCATATAAAAAAATCACTTTCAAATATTTTCCAGTTTACATGATCTAATAAATTTCATTATTCTCGATATGGCATGAAACTCGGTTGAGGCTATTAAATTCTGAACTTCCGATGAGTTCGAGGTCATTAGTATTGTAACTCTCTGTCTTTCATATTTAATGCACTTTGATAATGTGTGCTCGACATCTTCAATTTGTTCACATATCGAGCACATTGGAGAATCAGAGAGGCCTATCAAACACAATATTCTTCCCATTAGTGCATGTCCGGATCTTAATCTAAAAATGATTCTCATTTCCGATCTTTTCAGATTAACCTCAGTGAACCAAGGCCAATTTTTAAGTCCATTAATTCTGTGGCCAATGGGTTAAAGTTTTTTCATTTCAAAGCAATTTAAGTTCATGGTTTTTAAAATACTTGCGATAAGTTTAATCAGTATTCATGATCTCATTGAGTACTGTTATAATAAAGAAAATGTTAAACATTGATTAAAATTACTCCAATTATTCCAAAGATATTTAGAGTGTTTCAATTGTCTCCACATACTGTTTCAATCGTCCACACTATGGGGATAATTGAAACAGATTTCCCCATCGTCTTTAAGTGGTTATTGTAGCTTACCTGTACGAGTTGTAACCATCCAATAAATTTAATTTGATAACTAGATAGACCATAGAACATCTAGTATAAACATCTTATCCATACATACGAAAGAAATATTAGCACACATAGTTAAAGTAAAAGTGTTTCAACCATCCCCACTCTACCCTACCTATCTTGAAAAACATCTACCACACTTATTCCAGTATATTCGAAGACGAACATTATTATTTTCTAACTAACTTACTAACCATCACGCCTTATCGCGCAGGGGAAAGCAGAGAGGACGGACCGCCAAACTACTCGGTCTTGGCACACACTCTTTGCCTCATTCACATTCATACATCGTCTCACACATGCTCTTCTATTATTCTGATTCACTTGATCATGCCATGTCTTCCTTGGGTGTCCCCATAGACATATGAATATTACTAGACCAGAACATAAAGGTGAGGGGGAGAAACCAACTACAGTGGGGCGCAGAGCAGGAATATGAATTTGGTGATATGTGATTCGTCAATAACTCAATCTGAGAGTATATGGGCATCTCGCATTATAATATCACCGTTTAGTTCTTAAAAGTAAACTCTGCTTTTGAATTAATAGACCTTTTTACATGGGAGCGCGAATTACTCGCCACGTAATAAACAAATTTGCGAATTCCAAATACGGCAAAGTAAAGTTCGCCTATTTTCATAGTCCAATATTTTCTTGCCGTATTTAGTTAAGACACTTTTACAAATGTTTCATAATTTACTTACCCCACTAAACAGCGACGAGCACACGCCATGTATCTCGAGTGATAAGTGTGTGTTACAAAAACGACCATCTTATGTTATCTGAATAAGCTTAAAATAAATTAAAATAATCAAATCAAATCAAAAAATATTTATTGTAAAATAAAAATTACAATAGGTGTAGCTTATGGGTAGACCCCATTTCTTCCAGCTAACCACATTTATTTAATTACAATGTTTATATAATATTATTTGTTTTATTATAATTACAATGTTTATTCAGATAAAATAACAATATACCAATGAAAAAATAAAAAAAATACAAATATATATACCAATAAAAATAGGTGTTTCATTTACGTGAGGTATTCACTCAACGTGTAATGACATTTATTAACAAGGAAAGTGTTTAGTGACGATTTGAATTTGTGTGTATCTTGTATTTGTTTAATGTTATGTGGAAGGTTGTTATATACTTTAATGGCCATGTAGTATGGTCCTTTTTGGAATATTGTTTTGTTTGCTTTTGGTAGCCCCGGATCTAATGGGGGGCAAGCCGGGGCCCATGCCCCGGGCGGCAAGTTCAGAGGGCGGCCAAACTCAACTTTGACCACGGAATAAATAATAGTACAAGTAGAGAAATTTCACGGCCATATTAACTCGACTGATACCCAGAGCCCTGAGTGAGACGTGCTGCACGAACATTTATTATTCGCGAGGCGCGTAGGCATAGTTCAAAATACGCACCCGACCCGCTCGCCCACAGGAACCACAGATCGCGGCAGCACGCGTCTGCTCTGGTTACCGTGCGTGCGAAAGAGATGAAGCTATATTCGAAAACTCCCTCGTCGATCTCTCTCCACGACAGTGTTTTGTTTTCAAAATGTGTCAAAAGTGTGTTGTTTATTTTTACTCTTTAGTACTTGTTGATCAACCGAAGGTACAATACTGATGTCATTAGTGTCGCATCAATAAATCTATCACAGTTCATCGATCGCTTTTCTGGGTAAGTATTTTATATAACTATCTTATGCTTTTTAAGTTACTACATTTATTTTTTAAACTCAATTTAATTTTAAAGTCAATTCGTCATTATTCAAACTTACTTAAAATTTTTACGTCGTTATGCGTGTCATGATTTGTTTATTACACGATGGCAGCCATCATATGACTGAGAAGTAAAACAGCCTTTTTATTTCAGCTTTTATTTAAATACAATGCAATGTAGCAGTTTAAAACGAATAAGCAGCCAGCAAGATAAATTTCAGTTGTGATTTCATCTGCTGAAGCATTTTGATGGAAACCATTCTCGTGTTCAAGGTGCAGTTTTAAAATTCTGGTTGCAGACTATATGCAGCCAGAATTTAAGGAAAACCATTTGCATGTTCTGGGTGTAGCTATAATTAAATTTCTTAATTAGTTACAGTAAAACCAGTTCTTTGATTCGAATACGATACTGTTTTTACAAAATAAGTCTTTTTTATGTACTTCTATGGACAATTTTTAATAGAAATGTGAAGTTTGATTCAAAATGGATCTTCTACTTTTTGTTTTAGGGTTGTCACTAGAACAATAACAGAGTTATAATGATCTCTGTGGGAACACAAGCGTTAGCGTGAAAACACGCTTATTGTACTTGAATGCTATTGTTATATTGTCGTGTAAACACACTTACGGGTCGGAGTGGTTGACGGGTAAAACATTTCACTTCAGTCAATAACTGCTTTTAATATTTAACACACTTTTACGTTACGATGACGCACACAAGGCCGAATAACCAATTTACGACGCCATAAATGTTTTTATTTGAAATTCTGATCAGAAATGCGTATGAGAAGATTACCTAAGAAAATCTTTCAAAAAATACCTTATTAGGGTTAGTGACCGGCCAACTCAGAATGAAACCAACTCAGAAGCACCTCAGATCATTAAGAGTGATGATAAAAAAATATAAAAGAATTGATTAAATAGGTTAGGTTAGGTTAGGGTTACCGGCTATTTTAAAATTATTATTTAATAGCTTTTAATGACCTTTCTGAGGTGGTTCTGAGTTGGTTTCATTCTGAGTTGGCATGGAACCATTAGGGTTAGTTGGGGCCAGGTGGTCGTAGGGTTCTTTACTTTAATTTTTATAAGAAAAAACTCTCTTTTTATAACTTTTGAAGGTTATTCCCATCAATGTAATATATCATTGAAGAAGAACATAACACTCATAACCTAAACGAAAATATGAAAGAGAACAAGACATAGAAAAAGATAATGGTCGCAACTGGGACTCGAACAGGGATGTTCTGCCCAAAAAAAATATTTCCCTAGATTTCGAGGTGAAATTTCCCTAGAATTTCCCTAGATTTCGGGGGTACCATCTTGGCAACTCAAAACTACTTTGAAATAAAGTACTTGTAATGTGGTATTCCTTTTATTTACATAATATGTTTATTAATTGGAAAGATATTGGAACTTACTAGATGTAGGTACTTATAATACTGTGCTTTTCCAAATAAAATACTTTTCGTTAAATTGAATAATAATTTCAAAGTTATACACTTACCGCCGTATTACAAACGGAGTTCCAAATAAAAATCAACAATAATATATAAAACTGTAAGAACTCAACACAAGCATCTTAAAAACGAAATAAAACTGTCAATAACCGCGAACAAGCCGAGAATGTTTAAACTTTTGATAGTATCGTGGTGATAAACTTCTGAACGTTGACGGGCGTGACGTCACGATTCGCTCAACCAATCATGGGCCGTTTACTGTTGTAGGCCGTCAGGCCTATTTTGAAATCAATAATTATGAATGAAAATATTCAAATTAAACTTTTTTAATGCGATACTCGTAATCAGAAAAATAATCTTTAAATCTACCACATGTTTTTAGCGGTATTCCTAGTTTGTGAAAATACCCTATTGCCTTGTCTTTGGCTTACCACCTTTGAGATTTCTTTTGAGACAACCACAGATCTATATATGGTAAATTTTCGGGATTGGTGGCCACGGCTATTACGAATAATTTTTAGAAAAAAACTTTAGATTCGCTTAAATCACTATAAAAGGAAACTTTAGATTCGCTTAAATCACTATAAAAGGAAATCACGGCTGGCGGAAAATAATGCATTTTAATTTTCAATGTCGTTAACTAAAATTACTTCGCGAACCGAAACTATGACAGCCCACCCGCCATTTTTCGCTGTCGAAATACGTTTTTGAATTGATTGTTTGGCTACGCAGGGTTTGTGTAGCGGGCTTGTGTATGTTATCTTTGCTTTAAAAAACAGCCTACGTTTTTGAATGGTTTGTTTGGCTACGCAGGGTTTGTGTAGCGGGCTTGTGTATGTGACAAATGGCGGCAGGTGTCGTAGTTCGGAAGTGAAATTTTATTTAACGACATTGAAAATTAAAATGCATTATTTTCCGCCAGCCGTGATACAATAAGTTTCTTTTAATAGTGATTAAGGCAAATCTAAAGTTTTTTTCTAAAAATTATTCGTAATAGCCGTGGCCACCAATCCCGAAAAATGACCCTATATATTATATATAATGTCATTGGAATGGCTTTCCAGCCAGTTTCCAGTAAGGAACATTGATACGAACTAAACTAGTTATTCAATTCTCTTTGCGTGAAAACTATATTGACGGGACGAATACGATTTCCGTGGTGCCGCAATTGTATTCAGGTAGAACAGCCCAAAACGAGACTAAAATGAAGAATACAATTTTTTGATATCTCGCTTAGTTTTCGAGATATCGCGTGTCAAATCGCGGTGCCACGGAAATCGTACTCTCCCCGTATTGACCATCACTTACAGGGTTTTTCATCAGTGAGAGAAAATTCTGTCGATGTCTTCTCAAGGCAGCTTCAAAGGGGGCATAAGAACCCGTTGTGGGCCTTCCGACATACTGATTTACAATGGTAACCAATTCCTTATATGGCGTCCACATATCCTCACTTTGGGTACCTGTAATCATTCAAAATAACGCAATCAAATACAACTCAAAAAGTCCACCATTCTGCACAGCGTATCCTTTTTAGAATACTCGTAATTTAGCCGGCTTCAACTTGTATTGAAGTAATGAACATTTCGCCGGTTATGGATGTAAATAACCTAAAAACAAACTTAATGTAACAAGAATTTCGCGATGAATTACCGTCAATCAAATTCATGTCGGTGTTTCTTTTAATTCCCCGGGTCTTTTTGACGAAGGTGTTGAGCTTATTAAAGAATTACAAATAAACATAAAAAGGCGCTATTCAACTGTCAAACATGCCCATGGCGCGTTTTGAAACCAGTGTTGCCAGCCTACTTTGTAATAAAGTAATGTTGGCTGTTGGAATATATAATATCTTTTTTGACATCGTGAGGTACCTACTTCTACAAATATAACAAATGTTATTTTTTTTAATAAATGTAATAAGTTTAGTGCCACATACAGACCTAAAGCTAAGTTTACACGAAGCCAGTGCTCTGCCGCCAGTCCTACAGACAAGCCAGCGCTGGCCAGGCCCGTGTTGTTTAGACGAGGCCAGTCATTTCTGGATTTTTCTTGTGGTGAGCACACGTTCGAAAAAAAATGAATTCGGGACAAATCCGGATGTTGAAGAAAAAAAGTTTAAAAATATCTCTGCACTATTATTAGAAGAGATACAGTTTGTCAAATAAGAGTAGAAAATATATGAGGGCGCCACTGTTGTTCAAATGGCAATACTAAACACAAAGGGCTAGCGAGACTATCAAGCGGCTTGGCTCAATCACGTAGTTTTTTGTCTATGGCTAGAGTTTTGACCGCATTTTGACCGTCTCCAGAGGTGGCTTGACGCTTGAGTCAAGCGTTGCGCAATAATCTACGTTATTGCGCAATGCTTGAAGCGAATTTATATTTCTTGGGCGTTGACAACAAATCATAGACAAATAAGTACCTGAGTGGTGATTTTAGATATTACGTATCACGTAAAACGTTTATAAAAAATAGATTAAATTATTACAAAATAGGTAGTAATTGTTTTTGTGTTTAATTTGTAGAAATCCATCTGATTTTTCTTTTAAATTTATGTAAATATAATTTAATAATGTTATTACGTTAATGTTATATTAAAATATTAATAAATAACATTTATTATAACATAACAAATAATTATTTTTCTTTACTAGATTCCATCTCGCACAAAAATCACTTTCAACTAGCGAAAATGACAGGAAACCATAGACAAAGGAGTAATATGTTCAAATGCCTCCCGAGAGAAATATCGTCTAGGCATAGACTAAGGCTTGGCTCAACGGCTTGAAGCGCGCATCAAGCTGTTGAGGCAAGCATTCATAGACAATAACGGAAAATAAATTTACGTGCTGGCCGTCAAGCCGCTTGATAGTCTACAAGCGTTCTGGCAAGCATTTGTCTATGCCTAGATGTGATTTACGATAGTTTGTTTGGTTTATTTATGGTTGAGAGTGAATTTTGTGCGGCTGAAATAAAATGGAATATAACGGAGACAAAGCATTTTTAGCTCTTGGGTTATCTTTGTATTTTAATAAAAATAAACGAATTTGGTGTCAAGAATGGTACAATTTGTGATCCCGCTTTACTCATAAGCATTTACAAAGCGTATTACATGCACGGCACCAAATGATTACATACACGCATTTTTTTTCAAAATAGATGAAGCATTGTTGTATATTTCCGATGATATTATGAATAAATGTCATAATTAATATTTGAATATAACATTAATTTATAAAGTTAATAAAGGTAAATTATTTATTCCCTGTTTGTCAGATGTTCACAAGACCTAAACAATATTTTAAATCAGTCAAAGCAGTTACATCATTAACAATAAGAAAACAAAAAAAAATACTTGCAGAACTGAATAATAACATTAATAGCAGTTACAATATTATTAAACAATGAGAGAAAAAAATACTTGCAGAACTTAATAATAAATAATACTAGCTGGTACCCGGCATGCGTTGCAATGCCATTCAAAGAAATAAATTAATTCGCCCTGCATGTCCTTTCCCGTGCGTCCCCGTTGACCTCCCGAGTCCCTTTCCGAGAATACTGCACAATAGTCCCAACTGCTCCCGTCTGGAGCCAGTGAGACTATGGTATCCCCGATCGGGGTATGTTAATAATAATAATAATAATGATTTATTGTCTTCATTTCTTAATAACAAATAGAGATAATGATATCCTCACTGGGATCTCCCGTGCTGAGGATTTCATTTACATATTATAATTTAATTATAAGAATAATATGAATTTGACATAACATATATCATGTATTTTTTTTTTAATAATTATAAAGTAAATAAGAAAGTGTTTTTTTTATAATTCAGTTCACTAGATTCGGTTTTAGTCTGTATTTGATTTCAGTATATTTTCTATTTCTGATCTCCCTAGATTTAGTATCCAGCTTTTTATTTGAAATTTAAATGTTATATTGTTGAGGTTTTTGAGTGAGAGTGGTATTTTATTGTAGAGTTTAATGCCATAATATAAGAAGCTTTTTTGCCCAAATGTTGTGTTAGCAGTTACTTGTTGGATATGTTTTTGACCATGAGATCTAGTGTTTCTAATGTACGTGTCAGTTGTTATTTCTTGGGTTTTGTACTTATGAATGTAAATTAGTATAGTTTTAGAATATAGTTGTTTAATTGACATGATGTTAAGATTGTTAAAGATTTCGTCAGTGCTAGTTCTTACAGGAACTTTCAGTATAATTTTCATTATGGCTTTTTGAGTTTTAATTAGTGGATTTAGTATGTTTTTATTTGCACTGCCCCATCCGATAATACCGTATTCTAACAGTGATTGGCAGAGAGCCATGTAAATCTTGATTAAGTCTTTTTTAATGAGGACATTCCTGATAGATTTGAAAAAATAACTTAGTTTTTTAATTTTATTATTTAAATAGGTAATGTGTTCGGTCCATTTTCAGTTTTGGTCAATTTTTAGACCCAGATACGTTATATGGTCAACGTTTTCTAATGAGGGACAATTACAATTCTCATTTAAGTGATGCGGGCTATGAATTTTCAATTTCAGGTTTTCTTCAGAATTTTTCTTATTTTTTATTTTGAAAGTGATGAATTTGGTTTTATTAGCATTAAGTGTAAGTGAATGGTAGTCTAGCCATTTTTTAATCCTATTAAGTGTGTCTTCTGCTTTCTTAAATGTTTCTGTCCAATTATTCCCATTTATTAGGAGGCTGAAGGTAGTGGGGTGGGGAACAAGGGCGGATCCAGGGGGGGGGGGGGGGTCATGGGGGTCATGACCTCCCCCTGGGCTGGGTCCAGGACCTAGGTGGACCTACTTTTTACTTGTATCTATTATTATCAAAATTAAATTATAACTTCTTGTGACTTGAACACGACAATGTGACCCCCCCTGGCGCTATGTGACCCCCCCCTGGCGCCAAAGCTGGATCCGCCCTTGGTGGGGAAGGAGATAAGAAAGAGGAAGGTGGGGAAGTACCTGGCTATTTAGATCTGGTCACCAATCACGGCTTATGCCATTTCAAGCAACGTTTCAATTCTGAATGGTGGTCTACCAGGGCGATACTTAGAGTATCTTCCAATCTGGAATGTGCCGCAAATATACTTTATATTATTTTGAAGAAAAAAAGTGTGAAATAACACAAATTAATCAAATAAAATTTATATATTCTATCCCCCGACCTTCGGTTTACGAGTCAAGAGCCTTACTTACGTCAATTTTTCTTTCCGTAAGATCTTTCCACAAAGTATCGGAAGACTTAAAAAAAATCTTTCATTTCCTTCCCCTCCCTCCAATTTTCTTACTTTTTTCTTTCCGGAAGAACCTTCTACAAAGTATTAGAAAACTTAAAAAAAAGATGAATGAAATAGGTAAAGTGGTTCTGAAGTTATAGCGTGACCAAGGGAAACAGGGATTCATTTGTAGAAATCCATCTGATTTTTCTACAAATTAAACACAAAAACAATAATTAAAAACGTACTAAGTAGTAAACACAAAAACAATTAATTCTAATTTTATATAAATTTTATCTAATTTATAGAATTGTTTCATAAAAAAATGTAACAAATTTTGAAAAAAATCTGTTCTTTTATGTCGAAGAACGCTAACTATTAATGTACATGGGGTCCTATTTTATGATTCTGCGATTGTTTCGAAAATGCAATTAATTTCAAGAAATGGCCAAGATCACTTTAATGAGTGATAGCCAAATAAATAATTAAAAAAAATATATCAATTCGCATCAAGCTCGCCGCCAGCACGTAGATTTTTGAAGCTTCCTTCAAGCGTCCTCGGTAGACTGTCAAAATGCTTGGCTCAAACGAAAACTACGCGCAGTGTTGCCAGCTTAACAAAAAAACTACGTGCTTGAAAGAAATGCTATTGATAGTGTCGGAATCTCTTAACTCATGGTGTTAAAGTGTGTAACCTACATTTTTATAAAAAATTAAAAAGCCATAATAGTGGAAAAAATATTTTTTCATTGCAGTATAGATACCCGCCGATCTCAAAATTAGAATTGCGTATAGGTATATTATTATTATACCTTTGCAATTTTGTGTTAACATAATGAAGAATAACTATAATGTAATAAAATATAAAGCACAGTTTAGAAATTGATCACATTTATTTAATACTAGATAAAGTACCTAGCGTTGCCTGGGCTTTAGATCATGTCTCTAATTTTAGATCTGAATATATTTAACTCATTCAGATCTAAAACTAGTGTAACTAAACTCACCATTAGTGATTCCTCCTTTCTATCTATTGTTAAATTCAAATTTTTGTTAAATTAAATTAAAGCAAATCGCTTTATAAATCACCTTAATGTTTTTTTAAATGTGGTTTACTGTATTCTATACATTCAGTGTCATTGCACTTCAAAAAAATATTTGACAGTTAAATTAGTGTTGCCAGTCTACAAATTTAGTAGTTCAAGTTTATATCGAACGTGTTATTTCATATCATGCATTTTTATCGAAGAGGAAATATTCTTCATTTGAACGGCGCGTCCCCGAAATATTGATTTCTCAACACTTTAATATGAGGTGATTCATGCTCCCAAAAATATAAATTATTTTGTTGCACAACGTGAAATTACAACCTGAGATGACTCACGCGGAAATAGAAATTATTGCATGAATTTAAAATATTGTGAAACCGACTGACCTGCCACTATAAAAGGTCTGCGAAGAAAGCAGTTGGCATTCAGTCTTCACCATCAGCGATCAGAATAACATCTCTACAAAGTTACTACCTGAAGATCCTCGACATCGAAACGCTGCTCAATTCAAGACATCAGTCTCGCCGTGGCCGTCACCCTTTCGAAGCTACAAGACGCAACTCTTTCACCTCAAGCACCCGATGGGGTAATACCTACAAAACGCTGACGCCTGAGCCCTGACCATCTTGCTCCGGGCTGCTAGCCCAGGGCCCCCTTGCATCGAGCCTTGCATATCTCTGCCCTGAAGACAACGCCGAAGCCCCGGCCATCCTTTGACTCCTTTGAACTTGCTGATTCTTACCAAGCCCTTGAAGTTGCTGCACTACCTCTGACCATCTTGCTCCAGGCTGCTAGCCTGGGGCCCCCTTTTGCATCGAGCCTTGCATCTCTCTGCCCTGAAGACAACGCCGAAACCCCGGCCATCCTTGGACTCCTTTGAACTTGCTGATTCTTACCAAGCCCTTGAAGTTGCTGCGCTACCCTTGACCATCTGGCTCCGGGCTGCTAGCCCGGGGCCCCCTTGCACCAAGCCTTGCATCTCTCTGCCCTGATGATAACGCCTAAGCCCCACGGTCATCCTTGGGCTCCTTTGAACGCAGACCTACCTGATCATGACGCCACGTGCACATAGGCGGATACAGGGGGGGGGGGGGGGGGCCCAGGGGGCGCGCCCTCCCCCCCTTGGTCACTCTAAATACAAGAAAAACTTTCTTCAATCATTCGCTCTACATGTCTAAACCATCTAAGCGTCCCTTTCTTAATCTTACTTATTACGCTTGTATCAGCCTTGCATTCATTTCATATTTTTCTCACACTATCATACATGGCTTTCTATAGCCTTTAGTCCTTCCTCTGCCAATTTCATGCTTCACTGCCATACATCAGGGTTGGTTTACCAGCACTCCATTGTGGACTGCTAGCTTCGCTAGTTTCTGTCCCAGAAAAACCTCTTGTACCCTCACCCAACCAGGCAAATAGGAAACGTGTTAGAGAGGGGGACTCCTTACTTACGGAAGAAAATGATCTAACAGAGGTCAACGCTGAAACTTTAGACCCAATATGGGATCAGATGATGATTATTTCGCAGACTATCTCTGATGGAAAAAATAAATTAAATAAAGAGGCCAGAGCCACAGTTACGAGATCTTTAGATGAAATTAAAAAAAGTTTGCTAAACTTTGTAATTTCTCACGCAGCGGCGACTTCGAGAGCGCAAACACTGTCTGCGGTCTTAGCTTCACAAAAGAGCATAACGACGAAATTGGATAAAATAATTATGCTAAATAATCTGGAACCAACGAAGCCCTCTGAACAGATTCCTATTGCAAGAAAATCCTATGCTGGCGTTGCCTCGGGGACTCCTGCCTCCAAAACCATTACTATGAATGGTTACGAACGTCCATTACCAGCACTTCAACCGACCTTGCTCTTTTACCCAACCCAACCCGAGGGAAAGATATCTGAAGAGCTGCAAAAAAACCTGACCTCGATTCTAGACCCCAAGAAGGACGGTTTTCAAGTGGTGAAAACCCGCAAAATTAGAGGCGCAGGTATTGCCTTGCAGACCACCTCACCCAACGGCCTGTCCAATATCAAAAAAGTAGCAGATAAATTAACGGCTAAAGGTATAAAAATGGTCGCTCCTCAAGGTAGGTTACCAAAGATAGTAATCTATGATGTACCCAAGGGAGAACCAGAGTCCGACATACCCCTCTTCAGTGAGATATATGATAACAACATATTAGGTAAGTGTAATCTCACAAAAGAAGACCACCTCCGTACGATGAGAAGAGTCTCTTTGTTTGGAAAAAGAGATAGCGGCACCATGAATATGGTTATTACCTGCCATCCGGAGGCCAGAAAGATTCTCATTGACAGCGGTCTGTGTTTTCTTGGATGGATTGCGTGTAGAGCTCGCGATTACCTCGGGGCTACGCGCTGCTTTAAATGCCATCAATATGGCCATATATCAAAAGCCTGTACCCAGGAAGTCATAACCTGCCGACACTGTGCCGCAGCCGGCCACGATTACCAAGATTGCCCCAAGAAAACACAGGCTGCTGTCTGTGCTACGTGCACCAGGTTCAAGAAACCGGCTGACCACTCCACGGGTGACAGGTTGTGCCCAGCCCAGAAAGCAGCCATAGAAAATCAGGTCCGAATGACTGATTATGGATATTAATAAATTTCTCACCATAGGGCAGATCAACCTGCAGAGGTCACGGGCGGCCACGATCGAGGCGCTGCGGGTCATGTCTGACCTGAAAATTGACATCTTGCTAATTCAGGAGCAATACACTAGGCTAGGTAAGACACCAGTTAACTTTCCGGGTGCGGTACTCGAAATCGGCACCTCGCCGGGGGCGGGTGTTCTGGTCAATACTTCATTGATCAGCCCCCTCCTTCTAGCGGGATTGTCGAACGAATACCAAACCTGTGTATCAATTAAATTTGGGACAACTGAGATCGTTTTGATCTCAGTTTACTTTAAATATTGTAATCCAGTAGGACCACATATCTTGAGTCTGACGCGCGCCTTAAACGCGCTTAAAGGACGTAACATAGTTATCGGAGGAGACTTTAACGCTCGCTCACCACTGTGGTTCGATTCTTGTAATTATAGGACGGAGCGCTCAGACGCCGTCGAAGACCTCATTGCGGCGCAAGGTCTATCAATAATAAATGAACAAAGTATCTATACCACTTTCTCGAACACTTCTGGTGAGAGCAACATTGATTTAACTCTTTGCTCTGGATCTGTTGCGACCAAGATATCAAAGTGGACAGTTCATGAAAGCGCAATTGCCTCTGATCACAGGCTAATAACTTTTACGGTAGGTGTCAAAAAGACGGAAGCTCCAAGATCCTCCTGGAACTTCAAAACCTCCCGGGCGAATTGGGATAACTTTGGGGATGCTCTACGTGATACTTTAAGGGGATTTCACGACGTAGCAGCTAGAGATCCAGATAATTTGGGGAATTTTTATCAAACCCAAAGACGGTTATCAGGACGCCGTGGTGGTCGAGTGAGCTGACTTCGCTGAAAGGGGCCTATAAGAGAGCCTATCGAGCCCTGAGCGTGTCCAGACGCGGCGAGTGTACGCAGGAGGAGACACACGCCCTTCAGTCACGACTCAGTGGCTCCCGTAAAGCCTTCAAACAGGCCGTCCTCTCAGCAAAACGAGCTGCATGGCATAATTGGGTACAAGAAGTGGGCAACGCCAACCCGTGGGATATCCACAGCGCCATTGATAAAACGGGAAAAGGCTCTGACCGGTATTTGACTAGCGTAATAACCGAAAAGGACGGAATGAACGTTGAAAGTGTGGACGTGGCATCCACTCTCAATACACTTCTGGGCAAGTTAGTTCCTGTAGATTCAGTAATTGGGGAAAGCGACCACCACAAACAGATTAGAAATCTGTCACGGCTCCCACCGAGAAACCTCGCCCAGGAGGTTAGGATGACACCAGTAACTAAAATGGAAATCGAGCTAATAATCAAGGGTTTGGGTCTTAAGAAGGCACCAGGGCATGATAGGCTCAATGGAATAATAGCGAAGCAAGTATGGATCCACGCCAAGGAGGAGCTCTTCCAGGTGATGGATACATGCATGAGAAGAGGAACTTTCCCTTCTGAATGGAAAAGGGGCGTGCTTAGGATTATACCGAAGGGGAACGATAAACCAAGGTCGGACGTGAAAGCGTACCGTCCAATCACCCTGTTACCTGTCCTGGGGAAGATCCTGGAGAAACTGATTAGGCAGCGTTTACGTCAAACCTTATCCCCACCCTGCGAGCGGCAGTTTGGTTTTGTCCCCGGTATGTCCACTGAGCACGCCATCACGTATGCGCTTGACTGGGTGAAGGCTTGCCAAAAGAGGTACGTAATAGGAATCTTCCTCGATATCACTGGTGCCTTCGATCATGCGTGGTGGCCGATGATACTTGTCAAGCTCAAAAATAGAAAATGTCCACAAAATCTGTTCAAGATTTGCGCTGATTACCTCTGCGACAGAACGGTCATCCTTTCTTTTGGAGACTACCTGATTGAACGAATAGTTAACATGGGTTGTCCTCAGGGTTCAATCCTTGGACCTGAGTTTTGGAACATTTTGTTTGACGATTCCTCCAGGCTGCCCTTGCCTGAAGGATGTATCTCGGTGGATTACGCTGATGACAAATTGTATCTGGTCTCGGGGAACAGCAGAAAGGAAGTTGAGAGTAAAGCTGAAGAGGTTTTAAATGTGACTTTAGAATGGGGAAAGAGAAATCGGCTGACCTTCGCTCCCCACAAGACCATGGGACTCCTGATGAAGGGTAACCTCAATAGAAGTAGAAATCCCACCATCAAAATGGGAGATACCAACATCCGATTCGTTGAGAACACTAAGTACCTAGGCGTCACTTTGGATCGAACGTCCTCATTCTTGACCCATGTTAAAAGCGTATCAAGTAAGGCCCAGGCCCTCTTTTTGAAATTGAGAAGAATCTCTACTGCCGAGTGGGGACTGCGCTCTCCAGCGCTCCGTCTCCTATACAGGGGGGCTTACGTGGCGCAAGTCTCGTATGCGGCCTCTGTGTGGGAGCACCGCCTGGAGAATTCACTCGTACTCTCGGCGCTCAAGAGAGGCCAGCGAGTCCCCTTGCTGGCGCTTTCGGGTGCGTACAGAACAGTCGCTTCGGACGCTTTACCAGTTTTGGCCGGCGTTTTGCCTATCGATCTTGAAATTAGGGAGGTGTTAACAAAGAAGCTTCTAACAAGAGGAAGAACTGCCACCCATCATGGTATTGAGCTAATACCAGGTGGAGCGGTTTCCCTCCCAGGACTTCTTAGAGAGATGCGAGAAAGAACTTTGAGAGAATGGCAGGAACGTTGGGATAGGTCAAATACGGGAAGGTGGACTTTCTCCTTCTTCCCGTCAGTTAAACTCAGAATGGAAGGGGCGTACATCACTAGGGATCATCATGTGACCCAACTTCTGTCCGGTCATGGGGAGTTCAGAGGGAGACTTCATAGTATCTCTCTATCACCCCATTCTAACTGCGCTTGCGGTAATACTGATCAAACAGCCGAGCACATTCTGTGGCACTGCGAGATTTTGACGGATGCCCGAGAGGAAATGCTCGATGGCTTGCAAGTTACTACGAGACCAGCTTGGAACGCGGATCTCGTTTCGAATAAGGTGAACTTTGAGTGTTTGAGGAAATTTACGAAAGTCTGGGTTGAGAGATGGCCTGATCTTAGAGTCGCTGACTAGCTGTAAAATCATGTAGGTGCCAGGTGTATCTGCTCCTGAATCCACGGACATTCTCTTTACTTTATTACATCTACTGCTAGAATTTTATGTTTTATGCTTTATATCTGCATTTTTTTTTGTTATATCATCTCTATCCTAGGTACCTTTATCTTATTCTATTATATACATTTTGTTCCTATTTCTTTTATTTTTGTGTGACTTATCTATTTTTTTTTTGCTTATTTTATTTCTTTTCACATGGTTTTCTTTTAGATTTAACTAAGCTATGCTAGACGGTGTTTAATCGAGATACCTCTGTTTATTATTTTTATAATTTTTCATCATTTTTGTGTAATTTTCTTTTTTTTCCAGCTTCATATTCAAAGAAACACTATTGATTTAACTCACATACTCGACTTAGTTTATTTTTATTTTGTTTTGGTTTCTTTGTTCTCTTTTTCTTTTTAGTCTCAATGCTAATTTGCTTCGCTCAGAAGGCTGAACTGAACTGCATCTATTTATTTTGTTATGTTTCTTTTCCCCTTCTGGGGGTGCGCTAGACCTCGTCCTTGCATCAACAGGAGTCGTTGGACGATGGCACGGTGCCCTCTAAAATTAATTGCGCCACCCCCAGCAACATGTGCAGGCCTTGGGTTTGGGGGGGGGCGACCTCGGCTCTCCTTCGCCTTGCCTCCGGCTACTCGACGCTGAATTCCTTAGGGTCGTCGGGTATTTCCCCCCAATCTCCCATTTACTTTTCTTTGAGGCATCACCGAGGAACCGGCTAAGGGGCGCGGAAGCTGAGTGTGGTTCACGACTAGACCTAACGTCATGCGCATTCTTGCTGGGACTGCCAATCGATTGGAGAGGACTCCCAACCATTTGCCATGCCCTTATTACTTATCTACTGTGTCTTCCTCCCAAACAGGTGCTTGTAGGATACGCTGAGACTTTCAC
Source organism: Limnephilus marmoratus (assembly GCA_917880885.1). Taxonomy (NCBI): domain Eukaryota; kingdom Metazoa; phylum Arthropoda; class Insecta; order Trichoptera; family Limnephilidae; genus Limnephilus; species Limnephilus marmoratus. Next base: position 2,338,835 of record OU862930.1, read on the forward strand.
CAACCTGTCCCATTGTCTTGTCTATACTTTGTCATACTAACACATATTGTATCTGCATTTCCCGCTAAGCACTTGCATACTGCTTGCTAACAACGTATGCAGGGACATTGGAGGTCTAGTTTCATTTTCAAATATAGAGTCGTTTTTACCAAAAAAATTAGAGTCCTTGCAAGAGCCTTGAAGGGGTAACCATCTGTTACCTATACCAGGGCGGGTAAGTGGTGGGTCCTCCAATGCTAGCTTCGCTTCTTTCGACCGTTTTTTGTTAGGGCCAACGGCGTTCAGTCCTCCATAAATGCGGAGTTACCTGCATTTACCCTCCTTTTAATATCTCTATCAGACTCCCCATCTCTCGTAAACATACTTCCCGAATACATAAACTTATCCACTGTCATTTTTGGGTAACTATTACAAAATATATTTTTATTTTATTATTTAAAAAAAACATCTCTTTGGAGATGCTATGTGAAGAGTCATTTTAGTGGAAGGAAAAAGGTATGATAGGTGGTTAGGACTCTCTGGGTTAGTGTGTCCAGTTAAATGGTCTCCCTCAACCAGTCCTTTTCAGCTCGCCACGCAGTACGTGGGCAAATGCTTCCGCGGCTACTTTGAAAAATCACATCCCACTGATTCAGGCATCCCTGCTAAGTCACCAAACTTAGCGATCCACTTAGGATGACTTATAGCAGAGGTGTTGTTTATCCAATAAATAATTTCCTTGACGGCGGTACCCACACTCGCCTCTTTAATTGAAACTTTTGCTTCATTCACATTCATACGTCGTTTTATGTAAAGGTACCCTTAACACGGCCCGACTCAAGTATTTGATTCCCTTGATCGTGTAATGCAGCCCTACTGCTTCCTGTGGCCAGCCAAGTTTTAAATGTGCGGTTCGTCAATCTTTTATTTTTTTATTGAAGTGTAAACTTCTTTAGCACCGTTGTGATTTGACAAACACATTCATCTGTATGTTTTAGCCTGCGAGAGAGTGAGATAGTATTTTTTTACATTAACTCCACACAGGAGGCCCTGAGGAAAATAATTTCCCTCGGAGCCGATATCATCTGGGATGCTGTGAGGAGGGTCTTTTTGAGGAGAGGAAGGAATGAACATTGGTCTTGAAGAGACCCATGTTGTAGGAAGGAGGACACACAGAGGCCGGCAAATCATTCCACAGCCGAGCTGTTGAACACAAGAACGAGTCGAAGAAACGACCCGTTCTCATGTGACAAATGTCAAGCGTGTACAAATGTTGGGCACGCGTTTGGCGTGTTTACCGACTATGCACCGGTGCCGAAGGAATCAATGACGCTAGTTCCTCGGAGGTTCTTCCATTGTAATACCGGTAGAACAAATATAGCATTCCCACCTGACGCCTTTGCTCTAAAGATTGCAATCCATCTGTTAAGATGGGAGAATCTAAAGCGGACCGTTTCTGCACAGAGTCGAGAGTATTTTTTAGGTATTTTAGAGCTTCAGACCAGAGGTGGCTGTCAAAATAATATAGTTGGTCTCCTATTTGTGCGGTTCGTCGTATTCTCCCCTTTGTGTACTTTTTAGTTTTCATATATCTTCCGCGCCCCCCCCTTGAGTTTTTTCTGTATCCGCCACTGCACGTGCAGCACGCCCAATAGAATGCAGACCGATACCCTGGAGCCAATCAAGATGTGAGTGGCTGCGACCGCCCTAGCCTAGGATGCAAGCGACGCACTGCCATGCAATGACAAGCCGGCCTACTTAAGAGTTGCTGTGACCGCCCCCGCCTAGATTCCCTTGGATACATAACAAACTCGAGAATATACATCATCTGGAGCGCAGCCCATCTCACATAATACACAACCAGCGTCCAGCGCAGCCTACATACTCCGATGCAAGAGCATTCCATCTCACGATGCGTGGCGGAAGATACCCTGCATGAATACTTCGGTAACTAGATACTCTACTGTGGAACTCCAACAGATGTCAAAGGAGAATACATCTCTATCAAGACATTGGAATTGTCGGGCGTCTATGTGTACCGGCGCTTATTGTTTACAGTTTTTGTGCAAGCCTACGGGTCTTGTACAAAGTTTTTATATTTTCTGCTCTTATTTGACAGACTATAATTAATATAATAGAGGAAGAAATCGTAAAGAAAAAACGACTTTGGCCAAGAAAATGGATAATGGAATTCACAGGAGAGCATTTTGGCACTTTTTAAATGCAATTTTCCTACTGGTAAGACACGACCTTACTCGACAAGTGACAGTTTAGTACTATAGTACTAGAAATCGAGACATTTTTATTTTTATTTTTAGAGTTAGTTTTAATAGATAAAATAATTGTCAAAGTTTTAATTTTTCTAGACCCCCCGAAAACCATCGAATCGTGTGACGTCATCACTCCTGAAAAATTAGTATAGGATAGGGCAATCAGCTGATCTACTGCGGCCATTTTGAATCCCGTTGTTCGAAGTATTCTCCCTAGAAATAGCATTACTAATCAAAGTTTCAATACAATAATAATAATAATAAGTTTTTATTAATTTCTTACACATTACAAATTTAGATTTAATACATATAAGAAATTACGTTATACATATAAATAATATACAAAAAAAGAAATTTTTTACAAATATTTATACATAAAAAAGAAACATCAAAAAATTAATCAATTTAAAAAAAAAAAATTTTTTTCAGGCAGTGGTGAAAGATCTCGTCAATGTGGAGAGACTCTTTCAAGAATCAAAAGAATTTCACTTTTGAACCTCTCCTCACTGACGCCAAACATATCAATCTCGGAGGAGACTTGGTTCAGGAGCAATATACTCCTTCCTACCGGGAGAACCATTGGCAGGTTAGTTCTACAGGCAGGAAAATAGAATAATCTATGCTGGCGTAGTCTAAGATAGTCATCCGGAACATAGAGGCTCACGCGCTCCAAAATGGCTGAGTTCTCGATATAGCCACGCAGCAGTCTGAATAAGTGGGTAGCAGCGTACCCCTCCCTTCTGAGATGCAGGGAGTGGAGTCCCAGCATGCCCAGAAGAAAGTTCGTCGGGTAGAGCCATGGATAGTGGCCGTACTCCCTCATGTAGAGAAATCTTAGAAACTTTTTTTGAATCCTCTCCAACATGAGAGAGCATCCCACCTCATGAGGATTCCAGATAAGCGAACCACTCTCCAGCCTACTGCGGACCAGGGAGAAGTATAAAATCCTCAGAGCACGGGTATCCCGAAAAGCTCTGACGGTTCGGAGAACAAACCCTAACATTTTTAAGGCCGACTGGCAAACCCCTTCGATATGAGGACGAAATGTCAGCTTATTTTCATACATAACCCCAAGATCCTTTATATTCGAAACTCGGTTGAGATTATGACCGAGCATAGTATACCTGTGGTAGGTGAGACTAAATGCTCTGGTAAAAGTCAGAACAACGCACTTCGAGACATTGAAATGAAGCTGGTTTTGTTGACTCCATTCTGAAATGTTATCAACATCAGCTTGAAGGCGCAGGCAGTCCTCAATATTTCTTATTAGAAGAAATAATTTTAGATCGTCAGCGAACAACAGAAAGCGAGAAAAACGAATGACTCCAGCAATGTCATTAATGAAAATAGAAAAGAGAAGAGGCCCTAAGATCGAACCTTGGGGAACCCCCGAAAAAACAAGAAACTCAGCAGATTGGATTCCGTGGGTGACAAATTGCTTTCTGTTCCTGAGGTAACTTATAAAAAACTTTAACATCCGAAGGGAAAAACCTATCTGTGCAAGTTTTATGAGTAAGATATCATGATTCACAGTATCAAAGGCTTTGGAGAAGTCATGATACGAACAGTCTACTTGGTATCCACTGTCTAGGGACCTAGCAACATAGTCGGTGAAAACCATCAGATTGGTTTCAGTGGATCTTCCTTTCCTGAAACCATGCTGTTCTGGGATAATGTATGCGTCTATCTGAGGCATAATGAATTTATAAATTAATTTTTCAAATAGTTTAGCAGGAGCTGATAGTATGGCAACTGGTCGATAGTTTTCGATTAACTTTCTAGACCCATTCTTAAAAATAGGACATATGTTGGAAGTTTTCCATACTTCAGGAAAAGCGGAAGTACTAATAGCTAGGTTAAAGATAAAACGTAATGGTGTTTTTAGGAACTCGGCGCACCCTTTAATAAAAAATACGGGAACGAAGTCTGGTCCGATAGAGTGGGAGTTCTTCACGAGTCTTATGGCACTCATCACGTCAGATTCGGTAAATAAACCTAAATCGACGTTTGTAGCTCCTCTGGTATTAAATGTGGCCGCATTATTAATGTCTAGAAGTGGAGGGTCTTTATTGTAGACCGATAGAAAATGATCAGCAAATAATGCGTTAGTCACACCCAAGCCACGAAATTCCTGATTACCTTTCATCATGGTGTCTTCAAGACCACCATCCTTCCGAAGGGATTTTATGTAGTGCCAAAACATCTTGGGATCATGTATGATGACTAGTGACAATGACTGGTGACGCGTGACGTCAGCACTAACCATTTTCAGTAATACCAACTTTACAGTGTGTTTTTACGAGAGGTTTAAAAATGCACTTTTTAATAAATTTTAAGAACACTACGTTTAATATTATGAAATAAAACTTATATATTCGGAATCAGCGTTCATTGGTCTTTATGAACATATTTTTTTAAAGCCATAATATTTTTCACTGGAGTTCCTTATTGCCTTGCTTTTGGCTTCCCGCTTTGAGATTTCTACCCCGCGTCTACAGTATATAACGTCATTGGTGGCACCACGTTATCCGCACCGGGTGCCACCCATGCTAGCTACCCCACTGCATCTATATATTATATAGTGCATTTAGCTCTCCAACTCGCTCCGAGTTCAGTAGGTGTTCTAACGGGGTACACCATTTTCAGGTGTTCCTCCAAAATATGTAATAACGAGGCGCAGTTATACTATCGGTATTATAGACTGTGTGATTACACATTGACATTGCTGATCATGCGGTGCTGATTTCTAACAGTATGGAAGATCTACAGTCTCTCGTATCTAGGATGAACGAAGTATGTATGAAGAATGAGTTAATGATGAATGTAAGTAAGTCTAAAGTCATGGTATTTGAAAGAGAGAGTATGAAAACAATGTGCAACATAGTTGTGAATGATGAGTATTTGGAGCAGGTGAATGAGTTTGTGTACTTGGGAAGTATGTTTACGAGAGATGGAAGGACTGACAGAGATATCGAAAGAAGGGTAAATGCAGGCAACTCTATTAATGGAGGACTGAACGCCGTTGGCGCCAACAAAAAGCTGTCCAAAGAAGCGAAGTTAGCCGTCCGAGTGCTGGTACTTTCCCTGATCTATGGTAGTGAGGCATGGAACTGGCAGAGGAAGGATGAAATTAGACTGAATGTACGATCACACGTAAAACCATGTACGATCGTGTGAGAAATGTGGAGATCCGCGAAGAATGCAAGGCTGATGTAAGCGTGATGAGTAAGATTAAGAAAGGGACGCTCAGATGGTTTGGGCATGTAGAGCGAATGAACGAGGAAAGGAGTATAAGGAGAATATACGACGCAAATGTGAATGGAAGAAGAAGTCGGGGGCGCCCGAGGAAGACATGGCACGACCAAGTGAATCAGATACTTGAGTCGGGCCATGTGAAGAGTCGGAATAATAGAAGAGCATGCATGAGACGATGTATGAATGTGAACGAGACAAGGAGTGTGTGCCAAGATCGAGTTGTTTGGCGGTCCGTCCTCTCTGCCTACCCCTGCGGAGAAACGGCGTGATGGTTAGTTAGTGATTACACATCTGTTATGATTACATATTTGTTATGGTTACTCAGTGTTGTGGTTACATCTTCAACATACTATGGTGCATCTAGTTTGCCTAAAAATCCTTTTTTTTAATTTGTGGCCAATGTTTTAAAAAATTTATCAACGAGACGTTTTGTGTTTTCTGGCCTTTTTCTACTTCCTAATTCTCCAAATCTTGTAACTTCATAATAACAAATAATAATTTTTGGATGAGTTGTATAGCGCCGTTTTTGTGAAAAGTCGCCTAAAGGACGCTGTACAAACTTATAATCTATTTCTACAATCTTGCTTCCAACTACAAACTTCAATTTGGGAGGCGGGAATGGGTACCGCCGCCCCGGGAACCTTTATTGGATAACCAACACCTCTGCCATAGGTCACCCCAAGTGGTTCGCTACGTTTAGTGATTTAGCAGGGGTGCCCGGGTTCATGGGGTGACACGTCTGTCTAGGTCTTGGAGGTGAATTACCAGGACACTGAACCCACAGTGTGGACAGATTCCTACCCTATTGCTTCCTTTCCTTAAAAAAACCCCTCCACACAGCATTACCAAAGATGACATAGGCCCTGTGGAGCTAATGTAAAAAATAAAAAAACTAGACAAACCATTATAACAACTTCTTGCTAAAAATTGCATACACCGGTTTATCGATCACCGATACGAAACTATACGTACAATGATTTGACCAATGAACGCGATGTTACGTAAAAATGTACAGAAAATATACAGGACCGTACTTACCTGGGAGGTCACTTGAGATTAACACTTGAGATTTGTAACTTAATTCTTGTCGTTCTCTCTGTTTAAACGATTCCATGACTATTGATCCGGCGACAATTGCCCCCCCCCCCCCCCCCGACAGTTTATCCGGCGGACAGTTGATCCCTCGGACAATTGACCCCCTAAAAGATTATGTATCAAGTACCAAGTAGGGAAAAAAATCACAAAATTTAACTTCTTTTATCCGGAACATAAAAAACTATTATATGCAAGTAGGAACTTATTTAGCGTTTTATTTAACGTTTTTTGCTAAGCCGACTGAACGTATAAATATGTCGTATTTTTGAAGTAAAACTTCTTTACGCACGCTCGACACTTGGAGGTAAACTGGTGAATGCGTTACGAAAAGTGGTGATTGTTACGAAAAGTGTGATGCGAACGGTGATCAATGCGAATGATCGATCTTAAGATATATTAATTTCAGAATTGATATTACAAGGGAATGTATCAACTACGATTATCTACTTTGTCAATTTAATTTATTAAAATTATCCGAACGTAAATATAATAATTGAAAGCCCTGAACTATCTTGATTTCTTTCCATATATCTCGCAATTCAACATTGAGGCAACATCTACCGTTCTATTGTGACAACTCCAACACAGAATCACAATTGTATACTAGGGTGTGTCAATTATTTCAACTTTTGAATTCATAAACGCCCGGGGTCTCAAAAATTGCGTCTTGCAAAGAAAATGAGAACTGCATTTAAATTTATTTTTTTAAAAATGGTTATTAGCCCGCTAAAATGCATTGAAAAGCAGAAAACAAACCTAAAATAATTTTTTTTAAATTTTTAATATGTTTTTTTTTTTCAGTAATCTAACCTTTTAACGTTTGTTTATTAACCAACACATAAAATATGTTTAAAAATTTTTTTTTTGGTTCTTTGTACTGCAGTTATGTAATGAAAAAAAAAGTTTGGTGCAAAATATCAAATATGAACCCTTTGTTTTATTTTTTTTTCCAAATCACGAAATCTATTTTTTTTCGAAACTTCTGGCCATTTTAGCGGGCTAATAGTGAAAAATAATTTCATTTATTTTTACGTTTTCGAATAGCTAAAGATCATACGAAACTTTTGAGACCCCGGGCGTTTAATCATAATAATAATAATAAGTTATTTATTTCAGCGGAACAGAGCGGTGGGTGCAATACTCTGTCAGCCATATAAAAGTATAAATTACATAAAATGGATTTACATACTATGAAACAGAAAAAATAAATTAATATAAAAAAGATTTAAAAAGAAAATATATACAAGGTGTTAATGTACGTACTCGACTTACTTTAACCAGTGATTCCTGACATTATTTGGAGTGAAAAATGTAAATAAAATTTTGGTTTCCGGTGACATTTTGGGAGTTTTTTTTATTTATTTTTTCTACAAAAACATAAAAAAATAGTATGTGTTGGACAGTTGGAGGCGGGGTTAGGGGATGGTCGGTTACTCGGCTGAGTGACCAGTGACGACATGCAGAAGAATTTTTTTTTGTTTGATTTTGAAGAAAAAAGTTTTGTAAACAAAAAAAAAAGTCATCCAAGAAGTCACCGGAGACCAAAATTTCATTCACATTTTTTACTCTAAATAATGTCAGGAATCACTGGTTAAAGTAAGTCAAGTACGTACATTAACACCCTGTATATACACATTTTAAGTATTACTACGGGGTATATACTCAGGGCCGGATCTACGAAATCTAGCGCCCTGTGCAGTAGGTACCGATGGCGCCCCCCCCCTACATTTTTATTTTGATTAAAAATTCGTTCACCCCAATTTTTTTTTTTAATTTATTTTTTTTTTTACACTAATTTATCAAATAAAATCAAGACATATAAAGGGTGTAACCCTATCTAAAGTTTTCGAATAAATAAGCCACGATCTATGTAATTCTTCTCCATTAGGCAGTTTCTTGTAATAATACTTAGTATTAAATTTACGCTTGTTCGTAATAGGAAAATCAAAACCTTTCAATTGTACAGGACCTTCCTGAACTAATAAATTAATGGAATTTTGAGATAACTTCCCAGCATCCGGGATCTTTCAATTCAAGCTCTGAAAACAGAATTAAATTTAAACTGCTATCAGTAACGTTATTTTTATCTTCTAATAATTCGACCGCAGGAATTTGTGCGATAGATATCTGTTTAGATGTGCTCGGGACCATTGTAATGTCATTGCGCGGGACATAATTTTTTATCGGTGCTGGAGAAATTGGAATAAAAAAATTCCCAATGGAAACGAGTTTTTTTGTCATTATGCTCTTTAATTCTACGTTTTAGATTCTGCGAGCCTGAAAGTTTTTTTGAATTATTGTTCTATTCATTGTAATCCACAATCCACAACCTCTAACAACCAATAGAAATTTAGTTATAAATTAAAAAATCTAACCTCAAATTTGTACCTTGCATTTCCATTTCCCCTGTGTTCTGTGTTGAGCGAACAAACACCATACAAAACACTAAACACTGACGTATCTATGATATCAACGGCTTACGAAAGACGCTTACACTGATTATTACTGACTGTAAAATAACAAATCTAATAGAAATTAATTATAGGTACATTTTACGAACTTCAACTGTCAAATCAATGATGAAACTGTTAACTGTTGCAAACCGTGCGTGTTTATGCTAATGGAATTTACTGAAGATTTCATAAGAAAATGGTCTTTAACTACCTTCTCCTAGAGACTTAAATCGTACAAAAGCATTTTGAAAGGCGCAGTCGGTTTGTTTGTTCTCTTGAATAAAAGTACGGCACTGTGATTGGTTATTGAATTTGGATCGCACCCATTCGTCGTAAAAGACGGTAAAAGATATATGGAAAAATAGATCTTACGTTTAAACTAAATATATGGAATTTGTAAAAAAAATCTGTAACTGACTATAAATTCGTAAACCGTTGAATACAAACCAGATGCGTGCGCAGTCTGTATCTTTGAAAAGTGTTGCTAGAGCGTAATAATTATTTCGTACTATGGGTAATTTTTAAACGATTCAGGGAATATTATAACAAATTTTTAATACAATATTTATTTTCTCACGGCGCCCCTTCGGAGTTGGCGCCAGGTTTTTTGCAGGTTTTTGAACGTATGGCAGATCCGGCGCTGTATATACTACGGGGGCTTCAGATGAATTCTCCATGTTTGGTGAAGAGGCGCGCCCTGCCACTGGGCCACGGCCTGGACGAGAGTGTTCTCCGATCTTTTTAAATATAAGGCCATTTTTTTTCTCTCTGTGGAGAGTGACAAACGCTAGTATACCCCCGCTCGCCGCATCCAAAATTTGGGTAATGACACTAATGACTATAAAGATGTTTTTGACATGTTTAACACATCATTCACTAAATAAATATAAACAAGTTGCGGTAGAATTTATATCAAAAAGAAGAATAATAAATTTAATTAAACCAACTGTATAGCTCTTCTTCGACTTATTTCATATTTATTGTACTTTTCCCAGTCTACAGTTTTTCCATCTTGCATGGTGGAGTATTTTGTTTTTATTTCAATCCGTTTTTGATTGTATTTTTGTTTTAGATTTGGTTACGATTTTGATTGTGATTTGGATTTAGATTTTGATTTTGTTTTTGATTTTGTTATGCATATTTAGATTTAGACGTTCTTTGTTAAAAAACAAATTACTTACATGTAAAAGCTCAGCCGGGTGTGAAATCATTACATAGTATAAAATGAAGTCGCTCAAAATGTATTTGCGCATAGATCTTTTAAACTACGCAACGGATTTTCATGCGGCTTTCACCAATAGATAGAGTGATTCAAGAGGAAGGTTTATATATATATATATATAATACATGCTTATTATAGTAGAGAAAAGCCGAGAAATTCAAATATTCAATTCAGGCAGCGGGCAGCGGGCAGCTGGCAAGCGGATGGTGTGGATTTTATAAAGGTTGGGTAATGGCGTTGTGTTTCGTTAGCCACAACAACATGTAAATAAATAAACTTAATCTTTTAGGGGATAAGTTGTCCGAGGGATCAAATGTCCGTGGGTTCAACTGTCGGGGATCAACTATCGGAGATCAACTGTTGTGGGGATCAACTGTCGGGGGGATCAACTGTAGGGGGGGGGGGGCAATTATGGCCGGATCAATTGTCGGATCCACTAAAACTACAGGGGGCCTCCTTCCCTCCCCTTGCCCTAACAAAGCACCACTTTGAGTTTTGAATTGAATGTTTTGTTGATAAATTTTAAGCTATGGTATATTTTATTGACTGCAACACGTTCACAACACAATAAACTATCCACTAAAACCACATTACTTGCATTTATTACGTAAATTAATAGGTTTATTCGCGGTTTTATTCGCGATACACGCAGTAATTGCGACCGTTAGAGCTCGTTCACATTGAGCATATAAATATAAAAGATCATAGCACGCCACATATCGCTCTCCATACAATCCCTTCAGACCGTTCACACCTGAGCGCTTTATGCGCACATCAACCACAGACAATGCACATCTTACGCCGTAACCGCTCCTGAGGCGATATGCCAACAGTTAAGCGCCCCCCACTCCGACGAAAATAGGAGAGGGGGTCATTTTAATTACGGAGCTGCCAAGAACGGTGGGTGACAGATGTCAACTCCATAGATTCAGTACAAAAAATGCGCGCTCCGTGGCCGCTCGCTAATTCAACTGACCCCCTCTCTTACCATAGGAAGAAATATTTTATCTGCGCCGTGTGAACGCCACGAAACATAAGCGCTCGCGGTTCAACAGATACCTGCTAGCGGTTATATTAGATGTCTGAACACCGCTTTAATTCCGCGGCAAAATCTGACAGCACATCATCGGCGCGAAATCGTCTTAAAAATAATCCAGTGTGGCAATTCGAGTGAAATCTTTAAGACTACCAAGAATAATGATGGCGCAAGCGATTTAGACACTGTTTTTTTATACAAATTCGTACATATAATGGTCAAAATCGCAGACCAAAAGTTTTTCAGAGACAATTTAGTTCAAATATTTGAATTATTTTCTCGCGCATGCGCAAATGAGGCCCGTGTTTTCGAGTTCCTGGCACGTAACCGGCTACTTCTCTGACCTGATCGTCCCCCTGGATGAGTAGAAACAGTCCGTGGGTGAGTCCATTGGCTGAGCAATATCAAAAAGACACAAACTTTTCTTCCTTATTTTTAGAATATAAAACAGCAAAACTTTTTGTTTATATTCTTTGTTTTGTGTTAATGTGTTTATTATACAAATGTGATCAATATTGCAAGGAGAAGTAGGAAAAGAAGGGAACAAATTATAATGCTTTTCAACATGCATTCGCTATGTTTGGTGACTCAGCAGGGGTGCCTGTGTTCACAGGGTGAAGTGTAATCAGGCCCCCTAGCAAAGTCGATCGATAAGGATTGATAGGATAACTTTCGGAAACTTCTCCTCGTTCCCTAAGATGATTGCAGATCGCCAACGAATTAGTAACAGTCCATAATCACTAAGTGTTCTTAATACATTCGATGTCAACTGTTGTTTGTACTTTAGCGATCTGCACTTGTCCTAGGGAACTATGAGAAGTAACCGAAAGTTATTCTATCAATTGTTATCGATGGACCATGCTAGGACTCCTGGTCTTAAAGGCGGATGTGCCTGCTGACTAACTGCGTGGCGGGCCGAATCAGTTCAGGCCGCTTTAGGAAGACCCTTTGACCTCTTTTCTTCAGGTGATCTCTTTTGACCCATCGTCCTGTACCGTAGCGGGAGTGTTGGATTCACACGTCCCTCCTGGATGCACAGATCATAGATTCCTACTCTCCCCCATACCCTTTTCATTCCCAGGACTTCGTCTCCTTCCTCTCCTTAAAAAGAACTCACAATTTGGGAGGCGGGTATGGGTACCGCCGCACTTGGAACCATTTATTGGATAATCAACAACTCTGCCTTAGGTCACCCCAAGTGGTTTGCTACGTTTGATGACTTAGCATGGATAAAGGTTTGTTAGGGCATTGCGTATGTCCACCAGCTGCATGGCAGGCCGGATCGGGAGAGAATGGTTGAGGGAGTCCTTTGACTTCTCGGAACATCGCCTTGCACCGCAGTGGGAGGATTGGATTCAAACGTCCATTACTCCTGGACACACTGAATCCCAGATACCTACCCATTCTTAATACCCCTTTCTTTCCCAAACTTCCTCTCTTTTCTTTCCTTAAAAAGACTCTCTACACAGCATCGCCAAATACGAAGTGGGCACTAAGGGAAATTATTTTCTTCAAGGCCTCTTATGTGGGGTTAACGTTAAAAGTGTGCAGTTCACGCGTGGTTGGAGTGAAACCTTCAGAAGACTAAAGTAGTCAAGAGTGAAGAGGCTATGAAGCACCGCACAAAGAGAAGACCGATTATTCTATCTCATTCTTTCATAGGATAAATCCTACATATTATGTATTTGTTTTTCATTTTTAATGTCGTTTTTCGTTTCATCGAGTTTCAAATTACAACGGTGCTGATGTTTTTGCTTCAAAGGGACAAACACATACATATATATATGCTTTATCCTGCGAGAGAATGAGATAGAATAATCGGTCTCCTCTTTTGAGTGGTGCTTCGTTGCCTCCCCATTCTTGTCTACCATAATTTTCTGAAGGTCTCACTTGTATGAAAAAACGCACGGATGTATGAAAAATTTTTTTTTTTAAGAATCAGAGTTCTAAGAGGGGGGGATTTCTGCCTTATGTTAAAGTAAAAATACGTAAGATTTTTCATTACATTTGATTAACCCTTTGAGGAGTGAGTTATTTTTTTGACAACTACATCGTGGGAGTGAGTTATTTTTCAAGTTTTTCTTAATTTTTTAATCGATTTAATTAATTATATTCTTACCTTGTTTTACTACACAAGTTAATTTCGGAGATTTTTTATTACTATATATAACCTTTTTTTATTGAACAAGTAAGCATTACGTAAATTTAGTTGGACAAATCCAGTGGTTCTCAACATTTTACAAATAGTGTTGAGAATTTTTTTTTTTTTATAAAAAATGAAATGTACAGTAATAAAAAGTCACAAAACATGATACTAAAAATAATAATAAATTATAAATTCAGTGGTTCTCAACATTTTTCAAATAAAAAGTTTTCAAATTTTTATTTTTTTTTATTTGCTTACATAAAAAGAAATATACAATGTAATAAAGAGATAATGCTAAAAATAAAAAAGTGGACCTATTCAGTGGTTCTCAACATTTTACAAATAGTTTTTGCAAGAAAAAATAATAAAAATATGTATAAGAACTGAAATGTACAGTAATAAAAAACATAATACTAAAAATAAAAAAAGGATCAATTCAGTGGTTCTCAACATTTTACAAATAATAAATTATAAATTCAGTGGTTCTCAACATTTTTCAAATAAAAAGTTTTCAAATTTTTATATTTTTTTATTTGCTTACATAAAAAGAAATATGCAATGTAATAAAGGTATAATACTAAAAATAAAAAAAAGTAAACCGATTCAGTGGTTCTCAATATTTTACAAATAGTTTTTTTTTAATATTTATAAAAACAGAAATGTACAGTAATAAAAACATAATACTAAAAATAAAAATTCCGGATGTTGTACTGGTGAAAGGAAAAAGCTGAGGGGAGAAATCTCCCTCTTCCCACCGCCTTTCTTCTCTTCGAAAACGTCGTGCTGGTGGAGGTTCCGCTTCATCTTCCGAATCAGTTTCTTCATCTGATGAATTCTCCAGGTGTAAACACAAGTCATCTATATCGTCGATCACATTTTTATCCTCACTTTCTATAAAAACATTGTCTTGTTCCTGTTCACTCATTTGTCGAGACATTTTGACACATCACAAATTTTATTCACAATTTGGTAGACACAAAATAAAGTATTGATATAATCGCAACACCACAAAAATACGAGTAACTACTGTGATCCGATTGTGACCAACTTATGTGCCAGAGCGACGGTAAGCAGAGAAGAGAAGGGTGTAGTCGTAACAAGTGTTACTGAAGAACTGACTTGGTAGGGCCTATATTTCCCATTTATTGGGTAACGGTAGCAACGGTAGCGCCCTACTGTTGCTACGCCGTATGCCCCGGGCACGATGGATTCCTGGAAGCGAACTGGAATTGATTCCTGGAACCGAACAAAAGTGCTTGACGACTGCGCTTGTAAAATATTTGAGAGCCACTGGATTAGTCCATTTTTTTTATTTTTCAGTTTTATCCCTTTATTATTGTATATTTCTTTTTATACAAATAAAAACATTAAAATTTTTGGAAACTTTTTATTTGTAAAATGTTGAGAGCCACTGGATTAGTCCACTTTTTTATTTTTAGTATTATCCCTTTATTATTGTACATTAATTTCTATATAAATAAATTAATTAAAATTTTTGAAAACTTTTTATTTGTAAAATGTTGAGAGCCACTGGATTTCGTAATATGTAACGTGAAATACGTAACAATTTTGGTAAAAACATGTAAAAATGTTGACAAATATATTTATGTTATCTATAAATCATAATTTAATCGAAATTACAAACACGGCATAGAAAAAACTAAATAAAGTCTTGCTGCCGCACGTATGCGACAATACTCTATCTGGATCGTCCTAGTGCCGCCGCATACGTGCGGCAATACTCCTCAAAGGGTTAAGATCTTCAGTCTCCGCAGGGACTTCAAAAATTGAAAATTAGGGTAAAAAAGTTTAAAGTTTATAAGGCGATACGGATACATTGTGATTAATTTAGTGGTAAGTAGGTGTTAAATGATAAAAAAATATATAATTAAGTTTTTAATAAGAGCATCGCTGTAAAAAATATGAAATTTGAAACAAACTCGAAAAATTATACATTTATTATTTAGGTTTAAAATCCTTTTTAGTTTCAAATTTTGGCATTTGATTTCGCGATTCCAGCTTGGCATTTATTGCACCTAATCGCAACTTTCTTATCCACTGAGAAATGGAAACCTTCGTTGTATTCTTTAAAGCTTTTTCAATAGCTTGGGTATGGCAGGGAAGCCTTATAAACAATAGTTCATTTTCACCACCAGCTTCCACGACATTCTGAATTTCCTAGTCCAATAAGTTTTTCAAAATCGGTGGTTCGGTTAAGTTTTCCTGCCAATTTATTAAATCACTATATTTATGTAGAAGCATTAAAATCTATCAATGGCACTTGAAACAGTCTAGGTGTTGGAGGTTGAATAGTACTGCGTGCCTTTATAGCCCAGTCATTCCGTAGTTAAAAAGGCCTTTAGCTTGCAAAAGGTCATGTAGTAGCGATTTTGATATATGTTGTTAAGATTGGTACTCTAAAGAAAAAAAAAGTTTTCGACCTCGGGAGGGTCGAGCTCGATCCGCCATCTTGGATTGAAGGTCCCAAAATTCGGTTTTTTTCAAAATAATTATGAAATGATTGATTTTACAACCAAGTTGTTCAAGGTGAACTTAAAGAAAACTAAATTACGTACATTTTATGTTTTGAGTTTTTTTTGTAAGTCTAATAGGTAACGAGTTACAGTGGCGGAAATGTGAATATTTTTCTAAAAAATGATGAAATTCCCAATTAGTGTTATTTTTTCGGGTTATTCATTACATAACTAGCTGTTAAAAACCCGCTCCGTAGGGTTTTACTGCTAGGCCCTGTAGGCAGCTTTTGGTTTGGCTTCGCCCAGTTAGTGTTGGTGACCATTTTATACATAATTATATTATATAATATATTTTTTATCATATAATTATAATAATTTTGTTAACTCATTTCTACACCACCATGAGGTAGAGAACATGGCGCATTTTTTATTGTGGTATCCCCTGTAGGTCTACTCCACAGATATACCAGCGATGGTAGATTTAGAAATTATTTTATATATTGGCTATTGCGTAATGACATTTTTTTGTTGATGCCGGTTGGTTGATATCGACATCTTAATAACAGTCTTCATCAATGTCATCATCTAATTCATTGCCTGTGGTACTGAGATTCTGGGCTTCCATTGACAAAATCTCTTCATCTTCTTCCTCGACATCGATATGAACCTCTGGCGAATTTCGGCATGTTTGACCATTACAGCACCCACACACAATAGAACAATTCAATCCAGCTTTCCTGCAGCCACATGCAACGCCGCATCCTTTTTTACAATTACATGAAATAAATTTCAATAAAGTCTCGGGTGCTGGTTTCTTAGTCATTCTTACTGGAACAAGCCCGTTGGTGCCACAGTACTAGTTTCCAGCCCCAGTTTTCTGAATTTTTTTGGATTCCATACCATTTTTGGACTTGGTGGTACGTCCTAAATACATGGTACCGTGCAGCGTCGTTCGTTGGTGGCAAAGAGGCAAGATTGAATTTCCTTTTTGTTGTTGACTTTGCGAAACGTTGGTAGCGGACTTCTTCCAAGGTTTCCTTATCCATGTCAGCCCCATACAAAACAACAATAAAGCGTGTTCCTGCATCTGCTATGTCTTCTGGTTTTGCATCATGTTGTTTGAAGATTCCTATTATGGCATTGAGTTTTGTATCGTTCTGTACAAGTGAACAAAATTTTGTTTTTCCTTGGTTGAAGAAGGACGATGTTGTATCGCAGCCACTAAAGGCATGGAGAAACAGAATATTCTCAGCCGCTTCTTTGTATTTCACACTATTCGCGGAATACAGTCTTTCAAAAGTTTTGCCTCTTCCGGGTTTTCGAAGATATGTACTTCTTTCGGTTGGTGCTAATGCTGTTAGCAGAACTAGGAGATCAACGTCTTCGCCAATAACGAATACAGCGTCAAATGAACACAAGAAAATCGCAGTATTGACAATCAACTCATCAGCATCTTCTTCAGCCTGCTTAACTATAAAATCAGCCCGTATAAATTGCTTTGTAAGCATCGAAATCAGACGGACTTTGCTATTTTCATTGTCATTGGCATTGTTTCATCGAAAAGAACATCTGCAGACATATGCTTCTTCTATCGGCGAAGTCTTACTGCGGTTTTTGTATTTTTTTCACCATCATCTAGCGGATATCCATCGAAAACAATAACTGCATGTGATCCATAGTGATGTCTTACATAGTGAACGTACTTCTCGCAAATTGACCCAAAAAAATCATTACGATTCCATACAACTTTATGTAAAAGGTATCCTCCATCCACAACATTAATTTTGCTACCTTCAAGTTGCACGCCTTCTGGAAGTTGTTCAAAAACACCATAAAATGATGATTTCGTACCTTTGCGCATTCCTTCTTCAGAGAAAAGCGACAAAGGAAATGGGGCGAGTTCGAATTTAAGGTAATCCTTCAATTCTTTTTCGGATTTCTTCAAAATACACATTCTCTGGAACAACATTAGCGGGTTGTAAGATGTCGATATCAACCAATCGGCATCAACAAAAAAATATCATTACGCAATAGCCAATATATAAAATAATTTCTAAATCTACCATCGCTGGTATATCTGTGGAGTAGACCTACAGGGGATACCACAATAAAACAATGCGCCATGTTCTCTACCTCATGGTGGTGTAGAAATGAGTTAACAAAATTATTATAATTATATGATAAAAAATATATTAAATAATATAATTATGTATAAAATGGTCACCAACACTAACTAGGCGAAGCCAAACCAAAAACTGCCTACAGGGCCTAGCAGTAAAACCCTACGGAGCGGGTTTTAACAGCTAGTTATGTAATGAATAACCCGAAAAAATAACACTAATTGGGAATTTCATCATTTTTTAGAAAAATATTCACATTTCCGCCACTGTAACTCGTTACCTATTAGACTTACAAAAAAAACTCAAAACATAAAATGTACGTAATTTAGTTTTCTTTAAGTTCACCTTGAACAACTTGGTTGTAAAATCAATCATTTCATAATTATTTTGAAAAAACCGAATTTTGGGACCTTCAATCCAAGATGGCGGATCGAGCTCGACCCTCCCGAGGTCGAAAACTTTTTTTTTTCTTTAGAGTCTTAATCTTAACAACATATATCAAAATCGCTACTACATGACCTTTTGCAAGGTAAAACTACGGAATGACTGGGCTATTAGTATGCGGCGGGCTGCCAGCTCTCTAACATGTTTACACGAGGAACTAGCATCATTGATCCCTTCGGCACCGGTGCATAGTCGGGAAACACGCCAAACGCGTGCCCAACATTTGTACACGGTTGACATTTGTCACATGAGAACGGGTCGTTTCTTCGACTCGTTCTTGTGTTCAACAGCTCGGCTGTGGAATGATTTGCCGGCCTCTGTGTTTCCTCCTTCCTACAACATGGGTCTCTTCAAGACCAATGTTCATTCCTTCCTCTCCTCAAAAAGACCCTCCACACAGCATCCCAGATGACATAGGCCCTGAGGGAAATTATTTTCCTCAGGGCCTCCTGTGTGGAGTTAATGTAAAAAAAAAAAAAAAAAAATGTTTTTTTTTATCATTTGTTATCATCGCAAGAAGAATCCCTTCAGGATGCGTAGCCGTTTCTTTGGATAACAGGATCTATAATTTTTTTGTAGAGTTTCTGGCAGGTAACTGGAGGCCCGTGCCATCTTTGCATGATGGTTTACTTTTAATTGAGAACCAAAACGGTGCATAAACTTTGACCACAAAAGTAGCCAGAGTTTTCAAATTTTCAGATGGTTCTTCAGTAGACACATACAAACGTAGTCTTCGGTGATCCAACGGGCATGTGATAGTTTTTCTGGAGATTTATTGCCTAGGTCTTCTGGAAATTCATCTGAAACTACCGCCGAGACAATTTTATACAAGTACTGTTGGTCTGGACTCAGATCTTTGGTCATTTCTGGTAGCATTTGACCTTCGATGCGTTCAAAATTTTTAACAGGCAGCTTTTTACAGGTTTCCAGTGATTTTCCTAGTGGACCAATATAAGATTTAGGTCCCGAAGTACACCCATCGAGATGAAAAAACAAATGTCTCAAAAGCAGTTCTTTAATGCGGAGCAAAAAAATTATCCACTGAAGTGGTTTTTGTAGCCTTTTCTCAAGCAGTCTTATAATTCCAGTATACTTTCCAGTATTAACATTCGTACCATCACAATCAATTGCCATAATCCTATCTTGGGAAACTTCTTTATGTAACAGAAACCCTGTTATCACGGTATCTATTAATTTTGCTGTACCAACATCAGGTACCACGTATCCCATGTAAATGGATCCCGGCTCTTGAATCAGTGAGATAGGTTCCCTTTTAAAAGTCTTTTGCAACTTCTTTATAGCAGTTACGTCGATTCCGCTGATTACCATTACCCGAGACGTTCTTTGATCGGTCAAAAAAGTTTGCTCTTGTTTGGGAACTTTTTATCCTTAGGATATATACATTGAGCGAATGCTTTGTACTTGCATACTGAAATATCAAAAAGTATCTTACTGCTTTTCTGAAAACTATTTAACTTGTCCAGGGAGAGCCTCTTGATAGACTTGAGTAGATTTTTGCACTTTTTAATGATATGCTTTCAACATTTGAACGATCCTTGTTCGCGTCAATGTAGGAATAGATGCAGTGTGCCATATATTTTCAATTTCGACATTACTATATCTGCTATCTCACCAAAAGTTGATGTCTCGTCCACTCATAATAGTATTTTACTGCATCTTCGTAAGCAGGTAGAAAGTTCCCTTTCATCTCACAAACATCACCAAATAGAAGACATTTGAATACACTCCAAGTTCTTTGCATAGTTGCCATGAAAGAATATCTAACGTAATTTTAACGACAAACGAGCGTGCGACTGATCCGATACAAATAGAGCAAGCAAGCTAAGTATCACCTCCCGCGCTTCCTCTCTCCCCTTTATTTAAATTATAAAACACAAATTCGAACTTCTTTTTATTTTGTGTCGAATCTATATTATACCAAGTAAACTTTCTTGATAAAAATTAGTATCTTTATTCAAAAATATCGTACATAAACATGACTTCCAATTAGAGTGTTAAACCGACTATTTTCGTAAATTCAATGCCGTTGCGGAGGCAGTTACCCTAAAAAAAATTGAATAATATTTTACATGGCTTAAATTAAACCTAAAAGGCACCAAATTTTGACTCTTACATTACCGTCCAGTTAAAAAAAATAATTCACTCCTACCTAATGTATGCTTGTAATGGCCTGCGAGTTGGGGAAAATGGGTCAAATGTGAAATGGCAAGGTGGTATCAAAATAAAACTAATAAAATTGTGTTGATTTATTTATTTGCTTGAAATATTATCAATAACCTTTGGTACTATTTTTCTCGCACATGAATAAAGAATTACAATTTCCATCACAGTCTATGTCAAGCAGCACGAAGAGTCCGCGCTTGGCGCCCGATTTCTGGTGGAGGAGCACGCAGCGAACACCAGCGAGTGGACGCCCGGGATACCAGTCACTGTAGCCTGCCCCCGAGAGGGTGTTACCTGCAACAATACTATTTTAACATAAAGTCCTAAAGAACAATACTAACAAGAGCGAAATGTAAAAAAAGCATTTTCTTTAAATATAACGCTTTCATGGCAATCCGACTTTAGAAGTAATCAACAATTAATAATAAGCAACAACACATAGCACGGGGCGAACCAACCGTGTCACTAATATAAGTGGTCTGCTACGTTTAGTGACTTAGCGGGGGTGCCGGGTTCATGGGATGGGGTTAGTCTGGATCTTGGTGGCGGATGCGTCCGTCCACTAGCACATGGCAGGTCGGATCGGGAGAGAATAGTTTTGGGGGTCCCTTTGACTTCTCTAGCCGTACTCCCTCGGAACATCGCCTTGCACCGCAGTGGGAGGGATGGATTCAGACGTCCGTCACTCCTGGACACACTAACTCATAGATTCTTACCCACCGAGAACTTCCATCCCCTTTTCTTGTAAAAATTTAATGCATATAGCATCCCCAAAGATGACGTATGCCCTGAGGGGAATTATTTTTCTCAGGGCCTCCTGTGTGGAGCTAATATAAAAAAATATTTATGCAAAATAAATAAATATTTTTTAATATAAGCTCTATACAGGAGGCCCTGAGGAAAACAATTGATGATTCTGTGTGGAGGGTCTTTTTAGGGAAAGGAAGGAGAGGAAGTTCTGGGAAGGAAAAATATATAAGTGGTGAGCAAGACTCTGAGGGTCTATGTGTCGCGAGGAGCGACGGATGTATGAATCCAGCCCTCCCATTGCGGTACAAGGCGATGGGTCGAGAGAGTCCGACTGGAGTCTAAAATGTCTAAAAGTCTAAAAATGTCTCCATCAACCAGCCTCTCCTGATCCGGCCCACCACGCACCACGCAAGACCGAGACGAAGCTCTTGACACGAACCCGGGAACCCCTGCTAAGTTACCTAACGTGACAAACCTCTTTAGGTAACCTATGGCAGGGGTCTTCGTTAACCAATAAATAGTTCCCGGGGCGACGGTACCCGTACCCGCCTAACAAATTGAATTTAGATATTTATTCAGATTTTTACTGTTAAAGAATTATCGTGATTTATTTTTGGGGTATTATACCGTATTGCGAGGTAGGCAGGTTCTTGGCTAATTGATATCTGATTTATTTACATGGCATAACAACCTCAAAATAAATCACGTTTACGTTTATGTATTTATTGGTTTTGTAACCAGTGTTGCCAACTCAATTTTTAAACTAGATATCATCCGGGTTTCTACGGATCACCATAAAGAAAAAAAGGAATTTCTGAGAAACCGGTAAGTATTTATTTTATTAATTATTATTTTAATTATTATTTTTTAATTTATAAACTAACGTTTAGACAAGATTTGTATGCATAGCACAAAGGGTAACAATTATTATAAGCAATAATTGTCAGCCTTAAACACTCATTTACATTGAAAAATCTTCCGAGAAAAGATACTTGCCGCCAACGGGACTTGAACCCGTGTCCTTCTGATTGCCGGTCGGATGCTCTGACCACTGAGCTATGGGGGCTTATCAAATACCCGCCAAATAATTCAAAATATACTAGTGTTTCATTCAACAATTACTGTTTATTATATTTTTTCCACCTGAAAACAACCAACTTTATTTTTGCGAGAGAGACATTGTTAGTGTTAAATCTCTCGCTAGGTGGCGTCAAGACAAATTATGTCTGCATTTATTGGGGAAATACTTAAACTTGTTAAACATTAATTATTATTTTTAATTTTTTTATTTTTATTTTTTTTAAATTTATAACTAACATCATTTACATCTAACACTAACAATGTCTCTCTCGCAAAAATAAAGTTGGTTGTTTTCAGGTGGAAAAAATATAATAAACAGTAATTGTTAAATGAAACACTAGTATATATTGAATTATTTGGCGGGTATTTGATAAGCCCCCATAGCTCAGTAGTCAGAGCATCCGACCGGCAATCAGAAGGACACGGGTTCAAGTCCCGTTGGCGGCAAGTATCTTTTCTCGGAAGATTTTTCAATGTAAATGAGTGTTTCAGGCTGACAATTATTCTATAATAATTATTATTTTAAGTTAAAGAGTTCCGCAAAAAAAACAAAATATTTTAAATCATCGCAGCTAAAATGTCAAACGATCTATTTTAGAACTGATGTCCTCGGTTTATAGCCGAGTTGGCAACACTGGTGGTAAAATACCATTTATAGTACACGCCAAACTTTAATGCTGACCTGAACTTGATACGATCCATTCTCACGCAGACATAAGACTTTACAATGTCTGTAAGCGAAAAAGAAAGATGCGTAAAACATACGTGCGACAGAGAAAGGCGTTAGCGGGGAGGCATGCCTCTTTTCTGATCTAATTTTTGATAACTTAGCCCCACACAGGAGGCTCTGAGGAAAAAAATTCCCCTCAGGGCCTACGTTATACAGAAAGGAAGGAGAGGACGTTCTGGGAAGGGAAAAAGTATAAAGGGTGGGTAGGACTCTGAGGGTCTTTGTGTCCAGGAGTGACGGACTGGTATGAATCTATCCCTCCAACTGCGGTGCGAGGCAATATTCCGAGAGAGTCCTGCTGTAGAAGTCAAAAGATCTCCTTCAACTGGCCTCTTCCGATCCAGTTGGTGGGCAGAGCATCCGCCGCCAAGAGCCGGGCAAATCTCACACCATGAACCTGGACACCCCTGCTAAGTCACAAAATGTAGCGAACCACTTGGGAATGACCTATGGCAGAGGTGTTGGTTATCCAATAAATGATTCCCGGAGCGGCGCGGCGGTACCAAATTATTCTCGCCTATTGCGATGATTTCTAGCAATGCTTAAGAAAATGAATACTTCAACAGTGAGTTAAAATTAATATTTGAAAGTGTTGTTTTACCATAGATTGTTCTAAATTCTGGTTTTGTCACCAAGTTGGTAATGCCCACCATGAACCAGTTCTTACTGAAGCCACCTGACGTTGCATCTGCATACTGTAAGAATATATCTGTGAGAAGTTGAGCTTCCTCGACGCTGTTCGGGATGACGAGGTTTGCTCGTTCTGATGCACACACTTTGTAAGCTTCAGGCCAGGTGGTGGGGGTGGTGTGTAGTTTATAACAACTCCCTGGCATCGATGGGTAATGCTTATATCCTGCAACAGATAATCCACATCGGCTATTAAAACGACGAATCTGTATTCCACAAGCACAAGAAGCTGCGAAAGTGCAGGATAAAGTTTATTCTTCATCTCCCCACCAAGCTATTTGGATTGCAAAAATGGCGTGGTCCGGGGGTAAGGCTCTTGACTCGTAATCCGAAGATCACGGGATCGAATCACCACCGCCTAGATCTCGAATCCCGGCGTGGACAAATAAATTTTATTTTATTAAATGAAGACAATATTATCGAAACTCAATCGAAAATCTGGAAACAGAAAAATCAGAAAAAGATATTTGCACCTCTGGGACTCAAACTCAGGACCTTTCGCTTCCCGGGCAAATGCGCTGACTACTGTGCTAAGTTGTAGATATCCGATTCGGTCATTTTTAACAGTATCATACTTTGACTAAGAACCACCCACATTATCTCCATTTTTTTAACTCATATTTTTTTGGCTGCTATGTATGATTGCAAGATCAAACCCGAACTCAATGCGATCTAGATAGTGTCTGGATAAATATTTATCATTTTTATTTAATATGCGACATATACTGACTTTTCTACAAGTCTAGAAAAACTTTTTTTTACACCTACGATATTTGCACCTCTGGGACTCGAACCTAGGAAAATATCTTTTTCTGATTTTCGATTGAGTTTCGCTAATTTGTTTTCATTCAATTAAATATTACAAGTTGAGGTTTTACTCTTAAAGTAAAAAAATAATTATTTGATTTATTTGTGTTATTTTTCTTTTATGTTAAACTAGCTGGTCCCGGCATGCGTTGCTATGCCATTTAATAAAGAAATTGTTTCTCCCTGAGTGTCATTTCCCATTCGTCCCGTTCCCCTTACGCCTCATCTTCTTCTACTGCGTCCTCTTCCCCTCTCGCGTTCCCACTCCGTCACCTCCACCTTCCCTCTCCACACTCCACTCTTCCCCCCTTCCCCCGTCCCGAAAAAACCCCTCCTGAGCTCCCCTCCCCCTCCCAGCTCCCCCTCCCCCGTGCGAAGTCGTTTAGGTTAGTAATAGGTTTTTTGAAATTATCCAATTATTATCTGCGCAATTTTCTTAATTTTTCTCTCCGGACGAACCATCTTCGTACTTCAAGGAATATTCTAAAAAAAGAATAAGCGAAATCGGTTCAGCTGATCTCGAGATTTGCGCTTAGCAACACATTTAGCGATTCATTTTTATATATAAGATGAATTATTTGTCAATGAAAACAAATTAATCAAATACAATTTATTTGCACACGTCGGGAATTGACCCAGTGTCCTTCGGATTGTGAGTCAAGAAACTTACCCTTCGATCATGGAGGCCGTCAAATACTAACAAAACTTGAATATGACTTTCACAGAATAAAATTAAATTTTAAATTTGAAGAATCGTTCAAAATCTGTGAAAAAAACGGCCCTTAGCATACATAGGCTTGCTTAAAATTAATGACAATTTTACCGAAATATTGTAAAATTTGATCACTTACTAATTAAAAATAAATATTTACCTAGCTATGCATAATCATAAACAAAATTTTAATCAATAATTATGATAACTTATTAGTATGGTATATACTTTCAGTATATCCCCGGTATGAAAGACAACCATTCAAATATGAAGCATTGCTTGAAACGGCCCTAACCCTTAAGGATCGTGTGTATATATTGTTAGTACCTACTTTGTTGGATGACCTGACAGTTGACCCCCGACACTAAACCCCCTGGCAGTTTGTCCCCCGGAGTGAATCCCCCAACAGTTGGCCTTCGGAAATTATATTATAAAAAAAATGTATTCAAATTTTACCAATGAACGTCAAACCTAAAATCCAATTAAAACATACCTTTAATAATAAGCAGGTATGGACAGTTAATTAAATTGCGCCCCATTGCAGAGTGGAAGATACTCTCAGTAACATCCCGGTGTTAGACCGGCATTCTGAATTGAAACGTTGTTTGAAATGGCTTTAGGCGTGTTTGGAGACCAGATCTGAATAGCCAGGTACTTCTCCACCTTCATCTTTCCCATCTCCTCCCCCCCCCCACAACCTCCAGCCTCACAACATACACCAACTGGGGATGCCATAATCTCACTCCAGACGGGAGCAGCTGAGGCTCTTGTGAGGTTCTGTACATTAAAAAAACAAGCACACAATCTCGATGAACTTTGTCGAATGTTTCATTTATAGTATTCTCGAATGTCGAAGGGTTGAAGCGCGTTGAAGTGATAATTATATTGGCAGCCCTGTGAAGATTGTCTATGATGTTAATAACGTTTCTATGGTGTGAATTTAAAATAACGACCGCACTCTGGTTAAAATGGCAGGCGGGTATATTACTTAAACCGAAAAAAGTTGGTTCCCACGGAATAGAAATATTGCTGCTATGCCTGCAAAAGAACATTGCAATAGAATAATTAGGAAGTTAATTTCCGTGTGAAAAATTATCTACCGTCCCGTGAAACGTTCTTGTTGTTCTCAAAGCATCTGCTTCAGCTTGCTCTACATTATGTATTGCAGCCAACATCGCCGGTAAATCAGCCATTATATGCAACCTTAAAATACTGTCCTTCCTTCCGTAGGTTAGGACCAATGTACTAGATTTTGACAGTTTTGTCAGTGTTGACTGATTAGATCCACTCGTCGTTCGAGTGGAATGACTTTTGATGTTTATGATGAGACACGGGAAACAAAGTCGACCAATTTATGTACTTTCGACTGGAGAAATGAGCCCCAGACAAGACGCTCGTCCCTCTCACCAACTCACACATACATACAGAAATCAAATGCCGTGATGGAAATTAGGCTTCCATCTGCCCGAGGTACTTACTTACAACATTTTGGAAGCAGAAGACATCGCCAAACACCCAATAACAACATAGTTTAAAATCGGTACAGTGACTGGGCTAAAGTGTTTATAACAAGGTGAAACACGGGAGGTTAAACAATGGGCCATGATAAAAGATGTCGGTATTTTGAATTATAAGATAAAATAGATGTTTATTCATACCTGTACATGCTTTGGGGGCGACGGGGTCCTCCTTCGGGTTAAAAATGTTCTGCTCGCACATGAAAAAGAGTTTGTTTGATGAACATGGTAAATTTTTCAGCTGGAAGGACCCGCGCGGGGAGTCCTTGTGCTGCGAGAGCACACCGCATTGATCTGTTCCGTTAGAGGGACTCCCGGGGCCCCAGTCACTGTAGCCTGCCTCCAAGAGAGGCCTCCCTGAAAATACAGATGTTAGCACTTATATTAAAGATGAAATCAAGTTAGGCAGAGGAAACACTTGGACATTATTTAGTTTTGGTTACAACACGTACAACTATGTTCCATTTCTTAATGACGGAACAGCTCGATCATTTTCGCAGCGAAAAAACCATTTTGATGTTGTTCCTTTTTTTCAGAAGGTTCCTGTGTTTACATTTCCTTCCCTAAAAAAATTGTAGAGCGATATTCGATAAATAAGTAGATAAAGGCAAATCACGTTAAAGAGGACACATTTGAATCATTTATGAAAACCGGCAGAACGCATAAAAAGTTTAAAAACAAAATCGACTAATTTTCGACTTCGGACCACCCGCTCGCTGTCAAAGATACCTATTGGGCAAGGTTCGTAGAAAATACATTAAATGAGGTTAGCTCATCGATGGGTTAGAACGGTGATTGGCTTCGTGACGTAGCTTGCAGTCCATGTTCCACTGGGAGATTTAAATTAACTGCAATACAACTGGCAGTGGTTTACTTCAAGCTACATTATGCATTCAAATTTTCGAAAGCGGCCCGATAAGTTTTCTTACGAAAAAGGCACATATGAGTCAACCTTGTTTAACGAATTTTCTACAAACCTTGCCTACTGGGTGCGTAGCGACGTTTATCAAATTCCATTTAAATCTGTTTATCATTTAAATAATGTCGTCTTATTTTTTTCATTCTTCGGCTTTATTTTGAATCCTTCCGGTACCCCAATAAATTTCATTGAAATGGTACCAGTACATTAATTTATTAAAAACCAAAAAAATAGTGTTATCCTCACCATCGATTGTCATATACTGCTTTTCAATAATCAAATTATTAATTCCCACCATAAAGCTTTCATTGAAAAAGTCACATTGCTGTGACATAGCAGCAAGGGTATATTCCATAAATATGTCAGAGCTGAGTTTGGCTTCCTCGGGGCTGTTTAAGACAATCAGGTGAGCTTGTTCCGCTGCACATACTTTGAAGGCATCTATCCAGGATGTAGCGGTGGAGTGAAGTTTGTAACAGCTGCGTGGCATCGATGGATATTTTTTATATCCTGTAACAAAAAGTAAAAAAAAAACGGTAGTTTGACAGTGTAGGCAGGAACGTAGCAATAAAGAGATTTTCTCAATTTCAGTTTAAAAACCACTTAAAAATATTGAAGTAGTCCATGATATTCGAGAATAAACGCAATCAGTTTTAAACTCAATCATACTCTTTTCTTCAGGGAAGATGGAAAATCCTTTTGTGTCATAATTCATGGTATTATTTTTTTCTAATGAATAGTTCACCAGCTTGGGTTTAGAGACTTATGAATAAAGTGATTATTTAGTCTACTTTTTGGAGTGTTAAATCGTGGTGGAATTCCATAGTATAAGAATTGAAATTAAAACACTTTTTTACTACGGACATTTTCAGACTGGTAGCAGGAAGAAACTGGTCCTAGTGAAAATAAATAAGTGGAACAAAGTGCAAAAATGTTTTTAATTTCAATTCTAACGTAATTATTGTTACCGATACAAGTTTGCATCATCGAACAAAATCGTATTTAAAAAGTTAGTGAATTTTTTTACAATTTGCTCTAAAGTGAGTTATCTCTAACTTGTTAACTTTTAAGGTATTCATACCTGAATGACAAATATTATACACTGGATTGCTGAGACCTCTCTTCATTGCTGAAATCTTCTTCTCACACATAAATAAGAGCTGTAAATCACAGGATTTTAGGTTCAGCTTTCCACCCAAGCCCACCATCAGAGTGCCACAGTGTTTATTGTTATTCATGTTGTCCGGTTGTCCATCCTGCCATTCACTATATCCCACACTCTCTAGCTTCTGACCTATAATACCAACAGAAAACTTGAAACATAAACGCAACTCAAATAACTCTTGCTCCTGTGGAGTTCAACAGGCTGTATCAATTGCATGGCGTCCTGAAAGGACTCCGACAATTTGTAACACGGAAAGAATGATACAGGTACAGTTAACCTATAACTCAGTTTCCAAAACGATTCCCGCCTCATTTCCTTCCTCCTTCAACCTTCAAGATGCAAACTTTAGTTTTATTTGAAAAACACTTCATTCGATTCCTACAAATAACAGGGCATCCCCTGTGGTGTTTATAACGCTGATTAAAATATTAACATTAAAGAATGTCTTGAGTTATATTTTAAAGAATTTGTTAACAATATTTGATTATGTAGTAACTTGCTAATACATTGGAAGAGGCGCCTTTAGCAAACCAAGCCACATTCTTAACACACGGCTTGGAATGAAAAAAATATCGATTGGCAGCTTTGTTTGGGAGAGATCGCCCACAGAGGAAATGGACTAAATTTTCTTCCGGGAAGAACTGCCGGCTTTTAATGGATGAGGATGTAAAAAGATGATTTACCGTCAATGCTGAATTGGCAACACTGTAATAAAATTGAAGCTTAAGTTGACATATAAAGGCTCAAGAAATAATGATGATTAATCATTAACATACACATTACACGACAACATGATTATACGCATTTAAACACCATACATACTAACTACGACCAGCAGTCCATTGGTTACAAGGGGGAAATTTAAATCATTTTCATAATGGAATGAGGGTAGATTGAAAAAAAGATTAATTTTTAATCATTTTCAATGAAATAATAAAAGTTAATAAAAGGTGTTATAAAAAAATATTGTTATCCTTTTCTAGAATAAATTTTATAAAACAAATCATGCCTAAACTACCGAATGTAATAAACCTATTACTACTTAACATAACAAAGTTGAATGAGGCGTGCTAAGTAAACTTTGGAGCATACCGTCGATTGTCTCATATTGCCCTGGGAGAATCAAGTTATGAAACCCAAGCCAAATATTATTCCTGTCAAAGTTGGTATCCAGTGAGCTGCCAGCATATTCATTAAATAAGTCCAAGCAGTGTTGAGCCTCCTCGGCGCTGTTAAGGACCACGAGATGAGCTTGTTCGGCCGAACAGACTTCATACGCGTCGTACCAGCTCCTTGGGATGCGGTGGAACTTGATACAATGATCGTCTAATGTTGTAGACTTTTTGTATTCTGGAAAACAAATTAAGTGTGAAAAAGAAGTATTTTAAACCACACAAAGAAAATTAATCTGTGTAATTGCTTATCATGAAGGTTTACCCGATCAATTTGTATAGAGATGGAATATCGCACAATAAACTACACTTAATGACAACCAGACGTAAACTTTCTGATGTATTGCTTTTGTGCAAAATTATCATGCATGAATTGTTACTGTAAACATTTTATCCCAAATTAACATTAATTAACAACACCAAGAAAATTCTTATAACACAAAAGCACGATATTTCTCTCCTATACAGCAAACATTAAGAAATTACAACTCTATGCGCTAAAATATATGCTCTAATGATGAAGACATTTTAACGATCAAATTAAACACAAAAAGCCTAACATCCATTAATTGTATCAAGGTGATAAACGTGATGACGCCCTTTATATAAAAACATTTAAAAACCAAATAAGTGTGTCGTTAACACAAGCGCCAATAGAAAAATACCCATCTTTTTTGTCATTTATTTATTTTTTTGTTTAATTTATTCACTAAACATTCGTGTTCGTAAATTTTGTACACCATACCTGTTTTACACACTTAAATATAAAAATAATAACAAATTTAATAAATAATTAAATTGGAGTTAGAGTTGTACGACAAGGTTTATAAACAATTATAAAATTGTTCATTAACATCATTGTTTGTCAACATCATTGTCCTGGCTGCATCCGGGTGGCTCAGCTCCCCACTGAATGAGCGATGGATGCAAATGATGAGGCGACCTCCCTGATGGACGATAAAAAAAAAAAACATATTTCTTTTTTAAATTTTAATTTCTGTTTTATTTTTGTTTAATTTTATTTTGTTTTTAATTATGTGATTAATTTTTATTATTGTTATTCATGTTCGAATTTTATTTTCATTTTTTATGTAATATGGCAGACTGGGATCGCACTACCCTCCCAGCCCTGCTGGAATAAAAACTTAAATAAAATTAAAATAAATTAAATGCGAACGGGTTGTTTAAAAAAATTAAAAAATACATAAAAAAGGTGAAGTTAATTTCTACATTCTGTGTAAGTCCCATTCGAATTCTGTTATTATATTCGGTTGCTTACACAGAATGCGAAAATTAACTTAAAATATTTAACAAATTGTTATTTTTTTAAATAACCCGTAAAAGCATCGCATTATTAAACTATATGATGGATACCATTTTGTTATTTGTGCAAAATTCATACAAAATCTTAAAATTCCCGTGGGGTACGAGGAAACAAGATGCTTATAATATCATAATATCGAATTCGATTTTTCCAGTCGAATGATTAATATAAAATTGCATTACTGTTTTTTTAACATTACATAAAATTTTTCCATACCTGGGTCGTAAGTTCCACAATCCACATTAACTGTCAGAGTGCTGAGGGCTTTCTTACAGATAAACCGGCTGGCCGACTCACAGGGTACGTCATGATATTGCCCGTTTCGAAGAATTCGCACGCAGTCTTTTCCCTCGCCCGGGTTGGGGTCGGGATGATTCAAGTATAACTCTGACGTTGGAATGCCTATAAAGAATTAAGAACGAAAATAATTATATAATTTATCAAGAGGCGACAAGAATTTAACGGGAAAATTTTTGAAATCATACAGGCATTTTGGTTATTTAATATTTTTTCAGATTTTGAATATTATTTCATACGCCGCTTTGTTTGATGTAAACATTTTGTAAATATTTCTCATTGTAAGAATCTTAATCAAAATCTAAACAAATACACGTGAAAAAAATAAACAGCATAAATAAATAAATACTTACATATATAAAGAAAGCATATTCTTTACAAGATACGGGCATACTTTGGATACACGATATCCGGGCATAATATTATTATAATATATTTTTTAACTTGATGAGTTAAACTTCAAATTGTAGTATTTAATTAAATGAAGACAATATAATCGAAACTAAACCAAAAATCTGAAAACAGAAAAATTAGCAAAAGATCCGGTTATATCTGAGACTCGAACCCAGGACCTTCGCCTTGCCAGAACGCAACTCTACCAACTGAGCTAATGTGTCCTTATCCGATTCTGTCACATTTAACAGTGTCAAAGGCAAGGCACATTGGACATTGAACTCAAACGCCATATCTGTCGGAATAAGTGGTATTCGTGGAAGTAGTACGTCTTCACCTTTATGAGGCACAATCAAAATTGTTGCTTCGATTTGATTATTTATTATTTTTTAACTACAAATCTTGCGCCATTACATAACTTAGGCTGACTGATGTTTCGAAGTAATATAATTGGCACTCCAATTAATTGATTTGTATGTCATTGTTTCACCTGCGATTTTGTTTAGAATAATGTTGTTCATATCATGTACGTCGACATTTTTAGCTGCTAAATTTTGGTCATTTGTTTCTATGCTTTGGAATACCTTGTCTACTAATTCCGCTTTTAAATTTACGATGTTAGAGAAATTAGATGGGAAGCTGATTTTTCCTGTTTCTAGATTTGCAGGTACAGCTGTTACCGACTTTGAGTAATTGTCTTGGAAATATGGCAGCTGTTGGATCAATCTGAAGTTGGAGTCTCATATTCGTGGTTAGATGCAATTTGTTTATAGTGCTCTAAAAAGTTTAATATTTCAAGCAAGCACGCAATTCACTCAACTTAATTACGCTGTCAGATAGGCGGATCATCTCTGACCTTGTAATATTAAATAAAATCATTAATAATTGCAATGACAATCCTGAAATTCTCGCCAAAATAAAATTTTACGTACCGACCAGAAATACGAAGCATAGTGCTACCTTCTTCTGTGAAAATAATTTTAAAACAAATTTTGAGGCTCATAAACCTATAAATAGATAACATCATTTTGGCAATAAATTTTGGAATATTGTAGACATGTTTGCAGATTCTGTATTAGTTATAAAACGAAGGCTTTATAATTACTTTAATGAAATGTATGATTTTAATTTAAATTAATTTTATATTTAACTAAGTATTAATTTAATCATTATATATTGTGCACTACGTACCTGCCAAACTATTATTATCTATCTTTGTCAAAGCCCACTAGGGCGTAAATAAATAAATTCATCAGCTGGTGATGAGCGAGGCATGACTGGAGGCGTGTGCCTGTAGTCACCAGATAGTAGCATCACTACTCTACTAAATGGAACAAGATTATTTCTCAAGTGTTTCAAGAAAATGCTAATGCTTTTGAAGACTTTTTGAGGAAACGTTTTGAATCATCAGTAATTCCATTCAATAAATTCTTCAGTTGTGCTATTGGCTGCTCAATTTCAGGTTCACTTTTCCGCTCGCACAACACATTCTTTGAGTTTGTCCTTTAAATTTCATCGCTTGGCGATGTGGACATCCATTATACCGATATGAACAAATTTACATGAGGTATTGTCCAGAATATCTGGTTCGTATGAAAAATCAATTCAATGGTATGAAGCTTGTTTATTAAAATTTTGCATTTGCATTCGTCTTCGGCGTTGATCTATTTCTTCTTGACGTTGTTGAGATGAAAGCGCTGCTCTTCTTCTTCGCGATTCTTCTCGTAAGATTTCAAGTCTTTCTTTCTGCTGATTTTCCAGTTGTTGTTGTTAATCTAACACGTTCATTATCGTCTAAAATTTAGACTCTAAACGTTCTTGATGTGCACGGTTTGATCTTCTTTGACGTTCTATGTTTGCGTGGCGGCTTACGTTTAAACGTGAGCGAGGCATCACGCGAACGGTGATCAATTTTGAAAAAACGTACAATTTACTGGTCACCGGGACTTTTTTTTGATAGTTCAAAAATTTGTCAAATACGTTCGATTTTTAAATTTGAATTATATACCTAGGTTTTTTAAAGTTATGAACTGTCATTCAGTACAATTTACGAAAAGAGAAAACAAATAAGTGAAAATGGTAATGTCATTTCTTAGGTATAATTTGATTTTTAAATCCATTTAATTTCTTTTTACTCCTAATTGTGGGGAATGTAAAGTTTTTTAAAAATTGATGAAATGGCAGCTCAGTAGTTAATTGTGACAAATTAGGAGTCAATTTAAAACGCGTAGAATGTTCCGTTTCCGTTAAAACTTCGGAATAAAAGTATATAGACACACTCTTTTGCATAAATAAAATGTTTTTTTTTTTTTAATTTTTGGTCAATCCCTCGATAAATTTTAGAGATTTGCGGACACAAATATACGGAACTTAAATTTATATTTGTATAATATTTGCATAAATTATTGTGCAAATTAATGGAATAATTGTCAATTATTATGGTGAAACCATTTATTGCTGGTAAAATAAAAAAATTACATAATTATGGAACAAAAATTATGCAAATTAAAAGGAAATATCTCCGCTTATGGTTTCAATAACTGCTTTCACTCGTTTTAGCATGGAAACCTGAAATAGCGTTTTTGCCATCTTTGTTCTTATAGTGCA
Organism: Limnephilus marmoratus; assembly: GCA_917880885.1. Lineage (NCBI taxonomy): Eukaryota > Metazoa > Arthropoda > Insecta > Trichoptera > Limnephilidae > Limnephilus > Limnephilus marmoratus. The sequence goes on from OU862930.1 coordinate 2,373,676, forward strand.
GTCGATTTTGCGTACTCTAGCTTTGTAAATGGCCCATAAATTCTCAATGGGGTTTATATCTGGTGAATTACCGGGCCAATCTAAAACAGTTATCTCCTTATCCTGGAAAAGTCGACTGCACTACAAGAACAAAGATGGCAGAAACGCTGAGGTTTAATTTCGGAATGAGAGGATCTCTGATAATTGTCAAAAACTAGCGGAGTCCATGCCAAAACGAGTGAAAGCAATTATTGAACCCACAAGGGAAGATATTTCCTATTAATTTGCATAATGATTGTTGAATAATTATGTAAAAATATTATTTTAAGCAATAAATATGGTTTTACTATAATAATTGACAATTCTTCCAATAATTTGCACAATACACATTTGTAAATAAGAAATTAAAAAGGATAAAAAATACCATTGATTGCCACGTAGTTCTGTTGTATGAATAAGTCATGTATCCCAATCCACACATTGCTGGTGGTGCTGGCCATATAAGTTAGCAACGACTTCACCTCTTCCTCTGATGTTGGCACCACAAGCTCAGCGCCTTCCAAGGAACACTTGGACACCGCCTCTCTCCAGCCCAGCGCAGCTTTGTGTTCTTTAAAGAACGCATTATAAGCGGCGGAGTAAAAATAATCATCTCTGAAGAAAGGTTCAAGGTCATCAGCTGATACTACTAGAATAAAACTCAATGTTGAAAATATTTTCTGCTAAGTGTGAAATTGAAAGAGGTTTATTTAAAAAGTATCAATGTGCCCTTGGTGTTAATGGCAGATGACAGTGGTAGTGACTAGCGGCAAACCGTGGAAGAGGTAGGTTGACTATGTTGAAGTCGATTGGAGCAGGACGGGAAGGTATGAAATGAATGACAGGAGACGACAGATCAATGAATAATCTCCCGGAGAACTTTAAAACAGAAACCCAACCTCATACCATTAAAAATTTTTCATAATGGATCCTTACACTTAGAAACTATATAAAATTTATAACCTCAGTTGAATTGTATAATTTTAATTACTATTATTATCAACCTAACAATTCTAAAATATACTATTATTATTATTACTGTAAAATACCATTACTACATTTATTAACCATGATATATGAAAATGATATTATAATTTAATTTGAATAATTTAATAACTTAAAATTTAATTTATTTAACCACGATACGTAAAACTTGTAATTTAATTTAATTTGTATAATTCAATAACTTAAAATTTAATTTATCAACCATATTATTATAATTAATTCTAACCTGTAAACTTTACACGAATTAACACGGAAATCTATACAATGTACAAAGGTCTTATAATAAATAAATATTCACGGAGGAGATCAAACTCCATCCTGAAATGTAACGCGGTGATGATGGGTAATTGGGTAAACGCTATTTAATTAAGCTTCTCATATGACAAGAATGTACAAATGTTTAATGCCTACTTACCTTCTATACAAGATATGCATAGAAATCCCAGAAGAAAAAGGAGACCGCGACACATTTTACAATTAACTAATTCCCTTCTGTTTCACCAACAAGGATAAATCAGTGACTCGACCAGATAATGGTGCTAATGAGAATGATTTATTTCTGGAGAGAACACCATTTATTTATACCCAGAGCGTATTTTAAATTTTCTGATAAACTTTTAACCCATTGCGCGGTGAAAAAAAGTTGAGTAATAATTTTTATTTTATTAAAAAAAAACTCTTTTTGAAAACTACTTTTTTGGGTAAGTTTATAGAAATTTATCAACCGGTAATGGCTCCTTAAGGCTGTATGTGTTTTATGTACTTAATTAAGTGGTTTTCCATCCCATTTGTATTTCGTAAGCGCAGTTTTGTTTTTGAAATTTAAGCCCCGACTTGGTAAATATTTGGTTTCATGAAAACTCAGAATCAACTCAACTCAACATCTCTATGAAAATTTATCAAAAGCTATGAATAAAATGGAAAAATAGTCCATAATCTAACAAAGCGTAAACAATTTTTTTGAATTTTTCCATTTCTTTTCAAATAAGGTGAAGTAGAAGGTAATGAATTAAGGAACCCCGTTCATTTGACGGATTAAACTTTTCAGAATTAAAATAAAGAAAGGAAACACCATTTTTATTTCATCGCATTAATATTTATCTGACTCGATTTTCTTTGTCTGCCTTCTAATTTCACAGATGTGAATAATGTATTTTATGATAAGTTTTAAGATTTTCACGGCCAAAAGCATTTTCGTTATTTGTTTTTGGGGTGTTATGCCGTGTTGCGATGTCCGAAACGTTGGATAAGAAGGAGGTAGCGCAACACGGCATAACACCCCAAAAACAAATAACGAAAATGTATTTCATGTGTGTAATTGTGTACAGGTAAGTATTTCTAGGGAAACCTGACAAATTGACGTGTTAACATTGTTACTAATTTTAGACTCGTTTTTACTGAACAAACGGCCTCCGTGATCGAGAAGTAAGGCTCTTGACTACGAATACAGCGATCGTGGGTTCAAATTCGCATTGTCTCAAGACTAATTTTTAAAAATAATTTATGTAGTAAATTTTTAGTACAGAGTGGAAGATACTCTCGGTATCGCCCTGGTGAAAGACCGTCAGTCGGAATTTACCGCTGCCCCGGGAACCATTTATTGGACACCTCTGCCATAGGTCATCCCAAGTGGTTCGCTGGTGACTTAGCAGGGGTGCCCGGTTCATGGAGTGAGGTTTGTTCGGGTGTTGGCGGCGGATGCTTCTGCCCACTAGCTGCACGGCATGCCGCATCGAATGAGAATGGTTAAGGGAGTCAGTCCCTTTGACTTCTCCAGCCATACTCTCTCGGAACATCGCCTTGCACCACAGTGGGAGGGATGGATTCATACGTCTGTCATTCCTGGACACACTATCCCACAGTTTGCTATCTACCACAAATATTCTTTTCCTCCTCAGAACTTCCTCTCTTTCCTTTCCCAAAAAGACCCTCCACAAAGCATCCCCAAAGATGATATAGGCCCTGAGGGAAACTATTTTTTTTTTTCTAAAATGGATTTAGGCTGCCCACTAAGGCGAATTTTAAGAGCGATAAAAAGGTTCTAGACGACGTTTATAAAATTTTTCAAATTTGATACGATATTCTTCCTCCGGATTTACTTCAAAGTTTTGAAAATATTCTTACTAGTGTATATGAAAGTTACCATGAATCCACCATTTTTTTGTAATCTTCAATATCAAGAACCCTTTCACACACTTTTCACCACAAATGATCATCTAGTCAATCCTTGTTATGCAATTGCACTATATAAGTATAATAAATACAAAATAATACAAGAACAACATGTCAAAGAGACTAAACCGGAAAATAATTCACCGAATCCAGATATTTTCATATCAGAGGGTTCGGCTCGGTGGAACTCCTAATTGGACCTATAAATTCTACTGATCCCTCAATAAAAATATTTAAATAATATTTTCTAATCCTGCATGTATTTAAAATGACTAATTTTTGCGTTTTTATGTTAAAATTTTTGACAAATCTAATATGCCTAAATTTTGAATGAGAGAGCTGGGTATAATTCCGAAATAACATATTTTAACTATTTTTTCAGAAACAGATTTTTGAATACATATTACAGGAATTTGGAATACGACATCAATGATATAAGTTAGTTTTTTTTATTTTGTCATGTAAAACTAATTATTAAAAATATAAAATTCATTTTCTAAAAATGAATTTGGTTCATAATCATATGGCAGTCAATCAAGTTATGTTTAGTTACCAAACTTTGGTGAATTATTTTTAAAACCTGATTGTGCCTAAATGTATACTCGGACGGCGCTAATACAGAACATCCCGATAATAATATGTTCTATAGTTTCCGGAAAAGCAAAACATTTTTTACATATATCATCAATTTGATTTATATCTTTGATTATATGCTTCCTATAATTTTAAGTATTGATGACTATCTTGAATGGCAAGCATAAATCCTTCTATTTCTGCGCTCAACTCTCCAATACTCAACCATTTGTTTGACGAAAGTTTGCCAACATACGTTTGGTTGTGATAATTGAAGTGTTTTGTGTGAATAATTTTATTTGACCAGGAATCTAATAATGCCTGGTAAGTATTTTTTTAATTATTATTATTATTAAGTATGAATGTGCGCTTAGATCATTTAAACTACGCAACGGATTTTCATGCGTTTATCACCAGAGTGATTCATGAGGAAGGTTTTTAGGTATATAATTTGTCAAGGTTTTGTGTGAATTGGTTGAAATACATAATATATATGGTCAAGCGGCAGCAGGCAGCGGGCAGCGTGATGTGGATTTGATTTAACAGATTGCGTTGGTTATAAATGTTTCGTCGGGTCTGCTAGTATAGTATATTTTTACGAAATCATTTACAAAATGTCCCTAGGATTGCTGAAAATGCTGAAATATTAAAAAAAGGACGTAATTTTTTTTTCTCCATTTAACACCCTCTTATCACTATTAGACTAATCAAAATAAGATTTTTTCCAATATAGTCGTGACCCACCCTACTGCACACCTGACATTTAAAATAAGAGGAAAATAATTTCTCTCCACATCTTGTGTTGAAAAACCTGTGCAAAAACCCGCCAACGCCAGGGATCCAGCTCGTTCAATATAAAACAAACAGTCACAGAAGGGTTAACATTTTATTAGTCTAATTTAATAATAAAGAAGAAATTAATGGTATAATCACAGTGATACTTATTATGACCATTGTGGTCAACTAGATAAGCGAATTCCCAGAACACGGAAAATACAAGGAAAAGTAATATGTTTTTTTATAAAATGATATCTTTTATTGACATCCGTCACCCGCCCACACATTAATAGGTTCAAATCGCATCTGCATCCGGCCACACATGATAAAAGAAATAAAACATTTAACATTTATTTACGTATTGAGTTTCAACATGATTAATAACAAGTAGGTAAATTTCCTGAAAAAAATATCCCACACTTATTCCAGTGTATTCGAAGACAAACATTATTATTTTTTAAGAAACTAACTAAACATCACGCCGTTTCCCTACAAGGGACCGCAATTACATCTAGGCATACACACTTTGCCTCATTCACATTCATACATCGTCTCATACATACCATTCTATTATTCTGACTTTGATATGGCCCGTCACAAGTATCTGATTCACTTGATCGTGGCTTCCTCGGGCGTCCCCGGCTTCTTCTACCATTCACATTTGCGTCTTATATTCTTCTTACACTACTTTTTCGTTAATTCAGTCTACATGCCCAAACCATCTGAGGGTACCTTTCTTAATCTCTACATTTATCACATATGATCATACATGGTTTTACCACACATACGCCTTAAGGATCTCATTACTACAGCATTCAATCTGCTTTCATCCTTTCTCTACCTGTGTTCCATACCTCACTGCCATACATCAGGGTAGGTACCAGCACTCCATTTTTGACTGCTAGGTTTGCTTCTTTTGACAGTTTTTTATTAGCGCCAACGGCATTCAGTCCTCCATTAATTGAGTTACCTGCATTTACCCTTCTTTCAATATCTCTATCAGCCTTCCCATCTCTCGTAAATATACTACCCAGATACACAAACTCATCCACCTGCTCCAAGTTTTCATCATTCACATCTATATTGCACCCTTATTTATATTTTCCATTATAAAATATGTATTATATACTAGCGCAGACCAGCGTAAAATTGGGGGATAGTAGGTAGTTACTTTATCGGTTGTCTGAATTCTCCTAACAAATACTTGAAAATGATCCAAACTTAAAATCAAAGTAAAAGTTCTAGAGTTCACCAAACCGGAGTTGTAGATAGATTCATAACTGAAATTAGCATAAAAAATATATATATTTATGATGTTCTTCAGTAGACGTGGGCAGATTCATTCTCAGTGGTGAATCGATTCAGTCTGATTCCTCCGGCCTTTTGAATTGATTCCTTTTATTAATTTCTTTGATTCAAGTAATTAAAAAAAAAACAACTTGTTTAAATGTACCTTTACATATTAAATATTTGAATAATATATATTATCTAATACAGGGTAGAAGTGAAACCTTCAGAAAACTAAAATAGACAAGAGTGGAGAGTCTACGACGCACCACACAAAGAAGAGACCGATAGGCTAAGAAGCACCGATCTCCTATCGATCTCATCTTTATGTGGTGCTTCGTACCACATAAAGAGGAGATCAATAGGCTTAGAAGCACCGCACAAAGAGGAGTCCAATTACACTATCTCATTCTCTCGCCGACTAAATCCTACATGTATACTGGTATACATATATGTATGTGTTTGCCTCTTTTTAGTGTCGTTATTTTTCGTTTCATTGAGTTTCAAATCACAACGGTGCTAAAAGTTTTCACTACCCAAAGCACTCTTAGGGTGAATTACCTGTTTCAAAAAAAAAAATTCACTCGAAAACAAAAAAAAATGGGGTTTAATGTAATATTTTAATGCTTACTATTTTGACAAAAAAAATTGAATGAAAAATGTATCTTTATTATTAGGCTAGCAATTAAATCTTAAAAATAAACAGTTTTTTCTTTCACCCCTAAAGTTTAACTAATTTCATTTTAATTATTAAACTTAAAATTTTTCTACTTCAGGTGATCTAACATTTTCAAACAAATTTATTAATTATGTGTTTAATTCGTAGAACTCCATTTTAATTTTTAGAAATTAAATTTGATAATGTTTTTATTACCACAGTTTGATAATGACCTTACAAGTCGAAACAGCTGTAACTAAAATACGTTCTAAAATACTTGCAGAACTCAATAATAACATTATCAAATGTAATTTTGGGTTTTATATAGGCAACTTCGCGGGGCGCCGCCCATAAGATTATATATAAATATTTACGAAACATAACAATATTATTTAAATCGTTTACGGTACATATCATTCATTGAAATAATTCAACATTAAAATAAATAGAAAATAAAAAAAAATATAGTCCCGTTAAAAATCGTAGGATGCAAGGCCAAAGGTAAGGAAGGAAGAACCAATTCTTTTGAAATTGAGAATCAGATCGATAGTGTCACAAGGTTGAATTTATTCATTTAATTCAGTCATTCAATTTTGTCCACGTCCATTCTTCATTACCTACCTACCTGGCAATATTTTAAGGTTTTTTTCCTATTTTTTTTATTGTATTTAAAAAAAAGGTTCTAGAATACCGCACAAGAGTTCAAACTACCCGTCACCAGTGGGACCGTTGGCAATATGGCCATCACCAAACTGGGATATGTTATTGTGAGGAAGTGAGAAGTGAGAAAGAGCTGCAAGGAAGTGGGGAGGTTAAGGAGGTGGACAAGTGGAAGGTTGGTAGTACCTGTTCTGATTTGGTCACAAAAGTCTAATACCATTTAAAGCAACTTTAGATTCTACCACTCCTTTTTCAGTGGGATTTTTTTTTTGACTCACAAAGTTATTTTCATGTTAAATCCTTTGTACTCGTAGTTTCCATTGAACATAACACAACAATGTGAACATTAATTAATTACTAGGTTTTGCCCGTTGCAGAAGCAACTGACGGGTTAAGACACTATGCGATTTGACGTGTGAACGTGGATGAAGCGAGAAGGAGTGTGTGTTTAATTAAATATATAAAGAAAACTGAGTTCACAGTGACCTTGCAACGCATGCCGGGTACCCGTTGTATATAATGTTATGTAGTGCAGTGCTTGCATTAAAATGTAATTTCCCAGGAATTGGAATGGAACCATTACAGTTATGTTGACCCCGAGGTTACAGTGACCTTGCAACGCATGCCGAGTAACCGTTGTATATTATGTTATAAATTGCATTCGCTTGCATTAAAATTTTATTTCCCGGGAATCGGGATGGAACCATTACAGTAAAGTTGACCCCGAGGTTACAGTGAACTTGCAACGCATGCCAGGTACCCGTTGTATATTATGTTATAAATTGCAGGCGCTTGCATTTAAATTTTATTTCCCGGGAATCGGGACGGAACCATTACAGTTAAGTTGACCCCGAGGTTACAGTGACCTTGCAACGCATGCCGAGTAACCGTTGTATATCATGTTATATATTGCAGGCACTTGCTTTAAAATGTTATTTCCCGGGAATCGGTATGGAACCATTACAGTAAAGTTGACCCCGAGGTTACAGTGACCTTGCAACGCATGCCAGGTACCCGTTGTTTATAATGTTATATATTACAGGCGCTTGCATTATAATGTTGTTTTCCGAGATTTGGGATGGAACCATTACAGTTTAATGGACCCCGAGGTTAAAGTGGCCTTGCAACGCATGCCGGGTACCCGCTGTATATAATTTATTTATTTACGTACAAAAAGTCCATTAATCTCCCTCTTATCCTTTCCCTTGTTACCATCATTATTGGAAGGCTTTTGACCTCTCCAGCCAGATTCTCCCAACCCTTCGGCTTGCACCGCAGTGTGAGGAATAGATTCATACGTCCGTCACTCCTGGCCACACTGACCCCCAGATTCCTTAACACCCCGCATACCCTTTTCCTTCCCATATCATCTTCTCCTTCCTTTCCCTTAAAAACCCTCCGCTCAGCATCCTCAAAGATGACATAGGCCCCTAGGGAAATTGTTTTCCTTGGAGTCTCCTGGGTGGAGCTAATGTAAAAAAAAGTTTAACACTGCATAATTTCATCCTGAGTTCTCCCCCTAAGGTTTCAGTGATCTTGCAACGCATGCCGGGTACCCGTGTTATATAATGTTATGTAGAAATACAAATCCCCAAAATTGACCTTTATTGGATAACCAACACCTCTGCTGTAGGTCACCCCAAGTGGTTCGCTACGTTTGGTGATTTAGTAGGGGTGCCCGGGTTCATGGGGTGAGGTTTGTCTAGGTCTTGGAGGCGGATGACCAGGATATACTGAACCCCAGATTTCTACCCACCCCTTAAACCCTTCTCCTTCCCAAAACTCTCATCTCCTTCTTTGCCTTAAAAAACCCTCCACCCAGCATCTCCAAAGATGACATGACCCTGAGGGAAATTATTTTCCTCAGGGTCTCCTGTGTGGAGTTTTTTCCTCCCCCCCTCCCGCGGTTCATTAATTCATTGCCGTTACATTTAGTTTTCAAACAGCTCGCGTGCCACCTATTGAAATATTTTTATGCAAATTTTATAATGCCAGAACTCACCAGTAGTTTTATAGAAACCTTGTCCTATCAATAACGAACACAATAAAAAAAGAATTTTCAGATTCGGTGCATTCTTTCGAAAGTTATGCGTATATTTACATTTCGGCAATTCATTTTTATACAAATTTCATTATGCCAGAGCTCACAGTAGTTTTAAACAAAACATTGTCCTAACAGTATCGAACCCAACAAAAAAACAATTATTCAATTCGATGCATTCGTTCGAAAGTTATGCGCGTGTATGCATTTCGGCAACCATTTTATTCAAATTTCATAATGCCAGTGCTCACCAGAAGATTAATGAAAACCTTGTCCTAACAATAACAAACCCAAAACAAAAATAATTATCCAATTCGGTGCATGCGTTCGAAAGTTATGTTCATATTCATTTTATAATAATTTATCAGTTTCTCAGGTACCTACCGATTTTATAGTTTTTCATACAGTTAAACGTACGTATGTATAAAGCCGCCCACAGGGCCTAGCAGCAGAAACCGGCCAAACAGAAGTATAAAGACATCATCGGAGACATGCCCTCATCAAATTCTCAAAGTTTCATCGCAATGGGATGAACGGTTAGCCATGTTTAATTCAATGACGCTAAAACAATATATTCTATACCTCAGTCAATTTCTGCGGTCCTGGTACCCTGAAACGATTATACAGAATTTGTAAGGCATTTCACAAAAATGGCGCTTAAATTTTATTTTTATTATTTAGGAAAAAAAAAATTCTTCTGGATAAGTACCTCATTTTATTTGATTTTATTAAATTTTATATTAAGTACCTACTTACGTTTTTACTGGCCACATATTTTTATACTAATGGCTAATATTAAATGTTATGATAATTAACCAATCAGGGCCCTGATTGACCTGATTGGCTAATCATCAGAATGATGGTTAACCAATCAGGGACCACCAGGAACCTTCAGCGGCCCTGATTGGCTGAATTGTTCCCGCCCCCTAACCAATCGGAGGGTTTTATTTAAAACCACACCCCTGCTCAATCACACCTCCTGGTGGGGGGGGGGGTGGTTCACAGTCTATATTATCAATTAAAATTAAAAAAAAAAAAATGAAATAATCTCAACTTTTTCGGAAAAACTATTTTTTTTCGATTTTTTTTTGAAAATGGCATGGTTATTATATTCACTTTTTGAATTCATCGATACACATGCCCTTTTCTCAATAAATGTATATTTTTTTATGAGAAATGTTTGAAAAACTAAAAAATTATTCACATCTTCATTTCAGATATGAATCTGCTCTTCTGAAGCACCTGATGGGTTAAAACATTATGCGATTTGCGTGTGAACGTGGATGAAGCGAGGAGGAGTGTGTGTTAAATTAAATATATGAAGAAACCTTAGTTCACAGTGACCTTGCAACGCATGCCGGGTACCCGTTGTATATAATGTTATGTAGTGCAGCGCTTGCATTAAAATGTAATTTGCCAGGAATTGGAATGGAACCATTACAGTTAAGTTGACCCCGAGGTGACCTTGCAACGCATGCCGAGTAACCGTAGTATATCAGATACGATTTTAGATTTTCACGGCCAAAAATTATTTTGTTATTGGTTTTTGGGGTATTATGCCGTGTTGCGCTACCTCCTTCTTTAGCCACTTTAGGCACTTTAGGCTAAAGAAGGAGGTAGCGCAACACGGCATAATACCCCAAAAACCAATAACAAAACGTAGTATATCATGTTATATATTGCAGGCACTTGCTTAAAAATGTTATTTCCGGGAATCGGGATGGAATAATTACAGTTAAGTTGACCCCGAGGTTACAATGACCTTGCAACGCATGCCGGGTACCCGCTGTATATAATTTATTTATTTACGGACAAAAAGTCCATTAACAATATAAAATACGTCACTAACTTATATCTCCCTCTTATCCTTTCCCTTGTTACCATAATTATTGGAAGGCTTTTGACCTCTCCAGCCAGATTCTCCCAAACCTTCGCCATGCACCGCAGTGTGAGGAATAGATTCATACGTTCGTCACTCCTGGCTACACTGACCCCCAGATTCCTAAACACCCCTCATACCTTTTTCCTTCCCATATCTTCTTCTACTTCCTTTCCCTTAAAAAACCCTCCGCACAGCATCCTCAAAGATGACATAGGCCCCTAGGGAAATTGTTTTCTTTGGAGCCTCCTGTGTGGAGCTAAAGTAAAAAAAAAAATTAACACTGCATAATTTCATCCTGAGTTCTCCCCAAGGTTACAGTGATTTTGCAACACATGCCGGGTACCCGTTGTATATAATGTTATGTAGAAATACAAATCCCTAAAATTGTCCTTTATTGGATAACCAACACGTCTGCCATAGGTCACCTCAAGTGGTTCGCTACGTTTGGTGATATAGTAGGGGTGCCCGGGTTCATGGGGTGAGGTCTGTCTAGGTCTTGGAGGCGGATGACCAGGACACACTGAACCCCAGATTCCTACCCACCCCTTAAACCCTTTTCCTTCCCAGAACTCTCATCTCCTTCCTTTCCTAAAAACAATCCTCCACACAGCATCCCCAAAGAAGACATAGGCCCTGAGGGAAATTATTTTCCCCACGGCCTCCTGTGTGGAGCTCATGTAAAAAAAAAATAATTAAATGCATATAAATTCACCTTTCCTGTCTATGTCAGTCTTAAATGATGACCTACATAGTACCCTTGGATGGTGAAAGCCAGAAATAATTGAAAAAAAAACATGTTCTTAATATTTTTTCCCTTGCTTAGTTCTGCACTCCTGGTATTTATCCTTTTTTTACATGAGCTCCACACAGGAGACCCCGAGGAAAATAATTTCCCTCAGGATCATCTCATCTTTGTAGATGTTGGGTTGAGGGTTTTTTAAGGCTAAGAAGGCGAGGAGAGCAACGCTCAGTGGTTAAACATACGTATGTATAAGGCCACCCGCAGGGCCTAGCAGCTGAAACCTGTCAAACAGAAGTATCTAGTCGCCATCGGAGGCATGCACACACCAAATTCCCAAAGTTTCATCGCAATCGGATGAACGGTTTAGCAATGCATAATTTCATGATGCCAGAGCTCACCATTTTATACATTAAGAATCGAAGGTCCCCAAAGTTTCATCGGAATCGAAGAAGAATTAACACAGAACGTGAAAATTAACTAAAAAAAGTATGCTTTTATTTACCTGCATAATTTGGCAAAAAATTGACCATGTTAAGATATTTAAATTTATTAATTTTCATAACGTTGCTTGAAATGGCTTTTGCCGTTTTTGGTGACCAGATCTGAATAGCCAGGTACTTCCCCACCTTCCTCGTCTCCATCTCCTTCCCCTCCCCACTACCTTTAGCCTCACAACATACCCCAACTGGGGATGCCATAGTTTCACTGACTTCAGTAGTTGGGACTCTTGTGCCGTATTATCATTAAAATTTAGTTAAAAATGTATAAAACAATTAATTTCCGTACAATTTTCAAGTACCTACACCATTTGAAAAAAAAAATTGTACCATCTTTGCTATTAAATTTACACAATATATTAATTTTTCATTAATTCGTCAACAACGTTCCCTCATAAGTAGATACTGGCCATTACTGGTATTATTATTTGAGAATGTCCAAAAAGAACGAAACTTTACCTACACATTCATAAATGAAAAATATTTTGATAGGTTCTTTCAAAAAAATTTAATAATTCTCCAAAATTTTCAATTAATTTTCACGTTCTGTGAAAGTTATTTTAAAGTTCTGTAATTGTTTCAGTTTTGTGGTGCAACTGGATAAAATGATATAACATCAGAACTCGAATAGAACTTACGCAGAACGTTAGAATTAACTTTAAAGAAATGTTGAATTCTTCAATTTTATTGCAACAACCCGGCATCCAACGTAAGTACCTACATAATTCGTCTAGGTACCTACTCATTTTCGCAAAAAAACCACGGTAGTAAGTCGGTAAGCCGGTAGGTAGGTACCTAAGCACTTATTTCCATCACTAAGTTGCATGGTTTATCTGTGTGTTCTAAATAACAGGGTCCGCCAAAACTGCGTTACTCATTTTTGGTAAAAATAAATTGATTAAATAATAATATTTTTTTAAAAATAAAAATAAAATCGTCTTTTTTTTAAATATTTTTCTAGAAATGACATCGGTCAAACATCCAACTTTTAAATTCACGAACGCGCATACTACTTTCGTAATAAATAATTATTCACAACGATACATGTATGGAAAAAAACGGAAATTCTAAGCATCGTCATTTGAGAAATGTTTCTACGCCGCTCAAAAGTTAGTCGTGAAGGCCCGACTATATTTTCGAAAAAAAAAATATCAAGAAAATTATCATTCAAAATAATTTAAAAAATAATTATTATATTTCGAGCAGTATTTTTTTTACCACCGTGTACCGGCATAATAACGATTCATGAATGATGAAATTCGATTTTAAAACCTGCTAACAACGCCAATTTAAGACACTCCAATTTTGTTTGGCGTTCGAATTTGAATTTTAGTCTATTTTTAAATTTTTCTAATGAAATGTTTTAATTCTATGTCCTGTCGACTGGCGGCGCCGTGAAAACAGTACATAATTTTAAAGATTAGTTTCAATATTCGACTTTTATGTTGTTTTTTTGCACATGTCAGTTTTCAAATGAATATTACAACGATGTTTTTGAGAAAAGTGATAATTACGACGATCAATTGATCTTTGAAAAACTCTCGTTGACGGAATTTCACTAAATTTTGGCTTCCAAGCGTGATATTTTCGACAAAATCGCGTATGCCAGTCGGCCGGTGGGAAAATGAAAAATGAAAGATGACATTTAAAATCTGCGTACCTAGCGAAATCAGTTTTGTATGGGAGATTTTCGCTACATCTTTCTCAACTTTTGCGGGCATTTGAAAAGAGATACACTCCCTTAATCGACTTCGAGGGAAATTGAATCTACAGATGTGCCAATCTCAATGAGCCGAGAGGTCAATTTGGCTTGCCAAATTTTACCAAATTTCCGCGAGCCAAAGTGACCCGTGAGGTTTCACCCACCCGAGGGGCAAAGTGGTCGCTTTTCCCCTCAAATCGAAAGTGACCCTTGACCCATCACCAACGGCCGCGAGCTAAAGTGACCCTTGTTGTTTCACCCACCCGAGGGGCAGAGTGGTCGTTTTTCCCCTCAAATCAAAAGTGACCTTTTCCTGACCAATGGCGTGAGCGGAAAAAGTGAGTTTTTCCCGACCTACCGCAAAACTGAGCATTAATATATATACTAGGTTTTGCCCGTTGCAGAAGCAACTGACGGGTTAAGACACTATGCGATTTGACGTGTGAACGTGGATGAAGCGAGGAAGAGTGTGGGTTAAATTAAATATATGAAGAAATCTGAGTTCACAGTGGCCTTGCAACGCATGCCGGGTACCCGTTGTATATAATGTTATGTAGTGCAGCGCTTGCATTAAAATGTAATTTCCCAGGAATTGGAATGGAACCATTACAGTTAAGTTGATCCCGAGGTTACAGTGACCTTGCAACGCATGCCGAGTAACCGTTGTATATCATGTTATATATTGCAGGCACTTGCTTTAAAATATTATTTCCCGGGAATTGGGATGAAACCATTACAGTTAAGTTGACCCCGAGGTTACAGTGACCTTGCAACGCATGCCGTGTAACCGTTGTATATTATGTTATAAATTGCAGGCGCTTGCATTAAAATTTTATTTCCCGGGAATCGGGATGAAACCATTACAGTAAAGTTGACCCCTAGGTTAAAGTTGCCTTGCAACGCATACCGGGTACCCGTTGTATATAATTTTATATAGTGCAGGTGCTTGCATTATAATGTAGTTTTCCGGTACTTGGGATGGAACCATTATAATTAAGTTGACACCGAGGTTACAGTGACCTTGCAACGCATGCCGGGTACCCGTTGTATATACTGTTATATAGTGCAGGCGCTTGCATTATAATGTAGTTTCCCAGGACTTCGGATGGAAACATTACAGTTTTATTGACCCCGAGGTTAAAGCGGCATTGCAACGCATGCCGGGTACCCGTTGTATATTATTTTATAAAGTGCATAATTTTATAATGTTGTTTCCCGGGACTTGGTAGGGAACCATTACGGTTTAGTTGACCCCGAAGTTAAAGTGGCCTCGCAACGCATGCCGGGTACCCGCTGTATATAATTAATTTATTTACGCACAAATAGTCCATTAACAACAACAATCGGTTGCACGGTTTAGCAGTGCAAAATTTCATTATGCCGGAGCTCACTATTGTAGTTGTATTGTATTTCATTTTGCAAGTGTAAGTACTAAGTAGGTACCTTGTTGTAATATTTCACCAAAACGACGCCATTATGCTGTTGAGCATAAAATAATTTTCACTATAAATAAATTCATTCAATATCATGTTTTGATTTTTAAATGAAAAAAGTCCCTGGAAGTAAGTACCTACCTAGAACACGCGTAATTATTTTTTTTTATTTAACAATGTCCAAATAGAACACACTTATAAAAAAAATATATAATTAATAAAAAAAAATTGTCAATTCTTAAAATTTTTCTAGTAAATTTTCAGTTCTAGAAAGTTCCGTTCGAGTTCTGTAATTATTTCAGTTTTGTGATGTAACTGGCCTATATTGAGAAAAAACAGAATTTCAGTAGAAGCAACTCAGAACGTGAAAATTAACTTAAAAAAAGTTGAATTATTCAGTATCATCGAAACAACCTTACCTTAGTATTTATTGCATTAAAACCTAATTCGTTGTGTAGGTACCCATTCAGGTAGGTACCTGCGCGTTTCCTTAGATTCCGGCAATATTTGCTTTTTTCATCATATTTGCAATACTACCGAAATAAGTAGGTACCTACCCCGAATGAATAGCGTGTTAATTTGAACTGGCCACCAATATTTAAACTTCCGATGGAATCTTTGAGCGCGTATTTTGATGATTATTTTTCGGAAAATTTAGAGTTTCGTCAGCATCTCCTGACTTTTTTTACATGGGATGGGCATGTTATATTGGTGTTAAAAGTTGCGGAATCTATCCGGCTATCGTATTTTCAAAAAACATCTAGCCCGGAATCGGTTTTTCGGCGGTAATGTCGTTTTCCGAAAAACAACGACCAAAACCGCCGAGAGTTCCGTTTTGTTAGGCTAAAAATTTGACATCTGAGATCCTGACCTATGTCAATAGTCCTATGTAGCATTTTCCTTTGTGAAATTAGCGGGTTTTTTCGTCACTTTTTTTTTTCAAACGCCGTCTGTCGGCGGGAAATACGACCGAGCCGAATCGAGTGATTCGAGTAGAGCTTCTAGTTTTCGCCGCCGATTCGTATCGGAGAATGAATCCCTGTATATATTTTTTTTGTCGAAAAAAAAAGGATCCCAGCTTCTTGTCTGAATTTGCTTCGACCGAAAGTGAACCTTGAGGTGGGTGAAACGCAAAGGGCGTACTGGTCGTTTTTGCGTCGACAAAAAAGTGAGTGAGTTTTCCCAAAACTAAACATTAATATATACTAGGTTTTGCCCGTTGCAGAAGCAACTGACGGGTTTAAACACTATGCGATTTGACGTGTGAACGTGGATGAAGCGAGGAAGAGTGTGTGTTAAATTAAATATATGAAGAAACCTGAGGTTACAGTGACCTTGCAACGCATGCCGGGTACCCGTTGTATATAATGTTATGTAGTGCAGCGCTTGCATTAAAATGTAATTTCCCAGGAATTGGAATGGAACCATTACAGTTAAGTTGACCCCGAGGTTACAGTGACCTTGCAACGCATGCCGAGTAACCGTTGTATATTATGTTATAAATTGCAGGCGCTTGCATTAAAATTTTATTTCCCGGGAATCGGGATGAAACCATTACAGTAAAGTTGACCCCTAGGTTACAGTGACCTTGCAACGCATACCGGGTACCCGTTGTACATAATGTTATATAGTGCAGGCGCTTGCTTTAAAATGTTATTTCGCGGGAATTGGGATGGAACCATTACAGTTAAGTTGACCCCGAGGTTACAGTGACCTTGCAACGCATGCCGTGTACCCGTTGTATATTATGTTATAAATTGCAGGCGCTTGCATTAAAATTTTATTTCCCGGGAATCGGGATGAAACCATTACAGTAAAGTTGACCCCTAGGTTACAGTGACCTTGCAACGCATGCCGGGTACCCGTTGTATATAATGTTATATAGTGCAGGCGCTTGCATTATAATGTAGTTTCCGGGGACTTGGGATGGAACCATTACAGTTTAGTTGACCCTGAGGTTAAAGTGGAGTTGCAACGCATACCGGGTATCCGTAGTATATAATGTTACATAGTGCAGGCGCTTGCATTATAATGTAGTTTCCCAGGACTTCGGATGGAAACATTACAGTTTTATTGACCCCGAGGTTAAAGCGGCCTTGCAACGCATGCCGGGTACCCGTTGTATATTATTTTATAAAGTGCATAATTTTATAATGTTGTTTCCCGGGACTTGGTAGGGAACCATTACGGTTTAGTTGACCCCGAAGTTAAAGTGGCCTCGCAACGCATGCCGGGTACCCGCTGTATATAATTAATTTATTTACGCACAAATAGTCCATTAACAATAACAATCGGTTGCACGGTTTAGCAGTGCAAAATTTCATTATGCCGGAGCTCACTATTGTAGTTGTATTGTATTTCATTTTGCAAGTGTAAGTACTAAGTAGGTACTTTGTTGTAATATTTCACCAAAACGACGCCATTATGCTGTTGAGCATAATATAATTTTCACTACAAATAAATTCATTCAATATCATGTTTTGATTTTTAAATGAAAAAAGTCCCCGCAAGTAAGTACCTACCTAGAACACGCGTAATGTATATATATATACAATGTTCAAATAGAACACACTTAAAAATAAAAATAAAATTAATAAAAAAAATTGACAAATCTTTAAATTTTTCTAGTAAATTTTCAGTTCTATAAAGTTCCGTTCGAGTTCTGTAATTATTTCAGTTTTGTGATGTAACTGGTCTGTAATGATAAAACAATAGAATTTGAGTAGAACCATCACAGAACGTGAAAATTAACTTTAAAAAAGTTCAATTATTCTGTATCATCGAAACAACCTTACCTTAGTATTTATTGCATTAAAACCTAATTCGTTGTGTAGGTACCCATTCAGGTAGGTACCTGCGCATTTCCTTAGATTCCGGCAATCTTAGCTTTTTTCATCATATTTGCAATACTACCGAAATAAGTAGGTACCTACCCCGAATGAAAAACGTGTTAATTTGAACTGGCCAGCAAATATTTAAACTTCCGATGGAATCTGTGAGCGCGTATTTTGATGATTTTTTTTCGGAAAATTTCGAGTTTTGTCAGCATCTCCTGACGTATTTTATATGAGAATCATATGTTTTATTGGTGTTAAAAGTTGCGGAATCTATCCGGCTATCGTATTTTCAAAAAACATCTAGCCCGGAATCGGTTTTTCGGCGGTAATGTCGTTTTCCGAAAAACAACGACCGAAACCGCCGAGAGTTCCGTTTTGTTAGGCTAAAAATTTGACATCTGAGATCCTGACCTATGTCAATAGTCCTATATAGCATTTTCCTTTGTGAAATTAGCGGGTTTTTTCGTCATTTTTTTTTTTCAAACGCCGTCTGTCGGCGGGAAATATAATCGAGTGATTCGAGTAGAGCTTCTAGTTTTCGCCGCCGATTCGTATCGGAGAATAAATCCCTGTATATATTTTTTTTGTCGAAAAAAAAAAGGATCCCAGCTTCTTGTCTGAATTTGCTTCGACCGAAAGTGAACCTTAAGGTGGGTGAAACGCAAAGGGCGTACTGGTCGTTTTTGCGTCGACAAAAAAGTGAGTGAGTTTTCCCAAAACTAAACATTAATATATACTAGGTTTTGCCCGTTGCAGAAGCAACTAACGGGTTAAAACACTATGCGATTTGACGTGTGAATGTGGATGAAGCGAGAAGGAGTGTGTGTTAAATTAAATATATGAAGAAACCTGAGGTTACAGTGACCTTGCAACGCATGCCGGGTACCCGTTGTATATAATGTTATTATATAGTGCAGGCATTTGCAAGGTGCTTGCATAATAATGTAGTTTCCCTGAACTTGGAATGGAACCATTACAGTTAAGTTGACCCCGAGGTTACAGTGATGTTGCAACGCATGCCGGGTACTCTTTGCATAAAATGTTATAATATAAAGCAGGCGTTTGCAAGGCGCTTGTATTATAATGTAGTTTCCAGGAACTTGGAATGGAACCATTACAGTTAAGTTCACCCCGAGGTTACAGTGATCTTGCAACGCATGCCGGGTACCCGTTGTATATAATGTTATAATATATTGCAGGCGTTTGCAAGGCGCTTGCATTATAATGTAGTTTCCCGGAACTTGGAATGGAACCATTACAGTTAAGTTGACCTTGAGATTACAGTGATGTTGCAACGCATGCCGGGTACCCGTTGTATATAATGTTATAATACAGTGCATGCGTTTGCAAGGCGCTTGAATTATAATGCAGTTTCCCGGAACTTGGAATGGAACCATTACAGTTAAGGTGACCCCGAGGTTACAGTGATGTTGCAACGCATGCCGGGTACCCGTTGTATATAATGTTATGTAAAAATACAAATCCCCAAAGTTGACCTTTATTGGTTAACCAACACCTCTGCCATAGGTCACCCCAAGTGGTTCGATACGTTTGGTGATTTAGTAGGGGTGCCCGGGTTCATGGGGTGAGGTCTGTCTAGGTCTTGAAGGCGGATGCCCAGGACACACTGAACCCCAGATTCCTACCCACCCCTTAAACCCTTTTCCTTCCCAGAACTCTCATCTCCTTCCTTTTCTAAAAAAAATCCTCCACACAGCATCCCCAAAGATGACATAGGACCTGAGGGAAATTATTTTCCCCACGGCCTCCTGTGTGGAGCTCATGTAAAAAAAATAATTAAATGCATATAAATTCACCTTTCCCAAAAAGCCAGAAATAATTGAAAAAAAACATGTTCTTAATATATTTTCCCTTGCTTAGTTCTGCACTCCTGGTATTTATCCTTTTAAAATTTTGTTCTATTCGAGTAAAAAAAATAACAGAAAAAATATTCTTTCATATCGTACTCTACTTCCCCCCCCCCCCTTCCTCCATCCCGCAAAACCCCCTCCCGGGTTCCCCTCCCCCTTCCCAGGTTACCCTTCCCCCTCCCTGGTTTTCATCCCCCCTCTTTTTTAACCAACACCTCTGCCATAGGTCACCCTAGGTGATTCACTACGTTTAGTGATTTAACAGGGGTGCCCGGGTTCATGGGATGAGGTGTGTCTAGGTCTGATGATCAGGACACACTGAAGCCCAGATTCCTACCCACCCCTTAAACCCTTTTCCTTCCCAGAACTCTTCTCTCCTTCGTTTCCCTAAAAGACGAAGCGAGCAGGAGTGTGTTTTAAATTAAATATATGAAGAAAAAACGATGTCTGAATGCGGATGAAGCGAGGAATGAGCGCCTACAAAGGGAACAGGTAGTCGACCGCTCCCCCAAAGTTTCGTCGCAATCGGATGAACGGTTTAGCAATGCATAATTTCATGATACCAGAGCTCACTATTTGTAGTTGTATTGTAAGTACTGAGTAGGTACTTTGTTGTAATATTTCACCAAAACGACGCCATTATGTTGTTGAGCATAAAATAATTTTATAAAAACTTCTTTTCAGCACAAATAATTTTATTCAATATCATGTTTTATTTTTAAAGGAAAAAAGTCCCTGCAAGAAAGTACCTACCTAGAACAGCGTAATATATATATTTTTTGTTATTTCACAATATCCAAATAGAACCACGCTTTATTCATAAATAATCTGCACATTTAAAAATAACATAACATAAAAATAATAAGGCCGGGTTGTTTAAAAAAAAAGAATTGACAATTTTACAAATTTTTCTTGTCAATTTTCAGTTCTAGAAAGTTCCGTAATTATTTCAGTTTTGTGATGCGACTGGCCTGTGATGATACACAATAGAACTTGAATAGAACCCACACGGAACGTGAAAATTAACTTTAAAAAAAAAAAAATAATTTTTTAGTATCATCGAAACAACTTTACCTTACTTAGTATTGCATTAAAACCTAATCAATTGTGTATCTACGTATTCGGGTAGGTACCTGCGCGTTTCCTTAAATTCCGGCAATTTTTGCTTTTTTCATCATATTTGCAATACTACCGAAATAAGTAGGTACCTACCCCGAATGAATAACGTGTAAATTTGAACTGGCCAGGAATATTTAAACTTCCGATGGAATCTGTGAGCGCGTGTTTTGATGATTTTTTTTCGGAAAATTTCGAGTTTTGTCAGCATCTCCTGACGTATTTTATATGAGAATCATATGTTTTATTGTTATTTAAAGTTGCGGAATCTTTCCGACTATCGTATTTTTTAAAAACATCTAGCCCGGAATCGGTTTTTCAGCGGCAATGTCGTTTTCCGAAAAACAACGACCCAAACCGCCGAGAGTTCCGTTTTGTTAGGCTAAAACTTTGACATCTGAGATCCTGACCTATGTCAATAGTCCTAGCATTTTCCTTTGTGAAATTAGCGGGTTTTTTCCTAAATTTTTTTTTTCAAACGCCATCTGTCGGCGGGAAATATAATCGAGTGATTCGAGTAGAGCTTCTAGTTTTCGCCGCCGATTCGTATCGGAGAATAAATCCCTGTATATATTTCATTTTGTCGGAAAAAAATTACCCCCAGTTTCCATTCGGAATTTGCTTCAACCGAATGTGAACCTTGAGGTGGGTGAAACGTTAAGGACGTACTGGTCGTTTTTGCGTCAACAAAAAAGTGCGCGGAAAAAGAGCTTTCCCAAAACCAAACAATACTATATATATACTAGCTGGGCCCGTTGCAAAAGCAACTAACGGGTTTAAACACTATGCGATTTGACGTATGAACGTGGATGAAGCGAGGAGGAGTGTGTGCTAAATTAAATATAAACCGGTTAAATATCAAATTTTCATTGCAATCGGTTAATTGGTTTAGCAATGCGTAATTTCATGATACCAGAGCTCAATGTTGTACACAAAAACCATTGCCGGCCTGCGCACATCAAATCCCAAAAGTTTCATCGCAATCGGATGAACGGTTTAGCAATGCATAATCTTAAAGCTCATGTATAATGTTAAATAGTGCAAGCGCTTTAATGCAGTTTCCCGGGACTTGGGATGGAAAAATTACAGTTCTATTGACCCCGAGGTTAAAGTGGCCTTGCAACGCATGCCGGGTACCCGTTGTATATAATTTTATATAGTGCAGGCGCTTGCATTATAATGTAGTTTCCCGGGACTTGGGATAGAACCATTATAATAAAGTTGACCCCGAGGTTACAGTGACCTTGCAACGCATGCCGGGTACCCGTAGTATATAATGTTACATAGTGCAGGCGCTTGCATTATAATGTAGTTTCCCAGGACTTCGGATGGAAACATTACAGTTTTATTGACCCCGAGGTTAAAGTGGCCTTGCAACGCATGCCGGGTACCCGTTGTATATAATTTTATAAAGTGCATAATTTTATAATGTTGTTTCCCGGGACTTGGTAGGGAACCATTACGGTTTAGTTGACCCCGAAGTTAAAGTGGCCTCGCAACGCATGCCGGGTACCCGCTGTATATGATTAATTTATTTACGCACAAATAGTTCATTAACAATAACAATAACAATCGGTTGCACGGTTTAGTAGTGCAAAATTTCATTATGCCGGAGCTCACTATTGTAGTTGTATTGTATTTCATTTTGCAAGTGTAAGTACTAAGTAGGTACTTTGTTGTAATATTTCACCAAAACGACGCCATTATGCTGTTGAGCATAAAATAATTTTCAGCACAAATAAATTTATTCAATATCATGTTTTGATTTTTAAAGGAAAAAAGTCCCTGCAAGTAAGTACCTACCTAGAACACGCGTAATATATATATATAAATATATACATTTTTTTATTATTTAACAATGTTCAAATAGAACACACTTATAAATAAAAATAAATAATTAATAAAAAAAAATTGACAATTCTTAAAATTTTTCAAGTAAATTTTCAGTTCTAGAAAGTTCCGTTCGAGTTCTGTAATTATTTCAGTTTTGTGATGTAACTGGCCTATAATGAGAAAAAACAGAATTTGAGTAGAACCAAAACAGAACGCGAAAATTAACTTAAAAAAGTTCAATTATTCAGTATCATCGAAATAACCTTACCTTAGTATTTATTGCATGAAAACCTAATTCGTTGTGTAGGTACCCATTCAGGTCTGCGCGTTTCCTTAGATTCCGGCAATATTTGCTTTTTTCATCATATTTGCAATACTACCGAAATAAGTAGGTACCTACCCCGAATGAATAGCGTGTTAATTTGAACTGGCCACCAATATTTAAACTTCCGATGGAATCTTTGAGCGCGTATTTTGATGATTATTTTTCGGAAAATTTCGAGTTTTGTCAGCATCTCCCGACTTTTTTTACATGGGATGGGCATGTTATATTGGTGTTAAAAGTTGCGGAATCTATCCGGCTATCGTATTTTCAAAAAACATCTAGCCCGGAATCGGTTTTTCGGCGGTAATGTCGTTTTCCGAAAAACAACGACCGAAACCGCCAAGAGTTCCGTTTTGTTAGGCTAAAAATTTGACATCTGAGATCCTGACCTATGTCAATAGTCCTATATAGCATTTTCCTTTGTGAAATTAGCGGGTTTTTTCGTCACTTTTTTTTTTCAAACGCCGTCTGTCGGCGGGAAATACAACCGAGCCGAATCGAGTGATTCGAGTAGAGCTTCTAGTTTTCGCCGCCGATTCGTATCGGAGAATAAATCCCTGTATATATTTCATTTTGTCGAAAAAAATTGACTTACAGTTTTCATTCGGAATTTGCTTCAACCGAAAGTGAACCTTGAGGTGGGTGAAACGCAAAGGGCGTACTGGTCGTTTTTGCGTCGACAAAAAAGTGAGCTTTTCCCGACCTACCCCAAAACTGAGCATTAATATATATACTAGGTTTTGCCCGTTGCAGAAGCAACTGACGGGTTAAGACACTATGCGATTTGACGTGTGAACGTGGATGAAGCGAGGAGGAGTGTGTGTTAAATTAAATATATGAAGAAACCTGAGTTCACAGTGGCCTTGCAACGCATGCCGGGTACCCGTTGAATATAATGTTATGTAGTGCAGCGCTTGCATTAAAATGTAATTTCCCAGGAATTGGAATGGAACCATTACAGTTAAGTTGATCCCGAGGTTACAGTGACCTTGCAACGCATGCCGAGTAACCGTTGTATATCATGTTATATATTGCAGGCACTTGCTTTAAAATATTATTTCCCGGGAATTGGGATGGAACCATTACAGTTAAGTTGACCACGAGGTTACAGTGACCTTGCAACGCATGCCGTGTACCCGTTGTATATTATGTTATAAATTGCAGGCGCTTGCATTAAAATTTTATTTCCCGGGAATCGGGATGAAACCATTACAGTAAAGTTGACCCCTAGGTTAAAGTCGCCTTGCAACGCATACCGGGTACCCGTTGTATATAATTTTATATAGTGCAGGTGCTTGCATTATAATGTAGTTTCCCGGTACTTGGGATGGAACAATTATAATTAAGTTGACCCCGAGGTTACAGTGACCTTGCAACGCATGCCGGGTACCCGTTGTATATACTGTTATATAGTGCAGGCGCTTGCATTATAATGTAGTTTCCCAGGACTTCGGATGGAAACATTACAGTTTTATTGACCCCGAGGTTAAAGCGGCCTTGCAACGCATGCCGGGTACCCGTTGTATATAATTTTATAAAGTGCATAATTTTATAATGTTGTTTCCCGGGACTTGGTAGGGAACCATTACGGTTTAGTTGACCCCGAAGTTAAAGTGGCCTCGCAACGCATGCCGGGTACCCGCTGTATATAATTAATTTATTTACGCACAAATAGTCCATTAACAATAACAATCGGTTGCACGGTTTAGCAGTGCAAAATTTCATTATGCCGGAGCTCACTATTGTAGTTGTATTGTATTTCATTTTGCAAGTGTAAGTACTAAGTAGGTACTTTGTTGTAATATTTCACCAAAACGACGCCATTATGCTGTTGAGCATAAAATAATTTTCACTATAAATAAATTCATTCAATATCATGTTTTGATTTTTAAATGAAAAAAGTCCCTGGAAGTAAGTACCAACCTAGAACACGCGTAATTATTTTTTTTATTTAACAATGTCCAAATAGGACACACTTATAAAAAAAATATATAATTAAAAAAAAAAATTGTCAATTCTTAAAATTTTTCTAGTAAATTTTCAGTTCTAGAAAGTTCCGTTCGAGTTCTGTAATTATTTCAGTTTTGTGATGTAACTGGCCTATATTGAGAAAAAACAGAATTTCAGTAGAAGCAACTCAGAACGTGAAAATTAACTTAAAAAAGTTGAATTATTCAGTATCATCGAAACAACCTTACCTTAGTATTTATTGCATTACAACCTAATTCGTTGTGTAGGTACCCATTCAGGTAGGTACCTGCGCGTTTCCTCAGATCCCGGCAATATTTGCTTTTTTCATCATATTTGCAATACTACCGAAATAAGTAGGTACCTACCCCGAATGAATAGCGTGTTAATTTGAACTGGCCACCAATATTTAAACTTCCGATGGAATCTGTGAGCGCGTATTTTGATGATTATTTTTCGGAAAATTTCGAGTTTTGTCAGCATCTCCTGACTTTTTTTACATGGGATGGGCATGTTATATTGGTGTTAAAAGTTGCGGAATCTATCCGGCTATCGTATTTTCAAAAAACATCTAGCCCGGAATCGGTTTTTCGGCGGTAATGTCGTTTTCCGAAAAACAACGACCGAAACCGCCGAGAGTTCCGTTTTGTTAGGCTAAAAATTTGACATCTGAGATCCTGACCTATGTCAATAGTCCTATATAGCATTTTCCCTTGTGAAATTAGCGGGTTTTTTCGTCACTTTTTTTTTTCAAACGCCGTCTGTCGGCGGGAAATACAACCGAGCCGAATCGAGTGATTCGAGTAGAGCTTCTAGTTTTCGCCGCCGATTCGTATCGGAGAATAAATCCCTGTATATATTTTTTTTGTCGATAAAAAAAGGATCCCAGCTTCTTGTCTGAATTTGCTTCGACCGAAAGTGAACCTTGAGGTTGGTGAAACGCAAAGGGCGTACTGGTCATTTTTGCGCCGACAAAAAAGTGAGTGAGTTTTCCCCAAAGTGAACAATACTATATATACTAGGTTTTGCCCGTTGCAGAAGCAACTGATGGGTTAAAACATTATGCGATTTGACGTGTGAACGTGGATGAAGCGAGGAGGAGTGTGTGTTAAATTAAATATATGAAGAAACCTTAGTTCACAGTGACCTTGCAAAGCATGCCGGGTACCCGTTGTATATAATGTTATGTAGTGCAGCGCTTGCATTAAAATGTAATTTGCCAGGAATTGGAATGGAACCATTACAGTTAAGTTGACCCCGAGGTTACAGTGACCTTGCAACGCATGCCGAGTAACCATTATATATCATGTTATATATTGCAGGCACTTGCTTTAAAATGTTATTTCCCGGGAATTGGGATGGAACCATTACAGTTAAGTTGACCCCGAGGTTACAGTGACCTTGCAACGCATGCCGTGTACCCGTTGTATATTATGTTATAAATTGCAGGTGCTTGCATTAAAATTTTATTTCCCGGGAATCGGGATGGAACCATTACAGTAAAGTTGACCCCGAGGTTACAGTGACCTTGCAACGCATGCCAGGTACCCATTGTATATTATGTTATAAATTGCAGGCGCTTGCATTAAAATTTTATTTCCCGGGAATCGGGATGGAACCATTACAGTTAAGTTGACCCCTAGGTTACAGTGACCTTGCAACGCATGCCGAGTAACCGTTGTATATCATATTAAATATTGCAGGCACTTGCTTTAAAATGTTATTTCCCGGGAATCAGGATGGAACCATTACAGTAAAGTTGACCTTGAGGTTACAGTGATCTTGCAACGCATGCCAGGTACCCGTTGTTTATAATGTTATATATTACAGGTGCTTGCATTATAATGTTGTTTTCCGAGATTTGGGATGGAACCATTACAGTTTAATGGACCCCGAGGTTAAAGTGGCCTTGCAACGCATGCCGGGTACCCGCTGTATATAATTTATTTATTTACCTACAAAAAGTCCATTTATCTCCCTCTTATCCTTTCCCTTGTTACCATAATTATTGGAAGGCTTTTGACCTCTCCAGCCAGATTCTCCCAACCCTTCGGCTTGCACCGCAGTGTGAGGAATAGATTCATACGTCCGTCACTCCTGGCCACACTGTCCCCTAGATTCCTAAACACCCCTCAGACCTTTTTCCTTCCCATATCTTCTTCTCCTTCCTTTCCCTTAAAAAACCCACCCCACAGCATCCTCAAAGATGACGCAGGCCCCTAGGATTTAGAACGGGCCTTTTCTCGTGTAATTTCATGATGCCAAAGCTCACTATTGTATTCTGAAACTGTATGTATTTGTCTAGATCTTGGTGGCGGATACGTTCGCCCAACCACTGCGTGGCGGGCTGGATCGGAGGAGACTGATTGAGAGAGGCTTTTATCTCTCCAGCCAGATTCTCTCAACCCTTCGCCTTGCACCGCAGTGTGAGGAATAGATTCATGCGTCCATCACTCCTGGCCACACTGACCCCCAGATTCCTTAACACCCCTCATACCTTTTTCCTTCCCATATCTTCTTCTCCTTCCTTTCCCTTAAAAACCCTCCGCTCAGAATCCTCAAAGATGACATAGGCCCCTAGGGAAATTGTTTTCCTTGGAGTCTCCTGTGTGGAGCTAATGTAAAAAAAAGTTTAACACTGCATAATTTCATCCTGAGTTCTCCCCAAGGTTTCAGTGATCTTGCAACGCATGCCGGGTACCCGTGTTATATAATGTTATGTAGAAATACAAATCCCCAAAATTGACCTTTATTGGATAACCAACACCTCTGCTGTAGGTCACCCCAAGTGGTTCGCTACGTTTGGTGATTTAGTAGGGGTGCCCGGGTTCATGGGGTGAGGTGTGTCTAGGTCTTGGAAGCGGATACGTTTGACCAACCACTGCGTGGCAGACTGGATCGGAGGAGACTGATTGAGGGGGGATCTCGACCTCTCCAGCCAGATTCTCTCAACCCTTCGCCTTGCACCGCAGTGTGAGGAATAGATTCATGCGTCCATCACTCCTGGCCACACTGACCTCCAGATTCCTTAACACCCCTCATACCTTTTTCCTTCCCATATCTTCTTCTCCTTCCTTTCCCTTAAAAACCCTCCGCTCAGAATCCTCAAAGATGACGTAGGCCCCTAGGGAAATTGTTTTCCTTGGAGCCTCCTGTGTGGAGCTAATGTAAAAAAAAGTTTAACACTGCATAATTTCATCCTGAGTTCTCCCCCTAAGGTTTCAGTGATCTTGCAACGCATGCCAGGTACCCGTGTTATATAATGTTATGTAGAAATACAAATCCCCAAATTGACCTTTATTGGATAACCAACACCTCTGCTGTAAGTCACCCCAAGTGGTTTTTTTTTTTTTTTTTTTTTTTTTTTTTTTTATTTTATTTAATAAATTTTACAAAAATTTCATGTTTTTGTGTATAAATAAAGTTTTTTGAAAAAAAAATATACATTATTTAATACGTCTTACACCTTTTTTTAGAGCAAAGCTCGTGTTAAAAAGGCGGAGACAACGAATGTAGATATTAATTTTTATGTAAGTTTAAATAATATATAATTTTTTTTTATATACATATAGATCAATTGATGGATAATAAACAGTATACAAAGAAAAAAAAATCGTATATATAATAATATGCATCTATAGTTTTATATAATATATAAAACATAAGCAGAAAGAAGAGGATATAAAAAAGAAAGGTAAAAATTAAAGAAAGAAAAAGGATATCAGATGTTACAATTGTGTTTATAAATAAAATATTATAAGATGTAGTGATTGTGATAAGTTATATATAAAGAGCTTTAATTGATTTTTTGAATTTTTTATAATTTGTTTCCAATCTTAAATTAAACTGGTAATTGGTTAAACCATTTAACTCCAATATATTTATAGTATTGTTGAGCTGTGGTGGTGTTACAACGCGGGACAGTCATAGAGCCCAGGATATTTGTTCTCATGCTGCTTGAAAAAGGAGTGAAGCTCTCATTATTGAAGCAATCTTTGTGTATTTGTAGAATTGTAATTTTTTTATAAATAACATGAAGTGAAGGTACTTTAAAATCTTGAAATAATTTGATAGTGGGGTAATCATATGGCTTTTTTAAAATTATTTTTATAATTAATTTTTGAATGATTTCCAATGGTAAAAGAGAAGTTTTGAATGCACCGCCCCAACCAACAATTCCATACTGTAGCACTGATTGGATTAAGGAAAAGTAAATAGTTCTTAACATACTAATATTTAAAATGTTTCGAATTCTAATGAAAATGTACACTAATTTTCTTAGTCTCTCAACTGTTGTGCTGATTTGCATCTTCCACTTTATGTTACTGTCTATAGTTACCCCAAGGTATTTAACATTGGTTTTAATAGTGAGTACAGAGCAATCAGGTTTACATATATATGAATTTGAATTACAATTATATGAGTGTATACATATATTTAGATTTTCAGGGGTAGCCTTTTTAGTCAGAGTGAAAGGAATTACAAAAGTTTTATCTGTATTCAGAGATAGTAAATTTTGATCAAACCATTTTTTAATTAAATTTATATCTGATTCCGCCGTTCTCTGAGTTTCATTCCACGTTGATCCCTCAGCTAAAATTGCTGTGTCATCAGCGTAAGATATTATTTTGGATTTAATGGTGAGTTTAAAAATATCATTAACATAAATGATAAAGAGAATTGGTCCCAATACTGTTCCCTGCGGGATTCCAAATTTACTGATTTGAGAATCGCTAAGAAAACCATTTAATTTGACAAATTGCTCTCTATGAAATAGGTAATTTTCGATCCACGTTAGGGCATTATTGGTTATACCAATTTTCTTTAGTTTAGAGATAAGATTCGAATGTGATATACTGTCAAAAGCTTTTCGTAAGTCGACAAATATTCCAATACATTTTTTTTTGTTATCTAAAGATTTATATATTTCAGATGTTAGGTCTACGATAGCATCTTGAGTGCTCAAATTTTCTCTAAAACCATATTGATGTGAATTTAATATATTATTTTCTTTTATAAATTTGAACATCTGTTTTTTTACAATTTTTTCAAATATTTTTGCAATATTTGAGGTAAGAGAAATTGGCCTATAATTATTACTAAGAAAGGGGTCACCGGATTTAAAAATAGGAGTAATAATAGTTTTTTTGTAATTTACTGGGAAGTTGCCATTTTCGAAACTTGTATTTATGATGTGTGCCAATGGTTTACAAAGTGAATCAGAATTTTTTTTAAGAATTTCTACCGAAATATTGTCATAACCGGGGGAAGAATTACCTTTTAATTGATTAATAGTGTGTTTGATTTCATCAGCGTCAGTTCGTTGGAATTGTGTTAAGGTATTAAAAGGATTTGAAGGCGATGTATATAGTTCATTATTTTCGATGTTTTTAATTTTAAGTGCTAATTTTTCACCAACTGATCCAAAATAATTGTTGAAAATATTTGCACATTTCATTGGATCCGTGTTTACATCATAAATTTTGTTATCAATATCTGTAATTTTGTTTATGTTAGATTTTTTAGGTTTTTTATTGATAATTTCATTGATAGTTAGCCATACCTTTTTATTATTGTTGCCAGCAATATTGATTTTTTCTTTATAGAAATCTTCTTTGGTTTTCCGGATAATGTAACACAGTTTATTTCTGAATTTTTTAAAATATTCGTATAGTTTATAGTTTTCTGGAAATTTTTTATGTTCCTTATAAATTTTTTCTTTATGTCTGATTGAGAATATGATTCCTTGGGTGATCCACGGTTTTAATTTTTTAAATTTAGTATTTGGAGAGTATTTTATAATGGAAGAGGAGGATTTTATATGCTTATTTAAGATTGATTCAAAATTAAGTGAACATAAATCGGTGTTATTAGAGGATAAAACAGTTTCCCAATTTTCAGTGTTAAGGTTTTGTTGTAATTTTTCGTAATTAATAATAGTTTTTGGAAAATTATTGTGGGAGTAATTTTTCACATCTATTTTGTCAGTTTTAAAGGCTACAATGCATGTGTGATGATCAGTAATATTATTTTTCCAAATAATTGATTTTATATTTTCAGTTTCATTAGTATTACACCAGATATGATCAATGCATGATGACCTTTGTCCAAGACATTCTCTCGTATATTTTTTTACACATGGTTTAAAGTTTAGTTCCGTTAATGTGTTGATATAATCAGTTTTTTCTTTATTTCTATTGTTTTCAAATTCATCAGAAATATCGATATTGATATCGCCCACAACAAATGCATTTCGAGAACAATTTGTATTTAAAAGAGATTTCAGATTCTCGGTGAAATTACTAATGCTCGAGTTATGTGTTCTATATAACGCTATTATATCAAATAAAGTGTTTTTTATATTAATTTGAATATGAAGACAGTTTACAAGATCGATATGTATTTCATTAACGGAAATATTGTCATGAATACATTTTATAAAAACAATGATTCCGCTATTTTGATTAATTTTGTAAGTTGTAACAAAATTATTGTATCCAGGTAAATTATAGGTACCTGAGTAGCCGCTAATTCTGGTTTCTGATAACACAATACAATCCGGTTTATGGGCAAGTTCATTTAATGCGATTGTAAAATGATCAAAATTTTTACAGACACTTCTGATATTTAAATGAAGGATTGTTAAAGATTTTGAGAGATTCATTTCTAATAGTATGTTATTACATTCGACACTAGATAAACAAATATCTTCCGAAATCTTGAAAGATGAATCTATATCTTCAAATAATGAGTCAGACATAAGAGTATTTTAAAAGTATAGAATAATAAAAAAATTGATTTTGACATTATCGTATTGTTGAGAATGTAATTGAAGGAGAAAAAATTATTTTAGGAGAAAAAGTGTTCGTCGAGTTATACATATTAAACAGTAATAGAAAGTATTAACAAAAACTCTCAATATAAAATACATATTTATCTTAGATTTACAGTTAGTGAAATAAATATTCATAGAACGACCTGTAACAGTTGTATTTGACATGGTCAAATATTTTCGTAATAATAGTAAGATGTATTTAATGTATGTAGCAATAATATTTATTTTAGTTTGCATTTTGAAATCATTTATGCAGTGTAAATATATAATGAGGGTAATTAGTACGTGAGTAGTACGTGAATAGTTACTTATGTATCATACTTCTACTTACTTTACGAATAATCGATTTTGTCTTGAGCGATTCTAAGCATTTTAGCACGATATAGACATTTAATGCTGGATGCATTGTGATTAGTGTCATAACTTAGTTTGTAGTTTTTGTTTTGAAAAGAACAATTATTACATATAGGATCGGAGTTCTTGTTGGTACATTGTTGAAAGTTGTGGTTTCCAGAACAGTGGCTACATGTAGCAGCATTTGTTTTATCCAGACATCGGAGCGAAGTGTGACCGAATCGAAAGCAATGGAAACATTGCGTGAGTACTTTGGCTTCCTCCACCTTAACCCGCTGGTAGCTGATGTTAACTTTTTGTTTATTCAGTAGTAATTGTCTCATGCTGCCACTAGTTTCCAGGACACAATTTTTTGAATATTTAGTTTTAAATGTTTTTAACATTTTAAGGGAGTCTAAGTCAGGATTCATTTTTAACATTTCCTCCAGGTCCGGGTTCTGTGCAATTAGGTTTGGTACAATATCATCATCTTGAATATCTTCATGTAGTCCTTTTAGAATGATCCTAGGTTTTCTCTTCTTTACTTCTTCAGCTTGGATGTTACGAAGATTTTCGTTAATCTCTTTTGACAATACTAAAGCATCGTTTTTTTTGGGGCAGTGTATAATCAGTCTATTTTTGCTTATTTTTTTAACTCCGTTTACTGCAATTTTCAGTTTTGCAGCAGAAATTTTTTTTGTGATTATTTTTTCAATGTCTTCTGATGATTTGTTTTTATCATCAGAAGAAATAATAATTGAAAATTTATTTGTATCTTGAGGTAAATTATTTGTTGTTTTGGTTTCGTAACTTACAGGATAACTTCGGTTTCTGTTTTCTAGTCCTTTGGCATATTCTTCAGTTTTCGTTAGCAGTTGGTCTTTTAATTTGATTATTTCCTGTTGGTCCGATATTTTTTCTTTGTTGATTGTATTTTCAAGTTGTAAGAATTGTTTTTCAATCAAATTTTTGATTTTTATTTCTTTGATGTTCTTATATACATCACTCTTTAACGTCTCCAAAATTTCGGTTAGCGACATATTGGAGACCCCACTTATTGCGAGCGCAAAGGGTTAGGGCAAGCAGCACCCAACCCAGGAATTAATAATATACTGTCGCGATGCAGCGGTGCAGGCGTACGTTCCGGTTAAGGTTGAAACGTTGACTTTTCGTTGGTTCGCTACGTTTGGTGATTTAGTAGGGGTGCCCGGGTTCATGGGGTGAGGTCTGCCTAGGTCTTGGAGGCGGATGACCAGGACACACTGAACCCCAGACCCCTACCCACCCCTTAAACCCTTTTCCTTCCCAGAACTCTCATCTCCTTCCTTTCCTTAAAAAAAATCCTCCACACAGCATCCCCAAAGATGACATAGGACCTGAGGGAAATTATTTTCCCCACGGCCTCCTGTGCGGAGCTCATGTAAAAAAAATAATTAAATGCATATAAATTCACCTTTCCCAAAAAGCCAGAAAAAATTGAAAAAAACATGTTTTTAATATATTTTCCCTTGCTTAGTTCTGCACTCCTGGTATTTATCCTTTTAAAATTTTGTTTTATTCGAGTAAAAAAAAGAACAGAAAAAATATTCTTTCATAGCGTACTCTACCCCCTTCCCCTTCCTGCATCCTGCAAAACCCCCTCCCGGGTTCCCCTCCCCCTTCCCAGATTACCCTCCCCCCTCCGTGGTTTTTTCCCCCCCTCCCGCGCTCATTATTTCATTGCCGTTACATTTAGTTTTCAAACAGCTCGCGTGCCACCTATTGAAATATTTTTATGCAAATTTCGTAATGCCAGAGCTCACCAGCCAATAAACAAACATAACAAAAAAAAAATATTCAATTTCGTGCAGTCTTTCGGAAGTTATACGCGTACATACATTTCGACGATTGATTTTTATGCAAATTTCATAATGCCAGAGCTTACCAGTAGTTTTATAGAAACCTTGTCTTATCAATAACGAAAACAATAAAAAAAGAATTTTCAGATTCGGTGCATTCGTTCGAAAGTTATACGCATATATGCATTTCGGCAATTCATTTTTATACAAATTTCATTATGGCAGATCTCACCGGTATTTTTATGCAAAACCTTGTCCTAACAGTAACGAACCCACCAAAAAAACAATTATTCAATTCGATGCATCCGTTCGAAATTTATGCGCGTGTAAACATTTCGGCAACCATTTTATACAAATTTCATAATGCCAGTGCTCACCAGAAGATCAATAAAAACCTTATCCCAACAATTACAAACACAAAACAAAAATAATTATCCAATTCGGTGCATGCATTCGAAAGTTATGGGCTTACTTGCATATCGGCGATTCATTTATAATATATCAGTTTCTCAGGTACCTAACGATTTTATAGTTTTTCATACAGTTAAATATTCCTCAGTCAATTTCTGCGCTCCTGGTAGGTACCCTGTAACGTTTATACAGAATGTGCAATGCAATTTTTCACAAAAATGGCGCTTTAATTTTATTTTTATAATTTTATAATATATCAGTTTCTCAGGTACCTACCGATTTTACAGTTTTTCATATAGTTAAACATACGTATGTATAAAGCCGCCGACAGGGCCTAGCAGCAGAAATCTGCCAAACAGAAGTATGTAGACACAATCGGAGACATACCATCATCAAAGTCTCAAAGATTCGTCGCAATGGGATGAACGGTTAACCGTGTATAATTTAATGACGCTAAAACAATATAAATTATTATCTCAGTCAATTTCTGTGCTCCTGATACTCTGAATCCATTATTTTACAATTCCTAGGGCTTTTTTTCACAAAAATGGCGCTATAATTTTATTTTTATTATTTAGGAAAACAAATTTGGTCATCTGGATAAGCACCTCATTTTATTTGATTTTATAAAATTTTATATTAAGTACCTACTTACGTTTTTAAATGGCCACATATTTTTATATTATCGGCTATATTCAATGTTATGATAATTAACCAATCAGGGCCTAGATTGACCTGATTGGCTAATCATCAGAATGATGGTTAACCAATCAGGGC
Organism: Limnephilus marmoratus; assembly: GCA_917880885.1. Lineage (NCBI taxonomy): Eukaryota > Metazoa > Arthropoda > Insecta > Trichoptera > Limnephilidae > Limnephilus > Limnephilus marmoratus. The sequence goes on from OU862930.1 coordinate 2,409,267, forward strand.
CCACCAGGAACCTTCAGCGACCCTGATTGGCTGCCCATCGTTGAATTGTTACCGCCCCCCAACCAATCAGAGGGTTTGATTTTAATACCACACCCCTGCTCAATCACACCTCCTGGTGGGCGGGGTGGTTCACAGTCTATATTATCAAATAAAATATTTAAAAAAAAATTAAATAATCTCAACTTTTTCGGAAAAACTATTTTCTTTCGATTTTTTTTTTGAAAATGGCATGTTTATTATATTCACTTTTTGAATTCATCGATACACATGCCCTTTTCTCAATAAATGTATATTTTTTTATGAGAAATGTTTGAAAAACTAAAAAATTATTCACATCTTCATTTCAGATATGAATCTGCTCTTCCCAAATCTTAATGAGACTGTCCGAATCGATTTTCTGAAACAAAAAAAAAAAAAAATTTTAAGTCTGAAATAATTTAAAAAAAATAAATAATTATTTTTCGAGCGGTCTCTTTTTAATCACCCTCAAAACGACAATAAAGAATGAAACTGCCCATGGAATTCTGCCTACACGATGCATAATTTTCGTACTCCAATTTCGAACGTTCTAATTTGAATTTTTTTATAGAAATTTGATTTTTTCTAACGAAAAGCTTTGCTTCTCGACTCTGCCGATAGGTGGCTCCGTTAAAAGTATACATTTTTTTTAAACATTAGTTTCAAAATATGACTTTTCCGTGGGTTTTTCGCACATGTCTGATTTCAAATGAATATAACGACGATGTTTTTGTGAAGTGCGATCATTACGACGGTCAATTGACCTTTTAAAAACTCTTGTTGACGTAATTTTACTAAATTTTGGCTTCCAGGCGTAATATTTTCGAAGAAATCGTGTTTTTTAGTCGGCCGGCGGGAAAACGAAAAATGACGGATGACATTTAAAATCTATGTACCTATCAAAATCAGTTTTGTATGAGAGATTTTCGATATATCTTTCTCAACTTTTGCGGGCATTTGACAAGAGATACACTCCCTTAATCGACTTCGAGGGAAATTGAATCTACAGATGTGCCAATCTCAATGAGCCGAGAGGTCAATTTGGCTTGCCAAATTTTACCAAATTTCCGCAAGCCAAAGTGACCCGTGAGGTTTCACCCACCCGAGGGGCAAAGTGGTCGCTTTTCCCCTCAAATCGAAAGTGACCCTTGACCCATCACTAACGGCCGCGAGCTAAAGTGACCCTTGTTGTTTCACCCACCCGAGGGGCAGAGTGGTCGTTTTTCCCCTCAAATCAAAAGTGACCTTTTCCTGACCAATGGCGTGAGCGGAAAAAGTGAGTTTTTCCCGACCTACCCCAAAACTGAGCATAAATATATATACTAGCGGGGCCCGTTGCAAAAATGCAACTAACGGGTTAAAAAATTATGCGATTTGCGTGTGAACGTGGATGAAGCGAGGAGGAGTGTGTGTTAAATTAAATATATGAAGAAACCTGAAGTTACAGTGACCTTGCAACGCATGCCGGGTACCCGTTGTATATAATGTTATGTAGTGACCTTGCAACGCATGCCGGGTACCCGTTGTATATAATGTTATGTAGTGCAGCGATTGCACTAAAATGTAATTTCCCAGGAATGGGAATGGAACCATTACAGTTAAGTTGACCCCGGGGTTACAGTGACCTTGCAACGCATGCCGAGTAACCGTAGTATATCAGATACGATTTTAGATTTTCACGGCCAAAAATTATTTTGTTATTGGTTTTTGGGGTATTATGCCGTGTTGCGCTACCTCCTTCTTTAGCCACTTTAGGCTAAAGAAGGAGGTAGCGCAACACGGCATAATACCACAAAAACCAATAACAAAACGTTGTATATCATGTTATATATTGCAGGCACTTGCTTAAAAATGTTATTTCCGGGAATCGGGATGGAATAATTACAGTTAAGTTGACCCCGAGGTTACAGTGACCTTGCAACGCATGCCGGGTACCCGCTGTATATAATTTATTTATTTACGGACAAAAAGTCCATTAACAATATAAAATACGTCACTAACTTATATCTCCCTCTTATCCTTTCCCTTGTTACCATAATTATTGGAAGGCTTTTGACCTCTCCAGCCAGATTCTTCCAAACCTTCGCCATGCACCGCAGTGTGAGGAATAGATTCATACGTTCGTCACTCCTGGCCACACTGACCCCCAGATTCCTAAACACCCCTCATACCATTTTCCTTCCCATATCTTCTTCTCCTTCTTTTTCCTTAAAAAACCCTCCACACAGCATCCTCAAAGATGACATAGGCCCCTAGGGAAATTGTTTTCCTTGGAGCCTCCTGTGTGGAGCTAATGTAAAAAAAAAAGTTTAACACGGCATAATTTCATCCTGAGTTCTACCTGAGGTTGCAGTGACCTTGTAACGCATGCCGGGTACCCTTTGTATATAATTTTATAATACATTGCATGCGTTTGCAAGGCGCTTGCATTTTAATGTAGTTTCCCGGAACTTGGAATGGAACCATTACAGTTAAGTTGACCCCGAGGTTACAGTGATTTTGCAACGCATGCCGGGTACCCGTTGTATATAATGTTATTTAGAAATACAAATCCCCAAAATTGACCTTTATTGGATAACCAACACCTATGCCGTAGGTCACCCCAAGTGGTTCGCTTCGTTTGGTGATCTAGTAGGGGTGCCCGGGTTCTTGGGGTGAGGTTTGTCTAGGTCTTGGAGGCGAATGACCAGGACACACTTAACCCCAGATTCCTACCCACCCCTTAAACCCTTTTCCTTCCCAGAACTCTCATCTCCTTCTTTGCCTTAAAAAACCCTCCACCCAGCATCTCCAAAGATGACATGACCCTGAGGGAAATTATTTTCCTCAGGGTCTCCTGTGTGGAGTTTTTTCCTCCCCCCCCTACCGCGGTTCATTAATTCATTGCCGTTACATTTAGTTTTCAAACAGCTCGCGTGCCACCTATTGAAATATTTTTATGCAAATTTTATAATGCCAGAACTCACCAGTAGTTTTATAGAAACCTTGTCCTATCAATAACGAACACAATAAAAAAAGAATTTTCAGATTTGGTGCATTCTTTCGAAAGTTATGCGTATATTTACATTTCGGCAATTCATTTTTATACAAATTTCATTATGCCAGAGCTCACAGTAGTTTTAAACAAAACCTTGTCCTAACAGTATCGAACCCAACAAAAAAACAATTATTCAATTCGATGCATTCGTTCGAAAGTTACGCGCGTGTATACATTTCGGCAACCATTTTATTCAAATTTCATAATGCCAGTGCTCACCAGACGATTAATGAAAACCTTGTCCTAACAATAACAAACCCAAAACAAAAATAATTATCCAATTCGGTGCATGCGTTCGAAAGTTATGTTCATATTCATTTTATAATAATTTATCAGTTTCTCAGGTACCTACCGATTTTATAGTTTTTCATACAGTTAAACGTACGTATGTATAAAGCCGCCCACAGGGCCTAGCAGCAGAAACTGGCCAAACAGAAGTATAAAGACATCATCGGAGACATGCCCTCATCAAATTCTCAAAGTTTCATCGCAATGGGATGAACGGTTAGCCATGTTTATGTCAATGACGCTTAAATAAATAAATAAATAAATAAATAAATAAGTTTTTATTCCAGTATGTGGGGAGGAGAGTGCAATCCCACACATGCCATAAGGGTATAATATAAACATACATGTACAAAGTAATTGAAAGGAAAAAAAGAAAAAGGAGGTGGATATGAATGTACACGAAACAAAAAAAGATAATAAATAATAAGCTAATAGTAGTAAAAAGAAAAACAAAAGAAATAATAATATTAAGCTTTCAGGATTCTGTGAGCACGTAAGGAGCCAGTATTTTTCTCCAGTGTGCATCAATACTGGATGATGGACTGAGGCGGGCTTCAGTGACGAGGATGTTTCCAGAGCTGGTTATCCTTTCCCTAATTCCTGCCACCCTGGATCTAATAAGGGCTGCAAAGCCAGGAACTCGCCCGTCCGTGAACATCCGGGAAGCGCTGCAATATCTGGGGAGACCAAACATTATGCGGAAGGCGTTGTTATACTGAACCCGAAGTCTTTCTATACTACTCTTCTTGTAGTTTGCCCAGAGTTCACACGTATACAGTGTTGCGCAGAAGGAAAGGAAGAGCGTCCTTTTTACAGCAGTACTGCAAAGGCGGAATCTTCTACTGAGCATGTTTGCTTTTACACTGAGAGCTCTTCTTTGCCTATCGATGTCGTCATCGTCCATCAGATTACTGGTGATTATGTGTCCAAGGTATTTAGTTCCTTCAGTCACCTGCAGGTTCACACCATTCAGGGTAGCTGGAGGAATATTTTTTGGTCCTTGTCCATATCTTACGACCAGTAGAGCCGTTTTAGTGGGGTTGTATTGCATGTTTGTTTCTTCAGCAAACTCTTCGCAGATCTTTAAAAGAATACGTAGGCCCCTTATGGATGGTGCCATCAATACCATGTCGTCCGCATAACTGATGTTGTTCAGAAACTGTCCTCCAATTTGGCAGCCTACCCCTGCATTGTTTAGCCTGTCGGTGAGTTCGTCCATGTACAGGTTGAATAATATCGGGGACATGCATCCTCCCTGTCTAACGCCGCTCTTCAGGAGGAAAGGTTCGGAGAGTCCATCTTTCCACCTTACTAAGTTCTCCTGCTGTCTATGCCACAAGTCGAGGATATGTATCACCGCCGGTGATATGCCTCTTTCCCTGAGTTTATTCCATAGTAGAGGGTGAGAAACCCTGTCGAAGGCCTTGCTCAGATCTAGAAAACATGCATACGTGGTGGTCTTTTTATTCCTGTAGTATTCCAGGGTTCTTTTCACAGTAAATATAGCAGTATCGGTAGACATTTGCTGTTTGAAGCCCATTTGGTTGTCCTTAGTTTCCAAGCTGGGACCGATCTGGTTTAGTAGTAGACGTTCGAATAATCGTGCGATGGTGGTGGCAATTGAAATCGGTCTGTAGCTACCCTGGGAGGTAGAGTCCAACGATTTTGACTTGAGAATGGGAGTTATTATTGTTCTTGTCATGTCAGTTGGTAGGTATCCATTCTTTAAGATGTCGGTAAACAGACTCGCCAGTAGTTGAAGAATTGGTCCTCCAGCGTGTTTGATGTGTTCGGTACTCAATCCGTCGTGACCTGCTGATTTTCCAGCTTTCATGTATCTCAGGGCGGTGTTGACCATGTCTGCTGTGATCAAGAGGTCACTGTCTTCATTTGGGATAGGACTAGGTGGTGGTTTGCATGCAGAGTTCGGTGAGGTCGGAGTAGAGATGGAGAAGTGATCTGCAAAAATGTTAGCAATTGCTTTAGTGTTTGTTTCTCCATTTATGTTGCACGGAATTTTACATTTCACGTTGCAGTGTTTATTTGTCTTCAGCCAAAACTGTTTGAAATCACGACTGTGTAAATCTCCTGCTATTTTGTCCATTTGAATTTGCTCGCAGTCGTTTTGGCATTTTTTCAGTGCTAGTTTGAACGCAGCACGCTTTAATTTTCGTTCATCCGCAATTGAGCCCTCATGAGGCCTGCCATTTTCAATCCATATCATCATTGCACGTCTTGATTCTATGTATTTTTGTGCGACAAAATCATTCCATCCACAGATTTGTTTACGTCGTTGCAATCTTCGTTTGCGATTGTTAAATACTGCAATCGCGGCGCTTCGCAGGGCCTCTATAATACGTGTATACAGTGTCTTAATGTTAGCTCGAGCAGGGTTGTCACTTCTCTCGTACCGCGTAAGATCTTGTTTAATTTTTTGTAGAAATACTTGTGAAGTTCGAGTATAACTATGGATATCGTGTTCATTTTTAGGATTCCATGTTGCACGGTCGGTTTTTATACTTGAATAAATTTCAGTTTTCGGTATTCCTTCCGTTTGTAGGGTCAATTCGAGAGGCCTGTGATCGGTCCAGTCCACGTCGTAGTGTATTTTCATGTCTAAAATCTGTTTGAAGATATTTTTCGTCACCAGACAGTGGTCTAACCACCTAGTGGTGTGATGCGCGTCACTGATATATGTGTAAGAGTTTTCTGGTAGTATTACGGTATCAGCGCATGTAAGATCATATTCTTGACAGAAAGATTCCAGTTCAGTTCCAAAGAGTGAGTCTGGGTGTGCATTGAAATCTCCGATGATTACGGAGTTGGTGTAATCTTTTTCGTCAATAATTGCTTGCAAGGCGGCAAGACAGTTAATGTACTCTTCGAAGTGATCTGTTGTGCAAGTTGGCATGTACACGGTGAAAATGCATAGTTTTTCAGAATTTAGGCCTAATTCAATGCCCGCCATGCGGCAATTATTCAACGGGATCGTGGCAGCCCTGAGACATTGCTTGTATAATACCCCCACTCCTCCGTATGGCCGGCCTACTAACGGGCCCTTCGACATATCAATTGCAGATGTTCCCAAGCTATTGTAATCTGGATGTATATGGGATAAGAATTCTAAGTCCGATGGGAGTAGCCACGTTTCTTGAATTAGAACAATATCATGTCTATCGCACAGATCATAAATGAATTTTTCTGAACTGCGGACGGATCTGCAATTCACCGATATGATCTTTAAATTGTTATTATGCATTTTGGTTATTGTTCTGTGTGCGTGATTCTTTGAATCTTCGGAAAACAATTCCCTCCGGCCATAATTCCTCCACTAGGTATTTTTTTACTTCGTTTGCTTTAACCAAAAGTTTAAAAGAATTAAATGGTGTTGCGTGGAAAGGCTTTATTAATTCTACTTTGAACCCATCCAAGCCGTTACTTTTTAGGTAAGTGGTTACGTCATCTTCTGTCGTATTAGTCGCAAACCTCGATACGTATACTGACGTGATAATATCCGCAGATTTTAATGCAATTGATTGCGCTTTGCCTCTCATATTGTGAATGCGTTTCTTATGCACTACGATTTTAAAATCGCTCTGGTCGGTGGTCGCTGGTGGCGGCCCTTGCATGCGGCCCATCTGCTTAGTTACATCGACATTCACATTATCGCCGGTAGCAGTGTTTGCTCGTGAGTTTTTCGTGTGCGTATTGGCCGGGGCGCTGGTAGTGTTGGTTGGCTGAGTTGGCTCATTTGGATTCGTTTTACAGGCGTCTAAGTACGTTACCGGTCTACCGGTGTTAATGTTTACTTTTGGATTACCCACATGTTTATCGCCGTTTTGTTGATTTATTGGTGTCTTCATCTCATTACGTATATTCATCTCCTTCATTTGATCTCGTAGTGAACTAAGTTCTTGCATTATTTCGGCTGTGTTTGTGTTCGATGATTCACTTAGATCGTTTTTAATTTGTCGTATTTCAGATTTCATGGCATTGAAATCTTTTAGTAGACGAGAAATGTCAACACTGTCAAAGTTAACGGGCGGCAGTTTATGTAACTGTCTTGCAACGAACACCGGTAATTTGTCGGGGTCTGTCTCTTTCAGGGCCCTCAGGATGTCCTGAAGATCGCGGCTGACCCTGCCGTCTCCCTTCCGCAGGGTCCGCTTATCTGGGAGCTTGTCGAATAAGATGTTCTTGGCCAGCTTTATTTCCTCCTCGGAGAATGCGGAAGTGCAAAGTTGTGTAATCGACACTTCATCTAGAGTGTCCGCTTTATTTTGCATAAATGCAAGACACTCGTTTATAATTATATTACACTCGTTACAAGTCATAGTGCTACAGTAAGTGCGTCCTTCTGTCACGGCGGTTGACAGAAAAACTGACAGTTAAACAATATATTCTATACCTCAGTTAATTTCTGCGGTCCTGGTACCCTGAAACGATTATACAGAATTTGTAAGGCATTTCACAAAAATGGCGATTAAATTTTATATTTATTATTTAGGAAAAAAAAAATTTCTTCTGGATAAGTACCTCATTTTATTTGATTTTATTAAATTTTATATTAAGTACCTACTTACGTTTTTACTGGCCACATATTTTTATACTAATGGCTAATATTAAATGTTATGATAATTAACCAATCAGGGCCCTGATTGACCTGATTGGCTAATCATCAGAATGATGGTTAACCAATCAGGGACCACCAGGAACCTTCAGCGGCCCTGATTGGCTGCCCATTGTTGAATTGTTCCCGCCCCCTAACCAATCGGAGGGTTTTATTTAAAACCACACCCCTGCTCAATCACACCTCCTGGTGGTGGGGGTGGTTCACAGTCTATATTATCAATTAAAATTTAAAAAAAAAATTAAATAATCTCAACTTTTTCGGAAAAACTATTTTTTTTCGATTTTTTTTTGAAAATGGCATGGTTATTATATTCGCTTTTTGAATTCATCGATACACATGCCCTTTTCTCAATAAATGTATATTTTTTTATGAGAAATGTTTGAAAAACTAAAAAATTATTCACATCTTCATTTCAGATATGAATCTGCTCTTCCCAAATCTTAATGCGACTGTCCGAATCGATTTTCTGAAACAAAAAAAAAAAAAATTTAATTCTGAAATAATTAAAAAAAAATAATAATTATTTTTCGAGCGGTCTCTTTTTAATCACCCTCAAAACGACAATAAAGAATGAAACTGCCCATGGAATTCTGCCTACACGATGCATAATTTTCGTACTCCAATTTCGAACGTTCTAATTTGAATTTTTTAATAGAAATTTGATTTTTTCTAACGAAAAGCTTTGCTTCTCGACTCTGCCGATAGGTGGCTCCGTTAAAAGTATACATTTTTTTTAAACATTAGTTTCAAAATATGACTTTTCCGTTGTTTTTTGGCACATGTCAGTTTTGAAACGAATATTACAACGATGTTTTTGTGAAAAGTGATCATTACGACGGTCAATTGATCTTTTAAAAACTCTTGTTGACGTAATTTTACTAAATTTTGGCTTCCAGGCGTGATATTTTCGAAGAAATCGCATTTTCCAGTCGGCCGGCGGGTAAACGAAAAATGACGGATGACATTTAAAATCTATGTACCTATCAAAATCAGTTTTGTATGGGAGATTTTCGCTATATCTTTCTCAGCTTTTGCGGGCATTTGAAAAGAGATACACTCCCTTAATCGACTTCGAGGGAAATTGAATCTACAGATGTGCCAGTCTCAATGAGCCGAGAGGTCAATTTGGCGTGCCAAATTTTACCAAATTTCCGCAAGCCAAAGTGACCCGTGAGGTTTCACCCACCCGAGGGGTAAAGTGGTCGTTTTTCCCCTCAAATCAAAAGTGACCTTTTCCTGACCAATGGCGTGAGCGGAAAAAGTGAGTTTTTCCCGACCTACCACAAAACTGAGCATTAATATATATACTAGGTTTTGCCCGTTGCAGAAGCAACTGACGGGTTTAAACACTATGCGATTTGACGTGTGAACGTGGATGAAGCGAGGAAGAGTGTGTGTTAAATTAAATATATGAAGAAACCTGAGGTTACAGTGACCTTGCAACGCATGCCGGGTACCCGTTGTATATAATGTTATGTAGTGCAGCGCTTGCATTAAAATGTAATTTCCCAGGAATTGGAATGGAACCATTACAGTTAAGTTGACCCCGAGGTTACAGTGACCTTGCAACGCATGCCGAGTAACCGTTGTATATTATGTTATAAATTGCAGGCGCTTGCATTAAAATTTTATTTCCCGGGAGTCGGGATGAAACCATTACAGTAAAGTTGACCCCTAGGTTACAGTGACCTTGCAACGCATACCGGGTACCCGTTGTATATAATGTTATCTAGTGCAGGCGCTTGCTTTAAAATGTTATTTCCCGGGAATTGGGATGGAACCATTACAGTTAAGTTGACCCCGAGGTTACAGTGACCTTGCAACGCATGCCGTGTAACCGTTGTATATTATGTTATAAATTGCAGGCGCTTGCATTAAAATTTTATTTCCCGGGAATCGGGATGAAACCATTACAGTAAAGTTGACCCCTAGGTTACAGTGACCTTGCAACGCATGCCGGATACCCGTTGTATATAATGTTATATAGTGCAGGCGCTTGCATTATAATGTAGTTTCCGGGGACTTGGGATGGAACCATTAGAGTTTAGTTGACCCTGAGGTTAAAGTGGCCTTGCAACGCATGCCGGGTACCCGTAGTATATAATGTTACATATTGCAGGCGCTTGCATTATAATGTAGTTTCCCAGGACTTCGGATGGAAACATTACAGTTTTATTGACCCCGAGGTTAAAGCGGCCTTGCAACGAATGCCGGGTACCCGTTGTATATAATTTTATAAAGTGCATAATTTTATAATGTTGTTTCCCGGGACTTGGTAGGGAACCATTACGGTTTAGTTTACCCCGAAGTTAAAGTGGCCTCGCAACGCATGCCGGGTACCCGCTGTATATAATTAATTTATTTACGCACAAATAGTCCATTAACAATAACAATAACAATCGGTTGCACGGTTTAGCAGTGCAAAATTTCATTATGCCGGAGCTCACTATTGTAGTTGTATTGTATTTCATTTTGCAAGTGTAAGTACTAAGTAGGTACTTTGTTGTAATATTTCACCAAAACGACGCCATTATGCTGTTGAGCATAAAATAATTTTCACTACAAATAAATTCATTCAATATCATGTTTTGATTTTTAAATGAAAAAAGTCCCCGCAAGTAAGTACCTACCTAGAACACGCGTAATGTATATATATATACAATGTTCAAATAGAACACACTTAAAAATAAAAAAAATAATTAATAAAAAAATTGACAATTCTTTAAATTTTTCTAGTAAATTTTCAGTTCTATAAAGTTCCGTTCGAGTTCTGTAATTATTTCAGTTTTGTGATGTAACTGGTCTGTAATGATAAAACAATAGAATTTGAGTAGAACCATCACAGAACGTGAAAATTAACTTTAAAAAAGTTCAATTATTCTGTATCATGGAAACAACCTTACCTTAGTATTTATTGCATTAAAACCTAATTCGTTGTGTAGGTACCCATTCAGGTAGGTACCTGCGCATTTCCTTAGATTCCGGCAATCTTAGCTTTTTTCATCATATTTGCAATACTACCGAAATAAGTAGGTACCTACCCCGAATGAAAAACGTGTTAATTTGACTGGCCAGCAAATATTTAAACTTCCGATGGAATCTGTGAGCGCGTTTTTTGATGATTTTTTTTCGGAAAATTTCGAGTTTTGTCAGCATCTCTTGACGTATTTTATATGAGAATCATATGTTTTATTGGTGTTAAAAGTTGCGGAATCTATCCGGCTATCGTATTTTCAAAAAACATCTAGCCCGGAATCGGTTTTTCGGCGGTAATGTCGTTTTCCGAAAAACAACGACCGAAACCGCCGAGAGTTCCGTTTTGTTAGGCTAAAAATTTGACATCTGAGATCCTGACCTATGTCAATAGTCCTATATAGCATTTTCCTTTGTGAAATTAGCGGGTTTTTTCCTAAATTTTTTTTTTCAAACGCCGTCTGTCGGCGGGAAATATAATCGAGTGATTCGAGTAGAGCTTCTAGTTTTCGCCGCCGATTCGTATCGGAGAATAAATCCCTGTATATATTTCATTTTGTCGAAAAAAAATTTCTCCCAGCTTCCTTATTACGATTTGCTTCAACCGAAAGTGACCCGTGAGGTTTCACCCACCCGAGGGGCAAAGTGGTAGCTTTTCCCCTCAAATCGAAAGTGAGTTTTTTCGACCAATGGCGTGAGCGGAAAAAGTGAGTTTTCTCGACCAATGGCGTGAGCGGAAAAAGTGACCTTTTCCCTGACCTACCCCAAAACTGAACATTAATATATATACTAGCGGGGCCCGTTGCAGAAGCAATTGACGGGTTAAAACACTATGCGATTTGCGTGTGAACGTGGATGAAGCGAGGAGGATTGTGTTTTAAATTAAATATATGAAGAAACCTGAGGTTACAGTGACCTTGCAACCCATGCCGGGTAACCGTTGTATATAATGTTATGTAGTGCAGCGCTTGCATTAAAATGTAATTTTCCAGGAATTGGAATGGAACCATTACAGTTAAGTTGACCCCGAGGTTACAGTGACCTTGCAACGCATGCCGAGTAACCATTGTATATCATGTTATATATTGCAGGCACTTACTTTAAAATGTTATTTCCCGGGAATTATGATGGAACCATTACAGTAAAGTTGACCCCGAGGTTACAGTGATGTTGCAACGCATGCCGGGTACCCGTTGTATATAATGTTCTATAGTACAGGCGCTTGCATTATAATGTGGTTTTCCGAGATTTGGGATGGAACCATTACAGTTTAATGGACCCCGAGGTTAAAGTGGCCTTGCAACGCATGCCGGGTACCCGCTGTATATAACTTATTTATTTACGGACAAAAAGTCCATTAACAATATAAAATACGTCACTAACTTATATCTCCCTCTTATCCTTTCCCTTGTTACCATAATTATTGGAAGGCTTTTGACCTCTCCAGCCAGATTCTCCCAAACCTTCGCCATACACCGCAGTGTGAGGAATAGATTCATACGTTCGTCACTCCTGGCCACACTGACCCCCAGATTCCTAAACACCCCTCATACCCTTTTCCTTCCCATATCTTCTTCTCCTTCCTTTCCCTTAAAAAACCCTCCGCACAGCATCCTCAAAGATGACATAGGCCCCTAGGGAAATTGTTTTCTTTGGAGCCTCCTGTGTGGAGCTAAAGTAAAAAAAAAATTAACACTGCATAATTTCATCCTGAGTTCTCCCCAAGGTTACAGTGATTTTGCAACGCATGCCGGGTATCCGTTGTATGTAATGTTATGTAGAAATACAAATCCCTAAAATTGACCTTTATTGAATAACCAACACCTCTGCCGTCGGTCACCCCAAGTGGTTCGATACGTTTGGTGATTTAGTAGGGGTGCCCGGATTCATGGGTGAGGTTTTTCTAGGTCTTGGAGGCGGATGACCAGGACACACTGAACCCCAGATTCCTACCCACCCCTTAAACCCTTTTCCTTCCCAGAACTCTCATCTCCTTTCTTTCCTAAAAAAAATCCTCCACACAGCATCCCCAAAGATGACATAGGCCCTGAGGGAAATTATTTTCCCCACGGCCTCCTGTGTGGAGCTCATGTAAAAAAAAAAAAAAAATGCATATTTTTCCCTTGCTTAGTTCTGCACTCCTGGTATTTATCCTTTTTTTACATGAGCTACACACAGGAGACCCTGAGGAAAATAATTTCCCTCGGGGTCATTTCATCTTTGGAGGTGTTGTGTTGAGGGTTTTTAAAGGCAAATAAGGCGAGGAGAGCAACGCTCAGTGGTTAAACATACGTATGTATAAGGCCACCCGCAGGGCCTAGCAGCTGAAACCTGTCAAACAGAAGTATCTAGACGCCATCTGAGGCATGCACACATCAAATTCCCAATGTTTCATCGCAATCGGATGAACGGTTTAGCAATGCATAATTTCATGATGCCAGAGCTCACCATTTTATATATTAAGAATCGAAGGTCCCCAAAGTTTCATCGGAATCGAAGAAGAATTAACACAGAACGTGAAAATTAACTTAAAAAAGTGTGCTTTTACCTGCATAATTTGGCAAAAAATTAACCATGTTAAGATATTTAAATTTATTCATTTTCATAACGTTGCTTGAAATGGATTTTGCCGTTTTTGGTGACCAGATCTGAATAGCCAGGTACTTCCCCACCTTCCTCGTCTCCATCTCCCTCCCCTCCCCACTACCTTTAGCCTCACAACATACCCCAACTGGGGATGCCATAGTTTCACTGACTTCAGTAGTTGGGACTCTTGTGCCGTATTATCATTAAAATTTAGTTAATAATGTATAAAACAATTAATTTCCGTACAATTTTAAAGTACCTACACCATTTGAAAAAAAAAATTGTACCATCTTTGCTATTAAATTTACACAATATATTAATTTCTCATTATTTCGACAACAACGTTCCCTCATAAGTAGGTACTGGCCATTACTGGTATTATTATTTAAGAATGTCCAAAAAGAACGCAACTTTACCTACACATTCATAAATGAAAAATTTTTTGATAGGTTCTTTCAAAAAAATTTAATAATTCTTTAAAATTTTCAAGTTAATTATCACGTTTTGTGAAAGTTATTTTAAAGTTCTGTAATTATTTCAGTTTTGTGGTGCAACTGGATAAAATGATATAACAACAGAACTCGAATAGAACTTACGCAGAACGTTAGAATTAACTTTAAAGAAATGTTGAATTCTTCAATTTTATTGCAACAACCCGGCATCCAACGTAAGTACCTACATAATTCGTCTAGGTACCTACTCATTTTCGCAAAAAAACCACGGTAGTAAGTCGGTAAGCCGGTAGGTAGGTACCTAAGCACTTATTTCCATCACTAAGTTGCATGGTTTATCTGTGTGTTCTAAATAACAGGGTCCGCCAAAACTGCGTTACTCATTTTTGGTAAAAATAAATTGATTAAATAATAATATTTTTTTAAAAATAAAAATAAAATCGTCTTTTTTTAAAAATATTTTTCTAGAAATGACATCGGTCAAACATCCAACTTTTAAATTCACGAACGCGCATACTACTTTCGTAATAAATAATTATTCACAACGATACATGTATGGAAAAAAACGGAAATTCTAAGCATCGTCATTTGAGAAATGTTTCTACGCCGCTCAAACGTTAGTCGTGAAGGCCCGACTATATTTTCGAAAAAAAAAATATCAAGAAAATTATCATTCAAAATAATTAAAAAAATAATTATTATATTTCGAGAAGTATTTTTTTTTACCACCGTGTACCGGCATAATAACGATTCATGAATGATGAAATTCGATTTTAAAACCTGCTAACAACGCCAATTTAAGACACTCCAATTTTGTTTCGCGTTCGAATTTGAATTTTAGTCTATTTTTAAATTTTTCTAATGAAATGTTTTAATTCTATGTCCTGTCGACTGGCGGCGCCGTGAAAACAGTACATAATTTTAAAGATTAGTTTCAATACTCGACTTTTATGTTGTTTTTTTGCACATGTCAGTTTTCAAATTAATATTACAACGATGTTTTTGAGAAAAGTGATAATTACGACGGTCAATTGACCTTTGAAAAACTCTTGTTGACGGAATTTCACTAAATTTTGGCTTCCAAGCGTGATATTTTCGACAAAATCGCGTATGCCAGTCGGCCGGTGGGAAAACGAAAAATGAAAGATGACATTTAAAATCTGCGTACCTAGCGAAATCAGTTTTGTATGGGAGATTTTCGCTACATCTTTCTCAACTTTTCCGGGCATTTGAAAAGAGATAGATACAATGAATTCGCTTCGAAGAAGAGTGAACCGTGGGGCCTTTGAAATCGGATGAGCTTAGAGATCAATTTGGCTTGCCAAATTTTACCCAATTTTCGCAAGCCAAAGTGACCCGTGAGGTTTCACCCACCCGAGGGGCAAAGTGGTAGCTTTTCCCCTCAAATCGAAAGTGAGTTTTTTCGACCAATGGCGTGAGCGGAAAAAGTGAGTATTTTCGACCAATGGCGTGAGCGGAAAAAGTGACCTTTTCCCTGACCTACCCCAAAACTGAGCATTAATATATATACTAGGTTTTGCCCGTTGCAGAAGCAACTGACGGGTTTAAACACTATGCGATTTGACGTGTGAACGTGGATGAAGCGAGGAAGAGTGTGTGTTAAATTAAATATATGAAGAAACCTGAGGTTACAGTGACCTTGCAACGCATGCCGGGTACCCGTTGTATATAATGTTATGTAGTGCAGCGCTTGCATTAAAATGTAATTTCCCAGGAATTGGAATGGAACCATTACAGTTAAGTTGACCCCGAGGTTACAGTGACCTTGCAACGCATGCCGAGTAACCGTTGTATATTATGTTATAAATTGCAGGCGCTTGCATTAAAATTTTATTTCCCGGGAATCGGGATGAAACCATTACAGTAAAGTTGACCCCTAGGTTACAGTGACCTTGCAACGCATACCGGGTACCCGTTGTATATAATGTTATATAGTGCAGGCGCTTGCTTTAAAATGTTATTTCCCGGGAATTGGGATGGAACCATTACAGTTAAGTTGACCCCGAGGTTACAGTGACCTTGCAACGCATGCCGTGTACCCGTTGTATATTATGTTATAAATTGCAGGCGCTTGCATTAAAATTTTATTTCCCGGGCATTGGGATGAAACCATTACAGTTAAGTTAACCCCTAGGTTACAGTGACCTTGCAACGCATGCCGGGTACCCGTTGTATATAATGTTATATAGTGCAGGCGCTTGCATTATAATGTAGTTTCCGGGGACTTGGGATGGAACCATTAGAGTTTAGTTGACCCTGAGGTTAAAGTGGCCTTGCAACGCATGCCGGGTACCCGTAGTATATAATGTTACATAGTGCAGGCGCTTGCATTATAATGTAGTTTCCCAGGACTTCGGATGGAAACATTACAGTTTTATTGACCCCGAGGTTAAAGCGGCCTTGCAACGCATGCCGGGTACCCGTTGTATATAATTTTATAAAGTGCATAATTTTATAATGTTGTTTCCCGGGACTTGGTAGGGAACCATTACGGTTTAGTTGACCCCGAAGTTAAAGTGGCCTCGCAAC
The DNA here is from genome assembly GCA_917880885.1 of Limnephilus marmoratus. NCBI lineage: Eukaryota > Metazoa > Arthropoda > Insecta > Trichoptera > Limnephilidae > Limnephilus > Limnephilus marmoratus. Next base: position 2,425,804 of record OU862930.1, read on the forward strand.
GCATGCCGGGTACCGCAGTTTAGCCGTGCAAAATTTCATTATGCCGGAGCTCACTATTGTAGTTGTATTGTATTTCATTTTGCAAGTGTAAGTACTAAGTAGGTACTTTGTTGTAATATTTCACCAAAACGACGCCATTATGCTGTTGAGCATAAAATAATTTTCACTACAAAAAAATTCATTCAATATCATGTTTTGACCGCAAGTAAGTACCTACCTAGAACACGCGTAATGTATATATATATACAATGTTCAAATAGAACACACTTAAAAATAAAAAAAATAATTAATAAAAAAAAATTACAATTCTTTAAATTTTTCTAGTAAATTTTCAGTTCTATAAAGTTCCGTTCGAGTTCTGTAATTATTTCAGTTTTGTGATGTAACTGGTCTGTAATGATAAAACAATAGAATTTGAGTAGAACCATCACAGAACGTGAAAATTAACTTTAAAAAAGTTCAATTATTCTGTATCATCGAAACAACCTTACCTTAGTATTTATTGCATTAAAACCTAATTCGTTGTGTAGGTACCCATTCAGGTAGGTACCTGCGCATTTCCTTAGATTCCGGCAATCTTAGCTTTTTTCATCATATTTGCAATACTACCGAAATAAGTAGGTACCTACCCCGAATGAAAAACGTGTTAATTTGACTGGCCAGCAAATATTTAACTTCCGATGGAATCTGTGAGCGCGTATTTTGATGATTTTTTTTCGGAAAATTTCGAGTTTTGTCAGCATCTCCTGACGTATTTTATATGAGAATCATATGTTTTATTGGTGTTAAAAGTTGCGGAATCTATCCGGCTATCGTATTTTCAAAAAACATCTAGCCCGGAATCGGTTTTTCGGCGGTAATGTCGTTTTCCGAAAAACAACGACCGAAACCGCCGAGAGTTCCGTTTTGTTAGGCTAAAAATTTGACATCTGAGATCCTGACCTATGTCAATAGTCCTATATAACATTTTCCTTTGTGAAATTAGCGGGTTTTTTCCTAAATTTTTTTTTTCAAACGCCGTCTGTCGGCGGGAAATATAATCGAGTGATTCGAGTAGAGCTTCTAGTTTTCGCCGCCGATTCGTATCGGAGAATAAATCCCTGTATATATTTCATTTTGTCGGAAAAAAATTACCCCCAGTTTTCATTCGGAATTTGCTTCAACCGAAAGTGAACCTTGAGGTGGGTGAAACGTAAAGGGCGTACTGGTCGTTTTTGCGTCAACCAAAAAGTGACCTTTTCCTGACCTACCCCAAAACCAAACAATACTATATATACTAGGTTTTGCCCGTTGCAGAAGCAACTTACGGGTTTAAACACTATGCGATTTGACGTGTGAACGTGGATGAAGCGAGGAAGAGTGTGTGTTAAATTAAATATATGAAGAAACCTGAGGTTACAGTGACCTTGCAACGCATGCCGGGTACCCGTTGTATATAATGTTATGTAGTGCAGCGCTTGCATTAAAATGTAATTTCCCAGGAATTGGAATGGAACCATTACAGTTAAGTTGACCCCGAGGTTACAGTGACCTTGCAACGCATGCCGAGTAACCGTTGTATATTATGTTATAAATTGCAGGCGCTTGCATTAAAATTTTATTTCCCGGGAATCGGGATGAAACCATTACAGTAAAGTTGACCCCTAGGTTACAGTGACTTTGCAACGCATACCGGGTACCCGTTGTATATAATGTTATATAGTGCAGGCGCTTGCTTTAAAATGTTATTTCCCGGGAATTGGGATGGAACCATTACAGTTAAGTTGACCCCGAGGTTACAGTGACCTTGCAACGCATGCCGTGTACCCGTTGTATATTATGTTATAAATTGCAGGCGCTTGCATTAAAATTTTATTTCCCGGGAATCGGGATGAAACCATTACAGAAAAGTTGACCCCTAGGTTACAGTGACCTTGCAACGCATGCCGGGTACCCGTTGTATATAATGTTATATAGTGCAGGCGCTTGCATTATAATGTAGTTTCCGGGGACTTGGGATGGAACCATTAGAGTTTAGTTGACCCTGAGGTTAAAGTGGCCTTGCAACGCATGCCGGGTACCCGTAGTATATAATGTTACATAGTGCAGGCGCTTGCATTATAATGTAGTTTCCCAGGACTTCGGATGGAAACATTACAGTTTTATTGACCCCGAGGTTAAAGCGGCCTTGCAACGCATGCAGGGTACCCGTTGTATATAATTTTATAAAGTGCATAATTTTATAATGTTGTTTCCCGGGACTTGGTAGGGAACCATTACGGTTTAGTTGACCCCGAAGTTAAAGTGGCCTCGCAACGCATGCCGGGTACCCGCTGTATATAATTAATTTATTTACGCACAAATAGTCCATTAACAATAACAATCGGTTGCACGGTTTAGCAGTGCAAAATTTCATTATGCCGGAGCTCACTATTGTAGTTGTATTGTATTTCATTTTGCAAGTGTAAGTACTAAGTAGGTACTTTGTTGTAATATTTCACCAAAACGACGCCATTATGCTGTTGAGCATAAAATAATTTTCACTACAAATAAATTCATTCAATATCATGTTTTGATTTTTTAATGAAAAAAGTCCCCGCAAGTAAGTACCTACCTAGAACACGCGTAATGTATATATATATACAATGTTCAAATAGAACACACTTAAAAATAAAAATAAAATAATTAATAAAAAAAAGTTGACAATTCTTTAAATTTTTCTAGTAAATTTTCAGTTCTATAAAGTTCCGTTCGAGTTCTGTAATTATTTCAGTTTTGTGATGTAACTGGTCTGTAATGATAAAACAATAGAATTTGAGTAGAACCATCACAGAACGTGAAAATTAACTTAAAAAAAGTTCAATTATTCTGTATCATCGAAACAACCTTACCTTAGTATTTATTGCATTAAAACCTAATTCGTTGTGTAGGTACCCATTCAGGTAGGTACCTGCGCATTTCCTTAGATTCCGGCAATCTTTGCTTTTTTCATCATATTTGCAATACTACCGAAATAAGTAGGTACCTACCCCGAATGAACAACGTGTTAATTTGACTGGCCAGCAAATATTTAAACTTCCGATGGAATCTGTGAGCGCGTATTTTGATGATTTTTTTTCGGAAAATTTCGAGTTTTGTCAGCATCTCCTCACGTATTTTATATGAGAATCATATGTTTTATTGGTGTTAAAAGTTGCGGAATCTATCCGGCTATCGTATTTTCAAAAAACATCTAGCCCGGAATCGGTTTTTCGGCGGTAATGTCGTTTTCCGAAAAACAACGACCGAAACCGCCGAGAGTTCCGTTTTGTTAGGCTAAAAATTTGACATCTGAGATCCTGACCTATGTCAATAGTCCTATATAGCATTTTCCTTTGTGAAATTAGCGGGTTTTTTCCTAAATTTTTTTTTTCAAACGCCGTCTGTCGGCGGGAAATATAATCGAGTGATTCGAGTAGAGCTTCTAGTTTTCGCCGCCGATTCGTATCGGAGAATAAATCCCTGTATATATTTCATTTTGTCGGAAAAAAATTACCCCCAGTTTCCATTCGGAATTTGCTTCAACCGAAAGTGAACCTTGAGGTGGGTGAAACGCAAAGGGCGTACTGGTCGTTTTTGCGTTGACGAAAAAGTGAGCTTTTCCCGACCTACCCCAAAACTAAACAATACTATATATACTAGGTTTTGCCCGTTGCAGAAGCAACTGACGGGTTAAGACACTATGCGATTTGACGTGTGAACGTGGATGAAGCGAGGAGGAGTGTGTGTTAAATTAAATATATGAAGAAACCTGAGTTCACAGTGGCCTTGCAACGCATGCCGGGTACCCGTTGTATATAATGTTATGTAGTGCAGCGCTTGCATTAAAATGTAATTTCCCAGGAATTGGAATGGAACCATTACAGTTAAGTTGATCCCGAGGTTACAGTGACCTTGCAACGCATGCCGAGTAACCGTTGTATATCATGTTATATATTGCAGGCACTTGCTTTAAAATATTATTTCCCGGGAATTGGGATGGAACCATTACAGTTAAGTTGACCCCGAGGTTACAGTGACCTTGCAACGCATGCCGTGTACCCGTTGTATATTATGTTATAAATTGCAGGCGCTTGCATTAAAATTTTATTTCCCGGGAATCGGGATGAAACCATTACAGTAAAGTTGACCCCTAGGTTACAGTGACCTTGCAACGCATGCCGGGTACCCGTTGTATATAATGTTATATAGTGCAGGCGCTTGCATTATAATGTAGTTTCCGGGGACTTGGGATGGAACCATTATAGTTTAGTTGACCCTGAGGTTAAAGTGGCCTTGCAACGCATGCCGGGTACCCGTAGTATATAATGTTACATAGTGCAGGCGCTTGCATTATAATGTAGTTTCCCAAGACTTCGGATGGAAACATTACAGTTTTATTGACCCCGAGGTTAAAGCGGCCTTGCAACGCATGCCGGGTACCCGTTGTATATAATTTTATAAAGTGCATAATTTTATAATGTTGTTTCCCGGGACTTGGTAGGGAACCATTACGGTTTAGTTGACCCCGAAGTTAAAGTGGCCTCGCAACGCATGCCGGGTACCCGCTGTATATAATTAATTTATTTACGCACAAATAGTCCATTAACAATAACAATAACAATCGGTTGCACGGTTTAGCAGTGCAAAATTTCATTATGCCGGAGCTCACTATTGTAGTTGTATTGTATTTCATTTTGCAAGTGTAAGTACTAAGTAGGTACTTTGTTGTAATATTTCACCAAAACGACGCCATTATGCTGTTGAGCATAAAATAATTTTCACTATAAATAAATTCATTCAATATCATGTTTTGATTTTAAAATGAAAAAAGTCCCTGCAAGTAAGTACCTACCTAGAACACGCGTAATTATTTTTTTTATTTAACAATGTCCAAATAGAACACACCTAAAAATAAAAAAAATAATTAATAAAAAAAAAATTGACAATTCTTAAAATTTTTCAAGTAAATTTTCAGTTCTAGAAAGTTCCGTTCGAGTTCTGTAATTATTTCAGTTTTGTGATGTAACTGGCCTATAATGATAAAAAACAGAATTTGAGTAGAACCAAAACAGAACGTGAAAATTAACTTAAAAAAGTTCAATTATTCAGTATCATCGAAATAACCTTACCTTAGTATTTATTGCATGAAAACCTAATTCGTTGTGTAGGTACCCATTCAGGTAGGTACCTGCGCATTTCCTTAGATTCCGGCAATCTTTGCTTTTTTCATCATATTTGCAATACTACCGAAATAAGTAGGTACCTACCCGGAATGAATAACGTGTTAATTTTAACTGGCCACCAATATTTAAACTTCCGATGGAATCTGTGAGCGCGTGTTTTGATGATTTTTTTTTCGGAAAATTTCGAGTTTTGTCTGCATCTCCTGACGTATTTTATATGAGAATCGTATGTTTTATTGTTATCAAAAGTTGCGGAATCTTTCCGGCTTTCGTATTTTTTAAAAACATCTAGCCCGGAATCGTTTTTTTCGGCGGCAATGTCGTTTTCCGAAAAACAACGACCCAAACCGCCGAGAGTTCCGTTTTGTTAGGCTAAAAATTTGACATCTAAGATTTTGACCATAGACCTAGCATTTTCCTTTGAGGAAAATGCTAAGTCTTTTTTTGTCATTTTTTTTTTGAAACGCTATCTGTCGGCGGGAAATACAACCGAGCCGAATCGAGTGATTCGAGTAGAGCTTCTAGTTTTCGCCGCCGATTCGTATCGGAGAATAAATCCCTGTATATATTTCATTTTGTCGAAAAAAAAGTGCTTACAGTTTTCATTCGGAATTTGCTTCAACCGAAAGTGAACCTTGAGGTGGGTGAAACGCAAAGGGCGTACTGGTCGTTTTTGCGTCGACGAAAAAGTGAGCTTTTCCCGACCTACCCCAAAACCAAGCATTAATATATATACTAGGTTTTGCCCGTTGCAGAAGCAACTGACGGGTTTAGACACTATGCGATTTGACGTGTGAACGTGGATGAAGCGAGGAGGAGTGTGTGTTAAATTAAATATATGAAGAAACCTGAGTTCACAGTGGCCTTGCAACGCATGCCGGGTACCCGTTGTATATAATGTTATGTAGTGCAGTGCTTGCATTAAAATGTAATTTCCCAGGAATTGGAATGGAACCATTACAGTTAAGTTGATCCCGAGGTTACAGTGACCTTGCAACGCATGCCGAGTAACCGTTGTATATCATGTTATATATTGCAGGCACTTGCTTTAAAATATTATTTCCCGGGTATTGGGATGGAACCATTACAGTTAAGTTGACCCCGAGGTTACAGTGACCTTGCAACGCATGCCGTGTACCCGTTGTATATTATGTTATAAATTGCAGGCGCTTGCATTAAAATTTTATTTCCCGGGAATCGGGATGAAACCATTACAGTAAAGTTGACCCCTAGGTTACAGTGACCTTGCAACGCATGCCGGGTACCCGTTGTATATAATGTTATATAGTGCAGGCGCTTGCATTATAATGTAGTTTCCGGGGACTTGGGATGGAACCATTACAGTTTAGTTGACCCTGAGGTTAAAGTGGCCTTGCAACGCATGCCGGGTACCCGTAGTATATAATGTTACATAGTGCAGGCGCTTGCATTATAATGTAGTTTCCCAAGACTTCGGATGGAAACATTACAGTTTTATTGACCCCGAGGTTAAAGCGGCCTCGCAACGCATGCCGGGTACCCGTTGTATATAATTTTATAAAGTGCATAATTTTATAATGTTGTTTCCCGGGACTTGGTAGGGAACCATTACGGTTTAGTTGACCCCGAAGTTAAAGTGGCCTCGCAACGCATGCCGGGTACCCGCTGTATATAATTAATTTATTTACGCACAAATAGTCCATTAACAATAACAATAACAATCGGTTGCACGGTTTAGCAGTGCAAAATTTCATTATGCCGGAGCTCACTATTGTAGTTGTATTGTATTTCATTTTGCAAGTGTAAGTACTAAGTAGGTACTTTGTTGTAATATTTCACCAAAACGACGCCATTATGCTGTTGAGCATAAAATAATTTTCACTATAAATAAATTCATTCAATATCATGTTTTGATTTTAAAATGAAAAAAGTCCCTGCAAGTAAGTACCTACCTAGAACACGCGTAATTATTTTTTTTATTTAACAATGTCCAAATAGAACACCCCTAAAAATAAAAAAAATAATTAATAAAAAAAAAATTGACAATTCTTAAAATTTTTCAAGTAAATTTTCAGTTCTAGAAAGTTCCGTTCGAGTTCTGTAATTATTTCAGTTTTGTGATGTAACTGGCCTATAATGATAAAAAACAGAATTTGAGTAGAACCAAAACAGAACGTGAAAATTAACTTAAAAAAGTTCAATTATTCAGTATCATCGAAATAACCTTACCTTAGTATTTATTGCATGAAAACCTAATTCGTTGTGTAGGTACCCATTCAGGTAGGTACCTGCGCATTTCCTTAGATTCCGGCAATCTTTGCTTTTTTCATCATATTTGCAATACTACCGAAATAAGTAGGTACCTACCCGGAATGAATAACGTGTTAATTTTAACTGGCCACCAATATTTAAACTTCCGATGGAATCTGTGAGCGCGTGTTTTGATGATTTTTTTTCGGAAAATTTCGAGTTTTGTCTGCATCTCCTGACGTATTTTATATGAGAATCGTATGTTTTATTGTTATCAAAAGTTGCGGAATCTTCCCGGCTTTCGTATTTTTTAAAAACATCTAGCCCGGAATCGTTTTTTTCGGCGGCAATGTCGTTTTCCGAAAAACAACGACCCAAACCGCCGAGAGTTCCGTTTTGTTAGGCTAAAAATTTGACATCTAAGATTTTGACCATAGACCTAGCATTTTCCTTTGAGGAAAATGCTAAGTCTTTTTTTGTAATTTTTTTTTTGAAACGCTATCTGTCGGCGGGAAATACAACCGAGCCGAATCGAGTGATTCGAGTAGAGCTTCTAGTTTTCGCCGCCGATTCGTATCGGAGAATAAATCCCTGTATATATTTCATTTTGTCGAAAAAAAAGTGCTTACAGTTTTCATTCGGAATTTGCTTCAACCGAAAGTGAACCTTGAGGTGGGTGAAACGCAAAGGGCGTACTGGTCGTTTTTGCGTCGACGAAAAAGTGAGCTTTTCCCGACCTACCCCAAAACCAAGCATTAATATATATATATATATATATATTTTACTCCGGGACTTGAAGTTTGCATCTTCCCTGTGTTTGGAGAGATTGTTTTTTTTACTTTGATCGCCGGCGTGGTTGAAGGTTGAGGCTCTTGACTCGCAATCCGAAGGTCGCAGGATCGAATCCCGGCGTGAGCAAATAAATTTTATTTAAATAATTAATATTATTTCACAATTAATTCCTTTATAAATAATGTACGGTACATTTGCGGCACGATCCAGAGTGAAAGATACTCTCAGTATCGCCCTGGTGTAAGACCACCATTCAGAATTGAAACGTTGCTTGAAATGGCTTTAGCCGTGTTTGGTGACAAGGTCTGAATAGCCAGGTACTTCCGCCACTTTCCTCCTTATCTTCTTCCCATCCCCACTACCTTCAGCCTAACAACATACCCCAATTAGTGATGCCATTGCCTCACTGGCTGCAGACGGAAACAATTGGTACTATATAGAGGAGGCCTTGGGGAAAATAATTCCCCTCAGAGCCTATGTCATCTTTGGGGATGCTGTGTTGAGGGTCTTTTTAGGAAAGGAAGGAGAGGAAGTTCTGTGAGGAGTAGGGTATTAGGGACGGGAAGGAATCTGGGGTCAATATGTCCAGGCATGACGGACGTATGAATCCATCCCTCCCACTGCGGTGCAAGGCGATATTCCAAGAGAAGTACGACTGGAGAAGTCAAAGGGACTCCCTCAACCATTCTCTCTCGATCCGGCCTACCGTGCAGCTGGTGGGCAGCCGCATCCGCCGCCAAGATCTATACAAACCTCACCCCGGGCACCTATTATTATTACTTTAAAATATCTATACTACATGTAAATCTAATTTAGTAACTGCTACGTTAGTATATTTCTTTATTTAATATTTGTTATCATTCATAAGTTTTATTTGTTTCTTAATTCAAAAAAAAAAGTAAATCTTATTTTTTATCTTTTTTCTGTAATGACACGACTCCCCAATTTAAACACGAGAAATGTTTTCTCTTTTAAATTGGGTAGATTCATTAACAAGAAATTACTTTATTTGTAATTATTTTTAAGAACCATGTATTTTCCTTATGTAAATCTGTTATATATATATGTATATTTCAAATAAAAAAAAACCTCTGCTAAGTCACCAAACGTAGCAAACCATGAATGAAGGTTTTTTTTTACATTTAATTATTTGTTTATGTGATTTCCAATTGCTACTAACGTCTGGAGCCGGTGGGGCTATGGCATCCCTCAATTGGGTATGTTACGAGGCTAAAGATAGCATGGGGGGGGGGGGCAGGAGATGAGAAGGGAAGTGGGAAAGAACCTGGCTTTTTAGATCTAGTTATTATTCACGGTTTAGGAGGCGGGTATGGGTACCGCCACCTCTGAAACCATTTATTGGATAACCAACACCTCTGCCATAGATCACCCCACGGTTCGTTACGTTTGGTGACTGAGAAGGGGTGCCTGGGTTCATGAGGTGAGGTTTGTCCGGCTCTTGGCGGCGGATGTGTCTGCCACCAACTGCGTGCCAGGCCGGATCGGGAGAGACTAGTTAAAGGAGACCTTGTGACTTCACAAACCGAATTCTTTTGGAACATCGCCTTGCACCGCAGTGAGAGGGATGGATGGATTCATACGACCATTCATGGGTCCCCACGGGACCATTGATTCCTACCCACTCCTCACACCTTTTCCTTCCCAGAACTTCCTCTCCTTTAAAAGACCCTCCACACAGCATCCTCAACATAACATAGGCCCTGAGGGAAAATACTTTCCTCAGGGCCTCCTGTGTGGAGCTATTGTGAAAAAAGGTAAAGGCATTTGAAGCAAAGTTTCGATACGGAATGATCGACTTTCACAAGGGCGATACTGAGAGTATATTTCTTCCACTCTAATGTTGAAGTGAATTGTTATCTAGTGTTTAGAGCACTCAAACATAACTGTGTAGTAGGTACTGTGACTGATTAGGAGACTTCAACGGTATTAATAAATACAAACCTTACCTATTTATTATATGCATAATAAACACTCAATTTTAAACAAACGTTTTGTATTATTTTATTCTATTCATATACCTTTAACCTACACATCATGTTTAAAACATTTCAGGTGATTGTATTGTTTAAGGTGCATCGGTGATACATTTACTCCCTAGTTAATAAAGTGAAATCCTCTTAAGAATTTTTCAATGGAAGTTTGGTGTTTTTCGGTCCCTTGGAGACTGTGCGTGCGCTTTTATAATTCCCGTCTAGTTTCACGGTTACGGCACCGCGACGGCAAAAAGGCAATTAACATACTAATACGTTCCTTTTCACAAAAATGCTGCAGCTCTTGCTAAAGATGTGATACACAGTGTACGTATGTCTGTTTCCTCATAAAGGGTGCCCAGCATTGAAAAGACGGTAGGCAATACGTATTTATAACAAATCAATGTAACAAATAACCCTCTCGACAACAATGTTGTCAATCTTGTCGAGCCAGAAAGTGATTATGACGAGCTTCTCGTATGGTGTTCGGTATTCTGACATTCGCATATATAATGGCAGATTTTATATCGTTCGAACTTATAACGTAACATAATTTACTTAATTTTTTATAAAAAAGGTACTCATTACAATACAGACGGCAAAAGCATTACTACTCGACAGGTACTAATGCCGTAGCTAATAGTTTATTCGATAAAAAAATGCAACAAAGGCAACAGCAAGACAAAGAGAAGACTGGGCAAATGTTGGTAGCACTTACACAATGCAATCTAGCAAAAGGGATCAATTTTGGTTTAACATATTCATTGCACTATGTAAACGTGCTTTGTGATGGTACATCATTCAGCTGCATTTACTACTTACTGATCCCTCAAAAGACCTGCTTAAAGTGGAATTTGTGGATAAATCATAATTTAAACGGAGTAATGTAAGGATGGGGTCGATCTTCAATAGATGTTTTCTCATGCTCTATGGCACCGAACCACCTGAAATTTTGGATTTTTATTAAAAACTATGATCCTTAAAGGAATTCACCTAATAGATATTCATCAAATCACAAATTTGCTTCCTACTTTAAAAAGAAAAAAACAAAAACTATTAACTACTTATTTGAAGCTGACAAGTCTCAATTTCGTCACTTGATTTATATAGGGTTCTAACTTCACTTTACCTTGTTCTGAGTACTTAAGGTGATCCCCTAGCCCTTGAAAACTTCGAAATCGGAATCCTCGCTCCTTTTTTAGGAGGGATTTAAAAATACTTGAGAAGACTTTTTTGTAAAGATTGGAGAAGGCATTTGAGAGCATTGTTTATCATAATAATAAGGAAATTGAAATCCATTGCACGGAACCAAGCAATATAGAGTCCAGGGACTATACGTCACGGTGGCGGGGCGTTTATTAATGTAAAATGTACGTGCATTTTGATTCATGACGAAAAGAACAACGTGAAATTGCATTGTTTTGTTTTATTTCGTGAAATTCAGGCACAAATATTAAAATATTTTAGATTATTTCCTAACTGCTGGGGCGACAGCGCATTTTAAACTTTTTCTCCGTTTGGTCGACATTTTCGAAGATCATTTTTAAAATTTTTCGCCAACATTAAAAAAAATCATGCCTTCGATTTTAACATGGAGAAATAAAACTTATGAGAGTGCTATATAGCCAATGAATTAACCTGTATTGTATCGTTTATCTCATATTTGTAGGATTTATAAAAAGAATCGTTAAGTTCATCACCGCGCGAATCCTGCGTGTTGTTACTTTGAAACTGCCGTGAGAGGTACATATTCGAGTCAACATAGAATATTTTCGATTTCTGTGTATTGTCTGTGGTATACTTGGTAATGAAAGGTGCATATCTATGGAAAGAGGACTTAAGTTTACCGTAAACAGCTGATCAGAAGTTCTACGTGAAAAAAAAATTAATAACATCGTTATAAAATAGTCTACAAAGTTCGAATATGCGACATCTATGGTGGTAATAGATAAAACATTTCAATAGCTTCGTTTTAATTCCAAAATTACAAACGTGGGAGCTACAAATATCTAAAAAAAAAAAAATTGCCGAATCCAGGAGATAATTGCCATTTTTTTTACGAAAAGCAATCGGAGACATTTAAAATGGCGCCAATATATGTCAAAAATCGCTCCAGTGGTTAAGGCTCTGCAACCAGGCTCGTAAAGAAAAAGATGGAGAGATACGAAATTATGAATGTTAGAGGAGAGCGCTAACAATTACAGCGACAAAATCGATGCGAAAATTGCGAAAATGTTTAATAAAACACGACTCGTTTAAAATAGAGCAAAAATCTCGCGGGTATTGTCTTAAATAGCATTTAGAGAAACACTGTGAATTTTTTCATTTATATAACTTGTAAAATAACTGAAACAAACGTGTTTATAATATTTTTGGAGCATACCTTGCGATTTTTTTTTATCGAGGGAATTTCACATAATTTGCGTTTCGGTGCGGGCAATGTCTAGATATTATATTCAAGAATAAAATATATATTTTTAAGAGCTTTAAAACTGACCGTGTTTAAAGAAGATATGTAAGAAATCAGTCGAAATTCGGGTTGCGGGCCCTTAAAAAAATTAATTTATTTCACATTCTATAACAAAACTTTATCTGAAAATTGATTCATTAGTACCAGATTTTGCACATAAAAGTATTTTTTAAAGGCCAGACACTTTATTTTTTTCCAGACTTTCAAAAAGACTTAAAAAAAATACTCAGTTATTTCCAAGACCAAGATGTTGTCACTTCATTTGGATAGCGTTCTAACTGACATTTTTTCAAAAATGGCCTTTGAATGCCAAAGTATTTTTTTGCTAATTAATAATTATCAGAACCCTCTGTGTAGTATTTTCGTAGATATATTGTTACGCGGGTTTTTCGCCAAGTGGCAAAGCCAAGAATACATTTCATAAAACAACTTTAGTGTTATAGTGATGATCAGGTACCCACCGATTTTATCCCGTAGGAAGCGCCAATTCTGGACGGGTTATGGATCCCGTCAAGAATACCTGTGGTTCCCAAATATGCTCAGGGGGTGGATCTTAATCCACGATGTGTGTCGCTCTCCAAGGGATGGTGTGACAGGTACATAATTTAAAAGGCAGAGTTGTAAGAACAAGCATATAATTTTAAGAAACAAGTAGGAATCAGGGCTTTAAATATGACATTTCACTTACCCCCATGATCCGACCTCTTTTATTCTGAATACTATCGCTAGCTAACTAATATACGGTCTATCTGGTGGCTGCAAGGCCCAGACGGCATTCCCCCACGCAGGATCTGGATAGCCCTCACCGAAGCCGAGATTTGGAGACAGTTCCGCCGCCAAAGGGGAAACATCAAGCGGCCTTACGCCGTGATCAAATTAGCAAGTCATCCCGCCGCCAAAGGAAAATCATCAGGGGGCCTTTCGCTTAAAAGAATCAGCATGGAGGGAGGCCGCCCTCGGTCCAGATGAGAGTCAAGGTCGGCGTAAATTTACTTCTCCGCCACAAAGAACGGCAAATAGCATCACGGGCTAACGGTACACCGGTCATCCGTCAAAACAGGGCTCTGTCCCAAGTGTGATCGCACGTATTACTTATGGATTGAAATTTATCCAGGTTTCTGGCACGCCTGCCGCCATACAAGTTTACGTTGCAGGAAACTCGACTAATCCCACCACAGGGATTCAAACTCTCGATCACACAATGCGTACACATTAATACTTTTACCGCCCGGCATTATCTCAAGTTAAAAGGAATTATTTTCCCGTTCAAATACTAAGTTCTCACAAAAACTCTATTGACTGTCGCGTAGTTAGAATCGGGGCCCAACTCTCCCGAATCTACCTACACAAGAAGTGCTTATTGCCCCCGGAACTGCTCCAGAGGTCGCCCCAGGCCGTCAATAAAGTCAGAGCTGGCACTCTAATAATTAATAACAAGTTCCTACCTAATTACGATTTCGACGGGTAGAGTTGTTAGGATGCAGTACAAATAATAAAGATGTTAAAAATTATATTTAAAGTAATACGGATTTGTACTGCATCATAACAATATGTATGACAAAGTTCTAACGTCAAGCGTTTTCAATAATAATTTATTTTACAAGGTTCTAACATCTCTTACACTCTCTATTTTGTTTGTATCTGACACTGATCTAAAACATTAGGCGCTTTATGGTTCGTCACTTATTTGGATAGGGTTCTAACTGCGCCATATCATTTTTAGGTTTCTAAGTTTCCAAAGACGAATTTTCTTAATCTTTGTAACAATTTTAGTCAAAGTATTTTAATTTATCATATTTTAATGGAAGATATTTAAATGGGGCGTGGTCTTAGCTTAAAATTGCATTAGGGAAATGTAATTAGAACCTTGTGCAATCAATTATTATGTCTTCGCTGGTTGCATAATGTGGTTCTATTTGCATGTTTAGGTATGTTCCAGCGCCCTTGAGGTGATTTTTCACAAAAACGGCGCTATGTAAATCATCCAAATATTATTATTATTATTATTAAAAGTATAAGTATACGTGCTATTTAAATACTTTCCTTTAAATATATTCAATTAAAAACTTCACACAAGATTCAACTTCATAATCGGAAATTGGTAAATAGATAATGAAAAATAGAGTTTGCAAATTTTGACACCTCATATCTCAGAACAAGGTGAAGTGAAGTTAGAACCCTATACAAATGAATTGACGAAGTGTTCTACTCACAGTATTTAATAGAAGCATCTGTAATATTTCTGGTGACAGGACAACTCAGAATGAAACCAACTCAAAACCTCCTTTGAAAAATTATTAAAAGTAATGAAAAAAATAATTGGTTAAATAGGTTACGTTAGGTTAGGGTTATGGGCTATTTTAAAATTATTTTTTATTGCTTTTAAATGAGATCTCTGAGGCGTATGTGTGGTAAAACAATGTACCATCGTGTGAGAAATGTGAATATCCGCAAATAATGTAAGGCTGATGTACCTAAGCATAATGAGTAAGATTCAGAATGGGACCTTCAGATGGTTTGGGCATGTAGAGCGAATGAATGAAGAAAGTAGTGTGAGAAGAATATACGACGCGAATGTGAACGGTAGAAGAAGTCGGGGACGACCGAGGAAGACATGGCACGATCAAGTGAATCAGATACTTGAAGGCCATTTCAAAAGTCCGAATAATAGAAGAGAATGTATGAGACGATGTATAAATGTGAGTGAGGCAAAGAATGTGCGCCTAGACTGAGTTGTTTGGCGGTCCGTCCTCTCTGCCTACCCCTGCGGGGAAACGGCGTGAAGGTTAGTTAGTTAAGCTTGACTTTTTAAGGAGGAGTTGAATGGAGTTGGCATGGAACCAATATTTCTAAACGATCAAATTTTCAAACCAAAAACTCATTATTTTGTGTGATTTTGCATTAATTTATGGCTTCAAAGGACAAAAAAAAATTAAGTTAAATAGGTTAGGTTATGGAATATTCTTTTTATCACTCTTAATGACCGTGTGTTGAAATAATACTTTATTGAGTTGTCATTGAACCATATTTGAGGAAGGAATAATAAATATTATTGAAATTGCGAGTTACTGCCCTCTGTTGTGAAAGTCGCGAAACTAAATAATAGGAAATCTCTTATAGCTTTAATCAGAATAAAATAGATGTCACTAGCAGAAAATCCATTGTAGATGTGGTGTGGAGTACAAAGGCAAACTCTTTCGGTTCATAAAGAATTTCTAGGCATTGCAATAAAAAATAAAAAACGTTTACGTTTGTAAGTTTTTAAGTTGAGTATGTTTTATAAACCAGGAATGTGATACGTATCTTCCGCACTATCTACCGATAATAACAACCTCTAAAAAATCACGGAGAGCCTGATTTCTCGAAACCTCAGATTCAATTTTGAAATTGGCGGATAAATTTGAAAAAAATCGAGGTTAAGAGCGTTTAACGGAGGCGTCTACTAATATCTACAGGAATTCCAAAAACTGAAAAAATCGAATTAATATCTATGAGAATCAAAGTGTTGACTAATATCTATGGGAACCAAAGTGTTGACGAATATCTACAGCACTGGCAGAGGTTGGATTTGCAATTATGTATAGCATATTGGAATAACGTAATATTGCGTATGCAGTTTAAAGAACTTAATTTATGTAAGTATGTATGTAAAAATCCCTAATATCGGACTATTGGACACATTTAGCTGATTAGTCCAACCTACGCTCTGTAGATATTAGTTCAACCTACGCTCTGTAGATATTAGTCAACACTCTGAAGTTCGTAGATATTAGTTCAACATATGAGCTGTAGATATTCGTCAGACATACAGGCTGTAGATATTAGTATCTGGAGTCCGTTTAACCAGCCAGCGGCCGAAAATCCACATTTCGTCGAAAGTTGAACTTACGATCTTGCAGGACTTGTTGAATTTACGAGCTTTTTAAAATTATAACTCAATATCGATTTTATTTCATACAAAATTTGCTTTAATTTATACCTACATCCAAAAATGCTGAAAGGCGTGATGATAAAACTATTAAAATAATGTACTTTTTGTAATTATTTTTTGATTACTTATGAGTATTTATCATTATGTCTAAGTTAAATAAAAATGTTGAAAAATCTTAAATATATTAGTTTGTAAGTGCGCAAATAAATGCGCAAATAAATACACAAACGGGCCAATTTTCGTCAAGAAACACGTGTACGTATATATTTTTCAATGATTTTATTTAAATTAAAATTATAAAACATGCGATACCCAGATAATGTATTGATTTATTTTACTGCATGATTATATGAATTGAAATGGGTGTGGTATAATACAAAATATTTTTTGAAAATTTAACAAATCTGCCAACGGCCTATGGTATAACCTTATTATACTAAAAATAAACATTTTTTCTCAAAATTTAAAACAGGTGAATGTTAGATAAAATAATAATCTTTCGATATTCATTTATATTTTTTTTGGTGGAAAAGTACCTTCATCTTTGAGGATGCTGTGTGAAGGGTTTTTTTTAAAGGAAAGGAAGGAGAGGAGAGTTTTGGGAAGTAAAATTTTTTAAGGGGTGGGTAAGAATCTGGGGTTCAGTGTGTCCTGGTCATCTGCCTCCAAGACCTAGACAAACCTCACCCCATGAACCCGGGCACCCCTGCTAAATCACCAAACGTAGCGAACCACTTGGGGTGACCTATGACAGAGGTGTTGGTTATCCAATAAAGGTTCCCGGGGTGGCGGTACCCATTCCCGCCTCCCAAATTTCAAGCAACGTTTCAATTCTGAATGGGGGTCTTACACCAGGGAGATACTGAGAGTATCTTTCACTCTGGAACGTGTCGCAAATATATTATATTTTATATTTTAAAATTGTGAAATAACACAATTCAATTAAATAAAATTTACTTACGCACGCCGGGATTTAAACCCGCGGCCACCTCGCTAATTGAGAACCTCACCCCTCTACCAAAAGGTCGAAAGTGAGATAAATATATGTTAGAGGGAGCGCGATAATCTTCATTTATTTATTTGAAACAGTATTTCACATTTCATAGTGTAATCCAGTAATGTTGGCCCCACTGGGTGGCTTACACGTGCTGAAACTCCCATCTTTACATAGTTTATTTATTTATAAAACGCATAGGAAATAGAAAATAGAAAGGAGAAAAGAAGTAAATTAGCATTAGGTTATAAAAATGTACATAACTTTTTTTTCAATGTGAGTGCATGCAAGCACCACTGTATATATTATAATATATAGGTGCATACAACAATACAGATGTAAACAAACATACATAGTGCATGCAAGCAAAACGTATAAAATATATGTATATATACAAACCCAGAAGCAAGCGAATTTTGATTTTTACATATGTATATTTCCTCTAATACCATGCGAGCGAAGCCGTGGATAAAACCTGGTGCTACGTTTATACATACCTACCTTTATATTTTACAAAATATTATATTTAAGGTCTCATTGGTCATGTATACCTTATCAGAAAAGAGGAGCTCTTGTGCCTGATAAGGGATCCAGTTAGGTATAATATGTTTTGTATAAAATATTTACTTTTCGCTAAAAAATTAAGTTTTTTTTTTAATTGTTTAATTTTATTTATTTGTTCTAATTGGTTGATGGTACAGCGCAATTCAGAAAGGAGGTTTATATAGTTTTTTTATTGCTGAGTTAATTAAATTATTTTGCATTTAAGTTGTTTTAAAATTAATTGTAGTAATTGTTTTCCATTTCTCATTAGTTTGTAAAATTCTTGATATTCTTTGTTATTTTAAAAAAAAATTGCTTGATTAATTCATTAATTTATTGAATATTTTTCAGTGAGACGTTTTGTGTTTTCTTATCTCGCCCTTTTCTACTTCCTGATTTCTCCAATTCTTGTAACTTCATAATAACAAATAATAATATTTGGATGATTTGTGTAGCTTTTTGTGAAAAGTCACCTAAAGGGCGCTGTACAAACATATTATATATTTTTACAATCTTACTTCTAGACAAACTAGACAAACTATTATAATAACAACGTTTGGCTAGCAATTGCATCCACCGGTTCGTCGATCACCGATACGAAACTGTATGTACAATGATTTGACCAATGAACACGATGCTGCATAAAAATGTACTGTACAGAAAATATACAGGACCATACTTACCTGGGAGGTCACTTGAGATTCGTCGCTAAATTTTTGTCGTTCTCTCTGTTCAAACGAGTTCATGACAATTGATCCGACGACAATTGCTCCCCCCCCAACAGTTGATTTGGACAATTGATCCCCTAAAAGATTATTTTTTCATGTAAGTATGCAAAGAAAATTATATAATACTAGCTGGTCCCGGCAGGCGTTGCTATGCCATTTAATAAAGAAATTGTTTCTCCCTGAGTGTCCTTTCCCATTCGTCCCGTTCCCCTTCCGCCTCCCCTTCTTCTCCTGCGTCCTCTTCCCATCTCGCGTTTCCACTCCGTCACCTCCACCTTCCCTCTCCCCACTCCACTCCCCCCCTTTCCCCCGTCTCGCGAATCCCCCCCTTCCACCGTCTCGCGAATCCCCCCTCCCGAGTCCCCCTCCCCCCTCCCGCGTTCCTCTTCCACATTCCCCGCCTTCCCTCTTCCCTTTCCCGCTCCCTCGTCCCGCCAGCCCTTCTCCCGCGTTCCATGTATTCAATCCCAGTACATTCAGTTTTTAAACAGCCCGCGTGCCACCTTTTACAATTTTTATTCAAATTTCAATTTTTCATGAATATTAAATTTGGTACCTAACATAGGTACCTATTTAAAATATCTAAAATTCTTGATTCGATTAAAACTATTAGGGGAGTACCTACTTTAAATAAATTTTTCAACTTTTCAAAAATAGAATCCTGATTGAACAATCAATCGTTGTTTTGCAAAATGTCACTCTCAAACACGCGAACTGTCAAACGTGCGATGTTTTCTGTTATTATCTAATTTTCTGCGCAATTGTCTTAATTTTTCTCTCCGTAAGAACCATCCTCGAACTTCAAGGAATATTCTAAAAAAAGAATTAGCGGAATCGATTCAGCCGCTCTCGAGATTTGCGCTTACCAACACATTTATCGATTCATTTTTATATTATAGATAAAGTTTTTTATCCGAATACATCACAAGAGGCCCAACTTCTCCCAACCGTCTGAACGTTTAAGTGTGTCATATTTTCTTATTACTGCATGCTCCTTCGGAGAGTCGAAATTATCGTTACTAAAAATATCTTTACAGCGAATTTTCAGTCAACATGCCTTCAGATATAAGTATATTGACTTCGGTTGTACGGCCGTATAACCTATTTGCATACTTTCTTGATAAATCTTTTAGGAAATAAATTGTCCGAGGGATCAAATATCAGGGATAAAATGTCAGGGATCAAATGTCAGGGGATCAACTGTCAGGGATCAACTGTCAGGGGGCCAATTGTGGCCGGATCAATTGTCGGATCACCGTTTAAACACTCTAAACCACTTCTCTGACCTGATCGCCTTTCCCTCCTGGGTGAGTAGAAACACTCCATTGGCTGAGCAATATCAAAAAGACATTCTAAACTATTCTTCCTTATTTTTAGAATATAAAACAACAAAACTTTTTGTTTATATTCTTTGTTTTGTGTTACTGTGTTTATTATAAAAATGCTATCAATATTGCAAGGAGAAGAAGGGAACAAATTATAACGCTTTACAACTGTCATGCATTCGCAATGTTTGGTGATTTAGCAGGGGTGCCCGTGTTCCCAGGGTGAAGTGTTATCAGGCCTCCTGGCACAGACGATCGCTAAGGATTGACAGAATAACTTTCGGCAACTTCTCATCGTTCCCTAACATGATTGCAGATCGCCAACGAATTAGTAACAGTTCATAATGACTAAGTGTTCTTAATACATTCGATGTCAACTGTTGTTTGTACTTTAGCGATCTGCACTTGTCCTAGGGAACTATGAGAAGTAACCGAAAGTTATTCTATCAATTGTTATCGATGGACCATGCTAGGACTCCTGGTCTTAAAGGCGGATGTGCCTGCTGACTAACTGCGTGGAGGGCCGGATCAGGTCAGGCCGCTTTAGGAAGACCCTTTGACCTCTTTTCTTCAGCTGATCTCTTTTGACCCATCGTCCTGTACCGTAGCGGGAGTGTTGGATTCACACGTCCCTCCTGGATGCACAGATCATAGATTCCTACTCCCCCCCATACCCTTTTCATTCCCAGGACTTCGTCTCCTTCCTTTCCTTAAAAATAACTCACAATTTGGGAGGCGGGTATGGGTACCGCCGCACTTGGAACCATTTATTGGATAATCAACAACTCTGCCTTAGGTCACCCCAAGTGGTTTGCTACGTTTGGTGACTTAGCATGGATAAAGGTTTGTTAGGGCATTGCGTATGTTCACCAGCTGCATCATGGCAGGCCGGATCGGGAGAGAATGGTTGAGGGAGTCCTTTGACTTATCGGAACATCGCCTTGCACCGCAGTGGGAGGATTGGATTCACACGTCCATTACTCCTGGACACACTGAATCCCAGATACCTACCCATTCTTAATACCGCTTTCCTTCCCAAACTTCCTCTCTTTTCTTTCCTTAAAAAGACTCTCTACACAGCATCGCCAAATACGAAGTGGGCACTAAGGGAAATTATTTTCTTCAAGGCCTCTTATGTGGGGTTAACGTTAAAAGTGTGCAGTTCACGCGTGGTTGGAGTGAAACCTTCAGAAAACTAAAGTAGTTAAGAGTGAAGAGGCTATGAAACACCGCACAAAGAGTAGACCGATTATTCTATCTCATTCTTTCATAGGATAAATCCTATATATGTATTTGTTTTTCATTTTTAATGTCGTTTTTCGTTTCATCGAGTTTCAAATTACAATGGTGCTGATGTTTTTGCTTCAAAGGGACAAACACATACATATATAAGATTTATCCTGCGACAGAATGAGATAGAATAATCGGTCTTCTCTTTTGTGTGGTGCTTCGTAGCCTCCCCATTCTTGTCTACCACAATTTTCTGAAGGTTTCACTTCTACCGCGTGCATGTATGCTTGTAATGGCCTGCTAGTTGAGGAAAATGGGTCAAATGTGAAATAGCAAGTTGGTATCAAAATTAAACTAATAAAATTGTGTTGATTTATTTATTTGCTTGCAATATTATCAATAACCTTTGGTACTATTTTTCTCGCACATGAATAAATAACCATAATTTCCATCACATCCTGTAGAAACCAGCACGAAGAGTCCGCGCTTGGCGCCCGATTTCTGGTGGAGGATCACGCAGGGATAACCAGCGACTGGATACCCGGGATACCAGTCACTGTAGCCCGCCTCCGAGAGGGTGTTACCTGCAACAATACTATTGTTAAAGTTCTAAAGAACAATACGAACAAGAGCGAAATGTGAAAAACTCATTTTATTTGAATAAAAAATTATAAAAATATTTTTTTATTTTGCTTTTATGGCAATCCGATTTTAGAAATAATCAACCATTAACAAAACGTGTCACTAATATAAGTGGTGTGCTACGTTTAGTGACTTAGCAGGGGTGCCCGGGTTCATGGGGTGAGATTTGTTCGGATCTTGGAGGCGGATGCGCATGGCATGTCGGATCGGGAGAGAATAATGGGTTTAGGGGGTCCCTTTGACTTCTCCAGCCGTACTCCCTCGGAACATCACCTTGCACCGCAGTGGGAGGTATGGATTCAGACGTCCGTCACTCCTGGACACACTCTAGATTCTTACCCACCGAGAACTTCCATCCCCTTTTCTTATAAAAATTTAATGCATTGAGCATCCCTAAAGATGACATATGCCTGAGGGGAATTATTTTTCTCAGGGCCTCCTGTGTGGAGCTAACGTAAAAAAATATTTATACAAAATAAATAAATATTTTTTAATATAAGCTGTATAGACAGGAGGCCCTGAGGAAAACAATTGATCATTTGTGGGGGGTCTTTTTAGGGAAAGGAAGGAGAGGAAGTTCTGGGAAGGAAAAATATATAAGTGGTGAGCAGGACTCTGAGGGTCTATGTGTCGCGAGGAGCGACGGATGTATGAATCCAGCCCTCCCATTGCGGTACAAGGCGATGGGTCGAGAGAGTCCTACTGGAGAGGAAAAATGTCTCCATCAACCAGCCTCTCCCGATCTGGCCCACCACGCACCACGCAAGACCGAGACGAAGCTCATGACACGAACCCGGGAACCCCTGCTAAGTTACCAAACGTGACAAACCACTTTAGGTAACCTATGGCAGGGGTCTTCGTTAACCAATAAATAGTTCCCGGGGCGGCGGTACCCGTGCCCGCCTATCAAATTAAATTTAGATATTACTTCAGATTTTTACTGTTAAAGAATTATCGTGATTTATTTTTGGGGTATTATACCGTATTGCGAGGTAGGCAGGTTCTAGGCTAATTGATATATGATTTATTTACATGGCATAACAACCTCAAAAATAAATCACGTTTACGTTTATGTATTTATTGGTTTTGTAACAAGTGTTGCCAACTCAATTTTTAAACTAGATAACATCGGGGTTTCTACGGATCACCAAAAAGAAAAAAAGGAATTTCTGAGCAACGAAACCGGTAAGTATTTATTTTATTAATTATTATTTTAAGTTAAAGAGTTCCGCAAAAAAAAAACAAAATATTTTAAATCATCGCAGCTAAGATGTCAAACGATCTATTTTAGAACTGATGTCCTTGGTTTATAGCCGAGTTGGCAACACTGGTGGTAAAATACCATTTATAGTACACGCTAAACTTTAATGCTGACCTGAACTTGGTACGATCCATTCTCGCGCAGACATAAAACTTTACAATGACCTAAGTGAAGGAGAAAGATGCGTAAAACATACGTGCGACAAAGAAAAGTGTCAGCGAGGAGACATGCCTCTTTTCTGATCTTATTTTTTTTCCCTCAGGGCCTACGTTATACAGAAAGGAAGGAGAGTATGTTCTGGGAAGGCAAAAGGTATAACATGGTGGGTAGGACTCTGAGGGTCTATGTGTCCAGGAGTGACGGACTGGTATGAATCTATCCCTCCCACTGCGGTGCGAGGCAATATTCCGAGAGAGTCCTGCTGTAGAAGTCATAAGATCTCCTTCAACCGGTCTCTTCCGATCCAGTTGGTGGGCAGACACATCCGCCGCCAAGATCCGGACAAATCTCACACCATGAACCTTGGCACCCATGCTAAGTCACAAAACGTAGTGAACTACTTGGGGATGACCTATGGCAGAGGTGTTGGTTATCCAATAAATGATTCCAACAAATTATACTCGCCTATTGCGATGATTTCTAGCAATGTTTAAGAAAGTGAATACTTTTACAATGAGTTAAATTAATATTTGAAAGTGTTGTTTTACCATCGATTGTTCTAAATTCTGGTTTAGTCACCAAGTTGGTAATGCCCACCATGAACCGGTCCTTACTAAAGCCGCCTGATGTTGCATCTGCATACTGTAAGAATATATCTGTGAGAAGTTGAGCTTCCTCGGCGCTGTTCGGGATGACGAGGTTTGCTTGTTCTCCTGCACACACTTTGAAAGCTTCAAGCCAGGTGTTCTTGGTGGTGTGTAGTTTGTAACAGCTCTCTGGCATCGATGGGTAATGCTTATATCCTGCAACAGAAAATCCACATCGGCTGGTAAATATAAAATTTGTAAATGAACAATAATTGTGATGGGAAATTAATTTTTCATACTAATTATATTATTATATATCTGAAACACGTGTCGGTTCCAGGGAAAATAGTCTACCCTAATACTCAGTGCATATTTATTTATTTTTTTACATTTGCTCCACACAGGAGGCTCTGAGGAAAATAATTTCCCTCAGTGCCTATGTCATCTTAGTAGATGCTGTGTGGAGGGTTGTTTTAAGGAAAGGAAGGAGAGGAAGTTCTGGGAAAGAAAAAGGTACGAGGGATGGGTAAGAAACTGGGGGTCAGTGAGTCCAGAAGTGACGGACGTATGAATCCATCCCTCCAACTGTAGTGCAAGGCGATGAATCAAGAGATTCTGGCCTGGAGAGGACAAAAGACCTCCCTCAACCAGTCTCTCTCGATCCTGTCCACCACGCAGCAGGTGAGCAGACATATCGGCCGCCAATACCTGGACAAACCTCACCCGCATGAACCCGGGCACCCCTGATAAGTCACCAAACATAGCGAACCACTTGGGGTGACCATGGCAGAGGTGTTGGTTATCCAATAAATGGTTCCCATGGCGGCGGTACCCATACTGCCGCCTCCCAAATTCTATGCATATAATCCCAATAAGTAGGAGAGTTTAAGTAGGATCACTTTAAACATATTCTGTTTCTTGTGTTTTTTTTTTTTTTTTTTTTACATTAACTCCACACAGGAGGCCCTGAGGAAAATAATTTCCCTCAGGGCCTATGTCATCTGGGATGCTGTGTGGAGAGTCTTTTTGAGGAGAGGAAGGAATGAACATTGGTCTTGAAGAGACCCATGTTGTAGGAAGGAGGAAACACAGAGGCCGGCAAATCATTCCACAGCCGAGCTGTTGAACACAAGAACGAGTCGAAGAAACGACCCGTTCTCATGTGACAAATGTCAACCGTGTACAAATGTTGGGCACGCGTTTGGCGTGTTTCCCGACTATGCACCGGTGCCGAAGGGATCAATGATGCTAGTTCTTCAGAGCATCTTCCATTGTAATACCGGTAGAACAAGGATAGCATTCCCACCCGACGCCTGTGCTCTAAAGATTGCAATCCGTCTGTTAAGATGGGAGAATCTATCAAACGGACCGCCCGTTTCTGCACAGAGTCGAGGGTATTTTTCAGGTATTTTGGAGCTCCAGACCAGAGATGGCTGCCAAATTCAACCGTGGGGCGTACTTGTGATTTGTACAAGGTTAGCAGTTGTGTACTATTAAAGTATCTGCGGGCCCTGTACAGTACGCCCAGTTTTTGGGAGGCTAACTTTACTCTGGCTTCGATGGAGCCCCCATACCTGAGCTGGTCACTTAGGGTTACACCAAGCATATCAATGGAGGGCCTGTTCGGAAGATTGCTTCCGTTGAAAGAGACTAGATTTTCATTTCGATCCCTTTTAGACGTAATCAGACAAGATTGGGTCTTTGAAACATTAAATTCAACGAGATTATTTTTACCCCAAGAGAAAATACTCTCGAGGTAACCGTCCATTCTTTGCTTCAAAGCCCTACGAGCTGTTGGAGTTTGTGAGCCCTTTGGGGGCTTGTCAAACAAAAAGCTATCATGAACTGTACTGTCATCCGCGTAACAGTGAATTGGTGCACATGACAAAAGGTCGTTGATGTGCAACAAAAACAAAGTCGGAGACAGAACCGATCCCTGCGGGACGCCAGCATTTATCGAGTGTGAGGAAGAAGTGAAACCATCGACTACCGTCTGAATCGACCTCTCCCTCAAGAAGTCGGCAATCCACATACACAAGGATGCGGGAAGTCCGTAAGAATGCAGTTTGTTGACAAGTCCTCGGTGCCAAACCCGGTCAAAGGCCTTGGAGATGTCCAGTGCAACCGTTTGGGTCTCACCGAAACGTTCCAGGCATCGCCCCCAAACATGCGTCACATACGCGAGAAGATCACCGCACGAGCGGTTCCGCCGGAATCCGTATTGACGGTCGTTAATAATTTTGTTCTTCTCGAGGTATGTGAGCAGTTTGTCGTTGATCACACGTTCCATCACCTTAGACAGAACTGATGTGATCGCTATGGGGCGGTAGTTGGCCGGGTTGGAGCGGTCACCCTTCTTTGGAATAGGATGGATAACCGCTTTTTTCCAACCAGAGGGCACAGAGCCAGTCTTCAGGGACAATTTAAAAAGCTTCGTCAAAATTGGAGCTATTTCTGCAGCGAACCTCTGCAGTACCAGGGCAGGTATTCCGTCAGGCCCACTAGCTTTATTAACATCAAGCCCTCGTAAAACATGGAGTACTTCCCGATGCCGAATCCTCAGCTTTTTCATACGAAAACCGCAGTGAGGAACCGACGTCGGGACAGCACCTTGGTCATCGAGGGTTGAGTTATCTGCAAACATTTTACCTAA
The DNA here is from genome assembly GCA_917880885.1 of Limnephilus marmoratus. Classification (NCBI taxonomy): domain Eukaryota; kingdom Metazoa; phylum Arthropoda; class Insecta; order Trichoptera; family Limnephilidae; genus Limnephilus; species Limnephilus marmoratus. The sequence continues at coordinate 2,452,522 of OU862930.1, forward strand.
TAAGTTTGCCTTTTCGGTGGCGGTGTTTGCTAGTGAGCCGTCAGGTCTGGTGAGAGGTGGCAAACTGGATTTGCAGAAATTGCGACCTATTGAGCTCGCAAGCGACCAGAATTGCCTGCTGCCATGCGGGCATGCAGCCAGCTTTCTGCTGATCTGCAGGTCGTGCTCCAATTTCGACCTATTTATGATTCTCTTGGTTTCCTTTGCCATTTTGTTGTAAGCTGTTCTGTCTTCGGATGTTCTAGATGTGTTGTAGGCTCGGTAAGCCGCGTTTTTTCGTCGCACTGCTTCAGCGCATTGTCGACTGAACCACGGCTTTGAGCCCACACCAGTTTCCTTAACAGTAGAATGGATGAAGCCATCCATCGCGGATGTGATGACTTCACCAATTTCCTGGGCACATCTTGAGGGATCCGAAGTCCGAAAACAGACAGCTGACCACGGAAAAGCATTAAAATGTGCCCGCAGACCGAACCAATCTGCTGACCTATAGTGCCACACTTTTCTCTTCAGCCTCTCGTTTGGTGGTCTGAAGTTTACAGGGATTGATGTCGTCACCAGGCAGTGGTCGGACGATCCTAAAGACGCTGTGACTTCAATCCTGTAACCGTGTGGCACAGTAGTTAAAAATAGATCTAACAGATTGGAACGGTGAGTCTGGACATCAAGAACCCTTGTAGGCTCCTGAACCATTTGTTCCAATCCGTAGCAAAGGGCAAAGGATTCCGCTTGGCGTCCAGCCGAGTCTGTTGATCCTGAGAACTTAAGCCAAAGTTCGTTATGAACATTGAAGTCCCCCAGGACCACAAACTCTGCCGTAGGGTAGCGGGGCAAGAGGTCATCAATAGTATCGCTTAAGTGTTTGAAGAGCTCGGACGTGTCTGATTCGCTAAGGTTCGGTGAGCGGTATAAACACGCGTAGAATCTTACCGTACTGGCAAGATTGACGCGTACCCACATTACGTCGAATCTGGAGTTTTCCAGATTCAACAGTCGCACACAGTTGACGTCAGCTCGACTATAGAGACAGACACCTCCTTTAGGTCTGAACTTGCCTGCGAGGGTGAAGCCCGGGCAGTTCAGATAGGAGGTGTCTACAGGCTCAGCTATCTGGGTTTCAGACAGGAAAAGTAGGTTTGGGCGTTGGGAAAAAAGGTGGTGGTGGACAGAATTTAAATTGGTGTGCAGGCCGCGAATGTTGGTGTAATTCACCAACAGTTTTGGCCCGCACCGGGGACGCCTACTCCTCGCCGCTATAATGACGTTATTTGTTGATGGTTGTATATTCATGATTTTATTTGTAGGGTTATTTAAGTGTGATATGAGGGGAAGGAAGGTCAGGGAGGGAAAAGGTAAAGGGGTGGGTAGGATGCTGGGATTCAGAGTTTCCAGGAGTGACGGACGTATGTATCCAACCCACCCACTGCGGTGCAAGGCGATGGGCAGGGAGAGTCCGGCTGGAGAGGTCGCCCAATGCGCCCCAAACGCTACTGCTGGGTCCCCTCCGGTCACGAACCGGCACAACAGCAGCGGCGGGGTTTTTACACTCGTTGATGGGGCAGCCCACCCTCAGTCGTGAGCCTGAGGGTCGGGTCCCTGTACTACCGAGTGACCCGGACAGCGGTAACCGGTTGTAAAGGGTCTCCCTCAACCAGCATCTCCCGATCCGGCCCGCCACGCAGAAGGTGGGCCGACGCACCCGCCATCAAGGCCTAGACAAACATCACCCCAAGAACCCGGGCACCACTGCTAAGTCACCAAACGTAGCGAACCACTTGGGGTGACCTGTGGCAGAGGTGTTGGTCATCCAATAAATGGTTCCCAGAGCGGCGGTACCCATACCCGCCTACCAAATTGTAAACCAAATACCCGCCTACCAAATTGTGTGTGTTGTGGTGAACTATATCGTAGGGAAACTGTGGGGTAAGAGGGCACTAATAGTGCTATTCGTAATTTGGAGATATAATTTGGCAAGTATTGCAATGTTTAATTTTAATTGTGTGTTACACAAATTATGTGTGAAAACATTGGAAAGGTCAAATAATAAATTTTTTATTTTTTTTTATTGGCGACTATATAAAATAATTCTATAAGTATACAATATATAATTGTTATGTAAGGTATAGATATTGTATTCCTCACTAGGGGTTTCTGTGCCGAGGCGGACAATCATTTTATAAAAAGAGAAAAGCTGTGTAGCTAATTACCTACATAGATATAAAAAATACTTAGAAAATTGCGAATAACGCATATTAGTCCAAATTACTCTTAGTGCCTTTGGAACTATGACAACCCTAACTGGAGTAAGTTACGGGGCTTTAGTTTGAGTTCTTTATAGAACAATATAATGATAATATTTAAAAGGACAGTGTATTCGTACCAGGATCGTGACTTCTACAAACTCTACAAGCTGCAGCGCTGGGGTCCTCCTTTGAATTTAAAATCTTCTTCTCGCACATAAACGGAAGGGGCAATGAGGCACACGGGACAGTTTGCAGCTGGAAGAACCCGCGTGGGGTGTCCTTGTGCTGCAAGAGTGCCCCACATTGATCCGTTTCACCGGAGGGGCTCCCGGGGCCCCAGTTGCTGTAGCCTGCCTCCGATACGGTCCTTCCTGAAAAATACAAATGTTAACCCTCATATTAAAGACGAAATTGTTCGTACTGGTTGCAGCACAAATATGGTATCCCCATTTGTGAAATATTGTAATGTCAAGAGAAGTTGGTTAGAAGAAGTACTTGGACATTATTTAGTTTGGATCACAGCACATAGCACTCGGAGCCATATATATTGATTCTGCTTATCGCAGCGAACAACTAATTTTAACTAGTATTCTTTTTGCAGAGAGTTAAGAAAAGAACATTGAACTCCCGCAGAAATTGTGAGAGCAATGTAGAGTAAACAAGTGAGTGCAGCAAATCATATTAAAGTGGACACATTTGTATGTATTTGTGCACTTGCACACCGATACAGTCGAAAGATTCCAAAAAGCTCACTCACAGTCCCCTCTAACCCCACAAGTACCCAAATATACTGGGTGGTTAGCGACATTTAAATTCTTACACTTGCGAAATAAACATACATATTACAAAGTTAGAAACTGGTGAATGTTCATCACAATTGGAGTCGATTTGTAGTAAAATATGAGTCTTGCTGGAGAGATCAAGAGGTCTTTCTTAAGCAGTCTCTTCCGATCCGGCCTGCCATGCAGTTGGTGGGCAGGGTGACCGGAAAACTCAGAATGAAATCAACTCAGAACCTCATTTGAAAAGTCATTAATAGAATAATAAGTATAAGTAAAAAAAATAAAATATATATATATAAAATAGGTTACGGGCTATTTTAAAATTATTTTATTCATAACTTTTAGTGGCTTTTCAAAGAGGTGTTGAGTTGACTATATTCTGAGTTGGCATGGAACCGGTGCAGTGGGCAGACACGTCCGGAACCAATACGCGGACAAATCTCACCCCATGAACCTGGACACCCCTGTTAAATCACCAAACGTAGCAAACCACTTTAGATGGCCTATGGCAGAGGTGTTGGTTAACTAACAAATGGTTCCCGGGGTGGCGCTATCCACACCCGCCTTCCAAATTGATGTATTAAATACCAAAAAATAGTGTTCTCACCATCGATTGTTCTGTATTGTTTTGCTATCAAATTGTTAATGCCGACCAAAAAGCCATCCTTATAAAAGTCACACAGCTTTGAATTAGCTCGGGTATATTTTAAGAATATGTCAGAGCTGAGATTGGCTTCTTTGGCGCTGTTTATGACAATTAGGTGTGCTTCTTCGGCTGCACACACTTTGTACGCGTCCATCCAGGTTTTGGCAGTGGTATGAAGTTTGTAGCAACTATGTGGCATTGACGAATACGTTTTATATCCTGTAACGGAAAATTTATAAGTAAAACGGTGTTTTTACAAGTCGTAGTAATGGAGGGCTCAGCTAGCCGAGGAATTGAACTCAGTCGCCCGAGGGAACAAGGCAAAATGCCTACTCAGTCACTGACCGGTCAAGTTCTGTGAAAGTTTTATTCGTGTTTTGTTATTATTCTTTTCTGGGTCAGTTGTTTCACAGTAGGTACTTGAATAATAACGGAATTTGAATAGAAATTTCATAGCACTTTAATATTAATTTTGAAATTTGATTAATAGTTCAAGTTGTGGGAAAAAACTGTTGCTTAGAATTATTCCATTAGGTTTTACGTTTACTAGTAACTCCTTACAACCGGCATGTTAACAAAATGGGCAGTAATGATAAATTCACGAAATTTTCTCGATTTACATGTTTTTTTTTTTTTAAATTATGACCATTTTGTGTAATATTACACGATGAACACCAACATGTAAGAGGATCAATGCAAACGGTTTTAAAATCAACCTTATATTATTGTCTACTACTTGCATATCTATGAAAAAAAAAATCCAAGGTATTATTTTTTCATACGAAAAATCGCCAAAACTGTTGGTGTTTTTTGTTTCGAATAAAAGCTTGTTTGGTGATAAACAGGTTTTAAAATAACTGCAAATTTTTTAAAATAAACGAAAATTTAAAATTCCCGAATATTATCCTGAAATGAGTTGAGCATACCTGAAGGACAAAAAGCAGAAACCACTCGAGGTTTAGACGATATCTTCCTCTCGCACATGAAGAGGAGCCGTGAATTACAGGACTTGTAGTTCAGTTTCCTTCCCAAGCCCACCATCAGAGTCCCGCAGTGTTCGTCGTTATTACCGTTGTCGGGCTGTCCGTCCTGCCATTCACTGTACCCCGCTTTCTCTAGCTTCAGTCCTACAATATCAACAAGATAGATTTTCAAAATGAATAAATTAAATTGAATTGAAAAACAAACGCAGTTAAAATAACTGTTATTTTAAAGAATAGCCGCTCCCCTTAAGGGAAGCTCCCCTTTGGAGGCACTACTGAAAACCAGCTGCATTCCAGATGAAATCCTGAATTGTAGCTGAGCAGTGACCTTTTCATCAATCGTATTGATGAAAAAGTCACTGCTCTATAAATGTTATTATTATAATTAAGGAGAAGTTATGGTATTTGTGAATGGTCTCCAAGAATTATAAATCAAATAAGTATATATCTAAATCAGTTTGTTTGTGAAACATACACCAGCTGTGTCTTTACAAAACTTAACAAACCTCGCCTCGCTGCCGCTATTAAAACGGGGTAGGTTTTCTTGTGCAATCTGAGATAGACATAGATAGAACACAAAACAAGATTGTGTAAGCACAAAGTTGGTAAATTTACACTTCCAAGAATCCGTTTCATTCATACAAACAAAAGTGATATACAAATAGATATTAATGTATTTAAAAAGATGAGTTAATGTGAATGCTGAATCGGTAACGCTGTAATAAAATTGAGGTAGGTCTTCATATATCCACATCTGCAAGGCTCAAGAAATAATGATGATTTATCATTGACTAGGTACTAAGAGCTTTTAAAAAATAATGTTATTTAATTAGGTTTAATATATAAACTTTGGAGCATACCGTCGATTGTCTCATATTGCCCTGGGAGAATCAAGTTATGAAACCCAAGCCAAATATTATTCCTGTCAAAGTTGGTATCCAGTGAGCTGCCAGCGTATTCATTAAATAAGTCCAAGCAGTGTTGAGCCTCCTCGGCGCTGTTAAGGACCACAAGATGAGCTTGTTCGGCCGAACAGACTTCATAAGCGTCGTACCAGCTCCTTGGGATGCGGTGGAACTTGATACAATGATCGTCTGATGTTGTAGACTTTTTGTATTCTGGAAAAAAATTAAGAGTGATAAAGAAGTATTTAAAACCACACAAAGAAAATTAATCTGTGTAATTGCTTATCGTGAAGGTTTACCCAATCAATTTGTATCTACATAAACTGTACTATCTGATAGCAGACGTAAACTTTCTGGTGTTTTGTCTTTTGTGCAAAATTATCAAGTATTAATTGTTACAGCAAACATTTATCGCAAATTAACATTAATTAACGACACCAAGAAAATTCTTATTACACAAAGGCATGATATTTCTCTCCTATACGGCAAAAATAAAGAAATTATAACACTATTCGCTAAAACATATGTTTTAATGATGAAGACATTTTAACGATCAAATTAAACACAAAAAGCCTAACATGGATTAATTATATATATATATATATATATATATTTTTTTTTTTAATTTATTTATTTTTGTACATACAATAATGACATTACATTTTTTCAGATACATTTTTATCAAGGTGGATAACGTGATGACGCCCTTTATATAAAAACAGTTAAAAACCAAATCCGTGTGTCAATAACACAGGCGCTATTAGAAAATTACCCATCATTTTTGTCATTTATTTTTTGTTTTTGTTTAATTTAATTTCTAAAAATTCGTGTTTGTAAATTTTGGGCTTCATGCTTGCTTTACACACTTAAATTAAAAAATAATAACAAACAAAATAAATAAGTACATTGGAGTTGGAGTTGTACGATAAGGTTTACAAACAATTATAAAATTGTTCATTAAATAAATTAAATGCAAACGGATTGTTTAAAAAAATGTGAACAATTCATCAAAAAGTTGAAGTTAATTTTTACGTTCTGTGTAAGTCCCATTCAAATTCTGTTATTATATTCAATTGCTTCTTAAAACTGAAATAATCACAGAACTTGAATAGAACTTACGTAGAACGAAAAATTAACTTAAAATATTTGATGAATTGTTAAATTTTTTTGAAACACAAGGAGGCACCGAGGAAAACAATTTCCCTAGGGGCCTATGTCATCTTTGAGGATGCTGTGTGGAGAGTTTTTTAAGGGAAAGGAAGGAGAAGAAGATATGGGAAGGAAAAAGGTATGAGAGGTTGGTAGGAATTTAGGGGTCAGTGCAAGGCGAAGGGTCGGGAGAATCCGGTTGGAGAGGTCAAAGGCCTCCCTCAATCAGTTTCCTCCGATCCAGCCCGCCATGCACAGTGGTTGGGCAAACGTATCCGCCACCAAGACTTAGACAAACCTCATCCCATGAACTCGGACACCACTGCTAAGCCACCAAACGTAGCGAACCACTTGGGGTGACCTGTGGCAGAGGTGTTGGTTGTCCAATAAATGATTCCCGGGGCGGTGGTACCCATACCCGCCTCCCAAATTTTTGAATGCATTATATGATGGATGCCGTTTTGTTATTTGCGCAAAATTCATACAAAATTTTAAAATTCCAGTGAGGTACGAGGAAACCAGATGCTTATAATATCGAATGCGGTTGTTCTAGTCGAATGATTACTATAAAATTATATTATTGTGTTTTTACATTGCATTGGATATTTCCATACCTGGATCATAAGTTCCACAATCCACATTAACTGTCAGGGTGCTGAGGGCTTTCTTACAGATAAACTGGTTGGCCGCCTCACAGGGTACGTCATGGTATTGCCCGTTTCGAAGAATCTGCACGCAGTCTTTTTCTACGCTCGGGTTGGGGTTTGGATGATTCAAGTATAACTCTGACGTTGGAATGCCTATAAAAAATTAAGAACGAAAATAATTAGAAAAATTATCAAGAGGCGACAAGAATTTCAACGGAATTTTTTTTAAATCACGTAGGTAATTATGTAATCTAATATTTTTTCAGATTTTGAATATTATTTCACATCTGCTTTGTTTGATATACACATTTTGTAAATATTTCTCATTGTAAGATTCTAAACATGTACACGTAAAAAAAATAAACAGCATAAATATTTTTATACATACAAAGAAAGCATATTCTTTACAAGATACGGGACATAATTTGGATACGCGATATCCGGTCATAATATTATTATTATTTTTTAACTTGATGAGTGAAATCTTAAATTGTAGTTTTTAATTAAATGAAGACAAGCGGAACTAAATTGAAAATCTGAAAACAGAAAAATTATACGGGAATATCTGGGTTTCGAACCCAGGACCTTCGCCTTGCCGGAGCGTGCTTCTACCAACTGAGCTAATGTGTCTCTATCCGATTTGTTCATATTTAACTGTGTCAAAGGTCAGATAAGTTTTAAGATTTTCACGGCCAAAAGCATTTTCGCTATTTGTTTTTGGGGTGTTATGCCGTGTTGCGCTACCTCCTTCTTTAGCCAACGTTTCGGACATCGTTGGCTGAAGAAGGAGGTAGCACAACACGGCATAACACCCCAAAAACAAATAACGAAAAGTGTCAAAGGTCATTTGAACTCAAACGGCATATCTGTCGGAATAAGTTGTATTCGTGGAAGCGGTAGGTCTTCTCCTTTATGAGGCCCAATCTTTTTAAACTACTAATAATTTTTAATGACTAATCTTGCACCAATTCATAAATTAGGATGATTGATGTTTTGAAGTAATATAATTCGCACTCTAATTTTGATATTCTAAATGTGTGATGGTAATTCGGGAACATCGAGTGAATTGAGAAATTCTTTTGGAAAATTCACAACTTCACTTTGGTTTATCACCGAGTCAATTAATTTGTATGTCATTGTTTCGCCTGCGATTTTGATTAGAATAATGTTGTACATATCATGTACGTCGACATTTTCAGCTGCTAGAATGGCTTTTTCGCTCAACCATGCATGTTTTGGTCATTTCTTTCTATGGTTTGGAATACCTTGTCTACTAATCCCGCTTTTGAATTAACGATGTTACAGAAAATAGATGGGAAGCTGACTTTTCCTGCTTCTGGATTTGCAGGTACAGTGCCGTTACCGATTTTGAGTAATTGTCTTGAAAATATGGCAGTTGTTGGATCATTCTGAAGTTGAAATCTCATATTCGTGGTTAAATCTATTTTTACAGTGCTCTAAAAAGTTGAATATTTCAAGCAGGCGTGCAATTCATCAGCTGGTGTTGAGCGAGGTATGACTGGAAGCATGAACCTGAAGTCACCAGATAGTAACACCACTACTTCACCAAATGGATCTGGATTATTTCGCAAGTTTTTCAAGGTATGGTCTAATGATTTTAATGACTTTTTGAGAGCCATTGTACACTCGTTTCATACAATAATTTCGCAAGCACGAAGAAATTTTCTGAAGTAAAAATGTACAACCCACTGGATTGGTTGACGACAGCTTGCACGATGGTATTAAATGCCATCTCTTGTTCTTGAAGAAGTTTCGGTGTATTTTCTTGATCGAACAGCTGTATGTTATTTCTGTTGTATGATTTTTCTCTAAGCAGTTCACTATCGTATGTTGCATTGCTGGAGCTATTTGGTGCTGTCACTTCCAATTGAAGATTAGCGCCCCATTGTATATTTATTCTGTGAAATCCAAGCCAAAATTATGTGAATTTGAATTATAGTCTTTGTATTTCTCTCATAAATGTGCTGGTTGTGATGGGGAGCATGTAGTCAAAAAATTATGAACAGCGAACATATTTGAAATGGATTAGAAGTAAAGGATGAATCTTCAATTGACTTATCCCAATGATTGTCGTTTTCCAACAAATTAAGCGCCTCAGACACACTCCGATACGTATTTTGCACTATTTCGTTCACTGTTCGCAAGTGTACAAATGTTGTTGGACTACGAACGGTAACTAGAAGCAAATGTAATTAAAAAAAATTCTGCGTTATTCGGAATCACAGTGTATATTCTTCCTAAAGCATTTGATGAAAATATTCCAGGTTGTTCAATTACTGCCTTTCTTCTTACAAAATTCTTCTCGGTCGCGTTCCAAGTAAAATAAGTAGTCGGAATATCTGCGTACATCAATGTTTTGCGAAATCATCTGTATGACATAATTGAAAAAACGTTAATGTTGTGTTCGGTGGATTTGTTCTTCTGTCTTGTAGGGTTTGTTCCGTGAAATATACCATTTGACCAAGGTAAAGTTTTCAAGGTGAACGAACGACAGTTGGAGGTCTCTCGTGGATTTGAAATCCTGAAATAGGCCACACAGCTTCATTGCTGCTAACATGTCTGCCGATTTGGTATTGTGATATCTCATCTAATTTATTTATTTTTGAAACTCCAAACACGGCCATACCACTGCCTCTGTTGACGTATTTATAAATGTATTTTATGGATTTCACAGAATTACAATACTCAACGTTGAGTGCTTTAAAAATTATTGATAAAAGTGGCGAATATGGAAATACCCAACGATTATTAACTTCAATATTATTTCCTCTCACTTTCATAATGATTACTTTTTCATTGTCTTCTGTACTTCTTCGTAGAATTAGCGGATAACCATCATTGACATTGATTGTGTTTTTTAAGAACTCTCGAGGATAAGTTCTTATTATTTTCCATCGATCATGTACGGTGAGTTTGTATTGATTTGTTCCACATGGTCGGTATATTATGTTCTCGGTCACAACTTCAAATAATTCATTACAGATTGTAGTATCTGATATTTCGGCAGATACCACTTTATCGATTTCTTTTGGCATAATCTTCACAGTAAGTCATATTAAAATGAGCATATGGCAATCCTCTTTTTTGCCACTCCACAGAGTTATTCCAGCATTGTGTTTCTTCGAAAACGTTTAGTGAAGTGTTGAAATTATTCAAAGTCTTTAGCTTTTGTTTGAAAACACGTGCTGTTATGTCATGGCGATCAATCGGAGATTGTCCTGGAAGTAGTAACTCTTCTATGAGAGTCAGCAATTCTTTGTAGTTGATCATTTCTGCGTTGCAAAACGACATCGCAAGGATGAAATTCTTCTTCAACCATGACAATTGCTACGTCATTAATAGCTGGCGGATTATATCGCCTGACATGCTCACTTGCTGGAGTCTGATCAACACAAATAATAATTTTATGGCTGTCTGATGGCATGAGATCAATTGCATTTTTAAGCATTCGAATAAAATTGTTGTTATCATGTAATATTTTTTGCAACGACTCAATAATATTCCTTTTGACTTCAGTAGAGATTTGAAAGTGTGCATTCAACTGGTTATTTTGATCTCCCATTAAATATATTTCTAGACATGTATGTTGATATCTGTGGAAAAAAAGCAAAGAGCCAGCTTTGTGGTTAATTTGACCCTGAATTTTATACGCTGGCCTAAAATTTTCAATTATAACTTTTTCGTCAAATGAAGTCATTTGAACAAATTTACATGAGGTATTGTACAGAATATCTGGTTCGTATGAAGAATCAATTCGATGGTACGAAGCTTGGTTATTAAAATGTTGCATTTGCATTCGTCTTCGGCGTTGATCTATTTATTTTAATGAAAAGACAAATGACTTTGTTTACATCACTTTTATTTATACACAATCATAATGTTTCGTGAACGATTTACACACCATCGTGATCAAATGTATACTGTATACATTTGATCCTGATTTTGTGAACATCGTTCACGAAACATGTTGATTGTGAATAAATAAAAGTGATATTTACAAACTTATTTGTCTTTCCATTAAAATAAATAAAGCCATCATAAAGTGAAAACCTTTCCGAAGAAGTATTCTTCGAAAAATTGATCTGTTTCTTCTTGACGCTTTTGAGTTGAATGCGCTGCTCTTCTTCTTGTAAGATTTCAGGTCTTTCTTTCTACTGATTTTCCAGTTGTAGTTGTAAATCTAACACGTTAATTATCGTCTAAACGTTCTTGATCTGCGCGGTTTGATCTTCTTTGACGTTCTACTTTTGTGTGAAGAGTATGGCAGCCTACGTTTTTAAACGTGAGCGAGGCATCACGCGAACGGCGATCAATTTTGGAAAAAACGTACAATCAACTGGTCACCGTGACACTATTTAGATACTTTGAAATTTTTTCAGATATGGTTCGTTTTTAAATCTGATTTATGTAGGTTTCGTAAAGTTACGAACTGTCATTCAGTACAATTTATGAGTCAATTTAAAATGCAAAGAGAAAACAAGTGAGTGAAAATAGTAATGTAATGTCATTTGTCAGGTATAATTAGATTTTTAAATGCAATTAAATTCTATTTATTCCAAATTGTTGGGGAATGTAAAGTTTTTTAAAAATTGATAAAATGGCAGCTCAGTTGTTAACTATGACATATTATGAGTCAATTTAAAACGCATAGAATGTTCCGTTCCCGTTAAAACTTCAGAATAAAAAGTATATCGATACACTCTTCTGCTTAAATACAATGTTTTTTAAAAATTTTGAGTCAATCCATCGATTACTTTTCGATATTTGCGGACACAAATAATACGGAACTTAAATTTGTATATGTATACATACAGTATTGTGTAAATTAAAGGAATAATTGACAATTATTATGGTAAAACCATTTATTGCTTGTAAAATAATATTTTTTTCATAATTATGGAACAACCATTATGCAAATTATTAGGAAAGATCTCCGCTTATGGCTTCAATAACTGCTTTCACTCGTTTTGGCATGGATACATGAAGGAGCGTTTTTGCCATCTTTGTTCTTGTAGTGCAGTCGATTTTGCTTTGTAAATGACCCATAAATTCTCAATAGGGTTCATATCTGGTGTATTACTGGGCCAATCTAAAACAGTTATCTCCTTATCCTGGAAAGGTCAACTGCACTACAAGAACAAAGATGGCAGAAACACTCGCTGAGGTTTAATTTCGGAATGAGAGGATCTCTGAAAATTGTCAAAAACTAGCCAGTAGTCCATGCCAAAACGAGTGAAAGCAGTTATTGAAGCCATAACGGAAGATATTTCCTATTATTTGCATAATGGTTGTTAAATAATTATGTAAAAATATTATTTTTCAAGCAATAAATATGGTTTTACCATAATAATTGTCAATTCTTCCAATAATTTGCACAATACACATTTGTAAATAAGAAATTAAAAAGGAAAAAAATACCATTGATTGCCACGTAGTTCTGTTGTTTGAATAAGTCATGTATCCCAATCCAAACATTGCTGGTGGTGCTGGACATATAAGTTAGCAACGACTTCACCTCTTCCTCAGATGTTGGCACCACAAGCTCAGCGCCTTCCAAGGAACACTTGGACACCGCCTCTCTCCAGCCCAGCGTAGCTTTGTGTTCTTTAAAGAACGCATTATAAGCGGCGGAGTAAAAATAATCATCTCTGAAGAAAGGTTCAGGGTCATCAGCTGATACTACTAGAATAAAACTCAATGTTGAAAATATTTGCTGCTAACTGTGAAATTGAAAGAGGTTTATTTAAAAAGTATCGATGTGCCCTTGGTGTTAGTGGCAGATGGCAGTGGAAGTGACTAGCGGCAAACCGTGGAAGAGGTAGGTTGACTGTGTTGAAGTCGATTGGAGCAGGACGGGAAGGTATGAAAAGAATGACAGGAGACGACAGATCAATGAATAATCTCCCGGAGAACTTTAAAACAGAAACCCAACCTCATACCATTAACAAATTTTCATAATGGGTCCTTACACTTAGAAACTATATAAAATTTATTACCTCAGTTGAATTGTATAATTTTAATTACTATTATTATCAACCTAACAATTCTAAAATATACTATTATTATTATTACTGTAAAATACCATTACTACATTTATTAACCATGAAATATAAAAATGGTATTATAATTTAATTTGAATAATTCAACAACTTAAAATTTAATTTATCAACCATATTATTATAATTAATTCTAACCTGTAAACTTCACCCGCTATAACACAGGGATATCCCTAGCATGGCGGATGAATTAACACGGAAATCTATACAATGTACAAAGGTCTTATAATAAATAAATATTCACGGAGGAGATCAAACTCCATCCCGAAATGTAACGCGGTGATAATGGGTAAACGCTATTTAATTAAGCTTCTCATATATAGAATACAACAATAATACCTCAAAGTGACAAGTGTATGTTTTTGTTTTGCTCAAGTAAAATTATTAAAATAAGTGTTAAAAGTGATAGAAATCTTCGGAAAAGTGACAGAAATCTTCGGAAAATAAACCATTAAAAGTAATAAATCATTGGAAAAGTAAACAAGTGCTACCTGAGTCGCTACTAGCTATTGGAATTATATACAAACATTATGTCCGCAACGAGATCTGCCGCAGAACATCAAAAAATCATGGATTCGCTCACGGACTACCTTGATCGAAAACTGAGTGAGTTAAAAACACAATTGTTTACAAAATTAGAGTCAGAAATAGCCGATCTTAAAAAATCAACCCAATTTGTAAGCGATCGATATGATGACATAAATGACAAATTAAATAAAATTTTGGATTTACCAAAACAACAACAAAAAATTATAGAGCAGATGGAAATACAAGAAAAAAGAATTGCTGCTCTGGAAACAAAAATAGCCGAATGCGAGCAAAAAGAATTGAAAAACAGTGTAGAGGTCAATGGATTTAAAGTATCGCTGAATGAACCGCCCCATGAAATAGCCACCAGAATCAGTACAGCCTTCGGATTAAATCTGACACCAGAGGACAAATACAAGTTTATAAAATCTAGTGATATAAAACCTTCACGTCTTATATTAACAATCAAAGATGAAACTAAAAAAATTACAATGATGAATTTCAAAAAAAATAATGATGTCTCCCATTTGGCGGATGATAATAAAAAAAATTATGTGAATGAAGCTCTTACGCCTTATTATAAAAATCTTTTATGGAACACGAAAATAAGGACAAAGAAAAAAAAATCAAATTCATCTGGTTCAGAAATGGAAAATTGCTGGCAAGAAAATCTGAAGACTCTTCAATAACTGAAATAAAAAATCACCACGACCTTGAAAGTAAAATCATATAAACAAGCTCAGCAATCTATAACTATCTACAATAAAATTAACACTTATACCAGAAATGGATCCATTAACTGATATTGAATATGACAACCCTTCTCCGGAAACCATTACAACATTAACAATTCAAGAAATTAATGATTATATAAAAAACAATAAAGCAAAAACATTAAAAATACTCCACCAGAATATACGAAGCATCAACAAAAATTTCGTAGAGCTGACGGTGATGCTACAGCAATTTGATGAGGATATCGACATCATCATACTCACAGAGTGTCGTATAAAAAAAGAAACATACTCACCAAAGCACCTAGACAAATATAAGGTATATAACTCCACACAACATAAAAATCAGAATGACGGAGTGATAATTTATATTAAAAATGAGATCTAAGGAATTGTAAAAGAAATTCAACTCAGAGATGCTAACTGTCTACTAATAAACATTAATAATGACATCTCAGTATTAGGGATATACAGATCACCTTCAACAAGAGACATATCCCATTTCTTCACTCCATGGATGATGAGCTAACCCAACTACGAGATGCTCGGAACGTGTACCTAATTGGGGACATCAATATTAACATACTAAATACTGGACAGAAACACCCCCAATGTGATGACTACCAATTACTCTTACTGCACCATGGACTTGTCAGTGCAGTTAATATACCAACAAGATTAGGATATAATGAAAATGCTCAAAATGTATCTGCCTCCTGTATTGACCACATCATGATAAAAACAAACAAAGCGTACGGTACCGCCGTTCACCATTCCAATATTACTGACCACTTTACACTGCTACTTACCATTCAACTTCAAAATACACATACTTACATTAAAAATACAATAGTCAAAAATAAAATTAATATTAACAGGTTAAAGGATTTATTAAAATTGGAAGATTGGGGAGAACTACTTAAAATTAATGATTTTCAGGATTACTGGCACTCATTTACAAGCATTGTTCAAACAAATATTCAGAAATGTTCAGAACCATTCACTATACAAACTCCACACAAATGTAAAATAAAAAAACCTTGGATTACTCAAGGACTTTTAAAAAGTATAATAGTTAGAGACAAATTACACATAAAAACTAAAAAAAATCCACTTGATCTTTCGTTTCTAAATCTTTACAAACATTATAGAAACATGTGTTCCAAACTTATAAAATTTGCCAGAGGTAACTATTACAAATGCCAGATTCAAAACTGTAATAATGACCCTAAACTTGTCTGGAAAATTATTAAGGAGATGACATACACTAACAACAATAAAAGTAGTGATATTACCGAACTTGATACACCAAATCAAAAATTAAATATGAAAGAAAATCCAAAGGAAATAGTTCAATTTGTGAATGAATATTTCTCCAAGGTGGGTTCTAATTTAGCTAAAAAAGATTAACAACACACTTACTAATAATATCACCTTTAAATTAAATACAGTTACAGCAGATGACATTAAAAGCATTATAGATTCAATGAAACCAACACTAACTTCAGGATCAGATGGCATCTCAATGAGAATAATTAAATCAACTAGAGATGAAATAATTCAACCACTCCTCTACCTTGTGAATAGATGTATCATGGAGGGTATCTTTCCCGCAACGCTTAAAATGGGTTCTGTTACACCAATCTTTAAAACTGGCAATAAAGCGGATATAAATAACTATAGACCGATAACAATATTGAATAATCTTTCAAAAATAGTTGAGAAAGTTATAAAGAAGCAGCTCACTCAATATCTTGAAACAAACCTCATACTATCTGAAAATCAATACGGATTTAGAAAAAATATAGGAACCTCCGATGCCATCGCCTCTATAGTAAAAAGTATAAAACATAGTCTCGATAACGGAAATAAGTGTATCGGAATATTTTTAGATCTAAGAAAAGCCTTCGATACAATTGATCACACATATCTTCTAGAAAAACTTAAAAAGATTGGAATCTCAGGACGTGAACTAAACCTCATTAAAAGCTACATGTCAGAAAGGTTACAGATAGTCAGGATTCAAAATGAATCAAGCCAACCAATACAAATCCAATATGGAGTCCCGCAAGGCAGTGTCTTAGGCCCGATTTTATTCCTGATATATATAAATGATTTATGTGGATTAAACTGTCACGGCTCAGTCATTAGTTTTGCAGATGACACAGTCCTTCTATTCCATGGAAAGTCATGGGAGACTGTATTTGAAAAAGCTGAAAAAGGGATGAATCGGGTAAAACAATGGCTTGATTCAAATTCACTAACACTTTGCGCACTTGAAGTGAAATATCACAAAACTGCGCTATATAAATACCACGTTATTATTATTACTAAATGATACAAAAACTAAATATATTAAATTCAAAATCCACAACAAACAGACGGATAACCTCAATACAAACTAAACATAAAAATTCATAAAGACTGTATAAACGTGAACCGAGAAACTCCTTGCAACTGTCCAAAATTGAATGAAATACAAACAATAAAATACCTTGGAATAATAATTGATCAAAACTTAAATTGGAACTCCCAAGTGGAAAATGTGAGCAACAAATTAAAAAAACTAACCTATTTTTTCAAAACAATAAGAAACATTTTAGATAAAGAACAGCTAATTAAAATCTATTATGCCTTAGTCCAATCTCAACTACAATATGATCTTATCGGATGGGGAAGCTCATGCGATTCCACTATAAAACCAGTCCTCATAGCACAAAGGGCAATTCTGAAAATTATACTTAGAGTACCCATCAGAACCCCTACAGACTATGTTTTTAAAGCGCTGAATTTAATGTCACTGAAACAATTATATACAAAAGATATTCTAATGTACGCATTCAAAAATCAGGATAGCTTTACACAGACAAACTCGGGCCGGTTCACAAGATCTACATTACAACTACAACATACATTCTACCAACCTACAACTAAAACGACTTTTGGACAAAGAAATATGGAATACTTCTCTGTTAAATTATTTAATTTACTCCCTCTTACAATGAAGTCCTTAAAAAAATAACCGCCTTCAAAAGAAGCATAAAATATGGATTATGGACATGGGAAGGAAGAAAATAGATTCAATTTTGCAACCTAACAAAGAATAATGCTTGTTTTGTACTTTCTTTTATTGTATTTTCCTTGGTAATATTCTAACAGGTATTTACTCATAATTAAAATAATAAACTTGTACAATGTGTCCTTAGAACGGGGTACCCCAGTAAGGACACATTTTCTCTAAAAACTGTAAAAAAAAAAAAATAAAATAAAATAAAAAAAATAAAAAATAAATAAATATGACAAGAATGTACAAATGTTTAATGCCTACTTACCTTCTATACAAGATATGCATAGAAATCCCAGAAGAAAAAGGAGACCGCGACACATTTTACAATTAACTAATTCCCTTCTGTTTCACCAACAAGGATAAATCAGTGACTCGACCAGATAATGGTGCTAATGAGAATGATTTATTTCTGGAGAGAACACCATTTATTTATACCCAGAGCGTATTTTAAATTTTGTGATAAACTTTTAACCCATTGCGTGGTGAAAAAAAGTTGAGTAATAATTTTTATTTTATTAAAAAAACTCTTTTTGAAAACTACTTTTTTGGGTAAGTTTATAGAAATTTATCAACCGGTAATGGCTCCTTAAGGCTGTATGTGTTTTATGTACTTAATTAAGTGGTTTTCCATCCCATTTGTATTTCGTAAGCGCAGTTTTGTTTTTGAAATTTAAGCCCCGACTTGGTAAATATTTGGTTTCATGAAAACTCAGAATCAACTCAACTCAACATCTCTATGAAAATTCATCAAAAGCTATGAATAAAATGGAAAAATAGTCCATAATCTAACAAAGCGTAAACAATTTTTTGAAATTTTCCATCTCTTTTCAAATAAGGTGAAGTAGAAGGTAATGAATTAAGGAACCCCGTTCATTTGACGGATTAAACTTTTCAGAATTAAAATAAAGAAAGAAACCAACATTTTTATTTCATCGCATTAATATTTATCTGAGTCGATTTTCTTTGTCTGCCTTCTAATTTCGCAGATGTGAATAATGTATTTTATGTGTGTAATTGTGTACAGGTAAGTATTTCTAGGGAAACCTGTCAAATTGACGTGTTAACATTGTTACTAATTTTATACTCGTTTTTACTGAACGAATGGCCTCCGTGATCGAAAAGTAAGGCTCTTGACTACGAATACAGCGATCGTGGGTTCAAATTCGCATGGTCTCAAGACTAATTTTTAAAAATAATTTATGTAGTAAATTTTTAGTACAGAGTGGAAGATACTCTCGGTATCGCCCTGGTGAAAGACCGTCAGTCGGAATTTACCGCTGCCCCGGGAACCATTTATTGGACACCTCTGCCATAGGTCATCCCAAGTGGTTCGCTGGTGACTTAGCAGGGGTGCCCGGTTCATGGGGTGAGGTTTGTTTGGGTGATGGCGGCGGATGCGTCTGCCCACAAGCTGCACGGCATGCCGCATCGAATGAGAATGGTTAAGGGGGTCAGTCCCTTTGACTTCTCCAGCCATACTCTCTCGGAACATCGCCTTGCAACACAGTGGGAGGGATGGATTCATACGTCTGTCATTCCTGGACACACTATCCCACAGTTTGCTATCTACCACAAATATTCTTTTCCTTCCCAGAACTTCCTCTCTTTCTTTTCCCAAAAAGAACCTCCACAAAGCATCCCCAAAGATGATATAGGCCCTGAGAGAAACTATTTTTTTTTCTAAAATGGATTTAGCCTGCCCACTAAGGCGAATTTTAAGAGCGATAAAAAGGTTCTAGACGACGTTTATAAAATTTTTCAAATTTCTGATACGATATTCTTCCTCCGGATTTACTTCAAAGTTTTGAAAATTTTCTTACTAGTGTATATGAAAGTTACCATGAATCCACAATTTTTTTGTAATCTTCAATATCAAATATTTATTATAAACGCTTCAGACTTTAGGTCCGGGTTAAATCTTTCCCACAGGAAAAAATGAACCCTTTCACAAACTTTTTACCACAAATGATCATCTAGTCAATCCTTGTTATGCAATTGCACTATATAAGTATAAAAAATACAAAATAATACAAGAACAACATGTCAAAGAGACCAAACGGGAAAATAATTCACCGAATCCAGATATTTTCATATCAGAGGGTTCGGCTCGGTGGAACTCCTAATTGGACCTATAAATTCTACTGATCTCTCAATAAAAATATTTAAACAATATTTTGTAATCCTACATGTATCTAATTTTTGCGTTTTTATGTTAAAATTTTTGACAAATCTAATATGCCTAAATTTTGAATGAGAGAGCTAGGTATAATTCCAGTAGCCGAAATAACATATTTTAACTATTTTTTTAGAAACAGATTTTTGAATACATATTACAGGAATTTGGAATACGACATCAATGATATAAGTTAGTTTTTTTTTTTATTTTGTCATGTAAAACTAATTATTAAATATATAAAATTCATTTTCTAAAAATGAATTTGGTTCATGATCATATGGCAGTCAATCAAGTTATGTCTAGTTACCAAACTTTGGTGAATTATTTTTAAAACCTGATTGTGCCTTTATGTATACTCGGACGGCGCTAATACAGAACATCCCGATAATAATATGTTCTATAGTTTCCGGAAAAGCCAAACATTTTTTACATATATCATCAATTTGATTTATATCTTTGATTATATGCTTCCTATAATTTAAAGTATTAATGACTATGTTGAATGGCAAGCATAAATCCTTCTATTTCTGCGCTCAACTCTCCAATACTCAACCATTTGTTTGAAGAAAGTTTGCCAACATATGTTTGGTTGAGATAATTGAAGTGTTTTGTGTGAATAATTTTATTTGACCAGGAATCTAATAATGCCTGGTAAGTATTTTTTTAAATTATTATTATTATTATTACTAAGTATGAATGTGCGCTTAGATCATTTAAACTACGCAAAGGATTTTCATGCGTTTATCACCAGAGTGATTCATGAGGAAGGTTTTTAGGTATATAATTTGTCAAGGTTTTGTGTAAATTGGTTGAAATACATAATATATATATGGTCCAGCGGCAGCAGGCAGCGGGCAGCGTGATGTGGATTTGATTTAACAGATTGCGTTGGTTATAAATGTTTCGTTTGCCACAGCAACGTGTGGCCGGGTCTGCTAGTATAGTATATTTTTACGAAATCATTTACAAAATGTCCCTAGGATTGCTGAAAATGCTGAAATATTAAAAAAAGGACGTATTTTTTTTTTCTCCATTTAACACCCTCTTATCACTATTAGACGAATCAAAATAAGATTTTTTTCCAATATAGTCGTGACCCCCCCTATTGCACACCTGACATTAAAAATAAGAGGAAAATAATTTCTCTCCACATCTTGTGTTGAAAAACCTGTGCAAAAACCCGGCAACGCCAGGGATCCAGCTCGTTCAATATACAGCAAACAGTCACAGAAGGGTTAACATTTTATTAGTCTAATGTTAATAATAAAAAAGAAAATAATGGTATAATCACAGTGATACTAATTATGACCATTATGGTCAACCAGATAAGCGAATTCCCAGAACACGGAAAATACAAGGAAAAGTAATATTTTATTATAACATGATATCTTTCATTCACATCCGTCAACCGCCCACACATTAATAGGTTCAAATCGCATCTGCATCCGGCCACACATGATAAAAGAAATAAAACATTCAATATTTATTTACGTATTGAGTTTCAACATGATTAATAACAAGTAGGTACATTTCCTGAAAAACATCTCCCACACTTATTCCAGTGTATTCGAAGACAAACATTATTATTTTCTAACAAACTAACTAAACACCACGCCGTTTCAACACCATGCTAAACACCACGCCGGGACCGCAATTCCATCTAGGCATACACTCTTTGCCTCATTCACATTCATACATCGTCTCATACATATTATTCTATTATTCTGACTTTGACATGGCCCGTCTCAAGTATCTGATTCACTTGATCGTGGCTTCCTCGGGCGTCCCCGACCTCTTCTACCATTCACATTTGCGTCTTATATTCTTCTTACATTACTTTTTCGTTCATTCGCTCTACATGCCCAAACCATCTGAGGGTCCCTTTCTTAATCTCCACATTTCTCACATGATCATACATGGTTTTACCACACATACGCCTTGAAGATCCCATTACTACATCATTCAATCTGCTTTCATCCTTCATCTACCAGTGTTCCATACCTCACTGCCATACATCAGGGTAGGTACCAGCACTCCATTTTTGACTGCTAGGTTCGCCTCTTTTGACAGTTTTTTATTAGCGCCAACGGCATTCAGTCCTCCATTAATGGAGTTACCTGCTTTTACCCTTCTTTCAATATCTCTATCAGCCTTCCCCTCTCTCGTAAACATACTACCCAGATACACAAACTCATCCACCTTCTCCAAGATTTCATTATTCACAACTATATTGCACGCTTATTTATATTTTCCATTATAAAATATGTATAACATACTAGTGCAGACCAGCGTAACATTGGGGATAGTCTGATCTATTGTAGGTAGTTACTTTATCGGTTGTCTGAATTCTCCTAACAAACACTTGAAGTTTTGAAAATGATCCAAACTTAAAATCAAAGTAAAAGTTCTAGAGTTCACTAAACCGGAGTTGTAGACAGATTCATAACTGAAATGAGTACATATTTTTTAATTATTTATGATGTTCTTCAGTAGACGTGGGCAGATTCATTCTCAGGGGTGAATCGATTCAGTCTGATTCCTCTGGCCTTTTGAATTGATTCCTTTTATTCATTTCTTTGATTCAAGTAGTTAAAAAAAACAACAACCTGTTTATATGTACCTTTATATATTAAGAATTTGTGTTATATATATTAACTAATACGCGGTAGAAGTGAAACCTTCAGAAAACTCTTCAAAAACGCTCTAGTTACATATTCACCACCTTACTCCCCAAGTCAAGCGTGCGTAAAGAAGGTTTGGGCTAGCAATTAAATCCTAAAATTAAACAGTTTTTTGTTTCACTCCTAAAGTTTTACTAATTTAATTGTATTTATTAAACTTTTTTTTTTACATGAGCTCCACACAGGAGGCCCTGAGGAAAATAATTTCTCTCAGGGCCTATGTCATATTTGGGGATGCTGTGTGGAGGGTTTTTTTAATGAAAGGAAGGAGAGGAGAGTTCTGGGAAGGAAAAGGGTTTAAGGGGTCGGTATGAATCTGGGGTTCAGTATGTCCTGGTCATCCGCCTCCAAGACCTAGACAAACCTCACCCCATGAACCCGGGCACCCCTGCTAAATCACCAAACGTAGTGAACCACTTGGGGTAACCTATGGCAGAAGTGTTGGTTATCCAATAAAGGTTCCCGGGGCGGCGGTACCCATTCCCGCCTCCCAAATTGTAAGAAAAATAAAAACTTAAAATTTTTCAACTTCACGTGATCTAAAATATTCAAATATCTTAAGGTTTAAATGCGAGTATTTTATGATAGCTGACCACAGCCAATTGGCCTTACAATATCTACAAATTTACATATTGTGTATCTACCCAAGATCTGCGTCTAAAAGTAGGTAGGTACTTGTATTCCAAAAGTTTTGGTTAGTACCAAAAAATGATTATAATAAGTGTTTAGCCGTGTGGTATAAATTGATAATTCAGCAGAAGGACGTCAAGTAAAAACATCTGGTTTCAATGGAGGAATTCCTGATTTTATTCACAAAGCACATTTGCTACAATAATTTGTCCCGACCCGACAAAACACTAAATTTGGTCACTTTGACCACTTGCTAGACAATGCTAGCTGTTTATAGGAGATCCACGAATTAAGAGAGAGTTAAACTAGAAAAGAAGAGTATTTATAATAATGTTTTCTAACACAATCAAAATAAACAACACTTTCGTGTCACCATAACACATTATACGATATAAAAACCAGAGATCTACTTTACCGTCTAACATTTCGTTTTAGTTTAGTCTTACGTCGCTAATCTGTAAAATGCAATATCAACTAAAAATATGCTACAAAAATATGCCGCTAGATGGCAGTAGTCTTCACTCTTTTTAACATACTGCCCGGCGGGGAATGAGAAAAAACAACAAGTTTTTTTGAAATTAAAAATCAAACTACAAATTCCTAAATCCACACACAATATACTAAAAATTTACGAGATGTGTAACTATCTAAGTTTGAAGGGTCCGGGAACCTAACCAACAATTTAAATAACCTAAAAAATTTATAAATTTCTAAAAAATCGTGCAAAAAAATAAATAATAAAATAATAAAATCACAACATTAATAATAATTTTGTAAAATTGACAAATCAGTAATGTCTCATTGTCTCTATGAAGAATTTTCACTTCAATTATATATATATATTTTTTTTAACTAACACCAATTCACAAATAGCAACACATTGTTAGTTCGCTGTTGACTGATTATCAGTTCATTAACTTTCACTGGCATGGCACTGCCAAAAAACCGAATGAACACTTCACCGGGTAGACTGCTCGGCCATCTTGTCCAGGATTAATTAATTATCATATAATTTATAAAAAAAAAATTTAAAAAAATTTCACAAAATCATGCAAAAAATTAAATTATAAAATAATAAAATCACAACATTAATAATAATTTTGTAAAATTGACAAATCAATAATGTCTCATTGTCTCTATGAAGAATTTTCACTTCAATTATATATATTTTTTTTTTAACTAACACCAATTCACAAATAGCAACACATTGTTAGTTCGCTGTTGACTGATTATCAGTTCATTAACTTTCACTGGCATGGCACTGCCAAAAAACCGAATGAACACTTCACCGGGTAGACTGCTCGGCCATCTTGTCCAGGGTGGTCATCGTTTTAGAAAAGTACATCAGCATGTACTTCTGTATGTCATCATTTGGGTAGATCATCATGAATTAAGGGGCGGCCGTGCCCTGGTAAGCAGATAGTACCATTAGATCTGCAGCGAGGATGATCATCTCGCGGTTGTTGACTTGAAGCCCCAGTGGCTTCAGGTTGGATACAGTGGTGTCAACAACACCAATACCGATGCTCCATAATTATTGATGTGGTTTGGTTGCATCGGTTCAGCCCTAATTGCAGTTAGGCTGTGACCTTGGGAAGGTCAGTGGTTTGCCGGGTCGGGAAATTTGGATCCAAGTTTGATTCTATTGGCATCAAACATATTTTTGTGATGGGTCTCACAAAAGTGCCTTGTGCTGTTTTGAGAGTAACTACCCTCACTACTCCATCCGGGCCTGGATGAGTAGTTACTATGCGCGCCATCTTCCATAATGCAGGAGGCAGATTGTCTTCCATCAGGATTACCAGATCGTCCTTCTTTATGGCCTTTTGGTTGTTGGCCTGCCATTTGGTCCGTTTTTGCAGCTCAGCAAGGTAATCTCGTTTCCATCTGAACCAGAAATTTTGAATTAGAGCATTTAATTTTTGATATTTGCTTAGTCTGTTCTCCGGGAGCTCGCGGACATCCAACTCGGGAATAACCGAAGCATCCCTGCCCATGAGGAAATGGTTGGGGGTTAGAGGGAGAAGGTCGTCTACGTCATCAGACAGGGAAGTTAAGGGACGGGAGTTCAAACAAGCCTCTATCTGACAAAGCAAAGTATACAATAATTCAAACTGCAATGGGTTATTTTTAGTAATTCGATATAAATGAAACTTGGTGGACTTGACGGCGGCCTCCCACAGCCCCCCGTGGTTCGGCGCCCTAGGCGGTATGAAACTCCAAGATATTCCCTTATCAGCTAAAAACCTATGGATTTTGTCATTGTTCAATCTTAGACTGGCATATAGTTCTTTGAGCTTATTGGAAGCTCCTCTGAAAGTGGTTGCATTGTCAGAAAATATTTTTTCCGGTTGACCCCTACGGGCAATGAACCTCTTTAAACAATTTAAAAAAGCATCGCTTGATAAATCTGTTACGAGTTCCAAATGAACCGCTTTGGTAGAAAAACAAACAAATATGCAAAGATACGATTTAATGAGCGGAGATTTTCTCAGCGCTCCAGCCTTCGTGTCTATCCGTCCGGCATAGTCGACGTCCATGACAGAGAACGGTCGACTGGGAGTGATTCTCTCAACTGGAATGTTTCCCAGGATCTGCCGGCAAACCTGAAGTCGGTATCTAAAACATACAACACACTTATGTAGGATACGCTTAACATTGTTTCTCCCAAATATCTGCCAATATAAATAAGTAGCTAATTTTAATCTTCCACTTGCACAAATTAAAACTTCCATTAAACAGAGATTGAGAGTCTTCAATCTACTGCCATACGTTTTATCCTTCGGGTTACAACAATTATTTATAAATCTTAACGCTTGAGCGACTACTCCTTTCAATTTGGTTAGCGATAAGAATTTTTCGAAAATATCCCATTCTTGAGTATCAGTTACCAGTAGTACATTTTTACTTTTTATTTCCGGGGGATCCAAACATGACATCTTGGATACTGGCCAAGTGCTGACATCTTCCGTCAACCAGCTTGGCCCCTTCCACCATATTGAAGTGCTGACTAACCTTTCAGCTGTGGTACCTCGGGACAGTATATCCTCTGCATTTTTTGACGATGATACGTGCCGCCACTGCGTTGGATCAAAGGTGGAAGCTATGCACAATAATAATTGACGCTTACTCTTAGTTTTACCTGACGGCTTTGTAATTTCATACGACGGGTAATCTAATTCATTATTCCAAATTAATCCAAGTATTTTTTCATTCTTGGAATTGTCAGTGATCATTTTCTCACCATTGCCCTGTTTGGCAATTTCACCTTGGCTCCGCCCAGATGACAATTCCAAAATATTTGATCTCCACTTCCTCAGGGTCATCCCTGCGGACAGCAAGATATCACTTATTTGTTTCTTCAACTTGAAACAAACTTCCAAGTCATCCCCTCCAGTCAAGAGATCGTCCATATAAAAATCATTTTCTATGACTTGACTTGCTACTGGGAAATTAACTTTGTTATCCATACCGATTTGTCGAAGACATCTCGTTGCTAGGAAGGAGGAAGGTCCCAGCCCATATGTGACGGTCTTCAATTTGTAATGTCGGAGTTCCTCTTCTTGTGATTCGCGCCATACAATCTTTTGAAGGCTGCGATCCTCTGCGCATACGTTGATTTGACGGTACATTTTTTCGATGTCCGCAGTCATGACGTATCGATGTATTCTGAAACGTAATAAATGGCTGTACAAGTCCTTTTGAATGACAGCTCCCACCATCAGAGCATCGTTCAGGGATATTCCGGTCGACGTCTTTGCCGAACCATCAAACACTACACGCACCTTCGTCGTGGTGCTAGCTTCTTTTATGACCGCGTGATGCGGCAAAAAATAGGATTGCTCATCCCCTCTCCATTTATCACATAACTCCATATGACCTAGTTGCTCATATTCTTGCATAAATTGTACATATTGCAATTTCAATTCAGGATTTATTAAAAATTTCTTTTCTAAATGCTTAAATCTTTTTTCCGCTGTCTTTAACGAGTCACCAAGTTGACTCACACACGGGCGGCGCGGCAGACTTACAACGTATCTACCATCGCTCTCTCTAGAGTGCGTGGCGACGAAATCCGCTTCACACGCCTTCTCCTCGTGATTTTGAAATCTCGCAGGATTCACCTCCTCCATTTTCCAAAATTTTTCTATCTGATTAGATAATGTGTTTATTGATAAACTACAAAATTGCGGTACTGGCCTTTTTTTCTGATGAATGTTGATCGGGCCCGATATAACCCAGCCTAATTCAGTCCTCTGCAGAGTAGGTCCGGTATCCAATCTCAGCCGATCATCTTGTAGTATATCCCAAAAGCTCTCAGCGCCTAACAGGATATCAATAGGCGCCGCTACGTTGAAATTTGGGTCCGCCATTTGTAATCCCGGCGGCAGCTTAAAGTTTTTTCTGGCCACTGTTGCTTGAGGTAGGTTTGTGGTTATTTCCTGCAATATTAGACAAGTGATATTTTGATTATAATTTGTCCTCAGAGATTTCATTTTTATCGCAACACGTTTCTTTATATGGGTAACATTGTTGTGTATACCTAACACAGGCTTGTTTATATTCTCGCATCTCAAATTTAACTTCATTGCGAACTTTTCGCACATAAAATTGGCTTGAGCTCCAGAGTCAATTAGGACTCTTGCCTCATGCACTTTATTATTGTGACCTACTACCCCAATGATAGCAGTCGACAATAAAATTGTTTTTTCAGCCTTCGCTAAAGCTGAATGGTTTGATACTGAAACTCGTTCAGCATCCATTTGGCAGTCACCTCCTGGGTGATCTTCACCTTTATTCATGGAGTCATCGCTCGGATGCATCTCCCTGTGCAATAACGTATTGTGGCTCTCGCTATCACAATGCTTGCATTTTAAATTAATTTTGCAATATGGGGCCGTATGTCCTAACCTCAAACATTTGAAGCAGGCACGGTACCTCCTTATTGCGTTGGCTCTTTCTCCTGAATTTAATTTTAAAAATTTTTTACAAAAATATATTTTATGCCCTTTGTCATTACAACAAATACAATTATTGTGGGTAGCAGCTAAAAATACCGATTCCTTTTTGGGATTATTGTTGCTACCACTTGCTTTCGGGTAGGTAGGAATTTTTTTCGAATCTGAATTTAACATTAATTCCAAAACTTGCGCACGCGAGGTCAAACATTTAAGAAATTCCTGTAATGTAGGTAGCTCATCCTGCAATGGGTTTTGTTCCCAATGCTTTCTAGAACTTGCATCCAATTTATTAGAAATTACGTATATAATTAAAGCATCCCATTGTTCGATTTTCAAGCCTAAATTTTGCAACGCTTTCAAATTTACATTAGTTTCATCAATCAGATAACGCATGGCTACTGGATCCTCATGTTTCATCTCTTTAAGTTGAAACAGAGCTTGGATGTGTCTTTGTACGGTAGTTCGCAAATTTGCAAACCTCTGCTGCAACAATTCAAAAGCCGATATATAATTCAGGTCTGATACCTCGAAATTGGCGATGATCTTTGCTGCATTCCCCTTTAAACAGGATTTCAGATAATAAAACTTCTGTACATTGCTTATGGCAGTATTGTTATGAACTAATGTCTTAAATGTTTCTAGAAAATTAATCCAATTTTTGGGATCTCCGTTAAATTCTCGTAACTGAAGGTTGGGTAACTTGATTTCTAATTTGGGAGTCTCTACAGACTGAATTGCTCCTTTAGCAGTCGCCAAGGTTGAATAATATTGATTTTCAAAATTCTCTCTTTGCAAATTATTATCAATTTCGTTGGAATCCGGAAGACTTTCGATTTGTTCCTGGACCTCTTCGAAATCATCAATTATTTTTTCAATTCTCGCATAGCGAATTTTAATTTCGTTAACTGATAATGCGTTTAATGAATCCGCAAATCTCGTGAGTTTACCTTTCAACACTCCGCGTTTGTTAATCAACGATTTTAAATTATCCATTTTTTATACGTTTGACAATAATTCAACACAACAAATTCTAAAAATGTTCCTTAAAAAATAATTTCTGTGCAATAATCGCGTAGAAAACCGTAGTAACCAATTCAAGCTATGAACAATGACAGAATCTTACAATAATCATCTTCTAAAACAATTAACCTAAAATAATTCGCATGACTTGCATTTACACTGCGGGTAGTTAGTTTTTTTTTGTTTTTAAATAAGTACATCGACACACAAAAAATAGCACTTGTTTGAACAGGAATTCACGGAATAGAAAGAAATAATGGGCAGGGGATACTTATATTGATGTCGATCCTTGTTCTTCATGTTTTCATCTTTCTGGATTTTTGGATAGCTCGCTGGTTCATTTTATCGTTTCCTTTTAATGCCTTAATCCGATCGTAAGGTAGATGCGGCTGGAGGACCATGTTATAAATTGATAATTCAGCAGAAGGACGTCAAGTAAAAACATCTGGTTTCAATGGAGGAATTCCTGATTTTATTCACAAAGCACATTTGCTACAATAATTTGTCCCGACCCGACAAAACACTAAATTTGGTCACTTTGACCACTTGCTAGACAATGCTAGCTGTTTATAGGAGATCCACGAATTAAGAGAGAGTTAAACTAGAAAAGCAGAGTATTTATAATAATGTTTTCTAACACAATCAAAATAAACAACACTTTCGTGTCACCATAACACATTATACGATATAAAAACCAGAGATCTACTTTACCGTCTAACATTTCGTTTTAGTTTAGTCTTACGTCGCTAATCTGTAAAATGCAATATCAACTAAAAATATGCTACAAAAATATGCCGCTAGATGGCAGTAGTCTTCACTCTTTTTAACACCGTGTTTGGTGACAAGGTCTGAATAGCCAGATACTTCCCCCACTTTCCTCCTCATCTTCTTCCCATCCCCACTACCTTCAGCCTCACAACATACCCCAATTAGTGATGCCATAGCCTCACTGGATGCAGACGGAAACAACTGGGACTATATAGAGGAGGCCTTGGGGAAAATAATTCCCCTCAGAGCCTATGTCGTCTTTGGGGATGCTGAGTTGAAAGGAAGGAGAGGGAAGTTCTGTGAGGAGTAGGGTATTAGGGACGGGAAGGAATCTAGGGATGTGTCCAGGCATGACGGACGTATGAATCCAACCCTCCCACTGCGGTGCAAGGCGATATTCCAAGAGAAGTACGACTGGAGAAGTCAAAGGGACTCCCTCAACCATTTTCTCTCGATCCGGCCTACCGTGCAGCTGGTGGGCAGCCACATCCGCCGCCAAGACCTGTACAAACATCACCCCATGAACCCGGTTACCTCTGCTAAGTCACCGAACGTAGCGAACCATGAATGAAGGTTTTTTTTACACTTAATTTGTTTATGTGATTTCCAATTGCTACCAACGTCTGAAGCTAGTGGGGCTATGGCATCCCTCTATTGCAAGGGCGGATCCAGGATTTTTTTCTGGGGGGGGGGCACAAGGGGCGGACGGACAAAAAAATGTTTGATAGAGACAGTTTTCTGTACTGTGATGGAATCTCCACGGTACAAAAAAATAAATAAATCCTAAATCCGCCCTTGCTCTATTGGGTATGTTACGAGGCTAAAGATAGCAGGGGGGGGGGGGGCACTGGAGGTTTCCACCGCATACCCGCCCCGGTATAAGTAACTTATGGTTACTCCTTCAGGGCTCTCACAAGGAAGCTATTTTATTTTATTTGAACGTCTCTACATTTAATTTAAACAAAGCCAAACCCCCAAATGTCCCCGCATACGGTGTTAACGAGCAGTATGCAAGTGCTTTATATGTACAGGTTAGTATTAAATAATTAAATAAATATATACATTACCTCTTTCTTTGGGGAGGGGGGGGGGGGGGAGGAGATGAGAAGGGAAGTGGGAAAGAACCTGGCTTTTCAGATCTAGTTATTATTCACAGTTTAGGAGGCGGGTATGGGTACCGCCGCCTTTGGAACCATTTATTGGATAACCAACATCTCTGCCATAGATCACCCCACGGTTCGTTACGTTTGGTGACTGAGAAGGGGTGCCTGGGTTCATGAGGTGAGGTTTGTCCGGTTCTTGGCGGTGGATGTGTCTGCCGGCAGGCCGGATCGGGAGAGACTAGTTAAAGGAGACCTTGTGACTTCACAAACAGAATTCTTTTGGAACATCGCCTTGCACCGCAGTGAGAGGGATGGATGGATTCATACGACCATTCATGGGTCCCCACGGGACCATAGATTCCTACCCACCCCTCATACCTTTTCCTTCCCAGAACTTCCTCTCCTTTAAAAGACCCTCCACACAGCATCCTCAACATAACATAGGCCTTGAGGGAAAAAACTTTCCGCGTAGCGGCAGACGGCACTCGAGTGCAAACATAGTACTGCCGTCGACTTCTCTAGAAAATAAACTTTAAAATTTGATGAATTGTTCAAATTTTGTGAAACAACTCGTCCTTTCTTCTATGTTATTCATTACAAAATAATTTTAATTTGCTTATAGCCCATTCACACCATTCATTTATCGTTCATTTCGTGATTTCATTCCGCCTCTTTCCCTCGAAATGAACCGTGTGAACACGAAAGTGAATAGAGACAGTTCCGAATGAAGCATTCCAACAATGTTGGAATGCTTCCTTCGGCACTGTTCACTCGCAACCGGAATTTAACATCACGTGACGCGAATGATGTGTGTGAACACTCAAGTGAACAGTCTTTCACTCGCAAATTAGTCGGCCGAAATGTTCTGGCGTGAGGACGAGTAGCCGGAGCGGCTTAAACGTCAAAATGCTCCGTTTAGTTCGCTTTTCGAAATAACTCCTACACGTCTCATAGAAATCGTTGTTTCTCCCTTACTATCATAGTGAAAAATATGATCTAAACGGTATTGGAAAGAGAAAATAATGCTCTATATATTCAATATAACGATTAACCACAAACGAATACGAATGTACACTTCTATGGAACCAAAGTTTCTGATCGAATTTGAAAAAAAAATTATGAAACATTGTGAATTATTTATGAATTATTTTTATATGAAACGATAAAAAAGTGAGGTGACAGAAACGTTTATAATTTATTTGTCTAACAAAATAAGTGTGTGTTTTTATATTTCTTTTGTTAACCAGTAATTTTAGTTAGAATAAAAAGCAAGGAGAGCCATTTTTTAAACTTTTAAAAGTTTATATTAAAAATTACTCTATTTAAAAAATTACGTGGTTATTTCTAATAATAAATTTTGGGAGCATATTTCATCACCTTTCCAAAACAGTTTTTAGTTTTTGGATACGTTAATAAATATTCCATTTATATGGATTTTATTGCAAGCCGAGGCCTATTTTGGAATAAAAATATTTTCATGGTGCAAAAATAGTGGTAGATATCAGTTTTCAGGTTATTATTTAACCATATGTTCATTTTATGGTACTGAAATTTATTTACTGTTTACAAGAATCGCCAATTTCTCGTAATTTAGTTCGACGTTATCGGAAATGTCAATTGAAATCGTAAATATTCCCGAACATAGCCGTCAGCGCCGGACGAATTCCAATGCGGCCGCGACTACTCTCGACGACTTCGCAGCGAGAATGTCGAGTGAACTCTTCCTTCGAAGGAACCGTGTGAACACTCGGTGAAACGAGAATGGAACATTTCATCGAGTAAACCTTCATCCGAGTGATCCTTGTGACTTCAGCTTTAGGGAACGTACCCATACCACGTGACCCGTTTAGGGGGGGGAATCTTCAAAATACCACGCTTGGTCATAATGGGGCGGGGGAGTGCTAAGTTTTTATCAGGTAGTCAATCTAGAAATCTTTTTATATTTTTTCCACTAACTTTTTAATATTTTTCCACTTGTAATAATTATAGGTATAATAATAATAATAATAATATTTATTTCGCATAAAATTATACAATGAAACATATGTGGAAACTTTGACTAGCCAACTAGGAATGGATCCTGTTTTAGGCCAGTCAAATTGACAAATTTAGTTCATATCATAATTTCATATTACATTGATTAATTATATAAACATATTATTTATTGAATGAAACAAGTGTTACGATTAAATTGATATCCATGTATATATATTAATAGGTATCCGTGTACTCTTGCCGTCACGCGGCAAGCGCCGTATTAATATAGACAAAAATATATAGACAAAAGTATATATATTAATAGGTATCCGTGCACTCTTGCCGTCACGCGGCAAGCGCCGTATTAATATAGACAAAAATATATAGACAAAAGTATATATATTAATAGGTATCCGTGCACTCTTGCCGTCACGCGGCAAGCGCCGTATTAATATAGACAAAAATAAGCCAATTTTTATTTTCTACTTTTTGTTAGCAAATCCATAATTCATAAAAACCATATTTATGATTTACTACGTGAAAACTGTAGGGGAGGGGGGGTCTTGGAATATATTACACGTGGTCACCGGGGGGGGGGGGGGGGGGGGTTAAAAATTGCAAAAAGTAGGTCACGTAGTATGGGTACGTTCCCGTACCTTGATGTCAAGAATAATTTTTCTTCTGGGTATATTGTTTTTCGCCTTGTTTTTGGAGTAAGATCGTTATGTTATAAATTAAAGAGATTACAAAATGAAACTGGTTTTTATAACGGAAATAATTTCTGAAAATGTCTTCACTCTCATTTAGACACCTTTTTATCAAAGTTTCATAAGCGCCTTCTTCCAGTCTATTTAAGTACATTACCAGTATAGGCTTTCTACTTAAGTAATAATACAATAATAAATCATCGTCGTCTTCTTCTTCTTGCAATAACACTTGCAGCATTTTATTATTCATATTTTTTATAAATAAAATAAAAAAATGGAAGACACAACCGTCGGCAGTGGACGCAACTGCAGTGCCGTCACTGCCGTCGACTTTGGAACCTATGCGACAGCAGCAGCAGACGTTGACGGCACTGCAGTCGACGTCTGCTGCTGCCGTCTGCCGACTGCCGCGTGGCACGGAATCGCACCTTAATGTTAATTGTTATCTAGTGTTTAGAGCACTCAAACATAACTATGTAGTAGGTACTGTGACTGATTAGGAGACTTCAACATTATTAATAAATACAAACCTTACCTATTTATTATATGCATAATAAACACTCAATTTTAAACAAACGTTTTGTATTATTTTATTCTATTTATATACCTTTAACCTATACATCATATTTAAAACATTACAGGTTATTGTATTGTTTAAGGAGCATCGGTGATATATTTACTCCCTAGTTAATAAAGTGAAACCCTCTTAAGAATTTTTCAATGGAAGTTTGGTGTTTTTCGGTCCCTTGGAGACTGTGCGTGCGCTTCAATATAATTCGCGATAATTCCTATCTAGTTTCACGGTTACGGTACCGTGACGGCAAAAAAGGCAATAAACATACTAGTTCGTTCCTTTTCACTATAATGCTGCAGCTCTTGCAAAAGATGGGATACACAGTCTACATATGTCTGTTTCCTCATAAAGGGTGCCCAGCATTGAAAAGACGGTAAGCAATACGTATTTATAACAAATCAATGTAACAAATAATCCTCTCGACAACAATGTTGTCAATTTTGTCGAGCCAGAAAGTGATTATGACGAGCTTCTCGAATGGTGTTCGGTATTCTGACATTCGCATATATAATGGCAGATTTTATAACGTTCGAACTTATGACGTAACATACTTTACTATTTTTTTTTATAAAAAAGGTACTCATTTCAATACAGACGGCAAAAGCATTACTACTCGACAGGTACTAATGCCGTAGCTAATAGTTTATTCGATACAAAATTCAACAAAGGCAACAGTAAAACAAAGAGAAGACCGGACAAATGTTGGTAGCACTGACACAATGCAATCTAGCAAAAGGGATCAATTTTGGTTTAACATATTCATTGCATTATGAAGACGTGCTTTGTGATGGTACATCATTCAGCTGCATTTACGACTTACTAATCCCTCAAAAGACCTGCTTAAACTGGAATTTGTGGATAAATCATAATTTAAACGGAGTAATGTAAGGATGGGGTCGATCTTCAATAGATGTTTTCTCATGCACCGAACCACCTGAAATTTTGGATTTTTATTAAAAACTATGATCCTTAAAGGAATTCACCTAATAGATATTCATCAAATCACAAATTTGCTTCCTACTTTAAAAAGAAAAAAACAAAAACTATTAACTACTTATTTGAAGCTGACAAGTCTCAATTTCGTCACTTGATTTATATAGGGTTCTAACTTCACTTTACCTTGTTCTGAGTACTTAAGGTGATCCCCTAGCCCTTGAAAACTTCGAAATCGGAATCCTCGCTCCTTTTTTAGGAGGGATTTAAAAATACTTGAGAAGACTTTTTTGTAAAGATTGGAGAAGGCATTTGAGAGCATTGTTTATCATAATAATAAGGAAATTGAAATCCATTGCACGGAACCAAGCGATATAGAGTCCAGGGACTATACGTCACGGTGGCGGGGCGTTTATTAATGTAAAATGTACGTGCATTTTGATTCATGACGAAAAGAACAACGTGAAATTGCATTGTTTTGTTTTATTTCGTGAAATTCAGGCACAAATATTAAAATATTTTAGATTATTTCCTAACTGCTGGGGCGACAGCGCATTTTAAACTTTTTCTCCGTTTGGTCGACATTTTCGAAGATCATTTTTAAAATTTTTCGCCAACATTAAAAAAAATCATGCCTTCGATTTTAACATGGAGAAATAAAACTTATGAGAGTGCTATATAGCCAATGAATTAACCTGTATTGTATCGTTTATCTCATATTTGTAGGATTTATAAAAAGAATCGTTAAGTTCATCACCGCGCGAATCCTGCGTGTTGTTACTTTGAAACTGCCGTGAGAGGTACATATTCGAGTCAACATAGAATATTTTCGATTTCTGTGTATTGTCTGTGGTATACTTGGTAATGAAAGGTGCATATCTATGGAAAGAGGACTTAAGTTTACCGTAAACAGCTGATCAGAAGTTCTACGTGAAAAAAAAATTAATAACATCGTTATAAAATAGTCTACAAAGTTCGAATATGCGACATCTATGGTGGTAATAGATAAAACATTTCAATAGCTTCGTTTTAATTCCAAAATTACAAACGTGGGAGCTACAAATATCTAAAAAAAAAAAAATTGCCGAATCCAGGAGATAATTGCCATTTTTTTTACGAAAAGCAATCGGAGACATTTAAAATGGCGCCAATATATGTCAAAAATCGCTCCAGTGGTTAAGGCTCTGCAACCAGGCTCGTAAAGAAAAAGATGGAGAGATACGAAATTATGAATGTTAGAGGAGAGCGCTAACAATTACAGCGACAAAATCGATGCGAAAATTGCGAAAATGTTTAATAAAACACGACTCGTTTAAAATAGAGCAAAAATCTCGCGGGTATTGTCTTAAATAGCATTTAGAGAAACACTGTGAATTTTTTCATTTATATAACTTGTAAAATAACTGAAACAAACGTGTTTATAATATTTTTGGAGCATACCTTGCGATTTTTTTTTATCGAGGGAATTTCACATAATTTGCGTTTCGGTGCGGGCAATGTCTAGATATTATATTCAAGAATAAAATATATATTTTTAAGAGCTTTAAAACTGACCGTGTTTAAAGAAGATATGTAAGAAATCAGTCGAAATTCGGGTTGCGGGCCCTTAAAAAAATTAATTTATTTCACATTCTATAACAAAACTTTATCTGAAAATTGATTCATTAGTACCAGATTTTGCACATAAAAGTATTTTTTAAAGGCCAGACACTTTATTTTTTTCCAGACTTTCAAAAAGACTTAAAAAAAATACTCAGTTATTTCCAAGACCAAGATGTTGTCACTTCATTTGGATAGCGTTCTAACTGACATTTTTTCAAAAATGGCCTTTGAATGCCAAAGTATTTTTTTGCTAATTAATAATTATCAGAACCCTCTGTGTAGTATTTTCGTAGATATATTGTTACGCGGGTTTTTCGCCAAGTGGCAAAGCCAAGAATACATTTCATAAAACAACTTTAGTGTTATAGTGATGATCAGGTACCCACCGATTTTATCCCGTAGGAAGCGCCAATTCTGGACGGGTTATGGATCCCGTCAAGAATACCTGTGGTTCCCAAATATGCTCAGGGGGTGGATCTTAATCCACGATGTGTGTCGCTCTCCAAGGGATGGTGTGACAGGTACATAATTTAAAAGGCAGAGTTGTAAGAACAAGCATATAATTTTAAGAAACAAGTAGGAATCAGGGCTTTAAATATGACATTTCACTTACCCCCATGATCCGACCTCTTTTATTCTGAATACTATCGCTAGCTAACTAATATACGGTCTATCTGGTGGCTGCAAGGCCCAGACGGCATTCCCCCACGCAGGATCTGGATAGCCCTCACCGAAGCCGAGATTTGGAGACAGTTCCGCCGCCAAAGGGGAAACATCAAGCGGCCTTACGCCGTGATCAAATTAGCAAGTCATCCCGCCGCCAAAGGAAAATCATCAGGGGGCCTTTCGCTTAAAAGAATCAGCATGGAGGGAGGCCGCCCTCGGTCCAGATGAGAGTCAAGGTCGGCGTAAATTTACTTCTCCGCCACAAAGAACGGCAAATAGCATCACGGGCTAACGGTACACCGGTCATCCGTCAAAACAGGGCTCTGTCCCAAGTGTGATCGCACGTATTACTTATGGATTGAAATTTATCCAGGTTTCTGGCACGCCTGCCGCCATACAAGTTTACGTTGCAGGAAACTCGACTAATCCCACCACAGGGATTCAAACTCTCGATCACACAATGCGTACACATTAATACTTTTACCGCCCGGCATTATCTCAAGTTAAAAGGAATTATTTTCCCGTTCAAATACTAAGTTCTCACAAAAACTCTATTGACTGTCGCGTAGTTAGAATCGGGGCCCAACTCTCCCGAATCTACCTACACAAGAAGTGCTTATTGCCCCCGGAACTGCTCCAGAGGTCGCCCCAGGCCGTCAATAAAGTCAGAGCTGGCACTCTAATAATTAATAACAAGTTCCTACCTAATTACGATTTCGACGGGTAGAGTTGTTAGGATGCAGTACAAATAATAAAGATGTTAAAAATTATATTTAAAGTAATACGGATTTGTACTGCATCATAACAATATGTATGACAAAGTTCTAACGTCAAGCGTTTTCAATAATAATTTATTTTACAAGGTTCTAACATCTCTTACACTCTCTATTTTGTTTGTATCTGACACTGATCTAAAACATTAGGCGCTTTATGGTTCGTCACTTATTTGGATAGGGTTCTAACTGCGCCATATCATTTTTAGGTTTCTAAGTTTCCAAAGACGAATTTTCTTAATCTTTGTAACAATTTTAGTCAAAGTATTTTAATTTATCATATTTTAATGGAAGATATTTAAATGGGGCGTGGTCTTAGCTTAAAATTGCATTAGGGAAATGTAATTAGAACCTTGTGCAATCAATTATTATGTCTGCGCTGGTTGCATAATGTGGTTCTATTTGCATGTTTAGGTATGTTCCAGCGCCCTTGAGGTGATTTTTCACAAAAACGGCGCTATGTAAATCATCCAAATATTATTATTATTATTATTAAAAGTATAAGTATACGTGCTATTTAAATACTTTCCTTTAAATATATTCAATTAAAAACTTCACACAAGATTCAACTTCATAATCGGAAATTGGTAAATAGATAATGAAAAATAGAGTTTGCAAATTTTGACACCTCATATCTCAGAACAAGGTGAAGTGAAGTTAGAACCCTATACAAATGAATTGACGAAGTGTTCTACTCACAGTATTTAATAGAAGCATCTGTAATATTTCTGGTGACAGGACAACTCAGAATGAAACCAACTCAAAACCTCCTTTGAAAAATTATTAAAAGTAATGAAAAAAATAATTGGTTAAATAGGTTACGTTAGGTTAGGGTTATGGGCTATTTTAAAATTATTTTTTATTGCTTTTAAATGAGATCTCTGAGGCGTATGTGTGGTAAAACAATGTACCATCGTGTGAGAAATGTGAATATCCGCAAATAATGTAAGGCTGATGTACCTAAGCATAATGAGTAAGATTCAGAATGGGACCTTCAGATGGTTTGGGCATGTAGAGCGAATGAATGAAGAAAGTAGTGTGAGAAGAATATACGACGCGAATGTGAACGGTAGAAGAAGTCGGGGACGACCGAGGAAGACATGGCACGATCAAGTGAATCAGATACTTGAAGGCCATTTCAAAAGTCCGAATAATAGAAGAGAATGTATGAGACGATGTATAAATGTGAGTGAGGCAAAGAATGTGCGCCTAGACTGAGTTGTTTGGCGGTCCGTCCTCTCTGCCTACCCCTGCGGGGAAACGGCGTGAAGGTTAGTTAGTTAAGCTTGACTTTTTAAGGAGGAGTTGAATGGAGTTGGCATGGAACCAATATTTCTAAACGATCAAATTTTCAAACCAAAAACTCATTATTTTGTGTGATTTTGCATTAATTTATGGCTTCAAAGGACAAAAAAAAATTAAGTTAAATAGGTTAGGTTATGGAATATTCTTTTTATCACTCTTAATGACCGTGTGTTGAAATAATACTTTATTGAGTTGTCATTGAACCATATTTGAGGAAGGAATAATAAATATTATTGAAATTGCGAGTTACTGCCCTCTGTTGTGAAAGTCGCGAAACTAAATAATAGGAAATCTCTTATAGCTTTAATCAGAATAAAATAGATGTCACTAGCAGAAAATCCATTGTAGATGTGGTGTGGAGTACAAAGGCAAACTCTTTCGGTTCATAAAGAATTTCTAGGCATTGCAATAAAAAATAAAAAACGTTTACGTTTGTAAGTTTTTAAGTTGAGTATGTTTTATAAACCAGGAATGTGATACGTATCTTCCGCACTATCTACCGATAATAACAACCTCTAAAAAATCACGGAGAGCCTGATTTCTCGAAACCTCAGATTCAATTTTGAAATTGGCGGATAAATTTGAAAAAAATCGAGGTTAAGAGCGTTTAACGGAGGCGTCTACTAATATCTACAGGAATTCCAAAAACTGAAAAAATCGAATTAATATCTATGAGAATCAAAGTGTTGACTAATATCTATGGGAACCAAAGTGTTGACGAATATCTACAGCACTGGCAGAGGTTGGATTTGCAATTATGTATAGCATATTGGAATAACGTAATATTGCGTATGCAGTTTAAAGAACTTAATTTATGTAAGTATGTATGTAAAAATCCCTAATATCGGACTATTGGACACATTTAGCTGATTAGTCCAACCTACGCTCTGTAGATATTAGTTCAACCTACGCTCTGTAGATATTAGTCAACACTCTGAAGTTCGTAGATATTAGTTCAACATATGAGCTGTAGATATTCGTCAGACATACAGGCTGTAGATATTAGTATCTGGAGTCCATTTAACCAGCCAGCGGCCGAAAATCCACATTTCGTCGAAAGTTGAACTTACGATCTTGCAGGACTTGTTGAATTTACGAGCTTTTTAAAATTATAACTCAATATCGATTTTATTTCATACAAAATTTGCTTTAATTTATACCTACATCCAAAAATGCTGAAAGGCGTGAATCATCACTGGCGTGAATGTTTTATCAAAAACTATTAAAATAATGTACTTTTTGTAATTATTTTTTGATTACTTATGAGTATTTATCATTATGTCTAAGTTAAATAAAAATGTTGAAAAATCTTAAATATATTAGTTTGTAAGTGCGCAAATAAATGCGCAAATAAATACACAAACGGACAAACGGGCCAATTTTCGTCAAGAAACACGTGTACGTATATATTTTTTAATGATTTTATTTAAATTAAAATTATAATACATGCGATACCCAGATAATGTATTGATTTATTTTACTACATGATTATATGATTTGAAATGGGCGTGGTATAATACAAAATATTTTTTGAAAATTTAACAAATCTGTCAACGACCTATGGTATAACCTTATTATACTAAAAATAAACATTTTTTCTCAAAATTTTAAACAGGTGAATGCTAGATAAAAGAATAATCTTTCGAAATTCATTTATATTTTTTTTGTGGAAAAGTACCTGTCATCTTTGGGAATGCTGTGTGAAGGGTTTTTTAAAGGAAATGAAGGAGAGGAGAATTCTGGGAAGTAAAATGTTTTATGGGGTGGGTAAGAATCTGGGGTTCACTGTGTCCTGGTCATCTGCCTCCAAGACCTAGACAAACCTCACCCCATGAACCCGGGCACCCCTGCTAAATCACCAAACGTAGCGAACCACTTGAGGTGACCTATGACAGAGGTGTTGGTTATCCAATAAAGGTTCCCGGGGTGGCGGTACCCATTCCCGCCTCCCAAATTTCAAGCAACGTTTCAATTCTGAATGGGGGTCTTACACCAGGGAGATACTGAGAGTATCTTTCACTCTGGAACGTGTCGCAAATATATTATATTTTATATTTTAAAATTGTGAAATAACACAATTCAATTAAATAAAATTTACTTACGCACGCCGGGATTTAAACCCGCGGCCACCTCGCTAATTGAGAACCTCACCCCTCTACCAAAAGGTCGAAAGTGAGATAAATATATGTTAGAGGGAGCGCGATAATCTTCATTTATTTATTTGAAACAGTATTTCACATTTCATAGTGCAATCCAGTAATTTTGGCCTCACTGGGTGGCTTACACGTGCTGAGGCTCCCATCTTTACATAGTTTATTTATTTATAAAACGCATAGGAAGGAGAAAAGAAGTAAATTAGCATTAGGTTATAAAAATGTACATAACTTTTTTTTCAATGTGAGTGCATGCAACCACCACTGTATATATTATAATATATAGGTGCATACAACAATACAGATGTAAACAAACATACATAGTGCATGCAAGCAAAACGTATAAAATATATGTATATATACAAACCCAGAAGCAAGCGAATTTTGATTTTTACATATGTATATTTCCTCTAATACCATGCGAGCGAAGCCGTGGATAAAACCTGGTGCTACGTTTATACATACCTACCTTTATATTTTACAAAATATTATATTTAAGGTCTCATTGGTCATGTATACCTTATCAGAA
This sequence comes from Limnephilus marmoratus, assembly GCA_917880885.1. Lineage (NCBI taxonomy): Eukaryota > Metazoa > Arthropoda > Insecta > Trichoptera > Limnephilidae > Limnephilus > Limnephilus marmoratus. The sequence continues at coordinate 2,494,841 of OU862930.1, forward strand.
AAGAGGAGCTCTTGTGCCTGATAAGGGATCCAGTTAGGTATAATATGTTTTGTATAAAATATTTACTTTTCGCTAAAACATTAAGTTTTTTTTTAAATTGTTTAATTTTATTTATTTGTTCTAATTGGTTGATGGTACAGCGCAATTCAGAAAGGAAAGTTTTTTTATTGCTGAGTTAATTAAATTATTTTGCATTTAAGTTGTTTTAAAATTAATTGTAGTAATTGTTTTCCATTTCTCATTAGTTTGTAAAATTCTTGATATTCTTTGTTATTTAAAAAATAAATTGCTTGATTAATTCATTAATTTATTGAATATTTTTCAGTGAGACGTTTTGTGTTTTCTTATCTCGCCCTTTTCTACTTCCTGATTTCTCCAATTCTTGTAACTTCATAATAACAAATAATAATATTTGGATGATTTGTGTAGCTTTTTGTGAAAAGTCACCTAAAGGGCGCTGTACAAACATATTATATATTTTTACAATCTTACTTCTAGACAAACTAGACAAACTATTATAATAACAACGTTTGGCTAGCAATTGCATCCACCGGTTCGTCGATCACCGATACGAAACTGTATGTACAATGATTTGACCAATGAACACGATGCTGCATAAAAATGTACTGTACAGAAAATATACAGGACCATACTTACCTGGGAGGTCACTTGAGATTCGTCGCTAAATTTTTGTCGTTCTCTCTGTTCAAACGAGTTCATGACAATTGATCCGACGACAATTGCTCCCCCCCCCAACAGTTGATTTGGACAATTGATCCCCTAAAAGATTATTTTTTCATGTAAGTATGCAAAGAAAATTATATAATACTAGCTGGTCCCGGCAGGCGTTGCTATGCCATTTAATAAAGAAATTGTTTCTCCCTGAGTGTCCTTTCCCATTCGTCCCGTTCCCCTTCCGCCTCCCCTTCTTCTCCTGCGTCCTCTTCCCATCTCGCGTTTCCACTCCGTCACCTCCACCTTCCCTCTCCCCACTCCACTCCCCCCCTTTCCCCCGTCTCGCGAATCCCCCCCCTTCCACCGTCTCGCGAATCCCCCCTCCCGAGTTCCCCTCCCAGGTCCCCCTCCCCCCTCCCGCGTTCCTCTTCCACATTCCCCGCCTTCCCTCTTCCCTTTCCCGCTCCCTCGTCCCGCCAGCCCTTCTCCCGCGTTCCATGTATTCAATCCCAGTACATTCAGTTTTTAAACAGCCCGCGTGCCACCTTTTACAATTTTTATTCAAATTTCAATTTTTCATGTATATTAAATTTGATACCTAACATAGGTACCTATTTAAAATATCTAAAATTCTTGATTCGATTAAAACTATTAGGGGAGTACCTACTTAAAATAAATTTTTCAACTTTTCAAAAATAGAATCCTGATTGAACAATCAATCGTTGTTTTGCAAAATGTCACTCTCAAACACGCGAACTGTGAAACGTGCGATGTTTTCTGTTATTATCTAATTTTTTGCGCAATTGTCTTAATTTTTCTCTCCGTAAGAACCATCCTCGAACTTCAAGGAATATTCTAAAAAAAGAATTAGCGGAATCGGTTCAGCCGCTCTCGAGATTTGCGCTTACCAACACATTTATCGATTCATTTTTATATTATAGATAAAGTTTTTTATCCGAATACAACACAAGAGGCCCAACTTCTCCCAACCGTCTGAACGTTTAAGTGTGTCATATTTTATTATTACTGCATGCTCCTTCGGAGAGTCGAAATTATCGTTACTAAAAACATCTTTACAGCGAATTTTCAGTCAACATGCCTTCAGATATACATAAGTATATTGACTTCGGTTGTACGGCCGTATATCCTATTTGCATACTTTCTTGATAAATCTTTTAGGAAATAAATTGTCCGAGGGATCTAATGTCAGGGATCAAATGTCAGGGATCAAATGTCATGGGATCAACTGTCAGGGATCAACTGTCAGGGATCAACTGTCAGGGGGCCAATTGTGGCCGGATCAATTGTCGGATCACCGTTTAAACACTCTAAACCACTTCTCTGAGCTGATCGTCCTTTCCCCCCCTGGGTGAGTAGAAACACTCCATTGGCTGAGCAATATCAAAAAGACACTCTAAACTATTCTTCCTTATTTTTAGAATATAAAACAGAGGAAACTTGTTGTTTATATTCTTTGTTTTGTGTTAATGTGTTTATTATAAAAATGCGATCAATATTGCAACGAGAAGTAGGAGAAGAAGGGAACAAATTATAATGCTTTACAACATGCATTCGCTGTGTTTAGTGACTCAGCAGGGGTGCCCGTGTTCACAGGGTGAAGTGTAATCAGGCCCCCTAGTAGAGTCGATCGATAATGATTGATAGGATAACTTTCGGAAACTTCTCCTCGTTCCCTAACATGATTGCAGATCGCCAACGAATTAGTAACAGTCCATAATCACTAAGTGTTCTTAATACATTCGATGTCAACTGTTGTTTGTACTTTAGCGATCCGCACTTGTCCTAGGGAACTATGAGAAGTAACCGAAAGTTATTCTATCAATTGTTATCGATGGACCATGCTAGGACTCCTGGTCTTAAAGGCGGATGTGCCTGCTGACTAACTGCGTGGCGGGCCGGATCAGGTCAGGCCGCTTTAGGAAGACCCTTTGACCTCTTTTCTTCAGGTGATCTCTTTTGACCCATCGACCTGTACCGTAGCGGGAGTGTTGGATTCACACGTCCCTCCTGGATGCACAGATCATAGATTCCTACTCCCCCCCATACCCTTTTCATTCCCAGGACTTCGTCTCCTTCCTTTCCTTAAAAATAACTCACAATTTGGGAGGCGGGTATGGGTACCGCCGCACTTGGAACCATTTATTGGATAATCAACAACTCTGCCTTAGGTCACCCCAAGTGGTTTGCTACGTTTGGTGACTTAGCATGGATAAAGGTTTGTTAGGGCATTGCGTATGTCCACCAGCTGCATGGCAGGCCGGATCGGGAGAGAATGGTTGAGGGAGTCCTTTGACTTATCGGAACATCGCCTTGCACCGCAGTGGGAGGATTGGATTCACACGTCCATTACTCCTGGACACACTGAATCCCAGATACCTACCCATTCTTAATACCGCTTTCCTTCCCAAACTTCCTCTCTTTTCTTTCCTTAAAAAGACTCTCTACACAGCATCGCCAAATACGAAGTGGGCACTAAGGGAAATTATTTTCTTCAAGGCCTCTTATGTGGGGTTAACGTTAAAAGTGTGCAGTTCACGCGTGGTTGGAGTGAAACCTTCAGAAAACTAAAGTAGTTAAGAGTGAAGAGGCTATGAAGCACCGCACAAAGAGTAGACCGATTATTCTATCTCATTCTTTCATAGGATAAATCCTATATATGTATTTGTTTTTCATTTTTAATGTCGTTTTTCGTTTCATCGAGTTTCAAATTACAATGGTGCTGATGTTTTTGCTTCAAAGGGACAAACACATACATATATAAGATTTATCCTGCGACAGAATGAGATAGAATAATCGGTCTTCTCTTTTGTGTGGTGCTTCGTAGCCTCCCCATTCTTGTCTACCACAATTTTCTGAAGGTTTCACTTCTACCGCGTGCATGTATGCTTGTAATGGCCTGCTAGTTGAGGAAAATGGGTCAAATGTGAAATAGCAAGTTGGTATCAAAATTAAACTAATAAAATTGTGTTGATTTATTTATTTGCTTGCAATATTATCAATAACCTTTGGTACTATTTTTCTCGCACATGAATAAAGAATCATAATTTCCATCACATGCTATGACAGCCAGCACGAAGAGTCCGCGCTTGGCGCCCGATTTCTGGAGGAGGAGCACGCAGGGATTACCAGCGAGTGGATTCCCGGGACGCCAGTCACTGTAGCCCACCTCCGAGAGGGTGTTACCTGCAACAATACTATTGTTAAAGTTCTAAAGAACAATACGAACAAGAGCGAAATGTGAAAAACTCATTTTATTTGAATAAAAAATTATAAAAATATTTTTTTATTTTGCTTTTATGGCAATCCGATTTTAGAAATAATCAACCATTAACAAAACGTGTCACTAATATAAGTGGTGTGCTACGTTTAGTGACTTAGCAGGGGTGCCCGGGTTCATGGGGTGAGATTTGTTCGGATCTTGGCGGCGGATGCGCATGGCATGTCGGATCGGGAGAGAATAATGGGTTTAGGGGGTCCCTTTGACTTCTCCAGCCGTACTCCCTCGGAACATCACCTTGCACCGCAGTGGGAGGTATGGATTCAGACGTCCGTCACTCCTGGACACACTCTAGATTCTTACCCACCGAGAACTTCCATCCCCTTTTCTTATAAAAATTTAATGCATTGAGCATCCCTAAAGATGACATATGCCTGAGGAGAATTATTTTTCTCAGGGCCTCCTGTGTGGAGCTAATGTAAAAAAATGTACATACAAAATTAATAAATATTTTTTAATATTAGCTCTATACAGGAGGCCCTGAGGAAAACAATTGATGTTTCTGTGTGTAGGGTCTTTTTAGGGAAAGAAAGGAGCGGAAGTTCTGGGAAGGAAAAATATATAAGTGGTGAGCAGGACTCTGAGGGTCTATGTGTCGCGAGGAGCGACGGATGTATGAATCCAGCCCTCCCATTGCGGTACAAGGCGATGGGTCGAGAGAGTCCTACTGGAGAGGAAAAATGTCTCCATCAACCAGCCTCTCCCGATCTGGCCCACCACGCACCACGCAAGACCGAGACGAAGCTCATGACACGAACCCGGGAACCCCTGCTAAGTTACCAAACGTGACAAACCACTTTAGGTAACCTATGGCAGGGGTCTTCGTTAACCAATAAATAGTTCCCGGGGCGGCGGTACCCGTGCCCGCCTATCAAATTAAATTTAGATATTACTTCAGATTTTTACTGTTAAAGAATTATCGTGATTTATTTTTGGGGTATTATACCGTATTGCGAGGTAGGCAGGTTCTAGGCTAATTGATATATGATTTATTTACATGGCATAACAACCTCAAAAATAAATCACGTTTACGTTTATGTATTTATTGGTTTTGTAACAAGTGTTGCCAACTCAATTTTTAAACTAGATATCATCGGGGTTTCTACGGATCACCAAAAAGAAAAAAAGGAATTTCTGAGCAACGAAACCGGTAAGTATTTATTTTATTAATTATTATTTTAAGTTAAAGAGTTCCGCAAAAAAAAAACTAAATATTTTAAATCATCGCAGCTAAGATGTCAAACGATCTATTTTAGAACTGATGTCCTTGGTTTATAGCCGAGTTGGCAACACTGGTGGTAAAATACCATTTATAGTACACGCTAAACTTTAATGCTGACCTGAACTTGGTACGATCCATTCTCGCGCAGACATAAAACTTTACAATGACCTAAGTGAAGGAGAAAGATGCGTAAAACATACGTGCGACAAAGAAAAGTGTCAGCGAGGAGACATGCCTCTTTTCTGATCTTATTTTTTTTCCCTCAGGGCCTACGTTATACAGAAAGGAAGGAGAGTATGTTCTGGGAAGGCAAAAGGTATAACATGGTGGGTAGGACTCTGAGGGTCTATGTGTCCAGGAGTGACGGACTGGTATGAATCTATCCCTCCCACTGCGGTGCGAGGCAATATTCCGAGAGAGTCCTGCTGTAGAAGTCATAAGATCTCCTTCAACCGGTCTCTTCCGATCCAGTTGGTGGGCAGACACATCCGCCGCCAAGATCCGGACAAATCTCACACCATGAACCTTGGCACCCATGCTAAGTCACAAAACGTAGTGAACTACTTGGGGATGACCTATGGCAGAGGTGTTGGTTATCCAATAAATGATTCCAACAAATTATACTCGCCTATTGCGATGATTTCTAGCAATGTTTAAGAAAGTGAATACTTTTACAATGAGTTAAATTAATATTTGAAAGTGTTGTTTTACCATCGATTGTTCTAAATTCTGGTTTAGTCACCAAGTTGGTAATGCCCACCATGAACCGGTCCTTATTAAAGCCGCCTGATGTTGCATCTGCATACTGTAAGAATATATCTGTGAGAAGTTGAGCTTCCTCGGCGCTGTTCGGGATGACGAGGTTTGCTTGTTCTCCTGCACACACTTTGAAAGCTTCAAGCCAGGTGTTCTTGGTGGTGTGTAGTTTGTAACAGCTCTCTGGCATCGATGGGTAATGCTTATATCCTGCAACAGAAAATCCACATCGGCTGGTAAATATAAAATTTGTAAATGAACAATAATTGTGATGGGAAATTAATTTTTCATACTAATTATATTATTATATATCTGAAACACGTGTCGGTTCCAGGGAAAATAGTCTACCCTAATACTCAGTGCATATTTATTTATTTTTTTACATTTGCTCCACACAGGAGGCTCTGAGGAAAATAATTTCCCTCAGTGCCTATGTCATCTTAGTAGATGCTGTGTGGAGGGTTGTTTTAAGGAAAGGAAGGAGAGGAAGTTCTGGGAAAGAAAAAGGTACGAGGGATGGGTAAGAAACTGGGGGTCAGTGAGTCCAGAAGTGACGGACGTATGAATCCATCCCTCCAACTGTAGTGCGAGGCGATGAATCAAGAGATTCTGGCCTGGAGAGGACAAAAGACCTCCCTCAACCAGTCTCTCTCGATCCTGTCCACCACGCAGCAGGTGAGCAGACATATCGGCCGCCAAGACCTGGACAAACCTCACCCGCATGAACCCGGGCACCCCTGATAAGTCACCAAACATAGCGAACCACTTATCCAATAAATAGTTCCCATGGCGGCGGTACCCATACCCGCCTCCCAAATTCTATGCATATAATCCCAATAAGTAGGAGAGTTTAAGTAGGATCACTTTAAACATATTCTGTTTCTTGTGTGTGTTGTGGTGAACTATATCGTAGGGAAACTGTGGGGTAAGAGGGCACTAATAGTGCTATTCGTAATTTGGAGATATAATTTGGCAAGTATTGCAATGTTTAATTTTAATTGTGTGTTACACAAATTATGTGTGAAAACATTGGAAAGGTCAAATAATTTTTATTTTTTATTAGCGACTATATAAAATAATTCTATAAGTATACAATATATAATTGTTATGTAAGGTATAGATATTGTATTCCTCACTAGGGGTTTCTGTGCCGAGGCGGACAATAATTTTATAAAAAGAGAAAAGCTGTGTAGCTAATTACCTACATAGATATAAAAAAAATACTTAGAAAATTGCGAATAACGCATATTAGTCCAAATTACTCATAGTGCCTGTGGAACTATGACAACCCTAACTGGAGTGAGTTACGGGGCATTAGTTTGAGTTCTTTATAGAACAATATAATGATAAAATTTAAAAGGACAGTGTATTCATACCAGGATCGTGACTTCTACAAACTCTACAAGCTGCAACCCTGGGCTCCTCCTTCGGATTTAAAATCTTCTTCTCGCACATAAACAGAAGGGTCAATGAGGCACACGGTACAGTTTGCAGCTGGAAGAACCCGCGTGGGGTGTCCTTGTGCTGCAAGAGTGCCCCACATTGATCCGTTTCTCCGGAGGGGCTCCCGGGGCCCCAGTTGCTGTAGCCTGCCTCAGATACGGTCCTTCCTGAAAAATACAAATGTTAACCCTCATATTAAAGACGAAATTGTTCGTACTGGTTGCAGCACAAATATGGTATCCCCATTTGTGAAATATTGTAATGTCAAGAGAAGTTGGTTAGAAGAAGTACTTGGACATTATTTAGTTTGGATCACAGCACATAGCACTCGGAGCCATATATATTGATTCTGCTTATCGCAGCGAACAACTAATTTTAACTAGTATTCTTTTTGCAGAGAGTTAAGAAAAGAACATTGAACTCCCGCAGAAATTGTGAGAGCAATGTATCATATTAAAGTGGACACATTTGTATGTATTTGTGCACTTGCACACCGATACAGTCGAAAGATTCCAAAAAGCTCACTCACAGTCCCCTCTAACCCCACAAGTACCCAAATATACTGGGTGGTTAGCGACATTTAAATTCTTACACTTGCGAAATAAACATACATATTACAAAGTTAGAAACTGGTGAATGTTCATCACAATTGGAGTCGATTTGTAGTAAAATATGAGTCTTGCTGGAGAGATCAAGAGGTCTTTCTTAAGCAGTCTCTTCCGATCCGGCCTGCCATGCAGTTGGTGGGCAGGGTGACCGGAAAACTCAGAATGAAATCAACTCAGAACCTCATTTGAAAAGTCATTAAAAGAATAATAAGTATAAGTAAAAAAAATAAAATATATATATATAAAATAGGTTACGGGCTATTTTAAAATTATTTTATTCATAACTTTTAGTGGCTTTTCAAAGAGGTGTTGAGTTGACTATATTCTGAGTTGGCATGGAACCGGTGCAGTGGGCAGACACGTCCGGAACCAATACGCGGACAAATCTCACCCCATGAACCTGGACACCCCTGTTAAATCACCAAACGTAGCAAACCACTTTAGATGGCCTATGGCAGAGGTGTTGGTTAACTAACAAATGGTTCCCGGGGTGGCGCTATCCACACCCGCCTTCCAAATTGATGTATTAAATACCAAAAAATAGTGTTCTCACCATCGATTGTTCTGTATTGTTTTGCTATCAAATTGTTAATGCCGACCAAAAAGCCATCCTTATAAAAGTCACACAGCTTTGAATTAGCTCGGGTATATTTTAAGAATATGTCAGAGCTGAGATTGGCTTCTTTGGCGCTGTTTATGACAATTAGGTGTGCTTCTTCGGCTGCACACACTTTGTACGCGTCCATCCAGGTTTTGGCAGTGGTATGAAGTTTGTAGCAACTATGTGGCATTGACGAATACGTTTTATATCCTGTAACGGAAAATTTATAAGTAAAACGGTGTTTTTACAAGTCGTAGTAATGGAGGGCTCAGCTAGCCGAGGAATTGAACTCAGTCGCCCGAGGGAACAAGGCAAAATGCCTACTCAGTCACTGACCGGTCAAGTTCTGTGAAAGTTTTATTCGTGTTTTGTTATTATTCTTTTCTGGGTCAGTTGTTTCACAGTAGGTACTTGAATAATAACGGAATTTGAATAGAAATTTCATAGCACTTTAATATTAATTTTGAAATTTGATTAATAGTTCAAGTTGTGGGAAAAAACTGTTGCTTAGAATTATTCCATTAGGTTTACTAGTAAGTCCTTACAACCGGCATGTTAACAAAATGGGCAGTAATGATAAATTCACGAAATTTTCTCGATTTACATGTTTTTTTTTTTTTAAATTATGACCATTTTGTGTAATATTACACGATGAACACCAACATGTAAGAGGATCAATGCAAACGGTTTTAAAATCAACCTTATATTATTGTCTACTACTTGCATATCTATGAAAAAAAAAATCCAAGGTATTATTTTTTCATACGAAAAATCGCCAAAACTGTTGGTGTTTTTTGTTTCGAATAAAAGCTTGTTTGGTGATAAACAGGTTTTAAAATAACTGCAATTTTTTTAAAATAAACGAAAATTTAAAATTCCCGAATATTATCCTGAAATGAGTTGAGCATACCTGAAGGACAAAAAGCAGAAACCACTCGAGGTTTAGACGATATCTTCCTCTCGCACATGAAGAGGAGCCGTGAATTACAGGACTTGTAGTTCAGTTTCCTTCCCAAGCCCACCATCAGAGTCCCGCAGTGTTCGTCGTTATTACCGTTGTCGGGCTGTCCGTCCTGCCATTCACTGTACCCCGCTTTCTCTAGCTTCAGTCCTACAATATCAACAAGATAGATTTTCAAAATGAATAAATTAAATTGAATTGAAAAACAAACGCAGTTAAAATAACTGTTATTTTAAAGAATAGCCGCTCCCCTTAAGGGAAGCTCCCCTTTGGAGGCACTACTGAAAACCAGCTGCATTCCAGATGAAATCCTGAATTGTAGCTGAGCAGTGACCTTTTCATCAATCGTATTGATGAAAAAGTCACTGCTCTATAAATGTTATTATTATAATTAAGGAGAAGTTATGGTATTTGTGAATGGTCTCCAAGAATTATAAATCAAATAAGTATATATCTAAATCAGTTTGTTTGTGAAACATACACCAGCTGTGTCTTTACAAAACTTAACAAACCTCGCCTCGCTGCCGCTATTAAAACGGGGTAGGTTTTCTTGTGCAATCTGAGATAGACATAGATAGAACACAAAACAAGATTGTGTAAGCACAAAGTTGGTAAATTTACACTTCCAAGAATCCGTTTCATTCATACAAACAAAAGTGATATACAAATAGATATTAATGTATTTAAAAAGATGATTTAATGTGAATGCTGAATCGGTAACGCTGTAATAAAATTGAGGTAGGTCTTCATATATCCACATCTGCAAGGCTCAAGAAATAATGATGATTTATCATTGACTAGGTACTAAGAGCTTTTAAAAAATAATGTTATTTAATTAGGTTTAATATATAAACTTTGGAGCATACCGTCGATTGTCTCATATTGCCCTGGGAGAATCAAGTTATGAAACCCAAGCCAAATATTATTCCTGTCAAAGTTGGTATCCAGTGAGCTGCCAGCGTATTCATTAAATAAGTCCAAGCAGTGTTGAGCCTCCTCGGCGCTGTTAAGGACCACAAGATGAGCTTGTTCGGCCGAACAGACTTCATAAGCGTCGTACCAGCTCCTTGGGATGCGGTGGAACTTGATACAATGATCGTCTGATGTTGTAGACTTTTTGTATTCTGGAAAAAAATTAAGAGTGATAAAGAAGTATTTAAAACCACACAAAGAAAATTAATCTGTGTAATTGCTTATCGTGAAGGTTTACCCAATCAATTTGTATCTACATAAACTGTACTATTTGATAGCAGACGTAAACTTTCTGGTGTTTTGTCTTTTGTGCAAAATTATCAAGTATTAATTGTTACAGCAAACATTTATCGCAAATTAACATTAATTAACGACACCAAGAAAATTCTTATTACACAAAGGCATGATATTTCTCTCCTATACGGCAAAAATAAAGAAATTATAACACTATTCGCTAAAACATATGTTTTAATGATGAAGACATTTTAACGATCAAATTAAACACAAAAAGCCTAACATGGATTAATTATATATATATATATATATATATATATATATATTTTTTTAATTTATTTATTTTTGTACATACAATAATGACATTACATTTTTTCAGATACATTTTTATCAAGGTGGATAACGTGATGACGCCCTTTATATAAAAACAGTTAAAAACCAAATCCGTGTGTCAATAACACAGGCGCTATTAGAAAATTACCCATCATTTTTGTCATTTATTTTTTGTTTTTGTTTAATTTAATTTCTAAAAATTCGTGTTTGTAAATTTTGGGCTTCATGCTTGCTTTACACACTTAAATTAAAAAATAATAACAAACAAAATAAATAAGTACATTGGAGTTGGAGTTGTACGATAAGGTTTACAAACAATTATAAAATTGTTCATTAAATAAATTAAATGCAAACGGATTGTTTAAAAAAATGTGAACAATTCATCAAAAAGTTGAAGTTAATTTTTACGTTCTGTGTAAGTCCCATTCAAATTCTGTTATTATATTCAATTGCTTCTTAAAACTGAAATAATCACAGAACTTGAATAGAACTTACGTAGAACGAAAAATTAACTTAAAATATTTGATGAATTGTTAAATTTTTTTGAAACACAAGGAGGCACCGAGGAAAACAATTTCCCTAGGGGCCTATGTCATCTTTGAGGATGCTGTGTGGAGAGTTTTTTAAGGGAAAGGAAGGAGAAGAAGATATGGGAAGGAAAAAGGTATGAGAGGTTGGTAGGAATTTAGGGGTCAGTGCAAGGCGAAGGGTCGGGAGAATCCGGTTGGAGAGGTCAAAGGCCTCCCTCAATCAGTTTCCTCCGATCCAGCCCGCCATGCACAGTGGTTGGGCAAACGTATCCGCCACCAAGACTTAGACAAACCTCATCCCATGAACTCGGACACCACTGCTAAGCCACCAAACGTAGCGAACCACTTGGGGTGACCTGTGGCAGAGGTGTTGGTTGTCCAATAAATGATTCCCGGGGCGGTGGTACCCATACCCGCCTCCCAAATTTTTGAATGCATTATATGATGGATGCCGTTTTGTTATTTGCGCAAAATTCATACAAAATTTTAAAATTCCAGTGAGGTACGAGGAAACCAGATGCTTATAATATCGAATGCGGTTGTTCTAGTCGAATGATTACTATAAAATTATATTATTGTGTTTTTACATTGCATTGGATATTTCCATACCTGGATCATAAGTTCCACAATCCACATTAACTGTCAGGGTGCTGAGGGCTTTCTTACAGATAAACTGGTTGGCCGCCTCACAGGGTACGTCATGGTATTGCCCGTTTCGAAGAATCTGCACGCAGTCTTTTTCTACGCTCGGGTTGGGGTTTGGATGATTCAAGTATAACTCTGACGTTGGAATGCCTATAAAAAATTAAGAACGAAAATAATTAGAAAAATTATCAAGAGGCGACAAGAATTTCAACGGAATTTTTTTTAAATCACGTAGGTAATTATGTAATCTAATATTTTTTCAGATTTTGAATATTATTTCACATCTGCTTTGTTTGATATACACATTTTGTAAAGATTTCTCATTGTAAGATTCTAAACATGTACACGTAAAAAAAATAAACAGCATAAATATTTTTATACATACAAAGAAAGCATATTCTTTACAAGATACGGGACATAATTTGGATACGCGATATCCGGTCATAATATTATTATTATTTTTTAACTTGATGAGTGAAATCTTAAATTGTAGTTTTTAATTAAATGAAGACAAGCGGAACTAAATTGAAAATCTGAAAACAGAAAAATTATACGGGAATATCTGGGTTTCGAACCCAGGACCTTCGCCTTGCCGGAGCGTGCTTCTACCAACTGAGCTAATGTGTCTCTATCCGATTTGTTCATATTTAACTGTGTCAAAGGTCAGATAAGTTTTAAGATTTTCACGGCCAAAAGCATTTTCGCTATTTGTTTTTGGGGTGTTATGCCGTGTTGCGCTACCTCCTTCTTTAGCCAACGTTTCGGACATCGTTGGCTGAAGAAGGAGGTAGCACAACACGGCATAACACCCCAAAAACAAATAACGAAAAGTGTCAAAGGTCATTTGAACTCAAACGGCATATCTGTCGGAATAAGTTGTATTCGTGGAAGCGGTAGGTCTTCTCCTTTATGAGGCCCAATCTTTTTAAACTACTAATAATTTTTAATGACTAATCTTGCACCAATTCATAAATTAGGATGATTGATGTTTTGAAGTAATATAATTCGCACTCTAATTTTCATATTCTAAATGTGTGATGGTAATTCGGGAACATCGAGTGAATTGAGAAATTCTTTTGGAAAATTCACAACTTCACTTTGGTTTATCACCGAGTCAATTAATTTGTATGTCATTGTTTCGCCTGCGATTTTGATTAGAATAATGTTGTACATATCATGTACGTCGACATTTTCAGCTGCTAGAATGGCTTTTTCGCTCAACCATGCATGTTTTGGTCATTTCTTTCTATGGTTTGGAATACCTTGTCTACTAATCCCGCTTTTGAATTAACGATGTTACAGAAAATAGATGGGAAGCTGACTTTTCCTGCTTCTGGATTTGCAGGTACAGTGCCGTTACCGATTTTGAGTAATTGTCTTGAAAATATGGCAGTTGTTGGATCATTCTGAAGTTGAAATCTCATATTCGTGGTTAAATCTATTTTTTACAGTGCTCTAAAAAGTTGAATATTTCAAGCAGGCGTGCAATTCATCAGCTGGTGTTGAGCGAGGTATGACTGGAAGCATGAACCTGAAGTCACCAGATAGTAACACCACTACTTCACCAAATGGATCTGGATTATTTCGCAAGTTTTTCAAGGTATGGTCTAATGATTTTAATGACTTTTTGAGAGCCATTGTACACTCGTTTCATACAATAATTTCGCAAGCACGAAGAAATTTTCTGAAGTAAAAATGTACAACCCACTGGATTGGTTGACGACAGCTTGCACGATGGTATTAAATGCCATCTCTTGTTCTTGAAGAAGTTTCGGTGTATTTTCTTGATCGAACAGCTGTATGTTATTTCTGTTGTATGATTTTTCTCTAAGCAGTTCACTATCGTATGTTGCATTGCTGGAGCTATTTGGTGCTGTCACTTCCAATTGAAGATTAGCGCCCCATTGTATATTTATTCTGTGAAATCCAAGCCAAAATTATGTGAATTTGAATTATAGTCTTTGTATTTCTCTCATAAATGTGCTGGTTGTGATGGGGAGCATGTAGTCAAAAAATTATGAACAGCGAACATATTTGAAATGGATTAGAAGTAAAGGATGAATCTTCAATTGACTTATCCCAATGATTGTCGTTTTCCAACAAATTAAGCGCCTCAGACACACTCCGATACGTATTTTGCACTATTTCGTTCACTGTTCGCAAGTGTACAAATGTTGTTGGACTACGAACGGTAACTAGAAGCAAATGTAATTAAAAAAAATTCTGCGTTATTCGGAATCACAGTGTATATTCTTCCTAAAGCATTTGATGAAAATATTCCAGGTTGTTCAATTACTGCCTTTCTTCTTACAAAATTCTTCTCGGTCGCGTTCCAAGTAAAATAAGTAGTCGGAATATCTGCGTACATCAATGTTCTTGCGAAATCATCTGTTTGACATAATTGAAAAAACGTTAATGTTGTGTTCGGTGGATTTGTTCTTCTGTCTTGTAGGGTTTGTTCCGTGAAATATACCATTTGACCAAGGTAAAGTTTTCAAGGTGAACGAACGACAGTTGGAGGTCTCTCGTGGATTTGAAATCCTGAAATAGGCCACACAGCTTCATTGCTGCTAACATGTCTGCCGATTTGGTATTGTGATATCTCATCTAATTTATTTATTTTTGAAACTCCAAACACGGCCATACCACTGCCTCTGTTGACGTATTTATAAATGTATTTTATGGATTTCACAGAATTACAATACTCAACGTTGAGTGCTTTAAAAATTATTGATAAAAGTGGCGAATATGGAAATACCCAACGATTATTAACTTCAATATTATTTCCTCTCACTTTCATAATGATTACTTTTTCATTGTCTTCTGTACTTCTTCGTAGAATTAGCGGATAACCATCATTGACATTGATTGTGTTTTTTAAGAACTCTCGAGGATAAGTTCTTATTATTTTCCATCGATCATGTACGGTGAGTTTGTATTGATTTGTTCCACATGGTCGGTATATTATGTTCTCGGTCACAACTTCAAATAATTCATTACAGATTGTAGTATCTGATATTTCGGCAGATACCACTTTATCGATTTCTTTTGGCATAATCTTCACAGTAAGTCATATTAAAATGAGCATATGGCAATCCTCTTTTTTGCCACTCCACAGAGTTATTCCAGCATTGTGTTTCTTCGAAAACGTTTAGTGAAGTGTTGAAATTATTCAAAGTCTTTAGCTTTTGTTTGAAAACACGTGCTGTTATGTCATGGCGATCAATCGGAGATTGTCCTGGAAGTAGTAACTCTTCTATGAGAGTCAGCAATTCTTTGTAGTTGATCATTTCTGCGTTGCAAAACGACATCGCAAGGATGAAATTCTTCTTCAACCATGACAATTGCTACCTCATTAATAGCTGGCGGATTATATCGCCTGACATGCTCACTTGCTGGAGTCTGATCAACACAAATAATAATTTTATGGCTGTCTGATGGCATGAGATCAATTGCATTTTTAAGCATTCGAATAAAATTGTTGTTATCATGTAATATTTTTTGCAACGACTCAATAATATTCCTTTTGACTTCAGTAGAGATTTGAAAGTGTGCATTCAACTGGTTATTTTGATCTCCCATTAAATATATTTCTAGACATGTATGTTGATATCTGTGGAAAAAAAGCAAAGAGCCAGCTTTGTGGTTAATTTGACCCTGAATTTTATACGCTGGCCTAAAATTTTCTATTATAACTTTTTCGTCAAATGAAGTCATTTGAACAAATTTACATGAGGTATTGTACAGAATATCTGGTTCGTATGAAGAATCAATTCGATGGTACGAAGCTTGGTTATTAAAATGTTGCATTTGCATTCGTCTTCGGCGTTGATCTATTTATTTTAATGAAAAGACAAATGACTTTGTTTACATCACTTTTATTTATACACAATCATAATGTTTCGTGAACGATTTACACACCATCGTGATCAAATGTATACTGTATACATTTGATCCTGATTTTGTGAACATCGTTCACGAAACATGTTGATTGTGAATAAATAAAAGTGATATTTACAAACTTATTTGTCTTTCCATTAAAATAAATAAAGCCATCATAAAGTGAAAACCTTTCCGAAGAAGTATTCTTCGAAAAATTGATCTGTTTCTTCTTGACGCTTTTGAGTTGAATGCGCTGCTCTTCTTCTTGTAAGATTTCAGGTCTTTCTTTCTACTGATTTTCCAGTTGTAGTTGTAAATCTAACACGTTAATTATCGTCTAAACGTTCTTGATCTGCGCGGTTTGATCTTCTTTGACGTTCTACTTTTGTGTGAAGAGTATGGCAGCCTACGTTTTTAAACGTGAGCGAGGCATCACGCGAACGGCGATCAATTTTGGAAAAAACGTACAATCAACTGGTCACCGTGACACTATTTAGATACTTTGAAATTTTTTCAGATATGGTTCGTTTTTAAATCTGATTTATGTAGGTTTCGTAAAGTTACGAACTGTCATTCAGTACAATTTATGAGTCAATTTAAAATGCAAAGAGAAAACAAGTGAGTGAAAATAGTAATGTAATGTCATTTGTCAGGTATAATTAGATTTTTAAATGCAATTAAATTCTATTTATTCCAAATTGTTGGGGAATGTAAAGTTTTTTAAAAATTGATAAAATGGCAGCTCAGTTGTTAACTATGACAAATTATGAGTCAATTTAAAACGCATAGAATGTTCCGTTCCCGTTAAAACTTCAGAATAAAAAGTATATCGATACACTCTTCTGCTTAAATACAATGTTTTTTAAAAATTTTGAGTCAATCCATCGATTACTTTTCGATATTTGCGGACACAAATAATACGGAACTTAAATTTGTATATGTATACATACAGTATTGTGTAAATTAAAGGAATAATTGACAATTATTATGGTAAAACCATTTATTGCTTGTAAAATAATATTTTTTTCATAATTATGGAACAACCATTATGCAAATTATTAGGAAAGATCTCCGCTTATGGCTTCAATAACTGCTTTCACTCGTTTTGGCATGGATACATGAAGGAGCGTTTTTGCCATCTTTGTTCTTGTAGTGCAGTCGATTTTGCTTTGTAAATGACCCATAAATTCTCAATAGGGTTCATATCTGGTGTATTACTGGGCCAATCTAAAACAGTTATCTCCTTATCCTGGAAAGGTCAACTGCACTACAAGAACAAAGATGGCAGAAACACTCGCTGAGGTTTAATTTCGGAATGAGAGGATCTCTGAAAATTGTCAAAAACTAGCCAGTAGTCCATGCCAAAACGAGTGAAAGCAGTTATTGAAGCCATAAAGGAAGATATTTCCTATTATTTGCATAATGGTTGTTAAATAATTATGTAAAAATATTATTTTTCAAGCAATAAATATGGTTTTACCATAATAATTGTCAATTCTTCCAATAATTTGCACAATACACATTTGTAAATAAGAAATTAAAAAGGAAAAAAATACCATTGATTGCCACGTAGTTCTGTTGTTTGAATAAGTCATGTATCCCAATCCAAACATTGCTGGTGGTGCTGGACATATAAGTTAGCAACGACTTCACCTCTTCCTCAGATGTTGGCACCACAAGCTCAGCGCCTTCCAAGGAACACTTGGACACCGCCTCTCTCCAGCCCAGCGTAGCTTTGTGTTCTTTAAAGAACGCATTATAAGCGGCGGAGTAAAAATAATCATCTCTGAAGAAAGGTTCAGGGTCATCAGCTGATACTACTAGAATAAAACTCAATGTTGAAAATATTTGCTGCTAACTGTGAAATTGAAAGAGGTTTATTTAAAAAGTATCAATGTGCCCTTGGTGTTAGTGGCAGATGGCAGTGGAAGTGACTAGCGGCAAACCGTGGAAGAGGTAGGTTGACTGTGTTGAAGTCGATTGGAGCAGGACGGGAAGGTATGAAAAGAATGACAGGAGACGACAGATCAATGAATAATCTCCCGGAGAACTTTAAAACAGAAACCCAACCTCATACCATTAACAAATTTTCATAATGGGTCCTTACACTTAGAAACTATATAAAATTTATTACCTCAGTTGAATTGTATAATTTTAATTACTATTATTATCAACTTAACAATTCTAAAATATACTATTATTATTATTACTGTAAAATACCATTACTACATTTATTAACCATGAAATATAAAAATGGTATTATAATTTAATTTGAATAATTCAACAACTTAAAATTTAATTTATCAACCATATTATTATAATTAATTCTAACCTGTAAACTTCACCCGCTATAACACAGGGATATCCCTAGCATGGCGGATGAATTAACACGGAAATCTATACAATGTACAAAGGTCTTATAATAAATAAATATTCACGGAGGAGATCAAACTCCATCCCGAAATGTAACGCGGTGATAATGGGTAAACGCTATTTAATTAAGCATCTCATATATAGAATACAACAATAATACCTCAAAGTGACAAGTGTATGTTTTTGTTTTGCTCAAGTAAAATTATTAAAATAAGTGTTAAAAGTGATAGAAATCTTCGGAAAAGTGACAGAAATCTTCGGAAAATAAACCATTAAAAGTAATAAATCATTGGAAAAGTAAACAAGTGCTACCTGAGTCGCTACTAGCTATTGGAATTATATACAAACATTATGTCCGCAACGAGATCTGCCGCAGAACATCAAAAAATCATGGATTCGCTCACGGACTACCTTGATCGAAAACTGAGTGAGTTAAAAACACAATTGTTTACAAAATTAGAGTCAGAAATAGCCGATCTTAAAAAATCAACCCAATTTGTAAGCGATCGATATGATGACATAAATGACAAATTAAATAAAATTTTGGATTTACCAAAACAACAACAAAAAATTATAGAGCAGATGGAAATACAAGAAAAAAGAATTGCTGCTCTGGAAACAAAAATAGCCGAATCCGAGCAAAAAGAATTGAAAAACAGTGTAGAGGTCAATGGATTTAAAGTATCGCTGAATGAACCGCCCCATGAAATAGCCACCAGAATCAGTACAGCCTTCGGATTAAATCTGACACCAGAGGACAAATACAAGTTTATAAAATCTAGTGATATAAAACCTTCACGTCTTATATTAACAATCAAAGATGAAACTAAAAAAATTACAATGATGAATTTCAAAAAAAATAATGATGTCTCCCATTTGGCGGATGATAATAAAAAAAATTATGTGAATGAAGCTCTTACGCCTTATTATAAAAATCTTTTATGGAACACGAAAATAAGGACAAAGAAAAAAAAATCAAATTCATCTGGTTCAGAAATGGAAAATTGCTGGCAAGAAAATCTGAAGACTCTTCAATAACTGAAATAAAAAATCACCACGACCTTGAAAGTAAAATCATATAAACAAGCTCAGCAATCTATAACTATCTACAATAAAATTAACACTTATACCAGAAATGGATCCATTAACTGATATTGAATATGACAACCCTTCTCCGGAAACCATTACAACATTAACAATTCAAGAAATTAATGATTATATAAAAAACAATAAAGCAAAAACATTAAAAATACTCCACCAGAATATACGAAGC
This sequence comes from Limnephilus marmoratus, assembly GCA_917880885.1. Taxonomy (NCBI): domain Eukaryota; kingdom Metazoa; phylum Arthropoda; class Insecta; order Trichoptera; family Limnephilidae; genus Limnephilus; species Limnephilus marmoratus. The sequence continues at coordinate 2,514,647 of OU862930.1, forward strand.
ATCAACAAAAATTTCGTAGAGCTGACGGTGATGCTACAGCAATTTGATGAGGATATCGACATCATCATACTCACAGAGTGTCGTATAAAAAAAGAAACATACTCACCAAAGCACCTAGACAAATATAAGGTATATAACTCCACACAACATAAAAATCAGAATGACGGAGTGATAATTTATATTAAAAATGAGATCTAAGGAATTGTAAAAGAAATTCAACTCAGAGATGCTAACTGTCTACTAATAAACATTAATAATGACATCTCAGTATTAGGGATATACAGATCACCTTCAACAAGAGACATATCCCATTTCTTCACTCCATGGATGATGAGCTAACCCAACTACGAGATGCTCGGAACGTGTACCTAATTGGGGACATCAATATTAACATACTAAATACTGGACAGAAACACCCCCAATGTGATGACTACCAATTACTCTTACTGCACCATGGACTTGTCAGTGCAGTTAATATACCAACAAGATTAGGATATAATGAAAATGCTCAAAATGTATCTGCCTCCTGTATTGACCACATCATGATAAAAACAAACAAAGCGTACGGTACCGCCGTTCACCATTCCAATATTACTGACCACTTTACACTGCTACTTACCATTCAACTTCAAAATACACATACTTACATTAAAAATACAATAGTCAAAAATAGAATTAATATTAACAGGTTAAAGGATTTATTAAAATTGGAAGATTGGGGAGAACTACTTAAAATTAATGATTTTCAGGATTACTGGCACTCATTTACAAGCATTGTTCAAACAAATATTCAGAAATGTTCAGAACCATTCACTATACAAACTCCACACAAATGTAAAATAAAAAAACCTTGGATTACTCAAGGACTTTTAAAAAGTATAAGAGTTAGAGACAAATTACACATAAAAACTAAAAAAAATCCACTTGATCTTTCGTTTCTAAATCTTTACAAACATTATAGAAACATGTGTTCCAAACTTATAAAATTTGCCAGAGGTAACTATTACAAATGCCAGATTCAAAACTGTAATAATGACCCTAAACTTGTCTGGAAAATTATTAAGGAGATGACATACACTAACAACAATAAAAGTAGTGATATTACCGAACTTGATACACCAAATCAAAAATTAAATATGAAAGAAAATCCAAAGGAAATAGTTCAATTTGTGAATGAATATTTCTCCAAGGTGGGTTCTAATTTAGCTAAAAAAGATTAACAACACACTTACTAATAATATCACCTTTAAATTAAATACAGTTACAGCAGATGACATTAAAAGCATTATAGATTCAATGAAACCAACACTAACTTCAGGATCAGATGGCATCTCAATGAGAATAATTAAATCAACTAGAGATGAAATAATTCAACCACTCCTCTACCTTGTGAATAGATGTATCATGGAGGGTATCTTTCCCGCAACGCTTAAAATGGGTTCTGTTATACCAATCTTTAAAACTGGCAATAAAGCGGATATAAATAACTATAGACCGATAACAATATTGAATAATCTTTCAAAAATAGTTGAGAAAGTTATAAAGAAGCAGCTCACTCAATATCTTGAAACAAACCTCATACTATCTGAAAATCAATACGGATTTAGAAAAAATATAGGAACCTCCGATGCCATCGCCTCTATAGTAAAAAGTATAAAACATAGTCTCGATAACGGAAATAAGTGTATCGGAATATTTTTAGATCTAAGAAAAGCCTTCGATACAATTGATCACACATATCTTCTAGAAAAACTTAAAAAGATTGGAATCTCAGGACGTGAACTAAACCTCATTAAAAGCTACATGTCAGAAAGGTTACAGATAGTCAGGATTCAAAATGAATCAAGCCAACCAATACAAATCCAATATGGAGTCCCGCAAGGCAGTGTCTTAGGCCCGATTTTATTCCTGATATATATAAATGATTTATGTGGATTAAACTGTCACGGCTCAGTCATTAGTTTTGCAGATGACACAGTCCTTCTATTCCATGGAAAGTCATGGGAGACTGTATTTGAAAAAGCTGAAAAAGGGATGAATCGGGTAAAACAATGGCTTGATTCAAATTCACTAACACTTTGCGCACTTGAAGTGAAATATCACAAAACTGCGCTATATAAATACCACGTTATTATTATTACTAAATGATACAAAAACTAAATATATTAAATTCAAAATCCACAACAAACAGACGGATAACCTCAATACAAACTAAACATAAAAATTCATAAAGACTGTATAAACGTGAACCGAGAAACTCCTTGCAACTGTCCAAAATTGAATGAAATACAAACAATAAAATACCTTGGAATAATAATTGATCAAAACTTAAATTGGAACTCCCAAGTGGAAAATGTGAGCAACAAATTAAAAAAACTAACCTATTTTTTCAAAACAATAAGAAACATTTTAGATAAAGAACAGCTAATTAAAATCTATTATGCCTTAGTCCAATCTCAACTACTATATGATCTTATCGGATGGGGAAGCTCATGCGATTCCACTATAAAACCAGTCCTCATAGCACAAAGGGCAATTCTGAAAATTATACTTAGAGTACCCATCAGAACCCCTACAGACTATGTTTTTAAAGCGCTGAATTTAATGTCACTGAAACAATTATATACAAAAGATATTCTAATGTACGCATTCAAAAATCAGGATAGCTTTACACAGACAAACTCGGGCCGGTTCACAAGATCTACATTACAACTACAACATACATTCTACCAACCTACAACTAAAACGACTTTTGGACAAAGAAATATGGAATACTTCTCTGTTAAATTATTTAATTTACTCCCTCTTACAATGAAGTCCTTAAAAAAATAACCGCCTTCAAAAGAAGCATAAAATATGGATTATGGACATGGGAAGGAAGAAAATAGATTCAATTTTGCAACCTAACAAAGAATAATGCTTGTTTTGTACTTTCTTTTATTGTATTTTCCTTGGTAATATTCTAACAGGTATTTACTCATAATTCAAATAATAAACTTGTACAATGTGTCCTTAGAACGGGGTACCCCAGTAAGGACACATTTTCTCTAAAAACTGTAAAAAAAAATAAATAAAATATAATAAAAAAAATAAAAAATAAATAAATATGACAAGAATGTACAAATGTTTAATGCCTACTTACCTTCTATACAAGATATGCATAGAAATCCCAGAAGAAAAAGGAGACCGCGACACATTTTACAATTAACTAATTCCCTTCTGTTTCACCAACAAGGATAAATCAGTGACTCGACCAGATAATGGTGCTAATGAGAATGATTTATTTCTGGAGAGAACACCATTTATTTATACCCAGAGCGTATTTTAAATTTTGTGATAAACTTTTAACCCATTGCGTGGTGAAAAAAAGTTGAGTAATAATTTTTATTTTATTAAAAAAACTCTTTTTGAAAACTACTTTTTTGGGTAAGTTTATAGAAATTTATCAACCGGTAATGGCTCCTTAAGGCTGTATGTGTTTTATGTACTTAATTAAGTGGTTTTCCATCCCATTTGTATTTCGTAAGCGCAGTTTTGTTTTTGAAATTTAAGCCCCGACTTGGTAAATATTTGGTTTCATGAAAACTCAGAATCAACTCAACTCAACATCTCTATGAAAATTCATCAAAAGCTATGAATAAAATGGAAAAATAGTCCATAATCTAACAAAGCGTAAACAATTTTTTTGAAATTTTCCATCTCTTTTCAAATAAGGTGAAGTAGAAGGTAATGAATTAAGGAACCCCGTTCATTTGACGGATTAAACTTTTCAGAATTAAAATAAAGAAAGAAACCAACATTTTTATTTCATCGCATTAATATTTATCTGAGTCGATTTTCTTTGTCTGCCTTCTAATTTCGCAGATGTGAATAATGTATTTTATGTGTGTAATTGTGTACAGGTAAGTATTTCTAGGGAAACCTGTCAAATTGACGTGTTAACATTGTTACTAATTTTATACTCGTTTTTACTGAACGAATGGCCTCCGTGATCGAAAAGTAAGGCTCTTGACTACGAATACAGCGATCGTGGGTTCAAATTCGCATGGTCTCAAGACTAATTTTTAAAAATAATTTATGTAGTAAATTTTTAGTACAGAGTGGAAGATACTCTCGGTATCGCCCTGGTGAAAGACCGTCAGTCGGAATTTACCGCTGCCCCGGGAACCATTTATTGGACACCTCTGCCATAGGTCATCCCAAGTGGTTCGCTGGTGACTTAGCAGGGGTGCCCGGTTCATGGGGTGAGGTTTGTTTGGGTGATGGCGGCGGATGCGTCTGCCCACAAGCTGCACGGCATGCCGCATCGAATGAGAATGGTTAAGGGGGTCAGTCCCTTTGACTTCTCCAGCCATACTCTCTCGGAACATCGCCTTGCATCACAGTGGGAGGGATGGATTCATACGTCTGTCATTCCTGGACACACTATCCCACAGTTTGCTATCTACCACAAATATTCTTTTCCTTCCCAGAACTTCCTCTCTTTCTTTTCCCAAAAAGAACCTCCACAAAGCATCCCCAAAGATGATATAGGCCCTGAGAGAAACTATTTTTTTTTCTAAAATGGATTTAGCCTGCCCACTAAGGCGAATTTTAAGAGCGATAAAAAGGTTCTAGACGACGTTTATAAAATTTTTCAAATTTCTGATACGATATTCTTCCTCCGGATTTACTTCAAAGTTTTGAAAATTTTCTTACTAGTGTATATGAAAGTTACCATGAATCCACAATTTTTTTGTAATCTTCAATATCAAATATTTATTATAAACGCTTCAGACTTTAGGTCCGGGTTAAATCTTTCCCACAGGAAAAAATGAACCCTTTCACAAACTTTTTACCACAAATGATCATCTAGTCAATCCTTGTTATGCAATTGCACTATATAAGTATAAAAAATACAAAATAATACAAGAACAACATGTCAAAGAGACCAAACGGGAAAATAATTCACCGAATCCAGATATTTTCATATCAGAGGGTTCGGCTCGGTGGAACTCCTAATTGGACCTATAAATTCTACTGATCTCTCAATAAAAATATTTAAACAATATTTTGTAATCCTATATGTATCTAATTTTTGCGTTTTTATGTTAAAATTTTTGACAAATCTAATATGCCTAAATTTTGAATGAGAGAGCTAGGTATAATTCCAGTAGCCGAAATAACATATTTTAACTATTTTTTTAGAAACAGATTTTTGAATACATATTACAGGAATTTGGAATACGACATCAATGATATAAGTTAGTTTTTTTTTTATTTTGTCATGTAAAACTAATTATTAAATATATAAAATTCATTTTCTAAAAATGAATTTGGTTCATGATCATATGGCAGTCAATCAAGTTATGTCTAGTTACCAAACTTTGGTGAATTATTTTTAAAACCTGATTGTGCCTTTATGTATACTCGGACGGCGCTAATACAGAACATCCCGATAATAATATGTTCTATAGTTTCCGGAAAAGCCAAACATTTTTTACATATATCATCAATTTGATTTATATCTTTGATTATATGCTTCCTATAATTTAAAGTATTAATGACTATGTTGAATGGCAAGCATAAATCCTTCTATTTCTGCGCTCAACTCTCCAATACTCAACCATTTGTTTGAAGAAAGTTTGCCAACATATGTTTGGTTGAGACAATTGAAGTGTTTTGTGTGAATAATTTTATTTGACCAGGAATCTAATAATGCCTGGTAAGTATTTTTTTAAATTATTATTATTATTATTACTAAGTATGAATGTGCGCTTAGATCATTTAAACTACGCAAAGGATTTTCATGCGTTTATCACCAGAGTGATTCATGAGGAAGGTTTTTAGGTATATAATTTGTCAAGGTTTTGTGTAAATTGGTTGAAATACATAATATATATATGGTCAAGCGGCAGCAGGCAGCGGGCAGCGTGATGTGGATTTGATTTAACAGATTGCGTTGGTTATAAATGTTTCGTTTGCCACAGCAACGTGTGGCCGGGTCTGCTAGTATAGTATATTTTTACGAAATCATTTACAAAATGTCCCTAGGATTGCTGAAAATGCTGAAATATTAAAAAAAAGGACGTATTTTTTTTTTCTCCATTTAACACCCTCTTATCACTATTAGACGAATCAAAATAAGATTTTTTTCCAATATAGTCGTGACCCCCCCTATTGCACACCTGACATTAAAAATAAGAGGAAAATAATTTCTCTCCACATCTTGTGTTGAAAAACCTTTGCAAAAACCCGGCAACGCCAGGGATCCAGCTCGTTCAATATACAGCAAACAGTCACAGAAGGGTTAACATTTTATTAGTCTAATGTTAATAATAAAAAAGAAAATAATGGTATAATCACAGTGATACTAATTATGACCATTATGGTCAACCAGATAAGCGAATTCCCAGAACACGGAAAATACAAGGAAAAGTAATATTTTATTATAACATGATATCTTTCATTCACATCCGTCAACCGCCCACACATTAATAGGTTCAAATCGCATCTGCATCCGGCCACACATGATAAAAGAAATAAAACATTCAATATTTATTTACGTATTGAGTTTCAACATGATTAATAACAAGTAGGTACATTTCCTGAAAAACATCTCCCACACTTATTCCAGTGTATTCGAAGACAAACATTATTATTTTCTAACAAACTAACTAAACACCACGCCGTTTCCCCACAAGGGACCGCAATTCCATCTAGGCATACACTCTTTGCCTCATTCACATTCATACATCGTCTCATACATATTATTCTATTATTCTGACTTTGACATGGCCCGTCTCAAGTATCTGATTCACTTGATCGTGGCTTCCTCGGGCGTCCCCGACCTCTTCTACCATTCACATTTGCGTCTTATATTCTTCTTACATTACTTTTTCGTTCATTCGCTCTACATGCCCAAACCATCTGAGGGTCCCTTTCTTAATCTCCACATTTCTCACATGATCATACATGGTTTTACCACACATACGCCTTAAAGATCCCATTACTACATCATTCAATCTGCTTTCATCCTTCATCTACCAGTGTTCCATACCTCACTGCCATGCATCAGGGTAGGTACCAGCACTCCATTTTTGACTGCTAGGTTCGCCTCTTTTGACAGTTTTTTATTAGCGCCAACGGCATTCAGTCCTCCATTAATGGAGTTACCTGCTTTTACCCTTCTTTCAATATCTCTATCAGCCTTCCCCTCTCTCGTAAACATACTACCCAGATACACAAACTCATCCACCTTCTCCAAGTTTTCATCATTCACAACTATATTGCACGCTTATTTATATTTTCCATTATAAAATATGTATAACATACTAGTGCAGACCAGCGTAACATTGGGGATAGTCTGATCTATTGTAGGTAGTTACTTTATCGGTTGTCTGAATTCTCCTAACAAACACTTGAAGTTTTGAAAATGATCCAAACTTAAAATCAAAGTAAAAGTCCTAGAGTTCACTAAACCGGAGTTATAGACAGATTCATAACTGAAATGAGTACTTATTTTTTTAATTATTTATGATGTTCTTCAGAGAACGTGGGCAGATTCATTCTCAGGGGTGAATCGATTCAGTCTGATTCCTCTGGCCTTTTGAATTGATTCCTTTTATTCATTTCTTTGATTCAAGTAGTTAAAAAAAACAACAACCTGTTTATATGTACCTTTATATATTAACTATTTGTGTTATATATATTAACTAATACGCGGTAGAAGTGAAACCTTCAGAAAACTCTTCAAAAACGCTCTAGTAACACATTCACCAGCTTACTCCCCAAGTCAAGCATGCGTAAAGAAGGTTTGGGCTAGCAATTAAATCCTAAAATTAAACAGTTTTTTGTTTCACTCCTAAAGTTTTACTAATTTAATTGTATTTATTAAACATTTTTTTTACATGAGCTCCACACAGGAGGCCCTGAGGAAAATAATTTCCCTCAGGGTCTATGTCATATTTGAGGATGCTGTGTGCTGTGTGGAGGGTTTTTTTAAGGAAAGGAAGGAGAGGAGAGTTCTGGGAAGGAAAAGGGTTTAAGGGGTGGGTATGAATCTGGGGTTCAGTATGTCCTGGTCATCCGCCTCCAAGACCTAGACAAACCTCACCCCATGAACCCGGGCACCCCTGCTAAATCACCAAACGTAGTGAACCACTTGGGGTAACCTATGGCAGAAGTGTTGGTTATCCAATAAAGGTTCCCGGGGCGGCGGTACCCATTCCCGCCTCCCAAATTGTAAGAAAAATAAAAACTTAAAATTTTTCCACTTCACGTGATCTAAAATATTCAAATATCTTAAGGTTTAAATGCGAGTATTTTATGATAGCTGACCACAGCCAATTGGCCTTACAATATCTACAAATTTACATATTGTGTATCTACCCAAGATCTGCGTCTAAAAGTAGGTAGGTACTTGTATTCCAAAAGTTTTGGTTAGTACCAAAAAATGATTATAATAAGTGTTTAGCCGTGTTTGGTGACAAGGTCTGAATAGCCAGATACTTCCCCCACTTTCCTCCTCATCTTCTTCCCATCCCCACTACCTTCAGCCTCACAACATACCCCAATTAGTGATGCCATAGCCTCACTGGATGCAGACGGAAACAACTGGGACTATATAGAGGAGGCCTTGGGGAAAATAATTCCCCTCAGAGCCTATGTCATCTTTGGGGATGCTGAGTTGAAAGGAAGGAGAGGGAAGTTCTGTGAGGAGTAGGGTATTAGGGACGGGAAGGAATCTAGGGATGTGTCCAGGCATGACGGACGTATGAATCCAACCCTCCCACTGCGGTGCAAGGCGATATTCCAAGAGAAGTACGACTGGAGAAGTCAAAGGGACTCCTTCAACCATTTTCTCTCGATCCGGCCTACCGTGCAGCTGGTGGGCAGCCACATCCGCCGCCAAGACCTGTACAAACATCACCCCATGAACCCGGTTACCTCTGCTAAGTCACCGAACGTAGCGAACCATGAATGAAGGTTTTTTTTACACTTAATTTGTTTATGTGATTTCCAATTGCTACCAACGTCTGAAGCTAGTGGGGCTATGGCATCCCTCTATTGCAAGGGCGGATCCAGGATTTTTTTCTGGGGGGGGGCACAAGGGGCGGACGGACAAAAAAATGTTTGATAGAGACAGTTTTCTGTACTGTGATGGAATCTCCACGGTACAAAAAAATAAATAAATCCTAAATCCGCCCTTGCTCTATTGGGTATGTTACGAGGCTAAAGATAGCAGGGGGGGGGGGGGGCACTGGAGGTTTCCACCGCATACCCGCCCTGGTATAAGTAACTTATGGTTACTCCTTCAGGGCTCTCACAAGGAAGCTATTTTTTTTTATTTGAACGTCTCTACATTTAATTTAAACAAAGCTAGACCCCCCAATGTCCCCGCATACGGTGTTAACGAGCAGTATGCAAGTGCTTTATATGTACAGGTTAGTATTAAATAATTAAATAAATATATACATTACCTCTTTCTTTGGGGTGGGGGGGGGGGGGGGGGCAGGAGATGAGAAGGGAAGTGGGAAAGAACCTGGCTTTTCAGATCTAGTTATTATTCACAGTTTAGGAGGCGGGTATGGGTACCGCCGCCTTTGGAACCATTTATTGGATAACCAACATCTCTGCCATAGATCACCCCACGGTTCGTTACGTTTGGTGACTGAGAAGGGGTGCCTGGGTTCATGAGGTGAGGTTTGTCCGGTTCTTGGCGGTGGATGTGTCTGCCGGCAGGCCGGATCGGGAGAGACTAGTTAAAGGAGACCTTGTGACTTCACAAACAGAATTCTTTTGGAACATCGCCTTGCACCGCAGTGAGAGGGATGGATGGATTCATACGACCATTCATGGGTCCCCACGGGACCATAGATTCCTACCCACCCCTCATACCTTTTCCTTCCCAGAACTTCCTCTCCTTTAAAAGACCCTCCACACAGCATCCTCAACATAACATAGGCCTTGAGGGAAAATACTTTCCGCGTAGCGGCAGACGGCACTCGAGTGCAAACATAGTACTGCCGTCGACTTCTCTAGAAAATAAACTTTAAAATTTGATGAATTGTTCAAATTTTGTGAAACAACTCGTCCTTTCTTCTATGTTATTCATTACAAAATAATTTTAATTTGCTTAGGGAACGTACCCATACCACGTGACCCGTTTAGGGGGGGGAATCTTCAAAATACCACGCTTGGTCACAATGGGGCGGGGGAGTGCTAAGTTTTTATCAGGTAGTCAATCTAGAAATCTTTTTATATTTTTTCCACTAACTTTTTAATATTTTTCCACTTGTAATAATTATAGGTATAATAATAATAATAATAACATTTTCTACATAAATCAAATTGATGATTTATGTAGAAAATGTTTGGCTTTTCCCGAAACTATAGAACATATTATATCGGGATGTTCTATATTAGCGCCTTCCGAGTATACATTTAGGCACAATCAGGTTTTAAAAATAATTCACCAAAGTTTGGTAATTAAACATAACTTGATTGACTGCCCTAATATAGTACCATATTATGAATATGAACCAAATTCATTTTTAGAAAATGAATTTTATAAAATATATTATGATAAAACTATACTAACAGACAGAACAATTAGTCATAATAGACCTGGGTACCTAGCATGGTCGATCGACATAGGTTTTATCGAAAATGTCGGTAACTTGTCATCGCTCCCGAGCACGACTGTAGACCGCTAACGAACAAATAACAGTTCACGTCAAATAAATTAGGAACCGTTAGTCGTTGTAAACTTTCATTTGTACGTTAACGGTCTTCAGTCGTACTCGGGAGCGATGACAAGTTACCGATATTTTCGATAAAACCTATGTCGATCGACCATGCTAGGTACCCTGATATAGTTTTACATGACAAAATTAAAAAAATAACTTATATCATTGATGTAGCTATTCCAAATTCCTGTAATATTCAAAAAACTATTTCTGAAAAAATAAGAAAATACACAGATTTAGGAAATGAGATTAAAAGAATTTGGCATTCTCGGACTATAAAAATATTGCCATTTGTTATTTCGGCCACTGGCATAATACCTAGGAATCTGATTCAAAATTTAAGCATATTAGATTTGTCAAAGAATTTGTATATAAAAATGCAAAAATCAGTCATTTTAAATACATGTAGGATTACAAAGGATTTTTTAAATATTTATATTGAGGGATCAGTAGGATTTATAGGTTCAATTAGAAATGCCACAGAGCCGAACCCTCTGATATGAAAATATCTGGAGTCGGTGAATTATATTCCCATTTGGTCTCTAGTAGGTTGACATGTTGTTCTTGTATTGTTTTGTATTTATAATACTTATATAATGCAATTGCATAGCGTGGGTTGACTAGATGATCATTTGGGGAAGTGTGTGAAAGGGTTTAGTTTTTCCTTCTTTTTTTCTTTTTTTTTTTTTTTTTTTTTTGGGGAAAATTTAACCCGGACATTTAAATCTGGTGCGTAAATTTCGCATAAAATTATACAATGAAACATATGTGGAAACTTTGACTAGCCAACTAGGAATGGATCCTGTTTTAGGCCAGTCAAATTGACAAATTTAGTTCATATCATAATTTCATATTACATTGATTAATTATATAAACATATTATTTATTGAATGAAACAAGTGTTACGATTAAATTGATATCCATGTATATATATTAATAGGTATCCGTGCACTCTTGCCGTCACGCGGCAAGCGCCGTATTAATATAGACAAAAATATATAGACAAAAGTATATATATTAATAGGTATCCGTGCACTCTTGCCGTCACGCGGCAAGCGCCGTATTAATATAGACAAAAATATATAGACAAAAGTATATATATTAATAGGTATCCGTGCACTCTTGCCGTCACGCGGCAAGCGCCGTATTAATATAGACAAAAATAAGCCAATTTGTTTTTTCTACTTTTTGTTAGCAAATCCATAATTCATAAAAACCATATTTATGATTTACTACGTGAAAACTGTAGGGGAGGGGGGGTCTTGGAATATATTACACGTGGTCACCGGGGGGGAGGGGGGGGGGGGTTAAAAATTGCAAAAAGTAGGTCACGTAGTATGGGTACGTTCCCGTACCTTGATGTCAAGAATAATTTTTCTTCTGGGTATATTGTTTTTCGCCTTGTTTTTGGAGTAAGATCGTTATGTTATAAATTAAAGAGATTACAAAATGAAACTGGTTTTTATAACGGAAATAATTTCTGAAAATGTCTTCACTCTCATTTAGACACCTTTTTATCAAAGTTTCATAAGCGCCTTCTTCCAGTCTATTTAAGTACATTACCAGTATAGGCTTTCTACTTAAGTAATAATACAATAATAAATCATCGTCGTCTTCTTCTTCTTGCAATAACACTTGCAGCATTTTATTATTCATATTTTTTATAAATAAAATAAAAAAAATGGAAGACACAACCGTCGGCAGTGGACGCAACTGCAGTGCCGTCACTGCCGTCGACTTTGGAACCTATGCGACAGCAGCAGCAGACGTTGACGGCACTGCAGTTGACGTCTGCTGCTGCCGTCTGCCGACTGCCGCGTGGCACGGAATCGCACCTTAATGTTAATTGTTATCTAGTGTTTAGAGCACTCAAACATAACTGTGTAGTAGGTACTGTGACTGATTAGGAGACTTCAACGGTATTAATAAATACAAACCTTACCTATTTATTATATGCATAATAAACACTCAATTTTAAACAAACGTTTTGTATTATTTTATTCTATTTTTATACCTTTAATCTATACATCATATTTAAAACATTACAGGTTATTGTATTGTTTAAGGAGCATCGGTGATATATTTACTTCCTAGTTAATAAAGTGAAACCCTCTTAAGAATTTTTCAATGGAAGTTTGGTGTTTTTCGGTCCCTTGGAGACTGTGCGTGCGCTTTTATAATTCCTATCTAGTTTCACGGTTACGGTACCGTGACGGCAAAAAAGGCAATAAACATACTAGTTCGTTCCTTTTCACTATAATGCTGCAGCTCTTGCAAAAGATGGGATACACAGTGTACGTATGTCTGTTTCCTCATAAAGGGTGCCCAGCATTGAAAAGACGGTAAGCAATACGTATTTATAACAAATCAATGTAACAAATAATCCTCTCGACAACAATGTTGTCAATTTTGTCGAGCCAGAAAGTGATTATGACGAGCTTCTCGAATGGTGTTCGGTATTCTGACATTCGCATATATAATGGCAGATTTTATAACGTTCGAACTTATGACGTAACATACTTTACTATTTTTTTTTATAAAAAAGGTACTCATTACTCATTTCAATTCAGACGGCAAAAGCATTACTACTCGACAGGTACTAATGCCGTAGCTAATAGTTTATTCGATACAAAATTCATCAAAGGCAACAGTAAAACAAAGAGAAGACCGGACAAATGTTGGTAGTACTTACACAATGCAATCTAGCAAAAGGGATCAATTTTGGTTTAACATATTCGTTGCACTATGTAGACGTGCTTTGTGATAGTACATCATTCAGCTGCATTTACGACTTACTGATCCCTCAAAAGACCTGCTTAAAGTGGAATTTGTGGATAAATCATAATTTAAGCGGAATAATGTAAGGATGGGGTCGATCTTCAATAGATGTTTTCTCATGCTCTATGGCACCGAACCGCCTGAAATTTTGGATTTTTATTAAAAACTATGATCCTTAAAGGAATTCACCTAACAGATATTCATCAAATCACAAATTTGCTTCCTACTTTAAAAAGAAAAAACAAAAACTATCAACTACTTATTTGAAGCTGACAAGTCTCAATTTCGTCACTTGATTTATATAGGGTTCTAACTTCACTTTACCTTGTTCTGAGTACTTAAGGTGATCCCCTAGCCCTTGAAAACTTCGAAATCGGAATCCTCGCCCCTTTTTTAGGAGGGATTTAAAAATACTTGAGAAGACTTTTTTGTAAAGATTGGAGAAGGCATTTGAGAGCATTGTTTATCATAATAATAAGGAAATTGAAATCCATTGCACGGAACCAAGCGATATAGAGTCCAGGGACTATACGACACGGTGGCGGGGCGTTTACTAATGTAAAATGTACGTGCATTTTGATTCATGACGAAAAGAACAACGTAAAATTGCATTGTTTTGTTTTATTTCGTGAAATTCAGGCACAAATATTAAAATATTTTAGATTATTTTCTAACTGCCGGAGCGACAGCGCATTTTAATTTTTTTTCTCCGTTTGGTCGACATTTTCAGAAGATCATTTTTAAATTTTTTCGCTAACATAAAAAAAAATCATACCTTCGATTTTAACATGGAGACATAAAACTTATAAGAGTGTTATATAGTCAATGAATGAACCTGTATTGTACCGTTTATCTCATATTTGAAGGATTTATAAAAAATATATGAAAAATCATTAAGTTTATAACCGCGCGAATCCTGCGTGTTGTTACTTTGAAACTGCCGTGAGAGGTACATATTCGGGTCAACATAGAATATTTTCGATTTCTGTGTATTGTCTGTGGTATATTTGGTAATGAAAGGTGCATATCTATGGAAAAAAGACTTTACCGTAAACAGCTGATCAGAAATTCTATGTGAAAAAAATTAATAACATCGTTATAAAATTGGCTGCAACGTTCGAATATGCGACGTCTATGGTCATAATAGATAAAGCATTTCAATAGCTTCGTTTTAAGTCCAAAATTACAAACGTGGGAGCTACAAATATTTAAAAAAAAAATTGCCGAATCCAGGAGATTGCCATTTTTTTTACGAAAAGCAATCGGAGACATTTAAAATGGCGCCAATATATGTCAAAAATCGCTCCAGTGGTTAAGGCTCTGAAACCGGGCTCGAAAAGAAGAAGATGGAGAGATACGAAATTACGAATGTTTGAGGAGAGCGCTAACATTTACAGCGACAAAATCGCTGCGAAAATTGCGAAAATGTTTAATAAAACACGGCTCGTTTAAAATAGAGCAAAAATCTCGCGGGTATTGTCTTAAATAGCATTTAAAGAAATACTGTGAATTTTTTCATACATATAACTTGTAAAATAACTGAAACAAACGTGTTTATAATATTTTTGGAGCATACCTTGCGATTTTTTTCTATCGAGGGAATTTTATATAATTTGCCTTTCGGCGCGGGCAATGTCTAGATATTATATTCAAGAATAACATATATATTTTTTAAGAGCTTTAAAACTTACCGTGTTTAAAGAAGATATGTAAGAAATCAGTGGAAATTCGGGTTGTGGGCCCTTAAAAAAATAATTAATTCACATTCTATAACAAAACTTTATCCAAAAATTGATTCATTAGTACCAGGTTTTGCACATAAAAGTATTTTTTAAAGGCGCCAGATACTTTATTTTTTTTTCCAGACTTTCAAAAAGACTTATTAAAGGAAATGCTCAGTTATTTCCAAGACCAAGATGTCGTCACCTCATTTGGATAGGGTTCTAACTGACATTTTTTTCAAAATGACCTTTGAATGCCAAAGCATTTCTTTTGCTCATTTCTTTACCCAAAATAATAATCAGAACCATCTGTGTAGCATTTTCGTAGATATATGTATAACAAAGTTCTAACGTCGAGCATTTTCAATAATAGTTTATTTTACAAGATTCTAACATCACTTACATTGTCTATTTTGTTTGTATCTGACACTGATCTACATAAAATACTAGGTGCATTATGGTTTGTCACTTATTTGTATAGGGTTCTAACTACGCCATATCATTTTTAGGTTTCTAAGTTTCCATAGACGAATTTTCGTAATCTTTTTAACAATGTTAGTAAAAGTATTTTAATTTATCATATTTTAATGCAAGATATTTAAATGGGACGTGGTCTTAGCTTGAAATTGCATTAGGGAAATGTAATTAGAACCTTGTGCAATCAATTATTATGAGTTCGCTGGTTGCATAATATGGTTCTATTTACATGTTTAGGTATGTTCCAAAAGGGTAAGTATACGTGCTATATAAATACTTTCCTTTAAAAATGTATAAAAATACTTTACGCAAGATTCAACCTTAAAATCGGAAATTGCTAAATAGATACCTAATGAGAAATGGAGTTTGCAAACTTTGACACCTCATATATCAGAACAAGGTGAAGTGAAGTTAGAACCCTATACAAATGAAGTGACGAAGTGTTCTACTAACAGGATTAAATTGAAGCATCTGTAATATTTCTGGTGACAGGACAACTCAGAATGAAACCAACTCAAAACCTTCTTTGAAAAACTATTAAAAGTAATGAAAAAAATAATTGGCTAAATAGGTTACGTTAGGTTAGGGTTATGGGCTATTTTAAAATGATTTTTCATAGCTTTTAATGACTTTTTAAAGAGGTGTTGAATGGAGTTGGCATGGAACCAATATTTTTAAGCGATCAAATTTTCAAACCAAAAACACAATGTGTTTATGATTTTGTATGATTTTGCATTAATTATGTATGGTTTCAAAGGACAAAATTGATAAAAAAAAACTAAATTAAATAAGTTAGGTTATGATAAATTTTTTTATCACTATTGAAATGACACGTTGTTGAATTTGAGAAAGGAATAATATTATTGAAATTGCGAGTTACTGCCCTCTGTTGGGAAAGTAACGAAACTAAATAATAGGGAATCTCTTATAGCTTTAATCAGAATAAAATAGATTTCACTGACAGAAAGTTCGTCGTAGGTTTGGCGTACTTGGCAAACTGAAGGCAAACTGAAGCCCCCTGCATGTTTTTCAGTTTGTGAAGAATTTCTAGGCATTGCAGAAAAAACTTTAAGTAAATGTTTACTTTAAGTATGTTTTATAAACCAGAAATGTGATACCTGTCTTCCGTTCTACCAACCGATATTAAAGTCCACCTGTGTAAAACTAAGTTAAATAGGTTAGGTTGTGGTATATTCTTTTTTATCACTCTTAATGACCGTGTGTTGAAATGACACTTTATTGGGTTATCATTGAACCATTTGAGAAAGGAATAATATTATTGAAATTGCGAGTTACTGCCCTCTATTGTGAAAGTCACGAAACTAAATAATAGAGAATCTCGTAAAGCTTTAATCAGAATAAAGTCGCTCACAGAAAATTCGTTGTAGGTTTGGTACTTGGCAAACTTTTTCGTTACATGAAGAATTTCAAGGCATTGCAAAAAAATTGTAAGTAAGTGTTTACTGTACGTTTTATTAAACAGGAATGTGATACGTATCTTTCGTACTATCTACCGATATTAAAGTCCACATGTGAATATCACGGGAAAGCTTGATTTCTCGACACCTCAGATTCAATTTTGAAATTGACAGATAAATTTAAAAGAAATCTAAGTAAGCCTTAAAAAGAAGAGAACGTTTTTTTATGCGAATGCCGTACAAGAGACTCAACTGTTCCCAAACTTCTGGAGCCAGTGAGACTATGATATCCCCAATTGGGGTATGTTGTGAGGCTGAAGGTAGTGGAGAAGGGAAGGAGATGGGAAGACGAAGGTGGGGAAGTGTCTAGCTATTCATATCTTGTAAACACAGCTAAAGCATTTTTTTTTACATGAGCTCCTCACAGGAGGCCCCGAGGAAAATAATTTCCCTCAGGGCCTATGTCATCTTTGGAGATGCTGTGTGAAGGGTTTTTAAAGGAAAGGAAGGAGAGGAGAGTTCTGGGAAGGAAAAAGGGTTTAAGAGGTGGGTATGAATCTGAGGTTCAGTGTGTCCTGGTCATCTGCCTCCAAGACCTAGACAAACCTCACCCCATAAACCCGGCCACCCCTGCTAAATTACCAAACGTAGCGAACCACTTGGGGTGACCTACGGCAGAGGTGTTGGTTATCCAATAGGGTAAAGGGGGGCAAAGCGGAAGGGGCGGGCAAAGTGGAAAGTTCACATAAAACAAAAAATAGCGACTTCCCCCCCGTTGCGCTCACTTACTGCATGTCGCATGTCGCCCTTGTGCCCCTGATGAAATTTAGCACGGCTGCGGCGACCCAGCGCGGCGCACGTGTATGTTGAGTGATTTGTGCAGATTCCTTACGAAAACATTTAAACTTCAACGGTTGATTTTTCATTGAAAGGTGAGGATTTAGCTATATGCTTTTTATTATTGCATTGCATTTATTTATTTATTCTTAGTACATTTACATTGCAAAGGTATAATATATTGTCTTCCACACTAGGAGTTCACCTGTATTGTGGAGGACATTTTTCAGATGTAAATTATAAATTGTGAATAGTAAAACAAAAGAGTGTTAATAGCTAATATAAAAAAAAAGAGATACAATAAAAATCAAAATATAAAATCGACTTCAATTCGACAAAAATTATAAATTAAAAGTTATAAAGATTGTAGCCAGTTTCTTATGTTTTTTTTGTATTCAATAATATTAGTTGTTTTATATTGTGTAGGAAGAGAATTGTATAGTTTTATAGCCTGGTATCTGTAGTGTTTTTGTCCAAAGGATTTAAGTAATGTCCAACGTTATTTCAATAGGTCTGTTTTGAAACGATTTTTTGATACATATATATTTTTTTGTTCCTTTCACACCATAAAATATGGGCAAAGTGGAAAGTTGTATGTGAGGGCAAAATGGAAACCTTTCCACTTTGCCCGCGCTCGTGAGATGTCCAGTTTTATTCTAACATAACAAAAATCCCTACAAAAATTAATTGGAAGAAAAAGTAGCCAAAAAAATTAAAATTATTATGGAAAGAGAGCAGAAAGTAAAAAATACAAAAGAAAATAAAAATTGAGAAAATGGAACAGAATGAGAAAAATTCAAAAAAACAAAAAATCTGCAAGAAACATGATAAACTATTTTCTCGAAGAGAAACAGTTAAAGAGAAAATTAATTTTCAACCTCAGCCTGGTACATCAAAACAGCAACATTTTAAACTTTGCATGTTTTGTAATGAAATTTACATTGATTTTCCAACTGAAGAATGGATTCAATGTAATGTCTATCAAGAATGGGCACATGAACTGTGTGTCGATATTGACCATGATGGAAAATTTATCTGCTTTAATTGCCAATCCCATTAGAGGAATCATGCTACCGTATTCTGTATTTTATGTTCTATATTACATGTTTCCACTTTACCCTTTCCCCGTTTCCACTTTGCCCAGCAATGCAAAGTTAAGTTTTCTAACTGGGTCTCCATTACCAAAACTGTTCTCTTTTAGTATTATTTTTTTTCAATTAGCAAAAATATGTAAGTTTCTTGTTTTAATAAACTTTTAATAACAAAAAAAAAATACATTTCTTAATTAATCTGTACACTGAAGTTAAGTTTTCCACTTTGCCCCTCCTTCCTCTAAAGGTACCCAGGGCGGCGGTACCCATTTCCGCCTCCCAAATTTCAAGCAACGTTTCAATTCTGAATGGTGGTCTTACACCAGGGCGATACTGAGAGTATCTTTCACTCTGGAACGTGTCGCAAATATATTATGTATTATTTTATATGTTTAAATTGTGGGATAAATATAATATACAGATAAATATTGGGAGATAAATGTATTTATGTTTAGGGAGCGCGATAATCTTCATTAATTTATTTGATACAATATTTTTTATATTTCATAGTAAAATTCAGTAATGTTGGCCTCACTGGGTGGCTTACCCGTGCTCAGGGCTGGGCAGTATTTGAATTACTTGTAATTGAAATACGTATTTGAAATACAAATACGTATTTTGTATTTGTATTTCAATTACTTCCTAAAAATGTATTTTGTAATTGGTATTTCAATTACCTGCTGCTGAGGTATTTTGTCATTTGTATTTCAAATACTTATGGCTTCAAAATACATTTTAAAATACATTTAGCGATCTTAATAATGATAATGAAAAATAAACTGACATTGATAATAAATAGACTAAAAACACTAGTCTCCTGTACCTACTATTGTCCTGTGCTACTAATGTGCACTCTTACTAATGATTATTTGTAGTTTTCTTATCATTGCTTTAAAATGTACTGTACATTTTTTTTATATCATGCTAGTTATTATTATTGTCTTGTGCTATAATAGCACCGTTATTGTACATTTTGTATCAAATTATATTAAACTTCTCATTGCTTTGCATTGTAGATTTTTGTATCATAGTATTAGATCAAGCACTATAGGAATAATTTGACTGAATTATAGATTATTTTAAATTTAATTACTGTAGAGCGCACTTGAAGTGAAATAACACAAAACTGCGGTATACAAAGGTCATCTATTTATATAAAAATGAATCCTTGATTCCCTTGGTCACGCCATAACTTCAGAACTACTTTACCTATTTCATTCCTTTTTTTCAAAGTTTTCTAATAATTCGTAGAACTGTCTTACGGAAAGAAAAAATAACATGCAGGGACATGCAGGGATAAACAATTTATTTATTTGAATATGTTATTGCAACGCATGCCAGGAACTAGCTAATGTTATTATTATAATTATTATTATTATCTAACACCCAAGTCCTGTGTCACAAAACTTTACAAGTGGAGCGGAGACGAGATGTGTCTTCTGAGCAATATGATTGGTCAATTTTTGCACATCTGTGTTTCACTCTGCCCAACTTTTCTTCTATTGAAACGCACCCTTAGATAAGGGCACTGACGACAATTTATTGCAACCAAAGGTTCTACCAAAACTAAATGTATTTTGTATTTTGTAATTTGTATTTTGTATTTGAAATTAAAAAATGGTTAAAATACTGTATTTTGTATTTTGTATTTCAAATACACGAATAGAAAGTATTTTGTATTTCGTATTTTAAATACACGCGAAAAAGTATTTTGTAATTTGTATTTCAATTACAGCAAAGCATGTATTTTGCCCAGCCCTTCCCGTGCTGAGACTGCTGATGCCCCCCATCTGTGCAAAGTATAAAGCAAAGTCTCTCCCGCTATCTGTACGCTTAGATCTTTTAAACTAAGCAACGGATTTTCATGCGGTTTTCGCCAATAGTTAGAGTGGTTCATGAGGAAGGTTTAAGTATATAATTTGTAAAGGTTTTGTGTAAATTGATTGAAATATATAATATATATATAAAAGGAGCGTGCTGGAAAATGGGTGGTGTATATTTGATATGTATGCAAATTAACAGTTGGCGTTAGTTATAAAGATTGGGTAATGGCATTATCATTAGATGGCGTTGTGTTTCGTAAGCCACAGCAACGTGCGGACGGGTCTGCTAGTATTAAATAAATTTAATTTTAATTAAGCGAGATTTGTGAAAACATTTAAATTATGCTTGATTTATGCTTGCCATTCAAGATAGAGTCATTAATACTAAAAATTATAGGAAGCATATAATCAAAGATATAAATCAAATTCATGATTTATGTAGAAAATGTTTGGCTTTTCCGAAAACTATAGAACAAATTATATCGGGATGTTCTATATTAGCGCCGTCCGAGTATACATTTAGGCACAATCAGGTTTTAAAAATAATTCACCAAAGTTTGGTAATTAAACATAACTTGATTGATTGCCGTAATGTAGTACCTTATTATGAATATGAACCAAATTCATTTATAGAAAATGAATTTTATAAAATATATTATGATAAAACTATACTAACAGACAGAACAATTAGTCATAATAGACCTGATATAGTTTTACATGACAAAATTAAAAAAAATAACTTATATCATTGATGTAGCTATTCCAAATTCCTGTAATATTCAAAAAACTGTTTCTGAAAAAATAAGAAAATACACAGATTTAGGAAATGAGATTAAAAGAATTTGGCATTCTCGGACTATAAAAATATTACGATTTGTTATTTCGGCCACTGGCATAATACCTAGGAATCTGATTCAAAATTTAAGCATATTAGATTTGTCAAAGAATTTGTATATAAAAATGCAAAAATCAGTATTTTTAAATACATGTAGGATTACAAAAGATTTTTTAAATATTTATATTGAGGGATCAGTAGGATTTATAGGTTCAATTAGAAATGCCACAAAGCCGAACCCTCTGATATGAAAATATCTGGAGTCGGTGAATTATATTCCCATTTGGTCTCTAGTAGGTTGACATGTTGTTCTTGTATTGTTTTGTATTTATAATACTTATATAGTGCAATTGCATAGCGTGGGTTGACTAGATGATCATTTGGGGAAGTGTGTGAAAGGGTTTAGTTTTTCCTTCTTTTTTTCCTTTTTTTTTTTTTTTTGGGGAAAATTTAACCCGGACATTTAAATCTGGTGCGTATTAAATAAAATATTCGTTGAAAATAGATTAAAAATCTTTCGACAAATGCCCAACGTTGCACTTGTAGATAAACCTTGAACTTTTTCATTTCTATAACATAACAAAATTAGAAGGTTTAAACCCTACCTCATCGGCTTCAGTATTGCTCAGGAAAAAAATTAGTAAGTAGTATTGGTCGATCGTGTTAGTGGAAAATTATTAACGATATTATTTGCACCATCTCTTTTATTAATAACTAGCGAGTTGCCAATACCACTAATAAAGAAATTGTTTCTCCCTGCGTGTCCTCTCCCATTCGTCCCGTCCCCCTTCCTCTCCCATGTCCTCTTCCCCTCACGCGTTCCCCCTCCACCTTCCCCGCCGTCCCTCTCCCCCCTCCCGCGATCCCCTCCCCACTCCAGCGTGCAATATGTTTAGTTGCGTGCCACCTGTCGCAATTTTTTTATGCATTTTTTCATTTTTCATACATAAGAAACATTCATTTTTGTATAAGATAAGAATAATCAATCACATGAATCGGTATTGACATAGGTACATTTACTTCTTTAGAGCCATCCTCAACATAAACGACATTAAGAAAGTGTACTACGCTTTATGTCAATCACAAATAGAGTACGGGATAACTGGATGGGGATCTGCCTTGAGCACTCACATGGACCGGCTCAATATAGCCCAAAAAGGAGTACTAAAGACAATTTTCAAAATTACCGGTTAGAACTCCGACAGAAGAATTGTTTCAAAGCATTCAAGTCTACAACATACAAAAACTTTATGCAAATTTTTTTTTATTTAAAATTAAAAAAAAACATATCAGAATACTCCACTGTCCAACATAGATACACAACCAGGGTAATAAACCAAAATATTCTAGCTACAGCCAGTTGGAAAACATCTTTTGGACAAAGAAATATGAAATTCAATGCGACAAAACTACACAACGCTCTACCAACTCAAACAAAAAAAACAACAGAAATAAATAAATTTAAAACAAAAGGAAAAATATGTTTGAGAGAACAAAGTGAAAATGAACTATCAAACATACTGAAGACCATGTAAAGACAACTGGATACTAAACACAAATGCGGAAAAACTACAGGCCGCCTCAGAACAGGAAACCCTAGTGAGGAGGACTGTGAAAAAAAAATAGTAATGTACTTTATAATACCTTAATATAATATAATTTATAAATACATTATGTACAAATTTTGCTATAGATACTAATAAAAAAAAAAAATAAAAAAAAATCTTAGTATATAAAACAAAGTCGGGTTAGTTATACTATTTATAACTTGAGAACGGCTGGACCGATTTTTATGATCTTTGATTTGTTGGATTTGTCTCCGCCCTAAATAGCAGAATACCTATTAAAACATCGGAAAATTCATGAAATAAAATATGAAGTGAATTCTTTTCCTCATTTTGCATGGAACGAGTTCTCATCTTTTGAAAGAGCTGCAGAAATATTGTGATAAGAATAATATTGAGTAGTGAGTGAATTCCAAAAACATGCAATGCTGCCCCTCTTTCTTACGCACTAAATGTCAACAGTCGAAAATGGGACAAACGGTGAAAGTATGTCTGCCCCCCCCAAAGTAAAAAAACAATCTCCCTCACACGTACAAAGAAAATGAAACGCAATTCCTGTTAGTAAGTGGAAAAGTAAGAAAATCACAAAAAATATAAGAGTGAGAAAATCACAACGCCATCTCTGATACTGACAAAAACAAAACACGGATAGTTGCTTATCGATAATTGCTTCATTGTCGTATTTTTAACTTTATAAAAAATATGAATTTAATTCAGCTAAAAAGTTAACACAACAGTTACTGATTCTTAGGAAGCACGAAGTTCGCCGGGTCAGCTAGTTTGAAATAAATATAATTTTTGATTAGATTCACAGTATTCGATTTTCGTTTATACCGTACTTTGATTAAAGTCATTAATATATAGAGTTTATTCTAAAATTGAATTTTGAACAATCAACGGGTTTGCAAAATGTCATTCTAATATTGTGACATTTTTGACAGTTTCGTAAGAGTCTTTGTGATGATTAAAAAAACTTTTCGGATGCATTGTCATGTGGTTCAGAAACCTTTGCTGGCTTGAAAAGAATGTGTTTTGAAAGTTTCAAACATTTCCTATGCTTAATATATCAATGCATAGCCACTTACTTACAATAGAAACACATTTTGATTTTTATTTCAATTTATTTATTTATTTATTTACGCCCTTTTTCGGGGTTTTTACAATTGTGGTAAATACAGATCTCAAAAAACTTTCTAATAAATTTTCCAACCCCTTCCCCGCCCTTTCTCTCTTGCCCCCCTCCCCGGAATGTACTGCCTCCTTAAGGTCGAACCCCCCTCTATGTGGTTGCTATAGCTAATCTCTTGCTCTAAATTATGTTAAAATATAAACATGGCGCTGATCGTCGAGCTGTGATGAGGTCTGACGTCAAATAGG
Source organism: Limnephilus marmoratus (assembly GCA_917880885.1). Classification (NCBI taxonomy): domain Eukaryota; kingdom Metazoa; phylum Arthropoda; class Insecta; order Trichoptera; family Limnephilidae; genus Limnephilus; species Limnephilus marmoratus. The sequence goes on from OU862930.1 coordinate 2,539,299, forward strand.
ATGTCTGATGTGATGAGGTCTGACGTCAAATAGGATGTCTGATGTGATGAGGTCTGACGACAAATATGACGTCTGATGTCAAGAGGTCTGACGACAAATATGACGTCTGATGGGATGGTGTCGGAAATATAATGTGACCTCTGATGGGATAAAGTCTGACGTCAAATTTGAAGTCTGATGTGATGAGGTCTGACTTCAAATATGACGTCTGATTAATGAGGTCTGACGTTAAATTTAACGTCTGATGTGATGAGGTCTGACAACAAATATGACGTCTGATGTGATGAGGTCTGACGTCAAATATGACGTCTGATGTGATGAGGTCTAACGTCAAATATGACGTCTGATGTGATGAGGTCAGACGTTAAATTTGACGTCTAATGTGATGAGGTCTGAGCTCAAATATGACTATCAGTCAAACAACAAATCCAAATATTCAGGTTCATCACATAAAAAAGACACAGAAATGAATACCCCAGACCATAAAACACAGTTCCAAGCAAATAGACTTATTAAAAACACCTAAGTACAGTTTGGAAATTAAGTGTAGAAAATAAATGATGGCGCTGCGATCGTTTTTTAGGTTTTAAATGACAGCACCAAGATGGCTCATAAGACAATGAATATATGTTTAAAAAAACACTTCGGTCAAAATGCATATTTGATAACGTATTTGTATTTTCAAAAATTTTGCACAAAAAACTATAACTTAATAGAAGTAAATAATTGAAGTAAAATTTTAATTTAATGCAAGTAAAATAAAACAAAACAAATTTTAATTGGGCGTTTATTTCGTTATAAGGTAAAAATAAAAATAATATTAAAACGACATTATAGGATGGGGCGATACATAATATATAAATCAAACACAAACAATTTACATATCTCAAAAACTAATAATAAAAACAATTTAAAAAAAAACCCTACTCATATTCGTCAGAAATTTTATTCCAACAATTTAAGGTCAGAAAATTAAGTGCATTATACTTTTATCATGCAACATTACAAAGTTATAAAGATAATATGCAAAATAAAGTGGCAAAGTTTATAAACAAAGCCGATGAAATGCAAATTGTTTCGTAAATATTCCCGGCTACCATCAAATCCGATGTCTTTTTTGAGTACGGTTAGTAAAGTTCTTAAAGTTGGGACTTCTTTACGTACTATGTCAAAAAAAAATTTTTTTGACAAATGGCACAAATATCAAAATCATCTAACTCTTTTTTAGGGCGCCCCATTTTCCGTTTTCCCGGTATTTCAAATTTTCCATCTGATTTTTCCCCTTCCTTGACGATTCGCCTTACCGTTGATTGAGATTTACCTGTGTGTGAAAAACATCATAAAAATTATTATTATAGAAGGTATTTAAAAAAAACACAGTAGATAATATTCATTAAGAAAGAGAGAGAAAATTAAGAAAAAAGTTACTTTTCCATGAATTTAAAGAAGTTGCATATTATTACTTTTTTTTTTAATTGAGTTATTCCCTTTTTCTTGTGGCTTCACATGAACTGTCAAATAAGAGAGTCAAATTCGAATTTTTAAACATAACCTCAAATCAGATTGTAATGGTTATAATCGCTCAAAAATTGGCATAAATCTTCTAATACTAATGAAATTTATTAAACAAACTATACTACTTACCAGTCATTTCATACAGTTCGTTTGTAGACATCTTCTAAATAATACAGAAGCTTCTTCGCGTGATGTTCGGCTAGGCAGCGTTGAAAAACGCAGAATATAACCCCTCTTGTATCACTATGTAATGGTTTATTCATTTTAATTAAATTCAGGCAAACAATGAATAAAAATATTATCAAATCAGCGATCTTCTACTCAGTTTTAAGACAATAAATCAACCATAACACGCGATAACATGAGAGCCATAGGAAACGTCAGAGTAATTCGGTGTTGCCATAGTAATGAAAACATTTAGTTCCAATTTATTTAATTTCTACACTTAATTGCCAAACTATAAGTGTAATTCTACGTTTGGTTAAAAAGCTCTGAATTATAGCAGTAATTTTTTTTATTTATTGATTAACGACCTTTTTCGGGTCTTTATTATTGTACATAACTGAAGTATTTATTGTACATAACTGAACTGCCTCAGTAACAATATTTTATATCTGTTTAAAGATAAATTGAAGATGTCCACATTGCCCACTGACTTGGTATAATTGTTTCCTTCCGTTAGTATTCTGGGCAAAGGGGAAAACATATGGTAGTTAGTCCCAGAATTTCTGTACTGAAATAAATCCAGACTTCTAGTATTGCGTAGTGGCATCCGGAAGCTTATCAATTCAAGCAATACCGGACTATTAACTAAATTATTTATAATTTTTTATAGAAATGCGAAGTCAGTGAAAATTCTTGCGTGGGACCATAAAATTGTGAATAATCGTGTATTACAGTAATTTAGTCAACCAAATCAAGTTATACGCCAGGCCCAAATCTACAAGAACCCTAACACTTTTTTGGACCGAAATTTTTACCAATTAAACTGGATATTTTAATCCTTTGTCTTGAATGTCTCGATCATACAAAGATCTTGTTAAAATACACACTTTCATAGATATTTTGTAAATAATATAACATGTTTAAAAAAATATCTCCATAATTTGTCAACTTAAAAAAAAAGTTTTATTACTTTGCAGTAAATACTTCATAAATATTGTATACTTATTAATATAATAATTATAATAATAATAATTGGATAATTTTTAGAGCGCCGTTTTTTTGTGAAAAATTACCCCAAGGGCGCTTGTATTTCTATTTTGTATTTAAGTTTTCAGGTTATGTATAAATAATACTTGCATTGTTTTTCATGAGTTTGCTTATGTTAAAATGCATATGTGATTACTGCAGACACATTAATCTAGGGATATTTATATTCGTATTTTAATTTATTATATACCAGCAGACCCGGTTTATTCATAACCAGCAGACCCGGCCACACGTTGCTGTGGCTAACGAAACACAACGCCATTACCCAATCTTTATAAAATCCACCCACCCGCTTGCCAGCTGCCCGCTGCCCGCTGCCTGAATTGAATATTTGAATTATCGGCTTTTCTCTACTATAATAAGCATGTATTATATATATAAACTAATTAACTCGCCACTAATTATACAATGCTTGCAATGCAACACTGAATATTTGAAAAGGGAAAATCAAATACCTACTTACTCTAGGACCTAGAACATCTATTTTCAAATTTCTTCCGTTCAACGAATTTCAAAAGTGACTATAGTACGGCCCGCCAGCCGTTTAAAATCGCACAAAAATATGTTTTCTTTGACTTTCTCGGCTTTTCTCTAATATAATTTACATGTATTATACATATAAACATTCCTTTTCAATCACTCTATCTATTGGTGCTGCACCGTATGAAAATCCGTTGCGTAGTTTAAAAGATTAACGCGCACATACATTTTAAGCGACTTCATTTTATACTATGTAATGATGATGATATAACCCACAAAAATGTTTTATATATATCCTGCTTGTGTCTCAAATAAATAAATGACTCTAACTAATATTTAGTAATGAAACCAATACAGAATAACTGCTGAGCGAGTTCACCCCTCAGACCTCCAATCACATAGGTAAATAGCAGATCTGTTCTCCTGATTGATGGCGGGGAATATGTGTTGTGGTAGAATAGGTGTGCGGTCACTTAATTAATTACGGCCGCTCGTTAATCATTGTTTTTATTCCCAATCTTTCCTTTCCTCTATCCTTGAGCGTATTAGATACCTGGGTTGCCAGTTACTACATCCTAGAAAAGATCATTTTCCTTCATTTTTCATTTTCATGGCAAAGTATCTACGTACCTACTATTTTTTTACATTAACTCCACACAGGAGGCCCTGAGGAAAATAATTTCCCTCAGGTCCTATGTCATATTTGAAGATGCTGTGTGGAGGGTCTTTTTGAGGAAAGGAACGAGTGAACATGGGTCTTGAAGAGACTGGCAAATCATTCCACAGCCGAGCTGTTGAACTCAAGAACGAGTCGTAGAATTGACCCGTTCTCATGTGACTCATGCCGACCGTGTACAAATGTTGGGCGCGTGTTTGACGTATTTATATGGCTATGCACCGGTGCCGAGGGGATCAATGACGCTAGTTCCTCGGAGCATCTTCCATTGTAATACCGGTAGAACAAGGACAGCATTCCCACCTGACGCCTATGTTCTAAAGATTGCAGTCCGTCTGTTAAGATGGGAGAATCTATCAAACGGACCGCCCATTTCTGCACAGAGTCAAGGGTTTTTTTAGGTATTTTGGAGCTCCAGACCAGAGGCGGCTGCCAAATTCAACCATGGGGCGCACTTGCGGTTTGTACAGGGTTAACAGTTGTGTACTATCTGCAGTAGGTATCTGCGGGCCTGTACAGTACGCCCAGTTTCTGAGAGGCTAACAGCCGGTCCGCAACGTAAGCAGGTATAAGCGTTAGAAATAGGACAGCAGTCAAGTACAATAAGCGTGTTTATACGTCAGCGCGTGTGTTTCCATAGAAATCGTTCTAACTCCGTTATTAATTTAATTACATCCCTAAACCAAAAAGTAAAAGGTCGATAGTAGATCAAGCTCTACATCACTATCAAGTTGTCTATAGAAATACATAACAGGAATCAGCTGTCAGTCGCGTAGTTGACAAAAATATTTACCCGCCCAAATTTAGTACCGGCGGCCCGACCGCGCTCGATATTTTTAATTTTTATTAAATATTTTTATATGAAATGGTAAAAAAGTGAAGTGACAAAAGTGTTTATTACACATATATACAATGGAATAAGTATTGTTGTTTACATAATCTGTGATTTTAGTACCGTTTTCACATAAAAACATCACGTGAGTCATTTTATTTATTATTTTAATGTTTGCGTTCTAAATTTTAATATTTACAAATGATAATAATAATAATAATCTTTATTCCAGGATGTGGGGAGGATAGTACAATCCCACACGTCCCATATAGTTATACATATTTATATATTTACACAGTAAAGAAATAAGAACACAAATAGAAAAAAAAATAATAGTAATAAAAATTAATAATAACAAAAATAAATAATCAATTATTATGCAGGGCGTGATCTTGAGTGCGCTCGGGCCCATCGCTCACTCAGGAGTGGAGCTTGGTACTGGAAGGCTGCGGTCACCAACGTGTTGTCGGAGGCCATTAGCCGCATCCTGGCTCCAGTGACCCGGTGTCTCATCAGACTGGCGAATCCATGGAGTCCTAATTCTGTGAACATTGTTGAAGCGCTGCTATACCTTCTGAATCCAAATATGATTCTGCACGCATCATTATATTGGATCCGGATACGTTCCATTGAGCTTACTCGGTATTGACACCATGTTTCACATGTATACAGGCTAGTGCAGAATGCATTAAATAATGTTTTTTTAACATTATTGCTGCATCGGAAGAATCTTCGGGCAATCATATTTGACAAAACACTGATACTTCTCCTCTGTCGTTCAATATCACCATCATCCAAGAGGTCTTCAGTGATGATGTGCCCCACATTATCACTGAATGATAATGTGGGGCATACATTTGTGGATGTGCTTATGGTTTCCTCGTTAAGTTGTACGGGGAGCATCTTCTCGGGATTTTTTCCATGGTGGAATGCAATTAGCTCCGTTTTCTTGGGGTTGTACATCATGTTGTGATTATTTGCGTATTCCTCACAGATTTTTAGTAATATTCTCAACCCCTTGATCGACGGAGCTAGGAGAATCATGTCGTCCGCATAGCTAATGTGATTTGGAAACAGATTATTGATACGACAGCCCGCTCTGGTGTCCAGGCGATTTGATAATTCGTCCATGTATACATTAAACAGGATTGGGGACATACACCCTCCTTGCCTTACTCCTGATCGCAAGTATATCGGTTGGGAGTATGTACTTGCCCACCGTACAACGTTTTCCTGCTGGGAGTGCCATCGGGATAGTGTGTTGATATACATGGTAGGTATATTTCTAGCTTTCAATTTCTCCCATAAGGTTTTATGACACACCCTGTCGAACGCTTTACTTAGATCTAAGAAACATCCGTAAACAGTAGTTTTTCGTTTTCTGTAAAATTCTATTATTTGCTTTGCGGAGTATATTGCCATATTAGTGGATAATCTATACTTAAAACCTATCTGGTTATCTTTAGAAGTGAGTTTACCTTCTATTTAATTTAGAATTACCCTTTCAAATAGTCTTGCAATTATAGTTGCTAAGGATATTGGCCGGTAATTGCTGGAGTTGGTCATGTCAGGCTGTCCCGATTTCAGGATCGGGGTTATAATTGTTTTCGTCATTGTACTCGGTTGATGTTGTGTTTGAGAATTGCGTTGAACAGAATGTTTAATAGTTTAGGTGTGTATCTACCTCCGTACCTTATATGTTCAATGCTTAAACTATCATATTCCGGAGATTTACCGGCCTTAGTAGCTTTGATGGCCTTCATTATATTGTTTTCTGACAGGTAGACATTTTGTCCATCATGTTCCATAATATCGGGAGAAGTCGGTGCTTCATTTCCGGAAATATCTGCAAAGGTTCTTCTAAATGTTCTGGCGATTTCCTCTGTATTTGTGGACCCGTCAATTTGGCTGGCGATTCGAGTGTTTGGTTTGATCAGGTTGTTGCTTTTTTTTCAGAATTGAGCGAACTGTTTTTTGTCAAGCGATTTTACGATATCGTCCATCTTTGTTTGTTCGGCAGAGCTTTGGCAGTGTTTGAGGGCTCTTTTGAACTCCTTCCTTTTCCGTTTTCTTTCGTCCGCAATGGGGCCATGCGATGGTCTCCCATTTTGAATCCACATCATCAATGCCGATCATTTTTCGTACTGTTCCTTGACTTTTTGGTTCCACCCGGCAATGTGGCAATATGTTTTTGGTTCGCTTTGATTGCTCTCCCGATAAAATACAATATTGGCAGCAATTCTTAGGGCTTCCACGACATCTGTGTACATATTGTCTATGTTTTGTATATGATCACATTTGTCACATTTATTTGTAATATATACTATTCGGCTACGTTCAGAAATGTTTCATTTATAGAGCTTTAGTTGTGAAGCGGTAATAACAAAAAGTTTTCGTAAAATGTCATTTCGTTAAAGACAGTTAAAATGCCCATATGGCGATTTCCTGAGAGGTTAACTCTGGTTTCGATGGAACCCCCGTACCTAAGCTGGTCACTTAGAGTTACACCAAGCATATCGATGGAGGTCCTGTTCGGAAGATTGCTTCCGTTGAAGAAGACTAGATTATCAGTACTCATTTACTTAGTGTGCGCTTTTAAAATTATTATAACATTTCAAGTTTACGGTACCGTGACGGCAAAAAAGGCAATAAACATTCGTTCCTTATCGCTATAATGCTGCATCTCTTTCTTACGATTATATACAATGTGCATTGGAGGGAACCCCATCACTTTCCCAACGGCGTTATAAGGAAACATATGATTTCCTCCTTCACCGCACACGTCAAGACTCTACTTTTTTTGAATGAAGCTACATTTATTTAAACGACTCTAGACCCTCCAATGTCCATGCATACGGGTTAGTAAGCAGTGTGCAAGTACTTACATTAACATTATACAAAATATAAATAGAAATAGCAGTCCGTTTTTTTTTTTTTACAGTAAATACCGCACAAGAATCTCAACTGCTCCCGTCTGGAGCCAGTGAGACTATGGCATCCCCAATCGGGGTATGCTGTGAGGCTGAAGGTAGTGGGGAGGGGGAAGGAGGTAGGGAAGAGGAAGGTTTGGAAGTACCTGGCTATTCAGATCTGGTCACTAAACACGGCTAAAGCCATTTTCAAGCAACGTTTCAATTCTGAACGGTGGTCTTACACCAGGGCGATACGGATAGTATCTTCCACTCTGGAACATGCCGCAAATATACTATATATTATTTTAAATTAATTAATTGTGAAATAACATAAATTAATCAAATAAAATTTATTTGCGCATGCCGGGTTCGAACCAGCGACCTCCGGATTGTGAGTCAAGTGTCTTAGCCACTGGACTACGGAGGTCGTCAAATAAGTCCGTTGAATAATTCTTCTGAAATAGGTAACATCAAAAAGAGATAATAGTGTTAGTAAAAGAAAAAGAAAAATAACGGCAATAGTCGAAGAAACCTTCTGAAAATACAATAATTAATAAGGAAAAAATAGTTATATGATTATGTTATAATATAAGTAATTACTAATTACAATAATAGCAGAAAGAAAATAAATTATTAAAATAATAATAATTAATAAATTATTACTTGTATACAATACCTATTACCTATGTGGAAACCTGTAAATGGTTAAATTATTGTGACTCAATTACTATATGCTGTTATTGTAGACTGTTGGTATCCCAAATAAATAAATAAAATAAATAAAATAAATAAAATAAATAAAATAAATAAAATAAATAAAATAAATAAAATAAATAAAATAAATAAAATAAATAAAATAAATAAAATAAATAAAATAAATAAAATAAATAAAATAAATAAAATAAATAAAATAAATAAAATAAATAAAATAAATAAAATAAATAAAATAAATAAAATAAATAAAATAAATAAAATAAATAAAATAAATAAAATAAATAAAATAAATAAAATAAATAAAATAAATAAAATAAATAAAATAAATAAAATAAATAAAATAAATAAAATAAATAAAATAAATAAAATAAATAAAATAAATAAAATAAATAAAATAAATAAAATAAATAAAATAAATAAAATAAATAAAATAAATAAAATAAATAAAATAAATAAAATAAAATAAATAAAATAAATAAAATAAATAAAATAAAATAAATATATAAAATAAATAAAATAAATAAAATAAATAAAATAAATAAAATAAATAAAATAAATAAAATAAATAAAATAAATAAAATAAATAAAATAAATAAGATAAATAAAATAAACAAAATAAATAGAATAAATAAAATAAATAAAATAAATAAAATAAATAAAATAAATAAAATAAAATAATTACCCATTTCTCCCAAGTACATTTCTTCGAGGCAAAATCGGGAAGCCGGCTAAAGGGTGCGGACTTCGAGCATCGTCTGCGTTTGGGCCGATAGCTATACGCATTCTCATTGAGATTGCCCGGTGGTCTATGGAATACTTTCCCTGGCTTTTCTTTTTACATACATATACAATACGCAGTCGGTTTAGAGAAAATATGGAGTACATAATTACACAAAATACAACTAAATGATCCCGAAGGGATGTGTAGAGATGATGTACCGCCGAATAACAAAAGTATAAAACATTTTTTCATTCAAACGAATTAAGGAAAGATTTGTTTCTCTATAAACTGTGTACACCAGCGCATAAGGTTTTTATTCTCACGGCTCTATGGACGTTACCCTTGGCATTACCCATAGATTTATATATTAGGCATGACCAATTACCACTCCCTAGAGACACGGTATTGCTTTGCTTAAATATTTTTTTAACTAATCAACGGTCACTTACATGGGCGTAGCCAGGGTGAGGGGGGGTTTGGGGGTTCAAACCCCTCCCCCGAAAAGTTAAAATATCAACATCAATAATATTAAAATAAGGAGAGTTAAGAGAATGTTATTTGTAACATTGACATCTCAAAATGATATTATGATATTATGTATCTAAAAAGATAAATGGGGACCTCTGAAAGAAATAAAATAATTAAACTTATAAGTGACTCACTTATGTAATTATGAGATACTGGCCCAATTATTTTTTTTTGTACCAGAGTCTCACTCTCGAGGACGTCATCACAACCTCCTATATAGTAGAGCAAGCCGCACTAATTTATTTATGATTATGAACTCACCTGTGGGGAGAGTTACGTGCTTTTTGAATGCGGAAGATAAAAAAATAGATTTATTTTTTATGTACTATAGCGCATTTGTAAGATTTTTGGCATTGCATATACACTGCATAAATGGTACAATTATAACGTCTGAGGCTATATTGCCTGTACTTGTTATAAATAAATGTACAAATCTATATATATATAAAAATTTAGGTTCCGTATGTTTGCGTTCGCTAATCTCGGAAAGTAATCGATGGATTGACTCAAATTTTTTACAGAACATTGCATTTTATCAGAAGAGCGTTTATACATACTTTTTATTTGGAAGTTTCAAAGGAAAAGGAAAATTTTGTGCGTTTTAAATTGACTCATAATTTGTCATAGTAAAAAACGGAATGACAGTTCTAGACAGTGTTGCCATTTTATTAATTTTATTAAAAATTACAAAAATATGATACCTACAATAGGAATTAAAAGAATTTAATCGGATTTAAAAGTAGAATTATATCTAACAAATTATATTACTATTTTCACTCATTTGTTTTCCCTGTGCGTTTTAAATTTACTCATAATTGTACTGAATGTCAGTTCGTAACTTTGCAAAACCTAAAAAAATTGTATTAACAAATCGAATTATATATGATAAATTTTCAAAGGGTCAAAAAAGTGTAACTGTGACCAGTTGATTGATGTGTAAGTTTTTTCAAAGTTGATCACCATTCGTGGGATGCCTCGCTCACGTTCAAACATAGGCTATCGTACTCGACACGCAAACGCAAATCGTCAGAGAAGATCAAACCGCACTGATCAAGAACGTTTAAACGATAATGAACATGTTCGAGTTAGAATTATTCAGAGGCGAGCAGAAGAACCGGCGAATCTTCGGGAAGAAAGACTTAAAAGCTTACGAGTAGAAGCGCGAAGAACACGAGCACCACATTCATCTCAACAACGTCAAGAAGAAATAGATCAATGCCGAAGACGAATGCAAGTGCAACTTTTGAATAACCATGCTTCGTACTATCGAATTGCTTTTTCATACGAACCAGATATTCAATACAATACCTCATGTAAATTTGTTCAAATCGGTAAAATGGATAAAGTTTGATCACACTGCAAAGCGATGAAATTTAAAGGAGAAACTCAAGGAATGTGTTGTGCGAGCGGCAAAGTGAAGCTACCTGAAATTGGTCAGCCAATAGCACCACTGATAAATTTGTTGCAAGGAATTACTGATGATTCAAAAAATTTCCTCAAAAATATTAGAAAACACAATTCATGTTTTCAGATGACTTCATTTGGCGCTAACGTTATAACAGAAAATTTTATGCCGACGTTTAAAATTCAGGGACAAATTTACCATAAAGCTGGCTCTTTGCTTCCTTTTCACAGCAATCAACATAAATTTCTACAAATATATTTCATGGGAGATCAAAATGATCAGTTGCATGCACGCTGTCAAATTTCTAATAAAGTCAAAAGAAATATTGTTGAGTAGTTGAAAAAATGTTACATGATAAAAATAATTTAATTAGAATGTTCAAAAATGCAATTGATCTCATGCCATCAGACAGCCATAAAATTATCATTAGTGCTGATCAAACAACAGAAAGTTAGTATAGTCCATAGTCACAGCTCACAGCAGATATTGAATTAAGCATTGTGTCTTCTTGGAAAATGCACAGTTGCTAGACAATTTTTGTTAACTCCTCTGATAATTAAAATCAGACCAAGCCACAGCGAAGCGTGGTCGGGTTCAGCTAGTTATATATAAATAAATAAGTACAAAAAATTGGCACTGTATATAAATTCGTTTTGTATTCATACCAAGTTGTTATTAAGGGTATTTTTGAAGTCGATTTTGCATTCGAAATTATTAAATAATGCACAAAAAATCATAATTTTTCAGTAAATATCATTTTTTTTCGGGGATCAATTGTCGGGAGATAAACTTTATGGTAGGGTATGGCTTTCTTACACATTTTAAATAATGGTGAGAGGCAGAAAATACATGTGACTGTTTCCTCCAAAGTACTCCTTTTTTGCGACTGGAATTGCTTTTCATTTACTTTATACGCGTGAAGGAGATGTATGATAATGAATGTGTGTTTCCTTTTAGGGAGTGCAGACATACGTTCACCGCTTGTCTAATTTTCGACTGTTGTTATTTAGTGTGTCAGAAAAAAAAAAACATCAAAAGCAAACTTCATCGCATTAACAACGATGCTGTGTGGGGAGTTTTTTATGGGAAGGAAGGAGAGGAAATTCTAGGAAGGAAAGAGGTATGACGGGTGGGTAGGAACTTTGGGGTCAGTGTGTCCAGGTGTGACGGACGAATAATTCCATTCCACCCACTGCGGTGGAAGGTGATGTTCCGAGAGAGTCCTGCTGGTCAAAAGATCTCCCTCAACCAATATCCCTCCCCTACCCGGCCTGCCATGCTGTTGGTGGCAGTCAAGATCCATACAAACCGCACCCCATGAACTCGGACATCCCTGCTTAGTCACCAAACGTAGCGAATCACTTGGGGTGACCTATGGCAGAGGTGTTTGCTATCCAATAAGTGGTTCTCGGGGTGGCGGTACCCATACCCGCCTCCCAAACTGTACAATGTATTATTTTTGAACAGTAATTTATTGTCTTTACAGGATGTCTGTATTATTTTTGTCCCATTTTTTGTTAGGTTAGGTTTTAGAAGATATTTTGTTAGTGGAAGTTTTGTCCGTAGGATATTTTTTCGGGGATATTGTGTTGGGAATATTTTGTCGGGGATACTTTGTCGGGGATATTTTGTCGGGGATATTTTGTCGGAGATTTTTTTCGGGGATATTTTGACGGGGATATTCTATCTGTGATATTTTTTCGGGGATATTTTGTCGGGAATAATTTGTCCGTAAGATATTTTGTCGGGGATAATTTGTCGTAGAATGTTTTGTCGGGGATAATTTGTCCGTAAGATAGTTTGTCGGGGATATTTTGCGGGAATAATTTGTCCGTAAGATATTTTGTCGGGGATAATTTGTCGTGGGATATTTTCGGGGATAATTTGTCCGTAAGATATTTTGTTGAGGTTATTTTGTCGGGGATAATTTGTCCGTAAGATATTTTGTCGGGGATATTTTGTATGGAATAATTGGTCCGTAAAATATTCTGTCGGGGATATTTTGTCTGGGAAAATTGGTTTCGGGATATTTGTCCGTAAGATATTTTGTCGGGGATAATTTGTCCGTAAGATAGTTTTTCGGGGACATTTTGTCGGGATAATTCGTCCGTAGGATATTTTGTCGGGGATATTTTGTCGGGAATAATTCGTCCGTAGGATATTTTGTCGGGGATATTTTGTCGGGAATAATTCTTCCGTAGGATATTTTGTCGGGGATATTTTGTCGGGAATAATTCGTCCATAGGATATTGTGTCGGGGATATTTTGTCGGGAATAATCCGTCCGTGGTATATTTTGTCGGGGATATTTTGTGGGGGATACTTTGTCAGGGATAATTTTTCCGTAAGATATTTGTTCGGGGATATTTTATCAAGGATATTTTGTCTGGGATAATTTGTACGTAAGATATTTTATCGCGGGTTGAAAAGTCGCGGATCCGTTTGCAAATTGGCCAAATTGTTGGCCACTTTATTTAATTAAACAAATGTTCGATAGGAATGGCATTCTATCCTTTTTTCTGTGGCGCAATCGTCGCAAACAGAAAATAGCCACCATAAAAAAAACCACAACACACCTTTACACAAGTCTGTAAGATTATGACGTTAGTAATTCTGTTGCAATCACCTATCACTCTATGGTTAAAAGATAAAACTTTTATGTTAATCGTAGCGCACTAACAAAATATATTTCCAGTAAAGTGAATAGACAATTCCTAGAAGTGACTAGTTAAATATGACCGACGGGAATTAGGTCGAATCAGCTCAGTGGTTAGAGGAGAGCCCAGGCAAGGCTGAGATTCTAGGTTTGATTCCTTAAGAGCGTTTAAGTCGAAAGTTGTTCTTACAATCGTACAGGGCGCTTCAAATGAGAAAGATTAATTGTTCTCCGTATCAGCTTTTTAAAATTATAACAAAAATCAATTTTATTTCATTCCGAAATTGCTTTAATTTATATCTACATCCAAAAATGCTGAAAGACGTGATGATAAAACTATTAAAATTATGTACTTTTTGTGATTATTTTTTGGTCATAAGTAATTATCATTTTTCTATAATATCTAAATAAGAATGTAAAAACAAATCTGAAATAAGAATGTAAAAAAGTTTGTAAGTGCGCGAATAAATACACAAACGGACCAATTTTCATCAAGAAACACATGCACGTATATATTATTTAATAATTTTATTTAAACTAAAATTAAAATTCTGAAAAGTGCATTTCCCAGATAATGTATCGATTTATTTTATTGCATGATTATATGATTTGAAATGGGTGTTTTATAATACAAGATCTTTTTTGAAAATTTAACAAATCTGCCAACGACCTATGGAATAACCTTTTAATACTAAAAATAAACATTTTTTCTCCAAATTTTAAACATGCGTTTCCTAGATAAAAGAACAATCTTTCGAAATCAATTTATAATTTTTTTGTGGGAAAGAGTCAATACGTCTAAAATCGGATTTAAAAATGACATATTTCTGGTTTTCTCTGGTTATATCGTCTTAATGCGACCGATTTTTTTCTGATTTTTCTCATTAAAATTTTTATTTGGGAGTAGTAAATGTTGTCTTCAATGATTGATTATTAAAAAAACTTTTTTAGGTTATTTTAATTTTTTTTTTTAATTGAAAAGGTCTTTAGCACCGTTGTGATTTGAAAATCGATGAAACGAAAAATAGCGACACTAAAAAGAGACAATCCCATACATCTATAAGATTTAGCTTGCGAGAAAACGAGAAAGCAATAAAATATTCATTTCATTCACGGGTACTCGGTTCCAATACAATACGATAAATTCACAGCCCCACGCAAGCCTCCTTTGGTGTAGTGGTATAAACTGACGAACCTTTGCAGACATTTAGCCGACACAAAGGATCGTATCTTACGAAATCCAAAAAAATGTTAATTATTTTTATAAAACCAATCTTCAACCACTCCAAAATAATCAGGCAAAAGAAAGCGACATCTAGCGACTCGGAAGAAATAAAACACAAATACTAATAAGATAACCAAATGTATAAGAAAAGGTGCACTGGAATTCGACGACAAAAATATGGGAAAAAAATCATCCTTCATGTTAATATAAAAAAGTCTCCACTCTTGCCTACTTTAGTTTTCTGCAGCTTACACTTTTACCGAGTGTGAATTGCACACACTTTTTTAAAAACGAAAATCAAACTGTAAGAAGAACCTGTTTTTGAATCATAGTTTTATATTTAGGATTAAAGAAGAGAAGAAAAAACTAACAATAGAATTTGGAAATCAATAACAACGGCCGCCAAGTGAACATGGGATAATTACTTTACCGTACCAGCTTTTTAAAATTATAACTCAATATCGAATTTATTTCAATCCCAATTAGCTTTAATTTATACCTTCATCCAAAAATGCTGAAAGGCGTGATGATAAAACTATTAAAATAATGTACTTTTTGTAATTATTTTTTGATAATAAGTATTTATCATTTTTCAATAATGTCTAAATTTAATAAGAATGTTAAAAAAATCTGAAATATATTAGTTTGTAAGTGCGCAAATAAATACACAAATGGACCAATTTTCATCAAGAAACACATGTAGGTACATATTTTTTAATGATTTTATTGAAACTAAAATTAAAATTCTAAAACATGCGTTTGCTAGATAATATATTGATTTATTTTACTGCATGATTATATTATTTGAAATGGGTGTGGTATAATACAAAATCTTTTTTCAAAATTTAACAAATCTGCCAACGACCTATGGAATAACCTTATTATACTAAAAATTAAAACAAATTCTCAAAATTTGTTACATGCGAATGCTAGATAAAAGAACAATCTTTCGAAATCCATATATAATTTTTTGTGGAAAAGAGTCAATACGTCTAAAATCGGATTTGAAAATGACATATTTCTGGTTTTCTCTGGTAATGCCCTTTTAAGGGATCGCCAATTGTTACTTTTGAAAAGTTAAACCCAACCCAACCCAATATGCATCACAACAAATGAAGAAAAATTTTACAAAACATTTCACAGAAACAACAAACAGACACAACATATTCTTACCTCAATTTGGGAGGCGGGAATGGGTACCGCCGCCCCGGGAACCTTCATTGGATAACCAACACCTCTGCCATAGGTCACCCCAAGTGGTTCGCTACGTTTGGTGATTTAGCAGGGGTGCCCGGGTTCATGGGGTGAGTTTTTCTAGGTCTTGGAAGCGGATGACCAGGACACACTGAACCCCAGATTCCTACCTACCCCTTAAACCCTTTGCCTTCCCAGAACTCTCCTCTCCTTCCTTTCCTTAAAAAAAACCTTCCATGCAGCATCCCCAAAGATGACATAGGCCCTTAGGGAATTTATTTTCCTCAGGGCCTCCTGTGTGGAGCTCATGTAAAAAAAAAAAAAAAACATATGAAGAATCACATTACAAATATTTCACAGAAACATGTCTTATAAGATTTTATGAATTATCATAACCACTCATTTGATTTATGTACTGTTGGTGTCAAAAAGTTAAAATAAAGTATCCTCCATGATGGACTATAGAAATGCATTAAAAACAAAATCAGGAAAATACAATGAAAGGTACGGGCTCAAAAATATACAGACCTAATACAAGATGTTTACATACAAAATACATGACAAGATTTAAAAAAGATATAAACTGCGCCCATCATATCTGGATGTACATAGTTTGGTACTTGGAGATAATCAGGATGGCTATCAGAACAATAACTGATAAATGTATTATTTTCCATTATTTTCTCATTAATATCTAACTGACAAAAAGTGTTTATAAAATAAAATGTGCGTATTAAACAATTTGGGAGGCAGGTATGCACCTCTGACATAGGTCACCCCGAGTGGTTCGATATGTTTGGTGACTTAGTAGGGGCGTCCGGGTTCATAGGGGTGACGATTGTTCGGATCTTAGATGAACTGCGTGGCAGACCGGATCAGGAGAGACTGGTTGAGGGAGACATTTTCACCATCCTGCAGGACTCTTTTGGAAAATCGCCTTCCACCGCAGTAGGAGGGGTAGATTCATATGTCCGTCACTCCTGAACAAACTGGACAGATTTCTGCCCACCCCTCGTACCTTTTTCTTTACCAGAACTTCCTCTCCTCCATTTCTAAGGGAGAAACACCATCCACACAGCATCTCCAAATATGACGTAAGCCCTGAGGGAAATATTTATCACATAAAATATAACAAGAACTTTCCACTCCAAAACTCATAGCACGATCGATCGATAAGGATTGTATCGATAAGAACTCATCGTTCCTTATAGTGTGACTGCAGATCGCCAAAGAATAAATTCACAACCAAGTGTATTATCATATATTCTACGTCAACTGTTGTTTGTACGTTAGCGATCTGCGGTTATCCTAGGGAACGATGAGAAGTTTCTGAAAGTTATCGATACAACCTTCATCGATCGACCGTGCTAGGGGTCCGGAAAGAACTAAAATTGAAAACTAAAACTGCTGAAAACCCAAGAAAGAACTACGATATTAAAAAAATGTTAGTTAATTTCACCAGAAGTAGGGTAAACTGGAGCTTACTTCAGGCACACATACACACTTACGATACATTTCTATCGGTTTACATGTTTAGTGGTTGGCCGGCCGCCAAAGTTCGGCTATCGTCAGAGTGGTTCGACCGCGGGCTTTTTTACTGCAGAAAACCAACTTAGAATTGATATTTTAACTTGTTCATTCAAATCTCCCGTTAAAATTATATATTAATAAGCATCATCCAGCGTTACCCAAGTCCGGCGAAAGGAATTGCCAACCTTTTGAAAATGGTGAAAGTTTTAGCTAGAGATGAAAATTTTTTAGGTCTTGTACAAATAAAACCAATTATGGGTAGATACAAGGTGTCTAACATGGTGATATAGCAAACTTGTTTTAATTTTATTTCGTTTTCGACTTTGTCTTTGTTTTTGATTTTGATTTCGATTTCGATTTCGATTTCTTTTTCGATTTCGATTTCGATTTCGATTTCGATTTCGATTTCGATTTCGATTTCGTTTTCGATTTCGATTTCGATTTCGATTTCGATTTCGATTTCGATTTCGATTTCGATTTCGATTTCGATTTCGATTTCGATTTCGATTTCGATTTCGATTTCGATTTCGATTTCGACTTCGATTTCGATTTCGATTTCGATTTCGATTTCGATTTCGACTTCGACTTCGACTTCGATTTCGATTTCGATTTCGATTTCGATTTCGATTTCGATTTCGATTTCGATTTAGATTTCGATTTCGATTTCGATTT
The DNA here is from genome assembly GCA_917880885.1 of Limnephilus marmoratus. Lineage (NCBI taxonomy): Eukaryota > Metazoa > Arthropoda > Insecta > Trichoptera > Limnephilidae > Limnephilus > Limnephilus marmoratus. The sequence continues at coordinate 2,557,570 of OU862930.1, forward strand.
CGATTTCGATTTCGATTTCGATTTCGATTTCGATTTCGATTTCGATTTCGATTTCGATTTCGATTTCGATTTCGATTTCGATTTCGATTTCGATTTCGATTTCGATTTTGATTTTGATTTTGATTTTGATTTTGATTTTGATTTTGATTTTGATTTTGATTTTGATTTTGATTTTGATTTTGATTTTGATTTTGATTTTGATTTTGATTTTGATTTTGATTTTGATTTTGATTTTGATTTTGATTTTGATTTTGATTTTGTTGTTGATTTAGTTATTGATTTTGTTTTTGATTTTGTTTTAATGTTGTTTTCGTTCTTGTGAAATTCAAAAACACCTTTGATAATAAGTTGAAAGGACATCAAACGAATTTATTTATAGTGTCGATTTTTTAAATTTAATCCGCTGTTATATCTATATATGTAGATAAAATCTGGTGTCATGGTGTTTGTGGTCGTACTCATCCGAAACGGCTCGACCGATTTTTATGATTTTTTTTAATGTATATTTGGTAGGTATAGTGTGAGAATAGGTCGCAAAGTATATTTCATACCACCAGGTGATTAGGGTGTGCCTATCCAGATTTTTTTTTCTATTTTTTTGTCAATTTTTTTTGGCATCAAAAAACACCAATAACCCCAAATTTTCACCTTCCTACCCCCACCCTCCCATTTTTAACCGTCTTTCGTATTTCAAACAGAACGAAATATCGTTATAATAAATATCAGAATAATAATTCTCTTGTTGAATGACAGGTGGCGCTATGTCCGCCTTATCGAACTTTCATCCACGCACAGAAATAATTTATATGGCAGAACAACGTTTCTGGGTCAGCTAGTACAATATATGGAAAAGTAATTTTATTCTTGGTATTTGAATGAAAATGTGTTTTACACTTTTGTTAATCGGCTGTACATCCTTTCCACACACTCCTCCGGGACACTAAGTTATATATTGTGCAAGTAGATACTCATATACTATATTTTCCCTAAACCGACTGCAAATTGTAGATATATAAGAATTTCGGGGAGTAAACTGTAAGGGATTAATTATCACGGAATCATTAATTTGATGGCACCAAAAAATTACAAAAAGCATTTCACGTATTCTTTTGTAACAGTTGTTAAGCTATAAGTTTACATTTTGTCTTCGCCAAATTGTGAATTAAAGTTAATTTGAATCACATATTTGCAACAAGATACCCCGGCGAACTTCGTACCGCCTCAGAATCAATAACTGTTGTGTTAACTTATTAGCTGAACTAAAATCATTTTTTTTTTATTGAGGTAAAAATTACACAGTGAAGCAATTATCGATGCGCAACTGCCAGTGTTTTGTTTATATCAATATCAGAGATGGCGTTGTGAACGGATTTATATTTTTGTGATTTTCTTACATTTCCAATTACTTATGGGAATTGTGTTTCATTTTCTTTATACGTGTGAGGGAGATTTATTATAATTATTGTATTTATCCTCTGGAGGGGCGCATCGTTTGTCTCATTTTCGACTATTGACATTTAGTGTGTAAGAAAGAGGGACAGTTTTATATGTTTAAGAACAAAGGCAAAACAATCAGCGCATTGACATTTGACGTTTTTGAATTTTTGGAATTCAATCACTACTCAATATTATACTTATCACAATATTGCTGCAGCTCTTTCAAAAGATGAGAATGTATGAGAAAAATAATTTTCTGCATAATTTATTTTTTCGTGAAATTTTCTGATATTTTAATAGCTATTCTGCTATTCGGGGGGGGGGGGGGGGGGGGAGACAAATCCAAAAAATCAAAGATCATAAGAATCGATCCAGCCGTTATCGAATTATAAATGGGGTAACTAACCCGACTTTCGTTTATATATTAAGATTACTTTTAATCTTTTTAAAAAATCTATTTTTATGCGTGTTTAAAGGTACTTGAATCAAAAATAATTGGCTTTAATATAGTTAATACATATACGGTACAGAGAGAGTATCATAACAATAGTATTTAACAATAATCGAAGGCGTTCAATCCAAAAGACACATTAAACCCAACTGCGCCGCAGGCTAAATTTTTTTATTGCTGTTCCAAAGTTACAGAAATAATATTTGATTTTTTGTAATTCTTGGGCAACTCATCACATTCAATATACCTTCTCGTAGATTCAGAAATAAAGACCTGCTTTTCCTCAATCAGCACTCGACTAATTATGGTTATAACTTATAACTCACCACTATCCAGAATGTGTAGAATGGTCAACTCACCAAGACCTTGATTTTTTAGTCAAAGGTCTATGCCCACTACATCGTTCCATACCATGACCGTAACCGTAGCGGCGCATGCAAAAAAGTATTCTTTGTATCGATCAGTATGAAACGCTGCCCACTAGACCGTTCCGTCACCGACCAACACCGTCGCATACCATGACCGGACTGACGGCGAATTCTCGATGACAATATTTTGCAGGTGCCGGTCCGCTCTATGCCTGGCACGCGACGGAACGGAACAGGATGGTGGGCAGCGTTTCATACTGATCTATACAAAGAATACTTTTTGCATTCGCCACTACGGTTACGGTCATGGTATGGAACGGTGTAGTGGGCAGAGACCTACGGGTATAATACGGTGTTGGCACGTTCTAGTGGGCATAGTAGGGCGCGGCGTAGCGTGTTTATTTCGTGTCTGATACGGTCATGGTATGAAACGGTGTAGTGGGCTTTAGCTTAAATGATTTCTGTCGCTCTTTAAACAATTGAAGATATTTTCCATTAACCCTAATTTTTGCAAAGTCTTCACGTGACTTGACACTTCTATTTTCTCTGTTTGTCTTTGCTGTCATGTACCATCCTTATCCTTACAATGTTCATTTCGGATTGATTTCAAGTTGGATGTAAGTTCGTTAATAAATAAATAAATTAATTAACTATGTAACAATTTCTAGACATTTTGTTTTGATGAGTTTTTTTTTCTACGTACTTTTTGTTACCTAATTTTTTTTTTTTTTTGCTACCGGTATCGACACATTCGTGTCATTCGCTAGCAAACTTAAAACTGACTTTAAAATTCTATGTAAGTACAGAAATGATCAGAATTAATTAGGTGGGGGTAGCAGGAAGGGTGATTTTGGGGAAGGGGCAGAACGGTGGGAGGAGTTAAGAAATACATTGAAACACTTTATTAATAAGGGTGATTACATGGTGCTATTATTTTATTAAATTTTTATTTTTTTTGCTTATTTCCAAGGTTTCTAAAGCGTACAAATTAAACTGTACATATTTTAAATACACAAAGATCAATTTTTAATATACAGATTAGATCAGATATTTTTGGAGGCGGGTATGGGTACCGCCTCTAACCATTTTTTGAATAACCAACACTCCTGCCTTTTGTCATTCCAAGTGGTTCGCTTCGTTTGGCGACTTTGTTTGAGGTTTGTATATTGTATAGACCTTGGCGGCAAATGCGTTAGCCCACCTTCTGCACGGCGGGCCGAATTGGGAGAGACTGGTTGAGAGAGACATTTTGACCTCTCCAACCGGACTTTCTTGCACCGCAGTGAGAGGATTGGATTCATACGCCCGTCACTCCTCGACACACTGATTCTACGCACCCCTCACATACCTTTTTACTTAACTAAAAGACCCCTCTACACAGCATCCACAAAGAGAGAGTTCAGGGCCTCCCCTTCTTTAGGATCCATCTTCAGGCGTCACCGTGAGAGGCCACATGGGACTACTCCTTCCCAGCCGCAGACGTGTGTAGGTAGATATAATAGGTTAGGTGGAATCGTTGGTCCCGGGTGAGTCTTTGCATTATTTATTTTATACAAACGGCATAAGTATGCCATTAACACTAATTACATGTCACAAATTCATATTCAAAATGTTAGTAATGATAAAACAGTGTATGTATAACAGTTAATTGTGACGTTATATTGGGAAGTGACACCAGAGATACATTTACATGCAAAAATCTATAATATAAATAAAATTAATAGTGATTAAAAAAATATGAACCTATGTTCCGTGCAGTCAGCATCTGCATATCTATTAGTAACTTCATGCAACCTAGGTAAAAGTGAGTGTTTCGTATACTCAGTCCGATTATTGTTGCATTTAAAAAGGATTTTAGAGCGAGTGGTTCTCGTGGGAATATGAAATTCAATGAGCTTAGTTAAATCAGGACTGTCTATGCTACCATTTACAATTTTGAACATATATATTAAGTCGGATGTAATCGACTTCGATCTGAGTCTTAATAAATTTAATTCTTTTATCAAGTAATTATAATTTATGTTTTCAATGGGAATACCGAGGTTAAAATTAATGTGTCTTAAGAATTTGTGTTGAATTTTTTCGATTGAATCTGAATGTATTTTAAAATGGGGAGACCAGATCGAGGAGTTATATTCGACTTGACTACGTACTAAGGATGTATACAAAATTTTTAAAGTTGAAATATTCCTGAAACCTCTGGAATTTCTAAGAACGAAGCCAAGCATTTTGATACCTTTATTATAGATTTAATTAATTATCATTTTGATTCTGTCACCGGTCCTTTATGTTCAATATACTTATATTTTTCTTCTCACCTACCACTTGGTTTCAATGTTGTAAACCAACTACCCTAATCCTTTCTAGGAATGTCATGATTAAATATGCCCCCGCTATGAATGGAGCGACTCGTGCCTGCTGGGAAATTGTTTTTTTCAGAGTCTTCCTTTTAGAGCCAATGTAAAAAAGCCGAATTTGTGACTGCGATAATTTCAAATCGCATAGTTGCACCCCGAGTTGGCGATCTCTGGACGAGGGTCACTGGGACTATTGGCCGCCACTGTATAATGTAAGGATCAATGTTTGTTATGACTTATGACAAGTGTAAGACGTAAAACCTTCCCGCCAGGCTCCCACAGCTCCGCCCCAATAACTTCAGAACATCAGAGCCTCTCTCGTGCTTACAGTCAAAGCCTCCCTTGAGCAGACAACTTTTAATAGATTCACGACATTAAACAGAATTTCGTATTAAACGAACATATTAGCATTTTATAACAAACCCCGTATCAAGCTGTACCCATCCGATACCTGATTCGTACACAATATTTCTTTACAAAATAGTATGCTAATGTAGTTTTTTTACTATTAAATTTTTTTATTACACTGTTCAGGTACGGGGGTTCCATCCAAGTCAGACTTAAGGCGATCCAATAGTCCAAGAAAAAAATCGAAATCGGAATTCACGCCCCTTTATGGGAGGAGTTTAAAAATACTTTAGAAAAGTTTTTGAAAAGGTTGAAAAATGTATTTGAGAATTTTTTTACAGGTTGATTTCATAGAGGCCCGTACAAAAAAACGCGTACCTTTTTACGCATTGTTTATGTATTGTAATAAAACGGAAATTTAAAATTGATTTTGAAACCCATTCATGACAAACTATTTTTTTCTCGAATTTCGTGCTGTAATTTCACAAGGGGATTGGTTTTGGAGGTAGAAACCGGACATTTTTCTCAGAGTTTAAAAAAATGGTTTCTTCACCCCCCAGGAAGCTAGAGAAGGGTGGGTTCCATATGGCACTTTAGGCAAATAACTAGTCGGAAATTTATTCTCTGAAGGCCCTACGAGGGAAGAAAGCTTCATCTCTCCTCTCCACTCCTAAGTTCCCCGAAGACTCCACAACTGATAGATCTCCTCACTTTGGTTCCTTGAAGGACTTACAAGGGAAGAGTCCACTCCACCTTGGTTCCCCGAGGACCCCAGGAGGGAAGAGGACTTCATCTTCCCTCCTCCGTGGTTCCCTAAAGGCCCCACTAGGGAAGAGCTCAAAGAGGTGGCCTCATTTCTCCTCTTCACTCCTACGTGGTTTCCTGAAGGCCCTACATGGGATTTCTCCACTTCACTCCTCCTTGGCTCCCCGAAGGCCCCACGCTGGAAGAGTGCACTTCCCCTTGGTTCCCTGAAGGACCCACAAGAGGAGAGGTCATGGAGTTGATCTCAGCTCTCATCTCTACGGCTTCTCCTCCTAGTTTCTCCTGCAGGCCCCGTGAAAAAAGTCTAGAGAGGTGGCCTCAGCACTCCTAATTTTCCCAAAGGCCCCTAGTTTTTGAATGGTCCAATGAAATCTTTGAAAAATTACATTTTATGTGTAGTAAGATCTGCCGAAAGATCCATATGGAACCAAAGATCAAAACCTCTTATTCACAGTACTCATTTTAATATAATAAAGATTATTTTTCTAACAAAATGTTTGTAAATAGGCAGAGAATTTCATTCTCTACAAATCATATTCAGTTTTGGAGAAAAAAATCAAATCTACTATATAAATTTAATGGATTACTTACTTCACTTATTTTGAAATTTTCAAAAAATTGCACTTTTTTCAAACTCAATAAAGACACGTCTGTCCACGTCGGCATACACAAACGAACTGAACGTAACCAAGACAAACGTGTTCATACATGCCGGTAGACTATATTAAACTGTATTAGGCACTGCTATTTCAACATATCGGCATGACGTGACTAAATACTTTTTCGAGTTCCATATGGAACCTTCGTCATGAATGGGTTAAGAACAATCGCAGGTTTGCAAAATGTCATTCTAAAAGTCTGACATGGTTGACGTTTCGTAAGAGTTTTTGTCATGGTTAAAAAAACTTTTCAGATGTATTGTGGTTGTAATAATCCAAAAACCTTTGCGAGGGTGGAAAGAAGATATTTTGAAAGTTTCAAAACATTTCCCATGTTTAACATAGAAATACATAAACAATACCCGATGATTACATAAATAATCAAAATTACCCGATGCAATAAAAAGTGAGAAAAACTATCCTAAATTAAAAAAACAATTCGCATTGTATCTTATTTTTATCGATGATTTTCAGATACAATCTGTTGCCAATATTTTGTTGATATTCTATAATTCTACAATTCTATAATTCTATAATTCTATAATTCTACAATTCTATAATTCTACAATTCTATAATTCTATAATTCTACAATTCTATAATTCTACAACTCTATAATTCTATAATTCTACAATTCTATAATTCTATAATTCTACAATTCTATAATTCTAATATTCTATTTCTACAATTCTACAATTCTACAATTCTATAATTCTATAATTCTACAATTCTATAATTCTAATATTCTATTTCTACAATTCTACAATTCTACAATTCTATAATTCTATAATACTACAATTCTATAATTCTAATATTCTATTTCTACAATTCTACAATTCCACAATTCTATAATTCTACAATTCTACAATTCTATAATTCTAATATTCTATTTCTACAATTCTACAATTCTATAATTCTACAATTCTATAATTCTAATATTCTATTTCTACAATTCTACAATTCTACAATTCTATAATTCTATAATTCTATAATTCTATAATTCTATAATTCTACAATTCTATAATTCTAATATTCTATTTCTACAATTCTACAATTCTACAATTCTATAATTCTACAATTCTATAATTCGAATATTCTATTTCTACAATTCTACAATTCTACAATTCTACAATTCTATAATTCTATAATTCTACAATTCTATAATTCTAATATTCTATTTCTACAATTCTACAATTCTACAATTCTACAATTCTATAATTCTAATATTCTATTTCTACAATTCTATAATTCTACAATTCTATAATTCTATAATTCTACAATTCTATAATTCTACAATTCTATAATTCTAATATTCTATTTCTACAATTATTAATTATTTTTGAAAGTATTTCATTTTACGTTTTTGTAACTATACATATTATCTATAAGCAGTTCTAAATATATAACATACTAGCAGACCGGCCACACGTTGCTGTTGTCACGTAAATAATTATCAATTTGTGATATAATTATTTACCTGACCACTAACCTGGTATTTTGAACAGCCCGTATTGGTTTGGCAACACTTTTTTCTCTCTGGTTTTGACACTTCTAGAAACGACGGCGTTTGGGAACCGCCGTAGTTTCAATGAGTCAAAATACTTTAATAATTTTAGTCTGATCGACATGTAAGAAAATCTTAAGGATAACCGCAACGTGTCCCGCGGAGTTCACGCGTCGCTTGAGGAGCGTGTTCAAGTCTTTTAGTTCTTGGAGAATGTTTGTTCCGATTTTTATGATAATGGCTACCTGCAAGCCGAGTCCGATGTGAAATCGAAAGTTATTGGGGTAATCCTGTTGATTACGCGCCGGGATCGATTGATCCTTACAACCATCCGTCTTGTTGACTCCCGAGAAAAATGTCGTTCTCGCCCCGAAGGTTTTTGGAACCGTTGTTACGGATGGGACACGTGGGAGCCTGAAACCTCCGAGAATTTGAGGCCTATGGAAGCAGCTGCTGGACCTATACCGTGGAAGGATGACCTTGGCCTTGCCCTCATGTCGGGTTCCCGTGAAGGTTGTACTCGAGAACCCTTCCCCTAGTGTGGGACGAAACACTTCGCCCTTCGTACTCGGAGCTACCATCCCCGTCGCATCGGCATCCTCAACGTGTAATAGAAATAGATTAGCTTGGTTTAACATCTGGTCCATCGGGTATGTTTTTGTTAAATTGTTACTATTCCTTTTGTCATATTATTTGGATACACTTTGTGTATGTACTTCTCTTTACAATACATTTATGGAATCTTCCCAAACAATCTTGTTTCTTTTTACATTCTGGAACAAAAAAGCAGAACCTTCCCACATTACGGATCGCTAGGTCCCACATAAACCTGAGAGAGAGAGATAACCTTATACTGTGGCTAACTAAACACAACGCCATTAACAAACATTTATAAAATCCACACCACACGCTTGCCAGCTGCCCGCTGCCCGCTGCCTGAATTGAATATTTGAATTTCTCATGTATTATAGATATAAACCTTCCTCTTGAATCAACTATATTATAATTATTATTTTTTATTTATATAATAATACTAGCAGACCCGGTCACACGTTCCTGTGGCTAACGAAACACAACGCCATTACCCAATCTTTATAAAATCTACACCACCCGCTTGCCAGCTGTCCGCTGCCCGCTGCCTGAATTGAATATTTGAATTTATCGGCTTTTCTCTACTATAATAAGCATGTATTATACATATAAACTAATTAACTCGCCACTAATTAAACAATGCTTGCAATGCAACACTGGATATTTGAAAAGGGAAAATCAAATACCTACTTACTCTAGGACATCTATTTTCCAATTTCGTCCGTAGAACGAATTTCAAAAGTGACTAGTACGGCCCGCCAGCCGTTTTAAATCGCACAAAAATAAGTTTTCTTTGAATTTCTCGGCTTTTCTCTAATAAAATTTCCATGTTTTATACATATAAACATTCCTCTTCAATCACTCTATCTATTGGTGAAAACCGTATGTAAATCCGTTGCGTTGTTTAAAAGATTAACGCGCATATACATTTTGAGCGACTTCATTTTATACCATGTAATGAAGAACATAGACTAGCTCCCCAATTAGACCAGAGAATGTTTCTCTACTAATTGGGTAACCATAAAAACTGATGAATGATATTACGTAACATATAATTAATGTAAACATTTACTTTTTGTCTAAATAAATAAAAAAAAAAAATAAACAAACGGGTGAAATGCAAATCCCGCCAATGTCAGGGAATTTAATAAAAATGCACTTTTTAGATGAGAAAAGTGTGGAGAAGATGAATAAAAAATAAATTAAGGCGCGCTCGGAAAAATTGAGGGAGATACAACCGTTCAAATTATTTAAAATTTCACTTCACGAACTGATATTGACAGTCCGTTCGCCATTTTTTCATTGCTTATGTTGGATCCCAGACCTAATACAGAATTAATAATTACGCCAGAATCACAAACCATGTTACTCAAACCTAGCGTAGCCGCTAAACCACTTGAAAACTGGGATGTTTTTCTTGCCTTGACGTGAGTATGCGTTATAAAGGGGCACTTTTTTTGTATCACAAACCATGTTTAGCGTATTAGGTTATGACAAAATGGCGGGCGGACTGTCAATGTCAGCTTGCGAAGTGAAATTTTAAATACTTTGAACGGTTGTATCTCCCCCAATTTTGCCGAGCGCGCCTTAATTTTTGTTTTATTCAGCTTTTTCACACTTTTCTCATCTAGAAAGTGCCTTTTTATTTAATTTCCAGACATTGGCGGGATCTGCATTCCTCCCAAACAAACAAGCAAGCAAACATACATTCATATTGTATATAGACTCATTCAATGGCTTGTACATGAATATCATAATGTGGGTTCCTGACGAGAGAATTGTACTCAAGTTGACTTTCTAACTAAAATAAAATATAACATTATTACAACATTAAGGTCTTTTCCCCGATCATATTATAATTTCGATCAAAAGTTTATATTATTCTTTCTGTTGAAAATGTCACGTATCGGCCGAATCGAAAAGGGTTTCCATTACTTAACACGGAAAAAATACTTTCTTCTTGTTTTCCGGGTGTTTTGGGGCAGTTAGGATTTTGGCCAGAAGTGTGGCATGCAAATAAATCAATGATTTTATGTTCAAGTAGGTTTAGGTAGGAACCAGAAAATGCGAAGGCCGCGTGTTTGTACGCAGTGGAATAATTCATTTAAATTATTTACAATGGCAACACAGTTTTTTGGGATGTTCTAAAATAAAATTTGAAAAAGTAAATTTGTTGGAAGTTGGAGCTTATTTATTATTTACTAGTTGGTTCCTGGCATGCGTTGCTATGCCATTTGATAAATACTTGTTTTTCACTGCGTGTCCTTACTCATTCGTCTCGTTCCCCTTCCGCCTCCCCATCCTCTCCCGCGTCCCCTTCCTCTCTCGCGTTCCCACTCCGATTCCTCCACCTTCCCTCTCCACTCCCCCCTTCCCCCGTCCCGCGAACCCCCTCCCGAGTTCCCCTCCCCCCTCTCAGGTTACCCTCGCCCCACTCGTATTAGCCTCCCCCCTCCCGCAAATCCCTCTCCTAAGTTCCCCTCCGCCTCCCGGGTTCCCCTCCCCCTCTCGCATTCCATACATTCAATCCCGGTACATTCTGTTTTCAAACAGCTCGCGTGTCACCTATTGCAATTTTTTTATACAAATTTCATAATGCCAGAGCTCGTATTATTCTGATGTATGAGCTATATTATTGTAAAGTTTCATTCAAATTAGAATCAGTAGCTTTTGCTTCAAAGAGTAACAAACATACATTCATAAAAACTTTCGCCTTTATAATATTAGTAAGATGGCTAGGGTACCCGTCTTCGCTCAGGACAACATTTGAGAGTGTTCTGGAATGTTCCATAATGATGTTCCCGGTTCCCTATTCCCGAACATTCCATAACATTCCAAAATGTTCCGGGATGTTCTGGAATGTCGTGGAATGCTCTCAAATACTCTCAAATGTTCTGGACTGTTCTAGAAATTTCTAGAAGGCAAAACTTCCAGCCCTTATGTCTTTAAAAGCACGCCCTTCAGGTAAAAACGGAAATACACGTTTTAATTGGTAAACTTAGCCCTCAGGCTTCAGGCTTATTTTGTCGGAATGTCGCAATAATTTCGCTTTGCAATATACTCCAAATAAATAGAATAATTCTGAATGTATCCGAAAGCTAAAAACTATGTTGAAGGGTAATGAAATTAATAAAAATTCTTGAAGTTTCACATGTTTTTATTTAAATTTTAGTTTTTAAAAGGTATAAATTTTACTTGTTTTACGGTTAAATTTTAGATTTCAATATAAAGCGTGGTGTCTTCTCTTTCTAACATCGTTTATATCATATTTCTCAATGTGATAGTAAGGGTGACAAAACGATTTCTGTGACACCCATATGATTTTTTGCGAAACGCGAGCAAATTAATTATTAGGGGTTCGTTGGTGACCGCAGAAAAGTCGTCTCGTTAGAGCGAAGATGCTACTCTGAAAATTAATAGTTTATATATCTTAAATTAATCTATGTTTATCTCAAATTAATAGATAACTTTGTATTAACCACTTAATTATTTACAAAAACCGACATGTTTCGTCAGCAAAGCTGACTTCTTCTATGTTTATCTCTATAGTTTATTCACTTTTTTCTATCAATCCATGATCCAATATGGTATAATAGGATGGGGGGCGCCTATAAAACTCACACATAATCTCTTTACATTGCTCAAAAACTAATAATTAAAATAATATTAAAGAAATCATTTTCATATCAATATGAACTCATATTTTAGTCATAAAATTAAATACTCTTTTCCTGTATCACTGAACCTTATAAGTATAAGTAGGGGATATAGTAATAGTAAAAAAATAAATTAGGAAATAGACTAACCACCCAGTTAGACTCTAGAATAATTCTCCACATTCTCACAATTAAAATTGTTATGCATTATTTTATTATATTGTATCTTTTATTATTCAAATAAAAAAATATATAAAAACCTTCATTTCACTAATTTCTTCTTCCACCTCTTCTAAAATATCTATCACAATCATCATAATTAGTCTTGACGGCCGGCATGGTCGAGCGGTAAGGCTCTTAACTCGCAATCTGAAGGTCGCGGGATCGAATTCCGACTTGGCAAATAAATTGCATTTAATTAAATTGTGTTATTTCACAATTAATTAACTAAAAATAATATGTAGTATATTTGCGGCACGTTCCAGAGTGGAAGAAACTCCCAGTATCGCCCTGGTGTAACACCACCATTCAGAATCGAAACGTTGCTTGAAATGGCTTTAGCCGTGTTTGGTGACCAGATCTGAATAGCCAGGTACTTCTTCTTCCCCATCTCCTTCCCCTCCCCACTTTGTTTAGCCTCACAACATAACCCAATTGGGGATGCCATAGTCGCATAGTCTCACTGGCTCCAGATGGGAGCAGTTGGGACTCTTGTGCGGTATTCATATTAATAAAAGCCTGTTTACTTATTTGCGTTGTAGGCCGTTCATCTACCAATGCACCGCACACTAATGTACTCTACTCGACCGTAATGTGAACGCTTTTTGGTCAGTTAAGTGGTGATTTTATCGCCTCTCGTCTAAACTATAACAAGCCTGTAAGAATCTCTGTTCATAATAAATTTTGAAATTCAACCAAAACGGATTTGTGCTATGAGAATCTTTTATCAACAATTTTTTATTATTATTTTTTACATAAGCTCCACGCAGGAGGCCCTGCGGAAAATAATTTCCCTCAGGGACTATGTCGTCTTTGGGGACGTTTATGTGGGGGGTCTTTTAAGGAAAGGAAGGAGAGGAAGTTCTAGGAAGGAAAAGGGTATTAGAGGTGCATAGGAATCTGGGGGTCAGTGTGTCCAGGAGGGACAGACGTATGAATCCATCCCTTCCACTGTGGGGAAAGGCGATGCCATAGTGGTTACAAATCTGGGGGTCAGTGTGTCCAGGAGGGACGGAAGTTTGAATCCATCCCTTCCACTGTGGGGCAAGTCGATGCCACAGTGGTTGCAAATCTGGGGGTCAGTGTGTCCAGGAGGGACGGACGTTTGAATCCATCCCTTCTACTGTGGGGCAAGGCGATGCCATAGTGGTTGCAAATCTGGGGGTCAGTGTGTCCAGGAGGGACGGACGTATGAATCCATCCCTTCCACTGTGGGGCAAGGCGATGCCACAGTGGTTGCAAATCTGGGGGTCAGTGTGTCCAGGAGGGACGGACGTATGAATCCATCACTTCCACTGTGGGGCAAGGCGATGCCATAGTGATTGAAAATCTGGGGGTCAGTGTGTCCAGGAGGGACGGACGTTTGAATCCATCCCTTCCACTGTGAGGCAAGGCGATGCCACAGTGGTTGCAAATCTGGGGGTCAGTGTGTCCAGGAGGGACGGACGTATGAATCCATCCCTTCCACTGTGGGGCAAGGCGATGCCACAGTGGTTGCAAATCTGGGGGTCAGTGTGTCCAGGAGGGACGGACATATGAATCCATCCCTTCCACTGTGGGGCAAGGCGATGCCACAGTGGTTGCAAATCTGGGGGTCAGTGTGTCCAGGAGGGACGGACTTATGAATCCATCCCTTCCACTGTGGGGCAAGGCGATGCCACAGTGGTTGCAAATCTGGGGGTCAGTGTGTCCAGGAGGGACGGACGTATGAATCCATCCCTTCCACTGTGGGGCAAGGCGATGCCACAGTGGTTGCAAATCTGGGGGTCAGTGTGTCCAGGAGGGACGGACATATGAATCCATCCCTTCCACTGTGGGGCAAGGCGATGCCACAGTGGTTGCAAATCTGGGGGTCAGTGTGTCCAGGAGGGACGGACGTATGAATCCATCCCTTCCACTGTGGGGCAAGGCGATGCCACAGTGGTTGCAAATCTGGGGGTCAGTGTATCCAGGAGGGACGGACATATGAATCCATCCCTTCCACTGTGGGGCAAGGCGATGCCACAGTGGTTGCAAATCTGGGGGTCATTGTTTCCAGGAGGGACGGACGTATAAATCCATCCCTTCCACTGTGGGGCAAGGCGATGCCACAGTGGTTGCAAATGCTCATCATCGTCTCATAAATCTGTAATTTCTTTGTTTCTTGTCATAAAATAATAAAATTTGGTGTGCTGGTTGAAAAGTAAACAATCTTTTTTTAACGCTTCAGATTTTACGTCCGGGTTAAATTTTCCCCACAGGAAAAACTAAACCCTTTCACACACTTCCCCAAATGATCATCTAGTCAATCCACGCTATGCAATTGTACTATATAAGTATTTTAAATACAAAACAATACAAGAACAACATGTCAACCTACCAGAGGCCAAATGGGAAAATAATTCTCCTACTCCGGATATTTTCATATCCGAGTTCGGCTCGGTGGAATTCCTAATTGAACCTATAAATCCTACTGATCCCTCAATATAAATATTTAAAAAATCTTTTGTAATCCTACATGTATTTAAAATGACTGATTTTTGCATTTTTATATATAAATTCTTTGACAAATCTAATATGCCTAAATTTTGAATGAGAGACCTAGGTATAATGCCAGTAGCGAAATAACAAATGAAAATATTTTTATAGTCTGAGAGAATGCCAAATTCTTTTAATCAATCTTTTTCTTAGTACAGTTAATTATTTTTATATTTTTTTTAGTGAATTATTATTATTTTGATATTAAACATGTCATTTCAAAAACAATTTAACCTTTTTTAGTACTGCGACAAGGTAATTTTCTCATAGAAAGAAGCAGCGGCAAAACCGTTTTTCACGCCGTTGCGCAAACAATTTTTTTTATGAAAACATTTGAAAAAATATTTTTTTAATAATATGGTTTTTTAATATCCACAGGGATATATAAATCCACCCTCCTACTAGTTGAAAGTTTACCTGAACTTTGTTAAAATCCGATTCAGGTATCATTTGCTTAAAGGGAACTTATAAATCACTATTATATTAAAATAAAATATTAAAAATAAATATTATTAAAGCTTAAAAAACAACCTTTCAGGTAATATATAATAAGCTATTTATAAATTAGCGCAAATGTTTTAAATTTGTACCACAAAATATGCCACATTTTGATTAATTTAAACGTCTCAGCCTGAACCGTACTTTGACATTATTTTAAGTATACAAAAGTACAAAAAATTTTTTTTTTTCCAATGGATCTAAATTTTGCGATCATTTATCTTATTAAAACCGCTTTTGTATATTTGAAAAAACAATGCACCTTTTTTCGATTTATGAGAAGGTCTTAGAGTACCTACGGCTGGAGAAGTCAAGGGGACTTCCTCAATCATTTTTTCACGATCCGGCCTGCCATGCAGCTGGTGGACAGGCAAACCTCAGGCCATGAACCTGTGACCTATGGCAGAAGTGTTGGTTATCCAATAAATGGTTATCCGGGCGGCGGTACTCACACCGCCTCCCAAATTGTATTTATAACATATTTCCCTTAAACACTTTCAGCCTTACTAAAAAAAAACCACAGCGCGACCGATTAACTGTATTATTGCAATAACATAAATAAACCTTGTGTACGCTAGATCCCAATTTGTTACTAATAACGTTTCTTGCGTGGTCACGCTGTTAAAATGCATTAAGATCTGACAACATTGCAAATGGTTTTAATTTCCTAGGAAACAATGTTGTTTTAATTCTTCTCCGCCAGGGGCATTATTGGCGCGCCTTCTCAACGGCACCGCGATGAACATAGCCCGGTGTGTTTTTTATGGCGGGGTGTCAGAAAAATTTGTTAGTGCCTAAATGTTGTGATTTTACTTATTAATTTCTATTGTAGTGACGAATTTACTCTTCTATTCACATGATTGATATATTTATTATGTTATGTGTGTGGTTTACATCAGTTTAATCGAGTTATTGTACAAACGCCGTACTTTCAAAGTTGGACTGTCAGAATATTGTTCTATAGAACTATAGATAGTTTTCTTAAAAGATAAAATTAACATTTTAAGATCTTTATTTTATGTGAATTTCATAAATGTGGTGTTTTTTTTAAATATTAATATCTAATACATGTGTACCTAAACTTATCAACGAAATTAACGTTTTAAAGTTGCTAGAAATCTGTTATAAAAGTCGGTATTATTTTTTTAGGTTAGTTTTTTGGCAATAAAAAAACTTTGAAATTTTTTGTTATTTTTTTATTGTATGTACGAGGAAAAAGTGAGGTGGCAGTTTCGTTCCAAATTCATTATATAAAAGGTCAGTATTTTTCAAATTTTGTTTTTTTTATAAATTTCTGCACACTTTCATCAAATATGTTTGGGTAAGAAATTTTTTCCATTTTTTTCCGAGTTTGGATCTTAAATTATGGCAGTTTTTGAAAACTAAAGTGTATTTTAAATACACGAATCTAAAAGGTAATTTTGTCTAGTTTTCATAAATGGTATTGGTTTTTACGACACCTTCAAAAATAAGAAATATATAGAACATTCAAAATACTTAGGAAAAATTCCAAATTTCGTCCGAACATCAATCGTTAAAACAGAGATAAACTACCCCCCCAGGCCGTGGAAACCATGTGTATTTTTTTCCATGAAAAATTTTTTAATTAGTAATGTTTTCACATCCGCGGCCGTTTGTCAATTGAATAAAATTTTCACTGGGTTTTTTAGTAAGGCTGTTTAAGTTTTAATTTCTTATTAATAAATGTATATTATTTTAGAAGATAATATACGAGTATGTAGGTACATTAGCTGAGCCGAAATGGTTATTATTTGAAATTCCCTCGATAGAAAACAAATCGCAAAATGAGCGCCGAAAATGACGTTATTTAACGTGTTAAAAGTATGAAAAAGTTCTGAGCGATTCTTGCTCTATTTTAAGCGAGTCGTACTTTATGAAATATTTTCATAATTTTTGCTAAATTATTGCCTTTTTTAATATAAGTGCGCTCCCTCTAATATTCGTATTTATATCTCGCTATCAAACCATAAATATCTTCTTTTTTTGAACGCTTAAAACAAAGTAATAATATTTTAATGAAAAGACAAATAACTTTGTTTAAACATCACTTTTATTTATATACAATCAACATGTTTCGTGAACGATGCTCACATTATCAGGATCAAATGTAAACAAACATGTTGATTGTATATAAATAAAAGTGATAAACAAAGTTGTCTTTTCATTAAAATAAATAATGCCATCACAGAGTGAAAACCTTTCCGAATAACTTTTATTCGAAAAATTAAAGTAATAATATTTCATAATAATAATATATGGCTGATTTATAAAACGCCATTTTCGTGAAAAATCACCCGAGGGCGCTGTATAAATCGTTATTATATTTATGACGATATGGGATTTTTCGATAGATTTTTGAAGGGACACGTGTTTTACATATGTCCCTTAAAAATCAACAATAAAATTAGGTCATTAATAATTCATATTACTTGTTTCCCCAAACAATATTGATGTGAGCTACAAACCCAAGGTAATTAGCCTACCGGAATAACCAAAATAATATGAAATTCCACAGTCAAAATGATTAAATTCCTTGTAGACCACCCCTCTCCCCCTACCCCTTTATATTATCTAGATAAACCGTAGGCTAAGAATAATTTGTACCAGTCTGAAGATGGATTTAACAAGCTGAAACCGGTTACGTTCAATAAATTAAAGTGGAAATAAGTTTTATTTTTGTTTTATCATATTATTATAATGGAATTTCACCATGAATTGTCAGTTTAAAAAATAGATGTTTTAAAAAATTTACTACAAAGCCTCAGCGAGGACTTTTCAAATGCAATTAAAAAATTACGCCAATAATTGGCTTATGTGACAACAATGTTGAATTTAACTTTTTCAGAAACTTCGCATCTTTAATCTGCGCGCCGATTTTTCAAACACGACTCATTGACAATTTAAAGAAACTTTGGGCCCATCTCGCCAACCTTCACCACCTGTCAATGACAATACTGACAGCGCGAGCATTCCTTAGTTATGTCACTTTGTCAGTTCCACAGTTTGTTGTAGAGTCCACAGTTCCACAATGGTAGGGATTAGTAGCTCTCAGCTCTCACCCGCGCCGGCCGCCTCAAGCTTTCCCGCCGGTCAAAAACACCACACACTCGTGTTATTATATCTCTCATAATATATATATCTGTTATACATCCGTTACAACACCGCCACTAACTGGATTATATTTTATATATCATATGCCAAGAGTTTCTAGTTGTAGCGGACTAGTGATATCACAACAGCGAAGCTTACGGACTACCCGCACCAAATAATTGTGAAATTTTACACAAAATTTTCGCGTAAACTTTATACACCAAGTTTGACAGTTGTAAAAACGTGCCAAGTGGAAAGAAAATTCAAAGTTGTTCGATTTTAAAAAATCATGTTGAGATCACACAGTTTAATTTTGAAAGAACTTGCGTTATTTTCTTTTGTGTTTTTTTAAAACATGTGAAAAGTTTAAAGAATTGCGTGCGCAATTTGTGACAAGTTTTTGTTTAAAAAGTGATTTATTAAATTTGAAGGTAACTTTTGATAATAATTTATTGGAATGTGTTTCTGAAAATGTTTGGATTTATTTTTTGTCATAGCTTATATCAACGTATGATTATTTCGATTGAAAACACAGAGAAAAATTATTTTAATTTCGAAATGAATACCCGGCTTTACTCATGTTGCAAAACTGTTGAGTTTGGTAGTCAGTCACCTCTGGTCTGCAGCTCCAAAAATTAAAAAAAAAATAAAACACGTGGAAAATGACTCTACACAGAAATGGGCGATCAGTTTGATAGTTTCCCCTGTCTTAATATGCAGATTGTTGTCTTTGAAGCAAAGAGGTCAAGTGATAATGCTATGCTTGCTCTACCTGTATTTCAATGGAAAATGCTCGGAGGAAATTATATCTTTGATCCCTTCGGCACCCATTCACAGCGGAAATACTCGGGGGGCTTCTACGACTCGTTCTTGTGTTCGACAGCCGGCTCGCGTCTGTGTTTCCTCTCTCCCACAATGTGACCCATATTCACTCATTCATTTCCACTACACAGCATTCCCAAAGACAATCTAGGCTTCGAAAGAAATTATTATAAATAAAAAATTCGTTCAGACGGCTATAAATAATTCATGATTGCATCATACAGTAAAAGCCAGAAAAGAGAGCTCATAGAGAATTTTAAAGCGTTGCAACAAACAGATTTTCTGACTCAGAGTTTAGACTGATCTTCAATCTATCTATCTATCTATCTATCTATATAAATAAAAATGAATCGCCGAAATGTATGTACGCGCATAACTTCCGAACGACTGCACCAAATTGGATAATTCTTTTTAATTTAAGTTCGTTATTGTCAGGACAAGGTTTGTTTAAAGCTACTGGTGTCTGGCGTGATGAAATTTGGGGAGGAATGCAGATCCCGCCAAATGTTGAGGATTTTAATAAAAATGCACTTTCTAGATGGGAAAAGTGTGGAAAAGTTGAATAAAAAAGAAATTAAGGCGCGCTCGGCAAAATTGAGGGAGATACAGCCGTTTAAAGAATGTATGGAATGACACTTCATGAACCGATACTATCAGCCATTTTGAAAACCAAATTATTACCTTAAAGTTGGTAGCACTCGTAATCATCCTCATCTGTTGTAACATGGTTTATGTAACATGGTCTGTGCCCCTTTATAGCGCCTGCTCACGTCAACGCAAGAAACACATCCCTGTTTTCAAGTAGTTTAGCGGCTACGCCAGGTTTGTGTAACATGGTTTGTGACCATTATTAATTCTGTTTTTCATAATTACGTGTATATCACACGAAGTTAGCTACAATCGTATCAACCTTCGTTAAAAGCAAGTCTGAGATACCAACATTATGAACAAAATGGCTGACAATATCGGTTTAATGAAGTGTCATTCCATACATTCTTTAAACGGCTGTATCTCCCTCAATTTTGCCGAGCGCGCCTTAATTTCTTTTTTATTCAACTTTTCCACACTTTTCCCATCTAGAAAGTGCATTTTTATTAAAATCCTCAACATTTGGCGGGATCTGCATTTCACCCGAAATTTGTAGTAAAAAAATGCAGTATGTGGCACGCGAGCTGTTTGAAAACTGAATGTACCGGGACTGAATGTATGGAATGCGGGAGGGGGAGGGGAACTCGGGTAGGTGGTTCGAGGGAGGAGGGGGAGGGGAACCCGGGAGGGGAACTCGGGAGGGGAGGGTAACTCGGGAGGGGGATTCACGGGATGGGGAAGGGGGGAGTGGAGTGCGGAGAGGGAAGGTGGAGAAATCGGACGGGGACGCGAGGGGGGAGGGGACGCTGGAGAGGAATGGGAGGCGAAAGGGGAACGGGACGAATGGGAAAGGATACGCAGAGAGAAACAATTTCTTTATTGAATGGCATAGCAACGCATGCCGGGAACCAGCTAGTTATACATATTTAACAAGTGTTGTGCGACGATAAACGTTACATTTTTCTGACAATTTCATCACACATATAAATGATACTTACATATCGAAAGTGAACAAAAGATTAAATGGAGGGGAAATTAATGCTCTTTCTATGAAAAATGACATTGAGTGAGTGAATGGAAGGAATTGGGAAGAATTCGATGAAGAATCATTTCGTGGAAATCGGTATTTTCCTAAGAGAATTATTGGTAACTAGCTGACCCGGCCACGCACTGGATGTATAACCACCGCCATCTGTTAATTTGCTTGCAAATCAAATCCACACCGCCCGCTTGCCAGCCCGGTCGTTCACCGCATACGAACATTCTTCTTTATATATTTCAACCAATTTACACAAAACCTTGACTAATTATATACCTAAGCCTTCCTCTTGAATCACTCTATCTATTGGTGATGAAAATCCGTTCAGTAGTTTTTGAGTTTGTCGCGAACAAACAGACAAACACGACGGACGACTTTAATTTATAAAATAGGGAGATTTGACGAAAAGCCTTCTAAACGAGTCAAAAGAAGCCAAGCTAGCAGTCCACAAGGGAGTAGTGAACGATGAATACTTGGAGCAGGTGGATGAGTTTGTGTATCTGGAAAGTATGTTTACTAGAGATGGGAAAACAGATAGAGATATTGTAAAAAGGGTGAATGCGGTTAACTCTATTAATGGAGGACTGAATGCCATTGGTGTTAACAAAAACTTTCCACAGAAGCGAAGCTAGTAGTCCATATGTAGTGCTGGTACCTACCCTGATGTATGGCAGTGAGACATGGAACTGGCAGAGGAAGGATGAAAGTAGACTGAGTGCTGTAGAAATGAGATCCCAGAGATGCATGTGTGGTAAAACCGTGTATGATCGTGTGAGAATGTGGAGAACCGCAAAGATTGCAAGGCTGATGTAAGCGTAATAAGTAAGATTAAGAAAGGAACGATTAAATGGTTTTGGCATGTAGAGCGAATGAATGAAGAGAGGAGTGTAAAGAGCACATGACGCAAATGTGAATGGTAGAAGAAGTCGGGGACGCACGAGGAAGGCATTGCAAAATATCCTCCGACAAAATATCCTCCGACAAAATATCCTCCGACAAAATATCCTCTGACAAAATATCCTCTGACAAAATATCCTCTGACAAAATATCCTCTGACAAAATATCCTCTGACAAAATATCCTCTGACAAAATATCCTCCGACAAAATATCCTCCGACAAAATATCCTCTGACAAAATATCCTCCGACAAAATATCCTCCGACAAAATATCCTCTGACAAAATATCCTCCGACAAAATATCCTCCGACAAAATATCCTCCGACAAAATATCCTCTGACAAAATATCCTCCGACAAAATATCCTCCGACAAAATATCCTCTGACAAAATATCCTCTGACAAAATATCCTCTGACAAAATATCCTCCGACAAAATATCCTCCGACAAAATATCCTCCGACAAAATATCCTCTGACAAAATATCCTCCGACAAAATATCCTCCGACAAAATATCCTCTGACAAAATATCCTCTGACAAAATATCCTCTGACAAAATATCCTCTGACAAAATATCCTCCGACAAAATATCCTCCGACAAAATATCCTCTGACAAAATATCCTCTGACAAAATATCCTCTGACAAAATATCCTCTGACAAAATATCCTCTGACAAAATATCCTCTGACAAAATATCCTCTGACAAAATATCCTCCGACAAAATATCCTCCGACAAAATATCCTCTGACAAAATATCCTCTGACAAAATATCCTCTGACAAAATATCCTCTGACAAAATATCCTCTGACAAAATATCCTCTGACAAAATATCCTCTGACAAAATATCCTCTGACAAAATATCCTCTGACAAAATATCCTCTGACAAAATATCCTCTGACAAAATATCCTCCGACAAAATATCCTCTGACAAAATATCCTCTGACAAAATATCCTCTGACAAAATATCCTCTGACAAAATATCCTCCGACAAAATATCCTACGGACTAAACATCTCCTAATAAAATATCTACTAAAACCTATCCTAACCCAAGGCATACATTAATGAAAAAACCCATCTCACTCTATCCCATCCCGCCACATCCTATCCCATTATGCCTCCCCCGGGCGGGATGGGATTCTTTTGGGCTCCGCCCACTTTCAAAACCTATGCACTTTTTAAACGGTTGCGGAACATCCCCCCCCCCCTACCTACGTCACAGATCTCACGTGAGGGAGGGGGGGGAGTCTAAATTGGAAAAAGAAACTGCTGATGAAATTAATATATGCCCCCTAACTTAACATTCTGCAAAGACAATAATTTACTGTTTTCTGTATTATTTTTGCCAATTTTTATGTTAGGTTAGGTTAAGTTTTTGTAGATATTTTGTTGGGGGATGTTAGCAAATTACCGGATATACCGCTGAATAACAAAGTGTAATTCAGGTATGGGCCTCCATCGAAACTAGAATTTATCTAGAAGCTGGTCGTACTGGACAGGGCAATACAATTTGGGAGGCGGGAATGGGTACCGCCGCCCCGGGAACCTTTATTGGATAACCAACACCTCTGCCATAGGTCACCCCAAGTGGTTCGCTACGTTTGGTGATTTACCAGGGGTGCCCGTGTTCATGGGATGAGGTGTGTTTAGGTCTGATGACCAGGACACACTGAACCCCAGATTCCTACCCTTTTCCTTCCCAGAACACTCCCTTTCCTTCCTTTCCCTAAAAACCCTCCACACAGCATCCCCAAAGATGACATAGGCCCTCAGGGAAATTATTTTCCTCAGGGCCTCCTGTGTGGAGCTCATGTAAAAAAAAGGGCTCGCAGATTCTGCAGATAATACACAACTGCTGACCTGTACAAATCGCAAGTGCGCCCCACGGTTGAATTTGATAGCCACCTCTGGTCTGGTGCTCTACAATACTTATGAAACAATTCTTGATTCTGCAAAAACGATCGGTCCATTTGACCGATTCTTCTATCCTGACAAACGGATTATTTCAATCTTTAGAGCAGAGGCGTCAACTAAAATGCTATCCGTGTTCTACTGGTATGTCAATAGAAGTGGCTCGTAGGAATTAGCGTCATTGAGCCTTTCGACATCGGCGCATAGTTGGAAAACAAACCTAACGCGCGCCCAGCTTTTTTTAGACGCTTGGCATTATTTTCGTCACATTCGAACGGGTCGTTTTTTTGGGTGTCTTCATGTTCACTGCTTCCTGTCCTCAGTGTGGCAGGATAGAGCTGAGTCTCGGTGTCTCTCTGCCTACCCCTATTTGATTTACTATTTATTGTTGATAATAAAACATTTAAAGGGTTTTGCAGTCATAGATGAAAGAAGAAGCGCTAAAAGAAATGCAGAGGAAAGAAATCCCTATGGAAAAGTGTGGGGAAATCACACGTGAATTACAAATGAGCGAGTTTCTGGAGGCTTATATGGTTTGGGCACATAGAGTGGATTAAATACGATATTGTATATATATACGATGAAAGAACTCTAAACAATTAAAAATAATACTTTTTAAAGTGAAATATAGAGCGCTTTTTAAATTACCATTACGATTCACAGTTATGGTACCGTGACGGCGTAAAAAAGGCAATAAACATACGTTACTATAATGCTGCAGATCTTTCAAAAGATGAGATACACAATGTACTTAAGTCTATTTCCTTCAAAGCAAAAAAATCTAGTGCAGTTCACACATAGATATAGAAGTGAAACCTTCACCCACACAATTTCAACCAATAGGAGCCTTGAAAAGTGAGCTCATAATCAAAGCGGCCAAGGCGGTAAGGTTTCATCTCATTCTCTCACAGGCTAAATCTTAGAGAAGTATGTATTTGCCTCTAGTGTCGTTTCCTTTTCATCGAGTTACACACAAAATAACAAAAGTCGAAAATGAGACAAACAGTGAACGTATGTCTGCACCCCCTCAAAGGAAACATAAAGTCATTATCATACATCTCCCTCACACGTTTAAATAAAACAAAACGAAAAAATTCCCGTCGCAGTCGCAAAGCCGTAATAAAACATAGGTATCCTGTTTCCTCTAAAGGAAAAAGTAGTACTTTGAAGGAAACAGTTGCACGTGTTTTGTGTGTCTGACTATTATTTAATGTATAAAAAAGAATTGATATGTTGAAGACACTTTTCTGAGACAACGAGCGTGGATTCTATGAACTAGGTCCGGTGGACATACTCGTACTTTTGTATTGTTTAATTAGTGTGAATATAACGTTTAATCATTAAAAACAATATTAGCGACAAAAAAAATTGAAACAGAAAAATCAGAAAAAGATACGATCGCATCTAGGAAATGAACCCAGTACCTTATCCTTGCCAGGACTCTGCTCTAACCACTGAGCTAATTCGACCCTAATCCCTTCGATCAAATTTAACTGTGTCATACTTCGACTAAGAACTATCAAAATAATCTTAATTTTCTTTGACGTGTATTTTTATTGGCAGTTATCTTTATATACGTTTGCAAAATTCTTTCCGAACTAAATGTAATCTAGATTGTGTCTTGGATAAATAGATCCCTTTTTATTTTAATGTGCGACATCTATTGAATTTTATGCAAGTTTCGAATGATTTTTTTCAATTCTTAGACGCAACAAAATTTTTCAAATTGTCGTCTGGGTATCGCCAAAATAGTCTTATAAAAATAAAAAAAAAAACAAAACAGAGTATTCAATTCACACGCGGTAGAAGTGAAACCATCAGAAAACTAAAGTAGACAAGAGTGGGGAAACTACGATGCACTTTTTTTATCAATGTGAAGGATGATTTTTTCCTTATATTTGTCGTCGAATTCCAGTGCACCTTTTTCTACACGTTTGATCATTTTTAGTATTTGTGTTTTCTTCTTCGGAGTCGCTAGATATCGCTTTCTTTTGTGTTTTATTTGCCTGTCATTTTGGAGTGGTTTGAAGATTGAAATTTAGAAATAAAAAATATATTTTATTTTGGATTTTGTAAGATTCTTTTATCGAAGGAAGCAAATACTTTGTGGTATGTCATTATATATTAAATGAAAAAACACACTTTGTAAAACACCACTTTTTATTAGAATTAATATTTAATAGCCAACCAGGTTTCGCTCATCTTGAGCTTCATCAGGCTTATTATATCAACTAAAGGTAATTATATACAGACATACACATATATAAAAGAAAATAAGAGAATGAGCGAAAGAGCTAACAACACCCTATTGGTGCCAGATAGCGATACAAATAGAAAAGAGGGAGACAAAAATAATTACGTAAGGGGTAATGGCTAAATTTAGCCACTCGGGGGTATATAAACTAAATTGCAATGATTGTTCTGCATTTTACATCGGAAAAACGGCCCGGAACGTAAACATAAGAATTAAAGAACATCTAAGATGTTTAAATAGTAATGCTCTTTCAGAATTCGCGAACCATCTACTAGAAACTAACCACTCATTCGATAACACCTCCGGGACTAAAATATTACATAAAAATGGAATTGGAATTAGGTTAAACAATCTAGAAGCCCTCGAAATCAAAAAAAGCCATCAATAATAAATCAAACATTAATAACCAAATCAATTTATCTGATAGTCCCATTTTTAATTTATTCCGTTAACCTCTTCTGAAACAGTTCCCTCCCTCTCCCTCCCCCTGTTGCTTACCCAAACTGTAATTATTTTTGTCTCCCTCTTTTCTATTTGTATCGCTTTCTGGCACCAATAGGGTGTTGCCTATTCTGTTGCTAGCTCTTTCGCTCATTCTCTTAATTTCTTTTATATATGTATGTCTATATATAATTACCTTTAGTTGATATAATAATCCCTAATGAAGCTTGAGATGAGCGAAACCTGGTTGGCTGTTAAATATTAATTCTAATAAAAAGTGGTGTTTTACAAAGTGTGTTTTTTCGTTTAATTTACTTGTCCTTAGTCCGCTGAATGTCTGGTCGCTAAAGTTCCTCAGGCGCTTTATCCTACTTGACCAAAAGAGACTTGCGTGGGTCTGTGGATTTATTGCATTATATTGGAACCGAGTACCCGTTAAAAAAATAAATATTTCTATCTGCGCCTGTTCTATACGCCTGTCTCAACACAGGTATACCCTAGTGAGACAGGCATCGAATAATGTAATGTAAACATACCTTATATAGATAAATAAATAAAAAAAATCTCATTCTCTCGCAGTCTAAATTCTATAGATGTATGTTTTGTGTCTTTTTAGTATCCCTCGCTTCTGTTTCATCGAGTTCCAAATCACAACGGTGCTATAGAAGATTCACTTCAAAAATTAAAATAACGTGCCTTATATTTTTTAAATGTCGTATTTTGTAAATTTTATACTAATATTCGATAGATAAATTTCTTCTATTGAAATTTTAAACATTTAACATTGAAAATAAGCGGAACCTTTCTGTTTGCATCTGAATTTGAAATCTGTGTGAAAAGGCCGCGGAACGCCGGGAACTTTAGCAAGTTTGACATAGAATATGAATGTTTTATTTGTGTAGCGATTCCCTCGCTCCCTGGCGTCACTCGGGTGAAGTTTTGCAGCAAAATTCCCTAATAAATACAGGCTGAATAGATGTCCGCTTCGCTCATGCAAACGTAATTTCTACATGGAGGCTCTTTATTAATTTACTTTTGTTTTCACTTTGAATTATATGTACTTAATTGATATCTATTAAAGTTAACTAACTAACTAATCATAGACAAGTAGTTAAATATTTGGGAATAGTCATAGACAACCAACTACGTTGGGAAGCTCACATCGGTGACACAGTAAAAAAACTCCATAAAATCTGCCATATATTCTGCTCCCTTAGGTCCATCTTAGATTTACAGACTCTAAGAAGCGTATACTTTGCCCTTTTCCAATCCATAGCAACATACGGTGTAGTGGGATGGGGTGGTTGTGCTGAATCCATTATTAGACCAATTATTATAGTTCTAAAACTAATTCCGAGAATTATATTTAAATTTCAACCTACCCATCCCTCAAATAAACTCTTGATTTTTATATCGTATAGAACACATGAGTTCTTAACACTTAATCTTTATTATTGGTTAATATATTTCAAAATTTGAAATTTCATTTTTATTTCTATTTTTCATTGAAATATGTTTTTTTTTCTCTTTATTTTTCACTTTCTTTTAAGTATTTCTTAATTTTTATTTAGTATATTTAATTATCTGTTTCAATAAAATTGTATGTATTAATTCATATTTAAAACATTAAATGTACGACTACCACAACACGGGCATTAGCCTATTGTGGTAGCCCCAAAAAAACGAAAAATCTGTAACTAATAAAATTTTATGACATAAAAATAAATAAATCTATCAAATTGGGAGGCGGGTAAGGGTAGCGCCGCCCCGGGAACCATTTATTGGATAACCAACACCTCTGCCATAGGTCACTCCCAAGTGGTTCGATACGTTTGGTGACTTAGCAGGGGTGCCCGGGTTCACGGGGTGAAGTCTGTCTAGGTCTTGGCGGCCAAAGCGTTTGTCCACCTATCCGGCGGGCCAAAAGAAAGATTGGTTGAGGGAGACCTAACCTTAGGTTGGTTAGATTGGTCCGGGTCTTGGCGGCGGATACGTGTGCCCACCACCTGCGTGAGACAGGCCGTATCGGGAGAGAATGGTTGAGGGATTCCCTTTGACTTCTCCAGCCGGTATACTCTCTCGGAACATCGCCTTGCACCGCAATGGGAGGGATGGATTCATACATCCGTCACTCCTAGCACAATGACCTCTAGATTCCTACCCACCCCTAACACCCTTTTCCTTCCCAGAACTTCATCTCCTTTCTTTCCTAAAACGACCCTTTCAGCATCCCCAAATACGACATAGGCCCTGAGGGGAATTATTTTCCTCAGGAGCTCCTGTGTGGATCTAATATAAGAAAAAAACTAACCGTACGCCGTTTCCCCGCAGGGGTAGGCAGTGAGGACGGTCCGCCAAACCACTAGATCTTGGCACATACTCCTTACCTCTTTCAAATTCATATATCGTCTCATAATTTTTTTTTTTCAGTTTCTTCGACTCGATCTTGTGTTCGACAGCTCGGCGGTGGAATGATTTGCCGGCCTCTGTGTTTCCTCCTTCCTACAACATGGGTCTCTTCCAGACCAATGTTCATTCCTTCCTTCCCTCAAAAAGACCCTCCACACAGCATTCCAGATGACATAGGCCCTGAAGGAAATTATTTTCCACAGGGCCTCCTGTGTGGTGTTAATGTAAAAAAAAACATACTTTTCTATTATTCTGACTCTTGAGATGGCCCGACTCGAGTATCTGATTCACTTAATCGTGCCATGTCTTCCTCGGGGAGCTTTTCATGCCTTTCTTCGTTCATTCGCTCTACATGCCCAAACCATCTTAATCTTACTCTTTACGTTCACATCAGCCTTGCATTCTTTGTGGATCTCCACATTTCTCACACGATCGTACGTGGTTTTATCACGAGCTGCCTCAGGGATCTCATTTTTCCGGCAGTCAGTCTACCATACATCAGGGTAGGTTCCAGCACTCCATTGCGGACTACTAGTTAGCAGCATTGATCCTCGGTGCACCGGTGCTCGTGCGTGAAACTCGACGGACACGTACGGAGCACCAGTTCACATTTGAAGTTGGCTTCATGAAAAAAGGTCGTTTCTTCCACTCGTTTTGTGGGGAACGAGCTACCGGCATCTGTTTTTCATCTTTTGTGTATTCTGGGTCTTCTTCAAGACCCGCATTAATAAATCCCTTCCTTTAGCCTACCTTTACCTACCTCACAACGATGCCCAACCAGTTGGCGAAATAGTTTCCCCTGTTTTTACACTGTACAGTCAGGAGAGCTCTTGTGATGTGTCGCATAAAACATTTAAAAAAAATTATTCATTTTATCTAAAATTTATCTAAATGAAACAATTTAACTTTGTTTGAACCACTTATAAATGAGTAAATCCGACTGGTTTGGGAACGATCGTTCCTTCTTCAGGGCAAGCGTATACTAATTTGACAGTTTCGAAATGCGCATGGGAACAATGTATAGGGTTTTCCAATAAGAGGTGTTATTTTGAATAGCTCGCTATTTCGGTAGATGTCACTTTTGAAGCTGTAATTTTTTGACATATGACAAGTAGAAACTACGCCATTAATAAAAATGGAACGATACACGCTTCAACAACGCATTGAAATTATTAAAATTCACTATGAAAATGAGGCTGGAGCAACAGTTACCGTGAATGGATTGCGCTATCGAGAGATGATTAATGATGTTTTATGGCCGGAATTGGTTGATATTGATCTGGACAACGTTTAATTTCAACAAGACGGCGCTACGTGCCACACAATCAACAAAACCATTGATCTTTTACGGGAAAAGTTTCCGGACCGTTTTATCTCTCGAAGAGGTGATCACAATTGGCCACCGAGATCTTGTGATTTAACACCTTGCGAATTCTTCCTTTGGGGCCACGTGAAAGGAAAGGTCTACGTCAACAGCCCAGCGTCGATTCAAAACCTCAAAGATGGAATTCGTGAGGCTGTCGAGGACGTAGGGCAGCCACTTTGCGATTTGGTTATGGAAAATTTCATGAAAAGGATATGGCCTGTAAGCGTGGTCGTGGTGGTCATTTGCCTGATGTTATTTTCCACTATTAACGGCATACCCTCCTCTTTATAATGAAATAAACATCCGATCATTTATATTAAAAAATGGCATTTTCCTTTGAATATCAAAATAACACCTCTTATTGGAAAACCCTGTATTATTATGGTAGGGGTGGAGCTGTTGCTAGGTATTAATGAAGAGTGGGTGGGTAGGGGAACATATCCATGATTGGGCTGTTAGACAATATTTTTTGTTTGTTGATAATAGATTCATTGTTTTTAAGGGATTTTTTTTAATTTCAAAGGCTTCTAAGTTATCTAAACGTTTTCCTTTATGATTAATATGAAGAATATTTTATCACTGTATTTTTATCAAAACTACGGTTATTTTCGATGATATGGTTAGCGAACTTAGAAAAATTATTATTATTAAGATTGTTAATAACTTTAACATTTCATGATCGGGGCAGTGGACTTTTTTATATTGTAAAACACTTTTTAATATTGAGTCGTTTTTATTTACAATCACTTTGAATTTACAACAATGAAATCAACACTTTATAATAATTTGGCCCGGACTCCGCCTGGGGAATTAAGGGATATGTATCGTTTAATGCGAGAGAGGTAGTATTTTGAACAACACCCTTTTTATACTAGTAAAAAATAGAAAATACCCGGAGATAAGGCTTTCAACTAGCAGACAATAATAAACAAAGACGGCTGTCGGAACTTACGCGGCGTATTCTAGCCAGCCAGTAACAATAACTAGCTTCAATAAAAATTACCTAGATGTCTTTAGTGTTCATTATTTCTTAATAACCTGATCAAGATTAAATCAATGATTATCTACAGCAATCACCCCATAGATGTCTCTATTCTTAACAAAGGCACCTACGTATATACGCTTGCCCTGAAGAAGGAACGGTCGTTCCGAAACCGGTCGGATTTACTCATTATATAAGCGGTTTAAACAAAGTTAAATTGTTTCATTTATCTATAATGGATAACCACAAAGTTATGGCTACATTCAAAAGTATTTATTCACTTTTCTACAAAATACAAAAACAAAACTTATCCAGCTAATCTAAAACATTTAGTACCGATTAACGTCAAAAATAAATAAAAAGTAGTTAAAAGATTGTCAAAAAATTTTGCAAATTCATTGTTTGCGTTATTTATTGGCGATAGTAGCGCAGTGGCGTGTCGAGAACGAAAATTAAATAATCCAAATTGTGAAATGGGTCCACGATACGTCACACCGGAGATTTATAAAAAACTAGATGGGTCGTTCACTAATTCAATCGGCAATTAGAAAATAAAATATTAAATTTAACCTAAATGATACTTTTGTTAGTGTTTTTATGTGGCGTCGCATGTTGCATTCAAACTGCGTACGAATTACAGCTTCAGGTATACCCGCTCAAAAAGAAGATGGAGAGATATGTAAATACGAATGTAAAATGATAATATTTAAGCGAAAATTACGAAAATCTCTACATCTCTACATATTATAAATTAAAGTCTGTCTGTCTGTTCGCGATAAACTCGAAAACTACTGAATGGATTTTCATGCGGTTTTCACCAATAAATAGAGTGTTTCGTGAGGAAGGCTTAGGTATGTAATTTGTCAAGGATTTGTGTAAATTGGTTGAATCATAACGATAATTGTTAGAAGTGTCGGAAAAAAGTCAAGCCAACTGGTAGCTTTCATCGAAAACGCTGCCTAATCCTTTTGGGGTATAACAAAACTATGCATAGTGGGATATTCCTCTTTTATAGATCTACAAAAAAGTCCACAAAGGCATATATCTATCTTTTACGGATAGCTTACTATACTCATTCTATCTTCTAAAA
The DNA here is from genome assembly GCA_917880885.1 of Limnephilus marmoratus. Classification (NCBI taxonomy): domain Eukaryota; kingdom Metazoa; phylum Arthropoda; class Insecta; order Trichoptera; family Limnephilidae; genus Limnephilus; species Limnephilus marmoratus. The sequence continues at coordinate 2,589,842 of OU862930.1, forward strand.
AAATGGTCACGTAAGTACATTGCGGTAATTGAAAAGTTATTTAGACGGTTACAGTATTAATCACAGTATTATATTCATATGTCCATGATCTCTACGTAATATAAATTAAAGTCCTCCGCGGCATCTGTCTATCTCTTCGCGATAAACTCAAAGACGCCGGTGGTTATAAAGGTTGGATAACCATCCAGTAGATGGCGTTGTGTTTTATTAGCCACAGCAACGCGTGGCCGGGTCAGCTAGTGTTTAATAAAACACGACTTGAATAGAGCAAAAATCTCGTGGGAAAAGTCTAGAATAGCATTTAAGGAATCACTGTGAATTTTTTCATACTCTACACATCTCTTATCGATTGCTGACCGTGCTCGCAAATATTGGTAACTGACAATAGATGACGGATTTATACGGACAATATAGTACTGATGAAGGGTTTTTTCGATCGCCCTGCCGCCCGGTAGTACATCTCCTAGCGTCAATACGTCGCGTCATAGGCACATCTACTGATTGCGTATTATATGAGTATATTTAAGATGTCTATGTACCTTTTGCTATATTAAGCATAGAAAATTATTGAAACTTTTAAAGTACTTTCTTTAAACCCTCGCGAAGGTTTCTGGATTATTACAACCACGTGACAATATATCTGAATAGTTTTTTAATCCTTACAAAAACCCTCGCGAAATTGTTAAAAATGTCAAAATTTGAGAATGACATTTTGCAAAACAATGATTATTGAAACAAAATTTAATTGTCGAAATTATTTAATTTAATGAACTTATTTGAAGTACTCGTCTAATACCTAAAATCGAATCAAGAATTAAAGATAGTTTAAATAGGTAGGTACCAAATTTGATTGATTGTTCTTATAATATAATGAATTATAATAAAATGAATATTTGTAACGTATGAAAAATGAAAATTTGCATACAAAAATTGTAATAGGTGGCACGCGAGCTGTTTGAAAACCGAATATACTGGGACTGAATATATGGAACGCGGGAAGGGGGTTGGCGGGGATAGGGAAGGCGGGGAAGGTGGAAGGGGAACGCGGGAGTGGAAGGGGACGTGGGAGGGGAACGGGGACGCACGGGAAAGGATATGAAGGGAGAAAAAAATTATTTCATAAATATGGCAGTGCAACGCATGCCGGGAACCAGCTAGTTCCAACTAAATCTATTAGTTCATTTTTGTATATCAAAGTTCAACCTCGCAACTTGTGTGTCAATGGAGAAAGAAAAGCTCTATTTATAAAGCGCGTAGCTATATTTGTATTTCATTGAAAATCCACTGAGAGAAAAGTTGAGCCGCGAGTGTTGCAATTCTCTGTGGACACCTACCATAGACTAGACTAGATACAGAGGACTAGATACAAGGGACTAGAGACCAGAGACCAGGGAATAGAACTGGAGAGATGTTAGAATGGAAACAAAGGAATGAACAATAAATGTAATTGCAATGTTGTATTGTCTGCATGAAGTTCACATGAGGATGTACTTTGTACAATTATTGTACAATACGAGTATGTTCTTGAAACAGGGTGGCGCTTAATTCATTTTTCTCGCTTTTTGTCAGGTGTCATCGGGTTGTTGTTTTCTGGTATCATATTACTATTTATTTTTGTTTTGAAGGGTTTTTATTTCAAAAGTATTCAGAGTTTTAATCAACTAAAATTTTAGGTTTTTAAATTTGCTAGTGAATGTGATTTTTTTAAAATTTGAAAATTTCTTTTGAACACCACCAACATATTTTTCGTTTTAAAACTTATCTCACCACCAACATTTTTATTTTTTTGAATTTTCTATGGGGCACTATTTATGTTTCATCATCATCATCATCATCATCATCTTCTTCCCCTTATCCTATTCGGGTCGGGGACCCATTGCATCGACAAGGCTCCTCCATATGTCCCTGTCTTGTGCTGATTGTACGGCCTCTGTCCATGGTAGCCCCATCCTCTCCTCACACAGTTTATTTATTTTTATTTATGTTTCGAAATGTGTAAATATTTTCAGATTTTTTTATGGGATTTTACCAGATGTGAAAATGTGGGAGTTTGACCAAAAAGTGAAAGAAGTTGATATTTAAACTGAGTTTAATTTTAAACAAATTAACACAAGATTAAAAGAAATTAAATTATTTTATGTTACAAATTCGCTTGTAGGCGCCATTTTATGTCACGATTACAAATTGAGTCTAAAACAAAAAAATTGTTTAATTCATTATTACTAAAAGACTATTTGCGATACTGACATGTTTAAATGCTGTGTACCTGCACACACAGCTTTTTTTAAACTTGAATACCGCACAAGAGTCCCAACTGCTCCCGTCTGGAGCCAGTGGGACTATGGCATCCCCAATCGGGGTTAGTTGTGAGGCTGAAGGTAATGGGGAAGGAAAGGAGGTCGGGAAGTACCTGGCTATTCAGATCTGGTCACGGCTAACGCCATTTCAAGCAACGTTTCAATTCTGGATGGTGGTCTTATACCAGGGCGATACTGAGAGTATCTTCCACTCTAGAACATGTCGCAAATACAATAAATATTATTTTAAATTCATAAATTGTGAAACACAAATTAATCAAATAAAAGTTATTTGCTACACCGGGATTCGATCCCGCGACCTTCGGAGTGCTAGTCAAGAGCCTTACCGCTGGACTACGCCGGACGTCGGTACAGCTATAATATATGTACGTGGCTTGGCGTATTTAGGCATTTGGCTCGCCGTACATTCCCAATTGGAATATATGGCGAGCGATATGCTGAAATACGTCAAGCCACATATATTATCGCTGTGTATGTGTACACAGCATAAGCACGCGTCCTATTGTTGACAATACTTCGGGGGTCGGGTGAGGGCTGTGTCTAACCTATCTGTGGCTTATTTAAATCCGCATGTAGTGGTATGTTTCATCTGAAGTACTGCAATCATTACTCTGAACGTCGCACATTTTTGAAACGTTGCTACAATGGTAGCGACCCCTAAAATATGTTTTAATGAAAAAAAATGTAACAATTTTTTTGACTCCAGATACTAATGTCTACAGCCTGTAGGTATGTCGGACGAATATCTACCGCTCATATGTTCGACTAATATCTACGAACTTCAGAGTGTGGACTAATATCTATAGAGCTAAGGTCGGACGAATATCTTTTACGGTCCCAGGGTGACCGAGGGCAGCTGAGCAAGAGGTTTTACGAAAAAACGTAAATTATTTCAATTACGTAATTACTAATTACGTAAAGGCTTAAACGTTTAAAGTACGTACATGAAGTTTTTGCATAATATTACGTATTTTGCTGTTTACGAGGACAATAATTTATTGAACAAACATGGAGGTCATTATACAAAGATATTTATTTATTTATAACCTAACTGACATAGAAATGGTCATGGTAACAGACTAAATAATTTAGAAGCACTCGAAATAAAGAAAGCTGTCAAAACAAAACCCCAAATCTTTAATAATCAGCTAAATGTGTCCAATAGTCCGATATTAGGGATTTTTACATACATAAATTAAGTTTTTTAAACTGCATACGTAATATTACGTTATTCCAATATGCTGTACATATTTGCAAATCCAACCTCTGCCAGTGCTGTAGATGTGCAGATATTCGTCCACACTTTGGTTCCCATAGATATTAGTCAGCAGTTTGAGCTGTAGATATTCGTCCTCACTTAGGTTCTCATAGATATTAGTCCGATTTGTTCAGTTTTTGGAAATCCTGTAGATATTAGTAGACGCCTCCATTTTTCTGACTAGTGAAAGCATTTACAAGGGTGCACCGATAAAAAAGACGAAATTTCACTTTTTGGAGCAGCCTAATGAACACAGAATACCACAAGTAACTAACACAGCTTTGTTAAGTTACCCTTCAAATTTTAAAATAATATATTTATGGTGTAATCCACTTTTCCAATCCAACTACCTGTCAACATTTATTTGGTATCCTAAAAAACGACTTAGAGTTTTTGTTGTTTGTAATTATTTCATCAGTAAACTCTGCACACAAAACCTACTTTGCGGGACATTTTCAAATCAATATTAATCAAAATACAAACTAGAAAGCTAAAAAAACCGCCACCTAGTACATCTATATATATAAAAATCAAATTTGGCTTGCTTACATGCATGTTTGTATTATATGTACGTTTGTTCCTTATGCGTTGCTAAACCATTCATCCGACTGTGATGATACTTTGGAGATTTGAAGTGCGCATGCCCGCGATGGTTTCTTTACAGAATAGTGAGCTCTGGCTTTGTGATATTATGTGATATCTAATTGCGATGAAATTTTGGGGATTTGATGTGCGCATGCCCGAGATTGTTTCTTTACATAATAGTGAGCTCTGGCGTCATGAAATCATGCGTTGCTAAACCATTCATCCGATTGTGATGAAACTTATGAGATTTGATGTGTGCATGCCCGAGATTGTTTCTATATATAGTGATGAGCTCTGGCGTTATGAAACCATTTCCTGAACTATTCATCAGATTGCGATTAATCTTTGGTGAGTTGATGTCAGTATGCCCGCGAAGGTTTCTAAATATATTCTGGTGAGCTCTGGCTTATGAAATTTGTATAAAAAAATGCAATGGAATTGCACGCGAGCTGTTTGAAAACTGAATGTATGGAACGCGGGAGAGGGGAGGTGAAAGAGGTAGGGTTTCGCGGGATGGGGGAAGCGGGAGAGGGGAGTGGGGAGAGGGAAGGCGGAATGGGAACGCGTGAGGGAAAGGGGACGCAGGGAGAAACAATTCCTTTATTAACAGGCAACTTGCTAGTACTAAATAAATTCAATTTGCCACCATTGAAAGGAAAGTCGAGGTCAATATACTACACTAGCGCCTCTAGCGGCCAGTGTTGTTGATACTGCCAATATTTCACTGCAGCTGGCTCGGACGTATTAATATTATAGGGTATTTATTTCCTCTTAACTATTCACAGCTTTTCCTCACAAAAGTCTCTCGCTAAGAGGAAGGCTGGGCGGCCCGTTTCACACAAAACTTAATTTTGGATTTGAGGCTAAAATACGGAACCAAACTAAACAATATTTTTTTAATGAAAAGTTGTATTAAACATTTAGTACGGATATCTGCGGTGCACGGTTATGTTCAGAAAGAGTATGGCTGAGGAAGTCAAAGGGACTCCCTCAAAATTTAGAAATAAACACGTTATATTTAAAATAAAGATGTAATTTTTAAAATGAAAATTTTGAATGCAAACTGAACGCCTGTTTCATCACCTTTCAAACACATTTATAGTTTTCGGATACATTCAGATATGTCCCACGTTTTTTTCGCAAATGTCAAATTTTAATGTTGTTTTTGTGAAAAGTGATAACACGACGGTCAATTAACGTTCTAAAAACTCCCGTGGACAAAATTTTACGAAATTTTGGCTTCCAGGCGTGATATTTTCGAAGAAATCGCATTTGCGAGTCGGCCGGCGGGAAAACGAAATATAAATGGACCCGGTGTGACTGACCTACCTCAACGATCTCTCAAAAACAATTGCTGGTGTCAGAAACTATCGAAACTATCGAAGGAATATGAACTTCGATGTGTTCCGAAATGCAATGCGCGAATCTCCATTTTCGCTTGAGAAAAATGGCTAATTTTTGCGTCTTTAAATTTCCATACGATGACTGTCCACGCGGACCTTTGAGGGAGAGTGAACCTCGAGGTGTGCGAAATTCGAGGAACCGATAGGTCGTGCCAGGATAATTTTAAAGTCCCTCAAGCGAAAGTGAACCTTAAGGTGGGTGAAACGCAAGGGGCAGAGTGGTCGTTTTTCGCATCAAGAAAAAAGTGAGCTGTCAAAAACTGAGCATTAATATATGTATGAAAAGTTATATTAAACATTTAGTACAAATATCTGCGGTACACGGTTATGTTCACAAAGAGTATGGCCGGAGAAGTCAAAGGGACTCCCTCAAAATTTAGAAATAAACACGTCATTTTTAAAATACAGATGTAATCTTAAGAATGAAAATTTTGAATGTAATCTTAACGCCTATTTCATCACCTTACAAACATAGTTTATAGTTTTCGGATACATTCAGATATATTCCATTTATTTGAATTTTACTGCAAATCGGAAATATTCTGACATACTAACAGAATATGCCCGAGACCTGAGGGGTTAAAACAAAGCCAGGGATATCTCCTGCTTGCAAGTATTTACATAATGTTAAAAAAAAAACGATTTTTAATTTTATGCATTCGGGTTATGTAGTTCAAACTTTTAATAAACTCTGCTGAAAACTCACTCGATAAAGGCGAAATTTTAATTTACTGGGCTTTTAAATTACAGGAATAGTTCTCGTACTCATGGCGGCTTATCAACATAATGTGATTTGAAGAATTTGTATTTGAAACACGCCACCGTTAAATAAATTAAATCAAATGCCTGCGATCAAATTCTAAACTTCCATCACTTGTGAAGTTTTCTAATAGCCGCCATTTATCATTCGAATAATCGCCAAAAATAAATAACAAACATATATTTAATGATTTATTAAAGCAGCAATCTAATTTGAATTTCTTTTATTGTGTATTTAGTAATGGGTAACGAACTTTGTTTTTTTTTTATGTTTGTTTTTCTGTTCTGTTCTGAGGAAAAGAAATTACCTTAATAACAAGATAAAACCGGAAATGTGTTATTTTTAAATCAAATTTTAGAAGTATAGATTATCTTCCACAAAAAAATTATAAATTGATATCAAAGAACTGTTCTTTTATTTACTAAAGCTATGCTTTAAATTTTGAGTAAATATCTTTATTTTTAGTATAATAAGGTTTTACCGTAGGTCGTTGGCAGATTTGTTACATTTTCAAACAAAATTTTGTATTAATAATAATAATAATAATGTTTATTCCAGGATGTGGGGAGGATAGTGCAATCCCACACGTCCCATAAAGTTGTAAATATTTACACAACAGATAAAGTAAAAAAAAAGTAAATAGAACAAACAAATATAAAAGACATAAGTGATAATAGAAATAAAATAAATAATCAATTATAATGTAGGACGTGGTCTGGAGTGAGCTCGGGCCCAGCACTCGCTTAGGAGTGGCATAAATTCGGCATGGGTCTTAAGTTCTCAAGTTAAGAGGGTATTACCAAAGAAAACCAGAAATATATCATTTTTAAATCAGATTTTAGACGTATTGACTCTTTTCTACAAAAAAAATATAAATAGATTTCTAAAGATTGTTCTTTTATCGAGCATTCGCATGTTTTAAATTTTGAGAAAAAATGTTATTTTTTAGTATAATAAGGTTATACCATAGGTCGTTGGCGGATTTGTTATATTTTTTTAAAAAGATTTTGTATTATACCGCATACATTTGAAATCATATAATCATGCAGTAAAATAAATCAATTAATTATTTGGGAAGGCTACTTTTCAGAATTTTAATTTTAGTTCAAATAAAATCATAAAAAAATATCCGCGCCCTTGTTTTGCGACGAAAATACTTCAACTTGTGTATTTATTTACTGTCTTACAAACTAATATATTGAAAGGCAAGATAGAGGGTCGCCGAGGGCCTGGTTGGAGACAAATGACTTGGCTGCGTAATATACGAGAGTGGACCGGCATTAGAAGTGTGGAGGAGCTATGCCGGGCAGCGCAAGACAGAGAGACATTCTCAAGAGTGATCGCCAACGTCGGGGGACCTGATACGGCACACAAAGAAGAAACTAATATATTTAAAAGTAAAATTACATTCTTATTTTGCTTAGACATGATTTATTTATTTATAAGTACATGTAATATAATTAATACATTTAAAAAATTATAAATACTTAGGTGTGATCAGAAAATAATTGCAAAAAAGTACATAATTTTAATAGTTTTATCATCACGAGTTGGAGCATTTTTGAATGTAGGTTTTTGTCAAAGCAAATTTTGAATGAAATAAAATCGATATTGAGTTATTATTTTAAAAAGCTGGTATGGAGGATAATTAATCTTTCACATCGGAATCGCCTGTACAGTTGCAAGGGTACGAAATTTAAATTCTCGGCCGCTGGTTAAGGCGCCGCCACCGGGCTCAAAAGGAAGAAGATGGAGAGATATGAAATTACGAATGTTAGAGGACGCGCTAACATTTAAAGCGACAAAATCGATGCGAAAATGTTTAATAAAATACGTCTCGTTTAAAATAGAGCACGTAAAGCTCGTGGAACGTATCTTAAGTATCATTCAAAGAAACACTGAAAATTTTCACAACTATAACTTGTAAAATAACTGAAACAAACGTGTTTATAATAATTTTCGGAGCATACTTTATGATTTTTTTCTATCAAGGGGAATTTTATATAATTTGCGTTTCGGCGTGGAACGCGTCTAGATATTATCTTAAAAAATAACATATGTTTTATAAGTGCTTAAAAACTTCAAATGTTTAAGGGAGATATGTAAGAAATCGGCAGAAATGCGGGTAGCGACGCCTTGAGAGCATTTAACCAGCAAGCGGCCGAAAATCCACATTTCATCGAAAGTAGTTCTTACAATCGTACAGGGCGGTTCCAATGAGAAAGATTAAGTATTCTCCGTACCAGCTTTTTAAAATTATAACTCAATATCGATTTAATTTCTTTCCAAATTTGCTTTAATTTGTACCCAATCCAAAAATGCTGTAAGGCGTGATGATAAAACTATTAAAACTAAGTAACGGACCAATTTTCGTCATGAAACACATGTACGTATATATTTTTTAATGATTTTATTTAAACTAAAATTAAAATACTAAAACATGGGTTTGCCAGATAGTGTATTAATTTATTTTACTGCGTGATTATATGATTTGAAATGGGTGCGGTAAAATACAAAATCTTTTTAAAAAATATAACAAATCCGCCAACGACCTATGGTTTAACCTTATTATACTAAAAAATATTTTTTTTTCTCAAAATTTAAAACATGCCAATGCTCGATAAAAGAACAATCTTTAGAAATCTATTTATATTTTTTTTGTAGAAAAGAGTCAACACGTCTAAAATCTGATTTAAAAATGATGTATTTCTAGTTTTCTCTGGTAATACCCTCTTAAGAACTTGAGAACTTAAGACCCATGCCGAATTTATTCCGATTTTTTTTTGTTTTTTTGTTATTTTTGAAGATGCTCGTAATATCTATACATTTGCTGAGCCGAAACAGTAATTACATGATATTCCCTCGATAGAAATAAACGCAAAGTAAACTCTGAAAATTATTAAAAACCCATTTGGTTGTATTATGGGTATGTTTTGGGTATGAAAAATATTAGAAATCCATAGGACTATCTTAAATCGCAGGTCATTGCGAATAAACCACAAACAATTGACGACCCCAAAATCAACATAACAAACGCCATCCAACAAATTCAGCAAAATTTATGCGACAAAGTCATTGAAAATCAAACCTCACAACTTGTTTTATTAACAGTTTTATTTTTATTTATATCATAACTTAGTGGTTTGCTACGTTTGGTGACTTGGCAATGGCCCGGGTTCAAGGGGTGAGGTTTGTTCGGGTATTGGCGACGGATACATCTGCCCACCAGCTGCAAGGAAGGCCGGATAGAATAGCCGGGAGAGAATAGTTGAGGGAGTCCCTTTGACTTCTCCATTCGTACTCCATACGGATCCATACGTCCGTCACTCCTGGACCCACTGATCCCCAGATTCTTCCTTCCCTTCCTTTTCTAAAAAGACCCTCCACACAGCGTCCCCAAAGATGATATACGTCCCGAGGGGAATTATTTTCTTCAGGGCCTCCTGTGTGTGGCTAATGTAAAAAAAAACAAGTGCGCTTTAGACCACATGACTGAAGTAAAACTACAAGACAAACCTCGCCCAATGAACCCAGATATCCCTGCTAAGTAACTAAACGTAGCGAACGGGGTGACCTATGACCTAGGGGTGACATATGACATTGGGGTGAAATATGATCATGGAGTGACCTACGACCTTGGGGTGACCTACAACCTCGGGGTGACCTACGAACTTGGGGTGATCTACGACCTTGGGGTGACCTACGACCTTGGGGTGACATACGATTTTGGGGTGACCTACGACCTTGGGGCTATCCTTATCCTTATCCTCATCCTCATCCTCATCCTCATCCTCATCCTCATCCTCATCCTCATCCTCATCCTCATCCTCATCCTCATCCTCATCCTCATCCTCATCCTCATCCTCATCCTCATCCTCATCCTCATCCTCATCCTCATCCTCATCCTCATCCTCATCCTCATCCTCATCCTCATCCTCATCCTCATCCTCATCCTCATCCTCATCCTCATCCTCATCCTCATCCTCATCCTCATCCTCATCCTCATCCTCATCCTCATCCTCATCCTCATCCTCATCCTCATCCTCATCCTCATCCTCATCCTCATCCTCATCCTCATCCTCATCCTCATCCTCATCCTCATCCTCATCCTCATCCTCATCCTCATCCTCATCCTCATCCTCATCCTCATCCTCATCCTCATCCTCATCCTCATCCTCATCCTCATCCTCATCCTCATCCTCATCCTCATCCTCATCCTCATCCTCATCCTCATCCTCATCCTCATCCTCATCCTCATCCTCATCCTCATCCTCATCCTCATCCTCATCCTCATCCTCATCCTCATCCTCATCCTCATCCTCATCCTCATCCTCATCCTCATCCTCATCCTCATCCTCATCCTCATCCTCATCCTCATCCTCATCCTCACCCTCATCCTCATCCTCATCCTCATCCTCATCCTCATCCTCATCCTCATCCTCATCCTCATCCTCATCCTTATCCTTATCCTTATCCTTATCCTTATCCTTATCCTTATCCTTATCCTTATCCTTATCCTTACCCTTATCCTTATCACTCCCCAAGTCAAGCGTGCTTTAAGGCCCAACCGTTCGCCTAGCAATAGATCACCGTTCGCATCGATTACCGTTCGCATGACATTTTTCGTAACAATCACCACTTTTCTTAACGCCAAACTTACCCCTCGTACGAAGAAAAATTAATCTTTCTCATTGGAACCGCCCTGTACGATCGTAAGAACATCTTTCCACAAATGTGGATTTTCGGCCGCTGGCTGGTTAAACGCCCTTAACTTAAGATTGATTCTGCGTAAGAGTCCCCAAATACTAGTTACCCACGGAAAAGTAAATTTTTTCATAATTTTGCAGCATTTTTTCTACAACTAGAATTTTATAACTAAACTTCGAATAAGAAGCGAGCGTGCGTAAAGAAGTTTTACTTAAAAAAATTACCACTTAATGAACATATTTTTGTTTATTTTAAATCATAAACCATAAATGTAACGCAGTTTATTCTGATTATTATTATTTATTTAAGCCAATTTACTACCATACTAAAGACCGTCTTGACTGAGAATTTTCCCAGGAATTATTTATAAAGGTTGGAAATACCGCATTATGTTAATATTAATTTATTTTTATGTGGGGGGGTCGGGGTGACCCACAGAGGGGCGATAAGTTAGCCCTGGCGCGTTCAAAATATTTGGTGGATTTTAATTGGAAGTGGACTGGAAAAATTATTTACATAAAAGAAATCCGGGAGAGTATCTTAAAAAATTGTTTTTCATGATACTCTCTTTAATGTTTTGTTTTTTAATGCCATTCTCAATAATTGCGACAGATTAAGATCCTAGATTCGTATTGTCATATATATTATATATAATTTAATATGTACTGAAAACATGTTTCAAATCAGTGTAAATAATCATGTTTGCACATAATTTATTACGCATTGTAGTTACAGCGCATTAATAATTAAAAAAACATTTATATTATTACATTCATAAATTATATCTAATATTGTAAATTTTTAAGTAGATTCTCTTATAAGTGAACTATGTATTATAAGTTCACACTTCTAAACACATAACTTCATCTCTTTATGTTGTAAATCTTATTGTAATTCCTCCAACTTGTTATCAGGTACTTTGTTTTCACTTTTCAATACTACTAACTTACCTACTTATCTCATACACTGTGAATCCGAATATATTATATAATGTTTTCAGGTTAATTCGGTAAATCCGAATATAATATATGTTACCAGGTTATTTTTTTCGATTTTTTGCTTTGTAATTATGTAATGAATAATATAAACTAAACCTGTCAATCTGTCTGTCCTGGAACGGGAAACTTTCCTAGTTGGACAGGCAAAGCTTCGTAATATATATTTGTACTTTCTTTTGTTTCTATCTATAATAAATAAAGATCAATTCTCAATCGCGATAGATTAAGATCATAGATCAATTCTCAATTGCGACAGAATATGATCCTAGATCAATTCTTAAATGCGACAGATTAAGATCCTAGATCAATTCTCAATTGCGACAGATTAAGAATCTAGATCAATTCTCAATTGCGACAGATTAAGATTCTAGATCAATTCTCAATTGCGATAGATTAAGATCATAGATCAATTCTCAATTGCGACAGAATATGATCCTAGATCAATTCTTAACTGCGACAGATTAAGATCATAGATCAATTCTTAATTGCGACAGTTTAAGATCATAGATCAATTCTCAATTGCGACAGATTAAGATTCTAGATTAATTCTCAATTGCGACAGATTAAGATTTTAGATCAATTCTTAATTGCGACAGACTAAGATCATAGATCAATTCTCAATTGCGACAGATTAAGATCCTAGATCAATTTTCAAGTGCAACAGATTAAGATCCTAGATCAATTCTCAATTGCGACAGATTAAGATTCTAGATCAATTCTCAATTGCGACAGATTAAGATCATAGATCAATTCTCAATTGCGACAGATTAAGACTCTAGATCAATTCTCAATTGCGACAGATTAAGATTCTAGATCAATTCTCAATTGCGACAGATTAAGACAGGTTAAGATTCTTGACTACGTAGAATAATGATGTTGGTACATTAGAATGTTTTTTTATTTTATTTTTGAATTGAAAAATTCTTTAGCACTGGTGTGATTGAAGCTCGATGAAACGAAAAAGCGATACTAAAAAGAGACAAACACATACTTCTATAAGATTCAGCAAGCGAGAGAATGAGATAGCAAAAAATATTTATTTTATTCACGGGTATTCAGTTCCAATTAATACGATTAATCCACGGTCTCGTGCAGGTCCCCTTCAGTTTTGTGGTATAAAGCACCTGACGAATCTTTGCAGACATTCAGCTGACCAGGGGTCGAATCCTACAAAATCCAAAAAAAAATTGTAAAATCAATATCTAATCTTCAAAATACTCCAAAATGAACAGCCAAAGAAAGACTCCGAAGAAGAACAACAAAATATTAATATGATGACTAAATGAGTAGGAAAAGGTGGATTTCAACGTTATTGTCAACTCACTTTTCTGTCGTTTCTTGTAAAATTAATTAATAAAAAATTTCCAAAGTTTAGTTTTTTTTCAAAATCGATCTTAAACTTTGGTTTTATAAAGGTGTACATTTTAATTATTTGATGGTTAACTTTTAAATTTGAACAAAATGCGTGGTATTTACTATTTCTAACACCGTTTATATCATATTTCTAACCATGGTAATACGGGAGACGCGACGAATTCCATGAGACCTATATGAGTTGTTCCGAAAAGCGAACAAATTAGACTGATTATTAGGTTCAGTTTTGAAGGAGAAAAATGGGAATGAAAATCAGAGTATGCAATTTACATGCGGTAGAAGTGAAACCTTCAGAAAACTAAAGTAGACAAGAGTGGGGAGGCTACGAAGCACCGCACAAAGAGGAGACCGATTACACTATATCATTCTTTCGCAGGCTAAATACTATAGATGTACGTGTTTGTCTCTTTTTAGTGACGATTTTTAGTGATTTTCAAATCACAACGGTGCAAAAGAAGTTTTCACTTTAAAAGTCAGAGTATGCAATTTATACGCGGTATGCAATTTATAAGTGAAACCTTCAGAAAACTAATGTGGACAAGAATGGGGAGACTACGAAGCACCGCACAAAGAAGAGACCGAATATACTATTTCATTCTCTCGTAGACTCAATCCTATAGATGTCAGTGTTTGTCTCTATTTTTCGTTTCATCGAGTTTCAAATCACAGCGGTGCTTAAAAAAATTTCAAAAACCTCGATTTTTGACGATTTTATTTAGGTACTAGTTGAAATCCCCGGCTATGCCCGGCCTTTACACAGAGTTTTCGAAATCAAATTTAGATAGTGAGCTTTCTCTTGTTTTGAAGATCCCATGTGCAAAATTTCATCAATCTGAGGCAAACTTTAGATTTGCATACAAATCAAATCCACACCACCCGCTTGCCAGCCAGCTCGTCCACCACATACAGACATTCTCCTTGATATTTCAACCAGTTTTCACAAAAATTGGACAAATTATATACCTAAACCTTCCTCATGAATCACTATATCTATTAGTGAAAACCGCATGAAAATCCGTTCAGTAGTTTTTGAGTTTATTACGAATGGTCAGACAGACAGACGCGGCAGAGGACTTTAATTTATAACATGTAGAGATAGAGATTTTCTGCCTGAGGTGCACTTATCCGTTCTGCCTCAATTTTGCATCCGAGACAATCATAATGCAGACGAAATTTCGCTAGAAATAGATATATTTAGAAATGATGCAGTGTTGGTGTTAGAGTTGGTATTGGTGTTGGTATTGATGTTGGTGTTAGGTTTAGTGTTGGTCTTGGTGTTGGTGATATCGGTTATTGTACAGACAAACATAATGGCGAACCTGTAGACATAGACCTACCCCACCAGACCAAACGATGCGATGAAATAAATACATGACAAGTAAATATGAAATGTTCCGTGGAATTCGAAGGAACATCTTACGAAATGTTTACTCGGCGTGAAATTGATATGCATTATTTGCAGTTCAAGAAAGATGTCAGAAATGTTGAATATTATGTTGAAGATACATTGCTAAAGAAAACATATTTTAAACAGCCAACGAATGTCTATATTTTAGTTGCAGACAATTCATGGCGGATATCCATTTTAATGACCTCCGAAATCAATTAGATCCATACCATACATTTTTATTTATTTAATACTATCTGGTTCCCGACATGCCTTGCTATGCCATTTTTTTTACATGAGATCCACACATCTTTTTAAACAAATGTATAAAATATATTAAAAATAAAGTGTCAGCTTAACCTTTGCCGCCGTACGTCGCATCGGTATCTTGTGGCGTTAGCGCCACTCTGTTGACACTTTTTATAACTTTGCTTTGCTCAGTCGAACTTAATCCACATGTCCGGCTTTCTTAGATTAAGCGATTCTTAAGTGAAGTTTGTGTGTTGGAAAGAGCGTAGTTGTGCATTTGAGCACTGTTGAGCCTTTGTTTCGGTTTAGCAGTTGATTAGTAGGATTAAGAAGAGCGGATGTTACAATAATTATGGTCGCAGACTCAGATTGGTCGTTCGAAAAGTTGGGAACAACCGTAGACATCAACGAATGTCTATATTTTTGTTGCAGACAATTCATGGCGGATATCCATTTTAATGACCTCCGAAATCAATTAAATCCATACCGTACATTTTTATTTATTTAATACTAGCTGGTTCCTGGCATGCGTTGCTATACCCATATATTTTATGAGGAATCTGGCGTTTAGTATGTCCTGGTCATCCACCTCCAAGACCTAGACAAACCTCACCCCATGAACCCGGGCACCCCTGCTAAATTACCAAACGTAGAAAACCAAAGGTGAGGTTTGTCTAGGTCTTGGAGGCGGATGACCAGAACACACTGAACCCCAGATTCCTTTCCTTCCTAAACCCTTTTCCTTCTCAGAACTCTCCTCTCCTTCCCTTAAAAAAACCCTCCACACAGCACCCCCAAAGATGACATAGGCCCTGAGGGAAATCATTTTCCTCAGGGCCTCCTGTGTAGAGCTCATTAAAAAAAAAATCTTTTTTTAAAGGGGGGGGGGGTCACTTAAGATAATCAACGATAAAATCTTTGGGAACAGCGTGAATCGAGCCTTACCTTTGAACTTAGCTGATCGCAGACTCAGATTGTCGATCAAAATGTTGGGAACAACCCATCATACTGAAATTACAAGCTCAGTATTAGGGCCTGACTAATAACTAATAACCATCATACTGAAACTACAAGCTCGGTATTAGGGCCTGACTAATAACTAATAACCATCATACTGAAACTACAAGCTCGGTATTAGGGCCTGACTAATAACTAATAACCATCATACTGAAACTACAAGCTCGGTATTAGGGCCTGACTAATAACTAATAACCGTTGCTTCTAACTTTTCAATCGACCAATCTGAGTCTACCATCAGCTAATAGATTTGTAAGTATTTTAAAAGTAACGCTTGCTTCTCGTTGTTCCTAAATATTTTATCGGTGATTATCTTAAGTGACCCCGCCCACTTTGGCTCCTCCCAAAATGCCATCAAAGTAAAAACATTCGATGTTAAATTAGTATATTAGTGAGTTAAATATTGTATTTATTATTAATACACATAATTTCTTTTAAATATGTTATCCATGAACTGACATTTTATATTTTTTAACGAATGTATAAAATATACTAAAAATAAAGTGTCAGCTTAACCTTTGCCGCTGTCGCATCGGTATTTCGTGGCGTTAGCGCCACTCTGTTGACACTTTTAATAACTTTGCTTTGCTCAGTCGAACTTAATCCACGTGTCCGGCTTCCTTAGATTAAGCGATTCTTAAGTGATGCTTGTGTGTTGGAAAGAGCGTAGTTGTGCATTTGAGCAGTGTTAATCCTTTGTTTCGGTTTAGCAGTCGATTATCAGGATTGGGAACAGCGGCCGTTACAAATCGCTTAGCTGATCGCAGACTCAGATTAGTCGTTCGAAAATTTGGTATTAACCGATGATACTGAAACTACTAGCTCGGTATTAGGGCCTGACACTAAGCACTAGTAAGAGACGCAAGACATGTATAATACCTTTCATCAGGTCTTCCATCTAACCTCTTATGATTTGTGTGTGTAATGGGTCGAGCCCGGCACATTGTGTTCATTGTTCAGTAGGCGGAAAAGATGACATTAGTACCGGAAGGTTCTCACAAAGGAAGATAAGCGATTCGGGGTAACACTCGTAAATTATTATTGTAAACACTTCTTTCTGGAGGCTTATTGGCTTCCGATGTTTTCTTCGTAGTGGTGTGATGTGTGATGGTACCTACTCGACATCGACAGTTTTCACACAGTACTTACCTATTTATTGTTATCAAGTTTAATATCTAAGTCATTATTTTTTTCTTTTTATCTCTACATCTTCTCTACGTATTATAAATTAAAGTCCTCCGCGTCGTCTGTCTGTCTGTCTGTTTGCGATAAACTCGATAACTACTGACCGGATTTTCATGCGGTTTTCACCAATAAACATAGTGTTTCGTGAGGAAGGTTTAGGTATATAATTCGTCAAGGATTTGTGTAAATTGGTTGAAACATAACGATAATAATAGTTAGAAGTGTCGGAAAAAGTCGAGCCGCCGGGTAGTTTTCACCGAAAACGCTGCTTAATCCTTTTGGGATATAACAAAACAATGCATGCTCTTTTATAGATCTACAAAAAAGTCCGCGAAGGCATATATCTTTTACGGATAGCTTACTATACCCATTCTATCTTCTAAAAAAATGGTCACGTACATTGCGGTAATTGAAAAGTTATTTAGACGGATACAGTATTAATCCTTATTAACTTAAATACGTTAGTTACTTCAAGCATTTCATGCACATTATTATAATATTTCACACCATCTCTACGTATTATAAATTAAAGTCCTTCGTGGCATCTGTCTGTCTCTTCGCGATAAACTCAGACGGCGGTGGTTATAAAGGTTGGATAACCATCCAGTAGATGAGGTTGGGTTTTATTAGCCACAGCAACGCGTGGCCCGATCAGCTATTATACAATAATGTTATTATTCAATTAACAAAAAAATTGTATTTGTAATGTTAATGAACATTTGTCTAGGTCTTGGTGGCGACCGCGTTTGTCCACATATTCAGTGACGGGCCGGATCAGGAGAGACTGGTCGATCGAGACATTTTATCTCTCCAGCCGAACTCTCTCGACATATCACCTTGTACCGCACTGGGAGGGATAGATTCATACTTCCTTTTCTCCTGGACGTTTTGACCACAAGATTCCTACCCACCCCTCATACCTTTTTCCTTTCCAGGGTACCTAGCATGGTCAATCGATGTAAGTTTTATCGAAAATGTCGGTAACTTGTCATCGTTCCCGAGCACGACTGCAGGCCGCTAACGAACAAACAGCAGTTCACAACGACTAAGGGTTCCTTATTTATATGACGTGCACTGTTATTTGTTCGATAGCAGCCTGCAGTCGTGCTTGGGAGCGATGACAAGTTACCGACAATTTCGATAAAACCTATATCGATCGACCATGCTAGGTACCCAGAACTTCCTCTCCTGTCCCCAAAAAGACCCTCCACACAGCATCCCCAAAGATGACATGAGTCATGAGGGGCTTTCCGTGTAGAGCTAATGTAAAAAAAATCGGTGTACAAAAACACAAAATAACATAAGTCATATTATCACTTCCGAACGCCCTACCATATAATATGTACTTGATCTTGTCTCGTCTTCATGAGACGTCCCCGACCCCTTCCATCATCTTCTGAATGATAATAAACACGCCGTCCGGAAACTTGTAGTACATGGGAGAAACAGGTAAATCTACATCATATTTGGGGGCGATTTTGTCTTATAAATTTTTTGATTTGAGCTTTTATTTTCGAGTAAATCGAGTCCAAAGTTGGAATTTATTAGGAAAAATTTTATAATAATATCTTTAAAAATAATTCGAAGCTTGGACCCTGCTCCAAAAGATTGTTTAACCCCAAATAGATGAAAAAAATTGAAAAAAAAAATTAAAATGCACAAATAGACAAAAAAAGTTTTTTTTTGGGTTTTCTGTGTGATGTAGATGGGTCATGCAAATTAATCAGTTTACTTTACAATTTCATTACTTGATCGGTTTGTTATTAGAACCCATAGGAATGGCCGAAACAACAATGAACTTATTGGAGTCATATATAACAGGGCGAGAACATAAAGTACAAATTGGCAAACAAAAGAGCAAACTTCTATCTTTAAACTATGGCGTCCCTCAAGGAAGTGTTCTGGGACCGATTCTATTCATTATCTATTTCAACAACTTAACTAACCTTACCATTAAAGGAAGCATAATCAGTTTTGCTGATGATACTGTTTTATTATTTCAAGAAGAAAATTAAACGGATACATTTAATGATGCTGAAAAAGGGCTTAGTGCACTTCAGAATTGGCTTAAAATCAACTCGCTTAACCTTAATACAAGCAAAACAAAATATATATAACATTTTCAATGAACTCAAGGGGCCAACCAATAAAATCACTAGAACTAAAATTACATGAATGCCATGGAAATAATAGACAATTTTACTACCCGGTCATCGAAAAAACACAAAACATAAAATATCTCGGAGTAATCATTGACGAAAATCTTAGATGGGACCTAAACTCAAGAACTCACAAGCCTTATATATTTCTTTAAAAATCTAAGAAACATGTTAAATGAAAAGGACATGAAAAAGGTCTACTACGCGTTATGTCATTCTCGAATTAAATATGGAATCATAGGATGGGGATCTGCTTCACATACGTACCTACACAACCTGAATACGATTAAAAAAGGAATCATAAAGACCATATTAAAGGTACCAATTAGAACGCCTTCAAATGAAATTTTCATTAACTTTGACGTGCCAAATGTACAGCAAATATATGCCAAAAAAATATTATTGAAGCTCTTCAAAAATAATGAATCCTCAACTAGACCATGTATGCATAACACTAGATCGAATAAAAATGATGTAAAAAATTTTCCAAGTTATAAAACCACATTTGGACAAAGAAACTATACATACTTTGCAACAAAACTCCATAACATCCTTCCCCAAGACATAAAACAAATAAAAAATCCTAATGAATACAAATCAAAAATAAAAATATGGCTGAAAGTGGTCAATGAAAAAACCCTAATGAAGACACTAAAAACGACATAGAAGATAAATAAACTATATTTAAACAACTTTAGTCCGCCTCGGCACAGGACCCCCTAGTGAGGAGGACTAAGAAATACAATATTTTATACTTAATTTCACCATTACATTGTATGTACAATTTTTTTTATATAGTCGCTAAAATGAAAAATAAAAAATAAAAATTAAAACAACAGTTAGTCGCGCGTTCTTTAACGCCTTGTTATTAGTAGAACTGCAATCAAGTCCGTTAATTGAATTACCTGTATTCACTTCTGTCAATGTCCTCTAGTCTAGTCTCTAGCTGATATTATTTCTTTCAACCACTTCCTAGTGTAGTAAGTACCCAATAGATAGTAATTAGCTCACTACTAGTTGCAAATCCGAGAATCCTCGGTAAGGCGTTGTTATATACCTACATTTTGTAATAAACTAGGCATAATTGTGATATACTAGATATTGAAGAAGAGGATAACAATAATAACCTAAACGAAAATATGAAAGAGAACAAGATACCGAAAAACAGAAAAAGACAACGGTCGCAAATGGGACTCGAACCCAGACCTCTCGTCTAACCGGGACGTGCGCGTTAAGCCTCAGCAACCTGAATTTCTTATACTCCCTTCAACATTTGAAGTTTATAAGCTTAAAAAAAATATATATGTTATTTTTGAAGATATTGTCTAGATGCTGCCCACGCCGAAACGCAAATTATATGAAATTTCCTTGATAGAAAAAAAAAATAAAGTATGCTCCAAAAATGAATAAAAACAAGTCTGTTTCTATTATCTTATAAATTATATTTGTGAAAAAATTCACAATGTTTCTTTAAATGATACTTAAGATGCTCCCCATGAGATTTTTGCTCTATTTTAAACGATTCGGGTTTTATTAAACATTTTCGCAATTTTCGCATCGATTTTGTCGCTGTAAATGTTAGCGCTCTCCTCTAACATTCGTAATTTCGTAGGTATCTTTCCTTCTTCTTCTTTTCGAGCCCGTTTGCGGAGCCTTAACCAATTTCGCCATTGCCACCTTCTGTCAAACCGTCATATTTGTCAATCTCGTATTTCAAATTTTAGAATTAACAATATTATCTTCGACTAATTCTTTTTCCATATTACAGACAACTAACCCTTTTATAAAAATTCGTTAGTTCCATGTAAACAAATTCGGATATTATATTTATCCGAGACGCCATCCAGGTTACAAACCAATTCTTAGAATGATTGCTTCTAATAAAAAGGGTAGTTGCCCGTAATACGGAAAAGAATTAGTTGAAGATAATATTGTTAAATCTTAAATTTGAAATACGAGATAGACTAATATGACGGTTGGACAGAAGGTGGCAATAGCGAAATTGGTTAACGCGCGTGTCCCGGTTAGACGAGAGGTCGGGGTTCGAGTCCCAGTTGCGACCATTGTCTTTTTCTGTTTTTCTGTATCTTGTTCTCCTTCATATTTTCGTTTAGATTATTATTAGCGTTCGACCGAAACGGGACTTTTTACCGAAACAGAAACCGAATCTTCGGTAGCTGTCCCAGTTTCGGACGAAACCGAAACCGAAACATTTTTAGACATGTTAACAATTATTTACTCAAATTTGGCTTATTTTTTACACGTATACAAACAGTTGACATATGCTAAATGAAATAAAAAACAATAATTGAAGTAGGTGAAAAAAAATATTTTTTTTGATATTACTAAAAATTAACAAACATGTAAACTACTTCTTGGAACAAAAATTTGTCAATAATCGACACTTATGTACATTATAAAGGAAGGACCTCATTAATTGAGTATTTTAATTTAAATTGCGTTTACAATCACAACATTCACTAAATTTACCAATTATTGAGATCTCTGCAGAGTTTCGGTTCGCAAACTCGGCAAAGGTTCGGCAGAAAATATGCCGAAACCGAAACTGATGCCGAAAATAGATTTTTTTGCCGAAACTTGCTGAAACCGAAACCGAAACCGAAACCGAAACTTCGGTCGGTCACTAATTATTTTTGTTATCTTCTTCTTCGATGATATATTACATTGATGGGAATAACCTTCCAAGGTTATAAAAAGATAGTCGTTCAAATAATTTATTTTTTTTGAATTAGGCAATTCAACCTAAAATTAAAAAAAATGAATACTACATATTATATTAAAAGGTTACCTGTAAATGGCCAGTAGCTACCTAGTATAATCGGACGTTATTAATAGGCTTACGTCGGTATGGTTGAAATTTAAGAATCCGACAAAGAATGCAACTCTGACGCCCCGCCTTGCACAAAACCGTTTTCGTGCGTGGACTTTGTACACAAATCTACATTTGTAATTGAACGGAATTAAAGCAATGCCAAAAGTTTGCGTAACTCAGGTTAACAGATGGAATGAGGAACATCTCCTTGCAGGCGTAAGTACTACTCGATTTGTAACTTCGTTATTCTCACCAGGTCATAGACATCCAAATGGATAGACAAGAAGATACATAATATGAGGGGTAAAACCAAACTATGGAGGGCGAAGAGGGGAAAGATGACTGTGATTCGTTAAAAAATTAATCAGACAGTATATAGGCATCTCGCATTATAATATCACCATTTAGTACTTAAAAGCAAAATCTGCTTTTAATAATAATAATAATACCTAGGAATCTGATTCAAAATTTAAGCATATTAGATTTGTCAAAGAATTTGTATATAAAAATGCAAAAATCAGTCATTTTAAATACATGTAGGATTACAAAGTATTTTTTAAATATTTATATTGAGGGATCGGTAGGATTTATAGGTTCAATTAGAAATGCCACAGAGCCGAACCCTCTGATATGAAAATATCTGGAGTCGGTGAATTATATTCCCATTTGGTCTCTAGTAGGTTGACATGTTGTTCTTGTATTTATAAAACTTATATAGTGCAATTGCATAGCGTGGGTTGACTAGATGATCATTTGGGGAAGTGTGTGAAAGGGTTTAGTTTTTCCTTCTTTTTTTCCTTTTTTTTTTTTGGGGAAAATTTAACCCGGACATTTAAATCTGGTGCATAATTGGATAATTTATAAAGCGCCGTTTTTGTGAAAAATCACCTCAAGGGCGCTGAACAATTTATTAGGAATGCTTAGGTTCTAACTAATTTTACTATTTATAAATGGATACAGAAACATACTTACCTGGCTGGTCACTTCCGATAAACACACTTTAATTGGAAAGTTAATGGAGAAGATACGGCTTTGCACGCGGAGGACATTACACTGGACATTGCATGATTTTACATTATTTGTTACCCTAGTATTACATTTATGAATAGATTAGTGGCAAAAGTAGAGTTGGTATTTATTTTAAAATACTGGAGAATTTAGGACTATTGGAGATTAGTGGCAAAAGTATTGTTGATATTTAAGACTCTTTAGGGCTGGAGAATGTTCATGAAATGACCTTCACAAACGCTTACATTTTTTTTTCTTTTTTTCTACGTTTTTACAGGTTAGTTATTTACGGTGTCGAGGGCATTGAATGTGAAGGTGAAAGATTTTGAGTTTATGGATACGACTGTCTGAAAAGGTGAGTTTTAAGTCTAGCTCTAAATTCCGCCGCGTCTGTGATCATTCTTAAGTCATATGGCAGTCCATTCCAGGCTTTAGGTCCTGACACTACGAAAGCGCGCTCACCGAACTTAGTATCTGGTGTGCGCTTTGGTTCCTTTAACCTTCCGATAGCTGGTGACGCTGCTGACCTCAGGGTTGACTGACGATAATTGGAATTTTCTGGAATACACAATTTCGATAAGTAAGCCGGAGCCATTCTGTTAAGGGACTTAAATACCATCCAGCAGAGCTTAAACTGGATCCTTTCAGGACATTTAAGCCAGTGTAGATTTTTGAGATGCTCTGAAATGTGGGAATATTTAGATACGCCGGTGATAAGTCTTGCCGCAGTGTTGAAAACGGATTGTAATTTGTTGATTTGATATTTTGGAAGACTTGCATATATTCCGTTGCAATAATCTAAGCGTGAAACCACATACGAATTGACTAGTAATTTAGTCGCTTCAGTTGGCAGGTTTCTCCTTACTGCTTTAATTTGCCTCAATTGAAAAAATCCCGTGCTTACGGTTTTTACGTGCTTTTGAATGAATAACGTGGCGGGCAATTCACGCTCCTATGTAAAAAGACATAGGAGCGTGAATTGCCCGCCACGTTATTAACATATTTGCGTAGTCCAAATGCGGTAAAAGAAAGTTCGCCCTTTTTCACAGAGGAATATTTTGTTACCGTATTTAGTTAAGACACTTTTACAAATATTTCATAATTTACTTACCCACAACAACGCCCACATTCGCTGTATCCACATATATTCGGGTATAATGTATAGCACAAGCTCTCATTTTTGTTCGTAAAATGTACGATGCGTGCTCGGCGCTGGTCAGGACAAGAATGATGACGTCACATTTTTTAGATTCAAGCGAGGCTCTCGTAAGCACAGCCGGTTCCATGGAACCGTTATGGGGAGGGGGAAATAATACGCTTTTATCACTTAGGGCAGGTCCAGATATATTCATATGTCGATGCACCAGATTTTTTTTTTACATTAGCGAACATACAATCGAAAATCTGGAAACAGAAAAATCAGAAAAAGATATTGACACCTCTGGGAGTCGATATCTATCTTTTTCTGATTTTCTGTTTCCAGATTTTCGATTGAGTTTCGCTTATATTGTCTTCGTTTATTGTCCATGTAAATTCCAACAATTGTTTTTTGATTATATTATTTCGTTGAAATTTATAGTTTTAGATACTTGCTTAACTATGTATATCTAATAAATTTTGGTTATATGAAACTATGTAAATGCCATTTATTCTTTTTTGTTTATATATACTGCTGTTGTTATTGTATGTGTATGATTATGTGCATTATGCGAATACGTATGTGTATGCATCAGTGAACGTATGTATATATTTATGAATGTATGAGTATCTTACATATATGTGAATATATATGTAAACATGTACGTATGTATGTATATATATATGTGTATGTATGTATGTGTAAGTGTATGCATCTGTAAATATATGTTATGTACCCGTCTCAGAACAGACATAGTCTAGTGAGGCGGGTTATTTACTTGTTTCTATATGATACTTTAAAACAATAAACGCCCGGGTTGCCGGCATAAAACTAAAAAAAAAATATTACAACACGAGGTTTTACTCATAAAGTTAAATAAAAAAAGATATTTTATTACTGTTCTGTTTTATCACGGAACTGTTTGTTTGTGTGCAGTGAAATGCTAACTGCGAATTGACAAAATGTCGGATTCGGTCCCTAAAAGACATTTTCAGTCAGAACATCAACTGAAATATTGGTTAATGAACTGAATACATTATTTTACCTACAGCGATAAAGAGTCTTATTGAGTGTATTGTTGATTTAGCCTACCGAACTATTATTTTAATCTGACCATTTGTCATTTGATATGTCTGTAAATGTGTTTGTCACGTTCCGGTTCAAGATGGTGGCCTTGTTGGATACTACCCTTTTATCCCGCCAGAGTTCGCATGATCGTGGTTCCCACAGCCGGACTCTCTCGACCGCATACGTCCGTCACTCCGATACACACTATCCCTTAGATTCCCACCCACCCATCATATTTTTTTCATTCCCAGAACTTCCTACCCTTCCCTTCCTTAAAAAGACCCTCCACACAGCATCCCCTAAGATGACATAAGCCTGTGTGGAGTTAATTTAAAAAAAAATGTAACTGTTATATATATTTAAATATTTCGCTCAGATTAATATTTTGGTTTGCTTTGAAGATTTGTTTGCTAGGTGATTTATTTTTGGGATATTATGCCGTGTTTTGCTACCTCCGTTTACAGTCAACGTAAAATTATTAAAAGCACTACAGTCCAACATCAGGGCGTTTCATCAACTAATTACCACCTGCTCCGATGATGAACACTGTAATGCTACCGGAAACGTTGGCTAAAAAGTAGCGCAACACGGCAAAAATTAATCATGCCAAATTATAATGGTTTCTAGCCGGCGTAATCCAGCGGTAAGGCGCACACACTCGCACACCGAAGGTCGCGGGATCGAATCCCGGCGTGGCAAATAAATTTTATTTGATTAATTTGTGTTATATCACAATTTATTAATTTAAAATAATATATAGTGTATTTGTGGCATGTTCCAGAGTGGAAGATACTCTCAGTATCGCCCTGGTGTAAGACCACCATTAAGAATTGAAACGTCGCTTGAAATGGCATTAGCCGTGTTTGGTGACCAGATCTGAATAGCCAGGTTCTTCCCCACCTTCCTCTTCCCTATCTCCTTCCCCTCCCCACTACCTTCAGCCTCACAACATACCCCAATTGGGAATGCTATAGTTTCACTGGATTCAGACGGGAGCAGTTGGTACTTTTGCACGGTCATCATCACTATTGGCTCTACAACCCCTGGTGGGTCTTGGCCTCCTCAAGAGTCTTCCTCCACTCATCTCGGTTTTGTGCCAGATCTCTCCAGTTTGGAAGCTCTAAGATAGATATGTTTTTGAGGACGTTGTCGCTCCATCTTAGTCTTGGTCTTCCTAGGCCCCTTCGCCCTATTGGTCTTGAGTTCAGCAGGGACTTTGGTGCTTGATGCTCGTTCATTCTCTCCACATGACCCAGCCACCGAAGTCTTCCCAATTTTATAAATTTTGCGACGCCGCGACGTTTAGCTCCTTAAACAAAGTATAGAGCTCATTGTTATAGCGTCTGCGCCAAAATCCATTTTCTAGAACCGGTCCGAAGATGCGCTTCAAAATTTTTCTTTCAAAAACGTCCAGTGCTCGCTCATTCCTCTTAGTTAGTACCCAAGTCTCAGCTGCGTATGTAAGTACTAGTCTGTTAAGTGTTTTGTACACTAATATCTAACTCTTGCACGGTATTCATATAAAAAATAAATATTAATTTCAGTTGTCTGAGTAGTGCGTGTGTCCTGCATGAAATTTGGATCAATGTACTAAAAATTGCTTTGAATTTAATTGTCATTTGCAAAATTGGAACTTATTGTGTGAAGAATCGAGACAAGTAATAAAGTACATACCTACTTATAATATAATATTTTTATGAACAAATGTTTTAATTGCCATTTTAAAAGTACCTGCAACTGAATTTTGAAGATTTTTGACTAGCCCATGATTTTCAGTGGTCTGCTTTAGTAAAACTCAATTTTACAATCACAATACCGCATCACAATGATTGGCAATAAAAATAATGAACATCGTTCGCGTTTCACAATCGTATCACACAGAATCTATCTGAAACAAAGTACAAATATTTATGTAAGAATCGCTTCTAAATTAAACTTTCCTGTCATCCAAATTGGCGGCCATTGTTTCAGAGACAATTTAAAATCGAAACACACAATAATAAAAGCTGATTAATTGACCGACACGTGTTAAAGTCAGAATCCAAAAGTTCTGGCAAATTGCTTGTCTACCATCACAGTCCTGACGACTCAATAAATAGGTTAGGATGTTAATAGAACGGTGAGATATTATGTGGAAGGTCACGAGTTTAGGTCGTTGTTTTTTTTTTTTAAACTATTTAAATATGTAAAACACTTTGTATATGCTGACGACACTGCTCTTGTCATATCTGATGAACAATTATCCATTGCGATTAAATGTGTGCAACATGACTTTACGCCCTTTATAAAATGGTCACATGACGCAGGTCTAATCATTAATACCAAAAAAACAAAATTAATGCACATACGATCTCCACATGCTTCATTTCAGAAAACACCTAAAATAAGATCTCACGACTTTACATGTTGTGCGATAGTATTGAACTTGTAAATGAATATGTTTATTTGGGAGCGACTGTTTTGATTGTAATTTCAAATGGGATATACAAATAAACAAAATTTGTAAACGGCTGAGGGCGATAGTGGGTAGGCTGCACAAAGTGGAATGTTTCGTTCCTGTGAATATTTTTAAAATTATTTACTTATCACTCGCAGAATCAACTTTGTGGTATTGGGGACACTCTTGCAAAACTAATTTAATAATAATAATAATTTTTTATTTTAGTAATTTGTACATTGAAGTTTACAAATTTCTAATTGATTAAAATATTTCATATTCACTATATTTTTTCAAGTTTTATGTAGCTCCTACAATACATCTTGAACTTTCCAATTGGTGTGGACTTTAAAGTTTCTGGTAGTGTGTTATACAACTTCATTCCCTTGTACAGTAGACTGTTCTGCGTATTCGCTTTGTCCTTTTTTTGTAGCCTAATTTCCTTGCACGTCCTTGTGTTATATCTGTGAATGTCTTTATTGTATACAATTTTATTTGAGAAGTATTTTGGTAACGTGTTGTTCAATATTTTGTGGATAAATACCATCGTGTTCAAGGTCAGCATCTGTTTCACGGTCAACCAATTTAGTTCCTTTAACATTTTAATTATTTTTGAAAATCTGTTTCGTCGGAGAATTATTCTCATAGCCCTGTTTTGGAGAATTTGTAACTTATTTTGTTCTCTTTCGTTACATAGGAAAAGTATACTTGAGCAGTAGTTGAAGTGTGGAGCAATAATTGAATTGTATATGGTGATTGCAGTTTTTCTAGAAATTTTTGGCCGAATTCTTCCAAAAAAAGATATCTTTTTGCCAATTTTCTTTTGGGTGTATTCAGCATGTCTATTGAAGTTTAGTTTGGAATCTAATATAACTCCTAAGTATTTCATTTCAGTAACATTTTCAATAATTTCACCATCAATTTTAATTTTGCTTTCACTGGATGTCTTCTTGTATCCGATCACCATACATTTTGTTTTTTTTTGTATTTAATTTAAGCTTATTTATTTTTAGCCATCTTGATACATCATTTAGTTCATTATTTAAAATGTGTATTAGTTCTTCATAGTTATCTCCAATTAAGTATATTAGTGTATCATCGGCAAAAAGTCGTACTTTGCATTTTGAAAATATTTTCACCATGTCATTAATATAGAGTATGATACCACCTACAATCAGTACAAAATTCTATGGTTAAGTTATTAGTACAAAAACTTTTTTTTTTCATAGAGACGAAACATATATCATTGTTGTATGGGAATTTAACAATATTACCGGTGCAGGCCTTATTATGGTACAAAATATTGATTCAGCATATGTCTGAGCATTGTCTGAGTTTAATTACAAAAGGAAAGTAGAACATGAACATAATACAAGGTTCACAAAGAATGAAGGAATGCTTTTCCAAAATATAACAATAACTACGGACGGCGAACCCTGGAATATATCGTGCCAAACATATTTAACATGTTACCAATTAATATAAAAAATTGCGATTCTACAAATAGATTCAGATATATGCTGAAACAATGGCTGCTAAATAGAGATAGTTTATATTAATTCATATGTGTTAATTGTGATAATCTGTATAGTTATTGTAATAATATTATGTATGTATGTTTAAATTGTAACTGAACATTAATATCCTGATGACAAACTGCTTTAATGTGGTTTAACGGGATTGTACCTTGAAAACCAATTTAAAAAAAATGTGAAAACTCCCTTGGCACCGTTGTGATTTGAAACTTGATGAAACGGAAGCGAGTGACACTAAAAAAAGACAAGCTCATACTACATCCATAGAATTTAGCCTAGTGAATGAGATTTGAAATTGATATGCTTGGTGTAACTCTAAGTGACCAGCTCAGATACGGGGGCTCCATCGAAGTCAGAGTTAAGTTAGCCTCCCAAAAACTGGGCGTACTGTACAGGGCCCGCAGATACTGCAAATAGTACACAACTGCTAACCCTGTACAAATCACAAGTGCGCCCCACGGTTGAATTTGGCAGTCTAGTCTGGAGCTCCTAAATACCTGAAAAATACCCTCGACTCTGTGCAAAAACGGGCCGTCCGTTTGATAGATTCTCCCATCTTAACAGACGGATTGCAATCTTTAGAGCACAGGCGTCGAGTGGGAATGCTATCCTTGTTCTACCGGTATTACAATGGAAGATATTCCGAGGAACTAGCGTCATTGATCCCTTCGGCACCAGTGCATAGTCTGGAAACACGCCAAACGCGTGCCCAACATTTATACACGGTTGACATTTGTCACATGAGAACGGGTCGTTTCTTCGACTCGTTCTTGTGTTCAACAGCTCAGTTGTGGAATGATTTGCCGGCCTCTGTGTTTCCTCCTTCCTACAACATGGGTTTCGTTAAGATCTCGTTCATTCCTTCCTCTCCTCAAAAAGACCGTCCCCACAGCATCCCAGATGACATAGGAAAATAATTTCCCTCAGGGCCTCCTGTGTGGAGTTAATGTAAAAAAAAAGATGCGTCTGCCCACGTGCTGCTTGGCGGGCCGGATCGAGAGAGAGTGGTTGAGGAAGTCCATTTGACGTCGCTGTGTGAGGGATGTGCTTACACCGTCACTCCTGGATACACTGACCCCCAGATTCCTATCCACCCCTCATACCTTTTTCCTTTCCAGAGCTTTATCTCCTTAACTAACTAACTAACTAACCATCACGCCGTTTCCCCGCAGGGGTAGGCAGAGAGGACGGACCGCCAAACAACTCGGTCTTGGCACACACTCTTTGCCTCACTCACATTCATACATCGCCTCATACATACTCTTCTATTATTCTGGCTTTTGACATGGCCCGTCTCAAGTATCTGATTCACTTGATCGTGCCATGTCTTCCTCGGGCGTCCTCGACTTCTTCTACCATTCACATTTGCATCATATATTCTTTTTACACTACTTTCTTCGCTCATTCGCTCTACGTGCCCAAACCATCTGAGGGTCCCTTTCTTAATTTTGCTCATTATACTTACATCAGCCTTACATTCTTTGCGGATATCCACATTTCTAACACGATCATACATGGTTTTACCACACATACGTCTCAGGGATCTCATTTCAACAGCATTCAGTTTACTTTCATCCTTCCTCTGCCAGTTCCATGCCTCACTGCCATACATCAGGGTAGGTACCAGGACTCCATTGTGGACTGCTAGCTTCGCTTTTTTTGACAGTTTTTTATTAGCGCCAACAGCATTCAGTCCTCCATTAATGGAGTTACCGGCATTTACCCTTCTTTCTATATCTCTATCAGCCTTCCCATCTCTCGTAAACATACTACCCAGATAAACAAACTCATCCACCTGTTCCAAGTATTCATCATTCACAAATATATCGCACACTGTTTTCGTACTCTCTCTTTCAAACACCATGACTTTAGACTTACTTACATTCATCATTAACTCATTCTTCATACATACTTCGTTCATCCTAGATACTAGAGACTGTAGATCTTCCATAGTGTTAGAGATCAGCACCGCATCATCAGCATACAACAGGCAACATACTTTCAGACTATTCAATTTCGCGCCCAATTCCACATCTTTCAATTCTTGCGTACAATTATCCATGTATAGATTGAATAACCATGGTGACATTACGCAGCCTTGCTTAACACCTTTTGTGATGTCAAACCACTCCGTAAAATCACCGTTCACCCTAACACATGCAACGCTTCCCTCGTTTCATTTCTCTAAAAAGACCCTCCACACAGCATCCCCAAAGATGACGTAGGCACTGAGGTTTTTTTTACCTCAGGGCCTCCCGTGTGGAGCTAATGTAAAAAAACATCACATAATAATAATAATAATAATTGTATTTATAAAATCACCACAAAGGTGCCGAAACCATTTTAACAGTCAACAATGAGGATTTTTCAGCAGGTTAAATTAATTTAAAATCACGCCGCCTATCCTTGTCTTCTCGATTTTTCTCAAATTCTCCTGCAGCCTTTTCCTCAAAGGTGTCTGATGCGGCATCCTGAGTCCCTGGAGGGAGGGCTGGGGCGGGGGAGGGGGGAGGTGGGGAGGGCTGATGCACCACCACCCACCAACGCCGCCCACCCGAGAGAAAGCACGTGCATACGAGTCTAGCAGGTGCTTCATCCGCACCACACTAAATCCAACACTGCACTACTACGTTACTGAGCTAACCACCCATCACGTCGTTTCCCGCAGGGGTGGGCAGAGAGGATGGTTCTGTGACTTTTCATTCCGTGACAAAATATCAACTTTTTTTTTTACTTGAATACCGCACAAGAGTCCCAACTGCTCTCGTCTGGAGCCAGTGGGACTATGGCATCCCCAATTGGGGTATGTTGTGAGGCTGAAGGTAGTGGGGAGTGGAAGGCGATAGGGAAGAGGAAGGTGGGGAAGTACCTGGCTATTCAGATCTGGTCACCAAACACGGCTAACGCCATTTCAAGCAACGTTTCAATTCTCAATGGTGGTCTTACACCAGGGCGATACTGAGAGCATCTTCCACTCTGGAACGTGCCGCAAATATACTATATATTATTTTAAATGAATAAATTGTGAATAATACAAATTATCCAAATAAAATTTATTTGCCACGCCGGGATTCGATCCCGCGACCTTCGGAGTACGAGTCAAGAGCCTTACCGCTGCACTAAAACCTAACAAAAAAATGAGACAAAAATAATACTGTAAAGACAATAAATAATTGTTATCTGTACTATTTTTGTCCGACTCCAGATACTAATATCTACAGCCTGTATGTCGGACGAATATCTACAGCTCATATGTTGAACTAATATCTACGAACTTCAGAGTGTTGACTAATATCTACAGAGCGTAGGTTGGATTAATCAGCTAAATGTGTCCAAAAGTCCGGTATTAGGGATTTTTACATACATACTTACATAAATTAAGTTTTTTAAACTGCATACGCAATATTACGTTATTCCAATATGCTATACATAATTGCAAATCCAACCTCTGCCAGTGCTGTAGATATTCGTCAACACTTTGGTTCTTATAGATATTCATCAACAGTTTGAGCTGTAGATATTCGTCAATACTTTCCTTCTCATAGATATTAGTTCGATTTTTTCAGTTTTTGGAATTTGAAATTGGAATTCCTGTAGATATTAGTAGACGCCTCCTTTTTGTCCCATATTACTATTTTTGTTACCACACATACTACTCAAGGATCTCATTTCTGCAGCATTCAGTCAACTTTCATCTCTCCACTGAAAGTTCCATGCCTCACTGTTGTCACTGAGTTGAACAAGACTGTAACTGACTTTTTTAAAAAAAATTACATTAGAATGCAAAATCATTTCTTTTGCTCATTTATATACCTAACCAAAATACTTTTCGGAGCCACGTGTTTTGGGTTTCCATAGATATTTGTATAATAAAGTTCTAAATTCTAACATCAACATTGTTAAAGCTTCCATTTATTTTACAAGGTTCTAACATATCTTAAAACCTTTTGCAATTATCATGTTGTTTTAATCTGACAGTTGATCGTTTTTACCAGTCGTAGTTTGTCACTTTAGTTGAATAGGGTTCTAACTTCGCCTTACCATGTTTTGAGGTATCACGATTTGCAAAAATGATTTCTTACAATATTTTTTTTATTTTTTTTTATTTTGTTTTATTTTTATTTTTTTTATTTATTAGTAATAGAAGGTACATAAATTACAAATAATTTTTTTACAGTTATTAATTACATAGTAGAATATTTGATGTACCCCCATAATTAAGCAAGGCTTGTGTGTATGGGGGGGTGTTATTGTATTGCTTTTTTTTATATCATTCAGTTTAAGTTTTCAGTATAATTTTTGAGGTGAGTTTTAAAGTTTTTTATATTGGTATTCATGTTTCTAATTTTTTCTGGTAATGAATTAAAAAATTTTGCTCCGAGATATTTATGACTCAATTGTCCAATTTTTTTTTTACATTTGGAGTGGGGAGTATTGATGTTTGTCTAAGACTTCTGTTATTTTTAAAGGGTGCAACTTGATTTTTAATATTATCTTTATAAATTTGTAATGTTGCATGATAAAAGTATAATGCACTTAATTTTCTGACCTTAAATTGTTTGAATAAAAGTTCTGACGAATATGAGTAGGGTTTTTTAAAAATTGTTTTTATTATTAGTTTTTGTGATATGTAAATTGTTTGTGTTTGATTTTTATATGTACCGCCCCATCCTATAATGCCGTATTGTATAATTGATTGACAGAAAGCGAAATATGTGGTTCTAAGTAATTTTTCGTTTAAAATATCTCTTAAACATCTAAATATATATGTTAGTTTCCTTATTCTGTTGTTCAGAATATTTATGTGTGGAGACCATTTTAAACGTTGGTCTATTGTTATGCCCAGGTACTTAATATCAGTTTTGCTTTCTATTTTTGAACATGATATATTACATTTGTGGTTTTCTGTATTTGTCACAGAGTGGATTATTAAGTTTATTTCTTTAGGTGTTTCTTGTTTTTTAATGAAAAATGGTAAATAATAGGTTTTTTTAGAATTTAAAGTCAACAGGTTTTTATCAAACCATAATTTTAGTGCATTGATATCTGTATTTGCCATTTTGTTTAATTCAGACCAGGTGTTTGCTTTTAGTAGTAGGACTGTATCGTCAGCGTAGGAGACAATGTCTCCATATTTAGAAATATTGAATATATCATTGACATATATAATAAATAACAATGGTCCCAAAACTGTACCTTGGGGTATTGAAAAATCGCTATATTTTGAATCGCTGACTCGATTTAGTAATTTTACTTGTTGTGGTCTTTCATGTAAATAACTAGCTACCCATGCTAAGACTTTCCCATTAATTCCTATAGATTTTAATTTATTTATTAATTTTTTATGTGATATGCTGTCGAAAGCTTTTTTCAAGTCTATAAAATATTTAACAATTTCTGATTTTGAGATTCAATCTGATCCTTGGCCCTAGTTTGAAATGGCATTGGGGAGATTTAGTTAGAACCTTAAGCAATTAAATATTATGCCCTAATAAGTTGCATGAAATTTTCTATTTTGACGTACCAAATGTACAACGAATATAATATGCCAAATAGTATATTAAAATATAAGTGGATAAACAGGTCTTTAAAACACGCGCGATTTTTCGAAATAAAGCAAGTGTTTTAAAGACCAGTTATCCACGAATACTTTACGCTATTTTTTTTTTATTGGTACACTTTGAAAACATAAATATTGAAATTATTATTAAAAATTTGGAAATAAAAACTATTAATGAATTCGTGATGTGACATCACAATGTCTTGTTGTCATGGAAATGAAAAACACAAACATTAATTTGCAATCTGTCACATAAGATTAATAGTTGACACCACAGTTTTTACTAGTTATTGTGTGTTGTAAAATGAGTTCTAACATTGATAATTTAAATACCAAAGCAGAATCGCGGTTAATACCTGAAAAATCCAAAGACATTTATAAAAAAGAATATGAAAGGTTCATAACATGGATGGAGGAGCAAAACGTAGTAGGGGAGGAATGCAGATCCGGGCACAGCTTTTTTTTTGCAAAAAACCATGTTTTCAGCGCGTTTTAAGTTGAGAACGTAGAAGGTGAAAAAAAGTGCGGAAAGCAATAAAAAAAAATTGAATAAGTAATTAATTTTCAATTACGTCAAGTAAAATTTCACTTCACAAACCGATTCTGTCAGTACGCCCGCCATTTTATAAATAAACCAGTCATACTAACCTAAGAAAAGAAAGTCAGTGTTGCCAACTCCCAAAAATATTTATCCCTAAACTAAACTCAAAAACCCCTAGAAACCGGCAAATTACTTAAAAATACCCCTAAAAAATTTTTTTTTGTAAAAATAATGAATAATAATGAATAAATAATAAGCTGTAATGTTTTTTAATAATCTTTATTTATAAATTATTTAAAACATCAAATACGCTAGGTTTGTCTAATTATGGTTTTGATTCAAAAGAAAGTGCCGCTTTATAACGCCTACTCGCGTCACGGCAAAAAAACATCCCAGTTTTCAAGTAGTTTAGCGGCTACGCTAGGTTTGTGTAACATGGTTTGTGATAGAAAAGAAAGTGCCCCCTTCGTAGCGCCTACTCGCGTCACGGCAAAAAAACATCCCAGTTTTCAAGTAGTTTAGCGGCTACGCTAGGTTTGTGTAACATGGTTTGTGATAGAAAAGAAAGTGCCCCCTTCGTAGCGCCTACTCGCGTCACGGCAAAATTGGTATCCCTCATACAAGGATAAACAAGATACGATTGTAGCCGACATCGTGGGATACATGGATAAGGCGCGTAACTGAAAAACAGAATTGTAATGTTAATAAACCTTTATTCATATAAGCACTTTAATTTGGAAGGTGAATAAATCTATAAACTAAATATTACCTTAAACTAAAGCGCCGTTTACACGCAATTTATCTCCATTCCAGTACCTACGCGCCTTATTATTTATCCCCTACAATCGTATCTAGGCTCTTGCTTTTATCAAGTCAGGGATACCTGTAATGTCCTGTACTGCAGGTAATACTGGGCCCTTTATCTCCAGTATCGCTCTTGGATGTCTTCAAGGTTATTTATTAAAACACGTAGTATCTTTGATACACGGAGACTGTTTATTGAATATAATATTTACAGTGTTGGCTGTAAGCCGCCTAACGAGAAAAGACGCCGCACGAGCTCTGTGCTCGCTATTATATTGTGCCGATGTCCGGCCGCTTCGGCTAGGTTCGGTATTCCCGAACCTACCCGACAGATACTCATATTACCAACACTACATCTCTCCCTCCTTCAACTCTGAAGCTACTTACTTACATAACAAAATAACTTAAATAAC
The DNA here is from genome assembly GCA_917880885.1 of Limnephilus marmoratus. NCBI lineage: Eukaryota > Metazoa > Arthropoda > Insecta > Trichoptera > Limnephilidae > Limnephilus > Limnephilus marmoratus. Next base: position 2,626,579 of record OU862930.1, read on the forward strand.
TTAAATAACAATTAACATAAATTGTAATACTTCATACACAATAATTTTTTTAAGATACACATAATTTAACCGCGGTGACTGGGTCAAGTTGTCCCGTCTCCTCTGGAAGTTGTAGGTGCCTTGTGACTTGAACGCAGTCTTCCCGACCATGGTCTCTGTTGCCGTGCCTGCTCCGACACCACCTCCTCCCCCACCAACCTGGAATCAGGAGAACAACCAGTCAAACCACGCAACAAGGTCGCAGTCTCTAACTCATGAGGCTCGTTCCTCAAAATTTCAGACGCGGGATGCTGCGCAATTTTGCCATCTTCCTTCCAACTCACTGACATTTCCCTCATCTGGTCCACATGTCTCTTCCATGTCACATCAGTGTTTCCTATTTTAATAATATAAACTTTTTTACCTAGCTTTCTAGAAACTACACCCTTAGCCCAAACGACTTTATTATCATGACGATAATCTTTTGTCAAACATTTTTGTCCAACTTTAAAAACCCTGGTTTTTACCCCTCTGTACAACCTAACTTGATCAGATTGAGCTTTAGAAATGTTAACGTTAGCTTCCTTGACTTTTTCCGAAAAGTCTTCTCCATTTTTCACTGGCAACAAACTGTCGAACGTAGAACGCAGCCTTCTTCCTACTAACAGAACCGCTGGTTCAATACCTGTCGAAAAATGTAAAGAATTTCTATAGTCCACTAAAAAATTCAACAGCTTTACATTGTAATCTAGTGGGAATTTACCGTTAATTAACAGTTTCTTGAGGAACATTTTCGAAATTTTTACTGCATTTTCTGCCAGCCCGTTTGACTGGGGGTGTTTCACCGGAGAAGTCATAAGCTTAATATTGTTCTCCTTTAAGAAAACTCTAAATTCCTCACTTGTAAAAACTGAGCCATTGTCAGATACAATTAACTCAGGGTTGCCAAAATTAGAAAAAATTTTCCTCAATTCCAAATCGTGTGAGTTGAATCTGCCTTCTGCACCTCGATACAGTCTAACCACTTCGAGAATGAGTCACAAACCACGAGAAACATCTTCCCCGCTAGGGGTCCACAATAATCTAGATGTACCCTACTCCAAGCTTTACCTGGATTTGGCCAAACCGTCAATTGACTTTTGGGTGGTGACTGTTTTGACAACGAACAATCTGAACAAGATTGAACGACTTCCTCCAAATCTTTGTTTAGAGAAGTCCACCAAAAATATGTTTTAGAAATTCCCCTCATTTTTACAATACCTAGATGTGACCTGTGTAATAAATCTAAAACTTGCCTTTGGAGAGAAACAGGTATAACTATTCTATGTTGCCAAAACAAACAATCTTCTACGATAGAAAGTTCATTTCTTTTCAACCAATATTTCCATATACTGCTGTCACGATTTACTCGTTTGGGCCAGCCCTGCCGCAAATACCTAAACACTAGCTGTAATTCGCTATCTGCTGCGGTGGCTAACACAACTGCTTGAAAATTAACATGGTCACAATTCTCAATAAAACAAACAAAGTCAGTCCCGCAATCATCCTTAAAACCCTCAACTGTGTCCTTCAACGGTAAGCGAGAAAGAAAATCTGCTTGGTTATTACAAGATTTCACAAATTCCGTTTTGTACGAAAACCCTGCCAGAATGATGCCATATCTCTGCAAACGGTTTGCTGCGAGAACCGGAATATTTTTGTGTTCCCCTAGAATTCTTAGTAACGGCATATTGTCAACGCATAACGTGAACTCCCTTCCAAAAAGGTACTGAAAAAATTTATTTAACCCGAACACAATTGCCAGAGCTTCGAGATCCAAAATACTATATTTCTTTTCGGCGGTTGTCAAACTACGAGAAGCGAACTCAATTGGACGCATTGTGCCGTCCTTAAACACGTGCATTAACGCAGCCCCGAGTCCGCATGTACTAGCGTCCGTATACAGTTTTACCGGTAAGTCCGGAAAATAATTTGTAAGAATCGTGTTGTTGCCCATTAATTCTTTAATGGTATCGACTGCTACTTTACAGTCTTCTGAGAAATTCCACTCTACCCCTTTTTTCAAAAGGCTATGCAGGGGTTCCAGTATTGATGACATCCTAGGAATGAAATTCCGATAAAAATTTAGAAAACCCAATAAACTTTTCAATTTATGAACGTCCGTAGGATACGGAGCGTTTTTTATAGCTTCAAGTTTGTTTGGCTGAGGTTGGATTCCGCTCCCCGAAATTACATACCCCAAAAATTCTACCGATTCTACAAAAAATTCGCATTTATCCGTGTTGACCCTCAACCCGCACTCTCGTAAACGCGCGCACACTGCCTGTATGTTATACACTAAATCCAGTTCGTTGACCCCCGAAATGATGATATCGTCTAAATAGAATGCCACCCCCTTCAACCCCTGAAGACAGCTTGCTATAGTCCTAGCGAAGATCGCTGGCGCTGACTTAAAACCAAAGACTAGTCTGTTATATTGAAATAACCCTAAATGCGTATTTATTGTAGTATACTTTTTGCAAAAGTCAGCTAATTCTAATTGTGAGTAAGCCTGTCTTAAATCTAGTTTAGCGAACACTTTACCCGAACTTACTTTGTGAACAACTTCATTTATGGAGGGAAGCGGGTACCTTTCCAAGTCCGTCATGAGATTTAAAGATCTCTTGTAGTCCACGCAAATCCTAACATTCCCGTTCTTTTTAATTACCGGTACAATTGGAGACGCGTATTCACTGCTGGTTACCGGAGAAATGATACCATCAGCTACCATAGCTTCTAATTCTCTCTCAATTTTTTCCTTAATAGCGAACGGAACCGGCCTTGCATTAAAAAAAACAGGACGAGCTTCCTTGTTTACTTTGAAACTCACTTTATGTTTACTGAATTTACCCAGCCCCGGCGAAAACACTTCTGGAAACTCGTTGTAAATCATTTCAATTTTGTCTTTGATTGTTGAAACCGAATTATCCATCACTGGAACTATCTTCAGATTAAAAGCCTCCATGAAGTCCCGACCTACTATCAATTCCGAGCCATTAATCACAACAGTAAATAATAACTTGTTTTTGATATTATTGTATTCCACGGTAAAACAAGCACTACCTACAAGATTAAGTGGTTTACCATCGTATCCAGATAAAGTACGCTTATCAGGTGACAATGTTACATCCCTAAAATATCGGTTGAAAATAAAATCCGGCATGACCGACATACTGGCGCCTGAATCAATCATAGCGGCACATTTTAATTTATTAATTATTATATTAGCCCTAAACGGATTAATGTAAGAAATCCTATTAATAACCTTCTCCCGGGATTGTTCAAAAATCGGATAAACATTGTGATTCTTACAGAATTTCTTCAAATGCCCTATTTTGTGACAATTAAAACATTTTGCATTCTTAAATTTACAATATTTTTCTAAATGTGATTCACCGCAAATGGTACATTTTTTAATATTCGAGAATCCTCTCGGCTCGGGACTTTTCGACCGCGAAGATGACCTCCGGAAACCTTGAGTTTTATCAGGAAGTGAATCTCTCCCCGGCGAATACGAGCGATTAATTGAATTCACGCCGCCCGACGTCCCTACGGAAATTTCTGATTTAATTTCCGGAACTAGATTATCTAAAACTGAAACCGTTATTGCTAATTCTTCCATTTTGTTAAACGTTAATTTAGTCCCCTCGAGAAAAATTTTTTCCTTGGCTCGGCCCGGCAAAATGCCGATTGCAAAAACATCAGCTAAACATTCCGGTAAACGCGTTCCGAACTCGCAAAACGAAGATAATCCTCGTAAACGCACTGCAAAATCCCTGACTGATTCACCAAGCGATTGCTTGGCCTGATAAAAATTTTCTCGTTCCTTGAACACCGATCGCGGTCTGGAACAATGTTTCTCAATTAATTCTATTAACTGATCGAATGCCACGTCTGTAACTTTAGAAGGAAAACATAAGTTGATCAAAAGAGTTAATGTCTCCGCTTCTAGAAGATTTAGCAAATATGCGCGTTTCTGTGAAGCATCTAACTTAGTCGTTTTTATGTCATCACGAATTAGAAGGAACTGTTCTAACCTCAGGCGAAACAAACTCCAATCCCCATTAACGTGAGAGAACCTGGAAATTCCGCCCGATTCCATGATCGCCCACACCAAAAAAAAACACACCCGGCAACAATAACACCTTCCAGAAAAAGAAACAAAACAACCTGACACCAGGAACCGGCGCCTTTGCAGTCCAGGCGCCCAGCCGCTTCCAGGATTATCAATACCGGGCTGGCCTTAGTTACCCAGGGTCCCGTAATTTCCTCTTCTCCACTGTATATTACCGGGCTGGACTTAGTTACCCAGGGTCCCGTAAGTAATTTTCCTCTTCTTTCCTGTATTACCGGGCTGGACTTAGTTACCCAGGGTCCCGTGATTTTCCTCTTCTTTCCTCCTTCTCCACTGTCTCCTATTATGCCCTGAAAATCTCCTGATGGATGGCACTTCAGCGATGCCCCAAGTGATTTATTGTCACCTTCGGGAGATTTTTGCAAGTCACGATCCCTGTCACGACTTGCCGCAATCTGATAAACAGTCTGGCGTGTAATCCTTTTTAGCTGCGCCACTTGTAATGTCCTGTACTGCAGGTAATACTGGGCCCTTTATCTCCAGTATCGCTCTTGGATGTCTTCAAGGTTATTTATTAAAACACGTAGTATCTTTGATACACGGAGACTGTTTATTGAATATAATATTTACAGTGTTGGCTGTAAGCCGCCTAACGAGAAAAGACGCCGCACGAGCTCTGTGCTCGCTATTATATTGTGCCGATGTCCGGCCGCTTCGGCTAGGTTCGGTATTCCCGAACCTACCCGACAGATACTCATATTACCAACACTACACTTACCAACAATTTAGTGTCAAATGGCGGACAGTATCGGTTCATGATGTGACAAATTATTGATACTTTAAACAGCTGTATCTCCCTCAATTTTGCCGAGCGCACCTTAATTTCTTTTTTATTCAACTTCTCCACACTTTTCTCATCTAGAAAGTGCCTTTTTATTAAATTTCCAAACTGTGCCCGGATCTGCATTTCACCCCGTAGTAGATGTAGATGAACGAGTTGTGCTTGCTTACCTTCAGAAAATGTCGGAACAGTACAAAGCATCGACTATGTGGGCCATACATTCGAAATTGCAATGTCTGTTGAGGATAAATAAAGGGGTTGATTTAAAATCATTTGTGAAAGTGCATGAATTCATGAAGGAAATTAGCAAGGATGGCTTTGCTAAGAAGGCGTATGTATTCAAAGAAGTTTTTCACGGAAGCACCGGACATTACGTACTTATTTTTGAAGGTGGTAGCCATTTGCGGAATCTTTGGCTCTTGCAGAAGATGTGAATTGTGCGATTTACGCTTATATGATATCAAAGAAGAAGGAAGTGTATTGCTTATTACCATCCTACCATCTAAAACAGTGAAGGTGCAATTAATTATGTGCGTTTTATGAAGCAATATTTATCATTGCAACCCCAAAATGTAAGTACAGACAGGGTTTTCTTACGGTATGATAAGGGTAAGTGCACCAATCAAGTGGTTGGTATTAACACATTTGGATCATGCCCCTTACAAATCGCACGCTATCTTAAATTAAACGATCCTGAGAAATATACAGGACATGCGTTTCGACGTACATCCGCTACCATTATGGCAAATAGTGGCATGACAATTGATCAAATCCAACGACAAGTAGGATGGAAATCGGCAGCTGTGGCGACTGGTTACGTGGAAGAGAGCATTAGCAATAAGAAGAATGTTTCAAACATTATTGGAACTGCCATTAATGGAAGTGCAGCCTCATTGACTTCCGAGAATACTATTAATTTGAACAGCATTTCCTCCGATTTAAAAAACGGAGGTATTAATATTTCAAATAATACGAACTGCTCTTTTCACATCCATTTATATAATTAGAATGTAAACGATGTAAAAAAGAATGTAAACTTTGAATAAAATTTTTGAAACATTTGTAAGGTTTTATTTGACGTTTAAAATATTCCTGTCAGATTTATAGTTAAAAGTTGACATTTAGACTTCACATTTGTTGATTTGTTGATGTTGCCATGGTAACTTTAAAAAACGCGCGTTCCATAAATTGCGATTTAAACACGCTAGAGCGTACTTTAAATGAGTAAAAATGGGCACCAATAAAAAAAAAATATTATTGAAGCTATTAAAAAATACTAAATCCTCCACTAGACCGCGTATCCCTCACACTGATCGAATAAAAATGACATAAAAAACATTCTAAGTTATAAAACCACATTCGGACAAAGAAACTACACTTATTTTGCAACTTTTCTATATTTTTCGTCCCCAAGACATAAAACTAATAAAAAAAATTAATGAGTACAAATCAAGAATAAAAACATGGCTGAAAGAGGTCAACGAAAATACTCTAATGAAGACACTAAAAGCGACATAGAAGACAAATAAACTATAATGAAACAATTTTAGTCCGCCTCGGCACAGGAACCCCTAGTGAGGAGGACTAAGAAATACAATATCTTTATCTAACATAACCATTATATTTTGAATACTTATAGAATTATTTTATACTAGCTGACCCGGCCACGCGTTGCTGTGGCTAATAAAATGGGTATGGTTATCCAACCTTTATAACCACCGCCGTCTTTGAGTTTATCGCGAAGAGACAGACAGATGCCGCGGAGGACTTTAATTTATAATACGTAGAGATGGTGTGAAAGATTATAATAATTTGCATGAAATGCTTGGGGTAACTAACGTATTTAAGTTAATAAGGATTAATACTGTATCCGTCTAAATAACTTTTCAATTACCGCAATGTACGTGACCATTTTTTTAGAAGATAGAATGGGTATAGTAAGCTATCCGTAAAAGATAGATGTATGCCTTCGCGGACTTTTTTGTGGATTTATAAAAGAGGAATATTGCACCATGCATTGTTTTGCTATATCCCAAAAGGATTTGGTAGCGTTTTCGATGAAAGCTACCAGGCGGCTTGACTTTTTCCGACACTTCTAACAATTATCGTTATATTTCAACCAATCTGCACAAATCTTTGACAAATTACATACCTTAACCTTTAACACTCTATCTATTGGTGAAAACCGCATGAAACTCCGTTCAGTAGTTTTCGAGTTTATCGCGAACAGACAGACAGACGACGCGGGGGACTTTAATTTATAATACGTAGAGATAGAGAAAAAAAAAATATGGTTCTATCTGCCCGTGTGTGCCCTAAAATGGTAAGTATACGTCTTATTTAAATATTTTCCTTTAAAATCTGTCAAACGAAAATAGTTTACACAAGATTCAACCTAAAAACCAGAAATTGGTAAATAGATTATGAGAAATCGTCTTTGCAAACTTTGACGCCTCAAATTTCAAAATAATTTAGAGTGTAATTAAAACCCTGTCCAATCAAAGTGGCGATACGTCAGGGATTAGTATCAACATTTCATTATGGATTCTTCTTCTTCTTCGTGTGCCCTATCAGGTTCCCCCGACGACGCAACGTTGGTAAATGTATCACTATCTTCCGCTGCCTGGAATAGCTTCTCCACACTTCTAATACCGGTCCACTCTTGTACATTTAGCAGCTAAGACATTTGTCTCCTAGCAGGCCCTCGGCGATCCTGTAACTAGCCTTTTAATATTAATTGGAGACAGTGATATTTCTCCCCTCGAAGTATGTGACCCAGATATGAAGAAAAAAATATGGACTGCTAACTTTCTACACCTCACACCAAAGTGCGTACAAATTCAGGGAGGCGTATTCTAATATCTACAGGAATTCCAAAAACTGAAAAAATCGAACTAATATCTATGAGAACCAAAGTGTTGACGAATATCTACAGCTCAAACTGTAAAAATCCCTAATATCGGACTATTGGACACATTTAGCTGATTAGTCCAACCTACGCTCTGTAGATATTAGTCAACACTGGGCCCGTCATAGATATTCGTCCGACCTTAGCTCTGTAGATATTAGTCAACACTCTGAAGTTCGTAGATATTAGTTCAACATATGAACTGTTCGTTCGACCGTCCGACAAAAATTAATTAATTAATTCGTCCGACATACAGGCTGTAGATCAGTGGTTCCCAACCTTTTCTTTGACCAGGGACCACTTGTACGTTTATTTTTTCGACAGGGACCACAAGCAGTGGCGTAGCGAGGGGGCGGCGCCCCGGGTTCACAATTCTCTAGCCATCCCGTCCCCCCCCCCCCCCCCCCAGGACGGTCCAATTTTTTATGGAGTCGAAATTTGTGTTTGTCAGCTTTAAGGGGGGGGGGGGGGGGGGGGAGACACCAACCTATCCGTCCCAGGTGCCATGCTAGCCTAAGCCACTGCGATGGCGTAGGCTAATATAGGTGCCACCATAGTCCAGCCAGCCTGTGTTTTTAGATGGAACTAAATAGTATAAAGCTAATTTTTTCCCCATCGACTACTACCATTTAGACAAGTGTTTAGCAAAAAGTCCCCGCCCCTACCCCCCTTGCTTCCCCCCCCTGTGCCCCAACAAACATGAAAAGTGTAAGGGTTTCGTAAATCGTTTCTATCTCGATTACTAAACAGCATATCGGATTGCAATTTTTTTCTATTCTCTTTGCTGTAACATTGTCTACAATTAATGTCCAGTTAACTTTCGTCGTAACGTTTACCGTTTGTTTGTAATTCGTATGATAAGGTAAAAATTTGTATATTTTTTGGCAAGTAATTTCACTTTTTGTCACATAACTTTTTACTCCGACATTTTATGAAAAAATATTTCCCACAAAAGTTGTAGCCCCTATTATTACCTTTAAAATGATATAAAATATTACTTACTTTGTTGGAGATCCAGCGAGATTATCATGGCGGGTTCGGTCGAGGTGGGGCCGGCCGGCGCGGCGTTGCAATGCAAATATTGTTGTATAGTGAGAGTGTTTTTTATCTTTAAGGTAGGTACACTATTGCATTTTCTATAAATAAAACTAATCGAGTCTCGGTGAAACCTAAATTCCTCACTTTTTTAATTTGTTTCAAATAATAATAAGTATTCAGCGAAAATAGGTATTTTAATTAGTTTTTGGTTTGAAAATGCATGTAATATTTTTTAAAGATGTTAGAACAAAATAATTGCGCTATCTTAATTTTATGATATCCTAAACTTCCATGAGAAGTTCTTCATTTTCCTCGACTTCAACCAAAGTTACATTGCTGCATGATCCGCCACAGCTCCCGCACATGCTTTAAAGCAGCTACAATTATTTTTGCAAGCCTTTTTGCAGTTGCAGGAAACTAAGTTTATAACATCTTCAGGTGCCGGTGGTTTTTTTGAGTGCACTGGGTACAGCATGTTGTCAGTTAAAATCCATCTCCAGTCCGTAGCGCTGATTTCCTTATCTCCGATCCATTTTAAAATCTGATAGTATGTTCGATAGGCGTGTTGTTCAGCAGCACCAGATGTTGTAGGGAGGGATGCCATGTTAAATTTGGATTTTAATGACATTTTGCAACAGGTTTAATGTACATTGAATATCTACTGTCATTCAGACTTGCAGACCTGGTGCATCCATATAGTTTCAAGACAAAAGCCTCTCCTACCTCTTTGAGAATATTTTTGTCTGCCTGTTTTTCATAAAACTGTAAAACTTTTGTGCGGAGATCATTTGATGAACTTAGCAATTTGTACGGGTTAATTTTGCCTTTGCCGAATAAATAAGACGTGGTATCACATCCTGTGATAGCATGCAAAAATAATATTACATCCTTCATATCACCAATCTCTTCACGAATCTTGCTGATGTCATACGTTGATGGTGTGCCAGAGGGTTTGTGAAAGAATAGTCGCACATTTTGACACTGTGGTAGCCCTAACAATAGAACGAAAAGATCAGTATCCTGTCCGACAACAACTACAGGCCTCCCACTTTGAATCTGGGAAACATCTATTGCTCTTCCGACCACTTCAGTATCTGCATCTTCCTCCGCCACAATGGTTGGAATGTTTGCTTCATTAAGCTTTTGAGAGAGCTGTTCAATAAGCTGGCTTTTGTTTTTTGGATTTGCCAAAAATTCATTTTGCTTCACAGAGCACTCCATATTAAAGTTGAATTTCATTTCTAGAGATGGTTTTTTACTTCTCCGCATATGTTCAACCCCTTTTGTGGTGGGATAGTCAGGATACTCATCGAACACAACATGACAATCTTTCCCATACCGTTTCATTACAGTGTCAACATACTTCTCTATGATGCTGCTGTATGTTACTTTGTCAGGCCAAATAACACTGTGCAAAACATACCCTCCATCTACTACATATATTTTTGGGGGCAAATTCTCAAAAACTTCGTTGCTAACTGTCCACTTTTCAAATATTTTCACAAGACTTGATTTAGTTCCCTTTCTTATCATTTTATTGTTTTCAAATAAAGACAAAGGGTATGGGCTGAGTTCATAGTTGAAGTATTGTTTGAAATAATTTATCCTTGAGACATACAAATAACCCTATTAAACAGCTGATCAGGATTAATTGGCACTTCTTCAGATCTCACATTTATGCCACTTACTACGGAGCCTATAGTTTTAACTTTATTTTTTCTTTTCAATTTAACATCTGCAAAATTATTTCCTTCGATGTCTTTCAATCAGTTCATTCCTACATTACTCATTAGAAGATGGAATCCGCCTAGTCTGACGATTACTCCAGATATTTCACTTTCTGTAGAAGAACTTGCAACAATGTCTACTGCTTTCAGGAAAAGTGGTTGGTCAAATGTCACAATACATGGCTGGCTAGCTAACTTGCTTTCTTTAGGAGCGTAACTAAGGGCAGAGTAAATAGCAGTCGGATATCCTGGATCTATGTTTATAAAAGGCAAAGCCAGTACATAAGATGGTTCAAAGTTTTGTCTACCATCGTAACAGTTTCGCATGTATCCAGACGATCCAGATAGTGAAACTGGAACAAAAGCAAAACTACATAACCAAAGCATGTTACGAGCTGAGACTAAGCATTGAGTGGGCATATTTTCAGAAATGTTTTCTAATGTTTAAATGTTTTTTGTTAAGGACTTTAAGCCACTTTTCGCCTTTTTTGTATACATTAAACATTTACAATAAACATTTAATTTACCTTCAAAGTCGCATGTCTTGACACGTGGAACTCGGACATCACTCGACACAGCTGTTTTTGTCACAGGATTACAGTAGATCCGAGGAACTGGCTATTTTAGGAGCCAGTTCCTGTTGGATTTACAAAATGGTCACAAACACTCAAACCGGGCGAAGCCGAACTAAAAGCCGCCCGCAGGGCCTAGCAGCAAAGTGAATAACTATTATTTCACGTTCACGATTTCCACTAGTACTACAAAGGGCACAGGACAGGCTAGGATAAGTCGGGATGTGAGGGAACAAGTTCCGACATCAGAGTGTCGCTGAGCGACGCAGGGATGGTGCGCACCAAGCATTCACGGTTGATTCTGGCGTTTACTAGCCATAAAGTACCCATTGAAATATATCATTTTAAATGTAATAATAGGAGCTACAACTTTTGTGGGAAATATTTTTTCATAAAATGTCGGCGTAAAAAGTTATGTGACAAAAAGTAAAATTACTTGCCAAAAAATATACAAATTTTTACCCTATCATACGAATTACAAACAAACGGTAAAAGTTACTACGAAAGTTAACTGGACATTAATTGTAGACAACATTACAGCAAAGAGAATTAAAAAAAAATCAATCCGATATGTTGTTTAGTAATCGAGATAGAAGCGATTTACGAAACCCTTACACTTTTCATGCTTGGGGGGGCACAGGGGGGAAGCAAAGGGGGTAGGGGCGGGGACTTTTTGCTAAACCCTTGAGTAAATGGTAGTAGTCGATGGGGAAAAAATTAGCTTTATACTATTTAGTTCCTTCAACTGGTGTTCTACGACACAGGCTGACTGGACTACCAGGGACGGATAGCACAACAGGAGGGACGTAATGGGATAGGGTAGGACGGGTTCTAGCAGAATATTTACCACAACGGTGGAGGTAAAATGAATTTGAATCTGAACCTTGTCAACATATATTTGTTTCTGCCCTATGAAAAACAAATGGGTGTTTCCCGGGGTATTTCCAGTGTAAAATATTTAGTCTGGAAACTATTTGGGAAGTCATTACAGTGGTTCCAAAATTTTTAAAAAAGTACTATGATGTAGCGCTTAAGAGTCCCAAACTGGAGAGAAATTCTGTTTCTTTTGCGTTAACCCGTCAGGCTAATTTCTTCGCATTTCGGAACAACTCGTATAGGTCTTACAGAAATCGTTGTGTCTCTCTTAATTCGTTTAGAAATCTGATCTAAGCGGTGTTAGAAGGAGAAAACACCACGCTTTATATTTAGCTTAACCATAAAGTAATTGAAATGCACTTTAATGAAACCAAATTATGTTAAGGAATTTTTTATTAATTTTATTTTTGAATGAAACGACAAAAACGTAAGTTGACGATTAAGTTTTTAAATAATACATTTGCCTAAAATATTAGTATTTTTATTTCTTTTCTTTATCAGTAAATAGCTGGTTCCCGGCATGCCTTGCTATGCCACTTAATATCCTTTCCCATTCGTCCCGTTCCCCTTCCCCGTTCCCCTTTACGCGTTCCCACTCCGCCTTCTCCGCATTACCTCTCCCCACTTCCCCTTCCCGCTTCCTCCGCCCCGCGAACCCTCCCACCTTCCTCCTCCCGCATTCCATACATTCAGTCCCGGTTCATTAAGTTTTCAAACAGCTCGCGTGCCACCTATTGCAATTTTTTTATAAAAATTTCATTATGCCAGAGCTCACCGCTTCTTTTATACAAACCATATCCTGACAATATAGAACACAAAAAAAGTATTATCCAATTTGTTGCAGTCGTTCGGAAGTTATGCGTTTATGCGGAAGTTATGCATTTTTAAACTTTTTTTGTTTGCATTATTTAAGCAAGTATTTTAAAAATTACATGTTTAATTTGAATTAAAGAATTTAAAAGCATATTTTGCCACTTTTTAAAACCAGTTTTTAGTTTTCGGATGCGTTCAGAATTCTTAATTCATATAGGTAAGTTGTGAGGCTGATGGTAGTGGAGAGAGGAAGCAGATAGTTTAGAGCAGTGGTTCCCAACCTTTTTCTGACCCGGGACCGTTTATTTTTTATTTTTTCGACAGGGACCACAAGCAGTGGCGTAGCGAGGGGGGGCGGCGCCACGGGTGCCACGGGACGGATAGCATTTTTTTTAGTATTCAGACTTCTCGACCAGATACCGCCCGTGCACTTGCTCGCTTATTGACCGGCGGACCATCGCGGACCATCTTCTAACCTCTTGCGAACCACTGGTTGGGAAACCCTGTTTTTTTAGAAGAAGGCGGAGAAGAGCCTGGCTCTTCATGTATGGTCACCAAACACTGCTAAATCCATTTCAAGCAACGTTTCAACTGTGAACGTTGGTCTTTTTGCCGAAAGCTACGTTGCTGGAAATGTTGTGATACAGAAGGACATGCGAGAGGATGAAGGAGAAAACCCTGGCTGGACCTTGTCAGTAAAACTAGTAAAAGCTTTTCGTTATTTATTTTTTGAGTGTTATGCCGTGTTGCGTTATTTCCTTCTCTAGCCAACGTTTCGGACAGCGTTGCAGTGTCGTTGGATGTCATATCTGCCATGATGATGATGGACTGTAACGCTGTCCAAAACGTCGGCTAAAAAGGAGATAGCGCAATACGGCATAACACCCCAAAAACCAATAACAAAAATATTTTGACCGTGAAAAATGTGTCTAGAGTAAAAACTATTTAAAGCTGCGTTCCAAACATGAAAAGGGTTTATTATAATTTTTTTAACGTTCGTTTTGTGTTACAATAAAAAACAAAAGCAAATATTTTTATTTAACTTTGAAAATTACGTAATAAACAATTTAGCTTCATAGTTATTTATCGTTTTCAAGTTTAATTTGTAGAACTCCATTTTCATTTTTATTCCTTTTATATATTCAGTAATATTATTATTCAATTAACAAAAACAGTTTATTTATAAACAAGTTCTGCTGTGTAATTATTATTACACGTGACAGCTGTTTCGTCTTCTGCAGGCATTATCAAACTGCGATATTCAATAATAATTACACAACAGAACTTGTTTATAAATAAACTGTTTTTATTTATTGAATAATATTTTTTTTTATTTTAAAAGAAAGACATACATTCCCGGGTTACGAATAACCCAACAATATTTGAAAATCTTCTACTACCACCACAGTAAGCCGAAAATATTGCTTGAGTCGTGATTGAGGACTTAGCCAGTCGAAGAATCGAACACGGAACGCCTGGGTGGGACCAAAACGCGATGCCCACTCAACCACTGACCGGTGGATTATTTATTGAATCTATATGTATTTCTAAATTTCGTAACTCACGAAGTAAACGATATTGCTTTCTGAAACTACTTATGTTCTATAGAAATTTCACTGGAAAGCTGTAAAAATTTCACTAAGCCAGAGCTCACTATTCAAAATTTTGGCAGACAATTTCCAATTTCAAAATTATCAGCGAAATGCTTCAATAAATTACATCTTTCAGTATCTGGTTTTGCGATGTTAAAATAATAATAGTTGCTAGATAATTATTTAAAAAAGTGTTTGTTAAAAATGTGAACTTAACTTAAAAACTACACATAACAACCCGTTTAATCACAGGAGATCATATTTGTCCCAACGCACATAGGTCTCATATAAAACGCTGTAACTCCCTTATCATCATAGTTAGAAATATGTTCAAATCGGTGTTAGAAAGGAAAAACACCAATCTAAAAAATAGCCACCAAAAAAGTAAAATGTACACTTTTATGTACACAAAGTTTTGAATCGCAAATTAAAAACTTATCGATCAATCTTATAAGATTTAAGTCCCATAGTTTTGGAACCTGTGTCTAGTGCACACTAAAGTTGGTACTTTACCGACCAGTAAAAAAAGGTGTTGCCGAAAACAAAATGCGTTTGACTATTTCGATATGTGGAAAACTTTTAGCATTTTTAATTTTCTTGTAAATTTCATTGACAGTGAGCTTTTATGGCAGTCCCATCGTTTCAAAATGTTAAAATAAACAGAAAAATGAAGAGAAGAAAACAAACAGTTCGTTATGTAATGTCATATTTTGGCGGGCCGTCACGCGTCAGACAGAATCTGTCAAACGTCTGACGAACACGCTTCGTCTGTTGGGAGACTATAACAGTATGGCCACTTCCAGACGTTACAAAAACAACGTCAACATTCATTTAGTTATGTCGTGTCATATTATACGCTTTTGAAAAATGATGAACTTTATTTGAGAGCTATGTGGATATATTTAAATAGTTGTTATTGTTGGACGTTAGAAAAGAAAGTCAAATTTGAAAATGATTCCTCAGTTCTGAATATTATGTATACTGAACGATATGTATACTTAATTTATAGGTAGGTATATTTAAATAAAATATTTAGTTACTCTGTAATGCAAGGTGCTTATACTCGTATAAGTGGAAGGGGGTGCATGGACCAGATTTTTTCACTGCGTATGCTTACTGAGAAGTTTCCTGCAAAAAACTAGAAACTCTTCTGAGCTTTTGTAGATCTACAAAAATCACACGACCGAGTTGACAGGAAAAAGCTATGGAAGGTGTTATCCAAGTATGTAGTGAATACAAATCTCATACAGGCAGTTGCATCTCTGTAAGAGGAAAGCGTTGCATGTATTAGGGTGAACGGTGGTTTTACGGGTAGTTTGACATCACAAAAGGTGTTAAGCAAGGCTGTGTAATGTCACCGTGTTTGGATAATTACATGAAAGAATTGAAAGTAGCAGGATTGAACACGAAATTGAGTAATCTGAAAGTATTTTGCCTGTTGTATGCTAATGATGCGGTGCTGATTTCTAACACTATGGAAGATCTACAGTCTCTCGTGTCTAGGATGAATCAAGTATGTATGAAGAATGAGTTAATGATGAATGTAAGTAAGTCTAAAGTCATGGTGTTTGAAAGAAAAACAATGTCAAAGAAAACAATGTGCAATATAGTGGTGAATGAGGAATACTTGGAGCATGTACCCGAGTTTGTGTATCTGGGTAGTATGTTTACAAGAGATAGGAAGGCTGAAAGAGATTTTGAAAGAAGGATAAATGCAGGTAACTCCATTAATGAAGGACTGAGTGCTGTTGGCGCTAATAAAAAACTGTCAAAAGAAGCGAAGCTAGCAGAACACAGTGATGTGCTAGTACCTTCTCTGATATATGGTAGTGAGGCATGAAACTGGCAGAGGAAGGATGAAAGTAAACTGAATGCTGTTTAAATGAAATTCCTGGGGCGTATGTGTGGTAAAACCATGTATGATCGTGTGAGAAATGTGGAGAATGCAAGGCTGATGTAAGCATAATGAGTAAGATTAAGAAGGGGGCCCTCAGATGGTTTGGGCATGTAGAGTGAAAGAAAGAAGAAAGTATTGTAAGAAGAATATATGACGCAAATGTAAATGGTAAAACAAGTCGGGAAAGCCCGTGGAAAACACGGCATGATCTAGTAAATCAGAAACTTGAGTAGGGCCATGTCAAGAGTCCGAATGATAGAAGAGAATGTATTTATTTTTATTTATTTATCTATAAAAGAGTATATGTACATTGGGTTTGTTTTATGCCTGTCTCACTAGGATATACCTGTGTCAAGACAGTCATTCAAGTATATATTATAAATTAATAACGTGGTTGCAAGAGTATTTAAGGTAAAATACATATTAATTTGAACAGGAATTAAAAAAAAAGGTGATTGGAAGGGTGGGTAAATCATTTAAAGAGAGTTATCTTATAATTGTTGGAGAAGATGAAATAGAGAATTAAATTCTGTGTAATCTATTCATGGAGTTAAATTTGACAGGAATCTATTATATAATGAATAACTTATTACTTTGTATAAAACCACTATATTTAAAACAATATCAACATGTTTCGACAACAATGTTGTCTTCATCAGGATATGTTACTATGTAACATGTGCTGATTTTATGATTATATGTTACTATGTAACATATCCTGATGAAGACAACATTGTTGTCGAAATATGTTGATATTGTTTTAAATATAGTGGTTTTATACAAAGTAATAAGTTATTCATTATATGAAAAATGATGCCACAAAATAAATTTGCGAAGTTTGAAGAAGGAATCTATTATTTTCATTTATTTTATATGGGTAAGTTCGTATGTGAATAGTTATTTCTGTCTACGTGTGATTTATTTTACAGATGTTTGTAATAGTTTGGCGTCCAATACTTATAATCCATTTTTTTATATCTTGTTTGAATTTTGTCAAGGAGTCAGTTTGTCTGATCGTAGCTGGTAGTGTATTGTATAGTTTGCAAGCTACGTATTTAGATTGTCTTTGTCCAAAGGAGGTTTTGTGTGATGTATGAATGAGAATGAGGCAAATAGAAATATGTCATTTTTAAATCAGATTTTAGACGTATTGACAATTTTCCACAAAAAATTATAAATGAATTTCGAAAGACTGTTCTTTTATCTAGCATTGGCATGTTTTGAATTTTGAGAAAAAATGTTCATTTTTAGAATAATAAGGTTATAACACAGGTCGTTGGCAGATTTGATATTTTGAAAAAAGATTTTGTATTATACCACACCCATTTCAAATCATATAATCATGCAGTAAAATAAATCGATACATTATCTGGGTACCGCATGTTTTAGAATTTTAATTTTAGTTTAAATAAAATCATTAAACAATATATACGTACGTGTTTCTTGACGAAAATTGGTCCGTTTGTGTATTTATTTGCGCACTTACAAACTAATATATTTCAGATTTTTTTTACATTATTATTTAACTTAGACATTATTGAAAAGTTGTAAATACTTTAATTCAAAAAATAATTACAAAAAGTACATTATTTTATTAGTTTTATCATAACACCTTTCAGCATTTTTGGATGTAGGTATAAGTTAAAGCAAATTTGGCAAAGATATTGAAATATAAGTAGATGTGCTATCTGCAGTTTTTACTATGTGGGACTGCGCTTCTGGGTGTCGCCGATATTGTTTACCAATTAACAAAAAAACTAAATGAACGAATAATTAACGAATAAACCAAACGGACGTTAAACTAAATGAACGATTTCTTTCTGTATTCAAACAATATTGTTAACCAGTACTAATGCACATCTTCAAAAAATCAACGAAATGAACAAATTATTTTTGTATACAAACTATTCTAATTAGGGCGTAGTCCGCCGATAGTTGCGCGGACACCATAGCATATCTCTTTTGTATTTGAATATCTTTGAAATTTGGAATGAAATAAAATCGATATTGAGTTATAATTTTAAAAAGCTGATACGGAGAATAATTAATCTTTATCATTATAGCCGCCGTCACGATCGTAAGAATAACTTTCGACGAAATGTGGATTTTCGGCCGCTGGCTGGTTAAACGCTCTTAATAAGTAGGTATATTTAAGAACCCGAATTTCTACCGATTTCTTACATTTTTTTCTTTTTTTTTTAAAGAAATACAAACATTCCCGGGTTACTAATAACCCAACAATGTTTGAAAATCTCCTACTACCACCACAGAAAGCCGAAAATGTTGCTCGTGTTGTGATGGAGGACTTAGCCAGCCGAGGAATCGAACACGCGACGCTCGGGTGGGACCCAAGCGCTATGCCCACTCAACCACTGACCAGTCAAAACCATATCTCCCTTAAACATGTTAAGTTTTAAAGCTCTTAAAAAATATATACGTTATTCTTGAAGATAATATCTAGACATTGCCCGCGCCGAAACGCAAATTATATAAAATTACCTCGGTAGAAAAAATCGCAAAGTATGCCTCAAAAATTATTATAAACAAGTTTGGTTTCAGTTATTTTACAAGTTATATGTATGAAAAAAATCGCAGTGTTCCTTTAAATGCTGTTTAAGACAATGCCCGCGAGATTTATGCTCTATTTTAAACGAGTCGTATTTTATTAAACATCTTCGCAATTTTCGCATCGATTTTGTCGCTGTAAATGTTAGTCTCAGAGTGGAAGATACTATCAGTATTGCTCTGGTGTAAGACAACCATTCTAGCTATTATGGTGTTTTCAAAAGAATGAAGAAATAATGAACCTGCAGATTATTTGCTAAAGAAAAGGGAGGCGCCTACTAATATCTACAGGAATTCCAAAAACTGAACAAATCGGACTAATATCTATGAGAACCAAAGTGAGGACGAATATCTACAGCTCAAACTGCTGACTAATATCTATGAGAACCAAAGTGAGGACGAATATCTACAGCTCAAACTGCTGACTAATATCGTTATTCGTTATTTGTTATTTCGTTATTCGTTATTTCGTATCTCTCCATCTTATTCTTTTCGAACCCGGTTGCGGAGCCTTAAATACGAGTTTAATATTTAGTTATTCTATAATTTTATCTCTTTTTAACAGACAAGTAAATGTTAAGAGGGAAAGGCTATGCAACCATTTTTATACAAAACTTTAATTTAGATTTGATGACGAAATATCTGAAAAATAAACTGAATTTTGAAAAAAAATTTGAATGTGTAGCTTATATCTAGTACGGATTTATGATTTAAATTATGAAATAATAATAAGTGAGTAAATTGATTACTTTGTGTTATTTCATAATTTATTAATTTAAAATAATATTTTGTAACGTTTCGGACAGCGTTAGAGTGTCCATCATCAGGGAAAATGTGTAATTGTTAGTGGTGAAATGTGTGCTTATTACTTAGAAGCGATACCGTGTCGCCAGCTCCACTCCACTATAAGCTGCTATTACAGTATACTTCACAATGGTTTGTTGCGTCTAGCTTTGGTGTAGCCATCAATTACCGAGAACTATTGAGCTTAGCTCCACGGCATAACACGCCAAAAATAAATAACAAAACAACTTTTGGCCGTGAAAATCTAAAATCATATCTAATATTTTGTAATATATTTGCGACACGTCTCAGAGTGGAAGATACTATCAGTATTGCTCTGGTGTAAGACAACCATTCTAGCTATTATGGTGTTTTCAAAAGAATGAAGAAATAATGAACCTGCAGATTATTTGCTAAAGAAAAGGGAGGCGCCTACTAATATCTACAGGAATTCCAAAAACTGAACAAATCGGACTAATATCTATGAGAACCAAAGTGAGGACGAATATCTACAGCTCAAACTGCTGACTAATATCTATGAGAACCAAAGTGAGGACGAATATCTACAGCTCAAACTGCTGACTAATATCTATGAGAACCAAAGTGTGGACGAATATCTACAGCACTGGCAGAGGTTGGATTTGTAATTATGTATAGCATGTTGGAATAACGTAATATTGTGTATGCAGTTTAAAGTTTCTTAATTTATTTATGTAAAAATCCCTAATATCGGACTATTGGACACATTTAGCTGATTATTAAGGATTTGGGTTTTTGTGTTAACAACTTTCTTTATTTCGAGTGGTTCTAAATTATTTAGTCTGTTACCATGACCATTTCTATGTCAGTTAGGTTAGGTTAGGTTGTGGTGCCGTGTATTTCGAAATAAATAAATATCTTTGTATTATGACTTCCATGTTTGTTCAATAAATTATTGTCCTCGAAAACAGCAAAATACGTAATATTATGCAAAAACTTAATGTCTTCTTCTTTTTCTTCGATGGCGCTATAGCCCATAACGAGCTTTAGCCTCCTGCAACAGTCGCCTCCAACTCCTCCTGTCCTCAGCGGCTGACTTCCAAATTGGTACCTGGAGAAGCTGTTCTGCATCCCCTCTTACTTTGTCTTCCCACCTCAGTCTGGGTCTTCCCACTTTTCTCTTTCCACCTGGGTGTCCAGTCAAAATTCTTTTTGGGACGCGTGTATTCGGCATTCTCTGTACATGCCCAGCCCATCTCAGCCTGAGGAGTCTCATATATGCTGAGATGCTATGGGCCTTATATATATCATACAATTCTCTATTGTGCCGGATGCGCCACTGTTCACCCTCTTTCACGGGTCCACATATTCTTCTCAGCACTTTTCTTTCAAAAGTATCCAGCATTATTGTCCTCGTAAACAGCAAAATACGTGTAATATTATGCAAAAACTTCATGTACGTACTTTAAACGTTTAATCCTTTACGTAATTAGTAATTACGTAATTGAAGTAATTTATGCTTTTCCATACAACCTCTTACTCAGCTCTGTAGATATTAGTCCAACCTACGCTCCATAGATATTAGTCACCACTGGGACCATCAAAGATATTCGTCCGACCTTAGCTCTGTAGATATTAATCCTCACTCTGAAGTTCATAGATATTAGTCCAACAAATGAGCTGTAGATATTCGTCCGACATAGAGGCTGTAGATATTAGTATCTGAAGTCAAGAAAAGTGCAGAAAACAGTTAATTTTAATATGTCAAACTCAGAAAATAACAATAACCATAACAGTTAAACGAGTTAATCGACCCCTCAAGGGTGGAATTTGGAGGCTTCACTTTGAGTCAAGAATTATCAACTGCCTAAGTTTTTAAATTTTAATTATTATGCCACCCTTGCCGGATATTTCAACAAGATGTAGCGCTCTAAATTGGTTGCGTTGACCTCAAATTGTTTGAATGAAACTGTTTTACTAATTTCAAGACGCCAGGGCTCACACCGTTTTAGGTTTTCTCGCATCAACGCATAGATTTTCCGCTATAGCTATTCGTTAAAATGATTAATATATGCCAAATACATTTAATTTTAAATGTATACAGTTGTCCAAGAATTAAACTTTTATTCAAATTGTTATAAGAAAAACTCTCTTTTATAACTTTTGAAGGTTTTTCCCATAAACGTAATATATCATTGAAGAAGAAGATAACAATAATCATCTAAACTAAAATATGAAAGAGAACAAGACACATAAAACAGAAGAAAGACAATAGTCGCAACTGGGACACAAACCCAGACCTCTCGTCTAACCGGGACGTGCGCGTTAACCAATTTCGCTATTGCTACCTTCTGTCAAGCCGACACACTAGCTGGATTCGAGTTCCAGATGCGACCATTGTCTTTTTTCTGTTTTGTGTATCTTATTCTCTTTCATATTTTAGTTCAGATTATTATTGTTATCTTCTTCTTCATTGATAAACTTTTATTATAAACCTGTTACATAAAAGTATTTGTAACAAGGTGTGTACCCTCTTATACACACTTTATTTATGGTTTCGGTGTGTGGAACCTCTAGTGCTTGCCCATTGACGTTTGAGCATTGGTAATATTGCGAGCTCTGCAATATTTTAGAATGCAACAGTTGTTGATCCTGCACAGATTCAAATCAGCAGATTTGAAAAGAAAGCACGCCGTTTTTTGGGTAACAGCCGAGAGCTCAGGGCGTTCCTCTCGACCGCAATGTCATTTTTTTTAGTTTAATATATATTTTTGTATTTCTAATACCTTCTTTTTTGTTTGAAAATTATTAACCTATTCCTTACATCATTTTTGCTCATAATAATCTACCTTGTGCATTGTTGCCACCTCGTCCCCGGTAACAAACCCTTAAAAATACTAAAATAAAAATACATAAAAAAATAAAAACTGAGTAACCGGGTATAGCCCAGCAGGTCACGTGATAAGCTCTCAGCCTCGTTCCAGCAGCACGGCAACACATAAAAATGCGCGCGAATCGCGTGATCTAGTCACGACGCGACGTGTAAGAGTGTAATCGGTGATGAGGTGTGATTAAAGAATTATATATTTTAAAAAATAATACAAACATAATAAAATAAATTGAAACTTTTATAAAAAGGTCAATAGGCATAATGTTTCATATAAAAAAATATATGTTTTTTTATTTTTTTTATTTAATGAAAAGAACATGATTTTATGAATTTCTACGCCAATGAAGAGTACTAGCTCTTGAGCTTGGCGTAGGAGTTAAATTACAACTAGTTCATTTTTATATCATACATTTTACTTACAGTATACAATAAATATAAACTATATATATATAAATAATATATAAACTACTATTTTTTACTTTTATAATATACATATTACCTAGTGTATACAATAATTTTTTTTTTTTTAATGCCGGCAACCCGGGCGTTTATTGTAATAATAATATCTTATACAAACAAGTTAGTAGCCCGCCTCACTAGACTAAGTCTGTTCCGAGGCGGGTACAAATTAATATATACATAAACTTACACACACATACATTTACATATATGTACTTACATACACACATATAAGTACATACACGCATATGCGCACATACATAGACACAGGTATTCGCATACGTGTACATAATCGAACTCATAGATACATATTAAAACATAAATACATACAATCAAATAAGAATTATTGGGAGTAGAAATACAGTTATCAAGGAATTAGCATAATTCCATAAAACCAAAAATTCATCAGATACACATGGTAATGCTAGCATCTAAATCTAGAACTATTAAATATCAACAAAATGAATACACATAGTAATGCTAGCGTCTAAATCTAGAACTATAAGATTTCAACAAAATAATATACATATGAGGTAATAATAATATATAAGCATTCGTAAAAACAAAAGCAGTATCTATAATTAAGATAAAATTTCTATAAGTAACCAACACATATATGTAAATAAAGAGTGAGGATTAAAGACTAAGATGAGATTACTAATAACTTGGTGATGCTTGCCCTTTTTTTGTGTAGTAACCATGTATTGAAATGTTTGTATAACGAGTTTATGTTGTTTTTAGTGGTACAATAGGTGGTTTCTTTTAGGAAGGTTTTGAAAATGTAAGGTGCGGGGTAAGATACGTGCTTTTGCGCAAAAGTTGATTTAGTTTTAGGGATTAGAAGTAGATTACACGATTTAGCTCTTGTGTTTTTTGGGTGAGTTATGTGACATGGTGAGGATTTTATGCAGTTTATTTGTATGATCTTTTTAATGAACAGCTTCCTGATATCTAGTATGTTATTAGTAATAAGTATGTTTTCCGTTGGGTGAAGATAAGGTTTTTTGAACATGATCCTAATTAATGTTTTATGAGTTGTGTTAAGCGGTTTAATGTATTTTTCGGCAGCTCCCCCCCAAGCAGAAATTCCATAAGTTAAAAGGCTTTGACATAGAGCGTAGTAAACATTTTTTAGTTGTTTTATTGACATAATGTTTCTAATAGTTTTAAAAATGAATGATAGTTTACGGATTTTTTTAATTAGTAAATTTATTTGAAGTTCCCAGTTTAATTTATAGTCCACTGCTAAGCCTAGATACTTGATATTATCAGTGTGTTCTATTTTTTCGCAGTTGTGGTTTGAGGGATTTGAGGTAATATCAGGGTGTAAAGGTATAAAGGCGGAAAGATTTTTGGTTGCCCGGTAGTGGTTTTGCTGAATGTTAAGTATTTTGTTTTGGTGATGTTTAAGGTAAGTAGATTTTTGTCCAGCCAATTTTTTATTTCTAACATACCAGTTTCCGCACTTTTGAAGGCCTTTTCCCAACTCGGAGCTTTGAATAGAATTACCGTGTCATCTGCGTAACTTATTAAATTAACCTTATTAAATTCAAATATTAACTATGTTGTGATGTTAATTTTTGATATGCTATGAGATAAAGTTATAACATTTTGATTGGTATTGTAATGATTGTTGATTTTTTTTTAAGATTAATTTGACCTTTTCCTTGAATGATACGAAATCTGTTATTTTTTTTAATTTCTTCGGGAAGACTATTAAAATATTTTATGCCTTTGTAAATATAATTGTTGTGCATTTGTTGTGTTGAAAATAGAGGAATTTGGAAGTTAAATTTATGTCTTAAGAGGGCATTACCAGAGAAAGCCGGAAATACGTCATTTTCAAAAAAGTTTTTAGACGTATTGACTCTTTTCCACAAAAAATTATAAATGGATCTCGAAAGATTGTTCTTTTATCTAGCATTCGTATGTAATAAATTTTTAGATTTTTTTTTTAATTTTTAGTATAATAAGGTTATTCCATAGGTCGTTGGCAGATTTGTTAAATTTTCAAAAAAGTTTTTGTATTATACCACACCCATTTCAAATAATGTAATCATGCAGTAAAATAAATCAATACATTATCTAGCAGAGTTATGTATTAGAATTTTAATTTTAGTTTCAATAAAATCATTAAAAAATATGTACGTACATGTGTTTCTTGACGAAAATTGGTCCATTTGTGTATTTATTTGCGCACTTACAAACTAATAAATTAAGACATTATTGAAAAATGATAAATACTTATAATCAAAAAATAACTACAAAAAGTACACTATTTTAATAGTTTTATCATCACGCCTTTCAGCATTTTTGGATGAAGGTATAAATTAAAGCTAATTTGGATTGAAATAAATTCGATATTGAGTTATAATTTAAAAAAGCTGGTACGGAGAATAATTAATCTTTCTCATTGTAACCGCCCTGCACGATCGGAAGAACAACTTTCGACGAAATGTGGATTTTCGTCCGCTGGCTGGTTAAACGCTCTTAATGATGAGTTGAGTTTAAATTTTTTAGTTACATTTTCTTTGAATATTTGTAGTATTGAATCTTTTTTATAGAGGTCTTCAATTTTTGGTAGGTACTTCGAAACTTTTGAACAATGATGCTGAAGGGAATGTTGGATGTTTTTTTTAAATTACTTTAATAATTAGTTTTTGTACCACTTTTACAGGATTTACAATTTTTTCATATGCACCTCCCCATGCAATGATTCCATACTGAATTAGTGATTGGACTAGTGCGTAATAGACTTTTTTTATGTTGTTTAATTTGAAGAATTTCTTAATCTAATGAATATATAGATACATTTCCTAATGCGTTTAACAAGTTCACATATGTGTCTGTTCCATTTCATATGTTGGTCTACAATTATACCCAGGTACTTTATTTCTTACTTTATTGTACTTTACTGGTACTTTATTGTATGCATATATATTTATCCGAGACGTTATCTAGGTTGCAAACCAGTTCTTAGAACGATTGTTTCCAATGAAAAGCTTAGTTGCCTATAATATGGAAAAATTAGTCAAAGATAATAAATATATTGTTAAATATACTGAAAATTTGAAATATGAGATTGACAAATATGACGGTTTGATAGAAAGTGGCAATAGCCGAATTGGTAAAGGCTACTGTCCCAGTTTTAGACGAGAGGTTCTGGGTTGGTGTCCCAGTTGCGACCATTATGTTTTTCATTTTTCTGTGTCTGGTTCTCTTTCATATGTTCATTTAGATTATTTTTGTTATCTTCTTCTTGTTCAATTACATTGATGGGAACAATCTTCAAAAGTTATAAAAGGAGAGTCGTTCTTATATTTTTTTTTAATATTAATTTTGTATTTTACTTTTCAGTGTTGAAGCCAGAAAATAGATCATTAAAAAAATAGTTATTTAAAAAAAAAAAAAAACAATAATGATTAACAAAGTGGACTAAGAAAATAAAACAAATAAAAATGTGCTTATTGTGATGTTCGTAATTATTGAAGACATAATGAATCAGTGTTGCCATTTCCACAAATAGAATGGATGAGAAGAAGATGAATTGAGAGGGAGTAGTTTGAGGAGAGAAGAGGAGAGACCAGGGACCGAAGGAGGGATGGAGGAGGAATGAGGTGTGTTTGAGGCATCCATGGGAAGACCCAGCGCAGGAGGAAGAGATCAAGCCTTGGAAAGGATCAACAAAGCCTTCGTTAACAGGTAAAATCTAACAATCACATTGTACTGATCTTCTAATCCAACAACCATTTCACTTACTAACCATCATGCCATTTCAGTAGGCAGAGAGGACGGACCAACAAATAACTCGGTCTTGGCGCACACTCTTTGCATCATTCATATTCAAGCATCGTCTAATACATACTCTTCTATTATTTTAACTCTTGACGTGGCCGACTCAAGTATCTGATTCATTTGATCGTTCCATGTCTTCCTCAGGCCTCCACGATTTCTTCTAACATTCAGATTTGCCATATATTCTACGAACACTATTTTCTTCGTTCATTTGCTCTACATGCCCAAACCATCTGAAGGTATCTTTACAAATCTTACTCATTACGCTTACATTAGCCTTGCATGATCATACATGGTTTTACCACACATAGGATCTCATTTCTTCAGCGTTAAGTCTACTTTCATCCTTTGTCTGCCAGTTACTTGCTTCACTGCCATAAATTAGGGTAGGTACCAGCACTCCTTTGTGGACTGTTGGCTTCGCTTCTTTGGACAGTTTTTTGTTAGCGCCAACACCATTCAGTCTTCTTCTTTTAATAGTTCTATCAGCTTCACATCTCTCGTAAACACCAACTCATCCACCTGCTCCAAATATTCATAATTCACAACTATATTGTACACTGTTTTTGTACTCTCTTTCAAACACCATGACTTTAGACTTACTTACATTTATCATTCACTCATTCTTTGTACATACTTCATTTATCCTAGTCACGAGAGACCGTATTCATATAACCATATGATATTCATATTGGCATTATTTTCGATTCCAATTTTAATTTCGTTTTCGATAAGTTACTAACAAAGCATTAAAAATGCTTGAATCTCCGTAATGGCAGAGACTATCAAAATATTGCAATATTCACAATTTTTTATTCTTCTATAGTTCGAAGTCAAGTCGAATATAACTCTACTATTTGGTCACCTCACTTCAAAATCCACTCAGATTCCATTGAAAAAATCGGCATAAATTCCAAAGATATATTAACTGTACTCAAGCAAATTTACAAGTCAGACGGGGTTTCCAGGAAACTTACCCGATAGCAACTTGACTAACCGAGCTCAGAAAGGAACTGAAATACCGGCCCTTCATGATAACCGGATAGCAACTAAAAACATTTTTGAACTTGCTTTCATCATCAGAGTAGTGTTATGGACATGGACACTGTAAAACTGCCCGAAACGTTGTCTAAAAAAGGAGAAAGCATTCTTTAAAGCACAGACGTTGTGTGTGAATGTTGAGCTTGTTCTAAAGGTATTTCGATGGAAGATGCTCCGAGGAACTAGCCTCATTGCATCCTTCGGCACCGGTACACGGTCGAGAAACACGCAAAACGAGCGCCCAACTTTTGTATTGTTACTTAGAACGGGTCATTTATATGACTCTTTTTGAGTTTAACAGCTCGGTTGTGAAACGGTTTGCCGGCCTCTGTGTTTCCTCCCTCCTTCACTCATTCCTTTCCACAAAAAGACCCGTCTGCACAGCATTCCCAAAGATGACATAGGCCCTGAGAGAAGTAATTTTCCTTAGGGTCTCCTGTCTGGAGTTAAAGTTAAAAACAGCACAACACGGCGTAATACCCCAAAAATAAATCACCATAATAGCTTGCAGATCATTAAATTGAAGTATTTCAAATTAGTATTGAAATTATGAAATGTTTTATTTAGTTAATTTATCGAAGAGCTCATAGACATGTTAACAGTTAACAGATATGTAATGAGTGATTCACTGTTCGCAGGGAGTGCACCCGGGCGCCTTCCAGTTGGGGGCGGCGCGCTCGCAGGGGGCGTCGCCCTCCCCCCGCCCCCGCGGCCCGCCGGGCCCCCCGCCTGCACCCCGCTCCCGCCATGGAGCTGCTCACGGCGATGTACACCATGTTCTCAGGGTCGGTCAGTACAACACACCACACTATGAAATTAGTTATTCCAACCTTAAACCCCATGCAGACGATACGATTTGGTTGATTCAACCATTGAGAGTTGCGTGCAGACTTCACGACCGACGACGGTTTGTTCAATTTTTTACTGTTTGCAACAAAATTAAAATACAAGAGATATGATATAATGAACGCCCGACTGTCGGTGAACTACTACCTAATAGGCATAGTTTGAGTACTTAAATTATTCGTCGTGTGCAATAGTATTGGTTAACAATATCGGCGACGCCAGGAAACACAGTCCCACTCAATAAAAAAACTGCGGATAGCACATCTCTTATATTTCAATATCTTTGGTTTGCAACTATGCTTCTATTTTGTTTACATTAGCTCCATGTAGGAGGCTCTGAGGAAAAAAATTCCCCCAGATCCTAAGTCATCTTTGAGGATGCTGTGTGGAAGGTATTTTTAGGGAAAGGAAAGAGATGAAGTTCTAGGAAGTAAAAAGAATTATGGGTGGGAATTTGGGCTCAATGTGTCCGGTGTGACACTGCTGTGTAAGCCGATAAGAGAGTCTGGCTGATTTTTTTTTTTTTACATGAATACCGCACAAGAGTCCCAACTGCTCCCGTCTGGAGCCAGTGAGACTATGGAAGACTTGGGGTATGTTGTGAGACTGAAGGTAGTGGGGAGGGAAGGAGATAGAGAAAAGGAAGGTGGGGAAGTACCTGGCTATTCAGATCTGGTCACCAAACGCGGCGAAAGCCACTTCAGGCAACGTTTCAATTCTGAATGGTGGTCTTACACCAGGGCGATACTGAGAGTATCTTCCACTCTGGAACGTGCCGCAAATATACTATATATTATTTTAAATGAATAAATTGTGAAATACACAAATTAATCAAATAAAATTTATTTGCCACGCCGGGATTCGATCCCGCGACCTTCGGAATGCGAGTCAAGCGCCTTACCGCTGCACTACGCCGGCCGTCGAGCTGTGGTCGAAGGGTCTCATTCGATCTCCCCCGATCCGGCCCGCAGCTGGTGGGCAGACACATCCGCCTACAAGGCGTTGACAAACCTCACCCCATGAACCCGAGCACCCCTACTAAGTCACTAAACTTAGGTTCACTGCTGTCATACTACGCCTATCATTCCGATATTGTAAAGTTATCGATTACTCTGAGCTTGACCCCCAGAATGATTCAACTGTTCAACCAAATTGACTGGTATGTACTGCCCATTAGGCTCTTTGTCAGACGTGAAGTTGTGAAAAAGTTCATAGGAATAATGCACCCGGGCGCCATTCCCTCGGGGGGCGACACTCTCCACCTCCCCCACAGAGTAGCACACAGCGATATACAGCAGGTATAAATTTACAGTTCCTACGTGCATCTTACAATATGAATGGCGTGCTGAAAATATACGTTTCGAGGACGAGGACTTGCAGCAATTAGTTTTAATATTTATCTCCAGTCCTTGAGGCCGGCAATCTTGAATAAAGACTTGGGAAAAGACTTTTTAATTCGTTCTTGACTTCTTACATCATTATTTTCATTTATTTTTATATATTTATTTTCTTTACATGAGCTCCACACAGGAGACCCTGAGGAAAATAATTTCCCTCAGGGCCTATGTCATCTTTGGCGATGCTGTGTGGAGGGTTTTTTTTTTAGGAAAGGAAGGAGGGGAGAGTTCTGGGAAGGAAGAGGGTTTAAGGTGTGGGTAGGAATCTGGGGTTCAGTGTGTCCTGGTCATCCGCCTCCAAGACCTAGACAAACCTCATCCCCATGAACCCGGGCACCCCTGCTAAATCACCAAACGTAGCGACCACTTGGGGTGACCTATGGCAGATGTGTTGGTTATCCAATAAAGGTTCCCGGGGTGGCGGTACCCATTCCCGCCTCTCAAATTCCATAACGTGAAATATTACCACAATATTATTTACTAGCTTTTTGCCCGTTGCAAGCAATTAATTGGTTAAAGAACTAATCGATTTGACGTTTGAATGTAGATGAAGCAAGGATTGTGCGCTTACACAAAGATACCGGTAAGATAAGCTCAATTTTTTACATCTTCTTCTGAGCCACTTTGGTCGCCCGGGTGGAAAGTGTGTAGTATGGGCCTAGGTGCATTGTGATTCATTTTATCGCTAAGAATTTCGGTTTGTGTGGGTTGATACCAAAGATATTCAAATACAGAAGAGATACGCTATGGTGTCCGCGCAACTGTCGCCGGACTACGCGCTAATTAGCGTAGTTTTCATATAAAAAAAATTTGTTCATTTCGTTGATTTTTTGAAAATGTGCATTAATATTGGTTAACAATATATTTTGAATAAGGAAAGAATTCGTTCATTTAGTTTAACGTTCGTTTGGTTTATTCGTTAATTATTTGTTCTTTTAGTTTATTTGTTAATTGGTAAACAATATCGGCGACACCCGGAAACGCAGACCCACATAGTAAAAACAGCAGATAGCACATCTACTTATATTTCAATATCTTTGGTTGATACGTTTAGTTTGATACCCGTAACGCCTTCTTTCCTATGCCATCGAAGACTCTTACCACTGAGTCATTTTGGTCGCCGACACTATAGTATTATTTATACCAGTGGCTTGTGGTCCATACAAATAACAAACCAACCTGCTGTGGCGGCCACTTGTGCCGAATTAATTGCTCCGCCACTGGACTCCACCGAACTCGCTGGAAACACACTACGAGTACCTAGATGCAAGCCGCTACCGGACCTACCTACGGCTGATAGTACTTCTATCACCTGGTAACAATTAGCGCTGCAACCTACTAGAAAGTTCCCGTCTCCACAATAATTTATCAGCACTAGCGACTGGAGTGTTCGCGAACTTTCTCACCTTCGGCGCGGCGGTCGAATTTCACACGCCGTTCTCGAAACTACTTGCCCGGCCGGCAGAGTATAAAAGTCAGCGCGAGCCGCATACAGCTCAGTCTCAAGTCTAGTTTTCATTAATCGGTCAAGCAACACACACACACGTCCATACAAATAACATTCACTCATCATCACGCAGCAGCAACATTCCCGGCACCACTGCCACTCCGCTCCGCTTCGACCTCCGCTACGTAGCGCAACAATAAAGACTGACTCATACATCGACTAACGTCTTTCATTTCTCTCGCTCCGTCTCTGCCGATACGGCCCGCTCCCTCACTGCTTTTCAGGATTTTTGTTTATCTAACTTTAACTGCTACTAATCTTAAATTTATGTACGCGATACTGTCGCCATAGGTCGACCCACAGTGCCTTTCTTGACCATATCAAGGAGGGTACTGTGTTTTTACTTATGTTGACAGAATAATACCTATTGCGATGCGAACACCTCACAAGTTCACAAAGTGCTACAACCAATCTTTTTACATGCAGCTACTGAATTTCAACATTGGACTTCAAAAACTAAGGCTCTCTCTTGACTTGTAGCAGAAGATGGTATTTATTTATTTATTTATTTATTAATTTTCAACGCCCTGATGGGCTTTTACATGACAAGATTATAATACAGAGACAGTTTTTTTTTTTAATAAAAAAGATGAACTATAAAAATATAACTAGTAGGTAAACATCATACAGATAAATTTAGGAATGATAGTGCATTACAATAAAAGAGAAAGTTTCTAAGTTGTAAATGACATAGAAATAAACTAGTAGGTATGTTAGCAAATACAAAATTTACAGGTGACTGATTAAATGTCATGAATAATACATGACAAAATGCAAGATACATAAAAAGAAAACGTTAACAAGTTTTTACATTGTAGATTAATATACAAATACACAAATATATGCAATAGACCCTAGGTGATGCTCCTTAGATATCAAAATATTCTACATAAAAATATTGTTCAGATATTTCTTGAATAACGGTAAACTTATATTAAATACATCGATATTTGAGGTGTATTTGTTCCCTAGTGTGTGAAGTCGAGAAATTGATGCATGTGTGTGATAGTTGGTTAGAGAATTATTGTTACAGAATAATATGTTTTGCCTTGTCGCTCGGGTTGGTACCTTAAAGTCAATGAGATGCAGGAGTTCACAACAGTTTAATTCGGAGTGAATAATTTTAAACAAAAAAGTTAGGTCAATTATTTTTCTTCTGTTTTCTAGGGAATGCAATTTAAGTGTATTTAGTAGGAATGTATAGTTAATGTGTTGAATAGGTATATGTAACTTGAAGTTAATAAATCGTAAAAATTTGTGCTGCACTCGTTCAATATTTTTTATATGAATTTGATAATATGGGGACCAAACGATGGAATTGTATTCCAGCAAGCTGCGTACTAGTGACAAATATACAATTTTAATAGCTTCTAGTGAATCAAAGTCTTTGATGGTTCTGATTATAAATCCTAGTGTCTTCATGCCTTTGTTGGTTATTTCTTGTATGTGGTTTATAAAATTTAATTGGGTGTCAAATAAAACTCCAAGATCCCTGATTTCTTTGACTTTTTCTAAGATTTTGTTATTTATTGTGTATTCAAAAGATAACGGGGTCTTTGTTCTACAAAATGTTAGTGTCTTACATTTATCGATATTGAGGAATAAGTTGTTTGCAACACACCAATTGTGTAATTTGTCAATGTTTGACTGTAGGATAAGGCAGTCTCTTATATTAGATATTTGTTTATATAATTTGATGTCATCGGAAAAAAGCAGAACTTCTACATCGTCGAAACAACTTATTATATCATTTATGAATATAAGGAAAAGGATGGGTCCGAGATGACTCCCTTGCGGTAGACCACTAGTTGCATAAAATAACTTAGATTTGGAGTGGTTAATTTTGACAAATAAGATTCTGTTAGACAAGTAACTTGAGAACCAATCCAACAACTTGCCTCTCAGTCCTATTGCATAAAGTTTTCTAAGTAATAATTTATGTGATACTTTGTCGAAAGCTTTGGAAAAATCTGTGTAAATACTGTCAACTTGTTTTTTTTTTGTAAAAGATTCTGTAATATAGTTATGGTAAAGTAACAGGTTAGTAGCAGTTGACCTACCAGAAACGAATCCGTGTTGGTTTTTATCTATAACTTTTAATATTGACGGATAAATTAAATCGAGAACAAGGGATTCAAAGATTTTCGGGAGCGCTGATTGTATGCAGATTGGACGGTAGTTTTTAATGTCTGTGTCATCACCTTTTTTGAAAATCGGAGTAATATAACTAGATTTCCAACGGGTTGGAAAATGTCCTGAAGAAAGTAAGTGGTTAAATAGTGTGGTGAGTGGACCGGATATTGCAGATGCGCATTGTTTGAGAAATATTGGTGGGATGTTATCTGGGCCTGCAGATTTGTTGGGGTCAAGGGAAATTATTTTATTTAAGCATGATTCCCGTGTAATGAGGTAGTTCTGTAAATGTATTGTGCTTGGGTATATGTATGACGGTACGTTGTTGTCAGATATTTCGCTTTCATATACACTTTGGAAATGATCCGCAAACAAATTAACAATATCATGGGTGCTGTTGGCTATTTTTCCATCATAATGCATTGTAGGGGGGTAGTCTGTACTTTCATTGTTTAATTTTTTAACAAAATTCCAAAGATTTTGTGTTCCTAGCGCAGTTTTCTCAATGGAGGTGATGTGTGCTTTATAGCATAGTTTAGATAGTGTTTCACATTTCTTTCTTGTTTCTGAGAAGTTTGAGTAGTTGTTGATTTGGTGAGTGAGTTTAAAAATTTTGTGTAGTTGTTTTTTTTGTTTCAGTAAGAGTATAAGGTCTGTGGAGAACCAAATTGGATATGTTCTGTGTTTAGGTATATATGAGGGGACATGAGATTTTATATTTTCGGAAAATGTTTCATAAAGTTTTTCTAGATTTTGTTCGATATCACTATTTTTGGTCAAGAAAGTCCAATCTGTATTATTAAGTTGGTAGTTAATAGAGTCGTAATCGGCATTTTTGAAGTTGAGCGTTGTTTGTTTCAGTGGGGGTTTGTTTGTGTACATATTTACGACAATGTGTAAGGGGGGATGATAATTATCCACCTGCACAAGCTGATCGTTTGACATTTCAACACATAGTTTAGAACAGTTTGAAAGAGCGAGATCTAGTAGACGATTACATATATTGGTTACAAAATTGTGTTGATGCAAATTTAAATAGTTAATCATATCTATCACTTCACGTGCTGGGTCGTTAGAACTCTCGTTAGTAATATAACCATTTTCACTAGATGTCCAGTTTAAATTGGGAAGATTAAAATCACCGACGATAATTATTTTCGATGTAGGGTTTTTTGACACAAGAAATTCAATGTCTTCGCAGTGTTTCTTGTAAGTTTGGATATCGGAGTTTGGCGGTATGTATACAGTTCCAATGATGATTTTTTCCATAGGAGCAACAATTTGTACAAATAATTGCTCCAATGAGGTATTTTGCGTGGTTAGTTTTTTCGCTGATATATTTTCCTTAGTTGCAATCAATACTCCGCCTCCTCTGGATTTGGTACTAGATTTTGGATTTCTGTCACGCCGAAATACCTTGTGGTTTGTAAAACCAAGTTCTGGAGATTTTATTTCTGGAACGAGCCATGTTTCGGTAAGGATAAATATATCGTGTCCGTGTAAAGGTACCGTTACTTTAAGGTCATTTAGTTTTGTACGAAGTCCTCGTGTATTTTGGTAATAGATTTTGATTTCATCAGGGCATTTGGTCCGGCATTTTCGGTTAGTTAGGCCATATCCAGTGGTGGATTTTGGTTTTTTGAGACATTTACTATTGTTGGCTTATTATTTATAAATTTTATGGTAAGTCCGACTTCGCCTTCCAGGGTACGGTTTGCCAGTGTTTGTCTAAGATCATTTAGGTATTGCCTTTGTAGAGGAGTTTGGTCGGAATAGATTTTGCAATCGGTGTGTGTTAGAGCAATATTTTTTCTACGCAATACATTTAATACAATCAACGGATCATTAAGGATGACTTTTATTGGTCTTATTTTGTTTGGTTTTACTGCGCCAATGCGGAAGACGTTGACAGAATTTTCAACGAGCGTGGTATCGATTTTGTTGATAATTTTTAAAACTTCCACTTTATCCTGTTTAATTCGGTCCATTTGATTCACCATGACACTTTCGGGCACATTTGTGATAATTAAATTTTTGGCTCTCACCTTTCTTTCTTCCAACTCGTCGGCTGCTTCGCACATTTGGGTTATTTGTGTCCCATTTGACATGGACTGGGGCGGAGGCTGAAGCGGCTGGTTTTCTGAGATGCGTTGGTATGTCTTCAGTTCACCTTCCAAAAAGCCCGTTTTAGCTGCAACAAGGCTTATATTTCCCAGTAATTCCGAAAGCTTTGGTGATAATTTCCCCATCTGTTCTTTGGTGAACTTGTTGCTTGGATCCATTATAGTAGTATGCAAAGCGTTAATAATGTTGTTTGCCGCAGTGATAAATGAATATGTATCACAGGTGTCCATTTTACTGCTTCGAGATGTGTGGTTTGAAAAAGGTAAAACCATCATTGTTCTAGTTTTCGACACAATGAACGTTCATAGTCGTATAGTCGGGATACACGCCAAACGCGTGTCCAACATATGTACACGGTTGACATTGGTCACATGATAACGGATCGCTTCTTCGACTCGTTCTTGTGTTCAACAGCTCGGTTGTGGAACGATTTGCCGGTCTTTGTGTACCCTCCTTCCTACAACATGGGTCTCTTCAACACCAACGTTCATTCCTTCCTCTCCTCGAAAAGACCCTCCACACAGCGTCTCAGATGACATAGACCCTGAGGGAAATTATTTTCCTCAGGGTCTAGGTCCTCCTGTGTTGAGTTAATGAAAAAAAAGTAGCTCGTGGTCATGGAGGGAGTATTTACAATTTACATACAAGGGTTGTCCAAGAATTAAAGACCGTTCTAATTTAAAAAAATCAGGAAAAAATTAAATTTACAAAAAAATTGTAATTTTTTTTTAGATACATATCCCCACTATATTGAAACCATGTTTCAACCCAAAAAAGGTTGGGAAAACGATTCAAGGAGACCCGAGCGCATTCCAAACGATTTTGGTCTTTAGCATTTTGGAAACCCAGCACGCAATTTGCAAATGCCTCTTTTACCCCAAAATTGTTTGTGTGGTAGACTTGTTGACGTCTGGGATCAAAACTGCGATCCTACGAACTTCAACAGGAAGTTCTCTCTTAGTTGAGAAAGCGAATAATTGAGGCGGCGGGATTCGACAGCGGAGCGTTCATCTCAAATTGACGGTAAGATCGTAATGAAGCAGCTACCAAGCCGGATCACCGCTAGTTTTTTAGTGGAAAGTCATGTTAGTTATGAAAGTCACACGCTAGTGCCGCAATATTTTATGAAATGGAACGGTTTTTAATTCTTGGGAAACACTCGTACATGAAGAACACAATGCTTATAAGGCAATATGCAAACAATAATCAAAGATTTATAGAATAACTACAGCCGAAGTTCGACATTCACAAATTTTATTTATTTACGCCCTTTTACGGGGCTTTTACATAAGTAAGAAATTTACAAATTACACTATGATTAAATAATATACAAATACCATATATTTCTTTAACAAAGAAATATAATAGATATTTTGCAACGAAATACATAATATGGTAGTTAGTTCCAGAATTTCTGCACTGAAATAAATCCTGACTTCTTTTTTTTTTTTTTTTACATCAACTCCACACAAGAGGCCCTGAGGAAAATAACTTCCCTCAGGGCCTATGTCATCTTTGAAGATGCTGTGTGGAGGATCTTTTTGAGGAAAGGATGGAGTGAACACGGGTCTTGAAGAGATCCATGTTGTAGGAGGGAGGAAACACAGAGGCCGGCAAATCGTTCCACAGCCGAGCCGTTGAACTCAAGAACGAGTCATAGAAACGGCCCGTTCTCATGTGGCTAATGTCAACCGTGTACAAATGTTGGGCGCGTGTTTGGCGTGTTTCCCGACTATGCACCGGTGCCGAGGGGATCAATGACGCTAGTTCCTCGGAGCATCTTTCATTGTAATACCAGTAGAACAAGGACAGCATTCCCACCTGACGCCTGTGCTCTAAAGATTGCAGTCCGTCTGTTAAGAAGGGAGAATCTATCAAACGGACCGCCCGTTTCTGCACAGAGTCAAGGGTTTTTTTTAGGTATTTTGGAGCTCCGGACCAGAGGTGGCTGCCAAATTTAACCGTGGGGCGCACTTGCGATTTGTACAGGGTTAGCAGTTGTGTACTATTAAAGTATCTGTGGGCCCTGTACAGTACGCCCAGTTTCTGAGAGGCTAACTTAACTCTGGTTTCGATGGAGCCTCCGTACCTGAGCTGGTCACTTAGAGTTTTTTTTTTTATTTTTTTTTTATTTGTTTTTTTTTTATTCCAGTTAAAAGAAAATTACATTTTCACTCATTTAACTAGAAATAATTATACACATTAAGATAAAATAAATATTTCAATACAGCACTATTCTATTTCATTATTTTGTTTATCAAGAATAAATTTAAATAATTGTTTTTTAAATTTATCCAGCTTCTTTTCGTTTTTCATGTCATTTGGGAGGCAATTATATAAGTTGCCCCCCTCGTAGCCAATGGATTGTTTACCATAGTTAGTGTGGATGGTATTTAAATGGATGTTATCGCGTTGTCGTGTTAAGTGTTTATGTACTTGGGACGTTTTAATGAATTCTGTGTTTGTGTGTACAAGATTATTTTGTATTTTGTATATAAGGAGACATGTATTGTATTCATATAGTTTTCTTAATGTTAATAGTTTTGTTTCCGTATATAATTTTTTTGTGGATGTTCTGGGCTTGTAATTAAATAGTTTTTTGATGACGTTGTTTTGTATTACCTGTAATTCATTTATGTGTATTTCACATGCGTTTCCCCAGATTTCAATCAAATAATTTAAGTGTGAGTGTACTAGACTATAATATAAACCTATTTTTAATTTATTTGGCAACAGATATGATAGCCGGCTAAATACGCTAATTAAGGGGATGATTTTATCTTTAATACCTTGTATGTGTTGTTTAAATGTCAAATGCTGATCAATGCACAGCACAAGATATTTTTCCTGGATTAGGTTTTGCAAGTCATTGTTTTCAATTTTTAAGGGTACATGAGGAGGAATTATTTTACGGGTTGAGCTTAAGATCATGTATCCTGTTTTTTTAACATTCATTGTTAAAACATTTGATTGGAGCCAACTGTTGATTTTTTCTAGATCTGTTTGTGCATTTTCTAGTAAGATATCTAAATCTTTACCCCAATAGAAAATTGCTGTATCATCTGCATATAAAAAGATTTCACCATTTAAAATTAATTGCGAAATATCATTGATATAAATTTGGAACAGTAGTGGACCTAGTATGGACCCCTGCGGAACTCCATAGTTTATTGGAACGTAGTTGCCATTTTGGTTGTTAATGCTAACAAATTGCTTTCTATTGCTAAGATATGATTTGAGTAGATTTAGAGCAGGACCAACAACACCAATTTTCTCGAGTTTCTTGAGAAGTATGTCATGACTAACTGTATCAAAGGCTTTTTGAAGGTCAACTAATATAGATAAAATATAATTTCCACCATCAATGCCGCTTCTAAGTCATTTAAGTCATTTATTGCTCCTAGTGTGTTCGATTTTTTCCTAAAGCCGTATTGTTTTTTATATAAGAATTTTTTACACCAAGCATATCGATGGAGGTCCTGTTCGGAAGATTGCTTCCGTTGAAGGAGACTAGATTTTCATTTCGATCCCTTTTAGACGTTATCGAACATG
Source organism: Limnephilus marmoratus (assembly GCA_917880885.1). Lineage (NCBI taxonomy): Eukaryota > Metazoa > Arthropoda > Insecta > Trichoptera > Limnephilidae > Limnephilus > Limnephilus marmoratus. Next base: position 2,666,007 of record OU862930.1, read on the forward strand.
ATTGGGTCTTTGAAACATTAAATTCGACGAGTATTCAACTTCTAGTATTACGTAGTGGAATCCGGAAGCTTATCAATTCAAGCAATACCAGACTATCAACTAAATTATTTAGAATTTTATACATAACACAATTGCTGTAATACCCATTTTAAAATTTAGAGAACATAAGAAGGTTTTTTCTTTTAACAGCTACATGTATATTATAATATGGGTTCCAAACGGGAGAATTGCACTCAAGTTGACTTCTAACATATGCAAAATATAACAGTTTAATACATTTTATATTGTTAATTATAGAAAAATGGTTCTAAAAAATGATAAAAATAACCAAAGTTTTTGTAATGCTAGATAGTGGATTAAGTAATCAATCCTTCAGATTAATTTGTTCGCTTATCAGAACAACTCATACAGGTTTCATATAAATTGTTGTCTCCGTTACTATCGTAGATGATCTTAATCTAAATGGTATTGGAAAGAGAAAACACCACACTTTATACTCAAATCTAAAAGTTAACCACAAAAGGATTGTTTTGTAATGCTGTATTGAATCTCGATAAATTTATTCCGTTTCATATGGCAAGGCCAGAATTCAAATTATTAGAATTCGCATACTGGGTACTGACACTGTTCGGTAACTACTCGCTGACTTTCGTTACCAAGGAACAAAAAGTGTTTTTGACAGTACACATTCTAACGCTTTTGTCTTCGTATCGTTTTTTCTAACGTGGCATTAGAATCGACTCAAAACCTAGAAATACCGCCGTTATCATTCATGATAAGTTCATTTCGTAACTGCCTGTGGATCAAAACCAACTACGAGGGATCACAATCAGCCAAGACCGTCAATTTGCCGTAAGTACCCATATGGGAATACCTTAGCTATTTTGATTCGGAAACATACTAAATCGAGATTCTGCAGGCATAACTTGCATAGAGTGGACAGTTTGTTCTACCCTAAACCATGTAAGGTGGCGTTAAAATTACGTTCATATTTCATTATTGGTGCCGAAATCAGCGAACTTTAGATATTAAAATCTGCAATTGCAAAGCAAAAAAATATTATGAAATGTTTAGTGAATTTAAATGTCAATCATTTCGAACTGCTAATTTCAAACAGTGAAGTTTAGAATTAGGTATCTAGTTCTTAAATATTTACGACCTACCGTAGGTACTTTTAAATTATAACAAATTCTATTGATTTATTCAATTTCCTTTCGAGGTACGTATCTATTTTCTTTTTGTGTTTTTTATCAAAATGGCGCCAACTATTCAAACATTGCGCCGAAAACGGACATTAGTAAATAATAGATTGATAAAAACGCATGAAATCGCGAAAATCGCTTTACACGATATAACGAAGAAAGACTTACTGTTGGCTCATTATACAACTCTTGAAAGGATAGTTCTTGAATTTGAAACATCTCACGACGAAATATTAAATTTAGATGATTCAAACCAAATTGAGGAAGATAAAATTCGCGAAGCTTTTGATGAAATGTATTACCAAATTGTCGCAATATATCAGAAGTTGACCAGTCAACCAGTTGAATCTAAGACCGCGAATGTATGCACGAACGTCAAATTACCAAAAATAAGCATTCCAATATTCTCTGGCGATATCAAACAATGGCCCGAATTTTATGATATGTTTAATGCCTTAATTCATGAAAACAAATTATTGTCAAATATTGAACGCATGCAGTATTTGTTTTCGAGTGTATCTGGCGAGGCATTAGGCTTAATTCGGACATTCCCGGTCCAGGGAGCCCACTATTTGGAAGCTTATCAAAGATTGATCGGGCGTTATCGCAACGCGCGCGAACTGGCATTTACGTGTTGGCGGGAAATGCAAAATGTAAATTTTCCGCCCAACGATCCATACGAATTTCGCCGCGTTTTCGACGTGTTTAACGAAAATCTAACAATCTTAAGGGAATTGGATCTCCCTACAGACAATTGGGACTTCGTGCTTTGTTATTTGATTCTGTCAAAATTGGATTCACTAACGAGGTGCGCTTTCGAACAACTGCAGTCTCCTACCGAGTTGCCATCATATTCGAAGCTAAAGGAGTTTTTATATAACCAGTGTGAAGCTCGTGTACGAGATTTACATTTTTTGAGTCCCGATCGCAATCATGTTGAAAAACACCACGGTGTAGGATCAGCGTACAAACATCCCGCACGTAAATCTGAACAGGCTTCCAAAAAACATACTTCATCGCTTCTTTGCGATGTAACGAAGGTGCGACCTGAATCCAATGGGTCCTCGATCTCGATTAATTTTCCAAAGTGCTCCTGTTGTGAGGAAGAACATTTAATTTACAAGTGCAAGGCATTCGCGCTAAAATCAGTTCAAGATCGCATCCAATACGCCAAAGCTCACCGTTGGTGCTTTAATTGTCTTCGTTCTTCTCATTATCTTAAAGATTGTAAATCTATATTTAAATGTCAGAAATGTAACCAAAAGCATCACACTCTACTCCATCGTGATGAAACCATATCTTCTAAAGAGGGGGGTCATCACTCCACGACGTCTACGGACCAAGAGGACCCTCAAATTAGTGTCCTCACCAATTTAGGTGACAGGTCCGTAGTTCTATTGTCTACTGCCAAGTGCTAGGTACAGAATCGGATTTGAACCGTTCTTTAATTAATTAAACCACGCTAATTTATTTACACCGCTGATCACTCAATACTTACTTCAATTCGACTAGCTCAATCGCTTGGTGTGTTTTAAGTTCGGCCTTGGTAGACTTGAATAACCACTGCTATGTTACAGTTTAAACAAAATACAGGAAAACACAGAAATATCGGGATAATTGTAAATAAAAGGTTCTCTTTTGCTTCTAGAAAAAGGTTTATATTTGCAGAAAGGACTCTAGGCCAGGAAAAGCTTAAATCTCTGTGAGAATGGGGTGATTACGTGAAATAAAAGTGTGAATTTAGTTTTAAAGTCAAGTAAAAACAATAATATATATATAAGAAAATTGGAACGATACCGGTGTGAGATTCTGTAGGCTCGGCAGCAATAACGCCAACAACTGAATTTAACCAAAAACCCGCAAACTGTTTTTGGTGTAAATAATGAACGGAAGAATAAGGCAACCTATCCGCTCGAGGACTGGACAACTAAGAGAGCTCCTCCAAATTTCACCGGCCTAAGCCGGTCCACACCGCACGCCCCGCCCCCGTCGAAAGCGGTGGGCGCGGCTTACTTCGGTGTTGTCATAACTTAAAATATGAACAAAAAAGTACTTGATTTCAAAAATACTTACGGGGTAACATGTTCTATGTTATGAAGTGCATTTCATAACACAAGGTTAACATTCGCGATTCCTCCGGCAGGTTTCAAACTTTTCGTGCGTTGATCGATTCAGGCAGTCAAGCTCATTTCATCACCGATCGCGCTGCAGAGCGTCTAGGCATCCATCGTACGGCCAGTTCTCGGAGAATTAGTGGCTTAGGCCAATCTTCCGCAACTGCGTCAGGAATCATTCAATTAGAAGTTGGTGTTGAGGAACAGGTTCTCTTTAACATTAAGGCACTCACGCTGCCTACTGTCTGCGGCAACATGCCAACGGTTCGATTAGATAAGTCGTCATGGCATCAGTTGCAAGAATTACCTCTTGCTGACCCTGACTGTCACAAACCGGGACCGATTGACCTTCTTCTGGGTGCTGAGGTCTTTACTTCTCTTTTGAGACCTGGTAACGTGAAGGGTGGTCGTAATCAGCCATCAGCTTTCAATTCTGTATTTGGTTGGCTTCTTCTAGGTTCGGTTGGTTCTGACGCCAGTCACGAAATAAAATCGTTCGTCGTAACTAACGAGGACCGGCTCCATGAAGAGGTTCAGTGACTATGGGAGTTGGACACCATTCCCCAGTCTTCACAGCTCACCCCCGAGGTACAACTCTGTGAACAGATGTACTGCACGGACCATTCCCGTGACACTACGGAACGATACATCGTAGCCTTGCCTTTTCGAGAAAGGGACAAGAATATCTCTTTTCCCGGGTCGCGCGAAGTCGCTTTACGCAGATTCCTTTCACTTGAACGCAAACTCATAGCAAATCCAACGTTCTTCGCCAAATCTCTAGTACAAAGGTTGTGGATTTTAAGAGTTGGTTGGGGTGACACCCCACCCGTTGACATCGTTCGTCAATGGGAACGTTACACTAAACAATTACCGCTCTTGAAGTCGTTTGAAATCCCTCGTTGGGTTTCAGTCCCTCACCTGAAATCGTGCCAACTATATGGCTTCTCAGATAGTTCGGAAATCGGATATGGTGCGGTAGTTTACTTACGAACCACAGACGTTGACGGTAACGTCCAAGTCTTTTTAATTTGCGCCAAGTCTCTAGTCGCCCCCACCAAAAGTATTTCATTGCCTTGTCTCGAACTTTGTGCGGCAATTCTTCTTGCAGATCTATTAAAATTCGTCAAGGAATTATACGTAACCTTGCTTTTAATCTCTAATACTTTTGCGTGGTCCGATTTAACCGTTGTGCTTGCATGGTTACGTTCTCCTTCATATCGCTGGAAAACTTTCGTGGTGAACCGTGTTAGTCACATCCAGGATGCCCTCGAAGATACTTCGTGGCATCACGTATTATCCGGCGATAACCCAGCGGACGTCGCTTCACGTGGTCAATCCCCAGCCGATCTAGTTGATAATACGTTATGGTGGGCGGGGCCGCCGTGGCTAATTCAGCCAGTTGATTCTTGGCCATCCTTAGATGGCAAGGTCGACGAAATTGAACCTCACTTTGAGGAACGAGTTCAATCGTTATTAGTCCAACAGGATGAAAATTTGGTGGACTTACTACTTGTTAAATTTTCTTCTCTCCGGAAGATTCAACGTATTTTCGGTTATTGTCATAGATTCATTTACAACCTACGTAACAAAGAGTCTCGTCGGTCGGATCTTCCATTAAACCGTACCGAAGTTCACGCTTCGCTGTTGACAGTAGTTAAACATATTCAATCTGTACATTTCAATGATGATATCACGCGCTTGAATGAGGGCAACCTTCTTTCGAAACAAATGCGAAAGCTCAATCCATTCATTGACGACTACGGTGTGCTCGGGGTGGGTGGCAGGTTATCTCGATCTGGGCTTGAATTTGAGCATAAACATCCTGCCCTACTTCCTCGTGAATCCAAGCTCACTTTTCTTGTGATAGAAACTCTCCATCGAGAACATTGTCATCCAGGCATTAACACGATGCAATATTTGTTGACACAGCAGTTTTGGATTCTGTCGCCCAAGCGCGCCATCCGCCACTGTTTTTCAAAGTGTATACAATGTTATCGCATAAAACCAGCCCCTCTAGAACCTTTCATGAGTGACCTAACCGCTGTTCGTGTAAATCAGGTTAAACCATTTTCGATCGTGGGCGTTTATTACGGTGATCCGTTTCACATTAAAGCTGGTAAATACCACGGCGCTAAGATAGACAAAACTTATCTTTGCTTATTCGTATGTTTTACCACCAAGGCTCTACATCTCGAAGTAGCTTCAGATCTGTCTACCGAATCTTTCATTGCAGCGCTACGTCGATTTGTAGGTAGACGAGGTCGTGTAAATACCATACACTCAGATTGCGGTACAAATTTCGTCGGAGCTAAAACTCAACTTAATTCGTTCATGCACACTGCTTCACAGTCAGAACAAATCGATTTTCGTTTTAATCCTCCATCTAGTCCCCATTTCGGTGGCGTATGGGAGATTCAAATTAAATCGGTTAAATCTCATCTTTATCGCATAATTGGTAACCAAACCTTAACTTTCGAGGAATTGACAACACTCTTCGTGCAGATTGGGGCCATGTTAAACTCTCGACCTCTCTACCCGATGAGTTCTGACCCAAACGATTTGCGAGTGTTAACTCCAGGTCATTTTTTGATATTGGAACCCTTGACCTCCGTGCCGGATGAGGATTATACTGATCTTAAAATCAACCGTCTGAGTCGTTGGCAACTTATTCAACGTTTTCAGCAGGATTTTTGGAAACGATGGAAGGTTGAATACCTTCAATCGCTAACTCAGCGTGCCAAGTGGACCAAGCATTGCAGATCACTCTCTGTAAATGATGTGGTTATAATCCGAAGCGAAAATACTGTCCCTTTGCATTGGCCTATTGCACGAGTCGATAAATTGCATCCAGGTTCAGACGGCGTTGTGCGTGTCGCTACGGTCCGTACATCTAATGGTTCTATTCTCACGAGACCATTAACCAAATTATGTCCACTACCTAGTCAAGTTGACTAATCGTTCTCGCTGTCGCGGATAATTTTAATAATATGATTATTATTTTTTTTTTTATTACGTCTTAGTATATCGTATCATCTAGTTTAATTCTTTCTTCGTTCACACAACATTTCATAACATTTGCATGCTTTAGTTAAGGTTTAAATTTTTTCTTTTTTTAAAATACACTTTGCTGTATTTTGGTGGGCGGAATGTTTTGTAATGCTGTATTGAATCTTGATAAATTTATTCCGTTTCATATGGCAAGGCCAGAATTCAAATTATTAGAATTCGCATACTGGGTACTGACACTGTTCGGTAACTACTCGCTGACTTTCGTTACCCAGGAACAAAAAGTGTTTTTGACAGTACACATTCTAACGCTTTTGTCTTCGTATCGTTTTTTCTAACGTGGCATTAGAATCGACTCAAAACCTAGAAATACCGCCATTATCATTCATGATAAGTTCATTTCGTAACTGCCTGTGGATCAAAACCAACTACGAGGGATCACAATCAGCCAAGACCGTCAATTTGCCGTAAGTACCCATATGGGAATACCTTAGCTATTTTGATTCGGAAACATACTAAATCGAGATTCTGCAGGCATAACTTGCATAGAGTGGACAGTTTGTTCTACCCTAAACCATGTAAGGTGGCGTTAAAATTACGTTCATCTTTCAAGGATGAAGAAGTAAACTTTTATGAAAATAAAGTTGCCGACTGCAATTTGAAAAAAAAATTACCTTTTGATTTTTTTAATTAATTATTTTTACCTGAAACGGCAAAAACTTTGGTGATATAACGTTGACAATACATTTTTTTAATAAAATATGTTTGTGTTTTTTCACAACCAGTAATTTTAGTTCGAAAAAACCAAATAAGAGCCATTTCAAACAAAAATTAAAGCTTGCATTCAAAATTTTCATATTTGAAAAAATTACATGTTTTTATAATAAAATTTAAAAGCCCTTTTCACCACCTTTCAAAAACATTTTTTTGTTTTCGGATACGTTGACAAATATTCCATTTATTTGGATTTTATTGCACAGCGGAAATGTTTTCAACTACTGACAGAATATGTTGAGGCCTGAGCCGTTAAGGGATCAATCATCATCATCATCACTATTGGCTCTACAACCCCTGGTGGGTCTTGGCCTCCTCAAGAGTCTTCCTCCACTCATCTCGGTTTTGTGCCAGCTCTCTCCAGTTTGGAAGCTCCAAGATAGATATGTCTTTGAGGACGTTGTCGCTCCATCTTAGTCTTGGCCTTCCCAGGCTCCTTCGCCCTATTGGTCTTGAGTTCAGCAGGGATTTTGGTGCTTGATGCTCGGTCATTCTCTCCACATGACCCAGCCACCGAAGTCTTCCCAATTTTATAAATTTTGCGACGTTTAGCTCCTTAAATAAGGTATAGAGCTCATTGTTATAGCGTCTGCGCCAAAATCCATTTTCTAGAACCGGTCCGAAGATGCGCCTCAAGGGATCAATATATCATTATTAACATTTGTGGTTCGTTGCGTTTGGTGAATAAGCAGGGGTGTCCTGGTTCATGAGGGTGAGGTTTGTTAAGGTCTTTGCGGCGGACGCGTCTGCTGCATGGCGGGCCGGATCACGAGAGACTGGTTGAGGAAGGCCTTTTGACCTTTCCAGCCGGACTCTCGACCCACCGCAGTTGCAGGGATGGATTGATACGTACGTCACTCTCGGACACACTGACCCCCAGATTCCTACTCACCCCTCATACCTTTATCCTTCCCAAAACTTTATATCTTCCCATCGTCAAAAAAACCCACTACACAGTAACCCCTCAAATGAAATAGGCCCTAAGGGAAATTATTTTCCTCAGGGCCTCCTGTGTGGAGCTAATGTAAAAAAATCCAATTTCAGGGAGTTAACTAGCTTTTTGAATTGTTCGTATTTCAAAGTTTTGGTTACATTTGGTTTTTAAACAATAATATCATCACACCCTTAAATACAAGTAATGGTGCTGAGCCTATTGTACTCTTAAAATTAATTATAAAACTTTATAAACGGAGTAACCAAAAAAATGTGTAACCAGGGTGGTATTTAAAAAATGTTCGATGTATTGAAAGGTTCGGGGCAGAGTATATATTATATAATGATGATTGATGTCAGAAACGCCACAAACTTCAGCATTCGACTAAAGGCAGCGATGCTCAACCTTTTTTTTTTGGGCCGCATTCAATCAATTTGGGAGGCCGCTGCACCGGAACAAGACCGTCTCATAAATCGAAAAACCGATTTTTATCCTTCGAATTTTTTTTAAAATTCTTTTGTACATTTAAAGAACGGGTTCAGGCTGAGATTTTTAATAAAATCAAAACGTGGAATATTTACAGGTAGAAATTTAAAGCATTTGAGGTAGTTAATATACAGCTTTTTTATATATCACTGCAAAGTTGTGTTTTAAGCTTTAATGATATGTATTTTTAAACGACTTCGAAAAGGAGGAGGTTCTCAATTCGACTGTATTTTTTTATTTTATTTTATTTTATTTTATTTTAATTTTTATTTTTTTTTAATTTTTTTTTTATGTTTGTTACCTCAGAACTTTCGACTGGGTGAACCGATATTGATGATTATTTTTTTATTTGAAAGCTGGTGCTTCCCGTGTGGTCTCATTTTAATTTGGTCTAGTTCTGATAATGGCATCCATGAGAAAATCATATAAGTCTTAAATTTGCATCAAGTATGTGCGCGACAAATGGACGAATAACTCAATATTACGCCAACCGATTTCGATGATTCTTTTTTTTATTGGAAAGGATGTACTTCAAGGGTAGTTTGACGAGAGTTTGGTTAGGTTCTGATTATGGGATCCATGACAAAGTAACGGAACTCTCCAATTCTGAAGAACAAATTTACGATGCTCGGCCGAATCTTAATCGAATTAGTTAGTGTACTTCAGATTCACTAAAAATAAAAAAATAATTTTTTTTTTAACAAAACAAAAAAAACGACTTCAAAAAATGCACTAAAAAGTTAAAAAATAATTTCGTATTCTTCTACAACTTTATAATCAACTTACCTTTTCTACTCATCAATATGTAGGTACGATTGTTATTTTTGGAGTCGGTGACAACCAAGGTACCCGCGGCCCGGCGTGTTCACTTGACAGCTCCTCTCCCGCCGACACCGACTCCAAAAATAACAATCGTACGTACATATTGATGAGTAGAAAAGGTAAGTTGATTATAAAGTTGTAGAAGAATACGAAATAATTTTTTTACTTTTTAGTGCATTTTTTGAAGTCGTTTTTTTGTTTTGTTAAAATTTTTGTTTATTAATATTTTAGTTTTAAATAATTGTGATTTATAAGCTCCCTTCAAGCAAATAATACCAGAACCAGATTTTAACAAAGTTCAGGTAAACTTTCAACTGATCGCAGGGTTTTCCCCTATGAATATTTAAACATCATTTTATAATAGAAACATTTTTTAATGTGTTCATAGTGTTCATTTAAAAAAAAACTGCTTATTGTGCAACAGCGTCAAAAAACTTTTTTTTTCCGCTGCTCTTTTTTAAAAAAGAGGAGGTTTTCAATTCGACTGTAATTTTTTTTTATGTTTGTTACCTCAGAACTTTCGACTGGTTGAACCTATATAGATGATTCTTTTTTATTTAAAAGTTGGTGATTACCGTGTGGTCCAATTTCAATTTGGTCTAGTTTTGATAATGGCATCCATGAGAAAACCATATAAGTCTTAAATTTGCATTAAGTATGTGCGCGACAAATGGACGAATAACTCAATATCACGCCAACCGATGTCGATGATTTTTTTTTATTGAAAAAATGTACTTCAAGGGTAGTTTGATGAGAGTTGGTTAGATTCTGATTATGGGATCCATGACAAAGTAACGGAACTCTTCAATTCTTGCAAAATACTCAGCCGAATCTTTTATGGGCCATCCGAATATTTGAGTCACCTACCGTAACGTCGTTATGGTCAAGTAATGTCTGTCTCATATGAGCAGCATATTTAGTAGGTCAACCCAAAATTAGTTAGTGTACTTCATACAAATTAGTAAGTGTACTTCAGATTCCCTAAAAATAAAAAAATTTAAAGAAAAAATTTATCAAAACAAAAAAAAGTCTTAAAAAAATGCACTAAAAAGTAAAGAAATAATTTCGTATTCTTCTACAACTTAATAATCAACTTATTTTTCTACTCATCAATAAGTAGGTATGATTGTTATTTTTGGAGTCGGTGTCAGTCAAGGTACCCGGCCCGGCGTGTTCCCTAGACAGCTCCCCTCCCGCCGCGGCCTCGCTCACGCTTCGTCAAGTCGCGCGTGCGACCCAAACACTCTCACCTATAACTATGTATGTAGTTACAAACCTACCTTGGCTGACACCGAATCCAAAAATAACAATCGTACCTAAATATTGACGAGTAGAAAAAGTAAGTTGATTATTTAGTTGAAGAAGAATACGAAATTATTTTTTACTTTTTAGTGCATTTTTTTAAGCCGTTTTTTTGTTTTGTTAAAATTTTTGTGTTATCAAAAACTAAAATTATAGCAGAACCCACAAATATTTTTGAAATTTCATGTTTATTATCAAAGAATAACAATTCACAAAATAAAAATACGAAATATAAAGATTGTTTATTTTTAATTAGCACACCAAAATGTATTTTTTTTATGATAAGAAACAAAGAAGTTGCAGACTTCTGAGACGATTGGCAACCAACTCTGCGCCGCACTGAGAACCATTTATTGGATATCAAACTCCTCTGCCGCAGATCACGTTTTAGAAGGCATTTTTTTATTCCAGAAAAAAGAAAATAACATTTTCACTTATTTAACTAGAAAGAACTAAACAATTAAACTAAATTAGATAATACAAAACAACTGTACCATTTCATTACTCTGTTTATCAAGAATATAAATTATTAAATTTTTTAAATTTACTCAGTTTTTTTTTTCATTTTTAATTTAGTTTGTTAGGCAATTATATAAGTTGCCCCCCTCGTAACCAATGGATTGCTTACCATAGTTAAAGTGGATGGTGTTCAAATGTATGTCATCGTATTCTCGTGTAAAGTCTCTGTATACTTAAGAGTTTTCGTGAATTCTGTATTTGTATGTATGAGTTAATGGTTTATTTTGCATGTAAGGAGACATGTTTTGTATTCACTTTTTTTTTTTAAATATTTCCATATAATGTTTTGGTGGATGTTCTGCATCTGTAGTGAATAATTTTTTTGATTACCTTATTTATTATTTGATTTTTGTTAATTCAAATATGTATGTTTCACATGCGTTTCCCAGATTAAATTATAATAATTTAAATGTGAATGTAAACCTTTTTTAAATTTATTTGGTAACAGATGTGATAACCGGCTAAATACGTTAATAATTATTTTATCTTTGATAATTTTGTACATGCTGTTTAAATGTTAAATGCTGATCAATGCACAGCCCAAGATATTTTTCCTGGATCGGGATTTGCAAGTTTTTCTTTTCAATTTTTAAGGATTCACGAGGAAATGCAACCTACATAGTATCTTGGATAAATATATCAATTTTATTTTTTTGCGCGATATCAATTGTTTTTCTACAAGTTTAGGATGAATATTTTTTATTATTTATAGAATTAATCAAATCCAGTGAAATCTCAAATTATCAAAGAGTATTAATAGCCTAGCGACTGCACTGGTTGAAATTTAAGAATCTGACTAAGAATTCAACTATGACGCCGCGCCTTACGCATAACCGTTTTCGTACGTGGAGTATGTATAGAAATCTGCTTTTGTAAAATAACTGAATTAAAACAATGCCGAAATATGGCGCCACTTACGTTAACAGCTAGCGTGAGAAACGTTGCCTGGCAGGCGTAAGTAGGTACTATTGAATTTGTAATTTCGTGAATCTCTCCGGATTTATATATATATATATATTTTTTTTTTAACATGAGCTCCACACAGGAGGCCCTGAGGAAAATAATTTTCCGAGGGTCTATGTCATCTTTGGGGATGCTGTCAGGAGGGTTTTTTAAGGGAAAGGAGAGAGGAGAGTTTTGGGAAGGAAAAGGGGTTTGTAGGAATCTGGAGTTCAGTGTGTCCTGGTCATCCACCTCCAAGACCTAGACAAACCTCATCCCATGAACCCGGGCACCCCTGCTAAATCACCAAACATAAAGAACCACTTGGGGTGACCTATGGCAGAGGTGTTGGTTATCCAATAAAGGTTCCCGGGGCGGCGGTACCCATTCCCGCCTCCCAAATTGAAAATATATGATATGGAGAGATTGACGATAATATGATTATTTTGTAACTGGCAGTTGTGTACAATGATACCACGCGTCTATATTTTATACATGATGTCATCGCCTGTCGCGGTTACTTTGTCCCGGTGACTAGCTGTCACTGGATCCCGGTGGTTCTGAGGAACCGGCTATTTTTGGAATCAGTTCCTATCAGATTTATAAAAATGGTAGGGCCTAGCATAAAAAAACTATGTGGCGAGTTTTAACCGCTAGTAATATTTAATTATTATGTTATCAGTTATCAGATGTCATAAAATCTTGGCCGCGGGCCGATGGTTGAATACGGCTGGAGTAACGTGTCTCAGAGAGATGGGAGGGCTGATATTTTTAAGTATTATTTTATATTGCGGGTATAAAGTCGCTTTTAATTTACGGCCCCAAATTGCGAATCTAGAAATATTAAATATTTGTATTTATTGCAGTACGACACGCACGCACAAGTCTTATACAAGTGCGGGTATCGATATAAACTAGTGAGCGATTGGTTTCCCAACGAATTTTAGTTTATTTTACAGAACCAAAACAATTATTATATATTTAATTAAATGAAGACAATATTAGCGAAACTCAATCGAAATCTGGAGACAGAAAAATCAGAAAAGATATTGGCTCCGCTGGGACTCGAACCCAAAACCCTTTTCTTACATGGAAACAGCTCTACCGATTAAGCTACGGAACCCATATTAATTCGGTCACTTTTAACTGTAACTGTATTAATATGGGTTCCGTAGCTTAATCGGTAGAGCTGTTTCCATGTAAGAAAAGGGTTCTGGGTTCGAGTCACAGCGGAGCCAATATCTTTTCTGATTTTTCTGTCTCCAGATTTCGATTGAGTTTCGCTAATATTGTCTTCATTTAATTAAATATTATAATTTGAGATTTTACTTATAAAGTTTAAAAAAAAAAAAATTAATAATAATTATTATATAATATTTGGATGACTTGTATAGCACCGTTTTTGTGAAAAGGAACAAAATCACCTCAAGGGCGCTGTACAAACTTATAATATACTAGCGGGTTCCCGGCATGCGTCGCTATACCACTAATAAATAAATTGTTTCTCCTTTCGTGTCTTTTCCCATTCGTCCCGTTCCCCTTTCGTCTCCCTTTCCTCTCCCACGTCCCCTTCCTCTCACACGTTCCTCTTCACCTTCCCCGCCTTCCCTCTTCATTCTCCGCAAAACCACCCTGCCGCCGTCCCCTCCCCTCTCCCGCATTCAATATATTCAGTCCCGGTACATTCAGATTTTCAAACAGTGCCACCTATTGCAATTTTTTTATAAATTTTTATTTTTTACATGTTACAAACATTCATTTTTGTATATTATAAAAACATCAATCAAATTTTGTACCTAAAATAGGTACCTATTTAATAGTATATTAAAATATAAGTGGATAAACAGGTCTTTAAAACACGCGCTAAAGGAAGTGTTTTAAAGACCAGTTATCCACGAATACTTTACGCTATTTTTTATTATTGGTACACTTTGAAAACATAAATATTGATATTATTATTAAAAATTTGGAAATAAGAACTATTAATGAATTCGTGATGTGACATCACAATATCTTGTTGTCATGGAAATGAAAAACACATACATTAATTTGCAATCTGTCACATAAGATTAATAGTTGACATCACAGTTTTTACTAGTTATTGTGTGTTGTAAAATGAGTTCTAACATTGATAATTTAAATACCAAAGCAGAATCGCGGTTAATACCTGAAAAATCCAAAGACGTTTATAAAAAAGAATATGAAAGGTTCATAACATCGATGGAGGAGCAAAACGTAGTAGATGTAGATGAACGAGTTGTGCTTGCTTACCTTCAGAAAATGTCGGAACAGTACAAAGCATCGACTATGTGGGCCATACATTCGAAATTGCAATGTCTGTTGAGGATAAATAAAGGGGTTGATTTAAAATCACTTGTGAAAGTGCATGCATTCATGAAGGCAATTAGCAAGGATGACTTTGCTAAGAAGGCGTATGTATTTAAAGAAGGTGATTTGCGGAAGTTTTTCACGGAAGCACCGGACATTACGTACTTATTTTTGAAGGTGGTAGCCATTTGCGGAATCTTTGGCTCTTGCAGAAGATGTGAATTGTGCGATTTACGCTTATATGATATCAAAGAAGAAGGAAGTGTATTGCTTATTACCATCCGACCATCTAAAACAGTGAAGGCTCGACGTTTTACTGTTGCCGACAGTGGTGCAATTAATTATGTGCGTTTTATGAAGCAATATTTGTCATTGCGACCCCAAAATGTAAGTACAGACAGGGTTTTCTTACGGTATGATAAGGGTAAGTGCACCAATCAAGTGGTTGGTATTAACACATTTGGATCATGCCCCTTACAAATCGCACGCTATCTTAAATTAAACGATCCTGAGAAATATACAGGACATGCGTTTCGACGTACATCCGCTACCATTATGGCAAATAGTGGCATGGCATATCAAATCCAACGATAAGTAGGATGGAAATCGGCAGCTGTGGCGACTGGTTACGTGGAAGAGAGCATTAGCAATAAGAAGAATGTTTCAAACATTATTGGAACTGCCATTAATGGAAGTGCAGCCTCATTGACTTCCGAGAATACTATTAAGAGGAAATACTAGCTGCGCTTTTCTATACAAACGTATTCCCCATTTATCTCTCTGGATTTTGACCCTAGAGCAAAAATTTTTTTTACATAATATAGATATTGACTACTAGCGTGTCGGTACGTTTTGTTTTTTTTGATAATTTACTTCTCATAGAAGTTACGACCTTCCAAAAATGAATAAAATTGCCTAATTTAAACGCCGTCAAAAAACGTTCAGTATACAAACTAAACAATGTATTTTGAAAAAAAGCAAAACGTACCGACATAGAATATTTTCTTTTAATACAGTTAGTGAAAAAAAATTTTTAAATCCGTCCAGTTTTGGAGAAGAAAAATGGGGAATACAAAACATCGATTTCGAAGATTTTATTTAGGTATTTTCGGCCCGACGTGCAGGTGTCCCTTTCGCTCATTTCTCCTGAGGGGGGCCGGGGAACGTGGGTTTTGACAAATACATACATATAATGCGAAGTAGTGATGTAAAGAATTTTATCGGTAGACTAGTGTTGTCCTTGCCCGAGTAATCGATATTTTTTATTCGTTTTTTTTCTGTTTAGTGACTCATCGCGGTATACCAATACTGACCGAGCTTTCATACTAAAATTGTGCAAAATTAAATTTTTTTATGTCAAGTACTATAATAAATTTTCAATTTGGGAGGCGTTTTAGGTACCATCGCCCCGGGAACCATTTATTGGATAACCAACACCCCCGCCACTTGGTCACCGCAAGTGGTCCTCTATGTTTGGTGACAGAGCCTGGGTTCCCGGGTTCACGGATGAGGTCTGCATGGGTTTTGGTGGCGGATAATTTTGTCCACTTACTGCGTGGCGGGCCGGATTGGGAGAAACTGGAAGAGGAAGATCTTTTGATCTCTACAGCTGGACTCTCCACCATCATTTCATACTTTTACCTACCTTTTCCCTACCCAAAACTTCCTTTCCTTCCTTATCCTAAAAATACCCTCCACACAGCTTCTCCAATGATGTCCAACAACTTCTCCAACAAAGTCCCTGAGCGATTATTTTTCCTCGGTGCCTCCAATGTGAGGTTTATGTTTTTAAAAAAAATCTGTTTCAAATTTTTAGTTGAGAGTCGCTTACATTGCCTTCAGTGATTAATTGAAATTTTTTGTTTGTAAACACTTTATTGTACAAAATTTTTTACCACTATACAATGAATTTTAAACAATTTATGATTTAGATCTTTCTCTCGCCGGTAAATTTCTTGATATGCGACCGTCAATTGTTTCTGGTAAAAGGCATTGGTGGTAGAAGTTTTTTTAACAGTGGTTCAATTTTTTGCCAGATTGAATCGTCCCTTTCAATTTTTTCATACGGCAAACCTTTAGGACTCCACACGACAAAATAACAGTATTTACGACGAGTAATGTGTAACTGGCCTTGTACTTGGTAGAAGTAATTGTGATTCCGTTTTAATGTTGAAGCATTGTCTTCAATTTTACAGTTATCAATTTTTTTGTTCAAATCCTTCTTCTGGTGACATATTTACTATACTATATGGGCATTTCACTTCAATTATAGAATCCTTGCCAAAAAGGCCATCCGGACTTGCCGCTAAAAAGTTTTTGTTTTCATCGATAAATAGTCCACAGGCGAATACCTCTAATTTTGTTTCTTTTGTAAATTGCTCAATTGCTTGGTTTTCATTTTCTTTCCCATAATTTGTGGCCATATTTCCTTTAAATGGCGAGTACAGTAGCGAGTTTAATACTCTCGCAACTGAAGTTTTTGGCCGTAGCTTACATATTTTTGTCCAAAGTTAGAAGCTGTAAGCCGCTTACGCCTTTCAATTGTCCACAAATTATTATTGCTTTGGCCCACCGTATTCCTTTCGAGTTCATCCTTATTCGATGGAGATAATTCTTTGAAAAATTCCTCTTTATCGTTTCAAATAATTCAGCTGGCATATCTGGATCTAATTCCAATTGACCATAATTTTCATCAGGCCCTGCAACTTTTTTTCTCTTTTCTGTCGTGTTTTCGTAATACCTTAGTTTTATTTTTCGACACCTCTATATTGTCTCCTTCGAACGTCGTTTTCTTTCAATAAAATGCTTCGTGTAGTTGCCAGGACTGTGGCCTTGGATTTTTTTTGTATTCGTGAATGGGTTGTCATTTCACTATTCCACGAAGTTACTGCTCAAGAAGCTCAACTGCTGAAGTTATACCATTTTTGTAAAATTTGCTCTTTTTCCGCCTATAAATTTGGCTATAACGTTGTTGAATTGCTCCACAGTGTTATTTGTCACGTTAATAATAAGACTTTCTGCATTTGCTATTAGAGACGACAATAATTGTTGAATATCAGTCCTGTTCCACAATCTTGAAGATCGCTTACTAAATTTGGATCATTAGTATACTTCTCCGACTTGCAATAGTATGACGAACATTTTGTATGATCACCAAAAACATGGTTTGCGGCATTTTTTTGTCCATTTTCAGATTTTTTACTTTATCACTTTGTGCCGTGTTTTCTTGCTCTTTTCTGTAATTTACTGCTCAAACTATAGCTTTTCTCATACGTAAAACGTTTGCTTCAACCTTTTTCCTTATGTGAACTGGTACAAAGCCTTTAGCGTTGTTGGTTTTTTTTCTAAGTGCTTTTATTTTATTGCAAAAATTGCGAAGTAAGTGATTTTTGCACTTTTTTTTGTACTATGAAGTTGGGCCTGAAGCCTTGGGTTGAAGTTTCGCTAATATTGTCTTCATGTAATTAAATATTACAATTTAAGGTTTTATAAAGTTGAAAATAAAAATAAAAAGTTTTGAAGTTTAAAAAAATTATATATTTGTTTCCTTTATTTCAAACTGACTGTAATAAATATTTAAAAAAAATGTGTAGGTAAATCTATCTATAGGTAAAAGACCAACATTTTTGATTGAATTTTGAACGAACTAACACATCCTTTTTTGTATTTACTGCTTAAAGAAACTCAAAAATACAGGAGTACAAATCAAACCTCAGCAAGCGATATATCTAACATTTTAAACATTATTATTTACAAACATGTCAACTCACACGTATGATACACACAACACAATAAATCCATTTAGATTTAATTGTCTAATAAAATATGTAAGTGCTTTTATCTTTTTCGTTATCGTAATTTTAATTAGAAAAAAACTTAAGGTGGGCTATTTTTAAACCTTTTTTATCTCTACATATTATAAAGTAAAGTCCCCCGCGCCGTCTTTCTGTCTGTCTGTCTGTCTGTCTGTCTGTTCGCGATAAACTCGAAAACTACTGAACGGATTTTCATGCGGTTTTCACCAATAGATAGAGTGTTTCGTGAGGAAGGTTTACGTATGTAATTTGTCAAGGATTTGTGTAAATTGGTTGAAACATAACGATAATTGTTAGAAGTGTCGGAAAAATTCCAGCCGCCTGGTAGCTTTCATCGAAAACGCTGCCTAATCCTTTTGGGATATAACAAAACAACGCTTGGTGGGATATTCCTCTTTTATAGATCTACAAAAAAGTCCACGATGGCATATATCTATCTTTTACTATACGCATTCTATCTTCTTATCTTATTATTCTTATCAATTGCATTTTAGATATAATGTGTATAGTAAGCTATCCGTAAAAGATAGATATATGCCTTCGCGGACTTTTTTGTAGATCTATAAAAGAGGAATATCCCACCATTAATTGTTTTGTTATATCCAGGGCTGGGCAGTATTTGAAATACTTGTAATTGAAATACGTATTTGAAATACAAATACGTATTTTGTATTTGTATTTCAATTACTTCCTAAAAATGTATTTTGTAATTGGTATTTCAATTACATGGGGCTGAGGTATTTTGTAATTTGTATTTCAAATACTTATGGCTTCAAAATACATTTTCAAATACATTTAGCGATCTTAATAATGATAATGAAAAATAAACTGACATAGATAATACGTAGACTAAAAACGCTAGAATCCAGAGCTATATGTTATGTGTGTTAATATTTAGAGTTGGCAACACGTCCTGTGCTATAATAGCACTGTTATTGTACATTTTCTATCATATTTGTATCATATTATGTAATGCTTGTCATTGCTTTGTATTGTACATTTTTGTGTCATAGTATTAGATCAAGCACTATAGGAATAATTTGACTGAATACTAAACTATTTTTAAGTTAATTACAGTAGAGCGCACTTGAAGTGAAATAACTAGTGTCCGACCGAAACAGGATTTTCTACCGAAAACGAAACCGAATATTCGATATCTTTCTCAGTTTCGGCCGAAACCGAAACTGAAACTTTTTTAGACATGTTAAAAATCTATTGTTTACTGAAATTCGGCTTATTTTTTACACTTTTATTCACTATAAAGTAAGGACCTCATAAATTGAGTACTATAATTTTAATTGCGTTTACAATCACAACATTTTTTTACATTAACTCCACATGAGAGACCCAGAGAAAAATAATTTCCCTCAGGGCGTATGTCATCTTTGAAGATGCTGTATGGAGGGTCTTTTTGGGGAGAGGAAGGAGGGAGGAAACATAGAGGCCGGGTTTCACAGCCGAGCTGTTGAACTCAAGAATGAGTCATAGAAACGACCCGTTCTCATGTGACTATATAGTATATTTCGGATAGCGCCGTGTACGGAGACTAGCATTAAAAAGTAGTATGTATATCAACAGGGTACTTGTGGTTTCGTCACAATTACGAAGATTGTAAGTATCTCCATGAACGGAGGGCCTTACACCAAGCACATCAAAGGAGGGACTATTCAGAAGATCGCTTCCGTTGAAGGAGATTAGATTTTAATTTTTATTTACACTTGTTAAATAAAATTAAAATTAGAATGAAATAAATAAAAATAATTGAAGTTTGTGATTACATAAACTCACAATACAAGCACGCCGGACCGGCCAGCGAACTCAGTTGATGATGGTGGATGACACACGAGCCACGAACTCACCGGAAGTCAGTCAAACGGCACGCGATAATTCACAAATGCAGAGTTTCGGTGCGGCCGAAGGTTCGGCAGATTTTCTGCCGAAACCGAAACTGATGCCGAAACTAGATTTTTTTACCGAACCTTGACGAAACCGAAACCGAACCTTCGGTCGGTCACTAGAAATAAAACAAAATAGCGCTATACAAATGTCGTGTTATAATAATAATATATTATTATAATATTACCTAACACCTGAGTCCTTTACCACAAATTTTACAAGTGAAGCGGAGATGAGATGTGTCTTTTGAGCAATATGATTGGTCAATTTTTGCACGTCTCTGTTTCACTCTGCTCAACATTGCTTCTATTTAAACGCACCCTTAGATAAGGGCATTTATGACAATTTATTGCAACCAAAGGTTCTACCAAAACCAAATGTATTTTGTATTTTGTAATTTGTATTTTGTATTTGAAAGAAAAAAATGGTTAAAATACTGTATTTTGTATTTTGTATTTCAAATACATGACTTGAAAGTATTTTGTATTTCGTATTTTAAATACATGCGAAAAAGCATTTTGTAATTTGTATTTCAATTACAGCAAAGCATGTATTTTGCCCAGCCCTGGTTATATCCCAAAAGGATTGTGCAGCGTTTTCGATGAAAGCTACCAGGCGGCTGGTCTTATTTCCGACACTTCTAACAATTATCGTTATGTTTCAACCAATTTACACAAATCATTGACAAATTGCATACTTAAACCTTCCTCACGAAATACTCTGTATATTGGTGAAAACCGCAGGAAAATCCGTTCAGTAGTTTTCGAGTTTATCGCGAATAGACAGACAGATGGCGCGGGGGACTTTATAATATGTAGAGATAGAGATAATCGGTCAAAAATATATTTTTGTTGCATATGCATTTTTGAGTTTTTTTTTTAATAAGATAGGTAAGTGCCAAATTATATGAGTAGAAATTTAAGTTTTGTGGTATCATCATCATTACATAGTATAAAATGAAGTCGCTCAAAATGTATGGGCGCATAAATCTTTTAAACTACGCAACAGATTTTCATGCGGTTTTCACCAATAGATAGAGTGATTTAAGAGGAAGGTTTATGTGTATAATAAATGCTTATTATAGTAGAGAAAAGCCAAGAAATTCAAATATTCAATTTAGGCAAAGGGCAGCGCGCAGCGGGCAGCTGGCGAGCGGATGGTGTGGATTTTATAAAGGTTGGGTAAATGGCGTTGTGTTTCGTTAGCCACAGCAACGTGTGGCCGGGTCTGCTAGTTATTAATAAAATAAAAACAAAATTATATGTTTATTTCGAATTATAAAATTTGAAAGCGTATTTCATCATCTTTCAAAAACAGTTTTTAGTTTTCGGATGCGTTCACAAATATTAAAGTTATTTGGAATTTATTGGAAAGCGGAAATATTTTGACTTTTCGAAAAACAGGCCCGAGGCCTGAGAGGTTAATACTAATTTTCAATAATAACTAATGTATCATAGAGAATAATCATATGTATGTTTATAATAATTCGATGTAGTTGGTTTGACTGCATATTTATAAACGCAAATACAGTGAAAACTTTAAAACTACTAACCTACATAGAGTTCTAGTAAAATAATTCGTAATTTGTCGGTAATAAGCGTGAACAGAAGACATTGTTACAATACCTATCGACGATATTTATAAATAACCGACAATAGCAGACCTCGTGCGTTTAAAAATAATGGGCCCTTTTTCTGTCACACCGCAAGGCCGATTCAAAAACTTCATTAGCGACGAAATAAGTCGAAACATGCATGAGACGCAAAGGGGGCGAGAGGGTGTACAAGCCAAACACTCACGTGGTCTCACCAACACATCGATAGCTAGTTCTTTTTTGAGCGCGGTGCGACAGCGAGAATTTTTTAAAATACCTACCGTCGAGATTTCTCACCGGTGCTATTACCTCTTAATTTGAACAGCATTTCCTCCGATTTAAAAAACGGAGGTATTAATATTTCAAATAATACGAACTGCTCTTTTCACATCCATTTAAATAATTAGAATGTAAACGATGTAAAAAAGAATGTAAACTTTGAATAAAATTTTTGAAACATTTGTAATGTTTTATTTGACGTTTAAAATATTCCTGTCAGATTTATAGTTAAAAGTTGACATTTAGACTTCACATTTTGTTGATTTGTTGATGTTGCCATGGTAACTTTAAAAAACGCGCGTTCCATAAAGTGCGATTTAAACACGCTAGAGCGTACTTTAAATGAGTAAAAAAGGGCACCAATAAAAAAAAATAATATAATTTCCAATTTGATTCAAAGTATTCGATTTTGATTAGTACCATGTGAAAAAGATTATTCGAATATTTAATTTTGTTCGAACAATCGATGTTTTAAAAATGTCATTTTCAAATTGTGACATTTTTGTAAGAGTTTTTGTAATGATTAAAAAACTTTTCAAATGTATTGTCATGTGGTTGTAATAATCCAGAAACCTTCGCGATGGTGGAAAAAAGGTGTTTTGAAAGTTTCATACATTTCCTATGCTTAATATAGCAACGCATAGCAGACAAACATACATACAAACATTTTTAGATTTTTATATATATATAGATATTTCTAACCACAAACTAGACAAACCTTTATAACAACTTACGGCTAAAAATTGCATCCACCGGTTTATTGATCACCGATACGAAACTATATGTACAATGATTTGGCCAACAATTTGTACAGAACATAGGACCATACTCACCTGGTAGGTCATATGAGATTAGCAAATTTATTGTTTATAATAACTATGACATCTTCTTTTAGCGAACGTGTTGCGTTGTATGAAGGAAGAGAGGCAGATCATGGAGAACCTTTTTCGTTCCCATCTCCTTCCCCTCTCCACTACCTTTAGCCTCTCAACATGCCTTAATTGAAGTTTTTTTTAATTTAAAAACCTATATAGGCATACATTAATTAATATAAATAAATTAAAATGATTTTTAAAGCCATTTTTTTGCATTGGGTCCATACATTTTTCCATATCAATTGTTCAATTTGGGAGGCGGGTATGGGCACCGCCGCATCGTGAACCATTTATTGGATAACCAACACCTCTGCCATAGGTCATCCCAAGTGGTTCGCTACGTTTGGCGACTTAGCTGGGGTGCCCGGCTTCATGGGGTGAGGTTTGTACAGGTCTTGGCGGCGGATGCGTCTGCCCACCTGCTGCGTGGCGGGCCGGATCAAGAGAGTCTGGTTGGGGAGGCCTTTTTACCTTTCCAGCCGAACTCAGATGGGTGGATTCATACATCCGCCGCTCCTGGACACGCTGACCCCCAGATTCCTTCCCACCCCTCATACCTTTTTCCTTCCCAGAACTTCCTATACTTCCCTACCTTAAAAAGCATCCCTTAGATGACACAGGCTCGGAGGGAAATTGAGGCCTCCTGTGTGGAGCTAATGTAAAAAAAAATACAGGAGGCCCTGAAGATAATAATTCCCTTTAGTGCCTATGTCATTTTTGGGGATGCTGTGTGGAGGGTCTTTTTAGAAAAGAAGGAAATGATGTTTTGGGAAGGAAAATATACGAGGGGAGGGTAGGAATCTGAGGGTCAGTATGTGTAGAAGTGTCAGTTGTATGAATCCAACCCTTCCACGGCGGTGCGATGTTCCGAGAGAGATCAAAAGATCTCCCTCAACCAATGTCCACCGATCCGGCCTGCCGAGAGCCAGATAAATCTTATTCCATGAACCCGGGCACCCCTGCTAAGTCAACGTAGCGAATCACTTGAGGTGATCTATGACAGGGGTGTTGATTAGCCAATAAATGGTTCTCGGGGCGGCGGTACCCATATCCGCCTCCCAAATTGAATCAACCTTTCAATACTACATGTTGTCCTTTCAACAGAATCACACTGATACGAACCTTTACGACAATATTCTTGTTCTGATATTATTTTATGCACTAGAGTCCCAACTGCTCCAATCCTGGAGTCATTGAAAATATGGAGTCCCAAATTGAATGATGTGAGGTTGGAGGTAGTGGGGAGGGGGAGGAAATGGGGAAGAGGAAGGTGGAGAAGTACCTGGCTATTCAGATATTTCCGTGGTCGAGGGCAAAGTTTTTTTTCTAAATTAACAAACGGATTGCAATCTTTAGAGCACAGGCGCCAGGTGAGAATGCTGTCCTTGTTCTACCGGTATTACAATGGAAGATGCTCCGAGGAATTAGCGTCATTGATTATTTGCACCGGTGCATAGTCAGGAAACACGCCAAACATTTCTACACTATTGACATTATTGACAAGAGAAAAGGTCGTTTCTACGACTCGTTCCTGAGTTTAACAGCTCGATGATTTGCCGGCCTCTGGGTTTCCTCTTTCCTTCAACACATATTCCTAAGATATATAAATTTTAAACTCGGTATTCCCATTGAAAACATAAATTATAATTACTTAATGAAAGAATTAAATATATTAAAACTCTCAGATCGAAGAAGTATATCCGACTTAATATTTATGTTCAAAATTGTAAATGGTAGCATAGACAATCCTGATTTAACTAAGCTCATCGAATTTCATATACCCACTAGAGCAACTCGCTCCAAAATCTCGTTTCATTGTAACAACAACAGGACTGAGTATACGAAACACTCGCTTTTACCTAGATTACATGAAGTTAGTAATAGATACGCAGATGTGGCGGATCCATTTAACTGCACGGAAACTAGGTACAAGAAGGCTATTCTGTCATATATTCTCAATCAATATTAATTTTATTTATACTATAGTATTGAATGTAATTGTAGCCCTTTGTGTCATTTCTTAATCAAATGCCACAATTAATTTATAACTCTTTCTTTTTAATTATTTATTAAGTACCTACAACAAAATTTGTTGTAGGTACTTAATAAATAATCACAAAATTTGTTGTAGGTACTTAATAAATAATCACAAAATTTGTTGTAGGTACTTAATAAATAATCACAAAATTTGTTGTAGGTACTTAATAAATAATCACAAAATTTGTTGTAGGTACTTAATAAATAATCTCAAAATTTGTTGTAGGTACTTAATAAATAATCACAAAATTTGTTGTAGGTACTTAATAAATAATCACAAAATTTGTTGTAGGTACTTAATAAATAATCACAAAATTTGTTGTAGGTACTTAATAAATAATCACAAAATTTGTTGTAGGTACTTAATAAATAATCACAAAATTTGTTGTAGGTACTTAATAAATAATCACAAAATTTGTTGTAGGTACTTAATAAATAAAAAAAATCACAAAATATTTAATATTTTGTGACATGTAATATGTATTTATGGTATATTTATACCGTTAATAAATAAATAAATAAATAAAACATGGGTCTCCTCAAAAAGACCCTCCACAAAGCATCTTTAAAGATGACATAGGCCCTGAGGGAAATTCTTTTCCTCGGCGCTTCCTATATTTTTTTTTAACATTAACTCCACACAGGAGGCCCTGAGGAAAATAATTTCCATCAGGGCCTATGTCATCTGGGATTCTGTGTGGAGGGTTTTTTTGAGGAGATGAAGGAATGAACATTGGTCTTGAAGAGACCCATGTTGTAGGAAGGAGGAAACACAGAGATCGGCAAATCATTCCACAGCCGAGCTGTTGAACACAAGAACGAGTCGAAGAAGCGACCCGTTCTCATGTGACAAATGTCAACCGTGTACAAATGTTGGGCACGCGTTTGGCGTGTTTCCCGATTATGCGCCGGTGCCGAAGGGATCAATGACGCTAGTTCCTCGGAGCATCTTCCATTGTGATACCGGTAGAACAAGGACAGCATTCCAACCTGACACCTGTGCTCTAAAGATTGCAATCCGTCTGTTAAGGTGGGAGAATCTATCAAACGGACAGCCCGTTTCTGCACAGAGTCAAGGTTTTTTTTTTAAAAAGTATTTTGGAGCTCCAGACCAGAGGTGGCTGCCAAATTCAACCGTGATTTGTACTGGGTTAGCAGCTGTGTACTATTAAAGTATCTGCGGGCCCTGTACAGTACGCCCAGTTTTTAGGAGGCTAACTTTACTCTGGCTTCGATGGAGCCCCCATACCTGAGCTGGTCTCTTAGGGTTACACCAAGGAGGAGATAATGTTAAAAAATTTTAAAAAGGCCCTCAACTAGCAATCCGACGGTCGCTGGTTCAAATTCCGGCGTGCGGAAATAAATTTTATTTGATTAAATGAAGACACTGTGAGCAAAATTCAATCGAAAATCTGGAAACAGAAAAAGATGTTGGCACCTCTGGGACTTGAACCCAGAACCTCTCGCTTTCCGGGCGAACGCGCTGTCCACTGCACCAAGGTGTCGATATCAAATTCGGTCAATTTTAACCGTACCTTCAATTAAGAACCACCCACATTATCTTCATTTTCTTGACACATATTTTATTGGCTGCTATCTTTATGTATGATTGCAAGATTCAAACCCGAACTAAATGCAATATAGATAGTGCTGGATAAACTTTCATCTATTTTATTTAATATGCGACATCTATTGACTTTACTGCAAGTCTAGGATAAATTTTATTCGATTTATTTGTGTAATTTTACAATTAATTAATTGGAATAATATGTAGTATATTTTTGGCACGTTCCAGAGTGGGAAGATATTTAATGCTATGGTGTTAGACCACCATTCAGAATTGAAACATTGCTTGAAATGAATTTAGCCGTTTTTTGTGACCAGATCTGAATAGCCAGGTACTTCCCCACCTTCCGCTTAGCCATCTCCTTCCCTTCGGCACTAATTTCAGCCTCACAACACACTCCAATTGGGAGTCTTATAGTATCACTGGCTCCAGACGGTTGAGAACAGATGAGACTCTTGTGTGGTATTCACATAAAAAAATTACAAAAGGTTAGTTCATTCACTGTAATGTAATGTAACAACCATTTTATGAAAGGCTATTGTATGTAAAACAACCTTGTTTAAACAACAATTTGGGTGGCGGTTATGGGTACCGCCGCCCCGGCAACTATTTAGTGGATAAACAACACATTTGCTAAAGGTCTCCGCAAGTGGTTTGTTACGTTTGATGATTCTGAGGTGAGGTTTGGTCTTGGCGGCAGATGCGTCTGTCCACCTGCTGCATGGCGGGCCGGATCGAGGGACACTGGTTGAGAAAGCATTTTGACTTCTCATCGTCTAGCACCGCAATTGGAGGGATTGATTCATACATCTGTCACTCCTGGACACTAACCACTAACAAAGAAAATTGCTAAAAAAGTTGGATTCCTAAAAAGGATCAGAAATAACTTATATCTCAAGACAACGAGCCTTGTTTACAATTCTATTGTAACTCTGCATTTAAATTATTGTTATGTAACGAAGCCCAAAATAATAAACTACAGGTTATACAAAATAGGGGGATGAGGATGATTTTAAAATGCAACATTTTTACTAGAGTTAAAATTATATTACAAAATTTAAATATGATGACTACAAAACAACATATAATATATAATGCATTAACCATGATATACAAACTTAAAAATAATATGCTCCCAAATTATCTTCAGAGTAATATTATGTTTCGAGAAAATGTTCACAATTATCCTACGAGAAGACGCGGAGACTTTAGGCTTCCCAAAACTAAACTTTCGTGCACACAAAATAGCGCGTTTTATAAAGGGCGAAAACTTTATAACAGTCTGCCAAATGCCGTAAAGGAAGCCTCAAGTCTCAGCACTTTTAGTAGGGTATGTGCATTATAATATGTAAAAAATGTTTTTTGATTACTTACTAATGTTATATTTTATTCTTATAAAATGTGTTTTTGTCTAGTTATCTTTTTTATTAAGTATTCTATTTTAAAACGTAAATGTTACTGTACTTACTTCGTAAATTGTATTTTTTTAATATTTTCCTACTAGATGTATGAAAATATTTACGTACATCTAAATAAAAATTTCAAAAACAATGAAAAAAACAAACCATATTCCAACCCACCCCCCCCCCCCCCATATCTTCTTCCTTTGCAGAAGGTTCTCTCTTTCCTTTCCTTAAAAAGACCCTCCACACAGCGTCCCCTAAGATATCATAGGCCCTGAGAGAAATTATTTTATTTTGTGGGGCTAACGTACAAAAACCTTAAGTGACTGAAGATTTAATATATTATAATGTATTTTATTTTGGCCACAACGGAAATCGAACCTGCACCCTCTCGGTCCGGAAGCAAGCAGCGAAGATAGTGCCTTAAAGGTTACGTTTGACGGGCAGCCTTCAACGTTTCAACCCCATTAAATCTGAATTTCACACACTACAAGTCCGCGGCTGGAGGCGCGCGGTCGCCTACCCCAACCGTCGTGAAACCACCCTTACGTTGACGTAAAACCTCCCTTGAAAGGCTTTTTTAGCGCTCGGCACATTCTGCGCTTTTCTTACAAACCAACAACTCTGGCGGGGGTCGAAATAACACCCCTCTTACCTCACAGTGTTCACACACGCCTACAATTTCACCCTTCTGACTTTAGTGCAATAAAACTTCGCGAAATATTTAACCCCTTAGTGTAATTTTTCGGTTTTCGGAATAACTAATATTGATCTCACAGAAAACGTTATGTCTTCTTTATTATCATAGCGAAAAATATGATATGAACGGTGCTAGAAAGAAAAAACAGCACGCTTTATATCAAATATAAAAGTTAACCTCAAAAATGTACAACGTTTTACCTTTATATTAATTATTTTTGTAATTAATTATTTTACTTGAAACGGTAAAAAAGTGAGTTGACGATAAAGTTTATAAAAGATTACAGTAATTAGTGTTATCAGTAATTTTAGTCAGAAAAAATATTATGTGACGAATTTTATTTTTTTTATGTTCTCATTCAAAACTTTTTTTTCTTATTATAATATTTGAAAGCTTATTTATCACCTTTCAAAAAAAGTGTTTTGGTTTTCGGATGTGTTCAGAAATATTCAATTTATCATTACATAGTACAAAATGAAGTCGCTCAAAATGTATGTGCGCGTTAATCTTTTAAACTACGCAACGGATTTTCATACGGTTTTTACCAATAGATAGAGTGATTGAAGAGGAATGTTTATATGTACAATACATGTAAATTATATTAGAGAAAAGCCGAGAAATTCAAAGAAAACATATTTTTTGTGCGATTTAAAACGGCTGGCGGGCCGTACTATAGTCACTTTTGAAATTCGTTCTTCGGAAGAAATTAGAAAATAGATGTCCTAGAGTAAGTAGGTATTTGATTTTCCCTTTTCAAATATCCAGTGTTGCATTGCAAGCATTGTATAATTAGTGGCGAGTTAATTAGTTTATATGTATAATACATGCTTATTATAGTAGAGAAAAGCCGATAAATTCAAATATTCAATTCAGGCAGCGGGCAACGGGCAGCTGGCAAGCGGGTGGTGTGGATTTTATAAAGATTGGGTAATGGCGTTGTGTTTCGTTAGCCACAGCAACGTGTGGCCGGGTCTGCTGGTTTGGATTATAAAATAGACTCGAGGGGTTAAATTATTCGTAATACTCGTACAAGGCAAGCTTGAATATTGCAGTGTTTTTGTTTGTTCATTGGAAATACAGGAATATTTATTTATACGGAAATAGTTGTTGAAAATGGAGCAACGTTAGATTGTGATAGGTTTAAAGAAGTTTGTGGACTTTATCGATGGGAAAGTGTTCAGTTTCTATTTCTATGGACGATGATGCCTGTGATGGAGATGGCTATGGCAATGTACACTTTGGTTGCCGGAAAGGTAAGAACTTTTGAAATCTTTCTTCTTTCTACTATCTTTTCTCCTTTCTCCCTTAGACCCGGTATTTCAGTTGATTTTAAGGTCGGCTTGGTTGGAATGTTGCGCTTAGAACATAATTTGTACATATAGGTCGAAAGCCTGGACGTCTCCAATATTACATGTATTGTCTATGGTTTTAATAGACGAATTTGTTTCTTTTTTACTTGAAAAACAAAACTACTGTCTACACGAGTAGTATATCTATGGTCTCTACTGTCATCGTCATTGGGTTATAGCTATGCACTGGGAGATCTTTTTATGGGTTGTATATTTTTTTAATTACAAAGAACATCTAAATAAGCACAACAAAATCAAAAAACCAAATAGAACACTAAATCAAAAACAAAGTCGAAAACGAAATAAAAAAAAACACAAAATACTTATTCAAATTTTGCAAATTATGTCAATAGAAATTTAAAAATTATTAACAATCAAATAATTTTGTGGATAACCCAATCTTAAACATATTCCCATTGTAATTTTTTATCTTTGATCTTCTAAGCACCCCCCTTTCCACCTCTCCCCCTTCCCCCTTGTTGATCTTCTAAGCACCTCCCCTTTCCACCTCTCTCCTCCCCAATTACTTCCATTTCTACCCACGTCTGTCTTTCTATATTTGATCGTTTAGTTTTAGTACATATAATGTCCTGATTCTTGAAACATGTTGACTTTTAAATAAAGATTATCGTTGTAAAAACGAAATGTTTTTAATTATTTCATTAAAAACAAAATACTCCACCATGCAAGATGGAAAAATAGTATACTAGGAAAAATAGAATACAATGGTGAGGTAGGTGAAGCACACTACGTAATTTTTTAAAACTAAATAATATTTGATGTTTTCCTTTCTGATATAAATTGGCTAATGACTTGTTTGTATTTAGTGAATGATGAGTTAAATATGTCAACATCTATTACCCAACAGCATTATCCAAATTTTGGCTAAGAGGGGTATACAATTGTGATGTTGTGTTGGAGTTGTCACAATAGAACGTTAGATGTTGCCTCGATGTTAGTTTGTGAGGTACATACATGGAAATAATAGTTCAGGGCTGTCAATTATTGAATTTATGATTTTATGTAAACAATATATTAATATAATAGTGAATTCGTTATTAGAACAGAAACATGAACAAAAAACATAAACTGAATTACATAAAAATCCCAAACCAAAACTGACGTTTTCCCGGAAAAATCAGGCGCACGGCACATGCGTGTTGGCCAGTAAACCAGAATGCAATGTTGCCGGATCTTTTGCAGCATAGTGAAAAAGACTTTTTTTACCAGAAATATAACAAGTATAGTCTTTTTTTAATTGTGTAACTAAAACACCATGTAACGGTTGGGAAGTGTTTTTTGGGAGTAAGGCTATTAGAGTTTAGTGTTTCTGACCTTCGTGCTTAGTTTCCTAATTTCTCTGGTCTCATTTTTATATAAATTTTATAGCGCCTGGTTTAGTAAAGAATATTATAACCTCAATAATTCTAATTTTGACATATTATTGGTTTGATTGATTAATTATTACACTATTTTGATTAATTTGTGAAAATATTTATTGTTTCATCAAAATAAAAAAATTAAAACAAACATTTTTTCCAATACAATTTTCAAATACAATTAATAACCTTACTGAGAACTTAGCCTGAAATGTTGTACCATACAACTTCTGCAAGGGGTGGCACCAAGATTTCCAGTGTTACATCAGTGATTTCTTAAGACCCGGTGTATCCGCTCAAAAAAAGAAGATGGAGAGATATAAATGTAATAATGAATGTTAGAAGGAGCGCTCTAATATTGAAATTATTAACCCCTCCGAAAATCGCAAATATTCACTTATAATGTCTCAAACGAAATGACATTTTATGAAAACTTTGTGTTATTACCGCTTCACAATTAAAGCTCTATAAATGAAACATTTCTGAACGTAGCCGAATAGTAAAAACTGTTTTAGAAAGATTACAAAATAGGCTTTCAAATTATTATATTACAAATAAATATTAACATTTGTAAATATTAAAATTTAGAATGCAAACATTAAAAAAATGTTAAAATGACTCACGTGATGTTTTTATGTAAAAACGGTACTAAAATCAAAGATTATGTAAACAACAATACTTATTCTATTGTATAAATGTATACTAAACACTTTTGTCACCTCACTTTTTTATCATTTCATATAAAAATATTTCATAAAAATTAACAATGTCGAGCGCGGTCGAGCCGCCCGTAGGAAATCTGGCGGGTAAAATTATGTGTCAGACCCCGCAAATGACAGAATATTCTTGTTATGTATTTCTATGAACAACTTGATACAATATCGACCTTTAACTTTTTGTTTTAGGGATGTCACTAAAACAATAACGGAGTTAGAACGATTTCTATGGAGACACACGCGTTGACGTATAAACACGCTTATTGTACTTGATTGCTATCGTATTTTTAACGCTTAAGCTGCTGACCGGGAAAAAATTGTGAAAATGTTTAAAAAACAAGACTCGTTTAAAATAGAGCAAAATCTCGTGGAGAATGTCGAAAATAGCATTTATAGAAACACTGTGAATTTTTTCATACTTACATTCAACTTGTAACTGAAAAAAACGTCTTAAATAATAATTTTCGGAGCATTTGCGTTTTTTTTACTGAGGAAATTTCATATAATTGCCGTTTCGGCGTGGGGAATGTATAGATTATATCTTCAAGAGAAACATATATTTTTTAAGAGCTTTAAAAGATAAAATATTTAAGGAAAATATGTAATAAATCGGTAGAAATTCGGGTAGCCTCACCTTTGAGCGTTATTGTGAAAGAAAAAGTTCTACTGCATAATTACATATCCCAAAGTTAGCACCCCTAATTCTCGACGCCCGGAAAGCACTATCGCCCAGATCGTCCAACCCGCGGGCCGGCCCTGGTAATACTGCAATGTGTAAGGAGCGGTGCTAGGATATAGGATTTTAAAGTATTTCCTTATTCTTTCAATAATATTACAAAGTGTAATGACATCATAACAGTCTATGATCTTGCACATATTTTTCTGGAGTAGTCTACGGGCTCTTCGGATCACATGGTATAGTTACCGAGTTGTGCCGAAGGTATTTAGGTAATTAGGGTTCTTTCCAGATCAGAACTAGCCTTCAGCCAGAAAGGAGGTTTGTCCTTAGAAATATTATTATAATAACAATACGACAATAAACAGTAACTGAGTTATAAAAGAACCTAAGTCTTTCAATAAGCATCCATATTTAGTTTTGAAGAATACAGGTCCCAGTTTTTTTTTTTACATGAATACCGCTCAAGAGTCTATGGCATCCCCAATTGGGGTATGTCATGAGGCTGAAGGTAGTGGTGAGGGGAAAGAGATAGGGAAGAGGAAGGTGGGGAAGTACCTGGCTATTCAGATCTGGTCACCAAACACGGCAGAAGCCATTTCAAGCAACGTTACAATTCTGAATGGTGGTTTTATACCAAGGCGATACTGAGATTATCTTCCACTCTGGAACATGCTTCAAATATACTTCACACTATTTTAAATGAACAAATTATGAAATAACGCAAATTAATCAAATAAAATTTATTTGCCACGCCGAGATTCGATCCCGCGACCTTCAGAGTGCGAGTCAAGAGCCTTACCACTGGACTACGCCGGCCGTCAGTATGTATCATATTACAATATTTTCGGGAAGGAACCTTTATTGGATAACCAACACCTCTGCCATAGGTCACCCCAAGTGGTTCGCTACGTTTGGTGATGTAGCAGGGGTGCCCGGGTTCATGGGGTGAGGTTTGTCTAGGTCTTGGAGGCGGATGACCAGGACACACTGAACCTCAGATTCCTACACACCCCTTAAACCGTCTTCCTTCCCAGAACTCTCCCCTCCCCTTCCTTTAAAAAAACCCTTCACACAGCATCCCCAAAGATGACATAGGCCCTGAGGGAAATTGTTTTCTTCAGGGCCTCCTGTGTGAAGCTCATGTAAAAAAAAAACTCTAAGTCTGGATTTTTCGCTTTTTAAATTAAACAAAAATTTTAACAAACCAAAAAACGACTTCAAAAAATGCACTAAAAAGTAAAAAATAATTTCGTATTCTTCTACAACTTTATAATCAACTTTCCTTCTCTACTCATCAATATGTACGTAAGATTGTTATTTTTGGAGACGGTGTCGGCGGGAGAGGAGCTGTCAAGTGAACACGCCGGGCCGCGGGTACCTTGGTTGACACCGACTCCAAAAATAACAATCGTAACTAATTCGATTAAGATTCGGCCGAGTATCGTAAATTTGTTCTTCAGAATTGGAGATTTCCGTTACTTTGTCATGGATCCCATAATCAGAACCTAACCAAACTCTCATCAAACCACCCTTGAAGTACATCCTTTCCAATAAAAAAAGAATCATCGAAATCGGTTGGCGTGATATTGAGTTATTCGTCCATTTGTCGCGGACATACTTGATGCAAATTTAAGACTTATATGATTTTTCATGGATACCATTGTCAGAACTGGACCAAATTAAAATGGGACTACACGGGAAGCACCAGCTTTCAAATAAAAAAGAATCATCAATATCGGTTCACCCAGTCGAAAGTTCTGAGGTAACAAACATAAAAAAAAAATACAGTCGAATTGAGAACCTCCTCCTTTTCGAAGTCGTTTAAAAATACGTTATGTAGTTTGTATACTGAACGTCTCTGTTTCTGGCGTTCAAACCAGGCAATTTTAACGATTTTTATAGGGTCTTAACTCCTATAAGAAGTGACTTATAAAAATATTTGCACTAGTCGTCACTTCATTTGTATAGGGTTCTAACTTCACTTCACCTTGTTCTGAGAAATGAGGTGTCAAAGTTTGCAAAGTCCTGCACTCATTATCTATTTACCAATGTCTAATTTTGAGGTTGAATCTTCTGGAAATTGTTTTATTTAAACATATTTAAAGGGAAGTATTTAAATAGAACGTAAATTCGCCATTTTAGAACATATCTAAACTTCCAAATGGAACCATATGCAGCCATAAGCATAGGGTATAATAATTCATTACACAAGGTTCTAATTACATATCCTTAATGTAATTCCAAGCTAAGGCAACGTCTATTTAAATATTTTCCTTTAAAATATAATAAATTAAAATAATTTTGACTAAAATTGTTATATGGATTTAAAAAAATTCGTGTTGGCAAACTTTAAAACATAGTAGGCGAAGTTAGAACCATAATGCGCTTCGTACCTAATAACGATCAACGGTCAGATAGAAACAAAATAGAGGGTGTAAGTGATGTTGAAACCTTGTAAAATAAATGATTATTTAAAATGCTTGATGTTAGAACTTTGTCATACACATATCTACGAAAATACAACACAGATGGTTCTAAAAATTATTTTGGGTATAGAAATGAGCAAAAGAAATGCTCTGGCATTCAAAGATCATTTTTCATCAAAGATCAGTAAGAATCCCTTCCAAATGAGGTGACGTACTGTCAAAATCCAGAGAGGCAATCGGGAAATACGTTTCATAGGAAAAAAACGCCACCCGGTTCCCTCTTATCTGACATTATACAAAGCAAATGTGATGTTATTGCAGAAGCGTCTATTTTCTTAACATGAACTTCAATAACCAATAACGGCATTTAAAATTAATAAAAGAAGTAATAATCATAAATGTTTCACTAAAGAAAACTTATTGCAAACATTTTGAAAAATATTGTTTCTTTTAAAGAAGTTGGTAGTTTTCATTCCTGACTTAAAACTTTAACGGGAGGCAAATGACCATTGACCAACACATTATTGTTTTTTAAATTATACTTGTATCTTTTATGGAACTTATTGTAAGAAATGTGTTTCTAATGCAGACAAAAGTTGGCCAATAAAATATCAGCAAAGTATTGAACCAAACTGAAAACAAACAAAGGCTTGAAAGATCGTTCTAACAGTACTCGAGTAGACCTGGCGTCAAAAAGGCGGTCGTAGGTTCAAATCCTGGCGTGTTCAAGAATTTTATTTTTATTTTAAACTTTTTTATTTTATTTACGTCCAATATAATATATATATAAAGTCAAGTATTTCCAATACAATACCACTTCCAATATGTATTATACTGGAAATCGATCAAGTTGACAAGTTGATTAGTCAGACATCTTCAAATACTAAGTTTTGAGATAATTATGAAAGCTTTGTTTAAATGCTCGTCATAAATCAAATATTAATTACACGTGTCTGTGCTTTACAACTATTAAACAACACCGGGAGACATAACGGTCCGGTGCATTAGTATGACATTTTGAAATGTCCTCTAGTAACCCAGAAAACATATTTTTTAAAATTAATTTCACAACAATTTTTTCTGCATTATAATTGATTGTGTGGTGTTTATGAGTAATCTGAGTATTGTACCAGATAGAGGGTACACTAACACATATAACTGCATTCTCATTTCGATTTTTCGGAGATGTCTGCCTAATCAATTGGACAATAGATATTTTGAATTATAAGGTAATGCGGCAATACGTTTTATGACGAGTTTACTTGCAGCGGTGGAGGCATAGCGTGACAGTTTACGAACAGTTTGTGAACAGTTTGGCAGGTACTTGTCTGCCGGAAGTGGAGGAACAGCGCTTCCGGTTCTGAAGACCTTCAAGAAGAGATAAATCCAAACGTCACGCTATGTCACCAGCTTTATTCACAATAATACTGAATTTATGAATTTGATTTTTCGGTCTGAATATATCCAAGAAATCGCATTGCAAGTTTTTAAAAAAAAGTTATTACATGACATACTCAACGAAAATTCTGGTTCATCGCTCCTAAAATATATAATGCTCTGAGTACTGACATAAAGTCAAGTAATTCTAAATCTCTTTATATAGCACGTATACAACATTGGATATTTGAAAGGGGACGAGCGTACTGCAAAGAATACATGAGCAACCCGAATTTCTACCGATTTCTCACATATATCCCTTAAAAATTTGAAGTTTTTAAGCTTTTAAAAAAATATATATTATTTTTGAAGATAATGTCTAGATGCGCCCGCGCCGAAATGCAAATTATATGAAATTCCCTCGATATAAAAAAATCGCAAAGACTCCAAAAATTATTAAAAAAAGTCTGATTCTATTATCTTATAAATTATATTTGTGAAAAAAATTCACAATGTTTCTTTAAATCAGGGGTGGGGAACCTTTTTAGCGTCACGGGCCATTTGGGTGTTCATACTGTAACCTGCGGGCCGCATTCCGATTGGGGGGGGGGAGTCACATTCAAATCAAAGAACTGGTTGTGTTCATACTGTAACCTACCGGCCGCATTCCGATTTCCGTCTCGGGGGGGGGGGGGGGGGGGAGTCACATTTAAATCAAAGAACTGGTTTCTGGTTTTACTTAAGCTAATTAAAAAATTATGGTTACGTAACTGCCGACACTCTTTACTGATCTATAATGCGAAAAAACAGCACTGTTGGTCATAAAACACGGGGAAGGCCCAAAAAATTTCCCCCCCGCTTTTTTGAACGGCGAACTCCTAAAAACAGTAGAATCTACCAAATATCTAGGACATATCATCAACGATAAATTAACAGATGATGAAGATATTGACAGGCAGAGGCGCGTACTGAGCATAAAATCCAACATGCTCAGTAGAAGATTTCGGCTATGCAGTCCACGGGTAAAAAGGACGCTATTCCTAGCCTTCTGCACAACCCTATACACATGCGAGCTTTGGGCAACCTTCAAAAAAAGAACCATGGAAAGGCTTCGGGTGCAATAT
The DNA here is from genome assembly GCA_917880885.1 of Limnephilus marmoratus. Classification (NCBI taxonomy): domain Eukaryota; kingdom Metazoa; phylum Arthropoda; class Insecta; order Trichoptera; family Limnephilidae; genus Limnephilus; species Limnephilus marmoratus. Next base: position 2,703,652 of record OU862930.1, read on the forward strand.
AACAATGCTTATCGTCTGATGTTTGGACTCCCCAGGCACTGCAGTGCCTCCTCAATGTTTACAGAAGGGCGAGTTACAGGATTTAAAGCTCTATTAAGAACCAGGATTGCAGGACTGAGGGGAAGGATAAACCACTCCAGAAACATTCTCATAATAGAATCCCGCTTGACTTCAGGATCGAGCTTAGAAGAACATTGGAGGAAGACACTGGCTCCTATAACCCCAGACTGATTTTTTTATTTATTTTTTTTTTTTACTTATATTTTTATTTCATTCATTTTATATATATCTATGTGTTTTATGCATGTACTTAATCTATATAGGATGTGTGGGATTGCACTCACCTCCCCACATTCTGGAATAAAGACCTTTATTTATTTATTTATTTATTTACTTATAGCTACACTCAGAACATGCACATGGTTTTACGTAGTCTGCAACCACAATTTTATAACTGCACTTTGAACACGAGAATAGTTTCCGTCAAAATGCATCAGCAGATGCACAACTGGAATTTTTTGTTGCATTCTGAACAAGGAACAAGTTTCAATTTAGATTAAATTTGCTTGCGGAGAATTAAAAATGGCTTTCCTCTAATTTTGGCAGCATAAACTACGAAACTACAATTTTATAAAGGCACTTCCAACATTAGAAATGCGTCAGCAAATGAAATCACACCTGATGCGTTTTCGTTGCATTCTTAACACAGAACTGGTTTTAATTACAGGTTGAATCTGTACGCGGGGAATTAAAACTAAAATCTGAACGTGAACTTGCTTTCCTCAATACTGGCAGCACATATGCAAATACAATTTTATATCTGCACTTCTCACACGAGAATGGTTTCTTACGAAACGTGTTAGCGAGATAAAACCCCACCTGGAATTTTTTCGTTGCATTCTAAACACAGAACTGGTTTTTTCATCAGAGCGAAAAGGATTGTGAGTCCCTAGCTTTAATTAATACTGCACCTAGAACCCTAAAATGGTTTTACATTCGAAATGCGTTAGGGTTAGCAGATGAATCCGCAACATAAATTTGCATTGTGAACACAAGATTGGTTTTGCATTCAGAATGAATAGGAGTCCACTAGTCAACCAGCTAAAATTAAATTGTACTCTTGATTACGTGAATGGTTTTTCTACATATTGTAGCATACTTTTTTTGTCCGCAACATAATTTTATATTCATTTAACTAATTACAATAAATAACATGTAATGATTTTTGTGTGGCAATTATTATGCCATTTGTGTTTGCATTATATACAAAATGTTAAGGGACGTGCTTGACTTAATATAACCAGTGAATCCTGACTTTATTTGGGGAGATTGTTAAATCTAGCTTTTAGTTCATCGTCGCTTTGTTATTGAATAATTTCGTGCTGCAGATTATCAGGCACGTTCTATGGTTTGACGTTGAACGGTTTAGCAAATATGTTCAAATCCGTTTGCTCTCTTTTCACATCCTTAAATCGTACATTAAATGCCTCACTTAATTTTGCGCACTCACCAGCATATTCAAACGATGTAGAAGGCTTTTGTCTTTGCCTTAATTTAATTTAGCCTTAATTCTTGTCCTTAATTTAATTTTAAATGATTTCACGTTTCACTCAGCTTCAACTTTTCTTTTCTTCGTTATTGTCATTAATAGGATTTTATTGATTTACTATCTACTAGAAATTTATGACAGACTGGCTAAGATTCTCCTCCGGATAGAGTTGCCATTAATCCTGAAATATCGGAACTGTCCCTTACAAGAAAATTAAAAGTTCCGATGGTATTTCACTATCGTTTCACCATACCAAATTAAAATGAAAGTAAAATGGGAGGTTTTATCACGTTATAATTTTTATCTTAACTATTTGCTAGTAACGATTTTGTAATAACGTCTTAAAAATGCATCTGAAACACCGTGAAAAAACATCCCGTTCTGTGTAATTTTTTGTGGTTCTTTCAAAAGTGCCCGCGGGCCGCACCAAAAGGCCTCGCGGGCCGCCGGTTCCCCACCCCTGCTTTAAATGATACTTAAGATGCTCCCCGCAAGATTTTGGCTCTATTTTAAACGAGTCGTGTTTTATTAAATATTTTCGCATCGATTTTGTCGCTGTAAATGTTAGCGCTCTCCTCTTACATTCGTCATTCGTAATTTCGTATATCTCCAGCTTCTTCTTTTCGAGCCCGGTTGCGGAGCCTTAACACTACATTTTAATTATTATATAATATTTACATTTGAAAAATTTGTTTTTCTACTTTTATTTCTATTTTTCATTAAAATATTTTTTTTTCTCTTAATTTTTCAACCTAATTGTATTCACGTTTTAAGTTTTATATTTGTATAAAATACATGAGTTCTTATAATACTAAGTCTTTATTATTAGTTTCTGTATTTCAAAATTTTCATTTTTATTTCCATTTTTCTTTAAAATATGTTTTTTTTTCTTTATTTTTACTTACTTTTATGTATTTCTTAATTTTAATTAAGTATGTTTATTATTTGTTTCAATAGAATAGTATTTTTAATTCCTATTTAAAATACTAAATGTATGACTACCACAACACGGCCATTAGCCTAGTGTGGTAGCCAAAAAAACCCTAAAATCTGTAATAAATTAAATATTATGAAACAAATTTTTTTTTAAAAAGATGGCGGTTCGCGGGGTGAGGATAGGGGAAGGGGACGCCGGAGGAGAACGGGGGACGAAACAGAGACGTACGAGAATTTTTTTTTTTTTACAGTGAATACCGCACAAGAATCTCAACTGCTCCCGTCTGGAGCCAGTGAGACAATGGCATCCCCAAGTGGGGTATGTTGTGAGGCTGAAGGTAGTGGAGAGGGGAAGGAGGTGAGGAAGAGGAAGGTTGGGAAGTACCTGGCTATTCAGATCTGGTCACTAAACACGGCTAAAGCCATTTTCAAGCAACGTTTCAATTCTGAATGGTGGTCTTACACCAGGGCGATACTAATAGTATCTTCCACTCTGGAACATGCCGCAAATATACTATATATTATTTTAAATGAATTAATTGTGAAATAACACAAATTAATCAAATAAAATTTATTTGCGCATGCCGGGTTCGAACCCGCGACCTCCGGAATGTGAGTCAAGAGTCTTAGCCACTGGACTACGGAGGTCGTCATAAATGAAACGCTGGGGAGCGGTGGGGACGAGGGAGAGGTATTGGGAAGGACTGCTAATTAGACGTAATAGCGGTAGGGGATAGCAGGGGGGAAAAGTTAGAAAATTCATGCTTCCCACACAGATGCGGTCTGCTCACGCGTCGGAAAACGTTCTGATTTATTCGTGCGCCAGACGGAAAAACAAAAAATATTGTGCATCCAAAAGCACTTCAATAAACAGAATTAAAACACATACACTTTCTTTCTTTCGTTAGCATTGCAACACATGACGGGTGCTCGCTAGTAACAAAACAAATAAAACCACTATCTTCTGACCGGGCAACTACCACCTTCGAAAGGTCATTATCTTTATTTTCTTTACATGACGCTGGACGGAGTCAGAAATATTATTAAAAAATGTTATCTGATAATTATATATTACAGCGCCTTATACATATCTTTTGTTTCCAAAATATTTTATTCTTTACTGTCTTTCTTGTATATTGTTTTTCTTCTATCCAAAAATAACAAAACGGTCACTAAATTTAGGCAGGACAGAGTCAGAAATATTATAAAAAATTAGCTCTGTGATAATTATGGATTACGAATGCCCTACATATTTTTTTTATTTCCGAAATTTTTATTTTTTTCCTTTACTGTTTTTTTTTATACTCAGTGCGAAAACACTGTTTCTTACATATTCAATAATAAATTGTTTCTAGAATCTAGTCGACTACTACTATCTTAATGTATCGTATAGTATAATTATGTGAATTGAATCTGTGAATGTTAACTTTACTTAATACCACATATATGAATAATCACGTACCTACATACCCAATATAAGCTAAACCTGTCAATTTGACTGGAACCTTCCTAGTTGGACAGTCAAAGCATCTTTATACTTTAATGTATTCTTTATAACAAAAAAAAATGTGAATGGTAGAAGAAGTCGGGGACGCACGAGGAAGATATGGCACGACCAAGTGAATCAGATAATTGAGTCAGGCCATGTGAAGAATCGGAATAATAGAAGAGCATGTATGGGGCGATGTATGATTGTGAACGAGACAAGGAGTGTGTGCCAAGATCGTGTTGTTTGGCAGTACGTCCTCTCTGCCTACCCCTGCGAAAAACGGCGTGATGGTTAGTTCGTTAGTTAGTTATAAATAAAGCAATTATCTTGAAACGTTAAGAATTCACATCTGAAGAAATAATTAGCTAACACTTTCTTATATACGAACCAAACACTTTATAAACAATACTCGTCAATCATCTATAATACCTCGATAATACAAATTACCTCGTCAATCATCTACATTATATTCTTTTTCCACAATCACTCAAAATATCATTCTTCTGTTACCAAACACCTCCATTAGTTTATTACTTTTGATATCGGAACAGTAAACCCATTTCAACAAGAGCAACATATCCAATAATCACCAAATGATAATGCCAGATTCAAGTTTTCGATTGGATTCACATTATCACGATGAAACAATTTCTCTAATAGCCCGATTTGCTGCCAATCACAAGATCATGACTGCTAAGAATATCATGCTTCTTTTATTGTTATTTGTTTTTGAGGTGTTATGCCATGTTACGCTACCTCCCCCTTTAGCCAACGTTTCGGACAGCGCTACAGTGTCCATCATCAGGGCAGATGTGTAAATGTTAGTGCTAAAATGTGTGCTTAAGTACTTCGAAGCAATACCGTGTTGCCAGCTCCACTCCACTGCGAGCTGGAATTACATTATACTTGAAGATGGTTTTCTGCATTTAGCTTTGGTGTAGCCGTCAATTACCGGATACAAAGAACTATTGAGCTTAGCTCCGTCGTCTCTATTAATGTTAATAGGATTTTTATGAATTTCAATTGCCTCTGTAATTAGGCGTGCTCTATAAGTTTTGGGTCTTCCCAGGACTTCAGGAGCAAATCCAAAGTAAAGGCCAATTTCAATTAAATGCTCGACGATTGCCGATTTGTCAGGGTGGCCAAAGTTTACACGCTCGGAAGTAATACTTTGGTGACAATATCCTTCGTAAATTTTTTTCCACGATCGAGTGTCATCCCTCCTGTCGGGTGGCACCCGGGGCGGACCGGCCCCCCTCACTACGCCAGCCCGCAAATATACTCATACCTTAATATTATTTTAAATGATTAAAATGCGAAAACAAAAATTAATCACTTTTTTTGTTCACGCCGGGACTTGAACCCGCGACCTCCGGATTGCTAGTCGAGAACCCTGCACCTCAACCACGGAGGCTGTGATTTCCATATACGGTGCCCCGAAACTCGTTGTACAAGCCGAAAACTGGTGAATGTACAACGCATTTGGAGTAGATAATATCTATAATAATAAAAATAAGCACCAGCAATATTTTCAACGGACAATATTGAAAAAATAACTCCCAAAGAAAAATCAGTCGTTAACGTTCTGTACAATGATCACCACAGTGATCTCCCAGTGCATTCAATATCTACTGTTAAAGAATTCTGTACGGAAAAAGTGCAATAATCAACTCATAAAGGTGTAAAAATAAAATAAAAAACATTCTTAGTGAACCGAGTATAAGCAACTTTGGAATACCACAAGGCACGATTTTTGGCCCTCTTTTATTCATCTTGTATGTTAATAATATCTTTGAATTACTTAATGTCGATTATGCCAAAGAAGTTTCTGTGCAGATATTGCCAATCTAGTGATCTATCTCTGATGGAGCAACGTCATCCATAAATTCGTTCTTTGTCTCACGTACGGACTATTGTAATAGTGCATATGCTGGCCTGCCAAAAAAACAATTCAATATAATCCAGTTCATTTTCAATGCTGCGGCGAGAATGATTTTTGGTAAATCTAAGTATTGCCGTATAACCCCGCTTCTAAGGGATCGCCTTCATTGGCTTCGATGTCCTGAAAGAATAGATTTCAAGATCTGCTTAATGACCTTCAAAGCATTACAAGGAAAGGCCCCAGCCTATATAACTGACAAAACTTAAGCGATAGACGGCTTACTCTGAGGTCAGCAGATCTAGATGTTACTAATCATTCTATCGAAATTTCTAGGTCAAATCGAAGTTTCTATGATGGATCTTTTTGTGTAACTGGCCCGCTCATTCGGAATAAACTACCCTCAGCTCTTAATAATATTCAGAGCTGAATTTGAACGGGCACTAAAAACAAACTTATTTAAAAATTCATTCCTTTCATGAATCTTAACTCGTTTTCAATATAATCTAATAAGCCAAGTTTTCAGCATTTGTTTGGTTTCGGTTTCATCCTAATTGTACTTTTACGTAATGTGCACTTCGAATTTGTTTATTTCTAAAAGTAAACTGCCTCCTGTTCTATGTTATATTTTAGTTTAAATGATTCTTGTTTAATGGTACCGTTATTGTTTATCATTATCTATCGTTCTATGCCAAAACAGCATTGTTGTTGTTAATTTTCTTCTCTTGGCATTGCTCTGTATATATACTGTATATTCTTTGTTTCATATTATATGATCAATTTTTGTAAGGACTCATAAGGAACACTATAAGATTACTTTAAAGTTTATCAAAGTTAAGCGCACTTGAAGTGAAATAACACTGAACTACGCTATTTAAATACCTACCACGTTATTATTATATTCACGTCCTTGATACTTCGCTTCTTTAATAACATCATCATCATCTCTTGGCTCTACAACCCCTGGTGGGTCTTGGCCTCCTCAAGAGTCTTCCTCCACTCATCTCGGTTTTGTGCCAGCTCTCTCCAGTTTAGAAGCTCCAAGGTAGATACATATTTGAGGATGTTGTCGCTCCATCTTAATCTTGGTCTTCCCAGACTCCTTCGCCCCATCGGTTTTGAGTTCAGCCGGGATTTTGGTGCTTGATGCTCGGTCATTCTCTCCACATGACCCAGCCACCGAAGTCTTCCCAGTTTTATTAATTTTGTGACGTTTAGCTTCTTAAACAGAGTATATAGTTCATTGTTGTAACGTCTGCGCCAAAATCCATTTTCTAAAACCGGTCCGAAGCCACGCCTTAAAATTTTCCTTTCGCGTCTAAAAACGTCCAAGTCTCAGCTGAGTACGTGAGTACTGGTATGATAAGTGTTTTGTACACTTATATCTTGGTGTTTCTGGACAGCAATCTGGATTTTATTTGGTTTTGTAGGCGGAAATAACAGCGATTTGCGTTCACTATGCGCTTCTGGATCTCCTCTGCGGTATTATTCTCGTTTGTTATCAGGGAGCCTAGGTATGTGAATCTTGGTACCGTTTCAAAATTTTGGCTTCCACATGAGAGAATTGGGGTTTACAGATTCATTTTTATATCAATTGATATTAAAATGAATCTGTACCTATGACCCTTCCCATATAGAGACACATTTTTATTACATCACAATGACATGTTTGCTTACCTACGAAGAGAAATATAACAAACATACAATGAAGCACTCTCATGTGAGATCTGTGCGAGAAACCGATTGCCAAACATAACAAAATACTTTTATCACTTAGTGCATCATTTCACGGAAACGTTTAGAAAAATAATTTAGCGTATGTAACATATTTTATTTCCCCAGTAAAAACCTTGCCTCTGGCCCAACTTCAATATCGACATTTATTTTTTATTATTTTTTACTGGCGAATTCCTGGCATGCGTTGCAAGGCCTTATAAGCCCGCCGGCTTCCCGCATTTCTACCAATTTATTACATATTTTCCTTAAGGTTAAACGTCTGTTCGTTATAATCTACGCATTCACAGAAGATGGCGCCAATTAAATCATTTTAGGTTTTAAATACTTTTTGCACGTTACGCTTTAAAATATTAAAGTAAATTAATTGTTTGCGTACGAACATATTTAATAAGAATATAAATTAATAGTTTTGTCCATAAACAAACCCAAATCTTTCAAGAGAGGCTGAAAAATTCAATTTTGTATCAGTGACTGAATCCAATATTGTATTTTTCAGCCTTTCATGAAAGATTTGGGTTTGTTTATGGACAAAACTATTAATTTACATTCATATTAAATGTGTACGGCCGCAAACAAATAATTCACCTTAATATTTTAAAGCAAAACGTGCAAAAAGCATTAAAAACCTAAAATAATTTGATTGGCGCCATCTGTGAATGCTTAGATTATAACGTGCGTGACGTTTAACCTTAAGGTGCCGCTACCCGAATTTCTACCGATTTCTTACATATCTCCCTTAATCATTTGAAGTTTTAAGCTCTAATAAAATATATGTTATTTTTGAAGATAATATCTAGACGCGTTCCGCGCCGAAACATAAATTATTTAAAATTCCCTCGATAGAAAAAAAAACGCAAAGTATGCTCCGAAAATTATTATAAACACGTTTGTTTCAGTTATTTTACAAGTTATAGTTGCGAAAAAACTCACAAGGTTTCTTTAAATAATACCTTCCTCGAGATTTTTGCTCTATTTTAAACGAGTCGTGTTTTTTTAAACATTTTCGCAATTTTCGCATCGATTTTATCGCTTTAATTTAAATGGATACGGCGCCTTAAACATTTTACGTTTTTAAGCTCTTAAAAATATATATGTTATTCTTGAAAAAAATATTTATTACGTATACATTCCCCACGCCGAAACAGCAAATATAAAATCCATCGATAGAAAAAAATCGCAAAGTCTTCTTCCTTGCGCTGTCCGCGCTCATTGCCTAGGTAGGCTGTTGGGGTCGGCTCTTCTCATTCTCAGGTTGTAATTTATCCTGTTCTGAGTATCGCCTTCATCCAGGCCGTTTCCCTTAAGTATTTTGGAGCATTGAATCATCCAGGAGTTCTTTGGTCTTCCTCTGGATGACTGTCGATGAAGCTCCATAGACATTGCCTGCTTCACTGTGTGGTCTGATGGTCTCCGTCTTATGTGCCCATACCATCTCAACTGTCGTTCCTCCAGCTTACTGTTTATGTCTGTGACACCCAGGCTACCACGAAATCGTGAACTGAGAAAAAATCGCTAAGTGTGCTCCGAAAATTATTATATAACGTTTTTTTCAGTTATTTTACAAATTATATGTATAAAAAAATGCGCAGTATTTCTTTAAATGCTATTTTAGACAATATCAAGAGATTTTTTTTCTATTTTAAACGAGTCGTTTTTTATTAAACATTTTCACAATATTCGCTTCATCGTTTTCCCTCTCAACATTCGTATTTACATAATATACCACCTTCTTCTTCTTTTGGAGCGGGTACACCGCACCTTAAATGAAGCTCCCTGCGTGTCCTGTCGTGTTTGTTCCCTTTCCCCCTCAACCTCCCACGTCCTCTTCCTCTCACGCGTTTCAACAACAACCCACCAAAATTTCATCGCAATCGGATTAATAGTATAGGAAATAATTTCATAACGCCAGAGCTCACTATTATGTATGAAAATTAAATTTGGTACCTAACATAGGTACCTATTTAAACATTTCTCGATTAGATTTCGGTGAGTATCATAGGTGAGTACTTCAATTAAATTTATTAATTCATGAAGAGTTTCAATTTTGATTAAGAACAATCCTTGGTTTGCAAAATGTCATTCTCGAAGTGTGTTTCGTAAAAATGTTTAAAAAACTTTACAGTTGTATGTCATGTGGTTGTAATAATCCAGAAACCTTCGCGTGGGTGGAAAGAAAATATTTTGAAATTTTCACACATTTCCAATGATTAATATAGCAATACATAAACAACAAACTAACAAGCAAGCAAACATACATTCATTTTTATATATATTGTAGCCTTAAATCACAAATCCTGGCTCTATTTTATGAGTATTTATAGTCATTTGATTGATGGCCACATTAAATATCAATTATATTAATCTTTCTATTGCTTTTTTATTTGTTTGTGGCCGTCACAGGTCGGGGTTAATGACTTACCAATTATAGACCTTTTGGTATTTCGGAAATAGACCAAAGTTAATCTCTCGATCGATGCAAAAGTAAAATGTATTATAGGGTTGCCATACGTCCGGAATTTTCCGGACAAGTCCGGAAATATAGGTCTTTTTCAAAAACAGTCCTGAATTTCTACAATTAAGTGGAGATTGATATAAAAAATGAAATAAACCAAATTATTTTTATTACTGAGCAAAGTAAAAACATCACTTATGATATTTAATTAATATTAAACAAAATATCTAGAAATTTTTACACTTAATGCCCAAAAAATAAGTTCATTATAATAAAAGGAATACCTACCACTTTCCAATTCTTTAATTTAATGTCCACACCCCCCCCCCCCCCGACGCGGGTTTTGACATGCCACGTGCCACGATGCATAACGACATTCATATTATATACAAAAAAGTCCAGAACTTTTATCAAATGTCAGGAATTTTCTCCGGGATTTTGATTTTTTGATTTGAAGTGTTATACCCAGATGCATGTTTTTTCTCCATGTTTGCATTTTTTTTTGGTTTTTTATAGTATTTATACCTATATGGTTTTGGCGCCAGCAAAAAACCGTCCAAAGAAGGGAAGCTAACTGTCCACAATGTAGTGTTGGTACCTACCCTAATGTATGGCAGTGATGCATGGAACTGGCAGAGTAAGAATGAAAGTAGACTGAATGCAGTAGAAACATATTATTACAGTACAGTACATATTATTATTATTGCTGTTGTGGAGTGAGAATAGATTTCTGACTCTGACTACTTCATGTTTGAAATTTTGTAAGTAGATTATTACAGTTTATATTGTGTTTTTATATCTTTTTTCTGAATAATTATCAGGGTTATACTTTTGTTAAGTTTAAGGGTACAGGACCCTTACTTTGTTTGTTTTACTTTTACCTATTGGGCTTTTACATATATAATACAAACTTCATTTATAACAACAGAATAACACAAAATTAAAAAAAAAACATTACACAATATACAAATAAAGCATAAACTCAATGTAAAATAATAGGAATACATCTAACGCTAATTCCACATGGATGATATTAGAGAACTCATATGTAACTATAACAGTTCATATACCTACGAGCAACAAAAACATTAAAAATAATCAAAACACATTAATTTTTACTTAATTACTCGTTGTATGCTTTTGAAATAAGAACAATAAAAAACAATAAACAAAAGAAAATTGAAATAAAATATAATGATTTCTCATTCATTATTTACATCTAAAAAGTGGTGGACTAATTTGGCTTTAAATGAATCGAAATTTAAATTAAAAATGTCAGCGACATCAGTTAGTTCATTGCCTAACCTGTGTATTCTTTTCATCACAGAATTCGTAGCGAAGTTATTGTTGTAAAATAAAATATTTCGTATAGTATATTTTGGAGGTATATGTGTAAGGATAACAACTTTATAGCGTCAGGACAGTCCAACCTTGAATGAACAATTTTATACAATAAAAGGAGATCAAATGTTTTTCGCCTTTCAGATAATTTAGATAAGTTAAGTTTACTGCGTAAATTGACATAATTGATTTCAATAATAGGTACACCAATTTTGAAATTAATAAAACGCAAAAATTTATTTTGAATTTTTTGAATTTGTAAACAATGAGAGTTGAAATGAGGACACCAATTATGTGAAAATCTGTCATTGGATATTATGTATATTATTAATGTTAAGTGTAACATATCTGTTGATTTTCCATAATAAATAAAATAAAAAAAAAAATAAAATAAGAAATAAGATCCCTGGCCGTAGGGTTGCCATCTGTCCGGCTTTAGCCCGACATGTTTGGCTTTTTGGGGTCGTGTCCGGCTAAATATTTATATGTCCGGCCTATACGGCTTTTGTTAGGCTTTTTGTTAGTGTAACGTGATGCAAGCAGCGCCTGTAGAACGAACGCAACGCAAGCTACGCAAGGCGCAACGTGTTACGGACGAGGCGGGGGGGTTAGCGACAGTGGCTATTCTTGGTTCGCGTTGGTTTTGTTTTTAGTCGGCTCGTTAGTGGCCCTTTTATGTCAATATATCAAATGTACGGAAACTTCAGATATTTCAGTCAACGAAGTAATCGACCAGTGTTCACAAATAATGGACAATGTAAAAAATGATACACTGGAACAAAATTTCTGCCCAATCAATTTAACCGCAATTTTACAACATTTATCGAGGGTTCACCCAGATCGCATGGAAGAATTCAAAGAAAACATGAATAATAAATATTTACAAAATTGTCAAAGACTACTTAATCTCTTGGACAAGTGAATTCAGTGTCGAATCGAAACACTTTAAGTGTGACTTTAGCTGGGGTACCAAGCTGGGAGATGTGTGTTTAATATACAATTGTAACTTATAACCGATTTTTTATTAGGGGGCATACATTAGTAATTATGTGAGCAGTTTTTTTTTCCAATCTAGACCCCTCCCCACCACTTTGGTGAGATAAATTTGGGCCACCTCGTATATTTTTTTCAAGTAACGTCAGATTTTGCTGGACCCCCTCCGCTCCCCCTTTTGAGCTCACGTAATTAATTTATGCCCCCTTATTATGTATAAATGTTATGTCCAAAATTACGAACGTATGTCCGGCTTTTAGGGCAAAATGTCCGGCCTAATACAGCGCAGGAGAGCGCAGGAGAGTCAGGCTTTTTTATTTTAGAAGATGGCAACCCTATCCCTGGGGCATATGTTGTGCAGTAAAACCACGTATGACCGTATCAGAAATGTGGAGATCCGCAAAGAATGCAAGGCTGATGTAAGCGTAATGAGTAGATGAAGATAGAGACGCCAACATGGTTTGGGCACGTAGAGCGAATGAACGAGGAAAGGAGTATAAGGAGAATGTATGATGCAAATGTGAATGGCAGAAGAAGTTGGGGACGCCCGAGGAAGACATGGTGAATCCAGTGAATTAGAACCAAGTGAATTAGATACTTTAGTCGGACCATGCCAAGAGTCAGAATAATAAAAGAGCATGTAAGAGACGATATATTAATGTGAATGAGGCAAGGAGTGTATGCCAAGACCGAGTTGTTTGACGGTCCACCCTCTTTGCCTACCACTGCGGGGAAACGTTTAGTTAGTTGGTTAGCTATGGTTTTTAAGAGGTGCAAATATTATATATGTCATGTCAAATGTGTTTTATTTTATTACACAACATATTTGACATGACATTCTCTTAAACACTCATTTTCAGCATCCCCAAAGATGATTTAAACCCTGAGGGAAATTATTTTCCTTGAAGCCCCCTGTGAGGAGGTAATGTAAAAAAACCTATGTATTTTCTTCTTTTTTCTGAAAGCCTTAATAATTGTCTAGTTTTCACTTGACTTTATTTTCAATTGCATAGAAAATCGTGTATAGTGGAAATTAGAAAATCTATAAATGACAATAAATCGGAAAATGAGTTAAATATGTGCTTTTTCTTAGTTTTTTTTTTCTCTTTTGATCTGCGTCCCAAAATATATTTAGAAAAGTAATTTGGTATTTTACGACGTGCATTTTAAGACGATGTTTTTTAAAATTCAAAATACATTAAAGAAATTTACAAAAAATGTTAAAAAGTTTTTTGTAAGGTCTATTCAATTTTATTAAAAAAATCATAATTATAGATCTACAAAAAACAGGAGATAAAATTTTTTAACGTAAACAATTAACATTTTGTTTTTTTTCATCTAAATATCTAATCATAACGCCGTTTCTCTGCAGGAGTAGGCAGAGAGGATGGACCGCCAAACAAGTCAGCCTTGGAACACACTCTTTGTCTCTTTCACATTCATACATCGTCTCAAACATACTCTTCTATTACTCATATTCTGACTCTTGACATGGCCCGTCTCAAGTGTCTGATTCATTTTCATCTTTCTCGGGCTTCCCCGACTTCTTCTACCATTCACATTTGCGTCATATATTCTTCTTACACTACTTTTTTCGTTCATTCGCTCTACATTCCAAAACCATCTGAGCGTCCCTTTCTTAATCTTACTCATTACGCTTACATCAGCCTCGCATTCTTTGCGGATCTCCACATTTCTCACAGGATCATACATGGTTTTTCCATACATACTGGACTGACGGCCGGCGTAGTCCAGCGGTAAGGCTCTAGACTAGCAATCCGAAGGTCGCGAGATCGAATCCCGGCGTGGCAAATAAATTTTATTTGTTTTTTTTGTTTTTTTTTTTATTTGATTCACCTGATTTATACATGTGTGTTACATATTTGACTAATGTGGGCCTCACTGGGTGCTTTACCCGTGCTGAGGACCTCATTTTACAGTTTGATATTTATTTTGTGTATTTCACAATTTATTAATTTAAAATAATATATAGTATATTTGCGGCACGTTCCAGAGTGAAGATACTTTCAGTATCGCCCTGGTGTAAGACCACCGTTCAGAATTGAAACGTTGCATGAAGTGGCTTTAGCCGTGTTTGGTGACCAGATCTGAATAGCCAGGTACTTCCCCACCTCCATCTTCCCCATCTCCTTCCCTTCCTCATTAACTTCAGCCTCACAACATGCCCCAATTGGGGGATGCCATAGTCCCACTGGCTCCAGACGGGAGCCGTTGAGACTCTTGTGCGGTATACATGTAAAAAATGGGATCAAATTTCAATAGCATTCAATTTGCTTTCATCCTTCCTCTGCCAGTTCCATGCCTCACTGCCGTACATCAGGGTAGGTAACAGCACTCCATTGTGGACTGATAGCTTCACTTCTTTTCAACATTTCAAATTTCCGTCATCGATATGTATTTTTGTCATTATTCGACGTTTGTTTTTTTTTCCTTCGTATTTTTTATCCTAACTCTGTCTGTTGTGTACAGTATAAATAAAATAAAAGTAGGCTTTACTTATGTAAGGGAATGGTGGCACTCGTTCTTACTTTGCGGCGAAGCCTCAGAATTGCATTCCGCATCCTCAAGGCATCACTCTCCCTGCATTGCTTTGAATCTGCCTCTATTCTTCTTTTGTCATTGAAGTTTTCTCAGAAATTCGGAGCAGCAAAACTCAGACGTGTCGTTATAAAAACCAGCAAACAACCCTTACGAGATTATTTAATAACGCTGTTATTTTTTATGTCTCTCGTGTCTGGGATGAACGAAGTACCTATGTATGAAGAATGAGTTAATGATGAATGTAAGTAAGTCTAAAGTCATGGTGTGTGAAAAAGACAGTACGAAAACTGTGCGTGTAATTGGTGGCGAAATCTCTAAGTGTGTGTAATTGGTGGCTGATAAAGTAACTAGTGCAGATATCACCTTTTTGATACTTAGGTTCTTTAACATCAATTGAATACCTGGATGCAAAAACGACCTCAGGGACCGGAGGTCGTTTTTCGGTAAAACGTTTTATTTGAACGATCGATTCCTTCTTTACCCACTGTATTAAAATCAGTTCGGTCTGTTGTCTACAGATTGTGGTATAAGCATTTGTTTTGTCCTACCTGGAGAGTCGTTTTTGCGTATTGCGGGTTGAAATCCTAGATTTTTACTACTTTACCAAATACAAAATGGCGTCCACTGCATCTGACAGCTCTGATTCTTCTCCCGAAAAAATAGGTTTAAAGAAGCCTAGAAATGAAGATAAGTGGAAGAGAAACATGTTAAAGAATAGAAAATGTCGTAGACAATCATATCCACAAAAAAGCGGAAAGAAAATTGGTGCTAAAACGTTTTATTTCGTCTCTAAGTGATGTGCTAAAACTGTTGCAATAACAACTCTTGAATAATTTTGTTTTGTTTGTTCATATGAAGCGGATACTTTGTGATGTGACATTATTAATTTAAAATAAAACAATAACTTTGTAAACACCACTTTTATTTTTATACTTTATGCCGACCGGGTTTGGCTACAACCGTAGCTTCATCAGGGCAGTATAATACTCTACTAACATTAGGTTACATTATTGTGTTATTACAGGAGGAAGAAAGAGGCATAGATGGAGAATTGAGAAGAGAACGGACGTGTTTTTTATCAATAGGGAACAATCTTAGTATGCGAGTTCCGTTCCGTTCCCTTCCCTTCCCAATTCTCCATCTATGCCTCTTTCTTCCTCCTCCACTTGACGAGTCCAGCACATTTTTGGTAAATTATATATTATAACACACATGTAACCTAATGTTAGTAGAGTATTATACTGGCCTGCTGAAGCTACGGTTATAGCGAAACCCGGTCGGCATAATGTATAAAAATAAAAGTGGTGTTTACAAAGTTATTGTTTTATTTTAAATTAATTTTGTTTTGGTTTTAAAAACTCATGTTTTATTGTTTTAGATACTTTATAATAAATAAAATATTATAAAAACAACAATGTTCTTAATATTTAATCACTTAAAATAAGAAAAACAATGAAGTTCTAGTTATTTCATCCCTATAAATAAGGATAAAAACATATGCAAGAACGACCTCTATATCACACCTACTTTTTTAATTTAAAAAACAAAGGGTTAATATTTTTTGTCCAAAACATTAAAAATATTTCAGAAGAAAGATGTGTTCATTACAAGATAAAATACTGTTGAACAAAAGTTCTACAGTTGATGAATTATATTAGTTAAAAATGTTTAAACACGATTTTTGCAATGAGGTCGTTTTTGCATCCAGGTATTCAATTGATATTAATGCGTTATATGCAGCCAGGAGGCCCAAAAAAGCGATTTTTCACATTTTTTTCCTGAGAAGACTTCTGAATTAATTAATGTAAAAATTTGTTCACATATTATGGTAACTTTTAACTGTATTTAAATTTTTTTTGTATTTGTAAAAATAATAATTTTGAAAGCTGCTATAGCTGATCTCCTGGAGCTCTTCTCAAAATAGGCATCTTGCGGTGACCACCATATATCTGGATTGGATCATTTAAAATGAAAAAACCAAACGGATTTTGTTAAAGTAATATATAATCTTCTAAATAATCGTAGGAATTGATTGGAATAAGAATCGTAGGTCTTTGAAATAGAGAGTACGAAAACAGTGTGCAAGTTGTGTATGTTGAATCCTTGGAGCAGGTGGATAATTTGGTGTATCTGGATAGTATGTTTACGAGAGAAGATAGGGCTGAAATTGAAAGAAGGGAAAATGCAGGTAACACCATTAATGGAGGACTGAATGCCATTGGCGCCAATAAAAAAACTGTAAAAATAAGTGAAGCTAGCGGTCCATAATGGAGTGCTGCTACCTACCCTGAAGTATGGCAGTGAGGCATGGAACTGGTGGAGGAAGAATGAAAGTAAACTGAATTCTGTTGAAATGAGATGATCCTTGAGGCGTATGTGTGGTAAAACCATGTATAATCGTGTAAGAATTGTGGAGATCCGCAAATAATGCAAGGCTGATGTAAGCGTAATGAGTGAGATTAAGAAAGGGACCCTCATATAGTTTGGGCATGTGGAGCGAATAAACGAAGATAGTAGTGTAAGAAAAATACATTATGACGCAGATGTGAAAGGAAGAAGAAGTCGGGGACCCCCGAGGAAGACATGGCACGACCAAGTGAATCAGATACTTAAGTCGGGCCGTGTCAAAAGTCAGAATAATAGAAGAGAATGTATTAGACGATGCTTGAATATGAATGAATCAAGGAGTGTGTGCCAAGACCGAGTTGTTTGGCGGTCCGTCCTCTCTGCCTACCCCTGCGGGGAAACGGCGTCATGGTTAGTTAGTTACTTAGTTATTTTTTGTAGCGGATGTCTACCATTTTTTAACTTATATGTTTTTTTTTACATTAGCTGTACACAGGAGATGTCCTACCATTTTAGAAACGAGATGAAATTCTCATGTAGATTTTTGTATTTGAAATATACTTTAACACCTCAGACTAACATGAATGTGTTTGACTTTCGGCAGATATATGCAAAACAGTCCTTACTCATCTATACATAAACTAGCTGACCCGGCCACGCGTTGCTGTGGCTAATAAAACACAACGTCATCTACTGGGTGGTTATCCAACCTTTATAATCACCGCCGTCTTTGAGTTTATCGCAAAGAGACAGACAGGACTTTAATTTATAATACGTAGAGAAAGTGTGAAATATTATAATAATGTGCATGAAATGCTTGGTGCAACTAACGTATTTAAGTTAATAAGGATTAATACTGTATCCGTCTAAATAACGAGTGGGTGTAGAAAGCTATCCGTTAAAAATAGATATATGCCTTCGTGGACTTTTTTGTAAATCTATAAAAGAGGAATATCCCACCATGCATTGTTTTGTTATATCCCAAAAGATTAGGCAGCATTTTCGATTAAAGCTACCAGGCGGCTTGACTTTTTCCGACACTTCTAACACTTATCGTTATGTTTCAACCAATTTATACAAATACTTGACAAATTACATACCTAAACCTTCCTCACGAAACACTCTATCTACTGGTGAAAACCGCATGAAAATCCGTTTAGTAGTTTTCGAGTTTATCGCGAACAGACAGACAGACAGACAGACGACGCGGGGAACTTTAATTTATAATATGTAGAGAAGTTAAACCATAGAAGTCGCTGAAAAACTTATCCAAAGCATAGTCCCCCTCAGCACAGGATCTCCTAGTGAGGAGGACTTCAAATATATTTTCTATTTTATACATATATACATCTAACTAACATGTTTCATATAAAAATGTAAAAAATATTATATAGTTACTAAATAAAAAAAAAAATAAAAAAAATGTAGAGATAGAGATATACATAAATATCTACTCACAAGATTAAATACTCGAAACAACAACAGTTTAATTAAAATTTAATTTAATAATGTTATCATCAAGTTCCCCAAGTATTATAGTATTTATTTTTGTTACAGCTGTTTCGGCTAACAAGTTTATTTATAATTATATATATTATACTTATATCTGTTAGTAAATAACCACGTTCCACCTAAAAAAGGTCTTTGATTAAATTTGTTTGAACAATTAGAAATTAATAAACGAACGAGTGACCCCAATGTAACGCTAATGAATAAAGTAAGTAAAGTTATTTATTCTTTACTACTTACTATATTTACAAAATATAAACAATATAACGCTCTTAAATGAGTCATAATGAATTAAGAGTCATTAATGAGTCATTAATGTTCAGTTTTTTTCAGTTTCAGTGCCGGCAACCCGGGCGTTTATTTAGTTTCATGGTTATTTACATTGTTTTCTTTTCTTTTACCCGCCTCACTAGACAGAGTCTGTTCCGAGGCGAGTAAATCACATATTATGTTTGTTCCAAAAAAAATGTGTGTATTTAAACAAATATATATATGTATGTAAAAAGATAAAAAAGATAAATTATATGTTGGTATATTAAATATTTACATACATACTTTGTTTTTTAGATAAAAGTAAATTAAAATTTTGTGAAAGTTGAATATAGCGGTTACATAATAGAAGTAATAATTAATAATTAATCATAATAATTAATATTGCAAAATTGCAGTTTCTCGTATTTGTTTTATTTGAATATTATATAATTTCGTGAGAACTTGTATGAAATGTTATTTATTTAGAATATTTTGAATGTCTGTTCTTTCCTTTTCATTCAACCATATTACAAATCTTTTGAAAAGCCAATTCAAATTATTTGGGGTGACGTAAGTTTTTGTTTGTGTTAGGAAGGTATTGAAAATGTGTGGTGCTAGGTAAGATTCGTGTTTTTTGCAAAAGTTGATTTGATATGGGGAACTTGGAAGTGCTTATTAATTTTTGCTCTTGTGTTTTGCGAGTGAGGTATGTGGAGATGTGAAGTTTTGATACAGTTTTTGTAAATGATCTTCCTTACGAATAGTTTATTTACGTCTAGTAATTTGTTTTTGATCATTAGCTGTTCCGTCGGATGTTGGTAATGTTTATAAAACATAATTCTAATTATTGTTTTGTGATTTATTTTAAGAGAATTGAGGTAAGTATCTGCTTACATCATTATAAAACAATTAAGAAAACCTTAACATTTAGTGCGGGGAAAACAGATTCCGAACCCCACATAATATAGTGTCTACTGTCTCAGCAAATTTGTTGAATCGGTAATGAATCAATTTAGACACCTTCAAAAATTGACATTTAAAATCGTGTAAATAAGTCGTCTCAGAGTGGTTTAACCACAGTTTAAAAATGGCCTTATAAGCCGAAACATCTGTTACAAAAATAAACACTAAAATATTTACAGAACCAGATAATAACACTACTAAATTTAATATTTAATTAAATGAAGATAATATTAGCGAAAATCAATCGAAAATCTGAGACAGAAAAATCAGAAAAGATATTAGCTCCGCTGGGACAGCGGAGGTTGGAGGATTGGTCCCAGCGGAGCCAATATCTTTTCTGATTTTTCTGTCTCCAGATTTTCGATTGAGTTTCGCTAATATTGTCTTCATTTAATTAAATATTATAATTTGAGATTTTACTCATAAAGTTTAAAAAATTAAAATAACCACTTTATTTAATTCAAATTAAATTTAAAAATAATTTAACGAAATTCTACGACTTAAACACAATGAAAATTAATACTAATTTGTTTTTTGTTGTTTGAAATCCAAACAGAATTAAGCTGAAAATTTGAAGCGAAGAACGTCATGGCCACTAAAAATAGTCAAATATGCGAGAGAACGGATTACTTAGTTTTAATTAGAAAATAACCTATTAAAAATATGTTGCAAGAATTCCTGAAGAATGTTCGGGAAGTCGTTCCGGGAACATAACATAAACTCATTAGTACGTAGACAAAATATTATGATAGAAAAATCGGTTTTAATTCGTGATTTACTTGACGATTTTATTTGTAAGACTAAACTTATCTAGTCCGTCAGTCGAGTGACCCTCATCGGCCAAATTAAACATCTGATTGGAGACTTTTACAATGCAATCAATTGTTGGAGGACAAAAAGAGACACGGTGTTATGAAATGGTTCAAGCAAATGACATTGTCAAGTTATAACAGTTTTATAATCGGGGACGTCACGGGAAGTTTGGACTTAGAAATACTTTATCAATTCATTTGTGAATATAAATTTGTATTTATTTATTTATACCGGGTTTTTACAATTATGTGTAACAAAACTCAGTTAATACAAATATTGGTACAAAAAATTACATAAATCTAATCAGACAAATTATACATTTGTATAATATTCAAATGAAGATTAAAAATCAAAGCAAATAAAAGGTGAAAATTATAAAAAAATGCATAAAAGTTAACTTAAATGACAAATAATACAAAGAGAGGCAAGAGACACAAGTGGCACAAGATACACAAGATATACAAGAGACACAAGTGATAAAAGAAACCCAAGAGACACAAGAGACACAAGAGACACAAGAGACACAAGAGACACAACAGACACAAGAGACACAGAGACACAAGAGACACAAGAGATACAAGAGACACAAGAGACCCAAGAGACACAAGAGACACAAGAGACACAAGAGACACAAGAGACACAAGAGACGTTAGAGACACAAGAGACGTAAGAACGTAAGAGACACAAGAGACACAAGAGACACAAGAGACATAAGAGACATAAGAGACCCAAGAGACACAAGAGACACAAGACACATAAGAGACCCAAGAGACACAAGAGACACAAGAGACGTAAGAGACACAAGAGACGTAAGAGACACAAGAGACACAAGAGACATAAGAGACATAAGAGACCCAAGAGACACAAGAGACACAAGAGACACAATAGATACATGAGAAAAAACACAAGGGACACGAGAGACACAATTAAAGATACAAATGACACATAATATAATTAGCACAACTTTTTGGAATTGCAGAACATTTTTCTAAATCTATTTAGATTATCGACCAAAACATCCACTAGCCCTCGAGAGATACAAGAGAAAAAAATAACACAAGAGACATGAGAGACACAATTAAAGACACAAATGACACGTAATATAATTAACACACCTTTTTGCAATTGCAGAACATTTTTCTGAAGCTATATAGATTATCGACCAAAATATCCACTGCCCTCCCCACCGGCACGCTTGACTTATTGAATTATTGGCAAGTTAGTTTTGCAGGCTGGGAGACAGAACATTGGGAACACAAAAATGAAAGCTCTCCAAGATAGACTAGTTTTTAGACCATCCACGAATTAGCTGAATTTGAGAAGACCTGGCCCTGCTTTGGTCTTCCACAGCGATGCTGTTAGAGTTCCAGTTTGTCCACTCGTATAGTTCTAATGAATGTATGTTTGCAGATAAACCCAGTCCGCACGGAGTCCACGGCCTTCAAGCTGCACTGCGGAGCCACGGCCGCAATGCTGGTCACTTTCTCCGTGGCGGTCACCACCAGGCAATACGTCGGAAACCCCATCGACTGCATTCACACCAGGTATTCAATCAAGTGTTGGACTTAAGGTATCGGTAATATAGACACAGCAATCCCAACTGTTGTCTACGTCCAAACTCATTCGATGAGTCATATGAATTTTCAGTTTATATCTAATTAAATAAGATTTTGCCAGAAATTTTTTAATTCAACAAGGCACCTAGCACGGTGAAATCGGATCGACAGATGATTTTATATCGATGTCCCTAGAATGATTTCACCGTTGACAGCTGAACCGATATTGGCAGGGAATAAATTAAAAATCGATATACGCTAGCAGCACTGGTTGAATTCACATTCCGAAACGTCAAATGCCAAACAATTATGTACAAATATTAATAGATTGGTAATATTGAATTGAAATAATAACCTAAATATGCATTGGCAGTCCGCATTTACTTCTTGACACTAAACGGAAGTTAATTAGTTAATGAGGTCTTTATTCATATTTCAAGCATTTTCGTTTCTCAAAGATTGACCGTAATAAATGGTTCGCGTTATACGAATGGATTGCGTATTGACTTCTTTCAATTATAAGAGGTTCGTTAGTTCAATATGTTCATTTAATAAGTCATTAATTTTGCATAATGAACAACGCTATTATTTCCGATCACACATAAATTCCATTTGTGACAGGGCCTACAAACTCCTAGGATTCATTGTAAGAGTGACTAAACCATTCAGATCACCACATGTAATCAAGATATTATATTTTTCTTTTGTTCGCTCCATACTAGAATTTGGATCAGTGATTTGGAATCCCCAAAGTCAATATTGAAAGGTTAAAAAGAATCCAAAAAAATTTTTTGAAATACTTAGACTTTAAATCGTTCCGAATATCAGAACATGTAAAAGATTCCTTAGCATTCCATAAAATTACATCACTAGAAGAGAGAAGAAATATCCGACCAGAAATTTTTATACAAAATCATCAACAACGCTGTTGACAGCAACTATCTTCTGGAAAACATCCACTTCCACTGTCCAGTACGTAATACAAGAACAAACAAACTATTCCACATCCCACAATCAAAAACTAACTACTCACAACATACATTTCTGAAAAGGACGTGCACAAAATATAACAATATCCTTTCAGACGCTGATATTTTCCATTTGTCCTCAGTTCAATTCACAAAATATGTAACGGAGAAGATCAAAACAGATTGTTGATCGTGAATCCTGCTGTGTGCCTTATTTTATTGTTTTTCTCTTATTATGTTGGTTTCATCTGATTTTCGTATGAATTATTATGTTGGTTTCATCTGATTTTATTATGTTGGTTTCATCTGATTTTCTGTAATCTAGTTAGTTATTATGTATGTATAACTTCTTATATTAATGAGTTTTTTGTTTTTTCTTTAAATTCTATATTCTCAAATGTGGAAACTTCACTGGTTCATGCAAATTTGTCAAATGTAATTATTTAATAAAATATGTACAACTGTTTGTTTCCCAAATAAAGTAAAATAAAATAAAATAAAAAATAAACGCTAAGAAAAAGACGTCACCCTTCTAATGGCCTCTTGCATGAAGTAAATTTAAAAATAATAAGAATTAAAAACAATAAATCATTGCGGTCCTGTCTGATTTCAGTGTGGAATTTTATATCCATAATATCTAGATTTAGGCTAGATTTACACTGAAGTAAATTTACGGCTTAAGGTAAGTTTTTGACAAGTTACTCACAGGAGCGTTTTCATATTCATCCGACTTGTGATAATTAATGTTCACGGAAGCTGTTCGGAAGTTCAACCTGTGAAAATGCTTATGCGAACGTTTACATCTGTACATTTATTTGCGGTAAGATGGCTTCCTGTCAACAACGATCTGCTTCTGTCAAATTTACGCGTATTTGTTAATAAAGACGAAAAAGCCCAAATAAAGTGTTGAAATAGAATTTGACTTTAATTAAACAATTCTCCGCGCGCTTTTGTGCCGTCAAAGGCAGAAATTTATGGAGTTCTTTCATTTTATCCGAATGACAGCTACCTGATAGCAACCGCCTTCGAATTCTTAATGCTATGTTATAGACAGAAACAATTAGATTAGAAAGGATTGGACCGGTAATTAAATAGAAGGATGCTAATTTTCAGAAAACTTAAAAAAGTATAAATAAATACTAGATTCATAGGAAAAATTCCTACGAAAACAACTGTCTCTTATTTTTTGACATCTTGCAACGGTGCATTTTGGTACTATTTCTAGTGGCAAGTCTCTTAACTTATAAAACTGATTTTATATGCAACAGATGCAATAGACCTGTCAAAAAACTTGCGAAAGAATAACTTCTGTAACTAAAAAAAAAAAAACTTTCTTCCTAAAACAGTGCACAGGTATATAATTTTACATACATGTTGTTTTTATTTTATTTTTTCATAAATACGCTCATGGTAGCATCAATTAAACATATATCAAAATATCAATTGTGTTAGTACTCCCTCCCTAAACACGAGATATTCTCAATTAGAGAGGTATTATTACCACCATTAAAAAATATTTGCATTACATGTACATAATTAAAAAAATAATTGTACTTATACCTAACTTTGTAAAATTGTAAAAATGGAATAAATAAATAAATAAATATAAAAAAAAAAAAAAAAAACTTGCTACAAATTTAGAAACTTTTGGTATAGTTTTCATTGATAATTTGGCCATAAATCGCTTGCGTGATCGACTTACGAGAAAAAAAAAACTTACGACAGTAAAGGCAGCCTTAGAGCTTTAGCCGTCTTTTATGTAACTTTACCTATTGCTACCAGTGCTAAATTCAGACTTCTTATTCTACCACATCTTATTGATTGTTGATCTAAATCCTTTGTGCCTTTGCAGAGACATCCCCGAAGACGTGCTAAACACGTATTGCTGGATCCATTCGACGTTTACAGTAGAAGGACGCGGGCAAGAGGCCTATCCGGGGGTGCGAGGAGCCGGCAGCAGTGACCCTGGCGGCAGCAAGGAGGGCCGCAGACCAGCCAAGTACTACCAGTGGGTGGCCTTCATGCTCTTCTTTCAGGTAGGACTTTTATTATTCTTCAACACGCCTTTCCATCATCGAGGGATCTGATTTCTACATCATCCTTCCTTTACCAGTTTCATGCCTCACTAGATACCAGGGTCGTCTTGTACTCATAAAAATGTGCTCTACTGACCAGCAGGAATACGTATGTCAACTGTGAACTAAAGTGGCGCCATCTCAGCGCTGCAATTAAAACATAAAAAAGTAATTACTCATCACTAACTACCCTAATCTAGGACAGGTGACTAAAATAAAATATTTAGGTATTATCTTTGACAGTAATTTAAAGTGGAAAGAACTTATTATTATCACTACAGCAAACAATTTAATTCTTTAGATATATTCGCCATTTTATTAACTTGAATCATCTCAAAACAATTTATTATCCACAATGTCAATCTTTAATCGAGTACGGTATTATAGCCTGGGGAGGGGCTAACGCTGCCTCCATTGATCCGATGTTTAAAGCTCGGAAACTAATTATAAAGATTATATTAAAACTACCGATCACAAGCAGTTCGGATGAAATCTTCGCAAGAATCTATGTCTTGGACATGAGGCAATTTTATGCCAAAAACATTCTAGCATACCTCATCAAACATAGAACTACCTTTGAAAATGTTCAAACTTCCCGAGATACTAGAACCAAAGGACATAAAATCTCTTACTTTGTTATAAACAACTTTTGGTCAAAGAAATTTGAGATACTTTGCACGTATTTTTTCAATGGTGTACCATATTACTTGAATTACGTTTTTAAAAGGTTTTTATTCATTATCCACCTCAACCTCTTAATTGTACTAATTCTAGATTCTTACATTATTTTGTTGATTTATTTGATGGCGTAAAATAAATCTTAGAGAAGTCATAAATAGAGTCCCCAATTTTCAAAGAGATAATAAACTGAAAAACGTTTAAAAAGTATTATTGTTGAAAGTTTTGAAGTCGAATAATTATTACCAGTTGATAGACACGTCCCAAAGTCCCGACGCGACGTCAGATCGTCACTTCAGTTGGACAGGGTTCTAACTCTAACTAACCATCAGAGCAGGGGTAGGCAGAGAAGGCTTACCGCCAAACAACTCGGTCTTGGCACACACTCTTTGCCTCCTCACATTAATACATAGTCTTATACATACGCTCCTATTATTCTGACTTTTGACATGGCCTGACTCAAGTATCTGATTCACTTGATCGTGCCATGTCTTCCCCGGGCGTCCCCGACTTCTTCTACCATTCACATTCGCGTCAAATATTCTTATTACTCTACTATCTTCGTCCATTTGCTCTACATGCCCAAACCATCTAAGGCTCCCTTTCTTAGTCTTACTCATTATGCTTACATCAGCCATACATTCTTGGCGGATATCCACATTTCTCACACGATCATACATGGTTTTAGCACACATAAGCCTCAGGGAGGGATCTCATTTCAATACCATTCAGTTTACTTTCATCCATCCTCGGCCGGTTCCATGCCTCACTACCATACATCAGGGTGGGTTCTAGGACTCCATTGTGGACTGCTAGCTTTGCTTCTTTTGACAACTAAACCTTATTCCTGGATATAAGATGTCAAAGTTTGCAAAGACAATTTTTCATTACCAATACCAATTTCTGATTTTGAGATAATATCTACGAAAATACAAAACAAATGGTACCGAAAATTATTTTGAGTATAGAAATGATAAAAAAAAAAGATTTTGCATTCGAAGGTCATTTTTGACAAATGTCAGTTAGAACCTTGTCCAACTGAAGTGACGATATGTAAAGTAGATGGAAACTGTAAGGAAACGTGTTTATTTTTAAGACAGTGTGTCATTTGGCACCTTTGTACAAACTAAACGTTTTGACAGTGGTTTAAATAAGCGGTCTTGACATAAAATAACTTTTAAAACGCTAGAAAACTTTGTGTTTCAACGTGTTTATGGCGTCCCATTATAATTTCGTAAATCTGAATTTAATTGTGTAACGGGAATAAAAAAAATATATTAGGGTTAAATAGTTAGTTCCTATCTTGACCGTCTGCGCAGGTAATGAAATGCTGTTAAGGACAATAAATATAAAAACTAGTTAAATATGTCATTTTTTACGTTTTTTTTTAAAGTGAAAACTTTTTTAGCACCTTTTTCGTTATTTGTTTGTGGGGTGTTATGCCGTGTTGTGCTACCTCCTTCTTTAGCCAACGTTTCGAACAGCGTTGCAGTGTCCATCATCAGGGCAGATCCGGTAGATCTCAAATCTACCGTATCTGCCGGATCTGCCCTTATGATGGACACTGCAACGCTGTCCGAAACGTTGGCTAAAGAAGGAGGTAGCGTAACACGGCATAACACCCCAAAATCACTTATCACTTAAAGTTTTCACTTAAAAAAAACCGAAAAAATGACATATTTAACTATTTCTTATATTTATTGTAAAAACAAATAACGAAAATACTTTTGGCCGTGGAAATCTTAATACGTATTCTATAGCACCGTTGTGATTTAATATGCGATGAAACGAAAAATAGCGACACTAAAAAGAGACAAACATCTATAGGATTTAGCTTGCGAGTATAATCGGTCTTCTCTTTATGCGGTGCTTCGTAGCCTATCGGTCTCCTCTTTATGCGGTGCTTCGTAACATCCCCACTCTTGTCTACTTCGTCAAATTAGTTTTCTGATGATTTCACTTCTACCGTTAGTGAATTGAACAGTCTGAGTTTTTCTTTCTATTAGCTCCACGAAAGATTTTATCTCAATAAACGAACTGCAATCTTTAAAATGGTCTATTTTCAAGTCACAACGGTTCTAAAGGATTTTCAGTTCAAAAATATCAATCAATAAAGGTCACTTCCCAATATCAAATATATTTTTAATTAATATGATTATATAATTAAATGAAGACAATATTAGCAAAACTCAACCGAAAATGTGGAGACTGAAAAATCAGAAAAAGATTTTGGCACCTCTGGGACTCGAACCCATGACCTTTGGATTTCCGGGCCGCGACTCTACCAACTGCACCAAGGTGTCCCTGTCCGATTTGGTAATTTTTAACTGTATTGTACTTCGACTAAGAACTATCAATCTTCATTTTTTTAACCACTGGAGCGATCATGCGAAATGAATAAATTTGCTTCGATTGCTTGAGATTTCCCTGATGGTTTTTTAATTTTTCATCAACATCAAAAAAATCATACCTTCGAATTTTGACATGGAAACATAAAAACTTATTATAGTGCTTTAGGGCCAATGAAATAACCTGTACTTTACCGTATATTTCATATTTGTAGGATTTATGAAAAAAAAATAAAAAAAAATCATAAAGTTTATAATCGCGGGAATCCTGGGTGTTTTTTACTTGAAACTGCCGTGAGGGATACTTATTCGGGTCAACATAGAATATTTTCGGTTTCTGTATGTTGTCTGTGGTATACCTACTTGATAATTAAAGGTGCATATCTATGGAAAAAGGAATTAATTTTATCCGTAAACAACTGTTCCAAAATTCGGCGGGAAAAAAATATTTTAAAAATTTATTTTTAACATTGTTCTAAAATAGTTCACGAAGATTTACAACATCTATGGTCATAATAGATAAAGCATTTCAATAGCTTTGTGTTAAAATAAACGGCTGGCCCAGAAAATGTTTTAAATAATTACAATAAATGTTTTACGAATGGTAGGAAAATGTGGTCCATTTTTCGACCGAAATCAATCGCAGAAAAATAAAAGTGGTCCATTTTTCGACCGAAATCGCTCCAGTGGCGCATATTTTATTGGCTGTTATCTTTGTGTATGATTGCAAGATTCAAACCCGAACTAAAAGCTATCTAGATACATTTTTATCCATTTCTTTCGAGTCCCAGAGGTACCAATATTTTTTTTATTATTTTTCTGTCTCCAGATTTTCGATTAAGTTTCGTTAATATTGTCATCATTTAATTAAATATTACAATTTGAGATTTTACTCATGAAGCAAAAAATAAACATAAATATGATTGTTGTTTCTTCGCCGCAAAACTTTTCACCTGAAAAGTTTTAATATTCATAGAAAGGCTGGAAAAGCGAAAATTCCTCATTCGCAAGCAAATCATTTATTTAGAAAGAATTATTTATTCCATTAGTCCCAATAGAACTGGCGGAGGCATCTGGCGGTCAAATCACAAACTTTTTTATTTTATATTTTCAGCGAAGTGAAAACCGAAGAAGTTTACCTACATTTTAATAAGAAAGACTATTGGAAAATAACCCTTTACCCACTTATTTAAAGTTCTTCGAGCATTTTTTAACCCCTCGGGCTTCGGGCCTATTCAATTGGAAGGTCAAAATAATTCCGCTTTGCAATAAAATCCAATAAAATAAAATATTTCTGAACACATCTGAAAACTAAAAATTGTTTTTGAAAGGTGGTGAAAAACGTGTAAATTTTTAAATATATATTTTTTTTAATACAAACATTAAAAAAAATTAAAATAGTTGAACTTATGTTTTTTTCTACCTAAAATTATTTATAATGAAAAAAAAAAATAAAAACACACATTTTTAGGTTTCGCAACTTTTTTCAAATCGCGGTTGGAAACATTGCTTTCTTAAAGGTGTACATTTGAATTATTTTGCGGTCAGCTTTTAGATTTGATTTTGCTTAAAGCGTGGAGGTTTCTCTTTTTAACACCGTTTAGACCCGACTCTTATTTTTTGAAAGATAAGCATTCTCAGTTTACGAAATGCCTGACAATATTTGAACAGAATAATATTGTTTGTACAATGATGCATAACTTGACTAGCTGATTGAAACCACGACGCCAGAATAGGTATAGCTTTCTTCCAGTATTATATATTATTAGATCATATCGATATATTTATAATTCGGCAGATGGGTATGGGTACCGCCACCCCGGGAACAATTGGATATCCTGGATATTATTTTCACGGCTAAAAGAATTATTGTTGTTTATTTTTGGGGTGTTATACCGTGTTACGCTATCTCCTTCCTTACAATGAGTGGGCATCGTACGGGATGTGATCTGCCACTGTAACGCTGTCTCAAACGTTGGATAAAGAAGGAGGTAGAGCAACATGGCGTAACACCCCAAATATAAATAACTATAACCCCTCACAGAGACCACCCCAAGTGGTTTGATTATTTTGGTGACTTAGCACTGGGATGAAGTTTTTCTACGTCTTGAAGGGGGATGCGTTAGCCCACTTTCTGCGTGGCGGGCCGGATTAGGAGAGACAGTTTGAGGGATACTGTTTTAGCTCTCAAGCCAAACTCTCTTGACCCATCGCTTACACCGCAGTGCGAGGGATGGATTCATACCTTCGTTACTAAAACACATTTACCCCTAGATTCTTACCACTGAACTTTCTCTCCTTCATATTTTATTATAATAAAACACATATAAAACTTTTTTACACTTAATTTTATTGACCGTAACCGGATATAGCTTGTTAAGGCCATCTTCAGACTGGTCTTAACAGGCTGAAACCGGTTACGTTAAATAAAATTAAGTGGAAAAAAGTTTTATAATACGACATAATAATGAAATTCCACCATGAATTGTCAGTATCAAAAATAGAAATTTTTCTCTCCTTCCTTTCCCTAAAAAGATCCCCCACACAGCATCCACAAAAATGACATAAGCCTCGAGGGAAATTGTTTTCTTCTGGGCCTCCTGTGTGAAACTAGTGAAAAAAACTCGTATAACACAAGAAAGACGCTCTTAGAAAAACCCAATTCTGTTGCTAGGCAATATTCATTTTTCGATGTAAATATTTTCCTGGCATAACAAACACTACATTAAAAGCCACCCGCTACCAATTACCTCTAACAACGCATTAAAAAATCATTAAAATTAATTTTTAAGTACAAACAATAAATGGCGAATTTTCAGAATTTCCTCAAAACCGCAAAATAAAATGCGTTCGCAGGACAAAAAATCCACCAAACGTTAAACACGATATTTTCGGTGCCAAAAGATTTCATATGTTTAGCTAAAACGTCACACTAGAAGAATTTCAGGCGGTTTCCGTTTCTGAGAATATAATATTTGAGTCAAGAAATACAGCTGCATTGTCAGGAAAAGTGCATTTTGTGATGTGGCTGAATATTCTGGATATCCTGTGTTTATTTGTGTTTTAGGTTATTAATGGATATTTCGATCGTCCAGTTGATTAGTCACACATCTCCGAAACTTGATTTCAGTAAGGGTCACGACTGTATAGTTAGTTTATGTATAATAGTTTTTTTTACATTAATTCCACGCCCTGAAGAAAATAATTTCCTTCACGGCCTATGTCATCTGAGATGCTGTGTGGAGGGTCTGTTTGAGGAGAGGAAGGAATGAATTTTGGTCTTGTAGAGATCCATGTTGTAGAAAGGAGGTAACACAGAGGCCGGCAAATTATTCCACAGCCGAGCTGTTGAACACAAGAATAAGTCGAAGAAGCGACCCGTTCTCATGTGACAAATGTCAACCGTGTACATATGTTGGGCACGCGTTTGGCGTGTTTCCCAACTATGCTCCGTTCCTCGGAGCATCTTCGATTGTAATACCGGTAGAACAAGGATAGCATTTCCACCCGGTGGGAATGTGCTCTAAAGATTGCAATCCGTCTATTAAGATGTGAGAATCTATCAAACGGACCGCCCGTTTCTGCAATGAGTCGAGGGTATTTTTTCAGGTATTTTGGAGCTCCAGACCCGAGGTGGCTGCCAAATTCAACAGTGGGACGCACTTGTGATTTGTACAGGGTTAGCAGTTGTGTACTATTAAAGTATCTGCGAGCCCTGTACAGTACGCCCAGTTTGTGGGAGGCTTACTGGAGTGATAAAAGAGTGTTAAACCAAGATATAAAATCACGTCATTTTTTTTTAATAATATTTGGATATCATCTTCTTCCTCCGGACTGACTTTGAAATTGTCCTTTAAAATCACAAGTTATTATATTGGATTTTTATTTCATAAATTAGATCGTTATTTATTGTAGATCACAAGTTATTATATCGGATTTTTATTTCTTAAATTAGATCGTTATTTATTGTAGATCACAAGTTATTATATCGGATTTTTATTTCTTAAATTAGATCGTTATTTATTGTAGATCACAAGTTATTATATCGGATTTTTATTTCTTAAATTAGATCGTTATTTATTGTAGATCACAAGTTATTATATCGGATTTTTATTTCTTAAATTAGATCGTTATTTATTGTAGATCACAAGTTATTATATCGGATTTTTATTTCTTAAATTAGATCGTTATTTACTGTAGATCACAAGTTATTATATCGGATTTTTATTTCTTAAATTAGATCGTTATTTATTGTAGATCACAAGTTATTATATCGGATTTTTATTTCTTAAATTAGATCGTTATTTATTGTAGATCACAAGTTATTATATCGGATTTATATTTCTTAAATTAGATCGTTATTTATTGTAGATCACAAGTTATTATATCGGATTTTTATTTCTTAAATTAGATCTTTATTTATTGTAGATCACAAGTTATTATGTTGGATTTTTATTTCTTAAATTAGATCGTTATTTACTGTAGAGCACAAGTAATTATATTGGATTTTTCTTTATTAATATATATTTTTTATATTGGTTTGTTGTTGATTATATTGGATTGTAATTTATTATATTGAATATTTATTTATTATTTTGGATTCATCATCATCACCCTTGGCTCTACAACCCCTGGTAGGTCTTGGCCTCCTCAAGGGTCTTCCTCCACTTCTCGGTTTTGTGCCAGCTCTCTCCAGTTTACAATCTCCAAGATGGATATATCTTTGAGGACGTTGTCGCTCCATTATTTTGGATTATTATTTATTATATTAGATTACATTGGAATGTTAATTTGATAGCACCAAGAGGACAGTTAAATACCCCCTTAGTCTGTGAAAAAAAAACATTTAATTAATGCTAATAATTTTTGATGAGAAAATTAAAAATTTTATTTGCACGTATACTGGACAGGAAGTAGGTACAGTGTTACGTTACGGAATTGATTCCCGTGCGAGCTAATAGCGAATTGACCCCTTGCACAGGCCCTCCGCCCCCCTCTCCCCGCACCGCGCGGCGCCCGTAGCCAAGCGCCGAGCGGCTCCCCGCATTCATTCCTCGGCCGACCTTCGGCATAACAACTGTGTCCCCGTGATTGCGCTCCCCGTAAACTGAACTCGCGATGTTTTACTTTGATTGTGCATTGTGCTCAAGAAGCTCCCGCCTAACCAGTACCCGTCTGACGACTGCCTATCTCCTGTTTGTGAGTACCAATGAACCTTGCTTTCCCTCTGTGTGCTAAGAACTGACATTTAACTTCACTATATACGCGTAGAGAGAGAGTTGATAGAACGATAGCATTTTAGTTAGCCAAATAACCATGTGTTTAGTGCCGAGGCTGGCTTGTGTATAATCCTGTTCACCTTTAAATGAATAAACCCTTTTACGTGCATAACAACTGTGTTCTGATTGAGGAAGGAGACCTGGAGATTTTGAGGAAAGGAAGGGAAGTAGGAATTTACAAGCGAACCACAAACACTCGCCCTGGGTTTAAGAGGAACCTTGTTCGCGCCGGCTGTGTGAGCTAGCCGCCGGCTTGTTTATTGCATGTCCTTTCCAGGTTTTGGGTTTGGCGTTGGCCGCAAGTAGCGCCAATGCTAGCAACCTTTAGCACACTTATTCAGTCATTTTGCATAGTTTTCAACTTCACATACAAAGCGAAAACTAACAATAGAAGTCCCATTTCGTAAAAGTGATATCAGACGGGAGTAACGGGTAACGGGCGGCGCGTGGCAAGACGTGAGATTGGCTCAAACCACGTAAAAGTGATATCAGACGGGAGTAACGGGTAACGGGCGGCGCGTGGCAAGACGTGAGATTGGCTCAAACCACGTAAAAGTGATATCAGACGGGAGTAACGGGTAACGGGCGGCGCGTGGCAAGACGTGAGATTGGCTCAAACCACGTAAAAGTGATATCAGACGGGAGTAACGGGTAACGGGCGGCGCGTGGCAAGACGTGAGATTGGCTCAAACCACGTAAAAGTGATATCAGACGGGAGTAACGGGTAACGGGCGGCGCGTGGCAAGACGTGAGATTGGCTCAAACCACGTAAAAGTGATATCAGACGGGAGTAACGGGTAACGGGCGGCGCGTGGCAAGACGTGAGATTGGCTCAAACCACGTAAAAGTGATATCAGACGGGAGTAACGGGTAACGGGCGGCGCGTGGCAAGACGTGAGATTGGCTCAAACCACGTAAAAGTGATATCAGACGGGAGTAACGGGTAACGGGCGGCGCGTGGCAAGACGTGAGATTGGCTCAAACCACGTAAAAGTGATATCAGACGGGAGTAACGGGTAACGGGCGGCGCGTGGCAAGACGTGAGATTGGCTCAAACCACGTAAAAGTGATATCAGACGGGAGTAACGGGTAACGGGCGGCGCGTGGCAAGACGTGAGATTGGCTCAAACCACGTAAAAGTGATATCAGACGGGAGTAACGGGTAACGGGCGGCGCGTGGCAAGACGTGAGATTGGCTCAAACCACGTAAAAGTGATATCAGACGGGAGTAACGGGTAACGGGCGGCGCGTGGCAAGACGTGAGATTGGCTCAAACCACGTAAAAGTGATATCAGACGGGAGTAACGGGTAACGGGCGGCGCGTGGCAAGACGTGAGATTGGCTCAAACCACGAAAAGTGATATCAGACGGGAGTAACGGGTAACGGGCGGCGCGTGGCAAGACGTGAGATTGGCTCAAACCACGAAAAGTGATATCAGACGGGAGTAACGGGTAACGGGCGGCGCGTGGCAAGACGTGAGATTGGCTCAAACCACGAAAAGTGATATCAGACGGGAGTAACGGGTAACGGGCGGCGCGTGGCAAGACGTGAGATTGGCTCAAACCACGAAAAGTGATATCAGACGGGAGTAACGGGTAACGGGCGGCGCGTGGCAAGACGTGAGATTGGCTCAAACCACGAAAAGTGATATCAGACGGGAGTAACGGGTAACGGGCGGCGCGTGGCAAGACGTGAGATTGGCTCAAACCACGAAAAGTGATATCAGACGGGAGTAACGGGTAACGGGCGGCGCGTGGCAAGACGTGAGATTGGCTCAAACCACGAAAAAAACGCTTTAAAACCAAATAAATCACTAAACTTCTTCACAAATCGTCAAAGGATAGTATAAAGTTTTGAGGACGCATAATGTTAGTGTTTTCTGAATTAATTCAGTTTGTTCTCCTTGCTCTAGTACAGTAGTTCCCACCCTTTATTTGACCAGGGACCACTTTGATTGACTCCAATTACTAATATCTTCAGCCTGTATGTCGGACGAATATCTACAGCTCATATGTTGAACTAATATCTACGAACTTCAGAGTGTTGACTAATATCTACAGAGCTAAGGTCGGACGAATATCTATGACGGTCCCAGTGTTGACTAATATCTACAGAGCGCAGGTTGAACTAATATCTACAGAGCGTAGGTTGGACTAATCAGCTAAATGTGTCCAATAGTCCGATATTAGGGATTTTTATATACATACTTACATAAATTAATTTTTTTAAACTGCATACGCAATATTACGTTATTCCAATATGCTATACATAATTGCAAATTCAACCTCTGCCAGTACTGTAAATATTCGTCAACACTTTGATTCTCATAGATATTAGTTCGATTTTTTCAGTTTTTGGAATTCCTGTAGATATTAGTAGACGCCTCCTTTGATTTCATTATTGTTAAGGTTAAAATACAGAGGCGCGTGCCCTCCCCAGCTCCCCGGTCACCCGCGCGGCGACTTTGCTTATTAACCTGTAATTATTAATTTGTTATTTGGGAGGCGTGTATGGGTACCACCGCCCCGGGAACCATTTATTGAATAACCAACACCTCTGCTGTAGGGTCACCCCAAGTGGCAAAGCTACGTTTGGTGACTTAACAGGGGTGCCTGGGTTCTTGGGGTGAGGTTTGGCCGGGTCTTGGTGGCGGATGTCTGCCCACCATCTGCGTGGCAGGCAGGATCGGGGGTGATTGGTTGAAGGAGACTTTGTGACCTATCAAACAATGATATTTGGAAACTCGCCTTGCACTGACCCACTGACCTCCAGATTCCTACCCACCCTTCATAACTTATCCTTCCCAGAACTTTCTTTCCTTTAAAGACCTTCCATACAGCATCCCCAAAGAAAACACAGGCCCTGAGGGAAAATATTTTCCTCAGGGCCTTATGTGTGAAAATAACGTAAAAAAAACCGGCGCGCGTTCATTCAAAGTTTGAAATTTTTCGCTGAAATATTCTAGCTCTTGCGGACCACTATTGGTCCACGGACCACTGGTTGGGAAACCCTGCTCTACTATCATCTCTTTGGATCAAAAGGTATAGCAAATATCTGGTACCTACTAAAACCAAACCTAACCTAACAAAAAAAATAATTCAGCCTAGTGGAGATACATTTTGTCCTTGGGATATTATGTCGAGGGATATTTTGTCGGAGGATGAAAACGCGCGGTAGTTACCCTACGGAAGTGAGATTTTTGAAGTTTAGCACCGTTGTGATTTGAAACTCGATGAAACGGAAGCGAGCGACACTAAAAAGCGACAAACACAGATATCTATAGGATCTAGCCTGCGAGTGAATGAGACAGTATAATCGGTGTCCTCTTTGTGCTGTGCTTTGTAGAATAAAATGTAATATAATATTTGAAGTGAGAACTTCTTTAGCTCCGTTGTGATTTGAAACTCAATGAAACGGAAACGATACTAAAAAGAGATAAACACATAAGTACATCTATGGGATATGGCTTGCGAGAGAATGAGATAGCAATAAAATATGTATTTATTTCACGGATACTCGGTTCCGATATAAAACGATAAATCCACGATTTTGGTCTAGTGGTATAAAGCTTCTGACGAAATTGGCTTCTTATGACAAACGAATTCAATTATTTCGTATATTTCAGAAAATGAAAAAAAATGTTGAAAGCTTTTTGAAATAACAGTAAAATTTATTTCTCAGGGGCTTTTGACATGCAAAGCCCTTCTTATATGCTAAAATTATTGATAATTAAATGAATTTAAAATATGATCTTTATGAACTTTTACGAACACCTGATAGTTTAGGAGATATTTAACGTAATTCTTAGGCTTTGATTATTTTTTCGCACTTTTTTGAAAATTTCTAATTTTAAAGCATTTAATCCGGAGAATCGTTGTACCCATGTAGCTTTATTATATTCAAATTGTAGGAACTTTATTATTCTTACAAATAGGTGTCAATAATTTAAAAAATTCAAAGCAAGTGCCGAAATTTTACTGTTTTTGCCGGGTAACGCCCGGTGCGGGGATTTGTCAAAGTCGAAAACTCGGTTTTAACACCACTGTGGCAACCTAAATAATCAAAACATCTATCTATCTTCTATCTATCTATCTATCTATCTTCTATCTATCTATCTATCTTCTATCTTCTATATAAATAAAAATGAATCGCCGAAATGTATGTACGCGCATAACTTTCGAACGACTGCACCAGATTGGATAATTCTTTTTTTGTTGTGTTCGTTATGGTCAGGACAAGGTTTGTATAAAACTATTGGTGAGTTCTGGCATTACGAAATTTGTATAAAAAATTGCAATAGGTGGCACGCGAGCTGTTTGAAAACTGAATGTACCGGGACTGAATGAATGGAATGCGGGAGGGTGGAACTCGGGAGGAGGGTTCGCGGGACGGGGGAAACAGGCGAGGGGAGTGGGGAGAGGGAAGGCGGTGTGGGAATGCGAGAGGGGGAGTGGGACTCGGGAGAGGAATGGGAGGCGGAAGAACGGGACGAATGGGAAAGGACACGCAGGGAGAAACAATTTCTTTATTAAATGGCATGGCAACGCATGCCGGGGACCAGCTAGTATATTATAAAAGAACGTGCATATTTTTGTGCGCGCTGCTAAAACTCAGGCACGAGTCCCGGCAAGATCAAGAAAGTAATATGGTGTGGCAGTCCGGTACACCCTATCCTTGAAGATGGTTCCCATTTTCACCAGAAGGCCGTGCTTTTGAAGATGTAAGGGCTGGACGTTTCGCCTTCTAGAGATTTCTAGAACAGTCCAGAAAATTTGAGAGAATTCGAGAGCATTCCACAATATTCCAGAACATCCCGGGATATTCTGGAATGTTGTGGAATGTTCGGGAATAGGAAATCGGGAACATCATTGCGAAACATTCCAGAACACTCTCGAATGTTGTGGAATGTTCTGGAAAATTGTGGACCATTCGAAACCTTTTTGGTATAGGAGAATCCATGGTAGGGGAATACATTAGCTTGTGTCGCTCTCCATAGAGAGGAAAAAATGGCCTTATATTTAAACGCCTGGGATATCAAAATTTTCGTATGATCTGTAGCTATTCGAAAACGTAAAAATAAATGAAATTATTGTTCACTATTAGCCCGCTAAAATGGCCGGAAGTTTTGAAATAAAATAGATTTCGTGATTTGGAAAAAAAATAAAACAAAGGGTTCATATTTTATATTTTGTACCAAACTTATTTTTCATTCCATAACTGCAGTACAAAGAACCCCAAAAAAAATAATTTTTT
Organism: Limnephilus marmoratus; assembly: GCA_917880885.1. Classification (NCBI taxonomy): domain Eukaryota; kingdom Metazoa; phylum Arthropoda; class Insecta; order Trichoptera; family Limnephilidae; genus Limnephilus; species Limnephilus marmoratus. Next base: position 2,742,631 of record OU862930.1, read on the forward strand.
TAAACATAATGTGATGTGTTCGTTAAAAATATAAAAGGTGAAAATAACACTTTTTCTGGATTTTTAATTTTTAATTTTAATTTTGTTTTTAAACAGATATAAACAGAATTCTTGTTGGCTCACTTGTATTCATAAACTTGAACTTTGTTAGAAGAGTAAGTTTTAAGATTTTCACGGCCAAAAGCATTTTCGTTATTTGTTTTTGGGGTGTTATGCCGTGTTGCGCTACCTCCTTATTTAGCCAACGTTTCGAACATCGTTGCAGTGTCCATCATCAGGGCAGATCCGGTAGATCCGGCAGATCACACACATCTACCGGATCTACCGGATCTGCCCTGATGATGGACACTGCAACGATGTCCGAAACGTTGGCTAAAGAAGGAGGTAGCGCAACACGGCATAACACCCCAAAAACAAATAACGAAAATTGAACTTTGTTTTTCGATTTTGTCAGTTATACGCAATTTTTAATAATAAACAAACGTTAAAAGGTTAAATTACTGATTTTATTATTTTTTTAAATTAAAAAAAAACGGTTTTAGGTTTTTTTTATTAATTTTCAATGCATTTTAGCGGGCTAATAACCATTTAAAAAAATAAATTTAAATGCAGTTCTAATTTTCTTTGTAAGACGCAACTTTTGAAACCCCGGGCGGCGTATTTACAAAACCTATACCGATTCAATCGCGGTAACGACAATTTACATTTTAAGACAATTTACATTCGTATTCGTCAAACTAAGAAATATCCTACATAAATCTATGCTACTAAAGGTTTACTATGCATTAGCCCAATCAGTACTACAATACGGAATAATAGGCTGGGGAGGAGCGTATAAAACCAATTTAACCCCACTTGAAATAGTACATAGAAGACTCATCAAAATTATTCTAAAGAAACAATTAGACTATCCAACCCAAAAATTATTCGATGAATTCAAAGTATTACCACTAAATAAAATTTATCAAAAAAATGCATTACTTCAAACCACAAAGATAAACTAACAACAAAGTCATTTAGCACCAGACCGAGAACCTTAGGACAAATAATAATCCCTAAACTTAAAACAACAACAGCCCAACATCATTACACATACTCAGCCATAAAATTCTTTAACGAACTCCCTAAAGAAATACAATCCGAAAGAAATTATGAATTTTTTAAACAAAAACTTAAAAAACATTTTACTTTTAACTAGATTTAGGTATGTGTTACGATGTGCTAACTTGTATTTCCATTATGAACAAAAAATGCCAACGAATATTTTCTATATATATGAAAATTCACATTATGTTTCATTATGTACAAAAAAAGGCCAACTTATATTTTCATTATGTATAAAAATTTTCCATTATGTACAAAAAGCCAACTTATTATTCATTATGTATAAAAAAAAATTGATCTACATACATTCAATTTGTAACAACTGTTAAGTTTGTATAGTACTGTCAATATGATAGTGCTTCCTCTCTAAACACGAGAATTTCTCAATTAGGGAGGTATTGTTACCACCAGTATTATATATTATATATATTTTGGTTAATTGTATATTATATGTATTGGTTAATAAAAATATATATATATACCTCTATATTGGTTATTTTTTATCACATTGCAAAAACAAAAAAATGTTCTAAAATTTAGATAAAATAATCTTTCTGATGTGTATATTAGAAATTTATAATTTTATTTTAAAATATTTAAATTTTAATATAAATATTGTAAATACGCCTCTATATTGATAATTTTTTATCACTTTGCAAAAACAAAAATTGTTCTAAAATCTAGATAAAATAATCTTTCCAGTGTGTATATCAGAAATTAATAATTTTATTTCTAAATATGTAAATTTTGATATTGAAAACTTTAAGCGACTGAAACGCGGAAGGGATTGTATATACGCCCCCGGGCGTTTCTGAATTCAAAAGTTGAAATAATTGACACACCCTAGTATACACATAGAACAAGAACCGTCGTGGGTTCTATCGTCAGTTCGATCTCATATCAACTCCCTGAGTGAGGTCGGGTACCCCAATATAAAATCAAAATTACCCAAAGGAATTTTAATAATTTGACTGTACTATTCCTTCTGCAGGCTTTTTGCAGAGAAGCCTTTAAGTATACTGGCAAGTTATAGGCTGTATTCCATCCTCGCTACGTGTCCATCCCAGGGGGATGTTCCCTTAATCCTCACTGCCTACCCCCGCGGGGAAATGTAACGTTATTTGGTAACTAAGTTAGTTATATATGAAATGCAAATCAGTTGCATACGCCGGGAATCGAATCCGTGACACAATTATCAAAATGGGATACCCATCGCGACCGCACTAAAAGAAATATCATTTTTAGGGCGTATTGACCGCGCGGGGTGACATTAATATTAAATGCCATCAAGCAATGAAATTCAACCCCGCACGCCTCGGTCATGTTTTGTCGAAGCGTAAAAATATTTCTGTTTTACAACAAAATCTAAATAAATGGAATACTTCTGAACGTATCCGAAAACTAAAAAAACTGTTTTTCAAAGGTGATGATATACGCTTTCAAATTTTATAATTTGAAATAAAATTTTGCATGCGAACATAAAAAAAGTTTTAAAAATACCTCACCCCACGTTTTTTCTAACTGAAATTACAGATAAGGGGTCGTCCATTAATCACGTTCGAGAAAAATCACGAAATATCACCGGGGGGGGGGGGGATAATGAGATATCACGTGTATTTATTTTTCGTGATAATATTCTGGAAATTTTCATAATACTTTGTACTAAAAAAAAATACACGTGATTTTGGGGGGGGGGGGGGGGGGTTAGTCCAAAACCTCACCACTAGATATGTATTAAGCACCAAAATATCAAACATTTTTTTATATGTTGTAAGTAAATAAATAGGAAAAATGAGAGATTTTTTACAATCAAACTGATCAATCAGTTTTGTAAAATTTAAGTAAGAGAAATTATTGTACAATTAATAACTAAATAAACATATTAAAAAAAAAAAAACATATCACCACGGGGGAGGGGTTAAAAAGTTGCTAAAAAACACCACGTGATTAATGGACGACCCCTAAGGAAAATAAATTAAAAACATGTAAATGCATATTTTATTATACAAATGTATCATAAACTTTCGAGTCACTTTTTTACGTTTTCATATAAAAATAATTAATAAAAAATTCACAAATTTTAATTTCTTTTTTCACCGATGACCAGTCAGTGGTTGAGTGGGCATCGGGTTTGGGTCCCACCCAGGCGTTCCGTATTCGATTCCTCGGCTGGCTAAGTCCTCCATCACGACTCAAGCAACATTTTCGGCTTACTATGGTGGTAGTAGGAGATTTTCAAATAATGTCGTTTATTCGTAACCCGGGAATGTTTGTATTTTTTTTAAACAAAAAAAGACAATTCTGTAACTGATACTTTGGTTTCATAAAGGTGTACATTTTAGTTAGCTTGTGTTTAATTTTAATAAGACTAATATAAAATAATAAAGCGTGTTATTTTCTCCTTCTAAAACCATTTAGATAATATTTCTTAGTATGCGAGTAAGGGAGATACAACGATTTCTATGAGTTCTTTGGACAAAGCAAATTTATTTTGAGGCACATTTTAATTAAAAATTAAAACCTAACCTAACCTAACTCAGTTTTAAGTAAACCCTGAGGAATTGAGAATTGCTCACGAAACATGTCGGTTTTTGAAGTAAATATATACTTAAACCTTCCTCATAAATCACTCTATCTATTGGTGAAAACCGCATGAAAATCCGTTCTGTAGTTTTTGAGTTTAACGCGAACAGCCAGACAGACGCGGCGGAGGACTTTGTTTTATAATATGTAGAGGTGATAAACGTTAAACGATGATAAACCAATTACCAAATAACTTCTATGCTACTACTATATTGTTTGGAAGAATCTCTTAAATTCAATTATATTCGTGAGGATTCTTAGTTTCTGTTTATATTTTTATCTATGTATTGTGTTTTGTTATGTACTTTGTTGCAACGTTTTTTGTCATTATCTTTATATGTTCTTTATTGTTTAAATTTTTAAGTATTTACTTTGATACAAATATTTTGTAAAAATTTTATAAGAAAAGTCCACTAGGGCGTGTAATAAATAAACGTGGTTCTAAGAAATCTATTAATTTTGAATTTTAGATTACTATGCGACCTATATGAGTTGTTCCGAAAAGCGAACGAATTAGCTCGACGGGTTAAAAAGTTTCCTTAGCATTTCGGTCAGGAACTTCCGCAAGGCGTATTTATCATTTATATAGAGTCCCCGAAAAGGAGTATCACGAGAGGATGACATTTTAATTTGGTTTTTTACCAACACCGCACAGGGGTACATGGTGGGCACAGGGGGGTCACAGGGGGGCACAGGGGGGCACAGGGGGGGCGCACCCATTGGATCCGAATATGGAAATGGCGTAATGCGACATTCACAGGACACGATTTTACAAACAACATGCATTGTACATTTCTTTTATAAATATTATATCGAATCCCGTTCACGGAAAGAAATTATTTTTAACGAAACAAAACAAACAATCTGTTGAGTGTTGTGTTGTCATATGCTTAATATTTAACTCCATTTCTGAATAAGCATTTCAAATTTAATTAATTTTTCCAGCTTTACTGTAGACTCTTTTACCTTAAATTTAACGTCTGTGTCACACCTTTCGTCTGACTTTTCTATAAAACTTTTGTCTATGTTATTATTAAATCTATTTTACCTTTTGTAATTTATTTAATGTTGCGGCTTCGCTCGCATGGTATTAGGGGGATTCCCACTCCGCCTCCTCCCCCCCCCCCTCCCCCCTCCAACCCATTCCCTCACCACTCCGCCCTCATTAATTCCCGGTACATCATTTTCAAACTGCTCGCGTGCCACCTATTGCAATTTTTTATACAAATTTCATAATGCCAAAGCTCACCAGTAGTTTCATACAAAAAAAAATAATTATCCAATTCGGGATGCAAAGTTATGCGCCCACACACAATTCAGCGACTCATTTTTAGAGATAGATCGTTTCCATGACAACCCTTTGCTTTGCTTTTCTTCCGAGGTTTGCAATAACTCAATTTTGCTAAGGACAGAAAACGTGTGACTTATAATTTCATAACGCCAGATCTTACCAATACATACATACTATATTACTCGCAAATAATGTAGCTTTCTATTAGTGAAAGAATTTTCAAAGTCCATTCGGTAGTTTTTGCGTGAAAGAGTAATAAACATACATCGATACAAAATTTTGCCTTTATAATATTAATAGGTTAGGATGTTTCATACACCTCTCATGAAGGTTCCGATTGAACCGAAACCGGTTGGTTAAAAATGTATAATACTAGCGAGGTCCTGGCATGCGTTGCAATTCCACTTAATAAAGAGATTGTTTCTCCCTGAGTGTCCTTTCCAACACGTCCCGTTTCGTGTATATTCATCCTGGTACATTCAATTTTCAAACAGCTCGCGTGCCACTATTACAATTTTTTTAAACAAATTTATATTTTTCATATATTACAAACATTCATTTTTGTATATTATAAGAACAATCAATCTGGTTACGCCCATACACATACCTACACATACACACACCTACATAGCATGCATACATACTGTCACTGCTTGGAATTGGTATTAATATTGTTGAAAGTTCCTTTTCCTACCATCCCTATTTGCCTACCCGCCAATCTTACTCAGTCTGCAATAAACTCCCGCCGCAACATATAGCATTGTGCTTCCGCTATCGGTCAATCGCCATTAAAACAACTCCGCCGTGTATTATAAAATAAACGAACCTCACGCCTATTACTGTTTTGTTCCTGTTGGATGGGAAAGGAAGTATACAAGTGCATTGCCAGCCTACAAGTTCTTATCCTTTTCCGGTGAGTCCTCTCCTTTCTATGCAACATGTATTTTTATCATTTTTAAGCAGTGATAGTAACACTAAATCAAGGTCCTTCGCCAATCATTTTTTACACAAACATAACAATCCACTCTCACAACATAAATACCATTCACAATCAAATTTGATGCCTAACATAGGTACCTATTTAAAATACTTATCATTCTTGATAAGTTTCAAAGTATTCGATTTTTGTGAGTATCATAGGTGAGTACTTCATTAATATTCATTAATTTAAAGAGTTTATTCGAAAGTAGAATTTTGATTGAACAATGGTTTGCTAAATGTCATTCTCGAATTGTGACTTTTTTGACAGATTCGTAACATTCCTTGTTTTATATAAATAGTGTTATTCAAAGAAAGTTATTGTATTTTAATTATTATAATTTAATATACCCGCAAAGTGTTGTTATATGTGAAAATTTACTATTTTTTCCTTAACCCGTTTAATCACAGGAGACCATATTTGTCCCAACGCACATAGGTCTCATATAAAAACCAGTAACTCTCTTACTATCATAGTTAGAAATATGTTCTAATCGGTGTTAGAAAGGAAAAAGCTGGAGTATGCTAGTGGTGTGTGGACTCCGCACCAAGCTAAATATATTAATATGCTAGAACAAATGCAGAAAAAGTTCCTTAGGTATGTCTATATGCGGATGCATGGAACGTATCCGAGATTCATGCACAATATGGAATTACTTAAGGCAACAAATAGATTTAGCTTGGAAACTAGACGTTATGCAAATCTTGCAATTCTTAGTTTTAACATAATCCATAACTGTATTGACAGCCCTCTTGGAATGTTATGGCTTATACGTGCCTGAAAATTTCAGCCGTAGTCGTCGACACGACTTGTTCAAAATACCATACGGCAGAACAGATGTTCTAGCACAGCATAGCATGACAAGAGGAATGGTGCTGTTGAACGAAATATCGGAACTCTTCTTTAGATAGGCTTAAGATTTTTTTGTACAATAATCATCTTCCTAAGTGTTAAGACTGTCAAAATGAGAAAATCGTACAGTAATTGGATAATAATCTGTTGTACAATTAAAAAAAAAACGCTTTATATTCCAATCTAAAAAATAGCCACCAAAAAAGTAAAATGTACACAAAGTTTAAATCGTAAATTGAAAAAAAATTTGCAACTTCGGGAATTTTTTATAAATTATTTTTACATAGATAAAAGTGAGGTTACAATATGTGTTTGTTGTACATTTATCTAATAAAATATGTATGTTTTTTTTATTTTTTTATTATCAGTAACTTTAGTTAGAAAAAATATAAGGTGAGCCATTTTAAAAACTTTTTTATGTTTGTATGCAAAATTGAAAAAAAAAATTGGGAGGCGGGAATGGGCACCGCCGCCCCGGGAGCCTTTATTGGATAACCAACACCTCTGCCATAGGTCACCCCAAGTGGTTCGCTACGTTTGGTGATTTAGCAGGGGTGCCCGGTTCATGGGGTGAGGTTTGTCTAGGTCTTGGAGGCGGATGACCAAGGCATACTGAACCCCAGATTCCTACCCACCCCTTAAACCCTTTTCCTTCCCAGAACTCTCCTGTCCTTCCTTTCCTTAAAAAAACCCTCCACATAGCATCCTCAAAGATGACATAGGCCCTGAGGGAAATTATTTTCCTCAGGGCCTCCTGTGTGGAGCTCATGTAAAAAAAAAAAAGCGAAAATATTTTGACCATCTGAAAAAAATTCCAAATTTTTTAACTAAGGTTTGCTGTTTAAAACCAACGATATCATCGCCCTCTTTTTTGTCTACAATTTCTTGACATACCGCTGAGAATTTGATAAATTCCAACCAAAAATATGAATAATTATTGCCAATCATTTATATACTTTGTTTTTTTTTTATTTTATTTTGCACTGAACGCGCTATGGTCGCTAAACCCACGGCATAAAAACAGAAATTATAATTTTAATGGGTTTTTCGTCGTTGTGCTCATGACAAAAAAACGTTTGATATACTCTCAGCATTGCGGTTTTGGCAAAAATGTAATTGTACAAGTTCTGCGACAAAGTTCAGAGTTAATTTGCTGTTACCATTCGCGTGATATAAATACAAACAAAACACTTTAAAATGCGGTAAACTAATAAATTGCTGACACTTTTGGAAGCAAATAATTCTGAAAAAATGTTTGTTGGTGCATTTTTGTAAGTCTGATTTGTACAGCTTTTTATAACAGTAGGTGCTACTTTCATTAGTAGGTTTTGTGTCTTATCATGCATACAACAAGCTGGGGTACCCGGCTTCGTTCAGTTAGTTGATTTGATATGGAACTGACGTTCCAACCCACGTCGGATCTTGCTTTATATACCCTTGGTGGGGGTATATATAGGACATACTGAACCCTAGATTCCTACCCACCCCTTAAACCCTTTTCCTTCCCAGAACTCTCCTCTCCTTCCCTTCCTTAAAAAAACCCTCCACACAGCATCCCCAAAGATGACATAGGCCCTGAGGGAAATTATTTTCCTCAGGGCCTCCTGCGTGGAGCTCATGTGAAAAAAATATATAACCCTAATTTATTTATTTATTTACGCCCTTTTACGGGGCTTTTACATAAGTAAGAAATTTACAAATTACACTATGATTAAGTAATATATAAATACTATATATTTTTTTAACAAAGAAATATAATAGGCTTTTTGCAACGAAATATATAGTATTTATTGTACATAACTGAACTGCCTCAGTAACAGTATTTTGTATTTGTTTAAAGATAAATTGAAGATGTCCACTGACTTGGTATAATTATTTCCCTCCATTAGTATTCTGGGCAAAGAGGAATACTATGGTAGTTTTTTTTTTTTTACAGGGAATACCCCACAAGAATCTCAACTGCTCCCGTCTGGAGCCAGTGAGACTATGGCATCCCCAATTGGGGTATGTTGTGAGGCTGAAGGTAGTGGGGAGGGGAAGGAGGTGGGGAAGAGGAAGGTTGGGAAGTACCTGGCTATTCAGATCTGGTCACTAAACACGGCTAAAGCCATTTTCATTATTATAAAAATACCTAAATCTATGAAAAACAAATAATATTTTGATCGAATAGGTATAGACCTAGTTCTTTTAACCATTGTTCAAAATAAAATTTATGTTACAATAAGCATTATAATAATTAGTTAAGTATTTTAATATTAAGTATTATATTATTAAATAATTACTATATATGTATTAAGCACCAAGATATCAAACATTTTATATGTTGTAAGTAAATAAATTGGAAAAATGAGAGATTTCTTACAATCAAACTGATTGATCAGTTTTGTAAGATTTAAGTAAGAGAAATTATTGTACAATTAATAACTAAATAAACATATTAAAAAAAAAAAAAGCAACGTTTCAATTCTGAATGGTGGTCTTACTAATAGTATTCACACTAATAGTACTTACACTCTGCGATACTAATAGTATCTTCCACTCTGGAACATGCCGCAAATATAATATATATTATTTTAAATAAATTAATTGTGAAATAACACAAATTAATCAAATAAAATTTATTTGCGCATGCCGGGTTCGAACCCGCGACCTCCGGAATGTGAGTCAAGAGTCTTAGCCACTGGACTACGGATGAAGTAGTCCAGTGGCTAAGAATTAGTTCTAGAATTTCTGTACTGAAATAAATCCTGACTTCTGGTATTACGTAGTGAAATCCGGAAGCTTATCAATTCAAGCAATACCGGAATATCAACTAAATTGTTTAGAATTTTATACAGAAATACCAAATCAGTGAAAATTCTTCTGTCTGACAATTTGAGCATTTTCATATCATTTAAAATAGTGTTGTAGTTTAACATAATTGCTGGAATACCCATTTTAAAATTTAGAAAACGTTAGAATTTGTTTTGTATTCTTTCAACAGCTTGTACATGTATATTATAATAAGGGTTCCAAACGGGAGAATTGTACTCAAGTTGACTTCTAACATATGCAAAATATAACAGTTTAATACATTTTATATGGTTAAAATTTCTAGTTAGCCTAGTTATAAATCCCAACATTTTTAAGCCCTTGGTAGAGATTTCTGTTACGTAGTTAACAAATGAAAGATTTGGTTGAAAAGTTATGCCTAAGTCTTTAATTTATGTATACGTTCGTTTCTCCTGGACACAGTTAGCCCCAGATTCATACCCACCCTTCTTCCAGCGTAGTCCAGCGGTAAGGCTCTTGACTCGCATTCCGAAGGTCGCGGGATCGAATCCCGGCTTGGCAAATATATATATATTTATTTTTTTTACATTAGCTCTACACAGAGGGCCCCGAGGAAAATAATTTCACTCAGGGCCTATGCCATCTTTGGGGATGCTGTGTGGTGATTTTTTTTTCAAGGAAAGGAAGGAAGAGAGAGTTCGGGGAAGGAAAAGAGTTTAAGGGGTGGATAGGAATCTGGGGTTCAATGTGTTTTGGTCATCCGCCTCCAGGACCTAGACAAGCCTCACCCCATGAACCCGGAAACCCCTGCTAAATCACCAAACGTAGCGAACCACTTGGGGTGATCTATGGCAGAGGTGTTGGTAATCCAATAAAGGTTCCCGGGGCGATGGTACCCATTCACGCCTCCCAAATTGTGATTAATTTGTGTTATTTCACAATTTATTCATTTAAAATAATATGCAATATATTTGCGGCACGTTCCAGAGTGGAAGATACTCTCAGTATCGCCCTGGTGTAAGACCACCATTCAGAACATTGCTTGAAATGGCTTTAGCCGTGTTTAGTGACCAGATCTGAATAGCCAGTTAATTCCCCGCCATCCTCTTCCCTATCTCCTTCCCATCACCACTACCTTCAGCCTCACAGCATACTCCAATCAGGGATGCCATAGTCTTACTGGCCCCAGACGGGAGCAGTAAAAAATACCTATTTCCTTCATAGAACTTTCTCTTTTTCCTTTCCTTAAAAAAAACCCTAATGTAAAAAAAATGAGTCTGATATTATTTGTTGATAAAGTTTTCCACTCCAATCAGTTTGGTGCTGTATGCGAGTACAGTAATAGCCCACTTGCATGGATTTAATAACGAATTAGAAAAAATCGTGTGGATTTTTTTACTAAGATTACGAAAATGTTGGTAAATTTTTTTTGAAATGTACAGTTTTTTTGTTTTAAATAAATAAATCCATTATTTGGACTCGTGACGTCATTACATGAAAATGTCCCGTCTCCGAAAATGTTCCTATTAATTTTGTAAAATTCCACACTGATTTCTTTTTTTATATGGTAACACTTTGATTTCATACGAATTTTTGAATTTGACACTTAAAGTTCGTTTGACTTTTTGACAGATGTTATGAAGAGAACCCCGTACATTTTACGCTGTCGGTACGTGTTTTAGAGGTATAAAGGTAGTGGTGCTATAAAATTTAATTTTAACAAAATCAAATTTTATAATATTCTTATTGTCATTATAATTTACAAGTACAAGTATATTATATTGTATTTAGTAATACAGACGTTGTACATTATAATGATTTATGATCAATAAGATGGATCAAGGAAAAAAATATTTATGAGATGTAATATTTTTGGTATGCCTCGTTATTCTCCTGTGTTCTTTCGTGTGGAAAACGTTCTTTTTTTAAAATGATTTTCGACTTTGTAATTATCGTTTTTTCGCACCCATAAAATTTTATCCCGTATTTCCGGTTTATAAAAAATGGTCTGATTTATCGGATTGAAATTTTCATAAAAACGCCAGGGTTTCAAAAATACTATTTAAAAAAAAATAATACACCATGTCTTAGAATATTTGCCTAAACCAGAAAAAAGTTTTAAAAAATGTGATGCAAATGGCCTCTTTTAAATAGTATATGTTTTGCTGGAGTCGATGTTCTATTCATGAAATCGTAACTTATTTATGTTCAAAATTGTAAATGGTAGAATATACAGTCCTGATTTAATTAAACCCATTAAATTTCTTATACCCACGATAGCCACACGTTCTAAAATCCTGTTTAAATGCAACAATACCAGGTCTGAGTATAATACCAGGACTGAGTATAAAACTCTTTAGTAATTATTTGAACGAAAGGGAACAATTCGTGTCCTATGGTGAGTTTAACTCTAACACGTATCATACAAACTCTGGTGTGCCACAGGGATCCAATTTAGGACCCTTATTGTTTCTAATTTTTATTAACAATATTCGGGAAAAAATCAAATTTGTCCGCTTTTTACTTTTTGCAGATGACATTAAACTCTTTCTGAGAATAAAATCATTAGAAGACTGTCGAAAACTCCTGGAAGATATAAATTCAATTATTGATTGGAGTATCGATAATAAACTCGAATTCAACTTCCAAAAGTGTTCAATTTTGTGTTTTACGAGGTCACAAAAAACCATATACTTTAATTATAAAATGAAAGACACGTCTTTGAAACACGTGGTGACTTGCAAGGACTTAGGAATTGTGTATGACGCTCGCTTAACATTTCATGCTCACATTGAAAAGATTTGTAAATCAGCCACAAAGATGCTGTGTTTTGTCATACACAATTCTAAGGAATTGACCAACCTTACAGTTATAAGGCTGCTTTACTTTAGCTTGGTGCGTAGCATTCTCGAGAGTGGATCTCAGATATGGGGGCCAGAGGACATCGTCTATGTACTAATGGTCGAGAAAATACAAAAGAAATTTTTACGATACCTCTATATGAGAGAGTTAGGTTTTTACCTATGGCTGTTTCCAACAGCATTTATCTCGGGAATGCTGGGTATCTGCAGCCTTAGTTCCAGAAGAGATGTCGCATTACTGCTGATGGCTTACAAGCTTCTAAATGGTTTTATATCGGTACCAGATACTCTGGCTGAAATAGGATTCTATGTCCCGGATAATTTCACGCGAGGTCGCCAACACAGACTTTTGATTCTTCCCAGATGCAGAACTAACTTACCAATGGTGATGCCCCTGGGAAGACTCACTAGGTTAATTAACTGCCTCGCAGGAAATGTGGATATTTTCCACATTTCCTGCAACGATTTTAAGCGTGAAATAACACTTATGTTTTAACTAAATGTTTTACTTTAAATGTATTTATTATGTATCTGTTCTAACCGCTTTTGCAATGTATTGGTTTTATGCTGTTTTTGCAAATAAATAAATAAATATACAAAACACCCGTTTCTACTTAGGTGGTATGAAGTTACTAATAGATACGCAGATGAGGCAGATCTATTTAACTACACGGAAGGTACAAGAGGGCTATGCTATCAAATTTTTTCAACCAATATTATTTTATTTGTACTGTAACAGATATTTTTGATGTCAAATAAATAAATAAAAAAACAAAAACAAAAAATAAAAAAAAAATGGAAAAAATCTGGATAGGGACACCCTAATCACCTAGTAATATGAAATATACTTTACGACCTATTCTCATACCTACCAAATGTATATAAAAAAAAAAAATCATAAAAATCGGTCGAGCCGTTTCGGAGATTATTTCGATGAGATGCAACAACTTACGTAAAAGCCAAGTTTGGCATGTGACTGCTAGCGCCTCGACGTATAAAAATAGAACTATTCTGCGGCTTATCAAGCTGCTGATTTAGCAAGCTTTAATTTCGTACATAGCGAGGATACGAACTGACTGATATACCGGGCCTTAGTTACATAACTGTTAATGGGGGTGGTAAGTACCTACGTCAGTATTATCCGCATTTTTGTTTAACCCTAGAAAGATAATCTTTATTGTACCAACGTTAAAGATAATGATACGTCTTAAAGACGTATTGAAGTTTAAAAGTGTATATTTGACATTTTATCATACTTAAAATGACATACCGTTTAAAGGTGCTTTAAATAAAATCAAAAAAATATAAAAAATATATTGTAATTAGAAAAAAAAAATTCTCTCAAAATCAACCAACAATAAACCAAAAAATCATAAAAAATATATTGTAATTAAAATAATAACAAAATTCTAAAACCTCTCAGGGGCCATCCATAAATTACTTCACACCTTAAGGGGGGGAGTAGAGAAGTATGACAAGGGGTGTGGGGCATCAGATCTGTGACGTCTACGTAAAAATCTATTTTATAAAAACGCAAAACTTAAATGTAAACATATTTTATTTGACATTGAACATTAAAACATTTTTTTCAATAGAAATAAAAATAAAATAATTTTTGTTCTGATTATTTTTAGATGTAAAATTGAAAAATATGTGAGGTCACACTGGGGGGGAGGGGGTCTCATAAATGTGACGATGTGTGACAGGGACTGGGGGGGGGGGGGGGGGGTGGTGAAAAAATCATGAAATTCGTGTGACGTAATTTATAGATGGCCCCTTATAAATCAACTACAAAATATCAAGTATTTTTTTTAATGACAAATAATATTTAACTTGTCTAAATCGTATCTTTTAATACGATATGAAAGTTTAAATGCTAATCAGTCGTTATACTTTAAAAAAAAATTCGTTCGCTAAATCACATTCATACAAACGAGTCTGAAAGTTACGCAAAAGATAATCATACGTCTTTCGGACGTATTTTGTACGTACAGCGTATGTATTTCTCCGTAATTAGTGTACTTACTTGCTTGGCAACTGAGTTAACTGAGATAGACAGAGCGCTACGTTGCGAAACAAAAAAATACAGCAATTCTTCTGTATCGCTTACGTCTCTAAGACGTAGATTATGTTTCTAGGGTTAAGCATTACGACGTATTACTGTCTAAGACAGAAGAACTTCCGCGGTTACTTTGCAAAACCTGTCACTTACACAAAATAATATTGATAATATCTCAGAAAAAACGGTACGTCTCCTTACAATTTAACAGATTTTATTGGTGTCAGTACAAGTATATACGAATTACCCCTTTAGTCATTTAACAGGGTGTTTATGAGAGAGTTGCTCCGGGCTGTACTCTGTAGAATGAAGATTTCCATGATTTTTAGTTAAGTGAAACTTCTTTAGCGCCGTTAGTGACTTGAAATTCGAGTGAAACCGAAATACGTCATAATTCAGTTCTACACAAATAGTAGGTTATAATATAATGCGGTAAATTCGCACCTCCGCGCGTGCTTTCCATAGCGTAGTTGGCAAGGTGCCTGACAAGTCTCAGCGGACAGAGAGACGGACATCAAGCAAACTGGGGTTCGAATCCTACGAAATCCAAAAATTTATTTTTTTATTTTTTGAAATCACTATCCAATCTTCAGACCACTTAAAAAAACAAGCAAAAGAAAAGAAAGCGACATCTAGAGACTTTCTTTCACTTCTACCACGTATGAATTACACACTCTGATTTTTTTTAAATTAGCTCCATACAGGAGGTCCTGAGAAAAATATTTTCCCTCAGGGCCTATGTCAGCTTTGGGAATGCTGTGTGCAGGGTCTTTTTAAGGACAGGAAGTTCTGGGAAGAAAAAGGTAAGAGGGGTGGGTAGGAATCTATCAGTGTGTCAACTTCATCCCTGAACCCGGGCACCCAAGCTAAGTCACCAAACGTAGCGAACCACTTGGGGTGACCTAAGGCAGAGGTGTTGGTTATCCAATATATAGTTCCCGGGGCGGCGGTACCCATTCATGCCCCCAAAATTATTTATGATGATATCCAACCTCTGATAGGATATGATACAAGAAGTAGAAGAAGAAGAAGATTATAAACATAACAAGTCGTAGAAACGACCCGTTCTTAGTGACAATTGACAACCATGTACAAATACTGGGCACGCTTTTGGTGAGTTCACCGGTGTTGAAGAAACTTTCTCAGAACATCTTCCAGTGGATCTCAATTTAGGAGGCGGGTATGGGTACCGCCGCCCCGGAAACCGTTTATTGGATAATCAAAACCTCTGCCATAGGTCAGCCCAAGTGGTTCGCTGCGTTTGGTGACTTAGCGGGGGTGCCCGGGTTCATGAGGTGGAGTTTGCCTGGATCTGGCGGCGGATGACCCGGACACACTGAACCCTAGATTCTTGCCAAAGATATTCAAATACAGAAAGATATGCTATGGTGTCCGCGCAACTGTCGCCGGACTACGCGCTAATTAGCGTAGTTTTCATACAAAAAGAATTTGTTCATTTCGTTGATTTTTTGAAAATGTGCATTAATATTGGTTAACAATATATTTTGAATAAGGAAAGAATTCGTTCATTTAGTTTAACGTTCGTTTGGTTTATTCGTTAATTATTTGTTCTTTTAGTTTATTTGTTAATTGGTAAACAATTTCGGCGACACCCGGAAGCGCAGACCAACATAGTAAAAACAGCAGATAGCACATCTACTTATATTTCAATAGCTTTGATTCCTGCCCACCCCTCTTACCTTTTTCCTTCCCAGAACTTCCTCTCCTTCCTGTCCTTAAAAAGACCCTCCTCACAGCATTCCCAAAGATTTTCCTTCCCAGAACTTCCTCGCCTTCCTTTCCTAAAAAGATCCTCCATACAGCATCCCCAAAGATAACATAGGCCCTGAGGGGAATTATTTTCCTCAGGACCTCTTGTGTGAAGCTAATGTAAAATAAAAGTGAAATGCCGGTCAAACAAGGACAGCATTATTTCTACCTGACATGACGCCTGAGCTCTAAAGATTGCAATTCGCTTGAATAGCTAGGTATCTATTAAATTGAATTCGGTCCGATGAAACAATACGACCACAGGCTCTTTGAAGGCTGTGAATCTGCAATAAGTATTTTCGCCTTGAGAACTCAATTTTTATTTTGCATTTGTGGATGCTTACCCATTCCCGCGAAATCACAACTCAATTAAATTGAACCTTCCGCGTTCGAACCCTAAGTCAAACGGTACAACCTTCGCGCCAAGGAGGCTGTACTATTAAATAAACACCAGCATATCCATTATTTCCTACGCTAACGCCATCTGCAATCTGCAGTCTGCATTACCGAAAGTTCAACTTTAAACCTTCTTGTCCAGAAGCCAATAAACAATATAACTGTAATAATAAAATTTAATTTAAATTAATAAATTACTTCGTTTTTACCACTTTTTTTGTTTACAAAATCAACATGTTTCGTGAGTAATGCTCACTTCTTCAGGGTTTTTTGTTGATACTATTTATAAATAATAGACGTAGACAATGGTGTCAATTGAAAAAGAATGGACATAGACAATGGTATCAATGAAAATATGAGAGTGGGTAGAGGAGAGAGGAGCAATGGGGGACAATTTACAAAGGGAAAAGGTTTAATATTGGGTCATTTAAGAACAATTTTTGGTTATTAATAATATTCAAATTCGCATTAACACTCTTTTGGATTTCTAAAATTTCTAGTTTATCCAACTGAATGCCATTGACATTAATGCATTGTAATGTCAATGGCATTCAGTTGGATAAACTAGAAATTTTAGAATATTTAGAATATAAATTTAATTGTTCTTAAATGACCCAATATTAAACCTGTTCCCTTTGTAAATTGTCCCCCATTGCCCCTCTCTCCTCTACCCACTCTCATATTTTCATTGATACCATTGTCTATGTCCATTCTTTTTCAATTGACACCATTGTCTACGTCTATTATTTATAATTAGTATCAATAAAAAACCCTGAAGAAGTGAGCATTACTCACGAAACATGTTGGTTTTGTAAACAATAAAAGTGGTAAAAACGAAGTAATTGTGAAATGACTGATATATTTTAATTGTAGAATAAAAAATTTCCTACGTTAACGCCTTCTACAATCTGCGACAAAAGCTCAAAGCTCGAATCTGCCAGTTGAGTGTTGCCATGTTTCCAAATATGAAAAACCACGTTTCGGGGATAAAAAAATCGGTGACCGGCCAAGTTAGAATGAAACCACCTCAGAAAGGTCATTAAGAGCGATGACAAAAAAATTGTTTAAGTTAGGTTAGGATTACCGTCTTTTTAAAATCATTTTTTCGTAGCTTTTAATGACCTTTCTGATGTGGTTCTGAGTTGCTTTCATTCTGAGTTGGCATGGAACCAAAAAATCAGAGTGTGCAACTCACACGCGGTAGCAGTGATACCTTCATAAAACTAAAGTAGACAAGAGTGAGGAGTCTACAAAGCACCGCACAGAGAGGATACCAACAGGCTACCGCACAAAGAAGAGACCGATTATACTATCTCATTCTCTCAAAGGCTATATCCTGTAGATGTATGTAATTGTCTCTTTTTAGTGTTGCTATTTTTCGTTTCTTCGAGTTTCAAATCACAACGGTGCTAAAGAAGTTTTCGCTTAAAAAACATCGGTTCCATGATAACTCAGAATCAATTTTTTTTTGTTATTAGTTTTTGGGGTATTACGCCGTGTTACGCTACCTCCTTCTTTAGCCAACGTTTCGGACAGCGTTGCAGTGTCCATCATCAGGGCAGATGTGTGTGATGGACACTGCAACGCAGTCCGAAACGTTGGCTAAAGAAGGAGGTAGCGCAATACGGCATAATACCCCAAAAACTAATAACAAAATCATTTTTGGCCGTGAAAATCTAAAATCGTATCCCACTCGGAATCAATTTCAACACCCCCTTTGAAAAGTCATTAAAAGCTTTAATTTTTTTTTTGAAAAAATAGTCATAACCTAACCTAACGTAACTTATTTAACCAATTTTTGAAGTGAAAATTTCTTTAGCACCGTTGTGATTTGAAACTCGATGAAACGAAAAAGCGACACTAAAAAGAGACAAAAACATACATCTATAGGGTTTAGCCTGGTGTAATAATGTTTAAAAAAAAAACTTTACAAATAAAAATATATTTTTTATGAAGGAGTTTAATTTGTAGTACTTACTAGTGGCGATCCGCGAGAAAAGCTAGAGTGCTAAGATTATTTAAAAATACGAAGTTATTGATGTTGTTATAGGTGAAAACGAATATTATTTTTTTTTTCAACTTTTGGTAAGAACATATGCTAGAAAACTGAAAATCTTCATACAAAATGTTGAAATTTTGAAAAAAAAAAATCATTTTCAGCTAAACAACATCAATGACGACATATTTTTCAATCATAGCACTCTAGCTCACCGAAAACTCATGGACTTACTTACCTGTTTATTAGAATTAAAACAAATTTATTTTATAAATAACTTTTTTCAGGTCGGTAAGATAAGGTAGAAAAATTCCACTATAAAACGAATAATATTTTTCCTGCATAGTTGGGGTACCTAATTAATTTATTTCTAATAATGTATACAAACAAAATAGACGGTATAAGTGATGTTAGAACCTTGTAAAATAAAAGGAGCTTGACATTAGAATTTCTTCATACAAATATCTACGGAAATACGTCACATATGGATCTAAAAAATATTTCGGTTATAGAAATGAGCAAAAGCAATGGAAAGAAATTTGGCATCAAAGGTCATTTTTGAAAAATAATCGAGTGCAGTTCATACGCGGTAGAAGTGAAATCTTCTCTTACACAATTTCAACCAATAGGAGACTTGAAAAGTGAGCTCATAATCAAAGCGACCAATGCGGTAAGGTTTCATTCTATATTATTCTCTCGCAGGCTAAATGCTATAGATTTTTTTTTACCTTAGCTTTACAGGAGGCCCTGAGGAAAATAATTTCTCTAAAGGCCTGTCATATTTGGGGATGCTGTGTAGAGGGTCTTTTTAGGAAAGAAAGGAAAAGGGTATGAGGGGTGGGTAGGAATCAGTGTGTCTAGGAGGGACGGATGTATCAATCCATCCATCCTCCGCGGTGGAAGGCGATATACCGAGTGAGTACGGCTGGAGAAGTCAAAGTGATTCCCTCAAGCATTCTCTCTCGATTCGGCCTGCCATGCAGCATTCGTCGCCAAGATACGGACAAACCTCACCCCCGAGCACCTTTTCTAAGTCACCAAACGTAGCAAACCACCTGATGTATTTATCTCTTTAGAGTTTGCTATAGAAGTTTCATTTCAAAATGTCAGTACACCTGAGGAGATGTAAAAACCATGGAGGTAAAAATGACCCAAAAACCATGGAAATTGGTAAAAATTATGCGTATGGCAACACTGCCTCACATCCAAATCTCGCGCCCACAAACTTCCGTAAAGTTTACTGTATTCACAGCGTACAGTGCACAAACGTCCCGCATCTGTGAATCGAGTAAGTTAGCAGAAAAACTCGATTATTTAGCTTTAGCATTCAAGCAGGAGACGGTTAAATTTATCTTTAGTTCAGTGGTATAGTCGAGCGTCGAGTCGGCCAGGCCGGTTGCCGCAAATAGCCCATCGCCGGCTTTACCAACTTCACTGGTTAGTATGGAGTATAGACCACTTCAGACTTCAGTCCAGCAAGACGCGCGGAGCGAGCAACACCTCTCACTTCCCCGGGAAAAGTCCACACGTGACAGTCGCGAACCCTCACAGCACGCAACACGAGTGGAAACCTACCCCATTTCCCTTCAAACACGATAAAACCCTAAAACCGCGCGTTTAAACTCACCTTTAAAACATGTTCAAATATAACTCCACTTGTAAAACACGGTACAAACTCCCAATCCAATATGAAAGTTCAACAATTTGAATGCATCATGTTAAAGCAGTGGTGTTTTAATAATTTAATATGAAAATGCCAGCAATTATCAAGTTTTTATTGCGCCACATAAAACCGATCTAAATATTTGTGTTTGAACTTTTATAAACATAATTTTCCGTTGCTTTTTGTATTGTAAGACGCGTGTTAAATTTTATTTGTAATGGGTTTAATGTTCATCGGTGTTTACGTTATAAAACAAAGGTCTAACAACAGCGTATGCATATTTTAATAGAAGCGTGTTTAAAAGTGTTTGAAGCGATGAGTTTTATCTTTAGTAAATCGGTTTCAATTAACAAATTAGTTTAAAACATTTAATTTCAGTGGTTTTCAGTTGTGTCAAGAAGTTGCTGAAATATAAACAAGCCGGTATCTATGTCAAGGTAAACTATTCACTCTGCAGAAGAATTGTTTCCGTTTACTTTTGAAGTGGTTTTGAAAAATTTTAAGCTTTTCTTCGTTGTTGAAAATAAGATTTTCAAATACTTGGTGGAATGTGAGATGGTTGTAAGCTCAAAGAAAAATGTTTCAAGAAATATGTAGATGATAAAAGAGATAAAAGGTTAGAAAGAAAATGATTTGTAAGATGTTAAGACGAATGATAAAGACATTAAACAGACGTGAAAAATGCTTGAACTAAACCAATGATCGGAATTAGCTATTTTTTACATAATTTTGTTTTGAAGAGTTTTTTTTTCACACTAGTTGAAGTTCTTCTTTTTTGAAGGTCAAATGAGCAAAATTTCATCATCCTCTGCATAAAATTGTAGATTTGGATACAAATCAGATCCACATCCGCACTTGCCAGCCCGCTCGTCCACCATATACATACATTCTCCTTTACCATCTTCTTTACATAGTATAAAATGAAGTCGCTCAAAATGTATGTGCGCGTTAATCACCAATAGATAGAGTGATTGAAGAGGAATGTTTATATGTATAATACATGTTAATTATATTAGAGAAAAGCCGAGAAATTCAAAGAAAACATAATTTTGTGCGATTTAAAACAGCTGGCGGGCCGTAGATACTATAGTCACTTTTAAAATTCATTCTACGGACGAAATTGGAAAATAGATGTCCTAGAGTAAGTAGGTATTTGATTTTCCCTTTTCAAATATCCAGTGTTGCATTGCAAGCATTGTATAATTAGTGGCGAGTTAATTAGTTTATATGTATAATACATGCTTATTATAGTAGAGAAAAGCCGATAAATTCAAATATTCAATTCAGGCAGCGGGCAGCTGGCAAGCGGGTGGTGTGGATTTTATAAAGATTGGGTAATGGCGTTGTGTTTCGTTAGCCACAGCAACGTGTGGCCGTGTCTGCTAGTATATTATATATTTCAATCAATTTACACAAAACCTATACAAATTATATACTTAAACCTTCCTCGTGAATCTTTCTATCCATTAGTGAAAAACGAATGAAAATTCGTTCAGTAGTTTTTGAGTTTATCCAGACAGACAGACAGAAGGCGGAGGACTTTATTTTATGATATACTAGCAGACCCGGCCACACGTTGCTGTGGCTAACGAAACACAACTCCATTACCCAACCTTTATAAAATCCACACTACCCGCTTGCCAGCTGCCCGCCGCCCGCTGCCTGAATTGAATATTTGAATTTCTCGGCTTTTCTCAATTATAATAAGCATGTATTATACATAAAAACCTTCCCCTTGAATCACTCTATCTATTGGCGAAAACCGCATGAAAATCTGTTTCGTAGTTTAAAAGATCTATGCGCAGTTGCGCACGTACATTTTTTTATACTATGTAATGCAATTCGAGCGATCGCCACTGATGATACAATGCTTGCAATGCAACACTGGATAATTGAAAAGGGAAAATCAAATACCTACTTACTCTAGGACATCTATTTTTCAATTTCTTCCATAGAACGAATTTCAAAATTGACTATAGTACGGCTCGCCAGCCGTTTTAAATCGCACAAAAATATGAGTTCTTTGAATTTCTCGGCTTGTCTCTAATATAACTTACATGTTTTATACATATAAACATTCCTCTTCAATCACTCTATCTATTGGTGATTAACGCGCACATACATTTTGAGCGACTTCATTTTATACTATGTAATGATAATGATAGTAATGTACATTTGTTTATGATTTTTTCTGCTACTTTGATATTGCTAGTGAATGACGTGGATGTGCCGAAAGTGGTTGCAGATATAAAAAAAATAAGTAACTTAAGTACGTGTGAAGTAAAAATCTTCAAAACAAAATATTTAGAAATTTTCACATAGTTTTTTTAACAATTATTTCTGGCTTTCACCCTTCAAGGGTGTTCTAGGCCATCATTTTAAATTGAAGAGAAAGGAAAGGTGAATTCATATATTCATTTTATTTTAATGTACAAATTTCAGAATTTTATGGAAGATTGGAATGAAGTTCAGACTTAGAAGAGATGAGATGTTGAATGGAGGAGAGGCAATTTTAGATACATAAAGCTTGTTGGAAGAGAGGATATTTATTAAGACAGGAACAACAAAAAAATATATGATCTAAAGTTTCCACATCTGAACCACATAATGTATAATCTGGGGAGTCAAGGATGTGAATTTTAAAAAGGTGGGAAGGAACGGAACAATGTCCAATTCTCATTCGAATAAGTGAGGTTATTTCTTGTTTGTAAAAATGGGGGAATTATTGAAACCTCGGTTTGGATGGGATAGTCCTTTGTACTGAGGCAAAGCAGGCTCCCTTGGATTGACTAGCAAAGTTTCAATACTCTGCCCAAACATTGCGGAATCTATCTTTGATATATGAAGATATGGGATTATGGTTTACGAGGGTAACAATAGGATTGGACGCTCCTTGTTTTGCCAAGGGATCAGCAATATCGTTCCCCACTATGCTAACATGTCCAGGAGTCCAAAATCAGAGTGACAGTTTTTCCAGAGCTTTGAATGGAGGTTATCAGTACTCGAATAAGACATACAAAGTGATCATCAAGATGAAGAAGAGGATTGAATTTAAGTTTTTGAAGGGAACTAAGAGAGTCAGAGAGAACAAGGGAATGTTAAAAATTATTTATGAACATTCCCATTTGTTGCATGGTTAATGCCCAATGAATACAAAAAAAATCACGAAAAAATTCTGATCTGAGAGATATATTTCACCTTACAAGAAACCAGTATAACATTGCTTATTCCAATTATTTTATTATATGTATCTAGGTACAAATAGACATGTATAATTTCTGCAATTTTTTTTAACATTGAACATCCATTTATGAGACTTCTTTTCAAGTTTACCTATGTATTTTATTTTATTATATACATTTTGTTCATTGCATTATAGGTTCTTTATTGTGTTAGTTATAAAAACTCCATTAATGGAGGACTGAATGCCGTTGGCGCTAATAAAAAAAACTGTCAAAAGAAGCGAAGCTAGCAGTCCACCCTGATGTATGGCAGTGAGGCATGGAACTGGCAAAGGAAGGATGAAAGTTGACTGAATGCTGTTGAAATGAGATCCCTGAGGCGAATGTGTGGTAAAACCATGTATGATCGTGTGAGAAATGTGGATATCCGCAAATAATGTAAGGCTGTAAACATAATGAGTAAGATTAAGACAGGGACCCTCAGATAGTTTGGGCATGTAGAGCGAATGAAAGAAGAAAATAGTGTGAGAAGAATATATGACGCAAGAAGTCGGGACCCCCGTGGAAGACATGGTACGATCAAGTGAATCAGATACTTGAGTCGGGCCATGTCAAAAGTCAGAATAATAGAAGAGTATGTATGAGACGATGTATGAATGCGAGTGAGGCAAAGAGTGTGTGACAAGATCGAGTTGTTTGGCGGTCCGTCATCTCTGCCTACCCCTGCGGGGTAACGGCGTGATTGTTAGTTTGTTAGTTAGTTTTAGTTATGAAGTATTTAAAATAAATGTGATACTCAGCTTATAAAATAGACTGTAAATGCCCATTAGCGCGTGTAATAAAGAAATAAATAAAAAATAAAATTAGGTTTTCGAACGGAAAAGAATTAAAAAAACTTAAATAGTAAGTACTACACCTAATCGTATGGAAGCATAGAGATATACAATAGAGGCGACATGCCTTACAAATATTTTCGAGATTCGTGTTCATCTCAGGCTTGCGGAGGCATACGGGAGGGGTAGTTCGACACTTTCCGTTATCTACCGAACTGAAACATGTGGTCCGAAGGGCACGAATGCAATTGCAAAGCAGGGGTTTACAGACTTTTCAAGTAGAGGGCCGCATACAACGACATCAAAGTTCATCAATTATATTAATCAACCTATTTATTTTTTACTGTTGCAGTGCCTATTTTTGGTAAACTTTCGAAACCACTGGTTACGCTTAATACAAATATTTTTTAGAAATATCTTTATATTCACTTTAATTACTATAAAAGAAAAAAAATGCGATGGAAAATATTGCATTCAGTTTTCAATTACGAGTATGACATCGCGCCATTCGCGGTCGCGAGTTCTGGAACGAGTTGAACTGAGCTCTGAAGCCGGGTATTGAAACATTTAAGGGACTTACACTATTGTAAGTCCCTTAAATGTTTCAATACCCGGCTTCAGAGTCTATACTCCACACCGAGCGCGAGCCGCCATGTAAATATACCTGCAAAAATGTACAAGAATGCAGGTGTCCTTAGACTGAGGGCACAGCGTAGTAAGGACTCGAACGTTCAACAGTCTGAATAGTCCGTTCCATACATTGCACGAACGCCTTTTACACATACGCTTGGTATGTCACACGTCAACCGGACACGATGGTTTTTGGTCCACTAAATGCGTGAAATAGAGAATTGGAGGTACTACCTTTAAATCCGTCGAACCAATTTATTCGCTTATTGTCTCATCTATTTATATATATCAATGTATGGAAGGGGATTATCATTTTTGGCGATGCATCACTAAGCAATGCAAAATAATATATTAGATCAATTGGAAATATTTTAGATCCTTTCATTAAATACTGTGAGTAGAACACATATGCCTTTGAAATAATATAGTATTTTTTTTAATTGGTCTTTTTAAGCTCAGAAAAAATAAAGTATCAAATATAGTATTAAACTGCTTTAAAGTTCAAAATGTCCTATTAGGAATCCCTTTTCGGTTATGGTTTTATTGTGCAATGTGATAAATTAATTTTTTTACACAATGAACGTAAAACATTTAAATATTTATGCCCGAGCTTCGCAAATTAAAACGAAAAAAAGCTTTTCGGTCATGTGTTTTTGGTGAATAAATAAAAATTAGCTTTAATAATTGGAAAATACCACAAATGCCTTTTAATTAATTGTATTATGAGTATATTTTAGATTGGTCGTTTTAAGCTCAGAAAATATAATGTACCAGACCTATAAACACTGCTTCAAAGTTCAAAATATCCTACTTAGGATCTCAGGAATCCCTTTTCGGTTATAGTTTTATTGTTATAAATGATTTTTTTTACAAAATTATCGTAAATCATTTAAATATTTATGCCTGAGCTTTAAAAAATAAAATAGAATACGCTTTTTGGCGATGTATTTTTCGTGAATAAATCAAAATTAGCGGCTGTTGTTAAATGGGAATTTATACTTTATCTCCATTTACATAAGGAAAGTTATCGTTAATGGACTGATTCTGAATTTTATACGACGTGGTGCATCATATTAAATTCATTACATCTGCAATCAGCTTCCCTCCTTAGGTATGAAGGAAGAATTAGAAATACTCGTATGTTAAGAGCCATTAACCAACGGCCGAGAATATAAATTTCATCGAACGATGTTCTTGCGATCGTACCCTTGCAACGATAAAGATTAATTATTATTTTGTACCGGTGGCTGTAGTGGAGCTGGCGACACGGTATCGCTTCCAAGTAAATAAGCACACATTTCACCACTAAAAATTACACATCTACCTTATGCCCCTATGATGGACACTGCAACGCTGTCCGAAACGTTGGCTAAAGAAGGAGGTATCGCAACACGGCGTAACACCTCAAAAACAAACAACGATGATTAATTATTCTCCAAACCAGCATTTTAACAAAATAACTCAATGTCGATATTATTTCGTTCAAAATTTGCTTAGATAGATACTTACATTAAAAAATGGTCAAACTCGTGATGGTAAAATTATTTAAAATGTGTACTTTTTGTAATTAATTTTTGATCATAAGTATTTATAATTTTTCAATTATGTCAGAAGCAAAATTAGAATGTTATGTTTTTAAAATATATTAGTTTGTAAGACAGTAAATAAATAGACAAACTGAAGTACTTTCATCACAAAACAAGGGCGCGGAAAAAATATAATATATAAAAAGTAGCTTTCCCAAATAATTAATTGATTTATTTAACTACATGATTATATGATTTGAAATGTGTGTTGTATAATACAAAATTTTGTTTGAAAATTTAACAAATCTGCCAACGACCTGCGGTAAAACCTTATTGCACTAAATATAAACATATTTTTCTCGAAATTCAAAACATACTCGTAGCTCTATTAGATAAAAGAACAGTCTTTTGAAATTAATTTATAATTTTTTTGTGGAAAAGAGACGATGCGTCTAAAATTTGATAAATGACATATTTCCGGTTTTGTCTGGTTATTCACACTTAATTTATAATACTTGGAAGACACTTTTATTGTTCCAGTGTGTGTTGCCTTATGAATAATGTTTTTTTGATCAAATAAACAAAAATATTTGTTGAAGAAGAAGATAACAATAATAATCTAAACGAAAATATGAAAGAAATTGTACCTACCATAAGATCAAGGTTCCCTAGTATGTATTATTGTGACAATTATACGTCTGTTGCTGGATATAATCCTGTTATAAATAGAATACTCACCATTGGTAATTTTTATGCATTTGTTGCTGATATTTTTCATATTTCCTTATTGAAATAGAAGGCTCTACTTATCAAGCATTTCAGCCTTACGTATTGTAACGAGGTTACTTCATAACAAGTTATTCTATTTATTTCATTGTATCCTTTTGAAGTTTTCATTAGTTGTTAGAAATTTTTTCTCTTTTTCTCTTATTATGAGAAATTAAAAAAAACAATCTTTCTTCACTGTACTATGACTGTTTAAATATAATAAATAACACATGTTTGTAAATGGCACTTTGTGCCGTAAATTTTAAATAAATAAATAAATAAATAAATAAGAGAACAAGACACAGAAAGACAGTCGTGTCCCAGGTCCCAGTTGCGTTCACTGTCTTTTTTCTGTTTTTCTGTGTCTTGTTCTATTTCATATTTTAGTTTAGATTATTATTGTTATCATCTTCTTCAATGATATATTACATTGATGGGAATAACCTTCAAAAGTTATAAAAAATAATTATTCTTATAAAAAAATTAATATTCATTTTGAAATTTAGACTTTTATGAAAAGTCACATGAATAAATTCGGATACATTTATCCAAGACGCTATCCAGGATACAAACCAATTCTTAGAATGATTGTTTCCAATAAAAAGGGTAGTTGCCTATAACATGGAAAATTAATTAGTTGAAGATTAATAAAATTATTATTAATTAGTTGTTAATTCTAAAATTTGAAATATGAGATAGACTATTATGACGGTTTGACAGAAGGTGGCAATAGCGAAATTGGTTAACGCGCACGTCCCGGTTAGACGAGAGGTCTGGGTTCGTGTCCTAGTTGCGACTTGCGACCATTGCCTTTTTCTGTTTTTCTGTGTCTTGTCTCTTTCATATTTTCGTTTAGATTATTACTGTTATCTTCTTCTTCAATGGTACAAACCTGAAAAAGTTATAAAAAAGAGTTTTCTTATATAAAAAAAAACTAGCTCACCCGGCCACGCGTTGCTGTGGCTAATAAAACACTTTGTAAAATCCAACCTTTGTAACCACCGCCGTCTTTGAGTTTATCGCGAAGAGACAGACAGATGCTGTGGAGGACTTTAATTTATAATATATACGTAGAGATGGTGTGAAAGATTATAATAATGTGAATGAAATGCTTGGGGTAACTAACGTATTTAAGTTAATAAGGATTAATACTGTATCCGTCTAAATAACTTTCCAATTACCGCAATATACGTGACCATTTTTTTAGAAGATAGAATCGGTATAGTAAGCTATCCGTAAAAGATTGATGTATGCCATCTATAAAAGAAGAATATCCCACCATGCATTGTTTTGTTATATCTCAAAGGGATTAGGCAGTGTTTTTGATGAAAGCTCCCAGCTTCTATCAATTATCGTTATGTTTCAACCAATTTACACAAATCCTTGACAAATTACACACCTAAACCTTCCTCACGAAACACTCTATCTATTGGTGAAAATCGCATGAAAATCCGTTCTGTAGTTGTCGAGTTTATCGCGAACAGACAGACAGACGGCGTGGGGGACTTTAATTTATAATATGTAGAGATAGAGAAGAGATGTAGAGATATTTGTTTTTGAATTTTGTTTTGTTTCGGAGCAAATATTTCTAACAGAAATAACAAGAAATACTAAGTAAATAAATAAATTTCCTCGATGCATTCGAATGAATATATGTTTTATAATTTTATTATTTGGCGGTATATCCACTCTGCACATCCCTTCAGGGACACTCACTTATATTTTGTGGACATCAACTGTTTTAAGGAACCACACAGAATGCCTAATTCCATTTGAATTATGTTATTTGAGTAACACATGAACTAAAACCGTTACAAAATACATACACCTTTACAAAATACATAAAATAATTTCTTTAAAATACATTCATTTGTATACATTTTGTCAAGTCAGCATAAACACACGTATGAAATCTGAAAGAAAAAAAGTCACAATTTAATTAATTTATTAGGTATATTATTAATTTATGCCTGTATTGACGGGTTTTAACGTATTTTTTTAACATTAGTTCCATACAAGAAGCCCCGATGAAAAAAGTGCCTATGTCATTTTTGGGGATGCCGTGTGTAGGATATTTTTACGGAAAGAAAGGAGAAGAAGTTCTGGAAAGAGAAAAGGTATGAGGGGTGGGTAGGAATCTAGGAGTCAACGTGTTCAGGAGTGACAGACGTGTGAATCCATCCCTCCCACTGCGATGAAAGGCAATGCTCATACGGTTTGAGAAGTTACAGGGGCTTTCTCAGCCATTCTCTCCGGATCCTGCCATGCAGCTGGTGGGCGGACGCACCCGCCGCAAAGAATCGAACAAACCTTACCAGCTGCTAAGTCACCAAATGTTGCGAATCAAATTTGGGAGACCTATGGCAGAGGTGTTGGTTATCCAATAAATGCTTCTCGGCGGTACTCACATCCGCCCCCCAAATTGACGATATCCATCAGCCGAAAGAAGACGTTTGCGTCAATAGCGTCGCAGGCGTACATAACGTCAGGCGTCACCCGCGAATCCCTGAAATGGAGGCGTCGCGGCGCTCGATTCACGCCGCGACGCTTGACGGGACCAAAGAGACGCTTGTTTATGCTCAATGATCAAATAATAACAGAAGAGACTCCATTCCTCTACTGTATATCCCACCAAGTGCTAATACCCGGCTTCACTCGGGTTTCAGCATTAACTTTTCCAAATTTCTGTTAAAAAATAATTACATTAATGACCAATAAAATAACGACATTCAAATTTCAATCGTCAAAATATTTCTGCTTTGCAATAAAATCCAAAAAAATGGAAAATTTATTAACCTATCCGAAAACTAAAAAAGTAATAAAATACGTTTTTAAATATTATTAGTCTAAATAACACAATTTTAACGATAAAACGGTAACCAAAAAAACATGAAATAAACATATATTTATGTTTCACACATCTACCGGATCTGCCGGACCTGCCCTGATATGAACACTGCAACGATGTCCGAAACTTTGGCTAAAGAAGGAGGTAGCGCAACATGGCATAACACCCCAAAAACAAATAACGATAATGTATTTATGTATTTACATAGGCGAATGCATTACAAACGTTGCCGTTGAATCACTTTTTAGTTGTTTCATGTAAAAATGCTTAATAAAAAATTTCCAATGTTTCAATCATTTTTTTTCAAATGCGTCAGAAACTTTAGTGTCATAAAATTATACATTTTAAGAATATAGTGGTTAGTTTTTGGCTAATTTGTTCGCTATTCGGAACAACTCATATAGGTCTCATATAAATCATTGTGTCTCCCTTACTATTATGGTTAGAAATATGATCTAAACGGTTTTAAAAGGAAAAAGCACCACGCTTTATATTAATACTAGGTCACCCCAAGTGGTTCGCTACGTTTGGTGAATTAGCAGTGGTGATCGGGTTCATGGGATGAGGTTTGTCCAAGTCTTGGCGGCGGATG
The DNA here is from genome assembly GCA_917880885.1 of Limnephilus marmoratus. Taxonomy (NCBI): domain Eukaryota; kingdom Metazoa; phylum Arthropoda; class Insecta; order Trichoptera; family Limnephilidae; genus Limnephilus; species Limnephilus marmoratus. The sequence goes on from OU862930.1 coordinate 2,773,336, forward strand.
CGTCTGCCGACCTACTGTGTGGCGGGCCGGATCAAGAAATACTGATTGAAGGGGGCCTTTTGACCTTTCTAGCCGGACTCTCTCGACCCATCGCCTTGCACTGCAGTTGGAGGGAAGGATTCATACGTCCGTCACTACTGGACACACTGAGCCAGATTCCTACCCACCCCTCAAACCCTTTTCCTTCCAAACTTTAACTTCTAGAACTTCCTATCATTCCCTTCACACAGCATCCCCTAAGATGACGTAGGCCCTGTGGAAAATTATTTTCCACAGGGTCTTCTGCGTGAAGCTGACGTAAAAAAAAATCAAATTTCAAAAACAGTTTTTTATTTACAGATGCGTTGAGAAATATTCCATTTATTTGGGTTTTATTGCAGAGCGGAAATATTTTGACCTTCTGGCAAAATAGGCACGAGGCCTGAGGGGTTAAGTCGATGGCGCAGGAATTATAAGCCGCGTCTCTTATTCTGGTAACTGAAACAATAAAATGCAAATATATTCGCTTCGAATTTTGAAGTCATTGACTACAATGGGATGTTTATGATAAACTTGAGATACAAATGTGTTGTTTTCACGTCTTCTAATGACCAGGACATCAGCGTACCTGCCACACATTACTCTTAGTGACCCGACGCCGGAATATTTATTATTACATTTATGTTTGTAATATACAAATTGCTAGTAAAAATTTATTCAGTTGTTCGTTTTGACTGTTGTAGATTGCACAGGCAATTTTTTAGAAAATTTAATGCAATAAATCATGGGTCGGCAACCTTTTGTTGTAAAAGGACCAAATATTTTATGTCGGGATTAGTGCGGGCCGCACTTGGGTTACATGTCATTACAGTTTACCTGATATTTGGTAACTTAGCAGGGGTGCCCGGATTTATGGTGCGAGTTATATCCAGATATTGGCGACGGATGCGTCTGCCTACATGCTGGATCGGGAGAGACTGGTTGAGGGAGGCCTTTTGTCCTTTCCAGCCGGACTCTCTTGACTTATCGCCTTGCATTGCAGTTGTAAGGACTCCAGATACTAATATCTACAGCCTGTATATCGGACGAATATCTACAGCTCATTTGTTGAACTAATATCTACGAACTTAAGAGTGTTGACTAATATCTACAGAACTAAGGTCGGACGAATATCTATGACGGTCCCAGTGTTGACTAATATCTACAGAGCGTAGGTTGGACTAATCAGCTAAATGTTTCTAATAGTCCGATATTAGGGATTTTTACATACATACTTCCATAAATTAAGTTTTTTAAACTGCATACGCAGTATTACGTTATTCCAATATGCTATACATAATTGCAAATCCAACCTCTGCCAGCGCTGTAGATATTCGTCAACACTTTGGTTCTCATAGATATTAATCAACAGTTTGAGCTGTAGATATTCGTCAACACTTTGGTTCTCATAGATATTAGTCAACAGTTTGAGCTGTAGATATTCGTCAACACTTTGGTTCTCATAGATATTAGTCAACAGTTTGAGCTGTAGATAATCGTCAACACTTTGGTTCTCATAGATATTAGTCAACAGTTTGAGCTGTAGATATTCGTCAACACTTTGGTTCTCATAGATATTAGTCAATAGTTTGAGCTGTAGATATTCGTGAACACTTTGGTTCTCATAGATATTAGTCAATAGTTTGAGCTGTAGATAATCGTCAACACTTTGGTTCTCATAGATATTAGTCAACAGTTTGAGCTGTAGATATTCGTCAACACTTTGGTTCTCATAGATATTAGTCAACAGTTTGAGCTGTAGATATTCGTCAACACTTTGGTTCTCATAGATATTAGTCAACAGTTTGAGCTGTAGATATTCGTGAACACTTTGGTTCTCATAGATATTAGTCAATAGTTTGAGCTGTAGATATTCGTCAACACTTTGGTTCTCATAGATATTAGTCAACAGTTTGAGCTGTAGATATTCGTCAACACTTTGGTTCTCATAGATATTAGTCAACAGTTTGAGCTGTAGATATTCGTCAACACTTTGGTTCTCATAGATATTAGTCAACAGTTTGAGCTGTAGATATTCGTCAACACTTTGGTTCTCATAGATATTAGTCAATAGTTTGAGCTCTAGATATTCGTCAACACTTTGGTTCTCATAGATATAAGTCAACAGTTTGAGCTGTAGATATTCGTCAACACTTTGGTTCTCATAGATATTAGTCAACAGTTTGAGCTGTAGATATTCGTCTCATAAATATTAGTCAGCAGTTTGAGCTGTAGATATTCGTCAACACTTTGGTTCTCATAGATGTTAGTCAACAGTTTGAGCTGTAGATATTAGTCAACACTTTGGTTCTCATAGATATTAGTCAGCAGTTTGAGCTGTAGATATTCGTCAACACTTTGGTTCTCATAAATATTAGTCAGCAGTTTGAGCTGTAGATATTCGTCAACACTTTGGTTCTCATAGATATTAGTCAACAGTTTGAGCTGTAGATATTCGTCTCATAAATATTAGTCAGCAGTTTGAGCTGTAGATATTCGTCAACACTTTGGTTCTCATAGATATTAGTCAACAGTTTGAGCTGTAGATATTCGTCAACACAGATATTAGTTTGATTTTTTCAGTTTTTGGAATTCCTGTAGATATTAGTAGACGCCTCCGTTGTAAGGATTGGTTCATACGTCCATCACTCCTGAATACACAGACACCCAGATTACTACCCAATCTCATACATTTTTCCTTCCCAGAACTTCCTGTCCTTTCCTTTCTTAAAAAGACCCTCCACACAATTTGGGAGGCGGGAATGGGTACCGCCGTCACGGGAACCTTTATTGGGTAACCAACACCTCTGCCATAGGTCACCCCAAGTGGTTCGCTACGTTTGGTGATTTAGCAGGGGTGCCCGTGTTCATGGGGTGAGGTTTGTCTAGGTCTTGGAGGCGGATGACCAGGACACACTGAACCCCAGATTCTTACCCATCCCTTAAACCCTCTTCCTTCCCAGAACTCTCCCCTCCATCCTTTCCTTTAAAAAAAATCCTCCCCACAGCATTTTCAAGCGTGCGTAAAGGCCCGACCTCTCGCCTCACCCGATCACACTTTTCGTAACGCTCTCGTCACGCATTCACCAGCTCACTCCCCATGTCAAGGGTGCGTAAAGAAGTATTACTTCAATATTAACTTTGAATATATACAAGAAGGGTGTAAGAAAGAGGGCAGCATTATATGTTTAAGAACAGAAGCAAAACAATCGCATTGATATTTGATGTTTTTGAAATTTTGGAATTAACTCACCATTCAATATTACATTTATCACAATATTGCTGCAGCTCTTTTAAAAGATGAGAATTCGTTCCATACAATATGTACGAGGAAAATATTTTTTTTTCGTGATTTTTTTCGATGTTTTAATAGCTATTCTGCTATTCAGTGCGGAGACAAATGTAATCATAAAAATCGGTCCAGCCGTTCTTGAGTTATAAATGGTGTAACTAACCCGACTTTGTTTTATGTATTAAGATGATTATAATAATTGTTAGCAATCTCCGCTGAAATAGAATAAAGGGAAGCAACATCAGAGACAGAATTAGGTAAGGGAAGAGAGAGAAGAAGAGAAACGTGGCGAAAAATCGGGAAATGTATGAATAAAGAACAGCGTCGCGTCTTATTGCAGGTCCCTTAAGGATGACGTACGTCTTTTATATCTTTTTTTATTTATTAATGTGACACTACAAGAGTCATTCTGTCCGGAGTCAGAGTTCCAAGTGTCACTATGTCACTCCCGACACGGGGAATGTCGTGAGGCGGAAGTTAGAATGAAAATATTTAGAAGTACGTTCAGTCTGCCAAGAAAAGAAAATAAAAAATTTAAAAAATGGAACTGACTTTTGTGTCTGGGTAGTATATTTACGAGAGATGGGAAGGCTGATAGAGATATAGAAAGAAGGGTAAATGCAGGTAACTTCATTAATGGAGGACTGAATGCAGTTGGCACTAATAAAAAAACTGTCAAAAGATGCGAAGCTAGCAGTCCACAATGGAGTCCTGGTAACTACCCTGATGTATGGCAGTAAGGCATGGAACTGGCAGAAGAAGGATGAAAGCAGACTGAATGCTGTTGAAATGAGATCCCAGAGGCGTATATATGGTAAGACCACGTACGATCCGCAAAGAATGCAAGGCTGATGAAAGCGTAATGAGTAAGATTAAGAAAGCGACCCTCAGATGGTTTGGGCATGTAGAGCGAATGAACGAAGAAAATAGTGTAAGAAGTCGGGGACGCCCGAGGAAGACATGGCATGATCAAGTGAATTAGATACTTGAGTCGGGCCATGTCAAGAGTCAGAATAATAGAAGAGTGTGGGCCAAGACCGAGTTGTTTGGCGGTCCGACCTCTCTGCCTACCCCTGCGGGGAAACGGCATGATGGTTAGTTAGTTAGTTATTTACGTAACGTTTGCAATACCGTGTGGCACCGATTTTGAAAAAATTAAACTTAGTTTCAAATGTGAGATTACGTATGTACGACTCCAAATTTTTACAGTGCGATAATGGACAAGTAGTTACAAAAAATAGCTTAATCCAGTTTATTTAACACCACAGGTCTCAACCATATTCCATCAGTAAGTCAGAATATTTACGCTTTGCAATAAAATCCAAATAAATGGAAAATTTTGAACACATCCGAAAACTAAAAACTGTTTTTGAAAGGTGATGAAATAAGTTTTCAATTTTTTTATTAGAAAAGTTCATGTAATTTATATAATATAATTTTTTTAAATGCAAACTTAAAAAAGGTTTAAAAATGGTATACCTTACGTTTTTTTCTATCTAAAGTTACGGGTAATGAAAAAAAATGACATAAACACATATTTTATTAGAAAAGTTTATTATTATAAACGTTATCTATCTCACTTTTGTGTCGTTTCTTGAAAATATATATTTTTTTAAATTCACAAGTATTTTTTTTTAATTGCGGTCGGAAACTTTGGTTTCATAAAGGTGTACATTTAAATTATTTTGCGGTTAGTTTTTAGAATTGATTACATATCGTGGTGCTTTCTCTTTCCAATACCGTTTAGATCATATTTCTCACTATGCTAGTAGGGGATACAACTATTTTATTGAGACCTATATGAGTTATTCCAAAAATAAATAAAAAAATAGCCTGAGGTGTTCTAATGTTTAAAAAGCTTATTTGATGTATTACATTTCCATGGAATTATCTCGTAAAGTAATGTTAGAAAAACCACATATTCGAAAAAAATATTTGTGATTTCCTAGCCTACTATAATATAGTAATTTATTTTTCATATCCAACGTTTCGGACACTTTAATGTCCGTAACATTGGCTAGAGAAGTAGATAGGTTGCGCAACACGGCATAATGCCCCAAAAATAAATGCTCGAAAAAATTAATTTTTAATGTGATGCAAAATCATCTCCTTTTAGGAACTACCACTAATTTCTGAACACTGCTGTTTTTTTTTTAAATTTATTTAATAGCTGGAACCCGGTCGATATGCCATTTAATAAAGAAATTGTTTCTCCCTGCGTGTCCTTTCCCATTCTTCCCATTCCTCTTCCGTCTCCACTTCCTCTCCAGCATCCCATTCCCCTCTCGCGTTTCCACTCCGCCTCTTTCACCTTTCCTCTACGCACTCCACTCCCCCCCTTCCAATCCCGCAAACCCCCCTCCTAAGTGCCCCTCCTCCCTCCAAAGTTCCCCACTCCCCTCCCGTGAACCCCCTACCCGAGTTCCCCTCCCCCCTCCCGCATTCCATCCATTCAACCCCGGTACATTCAGTTTTTAAACAGCTCGCGTGCCACCTATTAAATTTTTTTACACAAATTTCATAATGCCAGAGCTCACCAGTAGTTTTATACAAACCGTGTCCTGACAATAATCAACACAAAAAAAGTTCCAATTATTTATCCAATTTGGTGCAGTCGTTCGGAAGTTATGCGCGTACATGCATTTCGGCGATTCATTTTTATTTATATAGATAGATAGATAGATATATAGAAGTTAGATAGAAGATAGATAGATAGATTGTTCTTCAAATAACTATCCCGTTTAACTGGAATTAAGCAGATATTCAACTGGATGTTCATGATTTTAGAATTTCACGGCCAAAAGCATTTTCATCATTTATTTTTGGGGTTTTATGCCGTGTTACGCTACCCTCCTTCTTTAACCAAAGTTTCCGACAGCCTTAAAGTGTCTACCATCAGGCAGATGTATTAGATCACAGCGAGATACTAAGCCACAAATTAATAATTTTTTTGCGCCCACCGGGATTTGATCCCGCATCCTTCGGATTGCCAATCGAGAGCCTTTCTCCTTTCTTCCGAACTCCGTTTTTTCTTTTTTCGTGTAATGTACAATGAATATTTAACTGGACTTAACGTTCGTTCCAAAGGAAACTCTGTGTTATTCTGCAGCAGGGGAATTGATCACTGAAGATGCCCACTCGTCGATCGGATATCATCGGTTATCTTCGTAGTCGATCATGTAGAACAACTTTACTGACCTATGTTGCGACACATTAAAGCCTGGTAGTAGGCGCTTAAAAATAAGAAGAAGGACAGATAATAATAATAATAATAATTATTATTATTATGTAAAACTATCCATATAGAGAAAGGCAAAATTGTAGATGGAGACGAGGGTATATTTAGAAATTTCAAAATTCAAAGTATGAAAGGGGATGAGGTTTATAAATATTTAGGATACCCGCAATCGAATAGATTAGATCACACTAGTATTAAAAATGATATTAGGATTAAATTACAAACTAGGATCAGAAAAATTTTAAAATGCAATCTATCTGCTAAAAATTTAGTAAAAGCAATAAATACTTGGGCAATACCTCTACTAACGTACTCATTTGGCATAATTAAATGGTCCAATACAGATTTAGATAGTTTAGAACGATTAATTAGAACTACGTTAACAAAATTTAATTGCCATCATCCAAATTCAGCTATAGAACGAATTAATTTACCTAGAAATTTAGGAGGTAGAGGTGTAGTCAAAATAACATCTTTGAAACACAATCAGGTAGAAATGCTTAGAAATTTTTTCCATAGGAAAGCTAATAGCTCAGAAATGCACAAAATAATTTGCAAGGCAGATAGAAATATTACACCTTTAAATTTATATGACGAGAATGCCAACATTCTTATAAATACTAACCAGGAATTATTAGATTCCTGGTCAAATAAAATTATTCACGCAAAACACTTCAATTATCTCAACCAAACGTATGTTGACAAACTTTCGTCAAACAAATGGTTGAGTATTGGAGAGTTGAGCGCAGAAATAGAAGGATTTATGCTTGCCATTCAAGATAGAGTCATTAATACTAAAAATTATAGAAAGCATATAATCAAAGATATAAATCAAATTGATGATTTATGTAGAAAATGTTTGGCTTTTCCCGAAACTATAGAACATATTATATCGGGATGTTCTATATTAGCGCCGTCCGAGTATACATTTAGGCACAATCAGGTTTTAAAAATAATTCACCAAAGTTTGGTAATTAAACATAACTTGATTGATTGCCGTAATGTAGTACCTTATTATGAATATGAACCAAATTCATTTATAGAAAATGAATTTTATAAAATATATTATGATAAAACTATACTAACAGACAGAACAATTAGTCATAATAGACCTGATATAGTTTTACATGACAAAATTAAAAAAATAACTTATATCATTGATGTAGCTATTCCAAATTCCTGTAATATTCAAAAAACTGTTTCTGAAAAAATTAGAAAATACACAGATTTAGGAAATGAGATTAAAAGAATTTGGCATTCTCGGACTATAAAAATATTACCATTTGTTATTTCGGCCACTGGCATAATACCTAGGAATCTGATTCAAAATTTAAGCATATTAGATTTGTCAAAGAATTTGTATATAAAAATGCAAAAAGCAAAAGCAGTAATTTTAAATACATGTAGGATTACAAAAGATTTTTTAAATATTTATATTGAGGGATCAGTAGGATTTATAGGTTCAATTAGAAATGCCACAGAGCCGAACCCTCTGATATGAAAATATCTGGAGTCGGTGAATTATATTCCCATTTGGTCTCTAGTAGGTTGACATGTTGTTCTTGTATTGTTTTGTATTTATAAAACTTATATAGTGCAATTGCATAACGTGGATTCACTAGATGATCATTTGGGGAAGTGTATGAAAGGGTTTAGTTTTTCCTTCTTTTTTTTTTTTTTTTTTTTTTTTTTTTTTTTTTTTTTTTTTTTTTTTTTTTTTTTTTTTTTTTTTTTTTTTTTGGGGGGAAAATTTAACCCGGGCATTTAAATCTGGTGCGTAAAAATTGATATTGAATTGATATAATGATGTAAAAACGAATGTTAGAGGGAGCGCGCTAATATTAAAAAAGATAATATTTAAGCGAAAATTGTGAAAATGTTTAATAAAACACGTCTTGTTTAAGGCTCCGCAACCGGGCCCGAAAAGAAGAAGAAGGAGAGATACGAAATTACGAATGTTAGAGGAGAGCGCTAACATTTTCAGCGACAAAATTGCGAAAATATTTAATAAAACACGACTCGTTCAAGATAGAGAAAAAATCTTGCGGGCATTGTCTTAAACAGCATTTAAAGAAACACTCTGATTTTTTTCATACATGTAACTTGTAAAATAACTGAAATAAACTTGTTTATAATAATTTTTGGAGCATACTTTGCGATTTTTTTCTATCGAGGGAATTTTATATAATTTGCGTTTCGACGCGGGCAATGTCTAGAAAGTATCTTCTAAAATAACATATATTTTTTTAAGAGCTTTAAAAGTTAACGTGTTTAAGGGAGATATGTAAGAAATCGGTAGTAATTCGGGTAGCGGGCCCATAAGATAGAGTTAAAATCTCGCGGCGAAAGACTAAAATAGCATTTAAAGAAATACTGTTAATTTTTTCATGCGTATGACTTGTAAAATAATTGAAAAAAACGTGTTTATAATAATTTTTGGAGCATGCTTTGAAATTTTTTTATATCGAGGGAATTTCATATAATTGCCGTTTCGGCGTGGAGAATGTATAGATTATAGATATTATCTTCAAGAATAACATATATTTTTTTAATAGCTTTAAAACTTAGTGTTTATGGAAAATATGTAATAAATCGGTAGAAAAGTAAGTCAGGCCTTAAAACTACCATTTTTTCCTCTTCCTTCAAACATTAAATATTAATGTTTCTGTTTATACATTTATTATATTAATAAAATGAGATCATCAGAATTGAAATCAATTTCAAACGCGAACTTATTAACTGCCCATCAAAATCACAACACTTTGTGAAGTGTAAACATACGTTTTTTCCGACGTTTGATTTACAAGAAGTTTATTCTTCGCAGAATTTCACATAATAATATCAGGAATGTATTTTTTCTGTACTTCTAATTGAGCGAAATCACAGCCACTTTTCAACTTCCTCTCCTTCCTTTCCTAAAAAGACCCTCCACACAGCTTCCCCTAAGTTGACGCTGAATACAGGCGCTGAGCTGAATTATTTTCCTCAATGCCTATGTCATCTTAGGGGAAGCTGTGTGTAGAGTCTTTTAAAGGACAGAAAGAAAAGAAAGTTCTGGGTAGGAAAAGTGATTAAGGGGTGGATAGGAATCTCAGGATGTAGTTATAGGAAGTCTGTATTATTTTTGTCCCTTTTTTAGGTTAGGTTAGGTTAGGTTGGTTTTAGTAGATATTGTTTGTTATTTGTCGGGGATATTTTGTAGGGGATATTTTGTCGGGGATGTTTTGTTAGCGATATTTGGTCGGGGATGTTTTGTAGGGGATATTTTGCACGGGATTTTCTGTCGGGGATATTTTCTCGGGGATATTTTTTAGGGGATATTTTGTCGAGGATATTTGGAAGGGTATATTTTGTAGGGGATAGAGGCAGCACGGCGGTAAACATACTTGCCCCCAAAATTGAAATGAAATAAATCGAATTAATATTTTGTTGTAATGTTTGATTTTTAAAAAATCGGCCTTTAGGATTGCTGTTGCGATGCCTCTAGTTCTCGTATTTATTATTTTTTTATGTGAATACCTCACAATAATCCCATCTAGAGCCGACACGGCTATGACATACCTAATTGGGATATATTGTGAGGCTGAAGTTAGTGGGGATGGGAAGGATATTGGGAAAAGGAAGGTGGGGAAATACCTGGCTGTTCTTCAGATTGCAGCCCAGATAAAACGTCATTGATACAGTTGATTTAGGGGATGGCACAGATATACGAATAAGAATTCATCCCCCTTGGGACAAACGCGTAAGGCTCTATTCTAAATATATAAAGCCTTAAAAAGACTTACTTTCAATACAAAGTAAACAATGAATGAATCAACGTAGCAAATCCGAACTGAAAAAAATCTGTTTTTTTCCTGTTTGCTTATCGTAATATACAGCGCGATCATTCAGTAGGTTTCATACAACATATTATATACTACAAACAGATTTAGAAAGAGAGAACAACACGCTTATCTGAACATTTAAGAGTTTACATACAAAAAAAATTGCGTTTGATAAATTGAAGCTTTTCCTACTGTTTCTATTGAGTAGAATTAAAATAAAGTTCTTAATTATTTTGTAAAAAAAGATGCATTTTCTCATTAGAAATGTACAAACGAACATAAGAAACAAACTATAAAAATATCCCTTCTAATATTAAACCAGCTTTTATACAAGAAATAATATCGGTAATATTTTGAGAAATTGAATAATTCCGGAATATATAAACTCGAATGTAATGATTGTCCCTCATTTTATATTGGAAAAACAACTCGTAATTTTGAAATCAGAATCAAAGAACGGTGTCTTAATAAAAATAATTTTAACAATTATTATAAGCAATAATTATCAGCCTGAAACACTCATCCACATTGAAAAATCTTCCGAGAAAAGATACATGACGCCAACGGGACTTGAACCCGTGTCCTCTCGATTGCCGGTCGAATGCTCTGACCACTGAGCTATGGCGGCTTATCTCTTACCCGCCAAATGATTCAATATATGCTAGTGTTTCATTCAACAATTACTGCTTATTATATTTTTTCCACCTGAAAACAACCAACTTTATTTTTTGCGAGAGAAACATTGTTAGTGTTAAATCCCTCGCTAGGTGGCGTCGAGACAAATTATGTCTTCATTTATTGGGGAAATACTTAAACTTGTCGAATATTAATTATTATTTTTAATTGTAAAACTAACGTTTTTAAGACAAGATTTTTTATGCATAGCACAAAGGGTAACAATTATTATAAGCAATAATTATCAGCCTGAAACACTCATCCACATTGAAAAATCTTCCGAGAAAAGATACATGACGCCAACGGGACTTGAACCCGTGTCCTCTCGATTGCCGGTCGAATGCTCTGACCACTGAGCTATGGCGGCTTATCTCTTACCCGCCAAATAATTCAATATATGCTAGTGTTTCATTCAACAATTACTGCTTATTATATTTTTTCCACCTGAAAACAACCAACTTTATTTTTTGTTTTACAATTAAAAATAATAATTAATATTCGACAAGTTTAAGTATTTCCCCAATAAATGAAGACATAATTTGTCTCGACGCCACCTAGCGAGGGATTTAACACTAACAATGTTTCTCTGGCAAAAAATAAAGTTGGTTGTTTTCAGGTGGAAAAAATATAATAAGCAGTAATTGTTGAATGAAACACTAGCATATATTGAATCATTTGGCGGGTAAGAGATAAGCCGCCATAGCTCAGTGGTCAGAGCATTCGACCGGCAATCGAGAGGACACGGGTTCAAGTCCCGTTGGCGTCATGTATCTTTTCTCGGAAGATTTTTCAATGTGGATGAGTGTTTCAGGCTGATAATTATTGCTTATAATAATTGTTACCCTTTGTGCTATGCATAAAAAATCTTGTCTTAAAAACGTTAGTTTTACAATTAAAAATAATAAAAATAATTTTTCTTAGTTCGCTGACCATACATCATTGAAAATAACCATAGTTTTGAAAAAAAATCGGGGATAAATATTCTTCATATTAATCATAAAGGAAAACGTTTAGATAACTTAGAAGCCTTGGAAATAAAAAAAAATCCCTTAAAAATAATGAACCTATTATCAACAAACAAAAAATATTGTCTTTTTGCCCAATCATGGATATGTTCCCCTACCCACCCACTCTTCATTAATACCTAGCAATGGCTCCACCCCTACCATAATAATACATTGTTTCCATCCATATTTCGAAACTGTCAAAATAGTAAACGCTTGCCCTGAAGAAGAAACGGTCGTTCCGAAACCGGTCGGATTTACTCAAATATAAAAGTGGTTCAAACTAAGTTTAATTGTTTCATTTATTAAAAAATGGAATTTAATGGTTAAAATTATCCGTAACAGTTTTCCTTGATTAACTTTTAAAAAAAAATATTATTCGCAAAATAAAACAACAACTAAAATTCATGACCTCTGGACTCCGTTTTTCAAGCGATTTTTATGTCTATTACCTATATTTTTATGTCTATTACCTATATTTTTATGTCTATTACCTATATTTTTATGTCTATTACCTATATTTTTATGTCTATTACCTATATTTTTATGTCTATTACCTATATTTTTATGTCTATTACCTATATTTTTATGTCTATTACCTATATTTTTATGTCTATTACCTATATTTTTATGTCTATTACCTATATTTTTATGTCTATTACCTATATTTTTATGTCTATTACCTATATTTTTATGTCTATTACCTATATTTTTATGTCTATTACCTATATTTTTACGTCTATTACCTATATTTTTATGTCTATTACCTATATTTTTATGTCTATTACCTATATTTTTATGTCTATTACCTATATTCATGGCGATATAAGGCACATTAAGAATACATACATTTTTGGTTTGTGGCTTTTGTTAGGTTAGCTCTGCACGGGAGGCACTGAGGAAAACAATTTCCCCTAGGGCCTATTTCACCTTAGGCCGCCTTAGTGGATGTTGCGTGGAAGGTATTTTTAAGGAAATGAAGAAGAGGAAGTTCTGGGAAAGAAAAGGGTATGAGGGGTGGGTAGGAATATGGGGTTAGTATCCTGAGAAACCTCACCCCATGAACGCCTACTAAGACCCTGCAAACCACTTGGGGTGACCTATGGCAGAGGTGTTGGTTATCCAATAAATGGATCCCGGGGCGGCAGTACCTATACCCTAAAACAGGTCTTAACTAACTAACCATCGAGCCGTTTCTCCGCAGGGGTAGGAAGAGAGGACGGACCGCCGAACAACTCGGTCTTGGCTCCTACGCTTAATCAATTAATATGTTTAATATTCATAATTTTTAGATTGATTAGTATTTAATTTGACACTAATTTGTTTATTTAAGAGAGCATTACCAGAGAAAACCAGAAATATGTCATTTTTAAATCAGATTTTAGATGTTTCGACTCTTTTCCACAAAAAATTATAAATGGATTTCGAAAGATTGTTCTTTTATCTAGCATTCGCATGTTTTTAATTTTGAGAAAAAATATTTATTTTTAGTATAATAAGGTTATACCGTAGGTCGTTGGCAGATTTGTTAAATTTTCAAAAAAGATTTTGTATTATACAACACCCGTTTCAAATCATATAATCATGCAGTAAAATAAATCAATACATTATCTGGGTATCGCATGTTTTCGAATTTTAATTTTAGTTTAAATAAAATCATTAAAAAATATACACGTACATGTGTTTCTTGACGAAAATTGGTATCTTTGTGTATTTAGTTGCACTTACAATTTTTTTAACATTCTTATTTAACTTAGACATTATTGAAAAATGATAAATACTTATGATTAAAAAATAAATACAAAAACTACATAATTTTAATAGTTTTATCATTACGCATTTCAGCATTTTTGGATGTAGGTATAAATTAAAGCAAATTTGGAATGAAATAAAATCGATATTGAGTTATAATTTAAAAAAGCTGGTATGGAGAATAATTCATTTATCTCATTGGAACCGCCCTGCATAAGAACAACTTTCGACGAAATGTGGATTTTCGGCCGTTGGCTGGTTAAACGCTCTTAATTGAAACTATCCCTTGTAGAATATAGGGCTAGTAGCTATATGTACTAGTGATAGTGCGAGCAGTTAGTAGTGGATGAAAGAAGTCAAACTGTGCCAAGGTTGAGATGCACTTGAAGCAAGATTAAGGGATTAGAATGATACGAGTATTTGAAAGTAAGCGGTGACTAAGTCAGGATCAACTCTATTACTACGAGTGTTTCAGTGACCTTGAATTATCTTCACACCCTCTGATTATCTGAAATAAATTATTCAATATTTTAATAATGCAATAAATGATTGTAATATTTAGGACGAAAGATGGTCGCCGAGAAATTTAAACAGAATGTATTTTAAAAAACTGTTGCTGTCACTCTCACTCTTACTCCCCCGAATACTGAGCGAATGGGACAACTGCACCTCTTGCTGATAAAATAAATACAGGGTGTCCGGGGGTAAAGTGCATTAACTTCGGGAGGTGATTCTATACGATATAATTTTTTTTTTCGAATTCCTACTTTTAGGGGTGGTTTTGTGGTAAAAAGATAAAATTAGACTATGAAAAAACAACATTATCTTTAACGTTTTAACTCAAATTTTTGGCTGCTATCTTTGTAAATCCTTAATTGAAAAATGATACTTCAATTTTTTTGTTAACTTTTGAAGGTTATTCCCATCAATGTAATATATAATTTATTACATATAATATATCATCATCAATGTAATTTATACGAGAGGTCTGGGTTCGAGTTCCAGTTGCGACCACTGTCTTTTTCTGTCTCTTGTTCTCTTTCATATTTTTGTTTAGATTATTAGTTTTATCTTCTTCTTCAATGCAATATTACATTGATAGGAATAACCTTCAAAAGTTATAAAAAGAGAGTTTTTCTTATAAAAAAATTGAATATTCATTTAGACTTTTCTAAAAAGTCAATATTTCCATACGAATAAATTCGGGTATATTTATCCAAGACGCTATCCAAGTTACAAACTAATTCTTAGAATGATTGTTTCCAGTAAAAAGGGTGGTTGCCTGTAATATGGAAAAAGAATTACTTGAAGATAATCTAAAATTTTAAATATGAGATTGATAAATACGACGATTTGACGGAAGGTGGCAATAGCGAAATTGGTTAACGCGCACGTCCCGGTGAGACGAGAGGTCTGGGTTCGAGTCCCAGTTGCAACCATTGTCTTTTTCTGTGTGTTGTTCTCTTTCATTTTTTCGTTTAGATTATTATTTGTATCATCTTTGAAAAATGATACAGTTAAATGATTGCAGAATGCGTATTAAAGATGGGACATACGTTCAAATGGTTTCATGACAACTCAGAATCAAGCAATTTTAACTCTGTTTTGAAAAGTCATCAATAATGATTTAAAAAAATGAGTGTGCTTTAGACCACACAACTACTGAAGTAAAACTTCTTTAGCTCCATCTATACTATATGATAGGAAGAGAGACAGAAAATGTGCGCGCGCACTGCTCTCTCTTGCTCCTACAGTGTAATACAGACAATAGGCCTGCACTGTGTCTTAGATATACGAAACGTAACTGGCTATGAGAGAAAGAGAGAAAGAAAAAGTGTGCTCGCACCTCTCTCTATTTCCCCTACAGTAATATACGAAACGTAACTCTCTCTCTTTCTATCTTAACTAACTTATATCTTCCTCTCAACTACCGTTCGCCTCGATTTTCGTAACGCCCTCGTCACGCATTCACCAGCTTACTCCTCAAGTCAAGCGTGCGTAAAGAAGTTTTACTTAAAAAAATATTTAAAATAGCCCATAACCTAACCTGATGTAATTTATTCAATTTTGTATATATTTTTTTCACGACTGAAAAAATATGTCTGAGGGGTTCTCTCTAAAGCTTTTTCACAAATTTACGGTAACACATTTTTGTTTGTGCACGCGCAATGGGAGAAATAAAATAAACAATAGGCCACTTGCATGGACTTCATAACGACTTGGAAAAAATCGTGTGGATAGAGTTTTTTACTAAGATTACGAAAATGTTAGTAAAAATTTTTAGAAATGTACAGTTTTTTTTAATTTTTAAATAAATAAATCCATTATTTGGGCTCGTGACGTCACTACATGAAAATGTCCCGTCGCCGAAAATGTTCCTATTAATTTTATAAAATTCCACACTGATTTATTTTTTTATATGGCATCACTTTGATTTCAGGCGAATTTTTGAATTCGTTCACTAGATTTATTGTTTGTTCTCTGCGAACTTATCATTTGGTTTGATTTTTTGACAGATGTTCTGAAGAGAACCCCGTACAATTAATGGGTACGGGGTTCTCTTCAGAACGTGAAGATGATGTCGGTACATGTTTTAGAGGTATAATGATTATGGTGCTGATTTTAACAAAATAAAATTTTATAATATTCTTATTATTATTACAATTTACAAGTTCAAGTATATTACATTGAATTAAGTAATATAGACGCTGTACATTATAATAATTTATGATCAATAATATGGATCAAGGAAAAAAATATTTATGAGATGTAATATTTTTGGTATGCCTCGTTATTCTCCTGTGCCATTCGTGTGGAAAACGTTCTTTTTTTTAAATGATTTTCGGCTATGTATAATTATCGTTTTGTCACACCTATAAAATTATGTCCCGTCTTTCCGGTTTATAAAAAATGGTCTGATTTTTCGGTTTGAAATTTTCAAATAATCCTCAGGGTTTCAAAAATACGATTAAAAAAAAAAAATTCAGAATGTCTTAGAATATTTGCCTAAACCGGAAATTTTTTTTAAAAAATGTGATGCAAGTGGCCTATTGAAACAATTTGAATACCGCGCTCACTAAAGTCCAACTAGAATAGAATGTGCTACGGGAATAGGTATGCTGTACAGTACTGTACAGTGTACTTATAGGTTAGGTTTATGTAAACTCAGTAAACGTTTGAATGCGCAAACGAGGCATTGGCCGTGCATTATAGAAATACACTAGTCCCCGGCGATGCCCGGGATTTACATAAAGTTTTCGTAATCAAATGTAGACAGTGACCTTCCTCTTATTTTGAAGGTATTTATATGTTCATCAACTGTAGATTTGCGTACATATCAAATCGTTAGTTTTTAATGAAATTTAAATTAGTTTTCGTAATCAAATGTAGACAGTGACCTTCCTCTTATTTTGAAGGTACGTATATTTTCATCAACTGTAGATTTGCATTCAAATCAAATCCACACCGACCGCATGCCAGCCCATTCGTCCACCACATACAGACATTCTCCTTTATCTAATATATAAAATTCTCGTGTCACGGTGTTTGTTACCATACTCCTCCGAAACGGCTGGACCAATTTTGATGAAATTTTGTGTGCTTATCTGGTAGGTCTGAGAATCGACCAACATCTATTTTTCATACCCCTAAAAGTAAAGGGTGTTCCACTCCGAAGAAAATTATTTTCCCCATACATTTTGTATGGAACGAATTCTCCTATTTTGAAAGAACTGCAGCAATATTGTAAGGGGTATAATATTGAACTGTGAACCGGGGGAGGGGGGGGGGGGGGGAGGGGGGGAAAGGAACTCAGGAAGGGGGGTTAGCGGGACGGGAGAAGTGGAGTGGGGGGAGGGAGAGGGAACGCGAGAGGGGAAAGGATACGCAGGGAGAAACAATTTAGATCAATTCAGCTAATAAGTTGACAACAGTTTTTGATTCTGAGGCGGTACGAAGTTCGCCGGATCAGCTAGTATATTATATATTTCAACCAATTTACACAAAACCTTGACAGAGTATATACTTAAACCTTTCTTTTGAATCACTTTATATGTTGGTGAAAACCGCATGAAAATCCGTACGGTAGTTTTTGAGTTTACCGCGAGCAGACAGATAGACGCGGCGGAGGACTTTATTTTATAATATGCTAGCTGGTACCCGGTATGCGTTGCTGGCCCATTTAATGAAATTATTTCTCCCTGCGTTTCCTTTCTCATTCGTCCCCTTCCTCTCCCGCGTCCAGTTCCCCTCTCGCGTTCCCACTCCGCCTCCTCCACCTTCGCCCCACTCCACCCCCCCATTCCCTCGTCCCACGATCCCCCCTCCCGAGTTTCCCCCCCCCCCTCTAAGGTTCCCCTTTCCCCTCCCGGGTTCCCCTCCCTCCCCCTCTCCATCGAACCCCCTACCCTAGTTACCCTCCCTCCTCCCACATTTCATACATTCAGTTCCGGTACATTCAGTTTTCAAACCGCTCACCTATTGCAATTTTTATACAAGTTTCATGATGCCAGAACTCACCTATATACAAACCTTGTCCTGACTATAACGAACACAAAAAAAAAGAATTATCCAATTTGGTGCAGTCGTTCGAAAGTTATACGCGTACATACATTTCTGCGATTCATTTTAAAGATTGTTAACTGCTAATGGGGTAGGCAGAGAGGATAGACCGACACACGACTCTGTCTCGACACACACTTCTCGATTCATACATTGTCACAGTCATACTCTTCTGTTATTCTGACTCTTGACGTAACCCGACATAAGTATTCCATGTCTTTTTCGGGTGTCCCCGACTTACCTTTTTTTCATTAGCTCCACACATGAGGGTCTGTGGAAAATAATTTCCCTCAAGGCCTATGTCACCTTTGGGGGTGCTGTGTGGAGGGTCTTTTAGGGAAAAGAATGAGAGGAAGTTCTGGGGTGGAAAAAGGTACAAAAGGTGGGTAGGAATCTGGGGGTCAATGTGGAGTGAGGGACGTATGAATCCATCCGGCTGGAGAGGTCTATTAGGTTAGATCTCCCTTAACCAACTCTCTTGATCCGGCCCGCCACGCAGCAGGTGGGCAGACGCATTGGCCGCCATGACCTAGACAAACCTCACCCCATGAACCCCATGATTTTGGTTATGCAAAAAATGGTACCAATATCCGCTTGCCAAATTGAATATCTTCTACCATTAGCTAACGTGTAGTCGTGGATTCTTTTTACACCCTTTACATAGTTCATTCGCTCTACACGTCTAAACCATCGAAGAGTTCCTTTTTTGAGTTTAAGACGAAGTTTAATGAACAATTACCATTTTATAGTAATCTGTTCTACGAAACGTTTATGATTATTGGTACAAAAAAATGTTTTTCTATTAAATTGAAGTTTTTCCTATATTTTCCCTTTAATAGAAGTTTTATCAAATTATTTTTTACTTTACAAAAAAATAAAAGCGAAACTACTAAAAAATTTATTTTTTCAATAGAAATGTTTTTTTATATGAGCTCCACATGAGGCCCTGAGGAAAATGATTTCCCTCAGGGCCTATGTCATCTTTGGGGATGCTGTGTGGAGGGTTTTTTAAGGGAATGAGAGGAGAGTTCCAGGAAGGAAAAGGGTTTAAGGGTTGGGTAGGAATCTGGGGTTCAGTGTGTCCTAGTCATCTGCCTCCGAGACCTAGACAAACCTCACCCCATGAACCCGGGCACCCATGCTAAATCACCAAACGAGGCAGAGGTGTTGGTTGATACGACCGCATATTGTAAGAAACAACTTTTTAAAACAACAATTTTATGGTGAAAATAATCTATATATATGTGACAGTTTTCGTCGATTAACTTTTTTTCTTTCTTATAAAATTTTTCACAAAATGAAAAAAAAGCATCTTTCGCACTTGATTTCGTGACCTCTACAATTCGTTTGCCAAGCGATTTTTATTCCTTTAACATATGTTCGTAGCGCTATAAAACACAATAAGAATACATACATCTTTGGCTTGTGGCTTCCCTTTAAGAGGGCATTACCAGAGAAAACCGGAAATACGTCATTTTTAAAAAAGTTTTTTGACGTATTGACTCTTTTCCACAAAAAATTATAAATGGATTTCGAAAGATTGTTCTTTTATCTAGCATTCGTGTGTAATAAATTTTGAGAAATTTTTTTAATTTTTAGTATAATAAGGTTATTCCCAGGGCTGGGCAAAATACATGCTCTGCTGTAATTGAAATACAAATTACAAAATACTTTTTCGCATGTATTTAAAATACGAAATACAAAATACTTTCATGTCGTGTATTTGAAATACAAAATACAAAATACAGTATTTTAACCATTTTTTAATTTCAAATACAAAATACAAATTACAAAATACAAAATACATTTGGTTTTGGTAGAACCTTTGGTTGCAATAAATTGTCGTAAGTGCACATATCTAAGGGTGCGTTTCCACAGAAGCAAAGCTGAGCAGAGTGAAACAGAGACGTGCTAAAATTGACTAATCATATTGCTCAGGAGACACATCTCGTCTCCGCTCCACTTGTAAAGATTTGTGGTATGGGACTTAGGTGTTAGATTACAATAATTATTATTATAATAAGACTAGCTGGTTCCCGGCATGCGTTGCAATGCGATATTCAAAGAAATAAATTGTTTCTCTCTGCATGTCCTTTCCCCTCCTTAACGCATCCTTTTCCCCTCTTGCATTCCCCTTCCACCTTCCCTGCCTACCCTCTCCCCTCTCCCGCTCCCCCAATCGCGCCAACCCCCTCCCGCGTTCCATATATTTAGTCCCAGTACATTCAGTTTTCAAACAACTCGCTTGCCAGCTATTACAATTTTTTTATTCAAATTTTAATTTTTCACATATTACAAATATTCATTTTTCTATATTATAAGAACAATCAATCAAACCTGGTACCTAAAATAGGTACCTTTTTAAAATATCTATTATTTAAAAAATCCATAGACAATTCTTTTGTTACAAAAATAAACAGTTGTCTGCTAAATTCAATTTCATCAAACGCGCGAACTGTCAAACGTGCGAAGTTAAAATAGTCGTAAAGTTTTCTGAAATTATCCAATTTTCTTATTTTTTCTTTCCGTAAGAACCTTCTATAAAGAATTAGAAAATTTAAAAAAAATGAATGAAATAGTTAAAGTCATTCTGAATTTATGGCGTGACCAAGGGAAACAAGGATTAATTTTTATATATAAATGGATGACATTTGTATAGAGCAATTTTGTGTTATTTCACTTCTCTGCTCTTCTCTACAGTAATTAACTTAAAAATAATCTAGTAATCAGTCAAATTATTCCTATAGTGCTTGATCTAATACTACTCGTATGATACAAAAATGTACAATACAAAGCAATGAAAAGTATAATATAATATGATACAAAATGTACAATAACAGTGCTATTATAGCACAGGACAATAATAATAACTAGCATGACGTAAAAAAATGTACAGTACATTATAAAGCAATGATAAGGGGGCATACATTAATTACGTGAGCAGTTTTTCTTCCAAACTAAACTCCCCCCGCCCCTTGGTGAGATAAATTTGGGCCACTTCGTTTATTCTTTTCAAGTAACGTGAGATTTTGCTGGACCCTCCCCCTTTTTTTGAGCTCACGTAATTAATGTATGCCCCCTAAGAGACCTACAAATAATCATTAGTAAGAGTGCTATAGCAAAGGACAATAATACAGGATTCTAGCGTTTATAGTCTGTGTATTATCTATGTGTGTTTATTTTTCATTATCATTATTAAGATCGCTAAATGTATTTGAAAACGTATTTTGAAGCCATAAGTATTTGAAATACAAATTACAAAATACCTCAACAGCAGGTAATTGAAATACCAGTTACAAAATACATTTTTAGGAAGTAATTGAAATACAAATACAAAATACGTATTTGTATTTCAAATACGTATTTCAATTACAAGTATTTCAAATACTGCCCAGCCCTGGTTATTCCATAGGTCGTTGGCAGATTTGTTCAATTTTCAAAAAAGTTTTTGTATTATACCACACCCATTTCAAATAATAAAATCATGCAGTAAAATAAATCAATACATCATCTAGCAAACGTATGTTTTAGAATTTTAATTTTAGTTTCAATAAAATCATTAAAAAATATGCACGTACATGTGTTTCTTGGCGAAAATTGGTCCGTTTGTGTATTTATTTGCGCACTTACAAACTAATATATTTCAGAAATTTTTAACATTCTTATTAAATTTAGACATTATTGAAAAATGATAAATACTTATAATCAAAAAATAACCTCAAAAAGTACATTATTTTAATAGTTTTATCATCACGCCTTTCAGCATTTTTGGATGAAGGTATAAATTAAAGCTAATTTGAATTGAAATAAATTCGATATTGAGTGATAATTTAAAAAAGCTGGTATGGAGAATAATTAATCTTTCTCATTGTAACCGCCCTGCACGATCGTAAGAACAACTTTCGACGAAATGTGGATTTTCGTCCGCTGGCTGGTTAAACGCTCTTAACCATTACGTTTTCATCAGCCTCGCGTTCTACCCCCGATCTCCACAATTTAAAAAGTTTTATCACCTTAGATCTTAATCTAAAACTTTAAGGGCCTTACAAATGAACGGGTTTTAAATTTTACATAATTGATAAAAAAAAACATAAGCGTATTGTAAATATTGACCCAACATTTAAATTATATAATGAAGTGTCTAGTATTCGAACAGTATTAATACCGTAGCGTCTGCGTGGTTGAATTTCAGAACCCAGCTACGTGTCGGACGCCACGCCATACGCGCCGCGCCACAAATAACTGTGTACGTGGAATTGCACACAACGCTACTGTTATAATTCGGTTTCGAATTGAAGAATTCGACACAAGATGTCACTATTTCCACAGCAGGTCGGACTGAGACGTCTCCCCCCTAGGTATAACTGCTACGAATTTGTGAATATGTGGATTGACGGTAATACATGTTGAGTCAGGTGGCTATATATTATGAATGACGTCATTGCTTTGTCTCGGTTACTTTGCCCCGGTGACTAGCTACAGAGAATCCGATAAACGGGCTGTCTTTGGAATCAGTTCGTATTGGATCTGTGAAATGGTAACCAATACTAACTGAGCGAAGCCGAACCAAAATCCGCCCGCAGGGCCTAGCAGTAAAAACCTGCGGAGCCGGTTTTAACAGTTAGTCTCAATTAGTTAAATCGTGGTTATAAACAAAGGTAATAAATCAATTTAGACACCTTCAAAAATAAGTCGTCTCAAAATGGTTTAACCACAGTTTGAAAATAGCATTGTAAGCCAAAACAGCTGTTCAAAAAATAAAAAACTTAAATACTTGCAGAACTTGATAATAACATTGTTACATTAAATTTTAAAACTCACCACTTACGTTAAAAATCGAGAAAGAACCCACGTTATATTAAATCTGATCTAAGTTTGGTGTATACTTACCTAATACTAGCTCCCTGCATGCGTTGCAATGCCACTAATAAAGAAATTGTTTCTCCCTGCGTGTCTTCTCCCATTTGTCCCGTTCCCCTTCCGCCGCACCTTGCCTTCCCTCTCCCCTCTCCCGCAAACTGCCCTCCCGCGATCCTCTCCCCTCTCCCGCGTTCAATATATAATTAGTCCCTGTACATTCAGAATTTCAAACAGCTCGCGTGCCATCCTATTGCAATTTTTTTACCAATTTTCTATTACAAACATTCATTTTTGTATATTATAAGCACAATCAATCAAATTTGGTACCTATTAACATTAACATATAAAATCAAACAGTTTTAATACGCTTGCATCTGCGTGGTTGAATTCCAGAACCCGAGTTACATTGCATGTCCGACGCTACGCCTTAAGCGCCGCGCCACAATAACATCTGTGTTCGTGAAATTTCAAGCAAAGTTACCGTTGTACTTCGGTTTTTAATTCAAGAATCTGCCAAAAGATGTCACTACTTCCACCAGCAGCTCGCATGTGGACGTTTATTCCATAGATCAGGGATGGCGAACCTTTACGTATCAACGTGCCATTTTTTTAAAGAAATGTTTAATGAGGTCACAGACGTGCCATCAAATAATTTGGATTTTGTGAATATTGTGAAAATAATAATAATAAATACTTACTATCAATTAAAAACTCTTTATTTACTACTACTACTAAATAGGAACATTTAGCATTATACGCGTAATTTAAATTAAAGTAAAATGAGTGTGACTTCTGTTGTTGCAGGTTAGATGACAAATAACGTATGTTAGGGTTGTAAGATGTTACTTTTAGCAGAATGCATGCTGAACTGGACTCATCTGTCAAACGGTAAATAATCGACTCTTTAATGTTATTTATCTCTGAAAATAATGACTCGCAGGCACAAGTTGATGAAAATATTGTTAAAATAGCATGAGCCAACTTCTTCAAACAATTAAATGTGTTTGGTAACACATTCCATATTTCCAAAATTATGTTATTAGCATTTTCACTTACATTACCAGTAAATCTTTCTGTTTCATTTACCTAATTCTAACTCTCTCTCCCTTTTTAAACGTCTTCGAAAAGGAGGAGGTTCTCAATTCGACTGTATTTTTTTTTTTTTTATGTTTGTTACCTCAGAACTTTCGACTGGATGAACCGATATTGATGATTCTTTTTTTATTTGAAAGATGGTGCTTCCCGTGTGGTCCCATTTGGTCCAGTTCTGACAATGGCATCCATGAGAAAATCATATAAGTCTTAAATTTGCATCAAGTATGTGCGCGACAAATGGACGAATAACTCAATATCACGCCAACCGATTTCGATGATTCTTTTTTTATTGGAAAGGATGTACTTCAAGGGTAGTTTGATGAGAGTTTGGTTAGGTTCTGATTATGGGATCCATGACAAAGTAACGGAACTCTCCAACTCGGAAGAACAAATTTACGATACTCGGCCGAATCTTAATCGAATTAGTTAGTGTACTTCAGATTCACTAAAAATAAAAAATAAACAATAATTTTAACAAAACAAATAAACGACTTCAAAAAATGCACTAAAAAGTAAAAAAAAATAATTTCGTATTCTTCTACAACTTTATAATCAACTTACCTTTTCTACTCATCAATATGTAGGTACGATTGTTATTTTTGGAGTCGGTGTCAACCAAGGTACCCGCGGCCCGGCGTGTTCACTTGACAGCTCCTCTCCCGCCGACACCGACTCCAAAAATAACAATCGTACGTACATGTTGATGAGTAGAAAACGTAAGTTGATTATAAAGTTGTAGAAGAATACGAAATTATTTTTTTACTTTTTAGTGCATTTTTTTAAGTCGTTTTTTTGTTTTGTTAAAATTTTTGTTTATTCAACAAATTTTTGAATCCATATTGAACTAAACTGGAAATCAATCAGCTGCATTTCAAATTCATCAATGTCCCACCAATCGAATGGGGACAAATGTTTATCAAATGACGTCATATCAGGGTAAATAATAAACTTGAGTACCTATTTCCGATAATTCTTTGAACTGAGAAAATCTGAAAACTCGAGTTCGCTCGTTCACCTACTATACACTTCACACTTTTTTTCGTAGCGCATAATAGAGTTTGTGATCACTGATCAGTGATGTGCCCAAATATTGTGTCACGTGCCATTACTGGCACGCGTGCCATTGGTTCGCCATCCCTGCCCTAGATATAAGTGCTAAGATTTATAGGCGGCTATATGAAATACATATTACATATGGCGTCATTGCGTGTCTCGGTGCCTTTGTCTCAGTGACTAGCTGACACTGGATCACAGTGGATCCGAGGAACCGGCTATTTTTGGAGCCAGTTCGTATCGGGTTTATAAAATGGTCATCAACACTCAAACTGGGCGAAGCCGAACTTAAAGCCGCCCGCAGGGCCTAGCAGCAAAAATTAACAAACAAACCTTGATCGAAAATTGAATTTTGATTGATCAATAATTGATTTGCAAAACGTCATTCTCAAATTGTGACAATTTTGACAGTTTTGTAAGAGTTTTAAATGATTAAAAAAACTTTTAAGATGTATTGTCAGAAACCTTCGCGAGGATGGAAAGAAGGTATTTTGAAAGTTTCAAACATTTCCTATGCTTAATATAGCAATACATAGACATCTCATATACTCATCTACATATATACCCAAGAAAGCATATTTTGGTTTTTATATATAATATTTGTTTGATACCCCTGATTTATTATATGTAATTTCTTTTCATACTCCAGGCAGGTCAGTCACAAGGCAGTACCTACCATATTATTGTAGCAATTCTAAGTCAACAAGTCAATATTATACTCCCATGCGACGGATTCAACAGCTTGGAAACAAATACTCCGATGTTGTTGATATATTTAGTACATCAATTTTATTATAGACCTCCGTAGTCCAGTGGCTAAGACTCTTGACTCACATTCCGGAGGTCGCGGGTTCGAACCCGGCATGTGCAAATAAATTTTATTTGATTAATTTGTGTTATTTCACAATTAATTCATTTAAAATAATATATAGTATATTTGCGGCATGTTCCAGAGTGGAAGATACTATTAGTATCGCCCTGGTGTAAGACCACCATTCAGAATTGAAACGTTGCTTGAAAATGGCTTTAGCCGTGTTTAGTGACCAGATCTGAATAGCCAGGTACTTCCCAACCTTCCTCTTCCCCACCTCCTTCCCCTCCCCACTACCTTCAGCCTCACAACATACCCCATTTTGGGGATGCCATAGTCTCACTGGCTCCAGACGGGAGCAGTTGAGATTCTTGTGCGGTATTCACTGTAAAAAAAAAAAAAAAAAAAATACCTCATTGAAATTTTTTTCATCAAATAGGGGAATATTTTGATAAAGCTATTAAAATTGACTAACACATTGACAGTATTTTGTTGGCTGAAAGAAAAAAAACTATTTCAGATTTTTTGTTTTTGTATTTTGTACCCACATCCTGTGTGGTTCAAATTCAATACCTAATATTTTTACTTTGTATTTATTTTTGTGCAAATGTTTTAAACAGTAGTTTCCTGCACTATTTACTAGCATAATTTCGTTAATATTGTTATATATATGTATGTAAAAGCCTAAATAGGCGTAAATAAATAAATAAATAAATTTAATATTAGCTGCAGATTTTCTGAAGATATTTTAACCGCTTAAATTACGAGTTTATTTTTCTACCATCTAATTCTAATCTTATGTCCAACTTTCAGTCGTGTGGCTTCACTTCTTCAGTTCCCTTCTTTAAGCCTCGTCTACTACACTTGTTAACATGTTAGCCGGAATTACCTGCATCACTAGGTACTATAGCACTACTTGCAGTACAGCACTACGGTGCTAAAGAACTACAGTACTACAGCACTAAATTCAGGGTCGTATTTAGGATCTGAATACTTAAGGCTGAGACTGTGGTGCACGTAGGGTGTGTCAATTATTTCAACTTTTGAATTCAGAAACGCCCTGGGTCTCAAAAGTTGCGTCCTACAAAGGAAACGAGAACTGCATTTAAATTTATTTTTTTAAGTGGTTATTAACCCGCAAAAATGCATTGAAAATCAGAAAACAAACCTAAAACATTTAAAAAAAAATATTTTAACAATTTTTTTTTTTCAAGAATTTAACCTTTAACATTTGTTTGTTATTAAAAAATGCGTATATCTGACAAAAATGAAAATAAATCAAGTTTATGAATACAAGTAAGTCAAAAAAAAACTGATTTTATCCATAAAAAGTGTTATTTTCCCCACAAATCAGAAAACAAACCTAAAACATTTAAAAAAAAATATTTTAACAATTTTTTTTTTCAAGAATTTAACCTTTAACATTTGTTTGTTATTAAAAAATGCGTATATCTGACAAAAATGAAAATAAATCAAGTTTATGAATACAAGTAAGTAAAAAAAAAACTGATTTTATCCATAAAAAGTGTTATTTTCCCCTTTTATATTTTTAACAAACACATCACATATGTTTAAAAATATTTCTTTTTGCTTTCTTTGTACTGCAGTTATGGAATAAAAATTAAGTTTGGTACAAAATATAAAATATGGATCCTTTGTTTTTTTTTTTCCAAATCACGAAATCATTTTTTTTTAAAGCTTCCAGCCATTTTAACGGGCTAATAGTGAACAATAATTTTATTTATTTTTACGTTTTCGAACAGCTACAGATCATACGCAACTTTTGAGACCACGGGCGTTTAAAAATAAGGCAATTTTTTTCTCTCCATGGAAAGTGACACAACCTAGACTGCACGGCCTAACGGAGGTTCTGGGAGATTTAACCCAAAATTTTGAAGTGAAAACTTCTTTAACACCGTTGCGATTTGAAACTCGATGAAACGGAAACGAACAACACTAAAAAGAGACAAACACATATCTATAGGATTTAGCTTGCGACGGAATGAGATAATCGGTATTATCTTTGTGCGGTGCGTCGTAGCCTATCGGTCTCCTCTTTGTGCTTTGCAGCCTCCCCACTCTTGTCTACTTTGGTTTTCTGAAGATTTCACTTCTACCGCAGGTGAATCGCACACTCTGATTATTTTGATGTGAAAACTTCTTTAGCACCGTTGTGATTTGAAACGGAAACGAACTACACAAAAAAGAGACAAACACATGGGGGTCGTCCATTAATCACGTGAGGCTCGAAAGGGGGGGGGGGGTTCGGAAAAAATCACGAACTATCTCCAGGGAGGGGGGGTATAATGAGATATCACGTGTATTTATTTTTCGTGACACTATTCTGAAAATTTCAAAATACTTTGAACTAAAAAAATACACCTGATATTGAAGGGGGGGGGGGGGTTAGTCTAAAAACTCACCACATATCACCACGGGGGGTAGGGGGGGGGGGGGGGTTAAAAAGTTGCTAAAAAACATCACGTGATTAATGGACGACCCCATACATCTATTGGATTCAGTCTGCGCTATTATTCTGACATTCTATTATTCTGACAGTTGACATGGCCCGTCTCAAGTATCTGATTCACTTGATCGTGCCATGTCTTCCTCGGGCGTCCCCAACTTCTTCTATCATTCACATTTGCGCCATATATTCTTCTTACACTACTTTCTTTATTCATTTGCTCTATATGCCCAAACCATCTGAGGATCCCTTTCTTAATCTTACTCATTACGCTTACATCAGCCTTCATGCATGGTTTTACCACAAATACGCCTCAGGGATCTCATTTCAACAGCATTCAGTCTGCTTTAATCCTTCCTCTGCCAGTTCCGTGCCTCACTGCCCTACATCAGGATAGGTACCAGGGCTCCATTGTGGACTGCTAACGTCGCTTCTTTTGACAGTTTTTTTTATTAGCGCCAACTGCATTTAGTCCTCCATTAATGGAGTTACCTGCATTTACCCTTCTTTCATTCTAATATATAAAATTCTCGTGTCACGGTGTTTGTTACCATACTCCTCCGAAACGGCTGTACCAATTTTGATGAAATTTTGTGTGCTTATCTGGTAGGTCTGAGAATCGACCAACATCTATTTTTCATACCCTTAAAAGTAAAGGGTGTTCCACTCCGAAGAAAATTATTTTCCCCATACATTTTGTTTGGAACGAATTCTCCTATTTTGAAAGAACTGCAGCAATATTGTAAGGGGTATAATATTGAACTGTGAACCGGGGGAGAGGGGAGGGGGGAGGGGGGAAAGGAACTCAGGAAGGGGGGTTAGCGGGACGGGGGAAGGGGAGAAGTGGAGTGGGGAGAGGGTGAGGGAACGCGAGAGGGGAAAGGATACGCAGGGAGAAACAATTTAGATCAAGGTATGGTATACGCAGGGAGAAACAATTTAGATCAATTCAGCTAATAAGTTGACAACAGTTTTTGATTCTGAAGCGGTACGAAGTTCGCCGGATCAGCTAGTATCTCTATAAACATACTACACTACACAGAGATACAAACTCAACTACAAATACTAATAAGATCACCAAATGTATAGGAAACGGTGCAATTCGGCGACAAAAATACCGAAAAATCATCCTTCACGTTGATAAAAAAGTGCTTCGTAGTCTTCCCACACTTAGTTTTCTGATGGTTTCAGTTCTACCGCGTGTGAGTTGCACTGACTGATTTTTTTAAATTTCAGCCAAAGTAAAAATGATTAAATAATTTTGTGTTGCGGCCCACATGCTGCAGTGTTGATGTCCTGCGGGTAAATGCGGTCCTGACTAACCCGCAGGAGTGTTATGTTGTGAACCCGTTCCAGGCATTTTATTGGAAAGGGGAAACACATTATTTTATTTCATATTCTGTGTAGGTATTTCTTAACCCCTAAGGCCCCGACCACATTTTGTCAAAATGTCAAAATATTTTCGCGTTAACATAAAATCCAAATAAATGGAATATTTCTGAACGCTTCCGAAAACTAAAAACTGATTTTAAAAGGTGATGAAATGCACTTTCAAATTTAAAAATTAAAAAAAAAACATTTTAATGTTTTAAATGCAAACAGAAAAATGTTTTAAAAATGGCTCACCCTTCGTTTTTTCCAACTAAAATTAATGATAACGGAAAAAAAACAGCACATGTACTTTTTTATTATGCACATCTATTTTATATAAAAATCAAGCGTGTTTGCTTGTATGTATGCATGTTTGTTCTTTATGCGTTGCTAAACCATTCATCCGATTGCGACGAAACTTTGGGGATTTGATGTGCGCATGCCCGCAATGGTTTCTATATACAATAGTAAGTTCTGGCATCATGAAATTATGCATTGCTAACCGTTCATCCGATTGCGATGAAACTTTGGGGATTTGATTTGCGTATGCCCGCGATGGTTCCAATGTATAAAATAGTGAGTTCTGGCATTTTATTTCTATGTATGATGGCGAGCTCTGGCGCCATGAAATAATGCGTTCCTACACTATTCATCCGATTGCGATGAAACTTTAATGAGTTGTTGTGAGCACGCCCGCGAAGGTTTCTATGTATACTGGTGAGCTCTGGCATTTTGAAATTTTTATTAAAAAAATTACAATACTTGTCACACGAGCTGTTTTAAAACTTAATGTACCGAGACTGAGTGTATGGAATTCGGGAGGGGGGAGGGTAACTCGGGAGGGAGGTTTGCGGGACGGGGGAAGTGGGAGAGGCAGGGGACGCGGGAGAGGAAGGGGACGCGGAAGAGGAACGCAGGAAGAAACAATTTATTTATCAATTGGCATAACAACGCATGCCGGCAACTCCCTACTCTATTATAAACGTTATCGTTAACTCACTTTTTTACGTTTTATTAAAAATAATTAATGAAAAAATACCAAAGTTGAGGTCCGAATCTTTATTTAAATTATTTTGCCGTTAACTTTAAGATTTGAATATCTCTCTCTCTGGTTTCAATCCTGGGATTGGTTTGCAGCAATTTCATCTATTCGTTTCTTCCACTCTTCCCTGTCTTGTGCGGCTCTTGAAGTCTGCATTTGATAAGCAGCGCACGTCCACCAGCAGGTCCTCCAGGTACTCTCGGCGTGGGCGTCCCCTAGCGTTTGTCCCCTCGGTCATACCCTCCATTATGGCATGCAAGAGGCCTTCTTGTCTTATTGCATGGCCGATCCATCTTGCGCGCCTTTCAGACAAGATCCTGAGCAGGTGCCTTCCACCTTCGATTCTTTGGAGAATCTCCTCATTTGTGATGTGGTCTCTCCAGGAAGTTCCTAGTAGTCTTCTATAGGACCACATCTCAAAAGCCTCTAGTCTTCGTTTATCTCTTTCGGATAGGCACCATGTTTCGCAGCCGTACATCAAGATACTCCATATATAGGTTTTGATTTGAATATAAGGCATAGTATTTTCTTTTCTAACATCGTTTAGATATTTCTAACCATAATAGTAAGGGAGACTACGATTTCTGTGAGACCTATTGTTACTATTACCTATTGTTAAAAAAAACCATCAAATAAGCCCGAGGTGTTAAACAGAATGGATAGTGACTACCCGGCTTTGCCCGGTTCAACACTCTGTTTATTACGTAAGACGTTAAGTCAAAATAATAATAATTCTAACCTCCATAGATCTTTTTTTAGTTTTTAATGATTTTTAATCGTCCTAATTATTCCATAACTTTTTTAACAGTTTTTTTTAATAACTCTTAATGTTAAAAATACATAAAGGATATTTTGTATGTGCAATGACGATGTATAAGAAGTTCGGTGAAATCGCAATATCGATGAATGATATGTACCTATAGTTGTGCTGTGGTTATCACAGTGGAAAAGATGGTGGAGTCGAGTGAATTCAACAGTGACACGTATATTTATAAAAATGAACATATGAGATATATCAATAATTTGAAAATATAAGAATATCAGTAACAGTTCTTCGGGTAGAAAGTTAGAAAGTAGTGGTAGTTTTAGATTAGACGTGAAAATTGTGTAGTTGACGTCAATAGGCCACTTGCATGGATTTCATAACGACTTGGAAAAAATCGTGTGGATAGATTTTTTTACTAAGATTATGAAAATGTTAGCAAATTTTTTTAGAAATGTACCTTTTTTTTAATATAAACATCCATTATTTGGGCTCATGACGTCACTACATGAAAATATTCCGTTTTCAAAAATGTTTTTGTAAAATTCCACACTGATTTTTTTTTATGGCAACACTTTGATTTCAGGTGATTTTTTTAATTTGACATTTTAACATTCACTAGATTTATTGTTTGTTCTCTGCGAACTTATCATTTGGTTTGACTTTTTGACAGATATTGTGAAGAGAACCCTGTACATTCTATGCTGTCTCTACTTGTTTTAGAGGTATAATGGTGATGGTGCTGATTTAAACAAAATCAAATTTTATAATATTTTTATAATTATTTTAATTTACAAATTTTTTTTTTTTTTTTTTTACAGTGAATACCGCACAAGAATCTCAACTGCTCCCGTCTGGAGCCAGTGAGACTATGGCATCCCCAATTGGGGTATGTTGTGAGGCTGAAGGTAGTGGGGAGGGGAAGGAGGTGGGGAAGAGGAAGGTTGGGAAGTACCTGGCTATTCAGATCTGGTCACCAAACACGGCTAAAGCCATTTTTAAGCAACGTTTCAATTCTGAATGGTGGTCTTACACCAGGGCGATACTGATAGTATCTTCCACTCTGGAACATGCCGCAAATATACTATATATTATTTTAAATTAATTAATTGTGAAATAACACAAATTAATCAAATAAAATTTATTTGCGCATGCCGGGTTCGAACCCGCGACCTCCGGACTGTGAGTCAAGAGTCTTACCCACTGGGCTACGGAGGTCGTCGAAAATAGTATATAACATTGGATTTAGTAATATAGACATTGACAATTATAATGATTTATGATCAATAAGATGGATCAATGAAAAATATATTTATGAGACGTAATATTTTTGGTATGCCTCGTTATTTCCCTGTGCCATTCGTGTGGAAAACGTTATTTTTTTAATGATTTTTGGCTATGTAATTATCGCTTTTTCGCACCCATAAAATTATGTCCCGTCTTTCCGGTTTATAAAAATGGTCTGATTTTTCGGATTGAAATTTTCAAAAAATTGCTAGGGTTTCAAAAATAGAATTAAAAAATAAATAAAAATACGGAATGTCTTAGAATATTTGCCTGAAGCGGAAAAACAACAAAAAATGTGATGCAAGTTGCCTATTACAAGTTGTCTCAATTTGTATTAAACATATCTAAGAAACGATACTTTTGAGATTTTCACGGCCAAAAGCATTTTCGTTATTTTGTTTTTGGGGTGTTGTTATGCCGTGTTGCGCTACCTCCTTCTTTGGCTAAAGAAGGAGGTATAACACCTTAAAAACAAATAACAAAGAATATCCAAGAAACGTCCTATGTATTTTCTCCAAGCGGTGTAGGTTACAAGTAAAAATAGGAGACCATACAAGAGATGCATATTCGAGCTGCGATCTCTCAAGAGAGCATAAAGCAGTTTCAATGACGCAACGTTATCAAAAGTTCTAGTGTTATTATTATTATTACAATACCTAAATTTTTTATGATCTTATTGGAAATTATTTCGTAGTGATGATCAAAGATAAAGGTAAACTGTAACGTTACTTACATCGGTCAAACAGAAAGAGCATTCTCAATTAGATTCAAAAAACATATTGTTTATTGTTTATTATTTTTTATTGCGGTATTTTAAATAGGTACATAGTTAACTATGTCCTAATACAATCAATCACATATCTTCGCAATTTAATTTTAAATGCCTGTAGGGACGTGTAAATAGCCCCAGACACAAGGGAAAACTACCCTATGTAAATTAAGGAAAGTTGAACTCTTCCCTATGTGACACAAAACAGTCTACTCAGTAATTCCAAAATCCTAAGTGAAAACAAAACAATACTCACTCAGAGAATGCAGCTCTTGCACGATGTCAAGCACAAAACGGCACTAGTTTTCATTCAAAATATTGATTTCGCCAAGGTGGTAAGTGCACAATCTCAACATGTGGTTATCACAGGAACGAAGTTTTAACAATGAATATAAATTTGCATATTAATAATACGTGCCAAAATCTTAGGTACAACTTCAATTATTGGGTGAATTATTTGATAATGACTGACTAGGAGTGACATCTCTTGGCTTTCACTAACACTCACGTCGAAAGTAATTGCCTGCTTCACAGAGGTAAGAAAATTCATGAACATAGGTAAATTCAATATAATACAAAAACCATAGATGGCGCCCTCATGGTCCCATAGCATAAATTATTAATTTAAAAGAAATTAATGCCCAAATGGATTTAAATATATTTACGGCGCGTATCCAATGCCTTTATGCTCTCTTCCAACATAATTTCTTTTGGTAATTCTCCAAATTCTTCAATGCTCCGTACATCAATGACTGTTGACTTTGTATTTTTTTCCTGAAGGGGAGTCTTAGTTCATTTCTTTTCCTCGTCTCATGTGTATGTTTGCTAATTTTTCTTAGGAACTCAATAGACGTATGGCCATTGATTATTTTGTAGATTAACAATACAGTATTGAAGTAAATAATTTGTTTAAACGACAAGAAATTTAACTAATTCAACATTTTTTTGACTGAAGTGTAGTTATTTTAATTCAATATAGTTCTCAAAGCTCTGTTTTGTAGAATTGTCATTTGTTTCATTAATCCGTCGTTGGTAATTTATGTGTGGTGTAATGATTGCGTTGTTCACATTTTTACTGGAGACTGTTACGATTTTATATTAATAAAAGCACTTCTTCAAAATTCGCACAACATTTCTTAGTGAATAATCACGTAAGCAGTCAATAAGCCTAAACCATATCATATATAGAAATAGAATGTCTAGATTAAATTTATTGAACAATTAAAAATCAATAAACGAACAAATGATTCTAATAAAACACGTATTAATAAAGTAAGGAAAATTATTTATTCCCCACTTCTCAGTACGTTTACAAAACCTAAACAATATAACACGTTTAAATAAGTCAACAGCAATCTCATCGTTAGTAAACAATTCAGAATACACATCAGATTTAAAAGCAGATACTCCACAATTATTTTCTCAATAAATCGGTTTAACATGATAAATCAATGATGATGATAAATCAATTTAGGCACTTGCAAATTGAAATTCAGAATCATATAAATACGTCGTCTTAAAGTGGTTTCACCACATTTCGAAAATGACCTCGTAAACCGAAAGAGTTGTCACAATAATAACAAAACTTAAATACTTGTAGAACTTAATAATAACATTATTTAATTTAAATTAAATAATAAATAAAAAATCATAGATAATTTGGGAGGCGGGTATGGGTACCACCACCCCAGGAACCATTTATTGGATAACCAACACCTCTGCCACAGGTCACCCCAAGTGGTTCGCTACGTTTGGTGATTTAGCAGGGGCTGCGCGGGTTCAAGGGGTGAGGTTTGTCCGGATCTTGACGGTGGATGCGTCTGCCCACCAGTTGCCTGGCATGCCGAATTGGGAGAGAATGGTTGGGGGAGTCCCTTTGACTTTTACAGCCGTACTTTCTCGGAACATCACCCTCCACCGCAGTGGGATTTTTTTTTTTTACCTGAGCTCCACACAGGAGGTACTGAGGAAAATAATTTCCCTCAGGGCCTATGTCATCTTTGGGGATGCTGTGTGGAGGGTTTTTTTAAGGAAAGGAAGGAGGGGAGTTCTGGGAAGGAAAAGGGTTTAAGGTATGGGTAGGAATCTGGGGTTCAGTATGTCCTGATCATCCGCCTCCAAGACCTAGACAAACCTCACCCCATGAACCCGGGCACCCCTGCTAAATCACCAAACGTAGCGATGGGATGGATGGATTCATGCGTCCGTCACTCCTGGATGCACTGACCCTCAGATTCCTACCTCATACCCTTTTCTTTCCCGGAACTTCCTCTAGTTCCTTCCCTCAAAAGCTCTCCACACAGCATCCCCAAAAAGACTAATGAGACTAATGACTAATGTGGAGCTAATTTAAAAATAAAAAATCCTATTGAAAATACCGCTAAAAACGAAGTTTTGCAATTTCTGAAAGCATGTTTTGGTATGCAGAAAAGTTGACTTCTAATAATGAGGATATTACTTGCAATCAAATAAAACATCTCAGTGGCAATTGGCCATCGAGCATTGCTGCACATTAATGTGCATACAATTAAAATAACTGCAATAATATATGATAAGCTAATGCACGTCTGAATTGCATTCGGTAAATGCACTAATCTGTCAGATTTTGACGTTTCGCAGGCAGATTAAATACACACGAAGTTGTTTGAGTAATGCATTACTTAATTGCCAATAATAATGCACTGGTTTAGGTGGACGTAATTAATTTAGATCTGAAGCATTATGGGAATACAGAGCTTAGTTCAAATTATTGAAATGTCGCACTCCTCCGAAGCGGCTTGACCGATTTTTATGATTTTTTTTTAATATTTGGTAGGTATGATAATAGGTTTTAAAATAGGTAATTTCATACGGCCTGCGTAGTGCAGCGGTAAGGAGCTTGACTCGCATTCCGAAGGTCGCGGGATTTTATTTGATTAATTTGTGTATTTCACAATTTATTCATCTAAAATAATACATAGTATATTTGTGGCAGGTTCCAGAGTGGAAGATACTCTCAGTATCGCCCTGATGTAAGACCACCATTTAGAATTGAAACGTTGCCTGAAGTGGCTTTAGCCGTGTTTGGTGACCAGATCTGAAATAAAAAAAATACTATAAAAATAAATAAAACACTTTGTATTTTAACCACGAATTTATTATATTACATATCGACCGGTTTCGCTTACATCAAGCTTCTTCAGGATATAAGTAATAATAACTAAATGTTAAGTGAGTGTTGGTTTTTATTTGTGATTAGATCTATATTGCTGTCTCCCTCCCACTTATTGATTATTGTATTGTTGTCTCCCTCCCACTAATTGATTATCCACTTTACCTCTGTCAAATACTTTGTCTCTTTCTAATTATGTTCTTGGTCATTTTCTTTCTCCCTCTGTCACTCAACTTATATATAAGCCATAGCTCTCACTTAACATTTAGTTATTATTACTTATATCCTGAAGAAGCTTGATGTAAGCGAAACCGGTCGATATGTAATATAATAAATTCGTGGTTAAAATACAAAGTGTTTTATTTATTTTTATAATATAATGTCTAACCACAAAGTAATTGCTTCATATGAAAAAATAAAAAAAATACCTTTAACCTCAAATTTTAACCCTCCTACTCCTACCCTCCCATTTTTTGATCGTGATTTTAATATTTTTGTATGAACAAATTTAACCGTCTTTCGTATTTCAACAGAACGAAATTATTTATGTTGTTGAATGACAGATGGCGCTAAGTCCGCCTCATCGAACTTTCATCCACACATGCCCAAGACATTCACGAGAAGTGTCGCGACATTTTGATATTTCATTCGGCATCATGTTCTCGCGTGCGCAAACCATCGAGCTTATTTGTGTTGGCTAAAGACGGTCTGACAAAAAAATATCCTACACTCAAGTGCTCTTCGAATTTCATATTGATTTTCTTTATTTCATTTTCCTACTTTAGTTGGTGTTTTTTTGTTTTTATCAGCGGTCATCGTCTACAGCGCTTCTTTCCTCTTTCTGTCATAGATCCCATCCCCACACACTTACAATACATTCGTTATTTTTAATTTAACAACTAAAATATTCACTAATTTGTATGGCAGAACAAGGTTTGTCGGGTCAGCTAGTTTTCATATATAAAAATGAATGTTTATTTGTTTGTTCCTTATGATTTTTTAAATCATTCACCGGGTTGCGACCTCATTCAAAACCTAGGCAATCACTTCCTGGTGAGAACCAATGAGAAAAAATTCCACGCGAAAGGGGATTAGAGAATGCTTCTATTGCGATGAAACTTTGGTGATCTGATATCCGCATGCCCGTGATGCATTCTATATATATAATAGTGAGCTCTGGCGTAATGAAATTATTACGTGTACTCGTATATACACTTACGTCATGAAATTTGTTTAAATAATTCCAAAAGGTCGCACGCGAGTTGTTTGAAAAATGAGAGTAAAGCAGGAAGGGAAGGAGATAGGGGGAAGGATATCGGGGAGGGGGTAGGGAACAAAGGAGGTGGGTTCGCAGGTGGGGGGATGAGGCAGGGGGGGATGGTGGGGAAGGTGAAAGAGGTACGGGGAAGGGGGTAGGGGGATAAGAACGAGGGAGGGGAAGGGGACACCAAAGTGGAGGGGATTTTAAATGATCACGAAATTCTAAAGAGTTGCTTTGTAACCTTGATGTGTAGCAACAAACGTATCCGATTTTATTTAAATGCGATACCTATTGACCGTTTCAAAAAGTCTAAATTAATATATATATTTTTTTTTTTAAATAACTCTAGTTATGATAACTTATGACGGATGATGATTATTGTAATATATCTAAACCAAAGTACTCGTATGAAAACGAACACAAGACTGAAAAATAATAAGGTAACGGTAGCAACTAGGAGTCGAACCCAGAATCTCTTGTCTTATCGGGACAAGCGTCTTAACTACCTTGGCCCTTTGTTATTCTTTCGTTGTTATTCGTTGAATAAATTAACTTTGTCTAGACACAATTTTATTGAGTGCGTAAAAAATCCATAAAACGTACACTGTAATTCTGAAAAAGGGTAAAAGAAAGGTTTAGGCTGAACCGAAACCGGTTGGTATATATATTTGAAATGCCACCCTAAAAAGAGCCAAATTACGCTTTATTATTCCAGATACTATTCATCAAATCTATCCTCTCTCGTTCGTGAAATCCATAGGCACTACGATTAGGGTTACCATCCGTCCGGATTAATCCGGATATTTCCGGACTTCCAGCCTTTTGTTTGTCCGAATTTTTTGGTTTAGATGGAATATGAGTAATAAAACTCAAAGTTTTAAGGTTGTATTGAATCATCAGCAACTTCGACCAAGGATATCTAGACAGGCCGTATAAAAATAATAATGGCCCCTCAAACTCCCGAAACCAGAATAAAATTGGCTTACGGCCCATTTATGAAAAAGTATATGCATCGTATTGCACCGTTTAGAAGGCACAGTTCTTAATTGTATCTTTTATTGGGCTGGAGGGCTACACTGAAACTAATTTGCATTGCCAGCCGTCCAGACGGGGGTAAATTTTTTCAAACACAAAAATATACCACTACCGAATATTTTACAAGGTACACACCGCGGACTTTATTTTTGAAAACGTAGTCAGCTATCAGAATACAGAAGAAAATATATGTGTTACAGATCGCATTTACACAGCGCATTCATAAACGTGAAAAACATTATAGTTTTTAAAATTTGTCAAGCAATATTCTGACGTCATTCGCGCTTCGACACGTGGCGGGGAGTTGAGATAGAACGGTGTTACCGCTCAGCGAGCGGGGAGGGGGGGGGGGGGGGTGAGCGCTTTACAGGGAAGGGCCGAACTGGTAATGGGCTCATTAATTAATTTATTTTTTAATTAAAAAAACGTTTCTCAGTTTTTTTTTCGTATTTTAAGCACAAAATATAACAGCCCATTACCTACGTATTATTTGCTGAATGAATTTCTTTTTCACAATTAATAATTTTCTTAGTTTTAACCACGTTTATTGTTTATAAAAAACCGACATATTTCCTGAGCAATGCTCACTTCCTCAGCGTTTACTTAATTAAAAAAAAGATTATGAAATAAGATTATGATTGATTCGTGTAGATTAAAATATATATATATATATATTAGTTAGTATGTATTTAAAAAAAGGATCAAAGTCAAATTTCGCCGTCCCTTGCCCAGGCTGCGATGCAACAACGCGATGGGTACCGTAAATTTAATTCTTGTTACAAGCTTTGGTTTGTTCAAAAATCTGCTTCCGATAAAATAAATTTTAAAATCAGTAAATAAGCTTCCAAATCCGTCCATAAAGAGATTAAAACTTTTCCTAGAAGCGTCAGAAAATCATTTGCTGCAATATCTCTAAAGGGGCATTTGTATATCAAAGGACATGGTTTTATTAATAAACATTTCTTTATTTTATGTACCAATCTTTTCATTTTCCAACCTTGTTTGGTAGTTTCCCAAATCGATCATCAACAAACTGAAAACACCGCAAATAACTCTCCGATTGAGCTAGTGGGAGAAGACTAAGTATCAACTATTTTTTAACTGAAAACTTACTTTGAAAAAAAAAACGTTTCTGGTAGATTTCTGCCTCGAAGTTTCGAAGGAATATCCCACAATTAGTCCAGTCAATGAAAGGTCAAAAAGGTGTTGTAGAGTGCGTGAGCAGGAACAGAAACTTCACGCTCCACAAATTTAGATATTTTCGAAAAAAATCATTTTACCTCACATTTTGAATCAAACATTCCTTCATATCGTCTAAAATATTCATCAATGAAAGAAATTTATTTGAAAGAAGTTGTAAAGAATTTAATTCTCTTTTGGAATAAACATATGCAAATTAATCTCTAACCAGTAAATATTTACAGCAATTTTAAGTTTTTTAGTAAAATGTCGTCATTTTCAGAAAAAGCTGTTTTTATCTTATTACTGACACATCACTTTTGTTTGTAACAGATTGTGGGACTTAGACTTGGATTTAATTTATTTTCAGCTTGGATTTAGAAAATTACGTATAGAATAAAAGTTGTACATAATTTTATGAGCGTTTACTTATTATAAGAAAATTGTCCTCTTCGACGCACCGTTTTCGAGATATAAGCGCACATCTGAAAATTGGGACCTTCTCCCCCCCCCCTTCCTTCCCTAGCTCACCACCTAGACGTCAGGACTATTAGTATGTTCACACCCTAAGCACCCTGAACAAGTTTCTGAAGGAATCGCTTAGGTTCCTGCTCACGCACTCTACACCTCCTTCCTTGACTGAACTAAATAGAAATACGGCTGCTCTAACCCATCTCCTTCCCCTCCCCACTACAATCAGCCTCACATCCCCAATTGGGGATGCCATAGTCTAACTGGTTCCAGGCGGTTGGGAGAAACCCATAACCACCATTTATTGGGTAACTAACACCCCTGCAATGGGTCTTTCCAAGTGGTTATTTAATATTTATTTACCAAATATTTTTCACTAAGATAAAACCTTTGCCCAATAATAAAAAATGTAGGTTTACCTACCGTTTTTGGTTCTAGAGGACCTGTTCAGAATGTAAAAACTAAAAATGAAAACTAAAATGTTTCATGTTATTTATTAATCCTCTCCCAATTCAGCCCTTCTTTGGTTTCGTGACGTATTTTCTCGACGTATGTTTAAAATTAAAAGAACACCTCTTGTCACACAATGAACGCTCTCGGGTTATTTTCTTTACGAGCGTGTACGGCTAGTTTATACCAAGTAGGATTGATAAATTCATCTCCATAATACGTCACGCGCGATATCTGATTGGTTGCTAAATGGTAAAACTACATAATGGAATTTGAGAATGAACTTTGTGATCGGATTTACGAACTTCGAGGCGAGGCGCTGGAATACGTACAATAGTTGTATTGTTAACATTTACTTACACGGGGTCAATTTTACTGGCTTGCTTACTAAGATAGGCCGTATCTAGATATACTTGATCGAAGATCAGCAACGATCTGACCGAGGGTACAGATAATCTATTACACTCTTAGAGAAAACACTCTTTCTACACTAAGGCACAACGCGGTAGCACTGACGGACGGACGCCGAACGGGCGAAGACGGACGACGGACGGGCTGTCCAGGTGCGAGGCGCGCGAACCCCACACCCCGCAACCGCCCTCCACGACCCAAGCGACCGTTCATACCGTAATGTCCACGTCCATACTGTAATGAAGTGCGTACTTGATATTTGCATTATGCTTAGACCAAGTATTTCCCAGACATGCCCTGTGAAATTCATAATGTGCCCGAAACCAAAATAAAACTGGGAAAAGTGCTTGCATTGCTTTGCACCGTTTAGATCGCATAATGCTTTGTGTTATACCTTTTATCGGTCAACAAGGTCTAAACTGAAACTAATTTGTCTTCCAGCGGTCCGGGCCGGAATTAATTTTTTCGAACATACAAATACCTAACTTCCGAATGTTGTACAAGGTACACCCCGCGGACTTTATTTTAGAAAATGTAGTCACCTAACTAACTACAACAAAAAAATACACCTTATATATGTCTTTCAGACAGCGTTTCAACAAACGTAATAATGTTAAAGATTTATTTTATTTTATTTATTTATTTTATTCCAAATATACATAAATGACATCTGTCAGCTAAAACTACATAGTGAAATCTTCTTATACGCAGATGACACGGCAATTTTTTACTTCGGCAAAAAACTTAGAAAGTCTATTAGAACAATCTCAGACGGATCTTAATGTACTAAACGATTGGCTAATAAAAAATAATATTAACAATAAATATTAATAAAATCGGTTACATGATCTTAAGCTCACCTAAAAGAATAATACCATCGCATAAACCATTACAAATAGAAGAAAGAGACCTACATATCCTAGATAGCGAAAAATACCTGGGCTTATACATATATTGATAAACATTTAACATTTAAACAACACGTAGAAAAACTAAAAACAAAAATCATCCCATTAATTGGTGTATTTGGTAGAATTGCTCATCTTCTACCAACAGTGTTTCTTAATCCAGTCCCACCTAAATTATTTAATAGAAATATGGGGAAACACATACATTACGTACTTAAACGACTTACAAATAATACAGAACAAAGTTATTAACAAACTCTTCAACTATAACCCAGACACTCCCACAAAAAAACTATACCAGGAAATGAACCTTTTGAAAATAAGAACATTGTACGAGTATAATATATGTCTTTTAATCTACAAAATACAAAATGGACTTATACACACAAACACAACATTTATAATAACATCACAAGTACACGAACATTATACTAGACAACACAATAAATTGTACACAAATACTGTCAAGACTGAAAGTGGCAAGAGAAGTATTGGTCACGAGGGAGTTCATATATATAATCTCCTTCCAGATAACCTAAAAACGGAAAATAATATAAAAACATTTAAAAAAAAACTATTTAAACTCAAAATGATGGAACAAAATTAAAAATATTACTTCTTACTAATGTACTATATAAGCTCTGTATTTAAGTTAAGAAAGCGAAATATTATGTTTCTTTTAACTTAATAATAAATAAATAAAAGAATTTCAGTTGTGACAGTCAAAGTTTCTGACGTCATCAAATAACAACACTGCTGGTGGGACGTCACGACAGCTCGACTAGTTTACTAATGGTGGTTTTCAATCTTTTTTAAGCACGACCCGCTTTTAGTAATAAAATAAATTATATTTTTTCCATAAATAATAATTATAATTAGATACATTCACCCTCCGCTGTTTTTTAGGAATGATCAACCTTTTTAGTCGAAGTATTATTTATATATCTATCCGTTATTATTTTGTATGCGGACCTTGGTGGGAGGGTATGTACAACATAACCTGGTTATCTTTGTTATCGGTGGAGTCGAAAACCTACTTAACATATTGTGAAATAATTTTTTTTTTAATAAAACTATCAAAGGGATGAATGCCATCGATTTTTTCATTTGGAAATATTAAAGAACTTATATTATATTAGTACTTTCAATTTTGGCGGTTGATTAAAAAAAGTTAGTCGCGAAAAGAGGGCAAAAATTGCCAGACAAAATTTTTACTACGTCCACGGTCAAACCAATAAATGGTGTTGGTTTATTTTCGTTCGGAATTACAATAGTTTGTCAAGATAATTTTTGTTATTTTGTAAAACGGAAACTTTTAAAATACATTAAACGCAGATCTCAACAAAAAACCGTTGCACTATTCTTCAATTAAGGTCGCAAGTTAAACTATCTTGAGCCACGGCATTCTGAATTTCTACCGTTTTATAACATTCTTTTTTAACAACTCTTGAACACTTTAAGTTTTTAAATTTC
This sequence comes from Limnephilus marmoratus, assembly GCA_917880885.1. Taxonomy (NCBI): domain Eukaryota; kingdom Metazoa; phylum Arthropoda; class Insecta; order Trichoptera; family Limnephilidae; genus Limnephilus; species Limnephilus marmoratus. The sequence continues at coordinate 2,817,556 of OU862930.1, forward strand.
TCAAAAATAAATTATATTTTTGACGATAATATCTATACATTTGCCACGCCGAAAGGGTAATTATATGAAATTTCCCGGAGAGAAAAAATCGTAAGGCTCCGAAAATTATTATAAATAATTGAAAAAAATCATAATTTCTTTAAATGCTATTTAAGGCTCCGCAACCGGGCCCGAAAAGAAGAAGATGGAGAGATACAAAATTACGAATGTTAGTGGAGGGCGTTAACATTTACAGCGACAAAATCGATGCGAAAATTGCGAAAATGTTTAATAAAACACGACTCGTTTAAAATAGAGCAAAAATCTTGAGGGCATTGTCTTAAACAGCATTTAAAGAAACACTGTGATTTTTTTCATACATATAACTTCTAAAATAACTGAAACAAACTTGTTTATAATAATTTTTGGAGCATACTGTGCGATTTTTTTCTATCGAGGGAATTTTATATGATTTGCGTTTCGGCGAGGGCAATATCTACATATTATCTTCAAGAATAACATGTATTTTAGAAGAGCTTTAAAACTTAACGTGTTTAAGGGAGATATATGTAAGAAATCGGTAGTAATTCGGGTAGCAGGTTCTTAAATATTTACCGCAAGATTCTTGTTGTATTTTAAACGAGTCATGTTCTATTAAACATTTTTACAATTTTCGCTTAAATATTATCGTATTTAATATAAGCGCGCTCCTTCTAACTTTCTCATTAACATTTCTCCCCTTCCTCTTCTTTTTGAGCGCTTACTGACGAGCCTTAAGTAGCCACGAATTTTTGTCATTTTTTATTTATTATATGCAATAAAAATTAATGTTTTGAGCAACTTATTCAAAATTTTAAAGAAAGATTATCGTTTTTGGCTAATAACTTTTGCAAAACAGAATAGCCTTTGAATATTTTCGACGCATCCACCACCAAGACCTGGACAAACATCACTCCATTAACCCGGGCACCCCTGCTTAGTCACCAAACGTAGCGAACCACTTAGGGTGACCTATGGCAGAGGCGTTGGTTATCCAATAAATGGTTCCCGAGGCGTCGTGGGCGGTACCCATACTCGCCTTCGAAATTAAATCGCTTGTCATAATAAAGTTTAAAAAAAATTCCAATTAAATTTATAAATGTCTCGTGTCCCCCACTTTGAAAACCACTGTATAACACACAGGCCAGGCCGTGAACAAATATTGATGTGTTGGTGCGAAAAATTACACAATAGGTTAACTCAGTGGTCAGTTTTTTTTTTTTTTTTTTTTTTTTTTACAGTGAATACCGCACAAGAATCTCAACTGCTCCCGTCTGGAGCCAGTGAGACTATGGCATCCCCAATTGGGGTATGTTGTGAGGCTGAAGGTAGTGGGGAGGGGAAGGAGGTGGGGAAGAGGAAGGTTGGGAAGTACCTGGCTATTCAGATCTGGTCACTAAACACGGCTAAAGCCATTTTCAAGCAACGTTTCAATTCTGAATGGTGGTCTTACACCAGGGCGATACTAATAGTATCTTCCACTCTGGAACATGCCGCAAATATACTATATATTATTTTAAATGAATTAATTGTGAAATAACACAAATTAATCAAAATAAAATTTATTTGCGCATGCCGGGTTCGAACCCGCGACCTCCGGAATGTGAGTCAAGAGTCTTAACCACTGGGCTACGGAGGCCGTTGTATATTGCCGGGAATTCGTATGCAAGATGGCGGAATTCGAAGGAGAGTTTTATTGCAGAATTACTGTTAATGGTGTTACTTTTATCCTGATGTTTTGTATGAGAGGGCTTGTCTAGATATTATACGTCAATGGCATTATGTGATTAAAATGTCCGGACTTTTTTTGGACTGTCAGGCTTTTTGCCACGACTTTTCAATTTTCTAAATGGTAACTCTAACTATGTCACCCTTTTACGAAATTCATAGGCACTAAGATTCCCGCTTGTGAAACTCACAAGCAATACGATTACCGTTTATAAAATTCACAGGCACTACGATTACCGTCTATGAAATTAACAGGAACTACAATTCCCGTTTATAAAATTCATAGGCATTACGATTACCGTCTATGAAATTCACATGAACTACGATTCCCGTTTATAAAATTCACAGACACTACGATTAACATTTATGAAATCCACAAGCCCTACAATTCCCGTTCATGAAATTCATTGGCGCTTCGATTCACGTTCATAAAATACATCGATCATGCTGAAATATTATAAAAACACTATTTCTGTACGCGAAATACATCGATCATGCTGAAATATTATAAAAACACTATTTCTGTACGCGAAATACATCGATCATGCTGAAATATTATAAAAACACTATTTCTGTACGCGAAATACATCGATCATGCTGAAATATTATAAAAACACTATTTCTGTACGCGAAATACATCGATCATGCTGAAATATTATAAAAACACTATTTCTGTTCGCGAAATACATCGATCATGCTGAAATATTATAAAAACACTATTTCTGTACGCGAAATACATCGATCATGCTGAAATATTATAAAAACACTATTTCTGTACGCGAAATACATCGATCATGCTGAAATATTATAAAAACACTATTTCTGTACGCGAAATACATCGATCATGCTGAAATATTATAAAAACACTATTTCTGTACGCGAAATCGGATTGCATTCCTGCTAAATTCTATCAAAACTGCAATAAAATGATTTCTCAATGCATTTTAGGAATTGAGATAAGAATTAGTTGTCAAACTATTTGTTCAAAGAATTTGTTGAATTCCTCATAATAATTGAAATAGCAAAGCGGCTGTTGAACATCTCAGCACGGAAACAATATGTTTACGCGTACTTCCTGTTAGCTTTGCAAACGCATATTTATTTCAACGAAGTATTTAAGTTAACAAAAACACACACAAGGTAGATTCGACAGCGGTTGTATTATATCAACACAGGTTTAGGAAAACAACGTATTCTTTGAACTGCAAAGCCGTGGAATGCCACCAATTTGAACTACCAAAAAACAGCATTGAAAACTTACTTTCTGCCACTACAATAAGCTGAAAATATTGCTTGTGTCGTGATGGAGGTTGTGGTCAGCCAGGATTACACGACGTCTGGGTAGGAACCAGACGAAACGTCAACTCCGCCTTAGACTGGTCTAAAGAGTTTCGTTAGTTCACCTTTTACATTAGCTCCACACAGGAAAAAAATCCCCTCATGGCCTATGTCATCTTTGGGGATGCTGTGTGAAGGGTCTTTTTAGGGAAGGAGAGGAGGAAGTTCTGGAAAGGAAAAAGGAATAAGGGGTGGGTAGGAATCTGGGGGTCTGTATGTCCAGGACGTATAAATCCATCCCACTGCGATAAGGCGATGTTCCGAGAGAGTCCTGCTGGTGAGATTAAAATGTCTTCTTCAATCACTCTCTCCCGATCCGGCCTACCACGCAGTTGGTGGACAGACGCATCCGCCACCAAGATCCGAACAAACCCCGTGAACCCGGGCACCCTGCTAAGTCACCAAACGTAGCGACCCACTTGGGGTGATATAGCAGAGGTGTTGGTTATCCAATAAATGGTTACCGGGGCGGCGGTACCCATTTCCGCCTCCCTAATTCCATCCATTCATTAATAAGAAAGTTATTTTGCATAACGAACGACATTATCCCAAATGTTTTCCTTATTGACAGTTTATCCGACACTCGGGAGACCGCGCTAAAATTTGTCAATCGTCGGTCGGAATATCTCTTATCAATTGTTGACCATGCTCGAAAATATTGATAACTGAAAAAAGATGACGGGTTTAGTCAACGCTGTATTGATATAGTGTTTATGGATCGTCCAAGCTACTCGTAGAGCTCCTAAAGCTATTCTATTGAGCGACAATAATCGGACGCTATATCTACGGTAGAATCGGTAGAAAATTGCAGAGTTCCCCTATGAGCTGCAAAGGGGTGAAATCATAACTAACCTATATTTGTATTACTTTTATCTGTATTTTCTCATAAAATCACTAATATTTTTTGTTAAACTACAAATATTTTTTGTTTTAATTTAAACAAATGTAAAAATACATACTTTTGAATGTAGTAACTTTGTGGTTATCCATTATAGATAAATGAAACAATTTAACTTTGGTTTGAACCACTTATATATTTGAGTAAATCCGACCGGTTTCGGAACGACCGTTCCTTCTTCATATATTTTATACGCTTGCCCTGAAGAAGGAACGACCGTTCCGAAACCGGACGGATTTACTCAAATATATAAGTGGTTCAAACAAAGTTAAATTGTTTCATTTATCTAAAATGTAAAAATATTTCATATTTGTAAAAAGCACTAACTTTGTGGCTCGCCATAAATTACAATAAAAAACACATAAATTTATTTAAGACCACTTTTATTTTAAAACACTCTACCGGTTTCAGAAGCACTCTTCCTTCGTCAGGAGAATATTATAACTAAACTATGATACATAATGTTAGGTGTTTGAGTGGGAGGTGAGCAAAGGGGTGGAGGTAATTGCGGGATTTCCGGAAAGAACAGAGCGGTTAATTGGAAAAATATTTAGAATGGGACTGAAAGATAAATTAATTTGATTATTCAAAATACTAGCATTATTATTTAGAGTCCGCTGTTAGCAGACATTTTTATGGATAACTTAGAAAATAAGATTTTTAATTGTAATTCATCACTCTTAAATACTGTTCTAACTTGGAAGAGATATGTGGACGATATCTTTTGAATTTGGACAGGAACAGAGCGGCAACTGTCTAAATTCCTTCTTCTTATCAATTCATTCCATAAAAGCATCCAATTCACTTTAGAGGTAGGCAGTAATGCATCGATTAATTTTTTAGATTTAACACTTACTTCAATAAATAATAGAATTGATTTTAACATTTTTCGTAAACCGACGTACACGGATATAACTTTACATAACATGTCGAATCATGGGGCTTCTCATAAACATTCTGCATATCATTCAATGGTGCACCGGCTAGTAAAAATCCCTCTATCGTCTGTTAATTTCGCGATTGAACTTTCAAAAATTAAACAAATTGCTCTAAATAATGGATATTCCGCAAATTTAATTGATAAAATCCTAAATAAGAAACTTAAACTCATTTCAACTAATACATTTTTATTTGGTACACCTGAAAATAATAATAAAATAATAAATCCCGTTCAATGGCGCATCCATCCCTCCCTCTGTGGTGCAAGGCGATGTTCCGAGCGAATCAAGGCGGAGAAGTCAAAGGGACTCCCTCAACCATTCTCTACTCATCCGGCCTGCCATGCAGCTGGTGAGCAGACGCATCCGCCGCAAAGACCCAAACAAACCTTACTCCATTGTTATTTTTTTTCTCTACTTTCTTTTTTCTTTTTTAATCCATTATTTTTTTCTTATCCATTTTTTGATTCTCGAGTTGATTAATTCATCAAAATCAATACAATTTTTTTTTGGAATGGTTGAAAAGCATACGTGCTAATAAAAATAAAATAAAAAACACTCTTTTCTTTTGGAATGTTTTTTTCATTTCTCTTCTCTAATTTTTTAAAATTTTTTTATTGTTAAATTATATAATTTACACTTATAAGTAACTTCTTGTATCTACCATCAAAACCTTAATATTATTAATCGAGTGTTATATTTAAGTATAAGACAATATTATAGTCAACACACTAATTACATGTAAAAAATCTGTTCATTTTGACTGTTCTAAAACGGACAAATTGCCTAGCTGGACAGCCAAAGAACATTTTAAAGATGTAATATTTAATATTTTCAAAATAAATAAAAATGAACCCGGACACTCTTGCTTCGGCATCAAACGTAGCAAATCAGTTGGGGTGACCTATGGCAGAGTTTTTTATCCCATTTATACTCGCCTCCCAAATTAAATACCAAAGAATTGCCTGCGAACATCGATTTATAATCAAAAATGGCCAAACATGTAACATTTAATCATTTATGAAATAATAAAAAAAAAAAAAAATTATTCCACGTCAATATCGGTTGTGCTATCAACTGCGAAACTGTGCTCATGACGCCGATATAAAGTCGTCGGAAATAACGATTCGATATCGTAAATTATCGATTTCACCATGCTAGAACTTTTGATAATATTTTAAGAAGAAATAATCTTTCAATCTTTACTAAGTATAAAATGAAGTCGCTCATGATGTACTCGCATATAGGCTTGTTGAAAAAGTGTCGATATATCGATGTATCCAAAATTTTAATTCAATACGTCGATATTTTTAGCTGATATATTTTGATCCGATATATCGATACAAAATATCCAATATCGAGAATTGTATCAAATACGATATTTTTATTTATTTATGTAACTAAAGTCACTAGAATCCAAAACCGTATAGGAACGAACGGAAAAAAAGTAACTGTATTGTTTCATGACATCTGGCGGTTGAAATTATAACTATTAATAGCTTACAAATCTATTATCTTTGCATTAGTATTTGTGATCACTAATGCTATCTCATATGTGTAGGTACATACTGTTACGATATACGAAATGCCCCCTCTCAAGTTAGAGCGCACGCCACTGTGTAGACAAACAGTTGCGCTTTCTCTCCGCTAACGCGCCGCGCGCTGACGGGCGCCAGTGTTAGATACACCTACCTGAGGTGTATATAACACTTCTGACGACAAACTAGCTCAGAATGGTCAGCAGAGTGGAGGAGACTATCATCAGGGTGGTAGGATCTCTGAGGCGTTTGTGTGGCATCCCTGAAATAAGCTCAAATCCTACGGGCTGGGGGAGACAGTGAGACAAGTGGCTACGGTAAATAACAGTTGTATTGGGTAGAATTCTTTCGTAAACAACAATGATACAATAATGCAAGCAGAGTAGTACAGGGTAGCAACAGTAATTCTATCTAAATCGGGTGAATTTGGCCCTAAAATCTCTCTGGGGGCGGTCATTTATCTTCGCGTTGAATTTACAAGGAACACACGCATTAAAGAGGGGTTAAATAGCTCAGGTACTCATAGCAGCAGCCTGGTCTCTTGGAGATTCGATTATGTGGAGGGAATTTAGCCGTTCTTGGCATTCCCGCAAGTCACTATGCAAAACACAAGCGCAATGGCGGCTTCGCAGAATGTTCCGGAATAGTGCAACATGGTTCACGTACACGTGCGCTCGAAGCGAGCTCGGGGGCAGAATGGCGGGCCGCGGCTGCCAGCCGGTCGGCCGTGGCTCGCGTTCCACCGCCGTCAGCGCGCGGCGCGCTAGCGGAGAGAAAGCGCAACTGTTTGTCTACACAGTGGCGTGCGCTCTAACTTGAGAGGGGGCATTTCGTATATCGTAACAATACATAGAAATGTATGCTATTTTTCGCCATTTTTTTCTAAGCCATTCCTATATTTTGATTTCCAATTGTCTATGATTATTGAAAATGCCTTGTTCCAAACACGAAGTCCTTTTTGACAAATTAATACGCCAATATAATGTTACTGATTTAAGTTAGAAGACAGCTTTTTAGTTGTTGATATTTTTTTAATCATTACCTAATAAAAATGAATACTGATAAAAATACCTTCATTTTTTTGAGATTTTTGTTAGTACATTAAAATAATACACGTTGTGTACAAAAATTACTATTGAGAATTCACTATTATTTTAAAAACGCAAAATCTTTTGAAAATTTGACCGATATATCGATACATCGATATTTTTTCCTCGATATATCGACGTCGATATTGATAGATTAATAAATATCGATACATCGATATATCGATATTTTTTTTCACTTTTGACATCCCTACTCGTATATGCGCTTAGATCTTTCAAACTACGCAACGGATTTTCATACGGTTTTCACCAATAGATAAAGTGATTCACGAGGAAGGTTTTTAGATATATAATTTGTCAATTGGTTTTGTGTAAATTGGTTGAAATACATAATATATCTGGGCAAGCGGCAGCAGGCAGTAAGCAGCGTGATGATGATTTGATTAAACATATTATGATATGTCCGGGTCGAGTATTTACAATCCCTACCGCGTTTCAGTCGCTTTAAATTTTCAACAATATCAAAATTTAAATATTTAGAAATAAAATTATTAATTTCTAGTATACACATTGGAAAGATTATTTTATCTAGATTTTAAAACAATTTTTGTTTTTGCAAAGTGATAAAAAATTATCAATATAGAGATGTATTTACAATATATGGGAATAATATTAAAATTTCAATATTTAGAAATAAAATTATTAATTTCTAATATATACATAAAAAAGATTATTTTATCAAGATTTTAGAACAATTTTTGTTTTTGCGATGTGATAAAAAATAACCAATATAGAGGTATATTTAAAATGTAAATTGTCGTTACCGCGACTGAATCGGTATAGGTTTTGTAAATACGCGTCCGGGTCTGCAAGTAAATCATAAATCATAACATTTCATATTTCCTGAGTTGAGCGATGGTTTGGATACAATCAAACTTGATAAGACGCTAAATCAACCACAAATCAATTTTGCAACGAATGTTTGACGTTTGATGGTTAACAGATCCTAAAACCATTTGATTTTATTATGAAAAGTCTGATAAAAACCATTCACGTATTATTTGTTGACCGATTGGAATATCATTGGGCCGTATTCATTTGTTGTTTGTACCTGGTTAGAGTTCTGCTTATTCAAATAAATATTTCCCGAAGTATATTTAGTTAGCGTATCCTTCCGGATCGTGAGTATATTAATCGTTTCGCAATTATAATAATTGTTAACGATTGAAAATGTGTGATGTAAATAATGTATTTATATTCGAAATATAAATATACAAGGGTCAATCAAAAACCGCCTCCTGTTTTTTTTATAATTAAATAAAGTTAGATGAAAAAAAAACGGGTGTGCTTAAAGCAAGGATCATACTGAACAGACGCAACGCGACGCAACGTTCCTGTCCCGTTCACACTGGCCGACGCGACGTACGTACGCGTCGCTGTGACCAAGTGACAAGGGGTCTCTGGTTGTGCGCAGGCGCGTTTGATTTGACACATTTGACATTTATTTTTTAGGTTATGGTTTATGTGATTCCATTATTTATGTGTGATTCTTTTCTCAGCAGACGACAGCTTTGCCATGTCTTCTGAAAGCGAATTTGAAGATGATTTGCTACGATTATTATTATTACATCAAGTACAGTATAGTGACACAGAGAGCACGTTCAATTTTGCGCTCAATTTTAATTAACATTCTATAGTTGTTTTAGTCAGTGTAACTAATAATTAAACGAGCCACTGAGTGACTGAAAGTCTAAGGAAGTTGTAGTGCAAATCTGCAGAATTCTAATATCTAACTGAGTGAGCATTATCAATATTATTAAAAGTCAAAACAATAAGTAATATTGTCACCCAAGTTACTACCGCGCGACACGGCCGACTGTAGCAAGTAACTCAAGTCACTTCACCTTAGAATCAGGATAAACCATCTCCATTTTTTTCCAAAAAAAAAAATTTTTTTTTTTTTTCGAAGTTAATAAAATGGACTCACAGGGATTCATCAGTCTGGCGAGAGATGCCGTTGAGGCTCTTACTGAATTAATAATAGACCCAAGTAGCAAACTAAACAAGGATCAAATTGCTAAAATTATTCCAAGAACCAACGCTATTCTTGGAACTATTGCACAAATGGCTGCAAAAATGGCAGCACTCGAGGGTGAGCTAACAGCAACCAAAACATTAACCTCCAAACCCAACTCATTAGAATCTACATGTGAAGCGGCCGATGAGCTCGAAGAAAGAAAGATTAGGGCAAATAATCTTATTATTATAAACGTTCCTGAAAGCACTAAACTAAACCAAATTGAAAAAATTGAGGATGACAATCTACAAATCACAACTATTCTAAAGAAAATAGACAACAACATTGATCCAAATTCCATCAACACTTTTCGTCTTGGAGCAGTGAGGCCTGACAAATCAAGGCCCATTAAAGTCATCTTAAGAAACTCGACTGAAGCAATGACTATCCTCCGAAAAAAAAACTATTACCTGAACAACTCCCCAGTGAAAATTTTTTCCGACCAAACACCAAATCAAAGAAAACACTTGTTGGACCTACGTCAAACCATGGAAAGTCGGATCCAGGGAGGTGAAGTTGGGCTAACTATTAAATATATCAACAGTAAGCCGACAATAGTTAAGTCAACTCCAAAAAACTCAAAGACATCAATGGATATGGCCAAAACATCCGGGGCTGCCGCACCAAACTCTTAAAGTTGCAAACAACTATTCCATTACTTCAAAACATCGATGTATTTCTTCTTACTGAAACCTGGCTTGATCCTGATATTCATACAGAGGAACTTGGATTTACATCTTACAACACCTACCGCCTTGACAGAAATCCAGCCACCAGCAATAAAACCAGAGGAGGAGGAGTTCTGATATCCGTTAATAAATCACTGTCGACCACTAGATTAATTTGCAAACATCAAGACGTGGAACAGGTATTCGTATTACTAAAATCTAAATCAAATAAAATTCTATTGGGATGTGTCTACATTCCTCCAGGATCCAACATCACAGTCTACAGAAACCATATTGATGACCTCGAAACCTTCAAAAATAAATACCCTGATGCCAGAACAATTTTATTTGGTGACTACAATACCCCTAGCATTGATTGGATGAATAAAAACTCTTCTAACAACTTAAACCTGCCAGAAAATGCACGCGAAATAATAGATATGACGAACTTACTCTCTCTACATCAAGTCAATCAAGTCTATAATAAATATAATCGGCTTCTGGATCTGGTATTCTGTAGTGATCTCTCAATTCATATTGTTAAATCGGTTGATGAGCTCCTCCCCCTAGACTGTCACCACCCCGCTCTAAGCATAACCATCACGACGAATAACTCACCAGACAACACAACTATTCTGCCTAACCTTACTTATAATTTCTCCAAAGCTGACTATCCTAATATGAACCAATATCTTGCAAATGAAGACTGGTCCTTTTTTCACCACAACAATGATATTAACTATAATCTTGAAATTTTTTACACAATTATTAACAGGGCCATTGAAAATTATGTACCACTTTCACACTTCAAAGAAGCAAAGTTCCCGAAATGGTTCAGCCGTGAGCTAATTAACCTAGTTATCTGTAAAAAAATTGCACACAAAAACTTCAAAGAATCCAACTCCCTTAACGACTATAAAATATTTCACAACTACAGAACTCAATGTAAAAAACTGTCAAAAATATCGTATTTTAATTACATAAATGATATCGAAAAATCTATTCCCTCTAATACACAAAACTTTTTCACACATGTTAACTCTCTTAGAAAAAACAAACAAGGTTTACCCATCTCAATGCACTTCAAAGAAAAGATTAGCACTGATATGAAAGTGAAGGTTAACTATTTTGCTGATTATTTCAAAAGTGTCTATGACGAAAATATCCCAGACAATTATGTACCACCTCCTTCCCTTAATGAGAGCATACATATCCCTGCTGTTCACATCAATATAAACGACGTTATAACTAAAATTAAATCTCTAGACAAAAACAAGAAGGCCGGACCTGACAATGTGCATCCCAATATACTTATTAATTGCATTGCTTCACTGGCTGAGCCAATTTGTTTATTGTTTAATCAATCCCTCAACACAGGATGCTTCCCTGACATTTGGAAACGTTGTTATCTAACACCTATATTAAAAAAGGGTGATAAAAGTGATATCACTAACTATAGACCAATATGTAAGCTATCTGTAATCCCAAAACTCTTTGAAAAACTATTGCTTGATCAAATTTCCCCATGTATTAACCATCTCATTGTTCCAAATCAACACGGATTTTTGTCGGGCAGATCAACTCTAACAAATCTTTCGTTATATGAAAACTATATATCAAACGCATTAGCTAACAAAACTCAAGTCGATTCTATTTATACGGATTTCATCAAGGCCTTCGACAAAGTTTGCCATAAAATTCTACTGGCTAAGTTACGGAAGCTAGGTATTGATGGAAAACTTTTAGACTGGTTTGCAAGCTATCTATCTGACAGAGTACTACTTGTTAAAATAAATTTGTTCCTTTCCAATCAATTTATAGCTACCAGTGGTGTACCACAAGGGTCTCATTTAGGCCCAATTTTGTTTCTTCTGTTTATAAACGATATTGTTGATATATTTGATAAAGATGTAAATGTGTTGCTTTTTGCAGATGATTTGAAAATATTTAAAATAATTAAAACTGTTGAAGATTGTCTCTGTCTACAGAATAATTTACACAAGTTAATTAATTGGTGTTCTGTTAACAAACTTTTTCTGAACATAAATAAGTGTCATGCAATAAGATTTTACAGAATAAGCCAACCAATTATTCATCCGTATGTACTCAATAACTCTACCCTTACCTCTGTCGAAGAAATTAACGACCTGGGCATAATTTTTGACTCTAAATTAAACTTTATATCCCATATAAACACAATCGGTAATAAAGGAATGAAAATGCTTGGCTTCATTCTTCGAAATTCCAGAGGTTTTAGGAATATTTCAACACTAAAAATTTTGTATACATCCTTAGTACGTAGTCAAGTCGAATATAACTCCTCGATCTGGTCCCCCCATTTTAAAATTCATTCAGATTCAATCGAAAAAATTCAACATAAATTTCTAAGACATATTAATTTTAAACTCGGTATTCCCATTGAAAACATTAACTACAATTACTTGCTGATAGAATTAAATTTATTAAAACTCTCAGATCGAAGAATTATATCCGACTTAATATTTATGTTCAAAATTGTAAATGGTAGCATAGACAGTCCTGATTTAACTAAGCTCATTGAATTTCATATTCCCACGAGAACTACTCGATCTAAAATCCTGTTTAAATGTAACAATAATAAGACTGAGTATACTAAACACTCCCTTTTACCTAGGTTACATGATGTTACTAATAGATATGCAGATATTGCAGATCTATTTAACTGCACGGAAAGTAGGTACAAGAGGGCTATGCTATCAAATCTTTTTAGTCATTATTAATTCTATTTGTACTATAGATTTTTGTACGTAATTGTCTCTCTGGTGTCATTTCTAATTCAAATGCCACAATCATTTGTTAAACAATTTTTTTTTATTATTTCTATATTACTATTTTTCATTTTGTGACATGTAATCAGTTCTTATGGTATATGTATACCGTTGAAATTAAATAAATAAATAAATATTCTTGTAAAAAGAAAAATAAAAAAGTGAAAAGAAGTATTTAGGTCCACAACATTAACAAACAAAGAGAAATGTTTGGAGAGTTCCATACTTTAGTAAAGGAACTAGAATCTGATGACGAACGATTCTTCATGTACTTCCGTATGAGTAAAGTGGTATTTGAAGAGCTTCACAGCATAATTGAATTATTGAATATGACATAAAAAAAGAAAACACACATCTTCGAAAGTCAATTGGGACCAGAGAAAGACTGGCAGTGTGTCTAAAGTTTGATTGACATTCATTATAGGGGTATAATATTGAAAATCATGCCATGAATGGCTGAAATTTCTTCCTAAGTTGCACTGCGTATGCAGAATCTATATAATCCTGTAATTTGATTTTATAAATAACTTCGTGCCGTCTAAAAGCTTCAATAAACTGTTCGTCATCCATTTTTTAATAATATCTGTCAAAAAAACAACCATAGATATAGCGAAACAACGTTAGATGCTCAGATAACACCAAAAATATGTAAAATCATCTCGTCGTAGGCGTGACCATACCCCCTCCACCTTCCACATGGCCCACGCCGATCTGGCTGTGGCAGATCAACGTCGCGTAGGGGGCGTCGGTTTGCGTTGCGTGGAGCTAGTCTGATTCTAAAGCACCCGTTTCCATAGAAAATGTGTGGATGGTAAGCAGTCCAGATATGGAAATGGTGACGTCTACCCACGTGGCGTGGCGTTGCGTGGGCTTAGTGTGGTTTTACCTTTAGAACACACAACCGAAGTAAAACTTCTGCCCCATCTATATGATAGGAAGAGAGAAAGAAAATGTGCGCGCGCACTGCTCTCTCTTTGCTCCTACAGTGTGATACAGACAATAGGCCTGCACTGTGTAATGTAACTGGCTATGAGAGAAAGAGAGAAAGAAAATGTGTGCTCGCACCTCTCTCTCTCTTGCCCCTACAGTAATATACGAAGCGTACTCCCTCTCAACTACCGTTCGCCTCGCTTTTCGTAATGCTCTCGTCACGCATTCGCCAGCTTACTCCCCAAGTCAAGCGTGCTTAAATAAGTTTTACTTCAAAAATTGAATTTGGCGTTATTCCTCTTACTTTCATCTAGAATCCTACTGCAATAGTAACATTCGCTTGTAAAATGGCCGATACAATGTTCGTAGTAGTCAGCGTTGTGAGATTGAATTCTTGAATGCAGAAGGTGAAACTCCTATTCGCATTCATGAAAGTCTGAAATATCGGTACGGTGATGGAACTGCGCAAAAATTATGTATCTGTATTTCCCGCTAAGCACTTTCATACTGCTTACTAACAACGTATGCAAGGTCTAGTTTCGTTATCAAATGTAGAGTCGTTTTTACCAAAATAAATTAGAGTCCTTGCAAGAGTCTTAAAGGGGTAACCACCTGTTACCTATACCAGGGCGGGTAAGTGGTGTGTCCTCCAATGCACAAAAATTGTGACAGGAGACAATCTTGGGTTTCATGGAACCTGAATCAAAGAGACTGTCAATGGAATGGCATCACACAAACTTGCCAAGGACGAAAAAATTAAAAACTGTGCGATCTGCAGTGAATTTTTGATTGTTGATTTTTTGGAGCAGGGATGCACAACGAATTCTGAAAGCACGTCTTTCGCCCAACAAAAGCTATGTCGGATGGCCTCAGGAAGCAGCACCGTTCTGTTTACCACTCTGGTTTACATGCCCTTGTTAAAAGATGGACCAAAACTTTGGAAGTGGACGGGGAGATTATATTGAAAAGTGACAAATTAATCGTCAATAGTGTGGTTTTCGACCTATGTAATTGCATTTTTTTTTTCTTGAAGATTAAAGGAGAGAAAAAATTGGAGGCATTACTTTTTGACTGTCCTTCGTACGTTCATACCAAATATACCAAAGAAAAAGTGAAGAATTTGTAATTTGGGAGGAGGGTATGGGTACCGCTACCCCAGGAACCATCTTTTAGATAACTAACACCTCTGCCATATATCAACCCAAGTGGTTCCCTACATTTGGTGACTTAGCAAGGGTGCCCTGGTTCATGGGGCGAGGTTTGTCTGGGTCTCGCCCACCAGCTGCATGGCAGGCCGGATCGGGAGAGAATGGTTGAGGGAGTTCCTTTGACTTCTCCAGCCGTACTCTCTCGGAACATCGCCTTGCGCCGCAGTGGGAGGAATTAATTCATACGTCCTTCACTCCTGGACACACTGACCTCCAGATTCATACCCATCCCTAATATTCTTTTTTTTTCCAGAACTTCCTCTCCTTCATTTCCTAAAAAGACCCTCCACACAACATCCCCAAAAATGACATAGGCCCTGAGGGGAATTATTTTCCTTAGGGCCTCCTGTGTGAAGCTAATGTAAAAACAAAAAAAAACAATAACAAATTCCTACACAGTATGGAACAAATAATGTAAAAAAATCATTTAAAAATTTATTTTTAAAATAAATAAATAAATCATTTGTGCGATTCACTTGCGCTAGAAGTAAAACCTTCAGAAAACTAAAGCAGACAAGAGTGGGGATACTACGAAGCACTTTTTTATCAATGTGACGGATGATTTTTTCCATATTTTTGTCGTCAAATTCCAGTGCACCTTTTCCTATACAGTTGGTCATCTTATTAGTATTCATGTTTTCTTCTTCGGAGTCGCTAGATATCGTTTTCTTTTGCGTTTCCTTTGCCTGTTCATTTTGGAGTGGTTTGAAGATTGAAAGGTTGGCCTCGACTCTGGTCCTCTGAATTTCCGGCCGCTGAGGTTCGTCAGGCGCTTTATACCACAAGACCAAAGGACACCTGCGTGGGACCGTGGATTTACCGTATTTTATCGTAATTTATTATATTAACCGAGTACCCGTGAAATGATCAAATATTTTATTATTTTCTCATTCTGTCGCAGGCTAACACCTAAAAATCAAAAAAAAAATCGTACCGACACGCTAGTGGTCGAAATTAATATTATTTTAAAAAATAATTGCACTAGTGTCAAAATCCAGAGGAAATGGGGGAATACGTTTGTTTGGAAAAAAAAGCCGCACGGTTTCCTGTAAATATTTTGTGTTTGCATTCTGTATTTATCTTCATTCCTGATATGTGAATTCTATACTAAATCCTTGTTTTGAAGTACGCGCACCATTATTTCTATACACGAGGTTTGCTTCTGGATTTGTACGTGAGATGGCTATGCGTTGCTAAACCATTCATCCGATTGCGATGAAACTTTGGGGATTTGATGTGCGCATACCCGCGAAGGTTTCTATGTACAATAGTGAGTTCTGTCATCATGAAATCTGTACCCGAGAAGCATACGAAGAAACTACTACCTTAAAAGCAGAAGGATGTACCATTGACTTGCATATTTATGATTTATGACTCAAATCCTACGTATTATGTAGTATTATGACTCAAACTATACATTGATACGCTTTCTATGGAAGTAAACAATTTTTAAACATTGATCCGTTAATAATACATCACATGCCAAAACAAAATATTCCACTTAATTTAGAAGCAGAAGGACTCAAGTCCGTGTTTTTGTTTGACTGAAGGCAGCGTTTTTTTTTAACAGCATTTTTAAAGACTTTACATATAAAATATTTCGTTTAATTTGCTCGTTTTTAAAACAAAACTATTTGATTTAATAATAACTGTTTTTATCTATCTACTAAGTTATGAGACCATAGTTTACAGAAAAAATAATTTTTGGCTCTCCTGAACATTTACCTTTTTAGACTCGCATCCGTATGCTTCTCGGGTACAGAAATTACGCGTCACTAACCATTCATCCGATTGCGATGAAACTTTGGGGATTTGATGTGTGCATGCCCGCGATGGTATATATATATATATATATATTTTTTTTTTTTTTACAGTGAATACCGCACAAGAATCTCAACTGCTCCCGTCTGGAGCCAGTAAGACTATGGCATCCCCAATTGGGGTATGTTGTGAGGCTGAAGGTAGTGGGGAGGGGAAGGAGGTGGGGAAGAGGAAGGTTGAGAAGTACCTGGCTATCCAGATCTGGTCACTAAACACGGCTAAAGCCATTATCAAGCAACGTTTCAATTCTGAATGGTGGTCTTACACCAGGGCTATACTAATAGTATCTTCCACTCTGGAACACGCCGCAAATATACTATATATTATTTTAAATGAATTAATTGTGAAATAACACAAATTAATCAAATAAAATTTATTTACGCATGCCGGGTTCGAACCCGCGACCTCCGGAATGTGAGTCAAGAGTCTTAGCCACTGGACTACGGAGGTCGTCAGTGGCTAAGACTCTTGTCATATATATAGGCATTATGGAATTTGTATAAAAAAAGCATTAGGTTGCACGCGAGCTGTTTGAAAACTGAATGTATGGAATGCGGGACAGGGGTTCGTGGGGCGGAATAAGCGGGAGAGGGGATTGGGGAGAGGGAAGGCGGAGTGGGCGCGCATGAGGGGAAAGGGAGGTGGAAGGGGGACGGGACGAATGGGAAAGGACACGCAGGGAGAAACGATTTATTTATTAGTGACATTGCATGTCGGGAAATCACTAGTAAATAAATAAATAAAGGTATTTGAGAAAGAAATTACGGAAAGCTGGTTTGAAATAACTGTACTGTGGAGTAAAGAGCGTGTCACTTAATTAATTGTAATGCCAGATCAGAGTTACAATAATTGCCGCAATTGTCTGTGGCGCTAATCCAATTATAGGCGTAGGTAATATAGTAGTACTTGCCCGCCGATAGAATCGTGTGCCACGCTCAATTACACTAACTTCCGATATCGATTCTAGTGCAGACTCGTGAAAAATCACGGGACAGTCTCAATGAGGATATCTCCTAACATTTTTATTTAAATGAAGATGTATTATATTTAGAGTTCAAAACGACGGTAAAATTAGTTTTTCCGAGGAAAAAAATCGAAGTGCGCAATTCAAAGCACCGCACAAAGAGGAAACCGATTATACTACTTCATTCTCTCGCAGGCTAAATACTATAAATGTACCTGTGTGTTCGTCTATTTTTAGTGACGCTATTTTTCGTTCGAGTTTCAAATCACAACGGTGCTAAATAAGTTTTCCCTCAGGGCCTATATCGTCTTTGGAGATGCTGTTTGCAATGACTTTTTAGGGAAAGGAAGGAGAGGAAGTTCTGGGAAGGAAAAAGGTATGAGGGGTGGGTAGAAATCTGGGGGTCAGTATTTAAAGGAGCGATGGACGCGTGAATCTATACCTCCCACTGCGGTGCAAGTTGAAAGTCCTGCTGGAAAGGTCAATAGGTCTACCTCAAACAAACACTTCCATCGCCAAGACCTAGACAAACCTCTCCGTATGAACCCAGACACCCCCGCTAACTTAGTGAACCACTTAGGGTGACCTATGGCAGAGGTGTTGGTCCTTACTTTTCTAAAAAGATGCTCCACCCAGCATCCCCAAAGATGCCATAGGCCCTGAAAGAAATTATTTTCCTCCGGGCCTTCTATGTGGATCTAAAGTAAAAAAATGCAACATTTTTTATTAACGTAAAAATTAAGAAGTGATTAACTAATTTGGTTTAAATTAACCAAATTCAAATCGAAAATATCATCGAAATCTATTAAACGCTTTTATAACTACCGTTACGATTTATGTTGACGGTACCGTGACGGCAAAAAAGGCAATAAACATATGTTCCTTATCGCTGTAATGCTGCACCTCTTTCAAAAGATGAGATACACAATGTACGTCCGTTTCCTCCATGGAAAAAAGGCATAATTTTCTATCTCGCTCACCGCACCGTGAGGTCTTCGTAGACCCTACAGTACTACTTGTCGTGACGATAATTTTGAAAGTTTGGAATATAGTCACCAAGATAATATTGAATAGTGAGTGAATTCCAAAAATTCAAAAACAGCAAATGCACTGATGGTTTTTCCTTGGCTCTTAAACATATAATGCTACAACTCTTTCTTACACTCTAAACAACAATTGTCGAAAATTAGGCAAACGGTGAACGTATGTCTGCACCCCCCCAAAGGAAACATACAATCATTCTCATACATCGGCCTCACACTTTGGAGGAAACAGTCACACATAGTTTGAGTGTCTCACCATTATGTAATGTGTAAGAAAGAGCTGCAGCATTATAGCGATGACGTATGTTTATTGCTTTTTTACCATTATGATACCGTTACCTTGAATCGCCACGGAAAAGATAAAAGCGTCTATTGGTTTATATAATCGCCTTCGAGGTAACATTAAAAATGAAAAAAAACTGGTTAGATTTTTTTTTAAATATTCATTTTAATTCTTCACAAACAAAGTATTGAAAGTGAATAATATTATATTATAATTTGAAATGTATTTAGCTCAGATATTTCTAGTTAAGTAATTGAAAAAGTAATTGAAAAAGTAATCTCCTTAAAAAAAATCTTGAATTAAGAACTTTATGCAATAAACGAAGATTCATAAATTTTTCGCTTTTCAGATAATTTTGATAAATTGAGTTGACTTCGTAAATTTACGTATATGATTTCAATCATAGGAATACCAATTTTGAAAAGAATGAAGCTTACAAATTAATTTTGAAATTTTTCGATTTGTAAGCAATCAGAGTTAAAATGAAGAGACCAAATGCATGCATTATATTCTACCTGACTTCTAACTAAAGATTTGTATGATAATTTTATGGTTTTCGGTTATTAAAGTCTTTCGCGATTCTGAGAATGAATTGAAGTACTTGTAATCCTTGGTTGTGACCCGATTCAAGAATTCATCTCGGAAATGCTGAGTATCTTATTTCTATATCAACCTTATTTCTGGAGAGATGTTGCATCACTGATGAAGGCTTTTATAAGCTTCTGACCGGTACCTATATTAGAATTGAAATTAAAACACTTTTGCACTTTGTTCCACTCATTTACTTTCACCAGGACCGGTTTCAACAAAATAGAAACATTCATTATATAGAGACAATGTTGTGTACCCCTGCCTAAGTTTGTAAAAAATACCCTAGCATAAGAATTTCAACAATCAGTTTGAAAATATTCGTAGTAGGATGAAACCGGTCCTGGTGAAAATAAATAAGTGGAACAAAGTGCAAAAGTATTTTAATTTCAATTCTAGTACAATGGAATTCCACCACGATTTAACAGTCCAAATCTAGACTCATTAGGTACACGTATATTATCAAAATCACACATTCTGACTAAAATGGGAATCTACGTCCCGGATAATTTAACGCGAGGCCGCCAACATACGCTTCTGATTCTTCCCAGGGGCAGAACTAACTTAGATACCAATGCTGATGCCCTTGTGAAGGCTTACTAGATTATTTAATTAAATGAAGACAATATTAGCGAAACTCAATCGAAATCTGGAGACAGAAAAATCAGAAAAGATATTGGCTCCGCTGGGACTCGAACCCAGAACCCTTTTCTTACATGGAAACAGCTCTACCGATTAAGCTACGGAACCCATATTAATTCGGTCACTTTTAACTGTATCATACTTCGACTAAGAACTACCAACATTATCTTCATTTACTTAACGCACATATTATTGGCTGCTATCTTTATATATGATTACAAGATTCAACTCGAACTAAATGCAATCTAGATAGTGTCTGGATAAATTTTTTATCCATTTTATTTGTAATACGCGACATCTATTGACTTTTTCTGCAAGTCTAGGATGAATATTTATTATTAATTTTTTAAACTTTATGAGTAAAATCTCAAATTATAATATTTAAAACACTATCTAGATTGCATTTAGTTCGAGTTGAATCTTGTAATCATATATAAAGATAGCAGCCAATAATATGTGCGTTAAGTAAATGAAGATAATGTTGGTAGTTCTTAGTCGAAGTATGATACAGTTAAAAGTGACCGAATTAATATGGGTTCCGTAGCTTAATCGGTAGAGCTGTTTCCATGTAAGAAAAGGGTTCTGGGTTCGAGTCCCAGCGGAGCCAATATCTTTTCTGATTTTTCTGTCTCCAGATTTCGATTGAGTTTCGCTAATATTGTCTTCATTTAATTAAATATTATAATTTGAGATTTTACTCATAAAGTTTAAAAAAACAAAAATTAATAGCTTACTAGATTTATGAATATTTTCCACGAGTAATCCTTTTTTACATTTTTTTAACATTAGTTCCACACAGGATGACCTGAGAAAAATAATTTCCCTCAGGGCCTATGCCGTCTTTGAAGATGCTGTGTGGAGGGTTTTTGAGGAGGGTAGGGAGTCTCTTCGAGAACCATGGTGTATTAGGAAAACAACACAGAACGGAAAATCACGCTGCTGAACTCAAGAATGAGTCGTAGAAACGACCCGTTCACATGTGACAAATATCAACTGTGTACAAATGTTGGAATGTTTTCCGACTATGCACAGGTGCAGAGGGGATCAATGAAGCTAGTTCCTCGGAGCATTGAAATACCGGTAGAACAAGGTCAGCATTTCCACCTGACGCCTCTGCTCTAAAGATTGCAATCCGCTTGTTAAGTTAGGTGAGACAAACGGAGACAAAGCTCGCTTCTGCATGGAGTCAAGTTTTTCTTTCAATTATTTTTGGACTCCAGACCAGAGGTGATTGCCAAATTCAGCAGTCTGTCGCACTTGCGAGTTGTTCAGAGTCAGCAGTAGTGGACGTACATGTATCCTTATACATTTTAAGTTAACCAATTTTTGAAGTTTTTTATTTTTATTTATTTATTTATTTGTATTTATTTTTCCATGTTCTCCTTAAAACGGTAATTCACCAAAACATTATGGAGAAGATTACAAATTAGACAAAAAGTATAGCAAAACACATAAAAAGGTCAGTTTCACTACTTTGTGACATACGTGAAAACATATGGGATTGAGCTTACGAGAGAATGAGATAGTTTGGCAGGCGGGAATGGGTACCGCCGCCCCGGAACCTTTATTAGATAACCAACCCCAAGTGGTTCGCTACGTTTGGTGATTTAGCAGGGGTGCCCGGGTTCATGGGATAAGGTTTGTCTTGGTCTTGGAGGTGGATGACCAGGACACACTGAACCCCAGATTCCTACCCACCCCTTAAACCCTTTTCCTTCCCAGAACTCTCCTCTCCTTCTTTTCTCTAAAATAACCCTCCACACAGCATCAGCAGAAATTATTTCCTCAGGGCCTCCTGTGTGAAGCAAAAAAGAAAAATTATTTCTCGGGGACTTGGTTCCAATATAATACAATAAATCTACAGTGCAACGCAAGTATCATTTGTATCCAGTGGTATAAAGCGCCTGACGAACCTTTCCAAATATTATAGCGAACCAAAGGATTGAATCCAAAGAAATCCAAAAAATATATGTATATATGTATATATATATTTAATATATGTAATATATGTATATATATATATTTTTGCAAAATCAATATCCAATCTTCAATATCCATTTTAAAATGAACAGGCAAAAGAAAACACAAAAGAAAGCGACATCTAGCGACGCCAAAGAAGAAAAATCAAATACTAATTAGATGACCAATTATATAGCAAAAGCTGCACTTGAAATCGACGACTAAAATATGGAAAAAATCATTCTTCACATTGACAAAAAAAAGTGCTTTGTAGTCTTTCCACTCTTGTCTACTTTATTTTTCTGAAGGTTCCACGTCTACCGCGTGTGAATTGCATACTAGCTTGTGTCGCTCTTCATAGAGAGAAAAAATGGTCTCAAAAGATTCGTATGATCTGTAGCTATTCGAAAACGTAAAAATAAATGAAATTATTGTTCACTATTAGCCCGCTAAAATGGCTGGAAGTTTTGAAAAAAATAGATTTCATGGTTTGGAAAAAAATAAAACAAAGGATCCATATTTTATATTTTGTACCAAACTTAATTTTCATTCCGTAACTGCAGTACAAAGAACGCAAAAAAATAATTTTGAAACCATTGCTCATGTGTTGGTTAAAAATACAAAAGGGGAAAATAACACTTTTTCTGGATAATATCAGTATTCTTGTTGACTTACTTGTATTCATAAACTTGATTTTTTTTCTTCATTTTGTCAGCTATATGCATTTTTTAATAACAAACAAACGTTAAAAGCTACGTTTTAAGATTTTCACGGCCAAAAGTATTTTCGTTATTTGTTTTTGGGGTGTTATGCCGTGTTGCGCTACCTCCTTCTTTAGCCAACGTTTCGAACAGCGTTGCAATGTCCATCATCAGGGCGGGTATACTTGGTCGAAGATCAGGGCAGATCCGGTAGATGTGTCTACATCTGCCGGATCTGCCCTGATGATGGACACTGCAACGCTGACCAAAACGTTGGCTAAAAAGAAGGACGTAGCGTAACACGGCATAACACCCCAAAAACAAATAACGGAAAAACGTTAAAAGGTTGAATTACTGATATTTATCGTTAATTAAAATAATTTTAAAAAAATGTTTTAGGTTTGTTTTCTGATTTTCAATGTATTTTAGCGGACTAATAACCATTTAAAAAAAATTAAATGCAGTTCTCATTTTCTTTGTAAGACGCAACTTTTAAGACCCCGGGCGTTTCTGAATTCAAAAGTTGAAATAATTGACACAACCTATTGCACACTTTGTTTTTTTGCAATGTATTGGTTTTAATACTGTTTTTGCAAAATGAATAAATAATGGAACTACAAAAAAGTTACGACTACCTCGATTTTGTCCGCTACGGGCCGCAGTACTCATATCACCGATGAACAGAGATAAAGAGAGAAGTTTATGAACGAGTACCTACCTATGAGTATTTCCATTTGTTTGACGAGCGGACAATAATTCTGTGCGCTAGTCGAGTGAGTCGAGTCGAGTCTGCGAAGTTTGCCTTTGTACCATTTCCATTGTAAAAACGCTACAAAACATCACCAACTCCCGTTCGCTGGTTTACCTGTGTTGTATTCATCAATTTACCGCTTTTCATCTGATGCTAGGTCGGCAAGCAACTATTTTTTGGTTCCATGACAACTCAGAATCATGCAATTACAACACCCCTTTGAAGGGCCATTAAAAGTGGTTCCGCAATTTTTCATCCCGCGACAAAATATCATTCGACAAAATATCCTACGGACAAAACATCCCCCAATAAAATGTCTACCAAAACCGAAGCTAATCTAACCTAACCTAATCTAACCTAACCCAACCTAACATAACCTAACAAAAATGGGACAAAAATAGTGCAGACAACCTGTAAAGACGATAAATTATTGTTCAAAAATAGTAAAATGTAAAGTTAGGTTAGGTTAGGTTTTAGTAGATATTTTGTTGGAGGATGTTTTGTCGCAGGATCAACATCCCACTTTTGACACTTTTCTTCTCGTGAAAGCAGAAACAAAAGGATAAACTTTTTTTTTTTTTACACGAGCTCCACACAGGAGGCCCTGAGGAAAATAATTTCCCCCAGGGCCTATGTCATCTTTGGGGATGCTGCGTGGAGGGTTTTTTTTAAGGAAAGGAAGGAGAGGAGAGTTCTGGGAAGGAAAAGGGTTTTAGGTGTGGGCAGGAATTTGGGGTTCAGTGTGTCCTGGTTATCCGCCTCCAAGACAAACCTCACCCCATCAACCCGGGCACCCCTGCTAAATCACCAAACGTAGCGATATTATACAATATTCGTGTATAAAAATGAAGATAGACAAATGAGCTGGAAAGTTTTCCTTTCCAGATTATTTGTGTGATTGTCTATGGCTTGCAATTGCTTTTTGAACTTATTTCAAACACAAAATGCTATAAATATGCACTATTATTTATTAATTTAATGCATGTTTAAAGTTGTATAACATTGATTTGACGGTTGCGAAGGTTCGTTTCAATGTAAATATGCATGAATGACTTATTGTACCTAAATTAAGAACCTAATAACCTATTTTATGCATGCAAATAGTTGTTTCTTATAGTAATTGTTGAAATAAAGTCTGTGCCGAAAAGTGCGGCGGTTAGTGGAACAAATAATATACATATATCGTCCCCAAACATTCAATAATTCTGTACGTGGCCTCAATGGGTTTGCCTTAAATAGGTTCTTAATTTGGGCAAACTAAGTAATTCATCGTATTTAGATTGAAACGAAACATCGCAAATGTCAAATCCATGCTATACAACTTGCTACGTACATCTATATAAATCTATAAAATAAAAATGAATCGCCGAAATGTATGTACGCGCATTACTACCGAACGACAGCACCAAATTGGATAATTTTTTTGCTTTTGTATTGAGTTCTGGGATTACGTGAATTGTTTGAAAAATTAATATCCCGGGACTGAATGTATGTGGGGAGGGGAACCCGGGAGAGGGGAATTCGGGAGGAGGGTTCGCGGGACGGGGAAAGGGGAGAAGTGGAGTGCGGAGAGGGAAGGTGGAGGAATCGGAGTGGGAACGCGAGAGAAGAAGGGGACGCGGGAGAGGTAGGGGATGCGGAAGGGGAACGGGACGAATGGGAAAGGCCACGCAGGGAGAAAAAAATCTACATTAAATGGCATAGCGACGCATGCCGGGAACCAGCTAGTTAAATGAATAAATCATCATGTATAATTACAGGATTTCGTGTTTTAAACTGGGATATAATAATTTAAACAATTTAAGGAACTATTTATTGGATAACCAAAACCTCTGCCATAGGTCACCCCAAGTGGTTTGCTACGTTTAGTGACTTAGCAGGGGTTCTCAGGTTCATGGCGTGATGTTTGTCCAGGTCTGGCGGCCGATATGTCTGCCCACTTTCTGCGTGGTGGGCATGATCTAAGGAGACTGGTTGAGGGAGGTCTTTTATCGTCTCCAGTCAGAATCTCCCGACCCATTGCCTTACACCGCACTAGGAGGGATGGATTCATGCGTCAGTCACTCCTGGACACACTGACCCTCAGATTCCTACCCACCCTTCATACCAATTTCCTTCCCAGAACCTACCCACCCCTCGTACCTAGTTCCTTCCCACTAACTTATTTTCCTTAAACAAAACCCATTAAGACCTGCGTCATCTAAGGGGGCATACATTATTATGAGCTCAAAAGGGGGATGAAATCTCACGTTACTTGAAAAGAATATTCCAAGTGGCCTATATTTATCTCACCAATGGGGGGGGGGGGTCTAGATTAGAAGAAAAACTGTCATTAATGTATGCTTCCTTAGATGACGCAGGCCTTAAGGGAAAATATTTTCCTCAGGGCCTCCCGTGTGGTCTCCTCAATGTAAATAAATAAAAGTTGAAAAAGCAATTGCAAGTCATAGACAATCACACAAATTTGACAGGCGATTACGTATGGATCAATTCTGTACCCACAAAAGACACAGAACCGCATGTCGGATGGCATCAGATGCTGACGTATCCACTACACGTCTAAACCAACAGCTCTACAGCCAGGACAAATTATTTTATTTGGAAACGTTTACATTTTAACATGTCAATGAATGTTAGACATAGAGTTGTTATACAGGAGGAGACCCCACCACTTTCCCAACGGCGTTATAAGGAAACATATGGTTTCCTCCTTCACCGCACACGTCAAGACTCTACTTTTTTTAACAAAGCTACATTTATTTGAACGACTCTAGACTCTCCAATGTCCATGCATACGGGGTTAGTAAACAGTATGCAAGTACTTACATTAACATTATACAAAAGATAAATATAAGTAGCGGCCCGTGGAATAATTCTTCTGAAATCTATAGAGAAAAATATATACAGATAAAGGTGTTAGCAAATAAAAAGAAAAATAAGAGCTGCGCCCGGTTGAGGAGACCTGGTTAAGAGAAATAACGAAAAAGTAACAGTAATTCATAATTCACAATTCATAAAGTACCTACATCAAACAGTGTGCACGTCAAATTTCGCTCTGCAAAAATTATCTAAATTCAACGTTTTTAAATCGTATTATTCAAAAAGATATTGAATTTTGTAAAACTGTGAAACAGTAGTGAACTATCTACCACTTTAAATATTTGAAACGGTCAGGAATTACTAATCTAAAGTGATTTAAAAACTGTGAAGTAACTTGTGGGAATATTGTCGCATCTAAGAACCAACTGTAAACTGCAACTGACAATTGATAGCAATATTACCATTAATATAGCAATATTACCTCGCCCCCGATACCTAACGGAGTGGTCTAGTGGCTAGCGTCGCTGACATCGACCGTCTGAGCCATAGGTCCGCAGGAACGAGGTTCGATCCTCAGTGAAACCAATATTTTTTTTTAAAATTAATTAGTCAAGGCGCAAGACTCTGCACGCTTACACCATCTATTGCAGAACATCAAAATCATTAATATGAATAAGCAAAAGAGAATCACAAAAAAAGCAGCATCTAGCGAATCTGAAGAAGACTATAATACAAATAAGATGTTAAAATTCCTGGAAAAAAAATTCGAAGATTTATCGGAACAATTAATGAAATCTTTCAGAGAACAGATCAAGAATGAACTCAGAGAACTTACAAAATCAGTAGAATTCTGTTGTAACAAAATTGATGAATTCGAAGAAAAAAATAAAAACAAAGAGACATTGATTAAACAGTTGCAATCGGAAAACAAGGAAATAAAACTGCAAATTAATAAACTAGAACAACTTCAAAAACAAAATAACATCGAAATACAGGGAGTTCCTTTTAAAGAAAATGAAAATATATCTAAAATTGTCAACAACATAATGGAAACTATAAAATGCGAATCAGAATCTTCAAAAATAACAAATATCTACAGAACAAAAAACAGAAACCCATTAAACAAGCATCCTGCTATAGTAGTATCCTTCCAAAATAAAGAAAGTAAAGAAAAAACTATTTTCCATAAAAGAAAATACGGTGTTTTGTACACAAAAAATATTAATTTTCCCGAAGACGACAAAAGTATTGTGTATATAAACGAACAATTAACTCAACATAACAAACACCTCCTGTTCCTGGCAAAATCTTCACGGCTTGGCTACAAATTCATCTGGGCGAAAAATGGAAATGTAATGATGAGGAAAGATGAGACAGCCCCAATCATCCACATAAGGCAGCCAGAAGACATTCCCTCAGAATAAAGGATCCAGTAACCATATTGCACGTGCTAATAATTTCAATCTTTTAACATGGCTGATGAAATTTGTTTGTATGAAAATTATATTTCCAAAAACACAACAGAACTAAATAAGTACTTTAAAGACGTTAATTTTTCAATTCTTAATATGAATATAAGAAGCTTAAGAAAGCACTTCGATGAACTCTGTATCCTTCTCGATAGTCTAGATTTTTCTCCTAGCATTATTATTTTAACAGAAACACAGATGAAAGAGGTAATCCTTTATTACCTTCCAGGATATGTTACCATTTCATCTGAGTGTAAACATACTGGGCATGATGGAATCACCGTATTTATGAAAAATTGCCTTGAAAAAACTGCCTACGAAATTCTAGATTTTAAAACAGCTAACGCAATTAAATTAACATTTAACCACAAAAATTGTAATTATCTGCTATTAGCTATCTATAGATCACCTTCATTGAATGAGTCTCTCTTCACTAAAGAACTTAATTCGCTTTTAAAATTAACTAACAGAAATAACTTCAACTTTGCAATATTAACTGGTGATATCAATATAAATATAAATCAAAATAGTAAAAGCACAAATTTTATAAATGAATACTTAGATTGTTTGTCATATGCAGGATATCAGTCATACATAAACTCTCCAAAAAGAGAATATTTGAATAACTCCACGACTCTAGATCACATATTTGTCAAAACACACAAACACGTCAAAATTACATCTTCAACTCTACAAACAAACATTACTGACCACTACCCAACATTTTATGGACACACCATCTTAACCACTAATTTAAAAGAAAACTCTGGTAATCTAGAAAAAAATAATATTAACTATGACACATTAAACAATCTACTTCATTCAGAAAAATGGGACAATGTACGATCGACAGCTAACCCACATTCAGCACTAGAATTGTTTTATAAAACTCTACAAGATTATATTTCGAAAAGCACATACAAAATTGTTATTACTAAGAGAAAATATAAAAAAAATCAAACCTTGGATTACTGTAGGACTAATAGTCTCTATTAAACAAAGAGATAAACTTTACAGAGAGATGTTAAACTATGAAAAAAACTGTCAAAAAAATAATGTAAGAATAATGTCTTTTATGAAAACAAAGTATATGATGTATAGAAATTTACTCAATAGGTTAATAAGAAGTTGTAAAAAGAAATTCTATTGTGAACAAATTGATAATGCAAAAAATGATACCAAAAAAACGTGGAATATTATTAATGAAATAATGAACAAAAAAAAAATGACATCAACTGATGTGAAAGAGATTAAAATAAATAACAATATTATAACTGACAAATCGGCCATTGCAGAAAACTTTAACAACTTCTTCACAAATGTAGTAGATCAAGTACTTGAATCTTCTAGTAAAATTGATAGTACAACACCCGTAGACTCATCTTTGCATTTAGTCTCAACTTACGATTCAATTAACTCCTTAGAATATTTTTCACCTATCACGATAAACGAAATTGTAAAACACATTGATAGTCAAAAATCAACAAATTCTACAGGAATTGATGGTTTATCAGGAAACACACTAAAAAAAATAAAGCATAATATTTTAATTCCATTGCTACATATTTTTAATATATCACTAAAAGAGGGACATTTTCCAGAACAATTTAAAATCTCCACCATCATTCCAATTCACAAATCAGGAGAAACGCACATATTAGACAATTACAGACCTATCTCCTTAGTTTCAAACCTCTCAAAAATATTTGAAAAATGTATCAAAAATAGAGTAATGAATTACCTAGAACAAAACAAAATTCTGTCCCAAAATCAATATGGCTTCAGAAGTAAACTTAGCACTGAAGACGCAATATTCGATTTGACAAAAAAATTGTACACATCTGTTGATAAAAATAAAAAAAGTCTAGCTATATTTTTAGATTTAAGAAAAGCTTTTGATACGGTAAATCACAATATACTCATAAAAAAAATTAATCAAATAGGTTTCAAAAAAGGTACACTAAAAATTCTCACTAACTATCTCAAAGACAGAAAACAAAAAACAAAAATAGGGAATTTTTATAGTACTGAAACGAGGATAAAAAATGGAGTACCACAAGGTACTGTGCTTGGCCCAATCCTGTTTTTAATATATATAAATGATTTATGTAATGTTGTAATCCCTGGTAATATTGTATCTTACGCTGATGATACAGTAATAATTGTAAACGGAAAATCCTGGCTTGAAACTTACTTAAATGCATCAAAATGTATTGCACATGTCTCATCATGGCTAAACAGAAATAGACTCTTCCTAAACTACAATAAAACATCTTACCTACCTTTTTATAAAAACAGTAAAAGCAAACCCCCCAATAACCTTAAAATTAGAATTCATAATGCTAACTGTAATCAAGTAATATGCTCATCTTGCTCTGAAATTGAAAAAGTTGAAAAGATCAAATATTTGGGAATATGTATTGATACAAATTTAAATTGGCAATCACAAATTAATAACACCGTTTCTAAATTGAGATATCTTACGTACATATTTTACAGACTTAAAGAAGTATTGAATCTTGACAAATTGAAAATGATTTATTTTTCTCTGGTGCAATCTTCACTCATGTACGGAATAATAGGATGGGGTGGTGCGCTTGATGTTTTTATAAAACCTTTACAAACAACTCAAAATTATATTGTCAAAATTATGTTTAATAGAATTAAAACATTTTCAACAGATGCTTTATACAAAGAATCTAAACTATTCAGTCTCCGTAAACTATTTATACTGCAAGCTATGAAATATATCTATAAAAACAGAAACAAATTCGAAAAAAATGAAAACAGAACCAACATTAGAAATAATAATGTATTCTATACCCCTCAAACAAACACAAAACAAATGCAAACTCACAGTAGTTTTATTGGACCTCGCACTTTTAACCTTTTACCAAAAAATATACAAGTTGCAACTAAACTTCCGCATTACATAAAAGAGTTAAAAATATGGCTGAACCATACAGATGTAAAAACTCTATTAATTTAATTTTATATCAGTTTATGTTTCTCACAAACTTTACACTTATAACTGTTATTACACTATACACTAATTATTACCTTGTACACTATTGAACACACTTTTTGTACAAACTGTTTAAACAAATTTTAATAATGTTTTTGCTTCATATACCTACCACTGTTTGTTTTTTCTAGGTACTAAAATAAAATATATTTAACTATAATATTACCCACGCACAGGCTGCGCCTTAGTGGGTTCCCATTATTTTTATTATATCTAAAATATGTAACCATAAAATGTAAAATTGGGAAAAATAAAGGATTAAAAAAAAAAAAAATAATAATAATATAATGCAAGTATTTGCAATAAAAACTGAGAGAAGATAAAATGCATAAAAGAAAATATACAGAGAAGGTATTCCACAAACCCCCAGGCAGTCCCAATGACAATATGCATGGCTATCGGCCTAACAGCAGACGAAACCCGGAGTCCGCGCCCTTTAGCCGATTCCCCGATTTTGCCACGAATGATATTTGGGAAAGAAGAGAAAGTCTTAAAAGACTCTGGGGAAAAGATGAGCGTCGGGTTGTCGGAGGGGGGGCGGAAGGACGTCGAAACCACGCGGCTGTTCCTCAGGCCTACGCATGTAATTGGCGGAGGCGCGGGAGGATCGCGGAAAAACCGCTCCAGTATGTGTTCGCCTGGCTGTACGCACGGACAGGGTCTATCCCACCCCCTTTTATGGGGTGACGACGATATATAATATGCACAGTTCAATTGCACCACCAAAATATGGAACCAAGCTAATGTAAAGTATTAAATAGAGTTGTTACATGTCAACATAGAGTTGTTCCCTTTTATGGGGTGACGAAGATACATAATATGTTCAGTTCAGTTGCGCCACCAAAATATGGAACCAAAGCTAATGTAAAGAATTAAATAGAGTTGTTGCATGTCAACATAGAGTTGTTCCCTTTTATGGGGTGACGACGATACATAATATGTACAGTTCAGTTGCGCCACCAAAATATGGAACCAAAGCTAATGTAAAGAATTAAATAGAGTTGTTGCATGTCAACATAGAGTTGTTCCCTTTTATGGGGTGACGAAGATACATAATATGTACAGTTCAGTTGCGCCACCAAAATATAGAACCAAAGCTAATGTAAAGTATTAAATAGAGTTGTTACATGTCAACATAGAGTTGTTCCCTTCCAGCTCAGATGGCATCAGATGCTGACGTATCCACATCGATCTGGAAGTTGCCATAAATCTAGCCGAACTCTGCTGTAAACATGCTTGCTGTAGCAGATTGGTAAATATACGTATATCTGTAATCGTGCGGCCGCGTGTCGAGGCCTGGGTAGTGTACAACTCAGTTTGGGGGTATAAATAGCCAACGTAATGTTGAATGTTTTAATATAGTTCCACATAATACGCATTCGGAGTCCATTAGACCGCCTAACGCCTAACCGCCTGCAGCGTTGAATCGACCTGAACCAATTCTGGATGCTGTAAACAGTACTGTGTGCATTGGATTATTTCATCATCGTCTCTACTCTCAAGGCGAACATATCTAATGGAGATAGATCTATTTGGATACACCCGCACTGACTTCTTTTTAAATCGTGGTTTAAAAGCGTGGGTTTTCATTATATTTTCTTCGATATTTTAAACCGAACAAGACGCCCATCTGCCTAGAACCAATGAAACTTTTATTAATTTACTAGCTGACCCGAAAAAAGTTATTCTGCCCTATAAATGACGGCCGGTGTAGTCCAGCGGTAAGGCTCTTAACTCGCACCACACCGAAAGTCGCGGGATCGAATCCCGGCGTGGCAAATAAATTTTATTCAATTAATTTGTGTTATTTCACAATTTATTCATTTAAAAAAATATAAAGTATATTTGCGACACGGTCCAGAGTGGAACATACTCTCAGTATCGCCCTGGTATAAGACCATCATTCAGAATTAAAACGTTGCTTGAAATGGCATTAGTCGTGTTTGGTGACCAGATCTGAAAAGCCAGATACTTCCCCATCTTCCTCATCCTTATCACCCTTCCCTCACCACTACCTTCTGCCTCACAACGTACCCCAATTGGGGATGCCTTAGTCTCACTGACTTCAGACGGGAGCAGTTGGGACTCTTGTGCGGTATTCATAAAAAAATATTTCTAGTGAATATTTGTGTTGTTAAATAAAAAATAATGAATGTATTGTAAGTATGTGGGGATGGGATCTATGACAGAAAGAGAAATGGAGCGCTGTAGACGATGACTGCCGAGAAAAACAAAAAAACATCAACTTAAGTAGGAAAATGAAATAAATAAAATCAATATTAATTTCGAAGAGCAATTGATTGTATCTACGATATTTTTTGTCAGTCCGTCTTCAGCCAACACAAATAAAATCGATGGTTTGCCCACGCGAGAACATGATGCCGAATAAAATATCAAAATGACGTGAATGTAGCTTTAATGTTCTCGTAGCGCCATCTGTCATTCAACAACATAAATAATTTCGTTCTGTTTGAAATACAATACAAGGTGGTTCACTTTGTTCTTACAAAAATACTAAAATCGCGATTAAAAAATGGGAGGGTGGGGGTAGGAGGGATAAAATTTGGCGGTAGAAGTATTTTTTTATGCCAAATAAAAAAAAAATGTTTTTCTGTATATGGAGCGGAAGCTTCATCGCGAACTGCTGCCACGCCGAGACTAAGTGTTGCAGAGAGTACAGCTTTGTGGGAATTTAGCGTAGGGAAACCAGGCTATACGCTAATTTTCCCGGATCTCGCGTAAATTTGTTCCTCGCGACCCCAGCACCTTGGAGACCTTATTTTACGGACAGCCCTCGTACTTACATGACTATTTTTCATTGCGTTAACACAAACTTATCTGTCTCGATGCCAGTCCAAAAACTCTTGATGAAAACTAATTATTGATATTTCTGGATTTTTTAAGTGAAAACTTCTTTAGCACCGTTGTGGTTTGAAACTTGATGAAACTGAAACGAACTACTTAAATAAACTAAAAAGAGTCAAACACATACATCCATGGGATTAAGCCTGCGAGAGAACGAGATAGCAGTAAAATATTTATTTCATTTACCGGTCGATTTAGCAGACCAAGGGTCAAATTCTACCAAATCAAAAAAAAAATTGTAAAATCAATATGCAATCTCAAACCACTCGAAAATAAGTAGGCAAAGGAAAACACAAAAGAAAGCGACATCTAGCAACTCCGAAAAAGAAAACACAAATACTAATAATAAATAAATGTACAGGAAAAGGTGCACTGTAATTCGAGTGCAGTGCTTCATAGTCTATTGGTCTCCTCTTTGTGCGTTGTTTAGTAACCTCCCCACTCTTGTCTACTTTAGTTTTTTGAAGGTTTCACTTCTACAGCGTGTGTATTGCACACTCTTTTTTTTTATTCTTAGAGAAAAATATTTGTCCTCCTCTTACCGGGTAAGAGGTTTCAAAGCTACGTAAAGTTGAATATTGTATTAAAATTCCTAAAATTCATCGTAGTCCGTTCAAAGATTTTGACAAAAAAACGTCAACCTTAGGACCAGTTGTTCCACAGAACTTGAAAAATTCTTCAAATTTCAAAGTTCATATTCAAGTACTCTGAAACAACTGGCCCACATTTTAAAAAGTTTTTCTTTTCTAAAATCCGAGTAATTTCACGCCTCGCCTCATTGTTTTCACTTTTAAAAAATCTTGAAAATTGGCAGGAATCAGTGATGGAAGTAGAACGGGAAAAATTGGCATCGAAAATCGGTCGGACAATAAATTCTAAATGGTTTAAACATTATTTTCTAGGAGCATCAATTCTATTTGCAATACAAGTTCATCTGCCCCGTGGCATATTCAATATACCTTTTTTTGTGAACCGTTGATAGATAAACGCAACATTTATTTTTGAAAGCGATTGAATTTTGCGCGTGTGTGGATAAACGCCATTGGAAATTTGGAATATTTTTATATTATAAGGTCGCGCGTCTTTTAATGATAGACTTTTTAATATTTTCTGAGTGCATTGTAATAATTGCATTTCTCAAATATATAATCAAAAATAATTTTGAACATTCCCTTGTTCTTTCTGACTCTCTCAGTTTCCTCAAGTCCCCTTTGTCATTCCGATGGTCACTTTGTATGCCTTATTCGAGTGATGATAGCCTCCATTCAAAGCTCTGGAAAAACAGTATCTCTGATTTTGATTTCTAGACCTGTTGGCATAGTGGGTAACGATATTGCTGATTCCTTGGCAAAACAAGGAGTGCCTAACCCTTCTATTACTCTCGTAAACGATGTTCCCCTTTCTGATATTTTTTACATCTTCAAGGATAGATCCCGCAAGGTTTGGGCAGAGTACTGGAACATTGCTAGGTTATCCAATAAATGGTTCCCGGGGCGGCGGTACCCATACCGGTCTACCAAATTAATATTACTCGGTGGAATCCGAAGACTAATCAAAGCAAGTAATTCTGGAATTCAAATAATAGTGCATCATTTAGAATATTATGTAAAAATTGTATACACACTAAATCAATGAAAATCCTTTCGTCTGAAAATTTGAGCAAACTCAGATTATTATAGTTAATATACTTCTAGACGTAAAAGTAAGTGATTTGAAATTTGAAATGCATCAGTATTAAAGAACAACAGAGGTTGAATAATGCAAAGATGAGTGATTGTTTGTATGTAATGGTATTAATAAGGTAAAAATAAGTCAAATTACCAAATGATGTCATAAACGTCGACCAATTAATGAAAAACATGAGCATCAGAAGTTAGTCTTAAATCAACTGTTGACTAATTTTTGTTTTAATATTGTTTGATAGAACCATTTTAAAACAAAGGGCATCAACATCGATTGAGATCAAACTGGACGGGAGTTTAAAGTAACAAACATAAAAATGGATAAAACAGTGAACATTCCAAAAATACACAAGAAGAAAAAGCTTATTGGATTACTGCAGTTCGACGACACGTAAACAAACATGTCGCTGGTGTAAATGAACTCAAAAGGTGTAGTGAAAAAGTGCAACGAAATTCCAAGAAAGATTGAATCAGAAATCTAAACGAAACCGAATACAAAGGATTCAGTGAAAAATTAAGCTAATTGTAATCCATTATTACAAGTGTCTTCAAAAACGCAACAGTGCCTTCTTGACTGTAAAGAGTTCGACAATAACGTGGTAATAATAGTTTTAAAGAATTTACTTTAAACTGCCTTGTGCTCATTTTAAAGACATTGTGACCCATTTAATAAAGCAACCGCCTTTAATCACAGTGCCTCTAAGTGCTAAATTGAATAGATTTAAACAATTATAACAAAGCAAAGACTGAAATCGCCACCCTTCAATAAAATTAGGTTGATCTAGAAGTAGCTGTTACTTTAGATGTTTCGTTTAGAAAGAATGAGACGATGATGAGGACTTGAAGTTTCCCTAAGCAGGTGTAGATGGTGTGTCGCCTACTCCCGCTGAAGGACAGTTGTTGGACTGTTGGTCTCGTACTGTGTGTCGTGGTGGCGGGGTCGATATGTTGGCTTCTGGTTCGGCCCCACCAGAAGCAGATCGTCTCACCACCGTCACTTTAAGATGTTGGACGTATTCCGTGGCCTGAAGAACTTGATCAAAGTCAGCTACGTCCACATCGACTCTCCTGTCTTCCGGCTGCATTACTCCATCACCGTCATCATCTTAATCGCCTTCAGCCTCATCGTCACCACCAGGCAGTATGTCGGAAACCCCATTGATTGTATCCATACAAAGGATATACCAGAAGACGTTCTTAATACTTATTGTTGGATCCACTCTACCTACACGCTGAAGAGCTTCTTCAATAAGAAGGTCGGAGTTGAAGTACCTTACCCTGGAATTGGAAATAGCAGAGACAAACAAGGAAACGAGGACTTAAGCGACAAGAAAATCTACAAGTACTACCAGTGGGTGTGTTTCTGCCTGTTTTTCCAGGTGAGTTTTACATTTTATTGTATTATACATCAAGTCTTTATCATATTCCTTATATAGAGTGGGCAATAAACATTTGCACGTATGAAATAATCATGAAAAGAAAAATACAGATTGTATCTAAATAAATGATTATTGATAAGAACAAAAACATGCTGAAAAATAATTTCGCCAAAATGGCTGCCATCTCGCCGCTGGCATTCCTCTAATAAGGCCCTTAGATTTTCGAAAACTTTTCGACATTTCTTGATGGATGTTCTCCTTTAATTGGAGTATAGTCGCTGGTTTATTTACGTTGTTTTTACGTTTATTTCCACAAATATATCCCATAGAGAAAATATCAGCTGGGGTTATATCCGGGCTGCGGGGAGACCATGGACCATCTCGCACATCTCCTCTGTGCGAGATCAGTTTGTTAGGGAAAATTGGTTTTGCTGCATGGCCGCCCTGTTTTTTTGATTTAATTAAATTAATACTTGGGCACTGATTAATACTCTGTAATTGAACTAAATAGGCGGCGTTAATTATTGTTTTGTAAAACAGAATAGAATCATTGTTGAACAGAAAATAACAAAATCATTGTTTTTGTAAAAATGTTTTACCCAGAAAGCGCGTTGCTCTCCCGTAAAGCGATCCATTGTGACTAAATTTCCATGAAGCGAGGAGCCTCGCATCAATGACCCCGCTCCCCCCCCCCCCCCGTTCGGAATCCCACGATAGATAGATAGTAGTAATCCCACTAGCACGATTACAAAATTGCAAATATTTATTGCCCACCCTATATAACATGAGCTGTGTCAAGATTGAGATCACTGAAGGTGGGTAAATATTCTTTGTTCGCATTTGCTTTCTGCGGTGAGTGCAGAAATATTAATTCCTTCCTTAATCATAGCAAAGCGCGCTCCAGTCTGACTTGTATATTTATATCGAGCAGACAGATCCAAACAATATCGACAAAAATCGATTAATTTTATTGTTTTCAGCAATCGAATCAGAATTTATTCACCTCATTAAGCTTCCTAAATGAAATTTTGTGGCTTCTTAGCCACATTTCATTAAATTTCAAAGTTAATATTCAAGTTCTGTTATTGTCCAAGTAATATGAAACCACCAGCCCTTGACGAAATGTTAATAGAACTCTTAACATCAAGGATACGTCCTGGTATATCAGCCAGGACGTATCCTTGCTATGTACGACATTCCTCGCTCCAATTTAAGCTGGCTAAATCTACCGCTCAAGCTTTGATAAGCCGCAGAATAGTTCTTATGTAAGATGCCAAGGCGCTAGATCTTGCATCTCATAATGCAGGGAAAGATTACCGGAAGGTGAGGCCCTGGAAGAAGGAGAACCTCATGGCTGAAAAACCTGAGACAGTGGTTTGGCCAGTGTACTGTAGAGCTGTTCCGGGCCGCAGTAAGCAAAATCCGCATATTCAACATGATAGCTAACGGACAATGCACAAGACGGAGAAGAAGAAGGCGCTAGCAATCATATGCCAAATCTGACATTAACTTAAGGCTCTGCAACCGGGCTCGAAAAGAGGAAGATGGAGAAATACGAAATTACGAATGTTAGAGGAGAGCGCTAACATTTACAGCGACAAAATCTATGCAAAAATTGCGAAAATGTGTAATAAAACACGACTCGTTTAAAATAGAGCAAAAATCTCGCGGACATTGTCTTAAACAGCATTTGAAGAAATACTGTGAATTTTTTCACACATATAACCTTGTAAAATAACTGAAACGTGTTTATAATAATTTTTGGAGCATATTTTGCAATTTTTTTCTATTGAGGAAATTTTTTATAATTTGCGTTTCGGCGCGGGCAATGTCTATCTATATAATATCTCCAAGAATAACAATTTTTTAAGAGCTTTAAAATTTAACGTGCTTAAAAGGGAGATATATAAGAAATCGGTAGAAATTCGGGTTGCGGGCCCTTGAATGATATTTGAATACTTCCCACCGATTGCCTAATTTTACAAGTATATATTATTATATTCATCGAGCGATGACGAATGACGATGTCATTAATTGATAATCAATCTAAAATAGTCATGTTTAAAATAACCAGGTTTATTCAGAGCTTAAATTACTTGTATTTTTAATTAGCAACATCTATTGCTTAAACTTGCCCGAATGGGTATGTCAATTTAAAATTCCCTCCCTGCACCGCTAGCTTTCGTCCCCAAAGTCAGCAACAAATGTTTCGGAGGAAATTTTTGTATAACGACCTCCGCTGATTCTTTCCTCCGTGGTTGTACCGGATTGTCCAACATTACGCATACTTACAGTGACTCATCATTCTTCTCGTACCATTATACAACTTGTTTAATTGTTGCGTAGACCATTAGCAGTTGACAGAAGCCGCGAGCGTCACTGGCCATTTGTTCTCCCGTGAGATAAAACGGATCGTGATCCGTGTGACACTTTGCAGTTCACAAGTTGTCGAGGTGAGTAACTGCTTCCTCAGTCCGATTTGGCTCCAAGCCAGTCCTATCCACAATGGTGTGACCACTGACTACAGACCAGTGACCAGCTGGGCTGGGGCCTTTAGCCACGGTGATCTCGTTACCTCTGTGATTCAGAGCGGGTAATCAATTTGGGCTGCAACCGAATAAGACAAGGAACAATGCAGATATTTATTAATAAATTAAGATATAACTTACTCGCTGGTCTTATTCTAATGTGGGTTGTGGTGCCATTTCCTCAAAGCTTTTATTACATATCTCCTAAAATAACACCTCCTTTGTTCTCTCCAGAGACATTCGTAATTTGTAAGTACTGGAACCTGTATTCTCCTGTACCTATGAATGGATGCTTATTGAAAAGACTTAGGTTCTTACAACAGTGATTGTTTAATGACTTATCGTTATTCATAATTTTACTTATAAGGACAAACGTCCATATAGGCTGAAAGCTGGGTTTTGTCTGTCAGCTCCTTAATTAAAATGATTCCGCACATCTACCTTCGGTACAACTCGGCATCGAGACCACATGACCCGTAGAATCCATAGTCCCGGTATATCAGTTGATTATAAGCTCGGCTTGGTTGAAATTTCGAACTTAGCCCAGCTTGGAACGTAATCCATATACAGGTCGAAAGCCTAGATGTCACCAATATTACATGTATTGTCTATGACTTTTATAGAGGAATGTGTTTTTTTTTTTATTTATACTACTGTCTTTATTAGTAGTATATCTATGCTCTCTGCTGTCATCGTTATCGGGGCATATCCATGCACCGGGGTTTATTTTTAGGATGGGTTTAATTTACGAGTCTATTTTTGATAAAGTTTCCCACTCCAACCAGCATGGTGCTATATGCGAGTACACTAATTTTAAATAGTATTTGTTTTTTTTTTTTTTTAAATTAAATGAAGACAATATTAGCGAAACTCAATCGAAAATCTGAGACAGAAAAATCAGAAAAGATATTGGCTCTGCTGGGACTCGAACCCAGGAACCCTTGCAATCATATATAAAGATAGCAGCCAATAATATGTGCGTTAAGAAAATGAAGATAATGTTGGTAGTTCTTAGTCGAAGTATGATACAGTTACAAGTGACCGAATTTCATATGGGTTCCGTAGCTCAATCGGTAGAGCTCTTGCCATGTAAGCAAAGGGTCCTGGGTTCGAGTCCCAGCGGAGCCAATATCTTTTCTGATTTTTCTGTCTCAGATTTTCGATTGAGTTTCGCTAATATTGTCTTCATTTAATTAAATATTATAATTTGAGATTTTACTCATAAAGTTTAAAAAATTAAAATAAGTATTTGTTTTTCTGGGGTCATTGCACATTCATTTATGAAATTATAACTAAACGCTGAAGAAAAGCTATCCTGACGTCAAAACTTAAAATCTCTTACCAGACTATCTATTTATTTAAAAAAATATATTTTGGTAGACTCTCCAAAACAGGCCACCTGAACAGGAAAATTGGCAAGGAACGTAAACAGAATATTTTCACCCAAAAGAAGATTGGATTCCATGATACCAAGAACACTCAAACACTTCTTTGAAATAATAGATGTCTTCTATAATTGAAACGGAGCGAACAAAAAATTATTTCTTTTGATAACTGAAACTAACTTCTATTGAAATGTGAGCAATTTCCATGACTAATAAATATTTCTTGAAATTTCGACAGCTTCAAAAACAGATAATACTCATAGCCAACTAATCTACTCATCACCCGCAGGGGTTGGCAGAGAGGTTGAACTTGCAACACATTCCTTGATTTATTCACATCCATACATCGTCTCATATGTACTTTTCTGTTATTCTGACTCTCGACGTGGCCCGACTGTAGTGTTATTTTATTTTTTTTATACCCTTTACAAAAATATAAGACAAAAAAGTCGCGATAAACTACTTTTTAGCAGTTTGTCTAACGGGTTATTTACATTAAAGATCTTACTATAGTGAGTTAATAGTTACATTTTTATAATTTTATAAAATAAAATTTAAAATTTTACAGAAATATAGAGAATGGAAAAATTATGAAAACATAAATAACAATTTGAAAGTCTTTAGAATATCATTGTAAGTTAATACAAATTAATATTTTCCGTAAGCCAAGTCTTCAGTAAATTTACCAATTGTTTGTTTTGGGGACTGTTTTTAATTTCAGCAATTTCAGAATCATGTAATTTAACTTTCTTTGTCCATATTTATTTGTATGCTTATGTACAATTAGTCCTTCATTAAAGTTAGAACGAGTATTGTGGTTGTTTTCCAGCCTATTTGTATATAAAGGGTTATTTATGTGCTAAAATTTGATTCATTTAAACGTGCCGTGTCTTCCTCGGGCGTCCCCGACTTCTTAAACCAAAGTTCAGTCGGGTATATCTTTCCTTTAAGTTTTATAGGCATTTTGGAGTCACACAATATTCCTGTAACAGATCTGAATTTAATCCATCCCACACCTATTCTATGGATGACATCCGCTGCACATCCTCCGTCTCCGTGGATTAGTGAGCCCAGATACTTAAATGAATCACAGTTGGCTAATGTTACTCCATCCAGTTGCATCGAAGGAGTTACAGCATTTGTGTCTTCAAATGGCAAATACAAATGTTCAGTCTTTTTCCTGCTAATTTTGAAGCCATTATCCTCCAGACCCTTTCTCCACATTTCCAGGCTATTCTGTAAGTCACAATGATTATCTGCTATCAGTACTACATCATCTGCAAAAAGCATAGTCTTGAGAATACTGTTGTTCATTTCTTGACTTGTTAGATAATTCATGACCATTATTATGAACGTTAACTCAAAAATATCCATTACAAAGTAGGTGAAGAAATACCGATACGACATTTGCAACACCTGTTTACTGGTCTTATAATGTTTAGTGTCAAATGAAATAATATTGACAATGCAACAAACTTTAGTGCTTTCTATCTGAGTACGTGCTTAAAGTCAATAGGCTATTGAACGCTTTTATATTTACCGTGACTACTCACGGTAACGGTACCGTGACGGCATAAAAAGACAATAAACATACGTTACTTGTAACAATATTGCTGCAATTCTTTCAAAAGATGACATTCACAATGTACGTAGGTCTGTTCCCTACAAAGGAAAAAAAAGTCATAATTTTCTTGCATCTCCATCATGCACCGCACCGTGACGTCTCCGTAGACCTCTACCAATACTTCTAACTGTGACAATAAATTTGAAAGTACGGAATATAGTTACAAGGATAATATTTTTAGATATACCACTCGTATATTTATTTTTATTTTTATTTTTTTATTTATTTAAGTTTTTATTCCAGCAGGACTGGGAGGGTAGTGCAATCCCAGTCTGCCATATTACATAAACAACTATAAAAGAAAAGAAAAAATGTTTAAATATTAGGTTGGTACCTAATTAAAACATAAAATGAAAAATACAAATAACAAAAAATAAGCATAAAATTAAAATAAATAATAAGCAGACAGAATTAAAAATAAAAAGATATTTTGGGATCGTCCATCATGGAGGTCGCCTCATCCTCTGCATCCATCGCTCATTTAATGGGGAACTGAGCCACTCGGATGCAGCCACGGCAATGATATTGGTTGAAGTCCGTATCCTGCTCCAGAAGCTGGCTAGTCGGTGGCGAAGTAAGGCTGAGAATGAGTGCACCCTCCCCTCGGTGAACATCGTGGAGGCACTGCAGAACCTCGGTAGTTGCATAAGTTGCCTATATGCATTATTGTAGCACACTCTCAGTTTGTCCCATTGCGCTGCTGGGTATTGTGTCCACAATTCAGACGTATACAGGGCAGTACAGTATGTCTTGAATAGTAATTTTCTGACATTTTCGCTACAGTGGTAGAACCGCCTTGAGAGTATTCCGGCCCGTATGTTAATTGCTCTTCTTTGTCGTTCCATATCTTCTATATCCTTCATGTCTTCGGTTAGGATATGTCCCAGATACTTAACCTGTGAGGCCACAAGCAGTTCATTTCCTTCTAGATATATTGGAGGAATATGTGATGGCTCCTTATTGTGTTTGAAAGCGACGATGACTGACTTTTTAGAATTGTACAACAGGTTATGAGAGTTTGCGTACTCTTCGCATATTTGCAAAAGTCGTCTCATCGCTTTAATCGAAGGTGCAAGCAGTACCATGTCATCAGCGTAATTAATGTTGTTACTTCCCTGTCCACAGATATGACCACCGATTCGCGTATCATTCAACTCTTGTAAGAGGTCGTTAATGTACACATTAAATAGAGTTGGAGACGTATTTCCCCCTTGCCTGACTCCGCTCTTAAGGAATAAAGGTCTTGAAGAAGCTCCTGCCCATTGAATGAGATTTTCCTGTTGTCCGTACCAAATAGCCAGCATATTGACCACTGCTGCTGGAACATCTCGCTTTATGAGTTTTTCCCATAATAATTGATGGGAAACACGATCATATATGTAGATAGTAGATTTGTTTTACAAAGAAAAAAAAACGAGTGTGCTTTAGACCACCTAACTGAATTAAAACTTCTTAAGCTCCATCTGTATCAGAGATTCTCAACCTTTTTTGCCCACTTTGGGAATATTTTTATTTCTAGCGCCCCCTAACTCGTGAATCCGAAACAGCAATTGACCACTACGGGGGGGGGGGGGGGACTAACAATTTTGAACAGAGTTTAACAATTTATTATAACTTCGTCATAGTAAAGGGATACTACGATGAAGGGGGCGTAATGGGTTGCTACGATGGGGTTACATTTGCCAGGATGGATGGCCCCTAATGGGATGGGATGGGACAAGATAGGATGAGGTGGGATTTGTTTCTCTGCCGCCTCTCTGAATGTCTGAAACGCCCCCCAATTTTCTCTTGGTCTTCTACCGCCCCCTGAGGGTCTGAAACGTCCCAAGGGGGCGTTATCGCCCACGTTGAGAACCTATGATCTATAAGATAGGAAAAGAGAAAGAAAATGGGCGCGCGCATTGATCTCTCTTGCTCCTACAGTGTGATAAGGCCTGCACTATGTCGATATACGAAACGTAACTGGCTATTAGAGAAAGACAGGAAGAAAATGTGTGCTCACACCTCTCTCTCTTGCCCCTACAGTAATAAAAACGAAACATAACTCTCTCCCTTTCTATTTTCACTAACTTATATCTCCCTCTCAACTACCATTCGTCTCGCTTTTCGTAACGCTCTCGTCACGCAATCGCCAGCTTACTCCCCAAGTCAAGCGTGTTTACTTCAAAAAGAAACACATTCCTCTGTTAAATTTTATAGACAATAGACGTAACGTTTGTGACTCGTATATACGGATTAGGAACT
Source organism: Limnephilus marmoratus (assembly GCA_917880885.1). NCBI lineage: Eukaryota > Metazoa > Arthropoda > Insecta > Trichoptera > Limnephilidae > Limnephilus > Limnephilus marmoratus. The sequence continues at coordinate 2,862,523 of OU862930.1, forward strand.
AACTAACTAACTAAATAACCATCACGCCATTTCGCCGCAAGAGTATTCAGAGAGGACGGACCGCCAAACATCCCGGTCTTGGCACACATTCCTCGCCTCGTTTACATTCACACAACGTCTCTTCTATTATTCTGACTCTTAACATGGCCCGACTCAAGTATCTGATTCACTTGGTCGTGCCATGTCTTTCTTGGGCGTCCTCGACTTCTTCTACCATTCACATTTGCGTCATATATTCTCCTTACACTCCTTTCCTCGTTCATTCGCTCTACATGCCCAAGATAGAGCCTACGGATTAGGAGGCATACATTAATTACTTGAGCAGTTTTTTTTTCAATCTAGACCCCCCCCCCCCTTGGTGAGATAAATTTGGGCCACTTCGTGTATTCTTTTCGAGTAACGAGATTTTGCTGGACCCCCCCCCCCCCTTTTGAGCTCATGTAATTAATGTATGCCCCCTAGGTTCCAAGCTGTGCTAAGCTCGACATTCCAACAAAGCCGAGCTTATAATCAACTGATATACCAGGCCATAGAGCCATTCTTACGGCACAGGCGACATCTGCTTACTGGTTCGACAGATTTAGTACTTTTTAACGACGCCCATTCTATCTCTGAGAAACTGTCAAACTAAAATAAATAAGAATAAGTAAAACAGGAGTGCCAACAATCAATAAAAATCCAAATGGGACAGAACTTGTTCGTGCTAATAGGTTTATGGGGCATTAAAGTTTTGTTGGACGTTTAGAGTTGTGCTGTTTAAAAGTGCTAATTAAATTTTATATGAATGAGTGAAATATTTTAGAGACTTAAAAATCTTGCGGTTAGTTTTCTGTCAAATTGATTCCTTTTATATTTAAGTATTTCGGTTTATATTACGTGAAAACTTATGACGTGTTAGGTTGAACTGAGGCATGGTCATCGTTGGCAAAATTTCGTTGCGTTAGTTCTTAATTGTCCAAACGACCATTTTAGTTTTTGTTCAATCTCCACTTTAAAATTTAAAATAAAGTATAAAAATGATAGTTAAGAATTATTTAAACAAATGAGACCTTTACTTTTACGGAAACAGCAGTTTCTTAAATACCTATTATAATTTTTCATGGATAATTTTTTTTTTTATTGTTGATACATTATTTTTACAAAATTTCATAGTACAATCCAGTAATGTTGGCCTCACTGGATTGTTTTTCGCGTGCTGAGGTCCCTATTTTATAATATAATAATTTATACATAATACAGTTTAAAAAAAAAGAAATATACAATGTTGGTGACGAAACAAAAAAAAAAACATTTAAAATAAAGATAAATGTAAACTAAAAATAGAGATCAAAAATTAAAATTAAATTAAATTATAAAACTAAAAATAAAAATTAATTTAATGAAAATCGGCGTATGAGTGTTACGCGTTTTATATTGGTTTTGTGTGTTGCGTGTATATGTTTTATTCTTACATGTTATAAAATTTTGGTAATATTGTCTTTTTTTCGTTCATTAATCCATTTTTTTTTTATTTTGTGTCTGAAATAATTTTTGTTTTCCTCAATTTTTGTTTCAAGTGAAAGACTGTTGAATGCTTTTATAGCATGGTATTTATGGTGTCTTTGTCCAAAGGTAGTCCTTATCGTCGGAGTTTTTTATGTTTTCTTTGTACGCTTGTCTAACCGGTCTATTAGTGATATTTTGTGTTTGTTGGAGTGTGTTTTTTTTGGTCAAAAATGTAGTTTAGTAGTGTTTTAACATATAATTGGCGTATATCTAGTATGTCACAACTTTGATATATTTGGTCTGTATCAGTTAGTCTATGTTTTTGAAGTATTACCTTTAATATAATAATGAAATGAAACCTTCTCCTGTAAAAAAATCTAATGGGCGTTTGGATAATTAAGAACCAAGGCGATGATGTGTATTAAGCATCGATTTATGGTAGTTTTTAGTTTTTTCAAGTATTTTATATTAACTCCATACAGGAGGCCCTGAGGAAAATAATTCCCCTCAGGGCCTGTATCATCTTTGGGGATTCTGTGTGAAGGATATTTTTAGGAAATGAAGGAGAGGCTAGAAAGGAAAAATGGTATGAGGGGTGGGTAGGAATCTAGGGTGACGGACGTATGATTTCATCCCTCCCACTGCGGTGCAAGGCGATGGGTCGAGAGAGTCCTGCCGGGGAGCTCAGATTAAGTCTCCCTCAACCAGTCTTAGATGAAGTCGGCCACCCCTGCTAAGTCACCAAACGTGGCGAACCTTCTATGGTGACCCATGGCAGTGGTTTTGGTTATCCAATAAATAGTTCCGCCTCCCAAATTGATTGACGTTTGACGTTTTGGAGAGTTAACTCACGGAGACTCTTGACCCAGATGTAGAGGTTAGGTGCAAAATTGAAGCAGCAAGAACTGCATTCAGTAAAATGAAATGCCTCTTCTGCAATGACAATATCAATTTAAAACTAAGGCAGAGAATGTTAAAATGTTGTGTGGTCGATCTTGCTGTATGGATGTGAGACATGGACTTTGAAAGTAAATACTCTTACCATGAACAGATTCTAGAGGCTTTTGAAGTATGGCTTTATGGGAGAGTGCTCAAAGTCCCATCGATCAACATGATCACCAACAAAGAAATTCTCAGGCGGGTTAGAGCAAATAAAGAACGGGTCGTATTAATAAATCTAAAAATTTCATATCTGGGACACATACTTTGAGGGGAGAAGTATCACTTGCTCCAATTAATATTAAAAGGCAAGATAGAGGGTCGCCGAGGGCCTGCTAGGGGTAGGAGATAAATGACTTGGCTGCGAAATGTGCTAGAGTGGACCGGTATTAGAAGTGAGGAGGACCTATTCCGGGCAGCGAATACCAGAGAGAGATAGAGCACACACGAGCAGAGGACCTGATAGAGCACACGATGAAGAATTCAAAGAAAATACCTCCAGTGTTGCCAGTGTTTATTTATTTCTAATTTATTCCCTGTCAATATCGGTCCACTTTTCAACGTTGAAACCGTGCTCGGGATATCAATATAAAATCATCGGAAGTTACGCTTATCAGTCCGATTTTGTAAAGTTATTGATTTCATGTGCTATAAATCCTGATCTACTTGTAAATAAATTATCTAAATTTAGTTCCCATGATGTGTACGAGATAGGGTATAAAAATACAATCCTACCAATCATAAAATGATTTTAAATATTTGAATCATGCATTTTATCATGTAGAAAATTGGTATTCGGTCTTCTTTATTACTGGTAATTTTGAAGTGGTCTATATATGTACCAGTTCTTTATTTTAAACTGGATCCAGCCAGTCAATTGTATATTTTGATGATTGGGAGAAGGCGTACTTTCTTTTTATAAAGAGGACCGACGTATGCAGGAGCAGTTGTTTCTTGTAAACAGGCAAATTGTTTACTCGGAGTGTCCAAGTGAACGAAAATTGTCCATACGTTTTCACCAGTGCCGTGTTCTTCAAAAAGAATTTTCAGAAATAAAATGGCACATCCGGACCACTTCAATTGAATCTGTAAAACATGTTCAATATATCATTATCGTAAATAATAACGTCTCACTTTTTTTGCCTTTCAAATGAGTGCGCACGATTTCTATTTTAACTGGAAATTGATCGTTTGATATTACTCATAATTGAGTTCTAATGGGATTTTCAGGATTATTCTATACATCGATCGTCCAATTGATTAGTCAGACATCTCTGAAAATAGAATTTTTGAGTATGCAGTTATACGTGTTAGTGTGCCCTCTATCTGGTATAATACTCAGATTACTCATAAACACCACCAAAACAGTTATAATGGACACAAATTTGTAATATAGAGGTGTATTTAATATGTAAATTGTCGTTACCGCGACTGAATCGGTATAGGTTTTGTAAATACGCTACCGGACCACTAAAATAATATTAATAAAATAATTGGATAATTTGTAGAGCGCCGTTTTTTGGAAAAATCGTTTCAAGGGCGCTGTAAAATTAATTATGAATTTTTAGATTCTACCAAATTTTTTCTTTTCAAACAGATAAAGAAAAAATACTTACCTGGAAGGTCAATTCCGATCACACTTTAATTAGAAAGTTTATGCGTGGAGATGATTAGACCTTGCACGCGGAGGAATTATATTAAACTAGCTGGTACCCGGCATGCGTTCCTATGCCATTTAATAAAGAAATTATTTCTCCCTGCGTGTCCTTTCCCATTCGTCCCGTTCCCACTCCGTCTCCTCCACCTTCCCTCTCCCCACTCCACTCCCGAGGTCCCCTCTCCCCTCCCAGGCCCCTCTCCCCCCTCCCGCATTCCATACATTCAGTTTTAAAACAGCTCGCGTGCCACCTGTAAAATTTTTTATACAAATTTCATAATGCCAGAGCTCACCAAAAGTTTTATACAAACCTTGTCCTGAGAATAACGAACACACAAAAAAAAAGAATTATCCAATTTGGTGTAGTCGTTCGAAAGTTATGCGCGTACATACATTTCGGCGATTCATTTTTATTTATATAGAATTTTACACAAATTTCATAATGCCAGAGCTCACCAAAAGTTTTATACAAACCTTGTCCTGAGAATAACGAACACACAAAAAAAAGAGTTATCCAATTTGGTGCAGTCATTCGAAAGTTATGCGCGTATATACATTTCGGCGATTCATTTTTATTTATATAGATAGATAGATTTGAAACACTGGACATTGCATGATTTTACATTTGCTACCCCCATCACTGTTGATATTACATTTATAAGAAGATTAGTGCCAAAAGTAGAGTTAATATTTTTTTTGAAAGACTGGACAATTTAAACTTTGTGGGACTGGAGAATTTTTATGATTTGTTCTTTACAAAAGCTTACAAATAAGAATTTGTCCCCATTTTATATCAAATTAATTTTATACAATGTCACCTGGAAAGGTGAACGTGAAAGGTTTTTGGTTGTATGGATAGGTACGTACGACTGTCTGAAAAGGTGAGTTTTATATGGTGTTGATAGAGTTTTAAGTTTAGCTCTAAATTCCGCCGAGTATATGATCATTCTTAAATCATGTGGAACTTCATTCCAGGCTTTAGTCCTGACACTCCGAAAGCACGCTCACCGAACTTATTATCTGGTGTGCGCTTTGGTTCCTTCAACCTTCCGATAGCTGATGCCGCTGCTGACCTGAGGATTGATTGTCGAGAGTTGGAATTTTCTGGAATTCCGATAAGTAAGCCGGAGACATTCCTTTAATGGACTTGTACACCATCCAGCAGAGCTTGAACTGGATTCTTTCAGATTTTTCAAAAATCTTCACTGACTCATTTGAGTCAGTGAAGATTTTCATTTTTTTGTCTTCACTGACTCATTTGAGTCAGTGAAGATTATTGAGATGCTCCAAAAATTGGCAATATTTAGATACGCCGGTGATAAGTCTTGCCGTAGCGTTGAAAATGGATTGTTATTTGTTGATTTGACATTTTGGGATAATTGCAATAATCTTGACGTGAAGCAACAAACGAATTGACTAGTAATTTAGTCGCCCCTGTTGGCAGGTTTCTCCTTATTGCTTTGATTTGCCTTCATTGAAAGAACCCCGTGCTAACAGTTCTAATCATTTGAATTTGAAGGAAATAATCAGCGTCCAGATTGACACCCAGTAGATTGATTATGCCTTCCGGTATTATTTTATAGCATATTTAATATGTAAAATCTAGACACTTGTAAATAATATTCGATTTGTTGCGAGCATTCGAATAAAGCTTTCCTCTCTATCCGAAAACTTAGTATTTCGTCGCAGTACATGCAATACATATGTATTAAGTCGAATGTCACATTTGCAGGAACCAAAACAAGGGCGTCTCCCATTGGTCATTTTGCCACTGATTCAAATACTCGCTTTTGATTGGATAGTAGACATAGGAGTCTTTGCAAACGATGCTTATTGGTGTTTTGATTCTTTACTTGCGTAAAAAGAAAAATTGCAATTTTTCGACATTCGACCTATTGTACTTACCACGATTTTGGAGATGTCTAAATCAACAATATACTTAGTGCAATAGAGTTGTGAATGATGAATACTTGGAGCAGGTGGATGAATTTGTGTATCTGGGTAGTATGTTTACGAGAGATGAGAAGGCTGATAGAGATATTGAATGAAGAGTAAATGCAGGTAACTCCATTAATGGAGGACTAAATGCCGTTGGCTAATAAAAAAACTGTCAAAATAAGCGAAGCTAGCAGTCCACAATGAAGTCCTGGTACCTACCCTGATATATGGAAGTGGGGCATGGAACTGGCAGAATAAGGATGAAAGTAAACACTAAATGCTGTTGAATTGAGATCCCTGAGGCGGATGTGTAGTAAAACCATGTATGTTCATGTGAGAAATGTGGATATCCGCAAAGAATGTAAAGCTGATGCATAATGAGTAAGATTAAGAAAGGGACCCTCAGATGGTTTGGGCATGTAGAGCGAATGAAAGAAGAAAATAGTGTGAGAAGAATATATGACGCAAATGTGGATTGAAGAAGAAGTCGGGGTGAGTCGGGCCATGTCAAAAGTCAGAATAATAGAAGAGTATGTATGAATGTGAGTGAGGCAAAGAGTATGTGCCAAGACCGAGTTGTTTGGCGGTCCGTCCTGTCTGCCTACCCCTTGGGGGAACGGCGTGATGGTTAGATAGATAGATATAAGACTATTGTTTGTCGACCTCAGTTAACAGATCGGAGGCGTCTACTAATATCTACAGGAATTCCAAAAACTGAAAAAATCGAACTAATATCTATGAGAACCAAAGTGTTGACGAATATCTACAGCTCAAACTGCTGACTAATATCTATGAGAACCAAAGTGTTGACGAATATCTACAGCACTGGCAGAGGTTGGATTTGCAATTATGTATATGTATAGCATATTGGAATAACGTAATATTACGTATGCAGTTTAAAAATCCTAATTTACGTAAGTATGTATGTAAAAATCCCTAATATCGGACTATTGGACACATTTAGATGATTAGTCTAACCTACGCTCTATAGATATTAGTTCTACCTACGCTCTGTAGATATTAGTCAATACTGGGACCGTCATAGATATTCGCCCGACCTTAGCTCTGTAGATATTAGTCAACACTCTGAAGTTCGTAGATATTAGTCCAACATATGAGCTGTAGATATTCGTCCGACATACAGGCTGTAGATATTAGTATCTGGGGTCAACAGGTCTCCAGGAGTATGCAAGGATACTTGATAGAGAGTGGTTTAGGGGAATTGACGTTGTCTCGTTCCTCAGCAAAGAGGGGAGGGCTGAATAATAAGACAGACGCAGCTAATAGATGACCAACCGAGTTGAATTCTGAACGTTTACACTTATTAATATTTCTATTTTTGATACTAACAATTCGTGGTGGAATTCCATTACAATAATTATATTTTTGATAACGTGGAATTTTGTAAGACACCTACAAGAAAACAATAAAATGGATTATTAATAATTCAAGTAAGATATTCCCCAAATAAATATTAAAATAATCTATAAACCCGGGGTAATTAAACCTGCTGGTAATAACTAAAGAACTATAAATTCAATCGTCAAACATGACATAGTAACAAATTAAGTAGGTGGATAAGAAACGACAAAAAGTGGAGTGAAAATATCATTTATAACTAACATTTGTCTACGAGTATTAAAGATGGATGTTTTTTATCGAAGTGAAAAATTCTCCACTAGAGGACTTTTTGCCACAATATGGCACTATTTAAAATACCTCGGATAGCATTGCTGCCAGTTTTAGGCAAATTTTCTCTAGATGCATTTTTGTACTTAATTTTTTGAATTATTAAATGAAGGTATGATTTTTTTGGTTCTATGACAGTTCATCCTGCGGGAATTCATCCGGCGAGAGTTTATCCTGCGACAGTTCATCCGGCCGACAGTTCATCCTGCCGACAGTTCATCCCGCCGACAATTCATCCGGCGACAATTCATCCTGACAATTCAACCTAACCTAACCTATAAGTATAAGTATGTCGTATTTTGTTATTCACGCATGCTTCTTCGGAGAGTCGAAATTATTGTTAGTAGAAATATTTTTTCAGCGGATTTCCACTCAAGATGCGTTCAGATATAAGTATATCGATTTTGGTTGTATACTTACTTAATAAAAATCTTCTAAATGATCAGGCAGGATGAATTGTCGCCGGATGAATTGTCGGCGGGATGAACTGTCGGCAGGATGAACTGTCGGCAGGATGAACTGTCGGCCGGATGAACTGTCGCAGGATGAACTGTCGCCGGATGAATTGTCGGCGGATGAATTGTCGCCGGATGAATTGTCGGCGGGATGAACTGTCGGCAGGATGAACTGTCGGCAGGATTAATTGTCGGCCGGATGAACTGTCGCAGGATGAACTGTCGCCGGATGAATTGTCGCAGGACGAATTGTCGGGTCACCGATTTGTTTAATGTAGGCGGAAAATATTCAAATTGATCACCGAAAAATCACGAGCAATTCGAGGAAAAGTTTTAAATTGATCTGTCGCTCGAGTGGCTAGCACCTTTGTGATTTGAAACTCAATGAAACGAAAAACTATATTAAAAAGAGACAAACACATATATATAGGATTTATCCTGCTAGAAAATAAGATAGAAAAATCGGTTTCCTCTTTGTGCGGTACTTCGTAGTCTCCTCACTCTTGTCTAATTTAGTTTTCTGAAAGTTTCACTTCTACGGAGTGTGAACTACACACTCGTATTTCTTTTTTCGTTATCATTAATTTTTGTCAGGAAAAACGTAAGGTGAGCCATTTTTTAAAATTATTTAAAGTTTGCTGTCAAAATTTTTATACATTGAAAAATTACACGGTTATTTCTAATAATAAAATTTGAAAGGGTATTTCATCACGGTTAAAAAAAAGTTTTTAGATTTTGGATACGTTCTCAAATGTTGCAATTATTTGGATTTTATTGCAAATCTGACCATCCGACAGAATATGCTGAACGCTGAAACCTATTGTCGGGTCCGGGGCACAACCAGAGTTTCCTTCCCCTGCCGCAAATTGGGGCACATCAGCCATCAGCCATCGGCAACAAGTAGTGGGTCACGGTCGTGTTGTGACAGCCGGACGGGCAGTCGCGGGGCAGGTTGGATCGTTGGACCGGAGCCAGGTGGTGACTGGAGGGACGACGAGAAGGTTACAAGAATCAACCGATGTTGATAAAATAACTTCAATTTGACTAATGGGATATTTTCACAAACTAGTCGCAAATGTATGATAATGTGATTGCGAAACAATTGGACTGTAAGTAAGGACTGTTGTTGAAAGATCTTGTTGATATATTTAACGCATCAATCAATAAATATAAACGGGTCAAAGTAGAATTTATATCGAAAGCAGAACAACCAACATAAATAAATAAACTGTCTAGTTCTGCTTCGACTTTCTTCGCTTATTGGTTGTAATATTCGCAGTCTATCGTTTTATATATCTCAGAACTAGGTAAAGTGTAGCTAGAACCATGTCCAACCAAAGTGACGACTTGTAGAAGCCTTAAAGCAACATATTATATTCTGAATAATGTTCTGTCAGATTTTTTTTTGTTTTTCTCATTTGTATCAAGTGAATGATTGTTGAATACTTTTATTGTGGTTGTCTTTGTCCAAAGCTTGTATGGCAAGGTACTGTTTAACGTACAACATATTTTATTTCACTGGCAATTTTGAATGCTGGTCTCACCGTACAAGCAATAATTTAGTTCCAATTTATATCACCAAAATCATTCCCGTCCAAAGTGTCCTGGTGTGTACAGGTGTACAGCTATCAGATATAGCCTAGCAACTTTCTGAAATTTAATATTGTGTCGCAATTGTGTTTGACAATTACGATAAAAAGAGGATCCGTATTTTTATTTTATTTATTTATCTAAAACAAAGTATATGTACATCGGTTTTTTTATGCCTGTCTCACTAGGATATACCAGTGTCGAGTAAAACCTTCTAATCATTTATCAAACCCGCGTGACACTTATGGAAGTATTGATACCTGGTAAGGTCAATATATCCATATTGGTGACCCGGACGCCATATTGGTGACCCCGACGTGTTTACCGTAGGAGTTTTTATATGCTTATCTAACTGGTCTATTAGTGATAGTTTGTGCTTATTAAAAATATAGCTTAGTAGTATTTTTTTGTATAACTGGCGTATATCTAGTACGTCAAACATGTTGAATATTTGATCCGTGTCAGTCATTCTAAGTATTTTAAATGCGAATTCCATATGTGGGATAGCTGTTTTTGTTACTCCTCCCCAAGCAATGATTCCATATTCTATAATGGATTGACAAAGTGCAAAATATATACGTTTTCATTTGTTTTCGTTATTACGGAAGTAGGGAGAATTCACACACTGTCAGGTTATTTGTAACCTTTTAAGGGAGAACTATCTCCCTTAAAAGATTACTTAACGTTAGTTAGTACTAACGAACGAATTATTTTGTTAAACGTAGGTTAAAAAACTAACTATACCATCAAGCCATTTCCCCATAACTCGGCCTTTGGCACAAACTCTTCGCCTAATTCACATTAGTCTCATAGATACTGTCAAATCACTTCATTTCATCTAGGGTGGTGGACTTTTTTATTGTAAAACACTTTTTTTAATGCTGAGTCGTTTTATTTACAATCACTTTTGAGTAACAATGAAATCAACACTTTTTGTAACTAATTTTGGCCCGGTTCCCACCGGGGCAGTAAGGGAACTGTACCCTAAGTATCGATTAATGCGAGAGAGGAAAATATTTTGAATAGCACCCCTTTTATACTGCTAAAAACTGTAAAAATACCGTCTTTCGGACTATTAAAAATACGAGAATAACTAATAACAATGGTACTAGACACCTACTGGGTCACATAGTCTATTTTAGTTAGTCGGTAACACTAGCTTCAATAAAATTCATCCAAAGGTCTCTAGCATTCATACTTTCTTAATACGCTAATCAAGATTAAATCAATGTGATTAACTACAGTATTTATCTCATACATGTCACTATTCTTAACAGATACTCTTGTATTATTCTATCTCTTCACATGTTCTGACTCAAGTGTCTGATTCACTTGATCGTGCCTTGTCTTCTCTTGGGTATCTGCGACTTCTTTTACCACATTTGCGTCATATATTCTTCTTACACTACTTTCTTGGTTCATTCGCTCTACGTGCCCAAACCATCTTTTTTAATCTTAATCATAAATCATTACGCTTATATCAGCTTATTGTATTCTTTACGGACATACACATTTCTCACATAACCCTAAACGATTTTAAAACCTATATGCTGATAACCTTCCAACTCCGAACTTAATTCGGAGTTGGAAGGTTGGCCGATCATGTGGTGGCTGCGGCCAACCCTCCCAACTCCGAATTCTGAACTCCAAAGTGGCTGACGTCGAACAGCTGATTTGGCGCCGTATCTTATCTGTTGCCTACAATTGTGCAGGCTGTGCTTCGGTTTCCATAATATTGATTTCGATTCGTGAAGCTAAAAAAATAATAATTTCAAACAATTTTTATACAACTCTCCCGTAACGATATTGCGCAGACTGATGTGTTGGGCCAACTCGCACGAACCAGCCAACGTCGATCGCCTCGGAGGCGCCCCCGGGCCAACTAGAACTTCCAACGCACGAACTACCCCTCCACACAATCGTCGAAACGTTTGAAGTTGGAAGTTGGCCGCAATGTGGCCCTACCATGAAAGATCTTATTTCTACGGCATTCAGTCTACTTTTGTCCTACGTACGAGTACATCAGAATAGATACCAGCACTCTATTGTGGACGGCTAGCTTCGCTTCTTTGGATAGATGTTTTTAGCGCCAACGATTTTAGAAGTTAGCGCCAACGACATTTAGTCCTCCATTAATGGAGTTACCTTCTTTCAATATCTCTATAAACTTAAACGTATACAATCAATAAAAATCCTTCGCCCAACTTCCCGATTGCTCCTCGTTCATATATTTATCCTTGTCAATCACTGCGCCTTTTTTCTTTCCCTTTTTAACCAAGCCGTCAATGTCGAGTCTAAATTTACTCGCCGCGGATTTTAAATGTTCGCGGCTTTATTTTAAAACCAGTTTAACCAAGTCTATTATAAAGTCTATTTTACATCGTGACTCCGGCGCGATTCTAACCTTACCTAATAGACCATATATTTATAAACTAGCAGACCCGGCCACACGTTGCTGTGGCTAAAGAAACACAACGCCATTACCCAATTTTTATAAAATCCACACCACCCCGCTTGCCAGCTGTCCGCTGCCCGCTGCCTGAATTGAATATGTGATTTCTCCACTTTTCTCTACTATAATAAGCATGTATTATACATATAAACCTTTCTCTTGAATCACTATATCTATTGGTGAAAACCGCATGAAAATCCGTTGGGTAGTTTAAAAGATCTATGCGCACATACATTTTGAGCGACTTCATTTTATCCTATGTAATGATGATAATGATATATATTTTTTACGTTAGCTCCACACAGTAGGCCCTGAGGAAAATAATATCCCTCAGGGCCTATGTCATTTTTGGGGATGCTGTGTGGAGGCTCTTATTAGGAAAGGAAGCAGAGAAAGTTTTGAGAAGTAAAAAGGTACGGGGGATAGGTAGGAACCTAAGGGTCAGTGTGTCCAGGAGTGACGGACGTATGAATCCATCCCTCCCACAGTGGTGCAAGGCGATGGGTCAAGAGAGTCCCGCTAGAAAGGTCGAAAGACCTCCCTCAACCAGTCTCCCTGCCTTTTACCTGCCCACGTCCTCACAATGCCATCCCCTAATTTTCTCTTGGTCTTGTACTGCCCTCCTGAAAGTTTCAAATGCCCGCAAGGGGCCAACCAATACAGAACCACCTCAGAAAGGTGGATGAGAGTGATGAGAGAAAAGTGGCTCATTAAGAGTGATGACAAAAAATATTAAAAAATTAATTAAATTGGTTAAGTTAGGTTAGGGTTACCGGCTATATTAAAATTATTTTTCCACAATGTTCCTGCCCGTCTATAACCCAAACAAAAAGTATTAAATATCTTGGGATTGAAATTGATGAAAAACTACAGTGGAATTCACACATTGATCTTACCTCAAAAAAGCTAACTAAACTCATCTACTTCTTCAAAAAATTAAGAAACATCTTGTCGATGAGGGATTTAAAGAGAGTATATTATGCTTTATGCCACTCTCGATTGGAATATGGAGTAATAGGATGGGGCTCAGCAGCATCTAATCACTTAAAACAACTTAAGATAACTCAGAATTGCATCATAAAGACCATTCTAAAGGTCCCCATAAGGACGTCAACAACAGAAATTTTTAAACAGTTTTATGTTCCAAGCATACAGAAAATCTATGCCAAAAACATTCTAGTACATCACCACAAAAATGATTCAGAGGCAGACACCTCACATGCTCATAAAACCAGAGCCAAACAAACAGACATACTTAATATACCAAAGTGTAACTCTTCATTTGGTCAAAGAAGTTCTGAATTTTTAGCAGTAAAGTTATTTAACAAACTCCCACTTAGTATCAAACAAATTAAAACAAAAAATAGCTACATTAAGGACATTAAATGTTGGCTGAAGAATCTATCGGAAAATGAACTTAATAGTATACTTAAAACATCATAGAAGTTTCTGGAAAACCTTATCCAAACAATGAAGTTAAACCATAGAAGTCGCTGAAAAACTTATCCAAAGCATAGTCCCCCTCAGCGCAGGATCTCCTAGTGAGGAAGACTACGAATATATTTTCTATTTTATATATACATCTAACTAACATGTTTCATATTATTTTTTTTTAGAGTGTATACCGCACAAGAATCTCAACTGCTCCCGTCAGGAGCCAGTGAGACTATGGCATCCCCAATTGGGGTATGTTGTGAGGCTGAAGGTAGTGGAGAGGGGAAGGAGGTGGAGAAGAGGAAGGTTGGGAGGTATCTGGCTATTCAGATCTGGTCACCAAACACGGCTAAAGCCATTTTCAAGCAACGTTTCAATTCTGAATGGTGGTCTTACACCAGGGCGATACTGATAGTATCTTCCACTCTGGAACATGCCGCAAATATACTATATATTATTTTAAATGAATTAATTGTGAAATAACACAAATTAATCAAATAAAATTTATTTGCGCATGCCGGGTTCGAACCCGCGACCTCCGGATTGTGAGTCAAGAGTCTTACCCACTGGACTACGGAGGTCGTCAAAAATGTAAAAAATATTATATAGTTACCAAATAAAAAAATAAAAAAAATAGCTTTTAATAACCGTTCTGAGGTGGTTCTGAGCTGGTTTCATTCTGAGTTGGCTCTTCTTGGACTTCTTCAGTAACCTCTCCATCATTATAACCCAAAAGGTCACGAATCAGCTTTTGGATACCTTTCGATTCGGTTTTGTAGTACATTAATAAATGTTTTGTGGATCACATTTTAGATCTCGCGTATCACTTGTGGTTCACGGAGCACCGTTTGGGGACTGCTGCTCCAAAGTGATTCCGTTGAAATGACAGCGGCCGACATTTTTACAATCGTATTATTCATGTCCGCAGTTTTTCTTCCCACATTTGTGTTTAATGGCAGGTGTATTAACATTTGAACAGTTTCCCTGACATTTATCTTTATTATATATTAATTTTATTAGGTTCGCAATATAATGCAGGAAAAGTAAAAGAAGCAGCTGTGACTAATGGAATCATAAATTCTTGAGATAATGTAAATTTTATGTTTGTCCGACCATTTATAATTTGGAAACAATTCGTCAAGTATGCGATCATGCCTACGTCTTTAGATAAAATACGATCATTCTCCATTATAAATTCTTGGTGTATTTCGGAGTGTAAGGATAGGTACGCACTGACCGGTTTGCCGCAACGCGGCTGCCCATCCGGCTAGTCGCAGGACGCGGTTGCAACTGCGGCCAGCCGGATGGCGGTTAACCGTAGTCGCAACCGGAAAGTGCGGATGAAATCGCTTCGGTTTCTCGATTGATTGGCCCATTCTCAAGATGGACGCTGAATAAGTCGCAGCTATTTATTATATTTACTTGCGCTATATGTATAAAGAAAAAGAAACAAAGAAAAAGGTACTGGGTGCACCCTTATTTGTAAACACGAAATGATACTAAACCTTTAGAAATATTTTTCGTAGAGCTCAAAAAGCATGAAGACAAGTTTTTTGGATACACTAGAATGAGTCTGAAATCATTTAAAGAACTTGTTAGCATTTTAAGAACTAGTATAATAAAACATAAAAAAAAAAAACAAAAAAACGCAAACTACTAGCAACCGCGTAGTGTGTATAGCAACCGTCCGGATGACCGTCACTCGGGCCGCAGCGCTGCGAGCGACCGCAACGGTATAGCGGCAGCCGCATGACAGTGCGCATAAAAACTAATTTTTTATACATATTTTTGACTGCGGTTAACCGGACGGCTGACCGCGTTCCGACTAACCGCATAGTGCGTAGTTAGCCTGACTGCAACAAGGTAACTCCGAAATCAGCGTTTTTGAGTTACACACTAAAAGCATTTTTTTTCATTAGCTCCACACAGGAGGCCTCGAGGAAAATAATTCCCCTCAGAGCCTATATCATCTTTGGGAGCCATCCATAAATTACGTCGCACGAATTTCATGATTTTTTTTACCCCCCCTCTACCTCCCCCGTCCCTGTCCCACTTGGTCATATTTGTTAGACCCCTCCCACTCTAGTGTGACGCCACATATTTTGCATTTTACATAAAAAAATAATCAAAACAGAAGTTCAAAAATTTTTAACATGTGACGTCACAGAGCTCTTGAGGAGGCCAAGACCAACCAGTGGTTGTAGAGCCAAGAGTGATAATGATGATGATGACGTCTCAGAGCTGATGACCCCCCACACCCCCTGTCAGACAATGTCACACTTCTCTTCTCCACTCCCCACCCCTTAAGGTGTGACGTAATTTATGGATGGCCCCTTAAGGATGCTGTATGGAGGGTCTTTATGGAAAGGAAAGAGAGGATGTTCTGGGTAGGAAAAGGGTGTGAGGGTTGAGTAAGAATCTGGGGGTCAGTGAGTCCAGGGGTGACGAACGTATACATCCATCCCTCCCACCACGTTGCAAGGCGATGTTCCAAGAAAGTAAGGTTGTAGAAGTCAAAGGGACTCACTTAAACACTCTCTCCCGATCCGGTCTGCCATGCAGCTGGTGGGCAGACGCATCTGCCATCAAGAGCAGGACAAACCGACCCCCGTAGTCCAGTGGGTAAGACTCTTGAGTCACAATCCGGAGGTCGCGGGTTCGAACCCGGCATGCGCAAATAAAGTTTATTTGATTAATTTGTGTTATTTCACAATTAATTAATTAAAAATAATATATAGTATATTTGCAGCATGTACCAGTGTGGAAGATACTATCAGTATCGCCCTGGTGTAAGACCACCATTCAGAATTGAAACGTTGCTTGAAAATGGCTTTAGCCGTGTTTGGTGACCAGATCTGAATAGCCAGGTACTTCCCAACCTTCCTCTTCCCCACCTCCTTCCCCTCCCCACTACCTTCAGCCTCACAACATACCCCAATTGGGGATGCCATGGTCTCACTGGCTCCAGGCGGGAGCAGTTGAGATTTGTAAAAAAAAAAAAAACCTCATCTCATGAACCCGGTCACCCTTGCAATTCAATAGGGATTTTTGAAGTGAAAACTTCTTTAGCACCGTTGTAATTTGAAACTCGATGAAACGAAAAAGTGACAATAAGAAGAGTCAAACAAATATTCGTACATCTATAGGATTTAGCCTGCGAGAGAATGAGATAGCAATAAAATATTTCGGATTTGCGCATCATATAAGTGGTTTATACAAAGTTGTTGTTTCATTTTTCTATAATGGATAACCACAAAGTAATACCTACATTCAAAAATTAAAAAAAAAATTGAATACTTATTTAATTTACGGGTAAGTACTCGGTTCCAATATAATACGATAATTCCACAGTCCCACGCAAGGCTCCTTTGATGTACTGATACAAAGCGCCTGACGAACCTCAGCGGGCGGACATTCAGCGGACCAAGGAATGAATCTTATTAATTCCAATGTCCAATCTTCAAACCACTCCAAAATGAACAACAAAGCGAAAAGAAATCGACATTTCGCGACTCCGAAGAAGAAAACACAAATACTAATAAGACGACCAAATATAGGAAAAGGTGCACTGGAATTCGACGACAAAAATATTTAAAAAATCATCCTTCACAATAATAAAAAAGTGCTTCGTAGTCTCCCCACTCTTGTCTACTTTAGTTATCTGAAGGTTTCACTTCTACCACGTGTGATTGCACACTACGGTGGGTCATTTAAAAAAAATGTTATTTTTAAATTTTAAGAGCGAAAAAAGGGTGTAAAATGGGTTCTAAACGACGGATATAAAAATTTTCATATTTCTGATACGATTTTCTTCCTCCGGATTCACTTCAATGTTTTGAAAATTTTCGTTTTAAGGCTGTGCACCCAAAAGAAGAAGCTGAAGAGATACGAAATTACGAATGTTAGAGGAGAGCGCTAACATTTACAGCGACAAAATCGATTCGAAAATGTTTAATTAAACACGACTCGTTTAAAACAAAAATCTCGCGGGCATTATCTTAAACAGCATATAGAGAAACACTGTGATTTTTTTCATACATATAACTTATAAAATAACTGAAACAAACGTGTTTATAATAATTTTTGGAGGATACTTTGCGATTTTTTTCTATCGAGGGAATTTTATATAATTTGCGTTTCGGCGCGGGCAAAGTCTAGATATTATCTTCAAGAATAACATATATTTTTTTAGGAGCTTTAAAACTTACCGTGTTTAAGGAAAATATGTAATAAATCGGTACAAATCCGGGTTGCGGGCCCTTCAGGGGTTATTATTTCTAGTGTATACAAAAGTTACTATAAATCCTTTAAACCATATTTATACGTATACTTTAAACCATCGTATACATAGAAGTTAACAGAAATTAGAAATAGCAAAATATAAACAGAGGTATAAAAAGAGATAACAAAAATAGTGATGATAAAATATAGAGATGACCTTCCTGATGAGAGTGATGAGTGATGAACCTTCCTACAGAGGCAACAAAACTACTAATCAACTCTTACGTAGTTTCACGGCTCGATTACTGTAACGGCATCTACGCTAGGCTTCCAAAATACCAAACTGACAAACTTCAATCCGTGTTTAATGCAGCGGCACGGCTCATAACCGGAGTCCCTAAATATTCACACATTTCAGAACACCTTCGTAACCTTCACTGGCTCAAGTGCCCTGTAAGAATCCAGTACAAGTTGTGCTGGATGGTGTTTAAATCGATCAATGAAATGGCCCCACCTTACATCTCTGAACTATGTGTCCCCGAAAATATTGGTCCGAGGCAGTCAACACTTAGATCAGCAACCTCATCAGCTATAGGCAAACTAAAATAACCTAAACGCAATCCAAATACTAAATTTGGAGATCGCGCTTTCGGAGTGTTTGGGCCGGAGGCTTGGAATAAACTTCCTACGAAACTTAGATGCATAACAAGCCCAACAGAATTTAGGTCCAAATTAAAAACCTACCTTTTTGGGCTCTCATACCCTTAAATAAAAATACCTCTCTGAGAGTATCATAAAATTTTACTTTTGTTTACAAAGTGCGCTCATTACAAAACATATTATGTATTATTCTTTCTTCTTACTTCTTCTGGCGCTAATCTTAATCTAATTGTAAATATGTATGTTATTAAGTCACTTGCTTTAGGTTAGCATTTATATATCTTAGTCATAAGTCACTAGATATATAAGTCTTAGATGTAAGTCACTAGTTATAATTGTAAATCTTAATTGTAAGCCAGTAAAATAAGTCTCTAGCTAATAAGTCTTAGATGTAAGTCACTAGTTATAATTATAAATCTTAGTTGTAAGCCAGTAATATTAATTCCTTTAAATACTTATGTGTACAGCGCCCTTGAGGTGATTTTTCACAAACACGGCGCTATATAAATTAGCCAAATATTATTATTATTATTATGCCAAAGATAAAAAAAGATCGATATAAGATGTAAAAAACAGAAAAACAAAAAAGTAAAGTACAAATAGAGTAAGAAACAGCCATTCACATTCAAGTTCAAGATCAAATATAAGTATTTTCAATTCTCAATTACTTGTTAGGTTAGTCTATTGTTAATTTGCTATTTAAAGTAAGCGAGACTATTTGCATAGATGTCTATATGGTTACATTCAATGGAATTATATTTTTTATATTATATTTTCATGAAGTCATTTACAAAACGTCCCAAGATTGAGTCTCGAAAAAAACTGCCGAAATTTGAGAGTAAGAAGGATTTTGCTGGTATTTGAATACACTGCCTTGAGATAATTTGAATTATTTTCTTATATTTTTTAATATATAAATCAAAATATTCCCTCTATTTCGTGTTTTATTAAAAAAAGTTGATTTTAATGGTTTATCTAACATTTGTTTAAGATTTAACAAGGGTGGGTTTTTTCTCCATTACGTGAAATTTCAAATTCAATCCAGAGGAAGAAGATGATATCCAAATATTATTAAAAAAAATTACATGATTTTATATCTCCCTTTTATCACTATTAGACAAATCCAAACCAGAATTTTGTTTTCCCATACAGTCGAGACCCACCCTATTGCACATTCCGATTTTTTTGTATCACACCTTTATCAAACCGATCGTGAAGAGATTTGTAACTCTGCGCATCGCGTTGATGTAATGTTAAAGTTTGTTGTTCTAGTTGTATATTGCACCAGTATTTTTAGTACCATACACCATTTAAATATCAAAATATTTGCTGAAAATGAGGTTAAAGTAATAGAAATAACAGTAGCCGAGGCAAATCCGTTGTTTTACTGCCACTGTTGTGACATACGAATACAATAAACATCTGCAACACACTGTTACTGTTCATTTTAATCCACACAATAATGTATTTCTAATTAGTAATTACCTCTGCTTGGGTTGAGAGTTATCACACAGTGGCGATGATCTTGTCGCTAATAATATTCGGTTGGAATAAATACATTCAACCTTTTTTATAAAAAAAAACACTTCACGACCGTTAAACGGTATTTTTAGTACACATTTATAGACTGTATATTTGGTTTTCCTGACTATGTACATTGAAAATTAAAACTCTTCAAAACAAAAAATAAAAAATGTCTTTATTATGTTGGCAACATTGAACTCGATAGACGAGCGCATGCGCGAATCCGCCATGTTTTTTTCACGCGTTTTGACGTGTGATATTAGACTTGCCATTATTTTTTTTGTTCATAAAACCAATTAATATATTTTATTTATTATTAATATATCGTATGAACAAGATAAAAAGTGAGATGACAGTTTTGTTTGATGTTGCTTTTATAAAACAATTGTATTTTTTAAATTTTCACTTTTAAAAAAAAAATCGTTTTACCTAAAAATTTATTTATTTATTTCAGCGCCATGAAATAGCTATTAAAATTCAGTGATACATGATACACAGTGGTACACAGGAGGGTAATTACAATGATAATAATGTACCTACATTAGACAAAGTACATATGTATGATAACAACTATTATTTAGTTATAGGATACAAATATGTTTTACAACAAAAAAAAATAATATGAGCTCGTACTAAATACACATTTTTATGCAGAGTAAAAATAAGTAAATAAAGGTGAATTCTTAGAAAAATTCTCAACACCAAGAATAATATACTTTCTTTACTTTTAATTGTACATATTGTTGGATTCTAAGAATTGGCTAAAATGGAGTAACTTAGTAATGATATTATTATTGTTACATTCAGTTGAAATAACTGCAGTTTGAAATGACTACAGGTACTGCTAATTAGTTCTGCTTTTCAGGACTGTCAGTTAGAGAATCGATAATAAATCTTTGTAAAAAATAAATGTTTGGAATAAACTTTTTTGCGTTTGAAGCTAAAAATATTACAATTTTTAAATACTAAAGCATATATCAAACATCTAAAAGTAATTTTATCTAGTTTCGAAAATGGTATTTGTTTTTACAATATCTTCAAACATAAGAAATATACTTCATCATTTAAAAAACCTTCGAAAAATTCTGAAATTTGAAATTAATAAAACAGTAATATACAACAGATAAACTACCCTCTTTGGCTGTAGGTATAAGTAATGTAAATATCTTTCCATGAACTATTTTTTGACAGTTTCTTATTATTGAGGCTTTCACATACACGGGCGTTTATCAATCGAATAAAATTTTCAAGACGTTTTTTAGTAAGGCTGATTATTGATATTCTTACTACTTTCTCATAAGTCTTTTCGTTGGAGACGATGAAATTACTTAAAATTACAAGGCCGGTTACAGTGCTCGACCGACGGTCGGTGCGTACGTCGGTCGCGCTTGTCATTTGTATGAAAATTCCTAAATCGTTCAGTGCAGGACCGACCGTACGCATGCGTATATCGCTACGCAGTACGTACGAGAATCGTCGGTCGAGCGCGTGCGCATGCAAACCGTCGGTCGACCGACGAGCTAGAAATGCTCTTTGGGCAACGATCGGGTGTACGTGATATCTACATCTTTTGTTCCTAATACGTCTACGAAGATAATAAGCAGCTATTAATTAATTAATTTCGCGTACGACGTCCGGTCAGCTTGTTGGTCAATCGTGAACCGACGGTACGCACCGACGGTCGGTCGGTGGTATTCGATCGTCAGGACCGACCGTACGCATGCGTATCGTAAGGACCGACCGTACGCACCGACCGTCGGTCGAGCGTTGTAACCTGCCTTAGAACTAAATCCATTCTAGATGGGGGGTAACTTGCAAGCAGGAAGCACATCCGCATACCAAATTGAAAATTCTTACTACTCTCTAAGAAGGATTTTTATCGGAAACCTTAATAATTATAATAATTGTGTTTATTAATATCAGAACGTCACAAGTAATAAATAATTCTAACCTTTTTTACAAATTCATGACTACAATTGGCGTACCTCAGGGATCGCATATAGGCCCAACACTTTTTAAACTTTTTATTAGTGATAATGATAGACCTGGACAAACCGCACCCTATGAACCCGGGCACCTCTGCTAAGAAACCAAACGTAGTGAGCTCTTGGGTGGTCTATGGCAGGAGAGTTAGTGATTGAAAATTAGCCAACGTTTAGGACAGCGTCACAGTGTCCGTCATCAGGGCAGATATGTAATCATAAACGATGGCAATAATGATGTAACGTGTAATAGATTACGCATCTGCCCTCGTTCACATGGATACTGTAACGCAGTTCAAAACGTTTGCTAAAGAAGGAGGTAGCGCAACACGGCATTGTCCCCCCCTCCCCTCCGGTTGGTTCCCGGGTATGGGTACCGCCACCCCGGTAACCATTTATTGGATAACCAATACTCCTGCCATAAGTCACCCCAAGTAGTTCATGGGGTGAGGTTTGTCTTTTGGTGACGAATGCGTTTGCCCACTGGTGCGTAGCGGGCCGGATCAGGAGGGACTGGTTGATGGAGATCTAACCTTCTCTAAAAATGAATGATGAACGATCATTCATTTTTAAAACTATTAGAAACATTATGTCACTAAAACAACTAAAAAATGTTTACTACGCTCTATGTCAAAGCCTTTTAACTTATGGAATTTCTGCTTGGGGGGGAGCTGCCGAAAAGTACACTAAACCGCTTAACACAACTCATAAAACATTAATTAGGATCATGTTCAAAAAACCTTATCTGCACCCAACGGAAAACATACTTATTACTAATAACATACTAGATATCAGGAAGCTATTCATTAAAAAGATCATACAAATAAACTGCATAAAATCCTCACCATGCCACATAACTCACCCAAAAAACACAAGAGCTAAATCGTATAATCTACTTCTAGTGCCTAAAACTAAATCAACTTTTGCCCAAAAGCACGAATCTTACCTCGCACCTCACATTTTTAACACCTTCCTAAAAGAAACCACCTATTGTACCACTAAAAACAACATAAACTGGTTATACAAACATTTCAATACATGATTACTACACAAAAAAAGGGCAAGCATCACCGAGTTATTAGTAATCGCATCTTAGTCTTTAATCCTCACTCTTTATTTACATATATGTGTTGGTTACTTATAGAAATTTTATCTTAATTATAGATCCTACTGCTTTTGTTTTTACGAATGCTTATATATTATTATTACCTCATATGTATATTATTTTGTGAAATCTTATATTTCTAGATTTAGACGCGAGCATTACTATGTGTATTCATTTTTTTGATATTTAATAATAATAATATTTGGCTGATTTATAAAGCGCCGTTTTCGTGAAAAATCACCTCTAGGGCGCTTTTTAGATTTAGATGCTAGCATTACCATGTGTATCTGATGAATTTTTGGTTTTATGGAAATATGTTAATTCCTTGATAACTGTATTTCTACTCCCAATAAATCTTATTTGATTATATGTATTTATGTTTTAATATGTATCTATGTGTTCGATTATGTACACGTATGGGAATACCTGTGTGTATGTATGTGCGCATATGCGTGTATGTACTTATATGTGTGTATGTATGTACGTATATGTAAATGTATGTGTGTGTAAGTTTATGTTTATATTAATTTGTACCCGCCTCGGAACAGACTTAGTCTAGTGAGGCGGGCCACTAACTTATAAGTTTGTATAAGATATTATTATTACAATAAACGCCCGGGTTGCCGGCATTAAAGAAAAAAAAAAAAAAAACCTATGTAGACCTCTTCATCGCCTCGCACCGCAGTATGGATTCATACATCCGTCAATCCTAGTATCGGGCCTAGATGTGATCCCTGAGGGACACCATGCATTTGTAAGAATGGTAGTAATTATTTATTACTTGAAGTAGTTCTGATATAAAGATCGATATCATTATTATTAAGATTTCCGTTAAAAGACTTTTAAGAAAGCAGTAAGGATTTTCAATTTGGTTGGCGGATGATTCCTTTCTTAACATCCTTTCCCATACTTGATGTTGACAACTTTGCTCGATTATACTTGCTAATAAGTCACCTTTTTACGTATTTTTATTCTGTTTAAATTAAATTATATACTATACCTTAAGAGTACTCATTTTTGTTGTTGTTGTTATTGTTGTAACACACATTAAATAATTGTATCCTATAAATAAATACTAGCTTTTATCATGCGTGCATCATATTTTGTTTTATGTCAGTTCTTGTATTAAAACCTAGCATTTTTTTGTAAATTTAAAATTTTATGGCGTTTAAATAAATAAATAAATAAAAAGATCCTAAACATGGCAGAAAAAAATTCCTCGTGAGCTATGTGGAGCTATTGCAAAAAAATACATTTTCATCATGGATTTCAGACCATACCTGCACCTCTATGTATATTCCATGATTCATGGTTATACGAGTATTGCACAAAAAGTCTGGTTGAAACTCAATCCCGATGTATCACAAGAGAGAAGCATCTCATGGATGTCTCTGAGTCACAGCGCCGGCAGATCGCCTGTTCGGTCCGGACTTAATAATATATGTATTTATACCGACTAATGTTTACAATATGTTCTGCGCGTGTGTTCTGTTGTTTTACGTTCTCATTTATTTTAGCGAGAACTGCCGCTGTTCTGATTTTTATTGACCGCCCAATAACATTAAACTAACTAGGTGTGAAATGCGAACGGTATTTCTTACGTTACAATACGTATTTACTAATTTAAATTCGATAATTGGGTCCTGAACGCAGAGGCGGATTTTCAGCAGAAGATATCAATCTAAACCTTGGAAACTTTCACATCAGAATTTTTAATCCGAATCACAGATTAATTGGCTCACCAAAAGCATCACATGATTATTACAGTAATTTAAGTTTTCAGTATGGTTGTAATGATGATCCTAAAGGTGAACACACCATTCATCTCAACATTCTTGGCTATAATCAACTTCATCAACTTCTCTTGCACGACCCCAAAGAGTCATATCTAGCCAGCTAAGCGGCCATATTGGTCGCTTCTTCCGCATTCATCTGAACATGAACGTCTTTCGACAATATTTATTTTAAGAGCAAATTTAATAAAGTATATTGTCTTGATAACAATTTTGCGCTATGAGAACATAAACAAGAAATTACTTACCAAGAAATAACTGTTTTTTAATTAGTTTTTAAGAACCATTTATTTTCCTTTTGTAAATATGTTGAATGTATTATTTGAAATAAAAAATATTTAAAAAATTTCAGATCAGAAAAATATAGATTTTGTTCCGGAGGTTGTTGATTGCGATCTCATCGACAACTGTTTTTTTTTCAATTTCTCCATGATCGAAGGTCCTGAATCTGACCACGCTTATCAATAATAACAGTTTTTCGGGTAGATCTCTTTCTTGTATTATTACATGTAATCACTTACAATTGAGAACGCCATAATTCAAGAGAAATATATTTATGTTATCGTGAAACCGATTCATTAAAGAAAGATTTACAGAAATATGGATGGTCGTCGCAGCCAAAGCAATAAAAAAACACTCAAAATCACTTAATTTTAATATATCCCCAACAATGTGAATGGCCGTTGTCAAGTGTTCTGGCTCGAGTCCCGGAATCCGCCTTTGGAGGTCCAGTTTATTGTTTCAGAATTTTTTTCTGGCTTTGTTTTGGTTCAGCAATCAGCATTCAAACCGTTAACGAAGCTGAAGAGATCGAAAGTCAAGATCTCATTGTTAAATTCTTCTTCTTGAGTCATTTCCTTATTGCTAAGGATTGTGACCCATTCCAATTTCATCGGTGGATAAGGACTCTCTCCAGTCTTTGCGGTTCTTTGCTGTGTGAAGAGCCATGGACCACCTATGGCACGCGAGCCATTAATGGCACGCGACACAATATTTTGGGCACGTCACTGATCTACAAAACTTATTATGCACTACGAAAAAAGTGTGAAGTGTGTAGGTGAACGAGCGAACCCGAGTGATCCCTACGCTACAGAATGTTCCTGTGCGGTGCGCGGGCTGCGATACACGTGGTACGGTGCGGTGCGCGGGGTGGCGGAGGGAAGCGTGGTGCTCAATCGTTTGTTATCGTACCTACAATCTACATAGCGGGTTTCTATTGCTAATGAATGACGCATAGTTTCTTTACGCATAACATAATAGTGAATTTCGTTGATATAATTGTATTTTAAAATTTATTTGAGGTTTATCTATGATTTAAATGTTATTTAATATGGCTAGTTCAGCAAAAAACAAAAAGTGCAAGATAATAAGAGTATCAGGGAATTTTGAACTTGGTGGACAGAGAAATATGCCATGATTAGTAAAAGTGACAAAGCGGTGTGTGTTTTATGTTCTGAAACAGTGGTACGTAGAACATCGTCTGTGAAATGGCGTTTTGAAACAAATCACAAATCCGTTAGTCAAAAAAGCGAACTAGAGCAAAAATAAGTAATGGCTTATAATGCAAAATGTTCCTATTTTTGTAGTAAATAAAGAGTATTTAATTGATAGTAAGTATTTATTATTATTATTTTCCCAATAATCACAAAGTCAAAATTATTTGATGGCACGTCTATGACCTCATTAAACATTTCTTTAGAAAAATGGCACGTTGATACGTAAAGGTTCGCCATCCCTGCCCTAGTTCCTGTCAGAGTTGATATTTGTTCACTCCAAAACGTTTTTGATCTTCCTTTGCTTGTTCTGCCAAACACTTTGCTAATAACTGTGATTTTCTCCATGTTAGAGCTCTCAGTTAATCCAGCAACGTGTCCAAAGGCACTTTGTAGGCAGACAATAGTTGTTAAACTAGAATATACATACCAGATTAGGTCTCCTGGTGGAAAGGTTCACCGCACAAGATTCCCAATTATCCGCCACCAGTACTCCTGCCACTTGTTTCACTTGATCATGATACGCCTTCTTCGGGCGTTACCCCAAGCATTAGCAAGAGTGTCCGGGTTCATTGGTTGAGGATTGTCTAGGTCTTGGTGGTGGATGCGTTTGAGGGAGACCGGTTGAGACTGGTTGAGGGTGACTTTTTGATTTTCCAGGCGGACTCTCTCAACCCATTGCCTTTTTCCGAAGTGGGAGGAATAGATTCATACGTCCGTCACTCCTGGGCACACTGCCCCCAGATTCCTACCTATCTACCTTTTCCTTCCCCTACTTTTTATATCTTCCCCGCCTTCCTTTTCTTAAAAAGAGTCTCCACACAGCATCTCCAAAGACGATACAGCCCAATATAGAAGTGGTAGATAAAGGTTGCGAGTTGGGACGCCTTCGTCTGGTCTAAGTACTAGGTACAGATAAAATGGTATCATCACGCATAAAATTTACTGATAAAATTCGGGCATTCGTGAAGCTGTGGTCAATTAGGGAGGCGAGAACGGGAACAATTTGGCAGCCACCTCTGGTCTGGAGCTCCAAAATACCTGAAAAATACCCTCGACTCTGTGCAAAAATGGGCGGTCCGTTTGATAGAATCTCCCATCTTAACAGACGGATTGCAATCTTTAGAGCACAGGCGTCGGGTGGGAATGCTATCCTTGTCCTACCGGTATTACAATGGAAGATGCTACGAGGAACTAGCATCATTAATCCCTTCGGCACCGGTGCATAGTCGGGAAACACGCCAAACGCGTGCCCAACATTTGTACACGGTTGACATTTGTCACATGAGAACGGGTCGTTTCTTCGACTCGTTCTTTCTCGGAATGATTTGCCGGCCTCTGTGTTTCCTCCTTCCTACAACATGGGTTTCTTCAAGACCAATGTTCATTCCTTCCTCTCCTCAAAAAGACCCTCCACACAGCATTCCAGATAACATAGGCCCTGAGGGAAATTCCTGTGTGGAGTTAATGTAAAAACAAAAAAAAATTGTCAATTATCAGATGTAGGTGCAAGGTTAAGAGAACAAATTAAACCATTTTAATTATACCGGCTGAGTGTTTAATGCAAAAAATCACTTCTTTCCGTTCTTCGTTTCGTCATTTTCAATTTTAGACTTCAACTTTTTGTGAATACTTCACGATGAGATAAATCTTTCGACACAATTATGCCGCTTTTCTCGCTGGTGCATAGACTTGTGCGAATTGAGAGTGTATAAAGTCATTATTTGGCACATGGGTTATTATTTCTTATTATTATGTCGGGTTTAATAACCACAGCATCTCAAAATAAATGCCCCAAATAATTTAACAGTATTAAACACAGTGGCGCTGGTACTGGTACCCTGTTTTCTGCCGTGTCTATATAGAACTATTTTAAGATTTGACAAATTAGAGCTATTCGAAATTTTGTGTTGGTTATTGTTCTGTATGATATGAGGGAATAACTAGACCAACCCGGAAAAATGTCATTTTTAAATCAGAATTTTGACGTATTGGGTCTTTTTTTCCACAAAAAATTATAAATTGATTTCAAAAGACTGTTTTTTAATCTAGTAAAGCTATGTTTTTAAATTTTAGAAAATATATTAGTTTTATTTTTAATACAATAAGGTTTTACCGTAGGTCGTTGGCATATTTGTTAAATTTTCAAACAAAATTTTATATTATGCAACACACATTTCAAATCATATAATCATGCAGTAAAATAAATCAATAAATTATCTGGGAAAGCTATGTTTCAGAATTTTAATTTTAGTTAAAATTAAAACATTTAAAAAAAGATCCGCACACGTGTTTTGTGACGAAAATACTTTATTTACGATCTTACAAACTAAGATATTTAAGATATTTTTTAACATTCTTATTTTACTTAGACATTATTGAATAATTATGAATACATATGAAGATTTTGTATTATACCACACCCATTTCAAATCATATAATCACGCAGTAAAATAAAACAATACAATTATCTTGGTATCGCATGTTTTAGAATTTTAATTTTAGTTTAAATAAAATCATTAATAAACATATATATATGTACGTGCGTTTCTTGACGAAAATTGGTCCTTTTGTGTATTTATCTAATATTTATTTAATATATTTCAGATTTTTTTTAACATTCTTATTTAACTTAGACATTATTGAAAAATGATAAATACTTATGATCAAAAAATAATTACAAATAGTACATAATTTTAATAGTTTTATCATCACGCCTTCCAGCATTTTTGAACGTAGGTAAAATTTTGGATGAAGTAAAATCGATATTGAGTTATTATTTTAAAATGCTGGTACGGAGAATAATTAATCTTTCTCATTGGAACCGCCCTGTACGATCGTAAGAACATTTTTCGACGAAATATGAATTTTCGGCCGCTGGCTGGTTAAAATGGCCATTAATTTACAATAATTAAAAGAATACCGGGTGGCGTTTTAATTTCTTCGTTCTAATTTATTCTTTTACCTCTTATAAAATAAACACTAAAATAAGCTTAATTAGCGTATTTAATTTGCTTTGTAGTAACCCATCATCCGCCGTCATTTTGGAACGGGCGGCGGGCACAAATGTACTCTACTTGAAGTAATGCGAACGGTTTTCGGCGAGTCAAGTAGTATTTACTACTTAACTCGCCGAAAGTTCACATTGATCAAGTAATAGTACTTACTACTTGATACATGTGAGAGAAATCATTCACCTCATGAGCCTCCTGTATTATTTACTTGACAGGATTAACTCAAGAATCTGCCATCTTTTTCTGGCAGACCTTTTGTTTACGCACTGTCAATTATTTCATAGATTTTCAGGTCAACGAAAAGCCTAATGATTTCCTGTAAACTGTAAACAATTAACTATGTGTTTCTCGTATTTTAATGTATTTTACCATCTGTTTTAACACTAAATCAGTTAATTAGTCAAATACATCAGCTAATAAGCAAATCGTTACTGAGGCGTTTTCAGAATGAAATTTACCAATAAAATATATCCATTAAAAGAAACTAACACTTTGGTTTTAACCACAAATTTAACCTGTGGTGATTGATTGATTAAGCTTGATTATTCTCCTCGCCAGCATTTTTAATTAATAACTCAATATCGATTATATTTCATTCAAAAGTTACCTTAAAAACTGCTTAAACGAGTGATTATAAAATTGTGTACTTTTGTAATTATTTTTTGATCTCTTGTATCAAGTATTATTAATAAACTAGGTGTACCCGACCACGCTTCGCTGTGGCTTTGTCTGATTTTAATTATTAGTAGGAGTTAACAAAAATTGTCTAGCAACTGTGCATTTTCCAAGAAGACACATTGCTTAATTGAATATCTGCTGTGACTATGCTGTAGTATACTTTTTTTAAATTATTTATTTATTCAAACCTTAAAGGCTTTTAAAATATCACGTTATTTCATGCGTTGTTATGCCATTTAATAAAGAAATTGTTTCTCCCTGAGTGTCCTTTCCCATTCGACCCGTTCCCCTTCCGCCTCCCCTTCTTCTCCTTCTCTTCCCCTCTCGCGTTCCCACTCTGTCACCTCCACCTTCCCTCTCCCCACTCCACTCCCCTCCCCCCTTCCTCCGTCCCGCAAACCCTTCTCCCGAGTTCTCCTCCGCCCTCCCAGGTTCCTCTCCCCTACTCAGGTTCCCCTCCCCCCTCTCGCCTGCGCCTTCCACCTTCCCTGCCTTCCCTCTTCCCTTTACCGCTCCCTCGTCCCGCCAACCCTCCTCCCGCGTTCCATATATTCAATCCCAGTACATTCAGTTTTTAAACAGCCCGCGTGCCACCTTTTACAATTTTATTCAAATTTCAATTTTTCATGTATATTAAATTTGGTATCTAACATAGGTACCTATTTAAAATATCTAAAATTCTTGATTCGATTCAAACTATTAGGTATTAGTAACTACTTTAAATAAATTTATCAACTTAAAGATTTTCAAAAATAGAATTTTATTTAACAATCATTTTTCTGCAAAATGTCATTCTGTCTAGAACTGTCATTCCGTTGTTTACTATGACAAATTATGAGTCAATTTAAAACGCATAAAATTATTCTTTTCCTTTGTAACTTCCAAATAAAAAGTATGTGTAAATGCTCTTCTGCTAAAATGCAATGTTCTGTAAAAATTTTGAAACAATCCATCGAATACTTTCCGAGATTAGCGAACGCAAATATACGGAAC
Organism: Limnephilus marmoratus; assembly: GCA_917880885.1. NCBI lineage: Eukaryota > Metazoa > Arthropoda > Insecta > Trichoptera > Limnephilidae > Limnephilus > Limnephilus marmoratus. Next base: position 2,893,625 of record OU862930.1, read on the forward strand.
CTAAATTTTTATAAATATAGATTAATTATTTATATAGTATGATTAATTACTACAGTATTATTATAATAAAAACTACCAAAGGTATAGCCTTATTATAATAAAAATTAACATGTTTAAAAAAATTTAAAACATAGCTTTTGACGGCCGGCGTAGTGCAGCGGTAAGGCGCTTGACTTGCATTCCGAAGGTCGCAGGATCGAATCCCGGCGTGGCAAATAAATTTTATTTGATTAATTTGAGTATTTCATAATTTATTAATTAAAAATAATATATAGTATATTTGCGGCACGTTCCAGAGTGGAAGATACTCTCAGTATCGCCCTGATGTAAGACCAACATTCAGAATTGAAACGTTGCCTGAAGTGGCTTTCGCCGTGTTTGGTGACCAGATCTGATTAGCCAGGTACTTCCCCACCTTCCTCTTCCCTCTCCATCTCCTTCCCAGCCCCACTACCTTCAGCCTCACAACATACCTCAATTGGGGATGCCATGGTCTCACTGGCTCCAGACGGGAGCAGTTGGGACTCTTGTGCGGTATTCATGTAAAAAAAAGTAGATAAAATAACAATCTTTCGAAATCAATATATATTTATATAGGCTATCCCAAAATTAACGCCAGATTGGAATTAAATAAAAAACACAGTTTTTAGTCTTTAGATTGTTATTTTTTTATTGAATCATAAAGTTCATAGGTTAGGGTTATTATTTATGGAATATCACCTCGGGGGAAATGGTCTCCACGGCTTTACTAGCACATACGCACTCGTTTATCGAAATTTTCCGTGACCATTCTGCATAAATGTGGCTGAATTTCGTTGATGCAGCGTTTAATTTCTTCCTGTAATGCACAGGTTGTTGTGGGCTTGTTGACATAGACATAGACCGTTGACTTCAAAAAACGCCATAAAAAGAAATCTTATGTTGTCAATCACACTATCTAGGGGGCCAATTCTGATCACCGAAACGAGAAAGTACACGACCAGAAAATGTCTCATGCAGTAATTGAATTGTTTCACGGGCTGAAAACACTTGTTATTATCGTGTAACGCTCCATTAATATCTTTGGCTCCATTTTTACTAACCCTAAACTCTCAGCTGTCAAATTTTTCAGTGTTGCCAACATCATAAGCAAAAATAACGCATTGGATGAAAATCTTTATATTGCTGGAACAAAACCAGAGAAGGTACAGAGTATTATATACTTGGGCTGCAATGTAAATGAAAGATGGATCCTTCAGTTGAAATCAAATGCCGCATTGAGCAAGCTCGTGCAACCTTTATCCGCAAGAAAAAAATGTTCTGCAGTCATGATCTCAACCTTGGAATACGATGCGAATGGTCAGATGCTACGTGTTTTCGATATTATTTTATGGAATGGAAACATGGACGCTAACTGAAGAACTAATTAGGTAACTTGAAGCATTCTAGATGTGGATCTACAGAAGAATACTTAAAATAAGCTGGATGGACAGAGTTACGAATGAAGATGTTATGGTTCGGATGAATAAAGAAAAGGAAGTAATTAAAACTATAAAAATCCGAAAACTTCAATATCTTGGACATGTGATGAGACATCCAGAGAAGTATGAGATCCTGCGTCTCATAATGCAGGGAAAGATTGCCAGAAGACGGGGCTCATGGCTGAAAAAGAAGGAGAACCCCATGGCTGAAAAACCTGAGAGAGTGGTTTGGCCAGTCTACCGTGGAGCTGTTCCGGGCCGCAGTAAACAAAGTCCGTATAGCCAACATGATACCCAACGTCCGTTGAACGGACAGGGCACAAAAAGGAGAAGAACATTTTACTGCAAAAATGGGGGCAAATTCAAATCTTGCGTTAATTTTGAGACACCTTTATGTACTTTTCTAGAAAAGAGTCGATACGTCAAGAATTTGACTTAAAAATGACATATTTCGGGTTGTGACTGGCTATTCCCTCACCACGAAATGATTGTTTTTCATTTTTTTTCAAATTTAAACCAAATATTTTTTTTAGATATGATTTTAGATTTTCACGGCCAAAAGTATTTTTGTTGTTTATTTTTGAAGTGTTATCTTGGGAAGACCCAAAACCTACAGAGCACGCCTGATTACTGAGGCAATTGAAATCTACAAAAACCGCATTAATATTAATAGGGACGACGGAGCAAGCTCAATAGTTCTTGGTATCCGGTAATTGACGGCTACCTCAAAGCTAAACGCAAAAAACCATTGTGAAGTATGCGGTAATACTAGCGGAGTGGGAGCTGGCGACACGGTATCGCTTCCAAGTACATAAGCACACACTTCACCACTAACAATAACACATCTGCCCTGATGATGGACACTGTGACCAAAAATAAGCAACAAAAATACTTTTGACCGTGAAAATCTAAAATCGTATTTTAAACCAGATGTTTCTTTTTTTTGTTATTTATTTTTGAGGTGTTATACCGTGTTGCGCTACCTCCCCCTTTAGCCAACATCTCACACAGCGTTACAGTAATCATATCAGATAATATGTTTCCTCGTCAAATGTTGGATCCAATTAGTTAGCATCTGGAAAGCAAAACACATTATCGTGTTCATCTTCACACGTCATGACGTCATCATCGCCTTTTATTTAATTAGCTTTGTGTGCCAGATTTTATCCCTGAAACCACAATCTATTCCAACTGACCAAAACAATAAAATAATACATTATTGAAGACTAGCTGAAGTCCCCGGCGATGCCCGGGCTTTACACGGAGTTTTCGATATCAGATGTAGACAGTGACCTTCCTCTTGTTTTGAAGGTCACCTCGGCATAAAACTGTAGATTCGCATACGAATCAAATCCACACCGCCCGCTTGCCAGCCCGCTCGTCCACGTTTATATATAATATATATTTCAACCAATTGACACAAAACCTTGACAAATTATATACTTAAACCTTTCTCACGAATCACTTTATATATTGGTGTAAACCGCATGAAAATCCGTTCAGTAGTTTTTGAGTTTATCGCCAACAGACAGACAGACAGACGCGGTGGAGGTTTTTCTTTTATAACATTACTAGCTTTGTCCCGCGGCTTCGCTCGCATGGTATTAGGGGGGTTCCCACTACGACTCCTCCCCCCCCCCCTCTTCCTTGCTCCCCCCCATCCCCTTGCTCCCCCGCCCTCCTCAGCTTTTTCATTAGCTCCACATCGCCTTGAGGAAAATAATTTCCCTCAGGGCCTATGTCATCGATGCTGTATGGAGGGTTTCTTTGAGGACAGTATAGAGAGGAAGTTCTGGGAAAGAAATAGGTATGAGGAGTAGGTAGGAATCTGGAGGACAGTGTATCCAGGCGTAATGGACGTATGAATTCACCCCTTCAACCGCAGTGCAAGGCGATGGATCGGGAGATTCCGGCTGGAGAGGATAAAAGACCTCAGTCAATCGGTCTCTCCCGATCCTGCCCACCACACGGCAGGTGGGCTGACGCTTCGGACAAGACCATCTGGACAAACCTCACCCCATGAACCCGGGCAACCCTGCTGTCACCAAACGTAGTGAACCACTTGGAAAGACCTATGGCAAAGGTGTTGGTTATCCAATAAATGGTTCCCGGGCGGCGGTACCCATACCCGCCTCCCAAATTGAAAGTTTAGTTACCATGCCTTACCATGTTCTGAGGTGACAATATTTGCAAAGACAAATTCTGGCAATATGTTCTGATTTTGAGGTTGAATCTTGTGTTAAAGTATTTTCGCTTAATATATTTTAAAGCAAAATATTTAATTAGAACGTAGCCGTAGCTTGGAATGACATTAGGCAAATGTAGTTGGAATCTTACGCATTGAATTATTATTCCTTAGCTGGTTGCACAATGCACACGGTTCTATTTTTACGTTAAGGTATGTTCTAAAATCCGTTAAACTAAAATACTTGATACAAGATTCATCCTCAAAATCAGAAATCGGAAATCGAAAAATCACCTCCTTTCTTAGAACAAGATAAAGTGATTGTTAAAGTCCTGTCCAACCAAAGTCACGAAAAGTCTAAATCAGTGTTCCGCGAACTTTTTGTGATTAAGGTACACCTACCAAATTTAGAAATTTTAGAAGTACACCAAAGAAAAAAACAGTGTTTACTAACGAGTAACGAAATATTTAGGGTTATTCATAGATTCTAACCTATCGTGGAACTCCCATGTTGAATATGTTAAATCCAAAATTTCCCCGATAACTGGTGTACTCTATCGACTTCAAGATGTGCTCCCCACAGCTTTACTGCGTGCCACATATTATGCTCTGATCCACTCTCACCTAAGTTATCTGGTTAGTATCTGGGGCACCATTACTAGGAAACAAATATCTGAAATACAAGTAATCCAAAATAGAGCCATAAGAAATATATACCATCTACCATGGGATACGCATGTCAAAGACATATACTCACTGACACAAATTCTTCCCTTTACCATTCTGCCAAAATATAGCATCACCACTGCCATCCTACAAATAATTCAACACTCGTCACACACCAACACTAATCCAGCCTTTAATTCCGATATACACCAGCACAAAACACGATCACAAAATCAAATACACCTATCGTCATCTACACCCACAACTAAATTTGGAATTAACTCCTTACAATACATCGCACATACGCAATACAACGCATTACCTAATGTCCTAAAACTACCAGAATCAAACAAAAAAAAATGGCAAAGGCTCTAAAAGGATATTTTCTCAGCAACTTTATTAACCAGTGACGAATTTATCTGTCTTCCTTTGTAACTCTTGTACATTCTTCAATTACCTGTATCAAGTGTGTCTAGTCCATTTAAAAATCTATGTATTGTTCATTTATTTCCGTGTTCTTATGTAAAAATAATTTTCCTTTAGATGTATAATGTTGTCCTTCTCAAAATGAGTTTTATTAAACTCATTGGGAGTAATGTATTATAAATTTTATGTAATAATTTTGTAATATATTATCTCTAATAAATAAAAAAAAATATACATACTTAATATTTAAATAATCAAATATATCCGTCGGAAGCAAAATCTGAACACATTTTCGATTAGCAAGTTTAGGTTTTTTCATCGTTGACTCTGATTCTTCTTGTTCTCTGATTAGTTTCACTCGAGACACTTGAGGTACGTTTAATGAATTTATCCATTTTATTTACGTAGTATGGGCTATTTTTTTAAAAATTAAAATAGATCCATTTCTACTTTAATTTTAACTGAGTGGTCGGTGGTTGAGTGGGCATAGCGCTTGGGTCCCACCCGAGCGTCGCGTGTTCGATTCCTCGGCTGGCTAAGTCCTCCATCACAACACAAGTAACATTTTTGGCTTTCTGTGGTGGTAGTAGAAGATTTTCAAACATTGTTGGGTTATTCGTAATCCGAGAATGTTTGTCTTTCTTTAAAAAAAAAAAAAAATATCGATAGTTTTCGCAAATATCGATATCGATATTGATATTTTTAATAAAAAAATATCGGTTCGATTTGAAAGAGAATATTGGCGCTCTAAAAGTCTATCATATTTAACCTCACATACCTAAATTAATCCCAATCAACAGACATTTTTTCTAATAAATAAAATAATAATTATCTGAAATCAAGTGGTCGGTTTTTGCTGATTTGAAAAAAATATCAATTTGTATACCTTTTTGATATTTACTTGGAATCTTAAATCGATACATTGAAACATTAAATATAGGTGATTTTTCACGAAAACGGCGCTCTACAAATGATTATAAAACGATGGATCGATATTTTTTTCAATAAGTCTGTGAGGCACACCGACAAATGATCACGGTACACCAGTGTGCCGCGGCACACCCTTTGCGGAACACTGGTCTAAATGGCTGGCATATTCGTCATATTGAGTCCATTCAAAATCGGTTCCTAAAAGGTATTGCTAGGAGGCTAGGATTAGAACGAGGCAATTACTCACATGATGAAAATGAATTCTAAATCTCCTTTAGAAGACCGTCGGAAAAAATCTGATCTCATTTGTTTCTTCAAATATATTAACTATTGATTCACATTACTACAACTCATCCCATTTAATATACCTTCTCGTAGACTCAGAAATAAAGACCTGCTCTTCCTCAATCAGCACTCGACTAATTATAAGTAGTTATAACTCACCACTCTTCAGAATGTATAGAATGGTCAACTCAAGTCAAGACCTTGATTTTTGAAGTAAAACTTCTTTACGTACGCTTGACTTGGGGAGTAAGCTGGCGAATGCGTGACGAGAGCGTTACGAAAAGTGAGGCGAACGGTAGTTGACAGGGAGATATAATTTAGAGAAGATAAAAAGAGAGAGAGTTAAGTGTCGTTCACACGTCGAATATAACCGCGAGCAGGTATCTGTTGAACCGCGAGCGCTTATGTTTCGTGCCGTTCACACGACGCAGATCAAATATTTCTACCTATGGTAGGAGAGGGGGTCAGATGAATTAGTGATTGGCCACGGAGTGCGCATTTGCTGTAGGTACTGAATCTATCAACTTGACATCTGTCATCCACCGGTCTTGGCAGCTCCGTAATTAAAATGACCCCCTCTCCTGTTTTTGTCGGAGTGGGGGGCGTTTAACTGTTGGCATATCGCCTCAGGAGCGGTTACGGCGTAAGATGTGCATTGTCTATGGTTGATGGGCGCATAAAGCGCTCAGGTGTGAACGGTCTGAAGGGATTGTATGGAGAGCGATATTTGGCGTGCTATGATCTTTTATATTTATATGCTCAATGTGAACAGGCCTTCACGCTTCGTATATTAACTGTAGGAGCAAGAGAGAGAGAGAGGTGCGAGCACACATTTTCTTTCTATCTTTCTCTCATAGCCAGTTACGTTACACCGTTCAGGCCTATTGTCTGTATCACACTGTAGGTAGGGGCAAGAGAGAGCAGTGCGCGCGCACATTTTCTTTCTCTCTACCTATCACATAGATGGAGCAGAAGTTTTACTTCAGTTGTGTGGTCTAAAGCACACTCGTTTTTTTTTGTATAAGCCTAAATGATTTTCGTCGGTCACTAAACAATTGAAGATATTTTGTATCTAGGTATCTTTTGAATTTAAGCAAAGTCTTGACTTGACTTGTCACTTTAATTTTTTTTTTCTTAATAAAGAAAGACAAACATTCCCGGGGTTACGAATAAACCAACAATGTTTGAAAATCTCCTACTAACACCACAGAAAGCCGAAGATGTTGCTTGTGTTGTGATGGAGGATTTAGCCAGCCGAGGAATCATACTCATAGCCGATATCTCTTAATAACAGATCCGAAGCGTCAGGTCTATGATTAATATATAAACCTCTGGTCTATGATTAATATATGATTGAATTCAATAATGAACTCAGGTCTATGATTAATATATAAACCTCTGGTCTATGATTAATATATGATTGAATTCAATAATGAACTCAGGTCTATGATTAATATATAAACCTCTGGTCTATGATTAATATATGATTGAATTCAATAATGAACTCAGGTCTATGATTAATATATAAATGAATCCGGTAATAACCTCAGGTCTATGATAAATATATAAATGAATCCGGTAATAACCTCAGGTCTATGATAAATATATAAATGAATCCGGTAATAACCTCAGGTCTATGATAAATATATAAATGAATCCGGTAATAACCTCAGGTCTATGATTAATATATGAATGAATCCAGTAATAACCTCAGGTCTCTGATTAATATATATATATATATATATATATATATATATATATATATATATATATATGAATCCGGTAATAACCTCAGGTCTATGATAAATATATAAATGAATCCGGTAATAACCTCAGGTCTATGATTAATATATGAATGAATCCAGTATTAACCTCAGGTCTCTGATTAATATATATATATATATATATATGAATCCGGTAATAACCTCAGGTCTATGATAAATATATAAATGAATCCGGTAATAACCTCAGGTCTATGATTAATATATGAATGAATCCAGTAATAACCTCAGGTCTCTGATTAATATATATATATATATATATATATATGAATCCGGTAATAACCTCAGGTCTATGATAAATATATAAATGAATCCGGTAATAACCTCAGGTCTATGATTAATATATGAATGAATCCAGTAATAACCTCAGGTCTCTGATTAATATATATATATGAATCCGGTAACAACCTCAGGTCTATGATTAATATATAAATGAATCCGGTAATAACCACAGGTCTACGATCAATATAAATGAATCCGGTAATAACCACAGTTCTACAGTTCACGCTAAGAACGATCGTGTGAATAATGTAAGAATCCTTGATTGTGCGAAGAATAAGCCCAAACTCATAATTTCACGGGAAATGCGAGAATGATTTGTTATTTTGCCGCAATATTTAGTAAATATTTAGCCTGAAGTTTGTTCAGCTCGCCCTTGGGAGCTCAGAACTTGCCATTTCCTTCCAGGGATGATATAACTGTATAAATGTGGAACAAGAAGATGTTTCCTTACCTTACCGATACATCCGAACCATTATATAATATTTTTAAAGAATTTGTATATGATAAACAAAAATTTTAACACAACAAAAAAACGACTTAAAAAAATGCACTAAAAAGTAAAAAAATAATTTCGTATTCTTCTACAACTTAAAATCAACTTACTTTTCTACTCATCAATATGAAGGTACGATTGTTACTTTTGGAGTCGGTGTCAGCCAAGGTAGGTTTGTAACTACATACATAGTCATAGGTGAAATATGCTTGTGTCGCACGCGCGACTTGACGAAGCGAGAGGCGAGAGCGGGGCCGCGGCGGGAAAGGAGCTGTCAAGTGAACACGCCGGGCCGGGTACCTTGGCCGACACCGACTCCAAAAATAACAATCGTACCTACATATCGATGAGTAGAAAAAGTAAGTTGATTATTAAGTTGTAGAAGAATACGAAATATTTTTTTTATTTTTTAGTGCATTATTTTAAGTCGTTTTTTTGTTGTGTTAAAAATTTTATTTATTTTTTGATTTTTAGTGAATCTGAAGCACACTAAATTATTTGTCTGAATATGGGTAGACCTACTCAACGTGCTGCTCATATGAAACAGACATTACTTGACCATAACGGATTTTATAGGCTATCCATCAAAGATCCGGATAGCCTATAAAATCTTCGACCGAGAATTGTTAATTTGCTCCTTAGAATTGAAGAGTTCCTTTACTTTGTCCTGGATCCCATAATCAGAACTTAACCAAACTCTCATCAAACTATACTTGAAGTACTTCCATTCCAATAAAAAAGAATCATCGAAATCGGTTGGCGTGATATTGAGTTATTCGTCCATTTGTCGCGCACATACTTAATGCAAATGTAAGTCTTATATGGTTTTCTCATAGTTGCCATTGTCAGAACTGAACCAAGTTAAAATGGGACCACACGGAAAGCACCAGCTTTTAAATAAAAAAAGAATCATCAATATCGGTTTACCCAGTCGAAAGTTCTGAGGTAACAAACATAAAAAAAATACCGTAGAATTGAGAACCTCCTCCTTTTTAAAGTCGTTTAAAAACTGGGAGCAAACAAGAAGCGATCCACAAAGCTGTTAAGTCTTCGGAAGTCTGGAACAGAATGTGTTTCATAACACTGATGGATTTCATACGTAGGTATTTGTGTTCCAATTTACCATGCATATCGGAGGAACCCAGAAGTTGGACTTCCGCACATTAAGTGTACTTACCTATACGGTGGACAAGTCAAGTACCACTATATCGCCAGTCTATCAACAACCATCGAAACAAAACGTAACGTGACATTTGGCTCTAGGTTGTAATGTTATTTTCTATCAATCGGAAGCATGTAATGTGAAGCATTATAATATCACCGTCTTTACCGAATGCTTCGTGTGAACCGCTTCATCCTAACGTGACTCAAACTATATCGTGGTTATAATAACCGAACAATCTTATCGCACCTACGCCTTGGATACACCTATGACCGCCGCCGAATGAAGATCAAGCTACGAGACATAACAGTGAGTATTGCTTAATTGTGTATACCGGATCTTGTTTGGTGATTGGGCATAATTCTATCGAAATCCATAGGCGTTTGATTTAGCAAGGAATAACCACAGGTTATTCTAAACCCCGTGCAACGTGCACGATTCAGAATGGTTTCGTTTAATTTGTCACGGTAGACGGTGACTATATGAGAATGTTGAGAGATCGCCATTGGCATATGAGGAACCAATAGGAATGCTTCCGATTCAAGAACGCTGCATCGTTTGTTGCCCACAAACCATTTGTTAAGTTTTAATAATATTTCTCATATTATCATAAACTTTTTTTATGATTTCGCAGAAATGTTAAATAATTGAATTATTAAAAGTTGCAGTGTTAGAATTGAGGCGTTCCGGAAGGAATATCAGTCTTACAAAAGCGTAATGGTTAAGATTAAGTATGGCACACTACACTGGTAGTTTGGGCATGTAGATCAGATAAACGAAGATAGGAATTTAAGGAGAATATAGTCATGATAACAAATGTTTTATTATCTTCCTATTATGTTACAAGTAGAGATAATGATATCCTCACTGGGACCTCATTTACATATAATATTTATTAATATTAATAAGAACAATTTGATTACAAATATATCATGTAGTGTTTTTTCCGAAATAATTAAAAAAATAGTGCAATTGAGTGGTTTTGGTTTCAGTCTGATCTACCTATATTTTGTATCCTACTTTTTATTTGAGATTTAAATGTTATAATGTTGTTGAGGTTATTAAGTGAGAGTGGTATTTTATTTACCACGGTATAGGAAGGTTTTTTTTCCCAACGTTGTATTTATAGTTACTTGTTGAATATGTGTTTGACCCTAAGATCTAGTGTTTCTAATATACGTGTTAGCTATCATTTCTTGTGTTTTGTATTTATGAACATAACGGAGTATAGTTTTAGAATAAACTTTAATTGACATGAGATTGTCAAGGTTGTTAAGAGTTAAGATTGCTGAGGATTTCGTCAGTGCTAGTTCTTACAGGGACTTTCAGAATAATTTCGTTATGGCTTTTTTGGGTTTTAATTAGTGGATATGGTAATTTGGACTGCCCCATCCAATATTCTAAAAATGATTGGCAAATGACTCGAAAGTTTATGATTAAAAAAATCAGTGACCCCCGAGGAAGACATGGCAAGTTCAAGTGAATCAAATACTTATGTCGGGTCATGTCAAGGACAAAATAACAGAGTGTGTCCAGCATGTTCGATCTATAAAACCCTATAGCATTACGATATCGACCATGTCCGTCATCTATGGCCAGTTACCAATATTTGCGATCACGATCTATGATTAAACAAATATACCGACCGACGATTGATAAATTTTAGCGCTGCCTCCATAGTAGGTATCGTTAAGATTTCGGTAATTATCAATTTGCACACATTTTAAAATAATTTCATTTGTTTGGTTCTGAAACAGTCTTTTAGAAAACTAAACACCATTTGAAGAGGGTTGTGGGAGATCAAATCCTGACCTTCGAAGAATTAACTACTGTTCTGACTCGCATCGAAGCCATTTTAAATTCGCGACCAATTGGAGCGTTGTCGTCGGATCCATCCGAATTGGACCCGTTAACTCCTGCACATTTTTTAATTGGGGCTCCTCTGGTTTCTGTTCTTGAAGAAAATTTTGTGGATGTACCAATGAATCGTTTGTCGCGTTGGCAACTATTGAAACAGATGTCCCAACATTTTTGGAATCATTGGCGAAAAGAATATCTACATCATTCGTTATGCAAAATTACTGGCGTATTTAATGAACGGATTGAACTAACGAAACGAAAATGCCACCCACAAACTTAAATAATGAATCTTAGATGCAATCAATTTAGTCCGATCGATTTTTGAGAAACTAAAATGGTTGAAATATGAATAAAGACCTCGCTAACTAATTAACGCCTTTTAAGGTTATTATTTCAATTCAACGTTGCCAATTTATTAAAATTTTTACGGAATTGTTTGGCGTTTTGTGATGTGAATTCGTTTACAGGTCCACCAGTGTTGCCAGCGTATATGAAATTCCTATTTATTCCCTGTCAATATCGTTGTCTACACTGCAACCGTGCTAGAGAATTTGCTGTCGGAAGTTACGCCTATCGATACGGTATTGTCAAATTATCGATTTCACTGTGCAAGATTACCTGGTATCCACATGAGATGATATACAAATTGAGACATCACATCAGTCAATACAAAATAATTTCTTCTTCTAACACAGCAAACTTATTTTGTGGCACCATTATGATTTAATAGAAACTAGTCATACCTTTAATTTTAACAGTGGAATAGAATTAATTCATTGTAATGTCAATGGCATTCAGTTGGACAAATTAGAAATTTTAGAGATTAGAAAGAGTGTTAATGCAAATTTAAATATTATTAATAATCAAAAATTGTTTTTAAATGACCCATTATTAAATCTATTCCCCCTTTAAAAATTTTTAATTGTTCTATATTGCCCCTCGTCCCTTAAACATCATTTTCTTTCTAATTTTATTATTGTTTATGTCTATTATTTTTCTCTATTACCTATATATATGTCTATTTTTAAATTAGTTCTGTCAAAACCCTGAAGAAGTCAGCTTTGCTGACGAAACATGTCGGTTTTATAAACAATAAAAGTGGTAAAAACGAAGTAATCTATTAATTTCAAAATAATTTCGCAATAAACATTGATGTCACATTATTTGATAGGAACATAATATATTATAATTGATGTTCCTATTTTCGCTAATGACTTACACAATCTTTCTCATTCTTGTATCGCGTTTCCTTGAACCGTTCTACAATAACCAAAGATTTACAACGCTGGGCTATTTTCGGTCCGCGCCACTTGATTTGGATTTATAGAGGGCACGTGGGCGAACCATGAGGGAAGCCGTCATCCAGCTTTACTATACACCTTTACTATCCCACTTTACTCGCGGCTCGTGGCTGATTACAGGTTTCTAATTTGGCGTGCGAATGGGAAAACCGCCCACAAAAAAACCATCGGAATATAGATATTTTTAAACAATGGAAAAATTAGATAACCGATATTTTAAACTGACATACTAACAGACATCAAAAATCGCTGTGAAACCTTACAGGACTCCTATAAGATGGTTCGGAAAGGTTTTTATCGATAATGTCGGTAACTTGTCATCGCCAAAGAATAAACAACATTTCACAACGACTAGTCGTAACAAGTATTTGTACGTTTTTTATAATTGTTATTTGTACGTTAGCGATCTACAGTCATGTTATCGATAGACCTTTTATCGATCTAGATATCCTGGACTACGTATAACTGGGTAAGTAATTTAGAACTGACCCCTCTTTTTTTGTGAATCACAAGGGTCTCAGCTGCTCCCGTCTGGAGCCAGTGAGACTTTGGCATCCTCGATTGAGGGATGTTGTGAGTGTAGTGGGGAGGGAAAGAGGGAGGTGGAGATGTACTTGGCTATTCAGATCTGGTCACTAAACACGGCTAAAGCCATTTTAAGCAACGTTTCAATTCTGAATGGCAGTCTTACACCAGGGCGATACTAAGAGTATCATCCACTTTGGAAAGTGCCGCAAATATACTTTATATTATTTTAAATGAATTAATTGCGAAATAACACAAATTCATCAATTAAAATTTATATTGTGTCTTATAGCCCAATCGCAGATATGTTCCCCTACCTACCCACTATTCATTAATACCTAGCAACGGCTCCACCCCTACCATAATAATACATTGTTCCCATCCATATTTCATAACTGACAAATCAGTATACATTTGCCCTGAAGAAGGAACGGTCGTTCTGAAACCGGTCGGATTTACTCAAGTATAAAAGTGGTTCAAACAAAGTTAAATTGTTTCATTTATCTATAATGGATAACCACAAAGTTATAGCTAAATTCAAAAGTACTTATAATTAAAATTTAATTCCCGCGCCGGAATTCGATCCCGCGACCTTCGGATTGCGAGTCAATAGCCTTACCCTTAGACCTTTACAATAGGTCACCCCGAATGGTGACCTAGCAAGAGTGCCCTTTTTCGTGGGGTTGGGTTTGTCCAAACTGTGTGGCGGGCCTGATCCAGAGAGGCTGGTTGAATGCCCTTTTAGTCCCAGTTCATCTTTTAAATCACCATTATTGACAATGTTTCCCTGTTATGTTGACTCCTTCCACCGGTTCTCCCTCTCTCCCAAAATCACCCCTCCCACTACCCTCACCTAACTAATCATTTCTTTAATTGTTTAATTTTTAAGTTAGTTTTATGTCTTAAGATTACTAGTGAGCGACACGGATGTTTCGAAATTAATTGCAGATATATAAAAAAAAATAAAGAGTGCTTTAGACCACACGACTTAAGTAAAAATACAAGACAAACCTCGCCCAATGAACCCAGGTATCCCTGCTAAGTTATCAAACGTAGCGAACGGGGTGACCTGTGACCTAGGGGTGAGATATGACATTGAGGTGAAATATGATCATGGGGTGACCTACAACCTTGGGGTGACCTACGAACTTGGGGTGACCTACGACCTTGGGGTGACCTACGACCTGGGGGTGACCTACGACCTTTTGGTGACCATCCTTCTTATCCTTATCCTTATCACTCCCCAAGTCACGCGTGCGTAAGGGCCCGACCGTTCGCCTAGCAATCGATCACCGTTCGCATCGATTACCGTTCGCGTGACATTTTCGTAATAATCACCACTTTTTGTAACGCATTCACCAGCGCACCCCCCAAGTCGAGCGTGCGTTAAGAAGTTTTTCTTCAATAACAAATGTGAACGTGAAATACAACTCCTCCGAAGAAAATTTCAATTTTTTTAATCCGAAGCTCGGCAGTAAAGGCCAGGAACCGTCTGCGGTCAGTTGAAGTACTAATAAAATGTTCGCGAGAAAGAGGGGAAGACAATCAGTATGAAATAATTAATAAGATGAGGGGATATTCGGCGTTCTTTCAATCTCAAGTCCATTCTTTGGAAGCTGTGAAGGCTGGAAATAAAATATGTAATGAACAAAAGCTGCATTACTTGTCAGTTACCTACATTTTTGTTTGTGAAACTT
Organism: Limnephilus marmoratus; assembly: GCA_917880885.1. Lineage (NCBI taxonomy): Eukaryota > Metazoa > Arthropoda > Insecta > Trichoptera > Limnephilidae > Limnephilus > Limnephilus marmoratus. Next base: position 2,908,678 of record OU862930.1, read on the forward strand.
AGATAAAGTAAAGCCAGGCAAAGGTCGTACACACGTCATCATGGAGCATTCGAAAGGAACGTATGTCCTAACTTGCTTCTTATTGTATTGATGGGTGACAATGACCGTTCTTCAATAATTGACAGGACCTTAATAATATAATATATTTTTAAACTAAATGAAGACAATATTGGTGAAACTCCGAATTTGGTAAGACAGCGTCCTAGTGTTGTTAAAGTATAAGCGTAGTAAATGTCGGCAAGATCTGTTTCTGAAGCATTGGGAATATGGATGTTGATTAATTGAAGCAATTCAGGTCAATTTTGTAAGGCAGTATTTTGTGTAATATTATTAAATCTGTATTTATTCTTCTTTTTTAAAGTTTTAATAGGGACATTTTATTCAGTAGGCAATTAAAATCAATGTTTTGTACAGTAGTATGCAATTCATAATTTATATACCTCAGGAACTAATGTTGAATCTTTTCAATGCTGTCGGAAAAAATATTGTAAAAGGGAGACCATAACGTAGAGTTATACTCTAGCTGGCATCTGACAAGGGTTTTATACATATAACATGATAATTGTGCCTAAATTATTGAAGACTTTGGCAGCTCTCAAAATAAAGCCCAGAGTCGTAAAGGTCTTATTGATAATGTTATTTATATGACAAACAAAGGTTATTTTGCTATCAATCATTATACCTGTGTCAATAATTTCACTGACGCAAATTAATTTTTATCATTCAATCTATATCAAAAAATATTGGATTATTTATTCTGTAAAAATAAATGAACTGATATTTCTTTATGTTCAATGCTAGTTTGTTGATAGAGCATCATCCAAAAAGATTTCTTAAATTAATTTGTAATATAACGCCATCATTAATGTTATAAATCTCTTTATAAAGTTTCACATCATCAGCAAAAAGTAACAAGTTTATGTTGGTAAATACATCAAAAATATTATTTATAAATATAATAAACAAAATGGGTCCTAAATGAGAGCCTTGCAGTACTCCAATTGTCGCTAAAAAATTGGAAGAATTTGTGGTATTTATTTTCACACTAAGACTTTATATGTCTTTATATAAAATTTAAATTGACATTATAATATATATATAGCTTTCTCCTTTTATATAACATTGACAGTGTAAGTGTAGGATCTCGTGTTCTTCATCCCGGGCAGGCGAAGCTGCACGTTCCACTGTCCATCGTGCTCCCGGCCGGCCGCGAGTAGCTCCAAGGAGCACGGCCCGTTCTGCGTGTCCCGCACCAGCCCCATGGGATCAGTGGCCCTGCAGTAGGTGGCGTCCTCGGGGCCAAAACGAAGAGATGCAGAGGAACCGAGCTGCAGGTCGATGGGGGTGTTGTCCACCTTTGGGATTGCTGGAAATATTCAAACAAGTTTAGACGCGCAATGTCAAGTTATGTAATCATAATATTATGTTATTTATGGTTAATAATAATAATAATTTTTGGACGACTTGTATAGCGCCGTTTTTGTGAAAAACAAATAATACTACTAAGTTGATAAATTATTATGAATTGCTGCGACATCTATGTTGTATATATGATACACATCAATCTTTCTCTTCCAGAGGAACGAATCACATTTAGGAAGATAAATATTCTGATAAAATCCTTGTACTATTGTACCGCCCATCACAAAATTTTGCTTTTGCTTTCAAAATACGCTCATTAAAGAACATATTACAGGTAGACACCGACTAGTAATGATAAATATGTATGTGTATCTGTAAAATATGTATGTGTGTGTAAAATATGTACGTGTATGTGTAAAATATGTACTCGTATGTGTATGCGTAAAATATGTTCGTGTGATTTGATTCCAGATATAGTCGCTGTTTAATAACTTCAAAATAAAATACTGATGCTATCTTGAAAGCAAATGAATTACTCTTAAAGTTTTTTATATTGCAAATCGAGATGCAATCAAAAATATTAAAATTTTGATCGCAAACAATGATAAAGTTTTAGAAGGCACTTACCAATGATTTTTATCGTGTAAACTGTAATATCTATTTTACACGAAACTAAAAAACACATTTAATTATGTAGAGGTATCACAAAAGTTGTCGTCACTTCTATCGTTTAATACAAACATACATATTTATTTAAAAAAATAAGTTAACAAATATTTTTCAAATGTCGTTTCATAGAATTACTTAAATTACATAGAGCTAATATGGTATTTATTTAACGTAAACTGAAAGCGCGGTATTCTCTCTTTCTAACACTGATTAAAATCATATTTCTCACCGTAATAGATAATGAGATAGCATAACATTTATGAGACCGTGTCAGACTGGGATATAATGATAATATCTGCATGTCCTATCCCGTGCGTCCTCGTTCACGGCCCGCGTTCCCTTCCCCTCCCGCGTTCCCCCTCCACCCTCCCCGTCTTCCGTCTCCCCTCTCCTACTGCACCCTGTCCCGCCCACCCCCCTTTCGCTTTCCATATATTACGTCCCAGTACATTCAGTTTTCAAACAGCTCGCGTGCCACCTACTTCAATTTTTTAATTCAAAATTGCATTTTTCATATATTACAAATACTTATTTTTGTATATGAAGGTGGGTCCAGATATGTTATTTTGTCCGTACAGTACCTACCTCTGTTTCGTATCAGCGTCGCGATCAAGAACGCTAGTTTGGACGCCCGTCGAGGTACGCTTCGATCCATCGCGAGTCGGTTTTTTCGTTCAAACGCGATACGTTACGGCCGATACGGGTACGCGCCAGGGCGCCAATCCGGATGCAATCGCGGCATGCGCAGGTCGTGCTCTCCGTCACTACCCGAATCAGCACGAAAAATGCAGTGGAATAACGATAATATTGTGAAGCTTATCGATGGATATAGGGCCAGGGAAGTTCTGTAGGATCCCGGAAACAGGAATTCTCTCTAATTAAAGCTCTTCCGCCACCTCTATTTTGGAACAATTCTAACTCCCACCAACGTCGCCTTTTTTGTTTTTTGTTTTTCGTTATATTATTATGAATAACAATAAAGGACGCACAAGAAATCGTTAAATTCTCATACACTTCCGCAGTCGATGACATGGTGGGAAGAAATGAACACGCGATGATTGCAGGGATGTTACGGAGATACGGACTATTTTACTTTGCTTCCAGAGTTTTCGGATCGCGACGCTGTGAACATATCTAGACCCACTTTTATAAGAACAATCAATCAAATTTGGTGCCTAATGGGTGCGATTTCGAAAATAGAATTTTGATTTAACATTCATTGTTTTGCAAGATATCATTCTCAAATTTTGACATTTTTGACATTTTCAGAGTTTTTGTAATGATTAAAAAACTTTTCAGGTGTATTGTCATGTAGTTGTGATAATCCAGAAATCTTCGCGAGGGTGAAAAGAAGGTATTTTGAAAGTTTCAAACATTTCCTATGCTTAATAGTGACATCTCAAATACTTATATATCCTCAAGCAAACATATTTTGATTTTAATATATATATGTGAATGTATGCAGGGGAGTGCAATGCAATACATTAAGTATTTTGAAATAACAAAAAAAATCAGACAAATAATAAGAAAAAGTAAATAACAATACACACATAAAATAAATACGAATAAGTGTGAAGAAAGTGAAAATGAAAAACATATTAAGCCCAGAAATGAATGCTAGCATATATGTCCCTGAGAGAATCTAGAATTGCCGAGAGAATAACTACACATTAATCTAGAATATGATAATTATCTTGTCTGGGTACGAGGTTTAAATTATAGTTTAAGATACAAGGTTCTTACGTATAACTGAAAGATGTAGTCTGCCAATATAGGTCGTATTCCCATCAACTCTGAATGTCCAATGTCCAGCAATATCGTCCGCCGCATTGATGAAGGTAATGCTACAGTTGTAACCAAACGCCAATTCGTACCTCTCGGAGACTTCTTCAGCGGAGTAGAGCTCAGGCCCTATGAGACGACAGGTATCTATGTAACCATCCGGGATTTCTGAAAACTCTACGAAGAGATTTTCCCCCTCGTACACAGTCGCGAAGTCTTTGGGAATCATGTCGACCTCCTCTGTAATAATATTAAACCATTTGAAAAATATGCTGCCATTGACGTAGGTCTAATTTGCGTTCCAGCCGTCAGGACCGGGGTTAATTTTTTCAAACACAAAAATATCCCACTACCGAATATTGTACAAGGTATACGCCACGGACTTTATTTTTGAAAACGTAGTCAGCTATCAGAATACAAGAGAAAATATATGCCTTTCAGATCGCATTTACACACCACATTAAAGTGAAAAAAATATAGTCTTTAAAATTTGTCGAGCAACGTTTCTGACGTCATTTGCTTGGCCCGGTTCGTTCACTAGTACATTGACATACAGGGACAAAACAAAACACACAATGAACGCTCTCGAGTTATTTCTTTAAGCGACTTTACAGCGTGTACGGCTAGTTTATACCAAGTAGGATTGATAAATTCATCTTATTGGTTGATGAATGACAAAACTACATAATGGGATTTGAGAACGAACTTTGTGATCGGTTTTAGGAACTTGCATTAATATTATCAAGGCTTTCTAAGAGAGGCGGTGGAATACGGAGAAGAGTTGTATTGATAACATTAATTTACATGGCGTCATTATTCATAGGCAGGCTACTTAGGTAAGGCACATCTAGCCATTATTGATCGAAGGATGCTGCTAATAAAAAGTAACGAAATATGACAGAACAAAACACAGAAAACAAAGAAGGTAACGGTCGCAACTAGTCCATCAAAAATTAATGGCGCATGTTGTGCCGTATTTATTGAAATAAATATATAAGAAAGAAGCAAATATGTCTCACTTTCGATTATGATGACCAGAGGCTGCGTCACACTTTTGTTCTCGCCCATCAGATCGGTAAATTCAGTTGAGAGGAACCACACCCCATGGTTGTCCACGGTGAAGTTACTCATCTCGAAGCCACAATCTTCTTTGTACTTCATGTTAGGGTCAGTGATGTTTCCCTCAAGGACGGGGTACAGTTGGTAAACTGTTCCGTTTCCCTTCTGAAGGTTGCATGATATGAGGCTGCTCAGCGGACTGGATGACATTGCGTAGAATACAGTTCCCAAATAGTCGGTCGTCAAATAAATCTCTGTAGATTTAAGACATACGAAAGGTTGCATTTAATATGACATGATATGTGCATGGTACCATTTAAAATAACATCGAAAAACTGAATAATGTTAACATAGTGTAATTCTACCAACTTTGCTGCTATGTTTAGGCGCGATTACAAGATTCTACCGGAATTTAATTGCAATCTGTGTAGATAGTGTCTTAAAAAAAATCAATTTTTATTTTTAATTGTGCGACATCTATTGACTTTCTCACTTGCCGTGGACGAACCTATCAATCTATCTATATATATATTATTTTCTAATATAGGAGTAGGTATTTTCACAGAATTATAAATTGACGTAAAATTACTGCCTCAACACAGGCTAGCCTAGTGAGGCAGGTTACGAGAAACCTACGTTTATAATTATAAATCTCTATTCTTTAAGTACCTACTGTTATATGTATATTGTTTTCCATTATTAACTATTGTACTTATGCAACTTTTAAACTATTGTATAAATTTTTTTTGTAGTTATAAATCTTTAAATTTTTGTTCAATAAAGTTATATATATTATTATTATTATTACATAAAAATTAATAGCCGAAATGCATGTACGCCTAGAATTTCCGAACGACTGCACCAAATTGGATAATTCTTTTTTTGTTTTCGTTTTGTCGGGACAAGGTTTGTACAAAGCTACTTTTGAACTTTGGCATTATGAAATTTGTATAAAAAAATTGTCATGGGGGCATACGAGCTGTTTGAAAACTGAATTTACCGGGACTGAATATAAAGAATGCGGGAGGTGAGAGGGGGCGGGGGAGAGGGAACTCGGGTAGGGGGTTTGCGGGAAGGGAGGGAGGGAACTTGGGAGGGGAGAGGGGAACTCGGGAAGGGTTTCGAGTGGGGTGAGGTAAGGTGGAGGAGGCAGAGTGGGAACGTGAGAGGGGAAGGGACGCGGAAAAGTACATGCAGGGAGAAACAATTTCTTTATTAAATGGCATGCCGGGAACCAGCTAGTAGGTATTCAATACTTTTATGTTGGAACAACTTATTGAGTTAAATCTTTTTTTTTTAAATGCCAGTACCGCACACAGTCTTGCAAGAATTTGATCATTAGTGTGCAGGGCCATTGAAAAAAATTTCAAAATTTTAAGTAAACCCCGACACAAAAAGAGCTGATGACCTTGAAACGCCTGAACACATTTTTATGAAATATAGCTAAGAACCAAAAAAAACGCATTATAATCGGGACATTAATTTAAGAGCTACGATGCCACAGACAGACATACACACAGACACTGACGCGCGACGGCGATATAACACCGCTCCTTGCGTAGAGGGTTAATAAAAATAAAAATAAATTGTAATTCTTACCCTTCTCAAGCTGATCAGCAAACAATGAAAGTTCTTCCATCAGCTCGCTGCTGGAGTCGGAAGGAACCGCGTGGAAGGTTTCTCCTAAATACTCCTTCTGAAAGGTAATTTCTTTTACTGGCACAGCGACATCTTTAGCACCCACTGGAAATAGAACGATTCTTAATTAAAACGATTTTTGAAGTGAAATTTCCTAAGCCCCGTTAGAGTGATTAGAAATTCGGATGAAACGGAAATGACGCACTACGGCACATACGAAGCATCAAACTGCGCTCAAGGATTCTATTGATTGAGATATAAAACGGAAACGACGACAGGTCCGTGCTCATTGGCGGCTTTGTTTTTTTACGGGTCGTCGGAATATAATGCGTAAATTCGCGCTTCGCTGAGCGCGTCCCATAGCGCAGCGGTATAGTGCGTCGCAAATCTCAGCGGCCAGAGAAATCTACCGGACGGAGGTTCGAATCCTACAAACTACGAAATCTAAAAAAATAAACATTCTTGTTTTTGTAAATCAATAACCAATCTTTAAACCACTTTAAAATCTAGCGACTCTAGTTTCACTTCTATCGCGTGTAAATTACAGACTCTTTTTTTTTTAAATATTTGTAAGGTGATCGATAGCCCTGTGTACATATTTTTTTAATTTGATTTTATCTCTATTTTTGGCTCCCATTTGAACGCTTTTTGCCACATTATGGCACTATGTCCAAAGCCTCGGAATGACTTGCTGCCAAATATGGCAAATATTCCCTAGACTCTTTAATTTTCTTAAAAATATTTTCTAACGTTGCCGCGCTCTGCAGTCCACGTTATTTGAAAACTGAATAGCCTACTTCCACTACAGATGTCACTGTTCTTCGCTTTTACAGGCATCTGTCGCGTTTTCAAAAACTCACATAAACAAAAATATTTTCAAACACTCGCTGTCCGAATGTTCTCGTATAAAATGTCATTATTGACCATGTTTTAGTCAATGACGTTATATAAATAGACTTGCCATAGTTTCACAAACTCAAGATATAATGTGGCAATTAATCAAAACTCTTTTGTTTTCAGCGATTTTCAATAATTTCTTAATTCAAAAGTTATTCGTGTATGATAAAGATAGACGCTTAAAAGAATATGTGCATATGAACGAAACAAAAAATAGAACGCGGGCGGCATTTTCGTATTCAAAATTCAAAAGTTCCGTCGAATACTGTCTCAAGGCCGACTAAAGTAGGAGGCCTGGGCACCAGTCGAATTTTGAGGTGTCAAATAGCTATAATGAACAACGATAGTTTGCAAATGGCGTTGATTGTTATTGTATTTGTTGTTTCTGCTGATTTGTGTGTTGTTTTACCGCAGCCAAGTAAATAAAGATCATTAGATTATTATTATAAAAAGTAAATTTTACTTAGCGACGGCATGGCATCGACTTTGTAATTTGGCTGTTGCGCATCCAGACCTGTACTTTAGTACGCCTTGAGTTCTCTAATGACGCATAAAATCTTTGGGCGGAAAGCAATTGTATTATTTTTATAATCGATAATAATAAGTAAATTGCGTGTATTAACAAATGAAATGTTATTCCTTCGCTTTTACGACGACTGTTTACCGTGTAATGGAAACATTTTCTCATCACACGGGAGGGAATTTTGGCGCTTTTTAATGCAATTTACTTACTGGTGGACACGACCTTACTCGACGCGTGGCAGTTTAGTACTAAAGTCAGTGTTACCGAAACCAAAACTTCAAAATCGGGAGAATTTTCGCCTAAAAATCGGGAGAAATCGGGAGAAAACGGAAAAAAAATGAAGAAATCGGGAGATGACTAGAATTGTTTTAGTAAAACTTCTCCCTTGTCAATAATTCGAATCCCTTTTATTATTGCGAAGCAGAACCTTAACAACAAACGAAAAACCCAAAAGCTGCGCCTTCAATCCGATTACTGTAGATGTTGCCTGTGGAATAACGCAATTTTCCCTAACGTTCAACGGGGACTTATTTCACGTCTGGCAACTCTGCACGAAATTTTGTGAACTGTCACCCGTCACTTAACGAGACGCCAAATTCATTTAATACCTACTTTCTTTTAAAAGTGAACGACATTCATATAATTAACAATCTTTTAATCAATAAGTAATAATTTTAATTTTATTAAGGAACCAATAAACCACCTCATGGGCTTTTTCAAAACACCTCTCACCTGGCGACAGATACTTGATAACGATACACTGTTTAGTAATCCTTTATCGAAATACCTACTAATATCTCAGTATAATCATCAAAAACAAAAAGAAAGTGCATGGACCATATTAAAATTGTTATTGAAATTATTACTGCTATGAAATACTTATGAGTTATATTAGCTTAAAATTTAACCATTAAACATTTTCATGTTCCGACTGCAACTATTCTTTTTCTTAAAATGAACATTTAAAAGTCCACAAGCCGTGTCATAGTGGAGAAAAACCCTTTTCGTGTTCTGACTGCAACTATTCATATTCTTGAAAGTCACAATTTAATATTCACAATTCAATGTGGAGAAAAACCTTTTTATGTTCCGGTTGCAACTATTCATGTTTTCAAAAGGAACATTTAAAAGTTCACAAGCCGTCTCACAGTGGAGAAAACCTTTTACATGTTCCGACTGCAACTATTCATGTTCTATAAAGTGACAATTTAAAATCCACAAGCCGTCTCACAGTGGAGAAAACCTTTTACATGTTCCGACTGCAACTATTCATGTCCTCGAAAGTGACAATTTTTATATCATCAACAAGCCGTCTCGCAGTGGAAAAAAACCTTTTGTATGTTCCGATTGCAATTATTTATGTGCTAAAAAGGAGACTTTAAAAACTCACAAGTGAACTCATAGTGGAGAAAAACCATTTTCATGTTCCGACTGCAACTATTCACGTTCTAAAAAGGAATATTTAAAAGTCCACAAGCCGTCTCACAGTGGAGAAAACCTTTTACATGTTCCGTCTGCAACTATTAATGTTCTCGAAAGTGACAATTTAAAATCCACATGCTGACTCACTGTGGAGAAAAACCTTTCTTATCTTCCGACTGCAACTATTCATCTTCTCAAAAGGAACATTTAGAAGTCCACAAGCCGTCTCACAGTGAAAATAACCTTTTTCATATACCGACTGCAACTATTCATATTCTCAAACGGAACATTTAAAAGTCCGCAAGCCGTCTCACAGGGGAAAAAACCTTTTTTAATGAATGTTTGAAGTTTAATCCTTGCCAAAATGTTAACCTAAAAAATTGCTTTAAATATGTTGTTAATATATTTTTTTTTACATGAAGTCCACACAGGAGGCCCTGAGGAAAATAATTTCCCTGAGGGCCTATGTCATCTTTGGGGATGCTGTGTGGAGGGTTTTTTTTAGGGAAAGGAAGGAGAGGAGAGTTCTGGGAAGGAAAAGGGTGTAAGGGGTGGGTAGGAATCTGGGGTTTAGTATGTATCCAATAAAGGTTCCCGGGGCGGCGGTACCCATTCCCGCCTCCCAAATTGTTATATCCAAATATAAGTAAGCATCCAGCACTTATTCTGTGTGTGTTCGGTAGTACCTATTTAAGCGAGCGGATGTTTTCCGTTTTGAAAATAAATAAGAACAAACATCGCTCAAGGTTTACGGATGAGCATCTCCAATCGATTCTTAAAATAACTATTTACCACGAAAATAAGAGAAGTCAGGTGTCTGGCTCAAGATAATTTACCATTTTACCCTCCTTTGAATGAAAATTTATAATAACTAGGTACTTACATATCTAACTAAATAAAGATTTAAACAATTGAGCATGGGTTTTAATTTCGAGACTGGCCCGCTTACACACGCACAATCTTATAAATCGCCCTTAATAAAATCCACCTTGACACCCCTCCGTTACGTAATAAATTATAATTTCCAGCTCATAATTCATAAATGATCGATGATCGGTTTGTATGGGTCTATAATAGAGATATGCTTAGATTGCAGAATTTTGTAATTATTCTGGTCAATACCCGAATCCGGGGAATATTTTTTTTTAACCACAGACAATTATTTGCCTTTTGAGCGGACCATAAACAAAGAATTGACGAGAAACGACAAATCGCTGGGAACTTTGAAAAATCGGGAGATTTTGAGGCCATTCCGGTAGATCGGGAGATGAAGTGAAAAATCGGGAGATCTCCCGCGAAATCGGGAGCTTCGGTAACACTGACTAAAGTACTAGAAATCGAGTACTCTACAATTGTCTGTTGGCTTCCCATTTTGAGATTTCTACCCCGCGTCTAAAGTATGTAACGTCTTTGGTTTTAGTCAATTTTTCTAACATATTTGTATACCAGTGTAATAATGATTGAATTATCAATGTATTCAACGTGTTTAAATATCGTGATTATTATTTTTTTCCCATTATTTTGTTGGGTTAGGTTAGGTTAAGTATTAGTAGATAATATGTTGGGGGATGTTTAGTCCGTAGGATATTTTGTCGGAGGATATTTTGTCGCGGTATAAAAACGCGCATTACCGGTGAACATTTACATTCATTAAATTACAAAATATTTGCACTAGAGTGTGAAAGTGGAAATAGTGGAATACGTTTTATGAGCAAATCGCGGCTTCTTTCCGGGATGGAAGTTGGCAGATGGAAAAATCTTTCTTTCTCTAATACAATTATTTCTTAGAAGTACGAGTACCACGAAGGACGCCTGTACCTGAGAGTACTCTATTGTCTGAAATATGACCCCAGGCAGAAGCAGATATTGCTATATTCAGCATGATATTGCCATATTTATCATGACATTGCTATATTCAGCATGATATTATTATTTTCAGCATGATTTTGCTATATCCTGTATGATATTGCTATTTTCAGCATGATATTGCTATATTCAGCATAGTATTGCTATTTTCAGCATGATTTTGCTATATCCTGCATGATATTGCTATTTTCAGCATGATATTGCTATATTCAGCATAGTATTGCTATTTTCAGCATGATATTGCTATATTCAGCATAGTATTGCTATTTTCAGCATGATATTGCTATATTCAGCATAGTATTGCTATTTTCAGCATGATATTGCTATATTAAGCATAGTATTGCTATTTTTAGCATGATATTGCTATATTCAGCATGATATTCGCAGCAGATTCGGTAATGTTATTTAAAATTACACATAACTTAATCAAGTGTCCTGATCTTTTTCAACGCCTATCATTCCATTTTCCAAATCGCAACAGCAGACAGTCGCTTACCTTTAATCTCCCTCTTTGCAAGACCAACTCCAAACAGAACTCATTTATCTACAGATTCACACACTCATTTAACTTAAATTATTACCACATTGACATTTTGGCTCGACTTTACGTGACATAAAATGAAAACTCACTAAGCAACACGACTCAAACTAGAAAGTTCAATCCCTATATATATTCCCGTCCTTTGCCTAATAATCCTATTCCTATGTTCCTCCCCCCCCCCTTTATATTTTGTAAGTAAAAAATAAAACTAAGAAAATACCCTTACAATGTCCCACTTTATTATTAACTATCATCAGTTGAAAGTTCATAATTGGCATAATTAACATCTTATTACTGTATTTTAACTTTCTCTAAAATAAATAAAATAAAATAAAATAAAATATTGCTATATTCAGCATGATATTGCTATATTCAGCATGATATTGCTGTATTCAACATGATAATGCTTTATTCTCAAGATGTGTCTAGACACATCTTTATCTAGAAAAATAATAATTAAGTTGATTGATTGTAATTAAATTATTAAATTACGATTAAATCAAAGGTAATTAAAACTACTCAAACAGAAAATCTGTAGGTACATCTAACTAAATCGGTGGGCTCTGGCGTCAAGAAATTTGTTCATTGCTTCTGTCTAAATTTTTTTAATTCACATAAAGATACATAAATTACAATAAATTTTATACAATAATTAATTACATAATATATGTATTTGATTTACCCCCATAAATAAGCAGGGTACGGTTATATAAAGTGAACGCTACTACTTTAGTTCGCATAGTCATTTTAATCAGGAGCAAAGGAGCTTTGGAAGATACTCGTAATCTCAGTATCGCCCTGGTGTAAGACCTCCTTCCAGAATTCAAACATGGCTTAAAGTGGCTTTAGCCGTGTTTGGTGACCAGATCTGAAAAGTAAGGTACTTCTCACCTCTTTCTTACACATCTCCTTCCCCTCTCCACTATCTTCGGAGTTACAACATACCCCGATTGGGGATGCCATTGTCTTCCTGGCTCCAGACGGGAGCAGTTGGGAAAAAAATTAAGATATCCGTACACAGGTACAAAATAACATAAAATTTGTCTGTGAATGTCTGCCGAGGATAATGGCGTTCTCACCTGATCTATTCTATTTCATCGAACGAAAGTTGAATTCCATTCAACTTTGGGTTTCCATTCCAGGATTTATCACATAGATTCTATGAAAAAAATCAAAGAATAAATCAGGCGAGATTCCGGCCTAAGTGTTGTCGAAAACGATCAATAATGAATAATGTATCTACATATTATAAATTAAAGTCCCCCGCCGCGTCTGTCTCAAATACGTACATCGATACACTCAAAAACTACTGAAAGGATTTTCATTCGGTTTTCACCAATAGATAGATTGATTCACGAGGAAGGTTTAAGTATATAATTTGTCAAGGTTTTGTGTAAATTGGTTGAAATATATAATCTGTATGTGGCGGACGAGCGGGCTGAAGCGGGCGTCGTACTTTTGATCTCAATGCAAATGAACAGATGGCGGTGTGAGTTAATTTATCGCGGTTATAAAGATTGGGTAACCATCCAGTAGATGGCTTCGTGTTTCGTTACCCAGAGAAACGCGTGGCTGGGTCAGCTAGTTAGTAATAAATTAATAACGAACACAATATTAATATTTAAAACAAACTAGCAGTCAAAAACCCGCTCCGCAGGTTTTCTGCTAGGCCCTGCGGGCGGCTTTTACTGGGGCTTCGCCCAGTTAGCGTTGGTGATCATTATGTAAATCCAGGAATAGGAACTGGTTCCAAAATCAGCCCGTTCCTCGTATCTACTGTCAACGTGTCAACCAGTGATGGCTAGTCACCATGAAAAAGTAACCGGGACGGGCGATGACGTCATATGTAATATACAGCCACTTTATACAATTGAATATTACCGTCAATCTTTCGAATTCCGGGAGTATACTCCAGGTTCACATATTTGTAGAACTTACACCTAAGAATGGCACGTCCCTATGCGTCTTGCCGACGAAAGTGGCGACATCTTGTGACGAATTCTTAAATTAGAAACCGAATTACAACGGTAGCTTTGTCTGAAAATCTACGTACACGGATGTTTATATGGTGCGACGGGTAAGGCGCGGCGGCAGACATGCGTTCAAAGCCGGATTCTTGAATTCAACCACGCAGACGCTACGGTATTAATAATGTTCGATAACATTCGATGACTTACGATAAGATGTTAAACTTACCGTTCAAAGCGATGTAGAACAGGGCCAGATATAAAACAATGACTAGATTTGCCATGATTCGAGTCTATACGAAAAACATGTAGGTACGCTCTGTATAAACTAATCTCACATAATGAATAAGTGAAATGAAAATGAGCATATCATCTGGTATCATCTTATCGATTGCGTCGAAACGGTCGATAACGATTGTTATCGACCGTTCCGGTCCATGGCCGAACAGTAAAGATCCTCGACTTCGAATCCAGAGATTGCGGGTTCAAATCCAACAGTGCGAAAATAAGGTATTATTACTGTAAACACAATGATAAAACTTTGGTTCAATTCCACTTTATTATTTCTTTTTCCAACCGGTTTCGGTTCATCCTGAACCTTCCTCATTGACGTGAATAACAATATATGTTTATTCACCCCTGAGGAAGGTTCAGGATGAACCGAAACCGGCTGGATAAAGAAATAATAAAGTGGAATTGAAACATCATCATCATCATCTTCTTCCCCTTATCCTATTCGGGTCGGGGACCCATTGTATCGACAAGGCTCCTCCATACGTCCCTGTCTTGTGCTGATTGTTCGGCTTCTGTCCATGGTAGCCCCATCCTCTCCTCACACAGTTTCTGGAGTTGCCTCGCCCAACTGTGTCTGGGGTGGCCCACTGGACGTCTACCCTCTGGAATCGCACTCAGTATCTTCCTCGGAATTCGGTCATCAGACATTCTTAGTACATGTCCAAGCCACCTCAGTTGCGATTTTTCTACGAAGAGTAGCAGTGGTTCAATGTTTAGATCATCTCGGATCGTCGGGTTTCGTGTTTAAAACGGTATACCGTCCGACGCTCACTTACAGCCACCAGACATGGATGCTAAATGAACGAACACGCTCTAGAGTCCAAGCTGCCGAAATGATGTACTTGAGAGGAGTGGCAAGGGTTACGAAATGGGATCATATAAGGAATTGAAACAAAGATATATTATTGTATCATTGAAGAAGAAGATAATAATAATAATAACGAAAATATGAAAGAGAAAAAGACTCAGAAAAACAGAAAAAGATAATGGTCGCAACTGGGACGATTATCTTGTTAATTCTAATATTTGAAATTGGCTTTTATTACGGTTTGACAGTAGGGCGCAATAGCGGAATAGGTAGACGAGAGGTTCTGGGTTCGTGCCCCAGTTGCGACCATTATCTTTTTCTATTTTTCTGTGTCTTGATCTCTTTCATATTTTAGTTTAGATTATTATTATCATCGTCTTCTTCAATGATATATTACAATGATGGGAATAACCTTCAAAAGTAAAGTTATAAAAATAAACTTTTTCTTATAAATTTTTTATATTATTGTGTTTATTATAATCATGTATTCCCACAAAATGTGTGCTACGTGTGAAAATTTATTATTATCGTGTTATTTCACATTTAAAATATAAAATAATATTATCGTTATTTGTTTTTGAGGTGTTATGCCGTGTTCCTCTACGGACAGCGTTACAGTGACTATCATCAGGGCAGATGTGCAATGATGATGGCGATTTTTTTTTACATTAGCTCCACACAGGAGGCCGAGAGGAAAATAATTTCCCCTCGGGGCCTGTCATCTTAAGGGATGCTATGTTTATATTATCTATGTTTCTTTAAGGAAAGGAAGGAGATAAAGTTCTAGGAAGCAAATAGGTATGAGGGGAGGGTAGAAATCTGAGGCTCAGTGTGTCCAGAAGTGATGGACGTATGAATCCATCCAGGAAAGATCTAGGTTACGTCATCAACCAACCTCTCCCGATCCGGTCCGACACGCAGTAAGTGGGCAAAGGCAATGGCCGCCAAGACTCAGACAAATCTCACCCCATGAACCCGGGCACCAAACCAAAAGTCGGCAAACGTAGAGAACCACTTGGGGTGACCAATGTCAGGGGTGTTTGGTCATCCAATAAATGGTTCCCGGGGCGGCGGTATCCATAACCGTCTCCCAAATTGAAAATTATTTTCTGGGTTCCCATTCTTACATACAATATACACGGTTTTCTGAAACTTAACTACAAGCTACCGATCTCTTTAAAATAAATCTACTGTACACTGTACTAACATACGAGTATGTATGTACGTGTGAACTTAAATGAACCGCAAGTAACTTATTGTACATTTAACATGTCTGAAACAGCGGGCTATCACCGGATTCAATATCGGTACATGGACGCAATCTTGCCTTTAATGCTTATGATGAACGTTAAAATGCTTTTCTTTCTTAAACGACTTGTTACGTAAATACACTACGTAGCTACCAGTTCCACTGAAAAATCCAAAGGGGCTCTGATATCTGCGGTTCCGCGATGAATATCCGCGACAAAATATCCCGACTAAATATACTACGGACAAAACATCCCCCCACAAAATATCTTCTAAAACTTAACCTAATTTAACTTAACCTAACAAAAAATGGGATAAAAAAATACAGTCATCCTGTATTGTTATCTATTATTGCATTTTTGTCCCCTTTTACTATTTTTGAAAAATAATTCTTTGGGGTCGTTCATTAATCACGTGAGGCTTGGCAGGAGGGGAGGGGGGGGGGGTTCGGAAAAAATCACGAAATATCACAAGGAGCGGGGGGGGGGTATAATAAGATTTCAAGTGTATTTATTTTTCGTTGAACGCACGATTTCTAAACCAAATGCCAGTCAAAAACAACCTGCCTTAATATCTATCTGGAAATTTTTATCATGATACTTGAATTTCCAAAATTTAAACAGATTTTACCTGGTTATTTCCTTTTGGGGTATTATGCCGTGTTGCGCTACCTCCTCCTTTAGCCAACGTTTCGGACAGCGTTACAGTGTCCATCATCAGGGCAGATGTGTAAATGTTAGAGATGAAATGTGTGCTTAAGTACTTAGAAACAATACCGTGTCGCCAGCACCAATCCACTGCGGGCTGGCATTACAGTATACTTCAAGATGGTTTTTTGTATTTAGCTTTGGTGTAGCCGTCAATTACCGGATACCAAGAACTATTGAGCTTAGCTCCGTCGTCTCTATTAATGTTAATAGGATTTTTATGAATTTCAATTGCCTCTGTAATTAAGCGTGCTCTATAGGTTTTGGGTCTTCCCAGGACTTCAGGAACAAATCCGAAGTAATGGCCGGTTTCAATTAAATGCTCGGCAATTGCCGATTTGTCAGGGTGGCCAAGTTTACATGCTCGAAAGTGTTCCGATATCCTTTTGGAGATCGTCCGCTCTGTCTGGCCAACATAGACCTTATCACATCCGGAACAGCTGAGTTTATATACTCCATCTGTTTCCAGAGGAAACTTGGTCTTTGCAGACCTCAGTAGGTCTTGTATTTTGGTCGTGGTTCCGAAGACAGTCTTGATGCTTTCTTTCCTCAACAGTCTGGCAATTCTGTCTGTCACATTGTGAACATAAGGTAGAAAAGCACAGCCTTTAGACTCTTGTTCAATTCTGTCTTCGTTTGGTGTAGATTTGGCTCTTATTATTTGCCTTGTCTGCCTTGCCGGGTAACCGTTACGCTCCAGTGCATCGGTGAGCTTAGTAAGTTCCGCTCCGATTTTTGTTTCTTCACATATTCTGGTCGCTCGGGTTACCAGCGTATGGATAAGTCCTCTCTTCTGCGCTGGGTGGTGATTTCACCTGTTTTTAAGAAAATATTCTGAAAATGTCAATACACCTTGTACTAAAAAAATACACGTGATTTTGGGTATGGGGGGGTAGTCTAAAACCTCACCACAAATCACCAGGGGGGGGGGGGGGGGTTAAAAAGTTGCTAAAAACATCACGTGATTAATAGACGACCCCTTTACAGAATGTATTATTGTTGACCCATTTTTTGTTAGGTTAGGTTAAGTTTTAGTAGATATTTTGTTGGGGGATGTTTTTCCGTAGGATATTTTGTCGGAGGATATTTTGTCGGGAATATTTTGTCGCGGGATGAGAACGCGCTTTACCGATATCAGTTCAGTTTCAGTGCCGGTAACCCGGGCGTTTATTTTATTTTCATCATGTACATAGATTTCTTTTACCCACCTCACTAGACTAAGTCTGTTCCGAGGCGTGTAAATAACAATTTTTATTTAGTGAAAAAGATATGTATCGAAGTAGACATGGATATAAAAAGATAAAAATATAAAAAATAACATAAGAAGACAAAATAAAAATAAAACCAAATAATAAATGAAAAAATATACATATAAAAACATATGCATATACACACATGCTTGCAAACATAATGTTGGTATAATACATTAAATCATTACATTTAAATTTTGTTTCTTTATATATTTCCATAAAAATATTGCATATGTAATTTAAAATTCACATGGAAATAAATGTAAACACAGTAGGTGCAAGATAATTAATTAATAAGAAAGTATAGATACAGTGGGAACATGATAATTAAAGTGTATTTTAATATTATATAATTTCGTGAGGAAATTATATAGAATGTGTCTAATGTACTCGTGTTAGTTATTTAGGATATTTCGAATATCTGTTCTTTTCTTTTCAGTCAACCATATTAAAAATCTTTTGAACAGCCAGTTCGAGTTATTTGTGGTTACGTAAGTTTTAGTTTGTGTTAGGAAGATATTGAAAATGTGTGGAGCCAGGTACGATTAATTTTTTTTCCGAAAGTTGATTTGATATAGGGAACTAGAAAGTGATTATTCAGTTTTGCTCTTGTGTTTTGCGAGTGAATTATGTGGTGAGATGATGTCTTGACACAGTTTTTATAGACGATCTTTTTTATGAATAGTATATTTACGGCTAGTAAATTGTTTTCAATCATAAGCCGTTCTGTCGGATTTTATTTTTTAATGATTTTATTTAAACTACAATTAAAATTCTAAAACGTGCGATACCCAGATAATGCATTGATTTATTTCACTGCATGATTATATTATTTGAAATGGGTGTAGTATAATACAAAATCTTTTTTGAAAAATTAACAAATCTGTCAACGTCCAAATGGTATAATCTTATTATACTATATATAAACATTTTTTCTCAAAATTTAAAACATACGAATGCTAGATAAAAGAATAATCTTTCGAAATCCATTTATAAGTTTTTGTGGAAAAGAGTCAATACGTCTAAAATCTAATTTAAAAATGACATATTTCTGGTTTTCTCTTGTAATACCCTCTTAAAATGACCATGATATCATATGAGGTGATAACTGAATTATTTAAATAGACACCAATTGCACACTGAGAGATCACTAAATTGCACAGTGGCTTCTCTAGGTGAATCGGTATTAAGGTTCCATGACAGTTCACATTCAGTACAAACACATTCCGTTAGATGAGTTTTCTGAATTTGTTTCACAATAACACGTGCACTTGATAATTGTGTATCATCAAGGCCGATGCCACTGTAACGTTGTCCGAAACCTTGGCTAAAGAAGGAGTTAGCGAAACACGGCATAATACCCCCAAAATAAATAATGCTTTTGAAAATAATTTCCCTCAGGCCCTATATCATCTTAGATGCTCTGTGGATGGTCTTTTTGAGGAGAGGAAGGAATGAACATTGGTGTTGAAGAGATCCATATTGTAAGAATAAGGAAACACAAAGGCCGGCAAATCGTTGCAATACAAGAACGAGGCGAAGAAGCGACTAATTCTTATGTGACAAATGTCAACCGTGTATCTAGGGCGCGTTTCCCAACTACGAACCGGTGCCGAAGGGATCAATGACGCTAGTTCCTCGGACCATCTTCCATTGAAATACCGATAGAACAGGGATAACATTTCTACCTGACGCCTGTGCTCTAAAGATTACATTCAATCTATTATGTTAGGAGAAACTATCAAACGGCCCGTTTCTGCACAGAGTTAAGGGTTTTTTTTCAGGTATTTTGGAGCTCCAGACCAGAGATCCCTGCCAAATTCATCCGTGGGGCGCACTTGCGTTTGTACAGGGTTAGCAGTTGTGTACTATTAAAGTATCTGCGGACCCTTTACAGTACTCCCATTTTTTGAGAAGCTAACTTAACTCTGGCTTCGATAGAGCCCCCATACCTGAGCTGGTCACTTAGAGTTACACCAAGCATATCAATGGACGGTCTATTAGGAATATTGCTTCCATTGAAAGAGTGTGTGCAAATGTGTACAAAACCGATAACCGTTTTGAATAGCTTCTATCTGACCACTTATTTCATGCATAATATTTATTATTGGCAGCAGACGGCCATGTGAGATTTCCTTATGGCCGCTTTAACAGTTTCCAATAATAAAATAGGGAAGCCTATTAAAATTTCTCGATTTACTCTATGAAACCAAAGATATGTGGGTGCGAATTCGTATAGGCGAAAACATCTCGCGTTTTGTAGTGGGTGGTACAAAATGAAGCTAGAAAATAGTGAAATTATTGACTCCACTTTTAAAGAATTTGTGAGATTGAAAGAACAAGCTGGAAGTAGAAGGAAATATGCAATGGAGGTCTAGTATCGTTTAATAAAATGTATAGTCGTTTATATACAAAAAATTACATTCCTTGCAAAGAGCCTTGAAGGGGTAACCATCTGTTATCTATACCAGAGCGGGCAAGTGGTGGGTCCTCCAACCGTCATACTTGTTTCAAAGAAATCGTTGTGCGTCCCTTAGGTACTGTCATGGTGAGAAATCAAGGTTTCCGAATGCAATTTGAGAAAAATTTATGAAACTTTTTGAAAGTTTAATTAATTATTTTTATATGAAACAATAAAAAAAGTTTGGTGATTATAACGTTTATAATACATCTGTCTAATAAAATATGTGAATGTTTATAGTTTTTTTTGTTATCAGTAATTTTAGATAGAAAAACGTAAGATGGTCTATTTAAAAAAAAATGATGTTTGCAATGAAAAACCTTAATATATCTGAAATTATATATTCATTTCTAATAGTAATAATAAAATTTGAAAGATTATTTTACAACCTTGCAAAAACAGTTTTTATTTTTCGTATACGTTCAGACATATTCCATTTATCTGAATTTTATTGCAAAGCGGAAATTTTGTGACCTTCTGACGAAATATTATGCTCAAGGCCTGATAGGTTAGGGGTCGTCCATTAATCACGTGATGTTTTTTAGCAACTTTTTAACCCCCCCCCCTGGTGATATGTAGTGAGGTTTTAGACTAGCCCCCCCCCCCCTCCCAAATCACATGTATTTTTTTTAGTACAAAGTATTTTGAAATTTTCAGAATATTATCACGAAAAATAAATACACGTGATATCTCATTATACCCCCGTATATTTCGTAATTTTTTCCGACCCCCCCCCCCCCCCCCTTCGAACCTCACGTGATAAATGGAAGACCCCTTAAAACTAAATAAAACGCTTTTTGCACGATGTTGAAAAATTGTTGCTATGGCTTGAAACATTATAGAGGTTAATATATAACCACTTCTGTATATAGCCTCATCGGGTCTGGACTACAATGAAATCAGAAAAAATATGATATTGCATAAATCACATAATAATGTATTTCATCAAAACCACGTTCAGAAATCACATTACTGGTTTATTTTAAAATTACTTGATTCAAGTATAGCTAATTTGTAAAGATATACCATTTTCTTCGTACATTTTCTACTATTACCATTAGTATTTTATGCTTTGTACTGTGTTATTATAAGTAGTCTGAAAACCGAATTTGTACATTCCATGTACTTCTTCTTCTTTAATGGTGCTACAGCCCATTTCTAGCCTTGCCCTCGTTCAACATAAGGCTTCACCACCCTCTGTCCTCGGCGTCGTTTTCCAATCTTCAACATGAAGTAGTCCTCTTGCATCCTTCCTAACATTATCCTCCCTCCTCAGCCTAGGTCTGCCTGCCTTTCGTTTACCTCCCGAGTGTCCTGTACTAACAATAAATAAATATGTAACTAAAGGCAACTGTTGCCCTAAAAGAATACATGTGTTCGATAAAAACCATTTCCTTGGGTTACCTCAAGATTCTCATTTAGGGCCCCGGCTCTTTACATTGTATTTCAATGACGTCAAAATGTCTTCAGTCATTTTGATTTGATCGCTCATGCTGGTGGTATGAAATTATACAAATGCATAAGCCCAGTAGATGAATTCAAAAAAATACTAGAATTTAAAAATGTTACATAGGGAATGTCAATTATTTCTAAACATAAATACGATCCGAACCACGTTCCTCTTTAATGAGTAGAAAATGTCCGAGACGAGAAATGTTGGAGTTTTATTTTACTCTAAATTACAACAAATATAAAGATGGGCTATATTATACTCATCACAAAATCAATCGATAAACTACTGAATATGGCATAATCAAGGATCTCGTCTCGAATTTGCATCTGTAATTTGAAATCTTCAATACCAAACGTAAACTAACCAAATTGAAAATTTTCAAAGAAAAACTTTTAAATGTCGTACTGTTTTAATTCAGTTCATTCCTTAACCTTAGTAGAACCGGAATCTCCCCTCTGACCTTCGCTTCTACTTCTGTTCATTCTTACTAAGTCTACACAGTGGCGTAGCGAGGGGGGGCGGGGGGGACGGACCACCCCATTGTTTACTAATTAACAAATAAACTAAATGAACGAAAAATTAACGAATAAACCAAACGAACGTTAAACTAAATTAACAAATTTATTCCGTATTCAAACTATATTGTTAACCCATACTAATGCACACCTTCAAAAAATCAACGAAATGAACAAATTCTTTTCGTACGCAAACTACTCTAATTAGGTCGTAGTCCGCCGACAGTTGCGCGGACATCATAGCATATCTCTTTTGTATTTGAATATCTTTGGTTCAGACCAAGCACTATTTATTATGGTACACCCTATGATGTTTCGCTGGAGAATTATCTCAGAGACTGTCAGTCTAATTTTGCTACTATGACGGACGAATATAAACAGCCCATAGTTTCTTCTGCGGTATTACCAATTTGGCTCCGAACCACCCACGCCATAGGCCATAGGTACTAAACTACTATTAAATCATAATAAATAGTATTTGATATAAATAAGCAATAAATCCACCGCAGTTCATCTGGAAGATAAACTTCACTGAGTGGTTTGAACGTTCCCACCGTTAGTCCTAATATAACAGCAATTAAATAATATTTTTGGCCATCATTTTCTGATATGATCTGGCATCTGTAATAACTAGACGTTTGAAAGTACCTATATTTGACGTACAGACGAACATAAATCATAAAACATCGAAACGCCTATTTTATCCAGTCTCCTATATGTTTCCTATTGTCACGAACAATATCGTAACACGAGAGAGATGGTGGATTGTAAATCTATTTTTTGTGAAACAAGACAATTGACGGCGTTTTTTAACCTCAATCACAGGATTTGGCAAATGAAGGAGAAAGTCCCTACCTTTGGGTGTGTTCATCCGCTGTTCCTGGCCGATCTTGGCTGATCTCCAGGATAACGACATACATATAGTCACAATTACCGACACTTTTTGATATATTGATGAGTATTTTTATGATTAATTAGTGAGATTTCGAGAGCGAGATGTGAACAATATCAAGGCGAATTTTCAACTAATTTGATGTAGGTAATCTTAGATTTTGTGCAATATTGTAGATGTATTCCATGTAGGTATGTAACATCTTCTTTTGTAGTAACTAAGTAGGGGCTTTCAAGGAAAGGAGGAAGACAAAGGAAAAAAATAACAATGAAGAACTGGATAAGACTGTTTGCAGACGACGCACTGATTTAAATTGCAGAAGATAATTAGGAGAAAGCAATCAAAAAGATAAATAGTGACTTAGAAAATTTGTCAAAATGGCTCAAATTAAATAAATTGAAACTAAATGTAAATAAGATAAAATACACGTATATAGGTAGAACAAATACACATGATGAACCAAAGGTTTTTATAAATGGAGAAATCATAAAAAAAAGTGTAAGAAATTAAATATCTTGGTGTCATCATAGACTCAAAATTGAACTTCTCAAAAAATGCAGATTACACAATTAAAAAAATTGCAAAAAAAATATCATTTCTTGGTAGAATCAGAAAAAAAGTAAATAAAGAAACATGCCAGATAATATATAATACAATTATATCACCACACTTTAATTATTGTTCAAGTATTCTTTTCTCTGCAATTAAGAGAAAATGAAAAAAATGCAAATACTGCAAAATAAAGCAATGCGAATAATACTTAGGCGCAACATATGCACAGGGATACGAGACATGCTAAAAGAGCTAAATATGTTGACGGTGAAGCAAACTGTGTATTTGAATGTACTTATTTTTTACATAAAATTAACATGGGGATGATGTCTAAGAAACTAAAAAGAAAAATACAATATAATAACGAAACACACGGACACGGGACAAGAAATTCAAAGCAAATTAGACTGCCGACAAGAAAAAATCAAGCACCCAGAAATCTCTGATGTACCAGGCTGTTCAACTGTATAACAACATCCCGAATGAAATTACTGAGATAGAAAATATAAATAAGTTTAAAAAAGAATTACGAAAGTATGTCTACCTCAATTATTAATGTCTTTATTTATGTGTAAAATATTTAAAGAATGATTATTTTTGCCAACCAATGTAAATGTTTATATCTTTATAAAATATTAGCACATGAGACAAAGATGTGAGCTAACTTAAGATTAATAAAAAAACTTGGGAAAATGGTTTAGTTTTTAAGCTGTTTCAGAACTAAACACCTATGGTCAAAAAATATGGCTGAAGAAATACCACAGACTGTGATGTGACTGTTCACCAAATTACGTTTGTATTTTAAATTATATTTGTTTCCTCATTGCTGAGGATCGTGGCTTCCATTCCAATTTCCCTGTAAACTCTGATTTAATAAATCATTACCTCAGTCGGACAAGGTTTTACTGGCATTTTTTACAAAAAGACCTTTGAATGCAAAACCATTTCTTTTGGTAATTTCTACAACCAACCAAATTTTTAGAGCCATCTGTGTTGTATTTCCGTAGATACCTGTGTGACGAAGTTCTAACATCAAGTTTTTAAAGCTTCCATATATTTCACAAGATTCTTACATCACTTTGAACCTTTTGCAATTTCCATTTTATTTGTATCTGACAGTTGATCGTTCATATGAGGCGTATTTACAGTTCGTCACTTCAATTGGGTACCGTGCTAACTTTGCCTTACCATATTCTGAAAAGTTAAAGTTTTTAAAGACAAATTCTCATAATCTATTTAACAACTTCTGATTTTGAGGCTCTATCTTGTGAAAAGTATTTTAGTAAAATAAAAATATATAATTAGAACAGCATTAGAAAAATGTATTATAATATTATGACCTAGCTGGTTACGTATTGTTATATCTGTACAAAATGGACCGTTCTCAAATGGACCTATTTACATATTTTTCCTTTCAAATATATTCAACTGATTCAAAACCTAGTCTCCTTAAACGGAAGCAAGCTTTCGAACAGGACCTCCATTGATATATTGGTGACCAGTGACTTAGTGACTAAGTGACCGGCTCAGATATGGGGGCTCCATCGAAGTCAGTGTTAAGTTGCCTCTCAAAAACTGGGCGTACTGTATAGGGCCAGCAGATACTTTAATAATACACGACTGCTAACCCTGTACAAATCACAAGTGTGCCCCACAGTTGAATTTGGCAGCCACCACTGGTCAGGAGTTCCAAAATACCTGAAAAATACCATCGACTCTGTGCAGAAGCGGGCGGTTCGATTAATAAATTTTCCTAACGTAACAAACGGAGGACAGGCGACAGATAGGTAATAGATGGATTGCAATCCTTAGAGCACAGGTGTCAGGTAGGAATGCTATCCTTGTTCTACCGATATTACAATGGAAGATGCTCCGAGGAACTAGCGTCATTGATCCCTTCGGCACCGGTGCACAGTCGGGAAACACGCCAAACGCGTGCCCAATATATGTACACGGTTGAAATTTGTCACACGAGAACATGTCGCTTCTTCGATCAACAGCTCGGCTGTGGAACGATTTGCCAGCCTCTGTGTTTCCTCCTTCATACAACATGAGTCTCTTCAAGACCAAAGTTCATTCCTTCCCCTCATCAAAAAACCTTTCACACAGCATCTCAGATGACATAGGCCCTGAGGAAAATTATTTTCCTTAGGGTCTCCTGGAGTTAATGTAAAAAAATGACAAAAGTTTTACGTTTGACAAGTGTACAAGGTCTCTATTCGCGGTTTTGCACTGCGCGGAGAGTCACCCTAGTACCGGACGTAGCTGATGTTCGATAATTCAGATGAATCGGTGACCTTCCTCAAAATTCCGTTTTATTCCCTGTCAATATCGGTTCAATATACAGAGTGTTATTTTTATATTTGGGAAGGGTGTATTTCTGGGTAGAAATGGGTTCCCTTCGCGCGTGATCGTGTATAAATCTTTATTGCACAATTGCACAATGAGAGTTACAAAACATGTTGACTATTTAAGTACTAGCTAATGAGAGAGCAAGTGCCACACATACAATCCTTTTTATACTACAGCATCCGCTGTCTTGCATGTGCCCTGGTGGTCAAGTTAGCCACTAAACATTCTTACACCTCATTTGCACTGTCCCAACTCATTGCCCTAGGTAGGCTCTTGGGATCAGCTCTTCTCGTTCTCAGGGTACATCTTCTTCGGTTCTGGGTATCGCGTTCACCCAGCCCGTTTCTCTATAGTATTTTGGAGCATTGAGTCATCTAGGAGTTCTTTGGTCTTCCTCTGGATGACTGTCCATGAAGCTCCATAGACATTGCCTGCTTCACTGTGTGGGCTGGTGGTTTCCGTCTGATGTGCCCATAACATTTCAACTGTCATTCCTCCAGCTTACTATTTATGTCCAAGACACCCAGGCTACCACGAATGGATGAACTTTTAATCTTATCTTCTAGTGATGCTCCTGCCGACCATCTAAGCATTCGCATTTCTGCTGTTTGGAGTTGTCTAGAGTAGGAGTTGTTCATAGTCCAGCATTCGGAGCCATACATTATCGCGGGTCTAACAATAGTCTGATATATCTTTTCAGAAACATTATTACACCTAGCTTTTAGCAATGATAAAATAATCGGAAGTTACCCCTACCGATCCGATATTGTAAAGTTCTCGATTTCACCATGCTAGAATTCTTGGTACAATAAATAGTTCTTGTTTTATGTCTGCTAATGCATTGTTCTTCTGCTTTGTCCAGGCCATGCTGTTCTACACTCCTCGCTGGTTGTGGAAATCCTGGGAAGGTGGAAAGATCCGCGCGCTGATGATGGATCTGGACGTGGGGGTATGTTCGGACATCGAGCGCAAAACCAAGAAGAAACTGATCCTCGACTATCTCTGGGAGAACCTCAAATACCACAACTGGTGGGCCTACAAGTACTTCTTCTGCGAGTGCCTGGCGCTCATCAATGTCATCGGTGAGACTCTTGTATGTTTTCATTCATTATTTTCTTCTTCCTGATGACGTCATTTTATATTCACTACCCGTCTTGAGGCAGACAACTTCTAGTGAGACGGCGAACATACATGTTCTTGTATTCAAATTAAAAGTTGGTAAACGACCAGGTTACCAACAATTAAATTTGAAATTATATATATATTTAATCTTATGTGACGCTGAGAATACTACCTACCTATGTCTTCCAGGGTTTTGTTTTTTGCATACAAAAACGAATTACAGAGCGTAATTCATACCTGGCGGGTGCGGCGAATGGAAGCTCCATCACCAACGGCTGCCACGCCGAGACTACGTCGCAAAGAGTACAGGGTGGGGGAACCAGGCTACACACCAGTGTTGCCGGATCGCGTGTAAAATCTTCCTCGCGACCGCAGCACCTTGGAGACCTGATTTTACGGACAGTTCTCGTATATTAATTTGAATGAAGCAAGGACTGACGCAAGTACCGAGATAGAGTTGTGTGTTGATCTATCATTTTAGTTAGTTTATTAGCGTTTATTCTTCCAATATTATTTTCGGAATAAGGCTTCTTTTTTAATGTGCATTAGTTGCGCTGTTTAATGAATTTCCGTTAATTGTGAGTGCGATAAAAACAGCGGTCTTTTACGGGGAAAGGAAAAGTCAGAAAACCACAAACTTACCCGAGATTCGTATGGCTGCTTTTCTAGGCCTTTTCTTGTGGTTCACAGCTGGTCCCAGCGTTGATTGTCATACGAGTATTTTGTCTTCCACTATCCCTTGAATGTGAATATTAAAAGGTTATTCCACATCTATTCCAGGTCAAATGTTCCTGATGAACAAGTTCTTCGATGGCGAGTTCATGACCTTCGGGCTGGATGTCATCGCCTACATGGAGTCGGACCAAGAGGACCGGGTAGACCCCATGATCTACATATTCCCTAGGTAAATATTATACTGCTGTCTTAGATTTGATGCTATAAGTTATTATAATGTGACTGAAGTTTAGACGGGTGCTAGGTGTCCATACAATCCCATCAGACCAAACTCTCCTAAGCAGTTTATGCTCTCGAAGCTCAAATTAATACGCCGTAATCTTCCGTAACCGCTGCCGAAAAAATATGCGACCAGCTCTGCCGTAAACAGGAGAGGGGGTCATTTTAATTTAGAGCTGCCTAAACGGGCGAATGACAGCTGTCAAGTTGATAGATTCAGTACAAAGAAATGGCATTTCGTAGCAGCTCTCTAATTCATCTGACCCCCTCTCCTACCATGGGAAGAAATATTTAATGGCGTCGTGTGACGGTACAACACATAAGCGTTCGCGGTTCAACAGATATCTGCTCGCGCTTTTATCTTTGCGTGTGGCACCTAAATTACGTAATTAGAACTTCTTAAATGCAATTGACCTGATTTTAATATGTGAAGGGTGAGTGCAAAGGACACATAAGCGGCGTATAGTTAGTTTAGGCTTTCTAGCATTGAGGTTTGCAATTTCACAATAATAGCAATTGTGTACACCGAATTCCGCCGTTTACCTACTCCCCCCCCCCCCCCCCCCCCCCCAATGTCTCTTGTGTTCTCTCCAGAGACATTAGTAATTGAGTAAGAAGAGACCTTCTCCAATTTCTGTAGGATGCTTGTTGAAAAGACTCAGGTTTTTTATGTGAATACCTCACAGGAGTCTCAGCTGCTCCCGTCTGGAGCCAGTGAGACTACGGCATCCCCAATTGGAGTATATTGAGGCTGAAGATAGTGGGGAGGGGAAGAAAATTGGGAAGATTCAGGTAGGGAAGTACCTGGTTATTCAGATCTTGTCACTAAATACGGCCAAAGCCGTTTAATGCAACGCTTCAATCCACTCTGGAACGTGCCGCAAATAAACTACATATTATTTTTAATGATGAAATAACACAAATTAATTAAAAACAATTTATTTGCCCATGCCGGGATTCGATCCCACGACCTTCGGATTGTGAGTCAAGATCCTTACGAAAATTTGTTTAGTTGTATTCTATTAATTTTTATCTTTTCCGTGTCTTTTTCTGTTTCATTGAGATTTATTAATACCGTCTTCTTCAAAAAATCTCTCCTTTATGTCAGCTCTCCGCACTTTTAAAACTTCCTACTTAAATAAAAAGATAATGCCATTGCATTGATTTGGATAGTGACTCATTTGATATTTTGTTTCAGAATGGTCAAGTGCACCTTGTTCAACAAATTCGGGTCCAGTGGAGAGGTGGAGCGTCACGACGCCCTCTGCATCCTTCCTCTGAACGTCGTCAACGAGAAGATATACATCTTTCTCTGGTTCTGGTTCGTCATCCTCGGCATCCTTTCCTTCCTCACCATCGTCTACCGCATCGTCATCATCCTGTCTCCCCGCATGAGGGTCTACATCATGCGTATGAGATTCCGCCTCGTCAGAAGGGACTCGATAGACGCCATCGTCAGAGAGAGCAAGATGGGAGACTGGTATCTCCTCTACATGCTGGGAGAAAATCTGGACTCTGTGATCTTCAGAGACATCATGCAGGACTTTGCGAACAAACTAGGGCACAGTTATCACTTCAGAGGAGTGCAAGAAGCGTGACCTCAGTCCAGATGGGGTCTAGTCAAAAATGACCAAAAACTTTAAAAGAATTGCGAGTTCTCAGAGAATTACTTTTCAATTGCGTCGCTGTCTTTGCCAATAGCATGGCACCGAAATGTTGACCAAGGAAAAGATAAATATAAATATCCGAGAATAAAGCAGGAGAATTTCGACGAATATGTGAACCAAAGATTTACTATTGTTTTTAAGAAAACCACCAAATGCGTCAATCATCGTAACCGACGAATTATCTTTTAATTGTTTTCAATTGAAGAGCAGAATCAAAGGAAGACAAATCCTTAAAAAGAATTCAATGGACGTAGACGAGTACACAAATCTTTTTGCTAAAGATTTTATAGAAAATAATGGAACTAGGATAAAAACCTTAAATGACAGGTTGACCAATTCTAAAAAGGCTAGCACCAAAAATATACCAAGCTTAAATTGATTTGTAATTTTGCGATGCTTCGTTCAATCTCGACTAAGAAGAAATTTTAACATGTGTTGTTTTGTTCATCGTGTTTGTTGGACGATGTGTTTCAAATGACACTATTAAAAAGTGCTTTTTAATAATTATTCTCACTAGTAAATAATAATTGACACGCTGATAAACAGCGTTAGTGACATTTTTAATTTTAGTGCCATCGAATATACAAATTGTCGAATATCGTGTTCAAATGAACTTTCGAATATAAGTGTCGAAGTAAAACGAATATTATTACGCATACTCAAATGCTCATGACGTCGAAAAAAGCGAATATTTAAATATAAATTGCCTACTATGTGTTGTGGTAAGGTGTAGGAATTCGGGCCAGGGAAAATAAGCAATATTACGATAGATAGCTTTGAACAGAAAATTAACCGAAGGAAATATTTACACTGAAATAATAATTAATATGGATGTTGACCTACGAAATATTTTTAGAATTGTTGGTCAAGTTGGCTCTCGGTTTATTGAACCATATGTGCCCTCATGTTCCCATTAACTTAACTGGTGTTCAAAATGTGTTGGTTTAGAAAAGTCGAACTAATTCTTTCTAATTAACCCCATCCGCTTTTCCTTGCCCTCCTCGTAAATCCTATAACAATCTCCATGTGGGTTTCTTACGACAATCGCCAAGTGAATTTCTTACAACAATATCCAAAAGGTTTTCTGACAACAATCTTCAAAGGGTTTTTTACTAAAAAAAACCCATATGGGTTTCCTACAATTAACTCCTAATGTGTATCTTACAACAATCTCCAAATGGGTTTAAATACGACAATCTTCAATCAATAGAGAGGATTAGTGCGATATATTATCCCATTCCCAGAATACCTCCCACTAATTTAACTAATTCATTAAATCATTGTTTTAAACTGGCTTTTACCTACTGTGCAATCTAGACGACATGACGCGTCGAGACATCTAGCAACAATGCTAACCTATTTACTGTCATATCGCGCACTTGTTGTTTGAATTATTTTTGCCTATGGATAGCTGATTTTGCCTATTGTCAGCCTCTTCCTCACCACTTACCTTCTGTTAAGCACAAAAAACTGTCATAAAGATTCTTTGTTTCAAAATTTCCTCAATTCAGATTTTGACTAAAACTCGTAACCGTTATTTCACGTAATATACCGTTACTTTTCTGCCTTTCTTCGAACGCTGATAAAGTTATTCGTTATTCCTAC
This sequence comes from Limnephilus marmoratus, assembly GCA_917880885.1. Taxonomy (NCBI): domain Eukaryota; kingdom Metazoa; phylum Arthropoda; class Insecta; order Trichoptera; family Limnephilidae; genus Limnephilus; species Limnephilus marmoratus. The sequence goes on from OU862930.1 coordinate 2,940,284, forward strand.
TCCACACTGCATCACGATAATTATTATAGCATCGTTTGTAAGTAAATCTCTCGCCACAAGTGTTTATTTGATCTCTCCATCTTGCAATTCCCCGAGTGCTACCAAAAACAAAATTATTATGACTGTTGATTGAACCACTCAATATCAAAGGTGTTCGCTCGATTGCCTGCCTAATTTGTGACTCGCGTAACGCGCAGCTGAATTTCTGTAAAGATACCGTGGTGTATGAATTCGCGTTAAAAATCATAATTATGAAGACATTACATTTCTGCAGCGCAGCTTTTGTTTTAAATGTTTCACCTCAATTATATTGCAGCAGGTTTCAGTTGTTTATTCTTTAAAACTAATCCAAAATTTCTAAACCTACACAAACCTCTTTTGACACACTCCTTAGGATATTTTGACTTATTTTGATTTACTTGATTGTGTCTGGGGCGTACTATAGGGCTTCGGTTAATGTAAATTTGGATGTTGTTAAAGGATATGGAAACTGTATTAGGAAGCATATATTTATTATTCAAAGCGGTTAACTTTTATTTAGTACCCAAATTTATAAAAGCAATGTTATCAGAAAAGCTTAGAAACACAGAGGTTTGTAGAAACTATGATGCAGAAACGAGCGTCACTCAAGACAGAATGACCGTTTATTTCAAAACCGCTCTGTCGTCGAATTTCAGTGCAACTAAATGAATATTGCCAGTATTTTAATTCAAATTACAGTGGTTCCCAATTACACTTCCTGCTTTATTGACATCCACCCACCCTTTCAAATGATCCCTTCTCTTTTACCGATTTTTTGCATGACCCAAATAAATATTTGATTCAGTTGATCTAGCCGCATCTTGCTGAGGTAGTCACGAATTTGTCTTTCATCCAATTGTGCATCATGCACTCTTTTCATACATTTTTAGTCCATCCGCTCTACTTTCTTAAATCGCGTTAATCGAGGGATGCTGTATTGAGGAAACATCTCAATTCTATCACAATCTGGGCCAGTGGGAGATCAATCAACGTGAGAATGGAGCAATCTCTGGAAACCTCACCACTCTTGATTGGGTTACCAGCAAAACAAATATAAATAAATTAATAAAACACGGTAACTTTGTTTTACATACACGCTCGTTATTCATAATTTTGATGCCCGTCGTTTTTTACTATCGACATCACTACCGACTCCACTATCAACTTCGTTTACGGCTTCACTATTGTCTTTGCTATCAACTTCACTACCGACTGGACAGTTGCATCCGCAATAAACAGCACTACTGACTTTACTATTGCCTTCGTCATCAACATCACAACCAACTTCGCTAATGTTTTCACTCTGACTTTACTATTGTAATCGATATCAACAGCACTACCGACTTTACTATGGTCTTCTCTATCAAATTCTCTGCTGACTTCACTAATGTCTTCGTCGTCAACTTCACTACCGACTTCACTATTGTCTTCACTATCAACTTCATTACCGATATCAAAATTGCCTACCCAATAAACATCACTACCGACTTTACTATTGTATTTGCTATCAACATCACTATCGACTTCACTGTTGTTTTTGTGATAAGCTTTACTACTGACTTCACTATCAACATCACTACCGACTTCACTAATATCTTAGTCATAAACTTCATTACTGACTTCAATATTGTCTTCGTCACCAACTTCACTATTGCCTTCATCATAATCTTCACTTCTGACTTCACTATCAACTTCACTATCAACTTCACTATCAACTTCACTATCAACTTCACTATCAACTTCACTATTGCCTTCATCACAAACTTCACTTCTGACTTCACTATCAACGTCACTACCGATTTCACTAATGTCTTCGTCATCCACTTCACTACTGTCTTTACTATTATCTTCGCTATCATATTCACTAACTTTTTCAATATAAAGTTTGATTCAAAGTGAAGCATGGATGACATCAAAAATATTAATAAATCCCGATATTAAACAAAGTTAATTTATCTAGTTATAACGCCACAACACAAAATGTTAGCTTTCTACGAAAATTAAATTTAAATGTAATTTACAATATTTGGTACAAAAAGGGGGGAATTTAATTATTAATCAAATACCTGAAATGAAAAGGGTACCAATGGCCTTACACTAGCGTATTTGGTATAAATATAATTGTATTTCGAATCAATTACTCAAACACGTTTTCGTTTGAAAAAATGCATTTAACCGTTGCAAGTTGCAAGCGGAACCAATTGCCTTAAAAATACTGTATCAAGGAATATATTATACAGGGTGTTAAAGAAGGTACTTAACATACTTTACCAAGTGATTTGATTATTGCGAGAAAAAAAATTTGGTCTTCCGTGACATTTTTTTTCGAAATAAAACATTTAAAAAAATTACTGGGTTTTAAACAGTTATAGGCGGGGTTGGGCTGTTACTCGGCTGAGTGACCAATGGTCACTGACCATGTGAAATAAAATATAAGGTAAAAGTTTGATTTTGAAGAAAAAAAAAATTATAAAAAAAAAAACGTTTTTCTTTCCACACAGAAGGCGCTGAGGAAAAAAAATCCTCAAGGCCTATATCATCTTTGGGGATGCTGTGTGGAGGGTCTTTAAAGGGAAAGGAAGGAGGGGAAGTTCTGAGAAAGAAAAAGGTATGTCCAGGAGTGACAAAGTATGAGTTTATCCCTTCCACTGCGGTGCATGGCAATGGGTCGAGAGAGTTAGGCTGGAGAGGTCTAGGTTAGGACTCCCCCAATCAGTCTCTCCCGATCCAGCCAGCCACGCAGCAGATGGGCAAACGAATTCGCCACCAAGACCTGGGAACCCCCCACGAACCCGGGCATCCCTGCTAAGTCATCAAACGTAGCAAACTGCTTGGGGTGACCTATGGCATGTAATGTCAATCCTCAAAATAGTCACCGCAGACCAAAATTTCATTTAAATGTTTTACTTCAAATAATATCAGATATTACTTGTTAAAGTAAGTCAAGTAGGTCCCTTAACGCCCTGTACATATATCACAATGCGATAGAAATATAATAATATACTGTTGGTATAGTACACGCCAAACTTTAATACCGAACTGATGTTGATACAAAAATCGTCACAAAGGCGAGTTTTACGAATCTTTCACTTACGGTCATTTAAAAGTCAGTAAAGTGACTGTACCTGCGCGAAAATAGATCATGTCAAGTTCAGGAGCTCTAGCACGGTGAAATCGATAACTAATAATATGGGATCAATAGGCATAACTTCCGACGATCGATATCCCAAGCACGGTTTGACTGTATAGCCGAACCGATATTGACAGGGAATAAATAAGGAATCTATAAACGTTGATAACACTAGCGAATCTGTCCACGAATTCACATTCCGAAACGTCGAACGCCAAACAAATACCTAAAAATATTAATAATTTGCCAACTTTGAATTGAAGTATTAACCTAAATATGCATTGGCAGTCCGCAATTACTCTTTAACACTAAACGGTAGTTAATTAGTTAATGAGGACTTTATTCATATTTCAAGCATTTTCGTTTCTCAAAGATCGAATGGAATAAATTCGTTGCGTCTTAGATGCATTATTTATGTCTGTGAATCGCGTATACGTCTTCTTTCATTTCGAAGAGCTTCGTTAGTTCAATCCGTTCATTAAATAAGCCAGTCACTTTGCATAACGAACGACATAATTCAAATAAATACGTATTTTGACAGTTAACCAAAACTTATTTGATACTATGGAGGCTGGCTAAAATTTATCAATCGTCGGTCGGTATATCTCTTACCAATAGTTGACCGTGCGCGCAAATATTGATAACTGAATATAGATGACGGATTTGGTCAATGTCGTATTGGTACCATGTTAGGTACTCTGCCTTGCGATTCTGTGGATACGGCATCGATTCCGTACGTAATCGCCTGTCAAATTGTGCGATTGTCTATGCCTTGCAATTGCTTTTTCAACTAGTTTAAAACACGAAATGCAGTAAGCATACTTGATAATTTATTGATTTAATGTAAGTTTAAAGTTGTATACCATGGATTTGACATTTGTGAAGTTTCATTTCAATCTAAATCCGCATGTTTGCCCAAATTAAGAACCTGATAACCTATTTTGTGCACGTAAATAGTTGTTTATTGTAGTAGTTGTTGAAATGAAGTGTAATTCCCATAATCCGTACCTAAAAGTGCAGCGGTTAGTGGAATCTATCTATCTTCTATCTTTCTTTCTTCTATATAAATAGAAATGAATCGCCGAAATGTATGTACGCGCATAACTTCCGAAAGACTGCACCAAATTGGATAAAAAAAAATTGTGTCCGTTATTGTCAGGATAAGGTTTGCATAAAACTACTGGTGAGCTCTGGCATAAAAATTGCAATAGGTGGCACGCGGCTGTTTGAAAACTAAATGTATGGATTGCGGGAGAGGGGAGGGGAACTCGGGTAGGGGGTTCGTGGGAGGGGGGGAGTGGAGCCAGGGAGTGGAACCTGGGAGGGAGCAGGAAAACTCGGGATGGGGTTCGCGGGACATAGGAAAGGGAGAGTGGAGTGGGAATGCTAGAGGGGAAGGGGACGCGGGAGAGGAAGGGAAGGCGTAAATGAAACGGGACGAATGGGAAAGGACACGCAGGAAGAAACAATTTCTTTATTAAATATGCTGGGTACCGCTAGTAATTAATGAATTTCGTCCCCAAACATTAAACTATTCTGTACGTATATACTGCCTCAATAGCTTTGTCTTAAATAGGTTCTAAATTTGTTTAATTAATTTAATATCAAATCCATGCTATACAACTTTAAACGTACATTAAATGAAACGTACATGTATATTTAGAGGATTTCGTATTTTAAACTAATTGAAAAAGCAGTTGCAAACCACAGACAATCAAACAAATTTGACAGGCGATTACGTATGGAATCGATTCCGTATCCACAAAAAATACAGAATCTCTCTTCTGATCGGTATTTCAGTTTGGTGCGTACTGTATTTGGTTTGCTTGCTTTTCAAGATCAGCTCATGGAACGACTAAACCATTGTTATGTATTGTTTTACGTAAAACTACGAGAATCTAATTGATTAAAATAATTAGTAAATATAATAGACTATAATTATTTATATTTAAAATACTAATGAAGTAAACATTCACACATTTAAAAGGCATAGAAAATCATCGCGTAGTTACTTAATAAATAAATTGAAGATTATTTAAAATATTATTACTATTGTAACTTTGTATTTATTATTGTATTCATTTTACTGTTCAATTTAATGTTAAATAGAAATGTATTAAGTTTTTTTATATCACTTAAATAAATAATGATGGTCCATTTTTTATTGTTTCATTTACTTCGATTAGTGCATTTATTGTTATTTTCTTATTTGTTTAATACAAACGGCATAAGTATGCCGTAAACACTAATTACATGTCACAAATTCATATCTGTCTATCTATCTATCTATCTATCTATCTGGTGTCGCGAAACTGCGACTCCACTGTTAATTGGCGGTAAATGCTGCAGAGCAAAGCCCACGCAGCCCTCGAAGGACCAGTCCCGAAACTACGTGAAAATGCTAAGTTATACGGGACGATTGAATAGCATACACTCGCAAAACCTGATGGATAGTCAGTCGATAGTTCAGATCTGGGCTTTTGGAAAATTAGATAAGCCCAGATTGGAATAAGGAAAATAGGACTCACCGTTGCAGATGGGGCCTCGCTGATCTCCAGTTTTGGTGTACACTTCTCACTATTTAAAATTCGCAATATTCTTATAACAAGAGGTTACGATACATGCGCCCTGTCTGAGATGTAATTTTGTACTGAGCAGGAAAGCACACTGTCACCTCTCCAAAGTTGAGTATTTCTTGCAACAATTTTTATGGTGATATTTGGGAAGGAAATATTAGGTAGGTGGGATAAATTCAGGATTTTGACATATCTACCCACCAAGTCTGCGAATGCAATACCCAATCAATCCCATATAAAAACGCGCGAACACTATCTATCTATCTATATAAATAAAAATGAATCTCCGAAATGTATGTACGCGCTAACTTCCGAACGATTGCACCAAATTGGATAATTCTTTTTTTGTTGTGTTCGTTATTAATAATAATAATATATCTTTATTCAATGAAATTGGCAACATTACAACTAAAAAAGTACATGTTCAATGTAGATTACAAATAGATTACATCAGTCCAAAAAAATTAACAAGTAGAAAGTAATGTAAGATCGGTTACACAGAAGTAGCATAATTATACAATATTTTTAGTTGTGCATAGTCTGCCTCACTAGGTGAACCTGTATAGAGGCAGAATTTTTTGTAAATTGTTTCTCACAATTTTATCTATGTTTTTTTTTATAAATGTATGTATTATCAGGACAAGGTTTGTATAAAACTACTGGTGAGCTCTGGCATTCTAAAATTTGTATAAAAAAATGCAAAAGGTGGCACGCGAGCTGCTGAAAACTGAATTCACCGGGAAAGGGGGGGTGGAGTGGGGAGAGGGAAGGTGGAGGAGGCGGAGTGGGAACACTCGGGATAGGAAGTGGAGGTGGAAGGAGAACGGGACGAATGGGAAAGGACACGCAGGGAGAAACTATTTCTTTATTAAATGGCATAGCAACTCATGCCGGGAACCAACTAGTTCAAAATATTAGTAATGATAAAACAGTGTATGGATAACAGTTAATTGTGACGTTACATTGGGAAGTGACACCTGAGATACATTTACATGCAAAAATCTATAATACAAATAAAATTAATAGTGATTAAAAAACATGATAGCATAGCCTTCTTGTACCTACTTTCCGTGCAGTTAAATAGATCTATCATATCTGTATGTCTATGGAAAGTAACTTCATGCAACCTAGGTACAAGCGAGTGTTTCGTATACTCAGTCCGATTAATGTTGCATTTAAAAAGGAACGAGTGGTTCTTGTGGGAATATGAAATTCAATGAGCTTAGTTAGATCAGGACTGTCTATGCTACCATTTACAATTTTGAACATAAATATTAAGTTGGATATAATTTTTCGATCTGAGAGTCGATAAATTTAATACTCTTAACAATTTAAAACTAAGGCAGAGAATGTTTAAATGTTACCTATATATGGTCGGTCTTGCTGTATGGATGTGAGACATGGACTTTGAGAGTAAAAACCATGAACAGGTTAGAGGATTTTGAAATGTGGCTTCACCAGAGAATGCTCAAAGTCCAATGGACCGACATGATCACCAACACAGAAATTTTCAGGCGGGCTGGAGCGGGAAAATTTCATATCTCGGTCACATTCTTCGAGGAGAGAAATTTAATATCACTTACTCCAATTAATATTAAAAGGCAAGTTAGAAGGCTGCCGAGGGCCTGGTGGGAGACAAATGTCTTGACAGCAAAATGTACAAGAGTAGACCGGTATTAGAAGCGTGGAGGAGCTATTCAGCGCAAGATGGAGATGCATTTACCAGAGTCATCGCCAACGTCGGGGGGACCTGATATGGCACACAAAGAAGAAGAAGTGCATTTAAAAGTGGCTTTATCATTTTAATAGTAAGCTTTTCAACCAAAAAAAAAACTGTCCAAAGAAGCGAAGCTACCAGTCTACAATGGAGTACTGGTACCTACCCTGATGTATGCCTGTGAGGCATGGAACTGGCAGAGGAAGGATGAAAGTATACTGAATCTCTGAGGGGTATGCGTATAAAACCATGTATGATCGTGTGTGAAATGTAGAGATTAGCAAATAATGCAAGGAAAATGTAAGCGTAACGAGTAAGATTAAGAAAGGGATCCACAGATAGTTTTTTTTTTACATAATTACCGCACAAGAGTCCCAACTGCTCCCGTCTGGAACCAGTGAGACTATGGCATCCCCAATTGGGGTATGTTGTAAGGCTGTAGGTTGTGGGAACGTAGAGCGAATAAACGAAGAAATTAGTGTAAAGAGAATAAATGGTAGAAGAAGTCGGGGAAGCCCTGGGGAGACATACTGAGAGATACATGAGTCGGGCCATGTCAGGAGTCAGAATAATAGAAAAGTATGTATGAATGTGAAAGAGGCAAATAGTGTGTGCTAAGACCGAGTTTTTTGACGGTCCGTCCTCTCTGCTTACCTCTGCGGAAAATGACATGATGCTTTTTTAATGTGCGAAAACCTCGCCTTTTTAATATGACTAACGATCGCTTAAAATGAGATTCATTCGTTATAATATGGTAAGTTATTTATTATTTTTAATAAGATAGGTACCTTTTTAAACTTGTTTTAACCCCTCCGGCCTCAACCATCTTCTGCAAGTAGGTCAGAATATTTCCGCCTTGCAATAAAATCCAAATAAATGGAAAATTTGTAAACGCACCCGAAAACTAAAAACTGTTTTCAAAGGTGATGAAATATGCTATCAAATTGTATTATTAGAAGTAACCATGATTTTAAATATGATTTGTTTTAATGCAAACATTAAAAAGCTTTAAAAATAGCGCACCTTTTTTCCTAACTAAAATTAATGGCAACAAAAAACTATGTAAATGCGCACATATTTTATTGGAAAAATACATTATAAATATTATCATTACCTCTTACCTCGCTTGTATGTTGTTTCATGTAAAAATAATAATAAAAAAATTCAAAAAATTTCAAAAATTTGTTTTTAAATTTCGGTCGGAAACTTTGGTTTTATAAAGGTGTACAGTTTGGCAAGAAAGTGTAGAAAATAAATGATGGCGCTGCGATCGTTTTCTAGTTTTAAATGGCAACACCAAGATGGCTCATAAGACAAAGAACGCATGTTTTAAAAAAACACTTCTGGCAAAATGCATATTTCATATTTCATAGCGTATTTGTATTTTCAAAAAATTTGCACAAAAAACTGTAATTTAATAGATGCAAAATAAAACAAAACAAGTTTTAAGTGGGTGTTTATTTCGATATAAAAACGTAGGTACTTAAAAATTTAAGTCTATTAATTCAACACCCGACATGTAATTTTTGTCTCTGTCCTCGTGTGATTCTTCTTCTTACGTATCTTCATCTTCATATAAACGCAGTTAATCGATATAATCATATATAGTACTGCCTCGTGCATAATATTCTGCCTCAATTTTCATCACGTGTTTGCAACAATTTTTCCAATCATCAGCACTTATGCTATTACATATTATTATTATGCCCATTTTCCGTTTTCCCGGTGTTTCAAATTTTCCATCTACCTTTTCCCCTTCCTTGACGATTCGTCTTACCGTTGTTTCAGATTTACCTGTGTGTGAAAAACATCATTAATTATTATTATAGAAGGTAGTTTTAAAAACACACACTAGATAATATTCACTTAGAAAGAAAAAAAGAGAAAACGAGAAAAAAGTAACTTTTCTACGAGTTTAAAGAAGTTGCATATTATTATTTTTTTTATTGAGTTATTCCCTTTTTCCTGTGGCCGCATATTAACTGTCAAATTGAAATGTCAAATTCGAATTTTTTAACATAACCTCAAATCAGATTGTAATGGTTATTATCGCTCGAAAATTGGCATAAATCTTGTAATACTAATGAAATTTATTAAACAAACTATACTACATACCATTCATTTCTGCAGTTCGTTTCTAAACATCTTCTACATTAGATAAAAGCTTCTTCGCGTGACACTCGGCTAGGCAGCGTTGAAAAACGCAGAATATAACCCCTCTTGTATCACTATGTAATAATTTATTCATTTTAATTAAATTCAGGCAAACAATGAATAACAATATTATCAAATCAGCGATATTCTACTCAGATTTAAGACAATAAATCAACCGTAACACGCGTTAACATGACAGCCATAGGAAACGTCATATAATTCGGTGTTGCCATAGTAATGAACACGTTTAGTTCCAATTGAATTAATTTCTACACTTATTTGCCAAACTATACATTTTAATTTTATTAATTATTTCATTATTAGATTTGAATAAAGCGTGGTGTTTTCTCTTTCCAATACCGTTTAGATCATATTTCTCAATGTGATAGTAAGGGAGACAAAACGATTTCTGTGAGACCTATTTATATGAGTTGTTGCGAAAAGCGAACAAATTAGCCTAAGAGTTTTTAATTCAATTTGTGAAAAATATCACCATAGGTAAAATTTTCAAAGTGAGCCCACCGCTTTTGGCCATCACAGTGTCTGTAAATAAGGAACTCAGTGAAAAATATTATGGCTTTAAATAAATATGTTCATATAGACCAGTGGTTCCCAACCTTTTTCTGACCAGGGACCACTTTAATGGAGGGGGAAAGGGGGGTCTAGTTATTCGCCCTATAACCACCGCTTATGGTCAGTGGCGTAGGCTAGCATGGGTGGCAGCCGGGACGGATTGCACTACGGGAGGAGCGTAATGGGATAGGGTTGGACGGGTTCTAGCAGAATATTTACCACAACGGAGGGGCGGAATGGGATGGAGTGGGACGGGTTCTAGCGGAATATTTACCACAACGGAGGGGGCGGAATTGGATAGAGTGGGACGGGTTCTAGCAGAATATTTACTACAGCGGAGGGGGCGGAATGGGATAGAGTGGGACGGGTTCTAGCAGAATATTTACCACAACGGAGTGGGTAGAACGAGGTAGGATCGGGTGGGGCGAAACAGAATACCATAACAGTCACTGACCACAAGGTACAATAATGATAAACTGAATATTGGCCTGATTTTTTTTATTCAGACTTCTCGACCAGGGACCACCCGAGAGCTGGCTCGTTAAGGCTAAGAACTGACGGAGCGATTTTCACCCGCGTCCTCGCCCGCCGCCTTTGTAGAATGCAGATATTTATGTAAAAAATTAAAGCACATTTCACGACGCGTTTTACGCCCGCGGCGTGTGCGATTGTTTGCGGGTCCCGCTGCACCGGCGGTCATCTTGTACCGGCGGGCGCGGGTCGCGGTCCCGCAGCCGCGGCGGGTTGCACCCGCGCGCTTTGCGATCGGTTGGCGGGCGACCGCAGTGGGCAGCGGGGAGGGGTGTAGAGAAATCCCGACGCCATTTTGCAGTGACTTGTTATTACTCGTTGCGCAGTGACGCGTTTGTGCACGTTTATCAACAAAATGGATATTCTCAAAACTCAACTGATCGTTTAACTGCCTGTCTTGCAACCGCCCGTCTTGCGATAATCAACCGCCAAGATTGCGAGCGATAACCGCAACCGCGACGGCTGCGTAATCGCACAAAACTCCGGTCTCGTGAGTTTTGAAAATAAAACTCTATTCCGCCACCGCAGCGGGCTCGGGTAAAAATCGCTCCGTGAGTCCTTAGCGTTATTGACCGGCCGCGGCGGTCCATCGCGGACCATCTTCTAGCCTCTCGCGGACCACTAGTGGTCCGCGGACCACTGGTTGGGAAACCGTGATATAGACCAGGGAGCAGTTGAGATTCTTGTGCGGTATTCACTGTAAAAAAAAAAAAAAAAAAAAGACCAATAAACGCTGATTCTAAATATATAAGTTTTATTTAATAATATTAAACGCCGAGTTTTTAAAAAATTATTAAATAGTCCATTTTTAATCGGGTCGTAAAAACACGCCGTCAAGTTGGCATTATTGAAATGTTTAGTGGTGACGTCACCGTAAAGTCATTGTGCGGGAATGTAGGTATGACACAAGCCATCGTATTAATTTATTCGTTTATTTACATACTGTTCATAGGGATTTGGTTGTTGTGTTTATTGAAGGTATCTCCTATTAGTTTATCTCTAATATTAAAAATATTCAAAAACTACTGCACAAAAAAAATAGTAATGCTACTTCTAGGGAGAATACTTCGAACAATGAAATTCAAAATGGCGGCAGTTGATCAGCTGATTGGTCGATCCTATAGTAACTTTTCAGGAGTGATGACGTCACACGATTCACCATACATACGGTGGTTTTCGGGGATCTTGAAAAATAAAAATTTTAAAAATTATTTTAACTATGAAAACTAAAAATAAAAATAAAAATGCAGTTATTTAAATTAGAAGGTAATTAATCATTTAAAAATATTTTTAAAAATTGGACTGGAGTTCTCTATTGAATAGAACCGTTTCATTTCATTCGCTCAATTGTTCCTTATCCTTCTAGGTCAGAATAAATATAAAAAAATACTCAATTTATCCTTCAGTCTTTGCGGTTTCATGAGGTCGTCACCGAGGGTAGATTAAATATTCGAGGTATAGTTTAAATATTCAAACAAACCAAACCCTCACGTCTTTCACGTCTTTTTATGTCTTCAACTAGATGTAAACAACACAACGGTTCCTTCTTTAGCCATTTTGACGTAAATCCCTCTTGATTTATTTATTTAACCATTTCCTAATGCAGTCACTTACATCAGAATGTTGTTAGAGGAATACACTAACCAAAAAGGTGGACACTCATATGATGTGCCTTAATATCAACACGAATAAAAGTAGTTGGCATAAAAATCTCTTAACAAAATGCGTCTAGAAACGGTTGATATTAGCGCAAAAGCGGTTTTTATTTATTTTGTGAATAATTTTATAAGAATAAAAAAGTTTATTGAAGGAAAACATTAAACCAATAAAAAAAGTTTATTGGTTTAATGGAAAACAAAAATCATAGATAACCGTAGCCACACTTTAAAAAAAAATGGTTCTTGTACAAACATTAACGTTCAACGGAAGCAATCTTTGGGAGGCGGGAATGGGTACCGCCGCCCCGGGAACCTTTATTGGATAACCAACACCTCTGCCATAGGTCACCCCAAGTGGTTCGCTACGTTTGGTGATTTAGCAGGGGTGCCCGGGTTCATGGGGTAAGGTTTGTCTCAGTCTTGAAGGCGGATGACCAGGACATACTGAACCCCAGATTCCTACCCACCCCTTAAATCCTTTTCCTTCCCAGAACTCTCCTCTCCTTCCTTTCCTTAAAAAAACCCTCCACACAGCATCCTCAAAGATGACATAGGCCCTGAGGGAAATTATTTTCCTCAGGGCCTCCTGTGTGGAGCTCATGTAAAAAAAAAAAAAAAAAATCTTCAGAATAAGCCCTCCATGTATATTCTTGGTGTAACTCTCAGTGACAAGATCAGATATGGGGGCTTCATCGAAGCCAGAGTAAAGTCAGCCTCCAATAACTGGGCGTACTGTACAGGGCCCGTAGATACTGCAGATAATACACAACTGCCCTGTACAAATCGCAAGTTCAATTTGGCAGCCACCTCTTTGGTCTGGAGCCCCAAAATATAAGAAAAAAACCTCGAATCTGTGCAGAAACATGCTGTCCGTTTGATAGATTCTCCTAATTTAACAAACGGATTGCAATCTTTAGAGCAAAGGTTTTTTTTTTTTTTTTACATTAACTCCACACAGGAGGCCCTGAGGAAAATAATTTCCCTCAGGGCCTATGTCATCTGGGATGCTGTGTGGAGGGTCTTTTTGAGGAGAGGAAGGAATGAACATTGGTCTTGAGACCCATGTTGTAGGAAGGAGGAAACACAGAGGCCGGCAAATCATTCCACAGCCGAGCTGTTGAACACAAGAATGAGTCGAAGAAACGACCCGTTCTCATGTGACAAATGTCAACTGTGTACAAATGTTGGGCACGCGTTTGGCGTGTTTCCCGACTATGCACCGGTGCCGAAGGGATCAATGATGCTAGTTCCTCGGAGCATCTTCCATTGTAATACCGGTAGAACAAGGATAGCATTCCCACCCGACGCCTGTGCTCTAAAGATTGCAATCCGTCTGTTAAGATGGGAGAATCTATCAAACGGACCGCCCGTTTCTGCACAGAGTCGAGGGTATTTTTCAGGTATTTTGGAGCTCCAGACCAGAGGTGGCTGCCATATTCAACCGTGTCGCGTCTGTTGGGAATGCTAGCCTTGTTCTACCGGTACTTCATCGGAAGATGCTCCGAGGAACTAGCGTCATTGATCCCTTCGGTACCGGTGCAAAATCGGGAAACACGTACACGGGATGCGTATGTCAACGCTCCTGTGAGTAACTTATCAAAACTTAAGTCGTAAATTTTACTTGTGAGTCTAAAGCTAGCCATTATACGAACGACAATTAAGCACCGCAACCCAGCAACGAAAAAATCTGCTTCCACAGTATTTGGTGGAACTATCATTACATCATGTTTTTTGTGTAAATTTTGCAATTTTTTATATCCTGCACATGAAAAAATTGATCAAATATTGCGGGATACGGAATTGTGTGATTGCACACCCTACTTGCAGTGAATTCACACCCTGTAAAGTTGCAGACCGCATCTAGGCCAGGAAAAACTAGAACAGACATCAACACCTACAGAAGTCAATCCAAGAGTCAGCAGCCCAGTAGCAGAGGAAACAGTATATTAGTGTCTCAATCTGTAAACATTCGAGCGGTTAGGAAGGGCCGTGTAAACACTGCAGCGAATTAAACTCTCTGAATAACAGACCGCTGAGAGATTTAGCGCAACCAACCGACTAACCAACTCGTCTTGTTATAATTACCAATTTCTCAATAATTACCGGCAGAATTGTGCTGTCTTTTCTGAACTCCAAATTTTTTTTATTTTTTTTTATTTCCCTATCCTCATATGGGGGTGTGCTGGACCTCGTCCCTTCTTCATCTTTAGTTACATTATTAATTTTGCAGATCCTTCTCAAATCTATCTGCGCCTCCCCCAATGACATGTGCAGGATTGAGGCTTGATCAGACTACCTTGACTGCCCTTTGTCCTGCCTCTAACTACCCAACGCTGAATTTTCTTTTAGTTTTCGGGTATTTTACCCCAAATATTCAGTTAACATTCTTTGAGGCTTCACTGAGTGGTTGGCTAAGGGACACGGAAGCTAAGTGTAGTTTATGGTCAGACCGAAAGCCATTCATATTTTTTGTTGGTACTTGCCAATTGATTTGAGATTTATTGTGTTACTTATGTTCTCTATTTTATGCAGGTGCTTGCAGGTTTTTACAGATGCAATGCCGCCTCGTGGAGCCTCATGAATGAGTTTTTCTTTTGCTCTGTTTAATTTATCTTTGTCTCACTAACCTATTTTTTGCATTTTGTTTTTCCTGTTAAGCACTTGCATACTGCTTACTAACAACATATGCAAGGACACTGGAGGTCTAGATTCGTTCAAAATAAATAAATGTAGCTTCGTTTAAGAAAAAAAAATTAGAATCTTGCGAGAGCCTTGAAGGAGTAACCATCAGTTACTTATACCAGGGCGGGTAAGAGGTGGATAACCTCCACTGTCTTTTCGGTGGTCCAATTTACTAATATCATCGTTGTTAAGACCCCACAATCAGTTGGGATTGGGTACCACAACCCCGGTAACCATTTATTGTATAACCAATAGCTCTGCCATGCGTCGCCTTTGTCTAAACGACCATTAGAAAATTTTACAGGAGGAGAAGGTTTTCTTTCATTATTTCAATGAATGCTCAATTTAATATTGAAAGGCAAGATAGAGGGTCGCCGAGGGCCTGCTAGGAGACAAATGTCTTGGCTGCAAAATATACGAGAGTGGACGGCATTAGAAGTGTGGAGGAGCTATTCCGGGCAGCGCAAGACAGAGAGACATTTTCAAGAGTGATCGCCAACGTCGGGGGGGGCCTGATACGGCACACAAAGAAGAAGAATTTCAATGAAACATCATGATAGGTGTTTAAGATAAAGCTATTTCCGTGAAGGTAAAGATCTCATTAGTTTAAATAATTCTAAATCAAGTGATTAACTTTAGTTTTTATTTTATAGTGGAGATTGAACAAAAACTACAATGGTCGTTAGGACAATTAAGAACTAAGGCGACGATAAGTCAACCCAAGTTGTTAGCTAATTTTGGTGACTTGGCAGGAGTGCCCGGGCAGGGCCGGATCTACGAAATCTGGCGCCCTGTGCAGTAGGTACCGATGGCGCCCCCCCCTACATTCTTATTTTGACTAAAAATTCGTTCACCCCAATTTTTTTTATTTTTTTTTATTTAATTATTTTTTTTTACACTAATTTATCAAATAAAATCAAGACATTTAAAGGGTGTAACTTTTCCAAGTGACCTGGCGGTAGCTCTCACACTCGTTTTTTATAAAGAGAGAATCGCCAGGAGCCCTATACTCTCTGAATCTATTGGGTAAACATAAAATTAGGGTGCTATTTTAATTATCTTAGGAAAAACTCTTTTTGCAAGTTATGCTTTAAAATAATACAACGAATTGGTTGTTTGTGTCCGTACCATGATTTAAAATATAGGTTACGAGACAATGCGGGTGGTTTCGCTGAACTAGGTCCATTAGAAGAGTTTTTTTTAAATTATTATTCTATTCATTGTAATCCACAATTTATAACCTCTAACAACCAATAGAAATTTAAAAATCTAATAAGAATATAACCTCAAATTTGTACCTTGCATTTCCCCTGTGTTGAGCGAACAAACACCAAATTGAGCGAACAAACACCATACAAAAACTAAACACTGACGTATGGTATATTGCTTACAAAAGACGCTTACACTGAAACCGTAAAATAACAAATCTAACAAATCTAATAGATATTAATTATACATTTAACGAACATCAAATAATATGTCAAATCAATGATGAAACTGTCAACACGTTGCAACCTGCAAATCCTGCAAACCGTGCGATGATTTTTTTAATGGAATTTACTGAAGATTTCATAAGAAAATGGTCTTTAACTACCTTCTCCTAGAAACTTAAATCGTACAAAATAAAACAATAGCGAGCGTACGGACGACACACTAACTAAAATTGTCAGCATTTTGAAAGGCGCAAGTCGGTTTGTTTGATTCACTAGAACAAAAATTCCGCGCTGTGATTGGTTATTGAATTTGGATCGCACCCATTCGTCGTAAAAGACGGTAAAAGATATATGGAAAAATAGATCTTAGGTTTAAACTAAATATATGGAATTTGTAAAAAAATTCTATAACTGACTATAAATTCGTAAACCGTTGATACCAACCTGATGCGTGCGCATTCTGTTTCTTTGGAAAGTGTTGCTAGAGCGTAATAATTATTTCGTACTGTGGGTAATTTTTAAATGTTTCAGGGAATATTATAACTAAATTTTAATACAATATTTATTTTCTCATGGCGCCCCTTCGGAGTTGGCGCCAGGTTTTTGCACGTTTTTGAACGTATGGTAGATCCGGCGCTGTGCCCGGGTTCATGAGTGAGGTTGGTCTGGATCTCGGCGGCGGATGCGTCTGCCCACCAACTGCGTGGCAGATCGTATCGGGAGAGACTGGTTGAGGGAATCTTTTGACCTCTCTAGCTGAACTTTGCCTTGCACCGCAGTGGAAGGGGTGAATTCATACGTCCGTCACTTCTGGACACATTGACCCCAGATTCCTATCCAACCCTCATTTAGTTTTTCGAACACAGCGTCTTAGTGCATTATTTAATTTCATGTATAGCGTATACTACTTCTTTCAATTCTAAGAGCTTTTTCAGTTCATTCCGTTCATTAAATAAGCCAGTAATTTTGCATAACGAATGACATAATTCAAAATTATGTGTATATTTATAGTTAACTGATACCATGGAGGCAGCGCTAAATTTTATCAATCGTCGGTCGGAATATCTGTTAACAATCGTTCACGTTCACCGTGCTCGCAAATATTGATAACTGACCATAGATAACGGATTTAGTCAATATCGTATTGATACAGGGTTTTATCAATCACCCATGCTAAACCTCCCGTTTTCGATATCTAAATAGACACCTATTGATATTATGCTGTACTGTTGAAGAAGACTCGGGGGCGGGGCAATAAAGATATTTTCTTCCAGAATAGTTCTGAAGAATTCTCCTGTCCTCTAAAATAAGAAAATCTCAACTTTTTCAGTGATTAAGCAAGTGAAATGATTTTTTCCACCTTGCAACACTAAACATGCCTAAGTTTTATTTCCGGCCATAGAGCAAATGAAACACGTCATCCATCAAGTGTGATAGATGGGCATAGAGCGTAAAAGGGAAAGAAATTAAAAATAGTGGGGAATCCCACAGTTATATTTAGTTCAGACGGTGTTTAAAAAGCTATATATCACCGTGTATCCGACTTGAATGGGGTGACCATGTTAATATATCCTGCCATATTCATATTCTATAATCCATGCTCCATATTCATCATCACTATTGGCTCTACAACCCCTGGTGTGTCTTGGCCTCCTCAAGAGTCTTCCTCCACTCATCTCGGTTTTGTGCCAGCTCTCTCCAGTTTGAAAGCTCTAAGACAGATATGTCTTTGAGGACGTTGTCGCTCCATCTTAGTCTTGGCCTTCCTAGGCCCCTTCGCCCTATTGGTCTTGAGTTCAGCAGGGACTTTGGTGCTTGATGCTCGGTCATTCTCTCCACATGACCCAGCCACCGAAGTCTTCCCAATTTTATAAATTTTGCGACGTTAAGCAAAGTATAGAGCTCATTGTTATAGCGTCTGCGACAAAATCCATTTTCTAGAACCGGTCCGAAGATGCGCCTCAAAATTTTTCTTTCAAAAACGTCCAGTGCTCGCTCATTCCTCTTAGTTAGTACCCAAGTCTCAGCTGCGTACGTAAGTACTGGTCTGATAAGTGTTTTGTACACTAATAACTTCGTGTTTCTGGACAGCAGTCTGGACTTTAATTGGTTTTGTAGGCGGAAATAACATATTCATGCTCTATTTAGTATAGTTACTTCTCGCACTAATTTTATGATTTTATTTAATTTTATTTCTAATTTTATTTCATCGTGTGGGTAATGAAACTTGCTCTATTGACATATTTTTTTTTTATAAAAACATCGCTTACTAAAAAGCATATATGTATGCAGATATTGTGCATTCAATACACAGCTCTGTTACTACCTAATTACTTCTTTTGTATATGTTATTGTTTTGTACCTTTTATTTTTATAATAATAACACACTTACGGACACTTATAATGGCAGAAAGAAAAGTTTAAATTATATTTACAATTACAGAAAATTAACTATTTTTATATTAACAATTATTGTTGTAACGGTAGGAACCGCCGCTGCACTGAATTGCTGTTATAATTCGACCTGTGTGGTTGGCGCTGCTTGTATCCCGAGGTTGGTTGTCATGTTTGTATGAAGATCGAGAGCGTTTCGTTCACAGAGAGTACTGGAGTTTGATCCAGGCGGCATAGGGAGCGGGCGTTCAACATGTGACTCCAAACAGAAACTCGGCGGGCGGAGATTTCACGGAAGATTTCATCATGTAGCCATCCACGAATAGTTACTTTATTTTATTGGTTTATCTCATTTAAAATTTAACAGACTATTTGTCGTTTAGTAGTATTAGGGCATTTAATAAACGACTGGTGCCTTTTCATCCTTTTAACGTAGAAGCAATTATGATTCAATATGACTGACATCTTGGAGCAGTCACCGCACCCTGATGATTATTTATTTTAAATATTGTAGAGTCTATTTGATGTTTCAATCCCTGTATTTATTATTAAAATTATCTTACCTAATTTAGCCTTTAATTTCTTTAAGTAGTGCTTACCAAATTCACTTGCTTTTACCTACCCTGAGCTATGCATTCTTTCATTTCAAGTTGTAACATATTATAACCTCAATTACACACTGACAGCTAAAATGTTTTAGTGAATTACACATTACCATGCTACAGTTAAGCAACCCCCTGAATTTTAATTACGCTATATTGTAAGTAATAATTATTAGCCTGAAACACTCATCTACATTGAAAAAAAAATAAAACTAAGAAAATGCCCTTACAATGTCACACTTTATTACTAACTATCATCAGTGGAAAGTTCATAATTGGCATAATTAACGTCTTATTATTGGATTATTTTGTAATCTCTGATTTGCTGTCAACTTTCTCTAAAATAAATAAAATAAAAAATAAAAATAAAAAATCTCCCGAGAAAAGATACATGCCGCCGACGGGACTCGAACCCGCCTCCTTCTGATTTCCGGTTAAATGCTGTACCACTGAGCTACGTCGGCTCTCGCCTACCCGCCAAATAATTCAATATATACTAATGTTTCATTCAACAATTACTGCTTATTACATTTTTTCCACCTGCTAAAAATAAAATTGGTTGTTTGCAGGTGAAAAAAATGTAATTAACAATAAATATTGAATGAAACACTAGTATATATTGAATTATTTGGCGGGTGGGAGATAAGCCGACGTAGCTCAGCGGTAGAGCATTTGGGTACGAACAGGTACAAAGCGGGTTTCGGTTTTCAGATTAACGGCGTTCAGTGCCCTGTTCCACCGGCAGCAGTTGACGCCGAGATGTGGACAAACAGAACGCGGATAAAACTTGCGCAACCTGCGCGGTAGCCTGACAGCAGCTGTCAGTTTTTACGAAATGTCGAGTTCGTAGACGACGATTATTTACTCTTGGAGAATCCTCTCTTAAAATTAAGGAATAAAACAATGGTATTTGGTAATTGGTATCTTTAAATATTATAAGGTTATCTCTCTCTCTCAGGTTTATGTGGGACCTAGCGATCCGTAATGTGGGAAGGTTCTGCTTTTTTGTTCCAGAATGTAAAAAGAAACAAGATTGTTTGGGAAGATTCCATAAATGTATTGTAAAGAAAAGTACATACACAAAGTGTATCCAAATAATATGACAAAAGGAATAGTAACAATTTAACAAAAACATACCCGATGGACCAGATGTTAAATCAAGCTAATCTATTTCTATTACACGTTGAGGATGCCGATGCGACGGGGATGGTAGCTCGGAGTACGAAGGGCGCAGTGTTTCGTCCCACATTAGGGGAAGGGTTCTCGAGTACAACCTTCATGGGAACTCGACATCAGGGGAAGGCCAAGGTCATCCTTTCACGGTATAGGTCCAGCAGCTGCTTCCATAGGCCTCAAAAATCTCAGAGGTTCCGGCTCCCACGTGTCCCATCCGTAACAACGGTTCCAAAAACCTTCGGGGCGAGAACGACAATTTTCTCGGGAGTCAACAAGACAGATGGTTGTTAGGATCAATCGACCCCGGCGCGTAATCAACAGGATTACCCCAAGAACTTTCGATTTCACATCGGACTCGGCTGGCAGGTAGCCATTATCATAAAAATCGGAACAAACACATTTTCCACGAACTAAAAGACTTGAACACGCTCCTCAAGCGACACGAAAATATGAAGAAAAAAAACCTCAGGAGAACATGATAATATGTTAAGTACGTGCCTGAAAGAAATTCACTTGTGACATTTGAGGTTATTTCAAAATTTTATCTTTTTGATTTCATTCCATCATTTGTCAACAACATTTCTGGTGGTATGGAATGTATTTCTTTTATCCCAGATTGGCGATTGATTGAAAATAGCGGCAATTAACAGGTCGCTCATTTTGATATCAGATTCTGACCGGCGTCACCGGCGAGCAGGAATTAAGAATTCATTCCGGTAAAGCTTATCGGCGCCGCCTCGCGCGGACATAAATCTGAACCTGCCTTCACTATGTTCGGCCTGATACGTTGACATACAAACATTCTTGTCAGCACGCCTGCGCCAGTCGGCCGCCCATGCGCCGACTAATCAGAAAACCGAAACCCGCTTTGTACCTGATCGTACCCTTTGACCGGAAATCAGATGGACGCGGGTTCGAGTCCCGTCGGCGGCATGTATCTTTACTATGGAGATTTTTTCAATGTAGATGAGTGTTTCAGGCTAATAATTATCACTTATAATAATTTTTACCCATTGTGCTTTGCGTAAAAATCTTGTCAACATTAGTTTATCAGTTAAAAATAATAATTATTTTTATATTAATTGCTAAAAAAATGTTTTACACCACTGTCACCGGTATGTTTCTGGTACTTGAGCTGCATTGGAATCATGTTTTGAGTAGTATTGTGACAATAATTGCGAATCTGCTTGTTAAACTCCTTTGTACAACTTACTTATTGAATACTTATACCTACTTGTGTTGTGCATGCTTACGTATTTCATGCTCAGCTTATTATTTATCTATATATATATATCTATATACAAAAATCAAAATACGTTTGTTTTTAGGTTTGTGTGTATGTATGTAAATATGTATGTGCGCTATGCGTTGCTAAACTATTAAAAAATTATAATAATTTATTTTTGCTTTTACCCAATAATTTATAGTTTGAACTTTAATACTTTGTATTTTAAACTTTTT
Source organism: Limnephilus marmoratus (assembly GCA_917880885.1). NCBI lineage: Eukaryota > Metazoa > Arthropoda > Insecta > Trichoptera > Limnephilidae > Limnephilus > Limnephilus marmoratus. The sequence goes on from OU862930.1 coordinate 2,962,392, forward strand.
AATTTACTTTTATACATTATAGCTTTTATTCACTACTTATTACCTTACTTTTTACCCTTTTTCTTAAATTTTACTAACAAAGACCTCTGGGCGTAAAATAAATAATCAACAAAATAAATTAATGTTCTCCAAAACGAGCTTGAAAAAATCATTTGTCATATATTTGGTTTATAATTGTGTAATTTCTACTATTTAAGAAATTCTAAGTAAATGTTCTCTAAAATGGCCTGGAAAGAATCTCCTACTAGTCAATCTCATTAAAGAAATCACTCATTCACTCTGAATGCAATTATTAATTTTCTTCAAAATGACCTTGAAAAAAAATCACGTCTTTGCGATTCTTTCAAAGATATAAAGAAACCATCACTTCGTTCAGAGTACAATTATCGCAAATTACTACATTATCTAAATGTATATTATATTTTATATGCTAAAAAAAAAAAAAAAAAAAAAAAAAAAAAAAAAAAAAAAAAAAAAAAAAAAAAAAAAAAAAAAAAAAAAAAAAAAAAAAAAAAAAAAATTTCTTAATATTCTCAAAAGTTGTCTTGACAGAAGCAAGTTCCTGTGATATCTTGAACAAAACCGAAACGAAAAAAATGTTAAGAATATTATGAACTAAATATACAATTTGGCTGTCCTGAAACGGGTATTCTTCCAAGTTGGACAGACAAAGTATCATATTGTAATGTTTTGTAATATATATGCACATATAAATAAATAAATAAATTTATGCTGTTTTTCTTCATGTTGTACTATTTATAAGTATGTCAATTATGTTAATGGCACGTGTTGTGCCGTATATGTGTAGGTAAATAAATAAATTCGTCGGTTTGCGATGAAACTCTGGAGATTTGATATGCCCATACCCGCGATGGTTTTTGTATACAATAGTGAGCTCTGGCAACATGAAATTATGCATTGCTAAACCGTTTCACCCGATTGTGATGAAACTTTGGGGATTTGATGTGCGCATGCCCACGATGGTTTTTGTATACAATAGTGAGCTCTGGCAACATGAAATTATGCATTGCTAAACCGTTTCACCCGATTGTGATGAAACTTTGGGGATTTGATGTGCGCATGCCCGCGATGGTTTTTGTAAACAATAGTGAGCTTTGGCAACATGAAATTATGCATTGCTAAACCGTTTCACCCGATTGGGATGAAACTTTGGGGATTTGATGTGCGCATGCCCGCGATGGTTTTTGTAAACAATAGTGAGCTTTGGCAACATGAAATTATGCATTGCTTAACCGTTTCACCCGATTGTGATGAAACTTTGGGGATTTGATGTGCGCATGCCCGCGATGGTTTTTGTATACAATAGTGAGCTCTGGCAACATGAAATTATGCATTGCTAAACCGTTTCACCCGATTGCAATGAAACTTTGGGGATTTTTTTTTTTCATAAGTTTTTATTCCAGTAAAAAAGAAAATAACATTTTCACTTACTTAACTAGAATACTGAATTATGTACTTTTTACATTGTATTACATAGTTTTTACATTACATGGTTTTTACATTTCATAACCTTAGATTACATTAGATTGCAATACTAACATTTACATGATATTATATTACCATACGATATTATTCACTATCACTACTTTGTTTTTTGTGAATAAACATGAACAATTTTTTTTTGAATTTGCACACACTTTTTTCGTTTTTGATATCATCTGGAAGGCAATTATATAAATTGCCCCCCTCGTAACTAATTGATTGCTTACCGTAGTTAGTATGAATGGTGTTTAAACGTATGTTATCGTGTTGTCGTGTAAAATGTTTGTGTACTTGGGACGTTTTAATGAATTCTGTGTTTGTATGTATGAGTTTATTATTTATTTTGTATATAAGGACACATATATTGTACTCGTATAGTTTTCTTAATGTTAGCAGTTTTGTTTCTAAATATATTTTTTTTGTGGATGTTTTGGATTCGTAGTGAAATAGTTTTTTGATTATCTTATTTTGAATTACCTGTTATTCATTGATGTATGTTTCATACGCATTTCCCCAGATTTAAATCAGGTAATTTAGGTGTGAGTGTACGAGACTATAGTATAAACCTTTTTTTTAATCTAATTGGTAATAGATATGATAACCGGCTAAAAACGCTAATTAAGGGTGTGATTTTATCTTTTACATTTTTAATGTGTTGTTTAAAAGTTAAATGCTTATTTGATGTGCGCATGCCCGCGTTGGTTTCTGTACACAATAGTGAGCTCTGGCAACATGAAATTATGCATTGCTAAACCGTTTCACCCGATTGTGATGAAACTTTGGGGATTTGATGTGCGCATGCCCGCGATGGTTTTTGTATACAACAGTGAGCTCTGGCAACATGAAATTATGCATTGCTAAACCGTTTCACCCGATTGTGATGAAACTTTGGGGATTTGATGTGCGCATGCCCGCGATGGTTTTTGCATACAACAGTGAGCTCTGGCAACATGAAATTATGCATTGCTAAACCGTTTCACCCGATTGTGATGAAACTTTGGCGATTTGATGTGCGCATGCCCGCGATGGTTTCTGTATACAATAGTGAGCTCTGGCAACATGAAATTATGCATTGTTAAACCGTTTCACCCGATTGTGATGAAACTTTGGGGATTTGATGTGCGCATGCCCGCGATAGTCTCTGTATACAATAGTGAGCTCTGGCAACATGAAATTATGCATTGCTAAACCGTTTCACCCGATTGTGATGAAACTTTGGGGATTTGATGTGCGCATGCCCGTGATAGTTTCTGTATAAAATAGTGAGCTCTGGCAACATGAAATTATGCATTGCTAAACCGTTTCACCCGATTGTGATGAAACTTTGGGGATTTGATGTGCGCATGCCCGCGATGGTTTCTGTATACAATAGTGAGCTCTGGCAACATGAAATTATGCATTGCTAAACCGTTTCACCCGATTGTGATGAAACTTTGGGGATTTGATGTGCGCATGCCCGTGATAGTTTCTGTATACAATAGTGAGCTCTGGCAACATGAAATTATGCATTGCTAAACCGTTTCACCCGATTGTGATGAAACTTTGGGGATTTGATGTGCGCATGCCCGTGATAGTTTCTGTATACAATAGTGAGCTCTGGCAACATGAAATTATGCATTGTTAAACCGTTACACCCGATTGTGATGAAAATTCGGGGATTTTATGTGCGCATGCCCGCGATGGTTTCTGTATACAATAGTGAGCTCTGGCAACATGAAATTATGCATTGCTAAACCGTTTCACCCGATTGTGATGAAACTTTGGGGATTTGATGTGCGCATGCCCGCGATGGTTTTTGTATACAATAGTGAGCTCTGGCATCATGAAATTATGCATTGCTAAATAATTATTTATGTCAAAATTTGATATTTTGGCTACTGGCTCTTTTTGGAACCAGTTCCTATCGGATTTAAAAATAGTCACCAACACTCAAACTGTGAGCAAAATCCGCCCGCAGGGCCCCTAGCAGCAAAAACCTGCGGAGCGGGTTTTTAACCATATATAATCTATACTTGTTATGATGCTCCTGTACAACCTACTAGTGTTAATTGTAAAAGCCATCAAGGCGTAAATAAAGAAATAAATAAATAATCCTTCCACCTGTCATATTGATTTTATTGTCGGGTAACTTATAGGTATGCTCTCCGGGGTTCCATGCCAACTCAGAATGAAACCAACTCAGAACCAAGTAACCAACTAAGAAAGAACCAAGAACCAACTAAGAAAGGTCATTAAAAGCTATGAAAAAATAATTTTAAAATAACTGGTAACCCCAACCTAACTTAACCTATTTAACTTTTTTTTAAATATTTTTTATCATCACTCTTAATGACCTGGGGTGCTTCTGAGTTGGTTTCATTCTTAGTTGGCCGGTCACCGTTCTTCGGACTAGAGATGACTGCTTTTTTTCAATTTCTCCCGCAGATAAAAATTCGATGAGTTTTCACGAAGCCAATTCAATCTAAAGAGGTCTAGCATGAATAAAACCCTGTATCAATACGATATTGACCAAATCTGTCATCTATGGTCAGTTATCAACATTTGCGATCACGGTCAACAAATGATAAAAGATATTCCAAGCGACGATAATTTTAGCCTGGCGTCCATAGTAGGTTTCGTTTAGTTTCGTTTATTTATCAACTAGCATACCCGGTCACACGTTGCTTGGCTAACGAAACACAACCCCATCACCCAACCAATGCCATCTGTTAATTTGCATCTGTACATATCAAATCTTTCATGCCCGCTAAAGAGCTCGCTCCCTATATATATTATATATTTCAACCAATTTACACAAAACCTTGACAAACTATATACCTAAGTCTTACTCTATCTATTGGTGAAAACCGCATGAAAATCCGTTGCGTAGTTTAAAAGATTCAAACGTATAAACAGCGTGAGCTACTTTGCTCTATAATATGTAAAGCAAAAAAATTTTTAATTATCGTTGGTTATGCAAAATTACTGACTTATTTTCCTCAGATTTGCTAACGAAGCTCTCAGAAATGAAAGAAATCATATACGTGATCCATAGACTTATTAAGATAACAATAACAATCTCAACGAAAATATGAAAGATAACAAGACACAGAAAAATATAAAAAGGTAATGGTTGCAACTGGGACTCGAACCCAGACCTCTCGTCTAACCGGGACGCGTATTTACAAAACCTATACCGATTCAGTCGCGGTAACGACAATTTACATTTTAAATATACCTCTATATTGGATATTTTTTATCACATTGCAAAAACAAAAATTGTTCTAAAATCTAGATAAAATAATCTTTCTGATGTGTATATTAGAAATTAATAATTTTATTTCTAAATATTATTCCCATATATTGTAAATACACCTCTACATTAATATTTTTTATCACTTTGCAAAAAACAAAAATTGTTCTAAAATCTAGATAAAATAATCTTTCCTTTGTGTATATTAGAAATTAGTAATTTTATTTCTAAATATTTAAATTTTGATATTGAAAATTTAAAGCGACTGAAACGCGGTAGGGATTGTAAATACGCAACCGGGACGTGCGCGATAATCAATTTCGTCATTGCCGCCTTCTTTCAAACCGTCATTTTTTTCAATCTCATATTTCAAATTTTAGAATTAACAATATTAACTTCACATAATTATTTTTTCCGTATTATAGGCAAATATCATTTTTATTGGAAAAAATCATTTTAAGAATTGGTTTGTAACCTAGATAGCGTCTCGGGTAGGTAAATATATACATATATATACAAAAATTGAATATTCATTTAGACTTTTATAAAAAGTTCACAGGTTTCACATACTTATAGAAACAAAATCGCATATATTTATCCGAGACGCTGTCTAGGTCACAAACCAGTTCTTAGAATGATTGTTTCCAATGAAACAGGTAATTGCATATAATATGGAAAAATTAGTCAAAGATAAAATTTTTACCTAAGTCTAAAATTTGAAATATGAGTTTGACATTGGCTGTAGAGGCGCCCGTCTCGGTTAGACGAGAGGTTCTGGGTTCGAGTCACAGTTGCGACCGTTATCTTTTTCCTTTTTTCTGTATCTTGTTTTCGTTCAGATTATTAGTGTTATCTTCTTCTTCAATGATATATTACGTTGATGGGAATTACCGTCAAAAGTTATAAATTTCTTCTTCCTTTGCGCTGTCCCAACTCATTGCCAAGGTAGGCTGTTGGGGTCGGCTCTTCTCGTTCTCAGGTTTAATATCTTCTGTTCTGGGTATCGCCTTCATCCAGGCCGTTTCTCCGAAGAATTTTGGAACATTGAGTCGTCCAGGAGTTCTTCGGTCTTCCTTTGGATGACTGTCGATGAAGCTCCATAGACATTGCCTGCCTCACTGTGTGGTCTGATGGTCTCCGTCTTATATGTCCATACCATCTCAACTGTCGTTCTTCCAGCTTGCTATTTATGTCTGTGACACCCAGTGGCTGTGGCTACCACGAATGCGTGAACTTTTGATCATATCTTTTAATGATACTCCTGCCGACCATCTAAGCATTCGCATTTCTGCTGTTTCAAGTTGCCTAGTGTAGGAGTTGTACATAGTCCAGCATTCGGAGCCATACATTATTGCAGGTCTTACAATGGTCTGGTATATTTTTCCTTTCAGTTTTATAGGCATTTTGGAGTCACACAATATTCCTGTTACGGATCTAAATTTAATCCATCCCCCACCTATTCTATGGATGACATCCGCTGCACATCCTCCGTCTCTGTGGATAAGTGAGCCCAGATACTTAAATGAATCACAGTTGGCTAATGTTACTCCATCCAGTTGCATCGAAGGAGTTACAGATTTTCAAAAGTTATAAATTTAATAATATATAATTGATTACGATATGTACCTATTGTTTACACGTTCTGCATATTATGTAAAGGCCCAGCTGGGCGTAAAACTAAATAAAATTATGAAATTGGTGTTTACCCACGTGACGGATCCAAGATGGCCGCTACGCTCCTCGCGCCACGGTCGCGGGCCGGCAGCGCACTTTAATGATTGAATATGATTATTTGTTATGATTGGGCCGCATTATGAGCTGTTGAAGATGGCGCTGAGGAAAAATATCTTGTTAAATATAGGCCATTGCATAAGCTGCCACATTTGACGGCTGTTTGTGTTTAAACATCGATATTTTGGGATAAACATACATCACTCGTGTAGAGGTAGCGGAACGTTCAATCAAACGGAGCTAATGTTATTTACCCGCCTTAAGGTGATCCAATAGCCAAGGAAAAAATCGAAATCGGAATTCACGCCCTTTTATGGGAGGAGTTTAAAAATACTCGAGAAAAAAGCTTTTGGAAAGGTTGGAAAAGGTATTTGAAATTTTTTTACAGGTTGATTTCGTAAAAGCCTGTAAAAAATATTAACTCAATGTTTACGCATTGTTTATTGTAATTAATTTCACGGAACCAAGCGACGCGGAGCCTAACGCCTATTCCCCGCTGTGGCTGGGACCGCACTGACACAAAATGGGTGTGGCAAGACAGTAGTTCTAGGACGGCATATGAGGGACAATGTAGGCATATACCCCAAGGTCCCTTATATCCATAAGGGACTTCTGGGTAGCATTTGATCCTAAACTTACTTTTTCAGATCATATGGTAAGGTTGGCAACATCGTGTTAAAAACTTCTTGGATTTGTGTTAAGAATAAGTAAACAATTTTCCAAGCCCGAGGCAATGACATCGATGTTCAACTGCATTATACGATCAAAATTAGAATACGCTTCTGCTGTTTGGGCCCCATACCAGAAAAAACACATAGATTTATTGGAACAAATCCAAAAAAAATTCTACGGTATCTTTATGTATTATCATATATGTATGCGAATATTTTTTATTTATTTTTTAAGAAAGACAAACATTCCCGGGTTACGAATAACCCAACAATGTTTGAAAATCTCCTACTACTACCACAGAAAGCCGAAAATATTGCTTGTGTTATGATGGAGGACTTAGCCAGCCGAGGAATTGAACACGGGACGCCCGGATGGGATCCAAGCGCTATGCCCACTCAACCACCGACCAGTCAAATGCATGGTGAATACCCGCGATTTATGCATCATATGAATTTGCTATCTGAAACGCGCTTCGAAAGTCTCCAATCTAGAAGGAATGGAACCTTAACAATAACAGCTTTCAAAATTATGAACTATTACATTGACAGCCCATACCTCTTAGAATGCTATAAATTGTTCATACCGAACAACTACTGCCAGGGTCACCACCATGACTTGCTATGTATCCCACATGGCAGAACAAGATATTCTGGCCCAGCACAGCATGACAAGAGGTATGGTACTGCTGAATGATATCTCTAGGTCCCTTGACATTTTTAACATAAGTCTCGAACGTTTCAAGAGTAATACACATAGAAAAATCTGTAATGCACAAAAAAAAAAAAAAACTGATGTCAAAAATTAAACGTGAAAATGCTTATTGTATTTTATTTTGTGAAGTTTTGGCGTAAATATCATTGTTTTTGCGATTATTATAAAAGATACTGAATTTGCTAGATTAAACAATAAAAACATATCCGAAAAGGGATTTGTAGCATTTGAAAGTGATTTTTTTATAGACCTAATACTTCATTTTTTTCTAGGCTTATTAAAAGACTTAGACAAAATGATCGATATTTTTAAGACGACAATAACAACATATTCAGAATCTTAACGACGTAAATAAAAAAGCCGTGTATACAAGTTGCGACTCGCGACCTGTATATTGGATGGACCTACTGTCGGATTTTGCCTATCAAATAAAAGAAGAAGAAGACAAATAATGTGGGAATCTTAAAGACGTAAGTGAAGAAAGCGTGTAAACAAATATGAAATTGTTGTCCAACGCCCGCGGCACGGCCTTTTGGACGAACGTACGGGGTCGAATTCACCCTAGAAAGCCTGGAGATTCGACCTTTCCGCCGCGTTAATTTGAATTAATTCTGAAGAACGTGCTATAAATATTTAAAATGTGTCTCCATGTCTCACTCCCGAAGTTATTAATTCATCGTCCAGAAAAATAAAATCTGGTGCTTTCCGCTAACTTTATAGTTGAAAAACTGGTTATAAATTTTAAAATCGTTGGACGTAAAATATATCAATGGTAAGGTATTGTTTTCATTAATCTTAAATATAAAGAACTTACATCCCCAGAGTTCTGTTGGAATAAAATTGTTATTGTACATAGTTACGAATTCACCGGAAATTAGTAAAATGTGAGTTTTGAGCAAACAAAAATTAGTAGGGTTGAGTACCGCCTTAAAATATGTTCTACACGCAGTAAATTAAAGCATCTATATTAGGTACTTCTAAGCGATCAAATTTTCAAAACAAAAACATATGATTTTGTATGATTTTGCATTATTTAGTATGGCTTCATCTTAAGGGGGACCGATGCGCGGCCCGTTTTGGCCCCTTTCATACAAAACAAAAATTTGGATCTAAGGCCGAAATACCCAACCAAACTGAATTTTGGATGAAAAACTATTTACAAAGATGATAAATATGAACACAAGGCTTCGTGTTAAGAACAACTAAAAACTTTAATTCCATATTCCTACTCATATTCATCAGAACTGTTATTCAAACAATTTAAGGTCAGAAAATTAAGTGCGTTATACTTTTATCACGCAACATTACAAATTTATAAAGATAATATTCAAAATAAAGTTGCCTTCAAAAATAACAGAAATCTTAGACAAACATCAATACTTCCTATTCCAAAATGTAAAAAAACAATAGGACAGTTAAATCATAAATATCTCGGAGTTAAATTTTTTAATTCACTACCTGAAAAAATCAGAAACATGAACGGTAACTTAAAAAAATTCAAAACTCAGCTTAAAAATTATACTGAAAATTTGAACTGAATAAAAAATAATAAATTGAACCAATGTAATATCACCCTCCATACACACAAGCCCTGCTTATTTATGGGGGTACATCAAATACATGTATTATGTAATTAATTATTGTGTAAAATTTATTTTATTTTATGCATCTTTTTGTAAATGAAAAAAAAAAAAAAAAAACAGCCATAATAAATATTATTCGTATTTCTAGTTAGAAGCCTAATTGAATATAACTCGGTAGTTTGGTCTCCTTCTTATAAAATTCCCATTAATAACATTGAACGAAAACAAAAAAATTTCGGCGTTTTATAAATTTGAATTTAAATATCCTACTAAAAGACTTAAAACTTAATTTTTTAACAAATATTTTAAAAATACACACATTAGAAGACAGACGTAAAATAAACGACTTAACCTTCTTATTCAAAATACTACACTCTAAGTTCAACTGTTGCGAACTCCTGCAACCCACAGTAAAAACACGACAAAATACACTATTCTATTGCAGCATTCATAAGCGGAACTACATTGCCCAATCTCCCATACAACGATTTCACACTATGTGAAATCAGCACTTAGGTAATGTTGATATATTTAATATCAACTTGGCGAGTTTTGTGGATCTTGTATAAAATATATTCCACTATTCCTAAACATATCTGTATGTTTGTATCCTTAGGATTTTTTATCCAATTTTATTTTTATTATTTCTATCTGTTTGAAAACTATCTGTCATGAATTAATTGTATTAGCAAGCACGTAAAAGCCCTCTGGGCGTTAAATAAATGAATACATAAATCTTACTAATATTATAAACGTGAACGTTTATAATATTAGTAAGATTTTTGTATTCATTTTTTTTTTTTTTTTACATGAGCTCCACACAGGAGGCCCTGAGGAAAATAATTTCCCTCAGGGCCTATGTCATCTTTGGAGATGCTGTGTGGAGGGTTTTTTTAAAGGAAGGGAAGGAGGGGAGAGTTCTGGGAAGGAAGAGGGTTTAAGGGGTGGGTAGGAATCTGGGGTTCAGTGTGTCCTGGTCATCCGCCTACAAGACCTAGACAAACCTCACCCCATAAACCCGGGCACCCCTGCTAAATCACCAAACGTAGCGAACCACTTGGCGTGACCTATGGCAGAGGTGTTGGTTATCCAATAAAGGTTCCCGGAGCGGTGGTACCCATTCCCGCCTCCCAAATTTATGATTTATTTGACATGGAGACACATTTTAAATATTTATAGCACGTTCTTCAGAATTAATTAAAATTAACGCGGCGGAAAGGTCGAATCTCCAGGCTTTCTAGAGTGAATTCGACCCCGTACGTTCGTCCAAAACGCCGTGCCGCGGGCGTTGTACAACAATTTCATAATTGTTTACACGCTTTCTTCACTTACGTCTTTAAGATTCCCACATTATTTGTCTTCTTCTTCTTTTATTTGATAGGGTAAATCCGACAGTAGGTCCATCCAATATACAGGTCGCGAGTCGCAACTTGTATACACGGCTTTTTTACTTACGTCGTTAAGTTTCTGAATATATTGTAGGGTTTATTGTCGTCTTAAAAATATCGATCATTTTGTCTAAGTCTTTTAATAAGCCTAGAAAAAAATGAAGTATTAGGTCTATAAAAAAATCACTTTCAAATGCTACAAATCCCTTTTCGGATATGTTTTTATTGTTTAATCTAGCAAATTCAGTATCTTTTATAATAATCGCAAAAACAATGATATTTACGCCAAAACTTCACAAAATAAAATACAATAAGCATTTTCACGTTTAATTTTTGACATCAGTTTTTTTTTTTTGTGCATTACAGATTTTTCTATGTGTATTACTCTTAAAACGTTCGAGACTTATGTTAAAAATGTCAAGGGACCTAGAGATATCATTTAGCAGTACCATACCTCTTGTCATGCTGTGCTGGGCCAGAATATCTTGTTCTACCATGTGGGATACAGAGCAAGTCATGGTGGTGACCCTGGCAGTAGTTGTTCGGTACGAACAATTTATAGCATTCTAAGAGGTATGGTTTGGGCACGTAGAGCCCTCAGATGGTTTGGGCACGTAGAGAGAATGAACGAAGAAAGTAGTGTGAAAAGAATATATGATGCAAATGTGAATGGTAGAAGAAGTCGGGGACGCCCGAGGAAGACATGGCACGATCAAGTAAATCAGATACTTGAGACGGGCCATGTCAAAAGTCAGAATAATAGAAGAGTATGTATGAGACGATGTATGAATGTGAGTGAGGCAAAGGGTGTGTGCCAAGACCGAGTTGTTTGGCGGTCCGTCCTCTCTGCCTACCCCTGCGGGGAAACGGCGTGATGGTTTGAATGAATGTTTGAATGAATGCATGTTTGTTACTCTTTCACGAAAAAACTATTGAATGGATTTTAATAAAACTTTACGATAATATAGCTTGTTAAGATTTCAGGTACTGAAATATTAATATTTGTGATTGTCACCCTAATGGTTGTGGCAACATTTTTTGTGTTGGCAATTGCCAGGGCGATTTCGTATTGCCACGGATTTTTTAATTCCTTCTTCTCTTGTTACCATCCGTCTTGGGCGGGTCGTTTTTGGGCAAAACGTCTGCTGCCAGGTTTTCACTTCATGTGGGTTATAAAACCGCGGAGAGAGATAGCATCATTGGGCTCACCGTACATGAGCTACCCTACGGGTCTTTTATTGTTTCAATAAAGACCAATTATTCAAGAGCTGGAGTTATTATTGAAGAGTTACTCCAGCCACACTTCCCTTGGAATCTGGTGTTACCACGCCGGATTGCTTTGTCAGGAGAGCGGAAGTTGAGATCCTGAACATTGGTCATTCGAGCCGGGATTATTTGCATTGATCATTGCATTGATCATTTGAGACGGGTGATCATTATTTGGATTGATCCATTTGAGACTGAAGATCATTATTTGGAGTGGCCCAGTCAGGCCTCATCATTATCGGGAGTGGTCCAGTCGGCGGCCTCATCATCATCGGGATTGGTCCAGTCGGCGTCCTCATCACCATCATTGGATTGATCAAGCGAGCCTCATCACGACGCTCGCATGCACAGCAAATCAGGTTGTAGCCTTCCTTTCATTGTCCTTTCAAATTCCATTTAAAAAGCTAAAAATCTGTGTAGATGCCACATTATTTCGTATTGATTATATCGAATTACATTCGGGTGTTCATAATCAGATGCTTTCAATATTACATAGCATAAATTTGTTGGTGATAATAATTTTTATTGTTGTATTCAGTCTGCAGAATAACTTTGCTTTTGCCTACCTACATTTCTAGCCACGCGGTTGCAAGTTTCGTCTTTGTATGCTATAGTATTGTGAGTGGTTTCTCTATGATCCAAAGTATATTATTTATGGTATTATTCATTGTTGTTTACGTCAAACTGTCGCGTTGTGTATTGTGTATTCAGTTTTGAAATCAAGTTAGTGTTATTTCGTTTGTAAAAAATGGAACTCGACAAGTTGATTAAACGGCGCGGGGTTTTGAAAGGTTCATTAACGAGATTCGAAACCTATTTAAGCAACGAAAATGATATTACACCTGGCGTGTTGTCATCGAGGTTGGAAGCCATTAAACCTTCTCTGATAGAATTCTCCAAAATTCAGCTGGAGATTGATTTATTGAACAAATCAGAAGATAATGACGCGAGGGATAATTTTGAAGGTACATATTTTAATGTAATTGCATTAGGACAGGAAATGTTATCAAAATTTAAGAAGATTGAAAATGTCCCAAATATATCAGTAAATTTACCACCAATCTCTATACCAGTGTTTTCAGGTGACAACCATAAATGGTTGACTTTTAAAAATTTGTTCATTGCCTTAATTCATGATAACAGTAAATTAAATAATGTTCAGAAATTTCATTACCTTATTAGTTATGTGTCCGGAGAGGCACTTGATTTGATTAGTTCTCTAGAAATAACCGGGGATAATTATAGTGCAGCTTGGACAATGCTTATTTCGAGATACGAAAATGTCCGACTTATAGCAAATAGACATTTGAATTTCTTATTTAGTTTTACACCGTTAAAACGACAGAATCATCATGAATTACGGAATTTAATTGATCAAGCAAACATTCATTTGAGAGCTTTACACAACCTTAAGCTACCAACCGAACATTGGGATACTTTAATTATTCATATTCTAACCTCAAAGTTAGATAATCACACACGTAGCCTTTGGGAATCATTAGAATGCGACGAAGTTTATCCTACGTTCGTGCAGTTTAGCAATTTTATTTCACAAAGGTCTCAGATCCTGGAAACTATCCAAGGTGATATTGGTGGAATGCAACAGAAATCGGAACCAGTTGCAACAAAAGCAAAGTTTTTTAATTTTAAGGAAAAGAAGTCTACAAACAAGGTTACGTTAGCGTCGAGCAACGTTAATTGTATGCTGTGTAATGACAGTCATTTCATTTATTCTTGCAAAATATTTGTTAACAAAGAACCAGCGGCACGAAGAAAGCTCGTTTCAGAGAACAATTTATGTTATAACTGCCTAAAACCGGGGCACCTTTCAAAGTTGTGCAGGTGGAAGGAAAAATGCAGTGTTTGTGATCGAAAACATCACACTCTGTTACATATCAATACTGATAATGTACAAGCGGGTACTTCAACAGTAAATTTAGCATGTCATAGTGACATGAACGGGCGGGAAATTTTACTATCTACCGTAATAGTAAAAATAGAAGACGCGTATGGTGGAACACACAAAATACGCGCACTTTTGGATTCGGGTTCAATGTCTAATTTTATTACAAAGGATACTTGTAAAAGATTAAATTTGCATTGTACAAAGTTGAATATACCTGTTTCAGGTTTGCATAATAATTTAATTCATGTAAAGGAAACAGTTGACATTAAATTTAAATCATTATGTTCTCAATACCGGGATGAAATATCTTGTTTGGTATTAGATGAGATTTCTTGCAATCTTCCACAGACCTTGATTAATCCAAAAATGTTGAACATTTCAGACGGTATCCAGTTAGCTGATCCGCAGTTTTACCAGCCAGCTGCTATTGATATGCTGATCGGAGCAGAGATATTCTGGCAGGTGGTTCGTACGGATCAGATACAGTTAGGAAAGGATAAACCTACATTGCATCGAACGGAGCTAGGCTGGATAATATCAGGAGCTGTACAGAGGCGTCAAAATACGAGGCCAGTTAAAGTTTGTCATATTTCATTAAATTCTTTGCAGAATCAAATAGAAAGGTTTTGGAAGGTTGAAGAAATTGAAAATAGTAAGCATCACTCTCTGGAAGATAGTGAATGTGAAAAGATTTTCGAAGGCACGCATAAACGCGATGCAAATGGTAGATTTGTAGTGAACTTACCATTTAAATCTAACCTATCTCAATTAGGAGATTCATTTAGTATTGCTAAAAGTAGATTAGTGTCAATGGAAAGGAAATTCTTAAGACAACCTAGTTTAAAGGAACAATACTCGGAATTTATTGATGAGTATCTTGCGTTAGGTCACATGACTGAATGTGAACCTCCAATACGTGATGAAACTACTTATTATTTACCACATCACGCTGTATTTAAAGAATCAAGCACAACTACTAAAATTCGTGTTGTTTTTGACCGGTCGGCTAAACCCGCTCGAGGGATTTCTTTGAATCGCGCTCTAATAATTGGGCCCACCATTCAAAATGATATATTTTGCCACTTGGTATTTTTCAGAAAACGTCAATATGCAGTCACTGCAGATATTGCAAAAATGTACCGCCAAATTAATATCAACCCGGAACACAGAAATTACCAACGTATATTATGGAGAAAGGATGCGGAGGATTGTTCGAAACACTATACGCTAAACACGGTGACATATGGTTTGGCTCCTTCGCCTTATTTAGCAATACGTTGTCTGCATCAGCTAGGTAATGACGTTTCATTTACTCATCCATTAGCTAGTAAATCCCTTAAGGAAAATTTTTATGTAGATGATTTTCTTTCTGGTAGTGACTCCATTGATACTTGTCACTTGCTTAAATCACAAATCATTAATGCGCTTGCTACAGCAGGCATGGAGATTAGAAAATGGAGGTCTAATGCGCCCTCGATTAATGATTCTAAAGATAATTTAGAATTATTGCCAAATGAATCCAATGAAGCTAAGATTCTCGGATTAATATGGGACACCAAACTTGATGAGTTTACCTATCAGGTAGAAAGCATAGACTCAAAGTTAGAAGTAACAAAACGTCAAGTTTTATCATTAATTTCAAAAGTGTTTGACCCTTTAGGACTGGTAGGCCCAGTAATCATTGTCGGTAAGATAATTATGCAGAGATTGTGGAAGCTAAAAACATCCTGGGATGACAAGCTACCCAATGACCTTTTATTGGCCTGGCAGATTTACACGCTGAGTCTCGGTAAAGCAAATCATATTCGGGTACCGAGGAAAATTTTCTGCTTTAATAAAAAATCTTTTAGAAATAGGGAAATATTTAATAATTATTCTTCATTAAGACGACTGAGGCGCGTAGTTGCTTATATGTTACGTTTCATACATAACTGTTCTAAACGAAGACCGATGCGGGTCGACGAGCTTTCTGTAAGCGAACTGGAACATGCCATGCATGTATTGAATTTGAACGCTCAGCGATTCGCATTTCATGATGAAATAGCGTCTGTGAGTAATGGAAGATTTGTATCTAGGCAGAGCAAAGTAAAGGCACTAAATCCTTTGATGCAGGATGGGTTGTTGTGTGTTGGAGGTCGACTATCACAATCCGATATTACCTCAGGCTCTCAAAAACATCCAATTTTGTTACCACAAAATCATAAGTTGACTGACTTAATAATAATCCATCTGCATTATGAGAATTTACATTTAGGATGTAATGCTCTGCTCGCATTACTGCGTTTACGTTTTTGGCCAATATATGGTAAAAACGCAGTGAAGCGAGCACTGCATAAATGTATTGTATGTTTCCGAGTCCGTCCGCGCGAATGTCGCCAGCTCATGGGTGACCTTCCTGCTGACCGATTCCGAATCCAAAGACCATTTTATGTAACCGGCATAGATTTTGCAGGTTCAATTTTAATTAAGTCTGGTTTAACCAGAAATGCTAAGAGTGTAAAATCTTACATATGTTTATTTATTTGTTTTTCAACGAAGGCAATTCACCTAGAATTAGTGACTAATTTAACTTCAATGGCATTTATGAATGCATTGAAAAGATTTATAGCTAGGAGGGGTAAACCCTCACGACTCTTTACTGATAACTTTACAGGTAGTTATAGGGAACTTACTGAACTATTTGATTTTTTGAAGGCATCTGATAAAGAAATCCATAATTTTTTGGCCCAGCAGAATATTAGCTGGAGCTTCTTGCCTCCCCGCTCACCGCATCACGGGGGACTTTGGGAAAGTGCAGTTAAAATGACCAAGTTGCATTTAAAAAAAGCAATGCGGTCAACTGTTTTGACATACGAAGGAATGAATACCATACTAATACAGATTGAGGCTTGTTTAAATTCCCGTCCTCTGACTCCATTAACATCAGATCCAAATGACTTAAACGCCCTCACTCCGTCACACTTCCTTATTGGCGACAACCTGTTAGCATTGCCTGAGCTTGATATCCATCATCTGCCTACAAACAGGCTTAATATTTACCAAAAGATGTCTACCGTTGTTCAATCTTTTTGGCACAGATGGAGCCGGGAATACCTAGCAGAATTGCAGAACCGAGTCAAATGGCAAGAAGGACGTCAACGCAGTTTACAGCCTGGTGACATGGTCATCATCAAAGACAACCAGCTACCTCCGCAGTACTGGAGGATGGCGCGAGTGACGGAGATCCACCCTGGCCAAGACGGACGCGTCCGCGTCGTCTCCTTGAGGACGGCCAGAGGTGTCACCAAAAGAGCCGTGACACAGCTCTGTCTACTTCCCATGGAGGATGCTTCCTCCAACCTGGATTAAGAACCAATTACAACGCTAAAAGTGATGTGATGTGTAAATCAAAGTGCCGTCAGGCTCATCAGTGCCAAGTGTTAAACCATTTTCACATAAGTGGGTGCAGCGCACCAGAAGGTTCTACGTTATTAAACTTTCATTTTTTAATGTCAAGTCTGACATAGGGTTATATACTTAGTTATAAGTTTTTTGTTATTATTTTGATATCCATATATTGAATATTGTTTATTTTTGTATGTGAACTCGTTGGGTAAATTCTGAGTACCAATGTTGCAATCTCTTCTAATATATTATTTTATGAAAAACGACTATTCCTTAATACTCGTTTTGGGCGGGAATATGTTAAGATTTCAGGTACTGAAATATTAATATTTGTGATTGTCACCCTAATGGTTGTGGCAACATTTTTTGTGTTGGCAATTGCCAGGGCGATTTCGTATTGCCACGGATTTTTTAATTCCTTCTTCTCTTGTTACCATCCGTCTTGGGCGGGTCGTTTTTGGGCAAAACGTCTGCTGCCAGGTTTTCACTTCATGTGGGTTATAAAACCGCGGAGAGAGATAGCATCATTGGGCTCACCGTACATGAGCTACCCTACGGGTCTTTTATTGTTTCAATAAAGACCAATTATTCAAGAGCTGGAGTTATTATTGAAGAGTTACTCCAGCCACACTTCCCTTGGAATCTGGTGTTACCACGCCGGATTGCTTTGTCAGGAGAGCGGAAGTTGAGATCCTGAACATAGCTTATACATCAGAATAACTTACAGGCTATAATTTATAAAGCTAAGGGAACGTACCCAAACTACGTGACCTGTTTAGGGGGGGGGAGGGGGTCATCAAAATACCACGCTTGGTCACAACGGGGGGGGGGGGGGGGGGCTTAGGTTTTTATCACGTAGTCAATCTAGAAATCTCGCGTTTTTTTTCGAGGTACGAGGGGAGGTTTTTAAGTTCGCGGAATGGGTAGGTAAGTTATAGATTAATGGGGGTACCGCTGAATTAAGTACTAATTGAACAACTCATTTTTAGGATAAACACCGGGTTTTATCGTAATTAGGTCATTAGTCTTTGAGCTATCATCGACCAAACGCTTCAATCGGGAAGAAATTGTGAAATGTGGAGAAAATTGAGTTCCGCGCTGTTATAAAGTTCCTTTAAGTTAATTTAAAGATCGGAAAAATGTATTAGGGTAGTAGGTGAATATGTTGAAAAGGAAATATAATTTTGGTTTTTATTTCCACTCCTTACCCAATCCGCAAACTTAAAAACCCACCCTCGTACATTCAAATAAGTGAAAAAGCTCAGGGAACGTGTTTGTTGAAGATGATCGAGATGAAAAATGTTTATAAAAATAACAAGACTTTCGTTTCTATAAATTACCTACGTTCCGGTTTCAATATATTTTGACATAAGTTTTATCTTGATAATATTTTTTCCACTTGTAATGCATGCACTCTTGCTGTCACGCAGCAAGCGCCGTATTAATAAAGACAAATGTAAGCCAAATAATGCATTTTTTATTTTTTGTTAGCAAAAAATGGTTCGAAACCATATTTATGAAATACTACGTGAAAACTGTAGGGGGGGGGGATTCTTGGAATATACTACACGTGGTCACCGGGGGGAGGGGGGCGTAAAAAATTGCAAAAAGTGTGTCACGTAGTATGGGTACGTTCCCTAACTAGGAAAGGGTCGCGGATGGGTAACGGGGACGCACGGAAAAGGTGATTCAGGGAGAAACAATGTACTTCTTTGAATATGGTGTGGCAACGCATGCCGGGAATCAGCTAGTACTTAATATTTTGAAAACCGTTCGATCTTTAAGAAACTACAGAAACGTAAAACATCAGAAACCTAAAAAATTCACAGGGCTGTTAATATAACCACCTCTTCAACTCTTAGATATTCAAGAATACGTATAAATAAATCTTTCGACAAAGTTCGTAGAGACAATGGGTAATTTTTTGTGATAGCCATTTGTTTAGTTTTGAAATGATAATATGCATAATACTGGAATGTTATTTACCCAGAACCTACCCTCCTTAACCATATCACCTTGCTTGAAAAACATTTAAAAATGGAACAGTGAAAAGAGTGAATTGAAGTGCTTTTGTTTCTGAAAAAAACAAAAGAAGATTTTGGACTACATTGGAAGCATTTTGTTGGTTGTTCATGTTTATAATATCATTTATATAAATAAGATTTTTGACCTTATTGAGGTCATTTTATACTATTTGTATTGTGGTGATAATTACCTCGAGGTACCGTGGTGGAACTAAATAAACCATATTTGCAATTGTGTTGTTCGCCTTCGCACAGGAAAGTGATTGGTTTTCCTTCTTCCTCGTAATCCATTATTTTCCTTACACTTATTACCACCCAATTCCAGAAAACACCATTTCGTATTTAGTATTTACAGTGCATTTGAAAGTGCATCTGAAGCTGTAATTCGGAAACAGTTTCGGATGCAACACTATTGGAGAATCGAGCCCCAGACAAATGCTTACCCAATTGACCCACTCGATCAAACAACCTAATTAATAAATAGCACGCGTGCGGTGATCTAATTTCTCTTACCTTATTTATTTATTGAGAACGAGGCTCTGTAAGATTTATTTATCCTCGGTCCGAATCCAGAGTAAACAATGATTATTGCAATAGTTAACGGTGTAAACTTATAATTATATATCCCGTTGATTTCAAATTCTGCGAAACGTAATTAGCGATTTGTCCATCAATGCTGCCAATTATATAAATTGTGCTTCCACTCAGTGGTGGACTAAGCCCATCAGAGGCCCGGAGCGGCAAAGCTGAACGAGCCCCCTCCTAATTTAAGAAGTTGACGTAATTTTACAAGCTTTTTATTCAGTTCACATGGGCCTCTAGTCTTAGGGGACCTCCAAACGTTCCCTTGATCAAATCTTTGGCTTTAAGGCATCAAGATACTGTAAAAAATTGACATTTTTTAATTTTCTGAAAGATGCATTTATTAATAATGCTCTCATCAAATGTTTTCAGGAAATTCGTAAAATTGACAGAGATACAGCATTTTACATGAAACTGTTTGTACGTTGAATTATCCTTCAGCAAAACGCGTTTTTCTTGAAACAACGTTTTTCAACCTGGTTGACAACATATTAGCAAAACTGTACATCCGATTTGCATGCACCAAGTCTTAAACAGTTTGAAAATTCAGTAACTATGGCACCAAGCAGGAATTTCTTTTATAAAGGGTATCTTCTATTTTTTTAAAAGTAAGATGAAAATTTTCCATAAAAAATCCAAAATAAAATTCAAATATGTAAGATATCAAAATTTGCCTACGTGGCGCCATAGTGCACGCATATCGATTGTATAGTTTTTTTTAATACGTTTTCAACCAGGTTGAAAAACGTGTTAAAAAAGTTTCGAGAAAATCGCATTCAAAGTTTTGTTGAAGGATAATTCAACAAACAAACTGTTTCAAACGATTTCACATAAAATGCTATCTTGGTCATTTTTTCGAATTTCTTTAAAACATTTGTTGAAAGCATTCTTAACAAACGCATCTTTCCAGAAAATGAAATTACGAAAATGACATTTTTTTATTGTGTTCTGGTGCCTAAAAGCCTTGTTTAGGATTAGACCTATGGAACATGAAGGCGTTTTGAGCCCCCCCCCCCCCATCCCCCAGAACCAGAAGCCCGGGACAGGTCGCCCCCCCGTTGGTCCGCCACTGCTTCCATTGGATTTAAACTTGTTGTACATTTATCTACTCTTTTAAACGCCCATGGGGCTTATGCATTGAGTAAGGTATTTGAAAGAGGGAGTACGAAAACAATGAGCAATATAGTTGTGAATGATGAATACTTGGAGCAGGCGGATGAATTTGGGTATTTGGGAAGTATATTTACGAGAGATGGGAAGGCTGATAAAGATATTGATAGAAGGGTAAATGCAGGTAACTCTATTAAAGGCATTTAACCAGCCAGCGGCCGAAAATCCACATTTCGTCGAAAGATGTTCTTACGGTCGCACAGTGCGGTTCCAATGAGAAAGATTAATTATTCTCCGTACCAGCTTTTTAAAAAAATAACTCAATATCGATTTTATTTCATTCCAAATTTGCTTTAATTTATACCTACATCCAAAAATGCTGAAATGCGTAATGATAAAACTATTAAAATTATGTAATTTTTGAATTTATTTTTTTAAATAGGTATTTATCATTTTTCAATAATGTTTAAGCAAAATAAGATTATTTTATTTTTATTTATTTAAATAAAACATACAACGAATTTGCATTCCCATGAGTTATCAAAACTCATTAAGGGATCGCCAATTGGTACTTTTGAAAAGTTAAACCCAACCCAATCCAATATACAGATACTATTGATGAAAAATTTTACAAAACATTTCACAGAAGCAACACACAGACACAACATATATTATGAAGAATCTAATTCTAATCTAACCTAATCTAATCTATTTTTAAACGACTTCAAAAAGGAGGAGGTTCTCAATTCGACTGTATTTTTTTTTTTTTTATGTTTGTTACCTCAGAACTTTCGACTGGGTGAACCGATTTTAATGATTCTTTTTTTTTTTTGAAAGCTGGCGCTTTCCATGTGGTCCCATTTTAATTTGGTCTAGTTTTGACAATGGCATCCATGAGAAAACCATATAAGTCTTAAATTTGTATAAAGTATGTGCGCGACAAATGGACGAATAACTCAATATCACGCCAACCAATTTCAATGATTCTTTTTTTTATTGGAAAGGATGTACTTCAAGGATAGTTTGATGAGAGTTTGGTTAGGTTCTGATTATCGGATCCATGACAAAGTAACGGAACTCTTCAATTCTTAGGAGCAAATTAACGAAACTCGGCCGAATCTCTTAATTTGACCCTAATGTCGTTATGGTCAAATTATGTCTGTCTCATATGAGCAGCACGTTTAGTAGATCTAACCATATTCAGACAAATTAGTGTACTTCGGATTCACTTAAAATCAAAAAATAAACAAAAATTTTAACAAAACAAAAAACGACTTCAAAAAATGCACTAAAAAGTAAAAAAATAATTTCGTATTCTTCTACAACTTTATAATCGACTTACTTTTTCTACTCATCAATATGTAGGTACGATTGTTATTTTTGGAGTCGGTGTCAGCAAAGGTACCCGGCCCGGCGCGGCGTGTTTACTTGACAGCTCCCCTCACGCCGCGGCCCCGCTCTCGCCTCGTCAAGTCGCTTGTGCGACACAAGCACATTTCACCAATAACTATGTATGTAGTTACAAACCTACCAGTTACAAACACGCCGCGCCGGGCCGGGTACCTTTGCTGACACCGATTCCAAAAATGACAATCGTACCTACATATTGATGAGTAGAAAAAGTAAGTCGATTATGAAGTTGTAGAAGAATACGAAATTATTTTTTTACTTTTTAGTGCATTTTTTGAAGTCGTTTTTGTTTTGTTAAATTTTTTGTTTATTAATTCTCTTTTTATAGCACGTATAAAATAATGGATTTTCGGAAGGGGACGAGCGTACTTCAAAGAGTACACGAGTTCTGAACACTACGTTTTAATTATTAATTTTTGTATTTCAATTTTTTTTCCATTTTTATTTCTATTTGTCTTTAAAATGTTATTATTTTTTTTTCTCTTAGTTTTTCACTTAATTTTATTTATGTTTTAATTTTAATTTATATACCTATATGTTTTAATTTATATATTTGTACAGAATACTTGAGTTCTTAACACTTAATCTTTATTATTAGTTTATGTATTTCAAAATTTGAATTTTCATTTTTATTTCTACTTTTCTTTAAAATATGATTTTTTTTCTCTACTTATTTTTAAGTATTTCTTAATTTTTATTTAGTATGTTTAATCATCCGTTTTAAAAAAATTGTATTTTTTAAATCGTATTTAAAATATTAAATGTAAGACTACCACAACACGGGCATTAGCCTGGTGTGGTAGTAAAAAAAAAACAAATATTTGTAAATAATAAAAATTTTATGAAATAAAAAAAAAATCACTTCACAAATATTTCACAGAAACATGTCTTATAAGATTTTATGAATTATTATAACCACTCATTTGATTTATGTACTGTTGGTGTCAAAAAGTTAAAATAAAGTATCCTCCATGATGGACTATAGAAATGCATAAAAAACAAAATCAGGAAAATACAATGTAAAGGTACGGGCTCAAAAATATACAGACCTAATACAAGATGTTTACATAAAAAATACATGACAAGATTTAAAAAAAAATTTAAATAAATCTGAAATATATTAGTTTGTAAGTACGCAAATAAATACATAAACGGACCAATTTTCGTCAAGAAACACATTTACGTATATATTTTTTAATGATTTTATTTAAACTAAAATTAAAATTCTGAAACATGCGATACCCAGATAATGTATTGATTTATTTTACCGCATGATTATATGATTTGAAATGTATGTTGTATAATACATTTTTTTTTAAATTTAACAAATCTGCCAACGACCTATGGTATAACCTTATAACACTAAAAATAAACTGTTTTTCTCAAAATTTAAAATATGCGTTTACTAGATAAAAGAACAATCTTTCGAAATCAATTTATATTTTTTTGTGGAAAAGAGTCAATACGTCTAAAATCTGATATCAAAATGACATATTTCTGGTTTTCTCTGGTTATACCCTCTTAGTAGAGGACTGAACGTGGTTGACGCCAAAAAAAACTATCCAAAGTTGCGAAGCTAGCAGTCCACAATAGAGTGCTGGTACCTACCCTGATGTATGGCAGTGAGGCATGAAACTGGCAGAGGTAGGATGAAAGTAGACTGAATGCTATAGAAATGAGATCCCTGTAAGATAAAACCATGTAAGATCGTGTAAGAAACGTGGAGATCCGCAAACAATGCAAGGCTGATGAAAGCATAATGAGTAAAATTAAGAAAGGGAAGGTATGTAGAGCGAATGTAAGGAGAATATAGACGCCTATGTGAATGGAAGAAGAAGAAGACATGGCACGACCAAGTGAATCAGCTATTTGAGTCGGGCCATGTCAAGAGTCAGAATAATAGAAGATTATGTATGAGACGATGTATGAATGTGAATAACCAAAGAGTGAAACCTTACCTAACATAACCTAAAATGGAAAAAAATAACACAGATATCCTGTAAAGACAATAAATTATTAGTCAAAAATAGGAACGAAATAAAATGGCGCAAAAATAAAACAGATAACAATATTTTATTGTTTTTACGGGATGTCCGTATTATTTTTGTTCCATTTTTGTTAAGTTAGGTTAGGTTGGGTTTTAGTAAATATTTTGTTGGATCGTAGGATATTATGTCCATAGGATATTTTGTCAAAGGATATTTTGTCAGAGGATATTTTGTCAGAATATATATTGTAGGAGGATATTTTGTCAGAGGATATTTTGTCAGAATATATATTGTAGGAGGATATTTTGTCAGAGGATATTTTGTTAGAAGATATTTTGTCAGAGGATATTTTGTTAGAAGATATTTTGTCAGAGGATATTTTGTCAGAGGATATTTTGTTAGAAGATATTTTGTCAGAGGATATTTTGTCCATAGGATATTTTGTCAGAGGATATTTTGTCAGAGGATATTTTGTCATTTTGTCCATAGGATATTTTGTCAGAGGATATTTGGTCAGAGCATATTTTGTCATTTTGTCCATAGGATATTTTGTCAGAGGATATTTTGTCAGAGAATATTTTGTCATTTTGTCCATAGGATATTTTGTCAGAGGATATTTTGTCAGAGGATATTTTGTCATTTTGTCCATAGGATATTTTGTCAGAGGATATTTGGTCAGAGCATATTTTGTCATTTTGTCCATAGGATATTTTGTCAGAGGATATTTTGTCAGAGAATATTTTGTCATTTTGTCCATAGGATATTTTGTCAGAGGATATTTTGTCAGAGAATATTTTGTCATTTTGTCCATAGGATATTTTGTCAGAGGATATTTTGTCATTTTGTCCATAGGATATTTTGTCAGAGGATATTTTGTCATTTTGCCCATAGGATATTTTGTCAGAGGATATTTTGTCATTTTGTCCATAGGATATTTTGTCAGAGGATATTTTGTCATTTTGCCCATAGGATATTTTGTCAGAGGATGAAAAGTCGCGGAACCTATTTTATCACCTTCTAACACAGTCTTTTGTTTTCGAATACATTCATAAATGTTTAATTTATTTTGTTTTTATTGCGAAGCGGTAATATTTTACCTTCTGACAAAATTGGCTCGAGGCCTGAGTAAGGAGTGAAGGCGTCTTGTCCACCGGGAAATTGCAGTGGGATTCTCGGCAAAGAGAAAAATATGAATCTTTAATTTGTTTATAGGTGTTCCACCGCAAAGATTACACCTAGATTTAATATTGACTGTGGGATGTCGCTCTCGTAATTCCAGTTTATATTTTGTAAACATCCATTTGACGATTGCTCGTAAACTTCTGTGCGAATATAACATAAATATTTTCAGTGCGATAATCATTTTTTAATCCATTAGTAATTTCTGTCAAGTTTTTCTGGATACGTTCTTAACTATAAAACCGGAAAATATGTTGGTTTTACGAAATTAGCAATTTTTACCGCCGAGCTAAGAACTATTTGCGATTTAATGTGTTTCTTTAAAATTATTAATTCGATGTTGAATATCCCATAAGTTGCAATGTTTGATTATATTCCAACAGCTCGTAGGGCTTTGAAGCAAATAATGGACGGTTACCTCGAGAGTGTTTTCTCTTGGGGTAAAAATAATCTCGTTGCATTTAATGTTTCAAAGACCCAATCTTGTCTGATTATGTCTAAAAGGGATCGAAATGAAAATCTAGTCTCTTTCAACGGGAGCAATCTTCCTAATAGGCCCTCCATTGATATACTTGGTGTAACCCTGTTAAATCTGGAGAGTGCGACTGTTGAATCTGGAGAACTCCAGATTCGACGTAATGTGGGTGCGTGTCAATCTTGCCAGTACGGTAAGATTTTACGCGTGTTTATACCGTTCACCGAACCTTAGCGTTTCAGATACGTCCGAACTCTTCAAACATCTAATTAATACTATTGATGACCTCTTGCCCCGCTTCCCTACGGCAGAGTTTGTGGTCCTGAGGGACTTCAATGTTCATAACGAACCTTGGTTAAAGTTCTCAGGACCAACGGACTCGGCTGGACGAGAGGCGGAATCCTTTGCCCTCTGCCACGGACTGGAGCAAATGGTTCAGGAGCCTACAAGGGTTCTTGATGTCCAGACTCACCGCTCCAATCTGTTAGATTTGTTTTTAACCACAGTGCCACACGGCAAGAAAACAAGATTGAAAAACAAGATTGCCATCACAGCGCCTTTAGGATCATCCGACCACTGCCTGGTGACGACGTCAATCCCCGTAACCTTCAGACCGCCAAACGAGCGGCTGAAGAGAAAAGTGTGGCACTATAGATCAGCAGATTGGTTTGGTCTGCGGGCACATTTTAATGCTTTCCCGTGGTCAGCTGTCTGTTATCGGACCTCGGATCCCTCAAGGTGTGCCCAGGAAATTGGTGAAGTCATTACATCCGCGATGGATGGCTTCTTCCAATCCACTGTTAAAGAAACTGGTGTGGGCTCAAAGCCGTGGTTCAGTCGACAATGCTCTGAAGCAGTGCGACGAAAAAACGCGGCTTACCGAGCCTACAACACATCTCGAACGTCCGAAAACAGAATAGTATATAACAAAATGGCAAAGGAAAGCAAGAGGATCATTAATAGGTTTAAATTCGAGCACGACCTGCAGATCAGCAGAAAGCTGACTGCCTGCCCGCACGGCAGCAGAGCGTTCTGGTCGCTTGCGGGCTCAATAGGTCGCAATTTCTGCAAACCCAGTCTGCCACCTCTTACCAGACCTGACGGCTCTCTAGCAAGTACCGCCGTCGAAAAGGCTAACTTATTAGGCAAAACTCGACCCTCGATGATCAAGGTGCTACCCCGCCGTCGGTTCCTCTCTGCGGTTTTCATATGAAAAAGCTGAGGATCTGGCATCGGGATATACTCCAAGTCTTACGAGGGCTTGATATTAATAAAGCTAGTGAGCCCGACGGAATACCTGCCCTGGTATTGCAGAGGTGCGCTGCAGAAATAGCTCCAATTTTGACGAAGCTTTTCGAAATGTCCCTGAAGTCTGGCTCTGTACCCTCTGGTTGGAAAAAAGCGATCATTCACCCTATTCCAAAGAAGGGTGACCGCTCCAACCCAGCCAACTACCGCCCCATAGCGATCACATCAGTTCTGTCTAAGGTGATGGAACGTGTGATCAACGACAAACTGCTCACATACCTCGAGAAGAACAAAATTATTAATGACTGTCAATCCGGATTCCGGCGGAACCGCTCGTGCGGTGATCTTCTCGCGTATGTGACGCATGTTTGGGGGTGGTGCCTGGAACGTTTTGGTGAGACCCAAATGGTTGCACTGGATATTTACAAGGCCTTTGACCGGGTTTGGCACCGAGGGCTTGTCAACAAACTGCTTTCTTACGGACTTCCCGCATCCTTGTGTAAGTGGATTGCCGACTTTTTGAGGGAGAGGTCGATTCAGGTGGTTGCTGACGGTTTCACCTCTTCATCGCATTCGATAAATGCTGGCGTCCCACAGCGATCGGTTCTGTCACCGACTTTGTTTCTGTTGCACATCAATGACCTCTTGTCATATGCACCGATTCATTGTTATGCGGATGACAGTACAGTCCATGATAGCTTTTTGTTTGACAAGCCCCCAAAGGGCACACAAACTCCAATAGCTCAGAGGGCTTTGAAGCAAAGAATGGACGGTTACCTCGAGAGTATTTTCTCTTGGGGTAAGAATAACCTCGTCGAATTTAATGTTTCAAAGACCCAATCATGTTTGATAACGTGTAAAAGGGATCGAAATGAAAATCTAGTCTCCTTCAACGGAAGCAACCTTCTGAACAGGACCTCCATCGATATGCTTGGTGTAACTCTAAGTGACCAGCTCAGGTACGGGGGCTCCATTGAAGCCAGAGTAAAGTTAGCCTCCCAAAAACTGGGCGTACTGTACAGGGCCCGCAGATACTTTAACAGTACACAACTGCTAACCCTGTACAAATCACAAGTGCGCCCCAAGGTTGAATTTGGCAGCCACCTCTGGTCTGGAGCTCCAACATACCTGAAAAATACCCTCGACTCTGTACAGAAACGGGCGGTCCGTTTGATAGATTCTCCCATCTTAACAGACGGATTGCAATCTTTAGAGCACAGGCGTCGGGTGGGAATGCTATCCTTGTTCTACCGCTATTACAATGGAAGATGCTCCGAGGAACTAGCATCATTGATCCCTTCGGCACCGGTGCATAGTCGGGAAACACGCCAAACGCGTGCCCAACATTTGTACACAGTTGACATTAGTCACATGAGAACAGGTCGTTTCTTCGACTCGTTCTTGTGTTCAACAGCTCGGCTGTGGAATGATTTGCCGGCCTCTGTGTTTCCTCCTGCCTACAACATGGGTCTCTTCAAGACCAATGTTCATTCCTTCCTCTCCTTAAAAAAGACCCTTCACACAGCATCCCAGATGACAATTATTTTCCTCAGGGCCTCCTGTGTGGAGTTAATGTAAAAAAAAAGAAAGTTCCTGGTAGGAACATGGAAAAAGAACAAGACAGTACATACCAACAAGACCATGACCTACTGACATTACCGTGGAACAAGAACAAGACAGTACATACTGACAAGACCATGACCTATTGACAGTACCGTGGAACAAGAACAAGACAGTACATACTGACTAGACCATGACCTACTGACAGTATCGTGGAACAAGAACAAGACAGTACATACTGACAAAACCATGACCTACTGACAGTACCGTGGAACAAGAACAAGACAGTACATACTGACAAGACCATGACCTACTGACAGTACCGTGGAACAAGAACAAGACATCAAGACAGTATCTACATGGAACAAGGCAGTACCCATGTACCATATTATAGTAACAATTCTTCTTCAGTGTCACAATATTAAACGCCTTTTACGTACAGCTTTTGCAGCTTGAACCTCACCCCATTAATATTAGGATTAATTCGAAGTGTGTACTTTTTTGTTTTTATTTTGACGAGAATTTATTTTATAGGATTGGTACTTCCGACAAATGTAATATTTGATTGTCTATTGGTTAAAAAAGGAATATTCCGTATTATCCGTGCATATCCGTGTATCGAACTTAAACATCGATTATCCGTGAGGTGGACTTAATTCACTTTTACCGCTGATTTATATAGTGAAATTGTTGTGGATGAGACTCCGCGTGCAAAACCTTATCTTTTACAAGCATAAACTTTCTAATAAAAGTGCTTTTATCGGAAATAAAAATAATAATAATTTTTTCAGATGATATTAAAATGACTTTTGGTTTAGATAAATGTAAAACTATCCATATAGAGAAAGGCAAAATTGTAGATGGAGACGAGGGTATATTTAGAAATTTCAAAATTCAAAGTATGAAAGGGGATGAGGTTTATAAATATTTAGGATACCCGCAATCGAATAGATTAGATCACACTAGTATTAAAAATGATATTAGGATTAAATTTCAAACTAGGATCAGAAAAATTTTAAAATGCAATCTATCTGCTAAAAATTTAGTAAAAGCAATAAATACTTGGGCAATACCTCTACTAACGTACTCATTTGGCATAATTAAATGGTCCAATACAGATTTAGATAGTTTAGAACGATTAATTAGAACTACGTTAACAAAATTTAATTGCCATCATCCAAATTCAGCTATAGAACGAATTAATTTACCTAGAAATTTAGGAGGTAGAGGTGTAGTCAAAATAACATCTTTGAAACACAATCAGGTAGAAATGCTTAGAAATTTTTTCCATAGGAAAGCTAATAGCTCAGAAATGCACAAAATAATTTGCAAGGCAGATAGAAATATTACACCTTTAAATTTATATGACGAGAATGCCAACATTCTTATAAATACTAACCAGGAATTATTAGATTCCTGGTCAAATAAAATTATTCACGCAAAACACTTCAATTTTCTCAACCAAACGTATGTTGACAAACTTTCGTCAAACAAATGGTTGAGTATTGGAGAGTTGAGCGCAGAAATAGAAGGATTTATGCTTGCAATTCAAGATAGTCATTAATACTAAAAATTATAGAAAGCATATAATCAAATATATAAATCAAATTGATGATTTATGTAGAAAATGTTTGGCTTTTCCCGAAACTATAGAACATATTATATCGGGATGTTCTATATTAGCGCCTTCCGAATATACATTTAGGCACAATCAGGTTTTAAAAATAATTCACCAAAGTTTGGTAATTAAACATAACTTGATTGATTGCCGTAATGTAGTACCTTATTATGAATATGAACCAAATTCATTTGTAGCGGCCTCTTCTGTTAAAACCATCGCAACGCCACTGGTTAACGATCACACCAAAAATAAATATCTAGGTGCGAGCCGCTACTGTAAGTACGTCTATCGCCTTGTAACATTAACGCGGCAACCTACTGGAAAGTTCCCGACTGCACAATACTTTATCAACACAGCGACTCGACTGTTCTCGAACGTTCTCACCTTAGGCGCGGCGGTCGAATTTCACACGCCGTTCTCGAAACTACTTGCCCGACCGGCAGAGTATAAAAGCCAGCGCAGCCGCATGCAGCTCAGTCTCAAGTCTAGTCTCCAGTCACACATACAGTAATACAGTGTATACCTTATCAGTTATCAGTGAATTCGCTCCAGTGCGGTATCGGCTGAACGGCCAGCCCCGGCGACTCAAAGCCGGCGGCACCTGTGCCCGTTGCGCCCGCAGCCTTTGAGGAACATTATCTCGCAGCTCACATGGTTTGCGGCGGACCTACAGCTCAGAGATACACTTCGCCTCCCAAGGTTCACCGCTGTCCACCTCCGCGATTCAAAGCGTCGAGTGACATCCTGGACGTCATGGTCTTTTCCACCACCTCGGTGCAGCGCTACATGCTGGTGACATGCAGACCCGTGGTCTGCTCCACCACAGCATCTTCGACCATCATCATCAATCACTGTCAACACCACTTATGACTTGCACTCGCCACTACTCGTGTCAACAACATCTGACTGTTTGCTACGTAGCTCTCCAATAAAGACTTCGACTCACTACATCGACTGACGCATTTCATTTATCTCGTCCCGTCTCTACCGATACGGACCGCTCCCTAAACATTTATAGAAAATGAATTTTATAAAATATATTATGATAAAACTATACTAACAGACAGAACAATTAGTCATAATAGACCTGATATAGTTTTACATGACAAAATTAAAAAAATAACTTATATCATTGATGTAGCTATTCCAAATTCAAATTCCTGTAATATTCAAAAAACTGTTTCTGAAAAAATTAGAAAATACACAGATTTAGGAAATGAGATTAAAAGAATTTGGCATTCTCGGACTATAAAAATATTACCATTTGTTATTTCGGCCACTCGCTTTTTTTTTTTTTTTTTTTTTTTTTTTTTTTTTTTTTTTTTTTTTTTTTTTTTTTTTTTTTTTTTGGGGGAAAATTTAACCCGGACATTTAAATCTGGTGCGTAAAAATAATAATAACAAAAATATCTTTGAAATTGGTAACATTATAACTAAAAAAATTACATGTTCAATGTAGTTTACAAATAGATCACATCAATCAGTAGAAAAAAAATAACAAATAGAAAGTAATGTAAGAACTGGTCAAAGTCTGATCAGTGGTTGAGTGGGCATAGCGCTTGGATCCCATCCGGGCGTCGCGTGTTCATTTCCTCGGCTGGCTAAGTCCTCCATCACAATACAAGCAACATTTTCGGCTTTCTGTGGTGGTAGTAGGAGATTTTCAAACATTGTTGGGTTATTCGTAACCCGGGAATGTTTGTCTTTCTTTTTTAAAAAAAAAAAAAAACTGTTTCACAGAAGTAGTATATTTATACAATATTTTTTGTTGTGCGTAGCCTGCCTCACTAGGTGAACCTGTATTGAGGCAGAATTTTTTGTAAATTGTTTCTCGCAATTTTATCAATGGTTTTTTTATAAATATGTAAAGGGGTCGTCCATTAATCACGTGATGTTTTTTAGTAACTTTTTAACCCCCCCCCCCCCCCCTCTGGTGATATGTGGTGAGGTTTTAGACTAACCCCCCCCCCCCCAATTCACGCGTATTTTTTTTGTACAAAGTATTTTGAAATTTTCAGTCTATTATCACGAAAAATAAATACACGTGATATCTCATTTTACCCCCCCCCCCCTCTCGTGATATTACGTGATTTTTTCCGAACCCCCGCCCCCCTTTCGAGCCTCACGTGATAAATGGACAAACCCCAAAGTAGGTTTCTATACAGCAAAAACTTTATTTTAGTTTACATTATTGTTTGCATATACACAATACAAATACTGCAAGGTTATTACTACAATAGCAACTGTCAAACTGTCAATGACTGGGCGTTTGGGTGAGGGCGATAGGCTCGATCATTAAAGTATATCCATATTTTTTAAACTCTCTCTGTGTTCTCAGTTTGATGTTTTCTGGGAGAATGTTGAATATTTTTGTGGCAAAGTATCTAAAGCTACGTTGACCAAAGGTGGAAGAGAGTGCTGGAACTTGCAATGTCTTTATTGGAAAAAAAGTGATCTGCCATGTAGTATGTTTTTTGTATCTGTTTGTAAATCTTTACATACCTACTCGTACTATAAAATGAAATCGCTCCCGCTGTTAGTGCGGTTAGATCTTTTAAACTACGCAACGGATTTTCATGCGGTTTTCACCAATAGATAGCGTGATTCACCAGGTTCATTAGGCTTCAAAACTTCACTAACTTATATCTCCCTCTCAACTACCGTTCGCTTCGCCTGATCACACTTTTCATAACGCTCTCGTCACGCATTCACCAGCTTTCTCCCCAAGTCAAGCGTGCATAAAGGCCCGACCGTTCGCCTCGCCCGATCACACTTTTCGTCACGTATTCACCAGCTTACTCTCCTAGTCAAGCGTTTGTAAAAAAGATTTACTTCAATAAATAAAAATAATAAAAAAACATTAGATAGAGCATAAGAACTCCCAAAAAATTGAATCCTTTAGGAGATTTTTCACCAAAATGGCGTTCTATAAATTATATTCGGTCCTTACATATGAAATTGGCATTTTGCCGTACTGGCAACTTTGATCTCAAATATCTTCTCTTTGGCTAGGAATTCCAAATTCAAATTTATACAGCTATTTACTCATGTATTTGTGTTTCGAAAATTAAAATTCATTTGTTTTTTCCTTAATTATTTTTTTTCTTTGCGTCACTTAGTTTACAATATGAAAAACTTGAAATATCGCGTTATTTACGAGTACGAGTTCCACCGTGGCACCAGTGCTGCAGAAACGGCTCGAAGGATTAATGACGTGTATGGCGACGGTGCCGCAAAAGAAAACACAGTGCGTTTTTGGTTCCAACGTTTTCCTTCTGAAAATTTCGACCTGCAGAACAAGCCCCGTGGACGGCCGGAGACCAAAGTTAATCATGAAGAATTGAAGGCTATTGTGGAAGCGGATCCATCGCAAACCACGTCCGAGTTAGCTGCAGGCTGTGGTGTTAGTGATAAAACTGTTTTAATCCACTTGAAGCAAATTGGGAAGGTGAAAAAGTTTGAAAGGTGGGTACCTCACGAATTGAGTGAAGCAAATCAACAAACGCGCGTTGACCGCTGGACCACACACTGCACAACAGACGGCTACCAAATTAGAGGAGCTTCAATTGGAATGACTAAGACATCCACCGTACTCTCCGGACCTTGCCCCAACAGATTACCATTTTTTTCGTAATTTGGATAACTTCTTGCAAGGGAAAAAATTCAACTCCGATGGGGCAATCCAAACCACCTTCAAAGATTTTATTGATTCCCGTCCGAATGGTTTTTTTAGTTAAGGGATCGATGAACTATCTATGAGATGGCAAAAGTGCATAGATAGCAATGGTACATACTTTGATTAAATAAATGTATTATATTTAAAAAAATATCGACTTTATGTTCCTCCCATACAAAACGCCAATTTCATATTTAAGGAACTAATATTAAATTATAATATACCTACAGAGAGGTGCAACTGAACTCTGGGAAGACTGTCTTTTCTTTGCTGACCGTGCAACTCCGGGTAGCTCGTTAGTCCGCGAATATGTTGTGTATGCGCCGTAAAATAACGATAAATAAATACCTATATTGAATCCGTTTAACGGCTCGTCCAGTCGTTAAGAAACCGCGAGGAATGTCGAGATGGATCACAAACAGGATGTTCTGTTGGTAATATTAGAAGTGACGAGTCAACAGATTGCCGTGCACATCTGGAAACTGGAGGAAGAAGACTGGACCTTACAAACCAGGGACCTCATGACGTTTTTCAGGAAATTGTGCTGCATTACGAATGTTGCCATGTGTATGGTTTTTACAATGTTTTCTTGGATTTTGGGTCATTTGTACAACCATGTTTTTTTTTACCACGTCGAACAACATGGGTTTTTCCGGTCAACAAATTCAATCATTTTATTTAATTCTTCGGGAAAACTATTAAAATATTTCATGCCTGTGTAAATATAATTATTGTGCATTTGTCGTATTGAAAATATACGTAAGAATATGGATGTTATGTTTATGTCTTAATGAAGAGTTAACAATAATAACCTAAACGAAAATATGAAAGAGAACAAGACACAGAAAAAGTGAAAAAAGGTAATGGTCGCAACTGGGACGCGAACCCAGAACCTCTCGTCCATCCGGGACGTGCGTACTGTCAAACCGTCTTAAAAGCCAATCTCATATTTCAATTTTAGAATTTTCTAGTGTGAATTGAATGTTTTTTATGAAATTTATTTAAAAAAATCAAGAATATGTTCAGTTGCCTTTCTGTATCTAACCAAATACATATTATATCATCCACATATCTTTTCCAGTAATATACGTTTTTAAGTAAAAGCGCACCGCTATTAAAAACATAATTCTCTATATTATTTACAAAAATATCTGCAATCAAAGGGCTCGTACTACTACCCATCGCTAAGCCATCTTTTTGTTTAAATATTGTATTATTGAATTGACAGTAATTCTGTTTAAAAATAACATCGAATAGTAAAACTTCATTCATTGCTTTGAATAGATATGTCGTAGGTCAATCGTAATATTAGGCAGATCATGATGCGCCTCATTCACTTACCGATTCGCTGCCAGGCACTTCACGATGTGGCTAGGCGCATCATGATCTACATTTACATCATTTGTGGATTTTTCGACCACCCTGTGTTTCAATTTTTTTATTTATTTATTTTTTTTTTATTTTAGCATATAAAATATAATGTACATTTAGTTCAAATGTCTTAATACCACTCTTCCATGGAAGCATTAGCTTGTGTCTGGAAGAGTAGTGTACATTTTTTAATGCTATATTATATTATATCATAAGTTCTTGAATTACAATGTGAATGTAAAAAACAATAAGTTCTTACTTACTATACTTCCTTGATAATATTTCATCATCTTTGAATATGCTGTGTGGAGGGTCTTTTTGAGGAAAGGAAGGAGTGAACATGGGTCTTGAAGAGACCCATATTGTAGGAGGGAGGAAACACAGAGGCCGGCGAATTGTTCCACAGCCGAGCTGTTGAACTCAAGAACGAGTAGTAGAAACGACCCGTTCTCATGTGACTAATGTCGTGTTTCCTGACTATGCACCGGTGCCGAGGGGATCAATGAAAACCAACATTATCTTCAGTTGGAAAATGAACTTACTAGTATACTTAAAGCATCGTCATATTAACCATTAAGTTAAACCATAGAAGTCACTGAAAACTTATCCAAAGCATAGTCCTCCTCAGCACAGGATCTCCTAGTGAGGAGGACTACGAATATAATTTTCTATTTTATATATATATATGCCTAACATTTTTCGTATAAAAATGTAAAATATAATAAATAAATAGTAACTAAATAAAAAAAAAATAATAAATAAAAAAAAGTTTTCTTAACGCATATTTTATTTCTGAGGAGCATCACGATCTGTCTGATATTATGATTGGCCTGCGACATATTTATTTATTTATTTATTAACGGACTTACGTACAATTTACAACAAAAAGTATCACGAAATATGGAAATGAACATTGTAAGGATAAAGAATGGTACATGAAAGCAAAGATATACAGAGAAAATAGAAGTGTCAAGTCAAGTCAAGACTTCGCAAAAATTAGAGCAAATATAAAATATCTTCAATTGTTTAAAGAGCGACAGAAATCATTTAAGCTAATACCAAAAGAATCAAGATCTTGGCGTGAGTTGACCATTCTACACATTCTGGACAGTGGTGAGTTATAACCATAATTAGTCGAGTGTTGATTGAGGCTTTATTATTTGCAGGTCTTTATTTCTGGGTCTACGAGAAGGTATATTGAATGTGATGAGTTGTAGTAATGTAGGTGAATCGAATAAACAGTTAATAATTTTGAGGAAACAAATTAGATCAGATTTTTTCAGACGGTCTTCTAAAGCAGAAGGGTTTAGAGTTTGTTCAATTTCAGCATACGAGTAAGTATATTGCCTCGGTCTAATCCTAGCCTCCTGGCAATCCCTTTTAGGAACCGATGTTGAACGGACTCAATATGACGAATATGGACAGCATAAAAAGGAGACCATATAACAGAAGCATATTCAAGATGGGGGCGAACCAAAGAGCAGTAAAGAGTTATATATTACTCTTGGAAATGAAAACCTTCAAAATGTACAAGTAACGAAATATTTAGGGTTATTCATAGATTCTTACCTATCGTGGAACTCCCATGTCGAATATGTTAAATCCAAAATTTCCCCGATAACTGGTGTACTCTATCGACTTCAAGATGTGCTCCCCACAGCTCTACTGCGTGCCACATATTATGCTCTGATCCAGTCTTACCTAAGTTATCTGGTTAGTATCTGGGGCACCATTACTAAGAAACAAATATCCGAAATACAAGTAATCCAAAATAGAGATATAAGAAATATATACCATTTACCATGGGATACGCATGTCAAAGATATATACTCACTGACACAAATTCTTCCCTTTACCATTCTGCCAAAATATAGCATCACCACTGCCATCCTACAAATAATTCAACACTCCTCTCACACCAACACTAAACCAGCCTTTAATTCCGATATACACCAGCACAAAACACGATCACAAAATCAAATACACCTATCGTCATCTACACACATAACCAAATTTGGCATTAACTCCTTACAATACATCGCACATACGCAATACAACGCATTACCTAATGTCCTAAAACTACCAGAATCAAACAAAAAAATATTGGCAAAGGCTCTAAAAGGATATTTTCTCAGCAACCAGTGACGAATTTAGCTGTCTTCCTTTGTAACTCTTATATATTCTTTAATTATCTGTATCAAGGTGTCTAGTCCATTTAAAAATCTATGTATTGTTCATTGATTTCCGTGCTGTATCTATCTATCTATCTATCTATATAAATAAAAATGAATCGCCGAAATGTATGTACGCGCATAACTTCCGAACGACTGCACCAAATTGGATAATTATTTTTTTGCGTGTTCGTTTTTGTCAGGACAAGGTTTGTATAAAACTACTGGTGAGCTCTGGCATTATGAAATTTGTATAAAAAAATTACAATTGGTGACACGCGAGCTGTTTGAAAACTGAATGTACCGGGACTGAATATATGGAATGCGTGAGGTGGGTGGAAGGAGAGGCGTTCGCGGGACGGGGTAAGGGGGAGAGTGGAGTGGGGAGAGGAAAGGTGGAGGAGACGGGGTGTGAACGCAAGAGGGGAAGGGGAACGGGACACTGGAGAGGAAGGGGAGGAGGAAGGGGAACGGAATGGGACGAATGGGAAAGGACACGCAGGGAGAAAAATTTTCTTTATTAAATGGCATGGCAACGCATGCCGGGAACCCGCTAGTAGATGTATAATGTTGTCCTTCCCGAAATGAGTTTTATTAAACTCATTGGGAGTAATGCATTATAAATGTTATGTAATAATTTTGTAATATGTTATCTCTTATTTAGACATATCCATTCAAAACAATGAATAAAGAATATAAAAAAATGCCTTCCTCATATCTCAAAATTTAATATTTAGAGATATCTGACTAATCAACAAGACGATCGAAATATCAGGTCGCACTGATGAATAGACAGTTCCTAAGAAAAATGCCAATGAACGTAAATAGCGATAATTCCGAGGCGCATTGTCTTAGAACAGAAGAACAGGAACTATTGTGGGTAGATGTAGGTAGATAGTTTCTTTGAAGATGAAATGGCCACATCACTAGAGAGGTGTTTGTTTACTCTGACTGTATTCTTAAATGTTCTAAAGGTTAGGTACTACTTCTGAGAGAGGTGTGTTTGAACTCTGTTATTTTAAAAATGAGAGATAAATAGGTAAAAGGAACTCTAAACATAAAAATAATATATTATTTCGCACACCTAGAAGCTAGACAGCTGTTCCGCCTCCCGAAGGAATTTTCAAACTATAATGAAATCACTGACAGATTATCTATTTTCAACAGTCTTACCCTTGAAAATAAAATAGAAGAAAACAAAAATAAATTCATACTCAAAATTAAAAAATGGATTAAAGAAAAAAAAGACAATTTTACCAAAATCTCATTACATAATAAGAATAAAACACACACACGTCACACACAAAAACTAATATAAGACACATCATAAAAAAATACATTTTACCTTAATTATAAATTTTTATTTTTAGTTTAATTTTAGCTTTTATTTTTTTTATGCAGCATTATTTTGATATTATTTTTGTGTATAAATTTTTGTTTTATAAAATGGAGGCCTCAGCGCAGGTGAGCTACTCAGTGAGGCCGACATTGCTGAATTGTATTTAAAAATGTTAGATATTATGTCAAATGAATAAATATGTAGTCTAGATATATTTTTTTGTATGCCTTAGGCATTAACTTTTTCTGGATATTTTTTTTTTATAGTTTTATATCACACGAAATTAGTTACTTAATTTTTAATTATCGCACTCCCACTCCAGTGCAAGGCGATGGGTGATAGGCTAAAGGTCAAGATTATGTCTGCCTCAAGCAGCCTTTCCCGATCCGGACCGCCACGCAGTAGATGAGGAAAAGCATTCGCCACCAAGACCTAGACATATCTTAAGTAAATACTGTACCTACATATAAGAATGTCGTATTTTGCTATTCGTCAGTATTCAATCAGAATTGAAACGTTACTTGAAATGGCTTTAGCCGTGTTTGGTGACTAGATCTGAATAGCCAGGTACATTTTCCACATCTCCTTCCCCTCCCCACTACCTTCAGCGTGACACCATATCAAAATTGGGGATGCC
This sequence comes from Limnephilus marmoratus, assembly GCA_917880885.1. Classification (NCBI taxonomy): domain Eukaryota; kingdom Metazoa; phylum Arthropoda; class Insecta; order Trichoptera; family Limnephilidae; genus Limnephilus; species Limnephilus marmoratus. The sequence continues at coordinate 3,002,159 of OU862930.1, forward strand.
ATATTCTCACTGGCTAGAGACGGTTGGGAGCAGTTGGGACTCTTGTATCATATTCAGATAAAAAAATTATTTTATAAGCAAGAAGGAATCTTTAGCGGTCTTTTGCTAAGTCGACTGCACGTATAAGTATGTCGAATTTTGTTATTGCCGCATTCTTCTTCGGAGAATCGAAATTATTAGTAAAAATATTTTTTCGGTGGATTTTCACTCAAGATGCCTTCAGATGTAAGTATATCGACTTTGGTTGTACGGCCGTATATCCTCTTTGCAGACTAAATAATGAAGAAAACATCTTCTAAACTTTCGGCCGGACCAACTGTCGGAAGGATCAACCGTTGGCCGGACCAACTGTCGGCCGGACCAACTGTCGGCCGGACCAACTGTCGCAGGAAGTATATAGTTTGTAAATTTAGTATTAAAATGAACCCTGTGACGAAAACTGTGAATAGAACTAGTGGCGGTCCGTGAGTTTTCAGTGAGCTGCATAGAATATGATCCATGTGACAAAATCGCGTTATATGGTGATTCTCTGGAATAAAATAAACAAAAATTTTAACAAAAAAAAAAACCGACTTCAAAAAAAAACTATTCCAAAACAAAATAATATGCACTAAAAAATAAAAAAAAGAATAGCGTATTCTTCTACAACTTTTTTTTTTTTTTTTTGGTTTTAGGCAATTCACCCTGAAAAGAGTGCTTTGTGCCGGTAATAGTTAAAGTGGATAAAAAAATTCGGTTAATCTATTGGGAAAATAATAAAACAAATTAAATATTGGACACATTTCGATCACTAAAACAAATTAAATATTGAATTCATTCAGGTTAATAAACTTACATAAAGTTGTATGAACACGAGAATTGTTAAGAGATAAAAGGTATGAAATGTTAAGGGGGGACTGGTGTGTGATTTTAATAAGCCGGCGGTATATGTTCTTGAAAGATGAATGGTTTTTACAGTTAAAGAAAACGTGGTCGAGGGTTTCCTCTTCCACACCGCACTGGCAGACCGGATCATCTAAAACTCTAATTCTAGACAAGTGAGATGCAATTGAACAGTGACCAATTCTCATTCTCGAAATACATGAAATGAATCGTTTTGAAAGTTTTTTACCGTGAAACCATGGCTTAGCAGGGATATGGTTTTGAATTCCAGCATAGAAAGATCCAGTTCTAATTTTGGAGACTGCCCAATTTTCTTCCCAGGCACGAGTCATGTTGGATTTAAGAATTGGGAAGACATCGGAGATAGGAATTCTAAAATTTAGTGGGATAGTTCCGGAATCTGAACCAGATTTGGCGAGAAAATCGGCCATCTCATTACCCTCGATACCCAAATGGGCAGGAACCCAGGCCAATATCGTCTCAAACCCAGATTCACTTAGAGAATTGAGAAGATTTTTTATTTTACATATAATATTGTCTTCCGGATAACATAGAATATTTGACCTAATTTTAGTTAGAGCACTTAGCGAATCAGTACATAGTAAGGCTCGATGAATGTTGAGAACCTGGATTTGATTTAGCGCTTGTTCAATTGCAAAGCATTCAGCTGTAAATATGGAAGCTTCTTTCGGTAATTTATAAGTGAGATTGATGTTGAATTCTGGACTATATATCGATGCTCCACATCTTTTATTTTCAAATTTGGAACCATCAGTGTAAAGGATGGAAAATCCAGGGAATTTTGAAGCCACAATGCATTTAAAACAATAATCCACATTTTGAAATTTATTTGGGGAAGATAAAATATTCTTCTGAAAGACTGATGTTATTGTTTTCGGCATAAAAGTGATAGCCTTAAATGGAATATTGTATATAGGGAGATTGGGAACTTCTTGAAGATATTGGAGGGAAGATGATAGAGAATTATAGAGATGAAAACTTTTAATTAGGAGAGGAAAACATTGTTTTTCTCTCAATCTTTTGTTAGAATTCAAATTAACACTTAACCGATTAAGACTTTGGTTAATAGGATGAAGTGATAACGATAAAGCCTTGAAAATATATTTATTGGCAAGGAATTGCCTTCTGAAATATAATGGAGGCTCCCCACATTCTACCTGAAGCGCATTAATTGGAGAAGATTTCATAGCTCCAATAATCATTCTGAGGGCTTTTGATTGAATTCTTTCCATTTTCTTATCTAAATATTTAGGGAGAGGATCAAAAAGGAAAGAGCCATAATCCAAGTGGCTCCGAACTTACATTAATTTAAGAGTGGTAGGATGAGATCCCCACCATACTCTGGAAACTGCTCGCATCATATTAAGTCCCTTTTCACACTTTGTAGAAATTATCTGAATGTGTGGAAGCCAGGAAAGTTTATGGTTCAAAAGAAGACCAAGGAATTTGATTTGAGTAGCGGTTTGTAGAGGCACATTATCAAAAGAGATTGAGAAGTGGGGAATTTTTCTTTTGCGCGTGAAAGCCACGACCCTTGTTTTAGATGCCGCCAGATTCATCCCATTTATTGACAACCATCTTTTAATATATTGTAAAGCCAAATTCATTTCCTTAGCTGCAAGAATAATATTTTTATGTAACAAATATATAAGAATATCATCCGCAAAGTAAAATCGCTTGATAGAAAAAGGAATTACTGAATCTAGGTCGCTTATATAAATATTAAACAACAGAGGACTAATAACAGAACCCTGGGGCAAACCTCTCCATAGTTTGCGCCTTAAGCATTTAGAGGAAGACTCAATAATAATGGACCTATCTGAGAGCAAATTAATAATAAATTGGACTAATTTCGGGGGGAATTGTTTTTTAATTAGTTTTTCTTTCAAAACATTCAGTAAAGGTCAAGGAATGTGGCCAATGTATAAGAATTTAGGGATTGAGAAACTCGGATATCAGTTGTAAACAAACTTAAATTATCCATTGTAGATTTCTTTTTCCGAAAACCATACTGATTTGGTGAGATAATATCTTGACTTTCAACAAACCACTCTAATCTGTTCTTCATCAAACGCTCCGCTACTTTCATCAAACATGATGAAAGAGCAATAGGCCGATAAGACGAAATTTCAGATGGATTCTTTCCAGGTTTTAAAATGGGAATGATTTTTTGAGTTTTCCAATCCTCCGGAATTAGTCCTGTTTCAAACATATTATTAATAAGAGATAAGAAATATTCAACCGCCATATCAGAAAATGATTTAATGAAACTATTAAGTATTCCATCGGGACCCGGAGCAGAGTCAGAAAGGGCTCTTATTACTCGTTTCATCTCATCAATGGAGAAAGGAGCATCTAGCCAGTTAGAATGAGATGGATATGGCTTAACAGAAGGCATTTCTTCACATCCGGCCACCGATGGGGGGGCTATTTTATCCGCAAATCCTATAAGAATTTCTTCTGATATATGTTTGATTCTCGGCGGAGAATACGATGATCCGAATTTTTTTAAGCTAGACCAAACTGAAGACTGGGGAGTTTCCGGAGACAGGTTCTCACAGAACTTCCGCCATCCAGCACGTTTTTTATTTTTCAAAATTCGTTTGGTTTCCGCCTGGGCTTTTTTAACTGCTAAAAAATTTTCTAGTGACATACACTTACGAAAAGAGGAAATTGCTCTTTTACGAGAGTTGACGGAGCGAGTGCATTCCTCGTCCCACCACGGAGTAGAGTGTTTTATTTTAATGTTCGCATTGCATTTCGGGATGGATTTTTCTGCTGCATTTATAACCATAGAAGGAAACGTCTCACATTGCATTCTGATGTCTCCCGGGGACTATTTTGTTAAATTAATAAGGTTATCTAGTTCAGAAGAGAAAGTGCTCCAATTCGCATCTTTTATTCTAAATTTGAGACTATTTTTAACTGGGGGGGGATAAGTGTAAGATTGATGGTGGAATCGGATTATAATTGGGAAATGATCACTAGAAAGGGGATCGTTTAGGATGTCCCAAGAGCATTTAGATGCTAGCTAACGAAAACGAACAAAGAGATAAATCAAGAGCACTTTTCCGTTGATGAGGGGGGGTGAATCTGGTTGGAGATCCGTCATTTAAAAAACATAGATTATGGGTATCAATAAAATTTAAAAGATTGCGGCCAAACGATTTGTTATTTCGCTACCCCAAGAAGGGGAATGTGCATTAAAATCTCCAAGGATCATATAAGGGGAACAAATCTGGGTTAAGATTGGTGCCCATTCGTTTTCAATAAAAGTCGTAGAGGGAGGAATATATATTGATAAAATTGTGATATCAGATAAGACAGCTGCAATTATCTGGATATCGTCGGAGGGAGTATGAATATTAATTTGAGCCGTGCCGCCTTTACCATCCGGTCTGTCGTGTCTGAGACAATAATAACCTGGAATTCTTAAGTGAAAGGAGGGTTTTAACCACGTTTCAGAAATGGTGGCTACTGAAACGTCGTGTTCGTCGAGTAATTGAATTAGGTCAGATTTGTTAGCGGAGAGGCTTCTACTGTTCCACTGAAGAATTTTGTTCAGTTTCGAAGTCATTGGGGAGGCAAGATAATAAAGATTTAATGTAATCGGCAGCGTTGGACGGTACAGTATTGTTGTTTGTAGGGATTGAAATTAAAAGAGTAATTAAAGTTTGTATAAAAGAATTATTATTCATTATTTCGGGGAGAGAAGGAGGGGAAGTATTACCCTTAATGGCACACCCATTGGGCGACTGGGATTTGGCATTCCCATTCGGGCTGGCCAAAATATTATTCAATTGTTTTTTATCAAGGTAAGGAGTATATTTTGGGTTGGGTTTGACTGGCTTGAGAATGGTTTCTCTGTGAGAATATGACGTTGATTTTAAAAAGGTGGTTGTTTGGAAAGGTGCTGAGGACGATGTCATCTCTGCGAATGATTTTTTCGCAGGAGAGAATAACTTAGAGGCCTGGAAGTACGAAATGTTGTCGGTAGCCATTTTATGTTTTATGTTCTTCTGTCTTGATAATTCCGGACAGGTTAGACTGACCGCGGTATGTGCACCCGAACAGTTAATGCAAATGGGATCATTGGAAGATTTCGGACATTGATCAAATGGGTGACCTTCTCCGCAAAAGTAACAACGTGGAGGGGAGCGGCATACGGGTTTTGAATGTCCAAACTGGCAGCAATTGAAGCATTGAATAGTTGGGAATTTATAAACATCGACGGGAAGCGAGGTATAATAAATAAAGACACGAGACCGTAGTGATTGTCCTTCAAATGTAATAACAACCGATTGAGAAGGTTTCCAGATCGTGTTTCCATCAGAAGAATCCTTGTAGTTCAGTCGACGTGCTTTTAATACTTTCGGGGTTCCGTGAGAATTATTCAAAGCGTCAACAATTTCAGCCTCTGTGATCTCCGCGGGAATTCCTCGCACAAGGCCCATTCTCGTAAGGTTAAATGTCGGTATAAACGATTTATATTTATGGATTGAGAGCGAGTCAATTTTTTTTACAAATCCATTAGCGGAAGCGGCAGTAATAAACTCGATAGATAATTTATATCGCCCTTCCGGTTTAATTGAACCGTTAACAATACCAAGGTTATTATTTTTTGAGTTAAATAAAAATTTTCCAAAATCTAAAGGGTGAATAAGTTTTCCTTGTTCAGTTCTCTGCACCATAACGATAAAAGGACCGGAAGCGGAAGCAGGATAAAGTAAGTCAGTACTTTTTGTATTATCGCTAGTTAAAGTACTTGTCTGGATGTTACAATTGGTGTTAAGGTCGTTAGAGGTCGAGGTTTGTTGAATTGGCGGAATAGATTTAACTTTCGATGGAATGTGAAGGCTATGCGATGGACGCCGTTTACGAGATGGGAGCGTAATAGAAACCTGACTAGAATTAGATTCCGAATCAGAAAAATCCAATATCGACCCTGGGTCGGGAGGCCTATCTTCGTCTTCTTCCATTATATTAAAAAAAAACTTAACTTTTAAAAATTAAACTGAAAAAATAATAAGCAGTCTATTTCATTGACTGTACAAACAAAAACGGATTAGCCGTAAGAAGGAATGCAAACACCTAGGTATACGATAAACAAAATTAAATGAAATGTAACAATAGTATCTTATCTGGATGAGGCTCAGGAACGGCCGAACGGCACTAAGCGATAGGTAAGGTACACACAACCACTGTTGACCGCGGCTCGAATCGGACTCCCTTCTACAACTTAATAGTATAATCAACTTACTTTTTCTACTCGTCAATATGTAGGTACGATTGTTATTTTTAGAGTCGGTGTCAGCCAAGGTAACTACATATATAGTTATATGTGAGATGTGCTTGTGTCGCACGCGTGACTTGACGAGGCGAGAGGCGAGAGCGGGGCCGTGGTGGGAGGGGAATTGTCTAGTGAACATGCCGGGCACGCGTCAAATGTTGTCAAACGTCACGCGTTGATGCCAAATAAATAAAAAATACAACAACAAAAAATTGTCAAAAAATAGATATTTTTTTGTGGACAGGGACACCCTAAATACCTATCGGTATGAAATATAATTTAAAACCTATTCTCATACCTACCAAATATACATTAAAAAATTCATAAAAATCGGTCAAGTCGTTTCAGAGGAGTGCGACCACGAATACCGTGATACAAGATTTTTATGTAAAAGATATAATTTTTTTAATGATATATTTAAATGTTTTGGGCGAAGCAGGACTGTCATCTTGTATGCCGATACTGTGATACCCTCGTCGTCATTTTCATTCATTTCCAATTTGGTAGGCGGGTATGGGTACCGCCGCCCTGGGAACCATTTATTGGATGACCAACACCTCTGCCACAGGTCACCCCAAGTGGTTTGCTACGTTTGGTGACTTAGCAGGGGTGCCCGGGTTCTTGGGGTAATGTTTGTCCAAGTCCTGATGGCGGGTGCGTCGGCCCACCTTCTGCGTGGCGGGCCGGATTGGGAGATGCTGGTTGAGGGAGACCCTTTACAACCGGTTACCGCTGTCCGGGCCGCTCGGTAGTACAGGGGCCCGACCCTCAGGCTCACGACTGAGGGTGGGCTGCCCCATCAACGAGTGTAAAAACCCCGCCGCTGCTGTTGTGCCGGTTCGTGACCGGAGGGGACCCAGCAGTAGCGTTTGGGGCGCATCGGGTGACCTCTCCAGCCGGACTCTCCCTACCCATCGCCTTGCACCGCAGTGGGTGGATTGGATTCATTCGTTCATCACTCTTGGACAATCTGATCCCCAGCTTCCTACCCACCCCTCATACCTTTTCCTTCCCAGACCTCCCTCCCCCCACACCCTATCATAAAAATATAAAATAAAAAATCATGACAACACAAACAACAAAAATGAACTGCATTACAGCGGCGAGTAGTAGGAGACCCCGGCGCAGGCCAAAAATGTTGGTGAATTACACCAACATTCGCGGCCTGCATACCAAATTAAACTCCGTCCACCACCACCAATTTCACAACGCCCCAACCTACTGTTCCTGTCTGAAACGCAGATAGCCGAGCCTGTAGACGCCTCCTATCTGGACTGCCCGGGCTTCACCCTCGCAAGCAAGTTCAGACCTAAAGGAGGTTACGCGTCAATCTTGCCAGTACGGTAAGATTCTACGCGTGTTTATACCGCTCACCGAACCTGAGCGAATCAGACACGTCCGAGCTCTTCAAACACTTAAGCGATACTATTGATGACCTCTGCCCCGCTACCCAATGGCAGAGTTTGTGGTTCTGGGGGACTTCAATGTTCATAACGAACCTTGGTTGAAGTTCTCAGGATCAACAGACTCGGCTGGACGCCAAGCGGAATCCTTTGCCCTTTGCTACGGATTGGAGCAAATGGTTCAGGAGCCTACAAGGGTTCCTGATGTCCAGACTCACCGTTCCAATCTGTTAGACCTATTTTTAACTACTGTGCCACACGGTTACAGGATTGAAGTCACAGCGCCTTTAGGATCGTCCGACCACTGCCTGGTGACGACATCAATCCCTGTTAACTTCAGACCACCAAACGAGAGGCTGAAGAGAAAAGTGTGGCACTATAGGTCAGTAGATTGGTTCGGTCTGCGGGCACATTTTAATGCTTTTCCGTGGTCAGCTGTCTGTTTTCGGACTTCGGATCCCTCAAGATGTGCCCAGGAAATTGGTGAAGTCATCACATCCGCGATGGATGGCTTCATCCAATCTACTGTTAAGGAAACTGGTGTAGGCTCAAAGCCGTGGTTCAGTCGACAATGTGCTGAAGCAGTGCGGCTTACCGAGCCTACAACACATCTAGAATATCCGAAGACAGAACAGCTTACAACAAAATGGCAAAGGAAACCAAGAGAATCATAAATAGGTCAAAATTTGAGCACGACCAGCAGATCAGCAGAAAGCTGACTGCATGCCCGCATGGCAGCAGGCAATTCTTGTCGCTTGCGGGCTCAATAGGTTGCAATTTCTGCAAATCCAGCCTGCCACCTCTTACCAGACCTGACGGCTTACTAGCTAACACCGCCACCGAAAAGGCTAACTTACTAGGTAAAATGTTTGCGGATAACTCAACCCTCGATGACCAAGGTGCTGTCCCGACGTCGGTTCCTCACTGCGGTTTTCGTATGAAAAAGCTGAGGATCCGGCATCGGGAAGTACTCCATGTTTTACGAGGGCTTGATGTTAATAAAGCTGAGGGAGCGGGAGACAGAAATGAAAGTCGTCATGTCGAAGTGGTGAGTCAGTCATTTATTGGGCTACGTAGCAGATGGTCGGTGGTCGGTAACATGATGTAATGCGGAGTGCCGTAGATGATGCTGCAGGCGTACGGAGGTGGAGATGGTGTGGTGAAGGTCAGCGAGTTGCTCGACACCATGGCGGTGGAGATGACCTATCTTCCAGGCCGTTGCTCGACGCTTTGAATCGCGGAGATGAACAGTGTGTGGCTCGGTGAGCTGAGCCACCAGCAGGTAGTCCTGGCGAGGCGGAGCGTGTTTCCATGGCAGCGAAGCACAGTGGGGCTTCGGGGTGCCATGAAGTGGTGAGCTGATCCCTGGACTGAAGGTGCGTCAATCCTTATAAGTCGCGGGGATGTAGCTGTTCTCAGGAGCTGAAGACACGATGGGCCTTGTAGCTTAGACGTGGTGATGGACCTCGAGGAAGCTGCCCTGGAGCGTAGCGATGCCATGCAGGAACACTTATTACATGTTGAGATGTTGGCCGACTGTAAGTGTGAGACTGAACTGGACTGAACTGCAGCGGGCGAGCGATCGGCTGCTTATATAGCCGCGGTAGAGTAACTACCTCGCGGTAGGTAATACGAGCCACTTCGAGAATATTCGGCGCCGTACAGATATTGTACGGTGCTGTCTCGAGACCTTTCTAGGCGAGGGCGATATTATTAACGTCGGGCTGGCACGGCAGGCGAGAATGTACATCGCGGCCAGTATAGGTACGAAGGTACCTAGGCAAGTAGGTTTGCCGATGGGCGCGGATATTAGGAGATGTTTCTCGATTCCTCTTTTGGTGGCGAAATTTATAATGATGTGTCGCCACAAAGCTAGTGGGCCTGACGGAATACCTGCCCTGGTACTGCAAAGGTGCGCTGCAGAAATAGCTCCAATTTTGACGAAGCTTTTTAAACTGTCCCTGAAGACTGGCTCTGTGCCCTCTGGTTGGAAAAAAGCGGTTATCCAACCTATTCCAAAGAAGGGTGACCGATCAGTTCTGTCTAAGGTGATGGAACGTGTGATCAACGACAAACTGCTCACATACCTCGAGAAGAACAAAATTATTAACGACCGTCAATACGGATTCCGGCGGAACCGCTCGTGCGGTGATCTTCTCGCGTATGTGACGCATGTTTGGGGGCGATGCCTGGAACGTTTCGGTGAGACCCAAACGGTTGCACTGGACATCTCCAAGGCCTTTGACCGGGTTTGGCACCGAGGACTTGTCAACAAACTGCATTCTTATGAACTTCCCGCATCCTTGTGTACGTGGATTGCCGACTTCTTGAGGGAGAGGTCGATTCAGACTGTAGTCGATGGTTTCACCTCTTCCTCACACTCGATAAATGCTGGCGTCCCGCAGGGATCGGTTCTGTCTCCGACTTTGTTTTTGTTGCACATCAACGACCTTTTGTCATGTGCACCAATTCATTGTTACGCGGATGACAGTACAGTTCATGATAGCTTTCTGTTTGACAAGCCCCCAAAGGGCTCACAAACTCCAACAGCTCGTAAGGCTTTGAAGCAAAGAATAGACGGTTACCTCGAGAGTGTTTTCTCTTGGGGTAAAAATAATCTCGTTGAATTTAATGTTTCAAAGACCCAATCTTGTCTGATTACGTCTAAAAGGGATCAAAATGAAAATCTAGTCTCTTTCAACGGAAGCAATCTTCCGAACAGGCCCTCCATTGATATGCTTGGTGTAACTCTAAGTGACCAGCTCAGGTATGGGGGCTATATCGAAGCCAGAGTAAAGTTAGCCTCCCAAAAACTGGGCGTACTGTACAGGGCCCGCAGATACTTTAATAGTACACAACTGCTAACCCTGTACAAATCGCAAGTGCGCCCCACGGTTGAATTTGGCAGCCACCTCTGGTCTGGAGCTCCAAAATACCTGAAAAATACCCTCGACTCTGTGCAGAAACGGGCGGTCCGTTTGATAGATTCTCCCATCTTAACAGACGGATTGCAATCTTTAGAGCACAGCCGTCGGGTGGGAATGCTATCCATGTTCTACCGGTATTACAATGGAAGATGCTCCGAGGAACTAGCATCATTGATCCCTTCGGCACCGGTGCATAGTCGGGAAACACGCCAAACGCGTACCCAACATTTGTACACGGTTGACATTTGTCACATGAGAACGGGTCGTTTCTTCGACTCGTTCTTGTGTTCAACAGCTCGGCTGTGGAATGATTTGCCGGCCTCTGTGTTTCCTCCTTCCTACAATATGGGACTCTTCAAGACCAATGTTCATTCCTTCCTCTCCTCAAAAAGACCCTCCACACAGCATCCCAGATGACATAGGCCCTGAGGGAAATTATTTTCCTCAGAGCCTCCTGTGTGGAGTTAATGTAAAAAAAAAAAAACAAATTCCAACTACTGCCTGGCTTTTAAATTAATCGACAAATTGAACAACCAGCCAGAATCTAAGAGAAAAGCTTGTGTACAATAAAACACATACAAATTTGTTGTAGACCACTTTTATTTTAAAACACTCTACCGGTTTCAGAAGCACCCTTCCTTCGTCAGGAGAATATTATAATTTATTTATTGTTATTAAGTTTACTTTGTAGAAGTCCATTTCAATTTTTAATTTATTTTATATATTTGAGGGAGCGGGAGACAGAACGAGAAATAAAAGGCGTCAAGTCGAAGTATGAGTCAGTCGTTTATTGGGCTACGTAGCGAGGGTCGGTGAAGCAGTAACCAGATGTATGCAGGGTGCTGTAGATGAGATGCTGCAGGCGTGCGGTGTGATGGAGATGGTGTGGTGAAGGTCAGCGAGTTGCTCGACACCATGGCGGTGGAGATGACCTATCTTCCAGGCCGTTGCTCGACGCTTAAAGTCGCGGAGATGAACGGTGTGTGGCTCGGTGAGCTGAGCCACCAGCAGGTAGTCCTGGCGAGGCGGAGCGTGTTTCCATGGCAGCGAAGCACGGTGGGCTTCGGGGTGCCATGAAGTGGTGAACTGATCCCTGGACTGAAGGTGACGCAAGCCTTGTAAGTCGCGGGATGTAGCTGATCTCAGGAGCTGAAGACACGATGGGCCTTGTAGCTGAGACATGGTGATGAACCTCGGGAAGCTGCCCTGGATGTGTAGAGCACTGCAGGAGCACTTGTGCGGAGATCTGTTACGACGAGCTGTTGACCGACGGTTAGTGTGAGACTGACTGAACTAGCGCCGAGTTTAGTCGCTTTATATATACCAGCGCGACCGGTGGGAGTAATGTTCCATTCGCCGGCAATGTGCACACTGGAAGGTACTCGATCATACCCGGTGCCGAATATTCAGGCGGCTTATAAACTCTAGACCTTTCTAGGCGGTGGCGATATTATCACTTATCGGCGCGGCAGGCGAGAAAGTGCGTCGCGGCCAGTATAGGTAGGAAGGTACCTAGGCAAGTAGGTTTGCCGATGCGCGCGAATATTAGGAGATGTTTCTCGTTCCTCTTTTGATGGCGAAGTTTATAATGATGTGTCGCCACATATTTAATAATATTATTATTCAATGTATAAAAACAGTTTATTATAAACAAGTTCTGCTTCTGCTGAATAGAGCTGAACTTCAGTTTCTGCTGAAGTTCTGCTGAACAGAGCTGAACTTCAGCAGAAGCAGAACTTGTTTATAATAAACTGTTTTTATACATTGAATAATAATATTATTAAATATATAAAATAAATTAAGAATATTATAACCAAACTATGATACAGAATGTTGACAGATATACAAATTTTAGGTGTTTGAGTGGGAGGTAGGCAAAGGGGTGGGGGTAATGCGGGATTTCCGGAAAGAACAGAGCGGTTAATTGGAAAAATATTTAGAATGGGACTGAAGGATAAATTAATTTGGTTATTCAAAATATTAGCATTATTATTGAGGGATTTTCTGATTTCTAGGGCTTCTAGATTATCTAATTTTTTGCTTTTATTATTACGGTGAAGAATTTTAACCCCTGTGTCCTTATTAAAAGTGTGATCTGTGGAAATTAGGTGATTAGCAAACTCTGAAAAATTATTATTATTTAAGCATCTTAAATTTTCTGTGATTATGATATTTATATTTTTAGTTGTCTTACCTATGTAGAACGAAGGACAGTCATTGAAACACAGTTGGTGACAACATAGTAGCTTGAGTGGCTTAATTTATGGTCTCTATCTTTAGTGTTTTTTAGTAATTTACCTAAATTGTTTTCAGTATAGAATATAGTATTAATGTAAGCAGGCAAGTTTTTTGTACTAAGTTGTAATAGGTGGAAGAAATTTACTTAAATGTATATCTGATAAACCTGATACTTACGTATAAACTCCTTCCTCATTACTATATGCGGCTAGCTCCAGTAAAGGGTAGGTGCATGATAATTAAAACCAATAATGAAAGAGAAAAGTTCAAGATATAAAATAGGGTTTTTATTGCTATAAACAACAGGGACTTGAACGGTAAAATTAAACAAAAGGTGAGACTCTAAATTATTAGTTAATATCTCGGGCCGTGTACATCATCAATCGAAGATTGATGTATGTTAGACGATAAGTTATAAGTGGGTAGAACGCAAGTGTGCAAGTGTTGAGCGCCATTGCATTTTTATAGAATACAAAAACTAAACTGGTAACCTGAGAATTAAGAAAATAATATAACGTTACGATTTCCATGATGCGAAGATATGATGACATATGATGAATATAATGTTGCGATCTAAAGCGCCAATGGTTGGTCCCCCAGCAGCAGTAAGCACCTTCCTTCCGTGGTTTGGTTTCTTGACTGACATTAGCCGCGAGCCGAGTCTCTGCACAGATGATAAATGAAACGGGATGACACCTCTCAAAACGCCAGTACTTATTCCTATGAAATCGGGGTGAGAAGGTCCGTGTGAAATCAACCCGTTGCATTACCCCCTCGCCAAAGAAAAAATATTTCCTCCTGGAAATAATGAGGTCCACCTGGCACCTCCTGGAGAGAACTTGTAGCCTCGTGAGTCTTGCTCGTAGAGTGATTGATTGACGATGAGTACCAAACTTGAAGATTTTCATACGGTAGTATCCTGGTTGATAGAAGGTACTGTAATACTGTTGACATAATGTCAAAATAAAGTGATGAACAAGAAAAGTTCTATTATACATGCAGCATCTCTCCTACAATGATGTATTCAAGTACTTGATGACCCAAAGTGGCCCAAGGTAGAGATGGAAACTCTGGTACGATGTCATGAATCCAGCGTCAATAATCATGATAGAATCTCTCTGATAATGATTTCATCAAAAATCTAATGACCCAAGATGGCCCACTGTAGAGATGAAAGCTTGGTCCAATGTCTTGAAAACAGCGTCTCTCTGATAATGATTTCTTTAAAAAAATCTAATGACCCAAGATGGCCCACTGTAGAGATGAAAGCTCAGGTACAAAATCTTGATAACAGCATCCATAATTTTTGTGAAATGTAAACTTCTTTTTCTTCAGGTTGCTTGAAGTTCCTACTCTAAACTATACTACCTATCTCAGGTTACGAGTAAATGATGATAATATATTAAAAGAAAAAAAATTAACAAAACCCAGAAAACCAACCTAATTGATAATGCTTGCCCAAAACTAAGTAAAAATCTGCACATACCATTATAAAAATGATTATCATAAAGCTTAATATGCTGTAAAAACTTCTTATGTCAAACACCACAGAAGTGATAATTAATTGATACCTACACACTTGCAATTAAATAAAAAAAAGTATACCTTAATGAAGTTAAATGTGGTGAAGTAAAATAAGCAAAACAAATGCATTTTAAATTGAAATTGAGCGTGGTGAAATATTATGAAATTCAAATCATACCCATACGATGTCAAAACCCACCAAAATAATTTACTAACAAGAGTAAGAAATTAATGCTTACTAAAATTTCCATAATATTCTGAATGAGTATAAAATTCTCAAAATTAAACTCTTAATTTGTTTACTAAGAGAATTATCAAATCACTAAAAAATCACATTCCCCGATAATAGATATTTATTAATTATTTATTTATGATAAATCTATTAACCTGTAGATATCATTAATGAAAGGCAAAGATTTTGAATTCCTTCCAAAATTAATAAGTGATATTACATTCCAATAAAAGAAGATAATCTGTGTCCCAAAAGTTAAAAAAAAAATTGTGAGATAATAAATAAACACTAACAAAAAAAAACCCTGAACAAAGATGATGCTAATACCTTGGATTTAAAATATTAGTATGAATACCAAAGGCATAATAAAATGTATAATGAAATTTTCACATCCCGAGTGAAATAACATAATTCATTATACCGGAAGAGAAAAAAAAATAAAATTCATCATGAAAATTCTACTAAAGAATTTTCAGGAGGAATATTAATGCGATTCACACAACACAAACCTATAATACATATCTGCTAAACAACAATTTTATAATTTTTGTATATGTATATATATGTATTTAAAACCAGCTCAGCGCTGTACTGCATAAGAGTATCTTTTGTAAGATTTGAATATATTAACACCACATATGTCAATGTGAATTATGATATCTATGCTGAACCAAATGTGAACATTCATAGTCAATATTTTAAATATATATATATATATAAATAATAATAATAAACATTAAACGAATTACTAAATACTTAAGGCTTCTTGCGATCCTCTAAAAGAGTTAGTGCCTGAGATTCTACCATCCAAAGAAAATTCTGAATTATTGTTTGGGAACAAATAAAAATTAACCCACTCCATTATCTTTGATCAATAAAGATTATTATTATGTAATAATGGAATGAACCGTATACTTCTCGTAAAGTATAAACCTTTACGCAAAGAATTCTTCATCTCACGTGAAATGAAAGTAAATGGCGAACGATACGCCATCCTCGAATAAATCGAAACGTGTTTGCGAACTCAGTGACAAGAAATATTTCATAACTTGTATGGAACGCCAAACCCTAAAAATCTGCCGTACACAGAGGGTATCTCCGTGAGATCATATATCACCTCAACAACTGTCTAACGCTAGCAACGTCAGAAAAAAAAATTTCAGTATAAGTTTTACCACTGAAAATGAGGCAACGCTCCTAAAATTTGTTTTGTAACACAAAACTTGTACAAATCCTATCACCAGGAACAGAACACGCAGTACACAATCCACAAAACAAAACAGCACATACAAAAGCCGCAAGCTACCTTCAACGATCAACCACAACTAACCTTTGAAAGTTGAAAGTGCTTATGGAAGAAATATAGTATCTGAGTCCGGTGGCGCTCCAAGCCCAAACCTATATTTCCTATGACAAATAATACAAACTTATCTAACAGCTGAAATACATAATTGCTCCGCAATTATGATTATATTCATATTTGCAGCGTCTTGGGGCTACGAGAACACATCCTCTTCGACCCCACTGCACAATGTTAAATTTAACGATTAAATCGATGATTATACAGTCAAATTATCAGAACTAATCTGAAATAGCGTAGACGCAAACCTAAACTCGTGCCATCCTGAGCCAACCTACAACCTGAGTCGTACGATAATTCTCATACTCTGATTAATATGCGTAATTTTTAAATGTTACATACATTCTTAATAACCATTAAATTAAATATCCCTAAAATTATATGCTGAATATCTCTGATAGCCCTTAATAGGAAAAATACCTGCACTTTCAGGAACCGCTTAACCTTATTAGAAAGTAAATCCAATCTCTTACGGTGACATTTGATAATAATAAAAATCCCAGAAAGAATAAAACCCAATATTATTTTTACCAAGATGAAATTCTACCAAGCGTGAACCAATAAAATTAATGATAATACAGAATACACGAAAGTTTATCTACATACTGATTGGAATCTTAAAGATAGCGAAGTCTCATACCCAAAACCCTATAAGTTACTCAATTTACCGACAGATGTCATTGAAACATGGTCTCAAATTTAATAACCTTCCTATGAAACAGAAATCATAATCACAGCACGAACCGACACTATTAAACATGTAAAGCCCTAAGGAGGAATGTAAAATAATGTGAGCAAGCACTGCAATAATACTCCCAGTCCCAAAGAAAGAAAATAAAGAAAGTCCTCGAAAAATCCAACTCGTTATGCAATTACCAGTAATTTTAAATTCTTTAAACAGAAAATTAAATAAAATTAAACTTTAACTAATTGAAATGACTCAAATCGTAAAACCCCAAGAAGATTAAAACTTAGAATCTCGACACGAATAAGCAATTTGAGTGAGTTGACCTTCTGTCACTCAGATTTCCCATTTAATGCCTGACTCTCAAAACGAAAAACTAAAAGATAAATCCAATCACATAATGATATCGCAGTTTAGTGTACCTTTAAACTGCCATCGGAATGTGTAAGGAACTTATCCGACCCCAACAAAATTTACTAGTGTACCAACATTATCTCAGAAAACCCAAGCCGATAGAACTTGTCAAAAAAAATGAAGATTTATCATTGTGCCACATGTAAACTTCAGGATCATTGAGAAAACTATCAATTGCAGAACACAATTTTCTATATTCAAAATTACTCAATCTCAAGGAGATAATAAAAAATAATTTATGATTTATAAACTCGACTAAAGTCAAAATCTGTCAATTAGATCATATCTACTGCAAATTAAGTAAAGGAATATTTAAACCCTGTATCCGCGGCGAATAAGCAGCGACGAACCTTTCGGCTCCAGCAGACCGGACGTCTTGATCTACTCGGCGCACCCAGAAAACTCGCGCTGAAAGTTATTAATTGAATGTCATTCAGAGAAAGAAAAAAATTATTATTGAACATGGTACACAAGGGAATACGCCCACAAGGCTGACAAAGATTCTTGTTAAAGAACAAATTTATTACTTGAGTCGCATAACAAACAAATTTGTCCCTAAATTTAAATAAACTGGAGATAACTCTCCGTGCATGTGTTACAAGCTTAATAAATAAGAGAAAAGAGCAAGTAAATCATCCAAAATAAAATTGAACATCACTGATAATAATGGAAATTGCAAAACGTTTCATAATGTGAGATGGAATCCTAAAGTTCGAGGAATAAGGAACCATGTTCTATGTAGAGAAAACTCAACATTAATAATAGAACTACCTAGTTCTGAGAAGAAATATCAATCTGAAAAAAAATATTTTTTTTTTTTTTTTGAAATCTAGTAAAAATAAAATGGTATTGTTAACTTACATATTAAAGTGAAGTCCATTCTAGGTTAAATAATGCATCTGTCCCAAAACATCTGATAAAAGCCATGTGTTATCATTATTCATGTGACAAAATTTTATGTTCACAGTTTACCTACAAGACTACTGTAAAACGAAAAAAATTATTAGACGACATTGTAATGGGAATTGTAAAGCCAACGAGTTAAGCACATCGATAAAATTGCATAACAACCTCCAATCCATCTGCCAAAACCCAATGTACCTACAAAATCAATTTGCAGTACAAGTGTGATCAACACACAAAACCTGAAATATCTCGGTAAAAGTCTCAATGACAAGATACCCACGGACAAAACACACAATAACCTAAGTTGAGCACAAAAAACCAAACCAAGGAAATGAAAAATTAGATAAAATATGAATAAAGTATTTAACAAAAAACCCCGGCATACTTACAAACTGTCAAGGTCAACCAACCATTTTAGATCGCAACAAAATAACCTCAAATGTCAAATAAAATTCCCGAACATGTCTGCACACTTGAAATAACATACTTATAATAAGAATATAACCCGTGATAATGTAATAAAGCAACGTATTTTTAACCATATTCGTAATGTAAAGGAGAATGCGAACATATTATAACTGTCAAATACATCGCGCGAAATTAATGAAGCCCACTAAATAACATCTACCATCTAGTTCAAACCACGTGGGTCGCCACTGTAATAGGTGGACGAACTTACTTAAATGTATATCTGATAAACCTGATACTTACGTATAAACTCCTTCCTCATTACTATATGCGGCTAGCTCCAGTAAAGGGTAGGTGCATGATAATTAAAACCAATAATGAAAGAGAAAAGTTCAAGATATAAAATAGGGTTTTTATTGCTATAAACAACAGGGACTTGAACGGTAAAATTAAACAAAAGGTGAGACTCTAAATTATTAGTTAATATCTCGGGCCGTGTACATCATCAATCGAAGATTGATGTATGTTAGACGATAAGTTATAAGTGGGTAGAACGCAAGTGTGCAAGTGTTGAGCGCCATTGCATTTTTATAGAATACAAAAACTAAACTGGTAACCTGAGAATTAAGAAAATAATATAACGTTACGATTTCCATGATGCGAAGATATGATGACATATGATGAATATAATGTTGCGATCTAAAGCGCCAATGGTTGGTCCCCCAGCAGCAGTAAGCACCTTCCTTCCGTGGTTTGGTTTCTTGACTGACATTAGCCGCGAGCCGAGTCTCTGCACAGATGATAAATGAAACGGGATGACACCTCTCAAAACGCCAGTACTTATTCCTATGAAATCGGGGTGAGAAGGTCCGTGTGAAATCAACCCGTTGCAAAGTGAGGAAAAGTTGGATATTTATTTATTTATTTGTTTATTTATTTAGTACAAGATTATACATGTATATACATAATTCATTAATTTTTTTTGACTGCCCAACTAGGAGTATTCCCGTTTTAGGACAGTCGAATTATTATGGGTAAAATGGAACATGATTTGTATTTGTACAAAAAAGAAAGAAAATGATGAAATAAAAAGAACAAAAAGAATATAAAATAAAATAAAAAAGTTTAAAACCTAGTAACTGTTATTTGTTTAGCATAGTTATTAAAATAATATAAATTTAAAAAAGAAAAGGTAAATAGGTACATGTATGTAACTAATAGAAATTGAGAGGGTTAAATTTAGGTAACTTTTGTATGCATTGCATATTATAGTCCTACATACATGTGTTGTAGAAAAAAAAGAAAGAAAATGAGAAGAGAAAGAATAAAATTAAAATTAAATAACCAATTAAAACATATAATAGCCGTCGATTATTTAGCATGGTTGTTGAAAAGATAATAAAAATAAATAAAAGTTATATATGTGTGTACTTAAAAGCAAATGATTAAAATATAAGGTGGTAACTGGTGTTTGCCTTTCATATATATAATCTAATTTAGATTCTGCGCCATTGAACGGGATTTATTATTATTTTCACGCGTGCCAAATAAAAATGTATTAGTTGAAATGAGTTTAAGTTTCTTATTTGGGATTTTATCAATTAAATCTGCGGAATAACCATTATTTAGAGCAATTTGTTTGATATTTTTGAATGTAGTGTTACATAACTACGGGCTCAAACCGCCTTGTTACGAACAGGTACAAATTAATAATCACCATGATTAGGACACAACAACAATGGTTCAATTTAAATACTTACAGAAACCAAATTATAATACAAACCTCCGGCTAGCGTCCCTCAGGGATATCGTGTTTTCAGTTCGTTTGGGATTTGATTCAAAACGACTGTCGCTTTATTGTTGGAATAATTATATATATAGGGTTTTAATAAATGAAAAGATCTCTTGTCGCTTTTAAATAATTGGTGAATTTATTAATGACTCGACGCTTCTAGGAAAAGCTTTTAATCTCTTTGTGAACTCAAGGTTAATGATTCTAACATATAATAAAAGGGTTGAATGATAACACATAATTATATAAGTTTTACGTACGTTACACTGTCACGGGCAGCATCTGGGCAGAGGACCTGATCCGGGAACACCACTGAGTTGATTTAAATATCCAAATTTAACTATATTTAGAATTACGTGTCCCAAACAATTGTTGGAATCAAAAGGGCGGTCGGCAATATGCCAAGAACCGTCCCTCACCACAGTTAAACCCAGAAGAAGGCGCCAGGGCTCTCCGCCCCGTCGAAAGGGCTGCTCGGCCCCCCTCCCGAAATCCGGGCCAATCAAAACGTTTCGCAAATGTTGCCAACTTTTGGCAACTGGTATAAAATATTTAGTACCTGATGACGGAAATAATCATACAGGGGTGGGAAGTTATAATTCAAGAAAGTACTTCATAACACATCCCCGAAAACACCAGCAAAAAACCGCAGTCGTAACAAAGGTTTTTTGAATCTAAACCCTTCAAAGAATTCCCTCAATAAACTTTACAAAAAAAAAAACCTTTAACATAGAGATTCAGCATTAAAAACCTAGGCAAAAAGTAGTACAGTTTACAATAATTTATATAGTTTACAATTAACATAAAGTATCAAATAGACAGCAAAATCAACACGTCGAAGTGGCCTGGCAGGAACTTCGTGGCACGCAGTTTTCTAGGCAGCGCAAGTCAGTGTATAATGTCCATCAGGGCGTCTAGAGTAATAGTCAGGATCCTCAGCAGGAGAGAAGTGTCAACATGAAATAAAATTACAAAATTATTAGAAAAGTACAAACACTTAGGCATCAAGACACTTAGAGTAAACAAAATTATCTGAACAGTAATTGTATAAGCAACAAGAGATCAAAGCGTAAGGTAACTCCACATTAGATGTCGTGATGTATGCATTGGCGTATGTCGTAGAACACAAAGCACATTCAACCCCCTTTTAAAGAACAGGTAATGGCTCAGTGAAGTCAGTGTCCACTTTTTAACAGTACGGATCACTGGTTAACGACATATTAAAACAAAACAGATAATAAAACAGACAAAAAATCAGAGTCCTTTAAAGACCCAAACAGCGTCCTGCATCAATTCAATTCAGGATCACTCATACAGCATCCTATAATTCAGGATCATCCAAACAGTATCCTATAATTCAGGATCATTCAAACAGCATCCTATAATTCAGGATCATTCAAACAGCATCCTATAAATCAGGATCATTCAAACAGCATCCTATAATTCAGGATCATTCAAACAGCATCCTATAATTCAGGATCATTCAAAAATTTCCAGAACACACATTAATAATACCTCAAGTTTTATCACATTCACTGTAATATAATTGTCGTCGATTTATTGCGTTTTAAGGCAATGTTTAAAGTTATTGTACCTAGTCAGCGCATTATAGTATTTTTTTAATGATGACAACAATGATAATAATGAAAGATATCATAAAATAGTATCGCTTTTCCACTTCATTTACGCGGGCTATGCCACGGGGCGCCATCTTGTTTTTTTTTGTACGAGTTAAACAAGACAAGCTCTGAATAGCCAGGTACTTCCCAACCTTCCTCTTCCCCACCTCCTTCCCCTCCCCACTACCTTCAGCCTCACAACATACCCCAATTGGGGATGCCATAGTCTCACTGGCTCCAGACGGGAGCAGTTGAGATTCTTGTGCGGTATTCACTGTAAAAAAAAAAAAAAAAAAAAAAAAAAGCTCAAATCAAAATAACGAGGGTATCAATGACCCGCGTTACTCTCACCAGAGTACTGCAATGTTCATAATATTAGGTAATTGTTACCATAAAATACAATAAAAGTATTGTATGATATAGTTGAATAGTAAAAAATGTGAAGTGTTTTTATCAATCCGGTTAATTACTCCGAAAAGATATAATGTAGGTGTGTGTTTTTATCAATCCGGTTAATTACTCCGAAAAGATATAATGTAGGTGTGTGTGTACACACTATTTCAAAAGCGTCCCTTCAAAACAGTGCTGCGTGTTGAATGTATGTGTGGATGTGTGTAGTGTAAATTTCATAATACGTTGATTTCTCCGGTTCCTACGAAACCATTTAAATGGTTAATCAATCAAAACATGATTCACGTCCGTCGCTTAGCGCGAAACTCTACTCAAACAAATAAATTTAAAAATTATTTGAAGAAATAATTTTCCACTTGTATTCCAACTTGATTTTCTTTGGAGAATTTTCTAATTGGTATGGGCCAACATTCTAGTTGAATTCCATCTTGCTCTTCTTGTATCAACTTATCAAATACCTGTAAATTAGTTCGCTCTTTATCCTCATTATTTCAAATAATAACTTTAATTTCAATTAACATCTATTGATTTCTATGCGATCAATCTACACCGTTAGTTGAATAAATCTAGGCACTTGTTCTATCGTGAGCTTAAAATCTCGAAATCGTAAAATAATTAATTAATAGTAATACCTATACATTAATATTAACAGATACCGATTATATTCATCTATAAAAAAAATAGCTATCGTACTTCCGTTTTCATAGACTTCGTTGTCGTATCAATTTGAGGTTGCGGGAATGGGTACCGCTGCCCCTGAACTATCTATTGTATAACCAGCGCCTCAGTTATAAATAATCCTGTTAAGAGATTCGCCATGTTTGGTATCGCTTTATTCGCTACAAGTGCCCGAGTCCATGGGATAAGGTCGGACTGGGTCTAGACTACCTGCCGCATGGCAGGACGGATCGCGAGGAACCGCAATTTGGAGAGAGGAATTCCTATGCCTATCACTCCTGGACGCTGACCACCATATTTCGATCAGCCCTTCATACCTCTTTCCTTCCTCTCCTTCCTTTCCTTAAAAAGACCCTCCACGTAGCATCCCCTAAGATGACATAAGTACTAAAGGAAATTATTTTCCTCTGTGTCTCCTGTGTGAAGCTTATTTTACTAAACATATTTATCTAATCGTTAATAGGTTTCTACTCTTCGTTAGAGAGATCGGCATGGATACGGAGATATATAATTTCGCAAGGAATCGAACCCGCGACGAAGTAAGGTGATTACGTCGGTGTGTTATGCATTATAATTATTCCAGATTCGAACTGGTAGGTATTTATATCCTATAAGGAAGGCAGTATCATTGAACACTAAAAATTATATCTCACTGGCAAATCAATTCGAGAATTGAACTCGATTAAATTTTATTGCTGTCGTTATTTTAACTGTTAAAAATCTGTTTTTAATAGGTAAATATTATTTTACCATTCTAAATCATCGGCTCTTTTCAACGAAGATAACGCTAACATATGGTCTCAATACACTCTGAGACTGGTCAATTTCTGTTTTTAAACTAATGGCCGTTATTCTAAAAATAATCGCATCTATTTGCCACTATTTCATAAAGGAAGTTAATATCGTTAAATACCTACTAAAAATATCTTCACGCTGCACAGACTACGTAGGTACTTTCCGATATTTGAAACAAATTCTTTGCCTATGAAAAAAAGGTTTATGCCTAACAGTGCATTTTTCAGCCCTTCAGACTATGGTCTTATTGAGCTATTGTCTCCAAAGGAACCCAACATAACCATTGTCCATCGGCCGACTTGTCAAGAAATATTCCCGAAAGTGCATTTGTCAAGACAATAGATCTCGCCCGGTGCTCGGTCGTAAAAATGACCCCGTCGACCCTAGGAATATACCTGCTTTCGACCGTTTACCGAGGTTGACGGCTTTTTGTAGGATTTTTAACTAGAACGTCTTGATATTATTCAAAATGTGTTTAAAATATATTTAAACGTCGATCAAATTTAAATCTTAGGTCACACAATTTATTGGCGTATGCGAGCTGCATTTACTAAAGGAAAATTTGTTAAAGAACTAACTAACCAATAACCACCACGCCGTTTTTTGCAGAAGTTCACAATATGCAGTCATCAAATATGTCTAAAGCCATTTCAAGCATATTTAAACTTTAGGTTATTTAAAACCAAAATAAATGACATTCAAATAAATGACGTCGCAGCAACGCCAAGTCAATAATATTATTTCACTCACGAATCGCTGACTAAAATATCTTAGACCTTAAATAGCTTTGGTATTATCTAATTCTGAGGTTTCAGTAACATTTTTGTTTCAAAAATCGCGTAAAACAAAACGAAGCTTTTCAACATACGGCGCGTGTGATTTATTTAACGGTCAAAACACGTGCTGGTTTTTAAATTCGGAGTTGCGACCGACAAAATGGCGACGTTCGAAAACACACGTGAACTTTTTTGAAAATAGTCCTCGAACACTTGTGAGATGCTGGCTTTGCTTTATTGGCGTTTGAAAACACGTGGATCAAAATGGACGCTAATAGTTTAAAATGTCGCTGTTTCCAAAAAACGACGCGTTTCTAACACCAAACGCGTGGATCAATTTCTCGCAGACCAAACATAAACGCGAAGCACATGATTCGATTGTTAAACACGTGTGGATTGTCACGCGGTGACTTCGATTAATTTTTAAAAGGCTACCAGCGGTCTAAAAAACGTGCTGTTTTCAAAATGGCGGCCTTTGAAAAATGTGTAGACGCGGCCTTCAAGATAACGGCATTTAAAACGCGGGGGTTTTAACACAATTCAAAATCACTTATTTACCTATACATTTAAATGGGAAAAATGATTATTATATACATACATATTTTATAGTACATACATCACGAAAAACAGCGTGGAGTTATGAAAAAAAAATCAAAGAAAGCGACAATTCATAATGAACCAAATCTAGCCCCGAGTTGGAAGCGACAGTGTTACATAACTACGGGCTCGAACCGCCTTGTTACGAACAGGTACAAATTAATAATCACCATGATTAGGACACAACAACAATGGTTCAATTTAAATACTTACAGAAACCAAATTATAATACAAACCTCCGGCTAGCGTCCCTCAGGGATATCGTGTTTTCAGTTCGTTTGGGATTTGATTCAAAACGACTGTCGCTTTATTGTTGGAATAATTATATATATAGGGTTTTAATAAATGAAAAGATCTCTTGTCGCTTTTAAATAATTGGTGAATTTATTAATGACTCGACGCTTCTAGGAAAAGCTTTTAATCTCTTTGTGAACTCAAGGTTAATGATTCTAACATATAATAAAAGGGTTGAATGATAACACATAATTATATAAGTTTTACGTACGTTACACTGTCACGGGCAGCATCTGGGCAGAGGACCTGATCCGGGAACACCACTGAGTTGATTTAAATATCCAAATTTAACTATATTTTGAATTACGTGTCCCAAACAATTGTTGGAATCAAAAGGGCGGTCGGCAATATGCCAAGAACCGTCCCTCACCACAGTTAAACCCAGAAGAAGGCGCCAGGGCTCTCCGCCCCGTCGAAAGGGCTGCTCGGCCCCCCTCCCGAAATTCGGGCCAATCAAAACGTTTCGCAAATGTTGCCAACTTTTGGCAACTGGTATAAAATATTTAGTACCTGATGACGGAAATAATCATACAGGGGTGGGAAGTTATAATTCAAGAAAGTACTTCATAACAGTAGCTATCACTTTGTGGTTTTCCATTATAGAAAAATGAACCAATACAACTTTGTATAAACCAAGTGGTTTATAATGTATGTTTATAATTATATAATGCGTAAATCCTACCGGTTTCAGAACAAACGTTCCTTTTTCAGGGAAAGCTTATAATAATTTGACAGTTTCGAACAATGTTTTACTATGGTGGGGGTGGAGCCGTTGCTAGTTATTAATGTAGATTGGGTGGGTAGGTATTAATGTAGAGTGGGTGAAACTGTCAAATTATTATAAGCTTTCCCTGAAGAAGGGACGTTTGTTCTGAAACCGGTAGGATTTACGCATTATATAAGTGGTTTATACAAAGTTGTATTGTTTCATTTTTTCAATTTGTTTGATTTTTGAAAGTTCAATCCTGACGAAGGAAGGGTGCTTCTGAAACCGATAGAGTGTTTATAAAATAAAAGTGGTCTACAACAAATTTATATGTGTTTTATTGTAAATTATGGCGAGCCACAAAGTTAATGCTTTTTACAAGTATGTAGAAAAGCTTGTATTGTGATTAGTGGTATGTCTCTTATTGTTAGAACCGACTAGAACTAAGGCGAGATTTCACGCCGCAATCAATAACCCCACATTGTGAGGAATTTGAGGACATTTTTCATTTGTCACGCCACACAACACACAACACGGCAGTGGAAAGTGTTTCTAAATCACCTTTGATCGTAGCATGAATTATGGGATTGTTTGACATAACCAAGGGAAGATTAATAATGCTTTGTTTATATTACAAATAGATAAGCATAACACTAAATGAATTATTACATAATTCTAGTAGTTCTGAGAAATTTGTTTCTATTTTCTCTTATTTAATAAATCAGATCGAACATCTCCTCTGAACTAAGTTTGTAAGTAGGTACTTAAATACCGCTGACCTAACCCCTCAGGCTAATTTATTTGCTTTTTGTTTGATAGGCCCCCAAATGACACAAACCCCACTGGCTTGGAGGGCTTTGAGGCAAAGAATGGACGGTTGTTACCTCGAGAGTGTTTTCTCTTGGGGTAAAAATACCCTCGTCGAATCTTGTCTGAATACGTCTAAATGTGATCGAAATGAAAATCTAGTCTCCTTTAACGGAAGCAATCTTCCAAACAGGCCCTCCATTGATGGTGTAACCCTATGTGACCAGCTCAGGTATGGGAACTCCATCGAAGCCAGAGTTAAGTTTCTCCTCCCTCCCCTTCGCCTCCCAAAAACTGGGCGTACTCTACAGGGCCCGTAGATACTTTAATAGTAAATAACTGCTGACTCTTACAAATCGCAAGTGCTCCCCACAGTCGAATTTGGCAGCCACCTCTGGTTTGGAGAATAAACGGATTGCAATCTCTAGAGTACAGGCGTCAGGTGGGAATGCCGTCCTTGTTCTACCGGTATTAAAATGGAAGATGTTCCAAGAAACTAGCGTCATTGATCCTTTCGTCACCAGTGCGTAGTAGGGAAACACGCGCCCAACATATGTACGTGGTTGACATTAATCACATGAGAATGGATCGTTTTTGATCGCTATTGAGTTCAACAGCTCCGCTGTGGAACGATTTGCCGGCCTCTGTGTTTCCTTCCTCCTACAACATGGGTTTCTTCAAGACCCATGTTCACTTCTTCCTCTTCTGAAAAAGACCCTCCACACAGCATCTTCTAAGATGACATAGGCCCTGGACGAAATTATTTTCAGAGCCTCTCGTGTGGAGTAAATGTAAAAAAATAAAAATATGTATAAATACAGGTGTCATAGAAATCGTTATTGTCTCCCTTACTAACATGGTTAGAAACCTGATCTAAACGGTGTTAGAAAGAGAAAATATCACGCTTTATATTTAACCACAAAATATTGAAATGCACACCTTTATGAAACCAAAGTTTCCGAGAGCAATTTGAAAACAATTATGAAACCTTGGGAATTATTTTTAAATGAAACGATAAAAAGTGAGTTGACACTTTTTGCCGTTTCACGTTTGTGATAGAAATATGCCAAATAAAATATATGTGTTTTTTTTTCGTTATCAGTAACTTTATTTAGAAAAAACGTAATGAGAGCCTCTTTTTTAACTGTTTAATGTTTTTCATTCAAATTTTTTGCATTTCAAAAATCATATTTTTATTTGAAACTAGCTGGTCCCGGCATGCGTTGCTATGCCATTTAATAAAGAAATTGTTTCTCCCTGAGTGTCCTTTCCCATCGTCCCGTTCCCCTTCCACCTCCCCTTCTTCTCCTGCGTCCTCTTCCCCTCTCGCTTTCCCACTCCATCACCTCCACCTTCCCTCTCCCCACTTCACTCCCCCCCCCTTCCCCGTCCCGCGAACCCCCCTTCAGAGTTCCCCTCCCCCCTCTTAGGTCCCCTTCCCCCTTCCCGCGTTCCCCTTCCACCTTCCCCGCCTTCCCTCTTCCCTTTCCCGCTCCCTCATCCCGCCAATATATTCAATCCCAGTACAATCAGTTATTAAACAGCCCGCGTGCCACCTCTTACAATTTTTATTCAAATTTCCATTTTTCATGTATATTAAATTTGGTACCTAACATAGGTACCTATTTAAAATATCTAAAATTCTTGATTCGATTCAAACTGTTAAGGGAGTACCTACTTTAAATATTTTTATTAAAGATTTTCAAAAATAGAATCCTCATTGAACAGTCATTGTTTTGCAAAATGTCATTCTCAAATACGCGAACTGTCAAATGTGCGATGTTTTCTGAAATTATCCAATTTTCTGTGCAATTTTCTTAATTTTTTTCTCCGTAAGAACCATCCTCGTACTTCAAGGAATATTCTAAAAAAAGAATTAGCGAAATCGGTTCAGCTGATCTCGAGATTTGCGCTTACCAACACATTTAGCGATTCATTTTTATATTATAGATTATAAAATTCGAAAACGTAGGTATTTCATCAAATTTAAAAACTTTGGATGCAATGTTTTGGATGCATTCAGAAATATTCCATTTATTTGAATTTTATTGCGAATTGGAAATATTTTGACTTTCCGACGAAATAGGCCCGAGGCCTGGAGGCCTGTAGTCGCATCTGGGAATAGGACCCAGGATTTCTGTTTTACCTGAATTATTTTACGCAATTTCTTTCAATCTCGTGTAATTTAAGAATTACCATTTCGTTTTGATTTGTCAGTATTATCTATCTTCTTATGAAATTATTAAATATTATATTTATGTAATCAATAACCTTCAATAGATAAAATAAGCATATAATTTATATTTTTATAAGAACTCTCTTTTTACAACTTTTGAAGGTTATTCCCATCAATATAATCATTGAAGAAGATAATAATAATAATAATCTAAACGAAAATATGAAAGAGAACAAGACACAGAATAACAGAAACCATCAAAATAGCCAATCTCTTATTTCAAATTTGAGAATTAACAATATTATTTTCAACTAATTTATTTTCCATATCATAGGCAACTACCCTTTTTATTGGAAACAATCATTCTAAGAATTGGTTTGTAACCTGGATAGCGTCACGGATAAATATATCCGATTTTATTTATATGGAACTATTGACATTTTATAAAAGTCTAAATGAATATTCAATTTTTATAAGAAAAACTCTCTTTTTATAACTTTTGAAGGTTATTCCCATCAATGTAATATACCATTTAAGAAGAAAATAATAATAATAATCTAAACGAAAATATGAAAGAGAACAAGACACAGAAAAAGATAATCGTCGCAACTGGGACTCGAACCCAGAACCTCTTGTTCGAAAATTGGTAAAGTAAAAAAATAAGTATTTTAAAATTTTTCTTCGAGGAATTGGTAAACGCACTTCCCGGATAGACGAGAGGTTCTGGGTTCGAGTACATATTTTCGTTTAGATTATTATTTATTATCTTCTTCTTCAATGACATAATTTAAATGTATAAAACCACGCAAAAGAAACGCTGATTCCGATAGCATGTTTTCGCAGCAAGTCTTTTACAGTACCCTCTGGATATATGAGGTAAGTTGTTCCAGAGTCACCGCAGTGTTCCCTGTTCGAGCTCCAGTAATGGTTAAACGAGTCGGATTACAGTGTAACACAAATAGCGTTCAACAGAAATACATATTATACCCAGGTGGATATGCAATCAGAACTGGGATTTGTGCATCCCAAATGGAGAACTGCAGAACACCGCACTTAAAGAACTTCTAATGCATTCATCGGACTTTGATGTCGCTTTGGTGTTAGGTGTCATATTTAATATACAGGAGGAAGTTACTTTTGTATGTAGCTATAACTTGTGGTAATCCATTATAGATAAATGAAACAATTTAACTTTGTTTGAACCACTTATATAATTGAGTAAAGCCGACCGGTTTCGGAACGACCGTTCCTTCTTCAGAGCAAACGTATACTGATTCGACAGTTTCGAAATATGGATGGGAACAATGTATTATTATGGTAGGGGTGGAGCCGTGGCTAGGTATTAATGAAGAGTGGGTGGGTAGGTGAACATATCCATGATTGGGCTGTAAGACAATATTTTTTGTTTGTTGATAATAGATTCATTATTTTAAGGGATTTTTTTTATTTCTAAGTTATCTAAGCGTTTTACTTTATGCTTAATATGAAGAATGTTTATCCCTGTATTTTTTTCAAAACTATGGTTATTTTCAATGATATGGTTAGCGAACTCACACAAATTATTATTATTAAGACACCTTAAATGTTCTTTGATTCTGATTTCAAAATTACGAGTTGTTTTTCCAATATAAAATGAGGGACAATCATTACATTTGAGTTTATATATTCCAGAATTAGTCAATTTATGGTCTTTATCTTTAGCGTTTCTCAAAAAATTACCGATATTATTTCTTGTATAAAACGCTCGTTTAATATTAGAAGGGAGATTTTTGCAACATTGAACTAAAAAATTATTAATATACAAAATTTTACGCCATTCTTTATCAATAATGTTAGTAGAATTATCACCATAATAATAAAGTTAATAATAATAATAAAGTATGTTAGTTTTATTATAATATACCATAATAATACTTTGTTCCCATCCATATTTCGTAACTTTCAAATCAGTATACGTTTGCCCTGGAGACGGAACGGTCGTTCCGAAACCGGTCGGCTTTACTCAAATATATAAGTGGTTCAAACAAGGCAAATTATTTCATTTATCTTAAACTAGCAGACCCGGCCACACGTTGCTGTGGCTAACGAAACACAACGCCATTACCCAACCTTTATTAAATCCACACCACCCGCTTGCCAGCTGCCCGCTGCCCTCTGCCTGAATTGAATATTTGAATTTGTCGACTTTTCTCTACTATAATAAGCATGTTTTTATACATATAAACTTTCCTCTTGAATCACTCTATCTATTGGTGAAAACCGCATGAATATCCGTTGCGTAGTCTAAAAAATCTATGCGCACGAACATTTTGAGCGACTTCATCGAATAAAATAATTCAAATCAAATACCTAATTACTCTAGGACATCTATTTTCCAATTTCTTCCGTAGAACGAATTTCAAAAGTGACTATAGTACGGCCCGCCAGCCGTTTTAAATCGCACAAAAATATGTTTTCTTTAAATTTCTCGGCTTTTCTCTAATATAATTTACATGTATTATACATATAAACATTCCTCTTCAATCACTCTATCTATTGGTGCTGCACCGTATGAAAATCCGTTGCGTAGTTTAAAAGATTAACGCGCACATACATTTTGAACGACTTCATTTTATACTATGTAATGTAATGTAATGATGATAATGATATTATTGCTGATGGGTTAGTGCAAAAACTACAAAAAAAATGTGACGATTCACGGTTACGGTACCGTGACGGTATAAAAAAGCATAAAATGTGCCTTTTTTCATTTTTTTTTGGTACATACATTAATAATTTTACCATACATACAGGCTTTTTTTATATAAACATTTAAAAAGTAGAGAAAAATACAAATTAGCAGATTAACCAAAAAAATCCCACATAAGCATCGCCAGTTCGTGGGTATACTTGTGTGTTTTTAAAACAGTTACATAATTACTCATATACATAAGTACATTATATCTTTGAAGAGATTAAAAAATTAAATTAAATAAACAAAAAATAAAATTAGTGCTTACTGAATTACAATTCAAACGACATTTTAAGTTACATCAGGTCGATGTGACATTACAGCAAGTAAGTGTTTGCATCAACGGTATTTATCCAAGACTTTATAACCTTTGTGTATTTGCTGTAGGAGGATATGTTTTTACATTCAATTTCTGTAGTCTTGTAGAGAGAATTATACATTTTTGGTGTAATAAAATACGCATGCCTTTGTGCTAGCCTAGTTTTTTTTTATTTTTTTTTATTTAAGTTTTTATTCCAGCAGGACTGGGAGGGTAGTGCAATCCCAGTCTGCCATATTACATAAACAACTATAAAAGAACAAAAGTTTAAATATTAGGTAAGTACCTAATTAAAACATAAAATGAAAACAAAATTCATCACACAAATAACAAAAAAATAAGCATAAAATTAAAATAAATAATAAGTAGACAGAATTAAAAATAAAAAGATATTTTGGGATCGTCCATCATGGAGGTCGCTTCATCATCTGCATCCATCGCTTATTTATTGGGGAACTGAGTCACTCGGATGCAGCCACGACAATGATATTGGTTGAAGTTCGTATCCTGCTCCAGAAGCTGGCTAGTCGGTGGCGAAGTAAGGCTGGGAATGAGTGCACCCTCCCCTCGGTAAACATCGTGGAGGCACTGCAGAACCTCGGTAGTTGCATAAGTTGCCTGTATGCGTTATTGTAGCACACTCTCAGTTTGTCCCATTGCGCTGCTGGGTATTGTGTCCACAGTTCAGACGTATACAGGGCAGTACAGTATGTCTTGAATAGTAATTTTCTGACATTTTCGCTGCAGTGGTAGAACCGCCTTGAGAGCATTCCGGCCCGTATGTTAATTGCTCTTCTTTGTCGTTCCATATCTTCTATATCCTTCATGTCTTCGGTTAAGATATGTCCCAGATACTTAACCTGTGAGGCCACAAGCAGTTCATTTCCTTCTATATATATGAGGAATATGTGATGGCTCCTTTTACAAAGTGGAACTTCAAATACATTATTTAACCTATTACTAAATCGGTTTTCGTTTCTTCATTCTAATAAGTCTGTAGCTGTTTCAAAAGTTGAGATACACAATGTAAGTAGATCTGTTTCCTTCAAAGGAAAAGAGTCATCATTTTTTGTGGTGGGCCGGAACGGGAGAAACTGGTAGAAAAAAACCTTTGACTCTCGACTCATGCACCGCAGTGGGAGGGATGGATTCTTACGTCCGTCATAACGTCTTTACGACGTACTTTCAACGATTCTTACGTTTCACAAGTTGGGAGGCGGGTATGGGTACCGCCGCCCCGGGAACCAACGACAACCAACACCCCTGCCACAGGTCACTCCAAGTGATTCGCTACTTTTGGTGACTTAGCAGGGGTGCCCGGGTTCATGGGATAAAATCAAAATCATTTATTGTACAAAATTTACATTAAGTACAAAAGTTATAACTTATAGGTACCTATATCCTATTTCTTCCAGTTAACCTAACATGTTATACAGATTTGAACACAAATGAAATATAAATATAAAAGTGGTGTAATACAAAGTGAATTTGTTTTAATTTATTATATAAACATAAATATAAAAACAGTTGTACCTGTGTGAGGTATTCACTTAATGTGTAATGAGACCTGTTCAGAAGGAATGTTTTTAGTGATGACTTAAATCTGAGTGTATCTTGTATTTGTTTAATATCATGTGGAAGGTTGTTGTATTTTAATGGCCATGTAAAAGGGTCCTTTTTGGAAAATTGTTTTGTTTGCTTTTGGTATTAATAAATTTTCTATAAACCTTGTAGCGTGTTTATGTGTAGAGTTTTTTTTGTGGAAACTTTTCTGATAAGGTTTGTCCAGGTCTTGGTGGCGGATACGTTTGCCCAACCACTGCGTGGTGGGCTGGACCGGAGGAGACTGATTGAGGGAGGTTTTTTGACCTCTCCAGCCGAATTCTCCCGACCCTTTGCCTTGCACCGCAGTGTGAGGAATAGATTCATACGTCCGTCACTCCTGGCCACACTGACCCCAGATTCCTACCCATCCCTCATACCTTTTTCCTTCTCAGAACTCCCCTTCCTTTCCTCAAAAGACCGTCTTCTCATACCTTCCCCAAAGATGACATAGAGCCTGAGGGGAATTAATTTCCTCAGTGTGTGTAAGGAGCATTGTAAAAAAAATCAGAGTGTTCAATTCGCACGTGGTAGAAGAGAAACATTCAGTAAACTGAAGTAGACAAGGGTGGGGAAGCTACGAAGCACCTGACAAAGAGGAGACCGATTATACTATGTCATTTTCTCGCAGGCTACATCCTATAAATGTATGTATTTGTCTCTTTTCAGTGTCGCTAATTTCCGTTTCATCGAGTTTCAAAACACAACGGTGCTAAAACACTGGCAACAACGATGGTTTATGGGGTATCTACCTTCTTTCTATTACCGATGGGTAGGACACTCGGCTACTGGTCGGGCGGTCGGAGTTCAATGCCCACAGCCGCTCAGAACTGAGTGTGATAGCGTGTGTAATGTATACTGACAGCAAATGGCTTTATTTGTAAAAACCAGATACAAAACATCACCAGATCTGAAACAGTAAACATACTAACATCAAATACAGAATGAAACAGATACTCGCACCTCTCAACTGCATTAAGTTCAATGAACTCTAGAACTCGGATTTGAATTTAAGGTTCGGCTGCGTATTTCCAAAACCTATACCGGTTCAGTCGCGGTGGCGACAATTTACATTTTAAATATACCTCTATATTGATTATTTTTGTATCACTTTGCAAAAAAAAATCTAGATAAAATAATCTCTCCAATGTGTGTATTAGAAATTAATAATTTTATTTCTAAATATTTAAATTTTGATATTATTCCCATTTTGACGGCCGGCGTAGTCCAGCGAAAAGGCTGGACTACTCGCATTCCGAAGGTCGCCGGATCGAATCCCGGCGTGGCAAATAAATTTTATTTGATTGACCAGATTTGAATAGCCGGGCTCTTCCCCACCTTCCTCTTCTTCATCTCCTTCCTCTCCCCACTACCTTCAGCCTCACAACATACACCAATTGGGGATGCCATAGTCTCACTGGCTCCAGACGGGAGCAGCTGGGATTCTTGTTCGGTATTCACAAAAAAAATATATATTAAATACCCCTCTACATTGGTTATTTTTTTTATCACTTTGCTAAAAAAAAAATTGTTCTAAAATCTAGATAAAATAATCTTTCCAATGTATGATATAATTTTAAATTTTCACGGCCAAAAGTATTTTTGTTTTGTTGTTTATTTTTGGGGTGTTATGCCGTGTTGCGCTACCTCCTCCTTTAGCCAACGTTTCGGACATTGTTGCATCGTTTCGGACATCATCAGGGCAGATGTGTCCATCATCAGGGCACACATCTACCCTGATGATGGACACTGAAACGATGTCCGAAACGTTGGCTAAAGGAGGAGGTAGCGCAACACGGCATAACACCCCAAAAATAAACAACAAAAATTTCCAATGTATGTACTAGAAATTAATAATTTTATTTCTAAATATTTAAATTTTGATATTAATAATAATAATGTTTATTCCAGGATGTGGGGAAGATAGTGCAATCCCACACGTCCCATAAAGTTGTACATATTTACACAACAGATAAGGTAAAAAAAGTAAATAGAACAAACAAATATAAAAGACATAAGCGATAATAGAAATAAAATAAATAATCAATTATAATGTAGGACGTGGTCTGGAGTGAGCTCGGGCCCAGCGCTCGCTCAGGAGTGGCGCTTGGTGCTGGAAGGCTGCGATCACCACTGTGTTATCGGAAGCCATAAGCCGCATCCTGGCTCCAGTGACCCGGTGTCTCATCAGACCGAGGAATCCGTGTAGTTCTAGCTCCGTGAGCATTGAAGATGCGCTGCTGTATCTTCTGTATCCAAATATAATTCTGCAAGCATCATTTTATTGGATGCGGAGTCGTTCTATTGAGCTGGTACGGTAGGTACGCCATGTTTCACACGTATATAGGTGAGTGCAAAATGCATTAAACAATGTTTGAAAGTTTTCATTTCAACAGCATTTAGTCTACTTTCATTCTTCCTCTGCCACTTCCATGCCTCACTGCCATACATCTGCTGAAAACCAGCTGCTTTCCAGGAGAAATCCTGAATTGTAGCTGATGAGTGACCTTTTCATCAAAAGAATCAATGATAAAAGAACAAAATGTGTAATTTAGTAAAAAAATCTAATGATGAATAAACGTTATTATTTATTATTTACATCAGGGAAGGTACCAGCACTCCTTTGTGGACTGCTAGCTTCCCTTCATTTGACAGTTTTTAAATTAACGCCAAAGGCAATATTATAATGAATTTTTGGTTACATGATACTACCTATGTAAGATCCAATAATTGTTCTTTGATTACATTATTTCGTTTTTTAATAGTTTTAGTTTTAGATGCTTGCTTTACTACGTGTATCTAATGAATTTTGGTTATATAAATCTATGTAAATTCCATTTTTTCTTTTTTGATGATGTTATGTTGGTAATAATAATAACCAGCTGTCAAATGCTGATAGTTGGCAGGTCTGTCGCGTCACTTGATGTATAACCTTGAACTTGTCAACAGTGTCAATAAACGTCTTACAAATGAATCAGTTCTTGTATTTAATTAAGAAACCTCAAACATTATAATTGGCGACGAGGAAAATCAGTTTATCAGTTAAAACGTGTGTGAAGAGTATTAACAGTGATTTCGCCGTGGAAAAAACATTTTTTTCAACATGTCGAGTAGTACCTTGCCAGTGCCTCATTTCGAACCAGATTGCGAAAGTTTCAATATGTTTTTGGAACGCATACAAATGTATCTAAAAATTATTAATATCGCAGAGAAAGAAAAAATTGGATATTTGGGTATATTGATCGGTGCGGAGAAATTTAAAATTTTAAAAGAAACGGTGCATCCGAAAAATCTAGAAGATTTAACCTTCAACGATATTGTAACAACACTGAGGAGTAAATATGAAGAAAAAAGGTGTACAATTGCGCAAAGATATAAATTTTATAACCGGAAACAACATTCTAACGAAGGAATCGATGATTATATTACGGATATAAAAAGTCTGTCAATATCATGCAATTTTGGTGCTTTTCTAGACCAAGCTCTGAGAGATAAATTGGTGTGTGGTTTAAAAGATGATGCAATGACTAGAAGATTGCTATCTGAAGATGAATCGTTAACTTTTGAGAAAGCAAAATTAATTGTCAAAAATATTGAGACAGTAAGCCACAGCTCAGAGCAAATTTTACACAAAGAAAATGTTACATCGGAAATCTGTGAAGTCAAGTCAAAAATGTCACATAAAAAAACATGTCATGTCTCAAAGGATCGCCCTTCACGTCAGAATAGTCCTAGTAGGCGATTTCATCAGGGTGAAAGGACTGGATTCAAGGGTCAAAGGAGTTCAAGGTCATCAAGTCAACTGTCATCTCCATCACGTCAAGGGTCCAGAAGATGCGAGAGGTGTTTTATAACTCATCAACCGGAGTTATGTCCTTCAAAAAAGTGGAAATGTTACAAGTGTAATATTTACGGGCATACGTCGAAATTTTGTCCAAATGCAAAATCAATCATCAATCACGTAAAATGTGTCAATAATGTAAATGTATTAAATATGTCAGTGTCTGATACAGCGAAAATTAATTTAATTGTAAATGGTATCAATATGTCTTTTATGATTGACACAGGAAGTTCTTCGACATTAATAAGTAACAAAATGTATTTAAAATTTTTCAAAACTTGTCAGTTAAGTCAATTCTACGGTAATTTGTTCACAGCAAATAGTCAGAATTTATTTTGTTTTGGATTTTTTATGGCAAAAGTAAATGTTGTGGATTCTAATGTTGTAATGGATTTACCAGTATTGGTTATAAAAAATCTGTCGTCTGATGCTATTTTGGGTAGAAATTGGTTAAAAGTGTTTGATCCATCTTGGGAAAATACTTTCATAAGTTCTTTAATGTCAAATATGCATAATAATACTGTAAATTCAGTGTCTGTCAGCGAGAAAAATAAAACAAATATTGTTAAAAAATTGTCACAAAAATATTTAAATTCTTTTTCGATTACTAATAACGATTTACCAATTAAAGAATTTTCTGTGAATTTAAGTTTAAAAAATAATGCTACTCCTGTCTTTCACAAAGCATATGAAGTTCCTTATGCACTTCGTGCTGAAGTATGTCAAGAGCTAAGTCGTCTTGAAAGCGAAGGCATTATTTCAAAAGTTAAATATAGTAGTTGGTCTTCTCCAATAGTTTGTGTACCTAAACAAAATGGAAAATTACGTTTATGTGCAGATTTGAAATCTACAGTCAATCCACAATTGAGAATTGATCAATATCCTATTCCACGTCCAGAGGATATTTTTAATAAATTTTCAGGTTGTCAAGTATTCTGTAAATTAGATTTAACAAACGCATATTTACAGTTGTCTGTGTCAGATTCTAGTAAAGAATTACTTACAATTAATACATGTAATGGTTTATATGTCTATAATCGTTTAACTTATGGATTGTCATCGGCTCCTGCCGTTTTTCAAATGGTAATTGATACAGTTTTGTGTGGCATAAAAAACTGTGCTGCATATATTGATGATATTTGTATAGGTGGTAAAGACGAGAAGGAGTGTTCTGATACTTTGGATAAAGTTTTGTCAAAATTAAATGAGTTTAATATAAAAATTAATGTGTCAAAAAGTGAATTTTTTGTAAATTCTTTCGAATTTTTAGGTTTTACTTTGTCAGGTCAAGGCAAAAGTCCGTCTTTGTCGAAAGTTGAGAAAATTAAGTCTACTGGGTGTCCAGAAAATATTACTCAACTAAAGTCATATTTGTCAATGTTGAATTTTTATAGGAATTTTATTCCTATGTGTCCTACAGTGCTAGAACCACTTCATAATTTATTAAGAAAAAATGTAAAATGGTGTTGGTCTGATGAATGCGAAAAGGCATTTGTAAATAGTAAGTCTCTTTTGTCAGATAAAACTATGTTAGTTTTATTTGATCCGTCAAAACCATTGTGTCTTACAGTCGATTCCAGTGCATACGGTGTCGGTTGTGTCTTAAGTCATGTCGTAAAGAATCAAGAATTTCCTATAGCTTTTGAGTCTGCAACATTAAATTCAGCTCAAAGAAATTATAGCCAATTGCACAAGGAAGCCCTTGCTATTATTTTTGGAATTAAGAAATTTCACAAATATTTAATTGGTCGTCATTTTACGATATATACTGATCATGCTCCATTGTTGTCTTTATTTGCTGAAAACAAAAAAGTCCCCGTTTTAGCAGCATCACGTCTTATAAGATGGTCTATAATATTGTCTGCGTACAATTATAAATTGGAATATAAAAAAGGATTGAAAATTCCTCAAGCAGATGTAATGTCACGTTTGCCAAGTAAACAACAATTCAATATTGAGGAATGTAATTTTGTATACATGTCTACACCATTAATTCCATTCTCAGAAGTTGAAAGTCATTCTGAAAAAGATGAAACATTATGTAAAGTCATTAAGTATGTTTCAATCGGTTGGATTGAAAACTTGTCAAGTCCAGAAATTAAAAAATATTTCAAGTTTAAAAATTTACTGTCGGTCAAAGGAAAATGTCTTTTATTTGGTGACAGAATTGTAATACCAGAATCTCTTAAGTCCAAAGTCCTAAATTTAATACATTATGGTCATCCTGGTATAGTCAGATCAAAAATTCTTGCTCGTTCATATGTATGGTGGTTAGGTATGAATCAAGATATTGAAGATGTTATTTCTAGATGTGAAATGTGTCAGTCTGTACAAAATGCTAACAAAAATGTACGTCATAGTTGGCCTATTGCTGAAAGTCCATGGGAAAGAGTCCATTTGGATTTTTTTGATTTAAAAGGTTCAAAATACTTATTAGTTTGCGACTCATATTCAAAGTGGGTAGAATGTTTTTACATGAAAAATACTAAATATTCGGATTTGTTATCTAAATTAAGTGAAGTTTTTTCCAGATTCGCTTTTCCGAAAACTATTGTTTGTGATAATGGTCCCCCATTTTCATGCAAAGAATTTTCTATTTTTTGTAAAGAAAAGTCAATTAAATTATTATTTTGTCCGCCGTATAATCCCGAGTCAAATGGATTAGCGGAACGGTCTGTTCAAACTTTCAAAAAAATATTAATTAAATTTATGTTTTCGAAAAATTCTAAATTTTTATCGCCAGCTCAACGTCTTATAGATTGTCTGTATAGCTATCGTTCCACTCCTACTTCTGTTACGGGTGTATCTCCAATGGCTAAAATATTTTCATATGAGCCACGTACACCACTACATATTTTGTCAGAAGAAAGACATGTCAATAAAAGTAAACAATCACAAAATGTCAAACAATCAACAAAAAATGCATTGAAAGAATTTAAAGAAAATGATAATGTTTTGGTCTATTTAAGACATGTGAAAGGTCCTATGAAATGGTTTCAGGGAACTGTTAAGTTGAAATTAAGTTCATGGGTGTATCTAATTCAATTAATCGGAGGAGAGGTGAAAAAGGTTCATGTTAACCAAATAAAAAAAAGTTGTCTTAAGTCAAAATCAAGTTATGAGAATCCCGATAAATGGCAAGACTTTACAAGTCAGGAAAATGAAATTGTTATTGAACCTTTACCCAGCACTAGTGGAAATAATGAAATTATAACTAGGTCTGGCAGAGTTGTGAAACCCCCTGTACGATTTAGTCATAGTGATTACTCTTAAGTTTCTTTGTCATTGTTATTTGGTTTGATATAAAAATAAATAAAAAATGGAAGGAGGAAAGGATGTTATGTTGGTAATAATAATAACCAGCTGTCAAATGCTGATAGTTGGCAGGTCTGTCGCGTCACTTGATGTATAACCTTGAACTTGTCAACAGTGTCAATAAACGTCTTACAAATGAATCAGTTCTTGTATTTAATTAAGAAACCTCAAATATTATAGATTATATACATATTTATATTTTTATTGTAAAACTAACTAACTAACTAACAATCACAACCGTTTTTCCGCCGAGGCAGGCAGAGAGGACGGACCGCCAAATAACTCGGTCTTGGCACACACTCTTTCCCTCACTCACATTCATACATCGTCTCATACATACTCGTCTATTATTCTGACTTTTGACATGGCCCGTCTCAATAATCTGATTCACTTGATCGTGCCATGTCTTCCTCGGGCGTCCCCGACTTCTTCTACCATTCACATTTGCGTCATATATTTTTTTTACACTACTTTCTTCGTTCATTCGCTCTACGTGCCCAAACCATCTGAGGTTCCCTTTCTTTTTTATTGTATATGTATGATTATGTGCGTTATGCGAATACGTATGTGTATGTATGTATCTGTGAACGTGTTTATATACGTGTATATATGTATGTATTTAGTTCTCCATTAATGGAGTTACCTGTGTTTACCTTTCGTATCATATAAAGTTTTACATGCGTTTTATTATATTTTTTATTCAGGAGAATGCATATTACAAAAAAGCCCTCCACACAACAACTAATTATGGATGAACTCCGCATTATTAAAACAGAACTACTAGGTTTTAAGAACATGCAGTCTAAAGTGGCAGAATTATTTAATGAGTTTAAAGAATTTAATACCTCAATTACTTTTTTGAACACAAAAATGGAAGGTTTTGAGGAGAATTTGAAAAAAACAATCGAAAAAATGAAAAATATTGATATGATCCAAAAAAAAAATTCTGAACTGGAAGTTAAACTAATAACACTTGAGGCCAAAATCGAAGAACAAGAAAGACAACAAAAAAATTTCGATATTGAAATAAGAGGAGTACAGAAATTGAAGTGCACACTGCAGATGCCCAGTGCAGCAAACACACCACCACTGTTAATCTCAATTCTATTTTCGCAACAATTTCCAGGAATATGGCAAACGTGTGACACAGTTTGCTGATTTTATTTCAAAACTAACAAAACATGTAAGACAGTGCCAGACGCTGGGATTTTTGGGACTAAAGCGTCCACAGGCATTGATTAATAATATTATGTTGAAAGGTGAAAGTGGTACAAATTTCTTCAGACTGACTGGTGGATGGTTTGAAAACTCGGCTATCATGAAGAGCATATACAGCTATGTTGGCGATGGTTATCTCTGTCACCGACGGTTCCATGCCAACTCAGAATGAAACCAACTCAGAAACACCTCAGAAAGGTCATTAAAAGCCTTGAAAAAATAATTCTAAAATAGC
The DNA here is from genome assembly GCA_917880885.1 of Limnephilus marmoratus. Lineage (NCBI taxonomy): Eukaryota > Metazoa > Arthropoda > Insecta > Trichoptera > Limnephilidae > Limnephilus > Limnephilus marmoratus. The sequence goes on from OU862930.1 coordinate 3,044,361, forward strand.
CGGTTACCCTAACCTAACTTAACCTATTTAACCAATTTTTTACATTTTTTTACCATCACTCTTAATGACCTTTCTGAGGTGCTTCTGAGTTGGTTTCATTCTGAGTTGTCTGGTCACCGTCACCGACAGCCTGGACTGCTCTATTTAATTTATTAATTTTAAAAACATTAAAAAAATTAAATTCCAAAGTATTTAAGAGAGAAAGTACGAAGATTGGATAAGCAGATTTAAACAATTTAAATATCAATGAAACACAATCAGACTAACGGCAACAAAGCTGGCCGTCTAAATTGTGCTTTATTGATATTAAACATAGCTTCATAAATGTTTCCTTTCTTAAAAAGATCCTCCACAGAGCATCCCCTAAGATGACGTAGGCTCTGAGGGAAATCATTTTCCTTAGGGCCTCCTGTGTGGAGCTTTTTTTTAAAAAGTACCTACCTTTTTTTGGTGTCCCGGTTTGGGGACAAAAATAAATGGTCATGTTATTCATACCGAGCATGCCTGGTTAGGCATTACAATATGTTTGTTTTGTTTGTTCGAAAATATAATTAAATATATAGATATATATAATGGTAGTTAAGCACTCTTTGGATTTAGCAGAGACAGCTGAAATAGATTGTTTTGAAAATAGTATCCGAACAAGTGAATAACTGTTATCATCTGTTTTTGGAAAACTAACTAATTTTGTATGATTGACAACTAACTAAATACTTGCAAGTTTCAAGTCACAAAAGGATTGCACTTACGATTGATTGGATGAAATTACGGAGGCCTCCAAGCTGCTAGGAACTGCATAGTCAAGGTTGGTGAATCTGTTTTTTCCCTTGAGATTTTGTCTGATTGCTATTCTTTGTGATACATTGTCCGCGTAAGAAGATTTCATATTCAAATCTGTGTGTATTAATTAAGCTCAGAGGGTCTGGGGTTATCACACACCTCAGGCTCGTGTATTATAATACAATACCCGAGAGAAAGCCGGTAGGATAGAGCCATGGGTAGTAGCCATACTCCCTCATACATCAAGCAGTATGTCAGAAGTACACTGGAGTATGCGTCCACAGTATGGAATCCACAATATAAGGTATCCATACTCGTAGATTTAGTAGAACGTATACAGAATAAATTTTCAAAACATTTACTCAAGAAATACAACAAAACTACAAATAACATGTTAAGTTTACAAAAAAGACGCACATTATCAGATCTGTGGTTTCTATATAACCTGCGAAATAATAAAATATATAGTACTGAATTGTTATCCGTCATTGGTTTAAATGTCCCAATAAGGCGTACCATGCACGCTTCCCTTTTTCATATAGAAGCTAACAACACTAATGTAGCAAATAACTCACCAATTACTCGCGTAATCACAACTTATAGCCACTACGAAAAATTACTACACTTTTCATGATTACTTGCAAACATACAAAACTAACTTATTAAATTTTTTGGCTCGATATAAATTGTTTTGAAACTAATTACAAATAACTTTTCATTAAATTTTAATCAGTCAATTACAATTAGTGAGCATATAATTGTTGATTTTAAAATGTTTCTTTATCTCTGTTTCATTTCTATGTTCCCGATGGTTATCTCCGTCACCGACAGCATGGACTGATCTCCCAGCCTGCAGGAGGTTTAGCATGGACGATCGCTTAAAGCCTATATCCTATATCAAGACGATATTGACTAAATCCGTCATCCATTGTCAGTTATCAATATTTGCGAGCACGGTCAACGATTGGTAAGAGATATTCCGACCGATTGATAAATTTTAGCCCGGCCTCCATAGTATCAAATAAGTTTCGTTCACCACTGTCAATACTTTCAGGTATGTATTTGGATAATGTCGTTCGTTATGCCAAATTACTGGCTAATTAAGCCGTCGCACCCCGCATTTCTACCGATTTATTACATATTTTTCTTAAACACTTTAAGTTAAAAGATCTTAAAAAAATTATATGTTATTTTTTAAGATAATATCTAAACGTTCCCCACGCCGACACGCAAATTATATGAAATTCCCTCGACAGAAAAAAATCGCAAAGTATGCTCCGAAAATTATTATAAACACGTTTAATTCCCTTATTTTGGAAGTTATATGTATGAAAAAATTCACAGTGTTTCTTTAAATGCCATTTTAGATGTACCCCATGAGATTTTAAACGAGTCGTTTTCACATTTTCATTTTAACATTTTCACAATTTTCGCTCACATTTTATCGTTTTTAACATTGGCGCGCTCTTCGCATTCACATATCTCTCCATCTTATTCTTTTTGAGCGGGTATACGGCGCCTTAATTAGCGGAGTTAAACTACCGACGCTCTTAGAATTAAAAAAAAATCTTATAATTAGTTCAAATTAAATCATATAATTAAATCTTATATTAGACTTAACTAATATGTCTAAGACGCGATCAATTTATTCGATCTTTGAGAAACGAAAGTGTTTGAAATAAGACTAAAGACCTGATTAACTAATTAACTTCCGTTTAGTTTTTAAAATTTCATGCATAGTGCCGGTGACCAGATAAATCAGAATCACGCAACTTCAACAACTCCTTTAAAAAGTCATTAAAAGTGATGAAAAAATGGTTAATAAATATTGACCATAATCAATTTGGATTTCGACAAATTTAGCATCGATGAAGCTGCCTTCAAAGGGCAATATCTAATACTACTAACTTCGAACAAGTGTTTATTTTGATGTAATGCTTTTAGAAATCAATTTTAAAAACGTATTAAAATGAACAATTTTCTAATGTGTATCATAGTATAAAATATCTAAGGAACCCTGATCTAATTTTGGGAACATGAAAGAGATAACAAAATGATAAATAATTTACAATTTCAAAAAATATAAGATCAAAACATCTAAATATCTGCAGGTAGTATGTAAAGCAAAAATTTGCTTACGAAAAGTAAGGTTTTTCCACCTGGCGGTAAAAGCGGCAATCCGAATGCAGAATATCGAAGACGCAAACCGAGATATAGAGAATTTATAAGAATCCTGTGCAGATGTCACTCTCGGCTTATAAGTCATCTTTTGACGAATTTAGATTCTATATATTTTTTTCTAATGTTCAGGGCTTTTTAGGTGGTATTATAAAAATGAAACAATGTATTAATATTTGGAAGATTTTTATAGCGCCGTTTTGGTGAAAAATTACCTCAAGGGCGTTGTACAAATGTATAATATGTTTCCACAATCTTACTCCTAATTACAGACTATACAAACTAAAGTTATGGCTGCTAACAGATAGCATTCACCAGTTCGTCGATCACTAATATAAAACTGTATATGCGTTTGACCAATGAATGCTATTCTGCTTTAATGTTAACAATGTATTGTTTTATTTATATTCTATACAGGCAGATATAAAGCGATGAAAATGTTACCAAACACTCCAAATGCGGTAATATTTTTACACGTGTTTTGAGGCTATTAAAAAAAATCGGATTGCAATCATCTGAACATTGAACATATGTACACGTGTTACACGTGTTTATTGTACCAGTATGTCAACGAAAAGTGCTCCGAAGAACTAAATTCGTTGGCTATTTCGGCATCGGTGGGTTTGCAATTTGGGAGGCGAATATAGAAACCATTTAATGGATTACCAACACCCCTATCATTAGTCACCCCAAGTGGTTCGATACGTTTGGTGATTTAGCAGGGGGGCCCGGGTTCCTTGGGTAAGGTTTGTCTAGGTCTTGGTGGAGAATTAAATTGTTCACCTACTGCTTGGCGGGCCGGATCGGGATAGACTGATTGAGGCAGACATAATCTAGACCCCTCTAGCCGGACTCTCTCGACCCATCGCCCTGCACCGCAGTGTGAAGGATGGACTCATATGTCCGTCACTCCTGGACACGTTGCTCCCAGATTCTTACACACCCTAAAAAAACTTTTTACTTCCCAGAACTTCCTAGCCTTCGTTTTCCATAAAAGACCTTTCACGTAGCATCCCCAAAGATGACGTAGGCCCGTAGAGATTCTGAAAAAAAAGTTGAAAAAAATTAATAATAGCCATAAACTAGGGCTATTTTTAATTTTTTTTTTTAATTAACTTTTAAAGAATTTTCAAATTGGTGTTGAAATTGCATGATTCTGAGTTAATGAACCGTAAAATTCCCTAAGCAAAGACCTAGTTGTTCGACCGATCGTCAATATTCACATTTTTGATGTCGTTACAAACCGTCGATCTGCGCCATTTTGAATTTTGGTCGGTCCCTGTAAGCTTTTGGTGTATTAGGTTAACTTTTGAATACTTACTGTAGTTTTGTAGGCAAGACAAAGAAAGCTATCTGCTTCGAAAAATAACTATTTTCGTTTAATCTTTACATTTTTTCAACGAATCGGTTAATGTTATGAATTTACAAAAATGTGATTTGAATGAATTGAACTTTTCTTACAGCTTCGCATGATTAGAATTAAAATAATATGCTTAATTATGGCATCCTACTAATATTATAAAGGTGAAAATTTGTATGGATGTATGTTTGTTACTCTTTCATGCGAAAACTACTGAATGGATTTTAATAAAACTTTACAATAATATAGCTCATACATCAGAATAGGCTATAGGCTATAGCTTAGAGCTCTGGCATTATGAAATTTATATACAAAAATTGCAATAGGTGGCACGCGAGCTGTTTGAAAAATGAATGTAACAGGTATGGAGGAGGGGTGAGGGGGGGGATAGGATGTGCAGGCAGGGTGGTGGGGGGTAGGGGGAGGGGTGAGGGGGGATTTGGTGGGGGGGGGTGGGAGAGGAGCGAGAAGGGGGGGTATGAAGACGGGGGGTATGAAGATTGGAGTGGGGATATGGAAGATGGAGGAGGCGCTGTGGTTACCCCCCTAATACTATGCGAGCGAAGCCGGGGGCAAAAGCTAGTAAAGAATATAAGCTTAAACTACTAAATAATTTATTTTTTAATTTCATAGACAATTCGATCGTCCAGTTGATTAAGTCAGAAATTTCCAAATACAAAGCTTTCAGATAACGAGGAAAGCAATATTTGAATGCGCACCATGAATTTAAAATTAATATTTATGAGTGTCTATTTATATTAAATCTATAAATATAAAAATCAAAACATGTTTGTTTCTGGGTTTGTATGTATGTCCGCTAAGCGTTGCTAAACCATTCATCCGATTGCAATAAAACTTTTGAGATTTGATGTGTGCATGCCCGCGATGGTTTTTGTACAATAGTGAGCTCTGGCATCATGAAATTATGCATTGCTAAACCGTTCATCCGATTGCGATTAAACTTTGGTGGGTTGTTGTGAGCACGTCCACGAAGGTTTCTATACTTATACTGGGAGGCTCTGTCATTATGAAATTTGTATAAAAAAAATGCAATAGGTGGCACGCGAGCTGTTTGAAAACTGAATGTACAGTGATCGAATGTGTGGAATGCGGGAGGGGGGAGGGGAAATCGGGAGGGGCGTTCGTGGGACGAGGGAAGCGGGAGAGGGGAGTGGGGAGAGGGAAAGCGGAGAAGGCAGAGTGGGAACGCGTGAGGGGAAGGAGATGCGGTAGAGGAATAGCAGGCGGAAGAAGCATGGGACGAGGGAAAGGACGCGCAATATCTTTATTAAGTGGTATAGCAACGCATGCCGGAAACTACAAACCCAGAAGCTGGCATATTTTGATGTTTACCCTAAAACCATGCGAGCGAAGCCGCAGATACAAGCTAGTATGCCGGTATAAAATAATACCGGGAAGCATAACGGTCCGTTACATTATTTCGAAATTTTGAAATTTCTCACTAGTAACCCAGAAAACATCAGTTTTTGTTTAATTCTCTACAAGTTTAAGTGCATTATAATAGATGTTGGTTGTATTTAAGAGTAATCTGAGTACCAGATAGAGGGTACACTTTTACATATATAACTGCAAAATCAACTCAAATTTCGATTGACTTTTTTATAAGTCTGCGATGAATATATATATTGTTTTAAGTGAAAACTTCTTTAGCACTGTTGTGATTTGAAACTCGATGAAACGAAAAAGCTACACTAAAAAGAGACAAACACATACTCGTACATCTATAGGATTTAGCCTGCGAGAGAATGAGATAGTATTATTATTCTCCTCTTTGTGTGGTGCTTTGTAGCCTCCCCGCTCTTGTCTACTTTAGTTTTGTAAAGGTTTCACTTCTACCGCTTCTGAACTGTACAATTGTAATTATTTTTCTTTGAATAACTTAATAAGTAAAACATGAAATTGCAATTTTAATCATTGTATCGCCTTTCAAAAATTAAACATTATAATAGTCGGTAATATCGATCGTCTAGTTGATTAGTCAGACATCTCCAAATACTAAGTTTTGAGATAATGAGGAAACCAATATGCCAATGCCATTTTTAATAAGTAAACACAAATATGTACTTGTGAATAATACTTGATTGATAGTGAGCATTGGAATATTGGTTTCCTTATTATCTCAAAACTTAGATATTTGGATATGTCTGACTAATCAACTCGGCGATCGATATATCAACGGAAGCAATCTTCCGAACAGGTTATATGCTTGGTGTAACCCTAAGTGACCAGCTCGGGTATGGGGGCTCCATCGAAGCCAGAGTAAAGTTAGCCTCCCAAAAACTGGGCGTACTGTACAGGGCCCGCAGATACTTTAATAGTACACGACTGCTAACCCTGTACAAATCGCAAGTACGCCCCACGGTTGAATTTGGCAGCTACCTCTGGTCTGGAGATCCAAAATACCTAAAAAAAACCCTCGACTCTGTGGAGAAACGGGCGGTCTGTTTGATAGATTCTCCTAACTTAACAGGCGTCGGTGGGAATGCTGTCTTTGTTCTACCGGTATTTCAAAGGAAGATGCTCCCAGGAACTAGCGTCATTGATCCCTTCGGCACCAGTGTACAGTCGGTAAACATGCCAAATGCGTGATCAACATATGTATCTACACGGTTGACATTTTTCACATGAGAACGGATGGCTTCTTCGACTCGTTCTGGTGTTCAAAGCTCGGTTGTGGAACGATTTGCCGGTCTTTGTGTTTCTTCCTTTCTACAACATGGGTCTCTTGAAGACCTATGTTCATTCCTTTCTCTCCTCAAAAAGACCCTCCACACAGCATCTCAGATGATATAGATAAATTATTTTCCTCTGGGCCGCCTGTGTGGAGTTAATAGAAAAATTAATAAAGTTAAGAGGGCATTACCAGAGAAAGCCGGAAATACGTCATTTTCAAAAAAGTTTTTAGACGTATTAACTCTTTTTCACAAAAAATTATAAATGGATTTCGAAAGATTGTTCTTTTATCTAGCATAGTTATGTAATAAATTTTTAGATTTTTTTAAAATTTTTAGTATAATAAGGTTATTCCATAGGTCATTGGCAGATTTGTTAAATTTTCAAAAAAGTTTTTGTATTATACCACACCCATTTCAAATAATATAATCATGCAGTAAAATAAATCAATACATTATCTAGCAAAGTTATGTATTAGAATTTTAATTTTAGTTTCAATAAAATCATTAAAAAATATGTACGTACATGTGTTTCTTGACGAAAATTGGTCCATTTGTGTATTTATTTGCGCACTTACAAACTAATATATTTCAGATTTTTTTAACATTCTTATTAAATTTAGACATTACTGAAAAATGATAAATACTTATAATCAAAAAATAACTACAAAAAGTACACTATTTTAATAGTTTTATCATCACGCCTTTCAGCATTTTTGGATGAAGGTATAAATTAAAGCTAATTTGGATTGAAATAAATTCGATATTGAGTTATAATTTAAAAAAGCTGGTACGGAGAATAATCAATCTTTCTCATTGTAACCGCCCTGCACGATCGGAAGAACAACTTTCGACGAAATGTGGATTTTCGTCCGCTGGCTGGTTAAACGCTCTTAAGTATCTATCTATCTATCTATCTATATAAATAAAAATGAATCGCCGAAATGTATATACGAGCATAACTTCCGAACGACTGCACCAAATTGGATAAAAAAAATTTTTTGTATTCGTTATTGTCAGGACAAGGTTTATATAAAACTACTGGTGAGCTCTGGCATTATGAAATTTATATAAAAAATTGCAATGTTTGGCATGCGAGCTGTTTGGAAACTACATGTGCATGTAGAGGGAAGGTGGAGGAGGCGGAGTGGGAACGCGAGAGGGGAAGGGGACGCGGGAGAGGAAGGGGAACGGACAAATGGGAAAGGACACACAGGGAGAAATAATTTCTTTAATAAATTGCACAGCAACGCATGCCTAGTTTAAAATAAATTGTTATTATTTTGCTTTGACTGTACGGGGTAAAGTTTCAAAAGTCAAGTGTCTATTTATCCCCCCAGATATCCCCAGAACCCCTCTATTCACCCCATCCCTCACTGCGGTGGAGGGGTGGTGGAGAAGTTCGGTAAGTGGTGAGGGAGTGGGGGAGGTAGTGGTTAGTATGGGAGAAGGGGGGGGGGGTTAAATCTGCTGTAGGAGGTTTCTCTCGGGAAGTTATATTGGCAGTATCTGTAGATGGTTTTAGTTGCACAAGATTTTAGTTACTCCGGGTTTCAGATTCATTAAAATTATTTAATTAGAAATCTAAATAAATAAAAATGAATCGCCGAATTGTATCTACGCGCATAACTTCCGAACTACTGCACCAAATTGAATAATTCTTTTTTTGTTGTATTCGTTAAGGTCAGGACATGGTTTGTATAACACTACTGGTGAGCTTTGGCATTATGAAATTCGTATAAAAAATTGCAATAGGTGGCACGCGAGCTGTTTGAAAACTGAATGTACCGGGACTGAGTGAATAGAATGAGGGAGGGGGGTTTGCGGGACGGGGGAAGCGGGCGAGGGGAGTGGGGAGAAGGAAGGCGGTGTGGGACGCGAAAGGGGAAGGGGACGCGGGAGAGGAAGGAGAGGCGGAAGGGGAACGAGACGAATGGGAAAGGACACGCAGGGAGATACAATTTCTTTATTAAATGGCCTTGCAACGCATGCCGGGTACCAGCTAGTTTATAATAATAAGAGTACAACTACAGCTATAAACATAAATGTAAACTTCAATAATAATAATATCGAACCTTCCCAAACTTGTTCACTGCTGGGAATACAACTAGATGCAAATATAAACTGGAAAGAACATGTATCCAAAATAGTTGCCAAAATCAGTAGCTTTTCTTTTGTTCTAGGTACACTGAGAAATATATTAAACATCGAATCGGTAATGGCCGCATACTATGGTTATGTATATTCAATAATAAAATACGGAATTATCTTTTGGGGAAACTCAGTAAACGCCAAAGATGTTTTTATCATCCAAAAAAGATGTATAAGAAAAATGACAAACTCTGCTAATCGGGTTTCATGTAGACCTATATTTAAAAATTTGAAAATTCTTACAGTCACCGACATATATATAATGGAGTTATGCATGTTAGTGCGATCATCTCCAGAAAAGTTTCCACAAAAAAACTCTACACATAAACACGCTACAAGGTTTACAGAAAATTTATTAATACCAAAAGCAAACAAAACAATTTTCCAAAAAGGACCCTTTTACATGGCCATTAAAGGATACAACAACCTTCCACTTGATATTAAACAAATACAAGATACACACAGATTTAAGTCATCACTAAAAACATTCCTTCTGAACAGGTCTCATTACACATTGTGAATACCTCACACAGGTACAACTGTTTTTATATTTATGTTTATATAAAAATTAAAAACAAATTCACTTTGTATTACACCACTTTTATATTTATATTTCATTTGTGTTCAAATCTGTACAACATGTTAGGTTAACTGGAAGAAATAGGATATAAGTTCCTATAAGTTATACCTTTTGTACTAAATGTAAATTTTGTACAATAAATAATTTTGATTTTGATTTTGAATGTCCCGGAAGCATTTATTGGATAACCAACACCTCTGCCGTACGTCACCCCGTGTGGTTTGATACGGTATTATTTTTTGTGTAAACCCAATAAACGCCAAAGATGTTTTTTATCATCCAAAAGAGATGCATAAGAAAAATTACAAACTCTGCTTGTCTGGATTCATGTAGGCCTGTGTTTAAAAATCTAAAAATTCTGACAGTCTCAGTCTTTCTGGCATAAATATAATGGAGTTATGCATGTTAGTGCGATCATCTATAGACAAGTTCCCACAAAAAAACTGAGCACATAAATACGCTACAAGGTTCACAGAAAACGTATTAATACCAAAAGCAAAACAAAACGATATTCCATAAAGGACCATATTTCATGGCCATTGAAGTATATAACAACCTTCCACATAATATTAAACAAATACCAGATACACACAAATTCAAATCGTCACTAAACATTTTCCATATAAACAAATTTAATGTCATTACACCAAGTGAATACCTCACATAAATGAAACACCTATTTATGTATTTTTATTGGTATATTTGTATTTTCTTATTTATATAAATATTATAATATTCTTCTTTGTATAAACATTATAATATAACATGTGTGTGGTTAGCTGGAAGAAATGGGGTCTACCTATAAGCTACAACTTTTGTATTTTTTATTTGTACAATAAATATTTTTTGATTTTGATACGTTTTTGAAACTCTACGAAACGGAAATGGCACTAAAAAGAGACAAACTCATACATCTACAGGATTTAGCTTGCGAGAATGAGATAGAATAATCGGTCTCTTCTTGGTGCGGTGCTTCGTAGCCTTGCCACTCTTGTCCACTTTAGTTTTCTGAAGGTTTTCTACCGCGTGTGAACTGCACACTTGTAATTTTATTCTATTTTATTCTCTCAGGCTAGATCCTATAAATGTAGTAGTGTTGATCTCTTTTTAGTGCGCTTTTTCGTTTCATCGAGTTTCAAATCACAACGGTAAGTAAACTAAAAAGTTTTCACTTCAAAAAGGTAAGAAATGAATTATTTGAAAGTGAACTGTGTAAAAAGTAGAAATTGCATTGAATGTAAAAATCATAATAAAAATATAAAAAGGTAAAAAGGTAAAGAATTAAGTAATGCTCCTAGTAGGATACTAAGGGGGGTTTTTCACCATCCTCCCAATAGCTTATCCATACACATAATGAATATTTTGGATTAATTCTACAGGATTTATTTATTTAAAAAGTCTGAGTTTACTATTCGGTACTTGAACCCATGAACAATGACTACATATAGGATAAATTAGCCGAAGTTTTTACCTGTTGCTAGTATTTATTTGTTTTTTTTTTATTAATATTCGTTATGTGTATGGATAAACTATTGGGAGGATGGTGAGAAACCCCCTAAGCATAAATATACAAACCACCCACATACTAAGATGATACTAAGAATATAAATAAATAATTTAGTTGAACTACCGAGAGAAATAGTATGTAACAATAATCAATAGATATTATGGATAACGGCAGTTGAATACGATAAATTTTACATTATGCAAGAACTGGTAGGTTGTATTTTTATGGTTCTTGTTCTGTACATCTTTTATATGAGGACAGACTACCGGCATTCATTAATTATCGGTGTTGGAACAATCCATAAATTTACAATAATAATTACCTAATCTGTGCGAGCGATTTTTTATTAAATGTTGTTCTTATCAGTGCCAGTATTGTTGCAATAATACTGTTATTTGATTCGAGTTGGTCTACTAGGTATTATGTATTATAAAGTGTAATGATAGTAATGTGCTATTGATAGAGCGTTTTTAACGTACTTTCGATTTTAACGTACTCTCCCAGCGGAGCCAATATATTTTTCTGATTTTTCTGTCTCCAGATTTTCGATTGAGTTTCGCTAATATTGTCTTCATTTAATTAAATAAGGGGTAATTGGTTAAATCATTTGACTCCATATATTTGTAAAATTATTGGGCTGTTGTAGTTGTTACAGCGCGGGACAGTCCAGGACAGTCATAGAGTCAAGAATACTTGGTCTACTGCAGATCGAAAAGAAATATTAAGCTTTCATTGTTGAAACAATCTTTGCGTATTTTTAAAATTATTTTTTATAGATTTTTTTTATATAGCTGACCCGGCGAACTTCGTACCGCCTCAATAACTGTTGTGTTAACATATTAACTGAATTAATTTCAGATATCTTTATTAAGTTAATAATTACACAATGAAGCATTTATCAATGCGCATTGCTTAGATGTTTTTTGTCAGTATCGGAGTTGGCCTTGTGTACGGATTTATATTTTTTTGATTTTCTTACTTTTCCACTTACTTATGGAATTGCGTTTCATTTTCTTAATATGTATGAGGGAGATTTATTATAATTACTGTATTTTTCCTTTGGAGGGGTGCAGACATACGTTTACCGTTTGTCTCATTTTCATTTATTTATTTATGTATTAACGCTCTTTATCGGGGCTTTTACATTACATGTAAATAATAAGAAATACAAAGTACTCATTGTACGTAACTGAAATGTCTCAGTAACAATATTTTATATTTATTTAAACATAAATTGAAGATGTCCACTGACTTGGTATAATTGTTTCCCTCCATAAGTGTCGGTATTTAGAGTTTAATAAAGAGGGCAGCATTATACGTTTAAGAACAAAATCAAAACAATCAGCGCATTGACATTTGACGTTTTTGAATTTTTGGAATTCACTCCCTATGCAATATTATATTTATCACAATATTGCTGCAGCTCTTTCAAAAGATGAGAATTCGTTCCATACAAAGTGTATCAGGAAAAGAATTTTCTTCATTTTTTTTATGCTATCTATATTGCTATTTTGCTATTCGGGGCAGAGACAAATCCAACAAATTAAATATCGTAAAAATCGGTCTAGCCGTGCTTGAGTTATAAATGGTATAACTTACCCGATTTTGTTTTATATATTAACCCTTCGAATAAAAAGAAAAAAAAATTCTGTCTACTTTTGCCAGTCAAGGTTTGCGCGCAAAATTCCTGGTTCTTCCCATGCATTTTAAATGTTTCTATTTATCTTTTTTTTAACGCTTTTGCAAAAATAAAAATTTTTCTGAAATTTAGATAAAATAATCTTTCCGATATGTTTATTAGAAATCAACATTTTTGTTTATAAATATTAAAATTTTAATATTGGAAATGTAAATTAGCTAAAAAATTCATACCTGCGAATATTTGAATTAAAGGAATTAAAATAGAATAAACTTCAAATTTTAAATTCAGATTCCTTTTCTAAACAAAATTTGTAATATAACTGTGACCTCACTTTTTATCACTTTCATACAGTTTCATTTTAAAATTAATTGTGGGTTACGTCACAAATAGGCGCAAAATCAAACCGTCACTTTTGATCAGGATTGTAAAATATCTGAAAAATCTAGCTCATATAATCCGAAGATAATGAGAAGCATTATTTCTTTCCGTTTCTAACATAAAAGAAATCACAAATATTCGCAGAAAGAGAGATATCTAACTTTTAATAATGCACGGCATTGCACGGTCGCTAAGGGACAATCTGGGTCTCCTGTTATTATAACGGCATATGATGTTTTGGGACAACTTGGGTCTCCTGTGATTAAGCGGGTTAAGATGTGATTTGAAGGGTCATTAAATTCTTGATATATAATATGATGGTGGGGTAATCAAAAGGCAAAAGAGAGATGCTTTGAATGCACCACCCCAGCCAACAATTCCATATGCAATATACACTAAATTAGGGAAAGTATTCATTTTTATTAGGTAATAATTACAAAAATATCAAAAACTAAAAAGCTGTCTTCTAACTTATATGTAAACTGAGACGCATACAAAGTTTGTATGCGTCTCAGTAACATTCTATTGGCGTGTTAATCTGTCAAAAAGGACTTCGTGTTTGAACAAGGTATAGTCAATAATCATAGACAATTGGGAACCAACACATAGGAGTGGCTTAGAAAAAAATGGCGAAAAATAGCATACATTTCTATGTATGTACCTACACACATGAGCTAGTATTAGTGATCATAAATACTAATGCAAAGACAATAAATTTGTAAGCTATTAATTGTTAAAATTTCAACCGCCAGATGTCATGACCCAATACAGTTACTTTTTCCGTTCGTTCCTATACGGTTTTGGATTCTAGTGACTTTAAATACATAAATTTTTAAAAAATATCGTTTTTGATAAAAATTTTCGATATTGGATATTTTGTATCGATATATCGTTTCAAAATATTTGGACTAAAAATATCGATATATTGAATTAAAAATATCGATATATCGATACTTTTTCAACAAGCCTAACTTAATCCACTAATACAGGAGATTAATCCACTTAGATTGAGCGATTCTTATGGCATGCTTAAGCGATGCTTGTGCGTTGGAAAGAGCGTTGTTGTGCATTTGAGCAGTGTTGAGCCTTGGTTTCGGCTTAGCAGTTGATCAGTAGGATTGGAAACAGCGGCCGTTAGTAGTCTAAAATTTTATATGTTTCATATTCTAATAAAAATGTGCAATCATTTTTTACCTCTACGAGTACTTTTGCAATGATATTTATTAAATCATCAAACTTTCTACCCCAGCAGGTACTACTACATGGATTCCTATCTACCTAACTGCCCTTAAACGTGGTTTAAAAACTGAAAATAACGACCCTTGGCCCTCGACCCGGCTGCCTTTTCCTTCAGCACTTGCATCATTTATTTCAAGTAATTTATGCAGTCTGCCGTTACCCCATGTCTTCTATTGTCTCCCACTCCCCCCATACCCCCTCTCCCTTCCCCTGTCACTGTTTCTGGGGAAGTATTCGTGTGCCGGATAAATGCGCACTTTTGTATTGTCAATACATTATCTAACCATTTCAGGGAAAAGAACTGTCGAAGACATCTATACATTCAGTTAATACATAAAGTTATTGTACTCGTAATATCTCCAATGTTCATTCCCCATTCATTCCACATTCCCCGCGCCGAAAGGAAAATTATATTAAATTCCCCGATAGAAAAAAATCACAAAATATGCTCCAAAAATTATTATAAACGCGTTTGTTTCTGTTATTTTACAAGTTATATGTATGAAAAAATTAACAGTGTTTCCTTAAATGCTGTTTAAGACAACCCCGCGAGATTTTTGCTTAATTTTAGTGTTGACAGTTTTGAATGTTTCAAAAATCAACTAATCTCAATTCTATCTGCTAATAATTAACTTTTATTATTTTTTTGTTTTTCTCATAAAATATTTTTTCATCTAAACCTCATCAGTAAAATGTATACTTACTTTATAATATTTTTGCAGTTCTATTTACACTTTGTCCTATGTCAGGTCTTATTATTATATTTAGTCTTATTAATAATATGTATAAATATTTAAAGCTGAATTGTTTTAGTTTTTTGTAAGTTCAACTTGTACTATTTTCATTTCATTTCTTTTTTATGTTGTAATATTCTTTACCTAACGAGTCGATTGCATTCATATTTATTCTGTTTTATTGTTTATGTAATACATGTAATTAATATTGTTAATTATATATTTGCTTCTTTTCTTGTAAAAGCCCACTAGGGCGTTAATAAAATATAAATAAATAAATAAATTTTAAACGAGTCGTGTTTTATTAAACATTTTCGCAATTTTCGCATCGAATTTGTCGCTTTAAATACTAGCACGATCCTCTAACATTCGTAAATTCATATTTCTCCATCTTCTTCTTTTTGAGCCCGGTTGCGGCGCCATCAGGATATCCTCTATGGTATTATTGTCGTTTGTTATCAGGAAACCTAGGTATGTGAATCTTGGTACCGTTTTGAAATTTTGGTTTCCACATGAGAGAATTGGGGTTTGTTGGGCGCATCCTACGGTCATGTATTTGGTCTTCTGCTGGTTTACTACAAGACCCATATTTTTGGCAGAACTTCCAAGATTTATGAAGGCGTCACGTAAAGCTTTGGGAGTTGCGCGAGTTCAGTGCTTTGCGGTTTTAATAACTTATTTTTCTTTTCTTACGTACTTAATTCGGAATTTGCTAACCATTCATTTGATATAAATACTGGTTTTAAAATTTTACACACTAACGTTAGTGGTTTTCACTTAGATCTTATAGAAATATTATAAATTAGGAAAATGTCAATAGAAATTTAAATATTATTAACATTCAAATTAATTTTGTGAATAACCCTATCTTAAACAAATTTTTTGTCTTTGTTCTTCTAACCACCCCCTTTTCCACCTCTCCCCCCTCCCCCTTGTTGATCTTCTAAGCACCTCCCCTTTCCACCACTCTTCTCCCCACTACTTCCATATCTACCCACGCTTGTCTTTCTATATTTGATTATTTAGTTTTAGTACATATAATGTCCTGATGAAGAGAACATTGTTCTTGAAACATGTTGACTTTTTAAATAAAGATTATCGTGGTAAAAACAAAGTGTTTTTAATTATTTCATTATTTTTCTTTATTCATCCGAACCATAACATTTTTATTTGTAATTCTGTCCATCCACTGTTTATTGACGTATCATAATTTATAATTGTAATCGGAGTACTAACGTCCTTTGTGACTGAAGACTAGGTTTTGAGCTCTAGAATTATAATGACTTCGCATCTACCTTCGGCACATCTCGGAAACGAGACCGTATGACCCGAAGAGCCCATAGTCCGGCGTAGTCTAGCGGTAAGGCTTTTGACTCGCATTTCGAAGGTCGCGGGATCAAATCCTGGTGTGGAAAATAAATTTTAATTGATAAAGTTGTGTTATTTCACAATTTATTCATTTAAAATAATATTTGCGCCATATAAATAATTATGTAATTAATTTTGTCGAAGAAGCGAAGCTAGCAGTCCACAATGGAATGCTGGTACCTACCCTGATGATGTATGGCAGTGAGGCATGGAAATGGCAAAGGAAGAATGAAAGCAGACTAAATGCTGCACAAATGAGATCTTTGATCGTAGGTATAGGAAATGTGGAGATCCGCAAAGAATTCAAGGCTTTTTTTTTTTACAGTGAATAACCGCACAAGAATCTCAACTGCTCCCGTCTGGAGCCAGTGAGACTATGGCATCCCCAATTGGGGTATGTTGTGAGGCTGAAGGTAGTGGGGAGGGGAAGGAGGTCGGGAAGAGGAAGGTTGGGTATTACGTAAGTACCTGGCTATTCAGATCTGGTCACCAAACACGGCTAAAGCCATTTTCAAGCAACGTTTCAATTCTGAATGGTGGTCTCACACCAGGGCGATACTGATAGTATCTTCCACTCTGGAACATGCCGCAAATATACTATATATTATTTTAAATGAAAGACTGTACAGAGCCTTGGATGAATTTAATATCCCAAGAAAACTGGTAAACTTAGTAAGGCTCACAATGTCTAATGTTGAGTGCCGAGTCAGAATACAACAGGATCTGTCAGACACCCTAAAGACCTTCAATGGACTAAGACAAGGAGATGCACTTGCCTGCATTTTATTCAATTTAGCGCTGGAAAAGGCCATCCGAAATGCAGGTATACAAACCACAGGCCATATTTTTAACAAGTCTGTTCAGCTCCTTGCTTATGCTGACGATATAGATATCATCGCACGCTCAGAATATGAACTAAAATCGGCGTTTAAAAGCTTAGCTACGTCGGCAAGGAACATGGGATTGGTCATCAACGAGGGGAAGACAAAATATATGCCCGTACATGGACGCCAGAAACCACTAAGTATACAGATAGATAATTATACATTTGAAACTGTCAACGAGTTTGTATATCTCGGTACTATGGTGACAAATGACAACAATGTATCCAGCGAAATCAAAAGAAGAATAGTAGCTGCAAATCGATACTACTTTGGGCTACAGAAGCATATGAAATCTCGCCACCTTACCAGAAGAACTAAAGTCCTGCTTTACAAGACCCTTATACGACCTGTTCTTATGTATGGTTCGGAATGCTGGACAATCAGTAAGGGTGATGAAGGAGCCCTAGAAAGTTTTGAAAGGAAGGTGCTGCGAAGGATTTACGGCCCAGTCTGTGATAATGGAGAATGGCGTATCAGATACAACCAGGAGCTATACGATCTTTACGAGGACCCTAATATCTCCAAGGAAATCAAAACTGGAAGACTCAGGTGGGTTGGACATATCCAGAGAATGAGCGAAGGAGATATTCCAAAGCGAATTATGGATGGTGCACCTGGGGGTCGGAGAAGAGTTGGAAGACCAAAGCTTCGATGGCTGGATGGAGTGGTGAAGGATGCAAGCACCATCGGCATCCGAAACTGGCGCAACGCAGCACAACACCGACAGTCATGGAGGCAGGCTCTGCTGGAGGCCAAGACCCGACCTGGGTTGTAGAGCCACAGATGATGATGATGATTATTTTAAATGAATTAATTGTGAAATAACACAAATTAATCAAATAAAATTTATTTGCGCATGCCGGGTTTCAACCCGCGACCTCCGGACTGTGAGTCAAGAGTCTTACCCACTGGACTACGGAGGTCGTAGACGACTAAGGCTGATGTAAACATAATGAGTAAGATTAAGATAGAGACCTTCGGATGGTTTGGACATGTAGAGCGAATGAATAGTGTAAGAAGAATATATGACGCAAATATGAATGGTAGAAGAAGTCGAGGACACCCGAGGAAGACATGGCACGATCAAGTAAATCTGATACGTAAGACGGGGCCAAGAGTCAGAATTAT
Source organism: Limnephilus marmoratus (assembly GCA_917880885.1). NCBI lineage: Eukaryota > Metazoa > Arthropoda > Insecta > Trichoptera > Limnephilidae > Limnephilus > Limnephilus marmoratus. The sequence goes on from OU862930.1 coordinate 3,062,983, forward strand.
AGAACAGTACGTAGGAGACGATGTATGAATGTGAATGAGGCAAAGAGTGTGTGCCAAGATAGAGTTGTTTGAAACGCCGTAACGGTTAATTAGTTGGTTATTTAATTTTGTTCGATATTTCGTAATATTGATATTGCAGTCGAAATTAGTGTACCAAAAACATCCAACGAAGAATTCTTTTTATCCCTTTAAGTTTGCATTATTTTTTTTAACCCCTCAAACTCAGAGCAATCATCTCAAACAGTAAACAGACAAACGCTTAATGATAATGTATTCCTACAGGGTAGGTACTGGGTACTGCTCTGGGTGCCGCGGGCCGGTGGTGAAATGGGTAATAGAAAGAAAGGGGTTCTCAATCACTTGTGGAAAAAATATTGTTTTAATTATTTGTTTAATTAATTATTTCAAGATGGGTAGGTAGAAGAATGTCACTCCGCGTTGGAGAATATGCTTATTGAAGCTCATAGGAAAATAATTTCCCTCAGGGCCTACGTCATTATTGGGAATGCTATGTGGAGGGTCTTTTAAAAGAAAGGAAGGAGAAAAATTTCTGGGAAGCAAAAAGGTATGAGAGTGGGTAGGAATCTTAGGGTCAGTGGGTCCAAGGCTGACTGACGTTTGAATTCATCCCTCTCACTGCGGTGCAAGGGGGATAGATTCGATAGAGCCCCGCCGGAGAGCGTAATCTGTAAGTGGGCAGACGCAACCGTCGCCAAGACCTCGACAAATAACCTCACCCTGTGAACCCGGGCACTCCTGTTAAGGCTCCACAATCGGGCCCGTAAACAAGAAAATGTAGAGATACGAAATTACGAATGATAGAGGAGAGCGCTAACATTTACAGCGACAAAATCGATGCGAAAATTGCGAAAATGTTTAATAAAACACGACTCGTTTAAAATAGAACAAAAATTTCGCGGGCATTGTCTTTAACAGCATTTAAAGAAACATTGTAATTTTTTCATTCGTATAAAATAAAAAAATAAAACTAAAATAACTGAAACAAACTAGTTTATAATAATTTTTGGAGCATACTTTGCGATTTTTTTCTGTCGAGGGAATTTTACATAAACAACATCTAGATTTATCTTTAAGAATAACATATATATTTTTTGAGAGCTTTAAAACTTAACGTGTTTAAGGGAGATGTGCAAGAAATCGGTAGTAATTCGGGTACAGCGAACCACTTTGGGAGTCCAATGGCAGATGTGTTGGTTTTCCAATAAATGGTTCCCGGGGCGGAGGGCACTCAACAAAAATTATTAAAATTACTAACTACTTCTTGGAACAAAAATTCAATAATCATCAACACTTACTAAATTATGAAAGAAGGACCTTATTAATTGAGTGTTTTCATTTTAATTACGTTTACAACACAACATTCTTACTACCCGTGTAAAATGAAATAAAAAACAATAAATAATTGAAGTATGTAAAAAATAATTATTTAATTTTTTGATATTACTGCCACAAAACAAACAAAAATTAACGCATAAACTCACAACACAATCGCGCCGGACCGGCTGGCAAACTCAGCTGATGATGGCGGATGACACACGAACCACGCACGCCTTCCAAATATGGAGTACAATAATTATTACTATCAAAATTTTTAGTAATACTTACCCTTTTCCACCACAATGCCAAGAAAAAAACGTAGGTACGGGTACTTGCATAACGTAGGTTACCAAAATAAATCTTTTACTTTAGAACTTAGAATTCAAATTTTAAAAATAAATCCTTTATGACCAAATTTAAAAAAAATAAAAATAAAACTTTTGAATACGTCTCTGCAGACGTACTGCCATGCATTTCAAAAGACATTTAAATATAAGCAAATCTAACCAATCTATACAAACCCTGAAGTTAAACCATAAAAGTCGCTGAAAACTCTACATCCAAAGCGGTGACCCAATAATTGGTCCCCCAACAGTTGGTCCCCGAAATGATGTTTATTGTTTCTGTACTTAAAAATTACTGTGTAAAGATGTCTAACTATATGGGGCGTGTGGGATTGCACTATCTTCCCCAAATCCTGGAATAAAACATTGAATGATATGAATACCGCACATGAGTCCCAACTGCTCCCGTCTGGAGCCAGTGAGAGTATGACATCCCCAATTGAGGTATGTTGTGAGACTGAAGATAATAGGGAGGGAAAGAAGATGGCGAAGAGGAAGGTGGGGAAATACCTGGCTATTCAGATCTGGTGAGCGAACACGACTGTTTAGATTTCTAGTTAAGTCTCAAACCAATTATGATTATTAATACAAATTAATTCATTTGGGCCATAGATGGCGCCAGTACTTTCAGGTGTCGCTGATGTATGATAATTTTAAAGTTAAACGTCACTTATGTTATAATCTACGCATTCGCAGATGGCGCCAATCAAATTGTTTAGGTTTTTAATACTTTTTCCACTTTACGCTTTAAAATATTAAGGTAAACTATTTGTTTGCGCCCGTACTTATTTAATATGAATATAAATAAATAGTTTTGTTCATAAACAAACCCAAATCTTTCAAGAAAGGCTGAAATATTCAATTTTGTATAGGTGACTCAATCCAATATTGTATTTTTCAGCCTTTCTTGAAAGATTTGGGTTTGTTTACGGATAAAACTATTTTTTATGTTCATTTTGCGTAGGTATGGGCGTAAACGATTAATTCATCTTAATATTTTAAAGCATAACTTGTAAAATTCATCTTAATATTTTAAAGTCTTGACGACCTCCGTAGTCCAGTTGATAAGACTCTTGACTCACAATCCGGAGGTCGCGGGTTCGAACCCGGCATGAGCAAATAAATTTTATTTGATTAATTTGTGTTATTTCACAATTAACTCATTTAAAATAATATATAGTATATTTGCGGCATGTTCCAGAGTGGAAGATACTATTAGTATCGCCCTGGTGTAAGACCACCGTTCAGAATTGAAACGTTGCTTGAAAATGGCTTTAGCCGTGTTTGGTGACCAGATCTGAATAGCCAGGTACTTCCCAACCTTCCTCCTCCCCACCTCCTTCCCCTCCCCACTACCTTCAGCCTCACAACATACCCTAATTGGGGATGCCATAGTCTCACCGGCTCCAGACGGGAGCAGTTGAGATTCTTGTGTGGTATTCACTGTAAAAAATAAAAAAAAAACAAAAAACATTTTTTCTAAAATAACTATACATGCTCTATCTATGAAAGAAGAGATTACGAATTCTTTTGAGAATTACCTTAACCTTATATAAACCTTCTCCCTTCCCAGTAATGTACAAAGGAATAATAAATAATTCCATATTTATTTTATTTTATTTTATTTTATATTATTTTGCAGAAACAAACAGTACATTATTACATAATGGGAAATATTTACAAAGTTAAAGAATTAATACAATAATTGGTACCAATGACATGTCGCTGTTATATACTTATATTTTTGTGTGATAATTAATACATTATACCTAAATGAATTTATTGAAGGAGAGGGTCTAATATAAAGTCTACTCTAGCTAAAAATAACCACTTCTCTAACAAAACTTGCATAGAAACAAGAATTTAATATACTTTTGTTCGTTGGGTGAGGAATTAGTAATGTGTCAACTTGTAACTTTAAAAACATAACAATAAAAACGACGGATTCAATTTCTCAAGGGGTGCTTTATTTAAAAACAAAACAACCGCACTTCTTCTTAACTCAAGTCCTAACTTTTAACTACGACCTAAATCCATTTCAAGCAACGTTTCAATTCTGAATAGTGGTTTTACACCAGGGCGGTACTGAGAGTATCTCCCTCAAACATACTATATATTATTTTTAATGAATTAATTGTGAAATAACACAAATTATTACATAATCTACCAGTGTTTGTATGTCTTTAGGTCGACATTAGTTCCTAGCTAGGCAGGTTGCCTGTTCTAAGAGATCTTTCGACCAAATTGGACGAGTAGGGACCAAATTTGACTGACTTTTTTATTAATTTCCTATCTATATCGGGTATATCTGCTAGGGATCGTCCTCATTAACTCAAAAGGAAGGACTGTCATCGGTTAGGTATACATTTGTATTAGGTTTTGTCATGAACGCATTAGGTCTTGTCAAGAATTGTTCCACGACTTTCATCGCGCGACATAATATCCTACGGACAAAAATTCTCCCATCAAAATATCTACTAAAACCTAACCTAACCTAACCTAACCACACAAAAAAATGAGACAAAAATAATACAACATCATGTAAAGACAATAAATTATTGTTCAAAAATAGTGAAATGTAAAATAAAGTTGGGTTAGGTTAGGTTTCAGTAGATGACGGCCGGCGTGGTCCAGCGGTAAGGCTCTTGACTCGTACTCCGAAGGTCGCGGGATTGAATCCCGGCGTGGCAAATATATAAATTATTTGATTAATTTTTGTTATTTCACAATTTATACACATAAAATAATATATAGTATATTGGCGGCACGTTCCAGAGTGGAAGATACTCTTAGTATAGCCCTGGTGTAAGACCACCATTCAGAATTGAAACGTTGCTTGAAATGGTTTTAGCCGTGTTTGGTGGCTAGATCTGAATAGCCCGGTACTTCCCCACCTTCCTCTTCCCTATCTCCCCACTACCTTTAGCCTCACAACGTACCCCAATTGGAGATGCCATAGTCCCACTGGCTCCAGACGGGAGCAGCTGGGACTCTAGTGCGGTATTCAAGTAAAAAATAAATAAAATATTTTGTTGGAGGTTGTTTTGACAATAGGATATTTTGTCGGGGATATTTTGTCGCGCATTACCTAAGAGAACCTGATTCCGAGGTATTTTATTTTATTTATTTATTTATTTATTTACGCCCTTTTTCGGGGCTTTTACAAACATTACATATGATTAATAAGAATTATACAGCATTCATTGTACATAACTGAACTGTCTCAGTAACAATATTTTATATTTATTTAAACATAAATTGAAGATCCACTGACTTGGTATAATTGTTTCCCTCCATTAGTATTCTTGGCAAAGAGGAATACATATGGTAGTTAGTTGCAGAATTTCTGCACTGAAATAAATCCTGACTTCTCGTATTACTTAGTGGAATCCGGAAGCTTTTCAATTCTAGCAATACCGGACTATCAATTAAATCATTTAGAATTTTATATAGAAATACCAAGTCAGTGAAAATTCTTCTGTCGGACAATTTGAGCATATTCATATCATTTAAAATAGTGTTGTAGTTCAACATAATTGCTGGAATACCCATTTTAAAATTAAGAAAACGTAAGAATTAGTTTTGTATTCTTTCAACAGCTTGTACATATATACTATAATGTGGATTCCAGACGGAAGAATTGTACTCAAGTTGACTTCTAACATAGGCAAAATATAACAGTTTAATACACTTTATATTGTTAAAATTTCTAGTTAGCCTAGTTATAATTCCCAACATTTTTAAACCCTTATTAGAGATTTCTGTTGTATGGTTAACAAATGAAAGATTTGATTGAAAAGTGATGCCTAACTCTTTAATTTGTGTTAATGTCTCGAGAGTATTGTTATCAATATTGTAATTAAAGATCACTGGATTTTTTATTCGATAAAATCTAACTATTTTTTGCCAATGCCCAACAAAATTTAACATTTTGTTGGGCATTGGCCGTAATGAACTTAAGAAACACAACTGGACAAGGCACTTTATTATCTGTTTTTGTAGATTTTCCAATTGCTAAAACCACGGCAAACATCTCCCAGTGAATTTATCTCCCTGTTCCCTATTCCTCCCCTGTCTCCTACTCCTCCCCTGCCCCCGTGATAAACACAACAAACGAGCCCTGATTGCTCGTTAAAGTGACACGACAATTTCCTGCCCCCTGATTGGCGGCAGATTCAAATTTCAAAACAGAACGTTTGCTAACTTAGAGCTGCTGTCAGGGCTACTCATTTCATGTTATAACAATTAAATTATTTTATTTCAATTATGTAAATATTTAATTTGATAGATACATCGGAGCTGTGGAATCCGCAAACAATAAGAATATAACACATTCACAAGAAAGCCTAAATTACTAATAAAATTTAAAAAATACACATTGAACTAAAAACAGATTCTATTTGTTACTAATAAAAATTGTCTTTCACTGCGCTTCAAAAGAACTGACAACGTTGAATTTTGGCAAACTAGTTAATCCGCATTTATTTTTTGACACTAAACGGGAGTGAATTAGTTATGAGGTCTTTATTCACATTTCAACCACTTTCGTTTCTTGCAATTCAAATTGATTGCGTCTTAGATGCATTATTTATGATCGCGTATACGCCTTCTTTCATTTCTAAAAGCTTCATTAGTTCAATACGTTCATTAAATAAGCCAGTTATTTTGAATAACGAACGACATAATTCAAATAAATGGGTAAATTGACAGTTAACCGAAACTTATCTGATACTATACCGGGCCGGGCTATAATTTATCAATCGTCGGTCGGAATATTTCTTACCAATTGTTGACCGTGAAGGCAAATATTGATACTGACCATAGATGACTGATTTAGTCAATATCGTATTGATCATCATCATCATCTTCACTCTCGGCTCTACAACAGCTTGTGGGTCTTGGCCTCCTCAAGAGTCTTCATCCACTCATCTCGATTTTGTGCCAGCTCTCTCCAGTTTAGAACCTCCAAGGTAGATATATCTTTGAGGACGTTGTCACTCCATCCTAATCTTGGTCTTCCCAGGCTCCTTCGCCTTATTGGTCTTGAGTTCAGCAGGGACTTCGGTGCTTGATTTATTTATTTACGCCCTTTTACGGGGCTTTCACATAAGTAAGAAATTTACAAATTACACTATGATTAAATAATATACAAAAACCATATATTTCTTTAACAAAGAAATATAATAGGTATTTTGCAACGAAATATATAGAATTTATTGTACATAACTGAACTGCCTCAGAAACAGTATTTTGTATTTGTTTAAAGATAAATTGAAGATGTCCACTGACTTGGTATAATTATTTCCCTCCATTAGTATTCTGGGCAAAGAGGAATACATATGGTAGTTAGTTCCAGAATGTCTGCACTGAAATAAATCCTGACTTCTGGTATTTGATGCTCGATCATTCTCTCCACACGACCCAGCCACCAAAGTCTTCCCAGCTTTATTTTTGTGACGTTTAGCTCCTTAAACAGAGTATAGAGCTCATTGTTGTAACGTCTGCGTCAAAATCCATTTTCTAGAACCGGTCCGAAGATACGCCTCAAAATTTTCCTTTCAAAAACGTCCAGTACTCGCTCATTCCTCTTAGTTAGTACCCAAGTCTCAGCTGCGTACGTGAGTACTGGTCTAATAAGTGTTTTGTACACTAATATCTTGGTGTTTCTGGACAGCAGTCTGAATTTTATGTGCTTTTGTATGCGGAAAAAATAGCGATTTGGGTTCCCTATGCGCTTCTGGATCTCTTCTGTAGTAGTATTGTTGTTTGTTATCAGGAAGTCTAGGTATGTAAATTTTGACTTATATTTAGCTTTATCAATCGACCATGCTACTCGTAGTTAGCCAGAAGTTGAGAGGTATTATGTAAATTGTTTATTAATCGCCATAGATAACACTTGCGGGGATTCAGTGAATTAGGTGGTGTAATAACAGGCTCCTGCCCCGCGACAATCGGCCCTGATTGGGCGCTAATCAGCGGGTTGGGGTCGGTGTGTGCCGCAGGGGGTTGCAAGTTTGGGCCGCGGGCGGTTTGGCTAAATCGGCACCCTTTGTCGCTGGATGGGACTTTATTACTTTACCTTTTACAAAGCTATTACATGTTAGCTCTTATTTTTTTAATTTAAAAAATATATTAGATACATAAATAAGTACATACGTGTTTTGATTTTCATTAAATAAACATTTTTTTTACAATAACTCCACACAGGAGGGCCTGAGGAAAATAAATTCCCTTATGACCAATGCCATCTTAAGGGACGCTGCGTGGAGGGTTTTCTTAAGGAATGAAGAATAGGAAGTTCTGGGAAGGAAAAGGATAAGAGGGGTGGGTTGAAATCGGGGGGTTAGTGTGTATGGAGTGACGGACGTATGAATCCATCCCTCCAACTGCGTTGCAAGACGATGGGTCGAGAGAGCCGGCTGGAAAGGTCAAAATGCCTCCCTCACCCAGTCTCTCCTCTCTCAATCCGGCCCGCTACGCAGCATGTGACAAGCATAACCCCATAAACTAGGACATCACTGCTAAGTCACCAAACCACTTATTCAATTTAATCAATTTAAATATTTTTTAAACAAAACCTCCGCCATAGGCCATAACGTCGGTAAACTAAACTTTAGGGACATATCTGGGGTGCCCAGGTTCATGGGATGAAGTTTGTCAAGGTCTTGGCGGCGGATACGTCTGCATACCTACTACGTGGTGAGATGGATTGGGAGAAACTGGTCGAGGGGTGTATTTTGATCTCTCCAGCTGGACACTCGGTCATATGTATGTGTCAAATTGTATTGTCTATTGGTTAAAAAAGGAATATTCCGTATTATCCGTGGATATCCTGTATGAAAATGGCTTTAGCCGTGTTTAGTGACCAGATCTGAATAGCCAGGTACTTCCCAACCTTCCCCTTCCCCACCTCCTTCCCCTCCCCACTACCTTCAGCCTCACAACATACCCCAATTGGGGATGCCATAGTCTCACTGGCTCCAGACGGGAGCAGTTGAGATTCTTGTGCGGTATTCACTGTAAAAAAAAAAAAAAAATCGAACTACGACAACACAAACGCTCCGTATTATCCGTGAGGTGGTTTATATTAATATTTTTCATTTTTTTTATAGGAACAACGCTGTCAGACAGTGGCGGATTTATATCTTTCAGAGGCCACTTCATTTGTGTTCGCGCAATTTTATATGGGATTGATTGGGTTTAGCATTCGCAGACTTGGTGGGTAGAATATGTCAAAATCCTGTATTTATCCCATCTACCTAATCTTTCAATCCTAAATGTCACCATAAAAATTGTTGCAAGAAAGTACTCAACTTTGGAGAGGTGACAGTGTGCTTTGCTGCTCAGTACAAAATAACTTCTCAGACAGGGCGCATGTATCGTAACCTCTTGCTGTAAGAATATTGCGATTTTTAAATTAAACATTGAGAAGTGTACACCACAAACTGGAGATCAGCGAGGCCCCATCTGCAACGGTGAGTCCTATTTTCCTTATTCCAATCTGGGCTTATCTAATTTTCCAAAATCAGAGATCTGAACTACCGACTGACTATCCATCAGGTTTGCGAGTGTATGCTATTTAATCGTTCCGTATAACTTAGCGATTTCGTAGTTTCGGGACTGGTCCTTCGAGGGTTGCATAGGCTTTTAGAGTCGCAGTTTCGCGACTCCCATAAATCATATCTATCATAATCTCTCACTTGTAAGCTTGCCGCCCCCTGAAATCCTATTGACAAATTCAGGACTGTGTCAGATACTACGACGCGAAACAAAATATAGTCGGACACTTCGACAGTTGTTCTGGTTTACAAATTTAATTTATGGTGTGGCCGCACCAAAAAATAATGCGTTGCATTTTTTCACAAAATTTTGAAGTATAATCTGCTTTTTAAACTGACCACACTAACAATAATTACATACTCTAGCAAACGCTCCCTTGAAATCACGCAGTCCTATTTACTTTAATTGACTGTTACAATTTGAATTTAGTTCACGATTAAGCTTTCTGTTGAAACATACGTTCCTAAGTATTTTCCCTAGACGCTCATAAAGTCCGTGACGGCGGTCTGTAACTTGTAACAGTAATTTGCATGACTTAAAGGTTAGTCAAAGCGCGCCGGTAATTGGCGACAAAATGGCAACTTATACAAACAACACCAAAATTACCGGCACAGCTTCTACATCAGTACCCAGGAGGGTAATGCTTGTTTTCATCCCGCGACAAAATATCCCTGACAAAATATCCTACGACAAAACATCCTACGAACAAAACATCCCCCCAACAAACTAGTTACTAAAACATATCCTAACCTAACATAACCTAACATAACCAAACAAGACCAAAGACACTAAATTATTTTTCAAAAATAGTAAAATGGGACAAAAATAATGCAGACATTTATTTATTTATTTATTAATATATCAACGCCCTGATGGGCTTTTACAAATAAGTTTATAATACAGAGACAAAGTTGAACAATAAAAAAGATGAACTTGAAAAGTAAACATCACATGAATGGAAGGTATAAAGATACATTTATTAAAAATAATGCATTACAAATCAAGAGAAAGTTTTTAAAGTTGCAGATGACATAAAATAGTATATGTAGGGGCGTGTAAATAGCCCCTGACACGAGGGAGATGACTACCCTATGTAAATTAACGAAAATTGAATTCTTCCCTATGTGACACAAAAACAGTTGACCCAGCAATTCCAAATTCCAAAGTGAAAACAAACAATACTCACTCAGAGAATGCAGCTCATTGGCGATGTCCAACACAAAAGACACTTCTTTTCATTAAAAAAATATCAAGGCGGTATTGCATAATCTTAACAGATGTTTCGCACAGCAAGGAAGTTTCAACAATGAATAAATTTGCATATTAATAATACGTGTCACAATCTTGTACAACAATAATTCAAGTATTGGATGAATTATTCGATTATGCGTGACTAGGAGCGAAATCTCTTGGCCTTTTACTGACACTCCCGTCGGAAGCAATTGCCTGCCTCATAGAGGTAAGGAAATGCATGGATACACTGAATTTCAAGTCACACAGGTAAACTCAATACAATACAAAAACCACAGATGGCGCCCTCATGGTCTCATAGCATAAATTATTAATTGATTAAGAAAATAGATCCAAATATATTTATGGCGCGTATCCAGTATACTTTGTGTATTTACAAAATTTACATAAAAACAGTTTTAGACAACTCAAATCAGATGTCACAGTACTTACATAAAAAAGAAAAGAAAACGGCAACAGGTTTTTATATTGTAGATAAATACATACATATATATGCAATGCGCTATGTGATTAAACTATACTACATAAAAATATCGTTCAAGTGTTTCTTAAATAATGGTAACGTTGTATTAAATATATCGATACTTGAGGTGAATTTGTTTGCTTGTGTATGAAATCGTGGAATAGGTGCTGTGTGAGGTAGTTGTTAGTTCCAGAATTAGTGTTGCCGAATAATATGTTTTGCCTTGTCGCTCGGGTTGGTACCTTAAAGACATTAATAATGGTTCAAAAATAGTAAAATGGACAAAAATAAAGCAGACGTCCTGTAAAGACAATTAAATTGTCGTTAAAAAATAGTACAATTGGACAAAAATAATACAGAAATTCTGTAATGACAATAAATTCTCATTGAAGAAGAAGATAATAATAATCTAAACGAAAATAAGAAAGAGAACAAGACACAGAAAAACAGAAAAAGATAATGGTTGCAACTGGGACTCGAACCCAGAACCTCTCGTCTATCCGGGACGTGCGTTTACCATTTCTGCCAATGTACCCTACTGTCAAACCGTCATGATAGTCAAACTCATGTTTAATTTTAAAATTAACAATATTATCTTCAACTAATTTATTTTCCATATCATAGGCAACTACCCTTTTTATTGGAAACAATCATTCTAAGAATTGGTTTGTAACCTGGATAGCGTCTCGGATAAAAGTATCCGATTTTATTTATATGGAACTATTGACTATTTATAAAAGTGTAAATGAGTATTCAATTTTATAACAAAAACTCTCTTCTTATAACTTTTGAAGGTTATTCCTGTAAATGTAATATATCATTGACATTCACGTCCCGTATAAACGAGAGGTTCTGGGTTCGAGTCCCAGTTGCAACCATTATCTTTTTCTGTTTTTCTGTATCTTATTCTCTTTCATATTTTCGTTTAGTTTATCTTTATTATCTTCTTCTTCACTGAGAATTTATTGTTTTTACAGGATGTCTGTATTATTTTTGTCCCATTTTACTACTTTCGAACAATAATTTAATGTCTTTTCAGGGTGTCTACATTATTTTTGTCCCATTTTTGTTCGAATTTTCGTTTAGATTATTTTTATTATTATATTTTTCAATAATATATTACATTGATAGGAATAACCTTCAAAAGTTATAAAAAGAGAGTTTTTCTTTTAAAAGACAATCAATTAGTTATCTGTATTATTTTTGTCCCATTTTATTATTTTTGTCCCATTTTATTATTTTAGAACAATAATTTATTGTCTTTATAGGATGTCTGCATTATTTTTGTCCCATTTTTTGTTAAGGCCCCAGTACACGTTGGGCCAACGCGCTCGGCCAAAGCGCTGAGCCAACGTGTACAGGGCTATTTTGTGTGTTTTTGGCGCTTGCGGCCAACGCTCGCCGACGAGCCGATGGGTGTCGGTTTTTCGTGCACAAATCAATAGCCCAGTCAGCCTGTGTTTTTAGATGGAACTAAATAGTATAAAGCTAATTTTTCCCCATCGACTACTACCATTTAGACAAGTGTTTAGCAAAAAGTCCCCGCCCCTACCCCTCTTGCTTCCCCCCCTGTGCCCCCCCAAACATGAAAAGTGTAAGGGTTTCGTAAATCGCTTCTATCTCGATTACTAAACAACATATCGGATTGAATTTTTTTTTTCTCTTTGTTGTAATATTGTCTACAATTAATGTCCAGTTAATTTTCGTCGTAACTTTTACCGTTTGTTTGTAATTCGTATGATAAGGTAAAAATTTGTATATTTTTTGGCAAGTAATTTTACTTTTTGTCATATAACTTTTTACGACGACATTTTATGAAAAAATATTTCCCACAAAATTTGTAGTCCCTATTATTACCTTTAAAATGATATAACATAGTACTTACTTTGTTGGAGATCCAGCGAAATTATCATGGCGGGTTCGGTCGAGGTGAGGCCGGCCGGCGCGGCGTTGCAATGCAAATATTGTTGTATAGTGAGAGTGTTTTTTATCTTTAAGGTACACTATTGCATTTTCTATAAATAAAACTAATCGAGTCTCGGTGAAACCTAGATTCCTCACTTTTTAAATTTGTTTCAAATAATAATAAGTATTCAGCGAAAATAGGTATTTTAAATAGTTTTTGGTTTGAAAATGCATGTAATATTTTTAAAGATGTTATTTTAGAACAAAATAATTGCGGTATCTTAATTTTATGATATCTTAAACTTCCATGAGAAGTTCTTCATTTTCCTCGACTTCAACCAAAGTTAAATTGCTGCATGATCCGCCACAGCTCCCGCACATTTCTGTGCAATCAAGTGATGCTTTAAAGCAGCTACAATTATTTTTGCAAGCCTTTTTGCAGTTGCAGGAAACTAAGTTTATAACTTATTCAGCTGCCGGTGGTTTTTTTGAGTGCACTGGGTACAGCATGTTGTCAGTTAAAATCCATCTCCAGTCCGTAGCGGTGATTTCCTTATCTCCGATCCATTTTTGAAGCAGCACCAGATGTTGGAGGGAGGGATGCCATATTAAATTTGGATTTTAATGACATTTTTGCAACAGCTTTAAGGTACATTGAATATCTACTGTCATTCAGACATGCAGACCTTGTGCATCCATATAGTTTCAAGACAAAAGCCTCTCCTACCTCTTTGAGAATATTTTTGTCTGAATGTTTTTCATAAATCTGTAAAACTTTTGTGAGGAGATCATTTGATGAACTTAGCAATTTGTACGCGTTAATTTTGCCTTTGCCAAATAAATAAGACGTGGTATCACATCCTGTGATAGCATGCAAAAATAATATCACATCCTTCATATCACCAATCTCTTCACGAATCTTGCTGATGTCATACGTTGATGGTGTGCCAGTGGGTTTGTCAAAGAATAGTCGCACATTTTGACACTGTGGTAGCCCTAACAATAGAACGAAAAGATCAGTATCCTGTCCGACAACAACTACAGGCTTCCCACTTTGAATCTGGGAAACATCTATTGCTCTTCCGACCACTTCAGTATCTGTATCTTCCTCCTCCACAATGGTTGGAATGTTTGCTTCATTAAGCTTTTGAGAGAGCTGTTCAATAAGCTGGCTTTTGTTTTTTGGATTTGCCAAAAATTCATTTTGCTTCACAGAGCACTCCATATTAACGTTGAATTTCATTTCTAGAGATGTTTTTTTACTTCTCCGCATATGTTCGACCCCATTTGTGGTGGGATAGTCAGGATACCCATCGAACACAACATGACAATCTTTCCCATACCGTTTTATTACAGTGTCAACATACTTCTCTATGATGCTGCTATATGTTCATTCATTATTATTTTTTTCAACAGAGTGCATCTCAAAAATCGCTCCTCAAAAATACACAAAATTTAAGGTCCACATAACCCGATAATCATAAAACTCATAGCTAATCGTGCCCCCTAAGATCGGTTTAGAGATTAATCGAAGTTGGTGAAATCTTAACACTCTAATTTACAGTGAATACAAGTGTTGAAATCAACAACTGTGAAGTGTCAAGTGTCAAATTGTTACCTACAAACCAACCTTCTATTCAAATCCCCGTAAACATACCTGTGCGAAGACAATTTATATTACACTTAATTCCCACTAGACCATCGGTGGTTGATAGCACAGCGGTGAGCGCATCGGCCAAGGGATCCAGAGGTCCACGGTTCGAACCCTAGTAACACTGAAGTTTTCTTTTTTTTTTTTTTTTTTTTGGGTTTTTTGTTTTTTTTCTTTGTATTGAGTGATACGAATTTTGCAGATCAGTCAAATTCAGACGCTATTACTAAGTAAATAAAAACAATAACTTTAATCTTTTTAAACCATAACCATTCACAATGGCAAATTCTAGCAAAGTGCAAACTAGATCAAAACTTACTGAGACACCACCACAAACTAATGCCGGTGAAGAGCATTATGAAAAATTTATGAAATATGTAGACAAAAAGATGGACGAAATTAAGCAACAATTATTCAAAAAAATAGAACAAGAGACAGTAAATATAAAGAAAAATCTAGAATCCGAAATGTTAGAATTAAAAAAAAGTGTCGACTTCATAAGCAGTCAATATGATGACATCTCAATTAAGGTTGACAATATACTTCAAATAAACAAAAAGGTAGAAATCTTAGAAGAAGCAAATATCAACAAAGAAAACAGAATTACTAATCTAGAAACTCGACTGGCCGAAATCGAACAGGCTAGTATGAGCCACAACTGGGCGGAGTTTGCTGGTATAGTTACACTGCCAAATGAAGAACCACTGGACACCATAAACAGAGTATTTAAGGAGATACAGGTAAACATCGAACCTCACAAAATAAAAAAAATAATCCGTTATCAAAATCGAACACAGAAAATGGAGGACCGAGCATACAGGTACAAAGTTCAACTCCAAGATGAGGAAGCACAGCAGACAGTTTTGAACTCCCGCAAGAACGCAAGAGAGAAGAACGTATTTGTAGGTGAACTATTAACCCCTTACTACAAAGAGCTACTATGGAAGACCAAGCAAAAAGCCAAAGATAATAATTATCTATATACATGGTTCAAAAACAATAAAATCCTTACTAAAAAAAATTCTGACCATAGTTCTAAAATAATAAACATTAAACATGTCGGCGATTTACAGCTTATTAACTGACTAGTACATTATTACTAACTATTTGTTCTACCCATATGTATATTAGCCCGATATTATGGATTTTTTATTGGATCAAGAACTAAGTGACAAGGAAATCAATATCAATATAGATGACCCATCAATATGCAATGAATTCTTGAACCATTCTGCTCTCTCTATATACTGTATGAATATAAGATGCCTAAAAAAAAATTTTGATGATACTGTAGCTGTTCTCGACTCTATTCAACACAGATTTAGTATTATTGTTTTTAGTGAAGCTTGGTTAAAAGATGCAATCAATATTCCAAGTATTACTGGGTATTCTTCACACAGCACCAAAAAAAACTATTTACAAAACGATGGTGTTGTTGTTTACACCCGGAATGATGTTATTGTTTCTGTTGAAGAAATAGCTATTCCACATGCTAACTGTCTTAAATTACAACTATCTGATAATACATGTGTTATAGCGGTTTATAGATCTCCTTCTCAAACACATCTTGATAACTTTCTTGACCACCTGAACAATTTACTCCGTTCTGTATCAGCACTGAACCACGAAGTGATTTTATGTGGTGATATAAATATAAATATTTTGGAAATGAACTGCTCAAAAAGCGAACAATACCTTTCTCTGCTGATTTACCACGGTTTAAAACCATTTATTATTTCACCAACTAGAGTCACTTCAAAAACTGAGAGTTGTATTGACCACATTATGGTCAAGTCAAAAGATGATCCTCAGAGTGCTGTATTCAGGACCAGCATCACAGACCATTTCGCTACGATATTGAGATATCCTAAATCTATAATAACGAAATCAAAACAAATAGACGTAAAGCTTAAACTAACTGTGGATAATGACCTGCTAAATTCAAGACTGAAAGAAGAAACATGGAATACCGTTTTATTTGCAAATGATGTCAATACAGCAGCTGATAATTTCATAAAGTGCCTAAAATTACACATTGAAAATTGCTCATCTATAAAGAGAATCTATAGTAATAAAAATTACTTGAAACCATGGATAACTTCTGGAATTATTGACTGCCTCATAAGACGTGACAAATTACACAAGAGTTGTCGCAAAGAACCAAATAATATTGAACTGTTTGCATATTATAAAAGATATAGAAATTGGTGTTCTAAAATTGTTAAAACGATCAAACAGTCATATTATAAAAGGAAACTTCAAGAGGTTAAAGGAAACATAAAGCAAGAATGGAAAATAATAAAACAAGCATTGGATATGCAAAAGGAATCGGTGCCAATAAATAAACTGAAAATAAAAAATAACACTGTTTCTATAAATGATAATCCAATGCTCATCACTAACCATGTAAATGATTTTTTTAGTGATATAGGTCAAAATTTTGCTAATCTTTTGTGCAGTGCAAATAACACCAGTGAAGAATGTTTAATCAAAAATTGCAATCCAACACAATCTATAGAAAATGCCTGTTTTGAATTCAATCCAACGAATTGTAATGAAGTTTTAAAGGTGATTAATGAGCTAAAATCAGGTTTTTCGAGTGGAAATGACGGTATAAGTGCAATGGTCTACAAACAAAATGCTTCTGAACTAGTTATACCTATTACACACATTGTAAATGTTAGCTTTGAGAATGGCTTATTCCCTGATCACTGCAAAAATGCTAAAATTATTCCTTTGTTTAAAGGAGGGGATAATACAGACGTCAATAACTATCGACCTATATCCCTGCTAAACACCCTATCAAAAATTATAGAGAAGTTAGCTAAAATTAGGTTGATGTCTTATGTAAAAAGATATGAAATTCTTTCAGATAATCAGTTTGGCTTTCGAGAGAACATTGGAACTAGTGATGCTGCATTAAAAATGATAACCACAGTCGTAGAAGCTCTGGATACTGGCAATAAAGCCATGGCTGTCTTCTTAGACTTGTCTAAGGCATTTGATACCGTATCCCACGGTTTACTATTAAAAAAACTCAGTTCAATGGGTATTGTTAATAAAGCTCTAGATTGGTTCAGAACTTATCTTGAAAATAGAACACAAAGAGTAATGATTAATGATCATATTAGTTCAAACAAATCAATTGTATATGGTGTTCCTCAGGGTAGTGTTCTGGGTCCAATTTTATTTTTGTTATATATTAATGACCTCTGTAAACTGCCATTTTCTGGTTCTTCAATTGTATTTGCAGATGACACTGTTTTAGTGTTTGCTGGTGATACTTGGGATGATACGTATGCTAAGTGCGAGGCAGGATTAAGGGCAGTCAAAAATTGGCTTGATCAAAACTTGTTAACCTTAAACATGAGCAAAACTAAATATATTACTTTTAGTATTTCTTCTGTAAATCAACCATCTTTGGACCGCTCTTTAAAAATACATTGTTGTGTACAGGAGTGTAATTGTCAATCTTTGGAAAGAGTAGACAATATCAAATATCTTGGCTTAATTATTGATAAAAATTTAAAATGGAACAATCATATTACTATATTAACAAAAAAAATAAGAAAGCTAGCCTATATCTTCAAGACTCTAAGAAATATATTGGACAAAACTACACTAAGAACTGTATACTATGCTCTTGTTCAATCAATGCTTTCATATAACGTTATTTGTTGGGGTTCTTGCCATAAGACTACTCTAGAGCCTTCAAATATTGCACAAAAATTAATTTTAAAAATAATTTTCAAGAAAAGTTTTATGTATTCATCACAGATACTATATAGCGAAAGCAAAATTATGACAATAAGGCAGTTGTACATAATACAGGCTCTCTGTAAATTTTTCAACAACATTATCACTGCGAAAAGATCTCAACAAGTGCGCATCACTAGATTGGGCTCTTCTTTAATGTATCAGCCGGTACATACCAAAACATCCTTTGGACAAAGAAGTTTTTCATATAAAGCTCCGTTGCTTTATAATATGCTCAATGAAAAAATAAAAACTATTGGTACATTACATTTATTCAAGAAAATGGTCAAAATATGTATAATAACTGAGAGTGATGGTTTTGGATTACCCATGTTGTCGCTTGTATCATAAATCATTCTGGAATTCAGCTATATTTCATACAATCCAAATTTAATAACTTAACTTATATATTATTATGTACTTTTTAATTTGCTTATTGTTATAGTATCTAATTTGCTTATTGTTATGTTATCTTTAATTTGCTTATTGTTATATTTTTTTTATATGTTTATAATTATATTTTTATTTAGTTCATATGTATGTTTTTGTTTAAATTACAATGTAAAACTGCATATCTCGATACAGGAATTCCCTAGTGAGATATGCAGCTTATGTTTCTCATGTACTTCTTATTTTTTTTCAATAAATAAATAAATAAATAAATAAATATGTTACTTTGTCAGGCCAAATAACACAAAAGATACCCTCCATCTACTACATATATTTTTGGGGGCAAATTCTCAAAAACTTCTTTGCTAACTGTCCATTTTTCAAATATTTTCATAAGACTTGATTTAGTTCCCTTTCTTATCATTTTATTGTTTTCAAATAAAGACAAAGGGTATGGGCTGAGTTCATAGTTGAAGTATTGTTTGAGATTATTTGTTCCTTGAGACATAGAAATAACCCTGTTAAACAGCTGATCAGGATTAATTGGCACTTTTTCAGATCTCACATTTATGCCACATACTACGGAGCCTATAGTTTTAACTTTATTTTTTCTTTTCAATTTAACATCTGCAAAATTATTTCCTTCGATGTCTTTCAAGCAGTTCATTCCTACATCATACGCTTCATCGCAGTTTACACCCGAACTTATCACTACTAGACCAGAGGATAAAGACATTAAATCTTTGCTCTGTCGGAAAGGATTATGAATACTCGCCATCCGAGAAATTTACTAATATCTTGCAAGTCCATTTCTCTTCTACTGCATCTTAGTTCAGTGTGCTGTTCGTTAAACTGAGTCAAGCAGCCAGAGAACTTCTCGAAAGCCTCACAAATTTGTAGGGATCCAGGAGCACAAGCAATGAATTTGGTTAGCGTCCTCTCGCTTAATCCTCGTCTATGAGTAAGCCCACCTATGGATTTTGATGATCGCATTAATGTCTGCTCTATGATCATGTCCGTCCAGATACCGGTAAAAAATCCATCTGTACGCCGAACTGTAAAGAAACCTTTATTGACGAACCTTTCGAAGTCTTCATTTGACATTTTCGTTTGTACACTCAACATTTATTTGTTGTAAGTATATTTGTGCGGATTTGGCGTAGAGCAAATGTCCAGCAGCATGGAAATACGGTATCATTTGCTTGACTGTATTAATGTGCAAATTCCAATCGCCGATTCTCTCTGCCAGAATAAAGTCTAGAACCAAATTCACCAATTTAAACTCTTGTAGCCAAGGTTTTGAAGTTCTACTAGTTTTAACCAAATCTTCATACACTTCTTCTAGTCTTTTCATTATTTCATTTGTTTTACAATCTCTCATGGCGTCTTCAACAATTGTTTGTTTGTTTATTGTTTGGTTATTAATATCGTTAAAGTCTTTTGTAATCATTTCTTTAAGAGATGAACATTCCTCGAATAGCAGTAATATCAAAGCTGCCTGGGTCATCATGTGAGCTCTATAAGACCTTGCGTAAGCATGTCCTGACATAAGGTGAGGAATCGTTGATTTTCCATAAACAGAGGTACACATTTCTTCGATTCCACTACCTTCCATAAACTTTCCTAAGCAACCAAGGAAACTCATTAGAAGATGGAATCCGCCTAGTCTGACGATTACTCCAGATATTTCACTTTCTATAGAAGAACTTGCAACAATGTCTACTGCTTTCAGGAAAAGTGGTTGGTCAAATGTCACAATACACGGATGTCCAGCTAACTTGCTTTCTTTAGAAGCGTAACTAAGGGCAGAGTAAATAGCAGTCGGATTTTCTGGATCTATGCTTATAAAAGGCAAAGCCTGTACATAAGATGGTTCAAAGTTTTGTCTATCATCGTAACAGTTTCGCATGTATCCAGACCATCCAGGCAGTGAAATTGGCACAAAAGCAAAACTACATAACCAAAGCATGTTACGAGCTGAGACTAAGCATTAAGTGGGCATATTTTCAGAAATGTTTTCTATTGTTAAGGACTTTAAGCCACTTTTCTCCATTTTAGTATACATTAAAACTGGGACATTGAATTTACCTTCAAAGTCGTATGTCTTGACACGTGGAACTCGGACATCACTCGACACAGGTGTTTTTGGAGTCACAGGATTACAGTAGATCCGAGGAACTGGCTATTTTAGGAGCCAGTTCCTGTTGGATTTACAAAATGGTCACAAACACTCAAACCGGGCGAAGCCGAACTAAAAGCCGCCCGCAGGGCCTAGCAGCAAAGTAAATAACTATTATTTCACGTTCACGATTTCCACTAGTACTACAAAGGGCACAGGACAGGCTAGGATAAGTCGGGATGTGAGGGAACAAGTTCCGACATCAGTGTCGCGGAGCGACGCAGGGATGGTGCGCACCAAGCATTCACGGTTGATATCTGGCGTTTACTAGTACATAAAGTACACATTAAAATATGTCATTTTAAAGGTAATAATAGGGACTACAACTTTTGTGGGAAATATTTTTTCATAAAATGTCGGCGTAAAAAGTTATGTGACAAAAAGTAAAATTACTTGCCAAAAAATATGCAAATTTTTACCTTATCATACGAATTACAAACAAACGGTAAAAGTTACGACGAAAGTTAACTGGACGTTAATTATAGACAATATTACAGCAAAGAGAATAAAAAAAATTTAATCCGATATGTTGTTTAGTAATCGAGATAGAAGCGATTTACGAAACCCTTACACTTTTCATGTTTGGGGGGGCACAGGGGGGGAAGCAAGAGGGGTAGGGGCGGGGACTTTTTGCTAAACACTTGTCTAAATGGTAGTAGTCGATGGGGAAAAAATTAGCTTTATACTATTTAGTTCCTTCAACTGGTGTTCTACGACACAGGCTGACTGGACTACAAAGGAATTTGTCGCAAGCCACAAACAGCGTTCAGACGCTGGCCGAGCGCTCAGTTCATAAATACGCGTCGGCCGGAGCGGACGCTGTTTGTCGCGCTTAATTGTTCCAACGATCGTTTCACGAACATGGCGTCTTGGAGTATTGATGAAATGTTTAGGCTAATTGATTATTATCACAATAGTAATACATATTTTGTTGTGATTTCAGAGTAATGATAATCACACTAATATAATAATGAGGAATGATTTGTATTTTTGTAGTTTGTAACGAATAAACTCAAAACTACTGGATCGATTTCAAAAATATCAATATTCAAAATAATAATTCATATCAATATTGATGGGTTATTTAAACCTCCTGAAATATTATTGGACTGTTCTTTTTTACATGAGCTTAACACAGGAGGCCCTGAGGAAAATAATTTCCCCCAGGTCCTATGCCATCTTTGGGGATGCTGTGTGGAGGGTTTTTTAAGGAAAGGAAGGAGAGGAGAGTTCTGGGAAGGAAAATGGTTTAAGTCGGACACATAATGATAATTCATATCAATATTGATGGGTTATTTAAACCTCTTGAAATATTATTGGACTGTTCTTTGTGGTAATCTGTAAGTATACCTACCAAAAAAAAAATTCAGTGTAATGATGCTTGGAGTAGAATAGCAGATAATATGAATATTCCACTAACTGAATTTTAAAAAAAGAGTCATTAATGGCTACATACAGAATACATCGCATCGCGCTGTACAAGTATATTGCGGCGGCTCCGCTGACGTCCATCTCCATCTAGCGATCGACGCAGAATGAGACACGCCAACGTGTAATGGTACCGCTACATGCTTGCGACAAACGGCTTGCCGCAAGCTCAGGCAAGCTCTGACAAACGAATGGCTGGCTTCCACACACTTGCGAGCGCGCCAGTGTGTTCGGAGCATCCAAGCGCGGCGGACGTCTACCTTAGAGTATATATTGTTACTCTAAGGCTATACTATGTTTGCGTTAATCTATTTTTATTTTGGTTCCATGCCAACTCAGAATGAAACCAACTGAGAAACACCTCAGAAAGATCTTTAAAAGCTATGAAAAAATAATTTTAAAATTGCCGGTAACCCTAACCTAACTTAATCATTTTTTTTATCGTGACCTTTCTGAGTTGGCCGGTCACCTTTATTTTAACGCGAAATAAAAGACAAGGGGATAATATATTTTTAATACCATTGAACCATTGAAGAAGATAATACTAATAAAAATATGAAAAAGAACAAGACACAGAAAAATACAATGTCTAGTTCACACGCGGTAAAAGTGAAACCTTCAGAAAACTAAGGTAGAAAAGAGTGGGGAAGCTACGAAGCACCGCACAAAGAGGAGACATTATCTTGCAGGCTAAATCCTATAGATTTTTGTCTCTTTTTAGTGCCACTTTTTCGTTTCATCGAGTTTCAAATCACAACGGTGCCAAAGAAGTTCGAACTCGAAGATCACTTGTCTTTATATAATATTGCCTTGTATTATAAAAAAAAGTTATTCTAACAAAAATCATGTTTTTTTTGTAATAATACTGTATAAATCATCAATAAAATATTATTTATTTATTTTGACTCTTTAGGTAAATCCAGTCGCAATAAATTACGTTAGTGCATTAAATTTATGTACTTAAACATTTTAATAAGAATAATAAGTCAGGCTCGCCTCATACGCCATTCATATTCATATGTCTCGTAATATTATCATAGACCGCACGGAGCAAAAAAGGCGTGCATTCGCCACCAGCTCCGAAGTTCCACTGAGCGCGACCGAGCGCTTACCGCTTGTGGCCAAAATATCCGACCTCGATCGGATCGGCGGCAAGCTCTCGCAAGCTCTTGCAAGCCTACGCAAGCCAAGCCACACGCGCGGCACCAGACGCTGGGGCTTGTGGACGCTTGCAGAGGCTTGCCACGTATTTGGACGCGGCTTAAACGGTAACCACAAAAATTTGGCCAACGCGTTGGCCGAGCGCGTTGGCCCAACGTGTACTGGGGCCTTTAGGTTGGGTTAGGTTTAGGTTTTAATCTTTAGAGCATAGGCGTCGGGTGGAAAGGCTATCCTTGTTCTACCGGTATTTCAAAGGAAGATGCTCCCAGGAACTGGCGTCATTGATCCCTTCGACACCGGTGCATAGTCGGGAAACATGTGTCACGGTTGACATTTGTCACATGAGAACGGGTGGCTTCTTCGACTCGTTCTTGTGTTCAACAGCTCAGCGGTGGAATGATTTGTCGGCCTCTGTGTTTCCTCCTTCTTACAACATGGGTCTCTTTAAGACCAATGTTCATTCCTTCCTCTCATCAAAAAGACCTTCTACACAGCATCCCAGATGACATAGGCCCTGAGGGAAATTATTTTCCTCAGGGCCTCCTATGTGGAGTTAATGTAAAAAAAGTTTAAGTTATAGTAGAAATTTTGGTGGGGGATGTTTTGTCTGTCTTTTGTTTGTCTGTAGGATAATTTGTCGGAGGATATTTGTCGGAGGATATTTGTCGGAGGATATTTTGTCGGGGGATATTTTGTCGGAGGATATTTTTGCGGAGGATATTTTGTCGGAGGATATTTTGTCGGAGGATATTTTGTCGGAGGATATTTTTGCGGAGGATATTTTGTCGGAGGATATTTTGTCGGAGGATATTTTGTCGGAGGATATTTTTGCGGAGGATATTTTGTCGGAGGATATTTTGTCGGAGGATATTTTGTCGGAGGATATTTTTGCGGAGGATATTTTGTCGGAGGATATTTTGTCGGAGGATATTTTGTCGGAGGATATTTTGTCGGAGGATATTTTGTCGGAGGATATTTTTGCGGAGGATATTTTGTCGGAGGATATTTTGTCGGAGGATATTTTGTCGGAGGATATTTTTGCGGAGGATATTTTGTCGGAGGATATTTTGTCGGAGGATATTTTGTCGGAGGATATTTTTGCGGAGGATATTTTGTCGGAGGATATTTTGTCGGAGGATATTTTGTCGCCGGATGAAAGGTCGCGGAATCCCCAGGGGTGTTCCAAAGGTGAATTAAAACTCGTTTTTATTAAAACATTTTCTGTTTATTAGCTTTTTATAACATAACACAATAATTATTGCGACTGTCCGTCGGTGACTAGGTTTTCAGTACCTGTGTACCTATTTAATTACTAGATATTGAATATGTGTTTTATTAGTTGATTAATCAGACATCTCTAGATATTAAGTTTTGGGGGGGCCGGACCAATCAGAATCATGCAACTTCAACAACTCCTATAAAAATTTGTAAAAGGCGAACAAGCCAGCGATCTGCATTCGCACAGAATTCCTATTGGTCCCCCATTCACCAATAGATAGGGATCCGCCTTTCTCACGAGTCGCACTTGCGTCGTGACAAAAACCAACCGATTTATTCTGTTCTAAACTGCCGAATAATAAACTGCCTTGTAAATTGTTACTTGTTCACTCTCCAAATTCTTGTACAATTTATTCATATATATTACATTAAATTTTGGTGCGGTATTTTTTTTTTTTTTTTTTACAGTGAATACCGCACAAGAATCTCAACTGCTCCCGTCTGGAGCCAGTGAGACTATGGCATCCCCAATTGGGGTAGGTTGTGAGGCTGAAGGTAGCGGGGAGGGGAAGGAGGTGGGGAAGAGAAAGGTTGGGAAGTACCTGGCTATTCAGATCTGGTCACTAAACACGGCTAAAGCCATTTTCAAGCAACGTTTCTATTCTGAATGGTGGTCTTACACCAGGGCGATACTGATAGTATCTTCCACTCTGGAACATGCCGCAAATATACTATATATTATTTTAAATTAATTAATTGTGAAATAACACAAATTAATCAAATAAAATTTATTCCGGGTTCGAATCCGCGACCTCCGGAATGTGAGTCAAGAGTCTTAGCCACTAGACTACGGAGGTCGTCTACCTGATTTTTTCAGGTAGTGAATTAAAAAATTTAACTCCGAGATATTTATGATTTAACTGTCTTATTGTTTTTTTACATTTTGGAATAGGAAGTATTGATGTTTGTCTAAGATTTCTGTTATTTTTGAAGGGTGCAACTTTATTTTGAATATTATCTTTAAATAGTATAACGCTAAGTATAACGCACTTTCTGACCTTAAATTGTTTGAATGTGTAGGGTTTTTTAAAAATTGTTTTTATTATTAGTTTTTGTGATACGTAAATTGTTTGGTATATTTTAGAGATGAAACGAATAGTTGTTTGGCCGGATATTCGGCCCATTGTCTCGTTGCATGTCGTGATGAGTTTAGCGCCGCACAGGTGCGGCGAACGCGATCAGATCAATTCGGGCGGTTCGGAAATCGCTTGTTGCCTGCGAACGCTGAAAATTTAGTCTTTATTCTCCATAACTTACCACTTGTTAATTTTGAGTATTAATTCAAAATATTCTTTTTGATAAGAAGAAGAACAAGAGGTATTTTTTTTTTTTTTTTTTTTTTTTTTTTTTACATTAACTCCACACAGGAGGCCCTGAGGAAAATAATTTCCCTCAGGGCCTATGTCATCTGGGATGCTGTGTGGAGAGTCTTTTTGAGGAGAGGAAGGAATGAACATTGGTCTTGAAGAGACCCATGTTGTAGGAAGGAGGAAACACAGAGGCCGGCAAATCATTCCACAGCCGAGCTGTTGAACACAAGAACGAGTCGAAGAAACGACCCGTTCTCATGTGACAAATGTCAACCGTGTACAAATGTTGGGCACGCGTTTGGCGTGTTTCCCGACTATGCACCGGTGCCGAAGGGATCAATGATGCTAGTTCTTCAGAGCATCTTCCATTGTAATACCGGTAGAACAAGGATAGCATTCCCACCCGACGCCTGTGCTCTAAAGATTGCAATCCGTCTGTTAAGATGGGAGAATCTATCAAACGGACCGCCCGTTTCTGCACAGAGTCGAGGGTATTTTTCAGGTATTTTGGAGCTCCAGACCAGAGATGGCTGCCAAATTCAACCGTGGGGCGTACTTGTGATTTGTACAAGGTTAGCAGTTGTGTACTATTAAAGTATCTGCGGGCCCTGTACAGTACGCCCAGTTTTTGGGAGGCTAACTTTACTCTGGCTTCGATGGAGCCCCCATACCTGAGCTGGTCACTTAGGGTTACACCAAGCATATCAATGGAGGGCCTGTTCGGAAGATTGCTTCCGTTGAAAGAGACTAGGTTTTCATTTCGATCCCTTTTAGACGTAATCAGACAAGATTGGGTCTTTGAAACATTAAATTCAACGAGATTATTTTTACCCCAAGAGAAAACACTCTCGAGGTAACCGTCCATTCTTTGCTTCAAAGCCCTACGAGCTGTTGGAGTTTGTGAGCCCTTTGGGGGCTTGTCAAACAAAAAGCTATCATGAACTGTACTGTCATCCGCGTAACAGTGAATTGGTGCACATGACAAAAGGTCGTTGATGTGCAACAAAAACAAAGTCGGAGACAGAACCGATCCCTGCGGGACGCCAGCATTTATCGAGTGTGAGGAAGAAGTGAAACCATCGACTACCGTCTGAATCGACCTCTCCCTCAAGAAGTCGGCAATCCACATACACAAGGATGCGGGAAGTCCGTAAGAATGCAGTTTGTTGACAAGTCCTCGGTGCCAAACCCGGTCAAAGGCCTTGGAGATGTCCAGTGCAACCGTTTGGGTCTCACCGAAACGTTCCAGGCATCGCCCCCAAACATGCGTCACATACGCGAGAAGATCACCGCACGAGCGGTTCCGCCGGAATCCGTATTGACGGTCGTTAATAATTTTGTTCTTCTCGAGGTATGTGAGCAGTTTGTCGTTGATCACACGTTCCATCACCTTAGACAGAACTGATGTGATCGCTATGGGGCGGTAGTTGGCCGGGTTGGAGCGGTCACCCTTCTTTGGAATAGGATGGATAACCGCTTTTTTCCAACCAGAGGGCACAGAGCCAGTCTTCAGGGACAATTTAAAAAGCTTCGTCAAAATTGGAGCTATTTCTGCAGCGCACCTCTGCAGTACCAGGGCAGGTATTCCGTCAGGCCCACTAGCTTTATTAACATCAAGCCCTCGTAAAACATGGAGTACTTCCCGATGCCGAATCCTCAGCTTTTTCATACGAAAACCGCAGTGAGGAACCGACGTCGGGACAGCACCTTGGTCATCGAGGGTTGAGTTATCCGCAAACATTTTACCTAATAAGTTTGCCTTTTCGGTGGCGGTGTTTGCTAGTGAGCCGTCAGGTCTGGTGAGAGGTGGCAAACTGGATTTGCAGAAATTGCGACCTATTGAGCTCGCAAGCGACCAGAATTGCCTGCTGCCATGCGGGCATGCAGCCAGCTTTCTGCTGATCTGCAGGTCGTGCTCCAATTTCGACCTATTTATGATTCTCTTGGTTTCCTTTGCCATTTTGTTGTAAGCTGTTCTGTCTTCGGATGTTCTAGATGTGTTGTAGGCTCTGTAAGCCGCGTTTTTTCGTCGCACTGCTTCAGCGCATTGTCGACTGAACCACGGCTTTGAGCCCACACCAGTTTCCTTAACAGTAGAATGGATGAAGCCATCCATCGCGGATGTGATGACTTCACCAATTTCCTGGGCACATCTTGAGGGATCCGAAGTCCGAAAACAGACAGCTGACCACGGAAAAGCATTAAAATGTGCCCGCAGACCGAACCAATCTGCTGACCTATAGTGCCACACTTTTCTCTTCAGCCTCTCGTTTGGTGTTCTGAAGTTTACAGGGATTGATGTCGTCACCAGGCAGTGGTCGGACGATCCTAAAGGCGCTGTGACTTCAATCCTGTAACCGTGTGGCACAGTAGTTAAAAATAGATCTAACAGATTGGAACGGTGAGTCTGGACATCAGGAACCCTTGTAGGCTCCTGAACCATTTGTTCCAATCCGTAGCAAAGGGCAAAGGATTCCGCTTGGCGTCCAGCCGAGTCTGTTGATCCTGAGAACTTCAACCAAGGTTCGTTATGAACATTGAAGTCCCCCAGGACCACAAACTCTGCCGTAGGGTAGCGGGGCAAGAGGTCATCAATAGTATCGCTTAAGTGTTTGAAGAGCTCGGACGTGTCTGATTCGCTAAGGTTCGGTGAGCGGTATAAACACGCGTAGAATCTTACCGTACTGGCAAGATTGACGCGTACCCACATTACGTCGAATCTGGAGTTTTCCAGATTCAACAGTCGCACACAGTTGACGTCAGCTCGACTATAGAGACAGACACCTCCTTTAGGTCTGAACTTGCCTGCGAGGGTGAAGCCCGGGCAGTTCAGATAGGAGGTGTCTACAGGCTCAGCTATCTGGGTTTCAGACAGGAAAAGTAGGTTTGGGCGTTGGGAAAAAAGGTGGTGGTGGACAGAATTTAAATTGGTGTGCAGGCCGCGAATGTTGGTGTAATTCACCAACAGTTTTGGCCCGCACCGGGGACGCCTACTCCTCGCCGCTGTAATGACGTTAATTGTTGATGGTTGTATATTCATGATTTTATTTGTAGGGTTATTTAAGTGTGATATGAGGGGAAGGAAGGTCAGGGAGGGAAAAGGTAAAGGGGTGGGTAGGATGCTGGGATTCAGAGTTTCCAGGAGTGACGGACGTATGTATCCAACCCACCCACTGCGGTGCAAGGCAGTATATTATGGTGCTTCAATGTCAGTATTTAATCATTTCAATAATCTCTGTGTTTTTAGTTACGTATAATCTACGATATTTTAGTTCACGTATAATGAATTTATAATATTTGAATTTCTCGGCTTTTCTCTACAAAAATAAGCATGTATTATACATATAAACCTTCCTCTTAAATCACTCTATCTATTGGTGAAAACCGCATGAAAATCCGTTGCGTAGTTTGAAAGATCTATGCGCACATACATTTTGAGCGACTTCATTTTATACTATGTAATGATTCTGATCTAGGAGATGTATATTATGACCTTAAAATAATAAACAGTACAAACATTGTTTATTCCAATTCTTTTATATAACTAGACACAAATAGATGTGTATAATTTCGGCAATTTTTGTTCATATTGAATATCTTTTTTTGTTAGAC
The DNA here is from genome assembly GCA_917880885.1 of Limnephilus marmoratus. NCBI lineage: Eukaryota > Metazoa > Arthropoda > Insecta > Trichoptera > Limnephilidae > Limnephilus > Limnephilus marmoratus. The sequence goes on from OU862930.1 coordinate 3,092,609, forward strand.
GTATTATAATTTTTACCAATGTATTTTAATACATGCTTTTGTTGTTACATTTTTTTCATTGTATTATATTTTCTATATTGTTTTAGTTTTTGAAATATTTATCATAACTCATAACTGTGATACCCAACTTATAAACTAGAATGTAAAATCCCATTAGGGTATGTAATAAATAAATAAAATAAAATATTGCGCGAATAAATCAAAATTACACCATGTATGTATAGATCAATAACGGCTGGTGTTAAATGGGAATTTAAGCCTTATCGCCATTTACGTAAGGACTGTTATTGTTAGCTGCCTGCAGTGGCGGCGTAGGGTAGATTGGCACCCGGGGCGATTTTGTATTGAGCACCCCTACTTAAAATAAAACACCAAATACTAAACATGCTTACGAGACTTTATTTTACTAAAATATTCGATCACATTATCAAAATTGATTTCCCTGTCTCTTTCAATTGATAATATCGAAAGATTGGTTAGTTGAGATTGGCTCATTGTGGACCTTAAGTAAGATTTTATTTATTTTAACTTTGAAATGCATTTTTCACATGAAGCCACCGAAACACAAATAAAATTGTTAAAAAAATCGACTCAGAATAGTCCCATATTACAACGAATCTGAGAAGCAATGTAATCCATTGAACCGCTTCTTGGGCAGAAATATTGGCGGCTTCCAAATGGCGCCTCAATCGTTAAATCTTCAACAAGATGTCCTCTGCTGAAAATTCATCGTAAATTTTTAACAGATTTGGAACCATTCCATGAAGATCTTCTTCTGGTGATGTTACCAACATTTTTAGCTGAATAACACTAAATGTAACCATAATAAAATCCTTTGCCTGTAAAGATGGTCTAGTTCTTCGTAAAATCTTACGTGACATTCTAACATTGCTCTCTGCAGCTCCCCTGTTAAGTCCAGCATCTCAGGCCATTTCTCCAGGCATACGTTTTCGAAATCTCCTCCGTCATCTTTTTCCTTCAATCGGAATGTCTAAGTACTCACATACTCTGTATTTAATTTGTGAATTCGGTGTACCTACATATACTCCTGATGATGTGAAAATTGTTCACGAAACATGTAGATTGAGTATAAAAAAAAAAGTGATGTAAAAATAGTTAATAAGTCTTTTTATAAAATAAATTAGAAATTATATTCGCAAAAAAAGAAAAAATATTTGCGATGCGTTTAAAAATATGATTTTAGTAAGTAGCTAGATATAAAAGTAGGTGGTTAGTTATTGATATGTCTTTACGGAAGGAGAGTTGTCGTCGTCACCCCTTGGTGCTTGGCACCCGGGGCGGACCGCCCCCTCTGCCCCCCCTTACGCCGCCACTGGCTGCCTGATCACGAATTTTGCACGACGTGGTGCATCACCTTACAATTTATTATAAACCCTGTTAACAGGATTTTTTAAATCTAACGAAATTTTGAATGCAGGTATTTAGTTACATACTTCGCTCATTGTTAAGGAAATATCATACATTTGTTTTATTTCACTTAGAATATACATAACTTGTAATCTAAGAAATCTTTTTCGAATTGTTACAGTTTTGAAGCAGGCCGTGTTAAAATAAATTAGGTCTTAATGCAAGATTAAAGTAACCAAATATATTATAGAATCCCTAACATAATACCCTCAATAGACGCAATAAACAGTAATCCTCGATTTTCGTTGTTATTTGTTTTTGGGGTGTTATGCCGTGTTGCGCTACCTCCTTCTTTAGCCAACATTTCGGACATCGTTGCAGTGTTCATCATAAGGGCAGATCCGGTAGATGTGTAATTTTTAGTGGTGAAGTGTGTGCTCATGTACTTCGAAGCGATACCGTGTCGCCAGCTCCACTAACTTTCACCGGTACAAATTAATCGTGACAAGCAGTGGCGTCATTGCCGCGGAACGGAATAAAAAGTTCACTAAAACGTGGTATTTATGCTAGCCAGGGGAAAGTCCGTTTGCGAGTAGCCGACGGAAGTGGCTCCATCTCTTATGAATTCTCAAATTAGAAATCATAATGGTAAGAATTTTAGAATTACAATGGTTTAAGCGAATTTAGTCAATATAAAGGTATAAAACAAAATGGTTTACCACGAGCTGGCATTACTGTATACTGACACCAAGTCCTGGATTACCAGCCAAAATAGATCCAACATCAAAGATTTTATCAAAACTAACTTATAAGTATTTATTTTTTCAATTTTACGTTGATGATTAACTGTTACTTGTAATATTGTGTTATTATTTGAACTTTGTATGTGTTATTATTATAAACTGCTCATGCTAAGCGCCTGCTCTCAACACAGGTTCTCCTAGTGAAACAGGCATAGAATAAAACAAATTGTAACTCAAAACTAATAAAAATGAATAATAAAAATAAAAATAAAACTTAGACATGATTTTTTGCTCTAATAATATTAAATGAATTTTACTAGATGTTTAGCCTGGCATAACACTCCAAAAACAAATAACGAAAATGCTTTTGGCCATGAAAATCTTAAAATGTATCAGTAGTCGTCGATCTCCTTCAATCACTTTACGCGCGTACAGATTTCAACTTGTCAGTCGAGCGAGTGCTGTGTCCGCGGTGAGTGTTGTTTTTTGAAGATATTCTGGGATGAACCTGGATCAAATGTCTCACGTGTGGACTTAGGACATATAATGCTGGTACAGAGTTCAACACCTGTGTGTGTGATAATGCATTGATTATTTATTTGTGTTTAAATTACTTTTTTTATGATATGATTTTAGATTTTCACGGCAAAAAGTATTTTTGTTATTTGGTTTTGGGTTGTTATGCCGTGTTGCGCTACCTCCTCCTTTAGCCAACGTTTCGGACAGCCAACCAGTTTCGGTAATGCTGTCCGAAACGTTGGCTAAAGGAGGAGGTGGCGCAATACGGCATAATACCCCAAAAACAAATAACAAAAAATACTTTTTTATATTTGACCTAAGTTCCTAAAGTATCTCATAGAAGTTAAGGTTGATGCAGTGTTTCATATTTGGGGTAATGTTGGTTTTGTTTTTGAAAAATTATAATACTCATAATTAATAAATATAATACAAGACTGTTACTATAAAGCGCAAACGTATGACTGATTGCAATTACGACGAATAATTTTTGATTTTTTATATTTGTTTTATTATGCTTAAAAAAACAAAATGGTATTCCATGTTTGGTTCCTTTCATCTACTAAATTATCGTATTTCAACATATGAATTATGGTTCAAAACACAAACATATATATTCCTAAACAATATTTTGTAATTATCAAGTTTAGGTTGTGCATAATTGGTAATATGGTGTAATCTTTACACTATTGTATTTGTAGGATTGTTACGTAAAATAAAATCGTGGGGCAATGATGACAACTAGGTAACTCCAAAATCAGCGTTTTTGAGTTACACACTAAAAGCAAAACTCTATTTCCTCGTCTATGAATGCTACAAACAGAAAAGTCGTAACGCATCGGAATCATCAAGTTATTTGAATAGGTTTGTGGGTATCTCCAAAAAGCGGTTTTATTTAATTCTTTAATTAGGTATCTCTAGTAACCACAAGTGTTTTTCCATGTTTTAATTAGGAAAATAGATTTAGCTAGTTGTAGCTAAAAGTTGTGGAATTGCTTACAGTTTGTCAAATAAGAGCCGAAAATATGGGAGGGCGCCACTGCTCTTCAAAGGCAATATTAAGAATATGTTCGTAGTATCCTTGAATACGCAACTCAAGTGTGGAACCCAGGCTATGCAGTGCACAAAAATAGAATGGAAAGCGTTCAAAATAGATTTTTAAGGTACCTCAATTTCCGCTCTTTTCGATCTCATTTTTCATCTCATCTTGAAGACTGTGCAAAGTTCTTCAAAATACGGATGTTAACTTTTCGAAGAAATATAGCTGATTCGGTAATGTTATTAAAAATTACACATAACTTAATCGATTGTCCTGATCTTCTTCAACGCCTATCATTCCATGTTCCAAATCGCAACAGCAGGCAGTCGCTTACCTTTAATCTCCCTCTTTGCAAGACCAACTCCAAACAGAACTCATTTCTCATTTATCCACACACTCATTTAACTTAAATTATTACCTCATTGACATTTTTAACTCGACTTTGCGTAACATAAAATGAAAACTCACTAAGCAACATGACTTAAACTAGAAAGTTCAATCTCTATGTATTCCCGTTTTTTCCGAAAATACCCTTACAATGTCCCACTTTATCATTAACTATCAGCAGTGGAAAGTTCATATTTGGCATAATTAACATCTTATTATTGTATTATTTTGTCTCTGATTTGCTGTCAACTTTCTCTAAAATAAATAAAATAAAATATAACTCTCGTGGTGGAAATGTAAAGCTGTGTAGCCTACATTTTTGTAAAAATATAAAACTGAAAAAAATATTTTTTCATTGCAATATATGTAGATACCCACTGATCTCAAATTTAGAATTGTATATAGGTATATTATACCTTTGCAATTTTGTGTTAACATGATGAAAAATAACGATATTGTAATAAATTATAAAGCACAGTTTAGAAATCACTCACATTTATTTAATACTAGCTTAAGAACCCAGTGTTGCCCGGGATTTAGATCATGTCTCTAATAATTTTAGATCTGAATATATTTAACTCATTCAGATCTAAAAGAAGTGTAACTAAACTCACCGTTACTGATTATTCCTTTCTACCTACTGTTAAATTCAAATTTGTGTTAAATTAAATGAAAGCAAACACCATATAATCAAATTTATGTCATAAGTAGGTACCTACCTTAACAACAGTGCGATTTTAATTTTTTTTCTTTAAGAACAAAAAAATGTTTTTTAAAATGTGATTAACAGTGTTCTGTATTTTCAGTGTCATTGCACTTTAAAAGAACATTTGACAGTTAAGTTGGTGTTGCCAGCCTACGAAATTTGAAGTTCAATTTTTTTATATTTTCTACTCTTAATTAATGGACTATAAGTTTATTTCTTTGCATTTTTTGTGTAACAATTAGATAATTTATTTTATTTTTTTAAATAAAAATTTAAAAGAATGATTAGTCATTTTACAGTTCCCAACACATTAATCTACGATTTAACAGTACTTATGAGTATAAATATACAACAACCGATTTATCAGATTGATTACCATCCATAGACATATGAATATTACTAGACCAGAATATAAAGGTGAGGGGTAGAAATTAACTACAGCGGGGCGCAGAGCGGGAAGATGACTTTGGTGATATGTGATTCGTCAATAACTCAATCTGAGAGTATATAGGCATCTCGCATTATAATATCACCATTTAGTTCTTAAAAGTAAACTCTGCTTTTGAATGAATAGACCTTTTTACACCAGAGCGCGAATTGCTCGCCACGTATTGAACAAATTAAATACGGCAAAGTAAAATTCGCCTATTTTCAGAGTCCAATATTTTGTTGCTGAATTTAGTTAAGACACTTTTACAAATGTTTCATAATTTACTTACTCCGTAAAAATCGACAAGCACATGCCATGTATCTCGAGTGATAGTATATATTTACACTTTTTCAAAACACAAACCATGTTTTTTGCGGTATTATTTCTCATTAATGAGCGCTCGACGCCGGCTCGCAGAAGAATGATAACGTCACATTTTTTAGAATCACGCGAAGCCATACTCGATTCCAGCCGGTTCCAATGGAACCGGTATAGGGAGGGGGAAATAATACGCTTTTATCACTTAGGGCAGGTCTAGTAATATTCATTTGTCTATGTTACCACGTTATTATTTAATTTCCCAAAAAACTGATTTCATAATTTGAATACATAGTTGTAGCAATTACCACACGAAATGATAAAATGGTTTTTCGCACTGGCTGACATCAAAAATATTAAGTACGTTTGGGGCATTTAAAAAAAATATTGCACTACCCTTCTCAAGCCGAGTTCACACGTGTATCGTGTTAAACAAGGGAATTCAGCAAAATAAAAAAATCAGAGTAATGCTTTAAAAGAATATTTTTTAAGTATGTATAAGGATGAAAAATAATTTTCTTGTCATGTTTCAGTTGTCTTGTCTCTTTTCTCTTCTTTTCTTTTCCATTAAGTTGTAATCATCCATATCTGTATAACCTTGTTCCCTTTTTCTTTAATTGTTTTCCATTGCTGTTTATTCTACTCAACCTGTCTTTTATTTTTCTTCTACATTGTATGTGAATCTTATATTTTAATATCCAAATTCCTATGTAAAATTTTAACTTTTACCTCCCACCCATGATTTGTATGTTCCTCCTGTCCTAAAATGAGTTCTGTAACTCATCGGGATTGCTATAGCAAGAAATAAAAACAATAAAAAAAAAAAAATAAAAAAAAAAAAGTATCATAATCACCGTATCCGTATCACCAACGGCGAACACCACTAACGATCAAGATGTAATGATAATATTTGGACAGTGCCCTTTTTGTGAAAAATCACCTCAAGGTCACTGAACAAATTTATGTTATATTTTTACAATATTCTATCTTAATCCTAACTAAAGACTAGACAAACTATTATAACAACTTATGAATAAAAGATTGCGTCCATCGATTTGTCGATCACTAATACAAAATTATATACACATATGCAATGCTTTTCGCCGACGAACTTGATGCTGCGTTAAAATTTACATAATATATTGTTTTATTTATATTCTGAACAGGCATAAAATGTACAGGACCTTTCTCACCTGGGAGGCCACTTGAGATTAACACTGTTTACAATGGGTATATGCTGAGACGCAGTCCCAGCAGAATGTGCAAAACAGCGCAGGGCAGATTTTGTAATGAATGGACTTGTACGAAATGACATACAATGTGGGACAGACACGTATCGCGCAGAAACGCGTCTGCTCTGCTCTGCGTCGAGTTGTAGCCAGGCGGCACCAGAGGGGTAGTATTTCCCTCGAGAATTTGCTTTTTCGGCTATTTGCGCTTTGAAAGACTATGAATCAATAGTAAATCATCAATTTCAAAACCAGAATCGGTCTCGGATCTTGAAATTCATTTGAAATAACGTTTTTTACTCCAAATAATTTCAGGAATCACTGGTTAAAATCAAGTACGTCCCTTAACACCCTGTATAAGTTTTTAGGGAATGCGTTGGTGAGACAGTGACCTGACCTGATACGGTAAAATATGGACAGGGCTTTTCACTCTAATTTTCACACTTTTAAATTGTACTTCCACCTGGAAGTGTGTACAATATAGTAATAAACTATTTGTATTTACCAATTATTACATAATCTGTATCACTGTTAATTACTATACAATAAAATAGTATCTACTCAATTAGATCCTAAGTAGAATTATTATTTGTAAAGAGCTACAATGAGCTACAATATTGCATAAATTTTTTAACTGATTTTGTTATACGAGTATTGGAATATTCAGGTGAATAGATTTTTCTACTTGGAGTTAGTACGGAAAAGCACTAAAAAAATTATGTTTGTTTGACAAATCTGTGTTTACATTATGTATCTACCAATAACCGGAAAAATCATCTAGGTTCTAGCTTTAAGGGATGGTTCACGTATGTATCTTTTTACCGTATCAAATCACCATATAGTATCACCGTATCATGTCAGCCTCGTATCAAATTGATGACGCCACTCCTATCGTAACTTCATTTCAATGCTCGCTTACGAAATACGACAAATAAATCTGTATTTCCTTTGATGAGCAGGCAAATATCGGCAATATATATTTTTTTACATTAGCTCCACACACAAGGCCCTGAGGAAAATAATTTCCCTCAGGGTCTGTGTCATCTTAGGGGATGCTGTATGGAGGGTCTTTTTGTAGCAGGGGAGGATAGGTAGTTCTGGGAAGGAATAAAATATTAAGGGTGGGTAGGAATCTGGGGGTTAGTGTATCCGGGAGTGACGGACGAATGAATCCATCCCTTCAACTGCGGTGAAAGGCGATGGGTTGAGAGAGTCCGGCTAAAAAGGCCTCCCTCAAACAGTCTCTCTCGATTCAGGGAGCATACGCATCCGCCGCCAAGGCTAAACAAACCTCACCCTATGAACCCGGGAACATCTGCTAAGTCACCAAACGCAGAGAACCACTTGGGGTGACCTATGGCAGAGGTGTTGGTTATCCAATAAATAGTTACCTGGGCGGCGGTACCCATACCCGCCTCCCTAATTGATATGGGTCGTATCACGTATATCACTTATCTATCACACTCGTCCATACTAGTGATCGTGTTACGAATCAGCCGTGTGCATACGGTGATCTAGAGGTCTAGCATGGTCGATCGATAAAATCCTATATCAATACGATGTTGACTAAAACCGGTCAGGTGTCAATATTTAAGAGCACCATTGTTAACAGACACTCCGACCGGGGATTGATAAATTTTAACCCGGTCTCCATAGTATAAAATAAATTTCAGTTAATCAATATTTTTGTGTAATTATGCAAAAATACTGGCTTATTTAATGAATAGATTGAACTAACGAAGCTCTAAGAAATGAAAGAAGTTGCATACGCGATACATAGACGTAAATAATGCATCTAAGACATCAATTTATTCCGTTTAAGAAACGAAAACGGTTGAAATATTATGACTAAAGATCTCATTAACTAATTAACTCCAGTTTAATGTCAAAAAGTGAATGTGGATTACCAATGCATATATATGTTAGTATTTCAATTCAATATATGACGGCCGGCGTAGTGCAGCGGTAAGGCGCTTGACTAGCATTCCGAAGGTCGCGGAATCGAATCCCGGCGTGGCAAATAAATTTTATTTGATTAATTTATGTATTTCACAATTTATTCATTTAAAGTAATGTACAGTATATTTGCGGCACGTTCTAGAGTGGAAGATACTCTCAGTATCGCCCTGGTGTAAGACCACCATTCAGAATTGAAACGTTGCTTGAAATAGCTTTAGCCGTGTTTGGTGACCAGATCTGAATAGCCAGGTACTTCCCCACCTTTCTCTTCCCTATCTCCTTCCCCTCCCCACTACCTTCAGCCTCACAACATACCCCAATTGGGGATGCCATAGTCCCACTGGCTCCAGACGGGAGCAGTTGGGACTCTTGTGCGGTATTCATGTTAAAAAAAAATAGCGTTTGACGTTCGCGATGTGAATGCCTAGACTGGTCCGTCAGAGTTGCCAGAATATATCGATTTTTCTATTTATTCCCTGTCAATATCGGTCTGGTTATCAACAGTGCAACCGTGCTTGGGATATCGTTATAAAATCATCGGAAGTTACGCCTATCGATCCGATATTGTAAAGTTATCGATTTCACTCTGTTTAAAGCTCCGGAGATGGTAAAATGATATGTGACCATAGACATATGAATATTAGTAGACCTGCCCTAAGTGATAAAAGCGTTTTATTTCCGCGCTTAATACGCGGCGAGCAATCCGTGCTCCCATGTTAAAAGGTCTATTCATTCAAAAGCAGAGTTTACTTTTAACCCGTATGCTTGTTCAATATATTCGCACCTCACAAAGCGGAAACCTCAGTTTCGTGCGAAAAATCAGAAACCGTCACTTTGGATCGAGATTGTAAAATATCTATGCAAGATAGCTTTCATACTTCAAAGACAATAAGAAGCATTATTTCGTTTTCTTTCTAGTTAAAAGAAAAATACATATGTTTGAATGAGAGGAAGAGAGATATATAGCTTTTAAAATGTTAAGCCGCTCATGACGTTTTTGGCCTTATGAAAGCATAACGCGATTACGTGTTTTGGGATGTATTTATTGCTAAACAAGCAGACGGGTTAAGAACTAAATGGTGATATTATAATGCGAGATGCCTATAAACTGTCATATTGAGTTATCGACGAATCACATATCTCCAAAGTCATCTTCCCGCTCTGCGCCCCGCTGTAGTTGTTCTCTACCTCTCACCTTTACGTTCTGGTCTACCGATATTCATATGTCTATGTATGTGCACAGTATAAAACGGTTCCTGTACACATTATTGATCATGATACGCGTCGGTATTCGGATACGTTGATCTGATACGGTAGAATGATACATAACTATGTGGACCTGACTTTAGACGGTTTTAACAGTGTCTATGTTACAATTCAGAGTTCGGAATGACTCCACTCCTGTGAATATCTTGTTGTCGTCTCACAGTGCGGTGTTCACCTTTGGGCCACCTAATCTAATATCCACATTTTTACATCGGACAGCCATGTCCAATATAAGCCACGTTCCTGAACAGGGCTGCGGCCTGCGACAGAAGGGGGCAGCAGGGCCCCAGCAGGCCCTTGCCGTCAGGGCTGGCGCCTCCCTGGCCCTGGCCGTGACCGCCTGGGGGGCCCGGGCCCCTGTCTCCAGCTTGCTGGCGGAGTTGCTCGAGACGAAGCTGGTTCTGTCGCTTCCATTTTGTTCTGAAACAAAGTAAGAAATTGTATTTCTCCAGAACGATAAATCCAATAATTTCCACCAAATCCTATAAGATAATAGAGAAATAAGTACAGTCCTTTTCAAATTTAATAACATAAAATACAAGACAGTAGGCGAAGCTTCTGCGTAGGTATTCTAGGAAGTGTATACATATAAAACATTGGTGTTGAAATTTTAAAAAATACATTACCTATAGATAATGTGATAAAAAGATTTTGTGACTTTTTTTATTTATTTATTACAATCATAAAGGTACTTAAATTAACATGATAATATATATTTCAAATTATACACTAGACATATTTACCTTTACAAACTCGTGTGTAAAGGTAATAATATATTGTACGAGACGAGTGGTGCCGTATGCACAGATACTGTATTTAAAAGGGTGCTTGACACGATTGTTGTCACGCCAATAGCCTTTCAGAGAGTTAAGGTGATCGGGTGATCCACTGGTCTCAGAAAAGTTCAACAACGGAATCCACGCCCCTTTTTGGGAGGGATTTGAAAATACTTGAGAAAAAGTTTTCGGAAAGGTTGAAGAAGGTATTTGAGAGTTTTTTTTTTCATGAGCTCCACAAAGGAGGCCCTGAGGAAAATAATTTCCTTCAGGGCCTATGTCATCTTTGGGGATGCAGTGCGGAGGGGATTTTTTAAGGAAAGGAAGGAGAGGAGAGTTCCCGGAAGGAAAAACTGGCAGGGGTTTTTTTAAGGAAAACAAGGAGAGGAGAGTTCTGGGAAGGAAAAGGTTTAATGGGTGGGTAGGAATCTGGGGTTCAGTGTGTCCTGGTCATCCGCCTCCAAGAATAGACAAACCTCAACCTATGAACCCGGGTACCCCTGCTAAATCACCAAACGTAGCGAACCACTTGGGGTGACCTATGGCAGAGGTGTTGGTTATCCAATAAAGGTTCCCGGAGCGGCGGTACCCATTCCCACCTCCCAAATTGAAGTTATTTTTCATAGGTTGAGTTTGTAAAGGCCTGTAAAAAATCGGCCCTTCTGCAGATGGCATAAAGATAAAATTTGTAGTTGGGTAACGTCACTTTTAACTCTCTGGAAAAAAATATCGCCAAAATTTGAGTTGTGTTTTATTTTGTGAAATTCAGGCACAAATATTAAAATGTTTTCCGGTTATTTGTTTTTTGATAATTTCCCGATTTTAGCCACATAGTGGAGAAGGTTGGTAACAGAAGACAGGTAGACAGACAGAACCGTCTGTTCTGTTACTAAGTCTTAGACTGAGAAAGAAGTGGGCTGACTAAAGTAAGCAATGCTGAAGAAGTGGCTGACTAAAGTAAGAGAATTGGCGCAGGAAGGGGAGTTCTGTGGTCTGAAGAATTCCAGTGGAACACATTACCTTCTGTTCTGGTACCACGTCTTGACCTGTGTCTCGGAGAGACTGAGTGCATCAGCCACGTCCCCCCGATCGGCCACTGACAGGTACTTCTGGCAGCGGAATTTACGCTCCAGGTAGGCTAACTGCGCGTGTGTGAAGGCTGTGCGGCGCCTCCGAGGCTTCCTGCCCCGACCTGCAAACAATGGAAAAATTTACAACCTTGGATATTGTGGTGAACGTATGTCTTGCAGTATGAAAGAGACATGCGTGTATGAGTGAGACAGCATGAGGAACAAACATATAAAAGGATGTGATTGTTGTCCATTGTTCTCTTTACCATCAGACTTCCTACGAAGCACCATTGTAACCAATCTCGGAATAAACCACAATGGACTACCTACATATTATTATTGTAATCACCCTGTACTGAGATTATAACTATCAGAGGAATATGGATCCATCATCACGGAGACCAGAATATCATGGGATAACCGGCCATGGTCATCACAAATAAAGATGTCTATAATTTCGGTGGGAGGTATGGGTATCACCGAATCATTTATTGGATAACCAACACCTCTGCCATGGGTCTATCAAAGTGGTTCGCTACGGCCGGTGATTTAGCAGGGGTTCCCTTCATTGGTTGAAGTTTGGCTGCTCGGTCTTGGTGGCGGACCGAATCGAGAGACTGCTTGAGGAAGGGCTTTTAACCTCTACATCCGGAATCTCTTGATCCATCGCCTTTCACCGAATGGATTCATACATCCGTCACTCCTGGATATAGATTTCTACCCACCCCTCTTATCTTGTTCTTTCCCAGAACTTCCTCTCCTGTGTTTCCTCAAAAAGGAAATTATTTTCAATTGAAATCGATGACTTCTTAGCTGCCAACCAATATTTGTTGACTTGTGTTGACAGTTAGACAAAGATTAAGCAGAAACATGGAGTTATATGAGTCGTTCAATTTCTATATCCGCTATATCAACTTTCACTGATTTGGAGAAAACCGCAAAAAAATGTCACATCTCTAGCGTAAATCAAAAATTGCATTTTTATTTATATGTAATGAATTGGGTTAATATACATTCGAAAAGTGTTCATTTTTCAATGTATGTCTAGAAATATTTAGGTAATTTGGATAAATTAAATGGATATAGCGGTTTTTGATACTCACTTCGTGAATTATATGGAATATAGAGGCTTTTGAAACTCATCTGATCTGAGGGGCTTGTTTCTACATCTGCCATCTTGGAAAATAACTGCTCGTGATTAGTTGAATTCCGATATAGCGGGTTTTGATAGTAACTTCTTGAATGATATAGCGGGTTTTGTTTCTCACTCGCAGTTTTATTTTATTTATTTTAGAGAAAGTTGACAGCAAATCGGAGATTACAAAATAATACAATAATAAGATGTAATTATGCCAATTATGAACTTTCCACGGATGGTAAGTGTGACATTGTAAGGGTATTTTCTCAATTTTATTTTTTAGTTACAAAATATAAAAAGGGGGGGGGGGGGGGAGGAACATAGGAATAGGATTAAGAGGCAAATGACGGGAATATATATAGGGATTGAACTTTCTAGTTTGAGTCATGTTGCTTGGTGAGTTTTCGTTTTATGTCACGTAAAGTTGAGTTAAAAATTAACATGGTTTTCGGTCGTGATAAGGGAGGTTTTGAAACTCAATTTTAGATTACTCTTGTTCCTCACAAAAATTTGAACAAGATGTCATACTCAGATCATTTTGTCAAAAAATCGGATATAGCGGGTTTTGAAATTATACGACTCATATAATTGTGTATTAATCTTTAACGACTCGAGTATTTCGAGAAAATATTTTGAAAATACTTAAAACATCTCAGCACAGGTTCTCCTAGTGAGGTGTTCTCGAAACATACAATATTACCAACCAACAGTTTCACCTTCTCAAGCCTACCTTACAGCAAGGTTTATGTAGGCCAAACAGAGCGGACGATCTCCAAAAGAATATCAGAACACTTCCGTGCCTGCAAACTTGGCCACCCTGACAAATCGGCAATCGCCGAGCACTTAATCGAAACCGGCCATTACTTTGGATTTGTCCCTGAGGTCCTGGGAAGACCCAAAACTCATGAAGCGCGCCTGATTACGGAGGCAATTGAAATTCACAAAAATTCTATAAATTTTAATAGAGACGACGGAGCTCAGCTCAATAGTTCTTGGTATCCGGTAATTGACGGTTACGTCAATGCTAAACACAAAAAAACATGTTGAAGTATATTGTAGCGCCAGCTCGTAGATGAGTGGAGCTGGCGACACGGTATCGCACCTAAGTAGATAAGTACTAACATCACCACTAACTATTACACATCTGCCCTGACGTTGGCTAAAGAAGGAGGTAGCGTAACACGGCATAATACCCCAAAAACTAATAACAAAATAATTTTTGGCCGTGAAAATCTAAAATCGTATCTGATATGTAAACATGTTTTCAAAATATATTACATATGTAAAAATGTTAATAGTAAGGTGAAAACTGTAATATATAGATATAAATAAATAAAGCCAAGTAGAGTTTATGCGCGGTAGAAGCGAAACTGTCCCAAAACAATATCAACCAATACTTGAAAAGTGAGGTCATATTCAAAGCGACCAATAAGTGCAGACCTAGCGTAATTTCCGTTTCATATCTCAACCAATAGGAGCCTTAAAAAGTGACATCATAATCAAAGCGGCCAATGAGCGCAGTTGATTCGTCACAGGTGCAGTAATCGTCACTTTCGTTTCATCCAAAAGCCAAATCACAGCGGGGCTATAGAAATTTCACTTCAAGAAGTTATAACACAGCCTGACATTTTAACTTCTCCCTCTTTCTCATAATCGACAGAAACAACAAAAGAGAGATCAGAATGAACTCTCAGATGCAAACCAGTAGCAGTAGAAGGCCTTTAAGGCTCTGCAACCGGGTTCGAAAAGAAGAAGATGGAGAGATACGAAATTACGAATGTTAGAAGAGAACGCTAACATTTACATCGACAAAATCGATGCGAAATTTGCGAAAATGTTTAATAAAACACGACTCGTTTAAAATAGAGCAAAAATCTCGCGGGCATTGTCTTAAACAGCATTTAAAGAAACACTGTTAATTTTTTCATACATATAACTTGTAAAATAACTGAAACAAACTTGTTTATAATAATTTTCGGAGCATTTTTTTATATCGAGGGAATTTTATATAATTTGCGTTTCGGCGCGGGCATTGTATAGATTAAGGCGGCCAACCGTCCCGCATTGACAGTTGTAGTACCGCATTGAAATATTTAATAAAATAGTCCCGCAAATCGTCTAAAGCGTCCCGCATGTCCCGCATTCCTATATTTTTGAAATATTGTCTATGGTAGACATATAAATAAATAAATAAACTCTTCCTATCTTTAGTTTATTTTAACCATTTTCGTTCATTTGTGGTTAAGTTGATGACAATATTTGTCCCTAGAATAGGCCCGAAAATATCTATCTGGGGATCGGTTTATTTAGGTTTAGGAAAATCAAGCAAGAGTCAAACGTGCAAGCCATGATACGTAATTGATAACCCGTATTTGTAATTTAAATCAAATCAAATATTTTGTTGACCATGCTGCCGACCACGAAAAAGCGAAGTTGAAAGTTCACTGAATTTCAAAAAGAATTTCCTTTCTTGCAAAAGTGTTTATCTTCATGTTCTGAGCATCGTGAGCGCCGCATGCAGATATTCTTAGTTATAAATAACCAGTTTTGTGTTCAGAATGTTAAATTCCAGTTGGATTCAACTGATGACATATTTCGAAGGAAAACATTATTTTATTCGAAATGCAGTATTAAAATTCTAGTTGCGGACTATATATGTGCTGCCAGAATCAAAGCGAAACAATGTTCATGTTCTGAGTGTAGTTTTAATTAAAACCAGTTTTGTGTTCAGAATGTAAAATTTGTGTTGTAGATTCATCTGCTGACACATTTCAAAGGAAATCGACGATTTCCTTTGAAATAAGAGAATCATTCTCTTATTTGAAGCGCAGTCATTAAATTATGTATATGCTGCCAGAATCAAAGAGAAACCACGTTCATTCATGTTGTGATTGTAGTTTAAATGAACCGAATTCTACCTACCCCTACCCCCCCCCCACCCCCCTCCCCCCGTGGACACCGCACGCTGCTGTGTCCCGCATTGATATTTTATAAAGATAGTCTAGATATTATCTTCAAGAATAAAATATATTTTTAAGAGCTTTAAAACTTACCGTGTTTAAGGGAAATATGTAAGAAATCAGTAGAAATTCGGGTTACGGGCCCTTAAGTCAATGACGTTATAATGTATCTAGGTATAGACGCGTTGTAGAAATCTCAACGTGGCAAGCAAAAAGAATGCAATTGTATTTTCTTCGATTTCGTTGTTTTAGTACTAAACTGCCACGCGTCGTGTAAGGTCGTGTCCTACCAGTAAGTAAATGGCAATAAAAAGCGCCAAAATGCCCTCCCGTGTGATGAGAAAATGTTTTGATTACTCGGCAACACTGATAAAAGACAAGGAATAATATTTCATTTGTAAATACACACAAATTACTAATTAAGTATTATCCATGCAATATAAATAATATAATGGTTTTATTTTTATTTTTTTAACTTTATGAGTGAAATCTCAAATTATAATATTTAATTAAATGAAGTGTTGAATCTTGCAATCATGTATAAAGATAGCAAATGAAGATAATGTTGGTAGTTCTTAGTCGAAGCATGATACAATTAAAAGTGACTGAATTTGATATGGGTTCCGTAGCTTAGTTGGTAGAGCACTTGCCATGTAGGCAAAGGGTCCTGGGTTCGAGTCCCAAGATCTTTTCGAGCCAATATATTTTCCTGTCTCCAGATTTTCGATTGAGTTTCGCTAATATTGTCTTCATTTAATTAAATATTTTAATTTGAGATTTACTCATAAAGTAATGAAAATAAAAATAAAAATTCATTCTAGACTCGCAGAAAAGTCAATAGATGTCGCGTATTAAAAATAAATGGATAAAAATGTATCCAGACACTATCTGGATAGCATTTAGTTCGAGTTGAATTTTGCAATAATATATAAATATAGCAGCCAATAATATGCGCGTTAAGAAAATGAAAATAATTTTGGTAGTTCTTAGTCGAAGTATGATACAGTTAAAAGTGACCGAATTTGATACGTGTTCCGTAGTTCAGTTGGTAGAGCACTTGCCATGTAAGCAAAGGGTCCTGGGTTAGAGTCCCAGTGGAACCAATATATTTTTCTGATTTTTCTCTCTCCAGATTTTCGATTGAGTTTCGCTAATATTGTCTTCATTTAATTTTTATTTTTATTTATAATTTCTCACCATACATGTGTTCTTATTTTTTTTACATTCAAAAATATTAACCTCACTAGGACTAGCAGCCTGTATTGAGGTTAACATTCATAAATTTTAGTGATTTATTTATATACAAATAACTAAAATACAAAACTCTATGTACATTCAACACTAAAATATTATATACAGAAAGTAAGAAAGGTACCAGATGGGTAATTTGTAACAATATAGACCATAAAACAAATCCTTAATTACTATACCCACCAAGAAACAAAGGTAGTTCAAAACAACTAGGGTGACACTCCGATTTTGACAAATGGAACTCAAATAAAATCTAGTTATTTAAAAAATCTTATTATTTAAAAAAGGCCAAGGATGAAAAAATTGTATGCTAATCCTCTGACAACACAAAAATCTTGACATTTTTTTTAAATTTAGCTACTGAATTGGAAGACTTAATGTAATCTGGCAGAAAATTAAACATAAGTGGCAAATTAAACACCTAATATAATAGTTTTTCGCCCGAAGATTTTATTGCGTCGTTAGACCTACTAGCCATACTAGGGCGTGCAATAGCCATATTACGAAGTCAGTGCTGTCGCTAAGTAAACTTTACTTTTTAAAATAGTCTAATCACACTGTTTATTTATGTGCTTTAGGTAAAATAACATATAAATCAGCAGTAACAACTATTACAATGACAATCGACGACATTTGCTGACAACTTTCGTTACTCTGTTATAGGTAGATAAATTAAAGTTAACTGATGTAACTAATACTGAAATCAGAAACGCAATTGTATCCCTTAATATTAATAAATCATCGGGAAATGACAAAAACTCAAATAAAACAATAAAACAACTTCAAAATGAACTGACCTTCCCATTGACATACTTGGTCAATCTGTCTATATCTACAAATGTATTCCCTTCATGCCTTAAAAATGCTACAGTTATACCCATACATAAAAGTGGTAACAAAAAGGATATATATAATTACCGACCCATAAGTCTCTTAAGCTCTTTTTCAAAAATCTTGGAAACTGTAATGAAGAAGCAAATTGTTCAATTTCTTGAACAAAACAAATTATTATCACCATCCCGATATGGTTTTAGAGAAAATCTGAGCACCAATGATGCCATAGAAAATCTAACAAGCATGGCCATAAAAAACATAGATGATGGGAAAAAATGTTTAGCTTTATTCATAGATCTTCAAAAAGCTTATGACACAATAGACCATAAAATATTACTAACTAAACTAAAAATAATAGGAATGGCCGAATCAATAATGAACTTATTGGAGTCATATATAACAGGGCGTAAACAACAAGTACAAATTGGCAAACAAAAGAGCAAACTTCTATCTTTAAACTATGGCGTTCCTCAAGGAAGTATACTGGGACCGATTCTGTTCATTATCTACATCAACGATTTAACTAACCTTACCATTAAAGGAAACATAATCAGTTTTGCTGATGATACTGTTTTATTATTTCAAGAAGAAAATTGGACTGATACATTTAACGAAGCTGAAAAGGGGCTTAGTGCACTTCAAAACTGGCTTAAAATCAACTCGCTTACCCTTAATACAAGCAAAACAAAATATATAACATTTTCAATGAACTCAAGGGGCCAACCAATAAAATCACTAGAACTAAAATTACATGAATGCCATGAAAATAATATACAATGTTACTGCCCCGTCATCGAAAAAATACAAAACAAAATATCTCGGAGTAATAATTGACGAAAATCTTAGATGGGACCTATACATCAAAGGTATTACGGAAAAACTCACAAGCCTTATATATTTCTTTAAAAATCTAAGAAACGTGTTAAATAAAAAGGATATGAAAAAGGTCTACTACGTGTTATGTCATTCTCGAATTGAATATGGAATCATAGGATGGGGATCTGCTACACATACGTACCTACATAGCCTGAATACGATTCAAAAAGGAATCATAAAGACCATATTGAAAGTACCAATTAGAACGCCTTCAATTGAAATTTTCAATAACTTTGACGTACCAAATGTACATCAAATATATGTCAAAAATATATTATTGAAGCTCTTCAAAAATAATGAATACTCTACTAGACCGTGTATGCATAACACTAGATTATATAAAAAATATTCCAAGTTATAAAACCACATTTGGACAAAGAAACTATACATACTTTGCAACAAAACTCCATAACATCCTTCCCCAAGACATAAAACTAATAAAAAATCCAATTGAATACAAATCAAGAATAAAAATATGGCTTAAAGAGGTCAATGAGAAAACACTAGCGAAGACGCTAAAAACGACATAGAAGACAAATGAACTATATTTAAATAACTTTAGTCCGCCTCGGCACAGGACCCCCTAGTTAGGAGGACTAAGAAATACAATATTTTATACTTAATTTCACATTACATTTTGTATGTAAAAATTTTTTAAATAGTCGCTATAATAAAAAAAAAGGTAAGTGCAGGTTTATTATAGCATGATCACTTGACATCTCAAATACGTTAGTGCCCAAGCCCCTTGCTTTAGTCAGCCTTGAGGCAGTATTCGGCGGAACTTTTGAATGCGAAAACGCTGCCTGGTCATACCGTTTATTTCGTCCATACGCACATTTTCTTTGAATGTCTATCTTTGTCATACATGAACAACGTTTGAATTAAGAATTAAACAAGGAAACATAAGAGTGTTCCTTACTTACTACATTTAATTCTTGAGTTTTTGAGACGATGGCAAGTCTAGATGTATAACGTAATTGCTTTTATTAGAATAAAACAGTGGTAAATGTAAAAACATAGTTAGAAATTTATACCTTCGTTATCATTGGAGTTATGCTGCTGTGAATTCAGTGACGTGGATGAAAAGTTCAGCAGGTGATTTTGAATTGAGCTCTTTGCCAAATCCAGGGAATGTCCGTACATGGAGTCAGAAACGCCTCTAGCCGCATTCAAATTCTGCAATCTTAAATTAACTTCGTAATTCCTCCGCGTAATGTCGTCCAGATCGTCGCTTTGGTTAGCATAGCTGTCAAAGCTGCCGCCATTTTGGAGGTTTCGCGTGCGGCGGCCATTTTGGAAGCTTAAGCTGAACTCGGAGGGGATTCGGGTGTCTTCGGGGTGCGTTCGGCGATCTTCTGGATCTTTGGAGGATGTTGAAATGTTGCTGTTGTCTCCGACTGAAATATCATCGTCTTCTACAGAATTTTCACTGACAGGTGTTGCAGTCCCGAAGATTCTTCTGGATAAAGCGTCCTCTTCCAATGTGGTTTTATCTGGTCTTAGATCTGGAAAAAAATATATAATTTAATAACGACAAACGTTTTATTAAAGAGAGAAAGGAGAGTGAACTTTTACTACACAAAAAAATAAAATCAAACACAAACCAAAAACAACAACAAAAATTCCAACAAAAAATTGACTAAGTAAAAGATACCCTTATCTTCTAATCTATATTATTATGTGTGTCTACCTATCTGTATGAACCTACCTATTACTTTTAAATTAGAAAACAGCTGTCAATCTTATGTTTTAATTGCATATTTTATTTTATTCTATCTCTTCTCTTTTTTATTCATATTTATACAAAACTAGCTTTTTCCCGCGGCTTCGCTCGCATGGAGTAAGAGGGGTTCCCACTCCGCCTCCTCCCCCCCCTCCCCCTCCACCCTCACCAATCTCTCCCTCCTTCCCGCTTTCCATGTATTCAATCCCAGTACATTCAGTTTTTAAACAGCCGGCGTGCCACATTTTACAATTTTTTATTAAAATTTCTATTTTTCATGTATATTAAATTTGGTACCTAACATAGGTACCTATTTAAAATATCTAAAATTCTTGATTCGATTCAAACTATAAGGGGAGTACCTACTTTAAATAAATTTATCAACTTAAAGGTTTTCAAAAATAGAATCCTGATTTAAAATGTCATTCTCAAACAAGCGAACTGTCAACGGTGCGATAGTCGTTAGGTTTTCTGAAATTATCCAATTTTCTTAATTTTTCTCTACGTAAGAACTATCCTCGTACTTCAAGGAATATTCTAAAAAAAGAATTAGCGAAATCGGTTCAGCTGCTCTCGAGATTTGCGCTTAGCAATACATTTAGCGATTCATTTTTATATATAAGATATGTAGTATGCAGGCTTATAATATGCAATGTAAACACCAGTTATAAGTATATATATATATATATACCTATTATTTTAATAACTATGCTTAGCAACCTACAGTAATAATCAAGCATTAATTATTTATTTTATTTTACTTTATTGTTTTTGTTCTCTTTTTAGTTCTCACTATGCAAAATGTGTTCGTAGGACTATAATATGAAATGCAAACACCAGTTACCACCTTATATTTTAATCATTTGCCTGTAAATACATTTTTATTTATTACTATTATCATTTCAACAACTATGCTAAACAATCCACGGCTATTTTATGTTTTAATTGGTTATTTCATTTTTATTTTATTCTTTCTCTTCTCTTTTTTTTCTTTTGCTATGCTAAACAAATAACAGTTAGGTACTGTATTTTAAACATTTTTTATTGTTTTATTTTATATTCTTTCTCTTCTTTTAATTTCCTCTTTTTATTTCATCAATTTTCTTTCTTTTTTTCTACAAATCATTTTCCACATACCCATAATTATTTGACTGTCCTAAAACGGGATAATACTCCTAGTTGGGCAGTCAAAATTTAATAAATTATGTATACAACGTGTCCGGAAACTCGTAGTACAAGCGGGAAACTGGTGAATCTACATCACGTAGAGAACCCAAAAAACTTATTTTTGTCGATCTGAGCATTTCGATTTTAATATTATTTTTTTTTATTTTTCCATTTTTTCGGAAACTAAAGGGTTAAAAAAAAATTTGAGCCCGGTTTTGCAACTTTGGACCCGATTTACTCGAAAACGAAAGCTCAAATAAAAAAAGTTATATCACAAATCGACTGCGAATGTGATGTAGATTTACCAGTTTCCCGCTTGTACTACGAGTTTCCGAACACCGTGTATAAATGTATAATATTGTGCTAAATAAACAAATTGAAAAAATATATAATAAAATAAAATGTAAAAACTTTTACGTAGGTATGATTCTCTTCATCCAAGTCATACAGTGCCTTTAGATGCAGATAAGAAGACATTTTTTCATGTTTCATAAAATTTTTATTTGTTGTTAGTAGGATGCCAGTCAATTTCAGCAAAATAATTTAAATACACGCATTTATGAAATCAAAGTTTCAGACCACAATTTGAAGAAAAATTATGAAACTTTGGGAATTTCTTAATAATTATTTTAACATTAGATGACAAAGAAGTAAAGTGATGATAACGTATAGGTATAATGCATTAGTCTTATTAAATATATATAATTTGATATATAAAAAACACATAATTTGAGTCATTTTTAAAACTTTTTTATGTTTGCGTTTAAAAATTTTATATTTCAAAAATTATATGTTTATTTCGAGTTTCAAAATTAGAACGCGTATTTCATCACCTTTCAAAAACAGTCTTTGTTTTTTTTTTACATTTTACCTCCACACAAAATAATTTACCTCTGGGCCTATGTCATCTTTGGGGATGCTGTTTGGAGGGCTTTTTAAGGAAAGGGAGGAGAGGAGAGTTCTGGGAAGGAAAAGGGTTTAAGGGGTGGGTAGGAATCTGGGGTTCAGTGTGTCCTGGTCATCCGCTTCCAAGATCTAGGTCTAGACAAACCTCACCCCATGAACCCAGGAACCTCTTTTAAATCACTAAACATAGCGAAGCACTTGGGTTGACCTATGGCAGAGGTTTTGGTTAGGTATCCAATAAAGGTTCCTGGGGCGGCGGTACCCATTCACGCCATCGAAATTATAAAAAGTTGTCGGATACGTTAAGAAATATTCAATTTATCTTGATTTTATTACAAAGCAGAAATATATGACTTTCTGACTAAATTTGCCTGAGACCCGAGGGGTGAAAATAACACTCCCCGCTTCCTCAAATGACTCCCCTCATTTAAAGCAAGCCTTAAGCACCGTCTACTCATCCTGAAAACTGTATTAATTGTGTAAACCATAGACAAGTCAAACGCCAGACCATAGAGAAGGCCAAATCTCGTTAACGTAACGTCAAGACGGCACACGGCACAATGGGACGGGGGGGGGGTCAAGTGGGAACAGCTTTTATTCTTTTAATACTGCGGGACGCTTCTACTCTGGAGTTCAAAACCAAGAGAGGGGTGGGGTTCAAAAATAGAGTATAAATGTCTGAGTAGGTACCCAAAGGTATAACCTACCTAAGTAGTTACCAAAAATATGTTTTTATTGATCTTCTTTAAGGCGCCGCATCCCCGCGAAGAAGATGGCGAGATATGTATCTATGTAAGTACGAATGTTGGACAGAGCCAAAGATATTCAAATACAGAATAGATATGCTATAGTGTCCGCGCAACTGCCGCCGGACTACGCGCTAATTATTAGCGTAGTTTTCATACAAAAAGAATTTGTTCATTTCGTTGATTTTTTGAAAATGCTCATTAATATTGGTTAACAATATATTTTGAATAAGGAAAGAATTCGTTCATTTAGTTTAACGTTCGTTTGGTTTATTCGTTAATTATTTGTTCTTTTAGTTTATTTGTTAATTGGTAAACAATATCGGCGACACCCGGAAGCGCAGACCCACATAGTAAAAACGGCAGATTGCACATCTACTTATATTTCAATATCTTTGGACAGAGCGCACTAACATTTTAAGTGATAAAATTGAAGAAAAAATTGTGAAAATGTTTAATAAAACACGACTCGTTTAAAAAAGAGTAAAAATCTCGTGGAATGCATCTTAAATACAATGTAAAGAAACATTGTGAATTTTTTCACAAATATAACTTGCAAAATTACTGAAAAAACCCTTTATTATACTAGTTTTCGGATCATACTTTGCGATTTTTTTTCTCTTGAAGGAATTTTATATAATTTGCGTTTCGGCATGGAACGCGTCTAGATTTTATCTTCGAAAATAACATATATTTTTTTAAGAGCTTAAAAACTTCAAATGTTTAAGAGAGATATGTAAGAAATTCGGGTTAAGACGTTTTTTTCATACGAATACCTCACAAGTATTCGAGTCCCAGCTGCTCCTGTCTGGAGCCAGTGAGTCTATTGCATCCCCAATTATCCAATTGGGGTATGTTGTGAGGCTGAAGGAAGTGGGGAAGAGAAGGAAATGTGGAAGAGGAAGGCAGTGAAGTACCTGGCTATTCAGATCTGGTCACCAAACACGGCTAAAGCATTTCAAGCAACGTTTCAATTCTGAATGGTGGTCTTTCATCAGGGCGATACTAACCACCACGTCCTGTAAAATTCGGGATCAAACAGCTAACCATAACACTCCTTTTTCCAACAGCTCCATATAGCTCTATATAAGGACCTGAGAAAAAAACATTCCTCAGGGCCTATCTCATCTTCGGGGATGCTGTATGGAGGGTCTTTTTAGGGAAAGAAAGGAGAGGAAGTTCTGGGAAGGAAAAAGGTATTAGAGATGGCTAGGAATCTGGGGTTCAATGTGTCCAGGATTGACGGACAAATGAATCCATCTCTCCAACTGCGGTGCAAGGCGTTGGTTGTGAGAGAGTCTGGCTCTAGAGGTCAAAAAGCCTCCCTCAAACGTTTTTCTCGATCAGGTCCGCCACGCAGTAGGTGGACAGACGTTTCCGCTGCCAAGATCTAGACAAATCTCTACATTTTATAAACTAGCTGGGGTATCCGGCTTTGCTCAAGACAAAATTCGAAAGTATTCTGGAATATCCCACAATGATCTAGGATGTTCCAGGATGTTTCCGAACGTTCCAGACTATTCCCGAATATTTTACAAACATTGTGGAATATTCGGGAATAATCTTTATAATAATATTTTTAATATTCCACAACATTTTGGAATATTCGGAAATAATCTTGAATACTCTCAAATGTTCTAGAAATTTCAAGAGGGTGAAACTTCCAATACTTATATCATCAAAAGCACGCCCTTTAGGTAAAAACGAGCACCGTCATCCTGGAGGGGGGGGGGATAGATATCTACCATACCATTTAACTATTTTGATCGTACCGGGGTTCGCTTCTGAGTTTTTGCGGGACGTACGTTTTTTAGACTTTCTTATATAATATATATATATTGATTAAAGTCCTCCAACCGTCTGTCTGTCTGTTCGCGATAAACTCAAAAACTAATGAACTAATTTTCATGCGATTTTCACCAATAGATAGAGTGATTCATGAGGAAGGTTTAGGTATATAATTTGTCAAGGTTTTGTGTAAATTGGTTGAAATGAATAATATATAAAGGGAGCGGGCTGGCAAGCGGGCGGTGTGAATTTGATTTGTATGCAAATTAACAGATGGCGTAGGTTATAAAGGTTGAGCAACCAACCAGTAGATTTTGATGGTCAACTAGTTGGAAATAAGAAACTCGAAAACGGAGACAACGGGAGACCGTAGTATGTAGGCGTTTTCAATTATTAAAATAACTTTGAGAGCTAAAAAGAACTGCATGAAAGAAAGAATTTCATAATATCACCACTAGAAAGTTACTGATTAATATTTAATACTAGCTGGACCCGGCATGCGTTGCTATGCCATTTAATAAAGAAATTGTTTCTCCCTGAGTGTCCTTTCCCATTCGTCCCGTTCCCCTTCCGCCTCCCCTTCTTCTCCTGCGTCCTCTTCCCCTCTCGCGTTCCCACTCCGTCACCTCCACCTTCCCTCTCCCCACTCTACTCCCCCTCCTTCCCCCGTCCCGCGAACCCCCCCCGCCCCCCGAGTTCCCCTCCCCCTCATAGGTCCCCCTCCACCCTCCCAGGTCCCCCTCCCCCCTCCCGCGTTTCATATATTCAATCCCAGTACATTCAGTTTTTAAACAGCCCGCGTGCCACCTTTTACAATTTTTATTCAAATTTCCATTTTTCATGGAAATTTGGTACTTAATTTCAATTTGGTACCTAACATAGGTACCTATTTAAAATATCTAAAATTCTTGATTCGATTCCAACTATTAGGGGAGTACCTACTTTTAATAAATTTATCAACTTAAAGATTTTCAAAAATAGAATCCTTATTTAACAATCATTGTTTTGCAAAATGTCATTCACAAACACGTGAACTGTCAAACGTGCGATAGTCGTTTAGGTTAGTAATAGGTTTTCTGAAATTATCCAGTTTTCTGCGCAATTTTCTTAATTTTTCTCTCCGTAAGAACCATCCTCGTTCCTCGTACTTCAAGGAATATTCTAAAAAAATAATTAGCGAAATCGGTTCGGTTGATCTCGAGATTTGCGCTTAGCAACAAATTTAGCAATTCATTTTTATTTATAAGAAGATAATTCTTCTGCCTTTTAGATATCTTCTTATTCCATGGTTTTACAATAATATTTGTAGGTACATATTTATTTTCCTAACGAATCGCTTCCCGTGAATGAGTGAGCGCGCACTCCAGAGATAAAGGGATTAGACATAAAAGCTGGCAACACCGAACACCGCGAGTGCGAGTGGTTTTCCCGCCCGAATAACTGTCGTCTAATTAATGCCGCGGGGCGCGCGGGCGCCATCATGCTTTTTCTATTTAAACCCAGACAAAAGAAACTTGCACGTTTTCTTTCAATTCCACAATTCTAAATAAATAAATAATGCCCGGGAAGATGTCGTATTTTATTTTTAAGACTAATTATTTACTTAATTAATGGCATGCTTTATTTATCTTCGTATTCTTTCAGTGGTAATAAATAATTGGAAAGAATTATTGTAAGTTTGAACTAACCGGTAGAGTCAATTCGATTTAGATAATTTTTTGTTCTGTTTGCTGTGTCTTGTTCTTGTTTGTGGCAATAGAAAAATATAAATATTTATATGATCTGAGGAAAATATTCTATAAATAAATATTTATGGAATACTTTCTATATAAATAAAATATTCTTCGACCTTCACAAATCCTGCAATTATAATATCCCATGATTTTTCGCGGGTTTGCGTTAGTCCCAAAATTATAATATTAGCTATGAAAATAATATAAGGAGAACAAAACAAATACAATGGGACTACTCGTGGGTGCATAAGACACCATTAACCATTAGTTATGGTACCTATGCCGGTGATAGTATTCAACTAGTCCCACTTTGGAGAAAAGATCGGCCCCTGGTTTTGTGTTCCGACGAGCTCTCGAGCACGATCCGATGGATGCCCATCACCTAGTAGTGGATATTTCCACGGTGAAATAGGGATGGGCGACTTTAGTGGGGATTAGGACAAGTGCACGGTTAGAGGTACCTACTCGAAAATAAAATAATAAAAAATGTATCGAACTTTGCTATATAAAAATTGGGCACCTGCGATCAAAGATTTTTTCACATTTTTTTTAAACGGCACATTGTGTATTAATCCTTTTCACAGGAATACTAAAAATTTATTTCATGTATTAAAGTACATACAAGAAGGATAGTACTTTTGGGGTCTGTCTACCTTCAGCCCCGGTTGGCTGCGGGAGAGTTATTTTTTTTTTTTCTTAATTGGGAATATTTGCAGGTTTATAACATTACATGCATTAGAAAACCACAAATTACAATAATTAGGTTATAAACCCGATAACTAATGTTCACATCATGCACCAATAATAATGAAAAAATCTATAGTTATTAAGTTTTTTTTTTTTTTTACTTAATATTATATAGTAAGGAGCTAGATAAGCTGTCTAGGGATAACCTAGCTATACTGTCTAATAAATAAAGATACAGGCAAGATAAGATAAGATAAGATAAGATAAAAAAAAATAACAGAGAAAAACAGAGAAAAGTTGAAAAAATAACTAAATATATATATTTATATATTCAGTCATTCCTTCAACCCCTCTATGCTTTCTATATTATCTATAATAATAATGAAAATTGAAAAAGACCAGATGTGATGTCGAAAACGTTATATGTAAACATATATAAAAAAAAACAAGGAAAAGCAAAATAAAAGTGAAATGAAAGTAAAATAAAAGTAAATTAGTAAAATAAAGTGTGCCAGTTTTATGTTAGATTAAATAAGTATTTTTAAATAAGATAATAACAAAATAAAAATAAAAAACTGAAAAACACCAGACGTGTTTAAAAGCGTAAAAAGTGGAAAAACAATATACGTATACTTATATACCTTTTTTTTTTTAATTTCAATACAAAAAAAAATACATAAGAAATTACGGTATCAATTTATCAGTTTTGTTACAATGAATTAAGTTATTTGTTAATTGATGGATAATTAAAAGACTCCATTAAGTATTTGTCTAAAAGTGCTTAAAGTACCAGTGCTTAAAATATCAGCATCGATACATTTTTTGTTATGAAGATTGCAAGTTCTTAATAAGAAAGAATTTTATTTGAGACTGGTTGAAGCACTTTCGATATGAAACAATGACTTGTCTCTAGTTTTCTTACTCGGGATTCTAATACTAATTGATGACAAAAGAGCTGGATAGTCAATATGATCACTCAAGACTTTGTATAAGTAAGTTATATCTGCAATGTCTCTCCTACTTTTTAGAGTTTTAAGTCCATAGTGTTTTATAGAGCTGTCCATGTCATAATAACGCACATGTCTTAAAGTTCAAATGGTGTACAAATTTTCTTTGGACAGCTTCTATGCGCTTTGTGTGTATATTATACAGCGGATTCCATACAGGAGAACCATATTCAAGATGACTACGAACATAGGAGTAATATAATATTTTGAGGGTAAACTCTGAGGTATATTGGTGAACTCTTTTCCAATACGGAATAAAAATCCTAACATGCTCACGGATTTCTTAACAATAATATCCACATGTGCCTTAAACGATAGTTTATTGTCAATAAGAACACCGAGGTCTCGAATTTGATTGAGTATTTTAAGTGCTTGACTGTTTGTAATGTGGTAATCATGTTCGATTGTTTTTTAGTTTTTTGTAAAGGTAATAACGTAACATTTGTCGGTATTCAATATATTGGAGATAGTTGATATTGGAGATAGTTGACAGTACAATAATTATTAAGTCTATTAAGATCTTCTTGAAGTTTATAGCAGTCAGAAATAGAGTTGATAGAAAGAAATATTTTCATGATGTCATCAGCAAAGAGCAAAACTTTAGAATGCTTTAAGCATTTTACAACGTCATTGATAAATATAGTGAAAAGCAATGGTCCCAGATGAGACCCTTGTGGGACACCTGAAGGTACATTGACAATTTCAGAATTAAAACCATTCACTGCTATTATCTGTGAACGTTTGTCAAGATAGGAGACTAGCCATCGGTACAAATCACCATGTATTCCTAAAGCCAACAGTTTTGACAAGAGTAGACTATGGTCGATTCTGTCAAATGCCTTGGAGAAATCTGTGTATACTGCGTCCACTTGGATTCGTTTATCCATTGATTTAGAAATAAATTCAGTAAATACAGCAAGATTGAATACAGTTGATCTTTTTTTCATAAAGCCATGTTGGTTCTCAGTTATTACAGACTGAACACAGTCATACAGTTGTTTATGAACAATTTTTTCAAAAATCTTACTAAAGATAGATAATTTTGATATTGGACGATAGTTCTGAGCGTCGTTCTTAGACCCAGATTTGAATACTGGCGTAATGAGCGCACATTTCCATTGATCTGGAAAGACGCCTTCTTTCAAAGATAATTGAAAAAGTAATACTAGAGGTTTCGATATTTCTTTGACGCACATCTTTATAAAATGAGATGGTATTTTATCAAAACCTTCGCCCAACGACCAAGAGATGTCATTAATTATTTTTTCTATTTCTTCCTTGGAAACTGAAATAGAACAAATGTTTATACTATTGTTTTCTTGAGGAATATTATTTAATGTATTGGGAGTTATATTATAATTATAGGTAGAGGCGAAGTGTTTTGAAAACATGTTACATATAGCTAAAGGATTATTAGCAGTTGTATTCTCTAGTTTCATAGTATTGGGTAACCCTGAACTATTTCTTTTACTTTTCACATAGGACCAGAAATTCTTTGGGTCATGAGATATTTTGAGTTCAGCATTTTTTATAAATTGTCTATTTCATTAATTAGACTTTTTTTGTCTCGTTCGCAGAACACAGAATTCTTGATAATCCAAAGGATTAGACCATTTTTTCCACTTTTTAAATACCTTGTATTTTTCCTTAGTCAATTTTATTAAAGTCGGGCTTACCAGTAAGGATATGAGTTATTGACCTGAACTTTTTAGACGGAACGTTAATTTGAATAATTTCATGTAAAATATCATAAAAACGGTTAAAGGCCTTATTGATAGATAAGTTTAAAAATTCTACATCCCAATCAACATTGCTGAGGATATTGTTTATGATTTCGTAATTAGCTTTTTTAAAGAGATTTATGGTTCTATTGTTATTTACCATGGGAATGTCTAACTCTAAATTCATATTAATGGTGATTGATTTGTGATGTTTACATTCAGGTATAAGATGTTGAGAGGTGTGTGCTACAATGACAGGAAAAGAACTAAAAACAAGATCTAAAAATTTGTGCCTATTTTTCGGAAAAGTACAATATTGTGAAAGATCAGTAAAAGAAAGAGGGTCAGAGATTTTGGAAATTATTTCTGAATGGTGAGTATTTACGATTTTCATGATATTTTCATTACTAATAGACCAGTCTATTTGAGGTAGATTGAAATCTCCCGCTATAAGAAAATTATCATCGTGATGAAGAGCCCGAAGATCACATAGTTTGTTGAAAAACTCATAAATGTTACGTGTGTGATAGACTCCAGGTGGAATATAAACACAACACAAATTGATCCTTTTAGAATTTTTAGATATAAGAGTCACCCACAGGTCCTCAGCAGTCGATTGCCAATCCTTCCTCTCTACAACTGTCAGGTGTTTCTTAAACGCAATAATCACACCCCTCCTCTTTTATTATCTGTCTCGTCTTAATACTACATAACGATTATCAAATAATTCCTCAGCGGCAATGCTTTCCACGAGCCATGATTCAGTTATCATAATGATATCATGATCATTATTAGTAATATTTAAGTAGAATATATTGGTTTTGGAACGCAGTCCGGTTACATTTTGATAATAAATATTAAACATTATATAAGGTTAAAAAATAAAGCAGAGAAGTGAGTTTAGAAAATCAACTAACTTGCGGAAGAAAATCAGGTGAGAGAAACCAGGGAGTTATGATCACGGATCCACACCACGCGCGCAGAGCTATCATCTTTACGTACTAGGATGCGACCATTACGTATCCATACGTATTTGTGATTAGTTTCCTTGGCTTTCATCCTTGTAGCTGCGTGCAGGACTTTATTAGCGGGGGAGAGATGTTCACTGACGTAAATTGGTGACTTCGCGCCGTCGATGTATAAAATATGTTTTTTTAATGCCCGTCAAAAACAACCTGCAACTTTACTGTCTGTATGGACATTTTTATCACAATGCTTAATTTTTCAAAATTTAATCAGGTTACATTTGTATTTAAAACTAATATTCTGAAAATTTCAATATACTTTGTACTAAAAAAATACACATGATTTTGGGTATGGGGGGGTAGTATAAAATGTCACCACATATCACTAGGGGTGGGGTAGGGGGTTGAAAAGTTGCTAAAAAACATCACGTGATTAATGGACGACCCCTTAGATAAAATTATTGTAAAATAGGTATTAAATATTTTTGGGTTGAAATCGTAGGTAGAACTCCGTCTGATTTTTAAAAAATTTAATAAATCAAATTTATTATTTTTTATTAAAGTTTTTTTTAAATATTATTATGGCAACTTTTTCGGCGTCCAACGCCATTTTTAAATTGTGGTTAGTTCACGTTGAGACAACATATTTATATGATTCTATTCACCTCGCCCAATTTGAATTGCCATGCAGCCTAAAACCGGTTTAACTAATTTGCTGGGAAAATAATTGTGACAATTGATGCATCTATTCTGTAGGGTACTTTGAAATCTGTTTTCCCCACTTTAAAAGGAAATGTTTTATTATTTTTTATTATAATGACATGACTGCTATTGACTTATTTAAATGTGTTATATTGTTTAGGTCATGTGAACATACTGAGAAGTAGGATTAATAATTTTTCTCACTTTACTTATAAATGTTTTTGACGTGAAACTTGTATAGCCCCGTTAGTGATTTGAAATTCGGATGAAACGGAAATGCGTCACAGAAATTTATTATTATAATGCGGTAAATTTACGCGTCAGCGCGGACCTTCGGAAGAGCAGTTGGAAGGAGCTTGACAAGTTCAATCTCATCGGCCAGAGAGACAGACATCAAGTGAACGGAGGTTCGAATCCTACGAAATCCAAAAAAAACATTTTTATTTTTTTTTATATCTAATCTTCAAACCTCTTTAAAATAAACAGGCAAAAGAAAAGAAAGCAATATCTAGCGGCTTTCTGGTTTCACATCTACCGCGTGTGATTTTTAAATAATATTAATATATAACATTTATTATAACATAATATCAACGGAAATATTTCATGGGAATAGTGGGAATTCCCAACGCTTAGACGAAGGAGTAGGTACTCGGACTAATTCCCTTCATTTGCCCAAGCGGCTTGATGCGCGCATCAAGCGGCTTGAGCATAGACAACAAATTGACAACAAAATGATCAAGCCGCCTGATCGTGTTCGAAGTCCATAAAACTGGTAATAACCGGCATCTTGGTCCGGAATGTATTCTTTATAAACGCGGGAACAAGGTATTTCCATTTCATTACCATATTAATAAATTCACCTCTCTACTAATCTGCATGCAAGATGGGCAATAGAAGCTGCGAGTGTGGCTCATTATGCCATTAGACTGACATGAGTCCCTCTCTTGATGTCCCCCGTAATTACAACCGGTTATGCGCCCGCAAATCTTTAGTTAACCCTTAGAGAGAACGATACGGTACCTATTTAGGTATTTCTTGTAATCTGTAATATTTATCTAATAAGACCCCGCATTCGGAATATTTACCGATTTATAACATAATTTCTTTGTTTTTAAGTTTTTAAAAGAATGTGTGTTTTTTTTCAATTTTTTCTGACTTTCACACTTCAAAGGTGTTTTAGCCCTTCAGAATTTTGGCGTATTTTTCAGATGGTCAAAATATTTCCGCTTTACAATAAAATACAAAAAATATTTCCGAATATGTCCCAAAACTAAAAACTGTTTTCAAATTTTATAATTCAAAATAAACATAAATATAATTTTCAAAATATAAACATTTGCGTGCAAACATAAAAAGTTTTAAAAATGGCTAACCACACGTTTGTTTCTAACTAATATTACTGATAACGAATAAAAATAAAATTTCGTACATATTTTATAAAAACTGATGAATACAAATTGAATATAAATACAAATTGAATACAAACATTATTGTCACCTCACTTTTTTTGTTTTTTCATATAAAAATAATTAATAAAAAATTCTTACAGTTTAATTTTTTTTTTCAAATTGCGATTCAAAACTTTGGTTTCATGAAGATGTACATTTTACTTATATAGCCATTATTTTTTAGATTCCACTATAAAGCGTGGTATTTTGCTTTTCTAATACTGTTTAGAAAATATGTCTCACTCTGATAATAAGGGAATTACATCGATTTATATGAGACGCATGTGAGTTGGGACAGATATGGTCTCCTGCTATTCAAGGGTGTTCTAGGTCATCATTTAAAATTACAGAGAAAGGAAAGGTGAATTAATATATTAATTTGATTCAAATGTGCGAATTTCAGAATTATATGGAAGATTCGAGTCGAGTTCCGACTTAGTAGAGATGAGATGTTGAATGGAGGGGAGGCAATTTTAGATAACTCTTGATGGAAGAGGGGATATTTATTAAGAAAGGGACAACCAAAAAATATGTAACTAATGACATAATAAAAAAATTGTGTATATTGACAGTTAAACTATCTGATAATATAGAGACCGGGCTAAAATTTATCAATCGTGGGTCGGAATATCTATTAAAAATCGTAGTGCTCGTAAATATTGATAACTAAAGACCGGATTATAATGCAACAAAAATAGCCCAAAATATGCAATAAAAATAACTAAAATATGCATGAAAATCCATAAAAAGGGCCAAAATATATAATACTAGCAGACCCGGCCACACGTTGCTGTGGCTAAAGAAACACAACGCCATTACCCAATCTTTATAAAATCCACACCACCCGCTTGCCAACTGCCCGCTGTCCGCTGCCTGAATAGAATATTTGACTTCTTCTAACACAGCAAACTTATTTTGTGGCACCATTAAGGTAGTTCTGTCAAAACCCTGAAGAAGTCAGCTTTGCTGACGAAACATGTCGGTTTTGTAAACAATAAAAGTGGTAAAAACGAAGAATATTTGAATTTATCGGCTTTTCTCTACTATAATAAGCATGTATTATACATATAAACTAATTAACTCGCCACTAATTATACAATGCTTGCAATGCAACACTGGATATTTGAAAAGGGAAAATCAAATACCTACTTACTCTAGGACATCTATTTTCCAATTTCGTCCGTAGAACGAATTTCAAAAGTGACTATAGTACGGCCCGCCAGCCGTTTTAAATCACACAAAAATATGTTTTCTTTAAATTTCTTGGCTTTTCTCTATATAATTTACATGTATTATACATACAAACATTCCTCTTAAATCACTTTTTCTATTGGTTAAAACCGTATGAAAATCCGTTGCTTAGTTTAAAAGATTAAGGCGCACAACATTTTGAGCGACTTCATTTTATACTATGTAATGATGATAATACATGAAGCCGTATTTTTAAGTATTTTTTTTTAGTAAGCTATTAGTTCTCAAGGATGACAATCGGATTTTGGAAAATATGAATTACAAAATGTATTTAACAATGAAATTTACAATTTACCTATGTGCTGTAGACAAATTGTGTCTACGATCGCTTAATATATTTTTGTAAGCGGAAAAGGAGCGTTCTACGTCTACTTATTGTTCCGGGTAAAATTTCACCTGTACCGTTGATGAAGCTATCAATTTGGCACAAGGGTTTAAACTCTTAGTTATTTTTCAGTAAGTTTTCAAACTTTTCTTTGAGTTTACTCGGGAATAGCTTTGGGAACGAGGAATTCATAAGGCGAATTTTCTTCATATCCTGAATAGATTCATTCAACGCCAATCCATGAGTTTCAAGCGTTTTTATACTTGCAGGTATGTAGGCGAAATGAGTGCTAATCATAGCTAGGTTTTTTTTAATACTAGCATCGTTACGCATACTTAGATATCTGACGTTTATAGTGTCACTATGTGAGGCATCTGAACGATGAACGAGATCGAGCGTAAATATGTAAGATCTAAATTTATTTGTTAAAATATTCAACTACCGCTGAAAAGGGTCTAAATATGCAAATGCATATGCAAATATGCATTTGCATATAATCCGGTCTTTATTGATGACTAGCTGGTACCCGGCATGCGATGCCATGCCATTTAAAAAAGAAAATATTTCTCCCTGCGCATCCTTTCTTATTCGTCCCATTCCCCTTCCACCTCCCCTTCCTGTCCCGCGTCCCCTTCCCCTCTGGCGTTCCCACTCCGCATTTTCCGCTTTCCCTCTCCCCACTCCCCTCGCCCACTTCCCCTGTCCCGTTTACCCCCCCCTCACGAGTTCCTCTCCCCCCTCCCGAGTTCCCCTCCCCCCTCTCGTGATCCCCTCCCCACCGTTCCCGTGAACTCCATTTCCCGAGTTCCCCTCCTGAGTTCCCCTCCCCTCCCTCCCTTATCGTTCACCCCTCTCCCATCCGCGTCCCCCTTCCGCATTCCATACATTCAGTCCCGGTACATTCAGTTTTCAAATAGTTCGCGTGGCACTAATTGAATTTTTTTATACAAATTTCATAATGCCAGAGCTCACCAGTATATATAGAAACCTTTGCGGGCATGCTCACAACAACTCACAAAATTTTCATAGCAATCGGATGAACGGTTAGCAATTCGTGCAAATTTATTTCGTCAAACTCGCGAACTGTCAAACGTAAGAAGTTTTCTGAAATTATTCAATGTCCGGCGCAATTTTATTAATTTTTCTTTCCATAAATAAGAACCTTCTACAAATTATTAGAAAACTTTAAAAAATATTATTATTATTTTATTTGCTTCAAATGTTTGACAGGAAAGTTGGGTAGAACAGTTTATTTGGGAAAATGAAAATGTTATTTTTATTATCTTCCTCGCAACTTTTCCATATTTACTCACCTTTTAAACCTTCCCTGGAATACGACAAACATTTCAAAACCAAAATCAGCTAAATCGGCCCAGCCGTTCTGATTTTTATAGATATAGATAACTGACATGGGGTATTGATATAAGGTTTTATTGATCGACCATGCTAGACCTACTCGATAGCTGTTTGAGTTCGGTCATGTCCAACAGAAGATAGGCGATGTATGAGACAGTTTGTGTTCAGGCGAGACATAACATAACCACGTTTATCGGGGGTTTGCCCGAGGCTCACATTTTAATTT
The DNA here is from genome assembly GCA_917880885.1 of Limnephilus marmoratus. Taxonomy (NCBI): domain Eukaryota; kingdom Metazoa; phylum Arthropoda; class Insecta; order Trichoptera; family Limnephilidae; genus Limnephilus; species Limnephilus marmoratus. The sequence continues at coordinate 3,129,226 of OU862930.1, forward strand.
ATTTCGGCGAATTCGTAATTGAATTATCATTTTTATTTCCATACCTCACAAGGGATGTGAGTTATTTATATTTTAGAATAATAAAAACAGTACGTTGCCATCATTTTTTTAACATACAACGTTATTAAAAAATTGTTATATGTTGTGCAATTTTAGCAGTGAGCACCAGATTTTATTTTTCTATACGATGAATTAATAACTTCGGGAGGTATTCATTTCGAAACATCTTAAATATTAGCAACACGTTCTTCAGAATCAATTAAAATGAACCCGGCGGAAAGGTCGAATCTCCAGGTCTGCTTGGGTGAATTCGACCGTACGTCCGTCCAATATTCCGTGCCGCGGGCGCATATCTGTTTACACGCTTTCTTCACTTACGTCGTTAAGATTCCCACATTATTTTTCTTCTTCTTTTCTTTGGTAGGGCAAATTCGACAGTAGGTCCGTCCAATACACGGGTCGCGAGTCGCGATTGGTATACACGGTTTCTTTATTTACGTTGTTAAGATTCTGAATATATTTTAGGGTACATATATTGTCGTTTTAACCCTCTGCTAGTACACTGCAGATAATATAGTGTTCACTGATACAGTGTGGTATGCCTACACCTGCAATGGTAGTGGTTAGGGGTGGCGTCTAATTGCCAATCAGCGGTTTGTTGAACGGGGACTGCCTTCCTTCCTTTGACGTGGTTCTAACCAACCAACCTAATAAGCTTACGTGTTTTATTCATAAACGGTGTGCCGCATCATAATGGCTGCACTAAACAGAGTGGGAGATACTACTATAGCCCTGGTGACAGATCACTATTCAGAACCGATGCGTTTTTTTTTTTTTTTTTTTTTTTTTTAATTTCAATAACAAGGTTTGTACATGTATGTATGATGTATATAATAAGTATGGATTCATTTTTTTTTCACAGACCTCCTCACTAGGATTTCCTGTTCTGAGGTGGCCTGTAGTTTTTTAAAATATTTGTATTTGGTTATGGATTGTCTTTATATCGTCTTCATGATGTTTGTAATTTTATTATCACTTTGATCTCTCAGCCATATTTTTACTTTTGTTTTAAATATATTCATTTCCTTTATATTTTTGATTTGATCTGGTAGAGCATTGTATAATTTTATAGCATGGAATTTATTATTTCTCTGTCCAAAAGATGTGTTCAAACTGAGAGTAACCAGGATGTTATTGCTTACTGACCTGGTTGAGTATTTATGTTGGGCTGTGGAGTATACATATATGTTTTTTTTCAGTTTAAATAAAATATTTTTTGAATAAAGTTTCTGTACATTGAAGACTTGAAAGTTATTAAATATTTCTTCCGTCGGAGATCTAAGCGTAAATTTCAGTATTGTCTTCAGTACTCCTTTTTGGGCTATATTGAGTCGCTCTGTGTGAGTGCTCAAAGCAGATCCCCATCCAGTTATCCCGTATTCTATTTGTGATTGACATAAAGCGTAGTACACTTTCTTAATGTCGTTTATGTTGAGGATGTTACGGATGGCTCTAAAGAAGTAAATGTACCTGGTGAGTTTTTTTGTGATTACTTCAATGTGTGCGTTCCATCGGAGATTATCATCAATTTCAATACCAAGATATTTGATACTTTTGGAGTGTGCTATGGTAGGACAGTGACATGATAAGCCTTGATTTTGATTGTTTTCTTGGCATGTATGTAATTTGAGATTAAAGTCATCCTCTGGCTGTCCTCTGGCTGTTATAGAAAATGTCAGATATTTTGTTTTATTGACATTAAGTGTAAGGGAATTTCTCTTAAGCCAGTTTTGCAGTAGACCAAGTCCATGTTCCGCTTCTTTGTAGGTACTTCTCCAGTCTTTTTCTTTGAATACAATTACTGTATCGTCAGCAAAGCTTATGATTTTTCCTCTCGTTCCTAGGCTACCGATATCATTTATGTATATTAGAAATAATATCGGTCCTAGTACGCTTCCTTGCGGTACTCCATGGTTGATGAGGAGAGGTTTGCTTTTTTTCTTGTTAATTTGAACGCTCTGTGTACGCTCCATCATATAGCTTTTTAATAAGTTTAGAGTTCTATTTGACATACCAATTTTTGAAAGTTTTGCAAAAAGGATTTTGTGATCTATTGTATCAAATGCCTTTTGTAAGTCTATGAAGATTGCCAGTGTTTTTTCTCCTCTGTCTAAACTTTTTATAATCATATCTGTAATAGTTTCTATGGCGTCACCAGTACTTAGATTCTCCCTAAATCCGTACTGTGTTTCTGATAATATTTTATTTTCTTCTAAGTAGGAAAGGAGTTGTTTTTTTAATATTCTCTCCAATATTTTGGAAAATGTATTGAGTAGGCTTATTGGTCGATAGTTGTTTATGTCACTTTTACATCCTTGTTTATATATTGATATTACAATAGCTTTTTTGAGAGCTGTGGGGAATACGCTTTCAGTTATAGCCATGTTTACTAGATATGTTAGAGGTACGATAAGTTCTTTACAGAGAAATTTTATTGCATTTGTTGTTATTAAGTCTTCCCCGGAAGATACATTTGATTTTAGAGAAGAAATTGTATTTTTGATTTCATCAGCTGTGATTTGTTTAAACTCGAGCTTTTTTCCTTGCTCAGGAGATTCATTTGTTTGTACTGCTCCATCACATTGCGTAGCTTGTTTTGCTAAATTAGATCCTATATTTATGAAGAAGTTATTGACATATTCAAGAATTTCGTCAGGATTCTCAGCGTATTTCCTGGGGACATTGTTTATATTCAGCTCGTCAATTGATGTGGCGTTGGTGTTGTGGCATTGCTTTGACAGATTTCCCGTCATATCTGGCGAATTGGAGTGTCCAAGAGCAGGAGAATTTTGTTTCTAACGGAATGAACAGGATGACGAATTTCCTGGCAGACTCGAATAAAAAATAAAGTAGATACATAATTTTATAGTTGAAAATAGCCTTTTTATATCATTTTTAACACTGAAATTCTCTGGCCACAAACCCCCTGTTTTTTCTGTTATTTTACAAGTTACGTGCATGAAAAAATTCATAGTGTTCCTTTAAATGCTAAAAGACATTTCCTATGAGATTTTTGCTCTATTTTAAATTGGTCATGTTTTATTAAAGATTTTTTCAATTTTCGCTCCTTACCGTTTTTTATTTGCGCGCTCCCTCTAACATTCTTATTTACATTTCTCCTTTGATATATAAAATAACAATCTTTCGAAATAAATTTATATTTTTCGGTTGAAAAGGGTCTATAAGTTTAGAATTTAATTTAAAATTGAAATATTTCCGGTTGTGTCTGGTTTTTCCTTCTTAATATGGTTGCACGGTGACCGGACAACTCGGAATGAAATCAACTATTAAGGTACCCGTTTTCACTTGACAGCTCTCCTCCCACCGTTCTCGCCTCGTCAAGTCGCGCGTGCGACACAAGCACATCTCACCTATAACTATGTAGTAGTTACAAATTGGCTGACACCGACTCCAAAAATAACAATCGTACCTACATATTAATGAGTAGAAAAATTAAGTTAATTATTAAGTTGTAGAAGAATTCGAAATTATTTTTTTACTTTTTAGTGCATTTTTTGAAGTCGTTTTTGTTTTGTTAAAATTTTTGTTTATTCATAGCTTTTAGTGACTTTTCAAAGAGGTGTTGAGTTTGATATGTTTTTAGATTTTAACGGCCAAAAATATTTTTGTTAATTGTTTTTGGGGTGTTATGCCGTGTTGCGCTACCTCCTTCTTAATCCAATTTGTTTTTCAGTGGATTCGAGGAACAGGATATTTTGAAACCGGCCATTGCCTGTCTCGGTTACTTTGTACCGGTAACTAGCGATCACTGGATGACAGATTATTCGAGGAACAGTTTTTTGGAGCCGGTTCCTATTGTGGCACGCCTGATTACGAAGGAAATTGAAATCTACAGCCATTTTGAAGTATACCGTAATACCAGCTCGTAGTGGAGAGGAGCTGGCAATACGGTATCGCTTCCAAATACATAAGCACACATTTCACCATTAAACATCTGCCAGATCTGCCCTGATGATGGGCACTGCAACGCTGTCAGAAACGGTGGCTAAATAAGGAGGTAGCGCAAAACGACATAACACCCCAAAAACAAATAACAGAAAGGTGTTGAGTTGACTTGATTCTGAGTTGGCGTGAAACCGTTTGCACAGAGGATCTAGTTGCCTTGCTAGGCACATCTTCAATACAAAAAAACGAGTGTAAAACTTCTGCTCCATCTATGTGATAGGAAGAGAGAAAGAAAATGTGCGCACGCACTGCTCTCTCTTGCTCCTACAGTGTGATACAGACAAGAGGCCTGCACTGTGTAACGTAACTGGCTAAGAGAGAAAGAATATGTGTGCTCACACCTCTCTCTTGCCCCTACAGTAATATACGAGCGTTCGCCTCGCTTTTCGTAACGCTCTTGTCACGCATTCGCCAGCTTACTCCCAAGTCAAGCGTGCGTAAAGAAGTTTTACTTAAAAAAAAACTAGTGTACTTTAGACCACACGACTGAAGTCAAACTTCACTAACTTATATCTATCTACCTATCAAATTCCGTTCGCCTGACCCGATCGTTCGCCTCGTCCGATCACACTTTTCATAACGCTCTCGTCACGCATTCACCAGCTTACTCGCCAAGTCAAGCGTGCGTAAAGAAGTTTTACTTTAAAAAAAAAATAATAACGTAACAGACAGACACGCGCGTCGCGCAATCGTGTCTACCCTAACTGTTATAATAATAATGTAATGGTAAAAAACACCCTATTTTTGTATACATCTATTGATCGCTGAAGTAGGCAGTGAATCTTGAATGCATTCAATTGGCGTAATGATTAAAATCAAGCTGTGATAGTGATGACTGATGACGGGAGGGATATTACTGAACTAAAGGCTTTGTTATAAATTCCCACTGGCTATGTGGCTGTTCCCCTTCTCTCCCAAGTACATTTCTTCGAGGCAAAATCGGGGAACCGGCTAAAGGGCGCGGACTTCGAGCATCGTCTGCGGTTGGGCCGATAGCTATACGCATTCTCATTGGGACTGCCCGGTGGTCTATGGAATACTTTCTCTGGCTTTTCTTTTTATATATTTTATTTTCTTTCCGCTATTATAGTATTTACTTTCATAACATAATCATATAACTGTTTTTTCCTCATTACTTATTTTATTTATAGAAGGTTTCTTCGACTTGTCATAGCCGTTATTTTTATTTACCTTTTTCTTTTACTAACACTATTTTCTATATTTATATGTTGCCATTTTCAGAAGAATTATTCCACGGGCTGCTACTTCTATTTTCTCCACTGCTATTTCTACTAACCTATTTTTTGCATTTTGTTTTTCCTGTTAAGCACTTGCATACTGCTTACTAACAACGTATGCATGGACACTGGAGGTCTAGATTCGTTCAAAATAAATAAATGTAGCTTCGTTTAACAAAAAAAAATTAGAATCTTGCGAGAGCCTTGAAGGAGTAACCATCAGTTACTTATACTAAGGCGGGTAAGAGGTGGATTACCTCCACTGCTACTTCTATTTATCTTTTGTATAATGTTAATGTAAGTACTTGCATACTGCTTACTGACCCCGTATGCATGGACATTGGAGGGTCTAGACTCGTTCAAATAAATGTAGCTTCGTTCAAAAAAAAAGTAGAGTCTTGGCGTGTGCGGTGAAGGAGGAAACCATATGTTTCCTTATAACGCCGTTGGGAAAGTGATGGGATCCCCTCCAATGGCTATGTGGCTGTGTATCCACTTAATACCACTAAACCCTTAAGAGGTAATAGCACCGGTGAGAAATCTCGACGGTAGGTATTTTAAAAAATTCTCGCTATCGCACCGCGCTCAAAAAAGAACTAGCTATCGATGTGTTGGTGAGACCACGTGAGTGTTTGGCTTGTAAACCCTCTCGCCCCCTCTGCGTCTCATGCCTACCGTCTTTCGCCTCATACCGCCATATCCAATATTCTGTTTAGATAAAGCATGTTTCGACTTATTTCGTCGCTAATGAAGTTTTTGAATCGGCCTTGCGGTGTGACAGAAAAAGGGCCCATTATTTTTAAACGCACGAGGTCTGCTATTGTCGGTTATTTATAAATATCGTCGATAGGTATTGTAACAATGTCTTCTGTTCACGCTTATTACCGACAAATTACGAATTATTTTACTAGAACTCTATGTAGGTTAGTAGTTTTAAAGTTTTCACTGTATTTGCGTTTATAAATATGCAGTCAAACCAACTACATCGAATTATTATATACATACATATGATTATTCTCTATGATACATTAGTTATTATTGAAAATTAGTATTAACCTCTCAGGCCTCGGGCCTGTTTTTCGAAAAGTCAAAATATTTCCGCTTTCCAATAAATTCCAAATAACTTTAATATTTGTGAACGCATCCGAAAACTAAAAACTGTTTTTGAAAGATGATGAAATACGCTTTCAAATTTTATAATTCGAAATAAACATATAATTTTGTTTTTATTTTATTAATAACTAGCAGACCCGGCCACACGTTGCTGTGGCTAACGAAACACAACGCCATTTACCCAACCTTTATAAAATCCACACCATCCGCTCGCCAGCTGCCCGCTGCGCGCTGCCCTTTGCCTAAATTGAATATTTGAATTTCTTGGCTTTTCTCTACTATAATAAGCATTTATTATACACATAAACCTTCCTCTTAAATCACTCTATCTATTGGTGAAAACCGCATGAAAATCTGTTGCGTAGTTTAAAAGATTTATGCGCACATACATTTTGAGCGACTTCATTTTATACTATGTAATGATGATGATACCACAAAACTTAAATTTCTACTCATATAATTTGGCACTTACCTATCTTATTAAAAAAAAAACTCAAAAATGCATATGCAACAAAAATGTATTTTTGACCGATTATCTCTATCTCTACATATTATAAAGTCCCCCGCGCCGTCTGTCTGTCTATTCGCGATAAACTCGAAAACTACTGAACGGATTTTCCTGCGGTTTTCACCAATATACAGAGTATTTCGTGAGGAAGGTTTAAGTATGCAATTTGTCAATGATTTGTGTAAATTGGTTGAAACATAACGATAATTGTTAGAAGTGTCGGAAATAAGTCCAGCCGCCTGGTAGCTTTCATCGAAAACGCTGCACAATCCTTTTGGGATATAACAAAACAATTAATGGTGGGATATTCCTCTTTTATAGATCTACAAAAAAGTCCGCGAAGGCATATATCTATCTTTTACGGATAGCTTACTATACACATTATATCTAAAATGCAATTGATAAGAATAATAAGATAAGAAGATAGAATGCGTATAGTAAAAGATAGATATATGCCATCGCGGACTTTTTTGTAGATCTATAAAAGAGGAATATCCCACCAAGCGTTGTTTTGTTATATCCCAAAAGGATTAGGCAGCGTTTTCGATGAAAGCTACCAGGCGGCTGGAATTTTTCCGACACTTCTAACAATTATCGTTATGTTTCAACCAATTTACACAAATCCTTGACAAATTACATACGTAAACCTTCCTCACGAAACACTCTATCTATTGGTGAAAACCGCATGAAAATCCGTTCAGTAGTTTTCGAGTTTATCGCGAACAGACAGACAGACAGACAGACAGACAGAAAGACGGCGCGGGGGACTTTACTTTATAATATGTAGAGATAAAAAAGGTTTAAAAATAGCCCACCTTAAGTTTTTTTCTAATTAAAATTACGATAACGAAAAAGATAAAAGCACTTACATATTTTATTAGACAATTAAATCTAAATGGATTTATTGTGTTGTGTGTATCATACGTGTGAGTTGACATGTTTGTAAATAATAATGTTTAAAATGTTAGATATATCGCTTGCTGAGGTTTGATTTGTACTCCTGTATTTTTGAGTTTCTTTAAGCAGTAAATACAAAAAAGGATGTTGTTATGGGCAGAACGCATAACTGCTCTACAATATGTCCCCAGGCCAGCTCACGGTAGAGACAAAAGTACCCTCTATCTCAGAGGGCAGGTCGCACGAATGCGTCGGGATCTCTCTCTCTCTCTCCTTCTCTCTCCCACAATCGTCTGGGAATACTCACTGGGGAAGGGCTCCTGCCGAGGCAGATTAACAACAGGATGTAATTAATAGACTCATGTATTGTAAATTCAAACACAGTACAAGGGTTATTACAGCACAGTTTAATTCAAGTGATGCATGTTACACAAACCTAGCTATCGAGTTTATATCTCATGATCCCTGTCAACGAAACTTTCTGAGTGGTGGCTTTACGCGAGAGTTCAAACAGTCTATCGTTACGGACACATTAAAGAGGGTAAATCAGAGGACAGCTTACATGGTGATTGAAGAATCCTTCGGCTCTCGGGTTCAGCAGGGCTCATCCCGAGTCTAGGACAGGTCCCGAAGTTCACAGGCATGGTAGAACACCAGCGCTAACACTCGTATGTACTTTAATTACATCGCAGATGTTACTGCGTTTAATTTGATCGGGCTAGTTAGCCGCGAACTGTATAGTTCGCGGAGGAGTGTCACGTGCGCCTGAGACGGCTTGTACTACTCGACTGGTGGCGGCGCGGCGGAGCGTGCCGGAATGCCGAGGGGAGAGGAGGTAGGTAACAGGAAACAGCGGGGAGCAACGAGTTGTTGCCCGCAGCGGTTTGTTTTTAGGGACTCGCGTTGGCGCTCCCTGTTGCTCTAAAAACGTACCATAACACTTCCCCCCGCGCTTGGAAAAAAAGCGACGTGGCAATGGAGCTGTAGGGAAAAAAAAATCCTCTTATGCTTCCATCGGGGTTTTGAGAGATTCGTTGCTTGAGAGATTGCCTAGCTAGAACATACAGTCTATGCTATAGTTTAGGTCACAATGTTTGTAGGGAATGGATGGGGGTACATGGAATGTTTGGAAAAGACAGCTTTGGGGAGAGTACATGGTGTAAAACAACATACAAGGTTATGCAATTGAAAATAACAATACACATGGTTATGCAATTGAAAATAACAATACACATGGTTATGCAATTGAAAATAATGACAATACATTTGTACAAGAGAAGAGAAAAGGTGTGATTCTAAAGTTTCATTGGTCTGGGAGCTAAGTTTGCGAAGCGTGGATTTGTTTGGTTTCGGAGAATTTCGAAGAAAAGGACGTGGTTTCACAGATTCTAAGGATTACAATATCACTGTAATCAGACCCATTTGAGATAACACTCAAGAGTACACTTGGGCCTTAGAAAACACTTGGTTTGGTCGAAAACGTTGAAGTTCACGAAGTGGAGACTGTGGTTGCTGTGCCGCGACTATGGTTACAGAGGCCATTGAAGAGAAGAATCCAGTATCTGCAGACATGCCAGTACGAATCCTAAGTGTTATTATGGTAAACACGGATCGTATATAATGGTTATTGAAGCATAGTGTAGCTCAAGATAACTTGTATTGGTACGCATTCAGCGAATACTGGTGGGTCAAGGTAATGATGGTTTACACATGACGATATATGCGTCACTGCATGACAGAGCAAGGGACGGCAAGGTTGGCATTGATAGCAAGAGTAAGAACAAACCTAGGAGCTAGCGTGCTCAGAAGGTAGTTTAGAGTGTCATAATGTATAGTGGGACAACTCGGCTTGCTGTGGCACGACAAGACAACATACATATGAGCGGTATGGTCTGTGCTTTTAGGAACAAATGCGTAGAAAATGGCAGCAGGAGGGACCTTGTAACCACAGCGCGTGCTGTCAGGAAGTGAAGCTCAGCTTGGCTGTTGATGATGACATCCGCCTGGGCTTCTTTTTAAATCCGGGAGAAATTATTATTAGAGCAAAATTCTTGAAGTTTACCTGCCTAGGGACCAATGAAGAAAAGGTTTGGAGAGAAACAAAATGTGTCCAGAAAATGAAATAAACGAAATTTAGCCACCGACTCAGAGAGTGACGAAGAGAGATTCCTAACTAAATTGTGATTACATGAACATTTTCCTTTTTCAGGAAGACTTGGCGTTTGCCGAGTGACAATATGTCTTGGTTAAAAAACAACCGGCCCTCTATGGCCTATGTTAACATAAGATGGTAACATTTTCGTAGAATTTCAAAGAACAAGACAAAGAATCGTGAACTAGTCACGGCAGAGGGAAACCAATTCATGAATAAAGGTTGTCAAAAAAGAGACAGACGTTACGCCAAGTGCATATCGTACATATCCAACATTCATGAATGTGTTTCGTGGAATTGAGAAAGAGAAAAAAGGTGAGACATATGCAGAGATTGAGGGGGAAAACCTGTAGATAACCGGACAGTTACCTATTCGAACTCCAAGTGAGGGCGAAATATGGTCAACGACAGATTTTTCACTTCATAACATACGTCTGAGAACATGGGGGAATGGGGGAGGAGGGGAGGAGGGAGACGAGTTACGAAATTTGCTAGAGACTGGGCTAATTTCCAATTCAAACTCTATGTGAAGATGAAACATAATCAACCAGCAGATTTCCTGACTCTTTACATTTATTAAAGGAGGAGAGATTTGAATACACATTATAACAAAGAGGCTAATCTTTCGCGTGTATTGGGCAAAAGATTAGGGGTCATTTTAAAACTTCTACATGATTGTGAGAAAAGACAGACCCTTGCTCCAATTTCACAAACCTGGGGGTTTTCTTATTCGTTCTCCAGACAACGAGTTAGGTGGTTTTGTGCTCAATCGATTAACTCCCACAGCACTATGCCCCATAATTGACAGTGAAGCTGAAAACTAGTCCTTTTGGGATAGTAGATATTCCTGGGCTTCTTTCCTTTTGCAAAGAAGTAAAAAAACAGGAAGTCCACGGGCATCGGCGTTGAATGACAACAAAAGGGTTGTGGACTACATTTCGTAGATCGCACACAAAAGGGTTTGATATTATTTCGTTCGCACGACTCATGGTAAGTGTTTTAACGTCTCCACGTATAGTGTACAAAATATGTAAGTACATACAAGATACAACTCAATTATAGACAGAAGTCAAAGAGTTTATACAAAGCATCTTAAAGAGGATGGCAAAGCCGATATTATGTCGTTCACACGAATCACGGTAAGTGTTTTAACGTCTCCACGTGTAGTGTACGGAATGAACGATTTACAACAAATTTGCCCAGTATTGAAAGACAGTAGCCCAATTACGTTCGAAAATGTGGGTCCCCATTCAATACAGACGGCGGGTGGAATGAACGATTTACAACAAATTTGCCCAGTATTGAAAGACAGTAGCCCAATTACGTTCGAAAAAGTGGGTCCCCATTCAATACAGACGGCGGATTAAGCGGTTCTCATGCCAAAAGACACACGACCAAAATAGAATATACAAAACGGTACTCATGACAAATATGTCACACGACCCACTCAATAACGTTTAGCTATGAGCAAAAGTGATTATGACGAACTTCTCGTATTGTGGCAGGTATTTTAAGGATCCCTCCTATAATGTAACAGGGTTACGTTTAAATACAACACGATAAACGTTAACAATGCTTGTTTTAACACAGTATATGAAGATTTGTTAGATTAACTAACTCCGTAGCCCAGGAGCGTACGATAGAATAACAAGGAGGTAAACAATTTAATGTCACTTCATATGTTATAAAGGCGGGGTGATGACAGAGTACATTTCTGTTTACACCATGTGACAAACAAAGACAGACCTATATGGTTTTACATACTGTCTGTTGTAGCAACTTCAGTGGGAACAAACAAAAGGGACCAATAGTGGTTTTACATACCCTTTGTGCAGTTACAACATACCGGGTTATGTGCAATTTAGGTTGCAAACAAGAGTTGAATGCCTAAGTTTACAAAACGATTGTCAAACAAAATATTGATGATTCACGTTAAACTGCGGTTATTTATGTATGGAAAACAGGGCTGTCGTTAGGTTTTATTAACCTTTTCCGTCAGGGCTGAGGCATGTAATACAAGACATACATGTTGAGAAGAGGGACAAATCGAGGACTTCTTATAACAACAAAAGACCGAGTATTTGGTTTTACGTACTTTAGTTGAAGCGGGCCCAAGAAGATTTGTATAAGGGTGGAAAGACCAATTTAAAGGCTTTTCCTTTATTTGTATACATATGATTTCAAAATGGACGTGTCAAAATCCAATTTGTTAGCAAAGAGCTCGGGTAGGACGCCATCAATTTTTTAACATTTGAGAAAAATTGAAAACTACTGTACACAAGGAATGTGATTATGTGAGTAACCACTTATTTTTTACCATGATGAGTAAAATATGGAGCATGTTAGGATGGTTTACTAATCCTGGGTCGTGATTTAACGCTTTGGAGTTTACCAAATCCGACTTTAGAACGACGCTCCAGTACTTACAGAACATAAAAGAAAAATTTTTGAAGAGATTCCTTCCGATATGATGAAAAAAAAACAACAAACAAAAATGGTGAAAATTACAATATTGCATTACATAGCAAGGCGTGCCATGGCATGAACGTTGCGTAGTGTGAGGGGTGAGAGGCAATGATTTGGGTTCATGACTCCCAGACACTGTGACTCGACGGGTGTCTCTGCTCTAAAGTGATCAGTTTTAGAACAGGTGAGAAAAAAATAAATAAAAAACGTGTGAAACAAAAATTACGGTGGTTGCCAATTCACGAACATGAACGGGGTAAACTACACCGTGGAGTGTACATAAATTTACAAAAATGATTTTTTTAACAATATTCGTTTTATCAACGAAAGGGTGGACATGTAATTGACACTTTACACGCCAGACATTGTAAGACTTCAATGTGCTTACAAAAAGGGTTGTGGTGATACACACTGGATCATTTTGAGTTTGCTGAGATAGTGGGGGTAGTTTTACTCGACTCCTCACTTCCAGTCTTTGCGATATCCTTAATATGGTAATTACCAATGTGCCTTCCAGAGAAGTCAGACAAAGAGTACACTAGATCTGATATCTTTCTTAGAACTTTGGCCTTCACGAAACGTGGTGCCAGCTTGGCAGAGAAATACGTGGCTCCTTGGGAAAGTGTGTTGTTCTTTCTCCAAACTATGTCTCCTGTGTTGAAGGTGACATGTTTCCTACGTAGGTTGTATCTGTCCGCACTCTTTTGATGAGCCAGGAGTAAAGCATCAGTGACTTCACTGTAGATGGCCGACAGTTCTTCCAGACGATGGGCATAGTCCGCGGTAGGGTTGCTAGTGGCGGCAATTGACGTAGGGAAGTTTGTGTCCCTATGTAGAGAACCGTGAACAACTTGTTCCATACCGTGTTTTAAGAAGAAAGGTGTGTAACCAGTGGCCAGGTTAACCGTGTTGTTCATAGCAGCCTGAATTTTATCTAGGTTTTTACACCAAGTGCGTTGATCTTTATCAACTAGAATAGCCAGAGCTGTGTTGATTGTCTGGTTATAACGTTCGACAGTGTTATTTTGTGGGGTATACAAGGTATTATAGTAAATGTCCTTGATTCCGTATTTGGCAAGAAAATTTTTGAATTCTTGAGCAATAAATTGTTTTCCGTTGTCAACTATTACGGTTCTGGGTGTTCCGTAAGGTATAAAAATGTGTTTTTCCAGAAGTTTGATGATGGCGGACGCATTGGCTCTTTTTAAAGGGAAGATCCAACAGAATTTAGTGAAAACATCCACTACACTAAGTATGTGCATGTGTCCGGCATAACTTCGAGGAAAAGGTCCGACGAGGTCCATTGACAATGATTGTAGGGGTCTGTCGGCACGTTTGGGATTACCCATTAGGCCGGCAGGTGCTGCCGTGCTATGTTTATAAGCTTTACAAGTTTCACATTTAGAGATGTAATTGCGAATTTGCTTAAAGAGACCAGGCCAGTAATACTTCAAGGTGATCTTTTTATACGTCTTGAAATTTCCTGGGTGTATGGAGTCGGGAGCACTATGATTGTCAATGATTATTTGTTCTCTACCTTCGAGGGGAACGACAAGTTTCCACGAGTAATCTTCGAGGATGGATAGTGGTGCCTTGCAATTACGGTATAATTGTCCTTCTTTTATGATAAAGTTAGGAAACTTTTGTTGGTTATTTTTACAACCTTCGAAGATTTTCAAGTACCATTCATCTTTTGTAGATGGAGGGGGGGCAATTGTGTCAACATTTAATGAAGCTAGTTCAATTCTTGAAAGGGCGTCGGGAACAATATTGTCCGCGCCTTTACGGTGAACAACATCAAAATTGTATTGAGACAAACGGGAGGACCAGCGAGCGAGCCTACCGGAGGGATTACTTAAAGAGATCAACCATTTCAAACTACTATGGTCTGTGACTACAGTAAATTTGCTACCGTCTATGTAACCGCGGAAATGGTGAACAGAATCCAATACAGCCAATAACTCTTTTTCGGTAATTCCGTAGTTTTTCTCGTGTTTGTTTAGTGTGCGGGAAAAATACGCTACAGGGTGTTCGCCATCTGGGAATTCTTGAGTAAGAACTCCACCGATTCCTACATTGGATGCGTCCGTGTGGAGGGTAAAAGAGAGTGCAAAATCCGGGCAATTCAGAACGGGAGCTTTTTGAAGGGCATCTTTTAAAGTTGTAAACGCTTCTTCAGCTTCGACAGACCATCGGAAATTGCTGACACCTTTACGGATGCCGGTAATTTTATTTAAGGGGGCTGCAATAGTGGAAAAGTCTTTGATGAATCTCCTGTAGTAACCTGCGAGTCCAAGGAAACCTTTGACTTCCTTCGCGTTCTTGGGACGGGGAAAATTTGCCATGGCTTCCACCTTAGCGGGGTCTGTTCTTAGGCCTTTTTCGTCGACAATGAATCCCAAATAACGTAGACGGGACTTACAGAATTCAGACTTCTTCAAGTTGATGGTTAAACCAGCGAACTTGAGTTGTTGGAAAACTTTTTCCAGCATTAATAGGTGTTTTTCAAAGGTATCGCTGACGATGATGAGGTCGTCAAGGTAACAAAACAGGCTGTTATCGACTTCAGGACCGAAAAGTTTGTCCATCAGTCTTTGTAACTCGGCGGGGCTATTTTTTAGACCAAAGGGTAATCTTTTAAAATGGAACATTCCCCTACCAGGTACAACGAAAGCAGTTTTTTCGCACGATTCTGCGTCCAAGGGTATTTGCCAAAACGCTTTGCTGAGATCGACAGAAGAGATGAACTTGGCGTTACGCAGCTTGTCTAAGGTTGCGTGAACGTGAGGTAAGGGATACGCATCAGCTTCCGTGCAAGAGTTTAAACGTCTACTGTCGAGACAGAAACGTGCAGAGCCGTCTTTTTTAGAAACCAAAAGAGTTGGGTTGGTCCATGCACTTCTGCTGGGAACCACCACACCCATTTTTAACATTTCGTCAAGTTCATTTTCTAAAAGTTTAAGTTTTTGGGGGGCTAAGTTGTAATAACGTTGCTTTATGGGTGGGCCATTGGTTTTGATATGGTGCTCAACCAAATCTGTCAAACCTAATCCGCATTTTTCGAAGGATATTGATTCGAATTTATTGACCATTTCCTTTAGTTGGAGAGCCTGGTCCGTGCTTAAATTTTCGTGAGGTATTATTGTGCGGATCTCACTAATTTGAGCGGCAGTGGAGGTTTCGCCAAGAGTATTAAATACTTGGGGAGCAACATTGAATGCCTTCCAGAAGTCAACGCCAAGGATGAAATTCTGGGATATAGAGGGCACTATTAGAAAGTTGATTGTAACTATTTTATTGTTACAATTGATTGGCAGGGCCAGGGCACCGATGACCGGCTGAGAAACATTATCTGCAGTCGTCAGGTGTGTCGATTGGGGCGAAATTCTAAAATCACTGTTAACAAAAGGCAGGTGAGCATTGTTGCCAAGACAGCTGACAGATGCCCCACTATCGAGTAATCCGGAAAAGGTCACATTGTTAACAGAGAAAGAAGCATAGGGTCTCCCATCTTTAGCTTGTTTGCAACAAACCGAAGAAACATTTAAGGTCTGGTTAAAATACTTAATGTGTGCTAACCAATCAGTCCATTCTTTAGACCTTGGTTCAGAATGGGTGCCTGAGAGGTTATTATTTAGTTTTTTGGCCTCTTCATGTAGAAATTTGGTGGGGGCTTGGAGAGATCCACCTGAGGTCTGACATCGCTTGGGTTTTGTAACCTTTCCATGTCGTGTCTTGATTTCTTGAAAATATTGCGCAGTTCGTCGCGTGGAGGAGAGCGGTCCCTAGAGTGATGTCTCTTGGAAGTTCGGGGTTCCTTGGATTCCAGAAACTTCGCTTGCTTGAAACAAGTAGTGGCCAGATGGCCTACTTTTTTGCAAAAAGAGCATACTTTTTTGTTGTCGAATTCTGGTTTTAAACCAGACGAACGGCTTGGCACAACTACATTATTAGACACATTCTTTATGTTCTTCCTATCCTGGTATGATTCCAGAAGGAGACAGACTTCGTTTAACTGGGCCAGGGATGCAATTTTCTGCGAGGTGATGATGTTCTCGTATTTGCTTAAAAGGCCATCAGTTATGACTGGTAATAGTTCAGCTTCCGAAACGGGATGTGAAAGCTTGATGTTAATGGATTCCGCCCTTTCTATGAATGTTGCTACAGGTTCATTTACCAGCTGTTTAATAGATAGTAAAGATAATTTGATCCTGTGCTGGGCTTCTGTCTTTCCGAAGCTCGAGATTAGGGCAGATCTGAGTTTATTCCAATCTTTGCATTTAGTTTTTTGGATGCGGTGCCAGGGTATCAATTCTGGGGAGATGAGTTCTATGAAGTTTTTTCGTAGAATCTCGAATGGGATATTTTTGATAGTAGCCGTTTCTTCGATACGGTCGATGAAATCCAGCACATCGGAGACGCCGTTATATTTGACTTTCCAAGAGGATAAATCGTAAGTTTTATCTTGTGTCAAGGTGGGTGCGATGTCCTGTTTTATCATTACTTGCGGCATAGGTTCTTTGTTAGGAACAAGATTATCCAAAACTTGCATAGCCAAGCGTGAATTATTTTCGCTTGATGGGGCGAGGTTTATTTTCTTAATATACTTTTTGTTAAATAAAAGTGCATAAGCCTTTAATGTAGATTTAGATTTGCTAGATGGCGAGAGTCCTCTATCCTTTAAAGCAGTTTGTAAGTGAGTTTTGGATAAACTGAGCACGTTGGGAATGATACCCAAATTGGATGATGCCATGGCTTGATTGTTTTCCATTGTGAGTTTCCCGGGAGGTGAAAAAATTTTGCCAGGGATTTCCTTTAGCAAACGCAAAATTAATTTTGTGAGGCACTTTTCACTTGGTAACCACTGGTTGACACTTCTAACATAGTTATAGAAAACTGTATTCCATACTACAATTTGGTATACATGACACCAGAATTCATGGTCAAGGTGGAAAAAAAATTGGCGTGGACTGACCTTAGGGGAAACACTTTTTTATTTTTCACAAAGCACTTTTGGAAATTCGGTGAAATTCACAAGTATTAAACTGATTTTTCAAAAAATTGGCCAGGACTGGCCTTTAGAAAACGGCTTTTTAAATTTTCACAAAGCACTTTGCACTGAGAGGGGCACTAAAATTCACAAAAGGCACTCTTCTGGCAAATAGGAACAAACTTCCGGATGAAAATAATTGAATATGGGATTTGATACGTCAACCACATTGAAATTGTTTTATTTATTCATGGAACCAATCATTGATTTTATTATATTATTTCACTTTCCTTTATGTAGGGAAAAAAACACAATTCACTTTACACTTATGCTGAAAAAGACGGTACCTATAATGTAGAATAGGAAAAAAAGTCATTATTTTGTCCATTTAGTGTAATATAAATTGTACTAATTTAATAGACACAAGTGGGCCAATTGGTATATTGTGCAAAACAACAAAAAAACGTCAGTCCGAAATTTTTGATTAAAGGGATTCGCACAATAAACTGGGATTCCAGCATCAAGTTTGTAATAATCATTTCCGTTGCTAGCCGGTTTAGTTATAAAAGGGCGTTCTGATTAAAAAAAGTGCTGCATAGCAACAGATAATCATTTGTTCCGACGGGTTTTTTCGTTGGAATTTGGCGCGGGAACGGTTGCGCGCGCAGTCCGGAGACTAGGTATTTGCTGCGTTAATATTTACCGTTTGCATAGGCGCGAAAGCTGTTGCGGACCGGTGTTTGTGGCGCGTGCGCAGTCAGATTCGCGGTTTAAATTTTGGGCGACCTTCTACTTGCTTCTAAAATGGCTGCCTTTAGAATGCGGCGTGATTCTACCCATATGTTTCTGTGGTTTTTTCACAGAAATTCCTGTACACTGGATGTAGAATAACAAGTTATAATTAATGTTCACAAAACAATTCCTGTGCAGGGAGAATTTCGACCAGTTGCATCCAGCAAAACGATCGGGACAGAGGGAGAAAAGAAAGAGAAAAAAAATTCCGAGGCCCCACGCTGTGGCGACAGTTGTTATGGGCAGAACGCATAACTGCTCTACAATATGTCCCCAGGCCAGCTCACGGTAGAGACAAAAGTACCCTCTATCTCAGAGGGCAGGTCGCACGAATGCGTCGGGATCTCTCTCTCTCTCTCCTTCTCTCTCCCACAATCGTCTGGGAATACTCACTGGGGAAGGGCTCCTGCCGAGGCAGATTAACAACAGGATGTAATTAATAGACTCATGTATTGTAAATTCAAACACAGTACAAGGGTTATTACAGCACAGTTCAATTCAAGTGATGCATGTTACACAAACCTAGCTATCGAGTTTATATCTCATGATCCCTGTCAACGAAACTTTCTGAGTGGTGGCTTTACGCGAGAGTTCAAACAGTCTATCGTTACGGACACATTAAAGAGGGTAAATCAGAGGACAGCTTACATGGTGATTGAAGAATCCTTCGGCTCTCGGGTTCAGCAGGGCTCATCCCGAGTCTAGGACAGGTCCCGAAGTTCACAGGCATGGTAGAACACCAGCGCTAACACTCGTATGTACTTTAATTACATCGCAGATGTTACTGCGTTTAATTTGATCGGGCTAGTTAGCCGCGAACTGTATAGTTCGCGGAGGAGTGTCACGTGCGCCTGAGACGGCTTGTACTACTCGACTGGTGGCGGCGCGGCGGAGCGTGCCGGAATGCCGAGGGGAGAGGAGGTAGGTAACAGGAAACAGCGGGGAGCAACGAGTTGTTGCCCGCAGCGGTTTGTTTTTAGGGACTCGCGTTGGCGCTCCCTGTTGCTCTAAAAACGTACCATAACAATGTGTTAGTTCGTTCAAAATTCAATCAAAAATGTTGGTCTTTTACCTATAGATAGATTTACCTACACATTTTTTTAAAATATTTATTACAGTCAGTTTGAAATAAAGGAAACAAATATATAATTTTTTTAAACTTCAAAACTTTTTATTTTTATTTTCAACTTTATAAAACCTTAAATTGTAATATTTAATTACATGAAGACAATATTAGCGAAACTTCAACCCAAGGCTTCAGGCCCAACTTCATAGTACAAAAAAAAGTGCAAAAATCACTTACTTAAGTAAAACTAAGGTATTACGAAAACACGACAGAAAAGAGAAAAAAAGTTACAGGGCCTGATGAAAATTATGGTCAATTGGAATTAGATCCAGATATGCCAGCTGAATTATTTGAAACGATAAAGAGGAATTTTTCAAAGAATTATCTCCATCGAATAAGGATGAACTCGAAAGGAATACGGTGGGCCAAAGCAATAATAATTTGTGGACAATTGAAAGGCGTAAGCGGCTTACAGCTTCTAATTTTGGACAAAAATATGTAAGCTACGGCCAAAAACTTCAGTTGCGAGAGTATTAAACTCGCTACTGTACTCGCCATTTAAAGGAAATATGGCCACAAATTATGGGAAAGAAAATGAAAACCAAGCAATTGAGCAATTTACAAAAGAAACAAAATTAGAGGTATTCGCCTGTGGACTATTTATCGATGAAAACAAAAACTTTTTAGCGGCAAGTCCGGATGGCCTTTTTGGCAAGGATTCTATAATTGAAGTGAAATGCCCATATAGTATAGTAAATATGTCACCAGATGAAGGATTTGAACAAAAAAATTGATAACTGTAAAATTGAAGACAATGCTTCAACATTAAAACGGAATCACAATTACTTCTACCAAGTACAAGGCCAGTTACACATTACTCGTCGTAAATACTGTTATTTTGTCGTGTGGAGTCCTAAAGGTTTGCCGTATGAAAAAATTGAAAGGGACGATTCAATCTGGCAAAAAATTGAACCACTGTTAGAAAAACTTCTACCACCAATGCCTTTTACCAGAAACAATTGACGGTCGCATATCAAGAAATTTACCGGCGAGAGAAAGATCTAAATCATAAATTGTTTAAAATTCATTGTATAGTGGTAAAAAATTTTGTACAATAAAGTGTTTACAAACAAAAAATTTCAATTAATCACTGAAGGCAATGTAAGCGACTCTCAACTAAAAATTTGAAACAGATTTTTTTAAAAACATAAACCTCACATTGGAGGCACCGAGGAAAAATAATCGCTCAGGGACTTTGTTGGAGAAGTTGTTGGACATCATTGGAGAAGCTGTGTGGAGGGTATTTTTAGGATAAGGAAGGAAAGGAAGTTTTGGGTAGGGAAAAGGTAGGTAAAAGTATGAAATGATGGTGGAGAGTCCAGCTGTAGAGATCAAAAGATCTTCCTCTTCCAGTTTCTCCCAATCCGGCCCGCCACGCAGTAAGTGGACAAAATTATCCGCCACCAAAACCCATGCAGACCTCATCCGTGAACCCGGGAACCCAGGCTCTGTCACCAAACATAGAGGACCACTTGCGGTGACCAAGTGGCGGGGGTGTTGGTTATCCAATAAATGGTTCCCGGGGCGATGGTACCTAAAACGCCTCCCAAATTGAAAATTTATTATAGTACTTGACATAAAAAAATTTAATTTTGCACAATTTTAGTATGAAAGCTCGGTCAGTATTGGTATACCGCGATGAGTCACTAAACAGAAAAAAAACGAATAAAAAATATCGATTACTCGGGCAAGGACAACACTAGTCTACCGATAAAATTCTTTACATCACTACTTCGCATTATATGTATGTATTTGTCAAAACCCACGTTCCCCGGCCCCCCTCAGGAGAAATGAGCGAAAGGGACACCTGCACGTCGGGCCGAAAATACCTTAATAAAATCTTCGAAATCGATGTTTTGTATTCCCCATTTTTCTTCTCCAAAACTGGACGGATTTAAAAATTTTTTTTTACTAACTGTATTAAAAGAAAATATTGTATGTCGGTACGTTTTGCTTTTTTTCAAAATACATTGTTTAGTTTGTATACTGAACGTTTTTTGACGGCGTTTAAATTAGGCAATTTTATTCATTTTTGGAAGGTCGTAACTTCTATGAGAAGTAAATTATCAAAAAAAACAAAACGTACCGACACGCTAGTGGTCAATATCTATATTATGTAAAAAAAAATTTTGCTCTAGGGTCAAAATCCAGAGAGATAAACGGGGAATACGTTTGTATAGAAAAGCGCAGCTAGTATTTCCTCTTAAGGGGCTACCCGAATTTCCACCGATTTCTTGCAAACCTCCCTTAAATATTTGAAGTTCTTAAGCTCTTAAAAAAATATATGTTATTTTTGAAGATGATATCTAGACATTCGTCGCGCCGAAACGCAAATTATATAAAATTCCCTTGATAGAAAAAAATCGCAAAGTATGCTCCAAAAATTATTTTTAACACTTTGTTTCAGTCATTTTACAAGTTATATGTATAAAAAAAATTACAGTGTTTCTTTAAATGCTGTTTAAGACATCCCCTGCGAGATTTTTGCTCTAATTTAAACGAGTCGTGTTTTATTAAATCTTTTCACAATTTTCGCATAAATATTGTCGCTTTAAATACTAGCGCGCTCCTCTAACATTCGTAATTTCATATCTCTCCATCTTCTTCTTATGTGCATGGTTGCGGAGCCTTAATAAAGTACCTAAATTCATTAATAAATATTTTGGATATAGAGATTTAGGATTATTAATGAAAAATTACAAAGTTAAATCTTTGTTCAATTTTTATAAGAAAAACTCTCTTTTTATAAATTTTAAGGTTATTCACATCAACTAATTTGGGAGGCGGGAATGGGTGCCGCCGCCCCGGGAACCTTTATTGGATAACCAACACCTCTGCCATAGGTCACCCCAAGTGGTTCGCTACGTTTGGTGATTTAGCAGTGGTGTCCGAGTTCATGTAGTGAGATTTGTCTAGGTCTTGGAGGCGGATGACCTGGACACACTGAACTCCAGATTCCTACCCACTCCTTAAACCCTTTTAATTCCCAGAACTCTCCTCTCCTTTCTTTCCTTAAAAAAAACCCTCCGTACAGCATCCCACAAGATGCCATACAAAATGAAATTAATATATCATTGAAGAAGAAGATAACAATAATAATCTAAACGAAAATATAAAGGAGAACATAAACAGAAAAACAGAAAAGGATAATGGTCGCAACTGGGACTCGAACTCAGAAACTCTCGTCAAACCGGACGTGCGCGTTCACCAATCCCGCCATTGCCTTCTTCTGTCAAACCGTATATTAGTCAATCTCATATTTAAAGTTTTAGAATTAACAATATTATCTTCAACTTTTTCCATATTATAGGCAACTACCCTTTTTATTGGAAACGACCATTTTAATGGTTATCATATCTATTACCAATTAGATTTAAAAAAAGTTTATACTATAGTCTCGTACACTCACACCTAAATTACCTGATTGAAATCTGGGGAAATGCGTATGAAACATACATCAATGAATTACAGGTAATTCAAAATAAGATAATCAAAAAACTATTTCACTACGAATCCAAAACATCCACAAAAAATATATTTAGAAACAAAACTGCTAACATTAAGAAAACTATACGAGTACTATATATGTGTCCTTATATCCAAAATAAATAATAAACTCATACATACAAACGCAGAATTCATTAAAACGTCCCAAGTACACAAACATTTTACACGACAACACGATAACATACGTTTAAACACCATTCATACTAACTACGGTAAGCAATCAATTAGTTACGAGGGGGCAATTTATATAATTGCCTTCCAGATGATATCAAAAACGAAAAAAGTGTGTGCAAATTCAAAAAAAAATTGTTCATGTTTATTCACAAAAAACAAAGTAGTGATAGTGAATAATATCGTATGGTAATATAATATCATGTAAATGTTAGTATTGCAATCTAATGTAATCTAAGGTTATGAAATGTAAAAACCATGTAATGTAAAAACTATGTAATACAATGTAAAAAGTACATAATTCAATATTCTAGTTAAGTAATGTTAAAATGTTATTTTGAAAATGTTATTTTCTTTTTTACTGGAATAAAAACTTATGAAAAAAAAAAATTGGTTTGTAGCCTAGATAATGTCACTGTGTGTAGCAATGGCGGAATTGATAAACGTTCACGTCCCGGTTAGTCGAGAGGTTCTGGGTTGCGATCCAGTTGTTGCAGTTGCGACCATTGTCTTTTTTCTGTTTTTCTGTGTCTTGTTCTCTTTCATAATTTCGTTTAGATTATTATTGTCATCTTCTTCAATGACTAAATCTTTGTACCTGGCATCGCCTCCTGCGCTGCTAATTATTAAATGGTTTATTAATTAATAGGAACACGGTCGCCGAGAAATCTGAATAATAAGTATTTTAGAAAACTGTTTCTGTAACTGTCGCTGTGAACCCCGAATACTGTGCGAAAGTGACATTACTTATCACGCTCCTCAGGCTGATAACAGTGATAACCTTGAATGAAATCGTATTTCTTTTTGTATTTCTTGGATATTAACTACCTAACAATTTCTAGACATTTTGTTTTGAAGACATTTTGTTTTAACGTAGGTACATTAGTAACTTTAAAATTTAAATTTTCTGCTACCGGTTTCGACACATACACGCCATTTACTAGCAAACCATAAATATACCAAACTTAAAACTTACTTAACAATTCTATACAATTACAAAAACATAATTAGATTATATAAAAGCTTTAAATAATAATAGTTTCTCGGAGTTTGCCAACCATTTAATAGAAACTAGTCATACCTTTAATTTTAACAGTGGAATAGATTTAATACATTGTAATGTCAATGGCTTTCAGTTGGATAAATTAGAAATTTTAGAGATTAGAAAGAGTGTTAATGCAAATTTAAATATTATTAATAATCAAAAATTGTTTTTAAATGACCCATTATTAAATCTATGCCCCTTTTAAATTTTTAATTGTTCTATACCTCGTCTCTTACACAATATTTTCTTTCAAATTTTATTACTGTTTATGTCTATTATTTTTCTCTATTACCTATGTATGTCTATTTTTTAAATTAGTTCTGTCAAAACCCTGAAGAAGTCAGCTTTGCTGACGAAACATGTCGGTTTTTGTAAATAATTAAGTGGTTAACACAAAGTTATCTTTTAATTTGAATTTAAAATGTTACCACAAAATAATTTTGCACTATTAGAAGAAATGATCGTAGAAGCGAGTACGGCTAAAAAGGCAAAAGTGTTTAAGAAACTAATGATTAAATATAGACTTATATGTAATGACTTATTTTTTCTACGTGAGTGTCAAAAATGTCGTGTTTTTCCTAATTATATTAATTTTAAAATTAAATCTAGTTCATTTTCTGCATACAAAGCTAAAGAAGCCTGGCTTAAAGAGGATTTAAAATGTAGTTTTAAAAAACGTAACAACTTGAAACATCAAATCAAAATTTTACACATGGATTTGGCTACCACATTACACCCGGTTGAGTGGGACTTACTAGATGACCATGTTAGATTTATCGCAAGCATTAAAGCCTTTAAAAAGAAACAAAAATTAATAAAGAAGTTAAATAATTTGTGTTTTAAAAATGATAAATTTCAAGAAAAACAAATGAATATCTTTGACAATGTTAATTTTACATGTGAAAATTCTACTCAAGAAATAACTTATTCTAATATGAATCAATATAATATTTCTAATAAAACAGTTAATAATATAAACAATTTTAAATTTTATGACCGTGTGGTTAACTTATCTAAACATGAATTTAATAAGGAAGAGTTAAATTTGTTGTCAAAAGGATTAAACCATAATCTTCAAGTTGATAATATTAACAAACAATTGGAGTTGTTAGCAGTAATAATCAACATATTTCTTATCAATATAAATGTGGTGAAGTTATAAAAAATATTAGCAAGAATCCTAACTTCACTGAAAAACAACAAAATCATGAAAAAATGTTTGCAATTAATATACCCAGAGCTACACGAGAAAATAATTTGATTATTACTAATAGGCCAGTGCAATTAGCGATCCGCGATCAGAATTATTCCGGTAGTCCCAATTTTTTATATGTTTTACACAGTCATCTTATTATGTAAAATCTGAGTTTTCGACCTTGGGTCACTTGAGCTTTCGCCGCCATTTTGAAAAAACCAGCCGAAATCGAGCCAAAATCTAGTTTTTCTCAAATATCTCGTTTCCAATAAAAATTCGGCTAAAGTGGCTTTACAAGTTTAGTAGAACATAAAATTACCTACAATTTTTATTTGAAAAATTTTCTTATATCTCTAATAAATATCGAGATATGCAGGCATAAAAATGTATATAAATTTATAAAAACCGGTAAATTGCTCGACTTGGTTCTGTTTTTTGTGCGTATCTCTTTTCCAGTACAATTTTGAGAAAAAGTTACTGATATCAATTTTGTAGAGAATAAAATTTCATAAAAGACGTAGGTATATGTTTAATGTTTTTATCGCAATAAGGTAACCCAGTTCTATTACAAAAAATCACAAAAATTAGGTCAAAAATTGAACCAGAAGAATAGTGTTTAGGCATACTTTGCTTGTTCTTTTTTTTTTAACAATTATTGTTGAAATAACATGTAACATACATAACAGCAACATTAAAATGTAATGCCAACATATAAATAATATTATTAAATAAGGTACATAAAAGGAAAAAAATGTATTTTCTTTAAATTTATAACTATTGACTTTAGTTTCTTGCTGCCACTTACGGGCCCCGAACAGCTTCAATATAGTCTTCCTATGTCTCATTAGCCAAATTTGTGGCAACTGGGTCATCAAATTCCTCGTCATCATCATGAACGAAGGTTTCCACGGTATTCTCGCACGTGCTGTCAGCAACGCCTGAGGTGCAGCCTTCTCCAACATTAGTAAGTAATGAAGTTGTAACCCAATAGCGTCCTTCTTCCACCCCCATTCAGTTGGATCTTTATGGTGACCAAGCCAAGTCTGCACTTTGAAGCATGTTGGTGGGTGGTAGCCTAGTTAAATTGAATTTGTTATTTTTCACTCCTCTGACAAGAATGTACTTACCTTAAATTTTCCAAATTTGATTTCTCATTGCGGCCATACAAAAGTGCAAAGAATTGTTCGGCAGCCAAAGTGATTGTTTCTCCTTTGCTTTTGGATCTTGAAATTAACGAAAAAGTTTTATTCACTGAGTGGATCTTGAGAAGAATATTACAAAATTTTTATATAGTCATACCATGACCGAACGGAGCACCAGTTGTGTTGCAGCCACTTATGGAATGAATGAATAAAATGTTTTCAACTATTTCAAAGTGTTTAAAATATTTGTCAGAGTACACCTTTGATGATTTACCTTTACCAACTTTTTGGTAATACATGTGAGAGAGTCGATATCCTGACCAATGATTATGACTGCACGATGTTGAGATGACAACGAGTTTGCTGTGGTTATTATGCAAAGATATTCAAATACAGAAGAGATATGCTATCGTGTCCGCGCAATTGTCGCCGGACTACGCGCTAATTAGCGTAGTTATCATACAAAAAGAATTTTTTCATTTCGTTGATTTTTTGAAAATGTGCATTAATATTGGTTAACAATATATTTTGAATAAGGAAAGAATTCGTTCATTTAGTTTAACGTTCGTTTTTTTTTTTTTTTTTACAGTGAATACCGCACAAGAATCTCAACTGCTCCCGTCTGGAGCCTGTGAGACTATGGCATCCCCATTGGGGTATGTTGTGAGGCTGAAGGTAGTGGGGAGGGGAAGGAGGTGGGGAAGAGGAAGGTTGGGAAGTACCTGGCTATTCAGAT
Source organism: Limnephilus marmoratus (assembly GCA_917880885.1). Taxonomy (NCBI): domain Eukaryota; kingdom Metazoa; phylum Arthropoda; class Insecta; order Trichoptera; family Limnephilidae; genus Limnephilus; species Limnephilus marmoratus. The sequence continues at coordinate 3,156,330 of OU862930.1, forward strand.
CTGGTCACCAAACACGGCTAAAGCCATTTTAAAGCAACGTTTCAATTCTGAATGGTGGTCTTACACCAGGGCGATACTGATAGTATCTTCCACTCTGGAACATGCCGCAAATATACTATATATTATTTTAAATGAATTAATTGTGAAATAACACAAATTAATCAAATAAAATTTTTATTTGCGCATGCCGGGTTCGAACCCGCGACCTCCGGATTGTGAGTCAAGAGTCTTACCCACTGGACTACGGAGGTCGTCGTTTGGTTTATTCGTTAATTATTTGTTCTTTTAGTTTATTTGTTAATTGGTAAACAATATCGGCGACACCCGGAAGCGCAGACCCACATAGTAAAAACAGCAGACAGCACATCTATTTATATTTCAATATATTTGTTATTATGTGAACATCAGCATCTTCTTGAGCCTGAACTGTCGTTATTTGCGATTTGCTTCTCATTTCCCAGAAACTTTTCCTTAGTGCTTTTCTTTTCAACCGAATCTGGGTATCCTCGAATACCACTACTGCATTGTATCCAAAATGATTTTGAGCATATTCTTTAAAATATTATTTAAGTCCAATTTCACACTTCTTGGCAATACACATACGATGGAATAGAATTAATGGATCTATTATCACAGTCACACCCTGATTTATTATTGGTCACCGCTGCAAGAAAAACTATCGCATCCTAACGTTTTAAGTGTAGGTTTTCAAAGTTCTGGTTGATAACTTTAGACAGCAAATTTCCCCATCTTTTTCCGTGCCACTTCTTGTAGACGTAATTACGTTTGTTTTAGGAAATAGTTCATGGCAAGCAAACCAATCAATGAGAGTTTGGACGTCTTTGTCATCCCTCTTAATTCGTGTAGGCCTCATCTCTACATGTTGCTCTGACCGTCCTGACGTTCCTGATTCAATCCCACAGAATGACTCGATACCCTCACAAATGTTATGCAGATAAATATAATCCTGTGTAGTCTAAGTTATGACCGGCAATAGTTTCATGGGAGCTGGCGACTATAGAGAATTTACGAGAAAAAACCAACAAAGATTTCAATACAGATATTACCGATTCCCAAATAAATAACTCTTAAAATATAATTTTTGTTTATGACAATTGTATTTAGAGCTAAATTATCTGAAAAAAACATCTAAGAAGCTAAGCCACATTTTTGGATTTGACGACCTCGACTAAATTAATGCTCTGATGGAGCAGAGTTGGCAACACTCATCCAGACAGACGCGACATTGGTGACACCTGAGGGCCCGTCCTGGAGTGGCCTGGGGGAAGGGGGGGGGGGGGTCGACCCCTTATTTTCGTTAATTTATAGTTATTAGTTATTATATGTAAAAATGTAATGTGAACAAAAGTCGAATAACGTGGTAATTATTGTGATAAAATTTTCTGTTTTCACCTATCGAAATTTATTTATATATACTTTATATCAGTAAAAAAAACTACAAAAACCATAAAAATGGCACACCTTTTTAGAAATTTCGTTCTCTATAAAATTTATATCAGTAATTTTTTCACAAAATTGTACTGGAATAGAGATACGCACCAAAAACCGAACCAAATCGAGCAATTTACCTGTTTCTATAAACTAATACACATTTTTAAGACTGCATGCCTCTATATTCATTAGAGGTAGAAGAAAATTCTTCAAATAAAAATTGTAGGTAATTTTATGTTATACTAAACTTGTCAAGCCACTTTAGCCGAATTTTTTATTGGAAACGAGATATTTGAGAAAAACTAGATTTTGGCTCGATTTCGGCTGGTTTTTTCAAAATGGCGGCGAAAGCTCAAGTGACCCAAGGTCGAAAACTCAGATTTTACATCACAAGATGACTGTATAAAACATATAAAAAAATTGGGACTACCGGAATAATTCCGATCGCGACCCCCTTTTTTGCGCTAATTGCACTGGCCTATAAAGCTGATAAAGGTAACAGTGTTATCATTATGAATAAAGAAGATTATGTGGAAAAGACAATGAATTTTTTACAAGGTGATAAATTTGATAAGTTAAAAATTAACCCAGTTAATAAATGTCAAGAACAGATAAAGGATGTTCTAAAAAATTGTAAAAGTGATTTGATTGTTAATTTAATTAAAAATAGAAAACTAATTGTAAAAAATCCACAAGTCCCTAAGTTGTATAACTAAGTTGTAGTTGTACCAGTGGTCTCAAATTGTAATGCTCCTAGCAATAAAATATCTTCAACAATAAATAGAATTTTTATGGATTCACATATATTTCATCCTAAATACACAATTAAAAATTCATTTGATTTGATGAAACACTTAAAACTTTTGGAAATCCCTGATAAAGCATTATTAGTATCATTTGACATTGTTAATTTATTTCCAAGTATTCCAATTAAAGAATGTAAACCTATTATTAAAGAACCTTTATTTTCATCAATTTTATCTAATGACTTATCTCATGATTTAAATTCATTACTTAATATAGTTTTAAAACAAAATTATTTTCAATTCAATGACAATATCTTTAAACAAAAAGATGGTTTGGCAATGGGTGCTAGTACTAGCCCTTTGGTCGCTGATATATTTATAAATAATTTGGAAAATAAGGTTTTTAACAGTGGTGCCTTATTATCATGACTTTCTAATTAAGAGATTAGAGGAAACATTTGGTTTGAGTTCCGATATTAAAAATTGGCTGGTGTCATATCTATCCAATCGCTTACAAGCCGTTAAGGTTGGAAATAAGCTCTCTAACTTCGCAACACTTTCTTCAGGGGTACCACAAGGATCCGTTTTAGGCCCACTTCTTTTCATCCTTTTTACAAATGATGTCGCCAAAATAATCGAGTCATTTGGTCTTCTGTCCCACTGCTACGCTGACGATCAGCAAGTTTATTTTTACTGCTCTCCAAACGAAATCAACAGTCTCAAAATCCGCATAGCTGAATGCCTAGAAGCAATAACTCGTTGGATGTCTTCAAACAAGCTGAAGCTGAACCCATCTAAGACTGAGTTTCTATGGGCGGCCACAAACAAACGCCAACATTTCATAGACAATTCACCTTTTTCCATTTCCGGCAACGATATTATTCCAAAGACAACAGTCAAACTTCTTGGCGTTAATTTAGATTGAGACTTTTCGTTAAAAAGTCAAATAAATAGGACAGTAAGCACCGGTTTTTTCACCTAAGACAACTCAAGTCAGTTCGAAGAAACCTTCCTACAGAGGCGACAAAACTATTAATTAACTCTTACGTAGTCTCGCGGCTCGATTACTGTAACGGCATCTACGCTAGTCTACCAAAATATCAAATTGACAAACTTCAATCCGTGTTTAATGCAGCGGCAAGGCTCATAACTGGGGTTTCTAAATATTCGCATATTTCAAAACACCTTCGTAACCTTCACTGGCTCAAGTGCCCTGAGAGAATCCAGTGCAAATTGTGCTGGATGGTTTTTAAATCAATCAACGAAATGGCCCCACCTTACATCTCCGAATTATGCGTCCCGGAAAATACCGGTCCGAGACAATTAACCCTTAGATCAGCAACTTCATCTGCTAAAGGCAGACTAATAGAACCTAAACGAAAGCCAAATACTATGTTTGGAGATCGTGCTTTCGGAGTATCTGGGCCTAAGGCTTGGAATAGACTCCCTCCGGAATTAAGATGCATAACAAGCCCAACAGAGTTTAGGTCCAAACTAAAAACCTCCCTTTTTGGGCTCTCATACCCGTAATTTAAATATACCTATTTGAGAGTATCATACTTGTATTGTCTGTGCTATGTCTTAATCACACTTTTCTTACTGAATTAAAATTACTCGATTCCTTACACATCAATCTGTCTCTTGACGAATCACATTTAGAAAGATCAAATCCTTATAGGTACTACTGCACCACCCACCTTTACATGTTGCTTTTACTTTCCAAAATACACTCGTCAAAGAATACATTTCATATTAATATTAAAATATTTTTCAGGATTAAATAACATGTGTTCACAATAATGTCCTCTGCGTGCGAACTCTATCTAAATTTCTTTTAATGGACAATATACAGTGTTAAATTTCAAGCGACCTCTCAGGTAAGTATGGTCCTGTTTTCATAAAATTTTAGGCAGCATCGCGTTCATAGGTCAAAATATTGTACATATATTTTCGTATCGGTGATCAATGAACCGGTGGATGCAATTTTTAGCCATAAGTTGTTTTTAATTTGTCTAGCTTGTAGTTTTTTAGATTTTAGAAATGTATTATAAGTTTGTACAGCGCCCTTGAGGTGATTTTTCACAATAACGGCGCTATATAAATCATCCAAATATTTTTATTATTATTATTAAAATATGTACATTGTTGGAAGAGATATGTGGATGATGTGTTTTGTCTTCGGACAGGTACATTGAGACATCTTAATATTTTTCTTAATTTTTTAAACAAACTCCATAAAAACATAAAATTTACTGTAGAGATTGGACAAAATTTGAGGATAAATTTTTTAGATTTAAATATTTCAATAATTAATAATAAATTTGAATTTAATATTTTTCGCAAAGGTACATACACAGACATTGTAATCCATAACACCTCAAATCATCCAATTTCTCAAAAAATGTCAGCTTTCCATTCTATGATTCATAGATTAGTTAATGTACCTTTATCTCTTAATAATTTTTCAAAAGAACTCGATCGGGCATCGTTCAGATGCCTCACATAGTGACACTATAAAAGTCATATAGCTAAGCGGGCGGCTAGCAAACTGATCGCTCCGGCCGCCCTTCGCCTTAGTATAAAAACGCTTGAAACTCATGGATTGGCGTTGAATAAATCTACTCAGGTTATGAAGAAAATTCTCCTTATGAATTCCTTGTTGCCAAACCTATGCCCGAGTTAACTCAAAGAAAAGTTTGAAAACTTTCTGAACAATAACCCAGGGTTTAAACCCTTGTGCCAAATTGATAGCTTCATCAACGGGACAGGTGAAATTTTGCCCGGCACAAAAAGTTCAAAAATCACACCTAAATTTAAATTTTGTCCAGTCACATCAGTAGACATAGAACGCACCTTTTCCGCTTACAAAAATATATCAAGCGATCGTAGACACAATTTGTCTACAGAACACTTAGAACAGTAGGTACTTAGTCATATACATTCCTAAAGGTAAATTGTAAATTTCATTGTTAAATACATTTTGTAATTGATATTTTTGAAAATACGATTGTTATTACAAAAATAAAAAAAGTATATAAAAATACGACTCCCTGTGTTATTTTATATTGCATATTTTGGCCCTTTTAATGGATTTTCGTGCATATTTTAGTTATTTTTATTGCATATTTGCATGCATATTTTGGGGTGTTTTTATTGCATATAATCCGGTCTTTAGTAATGATTGTGATTTCAATTTTTCAATTTATTGTCCTTGTAAGCATTTCAAATTTCCGCTATCGATATGTACAACTTTAAGAGATGTGTGGGATTGCACTATCCTCCCCACATCCTGGAATAAAACCTTATTATTTTATATGTACAGACCCCAAGGCAATCCTGACAACTCGAAGGTTTTAACTCCCCTAGTTTATCTGACAACCGAAAAACCATTCACTTTCAAATACCATTTTTTCGACGCCCGAGTTACGGTTTTTCACACCCCTAAAACAAATAGCAGGGCTGTTTAGCATTTTAATACAACAGTTAGTACAGTTGTAAGCAGGGATTGTCAACTTAACAATTAACAAGTTAATTTGAGAACCCGGCTTCAAATGCATATCTTCCGCCGCGGCATATCCGCCGCAAAACATAAACATCTGTGTATACGACATTTCAAACAAAGCTATCGTTGTAATTCGGTTTCAAATTCAAGAATTCATCAAAGGATGGCGCTACTTCCGTTAGCAGGTTGCATGAGGACGTGCCCCTCCCTATGTATAAGTAGGTACAATGATTTTGTAAATCAATAATAAATTAACAGTAAAGTATCTATAGATAATCCTTTATAATTATGTTAGAGTCAGTAAACTCATGTTTAGGAACTCTGTAAAATAAATCAATCAAAAGTCAAAAGTAAATTTGAGTATCTCTACCGATATGACAAGATTGACGGTAATCTTAGTTGTGAATAATAGTATCACGCGGTTATATATTACATATTATGACGTCATTGCCTATCTCGGTTACTTTGTCCCGGTGACTTGCTATCACTGGATGACAGTGGTTCTGAGGAACGGAACAATTTGGAAGGCGGGTATGGGTACCGCCGCCCCGGGAACCATTCGTTGGATAACCAACAAGTCTGCCATAGGTCACCCCAAATGGTTCGCTACGTTTGGTGACTTATCAGGGGTGCCCGGGTTTACGGGGTGAGATTTGTCCAGGTCTTGGCGGCCTATGCGAGAGCCCACCTGCTACGTGGTGGGCAGGATCGAGAGAAACTGATAGAGGGAGGTTTTTATCCTCTCCAGAGACTTTCGACCTACTGCCTTGTACCGTAGTTGAAGGGATGGATTCATACATCCTTCACTCCTGGACACACTGACCCCCCAGATTCCTACCCACCCCTCATACCCTTTTCCTTCCCAGAACTTACTATTCTTCCCTTCCTTAAAAAAAACCCTCCACACGGTATCCCCTAAGATGACATAGGCCCTGAGGGAAATTATTTTCCTCAGGGCCTCCTGTGTGTAGCTAATGAAAAACCAAAAGCCGCCCGCAGGGCCTAGCGGCAAAAACCTGCGGAGCTGGTTTTTAACTGCTAGTTGTTTTATTATCCTGCATACTTATTATGATATCTCTAGTGCTTCTTGGTATTATTTCGACTGTAACCCAATCCCTTGGATAAAGTTCACCGGAAGGGATATGTTATTTTTGCTTAAGGATAAGGAACTTTCCTTAACCTAAAAATTAATGACTTCGCTGTTATTCGAAAGAACAGAGGGAAGATTCCATTTCTACTTAAGGATAAGGAAGTGTCCTTATCCTTAAGTAGAAATGGATTTCTGGTACTAATTAAGGACGAAGAATTATCCTTTATTTTCGCTAATACCGAGAGAAAAATAAATTATTAAAATTAACGAATTTTACGCTGTCATCCTCGAGAAAAAAAGGGCACAATGTTGTAAAACTGTGATGTTGTGAAATTGTGATTACTGTGAAGTTATGAATGCTGTGAAATTGTGAATGTTATGAAGTTGTGAATTTTGTGAAATTTTCAATACTGCGAAATTGTGAATGTTGTAAAATTTTTTTTTGCATGAGCCCCGAGGAAAATAATTTCCCTCAGGGCCTGTGCCATCTTTGGGGATACTGTGTGGAGGGTTTTTTTTAAGAAAGGAAGGAGAGGGGAGTTCTGGGAAGGAAAAGGGCTTAAGGGGTGGGTAGCAATCTGGGGTTCATTGTATTCTGGTCATCCGCCTCTAAGATCTTGACAAACCTCACCCCACGAACCCGGGCACCCTTGATAAATCACCAAACGTAGCGAACCACTTGGGATGACCTATGGCAGAGGTGTTGGTTATCCAATAAAGATTCCCGGGGCGGCGGTACCTATTCCCTCCTCCTAAACATAAAGTTGTGAATGTTGTGAAATTGTAAATATTGTGAAATTGTGAATATTGTAAATGTTGTGAAATTGTGAATAGTGTGAAATTGTGAACGTTTTAAAATTGTTAATATTGTGAAATTGTGAATGTTGTGAAATTGTAAATGTTGTGAAAATGTAAACGTTGTGAAATTAATAGATATGCAGATGTTGCAGATCTATTTAACTGCACGGAAAGTAGGTACAAGAGGGCTATGCTATCAAACCTTTTCAGTCAATATTAATTCTATATTTTGTACTATAGATTTTTATATGTAATCTGGTGTCATTTCTAATTCAAATGCCACAATCATCTGTTAAACTTTTTTTTAATTATTTCTGTATTATTATTTTTCATTTTGTGACATGTAATCAGTTCTTATGGTATATGTATACCGTTGAAATTAAATAAATAAATAAATAAATAAATTGTAAATATTGTGAAATTGTGAATGTTGTGAAATTGAGCTGCTGACAAACTGTCAGTTAAGCGGGCGCTTATAATGAAGAAATATCACAGTCTGTTTTGAATTTTTGTATGAATAAATCAAATATCTATTAGATGGTAAATCATAAATAATAAAATTATGTGGAAAGAACGCAGGCTGCATATAAAATCATTCACAATTGAAATAACAAATCACAAATCGCAACCCTTCCAAAGAGGGGGGAGGGAGAGCTTATTACCTCCAAGGGCAAGGGGTGCTATTAAATGGGATTGTTACAGATGGGGGGAGAGAGGGGTGATCATACTGATCATTGTTGTTTTATTGTTAAACGACGGTGAGTTTGAGTAGCAGTAATATTTTTGGCCCTTTTCGCTAAAGTTTTTACTTTTTTATGAGACCCTCGCCCCCTGAAAGTATAATTATTTTAAAATTATAATTTTTTGGGCATTATTTACATAGACATATTGATATTAGTAGACCTGCCCTAAGTGATAAAAGCGTATTATTTCCCCCTCCCCATATCGGTTCCTTGGAACCGGCTGGGATTGACTATGTCTTCGCGTGAATCTAAAAAATGTGACGTCATCATTCTTCTGCGAGCCAGCGTCGAGCGCTCATCGGTGCATTTTACGAAACATGGTTTGTGTTTTGAAAACGTGTAAATATATAATATATACTATCACTCGAGATACATGGCGTGTGAAAATTGATGAAAATGACAAATTCCCGGGTTACGAATAACCCGACAATATTTGAAAATCTCCTACTACCACCACAGTAAGCCGAAAATGTTGCTTGATTAGATAAGTTTCGGTTAACTCTCAATATACGCTTTTATTTGGATAATGTCGTCCGTTATTCAAAATTACTGGCTTATTTAATGAACGGTGTTCAACTAACGAAGCTCTTAGAATTGAAAAAAGTCAATCGACCTTTGACAAACTAAAGTGATTGAAATATGACTAGGTAAATACATCATTAACTAATAAACTCCCGTTTAGTGTCAAAAAGTAAATGCTGACTGCCAATGCATATTTATAGGTTAGTATTTTTTACGTAATTGTTTGGCGTTTGACATTTCTTAGTGTCAATTCATAAAAAATACCAGCATTGCCAGTGTATATCGATTTCTTATTTATTTCCCATCAATATTTGTTCGTAAATCAACGGGGAAACCGTGTTTGGTCGTCTAAGTTTTCATTAAATCATCGGACGTTTCGCCTATCCATCCGATATTGGGAAGCTCCTAAATCGGTGTACGGAATTAATTGAAGGGAAATAGAATCCAGATTTTGCTTACTTTCTTGTGTAAGAGATATGATTCCATATGCGGCGTAGGTAAGTAGGTACTGCTATAAAAGCATATATCTGAAAATCCCTTAGTTAATCGCGAACCTTTTAAAAAATTAATAAACTTTTCCATCATAATATCTACCCCATCAAATGATTAATTCCCCATTCAACAAGTCAATTAGCTTATTCAAGTGAGCGACCGCCTACCGCAAACCATAGATATCTATTTTAAAAGATACGTGTGTATTATTATAGATAATAGGATACAGATTAAAGTGTCCGCTATTATAAGGGGCAAGTTTTTACAATCCGCTCTTGATTGAGGGGTCGTTCGGTACTTATTCGCTAAAGGGGGATTATTAGTGGTAGAGATTTGACAACGCGACAAACAGCAGCAAATGACAGGACAAAGGTAATAAATTGTTTGTATGTAGATTGTAAGGGAAGTGATTTAGCCGCCGCTACCCCAATTTCTACCTATTTCTTACATATCCCCCTTAAGCATTTGAAGTTTTTAAACTCTCAAAAAAATATATGTTACTAGCTGGTACCCGGCATGTGTTGCTATGCCATTTAATAAAGAAATTGTTTCTTCCTGCCTGTCCTTTCCCATTCGTCCCGTTCTCCTTCCGCCTCCTATTCCTCTCCCGCGTCCACCTTCCCTCTTCCCACTCCCCTCCACCCCTTGCCCCGTCCCACGAACCACCTCCCGAGTTCCCCCCCCCCTTCTCCCTGGTTCCCCTCCCCTGTCTCCCGCGAACCCCCTATGCTTCCCTGCCTCCCCCCTCCCGCATTCCATACTCTTAGTCCCGGTACATTCAGTTTTCAAACAGCTCGCATGCAACCAATTGCAAATTTCATAAAGCCAGAGCTTACCAGTAGTTTTGTACAAACCTTGTCCTGACAACAAAGAACACAAAAAAATCCAATTTGGTGCAGTCGTTCGGAAGTTATGCGAGAACATATATTTCGGGGATTCATTTTTATTTATATAGATAGATAGAGATAATAATAATAATAATAATAACATAGTATTTATATAGCGCAGTTTTGTGATATTTCACTTCAAGTGCGCTTAATTATAATAAACTTAAAATTAACCTACAGTGTTCCTTACGAGTCCTTAAAAAATTAATGAAATAATGTGAAATAACGAATATACAATAATATACAAAGCAATACCTAAAGAACAATATTAACAACAATAGTGAGTGCTGTTTTGGCACAGGACAATATATAATGATAAACCATCACGGTTCCATTCAACAAGAATCATTTAAACTAAATTATATAGAACAGGAGGCAGTTAACATTTAGAAATAATACAAATTCAGAGTGCACATAAAACTATAGCAAGGAGGTAATCGAAACCAAACAATTACCAGAAACTTGAGGAACTTGGCTTATTATAGTAGATTAAAAAGGAGTTAAAATTCATAAAAGGTATGATTTTTTAAATAAGTTTGTTTTTAAAGCTCTTTTGAATTCAGCCAAGTTCTGGATATTAGTAAGAGCTGAGGGAAGTTTGTTCCAAATGAGCGGGCCAGTTACACGAAAAGATCGATCATAGTAAACGGCTCGATTTGACCTAGAAAGTTCGATTAAACGATTAGTAACATCTCGATCTGCTGACCTTAGAGTAAGCTGCCTATCGCTTAAGTTTTGTCGGACACATAGTTCCGATATATAGGCTGGCGCCATTCCATGCCATAGAGATAGATAAGAGATATAGATAGATTTTTAAAGATAATATCTACGAGTATATATTCCCTACGCCGAAAAGCAAATTATACGAAATTCTCTCGATAGAAAAAAATCGCAAAGTATGCTCCGAAAATTATTATTTTCACGTCTGTTTCAGCTATTTTACAAATGTATGAAAAAATTCACAATATTTCTTTAAACGCTGTTTTAGACAGCCCCAAGAGATTTTGCTCTGTTTTAATCGAGTCGTGTTTTATTAAGCATTTTCAGAATTCTTGCTTCAATTTTACCGTTTTAAATATTAGCGCTCTCCAACATTCGTAATTACATATCTCTCCGTCTTCTTCTTTTTGAGCGGGGATAAGGTGCCTTGAGGTGGAGATAAAGGGTTTAAAGTCCAATGGAAAATTTGAACAAAATAAACCCGATAAGTACCTACCTTAGTTTTACCAATAAAGATATGTTTAAAAAAATTGTTTCGAAAGTGTAAAGTATGTAGGTAGGTACTTACCTAATTTATCTCTTCAAAAATTGGGCGTATTTTGTCTGAAGGTAAAAATATTTCCGCTTTGCAATGAAATCTAAATAAATGGAATATTTTTAAACCTATTCGAAAACTAAAAAACGATTATGTAACGTGATGAAATAATTTTTTAAATTAGAATAATAGAATTTTTGTACATAATTTTTAAAATATATATTTTTTAATGAAAGCTTTAAAACTTTTTAAAAATGGCTCACCTTACAATTTTTCTAACTAAAATTACTGGTAATGAAAAAAAAATCATAACGCATACATATTTTATTAGAAAAATGAGTTAATAACATTAAAGTCACCACATTTTTTGTTGTTTCACATAAAAATGATTCTTTTAAAATACAGAAAGATGCACAATTTTTTTTTCAATTTTGGTCGGAAATTTTGGTGTTACAAAGGTGTATATTTCAATTACATATTTTGTTGTTAACTTTCAGTTTTTAATATAAGGCAAAGTTGTTTTCTCTTTCCAATACCGTTTAAATCATAGGTTCTCAACGTGGGCAATAACGCCCCCTTGTGGGCATTCGAGACTTTCAGGGGGGGCAGTAGAAGACAAAAAAACACGTTAATAACATACTAATAAAGCAAACTTAAATACTGGTTATTTTTTGTTATTGTATGTATTGTAATTATTTTATCACGTGTGCGAAAATTCACATATTTATGTAGTTCGGGAAGTGGATGAAAATTGAACTGTACTTATTTGCTAAACAAATGGGGTTTAATCATAGACATACGAATATTAATAGACCAGAACATAAAGGTGAGGGGTAGACAAAAACTACAGCGGGGCGCAGAGCGGGAAGATGAATTTGGAGATATGTGATTCGTCGATAATTCAATATGACAGTACATAGGCATCTCACATTATAATATCTCCATTTAGTTCTTAAAAGTAAACTCTGCTTTTGAAAGAAAGACCCTTTTACACGGGAGCGCGAATTGCTCGCCGCGTAATGAACAAATTCGCGAAGTCTAAATACGGCAAAGTAAAGTTCGCTTATTTTCAGACTGCAATATTTTGTTGCCGTATTTAGTTAGGACACTTTTACAAATGTTTCATAATTTACTTACCCCGTAAACATCGACGAGCACATGCCATGTATCTCAAGTGATAGTATATATTTACACGTTTTCAAAACACAAACCATGTTGTGCGGTGTTATTTCGTAAAATGCACCGATGAGCGTTCGACGCTGGCTCGCAGAGGAATGATGACGTCACATTTTTTAGATTCACGCGAAGCCATACTCAATCCCAGCCGGTTCCAAGGAACCGATATGGGGAGGGGAAATAATACACTTTTATCACTTAGGGCAGATCTATTAATATTCGTATGTCTATGGGTTTAATAAATAATTTAATATATTTTTTATCAAATTATTAATTCTGCGACAGTTGAGCCCAATTATATATCAATACCCTGTGTGCGTCGGCTCCAGATGTGATCTCTCTAGATAGTCTTCAGTCAGAGTGTAAGTTGAGCCGCCTTGTATACTTCCTTCTGTTCCACGCCAAGGAACCATACAGTGAAATGAGAGAGTTTGAGTTTGAGGTACTTAATCCTTTGTTAGTTAAAACACTTGTGTTTGTACTGGATATTTGATTCTTTATTATTCTGGTGAATAATTTACAGAGAGATTCTGGTCTGAGCACTTGACTGGCGACAATAATTGTGAGTAATTTAAAATCTAGTAAAAGCGAAAGACGAATTGAGTTCAAGAGAAAACAAGCAGAATTTAGGAGAAAGAATCAAATCAAAACACTCCATTTTATAAAATTGAAAGAGAAAGTTTGACGTAGCCACAGACAAAAGAGATTATAGACAGACAATTCATAACAATATTTTAGTAAGAGGTGGCATAGACAGGAACGTTTAATGTAAGAGACTCTACACATCGAGATTAGCTAAATTAGAATTGAAAGTGTTAAGTGCTAAATGAAGTCAAATATAAAATAGGACAATCACAACACACAACATCCAACACTGTGTACCTAGGATATTAGATTTATTTGTGGTAGTCATCCCTTCAAAATGAAGTTGTTTCTCTCCATCCCAGAGTCTAACAATGATAACATTTCCTGAGCTGAAAGAACCCCAACTAAACCTTTGCTCCACTAATTGTAATTATTCAAACCAACCAATCATTATCAATTCCGTATATCATTGATCCTTGATTGTATAAAAGACTCGAGGACCTTTGCTCGACTAACTTCAATGCATGGAAGATGGGACGTCCCACTTGAAGTGCCACGTGCCCGCGCGTGCCGGACACGTGTCGCGTGCGCGCTGGGTGGGTGGAGAGTTTGGAGTTGGGTGCAACTCAAGGCATAATCGGAAAACTATTAAGCAAAAATAAAACTGCATACTAATACCAACATATTTATAGAAGTTAGGTATACACCTGACATAATAGAGAATTCGCTGAAAGATCTATATGTATATAATATATAAAATCAAAATATGATTGCTTGGGTGTAGATAGGTATAAATGTGAGTAAATAAATGAGGAAATGTTTGAAACTTTAAAAATACCATCTTTAACCTCCCGCCAAGTTTTCTTTATTCTTAAAAAAATCCTGAAAACAAATCTCGAGATCAGCTGAACCAATTTTGCTAATTATTTTTTATAGAATATTCCTTGAAGTACGAGGATGGTTCTTACGGAGAGAAAAATTAAGAAAATTGCGCAGAAAATTGGATAATTTCAGAAAACATCGCACGTTTGACAGTTCGCGTGTTTGAGAATGACATTTTGCAAAACAAAGATCGTTCAATCAGGATTCTATTTTTGAAAATCTTTAAGTTGATAAATTTATTTAAAGTAGGTACTCTCCTAATAGTTTGAATCGAATCAAGAATTTTAGATATTTTAAATAGGTACCTATGTTAGGTACCAATTTTAATATACATGAAAAATGGAAATTTGATTAAAAATTGTAAAAGGTGGCACGCGGGCTGTTTAAAAACTGAATGTACTGGGATTGAATATATGGAACGCGGGAGGAGGGTTGGCGGGACGAGGGAGCGGGAAAGGGAAGAGGAATGCGGGGAAGGTGGAAGGGGAGAGTGGGAAGGGAAGGGGACGTGTGAGGGGGGAGGGGAACTCAGGAAGGAGGTTCGCGGGACGGGGAAGGGGGGGGGGAGTGGAGTGGGGAGAGGGAAGGTGGAGGTGACGGAGTGGGAACGCGAGAGAGTAAGAGGACGCAGGAGAAGAAGGGGAGGCGGAAGGGGAACGGGACGAATGGGAAAGGACACTCAGGGAGAAACAATTTCTTTATTAAATGGCATAGCAACGCATGCCGGGACCAGCTTGTGTATAATAATTTCAATCGAATCAAGAATTGTAAATATTTTAAATAGATACCTATGTTAGGTACCAAATTCGATCGATTGTTCTTATAATATACAAAAAAGAATATTTTGTAATAATATATGTAAAATGAAAAATTGAATAAAAAAATTATAATAGGTGGCATGTGAGCTGTTCGAAAACTGAATGAACTGGGACTTTGAAGTACCCACCACTGTCCCACTCCGGTATAGGCGACTTATGGTCGCCCCTTCGGAGTTCTCGCAAGAATCTAATTTTTTTGAATGAACGACTCTACATTTAATAAAACGAATCTAGACCTTCAATGCCCCTACATACTTTGTTAGGTGGCGGAAATATAGGATCGCCTACAGTCTGTACTGTAATGGTCAAAAAGGACTAATCTACAGGTGTTAGTGAGCATAAAAAATGTAATAAAGAAAAAAAAAACAAAAAGTAGTTACTATATAATAATCAGAGGGAGACCACACACTCCAGGACTGCAGGCAACTGCGTATAAATAAGTGATGACCGTCATGACCATCCTGTGCCCGGCAGTCCCCCAGAGAATGTGTAAGGTTATTTGTCCGACGTCATGGCACCCAGTGGAGTCATTCTTTAGCCAGCTATCCGGTGGTGCCTAGAAGAAGTAAATGAACTACGATACGAAGACCCTAGGGAAAAAGAGCGTCGGGTAGCTGGAGGAGGGACGGACAAACCTCCGGATGCCACTCTATCTTTCCTCTAACCTTATCATGTCAGGGGGGGTGGCGCGGGCACTGGAAGGAGATAACAGAGGTAAGTTACAAAAAAGGTAGACCTATAAAAAATATGATAGGGACAAGGCCCAAAGTCCAACCCCTTTAATGGGGAAGTGGGCAAGACATAACAAACAACGGAGTTCTGTTCTAGTTGTTATCAGGAACTGAAAAGAACATGGAAAACAAAATAAACAAACTAAAAAAATGCAAAAACATGAGACAGTAGAGGAGAAAAAAATATATATATATAAAATCATAATGCACGCAGGCGTGTCAATTCACGCATTATGTTACACTGTAAATGAAAAAGAAAAACACAAAGCCGTGTAAAAGTGTAAATAACAAGTAAGTGTAAATAAACAACAGAAAGTAATAAGAAAAAGAAAGAAACAGAAAATGTAAAAAAACCAGGCAGATAGGGTTGAAAGAGTAAATGTGGGGTAATCCGTGGATATCAGGAGACAAGTACACCTGGTCACTAAATCTTCTAATCAGCGACTCTAAGATCAGGCCATCTCTCCACCCAGATTCCTGTAAACTTCTTCAAGCACTCGAAATTCGTCTTATTCGAAACCAGATCAGTGTTCCACACTGGTCTGATGGGTACGTCCAAACCATCTAGCATTTGACCTCTGGCATTGACGAACTGAACTGAATGAACTGGGACTGAATATATGGAACGCGGGAGGTGGGTTGGTGAGACTCTGGAGCGGGTGAGGAGAGAGGGAAGGCGGGGAAGGTAGAATTGGAAGAGCCAAACATATTGAAATATAAGTAGATGTGCTGTCTGCAGTTTTTACTAGGTGGGACTGCGCTTCCGGGTGTCGCCGATATTGTTTACCAATTAACAAATAAACTAAATGAACGAATAATTAACGAATAAACCGAACGAACGTTAAACTAAATGAACGAATTCTTTCCGTATTCAAACTATATTGTTAACCAAAACTAATGCACATCTTCAAAAAATCAATGAAATGAACAAATTCTTTTTGTATGCAAACTACTCTAATTAGGGCGTAGTCCGCCGACAGTTGCGCGGACACCATAGCGTATCTCTTTTGTATTTCAATATCTTTGGGAAGAGCAGAAGAGGACGCGGGAGGGGAACGGGGACGCACGGGAAAGGACATGCAGGAAGAAACAATTTATTTCTTTGAATATGGCATTGCAACGCATTTCGGGAACCAGCTACTTTAAGGACTTTACCGATTTAATAAATAATACGCACATAACTATACATGAAGGTGTGCACTGTGCACTTGAGGTAATTACAGATTTAGGGGTAGATTATGGCTTCGCCAAATTAAGGTCAGTAATCAGGTAACACTACAAATGAACCTTTTATCTCTTCAAATCTTATAATTACCCTTAACCCGTCTGCTTGGTTCAATATATTTGCACCTCACAATACGGAAGCCTCAGTTTTGCGCGCACATTCTGAAACTGTCACTTTGGATCGAGATTGAAAAATATCTATGCAAGATAGCTTACATATTTCAAAGACAATAACAAGCATTATTTTGTTCTCTTTCTGGTTAAAAGAAAAATACATACGTTTTTATGAGAGGAAGAGAGATATATAGTTTTTAAATTGTAAGGTCGCTCGGGACGTTTTTGGTCTTATGAAAGTATAATGCGATTACGTGTTTTGGGATGTTTTTATTCCTAAACAAGCAAACGGGTTAATATTGGATCACTATCTTTTAATTTTTGTTACAACTTGATTATATTCGAACCTCTTTTCATATATTTGAAGTGAATTTTTTTTAGCCCCATTGTGATTTGAACTTCGGATAAAACGGAAGTGCGTCACTTAAGTTTATTATTTGACCGGTCCTTGATTCTAATATAATGCGGTAAATTCACGGCTTCGCGCGAGCCTCCGATAGCGCACCAGCGTAAAGCGCCAGACTCCCAGCGCCCAGAGAGACATCCAGCAAACGGAGGTTCGAATCCTACCAAACCCAAAAAGAATGAACATTTTTATTTTTGTAAAATCAATATCCAATCTTCAAACCACTTTAAAATAAACAGGCAAAAGAAAAGAGAGCGGCATCTTGCGACTTTCGAGTTTCACTTTTACCGCTGTGTGAATTGCACCCTCTGATTTTTTATTCTTACCGAATGTTGGCTATCAAAAAAATATATACGTAAAGTGTTGAAGGTCGTGATCACCATAGATATTTATTAACACCCTTTTTAAGGGCTTTCATATATGAATAGAAAAAAATGCATAATATTTGTTTTACATACCTAACAGAACTGCCTCAGCAACAATATTTTGTATTTATTTAGTGATAAATTGAAGATGTCCACTGAATTGGTACGATTATTTCCCTCCATTAGTATTCAGGGCAAAGTGGAATATATATGGTAGTTAGTCCCAGAATTTGTGCACTGCAATAAATCCCCACTTTTATATATGAGCGTATGGAATGTGTCAGGCGCATCTCCTATACTTTTCCTATATTCCTCTTTCTCTACCCTTCTTATAACCCAAAATTAATTTTAAGATAATAAAACTTCTTTGCCAATTAACTTTAGCATACGAAACTTCTGTGGCTTGAATTCAGTTCACTTTGTATTGTAGATATATTATTACTGTAATTATATAAAAGCTGTTTGTTTCTTACAAATAAATAAATAAATAAATTACGTAATCGAAAGCTGTTCTATGCAAGCAATTCTGGAATATCAACTATGTTCACAGAATTGGAGAAATTCGTCATATTTAGGTACTTGTTTGTCAAAGTTTGTGAAAGTTCTTTTCAAGTTGAGTGAAATAACTGACATGACATATTAACAGAACTAGACGTTTCACTTAACTTGAAAAAAAAATTAAAATTTTATGAATTGTTTAAATTCTGTTACACAAGTGGCCGTTAGAGTTAAAAGGAACGATAATGTTACAGCCCGAAGTAATGTATTGTAAGTATGTGGGGATGAGATCTATGACAGAAAGAGAAATGGAGCGCTGTAGACGATGACCGCCGATAAAAACAAAAAAATACCAACTACCGTAGGAAAATGAAATAAAGAAAATCAATATGAATTTCGAAGGGCAAATGAGTGCACGATTTTTTTGTCAGTCCGTCTTTAGCCAACACAAACAAGCTCGATGGTTTGCCCACGCGAGAACATGATGCCGAATGAAATATCAAAATAACGCGACCCTTCTCGTGAATGTCTTGCGCATGTGTGGATGAAAGTTCGATGAGGCGGACGTAGCGCCATCTGTCATTCAACAACAGAAATAATTTCGTTCTGTTTTAATTACGAAAGACGGTTAAATTTGTTCATACAAAAATACAAAAATTACGATTAAAAAATGGGAGGGTGGGGGTACGAAGGTTAAAATTTGTGATAATAGGTATTTTTTATGCCAAATTAAAAAAAAATACAAAAACAAAAATTGTCAAAAAAAAAATATTTTCTGGACAGGGACACCCTAATCACCTAGCGGTATAAACTATACTTTTAAACCTATTCTCATACCTACCAAATATATCTACATAAAAATTTGTATAAAAATCGGTCAAGCCGTTTCGGAGGAGTGCGATCACAAATACCGTGACACGAGATTTTCATATATAAAATATAGATTATCAGTCTGAGGTGTAGATGTCCCTTTCGCTCAGTGTTCGGGGGAGTAAGAGCGACAGTGATAGCTACAGCTGGCAAAATACCTATTGCACAAATTTCTCGGCCGTCGCCAGGTTCCCTCTTAGTTATATACCAACATTTATGCGTACACACAATTTTTGCATCTATAACTCTTGTCTTAGAGTATTTTAACAGGCTAGTAACTACGTTATTACACAATTAGGTTATAAAACATTATAAATAACAAACCTACCTTGGTTAACGTCCCTTCCTTGCAACACATCCCCGAGCAAATCTCTTATCAGAAAAGACTTATGGCCGTCTTGATGCATTTTACAACAATTGTTTATTACACAAATTAACTGGACCACTCACAACACTACAAACATTTCATTGCAAACTTTTATAAACATACATATTAATACATTAAACCATTTTCATTAGGTATTCACTTTATTCGCGTGAATTGGATTTGATTGGAAATCTTTCTATGTCATTTTGTAGTTGAACTATTTATTTACTATTATTTTTCTAATGAAACAGGAATATAAGTTTCTTATTATTTCATTATATTTGACAACTCTGTGCAACTACTGGCTTACGCTGATGATATCGACATAATCGCGAAAACTCTAGATGCTTTACGTAACGCCTTTATAAATCTTGAAAGTTCTGCCAAAAATATGGGTCTCGTAGTAAACAAGCAAAAGACCAAATACATGGCCGTAGGATGCACCCAACAAATCCCAACTCTCTCATGTGGAAACCAAAATTTCGAAACGGTTTCGATTCACATACCTAGGCTCCCTGATAACAAACGACAATAATACCACAGAGGAGATCCAGAAACAAAGTCCAGACTTCCGCCTACAAAGTCCAGACTGCTGTCCAGAAACACGAAGATATTAGTGTACAAAACACTTATCAGACCAGTACTTCGTAACTAAGAGGAATGAGCGAGCACTGGACGTTTTTGAAAGAAAAATTTTGAGGCGCATCTTCGGACCGGTTCTAGAAAATGGATTTTGGCGCAAACGACATAACAATGAGCTCTATACTTTGTTTAAGGAGCTAAACGTCGCAAAATTTATAAAACTGGGTAGACTTCGGTGGCTGGGTCATGTGGAGAGAATGACCGAGCATCAAGCACCAAAGTTCCTGCTGAACTCAAGACCAATAGAGTGAAAGAGCCTGGGAAGACCAAGACTAAGATGGAGCGACAACGTCCTCGAAGACATATCTATCTTGGACCTTCTAAACCGGAGAGAGCTAGCACAAAATCGAGATGAGTGGAGGAAGATTCTTGAGGAGCAAAAAAACCCACCAGGGGTTGTAGAGCCAATAGTGATGATGATGATGATTATTTCATTCGCTCAATGACAATTCTGGTTCATCGCTCCTAAAATATATAATGCTCTGAGTACTGACATAAAGTCAAGTAATTCTAAATCTCTTTATATAGCACGTGTACAACATTGGATATTTGAAAGGGGACTAGCGTACTTCAATACGTGAGTTCTTAACGCTACATCGTCGCCTCAGTTCTTATTTGTCCAACAGACCATTTTAGTTTTTGTTCAAACTCCACTTTAAAATTAAAAATAAAGTATTAAAAAGAAAAGTTAATCACTTTTCTGAAAATTATTTGAACTAACGAGACCTTTAACTTTAGGGAAATAGCTTTATCAAACACCTATCATAATGTTTTATATAAATAATGAAAGAAAACCTTCTCCTCCCGTAAAATTTTCAAATGGTCTGTTGGACAAATACGAACTAAGGCGACGACATTTTAATTATTAATTTTTGCATTTCAAAATTTTTATTTAGATTTTTCTTAAAAAAAAAAAAATTTACCTTAATTTTACAACCTAATTTCATTTATGCTTTAATTTGTACTGATTTCACGAGTTCTTAACACTAAATCTTTATTATTAGTTTCTGTATTTCAAAATTTAAATTTTCATTTTTATTTCTATTTTTCTTCAAAATATGTTTTTTTTCTTTACTTTTCACTTACTTTTATGTATTTCTTAATTTTTATTTAATATATTTATCAAAAAAAAAAAAAACAATAATCTGTAACAAATAAAACGTTATAAAATTAGAAATAAAAATTATATCAATTGAAGTTGATTATAAACTATTTTTTAATATTTAACTCTGCGCCCAAATGATTGAATAATTTAAAATAAAAAACTTTGTTAAGGGGGACGGCTGCACGGTCTTTTTTTAAACAAAACTTAAGCCACGGCATACCCCATTTCTACCGATTTATTACATATGTACCTTAAGAACTTTAAGTTTTAAAGCTCTTAAAAAAAATATATGTTATTCTTGAAAATAATATCTAGGCATTTGCGCCGAAACGCAAATTATATGAAATTCCCTCGGTAGAAAAAAATCGCAAAGTATGCTTCAAAAATTCACAGGGTTTCTTTAAATGCTGTTTTAGACAACCCCCCCCCCCCCGAGATTTTTGCTCTATTTTAAACGAGTCGTGTTTTATTAAACATTTTCACAATTCTCCCTTCAATTTTATCGTTTTAAATATTAACGCACTCTATCCAACATTCGTAATTACATATCTCTTCATCTTCTTCTTTTTGAGCGGGGATCCGGTGGAGAGATGGAATCCATTGGAAAATCGGAAAAAACAAACTCAAATAAGTTTTTCTTTAAATGCTGTTTTAGACAACCCCGCGAGATTTTTGTTTTATTTTAAACGAGTCGTGTTTTATTAAACATTTTCACAATTTTCTCTTAAATATTATTGATTTTAACATTAGCGCGCTCTCTCTAACATTCGTATTTATATATCTCTCTTTTTGAGCTTTATACCGCGCCTTAAATTTCGATTTGAGGCCAAATTACCCCATCAAATTGAATAACTATTTTTTATTCAAAAGGTAAGGTAATATTCTAGTACGGACTCCATACTACGGACCCGTGCTTTTGTATTTTAAACTAGTTTAAGTCCCCGGCGATGCAAGGGCTTTACACAGAGTTAAACAGTTCTTCTTGTTTTGAAGGTCACAAGTGCAAAATTTCATCAACCTCAATCAAATCCACACCGCCCTCTTGCCAGCCCGCTCGTCCACCACATACATAAATTCCCCTTTATATGTCATATATTTCAACCAATTTACACTAAACCGTGACAAATTATATACCTACACCTTAATCATGAATCACTCCATCTTTTGGTGAAAACCGCATGAAAATCCGTTCAGTAGTTTTTGAGTTTATCGCGAACATATAACAATAGACAGATAGACAAACACGGCGGGGGATTTTAATTTGTAATTTGTAGAGATTACAAGTATAGGCTTTTAAGGAATTATATTTTTTTGTGATTTTGCAGTCAATTTTGGCATTTATTTGCGAGTTAATGATAATAATAAAAAATTACAATTTTACCTAACCACTATTTAATTATAATGAAATTCAAAAATAAAATTTTAAAAATGATTTTTAAATGGTTTATGATGGCTTTAAAATTAAATTACAACCAAAGATATTGAAATATAAGAGATGTGCTATGGACAGTTTTTACTGGGTGGGACTGTGCTTCCTGGCGTCGCGTCGCTGTTAACTGCTTCATTGTTAACCAATACTACTGCACGCCTAAAAATCAACAAAATTAACGAATTCTTTCCGTATTCAAACTATATTGTTAACCAATGCTACTGCACTCCTTAAAAAAAATCAACTAAATGAACGAATTCTTTCCGTATTCAAACTATATTGTTAACCAATACTACTGCACACCTTAAAAAACCGACTAAATGAACGAATTATTTGGTTAACGTCCCTTCCTTGCAACACATCCCCGAGCAAATCTCTTATCAGAAAAGACTTATGGCCGTCTTGATGCATTTTACAACAATTGTTTATTACACAAATTAACTGGACCACTCACAACAATACAAACATTTCATTGCAAACTTTTATAAACATACATATTAATACATTAAACCATTTTCATTAGGTATTCACTTTATTCGCGTGAATTGGATTTGATTGGAAATCTTTCTATGTCATTTTGTAGTTGAACTATTTATTTACTATTATTTTTCTAATGAAACAGGAATATAAGTTTCTTATTATTTCATTATATTTGACAACTCTGTGCAACTACTGGCTTACGCTGATGATATCGACATAATCGCGAAAACTCTAGATGCTTTACGTAACGCCTTTATAAATCTTGAAAGTTCTGCCAAAAATATGGGTCTCGTAGTAAACAAGCAAAAGACCAAATACATGGCCGTAGGATGCACCCAACAAATCCCAACTCTCTCATGTGGAAACCAAAATTTCGAAACGGTTTCGATTCACATACCTAGGCTCCCTGATAACAAACGACAATAATACCACAGAGGAGATCCAGAAACAAAGTCCAGACTTCCGCCTACAAAGTCCAGACTGCTGTCCAGAAACACGAAGATATTAGTGTACAAAACACTTATCAGACCAGTACTTCGTAACTAAGAGGAATGAGCGAGCACTGGACGTTTTTGAAAGAAAAATTTTGAGGCGCATCTTCGGACCGGTTCTAGAAAATGGATTTTGGCGCAAACGACATAACAATGAGCTCTATACTTTGTTTAAGGAGCTAAACGTCGCAAAATTTATAAAACTGGGTAGACTTCGGTGGCTGGGTCACGTGGAGAGAATGACCGAGCATCAAGCACCAAAGTTCCTGCTGAACTCAAGACCAATAGAGTGAAAGAGCCTGGGAAGACCAAGACTAAGATGGAGCGACAACGTCCTCGAAGACATATCTATCTTGGACCTTCTAAACCGGAGAGAGCTAGCACAAAATCGAGATGAGTGGAGGAAGATTCTTGAGGAGCAAAAAAACCCACCAGGGGTTGTAGAGCCAATAGTGATGATGATGATGATTATTTCATTCGCTCAATGACAATTCTGGTTCATCGCTCCTAAAATATATAATGCTCTGAGTACTGACATAAAGTCAAGTAATTCTAAATCTCTTTATATAGCACGTGTACAACATTGGATATTTGAAAGGGGACTAGCGTACTTCAATACGTGAGTTCTTAACGCTACATTTTAATTATTAATTTTTGCATTTCAAAATTTTTATTTAGATTTTTCTTAAAAAAAAAAAAATTTACCTTAATTTTACAACCTAATTTCATTTATGCTTTAATTTGTACTGATTTCACGAGTTCTTAACACTAAATCTTTATTATTAGTTTCTGTATTTCAAAATTTAAATTTTCATTTTTATTTCTATTTTTCTTCAAAATATGTTTTTTTTCTTTACTTTTCACTTACTTTTATGTATTTCTTAATTTTTATTTAATATATTTATCAAAAAAAAAAAAAAACAATAATCTGTAACAAATAAAACGTTATAAAATTAGAAATAAAAATTATATCAATTGAAGTTGATTATAAACTATTTTTTAATATTTAACTCTGCGCCCAAATGATTGAATAATTTAAAATAAAACACTTTGTTAAGGGGGACGGCTGCACGGTCTTTTTTTAAACAAAACTTAAGCCACGGCATACCCCATTTCTACCGATTTATTACATATGTACCTTAAGAACTTTAAGTTTTAAAGCTCTTAAAAAAAATATATGTTATTCTTGAAAATAATATCTAGGCATTTGCGCCGAAACGCAAATTATATGAAATTCCCTCGGTAGAAAAAAATCGCAAAGTATGCTTCAAAAATTCACAGGGTTTCTTTAAATGCTGTTTTAGACAACCCCCCCCCCCCCCGAGATTTTTGCTCTATTTTAAACGAGTCGTGTTTTATTAAACATTTTCACAATTCTCCCTTCAATTTTATCGTTTTAAATATTAACGCACTCTATCCAACATTCGTAATTACATATCTCTTCATCTTCTTCTTTTTGAGCGGGGATCCGGTGGAGAGATGGAATCCATTGGAAAATCGGAAAAAACAAACTCAAATAAGTTTTTCTTTAAATGCTGTTTTAGACAACCCCGCGAGATTTTTGTTTTATTTTAAACGAGTCGTGTTTTATTAAACATTTTCACAATTTTCTCTTAAATATTATTGATTTTAACATTAGCGCGCTCTCTCTAACATTCGTATTTATATATCTCTCTTTTTGAGCTTTATACCGCGCCTTAAATTTCGATTTGAGGCCAAATTACCCCATCAAATTGAATAACTATTTTTTATTCAAAAGGTAAGGTAATATTCTAGTACGGACTCCATACTACGGACCCGTGCTTTTGTATTTTAAACTAGTTTAAGTCCCCGGCGATGCAAGGGCTTTACACAGAGTTAAACAGTTCTTCTTGTTTTGAAGGTCACAAGTGCAAAATTTCATCAACCTCAATCAAATCCACACCGCCCTCTTGCCAGCCCGCTCGTCCACCACATACATAAATTCCCCTTTATATGTCATATATTTCAACCAATTTACACTAAACCGTGACAAATTATATACCTACACCTTAATCATGAATCACTCCATCTTTTGGTGAAAACCGCATGAAAATCCGTTCAGTAGTTTTTGAGTTTATCGCGAACATATAACAATAGACAGATAGACAAACACGGCGGGGGATTTTAATTTGTAATTTGTAGAGATTACAAGTATAGGCTTTTAAGGAATTATATTTTTTTGCGATTTTGCAGTCAATTTTGGCATTTATTTGCGAGTTAATGATAATAATAAAAAATTACAATTTTACCTAACCACTATTTAATTATAATGAAATTCAAAAATAAAATTTTAAAAATGATTTTTAAATGGTTTATGATGGCTTTAAAATTAAATTACAACCAAAGATATTGAAATATAAGAGATGTGCTATGGACAGTTTTTACTGGGTGGGACTGTGCTTCCTGGCGTCGCGTCGCTGTTAACTGCTTCATTGTTAACCAATACTACTGCACGCCTAAAAATCAACAAAATTAACGAATTCTTTCCGTATTCAAACTATATTGTTAACCAATGCTACTGCACTCCTTAAAAAAAATCAACTAAATGAACGAATTCTTTCCGTATTCAAACTATATTGTTAACCAATACTACTGCACACCTTAAAAAACCGACTAAATGAACGAATTATTTCCGTATTCAAACTATATTGTTAACCAATACTACTGCACACCTTAAAAAATCGACTAAATGAACAAATTCTTTCCGTATTCAAACTATATTGTTAACCAATACTACTGAATACCTTAAAAAAATCAACTAAATGAACGAATTATTTCCGTATTCATACTATTCCCATTAGGTAGAAGTCCGCCGACGGTCGGGCGGCCAACACAGCATATCTCTTGTATTTCAATATCTTTGATTACAACTGACCAATTTATATAGATACACAAATTTATCATATTAAAATGTCCCTTCAAAATATAATAAATCGTTTCGGTTGGGTATTTTGGCCTCTATTAATTTTTTAAATTTTGTATGAAAAAGGCCGTGCAGCGTTTCCTTTAAAAAAATATCAACGTGTTTCAAAACCAAATGGTTTCTTCATCAGGATATTTTCACGGCCAAAAGAATTATGATTTATTTATGGGTTATTATGCCATGTTCGGTACTTACTTCTCATTAAGCCGCGGTATACTAGCTCAAAAATAAGAAGACGGAGACATATGTAAATACAAATGTTAGAGAGAGCTTGCTAGTACTAAAAACGATAATATTTAAGCGAAAATTGTGTAAATTGTGAAAATGTTTAATAAAACACGACTCGATTGACTGAAATAGCATTTAAAGAAACACTGTGAAATTTTTCATACATTTAATTTGTGAAGAATGTGTTTATGATGAATGTAAATAAGTCTAAAGTCATCATGGTATTTGAAAGAGAGAGTATGAAAACTATGTGCACATAATTGTGAATGATGAGTATTTGGAGCAGGTGGACGAGTTTGTGTACTTGGGAAGTATGTTTACGAGAGATGGGATGGCTGATAGAGATATCGAAAGAATGGTAAACGCAGGCAACTCTATTAATGGAGGATTGAACGCCTTTGGCACCAAAAAAAAACTGTCCAAAGAAGCGAAGTTAGCCGTCCATAATGGAGTACTGGTACCTACCCTGATGTATGGCAGTGAGGCATGGAACTGGCAGACGATTGATGAAAGTAGACTGAATGCTGAAAATGAGATCCTTGAGGCGTACGTGTGTTAAAACCATGTACGACCGTGTGAGAAATGTGCAGATCCGCAAAGAATGATGATGATGATGAGATCAGATGGTTTGGGCATGTAGGGCGAATGAACGAGGAAAGGAATGTAAGGAGAATATATGACGCAAAAGTGAAAGGTAGAAGAAGTCGGGGACGCCCGAGGAAGACATGACACCACCAAGTGAATCAGGGCCATGTCAAGAGTTGGAATAATAGAAGAGCATGTATGAGACGATGTATGAATGTAGACGAGGAAAGGAGTGTGTGCCAAGATAGAGTTGTTTGGCGGTCCGTTATCTCTGCCTACCCCTGCGGTGAAACGGCGTGATGGTTAGTTATTTTATAACTCGTAAAATAACTGAACAAAACGTGTTTATAATAATTTTCGGAGTAGACTTTGCGATTTTTTTCTATCGAGGGAATTTCACATAATTGCACTTTTGGCGTGGAGAATGTGTAGATATTATCTTCAAGAATAACATATCTTTTTAGCTTAAGAGCGTTTAACCAGCCAGCGGCCGAAAATCCACATTTCGTCGAAAGTAGTACTTACGATCGTGCAAGGCGGTTACA
The DNA here is from genome assembly GCA_917880885.1 of Limnephilus marmoratus. NCBI lineage: Eukaryota > Metazoa > Arthropoda > Insecta > Trichoptera > Limnephilidae > Limnephilus > Limnephilus marmoratus. Next base: position 3,184,302 of record OU862930.1, read on the forward strand.
ATGAGAAAGATTAATTATTCTCCGTACCAGCTTTTTAAATTATAACTCAATATCAATTTTATTTCATTCCAAATTTGCTTTAATTTATACCTACATCTAAAAATGCTGAAAGGAGTAATGATAAAACTATTAAAATAATGTACTTTTTGTAATTATCTTTTGATTATAAGTATTTATCATATTTCAATAATTTCTAAGAATGTTAAAAAAATCTTAAATATATTAGTTTGTAAGTGCGCAAATTAATACACAAACGGACCAATTTTCGTCAAGAAACACATGTATGTATATATGTTTAATGATTTTATTTAAACTAATATTAAAATTCTAAAATATGCGGTACCCAGATAATGTATTGATTTATTTTACTGCATGATTATATGATTTGAAATGGGTGTGGTATAATACAAAATCTTTTTTCAAAATTTATCAAATCTGCCAACAACCTATGGTATAACCTTATTATACTAAAAATTAACATAACTAACTAACTAACTAACCATCACGCCGTTTCCCCGCAGGGGTAGGCAGAGAGGACGGACCGCCAAACAACTCGGTCTTGGCACATACTCTTTGCTTCACTCACATTCATACATCGTCTCATACATTCTCTTCTATTGTTCTGACTTTTGACATGGCCCGACTCAAGTATTTGATTCACTTGATCGTGCCACGTCTTCCTCGGGCGTCCCCGACTTCTTCTACCATTCACATTCGCGTCGTATATTCTTCTTACACTACTTTCTTCGTTCATTCGCTCTACATGCCCAAACCATCTGAGGGTCCCTTTCTTAATCTTACTCATTATGCTTACATCAGCCTTACATTCTTTGCGGATATCCACATTTCTCACACGATCATACATTGTTTTACCACACATACGTCTCAGGGATCTCATTTCAACAGCATTCAGCTTACTTTCATCCTTCCTCTGCCAGTTCCATGCCTCACTGCCATACATCAGGGTAGGTACCAGGACTCCATTGTGGACTGCTAGCTTCGCTTCTTTCGACAGTTTTTTATTAGCGCCAACGGCATTCAGTCCACCATTAATGGAGTTACCGGCATTCACCCTCTTTTCTCAAAATCTAAAACATGCGAATGCTGGATAAAAGAACAATCTTTCGAAATCCATTTATAATTTTTTGTGGAAAAGAGTCATTACGTCTAAAATCTGATTAAAAAATAATAATATATTTCTGGTTTTCTCTGGTTATGCCCTCTTAAGGTATTTAAGGACAATTTGTAATAAATCGGTAGAAATGAGGGAAGCGGGGCTTTAACGCCATTCTCTATGCTAAACGAGGAGGTAGCGCAACACGGCAAAGTAACCCTAAAATAAATCACGATTATATTCAATAATAATATAATATAACAGGAGATACGTGAAGATAGTATTGGTTTTGAAACAAGTTGATCATTAGGTATTTATTTGCCTAACCGCTGCACTTTTAGGAACAGATTATAGAAATTACACTTCGCTTTTAACAAATACTACAAGAAACAACTTACAAGCACACAATACTTTATTGGATTCTTAGTTTGGGTTAACCAAGTAACTAATGCTTATTTCGATTGAAACACACGCGGTAGAAGCGAAACCTTCAGAAAACTAAACTTCGAGAGAATGAGACGAATGCAGAATATCAGGAATTGAATAATGGTAGAGTTTATTTATTATAATATTGTTAAAAATTATTTAACATTTTATTCTACGATGCACCGCCCAAAGAGGAGACTGACAGGATACGAAGCACCGCAGAAAGAGGACACCTATTAGTCTATCTCATTATCTTGCAGGATAAATCCTATAGATGTACGTGTTTGCCTCTTTTCAGTGTCGCTCGTTTCCGTTTCAGCGAGTTTCAAATCACAACGGTTTATTTATTACAATATTGTTAGTTAGTTTAAAAAATATTTTTAATTTTATTCTACGAAGCACCGCACAAAGAGAGGACACCGATTAGTCTATCTCATTATCTCGCAGGCTAAATCCTGTAGATGCATGTGTTTGTCACTCGTTTCCGTTTCATCGAGTTTCAAATTACAACGGGGTTAAAGAAGTTATCACTTTAAATTGAAACGTTGTGTAATTTCCAAAATTGGTGCCTAATAAAATTGCGACGGTTAGTGGAATAATTACTGATAAGTTTTATTGAAGAATGGTATTAATAAAGATTATAATTTTATTTAATTAAAATGACGCCATGCAGTGATTTAGCAATTATTAAAGAAGTAAACCATTTTTTGTTAATGATTACAAAAGAGAGTGATTATATATTATTATAGTAATTTATTACAATCGTAAATTAATTTTTCCGTCGGTATTTAAATTTAATGACAGTTTTAATATACTGGTAACATTATGACGTTACACTTCCCGCGCTAAATTGACAACTAACCCGCAAATAATCGCCCTCTGTTGACTAAACCGAGAATAAACTCCGGTTGACCCGACGTGGAGGGAGATTTACGTCGAAGGTGGTCAAAATAAGGGCAGTTTCGCAAAATGAACAGAGTATTTGGTTTAAGGGATGAGATTTTGACGCTTTTTATGTACAAGCGATCTAACACACCCATTCTGTTATTTTCTAAAAGAAAATATGAAAAATTACATTAAAATCGTGAGTCATACAAGTGTAGAATTAAAGGAAATGCGCGTTTTCATCCCGCGACAAAATATACCCGACAAAATATCCTACGGAAAAAACATCCTCCAACAAAATTTCTACTAAAGCTTAACCTAACCCACAGCTTTTGTTTCTGTTATCTGTGACCGAACCTAACCTAAGTTTACAGGATGTCTGTATTATTTTGTCCCATTTCACAAATTTTGAACAATATTTTTTTGTCTTTATAGGATGTCTGTATTATTGTTGTCAATTTTTTTTGGTTAGGTTAGGTTAGGTTAGGTTAGGTTTGGTTAGGCTAGGTTTGGTTAGGTTAGGTTTGGTTAGGTTAGGTTTGGTTAGGTTAGGTTTGGTTAGGTATGGTTAGGTTTGGTTAGATTAGGTTTGGTTCGGTAAGGTTTGGTCAGGTTAGTTTCGGTTAGGTTAGGTTTGGTTAGATTAGGTTAGGTAATGTTAGGTTAGGTTAGGTTTTAGTAGATATTTTTTTGGGGGATCTTTTGTTCTATAATTAAAACTCTCATTTCTAAACGGTGTGGAAAAATGGACTCTTGGATCCAGTGAAAGACAGTGGATAGACGCCCTCGAAATGTGGTACTGCAGAGAAATGCTCAGGATTCCATGAACAGCCAGAAAACCAGCCAAAAAAGAGACAAACACATACATCTACAGGATTTAGCCTGCGAGAGAATGAGATAGTATAATCGGTCTCCTCTTTATCCTCTTTAATCCTATCCACTCTTATCTAAATTAGTTTTCTGAAGGCTTCACTTCTACCGCGTGTGAATTGCACTCTGATTTTTCTTTTCAGAACTTTCACTCCTTCCTGTCCCTGAAAATACCCTCCACACATAATCCCCAAAGATGACCGGTCCTGGAAGATTTTTTGAAGTGAAACTTCTTTAGAATAAAAAGAGACAAATACATACATCTATATGATTTAGGCTGCGAGAGAATGAGATAGAATTAAATCTTACCGCATTAGCCGCTTTGATTATGAGCTCGCTTTTCAAGGCTCATATTGGTTAAGATTGTATGATAAAGATTTCACTTCTACAGAGTGTGAACTGCACTCAATTTTTTTCCTCAGGGCGTCCTGTGTGAAGCAAATATAAAAAATAAATAAAATTAAAAAATCAACGACTCTAAATAAGAACATTGAAAAATAAACAACAAATTTTGAAGAATCGATATCAACCGACAGAATAGGGCTGTTAAAGTACCTACCACAAATCATAAACTATGCGCGCATGTCACGGGTTGAAGGCTTGTATCTCTAGAGGGAGGAGCGGGGTAGATGTGAGACAGAGAGGGATGCTGCAGGGCTGGGGGGAGGGGGTGGTAAACGAGCATAAAGCATAATATAATGGCTTCTTCATAGAAATGTTACAGGACCCTGTTTGTAAACAACCCCCGCCATTTTAGCGGGAAATGGAAGCTCCAGGACGCCATCTTTAATTATTTTACATTAAATTAAAACTATTTTTATACCTAAGTAGCTGACCCGGTCACGCGTTGCTGTGGCTAACGAAACACAACGCCATATACCTTATGGTTACGCAACGTCTTAACTCACACCGCCATCTGGTAATTTGCATACAAATCAAATGCGTACCGCTTGTTTGGCAGCCCGCTCGTCCACCGCACAGACATTCTACTTTATATATTATATATTTCAATCAATTTACACGAAACCTTGACAAATTATACCTATACCTAAACCTTCCTCAAAGATCACTCTATCTATTGGTAAAAACCGCATGAAAATCCGTTCAGAAGTTTTTGAGTTTATCGCGAACAGACAGACAGACGCAGCGGAGGACTTTAATTTATAATATGTTTACCTAATTACCTGAGTTAAAGATAGGTGCGTAGCTACTCTCAGTATTATATATCTACAAATCTTCTCCTATATATGTAAATAAAAATATTTGTATGTATGTATGTGCGCTATGCGTTGCTATATTAAGCACAGGAAATGTTTGAAACTTTCAAAATACCTTCTTTAAACCCCCGCGAAGGTTTCTGGATTATTACAACCACATGTTTTTTAATCATTACAAAAATTCTTGCAAAACTGTCAAAAATGTCAAAACACGAGAATGACATTTTGCAAAACAATGATTGTTAAATAAAAATTCTATTTTCGAACATCTTTAAATTAACGGATTTATTTGAAGTACTCTCCTCATACTTTGAATCGAATCAAGAATTATATAATATATTTAAAATAGGTAGCTATGTTAGTTACCAAAATTGATTGATTGTTCTTATTAGTGGAAACAATTGAAACAATTTCTTTATTAGTGGCATAGCAACGCATCTCGGGAACTCGCTAGTATAGGCATATTCCGTCAGAAGGTCTGAAAAATTCCGCTTTGCAATTAAAGTCCGTATGATATATCTACTTCCAAACGTTACTATGACTCTCTAATGAAATATCTAAAATCGAATACAACTGTCGGACAGAAGATAGGTATCTGAGGTAGTCCTAGATCGTTTTATACGACCCGAGTCGCTCACAACACACTGGCGTCACGAGCGGGTCGCGAAGACCCGCTCCTTTCGCGACACAAAATACGAAACTCGGTAACCGAGTTTCTCGCGCCGGTCGCCGCCCAAACCGGTCAAGTCATACGCGACACGAAACCCAGGTTATAATTGTATGAACGTTCGTTCATAGCACACACCTGTAACTAGTAATGTCATATCCCAGAAATAAATTTTTAAAAAGACATGCTTCAGGGGTAAAAAAAATGTTTTATCATGTTTTGAAGGATATAAAAACCATGTAAAAAACGTGTTGTTATGAAGCTTTTATTGAGAATTTAAATAAGTAAATTAGCTGTAAGCTGTAATGCTTTATTATAAACTATTATTTTATAATTTTTCTTTCTGTAATAGGACAAAAAATAAAATAAATGTGCCCATGAATTATTATGATTGCTATGATACTTTTTGATAGCGGGATAGTTAGGTTAGGAGTACAAGTTACAAGAGGAGAGGGTGTACAAAATAAATTATATTTGCAATGTTTGCAAGATTTTTATTAGAATTTTAATAATAATATAAAAATTCTTATCCGTATAATATGTACATAGATTTTTATTTAATTTTATATTATTAAACCTAATGAATATTGAATAATTGTCTAAAGATGACCATAATAGGCTGAGCATGGACCGCTAACTGTAAAAAATAAATTGTGGAGAAATTTTTCAAATGGTTTTAATATTTTTTAACATATTAAAACCATGTTTTAACATAATAAAACCATTTGAAAAATTTCTCAACAATTTATTTTTTACAGTTAGCGGTCCATGCTCAGTCTATTATGGTCATCTTTAGACAATTATTCAATATTCATTAGGTTTAATAATATAAAATTAAATAAAAATCTATGTACATAATATACGGATGATGTTATGTATTGTTATTTATTAACCGTGTTATGTTGCATTGTGTTGACCGAATGTGTGGCGGTTCGCACTTACGCTTCACCCAGCTACTTTCTACTACCTGCGAAACCCGGGTGTTGACAACCCGTTCGCTCTCTCATACATCTATCTATCGTCGCTCGCCCCGCCACATCCGCACCCGAAACCCAGGTTGCAGTAGTAGAGCGGTTGCGAGAAGTGGGTCGCGAGACCCGGGTGCTGACGAAAAAATGACCCGCTCGCTCTTTGATGGTCCGTGAGCGGGTTTCAATGAGCAGGTCATTCACGACCGACCCAGGACTAATCTGAGGTAATTTTTCTTTTTAAAAACATTAATTCCCTTTTTGACAGCCCTGAATTATTACTATCGATTATATTTGTTCCTAATAGAGTCACACAAACTTAAAATTCTTTCAATGCAACAACAATGTCAATACCAATTCACATATAAACTTCCTTATACCACGCGTACACAGCTCAGGTAACCAATATGCAAAAGAAGCAGATATTTTTAATAGCATGAAAGAACTTACAAAAAAGCATTTCACATATTTTTTTTAATATCAGTTGTTAGTTTACATAAAGACTCCTTTGAACACCTCTCACCCTAGAAGATAGGTGGAAGCTTGAGTGGCAATCAGCCAACGTCAAAAACGCCCATCTCGTTCAAGACCCCACTGAGAGACAGCCTGGGTTCTCATTGCCTCGCAAACTCTGAACCGCCATCAATAGGATAAGGTGTTCCCATAGCCGTTGTGCTCACATGATACATAGACGGGACCTTAAAGAGTCGATGTGTGAATGCGGTGCGGTGCAGACCACCGAAAATGTGGTCAACGAATGCCCGCTCCATTCATTCCCCGGCGGGATTGATGAGGTCCACAGGGCAACGCCTGAGGCCCTAGACTGGCTCGCAGACTTAGATGTCCCCCTCTGATCCCCCACCATCCGAAAGAAGAAGAAGTTTACATTTTATTTCACAATAGCCTGATTGTAAATTTTAGTTCATTTAAATTATATTAGTATGTTAACACTGTATTATAATCGTTTTGTAATCAATTTATGTTAAAAAAATGTTTTAGGTATTCTGTGTTTAAAGGTATTTGTACCATAAAAAATCATATTCAGAAATACAACTTTGCTATTTTTTAAATTTATTTACAGTTTTTTTTTACATTTTTAAATTCAGTCCCGTTAAACTGATTGATATCAGTTTGTTAACGGGTTATTTTGACAATTACTTTTTTTTAAATTGAGACAGGTCTTCGACCAAGTCGAAGAGACAGGTACATAAAATATACAGGTACATGAAAAAAAAAATTGTTAATAAAATTTATAAGAAATACAGAACAGAGAAAATGAAAGAAATAAAAGAAAAGACGAGAGAAAATAATAATGGAAAAAAACATTAAAACGAAAAGCAGAAATAAGTACAAAAAAGTTCTTTCACTTAACCATTTTTTTAGCGTACATTTCCTTCTGAAACTCAATTCACAGCTTTTTATTGCGTTGGGTAACATGTTGTAAATTATCAGAACAAGGTATTCTAGATTTCTTTGACCGTGTTTAGGTATCTGGGAATTATAAGTCCATCATTTGCAGTTAGTCTTGTATTATGAACATGAACCACTAGTTTATTATATTCAGATTGAGATGTATGCTGACTCGCAATTTTAAGCCACAATATAGCATGAACAGATAATAAATTTACAGAGTTGTATAGTATGCTTGAAAAGGCTTTAGCTGTGCCTTCTCATTACAAATTCCTTTCTCGTCCCCACACTTTCTCGTCCCCACACTATTCCAAATTGGAACTCTTGTAAAATTTATAAAAAAAATACTTAGGTATGTTTAGTTTGGCCCTTCTAAGGAAGAAGGTGGTAACTAGTAAGAATTCCAAAAATTAGTTTTGGTTTGATGAAACATTTTATTGCCTTTCTAAATATCAACATTTCTGCCATATATTTGGTGAATTAGCAGAGGTGCCAGGGTTCATAGGGATTAGGTTTGTCTAGTTCTTGGCGGCGGATGCGTTTGCCCATCTAATGCGTGTCGGGCCGGTTCGGAGGAGACTGGTTGAGGGAGAGATTCATACATCTGTCACTCCTGGAAACACTCTTCACCGATGCCTACCCACCCATCATACTTTTTTCTTCCTTTCAATTTGGGAGGTGGGTATGGCTACCGCCGCCCCGGGAACCATTTATTGACGAACCAACACCTCTGCTATAGATGACCCCAAGTAGTTTGCTACGTTTGATGACTTAGCAGGGGTGCCCGGGTTGCGTATTTACAAAACCTATATCGATTCAGTCGCGGTAACGACAATTTACATTTTAAATATACCTCTATATTGGTTATTTTTTATCATATTGCAAAAATAAAAAAATGTTCTAAAATCTAGATAAAATAATCTTTCTGATGTGTATATTAGAAAATAATAATTTTATTTCTAAATATTAAAATTTTTATATTATTCCCATATATTGTAAATACACCTCTATATTGATAATTTTTATCACTTCGCAAAAGCAAAAAAATGTTCTAAAATCTAGATAAAATAATCTTTCCAATGTGTATATTAGAAATTAATAATTTTATTTCTAAATATTTAAATTTTGATATTGAAAATTTAAAGCGACTCAAACGCGTTAGGGATTGTAAATACGCGCCCGGGTTCATGGGATGAGGTTGTTCCGGGTATTGACGGCGGATGCGTCTGCCCGCCAGCACACCGGGTCGCGTATTTACAACCCCTACCGCGTTTACAGCGTTTTATTTACAACCCCTATCGCTTTAAATTTTCAATATAAAAATTTAAATATTTATAAACAAAATTATTAATTTTTAATATACACATTAGAAAGATACTTTTATCTAGATTTTAGAACAATTTTTGTTTTTGCAAAGTGATAAAAAATTATCAATATAGAGGTAAAATATACGATATAGAGGTATAATATAATATATGGGAATAATATTAAAATTTAAATATCTAATATATAAAATTCTCGTGTCACGGTGTTTGTTACCATACTCCTCCGAAACGGCTGGACCAATTTTGATGAAATTTTGTGTGCTTATCTGGTAGGTCTGAGAATCGACCAACATCTATTTTTCATACCCCTAAAAGTAAAGGGTGTTCCACTCCGAAGAAAATTATTTTCCCCATACATTTTGTATGGAACGAATTCTCCTATTTTGAAAGAACTGCAGCAATATTGTAAGGGGTATAATATTGAACTGTGAACCGGGGGAGGGGGGAGGGGGAAAGGAACTCAGGAAGGGGGGTTAGCGGGACGGGGGAGGGGAGAAGTGGAGTGGGGAGAGTGAGAGGGAACGCGAGAGGGGAAAGGATTCGCAGGGAGAAACAAATTAGATTAAGGTATGGTATACACAGGGAGAAAAAAATTAGATCAATTCAGCTAATAAGTTGACAACAGTTTTTGATTCTGAGGCGGTACGAAGTTCGCCGGATCAGGTAGTTTAGATATAAAATTATTAATTTCTAATATACACATCAGAAAGATTATTTTATCTAGATTTTAGGACAATTTTTGTTTTCGCAATGTGATAAAAAATAACCAATATAGAGGTATATTTAAAATGTAAATTGTCGTTACCGCGACTGAATCGGTATAGATTTTGTAAATACGCCGCCGCCCGGGTCGGGAGAGAACGATTGAGGGAGTCTCTTTGACTTCTCCAGCCGTACTCTCTCGGAAAATCGCCTTGCACCGCAGTGAGAGAGATAGATTTATACGTCCGTCACTCCTGGACACACAACCCTAGATTCCTACCCACGCCTAATTACCTTTTCCTTCCCAGAACTTTCTCTACTTCCTTTCGTAAAAAGACCCTCCACACAGCATCCCCAATGATGACGAAAGGGGAATATTCTTCCTCAGGGCCTCCTTTGTGGAGTTTATGTAAAGAACTTCTTCTTTTCCTTTAAAAGACCCTCAAGATAGAATCTCCAAAGGTGTCATAGGCCCTGAGGGAAATTATTTTCGTGTGGGCCTCCTGAGGAGCTATTATAAAAAAACGGCCTACTCAAAGTGTAGTAACTGTTAATAAAAAATGGATACCTACAAAAACAACACAGAAATCGTAGCAAAATAGCAGTATGTGTGATTTTCTTAGCTAACTGGCAGTAAATGCAGATTATAGTTGCTGCTTTTTAACTAAGAAATATATCGAATCACGTTAAAGAAATCATCACCATGTGGTTGCATAACGACAGGGGTCAAATTGGAAATTAGACATTGTTATCTTTTCAAGATTTCAAAACTGCTAAAGCTGTGAAAGTAGCCGTTTGAGATACGAACAAAACATTTTTAACTATCATATACTTCTTATTATTTATTAACCAAGATAACATAAATAAAATATACTTTTTTTACAGTTTTAAGTACCTACAATATACTTTTTTTGTTTAGGCATACCGCCTCACTAGGCTGAGCCTGTTCCGAGGTGGCAGGAACTTAATCAAATCACTTAAGTTATATATATGGAAATTCCCAATATAAAATTAATAGATTCCAATACAGTTTATCCGGATGCACCTAATAATATCTACAAGAATTCCAAAAACTGAACAAATCGGACTAATATCTATGAGAACCAAAGTCTGGACGAATATCTACAGCACTGGCAGAAGATGGATTTGCAATTATGTATAGCATATTGGAATAACGTGATATTGCGTATGCAGTTTAAAAAACTTAATTTATGTATGTATGTATGCAAAAATCCCCAATATCGGACTATTGGACACATTCAGCTGATTATTAAGGATTTGGGTTTTTGTTTTAACAGATTTCTTTATTTCGAGTGCTTCTAAATTATTTAGTCTGTTACCATGACCATTTCTATGTCAGTTAGGTTAGCTTAAGTTAGGTCAGGGTAGCTTAGGTTAGGTTGTGGTGCCGTGTATTTTAAAATAAATAAACATCTTTGTATTATGACCTACATCTTTGTTCAATAAATTATTGTCCTCGTAAACAGCTAAATACGTAATATTATGCAAAAACTTCATGTACGTACTTTAAGGTTTCAAACCAATTCTTAGAACGGTTGTTTCCAATGAAAAGGGTAGTTGCCTATAATATGGAAAAAAGTCGAAGGTATTATTAATTCTTAAATTTCAAAAAATGAGATTGACAATTATGACTCTTTGATGGAAGGTGGCTATGGCTGAATTGGTAAAAGCGCATGTCCTGGTTAGACAAGAGATTCTGTGTTCGAGTCCCAGAAGAAAAAAATCGAAACCAGTTAGTTAAATTAGCCTCTCAGAAACTGGGCGTACTGTACAGGGCTCGCAGATACTTTAATATTACCCAACTGCTAACCCTGCACAAATTGCAAGTGCGCTCCACGGTTAAATTTGGCAGCCACCTCTGGTCTGGAGTTCCAACCCTTGACTTCGTTCCGTTTGATTGATTCTCTCATCTTAACAGACGGACTGCGATCTTTAGAGCATAGGCGTCAGGTGGGAATGCTGTCCTTGTTCTACCGGTATTACAATGAAAGATGCTCCGAGGAACTAGCTTCGTTGATCCCATCAGCACCGGTGCATAGTTGGGAAACACGCCAAACACGCGCTTAACATATGTACACAGTTGACATTAGTCACATGAGAACTGGTCGTTTCTATGATTTGTTCTTGAGTTCAACGGCTCGGCTGTGGAACGATTTGCCGGCCTCTGTGTTTTCTCCCTCCTACAACATGGGTTTCTTCAAGATCCATGTTCACTCCTTCCTTTCCGCAAAAAGACCCTTCACACAGCCATATGGAAATTGTTTTCCTCAGGGCCTCCTGTGTGGAGTTAATGTAAAAATAATAAAAAAGTTGCAACCATTATCTTGTTCTATTTTTCTGTGTCTTCTTCTCTTTCATATTTTCGTTTAGATCATTAGTGTTATGTTTTTCTGCAATAATATATTAAATATTAATTTAAAATGATTCCCGCCACTTCCTGTTTTCCCTTGTTTTTGTCAAGTTCCAAACCGCATTTAGACTGTATCATGCCAACCGTTATGGAGGACGCCATTAGGGAATGTTTTTCGCGGATTTTCCGACTCAATTCAACTTTTCAACAACGACCAATGCTAAAATCGCCATTCAAACATCGCCGTAGAGAACAGATATTCAAAAAACTACCCCAAATCATTTCAACACAGGACACAAATTCCCTAATATCTTACGAAGATACGCCATTTTGAAAGTTGAAAACATTCAACACAGCAAAATGAAAACATTTCAGACGAAAACACGCCTTAAATGCACATGATCTAAGTATTACAAATGTTTGAATTTACGTATTTTAAGCTGTTTTACTTCTAAAGGGTGCAAGATAAACTAGCGAGATAAATCGACAATCAAATGTAGTCGTTGTTTGTGGTTGTTACAAGGGTTGAAATGGGGTGCGCTGTTGGGCTGTTGAGCCTTTTTGTCCAATGTGTTGGAGGTCCAATAGACGGAGGGAGAGAAACCAATCAAAAACCGTTTTGAACAATAAACACTTGGATTCATCTGAATTGCGTACAGTCGGCAAATGTTGTATCAAATAATAATAAATCAAATATAATAATCATCCACATTCAGCTATAGAACGAATTAATTTACCTAGAAATTTAGGAGGTAGAGGTGTAGTCAAAATAACATATTTGAAACACAATCAGGTAGAAATGCTTAGAAATTTTTTCCATAGGAAAGCTAATAGCTCAGAAATGCACAAAATAATTTGCAAGGCAGATAGAAATATTACACCTTTAAATTTATATGACGAGAATGCCAACATTCTTATAAATACTAACCAGGAATTATTAGATTCCTGGTCAAATAAAATTATTCACGCAAAACACTTCAATTATCTCAACCAAACGTATGTTGACAAACTTTCGTCAAACAAATGGTTGGGTATTGGAGAGTTGAGCGCAGAAATAGAAGGATTTATGCTTGCCATTCAAGATAGAGTCATTAATACTAAAAATTATAGGAAGCATATAATCAAAGATATAAATCAAATTGATGATTTATGTAGAAAATGTTTGGCTTTTCCGGAAACTATAGAACGTAATATATCGGGATGTTCTATATTAGCGCCGTCCGAGTATACATTTAGGCACAATCATGTTTTAAAAATAATTCACCAAAGTTTGGTAATTAAACATAACTTGATTGACTGCCGTAATGTAGTACCATATTATGAATACGAACCAAATTCATTTATAGAAAATGAATTTTATAAAATATATTATGATAAAACTATACTAACAGACAGAACAATTAGTCATAATAGACCTGATATAGTTTTACATGACAAAATTAAAAAAATAACTTATATCATTGATGTAGCTATTCCAAATTCCTGTAATATTCAAAAAACTGTTTCTGAAAAAATTAGAAAATAAACAGATTTAGGAAATGAGATTAAAAGAATTTGGCATTCTCGGACTATAAAAATATTACCATTTGTTATTTCGGCCACTGGCATAATGCCTAGGAATCTGATTCAAAATTTAAGCATATTAGATTTATCAAAGAATTTGTATATAAAAATGCAAAAATCAGTAATTTTAAATACATGTAGGATTACAAAAGATTTTTTTAAATATTTATATTGAGGGATCAGTAGGATTTATAGGTTCAATTAGAAATGCCACAGAGCCGAACCCTCTGATATGAAAATATCTGGAGTCGGTGAATTATATTCCCATTTGGTCTCTAGTAGGTTGACATGTTGTTCTTGTATTATTTTGTATTTATAATACTTATATAGTGCAATTGCATAGCGTGGGTTGACTAGATGATCATTTGGGGAAGTGTGTGAAAGGGTTTAGTTTTTCCTGTAGAGAAAATTTAACCCGGACATTTAAATCTGGTGTATAAAATCACCCCAAGGCCGCAGTACAATTTATTATGATTTCGTGGGCTCTATCTAACTTATTTGGCTAATGTGTGTAATTTGGTCTAACTAAAAGATAGGATAGTTTTTATCTCGATTTTTGACCTCAGTATTTATTATTTCGAACTAAATGTTCGTAAGCAGAAGCATAATTTATTAGGAGAGTGATTGAAATATTAAATAATATAATTATTAGGTCCTTACATATGAAATTGGCGTTTTGTATGGGAGGAACATAAAGTCGATTTTTTTAAAATATAATATATTTATTTAATCAAAGTATGTACCATTGCTATCTATGCACTTTTGCCAAACTAAAGAAGCCATTCGGACGGGAATCAATAAAATCTTGGAAGGCGGTTTGGACCCATCGGAGTTGAATTTTTTCCCTTGCAAGAAGTTATCCAAATTTCGAAAAAAATGGTAATCTGTTGGGGCAAGGTCCGGAGAGTACGGTGGACGTCTTAGACATTCCAATTTAAGCTCATCTAATTTGGTAGCCGTCTGTTGTGCAGTGTGAGGTTTAGCGGTCAACGCGCGTTTGTTGATTTGGTACCCACCTTTCATGCTTTTTCACCTTCCCAATTTGCTTCAAGTGGATTATAACAGTTTTATCACTAACACCGCAGCCTGCAGCTAACTCGAACGTGGTTTGCGATGGATCCGCTTCCACAATAGCCTTCAATTCTTCATTATCAACTTTGGTCTCCGGCCGTCCACGGGGCTTGTTCTGCAGGTCGAAATTTCCAGGACGAGAACGTTGGAACCAAAAACGCACTGTGTTTTCTTTTGCGGCACCATCACCATACATATAATTAATCCTTCGAGCCGTTTCTGCAGCACTGGTGCCACGGTGGAACTCGTACTCGTAAATAACGCGATATTTAAAGTTTTTTCATTTTGTAAAATAAGTGACGCAAAGAAAAAAAAAATTAAGGAAAAAACAAATGAATTATAATTTTAAACAAAACAAAAATACATGAGTAAATAGCTGTATAAATTTGAATTTGGAATTCCTAACCAAAGAGAAGATATTTGAGATCAAAGTTGCCAGTACGGCAAAACGCCAATTTCATATGTAAGGACCTAATATTATGTTGTAAAATTGTAACACAAAAAATGTTTCAAAAACAAACAAAAAAACAATAAAAAAAATTCAATGTTTGTTATAGGACAATGCCTTGTAATTATTTGTAAGTCCCATAAGTTTCTGACAGATGGCGGTGTGAGTTAATTTATCGACAAAACACTTGGTTAAACCAGGTTGGGTAACTATCCTGTAGGTGGCGTTGTGTTTCGTTAACCACAGCAATACGTGGCCGGGTCAGCTAGTATACTATAGATATCGACCACTAGCGTGTTAGTACGTTTTGTTTTTTTTTGATAAGTTAGTTCTTGTAGGAGGAGTTAGGACCCTCCAAAAATCGATAAGCTTGCTTGGTTTGAACGCCATCAATAGACGTTCAGTATACAAACTAGACAATTCATTTTTAAAAAAGGAAAACGTACGGACATAGAATATTTTCATCTCAGAGTTGGGGGGGGGGTAAGAGCGACAGTTTGGTAAAATGGTGACCGGACAACTCAGAATAAAACTAACTCAGAAGCACCTCAGAAAGTTCAACGAGTGATGGTAAAAAAATATAAAAAAATGGTTAAATTGGTTAAGTTAGGTCATGGTTACCGGCTATTTTAAAATTATTTTTTCATAGCTTTTAATGACCTTTCTGAGGTGTTTCTGAGTTGGTCTCATTCTGAGTTGGCATGGACCGGTAAAATATCTATTATTCAAATTTCTAGGCGACCGTGTTTCCTGTTAAGAGGGCATTACCAGAGAAAACCGGAAATACGTCATTTTCAAAAAAGTTTTTAGACGTATTGACTCTTTTCCACAAAAAATTATAAATGGATTTCGAAAGATTGTTCTTTTATCTAGCATTCGTATGTAATAAATTTTGAGAAAATTTTTAAATTTTTAGTATAATAAGGTCGTTGGCAGATTTGTTCAATTTTCAAAAAAGTTATTGTTTTATACCACACCCATTTCAAATAATAAAATCATGCAGTAAAATAAATCAATACATTATCTAGCAAACGTATGTTTTAGAATTTTAATTTTAGTTTCAATAAAATCATTAAAAAATATGTACGTACATGTGTTTCTTGGCGAAAATTGGTCCGTTTGTGTATTTATTTGCGCACTTACAAACTAATATATTTCAGATTTTTTTTACATTTTTATTAAATTTAAAACTGCAAAAAGTACATTATTTTAATAGTTTTATCATCACGCCTTTCAGCATTTTTGGATGAAGGTATAAATTAAAGCTAATTTGAATTGAAATAAATTCGATATTGAGTTATAATTTAAAAAAGCTGGTACGGTGAATAATTAATCTTTCTGATTGTAACCGCCCTGCACGATCGTAAGAACAACTTTCGACGAAATGTGGATATTCGTCCGCTGGCTGGTAAAACGCTCTTAACCCTGGAAAGATAATCTGCGCAAAACTTACGCATGCGTGTTAGAATTATTGCTCTCTCGTTCTAATTATTGCAAATCCGTCGCTGTGCTTTTTAGACATCTTCCGTGGGACGCACGTGTCGCTGAGGTAGGTGTCATCAGTTTTGAGATATAACAACCGAATGAGTCAAAAAGTGTTATATTGATAAGTTTTAAAGCTGTGTTCATTGATTTTTGTGTATCTTTATGTTATTATTAAATGTAATTTATCTTAATTATTAAATACATTAATCAAAATGACTGCATATTTGTAAGAAATAAGTGATTTGAGAAAAATAAAAATATTTCCAAGTTTTGTTGATTTATTGAAGAAGTTTCGCGTTGCGTTTTTTTCTTCATAAAACAAATAAATATATTTTATCGAAGGAAACAAATACTTTGTGGTGTGACATTATATATTAAATGAAAAAACACACTTTGTAAAAAACCACTTTTCATTTGAATTAATATTTAACAGCCAACCAGGTTTCGCTTATCTCTATAATGTCTGAGGTTTGTAATTAAACACAGAAACTGATTCATATGTAAGACGTTATTGACACTGTTGACAAGTTCAAGGTTATCTATCAAGTGACGCGACAGACCTGCCAACTATCAGCTTCTGACAGCTGGTGCTACTATTACCAACATAACATCCTTTCCTCCTTCCATTTTTTATTTATTTTTATATCAAACCAAATAACAATGGTAAAAAAACTTAAGAGTAATCACTATGACTAAATCGTACAGGGGGTTTCACAACTCTGCCAGACCTAGTTATAATATCATTATTTGGACTAGTGCTGGGTAAAGGTTCAATAACAATTTCATTTTCCTGACTTGTAAAGTCTTGCCATTCATCGGGATTCTCATAACTTGATTTTGACTTAACTTTTTTTTATTCGGTTAACATGAACCTTTTTCACCTCTCCTCCGATTAATTGAATTAGATACACCCATGAACTTAATTTTAACTTAACAGTTCCCTGAAACCATTTCATAGGACCTTTCACATGTCTTAAATAGACCAAAACATTATCATTTTCCTTAAATTCTTTCAATGCATTTTTTCTTGATTGTTTGACATTTTGTGATTGTTTACTTTTATTGACATGACTTTCTTCTGATAAAATATGTAGTGGTGTACGTGGCTCATATGAAAATATTTTAGCCATTGGAGATACACCCGTAACAGAAGTAGGAGTGGAACGATAACTATACAGACAATCTATAAGACGTTGAGCTGGCGACAAAAATTTTGAATTTTTCGAAAACATTAATTTAATAAATTTTTTTTTGAAAGTTTGAACAGACCGTTCCGCTAATCCATTTGACTCAGGATTATATAGTGGACAAAATAATAATTTAATTGATATTTCTTTACAAAAAATAGAAAATTCTTTGCCCGAAATGGTGGACCATTATCACAAGCAATAGTTTTCGGAAAAGCGAATCTGGAAAAAACTTCACTTAATTTAGATAACAAATCAGAATATTTTGTATTTTTCATGTAAAAACATTTTACCCACTTTGAATATGAGTCACAAACTAAAAAGTATTTAGAACCTTTTAAATCAAAAAAATCCAAATGGACTCTTTCCCATGGACTTTCAGCAATAAGCCAACTATGAAGTACATTTTTGTTAGCATTTTGTACAGACTGACACATTTCACATCTAGAAATAATATCTTCAATATCTTGATTCATGGAATTAAAGGTGTAGACATGTATACAAAATTACATTCATCAGTATTGAATTGTTGTTTACTTGGCAAACGTGACATTACATCTGCCTGAGGAATTTTCAATCCTTTTTTATATTCCAATTTATGATTGTACGCAGACAATATTATAGACCATCTTATAAGACGTGATGCTGCTAAAACGGGAACTTTTTTGTTTTCAGCAAATAAAGACAACAATGGAGCATGATCACATGATCAGTATATATCGTAAAATGACAACCAATTAAATATTTGTGAAATTTCTTTATTCCAAAAATAATAGCAAGGGCTTCCTTGTGCAATTGGCTATAATTTCTTTGAGCCGAATTTAATGTTGCAGACTCAAAAGCTATAGGAAATTCTTGATTCTTTACGACATGACTTAAGACACAACCGACACCGTATGCACTGGAATCGACTGTAAGACACAATGGTTTTGACGGATCAAATAAAACTAACATAGTTTTATCTGACAAAAGAGACTTACTATTTACAAATGCCTTTTCGCATTCATCAGACCAACACCATTTTACATTATTTTTAATAAATTATGAAGTGGTTCTAGCACTGTAGGACACATAGGAATAAAATTCCTATAAAAATTTAACATTGACAAATATGACTTTAGTTGAGTAACATTTTCTGGACACCCAGTAGACTCAATTTTCTCAACTTTCGACAAGACGGACTTTTGCCTTGACCTGGCAAAGTAAAACCTAAAAATTCAAAAGAATTCACAAAAAAATCACTTTTTGACACATTAATTAATATTAAACTCATTTAATTTTGACAAAACTTTATCCAAAGTATTAGAACACTCCTTCTCGTCTTTACCACCTACACAAATATCATCAATGTATGCAGCACAGTTTTTTTATGCCACCCAAAACTGTATCAATTACCATTTGAAAAACGGCAGGAGTCGATGACAATCCATAAGGTAAACGATTATAGACATATAAACCATAACATGTATTAATTGTAAGTAATTCTTTACTAGAATCGGACACAGGCAACTGTAAATATGCGTTTGTTAAATCTAATTTACAGAATACTCGACGACCTGAAAATTTATTAAAAATATCCTCTGGACGTGGAATAGGATATTGATCAATTCTCAATTGTGGATTGATTGTAGATTTCAAATCTGCACATAAACGTAATTTTCCATTTTGTTTAGGTACACAAACTATTGGGGAAGACCAACTACTATATTTAACTTTTGAAATAATTCCTTCGCTTTCAAGACGACTTAGCTCTTGGCATGCTTCAGCACGAAGGGCATAAGGAACTTCATATGCTTTATGAAAAACAGGAGTACCATTATTTTTTAAACTTAAATTCACAGACAAATTCTTTAATTGGTAAATCGTTATTAGTAATTGGAAAAGAATTTAAATATTTTTGTGACAATTTTTGGACAATATTTGTTTTATTTTTCTCGCTGAGACACTGAATTTACAGTATTTTTATGCATATTTGACATTAAAGAACTCATAAAAGTATTTTCCCAAGAGGGATTAAACACCTTTAACCGATTTCTACCTAGAATAGCATCAGACGATAGATTTTTTATAACCAATACTGGTAAATCCATTACAACATTAGAATCAACAACATTTACTTTTGCCATAAAAAATCCAAACACAATAAATTTTGAATATTTGCTGTGAACAAATTACCGTAGAATTGACTTTTAACTGACAAGTTTTGAAAAAATTTAAATACATTTTATTACTTACTAGCTGACCCGGCCACGCGTTGCTGTGGCTAATAAAACACTTTGTAAAATCCAACCTTTGTAACCACCGCCGTCTTTGAGTTTATCGCGAAGAGATAGACAGATGCCACGGAGGACTTTAATTTATAATACGTAGTGATGGTGTGAAAGATTATAATAATGTGAATGAAATGCTTGGGGTAACTAACATATTTAAGTTAATAAGGATTAATACCGTATCCTTCTAAATAACTTTCCAATTATCCCATTGTACGTGACCATTTTTTTAGAAGAATGGGTATAGTAAGCTATCCGTCAAAGATTGATGTATGCCATTGCGTATTTTTTTGTAGATCTATAAAAGAGGAATATCCCACCATGCATTGTTTTGTTATACCTCAAATGGATTAAGCAGTGTTTTTGATGAAATCTCCCGGGCGGCTTGACTTTTTCCGACACGTATAACAGTTATCGTTATTGTAACCGACGTGTTGCTCTCCCTCATTTCTTAATTTTTAATTTTATATGTTTGCTTATGTACAATGCCCCGGTGCAACCAAATAAAGCTTGTGTGCCAAGTTTGCACCGGGAGACATTCTAGAATCCTATAATTTTAATAATTTAATAATTAATATGCTTAATTATGCTTATTTACGCCTCCAAGGCAACCAGGCTGACTAGCCTCCTTTTATTTTTAATTAAGACCCCTTTGAGGGCCTTAATTTCCAGCCTTAGGCTGAAGCCCTGAGAAGGGCCATTTGCCTTCCCTCCCTTGCCGTTCTGCTGTTATGGCACGGCAGGAAGCCAGGCAGCTCCGCCAAGCGGACTACCTGCGCTCCCTTGCCGTTCTGCGGTTATGGCCCGGCAGGAAGCCAGGCAGCTCCGCCAAGCGGACTACCTGCCCTCCCTTGCCGTTCTGCGGTTATGGCCCGGCAGGAAGCCAGGCAGCTCCGCCAAGCAAACTGCCTTTGCAAAACATCGTTTTGTAATATAACTTCGTTTAAACACCCCGTAGGACGCTGAAACTAAAACGTTTCAGTGCAGAGTCCTACGGGGCATCCATAGAGCCATAAATCAACCTTGTAACTCTTAAACTGCCAACGCTATATGCCTTTGCGCACAAATTTTGTACTTAGAAAATTTCCGATCAAAAAACAGTCTTTTTCCATTTTAAAAATCCAGGAACCTCGTAAGACGACGAGACAAACCGGTTTCGGTAGCCAGTCTTACGAGGAACCTGGGGAAAATACTAACTTCTTCACATCACTTTGCAAACTTAAATTAAACTCAAATACCTACCAACAAATGGTAAACATTTCCAAAATTGTTCCTAAATTCATTAAACTAAAAATCTACGGGTAAAGAATACCCGTACATACATGTTAGAATTAAGAAATACTTTATAAAAACTATGTTATAACCTGTAGAATTATTATTAAATAATGATTTTAATCGACCACTTTCTTGAGCGACACAAGCAAAATGAAGTGCGACAAGAAAGTCGGCGTATTTATACTTACGGGCGAGGTCCAACCCCCCACCCCATAAATGTACCATATGATCACCTTTTTGCCCAGATTAGGGTATAAAAGGGCGCGTATTTTCCAAATAAAGTTAGTTCTTCTCTACAGTCAACTCGTGTTATTATTCCTACTGGGAAATTTATTATCACTCAGCTGCCTCCCCCGCCGACCTCTGCCTGTCTTCAGTCCTGGTGCCAACACTCCTCCAGAAGAGCCGGCCCTACTTTGGCAACCGCCAGGCGCCAGGATCAGGCAGAGGATTAAGCACATCCAGTGTCCTTCACGCATCAGGCACTGGGTGCACGGGAGGTCAGTTTTATTATTTGTTCCATCACCACCATCCTGTTCGTGCACTAAAAACCCGGTACTTTTTTATAGTCTTGTGGCGACGCTGATACGTCCGTTACAGTTATGTTTAACTAATTTACACAAATCCTTGACAAATTACATACCTAACCTTCCTCACAAAACACTCTATCTATTGGTGAAAACCGCATGAAAATCCGTTCAGTAGTTTTCGAGTTTATAGCGAACAGACAGACAGACGGCGCGGGGGACTTTAATTTATAATATGTAGAGAAGATGTTAGCCAAGAAGTGTTTAGAGTAATTTTCCACCCCCAGAAACTAATGAACGTAATGGATCTGGTGGTGGGACCAATTGTGGCAATTTTACTTTACCACCAGCACAACATAATCCAGGTGATTCGCCGTTGTATTTTAACGCTTTACAACATTGACAAATGATTGTCATTTCCCCGATTATCACGGAATTGTCGGCACAATAATCTACTTCCGGATCGTAGTGGAATGCTACTCGTTCTAGGTTCACAGTTCGTTCCAGGTTCGCTGGTCATCAGTGCGGTTTGCACGTAAGGTAGCTCGTCGCCCATTTGATTGACTTCGACGATCTATGCCAGTTCGTCTTTTCCTTGGCATATTAAAACAGTAAATAAAGTTCTTACGCACTGACAAACTGATGATAGAAGATTTTAAATGGTAACAGTGGTAATGACAGGTAACGTTTGACAGACGACTGAAATATGACAGACGACGAAACTTGAAACCAATTTCCCAACAGCATCACCCTGGAATGTTGGAGATATCTCACTCGGATTGACCAACATCCAGGAAATAGAAGCCTGTATCCGGAATATGCGACCTGACAAGGCTACTGGTCCGGACAGTATTCCTCCTTCGATAATTATAAAAATCTCTCCAAATATCTGTGTATCCCTTGCTTACATATTGTAACGTAATTATTTTCATGGTAGTTATTCAGTCGGTTCTTGCTCATAATGAGTATTATTAATTTCGGCGTGCCGTGGAACGACTGATAACATATTCAAATTGCCTGGACGTTGCTCGATTGTTTTTGAAAAAAAAAACGGTTAAAAGGGCCACGTCATGGCATATCAAGGAATTTGTCGGAAGTTTGATTTGTAAGGAGTTTTGATACTCGTAAATTATTGTGTAAATTTGCAATATTATGCAACTACTCCTTCAAATTAGTGCTGTGAAGAAATATTGTTTGACGCTCGTAATGACGATGAAAACAACCCACCGATAAATAGCCATCGAGATTTACTGATCACAGCTTGTTACATAAATGTTTTGGTCGGGCGTGTTTACAGCTTATAACGTTATATAAAACAGCCACGTACAATCCAATATCACCGAGGACAACTTTGATGAAGATTGCAGGCGCTTCTTAAATGACATTTAAAGTCTAGCGGGCCTTTGTGGATGGACTGGAATCTTGGATGCTTCACGGTGTCATGGGCTTGCGAAGCGGCAGCTCTGGGGCTCTTCTCCAGCTATCTGGAGCCCTTGTCGCTGAGGTTAGAAGAGGTGCGCCATATTAACTATCGCAAGCTACGAATGATCATTTGGAGTGGATTCTACTAAAATAACTGAATTATCTCTCTCTCTCTCTCTATCTACATTTTTTGAGTTTACAAAGGTATTTATGTAGATTATGTTTTTTTTGCTTTTCAATAATAACAAGTACATTTTATTTAATGTGAGTTCTTTTATTTACATCAGATAGTAGCTTTCTTTTTATCCACGCAAGACCCTGAGATGATGATGACAGCTCATGCAAACGGAATTTCTCTGCTAACTGAGAAAGGTACGTGTCATTTTTGACGCCCAACGTTTTAAAGAGGGTAGATTACTCTCTTGGTGCACGATAAGAGGCTACTATCTGTTATTTACTATCGTTACTATCTGTTATTTACTATAAAATATTTTATATTTTTAAGTTATAAAATATGTATATTTTTTTTAAATATTTCTTTACTTATTCTTTTTTTTGAAAAAAAAAGATGGCGTTATGTACAAAATTACATCGTGGTCCTCTGCATTCTGCGTGCGAGAATCGCAGAAGATCACCGCTCATCAAATTAAATACGGACGCGTATATTTTGATTACAATTTTGGGTGAGAATATTAGCCCTCATGTGTTTATATTGATTAAAATCTTATGTTACTTGTACATATTTATAGGTAGACGTTTATATATAATTAGCTTTATTTAGTTGTAGGTAAACTTAAATTTATAATTAGTAATATGCGAATATTATTAGAATAATACTGGTTTTACATAATTAGGTTTATTAAAAAACCATTATTTTTTTATATTTTTCTTTTTATGCGGTGGCATGAAGGAATACCCAGCCTTCATACTGCTTCATTTATTTTTTTTTCTTTTGTGTGACACTTTGCTCACGTGTCTTGAAGCTTGGTACCTCCAAGGCATGTGCTCGGAGTGAGCACTACATTCTAGTGTACTGATGATAGACTTCATTTATTTATCCTCGTTGGACTAGAATAGGAACATCTCCACAAGAGATGTTTCTCTGATCTTAGTGATCAGTGCCACCCAAAAAATTAGTTTAGTTTACAATTAAATCTATTTTATTGTTTAATATACCGAATTAAATGTTAAATCTGACAATCTGTTAATATAAAGTTAAGTAATTAAGTCATTATTCATTAGGAAAATTGTTTTGTCACAAATAAAGGGAAGTACTGCTTCGGCGTGAACCACTATTAAATAATTCCAATCTGGAAATTGACACTCTACCTTTAATACAGGAGAGTGTAGTTTTTCTTGTACAGTTTTTGTTAGTCATGTAATAAGTATAATTTGTTAATTGTAAATAGTATATAATATATGCCTAAGTATTTCACTGCTAATACCAGTGCTATGCTGTAATGTTTGGCGTACTAGTTTCGATCACTTGAGTTATGATCGCACACCTATTAACCACAGTGTCAGTCATCTGAAGTACATGATTGAGCACCAATTTATATCTTTATTTGTCCGAGAAATTTTGACACTTTGCTTACGTAGTAAGTGAAATTTCGATGAAAGCCATTCGGGTTGTTACCTTGGTCTTATTTCTTGAGCAAGCAATGATCATACGAAGAGTATGTGATAGGTATTTCTTGTATTTGTTCTGTTTACAATCAAGATTACTGATGACATTAATATATCTGATAAATAGGTATTTTGGAAAATGTAAACCCTAATTTAACTACTTTTGACAAATAGGTATTTCTCCGGAATTTAAAGCCTCATCTAAAATACTTGACAGATAGGTATTTAGTAATGTAAACCCTACACTGACCACTTTGTACATCAATTTTTATAATTGAATAAAAAAAAAATAATAATAGACATATTTAAGTCTAGCTATATTGTTAGTTGTTGAAATGTATTGTTTAAGTTTTTTTTAGCTTAAGTCAGACATTTAGTTTAGTATTAATAAAGAGGGGATAGAGAGAAAAAATTAGGTAATTTTTATTTGGTTCTTTATTTTTTTCCGTTAATAATATCCATGTGATTTTTTTTCTCATCTTCTTCAAAGATCTCAAAAGTGGGAGCTTGAGTCCTCCGTACTCACAAGTGTTTCTGAGAAATTGACTCCCTTTGTGTGAGTAAGTGTTTTCCAATCTCATTTTGGAGATGAAAAAGTGGAGATTCCATTCTCATTAAAATAAAATAATAAATATATGTAAAATAGTTATAATAATAAATATAAAATTATAAAATAAAATATATTAACAAATAGGTTGTGTAACTCCAATCTGCGTATTGGTTTTCTTTTTGGGGTTTCCTTGTTATTGTGAATATATATGTATAATTCTTTTGTTTTTTGATATTTTCTGTGTCATTATCTTTAATGTTTTAATTTTTTTTTGCTCCTTATGTACAAGTGCAGGAGTAGAGAGATATTTCATATTGTTTCGGCATAATTTTACTTCACTCTGCGGCGTAAAATTTCTGGGGGAAGCGGGGAATTGTAACGTAATTATTTTCATGGTAGTTATTCAGTCGGTTCTTGCTCAGAATGAGTATTATTAATTTCGGCGTGCCGTGAAACGACTGATAACATATTCAAATTGCCTGGACGTTGCTCGATTGTTTTTGAAAAAAAAACGGTTAAAAGGGCCACGTCATGGCATATCAAGGAATTTGTCGGAAGTTTGATTTGTAAGGAGTTTTGATACTCGTAAATGATGTAAATTTGCAATATTATGCGTGTAACAGACGTGATGCCTTTACAAGACTGTTAAATAGTACCGGGTCGCGGTACACGCAGGATGTCGATGATGAAGGGGAAAACAATAAGCGTTGGCCTCCGTGCACCCAGTGCCTGCCACGCACAATCCAATATCACCGAGGACAACTTTGATGAAGACTGCAGGAGCTTCTTAAATTACATTAACAATATAGAACTGCGGGTTATGCAGATATGGCCATCAGACGCATTGTGATCAGCGGGCCTTTGTGGATGAACTGGAATCTCAGCTGCTTCACGGTGTCATGGGCTTGCGAAGCGGCAGCTCTGGGGCTCTTCTCCAGCTATCTGGAGCCCTTGTCGATGAGGTTAGAAGAGGTGTGCTATATTAACTATCGCAAGTTACGAATGATCATTTGGAGTGGATTCTACTAAAATAACTGAATTATCTCTCTCTCTCTCTCTATCTACATTTTTTTGAGTTTACAAAGGTATTTATGTAGATTATGTTTTTTTTTGCTTGTCAATAATAACAAGTACATTTTATTTAATGTGAGTTCTTTTATTTACATCAGATAGTAGCTTTCTTTTATCCCACGCAGGACCCTGAGATGATGATGAGAGCTCATGTACACGGAATTTCTCTGCTAACTGAGAAAGGTACGTGTCAATATTTAATCTCTGCATCATGTCATCCACGTTTCCACAGTGTTGGAAATTAACGAGGGTCAGCCCTATTCACAAAACCGATGAAAAGAATGAGAAACCATGATGTCCGAAATTATAGACCAGTTGCAGTATTGTCAACAATTCCAAAAATTTTTGAAATGATTATCTGTGATAAAATCAGTCCGCAAATCGCGCCTTTCTTACGAGAAAATCAACATGGCTTCTTACCGAGGAAATCAACGGTAACCAACTTACTCTCTTTTTCTCGACGGGTAGCAAAAATTCAGTCAAGTACTTGACTGAATTTACTTTTACATTAATGTTATTGTGAGGAAAAAAGTCTTTACTGGATAAAAACCTCGCCAAGTTACAATGAAAAGGGAAGGGGGGAACATAAGTTCTGAACTCTTTTCGGAAATTTACATTAAATTTTACTGAATGTAAATATTTTTGTTGTGGCGCCCCTGAAAATTCTGCGAGATGGAATGCAAAGAATTTTAGCGCCGTGTCCAAGTGGTTCGGAAGTAGGTATTGGGGTAGGTCCGGGATTGCGGAGGGTCAGGGAGGTTGGAATGGAGCTTAGACATTGATGGTGGTTGTCAAGAGTTCCCAGAGGATGACTTGTTTGTCCTCCCTGGACGCACAGGTTGCCAGCCTTCCACGGACTTTGATGAGGCCGCGTAGGAGAGACATGATGTCCTCGTCATCAGAGGTGTTGGGTTGGGATCTCTGGGTGTCGGCTTCTGGCCCACGACGCCCTTCTTGTTGTTGGGAAGTGCTAGGGTTGCCACCCGCTGCTTCCGAGTATGTCCTTCGGCCGCCTGCGTTGCCTGATGTTGATGGCTGGCGCGTATCGGTGTTTTGGCGCGGCCCTGCCTCCCTCTGAGCGGCGTTTTCTCTGGCTCTACGCTGAAGGGCAGCCACGTACTCCATCCTCTTCGGGCATCCGCTGAAATTTGTGGGGTGAGGGCCTCCGCAGTTGCAGCAGGTGGCCGGTAGTTCACGCGTGACCTTTTCGCAGTCAGCTGTTGCGTGTGATCCCTCGCACTTTACGCAGCGGGCAGGATGGGCGCAGTTTCGGGAACCGTGGCCGAACTTCTGGCATCTGTGACACTGCGTGCCGTGTTGCAGGTGGTTGCTCCTGTATTTTCTCAATGAGATTCTACAGTAGCAGATAAATCTCACGGTGGCTCTCAGTTGTCCCATGTTAGTCTCGCGGCTGAAGTGCGCCAGATATAGGGGGTATTCTGACCCTGTGGTCGTCATCTCAATGATGGCCTTCGCAGGAAAGCCCTGATCCCTCAGGTCATTGCTGATTTCCTCCGCAGTCAGTTTGGGAAGACCTCTGATGACGGTCTTCTTGGTTTTTTCGGTCTTGGTTGAAAACGTGTGGAAGGACTTGGCCTCCCGATGTAGGGCGCTGGTTAGTAGGTTGTGAGCCTCGACAGAGCTCACGGAGACGCTGATGGTGCCGCCTTTGTTATAATTGAAATGGAAGGAAGCACTGCCGATGTGCTTCCTGATTTCAGATGTGACCTGTTCATGTGTCATGCTCTCCAGAGTCATGATCACCGGTGGTACTCTCGTGCTCTTGCGGCCTTGTCTTGTTGTAGCGTCCCGTTGGTAGGTCTTATTCGCTGTTTGGCGCTCTGCCGCAGGAGGGCGCTCTGTCGGGCGTCTCTTAGCCGGTGGGACGACGTGTGTGGAGGCGTCGCCGTCTCCAACCTCAGGGAGGACATCGAACCTGTTCTCCAGAGACAGGAACGAGTTGGACGTGGGTTGGATGGGAGAGGAGTGGCACCGCTTGGCAGCAGGCGCTCTCTGCCATTCCGGCTCCGTTAGAGTTGAGCTGGACCCCGGGATGGGGGAGGAAAGGATCTCTGGAGTAGGGCTGGGCCCCGGGATGGAGGATGAGAGGGTATCGGGATGAGGGGCGGGAGTTGCGGCGGAGTCTGCAAACATATACTCCACGGTTCCTGTCTTCACGTTGACTCTGGCGGCGATTGCCCCTGGTGGGCAGTCGAATTCTAGGAGCGCGAGGGGGTTTTTACGAGCCTTCGTCGTGTAAGCCATATCTGAAACAGAAATCAAAGATAAAAATTAGTTTGAGTTGTTTGCTTTGCCTTGAGAAAGGCAGTTTTTGTGATTGTCGTCGGCCGAACTGAATGACGGGCAACTGCCGGCCTCGGGCGCCCTAGGGCACCAGAAAGCTTCAGTCCCCACCGTTCAGCACTTCCTTTGGAATTGTCTACTTTTTGTTAGCGCAAGCCACCAAAAAGTCGATTTGTCCTCGCCAACCTCTCTCTCTGAGCTTACTGATTTATTCACAAAAACGTGCCTCCTTTTATACCCAAATTTGGGATATACATCAAATACCTACCAACAAATTGTAAACTTTTCTAAAAACCATCTTAAATGCATCGAACTAAAAATCTGTGGATAGAAAATACCTTTATACAAATGTTAGAATTAAGACATACACATTTATGTAATACCTTTACCTGTAGAATTATTTTAAAATATCAAATTTAAGCGATTACTTTCTTGGGTGACACCGGCAAAATGAGGTGCGACAGGAAAGCCGCACTATTTATACTTACGGGCGAGGTCAAACCTCCCACCCCAAATATGTACCACGTGACCACATTTTATCCCAAATTGGGTATAAAAGGAGGCACTGATTTATTCATAAAAACGTACAATTTACAAATTGTTGGTAGGTATTTGATGTTTTATTAAGAAGTTAGTATTTTTCCCAGGTCCCCCGTAAGACTGGCCACCGAAACCTGTTTGTCTCGTCGTCTTACGAGGTTCCTGGATTTTTGAAATGGGAAAATACTGATTTTAATTGAAAAGTCCTTTTTTGGACGAAAACGCATATGGCGTTGGTAGCTTATAGGTTAGAGGCTTAAACTCTGTTTCTTTGAATGCCCGGTAGGGCTCTGTAATGAAATGTCTTTGTTTCATTGTCCTACGGGGTGTGTGAGTTGAGTTATGTAAGTAAATGTATATTTGCAAGCAAGGTAAGGCAAGAAATTACGGCCCTTCTTGGGGCCGCAATACTGGCCTTTGCGTCGAGCTACGAAAAAAGAGGCAAGACAGCCAGAGCAGACTTGCTCTCTCCTGGCAGCGAAGCCGGCCTTGGGCAGGCCCCTGTTGCTCCTGGCAGCAAAGCCGGCCTGGGGCAGGCCCCTGTTGCTCCTGGCAGCGAAGCCGGCCTGGGGCAGGCCCCTGTTGCTCCTGGCAGCGAAGCCGGCCTGGGGCAGGCCCCTATTGCTCCTGGCAGCGAAGCCGGCCTGGGGCAGGCCCCTGTTGCTCCTGGCAGCGAAGCCGGCCTGGGGCAGGCCCCTGTTGCTCCTGGCAGCGAAGCCGGCCTGGGGCAGGCCCCTGTTGCTCCTGGCAGCGAAGCCGGCCTGGGGCAGGCCCCTGTTGCTCCTGGCAGCGAAGCCGGCCTGGGGCAGGCCCCTGTTGCTCCTGGCAGCGAAGCCGGCCTGGGGCAGGCCCCTGTTGCTCCTGGCAGCGAAGCCGGCCTGGGGCAGGCCCCTGTTGCTCCTGGCAGCGAAGCCGGCCTGGGGCAGGCCCCTGTTGCTCCTGGCAGCGAAGCCGGCCTGGGGCAGGCCCCTGTTGCTCCTGGCAGCGAAGCCGGCCTGGGGCAGGCCCCTGTTGCTCCTGGCAGCGAAGCCGGCCTGGGGCAGGCCCCTGTTGCTCCTGGCAGCGAAGCCGGCCTGGGGCAGGCCCCTGTTGCTCCTGGCAGCGAAGCCGGCCTGGGGCAGGCCCCTGTTGCTCCTGGCAGTGAAGCCGGCCTAGAGCAGGCCCTTGTTGGGGCTAAATAATAATAAAAAATAACAAGTATACATTTATAAATGATAAGAATTTAGAATGTCTCCCGGTGGCAACCTGGCACGCAAGCTTTTTTGTTGCACCAGGGCATTGTACATAAAAAAGGCATAGTTTTACATAATTATAATTAACAGGTAATAATTTGAACCTAAAGAAATATCTTTTCACCAAATTCAGTCGTTGGCGGCACGGTATATTAGCATTTCGAGGCCAGAAATTTCAGCAAAATTTCCAAGAAATGACCTCGAAATGTAAAGGATGCCACCAACGATGAATCTTGATGAAAGATGTTTGGAGGGTGCGAACACATCCGTTACAGCTACCAAATACACTTAATTTTTGAAATTACGCTTTATTATTTTTAACTTAAAATCGGTAGTTATTTAGATATATTTCTATAAGATACAGTTAGTAATTTTATATTCCGAGGACTTTTTTATTTTTCAAAGGAAATATAAAATTTTTAACTTTAATACGCAATACTTTCTGAAACATAATAAACATAGATATTATAGATAAGTTTTAAGATTTTCACGGCCAAAAGCATTTTCGTTATTTGTTTTTGGGGTGTTATGCCGTGTTGCGCTACCTCCTTCTTTAGCCAACGTTTCGGACATCGT
This sequence comes from Limnephilus marmoratus, assembly GCA_917880885.1. Taxonomy (NCBI): domain Eukaryota; kingdom Metazoa; phylum Arthropoda; class Insecta; order Trichoptera; family Limnephilidae; genus Limnephilus; species Limnephilus marmoratus. The sequence goes on from OU862930.1 coordinate 3,215,404, forward strand.
TGCAGTGTCCATCATCCGGCCGGTGATCTCTCACATCTACCGGATATAAAAACAAAAAACAAATAACGATAATAGATATTATAATTTATTAAATATTCATTGTGGGTTTTTATAACCATCTGCTAGAAATCAATGCTTGTGGTCGTGCTTAGAATGTTATTTAATTTACATAATTAAAATAAATGTTTCGAAAACTTATTTTATATTTGGAGGTTTTTTTTATTATCAAATATCGTTAAAATAAAATCTTGACATTTATCATTTCGTTTATTAACATAAAATTTAATAATTTAATTTTCAAAAGGATTTGTGGGCTGAAAAAAAATTGTACTGATTTTTGTCTCTCTCTAATTTTCTATGTAGTCTTTTATACTTTTTTGATTTCATATTTAATGTTTTTTTCTTTTTATTTCATTTATTATGAATATTTTATTTCTATGCGTTAAAACGTTAAAATGATAGGTTCAGTTCCTTAATTTTAAAATTAATATAAGTAAATTGTTCCGGCTAACAAATGCTGTCTAGCAGTCTTGGACTTCATTGATTAATGATAATACATACTTAAAATTATTGATTTTTCTCAAAAAATAAGTTATTATTATAACGCGAGAGCGCTTTCTGTAGATCGCCACTTGAAAGTTTCGGTACAAACGCTATAGTGTAGAAAACAGACAAGCGCCGTGACCGTTTTCTGCAGATCAGGTAAACGTCATCGTTAAAATGTTTGTTGTACTGACAAAATCGACCAATTGTCTCTGTCTGTTTTCTGCTGAATATGAGTGACGTGGGCGCTTTCTGCAGATTGTTGAATGGTGTTTTCGTGATCAGCAAATATTTAAGAAGGTGATTACTATGAATTTTTATATGAAAGCGGCCTGCATGGTTTTAATAGAACATAGAATTGACGTTCCTCCGTCGGATTACAACAATATCTCATTTTTGCCAAAATTGTGGCCTGGCTGCTTTCTGCATAACTACGTCCAATTAGTGAGCATATAATTCTTGATTTTAAAATGTCTCCTTATCTCCCCTCCCCCCCCTTTTTCTTCGTTTTTATTATTATTACTCATTCATTCAATAATTAAGTTTTAAGACCGGTTCATATCTCAGGCGTAATTACCAAATGACATTCTATGGACTTACGTAATAGGTACATAACCATGTAATAATTTAATTTAACAATAGCTTATAATCTGTATTATAATGTATTGTGTGTCTTAATAAACAAATAAATGAATAATCATCGATTCCTTCGTTAGAATGTTGTTTCCGGTTATAAAATTTATATCTTTGCGCAATTGTACACCTTTTTTCTTCATATTTACTCTTCAGTGTTGTTACAAAATCGTTGAAGGTTAAATGTTCTAGAATTTTCGGATGCACCGTTTCTTTTAAAATTTTGAATTTTTCCGCACCGATCAATATACATAAATATCCAATTTGGAAAAAATTCGGTTTAGGGGCGATAGTCCCAGATAATTTTTTTTTTATACTAATTATTGGCCTGAAAATCCGAATCAGAAAGAATTAGGCGTCAGCAAGCAATATTAACTGAATTACACGACTTTAAAATTTTCTATACACACACAGGAAAACAAGCCATTTTGAACACATTCTGACACTACAAGTCATAGAAAAACACCAAAGATATTACACCACATAAAATTAAGTGTTGCCATTAAGCAATAATATCAATAACGTAAAACTTTCCGACACGATACTTCCTCATATGATAATTCATCACATAACACATTAACCTGATGAATTATGACTATCTCAACGGCCGTATTCTTAGACCAAAAGTATGAAAATTCCTAGACTTAAAAATGCGTAACCTAACCTAACCTAACCTAACCTAACGCTAGGTTTGTGTAACATGGTTTGTGCCCTTTTATACCGCCTGCTCGCGTCAAGGCAAGAAAACATCCCAGTTTTCAAGAAGTTTAGCGGCTACGCTAGGTTTATGTAACATGGTTTGTGATACAAAAGTGACTAAAATTTATAAAAAATAATTACTTAAATTAGTTATTGATATTATTGCTTAATGGCAACACTTAATTTTATGTGGTGTAACATCTTTCTTGTTTTTCTATGACTTGTAGTGTCAGAATGCATTCAAAATGGCTTGTTTTCCTGTGTGTGTATAGAAAATTTTAAAGTCGTGTAATTCAGTTAATATTGCTTGCCGACGCCTAATTCTTTCAGATTCGGATTTTCCGGCCCATAGTTAGTATAAAAATAACTAGTTTTATTATCTAGGAATGCCGCCCCTAAACCGAACTTTACCCTCCAATTTTTTCTTTCTCTGCGATATTAATAATTTTTAGATATATTTGTATGCGTTCCAAAAACATATTGAAACTTTCGCAATCTGGTTCGAAATGAGGCACTGGCAAGGTACTATTCGACATGTTGAAAAAAATGTTTTTTCCACGGCGAAATCACTGTTAATACTATTCACACACGTTTTAAATGATTTACTGATCCCATCCTTGTCGCTAATTATAATGTCTGAGGTTTGTAATTAAACACAGAAACTGATTCATATGTAAGACGTTTATTGACACTGTTGATAAGTTCAAGGTTATCTATTAAGTGACGCGACAGATCTGCCAACTATCAGCATCTGACAGCTGGTGCTACTATTACCAACATAACAATCTCAGGGCTTATTATATCAACAGTTTAAAGCTTGAGCCAAGCAAAACCTGGTTGGCAGTGGTGTTTTACAAAGTGTGATTTTTCATTTAATAAATAAATATGTATTCACAAATTGTTGTATTTCTTATTTCATTTGTTTGTAAAAATACAACACCGATTGGTTTATTCAAATCAATTAAAAAAATAAAGTATTACAGCTAGTTAATTCTCAAGCGTCAATTTTACGAATGATGATTATCTTTAGGTGCCGTAGGTATATCAAAATATGATTATCTTTCTAGGGTTAAGGAAAATACTTGACTTAGGTATTTTAACAAGTGATTCCTGACATTATTTTGCCTTAAAAGTGTTAACGAAATTTTGGTGTCCGGTGACTTTTTAAACTTTTTTTTTTAAATGTTATACTTCAAAATCCTATATATTATGTCTCCCGTTTGGTGGTTAAAGTGACAAAAAATGACTTTATGAATACGAATAATGAGCAGTGATGATGTCATGTGCAGAATGGGTGTATGCACCAAAAGTCCGTACTCCCCCACAACATGTTTTTGACATAATTCACGTAGGTAGGTACATCATCCGAATTTCCGAAATAATGTCGTCATTTCTTATACTTATTATAAGGAAGGTCTCAGTGTTTATCTATAATAAAAGAGTATGTATAAGAAATAAAAAGTAAAGTCTTCAACACATGTATACTTCCAGCAGTAGCGTAGCTACCACCGTATCAGACGTATCAATGATACGGGGCCCCGGGGCTACAGGGGCCCCCAACGTGTGTAAGCAAAAATTAGTATTATCCACAATGTCACTTAATCTCGTGCTTCCCGTGAAAAAAACATACAACAAAACTTGTCATACGTGCCTATAGTTTTCACTTCAGAAATGACAAAAGTAAAAAAAGCAATCTCTTTTTTCCCCGGGTTAAGCGTGCGCACAAAAGTTGGCAACATTCTACATCGATTTTTGCGGTATTCCCCGTTTATAATGACAAACAACGGAGTGCAATATTTACGCGTTTTATTACATTCCGGTTCAAACGTTATTTATTACATTGTAATACAATACAATCTTGATCTTCTGATTATTTATTGGTTAAAAATAGTTTGATTTGTGAAAATAATGAGTGAAATGAAAAGAGATTATCTCAGTGGAGCTATGAAAAGAAAAAAAGTAAACAGAAAAGGGAGGAGGTTATAAAAAAATGCTCAAAATTTCTTCATTTTTTCAGCAATCAGCTTCTGTGAGTGATTTAGATTGCAATGGTAAATACCTACTTCCTATTTATCTATCAGTAGCGAAGGGTGAATTATTTTTTGAAAGAACAATGACAACCTTCAATACATGAAAACACGTGATCACGTATTGTACCGAGTTATAATAAGAATTTTGTTTTGATATTCTTCAATAGTAGTTGATTATTACTCTCAAAGCCATTTTTCTCATAATGCTGTGAGAATAAATATTTTAGCACTTTAAGATTTTTAGGTTATGTCGCCTACAAAAAAATATAAATTCCGAATTTATGACCAAATACTCGTAACCTTACGTATCGTACGTTATTTAACGTATATATATATTTTTTAATTTATCTAAACATTATTTTATAAATTAGTTGGGAGGCCCCCAACTAATTTTGATACGGGGCCCCTCCAAGGCACGCTACGCCACTGACTTCCAGTCATCACCTATGGATGTGAAACTTGCATGGGTACTCACCAAACGTCACAGAGAAAGGTCGGAACGCTGCCAGAGAGCCATGGAGAGAAGTTTGACAGGACAAGGAAACAGGACAGAGTGAGATGTAGCACAATAAGGGACAAAACTAAAGTTGCCGATATAGTTATCCGAATAGACCAACAAAAGTGGAGATGGGCAGGTCACATGATCCGCGATCCACAAGAGTAATGGTGCAAAAATGTCACTGACTGGTATCCCAGAAATGGCAAGAGAAGTAGAGGACATCAATGGAGAAGAGCAGCGCGTGACACGTCCCAGTGGCAAATGTTAGAGAAGGCCTATGCCAAGAGACAAACTGAGCTTCGGGATATATTATAAATTATAACAAACAAGATATTTTTGTTATTTGTTTTGGGGGTGTTATTTATTTATTTGTTTGTTTGTTTACGCCTTGATGGCTTTTACATATAAAATAAATTGTACAGGAGCATTATAACAAGTATGCAGTATCATAAGTATATGGTACATAAAATGATAAACAGAGCTAGAAAGATATAAGTAGGCTTAACATAAGTAGGTATCAATATTCAAGTAATTGTTTACAAAGGAGTTCAACCAGCGGATTCGTATTTGGGCTCACGCTACATTATATTCAATAATTATTGTCACAATATCACACAAAATGTGATTCCAAATACACTTGAAGCATACCGGTATTGCAGTGGTGTAAAACATTTTTAACAATTAATATAAAAGTAGGTAATTTTCTTGTAATTAATTATTTTAATTTTTTTAATTATAATTTTTTTTTGCTATCATAAATGTACGTATGTTTGTTATTATTATGAAAAAGAGAAAAAGAAAAGAAAAGGTACACAGTAATTACATATGTAAATAAGTAAGTAGGTACTATGAATGTAGTTATCATGAATGTAGTTACAGAGCAGTGGGTATTAAGTTTGTTACTGTTAACAATGTGAAACATTTAAGGATTTTTACATAAGTTTGTTATTATCAGGAAAAAAATAAAATAAAAGGTACACAGCAATTACATATATGTATAAAGAGGTAAGTAGATACTATGAAAGTAGTTACAGAGCAATGGGTATTAAATTTGTTACTTTTAACAATCTGGTACATTTAAGGATTTTTGCATCTGCATACATATACGCTTTTTGAAGGAAGCGATGTTTTTATAAAAAAATATATCGACAGAGCAAGTTTCATTCCCCACACGATGCAATCTCTGAAGACAAGAGTTAAACATAAAATTAGTGCGAGAAGCAACTACGTTAAATGGAGCATGGAGTCTGGTGTTGTAATTGTTAGGTACTTGATAATTTATCATGTTCACAAGTTCAGGGCTATCCAAATATCCGTTGATAATTTTAAATAATAATAAAACATCACAGATTTTTCTTCGCTGTGACAATTCGGGTAATTTAAGCAATTGCATTAAATAATTATAATTTAAATTTTCTATTGGAATTTTTAATTTGTAATTTATATGCCTTAAAAATTTATGTTTTACTCTTTCAATTATGTGTGAATGCACATTGTATAATGGCGACCAGAGAGAGGAATTATACTCAAGAATACTTCTGACTAGCGTTATGTATAGAGTTTTGAGTGTATTAGTATGCATTAGATCTTTGGACGATCTTAACACAAAACCGAGACATTTAAGTGCTTTATTCGTGATTGCATCAATGTGGGGGACAAATGTCATCTTGTTATCAAAAACGACACCCAGATCCTTTATTAATGTTACTGTAGAAAGATTCACATTGTTAATGTGATATTGAAAGAGTATTGGATTTTTATTTCGAGAAAAACTTATAGATTGACATTTGTTAATGTTTAAAAATAAATCATTTATGTTACACCAATTATATAATCGATCCAAGTTGTTTTGCAATGCAAGACAGTCCATTTAATTTCTTATAATAGTGTATATTTTCAAGTCATCAGCAAACAATAGGAAATGGATACCTTCAAATATTGAATTTTACGCTGAACATCGATTTCATCAATAACAAGGTCATTAAAATCAATAGAAATATTTGAGTTGAATTGAGGTATTTGGTTATTAGATGAGTTTACATCATATACTTCGCCAAAGCATTCGGCAAATAAGTCAGTAATTCCTTGAGGTGTATCAGCAATTTTACCATTGTAGTATATGATAGACGGAATACCAGATTCATTACTATTCAGATTGTTTGCAAATTTGAATAAATTTTGAGGTTTATTTTGTAACGATTTCTCAATATTTTCCAGGTATTTTTTGTAACAAGAGATCGATATGTTTTTCACCCTTTTGCGTAAATTAGAAAAAAGTAGATAGTCATTTGGAGCTCGAGATATTTTGAATGTTTTATGTGCAAGTTTTTTGACTGGATGGTAAAAATTAGCTCTTTGCTAAACCATTTGGGGTAATTAGATGTCCTACATTTTGTAATAGGGACGTACAGTTCAATTGATTTGTTAATTATACGGTAAAAATATTCTATTATATCATTGATGTTATTACAATTACTAATGAAGTTCCAGTCTGATTTAGCGAGAAACTCGTTAATCTTAGGATAATCAGCTTTATAAAAATTTGATTTTTCTTTAAAAGACTCTAAATTTAAATTTTGAAGAGATATGTGCTTAACAAAAAGTGGTGGGTGGTAGTTATCAATTGTTGAAACATTGTCATTTGCATGTTGTACACTTATATTGCTGGAATTGCTAAAAATTAAGTCTAATAGATTATTGTTGCAGTTATATATAAAGTTCACTTGTCTAAGATTTAGGAAACATGACATTTCTATAAGTTCACGAGAACCATTATTGGACGTGGAATTAGTGCGAGTATTATTGTTGTTAATATCCCAATGAACAGTAGGTTGATTAAAATCACCTGTAAGGATAAATTTAGCGTCTGGATATTTTCTTCGCAATATTTCTACTTCTTGACAGTAACTAGTATATAGCTGGACATCAGATGAGGGTGGAATGTACGCACAACCAACTATAATTTTTTCACTTTTGTTTGTCACTAAAACAAATAGTTGTTCCACGTTGATATTTGCACATTTGAGTTTTCTTGAGGTTAATTTAGTGTTAATAGAAATTAGACAGCCACCTCCTCTACTTTTGTTGCTAGTATTAGTATCGCGGTCCATTCGATAGGTGTTATGGGAGTGAAATCCTAACTCACCATTTTTAATATCTGGGGTCAACCATGTCTCAGTGAAGCAGTAAACATCATATTCTAAGGTCGGTAGTTTAATTCTTAAATTATTTAGTTTAGTTTTAAGTCCTCTTACATTTTGGTAATAAATCTTGAGAGATAGTGATGTAGATTTCAGGTTATGGGTCAGTTTTTTTGGGTTAATTTAACAATTGTTGGGATGTTATTAATATATTTTATTGTGATGTCTTGCTCACCTGAATATTGCCTATTTTTCAGTTCCGTTCTTAAATCATTTAATTGATTCCTTTGCGCAATTGAAAGATCCGGGTACATACGTATGTTATTTTTTAGTGAGTGTTTTTTGCCGAGTAAGATTTTAGGCCATTTTGACTCGGGGAACTCAACTTTGATTCCCCTCGGTTTATTATTAATATGCCGTGATGATGGACACTGTAACGCTATCCAAAACGTCAGGGCAGATGAGTGTCTGAAACGTTGGCTAAAGGAGTAGGTAGCGCAACACGGCATAACACCCCCAAAACAAATAACAATATACTTTTGGCCGTGAAAATCTAAAATCATATCAAACAAGAACATGTTTAGTATTCATACCTAACAGAAGTCCAGAATAAAAAGATTTATTATTTTTATGTATGAGACGATGTATGAATGTGAATGAGGCAAGGAGTGCATGCCAAGACCGAGTTGTGCCTACTCCTGCGGAGGATCGGCATGATGGTTAGATAGTTTTTTTTTTACATTAACCCACACAGGAGGTCCCGAGGAAAATAATTTCCCTCAGGGCCTATGTCATCTGGGATGCTGTGTGGGATGCTATGATGCTGTGTGCTGGAGGGTCTTATTAAGGAGAGGAAGGAATGAAAATTGGTCTTGAAGAGACCCATGTTGTAGGAAGAAGGAAACACAGAGGCCGGCAAATCATTCCACAGCCGAGCTGTTGAACACAAGAACGAGTCGAAGAAACGACCCGTTCTCATGTGACAAATGTCAACCGTGTACAAATGTTGGGCATGCGTTTGGCGTGTTTCCCGACTATACACCGGTACCGAAGGGATCAATGATGCTAGTTCCTCGGAGCATCTTCCATTGTAATACCGGTAGAACAAAGATAGCATTCCACTCGACGCCTGTGCTCTAAAGATTGCAATCCGTCTGTTAAGATGGGAGAATCTATTAAACGGACCGCCCGTTTCTGCACAGAGTCGAGGGTATTTTTCAGGTATTTTGGAGCTCCAGACCAGAGGTGGCTGCCAAATTCAAGCGTGGGGCGCACTTGTCATTTGTACAGGATTAGCAATTGTGTACTATCTGCAGTATCTGCGGGCCCTGTACAGTAAGCCCAGTTTCTGAGAGGCTAACTTTACTCTGGCTTCGAATGAGCCCCCATACCTGAGCTGGTCACTGAGTTAGTTGATTTTCAAAATTTCTAATTTATCTCATTGCAAACCCATCGTTTTTGTTTGTAAAATTTCGAAGTCTTTATTTATATCAAAAAATGATTTGTGTTCCAAAATGTGGTTTTAGAGTCGTTTTTACAAAGTAGTTTGTTATCTTTAAATTAAAATTACGTCACAAAGTGAATGTGTGGTTATTGAAGAAGTGATTAAATATTTCATTTGTATTTTTAACTAGCTGACCCGGCCACGCGTTGCTGTGGCTAATAAAACACAACGTCATCTACTGGATGGTTATCCAACCTTTATAACCACCGCCGTCTTTGAGTTTATCGCGAAGAGACAGACAGATGCCACGGAGGACTTTTATTTTGAATACGTAGAGATGGTGTGAATGATTATAATAATTTGCATGAAATGCTTGGGGTAACTAACGCCTTTAAGTTAATAAGGATTAATACTGTATCCGTCTAAGTAACTTCTCAATTACCGCAATGTTTGAAATTTGACGACCTCCGTAGTCCAGTGGCTAAGAATCTTGACTCACATTCCGGAGGTCCCGGGTTCGAACCCGGCATGCGCAAATAAATTTTATTTGATTAATTTGTGTTATTTCACAATTAATTCATTTAAAATAATATATAGTATATTTGCGGCATGTTCCAGAGTGGAAGATACTATTAGTATCGCTCTGGTGTAAGACCACCATTCAGAATTGAAACGTTGCTTGAAAATGGCTTTAGCCGTGTTTAGTGACCAGATCTGAATAGCCAGGTACTTCCCAACCTTCCTCTTCCTCACCTCCTTCCCCTCCCCACTACCTTCAGCCTCACAACATACCCCAATTGGGGATGCCATAGTCTCACTGGCTCCAGACGGGAGCAGTTGAGATTCTTGTGCGGTATTCACTGTAAAAAAAAAAAAAAAAAATGTACGTGACCATTTTTATAGAAGATAGAATGGGTATAGTAAGCTATCCGTAAAAGATATATATATATGCCTTCACGGACTTTTTTGTAGATCTTTAAAAGAGGAATATCCCATCATGCATTGATTTGTTATATCCCAAATGGATTAGGCAGCGTTTTCGATGAAGCTATCAGGCGGCTTGATTTTTTCCGACCCTTCTAACAATTATCGTGATGTTTCAACCAATTTACAAAAATCCTTGACAAATTACATACCTAAACCTTCCTCACGAAACACTCTATTGGTGAAAACCGCATGAAAATCCGTTCAGTAGTTTTCGAGTTTATCGTAAACAGACAGACAGATGACGCGGGGGACTTTAATTTATAATATGTAGAGAAGAGATTGAACTTAAAGAGTAAAATCTCAAATTGTAATATTTAATTAAATGAAGACGATATAAACGAAACTCAATTGAAAATCTTTCGAAGTTTTTTTACTCATAAAGTTAAAATAAAAATAAAAATATTCATCCTAGACTTGCAGAAAAGTCAATAGATGTCGCATAATAAATAAAATGGATAAAGATTTATCCAGACACTATCTAGTTTAGTTCGGGTTTGAATCTTGCAATCATACATAGAGATAGCAGCCAATAATATATGCATTAAGAAAATGACGATAATATGGGTGATTCTTAGTTAGTCGAAGTATGATACAGCTAAAAATTACCGAATTTGATATCGACACCTTGGCGCAGTGGTTAGCGAGTTTGCCCGGAAAGCGAGAGGAGTTTCGATTATATTGTCTTAATTTAATTCGATATTACATTGACGTACACGTTATACAATTATACATAACCTTTTAAAGTTCTATAAATAAAAATAATAAATAATTTCCCAGCTGTTATGGAAGCAAAACCACATCGTTTGACAAAACCACCTCATTGCCAAGACGGATCCTGGTTTCCTCAACCTTTCCCAGCTGTAAAGAAAATACACCATTCTCTATTACTCCAATAAAGGACCGAAAATAATCAAAAGACCTTCGAGTTAAACCTTTTTTTTTAATTTTAAACTTTATTCCATAATCATCATACATGTCATTTTTGGAAATGCTTTGTGGAGGGTTTTTTAAAGTAAAGTATTAAGAAGAAGTTCTGGATGAGGGGTGGGTAGGAATATGGGGTCAGTGTGTCTACAAGACCGGTTGGAGTAAAGGGCTGGGCATACGACTGCCAAATTACGAAGTCAGTGAGCTGTCGCTAAGTTAACTTCACTGTTTAAAACTGTATAATCAGTAATACTCAGTTTCTTTCATATGCTTGCGGTGAAACATCACCCAAATCCGCAGTATATACGAGTATCAACAACAATTTCCACCATTTTTGCCAACTGTCGTTGTTCGATGGCACTGACTTGATCAAGTCAATCGCGCGCCCAGGTCTCTAATATAATCAGCTTTGCTGTATCCAGGAGTGACGTACGAATCCATCCCACCCACTGCGGTGCAAGGCATTAGGTCGAGAGAGTCGGCTGGAGAGGTCAAAGGGTCTCCCTCAACCGGCCTCTCCGGATCCGGCCGGCAAGGAAGCTGGCGGGCAGACGGATCCGCCACTGATCTGACAAACCTCACTCCATGGACCCCTAAGTCACCAATCGTAGCAAACCAATTTTTTTTTTTTTTTTTTTTTTTTATTAATTTCAATAACAAGGTTTGTACATGTATGTATGATGTATATAATAAGTATAGATTCTTTTTTTTTTTTCACAGACCTCCTCACTAGGATTTCCTGTTCTGAGGTGGTCTGTAGTTTTTTTTAAATATTTGTATTTGGTTATGGATTGTCTTTATATCGTCTTCATGATGTTTGTAATTTTATTATCACTTTGATCTCTCAGCCATATTTTTACTTTTGTTTTAAATATATTCATTTCCTTTATATTTTTGATTTGATCTGGTAGAGCATTGTATAATTTTATAGCATGGAATTTATTATTTCTCTGTCCAAAAGTTGTGTTCAAACTGGGAGTAACCAGGATGTTATTGCTTACTGACCTGGTTGAGTATTTATGTTGGGCAGTGGAGTATACATATATGTTTTTTTTCAGTTTAAATAAAATATTTTTTGAATAAAGTTTCTGTACATTGAAGACTTGAAAGTTATTAAATATTTCTTCCGTGGAGTTCTAAGCGGAACTTTCAGTATTGTCTTCAGTACTCCTTTTTGGGCTATTTTGAGTCGCTCTGTGTGAGTGCTCAAAGCAGACCCCCATCCAGTTATCTCGTACTCTATTTGTGATTGAAATAAAGCGTAGTACACTTTCTTAATGTCGTTTATGTTGAGGATGTTACGGATGGCTCTAAAGAAGTAAATGTACCTGGTGAGTTTTTTTGTGATTACTTCAATGTGTGCGTTCCATCGGAGATTATCATCAATTTCAATACCAAGATATTTGATACTTTTGGAGTGTGCTATGGTAGGACAGTGGCATGATAAGTCTTGATTTTGATTGTTTTCTTGGCATGTATGTAATTTGAGATTAAAGTCATCCTCTGGCTGTCCTCTGGCTGTTATAGAAAATGTCAGATATTTTGTTTTATTGACATTAAGTGTAAGGGAATTTCTCTTAAGCCAGTTTTGCAGTAGACCAAGTCCATGTTCTGCTTCTTTGTAGGTATTTCTCCAGTCTTTTTCGTTGAATACAATTACTGTATCGTCAGCAAAGCTTATGATTTTTCCTCTCGTTCCTAGGCTACCGATATCATTTATATATATTAGAAATAATATCGGTCCTAGTACGCTTCCTTGCGGTACTCCATGGTTGATGAGGAGAGGTTTGCTTTTTTTCTGGTTAATTTGAACGCTCTGTGTACGCTCCATCATATAGCTTTTTAATAAGTTTAGAGTTCTATTTGACATACCAATTTTTGAAAGTTTTGCAAAAAGGATTTTGTGATCTATTGTATCAAATGCCTTTTGTAAGTCTATGAAGATTGCCAGTGTTTTTTCTCCTCTGTCTAAACTTTTTATAATCATATTTGTAATAGTTTCTATGGCGTCACCAGTACTTAGATTCTCCCTAAATCCGTACTGTGTTTCTGATAATATTTTATTTTCTTCTAAGTAGGAAAGGAGTTGTTTTTTTAATATTCTCTCCAATATTTTTGAAAATGTATTGAGTAGGCTTATTGGTCGATAGTTGTTTATGTCACTTTTACATCCTTGTTTATATATTGGTATTACAATAGCTTTTTTGAGAGCTGTGGGGAATACGCTTTCAGTTATAGCCATGTTTACTAGATATGTTAGAGGTACGATAAGTTCTTTACAGAGAAATTTTATTGCATTTGTTGTTATTAAGTCTTCCCCGGAAGATACATTTGATTTTAGAGAAGAAATTGTATTTTTGATTTCATCAGCTGTGATTTGTTTAAACTCGAGCTTTTTTCCTTGCTTAGGAGATTCATTTGTTTGTACTGCTCCATCACATTGCGTAGCTTGTTTTGCTAAATTAGATCCTATATTTATGAAGAAGTTATTGACATTTTCAAGAATTTCGTCAGGATTCTTAGCGTATTTCCTGGGGACATTGTTTATATTCAGCTCGTCAATTGATGTGGCGTTGGTAGATTTAGTACTAGTTATTTCATTTATTATTTGCCACATCTTATGGGGATTTTGTTTACAATCATCTATTTTTTGCTTATAGTAAGTTTCTTTTGTATGTGTAATTACTTTTTTGCATATGTTTCTATATCTTTTGTAGTATCTTAACATGTGTATATCGTATGGATTATTTTTTAGCTTCTTGTGTAACTCGTCTCTTTTTCTTATGCAGTTTATAACATTCTGTGTGATCCATGGTTTGATGTGTATATTTTTATGTGAAATTTTTTTAACAATTTTTACAGTATTAGATAAAATGTTTTGCTGTATGAGTTCTATGAAATAATTCCATGCTTCATTTGTATTGTCCATACTTTGTAGTTTATTCCAATCGGTACATTGTAGATTTTGTTTAATGACATTCCAGTTGGTTTGTGTTTTTTCTGTTGTTAGCGGTCTTTCCATAATTTTATTTGTGTTGGGTTTTGAATTGATATTGTGCTCAGTACCTACCTGAATGTCATTTTTCGATCCTACCCCCACCAACCATGTCACCTTGCTGAAAAAAGGCTTGGAACAATAACAACCAACAGTGTGCACCTACAACTGATCGACTTGTGACATTGGAAGGAACTGGTTTTTCTTTAAGTTTGTGCTCGTCTTCGAATTTGGTAAGTGACTTGGCTTTTTGTTTATTTAGCAATTTACAGTCCACCATTCGCCTGTTGCATTTGAGGCTGTCATTTCGGACAGTTTCGGATGCAACATATTGGTCCAATCGTGCCAGATTTCGTGAGCATTTTGGAGTTGAATGCTTGTATGTGTTTTTCCAATAACCTTGATCCTGTATTCCTAATATTCCTGGCATTTCGGCTTTCGAATTGGGCACATTGTCACCTTCAAAAGGGGTTAAATTTCGTGGTAAATTTCACATTTTTCGTTTGTTGAATTTCTATTTTCAAATATTATCAAAATGGCTGCTTCTGCTAGTGTTCGCAATAAATTGGCCATTCTAGGTCACCGGGAGATTCATGATTCATCGATCAGAGCAGTTGTTTCTGGTAATTTATTAGATAGAAATAATTTACTGGTTAGAATTAAGGATATTGAAAAGCAAAGGGATGATTTTGTTGAATCTTATATTATTCTAGAAACGTCAAAAAGTGAGAAGTTAAAATTAACAGATTTGGAAAATAAATATAAATCTTTTATGAACATGTATTTTGAAATTCATACGAATTATCTATCAGTTTTTCCACCAAAGGAAGATTCTATAAAAACATCAAATAGTCACGGTTTTTCACTTCCTAAAATTAGTTTGCCAACTTTTTCGGGTGGAATTACTGAATGGATAAACTTTATAAATACGTATGATGCAATTATTCATAATAATGAATCTCTAAGTGACATACATAAATTACATTATTTGTTAGGAGCACTATCGGGTGACGCGTTGAAAATTATAAAGCATCTTCCTGTTTCCGCAATCAATTATCCAATTGCTTACAATTTGTTGAGAGATCGTTTTCATAACAAACGGATAATTGCGGACAGACACGTAGAGAACATTATCTCGTGCCCCATAATTAAAAAGGATTCGCTTAGATCTGTCGTTAATGTTTTGAAGGAAAATATTCAGGCATTAGAAGCGTTACATTTTCCAACAGATCAGTGGTCATTTTTATTACTACATATCGTTTTGAAGAAAACTCCTGATGACTTAAGAACTAACTTCGAGTTATTAGGTCATAAGGACGAAATTCCATCATTTTCGCAATTATTGTTGTTTTTAGAATCACAATCTAAAATTTATGAATCGGTTCATGGGTACGGTATGAAAAATGAAGCGCCAAAAGCAAAAACAAATCGCTCATTAAATTCTTTTGTCAGTACACAAAAGTCGGTGTGTTTAATATGCAAAGGTGGACATTTTCTTTCAAAGTGTGACCAATTTTTAAAGCTACAACCACCTGCTAGATTCGATGTTGTGAAGAAATATAAGTTGTGTCAGAATTGTCTTTCCGCTCAGCATTTGGTCAAGAACTGTTCGTCGCGTTTTAATTGTTTTCAGTGCCATAAAAATCATCATTCTTTGTTGCATTTTTCTCGTGACGTAAATAGGCAAGAACAGGCGTCAAATAGCAACAATTACGATAACACTTCTAGACAAGAAGTACTCGATTCGCCACCTGAGACAATCGACCCAATCGTATCGGCCATCGCGGCAACCACACCCCATTCGGAGAGGCTTAACAATCTCAACGTTTTATCGAGCTCTAGCCAATCATCAGTTTTGTTAGCTACGGCCATCGTAGAAGCTCGTGATAAAAAGGGTCATTTTCATAAGGTTCGTGTATTATTGGATTCTGCCAGTCAGGCAAATTTTATTTCAAATGATTGTGCAATTCGTTTGGGCCTCGACTGTTCTAATAAACAAATTCCTATTCGAGGAATTGGACAGTTGTCGGCCATCGCGCAGAAGGGACTGGTCAAGTGTCGGATCCGTCCTCTATGTTCGAATGAGCTTTTTGATGCGGATTTCGTCGTGTTATCAAGCATTTATGCACAGTTGCCTAGTTCTTCCATTCGTCGGGGAGACTGGGATCATTTGAAAAATTTAACTTTGGCAGATCCAAATTTCGATAAACCCTCTGCAATCGATATTTTATTGGGTGCTGGGTTGTTTTCATCCGTTCTTCGTTCAGGACGGGTGGTAGGAAAATCTAATGAACCGATAGCTTTGAACACGGCTTTTGGTTGGATTTTAATGGGAAATGTCGATCACGGCGTGTCTCCTCCCATGAATTCGTTTTTGACGACGTCAGAATCGACAATTGAGACTGTTCTGAAAACGTTTTGGGAAATCGAAGACCTTCCAAATCATCCTTCACCGTTATCTACGGAAGAGTTGCTTTGTGAGGAAATATTTTCAACGCAGCATTATAGAAATGATGCGGGACGTTACGTTGTCCCACTTTCATTCAGGGAAGTTAAATCGGCTCTTGGTGATTCATATCATTCGGCAGTATCTCGTCTGCATCACCTCGAGCGCCGTTTCTCTCGGCATCCAGATATAAAATCTGATTACATTCAATTTATGAGAGAATATGAATCTTTGGGCCACATGATAGATGTGACAAGTTCATCAGTTTCTATTGGAAAATATTTCATTCCTCATCATTGTGTGATTAAGGATACTGGATCCATTAAAAAACTTAGAGTTGTTTTTGACGCAAGTTCAAAAACATCTTCTAACCAGTCGTTAAATGATATACTTTTAGTAGGACCTAAACTTCAACAAGATATTGTGAAGTTAATTTCCAATTTCAGAACGCATAAAATTGTCTTTACAACAGATATTTGCAAAATGTATAGACAAATATTGGTTCGACCAGAGGATAGATCCTATCAACATATTTTATGGCGTGAATCACCGGAACAAATGATTAAAGAATTTGAACTGCAAACTGTTACCTACGGAACGGCTTCCGCACCGTTTCTCGCTTTACGTACTTTACAGCAACTCGCATTGGATGCAGATGCCAAATTTTCGACGGCATCAAAAGTTTTGTTAGAAAATACGTACGTTGATGATATTTTAGCTGGAGCATCCACACTTGAATCGGCACGTAAATTGCAGCGAGACTTGGTGGAACTACTTAATCTTGGCGGTTTTGAATTGAGCAAGTGGTCGAGTAATTGTCGTGAACTGCTTTATGATATTCCAATCTCACATCAGGAAGCATCTATAGAAATTGATTTAGATCATGCCAATAACATTAAGATTTTAGGTATTGTTTGGGATTCGCAAACTGATTCGTTCTCGTACCGAGTGAAAACATCACAAATAACATTTTCGAAAAGGTCAATCTTATCAACAATTGCAAAGATTTTTGATCCACTTGGATGGATTTCCCCCATCACATTTTTGGCTAAATGTCTGTTACAACAGTTGTGGAAGCTTGGATTGAACTGAGACGATCCAGTTCCTGTCATGGTTCAATCTCATTGGACGGCAATAGTATCGTCATTGTCAACATTAGCCAATATTCAAATTCCGCGTT
The DNA here is from genome assembly GCA_917880885.1 of Limnephilus marmoratus. NCBI lineage: Eukaryota > Metazoa > Arthropoda > Insecta > Trichoptera > Limnephilidae > Limnephilus > Limnephilus marmoratus. Next base: position 3,232,927 of record OU862930.1, read on the forward strand.
ACTTAGGGGAGAGTAGTGATAATACATATCAATTAGTGGGATTTGCAGATGCATCCGAAAGGGGCTATGCTTGTGTTGTGTATATTCGGTCCCAACACTCAAAGCAAGAATTTAACACTAGACTTTTGGTTGCCAAGTCAAAGGTGGCTCCAGTGAAAACTCTTTCTATTCCACGTTTAGAATTATGTGGTGCTTTGTTACTTGCTCGACTTTTGGATTATGTTTTGAAATCATTCGGTACAACTTTACATATTGACAAAGTGTTCGCATTTACGGATTCTTCGATAGTTTTATCATGGATTCATACACCTACTTATAATTTGCAAACCTTTGTTGCCAATCGAATAGAACAAATCAATGAAGTTAATTCGTTGATCAAATGGTTTCATATACGTTCTCATTTAAACCCAGCTGACGTATCCAGCAGAGGACTTTTGCCTGATCAGTTGGTCAATACAGAGTTATGGTGGAAGGGGCCTCCTTGGATGCTCTCACCCGTCGATGAGTGGCCATTGGTCCATTCTTTCAGTGTAAAACTTGATGTTGTTCCTGAGCTAAAGGCCAACAATATTCATGTATTGACTACAACTGATTCGTGATATGATGAGACGTTAAATAGATTTTCTTCATTAACAAGATTGCAACGTGTTACAGCGTGGATTTTGAGATTTGCTGTCAACATTCGAAAGAAGAAAGAGGATCGTATATTTGGAATGTTAACCGTCGAGGAGTTGCATTCATCTCTGAAATTATGGATTTTGAAAGTACAACGCGTGCATTTTCATATTGATGCAGGAAAAAATTGTCGTAACTCGTCTCATGTTCAAAAGTTAATGCCTTTTTTAGACCCGGTTGGTCTGCTCAGAGTCGGTGGGCGGTTACACAATGCCCCTATCGCCTCTAATTTTCAACACCCTATACTTTTGCCCAAAAAAAGTCACATTACCACTTTGAAACATTTTACTCATAAGTTTATTTTAAGTTTTATATTTGTCGTCTTTATTTTCTCCTTACTTTTTGTTCGTTTTACCGCGGTGTCAGTTGCTATGAAAGATAGGTCTTCAATAACTTATCTTAGGAACATATTCCTTATGGATTAATTTTAGTTTTATTTTAGACTTATGTTTCTTACATTTTTTTTTAATTTCGTTAAGTTGTTCGTTGCAAAAAGATTGAATAATTGTTTGTCGTTTTGTTAATAATAGGTTGTTATTAAATTCATTTGTTTGTTGTCAGTATTCGGAAATGTGTGATTTACCATCGGTCGTAGATAAGAGATTTCAATCTCTTCTCGGGGGCGGGAATGTTGGGTTTTGAATTGATATTGTGCTCAGTACCTACCTGAATGTCATTTTTCGATCCTACCCCCACCAACCATGTCACCTTGCTGAAAAAAGGCTTGGAACAATAACAACCAACAGTGTGCACCTACAACTGATCGACTTGTGACATTGGAAGGAACTGGTTTTTCTTTAAGTTTGTGCTCGTCTTCGAATTTGGTAAGTGACTTGGCTTTCCTTACTTCCTTTTAGTTCCAGAGATTTACCAGACACATATAAGCATTCAATTTATTTCGTAATTTTTGTTTATTTAGCAATTTACAGTCCACCATTCGCCTGTTGCATTTGAGGCTGTCATTTCGGACAGTTTCGGATGCAACAATTTGGTTTGTTTATTTTTATTGAAAGCATAGTTGGAGTGACCTATGGCCTATCCTATGAATTGATCCCGGTAAGGCGTATCCACCTCCCAAACTGTTACCTGACTAATCCAACAAAATGTGATAAGCACCACCCAAACTGTATCACTGGTTACTTCCTGGGTGACATCATTGCTTAAAATAAAATATGCTGATTGCTTCAAAATGGAGGTTGATATTATTCAGGTTTTAAATAATGCTTACTATGATATCATCTTATAACATTGAGTAAGTTGTTTATAAAAAATTCTCTTACATTCTTTGCAGTCTTATCACTTGTTTTCGGTTTTCAGTATAGTGGGCATTGACCTGTATCAGAATGATTTTGCTAATCAAAGCGCGCATTTGTGTACTAAAATCGATGTTTCTTAAATTAAGTTTTCATTTCACCAAAGATATTTTTAATCGAGTTTTAAGAATTATAAAACTAGTCCAAACAAACAAGACAATCTAAAACCCACACGAGGTCATAGCGAAATTATGAAATAAAAAATAGATAGAAAAACGTAGTGTGTTTGTATAAACCCCAGACAGTGTCGAGATAACGCTATAATTATATTAATTGATTCTTCGGTATCAATGAGACCTATCAAGGAAAGAGTTCATATCCTAAATCTTGAACACGATTTTCCTAGTTTATCATCTTTGACTAAGACACTAAAAGTAGCGTAGGGAGTGTGGCGAACCCATCGCTCAGGGAGTGGAAAACACAAACCTGCAATAGCCATCCCAAGCCAAGGTGTGAGCTACCGTGCTCAGGCTGAATGTCCTGGGGAACAGCGTCACGAACGGTGCCTCCGAGAAACAAGGTCGCATCTCGGAGTATTTAGACCTCACTCCAGCACTCAGGGCTCACTCCAGAGTGGACCTTCTATTTCCCTGGTAACTCGTGGGACAAAAAAAAAAAATTGGACCATTCAAAAACTAGGGGCCTTTTTGGAACCTAGGAATGCTGAGGCCACCTCTGTGGATTTCCTTCCTGGGGCCGTAAGAGGGACTAAGAGGAGAAACCGTGGAGAGGTGAGCTGAGGCCACCTCCATGAACTCTTCCCTTGTGGGGCCTTCAAGGAACCAAGGGGAAGGGCACCCTTCCAGCGCGGGGCCTTTGTGGAACCAAGGAGGAGTGAAGTGGAGAGATAAATGTCCTCTTCCCATGTGGGGCCTTCGAGGAACCATGTAGGAGTGAAGAGGAGAAATGAGGCCATCTTGGTGAACTCTTCCTCTGTGGGGCCTTAGAGGAACCAAGGAGGAGAGATGAAGTTCTCTTCCCTCCTGGGGCCCTCGGGGAGCCAAGGTGGAGTGGACTCTTCCCTTGTGGGGCCTTTAGGAAACCAAGGGGAGGTGGACTCTCCGTCGTGGATCCTTCGGGGAACTAAGGAGTGGAGAGGAGAGATGAAGCCCTCTTCCGTCGTGGGGCCTTCAGGGAACCAAGGAGGAGTGAAGAGGGGAAATGAGACCTGGGAAGACACATTGTCGGACCAGAAGATATAGCTTCATTTCGAATGACAATCCTGGTGAACTTTATAAAAGGGACTGGGTTACTGTCAAAGGAATGAGGTAAAATGGGAGATAGTACAATGGGTCTATGGCCTAAGTGCTCTCGGGAACTATATATATGTAAACCATCTCCAATTATTTAAAAAAAAAAAAAAAAAAAAGACACTAAAAACCTTTTGTTATCCATACGTTGCCCTGCCTGTTGAATACAAAACACTACGACTGCAACATGCATAAGAGACTACCTACAACAAAGAGTGAACATGGGTCTTTAGGAGACCAATGTTCACTCTTTGTTGTATGAGGGAGGAGATGCGTAGGCCGGCAAATCGTTTCACAACCGAGTTTATGTGACAAATGTCAACCGTGTACGTATGTTGGATAAAAGTTTGGCGTATTTCACGACTACGCACTAGTGCCGAAGGGATCAATGACGCTAGTTCGACGGAACATCTTCCGTTGTAATAACGCTAGAACAATGACAGCGCGTGTGCTCGAAAGATTGCAATCCACTTGTTAATATAGGGGAATAATAATAATAATAATAATAATTGGACAATTTATAGAGCGCCGTTTTTGTGAAAAATCACCTCAAGGGCGATTACAGGATAAACCTCGGTTCTTTAATTAATCTATAAAATATGGAATGAAAAATAGGGAAATTTTTAAATATTCTTTAAAAAATATTGCGAGGTTTATATAATGTCTTTGTTTATTTTTATTTTAACTCAATCACTTAATGAGTAAAACCACAAATTGTAATTTTTACGACAATATTAGCGACTCATCGAACATTTGAAACAGAAAAATCAGAAACGGTCGCACCTAGGAATGCCTGGCTTTTTAGACTAAGTCTTGGGTTCAATTCCTAGGTGGACATCTTTTTCAGATTTTTTTGTTTCTTTGATTGAGAGTCGCTAAATTGTCTTGTTAAATTTAGAGAAAAATCTTAAACAAAAAATGTCTTGTGCATTCACGATAATACGAGGTATGATATTTTAATTTTTCAAAACGACTGAACATAGTCGGCAGAAATCAGGCCGGCCTCGTGTGAATGGAGTTTAATTTTTAATTAATCTAATAGTTCATATGAAGACCTCCCCCGGACAGAGCGCGCTCTGTCCGGGGGAATCTATCCCAGGTGCCTGCACTGTGGCCCTGCCCCATTGTTTTGGAATAAAGTCTTGTCTCACGACTAGATAGGTACCCTACACTGTGACCCTGCCCCATTGTTTTGGAATAAAGTCTTGTCTCACGACTACATAGGTACCTGCACTCTGCACTGCGACCCTGCCCCATTGTTTTGGAACAAAGTCTTGTCTCACGACTAGATAGGTACCTGCACTGTGACCCTGCCCCATTGTTTTGGAATAATCTTGTCTCACGACTAGATAGGTACCTGCACTGTGACCCTGCCCCATTGTTTTGGAATAACGTTTTGTCTCACGACTAGATAGGTACCTACACTGTGACCTTACCCCATTGTTTTGGAATAAAATCTTGTCTCACGACTAAATAGGTACCTACACTAACTGTTTTGAAAACATTTGGACGCATTTCTGCGCGACCTTTTTCATACAAAACCTAAATTAGGATTTGAAACTATAATAGGTATTAGACTAAACCGAAAAATTATTGTTTAAATCAAAAAGTATAGAAAATATCTAGTTCGGATGTGTGCCATTTTATTTATTTGTGTTTTAAATTTTCTAAGGCCATTAAAAAAGTTAATTTTTCATGTTTTTAGAGGCAACTTTGACAATTATTTGTGAGATTTGGGAGTCAATTTGGGAGGCGGGCATGGGTACCACCGCCCCGAGAACCATTTATTGGATAACCAAAACCCCTCGCATAATTAAATTCATTTTGATGAAAGAGATGTAAATTATTGTAAAGTTAATAATTTGCATGAATGGATTCAAATGCAGACTACAAGAAAATGTGAAACAAATAATCTAACTTCGTCGCCTTAGTTCTTAGTTGTCCAAACGACCATTTGAAAATTTTGCAGGAGGAGAAGGTTTTCGTTCATTATTTCAATGAAATATTATGATAGGTGCTTAAGATAAAGCTGTTCCCGTAAAGGCAAAGGTCTTTTTAATTTAAATAATTCTTAGTTAAGTGATTAACATCAATTTTTATACTTTATTTTTAGTTTTAAAGTGGAGATTGAGCAAAAACTAAAATGGTCGTTTGGACAATTAAGAACTGAGGCGACGACTTATGTAGAACTAAACATTAGGTCGATTTGCAAGTATTGGGACCTCTTTCATGCTTATTTTAAAAACTGTATAAATCACATTGACATACTTATGCTTTGTGAAACAGCAATACGTTCAGAACATGTTGGTTTCTATGAAATTCCCGGATTTAATTCATATCACTATTGCAGAAGTAACAAATCCGGTGGAGGTATTTTGTTATATGTAAAAAATAATCTTACCTTCTCGCAAATATTTATAGACACAATATATTTTGAAAACGTTTTTGGAAAATTGACACTTAAAAATAATAAAAATTTAAATCTTTTAGCTATATACCGACCTCCGAATCTCAATAAACAAGCATTTTTGTCTGAAATATCTTCTGTGTTTAAAAATAATATTGACCCAAAAGAAAGTGTCATATATTTTGGTGACACCAATTTAAATTTATTAAATAGAAATGATTCAGTCATAATAACTTATGAAAATATCCTTGCAAATAATTATTTAATAAAATGTATAGATGACGTAACAAGAGAAGTGATATTCAACAGAAAATAAACACCTCGTGTATCGATCATTTTTTTTTTTGTAAGGATTAGCGGAAGACAATCCGCTGGAGCCTATACAGGTGTGAGTTCAATCTCCTCATGCCTATGTGATTATAACATTGCAGATCACCACACCACGGCTATAAATGTTCGGTTAGATTCTATAGAACAAATAAGAGGCACCAGGAGGCAGAACAATGGCACCAGGAAGCAGAACACGTCCTCGTGCACATCAAACGAGGAATGATGGATGCACCTGGGCCAATGTAGTCGGAGGAACCTCGAGCCCCCACCAGCACGAGGAGCAGCATGATGAACATCCCCGCTCGCAGCACCGCACGCAGCCGCCCGCAGGAGAGGCATACACAGGCGTAGGAGACGCACAACTGATGATGGCCCTGCTCCAGGGATTGAGACGAGTACAACCGCAGCTGGCCGCAGCTGGCTCCAACGAGCTGGAGAGGGCGTGGATCCTGATGGATCTTATCACGTGCACCATCAATGTCTGATCCCCAGATGGTGAACGTGCTCCTGTGGAATGCCCACAGCATCCGATATAAAATAGACGAACTGCTCGCTCTGGCCAACAATACTAACATTGACATTTTTCTCATTACAGAAACTTATCTCAAACCCGACATTCCCCTGAGAGTGCCCGGCTTCGAAGTACACCGAGACGACCGACCGGAGGGCGCAGGCGGAGGCACCGCCATATTCGTTCGTCAAACCATCACATCTACAAGAATCCCCACTCCGAAGTTGAAGCATACTGAAGCCACGATTATCGAAGTCATCATAGAGGATAGAGCGCATACCATCATCGCCGCCTACTGCCACCATCCCAAACTATTGGTAAGAGAAGATCTCGATAAATTACTTAATCTGAGCCCTATTGTTATCTTAGGAGGAGATCTGAACGCCAAGCACAATTATTGGAACAACTACAGAGGCAACGCGAATGGGAAAATGCTCTTTTCACATATGCAGACTCACAACTACACGATAATGGCGCCGGACAAACCGACTTTCCACTCAGCACGCGCAATCCACCCAAGTACCCTAGACATCGTACTTGAGAAGAACGCCAAGACCATCTCGCCATTGCGCACGCTGGACGAACTGTCGTCGGACCACCTGCCCGTGAGCTTCAGTATAGGAGGAACGACTTCAAGGAGCCCCAGAAAGCGGCGAAACTTCAAGGACGCCGATTGGGAAGGATTTAAGAAAGAGATTAACGAATGAATACATCTCACGTCGGCAACCCTGCGCTCAAAGGAAGAGATCGACGAAGCTGCAAGCACTCTGACCGAAATCATCCAACATGCACAAGACATCTTCATCCCCCTCAAAGATGAACAGACTTACGCGATCAAGCTTCCCGAGTACGTCTTGTCACTCATCAAGGAGAAAAACCGTCTTCGCTGCCTTCACCATCAAACGCGCGACGGCTACTTCAAAACGGCTTACAACACGCTACAGCGGGAAATCAAGCAAGAGATCACCGACCTCAGGCGCGAACTTTGGACGAATAAAGTCACGTCACTCACGCCAAAGGACAACAGCCTATGGAAAATGGCAAAAGCGCTGAGACACGAGGATCATACGATTCCCCCGCTAGAGAAGCTAGACGGATCAGGGCTGGCACTTTCGCTCGAAGAAAAAGCAAACGCGCTCGCCGACGGATTTGAGAGAGCCTACGCAGCCACGGACGGCCTATCGGACCCGGAGACGGATCGACTAGTAGAAGAATCTCTACAAAATCTCGAGCAAGCCGAGCAGATGAGCGCAGCCGATATCCACTTCAGCACGCCGAGCGAAGTAGCCGTCATTATCAGGCGATTGAAGACAAACAAGGCGCCGGGAAGCGATCAAATACATAATATCCTACTGAAGCACCTACCTCAGAAAGCCATCATCTTCATCACCAAGCTGTTCAATGCCTGCCTCACCATCGGACATTTCCCAGAGATCTGGAAAACGGCGACCGTGCTGCCCTTTTCCAAGCCAAACAAGGATAAGAAGCAGCCGACAAACTACCGGCCGATTAGCCTACTTTCCACGCTGAGCAAGGTATTTGAACAGGTCATCCTCAACAGACTTTTACCTCATCACGAAGACATATTGCCAGATGAACAGTTCGGATTCAGGAAAAGGCATTCCACCACCCATCAGCTCTCCAGAGTAGCGGAATTTATCGCGAAAAGATTTAATGAAAATCGCTACATCGCCGCCGCACTGCTAGACTTGGAAAAGGCATTTGACACCGTCTGGATCAAAGGGCTTCTGCACAAGCTCCGCAGATTAAATACGCCCATTTACCTAACGAGAGTGATACAAGAATACCTCAAGAACAGATCCTTCCAAGTCTTCATCAGGAACGCGCTATCGACAATACGTGAGATTCCAAAAGGCGTACCTCAAGGAAGTCTACTGGGACCTCACCTCTTCAACATCTTCATGCACGACATCCCCCACGACGAGAGATGCAATCTATCAATATATGCAGACGACGTCAAACTCTACGTTTCCTCATCACAAGCAGACATGGCAGCCATGTACCTACAGAGAGCGCTCGACGCTCTAGTAGAGTTCTACAAAAAATGGCGACTCAAACTAAATGAGGCGAAGACCGAAGTCATTATGTACTCGAGGAAAAATAAAGTTAGAACACCAGACGTCAACATCGAAATGGGAGGACACGTCCTAGAATGGAAAGATGAAGTCGTCTACCTGGGCCTAACAATGGACTCACGCCTCAACTGGAAATCTTACGTAACCAAGATGCACGTGAAAGCCAGAAAGGCAGTCGGCGCGATGAAACCAATCTTCAACAGAAGAAGTCCGCTACTTCCCAGAACCAAACCCCTGATCTACTACTCGCTCATTCGACCGGTACTGACTTATGCTATACCCGTGTGGGGCAGCATCTCCTACTCTGACCATACTAAACTACAGACTTTACAAAATCTCTGCATTAAAATCACTTACAACACAAGACTCGGAACAAACTTGAAAAAACTACATGCAAGAGAAGAAATACCGACCTTATTTGAATACACTCACAGACTGACCGACCGATTTTACAAGTCACTTCAACATAGTAAAAATAAACTCATCAAAGAAATCGCTCAATATAATGCACCTAGCGATCTTCCTTTCAGGTATAAACACAGACTACCTAAACATATCCTGATGGACCTTAATCATATTTGGCACAACCCTGAATCAGACGCGGATGACTGAGCGATCGGTAGGTATTCCTAATTACCAGACCCCCCCCCTACAACTTATGTCTATATATCTATGTATATATTTTTATAATAATATTTATTTTATCTATATGTGTGTAAGTTTATCCTAAAAATTCCCATAAAGTATCTATCACATAAAAACAGACACCCACACCCCACACCACACAATGCAGGATTTCATTCACTGAAATCACTGAAGGTCGCACAGTTTCATGTTGACTGTCGGCCGACTCCTCCCGGATAAGGTTTTTCATGGTTTCCTTATTCCCAAAGGCAAATGCGGAGGAGCTCCAAATAAAAGGACATGACCGACTCCTTCCCACTCCAAACATAACACAAACACACACGTATGTATATATTTTCCCTTGCTTGGTGCCGGATTGCTTTGTTGAGCTAAGCGAAACATGCAATTTTCGTAGGGTTTTTACTTAACAATTTTTCCCTACCGACAAAACACATGACCTCTAAGTCTATAATAGCCAGGTACTATTTTCAAATATCCACATGAGGTAAAAATTGCAAGGCGCATATGACGCCGTTCTATTTGTATAAAGAACATTAACTTTAAATTCAGTAAATTTAAATGATTCATCTCTTCAAGATACTTATTTATTTATTTATTTATTATTTAAACGCCCGTACATAGGGCTATTACATACATAATACAGGTGTAAATGTTCGATACACCTGTATTATGTATGAATCATTAGAGATGAATCATTTAAATTTACTGAATTTAAAGTTAATGTTCTTTATACAAATATAATCTAGAATAAGAATAAGAATCTAGTGAATCAAAAAAAAATAGAACAAATAAACTTAAACAAAACTGAAAATATAACGATTCTTTCGCAGAGACATATTGATAATAATATCCAAAATTATGATTGGAAATCACTTCTAGAAGAAAATGACTGTACCATTATTCACTCAAAATTTCAAAATTATTTTGATGACTTGTATAAAAATAGCACAATTGTGATAAGTAAAAAATCCAAAACCCGGCCTTATGCGAAAAACGATTGGATATCTTCCGATGTTTTATGTAAAATTAAAAAAGAGATAATTTATATAAACGTTGGAAAAATGCTCCGACAAAACAAATATTATGAGAAAGAATATAAATGTTTTAGAAATGTGTTAAATAAATTATTAGTTAAACTAAAAACTTCTTACTATAATGATAAATTCAAAAACTATTTTCAAGATTCAAAAAAAACATGGGAGGAGTGTAATAAAATTTTGGGAACTAAATGTAAAAATGACTGTGACGAAAATGCTTCTAAATATCTGATAAAAGATCGAACAAAAGAAGTTTTAATTAATGATTTTGTTGATTATTTCTCTGAAAGTGTTTACAATATGTTACATAAGTGCAATCATAAAACAACTGAATTTGAACCAGAGGCGATGCCTCAAAGCATGTACCTACCGAGGGCAAAAGCGGCGGATATAGAAAGTATTGTTAGACAAATGAAGATTTCTTCTCCAGGAATTGATAATATCAGGATGAAAGATATTAAAAAAACATTTTTTAATCCTAGGTCCAATTATAACCCATTTTATAAACAGAATCTTATTTCAAGCAAAAATCCCCGATGATTTAAAATGTAGTATTATAAGACCTATATATAAGGGAGGTGACCATACTGTATTGGGTAACTACAGACCAATTAGTATCTTGCCATCTTTAGAAAAAATTCTTGAAAAATATATTCAAATAAAATTAATAAAATATTTAGAAGATTTTTCTATAATAGATACTAATCAATACGGTTTCCAAAAAAAAGGGTACCGAATTGCTGCTTCAAAAATTTGCCAACATGATAAATAATGAATTAAACTATAAAAAACATACATTAGTCTTATTTATAGATTACTCGAAAGCTTTCGATACTATTGATCATGGTAAATTACTTAAAATACTAGAAATTATAGGAATAAGAGGAAAACTACTAAAACTTTTTGAAAATTACCTAAACAACCGATGCATGAAATTAAAACTCTTAAAATCTTTTAAAAAAAAAAGTTTTTTGCCGGCATTCCTCAAGGTTCCATATTAGGTCCAATCCTGTATATTATATATGTATCTTTTATTAAATTAATTTTTAGACATGTAAAGTACTTTGTATACGCTGATGATACTGCTTTAGTTATTTCTAGCAGTGATTTGCAAACTTGTATAGATCTTTTACAAAAAGACTACATTGAACTCTTAAAATGGTCTCATGACTCTGGCTTAATTATAAATGCCAAAAAAACTAAATTGTTACACATAAGATCCCCTAATGCTAAGGTATGTATTACACCTGAAATAAAGACACATAATCAGATTGCTTACACAATGGTATTCCAGCAACGTGTACATGTGAAAATATGGAACTAGTTAAAGAATATGTTTATTTAGGTGTAATTATTGATTGCTTTTTCAAGTGGGATATACAAATAAACAAAGTTTGTGCACGACTAAGATCAATTGTAAGCAGATTGTATAAACTAAAAAAATTTATTCCTATCTGCACACTTCGAATAATTTATTTATCTCTAGCTGAATCTGTTATAAGGTATGGAATAACAGCTTGGGGATTTTCTTGGAAAACAAATATAGACCATGTTCAATCAGTGCAAAATTCATTGGTTAAATTATTAGCTGAAAAAAAATTATACAAAGAAAGGCATAACATTCCATACTTTTATCAAAGTCTCAAAATTCTTTCAGTGAGAGCAATTATGTGGTACAAAATTATATTTCAGCACATAAATAACCCTTTATATATAAACAGGCTGGAATACAACCATAATACTCGTTTGAACTTTAATGAAGGACTAATTGTACCTAAACATACAAATAAATATGGACAAAGAACGTTAAATTACATGATTCCCAGTTGTTTAAATATGCTTCCAGCTGAAATTAAAAACTGTGCCCAAAACAAACCATTGGTGAACTTACTGAAGACTTGGCTTACGGAAAGAATAAATTTGTATTAGTTTACAATAACATATTATTTATTCTAAAGACTTTAAAATTGTTTCATGTTTTCATAATTTTTCTTTTATCTAAGTATATTTCTGTAAAAAAATTTATTTTATTTTATATCTATAATTGTAAAAATGTATCTAAGTATATTTCTGTAAAAAATTTAATTTAATTTTATATTCTTTAACTGTAAAAATGTAACTATTAAATCACTATAATAAGATCTTTAATGTAAAGAACCCGTTAGACAAACTGCTAAAAATTAGTTTATCGGGACTTTTTGTCTTATATTCGTAAAATGTATAAAATAAATAAATAAATAAAAAAATAAAAAAATAAAAAATTATATTTATTCATTTTAAAAACATCTTAAAATAAACATTTCAAAGCATAAGAGAGAAAATATTTAAGAAACCTATTTAAACTAACAGCAACAAAGCTTGCCGTCTGAATCGTGCTTCATTGATGTTAAACATATTATGATGCTAAACTTAGCTAGGACTTACACCTCTCCAAATGAGTTAAATGTTTAGGTAGATTTAATATAATTAGTTGAAAAATTTAGCTATAGATGTCAGAAGGTGCAAATTTCCCTCCAGCCAAAGAGTTAAAAGTTATAAAAGAAAATCACTTCTTTAAATGTATATGAATGTGTATTCTATAATTTACTCTTTTGTTTTAAGTTAAAAAATCTATACTTGATACTTATTTAATTGTTATCTCTTAATTCTTTGATTATAACAAATGTATTTTTAATTTTATCATATGTAAAAGCCCTAATTGGGCGTGTACAAATAAATAAATAAATAAATAAAAAAGGCTCGTTTTTTACGTTTTTATACCTCTTCTCTTCTCTTCACTTCTCTAAGCCATACTTTCTTAACAAGTAACTCCTTGGTCTGTCTCGGGTAGTTTGGGATATTCTGAATATTCACAATGAATTTTCAGCGCCCTTGAGGTGATTTTCAGCGCCCTTGAGGTGATTTTTCACAAAAACGGCGCTTTATAAATTATCCAATTATTATTATTATTATTAATGTAATTGGGAATAAAGCAATAAATTTACGAGTCCTTTAAAGTTACCTGAAGATGCGTTATCATTTACAAGTTCCTTCCTACAAAATTTTACACATTTTATTCAAAGTAAATAAAATATTGGTCACCCGAAGCGGTTCGCTACATTTAGTGAGTTAGCAGGGGTGCCCGGGTGTATGGGGTAATACTACTAGGAGATGAGTCATGGTAGACATCGGATTATATGCATTTGCATATTTGCATATGCAAATGCATATAACTCTCTAATTACGACGTTAATGCATATTTCAGCCTTTTTCCCAAATCGTGCATATTTTGTTTAATAGCGGGAGGTATCATCTACGTATAGGGAGCTAGGTGACGATGACGCGTAGGGCACCAGCGCGGTGGCTAACGTGAAAGCTGGCCAAGCCTTGCAAACTTTTTATCCAAATTTACTACACATTACCTGCTTAGCTCACGGGTTTCATCGCCTTGCAGAAGAGATACGCCAAGAGTATGGGAATGTTAATAAATTGATTTCCTCTACAAAAAAAGTGTTTTTAAAAGCACCGTCGCATGTGCAGTCTTATAAAGAGCAATTGCCAAATCTAGCATTGCCGCCAGAACCCATAATTACTCGATGGGGTACTTGGCTAAAGGCAGTATTATTCTATGCTGAAAATTTTGAGACCGTAAAACAAGTAGTTGGGCAATTTGCCAGTTCTGAGGCCATTGCAATTCATTCAAGCAAGATAGCATTTGAAGACGCATCCATTAAACAGAATATCGCCCTCATTTCAACACATTTCCACAAGTTACCAAATGCCATAAAAAAAATTGGAAACAAAAAACCTTCCCCTATTTAAAGCAATAGAAATACTGGAAACAATGATCGAACTCCCCAACGCCCTTCCTTATTCAATATCAGAAAAGATTCGTAAAAAGTTAGACTCTATTTTGCTTAAAAACCCGAGTCTTGAAGACTGGAAGAACATTAATGCCTACATCAACGGCACAGGTCATACCCTGCCTAAACAGGTTTCTCCAGAAATAGCGCCAAATTTTAAATTTTGTCCAATGACGTCAGTTGACGTAGAGAGGTCGTTTTCGGCGTACAAATTAATACTGGGTGACAAACGTCACAAATTTGAGCTCGAAAATTTGGAAAAATACTTAGTTGTATATTAACACAAAAACTATGCATAATTTTAAGAATATTTCGCTGTTGTTGTACGGTCTTAAATTAAAATATATAAAAATATGAATGGTTTTTTGATTTTGCATTGTGCATATTTTGGGCAAATCAAGAGTTTTTAGTACAAATTTCGGACTTTTTTAGTGCATATTTGCATGCATATTTTGGCACTTTGTTAGTGCATATAATCCGATGTCTAGTCATGAGATAGGTAAACCCTATTAGTCCAGTCAGCCTGTGTCGTAGAACACGAGTTGAAGGAACTAAATAGTATAAAGCTAATTTTTTCCCCATCGACTACTACTATTTAGACAAGGGTTTAGCAAAAAGTCCCCGCCCCTACCCCCCTTGCTTCCCCCCCTGTGCCCCCCCAAACATGAAAAGTGTAAGGGTTTCGTAAATCGCTTCTATCTCGATTACTAAACAACATATTGGATTGCAATTTTTTTATTCTCTTTGCTGTAACATTGTCTACAATTAATGTCCAGTTAACTTTCGTCGTAACTTTTACCGTTTGTTTGTAATTCATATAATAAGGTAAAAATTTGCATATTTTTTGGCAAGTAATTTTACTTTTTGTCACATAACTTTTTACGCCGACATTTTATGAAAAAATATTTCCGACAAAAGCTGTAGTCCCTATTATTACCTTTAAAATGACATATTTTAATGTGTACTTTATGTACTAGTAAACGCCAGATATCAACCGTGAATGCTTGGTGCGCACCACCCCTGCGTCGCTCCGCGACACTGATGTCGGAACTTGTTCCCTCACATCCCGACTTATCCTACCTAGCCTGTCCTGTGCCCTTTGTAGTACTAGTGGAAGTGAACGTGAAATAATAGTTATTCACTTTGTTGCTAGGCCCTGCGGGCGGCTTTTAGTTCGGCTTCGCCTGGTTTGAGTGTTTGTGACCATTTTTTAAATCCAACAGGAACTGGCTCCTAAAATAGCCAGTTCCTCGGATCTACTGTAATCCTATGACTCCAAAAACACCTGTGTCGAGTGATGTCCGAGTTCCACATGTCAAGACATGCGACTTTGAAGGTAAATTCAATGTCCCAGTTTTAATGCATACTAAAAAGGAGAAAAGTGGCTTAAAGTCCTTAACAATAGAAAACATTTCTGAAAATATGCCCACTCAATGCTTAGTCTCAGCTCGTAACATGATTTGGTTATGTAGTTTTGCTTTTGTGCCAGTTTCACTACCTGGATGGTCTGGATACATGCGAAACTGTTACGATGGTAGACAAAACTTTGAACCATCTTATGTACAGGCTTTGCCTTTTATAAACATAGATCCAGGAAATCCGACTGCTATTTACTCTGCCCTTAGTTACGCTTCTAAAGAAAGCAAGTTAGCTGGCCAGCCGTGTATTGTGACATTTGACCAACCACTTTTCCTGAAAGCAGTAGACATTGTTGCAAGTTCTTCTATAGAAAGTGAAATATCTGGAGTAATCGTCAGACTAAGCGGATTCCATCTTCTAATGAGTTTCCTTGGTTGCTTAGGAAAGTTTATGGAAGGTAGTGGAATCGAAGAAATGTGTACCTCTGTTTATGGAAAATCAACGATTCCTCACCTTATGTCAGGACATGCTTACGCAAGGTCTTATAGAGCTCACATGATGACCCAGGCAGCTTTGATATTACTGCTATTCGAGGAATGTTCATCTCTTAAAGAAATGATTACAAACGACTTTAAAGATATTAATAATCAAACAATAAAAAAACAAACAACTGTTGAAGACGCCATGAGAGATTGTAAAACAAATGAAATAATGACAAGACTAGAAGAAGTGTATGAAGATTTGATTAAAACTAGTAGAACTTCAAAACCGTGGCTACAAGAGTTTAAATTGGTGAATTTGGTTCTAGACTTTATTCTGGCAAAGAGAATCGGCGATTGGAATTTGCACATTAATACAGTCAAGCAAATGATACCGTATTTCCATCCTGCTGGACATTTGCTCTAAGCCAAATCCGCACAAATATACTTACAACAAATGTTGAGTGTACAAACGAAAATGTCAAATGAAGACTTCGAAAGGTTCGTCAATAAAGGTTTCTTTACAGTTCGGCGTACAGATGGATTTTTTACCGGTATCTGGATGGACATGACCATAGAGCAGACATTAATGCGATCATCAAAATCCATAGGTGGGCTTACTCATGGACGAGGATTAAGCGAGAGGACGCTAACCGAATTCATTGCTTGTGCTCCTGGATCCCTACAAATTTGTGAGGTTTTCGAGAAGTTCTCTGGCTGCTTGACTCAGTTTAACGAACAGCACACTGAACTAAGATGCAGTAGAAGAGAAAGGGATTTGCAAGATATTAGTAAATTTCTCGGATGGCTGCGTATTCATAATCCTTTCCGACAGAGCAAAGATTTAATGTCTTTATCCTCTGGTCTAGTCGTGACAAGTTCGGGTGTAAACTGCGATGAAGCGTATGATGTAGGAATGAACTGCTTGAAAGAAATCGAAGGAAATAATTTTGCAGATGTTAAATTGAAAAGAAAAAATAAAGTTAAAACTATAGGCTCCGTAGTCAGTGGCATAAATGTGAGATCTGAAGAAGTGCCAATTAATCCTGATCAGCTGTTTAATAGGGTTATTTGTATGTCTCAAGGAACAAATAATCTCAAACAATACTTCAACTATGAACTCAGCCCATACCCTTTGTCTTTATTTGAAAACAATAAAATGATAAGAAAGGGAACTAAATCAAGTCTTATGAAAATATTTGAAAAATGGACAGTTAGCAACGAAGTTTTCGAGAATTTGCCCCCAAAAATATATGTAGTAGATGGAGGGTATCTTTTGCACAGTGTTATTTGGCCTGACAAAGTAACATATAGCAGCATCATAGAGAAGTATGTTGACACTGTAATGAAACGGTATGGGAAAGATTGTCATGTTGTGTTCGATGGGTATCCTGACTATCCCACCACAAATGGGGTCGAACATATGCGGAGAAGTAAAAAAACATCTCTAGAAATGAAATTCAACGTTAATATGGAGTGCTCTGTGAAGCAAAATGAATTTTTGGCAAATCCAAAAAACAAAAGCCAGCTTATTGAACAGCTCTCTCAAAAGCTTAATGAAGCAAACATTCCAACCATTGTGGCGGAGGAAGATGCAGATACTGAAGTGGTCGGAAGAGCAATAGATGTTTCCCAGATTCAAAGTGGGAGGCCTGTAGTTGTTGTCGGACAGGATACTGATCTTTTCGTTCTATTGTTAGGGCTATCACAGTGTCAAAATGTGCGACTATTCTTTTACAAACCCTCTGGCACACCATCAACGTATGACATCAGCAAGATTCATGAAGAGATTGGTGATATGAAGGATGTGATATTATTTTTGCATGTTATCACAGGATGTGATACCACGTTTTATTTATTCGGCAAAGACAAAATTAACGCGTACAAATTGCTAAGTTCATCAAATGATCTCCGCACAAAAGTTTTACAGTTTTATGAAAAACAGGCAGACAAAAATATTCTCAAAAAGGTAGGAGAGGCTTTTGTCTTGAAACTATATGGATGCACAAGGTCTGCATGTCTGAATGACAGTAGATATTCAATGTACCTTAAAGCTGTTGCAAAAATGTCATTAAAATCCAAATTTAATATGGCATCCCTCCCTCCAACATCTGGTGTTGCTGAACAACACGTCTATCGAACATACTATCAGATTCAAAAATGGATCTGAGATAAGGAAATCAGCGCTACGGACTGGGGATGGATTTTAACTGACAACATGCTGTACCCAGTGCACTCAAAAAAACCACCGGCACCTGAATAAGTTATAAACTTAGTTTCCTGCAACTGCAAAAAGGCTTGCAAAAATAATTGTAGCTGCTTTAAAGCATCACTTGATTGTACAGAAATGTGCGGGATCATGCAGCAATTTAACTTTGGTTGAAGTCGAGGAAAATGAAGAACTTCTCATGGAAGTTTAAGATATCATAAAATTAAGATACCGCAATTATTTTGTTCTAAAATAACACCTTTAAAAAATATAACATGCATTTACAAACCAAAAACCATTTAAAATACCTATTTTCACTGAATACTTATTATTATTTGAAACAAATTTAAAAAGTGAGGAATTTAGGTTTCACCGAGACTCGATTAGTTTTATTTATAGAAAATGCAATAGTGTACCTTAAAGATAAAATACACTCTCACTATACAACAATATTTGCATTGCAACGCCGCGCCGACCGGCCCCACCTCGACCGAACCCGCCATGATAATCTCGCTGGATCTTCAAAAAGTAAGTACTATTTTATATCATTTTAAAGATAATAATAGGGGCTACAACTTTTGTGGGAAATATTTTTTCATAAAATGTCGGCGTAAAAAGTTATATGACAAAAAGTAAAATTACTTGCCAAAAAATATACAAATTTTTACCTTATCATACGAATTACAAACAAACGGTAAAAGTTACGACGAAAGTTAACTAGACATTAATTGTAGACAATGTTACAGCAAAGAGAATAAAAAAAAATTCAATCCGATATGTTGTTTAGTAATTGAGATAGAAGCGATTTACGAAACCCTTACACTTTTCATGTTTGGGGGGGCACAGGGGGGGAAGCAAGGGGGGTAGGGGCGGGGACTTTTTTCTAAACACTTGTCTAAATGGTAGTAGTCGATGGGGAAAAAATTAGCTTTATACTATTTAGTTCCATCTAAAAACACAGGCTGACTGGGCTAATATGGGAGTGTTATCTGGAACCCACATTATTTAAAATATTCTAAAACTATTGAATCTGTGCAAAAAAAATTCCTAAGACTGTTATCATTTAAAGTTGGATTGAATGCCTTACTCCAATCTTATGATGAACGTCTCCTACACTTTAATTTTACAACATTGGAAAAAAGAAGACAATTTGCTGACTTAATATGTTTATATAAAATTACTCATGATAAGCTTTTAACCACTCATTGTCTAAGCAATATTCATATTAAAGTTCCTAATAGACGTAATTTAAGGTGTCAAAACCTATTCCATATTGAAATATTTAATAACAATATTGCATTCTTCAATCCACCATCTCGAATGTGTCGTCTGTACAACACTATTGAATGTGATCTTATAGATATCTTCGCAAACAGTCACGCATATTTTAAAAAACAAATTAATAATCTTCTTCCATGATATATTATGGAGCACAGTAACATAATTGCTTTATTGTGTCTTCTCTTTCTCTGTACACTTACTTTGTTTTATATTTAATTGTTTATATTCATTCTGATTATTATTATTTCTGTTTTATCCATTACTACCATCTCCGCCTACTAACAATTGAACCTTGATTACGCATGCTGTAAACATTTTTAATTGGAGTGTTAATGTATATGTGCACATTTCAACGCAATAACATTGATGTAATTATTATTAACACTCTGTAAATGTTTCGGCTAAATTTCGGTTTACGGAAGGTCTTCCTAAATAATAAAACTTTTTTTTTATACTAACTATTGGCTGGAGAATCCGAATCCGAAAGAATTTTTTTTCGGAAAGCAATATTAACAAAGTTACACGACTTTAAAATTTTCTATACGCACACATGAAAATCGACATTTAGGAAGCATTCTGACAGTTTAAAGTCATAGAAATAGCCATACCAAAGATATTAAACCACATAAAATTAAGTGTTGCCATATCAATAACTAACTTAAGTAATTATTTTTTATAAATTTTACTCACTTTTGGCGTAGCTGCTAAACTACTTGAAAACAGGGATATTTTTTTAAATTGACGCGAGCAGGCGGTATAAAGGGGCACAAACCATGTGACACAAACCTAGCGTAGCCGCTAAAATCCTTGAAAACGTAGGCTGTTTTTTAAAATTGACGCGAGCAGGCGGTATAAAGGGGCACAAATCATGTTACACAAACCTAGCGTAGCCGCTAAACTACTTGAAAACGTAGGCTGTTTTTTTAAATTGACGCGAGCAGGCGGTATAAAGGGGCACAAACCATGTTACACAAACCTAGCGTTGCCGCTAAACTACTTGAAAACGTAGGCTGTTTTTTAAAATTGACGTGAGCAGGCGGTATAAAGGGGCACAAACCATGTTACACAAACCTGTTTGTGTAACATGGTTTTGGTCGATTTATAAGGTATGTTTGATGATATTATTGCATGGTAACATTTAATTTTGTGTGGTAAAACATCTTTCTAGTTTATCTATGACTTTAAACTGTCATAATGCTTCCAATATGTCGATTTTCATGTGTGCGTATAGAAAATTTTAAAGTCGTGTAACTTTGTTAATATTGCTTTCCGAAAAAAAAATCTTTCAGTTTTGTATTTTCCGGCCCATAATTAGTAATTATCTAGGAAGACCTTCCGTAAACCGAAATTTTTCCAATGTTTCAAACAATAAATAAATAAATAAATTACTATCAACTGTAAGTTGCAGTTTACAGTTTTTTTTTTTTTACATTAACTCCACACAGGAGGCCCTGAGGAAAATAATTTCCCTCAGGGCCTATGTCATCTGGGATGCTGTGTGGAGGGTTTTTTTGAGGAGAGGAAGGAATGAACATTGGTCTTGAAGAGACCCATGTTGTAGGAAGGAGGAAACACAGAGGCCGGCAAATCATTCCACAGCCGAGCTGTTGAACACAAGAACGAGTCGAAGAAACGACCCGTTCTCATGTGACAAATATCAACTGTGTACAAATGTTGGGCACGCGTTTGGCGTGTTTCCCGACTATGCACCGGTGCCGAAGGGATCAATGATGCTAGTTCCTCGGAGCATCTTCCATTGTAATACCGGTAGAACAAGGATAGCATTCCCACCCGACGCCTGTGCTCTAAAGATTGCAATCCGTCTGTTAAGATGGGAGAATCTATCAAACGGACCGCCCGTTTCTGCACAGAGTCGAGGGTATTTTTCAGGTATTTTGGAGCTCCAGACCAGAGGTGGCTGCCAAATTCAACCGTGGGGCGCACTTGCGATTTGTACAGGGTTAGCAGTTGTGTACTATTAAAGTATCTGCGGGCCCTGTACAGTACGCCCAGTTTTTGGGAGGCTAACTTTACTCTGGCTTCGATGGAGCCCCCATACCTGAGCTGGTCACTTAGGGTTACACCAAGCATATCAATGGAGGGCCTGTTCGGAAGATTGCTTCCGTTGAAAGAGACTAGATTTTCATTGCGATCCCTTTTAGACGTAATCAGACCAGATTGGGTCTTTGAAACATTAAATTCAACGAGATTATTTTTACCCCAAGAGAAAACACTCTCGAGGTAACCGTCCATTCTTTGCTTCAAAGCCTTACGAGCTGTTGGAGTTTGTGAGCCCTTTGGGGGCTTGTCAAACAAAAAGCTATCATGAACTGTACTGTCATCCAGTACAGTTGTACAGTTGGTTCTTAGATGCGACAATATTCCCACAAGTTACTTCACAGTTTTTAAATCACTTTAAATTAGTAATTCCTGACCGTTTCGAATGTTTAAAGTGGTAGATAGTTCACTACTGTTTCACCGTTATACAAAAATCAATATCTTTTTGAATAATACGATTTAAAAACGTTGAATTTAGATCATTTTTGCAGAGCGAAATTTGACGTGCACACTGTTTGATGTAGGTACTTGAAGATATTAGATAGTTGATTGAGCTCTTTCAGTCAGGAGGATTCCAACTCGCTAAGTGGGCATCCAATTCCAGCAAAGTATTAGAAAACATTCCATTGGAACTTCGCTTGTCGCAAAGTGTAACTTTCGATAGTGATGCATCGCTAAAAATCCTTGGGCTACGCTGACATCCTTTGGATGACATTTTCGCATTTCAGACAATCGAACTTATACAAAACGCAATATTTTATCATCTGTCGCTAGACTCTTTGACGTGATGGGTCTGGTGGTGCCTATAATTGTACAAGCCAAGCTTCTGATAAAGGAGCTGTGGATTTTAAAAATCGATTGGGATTAAATCCCACCCACGAGTATATCACGCCAGTGGCAGCAGTTCAACGCGGAATTCGTATTCCACGTCATGTAGGAGTCGCTGAAGGATGCACCTTAAAACTCGTTGGGTTTGCGGATGCAAGCGAAAAGGCATACGGAGCAGTGATATACGCTCAAGTGACCACTCCTGATAACCGAATTGAGGTTCAATTAGTTTGCGCCAAATCAAGGGTAGCACCGTTAAAGGTCGTCTCCTTAGCATGCTTAGAATTATGCGCAGCATTATTGTTATCGCAACTGTTGAAAAGGGTAATTGAAGATTACTCCGCGAGGTTTATTGTTCATTCAATATTTGCCTTTTTTGATTCGAATGTAACTTTAAGTTGGATTCATTCATCCTCACCGCTGGCAAACCTTTGTTGCCAATCGTGTAGCAAAAATACACGAAAATTTGCATAGTAGTCATTTTTATCATGTCGCAGGTGCTGAGAACCCTAGCGACTGTCTGTCGAGAGGAATGCTACCATCACAATTGATGGCAAATGATATTTGGTGAAATGGTCCAAAATGGCTTTGCCAGCCGCATTCCGAGTGGTCTATTGCGCCATTTAAGCACGCAAATTCGGAGCAGTTACCGGAATTGAAAATCAGTATGAACCGCCAATTACTTTTGGCATGTGTTCTTGCGTAGCTGATCCACCAGAAATCAAAACTCGCAACCTTGAAGCGCTTGTATCATCTCAAATTGTACCTAATTCAATTATTAGCAAATATTCTTCGTTTAATAAATTGCAACGCGTAGTCTCATGGATAATGCGTTTCTTTAACAATTGTCGTAAACTTCCTGGTACGGGTAATACAAACTCAACTTATCTTAGCTCTCGTGAGTTAAATGACTCGCTTTTGAAAATCATACGCATCGAACAGGAAACATATTTCTCTGTCGATATACGTAACATGCGAAATAACGTTCCATTTTCATCGCACATTCTAAACTTGAAACCGTTTCTCGATAGCCACGGTATTATCAGGGTGGGCGGTCGACTCAAGTACTCGGATCTGTCATACGAAAACAAATTTCCCATCTTATTACCGAAAAGCTGTCATTTAGCTTATTTAATTATAGATTATTATCACAAACTATATTTTCATGTAGGCCCGCGAAGCTTTCAATTCACTATTCAGAGGAAGTTTTGGATAATGGCGGCACGAAATAAGATTCGTTCACAACTTTCGAAATGCATTGTTTGCCATAAGATAAAATCTTCAGCATTACCGCCCCCATTAATGGCTGATTTACCACCCTCTCGAGTGCAACAGAGCCGTGTTTTTTCTCGAGTCGGGATTGATTTTGTAGGTTCTTTCACTTTAAAAGATCATAAACGAAGGGGAGCCAAAACGTCAAAGGGTTATTTATGTTTATTTGTGTGTATGGCGACAAAGGCAGTTCATTTGGAAATCGTGTCTGATTTATCTTCCGAAGCCTTTATCGCAACCCTTAGCCGATTTACGGATCGTTGAGGTTTATGCTCAGAAATTATAAGCGACAATGGTACCAACTTCGTAGGTACAAATCGGTACCTACTCAACATAAATAATTTTTTGGCATCACAGCGTGATGTTTTATCTAATCATCTAACTCAGGGGTCTCCAAACTACGACCCGCGGGCCGTGTCCGGCCCGCCAGTGTCATCCATCCGGCCCGCGACATCTTATGACCATTTTCATCAATCAGGCCCGCGACAACTAATGGCTAAGACCTTACTCAGAAGGGGCGAATTCACCGCGAATTTTTTCGTGCGAATATATATGCTCATTGGCGAGGTACTGGGCACCAATACATTGCGTCCACAAGTATCGCGCGAAAAATACGGGCGCAAATCGTGTGTAGTTCGCCAGAATTACGTCCAGTTTACGCGGGAACTGCAGAACGAGTACACGTATCAAGGGAAATGGAGCGGCAAAATTGTGTCAAGGAATGGTTCCAAATGCTCGTGCGTTTCACGCTCCTTCTGGATGCAATATACGCGCGAAACGATACTTGGCAAAATCACCCCCTGGTCTTATTGTTTTAATTGTGATTGTGATAAGGTGGATAAAAAACTCAGAATGATAGTGTCTTGGTTTTATTTACATGCTATAACATACGAGTATAAACACATAAACATATAAAAACATTATAACATACGAGTATAAACACATAAACATATAAAATACTAACGGGATTTATGTAATTGTGATTTTCCACTGACGATAATTTGTAGTTGTGGATCAATTTTAGTGGTAACAATTATTAAAAGAGCTTTAAGATGCTCATCGGTTAACTTAGATCTGTAAACATTCTTTGTGTATTTCATTTTGGAGAATGTTTTCTCACACAAGTAAGTAGTACCAAAAACAGAAAATAGCCCACGAGCAAATTTATGCAAATTATCAAATTGTGTCAGCGGAAGACTCTTGTAAAATTCCAACAAAGATGAGTTTTGATATTTGTTCTTAATTATATCACTGCATTGTAAATCAATAATTTCCATTCGAAGTTCCGGGGTCAAGGTTTCGATGTCGATATCAAGAGGATTTTGAAAAATCTGGATTTGATTCGCAATGATATCAAGGTCTGAGAAACGAGTATCAAAATTTATCTTCAAAGCACTCAAAGCTCCGATTGCAAAATCAACGGGAAACTCAGTCTCAGTAGCGTGGCTAAATATTTCGCATGTTTTAAATTGTGTGAAACATTTTTTATTTAATTGTGATTGAAACAGCATTATTTTCTGCCGGAAAGATTTGACATTAGTATATAAATCAGGGAGAAGCTGATTTTCTCCTTGCAATCTCAAATTCAGTTCGTTCATATGTTTTGTCAAATCGACATAGAATGCTAACTTCCACAGCCATTCGCTATTTTGCAATTCGGTAAGAGGGCGATGCTTTTCATTCAAAAAAATTTCTATCACTGATCGAAGTTCAAAGAAGCGCTGAAGGACTTGTCCGCAACTTAGCCAGCGTACGGCAGTATGATATGGCAAATCATTTTCTCCGATCTCTTTAATAAATTCGCGGAATTCTCGGTGATTCAGCCCAGTGGATCTGATGAAATTGACAATTGATATGACTGGTTTTAGAACTTCGGACACATCCAAACATTTTCCGCATAGAGACTGTTGATGAATGACACAATGTAAGACTAATGGTTTTGAACCACCATCATTTTCTACAGCCTTTGACACAAAAGCTACTACTCCTTTATTTTTATCACACATGTTTTTTCCTCCGTCAGTTGTGATAGATTTCAAGTTTTTCCATCGAAGATTCTTTTTAATAATGGCATTTTCAACACCCTTAAAAATATCTTCACCAGTAGTTGTGCCGTGAATACTATCAATATCAAGAAGTTCTTCATACACTTCATAGCTTTTATCCACTCCTCGAATAAAAAACAACACCTGAGCAGTATCTGACACATCCGTTGATTCATCCAAGGCCAGAGAATACAACTCAAGATGTCCATTTTTGTCAGACAGTTGAGATGATATATTTTCTGCGATGTCTTCTACCCTCCGCGCTACAGTATTTGCTGACAAACTGAGAGTTTTATATAAATTTACCTTTTCAGGGCACATTTCTTCGGCTACTGCAATTACACATTCTTTGATCATTTCTCCATCGGTGAAAGGTTTTCCACGTTTCGCGATTTCAAGAGCCACATGAAAACTGGCACGAGTTATAGCCTCTTGTTCATTATTGAGTTTCGTAAACGAAGATTGCTGCGATTTTAATCCACGCTTCAAAGCTTCAAATTTTTCTGTCCGCAAACTTCCCGTATATTGTGAGTATTTTTGAAAATGTTTCGTTTCATAATGACGTTTAACATTATACTCTTTGAGAACGGCTATGGCTTCATTGCAAATCAAACATAGCGCTTTCTTATTGGACTCAATTACGAAATATTGAAAGTTCCATTGATTTTTGAATGCTCTGCACTCGCGGTCTACTTTTCGCTTCTTTGCCATACTTTCCATAGTAAATCACACCAAAAAAACAGTCTAATCAAAAAACTGTTGTTACGCACTACCTTATTTCATAACAGACAGGTCCGCTTCATTCGGTTTCCCCAGGTGGACGTGGACTGACTCGGTGACTCGCAGTCGCCGGTCTCGCCGCTAGCGATGGATATAGGACACTACCACTACTTATTTCCGCGTGTAACCACAAGATGTCGCAAGCGTCGCAGTTGTGACAATACAATACAACACAATTTAGTAATTGAACACTAGCGTAAGCGCAGTGTTGCCAACTTAACGGATTTCACGTCATATCTGGGGGATTGGAGTGAAATGATTTATGAAGAAATATGATCCCTGGAAATTTTATTCTCCACTTTTTACTTTTACTCCCCCCCCCCCCCCGTGGACGAAAATATGGGTGTCTAGAAATTAACAGTTTTGGCCCTCCGAACTCACTGGAGTAGTCAATGTGGCCCTCCGGCTGAAAAGTTTGGAGACCCCTGATCTAACTCAAAGTGGCATTATTTGGTCGTTTAACCCTCCAGCTAGTCCTCATTTTGGAGGCCTTTTCGAAGCAGGGATAAAATCTGTGAAGTACCATTTAAAGCGGGTAATAGGTGAGACCGTTCTAACTTACGAAGAATTTGCGACAGTTCTTACCAGAATTGAAGCCATTCTCAACACCCGCCTTTTGTGTTCATTAAGCTCAGACCCTGAGGATTTAAATGGACTTACCCCAGGCCATTTTTTAATCGGTGGATTCCTATTGGGGTTGCCTGAATATGAGTTTCTTGACACCGCGTCTAATCGATTATGTAGGTGGCAACATCTCCAAAAGATGTCGCAACATTTCTGGAAACGTTGGCATTCAGAATACTTAAATACGCTTCAACAACGAGCAAAGTGGTGAAAAATTAATCCAAACATTAAGTTGGGTCAATTAGTGCTAATAAAGGAAGATCGTCTTCCACCTATGAAGTGGGTATTAGGACGAATTGTTCATGTTCATCCCGGTAAGGATGGGATAGTTAGATTGGCTACTATTAAGACTCAAACTGGCTCGTTGGTTCGACCAGTAGTGAAACTTTGTCCGCTACCGTTAGAATAAAATTAGTATTAGTTCAGGTGTATATCTAAAGTAGAAATACCTATTCCAATTCAATTTTTTGTTTTTTTGTTTTGCTTGGCGACCATTGGGGTCTATGCCTTCTATTGTTTTATTTCTTCATATTTTGGATGCTTATGCTCAATTTGTTTTATTTTTAAGCGTCAATTGTTCATTGAATCCTATCGAATCACGTTTAATTTTTTTTTTATTTGTCTTTTTCTTTTGACCACTTGGTCAAGGCGGGGGGGGGTATGTTCACGCCTTTATTGTTACATGTGGTTATTTCTAAAATACCTATTGTATGCCCCCTGCCATAATTAGTTCAGTTGAATTCACCTCGCCGCCAAGGACACAAGTCCTAAAACCGCAACGCTTTTACAGTTGTAATAATCAAACCGCAAACAGAATTTTAAACCGCAGATATTCGCAAGTACCATCGCCACGCGTCACCTATTCTCGCTTATTATTTCTCGATCAAACGTTCATTCCCAATCGCCATTCCCTTCCAAAATCTCTCCAAACTAACATACCTACCTTTCCAGTGAACACTGAACGAAGAAGGAAGCAGTCTGGGTAAGTGCGATTAAAATATAATAAAATATTTAGATAAGAACCGCATACAGTCCACAACATACAGCAACAGTTGATCCCTCGATCCATTGAGAGGTAACATTTGCTACCCGCCGCAACAGGGTGGGTAGGAATCTGGGGTTCAGTGTGTCCTGGTCATCCGCCTCCAAGACCTAGACAAACCTCACCCCATGAACCCGGGCACCTCTGCTAAGTCACCAAAGGTAGCGAACCACTTGGGGTGACCTATGGCAGAGGTGTTGGTGTTTCATAACGCTTAATAAGATCTCGATAGGTTTGTTCTGATTCATGTACAAAGACCAGAATTCAAACCTATTGTTGAATTTCGCACACTGGGTACTTATTTGGCTGATAATTACCGGTGTCAACCGTTGTCAAGGAGCAAAAACAAGTGTTTTGTTTTTCGTCAGTCTTCCGATCGTAACGCAGCTGTCAACATTACTGTCTATACGTGACAAGCTATCATAATCCGTATAGTGAATTTACCGCCGGTAATTCACCATCCCATCGCATAAGAACTAAATAACGACTGCCCATAAATATACTAACCCCCGACCGACTGCCTGTGGACCAGCCAAACGACCACGAGGAACCCACAAACCGAGCAAGATTGCCATCAGTATCGTAAGTCCCTGTGATATATCTTTGTATTTGTTTAATGAACATATTCTATCGAGATCCATAGGCGTTTGATTTAGCAAGGAATAACCACAGGTTATTCTAAACCCCGTGCCATCGTGCACGATACATTGGTGCCGAAATCAGCGAACTTTAGATATTAAAATCTGCAATTGCAAAGCAAAAAAAATATTATGAAATGTTTCGTGAATTTAAATGTCAACCATTCGAACTGTTAATTTTAAACAGTGAAGTTTAGAATTAGGTATCTAGTTCTTAATTATTTACGACCTACCGTAGGTACTTTTAAATTATAACAAATTCTATTGATTTATTCAATTTCCTTTCGAGATACGTTTCTATTTTATTTTCGTGTTTATTATCAAAATGGCGCCAACTATTCAAACATTGCGCCGAAAACGGACATTAGCAAATAATAGATTGATAAAAATGCATGAAATCGCGAAAATCGCTTTACACGATATAACGAAGAAAGACTTACTGTTGGCTCATTATACAACTCTTGAAAGGATAGTTCTTGAATTTGAAACATCTCACGACGAAATATTAAATTTAGATGATTCAAACCAAATTGAGGAAGATAAAATTCACGAAGTTGAGGGAGCGGTCCGTATCGGTAGAGACGGGGCGAGAGAAATGAAAGGCGTGCAGTCAATGTATGAGTCAGTCTTTATTGTAGCTACGTAGCGAGGTCGAAGCGGAGCGGAGTGACAGAGGTACAGTGAGTGATGCTGCTGCGTGGTGAGGGTGAGTGAAGATGAAGGTCAGGACACTACGGCGGTGAAGATCACTGGTCTTCAGGGAGCCGGCGTGTTGCCCTACACCGTGGCGGTGTAGAAGTGACCTTGGTCCAGGCGGTCGATCGACGTCGTGTTGACGGGATATGACGGCTGTGTGTCCCTTGAGTCGGCGCACACACGTGACGCAGGAAGGAACCTTGAGAGGCGATGAGGATGATCTCTGGCAGCGGAACGCGGTGGGTTCGGAATGCCAGAGAACGGGTTGCACCTATATAAACAGCAAGCGCGTGCTTGGTAGTTGATAGGTCGGGTGACATCTCATGTCGAGGCGCGTATGGGCCGGACAGCGGATGGTGTTGAAGAAGAATCCTCGAAGGTTCTTTCCTGCGTCACGTGTGTGCGCCGACTCAAGGGACACACAGCCGTCATATCCCGTCAACACGACGTCGATCGACCGCCTGGACCAAGGTCACTTCTACACCGCCACGGTGTAGGGCAACACGCCGGCTCCCTGAAGACCAGTGATCTTCACCGCCGTAGTGTCCTGACCTTCATCTTCACTCACCACGCAGCAGCATCACTCACTGTACCTCTGTCACTCTGCTCCGCTTTGTCCTCGCTACGTAGCTACAATAAAGACTGACTCATACATTGACTGCACGCCTTTCATTTCTCTCGCCCCATCTCTACCGATACGGACCGCTCCCTCAACTGGAGGCCCCGATGAGATCGCGCTCCCTCAACTCCTCTCGTCGGGGCCTCCAGTTGAGGGAGCGATCCGTATCGGTAGAGACGGGAGATAAATGAAAGGCGTCAGTCGATGTGTGAGTCAGTCTTTATTGTGGCTACGTAGCGGAGGTCGATGCGGAGCGGGAGCGGAGTGACAGTAGTGATGCTGCTGCGCAATGATGTAAAGATGAAGGTCAGGACACTACGGCGGTGAAGATCACAGGTCTTCAGGAAGCCGGCGTGTTGCCCTACACCGTGGCGGTGTAGACGTGACCTTGGTCCAGGCGGTCGATCGACGTCGTGTTGACGGGATACGGCGGCTGTGTGTCCAGTGAGTCGGAGCACACACGTGACGCAGGAAGGAACCTTGTGAGGCGATGAGGATGCTGGCGCGTTGCCAGGTGCTGGTTGCTGCTCGTTGCAGGATGCTGGATGATGGCGCGTTGCCGGTTGTTGTTGCTGCTCGTTGCAGGATGTTGATTGCCATCTCACGTCGAGATGGTAGTTGGAGAAGTTCCTCGAAGGTGCTGGAATGTTCCTGGGTCACGCTGGATAAATCACTTGCTGCGAGAGCGATATCAGCCCGCGTGGGCTGAATAATGCGTAGCAACACTGTATCACCGCCCGATGTGTAAATTTCGAAAGATGAATGAGAACTAGACTTAAGACTGAGCCGTATGCGGCTCGCACTTGCTTTTATACTCTGCCGGCCCGGCAAGTAGTTTCGATGACGGTAGGTAACGCCGGGTGAATTCACGTAAAGGCGAGACATCACCCGAGCTTTCTGCGGGCACTTGAACGGTACAGCCGTACGTTCTAGCTCTTTCGCGTAGGTGGCGGAATTATTTCTCGGTAGGTAGACATGTGCCAGCGGGCGCGCGGTACCTGGTTGTAGATACTTCGTAGATTGTTTCTAGTGCGTTCGCCTGGAGTCCAGTGGCGGAGCAATTAATTCGGCACAAGTGGCCGCCACAAAGCTTTTGATGAAATGTATTACCAAATTGTCGCAATATATCAGAAGTTGACCAGTCAACCAGTCGAATCTAAGACCGCGAATGTATGCACGAACGTCAAATTACCAAAGATAAGCATTCCAATATTCTCTGGCGATATCAAACAATGGCCCGAATTTTATGATATGTTTAATGCCTTAATTCATGAAAACAAATTATTGTCAAATATCGAACGCATGCAGTATTTGTTTTTGAGTGTATCTGGCGAGGCATTAGGCTTAATTCGGACATTCCCGGTCCAGGAAGCCCACTATTTGGAAGCTTATCAAAGACTGATCGGGCGTTATCGCAACGCGCGCGAACTGGCATTTACGTGTTGGCGGGAAATGCAAAATGTTAATTTACCGCCCAACGATCCATACGAATTTCGCCGCGTTTTCGACGTGTTTAACGAAAATCTAACAATCTTAAGGGAATTGGATCTCCCTACAGACAATTGGGACTTCGTGCTTTGTTATTTGATTCTGTCAAAATTGGATTCACTAATGAGGTGCGCTTTCGAACAACTGCAGTCTCCTACTGAGTTGCCATCATATTCGAAACTAAAGGAGTTTTTATATAACCAGTGTGAAGCTCGTGTACGAGATTTACATTTTTTGACTCCCGATCGCAATCATGTTGAAAAACACCACGGTGTAGGATCAGCGTACAAACCTCCCGCACGTAAATCGGAACAGGCTTCCAAAAAACATACTTCATCGCTCCTTTGCGATGTAACGAAGGTGCGACCTGAATCCAATGGGTCCTCGATCTCGATCAATTTTCCGAAGTGCTCCTGTTGTGAGGAAGAACATTTAATTTCCAAGTGCAAGGCATTCGCGCTAAAATCAGTTCAGGATCGCATCCAATTCGCCAAAGCCCACGGTTGGTGCTTTAATTGTCTTCATTCTTCTCATTATCTTAAAGATTGTAAATCTATATTTAAATGTCAGAAATGTAACCAAAAGCATCACACTCTACTCCATCATGATGAAACCATATCTTCTAAAGAAGGGGTTCATCACCCCACGACGTCTACGGACCAAGAGGACCCTCAAATTAGTGTCCTCGCCAATTTAGGTGACAGGTCCGTAGTTCTATTGTCTACTGCCAAGGTTAGCATTCGAGATTCCTCCGGTAGGTTTCAAACTTTTCGTGCGTTGATCGATTCAGGCAGTCAAGCTCATTTCATCACCGATCGCGCTGCAGAGCGTCTAGGCATCCATCGTATGGCCAGCTCTCAAAGAATAAGTGGCTTAGGCCAATCTTCCGCAACTGCGTCAGGAGTCATTCAATTAGAAGTTGGTGTTGAGGAACAGGTTCTCTTTAACATTAAGGCACTCACGCTGCCTACCATCTGCGGCAACATGCCAACGGTTCGATTAGATAAGTCGTCATGGCATCAGTTGTAATAATTACCTCTTGCTGACCCTGACTGTCACAAACCGGGACCGATTGACCTTCTTCTGGGTGCTGAGGTCTTCACTTCTCTTTTGAGACCTGGTAATGTGAAGGGTGGTCGTAATCAGCCATCAGCTTTCAATTCTGTATTTGGTTGGCTTCTTCTAGGTTCGGTTGGTTCTGACGCCGGTCACGAAACAAAATCGTTCGTCGTAACTAACGAGGACTGGCTCCATGAAGAGGTTCAGCGACTATGGGAGTTGGACACCATTCCCCAGTCTTCACAACTTACCCCTGAGGAACAACTCTGTGAACAGATGTACTGCACGGACCATACCCGTGACACTTCGGGACGATACATCGTAGCCTTGCCTTTTCGAGAAAGGGACAAGGATATCTCTTTTCCCGGGTCGCGCGAAATCGCTTTACGCAGATTCCATTCACTTGAACGCAAACTCATAGCAAATCCAACCTTACACGAACAGTACTCCGCTTTCATGACTGATTACATACATCGTGGTCACATGACTCGTGTTCCTGGAAAAGATTTGCATAAGGTAAAGTATCACATCCCTCATCACTGCATTCTTCGTCCGGGTAGCGCTAGCACGAAGTTACGAGTGGTCTTTGATACTTCAGCAACCGATGTGAATGGATCATCGTTAAATGATACATTACTTGTCGGCCCCAAGCTTCAGAAGAACATTTTGGAACTTTTGCTAAAATTTCGTACATCACCGGTGGTGTTCACTGCTGATGTACGTCAGATGTATCGCCAAATATTGGTTCAAGAACCAGATCGTGTTTTCCAACGAATATTTTGGCGTTCTCAATCATCCGAGCCCATCCAGGAGTACCAATTAAACACTGTAACTTACGGTGTTTCCTCCGCCCCTTTTTTGGCCTGTCGTTCTATCAAACCACTGACCGAAGATGAGGGTGTTCTAGCTTGGAACAAGCTCAACAAACGAAATCTGAGGTCATCCAACTTTTTAAACGAGGTCAACTCAAACTGCGAAAGTGGGCTAGTAACACACCGGAATTACTCGCCGATCTGCCGCCGGAATACTGAGTCACTGATTTGGTCTCTATGGATGTGGATAATTCTCACATTCTCAAGGTATTGGGATTAAAGTGGGAGCCACGACACGACACATTTTCATTTGAAGTCCTATGCCTCGAGCGCGAGTGCACTAAACGTACCATTCTTAGTGAAATCGCTCGGGTTTTTGACCCTCTCGGTTTTATGTGCCCTTTAACGTTCTTCGCCAAATCCCTAGTACAAAGGTTGTGGATTTTAAGGATTGGTTGGGATGACACCCCACCCATTGACATCGTTCATCAATGGGAACGTTACACTAAACAATTGCCGCTCTTGAAGTCGTTCGAAATCCCTCGTTGGGTTTCAGTCCCTCACCTGAAATCGTGCCAACTACATGGCTTCTCAGATAGTTCGGAAATCGGATATGGTGCGGTAGTTTACTTACGAACCACAGACGTTGACGGTAACGTCCAAGTCTTTTTAATTTGCGCCAAGTCTCGAGTCGCACCCACCAAAAGGATTTCATTGCCTCGTCTTGAACTTTGTGCGGCAGTTCTTCTTGCAGATCTACTAAAATTCGTCAAGGAATTATACGTACCCATGCTTCCAATCTCTAATACGTTTGCGTGGTTCGATTCAACCGTTGTGCTTGCATGGTTACGTTCTCCTTCATATCGTTGGAAAACTTTCGTGGCGAACCGTGTTAGTCACATCCAGGATGCCCTCGAAGATACTTCGTGGCATCACGTATTATCCGGCGATATTTCTAACATGTGTTACGAAAGAAAAAGAGCCAACGACACTCAAAACGTAGCTCACCTATTTGCAGACTTTTTTAAAAGTGTTTATATCCATGACCCAACAACATTCATTGATTGCTCACCAAGTTTTTCCTCGGATCATTACTTAAATTTATCTAATGTAATAATTGAATACAACGATGTACTGACTCAGCTAAAACAACTGGATCAAAGTAAGAGCGGTGGTCCTGATAATATCCCACCTGTTTTCCTAAAGAATTGCGCCACCACTCTTGCATATCCACTACATTTTCTTTTCAACCAGTCGTTACAAACTGGAAATTTTCCTGAAAAATGGAAATACAGTTTCCTCACCCCGATATTTAAAAAAGGAGACAAAAACGAGGTGAGCAATTATAGACCGATCTGCCTTTTATCAACCATCCCAAAATTATTTGAGAAACTTATTTTAAACAAAATCATCCACTGTATCAAGCCACTAATTTTACCTAACCAACATGGTTTCACTTCAGGAAAATCTACCTTGTCTAATCTTTTAATTTACCAAAACTATATATCCGAATCCATGTCTAAGAAGTTACAAGTTGATTCAGTCTATACCGATTTCAGCAAAGCATTTGACAGAGTTAATCATGATCTCTTGTTAAAAAAACTTCACAAATTAGGAATAGTAGGGTATTTATACGAGTGGTTTAAAAGTTATTTAAGTAACAGGCAATTAGCCGTTAAAATTGATGGCTTTACTTCGTATAAATTTATCGCTACCAGCGGCGTTCCACAAGGGTCACATTTGGGACCAATTTTATATTTGATATTTGTGAATGATGTTCTTACTATTTTCAACGATGTCCAAGTTTTAATGTTTGCGGACGATATGAAAATATATAAAGCTATAAGAAATATT
Organism: Limnephilus marmoratus; assembly: GCA_917880885.1. Classification (NCBI taxonomy): domain Eukaryota; kingdom Metazoa; phylum Arthropoda; class Insecta; order Trichoptera; family Limnephilidae; genus Limnephilus; species Limnephilus marmoratus. Next base: position 3,268,176 of record OU862930.1, read on the forward strand.
AATGACTGTCAAACATTGTCTAATAATTTGTTTAAACTTTTTGTTTGGTGCCAAGAGAACTATCTACAACTAAATTTAAGTAAATGTCTTATTATGAGATTTCATAGAATAAAAAATGCAATAATTTATGAGTACTCCATTAATGATGTAGTGCTAACAGCTGTAACCGAGGTGAATGATTTAGGTGTAAACTTTGATCAAAAACTGAAATTTATAAATCATATTGAAATTACATCAAATAAAGCTTTGAAAATGTTGGGTTTCGTAATAAGAATTTGCAGCCAATTTAAAAATATTCAAACCATTAAAAATTTGTACATGTCATTGGTAAGGAGTCAAATCGAGTACAACTCGACAGTATGGGCACCTAGTTATGCTAAGCATTCACTCACGATAGAAAGAATTCAAAATAAATTCTTAAGATATATTAATTTCAGAATGGGTATCACAAGTGAATGTATCAACTATGATTATCTACTATGTCAACTTAATTTATTAAAATTGTCTGAACGCAGAATAGTATATGACCTAACATGTTTACATAAAATCATAAATTCAGTAATTGACAGCCCTGAACTATTAAACTTGATTTCTTTCCATATACCTCGCAATTCAACATCGAGGCAGTATCTACCATTCTATTGTGACAACTCCAACACAGAATCACAATTGTATACCCCCGTTCGCCGTATACAAAATTTGGGTAATGACTATAAAGATGTTGTTGATATATTTAACACATCATTCACTAAATACAAACAAGTCTTAGTAGAATCTATATCAAAAAGAAGAACAACAAATTTAATTAATCCAACTGAATAGCTCTGCTTCGAATCATTTCACATGTACTTTACTTTTCCCAGTCTACATTTTTTTCCATCTTGCATGGTGGAGTATTTTGTTTTTATTTCAATTTGTTTTTTATTGTATTTTTGTTTTAGATTTGGTTATGATTTTGATTTTTATTTTGTTTTTGTTTTGTTTATGTATTTGTTTTTTTAAATTTTGTTGTGCACATTTAAATTTAGATGTTCTTTGTTAAAAAAAAAAATGCATTTAAAAGCCCAGCCGGGCGTGAAATTCAATAAATAAATAAATAAATAAATAATCCAGCGGACGTCGCTTCACGTGGTCAATTCCCGGCCGATTTAATTGATAATACGTTATGGTATACGTATATCCTTTTTTTTTTTTTTTTTTTTTTTTTTTTTATTTATTTAATATAGTTATATAATTGTACAGTGGAGTTATGGAAATTACATAGCGGTACAGAAATTATTTAAACATTGCAATCTCACCAAAGAAGAAGCTAGTTCTTGTGCTTGATGAGCGAGTTACACTAACTATAACTGAAATAGAACAACATTATGTAAGAAGTAAGTATATAATAGGATAAATTGAGACTTCTGGATCATCTAAATGTGTAGGTGTACATACATAGGATACGGTTACATACGGTTATTGTGCACTTAGGAGAAATTCGAAAAATCTAAATAAAATAGAGATGAATATGTATTAAAAATAAATAGAAAGAAAGAGAAAAACAGGTAATTATTTAGTTAATTATTCCTGATGAAGTGTAGCTTCAGTTTGAGTTTTAGTTTATTGATTTCTTTGGTTTTTTTTATTTCAATGGGAAGGTTGTTGAAAAACTTTATTCCTAAATAGACATAATTGTTTTGCATTAGTTTGGTATTAAATTTTGGTGTTTTGATGTTGTCTTCATATCTTTTTGATTGGTGAGTTTCAAATTTCTTGATGATATTATCTTTGTAAATTTGGATAATTGCATTTTTCTTGAAGATATTCTCAACTCGAGGCACCGTGAAATCTGCGAAAAGCGTTTCTGTTGGATAAGTGGAGGGTTTCTTTAGGATTACTTTAATGATTAGTTTCTGGATCACTTTGACAGGGGTTAGAATATTGTTGTATGACCCCCCCCATCCAATTATTCCATATTGAATTAAAGACTGGATTAGTGCATAGTATACTCTTTTTAGATTGTTGAGTTTTAAAATATTTCTTAATCTTATGAATATATATATACACTTTCTGATACGCTTAACCAATTCACAGATATGGCTCTTCCACTTCATATGTTGTTCTATTATCACTCCGAGATATTTAATTTCTGGTACTGATTTCAATGTTGAACAGCCTTGGATACATGTGATTTTATTACATTTGTAATTGTGGATAATTATTTTAGTGTCGGGGAGTGTTTTTAGTTTGTTGATTGAGAAGTGTATGTAGTATGTTTTGTTAGTGTTCAATGAGAGAAGATTTGTGTCAAACCAATGTTTTAAGATGTTCATGATATTATTTGCTTGTTCGTTTACTCTATTCCAGTCGATCCCATTCACTATGATAGCTGTGTCATCGGCATATGATATTATGTCTGCGTTAAGTGGTAGTTTAAAGATATCGTTGACATATATTATAAATAGTAGGGGGCCTAGGACTGTGCCTTGAGGAATCCCAAAATTACTTGTTAGTGGTAGACTTAGGGAGTTGTTTATCTTGACTACTTGGTGTCGTTCAAATAAATAGCTTTTTATCCATTTTAGAGCTTTATCGTTTATCCCAACACATCCTTAGATGGTAATGTCGACGAAATTGAACCTTACTCTGAGGAACGAGTTCAATCGTTATTAGTCCAACAGGATGAAAATTTGGTGGACTTACTACTTGCTAAATTTTCTTCTCTCCGGAAGATTCAACGCATTCTCGGTTATTGTCATAGATTCATTTACAACCTACGAAACAAAGAGTCTCGTCGGTCGGATCTTCTATTAAACCATACCGTTTCACAATTAATTCATTTAAAATAATATATAGTATATTTGCGGCATGTTCCAGAGTGGAAGATACTATCAGTATCGCCCTGGTGTAAGACCACCATTCAGAATTGAAACGTTGCTTAAAAATGGCTTTAGCCGTGTTTGGTGACCAGATCTGAATAGCCAGGTTACTTCCCAACCTTCCTCTTCCCCACCTCCTTCCCCTCCCCACTACCTTCAGCCTCACAACATACCCCAATTGGGGATGCCATAGTCTCACTGGCTCCAGACGGAAGCAGTTGAGATTCTTGTGCGGTATTCACTGTAAAAAAAAAAAAAAAAATACCGAAGTTCACGCTTCGCTGTTGACAGTAGTTAAACATATTCAATCTGTACATTTCAATGATGATATCACGCGCTTGAATGAAGGCAACCTTCTTTCGAAACAAATGCGAAAGCTCAATCCATTCATTGACAGGGTGGGTGGCAGGTTATCTCGATCTGGGCTTGAATTTGAGCATAAACATTAAGGTGGGTCATTTAAAAAAAAATGATAATTTTAGATTCTGTTAGCGATAAAAGGGTGCCAAATGGGTTCAAACCGACGTGTTTAAAATTTTTTAAATTTCTGATACGATCTTCTTCCTCCGGATTCACTTCAAAGTTTTGAAAATTTTCATTTTTAGAGGTATTTTCTAGTGTGTATAAAAGTTACTACGAATCCTTTATACTATATTTTTTGTAATATTCTATGGCAAATATGGTACGTATTTACGAATTCATTTACAAAAAATCCGAGTTTTGATTATTAGTGGCTCGAGGTGAGGGCGGGGGAAGCACCGATTACACTAAGCGCAGCGACTCTGCGCACCCGACGTCGGAGTTTGGAGTCAGTATCGCTACGGCTCGGAATGCGTTAAAAAGTCCCATATTTGGTGAAATTTGTGACGTTAAAGACAATGATTTACCAACTTATTGTGATGTTCTGAAGTTTTTTTGAGTGGACCAGGCATCAAATAAAATTAAATCAAGAGACCAAACTAGAATCCAAATTTTAGCAAATAGTACTGTGACAGCACGAATTGAAGAAATATGGAGAAAGGCTTCTATTCCCATCGTTACACACTCGCGAGTAGCACGCATGTTGAGGTCATATCATTTTAAATGCAAAAACCTTCATAAGTCACATCCTAAAATACCGGAGAAAAAAATGGAGGAATTCCGTCGCAGAAGTAAAGTGCTGTTTGATATTTCGTCTTGCAAATGCAAAGATTTCAGTAAATGTGACTGTCCTAAATATAAAAAAAATACCTGTAAATGAACAGAATTTCATTAGTGGCCAACGTACTACACGAAAGATGATAATAGGAAATGTGGATACCGCTACAACAAAACGAATGAAAACTGCGTTGAAAAGAAAACTTCTGAAGCAAAAATCCTTGCGTACCTCTAAAAAGGAAAGCACAGGTAAGCCAACTACCTCTCTAATCGATATTTCCACGTCTTCTTCATCAAATGAATCCGATTGCAATGATGTTTTCAAACCAAATGTTGTATCTCAAATGCCTCAGAAGCAGCCTGCGGTCACTATTGATTATTCTACACTGTCGAAAACTTGTGATAGATATGGATTTTCGGATAGAGCAGCGGCAGCCATTGCCTCAGCAGTTCTGTATGACATCAAGTCTAATATTCCAGTTATTGACAAAAGTAAACTTCGCAGAGAACGAAAAAAACAAGGGAAAATATTAAGGCACAACACATAGTTTAACAAATACCCGCATTATATTTTGATGGCCGGAAAGATAAAACAATAATTATCAGGGAAAAAATCAGGAGGTATAATACGTTTGCTTGAAAAACGTTTGGATAAACCATTGCAATGGATAATTTGCTTGCTTCACTTGAACGAGTTACCATTTTGTCATTTGTTCACACATCTTGACGGTAAGACATCTGGACCTCAAATATATTCAGGGACAATAGGACTAGCTTTAGAAAACTGTGAAAAAAAGCCTATTGTTCATTTTCAGAAAATTGACGGAGAGTTGCCTGAATTATTAACTAAAGACCTAAGTACAGATCAGTTATGTTTGTATAAAATCGTATCTGCAGTTACGGTGGGGGAATTATCCGAAGATTTAGGCCACAAATCTCCCGGAAAAATGTCTCATGCCAGATGGCTTACGCGTGCTAACCGAATTCTTCGTCTTTATGTTGCAACGGAAGCTCCTACAGAGAATCTTATTATTTTAGCAACGTACGTTGTTAAAGTTAATGCTCCGACTTGGTTCAGTATTAAAACTCATCCCACCTGTAAAGATGGAGCACGTCACCTATGGCAGCTAATTTCAGCGTCTAGATACTTATCCCCTGAACTAAAAACTATAATTGATCCAGTCATAGAAAGAAACAGTTACTTCGCACACCCCGAAAATTTACTACTTGCAATGTTAACTGACCCTCACAAGCATATCTGGGAATTAGCTGCGCGTCGTGTTCTAAAAGCACGCAGTAAGAAACTAAGTAAAACAAGGCTGTTCCAACTTCCAAACATAAACCTCGATGCATCATATTACTACGGACCTTATTAATTGGCAGCAAAATGTAACCGAACCCCCAATACTGAAGAATATATCGGATGAAGATCTTCAATTATTTGTAGCACAGGGGGGAGAAGGTAAATTGCCTCTTCTGCGTCTGCCAGGTCATACTCAAGCAGTTGAAAGAGCTGTAAAGACTGTTACTGAAGCCTCGACTACTTTATGTACGAAGTCTACAAGAGAAGGTCTTATTAAGGCAAAGATTGAGTCTCGCAAAATAATGCCGAAATTTGAGAGTAAGAAGGATTTTGCTGGTATTTGAATACACTGTCTTGAGATAATGTTAATTATAATCATATATTTTTTTAATAAATAAGTCAGAATATTCTCTCTAATTTGTGTTTTATTGAAAAAAAGTTCATTTTTAATTGTTTATCTAATATTTTTTAGAGATTTAACAAGGGTGGGTTTTTCTCTATTTTGTGAAATTTCAAACTCAATCCGGAGGAAGAAGATGATATCCAAATATTATTTAAAAAATTACGTGATTTTACATCTTCATTTAACACCCTTTTATCACTAACATACAAACCAAAACAAGTTTTTTTTTTCCCCCATACAATCGTGACCCGCCTTAATAAACATCCTGCCCTACTTCCTCGTGAATCCAAGCTCACTTTTCTTGTGATAGAAACTCTCCATCGAGAACATTGTCATCCAGGCATTAACACAATGCAATATTTGTTGACACAGCAGTTTTGGATTTTGTCGCCCAAGCGCGCCATCCGCCACTGTTTGTCAAAGTGTATACAATGTTATCGCATAAAACCAGCCCCTCTAGAACCTTTCATGAGTAACCTACCCGCTGCTCGTGTTAATCAGGTTAAACCATTTTCGATCGTGGGCGTTGATTACGGTGGTCCGTTTCACATTACAGCTGGTAAATACCGCGGCGCTAAGATAGACAAAGCTTATCTTTGCTTATTCGTATGTTTTACCACCAAGGCTCTACATCTCGAAGTAGCTTCAGATCTGTCTACCGAATCTTTCATTGCAGCGCTACGTCGATTTGTAGGTAGACGAGGTCGTGTAAATGCCATACACTCAGATTGCGGTACAAATTTCGTCGGAGCTAAAACTCAACTTAATTCGTTCATGCACACTGCTTCACAGTCAGAACAAATCGATTTTCGTTTCAATCCTCCATCTAGTCCCCATTTCAGTGGCGTATGGGAGATTCAAATTAAATCGGTTAAATCTCATCTTTACCGCATAATTGGAAACCAAACGTTAACTTTCGAGGAATTGACAACACTCTTCGTGCAGATTGAGGCCATGTTAAACTCTTGACCTCTCTACCCGATGAGTTCTGACCCAAACGATTTGCGAGTGTTAACTCCAGGTCATTTTTTGACTTTGGAACCCTTGACCCTTGGATGAGGATTATACTGATCTGAAAATCAACCGTCTGAGTCGTTGGCAACTTATTCAACGTTTTCAGCAGGACTTTTGGAAACGATGGAAGGTTTAATACCTTCAATCGCTAACTCAGCGTGCCAAGTGGACCAAGCATTGCAGATCACTTTCTGTAAATGATGTGGTTATAATTCGAAGCGAAAATACTGTCCCTTTGCATTGGCCTATTGCACGAGTCGATAAATTGCACCCAGGTCCAGACGGCGTTGTGCGTGTCGCTACGGTCCGTACATCTAATGGTTCTATTCTCACGAGACCGTTAACCAAATTATGTCCACTACCTAGTCAAGTTGACTAATCGTTCTCGCTGTCGCGGATAATTTTAATAATATAATTATTATTTTTATTTATTTATTTTATTTTTTTGTTTGTTACGTCTTAGTATATCGTATAACCTAGTTTAATTATTTCTTCGTTCACACAATATTTCATAACATTTCATGCTTTGGTTAAGGTTTAAAATTTTCTTTAAAAATACACTTTGTTGTATTTTGGTGGGTGGAATGTTTCATAACGCTTAATAAGATCTCGATAGGTTTGTTCTGATTCATGTACAAAGACCAGAAATCAAACCTATTGTTGAATTTCGCACACTGGGTACTTATTTGGCTGATAATTACCGGTGTCAACCGTTGTCAAGGAGCAAAAACAAGTGTTTTGTTTTTCGTCAGTCTTCCGATCGTAACGCAGCTGTCAACATTACTGTCTATACGTGACAAGCTATCATAATCCGTATAGTGAATTTACCGCCGGTAATTCACCATCCCATCGCATAAGAACTAAATAACGACTGCCCATAAATATACTAACCCCCGACCGACTGCCTGTGGAACAGCCAAACGACCACGAGGGACCCACAAACCGGGCAAGATTGCCATCAGTATCGTAAGTCCCTCTGTGATATATCTTTGTATTTGTTTAATGAACATATTCTATCGAGATCCATAGGCGTTTGATTTAGCAAGGAATAAGCACAGGTTATTCTAAACCCCGTGCCATCGTGCACGATACAGTTGGTTATCCAATAAAGGTTCCCGGGGCGGCGGTACCCATTCCCGCCTCCCAAATTAAAAATTAATATAAGTCACTAGTTATAATTGTAAATATTAATTGAAAGCCAGTAATATAAGATATAAGTCACTAGCTATAAGTCACTAGCTATGATTGTAAATAATAAATTTATAATAAATTTGGACAACTTATATATAGCACTGTTTTTGCGAAAAATCGCCTCAAGAGCGCTGTAAATCTTAATTGTAAACCTGTAATATAAGTCACTAGTCTTAGATGTAAGTCACTAGTTATAATTGTAAATCTTAGTTATAAGCCAGTAATATTAATTCTTTAATATACTTATTTGTACAGCGCCCATGAGGTGATTGTTCACAAAAACGGTGCTATATAAATTAGCCAAATATTATTATTATTACTATAATAATATTTTACAGAGTAAATAAAAAATCTGAACGAAAAAAAAGAAGAAAAAATATGTGATTACATATTAGGTAGGTACCTAATAAAAACAAAAAAATTAAAAATGAAAATAAAAATGAAAATGAAAATGAAAACGAAAAATGAAAATTACGTTTTTTTATGTTATTTTTTTTTTAATTTTATTTTTATTTCTTTTCTTTTATTGAAATTTTTTGGTACAATACATACGAGTGCAATATATACGTAAATATAATGAAAATGTATAAAAAAGCTTAATACAATCATTATTATAATATATTTTTTTAAATGTTCTCCCATAATAAGCAAATGCTTGTGTGAACGGGAGGAAGTATTATTTGTTTGGATTATTTAATATTTTTTTGTTTTGATTTTTCAGTTATTTTATATAAAGAATAAGGAAAAAAATGTTAAGACTAGTGACATCTATGAGATAAATACTGTAGTTAATTCCATTGGTTTAATTATTCTTAGTTTATTAAAAGAGTATGCATATTAGAGACCTCTGTAGGAATTTTATAGAAGCTAGTGTTACCGGCCAACAAAATTAGAGCACGTGACCTCAGTGGATATCTGCTACTTGTATTGTTTATTATTATCGTATTTTTAACAGTCTGAAAGACGGTATTTTTATAGTTTTTAGCAGTATAAAAAGGGCGCTACTCAAGTATTTCTCTCTCTCGCATTAACCCATACCTAGAGTATAGACCCCGTATTGCACAGGCGAGGTCCGGGCCAAAATTAGTTCTAAAAAGTGTTGATTTCATTGTTGCTCAAAAGTGTTTGTAAATAAAACGACCCTTCAGTAAAAAAAAAGTGTTTTACAATAAAAAGTCCACCACCCTTGATGATATTGAAGTGACTCTGACATGGTCCTTCTAACCGGACACAAAATTGGACAAAACAACAACAAATATAAAAAACCAGCGGCCAAACAAAACCGAAGAACAATCCAGAGCAATCCAGAGCGATCCAGTCAACAAGAAACAGAGCTAAGTGTCCATAATCCTTATGACCTACCATTTCCTTATTCTAATCATAAAGAACAATCTCAATAATTAGTTTCTAGAATCAGTTTTTTATTGTTATCACCCATATTCAATACAATTAAAAAATGCAAGTCATAGTATAATTAAAATAAATCACAGTTGTAGTCCCAACTTGCAAGTAATGAAAAACCATTGAACAGGTTGAATTATTATTTGAATGTTTTAAACATCGACCGGCAAAACTGTCATCATATCGCATATGTCATTTTTTAATCCCGTTGCAAGTAAAAAGCAATAGCAGCGAAGCAAATCGGAGTATATACGTTCTTGATGTTTCTATAGAAATTGTCGCCAGCGCATAGCACTACTATATATTTATTCTATCGTTTTCTCTGATCAACAAAGTAACGATCGTATTTTTTGCGTTGTTGTTTGTTTTTTTATTTAGTATTGTCGCCATTACTTATAAACTACGATATAGTTTGTTTTTTAATCTCTTGTTTTTGGAATTATTGTCGCGGCAGATAAGAATTTGAGATGGAGAAATTAAAAGGTTTAATCAATAAACGGTCGGTTTTAAAGGGGAAATTAACAAGATTTAGTCAGGTTCTAAATACGTTGTCAGCTAACGAGATTAAGTTGAGGTACGACAAAATTAAAGATTTATTAGACGAATTCGAAATAATCCAACTCCAAATAGAAGGCATCGACGACTCAAATGTAGAGGAGAATGAAATTCAGCGTGAAACCTTCGAGAACCAGTTTTTTACGATCCTGGCAACTGCCAGAGGGGCGATGGACTCGGTGGAACAAACTAAATGTGACATTAAATTACCGAATTTAAAACTTCAAGAATTCCACGGTGATCAAAAGGCTTGGAATAATTTTGTAGAAACTTTCAAAGCATTAGTTCACAGTAACCAGTCGCTGAATAACATTCAAAAATATTATTATTTGCAATCGTGTTTAAAGGGTGACGCAGCCAGGATAATAGCTAATTTGGAAATATCAGAATTAAGTTATCAAACTTCTTGGGAATTGTTGCATGAACGCTTTACTAATCTCAGAACTACGGTACATAATTTACGTGATTTCAAATAAATTAGATTCCAATACGAGAAAATTTTGGGAGCAATCGCCCATTGAGGGAAAACTACCTACTCTAAAGGAATTTCTAAAATGTTTATCGTTACGAGCACAAACTTTAGAATTGATGCAAACGACAGAGAAAAGGTCTTCTGTTGGGATTAAACCTCAGATAGGATTTAATAACCCGAAGGGGGAATCCGTAGCATTGTTAACATTAAAAAAGGGTAAATGTATTTTTTGCGATAAGGATCACTTAGTGTATTATTGTAAAAAATTCTTAAATTTAAAGGGACAGGATCGAGTTAATGAAATAAAAGAGAGCCAAGCATGTTATAGATGCTTGAAACCGGGTCATTTTGCTAGTGATTGCAAAATAACCTTTAAATGCAGGCTATGTAACAGTGAAAAGCACAATACGTTACTGCATAAAAAAGTATTCGAGTCGGAACCCTCGAATACAGAGACGGATGCTGAAGAAGTATCTATCAACAATTACTCTGCGGTGGGCAGAGCGAAAAAAGTTGTGTTGTTGTCTACAGCGATGGTTGGCATCACTGGAGCAGACAACAATATAAATACAGCCCGGGTCCTGATCGACCAGGGATCCCAAGCTTCCTTCCTGAGGGAAGGTTTTGCAAAACGATTAAATTTGGAATTTGATCAAGTAAACAATACGGTATCGGGAATTCACAATAATGTCACCCATATAAGAAAAAGTATGTCGGTAGAATTGAATTCTTTGAAATCGGATTATAAAAAGAACATCTCTTGCTTAATTTTACAGGACATAACCTCAAACATACCACAAACCAATATACCTAGGAGTTAGTTCAGACTACCTTCTGGATTGGAACTAGCCGACCCAAAATTCAAAGTATCCGCACCCATTGACATGCTCTTGGGGGCTGAAGTGTTTTGGGATATCTTGACGAATGATAGGATGAAGGTCTCCGCCGGCATAATCATCCAACGTACACAGTTGGGTTGGATTGTGTGCGGATCCGTAGAACCCCGTCCCGAAATAAGGCCTGTATCCATTTTTTGTGGTTTATCTTTAGGTGGAGAATGTGATCCGCATGCTAGCCGTGGGCTGAGCAAGGTAATTTCTACAAAACCTTCAAGTTTTGCAGCAAATGCTGGCGGGCCAAGTCAATGCATCCCGTGCAAAGGAGCTGGTAATTAAAACAGCGTGTAGAAGCATCTCGTCGCAAAGAGACGCATGGAGACATAGTTGGGGAAGGAGAGGTGGGAGAGGAACGGGACGAATGGGAAAAGACAGGCAGGAAGGAACAATTTTTTTATTAGTGGCATTGCAACGCATGCCGAAAATTCGCTAGTCATTAATATAAATAAGTATTATTTGGAGGTCCACCTTCATTTTGTTGCTACAGTAATGGTTTTGTCAATTTTCTCTAAAAAATAATTTTTTTAACATAATTAAACATTTGTAACCCAATCCCGAAAAAAATTACACCTTCGCTCCTCACCCGTGCCGCATACCGTACGCCCGCCCTTCTCAACTAAAACTAGAAATAAAAAACATCCAGAGGGATGCATGTCAGGTTCCGACATAATAAAGAAGGCTCCGACAAAAAAGTTATCGGACTCAACTATACGGGAACATGAATCGACTGGGTTGGTTAAAAAAAGGGCCAGCAGTTGTACCCCTCCAAAAATTTCGGCTTTAGACCCACCGGAGGTCAAATGTAAATTTAAATCAAAAATAACGAATAAATTATCGCAAGGTTTAAAAGACTGTAGGAAATTTAAATTTAAAAATAAAGTCCTTAGGAATTTGAATAATGTTGACCGAGATTCAACTTTGAAAAGTGTATTGACACTTACAAAAAATAATATTGCTGTCCGCAAAAACAAATGTTTAAAAATACCGAATAATAACTCGTTAGGTATAAATGAACTAGAACACTTTGTGAATATACAAAATCGGCCAGCAAGGCATAACGTGAGGAAAATAATTGCACATCAACGTAATTTTAAATATAAACCAATGTTCTACTAGTAGAAATCGAGTTGAATTTCAATTCATTGACAACTTATTTATATTTCATGAAAAACTTATTTAAATTTTCAACTTTTAATCTCAGTTTTCAATTTAACTTAACTTATTTAAAAATTAAATTCAACTTAATTTATATAAAATGGTTCTACTAGCTGAACCTAAAATTATAGGCTATTTTTGAAAATGTTAAAAAGACAATTGTTATTAAAATATATTCACGATTTGGATGGCTGTTACTTGCCAGCGGATAATAGGACCTATCATGATGAAATAGGTATTAATAATTGAAGACAACACTCGGTGAAATCAGTTTTTTACACATTGTTTAATTGTATTTTTATTTTTGTTTACAAATGGCGCACTGTATCTAGTGTTTACCAAAAAAAAGTATAAAATTATAAATGGTTCGCTACACACAAAGGTGTAAGCTCTCAGATAAGAATTTCTGACAATGGAATTAAAAAATAAACTGACTCGAGGAGTCCTTTAACAGTTTGAAGGAAAATGTTGACAAGGTTCAAAAATTTAGGAAATTGTTATGAGTTATATTTATAAAAGTATAATTTTATGTTTATATAGAATTGTAATTGTGTGGGATGCTTTATGAAAGATCAAGTTTGTGTTTTAAACACTTAATACTTGTATCCGATGATCCTATTAATGAACCTTCTCATTCCTCACCCTCTCCTTGGACACTTACCTGGTATACTTCAAGAAGATTTTTTTTTTTTTTTTTTACATGAATACCGCACAAGAGTTCCAGCTGCTCCCGTCTGGAGCCAGTGAGACTATGGCATCCCCAATTGGGGTATGTTGTGAGGCTGAAGGTAGTGGGGAGGGAAGGAGATAAGGAAGAGGAAGGTGGGAAGTACCTGGCTATTCAGATCTGGTCACCAAACACGGTGAAAGCCACTTCAGGCAACGTTTCAATTCTGAATGGTGGTCTTACACCAGGGCGATACTGAGAGTATCTTCCACTCTGATGATGAATGAATGATGAATGGGAGACTCTGATGAATTGACTGAATCAATATAAATTCAGAGCTAATACAATGTTTTTTGGTCCAGGTGAAAAAAGGATTACCCCGGTGAACTTCAGAGATGAAATAAATGGCAAACCAGTAATCAGAGGTCTTTACAGAAGGATGACTTGACAATCTTAAAGGAAAACAATCTGCCGCCTGCATTGTGGCGGATGGCTCACGTTCTATCCTCTCATCTTGGGTCTGATGGCATTGTGAGGGTGGTCGCCCTCAGGACTTCACAAGGAACTTTCGGGCTTCTCATAGCCAAATTCTGTTTACTACCCCTGAAGGAGTAATCTACTACCTACTGTATAGAAGATGGCCCGCGTTCTATCCTCTCTTCCTGGAGCTGATGGAACGGTGAGAGTAACCACTCTAAAACTTCAAGGGACATTCGTGCAGCTTACAATCAAATATGTTTGCTGCTCCTGGATGGCGATGATCTGGAACCGGCCAGATGAACCCGCACCCATAAGAAGAAGAAGGAAGCTCCCATAAGAAAAAGAAGGAAGCTCCAATAAGATGATGATTCTGCCCCCCCCCCCCCCCCCCCAATGATGAAAAGGAAAATGGGAAGTCCTCGGTGCAGCGTCTCATGTTGGATCAAGCAGATGACTAATCTCAGACTTCAAGACTTGAGTGTTTGTGTTGTTAAGAGTCGTTATTATGAAATTATTTTTTTGCATGTTATTTTAGTTGAATAATTTATAAAGGTTCAATTTTATTAATAAGTTTATTTTAGGTGCAGGTTATCGATTCTACGATATTTTGATCTATGAATTTATTTTTGTTGTTTTTTGATAATGTGGAGTATTCTTTAATTATATAATGTCAGTATTAGCATTTATTTAGTAGATTTAAAAAAAAACGTAGAAAATGTTACATGTCAATGTAAATGTTAAGGTAAATGTTAAATACTTAAGTAGTGCTCTACATTATACATAACGAATTATTTAGCCTTTTAAATCAATTACAGTGTTTTTATTTTTTCTTTGGTGGATTAGACTGAAATTTTATTGATAAAGGAAAGTGAGTTTATTTTGATAGATTAGCTCTATACTTTTCATTTCATGTATATATTTTGTTTGTTAATCTGTCTGAATATTATGTTTAAATTTACCATTAGGGTTAGATTTAGAAATGTTTTAATTTTATTTAAAATTGATCCCTTTCCCGGGGGTCTGTTAAGACTAGTGACATCTATGAGATAAATACTGTAGTTAATTCCATTGGTTTAATTATTCTTAGTTTATTAAAAGAGTATGCATATTAGAGACCTCTGTAGGAATTTTATAGAAGCTAGTGTTACCGGCCAACAAAATTAGAGCACGTGACCTCAGTAGATATCTGCTACTTGAATTGTTTATTATTATCGTATTTTTAACAGTCTGAAAGACGGTATTTTTATAGTTTTTAAGCAGTATAAAAAGGGCGCTACTCTAGTATTTCTCTCTCTCGCATTAACCCATACCTAGAGTATAGACCCCGTATTGCACATGCGAGGTCCGGGCCAAAATTAGTTCTAAAAAGTGTTGATTTCATTGTTGCTCAAAAGTGTTTGTAAATAAAACGACTCTTCAGTAAAAAAAAGTGTTTTACAATAAAAAGTCCACCACCCTTGATGATATTGAAGTGACTCTGACAAGTATTATTAATTTATTTTTTTATTGAAGGCTTTCACTATATTTATTTAATTGTGTTTTGAATTCTTTAAAATTGTCATTAGGGGATCTTATATTTTCGGGAAATTTATTGAAGAAATTTGTTCCCAAGTATTTGTAGTTTTGTTGACCCAAAGTTTTTTTACAAATCGGAATTGGTAACATCTATTTTTGCCTGAGATTTGCTGTGTTTTTAAAGGTATGGTTTTATTTAGTATATTCTCTTTGTAAACTTGTAAGGTTGAGTGATGCAGGAAAAGAGTATTTAATTTATTGACTTTAAATTCTTTGAATAGAGTTCAGAAGGATATAAAAATGAATTTTTTTTTAAAATTATTTTAATTATTAGTTTTTGCGCAATGTAAAGCGATCGTGTGTGAGTTTTATAGGCGCCCCCCTCCCCCTCTCATCCTTTTATACCATATTAGATTATTCCGTTTGGTTTTTTATGAAAAATAGAATGCAATGTGTTTCTTTAGAGTTTATAGTAGTTTATTGTCAAACCATGTTTTTAGTTCATTGATGTCTGTGATAGCCTTTTTATTTAGTTCTAACCATGTGTTTTATTTTAGTAAGAGCACTGTGTCATCTGCATATGAGACAATTTCCCCGTATTTAGCAACTTCAAATACATCATTTACATACAATAGTGGTTCTAAAACTGTGCCTTGTGGTATTGAGAAGTTACTACTTTCGGAATCACTTAGTTCATTTAATAATTTTACTTGTTGTGGTCTATCAATGTGTTGATGTAAATAGTGAGACTTTGGTACAGACCAATCAATTCATTGTCGTCACAATTTGTTGCTTTCTGAATCTGGTGGATGACAAATTCAATGTGATTTTCGAAACCTTCAATGAGTTTACAAGGTTTTTCGCAGTTGGCCTTACCAATAGACGTATTTTAAATTTTACATAGCTGATCAACAACCAATAATATACGATGTATGGTAAATAATTGTTAATCAGTTGAATAAAATTTAAATCATGTTTACAGTGAAACTCTCAAGAAGGGACCGGAAAAAACTTATAAGTAGGAAAA
The DNA here is from genome assembly GCA_917880885.1 of Limnephilus marmoratus. Lineage (NCBI taxonomy): Eukaryota > Metazoa > Arthropoda > Insecta > Trichoptera > Limnephilidae > Limnephilus > Limnephilus marmoratus. Next base: position 3,284,253 of record OU862930.1, read on the forward strand.
CCTTATACGTGGGATAAATTGAGACATTGTGCGCTTTTAAAGTTACAGTGACGTTTCACGGTACCGTTAACGCAAAAAATCAATAAATATGCGTTCTTTGTCGCTATAATGTTGCAGCTCTTTCTTACACATTACATAATGGTGAGATATACTGTAATGTAGAGTAATTAAGTATTTTATATGGAAAGAATACGATAGATGGCGGTAAGCATTTAGCTTGCGCCATAGCTCGCCAGATGGCATTGGCGTACAAGAAGCAGTATCAGACATAGACTTTACGAGCTCCCCAGGCAAGAGCCCAGAGATTTACCTATCACCGAATAGTAAACAGTCGTAGCTATCCAGCTAGGTTATTCAAGTAATAAACACATTTTATATAAAAGAACCTTTATTAATAATTAATACCTGCCGAGGAAAGGGCAGATATAACAACTGGCGCAGCCGTAAAAGTATAATTGTGTGGAAGTTACGCGTACGAATAATAATTGGTGCTGGACACGGATGACTAAGTCACTGTTGGAGTGACTTGCAGTTTGGCAAAGGAATCGGAAGAGATTCTGCTCGGGATTAAGGAGCATTTGTTTCCGTGGCTACGGGCTGGATAAGAAGATTTTTTGTTCTAGGAACAGAAGTAAAATACCGCAAGGAGGCGATCTGGTTGTGGATCATTGGATTGGTTTCAAGGTCAAAACGGATCATTGGGTTAATCGTTTCAAGGACGAATCATTGGATTAATCAGAAGACAAGGATATAACCCAGAGGGAGACCAGAAGAGTTCCTGAGATAAGTTCTTTTGCTTCTTTGAGAGGGATTATTTGTTATTGTTTTTTTTGTTGATTGTTTTTGCCGATCTATCTGTTGGGAGTTATGGAATCGGGTAGAATACCACCGTTTTGCCATCTCTCCGGAGACTGGGGATTGTTTCGACTTCGAAAAGAGCAATTTTTTGTGATCCATGATGACAAAGCGTCTGTGGAGAAAAAACGGGCTTTTTTATTGAATCTCCTAGAATCAGAAACGTTAACCTTACTAATTAATCTGTGTTTTCCAAGTAAAGTAACGGACTTATCTTTTGATAAACTTTTAGCGCTTCTCGACAAACATTGTAACAAAAATCGTTCAGTTTTTAAAGAACGGGAGAATTTCTTTTTAGGAGACAACAACAAGGCGAGACGATAAGAGATTTCGCGGTTAGACTTCGTTCTTTAGCAACGTATTGTCAATTCGAAACGAGGCTTGAAAAAAATCTTATAGACATGTTTGCAATCGGGTTGTTACCGGGGCGCGCGAAAGAGAAAATTTTTGTGGAAGGGCAAATGTTATCTTTTAATAAAATAGAAGGACTTGCAGTTAGTATGTCAACTTTGGATAGTACTAATACAGTTAAATCAGAAGTAAACCTGGTAAAAAAACGAGTTACTAGCGATGGGTTCAAGCGAGATCAGCGTAGGGAACGATCGACGAGCCCCAATGGTAGTTTTAACAGGAAACCAGCATATAGGTTAGGATCAAATTCAGGTACGAATTTTAGATCACCCTCGGGTAATGTTAAAAAAACAGTGTTTTATTTGCAAAAGGAATGATCATCTATCATTTGATTGTAAATTTCGTAATGCGAAATGTTTTAAATGTAAGGGCGTTGGGCATTTACAGAAATTTTGCAAGAATAATCCTATAAATCCCATTTTTGAAAATCACAGGGATAGTAAAGTTTTAGTTGCGTCAATTAGTCCGATCACTGCTGAAATTGAAATTAATAACAAGAAGTTTACGGCAATGATTGATTCCGGTTCATCTTTATGTGTGATGCCTGAGGGTATTTTTAAACGACATTTTAGTTCAATCATTTTGTCACAAGACAAGCGGATTATTTCAGGTTATGGAAATAATCGTTTAAAAGTCGTAGGAAAGGCGATTTTTGATGTGAAATTTAAGGGTAGGAACAAAAATATTAATTTTATTGTAGTAATAAAAGGGACAGAATTAATTGTGGGAAGAGATTTTATGGAATGTTTCGATCTTGGGATAACTTCTCAGGAGACAATTAATTTAGTGACGCCTCAAATGAGGAATGGAGAAAAGTTTTTTCAAGATTACCCGGAAGTGTTTTCGCAAAAGTTGGGAAGATTTAACAAATATAAAGTCTATTTTAAAGTAAACCAGGAATCGGATCCAATTTTTTTCAATGCAAGGCCGGTTCCTTTTTCTATTAAAGGGAAGGTCGAATCCGAATTAAGGTCGATGGTAGAAAAAGGTATAATCTCCCCGGTTACAAGTAGCGAGTTGGCTTCACCGATTGTTCCGGTGGTCAAGAAAAATGGGGATATAAGAATTTGTGTAGATTATAAAAGGAGTCTTAATTTGATTTCCAATTTAGAGAAATATCCGATGCCAAAGATTGAGGAGGTCATACATAAGGTTAGTTCGGGCAAAGTTTTTGCAAAATTAGACCTTAAAGAAGCATATTCACAGTTAGAATTAGCGGATAATTGTAAAAAGTTTACAACTATTAACACCCATTTAGGTCTGTTCCAATATAACAGGTTGGTTTTTGGGTTTAAATCGGCTCCGGCCATCTTCGCAAGAACAATACCAAGTTGTTTACAAGGATTAAAAGGCGTAGCCTTTTACCTAGACGATATTATTATTTCAGGGGTCGATGAACTTGATCTGTATAATAATATTGGCGCGGTCTGCGAGCGGTTGAAAGAATGTGGTTTATGTGTCAATACTGGGAAGTGTCAGTTTTTTGTTAAATCTATAGAATTTTTGGGATACGTTATTTCGGGAAGGGGCATTGAACCTCAAAAAGATAAATTGGAAGCAATTAAGAATGCGCCGTACCCATCCGACGTGCATCAATTGAGAAGTCTTTTGGGATTTTTTAATTTTTATCCGAACTTCATACCGAACATGTCATCAATTTTAGAACCTTTGCATAATCTTTTAAAGAAGAATGCGAAGTTTGAATTTGGGAAATCATGCATTGACGCAGTAGATAAAGTAAAGTATCTAATGGGTTCTGATAGAATTCTCACGCATTATTTTCCCAACCTTCCTCTTAAGTTATATACAGACGCGAGCAGCGCAGGCCTCGGAGCCGTGTTATTGCACACATTTGCGGACGGTTCAATGAGACCGATCGAATTTGCATCAAGAAGTTTGTCTAGTGCAGAAAAGAAATACAGTATTCTAGATTTAGAAGCGTTAGCTATTGTGTTTGGTTTGAACAAATTATTTCAATATCTATTCGGTCGGGAATTTATTTTATGCGTAGATAATATGCCCTTGATGAGGATTTTAGGTGAACACAAAAACATTCCGGTTTTAGCGGCTAACAGACTGCAGCGTTATGGAATTATATTAGCAGGATTTGCGTATAAGGTAGAATTTGTTAAGTCATGTCATAATCATGCGGATTTTCTATCTCGGCTTCCGGTAGAAAATTCTCAAGAAGAATTTGAAGATGATTATGGATCAGATTTTGTGTGTTATGTAGATAAATGCGAGCACATAGATATCAAGCTCATTTCCACAGCTACAGAGACAGACACGGTTATTCAGGAAGTTTTAACGTGTTTGCGTAAGGGCTGGCCAAAACGAGTTGGTCGAGACGATGTACTGTGGAGATTCTGGGTTAAGAGAAACGAAATGTCCATAGTCAAGGATTGCCTTTTCTGGCAACATAGAATTGTCATTCCAAGTTCCTTACAAGAACAAGTGCTAGAGTTATTACACAGATCTCATTTAGGAATAGTTAAAATGAAGGGCCTAGCAAAAGCTTATTTTTGGTGGCCATCACTGAACAATGACATTGAAAAAATGGTTCTAAAATGCAATGATTGCGCGGCAATGAGGCCGGCACCTCCTAAGAGTCACTTGTCAGTGTGGCCGAACCCTTGGGTCAACTTGGAGTAGGGTGCACGTAGACTACTGTAGGCCATTAGCAGGAAAAATGTTTCTTGTAATTTGTGACGCTTTTTCCAAGTGGATCGACTGCTTAGAGGTCCCAAGGGCGGATTCGTTTAACACGATTAAGGAATTGAGAAGAATTTTCTCTAATTTTGGTAACCCTGATTGCCTAGTTTCGGATAATGGAACAGCATTTTCTAGTGTAGAGTTTAAAGAATTTCTTAAAGAGAATAATATAGAATTTTTGAATTCACCGGTCAAATTCCCTCAGTGTAATGGACAAGCTGAAAATTCGGTTAAAACGATAAAAAATTTTTAAAAAAAATTATGGTTAGGAATAATTTTCCAGTAAATTATGGAAGTAGATTATGTGATTTTCTATCTGATTATCGAAATTCGCCACATTGCACCACGGGATTAGAACCGGCAGTCTTGATGTTTGGTAGGAGACTGAAATCAACTTTCAGTAGTTTAATTCCTAAAACCACTCAGGAAGATGTGTCAGAACAGAGAAAAATAGCTAACGATAATATCAAAAGGAGTCAAGATAATCAAATAAGGAATTATGGGGGCGTAAAAATTAGGAATTTACATGTTGGACAAAAATGTCTGGTCAAGGACTTCCGTCAGGTGAATAAAGTTTGTTGGGTTAGAGGTATTGTAGAAAGGAAAGTGGGTAAAAAAGTTTATATCGTTAGGATCTGTGGTACTCCGTTGACTTGGAAGAGGCATATTGATCAGTTAAAGAGTTTATCTGTGAAATGGGAAGAGGAGAGTGAAGATAATAACCCACCCACCGCGTCTGAGGTCACGAAATGCGCTTCAGACGAGTTGGGGACCTCAGCTTTGTTGAAGGGGCTAACGTGGAGTTCTCTTGATTTCAGATTACCAGCGGATGATCGAGAGCAAACTACTCAACTAAGACCTTGGGAAGGGAGGCTCCGTTCAAAGCGTTCATAGAGGTCCCTCCCAGAGAAACAGAAGTACTTAAGTTGAAATATTTAAAATCATGACTATGTTTGGTTGAATTTAGTGTATAAAATCGTGTAAAAATGAAATATTTAAAATCCCATTTTTGTCAATTATATAGCACATGAAAAGAACATGACTTGTATTTATTGTAGCCAGGGCTTGAGATTAGGTCGGGGAGGGTGTAATGTAGAGTAATTAAGTATTTTATATGGAAAGAATACGATAGATGGCGGTAAGCATTTAGCTTGCGCCATAGCTCGCCAGATGGCATTGGCGTACAAGAAGCAGTATCAGACATAGACTTTACGAGCTCCCCAGGCAAGAGCCCAGAGATTTACCTATCACCGAATAGTAAACAGTCGTAGCTATCCAGCTAGGTTATTCAAGTAATAAACACATTTTATATAAAAGAACCTTCATTAATAATTAATACCTGCCGAGGAAAGGGCAGACAAATATGTGTGACTGTTTCTTCCAAAGTACTATTTTTTTGCGACGGGAATTGCATTTTATTTTCTTTATACATGTGAGTAAGATGTATGATAATGATTGTATTGTATCCTTTGGGGGGGGGGGGGGTGCAATTCCAAAAATTCAAAGGTGTTTTTGAATTTTTGGAATTCACTCACACTTCAATATCATCCTTGTGTGCGAGAGAGATGCAAGAAAATGATGACTTTTTCCTTTGGAGGAAGCAGACCTATGTACATTGTGTATCTCATATTTTGAAAGAGCTGCAGCATTATAGCGAAAAGGACCGAATTTTTACTGCCGTTTTTGCCGTCACGGTACCGTAACCGTGAAACTAGACGGGAATTATTAAAGCGCACGCAAAGTCTCCAAGGGACCGAAAAACACCAAACTTCGCATGAAAACTTCTTAAGAGGGTTTCTCTTAATTAACTAGGGAGTAAATGTATCACCTATGCTCCTTAAACAATACAATCACCTGTTATGTTTTAAATATGATATATAGGTTAAACGTAGTGAGGGAGCGGGCCGGATTGGTAGAGAGAAATGAAAGACGTCATGTCGATGTATGAGTCCGTCGTTTATTGGGCTACGTAGCAGATGGTCGGTGGTCGGTAACATGATGTAATGCGGAGTGCCGTAGATGATGCTGCAGGCGTACGGAGGTGGAGATGGTGTGGTGAAGGTCAGCGAGTTGCTCGACACCATGGCGGTGGAGATGACCTATCTTCCAGGCCGTTGCTCGACGCTTTAAATCGCGGAGATGAACGGTGTGTGGCTCGGTGAGCTGAGCCACCAGCAGGTAGTCCTGACGAGGCGGAGCGTGTTTCCATGGCAGCGAAGCACGGTGGGCTTCGGGGTGCCATGAAGTGGTGAGCTGATCCCCGGACTGAAGGTGCGTCAATCCTTATAAGTCGCGGGATGTAGCTGTTCTCAGGAGCTGAAGACGCGATGGGCCTTGTAGCTGAGACGTGGTGATGGACCTCGAGGAAGCTGCCCTGGAGCGTAGCGATGCCATGCAGAGATCGTTACATGCTGAGATGTTGGCCGACTGTTAGTGTGAGACTGAACTGGACTGAACTGCAGCGGGCGAGCGATCGGCTGCTTATATAGCCGCGGTAGAGTAACTACCTCGCGGTAGGTAATACAAGCCACTTCGAGAATATTTGTGTCGCCACAGTAGGAATATTAATTTGAATAAAATAATACAAAACATTTGTCATAAATGGAGTGTTTATCATGCTTATAATAAATAGCGAGTTCCCGGCATGCGTTGCTATGCAACTTAAGGCGCCGCAACCGGGCTCAAAAATAAGAAGATGGAGAGATATCAAATTACGAATGATAGAGGAGCGCGCTAATAATCAAAGCGACAAAATCGATGCGAAAATTGTGAAAATGTTTAATAAAACACGACTAGTTAAAAAAGAGAAAAAATCTCACGGGGGTTGTCTTAAACAGCATCTAAAGAAACACTGTAAACTTTTTCGTACATATAACTGGTAAAATAACTGAAACAAACGTGTTTATAATATTTTTTGGAGCATACTTTGAGATTTTTTTCTATCGGGAAATTTTATATAATTTGCGTTACAGCGCGGGGAATGTCTAGATATTATCTTCAAGAATAACATATATTTTTTAAGAGCTTTAAAACTTAACGTGTGTAAGAATCGGTAGAAATTCGGGTAGCGGCGGCTTAATAAAGAAATTATTTTTCCCTTCGTGTCCTTTCCCATTCGTCCCGTTCTCCTTTTGCCTGCCCTTCCTCTACCGAGTCCTCTTCCCATCATGCGTTCCCACTCCGCCTTCTCCGACTCCCCTCTCCCGCTTCACCCATCCCGTGAACCCCCCCCCCCCCCCCCCGAGTTCCTCACCCCCCGCCCTAATTCCATACATACAGTGTCAAAACAGCTCGCGTATCACCTATTCCCAATTTTTTAATACAAATTTCAAAATGCCAAAGCTCAGTACTATATGTAAAAACCCTCAAAGTTTCATCGCAATCGGATGAATGGTTTAGATTGTATTTAGTATAGATTGTACGTTGCTATATATAAGTCCAAACTAAAATATTTTGATTTTTTATATGTATATGGATAGGTAAGGCTTGTATTTATTAATACCGTTGAAGTCTGTTAATCAGTCACAGTACCTACTGCAAAGTTATTTTTGAGTGCTCTAAACACTAGACACTGACGGTAAAGATGGCTGAAATGCTGGATACTTTTAAAAGAAAAGTGCTGAGAAGAATATGTGCGCATCCGGCACAATACAGAATTGTATAATATATATAAGGCACCTAGCATCTCAACACATATGAGACTCCTCTGGCTGAGATGGGCTGGGCATGTACAGAGAATGCCGGATACACGCGTCCCAAAAAGAATTTTGACTGGACACCCAGGTGGAAAGAGAAAAGTGGGAAGACCCAGACTGAGGTGGGAAGACGAAGTAAGAGGGGAAGCAGCACAGCTTCTCCTGGTTCCAAATTGGAAGTCAGCGCTGAGGACAGGAGGAGTTGGAGGCGACTGTTGCAGGAGGCCAAAGCTCGATATGGGCTGTAGCGCCATCGAAGAAGAAGAACACTAGATAATAATTTACTTCAACATTAGAGTGGAAGAAACATACTCTCAGTATCGCCCTTGTGAAAGTCGACCATTCCGTATCGAAACTTTGCTTCAAATGCCTTCAAGTGTGTTTAATAACCAGATCTGAAAAGCCAGTCCTTTCCCACTTTACCCACTTTAGTCTTCCCTTCTCCTCTCCCCCCCCCCCTCCTTCCTCACCCCTCCCCCCCTCTCTGCTATCTTAAGCCTCATAACATAGCCCGATTGAGGGATGCCATAGTACCACTTGCTTCAGACGTTGGTAGCAATTGAAACTCACATAAACAAATAAAATTTAAAAAAAAACCCTCATTCATGGTTCGCTACGTTTGGTGACTTAGCAGTGGTGTCCGGGTTCGTGGGGTGGGGTTTGTCGGGGTCTTGGCGGTGGATGCGGCTGCCCAGCAGCTGCACGGCAGGCCGCATCGGGAGAGAATGATTGAGGGAATCCCTTTGACTTCTCTAGCCGTACTCTCTCGGAACATCGCCTTGCACCGCAATGGGAGGGATGGATTCGTACGTCCGTCATTGTGTCAGTGGACACATTGACCCCCAGATTCCTACCCACCCCTTATACCCTTTTCCTTCGCAGAACTCCTCTCCCTCCTTTCCCAAAAAGACCCTCCACACAGCATCCCCAAAGATTATTATTATTACATGACTTTATGTCAGTACTCTGAGTACTGACATAAAGTCAAGTAATTCTAATTCTCTTTTTATAACACGTGTACAACATTGGATTTTTGAAAGGGGACGAACGCACTTTAAAGAATTCATGAGTTCTACCACTACATTTTAATTATTAATTTTTGCATTTCAAAATTTTAATTTCCATTTGTATTTCTATTTTACTTTAAAATGTTGTTATTTTTTTCTCTTAGTTTTTCACTAAATTTATATATGTTTTTAATTTTGATTTATATAATTATGTTTTAATTTATACAGAACACTTGAGTTCTTAACATTTAATTTTTATTATTAATTTTTGTATTTCAAAATTTGAATTTGAATTTTCATTTTTACTTTTCTTTAAAATATGGTCTTTTTTTTCTCTCTTTAGTTTTAAGTATTTCTTAATATTTTTTGAAATGTTAAAATATTAAATGTACGACTACCACAACACGGGCTTAGCCTAGTGTGGTAGCCAAAAAAAAACCAAATATCTGTTACTAATAAAAAATATATGAAATAAAAAAAATAAAAATAAAAAAAAAAAAAAAAAAAAAAGATGACATAGGCCCTGAGAGAAATTATTTTCCTCAAGGCCTCCTCTATGGAGTCCCAGCTGCTCCCGTCTGGAGTCAGTGAGGCTATGGCATCCCCAATTGGGGTATGTTGTGAGGGTGAAGGAAGTGAGGATGAGAAGATGGGGACGAGCAAAGTAGGGGAAGGACCTGGCTATTCAGATCTGGTCACCAAACACGGCTGAGGCCATTTCAAGCAACGTTTCAATTCTGAATGATTTTCTTACACCAGGGCGATACTGAGATTATCTTCCGCTTTGGATCGTGCCGCAAATATACTATATATTATTTTAATTGAATAAATTGTGAAATACACAAATTAATCAAATAAAATTTATTTGCCACGCCGAGATTCGATCCCGCGACCTTCGCAATGCTAGTCAAGCGTCTTACCGCTTTTTAAATAAATAAATTGTTTGTGCCAAGACCGAGTTATTTGGCGGTCCGTCCTCTCTGCCTACCCCTCCCGGAAAACGGCATGATGGTTACTCAATTAGTTATTAGATTGGTACCTACTTGTTATTAATCATGTTGAAACTGACTGCTAAAAAAATATTATGTGCTTTTAACTCTGCTATCTTGTTGGCCGAATGCGGATGCGATTTGGACGCATTAATGTGTGGCGGGGGTCAAATGCCAATTAAAGATATCATTTAATAAAAACATGTTATTTAACCTTGTACTTTCCGTGTTCTCGAAATTCACGATATGATTGACCATAATGGTCATTATTATTATCACTGATTTCACCGTTATTTTTTTATTATTTAAAGTAAACTAATAAATGTTAACCTTTCTGTGACTGCTAACTTCATATTAAACGAGCTGGAGCCCTGGCGTTGCCGGGTTTTTGCACAGATTTTTCAAAACACGATGTGGAAAGAAAATTATTTTCCTCTTGATTTAAATGTCAGTTGTGCAGGCTAAAGCCATTTTAATTTTTTTTTTCAGTATTAGCACCCCACAGGAGGCTCTGAAAATAGTTCCCCTCAGGGCCTATGTCGGCCTTGGGGATGCTGTGTGGAGGGTCCTTAGGTAAAGGAAGGAGAGGAATTCTGGGAAGTAAATTCACTAGGGCGATACAGAGAGTATCTTCCACTCTGTGCTGCAAATTTATTACATAAATTATTTTATAAAGCGAATTGTGATACAACACGAATTTGAACCCATGATCGCTGTATTCGTAGTCAAGAGTCTTACTTCTCGACCCCGGAGGCAGTTTGCTTACTAAAAACGAGTCTTAAATTAGTCAACATTGTTAAAACGGCCATTTGACAGGTTTCCCTAGAAATTCTTACCTATACACAAATACACTATACATATCTGCGAAATTATAAGACAGAAAAAGAAAATCGAGTCAGATTGTGTAATTAAATAAAAATTGTGATTGTTTTTTAATCTTAAATCTGAAAAGTTTGATCCGTCAAATTAACGGGTGTTAAATAAGGGTCGAAAAATAAGACAACCACTCAACCGTACCTAGAAATACCTTGTGGGCGAGTTTCGTAGTCCGGACAATTCAGAATGAATTCAACGTAACACTTCAATTAAAAAATAATAAAAAGTGGTGAAAAAACATATGAAAAATTGCTTAGGTTTTGTTAAGCTATTTTTACTTTTTTAATAGTTTTTAATTAATTTTCATAGAGGAGTTGATTCTGAGTTGTCATGGAGCAAAATATTTGCCCAGTCAGGGCTTAAATTACAAATACAAAACTGCGCTTACGAAATACAAATGTAATGGAAAAGCACTTTATTAAGTACACAAAACATATACAGCCCTAAGGAGCAGTAACGGGTTGATATATTTCTTTATACTTACCCAAAAAAATGGATTTAAAAAGAGTTTTTTTTTTTCAATAAAAAATTTTTTTACTCAAGTTTTTTCCACCATGCAATGGGTTAAAGTTTATCGCGAAATTTAAAATACGTTCTGGGTATAAATAAACAGTGTTCTCTTCAGAAATAAATCATTCTCATTCGCACCATTATCTGGCTGACTCGCTGATTTGTTATCCTTGATGGTTAAACGGAGGAGCATTAGTTAATTGTAAAATGTGTCGCGGTCTCCTTTTTCTTCTGGGATTTCTATGCATATCTTGTATAGAAGGTAAGTAGGCATTAAACATTTCTACATTATTGTCATTTAAGAAGCTTAATTAAATAACGTTTACCCATCATCACCGCGCTACATTTCAGGTTGGAGTTTGATCTCCTCAGCGAACATTATTCACTGATCTGTCGTCCCTTGTCATTCTTTTCCAGTCTTTTAGCCTTCCCATTCTTCTCTAATCGACTTCCACACAGTCAGCCTGCCCCTCCTACGGTTTGCCGCTAGTCACTTCCACTGAGCAACCACTAGATTTTGATAATTATGCCATCTTCCATTAACACCAAGTGCCCATAGATACTTTTAAAATAAACGTCTTACAATTTCACAGTTTGCAGTGGAGGTAATCCACCTCTTACCCGCCCTGGTATAAGTAACTGATGGTTACTCCTTCAAGGCTCTCGCAAGATTCTAATTTTTTTGGTTAAACGAAGCTACATTTATTTATTTTGAACGAATCTAGACCTCCAGTGTCCATGCATACGTTGTTAGTAAGCAGTATGCAAGTGCTTAACAGGATAAACAAAATGCAAAAAATAGGTTAGTAAGACAAAGATAAATTAAACAGGGCAAAAGAAAAACTCATTCATAAGACTCCATGACGCGGAATTGCATCTGTAAAAAACCTGCAAGCACCTGCATAAAATAGAGAACATAAGTAATACAATAAATCTCAAATCAATTGGCAAGTACCAACAAAAAATGTGAATGGCTTTCGGTCTGACCATAAACTACACTTAGCTTCCGTGTCCCTTAGCCAACCACTCAGTGAAGCCTCAAAGAATGTTAACTGAATATTTGGGGTAAAATACCCGAAGACTAAAAGAAAATTCAGCGTTGGGTAGTCAGAGGCAGGACAAAGGACAGTCAAGGTCGTGTGATCAAACCTCAAGCCTGCAAATGTCATTGGGGGAGGCGCAGATAGATTTGAGAAGGATCTGCAAAATTAATAATGTAACTAAAGATGAAGCAGGGACGAGGTCCAGCACACCCCCATACGGGGATAGGGAAAAAAAATAAAAATTTGGAGTTCAGTTCATCTAAAAAAACATTGAAATAGTTAAAGACAAACAAAACAAAACTAGGAACATGGCATAAATTAACAGTTAGTATAGTAAATATAAACACAGCATATCGCAAAGCAATTATATACATTTTTGAAAATATAATGAACAAAATAACATAACACAAATGTAAAATATAACACATAATATATAACTTATAATATATAATAAAATAAAAGAAATAACATATTACAGAAACACAAAACACATAAATCATAAAAAATAAATCCAAGCGGTAAATGTAAAGGAATAATGAAGAGTGTCCGTGAATTCAGAAGCAAAATACACCTGGTACCTAAGTTATTTTACAGCTACTCAGCGACTCTAAGAACAGGCCATCTCTCAACCCAGATGTTCGTGAATTTCCTCAGGCACTCAAAATTCACCTTATTCGAGACGAGATCTGTATTCCAAGCAGGTCTCGTAATAACTTGTAAACCATCAATCATTTCGTCTCGAGCATCCGTCAAAATCTCACAGTGCCACAAAATGTGCTCGGCTGTTTGGTCGGTATCACCACAAGCGCAATTGGGATGGGATGATAGAGCCAGTCTGTGAAGTCTACCTCTAAACTCCCCATGCCCAGAAAGCAATTGGGTGATATGGTGGTCCATTAAAAGATATGCCCCTTCCATTCTGATTTTAACTGATGGAAAGAAGGAGAAGGTCCATCTTCCCATATTCGATCTATCCCATCTCATCTGCCATTCACTCAGCGTTTTTATTCTCATCATCTTTAGAAGTTCAGGGAGAGGCACTGCTCCACCAGGTATTAATTCAATACCAAGGTGGTTTACAGGTCTTCCTCTTTTCAGACACTTCTTTGTCAAAACTTCCCTAATTTCTAAATCAATTGGCAAAATGCCGGCCAAAATTGGCAAAGCATCCGATGATACTGTTCTGTAGGCTCCTGAAAGCGCCAGTAAGGGGATTCGCTGGCCCCTCTTAAGCGCTGAAAGAATAAGTGAATTACCCAGTCGATGTTCCCATACACAGGCACCGTATGAAACTTGTGCCACATATACGCATCTGTATAATAGACGGAGCGCAGGGAAACGTAAACCCCATTCAGCAGTTGAGATTCTTCTCAGTTTTAAGAAGAGAGCCTGGGCCTTACTAGAAACGCTTTTAACGTGAGTCAAGAACGAGGATGATCTGTCTAATGTAACGCCTAAATATTTAGTACTCTCTACAAAACGGATTGCAGAATCTCCCATTTTTATGAAAGGGTTTCTACCTCTACTGAGGGAGCCTTTCATAAGGAGACCCACGGTCTTATGGGGAGCAAAAGTCAGTCTATTTTCCTTTCCCCAGTTAAGAATCATATTCAAACCTTCTTCAGCTTTATTTTCAACTTCTTTTCTACTGTCCCCAGAGACCAAATAAAATTTGACATCTGCGTAATCAATTGCAATAGTGCCTTCAGGTAAGGGTAACCTGGAGGAGTCATCGAATAAAATATTCCAGAAATCTGGTGCAAGGGGAGAACCTTGGGGACAACCCATGTCCACATCTCTTTCAATGATGCAATCACCAAAAGAAATTATAATTTTTCTATCTTTAAAATAATCGCAAGATATTTGAAAAAGTTTTCTTGGACAATTACGATTCTTTAATTTAGTTAAAATCATCTCCCACCATGCATTATCGAAGGCACCAGTTATATCTAAGAAGATACCGATTACGTACCTCTTTGTGCAGACCTTCACCCAGTCAAGCGCAGTCATAAGGGCGTGCTCCGTGGATTTACCTGGGACGAATCCATATTGATGTACATATGATGGTGTTAATGTTTCTCGTAGACGATTTTGAATAATTTTTTCCAATATTTTCCCCAATACAGGAAGAAGTGTTATTGGTCGATAAGCTTTAACATCAGTTCTTTTTTTGTCGTTCCCTTTAGGTATGATCCTGAGCACACCTTTCTTCCATACAGAAGGGAAAACTCCTCTTCTCATACACGTTTCCATAACCTGAAAGAGTTCTTCCTTGGCATGGATCCATACATACCTCACAATTATACAATTCAATTTATCATGCCCTGGTGCCTTCCTAAGACTCAAACCCTTAATTATAATTTCTATTTCAGCTCTAGTTATTTTAGAAATTTTTTCCTCCTGGGAGAGGATTGGAGGAATCCGTGATTGATTTCTAATCTGTTGGTGGTGGTCGCTTTCCCCAATGACTGAATCTAAGGGAACTAACTTTCCCAGAAGTGTATTGAGAGTAGTCATCACATTAATACTCTCAACGTTCCCGTTATCATTGTCGATAACACTAGATAAAAACCGATCAGAACCTTTACCCGTTTTTTCAATGGCGCTACAAATATCCCATGGGTTAGAGTTACCAACATCTTTAACCCAATTATGCCAAGCAGCTCGTTTAGCCAAAAGTACAGCCGATTTGAAAGCTTTACGAGAGCTACTAAGTTGTCTCTTGAGGGTGGATGTCTCCTCCTCCGTACATCCAACCCGTCTAGAGACACCTAAAGCTCTGTAAGCTCTCTTAAAGGTGCCCTTTAGCAAAGTCAGCTCATTCGACTACCACGGAGACCTAATAATCGTCTTCGGGTTTGTTCTTCCCAGAGCCGATTCAGCAGCTGATACTACGGCTGCGTTGAAAAAATTCCCCAAATTGTCCGGATCTCTAGCTGCTACGTCATGAAAACCCCTTAAAGTATCACGTAGAGCATCCCCAAAGTTATCCTAATTCGCCCGAGTAGTTTTGAAGTTCCAGGAGGATCTTGGAGCTTCGGTCTTCTTGACACCCACCATATAAGTTATTAATCTGTGATCAGAATTAATAGCACATTCGTGGACCTTCCATTTCGAAATCTTGGCCGCAATCGATCCAGAGCAAAGAGTTAAATCAATATTGCTCTCACCATGTGTGTTACTGAAAGTAAAAAAACTACCAGATTCATTTATTAAAGAAAGACCTTGCGTCGCAATAAGGTCTTCGACGGCGTCTGAACGTTCCGTCCGTTGTTCAAAATTGTCAAACCACATCGGTGAGCGAGCATTAAAGTCTCCTCCAATAACTATGTTACGTCCGTTAAGCGCGTTTAGTGCGCGCGTCAGGCTCAAGATATGAGGTCCAACTGGATTACAATGTTTGAAATAGACTGAAATAAAAATAATTTCAGTGTCTCCAAAATTAAGTGAAACACAAGTTTGGTACTCGTTTGACAGTCCCACCAGGGACTAATTAACGAAATGTTAACCAGGACTCCCGCCCCCGGTGCTGGGCCAATTTCGAGTACCGCACCCGGATATTGAACAGGCGTTCTACCTAACCAGGTGTATTGCTCCTGAATGAGCAAGATGTCAATTTTTTTGTCAGTTATAATCTTCAGTGCCTCAAGCGTGGCCACTCTAGACCTCTGAAGATTAATCTGACCAAGGGAAAGAATGTTATTAGAAGCCATAGTCGGTTATTCTGACTTGTGCTTCAATTGCAGCAATTTGTGCTGGGCATAGCCGATCACCAGTAACATGTGAGGCAGGTTTTTTAAATCTTGTGCAGGTTGCACAGACAGCAGCTTGCGCTTTCCTGGGGCAATTCTCCACATCGTGGCCAGTAGTTGCACAGTGGCGACAAGTAGAATTCTCCTGCGTGCATGCCTTACTAATATGCCCATATTGTTGGCACTTAAAACAACGGGTAGCGCCAACATAGTCCCGAGCACGGCAAGCATTCCACCCAAGGAAACACAAACCACTATCAATTAGAATTTTCCTTACCTCGGGATGACATGTTAATATCATATTCATATTGGCACTGTCTCTCTTACCAAAGAGTGAAACTCTTCTCATAGTCCTCAGATGGTCTTCTTTGGAAATATTACATTTGTCGATAATATTATTATTATAGATTTCCTCAAAAAGAGCAGCGTCAAAAGATATATCTCCTTTCGGCACATCATAAAGGACAATTTTAGGTAGACGGCCCTGTGGACTTACCAATTTAATTCCTTTAGCAGAAAGTTTCTCAACTGCCTTTTTAATATTATTAACTCCCACTGAAGTGGTAGTTTGTAGTGCAATACCCCCTCCTTTTATTTTCCTAGTGCGGACAACCTGAAAACCATCAGTATTTGGATTAAGTACAGTGGTTAACTTTTTTTGGAGGTCCTCTGATGTTTTACCCTCCGGAATAGTTGGGTAAAATAGAATAGTCGGCTGCAGGGAAGGAGTAGGTCGCTCTGTTCCATTTAAATATAATTTTTTTGATTGATTTTCACCAGAAGTGATTCCCGCATAAGTATTTTTCTTTGGTTGTTCTGAAACAGATGAATTATTCGATTTGTTTATTAATACATCAATTTTATCGTTAATGTTCGATTGAATAACTACAACTTTAGAAAGCGTTTCCGCTTTTGAAACTGCCGCAGCATGTGAGATTGCTAATGATGTGAGGCATCTCCTCATCTCCTTAATAGAACTAAGTATGGAGGATCGGTCATCCTTATTGAGTTTGTTTTTACCGTCAATTACAACACTAGAAATTAACAACATTTGCTCAAATATTGGTTTAAGAATGTCAACTGAAAATTCAGCATCGGTATTTATTTCAGAATTTTTGGTTTGGTTGGTATTTTCAGGAACTGGTGATGTAGAGGTTGATTGTCGAACAGAACTACTAATTGCTAAATTAGGAAAGTCATCTTTTAATTGTTTAAAACTCGCATCATCTTCAGAGTCCGAAGATGCCATTGTTTATTACAAATCCTATTTTTCACAGTAAAAATCAAAAAAATATTAAAATTAATAATAACAAAACAACATTGACAGTCGGTTGTTATGGTACTTATTTAACGCAATTTATTGTCAGGGACTTTAGTCCCCGACACGAAAGAACGAAATTCAAATTCCAAATAGTTGGTATTGAGCAGAATGTCAGAAAAAAATATATTACGTCAAAATTAAATTAATTTTGACAAAAACTAATAAAAACACACACTATTTTGCACAAATTATTTAAAAATGGTAAGGGAATAAATTCTAAAACCCAAATAACACAATTTTACACTACAAAAAGCGTCAATAAACTGTTTTTTTTGTAATTATATTACAGAGAAAGCTAAGTACGTGCGACCTGTACGGAGGCAAGAACTGAACAAACTCACAGTTTGCAGCAAATATTTTCAACTTTGAGTTTTATTCTAGTCGTATCAGCAGAAGACCCTGAAACATTCTTTAGGGATGACTACTTGTACTCCGCCACTCATAAAGCGTTCTTTAAAGAACATAAAGCAGCGCTGGGCTGGAGAGAAGCGGTGTCCATGTGTTCTTTGGAAGGCGCTGAGCTTGTGGTGCTAACATCTGAGGAAGAGATGCAGTCGTTGCTAACCTACATGGCCAGCACCACCAGCCATGTGTGGATTGGGATACATGACTTATTCCAACAACAAAACTATAGGGCAATCAATGGTATGTTATAATTTTTTTAAATATGTAGTAATTATGCCTATTTTTGTTGACACTTTTCATTGAGTTCCTCTGAAGCATCTCTGTCTCAAGTTAGAAATCTTACATCAGCAACATCATCAATTATTGAATGTAACAGTAGAACTGTTAGAAGATAACAGTAGATACATTTTTAGTAGACGGCTTTCGTAATGGTTTAGGCACTGAATACATCATTGCTAATTTGACAAAAATCATCTCTACTATTCTAGCTAGACAAAGGAATTAAATGCATTGCACTCTTCTTAGATCTAGCCAGAGCACTTGACACTATCTCCCACAAAATTCTTTTGTATAAACTACAGCGAATTGAAATACAGGGTCAACTATTCAAATGGTTGGTTATTTACCTAGAAAAAAAGCCAGAGAGCAGATATTAACGGTACTCTAAGTGATCCAGCCAAAATTAAATATGGTGTTTGTCAAGAAAGTACTCTAGGACCACTTTCGTTTAATGTTTATATAAATAAGTTACGTAATAGTTACTTTAAAAACCATATAATTATCTTTGCAAATGATACAGTCTTATTATTTGAAGGCAAAACCTGGAATGAATCTCGCATTAAAGCAGAAATTGGAGGAAACAAAGCCAAACAGTGGCTAGATAGCATTCTCCTCACTCTAAACTCGGGTAAAACTAAATTCATCTGCTTCATTGCAACTCAAGCGGGTCAACCGAAAGAAATTCCTAACATTATTTTAAACTATTGCAACGACATAACTGCATGTAAATGCAATACCTTGGAATGTTTAAAAAATATCTAGGAATTATCATTGATAAATTTCTGAGATGGGACAAACATATAGACGTAACTTCCACAAAGGTCAGAAAACTTTACAAGTTCACGGCAATTAGAAATATTCTCTCGTTGCAATTAGAAATGTTCTCTGCGCAAAAGACATGTAGCGAATTTACTTTGAAATGTGTAATTCTATATTAGATTATGCTTCCTTAGGTTGAGGCGGTTGTACTACAACAAATTTTGATCCCTTAGCAAAATCTCAGGAATCACTTCTAAGAGTCATACTTAAAAAAATGTTTAAATACCCCAGCGATTCATTGTTTGAAGAGTTTCATGTTCTTGATGTAAGACAATAATTATATATGAGGAAAATTATAATACAAACTCAAAAACGGCGTCACCACTACACTTCGGTAGACCATTATCACGTCTCCCAGACATGTAAAGAGGAACCCAGTAGTTCCTTCCACCATTTCTTCATCTTTAACTCAAAGATATTTCTCATATTTAGGCCCCAAATTGCATAATCTTATTACCTGATGCATGGAAATCAAAAAGTACTAGCATTCTTCGCAATCTGGTAAATGATTGGCTTCTGGTCTTGGGGAGAGCTGAATGCGATAATATGCTAAATAAGTCATTATTTTTTTTTAGTCGACCTTTCCTAAATTATATTGGTATTATATTTTAATATTATTTTTATACCAATGTTATTTCAAAAAACGCTTTCTTTGCATTTAACGTTTCTCTACTTACTTTTTCTTTACCTATTTTTTGATTCTCTTGTTCATAAATTCATCAAAACCAAAACTTAAATTTCATGGAATATTTGAAAAGCGTACATGTTTACAATTTTTTTTTTTTTTTTTAATTTTCTTTTACGTTATATTGTTTACATTATTTTAAAATACGTTATTTTCATTCATAAGCAGCTTCTTGTATATACCTACCAAACTTTAATGTATTATCCGCCAAGTGTAATATCTAAGAAAAAGTCAATATAATAAACAAAACAATAGTTCGCGTAATTAATCTGCTCATTCTGACTGTCCTAAAACGGGTATATTTCCTAGTTGGACAGCCAAAGATTATTGTTGTAGGTAATATGTAATATTTTTACAAAATAAATAAAATGTAATAAGCAAAAGCCAATCCTGATTTTCAGTTCGGCTGTCGCGTTTTCGAAGTATCTCGCCCCAAATCTCTGAAACATCTATAGCAGCGGTCGGCAATTAGTTTTTGTGGTGGGCTATACGAATATGTTAACATTTTTGGGGGTCCAAGCGACCGTAAAAGTCACTCATGAGCATATGACCCTGCTCACTCAGTGCGCTTGCAACTGCCCGTCTGATCGCCAGAAAAGATCGCAAGACAGAAAACATGGAAAAAGCACCGCAGGCAAAAAAAATTAAGTGAAGATTACATGCTTTGAAATATCACGACCGACCGGTTGGTAGAGTGGTAGTTATTGGTTCCCACTCTGGCGTTTCTGATTCGATCCTCTATTCATTACCGCTTATATCATTGCAGAACCCACATTTTCCACCTATGGAAGTGAGTGGATTCCTAACATTCTGAGATTAATTGAATTGAATTTTTGTAATATTAATTGAATTTTCCAAATCAGATGAAATTGTGGTGGACTCTATATTATTTATTAATTTTATTCTACTTTCTTTTTAGGCATTCCAACATCAGAGTTGTACTTGAACCACCCAGAGCCCAACCCCGGTGATGGACGAGATTGCGTGCGGATGCTGCGAAACGGTTCCTACTCTGATGGGCCCTGTGAGGCGGCCAGCTTGTTTATCTGTAAGAAAGCCCTCAGCACTCTGACGGTCAATGTGGATTGTGGAACCTACGATACGGGTACGGAAAAACCAATAATTTATTTTGCTAGTGACCACTTTGACGATTAATCTAAATTTTAGGTTCGGTAATTCCTGTATCTACAGAAATTTAATATTTTGTTAAAATGATGCATAAAATTTTTTCAATATTTACAATAATGAATAATATCGGTCGTATTTATAATAATTATTAAAAATAAATAAACAACCCGATGATCCCCCTAATGTTTAACGCCGCCTTTACATATAAATTCATTGAATTTACATCTATATCATTCTTCATTTTTTCCAGAATACAGAAAGTTTACTACAATCGACGATCACTGTTTCAAATTCCATCAAAAACCAAGGACCTGGTACGATGCTTTTGAAGTGTGTTCGGCTGAACAGGCTCGTCTCGTGGTCCTTAATAGTGCCGAGAAGGCTCAACACTGCTTGGATGCATTTAATGAATACGCTGGCAGCTCACTGGAAACCGACTTTGACAGGAATGATATGTGGCTTGGGTTTCACGACTTGATTCTTCCAGGACAATATGAGACAATCGATGGTATGCTTCAATGTTTACTTATTAAACCTTATTAAATTTATATTATTTTTTAAAAGCTTTTAGTACCTAGTTATTATCGGCAGCGATTAATCCTCATTATTTCTTGAGCCTTGCAGATGTGGACATAATATATAGACCTACCTCAATTTTATTACAGTTTTGCCGATTCAGCAATCACATTAAATCATTTTTTTTTTCACTTTTGTTTGTATAAATGAAATGGAATCTTGGAAGCGAAAAATTTACCAACTTTGTGCTTACACGATCTTGTTTTGTGTAACTTATCTCTGATTGCACAAGAAAACTTCTTCCGTTTCAGTAGCGGCAGCAAAGTGTGTTAAGTTTTGTAAAGACACGGCAGGCATATGTTACCTAACCATACTGATTTATAGATATTTGGATAATTTCAGAAAACGTCGCACGTTTGACAGTTCGTGTGTTTGAGAATGATATTTTGCGAAACAATGATTGTTCAATCAGGATTCTATTTTTGAAAATCTTTAAGTTGATAAATTTATTTAAAGTAGGTACTCCCCTAATAGTTTGAATCGAATCAAGAATTTTAGATATTTTAAATAGGTACCTATGTTAGGTACCAAATTTAATATACATGAGAAATGGAAATTTTAATATAAATTGTAAAAGGTGGCACGCTGGCTGTTTAAAAACTGAATGTACTGGGATTGAATATATGGAACGCGGGAGGAGGTTATGCGGGACGAGGGAACGGGAAAGGGAAGAGGGAAGCCGTGGAAGGTGGAAGGGGAACGCGGGAGGGGACCAGGGAGGGGGGAGGGGAACTCGGGAGTAGGGTTCGCGGGACGGTAAAAGGGAGGGAGTGGAGTGAGGAGAAAAAAGGTGGAGGTGACGGAGTGGGAACGCGAGAGGGGAAAAGGAAGCAAGAGAAGAAGGGGAGGCGGAAGGGGAACGGGACGAATGGGAAAAGACACCCAGGGAGAAACAATTTCTTTATTAAATGGCATAGCAACGCATGCCGGGACCAGCTAGTCGTTAATAAAAATCTAAAAGAGGAACGGTCCTAAATAAGATCCCTGAGAAACTCCTGAGAAAACAAGAAATAATTTAGATAAGAATATTCCATGTGATACAAATTATTTTTCAAATACCTTTCTTGTTGATATTGTAGGACATAAGATAGAGAAAGCAGGATTTTGTGAATGGCAAGACGGACAACGCAACAACGTTATTACCGACAAACACTGCGGGACAATGATGGTGGGCTTGGGAAGGAAACTGAACTACAAGTCCTGTGATTCAAAGCTTTTCTTCATGTGCGAGAGGAAGATATCACCCAAACCTCAAGCGGTTTCTGCTTTTTGTCCTTCAGGTATGCTCAACTCATTTCAGAATAATGTTTCGGAATTTGAAATTTTCGTTTATTTGAAAAACCAATAGCAGTTACTTTTAAAACCTTTTTATCATCCAACAAGCTTTTATGCGAAACGAAAAAAACCAAATTTATGGGGGATTTTTCATAAAAAAAAATAATAACTTGAAATTGTTAATTTTTCAAAGATATTCAAGACGTATACAAATATATTTGATTGATTTCAAAACGGTTTGCATTTTTCCTCTTACATGTTGATGTTCATCGTGTAATATTTTATAAAATTTTCATAATATTTAAAACAAAACAAATAAATCGAGAAAATTTCGTGAATTTACCATTCCTGGCTGCTTTGCTAACGTACGGTAGTAAGGGATTACTAGTAAACGTAAAACGTAATGGAATGATTTTAAGAATCAGTTTTTTTGCCGGAACTTGAGCAATAGGGTGTGTCAATTATTTCAACTTTTGAATTCAGAAACGCCCGGGGTCTCAAAAGTTGCGTCTTACAAAGAAAATGAGAACTGCATTTAAATTTTTTTTTCAAATGGTTATTAGCCCGCTAAAATGCATTGAAAATCAGAAAAGGAACCTAAAACGGTTTTTTATTTCATTTTTATAATTTTTTTTTCAGTAATTTAACCTTTTAACGTTTGTTTATTATTATAAAATGCGTATAATTGACAGAAATGAAAAAAAAAGTTCAAGTGTACGAATACAAGTAAGTCAACAAGAATTCTGATTTTATCCAGAAAAAGTGTTATTTTCCCTTTTATATTTTTAACCAACACATCACATATCCTTTAAAAAAATGTTCTTTGAACTGCTGTTATGGAATGAAAAATAAGTTTGGTACAAAATATAAAATATGAACCCTTTGTTTTATTTTTTTTCGAAATCACGAAACCTATTTTTTTTTTCAAAAGTTACGGCCATTTTAGCGGGCTAATAGTGAACACCAATTTAATTTATTTTTACGTTTTCGAATAGCTACAGATCATACGAAACTTTTGAGATCCCGGGCGTTTAAATATAAGTTCATTTTTTTTTCTCTGTGGAGAGCGACATACGCTATTGAGCAATCCATCAAATTTCAAAATTGATAAACAAATTTTATGAGAATTCTATTCAAATTCTGCTACTATTCAAGTACCTACTGTGAAACAACTGATCTATAATAATAACTGAACACGAATAAAACTTTCAAAACTTGATCAGTCAGTGACTGAGTTTACATTTTGACTTATTCCTGCCCCGGTGATTGAGTTTAATTACTTGGCTGGCTAAGCCCTCCATTACGACACAAGCAACGGCTTGTAAAAATGTCAGTTAAAACACCTTTTTATTTATAATTTTTTTTTACAGGTTATCAAAATTATCCAACAATTCCACACAGTTGCTACAAACTTCATACCACTGCTAAAACCTGGATCGACGCGTACAAAGGGTGTGCAGCGGAACAAGCTCACTTAATTGTATTAAACAGCGCTAAGGAAGTCAAACTCGCCTCTGACATATTCTTGAAATATGCTCGAGCTAGTTGTGAGTTTTATAAGGATGGCTTTTTCGTCGGCATTAACAATTTGATATCACAGCAATACAGAACAATCGATGGTGAGTACAAGACTATTTTTTGTTATTTAATACATCAATTTGGAAGGCGGGTATGGGTACTACCTGGAACCATTTATTGGATAACTAACACCTCTGCTATAGGTGTTGGTTATCCCAATTGTTTTGCTAAGTTTGGTGAATTAGCAGGGGTGCCCCGATTCATAGCATTTGATTTTTCTAAATCTTGGCGGCTGATGCGTTTGACCACCTTCTGCGAGGCGGACGGGATCGGCAGAGGCCATTTGAAGTAGACCTTTTGATCTCTCCAGCCGGGCTTTCTCATTATGCTGCGAAATTGACTCTAATCGTGATGTTCATTCTTCTCCAGTTTCAATCTTGACCACAAGATTCCGGACCTTTATATATTTATTTCGCAAGTGTAAGAATTTAAATGTCGCTAACCACCCAGTATATTTGGGCACTTGTGGGGTAAGACTGGTAAGGAACTGTAAGCGAGTTTTTTGGAATTTTTCGACTGTATCGGTGTGCAAGTGCACAAATACATACAAATTTGTCCACCTTAATATGATTCGCCTGCAGCCACTTATTTACTTTAAATCGCTCTCCCCATTTCTTCAGGAGTCCAATGTAACCACGGAAACACTTTTCTTAACTCTCTGAAAAAAGAATAGTAATTAAAATTAGTTGTTTGCTGCGAAAAGCTGTATGGCTTTATACATGGCTCTAAGTGCTACGTGCTGTGATCCAAACTAAATGATGTCCAAGTACTTCTTCTAACCAACTTCTCTTGGTAATACAATATTCCACAAATGGGGATACCATATTTGTGCTGAAACCAGTATGAACAATTTCGTATTTAATATGGAGGCTTACATTTGTAATTTCAGGAAGGAAACTCTCTGAGGCTGGCTACAGCCACTGGGGCCCCGGGAGCCCCTCCGCTAGCGCGGATCAATGTGGGGCACTATTGCAGCAGGACTCCCCACGTGGGTTCTTACAGCTGCAAACTGTACCGTGTGCCTC
This sequence comes from Limnephilus marmoratus, assembly GCA_917880885.1. Lineage (NCBI taxonomy): Eukaryota > Metazoa > Arthropoda > Insecta > Trichoptera > Limnephilidae > Limnephilus > Limnephilus marmoratus. The sequence continues at coordinate 3,309,194 of OU862930.1, forward strand.
ATTTCCCCTTCTGTTTATATGCGAGACGAATATCTTAAACCTGAAGAAGGACACCAGCGCTGCAGACTGTGGTATGAATACACTATCCCTTTTTAAATAATACTTTATAAAGAACTCAAGCAATAGCCCCGTCTATTCACCTTATTCCACATTAGCCTGGTCGGATTACCAATGTTAAAATGTGTTGTTAATTAATAGATCAGATAATGTAAGATTAAAATTTAAGAATCAGGTTAAGCATGCAACTCTGATGACGCGCCGTACGCAAAATCATCGTCGTACTTGAAGAATTAGTAATCTTCAAACTAGATTTTGGATTATGTCCTACCTAATCGGCAACTGAACGAAATCTGTGGCGCTCTTACATAGGAAATACCTCAGTCAAATATGTAAAAACCTTGTTCGAAATCTCCCACTTATCTCGTTTTTTCAAAGAAGTTTCTTACTAATACTGTGTAAATCAAAGTCAATAATATTTTAACATTATATTTATTTTTGTGCAAGTATTTTAAACAGTCGTTTTATGCACTATTTACTAGTATAATTTCGTAAATATTGTTATGTATTAGTAAAAGCCTAAATAGGCGTAAATAAATAAATCACGTCAATTGGAAGATAACAATTCACTTCACTAATTCATATCAATCACAATGTACGAAAGAAATGAGAATGACACAGATGACACGACAGTGTTCATGCGTAAAATATTTTTGTGGCAATATTCTATCTTCGTAAGTTTTTTATGGTCGGGTTTCACCCTCTACTGGTTGATACCCCCCCCCCCCCCCGCCGCCATTGATATACACCAAGGTATTGGGGTAGATTATCTTCCCTGAAACCGACGCGTGATTCAGAGATACGTCTTTACATAGTATAAAGCAAAGTCGCTCCCGCTGTCTGAACGCTTAGATCTTTTAAACTACGCTACAAATTTTCATGCTTTTTTCACCAATAGATAGAGTGATTACTGAGGAAGGTTTAGGTATATAATTTATCAAGGTTTTGTGTAAATTGGTTAAAAAATATATAATATATACCGGGAGTGGGCTGGCAAGCGGGCAGCATGCTGGCAAGTGGGTGGTGTGGATTTGATATGTATGCAAATTAACAGATCATGGTTGGAAATTGGCGTGTGTCCGGGTCTGCTAGTATCTATTAATATAAAAGAAACTAGTATCGCTACTTATTATAACTACTTATTGCACAGGGAACCAGATTATGTGAATCCGGCAGTGCTCTCAGAGGCAGTTTCCTTTTTAGTGAACTCCCTTAATGAGTTAAAATTCTAATGAAATTTAATTTTCCCATAACAATTATAGTTAATTCACAAATTTTATGTTTAACAGTCGATTTGGATTATCTATTGCAGGATATAAACATTACCCATCGATGCCAGGGAGCAGTTATAAACTACACACCACCACCACTGAAAACTGGAATGAAGCTTTCAGAGTGTGTGCAAACGAACAAGCAAACCTCCTCATACTGAACAGCGCCGAGGAAGCCAAACTTTGCACAGATATATTCGTACAGTATGCAGATGCAATGCCAGCCGGCTTTGTCAAGGTCGGGTTCATGGTGGGATATACCAACTTATTGACTAAACCAGAATATAGAACAATCGATGGTAAGACAACGCTTTCAAATTTTTATTTTAACTCATTGTTAATGTATTCACTTTCTTTGCTAGAAATCATCGCAATATACGTGTTCATAGGGTAATCAGGCCCCCTAGCACAGTCCATTGATAAGGATTGATAGGATAACTTTCGGAAACTTCTCATCGTTCCCTAGCATGATTGCAGATCGCCAACGAATTAGTTACAGTTCATAATGACTAAGTCTTCTTAATACATTCGATGTCAACTGTTGTTTGTACTTTAACTATCTGCAGTTGTCCTAGTGAACTATGAGAAGTAACCGAAAGTTATCCTATCAATCCTTATCTCGATGGACCATGCTAGGACCCCTGGTCTTAAAGGCGCATACGCCTGCCCACCAACTGCATGGCGGGCCGGATCAGATCAGGACACTTTAGGAAGACCCTTTGACCTCTTCTCTCCAGCTGGTCTCTTTTGACCCATCGTCATGTACCGTAGCGGGAGAGTTGAATTCACACGTCCGTCCCTCCTGATAGATTCCTACCCACCCCACATACCCTTTTCCTTCCAAAAACTTCTTGTGCTTCCACTCCTTATAAAGACCTCACAATTTAGGAAGTGGGTATGAGTACCGCCGCCCCGGGAACCATTTATTGGATAACCAATACCTCTGCCATAGGTCACTCCGAGTGGTTCACTACGTTTAGTGACTTAGCAGGGGTGCCCAGTTCATGGGATGAGATTTGTTCGGATCTTCGCAGCGGACGTGTCTACCCACTAACTGGATCGGAAGAGACTGGTTGAAGAAGATTTTTGACTTCTACAGCAGGACTCTCTCGGAACATTGTCTCGCATTGCAGTGGTAGGGATAGATTCGTACGTCTGTCACTTCTGGATACACTGACCCTCAGATTCCAACCCACCCTTCATACCTTTTTTCCTCCCAAAACATCCTTTCCTTCCTTTCTCTTCAAAGATCCTCCACACAGCATCCCCAAAGATGATGTGGGCCTTGAGGGAAATTGTTTTCCTCTTGTTGGCCTCTTGTGTGGAGCTCATGTAAAAACAATAAAGTTCTAATTATTAAATGTTTTTTTTTCCAAGGTATATTACTTCTAAATTATTGATTACTTCTTCTAAATTATTGATTACTTCTAAATTATTGATTACTTTTAAATTATTGATTACTTCTAAATTATTGGTTACTTCTAAATTATTGATTCCTTCTAAAATATTGATTACTTTTAAATTATTGATTACTTCTAAATTATTGATTATTTCTACAGTCGGATTGCCATGAAAGTATTTTAATCAATGAAAATGCGTTTTTTCACATTTCGCTCTTGTTCTTATTATTCTTTAGGACTTTATGTTACAATTGTATTTTGCAGGTAACACCCCCTCGGAGGCGGGCTACAATAACTGGTACCAGTGGCATGCTGGTCGTCCCTGTGCAGTCCTCTTCCAGATACCGGGCGCCGCGCGCGGACTCTTCAATCTGCATACTATATATTGTGATACAAGAGAAACTTATTTATTCATGTGTGAGAAAAATACTACCAAAGTTTATTGATAATAAATAAGTCAAAACAATTTTATTTTTTTATTAAACGACTTCAAAAAGGAAGAGGTTCTCAATTCGACTGTATTTTTTTAATGTTTGTTACCAAAGAACTTTCGACTGGGTGAACCAATAGTGATGATTATTTTTTTATTTAAAAGCTGGCGCTTTTCATGTAGTTCCATTTCAATTTGGTCCAGTTCTGACAATGGTATCTATGAGAAAACCATAAAAGTATTAAATTTGCATTAAGTATTTGCGATGGACGAATAACTCAATATTACGCCAACCGTTTTCAATGATTCTTTTTTATTGGAAATGATGTAATTCAAGGTTAGTTTGATGAGAGTTTGGTTAGGTTCTGATTATGGGATCCATGACAAAGTAACGGAACTCATCAATTATTAGGAGCAAATTAACGATACTCGGCCGAATCTTTTATAGGCTATCCGGATCTTTGAGTCACCTACCGTAACGTCGTTATGGTCAAGTAATGTGTATCTTAAATGAGCAGCGCGTTTAGTAGGTCTACCCATATTCAGACAAATTAGTTAGTGTACTTCAGATTCACTAAAAATTAAAAAATAAACAAAAAATTTAACAAAACAATAAAACGACTTAAAAAATGCACTAAAAAGTAAAAAAATAATTTCGTATTCTTCTACAACTTAAAAATCAACAAAATTTTTGTACTCATCAATATGTAGGTACGATTGTTGTTTTTTGAGTCGGTGTCAGCCAAGGCACCTGGTCCGGCGTATTCACTTGACAGCTCCCCTCCCACCGTGGCCCCGCTCTCGCCTCTCGCTTTGTCAAGACGCACGTGCGACACAAGCACATCTTACCTATAACTAGGTATGTAGTTATAAACTACCTTGGCTAACATCGACTCCAAAAATAAGAATGGTACCTGTTAGGGGGTTTTTTAGTCTTTAATTACATTAAAAGACGCTTTCTTATCTTTTTGAGTCATTTATTTACAAAACAACACATTTTAAAATAATTTTGACCGTTTTTCAATACGATCTTTTGTTCTCTAACAAAATATGACAGCAACTAAAAATCAAACAAGAAACAACAGCATTCTTTTTTTAAATAACTTTCACCTAATAATATATTAATAATATCAATCAATTCAGTACTTAACACACCCGCCCGAAAGGGGTTAAATCACAAGAGTTAATCCCTTTCCAATCATTAATTTCTACACTAGAGAAATATCTATAATAAACATGAAATGTACAAATAAACATGAAAGATTAATAACGTAAGTTTGGAAATTACGAAAAGTTTAAAAGCGTAATAGTACAAAAAACCAATAATAATTAATGATACTTAAATCCAAGCAATATTTGAATATTTTTAAAATAAATAATAAAATCGAATCTTAAAATCTCATTACAGAGAATTACTTGTTTTTTTTTTCTTTCTAATAAACAAAAAAACAACAAAAAATATTAGTTCTCAATCAACAACAAGTAAATGAGAAGTAAAAGAAACCTAAGATAAATGACTCAGTGCGACACAGACAAAAAAATCTTGAATTCCAGGGAGGGAGCTTCTGCTTCATCCATTGATTGTTAAGGGCCACAGGCAGGAAAAACCTTTTTCCATTTTTTATCAATATCTGGGCAGAAAAAGTCATCGAGTTTGTCAAGTGGAATTAACAAAATATTCATGAGCGATCTTCATTAATGTGTTATTATTATTTTTACTCGAGAATATTTGTGATTGTTTGTTGTGTCGTATACATAATGAGGTTCACTTCTTTTTCTTTTTTTCTTCTTTTTTCTCAAGAAGGAAGAAAACGGACTGGATCCGAGTTATCTTCCAGGGGCAGCAAACATATTTTGGTTGTAGGCCGCACGAATGTCCCTTGGGAAGTCTTGAGGGTGACTACCCTTTCAATTCCATCAGCTCCAGGATGTGAGGATAGAACTTGGGCCATTTTCCATAAAGCAGGAGGCAGATTATCCTCCTTTAAAATGACCAAGTCATCCTTCTTCAGCGACCTCTGATTACTGACTTGCCACTTGGTTCTTCTTTGAAGTTCTCCGAGATAATCTTTCTTCCACCAGGACCAAAAGGATTGAATTAATTCGGTCATTTTTTGATATTGACTCCGTCGGTTGCATTGTACTTCTTGGACATCCAATTCAGGAATAACAGACGCGCTTGTGCCCATAAGAAAGTGGTTTGGAGTTAAGGGATTCAAATCATTTGGGTCGTTAGACAGTGGGGTCAGGGGTCTCGAGTTTAAACACGCCTCAATTTGACATATTACAGTGTACAGTAGCTCAAAAGTTAAAGATGAACAATTAGTGATTCTATATTTTATTTTATTTTATTTATTATGGAAAATCAACAGATATTTTACACTTATAATAATAACATTAATAATATACATAATATCCAATGACAGATTTTCACATAATTAAAATTATAATTAAAAGTAATACAAAAAAGTTAGGGTCCTGTACCCGTAAGAACTTAACAAAAATATAAAAATTATTCAAAAAAAAGATTTAAAAACACAATATAAACTATAATAATCTGCTTACTAAATTTTAAACATGAAGTATTCAGAGTCAGAAATCTATTCTCACTCCACAACAACAATAATAATAATATGTACATTGTACAAATTGTACATACCTACAACTCAAGAGTGAATACAATAGTGTCGAATGACAAGTATGCAACTGGAAAGGATTCACAGCAATAACATGGTAACTGGCAATACGGTCAAAAAATTATTTAATGTTGGCTATGACATACTTTTTTAATGTACTTAAATTACATGAGAATACGTCTATATTATTAAAATTCTTATCAAATACATTGCATGCTCTGAATATAAAAGCATTTTGTCTGAGATTAGTAGAACATTTTTGAAGTTGAAAAAGTGATTTTTCTCTGGTTCTAACACCTGGGACTCTGAAATTAATCTCAGCCAAAAGGGGCGAACAATCAATAAAACCATTGATAATTTTATGAAGATATATTATATCTGCAGAGTCTCTTCTAATTTTTAATGGTTTAAGTCCATAAAGGTTCAGCGAGCTGTTTATGTCACGATAACCAATATTAAACTTGAAATTTAAATGATGGAATATATAAATGATACTTGGCAGATTTTACCGCAGCTTCCCAGAGTCCTCCCTGAGTGGGCGCGCGTGGAGTAATAAAATGCCATTCGATAGTTCTATTTGCTAAATATTTTTGAATTTTGTCATCATTGCTTACTGTCATACAGTTCCTTTAATTTATTACAAGCCCCTTTGAAATTGGAAGCATTGTCAGTATATATTTTCTTGGGTTGACCTCTACGAGCTATAAACCGTTTTAAACAATTTAAGAAAGTTTCGCTAGATAAATCTGTTACTAGCTCTAGATGGACTGCCAGACAGACAAAAGACTGGCTAGACAGACAAAAATGCATAAATACGATTTGGTCATGGGAGCTTTTTTCAAAATTCCACTTTTAATTGGCAAAGGCTCTGCGTAGTCCAAACCGGTTATGGTGAACGGTCGGCTGGGGTGGACTCGATCACTGGGCAGATTGCCCATTATCTGCTGACCAATGACAGGACGTAATCTAAAACATACAATGCATTTATGTAATATCCGTTTTACTGTATTTTTACCATAGTTTTACCATAATTATATTATATTTCTAAAATATTTTTCAACAAATTTTATTCACAAAATATTAAAAAATGCTTAACATATATTTCCAAAATGTGCGAGGTCTTCGCACAAAAACACATAATTTCTTAAATCAGGTTCTTTTAAACAATTTTGACATTTACCTTTTATGCGAAACTTGGCTAAATGATTCAATCCATGATAGCGAATTGTTTGACAGCAGGTACGATGTGTTTAGAAAGGATCGTGACTACTTAGTATCTGGACAGCAGCAGGGAGGGGGGGTATTAATCGCAACCTCCAAATCTCTTAATGCTCAGAAACTACCGTGGTCTACGTGTACTGAGGACATTTGGATATCGGTGCCAATACTAGGTAACAATAAAAATTATATATATGCTGCTCGTACCATCCACAAAACACAAACTACATTCATAATCTAATTCATCACTTAAACAATACATCGGACCTGCACACAAATCACCCGGAAGGATTGTTTTTATTAGCTGGGGACTATAACATACCCAAACTAAATTGGAAGGTAACAGAAGGGCAAAACTATTTTGAATCAAATTTTCCAGAAGATACTGCTAGTTGTGCGTTGGTTGACTTCCTTTCATTCACGCAATTACAGCAATTTAATTCTGTGATCAATACAAATAAACGAACTCTTGACTTAATCATGACAAATATTTCAGAATGCAGCATAACTCACAGTACCCAGCCTCTGACGCCTGAAGATACACACCACAGAGCATTAGACATAGAGTTATCCCCTGTTACTAAACCGTCTCCCCTCGTTTCGTCAAGGACAGTCAAAATGTTTCACCGAGGTGATTACGGACAAATCATAAACGAATTATCCATAATAAATTGGGAACACGAATTTCAAAATAAGGATACTGAAGGGGCCGTATTAAACTTTTATAATATCATAAATGACCTCATACGTAAACATATTCCCGAAAATAAAATTTATATTAATTTGGAAAGGTTTCCCCCCTGGTATACTTCCCCACTTATTAAAATTGTAAAAGAGAAATTAAAATATCACAAAAAATGGAAAAAATACAAAAATCTAGCTGACTATCAATCCTTTTCAGTGCTGAGAAATCATCAAAAGAAGATCTCACTTGAATGTCATGATAACTACATTAGGACGGCAGAAGAATCAATAAAAAAGTGTAGTAAACGCTTCTGGTCGTTCGTAAAATCAAAGCAATTGTCTTCTGATCTACCAAATCAAATGTATCTTGGCGATATCTCCTGCACTGATGGACAATCCATTTGTGACAATTTTAGTGATTATTTTATATCGGTTTTTGTAGAGAATCCCAACCCCAGCCTCGATCCTATAAACTCTGATAACAATGTCGACAACTCTTATCTTCATATTCACACAATTAACTTTAATCAATCGCATGTACTTAATTATCTAAAAAAAACTCGATCCGAACAAAAGCGCGGGATCTGATTTAATTCCATCCATTTTTTATGTAAAATGCCGGGACCAATTGGCTTATCCTATCTCCATGCTGTTCAAAATGTCATTTGAGGAAGGCAACTCCCCCAACGTCTGGAAACAAGCACTCATTACACCAATCCATAAAAGCGGGGACAAAAATAACATCACTAACTACAGGCCCATCTCCAAACTCCCAATTATCAGCAAGATTATGGAAAACATGGTTCTTGACCAACTTTTTCCAGCAGTACAAACTACCATATCAAAAAATCAGCACGGCTTTTTTAGAAAACGGTCAGTCGAGACAAACCTGCTGGAATACACAGATTTCATATTTAATTCTATGGGTAGTAAAACTCAGATTGATTCTATATACACGGATTTTTCTATATACACGGATTTTTCAAAAGCCTTTGATAAAATTAACATCAAACTGCTTCTGAAGAAGCTATTAAAAATCGGGATCAGTGGGGACCTTCTAAGATGGATCAAATCGTACGTCACTAACAGGAGTCAAGCAGTTAGAACTAAGGGTTTCTCTTCACGTTTCTATAATATATCCTCAGGAATTCCACAAGGATCACACCTCGGACCTCTCCTTTTTATTTTGTATATAAATGATATAGACTCTTGCTTCAAAAACTCTAAAATCCAAATTTTTGCTGATGACATTAAAATTTACAAAAAAGTGATTAATATTAATGACAGCCTAGAATTGCAAGAGGATATAAATAGGCTTGGACTATATTGCGCGAACAACCAACTGTACCTTAATCTAGAAAAATGTAATACAATATCTTTCACCAAAAGCACTAACCCCCTAACATTCCCATATAAAATAAACGGAGTTGAATTAAAAAGGTGTAGTGAAGTAAGGGACTTAGGAATAATAATGGACTCCGGAATGTCTTTCCGATCACACATAAATTCCATTTGTGACAGGGCCTACAAACTCCTAGGATTCATTGTAAGAGTGACTAAACCATTCAGATCACCACATGTAATCAAGATATTATATTTTTCTTTTGTTCGCTCCATACTAGAATTTGGATCAGTGATTTGGAATCCCCAATACAAAGTCAATATTGAAAGGTTAGAAAGAATCCAAAAAAAATTTTGAAATACTTAGACTTTAAATCGTTCCGAATATCAGAACATGTAAAAGATTCCTTAGCATTCCATAAAATTACATCACTAGAAGAGAGAAGAAATATATCCGACCAGAAATTTTTATACAAAATCATCAACAACGCTGTTGACAGCAACTATCTTCTGGAAAACATCCATTTCCACTGTCCAGTACGTAATACAAGAACAAACAAACTATTCCACATCCCACAATCAAAAACTAACTACTCACAACATACATTTCTGAAAAGGACGTGCACAAAATATAACAATATACTTTCAGACGCTGATATTTTCCATTTGTCCTCAGTTCAATTCACAAAATATGTAACGGAGAAATCAAAACAGATTGTTGATCGTGAATCCTGCTGTGTGCCTTATTTTATTGTTTTTCTCTTATTATGTTGGTTTCATCTGATTTTCGTATGAATTATTATTATTATTTTTTTTTTTTTATTATTCAACGCCCAGAGGGCTTTTACATGTTTGGTAGTACAATGTTGACAGATGATTTTTCAATAGATAATGAAATAACATAATAAAATTAGATAAAAAATGCACACAAGTCACAAAAATACAAAAAAAAAATACAGCAATTTGATAAGTTGACAAAAATACACATATGTTTAGTAATAGTTTTGGAATATGTTTTTTACAACATCCACAAAATTCGCCAAGTTGATGTTAAATATGTCGACATCACCTAAGTACTGATTCCCCATAGTGTGAAATCGTTGTATAGGAGAGTGGGCAATGTAGTTCCGCTTGTGAATGCTGCAGTAGAATAATGTATTTTGTCGCGTGGTTACTGTCGGTATTCGTAAGTTTATGAGTTGTAGGAGTTCGCAACAGTCGAATTTAGAGTTAAGTATTTTGAATAAAAATGTTAAGTCGTTTATTTTACGTCTGTCTTCTAGTGTATGTATTTTTAGAATATTTAGTAATAGATTATATTTTAAGTCTTCTAGTGGGATACTTAATTTAAAATTTATAAAACGCAGAAATTTTTTTTGTATTCGCTCAATATTATTAACGTGAATTTTGTAAGATGGAGACCAAACTACCGAGTTATATTCAATTTGGCTTCTAACTAGAGATACATATAATAGTTTAATGGCTTCTATGGAACTAAAGTTTTTAGTTGTTCTTAATACGAAGCCTAGTGTTTTCATACCTTTGTTCATAATTTGGTGGATATGATTTGCGAAACTTAGTTTTTCATCCAAAATAATTCCAAGATCTCTCATTTCCGTGACTCTTTCTAAAGCTGTGTTATTGATGGAATATTCAAATAAAACAGGATTTTTATTTCTAAAGAAAGTCAAGGTTTTACACTTTTCTACATTAGTAGTACTGACTGTATACAAATGGGGCGATAATTGGCTATATTAGTGTCGTCTCCTTTTTTGTAGATAGGTGTAATGAAGCTAGATTTCCAGCGGTCTGGAAAGTGTCCAAGGGACAAGAGACGGTTGAATAATAATGTGAGTGGTTTAGATAATATATTAGAGCATTTTTTGAGGAATATTGGTGGAATGTTGTCTGGACCAGCGGATTTGTCAGTGTCCAAGGAAAGTAATTTCTGTTCGCAACATTTTTGCGTGATATGGCAATTTGTTAAGTGTGTAGCCTTGCTAAATTCGTATTTAGGTATTTTATCATCTGGGGTTTCCTCATCATATACATTTTTGAAGAAGTCTGAAAAAAGGTTTACAATGTCCTGTGTATTGTTTGCACTGGTTCCATTCATTTGCATTACTGGCGGGTAGTCTGTGTTTTCATTGTTTAGTTTTTTAAGAAATTTCCAAAGATTTTTGGATTTAAAGACAGTATCCTCGATAGAGGTTATATACATTTTGTAACATTGTTTAGAAAGATCTTTACATTTTTTCCTGATTTCGCTAAAGATTTTATAATCACTTATGGATTTGCTTTGTTTGAATTTTTTGTGTTGACTCTTCTTTTGCTGAAGAGAGGCAGTAAGCTCTGATGAGAACCAAACCGGGTAGGTATAGCTTCTCGGTGTATAAAAAGGTACATAGGATTCAATAATATTAAAAAAGTATAAATAAAGTTGGTCTAAAGATTCATCAATGTTTTTATCAGATAAAAACGACCAGTCTATATTTGAGAGATGGCTGTTAATTGAGTCGAAGTCGGCTCGTTTAAAGTTTAGGACCCTTTGTACAGGTATTCTTTCATTATCGCATGTAATATTTAATTTAATGTATAGGGGAGGATGGTGATTATCTATTGGTAGAAGTGGATCATTTGAAAGTTCTACAGATATTTTAGGATAGTTTGATAAAGCTAAGTCTAATAAGCGATTGTTACTGTTATAAATAAAATTATATTGGTGAAAGTTTAGAAAGTTTACCATGTCCAAAACTTCACGTGCACGATCGTTTTCACTTTCGTTTGTGATGAGACCACAGTTTTTTGCTTTCCATGTTAGGTTTGGTAAGTTATAATCTGCAAGGATAACAATTTTCGAGTGAGAATATTTTGATGAAATTATTTCGATGTCTTCACAATGGTTTCTGTATGTTTGAGGGTCAGAAAGTGGTGGTAGATAGGCCGTTCCAAATATAATTTTCTCGAGAGGAGTCGTTACTTGCACAAAAAGATGTTCGATGTTATTGTGTTGGTTTCATCTGATTTTCTGTAATCTAGTTAGGTATTATGTATGTATAACTTCTTATATTAATGAGTTTTTTGTTTTTTCTTTAAATTCTATATTCTCAAATGTGGAAACTTCACTGGTTCATGCAAATTTGTCAAATGTAATTATTTAATAAAATATGTACAACTGTTTGTTTCCCAAATAAAGTAAAATAAAAATAAAAATAAAATAAAAATAGATCGGCCAGAATTTTAACCTTATTTCCGATAGTAAGGCTTGTGTTCCGGCGTGTAAATTAATATAATGATAATGGCGTATTATTAATTCCGTTAATTTGTGCTTTGCAGGTAAAATAATTGGATGTTTTTGCTGAAATGTTAGATCCGTCGAATAGGATAATCTACCTCCTACACATAATAAGTTCTCGTGTAGGAACGGGTTTAGAGATTTCAGAGAACTGTTTTTATTCACATTCTTATTTTTTAGCAAGGCTTCCCTTTCTATCGGAAAACAGTGTTTTTGGGCCAATTCGATCAACCGTTTTAAGGCTAATTCTAGTTCTTCGACCTTCAAATTACCTGTATTTTTAATTTTCAATTTACTACAATTGTATCTAAATCTAAGTACGTAAGCAGTTATACGCTTCAGTTTAGTTAGAGAAGAAAATTTTTCAAATATGTCCCAATAATCTGTGTTTGTTACCAACAGGACATTTTTTTCCTTTTGTTTCGGGTGGGTTTAAACACGATACTTTAGATATTGGCCAGACGCTAAATTCTTCAATCAACCATCTCGGCCCATGCCACCAAGTGGTGGAGCTCAATAATTTCTCAGCAGTGGCTCCCCTAGACAATATGTCGGCAGCGTTGTCAGATGAGGTCACGTGATGCCAGTTCTGCAGGTCACTGAGTTCTTGTATCTCCGCAACCCGGTTTGCAACGAAGGTGTTCCAGCGAGCAGGCTGACCCTTTAACCAGCACAAGGCGATAGTTGAGTCACTCCAGTAATAGGTGTCTGCCTCCATTATATCCAAGGCTTGTTTGACAATCTTCATTAACTTGGCTAATAATAATGCGCTACAGAGTTCTAGTTTCGGTAATGGTGCAGCCCTAGATTTGGAAGTAATTAATCGAGAATGTCGCTCGCTATTTGGGTCCATTGATACAATATAAATGCAGGCTCCATAAGCCTTTTGAGATTAATCACAAAATCCATGTACCTTGAGGCTGCTATAGTTTCTGCAAGTAATTTTTCGTTCAATTTTTAATACGTTTAATTGGGATAAATCTTCTAAGTAGCTCCTCCATGGTACTAGTATTTTGTTATGCAATGTTTCATCCCATGAAACCTTGGATTGCCATAAATTTTGCATTATTAATTTCGCTACTACAATCATTGGGCCGAGTAGCCCTAACGGATCGAATGTAGATGCGATGCATGACAGTATTTGACGCTTGTTTACAGCTTGGTTCGTTGGTTTTGTTATTACACATGAGAAATAATCTGACTCATTGTTCCAAGATAAACCTAAAATTTTTTCATTCTTGGGTTTGTCAGGTAGAGTTTTATCAAAATTGCTTGTTTCGGCAATTTCAGCTTGGCCCGCCTCGGATGACAAATCCAAGACATTAGACCTCCATTTTCGCCAAGTCATGCTGGCAGATCGCAGCATATTTATCAATTGATCCTTCAATTTTCTACAGAATTGAATGTCATCCCCTCCTGTCAATAGGTCGTCCATGTAAAAATCCTCCTGGATGACTTGACTAGCTTTAGGAAATTTTTTCTGATTATCCATACCAATCTGTTGTAAACATCTTGTAGCCAAGAAAGAGGAAGGTCCTAAACCATATGTGACAGTTTTCAGCTGGTAATGTCGAAGTTCATGTTCTGGAGATTCCCGCCATACTATTTTCTGCAAGCTGCGATCAGCTGCACACACGTTTATCTGCCGATACATCTTCTCGATGTCAGCTGTCATGACGTATTGATGTTTTCTGAAACGTAACAATTGGGTATATAATTCCTTTTGAATGACTGGTCCTACCATCAAGGCATCATTCAAGGAAATTCCACTAGACGTTTTAGCCGAACCGTCAAACACAACCCTTACTTTGGTTGTCGTGCTCGACTCCTTCAGGACGGCATGATGTGGTAAAAAATATGAGTTATGATCTCCAACCAGTTTATCACACTCCTCCATGTGACCTAGCTCCTGATATTCTCTCATAAATTGCACATGCTGCGATTTTAATTCTTTATTTGAATACAATTTCCTTTCTAGGCCTTTAAATCTTTTTTCCGCCGTTGACAATGAACTTCCGAGTTGATTGATACAAGGACGGCTTGGTAGACTTACTATGAATCTACCGTTCTCATATCTGGCATGAGTTGCAATGAAGTTAGCTTCGCAAGCCTTTTCCTCATGATTTTTAAATTTTATGGTATTCAATTCCTCTATCTTCCAAAATTTCTCAATTTGATTGCTAATTTTATTTATAGATAAATTGCAAGTTTCTAATTCTGGCCTTTTGTTGTGAAAGGTATTAGTCGGTCCCGATACAATTCATCCCAGCTGTGTACGTTGGAGCGTGGGGCCGGTATCCATTTTCACCCGGTCATTGGTTAGGATGTTCCAGAATTCTTCCGCCCCCAGCAGGATGTCGATTGGAGCGGAGACATTAAATTTTGGATCGGCTAATTTCAACCCTGACGGTAGTTTAAACTCGCTCCTGGGTATGGTTGTTTGCGGTATATTTGTAGTTATTTCTTCTAAAATCAAGCAAGAAATATATTTTTTATAATCGGTTTTCAAAGAATTTAATTCTACCCGTACAGTTTTTCTTATGTGTGTGATATTGTTGTGAATGCCTGAAACCGGTTTGTTTATGTGATTAAATTCTAAGTTCAATCTTTTTGCAAAATCCTCTCGCATGAAATTGGATTGAGCACCAGAATCTATCATTACTCTGGCTTTGTAGACATTGTTGTCTTTACCGACGACACCAACCATCGCCGTGGACAACAATACTAATTTCTCCACTCTATCTACCGCAGAGTGATTGTTAATTGATACTGCTCCAGTATCTGTTTCTGAATTCGAGGATTCTACCCCGAATCCTTCTTTATGCAGCAAAGTGTTATGATGCCCACTTTCACATCGTTTGCAATTAAAAGTTATCTTGCAATCATTTGCAAGATGACCTGGTTTTAAGCACTTGAAACATGCTTGGCTCCTTTTTATCGACTCTATACGATCTTGTATTTTTAATTTTAAAAAGTTTTTGCAATAATAAATAGGATGATCTCCATTGCAAAAATTGCATTTCCCCTTTTTTACGGATAAAAATATCGCCGATTCCCCTTTTGGATTATTAATTTGAGGTTTATTTTGGATCACTGGCTTTCTATCCGTTGTCTGCATCAACTCTAGAGTTTGCGCACGTGATGATAAACACTTCAGAAATTCTTTTAAGGTAGGTAGTTTGCCTTCTATAGGCATTTGCTCCCAATATTTCCACGTATTTATATCTAATTTATTTGAAATCACGTATATGATTAAAGCATCCCACTGTTCGACTGGAACCCCTAAATTTTGCAAAGCCTTTAGATTAACGTTGGTTCCGTCTATTAATCATCGCAACCCTGTCTGATCTTCAAATTTCATTTCTTTTAATTGAAAAACCGATTGAATGTGCTTATGTACCGTCGCTCTTAAATTAGTATATCTTTCGTGCAATAGCTCCCATGAAGTTTGATAGCTTAATTCTGAGATTTCTAAATTTGTGATGATCTTGGCCGCGTCACCCTTTAAACATGATTGTAAATAATAAAACTTTTGGACGTTACTTAGTGAATTATTGTTATGAACTAAAGCTTTAAACGTTTCCAAAAAGGTGTTCCAATATCTTTGATCACCAGTGAATTCATGCAATTTTAGGTTAGGTAATTTAATCTCAAATTTCGTTTGTTCGACGGTTTCTATTTTCCCTTTTGCCTCGGCCATTACCGTAAAAAATTGATTTTCAAAGGTTTCCCGTTGGATCTCGTTATCCGCATCGCTTGACTCGGGAATATTTTCGATCTGATCTTGTATTGTTTCAAATTCATTTATCAAATCTTTAATTCTTTCATAGCGTAATTTTATCTCGTTCGCTGATAATGTGTTTAGAACTTGATTAAATCTTGTAAGTTTGCCTTTTAAAACCGACCGCTTATTTGTCAATTTTTTTAACTCGGCCATCGTAACTGCTATGTATTAACTGGCGATGATAAATAAATCCGATAAAATAACAAGAAAATATTTTTTAATTCTTTGTTTGCCAAGGTTAGAAAACAGGTACCTATATAATTATGGATCGCGTGGTAATGCGACAAAAAACAAAAGATAACAGTTCAAAGAAAAAACAATGTTGACAAAATTCTTACATAAAATTCATTCTAATCTAAATTGTTCAATGATATAATGCAATTTTAAACTGAAGTTAAAAATTGTAGGTTAATTTTAATTGTTGAGGGTGTTTAAAAGATCATGTTGGGAACTAGACCACTTATCTTGAATTAGCACTGTTTTGATGATCTTCTGGTATTCATCTTTTATAATATATGAAGGACCATGTTAGGGGGTTTTTTAGTCTTTAATTACATTAAAAGACGCTTTCTTATCTTTTTGAGTCATTTATTTACAAAACAACACATTTTAAAATAATTTTGACCGTTTTTCAATACGATCTTTTGTTCTCTAACAAAATATGACAGCAACTAAAAATCAAACAAGAAACAACACTGATTATTAAGAATACGAATCTATTTTTTATACTTTTTAGTGCATTTTTTAAATATTTAATCAAATAAATACAATATTAGCGAAACTCAATCGTAATCTGGAAACAGAAAAATCAGCAAAGATATTGGCTCCGCTGAGACTCGAACCCAGGACCCTTTGCTTACATGGCAACAGCTCTGTCGATTGAGCTACGGAACCCATATTAATTCGGTAAACATAATTAATATGAATGACAATATTGAACCTAACATAACTTTTGAAAATTCATTATCTTACAAAAACTTTTTGAAAGATTCTAAATTTTCTTTACTATGCATGAATATTAGAAGTATAAGCAAGAATTTTGATGAAACTGCTTCTATGCTGGATTGCATTAATCATCGTCCGGAAGTACTAGTCTTTACAGAAGCTTGGCTGAGCAGTGTAATTAATATGCCTAGCATTCCAGAGTACGTAGTCTACAAAACAATTATAAACAATTTGCAAAATGATGGAGTAGTTATCTATGTAAGGCAAAACATTCAGGTAACTGTTGAAGAAATTGCTCTTCCCAGTGCAAACTGCTTGAAAATGCAATTATCCAATACCATATGTTTAATAGCTGTATATCGATCTCCATCCCAGACTAAAATAGACAACTTTCTCGACTCATTGAATGAATTTCTTGCATCTGAATCCTTGCAAAATAAGGAGATTATCATATCACCTAGATCTAAGGAAATTTCCCTAGACATTCCAACCCTGGTATAATCATAGATGTAGAATATGAACCATGTGACCGTAGGTGCGTAAACAAGCGCACATTTAATAAAAACCATGTAAAATAAGTTCACATTGTTTTTTTTGAGATGCAAAATTTTGACTGTGTGCACATGATTCATTTTCTATTTCCGTAAGTATGGTTTGTTATTACATGGCTTATATTGTAGAAGGTGGAGAAAAAAAAACTAAAAAAAACTGTATATTTAGTTCATTTTCGTCAAAAACGTCACATTGTTCATATTATGTGTGCAGCGACGATATATGAATAAACTTTTTTAATTGATTCCCAATTTGTGTTATTTTTTCGGGTTATTCATTACATAACTAGCTGTTAAAAACCCGCTCCGTAGGGTTTTACTGCTAGGCCCTGTAGGCAGCTTTTAGTTTGGCTTCGCCCAGTTAGTGTTGGTGACCATTTTATACATAATTATATTATATAATATGTTTTTTATCATATAATTATAATAATTTTGTTAACTCATTTCCTGTTATTAATATTTCATTGTTAATAATTTTGTTAACTATTTCCATCAACCCGCTAATGTTGTTCCAGAGAATGTGTATTTTGAAGAAATCCGACAAAGAATTGAAGGATTACTTTAAATTCGAACTCGCCCCATTTTCTTTGTCGCTTTTCTCTGAAGAAAGAATGCGCAAAGGTACCAAATCATCATTTTATGGTGTTTTTGAACAACTTCCAGAAGGCATGCAACTTGAAGGTAGCAAAATTAATGTTGTGGATGGAGGATACCTTTTACATAAAGTTGTATGGAATGGTAATGATTTTTTTGGGTCAATTTACGAGAAGTACGTTCACTATGTATATTCAGCGCCCTTGGGGTGATTTTCCACGAAAACGGCGCTATATAAATTAGCCAATTATTATTATTATTATGTAAGACATCACTATGGATCACATGCAGTTATTGTTTTCGATGGATATCCGCTAGATGATGGTGAAAAAAATACAAAAACCGCAGAAAGACTTCGCCGATCGAAGAAGCATATGTCTGCAGATGTTCTTTTCGATGAAACAATGCCAGTTCAAGTTTCAAAAGAACGTTTTTTAGCCAATTAAAATAACAAAGTTCGTCTGATTTCGATGCTTACAAAGCAATTTATACAGGCTGAATTTACAGTTAAGCAGGCTGAAGAAGATGCTGATGAGTTGATTGTCAATACTGCGATTTCCTTGTGTTCATCATTTGACGCTGTATTCGTTATTGGCGAAGACGTTGATCTCCTAGTTCTGCTAACAGCATTGGCACCACCCGAAAGTAGTATATATCTTCGCAAACCCGGGAGAGGCAAAACTTTTGAAAGACTGTATTCCGCGAATAGTGTGAAATACAAAGAAGCGGCTGAGAAAATTCTGTTTCTTCATGCCTTTAGTGGCTGCGATCCAACATCGTCCTTCTTCAACCAAGGAAAAACAAAATTTTGTTCACTTGTACAGAACGACACAAGACTCAATGCCATGATAGGAATCTTCAAACAACATGATGCAAAACCAGAAGACATAGCAGATGCAGGAACACGCTTTCTTGTTGCTTTGTACGGGGGCGATATGAATAAGGAAACCTTGGAAGAAGTCCGCTACCAACGTTTCGCAAAGTCAACAACAAAAAGCATCTTGCCTCTTTCCCACCAACGAACGACGCTGAACGGTACCATGCATTTAGGACGTACCACCAAGTCCAAAAATGGTATGGAATCCAAAAAAATCCAGAAAACTGGGGCTAGAAACGTGGCACCAACGGGCTTGTTCCAGTAAGAATGACAAAGAAACCAGCACCCGAGGCTTTATTGAAATTTATTTCATGTAATTGTAAAAAAGGATGCGGCGTTGCATGTGGCTGCAGGAAAGCTGGATTGAATTATTCTATTGTGTGTGGGTGCTGTAATGGTCAAACATGCCGAAATTCGTTAGAGGTTCATATCGATGTCGAGGAAGAAGATGAAGAGATGTTGTCAATGGAAGCCCAGAATCTCAGTACCACAGGCAATGAATTAGATGATGACATTGATGACGACTGTTATTAAGATGTCGATATCAACCAACCGGCATCAACAAAAAAATACCATATATAAAATAATTTCAAAATCTACCATCGCTGGTATATCTGTGGAGTAGACCTACAGGGGATACCACAATAAAAAAATGTGTCATGTTCTCTACCTTATGATGGTGTGGAAATGAGTTAACAAAATTATTATAATTATATAATAAAAAATATATTATATAATATAATTATGTATAAAATGGTCACCAACACTAACTGGGCGAAGCCAAACCAAAAGCTGCCTACAGGGCCTAGCAGTAAAACCCTACGGAGCGGGTTTTTAACAGCTAGTTATGTAATGAATAACCCGAAAAAATAACACAAATTGGGAATTTCATCATTTTTTAGAAAAATATTCACATTTCCGCTACTGTAACTTGTTACCTATTAGACTTACCAAAAAAAATTTTTGCCATAAAATATACATAATTTAGTTTTCTTCAAGTTCGCCTTGAACAACTTGGTTGTAAAATCAACAATTTCATAATTATTTTGAAAAAACCGAATTTTGGGACCTTCAATCCAAGATGGCGGATCGAGCTCGACCCTACCGAGGTCAAAAACTTTTTTTTTTAGAGTCCCAATTTTAACAACATATATCAAAATCGCTACTACATGACCTTTTGCAAGCTAAAGGCCTTTTTTATCCCCCACTGACTGGGCTATTAGATGTGAGCGTATTTTTTTGTAATTTTACTGTTTTCAGATTTTCGATTTTCGCTAATATTGTCTTCATTTTATCAAAATAATAAATTTGCGGTTTAATCACCAGCCTGCAAAAACGTCTATTGAAGATTGACCCTACACCTTACATTAGGGCAATGAAATTGGTGATTTTCCCACAAATGCTAATATTTGCTGAATTTCATACGGACTCCTATATAAACCATAGTTTTGAGTAAGAATCCAAATACTTCAGAAGAGTAGATATTTAAATATTATTCTATGTGCGGCGCTACGCGAAGTTGCATAAAGTAAACCCACCTATCTCGTTCCCACGCTGCCATTCTACATAGTCGCCTAGTCCATAACTGTCGAGTTTGTCCGAATCGCTCTATTCAGGAATTAAAACATTAGCGTCTTTTTCAGTTGTGACCAAAACCAGTTCAAACTAATCAATCTCAGGTCTCAGGTCTATCCGAAACGTTAAAGTCTGTACAAGGTCCGCAGCTCGCGAGTTAATCAAGTCACTGCAGACATTAGTCAAAAGTTATTACTAGTTAGTGGTACTAATTAATTCCTCAAATTTCCTTCTTCGAATGCGAAAAGTGGGAAGCCAAAGTGATGCACTTATTATTATCGTTATTTTTTGGTACGAACCAAAGCTACTGTAATACAAGTACTTACCTACTTTTAGACGCAGATCTTGGTTAGATATAATATGTACAGATATTATTAGACCAATCAGCTGTGGTCAGCTATCATAAAATACTCACATTTTAATGTTAAAATATTTGTAAATAACGGTGAAGTAGAACAATTTTATGTTTAATATATAAAAAAAATAGAAAAACTTTGGGGTTGAAACCACAAACTGTTTAAATTTAAGTTTTATTTGCTAGAATGTATATAAATATATTTTTCTTGTCAAAATTTTTGTCGACGGGGTTAATGCAATATTATGACAAAATATTACATTAACCCCGTCGCTCGTCATTATTACAATTTTTCAGAACGGCATAATTCATAATTATTTTTTTGAAGCGAAAACTTTGTTTTGAAATAGGCAATTCACGCTATGAAGAGTGCTTTGGGTAGTGACAACTTCTTTAGTAGCGTTGTGATTTAAAACTCGATGGAATGAAAAAGAACGACACTAAAAGGAGGCAAACACATACATCTATACTAAAGGATTTATTCTGCGAGAGCATGAGATGGAATTATCTGTTTCCTCTTTGTGCGGCGCGTCGTAAACTGTCCAATCATATCTCCTTTAGTTTTCTTTATTAATTGAATTAAAGGAATGAATAAACCGAATCAATTCAAAAGGCCAGAGGAATCGGACTGAATCGATTCACTCCTGAGAATGAATCTGCCCACGTCTACTGAAGAACATCATAAATAATTAAAAAAAAATACTAATTTCATTTATGAATCTGTCTACAACTCCGGCTTAGCGAACTCTTGAACATTTAGTTTGATTTTAAGATTTGATCATTTTAAAAACATCAAGTGATTGTTAGGAGAATTAAGGCAAACGGTAAAGTACCTACCAACAATATAATATTTTAACCGATTTATTTTTATTGCAATTTTCAAAATTTGCAACTTATTTGTGGAGAATTCGACTATCCCTAATTTTTCGCTGGTCTGCGCTAATATCTACGTAATATATATTTTAAAATGGAATATAATAATAAGGGTAATATAGTTGTAAATGATAAAACTTGGAGCAGGTGGATGAGTTTATGCATCTGGAAAGCAGTTTACGAGAGATGGGAAGGCTGACAGAGATATTGAAAGAAGGGTAAATACAGGTTAACTCCATTAATGGAGGACTGAATGCCGTTGGCGCTAATAAAAAACTGTTAAAAGAAGCGAAGCTTGTAGTCCACAATGGAGTGCTGGTACCTACCCTGATGTATGGCAGTGAGGCATGGAACTGGCAGAGGAAGGATGAAAGCAGACTGAATGCTGTATAAATGAGAACCCTGAGGCGCGTGTGGGGTAAAACCATGTAAAGTCATATGTGAAAAATGTGGAGATCCGCAATAAATGGCTGACGTAAGCATATAGGTAAGATTAAGAAAGAGACCCTCAGATTGTTTGGGCATGTAGAGCGAATGAACGAAGAAAGTATTATAATAAGAATATGTGTATGACGCCAACGTGAATGGTAGAAGAAGTTGGGGACGCCCGAGGAGCATATAGCACGACGAAGTGAATCAGATACATGAGACGGCCATATCAAAAGTCAGAATTTATTTTATTTATTTGCTTATTTATAAAATACATGTTACATATATTAGATAATTAAGTAGACTAGCTTTATTAAATCACCATACTAGGCGGCTGCCTATTTCATGGTGATCAATTAAAGATTATCTTTTTAGTGAAGTCTAGTGTAAGCACATGGTACTAGTATGTAAATTGGAAGTTATAATAAAAAATAGAAAATAATCATGTAAACATATAAATAATAAACATACATAGAATAATAGAATAGTATGTATGAGACGATGTATGAATGTGAATGAGGCAAAGAGTGTGTGCCAAGACCAAGTTGTTTGGTGGTCTGTCCTCTTTGCCTACGCCTGCGGGGAAACGGCGTGGTGGTTAGTTAGTTACCATAGGTCACCCCTGTCCCCTGTCACTTTGTCACTCTGCCATAGGTCACCACAAGTGGTTCGCTACGTCTGGTAACTTAGCAGGAGTGCACGGGTTCATGGGATGAGGTTTTTCCGGGTCTTGATGGAGGATAAGTCTGCCCATCAGCTGCTTAGTAGGCCGGATCGGGAGAGAATGGTTGAGGGAGTCCCTTTAACAAGGCGTTGCCTTGCACCGCAGCTCTCACCGTGCTCAGTACCGGTCACTCCTGGACATATTTACCCCCAATTTCCAACCCAATACCCTTTTCCTTCGAGGAGAAGAAGATGGGGAGGATGAAGGTGAGGGAACTACCTGGCTATTCAGATCTGGTCAATAAACACGGCTAAAGCTATTTCAAGCAACTTCTCAATTCTGGATGGTGGTCTTATACCAGGGCGATACTGAAAGAATCTTCCACTCTGGATCGTGCCGCAAATGTACCATAAAAGAATTAATTAGGAAATAAAGAAAAAAAAAACAAAAAGAGTGTTTGTCAAGACCGAATTGTTTCGCGGTCCTTCCTCTCTGCCTTCCCCTGCGGGTAAACGCCTTTTGGTTAGTTAGTTAGAACATAATAATGTTTGTCTTTGAATACACTGGAATAATAATTGTGGTAGATGTTTTTCAGGATAGGTACCTACTTGTTATTAATCATGTTGAAACTCACCACTAAATAAACATGTTTTTTTTTGTTATCATGTTAGGCCGGATGGAGATGCGGTTTGGACCGGATTGCAATTTGGGGACGGATGTAAATAAAAGATATCGTTTTATAAAAAACATTATTTTTTCTGTTTTTTTCGTGTTCTGGGAATTTGCTGTTCTGGTTGACCACAATGGTCATTATTATTATGTCTATGATTACACCATTATTTATTATTTAATTTAAACTAATAAATGTTAACCTTTCCGTGACTGTTTACTTTATATTAAACGAGCTGAGAACGAGATTTTTCAAAATAAGATGTGGAGAGAAATTATTTTAATCTTATATTTATAAGAGGTTACTCTTCACTAAATTTTTAGAAATTTAATTAAAATTAAATTCGATAATGTTATTATCGAGTTCTGCAAGTTTTTTGGTTAGTGTTTTAGTTACAGCTGTTTCGACTTGTAAGGTCATTTTCAAACTGTGGTGAAGCCACGTACGGACGACTTATTTATAAGATTTTAAATGTCAATTTTTAAAGGTGTCTAAGTTGATTTATTACCGGTTAAACCAATTTGTAGAGACACTAATTGAGAGAGTGCTAATGTGGGATTCGGAGTATTTCCCTTTGGTTTGCCTTGCACTAAGTGTAAGGGTTTTCTTAATTGATTTAGAATGACGTTATTGCTATGACTCATTTAAGTGCATTATATTTCTTAGGTTTGGTAAACATACTAAGTAGTGGGGAATATATAATTTTCCTTACTTTATTAATTAGCGTTATGTTGGGGTCATTCGTTCGTTTATTGATTTCTAATTGTTCAAGCAAATTTAATCTAAGACCCTTTCGTTCAATATGTAATGGTTTTGGCTGGTTATTTTTAAGTGGAACGTGATTATTCACTAAGAGATGTTCGGCGAATTTTGAAGAGGTGTTTTTATTTTTATAACAATTTATATGTTCTTTGAATCTAGTTGAGAATGCCCTACCTGTTTGTCCGATGTACGTAGCGTTACAGTCGGCGTGGTCACATTTTAATTCATATATGCCACCGTTATTGAGTTTAGGATTTCTACTTTTTGACTTTTTAAGGCTTGTTCCCATATTATTATTGGTTCTAAAAGCTATATTTAAACCACATTTTTTTAATTTCTTTTGCAATTTTTAAAGATATTGGGCCGAGGAATTCGAGACATGCAAATTTTTCTATTTTTTTGTTATGTACCGGATATATTAAATTAATTTTATTTTTGTATTTCTTGTTTTTTATTATTTTCTCAATGTTTTTTGCCTCATAGCCGTTATTAATCGCGATTATTTTAATAGTTTCCTTTTCTTTTACGTATGCTTTATGATCTAAAGGAATGTTAATGAGTCGATGTACCATTGAATGGTAAGCTGATAATTTGTGGGACCAAGGATGACAAACAGGTAGGGCATTCTCAACTAGATTCAAAGAACATATAAATTGTTATAAAAATAAAAACACCTCTTCAAAATTCGCCGAACATCTCTTAGTGAATAATCACGTTCCACTTAAAAATAACCAGCCAAAACCATTACATATTGAACGAAAGGGTCTTAGATTAAATTTGCTTGAACAATTAGAAATCAATAAACGAACGAATGACCCCAACATAACGCTAATTAATAAAGTAAGGAAAATTATATATTCCCCACTACTTAGTATGTTTACCAAACCTAAGAAATATAATGCACTTAAATGAGTCATAGCAATAACGTCATTCTAAATCAATTAAGAAAACCCTTACACTTAGTGCAAGGCAAACCAAAGGGAAATACTCCGAATCCCACATTAGCACTCTCTCAATTAGTGTCTCTACAAATTGGTTTAACCGGTAATAAATCAACTTAGACACCTTTAAAAATTGACATTTAAAATCTTATAAATAAGTCGTCCGTACGTGGCTTCACCACAGTTTGAAAATGACCTTACAAGTCGAAACAGCTGTAACTAAAACACTAACCAAAAAACTTGCAGAACTCGATAATAACATTATCGAATTTAATTTTAATTAAATTTCTAAAAATTAAAATGGAGTTCTACGAATTAAACACAAAAACAATTAATACTCTTCACTAGCTCAAAATGTTGAAATTTTAAGTGTAAATAAAAATGATTACCTAGCTGCAATTAAAAAACTGAAACCAAAAAAATCTGTTGGACCGGATTTTATTAACACAATTGTCCTGAAGGGTTATGCCGATCCGTTAATGGTACCGCTTTTACATATCTTTAATATTTCAGTTAACTCCGGTAAATTCCCCGACCGTGAGAAAATCTCAAAGGTCACGCCCTTACACAAAAATGGCGATAAATCATGTGTATCTAATTACAGACCGGTGGCAATTCTTTCGGCACCGGCCAAATTATTTGAACTCGTGATACAAAAACGTATATAAAGTAGAACCATTTCTCATAAACCAGCAGTATGGGTTTAGAGAGGGCAGGTCTACGACGACCAACTTAATGATATTTATGGATTACGTCTCAAATATATTGGACAACAACGAACAAGTAGATGTCTCATATAATGATTTTGCGAAAGCTTTTGACAAAGTAGATCACCTCATATTACTGAATAAACTTGAAAGCTTCGGCTTCTCATACTTGCTGCTTTTGTTCTTTCATAATTACCTGTCTAACAGAAAACAATACGTTGTTTACGGGCAGTTCACATCGAAACTCTACGCCACAAATTCTGGGGTCCCTCAAGGGTCTAATTTAGGACCACTATTATTTTTATTGTTTATTAATGACATAGGGTTGTTTATAAGATTTGTAAAATTTTTGTTATTTGCGGATGACATTAAACTATACACCTGTATAACGACAAATGAAGACTCCATTCGTCTACAAAACGATATCGACGGTATAGTAGAGTGGAGTCATCAAAATAAACTTCTTTTTAACAGTAGTAAGTGTACAATTATGTGCATTACAAGGGCAAAGCGTACTTTATATTTTAACTATAAAATGTCTGGTACCTCTATAAAACATATCTCAACAACGAAGGATTTAGGAATCACTTTTGACACGCGTCTGACTTTTCGAACTCATATCAATTCGGTGTGCAACTCTGCAATGCGAATGCTGGGTTTTGTTATATTTAATTCGAAATCTTTTACGAATACGGCAATCATAAAAATGCTTTATTTTACTCTGGTTCGCAGCATTCTTGAGAGTGGATCAATAATATGGGGACCCGAAGATACCCTTTACTCAAATGATGTAGAAAAGGTGCAAAAAAAGTTTATGCGATACCTCTACATGCGAGAGTTCGGATATAACCCTTTATTGTATCCCTCTGATTTTCTCGCTGGAATGCTGGGGATAGAACGTCTAGACGTCAGGAGAAATATTGCAATGGTGTTAGTGGCGCACAAGCTACTAAATGGGCACACTTGCAATCCAGATATTCTGGAACGAATTTCTTTTTATGTCCCTGATAATTTCATCAGAGCTAGACAGCACAGATTATTTATTTTTTCAAGGGGCAGGACCAACCTACCAATGATCATGCCTTTGGGGAGAATAACTACTTTGTTAAATCACATTTCTTCTGTGATTGACATTTTTAATTTGAACCAAAGAGAATTTAAGACAGCAATAAGCATACTATTTACCAAATCTGGCTAATCAGATAGTATTGATGTAATAACCCATGCAAATAAATGTATATACTTACTTATTATAAACTGTAATTTATGAACTGTTATTTGTGAAATGTAAATGGATTATACTGTTTTTCACAATAAATCAATAAATAAATAAATAACGTATTTTAAAGTGTGCACTGTGTAGGCGAAAGCCATTTTAAAAAATGTTTTTATTTTTCATTAGCACCACACAGGAGGCTCTGAAGAAAATAGTTCCCCTGAGGGCCTATATCATCTGTGGGGATGCTGTGTGGAGGGTCTTTTAGAAAAAGAAAGAGAGGAAGTTCTGGGAAGGAAACGGGTATTAGGGGTGGGTAGGAATCTGTGGGATAATGTGTCCAGGAATGACGGACGTATGAATCTATCCCTCCCACTGTGGTGCAGGGCGATGTTCCGAGACGGCTAGAAAAGTCAAGGGACTCCTTTAATCATTCTCTCCCAATCCGGCCTGCCACGCAGCTGGTGGGCAGTCGTATTCACCCCGTGAATCTGGGGACCCCGGCTAAGTTACCAGCGAATCACTTAGGGTGACCTGTGGCAGAGGTGTGGGTTATCCAATAAATGGTTCCCGGGGCAGCGGTACGTATACCCACCTTCCAAATGTTTTTATTTTTTTTTTTTTTATTCCGAATAACGATCTTTCACTAGGGCGATACCAAGAGTGTCTTCCACTCTATGCTGCAAATTTACTACATAAATTATTTTTAAAAATAATTGAAAGACGATACGAATTGAACCCACGATCGCTGTATTCGTAGTCAAGAGCCTTTTACTCGATCACGGAGGCCATTTGTTCACTAAAAACGAGTTTTAAATTAGTTAACAGTGTTAAAACGTCAATTTGACAGGTTTCCCTAGAAATATGGTTGGAAGAAATATGGAAATATGGTTTCCCTTTACACAAATACATTATTCATATCTGCGAAATTAGAATGCGGACAAAGAAAATCGAGTCGGATAAAAAATATTAATGCGATTAAATAAAAACAGTGTTTTCTTTCTTTATTTTAAATCTAAAAAAATTAATTAGCAAGTTCCTTAAATCTAGTAAGTGTTAAAAAAACAGTCGAAAAATAAGATAACCGTTCATCCCAAACCTAGATATGACTTGTGGGGTATTTTCGTGGTACAAATATTTAGTGACCGGACGATTCAGAAAGAATTCACCCAACATCTCATTTGAAAAGTCATTAAAGTGATACAAGAATACGTAAAAAATTGTTTGCGTTTTGTTAGGTTATGGGCTATTTTTCCTTTTTTTCATAGCTTTAATGAATTTTCATAGAGATGTTAGGTTGAGTTGTTATGGAACCAAATATTTGCCTAGTCGGGGCTTAAATTTTAAATACAAAACTGCGCTGCGAAATACAAGTGGATTGGAAAACCACTTTATTAAGTACACAAAACACAAACAGCCCTAAGTAGCCTTAACCAGTTTATATATTTCTACAAACTTACCCAAAAAAATGGATTTCAAAAAAAGTTTTTTTTTTCAATAATAAAAATAATTACTCAAGTTTTTTCCACCATGCCACGGGTTAAAGTTTATCGCGAAATTTAAAATAAGCTCTGGGTATAAATAATTGGTGTTCTCCAAAAATAAATCATTCTCATTTGAACCATAATCCGGCCGAGTCGCTGATTTATCCTTGTTGGTGAAACAAAAGGGCATAAGTTTATTGTAAAATGTGTCGCGGTCTCCTTTTTCTTCTGGGATTTCTATGCATATCTTGTGTAGAAGGTAAGCAGGCATTAAACATTTCTACCTTCTTGATATATTATTATGTGGAGTTTGATAAAATAACGTTTACCCATCATCACCGCGCTACATTTCGGAGTGGAGTTTGATCGTGATGTAGTGAGTGAATATTCATTGATCTGTCGTCCCCTTTCATTCTTTTCCAGCCTTCCCATCCTGCTCTAATTAACTTTCACACAATCAGTCTGCCTCTATAGATAAAGACGTGGTAGACCACGGTTTGCCGCTAATCACTTCCACTGGGAAACCACTAGGTTTTGATTTTAATGCCATTTGCCATTAACACCAAGTGCCCATTGATACTTTTTTTATTAAATCTCTTACAATTTCTCAGTGTGCAGCAAATATTTTCAACATTGAATTTATTCTAGTCGTATCAGCCGAAGATCCTGAACCATTCTTCAGAGATGATTACTTTTACTCTGCCGCTTATGATGCGTTCTTTAAAGAACACAAAGTTGCGCTGGGCTGGAGAGAGGCGGTGTCCATGTGTTCCTTGGAAGGCGCTGAGCTCGTGCTACCAACCTCTGAGGAAGAGATGAAGTCGTTGCTAACCTACATGGCCAGCTCCACAAGCCACGTGTGGATTGGGATACATGACTTATTCCGTCAACAGAACTATGTGGCAATTAATGGTATGTTATCATTTTTTAAATAAATTAATTAAACAGTAATTTTGCATACTTATATTGCCACTTTTTATTGAGTACCTTTGAAACATCTTCATCTCAAGTCGGAGATCTTTCATCATCAACACTTATTTTTTTAATTTACAAAATACATACATATACATATTTAAAGTAAAACATATGGGTTTAAAACTTATTAAGATACATCCCCAATCCAAAGACTACGTAGGCTTGGAAATAAATTCAGTTCCGTTGACATTTTTATTTATTCCTTACCTAAATTTATATCAGAAAATTAAAAAAATCTGATTTAAATATTATTATTATTCTTCTTATATTTTTTGTTGTTATTTCTTTTTAATTCTGCTTCCTTTCTTTTAGTGTAAAGGAAGATAAATAATAATTGGTATTTTATTGTTTCTATTTCTATTATTATTATGTTACAGGATTTATGTAAATGCCCCAAGGGCGTAAATAAATAAACAAATAAACAAATTAATTTCTTTTTAACGAAACTTCCTAACTCAAAAGAGAAAACATTTCTCCTATTTGAATTTTGGAGTAGTGCCATTTTAAAATGCGAGTAGGTGCAGAAAGTATGTTGTTACAAAGTAATAATATTAGAATAGACATTTTTTTTTTTATTCACAAAAAGATTCATAAATTTCAATAAATTTTATACAATAATTAATTACATATTATATGTATTTGATTGACCCCCATAAATAAGCAGGGCTTGTGTGTATGGGGGGTGTTAATATATTGGTTTAATTTTTTTATTCAGTTTAAATTTTTGATATAATTTTTAAGCTGAGTTTTTAATTTTTTTATGTTACTGTTCATGTTTCTGATTTTTTCAGGTAGTGAATTAAAAAATTGAACTCTGAGATATTTATGATTTAACTGTCCTATTGTTTTTTTTTACATTTTGGAGTAGGAAGTATTGACATTTGTCTAAGATTTCTGTTATTTTTAAAAGGTGCAACTTTATTTTGAATATTATCTTTATAAATTTGCAATGGTGCATGACAAAAGTATAATGCACTTAATTTTCTGACCTTAAATTGTTTGAATAGAAGTTCTGATGAATATGAGTAGGGTTTTTTTATTGTTTTTATTATTAGTTTTTGTGATATGTAAATTGTTTGTGTTTGATTTGTATATGTACCACCCCATCCTATTATGCCGTATTGTATAATTGATTAACAGAATATATATGTATGTGGTTCTAAGTAAATTTTCGTTTAAAATATCTCTTAAACATCTAAATATATATGTTAGTTTCATACATGAAGACAAGTCGACATAATGAACTTGAATTAAATAAGAGTTAATATTAGAATTTACGAAATAGATAATACAGGCATAGATATAGCAAAAAAAAATATATTATCGCATTTACTCAATAGGTAGGTAGTAGGTGGTAGTTATATAGCGTTGGTTTAAAACATTGATAGATGAAATGGATGGGCTGACAGTATTGTAAAAGGAGGAACGTCACAGATAACGCGTAGGTGTGCACTTTGGTTTTAAATCGAAAGCTGTTGAAATATTTTTAGAGGAAATGTTCTAGATTTTGTTATTTTTATTTTTTTTGCTATTATTATGATGAAATTAAAACTTTTAATTAGTGTTGGGTTGGTCTAGTAGTCGTTTGATTTAGGAATTAAAAATTTTATAATTTTTTTCAGACTTATATGGGAGGGTATTAAAAAATGTATATCTGGATTAGCATAATGGTGTTGAGAAGCACACGTTTTAAATTTTGGGATTTCTAAATTGCCACGTTATCGTGGTCGGTTGTTTATGTTTGTGAATGTTGTTGTTGTATTGAAATGATCTTTATCAGTTTGTAACAATGATTTCTTTTTGAAAATTGTATTTAGACGAAAAACCCTAAAAGAGTCAAATAGCTGTGTTATTAGAAATATAGATGGTTTTCGAAGGATGACTTTTAAAATCAACCTCTGTATCCTTTTTATAGGTAAGAGGTTAGTTTTGAAAGTCCCACCTCATCCATCTATACAATATTGTAGAATAGATTGGGCAAGAGGGAAATAAAGTTTTTCATTAAGTTTGGAGTGTGATATGCTATCAAATACCCTGTGGAGATCGGTGAAGATACCAAGGCACTTTTCCTCATTGTCTAACTTTTGCATTATTGTTGATGTTAATTTAGCGATCGCATCTTGGGTACTAATATTTTCCCTAAATCCAAACTGGTTTAGGCTCATTATTTTTTTTCCTTTATGTAGTTGTTGAGTTGTTTTTTTAACAATTTTCTTCCTAGATTTTTGGTATGTTTGGTGTGAGTGCTGTGTGTCGATAGTTTGAAATATTTTTTTCATATCCACATTTAAAAACAGGAGTGACAATAGTCTTCTTACTGTTTTCGGGAATGCACCCTTCTTCAAACATATATTTGTTTTATGAGCAATTAATTGACTTGCTGATTATCTCACGTACGGCTTTCAATGTTTTTACAGTTATGTTGTCATAGCCAGGGCTTGCTGATCCTCTTAAACTTAATTCAACGTTTTCAACTTCTTTATCAGTTACTGAAGTAAATGTAAGGAAACCTTCTTCAAAAATTGAGTGTCGCTCTGGTTGGGGAGTCTGTTTGTTGTTTGGTGTAATATTACAAGCAAGATTAGAGCCGACAATAGCAAAATAATCGTTCAAAATATTAACACAAAGCTTTGGATTTTTTCGGGGTCGGTGTTGATTCCCTAAGGAGTAATTTCAGTGGGTAATTTTTGTTTTGTGCTTTTGTCGGATATTGTATTGATGATTATTCAGAACTCTTTGCTGTCTTGACAAGCATTTTTTATTTTACACAAATATAATTTTCTTTTGGCAGTCTATTTAAAAGCGCAAGTTTGTTTTGGTATTTTTTGAAGAAAATGGCGATTTTTTCATCATTTGGGAATTTTTTAGACTGGTGGTAGTTTTATTCCTGATTGAAATCACTAGTCTATGGGTTTTCCATGGCTTTCTTAATCTATGCTTAGATTTAGGTTTAGAGACATTTTTTGTGTAGATAGGTTTATGTGGTTTAAGAAAACCGTTTCGAAATTCTCAGCACAGCTATTTGGATTTTCCGATTCATGTATTGATGCCCAGGTATCCATCTAAAGATTTGCTCCCAAAGTTTCCATTTTTAAATATTTTTTTCATGTTTTTTTGTTAGTTATGTTGGGGTTGGTACTTTTTTTACCTATGTTGTTGACGAATAAACAGGTGTAGTAATTTTTGTTATTAGTTTTTGGGATATTATGCCGTGTTGCGCTACCTCCTTCCTTAGCCAACGTTTCGGACAGCGTTACAGTGTCCGAAACGTTGGCTAAAGAAGGGGGTAGCGCAACACGGCATAATATCCCAAAAACTAATTACAATAATACTTTTGGCAGTGAAAATCTAGAATCGTACCCAGGTGTAGTAATAATAATAATAATTGGATGACTTCTGAGAAAATCAACTCATGGGCGCTTAGTTATCAGTTATGCTGGTTTTCCATAATATTGACATGTTTTTTCAGTGTCATTTGAGTTGCACCATATTTGATCGATACAGGAAGGGATATATAGGAGTAGATATAGAGGAAGCGATAAATGATTTAAAACTAGCTGGTACCCGGTATGTGTTGCTATGCCATTTAATAAAGAAATTGTTTCTTCCTACGTATCCGTTCCCATTCGTCCCATTCCCCTTCTTCCCCCTTCCTCTTCCACATCCCCTTCACCTCTCGTGTTCCCACTCTGACTCCTCCACCTTCCCTCTCCCCACTCCACTCCCCCCATTCCCTCCCGTCCTGCCAACCCCCCTCCCGAGTTCCCCTCCCCCCTTCCAGGTTTCCCTTCCACCTCCCTGGTTCTCTCCCCCCCCTTTCCTCCCCCCACCTCCCTCCCTCCACCCCCCTCCCCCTACATTCTGTTTACAAACAGCTAGAGTACCACCTATTGAATTTTTTTATAGAAATTTCATAATTCCAGAGCTCACCAGTATTTTTATACAAACCTTGTCCTGACAATAACAAAAATAGAATTATCCAATTTGGTGCAGTCATTCGGAAATAATGCGCATAAATACATTTCGGTGATTCATTTTATTTATAAACTAGCTGACCCGGCGAACTTCGTACCGCCTCAGAATCAATAACTGTTTGTGTTAACTTTTAGCTGAATTAATTTCATTTTTTTAAGTTAAAATGATTTAAGAAATGTAATTTACGTGGCAGCAAGGCATTTGCTTTATTAAAGCGAATCGAAAAGATCCACGTGGCATTATTGTACTACTTTCTGTAAAACTATTTGCTGGATGGGTTGCATTTGGATCGATTCCCTTCATTGAAGCACCTTGTAATATACGACATTTTTTGTTTTGTTTCATTAGATATCTTCCCAGTTTCACCGGGCGCATCGAGGAAAAATAAGTCACCATTTCCATCATCAATTTCGCCTTCATTAACGTATCATACACTTCCTTCTGTTGAGGGTTCACCAGTGGTACATTCGTTCGAACTGATTGGTTCAATGCATCTTGATCATATTCACATTCGCGTTCCAATTCTTGATTGAAAGCGTCGTTCATTCCGCGATCTGGCGTTGGTATTCCTAACTTGCCTAACAAATTGCCGTACATGAGGTAATACATGTCTTCAATCAAAAACAAAGTCTGTTTTTGTATAAATAAACTCGTTGACCATTCTCCAGATGCACCGTCAAAAGTACAACAATGGGATGTCGTTCATAAAATAATAAAAAAAAAAATAAAAATAAAAATAAAAAATAAATATTTAAAATTTAAAAAAATATATTTTTTATTTTTTATTTTTTTTATTTATAAAAAATAAAAAATAAAATAAATTTAAAAATATATATATATACATAAATATATGTTTTATTATTATTTTTTTGTATATAGAAGGTTGAAGAAGAAGATAGATAGATATCTACATACGATAAAAATAAAATTACGACGCCTGAAATAAAATTTCCCGCAAGTATATCAACATCGATTTCATGACAACAATTTTTTTTTGTTTTCGTCTGATGTTGGCAATAACTCACTTTGTCAGGAAATTTATTTCACATATTAACAAATTTCATAACGCCAGAGCTAACCATTATATAAGCCTATTTTACTCGCTGATAATGCAAATTTCTATTGGGGAAAGACTTTTTAAATTCGGTTTAGTGATTTAGGCGAGAAAGCGTAACAAACAAACTCACGCACTTACGCATTTATAATACTCGCTATTAATGTAGCTTTCTATTGGTGAAAGGTTCCCACTCCTCTTCCGCCCCCTCCCCCACCCCACCCTCCACAATACTCCTTCCCACACCCTCTCCATCCCCCACCCCCCTCCTCCTCTCCCCCCTACCCCTCTCCCCCTCCCCCTCCCCCTCCCACTGCCCACTCCCGCATTTATTTGAAGTACTATAGATATCTTACTAATCGGGCCACCTATTGCAATTTTTACAAATTTCATAATGCCAGAGCTCTAAGCTATAGCCTATATGTTATTCTGCTGTATGAGCTATATTATTGTAAAGTTTCATTAAAATCCATTCAGTATTTTTTGCGTGAAAGAGTTACAAACAAACTTTCGCCTTTATAATACAAGCGGGATTGTATTTTTCCTTTGGAAGGGTGCCGACATACCATCCCATGTCCCATTTTTGACTGTTGACATTTAGTGTGAAAGAAAGAGGGGCAGCATTACATGTTTAAGAATAAAAGCAAAACAATCAGCGCCTTGACATTAGACGTTTTTGAATTTTTGGAATACACTCACTACTCAATACTATACTTATCACAATGTTCCTGCAGTTCTTTCAAAAAATGGGAATTCGTTCCACACAAAAAGTATGAGGAAAAGAATTTTCTTCATAATTAGGTTTTTCGGGAATTTTTTCGATATCTTTCGATATATCACGACCGACCGGTTAGTAGCGTGGTAGTTATTGGTTCCCACTCTGGAATTTCTGATTCAATCGTTTTTTTAATTTATTTATTACAATCATAAAGGTGCTTAAATTAACATGATAATGTATAATTTAAATTATAAACTAGACATATTTACCTTTACGAGAGTTAAAATCTCGTGTGTAAAGGGGAAAAAATAAAAATTAATAAATAACTACAAATTATAACTTAACATTCAGTGTGAAGAAAAAAAACAAATTTTTTTAGTATATATGAAAGGGAAAAGAAATTTTTGTACACATATAATAATATAAAGTTGATATATGATAAATATAAATTCAAAACAAATTATTTTAAATAAAAATTAAAAAAAGTACTAGATACACTAAAAAGTAAAAGAATAAGAAAAATTTTAATTAGCTAAATTATTTAACGATAGAATAGTTTATTTTATTTTAAAATTTATTATGATCAAGTTCTAACCTCAGCTCTATTGCTAGTGAATTGAACCATATAATTCCAGTGTAAGTATTCATCTATGCATAACAACTTGTATCATTGCAGAACCCACATTTTCCACTTATAATAATGGAAGTGAGTGGATTCCTAACATTCTGAGATAATTGAATTGAATTTTTATAATATTAATTGAATTTTACAAAACAGATGAAATTGTAGTAGTCTCTAGATTACTTATTATTTTCATTCTACTTTACTTTTTAGGCATTCCTACATCAGAGTTATACTTGAATCACCCAGAACCCAACCCCGGCAATGGACGAGATTGCGTTCGGATGCTGCGAAATGGTTCTTACTCTGACGGGCCCTGCGAAGCGGCCAGCTTGTTTATCTGTAAGAAAGCCCTCAGCACTCTGACGGTTAATGCGGAATGTGGAACCTACGATACGGGTACGGAAAGACAACTAATTTATTTTGATAGTGAACACATTTACAATTAATCCCAGATCAAGGCACAAAAACGCCAATTTCATGTAATCAGATGCACGGACACAAACAAAACTAACTGTGATACCTAAAGTTTGTTATATTCACCAACGCTATACCTCGACTAGAACAATTTATTGCACTCGGCCCTAGTGCATCCACGGGAATTTAATATTTAACTTTGCATAAATAACATAATTAAAATGATGCCTAAAACTTTTTCAACATTTAGAATGATGAAAAACATTTTTCGTATGTATAATGATTATTAAAATAAATAAACAACGCGATAGTCCCCCCTAAAGTTTCCCGCCGCCTTCTTGTATAAAGTCATCGAATTTACTTCTTTATCACTCTTAATTTTTTCCAGAATACAAAAAGTTTCCTACAATTGACGATCAATGTTTCAAATTACATCAAAAACCGAGGAACTGGTACGACGCTTATGAAGTCTGTTTGGCCGAACAAGCTCGTCTCGTGGTCCTTAACAGCGCCGAGGAGGCTCAACACTGCTTGGATGCATTTAATGAATACCCTGCCAGCTCACTGGATACCAACTTTGACAGGAATAATATTTGGCTTGGGTTTCACGACTTGATTCTTCCAGGACAATATGAGACAATCGACGGTAGATTTCAAAGTTTACATATTAAACCTAATTAAATTTATATTAATTTTTAAAAGCTCTTAGTACCTAGTTATTATCGGCAATGATAAAACCTCATTATTTCTTGAGCCTTGCAGATGTTATTGTAGTTACACATTATGGTTTTGCCGATTCAGCAATCACCTTAAATAATATTTTTTTAAATACATTAACATCTACTTGAATTTCACTTTTGTTTGAATGAATGAATCGGATTCTCCGAAGTGGAAATTTACCAACTTTGTGCTTACACAATCTTATTTTGTGTTGTCTATCTCAGATTGCACAAGAAAACCTACACCATTTCAGAAGCGGCAATGAGGTTCGTTAAGTTTTGTAATCACAAAGCCAACGTTCGTTTCACAAACAAACTGATTTTGAGATATAACATCAAAAAAATAAAAAATATTATTATCTTCGGTGAATTCAACTTTTCGTTCGGAAAAAACCCGAGTGATGTTGATTCCTTCTGGAGACCATTAACACCATACAATTGATAGAGGTTATTTAACTCCACCTTAATAATAATAATAAAAACGTTTATTCATCAATACATGAATATACGTTTTTATTATGAAGTTTATAAATATTTAGGATACCCGCAATCGAATAGATTAGATTATACTAGTATTAAAATGATATTAGGATGATATTTCATACTAGGATCAGATAAAATTTAAAATTCAATCTATCTGCTACAAATTTTGTAAAAGCAATAAATACTTGGGTAATACCTCTATTAACGTACTCATTTGGCATAATTAAATAGTCCAATACAGATTTCGATAGCTTAGAACGATTAATTAGAACCACGTTAATAAAGTTTATTGCCATCATCCAAATTCAGCTATAGAACGAATTAATTAACCTAGAAATTTAGGAGGTAGAGGTGTAGTCAAAATAACATCTTTGAAACACAATCAGGTAGAAATGCTAAGAATTTTTTTTTCCTTTGGAGAGCTAATAGCTGAGAAATGCATAAAATAATTTGCAAGGCAACTTTAAATTTATAGGACGAGAATGCCAACATTCTTATAAATACTTACCAGGAATTATTAGATTCCTGGTCAAATAAAATTATTCACGCAACATTTCAATTATCTCAACCAAACGACAAACTTTCGTCAAAAAAATGATTGAGTATTGGAGAGTTGAGCGCAGAAACAGAAGGATTTATGCATGCCATTCGAGAAAGAGACATTAATACTAAAAATTATAGGAATCATATAATCAAAGATAAAAATCAAATTGATGATTTACATTGAAATTTTTTTGCTTTTTCGGAAACTATAGAATAGATTATATATGGATGTTTTGTATTAGCGCCGTCCGAGTATACATTTAGGCACAATCAGGTTTTAAAAAAAATTCACCAAAGTTTGGTAATTAAACACAACTTGATTGACTGCCGTAATATAGTACCATATTATTAATACGAACCAATTTATAAAGTATATGTTATGATAAAACTATACTAACAGACAGAACAATTATTCATAATAGATCTGATATAGTTTTACATGACAAAATTAAAAAATAACTTATATCATTGATGTCACTATCCCAAATTCATGTAATATTAAAAAGCCTGTTTCTGAAAAAATAAGAAAATATTCAGATTTAGGAAATGAGATTAAAAGAATTTGGCATTCTCAGACTACAAAAATATTACCATTTATTATTTCGGCTACTGGCATTATACCTAGCTCTCTCATATTATATAATAATTTAGGCATATTAAATATGTCAAAGAACTTATATATAAAAATTCATAAATCAGTCATTTTAAATACATGTAAGGATTACAAAAGTTTTTTTAAATATTTGTATTGAGGGAGCAGTAGGATTTACAGGTCCAATTAGGAGCTCCGCCTAGCCGAACCCTCCGATGTGAAAATATCTGTAGTCGGTGAATTATTTTTCATTTGGTCTCTGGTAGGTTGACATGTAATGTTCTTGTATTATTTCGTATTTATTATACTTATATCGTGCAATTTCAAAGCGTGAATTGACTAGATGATCATTTGTGGAAAAGTGTGTGAAAGGGTTTAGTTTTTCCTGTGGGGAAGACTTAACCCGGACATAAAATCTGTAGATATTATAATTCATCAATAGATTATTAACAGTATTATACATTTTGTTCTTTTATCATTGAGTACTCAGCTACAATTCAGTATTTCCCCTAGGATGCAGCTGGTTTTCAGCAGTGCCTCATTTAAGCGGCTTTAATTTAAAATAACAGTTATTTTAGCTGTCTTTGTTTTTCAATTCAATTAATCTTATTCGTTTTAAAAACAATACAAAATTATAATTTCAAGGCGTTATAAAAAAATATTTTAGATGGGATAAAGAGATTTACACTAACAGCGACAAAGCTTGCCGTTTGAATTTTGCTTTATTGATGTTAAACATATCGATATCCGGGGTGATTCTATTTAATATAACCATTGGCAAGTTAGTTCTGCAAGTCGGGAGATAAAACAGTCCATGATAGCCGAGTTTTCGAACTATCTATGAATCAGTCTGAAGAAATGTGTTACAATAAGCACATCCCTTCTGACCCGTAAACGGTTCATACCGAGCAAGCCCAAGTGGAAGTCGGTAGGGTAGAGCCACGGATAGTAGCTATACTCCCTCATGTAAAGAAATCTCAGAACAGAAATTTCTTCTGAACCTTTTCCAACATGAGGGAATACTTCACTTGGTGTAGGCTCCAAACTACCAATCAACTCTCAAGCCTACTCCTAACCAAAGTATTGTATAGTAATGTGAAAACCCGGGTGCTTCTGAAATTTCTCACAGTGCGTAGGACAAAACCCAACATTCTCAGTGAAGTACTAACTGAAGTAAGTAAACTTACTATCAAACACAATTTCAAGATCTTTCATAGTGGAGACACGTTTTAAATTTCGAGCTCTCATAGTATACCTGTTAAGAAATTAAAGTTGATATTTAGTTGAGCAAGGGTTGAAATGTTTCTCCGCTTTTAACAAAGAGGTCAGGCATAGTTGTGGTTCGAGGATTTACACATAGATGTCAGGGTTGGCTATAGTCTTCCCTCCCAAATGGACCCTGTTGTAAATTTATAAATAGGATGAATTTATTATTTTCTACCTCTTTCTGCATTAGTTTGCCTTTAAAAGGAAACGTTATATTATCGGTCCGTTGGGGAGATATTAATATTGGATTGTTGTATATTCTTTGCCAATAAATTTATCTTTGATCTACCTTGGAATTCTTGTTGAAGTTTTGAAGACCTAAAAACTTACATTATTTGATTTTAATCGAAGCAAAACCTAACATTTGATCCTTCGTGCCGCATTAACGATTGAATCGCGAGTGATAAAAGAACCAGCATCTTCAACATATCAAGAGAGGATCTTCAGAAAAAAGGGCAAGTGACCAATTCCCATTCCTATATACCTTATTTTCCCAGGCAGGAGAGCATGATTGATGGAGTACATAACCGTATTTCTTTGTTTGTTTTAAATTTATTTAAAAAAACGGGCTGATTATTGCTGTGGTGTTAAATTGATTTCATACCCAACAGCAACATTGTAGTAATCGATAAAAATTGTTACATTAATGTAAAAAGAAGTTTTAGAATACTGAGAAAGCATTTTAAATTTCATAAATGATTAATTACGAATGATTATTTGAAAATTCGAATTTTACCGCGAGGCGGTTGTTTAAACGCAGCCATAGGCCTAACGCATGCGCGGTAGGAACAAATAACAAATAATATTATTGTTTATTTTGACAGCTAACGGGCTGTGGCATTTTGCGAGATAAGATTCATTTCATGGTTAAAATTCATTGTTTATCGGTTAATAAGTAAAATTCTGTGATCAAGGGCAGTGCACGTGTAGTGATTAATTACAAGTGATTATAATTTAACGTTTATGTTCTGTGAGTACCTTATTTTTGATATTTAAAAATGGATCTCAAAACATTAGTGGCCCAGAGGGGAATCTGTAAAGCTAAATTAACTCGATTCAACGAATACATCCAAGGAAATAATTTGTCGCAATCTGAAATTGAAGAATGTTATGAAGTGGTGTTAACTCTTATTTAAAGTTATTATTTTTCTAACACCTCTTCACAACAAGAACCATTGTTGTTTTAATTTTCGTAAAGTGATTAAGAATACGGGCAGGCAACACAGAGACGGCCGGGAATCTATGGTTTCCGGCTCCGGTTTTGGTTTTCACTCTGGAATCGTTTCACCGACGGGCAATCGTTGAAATGTTGGCACAGTCAATTAATTATAATTTACATTAAACCCAGACGGGTGAACGTATAGGAAATGTAAGAATAGTATTTCCACAATGATGGGTGAAGTTTCAACCGAATAAATATAAAGTTTAATCGAGTGTTGTAAATTAAATGACCGCAAAGGTCCGCGCGTGCAATGTAAAATTAAATAATTTACTACCGCAAATCGTTGCCATCGCGCGATGTTGTGAAACCGCGCATGCTGCCAAGGAAGTATAATACTCCCGGGGCGCTATCCAGGCCTTATTTTACATACGGGAGTTGTATTAACATAACAACGCGCTCTGGACTGCATCAGCCAAGGCCATCCGCCCGTGGAGCTCCCACATTGTCATGGATGGGGAACTCAATGCGCTGAGATCAGCCACCCTGTGCTGGAGACGCTGGACCCGTCTCCAGGGCACCCTTTCCGGACGGAGATCCTGATGGTTCCAGCTGGTCTGACGAGATCGGATCCTCACCGGTTTGATGGAGGCTTCCCGCTCACACACGCCCGTACACGGTTATATAAATGTTAGTTAGCTTAGATAGAATTTAAACCATCGACCGATCCCTGGGGGTAAGTTTAATTTAAACATATTTGTAATACTGTTAATATGATCAATATATACTACGCTATATTTTTCTGAACATCATCTTTCAATTAACACCCGAACCATCATATCATGCATTCCATTGTGCCCACGCTCAGAGATTGTGTCATGCTCTCTTACATCCAGAACATTACTCGGGAACCGAGTATTGGCGCGCAGGATTCTGCAAAGTTCCGGATGGTACATTATTTGAACCCCACACAAACTGTGTTAATATTTGGCAAATAGCCCACATAAGAAACTACCTAGCAAGCAACATAACAATTGGCGCCTCATCGCGGTTTGGCTCGTAGGGATTGCATGATGTGTTGATTTTGATGTTTGT
The DNA here is from genome assembly GCA_917880885.1 of Limnephilus marmoratus. NCBI lineage: Eukaryota > Metazoa > Arthropoda > Insecta > Trichoptera > Limnephilidae > Limnephilus > Limnephilus marmoratus. Next base: position 3,351,571 of record OU862930.1, read on the forward strand.
TTCATGATTATTTGACATTATATTGAATATCTTATGTCTAGTGTTTACAATGATGCTTCATAACCTCAAATATACTCAGATATACTAGTAAGGATGACTCATGATTTGCTTTATTCTATGGGAAAGTTTTGATAAGCTTTCATCTTTCAAGAAATCTATGATTTATCTATGCTTTTGCAGCTGTCAGTTTTTATGTCAACATTTATTATAAATAACTTGATTATAAATGAGGTTATGTTAAACTGTCTAATTCATGTTTGCTTCGATGTTATTCACTTGTTTAGTCAAGACATATTGACGTTGCATCATTTTGCAAGATTTTAATACTAATATACCTGATATTCAAGACATTTAAGTCATGGTTCTTCAATACAAATTGTAAATTCAAATTACAATCGATACTTCAGTAGTAAATATCCGTTCATCAGTGGATATTATTCTTATACGTACGTGATAATATACAGCATATTAAATGATATCTTTCATTAACATTTCCGTCAGGCCGAAATCTAAGAACCTTCAAAATATATTAGGGTGGACCATTTTTCACTGTTCTCAGTAGGGTGGAGCATATTTTTTTTAAACAAAAAAAAATATTTTTTTTTTGGTTTTAATTATACAACAGAAGTTGAGATATTATTACTAATGATACTACAGCCGTTAGTAAAGAGTTTCTTTTGTTTTATAACAAATAATTTAATTTTTTTTAAATTTTTTATAATTCTTTACGATTACAATTTATTTCTATTTGAGCATCAAAGAACGCCGTCATGTCTACACCAATACCAAATATCAATGGGGCTTCGAAGGAGGTTCTCATAAAAGAACTAAAAGACAGAAATATTGATCCATCGTCGACTTCTCACGAACTACGTTTACAGGCACGAGCTTATAATAAAGAAATTAAGATGCCTACTATTAGTGATATAGGTTCTGAATCATCGGATTCTGAATTAGACGAGACAACTATTAAAAAAGCCCACATCATTAAACAAACGAAGATTATTTATAAAGATTCACATTCTAACAACGTCGACAATTGGAAATTAAAATACGACGGAAAAAGTAGTGTGAGGGAATTTTTGCTATTAATTGAGGAGAAATGTAGGACTAAAAACTTTAACCAGGATCATCTTGTACGCGTTTTTCCCGATCTTTTAGAAGGATTAGCACTCTTGTGGTTTAGGTCTATTTACACTCAGGATTTGAAATGGGATGATCTTTCAAAACTTTTGATTAGACAATTTGAAGCAAATGACCTTCAAACAGATCTTAAGGTAAAATTATTTAACATGACGCAACCTAAGGGTATGTCAGTACTAGAATTCACTCTCAGAATGAAGGCATTAAATAATATGCTTGAAGCTAAACTACCAGAAATAGAACTTTTGCGGTTAGCAAAAAAAGCTTTATTGCCTATGTATGCAAATTTACTAGTATCAAGAGATATAGAGACTTTTGATCAATTGACTACTCATGCAGGCAACTTGGAATCTTATGCATCACTGTCGGATGATTTTGTATCTGTCAAAGTTTCTCAACCAAGGGTAGACTTACCTGTCACTAATAAATCGGAGAAATTTGATGGTAATACTAGACAACCACATAACTTTAATAATAATATTCATAGACGCCAAGATTATAGCCAGAATCATTATAGAAAACCAAATAACAACAATTTTACTAAAAGTAGTCTCGGAAACATGGATAATAATTATAAATATAATAAACCGTCTTCTTCTACTCCTAATGCTTATACAAAAACAGCACACGAAAATTCTAGAACGTTTTACAACAAACCATTTTGTTCATATTGTAAAATATCGGGACATGTTGTACAGGGTTGCAGGAAGAAAGACGCAAGGTCTAATAATCCTAAAGTGGGAGCTATTAATGACAAAGCTCATAATAGGTCAAAAAACTAGGTCGGAGTCTCTCTTGCTACAAGCCGTCCTTTGCGCAGAGGAAAGACGAGTGGGAGAGTTGGCTCCAAATAGTTAATAAATTTCTTTCATCCCCGTCAACCGGAACAGTGGGCCCGCTGCCACGGGAGACGGCGATTGAGAATGATAATCGTCCTTATACATATGTACACATTATAAATAATTTTTACAGCGGACTGCTAGACAGCGGCGCTTCATTGTCGTGTCTAGGAGGCAATAGTTATAAAATTTTTAAGGAATTAGGTATTAAGTTAGTTAAAGTTAAGTTTAGTGTTTCTACAGCGGACGGTTCAAACCAACCAGTCCTAGGGACAATGTCATTGCCGGTCACGTATAAATCATCCACAAAGGAAATTCTTTTCTACGTCATCCCGACATTGTCGCCTTCAATTATTCTAGGAGTTAACTTTTGGAAGGAGTTCCACATCGCACCGGAGCTGTTTTCGAAAGTTAATCATTCTGTTTCGGAAGGAAATATTAGTGGGTTGAGGGCTATTCGGCCAGCCTCGTCCCTAACTATTGAAGAGAATAGGGAACTCTCTAAGATAGTTAAAAAATTCGAGTCAATTTCTTTTGAAAAGAAAGGGTTAGGTCTAACACACTTGGTTAAACACAAAATAAATACAACAGGGCCACCTATCAAACAGCGGTATTACCCTCTTTCACCCGCACGGCAGAGACAATTGGAAACAGAAGTTGATGAAATGTTAAAATTAGGTGTTATTCGTCCTTCTCGTTCACCATGGTCCAGTCCAGTATTAATTGTAACAAAAAAAGACGGAACAGGTAGGTTTTGTCTTGATTCGCGAAAAATCAATAACGTCACGGAACGTGATAGTTACCCTCTCCCTTATATTTCGCGCATCCTAGATAAACTGGGCGGTGCCAGATATGTGTCCTCGATTGACCTTTCCAAGGCATTTTGGCAAATAGCCTTAGACAAAAAATCATGTGAAAAGACAGCATTTGTAGTTCCTGGCCGGGGCCTCTTTGAATTCACTCGCATGCCGTTTGGTCTGAAAAATGCTCCTAGTGAATTACAAAGACTAGCGGATGCCTTGTTTGGACCCGAGTTCGATGATAATGCTTTTTGCTATTTAGATGACCTTATATTAGTATCGGAAGACTTAAAATCACATTTTAAATTGCTAAATCGTGTGTATGGACGTCTACGAGACGCGGGCCTTACCATTAACTTAAAAAAGTCAGAATTCTGTAAAGCCGAGCTTAAATACTTGGGTTATATGGTTGATTCACAGGGCCTTCGCACTGATCCAAGTAAGATTGATAGTATTAAAGATTTTCCTGTACCGAAAAATGCTAAACAAATTCGGGCATTTGTTGGTCTGTGCGGTTATTTTAGACGGTTTATCAAAGGATTTTCAAGCATTGCAGCTCCTTTAACAAGTATTACTGGTTCAAAGAAAGGAATTAGTAACTTCAAATGGTCACCGGAAGCCGAATCCGCATTTATTGCATTAAAACAAGCACTTACTTCAGCCCCAGTTTTAAGTTGTCCAGATTTTTCCAAACCTTTCGCTATACACTGCGACGCAAGCTCCGTAGGTATTGGGGGGGTATTAATTCAAACTATAGATGGACAGGAGCACCCTATTGCTTATTATTCGAGATGCTTAAACGTTCATGAACGTAATTATGGAATAACTGAGCGTGAACTTTTAGCCGTGCTAGACTCCGTTACACATTTTAGACCATACATTGAAGGAACTCATTTTACAGTTGTAACCGACCACTCAAGCCTAAAATGGTTAGGTTCTCTGTCTAATCCCAGCGGTCGTCTCGCGCGTTGGAGTTCACGTCTATCTCAATTCTCTTTTGATGTGATCCACCGTAAAGGTACTCAGCATATAGTCCCAGATGTCCTTTCGCGAATGGATCATGCCGAAATCTCTATTATAGATTCAGAAAATATTCAAGACATGTGGTATAAAAATATTTGGAAGGGTTGTCAAGAATTTCCTCAACGTTTTCAGAACTACCAAATTCGTGACAATGAACTATTTCGTCATACAAAGACTAGTTTAGCACTGTGTGAAGATACCGCGTGGAAAAAAGTAATTCCTCAGGAAAAAAGATTTGACATTCTTAGTAATATTCACGAGTCTTCTCGGTCGTGTCACCCCGGCGTTTTTAAAACTTATAAAAAAGCACAATTACGGTATTATTGGCCAAACATGTACAAGGATATTAAACAATTTGTAAATCGCTGTACAGTTTGTAAGGCGCATAAAATCAGTACGGCCTCGCCTAACGGTATTTCATCAAATCCTAAAAAAGTTACACGTCCAATGCAGATGTTATCGTTGGATTTGGTAGGTCCATTACCTAGAAGTTACTCCGGTTTTACTGTTATTTTATCCTGTGTCGACGTTTTCTCTAAGTTTACCTGGCTGTTTCCGCTGCGTAAAGGTACCGCGCAAAGTATTGTTAAGAATTTAGAAGAAAATATCTTTCTTGTGCATGGCGTACCACGCACCATTGTTTGTGATAACGGGCGTCAGTTTATATCTAAAGAATTCAAGGACTTATTAAGTAATTATAATATACCACCTCCGTTTTATAATTCTTTATATACACCTCAGAACAATGTTGTTGAGAGATATAACCAAACTTTGGGTACCGCACTATCGATACTAGTCGAATCAGACCACCGTAATTGGTCAAAATTCCTACCACAAATTCAATCAGCTATGAACAATTCCGTAAATTGCGCTACGGGTTTTACTCCGTATTTCCTTATGCATGGTCGAGAGCAAATATTAGACGGTGATTTGCATCGTAACCCTATAGCTGATACAGAATCTAATTCACAATATTCTACTTGTCAGAGAATCTACGCACAAAAATTAGAAGAACTATCGTCAGTTTATGAGCAAGTCTCAGACGCCTTACTAAAAGCTTACCAAAAAGGGGCAAACCATTATAACTTGCGTAGAAAACATGTTAGTTTTCAAGTCGGAGACAGAGTTTGGCGTAGAAATTTCGTTCAGTCGAATGCATTAAATTATTTTGCTCAAAAACTAGCTCCACGTTTTGTGCAAAATATTGTCGTAAACAAAAAATCGGACTTAATCTATACATTAGCAGACCTAAACGGTAAAGAAACTGGTGACTTTCATGTGAAAGACATCGTCAAGTCAGATAATATACCGGTTTAGTAGGTTTCTGATAGTACCTTGGTGGGTCTGGCCACCCTACCAAGTACTCTCAATTAATAAATATTCCATATAATTTTTCATTGCAAGGGAGCACAAAGCGGCTTGATCAACCGAGTTGGAGCGACCCAGCATTATGACAGTCTTTAGTCCTGTCCTAGTTAATTTTAAGGGTATTATAAATAGGCAAATAATAGAAAGAAACATAATAAATTTAGTGTCACACTCTAGTATCTTACTCGAGTTAATTACACGACAATGATGTTGTCTAGATAAATTTATGAGTCAATAATTTAAATAAATCTACGTAGAATATGGTTTCGATTAAACAAGTGAAAGTTAGGTATCATAGTTTATATAATCTGCCCAAAGCTTGGAATGCACGGTGATACTTTCCCACTATCCCCTTGTATTCTAAGTTTCCTTATATGAACTATATGCAAATTTTATACGTTCGCCCGTTACTTAGAAAGTGAAGATGTATCGGTCCAGTACATCTTTGTTTTCTAAGCATATATTTTTTTTTAAGAATTGCTTTTGACCAAACATATTTTTGTTTACTTTAATATAATTATCTTTTCATGTTTACAAATGGTTAACTTATGTTAGTACCTTTGATATTTTGTTTATTAATTCATAGTAATTAATGTTATAATTATAAGAGCTGGTTCAGCATAAATCTTTTCATTAAGTTCCTTCTATAACTTTAGTTTTATTAAGTAAAAGTAATTTTATCTATCAATTAGTATGATAATACTATTACCGATTGCACCATTTATAACAATGGATGTATACTATTACCGATGGCACCATTTATAACAATGGATGTATACTATTACCGATTGCACCATTTATAACAATGGATGTATACTATTACCGATTGCACCATTTATAACAATGGATGTATACTATTACTAATTGCACCACATCTATAAGATTGGTTGTTGACAGTTTCACTGGATTAAACCACCTTACACACCTGCGTGCGTGTATAGGTTAATAGTTTTTTCTACTAATACGAAATAATGCTTTCCAAGGATGATTATTTTGTCTTATTGTATAAATTCTTTTCGAAAACTTACCCAATAACCAGGTCAGGTAGAGTAGATAGAGTTTTTTCAAAGTGTGTTTTATCTCCAACGGAGAAGTAGACTCAGTGAAAAGTGAGGGTTGGCTTGCCTCCCTAAAAAGTGTTGCCTGATTGGCCTAATCACCCTATTTATGGGTCAGTGAAGCTTTAACGCTTGAGTTATCCTGATGTGTTGAGAAAGAGAATATTTTTTTTATATACTTATAAGTTTACCTACAATTTATGTTTAAGAATATTATCTGTCATAGATGTAACGTTAACGGCAGTCTTAGACGTTCGTCAATTTATTATCACTCGGTATTCCGATACTGTGGGTGCTTGCAGACTCCGCTCACGTAACATCTTCTTAAATTTGTAATTAAACCATAAGTTATCTTTAAGTTTGAGAATGGCTGCATCGCAGGCTCAGCCATCCGGCTGCACGCTCGATGGGTGCGATTGGAGCTGCGGCACACCCATTCATCATAAGTTTTGTTATCCAAATCGTAGATTTAGTTTTTTTTTCTTCCTTACTTTTCTTACAAATCATGATGTTTATATATATAATGGTCGAATGTTTTGTTTTTTTTAGATACCCAGAGGATCTTCTCAAGTTAAGTTATTGCAGTTATAGTTTTTAGGGTTATACTCATGTTTAGGGGCAAACATTTGTGTGGCGCGGGGGGTAATGTTATGAAGTGGTGTTAACTCTTATTTAAAGTTATTATTTTTCTAACACCTCTTCACAACAAGAACCATTGTTGTTTTAATTTTCGTAAAGTGATTAAGAATACGGGCAGGCAACACAGAGACGGCCGGGAATCTATGGTTTCCGGCTCCGGTTTTGGTTTTCACTCTGGAATCGTTTCACCGACGGGCAATCGTTGAAATGTTGGCACAGTCAATTAATTATAATTTACATTAAACCCAGACGGGTGAACGTATAGGAAATGTAAGAATAGTATTTCCACAATGATGGGTGAAGTTTCAACCGAATAAATATAAAGTTTAATCGAGTGTTGTAAATTAAATGACCGCAAAGGTCCGCGCGTGCAATGTAAAATTAAATAATTTACTACCGCAAATCGTTGCCATCGCGCGATGTTGTGAAACCGCGCATGCTGCCAAGGAAGTATAATACTCCCGGGGCGCTATCCAGGCCTTATTTTACATACAGGAGTTGTATTAACATAACAACGCGCTCTGGACTGCATCAGCCAAGGCCATCCGCCCGTGGAGCTCCCACATTGTCATGGATGGGGAACTCAATGCGCTGAGATCAGCCACCCTGTGCTGGAGACGCTGGACCCGTCTCCAGGGCACCCTTTCCGGACGGAGATCCTGATGGTTCCAGCTGGTCTGACGAGATCGGATCCTCACCGGTTTGATGGAGGCTTCCCGCTCACACACGCCCGTACACGGTTATATAAATGTTAGTTAGCTTAGATAGAATTTAAACCATCGACCGATCCCTGGGGGTAAGTTTAATTTAAACATATTTGTAATACTGTTAATATGATCAATATATACTACGCTATATTTTTCTGAACATCATCTTTCAATTAACACCCGAACCATCATATCATGCATTCCATTGTGCCCACGCTCAGAGATTGTGTCATGCTCTCTTACATCCAGAACATTACTCGGGAACCGAGTATTGGCGCGCAGGATTCTGCAAAGTTCCGGATGGTACATTATTTGAACCCCACACAAACTGTGTTAATATTTGGCAAATAGCCCACATAAGAAACTACCTAGCAAGCAACATAACATCAGGTTAAAGAAACTCGAGCCAATTTTAGATTCTTTCGATATAATTCAAGATCAAATAGAAGCGCTTTCAGCGGACGAATTAGCTAAACCATTGGAAAGGCAAGCATTTGAAAATTCCTACTATAGTCTTGTTGCCAAGGCTAAAGATAAATTGTTAATTAAGGTTCCGAATGCAATTTCAGACAATATAAGATTGCCTATTTTAGAGTGGCCTAAATTCGACGGCTCTTATGAAAAGTGGTTAAATTTTAGAGATACTTTTGTAGCTCTTGTTGAAAATAACCCATCCTTAGAAATTATTCAAAAATTGTATTATCTGCGATTATGCCTGGAAGGTGACGCAGCTAAATTATTGATATCATTGCCAAATCACCAAGACAATTATTACACGGCCTGGGAAATGTTGACCAGCCGATACCAAAATACAAAATTTATTATACATAAGCACGTGGAAGCATTATTCAAATTGCCTGAAATAAAATTTGAAAATTCCACAGCATTAAGGAATCTTATTGATGAATCCGAATTACATTTAAAATCGTTGAATAATTTAAATATACCCACCGAAAATTGGGATATTATTTTAATATATTTATTGTCACATAAACTAGATAGCGAAACTCGAAATCATTGGGAAACATTTGCAACCAAAGATAACCTACCTACATATAAGGAGTTTATAAAATATTTATCAGATCGCGTTCAGATTTTAGAATTTGCCGGGATTACTGAAGCAAAGGTTAATCAAAATAAAACATTCCCTGTCAAGTACAGAAAGGAAGCTATGATTTCATTAACGCCGCAAATGATAAAATGTATTATTTGCAAAGGCGATCATAGGATTTATAATTGTAAAAAATTCTTAATATTAAATGCTAAGGATCGAATTATAAAGATACGTCATTTAGGTGCGTGCTTGAAATGTTTGTGCCTAGGTCACAAACTAAAGGAATGTAAAAGTAAATACAACTGTCGAATATGCGAAAATAATTCGCACAATACATTGTTACATTTAAAAAAGGAAATAGATAATTCATCTCATAATAAGTCTCAGAATAATGATACACAATCAACATCAAATAATGAAGCTTTAGTTACCAATCATTCAACGAAGGTATCTAATAATTTTATTTTGTTATCTACCGCCGTTATTAAAGTGTTGAATAAAAATGGAAACTTAATTAAAGCTAGAGTATTATTGGATAGCGGTGCGCAGTCTAATTTTATCTCAGAGAAATTCGAAGCTAGGTTGCAATTAAAACCCAAAAGTGCAAACATACCGATTACTGGAATCCAAAACAGAATATTGAATATTAAAAAAAGTGTAAATTTAAGGATTTTTTCAAGCTATTCACCTTATGAAAGAGACATAGAATGTCTCGTTTTGAAGGAAATAACGAGTAATCTGCCGCAAATTTCTTTTCAGAAAAAGGATGCTAGCGTACCTGATGGTCTACAGTTAGCGGATCCTACCTTCTACGAAACAGGCTCCATAGATATGCTACTCGGAGCGGAAATCTTTTGGGAAATTTTGAAACAAGATCAACTACGAAATGGAGACTCAGGACCTGTACTGCAGAGAACGGAATTCGGATGGCTGGTGTCAGGACCTATCGTCACAACAAAAACAAAAAGGCCAGTAAAATCTTGTCACCTATTATTAAATATATTACATAAACAAATGGAAAACTTCTGGAAATTAGAAGAATTCCCGCCGGTGAAGCACCGGAGCCATGAGGAGCGAGCGTGCGAGGAAATGTTCAAAGACACGCATAAAAGGAATGACGAAGGTCGTTTTACGGTAAGCGTACCGCAGCGCCCCTGTGTTAAACAGTTAGGCGAAACACTGCCTATGGCAGAAAGGAGACTTTGCAATTTGCAAAAGAAATTTTCTTCAAATCCTGACCTGATGAAAAAATATAAAGAATTTATGCAGGAATACATAGACTTGGGTCATATGACCCGGTGCGAGGCACCTTCTAATGAAAAAAAATATTATTATTTACCACATCATGCAGTAATAAAAGAATCGAGCACTACCACGAATACTCGAGTAGTATTTGACGGTTCTGCAAAATCATCCACTGGTATATCCTTAAACGATGCGCTCATGAAAGGACCTGTTTTACAGAAAGATTTAGCTGCACAATTGATATGTTTCAGAAAGCACCAGTACGTGATAACAGCAGATATAGAGAAAATGTACAGACAAATATTGGTGCGACCCGAAGACAGGGATCTACAGCGTATAATATGGAAAAATTTCCCGGAGGAGGAAATTCAGCATTATCAGCTTAACACCGTTACCTACGGTCTGGGGCCGTCATCATTTTTGGCAACTAGATGCCTTGAGCAGTTGGGAAATGAAAATATGTCATCAAACCACAAGGTCAGTCAGATTATAAAGAATAATTTTTACATGGATGATTTGCTTACTGGTGATGAAACAGAAGAAAGCTGTTTATTAATTAAAGAGCAATTAATATCTATCATGGCATCCGCTGGAATGAACTTGAGAAAATGGCGATCAAATTTGCCCTCATTATGTTCAAAGCAAGAAAGCATGTCGGATATGATTATTAGTACAGATTCAAATGACAGCAAAATATTAGGCTTGTCATGGAATAACCAACAGGATAATTTCTTATACACGGTGAAGTTAATAAAAAATCCAATTGTTAGCAAACGACAAATGCTATCAAGCATTGCGTCCATATTTGACCCTTTAGGATTAATAGGTCCTGTCACTGTTGTTGCTAAATTGTTGATGCAAAAATTGTGGCAGACGAAGGTTCAGTGGGATGAGCCTATTCCACATGACATGTTGAAGACATGGGAAGCTTATGTGAGTGAACTGCCTCAATTAAATAATTTAAGAATAGGTAGAAAGATTCAATGTCAAGATCATGTAAATTTACAGCTACATGGATTTTGTGATGCCTCAGAGAAGGCATATTCGGCCTGTGTCTACCTGATGTCTACTGATAAATTGGGTAAGAGATACTCCAATTTGATAATGTCCAAGTCACGGGTAGCACCTTTGAAAAGCGTGTCTCTACCCAAATTAGAATTATGTGGAGCTGTATTATTGACAAAGTTAGTGAATTATATTAAAGAAGCTATATGTACACCGGATATACATACAACATACTGGTGCGATTCTCAAATAGTACTGTGCTGGGTCAGGGAGCAGCCTGCAAGATGGAACACTTTCGTTGCGAATCGGGTGGCGGAAATCCAGGAAACCAGTCAGCCGGAGCAATGGAAACATGTAAGGTCGGAAGACAATGCAGCAGATGTGCTCTCCAGAGGAACCGGTGTTTCACAATTGTTAATTTCCAGCATTTGGTGGCATGGTCCAGCTTGGCTGATACTGGATTCAGCGTGCTGGCCGAATGCTGACACATTTTGTATTGATCCGCCAGAGATCAAGACAAGCTCGGCACTGTTGTCTGCAGTTAAACAGGACTGGGACATTTTTAATAGATATTCTAGTTTTTCCAAATTACAAAGAGTAACGGCATACATTATTAGATTTCAGTTTAATTGTAAAAACCCTTTGCAGCGCCGCTATGGTAAATTAACAGTTAGTGAGTTGGAAAATTCAGTAAATAAATTAATATCTCGGGCGCAATCATACTGTTTCAGCGTCGAAATTCGAGCTTTAAATAATGGCGGTAATATACCTAGAAATAGTTTTTTAAAATCATTAGATCCTTTTATTGAAAGGGATCTAATTCGAGTGGGGGGAAAACTCTCCAAAGGTAAAATGGTAGATGAAAACCAGCAGCACCCAATTATATTACCTTCACATCATAAAATAACAGAGCTAATTGTAAGACACTATCATTACTTGAACTTACACTCGGGAACGCAGTCATTATTGGCGTTGATTAGAATGAAATTTTGGCCGATTAAGGGAAAGAATGTAGTAAAAAGGATAATTAAAAAATGTATAATTTGTTATAGATGTAATCCCAAACCAGAACAGCAGTTGATGGCCGACCTACCAGCTGAAAGAATAACTGAATGCAGGCCATTTCAAATGACAGCAGTCGACTATTCCGGTCCAATACTGATAAAATCGGGTATTCACAGAAAAACCCATAGCGTTAAATCATATATTTGCTTATTTGTATGCATGGCATCTAAGGCAGTGCACTTAGAAGTTGTGCTGTCTTTGAGCGCAGAAAGCTTTTTAAACGCTTTGAAACGATTTATCTCGCGTCGTGGTAGACCAAGTAAAATGTTCTCAGACAATGCAACCAATTTTAAAGCGGCTAATAATGAATTAAAGGAAATTTATAATTTTTTAAATATGTCTAATGATAAAATTGATAAATATTTATCCACATTAGGTATTCAGTGGAGATTTATACCGCCTTGTGCCCCGAACTTTGGGGGGCTATGGGAAGCCGGGATAAAATCAGTTAAACATCACTTAAAAAGAATAACAAGTATCGCTTCATTAACGTACGAAGAAATTAGTACGGTGTTATGTCAAATTGAATCTTGCTTAAACTCCAGGCCACTGACTCCCTTATCAAATGACCCTTATGACCTTAATCCCTTGACCCCTGGTCACTTTCTCATAGGAACTAGTATGGCAGCGATTCCAGAGCAAAATTTGGAACATATCACGTTCAATCGATTAAATAATTACCAAAAACTAATACAAATTGTTCAAATGTTTTGGTCGAGGTGGCGGAAGGAGTACCTGGCAGAGCTACAAACCAGGAACAAATGGACTAACAGGAGTCAAGGACAGTTACAGCCTTGCGACATGGTAATACTGAAGGAGGACAACGTCCCTTCTTGCTACTGGAGGCTGGGACGGGTGAGCGCCGTACATCCTGGCTCTGATGGACGAGTTCGCGTGGCGACCATCATCACTTCGAAGGGCATAATCCAGAGGGCTATTTCAAAATTATGTCTACTACCAATAGAAGACAACGGACCCGACGCAGATGTTCATACAAAAACTGATGAAGAAAATAATTGAAGTTTTTACACAAGAAAAACCGATGAAGAAAATAATTCAAGGTTCCACAAGAAAAAGCTCGACGCAGAAATCTAATAAACTTCCCGCAAGTAAAACCAAGTGGCAGTGAAAAGTTATTTTCTAAAAAAGTTATTTTAAAAAAAACAATGTTTCAAGATATAAATCAAGATTTAAATAATTAATTTAAAGCAAAACTACAAATTTAATTTAAATCAAAAACAGCAAGAGGCTTAAAATTCAAATTTAAATATCAATTTTTCTACACACTTCAAGATTCAAGATGGAACCATATCCGAACATTCAAACCTAGAAGGAAGACCAAGGAGCTTCGCACGTCAAGATCTCAAGATTGCTATTTATTTATTTTTTATTGTTAAAATTAGAAATTTTTGTTTTTAAATGAAGTTATAATGTTTATTAATAATTAGATTATTATTAATAGTTCTTAGAAATAGGATAGTTTTTATTTGGAAATTTTTATGGTTTAGTTAAAGTTAAATTATTATTATTTTTTGTTTCTTCCAAATTGATTTTAGCATATGTTTATATTTAGGTGTTTTATTTTTTATCCTTATTTTTTTTTGATATTTTAGAAAAAGTGACCTCCGTTCCCTTTTTCGGGGGGAGTATATGTTAAGAAATTAAAGTTGATATTTAGTTGAGCAAGGGTTGAAATATTTCTCCGCTTTTAACAAAGAGGTCAGGCATGGTTGTGGTTCGAGGATTTACACATAGATGTCAGGGTTGGCTATAGTCTTCCCTCCCAAATGGACCCTGTTGTAAATTTATAAATAGGATGAATTCATTATTTTCTACCTCTTTCTGCATTAGTTTGCCTTTAAAAGGAAACGTTATATTATCAGTCCGTTGGGGGGCTTTAATAATTTATTTGGATTGGATTGTTGTACATTATTGCCAATAAATTAATTTTCTATCTACCTTGAATTTCTTGTTGAAGTTTTGAAGACCTAAAAACTTACATTATTTGATTTTAATCGAAGCAAAACCTAACAATACCGGTAAAACCAAGTATGACACTCCGCTCTAGTGAAAGAAAGAATGAAACATGTAGAGATATTGAATTCAATCTGATTTCATTTACTCCAGTCAACTTTTCTATCAATGTCCGATTGGAGTCAAACGCAGTCCTCTAATGTTCGTATTTGAAAAAAATAGTTATCAGCCATCAGCGAGAATTGACCTGGAATGCAGAATAATTTCCATATTGTTAATAAAAATCGAAAAGAGGAGCGGTCCTAAATCAGATCCTTAAGGAACTTCTGAGAAAACAAGAAATAATTTTGAAAAGAATATTCCATGAGATAAAACTTCTTTTTCAAGTACCTACCTTGTTGACATTGTAGGACAAAAGCTAGAGAAAGTGGGGTATAGTGAATGGCAGGACGGACAGCCTGACAACGTTATTAACGACGAACACTGCGGGACTATGATGGTGGGCTTGGGAAGGAAACTTAACTACAAGTCCTGTGATTCACAGCTTCTCTTCATGTGCGAGAAGAAGATATCGCCCAAACCTCAAGCGGTTTCTGCTTTTTGTCCTTCAGGTATGCTCAACTCATTTCAGGATAAAATCCCAGAATTTTCGTTTATTTGAATAAAAAATATATAACAATTAGGTACTTTTAAAACCTGTTTATTTTTCAAAGGTATTCAAGAAGTAGACAATAATATATGGTTGATTTTGAAACTGTTTGCAGTGATCCTCTTACATGTTGGTGTACATCTTGGAATATTGTACGAAATGTTCATAAAAATTAAAAAATCATATAAATCGAGAAAATTTCGTGAATTTGCAATTCCTGGCTGATGTGTTAACATATTAGTTGTAAGGGGTTACTAGTAAACGTAAAACGTAATGGAATAATTCTAAACACTAGTTTTTTCCCAGAACTTGAAAAATTCATCAAATTTCAAAAATAATTTTCAAGTGCTATGAAAGTTCTATTAACCCGGCGATACTCGCTACCGGGTAAACAATACCACAGAGTACAAAAAATTGGTTGTATTTTTTTTTCTACGCGTTCTGGCAACCCAAGATTCTAAGTACCTTCAAACCGATAGTTCACACACCCTCACCCCACGGGGGGTCAGTTCACACACGGCGCTTGTTAATGACAGACGTGTAAAGTGAGTATGGGTAAAAAATACCCGGTAGCGACGATCCTTGTTTCATTATTTTTATGACTATGTTTTTTGTTTTCGAGCTGTAATAAAATGAGTATTCCTCAAAGTGATAGTACAATAGAAGAGCTGCTTCAAGAAGAAGACAGCGGAGAAGAAAATGTGTCAGAAATAGAAGATTTTGATCAGAATAGTGAACACGAAAGTGAAACTGAACAGGAAGCTGATAGTTCAGGCGCGCCCTCAAATTGAGAAAATGTTTTTGACTGTCTACCTTCAGATTCAGAAGTTGGTTTGCGAATTGTGCTCCAAAAAGATATGCCGTGAGCATACAACCCCAATATGTGAGGATCGCTATGATAGAGTGAAGTAGTTTCGTTTTTAGCAAAATATTTTAAACAGTTTGTTTAGTGTTGATTATCTCAACGTTCACTCAGTATAAAGGTATCATTATTTTTCAGTATTTTAGGAGTGTATCTAGTTTATTTTCGATACCGAACTCAATTTTGCCAAATTTGTAAGAAAAAATATACATTATTGTTGATTTTCGTAAGATTACTAAGAAAAAAATGATTTTTTGATTATTTTTTAGGATAAACTCAAATACCAATAAATAAACATTAAAACTTGCATTTTTAGTTTTATTTATGAACAATAGTACCAATAACACAAATACATTGTCAAACATTGAAACTCAAGCGTATTTTTGAAAATAACGGCAATTAAACTCTGTGGTATTAATTACCCGGTAGCGAGTGTTCATGTTCGTAAATACCTAGCGAGTACCGCCGGGTTAAACAATTGACCCATAATAGAATAATAACAGAACACTAATAAAATTTTCACAGAACTTGACCGGTCAGTGACTGAGTTGATATTTTACCTTATTCCCACCCGGGCAACGGAGTTCAATTCCTCGGCTAGCTAAACCCTCTATTACTACGGCTTGTGAAAACAACGTTTAACTTATAAATTTTCCGATACAGGATATAAAAAGTATTCGTCAATGCCACGCAGTTGCTACAAACTTCATACCACTACTAAAACCTGGATGGACGCGTATAAAGTGTGTGCAGCCGAAGAAGCACACCTAATTGTCATAAACAGCGCCAAGGAAGCCAAACTCAGCTCTGACGTATTCTTAAAATATACTCGAGCTAATTCAAAGCTATGTGACTTTTATATGGATGGCTTTTTGGTCGGCATTAACAATTTGATAGCAAAGCAATACAGAACAATCGATGGTGAGAACACTATTTTTTGATATTTAATACATCATTTTGGGTGTGGGTATCTCCGCCCCGGGAACCATTTTTTGGTTAACCAATACCTCTGCTATAGGTTATCTAAAGTGGTTTGCTACGTTTGGTGGCTTAACAGGGGTGCCCAGGTTCATGGGGTGAAATTTATCCGCGAATTGGTTCCGGATGTGTCTGCCCATTGCACCGGTTCCATGCCTACTCAGAATAAAGTCAACTCAACACCTCTTTGAAAAGTTATTAAAAGCGATGGAAAAAAATAATTTTACAATAGCCCGTAACCTAATTTTTATATAAATATTTTTACTTAAACTAATTATACTTTTACTGACTTTTCAAAGGAGGTTCTGAGTTGATGTCATTCTGAGTTATCCGGTCATCCTGACCACCAACTGCATGGCAGGCCAGATCGAAAGAGACTGGTTGAGGAAGGAGGAAGACCTCTTGATCTCTTCAGCAAGACTCTTATTTTACTACAAAATCGACTCCAATTGGGATGTACATATTGTACATTCACCAGTTTCTAACTTTATAATCTGTTTATTTATTTCGCAAGTGTAAGAATTAAATGTCGCTAAACACCCAGTATATTTGGGCACTTGTGGGGTTAGAGGGGACTGTGAGTGAGCTTTTTGGAATCTTTCGACTGAATCGGTGTGCAAGTGCGTAAATACATACAAATGTGTCCACTTTAATATGATTTGCTGCACTCACTCGTTTATTTTACATTACTCTCACAATTTCTTCTGGACTCCAATGTTCTATTCTTAACTCTCTGCAAAAAGAATACTAGTTAAAATTAATTGTTGCGGTGAGCCGTATAAATATATATATGGCTCCGAGTGCTACGTGCTGTGATCCAAACTAAATAATGTTCAAGTACTTCTATCCAAGTTCTCTTGGCATTACAATATTTCACAAATGGGGATACCACATTTGTGCTGAAACCAGTACGAACAATTTCGTCTTTAGTATGGAGGCTAACATTTGTAATTTCAGGAATGAGCCCCTCTGAGGCAGGCTATAGTAACTGGGGCCCCGGGAGCCCCTCCGGAGAAACGGATCAATGTGGAGCACTCTTGCAGCACAAGGATACCCCACGCGGGTTTTTCCAGCTACAAACTGTTCCGTGTGCCTCATTGCCCCTTATGTTTATGTGCGAGAAGAAAATTTTAAATCCGAAGGAGGACACCAGCGCTGCAGCTTGTAGAGTTTGTAGAAGTCACAATCCTGGTACGAATACACTGTACTTTTAAATATTATCATTATATTGCTCTATAAGGAACTCAGGCAATAGTACCGTCTATTTACCTTATTCCACATTAGCCTGGTTGGATTACCGATGTTTAAACTTATTGTAAATTAATAGACCAGAGACTGTGAGATTGAAAATTATGAATCCTGCTCAGCATGCAACTCTGATGCAGCGCCGTACGCAAAACCATCGTCGTACTTGAAGTTTGTTAACCCTTAATTACTCGCATGGGGTCAAAGCATTTTCGGATTAAAAAATGAAGCACTTGGCGCGGCCCGTTTCCCCCCGTGCCCTCGCTGGCTTCATAACGCGCGTCTAAGTTTGTATTTTAGTAGCGACTAAGTCACGGGAGTGGAAGGAAACGTCGCTGCACTCTTGAGCGGTGACCCCGTGCGAGTAATTACTTTACTTTTTTGGAAGAGGTAAATATATAGCAAAGTACCAACAAAATGTAAGAAATGTACAAGATTTGTGTGCAATGATCACCGAAATATACTGTCAACAGTGTAACAAAAGTGATTCAGAGAGTTCCTAAAAAATACGAGTATTAACTATGATCTCAGTATACCTATGTATAAATTGTTAATTTTTGATAATTATTTTAGTTTAACTTGTATTTGTATAATTAGTTAGTAATTCATGTTATTACTTATAGATATTACAGAATAAACAAAGCACTTTAATAATAAAAAAGTTCATTTACTTATATATTTCAATATATATAAAAAACTACTCATACTATTTGGGGTCATCTGTGACGCCATGCGAGCAGTTATGTAATGTTCTTGGTGCGAGTAATTAAGGGTTAAAAAGCTACTTTTGTAATAGAACCGAATTCGAGCAAGTAGCCAATTATGCCAAAGGATAAACACGACTTACGTTACCAAATCGCATGAGAAGGTGCCGCTAGCAGGTATAAGTACTGCGGATTTCTAATTTTTAGTACTACTAAATGAATACTAAAAGATTTTCGTCTAAATATTGTTGTTATACTTCCGAAAATAAAAATCAAAAACAATCAATTATTGGTTTGCCCTTCGACAGGAAAATTTTTTCATTTGCGTCGCGTTTTCAACGCTTTTGTGATGGTGATAATTCATGTTGCACTTCCTTTACGCTCTTCACATGGGTACCCAACTTGGGGATAAAAATTTCACCTGTGACGCTTTTCGTCGTTTTTAGGAGTGTTATAACAATTTTTGAAATCCCTTCGTTCTCGCTACTTACTCCACTTGGGGTTGTCATAGTTCCACAGGCAATAAGAGTACTTTGGACTCATATGCGTTTTCCGCAATTTTCTAAGTTTTTTATGTCTATGTAGGTAATTAGCTACACAGCTTTTCAATTATAATTAAATTATTAATTATTTTTTTATTTGATCTTTCCAATAATTTCACGCATGATTTGTGTAATACATAATTAAAATTAAACGTTAAAATGCTTGCCAAATTATATCTCCAAATTACGAATAACACTATGAGAACCCTCTTATCCCACAGTTTACCTACGATATAGTACACCACAACACACGCAAGCAAGATAATATGTTTAAACTCTCCTACTTATTGGGATCATATGCAGAGTATATGCCCTAAGTATTAGGGTAGATTATTTCCCCTGGAACCGACACGTGTTTCAGATACATATCCAATAATATAATTAGTGTGAAAAATTAATTTCCCATCACAATTATTCATTTACAAATTTTATATTTAACAGCCAATGTGGATTATCTGTTGCAGGATATAAACATTACCCATCGATGCCGGAGAGCTGTTATAAACTACACACCACCAAGACCACCTGGACTGAAGCTTACAAAGTGTGTGCAGCAGAACAAGCAAACCTCGTCATCCCGAACAGCGCCGAGGAAGCTCAATTTCTCACAGATATATTCTTACAGTATGCAGATGCAACGTCAGGAGACTTTCGTAAGGACGGGTTCATGGTGGGCATTACCAACTTGATGACTAAACCAGAATTTACAACAATCGATGGTAAAACAACACTTTCAAATATTAATTTTTACTCATTTTTCAAGTATTCTCTTTTTTAAGCATTGCTAGAAATCATCGCAATAGGTGAGTATAATTTGGTGGCGGGTATGGGTACCGCCTCCCCGGTGACCATTTATTGGATAACCAACACTTCTGCCGTAGGTTCACCCCAAGTGGTTCGCATCATTTGGTGACTTAGCAGAGGTGCCCGGGTTCATAGGGAGAGATTTTTCCAGATTTTGGCGGCGGATGTGTCTGCCTACCAACTGGATCGGAAGAGACTGGTTAAGGGAGATATTTTGACTTCTACAGCGGGACTCTCTAAAAAAATTGCCTCGCAACGCAGTGAGAGGGATAGATTCATTCGTCCGTCACTTCTGGGTGCACTGACCTCCAGATTCCTACCCACCCCAATTACCTTTTCCTTCCCAGAGCAGCTTTTTCTTCCTTTCCCTATGATATAGGCCCTTAGGGAATTGTTTTTTTTAGAGCCTCCTGTGTGAAGTTAATTAAAAAAAAATATGTTTGAAAAGAGGTAAGTCTCCCCGCTGACGCCTTTCTATGTCGCACGTATGTTTTACGCATCTTTCTCTTTCGCTTACGATCATTGTAAAGTCTTCTACCTGCGCGAGAATAGATCGTACCAAGTTCAGGTCAGCATTAAAGTTCAGCTTATGCTATAAATGGTATTTTACCACCAGTGTTGCCATCTCGGCTACATATATATATATATATATATCATCAGTTCTAAAATAAATGGTTTAGCATCTTAGCTCCTCATTAAAGATATTTTGTTTTTTTTACGAGCTTTTTAATTTAAAATAATAATTAATAAAATGAATACTTATCTATATAATAAATACTTATGGATTCATACATCCGTCACTCCTCGTGACGCATAGACCCTCAGAGTCCTACGCACCACTTATATAATTTTTCTTCTCAGAACTTCCTCTCCTTCCTTTCCCTTAAAAGACCCTCCACACAGAATCCTCAATTGTTTTCCTCAGGGCTTCCTGTATAGAGCTAATGATAAAAAAATATGTATTTATTATATACATTTTTTTACATTAGCTTCACACAGGAAGCCCTGAAAAAAATAATTCCAATGTATGGAATTTTTACTACAAAGAGGGTGGATGTTCTCGGTGGGTAGGAATCTGTGAGTTAGTGTGTCCAGGAGTGACGGATGTATGAATCCATCCCTCCCACTGCGATGCAAGGTGATGTTCCGAGGGAGTGCGGCTGGAGAAGTCAAAGGGACCCCCTAAACTATTCTCTACCGATCCGGCCTGCCATGCAGCTAGTGGACGGACGTATCCGCCGCCAAGATCCGGACAATCACACCCTATGAACCCGGACACCCCTGCTAAGCCACTCAACGTAGCGCACCACTTATATTAGTGACACGTTTTGTTAATAATTGTTGATTACTTCTAAAGTCGGATATCCAAGAAAGCATTTTATTCAAATAAAATGAGTTTTTCACATTTCGTTCTTAGAAATATTGTTCTTTAGAACTTTAACAATTATTGTATTGTTGCAGGTAACACCCTCCCGGAGGCGGGCTACAGTGAGTGGTATCCCGGGCATCCAGTCGCTGGTTATCCCTGCGTGGCCCTCTACCAGAAATCGGGCGCCAAGCGCGGACTTTTCGTGCTGGCTGTCATAAAATGTGATAAATATGGAAATGAAATATTTTTATTCATGTGCGAGAAAAATACTACCAAAGGTTATTGATAATATTGCAAGCAAATAAATAAATCAACACAATTTTATTAGTTTTATTATGATACCAGCTCGCTATGTCATATTTGACCCATTTTCCTCAACTAGCAGGCCATTACAAGTATGCGTGCGCGCAGTAGAAGTGAAACCATCCATAAAATTAAAATAGACTACGAAGCACCGCACAAAGAGGAAAGCGATTATTCTATCTCATTCTCTCGCAGAATAAATCCTATAGATGTATGTGTGAGAGTATGAACTCTTTTAAAGTGAAAACTTCTTAAGCACCGTTGTGATTTGAAACTCGATGAAACGAAAAAGCGACATTAGAAAGAGACAAAGAGATAATGAGATAGAATAATCAGTCTTCTCTTAGGGCAGTGCTTCATCCCCACTATTGACTGCTTAAGTTTTCTGAAGGTTTCACTCCTTCCGCGTGTGAACAGCATACTTGTATTTTTTTGCATTAACCCCACACAGTCTATTTCATTTTTGGCGATGCTGTGTTGAGGGTCTTTTTAAAGAAAGGAAAGAGAGGAAGTTCTGGGAAGGAAAAAGGTATGGAGGGTGGGTAGGAATCTGGGGGTCAGTGTGTCCAGGAGTGACGGACGTTCGAATCCATTCCTCCCACTGCGGTGCAAGGCGATGTTCCGAGTAGTCAAAGGACTCCCTCAACCATTCTCTCCCGATCCCGACTATCATGCAGCTGGTGGACAGACGCATCCGCTGCCAAGACAAAGGACAAACCTCTCTCCATGCCAAGTCACCAAACGTAGCGAACCACTCGGGGTGACATATGGCAGAGGTGTAGGTTATCCAATAAATGGTTCCGACTGCGACGGTACCCATACTCGCCTCAGAAAATTGTGGGGTATTTTTAAGGAAAGGAAGGAGAAGAAGTTCTGGGAAGGAATAGGGTATGTGAGGTGGGTAGGAATCTATGATCTGTGCATCCAGGAGGGACCTCCTATGAATCCAATTCTCCCGCTACGGTACTTGATGATAGGTCAAAACAGACCAGCTGGAGAGAAGAGGTCAAAGGGTCTTTCTAAAGCGGCCTGATCTTATCCGGCCCGCCACGCAGTTGGTGGGCAGGCGCATCCGCCTTTAAGAGCAGCGGTCCTAGCATGGTCCATGGATAAGGATTGATAGGATAATTTTCGTTAACTTCTCATAGTTCCCTAGGACAACTGCAGATCGCTAACGTACAAACAACAGTTGATATCGAATGTATTAAGAACACTTAGTCATTATGAACTATTACTAATTCGTTGGCGATCTGCAATCATGCTAGAGTTAAGTTATCCTTTCAATCCTTATTGATGGACTGTGCTAGGCCTGATAACACTTCACCCTGTGAGCACGGGCACCCCTGCTGTGTCATCAAACATAGCGAATGCATGTTGCAAAGCATCATAATGTTTTCCCCTCTTCTCCTACTTCTCCTTTAAATATTTCTATAATAAACACAAAACAAAGAATATAAACATAATTTTTTGTTGTTTTATATTCTAAAAATAAGGAAGAATAGTTTAGAATGTGTTTTTGATATTGCTCAGCCAATGGAGTGTTTCTACTCACCCAGGAGGGGGGAAAGGACGATCAGGTCAGAGAAGTGGTTTAGAGTGTTTAAACCGTGACCCGACAATTGATCCGATGACAGTTAATCCCCGACCGTTTAACCCACGAACAGTTGATCCCACGACAATTGATCCCCTAAAAGATGGATGCAAGGAGGATATACGGCCTGTAATGTCTGTATGTATTGTATGAGTGCAAGCGAGATAGAGTGCTTGCGCGAATCTATATAAGGCGATGCATGCTAGATTCGTCCTCTTTTGCATTGGCAGCTCCCCTAATAAATACCTTTACAAGTAAACAGTTACTCTTCATTAAGTGTACTACCTACACCATTTCGCCCATATAATTGTTGGTCCACATATCTAATCTGGTGCTGCCATCACGTATGGACAGCCGAAGTAGTGGACATTACAACTGGCGCAGCCACGGAAAGTAAAGAACCTGAAGGCGAAATTTATCGGAAGTGAAGATTACGGAAGAGCACAGTGTGCGACAATAGTAAAAAATATTGTTGCATGAAGACGCATTCAAGAAGACGCCAAGAAGAAGACGTATGTCAAGAAGACGCGCATTAGAGCCTGCATCCATATTGCAGTATTGAGGGAGCAAATTTGGCGTCGCATGCGAGCATTGCATGCTGTAAGAAGAAGACGGTGACGAGAGGACCATCTACGGAGGAAGCCGGAATCTGGGCAAGGTCAGATTCTGTAGCTGCAGCTAGTCAAGCGGGACCGGACAAGGGCTGGATTCTGCAGCTGCAGGGAGACGGACACGGGCGATCAGCGGTCGAAAAAGACGGCTGGTGACGGAGATCCGGAAGCTGTGTGGGAAGTCACTTTGGAGCGGCGAGGTCGTCGGTTCTGGAGCGGATTCACCCGGAAGCGCTGAGATAATTTTCTAATCAAAATTTGTTTCAGCTCTTTTTTTCCCGATGGAGGCGATTTGCAAAAGTCTGGGGGCATTCTGTCATAAGACAGGAGTGTGGTCCCTGTTCAAGGAGAGACTGGACCAAGCTCTCATATTATATGATGAGAAAATTTTGTCGCCAGAACGTAAAAGAGCGTTCCTTCTGAATAATCTCACCGAAGATACCTTTTCATTGTTAAGCGATTTGTGTTTTCCAAAAAAAGTGTCGGAAACCTCATTTGAGGATTTGTGTAAACTACTAGATTCCCATTGTAAGCCTATACACAATATTTTTGAATCACGGGAAATATTCTATAAATGTAAACAATCGGCTAATGAATCTATTAAAGAGTTTGCCGCGAAGCTTAAAAATATTAGTTTGTCATGTAACTTTGAAGCAAGATTAGAGTCGTGTTTGAAAGATATATTTATTATTGGCGTGTTCAATGAGAAAATGAGGCACAAACTTTTTATGGAGGGCTTGAACAAATCTTTTGTAGAATGCATTAACTTGGCTTCTACGTGGGAACATGTATTAAATATGGAAAATACAAAGTCGAATTTAAATTCAGTTCATAACTTCGATAAATCTAGGCAGGTAAGCCGTTATAAGGATGGCAAAGTGCGTAGTAAATCACCCCATAAGGTAAATAATAATATGTCATGTTTCATTTGTGGTAAAAATAATCATGTGCAAAAAGATTGTTGGCACAACAATAAGTTGCAATGTTATTTTTGTAAGAAAGTGGGGCACGCTAGCTCGACTTGTAAAAATAAATCAAGTAGTAAATATCGCTCGCCTAGTACGAAGCGCGCAGGTAATGTGGTAAATACGGTTTCACAAGGAAATAATAATAGTGATCCAATGCTTTTAAATTTATGTGTAGATAATATTATGTTACAGGTTATGGTCGATACGGGAGCCAGTATAAATGCGTTACCATATGAAATGTTTAATAGATATTTTAGTGAAAAGAAATTAATGGTGTGTGATATTAAGTTATTCGGTTATGATAATAAATCTCTAAATGTTTTGGGTAAAATTATTTGTAACGTGGAATTTAAAAATAAATACGTACCGACCGAATTTATAATAATCAATAATGGAAGTTCGTGTATTGTGGGTAGAAAGTTTCTTAAGTGTTTTGATATTACCTTACACGGAATTAATCTGGTTAATAAGAGTGTTGCAGATATAAATATTCGCGAGGTGTTAAAATTAAAATACCCTAACGTGTTTTCGGATAAACCGGGTAGATTAAAAAATTACGAAGCTAATATTGAGGTTAAGTCGGATTTTAAACCAAGGTTCGTTAACCCGAGACCCATTCCGTATTGTTTGCGGGAGCTAGTGGAAAAGGAATTGCTAAAAATGGTAGACGACGACATTATTGAGAAAGTTGAAATTAGTGAAATGGCAATTCCAATTGTTATTGTTAAAAAAAAAGATGGTACGATTAGGATATGTACAGATTTCAAAAACACTTTGAATCCAATGTTAGCACCGTTAAAGTTTCCGTTACCTAGAGTAGAAGATTTAATTTCTTCGTTAAATGGCGCGAAACATTTCGCAAAAATTGATTTAAAAAATGCTTTTTCCCAGATTGCTTTGAATGAAAGTTCAAAAAAACTATGTGTTATTTCAACTCACATAGGTCTATTTGCGTATAAAGTTTTACCATTTGGGCTTACGACGAGCCCGGCGATTTTTATGCAAGTCATAGCGACTATCGTCGGTGGTTTAAAAAATGTGCGTGTATTTTTAGACGATATATTATTAAAAATGAAATAATATAACTTTGTATAAACCACTTATTTGATGCGCAAATCCGACCGGTTTCGGAACAAACGTTCCTTCGTCAGGGAAAGCTATAAGCTAAAGCTTATAAGCTTTATAAGCTTATGTATAAGCTTATAAAGCTTATACATAAGTATAAATACATAATATATATAATATATACATATTATTATACATAATATAATAATATGTATGCTTATACATACATATTATTATATTTTTTTGTATAAGCTTTCCCTGACGAAGGAACGTTTGTTCCGAAACCGGTCGGATTTGCGCATCAAATAAGTGGTTTATACAAAGTTATATTATTTCATTTTTATATAATGGATAACCACAAAGTAATAGCTACATTCAAAAATATGATATATTATTATTTGGTAATTCGAAAGAAGAATTAAATTCGGTATGTGACGCGGTAATTAAGAAATTAAATGATCATGGTCTGACCGTAAATGACCAAAAATGTTATTTTTATGTACCGGAAATTGAATATTTAGGTTTTAAAATCTCACAGGAAGGCATAATGCCGCTAGAAAGTAAAGTAGAAGCGATTAAGAATTTGGCAGTCCCGAGGAATGTGTCAGAATTAAGAAGTTTGTTGGGAGTAATCTCATATTATAGAATGTTTTTACGGAATATATCAGACACTCTGTCGCCACTCTATAATTTATTGAAAAAGGGAACCGTATTTTTGTGGTCGGAAGAATGTAGTGATGCTTTTAATTTTGTAAAAAAACAATTGATGTCAGAAAAAATTTTAGTTCACTTCAATCCCAGTATCCCTTTGAAACTCATCACGGACGCCAGCAATATCGGGATATCAGCAATGCTTTGTCACAAGTATGATAACGGGATAGAACGCCCAATTGCATTTGCAAGTAGGACTTTATCGGAAACCGAACGGAAATATTCGATTTTGGATAAAGAAGCGTGCGCAATCATATTCGGTTTAAAAAGATTCTTTCAATATTTGTATGGAAATAGGTTTATTCTGTCTTGCGACAATAAACCGCTTGTACATATTCTAGATACAAATAAGCAGGTACCTATTCTATCAGCGAACAGATTGCAACGTTATGCCCTGATCTTACAGACGTTTAATTATACGATTGAGTATATCAAATCGGACGACAATAAAGCAGATTTTTTGTCAAGATTACCGATGCAACGGAGTAATAATAATATAGAGGAATACGAAGATAACCATTATTTCTTAGATATAATTAACGATGCCGATATCGATAGTTTGGAAATAGAACGGTTAAATAATATTTCTGTTTTTTATTATATAATCAATAATTGAGAAAATAATAACCATTAGTAGTCTGTCATTTTTAATCAGAAATTGGAAATGAGTCATAATAAATACCTCTCTAGAAATAGTATAAATATACCGTCTGTATGTGGCATGACCACAGTTTGATAATGCCTTCAGAAGGCGAAACAGCTGTCACGCGTAACAATAATTACACAGCAGAACCTGTTTAAAAATAAACTGTTTTTATTAATTTAATAATAATATTATTGATTATATAATAATAAAAAATAAAAAAATAAAAAAATAAAAAAATAAAAATAAAAATAAAAAAATTAAAATTAAAATGGAGTTCTACAAATTAAACTTGATAACAATAAATAATATTTCTGTTGAAACGGAAATAAATCCGGAAATATTTAAACGGAGTTCGGGTAAGGATTTAGTTATTTCAGAGATTGTAAATTATGTGAATACAGGGTGGCCTGAAAAAGAAACTTAAATTCTGATTTATTAAAATTTTGGCATATTGAAAAAAAAAACTTAAATTCTGATTTATTAAAATTTTGGCATATTAGAGATAAGTTATCAACTCATGATGCATGTTTGTTTTATGATAGTAAACTGGTAGTACCAGTGGAGTTAAAAGAATCAGTTTTGAAATTTATTCACCGTTCGCACCTGGGTATAGTGAAATCGAAAAGTTTAGCAAGAAATTATTTTTTCTGGTTAGGTATAAATGCTGATATTGAGAAGGAGGTAAAACAGTGTACTAGGTGTGCAGTATGTTTACCTACTCCGTCCAAAGTACAATTGGCGAGTTGGCCAGTGAATAATTTAGTTTGGAATCGTATTCACATAGATCATCTAGGTCCTTTCGGTAATTTAAATTTTTTTGTGGTGGTAGACGCTACGGTTGATTGTCAAATAGTACCAACGGTAGACTCAGTTAGTGCAATCAAAATATTAAAGAAAATGTTTTCTAACTTTGGTATACCGAAAAAAATTGTTAGTGATAATGGAACAGCTTTCACGTCAGCTTTATTTCAGGAATTTTGTCGTGAATTTAATATTGAACATATGACGTCAGCAGTTCAGCACCCGGCTTCAAATGGCTTGGCAGAAAATGCTGTCAAAACAGTTAAAAAATTTAAAAAAAATATATTAGTGAACAACAGATTTCCAAGAGATCTGGACGATAAATTACTGTCATTTTTAATTGATATTAGGAATACACCTTCATTATGTACGGGAATTGAACCTAGTGTATTGATGTTAGGTAGAAAAATTCGTTCAATTTTTAACACGGTTGTTCCGAAAATGAATAATGACAAGTGTAGTGATTTTAAAAAAATTGATGATTAAGTGAAAAATAAAATGGTAGTGAGTCAAAACAGTCAAAAAAATATTACCGGGGAAGAAAATTTAAAAAATTCTTTGATTTGGGATCAAAAGTTTTGACCAAAGACTTTAGAAGTAAAAAGAATAATTGGATTTTGGGTACAATTATCAAAAGATTAGGGAGTAGAACCTATATGGTTAAGATACATTCAACAGGCCAGGTTTGGAAAAGACACCACGATCAGCTTTCTGATAGAAAGGTTAGGTGGGGGGAGAGTGACTATTCTGATAATGTGTTGGACTTTGGTCCACTCTCAGACGTGGACAGGACCAATACTAATTCCCCTGTTCTTTGCAGATCGCAGCCACCATGGGAAGGGAGACTGCGTTCCAGACCTCAACCACGCCCACGCTATCCAAAGTGAATTAAAAAAAAAGAGTTTAAATAAAATAAGTTTGTATAATTACATGTTAAAGAAAATATATATGTGAATAAAATATAATGAAATATGTAGAAATTTAAGATTGTATAAGTTAGGTTGAAATATATAAATATCATGTAATTATCGTTTAAGTGTGGGGGTGTAATGTCTGTATGGTTACGCACATACTAATACCTACTCATACACACACCAGCATCGCACTCACATACATACTATCACTGCTTGGACTTGGTATTAATTATTGTTGCAAGTCCTTTTGTCCTACCTTTTCCCCCCTCGCTTACCCACAATCTTAATCAGTCTGCAATAAACTCCCGCTGCAAATAGCCATCACTGTGCTCTGCTCACAAAAATCCGCTATTAAAATAACTGCCGTGTACTATAAAATAATGAACATTTACGCCGATTGTGATTGTGCCTCTTGGATGGGAAAGGAATCATACCAGTGCTTTACCCTTTTCCGAAAACCGACAGCAAAATGGGTTCCTTCGCTATCCTAACTATCATCGCATCCATCCTCGTTCTCTCTCACTCCATGCCCTACAGGGATATCGACGCCCTCCTGGAAAGGTTACAACAGAATGAGGCCAGGGAGGCCGCTTACGAGGAGCTCGGCCAGCACGTCCGTAACTTGGATGCCCTCGGAGGAGGCAACCTCATCGGGAAAAGAGAGGAATGGACTTCCTGGCCGGAATCACCTTCGGAGGCAACAAGCGATTCGACTCCCTCAGCGGAATCACCTTCGGAGGGCTGAAGCGTCGTCTTGCTGACCTGCCCATGAGCTACTACGCCAAGCCGTCCATGAAGAGGGGCAACTTCGACGAGATCGACCACTCCTTGGGCTTCGTCGGCTTCGCCAAGCGGAACTTTGACGAGATCGACCATTCCAACTTCGACTCGTTCGTCACCTGACACCAAGCCAGCCAAGGCACCTGTCATGCAGTTCAGATACTAGACGCCACCTATCTTTAAAGCTTTCCAAATGTTGAACAAAATGGACCGTTGACTTAAATTCTATTTCAATATTCAATATCAAAGTTTTATGTCGCATCCTTTAACTGTAACAACATCTATATATTTATAATTTTTTGTATTTCTTATTCATTCACTATGTAACAAATTCTGACGTTTGTTTTGAAGAGTTTTATTTCACGTGTACATTTATTACTTAATTTTTCATTATATGCTACTGTCATTCCATCCATGTCAACGGTCACTGTGGTCAAGGGGTAAGGCTCTTGACTCATAATCCGAAGGGATCCGGCGTCCGCAAAATAAAATTATTTTATTTATTTTGAGTTATTTCACAATGAAATCATTTAAAAATAATATATTTGCGACACGTTCCAGGTGGAAGATACCCTCAGTATCGCCCTGGTGTAAGACCACCATTCAGAACTGAAAACGTTGCCTGAAATGGCTTTAGCCGTGTTTGGTGACCGGATCTGAATAGCCAGATATTTCCCCACCTTCCTCTTCCTCATCTCCTTCCCTTCCCCAAAACACAAAATCACTCTCACAACATAAATAACCAAACATTTTCTGATCCTAGCGAGCCGTATATACATATATTTGAACCAAAAATCAACAGAGTGAGATTACGTTTATAACATCGCACAAAATAATTACCCGCATTCGGTTTGATATACCTACATGAGTAATTTTTTTCCATACTTATTTCATTACGTTGGAAATAACATATTTTCCCGCTGTTAGAATAAATAAATACGAGGCATCCTTTTAATATTTATTTCTGATAATTTATGTAGTTGTATTTTGCTGATAAAATCGCATTTACCTACCTTATAAATAATACGATTATTTCTTAATAATTGTATTATTGGATATCATTACAAAGTGGAATAATTATTATGATCGCAATATTTATGATTTGTTAAATGATAATAAACGCAATAAATAACTTTCTTTACCCGCTCTGTGCACGTATTCCGTTAACCTTTACACCGCGCAACAGTCAATTTAACCCTGTGAGCGGATTACAGTAAATTAATTGAATATATTAATTAATTCCGCATAAATAATACAGACTCATCATACCGCATACCTTATACCGCATACCGCATACCGCGTATCGCAAACCGCATACATCATACCGCATACCCTTTATATAGCGCATACCCTTTAGCGCATACCTTTTATATACCGCATATCCTTCCTCATACCATACCGCATACCCTTTAACCGCATTTTTAGTTGTTTTACGTTTCATATTTTGTAAATATAACCGGAATAAAGAAAATGGCTACGAGCGCGTCAATCGAGTCGTCTCGGGATGAAAGACGTCTCAAACGTTTAAATGCTAAACTAGCCGCTAGCTTTGCGAGCTTACAGTCGGTGTATGACAAGATAAGAAAAGCTTCGGAAAGCATTTACGATCGCCAATCTTTTTTATCAGGCGCAACTACTGTTGAAAAAATTCGTTCTGAATTTATAACAATATTAGATGAAAAGGTGGATTGCGAACTGGAATTGAATCCGGAAGCAATCGCTGAATACACTCAATTAAATGCATTTGAAGAACTCTTCGGTGTTATTAAATATACAGAAGCAAATATGCTGTCGAATCCGGTTGCGAAACCTCGCCGTCAAATTAAGCTACCTGCATTGGAGATAGCGTGCTTTAACGGGAATTTGGATAGTTGGTATCTTTTTTATGAAACATATAATTCAGTTATACATTTGAATGATTCTCTGGATGATACGGAAAAAATGCAGTATCTGATGTCTAAATTAACCGGAAAAGCGTTAAATATTTGCAAAGCTATTACGCCTACGGGTACAAATTATCAAGTTATCTGGGACGCATTGTGTACTAAGTATAATGATCAACGCGTTCTCGCTGAATTATACTTTGACCGATTGCTGAAATTACCTCCAGTTAACTCGGCCACGCCCGCTTCTTTAGAGAATTTTGCAGATGCATACTCCACAAACATCGCCGCGCTGAAGCAATTGAAAATAAAAGACCTCGCAGAATTCATATTGTTGCAACTGGGTCTTAAACGTCTTGACATAGAGACTGTAAAGGCTTTTGAATCTTCTATTAAAAATAATGAAAATCTACCGTCCAGCGCAGAATTAATCGACTTCGTAAGAGTACAGCAACGAATTCTTAATCGCGCACAAATCACGCAACCGACATCGAGCCGTCTTGGCTCAAATAATAATTATACCGCTAAACCGCAAAAAACTAATTCCGCAAAGGCATTTATTAATGTCGAAAAATTCGATAATAACTCCATCGAAATTTGTTTTTGCTGTCAAAGGGGATCGCACCCTTTATACCAATGTTCAAAATTCACAAGTCTAGAACCACGCGAGCGATTTAACTGTATCAAGTCATCAAAGATTCGAGTTTGTGTGAACTGCCTCAGTACTAGGCACACCACGAAAGCTTGTAAATCGAAGACGACATGCAAAACATGCTCGCTCAACCATCATAGTTTGTTGCATTTCAAACAAACTGATGGGCCGAAGTCACAAACGGACCCAACACCATCTCCCGCGTCACAAACGGATGCCGATAATGATAACTTAAATTCTTCGAATCCGGTTTCGTTATGTGTGACAAATTCATGCCCAAGTGCAAATACTACGCCACTATTAGGAACGGCTGTTTGCACTACCAGAGACGCTAAGGGCCAGGTACAGACGATACGGGCTCTAATAGATAGCGGCTCCCAAAGGGACATCATTACGCGCAAATGCTGTTCACGCTTGAATCTTACGGTGCGGTCATCTCCAAGTACTTACGTCACGGGAATAGGTGACGTAAGAAATGTGACAAATGGCGTAACTTGCTTAAAATTACTCTCCCGCTATGACATCACCCAATCGTATACGATTAAACCATATGTAGTAGAAACCATAACCAGTAAGTTGCCTACTGTTAACATTAACCGCTCCTCTTTGTCGTATCTTGACAATTTGCCCTTAGCAGACACAACATTCTGTACGCCCGGTGAGATTGATATTATCTTGGGATGTGACATGTTTGCTCGCATTCTAAAGGCAAACAAAATATCAGGTTCTCTCGGACAGCCATTTGCTATCGAAACTACTTTGGGATATCTCATCATGGGTAC
Source organism: Limnephilus marmoratus (assembly GCA_917880885.1). Taxonomy (NCBI): domain Eukaryota; kingdom Metazoa; phylum Arthropoda; class Insecta; order Trichoptera; family Limnephilidae; genus Limnephilus; species Limnephilus marmoratus. The sequence goes on from OU862930.1 coordinate 3,384,351, forward strand.
TGCCCCAACGATGATTGAAAACCCAAGTATAAACACCACGCAATCATTTTGTACGTTCACGCAAAATGATGAATTTTGCCTTTCGCGCTTCTTCGAATTGGAAGACATTCCAGATGAGAAGTTTTTAACGCCTGATGAACAAGAGTGTGAGGATATGTTTAACCCATTGGCCACAGAATTAATGGGCAAAAAAATTGGCCTTCACCACTGAATTAATTTTGTACCAAAAATTGAAAACCTGCAATGGTGTACTAAATCTATTGTAACTTTTAAACCATATATTCAAATAAATTAATTTCTTTAAATTTATTTACATATTTGATTAAGGTAAAGAAAAACATTAAAGTAAAATTTAAAAAATATATTGAAATGCGTGTAAATAAGGATACAAATATAACCTTCTCTTTTTTCGTAAGTTTTTTTACCACATTTTTATTCAAAAAGTTACAAAAAAACATATTATTCATAAATCAAACAATAATAATTTTTGTTTTTTACGTGCATATATACTAATGACTAATAAAATAATTTGGTATGATAGTCCTCAAAGCAATCAGGGACGTTCAGGGTCACTACCAAAAGCCTAGAACCACTCGCAATTTTGAAGAAATTAAATGGCGGCTGGCAGCATACAAAACTTGGAACACAAATATCAGTGAAAAAACATAAGAAACATTTTATTGCCAATTCTTCTAAATGAATGATTAATTATCTACAGAATGTTCGGCATTCAAAATTTTATTCAAAAATGTCATTGTTGAGCTCGTATTCCGTTTTTTGGCGGACCTACTCTAGCCCGTCAGCGTGCCGGGGTTTGTGGTTAAGTACCTGAGTTGCACACCCGGCAGGCTGTCGGGGTTTGTGGCCAATGGGTTAAACTCACTACTTCTCGTGACACGGCAGGTCGTTATATCGTCGCGCTGCCATTTCGAAACAGTCCTTCTGTTCTCGGTGAATCGTTACCCGCCGCCGAACGCAGGTTTCGGTCTCTCGAACGCTGCTTAATATCTCAACCCGCAATAAAGTTAGAATATGACAAAATATTGCGCGAATACCTTCAGAAAGGTTACATTTCCCCAGTTGACAATTCTGATTTACCGCATTACGTAATCCCGCATCATATCGTAGTTCGCGAAGATAAACTGATAACCAAAATCCGGATGGTGCTGGACGCAAGTATGAAATCCAATTCTGGTTCCTCGCTTAATGATATTCTACGTACCGGAAATAATTTACAAGGTGCTCTATTTCGCATTATCCTCAATTTACAACTATTCGCCGCGAGAGGATTCGATCTTGTAAAATTCTCTGGTAATTCTCCAAACTTTTTGTCCACGATTCCTACAGCTCGTCGTGTTAAGGAACATGTGGAATTTAATCCCGACGAAAACCTGAAAATACTAGGGCTTCATTGGATACCCGCTTCTGATCATTTCGTATTTTTCGTACACACCGACGAAAGAACGTGTACTAAACGAAACATTCTCTCGACGATTGCTCGTCTTTGGGATTTGATGGGTTTCGCCGCACCAGTTGTATTATTAGCTAAGCTTATAATTAAATATCTATGGGAGTACAACCTGGATTGGGATGATCCTCCTCCTGACACCGTTGTCACGCTTTGGCGTCAGTTTGAAAAGGAATTGCCCTTATTACAATTTATTAAAATTCCTCGCATTTTAGGTGTCGAATACCAATACGTATTAACACTTATCGGATTTTCTGACGTAAGCGAACGCGCATTTGGAAGCGTTATATACTCACATGTTTACTGTCCGAATACTCATAAAACCACAATTAATTTATTATGCGCTAAATCCAAGGTCGCTCCGGCTAAGACGATTTCACTTGCGCGATTAGAACTATGTGGAGCGCTAGTACTTGCCCGATTAATGCATACGGTCAGTAATACCTACACATCAAATTCGAAAGCTAATACGACTTTAGCTTTTTGCGACAGCACGGTTGCTCTAGCGAGGATAAATTCACCGCCCGCAAAATGGCAGACTTTCGTTGCCAACCGGTCTCACAAATACAAAACCATCTGGGGGCTGAATGCTTCCATTATATAAAAGGACAAGACAATCCCGCCGAGTGCTTGTCGCGGGGTTTTACGCCCGCTCAACTAATCGACCATCCGTTATGGTTTAACGGCCCCGTATTTGCCCAATTACCTAAACGTGATTGGCCTTTACAACGTTTTAATACGAAATCTGTATCTGATCAGCCCGAACGGAAAACAAAAATTTTGATGTCCGTTCAAGACATTAACCGCCTCAAAACAATTGCTCCTCTCTTTGGTGAGATCTGGGAAAGTAACATTAAATGCCTGAAAGGTTATTTAAATAAAATAGTAGGCACCTCTCTACTGACGTATGAAGAGATGCAAACAGTGCTTTCTCAGATTGAAGCAATTCTAAATTCACGCCCGCTATCTGTACTTAGCGTTAACAACGTTTCGGCTCCATTGCCACTAACCCCCGCACATTTTTTAACGCTCACTCCCTTAAAATCTTTACCCGCTGCTGATTTGTCAGACGAGCCAGTCAACTTGGCACAACGCAAACATCTCGTGAATAGTCTTGTTCAGACGTTCTGGAACCGATGGCAAATTGAGTATTTGAATACTTTGCAAACTCGCCAGAAATGGAATACAAATGCGAATCCGGTAACGACAGGCACGGTAGTAATGATTAAGAGTGACAACATCGCGCCACTTCAATGGCCTATTGGGGTAATAGTCAATGTCTACCCCGGGGCAGATGGGGTGATCCGCGTTGCGGATGTTAAAACTAACTCCGGAATATACCGCAGGGCAGTCATTAAACTCTGTCCCTTACCGTCACAATAGATTTAACGACATCTTTGAAGTTAATTCATAATACTTTTATTCTTAAAAATCAATTAGGTTAGTTACACTGTTAAATAGATACCAAACCCTACTTCTAGTTTTATCTACCGCATATTATCACATTAACATATCATATTATTACGTTTCAATGTTTTATTTTTTATTTTTTTTCTTGCTATATCGGTCAATTTGACCATTTGGTAAAGCATTTATATAACTTACATAAATATTTTTATAACTTTTACATAATTAATTGCATTCTACCGCGTGTTACAATTTTGTTTGCGCATTGAAACGTATTGGCACTCTTTTGGTTTATGGAAGTGGATTCTTTCATCCCCTTCCAGGCGGGGGGCATGGTTACGCACATACTAATACCTACTCATACACACACCAGCATCGCACTCACATACATACTATCACTGCTTGGACTTGGTATTAATTATTGTTGCAAGTCCTTTTGTCCTACCTTTTCCCCCCTCGCTTACCCACAATCTTAATCAGTCTGCAATAAACTCCCGCTGCAAATAGCCATCACTGTGCTCTGCTCACAAAAATCCGCTATTAAAATAACTGCCGTGTACTATAAAATAACGAACATTTACGCCGATTGTGATTGTGCCTCTTGGATGGGAAAGGAATCATACCAGTGCTTTACCCTTTTCCGGTGAGTCCTCTCCTTTTCTATGCGACATGTATTTTTACCATTTTTAGGCAGTGATTAGTAACACAAAAAATCAAGGTCCTTCGCCAGTCATTTTACAAAACACAAAATCACTCTCACAACATAAATAACCATACATGTATTGTATGAGTGCAAGCGAGATAGAGTGCTTGCGCGAATCTATATAAGGCGATGCATGCTAGATTCGTCCTCTTGTGCATTGGCAGCTCCCCTAATAAATACCTTCATTAAGTGTACTACCTACACCATTTCGCCCATATAATTGTTGGTCCACATATCTAATCTGGTGCTGCCATCACGTATGGATAGCCGAAGTAGTGGACATTACACGGCCGAACAACCAAAGTCAATATTCTTATATCTGAAGGCATCTTGACTGAAAATCGCTCTAAAGATATTTTTAGTAACAATAATATCGACTCTCCGAAGGAGCATGCGGTAATAAGAAAATATGACATACTTATACGTGCAGTCGGCTTAGCAAAAATCCGCTAAAGGTTCTTACTTGCATATAATATAACCTTTTTATCTGAATACCACTCAAGAGTCCCAACTGCTCCCAGCCGTCTAAAGCCAGTGGCAACCCCAATTTTAGTATGTTGGGGATGTCATAGTCTCACTGGTTCCAGACGGTTGGGAGAAGTTGGGCCTCTTGTGTTGTCGGATAAAAAAGTAATATTATATGATTTTATTTGCATACTTGCATGAAAAAATAATCTTTTAGGGGAGCAATTGTCGCCGGATCAATTGTCATGGAATCGTTTAAACAGAGAGAACGACAAGAATTAAGGTAATAATCTCAAGTGTTAATCGCAAGTGACCTCCCAGGTAAGTATGATCCTGTATATTTTCTGTACAGTACATTTTTACGTAGCCTCGCGTTCATTGGTCAAATCATTGTACATATAGTTTTGTATCGGTGATCGATGAACCGGTGGGTGCAATTTTTAGCCACAAGGTATTATAACGGTTTGTCTAGTTTTTAGTTGGAAGTAAGATTGTAGAAATATATTATAAGTTTGCACAGCGCCCTTTAGGTGACTTTTCACAAAAACGGCACTACACAAATCATCCAAATATTATTATTTGTTATTATTGAAGTTACAAGAGTTGGAGAAATTAGGAAGTAGAAAAGGGCGAGATAAGACAACACAAAACGTCTCACTGAAAAATAGTCAATAAATTGATGACATAATATTCAAGCAAGCTTCCATTATAAAAAGGTGTAATGAAAAAAATAACAAAGAATATAAAGAATTTTTCAAACTAATGAGAAATGGAAACCAATTTATTACACCTAATTTTAAAACAACTCAAATGCAAAACCATTATATTTACTAAGCAATACAAAACTATAATAACCTCTTTTCTGAATTGCGCTGTACCATCAACCAATCAGAACAAATAAATAAAATTAAACAATTTAAAAAAAAAAACTTTATGTTTTAGTAAAAAGTAAACATTTTATACAAAACATATTATAACATACAACCTAAGCAAGAATCGTGGCTCTCTTATCAGGCACAAGACTCCCCTTTTCTGATAAGGTATGCATGACCAATGATGACGTTAAATATAATATTTTGTTAAATATATAGGTTTGTATAAATGTAGCTCGTGTTCTTTATATTACACGGCTTCACTCGCAAGGTATTAGGGGAAATCTATATATATAAATTTTTGCTTGCTTCTCAGTTTATATATATATTATATAGCAATTTCCCGGCTCTTGTCTTCATTTTATCAAAATAATAAAATTACGGTTTAATCACCAGCCTACGAAAATGTCTATTGAAGGTTGACCCTACACCTTACATTACTCCAATGAAATTGATGATTTTGCCACAAATGCTAATATTTGCTGAATTTCATACGGACTCCTATATAAACCATAGTTTTGAGTAAGAATCCAAAACTTCAGGCGGTTCGATGCCATAGAGCATGAGAAAACGTCTATTGAAGACGACCCCGAGCCTTACATTGTAACGGTGTAACTTACCTATATGCTATCTTCGCATCACCGCCATCCCTTCTATATAATTAAGACTACTCATAATATAGTAAAACAATCAATCCATACTAGGATTACATGTGCAAGGCAAGTGGGTAGAATCATAAAAGAAAGTCGGGAATGAACGATAACAAGAATTGCAGTTTTATTTCATAAAAGTAAAGCCAGATATAAATAATATAGAATCTACATATAGAGGGGTGGTTGATCCATCAAGTTATCAATTAATGTTAAGTTAGCTATCTCGGAAACATTTGGTTATCAAACAAAATGGTTATATTATTAGGAAATCCCTGAAGGGCGCCTGTAAAGATAAAACAATACATATTTATAAGAGATCCCAATCAAACGCTAATGAATTGTTAAACTAATAATTAAACTATCTCGTGTTGATCTATTAAATTGAATTCGCTCACGCGTATTGAGGCCATGACCTTAGACGGTTTGATGTACAGCTGTTCCACGAGACACCAGAAACTCAACTGGCAAGCGCAAACGAAATTTCTAGCATCTCCCCCTCCTACCGGCGCCTGTACTTGTACAGACGGCTGTCGATTCTCTTAGGCACACGCGTGGCTGTAAAACTCCATTTAAATTAAGCAAGTACTGGCCCAAACCGCTGCAACATTACTCCGTTTAAATTATGATTTATCCACAAATCCTACTTTAAGCAGATTTTTTGAGGGTTTAGTATAGTCGTAAGTGCAGCTGAATGATGTACCATCACGAAGTACTCTTCATAATACAAAGTATATGTTTAACCAAAATTGATCTCTTTTGCTAGTGTGCATTATGTAAGCACTACCACATTTTACCAACTTTTCGTTCTCGCTTTTTTTTTGGTAACAATTTTATTTATTTTTATTTCATTATTTTTATATTACATATGGTTATAATAATGGCGTATTGCCCATCTCACTAGGTGTGAAACGCCTGTGTTGAGATGGCAATTTACAGAGTGGTTATCTATGATTTTGTTTAAGTAGTATTTTGAAAAATATTATGAAAGTGACAGGTTGATATAATTTTTTTTTTCTTTAAATATACAATTCAAGTATGTTACATACATATATAAAGAAGATTGCAGTAGGTACATGGTTACATATATACACACAGTAGATATAAAGGTAACTTTGTTATTAATACTCTGATGAAAATGTTTATTTGAGGTGATCAATGATTTTACTTTTAAATGCATTTTTGGATTGCGTGTTTCTAATTTCAGGAGGTAGAGAATTGAACAGCTTTGTTGCATTATATTTAAAACTTCTTTGCCCATAAGAGGTTTGACAAACTGGGATGTTAAAAGATTTTACATTTGACTCTCTTAATACCCTAGTGCTTATTCGTTCTTCAAACATGTGTGCATTTTTAAATTGATGAAGCAGGATATTTTTCGAATACAATTTTTGCAGGTTAGGAACATTTAGTGTCTTAAAAATAAAATCAGTGCTCGTTCTCAACGGGACTTTAAGAATGACCTTCAAAATTAGTTTTTGAATTTTTATTAAAGGCTCCAGGCAAGTATTTGTGGCACTTCCCCAGCTGATAATACCATATTCAAGTGATGATTGTATAAGAGCACAGTAAACTTGTTTCAGTTGTTTTCTATTTAATATATCTCTAACATTTTTAAAGAAATAGACGAGTTTCCTCAGTTTTGTCGTTAGGTTTGTAACATGTACGTTCCATTTAAGAATTGTAGTTGTTAAAAAACCTGGCTTGGTCTCCTATTTGTTTTATTGTTGCCATTGCTGCTTTTTTTTCATCTTCTAGATTCTTGTGCCTATGCCTTGAACAGGTGAATCATTTACTCAATAAACTGAATTGAAAACTAATGTTATTTTTATAAATAGAACGACGTCATTTACGGCTCGCAATTTTCACCTCTTGTGGGTATTTAAAATATTACCGGGCTATTATAGACTTAGAGGTCTTGTATTTCATCGGCAGGGAAAAATTGTTATCTAAAAACCCTCCTAAAATTGCATGTTTTCATCAACATCAATCTTCATCATCAGCACCAGCAGCCGACGGCTATATATACATACGTGTCTGTTTGTGTTTTGTTGGGAGTGGGAGGGAGGTGGTCGTGTTCCCTTTCTTTGGATTCTTCCGCATTTGCCTTCGGGAATAAGGAAACCATATCCAGGAAGATTCGGCCGACAGTCAACATGAAACTGTTCGGCCTTCAGTGACATCTAAAATATTATGATTTTCTGCATTGTGTTGTGTGGGGTGTGCGAGCTGTTTTTATGTGAATAAATACTTTATGGGACCATAGAGAAATATTTTGTGTAAAACTACTGTTGAGCTCTGGCATTATGAAATTTGAATAAAAAATTGTAATAGGTGGCACGCGAGAAGTTTGAAAACTGAATGTATCGGGAATGAATGCATGGAATGAAGGAGGGGGAGGGGAACCCGGGAGGGTGGGGAACTCGGGAGGGGGGAGGGGAACTCGGGAGGTGGATCAGTGGAAGGGGGGAGGCGAATACGGGAGGGGGGAGGGAAACTCCGGAGGGGAGTTCGCGGAACGGGAGAAGGTGGGGGGGAGTAGAATGAGAAGAGTAAAGGTGGAGGAGGAGGAGTGAGAATGCAAGAGAGGTGAAGGGGACGTGGGGAGGAAGGGGAGGAGAAAGGTGAACGAGACGAATGGGAAAGGACGCGCAGGGAGAAATATTTTCTTTATTTATTTATTACACGCCCTGATGGGCTTTTACATTATAATTTATAAGTTGAGTAACAAACAATGAAGAAAATATAATAGGTACAATGAGAAAAGAAAATACACAAAACAGTGTAACAACAAAACAAATAATAGAATAAAAATACATATTATGTAAAAATGATAAGAAGTCTCATATTCAATATAAACAAAAATTGAAGAAATTATGAAAATCTATTTGTGCCTAGAAGAATAAAAGTGAGACTTCACAGTCTCGGAAACGGAGAATTTTGATAAGCTAGTGTCCTGGTGTTATTGAAGTAGAAGGGTAATAAATGTCGACATGATTTTTGGGGAACATGGATATGGATAAATTGAAGTAATTCAGAACAGTCAATTTTGTAATGCAGTATTTTATGTAATAATATTAAATCTGTGCTTATTCTTCTTTCTAAAAGTTTCAATAGAGACGTTTTATCCAGGAGATAATTGTAATCAATGTTTAGTATAGGAATATGCAATTTATAGTTTATAAACCTTAGAAACTTCCGTTGAATCTTTTCAATGTTGTCTGAATGAATGTTGGAAAAGGGAGACCATAACATAGAGTTATATTCAAGTTGGCATCTGACAAGGGTTTTATATAACATAATGAATGTGTCTAAATCATTGAAATCTTTTGCAGCTCTCAAAACAAAACCAAGAGTCTTTAGGGCTTTGTTGATAATATTATTAATATGACATACAAAGGTGAGTTTACTGTCGAACATAATGCCTAGATCCATAATTTCACTAACTCAATTTAAATTTTCACCATTTAAAGAATACTGAAAAAAAATAGGATTATTTATTTTGGAAAAATGAATAAACTGACATTTATTTATATTTAATGCTAGTTTGTTGATAGAGCACCATTCAAAAAGATATATTAAGTTAGTTTGAAGTATAATACAATCATTAATGTGGTTAATCTCTTTATTTAGTTTCATGTCATCGGCAAACAGTAGCACATTTATTTCAGTAAATATATCAACAATATCATTTATAAATATAATAAACAAAATGGGCCCTAAATGGGAGCCTTGCGGTACTCCACTTGTTGCTATAAATTTGTAAGACTGTGTGCCATTTATTTTCACACTAAGAATTCTTTTGGACAAATAACTAACAAACCAATTTAATAAGCTACCATAAACTCCAAGTTTCGCCAATTTATTGATTAGTATTTTGTGACACACCTTGTCAAAGGCCTTGCTAAAATCAGTGTATATTGAGTCAACCTGCCACCTGTTGACTAAAGATTTAGATATGAAGTTTTCGTATATTAGTAAATTGGTCAGTGTAGATTTATTTGAACAAAAGCCATGTTGGTAGGGAGTTATAAATTTGTTTATGTTTGTGGATATTTTATGGAGGACAATTTTTTCCAAAAGCTAATTTAATAGCATAGCAACGCATGCCGGATACCAGCTAGTAAATTATAAATAAATTAGCATTTATTGCTGTTAAACTTATAAAACATTTTTCTGATCTATTTACTTTTTCTTTTTTTTATATTATTCTAAATTATCAGAGTTCGGGTAATTATTTTTAGAAACAGCTTGTCTTTCGACATAGGCCTCCTCTAAAGATTTTTATGTTTCTCTATCCTTTGCATATCTGAAGTTCTTTTGTTTATCTTTAAAGGGTCTTGGTCTTTTCCCCCACGAGGACCAGTCGGCTTGGAGGAGGGTGTGTTGAGTTGTTTCTTTGTCTTTTTTGTTGGTGTTCTTGTTTCCGTTCGCCGATAGTTGATTGCTATTGTTATTTTCCTGTTGGTTGGCATGTAACCAACAGGAAAATAAAATATTACATGTATAAATAGTAAACATGAGTTATATGGTAAAGGGTCTGAAAGTTAGGAATACCTACTGCTCGCTTATTCATCCGCGTTCAAACTGCCTCCCCGAATCCGATACCCGCCTCCCAAACTTTGTATAGTAACCAGATCTGAACAGCCAGCTTCATTACCATTTTCCTCTTCCCTTCTCCCCCCCCCCTCGCTGTATTTAGCCTCATAACATACCCCAGTTGGGGGATTCTATAGCCCCACTTGCTCCAGGCGTTAGTAACAATTGGAACTCACAGAGACAAATTAAATTTTTAAAAACCTTCATTTGCTACGTTTGGTGACTTAGCAGATGTGCCCGGGTTCATGGAGATCGCCGGTATCGGGAGAGAGTGATTGAGGGAATCCCTTTGACTTCTCTAGCTGTATTCTCTCGGAACATCGTCTTACACCTCAGTGGGAGAGGTGGACACATTGACCCCCAGATTCCTAACCACCGCTAATAAAGAACCTTCCCCGAACTTCCTCTCCTTCCTTTCCTAAAACGAACCTCCACACAACATCCCCAAAGATGACATAGATGATGACAATGATTTTCTTCAGGGCCACCTGTATGGAGCTAATTTATATGAATACCTCACAAGAGTCCCATGCTATGGCATCCCCAATTGGGGTATGTTGTAAGGCTGAAGGTAGTGGGGATGGGAAGGAGATGGGGAGGAGGAAAGTGGGGGAAGTACCTGGCTATTCAGACTTGGTCACCAAACACGGCTAAAGCCATTTCAAGCAACGTTTCAAATCTGAATGGTGGTCTTACATCAGGGCGATACTGAGAGTATCTTCCACTCTGGATCGTGCTGCAAATGTACTATACATTATTTATAAATGAATTAATTGTGAAATAACACAAATCATTCAAATAAAATTTATTTGCCCACGCCGGGATTCGATCCCGCAACCTTCGGATGGCGAGTCAAGAGCCTCAACCTTCGACCACGTCGACCGTCAATGAAAAAAAAAACAATCTCTCCAAACACAGGGAAGATGCAAACATCAAATCCCTTAGTAAAATAATTAATGTTCGCATTGTTGTGTTATGTTCAATGGAAACTACGAGTACAAAGGATCTAACATGAAAATGACTTTGTGAGCCAAAATAAATCCCACTGAAAAAGGAGTGGTAGAATCGAAGTTGCATTAAATGGTATTAGCCTTTTGTGGCCAAATCAGAAGAGCTCGGTACTACCAACCTTCCACTTGCCCACCTCCTTCACCTCCCCACTTCCTTACAGCATCACATCACATCAAATACCAAAACCCTTCCACAACATAAACACTATCTGTTCCCTTTACGCCTCATATATTTGCCCGCCATTTCACATTTTGGAACACTGTACACCGATCTGGACTACTTTATACCAAGCCCATATTGAAAGATTAGAAAGATTAAAAAAAATTTAAACACATAAATTACAAACTAAACTTACACATCTAAAATTATACCGAATCCATTAAATTTCACAATTTCAAATCCCTCCAAACACGATGTCTAATTTTTGATCAAATCCTATTATTTAAAATTCTAAATAATGGCGTGGACTCACCAGAACTTACCAATTTAATGAATTTTCGTATTCCATCAAGATCAACCCGACAATCTGATCTATTTTATTTAACCTCATGTACATAATACAAAATTTCACAGCATTGATATTTTTAGTAATATCTTAAAGAAATATCGATATTAAGTAACGCCTACGATCGATTATTAATATGAGAGAATGGAATATATCGGGAACATCTCCTATCCTTTTCCTATTTTCCTCTTCTTCTCCTCTTCCTATGACCTAAAATTAATTATAAGCTATAAAAACTTCATTTCCAATGTACTTCAGCATAAGAAATTTCTGTGGCTTGACTTCAGCTCACTTGTATATCTATTATCACTATACATTATGTAAAAGCTGTTTGTTTCTTACAAATAAATCACAACATATCCGAGATTTGCGATGCCCATATTGCCAAATTCCCACTGGTGACGGGTAGTTGGGACTCTTGTGCGGTATTCTAGAACCACATTAAAAAAATAAAATAAAAATAAATCCTAGAAATATTGCCAGGTAGGTAGATACTGAAGAATTGACGTGGGCAAAATTGAATGACTGAATTAAAAGAATAAATTCAATCTTGTGACTCAATTGATCTGATTCTCAATTTCAAAAGGAATTGATTCTTCATTCCTTATCTTTGGCTTTGCATCCTACGATTTTTATCGGCACAATAAAGTTTTATTTTCCATTCATTTTAATGTTAAATTATTTCAATGAATGATATGTACCGTAAACAATTTAAATAATATTATAATGCTTCGTAGGTATTTAAATACTATTCTATAGGCGGTGCGCCGCGAAGTTGCCTTAAGTAAACCCACCTATCTCGCTCCCGCGCCGCCATTCTAAAATCATTGATCAACTGATCACGATGACCCATCCTCAGTCTCAATGGAGGATTCAAAAGTTGCATCTATTTTTAATACAGAATCTGACTATCAAATTCTCAACACCTAATAAAATTAAAAATATATCAACCCTCTAAAGAATAAAAAAAATTACTTTTTATTCTAGTATCAGATGGCATATCAGATAAAGTTTTAAAATGCCTTCCTTTAAAAGGCATCTGCGCCTGCCATCTACATCTGCCATCTACAATACATCACTACGACTCAGTTGCTTTCCTAAAGCATTTAAACAAGCCAATATTATCTTAATACCTAAACTGGGCAAAGACCCACAACTAACCGCGAACCATCTCCCAATTAGTCTCCTTCCTTGCTTAGGTAAAGTTCTTGGGAAAATCATCCTCGTTCGATTAGAATCATTTATTCATGAAAATAAAATTTTGCCAGATTTTCAACATGGCTTTCAAACTGGTCATTCTTCAATTCATCAACTTCTCCGCGTAGTGGAGATCATAACTGAAGGCTTCAACATAAACAAACATACAGTTATCCTTACATTTGATATACGACAAGCATTCGATAGAGTATGGCATAACGGGTTATCATATAAAATGTATCTAATGGGCTTCCCCATCTCATTTATTAAAATGGTATATAGCTACCTTATTGATCGTACTTTTAGAGTAAAACTAGACGAAATTCTATCATCAGAACATCCACTAGCAGCCGGTGTCCCGTAAGGCGGTTCACTATCCCCTAAGCCCTAAACTATTTAACGTCTATTCTAGCGATATTCGACAATAACGTAAACATTTTTCAGTTCGCAGATGATACTAATAAACTATCGCGACGACTGCTACACGCCGCGTACAGCTCCAAGCCACTCTGTTCGAAGAGTTTTGTAAAAAATGGAGAATTTAAATTAATTCAACCAAACGTGCTGCTACAGTTTTTCACAAAGACTACCCAAACAGCCCCGAACATTAAATTATTTGGGGAATAGGTTCCATGGGAAAATTCTACTTACTACATACCTACTTTTAGATGCAGATCTTGGGTAGAAGTAATATGTAAATTAAGATACTATAAGGCCAATCAGCTGCGGTCAGCTAACATAAAATACTCACATTTTAATGTTAAAATGTTTGTATATATTAGATCATGAGAAATGGAACAATTTTAAGTTTAATAAATAAAATAAAATAAGTAAAACTTTAGGGGTGAAACAAAAACACTGTTTAATTTTAAGATTTTATTGCTAGCCTAATATAAATACAAAATATGTTTTTTTTTGTGAAAATATTACGCATTAAAACATTTCATTAACCTCGTCGTGCGTCGTTAGTACAATTTGTCATAACTACATAATTCATAATTATTTTTTTGAAGTGAAAACTTATTTTTTAAATAGATAATTCACCCTAAGAAGTAGGTAGTGAAAACTTCTTTAGCACCTTTGTAATAACAACACTAAAAAGAGGAAAACACATACATTTATAGTATTTATATTAGTATAATATAATATAATATTATAGTAGTAATTGGGTTTATGATCTCACTTGTAAAAGCACAAGCTTAAATGAGGCCTTAGAATATTTTTACAATGTAATTTATCAAGCAATCGATAGCTTTGTTCCCCTACAAAAATATTACACTTCTGAATTCCCTAAATGGTTCAATTCTGAACTAATTAATCTAACATATGATTAAAAAATTGCCCACAAACGTTATAAAATAAATAGAATGCTAGATAATTATATTGCATTCTCTGTTTTGCGCAAAGATTGTACTAGGAAATCGAAATTATGTTTTAAGAAATACACCAACAATGTTGAAAATTCTATTTTAACAAATATTAATTAATTTTGAAATTACGCTAACTCCTTTCGGAAAAATAACTCTAACTTTCCCGGTACAATGTTTTTCGGGAAAAAAGTGGGTCATGACAAAAACGATAATGTAAATTTATTTGCAGATTTCTTTAAGAGTGTATACATTGAAGACAGTGATAACATTTTATGTGATAAACCCCAACTTACCGAAAGCTCACTCAACTTGCATAACATCCATGTGGAAGCAAATGATGTTGTGACTTTTATCAAACAGCTGGATATCAGGTCGAATTCGGGGCCAGATATGATTCCCTCAATATTACTTAAAAACTGTGTTCATGTTCTAGCTCTTCCTATTACTATAATTTTCAATTTATCTTTATCTACAGGTTGTTTTCCTGAAATTTGGAAAAGTAGCTTAATAACACCTATTTTTAAAAAAGGAGATAAAAGTCAAATTGAAAATTATAGACCCATATGTATTATGTCATCACTACCTAAACTTTTTGAAAAGATTATATTAAGTAAAATCATGCATCAAATTAAACCACTTATATCAATATTTCAACATGGTTTCATGCCAGGCAGATCTACGTCATCTAATTTATTGCTTTATGAAAATTTTATTTCTAATACACTTTCCAAGGGTCATCAAGTTGACACTATTTATACTGATTTTAGCCAAGCCTTTGATACTGTTTCTCATCGCATTTTAATGTAAAAATTAAAACACTTGGGAATAAGCGGCAACTTTCTCGAATGGCTTAGAAGCTACTTATCAAATAGAAAACTATCTGTTAAAATTAACTCCACAACTTCATACACTTTTGTTGCCTTAAGTGGGGTCCCCCAAGGTTCCCACCTAGGACCAATTCTTTTCCTACTATTTATTAACGACATTTCATTAATTTTCGATAATATTTACTTTCTTCTCTTTGCCGACGATCTAAAGATGTTTAAATCGATCTAAAATTCTTCTGATTGTTTAACTCTACAAATGAACTTAAATAAACTGTATGAATGGTGCATCGCAAACAAATTATATCTTAATATCAACAAATGCCAAACGATCAGTTTTCATAAATCTAAAACCCCTTTATTATTCGACTATACAATTAACAATGCCACTCTAAAAAAAGTCTTTGAATTCAACGACCTTGGCGTTATCTTTGACTCCAAATTACGCTTCTCGAATCACACTATTAGCATTACCAGTAAGGGATTACAAATGCTTGGATTTATTCTCAGAATCGCTAAAGACTTTAATAACATAAAAACTATAAAATTACTATACACGTCTTTGGTTAGAAGTCAGGTTGAATACAATTCAAGCATTTGGAGTCCTCATTTCAACTCTCATTGTTCACAAATTGAAAAAATTCAAAATAAATTTTTACGTTTTATTAATTTCAAAATTAAATTAAAAATAACTGATGTAAATCATTGCCATATACTTCAGTCAAATATTAGTATGTTTAAAGATTGGTGCGTTCAAAATAATTTATTCTTAAATGTAGAAAAGTGCAAAACCTTGACTTTCTTCAGAAATAAAAATCCTGTTTTATTCGAATATTCCATCAATAACACAGCTTTAGAAAGAGTCACGGAAATGAGAGATCTTGGAATTATTTTGGATGAAAAACTAAGTTTCGCTAATCATATCCACCAAATTGTAAACAAAGGTATGAAAACACTAGGCTTCGTACTAAGAACAACCAAAAACTTTAATTCCATACAAGTCATTAAATTATTATATGTATCTCTAGTTAGAAGTCTAATGGAATATAACTCGGTAGTTTGGTCTCCATTTACAAAATTCACATTAATAACATTGAGCGAATACAAAAAAAAATTCTGCGTTTTATAAATTTTAAATTAAATATCCCACTAGAAGACTTGAAATATAATTTATTATTAAATGTTTTAAAAATACACACACTAGAAGACAGACGTAAAATAAACGACTTAACATTTTTATTCAAAATACTTAACTCTAAATTTGACTGTTGCGAACTACTGCAACTCATAAACTTACGAATACCGACAGTAACTACACGACAAAATACACTATTCTACTGTAGCATTCATAAGCGGAACTACATTGCCCACTCTCCAATACAACGATTTCACACTATGGGAAATCAGTACTTAAGTGATATTGACATATTTGACATAAACTTGGCGAAATTTGTTGATCTTTTAAAAAACTTATTATTCCAAAACTATTCCTAAACCTATCTGTTTTTCTGAAAACCCTGTATTTTTGTATTTTTATGACTTGTGTGCTTTTTTATCAAATTTTATTTTTATTATTCTGTATATGTTAAATAATCTGTCATGAATCATTTGTACTACCAAAATGTAAAAGCCCATTGGGCGTTAAATAAATAAAAAAATTAAAAAAATTGGTATTCCTATTATTGAAATCAATTATGTCAATTTACGCAGTAAACTTAACTTATCGAAATTATCTGAAAGGCGAAAAATATTTGATCTCCTTTTATTATATAAAATTGTTCATTCAAGGTTGGACTGCCCTGACGCTATAAACTTGTTATCCTTACATATACCTCCAAAATATACTAGACGAAATATTTTATTTTACAACAATAACTTCGCTGCGAATTCTGTGATGGAAAGAATACACAGGTTGGGCAATGAACTAACTGATGTCGCTGACATTTTTAATTTAAATTTCGATACATTTAAAGCCAAATTAGTCCACCACTTTTTAGATGTAAATAATGAATGAGAAATCATTTTATTTTATTTCGATTTTCTTTTGTTTGTTGTTTTTTTTATTGGTCTTATTCCAAAAGCATACTAATGTGTAATGTGTTTTGTGTAATTTAATGTGTAATGTGTTTTGATTATTTTTAATGTTTTTTTGCTCGTAGGTATATATGAATTGTTATGACGACGAGTTCTCTAAATTCATCCATGTGGAATTAGCATTAGATATATTCCTATTTTTTTTTACTTTGAGTTTATGCTTTATTTGTATATTTAGTAATCTTTTTTATTTATGTTATAAGTACTGTTGTTATAAATGAAATTTGTATTTGATATGTAAAAGCCCAATAGGGCGTCAATAAATAAAAAATAAATAAATAAAAATAAATTTAGTCTGCGAGAGCATGAGATAATCAGTCTCCTCTTTGTGTGGTGCTTCACCATGTTTTGTGGCGACTCTCCAATCATATCCCCTTTAGTTTTCTGAAGGTTTCACTTCTACCGCATATTAGATAATGTATACACAAATAGATAACATTTATAGGTACATATAAACAAGTCGTTTTTTTTATTAATTGAATGAAAGGAATTAATAAAAAAGAATCGATTCAAAAGGCCAGAGGAATCAGACTGAATCGATTCACTTCTGAGAATGAATCTGCCCACGTCTACTGAAGGACACCATTTTTTTTTTTTTTTTAATACAAATTTCAGTTATAAATCTGTCTACAAGTCCGGTTTAGTGAACTCTAGATCTTTTGCTTTGATTTTAAGTTTGGAACATTTTCAAAACTTCAAGTGTTTATTAGAAGCATTCAGTCGAATGATAAAGTACCTACGTCCAATACAATAATGTTTATAACCGATTTGTTTTTACTGCCATTTTCAAAATTTGCAACTAATTTGTGGAGAATTCGACTATCCCCGATTTTACGCTGGTCTGCGCTAGTAGATACGTAATACATATTTTAAAAGGAAAAATAATAATAATATTGCAATGTAGTTGTGAATGATGAAAACTTGGAGAAGGTGGATGGGATTGTGTATCTGGAAAGAAGTTTACGAGAAATGGGAAGGCTTACAGAGATATTGGAAGAAGGGTAAATGCAGGAAACTCCATTAACGGAGGACTGAATGCCGTTGGCGCTAATAAAAAACTGTCAAAAGAAGCGTAGCTAGCACTCCACAATAGAGTGCTGATACCTACCCTAATGTATGGCAGTGATGCATGGAACTGGCAGAAGATGAAAGCAGACTGAATGCTGTAGAAATGAGATCCCTGAGGCCCAGGTGTCGTTAAACCATGTATGATCGTGATAGAAATGTGGAGATCTGCAAAGAATGCCAAGCAGACGTAAGCGTAATGAGTAAGATTAAGAAAGGGATCCTCGGATGGTTTGAACATGTAGAGCGATTGATCAAAGAAGAAGTCGGGGAGGCCCGAGGAAGACATGGCACGATGAAGTTAATCAGATACTTGAGACGGGCTATGTCACATTCAGAATAATAGAAGAGTATATATGAGACTTTGTATGAATTTGAATAAGGCAAAGAGTGTGTGCCAAGACCGAGTTATTTGGGCTGTCCATCCTCTTTCCGTATCACTGCGGGGAAACGGCGTGATGGCTAGTTAGTTGCCATAGGTCACTTGGTCAATCTGCCATAGGTCACCCCAAGTAGTTCGCTACGTTTGGTGACTTAGCAGGGATGCCCGGGTTCATGGGATGAGGTTTGTCCGGATCTTGGCGGAAGATACGTCTATCCATCAGCTGCATGGCAGGCCTGATCGGGAGAGAATGGTTGAAGGAGTTCCTTTAACATCTCCTTTCGTGCTCTCTCGGAACATCGCCTTGCACCGCAGTGGGAGGGATAGATGAATTCATATGTCCGTCACTCTGGGACACATTGACCCCCAGATTCCTAACCACCCTTAATACCCTTTTCCTTTCCAGAACTTCCTCACCTTCCTTTCCTTCAGACAGCATTCCCAAAGATGAAATTGGCCCTGAAGTAATTATTTTTCTCAGAACCTCCTGTATGAAACTAATGTTTTTAATTATTATTGTGAATGGTGGTCATACACCAGGGCGATACTGAGAGTAGTTTCCTCCTCTGGATAGTACCGCAAATGTACCATACATTATTTATAAATGAATTAATTGTGAAATAACACAAATAAAAAGGGTTTGTGCCAAGACCGAGTTGTTTGGCGATCCGTCCTCTCTGCCTAGCCCTGCGAGGAAACGCCGTGATGGTTAATGTTCTTCAAACACACTGGAATAAGTATAGTAGATGTTTGTCCGGATAGGTACTTGTTATTAATCATGTTGAAACGCTATACGTAAATAAATAATATTTTATTTATGTTATCTTTTTTGGCCAGATGCAGATGCAATTTGAACCTATTAATGTGTGGGCGGGTGACGGATATCAATGAAAGATATCAGTAGGTAATAAAAAATGTTATATTTCATTGTATTTTTTGTGTCCTGGGAATTAGCCGTTCTGATTGACCACAATGGTCATAATTATTATCACTGTGATTACAGTGTTATTCTTTATTATATAAATTAAACTAATACCCAAATGTTAATCTTTCTGTGACTGTTAACTTACGAGCCGGAGCCCTGGCGTTGCCGGGTTTTTGCACAGATTTTTCAAAACAGGATGTGGAGAGAAATATTTTCCTCTTAATTTAAATGTCAGTTGTGCAGGCTAAAGCCATTTTGAAAAATGTGTTTTTTTTACATTAGCACCACACAGAAGGCCCTGAAGAAAAAAATTCCCCTTAGGGCCTATGTCATCTTTGGGGATGCTGTGTAGAGGGTATTTTGTGAAAGGAAGGAGAGGAAGTTCTGGGAAGGAAAAGGGTATTAGGGGTGGGTAGGAATCTGTGGGATAGTGTGTCCAGGAATGACGGACGTATGAATCCATCCCTGCTGCTGAGGTGCAAGACGATGTTCCGAGACGACTGGAGAAGTCAAAGAAACTCCCTTAACCATTATTTCCTGATCCGGCCTGCCACGCAGCTGGTGGGCAGACGCATACGACGCCAAGACCCGAACAAACCTCAACCCATGAACCCAGATACCCCTACTGAGTCACCAAACGTAGCGAAACACTTGGGGTTACCTTTGGCAGAGGTGTTGGTTATCCAATACATGGTTCCCGGGGCGCCGGTACCTTACCCGCATTGCAAATCTTTTTTTTTTTTAATTCAGAATGATGGTCTTTCATTAGGGTGATACCGAGAGTATCTTCCACTCTGCGCTGCAAATTCACTACATAAATTATTTAAAAAAACCAATTGTGAAACAACACGAATTTGAACCCATGATCGCTGTATTCGTAGTCGAGAGCCTTACTCCTCGACCACGGAGGCAGTTTGTTTGCCAAAAACGAGTCAACACTGTTAGCACGTCAATTTGACAGATTTCCCTAGAAATAGGTACTTACCTGTACACAAATACACTATTCATTTCTGCGAAATTAGAAGGCAAAAAAAGAAAATCAAGTCAGATTGTGTGATTAAATAAAAATTGTGTTTTCTATCTTTATTTTAAATCTAAAAAGTTTAATCTGTCAAATTAACGGGTGTTAAATAAGGACAAAAAATAACACAACCGCTCATTCCAAACCTAGAAATGCCTTGTGAGCGAGTTTCGTGATCCAAATATTTGGTGACCGGACAATTCAGAATGAATTCAAAACACCTTATTTGATAAGGCATTACTCCATGTAACATATCAAAGACACTCCGAATCCGTATATAATTCTGAGTCTACATGTGACAAAACGGGAGACCATCACAAGGCCCCATTGCGGATGAAAGAAAACAGAAAAGGAAGGAGTTTAAAAGAGCCCTCAAACACTGCCAAAACTCCGACACTGCCGAACAAACAAAGATGGACGAAATCGTAAAATCGCTTGACACAAAACAGTTTGCTCAATTCTGGAAGAAAAGCAATAATCTGATCAAACCAAACGCTAGAATCGCCAGCCAAATTGACAGGTCCACAAATACGGAGGAAATCGCCAGAACATTTAGAAGAACCTTTGCAGATATTTCTGGAAACGAAGCACCGACTCCTCCTGATATTATGGAATATGATGGACAAAACGCCTTCCTCTCTGAAAATAATAAAATGAAGGCCATCAAAGCTACTAAGGCCAGTAAATCTCCGGGACATGATAGTTTAAGTATTGAACACATAAGGTACGGAGGTAGATAAATACCTCAACTACTAAACATTCTGTTCAATGCAATCCTCAAACACAAACCATTTACCGAGTACAATGACGAAAACCATTATAACCCCGATCCTGAAATCAGGAAAGCCCGATATGACCAACTCCAGCCATTACCGGCCAATATCCCTGGCAACTATAATTGCAAGACTATTTGAAAGGGTAATTCTGATTGAAATAGAAGGTAAACTCAATTCTAAACACAATCAGATGGGCTTTAAGTACAGATTATCCACTAATATGGCAATATACTCCGCTAAGCAAATAATAGAATATTACAAGAAACGAAAAACTACTGTATACGGATGCTTCTTAGATCTGAGCAAAGCGTTCGACAGGGTCTGTCATAAAACCTTATGGGAGAAATTGAAAGCTAGAAGTATACCTACTATGTATATCAACACACTATCCCGATGGCACTCTCAGCAGGAAAACGTTGTACGGTGGGCAAGTACGTACTCCCAACCGAAATATTTGCGATCAGGAGTAAGGCAAGGAGGGTGTATGTCCCCAATCCTGTTCAATGTATACATGGACGAATTATCAAATCGCCTGGACACCAGGGCGGGCTGTCGTATTAATAATTTATGCCTAAATCACATAAGTTATGCGGACGACATGATTCTCCTAGCTCCGTCGATCAAGGGATTGAGAACATTATTAAAAATCTGTGAAGAATATGCAAATGACCACAACATGATGTACAACCCCAAGAAGACGGAACTAATCGCATTCCACCATGGAAAAAATCCAGAGAAAATGCTCCCTGTAAAACTTAATGAAGAAAACATAAACGCATCTAAGAATGTAAAATACTTGGGACACATTATTGACATTATTACTGAAGACCTCTCGGATGACGGTGATATTGAACGACAGCGGAGAAGTATCAGTATACTGTCTAATATGATTGCCCGAAGATTCTTCCAATGCAGTAACAATGTAAAAAAAAACATTGTTCAATGCATTTTGCACTAACCTATATACATGTGAAACATGGTGTCACTACCGTACCAGCTCAATAGAACGACTCCGGATCCAATATAATGATGCTTGCAGAATTATATTTGGATACAGAAGATACAGCAGCGCATCTTCAATGTTTACGGAGCTAGGACTACACGGATTCGCCGGTCTGATGAGACACCGGGTCACTGGAGCCAGGATGCGGCTAATGGCTTCCGATAACACAGTGGTGATCGCAGCCTTCCAGCACCAAGTGCCACTCCTGAGCGAGCGCTGGGCCCGAGCTCACTCCAGACTGACTCCAGACCACGTCCTACATTATAATTGATTATTTATTTTATTTCTATTTTCGCTTATGTCTTTTATATTTGTTTGTTCTATTTACTTTTTTTACTTTATCTGTTGTATAAATATGTACAACTATATGGGACGTGTGGGATTGCACTATCCTCCCCACATCCTGGAAAAAACATTATTATTATTATTATTATTAAAAGTGATGAAAAAATTCTTAAAAATTTTTTAACGTTTTGTTAGAATATTGGCAATTTTTTCCTTTTTTTCATAGCTTTTAATGAATTTTCATAGAGCTGTTGAGTTGAGTTGATTCTGAGTTGTCATGGAACCAAATACTTGCCTAGTCGGGGCTTAAATTTCAAATACAAAACTGCGCTTACGAAATACATATGGGATGAAAAACCACTTCATTAAGTACATAAAACACATACAGCCCTAAGGAACCGTAACCGGTTGATACATTTTTATATAATTACCCAAAAAAGTGGTTATAAAAAAATAGTTTTTTTTATTAAAAAAAATATTACTCAAGTTTATTTCACCACGCCACGGGTTAAAATTTTATCACAAAATTTAAAATACGCTCTGCGTATAAATAAATGGTGTTCTCTCCAGAAATAAATCATTCTCATTTGCACCATTATCTGGCCGAGTCGCTGATTTATCGTAGTTGGTGAAACAGTAGGGCATTAGTTAATTGTAAAATGTGTCGCGGTCTCCTTTTACTTCTGGGATTTCTATGCATATCTTGTATAGAAGGTAAGTCGGCATTAAACATTTCTACATTCTTGTCGTATGAAAGGCTTAATTAAATAGCGTTTACCCATCATCACCGCGCTACATTTCGGGATGGAGTTTGATCTCCTTCGTGAATATTTATTTATTTATTTATTCTGTTATACCGGTTTTGTATACAATAGACTGAAATCTCTTAGTATTATTATAAGACCTTTGTACATTTTATAGATTTTCGTGTTAATTCATCCGCCATGCTAGGGATGTCCCTGTGTTATAGCGGGTGAAGTTACAGGTTAGAATTAATTATAATTTGGTTGATAAATTAATTTTTAGGTTATTAAATTATTAAAAATAAATTAAATTACAATTTTGATTTATCATGGTTAATGAGTAAAGTAATGGTAATTTACAGTTATAATAATAATAGTATATTTCAGAATTGTAAGGTTGATAAAAAGTTATTAAAATTATACACTTCAACTTAGGTAACAAATTTTAAATATCATAGTTTGTAAGTGTACGGATCCATTATAATTTTTTTTAATGGTATGAGGTTGGATTTCGGTTTTAAAGTTCTCCGGAAGATTATTCATTGATCTGTCGTCTCCTGTCATTCTTTTCTAGTCCTCCAACCTTCCCATCCTGCTCCAATCGACTTCAACACAGTCAACCTACCTTTTCCATGGTTTGCCGCTAGTCACTTCCACTGGCTACCCACTAGGTTTTGATTTTTACTGTCATCTGCCATTAACACCAAGGCACATTGATACTTTTATAAACCTCTTACTATTTTACAGTTAGCAGCAAACATTTTCAACATTGAGTTTTATTCTAGTCGTATCAGCCAAAGACTCTGAACCATACTTCAGAGATGATTACTTTTATTCTGCCGCTTATAATGCGTTCTTTAAAGAACACAAAGCTGCGCTGGGCTGGAGAGAGGCGGTTTCCAAGTGTTCCTTGGAAGGCGCTGAGCTTGTGGTGCCAACATCTGAGGAAGAGGTGAAGTCGTTGCTAACTTATATGACCAGCACCACCAGCAATGTGTGGATTGGGATACATGACTTATTCATACAACAGAACTACGTGGCAATCAATGGTATTTTTTTTTTTTTTAATTTATAATTTACAAATGTGTATTGTGCAAATTATTGGAATAATTGTCAATCATTACGGTAAAACCATATTTATTGCTTGTAAAATAATATTTTTACATAATTATTCATCAACCATTAGGCAAATTAATAGGAAATATCTTCCCTTATGGCTTCAATAACTGCTTTCACTCGTTTTAACATGGAAATCTAAAAGAGCGTTTTATCAATGTTTGTTTTTGTAGTGCAGTCGATTTTGTATACTCTAGCTTTGTAAATGGCTAGGAATAATAATTCGTTGAAATTTTTCATAATTTATTATTTTTATATATAAAAACTATTTTCTGAAATGACGTCAGCTCATAAATAAACCAATCCCCGTCAACTCTTCCTTCAGTACATTGTCGAAATTTACGCCAAAAAACGATCGAAATGACTACTACTCATTAGGCTCTATCAAAGATACGTAGATAAGAAGAATAATGTATATAAATTTGAGAGACGATATAAGGAATGGTAGAGACATAAACAATATAGGGAAGATGACGTGTGACATACGCACGAATATGCGCAGGGCGCTATTACACGTGTGCGGAAATATGGTCGTCCTGATTTTTTCACAATATTAATATTAATATCATCCCGTGTTGGATTACACGTAAATACGTGTAATCCAACACGGGATGAAATAGAAGAGTTACAACTTCCAGGACAATCTCCGATTGATCGCAACGACATAACAGCACGTATTTTTAAACAAAAGCTAAAGACTTTTAATTATGTCAACACTTCCCTAAACGTTTTCGGAGAAACACAATGCTGGATTTACTCTGTGGAGTGTCAAAAATGTGGAATGCCACATGCTCATTTTAATATGGCTTACCAAGAACATGATACACGGACCATGTGGAGCAATCAATACAAACTCACCATGCATAATCGATGGAAAATGTTAAGAAGTTATCCTCAAGAGTTGTTAAAAGACATAATTAATGGCAATGATGGTTACCCACTATTTCGACAAAGAAGTACAGAAGACAATGGAAAAGCAATCATTATGAAAGTGAGAGGAAATGATATTGAAGTTGATAATCGTTGGGTATTTCCATATTCGCCACTTTTATCAAAAACTTTTAAAGCACTCAACGTTGACTATTGTAATTCTGTGAAATTCATAAAATACATTTGTAAATACGTCAACAGAGGCAGTGGTATGGCCGTGTTTGGAGTTTCAAAAATAAGTAACTTAGATGAGATATCACAATACCAAATCGGCAGAAATATTAGCAGCAAATGAAGCTATGTGGCGTATTTCAGGATTTCAAATCCACGAGAGACCTCCAACTGACAACGAAACCCTACAAGACAGAAGAACAAATCCACCGAACACAATATTAACGTTTTTTCGATTATGACAAACAGATGATTTCGCAAGAACATTGATGTACGCAGACTACTTCCATATTCCGACTACTTATTTTACTCGGAACGCGACCGAAAAGAATTTTGTAAGAAGAAAGGCAGTAATTGGACAACCTGGAATATTTTCATCAAATGCTTTAAAAAGAATAAACACTGTGATTCCGAATAACGCAGAATTTTTTTATTTACATGTGCTTCTAGTTACCGTTCGTAGTCCAACAACATTTACACACTTTTGAACAGTGCAAAATACATATTGGAGTGCGTCTGAGGCGCTTAATTTGTTGGAAAAAGATCATTTGGGATAAGTCAAAGTCAATTGAAGATTCATCATTTACATCTAATCCATTTCAAATATGTTCGCTGTTCATAATTTTTGACTACATGCTCCCCATCACAACCAGTACATTTATGAGAGAAATACAAAGACTGAAGATATTTTGAACATAATCTACATAATTTTGGCTCGGATTTCACAGAATAAATATACAATGGGGCGAATCTTCATTGAAGGTTTTTGTCTTGCAATAATGAGCAAATGGTTGACACAATTGGGAGTGACAGCACCAAATAGGTCCAGCAATGCAACATACGATAGTAAACTGCTTGGAGAAAAATCATACAACAGAAATGACTTACAGCTGTTCGTTTAAGAAAATACACCGAAACTTCGTCAAAAACTCTTGTTCTTGAAGAAGTTTTATTTAATACCATTTAATACCAAGTTTTTTTTCATTTAATACCATCGTGCAAGCTGTCGTCAACCAATCCAGTGAGTTGTACTTTTTTAATCCAGAAAAGTTCTTCGTGCTTGCAAAATTATTGTACGGAACGAGTGTACAATGGCTCTCAAAAATACATTAAAATCATAAGACCATATCTTGAAAAACTTGCAAAATAATCCAGATCCATTTGGTGGAGTAGTGGTGTTACTATCTGGTGACTTCAGGTTCACGCTTCCAGTCATACCTCGCTTAACACCAACTGATGAATTGCACGAATAAATTTTGGAATATTTTTACTCAAAATCGGTAACGGCACTGTACCTGTAAATCCAGAAGCAGGAAAATTCAGCTTCATTTCTGTAACATCGTTTATTCAAAAGCGGAATTAGTAGACAAGGTATTCCAAACCATTGACACAAATGACCAAAAGCATGCATGGTTGAGCGAAAAAGTCATTCTAGCAGCTAAAAATGTCGACGTACATGATATGTACAACATTATTCTAAGCAAAATCGCAGGTGAAACAATGACATACAAATCAATGGACTCGGTGATAAACTAAAGTGAAGTTGTGAATTTTTTTACAGTGAATACCGCACAAGAATCTCAACTGCTCCCGTCTGGAGCCAGTGAGACTATGGCATCCCCAATTGGGGTATGTTGTGAGGCTGAAGGTAGCGGGGAGGGGAAGGAGGTGGGGAAGAGGAAGGTTGGGAAGGTTGGGAAGTACCTGGCTATTCAGATCTGGTCACTAAACACGGCTAAAGCCATTTTCAAGCAACGTTTCAATTCTGAATGGTGGTCTTACACCAGGGCGATACTGATAGTATCTTCCACTCTGGAACATGCCGCAAATATACTATATATTATTTTAAATGAATTAATTGTGAAATAACACAAATTAATCAAATAAAATTTATTTGCGCATGCCGGGTTCGAACCCGCGACCTCCGGAATGTGAGTCAGGAGTCTTAGCCACTGGACTACGGAGGTCGTCCCTCCGACAATGTTCCCGAATTACCATCACACATTTTGAATTTGAAAATTGGAGTGCGAATTATATTATTTCGAAACATCTAACTAACGAACTAACCATCACGCCGTTTCCCCGCAGGGGTAGGCAGAGAGGACGGACCGCCAAACAACTCGGTCTTGGCACACACTCTTTGCCTCACTCACATTCATACATCGTCTCATACATACTCTTCTATTATTCTGACTTTTGACATGGCCCGTCTCAAGTATCTGATTCACTTGATCGTGCCATGTCTTCCTCGGGCGTCCCCGACTTCTTCTACCATTCACATTTGCATCATATATTCTTTTTACACTACTTTCTTCATTCATTCGCTCTACGTATCCAAACCATCTGAGGGTCCCTTTCTTAATTTTGCTCATTATACTTACATCAGCCTTACATTCTTTGCGGATATCCACATTTCTAACACGATCATACATGGTTTTACCACACATACGTCTCAAGGATCTCATTTCAACAGCATTCAGTTTACTTTCATCCTTCCTCTGCCAGTTCCATGCCTCACTGCCATACATCAGGGTAGGTACCAGGACTCCATTGTGGACTGCTAGCTTCGCCTTTTTTGACAGTTTTTTTATTAGCGCCAACGGCATTCAGTCCTCCATTAATGGAGTTACCGGCATTTACCCTTCTTTCAATATCTCTATCAGCCTTCCCATCTCTCGAAACATCAATCAGCCTAATTTATGAATTGGTGCAAGATTAGTAATTAAAAATTATTAGTAGTTTAAAATGATTGGGCCTCATAAAGGTGAAGACGTACTACTTCCACGAATACCACTTATTCCGACAGATATGGAGTTTGAGTTCGAACGACTTCAATATGCCTTGTCTTTGACGCAGTTAAATATGAACGAATCGGATAGAGACACATTAGCTCAGTTGGTATAAGCACGCTCCGGCAAGGCGAAGGTCCTGGGTTCGAAACCCAGATATTCCCGTATCTGTTGCTAATTTTTCTGTTTTCAGATTTTCGATTTAGTTCCGCTTGTATTGTCTTCATTTAATAAAATACTACAATTTAAGGTTTAACTCATCAAGTGAAAAAATAATAATAATATTATGCCCGGATATCGCGTATCCAAAGTAGATATGTCCCGTATCTTGTAAAGAATATGCTTTCTTTGTATGTATAAAAATATTAATGCTGATTATTTTTTTTACGTGTACATGTTTAGATTTTGATGTAGAATCTTACAATGACATTAAATGTATATTAAACAAAGCAAATGTATAAAATAATTTTCAAAATCTGAAAAATATTAGATTTCATAAGTGATTTAAAAAAAATTCCGGTGAAATTCTTGTCGCCTCTTGAAAATTAATCTAATTATTTTCGTTCCTAATTCTTTATAGGCATTCCAACATCAGAGTTATACTTGAATCATCCAGACCCCAACCCGAGCGAAGGAAAAGACTGCGTGC
Source organism: Limnephilus marmoratus (assembly GCA_917880885.1). Lineage (NCBI taxonomy): Eukaryota > Metazoa > Arthropoda > Insecta > Trichoptera > Limnephilidae > Limnephilus > Limnephilus marmoratus. The sequence continues at coordinate 3,413,371 of OU862930.1, forward strand.
AGATTCTTCAAAACGGGCAATACCATGACGTACCCTGTGAGGCGGCCAACCGGTTTATCTGTAAGAAAGCCCTCAGCACTCTGACAGTTAATGTGGATTGTGGAACATACGACCCAGGTATGGACATATCCAATGTAATGTAAAAAAAAACAGTAATGTAATTTTATAGTAATCATTCGACTAGAACAATCGCATTCGATATTATAAGGTTTCCTCGTACCTCACCGGAATTTTAAGATTTTGTATAAATTTAGCGCAAATAATAAAACGGCATCTATCACATAATGCATTCAAAAATTTGGTAGGCGGGTATGGGAACCGCCGCCCTGGAAACCATTTATTGGACAACCAACACCCCTGCCACAGGTCACCCCAAATGGTTCGCTACGTTTAGTGGCTTATCAGTGGTGTTCGGGTTTATGGGATGAGGTTTTTCTAAGTCTTGGTGGCGGATACGTTTGCCCAACCACTGCATGGCGGGCTGGATCAGAGGAGACTGATTGAGGGAGGCCTTTTGACCTCTCCAACCGGATTCTCCCGACCTTTCGCCTTGCACCGCAGTGTGAGGAATAGATTCATACGTGCGACACTCTTGGTGACACTGACCCCCAGATTCCTACCAACCTCTCATACCTTTTTCCTTCCCATATCTTCTTCTCTTCCTTTCCCTTAAAAAACTCTCCACACAGCATCCTCAAAGATGACATAGGCCCCTATGGAAATTGTTTTCCTCGGTGCCTCCTTGTGTTTCAAAAAAATTTAACAATTTATCAAATATTTTAAGTTAATTTCGCGTTCTGCGAAAGTTCAATGCAAGTTCGGTGATTATTTCAGTTTTAAGAAGCAACTGAAAATAATAACAGAATTCGAATGGGACTTACACAGAATGTAAAAATTAACTTCAACATTTTGATGAATTGTTCACATTTTTTTAAACAATCCGTTCGCATTTAATTTATTTTAATGAACAATTTTATAATTGTTTGTAAACCTTATCGTACAACTCCAACTCCAATTTACTTATTTATTTTATTTGTTATTATTAAACAAAAACAAAAAAATAAATGACAGAAGAGATGGGTAATTTTCTAATAGCGCTTGTGGCTTTTTGTGTTTAATTTGGTCGTTAAAATGTTTTTTATTTTATTTTTTTTTTTATTTTATTTATTTTAGGGAAAGTTGACAGCAAATCAGAGATTACAAAATAATACAATAATAATATGATAATTATGCCAATTATGAACTTTCCACTGATAATAATTAATAATAAAGTGTGACAGTGTAAGGGTATTTTCTTAGTTTTATTGTTTAGTTACAAAATATAAAAAAGGGGGGGGAGGAGGAACATAGGGATAGGATTAAGTGGTAAATGACGGGAATATATAGGGATTGAACTTTCTAGTTTGAGTCATGTTGCTTGGTGAGTTTTCGTTTTATGTCACGTAAAGTTGAGTTAAAAATGTCAATGTGGTAATAATTTAAGTTAAATGAGTGTGTGGATCTGTAGATAAATGAGTTCTGTTTAGAGTTGGTCTTGCAAAGAGGGAGATTAAAGGTAAGCGACTGTCTACTGTTGCGATTTGGAACATGGAAGGATAGGCGTTGAAGAAGATCAGGACAATCGATTAAGTTATGTGTAATTTTAAAGAACATTACCGAATCTGCTATATTTCTTCGACAAGTTAACGTTTGCATTTTGAAGAACTTTGCAGAGTCTTCATTACTAACATGAGATCGAAAAGAGCGGAAATTGAGGTACCTTAAAAATCTGTTTTGAACGCTTTCAATTCTATTTTTGTGCACTGCATAGCCTGGGTTCCATACCTGAGATGCGTATTCAAGGATACTACGAACATATGAGAAATACAGTGTTTTGAAAGTAGTAAGGTCTTTAAATTGTTTACAGGAGCGGATTATGAAACCAAGCATAGAAGATGCGTTAGTGACTATATGGTCGATATGTTTATTGAAATTCAGTTTACTATCAAGTATAACCCCAAGGTCCTTACTTTCGAATTTGATAGACAACGGTACATGATTAATTGAGTATTCATGGATTAATACGTTTTTATTTCTAGTAAAACGCACGATGAAGCATTTAGAAATATTTATTTCTAGACAATGGGCATTACAATACGTGCTCAAACGTAGCAAATCATCTTGCAGCTTCTGACAGTCCTCGATTGAATTTATAGGTGAAAATATTTTCATGTCATCTGCATACAGGATAGTTTGGGAGTTTAGAAAACAGTTACCAACATCATTGATATATATGTTAAATAATAATGGTCCTAACAGACTGCCTTGAGGAACTCCTGATGTAACAGCAACAGAATTTGATTTAAATCCAGCAACCACTACTATTTGGCTACGGTTGGAGATATACGAAGAGAGCCAACGATAAAGATTGCCATGAATACCAATCTCTAAGAGCTTGTTTAACAAGATTGAGTGATCGACCCTGTCAAACGCCTTACTAAAGTCGGTATAGATAGTGTCCACTTGTATTCGGTTATCCAAATTATCCTGGAGGTACTCTGTGAAAGTTAAAAGATTTGTGCTTGTTGATTTACCACTAATGAATCCGTGCTGGTTTATATTCAGGCTAGGTTTAAGAGCAGCATATAATTAATCATAGATTATTTTTTCAAAAATTTTGTTGAATATGCAAAGTTTGGAGATTGGCCTGTAGTTTTTGACATCAGTTTTTTTACCATTCTTGAAGATGGAAGACACAAACGCGGATTTCCATATAACTGGGATAGTGCATTCGGTAAGAGAACGATTGAAAATCAAAGAAAGGGGTAAGGCTAGATTGTTTGCACATCGTTTAATAAGGATTGAAGGTATTTCGACAGGACCAGCACCTTTGCAAATATCAATTTCCTTAAGGTATTTTAAGACGATTTCTCGCGTCACCTTAATATTGCTTATATTGGATGTATGGTTTCCGACGTCAGTTGGATTACGGGCAGGTGGATTGGAGGGTTTACTGAAAACCGAACTGAAATATTCTGAGAATAAATTTGCTATGGCTGTTCCATTATCGGCTCTCAACTCTCCTAGATACATACATTTTGGAACACCCTGAGATTTGTTAGAGGATTTGACGTGGCTCCAGAAGTTTTTCGGGTTTGAGGATATATTATTTTCGATTTTACTTAAGTAACGAGATTTGTTTTCCCGACATAAATCTTTGTGCCGTTTACGAAGGAGAGAAAATGCGTCATAATCAGCCTGATTTTTGTATTTTTTATATTTGCTAAAATATTTCGATTTTTCCTTCATTACCTTAATAAGGGCAGCATTGTACCAAGGAGGATATTTCAAATTCCACGAAAATTTATGAGGAATATGAAGGTTTATGAGGGATTTCAAAAACGTATAGAAAGCATCAAGCGCTGGTTCTATTTGGGAGGTAGAGAAAATGGATGCCCAGTCAGCTTGTTCTAGGGCGAGATTAATTGATTCGTAGTCTCCGCGATTGTATAGAAAAACTTTCCTTTTCGCATTTGTCAATGAAGGGGTTTCCTGAAATGGCACACTAATGGACAAAGCTTTATGATATGCATCCTCGGGAACTAGCGGGTCGTCATTAGATTTGACAGAGATTAATAGATTTGACAGTATCAGATCTAGAATATGGCCGCTTGAATTTAGTTCACCGTTGTATTGCGAGAGGTCTAAAAAATGCATACAGTCTACGAAATGATTACTAACATGAGTAGAGTAATTACTAGCTGCATAGTGGGCAGATGACGTAGTTTGGGTCCATGAAATTTCAGCAAGATTAAGGTCACTTAAGATGACAAAAGAATCCATGGGATTATTCGATACCACATCTGATAACACGTTAAGGAAATTTTCAAGTAAATATTGATGTTGAGTCCCTCCGGGGATGTATACGCAGCATATATGGACTAAACGGTGAGGTGTACTATTAGTGCGAATGGTGACCCAAATGTCTTCAGCACAAGAGGTCCATTCAGGTCGGGCGATGCTGATAAGCTCCTGTTTAATAGCTAATACTACACCACCGCCAAGACGTTGACCGGTGGAAGCGTAGTCGCGATCTCTACGATATACATGGTATCGAGAGTCGAAGAGTTCTTCATCTCTGAAACCTTTGGTGAGCCATGATTCTGTAAGAGCGATTATGTCGTAATCGTTTGAAAAGGTATTTTGAAGGAACGTCGTTGTTTTGGTTCGAAGACCTCTAACATTCTGGTAATATATTGCTAAAGACATGGGAGAGTATTTAAGTAAATGTTAGTGAGTAAGCGGTAAGTTATACATATAAGTAGTGATAAGTGTAATAAGTAAATTCGGTTATAGTGCATGCAATTTAAAAGAGTAAATACATTTAACACAGTGCATGTGTTAGATGTACCTAAGTAAATTAAGTACCTACGAACGTGCATTAATGTACGAGTATTTACGTAAGATAAGTAAATTCGGTTATAGGTCACGCAATTTAACAGCGTAAGTACATCTAACACAATGCATGTGGGTGCATCACAGAGTTTAAAATAATAATAACGTATATGTCTTGTAATACGCATCTCAGGTCCGGCTATTGATACTATTGTTCTGATGTTGATATAATTAGATATAGGTAGGTACCCATATTTAAGGTAAGAACTATTCATAATATTATTTAGTAGGTATTTCAGTGAGATTATTGTGGACAAATGAGTATATAATAATTTGCTTACCACAACAGCAGAAAAGGCAATTAGTGTAAACGAGACCGTGATAGTTCGTCGAGTAGGTCTGGGTGTAAAGCGTGTAGCAGGTAGTGGTCGCCAACAGGCGGTTACATAGTTTTCAAATTGGTTCTTGAAAAGTTTATTTGATTGGGTTAGAAGTGAATTAAAAATTTTAAGGGAGAGGACAAAATAGGAGAGGGAGGATAGGTGTAATAGGAGTGGATGATGAGGGGAGGGGAATGTGTGGGGAGATACATGACAGAATAAAAAATCTATTTTACGACGCGAAGAGGATGCAGAACGACTTAGAAAATTTCATCAGAGCATATATTTTAGCGAATAGTTTTTTTTTTATTTTTTTTATATGATATCCACACAGGAAAATAAAGATGACATAGGCCCTGAGGAAAATAATTTCCCTCAGGGCCTATGTCATCTTTGAGGATGCTGTGTGGAGGATTTTTTTAAGGAAAGGAAGGAGAGGAGACTTCTGGGAAGGAAAAGGGTTTAAGGGGTGGGTAGGAATCTGGGGTTCAGTATTTCCTGGTCATCCGCCTCCAAGACCTAGACAAACCTCACTCCATGAACCTGGGCACCCCTGCTAAATCACCAAACGTAGCGAAGCACTTGGGGTGACCTATGGCAGAGGTGTTGGTTATCGAATAAAGGTTCCCGGGGCGGCGGTACCCATTCCCGCTTCCCAAATTGAAAAGTAATAGTGTTATAAAATCTTTAAGTTTGCTGTATAGGAGAGAAATATCATGCCTTCGTGCAATAAGAATTTTCTTGGTGTCGTTAATAAATTTTAATTTGGGATAAAATGTTTGCTGTAACAATTAATGCATGATAATTTTGCATTAAAAACAAAACACCAGAAAGTTTACGTCTGCTGTCAGATAGTATAATTTATGTAGATACAAATTGATCGGGTAAACCTTCACGACAAGCAATTACACAGATTAATTTTCTTTATATGGTTTAAAATATCTCCTTATCACACGTAATTTTTTTTCCAGAATATAAACAGTCTACAACATCAGACGATCATTGTATCAAGTTCCACCGCATCCCAAGGAGCTGGTACGATGCTTATGAAGTCTGTTCGGCCGAACAAGCTCATCTCGTGGTCCTTAACAGCGCCGAGGAGGCTCAACACTGCTTGGACTTATTTAATGAATACGCTGGCAACTCACTGGATACCAACTTTGACAGGAATAATATTTGGCTTGGGTTTCATAACTTGATTTTCCCAGGGCAATATGAGACAATCGACGGTATGCTCCAAAGTTTACTTAGCACGCTTCATTCAACTTTATTATATTTAGTAGTTATTGTCAGCACGATTTTTTTAAAGTTTTATTCTAGAAAAGGATTAGTGTATTTTTATAATACTTTTTATTACTTTTATTATTTCGTTGATAATGATTAAAAATTAATAATTTTTTTTCAATCTACCCTCATCCCATTCAGAAAATGATTTAAATTTCCCTCTCGTAACCAATGGATTTCCTACCGTAGTTATTGTGAATGGTATTCAAATGCGTATAATCATGTTGTCGTGTAAAATGTATGTTAATGATTAATCATCACTATTTCTTGAGCCTTTAGATATCAACTAAAGCCTAAATTTTATTACAGTGTTGCCAATTCAGCATTCACGGTAAATCATCAATTTACATCCTCATCCATTAGAAGCCGTCAGTTCTTCCCGGAAGAATATTTAGTCCATTTCCTCTGTGGGCGATCTCTCCTAAACAAAGTTGTCCATCGATATTTTTTTTTCATTCCATGCCAAAATGCCATGTGTTAAGAATGTGGCTTTGTTTGCTAAAGGCGCCTCTTCCAATGTATTAACAATTTTTTGAAAGTGTAACTCGAGACATTCTTTAATGTTAATATTTTAATATATTAAGATGAAGCCATAGTAAATAATACAAAATGATATGTTTTTGTTTTGAAAATTTGATCGCTTAGAAGTATTGTAGATGCTTCAATTAAATACTGCGTGTAGAACATACCTTGGTCCTTAAAAATATCGGTCATTTTTTTTATAAGTCTTTTAATAAGCATATAAAAAAATAAAGTATAAGGTCTAAAAAACACACTTTCAAGTCCAAACTCTCCTATTTATAAACCCCTTTTCAGATATGGTTTTATTGTGTAATGTGGCAAATTCAGTTTATTTTATAATAATGGCAAAAAAAGTTGATATTTACACCCAATCTTCCCAAAATAAAATAAAATATGCATTTTCGCGTTGGTATTTTACAATACGGCCGCTAGTCGACGAATTCGGTTTTTCAAAGTGAACCCTATGGCGTCCACCGAAGAACTACTGTCCACGGCACAGTAGTGAACTAGTGGATCGCCTTAATCAGCATTATAAACACCACAGGGGATGCCCTGACATTTGTAGGAATCTAATGGAGTGTTTTTCAAATAAAAGTAAAGTGTGAATCTTGGTGATGGTTCAACCTGGGTTGAAGGTTGAAGGAGGGAGGATATGAGGCGGGAATCGTTTTGGAATCTGAGTTATAGATTAACTGTACCTGTATCATTCTTTCCGTGTTACAAATTGTCGGAGTCCTTTCAGGACGCTACGCAATTGATACAGCCTGTTGATCTCTACAGGAGCAAGAGTAATTTGAAAAGCGTTTATGTTTCAAGTTTTCTGTTGGTATTATAGGTCAGAAGCTAGAGAAAGTGGGATATAGCGAATGGCAGGATGGACAACCGGACAACATGAATAACAATAAACACTGTGGCACTCTGATGGTGGGCTTGGGTGGAAAGCTGAACCAAAAATCCTGTGATTCACGGCTCTTATTTATGTGTGAGAGGAAGATTTCATACAATAAGAGAGGTCTCAGCAATCCAGTGTATAATACTTGTCACTCAGGTATGAATACCTTAAAAGTTAACAAGTTAGAACTTACTCACTTTAGAGCAAATTGTAAAAAAGTTCACTAACTTTTTAAATACAATTTTGTTCGATGATGCAAACTTGTATCGGTAACAATAATTACGTTAGAATTGAAATTAAAAACATTTTTGTACTTTTTTCCACTTATTTATTTTCACCAGGACCAGTTTCTTCCTACTACGAACATTTTCAGACCAGTCTGAAAATGTCCGTAGTAAAAAAGTGTTTTAATTTCAATTCTAATACTATCGAATTCCACCACAATTTAACAGTCCAAAAAGTAGACTTAATAATCACTTTATTCATAAGTCTCGAAACCCAAGCTGGTGAACTATTCTTTAGAAAAAAATAATACCCTGAATTATGACACAAAAGGATTTTCCTTCTTCCCTACCCAGTGGGTAAGACTCTTGACTCACAATCCGGAGGTCGCGGGTTCGATCCCGGCATACGCAAATAAATTTTATTTGATTAATTTGTGTTATTTCACAGTTAATTTATTTAAAATAATATATAGTATATTTGCGGCATGTTCCAGAGTGGAAGATACTATCAGTATCGCCCTGGTGTAAGACCACCATTCAGAATTGAAACGTTGCTTGAAAATGGCTTTAGCCGTGTTTGGTGACCAGATCTGAATAGCCAGGTACTTCCCAACTTCCCAACCTTCCTCTTCCCCACCTCCTTCCCCTCCCCACTACCTTCAGCCTCAGAACATACCCCAATTGGGGATGCCATAGTCTCACTGGCTCCAGACGGGAGCAGATGAGATTCTTGTGCGGTATACACTGTAAAAAAAAAAAAAAACAGTATGATTGAGTTTGAAACTGATTGCGTTTATTCTCAAATATCATGAACTACTTAAATGTTTTTAAGTGGTTTTTAAACTGAAATTGAGAAAATCTCTTTACTGCAACGGTCCTGCCTACACTGTCAAAGTACAATTTATTTTTACTTTTTGTTACAGGATATAAAAAGTATCCATCGATGCCACGCAGCTGTTACAAACTTCACACCACCGCTACATCCTGGATAGACGCCTACAAAGTGTGTGCAGCCGAACAAGCTCACCTCATTATTTTAAACAGTGCCAAGGAAGCCAAACTCAGCTCTGACATATTCATGGAATATACCCTTGCTACTACGTCACAGCAATGTGACTTTTTCAATGAAAGCTTTATGGTGGGAATCAATAATTTGATTATTGAAAAGCAGTATATGACAATCGATGGTGAGGATAACACTAATTTTTGGTTTTTAATAAATTAATGTACTGGAATTCATTGGTGTACTGGAAGGATCCAAAATAAAGCCGAAGAATGAAAAAAATAAGACGACATTATTAAAATGATAAACAGATTAAAATGGAATTCGATAAACGTCGCTACGCACCAAGTAGGCAAGGTTTGTAGAAAATTCATTTAACAAGGTTGACTCATATGTGCCTTTTTCGTAAGAAAACTTATCGGGTCACTTTCGAAAATTTGAATGCGTGACGTAGCTTGAAGTAAACCACTGCCAGTTGTATTGCAGTTAATTTAAATCTCCCAGTGGAACATGGACTGCAAGCTTCGTCACGAAGCCAGTCACCGTTCTACCCCCTCGATGAGCTTACCTTCTTAAATGCATTTTCTACGAACCTTTCCCAATAGGCACCTTTGACAGCGAGCGGGTGGTCCAAAGTCGAAAATTAGTCGATTTTGTTTTTAAACTTTTTATGCGTTCTACCAGTTTTCACAAATGATTCAAATGTGTCCTCTTTAACGTGATTTGCCTTTATCTACTTATTTATCAAGTGTCGCTCTAAAATTTTTTTGGGGAGGGAAATTTAAACACAGGAACCTTCTGAAAAAAAAGCAACAACATCAAAATGGTTTTTCGCTGCGAAAATGATCGCGCTCTTCCGTCATTGTAAAATGGAACATAGTTGTGCGTGTTGTGACCAAAACTAAATAATGTCCAAGTGTTTCCTCTGCCTAACGTAGTTTTATCTTTAATACAAGTGCTATCAACTGTATTTTCAGGGAGGCCTCTCTTGGAGGCAGGCTACAGCGACTGGGGCCCCGGGAGTCCCTCTAACGGAACAGATCAATGCGGTGTGCTCTCGCAGTACAAGGACTCCCCGCGCGGGTCCTTCCAGCTGAACAATGTACCATGTTCTGCAAAAAAACTCTTGTTCATGTGCGAGCAGAACATCTTAAATCCGAAGGAGGACCCCATCGCTCCCAAAGCATGTACAGGTACGAATAAACATCTAACTAAGTAACCATCATGCCGTGCCAAACAACTCCTTGCCATGTTCACATTCACACATAGTCTCATACACACTCTTTTATTATTCTGACTCTTGACATGGCCCTACTCAAGTATCTGATTTACTTAGTCGTGCAATGTTTTCCCCGGATGTCCCCGACTTCTTCTGCCATTCACATTTGCGGCATATATTCTCCTTACACTCATTTCCTCGTTACATGTACACGTACATGCCCAAACTATCTGAGAGTCCCTTTCTTTATGATCTTACATAATAAAACCAAGTAAGATCGTGTAAGAAACGTGGATTCCATTATGGACGGCTAGTTTCGCTTCTTTGGACAGTTTTTTTACTGGCGCCAACGCCAACTACGTTCTGTCCACTAACGGAGTTACCTGCATTTACCCTTCTTTCAATATCTCTATCAGCCTTCCCATCTCTCGTATATATACTTCCCAGATAAACAAATTCATCCACCTGCTCCAAGTATTCATCATTCTTAACTATGTATGTTGCACATTGTTTTTGAACTCTCTTTATTTTTATCATTGTTTTATATTTTTATTCATAAACATTTATTTTATGTTGTAATTCAAATCATTTACATGGCCCACTGTGTAATCTCCAGTGTTTCTCCTTATAAACACTTTAGCCCAGTTACTTTACCGATCTTAAACTATGTTGTAATTGCGTGTTTGGCGACATCTTTTGGTTCCGCATTGTGGTAGCTGCCTCGGATGCAGATATACCTAATTCCCATCAATGAAAGGGAATATTCGCACCAAAGACAATTTTCCTGTTTGTTCCTTCACACTCTTCACATCCAAACACTTCATGGGGGCTTCTTGATACACAAATACATGCTTGTAACTTGCTCAAAAGCACGCCAGTGGCAGTCTTTATCGTATCGTTGCTAGTGATTACATGCTAGTAACTATGCCATTCAATCGCACGGCATTTGATTGTTCGTGTGGAAGGGTTGGGGGGGGGGAGTGGTGATGGACGCGCAGCTTGTCTGGGGCTCATTTCTCCAATCGAGGCCCCTCGCAATCGCCGTCGAAAGCACCTACGTACATTGGTCGACTTTGTTAATCCCTAGTCTCCTCAAAGGTACAAACTTAGACGCCAAACCAGTCAACACTCCAACACTGACAAAACTGTCAAAATCTAATAAAATTGATCCTAACCTACGGAAGGAAGGACAGTATTTTAAGGTTTCATATAATGGCTGATTTACCGGCGATGTTGACTGCAATACATAATGTAGAGCCAACTGTTTTTTTGGTTTGAGTAATATTACCCGCCAGCCATATAAATGAGAGTGCGGTCGTAATTTCAAATGAACACCATAGAAACGGTATTATTATTAACATCATAGACAATATTCACAGGGCTGCCAATATAGTCATCACTTCAACGCTTCACCCTTCGACATTCTAGAATACTATAAATGAAACATTCGACAAAGTTCATCGAGACGAAGGGTAAGTTTTCGTTTGCAGATGACGCATAACGCAGAACTCTTGATAGCTTTTGGAGAATCCAGCCTCTGAACCTGAACGTGCTCTGTCAGTAGCTAGCAGAGTAAACACCTGTGTGCTTGTTTTCTTTTTTATGTGAATACCTCACAAGAGCCTCAGCTGCTCCCGTTTGGAGTGAGATTATGGCATCCCTAGTTGGGGTATGTTGTGAGGCTGAAGGTAGTGGGAGGGGGGAAGGAGATGCGAAAAGAAAGGTGGGGAAATACTTGGCTATTCAGATCTGGTCTCCAAATACGCCTCAAGTCATTTCAAGCAACGTTTCAATTCAGAATGGTGGTCTTACACCGGGATGATACTGAGAGTATCTTCCACTCTGGAACGTGCCGCAAATATTCTATGTATTTTAGAAATAACACAAATTAATCAATAATGTATATTTTTTTTTTTACTTTATGATTACAACTTCAAATTATAATATTTAATTAAATGAAAACAAATAACAAAATCTTGCAATCATACATAAAGATAGCAGCCAATAAAATATGCGTTAAGAAAATTGTGATAATGTGGGTGATTCTTAATCGAAGTATGATATGATACAGTTCAAAATGACCAAATCGGATATCGACTCCTTTGCGCAGTGGTCAGGGCATTTGCCCGGAAAGCGAAAGGTCCTGGGTTCGAGTCCCAGAGGTCCAAAAAACCTTTTCCGATTTTTCTGTTTCCAGATTTTCGATTGAGTTTGGCTAATATTGTCTTCATTTAATTAAATAAAATTTATTTGTCCATACCGGGATTCGAGATTTAGGAGGTGGTGATTCGATCCCGCGACCTTCGGATTGCGAGTCAAGAGCCTTGCCCCTAGACCACACCGGCCGATTACATTTTTGCAATCCAAAGAGCTCAGTGGGGAGATGAAAAATAAACTTCATCGTGCACGTTCGCAGCTACTTGCGCTTGAGGAATACAGATTCGTCGCTTTAATAGCCGATGTGGATTATCTGTTGCAGGATATAAGCATTACCCATCGATGCCAGGGAGTTGTTACAGACTACACACCACCAAGACCAGCTGGAAAGAAGCATACAAAGTGTGTGTAGCAGAACAAGCAAACCTCGTCATCCCGAACAGTGCCGAGGAAGCTCAATTTCTCACAGATATATTCTTACAGTATGCAGATGCAACGTCAGGAGATTTTAGTAAGGACGGTTTCATGTTGGGCATTACCAACTTGATGACTAAACCAGAATTTAGAACAATCGATGGTAAAACAACACTTTCAAATATTAATTTTTACTCATTGTTCAAGTATTCTCTTTTTTAAGCATTGCTAGAAATCATCGCAATAGGTGAGTATTATTTGGTTGCGGGTATGAGTACCGCCTCCCCGGTGACCATTTATTGAATAACCAACACCTCTGCCGTAGGTTCACCCCAAGTGGTTCGCTACGTTTGGTGACTTAGCAGAGGTGCCCGGGTTCATAGAGTGAGATTTTTCCAGATTTTGGCGGCGGATGTGTCTGCCCACCAACTGGATAGGAAGAGACTGGTTAAGGGAGATATTTTGACTTCTACAACGGGACTCTCTACGAACATTGCCTCGCAACGCAGTGAGAGGGACATATTCATTCGTCCGTCACTTCTGAATACACTGACCTCCAGATTCCTACCCACCCCTATTACCTTTTCCTTCCCAGAGCATCTATTTCGTCCTTTCCTTATGACATAGGCCCTTAGGGAATTGTTTTTTAAGGGCCTCCTGTATGAACTTAAGTAAAAAAAATATATTTTTGAATGTAGCTATTACTTTGTGGTTATCCATTATAGAAAAATGAAATAATTTAACTTTGTATAAACCACTTATTTGATGCGCAAATCCGACCGGTTTCGGAACAAACGTTCGTCAGGGAAAGCTTATACTTAGTATAAGCTTTCCCTGACGAAGGAACGTTTGTTCCGAAACCGGTCGGATTTGCGCATCAAATAAGTGGTTTATACAAAGTTAAATTATTTCATTTTTCTAAAAAAAATATGACCAGAAAAGAGGCATGTCTCCCCGCTGACGCTTTTCTCTGTCGCACGTATGTTTTACGCATCTTTCTCTTTTGCTTACGGTCATTGTAAAGTCTTATACCTGCGCCAGAATGGATCGTACCAAGTTCAGGTCAGCATTAAAGATTGGCGTGTACTATAAAAGGTATTTTACCACCAGTGTTGCCATCTCGGCCATATGTATATCATCAGTTCTTAAATAAATGGTTCAGCATCTTAGCTCCTCATAAAGATTTTTTTTTAATACGAAACGTTTTAACTCAAAATAATAATTAATAAAATAAATACTTTTTTTCGTCGCTCATAAATTCCGTTTTTTTCTCCTTTTTGATGATCCGTAGTAACCCGGGTGATATCTAGTTTATAAATTGATTTGGCAACACTGTTTACAAAACTAATAAATACATAAAAATAATCGTGATTTATTTTTGAGGGATTATGCTGTGTAAATACATCATATATCAATTAGCCTAGAACCTGCCTACCTCGCAACACATAATATATATATATATACATGGTATAATACCCCAAAAATAAATCACGATAATACTTGACAATGAAAATAATTATGAAAGTAATATCTAAATACAAATTGATAGGCGGGTACGGGTACCACCGCCCCAGGAACTATTTATTGGATAACAAACACCCCTGCCATAGGTTACCTTAAGTGGTTTGCTACGTGTAGTAACTTAGCAGTGGTGCCCGGGTTCATGGGATGAGCTTTGTATCGGTCTTGCGTGGTGCGTGGTGTACCGGATCAGGAGATATTGGCGGATGGAGACATTTTACCTCTTCAGTCGGACTCTCTCGACCCATCGCCTTGAACCGCAATGGGAGGGCTGGATTCATACATCCGTCACTCCTCGCGACACATAGACCCTCAGAGTCCTACGCACTACTTTTATCTTTTTCCTTCTCAGAACTTCCTCTCCTTCCTTTCTCTTAAAAGACCCTCCACACAGAATCCTCAATTGTTTTCCTCAGGGCCTCCTGTTTAGAGGTAATGTTAAATAAATATTCATTTATTTATTATATACATTTTTTTACATTAGCTTCACACAGGTAGCCCTGAGAAAAATAATTCCCCTCAGGGCCTATGTTAACTTTGGAGGTGCTCAATGTATGGAATTTTTACTAGAAAGAGGGTGGATGTTCTCGGTGGGTAGGAATCTGTGAGTTAGTGTGTCCAGGAGTGACGGACGTATGAATCCATCCCTCCCACTGCGGTGCAAGGTGATGTTCCGAGGGAGTACGGCTGAAGAAGTCAAACGGACCCCTTAAACTATTCTCTCCCGATCCGGCCTGCCATGCAGCTAGTGGACGGACGTATCCGCCGCCAAGATCCGGACAATCACACCCCTTGAACTCGGACACCCCTACTAAGCCAGTCAACGTAGCGCACCACTTATATTAGTGACACGTTTTGTTAATTGTTGATTACTTCTAAAGTCGGATTGCCAAGAAAGCATTTTATTAAAAAAAAATGAGTTTTTTACATTTTGCTCTTGTTCGTATTGTTCTTTAGGACTTTAACAATAGTATTGTTGCAGGTAACACCCTCTCGGAGTCGGGCTACAGTGACTGGCATCCCGGGAATCCATACGGTAGTTATCCCTGCGTGGTCCTCTTCCAGAAATCAGGCGCCAAGCGCGGACTCTTCGTGCTGGCTGTCATAAAATGTGATAATGATAATAGATTTTTATTCATGTGCGAGAAAAATAGTACCAAAGGTTATTGATAATATTGCAATCAAATAAATAAATCAACACAATTTTATTTTTATTTTGATACCAACTTGCTATTTCACATTTGACCCATTTTCCGCAACTCGCAGGCCATTAAAAGCATACATGCACTTTGTACGCAGTAGAATTGAAACCTTCCATAAAATTAAAATAGACTACGAAGCATTGCACAAAGAGGAAACCGATTTTTCTATCTTATTCTCTCGCAGAATATATCCTATAGATGTATGTGTAAAAGTATGAACTCTTTTAAAGTGAAAACTTCTTTAGCACCGTTGTGATTTCAAACTAAATGAAACGACAAAGCGACATTAGAAAGAGACAAAGAGAGAATGAGATAGAATAATCAGTCTTCTCTTAGGGCGGTGTCTTCATCCCCACTCTTGACTACTTTAGTTTTCTGAAGGTTTCACTCCTACCGCGTGTGAACAGCAAACTTTGTTATATTTGGCGATGCTGTGTGTAGAGTATTTTTAAATTAAGGAAAGAGAGGAAGTTCTATGAAGGAAAAAGTTATGGAGGGTGGGTAGGAATCTGGGGGTCAGTATGTCCAGGAGTGACGGACGAATGAATCCATTCCTCTCACTGCGGTGCATGGCGATGTTCCGAGAAGTCATAGGACTCCCTCAATCATTCTCTCCCGATCCGGCCTACAATGCAGCTGGTGGACAGACGCATCCGCCGCCAAGACCCGGACAAACCTCTCTCCATGCGTAGTCACCAAACGTAGCGAACCACTCGGGGTGTCCCATGGCAGAGATGTTGGTTATACAATATGTGGTTCCCGGGGAGGCGGTACCTATACCCACTTCCCAAATTGTAAAGTCTTTTTAAGGAGAGGAAGGAGACGAAGTCCTGGAAATGAAAAGGGTATGGTGGGGGAAGGAATCTATGATCTGGGCATCCAGGAGGGACGTGTGAATCCTACACTCCCGCTAGGTACAGAATGATGGGTCAAAAGAGACCAGCTGGAGAGAAGAGGTCAAAGGGTCTTCCTGAAGCGGCTTGATGTGATTCGGCCCGCCACGCAGTTGGTGGGCAGGCGCATCCGCCTTTAAGACCAGGGTTCCTAGCATAGTCCATCGATAAGGATTGAACATCTCATAGTTCCCTAGGACAACTGCAGATCGCTGACGTACAAACAACAGTTGACTTCGAATTAAGAACACTTAGTCATTATGAACTGTTACTAATTCATTGGTGATCTGCAATCATGTTAGGGAACGATGAGAAGTTGCCGAAAGTTATCCTATCAATCCTATCGATGGACTGTGCTAGGGGGCCCGATTACACTTCACCCTGTGAACACGGGCCCCCCTGCTGAGTCACCAAACATAGCGAATGCATGTTGTAAAGCATTATAATTTGTTACTTTCTTCTCCTACTTCTCCTTGAAATATTGATCGCATTTTTATAATAAACACAGTAACACAAAACAAAGAATATAAACAAAAAGTTTTGCTGTTAAAAATATTCTGAAAATAAGGAAGAAAAGTTTGGAGTGTCTTTTTGATATTGCTCAGCCAATGGAGTGTTTCTACTCACCCAGGGGGGGGGGAAGGACGATCAGCTCAGAGAAGTGGTTTAGAGCAGTGGTTTTCAACCTGTGGTACGCGTACCCCTTGGGGTAAGCGAAGCAAGATTGGGGGTACGCGGTATGAATGTAGGATTTAAAAATAAGCTCGTTTTCAAATTTCGGCGGCTAACGCTCAGTGGTTTGGCAGCCTGCTGCAACGCTATACATCAGTCAGTCAGTAAACTCGGTTTAGAGGTTTTTTCGAAAGAAAAAGAAAACTGTCTTTAAAGGTTCTCTTTTCTCAAGAGCTACTAAAGTATAGGAAACAGTTCCGGAAGCACCATACAGAGTAAGTTATTGCATGCTCGGCGATGAAAAATCAGAGAAAATAACAAATACACCGCTGTTGGACAGCACTGTTTCCCGGCAAATTCAGCAAATGTCTCAAGATGTCGGATGTCAGTTGCAGATAGAGTGAAAAAGAGTAAATATTTTTCCCTGCAAGTAGACGCAAGTACAGACATTTCAAATCAGGCCGAACTTATGGTATTGTAATAATAATTATTATAATAATAATGATTTATTGTCTTCATTTCTTAGTAACAGTAGAGATAATGATATCCTCACTGGGATCTCCCGTGCTGAGGATTTCATTTACATATTATAATTTAATTATAAGAAATTGATATGAATTAGACATAACATATATCATGTAGTATTTTTTTTTAAATAATTATAAAGTAAATAAGATAGTGGTTTTTTTTATAATCCAGATTACTAGATTTGGTTTTAGTCTGTATTTGATATCAGTATATTTTCTATTTCTGATCTCCCTATATTTAGTATCCAGCTTTTTATTTGAAATTTAAATGTTATAATGATGAGGTTTTTGAGTGAGAGTGGTATTTTATTGTAGAGTTTAATGCCATAATATAAGAAGCTTTTTTGGCCAAATGTTGTGTTAGTAGTAACTTGTAGGATAAGTTTTTTACCATGAGATCTAGTGTTTCTAATGTAATTGTGCGATGTATTCATAAAGAAAATGTTGAAGAAATTTTATTCTTTTGTCGTCCATTGCCTGAAATTGGTGTCCGACCAACAGGACTTTCCACCAAAACCGAAACTTTTTTAGACATGTTAAAAACCGATTATTTACTGTTATTTGGCTTATTTTTTACACTTATTCCGACAGTTTAATTAAATAAATTTTTTTTTTTAAAAATCAATAATAATTGAAGTATATGAAAAGAAATATATTTAATAATTCTATAAAACAAACAAAATTGATAAAAAAATAACAAAACATGATAACTGTGATGACCGTGGCCGGTTATCAACATTACTCTCTGGACTCCGTGGTGTGGATCCAGATTCCTTGGGATGGTGATCTCAGTACAGGGTGAGGTTGCCAATAATAAGTCGTAGGTAGACTTTTGATGTTTATTCCGAGATTGTGTACAGGTGTGCTTCGTAGGAAGCCAGAATGCAAAGAGGACGAGAGACAGCAATCACACCCTTTTATACGTTACTCATGCTGTCTCACTCATACATGCATGTCTCTTTTATATCGCAAGACATACGTTCACCACATCCCTCCACACTTAAATCCGAACACAGTTACACAACATGATGCTGATAATTATTTACAATACATACAAATATTCCAATATTTACACTGTAAGTAATTCATTTGTCATTTGTTCATGTTGAGTCGAGAGCTGAGTCCTGTCTTCATTGACTCATCTGTGTGTCCGTGGTCGTAGTCGGTCCTTCCAATTTCCCGACGTAGAAGCCACTGGATCACTGGAGCTGGAAGGAGAAGGAGAAAGACCCATTAGACTGTCATCCGGCACAAAGCTGGAGACATCGTAATCGTCATACGACAGTCTCTTCGTCTCAGACGCGATATAAGGATTGCTGTGTTTCTTTTCCCATGATACACACAATTTAGACAACTGATCAAAATGCCTTTTTCAATACATGAGTTTACCATTTAAATTTACCTCAATTATATAAAGTTTTTTTCCTAATTGTTTATGGACCTTCCCTGGTACCCATTTGTCATTGTTTTGGTCTCTGAAATCTCTAACCATTACCTTTTGATTAATCGAAAAACCCACCGATTCTTTATTATTTCTCTTATAATAATATTTTTGATTTTCCTGACATTTAGACATTTTAAATTTTGTTTCTTTCTTAATTATATTATCCTTATCTCTCCCCCCTCTCGGTACAAAACTGTTTAAGTTTGACCTTAGTTTCCTTCCAAACATTACAACTGCAGGTTCTAAGCCAGTTGTACAGTGTGGTGCATTTCTGTAATCAATTAAAAAATTTCCTAATTTTTCCTCATAACCTGACTGAAACTTATTTCTTATCATCATTTTTTTTTTAAATTTTTACACGTTCGAACCGCGTTTCCTGCTAAACCGTTTGATTGTGGATGATTTACCGGAGTAGTTAAATGTTTGATGTTATTAATCTCACAAAACTCTTTGAAGTCCGCTGACATGAAAGCGGCTCCATTATCTGAAACTATTGTCTGTACACTCCCGAAATAACTAAATAAACCCTTTAATATTTTAATAGTATTATACGAATTTGGAGAATTTACCTCTACACAGTCTAACCATTTTGAGGTTGAGTCAATAATCACAAGAAAATATTTATTTGCAATTGGGCCCGCATAATCAATATGCACCCTACTCCATATTTCTTCAGTTATAGGCCACGGAGTCAATTCGCTCTTTAGTTGAAAAGGTTGAACCTCTGAACAAATTTCGCACCCTCTCGCTAAAAGTTCAATATTTCCATCTATCCCTGGCCACCAAAATATACCTCTGGCTAAACCTTTCATCTTTGCTATACCTAGATGAGATCTATGTAACAAGTTTAAAATTTTTTCTCTTAAAATTACTGGAATTATTAGCCTATGATTCCAGAAAAAACAATCATCAATTATGGATAACTCATTCCGTTTAATCCAGTAAATCCATTTTGAATCCTCCTTGTTAATTTTATTTGGCCACCCTGTTCTGAGATAATGTTTAATTTCCAATAAAATTTTATCTGTACTTGATTCCGATTTAATTTCCTCGACATCTATAGGTAAATCTCTGTTATTTTTAAATAAACTTAGAATTTGAGTATCAAAGTCATTATCTACGTGAACTGGTTCCTCGACAGGAACGCGAGACAAATAATCCGAACAGTTCAATGCCGATTTCACGTACTGTACTTTATAATTGAACGACGAAAGAATTACACCATAACGTTGAAGTCTGTTACACGCTAATACTGGGATACCTTTCTTATCACCAAAAATTCTACATAACGGTTCATTATCTATTTCTAAAATGAATTCCCTTCCATAAATATACTCAAAAAATTTTTTCAACGCAAACACAATAGCTGTTGCCTCTAAGTCCAACATTGAATATTTCTTTTCTGCTTCAGTTAATTTTCGAGAAACAAAAGAAATCGGTCTCTGTAAATTATTATCGTAACAATGCAAAAGTGTCGCCCCCAACCCTTTTGTTGAGGCATCTGTAACAATCTTCAATGTTACATCCGGATCATGATGAGCTAGCACTCTATCATCACATAAAATTGACTTAATTTTATTAAAAGCTTCCAAGCAATTTTGATTAAACTCAAAATGTGTATTTTTCGTCAATAAATTATGTAACGGATCTAGTAGTACTGACATATTAGGTACAAATGACCTGTAAAAGTTCACTAACCCCAAAAAACTTCGTAATTCAGTAATGTCTTTAGGTTGCGATACTTTACTAATAGCGATAGTTTTGTCTTTCAATGGTTTAATTCCTTCTTTTGAAACTTCAAACCCTAGAAAAGTTACTGATGACGCCTTAAAAATACACTTGTGAATATTTACGCTAAATCCACAATCTTTTAATCTATTTAACACTTCTGTTAAATTCTCATTATGTTCTTCTTCCGAATCTCCTGTTACCACAATATCATCTAAAAATACAGCTGTTTTTTTTCAAACCTTGCAAGCATGAAGCTATCGTTTTACAAAAAATAGCCGGCGCGCTATTAATTCCAAACACTAATCTCGTGAATTTAAACAATCCTAAATGAGTAGATATAGTTGTGAAATCTTGACTTTCCTCATCTAGTTCTAATTGTAGGTACGCTTGCCTCAAGTCAATCTTGGAAAAAATTATTCCACCCGCGATTTGAGAAAACAAGCATTCTATCCGTGGCATCGGGTATTTATCTACCACTAGCTGTGGATTTATTGTTGCCTTATAATCACCGCAAATCCTTATTTCCCCGTTACTTTTTACTATGGGAACGATTGGTCACGCAAACTTACTATAGTTTACCGGAACTAAAATACCTTCCGATTGTAAACGGCCCAATTCCGATTCAACCTTTGCTTTTAAAGCAAACGGTATTTTTCTCGGATTGCAGAATTTCGGTTCCGCATTCTCTTTTAATTTCAAATGTACTTTATATTTATTGAATCTACCCAGTTTCTCCGAAAAAACCTCCGGGAATTTCCGAATTAATTTATCTACTACACTAGTATTATTCTCAACCATATTGTTAGAAAATTTTTCACTTCCCTCCTGGGATAAAGTAGATTGTAACCCCGTAAATCCAATATTAAACTTTTTAATGAAATCACGCCCTAGAACAGTAGTTGTTCCACTTTTTACTACGCAAAATTCTAACATTTCCCTATAACCGTTAAAATCAACTGTTAATAAGATACAACCCAATAAATTCAACTTACAGTTAGCGTAACCCGTTAAGGTTAAATCCTTTGATTTTAAATCCAAATGTTTGAAATGTTTAACATAATCTTTGTCTGTTAAAATCGAGACTGCAGCTCCTGTGTCTAATAACCCGTTTAGTTCCACATTATTCACTAAAACTTTGCACAATATTGGTTCACAATATACTGAGTTTATCCGAAACATTTTTTTATGTTCCTGCATATTGACGAACACTGAAGAAATGTTATTATTATTTAAACCGCGACATATCTTCCCAATATGCCCTTTTCCTCTGCATCTATAACAAAACACGTCTTTCAATTTACTGAATCGTGATAACTCCCACAATGTTTACATTTTGTTCGGTCCACTGACCTCGCTCTGAACGGTGTAACATTCTTGTCCGAAGTTCTAGAAAAATGTTTACCCGCCGAATTTTGTTTTGGTGACAAATTGTTCGATCTATTTTTAAATTTATTTACTATATCAACACTTTCCGTTTTAATTTGCTTATTCATTACCTCGAACGAATCCATAGCAATAGCACATTCTATAACCTTTTTTAATGAAAATTTTTCAGCCTCTACATATAATTTCTCCTTAATACGCCCCACTCGAAGACCGGTGACAAAAACATCTTTTAAATTATATTCAAGTCTGTCCTCGAATTTGCAAAATCTAACGAGATTTCTTAACCGTGCTATAAAATCATTAACCGATTCTGTACTTTTTTGTTTCGTAGCAAAAAAAATTTCGCGCTCTTTGAACACATTTCGTTTGATACCTACATGATTCTCTAGTAATAACAATAAATTTTCGACCGTTATATCAGTAATTTTTTTAGGAAAACACAAATCAATCAATAAATCTATTGTCTCTGTGTGTAAATGAGATATTAAAACCGCTCTCTTTTTTTCTAACGAATTTAGTTTGTCATCATTAACGAGGATGAACTGTTCGTATTGCAACACGAACGTCTCCAGTTTGTCCCTCAAATGACAAAACCTGGGCAGTTCTCCCCCTTCCATCTTCATACAGATACAATCAATAAAAGCAGAAAAAAAATTAACAAACAGCACTCAACTCACGACTCTGTTGACTTGATGCTGCTCCGATCTCGCCCTTCCGCGGACCGTCTCCTGGCTCCTGAACCCTGGTCGTCCTTCTAATGCGCCTTCCTTGAGGTCTGCACCTGTCCAGCTCTTCTCTTGAAGATCCGGATTCCCGCCTTACGAGAATACTCCTCCAGGTTCTCGGCACTGAATAACCCTATCCAGCGCCTTGATGTTCCTCGGATGCCAATTCTGCTGCTCTTGCTCTTCCTGAATGTGATCTGGCCTGATGCTGCCCGATCACCTATTGACCACTGTAGCCTCAATCTCGGGATGTTTGCTGCGTAAATTCGTTCCTTTATAGGCTGCGCCAAATGTGATGACCGTGGCCGGTTATCAACATTACTCTCTGGACTCCGTGGTGTGGATCCAGATTCCTTGGGATGGTGATCTCAGTACAGGGTGAGGTTGCCAATAATAAGTCGTAGGTAGACTTTTGATGTTTATTCCGAGATTGTGTACAGGTGTGCTTCGTAGGAAGCCAGAATGCAAAGAGGACGAGAGACAGCAATCACACCCTTTTATACGTTACTCATGCTGTCTCACTCATACATGCATGTCTCTTTTATACTGCAAGACATACGTTCACCGTACTTCTTAGAACGAAAATTTGTCAATAAAATCAACACTTACATTATAATGGAAGGACCTCAATAATTGAATATTTTATTTTTATTGCGTTTACAATCACAAAATTTTGTTAGGCGTGTTAAATGGGGTAAAAAAAATGAATTATGTAAAAATAAATTATTTCTTTATATTACTGCTATAAAGTAAATCAAAATTTTAAAAAATGTTAACTACTTCTTGGAATAAACATTTGTCAATAATCAACACTTAAAGGAAGGACCTCATTAATTGAGTATTTTGCTGATGATGGCGGGTGACATTCGAGCCACGAACTCACCCGAAGTCAGCCGAACGAGAAGTTCCAAGAAGTAGTTCATGTTGTGTTATTTTTTTTATAAAGTTTATTTCTTTTATCGAAGTAATATAAAAAATATATAATTTTTTCACATACTTCAATAATTGTTTTTTATTTATTTAATTTAAGACGTGTTAACTGACTGAATAAGTGTAAAAAATAAGCCAAATAACAGTAAACAATTGATTTTTAACATGTCTAAAAAAATTTCGGTTTCGGCAGATTTACAAGACAAACTTCGCCCCACGATCCACGAACCCAGGTATCCCTGCTAAGTTACCTATGACCTATGACCTAGGGGTGACATATGACATTCGAGTGAAATATGACCATGGGGTGACCTAGGAACTTGGGGTGACCTACGACCTTGGGATGACCTACAACCTTGGAGTGATCTACGACCTAGGGGTGACCATCCTTATCGTTATCGTTATCCTTATCCTTATCCTTGTCACTCCTCAAGTCAAGCCTGCATAAAGGCCCAACCGTTCACCTCGCCATAGATCACCGTTCGCGTCGACTACCGTTCGCATCATACTTTTCGTAACAATCACCACTTTTCGTAACGCATTCACCAGCTTACTCCCCAAGTCGAGTGTGCGTAAAGAAGTTTTACTTCAAAAATGTCTGTTGTAGGTTTCTGGCTCGAATTTTCGAAGGAATGAATACCCCACAATAGCAGTTCTAACAAATATTAATACCGTTCATAAGCACGTATTTGTGTGAAAAGGCATTTTATTCCCATGAGTTTATCAAAAATAAATATTGCAATCGCCTGAATACTGAACCAGACTTGAACTAATCAAACTTTGCAAAGCAAGCTCAAAGGTCGCACTGACTGTATGTTAACATTGTATGATTGATAAAATAGAGGTGGAACCGAATTTGTTCAGTTTCGCATGCAGAATCACTGGTTAAAAAAGGCCGAAGTCGTGTTAAACTCTGTATAAAATTGCATTCATTGTACTTATGTGACCTGATCGTTAACTGAGAGTATTAAAAAATTACAAATGAAGCGTGTGTTTCATTACACGTGATAGATAGAGGGTACGGGGTACAACAGGTACGGGGAACACAATATAGATGGAAGATATGGGGTACTACAAATCTGTAGTAAGGGTCAAGGGGTACGCAGGCTCAAAAAGTTGAGAATTGCTGGTTTAGAGTGTTTAAATGACAATCGACTGCGACATTTGATCCCTCGACAGTTGATCCCCCGACAGTTGATCCCCAAAGTTGATACTCGACAGTTGATCCCCGACAGTTGATCCCCGACAGTTGATCCCCGAGAGTTGATCCACCGACGGTTAATCCCCCGAAATTGATCCCACGGGCAGTTGATCCCACGGACAGTTGATACACCGACGGTTAATACCCCGAAGTTGTTCCCACGGGCAGCTGATCCCACGGACAGTTGTTTCCTCGGACAATTGATCCCCGAAAAGACTTTATTTAATCAAGTAAGTATCAAGTGCCCCGAGAGAATCCAGTTTAAGCTCTGCTGGATGGTATTCAAGTCTCTTCACGGAATGGCTCCGACTTACTTATCGGAAATGTGTATTCCAGAAAATTCCAATTCTCGACAATCAACCCTCAGGTCAGCAGCAACATCAGCGATTGGAAGGTTGAAGGAACCAAAGCGCACACCAGATACTAAATTCGGTGAGCGTGCTTTCGGAGTGTCGGGACCTAAAGCCTGGAATGGACTACTACACGAGTTAAGAATGATCACAGATTCAGCGCAATTTAGAGCTAAACTTAAAACTCATCTTTTCAGACAGTCGTATCCATAAGTTAAAAAAAAAAAAACCCTCCACACAGCATCCCCAAAGATGACATAGGCCCTGAGGGAAATTGTTTTCCTCAGGGCCTCCTGTGTGGAGCTCATGTAAAAAAAAAAAAAAAAAAAAAAAAAAAAAAAAAAAAAAAAAAAACTTTCACCTTCGCCTTCACGGCTCGCAACATTGTAAATAACCAAGTGTGTAAAAGCAAATTCTTAAAATTTTCCAGACTTTATAAATAAATATTAACTCAACTTTGGCATTAATCTTCTATTAAATATAAATATAAATGTAAAACTCTTGCAATGTCCAGTGTTTTGAATATAATGTCCTCCACGTGCATCGTGCAAAGTCGTATCTTCCCCATAGCATAAGCATAAACTTTCTAATAAAGTGTGTTTTGTCGGAAGTGTCCTGCAGGTAAGTATGATTCTGTATCTATTTGAAAATAATAAAATTAGATAGAGCCTAGGATTCATATTAAATTGTAAAGCGCCCTTGAGGTGATTTTTCACAAAAACGGCGCTGTACAAATTATCCAATTATTATTATTATTATTATTAAGTATGCAAAGAGGATATACGGTCGTACATCTAAAGTCAATATCTGAAGGCATCTTGACGGAAAATTGAACGTATACGTTCGGCTTGGCAAAAACCAGCTAAAGAGTCCTACTTGCATATAATATAACTTTTTTGTATTAATACAACACAAGAGTCCCCTTATAATTGCAATTGCCTAGTTGGACATTTTAAGTTCATTATATTGTATTATGTAATATTTACAAACAAACAATAAATAAATAAATATTAAATTAATACTGCGCACTAGTCACCTACACCGCCGCCGTGGGGTACCTATTTTCACGCCTTATCAAAAATCCAGGGGTATAGGTACAACTGTTTTACTCGCACTAAAAAAAAAGCTCTATGTAATAAAGCTTCGCAGTACATTACCAAAGTAAATGCGATAATTAGTGGATTGATTTCAATTGTTCATGATCCAAATATTAAATAAAAAAAGCGAGTAATGACTAAACTAACCTCCAACGGAATGAATTGATGGAGTTGAGAAAGCAATTATTATACCGTCAAGAGAATGGTGAACCAAACCTTACCATGAAGTTAACCTCCAAACCAACTATTGTTACAACTCTTCCAAAAAACGATACAACCAAAACTAATTGAAGTGCTATTACCAAAATGTCAGAGGCATGAAAACTAAACTTAAGGACTTTAAAATACATGCCCCGACACTGCAACATGACATTTTCTTTCTAATAGCCCATTCACACCATTCATTTATCGTTCATTTCGTGATTTCATTCCGCCTCTTTCCCTCGAAATGAACCGTGTGAACACGAAAGTGAATAGAGACAGTTCCGAATGAAGCATTCCAACAATGTTGGAATGCTTCCTTCGGCACTGTTCACTCGCAACCGGAATTTAACATCACGTGACGCGAATGATGTGTGTGAACCCTCAAGTGAACAGTCTTTCACTCGCAAATTAGTCGGCCGAAATGTTCTGGCGTGAGGACGAGTAGCCGGAGCGGCTTAAACGTCAAAATGCTCAGTTTAGTTCGCTTTTCGAAATAACTCCTACACGTCTCATAGAAATCGTTGTTTCTCCCTTACTTTGATAGTGAAAAATATGATCTAAACGGTATTGGGAAGAGAAAATAATGTTCTATATAATCAATATAACAATTAACCACAAAAGAATACGAATGTTCACTTCTATGGAACCAAAGTTTCTGATCGAATTTGAAAAAAAAATTATGAAACATTGTGAATTTTTTATGAATTATTTTTATATGAAACGACAAAAAAGTGAGGTGACAGAAACGTTAATAATTTATTTGTCTAACAAAATAAGTGTGTGTTTTTATATTTTTTTGTTACCAGTAATTTTAGTTAGAATAAAAGCAAGTAGAGCCATTTTTTAAACTTTTAAAAGTTTACATTAAAAATTATTCTATTTAAAAAATTACGTGGTTATTTCTAATAATAAATTTTGAAAGCATATTTCATCACCTTTCCAAAACAGTTTTTAGTTTTTGAATACGTTAATAAATATTCCATTTATATGGATTTTATTGCAAGCCGAGGCCTATTTTGGAATAAAAATATTTTCATGGTGCAAAAATACTGGTAGATATCAGTTTTCAGGTTATTATTTAACCATATGTTCATTTTATGGTGCTGAAATTTATTTACTGTTTACAAGAATCGCCAATTTCTCGTAATTTAGTTCGACGTTATCGGAAATGTCAGTTGAAATCGTAAATATTCCCGAACTTAGCCGTCAGCGCCGGACGAATTCCAATGCGGCCGTGACTACTCTCGACGACTTCGTAGCGAGAATGTCGAGTGAACTCTTCCTTCGAAGGAACCGTGTGAACACTCGGTGAAAGGAGAATGGAACATTTCATCGAGTAAACCTTCATCCGAGTGAACCTTGTGACTTCAGCTTAACGACAAACCTAGCAGGAACCATCCATCTACTCTGCTTCTTCTTCTTTCGTTTAGGGGGGGGGATCAGAGGGGGACATCTAGGTCTGCGAACCAGTCTAGGGCCTCAGGCGTTGCCCTGTGGACCTCGTAAATCCCGCCGGGGAATAATGAATGGAGCGGGCATTCGTTGACCACATGTTCGGTGGTCTGCACCGCACCGCATTCACACATCACCGACTCTTTAAGGCCCCATCTATGCATCATCACAACGGCTATGGGAGTACCTTATCCTATTGATGGCAGTCCAGAGCTTGCGAGGCAATGAGAACCCAGGCTGTCTCTCAGTGGGGTCTTGAACGAGATTGGCGTTTTTGACGTTGGCTGATTGCCACTCAAGCTTCCACCTATCTTCTGGGGTTAAAAGTGTTCGAAGGAGTCTTTCTCCTTCCGTCCAGAAGAGTTTTCGAGACTTTAAGCGGCATGCCGGGTGAGAAACGACATCATCGTGCAAGAGTTTTTCGCTTTTTTGCAGCGCCTTCTTGTATTCCCTCAGTAATTAATCTCTCGCCTGATATTTGGCGGGGTTATATTTGCAAATACGGGGAGCCAAGGAAGGGGAGTCGATTGTAAGTTCTCACTGATGGTTCGCATTGTGGCATTAAGCTAAACGTCGACCATGGAAGTGTGGGCGCTTCTGGCCCATACTGGAGCGCAGTATTCAACTGCTGAGAAAACCAGGGCAATGGATGCCGTTCTGAGCGTGTTGGCGTCGCATCCCCAGCTAGTACCAGCTAGCTTATTTACTAAGTTTAGTCTTACCCTGGTTTTTTTCCCACTGTTTCCATGTGTTTCCGGTAATTCAGGCTCCTGTCAAAAGTAACTCCAAGATAGCGGGGATGGGGGTCATGGTAAATATTTTTTCCATCAAACTGAACACAGAGTTTAGCGTTTGCTTGTGAATTACTGAGATGGAAAGCTGTCACAACTGTTTTTGACCCATTTGGCTTTAGTCGCCAATTGAGAAAAAATCCTTCCATAGCCTTGAGGTCAGAATTAAGGATCTCTTCTGCTGCATTGAGGGTTTTGGCTTGGACTGTGAAAATTTTCTGCCTTCAGTGCGACGAAGATCTCGAGTATAGATGTTGAAGAGCGATGGGGCCAGCACTGATCCTTGGGCAAGGCCATTATTCATGTGCATTTTTTTGCTTTTTAGCCCTCCTAGAAAAACCCTGAAAGTACGGTCAGTTAGTAGTTGCTGGACAGTGACTGGACTAACATACGAGTATCAAATATACAGCGCCGTATGCCAGCACGCTCTCTTTATATATTATATAGTTCAACCAATTTACACAAAATATTGACAAATTATATACCTAAACCTTCCCCTCAGGAATCACTCTATCTATTGGAGAAAAACGCGTGAATATCCGTTGCGTAGTTTAAAAAATTTAAGTTTACAGACAGCGGGAGCGATTTTGCTTTATAATATGTAAAAATGGGGGCCTCAGTACGAGTAAGCCACCCAGTGAGGCCAACATTACTGGATTGTACTATTAAATGTAAAATATTGTATCAAATAAATAAATAAAGATTATCGCACTCACTCAAACATATATTCATCTCCATTCGACCTTTTAGTCGAGCGGTAAAGTTCTCAACTAGCGATCCGGAGGCCGCGGGTTCAAATCCCGGCGTGCGTAAGTAAATATTATTTAGTTGATTTGTGTTATTTCACAATTTTAACATAATAAAACAAAGTCGGGTTAGTTACACTATTTATAACTCGAGATCGGCTGAACCGATTTTGATGATCTTTGATTTGTTGGATTTGTCTCCGCTCCGGATAACATAATAAATAATAACTATTAAAACATTGCAAAAATTCACGAAAAAGAAAGTTATGAAGAAAATTAAATTTTTCATACATTTTATATGGAACGAATTCTCATATTTTGAAAGAACTGCAGCATTATTGTGATAGGTATTTTCCCAAAATTCAAAAACGTCAAATGTCAATGCGCTGATTGTTTCGCTTTTGTTCTTAATCATATAATGCTGCCCCTCTTTCTTACACACTAAATGTCAATAGTCGAAAACGAGACAAACGGTGAACGTATGTCTCTGCACCCCTCCTAAGGAAAAATACAATAATAATAAATTTCTGAAATGAAACGCATTTTTTTACGTAAGCTCCACTCAGGACCTATGTCATCTTAGGAGATGCTGTGTGGAGGGTCTTTTTAAGGAAGGGTAGGATAGGTTGTTCTGGGAAGGAAAAAGGCATGAGGAGTGGGTAGGAATCTGGAGATTAGTGTATCCGGAAGTGAATCCATCCCTCCAACTGCGGTGCAAGGCCATTGCCTTGACCAGAATTGACCTTTTACCTTGACCTTTCCAGCCGGACTCTTTCGACCCATTGGTCGAGAGAATCCGGCTGGAAAGGTCAAAAGGTCAAAAGGGAGCTCCCAGTCTCTCTCGATCCGGCCCGCCACGCAGCAGGTGGGCAGACGCATCCGCCGCCAAGACCCGCACAAAAGTCACCCCATGAATCCGAACCCTAGGCACCCCTGCTAAATCACCAAACATAGAAAACCACTTGGAGTGACCTATGGCTGAGTTGTTGGTTATTCAATAAATGGATCCCGGGGTCGCGGGCGCCCCCCGTACCCGCATCCTTTCAAAAATTCCCGTAAGTAAGTGGAAAAGTAAGAAAATCACAAAAAATATAAATCCGTACACAACGCCATCTCTGATACTAACAAAAACAAAACACGGACAGTTGGGCATCGATAATTGCTTCATTGTGTAATTTTTAACTTAATAAAAAAACTTAATTTAATTCAACAGTTATTGATTCTAAGGCGGTACGAAGTTCGTCGGGTCAGCTAGTATTATATATTTGCGACACGTTCCGTTCGGTAATGAAAGATACTCTCAGTATCGCACTGGTGTAAGACCACAATTCAGAATTGAAACGTTGTTTAAAATTTGGGAGGCGGAAATGGGTACCGCCGCCCCGGGAACCTTTATTGGATAACCAACACCTCTGTCATAGGTCACCCCAAGTGGTTCACTACGTTTGGTGATTTAGCAGGGGTGCCCGGGTTCATGGGGTGAGGTTTGTCTAGGTCTTGGAGGCAGGTGACCAGGACACACTGAACCCCAGATTCCTACCCACCCCTTAAACCCTTTTCCTTCCCAGAACTCTCCTCTCCTTCATTTCCCTTAAAAAAACCCTTCACACAGCATCCCCAAAGATGAAATAGAACCTGGTAAAAAAATGGCTTTAGCGGTGTTTGAAGACCAGATGTGAATAGCCAGACACATCCACACCTTCGTCTTCCCCATCTCCTCCTCTTCCCCACTACCTTCAGCCTCACAACATTCCCCAATTGGGGATGCCATAGTCTCACTGGCACTGGCTCCTTCAAAAAAAACCTTCTATTGTTTTTGAACGTTGGATTTCTTTTGAATTTATCCGTCAATTTAAAAATGAATCAATGAATCTGAGGTTTCGAGAAATCAGGCTCACATTCCTGGTTTATAAAACATACCTACGTAAAGTAAACACTAACTTAAAGTTTTTTTGCAATGCATCGAAATTCTTCATGAACCGAAAAACATGCAGGGGGCTTCAGTTTGCCTTCAGTTTGCCAAGTACTCCAAATCTGCGACGAATTTTCTGTCAGTGACATCTATTTTATTCTGATTAAAGCTACAAGAGATTCGCTATAATTATTTAGTTTCGCGACTTTCACAACAGAGGGCAGTAACTCGCTACATCAATAATATTATTTTAATCCTTTCTCAAATGGTTCAATGATAATTCAACAACGTGTCATTTCAACTCATGGTCTTAAGAGTGATAAAAAAAATTATCATAACCTAACTTAGTTTTTTTATCAATTTTGTCCTTTGAAGCCACACATAGTTAATGCAAAATCATATGTTTTGGTTTGAAAATTTGATCGCTTAGAAATATTGGTTCCATGCCAACTCCATTCAACACCTCTTTAAAAAGTCATTAAAAGCTATGAAAAATAATTTTAAAATAGCCCGTAACCCTAACCTAACGTAACCTATTTAACCAATTATTTTTTTCATTACTTTTAATAGTTTTTCAAAGGAGGTTTTGAGTTGGTTTCGTTCTGATTTGTCCTGTCACCAGAAATATTACAAATGCTTCAATTAAATACTGTGAGTAGAACACTTCTTCACTTTATTTGTATAGGGTTCTAACTTCACTTCACCTTGTTCTGAGAAATGAGGTGTCAAAGTTTTCAAACTCCATTTCTCATTATCTATTTACCAATTTCCGATTTTGAAGTTGAATCTTGTGTAAAGTATTTTTTATACATTTTTAAAGGAAAGTATTTATATAGCACGTATACTTACCCTTTTGCAGCATACCTAAACATGCAAATAGAACCATATTATGCAACCAGCGAACTCATAATAATTGATTGCACAAGGTTTTAATTACATTTTCCTAATGCAATTTCAAGCTAAGACCATGTCCCATTTAAATCTCTTTCATTAAAATATGATCAATTAAAATACTTTGGTTAAAATTGTTAAAAATATTACGAAAATTCGTCTTTGGAATCATAGAAACTTAGAAAAAATGATATGGCGTAGTTAGAACCCTATCCAAATAAGTGACGAATGTAGTGTTTTAGATCAGTGTCAGATACAAACAAAATAGAGTGTAAGTGATGTTAGAACCTTGTAAAATAAATTATTATTGAATATGCTTGACGTTAGAACTTTGTCATACATATATCTACGAAAATTCAACACAGATGGTTCTAATAATTATTTTGGGTTTAGAAATAATGAGCAAAAGAAATACTTTGGCATTCAATCGTCATTTTTGAAAAAAATGTCAGTTAGAACCCTATCCAAATGAGGTGACGACATCTTGGTATTGGAAATAACTGAGTATTTCTTTCAATTTTTTTTAAAGTCTAGAAAAAAATAAAGTGTCTGGCCTTTAAAAAATACTTTTATGTGCAAAATCTGGTAAGTACTAATGAATCAATTTTCATATAAAGTTTTATTATAGAATGTGATAAACTAATTTTTTTAAGGGCCCGCAACCCGAATTTCTACCGATTTCTTACATATCTCCCTTAAACACGGTAAGTTTTAAAGCTTTTTAAAAAATATAAGTTATTCTTGAAGATAATATCTAGACATTGCCGGCACCGAAACGCAAATTCTATAAAATTCCCTCGATAGAAAAAAATCGCATAATATGCTCCAAAAATATTATAAGCACGTTTGTTTCAGTTATTTTACAAGTTATATGTATGAAAAAATTCACAGTGTTTCTTTAAATGCTGTTTAAGACAATTCTCGCGAGATTTTAGCTCCATTATAAATATATATATACATATAAATACGAGTCGTGTTTTATTAAACATTTTCGCAATTTTCGCATCGATTTTGTCGCTGTAAATGTTAGCGCTCTCCTCTAACATTCGTAATTTCGTATCTCTCCATCTTCTTCTTTTCGAGCCCGGTTGCAGAAGCCTTAACCACTGGAGCAATTTTTGACATATATTGGCTCCATTTTAAATGTCTCCGATTGCTTTTCGTAAAAAAATGGCAATTATCTCCTTGATTCGGCATTTTTTTAATATTTGTAGCACCCACGTTTGTAATTTTGGACTTAAAACGAAGCTATTGAAATGATTTTTCTATTATAACCATAGATGTTGCATATCTGAACTTTGTTAAATAATTTGTGAATTTTATAACGATGTTATAAATATATTTTTTTAATATTTTTTTCACGTAGAATTTCTGATCAGCTGTTTACGGTAAACCTTTTTCCATAGATATGCACCATTCATTGCTCAGTATAACACAGACAATACACAGAAATCGAAAATATTCTATGTTGACTCGAATATGTACCTCTCACGGCAGTTTCAAAGTAACAACACGCAGGATTCGCGCGGTTATAAACTTAACGATTTTTTTTATAAATAATACAATTATGAGATAAATGGTACAATACAGGTTAATTCATTGGCTATATAGCGTTCTTATAAGTTTTATGTCTCCATGTTAAAATTCGAAGTCATGATTGTTTTTAATATTGGCCAAAAATTTTAAAAAATATCTTCTGAAAACTGAGCAAACGGAGAAAAAAGTTTTAAAATGCGCTGTCGCCCGGCAGTTAGGAAATAATCTAAAACAATATTATATTTGTGCGTGAATTTCACGAAATAAAACAAAACAATGCAATTTCATGTTGTTCTTTTCATCATGAATCAAAATGGGCGGCGCTCAACGGATTTGGATTTGAGAATTAAACCTGACGCGCCGTCCGAATAAAGACTGCACGTACATTTAGCATTAGTTAACGCCGCTACCATGTCGTATAGTCCCTGGGGGCCAAGTCTCTATCTTTTATTAATGTTTATTAACGTCTGTTAGCGCATTAATTACGTCACAAACACGTATTTTGACCTTAACGCTATTTTTTGTAGTCTCTATTAATTCGTAATGCGGAATTTATGGTTACTTAACAGTTTAAAAAAAAAATGGTTAGCTAACAGGCGACGCCTGTTAACGCCCCTGTATTTTGACAGTTCTCCTTAAGTTTGGTAGTCTATACCACGGAATGTCATAAATTTTGCTATTTACTAACGTTGAATTTCACGTCAAGCTAAATGGGCCGATCGACCTCCCGTTTGGTAACAGGGGAACATTTAGAAGTGTCGCATTGCCGAAAGGCATACTTTTCAAAGTTGATTAATTCGAATTTAGTTCTTTAAAAGGTAAGTAATATAATTTACTGTGAATTAAACGATACCTCAACTGAAATATTTACCTAACCTCCAAACTTTTAGGCACATAAACGAAGTGTATCATTTATGAAAGTGAATACAACATTATTTCATCCCCTTTTTTCACAATATTTGCAAATCCCCTTTCTAACAGCACATGAATTATGTGGAAATTACAATTCCACATTATTCCTTGATTATCAGATTCTTTTTTCCATTACATAGGCATTGTTTAATTTGTATCATTTCTTTCTGTCACACATACATACTTATAATATATTATTTACTTTTAAGGTTTTAACGACACTCTCGTTTCTCGCTACGGGATCCTACCAAAAAGTGGTGGGAAATGATTTCCACGCATCTCTATCACAAAAATCGGTCAGCTGACACATGACAGAGATTGTATCAGCATTAAATGTAATCATGCATACGCATATAAAATTCCCAAGTACTCGGGAAGAGAGGAGTGCTGTTAAACAAGGGTTTGTCTTGATTTTTTATATTTTATTTTTACTTATCTTGTTTACCCGAGGATTAAGGCATATTCAGACGACAGGATATCTTAAATTATAATGCATACTTACCACTGACTCATACCTTTTTGTTCTAACTCATTTAGCCATACACTTTATCTTTCTAACACTGTTACGTAATTACGGTATCGAACCGCCTGATTACTGATTTATAGGCAAATTAATAATGAATACTCACAAACCAACTTTATACACAAGCCTCCCCAGCTAGCTCGATCGGCAGGGTCTCGTGTTCACAGTTCGTTCACAGACTCGATTCAAGACAACTATTGTTGTTATTGATAGTATAAATGTAGGCAAGGTTATAATAAATTAAAAGATCTCTTGTCGTTTTTAAATAACTTGCAAATTTATTTATGACTCGACGCTACCAGGAAAAGCCTTTAATCCCAATGTGAACTTTGTAATTTACTGAATCTAAAATAAAATAAAATGGATGATTGGATAATGTATAGAACCAGAAGAAACGCGTAGGGCTCTCCCAGCCTCCGGCTGCCTACCCTTCCCCTCCCACCGAAATCTGGGTCAATGAAGGCACGTCGGTGTTGCTAAAATTCAAGAAAGTATTTCATGACACATCCCCAAAAACACCAGGAAAAAACCCTTTAAAGAATTCCCTCCATAAATGTTACAAAAAAAAACATCGTTCACATAGAGATTCGGCATTAAAAACCTAGGCAAAAAGTTTACATACATACAATAAGTTATAAAGTTTATATAAAATAACAAAAAAACAGCAAAATCAACACGTCGAAGCGGCCTGTCATGAACATCTTTAAATGCAGCGCACGTCAGAGAGTAGTGTCCATCGCGTCTAGAGTAACAGTCACGATCCTCACGAATCAGCAGCAGAGAAGTCGACATGAAAGCAAAATAACAAAATTTTTAGAACAGAATTTTTGGTACAAGTAGAAAAGGTTAATTGTAACGATAATGAAAAGTACTATTTATTTGAACTTAATAAATAATAATAACTCAGGTACGCTTCATACGTCATTATATATGTCTGGCCGTGATGTAGGTAGCTTGTTATCAAGCTAATGGGTACCTTCCTGCTCAGCAAACGCCGCTCTCAGCTTCTTGTTGTCCTAAAACCAAAAGAAAACTGAATTCTAAAAACTATATTGATAGTTCAATACCTATGTCTATTTTAATGATTAAAATTGTATATATTTCAGATTTTATGAGAAATATCAGTTTCCCGGTATAATTGGGTGTATAGACGGAACACACAGAGCTATAGTAAAGCCGAAAGTCAGCGAAGATGATTATTTCAACCGAAAAGGGTTCCATTCGATGAATGCTCTCATGGTCTTTTCTTTAAGCAGAAGCTCCTTTTCCCGGAGAACAAGGTTCTCTTGAACCTCCTTCTCTTTGAGAAGAAACTCTTTCTGTTGATGAAGGAGCTTCTCTCGCTCGATAATGAGGAGCTTATCATCGAAAGAGCTGCTGGCTTTATCCTTAGCTGAAAGTGAAATATTTTTATGTGATTTTTTTTAATAAATATATTTGTCACATGCGATTCTTACTCTTTTCATGGCATCATTCCCCCTTTTGATTGAAAATATTATTTCTGAGTGGAAAATACTCTCAGCATCGCCGTAAGACCATCATTCAGAATTGAAAGTAGATCTGAATATCCTGATACATTTTCTACATTTCCTTCCCCTCAAGCTCACAACATACCAAAATTGGGGATGCCATAGTCTCACTGGCTCCATATGGTTTGGAGCAGTTGGGTCTCTTATTCGGATAAAAAGAGTTATATTATATTGCCTAATATACAATAAAATTATCTATATTATATTATACTTCACCACATGCTGACACGTCTCGCAGAAACGGCGTCCCGGCCGCAACTCGACGCAGAGCCGAGCTCACATATGTCTTCACACAACTGCGTCTCAGTGTATATTGCTCCGTACACTTCCATTCATCATTCATCTTCCATGGCATCATTCCCCCATACACACCAAGATATTTCAGTGTAAGTACTTACACAGTCTTCTCTTGCAGGTGGGTGTGGCCATTCTCTTAATGCCAGATGGCCCAGGAGTTACCGGGGGAATCTCAACTGGCCATACAATCATATCAGGTTCAGGTGTGGCACAGCGAACCTCGGCATATTCCACGGTTTCTATCTGCAAACAAGTAACAAACTGCCCATTAGTTTTTCACCATCCATATTAAAATATACTTGTGCATGAATATGATCTGAAACATACAACCTCAACGTCAAAATGAGTCTCCTCTCCAGAAACTCCGTCAATCCGCAAACTGCCTGTTATGGCCATCACTTTCACCTCTATTGGGGTCAGAGGTGAAACTAAGCACGGTCCACCTCCAGTTCGCGCCATCTCCAATCGAAGTTTGGATGCGTTCCTCCTTGTATTTGTTCTGAGGTCCCTCCATGTCTGAAATAATTGATAAATGGTCATTCAGACACAGGTGAAATAAAGTATTTAGAGTAACGTATCTGTTTGTTTCATTATTATAATATGTACTCACATGCTGCCACTTGTCCCAAGACTTTTGGCATCCAAACCCGAGGGAGTTAAGCCTCTCGGCCAAATGGCTCCACTCTCTTTGATTCTGGAGGCGTCCATCAATTCCCTCAAACCTCCCTAGAGCCATTGCCGGCCTGTCAGTGAGCCAATCCACCAAGAACTCTAACTGCTGGCTTGACGCCCTTCTTTTTAAGGTCTGTAAAATAATAATTACTATGCATTAAATAACTACGAATGTAATCAATTATCAACATGCAAATGAGGTTTGTGATAAGCATACATTAGTTTGTGAAAACGCCGCCCTTGCACAGATTTTATGGAAATCACACTTCATTTCAACAATTACTACAATAAAACAACTATTTACGTACACAAAATAGGTTATTAGGTTCCTAGTTTAGGTAAATTAAGTAATTAATGCCTGTATGTAAACGAAACAAAACTTCGCATGTGTCAAATGAAAATCGTATTTTTAAATGCAAATTTTTCCCTTTTATCACGACTTAAACCGATGGTTCTTGTGATAATTAAGTTTTAAAGTAAATTACTTTACAAAATGTATGCCATTTTAAAGTGTGGCGGTGTTTTTACAGCTAACCCATTCGAGTTCGTTGCGTAAAGTGAATTTGAGGTTATAATGTCCTTTTATATTGATTACTTTTTGGAAAGCTCACGATATCTTACAAAATATATGTATTAATGTAAACATAATTAAATAACTTACGGTCATCGTTGTTACTCTTGGCTCTTGAAAGAGGTAAACTTAAAACTGCTTAAACTTCAAAATCCGTAATGCGTGTCGTAGAATTTGAAGCAAGATGCGATATTGCGATATGCAATGTGTCAGAAATTCATAGACAATTTACATTTTTGCATAGAGTTTCATGTTTCGTAACTGCCGGACGCCGAAAATAAACAGATCGTTATCAGAATAGTTCCTGACTACCACTGTTAGCTTTTTGCGACAACTTTGCTCAAATCACCAAGTTAAGTAACAGGCTGTTAGTAAACAATAAAAGATAGAGACTTGGCCCCCCGGGGTCCTAGCATGGTCGATCGATATAACCCTATATCAATACGATATCGGTAAAATCCGTCATTTATGGTCAGTTATCAATATGTGCTAGCACGCTCAACAATTGTTAAGGGATATTCCGACCGACGATTGACAAAAGCCTGCCAAATCGTATGCATTTTTGGTTGATAAAACCCCAATATTAATACGAAATGTAATAAATCCGTCGTCTATGGTCAGTTAGCGATATTTGCGAGCACAGTGAACATACGATTCCGACAGTCGGTTGACAAAAGACGCCGTTTTTACCGTGGCTTCCGGAGTGACAGATAAGCTGTCAATGTACAGATTTTTTTAAATAATGTCGTTTGTTACGCAAAATAACTGGCTAATTAATGAGTAAAGGTGAACTAAAAAAACTCTCAGAATTTAAAGAAATCGTATACGAGACCCATAGACTCAGTTAATTCATGAGGCGATCAATTAATTGCTTTCAAATTCGAGAAACGAAATTTGTTAAAATGTCGTTTAGTCTCAAAAAGTATCTACATGCGAAACACCAATATTTATTTGAGTTCGAATTTCAATTCGAAATTGTCAATTTATTAGTATTTTTCATTTTTACGCAGCACATTTCAAATTAAGAAACGAAAATTCATTAAAAGATCCCCAGTGTTGCCATCGTGTGAGATCGTATGTCGATTCCTTATTTATTTCCCTTCGACGTCGGTCTGTCTATCGATGGCGCAAGCGTGCTAGGGCAATCGGTTCGTTATCGATACGAGATTGTAAGTCACCCTGTCCTTTGTTTGACTGGCGATATACCTACGCAACTTTATTAATAATGACATTCTTTCTGCATAATTACTGGTTTATTAATGAACGGAGGCAGATTATCGAAGATTGCAGGATTGAATTAAATCGGAATTCAGACGTTTTCGTTTGACAGTTTCGTACTAACGAATATATCTCGTATTATGGCTAATGATCTCATTGTCCAATTAACTCCTTTTTATTGTCAAAAAATACATGCGGACTTCCTACGTACATTAAAGGGTGTGTATTTAATATTATTATGATATCTCAGCAAAAATCTCGGTGTAAATGGATCTTTAAATGTTCAAAAGAAAAGATTATTAGTTAGTTGTCATATTATTACATTAATGGATTACGATGTTTTTGACAGGTATTATAGACCGGGAGCCTGGCTACACAAACACACGTCATCGAGTACACAGATGAAACTACTTTGTAGTGATAATGTACATTTAGTAAGCCTTAAACAAGCTAGTCTGCCGGTGCACATCTTGGAAGGTTCCACGCAGTCATGGAAATAGTGAGCGATTTTTGAAGTAAAACTTCTTTATGCACGCTCGACATGGGGGGTAAGCTGGTGAATGCGTTCCGAAAAAGGATATTATATACATTTTATGCGAACGGTAATCGATGCGAACGGTGGGCGAACGGTTGGGCCTTTGGGGGGATGGGAATGGGAAAGGGGATGGGGATTGGGATGGGGATGGGGATTGGGATGGGGATTGGGATGGGGATGGGTACCCGGCACGAGTTGCAAGGACACTGTAACCTTGGGGTCAACTTAACTGTAATGGTTCCATCCTATATAACATTATATACAACGGGTACCCGGCATAAGTTAGTGAAGTTTTACTTAAGTCGTGTGGTCTAAAGCACACTCGTTTTTATTCGACAAAATTACGTCATCGGGTGCACGAACGGGAATGGTTTCATACGATAAAGGTCGATTAGTAGATGAGAAAATTAGCAGGTCTGCCAACCGGCAGCCTGGCACGTTCGCAGGCAGCCGGTGTTAAATTGGGATAGAAATTAGTAAATTTTACGTCATCGAGTACACGAATGAAACCAATGAATAACTGTAGTCTATATTCTAAACCATCCCATTGAAGAATTTCTCTAGTTCTATGACTGCGCGGAATCTGCCAAGAGGCGCGGCACGCCAGCTTTTTTAAGGCTTATTAAATGTCCATTATCACTTCAAAGTAGTTTCATCCGTGTACTCGTAAGGTTTGTGTACCGGCTCCCGGTCTAAAACTCTGATTCCATAGACATTGTGACAGCTACATAGAAAGTACCTCAAGTGTTGCCAGCGTATAACAATTTCTTTTTGATTACCTTACATTGCTTATGAATATCGGTTCGGTACAAAATCGTCGGTTGTTATGCCATGTCGATTCGATATTGTAAAGATAACGATTTCAGTGTGCTAGGACCCCTGGACTCTATATCGCTTGGTTCCGTGCAATCGATTTTAATTTCCTTTATAATATTCCTTTATAAGGAAACATACATACGTTCACTGTGTATTCCATCTTTTGCAAGAGCTGCAGCATTATAGTGAAAAGGAACGTACTAGTATTTTTTTTGTCTTTTCAATGCTGGGCACCCTTTATGAGGAAGCAGACATACGTACACTGTGTATCCTATCTTTTGCAATAGCTGCAGCATTATAGTAAAAGAAACGTACTAGTATGTTTATTGCATTTTTTGCCATCACGGTACCGTAACCGTGAAACTAGACAGGAATTATAAAAGCGCACGAGTCTCCGAGGGACCCAAAAACACCAAACTTCGCGTGAAGAGCCAAGCAGGGCAATGGATTTTGTCGAAATTTGCCAAAATAGTTCAAAAATTAGTCGATTATATCGCCCTCGTCGCATTTTAAGTCGATTCCGCAAAATGTTATTAAACTTTGTTACTTGACATGGATTTGACCTTAGTATCTACTTGTAAAAATCCGAAGTTAAACGATCATTCCCGAACACAAATTTAAAAAGAACAAATATATCTTTACCGAATTCGTTACTCGCAATTAGCGATGGGAAATATCGATCAAATATCGATTTTGTATCGATCTTTTTTACCATCGATGCATTTCGATACATTATCATAGATAAATCGATTCTTGAGCAATCGATTCTCGCATCGATGTCAAATCGAATATTTCTGACCAATCACAATGCTTCTCTCACATCGATCATTTCTTACCAATCACAGCACTTATCTCACATCGATTAATTCTGACGAATCACAGCGCTGGATTTACATCGATTCACAATCCGATATAATCGTTTTGAAATGTCATCGTAAGTAGAATCGATTCTCGTTTATCGATGTCTATGTTCATATCGAATACAGTTCGATACAATCGTTTTGAAATGTCATCGAAGTGGAATCGATTGATCGATTCTCGCTTATCGATGTCAATATTCATTCGAATGCATAGTCCGATATAATCGCTTTGAAATGTCATCGAAAATGAGTGATACGATACAATCGTTTTACAACTGTCAGAATTCATTCGTAATCTCAAATCGATTCTAGATCCGAGATGTTGTATTTCAAGATATGTCAAAATATTTCAGATTGTGATAAAGCGTGTTGATGTTATCATTATCCCTCTTTGTTGTAAATGCTGAATTAATACTTTTAAGTTTCCAGTTTTATTTTATTTTTAGATTGCGATGGTGACTGTTTTTCACAATTTAAAGTTTATTATTACTTATGTTATTTTGAGGTTATGTATTTCTAGGGAGGTGTAGGTATATTTAAAATAAAACAATAACTTAGTTCCCATAGTTTTTAAATTTAATGCAAACAGGGTTACGCTATAATTGTAGCTTCTTCGGGGCAGTATGCAATAGTCTACTAAAACCAGCAAGTAATAGGTACGTGTTCATATGAACACATCTGCTTCACACGACAAATCTATTTAATTCATTTGAAATTAACATCGGTGTCTCTTAGTTTGTAATTAAAATGAAACAATTTACATAGTACAATAACCTTATTTAATAATAATTGGTTAATTGCATACAAATGAATACAACAATTCGGTTTGTTTAGGATTAGGTGCCTACAACGTAATTATTATTTATAGGTTATTTTTAATAAAAACGATATGTTATAATTTATTATTAATCATAACACTCGCATATTATCAATATTAATAAAGGGAATTTGAACTTTCTAACTAAACCAAGTACCATATCAGCGGGAGCTTACAATATTATATAAAAGAACATTATGAAAATTGCAATACAATAAAAATGGTACAGGTAGGTACCCGTAACATCATAAGGTACAGGAAGGTACCCAACATTAAACACGCCTCTAAAATATGTAGATACGTAGGTTTAAAAAATAAAATAAACAGTGGCAATTTTTATATCTAATTGGACCTTTTTTCGGTACATAACCTATAATCCTAAATAACGTAAAGTAAATTAGAAAATACTTTTCTTTGTTCTTAAAAAACATGTATAATATTTTCTTTTAATTGTACGTAGGTATTCGAATCTTATTAATAATTATTTATAATAATATTCAATCCTAATGCCTTATGAGATGCATACAGATTTGAAAATCGCGGGTAACAGAAATAATATTAATGTTGCTAGTAAATAATAAGGAAATCATTGCCAGGAATAAATAATACCATTGACAGATTATTTTTGTTACAGTTCCTAAACTATACACCTACTCTGAGCGATTAATCGATATATCATTCGATCATTTTTATGTATCGATAAAAATGTATCGATTATGAAAATGTATCGATTATTCCCATCACTACTCGCAATATATCGATTTTTCCCTATAACGTGGGGAAATTTCCCTTGAGATTCCCTATTGTGATGATAAATAATTACAAAAATAAAATTTATTGCTTTTTAAAAACTGACGGATATTTACGATTCAAATAGTATGGTTTTAAAAGTAAATTGCCATTTGTTTATGGGGTTTTAGTACTGAAATCTGTTTATTTTTAATTTAAAAAATATAAACGACAAAAAGGTTTGTCAAGTTCTTTAATAATCTACATCTTCTCAACATGACATTTATATTGGAGGTGTATTGATTTATTTTACATGTATACAAATATTCCCACATTTTACAATATGTACGCAATATTCCATAAATTCTGGGATTTTTTTAAAGGTTTCCAACCCAGAAAGACACGTGCATTATTATGCCCGCCAAGCG
This sequence comes from Limnephilus marmoratus, assembly GCA_917880885.1. Classification (NCBI taxonomy): domain Eukaryota; kingdom Metazoa; phylum Arthropoda; class Insecta; order Trichoptera; family Limnephilidae; genus Limnephilus; species Limnephilus marmoratus. The sequence continues at coordinate 3,456,958 of OU862930.1, forward strand.
AGAAAAAATGTCTCGCTGGATTGTTAGGGCTGTCACACCATGGGAATATAAATACGGTGGAAAAATAAAATTATTTATTTGAAAGTTTAGGTTTTTACAGTAGGTAGCCATAGAAAAAATTCGAGTGCAATTTACATGCGGTAGAAGCGAAACATTACCAAAACAATCTCAACCAATACTTGAAAAGTGAGTTCACAATCAAAGCGACCAATGAGCGCAGACCTAACGTAATTTCCGTTTCATATCTCAACCAATAGGAGTCTTTAAAAATGACATCATAATCAAAGCGGCCAATGAGCGCAGTTGGTGCGTTGCAGATGCGGTAATCGTCATTTCCGTTTCATCCGAAATCCAAATCACAGCGGAGCTATAGAAGTTTCACTTCAAAAACCAGTTTTTATAACATGAAGAAAAAAAACATAAAACTCACTTCGATTATAATTGTTATTATTAATCGCTGTTTAGTACTAAAGTGATTAATAAAATAATATTATAATATTATTTTACTAAACTAAAGTGATTAATAAAATAATATTATTTTATTAATCACTTCATATTATAATATTATTTTATTAATCACTTCAGTACTATTAAACAGCGATTAATAATATTGTTATTATGAATCGCTGTTTAGTACTGAATTGATTAATAAAATAATATTATAATATCATAATATTATTTTTTATGTGCCCTCAAATAATTATATGCATTATTATTATTATTTACTATGATATAAAGATATTCTGCAATGCGCTATATATAATGATTTATTTATCACTTTTATGTAAAACGTCTTTTAGGCGTATAAATAAAGGAAAATTTCTAATTCCAATCTATAGTCTCATCGAGACAGCATAGTAACAATCTGGTACTGGTACTGCATGTAACTGTCTTTTAATAGTAATAATTTGATAACACAAAGACAATGGCTGAAGAAGTCGGAGATGCCGGAGGAAGAGATGAATAAAAAAAATATTTGTATCGTAAAACCAATGTTTATTTTATTTATTTTATTTTTATTTAAGTTTTTATTCCAGCAGGACTGGGAGGGTAGTGCAATCCCAGTCTGCCATATTACATAAACAACTATAAAAGAAAAAAAAGTTTAAATATTAGGTAAGTACCTAATTAAAACATAAAATGAAAACAAAATTCATCACACAAATAACAAAAAAATAAACATAAAATTAAAATAAATAATAAGTAGACAGAATTAAAAATAAAAGATAAAAAGATATTTTGGGATCGTCCATCATGGAGGTCGCCTCATCATCTGCATCCATCGCTCATTTATTGGGGAACTGAGCCACTCGGATGCAGCCACGACAATGATATTGGTTGAAGTTCGTATCCTGCTCCAGAAGCTGGCTAGTCGGTGGCGAAGTAAGGCTGGGAATGAGTGCACCCTCCCCTCGGTAAACATCGTGGAGGCACTGCAGAACCTCGGTAGTTGCATAAGTTGCCTGTATGCGTTATTGTAGCACACTCTCAGTTTGTCCCATTGCGCTGCTGGGTATTGTGTCCACAGTTCAGACGTATAAAGGGCAGTACAGTATGTCTTGAATAATAATTTTCTGACATCTTCGCTACAGTGGTAGAATCGCCTTGAGAGCATTCCGGCCCGTATGTTAATTGCTCTTCTTTGTCGTTCCATATCTTCTATATCCTTCATGTCTTCGGTTAGGATATGTCCCAGATACTTAACCTGTGAGGCCACAAGCAGTTCATTTCCTTCTAGATATATTGGAGGAATATGTGATGGCTCCTTATTGTGTTTGAAAGTGACGATGACTGACTTTTTAGAATTGTACAACAGGTTATGAGAGTTTGCGTACTCTTCGCATATTTGCACAAGTCGTCTCATCGCTTTAATCGAAGGTGCAAGCAGCACCATGTCATCGGCGTAATTAATGTTGTTACTTCCTTGTCCGCAGATATGACAACCGATTCGTGTATCGTTCAACTCTTGTAAGAGGTCATTAATGTACACATTAAATAGAGTTGGAGACATATTTCCCCCTTGCCTGACTCCGCTCTTAAGGAATAAAGGTCTTGAAGAAGCTCCTGCCCATTGAATGTGATTTTCCTGTTGTCCGTACCAAATAGCCAGCATATTGACCACTGCTGCTGGAACATCTCGCTTTATGAGTTTTTCCCATAATAATTGATGGGAAACACGATCAAACGCCTTGCTTAAGTCAAGAAAACACCCATAGACTGTGGTTTTTCTTTTTTTGTAGTAGGCTATTGTTTGTTTTACTCCATAAATGGCCATATCGGTTGATGAGGCGCTCTTGAAGCCGAATTGGTTATCAAGGGTAAATAGTTTCTCTTTGACTAGCGCGAATAAGATTTTTTCAAATAGTCTCGAAAGCATTGTCGCCAAGGAAATCGGTCGGTAATTTCCTAATACCGATGCATCCAGCTGATTGGATTTCAGGATTGGTACGATTAAAGCTTTTTCAATTCATAGCATTAATTTTCAATTTGGGAGGCGGGAATGGGTACCGCCGCCCCGGGAACCTTTATTGGATAACCAACACCTCTGCCATAGGTCACCCCAAGTGGTTCGCTACGTTTGATGATTTAGCAGGAGTGCCCGGGTTTATGGGGTGCTGTTCGTCTAGGTCTTGGAGGCGGATGACCAGGAAACCCTGAACCCCAGATTCCTACCTTCCCCTTAAACCCTTTTTCCTTCCCAGAACTCCCCTCTCCTTCTTTTCCTTAAAAAAAACCCTCTACACAGCATGCCCAAAGATGACATAGGCCCTGAGGTAAATTATTTTCCTCAGGGCCTCCTGTGTGGAGCTCATGTAAAAAAATATTATTATTTCCACCTTAAAACTACACCCAGTTTTCAGGTAAACTAGAATTCTCAACATCACAACTTTACACCAAACCATTTGAAACCCCGAGCCACTCCGGGTACTCAGCCAGGTAGTAGTTTTACGCCTATACTGAAAAAAGATAATAAACTTATTTAAATTTGTTTAAAACCAAGGACGCATAGGTGAGTTAAATTATGAATAATAATATTTAACCATTTATGTATTTGCACAGCCCTTGTGAAACCGTTAGAAATGTGAAATATGACACTGACTTTTTTAATAAAATAATAAATGAACCCGTTGAAATACATGCTTGCTTCGAAAAACTAGGACAACACGGATATTGGGCTTGTATGCGGATATTTAATACAAAATTAATAATTTTAAAACAATAATAATTTTTTAAACTTTATGAGTAAAATCTCAAATTATAATATTTAATTAAATGAAGACAATATTAGTGAAACTCGATCGAAATCTGGAGACAGAAAAATCAGAAAAGATATTGGCTCCGCTGGGACTCGAACCAAGAAGGTTCTGGGTTCTGGGTTCGAGTCCCAGCGGAGCCAATATCTTTTCTGATTTTTCTGTCTCCAGATTTCCATCGAGTTTCAGTAATATTGTCTTCATTTAATTAAATATTATAATTTGAGATTTTACTCATAAAGTTTAAAAAATTAATAATAAATATTCATCCTAGACTTGCAGAAAAAGTCAATAGATGTCGCGTATTACAAATAAAATGGGTAAAAATTTATCCAGACACTATCTAGATTGCATTTAGTTCGAGTTGAATCTTGTAATCATATATAAAGATAGCAGCCAATAATATGTGCGTTAAGTAAATGAAGATAATGTTGGTAGTTCTTAGTCGAAGTATGATACAGATAAAAGTGACCCAAGTGATAAAAGTAACCCATATCGAATTAATATGGGTTCCGTAGCTTAATCGGTAGAGCTGTTTCCATGTAAGAAAAGGGTTCTGGGTTCGAGTCCCAGCGGAGCCAATATCTTTTCTGATTTTTCTGTCTCCAGATTTCCATCGAGTTTCAGTAATATTGTCTTCATTTAATTAAATAATAATTTTAGTTTTAATGATTCTTTTTGTTAATATTGTTCTTTAGGAATTGCTTTGTATATAAAGATATTGACTCCGCTGGGACTCGAACCCAGGACCCTTTGCTTACATGGCAAGAACTCTACCGATTGAGCTACGAAACCCATATGAAATTCGGTCACTTTTAACTGTATCATACTTCGACTAAGAACTACCAACATTATCTTCATTTTCTTAACGCACATATTATTGGCTGCTATCTTTATATATGATTGCAAGATTCAACTCGAACTAAATGCAATCTAGATAGTGTCTGGATAAATTTTTATCCATTTTATTTTAATACGCGACATTTATTGACTTTTCTGCAAGTATGCTTATATTTTTTTAATCGAAACACTAATTAATTTTATTTTTATTCATATTTATTATTGGTTATTTTTATTTATAGCTCTTTCGCCTACCGAAGTCATTTCCAAATCAATACGCTTAACGTTATGCAAATAAATTTATACGTACATCTAGGAAATCTTAATAAAGCAGAATTTGTTATCAAACAAAAATTTTAATAATATTCTGAAATTAAAATGTTACGATTATTATGAGGTAAACAATATATTTAAAAAATATATAAGGGAAAGAATTAGAAAAAAGGTTTCGTAAACCGATTACTGTATGAACCGATCACTGAGTGTTTACTGTATTTAAAGCGCCTACCAATTTGTTGGACTTATATCGGAAGGTTTTATCATACCAACGACCGCGTCTTTAAACCATGCCCGTTTTCTGATTCCTTTCGACTTATATACTACAAATTAGCGAACGAACTTTAATGGATTGTTGTCATTCAAGTTATAGTATACATATATTCAATTTGCACTACTACAGTCCTAATTTTGAAATACTACTTTACAGAACAAAGCGCCGCGGACAACCGTCCGATGCGGCTCTCCTCCGCGTAATGAATCAGAATTATTTTTGCGTTCGTTTTTATGTGTATTTGGTGTTATAAAAAATCATATATTATCAATAAAATCACAAAATTTTCAACTTTTTTTTTTAAATTGTCATAGTTAAAACATTGTAGTTATGCATTATATTTTTTGTTCAATAATTACCAACTATTTTAATGTGTAAAAATAATTTCAAAGTTGATTGATTTATGTAGTTTTAAAAATTATTAATACACTATAAATTAAATTTATTACAAAAATGTGAATATGAGAAGGTATAGGTTGATATTTTTTCTATGATAAAATAAATTTTTTTATTTTTTTTCGTATTGTGTATGATCACAGAAGAAAAAAAAATGTAGATCGATTGACGATTTATAGAAAACGGTTCTTGAACAAAGAGTTATAAAGTATGATAAACATATTTTTTAATATTTTATTTTAATTGACGGGAACAGAAAAAGCATTTATCTAATTTTTTTCTATCAAAAATTTATTTTGAGGTGGTGTTATGGACACAGGCGACATCTAAAATGCACAAAAACCCTAAATATTGCAAAATCCCTCGTGCTCTGTTAAGAGAGTTTCACTAAATTAACTAGGGAGTAAATGTATCACCGATGCTCCCTATAAATACAATCACCTGAAATGTTTTAAATATGACGTTAAGGTTAAAGGTATGTGAATTGAATAAAATAAAACAAAACATTTGTTTAAAATTGAGTGTTTATTATGCAAATAATAAATAGGTAAGGTTTGTATTAATTTATTAATTCTGTTGAAGTCTCCTAATCAGTCACAGTAGCTACTACACAGTTATGTTTGAGTGCTCTAAACACTAGATAACAATTCACTTCAACATTAGAGTGGAAGAAACATACTCTCAGTATCGCCCTTGTGAAAGTCGACCATTCCGTATCGAAACTTTGCTTCAAATGTTTTTACCTTTTTTTACAATAGCTCCACACAGGAGGCCCTGAGGAAAATATTTTCCTTCAGGGCATATTTTATGTTTGAGGATGCTGTGTGCAGGGTCTTATAAAGGAGAGGAAGTTCTGGGAAGGAAAAAGTATGAGAGATGGGTAGGAATCTATGGTCTCGTGGGGACCCATGAATCGACGTATGAATCCTTCCATCCCTCTCACTGAGGTGCAAGGCGATGTTCCAAAAGAATTCTGTTTGTGAAGTCACAAGGTCTCCTTTAACTAGTCTCTCCCGATCCGGCCTGCCACGCAGTTAGTGGCAGATACACCCACCGCCAAGAGCCGGACAAACCTCACTTCATGAACCCAGGCACCCCTACTCAGTCACCAAACGCAGCGAACCGTGGGGTGACCTATGGCAGAGGTGTTGGTTATCCAATAAATGGTTCCAGAGGCGGAGGCGCACCCATACCCGCCTCCTAAACTGTGAATAATTACTAGATCTGAAAAACCAGGTTCCTTCGCACTTCCCTTTTCATCTCCTGCCCCCCCTGCTATCTTTAGCCTCATAACATACCCAATTGAGGAATGCCATAGCCCCACCGGCTTCAGACGTTGGTAGCAATTGGAAATCACATAAACAAATTAAATATAAAAAAACCTTCATTCATGGTTCGCTACGTTTGGTGACTTAGCAGATGTGCCCGGGTTCATGGGGTGAGGTTTGTACAGGTCTTGGCGGCGAATGCGGCTGCCCACCAGCTGCAAGGTAGGCCGGATCGAGAGAGAATGGTTAAGGGAGTCCCTTTGACTTCTCTAGTCGTACTTCTCTTGGAATATCGCCTTGCACCACAGTGGGAGGAGTGGATTCATACGTCTGTCATGCCTGGACACATTGACCCCCAGATTCCTTCCCACCCCTAATACCCTACTCCTCACAGAACTTCGTCTCCTTCCTTTCCTAAAAAGACCCTCCCCAAAGATTACAAAGGCTCTGAAAGGTATTATTTTCCTCAAGACCTCCTCTATATAGTCCCAACTGCTCCCGTCTGCAGCCAGTGAGGCTATGGCTTTCCCAATCGGGGTATGTTGTGAGGCTGAAGGTAGTGGTGATGGGAAGAAGATGGGGAGGAGGAAAGTGGGGAATTACCTGGCCATTTAGAGCTGGTTACCAAACACGGCTAGTGCCATTTCAAGCAACATTTTAATTCTGAATGGTGGTCTTACACCAGGGCGATACTGATAGTATGTTCCACTCTGGATCGTGCTGCAAATGTACAATACATTATTTATAAATGAATTAATTGTGAAATCATTCAAATAAAATTTATTTGCTCACGCCGAAATTCGATCCCGCGACCTTCGGATTGCGAGTCAGGAGCCTTACCCACTAATTTACCCACTTACGCAAAATCCACTGAAACAGGAGTAGTAGAATCTAATGTTGCTTTAAATGGTATGAGCCTTTTGTGACCAAATCAGAACAGGTACTTCCAACCTTCCACTTGCTCAACTCCTTCACCTCCCCACTTCCTTGCAGCATCACAACATATCCCAGATTGGTGATGCCCATATTGCCTACGGTCCCACTACGGGTAGTTGGGACTCTTGCGCGGTATTATAGAACCCATATCCTTTTTTTACACAATAAGAAATAATATAAAAAATTTGCTAGAAATATTGCCAGTTAGGTAGGTACTGAAGAATAGATTTGGACAAAATTGAATGACTGAATTAAATGAATAAATTCAATCTTGTGACACTCTCGATCTGATTCTCAATTTCAAAGGGAATTGATGGCCTTGCATCCTACGATTTTTAACGGAACCATAAACTTTTATTTTACGGTTCATGTTAAATAATTTCAATGAATGATACGAAGCGTAAACGATATATTTTAACGTAAATTATTCTACGGGCGCGGGCGGTGCGCTGCTAAGTTGCCTAAAGTAAACCCACCTATCTCGCTCCCGCGCCTTGTCGCCTAGTCCCTAGTCCTCTATTCAAGAATTAAAACATTTGCGTCTTTTTCACTTGTGACCAAGACCAGTTAATACTAGTCAATCTTAGGTCCCAGATCCATCCGAAACGCTAGTCTGCGGACCTAGTACAGTACAAACATAAATAAAAAATTATTATTTTATTCCTCCACGCCCGCCGCGAATCCGTCCGTGTGGTTCATTCATTCCTCTCCGCGGGCCAAGCCGTCAGTTTCATTACAAAGTTGGTCAAAAATTTCCGACTTCAAATCCGAACATCAGCTAGAAAAGTGAGAAGCAAACATGATGCACTTATTATAATCGTTTTTTTGGTATGAACCAAAGCTTTTGGAATACAACTACCTACCTACTTTCAGACGCAGATCTTGGGTAGATACAATATGTAAATTTGCAGATATTATGAGGCCAATCGACTGTGGTCAGCTATCATAAAATACTCACATTTAAATGATAAGATGATCGTTTATGTTAGATCACGTATATGGGAACAATTTAAGTTTAATAAATAAAATAAAATTAGTAAAACTTTAGCGGAGAAACAAAAAACTATTTTATTTTAAGATTTAATTGCTAGCCTAATAATATAAATACATTTTTCTTTAATTGTTTTTTCAAAATATTACGCGTTAAAATATTACATTAAACCCAATTTTTTTTTAAATAAAACTTCTTTACACACTTAGGCAGTAAAGTTACGAAAATTGTGATCGGGGGAGGCGAACGGTTGGGCTTTTACGCACGCTTGACTTGGGGAGTAAGCTGGTGAATGCGTAACGAGAGCGTTATAAAAAGTGTTATCGGGCGAGACGAGCGGTCGGGTGAGGCGAACGGAAGTTGAGAGGGAGATATAAGTTAGTGAAGTTTTACTTCAGTCGTATGGTCTAAAGCAGACTCGTTTTTTATAATTAAGTAATTCACTCTAAGAGTTTTTTTTATTTATTTTTTTATTTTTTTATTAGATTACATATACATTTTGTACAAAAAAATTGAGTAGACCCACAAAGCTGTCATATGACAGCTTGTCTGCAAGTTCTAACAATTTAAACATTCTTAATATAATATCTAAGAAAATATTTGTAAATACATTTATATTTTTAAGGAAACATTATAATAGATCACGTAGTAATATTAGATATTTTAACTTACAATCATAAATATATAAGATATTTCAATATATCTGCCTAATAACAAGATATGTAGGCAGCTATATTAAGATATTCAAAGATACAAGGAGTTTTCGTTCATTAACCATAGTTTTATCATTTTAGGACTTAGTCTCTCATTTTTTTCAAATTTTATGTTTTTATTGATTTTATTGAAAATCACTGGTATTAGATATTCAAGAGTACGGCTTCCATATTTATTTAATATTCGAGGAGTTTTTAGGCCCTTTCCTTCTCTAAATCTTGTGGTATGTTTGTGTACAAGTAGGTGTTTGTAAGGGCTTTCCCCCAGTGGAGACCTTTTATTGTAAGTAGGCTCTCTGAGCCATACAGTAGTTTTAAGTTATGTCTCTGTTTGTAAATATTTGTTGTGACAATTTTTTTTATTATGGCAGTTTGTAAATTTTCAATATATTTAATGTAAGTAGTGCTTGCATGTCCCCAAGTTCGAATACCATATCTAAGGATGGATTCGACCATAGAAAACTATATGAGTTTAAGAGTACAATGGGGCAAAACAAATTTTAATTTGTAAAAGTTACTAGCTAAGGATCTGAGCTCGTTACAAATTTTAGCCACTTGTTTATCCCACTTAAAATTGTTATCAACAATTATTCCCAGATAAGTATATTCATTTGTGAAATCTATTTTTTCACAGTCACAAACATTAACAATTCCTCTATGTATACAGTCAAAGCTATGAGCGGTTATTTTAGGAACATTCCACATTTTCAAACTTGGTGATTTTATGTACATGCATTTGGTTATTTCACATTAATAATTAATCCTACATCATGAGCCCATTTGAGAAGCTCGTTAAAATCTCTTTGTAATTCTTGTATAGCTATTTCAGGATTTTCATTTGATACAACAAGAGCAGTATCATCAGCAAAAATGAATCGACGAGCTTTTTTGAAAATCTTACACATAGCAATTACATATATAATATATAATTTTGGACCTAGAATTGACCCTTGCGGTACTCCCGATTTGATGTATCTTGATTTACTTATTATATTTAAAATCTTAACACTCATTTTTCTATTTGTCAAATAGTTTTTGAAGAATAAGAGGAGTTTACCCCGTATACCTATAAATTCAAGTACTTTAATTATTTGTAAATGGCTAAGTGTGTCGAAAGCTTTTGAGAAATCAATAAATAGAACCAATACATGTTGTTTACAGTTTAGTTGTGAATTTATATGATTAGAAAATTTTTCGAGCAATTTATCGCAACTTTTATTTTTTTGAAAGCCATACTGGCATTCATCAATAATACTCAGATTATTTAAGTATTTATCTAAATTTATTGATATATATTTTTCTAAGATTTTTTCTAATGCAGGAAGTAAGGAAATCGGCCTGTAATTGTTTATTAAAGAGTGATTTCCATTTTGAAAGATAGGCCTTACAATGCTATATTTTAGTTCATCGGGAATATGGCCCGTATCAATTATTCTGTTAATTAAGTGGGCGATTATAGGACTAAGTAATTTAACATGTTTTTTCAAATCATACATACGAATTAAATCTATGCCTGGTGTCTTGGAATTTTTCATACCTCCGATAATTAATTCGATTTGCTTTGTATTTGCTCGTGGTAAATACATTGTGTGATTTAAATATTCCGGCGTGTATTCTGACGCTCGGACATCACATACATGTAATAACTTATTTACCCCCTCATCAAAAAAGTCTGCAAAATTTTCTGCCACTGCATCTTTGGATTCGAATTTTAAGAAATATTTTGATATGACTTCATCACAACCGGATTTATCTTTCCTATCTAAAGTTTTATTAATTTCATTCCATGTTTTTTTAATGTCTTTGAGACAGTGTTTAAATTTATAATAAAAGTATAATTTTTTTGTGTTTATTATTTGTTTATTTAATTTATTTCGGTATTTTTTGAAATCGATTTCATATTTTTTGTTGTTAGGTGGGTTTTTCCATTTCCTCCAAAGAGTATCTCGTGTTTGTATATTTTTGTACTTTGGGAAATGAAAACTTCTTTGGCAGCATTGTGATTTGAAACTCGATGAAACGAAAAATACCTACACTGAAAAGAGGAAAGCACATAGGTACATATATACCAATATGATTTAGTCTGCGAGAGAATGAGATAGTGTAATCGGTCTCCTCTTTTTACGGTGTTTTTTAGCCAATCCATCTCCTCTTTATGTGGTGCTTCTTAGTCTATCGGTCTTCTCTTTGTGCAATGCGTCGTTGACTCTTCACTCTTGTCTACTTTAGTTTTCTGAAGGTTTCACTTCAACCGCGTATTAGATAATATATAAAACAAAAAGTTATTAGGTAAAGGTACATATAAACAAGTTGTTGTTTTTTTTTAATTACTTGAATCAAATAAATTAATAAAAGGAATAAATTCAAATGGCCAGAGGAATCAGATTGAATCGATTCACCCCTAAGAATGAATCTGCCCACGTCTACTGAAGAAATTTTAAATATATTTTTTTAAAGTGCTTATTTCAGTTATGAATCTGTCTACAACTATGGTTTAGTGACCTGTAGAACTTTTACTTTGATTTTAAGTTTGGATCATTTTCAAAACTTCAAGTGTTTGTTAGGAAAATTCAGACAACCGATAAATTAACTACCTACAATATAATGTTCTTAACAGATTCATTTTTACTGCCATTTACAAAATTGAAACTGAGTTATGGAGAATTCAGACTATCCCCAATTTTACGCTGGTCTGCGCTAGTACGTAATACATATTTTATAATGGAAAATATAAATAAGGGTGCAGTATCGTCAAGAATGATGAAAACTTGGAGCGGGTGGATGAGTTTGTGTATCTGGGTAGTATGTTTACGAGAGATGCGAAGGCTGATAGAGATATTGAAAGAAGGGTAAACGCAGATAACTCCATTAATGGAGGACTGAATACCGTTGGCGCCAAAGATATTGAAATATAATTAGATGTGCTATCTAAAGTTTTTACTTCCTGGGACTGCGCTTCCGGGTGTCGCCGATATCGTTTACCAATTAACAAATAAACTAAATGAGCGAATAATTAACAAATAAACCAAACGATCGTTAAACAAAATGAACGAATTCTTTCCGTATTCAAACTATATTGTTAACCAATTCTAATGCACATCTTCAAAAAATCAACTAAATGAACAAAATCTTTTCGTATGCAAACTACTCTAATTAGGGCATAGTCCACCGACAATTGCGCGGACACAATAGCATATCTCTTTTATATTTGAATATCTTTGGTTGGCGCTAATTAAAAAAACTGTCAAAAGAAGTGAACCTAGCAGTCAATAATGGAGTACTGGTACCTACCCTGATGTATGGCAGTGAGGTATGGAACACTGGTGGAGGAAGGATGAAAGCAGACTCAATGCTACGGTAATGAGATCCTTTAGGCGTTTGTGTGGTAAAACCATGTATGATCATGTGAGAAATGTGGAGATTAAGAAAGGGACCCTCAGATGGTTTGGACATATAGAGCGAATGAACGAAAAAGTAGTGTAAGAAGAATATAAGACGCAAATGCGAATGGTAGAAGAGGTCGGGGACGCCCGAGGAAGACATGGCACGATCAAGTGAATCAAATACTTGAGGCGGGTCATGTCAAAGTCAGATGAATAGAATAGTATGTATGAGACGATGTATGAATGTGAATGAGGCAAAGAGTGTGTATCTAGAAGGAATTTTTGGCGGTCCGTCGTCTCTGCCTACTCCTGCGGGAAAACGGTGTGATGGTTAGTAAGTTGCCATGGGTCACACCTATTTCCTGTCACTCGGTCACTCTGCCATAAGTCACTCCAAATGGTTCGCTACGTTTGGTTACTAAGCAGGTTTGTCCGGGTTCTTGGGATGAGGATCGGGAGAGAATGGTTAAGGGAGTCCCTTTAACTTCTCCTGTCGTACTCTCTCGAAACATTACCTTGCACCGCAGTGGGGGGATGGATGGATTCCCTCACTTGTGGACACATTGACCCCCCCATATTACCACCCACCCCTAATACCCTTTTCCTTCCCAGAACTTCCACACCTTCCTTTTCTAAAAAGACTCCACACAGCATACCCAAAGATGACATTAGCCCTGAAGTAATTATTTACCTCTATATCAAGAGTCCCAGCTGCTCCTACCTGGAGCCGGTAAGAATATGGCATCCCCAATTTGGGTATGTTATGAGGCTGAAGGTAGTGGGTAGGGAAAACATTTGTGGAATAAGATGGTAGGGTGCGTACCTGACTATTCAGAGCAGGACGTCAAACACGGCTAAAGCCATTTCAAGCAACAATTCTGAATGGTGGTTATACACCAGGGCGATACTGAGAGTATCTTCTACTCTTGTTCATGCCGCAAGTGTACCATACATTATTTGTTAATTAATTAATTGTGAAATAACAAAAATAAAAAGAGTGTGTGCCAAGACCGAGTTGTTAGGCGGTCCGTCCTCTCTGCCTACCCTTGCGGGGAAACAGCGTGATATTTAATTAGTTTGTTAGAAAATAAAACTCTCCGTCTTCAAATACACTGGAATAAGTGTGGTAGATGTTTTTCAGGAAATGTACCTACTTGTTATTAATCATGTTGAAACTCAATACGCAAATAAATATTATATATATTTTATTTCTCTTATCATGTGTGGCCGGATGCAGATGCGATTTGAACCTATTAATGTGTGGGCGGGTGACGGATGTCAATGAAAGATATCATTTAATAAAAATATTACGTTTCCTTGTGTTTTCCGTGTTCTGGGAATGCGCTTATCTGGTTGACCACAATGGTCATAATTAGTATCACTATGATAATACCGTTATTTTATTTTTTATTATTTACATTAGACTAATAAAATGTTAACCCTTCTGTGACTGTTTGCTTTATATTGAACGAGCTGGATCCCTGGCGTTGCCGGGTTTTTTCTAAATAGAATGTGGAAAGAAAATATTTTCCTTTTATTTTAAATGCCAGCTGTGCAGTAGGGTGAGTCACGACTATATTGGAAAAAATCTTGTTTTTATTTGTCTAATAGTGATAAGAGGGTGTTAAATGGAGAAAAAAATAACGTTATTTTTTAAATAATATTTGGATATCATCTTCTTTCTCTGAATTGACTTTGAAATTTCACATAATAGAGAAAACCCCACCTTTGTTAGTTTAAAAAAAAACGTTAGATAAAACATGAAAAAAGAACTATTTTTAATAAAACATAAAAAAATTAATAATTTGACTACATCAAGACAGTGCATTCAAATACCAGCAAAATCCTTCTTACTCTCAAATTTCAGCATTTTCAGTAATCCTGGGGACTTTTTGTAAATGATTTAGTAAAAATATACTATCCTAGCAGATCCGGCCATACGTTGCTGTGGCTAACAAAACCTTTATAACCAACGCCATCTGTTAAATCAAATCCACATCACGCTGCCCGCTGCCTGCTGCCTGCTGCCGCTTGGCCAGATATATTATGTATTTTAACCAATTCACAAAAAATATTGAAAAATTATATATCTATTGGTGAAAACCGCATAAAAATTTGTTGCGTGGTTTAAAAGATTTAAGCGCACATACATCGTGAGCGACTTACTTTTATACTTAGTAATAATAATATATGTATTTATATAATTATTAAATACTTACCGATTTACTAGTTTATTGAAAAGGTAAGAAAATAGTGGTACTGGGCATTTCAATAAAAAGAATGATTTTTCAAGGAGACTCATTGAGTCCTCTTTGGTTTTGCTTAGCATTGAATCCTCTATCTAAAATGTAAATTAAAAACAAGTTTGGAATAAAAATTAAGAGTAATACAAGAGAGAGTAGTATAGTTTCACATCTATTATTTATGGAAGATATGAAATTATTATCTAATTAAGAATAAAATTTAGAGAAATGATTAAGACTACGCAACCGGGCTCGAAAAGAAGAAGATGGAGACATACGAAATTACGAATTTAAGAGGAGAACACAAACATTTACAGCAACAAAATCGATGCGAAAATTGCGAAAATATTTAATAAAACACGACTCGTTTAAAATAGAGCAAAAACCTCTTGGGCATTGTCTTAAACAGCATTTAAAGAAAGAATGCAAATTTTTTCATACATATAACTTGTAAAATATCTGAAACAAACTTGTTTATAATAATTTTTGGAGCATACTTTGCGATTTTTTTCTATCGAGGGATTTTATATAATTTGCGTTTTCGCGCAGGCAAAGTCTAGATATTATCTTCAAGAATAACATATACTTTTTTAAGAGCTTTAATATTTTTTTTACGTGTTAAAGGAAGATATGTAAGAAATCGGTATAAATTCGGGTTGCGGGGCCTTAAGATATTTAAAAAAATTGCAGACGATATTAAAATTACTTTTGGTTTAGATAAATATAAAACGATCCATATAGAGAAAGGCAAAACTGTAAATGGAGACGAGGGTATATTTAGAAATTTCAAAATAAAAAGTATGAAAGGGGATAAGGTTTATAAATATTTAGGATACCCCCTTCGAAAAGATTAGATCACACTAGTATTAAAAATGATATTAAGATTAAATTTCAAACTAGGATCAGAAAAATTTTACAATGCAATCTATTTGCTAAAAATTTAGTAAAAGAAATAAATGCTTCGGCAATACCTCTATTAACGCACTCATTTGGCATAATTAAATGGTAATACAGATTTAGATAGCTAAGAACGATTAATTAGAACTACGTTAACGAAGTTTAATTGCCATCATTCAAATTCAGCTCTCTCTCTGGTTTCAATCCTGAGATTGGTTTGCAGCAATGTCATCTATTCGTTTCTTCCACTCTTCCCTGTCTTGTGCGGCTCTTTTGAAGTCTGCATATGATGAGCAGCGCACGTCCACCAGCAGGTCCTCCAGGTACTCTCGGCGTGGGCGTCCCCTAGCGTTTGTCCCCTCGGTCATACCCTCCATTATGGCATGCAAGAGGCCTTCTTGTCTTATTACATGGCCGATCCATCTTGCGCGCCTTTCGGACAAGGTCCTGAGCAGGTGCCTTCCTCCTTCGATTCTTTGGAGAACCTCTTCATTTGTTATGTGGTCTCTCCAGGAAATTCCTAATAGTCTTCTATAGGACCACATCTCAAAAGCCTCTAGTCTCCGTTTATCTCTTTCGGATAGGCACCATGTTTCACAGCCGTACATCAAGATACTCCATACATAGGTCTTGATGAGGAGTATTCTCAGTTTCAGGTCTATATTATTTGATTCTATTATTTTCGACCTTTTATTGAATGCAAGCCTAGCCTGGTGTATACGGCTGTTGACCTCGCTCTTAGACCGACCGTCCCATGTTATTTTACTCCCGAGGTAGACAAACTCCTTGGTGTTCTTTAGTGAAACTCCTGACATCTCTACTCTCATCTGATGTTGCGTTCGGCCTACAGTCAGCAGCTTTGTTTTGTCTTTATTTATCTTCATGTTGTAATTGTTTTGAAGAATGCTTTGCATGATTGTTAAGGCCTCTTGGAGTTCTTCTTCGCTTTCAGCAACCATAGCAATATCGTCAGCAAACCTTATCATATCCACCTTTTGCCCGTGTATCTTTACACCTTTTCTGTGACTCATTCTCTCTCTCAAGTCGTCAATCGCACTTTGTATATAAGCGTTAAAAAGAACAGGTGACAGAGAGCATCCCTGTCTCACCCCTTGTCTTATACTGGCTTCTTTTGTATCATTGTCACATCTAATTATAGAGGCTTCATTCTTGTATAGCGCCTGGATTATTCGTCTATCTCTATATTTGATGTCAATTCTCTTCAGAATCTCGAAGAGTCTTTTCCATTCTACTTTGTCGAAAGCCTTCTCCAGGTCTATGAATGCGATGAATGTGTTTTGGTTTCTTTTTATTCTTTTTTCTAGTAGTATTCGTAGCGACAATATTGCTTCTCTGGTTCCTACACCTCTTCTAAAGCCAAACTGGTCTCCGGGAAGGATGTTCTCTACTTTTGGTTCGATTCTTTTTAGGATGATATTAGTCAATATTTTTGAGCTACAGAATAGCTACAGAACGAATAAATTTACCTAGAAATTTAGGAGGTATAGGTTTAACCAAAATAACATCTTTTAAATACAATCAGGTAGAAATTCTAAGAATTTCTTTCCATAGGTAAGCTAAAAATGCACAAAATAATTTGAAATGCACATAGAAACATTACACCTTTAAATTTATATGACGAGAATGCCAACATTCTTATAAATACTAAAGAAATAGAAGAAAAAAGGGTGTTAGTGGTAGATAGAAATCTATGAGATAGTGTGTCCAGGAATTACGGACATATGAATCCATCCCTCCTACTGTGGTGCAAGGCGATGTTTCGAGAGAGAATGGCTGGAGAAGTCAAAGGGACTCCCTTAACCATTCTCACCCGATGCGGCATGCCATGCAGCTAGTTGGCAGAAGCATCCGCCGCTAGGGATGTCGAAAGCTAAAAAAAATATCTATGTATCGATATTTATTAAAATATCAATATCGACGTCGATATATCGAGGAAAATATATCGATATATCGGTCAAATTTTCAAGAGATTTGGCGTTTTTAAAATAATAGTGTATTCAGCTCAATATTATCAATAATAATTTTTGTACACAATTTGCTTTTTTTTTAATGTACAAAAATCTCAATAAAAATTAAGGTATTTTATCATTATTCATTTTTATTACGTAATTATTACAAAAATATCAAAAACTAAAAAGCAATCTTCTAACTTATATGTAAACTGAGACGCATACAAAGTTTGTATGCGTCTCAGTAATGTTCTATTGGCGTATAAATCTGTCAAAAAGGACTTCGTGTTTGGAACAAGGTATAGTCAATAATCATAGACAGTTGGGAACCAACACATAGGAGTGACTAAGAAAAAAAATGGCGAAAAATAGCATTTATTTCTATGTATGTACCTACACACATGATATAGTATTGGTGATCACAAATACTAATGCAAAGACAATAGATTTGTAAGCTATTAATAGTTAAAATTTCATCCGCCAGATGTCATGACCCAATACAGTTACTTTTTATCTGTTCGTTACTATAGGGTTTTGGATTCTAGTGACTTTAAATACATAAATTTAAAAAAATATCGTGTTTGAAACAATTTTCGATATTGGATATTTTGTATCGATATATCGGATCAAAATATATGGGCTAAAAATATCGATATATTGAATTAAAAATATCGATATATCGATACTTTTTCAACAGGCCTATCCGCCGCCAAGACCCAGACGAACCTCGCCCCTTGAAGCCCGGCACCCCTGCTAAGTCACCAGCGAACCATTTGGGGTGACCAATGGCAGTGGTGTTGGTTATCCAATAAATGGTTCCCGGGTTAGCGGTACGTTTACCCGCCTCCCAAATATATATTTTTTAAATTCCTAATGGCGGGCTTTCGCCAGGGCGATATCGAGAGTATCTTCCACTCTGTGCTGCTAATTTACTACATACATTATTTTTAAAAATTTGTTATGAGACAATACGGATTTGAACCAACGATCGCTGTATTCGTAGTCAAGAGCCTTACTTCTCGATAACGGAGGCCGATCGTTCAGTAAAAACGAGCCTAAAATTAGTTAACAATGTTAACACGTCAATTTGACAGGTTTCCCTAGAAAAACTTACCCATACACAATTACATACAAAACGCATTATTCACATCTGCGAAATTAGAAGGCAGACAAGAAAATGGAGTCAGATAAATATTAATGCGATGAAATAAAAATGGTGTTTTCTTTCTTTATTTTACATTTAAAAAGTTTAATCCGTCAAATTAACTGGTTCCTTAAATCTAGTAATTGTTAAATAACAGTTGAAAAATAGGATCACCGCTCATACCAAACTTAGAAATGTCTTGTGGGGGAGTTTCGTGGTCCAAATATTTGGTGAAGGGACGATTCAGAATGAATCCAACCCAACACCTTATTTGAAAATTCATTAAAAGTTTATTTTTCCTTTTTTTCTTAGCTTTAGATGAATTTTCATGGAGCTGTTGAGTGGAGTTGATTCTGAGTGGTCATGGAACCAAATATTGGTCTAGTCAGGGTTTAAATTTCAAATACAAAACAATACATATGGGATGAAAAACCACTTTATTAAGTACATAAAATACATGCAGCCTTAAGGAGCCGTAACCGGTTGATATATTTCTATATACTTACCCAAAAAAGTGGTTTTCAAAATGAGTTTTTTTAATATAAAAATTCTGACCCAAGTTTATTTCACCACGCAACGGGTTAAAACTTTATCACAAAATTTAAAATACGCTCTGGGTATAAATAAATGGTGTTCTCTCCAGAAATAAATCATTCTCATTTGCACCATTATCTGGTGGAGTTGCTGATTTATCGTTGTTGGTGAAACAGAAGGGCATTAGTTAATTGTAAAATGTGTCGCGGTCTCCTTTTTCTTCTGGGATTTCTATGCATATCTTGTATAGAAGGTAAGTAGGCATTAAAGATTTCTACATTCTTGTCATATGAGAAGCTTAATTAAATAGCGTTTACCCATCATCACCGCGTTACATTTAGGGATGGATTTAGATCTCCTAATTAAATATATATTTCTTCAAACTTTGCAAAATAACTTTGTGGTATCATTTTTCATATAATGAATAAAAAATCACTTTGTTTAAACCACTATTTTTAATACAATATCAACACGTTTCGACAACAATGTTGTCTTCATCAGGATATGTTACTATATGTCTATGTTATAATTTATTCTAATTTGTCTATACTTGTTTGTCATTTATTATAGTAACATATCCTGATGAAGACAACATTGTTGTCGAAACATGTTGATATTGTATTAAAAATAGTGGTTTAAACAAAGTGATTTTTTATTCATTATATGAAATATATATTTATTTATTTATTATAAGACCTTTATATATTGTAAAGATTGTCGTATTAATTCATCCGCCATGCTAGGGATGTCCCTGTTTTATAGCGGGTAAAGTTCACAGGTTCCATTGTGATATTTTTTTAATGGTATGAGGCTGGGTTTCAGTTTGTAAGTTCTCCAGGAGATTATTCGTTGATCTGTTGTCCCATGTCATTCTTTTCCAGTCCTCAAACCTTCCCATCCTGCTCCAATCGACTTCAACACAGTCAACTTACCTCTTCCACGGTTTGCCGCTAGTCACTTCCACTGACTACCCACTAGGTTTTGATTTTTTACTGCCATTTGCCATTTACACCAAGGGCGTATTGATACTTTTTAAATAAACCTTTTACAATTTCACAGTTAGCAGCAAATATTTTCAACATTTAGTTTTATTGTAGTTGTATCAGCCGAAGACTCTGAGCCATTCTTCAGAGATGACTACTTTTACGCCGCCGCTTATGATGCGTTCTTTAAAGAACACAAAGCTGCGCTGGGCTGGAGAGAGGCGGTGTCCATGTGTTCCTTGGAAGGCGCTGAGCTTGTGGTGCCAACATCTGAAGAAGAGGTGAGGTCGTTGTTAACTTATATGGCCAGCACCACCAGCAATGTGTGGATTGGGATACATGACTTATTCAAACAACAGAACTACGTGGCAATCAATGGTATTTTTTTCCTTTTTGATTTCTTATTCACAAATGTGTATTGTGCAAATTCTTGGAAGAATTGTAAATTATTATGGTAAAATCATCTTTATTGCTTGTAAAATAATATTTTTACATACTTATTCAACAACCATTATTCAAATAATAGGAAATGTTTTCCTTTATGGCTTCAATAACTGCTTTCACTCGTTTTGACATTGACTCTGCTGGTTTTTGACAATTTTCAGAGATCCTCTCATTCCAAAATCAAACCTGAAAGAGCATTTCTGCCATCTTTGTTCTTGTAGTGCAGTCGATTTTTTCAGGATAAGGAGATAACTGTTTTAGATTTGCCCGGTAATATACCAGATATGAACCCTATTGAGAATTTATGGGTCATATAAAAGCTAGAGTACGCAAACTCGACTGCGCTACAAGAACAAAGATAACAAAAACGCTCTATCAGGTTTCCATGCGAAAACGAGTGAAAGCAGTTATTGAAGCAATAAGCGGAGATATTTCCTATTGATTTCCATAATGGTAGTTCCATAATTATGTAAAAATATCATTTTACAAGCAATAAATGGTTTTACCATAAAAATTGACAATTTTTCCATTAATTTGCACATTACTGTATGTATACAAATATAAATTTAAGTTCCGTATATTTGTGTCCGCACATCTCGATAAGTAATCGATGGATTGACTAAAAAAATTTTAAATCATTGTATTTAAGCAGAAGAGTGTATCTATATACTTTTAATTCTGAAGTTTTAACGGAAACGGAACATTCAATGCGTTTTAAATTGACTCATAATCTGTCGTAGTTAACTACTGAGCTGCCATTTATCATTTTTTTTAACTTTTTATTCCCCAGAATTATTTATTTAAAAATCAAATTATACCTGACAAATGACATTGCTATTTTCACTCATTTATTTTCTCTTTACGTTTAAATTGTACAGAATGACAGTTCGTAAATTTACAAAACCTATATACCTCAAACAAATTTAAAAAACAAACCATATCTGACAAATTTTCAAAGTATCAAAAAGTATCACGGTGACCAGTTGATTGTACGTTTTTTCAAAATTGATTGCCGTTCGCATGATACCTCGCTCACGTTTAAACGTAGGCCGCCATACTCGACACATAAAAGTAGAACGTCAAAGAAGATCAAACTGCGCAGATCAAGAACGTTTAGACAATAATGAACGTGTTAGATTTACTACTACAACTGGAAAATCAGCAGAAAGAAAGACTCGAAATCTTACGAGTAGAAGCGCGAAGAAGAAGAGCAGCGCATTCATCTCAATAACGTCAGGAAGAAATGGATTAACGCCGAAGACGAATGCAAATGCAACATTTTAATAACCAAGCTTCATACCATCGTATTGATTTTTCATACGAATCAGATATTCTGTACAATACCTCATGTAAATTTGTTCAAATCGGTAAAATGGATGTCCATACCGCAAAGCGGTGAAATTTAAAAGACAAACACAAGGAATGTGTTGTGCGAGCGGAAAATTTAATCTGAAATTGAGAAGCCAATATCAAAAGGCATATTATTGAGTCGTTGCAAAAAATGTTACATGATAACAATAATTTTATTCGAATGCTCTTTATTTACTCTGTGGAGTGGCAAAAAAAAGGATTGCCACGTGCTCATTTTAATATGACTTACCAAGAACATGATACACGGACCATGTGGAGCAATCAATACAAACTCACCGTACATGATCGATGGAAAATGCTAAGAAGTTATCCTCGAGAGTTGTTAAAAGACACAATCAATGACAATGATGGTTACCCGCTATTTCGACAAAGAAGTACAGAAGACATTGGAAAAGCAATCATTTTGAAAGTGAGAGGAAATGACATTGAAGTTGATAATCGTTAGGTATTTCCATATTCGCCACTTTTATCAAAAACTTTTAAAGCACTCAACATTGAGTATTATAATTCTGTGTAATCCATAAAATACATTTGTAAATACGTCAACAGAGGCAGTGATATGGCCGTGTTTGGAGTTTCAAAAACAAGTAACTTAGATAAAATATCACAATACCAAATCGGCAGAAATATTAGCAGCAATGAAGCTGTGAGGCATAATTCAGGATTTCAAATCCACGAGAGACATCCAACTGTCGTTCAAATTAAAAAACGGTCAAATGGTATACTTCAAGGAAAAAACCCTACAAAACAGAAGAACAAATCCACCGAAGACAACATTAACATATTTTCAATTATGTCAAATAGATGATATCGCAAGAACATTGATGTACGCAGTCATTCCGTCTACTACTAATCCGATAACGACTACTTGGAACGCGACCGAAAAGAATTTTGTATGAAAAAAGGCAGTAATTGGTCAATCTGGAATATTTTCATCAAATGCATTAGGAAGAATATACACTGTGAATCCGAACAACGTAGAATTTTTTATTTACGTCTGCTTCTAGTTACCATTCGTGGTCCAACAACATTTGTACACTTGCGAACAGTGAACAAAATAGTGCAAAATACATATCGGAGTGCGTCTGAGGCAATTAATTTGTTGGAAAACGACAATCATTGGAATAAGTCAATAGAAGATTTATCCTTTATTTCTAACCCATTTCATATATGTTCGCTGTTCACAATTTTTTGTCTACGTGCTACCCATCACAACCAGCATAAATATATAAAAAATACAAAGACTATATGGCTGAAGATATTTTGCACAGAATGCACATAATTTTGACTTTGATTTCACAGAATAAATATCGCTAGTCTTCATTGAGGATCTTTGTCTTGCAGTATGTAGCAAATTGTTGACACATTTGGGAGTGACAGCACCAAATTGGTCCAGCAATACAACATACGATAGTGTACTACTTAGATAACAATCATACAACAGAAATGACTTACAGCTGTTCGTCCAAGCAAATAAACCGAAACTTCTTCAAGAACAAGAGATACCATTTAATACCATCATACAAGCTGTCACCAACCAATCCGATGGATTGTACTTTTTGGATGCTTCAGGTGGTACGGGGAAAACATTACTTATTTCCTTAATCCTAGCAAAAATCCGTTCAAATGAACATATTGAACTAGATCGTGCTTTCTCGGGTTCTGCGTAACTTTAATTGTAGGAGGTATTACAGCGCATTCAGCTCTTACATTACACTGTCACTGAACATGCAATTCACATAAAAACCAACTTGTTACATTTCCAAAATATCAGGATGGGAAAAGTTCTTCAGGCGTGCAAAATTATTGTATGGGACGGATGTACAATAGCTCTCAAAAAGTCTTTTAAAGCAATGGCATTTTCTGTAACCCTGAAAGATTTGCGAAATAATCCAGTTCTATTTGGTGGAGTAGTGATGCTACTATCTGGTGACTTCAGGTACACGCTTCCAGTCATACCTCGTTCAACACCAGCTGATGAATTGCATGCCTGCTTGAAATACTAAACTTTTAAAGCATCATAAAAAATGCATTTAACCACGAATATAAGACTCAAATTTCAGATTGATTCAATAACTACCATATTTCCAAGTCAATTACTCAAAGTCGGTAATGGCTGTACCTCCAAATCTAGAAACAGGAAAAATCAGCTTTCCATCTAATTTCTGTAACATCGTAAATTCAGAAGTGGAATTAGTAGACAAGGTATTCCAAACCATAGAAACAAATATCCAAAAGCATGCATGATTGAACGAAAGAGCCATTCTAGCAGCTAAAAATGTCAACGTACAAGATATGAACAACATTATTCTAAACAAAATCGCAGGTGAAACAATGACGTACAAATCAATTTATTGGAGTGCCAGTTATATTATTTCGAAACATCAATCAGCCTAATTTATGTAATGTTGCAAGATTAGTGATTAAAAATAATAAATAATCTAATCGAAGCAATAATTTTGTTTGGGCCTCATAAAGGTGAAGACGTACTACTTCCACGAATACCACTTATTCCGACAGATATGGCGTTCGAGTTCACTTTCGAATATGCCTTGCCTTTGACACTGTTAAATATGACCGAATCGGATAAGGACACATTAGCTCAGTTGGTAGAGTCGCGCTTCGGCAAGGCGAAGGTCCTGGGTACGAGTCTCAGATGTTCTCGAATCTTTTGCTAATTTTTCTGTTTTCAGATTTTCGATTTAGTTTCGCTTATATTGTCTTCATTTAATTAAATACTACAATTTGAAGTTTAACTCATCAAGTTGAAAAAAATAAAATAATTATATGCCCGGATATCGTGTATCCAAAGTATGCCCGTATCTTGTAAAGAATATGCTTACTTTATATATAAGTATTAATGCTGTTTTCACGTGTATATGTTTAGATTTTGATTTAGATTCTGACAATGAGAAATATTTACAAAATGTTTACTTTAAATAAAGCGGTATATGAAATAATATTCAAAATCTGAAAAAATATTAAATAACAAAAATACGTGTGTGATTTCACAATTTTTCCTGTGAAATTCTTGTCGCCTCTTGATAATTTAAATAATTGTTTTCGTTCTTAATTCTTTATAGGCATTCCAACGTCAGAGTTATACTTGAATCATCCAGACCCCAACCCGGGCGAGGGAAAAGACTGCGTGCGGATTCTTCGAAACGGGCAATACCATGACACGTCCTGTGAGGCGGCCAGCCGGTTTATCTGTAAGAAAGCCCTCAGCACTCTGACAGTTAATGTGGAATGTGGAACTTACGACCCAGGTATGGAAAAATTTTATGTAATGTAGAAAAACATTAATGTAATTTTATGGTTATCATTCGACTAGAACAATCGCATTCGATATTATAAGCGTCTGGTTTCCTCGTACCCCACGGGAATTTAAAGATTTTGTATGAATTTTACACAAATAACAAAACGGTATTCTACATAATATAATTTAATAATACAATGTTTAAAAAAAATGAACAATTCTACAAATATTTTAAGTAAATTTTCACGTTCTGCGTAAGTTCTATTGATTTTTTTCTGTTTTATGGAGCAACTGAATGTAATAACAGAATTCGAATGAGACTTACACAGAATGTAAAAATTAATTTCAACTTTTTCATGAATTGTTCAATTTTTTTAAACAACTCGTTCGCATTTAATTTATTTTAATGAACAATTTTATAATAGTTTGTAAACCTTGTCGTTCAACTCCAACTTCAAATTACTTATTTATTATATTTGTTATTATTTTTTATATAAGTGTGTAAAACAGGCATGGTGCCCAAAATTAAAAACATTAATTTTTAGTAAATAAATTAAACAAAACAAAAAAACTTTTTTTTAACTGTTTTTATGTAGAGGGCGTCATCACGTTATCACCTTTATACGATTGATGAATGGTAGGCTTTTTTGTTTGATTTGGTCGTTGAACTGTCTTCATCATTAGAGCATGTATTTTAGCGCGTAGTGTTGTAATTTCTCAATGTTTGCTGTATAGGAGAGAAATAACAGTTTTTTTTGTATTTCTTGGGCATTAACTATGTAACAATTTCTAGACATTTTGTTTTTTGAAGAGTTTTATTATATGTACATTTGTGACTTAAATTTAATTTTTCCGCCACCGGTTTCGATACAACCGTATCATTCACGAGCAGAATTAAAACTAACTTAAAAATTAAATGCAAGTACCAAAGATTAATTAGGTGGGAGTAGTGGGAGGGATGATTTTGGGGGGATGGGGTAAGCGGTGGGAGGAGTCAATATTATACGGAAACATGGTTAGTAAAGGAGATTTGCAAGGCGCTATTATTTTATTCACTAAATTAATTTTAGATTTAATTTTTTTGTTTATTTCGAGCGTTTCTAAAGTGCAAAGATTAAAGTATGAATTTATATTGCAATGTTTAAATTTTGTTATTTCTATATTGAAGCTATGGCCTGACTCTATTAAATGATTCGCAAATTTCAGGGAACATGAACTTTGTTTACGAAATAATAATTACTCCGAATTAGCGATTTAATTAGTGAAAATTAATAAAGTAAAATTTAAAGTAAAGTAAAAAATTAATAAAATAAAATTAATTTAGTGAATAAAATAATAGCGCCTTGCAAATCTCCTTTACTAACCATGTTTCCGTATAATATTGACTCCTACCACCGCTTTCCCCCTCCCCCCAAAATCATCCCTCCCACTACTCCCACCTAATTAATCTTTGGTACTTGCATTTAATTTTTAAGTTAGTTTTAATTCTGCTCGTGAATGATACGGTTGTATCGAAACCGGTCGCGGAAAAATTAAATTTAAGTAACAAATGTACATTTAATGATTTGAGTTTAAATCCGATTGTAACCTGAAAATGCAATTACTCATGATTATATTACATGTATATGTATATAAAAACTAATAATAAAAATAAAAAAAGATAAAACTCTTCAAAAAACAAAATGTCGAGAAATAACAGGCCTTTGTGTTATAAGAATTTTCTTGGTGTTGTTAATTAGTCTTAATTTGGGATAATTGGGTAAGCCTTCATGATAAGCAATTACACATATTAATTTTCTTTGTGTAGTTTAAAATAAATCTTTATCTCCCTTATTTTTTTCCAGAATACAAAAAGTCTACAACATTAGACGATCATTGTATCAAGTTCCACCGCATCCCAAGGACCTGGTACGACGCTTATGAAGTCTGTTCGGCCGAACAAGCTCATCTCGTGGTCCTTAACAGCGCCGAGGAGGCTCAACACTGCTTGGACTTATTTAATGAATACGCTGGCAGCTCACTGGATACCAACTTTGAAAGGAATAATATTTGGCTTGGGTTTCATAACTTGATTCTCCCAGGGCAATATGAGACAATCGACGGTATGCTTCAAAGTTTACATATTAAACCTAATTAAATTAACATTATTTTTTAAAAGCTCTTAGTACTTAGTCAATGATAAATCATCATTATTTCTTGAGCTTTGCAGATATGGACATATGAAGACCTACCTCAATTTTATTACAGTGTTACCGATTCCGCATTCACATTAAATCATCTATTTAAATACATCAATATCTATTTGTATTTCACTTTTGTTTGTATGAATGAAACGGATTCTTGGAAGTGGAAATTTACCAACTTTGTGCTTACACAATCTTGTTTTGTGTTCTATCTATATCTCACTTAGATTGCACAAGAAAACCTACTCCGTTTTAGTAGCGGCAGCGAGGTTTGTTAAGTTTTGTAAAGACACAGCTGGCGTATGTTTCACAAATAAACTGATTTAGATAAATAGTTATTTGATTCTTAATTCTTGGAGACCATTCACAAATACCTTGCAATATATAGAGGTTATTGAACTCAACCTTAATAATAATACTAATAAAAAAGTTTAATAATCAATAGATTTTTTACAGTATTACATGTCTTGTTCTTTTATCATTTATTCTAATCTAAGTCAGATTTACACTAACATCAACAAAGCACTCCGTTTGAATTTTGCTTCATTGATGTTAAACATATAGATATCCGAAGTGATTCTGTTTAACATAACCATTGGCAAGTTAGTTCTGCAAGCCGGGAGATAAAACTGACTACGCTGTTGGTGACGGAGATAACCATCGGGAACATAAAAACTAGTGCTCTCCATGATAGCCGACTTTTCGAACCATCCACGAATCAGTCTGAAGAAATGTGTTACAATGAGCATATCTCTTCTGAACCGTTGACGGTTCATACCGAGCATGCCAAGAAAAAGTCGGTAGGGTAGAGCCATGGATAGTAGGTAAAGAAATACTCCCTCAGGTAAAGAAATCTCAGAAATTTCTTCTGAACCTTTTCCAACATGAGGGAATATTTCACTTGGTGTGGGCTCCGAACCACCGATCTACTCTCAATCCTATTCCTAACCAAAGTTTTGTATAGTAATGTGAGAACCAAGAAAAGTTTTTATTCATCAGCGAAAAGAAATGATCTGGAATGCAGAATAAATTCCGTTATATCGATAATAAAAATCAAAAAGAGGAACGATCCTAAATTAGATCCCTGAGGAACTCCTGAGAAAGCAAGAAATAATTTTGATA
Organism: Limnephilus marmoratus; assembly: GCA_917880885.1. Lineage (NCBI taxonomy): Eukaryota > Metazoa > Arthropoda > Insecta > Trichoptera > Limnephilidae > Limnephilus > Limnephilus marmoratus. The sequence continues at coordinate 3,485,439 of OU862930.1, forward strand.
AGAATATTCCATGTAATACAAATTGTTGTTCAAGTACCTATCTTGTTGATATTGTAGGACACAAGCTAGAGAAAGTGGGATATTGTGAATGGCAGGACGGACAGCCCGACAACGGTAATAACGACGAACACTGCGGGACTCTGATGGTGGGCTTGGGAAGGAAACTGAACTACAAGTCCTGTAATTCACGGCTCCTCTTCATGTGCGAGAGGAAGATATCGCCCAAACCTCAAGCGGTTTCTGCTTTTTGTCCTTCAGGTATGCTCAACTCATTTAAGGTAATATTCCGGAATTTAAAATTTTCGTTTATTTGAAAAAAAAAATAGCAGTTACTCTTAAAACCTTTTTATCACCGAACAAGCTTTTATTCGAAACGAAAAGCACCAAAAATTATTCGGGGATTTTTCATACGAAAAAATATTACATTGAAATTTAGAGAATAATATATGGTTGATTTCAAAACTGTTCGCATTTATCCTCTCACATGTTGGTGTTCATCGTGAAATGTTTTACAAAACATTCATAATATTTTAAAAAATGTATAAATCTAGAAAATTACGTGAATTTACCGTTCCTGGCTGCTTTGTTAACATGCGGTAGTAAGGAATTACTAGTAAACGTAAAACGTAATGAAAAAATTGTAAGAACTAGTTTTTTTGCCAGAACTTGAACAATCCATCAAATTTAAAAATTAATATACAAGTACTATGAAAGTTATAACGGCGACTGAGTTCAATTCCTCGGCTGGCTAAGCCCTCCATTACTACACAAGCAACGGCTTGTAAAAATGTCAATCAAAACACCGTTTTATCTATAATTTTTTTTTGCAGGATATAAAAATGATCCAACAATTCCACACAGTTGCTACAAACTTCATACCACTGCTAAAACCTGGATCGACGCATACAAAGTGTGTGCAACCGAACAATCCCACCTAATTGTATTAAACAGTGCTAAGGAAGCCAAACTCGCCTTTGACATATTCTTGAAATATACCCGAGCTAATTGTGACTTTTATAAGGATGGCTTTTTTGTCGGCATTAACAATTTGATAACAAAGCAATACAGAACAATCGATGGTGAGTACAATACTATTTTTAATTCATCAATTTAGAAGGCAGGTATGGGTACTACCGGGAACCATTTATTGGATAACTAACACCTCTGCCATAGGTGTTGGTTATACCTAGTGGTTTGCTAAGTTTGGTGACTTAGCAAGGGTGTCCTGGTTCATGGCGTTTTATTTTTTTTAATCTTGGCGACCGATGCGTTCGACCACCTACTGCGAGGTGGGCGGGATCGGTAGAGGCTGTTTGAGGTAGACCTTTTGATCTCTCCAGCCGGGTTTTTTCATTATTACGCAAAATTGACTCCAATTGTGATGTTCATTCCTCACCAGTTTCCCTCTTGATCACGAGTCAGGGGTAAGGGACTGTGAGCGAGCTTTTTGGAATTTTTCGACTGTATCGGTGTGCAAGTGCACAAATACATACAAATGTGTCCACTTTAATATGATTTGCCTGCAGCCACTTAATTACTTTACATTGCTCGCCCTATTTCTTCAGGAGTCCAATGTAACCACGGAAACACTTTTCGTAACTCTCTGCAAAATAAATAGAACTTAAAATTAGTTGTTCGCTGCAAAAAGCCGTATGGCTTTATACATAGCTCCGAGTGCTTCGTGCTGTGATCCAAACTAAATAATGTCCAAGTACTTCTTTTAACCTACTTCTCTTGGCATTACAATTATAAACAGAGATGAATTAAATACTGGGCCCTTTTAAACAGTTCATGTATTCAAACAAACAACAAGAGCTTTCGATAGTTATAAATGGTTTGTCTCAGTGATCTGTCTTGCTTGAGTTGTCGAGAGAGAAGAGGGCGGAAGCAACAGGTGGGGTAGCTAGCCCCTTCCAGGCCGGTCCAATGTCGCCACCCGCAGGATTATTCCGTCTCCCATTCCTACCAACATACCAACCGATGTAGTGTCCGGGGTTGGTTGTCAAGTTTACACAATATTTCACAAATGGGGATACCATATTTGTGCTGAAACTAGTATTAACAATTTCGTCTTTAATGTGAAGGCTAAAATTTATATTTTTAGGAAAGACCCTCTCTGAGGCAGGCTACAGTAACTGGGGCCCCGAAAGCCCCTCCAGTGGAACGGTTCAATGTGGGGCACTCTTACAGCAGAAGGACTCCCCACGCGGGTTCTTACAGCTGCAAACTGTACCGTGTGCCTCATTTCCCCTTCTGTTTATGTGCGAGACGAACATTTTAAACCTGAAGAAGGACACCAGCGCTGCAGATTGTGGTATGAATACACTGTCCTTGTTAAATAATACTTAACTCTGAGCACAGGCAACAGCCCCGTCTATCCACCTTATTCCACACTAGCCTGGTCGGATTACCAATGTTAAAATGTGTTGTTAATTAATAGATTAGACACTGTAAGATTGAAATTTAAGAATCCGGCTAAGCATGCAACTCTGATGCTGCACCGTACGCAAAACCATCGTCGTACTTGAAGTTTGTTAAAAAGCTACTTTTGTAATAGAACCGAATCCGAGCAAGTAGCCAATAATTCCAAAGGATGGACATAACTTACGTTACCAAATCGCATGAGAAGGTGCCGCTGGCAGGTATAAGTACTGCGAATTTTTAATTTTTAGTACTACTAAATGAATACTTAAAGATTTCCGTCTAAATATTTTTGTCATATTTTCCGAAAAAAAAAAAAAAAAACAATCAATTGGTTTGCCATCCGACGTAGCAAAATTTTCATCTGCGTTGCTTTTACAATGCTTTTGATTGTGATAATTCATTTTGCACTCCCTTAACGCTCCCCACATGGGTACCCAACTTGGAGATTAAAATTTTACTTTTGCTTTTCCTCGTTTTTAGGAGTGTTATGACTAATTTTTTAATCCCTTCGTTCTCGCTACTTACTCCAGTTGGGGTAGTCATAGTTCCACAGGCACTGAGAGTAATTTGGACTAATATGAGTTATTCATTATTTAATTAGCTACACAGCTTTTCAATTATAATGAAATTATTTTTTATTTGACCTTTCCATTATTTTCACGCATGATTTGTGTAATACACAATTAAAATTAAACGTTGCAATGCTTGCCAAATTATATCTGCATATTACGAATAGTACTGTCAGTGCCCTCTTACCCCACAGTTTTTCTACGATATAGTACACCACAACACACAAGCAAGAGAATATGTTTAAAGTGATCCTACTTAAACTCTCCTAATTATTGGAAATATGTGCAGAATATTAGGATAGACTATTTCCCCTGGAACCGACAAGCATTTCAGATACATATTTATATAATTACTTAGTATGAAAAACTTATTTCCCAGCACAATTGTTCTTTTACAAATTTTATATTTAACAGCCAATGTGGATTATCTATTGCAGGATATAAACATTACCCATCGATGCCAGAGAGCTTTTACAAACTACACACCACCACCCCTACCTGGACAGAAGCTTACAAAGTGTGTGCAGCAGAACAGACAAACCTCGTCATTCCGAACAGCGCCGAGGAAGCTCAACTTCTCACAGATATATTCTTGCAGTATGCAGATGCAACGTCAGGAGACTTTCGTAAGGACGGGTTCATGGTGGGCATTACCAGCTTGGTGACTAAACCAGAATTTAGAACAATCGATGGTAAAACAACACTTTCAAATATTAATTTTACTCATTGTTCAAAGATTCACTTTTCTAAGCATTGCTAGAAATCATCGCAATAGGTGAGTATAATTTGGTGGCGGGTATGGGTACCGCCTCCCCGTTGACCATTTATTGGATAACCAACACCTCTGCCGTAGGTTCACCCCAAGTGGTTCGCTACGTTTGTTGACTTAGCAGAGGTGCCCGGGTTCATAGAGTGAGATTTTTCCAGATCTTAGCGGCGGATGTGTCTGCCCACCAACTGGATCGGAAGAGACTGGTTAAGGGAGATATTTTGACTTCTACAGTGGGACTCTCTAGGAACATTGCCTCGCAACGCAGTGATAGGGATAGATTCATTCGTTCGTCACTTCTGGATACACTGACCTCCAGATTCCTACCCACCCCTATTACCTTTTCCTTCCCAGAGCATCTTTTTCTTCCCTTCCCTATGTCATAGGCCCTGAGGGAATTGTTTTTAAGGGCCTCCTGTGTAAATTTAAGTAAAAAAAAATATGACCAGAAAAGAGGCATGTCTCCCCGCTGACGCCTTTCTCTGTCGCACGTATGTTTTACGCATCTTTCTCTTTCGCTTACGGTCATTGTAAGTAAAGTTTTATACCTGCACGAGAATGGATTGTACCAAGTTCAGGTCAGCATTTAAGTTTGGCGTGTACTATAAATGGTATTTTACCACCAGTGTTGCCATCTCAGCTATATATATATCATCAGTTCTAAAATAAATGGTTCAGCATCTTAGCTCCTTATTAAGATATATATATTTTTTTTTATTTACGAACTTTTTAATTTAAAATAATAATTTATAAAATAAATACTTACCGATTTCGTTGCTCAGAAATTCCGTTTTTTTTCTCCTTTTTGATGATCCGTAGTAACCCGGGTGATATCTAGTTTATAAATTGATTTGGCAACACTGGTTACAAAACCAATAAATACATAAACATAATCGTGATTTATTTTTGAGGTATTATGCCGTGTAAATACATCATGTATCAATTAGCCTAGAACCTGCCTACCTCGCAACACGGCATAATACCCCAAAAATAAATCACGATAATACTTGACAGTGAAAATAATAATATCTAAATTCAAATTGATAGGCGGGTACGGGTACCGCCGCCCCAGGAACTATTTATTGGATACTCAACACCCCTGCTATAGGTTACCCAAAGTGTCATGCTACGTTTGGTAACTTAGCAGGCGTGCCCCGGTTCATAGGATGAGTTTTGTCTCGGTCTTGCGTGGTGCGTGGTGTGACATTTTACCTCTTCAGTCGGACTCTCTCGACCCATCGCCTTGAACCGCAATGGGAGGGCTGGATTCATACATCCGTCACTCCTCGCGACACATAGACCCTCAGAGTCCTACGCACCACTATCTTTTTCCTTCTCACAATTCTCCTTCCTTTCCCTTAAAAGACCCTCCACATAGAATCCTAAATTGTTTTCCTCAGGGCCTCCTGTATAGAGCTAATGTTAAATAAATATTTATTTATTTATTTATTATATTCATTTCTTTACATTAGCTTCACACAGGAGGCCCTGACAAAAATAATTCCCCTCAGGGTGTCTGTCATCTTTAGGGATGCTCAATGGATGGAATTTTTACTAGAAAAGGGGATGGAAGTTCTTGGAGGGTAGGAATCTGTGGGTTAGTGTATCCAGGAGTGACGGACGTATGAATCCATCCCTCCCACTGCGGTGCAAGGCGAAGTTCCGAGAGAGTACGGCTGGAGAAGTCAAAGGGACCCCCTAAACTATTCTCTCCCGATCCGACCTACCATGCAGCTAGTGGAGATCACAAGATCCGGACAATCACATCCCACGAAAACGGACACCCCTGCTAAGTCACTCAACGGAGCGCATCACTTATATTAGTGACACGTTTTGTTAATTGTTGATTTCTTCTGTAGTCGGATTGCCAAGAAAGCATTTTATTCAAAGAAAATGAGTTTTTTTACATTTCGCTCTTGTTCGTATTGTTCTTTAGGAGTTTAACAATAGTATTGTTGCAGGTAACACCCTCTCGGAGGCGGGCTACAGTGACTGGCACCCCGGGAATCCATACGGTAGTTATTCCTGCATGGTCCTCTTCCAGAAATCGGGCGCCAAGCGCGGACTCTTCCTTCTGGCTGTCATAGGATGTGATGGAAATGGTTATTTATTCATGTGCGAGAAAAATACTACCAAAGGTTATTGATAATATTGCAAGCAAATAAATAAATCAACACAATTTAATTTTTTTATTTTCATCCCAGCTTGCTATTTCACATTTTCCTCAACTCACAGGCCATTAAAAAAGCATACACGCACTTTGCACGCGGTAGAATTGAAACCTTCCATAAAATTAAAGTAGTCTACGAAGCACCGCACAAAGAGGAGACCGATTATTCTATCTCATTCTCTCGCAGGCTAAATCTATAGATGTATGTGTTTGTCTCTTTTAAAGTGAAAACTTCTTTAGCACCGTTGTGATTTGAAACTCGATGAAACAAAAAAGCGACATTAAAAAGAGACAAGAGAGAATGAGATAGAATAATCAGTCTTCTCTTTGGGCGGTGTCTTCATCCCCATTCTTGACTACTTTAATTTTCTGAAGGTTTCACTCCTACCGCGTGTGAACAGCACACTTGTATTTTTTTGCATTAACCCCACGCAGTCTATTCATATTTAGCGATGCTGTGTGGAGAGTCTTTTTAAAGAAAGGAAAGAGAGGAAGTTCTGGGAAGGAAAAAGGTATGGAGGGTGGGTAGGAATCTGGGGGTTTGTATGTCTAGCAGTGACGGACGTATGAATCCATTCCTCTGACTGCGGTGAAAGGCGATGTTCCGAGAAGTCAAAGGACTCCTTCAACCATTCTCTTCCGATCCGGCCTACCATGCAGCTGATGGACAAACCTCTCTCCATGCTAAGTCACCAAACGTATCGAACCACTTGGGGAGACCTATGGCAGAGGTGTTAGTTATACAATAAATGGTTCCCGGGGCGACGGTACACATACCCGCCTCCCAAATTGTGAAGTCTTTTTAAGAAGAGGAAGTTCTGGGAGGGAAAAGGATATGGAGGGGGAAGGAATCTATGATCTGTGCATCCAGGAGGGACGTGTGAATCCAACACTCCCGCTGCGGTACAGACCAGCTGGAGAGAAGAGGTCAAAGGGTCTTCCTAAATAGGCCTGATCTGATCCGGCCCGCCACGCAGTTGGTGGGCACTCTCATCCGCCTTTAAGACCAGGGGTCCTAGCATAGTCCATCTATAAGGATTGAACATCTCATCGTTCACTAGAACAACTGCAGATCGCTAACGTACAAACAACAGTTGACATCGAATGTATTAAGAACACGTCATTATGAACTGTTACTAATTCGTTGGCGATCTGCAATCATGCTAGAGAACGATGAGAAGTTACCGAAAGTTTTCCTAACAATCCTTATCGATCGACTGTGCTAAGGGGTCTTATAGCACTTCACCCTGTGAACACGGGCACCCCTGCTGTGCCACCAAACATGGCGAATGCATGTTGTAAAGCATTATAATTTATTTCCTTCTTCTCTTTGCAATATTGATCCCATTTTTATAATAAACACAGTAACACAAAACAAAGAATATAAACAAAAAATTTTGCTGTTATATTACATTATATTCTAAAAACGAGGAAGAAAGTTTCGAAGAAGATTGGGGGTATGTGGCACGAATGTAGGATTTAAAAATCAGCTCAACGTTTTCAAATTTTGGCGGCTTACGCTCAGTGGTTTGGCAGCCTGCTGCAACGCTATACAGCAGTCAGTCGTCAGCTCAGTTTAGAAATTTTTTCGAAAGAAAATAAAACATTTAACTGTCAATAAAGATTCTCTTTTCTCTGGAAGCACCATACAGAGTAAGTTATCGCATCGCTAAATCAGGAAAAAAAAACAAGTGTACTTATTAAGACTACACGACTGAAGTTAAACTTCTTTAGCTCCATCATGATAGGAAGAGGGAAAGAAAATATGCTGCTCTCTCTTGCTTCTACAGTGTGATACAGACAATAGGCCTGCACTATGTAACTATGTATGTCTTAGATATACGAAACGTAACTGGTTATGAGAGAAAGAGAGAAAGAAAAAGTGTGCTCGCACCTCTCTCTCTTGCCCTTACAGTAATATAAGAAATTTAACTCTCTCTCTCTCTTTTTATCTTCACTAACTTATATCTCCCTCTTAACTACCGTTCACCTCGCTTTTCGTAACGCTCTCGTCACACATTCACCAGCTTACTCCCCAAGTCAAGCGTGCGTAAAGATGTTTTACTTCAAAAATCATACAATTGCAGAGGATTTAATTATATCGTGTGCCGAAGACATTGTCCGATGCATGCTCGGCGGCGAAAGATCGGAGAAAATAACAAATACACCGCTGTTGGACTAATTTACCTTTGTCTAGGATATTTTGTCGAGGATATTTGGTCGAGGATATTTTGTCCGTAAGATATTTTGTCGGGGGATATTTTGTCGGGGGATATTTTGTCGGGGGATATTTTGTCGGGGGATATTTTGTCGGGGGATATTTTGTCGGGGGATATTTTGTCGGGGGATATTTTGTCGGGGGATATTTTGTCGGGGGATATTTTGTCGGGGGATATTTTGTCGGAGGATATTTTGTCAGGGGATATTTTGTCCGTAGGATATTTCGTCAAGGATATTTTGTCGGGGGATATTTTGTCCGTAGGATATTTAGTCATGGATATTTTGTCGGGGGATATTTTGTCGGGGGATATTTTGTCCGTAGGATATTTCGTCAAGGATATTTTGTCGGGGGATATTTTGTCGGGGGATATTTTGTCGGGGGATATTTTGTCGGGGGATATTTTGTCCGTAGGATATTTCGTCCAGGATATTTTGTCCGTAGGATATTTCGTCAAGGATATATTGTCGGGGGATATTTTGTCCGTAGGATATTTCGTCAAGGATATTTTGTCGGGGGATATTTTGTCGGGGGATATTTTGTCGGGGGATATTTTGTCGCGGGATAAAAAGTCGCGGAAGCAATATTATTTATTACGTTCTTTAATTCACGTTTTTTTTTTACAGTGAATACCGCACAAGAATCTCAACTGCCCGTCTGGAGCCAGTGAGACTATGGCATCCCCAATCGGGGTATGTTGTGAGGCTGAAGGTAGTGGGGATGGGAAGGAGGTGGGGAAGAGGAAGGTTGGGAAGTACCTGGCTATTCAGATCTGGTCACCAAAAACGGCTAAAGCCATTTTCAAGCAACGTTTCAATTCTGAATTGTGGTCTTACACCAGGGCGATACTGATAGTATATTCCACTCTGGAAAATGCCGCAAATGTACTATATCATATTATTTTAAGTGAATTAATTGTGAAATAACACAAATTAATTAAATGAAATTTATTTGCGCATGCCGGGTTCGAACCCGTGACCTCCGGATTGTGAGTCAAGAGTCTTACCCACTGGACTACGGAGGTACCTTGTAGACTGTGTTAATTTTATTTATTTATTTATTTGATGCAATATTATTTACATTTTTTACATAATTCAATGATGTTGGCCTCACTGGGTGTTTTACCCGTGCTGAGGCCTCCATTTCATATACAAAATTATACAAAATACATATAAATATATATATACATAATATTGGTGAAAGAAAGGAAAAAAGTAAATAAAAAACATACGATTAAGATAAATTAAACTTAAAAATTAGAGATTTAGAATTAACGTAAAATTAAGAATAAATAATATTATATAAGATTAAAAATGATATTTTTAATACGTGTTATGTGTTTGTTAGTGATTGTGTTTTATATTGGTTTTGTGTGATACTTATATGTTTTGTTATTTTATGCTATGGTATTTTGGTAGTATTGTCTATTTTGGTCTTTAATCCATTTTGTAATTTTGTGTCGGAATTTATTTTTGTTTTCCTCAATTTTATTTTCAAGTGTTAGACTGTTGAATGCTTTTATAGCGTGATATTGGTGATGTCTTTGTCCAAAGCTTGTATTTACCGTCGGAGTTTTTAAGTTTTCTTTGTATGCTTGTCTAACTGGTCTGTTTGTGATATTTTGTGTTTGTTGAAGGTTGTTTTTTTGGTCAAAAATGTAATTTAGTAGCAGGGACCGCGGAAGTACTTTATGACAGGGGGGGGGGCAAACTTGTTTAGTCACCCTCTTCCTTCAGTCTCCTCTCCAGTCAATCAACTAGTTATAAATAAGACAAAACGGAGATGACTAGGACAAACAAATAACAGGTTCAATGAATAAAAAACTTTTTTTTTTAAATATTGTTTATTGCATTCATTGAACGCAGTGGCGGATACAGAAAAAACTCAAGGGGGGGGCGCTAAAGATATAAGAAAACTAAAAAGTAGACAACGGGGAGAATACGACGAACCGCACAAAGAGGAGACCGACTATATGATTTTGGCAGCCACCTCTGGCCTGGAGCTCCAAAATACCTAAAAAATACCCTCGACTATGTGCAGAAACGGGCGTTCCGCTTAATAGATTCTCCCATCTTAACAGACGGATTCCAATCTTTAGAATACAGGCGTCGGGTGGGAATGCTATCCTTGTTCTACCGGTATTACAATGGCAGATGCTCCGAGGAACTTGCGTCATTGATCCCTTCGGCACCGGTGCATAGTCGGGAAACACGCCAAATGCGTGCCAAACATTTGTACACGGTTGACATTTGTCACATGAGAACGGGTCGTTTCTTCGACTCGTTCTTGTGTTCAACAGCTCGGCTGTTGAATGATTTGCCGGCCTCTGTGTTTCCTCCTTCCTACAACATGGGTCTCTTCAAGACCAATGTTCATTCCTTCCTCTCCTCAAAAAGACTCTCCACACAGCATCCCAGATGACATAGGTACCGACGGAAATTATTTTCCTCAGGGCCTCCTGTGTGGAGTAAATGTAAAAAAAATACTATCTCATTCTCTCGCAGGCTAAAACATACAGATGGATGTGTTTGTTAAATTACAACGGTGCTAAAGAAGTTTCCACTTCAATAAATAAATAAAAGATTGACGGACCGCACATTTAAAACTTGGCTGGCCACAGGGAGCAGTAGGGCTGCATTACACGATCAAGGGAATCAAATACTTGAGTCGGGCCGTGTTAAGGGTACCTTTACATGAAACGACGTATGAATGTGAATGAAGCAAAAGTTTCAATTTAGGAGGCGAGTGTCGGTACCGTCGCGCCACGGGAATTATTTATTGGATAAACAACACCTCTGCTATAAGTCATCCCAAGTGGATCGCTAAGTTTGGTGACTTAGCAGGGATGCCTGAGTTCGTGGGATGTGATTTTTCAAAGTAGCGTACGAGTAGCTCGCCACGCAGTACGAGTTTTCACGTACTGCGTGGCGAGCTGGAAAGGACTGGTTGAGGGAGACCATTTAACCTCTCCAGCAGGAATCCCTCGACCCACTTCCTCTCATTGCAGTGGGAGGGAAAGTTTCATCCGTCCATCTCTCCTGGACACACTAACCCAGAGAGTCCTAACCCTAACCACCTTCATACCTTTTTCCTTCCACTATTTCCTTTCTCTAAAATGACCCTTCACTTAGCATCTACAAAGACATTTTTTTTAAATAATAAAATAATAAATATAATAAATAATAAAATAAAACAATAGGTATATTTTGTAATAGTTACCCAAAAATGACAGTGGATAAGTTTATGTATTCGGAAAGTATATTTACGAGAGATGGGGAGTCTGATAGAGATATTGAAAGAAGGGCAAATGCAGGTAACTCCGCATTTATGGAGGACTGAACGCGCGCCGTTGGCGCTAACAAAAAACTGTCGAAAGAAGCGAAGCTAGCAGTCCACAATTGAGTGCTTTTTTTTACATTAACTCCACACAGGAGGCCCTGAGGAAAATGATTTCCCTCAGGGCCTATGTCATCTGGGATGCTGTGTGGAGGGTCTTTTTGAGGAGAGGAAGGAATGAACATTGGTCTTGAAGAGACCCATGTTGTAGGAAGGAGGAAACACAGAGGCCGGCAAATCATTCCACAGACGAGCTGTTGAACACAAGAACAAGTCGAAGAAACGACCCGTTCTCATGTGACAAATGTCAACCGTGTACAAATATTGGGCTCGCGAATTGGCGTGTTTCCCGACTACGCACCGGGGTACCAACCCTGATGTATGGCAGTGAAGCATGAAACTGGCAGAGGAAGGACTAAATGCTATAGAAAGCCATGTATGATAGTGTGAGAAAAATATAAAAATAATGCAAGGCAATAAGTAAGATTAGATGGATAAGACGCTTAGATGGTTTAGACATGTAGAGCGAATGATTGAAGAAAGATTTTCTTGTATTTAGGGTGGCCAAGGGGGGGGGGGCGCACCCCCTGCGCCACTGATTGAACGATACCAAAAACGTTGCGTCTCTCAGCCGTCTTTGAAGCAAATTCCCTAAGAATTTCATTTATATCTAAACTAAATGTTTCCGCCTTATGCACGTGCAGTATGTCTTCATGCAGTAAGTATGTATGTATGCAGTAAGTCTTCTCTGCTTCATTGGTAGTCGGAGGAATGTTAGTCCGAGTCAATATCAAAATCAGTTGCGTGAACGCCTAATTCGGCCTGGATGTCGCTTGCTGATAATTCCTTTGAACGGTTAAGTAGAACAGATTTGAGCTGGGCGAGGCGATTCATTCCAGGCTGTTCAAACCTTCTTTCCAACTCGTTTTTAGACCAGTCTAACACTGATATAAATTTTTGGCGGAGACTTTCCCTAGGCGACAACTGCACAGCAGGAGCTCTGCCACTGAAGGGTTTTGGAGGGGCTCGAGCACGGGGCATAGTGAGTTCCATATTTTGATCGGTATTAGCCTTTTCCGTATCTGTCCATATGCGATTGAAATCGTGTTCACCCATCGAGTTGTACACATTCCACACTACAGATAGTAAAATTGGAGGGGGCGCGGCCCCCCCCCCCCCCCCATTTGATTTTGGGGGGGCATTTGGCCCCCTCTGGCCCCCACTTCCGCGGTCGCTGTTTAGTAGCGATTTAACGTATAATTGTCGTATGTCTAGTATCTGTATCAGTAAGTCTATGTTTTTTAAGGATTACCTTTAAGATCGTTTTCTGCGTAATTTCCAGGTTTTCGATAGCTGAGTTTGTTGCTCCTCCTCAAACAATTATTCCATATTCTATTATAGACTGACATAGAGCAAAATATATTGTTTTCAGTTGTTGTATTTTGTATATGTTTCTTATGTTTAGGAAAATGTGTATCGTTTTGAGGAGTTTATTTGTGACTTGTTTGATGCGATGTGTCCATCTAAGGTTATGGTCAATTATGATTCCTAGATACTTTATTTGTTCTTTTTGTTCTAGAGGAGGGCAAACGCAGATGTTGGTGTTTAAACATTCGTGTATTTTTATGGTGTTTGTGTTATTTTTTGGCTGTCCTGTGCTATTTATACTGTACGTTGTGAATTTTGTTTTCGATATGTTTAGTGTAAGCGTGTTTGAGTCTAGCCATGATTTCACTCGCGTGATTCCTAAATTCGCTATGTTGTATGCATTTTTCCAATCCTTAGATTTAAATAGTAAAACTGTGTCGTCTGCATAACTAACTATTTCAAAGTCTATTTTCATGCTGCAAAGTTCATTAATGTAAATAGTGAAAAGAACGGGCCCTAGTATGCTTCCTTGTGGAACTCCATATGTAATTGGTAGTGGCTTGCTAATATGGTTGTTAATTTTTACTTGCTGTGTTCTGTTACTCATATAACTTTTTAATAGTTGGAGTTCCTTGCCTTTGATACCTATGTTTTCTAATTTTTTAAAAAGCGTTTGGTGGCAGATTGAATCGAAAGCTTTAGCTAAATCTAGGTATATCGCGATGCATTTATACCCTTGATCTAAATTGCTATGTATATAGTCTATTGTACACGCCAAAGCTTCTTTTGGGACTATTTTTTTCTCTAAATCCATATTGTTTTTCCGAGATTAATTTATTTTCTTCCAGGTATATTATAATTTGGTTTTTTATTACTCTTTCGAAAATTTTTGAAAGCGAGTTTAACAGTGTGATAGGTCTATAGTTAGTTATTTGCATTTTGTCTCCGGATTTGTAAATAGGGATCACCAGTCCTTTTTTAAGAGTACTAGGGAAGCAGGAGTGTGTTATACTTAGATTGATTAAGTGTGTTATGGGTTTTAAAATTTCGGTTTTTATTATCTTAATGCAATCTGTCGTTATCTCATCTAATCCAGGAGCAATACGGTTTTTTAATGTGTTTATTATTTTGTCAATTTCCTCTTCCGAAGTTGTTTTTATTGCAAATCTGTGTTGTGTCGGTTGTGTATTGATGTTTGAACTGTTTGTTTGTGTTATTGTGTTTGTGTTGAGAATTTTACGGTTCGCTAAGACTTTTCCTATACTTGCGAAGAAGTTATTTACATGGTTTGCTATAGTTTCTTTATTTGTATTGGCGTCTACTTTTTTTGAGTTAATGTCTAGATGTTCGATTGTATTTTCTTGTTTGAATTTTTGTGTGTATGTAACTTCTTTCAATATTTTCCATATTTCCTTTGGGTTATTGTTTTCTTTTTTTTTAAGTTTTTCTCTAAAATACAACTCCTTAGCTACTCTAATAATTTTTGTGCAGATGTTTCTATATCTTTTGTAGTAATTAAGTTGCTGTATGTCATATGTAGTAATTAAGTTGTTGTATGTCGTATGTAGTAATTAAGTTGTTGTATGTAAATTTATTATATAAGTGTTCTTATCTATTATGCAGAATTATGTTTAATAATTATTATGAATTATAATTGATTACAGCGCTGCGCTGATGTGTCTGATGTGTCTACCTACTTTTTTGCAAGCTATTTTTATTTTACACAGGGGGTCGAGCACAGAGAAAATGAGAACTTTAAAAAATAGACATCTAAAAATAAACACGGTGTCAGAATGGGATATTATTAAAAAAAACTTTAAAAATTTGGCGTATTTTGTCAGTATTAATTGTTTTGGGTTTAATTCGTAGAACTCCATTTAAATTTAATTTAATGATTTTAATATCAAATTAAAGTATTTTGATTTTTAATCAAATGAAGACAATACAAGCGAAACTCAAAAGAAAAATCGGAAAAAGATAAACACAAAGGGGTGTCAATATCTTTTTCTGCTTCTAGATTTTCGATTGAGTTTCGCTTATATTGTCTTTATTTGATTAAATATTACAATTCGAGGTTTTACTCGTAAAGTTCAAATAAAAAAATAAAAAATAATTTATGGTACAGCTGTTTCGGCTTACAGGGCCATTTTCAAACTGTAGTTAAACCAATTTGAGTCGACTTATTTATACGACTTTCAATGTCAATTTTAGAAGGTGTCTATATTGATATCTTATCAGTTATTTTTTTTAATCTGAATACTACTACGAAAAATTCTTAGGGAATCTTCCCGTACGCATTTCTGATCAGAATTTAAAATAAAAATATTTTTGGCGAAGTTAATTGATAAATCGTCCTTGGGTGCGTCGCGCGTCGGTCGGATTATCTTTTACCAATTGTTGACTGCAAAAATTGAAAATTGGCCATAGATGACGGATTTAATCAATATCGGATTGATATACGGGCGGTCCGTTTCATAGATTCTCCTAACTTAACAAACTGATTGCAATCCTTAGAGCACATGCGTCAGGTGGGAACGCTATCCTTGTTGGACCGGTATTACAATGGAAGATACTCCAATGAACTAGCGTCATTGATCAGCTCAGCAGCGGTGCGTGGTCGTGAAACACGTCAAACATGCGCCCAATATACACGGTTGACATTTGTCACATGAGAACGGGTTGTTTCTACGACTCGTTCTTAAGTTCAACAGCTCGGTTATGGAACGATTTGCCGGCCTCTGCTTTTCCTCCCTCACACAATATGGATCTCTTCAAGACCCACGTTCACTCCTTCCTCTCCTCAGAAAGACCCTCCGTACAGCATCTTCAAAGATGACATAAGCCCTGAGGGAAATAACTCTCTCATCCGTTAAAGGAGCTGCAGCATTATTGTGGTAGGGAACGTGTGTTTTTGAAGTGAACCCTTCTTTAGCACCGTTGTGATTTGAAATTCGATGAAACGAAAAAGCGACACTAAAAAGAGACAAACACGTACATATATAGGATTAAGGCTGCGAGAGAATGAGTAATATATCAGTCTTTTCTTTTTGCGGTGCTTCGTAGCCTCCCCACTATTTTTCGTTATTTGTTTTTTGTGGTGTTATGTTGTGTTGCTCTACCTCCTTCTTTAGCCAACGTTTCGGACAGCGTTGCAGTGTCCATCATCAGGGCAGTTCCGGTAGACATCTATCGGATCTGCCTGATCTGCCCTGATGATGGACACTGCAACGCTGTCCGAAACGTTTGCTAAAGAAGGAGGTAGCGCAACACGGCATAACACCCCAAAAACAAATAACGAACATACTTATGAGAACCATGAGAATATCTATGAGAACCAAAGTGTGGACGAATATCTACAGCACTAGCAGAGGTTGAATTTGCAATTATGTATAGCATATTGGAATAACGTAATATTGTGTATGCAGTTTGAAAAACTTAATTTATATATGTGTGAATGTAAAAATCTCTAATGTCGGACTATTGTACACATTTAGCTGATTATTAAGGATTTGGGTTTTTGTTCTAACAGCTTTCTTTAATTCGAGTGCTTCTAAATTATTTAGTCTGTTACCATGACCATTTCTATGTGAGTTAGGTTAGGTTAGGTTGTGGTGCCGTGTATTTCAAAATTAATAAATATCTCCATGTTTTTTCAATAAATTATTGTCCTCGTAAACAGCAAAATACGTAAAATTATGCAAAAACTTCATGTACGTACTTTAAACAATTTATATAAATGATATTGCAAAATGGGGAGTGAAAGGTACACTTCAACTTTATGCTGATGACACAATATTATTCTATCATCATACTAATTTATACGAAATGTAAAAGGACATGGAAAGAGATTTGGCTCATCTAGCCGAGTGGCTGAGAATTAATAAACTTAGCCTTAATATTACAAAGACTCACTATGTGCTATTCGGGAATAAGAGAGAACAACGCCTAAACATTTCTCTTGGACTAAACAAACTGGAACAAACAGATGTCGCAAAATATCTAGGACTTGAATCACGGCTTACATGGAAAAATCATTTTGACCATGACCATCAAAGGTTGCTCTGGTGACCGGCGTAATGTACACTCTACGTAGATTGCTCCCACAGCCATACTGCGATCATTTAACTATGCTATGATTCACTCCCACTTGGCATACCTTTCGGGTATCTGGGGTTTTGCTACCAAAAAATTGATATCGGAGGTGCAAATAATCCAAAATAGAGCCCTACGTAACATTTTTGGCTTGCCTTGGGATACACATGTTAAAGATATTTACCGTCACGCACTTGTATTACCATTTAAGGTTGTTCCTAGCTTTGAGATAACAAACACCATTTTAAATATTATTCAGTGCAATACCCACACAAATATAAAACTGAACTATAACAACGACGTTCACCAATATAGGTGCAGGGGTCTAGATTGGGATAAAAACTGCTCACGGTATTAATGTATGCTCCCTTAGGGGTCGTCCATTAATCACGTGAGGCTCGAAAGGGGGGGGGGTTCGGAAAAAATCACGAAATATTCCGACGGGGGGGGGGTATAATGAGATATCACGTGTATTTATTTTTCATGATAATATTCTGAAAATTTCAAAAAAAAATACACGTAATTTTCGGGGGGGGGGGGGTTAGTCTAAAACCTCACCACATATCACCAGGGGGGGGGTAAAAAAGTTTAAAAAAAAAAACAAAAAAACATCACGTGATTAATGGACTACCCCTTAACAATTTTAGTTAAAGTACCTATTTAGATTATCATATTTTTATTGAAAATATTTAAATAGAACGTGTCCCTAGCTCGGAATTGCGTAAAGTAAATGTATTTAGAACCTTGTGCAATGAATAATTATTATGGTTTTATTTGCGTGTTTAGGTATGTTCTAATGTGATAAGTATATGTTCTATTTAAATATTTCCTTTAAATATGTTTAACTTAAATACTTTGTACAAGATTCAACCTCAAAATCGGAAATTGGTAAATAGATAATGAGTGCAGGACTTTGCAAACTTTGACACCTCATTTCTCAGAACAAGGTGAAGTGAAGTTAGAACCATATACAAATGAAGTGACGAAATTGAGACTTGTCAGCTTCAAAAAAGTGGTTTAAAGTTTTTGTATTTTCTTTTTAAAGTAGGAATGCCTGTGTCAGATAAAAAAAATGTGATTTTGTGGAAAAAAATTTCAAATTTGTGATTTGATGAATATTAGGTGAATTCCTTTAAGGATCATAGTTTTTAATAAAAATCAAAGATTTCAGGTGGTTCGGTGCCATAGAGCACTATTGAAGATCGACCACATCCTTACATTACTCCGCTTAAATTATGATTTATCCACAAATTCCGCTTTAAGCAGGTCTTTTGAGGGATTAGTAAGACGTAAGTGCAGCTGAATGATGTACCATCACAAAGCACGTCTTCATAATGCAATGAATATGTTAAACCAAAATTGATCCCTTTTGCTAGATTGCATTGTGTAAGTGCTACCAACATTTGCCCGGGGTCCTCTTTGTTTTACTGTTGCCTTTGTTGAATTTTGTATCGAATAAACTATTAGCTACGGCATTAGTACCTGTCTAGTTGTAATGCTTTTGCCATCTGTATTGAAATGAGTACCTTTTTTATAAAAAAAATTACGTAAATTATGTAACGTTATAAGTGCGAATGTTATAAAATCTGTCATTATACTCGTATATTATGCGAACGTCAGAATATCGAACGCCATACGAGAAGCTCGTCATAATCACTTTCTAGCTCGACAAGATTGACAACATTGTTGTCAAGAGGGTTATTTGTCACATTGATTTGTTATAAATACCTATTTTTTACAGTCTTTTTAATCCTGTGCACCCTTTATGAGGAAACAGACATACGTACACTGTGTATCCCATCTTTTGCAAAAGCTGCAGCATTATAGTGAAAAGGAACGTACTAGTATGTTTATTGTCTTTTCAATGCTGGGCACCCTTTATGAGGAAACAGACATACGTACACTGTGTATCCCATCTTTAGCAAGAGCTGCAGCATTATAAAGAAAAGGAACGTACTAGTATGTTTATTGCCTTTTTTGCCATCACGGTACCGTAACCGTGAAACTAGACAGGAATTATAAAAGCGCACGAGTCTCCAAGGGACCCAAAAACATCAAACTTCGCGTGAAAACTTCTTAAGAGAGTTTCACTTAATTAACTAGGGAGTAAATATATCACCGATGCTCCTTATAAATACAATCACCTGTAATGTTTTAAATATGACGCTAAAGGTTAAAGGTATATGAATTGAATAAAATAAAACAAAACATTTGTTTAAAATTGAGTGTTTATTATGCATATAATAAATAGGTAAGGTTTGTATTTATTAATTCTGTTGAAGTCTCCTAATCAGTCACAGTACCTACTACACAGTTATGTTTGAGTGCTCTAAACACTAGATAACAATTTACTTCAACATTAGAGTGGAAGAAACATACTCTCAGTATCGCCCTTGTGAAAGTCGACCATTCCGTATCGAAACTTTGCTTCAAATGTTTTTACCTTTTTTTACAATAACTCCACACAGGAGGCCATGAGGAAAATATTTTCCTTCGGGGCATATTTTATGTTTGAGGATGCTGTGTACAGGGTCTTTTAAAGGCGTAGAAGTTTTGGGAAGGATAAGGTATGAGGGGTGGTTAGGAATCTATGGTCCCGTGGGGATCCATGAATGGACGTATGAATCCATCCATCCCTCTTACTGCGGTGCAAGGCGATGTTCCAAAAGAATTCTGTTTGTGAAGTCACAAGGTCTCCTTTAACTAGTCTCTCCCGATCCGGCCTGCCACGCAGTTAGTGGCAGATACACAAACCGCCAAGAGCCGGACAAACCTCACTTCATGAACCCAGGCACCCCTACTCAGTCACCAAACGCAGCGAACCGTGCGGTGACCTATAACAGAGGTGTTGGTTATCCAATAAATGGTTCCAGAGGTAGCGGTACCCATACCCGCCTCCTAAACTGTGAATAATGTCTAGATCTGAAAAGTCAGGTTCTTTCGCACTTCCCTTCTCATCTCCTGTCCCCCCCCCCCCTGCTATCGTTAGCCTCATAACATACCCAATTGAGGAATTCCATAACCCACCGGCTTCAGACGTTGGTAGCAATTGGAAATCACATAAACAAATTAAATATAAAAAACCTTCATTCATGGTTCGCTACGTTTGGTGATTTAGCAGATGTGCCCGGGTTCATGGGGTAAGGTTTGTACAGGTCTTGGCGGCGGATGCGGCTGCCCACCAGCTGCACGGTAGGCCGGATCGAGAGAGAATGGTTGAGGGAGTCCCTTTGACTTCTCCTGTCGTACTTCTCTTGGAATATCGCCTTGCACCACAGTGGGAGGGGTGGATTCATACGTCTGTCATGCATGGACACATTAACCCCCAGATTCCTTCCCACCCCTAATACCCTACTCCTCACAGAACTTCGTCTCTTTCCTTTCCTAAAAAGATCCTCAACACAGCATCCCCAAAGATGACATAGGCCCTGAAAGATATTATTTTCCTCAAGGCCTCCTCTATATAGTCCTATTTGTTCCCGTCTGCAGCCAGTGAGGCTATGGCATCACTAATTGGGGTATGTTGTGAGGCTGAAGGTAGTGGCGATGGAAAGAAGATGAGGAGGAGGAAAGTGGGGGAAGTATCTGGCTATTCAGACCTGGTCACCATACACGGCTAAAGCCATTTCAAGCAACGTTTCAATTCTGAATGGTGGTCTTACACTGAGAGTATCTTTCACTCTGGATCGTGCCGCAAATGTACCATACATTATTTATAAATTAATTAATTGTGAAATAACACAAATTTAAAATTTTATTTTCTCACGCCGGGATTCGATCCTGCGACCTTCTGATTGCGAATCAAGAGCCTCAACCTTCGACCACGCCGGCCGTCAATGTAAAAAAAACTATCTCTCCAAACCCAGGGAAGATACAAACTTCAAGTCCCGTAGTAAAATAATTAATTCATGTTTGCATTGTTGTGTTATGTTCAATTGAAACTACAAGAATAAAAGATCTACCATGAAAATGACTTTGTGAACCAAAAAAAAATCCACTGAAACAGGAGTGGTAGAATCTAAAGTTGCTTTAAATGGCATTAGCCTTTTGTGACCAAGTCAGAACAGGTACTACCAACCTTCCACTTGCCCACCTCCTTCACCTCCCCACTTCCTTGCAGCATCACAACATATCCCAGATTGGTGATGCTCATATTGCCTACGGTCCCACTACGGGTAGTTGGGACTCTTGTGCGGTATTATAGAACCCATATCCTTTTTTTACACAATAAAAAATAATATAAAAAATTTGCTAGAAATATTGCCAGTTAGGTAGGTACTGAAGAATAGATTTGGACAAAATTGAATGACTGAATTAAATGAATAAATTCAATCTTGTGACACTCTCGATCTGATTCTCAATTTCAAAGGGAATTGATGGCCTTGCATCCTACGATTTTTAACGGAACCATAAACTTTTATTTTACGGTTCATGTTAAATTATTTCAATGAATGATACGAAGCGTAAACGATATATTTTAACGTAAATTATTCTACGGGCGCGGGCGGTGCGCTGCCAAGTTGCCTAAAGTAAACCCACCTATCTCGCTCCCGCGCCTTGTCGCCTAGTCCCTAGTCCTCTATTCAGGAATTAAAACATTTGCGTCTTTTTCACTTGTGACCAAGACCAGTTAATACTAGTCAATCTTAGGTCCCAGATCCATCCGAAACGCTAGTCTGCGGACCTAGTACAGTACAAACATAAATAAAAAATTATTATTTTATTCCTCCACGCCCGCCGCGAATCCGTCCGTGTGGTTCATTCATTCCTCTCCGCGGGCCAAGCCGTCAGTTTCATTACAAAGTTGGTCAAAAATTTCCGACTTCAAATCCGAACATCAGCTAGAAAAGTGAGAAGCAAACATGATGCACTTATTATAATCGTTTTTTTGGTATGAACCAAAGCTTTTGGAATACAACTACCTACCTACTTTCAGACGCAGATCTTGGGTAGATACAATATGTAAATTTGCAGATATTATGAGGCCAATCGACTGTGGTCAGCTATCATAAAATACTCACATTTAAATGATAAGATGATCGTTTATGTTAGATCACGTATATGGGAACAATTTAAGTTTAATAAATAAAATAAAATTAGTAAAACTTTAGCGGAGAAACAAAAAACTATTTTATTTTAAGATTTAATTGCTAGCCTAATAATATAAATACATTTTTCTTTAAAAAAAATTGTTTTTTCAAAATATTACGCGTTAAAATATTACATTAAACCCAATTTTTTTTTTAAATAAAACTTCTTTACACACTTAGGCAGTAAAGTTACGAAAATTGTGATCGGGGGAGGCGAACGGTTGGGCTTTTACGCACGCTTGACTTGGGGAGTAAGCTGGTGAATGCGTAACGAGAGCGTTATAAAAAGTGTTATCGGGCGAGACGAGCGGTCGGGTGAGGCGAACGGAAGTTGAGAGGGAGATATAAGTTAGTGAAGTTTTACTTCAGTCGTATGGTCTAAAGCAGACTCGTTTTTTATAATTAAGTAATTCACTCTAAGAGTTTTTTTTATTTATTTTTTTTATTTTTTTATTAGATTACATATACATTTTGTACAAAAAATTTGAGTAGACCCACAAAGCTGTCATATGACAGCTTGTCTGCAAGTTCTAACAATTTAAACATTCTTAATATAATATCTAAGAAAATATTTGTAAATACATTTATATTTTTAAGGAAACATTATAATAGATCACGTAGTAATATTAGATATTTTAACTTACAATCATAAATATATAAGATATTTCAATATATCTGCCTAATAACAAGATATGTAGGCAGCTATATTAAGATATTCAAAGATACAAGGAGTTTTCGTTCATTAACCATAGTTTTATCATTTTAGGACTTAGTCTCTCATTTTTTTCAAATTTTATGTTTTTATTGATTTTATTGAAAATCACTGGTATTAGATATTCAAGAGTACGGCTTCCATATTTATTTAATATTCGAGGAGTTTTTAGGCCCTTTCCTTCTCTAAATCTTGTGGTATGTTTGTGTACAAGTAGGTGTTTGTAAGGGCTTTCCCCCAGTGGAGACCTTTTATTGTAAGTAGGCTCTCTGAGCCATACATTAGTTTTAAGTTATGTCTCTGTTTGTAAATATTTGTTGTGACAATTTTTTTATTATGGCAGTTTGTAAATTTTCAATATATTTAATGTAAGTAGTGCTTGCATGTCCCCAAGTTCGAATACCATATCTAAGGATGGATTCGACCATAGAAAAATATATGAGTTTAAGAGTACAATGGGGCAAAACAAATTTTAATTTGTAAAAGTTACTAGCTAAGGATCTGAGCTCGTTACAAATTTTAGCCACTTGTTTATCCCACTTAAAATTGTTATCAACAATTATTCCCAGATAAGTATATTCATTTGTGAAATCTATTTTTTCACAGTCACAAACATTAACAATTCCTCTATGTATACAGTCAAAGCTATGAGCGGTTATTTTAGGAACATTCCACATTTTCAAACTTGGTGATTTTATGTACATGTATTTGGATTTTTTCACATTAATAATTAATCCTACATCATGAGCCCATTTGAGAAGCTCGTTAAAATCTCTTTGTAATTCTTGTATAGCTATTTCAGGATTTTCATTTGATACAACAAGAGCAGTATCATCAGCAAAAATGAATCGACGAGCTTTTTTGAAAATCTTACACATAGCAATTACATATATAATATATAATTTTGGACCTAGAATTGACCCTTGCGGTACTCCCGATTTGATGTATCTTGATTTACTTATTATATTTAAAATCTTAACACTCATTTTTCTATTTGTCAAATAGTTTTTGAAGAATAAGAGGAGTTTACCCCGTATACCTATAAATTCAAGTACTTTAATTATTTGTATATGGCTAAGTGTGTCGAAAGCTTTTGAGAAATCAATAAATAGAACCAATACATGTTGTTTACAGTTTAGTTGTGAATTTATATGATTAGAAAATTTTTCGAGCAATTTATCGCAACTTTTATTTTTTTGAAAGCCATACTGGCATTCATCAATAATACTCAGATTATTTAAGTATTTATCTAAATTTATTGATATATATTTTTCTAAGATTTTTTCTAATGCAGGAAGTAAGGAAATCGGCCTGTAATTGTTTATTAAAGAGTGATTTCCATTTTGAAAGATAGGCCTTACAATGCTATATTTTAGTTCATCGGGAATATGGCCCGTATCAATTATTCTGTTAATTAAGTGGGCGATTATAGGACTAAGTAATTTAACATGTTTTTTCAAATCATACATACGAATTAAATCTATGCCTGGTGTCTTGGAATTTTTCATACCTCCGATAATTAATTCGATTTGCTTTGTATTTGCTCGTGGTAAATACATTGTGTGATTTAAATATTCCGGCGTGTATTCTGACGCTCGGACATCACATACATGTAATAACTTATTTATCCCCTCATCAAAAAAGTCTGCAAAATTTTCTGCCACTGCATCTTTGGATTCGAATTTTAAGAAATATTTTGATATGACTTCATCACAACCGGATTTATCTTTCCTACCTAAAGTTTTATTAATTTCATTCCATGTTTTTTTAATGTCTTTGAGACAGTGTTTAAATTTATAATAAAAGTATAATTTTTTTGTGTTTATTATTTGTTTATTTAATTTATTTCTGTATTTTTTGAAATCGATTTCATATTTTTTGTTGTTAGGTGGGTTTTTCCATTTCCTCCAAAGAGTATCTCGTGTTTGTATATTTTTGTACTTTGGGAAATGAAAACTTCTTTGGCAGCATTGTGATTTGAAACTCGATGAAACGAAAAATAGCTACACTGAAAAGAGGAAAGCACATAGGTACATATATACCAATATGATTTAGTCTGCGAGAGAATGAGATAGTGTAATCGGTCTCCTCTTTTTACGGTGTTTTTTAGCCAATCCATCTCCTCTTTATGTGGTGCTTCTTAGTCTATCGGTCTTCTCTTTGTGCAATGCGTCGTTGACTCTTCACTCTTGTCTACTTTAGTTTTCTGAAGGTTTCACTTCAACCGCGTATTAGATAATATATAAAACAAAAAGTTATTAGGTAAAGGTACATATAAACAAGTTGTTGTTTTTTTTTAATTACTTGAATCAAATAAATTAAT
Source organism: Limnephilus marmoratus (assembly GCA_917880885.1). Taxonomy (NCBI): domain Eukaryota; kingdom Metazoa; phylum Arthropoda; class Insecta; order Trichoptera; family Limnephilidae; genus Limnephilus; species Limnephilus marmoratus. The sequence continues at coordinate 3,510,510 of OU862930.1, forward strand.
AAAAGGAATAAATTCAAATGGCTAGAGGAATCAGATTGAATCGATTCACCCCTAAGAATGAATCTGCCCACGTCTACTGAAGAACATTTTAAATATATTTTTTTAAAGTGCTTATTTCAGTTATGAATCTGTCTACAACTATGGTTTAGTGACCTCTAGAACTTTTACTTTGATTTTAAGTTTGGATCATTTTCAAAACTTCAAGTGTTTGTTAGGAAAATTCAGACAACCGATAAATTAACTACCTACAATATAATGTTCTTAACAGATTCATTTTTACTGCCATTTACAAAATTGAAACTGAGTTATGGAGAATTCAGACTATCCCCAATTTTACGCTGGTCTGCGCTAGTACGTAATACATATTTTATAATGGAAAATATAAATAAGGGTGCAGTATCGTCAAGAATGATGAAAACTTGGAGCGGGTGGATGAGTTTGTGTATCTGGGTAGTATGTTTACGAGAGATGCGAAGGCTAATAGAGATATTGAAAGAAGGGTAAACGCAGATAACTCCATTAATGGAGGACTGAATACCGTTGGCGCCAAAGATATTGAAATATAATTAGATGTGCTATCTAAAGTTTTTACTTCCTGGGACTGCGCTTCCGGGTGTCGCCGATATCGTTTACCAATTAACAAATAAACTAAATGAGCGAATAATTAACAAATAAACCAAACGATCGTTAAACAAAATGAACGAATTCTTTCCGTATTCAAACTATATTGTTAACCAATTCTAATGCACATCTTCAAAAAATCAACTAAATGAACAAAATCTTTTCGTATGCAAACTACTCTAATTAGGGCATAGTCCACCGACAATTGCGCGGACACAATAGCATATCTCTTTTATATTTGAATATCTTTGGTTGGCGCTAATTAAAAAAACTGTCAAAAGAAGTGAACCTAGCAGTCAATAATAGAGTACTGGTACCTACCCTGATGTATGGCAGTGAGGTATGGAACACTGGTGGAGGAAGGATGAAAGCAGACTCAATGCTACGGTAATGAGATCCTTTAGGCGTTTGTGTGGTAAAACCATGTATGATCATGTGAGAAATGTGGAGATTAAGAAAGGGACCCTCAGATGGTTTGGACATATAGAGCGAATGAACGAAAAAGTAGTGTAAGAAGAATATAAGACGCAAATGCGAATGGTAGAAGAGGTTGGGGACGCCCGAGGAAGACATGGCACGATCAAGTGAATCAAATACTTGAGGCGGGTCATGTCAAAGTCAGATGAATAGAATAGTATGTATGAGACGATGTATGAATGTGAATGAGGCAAAGAGTGTGTATCTAGAAGGAATTTTTGGCGGTCCGTCGTCTCTGCCTACTCCTGCGGGAAAACGGTGTGATGGTTAGTAAGTTGCCATGGGTCACACCTATTTCCTGTCACTCGGTCACTCTGCCATAAGTCACTCCAAATGGTTCGCTACGTTTGGTTACTAAGCAGGTTTGTCCGGGTTCTTGGGATGAGGATCGGGAGAGAATGGTTAAGGGAGTCCCTTTAACTTCTCCTGTCGTACTCTCTCGAAACATTACCTTGCACCGCAGTGGGGGGATGGATGGATTCCCTCACTTGTTGACACATTGACCCCCCCATATTACCACCCACCCCTAATACCCTTTTCCTTCCCAGAAGTTCCACACCTTCCTTTTCTAAAAAGACTCCACACAGCATACCCAAAGATGACATTAGCCCTGAAGTAATTATTTACCTCTATATCAAGAGTCCCAGCTGCTCCTACCTGAAGCCAGTGAGAATATGGCATCCCCAATTTGGGTATGTTATGAGGCTGAAGGTAGTGGGTAGGGAAAACATTTGTGGAATAAGATAGTAAGGGGCGTACCTGACTATTCAGAGCAGGACGTCAAACACGGCTAAAGCCATTTCAAGCAACAATTCTTGTGAGAGAGGTTTTAGGGTGGCACACCTGTTTCCGGCCATACAAGAGCGAGACAGGTGATCCCGCATATAAAAGGAGATGCAGGCCTCTCCTCACTCTCTTTTTCCAACCGCCAACACGTTAGTTAGGACGTATTTATAGCCATTACTTATAATAAATATCCATATCGCCAATACGCGCATTATTTATAAATAACCTCGCCTACACTCGAGTCTGTATTTAACAGTGGCGCAGCCGACGGTACACGATTCTGCACAATACGGCAGAAATATCGCGAAAAGAATCGACGCGCAAAAAAATTTGGCACAAAAATTTGGCAAAAATACGCGGTAACATTATTATTTCGGGTCGGTAAGAAAGGCCGGACCGAAATTATTCCAACACTTCACTGCAAGGAGTGAAGTGCAAGAAGACACTGGAGCCAGCCAGCTTTTCGGAAGGGGGAAGCACGGGAGGTCCAGCGTCAATCGACATCTCTGAGGGTCAAGGATCGGAGATCCAGGTCGCAGGAGTGATCTGGGGTAGCCATCGGTGTTACTGTGTGACGGGTCTGGAAGGAGCCATCAATTCACAGGGTCAAGGAGCAGTTTCCGGAGCAGGGTCCAGGGAGCAGACGGCAGAAGAAGAAGCCTCATTGGGAAGTTTTTGTTTTTTCTGTTTTCTTTCTCTCTATTTGGGTACCTTCTGGGCATTGGGAACATGGAGTCTCGAGGATTGGAGTCCTTCAGTTTGCGTGACGGGAACTGGGAGAACTTCAAGGTCCGCCTCGGACAATTTCTCCTCGTGAATGATGAAAAGTTTGCATCGGATGATAAAAAAAGGGCTATTTTCCTGAATGCATTGAAAGATGATTGTTTTTCCTTATTGGTTAATTTGTGCATTCCTAAAAAGGTAACAGATATTAAGTTAGAAGATTTGATATCTAAACTTGATGAGTATTGTTGTTCAACGAAATGTTTTTTTGAAGAGAGATCTAAGTTTTACAGTGCTAAACAAAGAAATGACGAATCAATCCGTGAGTTTGCAGTGCGGTTAAAGTCTCTTTCTACTAATTGCAAATTTGGGAATAGTTTATCAGTAAATTTAAGGGATTTCTTTGTTTTGGGTTGTAAACCAGGAAAGGTAAGGGAAAAATTATTTCTCGAGGGTGAATTACACTCGTTCGAAAAATGTTTACAAGTCGCCGAGTGCATTGACCTCGTAGCTTCAACTCAAGCGCAGTCCCGAGTTGATAATACGGTTTACGCTAATGTACAGCTCAAGGCCGGTCGACTCTCTTGTAATAATTCGCGTGTGAAAGACAGAGACGTGAAGCGTTTCGGGCATAGCAACAGGGCACGGTCACAGTCGCCAGCGAACGCTGTGAAACAAAATTGTACCGTTTGTGGTCACAATAATCACATCGCGACGGAATGTAGATATAAAAATTATTTATGTAAAATTTGCAGTACGAAGGGTCATCTCGCAAAACAGTGCAAGCGTTCCTCAACACGTAAGAGTGTGAATACTTTGTTGTCGGACACAAAGTTGGGTGAAGTTAATAGTGTCGAACCATTTTTTATTGAAGTTTCACTAGACGGGATCAAGAGTAAATTCATGGTAGATTCTGGAGCATCTTGTTGCGTAATTTCCAAGGAGTGTTATTTCAGTAAATTCAGTAGAATCAAGCTAGTGCACGAAGACATTAGTCTACGGGGTTTTGACAATACGCTCGTGAAAGTGGTAGGTACAATTACGCCACAAGTGGAATTTAACGGTCAGTGTCACAATTTGAAATTTGTTGTTGTCACAAGTGCTTCGTTATCGATAGTGGGGCGTGATTTTATGAATCTTTTTAACGTCGGGATTAACGGAATCGTAAACAGTATAAAACAGAATACTTTGAAGCAGCGATTAGTAAAAAAATTCCCGGAAGTTTTTACGGATAAACTAGGAAAATTTAATAAGTACGAAGTGAATTTAACTTTAAAAGAGACCGCTATTCCGATATTTCGTAATCACAGAGTTATGCCGTTCGCTTTGAAAGAAAAAGTCGAAAGGGAGTTAGATAGTTTACTGTCAGACGGTATTATAGAACAAGTCCAGTTTAGTGAGTTTGCAAGTCCAATTGTTCCAGTAATTAAGAAAAACGGTAGTATTAGATTATGTGGTGATTATAAATCGACAGTGAATAATCAGTTATTAGTTGACAAATATCCATTACCTAGGATAGAGGAGCTATTAACGAAAGTAAATGGTGGGAAAGTTTTTGCAAAAATCGATCTTAAATCGGCGTATAGTCAATTTGTTTTAAAAAAGGAGTGTAGGCGTTTTACAACAATCAATACCCATTTAGGATTGTTTCAGTATAAGCGGTTAGTGTACGGGTTATCTCCCGCGCCAGCTATATTTGCAAAGGCAATGGCAAATTGTTTGTCAGGATTACAGAACATGACGTTTTATTTGGATGATATTATCGTGATAGGGGAAGACGAAGACGATTTAGAGAAAAACGTATGTGTCGTGTTAGAAAGGTTGAAACATTGTAATCTAACAGTGAATAGTGACAAGTGTGAATTCAATTTAAAAGTTATTGAGTTTTTAGGTTATAAAATAAGTGAACAAGGGATTCAACCGTGTGAACGGAATAAAGAAGCCATTTTAAATGCACCAGCACCTAGTGATTTAAATAATTTAAGAAGTTTATTAGGTATGATTAGTTATTATCGTAATTTTATTCCAAATATGGCAAATATATTGTCACCATTATACGAATTACTTAAAAAAGATGTTAAGTTTCAATGGGGTACGGAACAAGAAAATAGTTTTGCGATAATTAAAAGAATATTAACTTCGGATAGGATTTTAACGCATTTTGACGAAAATATACCTGTGAAACTTGTCACAGATGGTAGTTTTAATGGGGTAGCAGCAACATTACTTCATAAGTTTCAAAATGGCGTAGAAAGACCGATTGGGTTCGCAAGCAGAACTTTAACTAAAGCGGAAAAGAATTATTCTATTCTAGATATTGAAGCAACAGCAATTATTTTTGGAATTAAGAAGTTTTATCAATATTTGTACGGCAGAGAATTTATTTTAGCTGTGGATAATCAGCCGTTAGTGAGAATTTTAGGTGAAAATAAAGAAGTACCTAAGATTGCCGCGTCAAGGTTACAGAGATATGCTATTATGTTAGGTTCGTTTAATTTTAAAATTGAATATGTAAAATCGAAAAATAATTGTTCAGACTTTCTGAGCAGGTGTCCGATTGAAAAGGTTAGCTGTGAAGATGAGATAGAGTCTGATTACATTAATTATTTCGAGAATAATGGGTTTAATTTGTCTTTAGACGTGATAAAAAGCGAAACCGAAAAGGATGATGTGTTAGGTCAAGTAAAAAATTTTCTTATCGAAGGTTGGCCAGCATCAGTAAAAAAGGCACAAAGTGGTAACTTTATTAGATTTTTTTGGGAAAAAAGGTTAGAATTGTCTTTGATAAATGGGTGTGTTTTATATCAACATAGGGTTGTTGTACCTGAGTCTTTAAGACAAGAGGTTTTAAAGATGTTACATAGATCTCACTTAGGGGTTTTTAAGACTAAAGGTATTGCAAAAAGCTTTGTCTGGTGGCCAAAAATTAATCAAGATTTGGAGAAAATAACGGAAAATTGTAGAGATTGTTTAGAAATTAAACCAGAATCACAAAAGAGTTCTTTAGCAGTGTGGCCATATGAACCTGAAGTATGGTTCAGGGTACATATTGATCATGGTAGTTTATATAACAAAAATTTTTTAGTGGTGGTAGACTCTTCTTCAAAGTGGATTGAGTGTCTGGAAGTAAACAGTCTGTCTTCAAAAGAAAATATCGAAATACTTCATAGATTATTTTCGCAATTTGGTTTTCCTGCAACTTTAGTTAGTGATAATGGTACGTGTTTTTGTTCTGAGGATTTTGAAAATTTTTGTAAGAAAAATGGGATAGAACATATCACTAGTCCAGTCAATCACCCTAGTAGCAACGGGCAAGCTGAAGCTACAGTAAAGACTTGTAAAAATTTCCTTAAAAAAATTTGTAAACATAATGGATTTCCTTCAGATTATAAAGAAAAGTTAGGTAACTTTTTAGCAGACTATAGGAATACAGTTCACGCAACAACAGGATGTGAGCCATCTGTATTATTAATGGGTAGAAAAATTAGAACAGTATTTGACTCTCTGATTCCAAGGAAAATTGAGGATAGAACGGGTAGTTCAGGTTCTACTCGACGAAACAAAGTAATAAAAAAGGTTACTCAGAGCCAAAACAATCAGAAAAGACAATATAAGGGTAGAGTTAAATCAGGTTTTAATATAGGTCAGAAAGTAATGACTAGAGATTTCAGATCTCAGGGTAATAGGTTATGGGTCCCTGGGGTTATTGTTGATAAAAAAGGTAGTAAAATATATTTCATAAAAATTAACAAGTCTAACATGGTGTGGAAAAGACATTTAGACCAGTTAAAGGAATTACATGTTTCATGGCAGGAGGAAGATAACCAGGAATTCGCGTCTGACACGTTGGAATTGTCGACGGACGAATTAGATCTCTCCGGTATGTTACGTAATAGAAGTGTCTCTAATTCTGTTTCTCCATGTTTCAGGTCTAACCCATGGCAAGGAAGGCTTCGGCCCAGGTGACAGCACTTCGCAGTCGAAATGGACAGAAATGGACTGAAGGGAAACAGAAAGAACAAAAACAAATGTTTTGTTAATTTTAAATGTAATGTGTTAATTTTAAATGTGAAATATGAAATATAAAATATATTGTATGGAATATGTAGCTATAGGTATCACTTATGTAGCCAGGATTCTCCCGTTTAAGTAGGGGAGGATGTGAGAGAGGTTTTAGGGTGGCACACCTGTTTCCGGCCATACAAGAGCGAGACAGGTGATCCCGCATATAAAAGGAGATGCAGGCCTCTCCTCACTCTCTTTTTCCAACCGCCAACACGTTAGTTAGGACGTATTTATAGCCATTACTTATAATAAATATCCATATCGCCAATACGCGCATTATTTATAAATAACCTCGCCTACACTCGAGTCTGTATTTAACAATTCTGAATGGTGGTTATACACCAGGGCGATACTGAGAGTATCTTCTACTCTTGTTCATGCCGCAAGTGTACCATACATTATACCATACATTTATTTGTTAATTAATTAATTGTGAAATAACAAAAATAAAAAGAGTGTGTGCCAAGACCGAGTTGTTAGACGGTCCGTCCTCTCTGCCTACCCTTGCGGGGAAACGGCGTGATGTTTAATTAGTTTGTTAGAAAATAAAACTCTCCGTCTTCAAATACACTGGAATAAGTGTGGTAGATGTTTTTCAGGAAATGTACCTACTTGTTATTAATCATGTTGAAACTCAATACGCAAAAAAATATTATATATATTTTATATCTCTTATCATGTGTGGCCGGATGCAGATGCGATTTGAACCTATTAATGTGTGGGTGGGTGACGGATGTCAATGAAAGATATCATTTAATAAAAATATTACGTTTCCTTGTGTTTTCCGTTTTCTGGGAATGCGCATATCTGGTTGACCACAATGGTCATAATTAGTATCACTATGATAATACCGTTATTTTCTTTTTTATTATTTACATTAGACTAATAAAATGTTAACCCTTCTGTGACTGTTTGCTTTATATTGAACGAGCTAGATCCCTGGCGTTGCCGGGTTTTTCGAAACAGGATGTGGAAAGAAAATATTTTCCTCTTATTTTAAATGTCAGCTGTGCAGTAGGGTGAGTCACGACTCTATTGGAAAAAAATCTTGTTTTTATTTGTCTACTAGTGATAAGAGGGTGTTAAATGGAGAAAAAAAAATAACGTTATTTTTTTAATAATATTTGGATATCATCTTCTTTCTCTGGATTGACTTTGAAATTTCACATAATAGAGAAAAACTCACCTTTGTTAGTTTAAAAAAAACGTTAGATAAAACATGAAAAAAGAACTATTTTTAATAAAACATAAAAAAAAAAATAATAATTTGACTATATCAAGACAGTGCATTCAAATACCAGCAAAATCCTTCTTACTCTCAAATTTCAGCATTTTCAGTAATCCTGGGGACTTTTTGTAAATGATTTAGTAAAAATATACTATCCTAGCAGACCCGGCCAGACGTTGCTGTGGCTAACGAAACCTTTATAACCAACGCCATCTGTTAAATCAAATCCACATCACGCTGCCCGCTGCCTGCTGCCTGCTGCCGCTTGGCCAGATATATTATGTATTTTAACCAATTCACAAAAAATATTGAAAAATTATATATCTATTGGTGAAAACCGCATAAAAATTTGTTGCGTGGTTTAAAAGATTTAAGCGCACATACATCGTGAGCGACTTAATTTTATACTTAGTAATAATAATATATGTATTTATATAATTTTAAAATACTTACCGATTTACTAGATAATTGAAAAGGTAAGAAAATAGTGGTACTGGGCATTTCAATAAAAAGAATGATTTTTCAAGGAGACTCATTGAGTCCTCTTTGGTTTTGCTTAGCATTGAATCCTCTATCTAAAATGTAAATTAAAAGCAAGTTTGGAATAAAAATTAAGAGTAATACAAGAGAGAGTAGTATAGTTTCATATCTATTATTTATGGAAGATATGAAATTATTATCTAATTATGAATAAAATTTAGATAAATGATTAAGACTACGCAACCGGGCTCGAAAAGAAGAAGATAGAGACATACGAAATTACGAATTTAAGAGGAGAACACAAACATTTACAGCAACAAAATCGATGCGAAAATTGCGAAAATGTTTAATAAAACACGACTCGTTTAAAATAGAGCAAAAACCTCCTGGGCATTGTCTTAAACAGCATTTAAAGAAAGAATGCAAATTTTTTCATACATATCACTTGTAAAATATCTGAAATTTTTGGAGCATACTTTGCGATTTTTTTCTATCGATGGATTTTATATAATTTGCGTTTTCGCGCGGGCAAAGTCTAGATATTATCTTCAAGAATAACAAATACTTTTTTAAGTGCTTTAATATTTTTTTTTTACGTGTTTAAGGAAGATATGTAAGAAATCGGTATAAATTCGGGTTGCGGGGCCTTAAGATATTTAAAAAAATTGCAGACGATATTAAAATTACTTTTGGTTTAGATAAATATAAAACGATCCATATAGAGAAAGGCAAAACTGTAAGAGGAGACGAGGGTATATTTAGAAATTTCAAAATAAAAAGTATGATAGGGGATAAGGTTTATAAATATTTAGGATACCCGCATTCGAAAAGATTAGATCACACTAGTATTGAAAATGATATTAATATTAAATTTCAAACTAGGATCAGAAAAAATTTACAATGCAATCTATTTGCTAAAAATTTAGTAAAAGAAATAAATGCTTCGGCAATACCTCTATTAACGTACTCATTTGGCATAATTAAATGGTAATACAGATTAAGATAGCTAAGAACGATTAATTAGAACTACGTTAACGAAGTTTAATTGCCATCATTCAAATTCAGCTACAGAACAAATAAATTTACCTAGAAATTTAGGAGGTATAGGTTTAGCCAAAATAACATCTTTTAAATACAATCAGGTAGAAATTCTAAGAATTTCTTTCCATAGGTAAGCTCAAAAATGCACAAAATAATTTGAAATGCACATAGAAACATTACACCTTTAAATTTATATGACGAGAATGCCAACATTCTTATAAATACTAAAGAAATAGAAGAAAAAAGGGTATTAGTGGTAGATAGAAATCTGTGAGATAGTGTGTCCAGGAATTACCGACGTATGAATCCATCCCTCCCACTGTGGTGCAAGGCGATGTTTCGAGAGAGAATGGCTGGAGAAGTCAAAGGGACTCCCTTAACCATTCTCACCCGATGCGGCATGCCATGCAGCTAGTTGGCAGAAGCATCCGCCGCTAGGGATGTCGAAAGCGAAAAAAAATATCGATGTATCGATATTTATTAAAATATATACATCGACGTCGATATATCGAGGAAAATATATCGATATATCGGTCAAATTTTCAAGAGATTTGGCGTTTTTAAAATAATAGTGTATTCAGCTCAATATTATCAATAATAATTTTTGTACACAATTTGCTTTTTTTAGTGTACAAAAATCTCAATAAAAATTAAGGTATTTTATCACTATTCATTTTTATTACGTAATTATTACAAAAATATCAAAAACTAAAAAGCTATCTTCTAACTTACATGTAAACTGAGACGCATACAAAGTTTGCATGCGTCTCAGTAATGTTCTATTGGCGTATAAATCTGTCAAAAAGGACTTCGTGTTTGGAACAAGGTATAGTCAATAATCATAGACAGTTGGGAACCAACACATAGGAGTGACTTAGAAAAAAAATGGCGAAAAATAGCATTTATTTCTATGTATGTACCTACACACATGAGATAGTATTGGTGATCACAAATACTAATGCAAAGACAATAGATTTGTAAGCTATTAATAGTTAAAATTTCATCCGCCAGATGTCATGACCCAATACAGTTACTTTATTCCGTTCGTTACTATAGGGTTTTGGATTCTAGTGACTTTAAATACATAAATTTAAAAAAATATCGTGTTTGAAACAATTTTCGATATTGGATATTTTGTATCGATATATCGGATCAAAATATATGGGCTAAAAATATCGATATATTGAATTAAAAATATCGATACTTTTTCAACAGGCCTATCCGCCGCCAAGACCCAGACGAACCTCGCCCCTTGAAGCCCGGCACCCCTGCTAAGTCACCAGCGAACCATTTGGGGTGACCAATGGCAGTGGTGTTGGTTATCCAATAAATGGTTCCCGGGTTAGCGGTACGTTTACCCGCCTCCCAAATATATATTTTTTAAATTAATGGCGGGCTTTCGCCAGGGCGATATTGAGAGTATCTTCCACTCTGTGCTGCTAATTTTGCTACATACATTATTTTTAAAAATTAGTTATGAGACAATACGGATTTGAACCAACGATCGCTGTATTCGTAGTCAAGAGCCTTACTTCTCGATAACGGAGGCCGATCTTTCAGTAAAAACGAGCCTAAAATTAGTTAACAATGTTAACACGTCAATTTGACAGGTTTCCCTAGAAAAACTTACCTATACACAATTACATACAAAACGCATTATTCACATCTGCGAAATTAGAAGGCAGACAAGAAAATGGAGTCAGATAAATATTAATGCGATGAAATAAAAATGGTGTTTTCTTTCTTTATTTTACATTTAAAAAGTTTAATCCGTCAAATTAAATGGTTCCTTAAATCTAGTAATTGTTAAATAACAGTTGAAAAATAGGATCACCGCTCATCCCAAACTTAGAAATGTCTTGTGGGGGAGTTTCGTGGTCCAAATATTTGGTGAACGGACGATTCAGAATGAATCCAACCCAACACCTTATTTGAAAATTCATTAAAAGTGGTGAAAAAATTCGTAAAAAATTGTTTACATTTTGTTAGGTTATGGGCTATTTTTCCTTTTTTTCTTAGCTTTAGATGAATTTTCATGGAGCTGTTGAGTTGAGTTGATTCTGAGTGGTCATGGAACCAAATATTGGTCTAGTCAGGGTTTAAAGTTCAAATACAAAACAATACATATGGGATGAAAAACCACTTTATTAAGTACATAAAATACATGCAGCCTTAAGGAGCCGTAACCGGTTGATATATTTCTATATACTTACCCAAAAAAGTGGTTTTCAAAATGAGTTTTTTTAATATAAAAATTCTGACCCAAGTTTATTTCACCACGCAACGGGTTAAAACTTTATCACAAAATTTAAAATACGCTCTGGGTATAAATAAATGGTGTTCTCTCCAGAAATAAATCATTCTCATTTGCACCATTATCTGGTGGAGTTGCTGATTTATCGTTGTTGGTGAAACAGAAGGGCATTAGTTAATTGTAAAATGTGTCGCGGTCTCCTTTTTCTTCTGGGATTTCTATGCATATCTTGTATAGAAGGTAAGTAGGCATTAAAGATTTCTACATTCTTGTCATATGAGAAGCTTAATTAAATAGCGTTTACTCATCATCACCGCGTTACATTTAGGGATGGATTTAGATCTCCTAATTAAATATATATTTCTTCAAACTTTGCAAAATAACTTTGTGGTATCATTTTTCATATAATGAATAAAAAATCACTTTGTTTAAACCACTATTTTTAATACAATATCAACATGTTTCGACAACAATGTTGTCTTCATCAGGATATATTACTATAATAAATGACAAACAAGTATAGACAAATTAGAATAAATTATAACATAGATATTATATTATAACATTAATATTTTGTCTATGTTATAATTTATTCTAATTTGTCTATACTTGTTTGTCATTTATTATAGTAACATATCCTGATGAAGACAACATTGTTGTCGAAACATGTTGATATTGTATTAAAAATAGTGGTTAAAACAAAGTGATTTTTTATTCATTATATGAAATATATATTTATTTATTTATTATAAGACCTTTATATATTGTATAGATTTTCGTATTAATTCATCCGCCTTGCTAGGGATGTCCCTGTTTTATAGCGGGTAAAGTTCACAGGTTCCATTGTGATATTTTTTTAATGGTATGAGGCTGGGTTTCAGTTTGTAAGTTCTCCAGGAGATTATTCGTTGATCTGTTGTCCCCTGTCATTCTTTTCCAGTCCTCAAACCTTCCCATCCTGCTCCAATCGACTTCAACACAGTCAACTTACCTCTTCCACGGTTTGCCGCTAGTCACTTTCACTGACTACCCACTAGGTTTTGATTTTTACTGCCATTTGCCATTTACACCAAGGGCGTATTGATACTTTTTAAATAAACCTTTTACTATTTCACAGTTAGCAGCAAATATTTTCAAAATTTAGTTTTATTATAGTCGTATCAGCCGAAGACTCTGAGCCATTCTTCAGAGATGACTACTTTTACGCCGCCGCTTATGATGCGTTCTTTAAAGAACACAAAGCTGCGCTGGGCTGGAGAGAGGCGGTGTCCATGTGTTCCTTGGAAGGCGCTGAGCTTGTGGTGCCAACATCTGAAGAAGAGGTGAAGTCGTTGTTAACTTATATGGCCAGCACCACCAGCAATGTGTGGATTGGGATACATGACTTATTCAAACAACAGAACTACGTGGCAATCAATGGTATTTTTTTCCTTTTTGATTTCTTATTCACAAATGTGTATTGTGCAAATTCTTGGAAGAATTGTAAATTATTATGGTAAAATCATCTTTATTGCTTGTAAAATAATATTTTTACATACTTATTCAACAACCATTATTCAAATAATAGGAAATATTTTCCTTTATGGCTTCAATAACTGCTTTCACTCATTTTGACATTGACTCCGCTAGTTTTTGACAATTTTCAGAGATCCTCTCATTCCAAAATCAAACCTGAAAGAGCATTTCTGCCATCTTTGTTCTTGTAGTGCAGTCGATTTTTTCAGGATAAGGAGATAGCTGTTTTAGATTTGCCCGGTAATATACCAGATATGAACCCTATTGAGAATTTATGGGTCATATAAAAGCTAGAGTACGCAAACTCGACTGCACTACAAGAACAAAGATAACAAAAACGCTCTATCAGGTTTCCATGCGAAAACGAGTGAAAGCAGTTATTGAAGCAATAAGCGGAGATATTTCCTATTGATTTCCATAATGGTAGTTCCATAATTATGTAAAAATATCATTTAACAAGCAATAAATGGTTTTACCATAAAAATTGACAATTTTTCCATTAATTTGCACATTACTGTATGTATACGAATATAAATTTAAGTTCCGTATATTTGTGTCCGCACATCTCGATAAGTAATCGATGGATTGACTCAATTTTTTTTAAATCATTGTATTTAAGCAGAAGAGTGTATCTATATACTTTTAATTCTGAAGTTTTAACGGAAACGGAACATTCAATGCGTTTTAAATTGACTCATAATTTGTCGTAGTTAACTACTGAGCTGCCATTTATCTTTTTTTTTTTAACTTTTCATTCCCCAGAATTATTTATTATAAATCAAATTATACCTGACAAATGACATTGCTATTTTCACTCATTTATTTTCTCTTTACGTTTAAAATGTACTCATAAATTGTACCGAATGATAGTTCGTAAATTTACAAAACCTATATACCTCAAACAAATTTAAAAAACAAACCATATCTGACAAATTTTCAAAGTATCAAAAAGTATCACGGTGACCAGTTGATTGTACGTTTTTTCAAAATTGATCGCCGTTCGCATGATACCTCGCTCACGTTTAAACGTAGGCCGCCATACTCGACACACAAAAGTAGAACGTCAAAGAAGATCAAACTGCGCAGATCAAGAACGTTTAGACAATAATGAACGTGTTAGATTTACTACTACAACTGGAAAATCAGCAGAAAGAAAGACTCGAAATCTTACGAATAGAAGCGCGAAGAAGAAGAGCAGCGCATTCATCTCAATAACGTCAGGAAGAAATGGATTAACGCCGAAGACGAATGCAAATGCAACATTTTAATAACCAAGCTTCATACCATCGTATTGATTTTTCATACGAATCAGATATTCTGTACAATACCTCATGTAAATTTGTTCAAATCGGTAAAATGGATGTCCATACCGCAAAGCGGTGAAATTTAAAAGACAAACACAAGGAATGTGTTGTGCGAGCGGAAAATTTAATCTGAAATTGAGAAGCCAATATCAAAAGGCATATTATTGAGTCGTTGCAAAAAATGTTACATGATAACAATAATTTTATTCGAATGCTCTTTATTTACTCTGTGGAGTGGCAAAAAAAAGGATTGCCACGTGCTCATTTTAATATGACTTACCAAGAACATGATACACGGACCATGTGGAGCAATCAATACAAACTCACCGTGCATGATCGATGGAAAATGCTAAGAAGTTATCCTCGAGAGTTGTTAAAAGACACAATCAATGACAATGATGGTTACCCGCTATTTCGACAAAGAAGTACAGAAGACATTGGAAAAGCAATCATTTTGAAAGTGAGAGGAAATGACATTGAAGTTGATAATCGTTAGGTATTTCCATATTCGCCACTTTTATCAAAAACTTTTAAAGCACTCAACATTAAGTATTATAATTCTGTGTAATCCATAAAATACATTTGTAAATACGTCAACAGAGGTAGTGATATGGCCGTGTTTGGAGTTTCAAAAACAAGTTACTTAGATAAAATATCACAATACCAAATATTAGCAGCAATGAAGCTGTGAGGCATAATTCAGGATTTCAAATCCACGAGAGACATCCAACTGTCGTTCAACTTAAAAACGGTCAAATGGTATACTTCAAGGAAAAAACCCTACAAAACAGAAGAACAAATCCACCGAAGACAACATTAACATATTTTCAATTATGTCAAATAGATGATATCGCAAGAACATTGATGTACGCAGTCATTCCGTCTACTACTAATCCGATAACGACTACTTGGAACGCGACCAAAAAGAATTTTGTATGAAAAAAGGCAGTAATTGGTCAATCTGGAATATTTTCATCAAATGCATTAGGAAGAATATACACTGTGAATCCGAACAACGTAGAATTTTTTATTTACGTCTGCTTCTAGTTACCATTCGTGATCCAACAACATTTGTACACTTGCGAACAGTGAACGAAATAGTGCAAAATACATATCGGAGTGCGTCTGAGGCAATTAATTTGTTGGAAAACGACAATCATTGGAATAAGTCAATTGAAGATTCATCCTTTATTTCTAATCCATTTCATATATGTTCGCTATTCACAATTTTTTGTCTACGTGCTACCCATCACAACCAGCATAAATATAGAAAAAATACAAAGACTATATGGCTGAAGATATTTTGCACAGAATGCACATAATTTTGACTTTGATTTCACAGAATAAATATCGCTAGTCTTCATTGAGGATATTTGTCTTGCAGTATGTAGCAAATTGTTGACACATTTGGGAGTGACAGCACCAAATTGGTCCAGCAATGCAACATACGATAATGTACTACTTAGATAACAATCATACAACAGAAATGACTTACAGCTGTTCGTCCAAGCAAATAAACCGAAACTTCTTCAAGAACAAGAGATACCATTTAATACCATCATACAAGATGTCACCAACCAATCCGATGGATTGTACTTTTTGGATGCTTCAGGTGGTACGGGGAAAACATTCGAATCCAAAGTATGCCCGTATCTTGTAAAGAATATGCTTTCTTTATATATAAGTATTAATGCTGTTTTCACGTGTATATGTTTAGATTTTGATTTAGATTCTGACAATGAGAAATATTTACAAAATGTTTACTTCAAATAAAGCGGTATATGAAATAATATTCAAAATCTGAAAAAATATTAAATAACAAAAATACCTGTGTGATTTCACAATTTTTCCTGTGAAATTCTTGTCGCCTCTTGATAATTTAAATAATTGTTTTCGTTCTTAATTCTTTATAGGCATTCCAACGTCAGAGTTATACTTGAATCATCCAGACCCCAACCCAGGCGAGGGAAAAGACTGCGTGCGGATTCTTCGAAACGGGCAATACCATGACACATCCTGTGAGGCGGCCAGCCGGTTTATCTGTAAGAAAGCCCTCAGCACTCTGACAGTTAATGTGGAATGTGGAACTTACGACCCAGGTATGGAAAAATTTTATGTAATGTAGAAAAACATTTATGTAATTTTATGTTTATCATTCGACTAGAACAATCGCATTCGATATTATAAGCGTCTGGTTTCCTCGTACCCCACGGGAATTTTAAGATTTTGTATGAATTTTACACAAATAACAAAACGGTATTCTACATAATATAATTTAATAATACAATGTTTAAAAAAAATTAACAATTCTACAAATATTTTAAGTAAATTTTCACGTTCTGCGTAAGTTCTATTGATTTTTTTCTGTTTTATGGAGCAACTGAATGTAATAACAGAATTCGAATGAGACTTACACAGAATGTAAAAATTAATTTCAACTTTTTGATGAATTGTTCAAATTTTTTAAACAACTCGTTCGCATTTAATTTATTTTAATGAACAATTTTATAATAGTTTGTAAACCTTGTCGTACAACTCCAACTTCAAATTACTTATTTATTATATTTGTTATTATTTTTTTATATAAGTGTGTAAAACAGGCATGGTGCCCAAAATTAAAAACATGAATTTTTAGTAAATAAATTAAACAAAACAAAAAAACTTTTTTTTAACTGTTTTTATGTAGAGGGCGTCATCACGTTATCACTTTTATACGATTGATGAATGGTAGGCTTTTTTGTTTAATTTGGTCGTTGAACTGTCTTCATCATTAGAGCATGTATTTTAGCGCGTAGTGTTGTAATTTCTCAATGTTTGCTGTATAGGAGAGAAATAACAGTTTTTTTTGTATTTCTTGGGCATTAACTATGTAACAATTTCTAGACATTTTGTTTTTTGAAGAGTTTTATTAAATGTACATTTGTTACTTAAATTTAATTTTTCCGCGACCGGTTTCGATACAACCGTATCATTCACGAGCAGAATTAAAACTAACTTAAAAATTAAATGCAAGTACCAAAGATTAATTAGGTGGGACTAGTGGGAGGGATGATTTTGGGGGGAGGGGGAAAGCGGTGGGAGGAGTCAATATTATACGGAAACATGGTTAGTAAAGAAGATTTGCAAGGCGCTATTATTTTATTCACTAAATTAATTTTAGATTTAATTTTTTTGTTTATTTCGAGCGTTTCTAAAGCGCAAAGATTAAAGTATGAATTTATATTGCAATGTTTAAATTTTGTTTTTTCTTTATTGAAGCTATGGCCTGACTCTATTAAATGATTCGCAAATTTCAGGGAACATGAACTTTGTTTACGAAATAATAATTACTCCGAATTAGCGATTTAATTAGTGAAAATTAATAAAGTAAAATTTAAAGTAAAGTAAAAAATTAATAAAATAAACTAAAATTAATTTAGTGAATAAAATAATAGCGCCTTGCAAATCTCCTTTACTAACCATGTTTCCGTATAATATTGACTCCTCCCACCGCTTTCCCCCTCCCCCCAAAATCATCCCTCCCACTACTCCCACCTAATTAATCTTTGGTACTTGCATTTAATTTTTAAGTTAGTTTTAATTCTGCTCGTGAATGATATGGTTGTATCGAAACCGGTCACGGAAAAATTAAATTTAAGTAACAAATGTACATTTAATGATTTGAGTTTAAATCCGATTGTAACCTGAAAATGCAATTACTCATGATTATATTACATGTATATGTATATAAAAACTAATAATAAAAATAAAAAAAGATAAAACTCTTCAAAAAACAAAATGTCGAGAAATAACAGGCCTTTGTGTTATAAGAATTTTCTTGGTGTTGTTAATTAGTCTTAATTTGGGATAATTGGGTAAGCCTTCATGATAAGCAATTACACATATTAATTTTCTTTGTGTAGTTTAAAATAAATCTTTATCACCCTTATTTTTTTCCAGAATATAAAAAGTCTACAACATTAGACGATCATTGTATCAAGTTCCACCGCATCCCAAGGACCTGGTACGACGCTTATGAAGTCTGTTCGGCCGAACAAGCTCATCTCGTGGTCCTTAACAGCGCCGAGGAGGCTCAACACTGCTTGGACTTATTTAATGAATACGCTGGCAGCTCAGTGGATACCAACTTTGAAAGGAATAATATTTGGCTTGGGTTTCATAACTTGATTCTCCCAGGGCAATATGATACAATCGACGGTATGCTTCAAAGTTTACATATTAAACCTAATTAAATTAACATTATTTTTTAAAAGCTCTTAGTACTTAGTCAATGATAAATCATCATTATTTCTTGAGCTTTGCAGATATGGACATATGAAGACCTACCTCAATTTTATTACAGTGTTACCGATTCCGCATTCACATTAAATCATCTATTTAAATACATCAATAACTATTTGTATTTCACTTTTGTTTGTATGAATGAAACGGATTCTTGGAAGTGGAAATTTACCAACTTTGTGCTTACACAATCTTGTTTTGTGTTCTATCTATATCTCACTTAGATTGCACAAGAAAACCTACCCCGTTTTAGTAGCGGCAGCGAGGTTTGTTAAGTTTTGTAAAGACACAGCTGGCGTATGTTTCACAAATAAACTGATTTAGATATATAGTTATTTAATTCTTAATTTTTGGAGACCATTCACAAATACCTTGCAATATATAGAGGTTATTGAACTCAACCTTAATAATAATACTAATAAAAAAGTTTAATAATCAATAGATTTTTTACAGTATTACATGTCTTGTTCTTTTATCATTTATTCTAATCTAAGTCAGATTTACACTAACATCAACAAAGCACTCCGTTTGAATTTTGCTTCATTGATGTTAAACATATAGATATCCGAAGTGATTCTGTTTAACATAACCATTGGCAAGTTAGTTCTGCAAGCCGGGAGATAAAACAGACTACGCTGTTGGTGACGGAGATAACCATCGGGAACATAAAAACTAGTGCTCTCCATGATAGCCGAGTTTTCGAACCATCCACGAATCAGTCTGAAGAAATGTGTTACAATGAGCATATCTCTTTTGGACCGTTGACGGTTCATACCGAGCATGCCAAGAGAAAGTCGGTAGGGTAGAGCCATGGATAGTAGGTAAAGAAATACTCCCTCAGATAAAGAAATCTCAGAAATTTCTTCTGAACCTTTTCCAACATGAGGGAATATTTCACTTGGTGTGGGCTCCAAACCACCGATCTACTCTCAATCCTATTCCTAACCAAAGTATTGTATAGTAATGTGAGAACCAAAAAAAGTTTTTATTCATCAGCGAAAAGAAATGATCTGGAATGCAGAATAAATTCCGTTATATCGATAATAAAAATCAAAAAGAGGAACGATCCTAAATTAGATCCCTGAGGAACTCCTGAGAAAACAAGAAATAATTTTGATAAGAATATTCCATGTAATACAAATTGTTGTTCAAGTACCTATCTTGTTGATATTGTAGGACACAAGCTAGAGAAAGTGGGATATTGTGAATGGCAGGACGGACAGCCCGACAACGGTAATAACGACGAACACTGCGGGACTCTGATGGTGGGCTTGGGAAGGAAACTGAACTACAAGTCCTGTAATTCACGGCTCCTCTTCATGTGCGAGAGGAAGATATCGCCCAAACCTCAAGCGGTTTCTGCTTTTTGTCCTTCAGGTATGCTCAACTCATTTCAGGATAATATTCCGGAATTTTAAATTTTCGTTTATTTGAAAAAAAATAGCAGTTACGTTTAAAACCTGTTTTTCACCGAACAAGCTTTTATTCAAAACGAAAAACACCAAAATTTAGGAGATTTTTCATACGAAAAAATATTACATTGAAATTGTTTATTTTTCAAAGATATTCAAGAAGTAGACAATAATATAAGGTTCGCATTTATCTTCTTACATGTTGTTGATCATCGTATAAATCTAGAAAATTACGTGAATTTACCATTCCTGGCTGATTTGTTATCATGCGGTAGTAAGGGATTACTAGTAAACGTAAAACGTAATTGAAAAATTCTAAGAACCAGTTTTTTGCCAGAACTTGAACAATCCGTCGAATTTAAAAATTAATATACAAGTACTATGAAAGTTATAACGGCGACTGAGTTCAATCCTCGGCTGGCTAAGCCCTCCATTACGACACGAGCAACGGCTTGTAAAAATGTCAATCGAAACCCCGTTTATCTATAAATTTTTTTTACAGGATATAAAAATGATCCAATAATGCCACACAGTTGCTACAAACTTCATACCACTGCTGAAACCTGGATCGACGCATACAAAGTGTGTGCAACGGAACAAGCACACCTAATTGTATTAAACAGCGCTAAGGAAGCCAAACTCGCCTCTGACATATTCTTGAAATATACCCGAGCTAATTGTGACTTTTATAAGGATGGCTTTTTTGTCGGCATTAACAATTTGATAACAAAGCAATACAGAACAATCGATGGTGAGTACAATACTATTTTTAATTCATCAATTTAGAAGGCAGGTATGGGTACTACCGGGAACCATTTATTGGATAACTAACACCTCTGCCATAGGTGTTGGTTATACCTAGTGGTTTGCTAAGTTTGGTGACTTAGCAAGGGTGTCCTGGTTCATGGCGTTTTATTTTTTTAATCTTGGCGACCGATGCGTTCGACCACCTACTGCGAGGTGGGCGGGATCGGTAGAGGCTGTTTGAGGTAGACCTTTTGATCTCTCCAGCCGGGTTTTTTTCATTATTACGCAAAATTGACTCCAATTGTGATGTTCATTCCTCACCAGTTTCCCTCTTGATCACGAGTCAGGGGTAAGGGACTGTGAGCGAGCTTTTTGGAATTTTTTGACTGTATCGGTGTGCAAGTGCACAAATACATACAAATGTGTCCACTTTAATATGATTTGCCTGCAGCCACTTATTTACTTTACATTGCTCGCCCTATTTCTTCAGGAGTCCAATGTATCCACGGAAACACTTTTCGTAACTCTCTGCAAAATGAATAGAAATTAAAATTAGTTGTTCGCTGCAAAAAGCCGTATGGCTTTATACATAGCTCCGAGTGCTACGTGCTGTGATCCAAACTAAATAATGTCCAAGTACTTCTTTTAACCTACTTCTCTTGGCATTACAATTATAAACAGAGATGAATAAAACACTGGGCCCTTTTAAACAGTTCATGTATTCAAACAAACAACAAGAACTTTCGATAGTTATAAATGGTTTGTCTCAGTGATCTGTCTTGCTTGAGTTGTCGAGAGAGAAGAGGGCGGAAGCAACAGGTGGGGTAGCTAGCCCCTTCCAGGCCGGTCCAATGTCGCCACCCGCAGGATAATTCCGTCTCCCATTCCTACCAACATACCAACCGATGTAGTGTCCGGGGTTGGTTGTCAAGTTTACACAATATTTCACAAATGGGGATACCATATTTGTGCTGAAACTAGTATGAACAATTTCGTCTTTAATGTGAAGGCTAAAATTTATATTTTTAGGAAAGACCCTCTCTGAGGCAGGCTACAGTAACTGGGGCCCCGAAAGCCCCTCCAGTGGAACGGATCAATGTGGGGCACTCTTGCAGCAGAAGGACTCCCCACGCGGGTTCTTACAGCTGCAAACTGTACCGTGTGCCTCATTTCCCCTTCTGTTTATGTGCGAGACGAACATTTTAAACCTGAAGAAGGACACCAGCGCTGCAGATTGTGGTATGAATACACTGTCCTTGTTAAATAATACTTAACTCTGAGCACAGGCAACAGCCCCGTCTATTCACCTTATTCCACGTTAGCCTGGTCGGATTACCAATGTTAAAATGTGTTGTTAATTAATAGATTAGACACTGTAAGATTGAAATTTAAGAATCCGGCTAAGCATGCAACTCTGATGCTGCACCGTACGCAAAACCATCGTCGTACTTGAAGTTTGTTAAAAAGCTACTTTTGTAATAGAACCGAATCCGAGCAAGTAGCCAATAATTCCAAAGGAAGGACATAACTTACGTTACCAAATCGCATGAGAAGGTGCCGCTGGCAGGTATAAGTACTGCGAATTTTTAATTTTTAGTACTACTAAATGAATACTAAAAGATTTCCGTCTAAATATTGTTGTCATACTTTCCGAAAAAAAAAAAAAAAAAAAAAAAAAAACAATCAATTGGTTTGCCATCCGACGTAGCAAAATTTTCATCTGCGTTGCTTTTACAATGCTTTTGATTGTGATAATTCATTTTACACTCCCTTTACGCTCCCCACATGGGTACCCAACTTGGAGATTAAAATTTTACTTTTGCTTTTCCTCGTTTTTAGGAGTGTTATGACTAATTTTTTAATCCCTTCGTTCTCGCTACTTACTCCAGTTGGGGTAGTCATAGTTCCACAGGCACTGAGAGGAATTTGGACTAATATGAGTTATTCATTATTTAATTAGCTATACAGCTTTTCTATTATAATGAAATTATTTTTTATTTGACCTTTCCATTATTTTCACGCATGATTTGTATAATACACAATTAAAATTAAACGTTGCAATGCTTGCCAAATTATATCTGCATATTATGAATAGTACTGTCAGTGCCCTCTTACCCCACAGTTTTTCTACGATATAGTACACCACAACACAAACAAGCAAGAGAATATGTTTAAAGTGATCCTACTTAAACTCTCCTAATTATTGGAAATATGTGCAGAGTATATGCACTAAGTATTAGGATAGGCTATTTCCCCTGGAACCGACAAGCATTTCAGATACATATTTATATAATTACTTAGTATGAAAAACTTATTTCCCAGCACAATTGTTCTTTTACAAATTTTATATTTAACAGCCAATGTGGATTATCTATTGCAGGATATAAACATTACCCATCGATGCCAGAGAGCTTTTACAAACTACACACCACCACCCCTACCTGGACAGAAGCTTACAAAGTGTGTGCAGCAGAACAGACAAACCTCGTCATTCCGAACAGCGCTGAGGAAGTCCAACTTCTCACAGATATATTCTTACAGTATGCAGATGCAACGGCAGGCAACTTTAATAAGAATGTATTCATGGTGGGCATTACCAACTTGGTGACTAAACCAGAATATAGAACAATCGATGGTAAAACAACACTTTCAAATATTAATTTAACTCATTGTTAAAATATTCACTTTCTTAAGCATTGCTAGAAATCATCGCAATAGGGGAGTATAATTTGGGATGCGGGTATGTACCGCCGCCCGGGTACCATTTATTGGATAACCAACACCTCTTTCGTAGGTAACACCAAGTGGTTTGCTATATTTGGTGACTTAGTAGGGGTGCCCAGGCTCATGGGATGAAATTTGTTCGGATGTTGGCGGCGGATGTGTCTGCTCACCAACTGGATCGGAAGAGACTTTTGACTTCTACAGCAGGACTCTCTCGGAACATTGCATCGTACCGCAGTGGGAGGGATAGATTCATTCGCCCATCACTCCTGGACACATTGACCTTCAGATTCCTGACCACTCCTCATACCTTTTTCCTTCCCAGAACTTCCTCTCCTTCCTTTCCCTATGAAATAGGCCCATAGGGGAATTTTTTCCTCAAGGCCTCCTGTGTGAGGCTTATGTAAAAAAAATAAGATCAGAAAAGAGGCATCCCTCCCCGCTGACGCCTTTCTCTGTCGCACGTATGTTTTACGCATCTTTCTTTCTCGATGTTTTTTTAAAATTAACTCCACACAGGAGGCCCTGAGGAAAATAATTTCCCTCCGGGCCTATAATAATAAGAATAATAATAATTGGATAATTTATAAAGCGCCGTTTTTGTGAAAAATCACCTCAAGGGCGCTGTACAATTTATTAGGAATGCTTAGGTTCTAACTAATTTTACTATTTATAAATGGATACAGAAACATACTTACCTGGCAGGTCACTTCCGATAAACACACTTTAATTAGAAAGTTTATGGAGAAGATACGGCTTTGCACGCGGAGGACATTACAGTTAACACACTGGACATTGCATGATTTTACATTATTTGCTACCCTAGTATTACATTTATGAATAGATTAGTGGCCAAAGTAGAGTTGGTATTTATTTTAAAATAATGGAGAATTTGGGACTATTGGAGATTAGCGGCAAAAGTATTGTTGATATTTAGGACTCTTTAGGGCTGGAGAATGTTCATGAAATGACCTTCACAAACGCTTACTTTTTTTTTCCTTTTTTTCTACGTTTTTACAGGTTAGTTATTTACGGTGTCGAGGGCATTGAATGTGAAGGTGAAAGATTTTGAGTTTATGGATACGACTGTCTGAAAAGGTGAGTTTTAAGTCTAGCTCTAAATTCCGCCGCGTCTGTGATCATTCTTAAGTCATATGGCTG
This sequence comes from Limnephilus marmoratus, assembly GCA_917880885.1. Taxonomy (NCBI): domain Eukaryota; kingdom Metazoa; phylum Arthropoda; class Insecta; order Trichoptera; family Limnephilidae; genus Limnephilus; species Limnephilus marmoratus. The sequence continues at coordinate 3,535,329 of OU862930.1, forward strand.
TCCATTCCACTCATTCCATGACACTCCGAAAGCGCGCTCACCGAACTTAGTATCTGGTGTGCGCTTTGGTTCCTTTAACCTTCCGATAGCTGATGACGCTGCTGACCTCAGGGTTGACTGACGATAATTGGAATTTTCTGGAATACACAATTCCGATAAGTAAGCCGGAGCCATTCCGTTAAGGGACTTAAATACCATCCAGCAGAGCTTAAACTGGATCCTTTCAGGACATTTAAGCCAGTGTAGATTTTTGAGATGCTCTGAAATGTGGGAATATTTAGATACGCCGGTGATAAGTCTTGCCGCAGCGTTGAAAACGGATTGTAATTTGTTGATTTGATATTTTGGAATATATTCCATTGCAATAATCTAAGCGTGAAACCACATACGAATTGACTAGTAATTTAGTCGCCTCAGTTGGCAGGTTTCTCCTTACTGCTTTAATTTGCCTCAATTGAAAAAATCCCGTGCTTACGGTTCTGTTCACTTGGGTTTTAAGGGAAAAATCAGCGTCCAGATTGACACCCAGTAGTTTTATACAAGTCTTTGGAGTGATGTCGCTTCCTGAAATGGTTATTGGGGAGTTATCAATGTTATGCTGACGTCTGCTTGTGGCGGTCCAAAGAAACTCAGTCTTTGACGGATTAAGTTTCTATGTCATCTGGGATGCTGCGTGGAGGGTCTTTTTGAGAAGAGGAAGGAATGAACATTGGTCTTGAAGAGACCCATGTTGTAGGCACGAGGAAACACAGAGGCTGGCAAATCGTTCCACAGCCGAGCTGTTGAACACAAGAACAAGGCGAAAAAGCGACCCGTTCTCGTGTGACAAATGTCAATCGTGTACAAATGTTGGGCACGCGTTTGGCGTATTTCCTGACTATGCACCGGTGCCGAAGGGATCAATGATGCTAGTTCCTCGGAGCATCTTCTATTGTAATACCGGTAGAACAAGGATAGCATTCCCACCCGGCGCCTGTGCTCTAAAGATTGCAATCCGTCTGTTAAGATGGGACAATCTATTAACGGACTGCCCGTTTCTGCACAGAGTCGAGGGTATTTTTCAGGTATTTTGGAGCTCCAGACCAGAGGTGGCTGCCAAATTCAACCGTGTACTTGTGATTTGGCTGTCAAATTCAAATGTGGGGCGCACTTGTGATTTGTACAGAGGGTTAGCAGTTGTGTACTATCTGCAGTATCTGCGGGCCCTCTACAGTACGCCCCGTTTTTGGGAGGCTAACTTTACTCTAGCTTCGATGGAGCCCCCATACCTGAGCTGGTCACTTAGGGTTACACCAAGCATATCAATGGAGGGCCTGTTCGGAAGATTGCTTCCATTGAAAGATACTAGATTTTCATTTTGATCCCTTTTAGACGTAATCAGACAAGATTGGGTCTTTGAAACATTAAATTCACCGAGATTATTTTTACCCCAAGATAAAACACTCTCGAGGTAACTGTCCATTCTTTGCTTCAAGGCCCTCCGAGTCGTTGGAGTTTGTGAGCCCTTTGGGGGCTTGTCGAACAAAATGCTTCGCTTACGGTCATTGTAAAGTCTTATACCTGCGCGAGAATGGATCGTATCAAGTTCAGGTCAGCATTAAAGTTTGTGGTGTACTATAAATGATATTTTACCACCAATTTTACCTCCTCGGCTATAAACCGAGGACATCAGTTCTAAAATAAATGTTTTAGCATCTTAGCTCCTCTTTAAGATATTTTCTTTTTTTTATACGCAACTTTTTAACTTTAAATAATAATTAATAAAATAAATACTTACCGGTTTCGTTGCTCAGAAATTCCGTTTTTTCTTATTTTTGATGATCCGTAGTAACCCGGGTGATATCTAGTTTAAGAATTCAGTTGGCAACACTGGTTTACAAAACCAATAAATACACAAACATAATCGTGATGTATTTTTACGGTATTATGCCGTGTAAATACATCATATATCAATTACCCTAGAATCTGACTACCTCGCAACACGGTCTAATACCCCAAAAATAACTCACGATAATACTTTATGAATGAAAATCTTAAGTAATATCTAAATTCAATTTGATAGGCGGGTACGGGTACTATTCATTGGATAACCAACACCCCTGCCATAAGTTACCTAAAGTGTTAAATACGTTTAATGAAGGTTTGCTACGTTTGGTAACTTAGCAGGGGTGCCCGGGTTCATGGGATGAGTTTTGTCTCGGTCTTGCGTGGTGCGTGGTGGGCCGGATCGGGAGAGACTGGTTGATGGAGACATTTTACATCTCCAGTCGGACTCTCTCGACCCATCGCCTTGTACAGCAGTGGAAGGGCTGGATGCATACATCCGCCGCTCCGAGTCCTACTCCCCCCTTATATCTTTTTCCTTCCCAGAACTTCCTCTACTTCCTTTCCCTAAAAGACCCTCTACACAGATTACCCAATTGTTTTCCTTAGGGTCTCCTGTATAGAGCTTATATTAAAAAATATATTTATCTATTAATTATAAACATATTTTTATATCAGCTCCACACAGGAGGCCATGAGAAGAATAATTCCCCTCAGGGCCTATGTCATCTTTGGGGATGCTCAATGAATGGATTTTTTACTAGAAAAGGGGGTGGAAGTTCTCGGTGGGTAGGAATCTGGGGGTTAGTGTGTCCAGAAGTGACGGACGTATGAATCCATCCCTCCCACGAGGTAGTATGGCTGGAGAAGTCAAAGGGACCCCCTAAACTATTCTCCCCCGATCCGGCCTGCCATGCAGCTAGTGGATAAATGCATCCACTGCCAAGACCCGGATAATCACACCCACGAACCTGGGCACCCATGCTAAGTCACTAAACGTAGCAGAACACTTATATTTGTGACACAGTTGGTTCGCCCCGTGCTTTGTTTTGTTGCTAATTATCAATTCCTGATTACTTCTAAAGTCGGATCGCCATAAAAGCATTATACGAGTATTTAAAGAAAATACTTTTTTTACATTTCGCTCTTGTTCGTATTGTTCTTTAGGACTTTATGTTACAATAGTATTGTTGCAGGTAACACCCTCTCGGAGTCGGGCTACAGTGACTGGTATCCCGGGCATCCAGTCGCTGGTTATTCCTGCGTTGGCCTCGAACAGAAACCAGGCGCCAAGCGCGGACTCTTCGTGCTGGCTGTCATGAAATGTGATGATAATTATAATCTTTTATTCATGTGCGAGAAAAATACTACCAAAGTTTATTGATAATAATTGCACGCAAATAAATAAATCAACACAATTTTATTAGTTTTATTTTGATACCAGCTTGCTATTTCACATTTGACCCATTTTCCTCAACTCGCAGGCCATTACAAGCATACATGCATACGGTAGAACGTTTTTGATATTGTTCAGCCAATGGATTGTTTTTACTCACCCAGGGGAAAACGGACGATCAGGTCAGAGAAGTGGTTTAGAGCAGTGGTTTTCAACGTGTGGTACGCATGCCCCTTGAGGTACGCGAAGCTAGATTGGGGGTACGCGGCACGAATGTAGGATTTAAAAATCAACTCAACGTTTTCAAATTTCAGCGGTTTACGCTCAGTCGTTTGGCAGCCTACTGCAACGCTATACACCAGTCAGTCAGTCAGCTCAGTTTAGAGATTTTTTCGAAAGAAAAAAGAAATATTTAACTGTTTATAAAGGTTCTCTTTTCTCAAGAGCTACTAATGTACGGGAAACAGCCACCATACAGAGTAAGTTATCGCATCGCTAAATCAGGAAAAAAACAAGTGTGCTTTAGACGACACGACTGAAGTAAAACTTCTTTAGCTCCAACATGAAAGGAAGAGAGAAAGAAAATGTGCGCGCGCACTGCTCCCTCTTGCTTCTTCAGTGTGATACAGACAATAGGCCTGAACTATGTCTTAAATATACGAAACGTAACTGGCTATGAGAGAAAGAAAAAGTGTGCTCGCACCTCTCTCTCTTGCCCCTACAGTAATATAAGAAATGTAACTCTCTCTCTCTCTTTCTATCTTCACTAACTTATATCTCCCTCTCAACTACCATTCACCTCACTTTTCCTAACTCTATTGTCACGCATTCACCAGCTTACTCCCCAAGTCAAGCGTGCGTAAAGTTGTTTTACTTCAAAAATCATACAATTGCAGAGGATTTAATTATACCGTGTGCCAAAGACATCGTCCGATGCAAGATCAGAGAAAATAACAAATACACCACTGTTGGACAGCACTCGAGATGTCTCAAGTTGTCGGGATGACAGTTGCAGATAGAGTAAAAAAGAGTAAATACTTTTCTCCGCAAGTAGACGCAAGTACAGACATTTCAAATCAGGCCAAACTTATGGTTTTGTGCGATGTATTCATAAAGAAAATGTTGAAGAAATTTTACCCTTTTGTCGTACGGATGACAGCTCAAGAAATTTTTAACACTATAAATTAGTTTCCGACCGAAACAGGCCTTCCACCGAAACCGAAACTTTTTTAGACATGTTGAAAACCGATTATTTACTGTTATTTGGCTTATTTTTTTACACTTAATTAAAAGAAATACTCAGCTATTTCCAAGGCCAAGATGTCGTCACCTCATTTGGATAGGGTTCTAACTGAATTTTTTTTCAAAAATGACCTTTGAATGCCAAGGTATTTCTTTTGCTCATGTCTAAACCCAAAATAATTATTAGAACCATCTGTGTTGTATTCTTGTAGATATATGTATAACAAAGTTCTAACGTCGAGCATTATCAATAATAATTTATTTTACAAGGTTCTAACATCACTTACACTCTCTATTTTGTTTGTATCTGACACTGATCTAAAATACTAGGCGCATTATGGTTCGTCACTTATTTGGATAGGGTTCTAACTGCGCCATATCATTTTTAGGTTTCTAAGTTTCCAAAGATGAATTTTAGGAATCTTTTTTACAATTTTAGTCAAAGTATTTTAATTTATCATATTTAAGTGGAAGATATTTAAATGCGGCGTGGTCCTAGCTTGAAATTGCCTTGGGGAAATATAATTAAATATAATTAGAACCTTGTGCAATCAATTATTATGTCTTCGCTGGTTGCATATGGTTATGTATGCATGTTTAGGTATGTTCCAAAAGTTAGTGTTTGTGCTAGGTATATAAATACTTTCCTTAAAAACAAGATTCAACATCAAAATCGGAAATTGGTAAATAGATAATGAGTGCAGGACTTTGCAAACTTTGACACCTCATTTCTCAGAACAAGGTGAAGTGAAGTTAGAACCCTATACAAATCAAGTGACGATGTGTTCTACTCACAGTCTTTAATTGAAGCATCTGTAAGATATATGGTGACTGAACAACTCAGAATGAAACAAACTCAGAACCTCCTTTGAAAAATAAGTCTTTTTGAAAGTCTGGAAAAAAATAAAGTATCAGGCCTGACATACTTTTATGTGCAAAATCTGGTACTAATGAATCAATTTTCGGATAAAGTTTTATTATAGAATGTGATAAATTAATATTAGGCCCGCAACCCGAATTTCTACCGATTTCTTTCATATGTCCCTTAAAAATGGTAAGTTTTAAAGCTCTTTGTTTATTTGTTTATTAGGACATACACAGTACATAAGTTTACAAGTTATAAGGAATGTTAAATAAAGTAATTACATGATTTAGTACCTATTACGTAAGTCCGTATAATATCTGGGATAATACGCCTGGGATTTGAACAGTTCTTAAAACTTAACTAATGAATGAAAGAGAAGAATAATATAAAGGAAAATTGTATACAAATATAAAAGAGATTTTTTTTTTTTAGAACAAGAATTACATGCTAACAAATTGTAATTAGTTTAGTGAAAAGATGAGTATTTTTATAGCAATAAATACATGCTCATGAGTAAAATATATAAAAATATATATGTAATTCTTGAAGATAATATCTAGACATTGCCCGCGCCGAAACGCAAATTATATAAAATTCCCTCGATAGAAAAAAATTACAAAGTATGCTCCAAAAATATTATAAACACGTTTGTTTCAGTTATTTTACAAGTTATATGTATGAAATAATTCACAGTGTTTCTTTAAATGCTGTTTAAGACAATTTCGTGTTTTATTAAACATTTTCGAAATTATCGCATCGATTTTGCCGCTGTAAATGTTAGCGCTCTCCTCTAACATTCGTAATTTCGTATCTCTCCATCTTCTTCTTTTCGAGCCTGGTTGCAGAGCCTTAACCACTGGAGCTATTTTTGACATATATTGGCTCCATTTTAAATGTCTCCGATTGCTTTTCGTAAAAAATGGCAATTATCTCCTTGATTGGGCATTTTTTTAAGAGGGCATTACCAGAGAAAGCCGGAAATACGTCATTTTCAAAAAAGTTTTTAGACGTATTGACTCTTTTCCTTAAAAAATTATAAATGGATTTCGAAAGATTGTTCTTTTATCTAGCATAGTTATGTAATAAATTTTTAGATTTTTTTTTAATTTTTAGTATAATAAGGTTATTCCATAGGTCGTTGGCAGATTTGTTAAATTTTCAAAAAAGTTTTTGTATTATACCACACCCATTTCAAATAATGTAATCATGCAGTAAAATAAATCAATACATTATCTAGCAAAGTTATGTATTAGAATTTTAATTTTAGTTTCAATAAAATCATTAAAAAATATGTACGTACATGTGTTTCTTGACGAAAATTGGTCCATTTGTGTATTTATTTGCGCACTTACAAACTAATATATTTCAGAATTTTTTAACATTCTTATTAAATTTAGACATTATTGAAAAATGATAAATACTTATAATCAAAAAATAACTACAAAAAGTACACTATTTTAATAGTTTTATCATCACGCCTTTCAGTATTTTTGGATGAAGGTATAAATTAAAGCTAATTTGGATTGAAATAAATTCGATATTGAGTAATAATTTAAAAAAGCTGGTACGGAGAATAATCAATCTTTCTCATTGTAACCACCCTGCACGATCGGAAGAACAACTTTCGATGAAATATGGATTTTCGTCCGCTCGTTGGTTAAACGCTCTTAAATATTTGTAGCACCCACGTTTGTAATTTTGGACTTAAAACGTAGCTATTGAAATGATTTTTCTATTATAACCATAGATGTTGCATATCTGAACTTTGTTAAATAATTTGTGAATTTTATAACGATGTTATAAATATGTTTTATTAATATTTTTTCACGTAGAATTTCTGATCAGCTGTTTACGGTAAACTTAAGTCCCTTTTCCATAGATATGCACCATTCATTGCTTAGTATAACACAGACAATACACAGAAATCGAAAAAATGTTGACTCGAATATGTACCTCTCACGGCAGTTTCAAAGTAACAACACGCAAGATTCACGCGGTTATAAACTTAACGATTTTTTTATAAATCCTACAAATATGAGATAAACGGTACAATACAGGTTAATTCATTGGCTATATAGCGCTCTTATAAGTTTTATGTCTCCATGTTAAAATTCGAAGGCATGATTGTTTTTAATATTGGCGAAAAATTTTAAAAATGATCTTCTGCAAATGTCGAGCAAACGGAGAAAAAAGTTTTAAAATGCGCTGTCGCCCCGGCGCTAGCAGTTAGGAAATAAACTAATACATTTTAATATTTGTGCGTGAATTTCACGAAATAAAAGAAAACAATGCAATTTCACGTTGTTTTTTTCGTCATGAATCAAAATGGGCGGTGCTCAACGGATTTGGATTTGAGAATTAAACCTGACGCGCCGTCCGAATAAAGACTGCACGTACATTTAGCATTAGTTAACGCCGCTACCATGTCGTATAGTCCCTGGACTCTATATCTGTTTTAATTTCCTTGTTATTATGATAAACAATGCTCTCAAATGCCTTCTCCAATCTTTCCAAAAAAGTCATCTCCAGTATTTTTTAAGAAGGCGTCTACTAATATCTACAGGAATTCCAAAAACTGGAAAAATCGAACTAATATCTATGAGAACCAAAGTTTTGACGAATATCTACAGCTCAAACTGCTGACTAATATCTATGGGAACCAAAGTGTTGACGAATATTTACAGCACTGGCAGAGGTTGGATTTGCAATTATGTATAGCATATTGGAATAACGTAATATTGCGTATGGAGTTTAAAAAAATTAATTTATGTAAGTATGTATGAAAAAATCCCTAATATCGGATTATTGGACACATTTAGCTGATTAGTCCAACCTACGCTCTGTAGATATTAGTTCAACCTACGCTCTGTAGATATTAGTCAACACTGGGACAGTCATAGATATTCGTCAGACCTTAGCTCTGTAGATATTAGTCAACACTCTGAAGTTCGTAGATATTCGTCCGACATACAGGCTGTGGATAATAAATATTTATTTAAAAATATTTTATTTAAATCCCTCCTAAAAAGGGGCGGGGATTCGGATTTCGAAGTTTTCAAGGGCTAGGGGATCACCTTAATAAAGTACTAACGCTCGTTCGACAACATGTTTCAACGTGCAGACGCCTGGCGCCCGGAAGTATCGGTGCGAAAAATATTCAAATTCCTGCCATAGAGCATGAGAAAACATCTATTTAAGATCGACCCCATCCTTACATTATTCCGTTTAAATTATGATTTATCCACAAATTCCACTTTAAGGGCCGGTTTTATAAGCATCCGTTCGTCACGCTTGATACCATTTTTAACTAATATTTAGTCTACCGCTTGATTTTGCCGTTTTATAATCATTTGCAAGGCTACCGGTCGGTTATGTTGCGGTTAATGCTTTACGGACCGATTTTGGGTAGTTAAATGGATAACGATCCGTTTGCTCACGTTTTTTGACAGTTGATATTATTCAATTTATAAAAACAGTTTATTTATAAACAAGTTCTGCTATGTAATTATTATTAAGCGTGGCAGTTGTTTAGCTTAGTTTGCTAATGCCTTCAGAAGGCGAAACAGCTGTCACGAGTAATAATAATTAATAATTACTTAGAAGAACTCGTTTATAAATAAACTTTTTTTTAAATTGAGTAATAATATTATTTATAAATTGAATAATAAGATTAGAAAGAAATAAAAATTAAAACGGGGTTCTACAAATTAAAATTAATAACAATAACTAAGGTTATTATTAACACTATGTTTTTTAAGCTCTGGGATCAATGCTGCAAGCAGCTGGCGATTTTACAGGAATCTCCAAGTCGACGCTTCCGTATAACAATGCAAGTAGTGCATTGTTGACGGAGAGTGACCCAAGTAATAAAACTTTCGGACTAAATGTAACCGATGACCGCTAGTAATGCACATTTGTTTATAATACGTAAAATAAGATAACGAACTGATAGCGGTCCGTTAACGAAAAACGGTTCGTTACGTAACTGAAATTTGATACATCGTTTATAAAACCGGCCCTAAGCAGGTCTTTTGAGGGATCAGTAAGTCGTAAGTGTAGCAAAATGATGTACCATCACAAAGCACGTCTACATAGTGCACAGAATATGATAAACCAAAATTGATCCCTTTTGCTAGATTGCATTGTGTAAGTACTACCAACATTTGCCCGGTCTCCTCTTTGTTTTACTGTTGCTTTTGTTGAATTTTGTATCGAATAAACTATTAGCTACGGTTAGCTACGGCATTAGTACCTGTCGAGTAGTAATGCTTTTGCCATCTGTATTGAAATGAGTACCTTTTTTATAAAAAAAAATACCCAAATTATGTTACGTTATAAGTGCGAACGTTATAAAATCTGCCATTATATATGCGAATGTCAGAATATCGAACGCCATACGAGAAGCTCGTCATAATCACTCTCTAGCTCGACAAGATTGACAACATTGATGTCGAGAGGGTTATTTGTCACATTGATTTATTATAAATACGTATTGTTTACCGTCTTTTCAATGCTGGGAAGCCTTTATGTGTATCCCATTTTTTGCAAGAGCTGCAGCATTATAGTGAAAAGGAACGTACTAGTATGCTTATTGTCTTTTCAATGCTGAGCACCCTTTATGAGGAAACAGACATACGCATACTGTGTATCCCATCTTTTTCAAGAGCTGCAGCATTATAGTGAAAAGGAACGTACTAGTATGTTTATTGTCTTTTCAATGCTGGGCACTTTTATGAGGAAACAGACATACGTCCACTGTGTATCCCATCTTTTGCAAGAGCTGCAGCGTTATAGTGAAAAGGAACGTACTAGTATGCTTATTGTCTTTTCAATGCTGAGCACCCTTTATGAGGAAACAGACATACGCATACTGTGTATCCCATCTTTTTCAAGAGCTGCAGCATTATAGTGAAAAGGAACGTACTAGTATGTTTATTGTCTTTTCAATGCTGGGCACTTTTATGAGGAAACAGACATACGTCCACTGTGTATCCCATCTTTTGCAAGAGCTGCAGCGTTATAGTGAAAAGGAACGTACTAGTATGTTTATTGTCTTTTCAATGCTGGGCACCCTTTATGAGGAAACAGACATACGTCCACTGTGTATCCCATCTTTTGCAAGAGCTGCAGCATTATAGTGAAAAGGAACATACTAGTATGTTTATTGCCTTTTTTTCCATCATGGTACCGTAACCGTGAAACTAGACAGGAATTATAAAAGCGCACGAGTCTCCAAGGGACCCAAAAACACCAAACTTCGCATGGAATAGGGAGTAAATGTATCACCGATGCTCCCTATAAATACAATCACCTGTAATGTTTTAAATATGATGTTTAGGTTAAAGGTATATGAATTGAATAAAATAATAAAACATTTGTTTTAAAATTGAGTGTTTATTATGCTAATAATAAATAGGTAAGGTTTGTATTTATTAATACTGTTGAAGTCTCCTAATCAGTCACAGTACCTACTACATAGTTATGTTTGAGTGCTCTAAACACTAGATAACAATTCACTTCAACATTAGAGTGGAAGAAACATACTTTCAGTATCGCCCTTGTGAAAGTCGACCATTCCGTATCGAAACTTTGCTTCAAATGCCTTTACCTTTTTTTACAATAGCTCCACACAGGAGGCCCTGAGGAAAGTATTTTCCCTCAGGGCCTGTGTTATGTTGAGGATGCTGTGTGGAGGGCTTTTAAAGGATAAGAAGATCTGGGAAGGAAAAGGTATATGAGGGGTGGGTAGGAATCTGGGTGTTAGTAGGTCCAGTGGGGACCCATGAATGGACCTATGAATCCATCCATCCCTCCCAATGCAGTGCAAATCGATGTTCCAAAAGAATTCAGCTTGTGAGATCAGAAGGTCTCCTTCAACTAGTCTCTCCCGATCCGGCCTGCCACGCGGCTGGTGGGCAGATATATCCATCTCCAAGAGCCGGACAAACCTCACCGCATGGACCCGGATACCCCTACTCAGTCACCAAACGTAGCGAACCGTGGGGTGACCTCTGACAGAGGTGTTGGCTGTCAAATAATTGGTTCCAAGGCAGCGGTACCCATACCCGCCTCCCAAACTGTGAATAATAAACAAATCGGAAAAGCCAGGTTCTTTCCCACTTCCCTTCTCATCTCTTGCCCCCCCCACGGCTATCTTTAGCCTCGTAACATACCCAATTGAGGGATGCCATAGCCCCACCGGCTCCAGACGTTGGTAGCAATTGGAAATCACATAAACAAATTAAATGTAAAAAAAAACTTTCATTCGTGGTTCGCTACGTTTGGTTCATGGGGTGAGGTTTGTACAGGTCTTGGCGGCGGATGCGGCTGCCCACCAGCTGCACGGTAGGCCGGATAGAGAGAGAATGGTTGAGGGAGTGCCTTTGACATCTCCAGTCATACTTCTCTTGGAATATCGCCTTGCACCGCAGTGGGAGGGGTGGATTCATACGTCCGTCATGCCTGGACACATTGACCCCCAGATTCCTACCCGTCCCTAATACCCAACTCCTCACAGAACTTACTCTCCTTCCTTTCCTAAAAAGACCCTCAACACAGCATCCCCAAAGATGACATAGGCTCCGAGGGGAATTATTTTCCTCAAGGCCTCCTCTATATAGTCCCAGTTGTTCCCGTCTGCAGCCAGTGAGGCTATGGCATCACTAATCGGGGTATGTTGTGAGGCTGAAGGTAGTGGCGATGGAAAGAAGATGAGGAGGAGGAAAGTGGGGGAAGTACCTGGCTATTCAGACCTGGTCACCATACACGGCTAAAGCCATTTCAAGCAACGTTTCAATTCTGAATGGTGGTCTTATACCAGGGCGATACTGAGAGTATCTTTCACTGCCTGGATCGTGCCGCAAATGTACCATACATTATTTATAAGTTAATTAATTGTGAAATAACACAAATTATTCGAATAAAATTTATTTTCTCACGCCGGGATTCGATCCCGCGACCTTCGGATTGCGAATCAAGAGCCTCAACCTTCGACCACGCCAGCCGTCAATGTAAAAAAAAAACAAAATCTCCAAACACAGAGAAGATGCAAACTTCAAGTCCCGGAGTAAAATAATTAATTAATGTTCGCATTGTTGTGTTATGTTCAATGGAAACTACGAGTACAAAGGATCTAACATGAAAATGACTTTGTGAACCAAAAAAAATCCACTGAAACAGGAGTGGTAGAATCTAAAGTTGCTTTAAATGGCATTAGCCTTTTGTGACCAAATCAGAATAGCTCGGTACTACCAACCTTCCACTTGTCCACCTCCTTCACCTCCCCACTTCCTTGCAGCATCACAACATATCCCAGATTGGTGATGCCCATATTGCCAACGGTCCCACTGATTACGGGTAGTTGGGACTCTTGTGCGGTATTCTAGAACCCATACCCTTTTTTTTAAACACAATAAAAAATAATATAAAAAAATTGCTAGAAATATTGCCAGTTAGGTAGGTACTGAAGAATAGATTTATTTACACAGCATCTACAAAGATGACATAGGCCCTGAGGGAAATTATTTTCCTCAGGGCCTCCTGCGTGGTGTTAATGTAAAAAAAAAAAAAAAAAAGATTTGGACAAAATTGAATGACTAAATTAAATGAATAAATTCAATCTTGTGACACACTCGATCAGATTCTCAATTTCAAAATTAATTGATTTATTATTCCTTACCTTTGGCCTTGCATGCTACGATTTTCAACGGCACCATAAATTTTTATTTTCCTTTTATTTTTCTGTTATATTATTTCAATGAATGCTATGTACCGTAAACGATTTAAATAATATTATAATGTTTCGTAGGTATTTAAATACTATTCTATGGACGGCGTGCTGCGAAGCTGCCTAAAGTAAACCCACCTATCTAGCTCCCGCGCCGCCATTCTAAAATCACGCGTAGGTATATCAGTGTATTCCCGATCCAAACGAAAAAAAGCCGCGAGTCAGCAAATTTACCAATCCCGACAAGCAACGCGTGTATTTCACTTATTGACACTTATGCAAGGAATTAACATATTATTTATTCTCTATTCAGTAAATTGTCCCGTCAATTTGAGGTCCCAGCTGTCCCAGATCTGCGTTCTTAGTCAGCGCTTCTCAATAGAAGCGCTCTATTCAGGAATTTAAACATTAGCGTATTTTTCAGTAGTGACAATGACCAGTTTAAACTAGTTAAGTTCCAGGTCAAACGCTAAAGTCAAAAGTTACTAATTTATTCCTCAATGTCCGACGTGAATCCGTCCGTGCGGTTCATTCATTCCTCTCTGCGGGCCAATCCGTCAATTTCATTACATAGTTGGTCGAAAATTTCCGACTTCGAATCCAAACAACAGCTAGAAAAGTGGGAAGCAAAAATGATGCACTTATGTAACCGTTTTTTTTGGTACGAACCAAATCTTTTGGAACACAAGTACCTACCTACTTTTGGACGCAAATCTTGGGCAGATACAAAATGAAAATTTGCAGATATTGTAAGCCAATCGGCTGTGGTCAGCTATCATAAAATACTCACATTAAAATGTTAAGATGTTTGTACATGTTAGATCACGTGAAGTGGAACAATTTTAAGTTTAAATATAAAATAAAATTAGTCAAACTTTAGGCGGTGAAACAAAAAACTGTTTAACTTTAAGATTTAATTGCTAACCTAATAATTCAAATACATTTAGATATCTTTAAAAAAAAATCGTCCGAATATTTATTTATTTAAAATTTACGGCACAAAGTGCCATTTACAAACATGTGTTATTTATTATATTTAACAGTCATAGTACAGTGAAGAAAGATTGTTTTTTTTTTTAATTTCTCATAATAAGAGAAAAAGAGAAAAAATTTCTAACAACTAATGAAAACTTCAAAAGGATACAATGAAATAAAAAGAATAACCTGTTATGAATAAGTTTGATAAGTAGAGCCTTGTATTTTAATAAGGAAATATGAAAAATATCAGCAACATTGGCATAAAAATTATCAATGGTGAGTATTCTATTTATAACAGAATTATATCCAGCGACAGACGTATAATTGTCACAATAATACATACAATAATATCTTGATCTAATGGTAGGTACATGACAGTGAATCAACTTTAATATATCAGGGCTATCCAACTGATGATTTACAATTTTGTATAAAAATATGAGATCAAAAATTTTTCTTCTGTCACTTAACTTCGACAATTTCAATGAGTGTAATAAAAAGTCATAATTTATTGATTTCTAAAGGGATTCCAAGTCGAAAATTAATACACCTCAAAAACTTGCGTTGAATTTTTTCAATGATATTAATGTGATTATTAAAGACAGGTGACCAAATTGTAGAGTTATATTCTAGAATGCTTCTAACGAGAGATGTGAACAGAATTTTTAATGTGTGAATATTTTTAAAATCTTTGGAAATCCTTGAAATAAAATCTAACATTTTCATAGCCCTGTTGGCTATATTAGTTACATGAGATACAAAGCAGAGTTTCTGGTCAAAAATGATGCCTAGGTCAAGTATTTCAACTCCAGAGATTAATTCTACATTACAGAGTGCATAATTATATATTATTGGGCGTTTAATTTTGTAGAACCTCATAACTTGGCATTTGTTAACATTTAGCTGAACACCGTTTGAAAAAACTATTGAGATTCTCTTGCAAGATTATGCAATCGTGCACATCATTAATGACTTTAAACAGTTTCATATCGTCGGTCTCCTCTTTTTGCGGTGCTTTTTAGCCTATCAATCTTCTCTTTATGTGGTGCTTCGTAGCCTATTGGTCTCCTCTTTGTGCGATGCGTCGTGGACTCTCCACTCTTGTCTACTTTAGTTTTCTGAAGGTTTGACTTCTACCGCGTGTAAGATAATATATATAATACAAATAGTTAATATAAAAAGAACATATTTTTTTATTTTATTTTTTTTTTATTTTTTATTTTAACTAACTAACTAACTAACTAACTAACCATCACGCCGTTTCCCCGCAGGGGTAGGCAGAGAGGACGGACCGCCAAACAATTCGGTCTTGGCACACACTCTTTGCCTCACTCACATTCATACATCGTCTCATACATTCTCTTCTATTATTCTGGCTTTTGACATGACCCGACTCAAGTATCTGATTCACTTGATCGTGCCATGTCTTCCTCGGGCGTCCCCGACTTCTTCTACCATTCACATTCGCGTCGTATATTCTTCTTACACTACTTCCTTCGTTCATTCGCTCTACATGCCCAAACCATCTGAGGGTCCCTTTCTTAATCTTACTCATTATGCTTACATCAGCCTTACATTCTTTGCGGATATCCACATTTCTCACACGATCATACATTGTTTTACCACACATACGTCTCAGGGATCTCATTTCAACAGCATTCAGTTTACTTTCATCCTTCCTCTGCCAGTTTCATGCCTCACTGCCATACATCAGGGTCGGTACCAGGACTCCATTGTGGACTGCTAGCTTCGCTTTTTTTGACAGATTTTTATTAGCGCCAACGGCATTCAGTCCACCATTAATGGAGTTACCGGCATTCACCCTTCTTTCAATATCTCTTTCAGCCTTCCCATCTCTCGTAAACATACTACCCAGATACACAAACTCATCCACCTGCTCCAAGTATTCATCATTCACAACTATGTTGCATACTGTTTTCGTACTCTCTCTTTCAAACACCATGACTTTAGACTTACTTACATTCATCATTAACTCATTCTTCATACATACTTCGTTCATCCTAGATACGAGAGACTGTAGATCTTCCATAGTGTTAGAAATCAGCACCGCATCATCAGCATACAACAGGCAACATACTTTCAGATTACTCAATTTCGCGCCCAATCCCACCTCTTTCAATTCTTGCATACAATTATCCATGTATAGATTGAATAACCATGGTGACATTACGCAGCCTTGCTTGACACCTTTTGTGATGTCAAACCACCCCGTAAAACCACCGTTCACCCTAACACACGCAACGCTTCCCTCGTACAGAGACGCAATTGCCTGTATGAGATTTGTATTCACTCCATACTTGGACAAAACCTTCCATAGCTTTTTCCTGTCGACTCGGTCATATGCTTTTTGTAGATCTACAAAGGCGCAGAAAAGTTTCTGGTTTTTCGCCAGAAACTTCTCAGTAAGCATACGCAAGGAGAAAATCTGGTCCATGCATCCCTTTCCACTCATAAAGGCACCTTGCACATCCCATATTTTATCCTTTGTTTCCATTCTTACCCTTTCAATCAATATTCTTCCGTACAGCTTGCCGACTGAACTTAGCAGGCTAATAGCCCTATGATTCCCACATTCCATACGTGACCCTTTACCTTTGTATAACGGCATGATTACAGCCCTTCTCCAATCTAATGGCGTGTAACCCTCCTCTAAACACTGGTTAAAAAGTTTGCACAACCATGTGAGAATAACATGGCTATCTCCTTTAAAGTATTCGGCAGCAATATTGTCGAAACCAACAGCCTTACCATTCTTCATGCATTTTATCGATTTTTTTATTTCATCCACGCTGATTTTGATTGAATTCACTCCGTCATCGTTCATACCCGATTCACTGCTGGCCTCACTATCACCCGGATTGCTTTCGAAAACCTCCTCAAAATATTTCATCCATCTCTCTTTTATTTCTTCCTCATTCGTCAACATTTTTCCATCTTTCGATTTTATGACTTTCAGGCTTCCGTTCTCTGAACCACTCCGGGACCTTTTGACCTCCTTCCAAAACAGTTTAATGTTTTCTTGGAAGTGTTTTGTCATTTTTATTCCCTCTTCCTCTTCCAGGCGTTTCTTTCGTTCTTTCACTCCAACACTTACTCTTTTCTTACATCCCTTGTAAACTTCTTTCGCTCTATCTCTCTCTTCGCTAGAATCAGTGCCAGCCGCTATCAGACGTAACCATGCTTTCTTTTTCTCTGAGACTAGTGCTTTGATCTCGTCATCCCACCATGCGTCACCTTTCTTCCTACCTTGCGTACTTATTCCACATACATCTCTAGCAGATTCACAAAGACTCACCTTTATGTGGTTCCATGTTTCATCAATGCTTAGACCGTCCATTTCCTTCTCATTCAATCTCATCTCTGCCGAATTCTCATACTCACTTCTGACATTAGCATTTTGCAGTTTTTCTACTTTGACTCTTGTTGGAGTTGATATCGTTTTCACTTTAGAGCGCCAGCCGCGAAAGAGGTTTACTCTCGACACCACCAGAAAGTGGTCAGTTTCAACCTCCGCCCCTCTGAAAACTCTGGTGTCCTCGGTAACGGCTCTCAACCTAGAGTCAATTACCACAAAGTCAATTATTGATCTTTCATTTCCTCTTTCCCACGTATATTGGTGGACACATTTATGATCGAAAAAAGTATTCGATACAAACAGGTTCCACTCTAAACATACTTCAAGTATTCTGTTCCCATTGTCATTCGTTCTTTCATCCCCGAACTTACCTAAGGCTGAATCAAATCCGTCACGTCTAATTCCCACCCACCCATTCAAATCTCCCGCCATTATAATCCTTTCATTCGATTTTTTTAATCTCATTACGTCGTTCACACCAGTCCAAAAATCATCTTTCACTTCGTCACTTTCAGAATTAACAGGAGCATAGCAAATAACCAGAAACACCCTTGTCAAACCAATTTTGAATCGGATCCACATTATTCTCGGACTTACACATTCATATTGCGACATACATTCAACCATTCTGGGAGACAGTAACGCTGCAACACCCTGACAAGCCCTCTCTGTATCTGGTCTCCCAGACCAGATGACAAGCCTATCGTTGTGCTGCATTGTACCGCTCTCTTTTTTCATACTCTCTGTCACACAAAGTACGTCCAAACATTTACTATCCATTGTTTCACATAATTCATTCATCTTTCTTTCCATCCCTCCTCTGATATTCCACGTACCAATCCGACATTGTTCCCGTTCCGTCCTCCTCTTTGCGCTACCAAGGGGTTGGCGATGTGATGGGTAGCGAGCCTCATCGACACCTCTGTCGGCCATTCCCTTCCTCCAAGGACTACATATAAAACTACCTTAACCACATAAAAACACCGTTACACGTATTCAAACCTACCTCTATAAATATACAACTCATAACAATAGTGAAAATTAATACAAACTTAAATTAATACAAAAATTAATATAAATTTACTGCACTGCACTAACAACTTAATTAAACTAACACTAAAAGAAAAAATATATAATGTCTTATCACCGTAAATATTTTTGTATCATCGTAAAATGTTCATATTTTTGTAAAGTTTTTATATCCTTGTAAAATGTTCGTGTCACATAATGTCTTATCACTGTAAATCGCTCCCTCTTATGGCGCGTTCAGACGTTTCAATTTTTGTTGATCCACTTTTATTTAACGTAAAAAGTTGAACGAGATTATGTTCACACGTTTCAATTTAAGTAGAACCGAATTTGACATTCAAGATGGCGTCAACTGAAATTGTCAGTGCGTGCGTCTCTCTAACTTCTGATGTTTTGCGAAACGAGCTCGAGATTATGAAAAAGCATAAAAAACGTCGTATTTAGGCGAGAAAATGGATCATGAATTAGGCCCATCCAACACAATTTTGAAAGAGATGGAACTAAAAGACTCCGAAGGATATGGATGACAGAAAAACAATTTGATGAGCTGCTTTCCAAAATTGGCGATAAAATTTTTCAGAGATGTTTAAATTAATAATAATTACTACTAACTACAATAACCGGAGAAGCAAGGAAATAATCCATATTTCGTTAAAATTAGCTTTACCATAACCTAAAAACAACAACGCCAAACGTCATACTTTGACATAGGTAGTTATTGTTATTAGATTTGTACAAAGTTTTTTTTCTTTTAATTTATGCGTATTAATGGTGACGCATGCTCTGAATATTTACCGTTATTTTTTTGTCATTATCATAATATATTGGGTAGGTAGTGTAAATGAAACACATATTATTTATTGCAGTATCACCGGCATTTCTATTTGTGTACACTTCTTGCTTTTGATCCCAAAGACAGGGAAGCATAAATCTGAACATCAAATCATCCGACCATTTCAAATATTTTTTCGTTGAAACGGATTCCATGACGGTAGAACTAGGAATGTCTAACGAATATGGACATAAATGTTTGACGTCTAGTTGTGCACGCGAGTAACTATGGTAACCAAGATGGCGCGATCATACTTGAACGTCAAAAGTAGACGGGCTATCAACTTTAGCTAGTCAACAAAAAACTTGTTCAACTTTGTTGAAAGAAGGTTCACACCTGTCAATATGCTTTCAAGTGTCGAGTTGATCAACTAAAGTTGAACCGTGTGAACCGGCTATTAGGGAACGCAGTATGCGGGCTCCGTCCAATGTCATCCTTCTCGGTGCGTGGGGCGGTGGGACAGGAAAGGCGGCGGGGGCGGGGTGTGTAGTTGTGTAGCTCAGAGTGCAGAGGCCACCTGATCACTCATCTTATTTCTGTTTCTTTCTGCGAAAGGCCGCTCCAGTGGCCGATGCAACGGACAGGTCATAATGGTCATAATTTAACCTACTGCTTGACGGCGGCAGCGGGGGTGCAGTGTAGGTGCGGGGTAGGCGAGGGGCACCCCTGGGTTGTCCAACAGCCGAAGGGATGGTCACATCTGGCGAGTGTTTGATGCCGGTCTGAGATTTTAGACACAGCATTTAGAATGTATCTTATAATTAACCATATTGTTCAGTACACAAAATTAAAAACTCGTCGCACGTCCACAGTATTCACATAAAAATTATTTTTAATGCACTTAGGTAATTTTCACACGGTAAGGAACAGTTTTTGATACTTTTAAGGGCTCATTTTATGAAATATCCCTCTTAATTAGTGAAAAATAACGAGACCGACCAAAACACGCCAGGCTGCTCCGAGAGCCCGGCCCTATCCCGGCCCTATTTTAGCATATAAAAAATAATGTACATTTAGATAATGTAATAATTTGCGTACATGTTCATGTTCTAATGTTAATACCACCCTTCCATAGAAGCATTAGCTTGTGTCTGGAAGAGTAGTGTACATTTTTTAATGCTATATTATGTTATGAGTTCTTAAATTACAATGTGAATGTAAAAAACAATAAGTTGTAAGTTCGGTGATATGTAATTAAAAATATTTATCTACTAATAAACAATTTTGCTATTAGGATAATGTATCTTGAGTTATTGTAATTAGTTGTTAAAAACAAAACAAAATTTACCTTATTTGAAGAATGGGGTATCATTTGGAAAGTGAGTTATAAGTTGTTCTTGAGATTAGATTAGTCGGAAACTTTTTTTTGAGATTTTCTTTAAAATATTTTTTAACAGAGTTTATTAATTGGATTTTATCATTAATTTTTCTAATTTCATCCGGTAATTGGTTGAAAATAAGTCTTCCTTGATAAGTATAATAATTTTGTGCGAAGGAAGTGTTTAATTTTGGGCATGAAAAAATATATTTATGTCTAGTACGATTTTCAGTTATAAATTGATACTTCTCTTTTTCTTTTATAATTTGAATTAATGCATTTCTATTGTACAGATCTTTGAAAGAAGGTACTTGGAATTCCTTAAATAATTTATCCGTTGGGTAGTCAGAGGATTTTTTTAATATTATTTTAATAATTAGCCTCTGCACAACTTCAATTGGGGAAAGATTAGTTTTGTATGCGGATCCCCAGCTAATGATAGCATATTGTAAAGTTGATTGAACCAAAGCGTAATATATTAGATATAAATTTTTTACAGATAAAAAATTTCTGATTCTTAAAAATATATAAATCAATTTTCTAATTTTTTTTACAACTTGACAAATTTGTTCCTTCCATTTTAAATTTTTATCGATAATAACTCCTAAATATTTGATTGTGTTTGTTGTTTTTAATATTGTGCAGTTTTGGATACAATAATTTTTACTATGTGTTGTAGAATTATCATGGATGATGATATCAATGTTTTTAGGGGTATCATTTTTGTGTATTGCAAATGGAATTACAAATGTTTTATCACCATTTAGTGATAGTAAATTTACGTCGAAGAAATTCTTTAAAATATTTATGTCTTCGGTGGCTTTAAATGTTACTTTTCCCAAGTATTATCGCTAATTATTAGTACCGTATCATCGGCATATGAAGTAATTTGGCCATGTATTGGTTGAAAAAAAATGTCATTAAGGCCAAGTGTAATCATTTTTTAATTTTAAATAATGATAATATTATTACGCAAATCGATAAACGTAAAGTTTTTAATATGAAAAATATTTTTTATAAATTTTTAAAATTTACATAGGCTTAGCATTTATCAAAACCAAATCAGAAATACGACCTTATTCTGACCGTTTTTTTGTAAATTTTACAAAATATTTTTAACTGCTGAATATCCTCAAAGTATACCTTTAGGGGTTTTCTTTAAAACCTCGAAATTTTTTTAAAAATAAATAGATAAATAAGTTTTTAGTTAAATTTTTTCATAAACACCAATTTTCGTGTTTTTTTAAACGCTGAATACAAAACTTTGGATTCGTTTATTTACCAAAACGTTACGAGCAATTGTTGGTATTATATTTCTCCATTTTTTAAAGACAATTTTATAATTTTAATCTTCAAATTAAGAATGAAAAAGAGGATTTTTAATTACTAGCAAAAGCCCTCTGTCGTGTGGCGCCCATTTATCTTTCTCTACACGCTACAATTTTGAACTAAAACCCTTTTTCAAAAATTTCAAAAGATGGCAGTAATCAATCACGGTGAGAATCTAAGATATTATAACATTTATTTTTGGAAACGATGATACTTATATCATCTATCTACCTATACATGTACGTACCTATTCGTTTTAATTTAATAACCTGACTACTGTTTTATATCGACGTCAAGCTAGTAGAGTATACAATAAAATAACACGGAAGTGAGTGGTAGAAGAACTCCGTGATGCCCGGTGGGTAAGAACTTGGCTATTCAGATCGGGTCACCCAACACGGCTGACGCCATTTCAGGCAACGTTACGATTCTTTTTTTAAATATATTTCTTATCTATTTTTTTTAAATAGATAGCACTAATAATCTAAACGAAATTATTTAAAAATGATATATTGTGGAATAACACAAATTAATCGCATAAAATATTGATAGGTACTTGCGCACGCCGGAATTTTAACATGCGACCTCCGGATTAGTCTCCTTCCCCTCCCCATACCTTCAGCCTCACAACATACCCCAGTAATGGCTTTTTGTGAATACTTTTCATTGAAATAAATATGAATGACGGTTCACAGAATAATCATACCGATAATCTTACAGTGTCTAAAATTTAAAAATAAATTTACCTTAGAATAAATTGTATTGATGCTATGTAATAAATTTAATTATTAATAAAAATGTATTTTAATTATCGTTGGTTGTATCATTTGTTATGTTTATATCCACACACACACACACACGCACCCTTGTTTGTCCAATCCCGATTTCGAGGACTTCAACTGGCTACCAGAATTCGAGGTCCTGTTATATTATATAAAGTAGACATGTATTCTATACTTATACGTATACTCAAGTTAATCGTGATCGTTGCTGTCTATTTGGTTTCATCATACACCCGGTAAGCACCTAGAAAACGGTCCTCAAAAAACCGGAATACACACCCGGTAACTGAGGACTTCCCATATCCGAGGCCTGTCCACGTATTCAGGATTACACTTACGTAAAATACACGGATCTCGGAAGGTCCTCGTTTTAGTGGCCTGTAGTTTTTGGAGGTCTTGGATCCTCGAAATAGTGTGGAACGAATTTCTTACACGTATCTTGGAAGCAGGCGCGGCTCGTCCTAACGTTCACTCGTGCGGTGAACAGGCAACAAAATTATACGCCTCATCGTATTCCTAAATATTTTATTTAAAATATAAATTTTCACAAAACTTAAAAAAAGGTTCAAAATAAAATTGAATTGCCTATCTAAATATATGAATTTGGTAAGAGATCATTACGGCTGACACCCGACAGGCAGTGCACCCCTCCACCCGCGCGCCCGGTGCAACAGCAGATCGGCTAGTAATCGGCGTTCGTAATAGGGAAAGTACTGAAAACCTCCGAACTGTTCCGACGGCAGGTCTCCAGCGAAATTGTATTCTTACTTATAGACTAGGAGGCGAGATAGGTAAACCCTACGTCATCGACTACAGACTACACGGATGAAACTACTTTTAAGTGATTATGGGCATTTAGAAAACCTTTTAAAGCCGCGCAGTCATGGAAATAGTCAGCGATTTTTTCAAAGTGGGGTAAAAAATAGAAATTTTTACGTCATCGACTACACGAATAAAACCAATGAATAACTATAGTCCAGATCATTCCATATAAGAATTTCGCGGTCTGCCGACCAGCAGCCTGGCAAATTTTTGTGAACGCTTTAAAAAAAAAAAAAAAAAATTTAATTGTTCGTTTATCTTTATTATTATTTTTATTTCATTGTAGTTTTAAAAACTTAGATTGCCATATTTTAAAAAAATAAGCGACAACGATAAAAAAAAATATAATTTGAGAGTTCCGAGTGTACCTACCCATCCGTCGGGCGAGCCGTTCGACGCCAAATCACTTACGAAACCTGCTGCGGTGCCCCTCACCGCTGTCGAGTTTCCATATTGTTATACAAATTTATAATAATAATTAATAGTCCTTTTAAGATTGCCTAATAGTCCACAGTAGGTTGAAAGTTCGAAAAACCAACGCACCGTCGCTGTAAGAGCTGCGTTCATCCGTAAAACGAACGGTTCAATAATTTTAATTATAAACGACTTTGTTGTCTTAATTTTTGTGTCAGACTACCTTAAAAACCATAATTTATTTTAACGATTTTGTATGTTTTATTTGATGATAATGTTACTCTGCCTTTAGTAATTTTTTCAGTAATTTTTTCCGACTCTTCAAGATCCGCATTAATAAAACCCTTCCTACAGCTCCTCCTTAACCCGCTTGACAACTTCACCCATCCAGGTGGTGATATTCTTCCCTTGTCCTTAATTCAGAAAGAGGCGTTTTTGTGAGGTGTAGGCAGGGCTGGGCAGTATTTGAAATACAAATACGTATTTTGTATTTGTATTTCAATTACTTCCTAAAAATGTATTTTGTAATTGGTATTTCAATTACCTGATGCTGAGGTATTTTGTAATTTATATTTCAAATACTTATGGCTTCAAAATACATTTAAAAATACATTTAGCGATCTTAATAATGATAATGAAAAAAATAAATTGACATAGATAATACATAGACTAAAAACGCTAGAATCCAGAGCAAGATATGTTAATATTTATTTTTCGTTTTCATCGTTCGCGATATTTATTCATGAATACGTAAGTTTATTGATAATGGATGAAAAAGATTATTTTTAATATTTAATTAAATGAAGACAATATTAGCGAAACTCAATCGAAAATCTGGAGACAGAAAAATCAGAAAAAGATATTCGTTCCACTGGGGCTCTTTGCTTACATAGCAAGTGCTCTATCAACTGAGCTATGGAACCCATTTCCAATTCGGTCACTTTTAATTGTATCATAGGTACTTCGACTAAGAATTACCAACATTATCTTCATTTTCTAAACGCACATATTGCGCATTATTGGTTGCTATCTTTATATATGATTCTCAATTTGGGAACCTTTATTGGATAACCAACACCTCTGCCATAGGTCACCCCAAGTGGTTGGCTACGTTTGGTGATGGGGTGAGGGGTTCATGGGGTGAGGTTTGTCTAGGTCTTGGAGGCGGATGACCAGGACACACTGAACCCCAGATTCCTACCCACCCATTTAACCCTTTTCCTTCCCAGAACTCTCCTCTCCTTCCTTTCCTTAAAAAAACCTCCACATAAAATCCCCAAAGATGACATAGGCCCTGATTGAAATTATTTTCCTCATGGCCTCCTATGCGGAACTCATGTAAAGAAAAAAAATCTATTGACCTTTTCTGCAAGTCTAGGATGAATATTTTTATTTTTATACACAAAGTTAAAAATAAAATAAAAAAAAATATTTTTAAGTTTATCACAGTAGAGCACACTTGAAGTGAAATAATACAAAACTGCGCACAAATGTCATATTATTATTATTATCTAACACCTGGGTCCTATACCTTTACAAGTGGAGCTGAGGTGAGATGCATCTTCTGAGCAATATGATTGGTCAATTTTCGCAAGTCTCTGTTTCACTCTGCTCAGCTTTGCTTCTATGAAAACGCACTCTTATACCTATAATACACGACACCTTTTTTCAGCCCGATTCTCGCATAGAGACTAGACCATAGACAAAATTTTTCGCTTTTCGCGATCGCTATTTTCATCTCTATTTTCATATCTATGATTTCAATTGGCATCACAGCAAACAGCACATGAACCATATTGTTGCTGTGATGCCAACTAAAATCGCAGATATGAAAATAGCGATCGCGTAAAGCGAAAAATTTTGTCTTAGGTCTCTATACGGGAATCGGGCTTAAAAAAGTTGTCGTGTATTGCAACCAAAGGTTCTACCAAAACCAAATGTATTTTGTAACTTGTATTTTGTATTTGAAATAAAAAAATTGTTAAAATACTGTATTTTGTATTTCAAATACACGACTCGAAAGTATTTTGTATTTCGTATTTTAAATACATGCGAAAACGTATTTTGTAATTTGTATTTCAATTACAGCAAAGCATGTATTTTGCCCAGCCCTGGGTGTAGGTAATAGGGTCATAGAGCGGATTAACGAAGAATGGAGTGAAAGATGAATATATGACGCGGATTAATCAAATACTTGAGCAGGTGTCCTAATTACTTATTAAATATTACAATACCATACAGCGAATTAAACAGTATAACAGAACATAGTTCACTAGAATTAGAATTTTGTTTCAACCGTCAAAAACTGAATTCCTTGTCGGCACAATCTTAATAGTGCAATACTTATTATATTCACATGCACGTAGGAATTTCGAACGACGGGTCCTCGGTTTAGGGCGTAGGTGAGATTTCTTGACACTCGAGCTTGGAGCGCCTCCTGGTGTTCACATTCCGGTGATCGGCACCTTTTAACACGAAACCGAGGACTTTGAGAGAGTCCTCGGTTTAGGGTCTGTGTGTGATTTCCAGCATTAGCGGCGCCGCCCTGGTGGTCACACACCCGTACTAATGAAACACTAGCAAAATTAAACACGATATTTTTCACCACGAAAATGAGGACTCTATCCGATTGGCCCAAAATTTCGACAGTTGACCAATCAGAATGCATAGATTATAGGTACATATTCAGTTTTTCGCATTTCGAATCCGAGGACGTCCTCGGATTCGTGTGAGTCCTCGGATTCTGGGTCTAAAGGCCTGTGAAGGTCCTCGAATAAAGGTGCATACCAACTCAAATATAGGTGAGGTAACACATTCACCACCAACCTTTGTCATTATATATAGTGTGTTTTAATTATATATATTTTTAATTGTATATATACTGTTTTAAACAAAAAGTGTAAATCACGAAAATATTCACACGTAAGGTTCGCGTAATAATATTATATTGTAATGAAATATAATATTACTATTACATATAACAAATTATTATTATCAGCACAAAGCACTCTTTTTAGCGTGAATTGCCTAATTCAAAAAAAAATTATAATTAAGAAAAAAATTTCAAAAGATTTTACGAACATCGTTTTAGAGAAAAACTGTTATGTTATGATACTACTGTACAACTTACCGATGTTACATGTAAAAGCCTTCAAGGCGTAAATAAATAAATTACATTTCAAGAAACTTTATAAAATCAGTCCACAAAATATTTTTTTTCTTTGATCTTAAAACCTACAAAAAACCGTAAAAAAGGTTTTTACCATCTACTTTCAAAAACGTTTAAAAACTTAGAAAATAAATTGGATGGCCTGGGATTTGAACCTCTCGCTCAAATTTGAACGCCAGTCGACACTTTTACTAGCAAATAACTAAAATAAAAAAAACGACCATAAAAACATTTGATGTTTCCATTGAGACGTATTGCATACAAGTATACCTGTCTACACTCTACACGTGGCAGACTTCCGACCAAGGGTAAGCAACCGTAATCACGAATAATAATAATACTACAACATTTGAAAGCGTATCGATATTCCAGACCTCGGTGGTTGAACGGTTACGATCGTTGGCTACGAATCCGGAGGTCACGAGTAAAATTCCGGCGTGAGCAAATACCTATCAACATTTTATGCGATTAATTTGTATTATTCCACAATATATTATTTTTAAATAATTTCGTTTAGATTATTAGTGCTATCTTCTTTTTTAATGATATATAACATTGGTGGGAACAACCTTCAAAAGTAGAAAATAGGTAACTAACTAACTAATTAACTAACCATCACGCCGTTTCCCCGCAGGGGTAGGCAGAGAGGACGGACCGCCAAACATCCCGGACTTGACACACATTCCTTGCCTCGTTTACATTCATACAACGTCTCATACATTCTCTTCTATTATTCTGACTCTTGACATGGCCCGACTCAAGTATCTGATTCACTTGGTCGTGCCATGTCTTTCTTGGGCGTCCTCGAGGTAGGTAGGTAACTACATATTTTTTAAAGAAAAAAAAAATCGGAACGTTGCGCGAAATGGCTTTAGCCGTGTTGGGTGACCAGATCTGAATAGCCAGGTACTTACCCACCTTCCTCTTCCCCATCTCCTTCCCTTCATTTTTTGTCAAACGCAGTCTTTGACTCACAAACACATGCATAATACCTACCTACCTATCCAGTTATCCACATGGCCGTTTTGTGATGACACTGGCTCACCATGCACAAAACATGACACATGGCAGTCGTAGGTACCTATGTTTTGTGCTTCATTGCAAATGACCCTAGTGAAAGACGTTGAAAGACCACATTTCAGAATTCAGATTGTAAAATGTAGACATAGAGATATAATATATCGATGTATATAGACTTCAGAAAAGGTATAAATACCTAGTGAGAGATTTTTATTTTTATTATGTGTTGAATACCTCACAAGAGTCCCAGCTGCTCCCGTCTGAAGCCAGTGAAACTATGGCATAGGTACCCCGCATACCCCAAATGGGGTATGTTTAGATTATTAGTGCTATCTTCTTTTTTAATGATATATAACATTGGTGGGAACAACCTTCAAAAGTTGAAAATAGGTAACTACATATTTTTTAAAGAAAAAAAAATCGGAACGTTGCGCGAAATGGCTTTAGCCGTGTTAGGTGACCGGATCTGAATAGCCAGGTACTTACCCACCTTCCTCTTCCCCATCTCCTTCCCTTCATTTTTTGACAAACGCAGTCTTTTCTTCTACTTTTTTTTCAATAAATAAAAATATATATAATTAAAACAGTATATATATAATTAAAAATATATATATCTATAATTAAAACGCACTATATATAATGACAACGGTTGGTGGTGAATGCGTTACCTCACCTATATTTGCGTGTGTGTGTGTGAATTAACGTTGAAAACGACTGCGGTTAAATATTTGGATATAAACATAACAAATGATACAACCAACGATAATTAAAATACATTTTTATTAATAATTAAATTTATTACATAGCATAAATACAATTTATTCTAAGGTAAATTTATTTTTAAATTTTAGACACTGTAAGATTATCGGTATGATTATTCTGTGAACCGTCATTCATATTTGTTTCATTTTAGGGAAATCAATAGTTACATTATACGAGTACATTTAAAATGAAAAGTATTCACAAAAAGCCACAACTTATTCATATATTTCCTCGTCAAACAGTAATAACTGTAGGGTAATTATTACATAGTTAATTATTACATACGTTTAATAAATAGCAGATATCTATTTTGTGATATGACATTATAATTTTAAATTATCAACTACATAGAAAAATTTCAGATAATAAAGGTAAGAGCAGCAACAGAAGTACTAGTTATAAGAAGAAGTAAGAAGAAGCATACTAATTGAGTGCTAGTTAGTTAGAATCATGAAAGGATATTCTTATAAACCCGAGCTAGTTAGAGGATTATCTGAGCCGGTTTATAAAGAACAATCCGCAAAACAATAAATACATTTCAGTTTATTTCCAAAATAATAATAACAGACATGATTTATTTATTGAAATACCTATACATATTAATTTAAAAAAAGGTACAAACAATTACAAAAATCTAATCAGACAAATGATACAAATTATGCGTGATGTTTGACCATTCATAAACGATAATAAATCAGTAGGTAGAGAATTTCTGTCCTTGACACATAACGAAAGAATTCGACGGAAACATAAAATGTTATCATGATCCGTTGTTAGTTTTTTACGTTTTTTTTGTAGGTTTTAAAAGACATTTTAAAATAGATGAATTATAGAAAAGAAAGTTAAGTGGACTGATTTTTTAAAGTTTCTTGATATGTAATAGCTTTACCTACGATAAAAAGTTATATATGTACATACCTACTCGTATTTTTATTTATGTTTGTGATTTTTTCAAATAGGTTCATAGTTAGGTACCCATTTTCCTAATACAATCCTTATTTGTATGTACCTACATTATGTTTAAAACTTCTTTTTTTAATTTGAATCAATCACATATGTTGGTAAATTAGAGTTAAATTTATTTACATTTTCTCCTAATTTTATTTGCTTTGGTATAATAAAAATAGTGATGAACGGGACGCAGTAGGTAGTTACTCTCATTATCGTCCTGCTGTAAGACCACCAAACACAATTATTGAAACGTTACTTGAAATAGCTTTAGCCGTGTTCGGTTACCAGAACTAAATCACTAGGTACTTCCCCACCTTCCTTTTTCCCATCTCCTTCCCTTCTCACATCATACCCCAATTACCAAACACACAACATACCAAAATATACAACTATTATAATGACTTCAGGCGTTGAGCTTCAGGTAGTTTTTTCTGAAAACATTGCCTAGTGGACACGTGCGTGCATGGCACCCCTAGCGGGCCGAATTTCGACCAGCGACCAGATGCGACATATTGAAATAAATACACATAATACTTATTTTTCTAGTGGCATCTTTCGGATTTTAACGAAACTTTTTGAAAACAAAATAATCTCAAAATGAATGATAGAGACCGTTTTGTCCGCCAGATTGCTCTGATGCTGTTTTGTACTAATATTATACCTATTCCTCTTCGCGTTAACATATATGGTAAAGAGGATTGGTCCGATTACTGTACCAATAATAAATAAATAAATAAATACCAATAATATAAACCAGTTGTTGTTTTTTTTTTAATTACTTGAATCAAAGAAATTAATTAAAGGAATCAATTCAGAAGGCCAGAGGAATCAGACTGAATCGATTCACCCCTGAGAATGAATCTGCCCACGTCTATTATATTGTAGGTAGTTACGTTATCGGTTGTCTGAATTCTCCTTACAAACACTGAAACAACAACATAAATTTTATATCAACAAAAAATATTTATTTGTTCTTCACTGAAGAACAACATAATTTTTTTTTTAAAGTGCTTATTTCAGTTATGAATCTGTCTACAACTCCGGTTTAGTGAATTCTAGAACTTTTACTTTGATTTTAAGTTTGGATCATTTTCAAAACTTCAAGTATTTGTTAGGAGAATTCAGACAACCCATAAAGTAACCACCTACAATATAATGTTCTTAACAGATTCATTTTTACTGCCATTTACAAAATTAAAACTGATTTGTGGAGAATTCAGACTATCCCCCAATTTTACGCTGATCTGCGCTAGTACGTAATACATATTTTATAATGGAAAATATAAATAAGGGTGCAATATAGTCGAGAATTATGAAAACTTGGAGCGGGTGGATGAGTTTGTGTATCTGGGTAGTGTATGTATGTTTACGAGAGATGCGAAGGCTGATAGAGATATTGAAAGAAGGGTAAACGCAGATAACTCCATTAATGGAGGACTGAATACTGTTGTCGCTAAAAAAAGAAACTATCAATAGAAGCGAACCTAGCAGTCAACAATGGAGTGCTGGTACCTACCCTGATGTATGGCAGTGAGGCATGGAACACTTGTAGAGGAAGGATGAAAGCAGACTGAATGCTATGGTAATGAGATCCTTGAGGCATATGTGTAGTAGAACCATGTATGGTCATGTGAGAAATGTGGAGATTAAGAAAGGGACCCTCAGATCGTTTGCGCATGTAGAGCGAATGAACGAAAAAGTAGTGTAAGAAGAATATAAGACGCAAATGTGAATGGTAGAAGAGGTTGGGGACGCCCGAGGAAGACATGGCACGATCAAGGGAATCAGATACTTGAGACGGGTCACGACAAAGTCAGAATAATAGAATAGTATGTATGAGACGATCTATGAATGTGGATGAGGTAAAGAGTGTATGTCTAGAGGGAATTGTTTGGCGGTCCGTCCTCTCTGCCTACCCCTGCGGGGAAACGGTGTGATGGTGAGTAAGTTGCCATAGGTCACTCCTGTCTCCTGTCGCTCGGTCACTCTGCCTTAGGTCACCCCAAATGGTTTGCTACGTTTGGTGACTTAGCAGAGTTGTCCGGGTTCTTGGGATAGGAATCGGGAGAGAATGGTTGAAGGAGTCCCTTTAACTCCTCCAGTCGTACTCTCTCGGAACATTGCCTTGCACCGCAGTGGGAGGGATGGATGGATTTCGTCACTTGTGAACACATTGACCCCCATATTCCCACCCACCCCTAATACCTTTTTCATTCCCAGAACTTCCTCTCCTTCTTTTCCTAAAAAACACTTCACACAGCATACCCAAAGGTGACATTAGCCGTGAAGTATTTATTTTCCTCAGGGCCTCCTGCATGGAGCTAACGTTTATTTTATATCAATACCTCACAAGAGTCCCAGCTGCTCCTACCTGGAGCCAGTGAGAATATGGCATCCCCAATTTGGGTATGTTATGAGGCTGAAGGTATTGGGTAGGGGAAAAATATGTGGAGGAAGATGGTAGGGGCCGTACCTGACTATTCAGAGCTGGACATCAAACACGGCTAAAGCCATTTTAAGCAACAATTCTGAATGGTGGTTATATAGCAGGGCGATACTGAGAGTATCTTCTACTCTTGTCCATGCCGCAAATGTACCATACATTATTTGTTAATTAATTAATTGTGAAATAACACAAATAAAAAGAATGTGTGCCAAAACCGAGTTGTTAGGCGGTCTGTCCTCTCTGTCTTTTCGGGGGAAACGGCGTAATGTTTAATTAGTTTGTTAGAAAATAGAACTGTTCGTCTTCGAATACACTGGAATAATTGTGGTAGATGTTTTTCAGGAAATGTACCTACTTGTAATTAATCATGTTGAAACTCAATACGTAAATAAATATTATATGTTTTTATTTCTCTTGTCATTTGTGGCCGGATGCAGATGCGATTTAAACCTATTAATGTGTGGGCGGGTGACGGATGTCAATAAAAGATATCATTTTATAAAAAATATAACGTTTCCTTGTATTTTTCGTGTTCTGGGAATTCGCTTATCTTGTTGACCACAATGGTCATTATTAGTATCACTATGATTATATCGTTATTTTCTTTTTTTTATTATTTACATTAGAATAATAAAATTTTAACACTTCTGTAACTGTATGCTTCATATTGAACGAGCTGGATCCCTGGCATTGCCGGGTTTTTCAAAGCAGGATGTGGAAAAAAAATTATCCTCTTTTTTTAAATATCAGGTATGCAGTAGGGTGGGCCACGACTATATTGGAAAAAATATTGTTTTTATTTGTCTAATAGTGATAAGAGAGTGTTAAATGTAGAAAAAAAAAATAACGTAATTTTTTTAATAATATTTGGATATCATCTTCTTTCTCCGGATTGACTTTGAAATTTCACATAATAGAGAAAATCCCACCTATGTTAATTTAAAACCTGAAAAAAAAAATAATATGATTTGTTAATTTCAAAAATATATTAATATAAATTCAAATTATATTAAGGCAGTGCATTCAAGTACCAGCAAAATCCTTCTTACTCTCAAATTTCATAATTTTCAGCAATCCTGGGGTCTTTTTGTAAATGATTTCGTAAAAATATACTATACTAGCAGACCCAGCCAGATGTTGTTGTGGCTAAAAAAAACCTTTATAATCAACGCCATCTGTTAATCAAATCCACAGAAACAATACTAATTTGAACCCACGATCGCTGTATTCGTAGTCAAGAGCCATACTTCTCGATCACGGAGGCCGTTCGTTCAGTAAAAACGAGTCTAAAATTAGTTTAAAATGTTAACACGTCAATTTGACAGGTTTCCCTAGAAAAACTTACCTATACACAATTACATTCATAAATACATTATTCACACTTGCGAAATTAGAAGGCAGACAAAAATTAATCCGATGAAATAAGAAGGGTATTTTCTTTCTTTATTTTACATTTAAAAAATTTCATCCGTCAAATTAACTGGTTCCTTAAATGTGGTAATTGTTTAATAACAGTTGAAAAATAGAACAACCGCTCATCCCAAACCTAGAAATGTCTTGTGGGGGAGTTTCGTGGTCCAAATATTTCACGACGATTCAGAACGAATCCAACCCGACACCTTATTTGAAAAGTCATTAAAAGTGATGAAAAAATTCATAAAAAATTGCTTACGTTTTGTCAGGTTATGGGCCATTTTTCGATTTTTTCATAGCTTTAAATGAATTTTCATAGAGCTGTTGAGTTGAGTTGATTCTGAGTTGTCATAGAACCAAATATTTGCCTAGTCGGGGCTTAAATTTCAAATACCAAACTGCGCCTTCGAAATACACATGGGATGAAAAACCACTTTGTTAAGTACATAAAATACATACAGCCCTAAGGAGCCGTAACCGGTTGACAATGTACCTACTACCTACTTACAATCTACCTATTGAGTAAATACAATAAAAAAAATTATCTTTGCCCGTATTATCTTATATTGCATCCTATTCCAATTTAACTCTTATTTACTTCTAGTTCATTGTGTCAACTTATCTTCATGTATACATATATTTTTTAATGTAAGTACTTGTAATAACCTAATTTCTGTACTTACTCGCATTTTACAATGGCACTCCCCAAAATTCAAGCACGAGAAATGTTTTCTCTTTTGAATTGGGCAGTTTCGTTAAAAAGAAATGTTTATATTGTAATTAGTTTTAAGAACCATATGTTTTACTATAAATCTATATATGTATTTTTTTTGTTTTAATAAAAATAAAAAATTTCTATATACTTACTTAAAAAAGTGGTTTTCAAAAAGGGATATTTTAATAAAAAAATTATTACTCAAGTTTATTACACCACGCAACGGGTTAAAACTTTATCACAAATTTTAAAATACGCTCTGTGTATAAATAAATGGTGCTCTCCTCAAAAATAAATCATTCTCATTTGCACCATTATCTGGCCGAGTCAATGAGTTATCCTTGTTGGTGAAACAAAAGGGCATTAGTTAATTGTAAAATGTGTCGCGGTCTCCTTTTTCTTCTGGGATTTCTATGCATATCTTGTATAGAAGGTAAGTTTGTAAGGAGTTTGATCTCCTTCGTGAATATGTGTTTATTTATTTATTTATTATAAGACCTTTGTACAGATTTTCGTGTTTATTCATCCGCCTTGCTAGGGATGTCCCTTTGTTATAGCGGGTGAAGTTGACAGATTTGAGTAAACTATAATATGGTTGATAAATTAAATTTAAAGTTGTTAAATTATACAAAATTAATAAATTTACAAGTTTTACGTATCGTGGTTAGATAAATTGAATTTTATTAAATTACGATTTTCATTTATCATGGTTAATAAATGTAGTAATGGTAATTTATGGTAATAATAATAATAATAGTAAATTCGTTATTAAAATTATACAATTCAACTTAGGTTACAAATTTTATATATGATTGTTTCTAATTGTAAAGATCCATTGTGATATTTTTTGAATGGTGTGAGGTTGGGTTTCGGTTTTTAAGTTCTCCAGAAGATTGTTCATTGATCCGTTGTCCCCTGTCATTCTTTTCCAGTCCTCCAACCTTTCCATTGTGCTCCAATCGACTTCAACACAGTCGACCTACCTCTTCCACGGTTTGACGCTAGTCACTTCCACTGCCTACCAACTAGGTTTTGATTTTTACTACCATCTGTCATTAACACCAAGGGCACCTTGATAATTTTTTTTAAATAAACCTCTTACAATTTCATAGTTAGCAGAAAATATTTTCAACATTTAGTTTTATTCTAGTCGTATCAGCCGAAGATTCTGATCCATTCTTCAGAGACGACTACTTTTTCTCTGCCGCTTATAATGCGTTCTTTAAAGAACACAAAGCTACGCTGGGCTGGAGAGAGGCGGTGTCCAAGTGTTCCTTGGAAGGCGCTGAGCTTGCGGTGCCAACATCTGAGGAAGAGGTGAAGTCGTTGCTAACTTATATGTCCAGCACCACAAGCAATGTTTGGATTGGGATACATGACTTATTCAAACAACAGAACTACGTGGCAATCAATGGTATTTTTTTCCTTTTTAATTTCTTATTTACAAATGTGTATTGTGCAAATTATTGGAAGAACTGTCAATTATTATGGTAAAACCATATTTATTACTTGTAAAATAATATTTTACATAATTATTCAACAACCATTATGCAAATAATAGGAAATATCTTCCTTTATGGCCTTAATAACTGCTTTCACTCGTTTTGGCATAGACTCCGCTAGTTTTTGACAATTTTAAGAGATCCTCTCATTCCGAAATCAAACCTAAACGAGCGTTTCTGCCATCTTTGTTCTTGTAGTGCAGTCGACTTTTCCAGGATAAGGAGAAAACTGTTTTAGATTGGCCCGGTAATATACCAGATATGAACCCTATTGAGAATTTATGGGTCATATACAAAGCAAAATCGACTGCACTTCAAGAACAAAGATGGCAAAAACGCTGCTTCATGTTTCCATGCCAAAACGAGTGAAAACGGTTACTGAAGCCGTAAGCGGAGATATTTCCTATTAATTTGCATAATGGTTGTTTTATAATTATGAAAAAATTATTATTTTAAAAGCAAAAAATGGTTTTACCGTAATAGTTGACAATTATTCCATTAATTTGCACAATAATGTATGTATACAAATGAAAATTTTAGTTCCGTATTATTTGTGTCCGCAAATCTCAAAAATTAATCGATGGATTGACTCAAAACTTTTAAAACACATTTTCAGCCTTACTAAAAAACCCCGTGAAAATTTTATTCAATTGACAAACGGCCGCGGATGTGAAAACCTTACTAATTAAAAAAAATAGTTCATGAAAAGATATGTACACTGCTTACACAGCCTGAGGGGGTAGTTTATCTGTTATATACGACTGTTGTATTTATAAATTCTGAACTATGTTTGGAATTTTTTTAATGTACTTTGAATGTCTTGTATATTTCTTATTTTTGAAGATATCGTAAATTCATATACTTTTATAGAAACTAAATAAAATTGCCTTTTAGATTTTTGTGTTTGAAATATACAATCGTGTTTGAAAATTGCAGTATTTTAAGCTTCAACATGAAAAAATTTGAAAAAAACAGCTGACTGTAAACATTTTCTATTAAATGGTTGAAAAATTTAGGAAAATTCAAAATTTTAAATATAAGTCTTACTTTATGAATTTGAAAGAAAACTGTCACTTCACATTTTATGTCGTTCATACAATTAAAAAGGATAAAAAATATAATAATGATTCCCAAAAAATGACTGAAAAAAATCTGACATTTTGGATTCATTTTTACGTAATTAACACGTTGATTTCTCGAATTTGTAATTATTTACACATGCATAAGGCTTTTACATTATTAAAGTAATATTACTTTTATGGAAATTCTATTAAATTCACGCAGAAAAGTCATTAAAAAATTAAATTTCATAAATAACCTAAAATTTATCGTTAAAGAAACTAAATCATCAACAAAACATTATTTTAAAACTAAAACTGAAAAAAAATAACGCCAGCATTGGTAATTATATTGAATTACACTAATTTCATAGTGAATTGATCATTTAAAACACAAATAATCTTCAAAAACATAAAATTAGCTGCAAGTAAAATTCAACACGTCAAACATTGTTTTACCGCGGAGTCTATAAAACAAGATGGCCGCGGCGGCGCCTGCGCAGATCTATGTGAGATTCAAGGGGACCAACATAAAAATCATAAAATACGTGTTTTTGTTATTAGCAGTTATTAGTAACCATGTAAAAACGCAGTGCACCGCGCAAGCAACAAATATGCGGTTGAACGATAGTTAAGGCGTTTTGTTATTAGTAAGGCTGATGTATTTAAGCAGAAGATTGTATCTATATATTTTTACTAGTTAACCCGATGAATTTCGTACCGCCTCAGAATCAATAACTTGAATTAAATTAATTTTTTTAGTGAAGCAATTATCGATGCCCAACTATTCGTGTTTTGTTTTTGTCAGTATCAGAGATTGCGTTGTGTACGTACGGATTTATATTTTTTGTGATTTTCTTACTTTTCCACTTCCAAGCAGGTACGGGTGCCGCCGCCCCGGGAACGATTTATTTTGATAACCTCTGCCATAGGTCACCCCAAGTGGTTCGCTACGTTTGATGATTTAGCAGGGGTGCCCAGGTTCATGGGGTGACTGTAGTGTTGGTTATATGAGTATCTGTCGGGTAGGTTCGGGAACACCGAACCTAGCCGAAGCGGCCGGACATCGGCACAATATAATAGCGAGCACAGAGCTCGTGGGGTTCTTTCTCGTTAGGCGGCTTACAGCCAACACTGTAAATATTATATTCCAATAAGCAGTCTCCGTGTACCAAAGATACTACGTGTTTTAAATTAGTAACCTTGAAAACATCCAAGAGCGATACTGGAGATTAAGGGCCCAGTATTACCTGCAGTACAGGACATTACAAGTGGCGCAGCCGGTAGGATTTCACGCCAGACTGTTTATCAGATTGCAGCAAGTCGTGACAGGGATCGTGACTTGCAAAAATCTCCCGAAGGTGACAATAAATCACTTGGGGCACCGCTGAAGTGCCATCCATCAGGAGATTTTCAGGGCATAATAGGAGACAGTGGAGAAGGAGGAAAGAAGAGGAAAATCACGGGACCCTGGGTAACTAAGTCCAGCCCGGTAATACAGGAAAGAAGAGGAAAATTACTTACGGGACCCTGGGTAACTAAGTCCAGCCCGGTAATATACAGTGGAGAAGAGGAAATTACGGGACCCTGGGTAACTAAGGCCAGCCCGGTATTGATAATCCTGGAAGCGGCTGGGCGCCTGGACTGCAAAGGCGCCGGTTCCTGGTGTCAGGTTGTTTTGTTTCTTTTTCTGGAAGGTGTTATTGTTGCCGGGTGTGTTTTTTTTGGTGTGGGCGATCATGGAATCGGGCGGAATTTCCAGGTTCTCTCACGTTAATGGGGATTGGAGTTTGTTTCGCCTGAGGTTAGAACAGTTCCTTCTAATTCGTGATGACATAAAAACGACTAAGTTAGATGCTTCACAGAAACGCGCATATTTGCTAAATCTTCTAGAAGCGGAGACATTAACTCTTTTGATCAACTTATGTTTTCCTTCTAAAGTTACAGACGTGGCATTCGATCAGTTAATAGAATTAATTGAGAAACATTGTTCCAGACCGCGATCGGTGTTCAAGGAACGAGAAAATTTTTATCAGGCCAAGCAATCGCTTGGCGAATCAGTCAGGGATTTTGCAGTGCGTTTACGAGGATTATCTTCGTTTTGCGAGTTCGGAACGCGTTTACCGGAATGTTTAGCTGATGTTTTTGCAATCGGCATTTTGCCGGGCCGAGCCAAGGAAAAAATTTTTCTCGAGGGGACTAAATTAACGTTTAACAAAATGGAAGAATTAGCAATAACGGTTTCAGTTTTAGATAATCTAGTTCCGGAAATTAAATCAGAAATTTCCGTAGGGACGTCGGGCGGCGTGAATTCAATTAATCGCTCGTATTCGCCGGGGAGAGATTCACTTCCTGATAAAACTCAAGGTTTCCGGAGGTCATCTTCGCGGTCGAAAAGTCCCGAGCCGAGAGGATTCTCGAATATTAAAAAATGTACCATTTGCGGTGAATCACATTTAGAAAAATATTGTAAATTTAAGAATGCAAAATGTTTTAATTGTCACAAAATAGGGCATTTGAAGAAATTCTGTAAGAATCACAATGTTTATCCGATTTTTGAACAATCCCGGGAGAAGGTTATTAATAGGATTTCTTACATTAATCCGTTTAGGGCTAATATAATAATTAATAAATTAAAATGTGCCGCTATGATTGATTCAGGCGCCAGTATGTCGGTCATGCCGGATTTTATTTTCAACCGATATTTTAGGGATGTAACATTGTCACCTGATAAGCGTACTTTATCTGGATACGATGGTAAACCACTTAATCTTGTAGGTAGTGCTTGTTTTACCGTGGAATACAATAATATCAAAAACAAGTTATTATTTACTGTTGTGATTAATGGCTCGGAATTGATAGTAGGTCGGGACTTCATGGAGGCTTTTAATCTGAAGATAGTTCCAGTGATGGATAATTCGGTTTCAACAATCAAAGACAAAATTGAAATGATTTACAACGAGTTTCCAGAAGTGTTTTCGCCGGGGCTGGGTAAATTCAGTAAACATAAAGTGAGTTTCAAAGTAAACAAGGAAGCTCGTCCTGTTTTTTTTAATGCGAGGCCGGTTCCGTTCGCTATTAAGGAAAAAATTGAGAGAGAATTAGAAGCTATGGTAGCTGATGGTATCATTTCTCCGGTAACCAGCAGTGAATACGCGTCTCCAATTGTACCGGTAATTAAAAAGAACGGGAATGTTAGGATTTGCGTGGACTACAAGAGATCTTTAAATCTCATGACGGACTTGGAAAGGTACCCGCTTCCCTCCATAAATGAAGTTGTTCACAAAGTAAGTTCGGGTAAAGTGTTCGCTAAACTAGATTTAAGACAGGCTTACTCACAATTAGAATTAGCTGACTTTTGCAAAAAGTATACTACAATAAATACGCATTTAGGGTTATTTCAATATAACAGACTAGTCTTTGGTTTTAAGTCAGCGCCAGCGATCTTCGCTAGGACTATAGCAAGCTGTCTTCAGGGGTTGAAGGGGGTGGCATTCTATTTAGACGATATCATCATTTCGGGGGTCAACGAACTGGATTTAGTGTATAACATACAGGCAGTGTGCGCGCGTTTACGAGAGTGCGGGTTGAGGGTCAACACGGATAAATGCGAATTTTTTGTAGAATCGGTAGAATTTTTGGGGTATGTAATTTCGGGGAGCGGAATCCAACCTCAGCCAAACAAACTTGAAGCTATAAAAAACGCTCCGTATCCTACGGACGTTCATAAATTGAAAAGTTTATTGGGTTTTCTAAATTTTTATCGGAATTTCATTCCTAGGATGTCATCAATACTGGAACCCCTGCATAAACTTTTGAAAAAAGGGGTAGAGTGGAATTTCTCAGAAGACTGTAAAGTAGCAGTCGATACCATTAAAGAATTAATGGGCAACAACACGATTCTTACAAATTATTTTCCGGACTTACCGGTAAAACTGTATACGGACGCTAGTACATGCGGACTCGGGGCTGCGTTAATGCACGTGTTTAAGGACGGCACAATGCGTCCAATTGAGTTCGCTTCTCGTAGTTTGACAACCGCCGAAAAGAAATATAGTATTTTGGATCTCGAAGCTCTGGCAATTGTGTTCGGGTTAAATAAATTTTTTCAGTACCTTTTTGGAAGGGAGTTCACGTTATGCGTTGACAATATGCCGTTACTAAGAATTCTAGGGGAACACAAAAATATTCCGGTTCTCGCAGCAAACCGTTTGCAGAGATATGGCATCATTCTGGCAGGGTTTTCGTACAAAACGGAATTTGTGAAATCTTGTAATAATCAAGCAGATTTTCTTTCTCGCTTACCGTTGAAGGACACAGTTGAGGGTTTTAAGGATGATTGCGGGACTGACTTTGTTTGTTTTATTGAGAATTGTGACCATGTTAATTTTCAAGCAGTTGTGTTAGCCACCGCAGCAGATAGCGAATTACAGCTAGTGTTTAGGTATTTGCGGCAGGGCTGGCCCAAACGAGTAAATCGTGACAGCAGTATATGGAAATATTGGTTGAAAAGAAATGAACTTTCTATCGTAGAAGATTGTTTGTTTTGGCAACATAGAATAGTTATACCTGTTTCTCTCCAAAGGCAAGTTTTAGATTTATTACACAGGTCACATCTAGGTATTGTAAAAATGAGGGGAATTTCTAAAACATATTTTTGGTGGACTTCTCTAAACAAAGATTTGGAGGAAGTCGTTCAATCTTGTTCAGATTGTTCGTTGTCAAAACAGTCACCACCCAAAAGTCAATTGACGGTTTGGCCAAATCCAGGTAAAGCTTGGAGTAGGGTACATCTAGATTATTGTGGACCCCTAGCGGGGAAGATGTTTCTCGTGGTTTGTGACGCATTCTCGAAGTGGTTAGACTGTATCGAGGTGCAGAAGGCAGATTCAACTCACACGATTATGGAATTGAGGAAAATTTTTTCTAATTTTGGCAACCCTGAGTTAATTGTATCTGACAATGGCTCAGTTTTTACAAGTGAGGAATTTAGAGTTTTCTTAAAGGAGAACAATATTAAGCTTATGACTTCTCCGGTGAAACACCCCCAGTCAAACGGGCTGGCAGAAAATGCAGTAAAAATTTCGAAAATGTTCCTCAAGAAACTGTTAATAAACGGTAAATTCCCACTAGATTACAATGTCAAGCTGTTGAATTTTTTAGTGGACTATAGAAATTCTTTCCATTGTTCGACAGGTATTGAACCAGCGGTTCTGTTAGTAGGAAGAAGGCTGCGTTCTACGTTCGACAGTTTGTTGCCAGTGAAAAATGGAGAATACTTTTCGGAAAAAGTCAAGGAAGCTAACGTTAACATTTCTAAAGCTCAATCTGATCAAGTTAGGTTGTACAGAGGGGTAAAAACCAGGGTTTTTAAAGTTGGACAAAAATGTTTGACAAAAGATTATCGTCATGATAATAAAGTCGTTTGGGCTAAGGGTGTAGTTTCTAGAAAGCTAGGTAAAAAAGTTTATATTATTAAAATAGGAAACACTGATGTGACATGGAAGAGACATGTGGACCAGATGAGGGAAATGTCAGTGAGCTGGAAGGAAGATGGCAAAATTGCGCAGCATCCCGCGTCTGAAATTTTGAGGAACGAGCCTCATGAGTTAGAGACTGCGACCTTGTTGCGTGGATTGACTGGTTGTTCTCCTGATTCCAGGTTGGTGGGGGAGGAGGTGGTGTCGGAGCAGGCACGGCAACAGAGACCATGGTCGGGAAGACTGCGTTCAAGTCACAAGGCACCTACAACTTCCAGAGGAGACGGGACAACTTGACCCAGTCACCGCGGTTAAATTATGTGTATCTTAAAAAAATTATTGTGTATGAAGTATTACAATTTATTTTAATTGTTATTTAAGTTATTTAAGTTATTTTGTTATGTAAGTAAGTAGCTTCAGAGTTGAAGGAGGGAGAGATGTAGTGTTGGTTATATGAGTATCTGTCGGGTAGGTTCGGGAACACCGAACCTAGCCGAAGCGGCCGGACATCGGCACAATATAATAGCGAGCACAGAGCTCGTGGGGTTCTTTCTCGTTAGGCGGCTTACAGCCAACACTGTAAATATTATATTCCAATAAACAGTCTCCGTGTACCAAAGATACTACGTGTTTTAAATTAGTAACCTTGAAAACATCCAAGAGCGATACTGGAGATTAAGGGCCCAGTATTACCTGCAGTACAGGACATTACAGTGACTTTCCTACGGGTCTTGGCGGCGGATGCGTCTGCCCACCTGCTGCATGGCGGGCTGGATCGAGAAAGACTGGTTGAGGGAGGTCTTTTGACCTTTCCAGCCGGATTCTCTCGACCAATGGGTTGAAAGAGTCCGGCCGGAAAGGTCAAGGTAAAAGGTCGATTCCGGTTAAAGCAATGACCTTGCACCGCAGTTGGAAGGCTGGATTCACTCCCGGGTACACTGACCTCCAAATTCCTACCCACCCCTCATGCCTTTTTCCTTCCCAGAACTTCCTATCCTACCCTTCCTTAAAAAGACCCTCCACACAGCATCTTCTATGATGACATAGGTCCTGAGTGGAGCTTACGTAAAAAAAATGCTTTTCATTTTAGAGATTTCTTCGACGATATATTGCATATCCTTCAACATGT
Source organism: Limnephilus marmoratus (assembly GCA_917880885.1). Classification (NCBI taxonomy): domain Eukaryota; kingdom Metazoa; phylum Arthropoda; class Insecta; order Trichoptera; family Limnephilidae; genus Limnephilus; species Limnephilus marmoratus. Next base: position 3,578,907 of record OU862930.1, read on the forward strand.
GTGACCGTATCGTTAGTGAAATCTTTAATAAAACCCTTTGTACAATTTCCGTCTACCATGCAAGGCGATGAACGATTCGAATTACCGCATGGACCGTGACTCATGTTTGTAGTAACAATATCAAACAGTAATTGATTAGTAAAAAATTTAAAATTAGAGAAAAGAGGCCGGCTTCGTTCTCATCGGGTCAGAAGTGACACCGGTTTGAATTACTAATATCACTTTTAAAAAATAGGGGTTAATGGTAGAAGGGTGAAAATTTAAGGCTGCATGTATTTTTTAATGCCTCACCATAAAAAAAATAAAAAATGTGTCCAAAAAAAATAAAATAAAAATTCGGAGTGGAACACCCTTTACTTTTAGGGGTATGAAAAATAGATTTTGGTCGATTCTCAGACCTACCAGATAAGCACACAAAATTTCATCAAAATTGGTCCAGCCGTTTCGGAGGAGTAAGATAACAAACACCGTGACACGAGAATTTTATATATTAGATTCTGAAGTTTTAATGGAAACGGAACATTCTAAGCGTTTTAAATTGACTCATAATTTGTCATAATTAACTACTGAGCTGCCATTTTTTCAATTTTTAAAAAACTTTACATTCCCCACAATTAGGAATAAAAAGAATTTAATTGCATTTAAAAATTAATTATACCTGACAAATGACATTACTATTTTCACTCACTTGTTTTCTCTTTGCGTTTTAAATCGATTCATAAATTGTACTGAATGACAGTTCGTAACTTTTCAAAACCTACATAAATCAGATATAAAAATCGAACCATATCTGACAAATTTTCAAAGTATCTAAAAAATGTTACGGTGACCAGTTGTTTGTACGTTTTTTCAAAATTAATCGCCGTTTGCGTGATGCCTCGCTCACGTTTAAAAACGTAGGCCGCCATACTCGACACACAAACATAGAACGTCAAAGAAGATCAAACCGCGCAGATCAAGAACATTTAGACGATAATGAACGTGTTAGATTTACAACTACAACTGGAAAATCAGCAGAAAGAAAGAATTGAAATCTTACGAGAAGAAGTGCAGCGCATTCATCTCAACAGCGTCAAGAAGAAATAGATCAATTTTTCGAAGAAAACTTCTTGGGGAAGGTTTTCACTTTATGATGGCTTTATTTATTTTAATGTAAAGACAAATAAATTTGTTAACGTCACTTTTATTTATTCTTAATCAACATGTTTCGTGAACGATGTTCACAAAATCAGGATCAAATGTATGTATGTAAACAAATGTAAAAACAAATGTAAAAACAGTATAAATTTGATCCCGATGGTGTGAACATCGTTCACGAAACATTATGATTGTGTATAAATAAAAGTGATGTAAAGAAAGTCATTTGTCTTTTCATTAAAATAAATAGATTAACGCCGAAGACGAATGCAAATAATGCAACATTTTGATAACCAAGCTTCGTACCATCGAATTGATTTTTCATAAGAACCAGATATTCTGTATAAATTTGTTCAAATCTGTAAAATGGATGTCCACATCGCAAAAATTTAAATAACGAACTAAAGGAATGTGTTGCGGAAAAATGAACCTGAAATTGAGCAGTTAAAAGCACAAACTGAAGAAATTATTGAATGGAATTACTGATGAATCAAAACATTTCCTCAAAAATATTAGAAAAAAATTCTAATACAATTGTTTTCTGAAGACTTCATTTGACGCAAACGTTATAATAGAAAATTTTATCCCAACGTTTAAAATTCAGGGACAAATTAACCATAAAGCTGGCTCTTTGCTTTTTTTCGCAGATATTAACATATATGTCTAGAAATATATTTAATGGAAGATCAAAATAACCAGTTGAATGCACGCTTCCAAATCTCTACTTAAGTCAAAAGGAATATTACAGAGTCGTTGCAAAAAATATTACATGATAACAACAATTTTATTCGAATGCTTAAAAATTCAATTGATCTCATGCCATCAGACAGCCATAAAATTATTATTTTTGTTGATCAGACTCCAGCAAGTGAGCATGTCACGCGATATAATGCGCCAACTATTAATGAGGTAGCAATTGTCATGGTTGAAGAAGAATTTCATCCTTGCGATGTCGTTTTGCAACGCAGAAATGATCAACTACAAAGAATTGCTGACTCTCAGAGTTACTACTTCCAGGACAATCTCTGATTGATCGCTATGACATAACAGCACGTGTTTTCAAATAAAAACTAAACACTTGGAATAATTTCAACACTTCACTAAACGTTTTCGGAGAAACACAATGCTGGAATAACTCTGTGGAGTGGCAAAAAATAGTATTGCCATATGCTCATTTTAATATGACTTACTGTGAAGATTATGCCAAAAGAAATCGATAAAGTGGTTGTATAAAATTCAGACCTTTAAAAATCGAATTTAGCCAGGACTCACACCTCTCGAGATCCACGTAAAAACATTAGGTGAGAACTCTCATAGTTAGTTAGCTAAATTATCAACAGATGTCCGGAAGGTACAAAACTGTGACTAGCCAAGGAGATTTTCTATAAATGACGGTTTTTTAAAAGGATATACCTCTTTCCTCTTCGTCGCTTCGCTGAAACTACATCTAATTACTAACTCCTTGGTCTGTCTCGGGTAGTTTTGTATCTTCCGATTATAAAAAATGTAATTGGAAATAGAACGAAATAAATCAAGAGTTCCTTAGAATTTGTCCTGAAGATGAGTCTTTATTTTACCGGTTCCTTACCTTAAAACTTTACATTTGATCCTACGAGTCGGATAGTTTAACGCGAGTGATTAAATTAATAAAAAAGAACCAGCACTGAAGAAGGAACCAGAAATGCAGCCAGAATCCATCAAGCAGATTCCAGCATCCAGAAGACATCACGATAAAAAGGGCAAGTGACCAATCCATTCCATACTACCCACCTTACCATAAAAATCCTAAAAAAAAAGAAAGCAAAAAATTTAATGACATCAATATTGTGCATTTCTCATAAAAAAAATTGTTGCAAGCCGGTATGAACAAGTTTACAAAAAAATAACACGACATTGCAGCCGGCAATTAGATTATCGCAAAAAACTACAACAATGTTATAAATTCCGGGATTAAAGGAAACTTTCTCCGAAATAATTATTTGAATCAACCGCGAAGCCGATAAAACAGTTTGTTGCTAATAATACTCTATGGGCGAAATTTAACGGCTTGTCGATTATCGCAGATCGTGTTGTGACGAATTGAGAAGTTGTCAGTGGTTATTACAGGATTAATAGTTTTAAACGGTTATTGTGATAAAATAATTGGATAACTCTGTAAATTGTAAGTACCTGATTTGATAAAAATGGATTTAAAAACGCTAATCGGTAAAAGGGGAATCTGTAAGGGGAAAGTCACGAGATTCAGAGAATTTTTAAACAAAATTTCGTTGACACAAAGTGAGCTAGGATTACGTATAAAACATTTCGAGCTTTTAATGGATCAATTCGAGGAAATTCAGGATAATATAGAAGCCTTATCTCCCGATGAGAGCGATCAAGAAAGGGCGAGCTTTGAAAACGATTATTTTGATGTTTTATCCAACGCTAAAGAGAGGTTAGGTTCGGACCATTCCGCAGGCAAAACAAACAACAACATTAAACTGCCGATAATAGAGTTACCAAATTTAAGGGTGATTACTGCGAATGGATAGAATTCCGAGATGCGTTTATATCTTTAGTAGACAGTAATTCTAACCTAGATGCCGTTCAAAAATTTTATTATTTGCGTTCTTGTCTAAAAGGGGAAGCGCTTAAGCTTATAACAGCATTGCCAATGCAAGTTGACAACTATTTAATGGCCTGGGAGATGCTCACGGACAGATACGAAAACTCAAAAATAATTATAAATAATCATGTAAACGCGTTGTTTAAATTACCGGACTTAAAAGCAGAAAATCACGTCGCAATAAGAAGCCTATTGGACGAGGCACAGTTGCATTTAAAATCGCTAAATAAATTAAATATAGCTACGAAAAATTGGGATGTAGTATTGATTTATTTGTTATCAAACAAGCTAGATTCAAATACAAGGGCTCATTGGGAACAATACCCAACAAAAAATAATCTACCTACCTACGAAGAATTTATTAAATGTTTGTATACAAGGGCCCAAGTATTAGAGGCCTCATCAAATAACGAAAAAAGAATTAATCCGGGAAAAACGAATCCGCATAATTATAAAAAGGAAGCTATGGTTTCATTTTCTGCACAAAAATTAAAATGTTTACATTGCAACGATAATCATAAGATTTATTATTGCCGCAAATTTTTGGAATTGAACCCAAAAGAACGAATTGATAAAATACACAAATTAGGCGCTTGTTTAAAATGTTTAAACTTCGGTCATAAATTAAAGGATTGCAAATCAAAATTTAATTGCCGTAAATGCGATGGCGTAAATCACAATACGTTACTTCATTTTAAACAAGAGGAGGAATCAAAACACGAAAGGGCATCAACATCTTCCGCGAAGGAAGCGCCTTTGGTAACAAATCATGCCGCGAAGGTAGAACCAAATTTCGTGTTATTGTCCACTGCCATCATCAACATAAAGGACGATGCCGGACAATCAATTCAAGCAAGAGCTCTATTAGATTCTGGGGCACAAACTAATTTTATAAGTAAGGAATTTGCAAAGAAATTGAAATCAAAAGAGAAAAGGGTCAACATTCCTGTTACGGGAATCCACAATAAGATTTTAAATATAAAATATAAAGTGGAATTCAATATAACTTCAAGCTATTCTGAATATAAAAGGAATATAGAATGCCTGATAATACCTGAAGTGACCAGTAACCTGCCACAAATTTCCTTTCAGAGAAAAGACGCGGGGATCCCTAGCGGTCTTCAATTAGCAGATCCGAACTTCAACATTACCAGCCCAATAGATCTGCTACTGGGAGCGGAGGTGTTCTGGGAAGTCTTGCATACATTCGTTTAAACGTCCCATCAAAGGATGTTCATATTAACAACTCTTATCCCTATTGGTTTAGTCCAGCACTGATAAAACTGACTAAAGAAAAATATAAAGTGTTCAAAACATGGAAAAAGTGGTCCAATCCTTTAGACTACCATGAATTCTGTATCCTTCGATCAAGGCAGAAGAAAATGTCTAAGGAATGTCTTAAACAATTTATAACAAACGCTGAACTTAATATATCCCGTGACCCCAAAAAATTCTGGTCTTACGTAAAAGGAAAAAGAAATAATTCTAGTTTACCTCATGTAATGAAACTGGGCGACGTTACTGCTGAGAATCCTTTTGCAATATGCAACCTGTTCTCACAGCACTTCGTCTCCACCTTTAATTATAACACTACCTCCGATGTAAACTCTACCAACCATCATATAAATAATCAAGTTAACATCTCTTCGGTATCAGTTTCAAAAGAAAAAATAGAAAAAATAATTGATACTATTTCTAACTCATTGGGTGCGGGTAGTGATAAAATTCCAGCATTCTTTATCAAAATGTGTAGCAAGGTAATCTCGAAGCCCTTATTATTGCTCTTTCAATCCTCATTGAAAGAAGGTATCTTTCCGGATCGTTGGAAGTGTGCTCTTATCACACCAGTATTTAAGTCTGGGGCTAAAAATGACGTCCAGAACTATCGTCCTATATCTAAGTTACCAATTTTCAGTAAAATCTTTGAAAAAATTGTTCACGAACAACTTTACAACTGCGTCCAGTCTGTAATACTCGGAAACCAACATGGCTTTATGAAAAAAAGATCGGTTGTCTCTAATCTTGCCATATTCATTGAAAATATTACGAAATCAATGGATGATCAAATCCAAGTTGACGTAATCTATACCGACTTCTCGAAAGCGTTTGATAAAATTGATCACAATCTTCTTTTATCCAAATTACTGGCTTTGGGAATTCACGGGGATTTGTATCGATGGTTAGTCTCTTATCTTGATGGGCGCACTCAAGGAGTAACAATTAATGGTTTCATATCTGAGTTCGTAAATATACCTTCCGGTGTACCCCAAGGATCTCACCTGGGACCGTTACTATTTACAATTTTCATCAACGACATTATAAAATGCTTTCATTATGCAAAAGTACTACTATTCGCTGATGATATGAAAATATATCTTCCGATTAACTCTATCATCGACTGCATTAAATTACAGGAAGATCTTTATAGACTTAATGACTACTGTATAATTAATCATCTCAACATGAACACTTCTAAATGTTATGTGATAACCTTCACTAGAAATAAAATTAAATTTGACCATAACTACCTTATAGCGAACCAATCACTCAAAAGGGTTACTCAAATTCGTGATCTAGGTGTTCTACTTGATAGTAAACTCACATTCGAGGCACATATTAACATGATTGTGAAGAAAGCCCTTAGAATGTTAGGATTCTTATTTCGTATTGGAAAAGAATTCAAGAACATTCAAACACTTAAAATATTGTATTTTTCATATGTTCGCAGTCATCTTGAATTTGCTTCTCAGATTTGGAATCCTCAATATAAAATTTATATTAAACGCATTGAAGCCATCCAAAGAAAATTTGTCCGTCATTTAAATTTCAAGTTTAATATTGGTTATCGTGACATAAACAGCTCGCTGGACCTTTATGGACTTAAACCCTTAAAAATTAGAAGAGACTGTGCAGATATAATATATCTTCATAAAATTATCAATGGTTTTATTGATTGTTCGCCCCTTTTGGCTGAGATTAATTTTAGAGTCCCAGGTGTTAGAACCAGAGAAAAATCACTTTTTCAACTTCAAAAATGTTCTACTAATCTCAGACAAAATGCTTTTATATTCAGAGCATGCAATGTATTTGATAAGAATTTTAATAATATAGACATATTCTCATGTAATTTAAGTACCTTAAAAAAGTATGTCATAGCCAACATTAAATAATTTTTTGACCGAATTGCAAGTTACCTTGTTATTGCTGTGAATCCTTTCCAGTTACATACTTGTCATTCGACACTATTGTATTCACTCTTGAGTTGTAGGTATGTACAATTTGTACAATGTACATATTATTATTATTGTTGTTGTGGAGTGAGAATAGATTTCCGACTCCGAATACTTCATGTTTAAAATTTAGTAAGCAGATTATTATAGTTTATATTGTGTTTTTAAATCTTTTTTTTGAATAATTTTCATAATTTTTATATTTTTGTTAAGTTCTTACGGGTACAGGACCCTTCCTTTTTTGTATTACTTTTTAATTATAATTTTAATTATGTGAAAATCTGTCATTGGATATTATGTATATTATTAATGTTATTATTATAAGTGTATAATATCTGTTGATTTTCCATAATAAATAAAATAAATAAAATAAAATACCGATCGAATGAGAATTGGAGATGCTGGACTCACGCTACAAAGGACCGAGCTAGGATGGCTTGTCGCTGGACCTATCTCCACTCCGAAACCAAAAAGGCCAGTAAATTCCTGTAATTTATCCTTAAATTTATTGCATAAGCAATTAGAAAGCTTTTGGAAAATAGAAGAACTAGCTCCTGTAAAACATAGAAGCCACGAAGAAAGAGCATGTGAAGAGAGCTTCTTACGCACGCATGAAAGAGATGAGAAAGGACGTTTTGCGGTAAGATTACCGCTGCGGCCCAATATTAATCAAATGGGTGAAACCCTAAAGGTGGCTGAAAAAAGATTCTATAATATGGAAAAAAAATTTCTTGCCAATAAGGACCTGATGCTAGATTATAAAAAATTCATGAAAGAGTATCAGGAATTGGGGCATATGACGCTGTGCGAAGCACCGCCAAAAGATAAAATTTATTATTATTTGCCACACCATGCAGTGATGAAGGAGTCTAGCACGACAACCAAAACCAGGGTCGTGTTTGACGGATCAGCCAAGTCATCAACCGGTATATCATTAAACGACGCCCTCATGGTAGGGCCAGTTTTACAAAAGGATTTATGTGCGCAATTATTATTTTTCAGAAAGCACCAGTATGCATTAACTGCCGACATCGAGAAGATGTATCGTCAAATATTGGTGCAGCCTGAGGATAGAGATTTGCAGCGCATAGTCTGGAGGGACTCTCCGGAAGAAGAAATCCGACACTATCAACTCAATACTGTCACCTACGGTTTGGGACCATCATCCTTTCTGGCTACCAGATGCTTGGAACAGTTAGGAACAGAAAATCAAGAAGCATACAGAAAGGTCAGTCGCATCCTCAAATACAACTTTTATATGGATGATTTGATAACTGGCGACGAAAATGAGGCAGATTGTCTCACTATTAAGCAACAGTTGAGCAGCATTTTGGCATCTGCTGGCATGAATTTACGAAAATGGCGATCAAATTTACCCTCTATTAGTTCGAAACCAGAGAGTGATACAGATATGATTATTACTGATAACCCCAAGGAAAAGAAAATTCTAGGGTTGTCATGGAATAATCAGCAGGACTATTTTCAGTACATTGTAGAGCCCTTAGAAGCCTGCGTTAAAAGCAAACGCCAAATGTTATCATGTATCGCCTCTACCTTTGACCCATTGGGACTGATAGGCCCAATAACTTTAGTCGCAAAACTGATAATGCAAGGTTTGTGGCAAACTAAGATTCAGTGGGACGAAGATGTTCCATCTGAACAGATGAATGCGTGGAATTCATACATAAATGAATTACCTCTTTTAAATAATTTAAAAATACCGAGAAAGGTAATTTGCAAACATCAAGTTAAACTGCATCTGCATGGATTCTGTGACGCCTCGGAGAGGGCCTATGCAGCATGTATATATATAGTGTCTACTGATGAATCGGGAAACACAACTTCTTATTTAGTCACATCAAAATCAAGGGTGGCACCGTTGAAAAGCATATCACTACCAAAGCTGGAGCTTTGTGGTGCTGTTTTACTCACAAAATTAGTGAACTATGTCAAAATAGCTATGAACTTAAATGAAATAGATACAACCTACTGGTGCGATTCCATGATAACGCTATTCTGGATTCGTGGACAGCCAGCAAGGTGGAACACATTTGTGGCCAATAGGGTAGCTGAAATCCAAGAGTCCAGTCAACCCGCACAATGGAAACACGTAAGATCGGAGGATAATGCGGCGGACGTTTTATCCAGAGGCGCGACGGTGTCGCAGTTACTAAAGTCTGACATTTGGTGGCATGGACCCACCTGGTTGATTTCAGGCGATTACCCGATTACCAGCAGTGAAGTTACGCCGTTGGATCTACCAGAAGAAAGATTAAAACTAACTTTAATTTCAGCCGTAAAACAGGATTGGGAAATATTTTCCAGATACTCTTGCTTAACCAAATTGCAAAGGGTGACAGCTTATATTTTAAGATTTATATTTAATTGCAGAAATTCTTTGTCCAGGCGTAGCGGAGCACTAACTGTTTACGAATTGGAGAATTCACTTCACTTATTAATATCTCGTGCACAATGTTTTGCATTCCCCGAAGAGACGAGGGCCTTACAAGCCGGGGTAAATGTAAAGAATAGTAGTAGGTTAAAGTCATTAAATCCTTATTTGTTTAAGGATTTAATCCGGGTGGGGGGTAGGTTGTCCAACGGAAAAATGATATCGGAAAGCCAACAGCACCCCATAGTACTACCATCACATCATAAACTAAGTGAGCTTATTGTCAGGCACTACCATTATTTATATTTACATGCAGGAACGCAGGCATTGTTAGCGTTATTAAGAATGAAATACTGGCCGATTATGGGTAAAAATTTAATTAAAAAGGTTCTCAGATACTGTATTATATGTTTTAGATGTAACCCGAAAACAGAGCAACAACTGATGGCGGACCTACCTGCCGAACGAATAACGGAAGGTCGCGCATTTCAATCATCAGGCGTGGATTTCTGCGGCCCCATTTTGATCAAATCAGGTGTTAGCCGTAAGACTCACAGCGTAAAATCTTATATATGTCTATTTATATGTATGGTAACCAAAGCAATACATCTGGAACTAGTAATGTCTTTAAGCACTGATAGCTTCTTAAATGCGTTTAAACGTTTCATCTCGCGAAGAGGGAAACCCAGTAAAATGTTTTCAGATAACGCCACTAATTTTAGGGGCGCGAATAATGAATTAAGGGAAATATATGAATTTTTGGAAAATTCAAATGAAAAAATTGATAAATACTTAGCCAATTTATCTATTCGCTGGAAATTCATACCAGCAAGGGCCCCGCACTTCAGGGGACTTTGGGAGGCAGGGATCAAATCAGTAAAATATCATTTGAAAAGGGTAGCAAACGTTTCACTATTAACATATGAGGAATTCAGTACTGTATTATGTCAAATTGAATCATGCTTGAATTCCCGTCCCCTCTGTCCGCTGTCCAATGACCCCAAAGACCTAAAACCTCTCAGTCCTGGTCACTTTCTCATTGGAACGAGTTTAGCAGCGATCCCGGAGCAGAATTTGCAGAATGTAGCAGTCAATAGATTGAATCATTACCAAAAATTAAACCAACTAATACAGTCTTTTTGGTCGAGGTGGCGCAAAGAATACTTGGCTGAGCTGCAGACCCGGACGAAATGGACTGGCAACAACCAAAGGCAGCTGCAACCAGGCCAGATGGTCATTCTGAAGGAAGACAACGAACCTCCTTGTTTTTGGAGGCTAGGACGAGTGCACGCTGTACATCCCGGGCCTGATGGAAGAGTACGAGTGGCTACCATCATCACAGCACAGGGAACGGTCCAGAGGGCAATATCAAAACTATGCCTGCTTCCAATTGAGGACAACAAATGTGAAGACCATCTACCCGAGATGGACCAGGGAGAATAAGAAGCGACCCAGTAGCGCCAACACAGTGTGGCGCCCCCAAGCAAGACATAATAACCAGAATAACCAGATTCTATAACCAGACTTTAAATTAATGAAAAAATGCAAATAAAAGTGTAAAACAATAAAAAGGCAAAATGAATAAAGGTGGTGGAGGTCGTGACCTCTTGTGAAACTCGTGTAAAAAGAAAAACCAGATTGAGTGAAAATTAAAGGTTATAAGCTAACCAAAATAATAATAATAATTAAAAAAAAAAAAAACACTGCAAGTGCCCACATATATTTAATTTTAGACATTTAATAATATTTACAATAAAATTGGCTGTCCTGGAAGGAAGACCTGGTCCCGTCCTCATTGTATTGTGTTTGTCCTAAAATTGAATGTGTAATTTATTGTTATAACTCTTTGATTTAATTTTTAACTTTGAATTTTTAGCTAGAGCATGTAAATATGAATTTGTTAATTGCACAATTTAATCTGGGGTGAAATAGTTAAAGTAAAAAAAAAATTTGTGAGCTATTTTTAGTATTATAAGTAGTATATTTTTTGTTCATTTTAGTTTAATAAAAAACTCATTCCTCACCGTTTTTTGGCTGGGAATATGTATAAAATTCAGACCTTTAAAAATCGAATTTAGCCAGGACTCACACCTCTCGAGATCCACGTAAAAACATTAGGTGAGAACTCTCATAGTTAGTTAGCTAAATTATCAACAGATGTCCGGAAGGTACAAAACTGTGACTAGCCAAGGAGATTTTCTATAAATGACGGTTTTTTAAAAGGATATACCTCTTTCCTCTTCGTCGCTTCGCTGAAACTACATCTAATTACTAACTCCTTGGTCTGTCTCGGGTAGTTTTGTATCTTCCGATTATAAAAAATGTAATTGGAAAAAGAACGAAATAAATCAAGAGTTCCTTAGAATTTGTCCTGAAGATGAGTCTTTATTTTACCGGTTCCTTACCTTAAAACTTTACAGTGGTATCTGCCGAGATATCAGATACTCCAATCTATTATGAGTTATTTGAAGTTGTGACCAAGAACATAATATACGGACCATGTGGAGCAATCTATACAAACTCACCATGCATGATCGATGGAAAATAATAAGAACTTATTCTCGAGAGTTGTTAAAAAAACACAATCAATGACAATGATGGTTATCCGCTAATTCTACGAAGAAGTACAGAAGACAATGGAAAAGCAATCATTATGAAAGTGAGAAGAAATGACGTTGAAGTTAATAATCGTTGGGTATTTCCATATTCGCCACTTTTATCAAAAACTTTTAAAGCACTCAACGTTGAGTATTGTAATTCTGTAAAACCCATAAAATACATTTATAAATGCGTCAACAAAGGCAGAGGTGTGGCCGTGTTTGGAGTTTAAAAAATAAGTAACTTAGATGAGATATCACAATACCTAATCGGCAGACATATTTAAAGCAATGAAGCTGTGTGGCCTATTTCAGGATTTCAAATCCACGAGAGACCTCCAACTGTCGTTCGTTCACTTTGAAAATGGTCAAATGGTATATTTCATGGAACAAACCCTACAAGACAGAAGAAAAAATCCACCGAACACAACATTAAAGTTTTTTCAAATATGTCAAAAAGATTATTTCGCAAGAACATTGATGTACGCAGATATTTCGAATACTTATTTTACTTGGAAGGCGACCGAAAAGAATTTTGTAAGAAGAAAGGCAGTAATTGAGGATTTTTGTATTGCAATATGGAGCAAATCGTTGACACAATTGGGAGTGATAGTTCCAAATAGGTCCAACAATGCAACATACTATAGTGAACTGCTTAGAGAAAAAAATCATACAACAGAAATAACATACAGCTGTTCGATCAAGAAAATACACCGAAACTTCTTCAAGAACAAGAGATAGCATTTAATACCATCGTGCAAGCTATCTCAACCAATCCAGTGGGTTGTACTTTTTACTTCAGAAAAGTTCTTCGTGCTTGCAAAATTATTGTATGGAACGAGTGTACAACGGCTCTCAAAAAGTCATTAAAATCATTAGACCATACCTTGAAAAACTTGCGAAATAATCCAGAGCCATTTGGTGGAGTAGTGGTGTTACTATCTGGTGACTTCAGGTTCACGCTTCCAGTCATACCTCGCTCAACACCAGCTGATGAATTGCACGCCTACTTGAAATATTCAACTTTTTAGAAAACTGCAAAAAAATAGATTTAACCACGAATATGAGATTTCAACTTCAGAATGATCCAACAACTGCCATATTTTCAAGACAATTCCTCAAAATCGGTATAGGCACTGTACCTGTAAATCCAGAAGCAGGAAAAGTCAGCTTCCCATCTAATTTCTGTAACATCGTTAATTCAAAAGCGGGAATAGTAGACAAGGTTTTCCAAACCATAGAAACAAATGACCAAAAGCATGCATGGTTGAGAGTAAAAGCCATTCTAGCAGCTGAAAATGTCAACGTACATGATTATGTACAACATTATTCTAAGCAAAATCGCAGGTGAAACAATGACTTACAAATCAATTGACTCGGCAATAAACCAAAGTGAAGTTGTGAATTTTCCAAAAGAATTTCTCAATTCACTCGATGATCCCGAATTACCATCACACATTTTGAATATGAAAATTGGAGTGCGAATTATATTACTTCAAAACATCAATCAGCCTAATTTTGAATTGGTGCAAGATTAGTAATTAAAAATTATTGGTAGTTTAAAAAGATTGGGCCTCATAAAGGAGAAGACGTACTACTTCCACGAATACCACTTATTCCGACAAATATGGCGTTTGACTTCAAACGACTTCAATATGCCTTGCCTTTGAAACAGTTAAATATGAAAGAATTGGATAGAAACACATTAGCTCAGTTTGGTAGAAGCACGCTCTGGTAAGGCGAAGGTCCTGGGTTCGAAACCCAGATATTCCCGTATAATTTTTTTGTTTTCACATTTTCAATTTAGTTCCGCTTGTCTTCATTTAATTAAATACTACAATTTAAGGTTTAACTCATCAAGTTAAAAAATAATAATAATAATATGTATATTTAATTTTTTTATTTTAACTTTATGAGTAAAACCTCAAATTGTAATATTTAAATAAATGAAGACAATATAAGCGAAACTCAATCGAAAATCTGGAAACAGAAAAATCAGAAAAACGTATTGATACCTCTGGAACTCGAACCCAGGACCTCTTGCTTTCCCAGGACCTCTTGCGCTAACAACTGCGCCACGGTGTCTATATGAAATTCGGTCATGTTTAAACTAAGAACCACCTATATTATCTTCATTTTCTTTAACGCATATATTATTGGCAACTATCTTTATGTATGATTGCAAGATTCAAACCCGAACTAAATGCTCTCTTGATAGTGTCTGGATAAATCTTTATCTATTTTTATTTAATATCCGACATCTATCGACTTTTCTGCAAGTCTAGGATGAATATTTAATTTTTTTATTTTAACTTTATGAGTAAAACCTCAAATTGTAATATTTAAATAAATGAAGACAATATAAGCGAAACTCAATCGCTAACCACTGCGCCACGGTGTCTATAATTCGGGTTTGAATCTTGCAATCATACATAAAGATAGTTGCCAATAATATATGCGTTAAAGAAAATGAAGATAATGTAGGTGGTTCTTAGTCGAAGTATGGTACAGTTAAACATGACCGAATTTTATATCGACACCGTGGCGCAGTGGTTAGCGCGTTTGCCCGGAAAGCAAGAGGTCCTGGGTTCGAGTCCCAGAGGTGTCAATATGTTTTTCTGATTTTTCTGTTTCCAGATTTTCGATTGAGTTTCGCTTGTATTGTCTTCATTTAATTAAATAATATGTAAGTATGTTAATAATAAAATATTTATGCTGTTTATTTTTTTACGTGTACATGTTTAGAATCTTACAATGAGAAATATTTACAAAATGTGTATATCAAACAAAGCAGATGAATGAAATAATATTCAAAATCTGAAAAAATATTATATTACACAAGTACCTATATGATTTTTAAAAAATTCCGGTGAAATTCTTGTCGCCTCTTCATAATTTTTCTAATTATTTTCGTTCTTAATTTTTTATAGGCATTCCAACGTCAGAGTTATACTTGAATCATCCAAACCCCAACCCGAGCGTAGGAAAAGACTGCGTGCAAATTCTTCGAAACGGGCAATACCATGACGTACCCTGTGAGGCGGCCAACCAGTTTATCTGTAAGAAAGCCCTCAGCACTCTGACAGTTAATGTGGATTGTGGAACTTACGACCCAGGTATGGAAATATCCAATGTAATGTAAAAAAAACGGTAATGTAATTTTATAGTAATCATTCGATTAGAACAATCGCATTCGATATTATAAGGTTTCTTCGTATCTCACCGGAATTTTTAGATTTTGTATGAATTTAGCGCAAATAATAAAACGGCATCCATCATATAATGCATTCAAAAATTTGGGAGGTGGGTATGGGTACCACCGCCCCGGGAACCATTTATTGGACAACCAACACCTCTGCCACAGGTCACCCCAAGTGGTTCGCCACGTTTGTGGGCTTAGCAGTAGTGTCCGGGTTCATGGGATGAGGTTTGTCTAAGTCTTGTTGGCAGATACGTTTGCCCAACCACTGCATGGCGGGCTGGATCGGAGGAGACTGATTGAGGGAGGCCTTTTGACCTCTCCAACCGGATTCTCCCGTTCTTTCGCCTTGCACCGCAGTGTGAGGAATAGATTCATACGTGCTAAAAACTCTCCACACAGCATCCTCAAAGATGACATAGGCCCCCTATGGAAATTGTTTACCTCGGTGCCTCCTTGTGTTTCAAAAAAATTTAACAATTTGTAAAATATTTTAAGTTAATTTCGCGTTCTGCGAAAGTTCAATTCAAGTTCGGTGATTATTTCAGTTTTAAGAAGCAACTGAATATAATAACAGAATTCGAATGGGACTTACACAGAATGTAAAAATTAACTTCAACATTTTGATGAATTGTTCACATTTTTTTAAACAATCCGTTCGCATTTAATTTATTTTAATGAACAATTTTATAATTGTTTGTAAACCTTATCGTACAACTCCAACTCCAATTTACTTATTTATTTTATTTGTTATTATTAAACAAAAACAAAAAATAAATGACAGAAGAGATAGGTAATTTTCTAATAGCGCTTGTGGCTTTTTGTGTTTAATTTGATCGTTAAAATGTCTTCATCATTAGAGCATATATTTTAGCGAATAGTTTTTTTTTAATTTTTTTTATATGAGATCCACACAGGAAAATAAAGATGACATAGGCCCTGAGGAAAATAATTTCCCTCAGGGCCTATGTCATCTTTGAGGATGCTGTGTGGAGGGTTTTTTTAAGGAAAGGAAGGAGAGGAGAGTTCTGGGAAGGAAAAGGGTTTAAGGGGTGGGTAGGAATCTGGGGTTCAGTATGTCCTGGTCATCCGCCTCCAAGACCTAGACAAACCTCACTCCATGAACCTGGGCACCCCTGCTAAATCACCAAACGTAGCGAAGCACTTGGGGTGACCTATGGCAGAGGTGTTGGTTATCGAATAAAGGTTCCCGGGGCGGCGGTACCCATTCCCGCTTCCCAAATTGAAAAGTAATAGTGTTATAAAATCTTTATGTTTGCTGTATAGGAGAGAAATATCATGCCTTCGTGCAATAAGAATTTTCTTGGTGTTGTTAATAAATTTTAATTTGGGATAAAATGTTTGCTGTAACAATTAATGCATGATAATTTTGCATAAAAAACAAAACACCAGAAAGTTTACGTCTGCTGTCAGATAGTATAATTTATGTAGATACAAATTGATCGGGTAAACCTTAACAGCGCCGAGGAGGCTCAACACTGCTTGGGCTTATTTAATGAATACGCTGGCAGCTCACTGGATACCAACTTTGACAGGAATAATATTTGGCTTGGGTTTCATAACTTGATTCTCCCAGGGCAATATGAGACAATCGACGGTATGCCCCAAAATTTACTTAGCTCGCTTCATTAAATTTTATTATGTTTAGAAGTTATTGTCGGCATGATTTTTTTTTAAGTTTTATTCTAGAAAAGAATTAGCGTATTTTTTAAAATACTTTTTTATTAACTTTTATTATTTCGTTGATAATGATTAAAAATTAATTCTTTTTTTTAATTTAATCTACCCTCATTCCATTCAGAAAATGATTTAAATTTCCCCCTCGTAACCAATGGATTTCTTACCGTAGTTAGTGTGTATGGTGTTTAAATGTTGTCGTGTAAAGTGTATGTTAATGATTAATCATTACTATTTCTTGAGCTTTTAGATGTCAACTAAAGCCTAAATTTTATTACAGTGTTGCCAATTCAGCATTCACGGTAAATCATCTATTTACATCCTCATCCATTAGAAGCCGTCAGTTCTTCCCGGAAGAATATTTAGTCCATTTCCTCTGTGGGCGATCTCTCCTAAACAAAGTTGTCCATCGATAATTTTTTTCATTCCATGCCAAAATGCCATGTGTTAAGAATGTGGCTTTGTTTGCTAAAGGCGCCTCTTCCAATGTATTAACAATTTTTTGAAAGTGTAACTCGAGACATTCTTTAATGTTAATATTTTAATATACTAATCAGCATTATAAACACCACAGGGGATGCCCTGACATTTGTAGGAATCGAATGGAGTGTTTTTCAAATAAAAGGAAAGTGTGAATCTTGGTGATGGTTCAACCTGGGTTGAAGGTTGAAGGAGGGAGGATATGAGGCGGGAATCGTTTTGGAATCTGAGTTATAGATTAACTGTACCTGTATCATTCTTTCCGTGTTACAAATTGTCGGAGTCCTTTCAGGACGCTACGCAATTGATACAGCCTGTTGATCTCTACAGGAGCAAGAGTAATTTGAAAAACGTTTATGTTTCAAGTTTTCTGTTGGTATTATAGGTCAGAAGCTAGAGAAAGTGGGATATAGCGAATGGCAGGATGGACAACCGGACAACATGAATAACAATAAACACTGTGGCACTCTGATGGTGGGCTTGGGTGGAAAGCTGAACCAAAAATCCTGTGATTCACAGCTCTTATTTATGTGTGAGAGGAAGATTTCATACAATAAGAGCGGTCTCAGCAATCCAGTGTATAATACTTGTCATTCAGGTATGAATACCTTAAAAGTTAACAAGTTAGAACCAACTCACTTTAGAGCAAATTGTAAAAAAGTTCACTAACTTTTTAAATACAATTTTGTTCGATGATGCAAACTTGTATCGGTAACAATAATCACGTTAGAATTGAAATTAAAAACATTGTTGTACTTTTTTCCACTTATTTATTTTCACCAGGACCAGTTTCTTCCTACTACGGACATATTCAGACCAGTCTGAAAATGTCCGTAGTAAAAAAGTGTTTTAATTTCAATTCTAATACTATGGAATTCCACCACGATTTAACAGTCCAAAAAGTAGACTAAATAATCACTTTATTCATAAGTCTCTAAACCCAACCAAGTGAACTATTCATTAGAAAAAAATAATACCATGAATTATGACACCAAAGGATTTTCCTTCTTCCCTGAAGAAAACAGTATGATTGAGTTTGAAACCGATTGCGTTTATTCTCGAATATCATGGACTACTTAAATGTTTTTAAGTGGTTTTTAAACTGAAATTGAGAAAATCTCTTTATTGCAACGTTCCTGCCTACACTGTCAAACTACATTTTTTTTTTACTTTTTGTTACAGGATATAAAAAGTATCCACCGATGCCACGCAGCTGTTACAAACTTCACACCACCGCTACATCCTGGATAGATGCCTACAAAGTGTGTGTAGCGGAACAAGCTCACCTCATTATTTTAAACAGTGCCAAGGAAGCCAAACTCAGCTCTGACATATTCATGGAATATACCCTTGCTACTACGTCACAGCAATGTGACTTTTTCAATGAAAGCTTTATGGTGGGAATTAATAATTTGATTATTGAAAAGCAGTATATGACAATCGATGGTGAGGATAACACAATTTAATTGGTTTTTAATAAATAAATGTACTGGTACCATTTCAATGAAATTCATTGGTGTACTGGAAGGATTCAAAATAAAGCCAAAGAATTAAAAAAATAAGAAAACTTATCGGGTCGCTTTCGAAAATTTGAATGCGTGACGTAGCTTGAAGTAAGCCACTACCAGTTGTATTGCAGTTAATTTAAATCTCACAGTGAAAAATTCGTCACGAAGCCAATCACCGTTCTACCCCCTCGATGAGCTTACCTTCTTAAATGCATTTTCTACGAACCTTTCCCAATAGGTATCTTTGACAGCGAGCGATTGGTCCAAAGTCAAAAATTAGTCGATTTTGTTTTTAAACTTTTTATGCGTTCTACCGTTTTTCACAAATAATTCAAATCTATCCTCTTGAACGTGATTTGCCTTTATCTACTTATTTATCAAATATCGCTCTACAATTTTTTTGGGGAGGGAAATGTAAACACAGGAACCTTCTGATAAAAAGCAACAACATCAAAATGGTTTTTCGCTGCGAAAATGATCGCGCTCTTCCGTCATTGAGAAATGGAACTTATTTGTGTGATTTGTGACCCAAACTAAATAATGTCAAAGTGTTTTCTCTGCCTAACTTGATTTCATCTTTTATATAATTGCTTACATCTGTATTTTCAGGGAGGCCTCTCTTGGAGGCAGGTTACAGCGACTGGGGCCCCGGGAGTCCCTCTAACGGAACAAATCAGTGCGGTGTGCTCTCGCAGCACAAGGACTCCCCGCGCGGGTCCTTCCAGCTGAACAATGTACCATGTTATTCAAACAAACTCTTGTTCATGTGCGAGCAGAACATTTTAAATCCGAAGGAGGACCTCGTCGCCCCCAAAGCATGTGCAGGTATGAATAAACATCTATTTTATCTTATAATTCAAAGTACCGACATCATTTATCATTGCCCATTGTGTAACCTGCCGTTTTTCAGCTTCTTATAAAGAATTTAGCCCAGTCGCTATACCGATGTTAAACTATGTTGTCATTAGGTGTTTGGTGATGTCTTCTGCTTCCAAAATGTTGTAAGTATCTCGGGCAGATGGAAGCCTAATTTCCATGACGGCATTTGATTTCTGTATGCCAGTGGCACGCGTGTGAGTTGGTGAGAAGGACGAGGTGAGGGACGCGCGGCTTGTCTGGGGCTCATTTCTCCAGTCGAAAGTACATTTTGGTCAACTTTGTTTCCCGAGTCTCGTTATTAACATCATAAGTAATTCCACTCGAACGACGAGTGGATCGAATCAGTCAACACTGACAAAACTGTCAAAATCTAGTACATTGGTCCTAACCAACGGAAGGAAGGACAGTATTTTAAGGTTCCATATAATGGCTGATTTATTGGCGATGTTGGCTGCAATACATATTGTAGAGCAAGCTAAAGCAGATGCTTTGAGACCAACAAGAACGTTTCGCCTGACAGTAGACAATTTTCACACGGAAATTTACTTCCTAATTATTCTATTGCAATGTAGTTTTGCAGGTATAGCAGCAATATTTCTTTTCCGTGGTTAAAAAACTTTTATCGGTTTAGTAATATACCCGCCAGACATTTTAATCAGAGTGCGGTCGTAATTTTAAATTCACACCATAGAAACGTTATTTACATCATAGAAAATCTTCACAGGGCTGCTAATATAATCATCACTTCATCGCGCTTCAACCCTTCGACATTCGAGAATACTATAAATGAAACAATCGACAAAGTTCATCGAGACGAAGGAGTTTTCATTTGCAGATGACGCATAACGCAAAACTCTTGATAGCTTTTGGAGAATCCAGCCTCTGAACGTGCTGTCAGTAGCTAGCAGAGTAAACACGTGTGTGCTTGTTTTTATGTGAAATACCTCACAAGAGCCTCAGCTGCTCCCGTCTGGAGTGAGATTATGGCATCCCCAGTTGGGGTATGTTGTGAGGCTGGAGGTAGTGGGGGGGGAAAGACATGGGAAAGATGGAGGTGGGGAAGTACCTGGCTATTCAGATCTGGTCTCCAAACACGCCTAAAGCCATTTCAAGCAACGTTTCAATTCAGAATGGCGGTCATACACCAGGAAGATACTTAAAGTATCTTCCACTCTGGAACGAGCCGCAATTTAATTAGCTGTCCATACCTGCTTATTATTAAAGGTATTTTTTAATTGGATTTAAGGTTTGACGTTTATTGGTAAAATTTGAATACATTTTTTTTAATAATCTAATTTCCGGAGGCCAACTGTCGGGGGATTCACTCCCGGGGGACCAACTGCCAGGGGGTTAAGTGTCAGGGGTCAACTATCAGGTCATCCAACAATCTAGGTACTCACAATATATACACACGATTTTATAGGGTTAGGGCCGTTTCAAGCATTGCTTCGTATTTGAATGGTCTTTCGAACCGGGGTTATACTGAAAGTATATACTACTAGCTGGTACCTGGCATGCGTTGCTATGCCATTCAAAGAAATAAATTGATTCTCCCTGCATGTCCTTTCCCGTGTATCCCCGTTCTCTTCCACCTTCCCCGCCTTCCCCCTCCCTTTCGTCTTCCCTCTCCGCAAACCCCACCATCCCCCTGCCTTTCCTCCCTGGCGCTAAAATATATGAAATACGCACATTTTCATTTATACAAATTTCATAACGCCAGAGCTTACCATTATATACAGCCTATGTTACTCGCTGATAATGTAGCTTTCTATTGGTGAAAGAATTTTTCAAATCGATTCAGTAGTTTCGGAGCCTTTTCAATGCAAACAAACAAACAAACAAATCTTACCTCTTTATATATACTAATATACTATATACTATTCTAATAAGTTATCATAATAATTGATTAAAATTTTATTTAATGATTATGCATAGCTAGGTAAATATTTGTTTTTAATTGGAAAGTGATTAAATTTTACAATATTTTTCTAAAATTGTCATTACTTTAAGTAAGCCTATGGATGCTAAGGGCCAGTTTTTTCACAGATTTTGAACGATTCTTCAAATTTAAAAGTTAATTTAACTCTGTGAAAGTCATATTCAAGTTTTGTTAGTATTTGATGGCCTCCGTGGTCGAGGGGTAAGTCTGACAATCCGAAGGTCACTGGGTCGGTTCCCAACGTGTGCCAATAAATTGTATTTGATTAATTTGTTTTCATTCACCAATAATTCATTTAACGTAAAAGAAAAATAACACAAATTAATTAAATATTTTTTTTTTTTACTTTAAGAGTAAATAAAACCTCAAATTGTAATATTTAATTAAATGAAAAAAAATTTGCCAAACTCAACCGAAAATCAGAAAAAGATATTTTCCTAGGTTCGAGTCCCAGAGGTGCAAATATCGTAGGTGTAAAAAAAATTCTTTCTAGACTTGCAGAAAAGTCAATAGATGTCGCATATTAAATAAAATGGATAAATAATTTTCCAGACACTATCTAGTCGCATTTAGTTCGGGTTTGATCTTGCAATCGTACATAAACATAGCAGCCAATAAAATATACGTTAAGAAAATGGATATAATGTGGGTGGTTCTTAGTCGAAGTATGATACTGTTAAAAATGACCGAATCGGATATCGACACCTTGGCGCAGCGCATTCGCCCGGAAAGCGAAAGTTCCTGGGTTCGAGTCCCAGAGGTGCAAATATCTTTTTCTGATTTTTCTGTTTCAAGATTTTCGATTGAGTTTCACTAATATTGTCTTCATTTAATTAAATAAAATTTATTTGCCCACGCCGGGATTTGAAATATAGGAGGTGGTGATTCGATCCCGCGACCTTCGGATTGCGAGTCAAGAGCCTTACCCCCGGACAACGCCGGCCGATTGAATTTTCGCAATCCAAATAGCTCAATGGCGAGATGAACAATAAACTTCATCGTGCACTTTTGCAGCTACTTGTGCTTGTGGAATACAGATTCGTCGCTTAAACAGCCGATGTTGATTATCTGTTGCAGGATATAAGCATTACCCATCCATTCCAGAGAGCTGTTATAAACTACACACCACCCCCACCACCTGGAGAGAAGCTTACAAAGTGTGTGCAGCAGAACAAGCAAACCTCGTCATCCCGAACAGCGCCGAGGAAGCTCAACTTTGCACAGATATATTCTTACAGTATGCAGATGCAATGTCAGGTGACTTTCATAAGGACGGGTTTATGGTGGGCATTACCAACTTGATGGCTAAACCAGAATATATAACAATCGATGGTAAAACAACACTTTCAAATATTAATTTCTCAACTCTAACTCATTGTTAAAGTATTCACTTCCACGCATTGATAGAAATCATTGCAATAGGTGAGAATAATTTGGTACCGCCGCCCCGGGGTTCATTTATTGGATAACCAACATCTCTGCCATAGGTCATCCCCAAGTGGTTCGCTACGTTTTGTGACAAAGCAAGGGAGCCCGGGTTTATGGGGTGACATTTGTCCGGATCTTGGCGGTGGATGTGTCTGCTCACCAATTGGATCGGATGACTTCTACAGTAGGACTCTTTCGGAATATTGCCTCGCACCGCAGGCAGTGGGAGGGATAGATTCATTCGTCCGTCACTCCTGGACACATTGACCCTCGGATTCCTACCCACCCTTCATATCTTTTTCCTTCCCAGAACATCCTCTCCTTCCTTTCGGTATAACGTAGACCCTGAGGGGAATTGTTTTCCTCAGGGCCTCCTGTGTCGGGCTAATGTAAAAATATAAGATCAGAAAAGAGACATGCCTCCCCGTTGACGCCTTTCTCTGTCGCACGTACGTTTTACGCATCTTTCTCTTTCGCTTACAGTCATTGTAAAGTCTTATTCCTGCGCGAGAATGGATCGTACCAAATTCAGGTCAGCATTAAAGTTTGGCTTGTACTATATATAGTCTTTTACCACCAACTCGGCTATAAACCGAGGACATCAGTTTTAAAATAAATGGTTTGACATCTTAGCAGCGATGATTTCAGATATTTTGTTTTTTTGTACGGAACTCTTTAACTTAAAATAATAATTAATAGAATAAATATTTACCGGTTTCGTTGCTCAGAAATTCCGTTTTTTTTCTTCTTTTTGATGATCCGTAGTAACCCTGGTGATATCTAGTTTAAAAATTGAGTTGGCAACACTGGTTACAAAACCAATAAATACATAAACGTAAACGTGATTTATTTTTGAGCTTGTTATGCCATGTAAATAAATCAGATATCAATTAGCCTAGAACCTGCCTACCTCGCAATTCGGTATAATACCCCATAAATAAATCACGATAATTCCTTAACAGTAAAAATCTGAAGTTATATCTAAATTCAATTTGATAGGCGGGTACGGGTACCGCCACCCCGGGAACTATTTATTGGTAAACGAAGACCCCTGCCATAGGTTACCTAAAGTGGTTTGTCACGGTTGGTATGGTTGGTGTGAAGAGCTTCGTCTCGGTCTTGCGTGGTGCGTGGTGGGCTGGATCGGGAGAGGCTGGTTGATAGAGACATTTTTCCACTCCAGTCGGACTCATCTCAACCCATCGCCTTGTACCGCAATGGGAGGGCTGGATTCATACATCCGTCGCTCCTCGCGACACATAGACCCTCAGAGTCCTGCTCACCACTTATATATTTTTCCTTCCAGAACTTCCTCTCCTTCTTTTCCCTAAAAAGACCCTCCACACAGAATCATCAATTGTTTTCCTTAGGGCCTCCTGTATAGAGCTAATGTTAAAAAATATTTATTTATTTTGTATAAACATTTTTTTACAATAGCTCCCTGCTAAGTCACTAAACGTAGCGCATCACTTATATTAGTGACACGTTTTGTTAATGGTTGATTACTTCTAAAGTCGGATTGCCATGAAAGTATTTTTTTCAAAGAAAATTAGCTATTCACATTTCGCTCTTGTTCGTATTGTTCTTTAGGAGTTTAACAATAGTATTGTTGCAGGTAACACCCTCTCGGAGGCGGGCTACAGTGACTGGTATCCCAATGAACCACTCGCTGACTATCCCTGCGTGGTCCTCTTCCAGAAATCAGGCGCCAAGCGCGGACTCTTCGTGCTGAATACTATAGGATGTGAAAGCAAAGAAAGATATTTATTCATGTGCGAGAAAAATAGTACCAAAGGTTATTGATAATACTGCAAGTAAATAAATAAATCAACACAATTTTATTAGTTTTATTTTGATACCAGCTTGCTTTTTCACATTTGACCCATTTTCCTCAACTAGCAGGCCATTACAAGCATGCATGCACGCGGTAGAAGTGAAACCTTCAGAAAACTATGGTAAACAAGAATGGGGAGGCTACGAAGCACCGCACAAAGAAGAGACCGATTATTCTATCTCATTCTCTCGCAAGCTAAATCCTATATGTGTATGTGTTTGTCTCTTTTAAAGTGAAAACTTAAGCACCGTTGTGATTTGAAACTCGATGAAACTATAATATATATATAGATATATATGTATACTTTTTCGTTTCATCGAGTTTCAAATCACAACGGTGCTTAAGTTTTCACTTTAAAAGAGACAAACACATACACATATAGGATTTAGCCCGCGTGATAATGGGATAGAATAATTGGTCTTCTCTTTGTGCTGTGTTTCATAGCCTACTTTAGTTTTCTGAAGGTTTCACTCCTAACAATTTCCCTCAGGGCCTATTTCATATTTGCTGATGCTGTGTGGAGAATCTTTTTAAGGATAGGAAAGAGAGGAAGTTCTGGGAAGGAAAAAGGTATGGAAAGTGGGTAGGAATCTGGGGGTCAGTGTATCCAGAAGTAACCTACGTATTAATCCATTCTTTCCGCTGCGGTGCAAGGCGATGTTTCGAGAAGTCAAATGACTCCCTCAACCATTCTCTCCCGATCCTGCCTACCATGCAGCTGGTGGACAGATGCATCCACCGCCTAGACCTGGACAAGACTCTCTCCATGCTAAGTTACCAAACGTAGCGAACCACTTGAGGTGATCAAAGGTAGAGGTGCTGGTTATCTAATAAATTTTTCCCGGGGTGCTGTTACCCATACCCGCCTCCAAAGGTCTTTTTAAATAAAGCAGAGAGACGAAGTTCTGGGAAGGAAAAGGGTATGTGGGGTGGGTAGGAATCTATGATCTGTGCATCCAGGAGGGACGTGTGAATCCAACACTCCCGCTACGGTACATGACGATGGGTCAAAAGAGACCAGCTGGAGAGAAGAGGTCAAAGGGTCTTCTTAAAGCGGCCTGATCTGATCCGGCCCGCCACGCAGTTGGTGGGCAGGCACATCCGCCTTTAAGACCAGGGGTCCTAGCATGGTCCATCGATAATTATTATTAGTATTTTTTTTATTGTAATATAAAAAATATGAGTTACATAATATACATATTTTTTTTACAAAATATTAAATTAGAGGTCGTTTCTGGTCATGTATACCTTATCAGAAAAGAGGGGCTCTTGTGCCTGATAAGGGAGCCACGATTCTTACTTGAGTTGTAAGTTATAATCTGTTTTGTATAAAATATTTACTTTTTATTGTAAGTTTTTTGTGAAAAATTGTTTTATTTTATTTATTTGTTCAGATTGGTTGATGATGCAGAGCAATTCAGAAGGGAGGTTATTATAGTTTTTTATGGCTTGGAAAATATAATGATTTTGCATTTGAAATCCATAAGTGAAACTGTTATCTACGTTCTCTGTGCAGAATAACTTGCTTTAAATTCAAACACAAAATCACAATTTCTAACCTTATATCAGTGACTCCTGCATATTTACTTGTCATCCTCGTTTTGACAGCTGTGATTGGTTGTATTTGCCGCCATTTCTTCTCGCAGCCTTGTCATTGGCTTATTGTTGTCACCGCCCACTCCTATTGGCCGTGATAACGTAAACAACTTCTAAATTATTTTAACAATTTGAAATGCCTCCTAAGAAGTTGCTATCTGATGACTCTTAAAGCATATTGATCTAAAATTCGACAGTTTTCAAATGTCTTTTAAATCTGAAATCCGAGACCTCATAAAGACAATAGATTTCATGTCAAAAAAAATCGACGATTACGAAGGAAAACTAAAAACTATGGACCTTCATCTAAAAGAAGAAAAAACAAAGTCAGTTAGGCTTGAAGGCGAGATTGCTGATCTCAAGAAAATTGTAAACCACCTCGACATAAGGAATAGTAACCACGATCAACAGCTGCTCGAAAATAATATTGAAATCTTCGGAATCCCAGAAAAAACCAACGAGGACCTTGCTGACATCATTTTGAAAGTTACAACTAATGAGGGATATACAATAAACAGAGAAGATATTCTTTACGCCAGCAGGGTGAAAATACGCCAACATCCTCTACCCGATGGTCCTGGACCTGTTACCCCCCGTGACCCCCGCCCCCGAAACATTGTGGCCAAATTTGCTAGCAAGAAATTGAAGGACGAATTGATTGCTGCCATCAAAAAGAAGAAGGGACTCAACTGCAGTAGTATAGGTTTAGTCGGAGGAAAAATATTTATTAATGACCATCTCACAAGAAAAAATAAATATTTATTACGGTCCGCGAAAGAGTTTAAAATCGCTAACAACTTTAGTTTTTTATGGGTGCGAAACTCCAAGATATACCTAAGAAAGAACGAAACCTCTCCTGCAATCCTGATATCTTGCCCTGCGCAACTATCAAACCTGGTATAACTATAATAACTTCTACCCTTCCTATCCACTTCACTTATGTTTCTTTAAATCATAATTACCTACCCTTTACTCCAGCGCACACAACACATCATAACAACACATTCATTCTATCGGTATCAACAGCTAAAATGTTCAACAACCATACCTACACACTTGCTCATTCAGTATATTATCATTATCCAGCGATACACTCGCCGAATGCATATTCCAGTGGACTTGTGGCAGACAATAATAAATCGGTAATTTACTTCATTCTCCAATGTCTGAAAAAATAATAATTTTCTACCAAAATGCACGCGGCCTTTGTACTAAAACGAACGAGTTTTATCATAATGTTCTGATAAATGAATTCGATATAATTTTAATTACTGAAACTTGGTTAGTAGACAGTATATCTGATAACGAGCTCTTCGACTCCAGGTACAATGCTTACAGAAAAGACAGAGACACGTCCCTCACGGGTAAAACCAAAGGAGGTGGTGTCGCAATTGGTATTAAAAAAAAAATTATTGTACATTCACATGAGTCATGGAACTCGGAAGCTGAGGACATTTGGATTTCAATAGTACTAAGAGACCCAAAACGTCGTATATTTAATATTCACATCTGTTGTTCGTACTTACCCGGAGTCGGTCCAAAGCTATCAAACACTCAGCGATTATCTCTTCTGAACAGTCATACGTCCAGAATATCCGATCTAACCACAAACTATCCAAATGATATCTTCCTTTTAATTGGAGACTACAACATGCCTAATATCAGCTGGAACACCACACATCATCCCCGCGGTACTGACCTTTGCTCCACCACCCTCCTTAACTGCCTATCTTATTCGGATTTAAAACAATACAACCACATTCCAAATAGGCACGGTAGAACACTTGACCTAGTGCTCTGTAACACCACAGTTTTCGTCTCTCCTGCCGACTCCCCTCTGGTTCAGGAGGACACACATCACATATCCCTAATAGTCGAACTTAATATTTACGCCCCTACTACTACTTCCCAGCCCCAAACGATTAAATTATTCAATAAAGTTAACTATGACCTAGTCAACGACGCTCTGTCAAAAACTGACTGGTCTTCTGTCTTAAACGCACAAGACGTCAACACGGCGGTTAACAACTTTTACTTAATCATTGACGCCTTAATTGATAACTTTATTCCAAAGAAAATTCTGAAAACAAACATATTCCCAACGTGGTACTCATCGGCTCTTATCAATATTACAAAAGAAAAGCTCAAATTCTTTCGAGCCTGGAAACGCCACAAGAACCCACTAGATTACCAAACTTTTTCACTGCTCCGAAAACGACAAAAGAAAATAGCTACTCTCACATACCACAATTATATTTCACACTTAGAACATGCCATACAAAATAATGTAAAAAAATATGGAGCTTTGTCAAAACGCAAAGAAAATCTCCTTCCATACCCGAACACCTAACATATGGCTCGAGAATCGCACACAATAGTAAGGAGATTACCGATCTATTTGCTGACTATTTCTCTACCGTCTTCACTGATCAGACCCAAAATTTAGTATCTGATATTCTTGAACCTGATCCGCTGATTAACATAGCTATATCCTCAATCACAATCAACGACATTACCTACAAATATCTATCATCCATTGACATTAACAAAGGACCTGGTTTAGATAGTTTGCCTGGTATCTTCATACGTAACTGTAGTAAATATATCACTCCTCCGGTCAGTGCAATTTTCAAAAAATCATTAAGTGAAGGTACGTTTCCTCATAAGTGGAAGTCTGCCGTAATAACCCCCATTTTTAAAAAGGGTGACAAACATGACGTAACAAACTACAGACCTATCTCTCAACTTCCCATCTTAAGTAAAATTCTTGAAAAAATCGTTTACGACCAACTTTACCCGGCTATCACTACAACAATTTCACAGAACCAACACGGATTCATGAAAAATCGGTCTACAACATCTAACCTTGCCCTATTTGTCAACTATTTGCAGAGCAATATGGACGAAAGGGTGCAGGTCGATGCTATGTACACCGACTTCTCAAAGGCCTTCGACCGCGTTATCCACTCAATTCTGTTAAATAAACTCACTCGTCTTGGAATACACGGTGACTTGTCTAGATGGATTAAATCATACATTAGCAATCGTAGTCAAGTTATCTCAATAAATGGAGTCTTATCTAAAATAATCAACGTAACCTCGGGTGTCCCTCAGGGTTCCCACCTTGGTCCGCTCTTCTTTAATATATACTTAAACGACATAGGCTCATGTTTCCAATACTCTAAATTTTTATTGTTTGCAGATGATATGAAAATTTACAAAACGGTTCGCTCTCTATCGGACTGTAAAGAGCTACAAAGTGACTTAGATAGGCTCTGCAACTATTGCACAGCTAATTATTTAGACCTCAATGTTTCTAAATGCCACACTATGTCCTTTACTAGAAACAAGCATCAAATTAACTTTTCATATTCACTCTGCGATGAACCCGTGATCTCAAAAAATGAATGTAAGGACCTTGGAGTCTATTTAGATAGTAAACTTATATTTAAAACGCACATCGATTCTATCACTGATAGATCCTACAAAATGTTGGGTTTTATACTACGTCTGAGTAAATTATTTAGAAATCCACATACTCTGGTAATGCTTTACTCCTCACTAGTCAGAAGTACACTGGAATTTGCATCGCCTGTCTGGAATCCCAAATACACCCAATACGTCAATAATATAGAGCGCATACAAAATAAATTTATTAAGTATCTCTGTTATAAATACAACAATAATTACATCTGCACTCTCCAATCCCTGAAATCCAGGCAAACGGTAGCTGACATGACATTTCTCCACAAAATTATACATAACGAAATAGACTGCCCAGAACTTCTATCCCAAATAAATTTTAACATCCCATCTAAAAGAACCCGCCACACCAACCTTTTTTACACAACCAGTAACAATACGAACGCTGCAGCCAACTCCCCCATTTCCCGCATCCTTCAAAGTTTCAACTCTATTCAACAAACCACAAACACCGATATATTTTTTGATTCCCTCCCTCTATTTAAGAAAAACATTTTTAGCACACTGAATTCGCACACATAACACACACATCCACACACCCTCACACACCCTCATTTACACACATACAAACACTCTCCCACACCCCTCTCCTTCAATAAGTTACTAAAATAAATTAATTTAGGTATAATGTATTACTTATCACACAAAAATATAAGATAACAGCGACATGTCATTGGTACCAATTATTGTATTAACTCTATAACTTTTTAAATATTTCCCATTATGTAATAATGTACTGTTTGTTTCTGCAAAATAAAATAAATAAATAAATAAATTTGAGTTGTTTTAAAATTAGGTGTAATAAATTGGTTTCCGTTTCTTATCAGTTTGTAAAATTCTTGATATTCTGTGTTATTTTTTTTCTTTACACATTTTTATAATGGAAGCTTGCTTGAAAATGTCATCAACATTTAGTACTGGAAACAATTTAAAAAGTGATTCAGTTGAGAAGGTAGATTTTTTTTGTAAGATCCTCCCCAATCTATGATTCCGTAGATGAGTAAAGAATGAACAAGGGCATAGTACACATTTTTCATTATTTTTACATTTAAAATATTTCTTAACCTAACAAATATATATATACATTTCCTCATTCTCTTCACTAGCTCTGAAATGTGATTATTCCATTTCATGTTTTGATCAATGATCACACCGAGATATTTAATTTCAGAGGAAGAGTTAATTACAGTACAAATAGGATTATGTTGTTTACAGATTACATGATCACATTTTTCGTCACGGATTACAATATTAACTTTATGATCAGGTATTTTCTGCAAGGAAAATAATACATATGTTGTTTTTTTAGATTTAAGTGTGAGTAAGTTACCATCAAACCATGATTTTAAGATATTAATATCTTCATTTGCCATTTCGTTAACTAGTTCCCATGTTTGACATTTTATTAACAATACCGTGTCATCAGCATAAGAGATTAATTCACCTTTAATTTCCTGTCGGAAAATGTCATTCACGTATACTAGAAACAATAATGGTCCGAGGACGGTACCTTGAGGGATGCCAAATGTACTTCTGAGAGGTGTACTAAACGACCGATTTAATTTTACTATTTGAGGTCTCTCTGTTAAGTAGCTTACTATCCATTTGAGGGCAATGTGGTCAATGCCGTTATCTTTTAATTTTAAAGCAAGTTTTTCATGGGAAATGCTGTCAAATGCTTTCTTTAAGTCGATGAAAATCCCTATACATTTATTTGATTTGTACAGGGTACTTTGAATACTAGATTAAATTTTAGCGATGGCGTCTTGATAGGATATATTGATAGGATAACTTTCGGTTACTTCTCGTCGTTCCCTAGGACAACTACAGATCGCTAACGTACAAACAACAGTTGACATCGAATTTATTAAGAACACTTAGTCATTATGAACTGTTACAAATTCGTTGGTGATCTGCAATCATGCTAGAGAACGATCAAAAGTTACCAAAAGTTATCCTATCAATCCTTATTGATCGACTGTGCTAGGGTGCCTGATTACACTTCACCCTGTGAACACGATCACCCCTGCTGAGTCACCAAACATAGCGAATGCATTTTGTAAAGCATTATAATTTGTTCCCTTCTTCTCCTACGTCTCCTTGCAATATTGATCGCATTTTTATAATAAACACAGTAACACAAAACAAAGAATATAAACAAAAAGTTTTGCTGTTAGATTACTTATATTCTAAAAACGATGAAGAAAGTTTCGAAGAAGATTGGGGGTACGTGGCACGAATGTTGGATTTAAAAATCAGCACAACGTTTTCAAATTTTGGCGGTTTATGCTCAGTGGTTTGGCAGCCTGCTGCAACGCTATACATCAGTCAGTCGTCAGCTCAGTTTAGAAATTTTTTCGAAAGAAAATAAAACATTTAACTGTCAATAAAGGTTCTCTTTTTTTCAAGAGCTACAGCTCTGGAAGCTCCATACAGAGTAAGTTATCGCATCGCTAAATCAGGAAAAAAAACAAGTGTACTTTAGACTACACGACTGAAGTTAAACTTCTTTAGCTCCATCATGATAGGAAGAGAGAAAGAAAATGTGCGCGCACACTGCTCTCTCTTGCTTCTACAGTGTGATACAGATAATAGGCCTGCACTATGTCTTAGATATATGAAACGTAACTGGCTATGAGAGAAAGAGAGAAAGAAAGAGTTTGCTCGCACCTCTCTCTCTTGCCCCTACAGTAATATAAGAAATGTAACTCTCTCTCGCTTTCTATCTTCACTAACTTATATCTCCCGCTCAACTACCGTTCACCTCGCTTTTTGTAACGCTCTCGTCACGCATTCACCAGCTTACTCCCCAAGTCAAGCGTGCGTAAAGTTGTTTTACTTCAAAAATCATACAATTGCAGAGGATTTATGTAATATTATAACGTGTGCCGAAGGCAGTGTCCGATGCATGCTCGGCGGCGAAAGATCGGAGAAAATAACAAATACACCGCTGTTGGACATCACTGTTTCTCGGCGAATTCAGCAAATGTCTCAAGATGTCGGGATGTCAGTTGCAGATAGAGTAAAACAGAGTAAATATTTTCTCTGCAAGTAGTCGCAAGTACAGACATTTCAAATCAGGCCAAACTTATGGTTTTGTGCGATGTATTCATAAAGAAAATGTTGAAGAAATTTTACCCTTTCGTCGTCCATTGCCTGAACGGATGACAGCTCAAGAAATTTTTAACACTATAAATTAGTTTCCGACCGAAACAGGCCTTCTACCGAAACCGAAACTTTTTTAGACATGTTAAAAACCGATTATTTACTGTTATTTGGCTTATTTTTTTACACTTATTCAGACAGTTACCACGTGTTAAATTAAATAAATAAAAAAATTAAAATAATAATTGAAGTATATGAAAAGAAATATATATAATAATTCTATAAAACAAACAACATTTATAAAAAAATAACAAAACATGATAGCTACTTCTTAGAACGAAAATTTGTCAATAAAATCAACACTTACATTATAAAGGAAGGACCTCAATAATTGAGTATTTTAATTGTTGTCGTGTTTACAATAACAAAACTCTTTTTATATGTGTTAAATACAACATGGTCTCTTCAATACCAATGTTCACTCCTTACTCTCCCAAAAAAAGACCTTCAGCACAGCATCCCAGATGACATAGTCCCTGAGGGAAATCATTTTCCTCAAGGCCTCCTGTGTGGAGATAATGTAAAAAAATGAAATACCTACGTGTTAAATGAAATAAAAAACGATAATTGAATTATGTAAAAAAAAAATAAAAAATTGACATTACTGCTATAAAACAAATCAAAATTAACAAACATGTTAGGGAACGTACCCATACTACGTGACCGTAGAAATGAGCGGCGGGTTGCTTAGGTTTTTGGTCACCGGAGGGGGGGTTAAAAATTGCAAAAAGTTGGTCACGTAGTATGGGTACGTTCCCTTAACTTCTTCTTGGAACAAACATTTGTCAATAATCAACACTTAGAGGAAGGACCTCATTAATACTAATTTGGATTCAAGGTATAGTTTACATAGTGACTCATGTTTATTATTGTCAATATATTATGTATGTACTTGCACAATCAAAAATTTAAAAGCTAACAAACTTAGTAATGCTATGACATTTGCTTTAAAAAAACATGATGTTTCTTATCAATCTGCATTTTACAAAACAAGTATACTTACTATTAAAACTGAAAATCCTAAGATATACTCAGAAATGATACTAAATTTTTTTATAAAAATGTCCATAATCAAACTAACTGTCAATATTACAAAAAAATACTTGCTCTTTCGCAACAAAAATTGGAATATTGTTATAAATTTTAAAGATGTCTATAAAAATATCTCAGGTCTGTTCTCAATGTCTTACATTTACGTATGTATTTCGGAATATCCACAAGATATAAAAAATAATAATTCTATAATCTACACATTGAAAAAACGTCATATCTTTCATCATTCTACATACTATAAAATCAGTATATACATATTTAAAACTAAAAAATTTAAATCATTCTTTATATTGATGATAAAAAACCTGAATATTTTCCTCATGATAACACATTTCTACATACTACATTTTTATGTTTCTTTTTACATCACATTACATCAACATTCTACATTTCTATATTTCAAAATTATTATTATATACATTACTAACCCATGTATCACGCTGCCAATATTCTATATGCAATAAATCTCTACAGTATATTATGTTTACTTGTACTATGTATGTATGTATGTATGTACTATGTACTATTGTACTATTGAAATTGAATATACTACTGATATATGTATCACGCTGTCAATATTCTATATGCAATAAATCTCTACAGTATATGTTCACTTGTACTATTGATATGTGTATATATGTACTATGTACTATTGTACTTTTTAAATTGTATGTACTATTGATATATGTATCATGCTGCCAATATTCTATATGCAATAAATCTCTACAGTATATGTTCACTTGTACTATTGATATATGTATGTATGTACTATGTACTATGGTACTATTGAAATTGTATGTACTATTGACATATGTATCACGCTGCCAATATTCTATATGCAATAAATCTCTACAGTATATGTTCACTTGTACTATTGATATATTCATACATACGCTATTTTATATTGAAATCATTATCAAAAGAAGAGCGAATCAAATTAATTTTTGCTGCCAATTAAACAAACACTCACTATGTCTCCGAGTATTATCTAAACATAAAATAAATCTTATAGAAAAAATCACCTACAATTCCAGATATGAACTGAAATCGAGCAAGATTACCGTGACACAAATTATGAGCATTATTACTTATTCATTTACTCGTAGAATTATATATACATATTTTATCACACCTAAATAACTGCAATGGAAAATTTTAACTTAAGTGAAATTGATATAAATCTAAATATAGAAGAATACGTATGTGAATCAGTCAGTAAATGCAATAAGATCTATAACAGTATAATAAATAGACTAACAATCTTACACCTAAACATAAGAAGTATAAATAGAAACATGGATGAATTTCTGGTATCCCTAAATACATTATGTTCACAACCTGATTTCATAATACTATCCGAGGCGCACATACATGCAAACATAAATATACCAATCATCCCAAACTACAAAAATTACAATACAAATTATCAGATTAATAAAAATAGTGGAATTGTAATATACGCTAAAGAAAAATTTACTGACATCAATATTACCGAAATACACATATGCAACGCAAACTGTTTGTCATTTAATTTTGTTTTGAATAACATGCCATTCAATATAATCGCAATATATCGAACACACAGCTCTGATGTACCTATATTTATAGAAGAATTAAAAAAAATACTATGTAACAAAAACCATCTAAATTGTATCGTAATTGGTGATTTAAATATTAATATTGGTCCAAATAACCACGGTAAAAATAAAATAGATTATATAAATGCTATGAATGAAATGAACTTTATGTCATGTGTAAATAATTTCACAAGAGAATTTGCAAACCAATCGCCATCATGCCTGGACCACATATGGAGCAATATTAAACACACAGAAAAAAATAAATCTATTATATGGAAAAATGATATAACTGATCACCATACAAATATTTTTATTTTTGATCTAAATAAAAACTCAGGATTAAATGACTCTAGAAAAAATACTAACATAATTTCCAAACTAAACAACTTAAAATTAAACAATAAATTACGTAACGAATCTTGGTCCTCAATACTAAATTGCCAAAACCCAGACATGTGCGCAAACTTCTTTGAAGAAACTTTAAATGCTCATATCGCAGACTGTACAACATTTATAAATAATCAACATAGTTCTAAATTAAGAAAAATCAAACCATGGATTACGCAAGGATTACTCATATCTATCCGGAAAAAAGAAAAACTCTTCATACATACAAAAAAAAACCCTACCAATAGTCAAGTAAAAAACGAATACAAAATATTCCGGAACAAGCTCATTAAAATTATCAAAGACACAAAAGAGAAATATTACAGGGAGAAAATAATCCTCACAAAGGAAAACCCTAAAAAAACATGGAACACTATAAATGAAATAATGAATAAAAATAATAAAAATAAGTCTACAATAAACGTCATAAACAATAATGGAACTAATATAAATGCTATCCGTGAACCAAAAATGTGCGAAAATATTTTCAACAAATTTTTCGCTACCGTCGGTCAAAAACTTGCATATAAAATTGATCAATATTATCAACCTGTTGATATTCATGAAGATAAAATAACAAATAACAATCTTTCAATTTTTAAACCGACTACAGAAAAAAATATTGAAAACATAATACAATCACTTAAAAATGGTAGTGCGCCAGGATACGACGGTATAACTACAGAAATCTTGACAAAAGACTGCAATTTCCTAACCAAACCGATTACGCATATAATTAACGTAAGCACTAAATATGGAATATTCCCGTCAAACCACAAAAAAGCCATTATAATCCCAGTATTTAAATCCGGAGATTCAAAAGAAGTAAACAATTACCGCCCAATATCCTTACTATCCAACATTGCAAAAATACACGAAAAAGTTATAAAAAAAAACAAATTACTGATTATACAGATAACCAAAAATGTATTAACCCTAGTCAATACGGTTTCAGAGATAAACTTAGCACACAAGACGCAATTGCAGAATGAACTAAGCTTATTTACAAAACATTAGATAGAGGCAAAAAATGCTTAAGTATATTCATTGACCTCCGTAAAGCTTTTGATAGTGTCTCACATTCAAAATTAATTTATTAACTAAATAATATAGGAATAACTGGCAAAGCTAAATCATGGTTAAAAAGCTATCTCTATCAAATAACTCAACAGGTAAAAGTAAACAACGAACTAAGTGAAATAGAAAATATAGATTTTGGAATTCCACAAGGAACTGTTTTAGGACCTTTACTATTCATATTATATGTTAATGAACTTTTTGAACTCCCAATCATTGGAAACATTATATCATATGCAGATGATACAGTTATAACTATTGAAGGAAATTCTTGGAATGAGGTCGAAATATTAGCTAATAATGCAATAAATATCGTAAAAGTATGGTTTGACGAAAACTTATTGACACTAAATGTCGAGAAAACCCATTTTATACCTTATAGTCTAACAGGGAATATCTCAAATAAAAATCTAAGCATAAAAATTCACGAAAGAAATTGCCTTCTTAAAATCGCTCCCTGTAACTCAAACTGTATATACATTAGTAGTAAAGAAGAAATAAAATATCTTGGAATAATTATCGATAATAACATCAAATGGAAAAGTCAAATAAATTCCACAGTAGACAGAATGAGAAAACTGATCTATATATTTTTTAGATTAAGAAATACTGTATCATTAAAAATACTAAAAGATATTTATTATGCACTTGCGCACTCTGTACTACAAAATGGAATCGTGGCTTGGGGGGGGTGCATACAAAGCAACCCTTCTACCATTGGAAACAATTCAAAAAATATTAATAAAAATCATCCTAAAAAAGCCCTATTACTATCCAACTATAAATGTTTTTCAAGATTTCCCGGTTCCCCCACTTACAAAAATTTATGACAAAATTGCACTATTACAAATACATAAAGATTTCTTTAGTAAAAATAATTTACCACAATTAAATATAAGCAAAAGAATAATATCTGTTGGAGGATTAACCGTGCCACTAGTGCGAACCACAACAGCACAGCATCACTATACATTCAAGGGTATAAAATTATTTAATAAATTACCCCTTGATATACGATCGGAAGAAAGCTATGAAAAATATTAAAAAAAAATTAAATTAAAATATTCTAGTACCACCTCATAAATTTAACTTATTGTATATTATATTTAGAAATATGTATTGCATATCCAGATATATGTTTTTGCCTTTACTTTAAATCATTTATTAACTAACCTATATTTTTATTACTTTTATCTGTATTTTATCATAAAATCACTAATATTTTTTTGTTAAATTACCAATATTTTTTGTTTTAATTTAAACAAATGTAATTTTTTTTTAAGTTGTCCTCTCCTAAACACAAGCAGCTGCTTTATTAGGAGAGTGATTGAAATATTGATGTATATATTATATTCTAAAATTGTATGTAACCTTTGTTATATGTTTCAATAAAAAATAAAAAAATAAAAAATAAAAAAAATTGAGTATTTTGCTGATGATGGCGGGTGACATACGAACCACGAACTCACCCGAAGTCAGCCGAACAAGAAGTTCCAAGAATTAGTTCATGTTTTGTTATTTTTTTATAAGGTTTATTTGTTTTATCATTTATAATTTTTTTTTTCACATACTTCAATAATTGTTTTTTTTATTTATTTAATTTAACACGTGTTAACTGTCTGAATAAGTGTAAAAAATAAGCCAGATAACAGTGAACAATGGATTTTTAACATGTTTACAAAAAGTTTCGGTGTCGGCAGATTTTCTACAAGACAAACTTCGCCCCATGAACCCAGGTATCCCTGCTAAGTTACCAAACCTATGACCTAGGGGTGAAATATGACATTGGGGTGAAATATGACCGTGGGGTGACCTACGAACTTGGGGTGACCTACGAACTTGGGGTGCCCTACGACACCTTGGGGTGACCTATGACCTATGACCTTACATACGAGTATCAAATATATTTCAACCAATTTACACAAAACCTTGACAAATTATATACCTAAACCTTCCCCTCAGAAAACACTATATCTATTGGTGAAAACCGCGTGAATATCCGTTGCGCAGTTTAAGAGGGCATACCGCCAGTGAGAAATCTCGACGGTAGGTATTTTCAAAAATTCTCGCTGTCGCACCGCGCTCAAAAAAGAACTAGCTGTCGATGTGTGGGTGAGACCACGTAAGTGTTTGGCTTCGTACACCCTCTCGCCCCCTCTGCGTCTCCTGCCTACCGTATTCCGACGATCTCCACGCATGGTTGTATTGTTCTTGTTGGCGGTTGCTCACTGCACAAATCCAATATACTGTTTAAATAAGGCATGTTTCAACTTATTTCGTCGCTAATGAAGTATTTGACTCGGCCGGGTGAACCGCTCTCCATAGACAGAAAAAAGGGCGCATATTTTTAAACGCACGAGGTCTCTAAAGTTGCATATGATTTGTAGCTATTCGAAACGAAAAAATATATAAAATTAGTCTTCATTATTAGCTCACTAAAAGACCCGAGGTTTAGAAAAAAACAATATTTCGTGATCTGAGAAAAATTAAATAATGGTTTTAATTTAATAAGTAATTTTGTTTTGTAGCAAACTTACTTTTTATTCAATAACGGCAGTACAAAGAACACAAAAAATATTTTGTCCAATATAAGTTATCTAATTGTTAAAAATGAAAATTAACTAATTAACCATCATGCGTTTCTCCGCAGGGGTAGGCAGAGAGCACGGACCGCCAAACAACTCGATCTTGGCACACACTTCTTGCCTCGTTTACATATTATAAGTATCTGATTCACTTGGTCGTGCCATGTCTTCCTCGGACGTCCCCGACTTCTTCCACCATTCACATTTACGTCATATATTCTCCTTATACTCCTTTACTCGTTCATTCGCTCTACATGCCCAAACCATCTGAGCGTCAGGGCCTATGTCATCTTTGGGGACGCTGTGTAGGGGGTCCTTACAGGGAAAGGAAGGAGAGGAAGTTCTGGGAAGGAAAAAGGTACGAGGGATGGTTAGGAATCTGGGAGTCAATGTGTCCAAGGGTGACAGAAGTATGAATCCAACCCTCCCATTGCGTTGCAAGGCAATGGATCGAGAGAGTCCGGGTGGAGAGGTCAAAAGGTCTCCTTCAACCAGTCTCTCCCGATCCGGCCCGCCACGCAGAAGGTGGGCAAATGCAGAGACGTAGCGAAATACATGGGGCGACCTGTAGCAGGGGCCTTGGTTATCCAATTCACGGGGCGGCGGAATCCATATCCGCCTCCATGAATTCAAAGAACATCCAAGGCCATAGTCCTGGTAAATACGCGAAGCACTTTATAGAAAGAAAACACCTTCGAATGAGAATATGGGAAGATATTGGAAAAGAAAACTAACGTATAACGAAAACACGAATGGGAAGAGGAAAAAAAGAAGGGTCAAATGGAATTAGAACCAGATATGCCACCTGAATTATTAATTAATATAATTAATTAGGGACCCATATTTTTATTTATTTTTATTAATTTTTTATTTATTTTTTATTTATTTATCTATAATAAAATATATTTACAATGGTTTTATTTGTATGCCTGTCTCACTAGGGTATACCTGTGTCGAGACAGGCGTACAGGTATATAAATGAATATAGTAGTTACAAGGATATTTCAGGTAAAATACATATTATGAATAGAATTAAACAGAAGGGTGATTGGACGGGTGGTAAATCTTTTAAAGAGAGTTATTTTAAAAATGTTGGAGATGGAGTAATGAAATAAATTCTGCCTAATCTATTTTTAGGTTAAATTTGACAGGATTCCATTATTTTCATTTATTTTATAAGGGTTAGGTTGTATGTGAATAGTTATTTCTGTCTATGTGTGATTTATTTTACAGATATTTGTGATAGTGTGGCGTCCAATACTTATAATCCATTTTTTAATATCTTGTTTGAATTTTGTAAAGGAGTCACTTTGTCTGATCGTAGTTGGTAGTGTATTGTATAGTTTGCAAGCTATGTATTTAGAGTGTCTTTGCCCGAAGGTGGTTTTGGAAAAAGGAGTTTGGAGAAGTTCGTTGTTTTTGCCTCGGGTATTGTGTATTGTTTGTGTAGCTTTGTATGGTGTTTTGTTGTTTTTGTGTAAATTAAGTAATATGGATCTTGAGTAGAGCTGTTTTATGTCCATAACGTTGAAGGAATTGAAGATAGTATCAGTGCTGGTAGTAAGCGGCATTTTAAGAATTATTATTATGATTAGTTTTTGTGCTTTCATGATGGGATCAAGGGCATTGGAATATGCATTACCCCAGGCTAGAATTCCGTATTCGATGTGAGATTGGCACAATGAGTAATATACAGTTTTTAAAAGTTTTAGGTTAATGAAGGTTTTAGGTTAAATTGTAGAGTTATTTTTGATACCATGTTTGGGTGAAAACAAGTGGGCTTAACATACATTTTTTTTTATTAAAACCGACAATTTTTTCTTAAAGTTTGCATTCAGGATTTTTGTGCGCACTTTTTATGCACATTTGATATTTTGTGTAGCAAACGTAGGAAAGGCAACTTGGCCTTTCTCATATGACCCATATCCCTCAGGCCTCGGGCATATTTTTTCATAAGGTCGAAATATTTCCGCTTTGCAATAAAATCCAAATAAATGGAATATTTCTGATAGTATCCGAAAACTAAAAACTGTTTTTGAAAGGCGATGTAATACGCTTTTAAATTTTGAAATCCGAAATAAACCTTTGCTTTTTTTTTTTAATATTAACACCACACAGAAGGCCCTGAGGAAAATAATTTCCCTCAGGGCCTATGTCATCTTTGTAGATACGTTTTTTCTAACTAAAATTACTGATAACGAAAAAAATAAAAACACGTACATATTTATTACACAAATGTATTGTTAACATTTCCGTCACCTCACTTTTTTATCGTTTCATGTAAAAATAATTAATAGATACAAAATTCCATAAGTTTCATAAACTTTGGTTTTATAAAGGTGTACAATTACATTATTTTGTGGTTAACTTTTGAATTTGAATATAAAGTTTGATATTTTCTTTTTCTCTTTCGAACACCGTTTAAAACTTATTTCTCAACATAATAGTAAGGGAGACACAAGATCGATATGAGTTGTTCCCAAAGCTAACAAATAGCCGGGGGGAAAGGGGGGGGGGGTTAAATTTGGATTTGTGACCAAAACACCCAAATAAACTGAAAATGTATTTTTTTTATCAAAAGGTAGAGAAAATATCTTGTGCGGATAAATATGTTTTATTTTATTTATTTTTGTTTCAAATTACGAAATATTGGTCTTAAAAAAATTAATTTCGTATGATTTTGGATGCAACTTAATTTTTTGGTAATTTTTTGAGAGTTAAATATAAATATTAAAAAAATATTTTTGCTTTACCCACTGAGTTAATATTGAAGAAAATATATATATATATATATATATATATAAGTTTATGTTACGGCATTTAGTGGCTCAAAGCGTCCTTTAATTACCGGAACTTCTTGATCATTTCGACTTACTGGCTCATTTGGGCACTTAGTGGCTCATCGTTTTTTTTTTTTTAAGTCCGTCATATCAAACTCGATGAGACGAGTCGAACGGTGTAAAAAAAATTTTTGAGTGAATAAATGACATTTTTACGTGGACCGTTAATGCTCCGGAATGCGTTTTTTATCAGTAAATATTCATCAATACTTAGAACATCAACTGGGTACACTTTTTATCGCATCTATAACCATCACGGCATGCGACGTTGCCGGATGTTCTCGTCATACAATATCATTCAAACTCCAAGTCGTTTATCAATGCTTTGCGATATTGAACTCAATGGTTAAATTCCTCAAAATCTATTATCGCATGACATTGCTATGTCAGATTGAATCTTTTGCGATATGTTATATGTTTGCCGGTATGTTATGTTGTATTCTATCTACATAGGTAGCCAGAGTCAAGCGCTCGCTGTGGACTGTTAGTTGTTTTAGAAGAACAGACATTATATTATACGAGTAATATTTAGCGGCTATTCGCGCGCTTTTTTAAAATTGAAGATTGATTTACGAATTGCTTTTATAATATCGTTATTAATTTTGTGTTAATTGTTTTTGTGTTTATTACAAGGTTGATATTATTACGTATTTTAATACACATTTATGTAGTTTTTTCTTTAATAAATAAAATATTTGCTACGTCATTATGTATTTGTCTTTTGCGTTCCGAAAGCATAGTCAGTTGTAATGTAATGATATCTATACAGGGTTTTCTAAAAATTTCAGAAATATATTAGGTACTCATGTAATATGTTTTTTCATACAGTTATATTATTTTTTTTA
Organism: Limnephilus marmoratus; assembly: GCA_917880885.1. NCBI lineage: Eukaryota > Metazoa > Arthropoda > Insecta > Trichoptera > Limnephilidae > Limnephilus > Limnephilus marmoratus. The sequence goes on from OU862930.1 coordinate 3,622,444, forward strand.
AATGTTTTTTTAGTAGAACGTAATTTTTATAATGGATTATATTATCATATTTAAGAAATCTAACAAGTTTTTCATTTTAAAAAATGTTCTGTACCTAGGTAATTACTTTACGCGTGACAATTTTTCAAAAGCATTGTCTCTAGTTGTATTGAAGTAATTAAAATATGTTTTATTGTTGTTTTGGTGTATTTTATAAAAAAAAGTTATGAACAAAAATAAACAATAATTTAAAAATAAATTACAATATACGGCCTACATAGTCCAGGAGTGAGACCCTTGACTCGCAAACCGCAGGTCTCAAATTTTATTTGATTAATTTGTGTTATTTCACAATTAATTCATTTAAAATAATAAATAGTATATTTGCGGCACGTTCCAGAGTGGAAGATACTATCAATATCGCCCTGGTGTAAGTAAGACTACCATTCAAAATTGAAACGTTGCTTGAAAATGGCTTTGGCCGTGTTTGGTGTCCAGATCTGAATCGCCAGGTACTTCCCAACCTTCCTCTTCCCCACCTCCTTCCCCTCCCCACTACCTTCAGCCTCACAACATACCCCAATTGGGGATTCCATGGTGTCACTGGCTCCAGACGGGAGCAGTTGAGATTCTTGTGCGGTATTCACTGTAAAAAAAACTCCACACAGGAGGCCCTTAAGAAAACGATTTCCCTCAAGGCCTATGTCATCTAATATGCTGTGTGGAGGGTCTTTTTGAGGAGAAGAGGGAGTCAACATTGGTCTTGAAGAGACCCATGTTGTAGGAAGGGGAAAACCCAGAGGCCGGCAAATCGTTCCATAGCCGAGCTGTTGAGCACAAAAACGAATCGAAGAAGCGACCAGTTCTCATGATTTTGAATTTGATTTTGAATTTGATTTTGAATTTGATTTTGAATTTGATTTTAGATTTGATTTTGGATTTAGGGTAGGGTTCAAAAATCTTGATTATTTTGTTTTTACATGAATATCGCACAACGTAGTGGATAGGGGAAGGAGATAGGGAAGAGGAAGGTTGGGAAGTTCCTGACTATTCAGATCTGGTCACCAAACACGGCTAAAGCCATATCACGCAACATTTCAATTCTGAATGGTGGTCTTACACCAGGGCGATACTGAGAGTATCTTCCACTCTGGAAAGTGCTGCAAATATAAAATATATGTATTATTTTTACTAAATAAATTGTCAAATAACACAAATTATAATCCCGCGACCTTCGGAGTGCGAGTCAAGAGCCTTACCGCTGGACTACGCCGATAAATATACAATAGACTAATCATACCTAAGATGACTTGAGTAAGGACTAATTGTAAACGAGGTATTCCAATTTGGGAAGCGGGTATGGGTACCGCCGCCCCGGGAACCATTACTGTATAACCAACACCTCTGCAAGCAGTTTGCTACGTTTGGTGACTAAGCAGGGGTGCCCGGGTTCATGGTATCAGGTTTGTCCAGGACGTGGCGGCGGATAGGTCTGCCCTGCTGCGTGGCGGGCCGTATAAGAGAGTTTGGTTGAGGGAGGCCTTTTGTCCTTTCCAGCCGGACTCTCTCGACCCATCGCCTTGCACCGCATTTGGAGGGATGGAATTTTAGGTTCGTCACTCCTAGACACATTGACCCCAGATTCCTATCCACCCCACATACCTTTTTCCTTCCCAGAACTTCCTATCCTTCCCTTCCTTAAAAAGACCCTCCACACAGCATCCCCTTAGATGACATAGGCCCTGAGGGAAATTATTTTTCTCAGGGCCTCCTATGTGGAGCTACTGTAAAAAAAATGAGATTGCGAACTTCGACTACGAATCCGGAGGTCGCGGGTGAGAGACATATGAATCCATCTCTCCCACTGCATTGCAAGGCGATGGGTTGAAAGAGATTACACATCTGCCCTGATGATGGACACTGCAACGCTGTCCGAAACTTTGGCTAAAGAAGGAGGTATACACGGCATAATACCCCAAAAACTAATAACAAAAATACTTATGGCCGTGAAAATCTAAAATCACCTCTGCGATAGGTCACCCCAAGTCGTTCGCTACGTTTGGTGACTTATCCGGGTCTTGGCGGCGGATGCATCTCTGCCCACCAGCTGCATGGCAGGATGGATTGGGAGAGAGTGTTGAGGGAGTCCCTTTGATTTCTCCAGCCGTACTCTCTCGGAACATAGCCTTTCACCGCAGTGGGAGGGATAGATTCCTGGACACACTGACTCCCAGATTCCTACCTACCCTTCATCCCTTTTCCTTTTCAGAACTTGCTCTCCTTCCTTTCCTAAAAAGACCCTTCACACAGCATCCCCAAAGATGACATAGGCCCTGTGGGAAATTATTTTCCTCAGGGCCTCCCGTGTTGACCTAATGTAAAAAAAAACAGTCTATCCCGATCCGTCCTGCCATGCAGCTGGTGGGTAGACGCATCCGCCAACAAGACCCGGACAAACCTCATCCCATGAACCCGGACACCCCTGCTAAGTCACCAAACATAGCTTACCACTTGGAGTGACCTATGGCCAGGGCTGGGCAGTATTTGAAAAACTTGTAATTGAAATACGTATATATACAAATACAATGTATTTGGTAATTGGTATTTCAATTACCTGCTGCTGAGGTATTTTGTAATTTGTATTTCAAATACTTAAGGCTTCAAAATATATTTTCAAATACATTTAGTGATCTTAATAATGATAATTAAAAATAACCACACATAGATAATACATAGACTAAAAACGCTAGAATCCTGTACCTACTATTGTCCTTTGCTATAGGACTCTTTATTAATGATTATTTGTAGTTCTCTTAGGGGGCATACATTAATTATGTGAGCTCAAAAAAGGGGGGGGGGGGGGTCCAGCAAAATCTCACGGTACTTGAAAAGAATAAACGAAGTGGTCCAAATTATCTCACCAAGGGGCGGGGGGGAGTCTAGTTTGGAAGAAAAACTGCTCACCTAATTAATGTATGCCCCCTTATAATTGCTTTATAATGTACTGTACTGTATTTTTTTTACTTCATGCTAGTTATTATTATTGTCCTGTGCTATAATAGCACTGTTATTGTACATTTTGTATCATACTTGTCATTGCTTTGTATTGTACACTCTTGTATCATAGTATTAGATTTTTTTTCATTAACTCCACACAGGAGGCCCTGAGGAAAATAATTTCCCTCAGGGCCTATGTCATCTGGGATGCTGTGTGGAGGGTCTTTTTGAGGAGAGAAAGGAATGAACATTGGTCTTGAAGAGACCCATGTTGTAGGAAGGAGGAAACACAGAGGCCGGCAAATCATTCCACAGCCGAGCTGTTGAACACAAGAACGAGTCGAAGAAATGACCCGTTCTCATGTGACAAATGTCAACCGTGTACAATGTGTTTCCCGACTATGCAACGGTGCCGAAAGGATCAATGATGCTAGTTCCTCGGAGCATCTTCCATTGTAATACCGGTAGAACCAGGATAGCATTCCAACTCGACGCCTGTGCTCTAAAGATTGCAATCCGTCTTTTAAGATGGGAGAATCTATTAAACGGACCACCCGTTTCTGCATAGAGTCGAGGGTATTTTTCAGGTATTTTGGAGCTCCAGACCAGAGGTGGCTGCCAAATTCAACCGTGGGGCGCACTTGTGATTTGTACAGGGTTAGCAGTTGTGTACTATTAAAGTATCTGCGGGCCTTGTACAGTACGCCCAGTTTTTGATCGAGCACTATTGGAATAATTAAATAATGGACTGAATACTAGAAATAAAATATTGGACTGAATACTAGAATGTTTTTAAGTTAACTACTGTAGAGCGCACTTGAAGTGAAATAACACAAAACTTCGCTACACAAATGTCATCCATTTTTATATAAAAATGAATCCTTGTTTCCCTTGGTCACGCCATAACTTCAAAATGACTTTACCTATTTCATTCATTTTTTAAAAGTTTTCTTATACTTTTAGAAGGTTCTTACGGAAAGAAAAATTAAGAAAATTACGCAGAAAATGGGATAATTTCAGAAAACTTAACGACTATTTTAACTACGCACGTTTGACAGTTCACGCGTTTGATGAAAATAAATTTAGCAGGCAGCTGTTTTTTTGTAACCAAAGAATTTTCATTGGATTTTTAAAATTATAGATATTTTAAATAGGTACCTATGTTAGGTACCAGATTTTATTGATTGTTTTTATAATATAGAAAAATGTTCTGGGACTAAATATATGGAACGCGGGAGGGGTTGGCGGGATGGGGGAGCGGAAGAGGGGAGAGGGTAGGCAGGGAAGGTGTACGGGGAATGCAAGAGGGTAAAGGGAAGCGGTAGGGGAACGGGGACGCACGGGAAAGGACATGCAGGGAGAAACAATTTATTTCTTTGAATATTGCAGTGCAACGCATACCGGGAACCAGCTAGTGTTATTATAATAATAATTATTATAATCTAACACCTAAGTCCTATACCACAAATCTTTACAAGTGGAGCGGAGACGAGATGTGTGTCCTGAGCAATATGATTAGTCAATTTTAGCACGTCTCTGTTTCACTATGCTCTGCTTTGCTTCTATGGAAACGCACTCTTAGATATGGGCACTTACGACAATTTATTGCAACCAAAGGTTCTACCTAAACCAAATGTATTTTGTAATTTGTATTTTGTATTTCGTATTTTAAATACATGCGAAAAAGTATTTTGTAATTTGTATTTTAATTACAGTAATGCATGTATTTTGCCCAGCCCTGCCTCTATGGCAAAGGTGTTGGTTATCCAATAATGGTTCTCGGGGCGGCGGTACACATATCCGCCTCCCAGATGAATATTACCACCTAATCTAAACAAGTTAGCAATTAAAACCGAAAACCCAATTTAAGACTATTTATGCAATGTAGACCACCTGTACAATGTTGGAGTTCATTTTTACAAATTCCTTCAACCAATTAAACAATAATGATTGTCTCTTTCTGATATATTTTTATTTCACACGACAAACAGAGACGGGTATAATTGGAGTGATGTTTCTAAAAATGGTAAATTCAATATTTTACCGGAAATGTCCCAGACGGAATCATCTAGTACCGGCACGCAAATATTTAAGCATTGTAAAAAGATCATATGAAATGCAAAGTGTAAGCGAACGGGATGTAGTCCTTTCCATTAATAACTTAGAAATTGCTTATTATTGCTTGAATTGTCAAGTTACGCCAACGCCCATTTTCAACTTAAGTAAAGTAAAAAAGTAAAAGCGATATTAAGGAAGCTAGCGTGATTCAATTATTATGACACTTCCCTTTTTATTAAAATGCAACTATTACCGATCCGCTACCAGTCCGTGGAATCTTCAGTTTGTAGGCACGGGGTAACGCTATGCGATGCGTGGCGGAGGGGGGGAGGGCTACAGATACTTTGCCGGAGTTTGATAGAAATTATTTTATATTAAAAAAACTAGCAATGCAATATACATTTTTAAAAACAGATCGATAACCAAATAGTTTTTCTATGATTACCAAAATTATTGAGTATATGGTGTAAAAGACAACTGAGATACAGAGTAAAACTGTTCTTAGTGTAATTATATTACCCCGGTCTAAAAAAACTATCGAAAGAAGCGAAGCTAGCCGTCCATAATGGAGTGCTGGTACCTACCCTAATGCTTCGCTGTGAGGCTCGGAACTGGTAGAGAAATGATGAAAGTAGACCGAAATGAATAATAATGATCCGCACATAATGTAAGCCTGATGTAAGCGTAACGAGTAAGATTAAGAAAGAGACGCTTAGATTGGTTGGGCATGTAAAGCAAATGAACGAGAAAAATAGTGTAAGGAGAATATATGATGACGCAAATGTGAATGCTAGAAGAAGTCGGGGACGCCCGAGGAAGACATGGCACGACCAAGTGAATCAGATACTTGAGTCGAGCCATTTCAAGAGTCAGAATAATAAAAGAGCATGTATGAGACGAAGTATGCATGTGAACGAGGCAAGGAGTGTGTGCCAAGATCGAGTTGTTTGGCGGTCCGTCTCTATTTGTAAATTGTAAAATATGATAGCAACTAAGTATAATAATAATTTAATAATGAGCAAAATTAAGAAAGGGACCCTCAGATGGTTTGGGCACGTAGAGCGAATGAGCGAAGAAAGTAGTGTAAAAAGAATATATGATGCAAATGTGAATGGTAGAAGAAGTCGGGGACGCCCGAGGAAGACATGGCACGATCAAGTGAATCAGATACTTGAGACGGGCCATGTCAAAAGTCAGAATAATAGAAGAGTATGTATGAGACGACCATCACGCCGTTTCCCCGCAGGGGTAGGCAGAGAGGACGGACCGCCAAACAACTCGGTCTTGGCACACACTCTTTGCCTCACTCACATTCATACATCGTCTCATACATTCTCTTCTATTATTCTGACTTTTGACATGACCCGACTCAAGTATCTGATTCACTTGATCGTGCCATGTCTTCCTCGGGCGTCCCCGACTTCTTCTAAGAGTATTATAATTGCTCTTGAAAAGAGAAACTTCTTCGCGGCCTATTTCATACAAAATTTAGTTCTGGATTTACGGTTAAGATACCAAATTATTTCATTACAGAACTTCCTCTTCTTCCTTTCCCTAAAAAAAACCCTCCACACAGCATCCCCAAAGATGACAAAGACACTGAGGGATTTTTTATCAGGTGTGGCGCTAATGCGAGAAAAAATACAATTTAACCAATTAATATTATTTGGCGGTCCGTCTCTATTTGTAAATTGTAAAATATGATAGCAACTAAGTATAATAATAATAATTTAATAATGAGCAAAATTAAGAAAGGGACCCTCAGATGGTTTGGGCACGTAGAGCGAATGCGCGAAGAAAGTAGTGTAAAAAGAATATATGATGCAAATGTGAATGGTAGAAGAAGTCGGGGACGCCCGAGGAAGACATGGCACGTGAATCAGATACTTGAGTCGGGCCGTGTCAAAAGTCAGAATAATAGAAGAGAATGTATGATACGATGTATGAATGTGAGTGAGGCAAAGAGTGTGTGCCAAGACCGAGTTGTTTGGCGGTCCGTCCTCTCTGCCTACCCCTGCGGGGAAACGGCGTGATGGTTGGTTAGTTAGTTTCTTTTAGATCGATTTTATCCATATAGATCGGAGGTGACAACTTAAAGAAACGTACGAATCAATGAATAAAGTAAATTATGTAATATATTTCTAATAAGTTTATTCATAATTTTTCGAAAACACTAGTAAAACTAAGATAAAATAATTATGTAGCAAATAAAAGAAACTACACCAATATGTATTTAAATACCTAATTTTATTTATGATAATAATAAAATAAACCTTAACACAAAAAAAAACAACCGTAAACACCAAATAAATAACAATATTAATTAGCAAATCATACTACAATTTAAAAAAAACGCGCCAATAATCAAAAACGGCCGCTAGAAATGATAAATATTTGTGAATAATCAACAAGCAACATCCAAACTGTTCTGTCAACCTACCTACATATGTGACTATATTGGTAACATTAAACTTGGCAACGTAGCGTGATGCGGTAAGTGTGTTCTTAAAATAGATCAAGGAATGCACGTTATTTTAAGATATTTTTTTTAAATAAATAAACATAATTTTTGATTACATATTATAGCTGACCATATTTTAAACAAAATTTAAAAGACAGCATGTTGGTACTTCATCTACGTAAGTATATATTACATGCGAAAGAATGAGCAACTTAAGTGGCTTCTTCTAAGATGAGCCACAAAATGTGGTATGACATAAATATATATATATATATATATATATATATATATATATATATATATATACATATATTTTAATATTTAATATAGATATATAATTGTACAGTGGAGTTATATAAATTACATATGGTGTACATAAATAGGATACGGTTACATACTAAAATATTGTGCACTTGTGAGAAATTCGAAAAATCTAAATAAAATAGAGATGAATATAGATTATAGAAAGAATGAGAAAAACAGGTAATTATTTAGTTAATTATTCCTGATGAAGTGTAGCTTCAGTTTGAGTTTCAGTTTATTGATGTCTTTGGTTTTTTTATTTCAATGGGAAAGTTGTTGAAAAACTTTATTCCTAAATAGATGTAATTGTTTTGCATTAGTTTGGTATTAAATTTTGGTATTTTGATGTTATCTTCATATCTTTTTGATTGGTGAGTTTCAAATTTTTTGATGATATTATCTTTGTAAATTTGGGTAAAAGCATTTTTCTTGAAGATATTCTCTACTCGAGGCACCGTGAAATCTGCGAAAAGCGTTTCTGTTGGATAAGTGGAGGGTTTCTTTAGGATTTACTTTAATGATTAGTTTCTGGATTACTTTGATCGGGGTTAGAATATTGTTGTATGACCCCCCCCCCCCATCCAATAATTCCATATTGAATTAATGACTGGATTAGTGCATAGTATACTCTTTTTAGACTGTTGAGATTATTGTATATTATTTAAAAAATATTTCTTTGGGTAATTTTAATTTATGTGCGACAAATTTGAGTTAAAAAAATAATACGAATTCTTGTACACAAAAAGACTTTTTTTCTCATTTTAATTTTATATTTCTGTAGTATATAGGGATTTAATTTTATAATTTGATATTTTTTTATATTTCTGTAGTATATGTAGTATATTTTTTTTAAATAATTACCATTAATTACAAGTAATGGTCAGAGTTGCCTCTAAAATGATTAAAAAGACGAGTTTGTTAAATGGGATATAATATTTATATCAGATTATTTAGGAAACCGTGGTGAATCAAATGGGATATTTTGAGAATGCAACGACGATATGTTCTCAAGAGTTTTGAGAATAAATATATATATATTTTTACGTTATTAATTTATCAAAATAAAAAAATTCTTGCATCTATTTTATTATATACTTGATGTGGAAAATAACATAGTTACTATATTAAGCCAAATAATGTACACGCGGATATACAATTGGATATATGAATAATGATAATTATACTAAAATGTTTTTATTTCTGGGAGTGCATACAGCTTCATATGTGCTAGAGCTACAAAACTACACTACTTGGATGTTTCTGACCACAAATGTTTAAAAAACTGGCATAAAAGTACTAATGATGTGTAAGCCCATAGAAGGGTTCTCGAGAAACACAAAAATGCATTGATTGAAATTGCACAAACGAATTGGTTATGGCGACCCAGCTTGAAATGCTGCAAATGGGTCCAATTTTTGTGGCGTAATTTTTAATTAAATGAGAACAAATAACATTGTAAAAACAGCTTTATGTAATCAATATTATCAACATATTTCGAAAACAGAGTGTTCTTCGTCAGGATAAGATTAATATTAAAAGACAAACAAGTATAGCATATGAGAATTATAGACAAAATATTAAAGGGAGAGGTGATTAATTACTTAAAAATATCACAAAATGCAATTATATAAAATGAAATATAAAAATTATTTTTAAGTTAAATACCCTTATAGTATAGCAAAGTCATTGGAGAAGCTGTGTGGAGGTTATTTTTAATGAAAGGAAGGAGAGGAATTTCTGGGAAGGTAAAAGTATGAAATGATGGTGGAGAGAGTCCGGCTGTAGAGATCAAAAGATCTCCCTCTTCCAGTTTCTCCCAATCCGGCCCGCCACGCAGTAAGTGGACAAAATCATCCGCTACCAAAACCCATGCAGATCTCACCCGTGAACCCGGGAACCCATGCTCAGTCACCAAACATAGCGGACCACTTGGGGTGACCAAGTGGCGGGGGTGTTGGTTATCCAGTAAATGGTTCCCGGGGCGATGGTACCTATAACGCCTCCCAAATTGAAAATTTATTATAGTACTTGACATAAACAATTTTAATTTTGCACAATTTTAGTATGAAAGCTCGGTCAGTATTGGTATACCGCGATGAGTCACTAAACAGAAAAAAAACGAATAAAAAATATCGATTACTCGGGCAAGGACAACACTAGTCTACCGATAAAATTCGTTACATCACTACTTCGCTTTATATGTATTTGTCAAAACCCTCGTTCCCCGGCCCCCCCAGGGGAACTGAGCGAAAGGGACACCTGCACATCGAGCCGAAAATACCTAAATAAAATCTTCGAAATCGATGTTTTGTATTCCCCATTTTTCTTCTCCAAAACTGGACCGATTTTAAATTTTTTTTTCACTAACTGTATTAAAAGAAAATATTCTATGTCGGTACGTTTTGATTTTTTTCAAAATACATTGTTTAGTTTGTATACTGAACGTTTTTTGACGGCGTTTAAATTAGGCAATTTTATTCATTTTTGGAAGGTCCTAACTTCTATAAGAAGTAAATTATCAAAAAAAACAAAACGTACCGACACGCTAGTAGTCGATATCTATATTATGTAAAAAAAAATTTGCTCTAGGATCAAAATCCAGAGAGATAAACGGGGAATACGTTTGTATGGAAAAACGCCGCTAGTATTTCCTCTTAAAAGATTTAAGCTTACAGACAGCGGGAGCGATTTTGCTTCACACTTTGTAAAGATAGGGGCCTCAGTACGGGTAAGCCACCCAGTGAGGCCAACATTACTGGATTGTACTATTAAATGTAAAATTTGTAACAAATCAATAAATAAAGATTATCGCTCTCCCTCAAACATATATTTATCTCCCTTTCGACCTTTTGGTCGAGGGATAAGGTTCTCAATTAGCGAGGTGTCCGCGGGTTCAAATCCCGGCGTGCGTAAGTAAATTTTATTTAACTGAATTATGTTATTTCACAATTTAAACATATAAAATAATAAGTTTTAAGATTTTCACGGCCAAAAGCATTTTCGTTATTTGTTTATTGAGTGTTATGCCGTGTTGCGCTACCTCTTTCTTTTGCCAACGTTTCGGACATCGTTGCAGTGTCCATCATCAGATCAGGGCAGATCCGACAGATCCGGTAGATGTGAGTAGATATCACTCATCTACCGGATCTGCCGGATCTGCCCTTATGATGGACGCTGCAACGATGTCCGCAACGTTGGCTAAAGAAGGAGGTAGCGCAACACGGCATAACACTCCAAAAACAAATAACGAATATAAAATAATAAATAATATATTTGCGGCACGTTCCAGAGTGAAAGATACTCTCAGTATCTCCCTGGTGTAAGACCACCATTCAGAATTGAAACGTTGCTTGAAATTTGGGAGGCGGAAATGGGTACCGCAGCCCCGGGAACCTTTATTGGATAACCAACACCTTTGCCATAGGTCACCCCAAGTGGGTCGCTACGTTTGGTGATTTAGCAGGAGTGCCCGGGTTCATGGGGTGAGGTTTGTCTAGGTCTTGGAGGCAGATGAACAGGACACACTGAACCCCAGATTCCTACCCACCCCTTAAAATCTTTTTCTTCCCAGAACTCTCCTCTCCTTTAAAAAACCCTTCACATAGCATCTCCAAAGATGACATAGGTCCTAAGGGAAATTATTTTCCAGACCAGTTATGAATAGCCAGACACTTCCCCACTACATTCAGCCTCACAACATACCCCAAGTGGGGATGCCATAGTCTCACTGACTCCAGAAGTTTGGGAACAGTTGAGTCTCTTTTGCGGCATTCACATTCAAACAAGAACTTTCTTCTTCTTTTCGAACGTTTACTACGGAGCCTTAAGAGGGTATTACCAGAGAAAACCAGAAATATGATATATTTTTAAATCAGATTTTAGACGTATTGACTCTTTTCCACAAAAAATTATAAATGGATTTCGAAAGATTGTTCTTTTATCTAGCATTCACATTTTTAAATTTTGAGAAAAAATGATTATTTTTAGTATAATAAGGTTATACCATTGGTCATTGGCAGATTTGTTAAATTTTCAAAAATTATTTTGTATTATACCACACCCATTTCAAATCATATATATAATCATGTAGTAAAATAAATCAATACATTATCTGGATATCGCAAGCTTTAGAATTTTAATTTTAGTTTAAATAAAATCATTAAAAAACATAAACGTACATGTGTTTCTTGACGAAAATTGGTCCGTTTGTATATTTATTTGCGCACTTACAAACTAATATATATCTGATTTTTTAACATTCTTATTTAACTTTGACATAATTGAAAAATGATAAATACTTATAATCAAAAAAAAATTACAAAAAGTACATTATTTTAATAGTTTTATCATCACACCTTTCAGCATTTCTGGATGTAGGTATTAATTAAAGCAAATTTGGAATGAAATAAAATCGATATTGAGTTATAATTTTAAAAAGCTAGTAAGAAAAATAATTAATCTTTCTCATTGTGTCCGCCCTGCAAGATCGTAAGAACAACATTCGACGAAATGTGGATTTTCGGCCGCTGGCTGGTTAAACGCTCTTAACCTCGATTTCTTTCAAATTTATCCGCCTATTTCAAAATTGAATCTGAGGTTTCGAGAAATCAGGCTCTCCGTGATTATTTAGAGGTTGTCTTAATATCGATAGATAGTGCGGAAGATACGTATCACATTCCAGGGGTCCTAGCATGGTCGATCGATATAGGTTTTATCGAAAATGTCGGTGATTTGCCACAAGAGCTCTCCCGAGCACGACTGCAGGCCGCTAACGAACAAACAACTGTTCACGATGACTAGGGGTTCCTAATATATTTGACGTAAACTGTTATTTATTCGTTAGCGGCCTGCAGTCGTGCTCGGGAGCGATGGCAAGTTACCGACATTTTCGATTATAGGTTTCTATCGAGAATGTCGGTAACTTGTCATTGTTACCGAGCACGACTGCAGGCCGCTCAACAATATAGTTCACGTCAAATAGAATAGGAACCCTTAATCGTTGTGAACTGTTGTTAGTTCGTTAGCGGCCTGCAGTCGTGCTCGGTAGCGATAACAATTTACCGACATTTTCGATAAAACCAATATCGATCGACCATGCTAGGACCCCTGGTTTATAAAACATACTCAAAGTAAACACTTACAAAACGTAAACATATACTTAAGTGTATACTTAAAGTAAACACTTACTTATAGTTTTTTTGCAATGCCTAGAAATTCATCATGAACCGAAAAAACATGCAGGGGGCTTCAGTTTGCCAAGTACGCTAAACCTATAACGAAATTCTGTCAGCGACATCTATTTTATTGTGATTAAAGCTTTAAGAGATTCTTCAAATTTTGCAAATTCACTTTGTGGCAACATTGAAATAATTAAAAACATTTTTTTTCCATTTTAATAATCGTAGTAAAAACAAAGTGTTTTAAATTATTTCACTATAAGAGATTCCCTATTATTTAGTTTCGTGACTTTCACAACAGAGGTCAGTAACTGGCAATTTCAATAATATTTTATTCTTTCTCAAATTAACGGTTCATTGATGGTTCATTGACAACTAAACAAAGTGTCATTTCAATATACCATATCCCTTTCCATACCTTTTTTATTACTTTTGTCATTTGAAGCGATACATAATTAATGCGAAATCATACAAAATCACGTATTTTTGGTTTGAAAATTTGATGGCTTAGATATTGGTTCCATGCCAACTAAATTCAACACCTATTTAAAAAGTCATTAAAAGTTATGAAAAATAATTTTAAAATAACCCTTAACCCTAACCTAACGTAACCTTTTAAACCATTTTTTTCATTACTTTTAATGATTTTTCAAAGGAGGTTCTGAGTTTGTTTCATTCTGAATTGTTCAGTCACCATATATCTTACAGATGCTTCAATTAAATACTGTGAGTAGAACACATCGTCACTTCATTTGTATAGGGTTCTATCTTCACTTCACCTTGTTCTGAGAAATGAGGTGTCAAAGTTTGTTCATTATCGATTGACCAATTTCCGATTTTGATGTTGCATCTTGTGTTTAAGGTATTTTAAAGTATTTATATACCTAGCACAAACACTTACTCTTTTGGAACATACCTAAACATGCATACATAACCATATGCAACCAGCGAAGACATAATAATTGATTGCACAAGGTTCTAATTATATTTCCCTAAGGCAATTTCAAGCTAGGACCACGCCGCATTTAAATATCTTCCACTTAAATATGATAAATTAAAATACTTTGACTAAAATTGTAAAAAAGATTCCGAAAATTCGTCTTTGGAAACTTAGAAACCTAAAACTGATATGGCGTAGTTAGAACCCTATCCAAATAAGTGACGAACCATAATGCGCCTAGTATTTTAGATCACTGTCAGATACAAACAAAATAGAGAGTGGAAGTGATGTTAGAACCTTGTAAAATAAATTATTATTGATAATGCTCGACGTTAGAACTTTGTTATATACATATATCTATAAGAATACAACACAGATGGTTCTAATAATTATTTTGGGTTTAGACATGAGCAAAAGAAATACTTTGGCATTCAAAGGTCATTTTTGAAAAAAATGTCAGTTAGAACCCTATCCGAATGAGGTGACGACATCTTGGCCTTAGAAATAACTGAGTATTTCTTTTAATAAGTCTTTTTGAAAGTCTGGAAAAAATAAAGTATCAGGCCTTTAAAAAATACTTTAATGTGTAAAATCTGGTACTAATGAATCAATTTTCGGATAAAGTTTTATTATAGAATGTGATAAATTAAATTCTGGACTGAACTCCACTCCACTGGAGCAATTTTTGACATATATTGGCGCCATTTTAAATGTCTCCGATTGCTTTTGGTAAAAAAAGGTAATCATCTCCTTGATTCGGCAATTTTTTTTTTAAATATTAGTTGTTCCCACGTTTGTAATTTTAGGCTTAAAACGAAGCTATTATATAGGCTTAAATCAAAATTCGAAGGTATGATTTTTTTTAATGTTGGCGAAAAAATTTAAAAATGACCTTCTAAAAATGTCGAGCAAACGGAGAATAAAGTTTTAAAATGCGCTGTCTCCCCAGCAGTTAGGAAATAAACTAATACATTTTAATATTTGTGCGTGAATTTCACGAAATAAAAGAAAACAATGCAATTTCACATTATTTTTTTCGTCATGAATCAAAATGGGCGGCGCTCAACGGATTTGGATTTGAGAATTAAACCTGACGCGCCGTCCGAATAAAGACTGCACGTACATTTAGCATTAGTTAACGCCGCTACCATGTCGTGTAGTCCCTGCACTCTATATCTGTTTTAATTTCCTTGTTATTGTGATAAACAATGCTCTCAAATGCCTTCTCCAATCTTTCCAAAAAAGTCATCTCAAGTATTTTTAAAGGAGGCGTCTACTAATATCTACAGGAATTCCAAAAACTGAAAAAATCAAACTAATATATATGAGAACCAAAGTGTTGACGAATATCTACAGCTCAAACTGCTGACCAATATCTATGGGAACCAAAGTGTTGACGAATATCTACAGCACTGGCAGAGGTTGGATTTGCAATTATGTAAAGCATATTGGAATAACGTAATATTGAGTATGGAGTTTAAAAAAAATAATTTATGTAAGTATGTATGAAAAAATCCCTTATATCGGATTATTGGACACATTTAGCTGATTAGTCCAACCTACGCTATGTAGATATTAGTTCAACCTACGCTTTGTAGATATTAGTCAACACTGGGACAGTCATAGATATTCGTCAGACCTTAGCTCTGTAGATATTAGTCAACACTCTGAAGTTCGTAGATATTAATTCAACATATGAGCTGTAGATATTCGTCCGACACACAGGCTGTAGATATTAGAGTCTTTTTAAAACCCTCCTAAATTCGGTATTTCGAAGAAGAAGACAACATGTTTCAACGTGCAGACGCCTGACGCCCGGAAGTATCGGTGCGAAAAAGATTCAAATTCAAAAGTGCGAAACAATTCGAGAGTTACGAGAGAAATTAGCTCGAACATAGAAATATTGTGGAAAAAAAAAGAAAATTTCAAATTTGTGATTTGATGAATATTATGTGAATTCCTTTAAGGATCATAGTTTTGAGTAAGAATCTAAAATTTCAGGCGGTTCGGTGCCATAGAGCATGAGAAAACATGTATTGAAGATCGACCCCAATCCATCCTTACATTACTGCGTTTAAATTATGATTTATCCACCAATTCCACTTTAAACAGGTCTTTTGAGGGATCAGTAAGTCGTAAGAGTAGCTGAATGATGTACCATCACAAAGCACGTCTACATAGTGCAATGAATATGTTAAGCCAAAATTGATCCCTTTTTATTTTTATTTTTTTATTTAAATAAAACATACAACGAAGTTGCATTCCCATGAGTTATCAAAACTCATTAAGGGATCGCCAATTGGTACATTTGAAAAGATAAACCCAACCCAACCCAATATGCAGACACAATAAATGAAGAAAAATTTTACAAATATTTTACAGAAGCAACATACAGACACAAACATATGAAGAATCACTTTACAAATATTTCACAGAAACGTTTCTTATAAGATTTTATGAATAATATTATAACCACTCATTTGATTTATGTACTGTTGGTGTCACAAAGTTAAAATAAAATATCCTCCATGATGGACTATAGAAATGCATAAAAAACATATCAGGAAAAATACAATAAAAGGTACATGCTCAAAAATACACAGACCTAATACAAGATGTTTACATAAAAAAATACATGATAAGATTTAAAAAAGATATTTTGCTAGATTGCATTGTGTAAGTGCTACCAACATTTGCCCGGTCCCCTCTTTGTTTTACTGTTGCCTTTGTTGAATTTTGTATCAAATAAACTATTAGCTACAGCATTAGTGCCTGTCGAGTAGTAATGCTTTTGCCGTCTGAATTAAAATGAGTACCTTTTTTATTAAAAAAATACCTAATAATACGTTATAAGTGCGAACGTTATAAAATTTGCCATTATATATGCGAATGTTAGAATATTGAACGCCATACGAGAAACTCGTCATAATCACTCTCTAGCTCGACAAGATTGACAACATTTATGTCGAGAGGGTTATTTGTCACATTGATTTATTATAAATACGTATTGTTTACCGTCTTTTTAATGCTGGGAACCCTTTATGAAGAAACAGACATACGTACACTGTATGTGTATATCCCATCTTTTGCAAGAACTGCAGCATTATAGTGAAAAGGAACGTACTAGAATGTTTATTGTCTTTTTAATGCTGGGAACCCTTTATGAAGAAACAGACATACGTACACTGTATATCCCATCTTTTGCAAGAACTGCAGCATTATAGTGAAAAGGAACGTACTAGAATGTTTATTGTCTTTTCAATGCTGGGCACCTTTATGAGGAAACAGACATACGTACACTGTGTATCCCAACTTTTGCAAGAACTGCAGCATTATAGTGAAAAGGAACGTACTAGAATGTTTATTGTCTTTTCAATGCTGGGCACCCTTTATGAGGAAACAGACATACGTACACAGTGTATCCCATCTTTTGCAAGAGCTGCAGCATTATAGTGAAAAGGAACGTACTAGTATGTTTATTAGCGTGTGTCAATTATTTCAACTTTTGAATTCAGAAACGCCCGGGGTCTCAAACGTTGCATCTTGCAAAGAAAATGAGAACTGCATTTAAATTTATTGTTTTAAAAATGGTTATTAGCCCGCTAAAATGCATTGAAAATCAGAAAACAAACCTAAAACCATTTTTGTTTTTAATATTATGTAATTTTTTTTCAGTAATCTAACCTTTTAACGTTTGTTTATTATTAAAAAATGCGTATAACTGACAAAAATTAAAAAAAAGTTCAACTTTATGAATACAAGTAAGTCAACAAGAATTCTGATTTTATCCAGAAAAAGTGTTGTTTTCCCCTTTTATTTTTTTAACCAACACATCACATATGTTTAAAAAAAATTATTTTTTTGGTTCTTTGTACTGCAGTTATGTAATGAAAAATAAGTTTGGTACAAAATATAAAAAGTGAACCCTTTGTTTTATTTTTTTCCAAATCACGAAATCAATTTGTTTTAAACATCCGGCCATTTTAGCGGGCTAATAGTGAATAATAATTTCATTTTTTTTACGTTTTCGAATAGCTACAGATCATACAAAAATTTTGAGACCCCGGGCGTTTAAACATAAGGCCATTTGTTTTCTCTCTATGGAGAGCGACACACGCTAATGTTTATTGTCTTTTCAATGCTGGGCACCCTTCATGAGGAAACAGACATACGTATACTGTGTATCCTATCTTTTGCAAGAGCTGCAGCATTATAGTGAAAAGGAACGTACTAGTATGTTTATTGCCTTTTTTACCATCACGGTACCGTAACCGTAAAACTAGACAGGAATTATAAAAGCGCACGAGTCTCCAAGGGACCCAAAAACACCAAACTTCGCATTAAAACTTCGTATTAAAGAGAGTTTCACTTTATTAACTAGGGAGTAAATGTATCACCAATGCTCCTTAAACAATACAATCACCTGAAATGTTTAAATATGATGTTTAGGTTAAAGGTATATGAATTGAATAAAATAATACAAAACATTTGTTTAAAATTGAGTGTTTATTATGCATATTTTCTCTATAAATATAAATGAATTGCCGAAATGTATGTACGCGCATAACTTCCGAACGACTGCACCAAATTGGATAATTCTTTTTTTATTGTGTTCGTTACTGTCAAGACAAGGTTTGTATATAACTACTGGTGAGCGCTGGCATTATAAAATTTGTACAAAAATTGCAAGTGTGAGCTGTTTGAAAACTGGATGTATGGAATGCGGGAGGGGGGAGAGGAACTCGGGTATTGAATTATCATACTCAATTGAGGAATGCCATAGCCCCACCGGCTCCAGACGTTGGTAGCAATTGAAAATCACATAAATAAATTACATGTAAAAAAACCTTCATTCATTGTTCACTACGTTTGGTGAGCAGAGGTGCCCGGGTTCATGGGGTGAGGTTTGTACAGGTCTTAGCGGCGGATGCGGCTGCCCACCAGCTGCACGGTAGGCCGGATCGAGAGAGAATGGTTGAGGGAGCCCCTTAGACTTCTCCAGCCGTACTCTCTCGGAGCATCGCCTTACACCGTAGTGGGAGGGATGGATTCATACGTCCGTCATACCTGGACACATTGACCCCCAGATTCCTACCCACCCCTAATACCATTTTCCTTTGCAGAACTTACTCTCCTTCCTTTCCTAAAAATACCCTCAACACAGCATCCCCAAAGATGACATAGGCCCTGAAAGATATTATTTTCCTCAAGGCCTCCTCTATATAGTCCCAGTTGTTTCCATCTGCAGCCAGTAAGGCTATGGCATCACTAATTGGGGTATGTTGTGAGATTGAAGGTAGTGGGGATGGAAAGAAGATGAGGAGGAGGAAAGTGGGGGAAGTACCTGGCTATTCAGATCTGGTCACCAAACACGGCTAAAGCCATTTCAAGCAACGTTTCAATTCTGAATGGTGGTCTTATATCAGGGCGATACTGAGAGTATCTTTCACTCTGGATCGTGATGCAAATGTACCATACATTATTTATTAATTAATTAATTGTGAAACAACACAAATTATTAAAAAAAAAATTATTTGCTCACGCCGGGATTCGAACCCGCGACCTTCGGAATGCGAATCGAGCCTCAACCTTCGACCACGCCGGCCGTCAATGTAAAAAAAATAATCTCTCCAAACACACGAAAGATGCAAACTTCAAGTCCAGGAGTAAAATAATTAATTCATGTTTGCATTGTTGTGTTACGTTTAATGGAAACTACTAATACAAAAGGATCTAACATGAAAATGACTTTGTGAGCCAAAAAAAAAATCCATTGAAACAGAAGTGGTAGAATCTAAAGTTGCTCTAAATGGTATGAGCCTTTTATGACCAAATCAGAATAGCTCGATACTACCAACCTTCCACTTGTCCACCTCCTTCACCTCCCCACTTCCTTGCAGCATCACAACACATCCCAGATTGGTAATACCCATATTGCCTACGGTTCCACTGGTGACGGGTAGTTGGGACTCTTGTGGGGTATTTTAGAACCCATATCCTTTTTTTAAATACTATAAAAAATAATAGAAAAAAAATTCAATCTTGTGACACTCTCGATCTGATTCTCAATTTCAAAGGGAATTGATTCTTCATTCCATACCTTTGGCCTTGCATCCTACTTTTTAACGGAACCATAAATTTTTATTTTACTGTTAAATTATTTCCATGAATGATACGTAGCGTAAACGATTTATTATAACGTAAATTATTCTACGGGTGCGGGCGGTGTGCCGCCAATTCAATTCAATTTATTCTTTCAAAAACATTACAAAATTTAAAATTTTAATGCGTTTTTAAAATACATTTGTAACAGTATTACATTAAACATAAATATAAATGGTAAGCAAAAAAACTATATGATCATCAATTGAGCTTGCCTTTTAAAGGCAGCTTCACTGACGCTAAATATGTCGATATCCGAATTAATTCTGTTCAATAGCAAGATTGCTCTCCCGACCGGCATGACCATTGGCAAGTTAGTCCTGCAGGCCGGAAGATAGAACAGCCTATGCTGTTGATGGCGAAGATAACCATCGGGAATATAAAAACGAATGTTCTCCAAGATAGCTGAGTTTTCAAACCATCCACGAATCAATCTGAAGAAATGCGTGGCAATGTGTACATCCCTTCTGACACGTAGATGGTTCATTCCGAGCATACCCAAAAGAAAGTCGGTAGGATAGAGCCACGGATAATAGCCGTACTCCCTCATGTACAGAAATCTCAGAAAATTTTTCTGAACTCTCTCCAACATGAGGGAATATTTTTCTTGGTGCGGACTCCAAATTATCGACCCACTTTCAAGGGTACTCCTTACTAAGCAATTGAATAGAATTATGAGAACCCGGGTGTCTTTAAAATTGCTTGCAGTACGCAGAACAAAGCCCATCATTCTCAATGAAGTGCTACAAGCCATCTGAATATGAGTATGAAATGTCAGCCTACTATCAAACATGATTCCAAGGTCCTTCATGGTGGAGACACGTTTTAGACTACGGGCGTCCATCGTATACCGGTAATACCAGGTATGACACGCCCTAGTGAATGACAAAATTAAACATTTAGATATATTGAACTCAATCCGATTTCTTTTACTCCAGTCAATAATTCTATCAATATCTGACTGGAGTTGATTGCAGTCCTCTAGGGTTAGTATTTCTAAGAATAGTTTCAGGTCATCAGCAAAAAGAAGAAACCTGGAGTGCAGAATTACTTCTGAAATATCATTAATAAATATGGAAAAAGGAGTGGGCCTAAATTAGAACCTTGGGGAACTCCTGATCGTACAAAAAATAGAATAGACTGGAATAGTCCATGAGATACAAACTGTTTCCTGTCTGCAAGATAGCTAGCAAAAAAGGTGAGTAGTCTCATGGAGAATCTTATTTCAGCCAGCTTATTGAGTAAGACGTCGTGATTAACAGTATCGAAGGCCTTTGAAAAGTCGTTATACGAACAATCTACCTGATGGCCTTTATCTAAAGATTTTGATACGTAATCAGTAAACACCAATAAGTTGGTTTCTGTAGATCGACCTTTCTAAATCCGTGCTGTTCTGAAATTGGGTACGGCTCCACTTGTGGCAGTGTGTATTTATGAATAATTGATTCGAACAGTTTGGCCGGTGTAGATAGTATTGCTACTGGCCTAAAATTTTCTACAGAGGTCTTTGTACCGCCAAGTTGCCTAAAGCATAAATATACCAATCCCTAGATCGATATGATCCCTAGATTTTTTATGGGACAAATGTCGACACCAACTTCACCACGGAAAAACAATCCCGATCTTGGTAGAAGGGAGTTTAAGGCCATTTGTCATAGACAATGGTACAAGGCCTGCCATAGACAATATACTCGCCCTACTTTATTAGCCCAATAAATTATTTTTAAAAAAATTGAAAAGCAGAAAAATGAAAAACTTTTCCCCAGGACAACAAGGTTCCATGTGACAAAGATGGTTCCGAGGAAATAAGATTTACATAGTTTTTCACAGCTCATTTTCTCAGGAGGGAGCTTTGTCAGATGGAAACCTGTTATCCCGAGGAGATGAAAAATCAATACATTAGAAAAATGAAAAACTCACAGGTGCATGTTTTATTACAGCTTATCCTCGAGGTACATTGTACTTGTCATATAATTAACAGTAATAATATGACAAGAACAATGTACCTACCTCGAGGACTTGGCATATTATTTTTGTTAATATAATTAACAACATTAATATGACAAGTATTATATAATTGTTCATATATCCAATGGAATATCCATTAATACATTATTTGGCTTAATACGATAACTCTGTAAACTTTTATATTTTACAATAAATGCGAATACACAAAAAATAATAGCACAAATTACAAGCACAAAAACAGTACACAAAAAAATTTAAAAAACACAAAAACAAAAAGCTTTATACAAAAATATGTAAACGTTGGAGTTTGCCCACCACTTTCCCACAGCGTTCAAAGGAAACAGATGGTTTCCTCCTTCACCGTACACGTCAAGACTCTTAATTTTGTTTATAAAGAATCTACTTTTTATTAAAATGACTCTAGACCTCCAATGACCAGACATACATTGTTAGCAGGCAGTATGCGAGTGCTTACATGTTGTTAATTATTTATTTCACTATATCACGTCTCATCTCCGCCACTTGATGTATCTGAAATAAAAGTTTATTAATATAAAGGAAGAAGAGTTCAGGCAGTCCCGCCGAGGATGAGCGGAGCCATCAGTCCAGACGCAAGCAAGACTCGGCATCAGCACCCCTAAGCCGGCTTCCCGGTAGGCCCTCGAAGATAATGTTGGGATGAAGGGGGAAAGAAACCTGAAGACTCTAGGGAAAAAAGTGAGCACCGGGTCACCAGAAGCAGGGTGTAAGGGCACTGGTCCGCTACGGTCAGTCTTCAGGCCTGCTCATGGCAACGGGGGAGGTGCGGGAGGGTTATGCAGCGGCTGCCTCATGTAGTCATCTCCTCAGTTGATGCACGGTCAAAATATGTAAACACAAAAAGCTTTATACAAAAATATGTAAACATTGGAGGTTGCCCACCACTTTCCCATAGCGTTCTAAGGAAACAGATAGTTTCCTCCTTCACCGTACACGTCAAGACTGTAATTTTTGTTTATAAAGAATCTACTTTTTATTAAAATGACTCTGGACCTCCAATGTTCAGGCATACATACGCTGGACGTATTTCAGCCGACGCCTGGTCTTCAAAATTTCCATACTGCCCTTTTTCTTCCTCGGAGTCTGGGCTGCGATCTGTCTCACACAAGTTAAGATGCTCTTCTTATTACCTGGAAAGACAATATTTGAAAAAAAATTATTACATTTTTCATAACAAAATATACCAAATCATGATCTACAAACAAAAAGCTATAAATATGCTTACGCTTAAAATGTTCATTTTGGTGTGTTGCGACTGAATGACTACTGCCGGGTCTCACAGGAGTGCTTATATCTGAAAAAAAGAATATGTATCTTAGTTCTTGAAGGAATGGTAGAAAAAATCAGATGAACATAATGTAGAATTACTATTCCCTTTCAACCAAAATAAAATATATTAAATTATAAAATACGCTTTGTAATACACCACATTTTATTATTTATATTTAATTTCGCTTAGCTCAAGCTTCATCAGGGCTTATTATATTAACTAAAGCTAATTTCATACAGGTACATACTATAAGAAAATAAAATAATGATAAATGTTAATATTTAATTAAATGAAGACAATATTAGCGAAACTCAATCGAAATCTGGAGACAGAAAAATCAGAAAAGATATTGGCTCCGCTGGGACTTGAACCCAGGACCCTTTGCTTACACATGGCAACAGCTCTACCGATTGAGCTACGGAACCCATATTAATTCTGTCACTTTTAACTGTATCATGCTTCGACTAAGAACTACCAACATTATCTTTATTTACTTAACGCACATATTATTCATAAAGTTTAAAAAAATAATAATAAAAATTAATTATAAATATTCATCCTAGACTTGCAGAAAGTCAATAGATGTCGCGTTTTAAAATAAAATGGATAAAAATTTATCCAGACACTATCTAGATTGCATTTAGTTCGAGTTGAATCTTGCGATCATATATAAAGATAGCAGCCTATAAAGCCAATATGTAACTAACTAACCATCACGCCTTTTCTCCGCAGGGGTAGGCAGAGAGGACGGACCGCCAAACAACTCGGTCTCAGCACACACTCTTGGCCTCACTCACATTCATACTTCGTCTCATACATACTCTTCTATTATTCTTACTTTTGACATGGGCCGCCTCAAGTATCTGATTCACTTGATCGTGCCATGTCTTCCTCGGGCATCTCCAACTTCTACCATTCACATTTGCGTCATATATTCTTTTTACACTACTTTCTTCGTATTCTAGGTATTTTTGTTCCTTACCTAGCGGCAAAAACCCAGGTCAGGTAGGTACTGTAGATACCTAAAGGCATTGGAAATGGTGCAAGCTCATTTACTCCTACCGTCCTATAATTCAGTGTGCCTAAGTTTATTAAATGTACATACCGTCGTTAACTCCTGGGACCCCTTCGGCAGGAACAATATCACTGCTGGTGCCTGCGTTGACGTTTTGATCTGAAATAAATATATTTAATGTATTAACTAAAATTTGGGAACAAAAACTACTTTATTTTTTCCATTTCAAGAAAAACTTCTAAACTAAAACTTTCCCCCTTGACAGGAACAACCACACCGATGGTCCTTGGGAAGTCATTATGCACTGAAATCAATATAAGTAACCAAAGTTTGTGAACAAGCCATAGTGTTATACCATTTACGATTATACGATTTGCAATCATTTCCAAAGCTTTGTCCTTAGCAAACAACATGGAGTAAGCCGATTAAATCTGAATAAATATAAAAATAAATAATGATGCAATTTAAGATTACATACCTTTTTGATGTTTGACGTAATCGCGGTACCTTGGCATCATAATACTTGATGCTGTGCGATTTTGTCGAGTTGGGGTCTACAATGAGAAATAAATTCAGTTTTAGACAAAATGAAACATAAAAACAACGTTGTAATAACGGATGAGAGATTATCACCTGCATTTTCGTCGCCATAATTTTCACTTGACTTTTGTCTTTTTCCCTTTTTCAGTTGGCTTAGGTATATCTGTGAGTTTGCTAATGCCAGGAAGACGAAGTGCTTTGGCAAGAAACATTTTAAATTCAAAATATTTACGTATTGGTATAACGCGACAATTCACTGACAGTTGCAATCACAAACCCCGAACCGGATATATTGTATCAATGGCGTATTTGTCATTTCCGTTTACGTACTATCTACAATTCAGTTCATCTATGGACCCGATCTTTTTTGGAGTTACAAGGTTAGTAAAGAGATATACGCCCCTGGCCTAAAGTAAACCCACCTATCTCGCTCCCGTGCCTTGTCGTCTAGTCCTTAGTCCAGGGCTTCCCTAACTGTGAGTCGCGACGCCCCGGGGCGCCGCGGTATCATCCCAGGGGCGTCGTGAGGCAATCTCAATAGCGTCACCCACACACACACTTCAGAGCGACTTAGTCCCGCGCCACTTATTGATCAAGAATATCGTTCCATCAGCACTGCAGTGTTGAGGGTTTTATTACCGTTTGCGACATCATACTTGTGCGAGACAGGTTTCTCTGCAGTTGCAGTAATTAAGAACAAGTACAGATCGAAAATAAATTTGGAGGCAGAGACGAGAGTGGTAATTTCGAAACTTTAACCTCGTTTTGAGAAAAGCAAGGACATCCTTCTCATTGATACAAAAGAAAAAATGGTGTTGTTGCTTTTTTATCTTTTTTGTTTGCTTCCATTTTTGTTTTTATGTTGTGTTCTTTATTTTCTAATAAACAATTAAAATACTATTTGGAGTTTTTCTGACAAATTATTTTCTGTTTTTAGGGAACGTACCCATACTACGTAACCCTTTTAGGGGGGGGGGCTTCAAAATACCACGCTTGGTACAAATTAGCGGCGGGGGGACTTAAATTTTTAGTCACCGTGGAGGGGGGGCATCGCAAAAATAAGGCAACTTCCCAAGGGCGTCACAGTTGAAATAAGTTTGGGAAGCCCTGCCCTAGTCCATCGCTATCAACTTTGTCCGAAGCGCTCTATTCAGGAATTAAAACAATAGCGTCTTTTTCACTTGTGAACAAGACCAGTTTATATTAGTCAATCTTAGGTCCCAGATCCATCCGAAATGCTAGTCTGTACTAGGTCCGCAGGTTGCAAGTTAATCAAGTCACTGCAGACATAAGTCAAAAATTATTAATTTATTCCTCCATGCCCGCCGCGAATCCGTCCTTGTGGTTCATGCATGCGGCCAAGCCGTCAATTTCATTACATAGTTGATCAAAAATTTCCGACTCCGAATCCGAACATCAGCTAGAAAAGTAGGAAGCAAAAATGATGCACTTATTATAATCGTTTTTTTGGTAAGAACCAAAGCTTTTGGAATAGAAGTACCTACCTACTTTTAGACGCAGATCTTGGGTAGATACAATATGTAAATTTGCAGATATTATTAGACCAATCGGCTGTGGTCAGCTATCATAAAATACTCACATTTAAATGTTTTCAGGAAATATACCTACTTGTTATTAATCATGTTGAAACTCAATACGTTAATAAATATTCAATGTTTTTATTTCTCTTATCATGTGTGGCCGGATGCAGATGCGATTTGAACCTACTAATGTGTGGGCGGGTGACGGATGTCAATAAAAGATATCATTTTATAAAAAATATAACGTTTCCTTGTATTTTTCGTGTTCTGGGAATTCGCTTATCTTGTTGACCACAATGGTCATTATTATTATCACTATGATTATATCGTTATTTTCTTTTTTATTATTTGCATTAGACTAATAAAATTTTAACCCTTCTGTAACTGTATGCTTCATATTGAACGAGCTGGATCCCTGGCGTTGCCGGGTTTTTCAAAACAGGATGTGGAAAAAAAAATTATCCTCTTTTTTTAAATATCAGGTGTGCAGTAGGGTGGGTCACGACTATATTGGAAAAAAATCTTGTTTTTATTTGTCTAATAGTGATAAGAGGGTGTTAAATGGAGAAAAAAAAGTAACGTAATTTTTTTAATAATATTTGGATATCATCTTCTTTCTCCAGATTGACTTTGAAATTTCACATAATAGAGAAAATCCCACCTTTGTTAATTTAAAACCTGAAAAGAATTAATAATATGATTTGTTAATTTCAAAAATATATTAATACTAGCTGGTACCTGGCATGCGTTGCTATGCCATTCAAAGAAATAAATTGATTCTTTCCCGTGTATCCCCGTTCCCTTCCACCTTCCCCGCCTCCCCCCTCCCTTTCGTCTTCCCTCTCCGCAAACCCCACCATCCCCCTGCCTTTCCTCCCTGGCGCTAAAATATAAGAAATACACACATTTTCATTTATACAAATTTCATAACGCCAGAGCTTACCATTATATATAGCCTATGTTACTCGCTGATAATGGAGCTTTCTATTGGTGAAAGAATTTTTCAAATCGGTTCAGTAGTTTCGGAGCCTTTTCAATGCAAACAAACAAACAAACAAATCTTACCTCTTTATATAGTGTCTTAGATAAATTCAAATTATATCAAGGCAGTGCATTCAAATACCAGCAAAATCCTTCTTACTCTCAAATTTCATAATTTTCAGCAATCCTGGGGTCTTTTTGTAAATGATTTCGTAAAAATATACTATACTAGCAGACCCAGCCAGATGTTGTTGTGGCTAAAAAAACCTTTATAATCAACGCCATCTGTTAATCAAATCCACAGAAACAATACTAATTTGAACCCACGATCGCTGTATTCGTAGTCAAGAGCCATACTTCTCGATCACGGAGGCCGATCGTTCAGTAAAAACGAGTCTAAAATTAGTTTAAAACACGTCAATTCGACAGGTTTCCCTAGAAAAACTTACCTATACAAAATTACATTCATAAATACATTATTCACACTTGCGAAATTAGAAGGCAGACAAAGAAAATCGAGTGAGATAAAAATTAATTCGATGAAATAAGAATGGTATTTTCTTTCTTTATTTTACATTTAAAAAGTTTCATTTAAATTAACTGGTTCCTTAAATGTGGTAATTGTTTAATAACAGTTGAAAAATAGAACAACCGCTCATCCCAAACCTAGAAATGTCTTGTGGGGGAGTTTCGTGGTCCAAATATTTCACGACGATTCAGAACGAATCCAACCCGACACCTTATTTGAAAAGTCATTAAAAGTGATGAAAAAATTCATAAAAAATTGCTTACGTTTTGTCAGGTTATGGGCCATTTTTCGATTTTTTCATAGCTTTAAATGAATTTTCATAGAGCTGTTGAGTTGAGTTGATTCTGAGTTGTCATAGAACCAAATATTTGCCTAGTCGGGGCTTAAATTTCAAATACCAAACTGCGCCTTCGAAATACACATGGGATGAAAAACTACTTTGTTAAGTACATAAAATACATACAGCCCTAAGGAGCCGTAACCGGTTGACATATGTACCTACTACCTACTTACAATCTACCTATTGAGTAAATACAATAAAAAAAATTATCTATGCCCGTATTATCTTATATTGCATCCTATTCCA
This sequence comes from Limnephilus marmoratus, assembly GCA_917880885.1. Classification (NCBI taxonomy): domain Eukaryota; kingdom Metazoa; phylum Arthropoda; class Insecta; order Trichoptera; family Limnephilidae; genus Limnephilus; species Limnephilus marmoratus. The sequence goes on from OU862930.1 coordinate 3,650,990, forward strand.
ATTTAACTCTTATTTACTTCTAGTTCATTGTGTCAACTTATCTTCATGTATACATATATTTTTTAATGTGAGTACTTGTAATAACATAATTTCTGTACCTACTCGCATTTTACAATGGCACTCCCCGAAATTCAAGCACTAGAAATGTTTTCTCTTTTGGATTGGGCAGTTTCGTTAAAAATAAATTTTTATATTGTAATTATTTTTAAGAACCATATGTTTTACTATAAATCTATACATGTATTTTTTTGTTTTAATAAAAATAAAAAAATTCTATATACTTACTTAAAAAAGTGGTTTTCAAAAAGGGATATTTTAATAAAAAAATTATTACTCAAGTTTATTACACCACGCAACGGGTTAAAACTTTATCACAAATTTTAAAATACGCTCTGTGTATAAATAAATGGTGCTCTTCCCAGAAATAAATCATTCTCATTTGCACCATTATCTGGCCGAGTTAATGAGTTATCCTTGTTGGTGAAACAAAAGGGCATTAGTTAATTGTAAAATGTGTCGCGGTCTCCTTTTTCTTCTGGGATTTCTATGCATATCTTGTATAGAAGGTAAGTAGGCATTAAACATTTCTACATTCTTGTCATATGAAAGGCTTAATTAAATAGCGTTTACCCATCATCACCGCGCTACATTTCGGGAAGGAGTTTGATCTCCTTCGTGAATATGTGTTTATTTATTTATTTATTATAAGACCTTTGTACAGATTTTCGTGTTTATTCATCCGCCTTGCTAGGGATGTCCCTTTGTTATAGCGGGTGAAGTTGACAGATTAGAATAAATTATAATATGGTTGATAAATTAAATTTAAAGTTGTTAAATTATACAAAATTAATAAATTTACAAGTTTTACGTATCGTGGTTAAATAAATTGAATTTTATTAAATTACAATTTTCATTTATCATGGTTAATAAATGTAGTAATGGTAATTTATGGTAATAATAATAATAGTAGTTTTGTTATTAAAATTATGCAATTCAACTTAGGTTACAAATTTTATATATGATTGTTTCTAATTGTAAAGATCCATTGTGATATTTTTTTAATGGTGTGAGGTTGGGTTTCGGTTTTTAAGTTCTCCAGAAGATTGTTCATTGATCCGTTGTCCCCTGTCATTCTTTTCCAGTCCTCCAACCTTTCCATTGTGCTCCAATCGACTTCAACACAGTCAGCCTACCTCTTTCACGGTTTGACGCTAGTCACTTCCACTGCCTACCAACTAGGTTTTGATTTTTACTGCCATCTGTCATTAACACCAAGGGCACATTGATAATTTTTTTTAAATAAACCTCTTACAATTTCATAGTTAGCAGAAAATATTTTCAACATTTAGTTTTATTCTAGTCGTATCAGCCGAAGATTCTGATCCATTCTTCAGAGACGACTACTTTTTCTCTGCCGCTTATAATGCGTTCTTTAAAGAACACAAAGCTACGCTGGGCTGGAGAGAGGCGGTGTCCAAGTGTTCCTTGGAAGGCGCTGAGCTTGTGGTGCCAACATCTGAGGAAGAGGTGAAGTCGTTGCTAACTTATATGTCCAGCACCACCAGCAATGTTTGGATTGGGATACATGACTTATTCAAACAACAGAACTACGTGGCAATCAATGGTATTTTTTTCCTTTTTAATTTCTTTATTTAATTTACAAATTTGTATTGTGCAAATTATTGGAAGAACTGTCAATTATTATGGTAAAACCATATTTATTACTTGTAAAATAATATTTTACATAATTATTCAACAACCATTATGCAAATAATAGGAAATATCTTCCTTTATGGCCTTAATAACTGCTTTCACTCGTTTTGGCATAGAATCCGCTAGTTTTTGACAATTTTAAGAGATCCTCTCATTCCGAAATCAAACCTAAACGAGCGTTTCTGCCATCTTTGATCTTGTAGTGCAGTCGACTTTTCCAGGATAAGGAGAAAACTGTTTTAGATTGGCCCGGTAATATACCAGATATGAACCCTATTGAGAATTTATGGGTCATATACAAAGCAAAATCGACTGCACTTCAAGAACAAAGATGGCAAAAACGCTGCTTCATGTTTCCATGCCAAAACGAGTGAAAACGGTTACTGAAGCCATAAGCGGAGATATTTCCTATTAATTTGCATAATGGTTGTTTTATAATTATGAAAAAATTATTATTTTACAAGCAAAAAATGGTTTTTCCGTAATAGTTGACATTCCATTAATTTGCACAATAATGTATGTATACAAATGTAATATTCCATTAATTTGCACAATAATGTATGTATACAAATGTAAATTTTAGTTCCGTATTATTTGTGTCCACAAATCTCGAAAAGTAATCGATGGATTGACTCAAAACTTTTAAAACACGTATTTAAGCAGAAGATTGTATCTATATATTTTTACTAGCTAACCCGATGAATTTCGTACCGCCTCAGAATCAGTAACTTGAATTAAATTAATTTTTTTAGTGAAGCAATTATCGATGCCCAACTGTTCGTGTTTTGTTTTTGTCAGTATCAGAGATTGCGTTGTGTACGTACGGATTTATATTTTTTGTGATTTTCTTACTTTTCCACTTCCAAGCGGGTACGGGTGCTGCCGCCCCGGGAACGATTTATTTTGATAACCTCTGCCATAGGTCACCCCAAGTGGTTCGCTACGTTTGATGATTTAGCAGGGGTGCCCAGGTTCATGGGGTGACTTTTCTACGGGTCTTGGCGGCGGATGCGTCTGCCCACCTGCTGCATGGCGGGCTGGATCGAGAAAGACTGGTTGAGGGAGGTCTTTTGACCTTTCCAGCCGGATTCTCTCGGCCAATGGGTTGAAAGAGTCCGGCTGGAAAGGTCAAGGTAAAAGGTCGATTCCGGTCAAAGCAATGACCTTGCACCGCAGTTGGAAGGATGGATTCACTCCCGGGTACACTGACCTCTAAATTCCTACCCAAACCCTCATGCCTTTTTCCTTCCCAGAACTTCCTATCCTACCCTTCCTTAAAAAGACCCTCCACACAGCATTTTCTATGATGACATAGGTCCTGAGTGGAGCTTACGTAAAAAAAATGCTTTTCATTTCCGAGATATATTATTATTTCTTCGACGATATATTGCATATCCTTCAACATGTGTGACCGTATCGTTAGTGAAATCTTTAATAAAACCCTTTGTACAATTTCCGTCTACCATGCAAGGCGATGAACGATTCAAATTACCGCATGGACCGTGAATCATGTTTGTCGTAACAATATCAAACAGTAATTGATTAGTAAAAAATTTAAAATTAGAGAAAAGAGGCCGGCTTCGTTCTCATCGGGTCAGAAGTGACACCGGTTTGAATTACTAATATCACTTTTAAAAAATAGGGGTTAATGGTAGAAGAGTGAAAATTTAAGGCTGCATGTATTTTTTAATGCCTCACCAAAAAAAAAAAATAAAAAATAAAAAACTTGTCCAAAAAAATAATATAAAAATTCGGAGTGGAACACCCTTTACTTTTAGGGGTATGAAAAATAGATTTTGGTCGATTCTCAGACCTACCAGATAAGCACACAAAATTTCATCAAAATTGGTCCAGCCGTTTCGGAGGAGTAAGATAACAAACACCGTGACACGAGAATTTTATATATTAGATTCTGAAGTTTTAATGGAAACGGAACAATCTAAACGTTTTAAATTGACTCATAATTTGTCATAATTAACTACTGAGCTGCCATTTTTTCAATTTTTAAAACACTTTACATTCCCCACAATTAAGAATAAAAAGAATTTAATTGCATTTAAAAATTAATTATACCTGACAAATGACATTACTATTTTCACTCACTTGTTTTCTCTTTGCGTTTTAAATCGATTCATAAATTGTACTGAATGACTGTTCGTAACTTTTCAAAACCTACATAAATCAGATATAAAAATCGAACCATATCTGACAAATTTTCAAAGTATCTAAAAAATGTCACGGTGACCAGTTGTTTGTACGTTTTTTCAAAAATAATCGCCGTTTGCGTGATGCCTCGCTCACGTTTAAAAACGTAGGCCGCCATACTCGACACACAAACATAGAACGTCAAAGAAGATCAAACCGCGCAGATCAAGAACATTTAGACGATAATGAACGTGTTAGATTTACAACTACAACTGGAAAATCAGCAGAAATAAAGAATTGAAATCTTATGAGAAGAAGTACAGCGCATTCATCTCAACAGCGTCAAGAAGAAATAGATCAATTTTTCGAAGAAAACTTCTTGGGGAAGGTTTTCACTTTATGATGGCTTCTTTAATTTTAATGTAAACACAAATAAATTTGTTAACGTCACTTTTATTTTTTCTTAATCAACATGTTTCGTGAACGATGTTCACAAAATCAGGATCAAATGTATGTATTAATGTATACAGTACACATTTGATCCCGATGGTGTGAACATCGTTCACGAAATATTATGATTGTGTATAAATAAAAGTGATGTAAACAAAGTCATTTGTCTTTTCATTAAAATAAATAGATTAACGCCGAAGACGAATGCAAATGCAACATTTTGATAACCAAGCTTCGTACCATCGAATTGATTTTTCATAAGAACCAGATATTCTGTATAAATTGGTTCAAATCTGTAAAATGGATGTCCACATCGCAAAAATTTAAATAACGAACTAAAGGAATGTGTTGCGGAAAAATGAACCTGAAATTGAGCAGTTAAAAGCACAAACTGAAGAAATTATTGAATGGAATTACTGATGAATCAAAAAATTTCCTCAAAAATATTAGAAAAAAAATTCTAATACAATTGTTTTCTGAAGACTTCATTTGACGCAAACGTTATAATAGAAAATTTTATCGCAACGTTTAAAATTCAGGGACAAATTAACCATAAAGCTGGCTCTTTGCTTTTTTTCGCAGATATTAACATACATGTCTAGAAATATATTTAATGGAAGATCAAAATAACCAGTTGAATGCACGCTTCCAAATCTCTACTTAAGTCAAAAGGAATATTACAGAGTCGTTGCAAAAAATATTACATGATAACAAAAATTTTATTCGATTGCTTAAAAATGCAATTGATCTTATGCCATCAGACAGCCATAAAATTATTATTTTTGTTGATCAGACTCCAGCAAGTGAGCATGTCAGGCGATATAATGCGCCAACTATTAATGAGGTAGCAATTGTCATGGTTGAAGAAGAATTTCGTCATTGCGATGTCGTTTTGCAACGCAGAAATGATCAAATACAAAGAATTGCTGACTCTCAGAGTTACTACTTCCAGGACAATCTCTGATTGATCGCCATGACATAACAGCACGTGTTTTCAAATAAAAACTAAACACTTGGAATAATTTCAACACTTCACTAAACGTTTTCGGAGAAACACAATGCTGGAATAACTCTGTGGAGTGGCAAAAAATAGTATTGCCATATGCTCATTTTAATATGACTTACTGTGAAGATTATGCCAAAAGAAATCGATAAAGTGGTATCTGCCGAGATATCAGATACTCCAATCTATTATGAGTTATTTGAAGTTGTGACCAAGAACATAATATACGGACCATGTGGAGCAATCTATACAAACTCACCTTGCATGATCGATGGAAAATAATAAGAACTTATTCTCGAGAGTTGTTAAAAAAACACAATCAATGACAATGATGGTTATCCGCTAATTCTACGAAGAAGTACAGAAGACAATGGAAAAGCAATCATTATGAAAGTGAGAGGAAATGACATTGAAGTTAATAATCGTTGGGTATTTCCATATTCGCCACTTTGATCAAAAACTTTTAAAGCACTCAACGTTGAGTATTGTAATTCTGTAAAATCCATAAAATACATTTATAAATACGTCAACAAAGGCAGTGGTGTGGCCGTGTTTGGAGTTTACAAAATAAGTAACTTAGATTAGATATCACAATACCAAATCGGCAGACATATTAGCAGCAATGAAGCTGTGTGGCCTATTTCAGGATTTCAAATCCACGAGAAACCTCCAACTGTTGTTCGTTCGCCTTGAAAACGGTCAAATGGTATATTTCACGGAACAAACCCTACAAGACAGAAGAACAAATCCACCGAACACAACATTAACGTTTTTTCAAATATGTCAAAAAGATGATTTCGCAAGAACATTGATGTACGCAGATATTTCGAATACTTATTTTACTTGGAACGCGACCGATAAGAATTTTGTAAGAAGAAAGGCAGTAATTGATGATTTTTGTATTGCAATATGGAGCAAATCGTTGACACAATTAGGAGTGACAGCACCAAATAGGTCCAACAATGCAACATACGATAGTGAACTGCTTAGAGAAAAAAATCATACAACAGAAATAACATACAGCTGTTCGAGCAAGAAAATACACCGAAACTTCTTCAAGAACAAGAGATAGCAATTAATACCATCGTGCAAGCTGTCGTCAACCAATCCAGTGGGTTGTCCTTTTTTACTCCACAAAAGTTCTTCATGCTTGCAAAATATTATTGTATGGAACGAGTGTACAATGGCTCTTAAAAAGTCATTAAATCATTAGACCATACCTTGAAAAACATGCAAAATAATCCAGATCCATTTGGTGGAGTAGTGGTGTTACTATCTGGTAACTTCAGACTCACGCTTCCAGTCATACCTCGCTCAACACTAGCTGATGAATTGCACGCCTACTTGAAATATTCAACTTTTTAGAAAACTGCAAAAAAATAGATTTAACCACGAATATGAGATTTCAACTTCAGAATGATCCAACAACTGCCATATTTTCAAGACAATTACTCAAAATTGGTAACGGCACTGTACCTGTAAATCCAGAAGCAGGAAAAGTCAGCTTCTTATCTAATTTCTGTAACATCGTTAATTCAAAAGCGGGAATAGTAGACAAGGTTTTCCAAACCATAGAAACAAATGACCAAAAGCATGCATTGTTGAGAGTAAAAGCCATTCTAGCAGCTGAAAATGTCAACGTCCATGATATGTACAACATTATTCTAAGCAAAATCGCAGGTGAAACAATGACATACAAATCAATTGACTCGGTGATAAACCAAAGTGAAGTTGTGAATTTTCCAAAAGAATTTCTCAATTCACTCGATGTTCCCGAATTACCATCACACATTTTGAATATGAAAATTGGAGTGCGAATTATATTACTTCAAAACATCAATCAGCCTTATTTATGAATTGGTGCAAGATTAGTAATTAAAAATTATTGGTAGTTTAAAAAGATTGGGCCTCATAAAGGAGAAGACGTACTACTTCCACGAATACCACTTATTCCGACAAATATGGCGTTTGACTTCAAACGACTTCAATATGCCTTGCCTTTGAAACAGTTAAATATGAACGAATTGGTTAGAAACACATTAGCTCAGTTTGGTAGAAGCACGATCTGGTAAGGCGAAGGTCCTGGGTTCGAAACCCAGATAATCCCGTATATTTTTTTTGTTTTCACATTTTCAATTTAGTTCCGCTTGTCTTCATTTAATTAAATACTACAATTTAAGGTTTAACTCATCAAGTTAAAAAATAATAATAATAATATGTATATATTTTTTTTTTTTAAACTTTATGAGTAAAACCTCAAATTGTAATATTTAAATAAATGAAGACAATATAAGCGAAACTCAATCGAAAATCTGGAAACAGAAAAATCAGAAAAACGTATTGACACCTCTGGAACTCGAACACTTTCCGGGCAAACGCGCTAACCACTGCGCCACGGTGTCTATATGAAATTCGATCATGTTTAAACTAAGAACCACCTACATTATCTTCATTTTCTTTAACGCATATATTATTGGCAACTATCTTTATGTATGATTGCAAGATTCAAACCCGAACTAAATGCTCTCTAGATAGTGTCTGGATAAATCTTTATCCATTTTTATTTAATATCCGACATCTATCGACTTTTCTGCAAGTCTAAGATGAATATTTAATTTTTTTATTTTAACTTTATGAGTAAAACCTCAAATTGTAATATTTAAATAAATGACGACAAAATAAGCGAAACTCAATCGCTAACCACTGCGCCACGGTGTCTATAATTCGGGTTTGAATCTTGCAATCATACATAAAGATAGTTGCCAATAATATATGCGTTAAAGAAAATGAAGATAATGTAGGTGGTTCTTAGTTTAAACATGACCGAATTTCATATAGACACCGTGGCGCAGTGGTTAGCGCGTTTGCCCGAAAAGCAAGAGGTCCTGGGTTCGAGTCCCAGAGGTATCAATATGTTTTTCTGATTTTTCTGCTTCCAGATTTTCGATTGAGTTTCGCATATTGTCTTCATTTATTTAAATAATATGTATGTTAACAATAAAATATTTATGTTGTTTATTTTTTTACGTGTACACATGTTTAGAATCTAACAATGAGAAATATTTACAAAATGTGTATATCAAACAAAGCAGATGAATGAAATAATATTCAAAATCTGAAAAAATATTATACTACATAAGTACCTATGTGATTTTTAAAACATTCCGGTGAAATTCTTGTCGCCTCTTCATAATTTTTCTAATTATTTTCGTTCTTAATTTTTTATAGGCATTCCAACATCAGAGTTATACTTGAATCATCCAAACCCCAACCCGAGCGTAGGAAAAGACTGCGTGCAGATTCTTCGAAACGGGCAATACCATGACGTACCCTGTGAGGCGGCCAACCAGTTTATCTGTAAGAAAGCCCTCAGCACTCTGACAGTTAATGTAGATTGTGGAACTTACGACCCAGGTATGGAAATATCCAATGTAATGTAAAAAAAAACAGTAATGTAATTTTATAGTAATCATTCGATTAGAACAATCGCATTCGATATTATAAGGTTTCTTCGTACCTCACCGGAATTTTTAGATTTTGTATGAATTTAGCGCAAATAATAAAACGGCATCCATCATATAATGCATTAAAAAATTTGGGAGGCGGGTATGGGTACCACCGCCCCGGGAACCATTTATTGGACAACCAACACCTCTGACACAGGTCACCCCAAGTGGTTCGCTACGTTTGTGGGCTTAGCAGTGGTGTCCGGGTTCATGGGATGAGGTTTGTCTACTTGGTGGCAGGTACGTTTGCCCAACCACTGCATGGCGGGCTGGATCGGAAGAGACTGATTGAGGGAGGCCTTTGACCTCTCCAACCGGATTCTCCCGACCGTTCGCCTTGCACCGCAGTGTGAGGAATAGATTCATACGTGCGACACTCTTGGTGACACTGACCCCCAGATTCCTACTAACCTCTCATACCTTTTCCTTCCCATATCTTCTTCTCCTTCCTTTCCCTTAAAAAACTCTCCACACGGCATCCTCAAAGATGACATAGGCCCCTATGGAAATTGTTTTCCTCGGTGCCTCCTTGTGTTTCAAAAAAATTTAACAATTTATCAAATATTTTAAGTTAATTTCGCGTTCTGCGAAAGTTCAATTCAAGTTCGGTGATTATTTCAGTTTTAAGAAGCAACTGAATATAATAACAGAATTCGAATGGGACTTACACAGAATGTAAAAATTATCTTCAACATTTTGATGAATTGTTCACATTTTTTTAAACAATCCGTTCGCATTTAATTTATTTTAAGAACAATTTTATAATTGTTTGTAAACCTTATCGTACAACTCCAACTCCAATTTACTTATTTATTTTATTTGTTATTATTAAACAAAAACAAAAAAATGAATGACAGAAGAGGTGGGTAATTTTCTAATAGCGCTTGTGGCTTTTTGTGTTTAATTTGGTCGTTAAAATGTCTTCATCATTAGAGCATATATTTTAGCGAATAGTTTTTTTTAATTTTTTTATTTGAGATCCACACAGGAAAATAAAGATGACATAGGCCCTGAGGAAAATAATTTCCCTCAGGTCCTATGTCATCTTTGAGGATGCTGTGTGGAGGGTTTTTTTAAGGAAAGGAAGGAGAGGAGAGTTCTGGGAAGAAAAGGGGTTTAAGGGGTGGGTAGGAATCTGGGGTTCAGTATGTCCTGGTCATCCGCCTCCAAGACCTAGACAAACCTCACTCCATGAACCTGGGCACCCCTGCTAAATCACCAAACGTAGCGAACCACTTGGGGTGACCTATGGCAGAGGTGTTGGTTATCAAATAAAGGTTCCCGGGGCGGCGGTACCCATTCCCGCTTTCCAAATTGAAAAGTAATAGTGTTATAAAATCTTTATGTTTGCTGTATAGGAGAGAAATATCATGCCTTCGTGTAATAAGAATTTTCTTGGTGTTGTTAATAAATTTTAATTTGGGATAAAATGTTTGCTGTAACAATTAATGCATGATAATTTTGCATAAAAAACAAAACACCAGGAAGTTTACGTCTTCTGTCAGATAGTATAATTTATGTAGATACAAATTGATCGTGTAAACCTTCACGACAAGCAATTACACAGATTAATTTTCTTTGTGTGGTTTAAAATATTTCTTTATCACACGTAATTTTTTTTCCAGAATATAAAAAGTCTACAACATCAGACGATCATTGTATAAAGTTTCACCGCATCCCAAGGAGCTGGTACGACGCTTATGAAGTCTGTTCGGCCGAACAAGCTCATCTCGTGGTCCTTAACAGCGCCAAGGAGGCTCAACACTGCTTGGACTTATTTAATGAATACGCTGGCAGCTCACTGGATACCAACTTTGACAGGAATAATATTTGGCTTGGGTTTCATAACTTGATTCTCCCAGGGCAATATGAGACAATCGACGGTATGCTCCAAAGTTTACTTAGCACGCCTCATTCAATTTTATTATGTTTAGTAGTTATTGTCAGCACGATTTTTTTAAAGTTTTATTCTAGAAAAGGATTAGTGTATTTTTTTAATTCTTTTTATTAACTTTTATTATTTCGTTGATAATGATTAAAAATTAATCATTTTTTTTTTCAAGCTACTCTCATCCCATTCAGAAAATGATTTAAATTTCCCTCTCGTAACCAATGGATTTCCTACCGTAGTTATTGTGAATGGTGTTCAAATGCGTATAATCATGTTGTCGTGTAAAATGTATGTTAATGATTAATCATCATTATTTCTTGAGCCTTTAGATATCAACTAAAGCCTAAATTTTATTACAGTGTTGCCAATTCAGCATTCACGGTAAATCATCTATTTACATCCTCATCCATTAGAAGCCGTCAGTTCTTCCCGGAAGAATATTTAGTCCATTTCCTCTGTGGGCGATCTCTCCTAAACAAAGTTGTCCATCGATAATTTTTTTTCATTCCATGCCAAAATGCCATATGTGAAAAATGTGGCTTTGTTTGCTAAAGGTGCCTCTTCCAATGTATTAGCAAGTTACTACATAATCGAATATTGTTAACAATTTTTTGAAAGTGTAACTTTAGACATTCTTTAATGTTAATATTTTAATATATATTAATCAGCATTATAAACACCACAGGGGATGCCCTGACATTTGTATGAATCGAATGGAGTGTTTTTCAAATAAAAGAAAAGTGTGAATCTTGGTGATGGTTCAACCTGGGTTGAAGGTTGAAGGAGGAAGGATATGAGGCGGGAATCGTTTTGGAAACTGAGTTATAGGTCAACTGTACCTGTATCATTCTTTCCGTGTTACAAATTGTCGGAGTCCTTTCAGGACGCTACGCAATTGATACAGCCTGTTGATCTCTACAGGAGCAAGAGTAATTTGAAAAGCGTTTATGTTTCAAGTTTTCTGTTGGTATTATAGGTCAGAAGCTAGAGAAAGTGGGATATAGCGAATGGCAGGATGGACAACCGGATAACATGAATAACAATAAACACTGTGGCACTCTGATGGTGGGCTTGGGTGGAAAGCTGAACCAAAAATCCTGTGATTCACAGCTCTTATTTATGTGTGAGAGGAAGATTTCATACAATAAGAGCGGTCTCAGCAATCCAGTGAATAATACTTGTCACTCAGGTATGAATACCTTAAAAGTTAACAAGTTAGAACTAACTCACTTTAGAGCAAATTGTAAAAAAGTTCACTAACTTTTTAAATACAATTTTGTTCGATGATGCAAACTTGTATCGGTAACAATAATCACGTTAGAATTGAAATTAAAAACATTTTTGCACTTTGTTCCACTTATTTATTTTCACCAGGACCAATTTCTTCCTACTACGGACATATTCAGACCAGTCTGAAAATGTCCGTAGTAAAAAAGTGTTTTAATTTCAATTCTAATACTATGGAATTCCACCACGATTTAACAGTCCAAAAAGTAGTCTTAATAATCACTTTATTCATAGGTCTCGAAACCCAAGCTGGTGAACTATTCATTAGAAAAAAATAATACCATGAATTATGACACCAAAGGATTTTTCTTCTTCCCTGAAGAAAACAGTATGATTGAGTTTGAAACTGATTGCGTTTATTCTCGAATATCATGGACTACTTAAATGTTTTTAACTGGTTTTTGAACTGAAACTGAGAAAATCTCTTTATTGCAACGTTCCTGCCTACACTGTCAAACTACAATTTTTTTTTACTTTTTGTTACAGGATATAAAAAGTATCCACCGATGCCACGCAGCTGTTACAAACTTCACACCACCGCTACATCCTGGATAGACGCCTACAAAGTGTGTGCAGCCGAACAAGCTCACCTCATTATTTTAAACAGTGCCAAGGAAGCCAAACTCAGCTCTGACATATTCATGGAATATACCCTTGCTACTACGTCACAACAATGTGACTTTTTCAATGAAAGCTTTATGGTGGGAATCAATAATTTGATTATTGAAAAGCAGTATATGACAATCGATGGTGAGGATAACACTAATTTTTGGTTTTTAATAAATTAATGTACTGGAATTCATTGGTGTACTGGAAGGATCCAAAATAAAGCCGAAGAATGAAAAAAATAAAACGACATTATTAAAATGATAAACAGATTAAAATGGAATTCGATAAACGTCGCTACGCACCAAGTAGGCAAGGTTTATAGAAAATTCATTTAACGAGGTTGACTCATATGTGCCTTTTTCGTAAGAAAACTTATCGGGTCACTTTCGAAAATTTGAATGCGTGACGTAGCTTGAAGTAAACCACTGCCAGTTATATTGCAGTTAATTTAAATCTCCCAGTAGAACATGAACCAGTGGCATCTAGCAGTCCCTAGGATCATTCAGGGGGTCTGGAAAATTAAAATTGAGTTAGGGGTTCCTGAACAACGTCAGGGGGTCTGCGCTAGATTTCTATCCTATTACCCCCCCCCCCCCCCCCCCCAGGCGCGGCCGGTGCCTTCAATTTTTGGTGGTTCACCGAGTAATTCATCAAAAATGAAAACAAAAATAGGTAAATAAATTAAAAAATAAACTAAGACAGCCTAGTAACTCATAACTCGTTCAGTGCCCTTGAGGTGATTATTCACAAAAAAAACGGCTAACCTAACCTTCTTAAATGCATTTTCTACGAACCTTTCCCAATAGGTATCTTTGACAGCGAGCGGGTGGTCCAAAGTCGAAAGTTAGTCGATTTTGTTTTTAAACTATTTATGCGTTCTACCAGTTTTCACAAATGATTCAAATGTGTCCTCTTTAACGTGATTTGCCTTTATCTACTTATTTATCAAGTGTCACTCTAAAATTTTTTTGGGGAGGGAAATGTAAACACAGGAACCTTCTGAAAAAAAAGCAACAACATCAAAATGGTTTTTCGCTGCGAAAATGATCGCGCTCTTCCGTCATGGTGAAATGGAACATAGTTGTGCGTGTTGTGACCAAAACTAAATAATGTCCAAGTGTTTCCTCTGCCTAACGTAATTTTATCTTTAATACAAGTGCTATCAACTGTATTTTCAGGGAGGCCTCTCTTGGAGGCAGGCTACAGCGACTGGGGCCCCGGGAGTCCCTCTAACGGAACAGATCAATGCGGTGTGCTCTCGCAGCACAAGGACTCCCCGCGCGGGTCCTTCCAGCTGAACAATGTACCATGTTCTGCAAACAAACTCTTGTTTATGTGCGAGCAGAATATTTTAAATCTGAAGGAGGACCCCATCGCTCCCAAAGCATGTACAGGTGCGAATAAATATCTAACTAAGTAACCATCATGCCGTGCCAAATAACTCGATCTTGGCATACACTCTTTGCCTCGTTCACATTCACACATTGTCTCACACATACTCTTCTATTGTTCTGACTCTTGACATGGCCCTACTCAAGTATCGGATTTACTTGGTCATGCAATGTTTTCCCCGGACGTCCCCGACTTCTTCTACCATTCACATTTGCGGCATATGTTCTCCTTACACTCATTTCCTCGTTCATTCGCTCTACATGCCCAAACTATCTGAGCGTCCCTTTCTTTATGATCTTACATAATAAAACCAAGTAAGATCGTGTAAGAAACGTGGATTCCATTACGGGCGGCTAGTTTCGCTTCTTTGGACAGTTTCTTTACTGGCGCCAACGCCAACGGCGTTCTGTCCACTAACGGAGTTACCTGCATTTACCCTTCTTTCAATATCTCTATCAGCCTTCCCATCTCTCGTATATATACTTCCCAGATAAACAAACTCATCCACCTGCCCCAAGTATTCATCTCTCTTAACTATGTATGTTGCACATTGTTTTTGTTCTCTCTCTTTATTTTTATCATTGTTTTCTATTTTTATTCATAAACATTTATTTTATGTTGTAATTCAAATCATTTATCATGGCCCATTGTGTAATCTCCAGTGTTTCTCTTTGTTATAAACACTTTAGCCCAGTTACTTTACCGATCTTAAACTAGCAGAGTAAACACCTTTTATGTGAATACCTCACAAGAGCCTCAGCTGCTCCCGTTTGGAGTGAGACTATGGCATCCCTAGTTGGGGTATGTTGTGAGGCTGAAGGTAGTGGGAGGGGGGAAGGAGATGCGAAAAAGAAAGGTGGGGAAATACCTGGCTATTCAGATCTGGTCTCCAAATACGCCTCAAGTCATTTCAAGCAACGTTTCAATTCAGAATGGTGGTCTTACACCGGGATGATACTGAGAGTATCTTCCACTCTGGAACGTGCCGCAAATATTCTATGTAATTTAGAAATAACACAAATTAATCAATAATGTATATTTTTTTTTACTTTATGAGTACAATTTCAAATTATAATATTTAATTAAATGAAAACAAATAACAAAATCTTACAATCATACATAAAGATAGCAGCCAATAAAATATGCGTTAAGAAAATTGTGATAATGTGGGTGATTCTTAATCGAAGTATGATATGATACAGTTAAAAATGACCAAATCGGATATCGATTCCTTTGCGCAGTGGTCAGGGCATTTGCCCGGAAAGCGAAAGGTCCTGGGTTCGAGTCCCAGAGGTCCAAAAAACCTTTTCCGATTTTTCTGTTTCCAGATTTTCGATTGAGTTTGGCTTATATTGTCTTCATTTAATTAAATAAAATTTATTTGTCCATACCGGGATTCGAGATCTAGGAGGTGGTGATTCGATCCCGCGACCTTCGGATTGCGAGTCAAGAGCCTTGCCCCTAGACCACACCGGCCGATTACATTTTTGCAATCCAAAGAGCTCAGTGGGGAGATGAAAAATAAACTTCATCGTGCACGTTCGCAGCTACTTGCCCTTGTGGAATACAGATTCGTCGCTTTAATAGCCGATGTGGATTATCTGTTGCAGGATATAAGCATTACCCATCGATGCCAGGGAGTTGTTACAGACTACACACCACCAAGACCAGCTGGAAAGAAGCATACAAAGTGTGCGCAGCAGAACAAGCAAACCTCGCCATCCCGAACAGCGCCGAGGAAGCTCAATTTCTCACAGATATATTCTTACAGTATGCAGATGCAACGTCAAGCGGCTTTGATAAAAACGGGTTCATGGTGGGCATTACCAACTTGGTGACTAAACCGGAATATAGAACAATCGATGGTAAAACAACACTTTCAAATATTAATTTTTACTCAATGTTCAAAGATTCACTTTTCTAAGCATTGCTAGAAATCATCGCAATAGGTGAGTATAATTTGGTTGCGGGTATGAGTACCGCCTCCCCGGTGACCATTTATTGAATAACCAACACCTCTGCCGTAGGTTCACCCCAAGTGGTTCGCTACGTTTGGTGACTTAGCAGAGGTGCCTGGGTTCATAGAGTGAGATTTTTCCAGATTTTGGCGGCGGATGTGTCTGCCCACCAACTGGATCGGAAGAGACTGGTTAAGGGAAATATTTTGACTTCTACAGTAGGACTCTCTAGGAACATTGCCTCGCAACGCAGTGATTGGGATAGATTCATTCGTTCGTCACTTCTAGATACACTGACCTCCAGATTCCTACCCACCCCTATTACCTTTTCCTTCCCAGAGCATCTTTTTCTTCCTTTCCCTATGACATAGGCCCTGAGGGAATTGTTTTTTAAGGGCCTCCTGTGTGAAATTAAGTAAAAAAAAATATGACCAGAAAAGAGGCATGTTTCCCCGCTGACACCTTTCTCTGTCGCACGTATGTTTTACGCATCTTTCTCTTTCGCTTAGGGTCATTGTAAAGTGTTTGCTTCGTCTGCGCGAGAATGGATTGTACCAAGTTCAGGTCAGCATTTAAGTTTGGCGTGTACTATGGTATTTTACCACCAGTGTTGCATTCTCGGCTATATAACAGCATTTATTTTAGAACTGATATATATATATATATATATATATATATATATATATATATATATATATATATATCAGTTCTAAAATAAATGGTTCAGCATCTTAGCTCCTCATTAAGATTTTTTGTTTTTTTTTTTAATACGAAACTTTTTAACTTAAAATAATAATTAATAAAATAAATACTTACCGGTTTCGTTGCTCAGAAATTCCGTTTTTTTCTCCTTTTTGATGATCCGTAGTAACCCGGGTGATATCTAGTTTATAAATTGATTTGGCAACACTGTTTACAAAACTAATAAATACATCAAAATAATCGTGATTTATTTTTGAGGTATTGTGCCGTGTAAATACATCATATTATATCAATTAGCCCAGAACCTGCCTAGCTCGCAATACGGTAAAATACCCCAAAAATAAATCACGATAATACTTGACAATGAAAATAATAATGAAAGTAATATCTAAATTCAAATTGATAGGCGGGTACGGGTACCGCCGCCCCGGGAACTATTTATTGGATAACAAACACCCCTGCCATAGGTTACCTAAAGTGGTTTGCTACGTTTAGTAACTTAGCAGTGGTGCCCGGGTTCATGGGATGAGCTTTGTCTCGGTCTTGCGTGGTGTACCGGATCAGGAGATATTGGCGGATGGAGACATTTTACCTCTTCAGTCGGACTCTCTCGACCCATCGCTTTATACTGCAATGGGAGGGCTGGATTTATACAACCGTCGCTCCTCGCAACACATAGACCCTCAGAGTCCTACTCACCCCTTATATCTTTTTCCTTCTCAGAACTTTCTCTCCTTCCCTTCCCTGAAAAGACCCTTCACACAGAATCCTCAATTGTTTTCCTCAGGGCCTCCTGTATAGAGTTTATATTAAAAAATATATTTATTTATTATTATATTCATTTTTTTACATTAGCTCCACACAGGAGGCCCTGAGAAAAATAATTCCCCTCAGGGCCTATGTTATCTTTGGAGATGGTCAATGCATGGAATTTTTACTAGAAAGAGGGTGGATGTTCTCGGTGGGTAGGAATCTGTGGGTTAGTGTGTCCAGGAGTGATGGACGTCTGAATCCATGCCTCCCACTGCGGTGCAAGGCGATGTTCCGAGGGAGTACGGCTGGAGAAGTGAAAGGGACCCCTAAACTATTCTCTCCCGATCCGGCCTTCCATGCAGCTAGTGGACGGATGCATCCGCCGCCAAGATCCGGACAATCACACCCCACGAACCTGGGCACCCCTGCTAAGTCACTAAACGTAGCAGACCACTTATATTAGGGACACGTTTGGTTTGCCCCGTGCTTTGTGTTGTTGCTAATTATCAATTGTTGATTACTTCTAAAGTTGGATTGCCATTAAAGCATTATATTTAAAGAAAATGCTTTTTTTACATTTCGCTCTTAGAAGTGTTTTTCTTTAGGACTTTAATAATAGTATTGTTGCAGGTAATACCCTCTCGGAGGCGGGCTACAGTGACTGGCACCCCGGGCATCCAGTCGCTAGTTATCCCTGCGTGCTCCTCTTCCAGAAATCAGGCGCCAAGCGCGGACTCTTCGTGCTGAATGTTATGGGATGTGATAATGATTATAGATTTTTATTCATGTGCGAGAAAAATAGTTCCAAAGTTTATTGATAATATTGCAAGCAAATAAATAAATCAACACAATTTTATTAGTTTTATTTTGATTCCAGCTTGCTATTTCACATTTGACCCATTTTCCTCAACTCCCAGGCCATTAAAAGCATACGTGCACGCGATAGAAGTGAAACCTTCTATAAAATTAAAGTAGACTACAAAGCACCGCACAAAGAGGAGACCGATTATTCTATCTCAATGTTCTATTTAAATGAGTATGAACTCTTTTAAAGTGAAAACTTCTTTAGCACCGTTGTGATTTGAAACTCGATGAAACGACAAAGCGACATTAGAAAGAGACAAAGAGAGAATGAGATAGAATAATCAGTCTTCTCTTTGGGCGGTGTCTTCATCCCCACTCTTGACTACTTTAGTTTTCTGAAGGTTTCACTCCTACCGCGTGTGAACAGCACACTTTGTTATATTTGGCGATGCTGTGTGTAGAGTCTTTTTAAATTAAGGAAAGAGAGGAAGTTCTATGAAGGAAAAAGTTATGAAGGGTGGGTAGGAATCTGGGGGTCAGTATGTCCAGGAGTGACGGACGAATGAATCCATTCCTCTCACTGCGGTGCATGGCGATGTTCCGAGAAGTCAAAGGACTCCCTCAATCATTCTCTCCCGATCCGGCCTACCATGCAGCTGGTGGACAGACGCATCCGCCGCCAAGACCCGGATAAACCTCTCTCCATGCGTAGTCACCAAACGTAGCGAACCACTCGGGGTGACCCATGGCAGAGATGTTGGTTGTACAATATGTGGTTCCCGGGGAGGCGGTACCTATATCCACTTCCCAAATTGTAAAGTCTTTTTAAGGAGAGGAAGGAGACGAAGTCCTAGAAATGAAAAGGGTATGGTGGGGGAAGGAATCTATGATCTGTGCATCCAGGAGGGACGTGTGAATCTTACACTCCCGCTAGGTACAGAATGATGGGTCAAAAGAGACCAGCTTGAGAGAAGAGGTCAAAGGGTCTTCCTGAAGCGGCTTGATGTGATCCGGCCCGCCACGCAGTTGGTGGGCAGGCGCATCCGCCTTTAAGACCAGGGGTCCTAGCATAGTCCATTGATAAGGATTGAACATCTCATAGTTCCCTAGGACAACTGCATATCGCTGACGTACAAACAACAGTTGACTTCGAATTAAGAACACTTAGTCATTATGAACTGTTACTAATTCATTGGTGATCTGCAATCATGTTAGGGAACGATGAGAAGTTGCCGAAAGTTATCCTATCAATCCTATCGATGGACTGTGCTATGGGGCCCGATTACACTTCACCCTGTGAACACGGGCCCCCCTGCTGAGTCACCAAACATAGCGAATGCATGTTGTAAAGCATTATAATTTGTTACTTTCTTCTCCTACTTCTCCTTGAAATACTGATCGCATTTTTAAAATAAACACAGTAACACAAAACAAAGAATATAAACAAAAAGTTTTGCTGTTAAAAATATTCTGAAAATAAGGAAGAAAAGTTTGGAGTGTCTTTTTGATATTGCTCAGCCAATGTAGTGTTTCTACTCACCCAGGGGGGGGGGAAGGACGATCAGCTCAGAGAAGTGGTTTAGAGCAGTGGTTTTCAACCTGTGGTACGCGTACCCCTTGGGGTAAGCGAAGCAAGATTGGGGGTACGCGGTATGAATGTAGGATTTAAAAATAAGCTCGTTTTCAAATTTCAGCGGCTAACGCTCAGTGGTTTGGCAGCCTGCTGCAACGCTATACATCAGTCAGTCAGTAAACTCGGTTTAGAGGTTTTTTCGAAAGAAAAAGAAAACTGTCTTTAAAGGTTCTCTTTTCTCAAGAGCTACTAAAGTATAGGAAACAGTTCCGGAAGCACCATACAGAGTAAGTTATTGCATGCTCGGCGATGAAAGATCAGAGAAAATAACAAATACACCGCTGTTGGACAGCACTGTTTCCCGGCAAATTCAGCAAATGTCTCAAGATGTCGGATGTCAGTTGCAGATAGAGTGAAAAAGAGTAAATATTTTTCTCTGCAAGTAGACGCAAGTACAGACATTTCAAATCAGGCCGAACTTATGGTATTGTAATAATAATTATTATAATAATAATGATTTATTGTCTTCATTTCTTAGTAACAGTAGAGATAATGATATCCTCACTGGGATCTCCCGTGCTGAGGATTTCATTTACATATTATAATTTAATTATAAGAAATTGATATGAATTAGACATAACATATATCATGTAGTATTTTTTTTTAAATAATTATAAAGTAAATAAGATAGTGGTTTTTTTTATAATTCAGATTACTAGATTTGGTTTTAGTCTGTATTTGATATCAGTATATTTTCTATTTCTGATCTCCCTATATTTAGTATCCAGCTTTTTATTTGAAATTTAAATGTTATAATGTTGAGGTTTTTGAGTGAGAGTGGTATTTTATTGTAGAGTTTAATGCCATAATATAAGAAGCTTTTTTGGCCAAATGTTGTGTTAGTAGTAACTTGTAGGATAAGTTTTTTACCATGAGATCTAGTGTTTCTAATGTAATTGTGCGATGTATTCATAAAGAAAATGTTGAAGAAATTGTATTCTTTTGTCGTCCATTGCCTGAAATTGGTGTCCGACCGAAACAGGACTTTCCACCGAAACCGAAACTTTTTTAGACATGTTAAAAACCGATTATTTACTGTTATTTGGCTTATTTTTTACACTTATTCCGACAGTTTAATTAAATAAAAAAAAAATTTAAAAAATCAATAATAATTGAAATATATGAAAAGAAATATATTTAATAATTGTATAAAACAAACAAAATTGATAAAAAAATAACAAAACATGATAACTGTGATGACCGTGGCCGGTTATCAACATTACTCTCTGGACTCCGTGGTGTGGATCCAGATTCCTTGGGATGGTGATCTCAGTACAGGGTGAGGTTGCCAATAATAAGTCGTAGGTAGACTTTTGATGTTTATTCCGAGATTGTGTACAGGTGTGCTTCGTAGGAAGCCAGAATGCAAAGAGGACGAGAGACAGCAATCACACCCTTTTATACGTTACTCATGCTGTCTCACTCATACATGCATGTCTCTTTTATATCGCAAGACATACGTTCACCACATCCCTCCACACTTAAATCCGAACACAGTTACACAACATGATGCTGATAATTATTTACAATACATACAAATATTCCAATATTTACACTGTAAGTAATTCATTTGTCATTTGTTCATGTTGAGTCGAGAGCTGAGTCCTGTCTTCATTGACTCATCTGTGTGTCCGTGGTCGTAGTCGGTCCTTCCAATTTCCCGACGTAGAAGCCACTGGATCACTGGAGCTGGAAGGAGAAGGAGAAAGACCCATTAGACTGTCATCCGGCACAAAGCTGGAGACATCGTAATCGTCATACGACAGTCTCTTCGTCTCAGACGCGATATAAGGATTGCTGTGTTTCTTTTCCCATGATAGACACAATTTAGACAACTGATCAAAATGCCTTTTTCAATACATGAGTTTACCATTTAAATTTACCTCAATTATATAAAGTTTTTTTCCTAATTGTTTATGTACCTTCACTGGTACCCATTTGTCATTGTTTTGGTCTCTGAAATCTCTAACCATTACCTTTTGATTAATCGAAAAACCCACCGATTCTTTATTATTTCTCTTATAATAATATTTTTGATTTTCCTGACATTTAGACATTTTAAATTTTGTTTCTTTCTTAATTATATTATCCTTATCTCTCCCCCCTCTCGGTACAAAACTGTTTAAGTTTGACCTTAGTTTCCTTCCAAACATTACAACTGCGGGTTCTAAGCCAGTTGTACAGTGTGGTGCATTTCTGTAATCAAGTAAAAAAATTCCTAATTTTTCCTAATTACCTGACTGAAACTTATTTCTTATCATCATTTTTTTTTAATTTTACACGTTCGAACCGCGTTTCCTGCTAAACCGTTTGATTGTGGATGATTTACCGGAGTAGTTAAATGTTTGATGTTATTCATCTCACAAAACTCTTTGAAGTCCGCTGACATGAAAGCGGCTCCATTATCTGAAACTATTGTCTGTACACTCCCGAAATCACTAAATAAACTCTTTAATATTTTAATAGTGTTATACGAATTTGGAGAATTTACCTCTACACAGTCTAACCATTTTGAGGTTGAGTCAATAATCACAAGAAAATATTTATTTACAATTGGGCCCGCATAATCAATATGCACCCTACTCCATATTTCTTCAGTTATAGGCCACGGAGTCAATTCGCTCTTTGGTTGAGAAGGTTGAACCTCTGAACAAATTTCGCACCCTCTCGCTAAAAGTTCAATATTTCCATCTATCCCTGGCCACCAAAATATACCTCTGGCTAAACCTTTCATCTTTGCTATACCTAGATGAGATCTATGTAACAAGTTTAAAATTTTTTCTCTTAAAATTACTGGAATTATTAGCCTATGATTCCAGAAAAAACAATCATCAATTATGGATAACTCAATCCGTTTAATCCAGTAAATCCATTTTGAA
The DNA here is from genome assembly GCA_917880885.1 of Limnephilus marmoratus. Classification (NCBI taxonomy): domain Eukaryota; kingdom Metazoa; phylum Arthropoda; class Insecta; order Trichoptera; family Limnephilidae; genus Limnephilus; species Limnephilus marmoratus. Next base: position 3,673,715 of record OU862930.1, read on the forward strand.
TCCTCCTTGTTAATTTTATTTGGCCACCCTGTTCTGAGATAATGTTTAATTTCCAATAAAATTTTATCTGTACTTGATTCCGATTTAATTTCCTCGACATCTATAGGTAAATCTCTGTTATTTTTAAATAAACTTAGAATTTGAGTATCAAAGTCATTCTCTACGTGAACTGGTTCCTCGACAGGAACGCGAGACAAATAATCCGAACAGTTCAATGCCGATTTCACGTACTGTACTTTATAATTGAACGACGAAAGAATTACACCATAACGTTGAAGTCTGTTACACGCTAATACTGGGATACCTTTCTTATCACCAAAAATTCTACATAACGGTTCATTATCTATTTCTAAAATGAATTCCCTTCCATAAATATACTCAAAAAAATTTTTCAACGCAAACACAATAGCTGTTGCCTCTAAGTCCAACATTGAATATTTCTTTTCTGCTTCAGTTAATTTTCGAGAAACAAAAGAAATCGGTCTCTGTAAATTATTATTGTAACAATGCAAAAGTGTCGCCCCCAACCCTTTTGTTGAGGCATCTGTAACAATCTTCAATGTTACATCCGGATCATAATGAGCTAGCACTCTATCATCACATAAAATTGACTTAATTTTATTAAAAGCTTCCAAGCAATTTTGATTAAACTCAAAATGTGTATTTTTCCTCAATAAATTATGTAACGGATCTAGTAGTACTGACATATTAGGTACAAATGACCTGTAAAAGTTCACTAACCCCAAAAAACTTCGTAATTCAGTAATGTCTTTAGGTTGCGATACTTTACTAATAGCGATAGTTTTGTCTTTCAATGGTTTAATTCCTTCTTTTGAAACTTCAAACCCTAGAAAAGTTACTGATGACGCCTTAAAAATACACTTGTGAATATTTACACTAAATCCACAATCTTTTAATCTATTTAACACTGCTGTTAAATTCTCATTATGTTCTTCTTCCGAATCTCCTGTTACCACAATATCATCTAAAAATACAGCTGTTTTTTTCAAACCTTGCAAGCATGAAGCTATCGTTTTACAAAAAATAGCCGGCGCGCTATTAATTCCAAACACTCTCGTGAATTTAAACAATCCTAAATGAGTAGATATAGTTCAATTCTCGCTCAGCACCGAACGAGTACAGTTGCGTTATTTTGTAAAAAAGTAAAACAATAAATATAGTTACTTACATTTAATAACTCGCCCACCTGGGCGATTCCACTCATTTAATATGGAAACCGAAGAAATTTTTAAAAATATTAAAGACTTAGTTAATAAGATCACTTCAGTGAAAGACTCAAAAATAAAATTAACACTGGAACAAAATATTGTATCACTGGAAGAAAAAATTCAACACGAACTAATTAGTCTACAAAAGAAGATCATAGAATTACAAGAAATTAATATTAAAAATAATCATCACTACACACAGAAACTCGAAGAAATTAATCAAAATAACAAAAAATCATATGCAAGTATTAACAATAAAAACTTCGCAGAAACTTCATATAATGCAGAACAGAAATACGCCATTTTAATTACCTCAAAAAACACCTTTAAGGCCGAGGACATAAAAATAAAAATTCAAAAAAATATTAATTTAACAAAAATAAAAGTTGGAGTAAATGGAGTAAAAAAGATCGGAGAACAAAAATTAGTGATTTCTTGCCAAAAAAAAAGAAGATGCAGAAAAATTAACCGAAGAGATAAATAAAGTAATTGGAAAAGAAGTATCGGCTGAAGAAATAAAAAAAAGGAAACCGTGCTTAATGTTGAAAAGGCTGCAATGCCAATTGACTGAAGAAGAAATTATAGACGGAATTATACAACAAAATGAAGGATTAACTCTAGAAGACAAAAAAGACATTAAGCTTATCAAGGAATTAAAAAATAAGTACAATGAAGGAAAAGAAAACGACACCACTAACTACATTATTGAAACAACTGGAAAGTTAAGAAAAAAACTAATAGATAAAAAAAAATAAACATCAAATTCCAAAGAGTATACGTCGAGGACTGCAGCCCGCTCAGACAATGTTACCATTGCCTCAAGTTTGGCCACACAGCTCAAAGATGTCTCGCCAGGACGCAGCCTCCCATTTGCCCGCATTGCACTAAGGAACACGTATTATCCAAATGTGAAAACAAAGAACAAACTCCAATCTGCAATAACTGCTGTGTCCAAAACAAAAGGTTTGATATGAACTATTCCACCGATCACAGAGTCGATAGCATAAAATGCCTTTACCGGCAAAAAATGCTTCAAATTGCTAAAGAGCGCATTGAGTAGGAATAAATATTGTAAATTTTCATTTCCTCAAACTCTTATCTATAAATTAACAATGAATGATTCTTTACGTAACGTATTAAGTAAAAAAATATGTATCGAAGAAAACTTTCATCACTCTATAAGAGATTTCTATTTTATTTGCACTGAAAAAGGATTTACTCAATTTCATAAAAAGATTAAAAGCGTAAAATATTTTTTTGAAAAATTAATAATATCTTTAAAAGAAATTTTTTTTCCGGACTTGATTGGGTTAACAAAGACCTATTCTACTGACGAAACTAATTACTCCATTCCAGGGTACCATGTAACAATAATAAGAATAAACAAAAACTCTGATATTGGAATACCTATTTCCAACCAGTATAATGTTCTCAATATTAATGATTATGATGTTTATATTTTAATGTTTATAGTTTATATTTTAAATATAAAATTTAAAGACGTAAATAAATTATATATTTATATGTTGTTATTTCAGCCATCATATCTATGTATACATAGTGTATATTTAAAATTCTTTGCCTCTACCATTTGTCATTACAAATTACATAAATGTATCCATAGAATAACTAACCTAAAACTGCAAAATGAATGATTTTTTATGTAACGCTATGGATAAAAAAAATTGTATAGAAGAAAATTTGTGTCACTCTATAAAAGATTTCAATTTAATTTGTCCAGATAAAGGATTTGGCCTATTTCATGTAAATATTAGAAGCATAGAAAGGAACATGGATGAATTAATAATATCATTAAAAGAATTAAATTATTTCCCGAGCTGCATAGTTTTAACAGAAACGCACTCAGCCGGTGAATTGAATTTCACTATCCCGGGGTACTCTTATTATACAACAACAACAAAGTTAAACAAAAACTCTGGTATTGGAATATTTGTATCTAACCAATACAATGTACTTAATATTAAAGAGATACACAGTATTAGTAATATTAACATATTAAATATTGAATTTAAAGACATAAATAAACATTGTAACATTATTGCTATTTATCGAACGCATAGGTCGATAGTGTCACACTTTATTGATGAATTAAAAAATATTTTATTAAATTTTAGAAATAAAAATAATGTTATCGTTGGAGATATGAATTTAAATATCGCAAGCGACTATTCTAGTAAGGATAAAGATAGCTATCTCAACATGTTAGCAGAACTCAACTATTTATCGTGCATAAATTTGTACACCAGAGAAGTTCGAGGTCAACGACCTTCATGCTTAGATCATATTTTTACAAATATACCGGATATCCAAAATATAACAGCAGCTGTCATTCACACAACTATCACTGATCATTATTCTTGTATTTTTAACCACAAAACCAGCAATCCAATATTGCCATCATTTAAACAAACAAAATTTTCCAAAAAAGTACTTAATATGGATACATTAAAAAACAAATTTCAATCAGAAAATTGGATCGAATTATTACAATGTGATGATGTCAATATCTGCTGTAAAATATTTGAAGAAAAAATATCTAAATACATAAATGACTCATCAAAAAATATAATTCCCAAACACAAACTGTCTAACTTCAAACCTATAAAACCATGGATTACTCATGGATTAATAGTATCTGTACGACATAAGCAAGCTCTTTATAAATTAACAACTCAACAACCTAATAATAAAAACTTACTTAATCACTTTAAAGCATATAAAAATAAACTTTCATATATCATAAAACATACTAAAGAAAGTTACTATAAACGGAAGTTGGATCTAGCTGAAAATGATAGTAAAAGAGTATGGACAGTTGTAAATGAAATAATTGACAAGAAAAAAAACAATAATAACGAAATCAATGCTATTAATCATGATAACTCAAAAACATGCTGTAAAGAAAACCCCTCAAAAGCTGCAAATATATTTAACACTTTCTTTGCAAATGTTGGGAAAAATCTATGTATGGGAAAAATCCAGATATTATAACATCTCCAGAATGTAATATAAATGCTAAAAATAAAATGACAACATTTGAAGTCACCACAGAGGACGAAATAGTTTCTATCATAACCGATATGAAAGGAGGATCTGCTCCGGGCTTTGATGCAGTCACGGTTGATATTTTAAAAAACATAAATAATCAAATTTCTAAGCCATTAATGCATATAATAAATACAAGTTTCCAAAGCGGAGTATTTCCATCAATTTACAAACAAACTACTATTACCCCAATATTTAAGTCAGGTAATCCAGAAGAAGTAAACAATTATCGTCCCATATCAGTAATCTCAAATATAGCAAAAATTTTTGAAAAACTAGTTCAAAAAAGAATGAGCCAATTTATAAAATGCAACGATATAATTAATGAAAACCAGTTTAGTTTTATGGAAGGTAGAAGCACACAAGATGCATTTGCAAAATTAAGTAGCCTTGTACATAGTTCATTAGATAAATCATTTAAATGCCTGGGAATTTTTATAGATCTCAAAAAAGCATTTGACAGTATATCACATGACAAACTTATAAGTAAATTAAGAAACATTGGATTAAATGGTTCAGCTCTAGAATGGATAAAAAGCTACCTTTTCAAACGTCCCCAAGTTGTAAAAATTAATGGTGTGCTTAGTTCACCAAAAATGAGTCATTTCGGCATACCTCAAGGTACAGTCCTGGGACCGTTACTGTTTATTATCTATGTTAATGACATATTCATACAAAAACTAAATGAAAAAATAATATCTTATGCTGACGATACTGTCATAATAATTGAAGGTACGGATTGGAATACTGTTAATAACCTAGCTAAAATTGATATTAACATATTGAAAAATTGGTTCGATAAAAATCTCCTCTCTCTAAACACTGAAAAAACAAAATTTATCCCATTCTCTATCAATAAATTCAAATTAGAACCAAATTTAAACATCATAATACACCAAAGTAAATGTAATAAAACTAACTGCAATCAAGATTGTGCTATACTTTTTTTTTTTTTTTATAAATAATCGGAGACGGTTTACATATATATAGTTCCCGAGAACACTTAGGCCATAGACCCATTGTACTATCTCCCATTTTACCTCATTCCTTTGACAGTAACCCAGTCCCTTTTATAAAGTTCACCAGGATTGTCATTCGAAATGAAGCTATATCTTCTGGTCCGACAATGTGTCTTCCCAGGTCTCATTTCCCCTCTTCACTCCTCCTTGGTTCCCTGAACGCCCCACGACGGAAGAGGGCTTCATCTCTCCTCTCCACTCCTTAGTTCCCCGAAGGCTCCACGACGGAGAGTCCACCTCCCTTTGGTTTCCTAAAGGCCCCACAAGGGAAGAGTCCACTCCACCTTGGTTCCCCGATGGCCCCAGGAGGGAAGAGAACTTCATCTCTCCTCCTTGGTTCCTCTAAGACCCCACAGAGGAAGAGTTCACCAAGATGGCCTCATTTCTCCTCTTCACTCCTACATGGTTCCTCGAAGGCCCCACATGGGAAGAGGACATTATCTCTCCGCTTCACTCCTCCTTGGTTGCACAAAGGCCCCGCGCTGGAAGGGTGCCCTTCCCCTTGGTTCCTTGAAGGCCCCACAAGGGAAGAGTTCATGGAGGTGGCCTCAGCTCACCTCTCCACGGTTTCTCCTCTTAGTTCCTCCTACGGCCCCAAGAAGGAAATCCACAGAGGTGGCCTCAGCATTCCTAGGTTCCCAAAAGGCCCCTAGTTTTCGAATGGTCCAATTTTTTTTTGTCCCACGAGTTACCAGGGAAATAGAAGGTTCACTCCAGCAGAGCCCTGAGTGCTGGCCTCATTTCTCCTCTTCACTCCTACATGGTTCCTCGAAGGCCCCACATGGGAAGAGGACATTTATCTCTCCACTTCACTCCTCCTTGGTTCCACAAAGGCCCCGCACTGGAAGGATGCCCTTCCCCTTGGTTCCTTGAAGGCCCCACAAGGGAAGAGTTCATGGAGGTGGCCTCAGCTCACCTTTCCACGGTTTCTCCTCTTAGTTCCTCTTACGGCCCCAGGAAGGAAATCCACAGAGGTGGCCTCAGCATTCCTAGGTTCCAAAAAGGCCCCTAGTTTTCGAATGGTCCAATTTTTTTTTTTTTTTGTTTGTCCCACGAGTTACCAGGGAAATAGAAGGTCCACTCCAGCAGAGCCCTGAGTGCTGGAGTGAGGTCTAAATACTCCGAGATGCGACCTTGTTTCTCGGAGGCACCGTTCGTGACGCTGTTCCCCAGGACATTCAGCCTGAGCACGGTAGCTCACACTTGGCTTGGGATGGCTATTGCAGGTTTGTGTTTTCCACTCCCTGAGCGATGGGTTCGCCACACTCCCTACGCTGGATAACTTAGTCCAACTCCCAAAATCAAATATCTTGGTGTATATATAGATCAACATTTTAAGTGGAAAAGACATATTTGTGAACTCGTCAAAAGGATTAGGAAATGTATTTATATATTTATTAGACTTAGAAATATTCTTAGCTTAGAAAACCTAAAAAGAGTGTACTATGCAACTGTCCAATCTATATTGCAATGTGGTATTATTGGCTGGGGAGGAACATATGACAATATTTTAAATCCCCTCAAAATTGTTCAAAGGTTGATAATTAAGGTAATCTTGAAAAAACCGTCAAAATTTCCTACTGAAATTCTTTTTTCAATATTCAATGTGCCTACAATAGACAAAATCTATAAAAAATATTCAATACTTCAAATTTACAAAGAAATACAGTTAAATACTCGTAACTTCCAATTCAATACAGCAATAATTCAATTCAGCAAGATACCAGAAAACTATTAAAATCCCTAAATTTAATACTAAGCACATTCAAAATTCCTATCTTTATCTGCGCATAATCTATTATAACAACCTCCCATTAAAATTAAAAACCATCGAAAATATGCAGGAATTTAAGTCCAAACTAAAAAATTACCTTAAACTGTTATAAAAGTCCCAAATATGTTTACTTTGTATCTTAAAGTCTGCTATTTTATAAATCATTTATTCCTTCTTTTTCTTTCATTTCTTAGTTTCTATATCTCTGAGTCTACTATTGTATAAATCTTGCGTTCTTTCTTACGTATCCTTTACTTACTTATTACAATAATTTTTGTTACTAAATTACATGATTCTTTCATTTATAATGATTTTTTAATTTATATTATGATTTTTTCAAACTCTTCAGGATTTTTATTTTTAAATTTATACAAGATTTTTTAACCTACTTATTATTTACAATAGCCTTTATTACTAACTTACACGATCATTAATTTACTAATTGAGCTAGAACTCCCTCCCAAACACAAGAGCATTGTCTCTTTATGGTGAGGAAAGGCAATTTTTTTATTTTTTTGTTAACCTTATGTAACTATGTAACTATGTAACTGATGTAACTGATGTAACTTTATATGTATTTTTAATAAGCATTGCCAATAAATAAAATAAAAAAAATTAAAAATAAAATAGTTGTGAAATCTTGACTTTCCTCATCTAGTTCTAATTGTAGGTACGCTTGCCTCAAGTCAATCTTGGAAAAAATTATTCCACCCGCCATTTGAGAAAACAAGCATTCTATCCGTGGCATCGGGTATTTATCTACCACTAGCTGTGGATTTATTGTTGCCTTATAATCACCGCAAACTTTTAAATTATATTCAAGTCTGTCCTCGAATTTGCAAAATCTAACGAGATTTCTTAACCGTGCTATAAAATCATTAACCGATTCTGTACTTTTTTGTTTCGTAGCAAAAAAAATTTCGCGCTCTTTGAACACATTTCGTTTGATACTGTTACGTAACAGAATCGGCTCCCGAGCGGAAGGTTAAGTGAATCGTCCCCACTACACGTGCCTACCGTTTCCTCTCCCCGCACCGCGCGACCACCCCGCGTCAGGCGCCAAGCGCCGGGCGGCCCGCCGGCCGCCATTCCTTCGCTAGCTCTCGGCCAAGCAACTGTGCCACGCGCGATTTGCGCTGTTTGTGCTCCACGATATTAACTCCGCGATGTATTGTTTGAAATTGTGTTGTGAACGGAATCCAGAAAAGATGGCAGACCACGCATCTAGCTATGTGAGTACCAACTCGCTTCCTCCCCCCCACCGTGTGCTTTGAACCGTTTGTAACTTCATTTAAACGCATAGAGAGAGGGAGAAATCCTCGTTAGGTCAGTAGGGTAGTTTAACTTGTGTTTTGTGCCGACACTGGCCGTATGTGTATCACCCTGTTCTGTTTATTGAATAAACCCTTTAAATGCAAATACTGTGTACTGATTGAAGAGGGAGTCCCGGGGATTTTGAGGAGAGGAGGGGAAGGAAGAATTGACCAAGCGAACCACTGGCACTCGCCCTGTTTTTTAGGAGGAATCATGTTCGAGCCGGTTTGAGCTAACCGACGGCTGTTATTGTGTGTGTTTTACAGGAATAGGGCTTGGGGTAGGCCACAGCAGCAGCGCCCCAGCACTGTCGCCCGACGTGTGGCGGTTTTTTTTTTTTTCCTCCCTCTTCACAGTCGCTCGCCTCGTTCTTCAATCAGCCATTGTTTAAACTGTATAATCTATAATGTTTTGTCTTGTTTTTTTTCCCAATTTGTCTAGCATTTCCATCAAGAACCCCGGCGCGATTGTAACTTCGAATTGCAATTTAAGTTATCACGGGCACGATTCCTTCATTTTCGAGTCGTCACTCGACAAAACATTATCACCGGTATTCCTACGTAAAGTGCTCAACCAAGAAAGTTGCCGTCGTGAATAATATAGTGTTTACAAGTGTCGACCGACTAAATTTGCTAGTTTCAAATACAAGATTAATAGTGGAAATGTACACAATATTTAAAACAAAGTTATTCAACAATTAAAATCCTGTATATGATAAACCAATTACCCGCTTCGTTTCCCGAAAGTTAATTAACCAGTTTTTATTAATAAACTTATTCCGCAGTGTGCTGGTCTGTATTTGATATCGACATATTCTGCGAATAGGGGACTATTTCGCAAAATACTGGCCTGTATATATAACGGCATATTTTGCAGCTTAAGGGAAACAAGTGGATTAAATTCTTTCTACCTTTTGACAATTGAGCATTTTTCTAATTTTGCCGCCTGTTTCATCATTTAGCTTTTTTTCTTTCGTAAGAAACAGACGACATAATTTGAAAGACGTTCGGTTCGCGTTGACGTCGATTCCTCGAGTCAGGCATTACATTACGTATGCACATTTCTGCATATAACTTGTTATGACAAAAGGAAGTCGGCGGATAAATACCAGTAATGGTGTATGCTCAAATCAGGCTGCAGTATAGCCACGTTAAATAAAGAACAATTCCCCAAGACATTGTTGAATTTTCAAACATACTTCCACGAAAACTTGTATAAAAGAAAAAATATTTCCTTTCCTTTCTAAAGAACCCCCCCTTTGGAAGGCTAATCGAAATATTCCAAAAAACATGTTCATTTAAGGCGAACCTCGTTTCCGTTTTTTTTATTTTTTCTTTTCCGGACTTTTGCTTATTTGCAAACCTTTTTCAAAAACATCGGGATTTTTTCTCAAAATTACGTTTTTTGAGGGAAACCGCTGCCCAATTTTCTCTCGTTCCGGACTTAGAAAATTTTCAACAAATTTTCAAAACATCGGGATTTTTTCTCAAAATCACGTTTTTGTAAGGGAAACCGCTGCTCAAATTTTCTCTCATTCCGGACTTAGAAAATTTTCAACAAATTTTCAAAACATCGGGATTTTTTCTCAAAATCACGTTTTTGTAAGGGAAACCGCTGCTCAAATTTTCTCTCATTCCGGACTTAGAAAATTTTCAACAAATTTTCAAAACATCGGGATTTTTTCTCAAAATCACGTTTTTGTAAGGGAAACCGCTGCTCAAATTTTCTCTCATTCCGGACTTAGAAAATTTTCAACAAATTTTCAAAACATCAGGATTTTTTCTCAAAATCACGTTTTTGTAAGGGAAACCGCTGCCCAATTTTTTTTCTCGTCTATGGACTTTGAAAATTTTCAACAAATTTTCAAAAACATCTGGATTTTTTCTCAAAATCACGTTTTTCGAGGGGAACCGCTGCCCATTTTTTTTTCTCGTCTATGGACTTTGAAAATTTTCAACAAATTTTCAAAACATCTGGATTTTTTCTCAAAATCACGTTTTTTGAGGGAAACCGCTGCCCAAATTTTTCTCGTTTTCGGACTTAGAAAAATTTTCTACAAATTTTCAAAACATCAGGATTTTTTCTCAAAATCACGTTTTTTGAGGGGAACCGCTGCCCAAATTTTCAAATAAACCAAACACTTATAAAAAAAAAACGTTTTTTTTGTTTTTTTTCTTCTCAAAAAAAACTTTTTGTAAAAAATACGTCCCCAGTGGTCAATCTCTGCCCAATTTCTTTCCAATTGCGAGTCTAGTTCTCACTTTTTCCAACATAAGGTCAGTCTGATACGATCTTATACACCATGGAAGTTCCTCAAGTCACGCTGGGCATAATCCCACACATTTTTACTTCAAAAAAGGAGGAACTACTACAGGCCCTGAGAAATAGAAAGATTTCTCCTAGGAATAAATCCAAAAAATGCCTCACTCTATATGCTTCTTTCTACAACAAAAAATATATCAGGAGGTTGCAATTTCAACCGGAAGTCACCTCGGAAATCATCACTACCCCCCTCACAGTCTCCGAAGCAAAACCCGTGGTAGTGCAAGCCCAAGAACCAACAAAAATATACGATCTGACATCTCTGGTAAACACATCGGAAATTACCATGTGAAAGACATTGTCAAAATTGGGAATATGGAATCAGTAAATTCCATCACATCAAGTACTCAGGCGTTACCAAATCGGCAAAACATGCATCTTGTTAACCCTGATCATTATTACGCCCCTGACCTCTCTTGGCCAGTCGTCAATCAGTGCGATGCGGTTTCTTTAGAAGTCTTATAATTCTTGTCATAAATGACGTGAGTTACATGTAAATATTAAATGTAAATAATCACCCATATGGGCATTCGTAAGGTAATCCTTACACCCGAAGGCACATTAATGTCAACGGTAGCCTAACTCCTGTACATTCTTTTTCTTTTTGCATAATTTTATATGTTCTTGTACATCCTGCGTGCCTTGCCTGCTGTACCACAAGAGCACCTCTTGGGGCACTGTTTTCATGCTTGTATGCATCCTCTTCCTGAAATTGATCACTTCGGGAAAGGGACTCCTTTTTCCTCCTACCATCAACGGTTCCAGAAAACTCTTGCTCCGAGACGTCGTTTTCCTTTCACAATTCTTGCAGCATCCGCGCGTTTTTTTTTCTCACCTCATCGCCTCATCTTGTCATATCACCCCTTTTTTTAATTTTTTGTTTTGTGTCGGGTTTTGTCGTACCAGTACGTCCCTACCCTAATGTTGTAAATATAAAATCATAAGCACAAGTCTGTATAATAACCATTGGTTTCAGACCTTTGCCGCGGGCTCGCTACTATGGTCACAGCACCATATTGTAAGAATGTCGCGACGATTTCTGTTATAATAGGAAATCCTCCCGTTTTTTCTTTCTTTCTTTTCCCTCTTCACCCCATCCTACACATTCATAGTAATGTTGTATATTGGGAATCGTTTCGAATACACCCAATGTACTCACCTATCAGGTCACATTCGCTGGATTCGAGACAATTCAAGAGCAACCTTGTTGCTATTTGTGGTTTTTTCTTCTTTTTCCAAAAAATTAGAATGGCGCTCAACCCAATTGCTCTTATTTTTCTAGAATCATATTTTGTCGGATTCGGAAAAATTTTTTTTTGTTGTTATAAAAGTGACAATATGTTTTGTCCCTTCATTAACTTTGTTCCTTGTACATATACAACTTCATTATGAGGTACATATTTTATCATGACATCAGTTTCTTTTGTCCTTTATTGTACCATTATTCTAGTTTGAAGTTTAAAATCTTGGCCAGATCTTCAATAAAATTTGTGTTTATCGCCTTTTGGCAAGTCTTGTAACGTATGCTAATATGAAATTATTAAGCTACAGCAGTGCCGTATTAATTACATCATTGCAAAAAACCGCCGTCTGTATTGAATGGGGACCCACATTTTCGAACGTAATTGGGCTACTGTCTTTCAATACTGGGCAAATTTGTTGTAAATCGTTCATTCCTGTCACGTGAGACGTGAAAACGTGACAATATCTACCATCATAGGAGAGATCCTCAAAACATCCGCCATGATACGAGAAGCTCGTTATAATTACTTTATACTCATAACTAAATGTTACTAAGTTGGTCGTGTGTCCTTTGGCATGAGAACCGCTTAACCCGCCGTCTGTATTGAATGGGGACCCACATTTTCGAACGTAATTGGGCTACTGTCTTTCAATACTGGGCAAAATTTGTTGTAAATCGTTCATTCCTGTACATGAGACGTGAAGACGTTACAATACTCACCATGAATCGTGCGAACGAAATAATATCTACCCCATGTTTGTGTGACCTACCAAGCGTAGATCACACGCCTTTTATTTTCTGTTATCAGAAAATTATTGCTTTTGCAGCAGAGTACTCATTAACATGCCCGTGGACTTCCTGTCACAAGAACCCAGGAACTATCCACTATCTCAAAAGGACTAATCATACGCTTCACTCATGATTATGGGGCATCGTGTCGTAGGAGTTAAGTTGATGGACACAAAAACACCTAACTCGTTGTCTGGGGGACGAACAAGAAAACCCCCAGGTTTGTGAGATTTGAGCAAGGGTCTGTCATTTCTCGCAAACAAGTAGGAGAATAAAACGACCTTCTAATCTTCTGCCCAATACACGTAGTGGATTAGACTCTTTTTGTCAGTGTATCCCTTTTGTCCCACTCTACCAAATTGTATTGTAATGTGCCAGGAAAGTTGCTGTAGACCTTGTTTCACCTTTCACTCAGAGGTCGAATTTCGGAAATAGCCGAGTCCTCAGCAGTTTTCTTCGTTCAAATGTTCCCAATTGTCACTCTTTCCTTTCCTCGAAATTATCCGTGAATGGGGATATATGCGTTACGCACTTGGCGTTTCGTTTGTCAAATGGGACAACCTTCATTCACGGATCTTTTCAACTTCCTACTCCTTTCCCACTTTTCATAACTTATTTGTACTCAATGTTTTGTTCTTCGAAAGTAGAAAAAATGCTACCGTATAGACGTGAGCATAGGTCATGGAAGACCAACTTCTTTCGAAAAGGGGCATTTTGTCATACGTACAAACCCTTACCTACGTGTTCTTGGAAATGTATTTAGTTTCAAAAAAAAGCTAAATGGGTTAAACAGAACCTTTCCTTGAATACGTACCTTTGTAATATGTATAAGTCTGTAGTTGCATTTAGTTAACTCTCTCTCCGTCTCTCTCTCTCTCTACGCGTCAAACAAATCCAATTTTTCTCAACATGCACACCTTGTTTCTCTCCAAACCTTTTCATCATTGGTCTACCAGGCAGGTAAACTTCAAGAATTTTGCTCTAATAATAATTTTTTCGCCGGATTAATAAGAAGACCAGCAGCTCTTCACCCTATCTACACCTGCGCCTCTCTTCATGCTGCCTTCACTACCGTCACGGAGGTCCCATGCCTTCAAACCCTACGTACCAAAAGCACCCGACCACACCTAACATAACCTAGTGTGAGTCGTGCGTGTAGTTGCGAATTGTATCATCACAAAACCATCACTCAAACAAACCCGAGCACGTCAGCTCTAAGTTGGTTCATGTTCCTGTTGCCATTGTACAAATGTTCCTGCGGCACCTTGCAAATGTTCCTGTTGCCATTGTACAAATGTTCCTGCGGCATCTCGCAAATGTTCCTGTTGCCATTGTACAAATGTTCCTGCGGCATCTCGCAAATGTTCCTGTTGCCATTGTACAAATGTTCCTGCTGCATCTTGCAAATGTTCCAGCTGCACCTTGCAAATTGCTCTGTTGCCATCATGCCAATGCTCCTGTGCCCTTGCGCAAATAACAATACCAACAATTGTTCATCCAACAATCCCACTGTATACAAACCAGTGTACCAACCACCATCACAACAACGGCTGTCATGCACACAAACCACCTCCTCTATAAAGGACCAACCACCAATTACAATTCCACTCTCCAGTACCTCAATGACGTCATACTGGCCCACCCACAGGATCCGGAAGCAGCTACCTTTTTGACCTCTGTGACAGGTAGAACCCTCTCCACCACCAAGAAGCCTCATCCTGCGTTCTCTTCTTCGTGTTTTCTTTAAGGCCCTAGTGTTCCTTGAGTGTAATCTCAAACGGGCCAGGTTACTGTGACAAAGTAACCGTGTAACTTCAGTGCAACGTCCCAACACCCCAAACATCCTACGCAAACCACGCTACGCAAACATAGCTCACAGACCAATGATACAATTAGAGTCATTTTTTTTCTATCACTGCATAACCCTTGTACCTTTCTCCAACAGGTCCTTGTTTATATTTATGTATGTCACTGCTCTTTCTTGTTCATTCATGTATAATTCCTTGTTCACCATGCTTTTTTCTCTTTTGTTTTTGTTTCTACTATTTTGTAGCTAGCAACCTTTTTCTCTCTCTCTCTCCTTTTTTCTCTTAAATTTTTTTTTTTGTTTTGTTTTGGCACAAGTGCTAGAAGGGTAAGAGGATTTCTTAGCCCTACTGCTCCATTACCACGTCGCTTTTTTTGCGGCGAGGGGGGAAGTGTTACGTAACAGAATCGGCTCCCGAGCGGAAGGTTAAGTGAATCGTCCCCACTACACGTGCCTACCGTTTCCTCTCCCCGCACCGCGCGACCACCCCGCGTCAGGCGCCAAGCGCCGGGCGGCCCGCCGGCCGCCATTCCTTCGCTAGCTCTCGGCCAAGCAACTGTGCCACGCGCGATTTGCGCTGTTTGTGCTCCACGATATTAACTCCGCGATGTATTGTTTGAAATTGTGTTGTGAACGGAATCCAGAAAAGATGGCAGACCACGCATCTAGCTATGTGAGTACCAACTCGCTTCCTCCCCCCCACCGTGTGCTTTGAACCGTTTGTAACTTCATTTAAACGCATAGAGAGAGGGAGAAATCCTCGTTAGGTCAGTAGGGTAGTTTAACTTGTGTTTTGTGCCGACACTGGCCGTATGTGTATCACCCTGTTCTGTTTATTGAATAAACCCTTTAAATGCAAATACTGTGTACTGATTGAAGAGGGAGTCCCGGGGATTTTGAGGAGAGGAGGGGAAGGAAGAATTGACCAAGCGAACCACTGGCACTCGCCCTGTTTTTTAGGAGGAATCATGTTCGAGCCGGTTTGAGCTAACCGACGGCTGTTATTGTGTGTGTTTTACAGGAATAGGGCTTGGGGTAGGCCACAGCAGCAGCGCCCCCAGCAATACCTACATGATTCTCTAGTAATAACAATAAATTTTCGACCGTAATATCAGTAATTTTTTTAGGAAAACACAAATCAATCAATAAATCTATTGTCTCTGTGTGTAAATGAGATATTAAAACCACTCTCTTTTTTTCTAACGAATTTAGTTTGTCATCATTGACGAGGATGAACTGTTCGTATTGCAACACGAACGTCTCCAGTTTGTCCCTCAAATGACAAAACCTGGGCAGTTCTCCCCCTTCCATCTTCACACAGATTCAATCAATAAAAGCAGAAAAAAAATTAACAAACAGCACTCAACTCACGACTCTGTTGACTTGATGCTGCTCCGATCTCGCCCTTCCGCGGACCGTCTCCTGGCTCCTGAACCCTGGTCGTCCTTCTAATGCGCCTTCCTTGAGGTCTGCACCTGTCCAGCTCTTCTCTTGAAGATCCGAACTTCCGTATTCCCGCCTTACGAGAATACTCCTCCAGGTTCTCGGCACTGAATAACCCTATCCAGCGCCTTGATGTTCCTCGGATGCCAATTCTGCTGCTCTTGCTCTTCCTGAATGTGATCTGGCCTGATGCTGCCCGATCACCTATTGACCACTGTAGCCTCAATCTCGGGATGTTTGCTGCGTAAATTCGTTCCTTTATAGGCTGCGCCAAATGTGATGACCGTGGCCGGTTATCAACATTACTCTCTGGACTCCGTGGTGTGGATCCAGATTCCTTGGGATGGTGATCTCAGTACAGGGTGAGGTTGCCAATAATAAGTCGTAGGTAGACTTTTGATGTTTATTCCGAGATTGTGTACAGGTGTGCTTCGTAGGAAGCCAGAATGCAAAGAGGACGAGAGACAGCAATCACACCCTTTTATACGTTACTCATGCTGTCTCACTCATACATGCATGTCTCTTTTATACCGCAAGACATACGTTCACCGTACTTCTTAGAACGAAAATTTGTCAATAAAATCAACACTTACATTATAATGGAAGGACCTCAATAATTGAATATTTTATTTTTATTGCGTTTACAACCACAAAATTTTGTTATGCGTGTTAAATGGGGTAAAAAAAAATGAATAATGTAAAAAATAAATTATTTCTTGATATTACTGCTATAAAGTAAATCAAAATTTAAAAAAATGTTAACTACTTCTTGGAATAAACATTTGTCAATAATCAACACTTAAAGGAAGGACCTCATTAATTGAGTATTTTGCTGATGATGGCGGGTGACATTCGAGCCACGAACTCACCCAAAGTCAGCCGAACGAGAAGTTCCAAGAAGTAGTTCATGTTGTGTTATTTTTTTTATAAAGTTTATTTCTTTTATCGAAGTAATATAAAAATATATAATTTTTTCACATACTTCAATAATTGTTTTTTATTTATTTAACTTAACACGTGTTAACTGTCTGAATAAGTGTAAAAAATAATCCAAATAAAAGTAAACAATGGATTTTTAACATGTCTAAAAAAATTTCGGTTTCGGCAGATTTACAAGACAAACTTCGCCCCACGATCCACGAACCCAGGTATCCCTGCTAAGTTACCTATGACCTATGACCTAGGGGTGACATATGACATTGGGGTGAAATATGACATGGGGTGACCTAGGAACTTGGGGTGATCTACGACCTTGGGATGACCTACAACCTTGGAGTGATCTACGACCTAGGGGTGACCATCCTTATCGTTATCGTTATCCTTATCCTTATCCTTGTCACTTCTCAAGTCAAGCGTGCATAAAGGCCCGACCATTCACCTCGCCATAGATCACCGTTCGTGTCGACTACCGTTCGCATCACACTTTTCGTAACAATCACCACTTTTCGTAACGCATCCACCAGCTTACTCCCCAAGTCGAGCGTGCGTAAAGAAGTTTTACTTCAAAAATGTCTGTTGTAGGTTTCTGGCTCGAATTTTCGAAGGAATACCCTACAATAGCAGTTCTAACTCTAAAAATATTAATACCGTTCATAAGCACGTATTTGTGTGAAAAGGCATTTTATTCCCATGAGTTTATCAAAAATAAATATTGCAATCGCCTGAATACTGAACCAGACTTGAACTAACCAAACTTTGCAAAGCAAGCTCAAAGGTACTGACTGTATTCTAACATTGTATGATTGATAAAATAGAGGTGGAACCGAATTTCTTCAGTTTCGCATGCAGAATCACTGGTTAAAAAAGGCCGAAGTCGTGTTAAACTCTGTATAAAATTGCATTCATTGTACTTATGTGACCTGATCGTTAACTGAGAGTATTAAAAAATTACATATGAAACGTGTGTTTCATTACACGTGATAGATAGAGGGTACGGGGTACAACAGGTACGGGGAACACAATATAGATGGAAGATATGGGGTACTACAAATCTGTAGTAAGGGTCAAGGGGTACGCAGGCTCAAAAAGGTTGAGAATTGCTGGTTTAGAGTGTTTAAACGACAATCGACTGCGACATTTGATCCCCCGACAGTTGATCCCCAAAAGTTGATACTCGACAGTTGATCCCCGACAGTTGATCCCCGAGAGTTGATCCAACGACGGTTAATCCCCCGAAGTTGATCCCACGGGCAGTTGATCCCACGGACAGTTGATACACCGACGGTTAATCCCCCGAAGTCGTTCCCACGGGCAGCTGATCCCACGGACAGTTGATCCCTCGGACAATTGATCCCCTAAAAGACTTTATTTAATCAAGTAAGTATGCAAAGAGGATATACGGCCGTACATCTAAAGTCAATATATGAAAGCATCTTGACTGAAAATAGAACGTATACGTTCGGCTTAGCAAAAACCAGCTAAAGAGTCCTACTTGCATATAATATAACTTTTTTGTATTAATACAACACAAGAGTCCCCTTATATTAAATTAATACTGGCTTAAAGCAGACGAATCATCACAAAAGTATATTGTGCATTTAAAGTGTATAAAACAACCCCCCCCCCCGCACTAGTCACCTACACCGCCGCCGCGGGGGTACCTATTTTCACGCCTTATAAAAAATCCAGGGGTATACAACTGTTTTACTCGCACTAAAAAAAAGGCTCTAAGTAATAAAGCTTCGCAGTACGTTACCAAAGTAAATGCGACAATTAGTGGATTGATCTCAATTGTTCATGATCCACTTATGTTAGTGACACGTTTTGTTAATTGTTGATTACTTCTAAAGTCGGAGTGCCAAGAAAGCATTTTATTAAAAGAAAATGCTTGTTTTCGCACATTTCGCTCTTAAAAGTATTGTTCTTTAGGATTTTATGTAACAATAGTATTGTTGCAGGTAACACCCTCTCGGAGGCGGGCTACAGTGAGTGGCTCCCCGGGGAACCATTCGCTAGTGATCCCTGCGTGGTCCTCTACCAGAAATCGGGCGCCAAGCGCGGACTCTTCCTGCTACATACTATAAGTTGTGATAGCAATTATAGTTTTTTATTCATGTGCGAGAAAAATAGTACCAAAGGTTATTGATAATAATAAAAAAGTAATATTAATAATAATAGTGGTGTTCCGCAAGGTTCCCACCTTGGACCTGTATTATTTATCGTTTTCGTGATTGACATTCGTAATATTTTTAAAGACATTGATGTTCTTATGTTCGCAGATGATTTGAAACTTTTTAAAGCAATTCGAAGCCTGGACGACTGTTATATTCTCTCAGCAAACTTGTCAAAATTAATTGAGTGGTGTAGCGTCAACCAACTATACCTGTTAATAAATGCATAACTATGAGGTTTTTTAAAATAAAAAATCCAATTTATTTCAATTACACGATCGATAATATTATTCTCGAATCTGTTGCTGAAATTAATGATTTAGGTGTTACTTTCGACATTAAACTTAGCTTCATATCACACATTGAAAATATCTCAAAGAAGGGTTTAAAAATGTTAGGTTTTGTACTAAGAGTGGCTAAAGATTTTACCAATATTAAAACATTAAAACTTCTTTATACATCACTAGTGAGGAGTCAGGTTGAATATAACTCAACTTTATGGTCTCCCCATTATAACGTGCATTCTCAAACAATTGAAAGAGTACAAAAAAATTCCTAAGCTTTTTAAATTATAAACTAAAAATACCGAAAGAACATTTAAACTATTTCTATCTTATGTGTTTATCTAATTTATTAATTGAGTGAGAGAAGAACTGTTTTCGATCTAGTATTTTTATTTAAAATCTTGCATAGTAAAATGAACAGCCCTGAAGTCTTGGCGCTTATAAATTTTAATGTGCCAGCCAGAAACACAAGGTCAGTACTACCGTTTTATTGTGGCAATACTACGACCAAGTTCCATTTCAACATACCACTTCACAGAATACAAAACTCAGGCAATATGTTTTCGCACATAGATTTATGGAATGTGTCGCTGATAAAATATAAGTAGGTATGAAATAATAAATCATTTATCCTCTTTAAGATAAGTTATTTGCATGTATTATGTACAAATATATTTTTTCATTGTTACAATATTGTAATATTTAAATATCATAGCATTTATTTTCGTTTTGTTATCTAAATATCTACATATGTCTTTCTCAACTATCTCTTTCTGTTTTACAAACTCAATAGAGCTTTATTTTTCATGTTGTTGCTATACACTATGTTATATATGTAAAAGCCGAAAGGCGTTAATGTTATAAATAAATAAATAATATTGCAAGCACATAAATAAATCAACACAATTTTATTAGTTTAATTTTGATACCAGCTTGCTATTTCACATTTGACCCATTTTCCTCAACTCGCAGGCCATTACAAGCATACATGCACTTTGCACACGGTAGAAGTGAAACCTTCCATAAAATTAAAGTAGACTACGAAGCACCGCACAAAGAGGAGACCGATAATTCTATCTCATTCTCTCGCAAAATAAATCCTATAGATGTATGTGTGAGAGTATGAACTCTTTTAAAGTGAAAACTTCTTTAGCACCGTTGTGATTTGAAACTCGATGAAACGAAAAAGCGACATTAGAAAGAGACAAAGAGAGGATGAGATAGAATAATCAGTCTTCTCTTTGGGCGGTGTCTTCATACCCACTCTTGACTACTTTAGTTTTATGAAGGTTTCACTCCTACCGCGTGTGAACAGCACACTTGTATTTTTTTGCGTTAACCCCACGCAGTCTATTTCATATTTGGCGATGCTGTGTGGAGAGTCATTTTAAAGAAAGAAAAAATAGGAAGTTCTATGAAGGAAAAAGGTATGGAGGGTGGGTAGGAATCTGGGGGTCAGTGTGTCCAGGAGTGACGGACGTATGAATCCATTCCTCTCATTGCGGTGAAAGGCGATGTTCCGAGAAGTCAAAGGACTCCCTCAACCATTCTCTCCCGATCCGGCCTACCATGCAGCTGGTGGACAGACCCATCCGCCGCCAAGACTTGGGGTGACCAAAGGCAGAGGTGTTGGTTATCCGATAAATGGTTGCCGGGGCGACGGTGCCCATACCCGCCTCCCAAATTGTGAAGTCTTTTTAAGGAATCTATGATCTGTGCATCCAGGAGGGTCGTGTGAATCCAACACTCCAGCTACGGTTCATGAAGATGGGTAAAAAGAGACCAGCTGGAGAGAAGAGGTCAAAGGGTCTTCCTAAAGTGGCCTGATCTGATCCGGCCCGCCACGCACTTGGTGGGCAGGCGCATCCGCCTTTAAGACCAGGGGTCCTAGCATGGTCCATCGATAAGGATTGAACATCTCATCATTCCCTAGGACAAGTGCAGATTGCTAAAGTACAAACAACAGTTGACATCGAATCTATTAAAAACACTTAGTCTTTATGAACTGTTACTAATTCGTTGGCGATCTGCAATCATGCTAGAGAACGATGAGAAGTTACCGAAAGTTATCCTATCAATCCTTATCGATCGACTGTGCTGGGGAATCTTATTACACTTCACCCTGTGAACACGGGCGCCCCTGCTGAGTCACCAAACATAGCGAATGCATGTTGTAAAGCATTATAATTTGTTCCCTTTTTCTCCTACTTCTCCTTGCAATATTGATCGCATTTTTATAATAAACACAGTAACACAAAACAAATAATGTAAACCAAAAGTTTTGCTGTTTTATTACATTATATTCTAAAAACGAGGAAGAAAGTTTCGAAGAAGATTGGGGGTATGTGGCACGAATGTAGGATTCAAAAATCACCTCAACGTTTTCAAATTTTGGCGGTTTACGCTCAATGGTTTGGCAGCCTGCTGCAACGCTATTACATCAGTCAGTCGTCAGCTCAGTTTAGAGATTTTTTCGAAAGAAAATAAAACATTTAACTGTCAATAAAGGTTCTCTTTTCTCAAGAGCTACAGCTCTGGAAGCACCACGCAGAGTAAGTTATCGCATCGCTAAATCAAATTCTGGATGGGGACCCCTTAATCACCTAGCGGTATGAAATATACTTAAAAACCTATTCTCATACCTACAAAATATACATAAAAATTTCATATAAATCGGTCAAGCCGTGCGACCGATTTATATGAAATATGTGCGAGCAAGGAGTGCGACCACAAACACCGTGACACGAGATTTTTATATATAAGATATATTTCAACCAATTTACACAAACCATTGACAAGTTATATACCTAAACCTTCCCCTCATGAATCACTCTATCTATTGATGAAAACCGCGTGAATATCCGTTGCGTCGTTTAAAATATTTAAGCGTACAGACAGTGGGAGCGACTTTGCTTCATACTATGTAAAGATGGGGGCCTCAGCACGGGTAAGCCACCCAATGAGGCCAACATTACTGGATTGTACTATGTAAAGACGGGGGCCTCAGCACGGGTAAGCCACCCAATGAGGCCAACATTACTGGATTGTACTATGTAAAGATGGGGGCCTCAGCACGGGTAAGCCACCCAATGAGGCCAACATTACTGGATTGTGTTATGAAATGTAAAATATTATATCAAATAAACAAATAAAGATTATCACGTCCCCTCAAACATAATATGTACTCATTTCCCTTTCGACCTTTTGGTAGAGGGGTAAGATTCTCAACTAGCGATCCGGAGGCCGCGGGTTCAAATCCCGGCGTGCGTAAGTAATTTTTTCGCCCTGGCGTAAGACCACAATTCAGAATTGAAACGTTGCTTGAAATTTGGGAGGCGGAAATGGGTACCGCCGCCCCGGGAACCTTTATTGGATAACCAACACCTCTGTCTACGTTTGGTGATTTAGCAGGGGTGCCCGGGTTCACGGGGTGAGGTTTGTCTAGGTCTTGGAGGCAGATGACCAGGACACACTGAACCCCAGATTCCTACCCACCCCTTAAACCCTTTTCCTTCCCAGAACTCTCTTCTCCTTTCTTTACTTTAAAAACCCTTCACACAGCATCCTCCAAGGATGACACAGGCCCTGAGGGAAATTATTTTCCTCAGGGCCTCCTGTGTGCAGCTCATGTAAAAAAAAATGGCTTTAGCTGTGTTTGAAGACCAGATATGAATAGCCAGACATATCCCCACCTTCGTCGTCCCCATCTCCTCCCCTTCCCCACTACATTCAGCCTCACAACATACCCCAATAAGGGATGCCATAGTCTCACTGGCTCCAGAAGTTTGGGAACAGTTGGGTCTCTTGTGCGGCATTCACGTATAAACAAAACGTTCTCTTCTTTTTGAACGCTTACTTAGAATTCTTTTGAATTTTTCTTTATTAGACTTTAATATCGGTAGGTAGTACGGAAACTAGGTACCACATTCCTGTTTTATAAAACATACTTAAAATAAACACTAACAGTTTTTTTGCAATGCCTTGAAATTCTTCATGAACTGAAAAAGTTTGCCAAGTACACCAAACCTATAACGAATTTCCTGTCAGCGACATCTATTTTATTCTGATTAAAGCTACAAGAGATTCCCTATTATTATTTAGTTTCGCGACTTTCACAGCAGAGGGCAGTAACTCGCAATTTCAATAATATTATTTCTTTCTCAAATGTTGAGAGTGATAATTTTTTTTATCAAAACGTATCCTATTTAACTTTTTTTTTTATTAATTCCGTCCTTTGAAGCCATACATAATTAATGCAAAATCATACAAAATCATGTGTTTTTAGTTTGTAAATTTGTTCGCATAGAAATATTGGTTCCATGCAACTCCATTCAACACCTCCTTAAAAAGTCATTAAAAGCCATGAAAAATAATTTTATAATAGCCCATAACCCTAACCTAACGTAACCTATTTAACCAATTATTTTTTTCATTACTTTTATTAATTTTTCAAATGAGGTTTTGAGTTGGTTTCATTCTGAGTTGTCCTGTCACCAGAAATATTACAAGTAGAACACTTCGTCACTTCATTTGTATGGGGTTCTAACTTCACTTCACCTTGTTCTGAGATATGAGGTGTCAAAGTTTGCAAAATCCATTTCTTATTATCTATTTACCAATTTCCAATTTTAAGGTTGAATCTTGTGTAAAGTATTTTTTGTACATTTTTAAAGAAAAGTATTTATACAGGGTGTTAAGGGACGTACTTGACTTACTTTAACCAGAGATTCCTGACATAAAGGAGTAAAAAATTATTTATAAATACCTGGAGTAAAAAATTTAAATGAAATTTTGTTCTCCGGTGACTTTTTTGACGACTTTTTTTCTATTATTCAAAAAAAATTTCTTCAAAATCAAACAAAAAAAATTTTCTTCTGCATGTCGTCACTGGTCACTCAGCCGAGTAACCGACCAACCTATAAAACCGTCTCCAACTGTCCAATACCTACCATTTTTTTATTGTCTTGTAGAAAAAATAAATAAAAAAAACTCCAAAAATGTCACTGAGACCAAAATTTTATTTACATTTTTTACTCCAAATAATGTCAGGAATCACTGGTTAAAGTAAGTCAAGTACGTTCCTTAACACCCTGTATAGCACGTATACTTACCCTTTTGGAACATACCTCAACATGCAAATAGAACCATATTATGCAACCAGCGAACTCATAATAATTGATCGCACAAGGTTCTAATTACATTTCCCTGATGCAATTTCATGCTAAGACCACGCCCTATTTAAATATCTTCCAATAAAATATGATAAATTAAAATACTTTGTAACATAGAAACCTAGAAATGATAAGGCGTAGTTAGAACCCTATTCAAATAAGTGACGAACCATAATGTGACTAGTATTTTAGATCAGTGTCAGATACAAATAAAATAGATAGTGTAAGTGATGTTAGAACCTTGTAAAATAAATTATTATTGAAAATGCTCGACGTTAGAACTTTGTTATACATATATCTACGAAAATACAACACAGATGATTCTGATAATTATTTTTGTTAAAGAAATGAGCAAAAGAAATGCTTTGGCATTCAAAGGTCATTTTTGAAAAAAATATCAGTTAGAACCCTATCCAAATGAGGTGACGACATCTTGGCCTTGGAAATAACTGAGCATTTCTTTTGATAAGTCTTTTTGAAAGTCTGGAAAAAAATAAAGTGTTTGGCGTTTAAAAAATACTTTTATCTGGTACTAATGAATCAATTTTCGGATAAAATTTTATTATAGAATGTGATAAATTAATTTTTTAAGGGCCCGCAACCCGAATTTCTACCGATTTCTTACATATCTCCCTTAAACACGGTAAGTTTTAAAACTCTTAAAAAAATATATGTTATTCTTGAAGATAATATCTAGACATTTGTCACGCCGAAACGCAAATTATATAAAATTCTCTCGGTTGGAAAAAATCGCAAAGTATGCTCCAAAAATATTATAAACACGTTTGTTTCAGTTATTTTACGAGTTATATGTATGAAAAAATTCACAGTGTTTTTTTTAATGCATTTTAAGACAATTTTCTTGAGATTTTTGCTCCATTGTAAACGAGTCATGTTTTATTAAACATTTTCGCAATTTTCGCATCGATTTGTCGCTGTAAATGTTAGCGCTCTCCTCTAAAATTCGTAATTTCGTATCTCTCCATCTTCTTCTTTTCGAGCCCGGTTGCAGAGCCTTCCACTGGAGCGATTTTTGACATATTTATATTGGCGCCATTTTAAATGTCTCCGATTGCTTTTCGTAAAAAAAATGGCAATTATCTCCTTGATTCGGCAAATTTTTATTTTTAATATTTGTAGCACCCATGTTTGTAATTTTGGACTTTTTTTATTTTTAAAGCGGAGACGGTTTACCATTAGTTCCCGTGAGTACTTAGGCCATGGGCCTATTGTACTTTCTTCCATTTTACCTCAATCCTTTAACAATAACCCAGTCCTTTTAATAAAGTTCACCAGAGTTGTTATTGGATATGTGGCTAGGTCTTCTGGTTCTGCAACATATCTCCCCACTACAGGGTATCTGAGCCTAGTTCCCACCAGGGCAGGACATTGGCACCATAAGTGAATTGGAGTTTCTTCATCCTCTTCACATTTTCTACATCTACTGGTGCTTTCCACTCCCAATAGCTGCATGTGTCTTCTGAGATGGCAGTGTCCCGTTAGTAGTCCTACCAGTTCCCTCAGCGAGTTTCTGTCCATATCAAGTAGTTTCCTGGTACGTCTGGGGTCGGGCCCGTTTATGAGTACTTTGAATTGTCTCATTTCGGGTGCCCTCTCCCATTCCTTTCAGTGCTGGGATTTGACCCACCTCTCGATATGCAATGTGGTGTGGCAAGCTGCTACTCCACGGCCGGCTCAGATCCCGCAAGTGGTGCTTTCGCCCCTTTCCTTGCTAGTTCGTCAGCCCGCTCGTCGCCCTCAATACCCTTATGTCCTGGTACCCATATCAGCGTTATTTTATTGATGGTAGCGAGTTCTGTAAGAACGGCTCTGCATTCCATCACCAGTCTGGAGTCGCATCGGTTACTTTCTAGTGCCATAAGGGCTGCCTGGCTATCAGAACAAATAGTTGAGTTCGTATTCCTGTACCCGATGCGTATATTCTCCTGTGCGCAGGCCAAGATGGCTTGAAACACAATGCAGTGTATTCCTAGAGGTATACTTAGTTCCCTCTAGGATCCCTGTAAACATACCCCAGCCCCCGTTCCTTCCTCCATTTTTGACCCATCTGTGAACCAGATTAGTTCCTGTCTGGAGGTTGGACCTGGGATCATGTCCTACTCCTCCCGGGTGGGGTACATCACATCAAACAGATAAGTTTTAAGATTTTCACGGCCAAAAGCATTGTCGTTATTTGTTTTTGGAGTGTTATGCCGTGTTGCGCTACCTCCTTCTTTAGCCAACGTTTCGGACATCGTTGCAGTGTCCATCATCAGGGCAGATCCGGCAGATCACACATCTACCGGATCTGCCTTTTTCCATAGATATGCACCTTTCATTACCAAGTATACCACAGATAATACACAGAAATCGAAAATATTCTATGTTGATTCGAATATGTACCTCTCACGGCAGTTTCAAAGTAACAACTCGCAGGATTCGCGCGGCTATAAACTTAACGATTTTTTTATAAATCCTACAAATATGAGATAAACGGTACAATACAGGTTAATTCATTGGCTATATAGCGCTCTTATAAGTTTTATGTCTCCATGTTAAAATTCGAAGGCATGATTGTTTTTAATGTTGGCGAAAAATTTTAAAAATGATCTTCTGCAAATGTCGAGCAAATGGAGAAAAAAGTTTTAAAATGCGCTGTCGCCCAGCAGTTAGGAAATAAACTAATACATTTTAATATTTGTGCGTGAATTTCACGAAATAAAAGAAAACAATGCAATTTCACGTTGTTTTTTTCGTCATGAATCAAAATGGGCGGCGCTCAACGGATTTGGATTTGAGAATTAAACCTGACGCGCCGTCCGAATAAAGACTGCACGTACATTTAGCATTAGTTAACGCCGCTACCATGTCGTATAGTCCCTGGACTCTATATCTGTTTTAATTTCTTTGTTATTATGATAAACAATGCTCTCAAATGCCTTCTCCAATCTTTCCAAAAAAGTCATCTCAAGTATTTTTAAAGGAGGCGTCTACTAATATCTACAGGAATTCCAAAAACTGAAAAAATCAAACTAATATATATGAGAACCAAAGTGTTGACGAATATCTACAGCTCAAACTGCTGACTAATATCTATGGGAACCAAAGTGTTGACGAATATCTACAGCACTGGCAGAGGTTGGATTTGCAATTATGTATAGCATATTGGAATAACGTAATATTGCGTATGCAGTTTAAAAAACTTAATTTATGTAAGTATGTATGAAAAAATCTCTTATAAATATCGGATTATTGGACACATTTAGCTGATTAGTCCAACCTACGCTCTGTAGATATTAGTTCAACCTACGCTCTGTAGATATTAGTCAACACGGGGACCGTCATAGATATTCGTCAGACCTTAGCTCTGTAGATATTAGTCAACACTCTGAAGTTCGTAGATATTAGTTCAACATATGAGCTGTAGATATTCGTCTGACATACAGACTGTAGATATTATAGTCTTTTTAAATCCCTCCTAAATTCGATATTTCGAAGTTTTCAAGGGCTAGGGGATCACCTTAAGTACTCCCGCTCGTTCGCCAACATGTTTCAACGTGCAGACGCCTGGCGCCCGGAAGTATCGGTGCGAAAAAGATTCAAATTCAAAAGTGCGAAACAATTCAAGAGTTACGACAGAAATAAGCTCGAACATAGAAATTTTGTGGAAAAAAAAATTGAAAATTTCATATTTGTGATTTGATGAATATTAGGTGAATTCCTTTAAGGATCATAGTTTTGAGTAAGAATCTAAAATTTCAGGCGGTTTGGTGCCATAGAGCATGAGAAAACATCTATTGAAGATCGACCCCATCCTTACATTACTCCGTTTAAATTATGATTTATCCACTAATTCCACTTTAAGCAGGTCTTTTGAGGGATCAGTAAGTCGTAAGTGCAGCTGAATGATGTACCATCACAAAGCACGTCTTCATAATGCAATGAATATGTTAAACCAAAATTGATCCCTTTTGCTAGTGTGCATTGTGTCAGTGTTACCAACATTTGCCCGGTCTCCTCTTTGTTTTACTGTTGCCTTTGTTGCATTTTGTATCGAATAAACTATTAGCTACGGCATTAGTACCTGTCGAGTAGTAATGCTTTTGCCATCTGTATTGAAATGAGTACCTTTTTTATAAAAAAAATACCTAAATTATGATACGTTATAAGTGCGAACGTTATAAAATCTGCCATTATAAATGCGAATGACAGAATATCGAACGCCATACGAGAAGCTCGTCATAATCACTCTCTAGCTCGACAAGATTGACAACATTTATGTCGAGAGGGTTATTTGTCACATTGATTTATTATAAATACGTATTGTTTACCGTCTTTTTAATGCTGGGAACCCTTTATGAAGAAACAGACATACGTACACTGTATATCCCATCTTTTGCAAGAACTGCAGCATTATAGTGAAAAGGAACGTACTAGAATGTTTATTGTCTTTTTAATGCTGGGAACCCTTTATGAAGAAACAGACATACGTACACTGTATATCCCATCTTTTGCAAGAACTGCAGCATTATAGTGAAAAGGAACGTACTAGAATGTTTATTGTCTTTTCAATGCTGGGCACCCTTTATGAGGAAACAGACATACGTGCACTGTGTATCCCATCTTTTGCGAGAACTGCAGCATTATAGTGAAAAGGAACGAACTAGAATGTTTATTGTCTTTTCAATGCTGGGCACCCTTTATGAGGAAACAGACATACGTACACTGTGTATCCCATCTTTTGCAAGAGCTGCAGCATTATAGTGAAAAGGAACGTACTAGTATGTTTATTAGCGTGTGTCAATTATTTCAACTTTTGAATTCAGAAACGCCCGGGGTCTCAAACGTTGCATCTTGCAAAGAAAATGAGAACTGCATTTAAATTTATTGTTTTAAAAATGGTTATTAGCCCGCTAAAATGCATTGAAAATCAGAAAACAAACCTAAAACCATTTTTGTTTTTAATATTATGTAATTTTTTTTCAGTAATCTAACCTTTTAACGTTTGTTTATTATTAAAAAATGCGTATAACTGACAAAAATTAAAAAAAAGTTCAACTTTATGAATACAAGTAAGTCAACAAGAATTCTGATTTTATCCAGAAAAAGTGTTGTTTTCTCCTTTTATTTTTTTAACCAACACATCACATATGTTTAAAAAAAATTATTTTTTTGGTTCTTTGTACTGCAGTTATGTAATGAAAAATAAGTTTGGTACAAAATATAAAAAGTGAACCCTTTGTTTTATTTTTTTCCAAATCACGAAATCAATTTTTTTTAAACATCCGGCCATTTTAGCGGGCTAATAGTGAATAATAATTTCATTTTTTTTACGTTTTCGAATAGCTACAGATCATACAAAAATTTTGAGACCCCGGGCGTTTAAACATAAGGCCATTTGTTTTCTCTCTATGGAGAGCGACACACGCTAATGTTTATTGTCTTTTCAATGCTGGGCACCCTTCATGAGGAAACAGACATACGTATACTGTGTATCCTATCTTTTGCAAGAGCTGCAGCATTATAGTGAAAAGGAACGTACTAGTATGTTTATTGCCTTTTTTACCATCACGGTACCGTAACCGTAAAACTAGACAGGAATTATAAAAGCGCACGAGTCTCCAAGGGACCCAAAAACACCAAACTTCGAATTAAAACTTCGTATTAAAGAGAGTTTCACTTTATTAACTAGGGAGTAAATGTATCACCGATGCTCCTTAAACAATACAATCACCTGAAATGTTTAAATATGATGTTTAGGTTAAAGGTATATGAATTGAATAAAATAATACAAAACATTTGTTTAAAATTGAGTGTTTATTATGCATATTTTCTCTATAAATATAAATGAATTGCCGAAATGTATGTACGCGCATAACTTCCGAACGACTGCACCAAATTGGATAATTCTTTTTTTATTGTGTTCGTTACTGTCAAGACAAGGTTTGTATATAACTACTGGTGAGCGCTGGCATTATAAAATTTGTACAAAAATTGCAAGTGTGAGCTGTTTGAAAACTGAATGTATGGAATGCGGGAGGGGGGAGAGGAACTCGGGTATTGAATTATCATACTCAATTGAGGAATGCCATAGCCCCACCGGCTCCAGACGTTGGTAGCAATTGAAAATCACATAAATAAATTACATGTAAAAAAACCTTCATTCATTGTTCACTACGTTTGGTGAGCAGAGGTGCCCGGGTTCATGGGGTGAGGTTTGTACAGGTCTTAGCGGCGGATGCGGCTGCCCACCAGCTGCACGGTAGGCCGGATCGAGAGAGAATGGTTGAGGGAGCCCCTTAGACTTCTCCAGCCGTACTCTCTCGGAGCATCGCCTTACACCGTAGTGGGAGGGATGGATTCATACGTCCGTCATACCTGGACACATTGACCCCCAGATTCCTACCCACCCCTAATACCCTTTTCCTTTGCAGAACTTACTCTCCTTCCTTTCCTAAAAATACCCTCAACACAGCATCCCCAAAGATGACATAGGCCCTGAAAGATATTATTTTCCTCAAGGCCTCCTCTATATAGTCCCAGTTGTTTCCATCTGCAGCCAGTAAGGCTATGGCATCACTAATTGGGGTATGTTGTGAGATTGAAAGTAGTGGGGATGGAAAGAAGATGAGGAGGAGGAAAGTGGGGGAAGTACCTGGCTATTCAGATCTGGTCACCAAACACGGCTAAAGCCATTTCAAGCAACGTTTCAATTCTGAATGGTGGTCTTATATCAGGGCGATACTGAGAGTATCTTTCACTCTGGATCGTGATGCAAATGTACCATACATTATTTATTAATTAATTAATTGTGAAACAACACAAATTATTAAAAAAAAAATTATTTGCTCACGCCGGGATTCGAACCCGCGACCTTCGGAATGCGAATCGAGCCTCAACCTTCGACCACGCCGGCCGTCAATGTAAAAAAAATAATCTCTCCAAACACACGAAAGATGCAAACTTCAAGTCCAGGAGTAAAATAATTAATTCATATTTGCATTGTTGTGTTACGTTTAATGGAAACTACTAATACAAAAGGATCTAACATGAAAATGACTTTGTGAGCCAAAAAAAAAATCCATTGAAACAGAAGTGGTAGAATCTAAAGTTGCTCTAAATGGTATGAGCCTTTTATGACCAAATCAGAATAGCTCGATACTACCAACCTTCCACTTGTCCACCTCCTTCACCTCCCCACTTCCTTGCAGCATCACAACACATCCCAGATTGGTAATACCCATATTGCCTACGGTTCCACTGGTGACGGGTAGTTGGGACTCTTGTGGGGTATTTTAGAACCCATATCCTTTTTTTAAATACAATAAAAAATAATAGAAAAAAAATTCAATCTTGTGACACTCTCGATCTGATTCTCAATTTCAAAGGGAATTGATTCTTCATTCCATACCTTTGGCCTTGCATCCTACTTTTTAACGGAACCATAAATTTTTATTTTACTGTTAAATTATTTCCATGAATGATACGTAGCGTAAACGATTTATTATAACGTAAATTATTCTACGGGTGCGGGCGGTGTGCCGCCAATTCAATTCAATTTATTCTTTCAAAAACATTACAAAATTTAAAATTTTAATGCGTTTTTAAAATACATTTGTAACAGTATTACATTAAACATAAATATAAATGGTAAGCAAAAAAACTATATGATCATCAATTGAGCTTGCCTTTTAAAGGCAGCTTCACTGACGCTAAATATGTCGATATCCGAATTAATTCTGTTCAATAGCAAGATTGCTCTCCCGACCGGCATGACCATTGGCAAGTTAGTCCTGCAGGCCGGAAGATAGAACAGCCTATGCTGTTGATGGCGAAGATAACCATCGGGAATATAAAAACGAATGTTCTCCAAGATAGCTGAGTTTTCAAACCATCCACGAATCAATCTGAAGAAAAGCGTGGCAATGTGTACATCCCTTCTGACACGTAGATGGTTCATTCCGAGCATACCCAAAAGAAAGTCGGTAGGATAGAGCCACGGATAATAGCCGTACTCCCTCATGTACAGAAATCTCAGAAAATTTTTCTGAACTCTCTCCAACATGAGGGAATATTTTTCTTGGTGCGGACTCCAAATTATCGACCCACTTTCAAGGGTACTCCTTACTAAGCAATTGAATAGAATTATGAGAACCCGGGTGTCTTTAAAATTGCTTGCAGTACGCAGAACAAAGCCCATCATTCTCAATGAAGTGCTACAAGCCATCTGAATATGAGTATGAAATGTCAGCCTACTATCAAACATGATTCCAAGGTCCTTCATGGTGGAGACACGTTTTAGACTTCGGGCGTCCATCGTATACCGGTAATACCAGGTATGACACGCCCTAGTGAATGACAAAATTAAACATTTAGATATATTGAACTCAATCCGATTTCTTTTACTCCAGTCAATAATTCTATCAATATCTGACTGGAGTTGATTGCAGTCCTCTAGGGTTAGTATTTCTAAGAATAGTTTCAGGTCATCAGCAAAAAGAAGAAACCTGGAGTGCAGAATTACTTCTGAAATATCATTAATAAATATGGAAAAAGGAGTGGGCCTAAATTAGAACCTTGGGGAACTCCTGATCGTACAAAAAATAGAATAGACTGGAATAGTCCATGAGATACAAACTGTTTCCTGTCTGCAAGATAGCTAGCAAAAAAGGTGAGTAGTCTCATGGAGAATCTTATTTCAGCCAGCTTATTGAGTAAGACGTCGTGATTAACAGTATCGAAGGCCTTTGAAAAGTCGTTATACGAACAATCTACCTGATGGCCTTTATCTAAAGATTTTGATACGTAATCAGTAAACACCAATAAGTTGGTTTCTGTAGATCGACCTTTCTAAATCCGTGCTGTTCTGAAATTGGGTACGGCTCCACTTGTGGCAGTGTGTATTTATGAATAATCGATTCGAACAGTTTGGCCGGTGCAGATAGTATTGCTACTGGCCTAAAATTTTCTACAGAGGTCTTTGTACCGCCAAGTTGCCTAAAGCATAAATATACCAATCCCTAGATCGATATGATCCCTAGATTTTCTATGGGACAAATGTCGACACCAACTTCACCACGGAAAAACAATCCCGATCTTGGTAGAAGGGAGTTTAAGGCCATTTGTCATAGACAATGGTACAAGGCCTGCCATAGACAATATACTCGCCCTACTTTATTAGCCCAATAAATTATTTAAAAAAAATTGAAAAGCAGAAAAATGAAAAAACTTTTCCCCAGGACAACAAGGTTCCATGTGACAAAGATGGTTCCGAGGAAATAAGATTTACATAGTTTTTTACAGCTCATTTTCTCAGGAGGGAGCTTTGTCAGATGGAAACCTGTTATCCCGAGGAGATGAAAAATCAATACATAAGAAAAATGAAAAACTCACAGGTGCATGTTTTATTACAGCTTATCCTCGAGGTACATTGTACTTGTCATATAATTAACAGTAATAATATGACAAGAACAATGTACCTACCTCGAGGACTTGGCATATTATTTTTGTTAATATAATTAACAACATTAATATGACAAGTATTATATAATTGTTCATATATCCAATGGAATATCCATTAATACATTATTTGGCTTAATACGATAACTCTGTAAACTTTTATATTTTACAATAAATGCGAATACACAAAAAATAATAGCACAAATTACAAGCACAAAAACAGTACACAAAAAAATTTAAAAAACACAAAAACAAAAAGCTTTATACAAAAATATGTAAACGTTGGAGTTTGCCCACCACTTTCCCACAGCGTTCAAAGGAAACAGATGGTTTCCTCCTTCACCGTACACGTCAAGACTCTTAATTTTGTTTATAAAGAATCTACTTTTTATTAAAATGACTCTAGACCTCCAATGACCAGACATACATTGTTAGCAGGCAGTATGCGAGTGCTTACATGTTGTTAATTATTTATTTCACTATATCACGTCTCATCTCCGCCACTTGATGTATCTGAAATAAAAGTTTATTAATATAAAGGAAGAAGAGTTCAGGCAGTCCCGCCGAGGATGAGCGGAGCCATCAGTCCAGACGCAAGCAAGACTCGGCATCAGCACCCCTAAGCCGGCTTCCCGGTAGGCCCTCGAAGATAATGTTGGGATGAAGGGGGAAAGAAACTTGAAGACTCTAGGGAAAAAAGTGAGCACCGGGTCACCAGAAGCAGGGTGTAAGGGCACTGGTCCGCTACGGTCAGTCTTCAGGCCTGCTCATGGCAACGGGGGAGGTGCGGGAGGGTTATGCAGCGGCTGCCTCATGTAGTCATCTCCTCAGTTGATGCACGGTCAAAATATGTAAACACAAAAAGCTTTATACAAAAATATGTAAACATTGGAGGTTGCCCACCACTTTCCCATAGCGTTCTAAGGAAACAGATAGTTTCCTCCTTCATCGTACACGTCAAGACTGTAATTTTTGTTTATAAAGAATCTACTTTTTATTAAAATGACTCTGGACCTCCAATGTTCAGGCATACATACGCTGGACGTATTTCAGCCGACGCCTGGTCTTCAAAATTTCCATACTGCCCTTTTTCTTCCTCGGAGTCTGGGCTGCGATCTGTCTCACACAAGTTAAGATGCTCTTCTTATTACCTGGAAAGACAATATTTGAAAAAAAATTATTACATTTTTCATAACAAAATATACCAAATCATGATCTACAAACAAAAAGCTATAAATATGCTTACGCTTAAAATGTTCATTTTGATGTGTTGCGACTGAATGACTACTGCCGGGTCTCACAGGAGTGCTTATATCTGAAAAAAAGAATATGTATCTTAGTTCTTGAAGGAATGGTAGAAAAAATCAGATGAACATAATGTAGAATTACTATTCCCTTTCAACCAAAATAAAATATATTAAATTATAAAATACGCTTTGTAATACACCACATTTTATTATTAATATTTAATTTCGCTTAGCTCAAGCTTCATCAGGGCTTATTATATTAACTAAAGCTAATTTCATACAGATACATACTATAAGAAAATAGTATAAAATGAAGTCGCTCAAAATGTATGTGCGCGTTAACCTTTTAAACTACGCAACGGATTTCCATACAGTTTTCACCAATAGATAGAGTGATTGAAGAGGAATGTTTATATGTATAACATGTAAATTATATCAGAGAAAAGCCGGGAAATTCAAAGAAAACACATTTTTGTGCGATTTAAAACGGCTGGCGGGCCGTACTATAGTCACTTTTGAAATTCGTTCTACGGAAGGAATTGGATTATTTATTTGATTTTCCCTTTTCAAATATCCAGTGTTGCATTGCAAGCATTGTATAATTAGTGGCGAGTTAATTAGTTTATATGTATAATACATTCTTATTATAGTAGAGAAAAGCCGAGAAATTCAAATATTCAAATTCAGGCAGCGGGCAGCGGGCAGCTGGCAAGCGGGTGGTGTGGATTTTATAAAGATTGGGTAATGGCGTTGTGTTTCGTTAGCCACAGCAACGTGTGGCCAGGGCTGCTAGTAAGAAAATAAAATAATGATAAATGTTAATATTTAATTAAATGAAGACAATATTAGCGAAACTCAATCGAAATCTGGAGACAGAAAAATCAGAAAAGATATTGGCTCCGCTGGGACTCGAACCCAGGACCCTTTGCTTACATGGCAACAGCTCTACCGATTGAGCTACGGAACCCATATTAATTCTGTCACTTTTAACTGTATCATGCTTCGACTAAGAACTACCAACATTATCTTTATTTACTTAACGCACATATTATTCATAAAGTTTAAAAAAATAATAATAAAAATTAATTATAAATATTCATCCTAGACTTGCAGAAAGTCAATAGATGTCGCGTTTTAAAATAAAATGGATAAAAATTTATCCAGACACTATCTAGATTGCATTTAGTTCGAGTTGAATCTTGCGATCATATATAAAGATAGCAGCCTATAAAGCCAATATGTAACTAACTAACCATCACGCCTTTTCTCCGCAGGGGTAGGCAGAGAGGACGGACCGCCAAACAACTCGGTCTCAGCACACACTCTTGGCCTCACTCACATTCATACTTCGTCTCATACATACTCTTCTATTATTCTTACTTTTGACATGGGCCGCCTCAAGTATCTGATTCACTTGATCGTGCCATGTCTTCCTCGGGCATCTCCAACTTCTACCATTCACATTTGCGTCATATATTCTTTTTACACTACTTTCTTCGTATTCTAGGTATTTTTGTTCCTTACCTAGCGGCAAAAACCCAGGTCAGGTAGGTACTGTAGATACCTAAAGGCATTGGAAATGGTGCAAGCTCATTTACTCCTACCGTCCTATAATTCAGTGTGCCTAAGTTTATTAAATGTACATACCGTCGTTAACTCCTGGGACCCCTTCGGCAGGAACAATATCACTGCTGGTGCCTGCGTTGACGTTTTGATCTGAAATAAATATATTTAATGTATTAACTAAAATTTGGGAACAAAAACTACTTTATTTTTTCCATTTCAAGAAAAACTTCTAAACTAAAACTTTCCCCCTTGACAGGAACAACCACACCGATGGTCCTTGGGAAGTCATTATGCACTGAAATCAATATAAGTAACCAAAGTTTGTGAACAAGCCATAGTGTTATACCATTTACGATTATACGATTTGCAATCATTTCCAAAGCTTTGTCCTTAGCAAACAACATGGAGTAAGCCGATTAAATCTGAATAAATATAAAAATAAATAATGATGCAATTTAAGATTGCATACCTTTTTGATGTTTGACGTAATCGCGGTACCTTGGCATCATAATACTTGATGCTGTGCGATTTTGTCGAGTTGGGGTCTACAATGAGAAATAAATTCAGTTTTAGACAAACAACGACAAAATGAAACATAAAAACAACGTTGTAATAACGGATGAGAGATTATCACCTGCATTTTCGTCGCCATAATTTTCACTTGACTTTTGTCTTTTTCCCTTTTTCAGTTGGCTTAGGTATATCTGTGAATTTGCTAATGCCAGGAAGACGAAGTGCTTTGGCAAGAAACATTTTAAATTCAAAATATTTACGTATTGGTATAACGCGACAATTCACTGACAGTTGCAATCACAAACCCCGAACCGGATATATTGTATCAATGGCGTATTTGTCATTTCCGTTTACGTACTATCTACAATTCAGTTCATCTATGGACCCGATCTTTTTTGGAGTTACAAGGTTAGTAAAGAGATATACGCCCCTGGCCTAAAGTAAACCCACCTATCTCGCTCCCGTGCCTTGTCGTCTAGTCCTTAGTCCAGGGCTTCCCTAACTGTGAGTCGCGACGCCCCGGGGCGCCGCGGTATCATCCCAGGGGCGTCGTGAGGCAATCTCAATAGCGTCACCCACACACACACTTCAGAGCGACTTAGTCCCGCGCCACTTATTGATCAAGAATATCGTTCCATCAGCACTGCAGTGTTGAGGGTTTTATTACCGTTTGCGACATCATACTTGTGCGAGACAGGTTTCTCTGCAGTTGCAGTAATTAAGAACAAGTACAGATCGAAAATAAATTTGGAGGCAGAGACGAGAGTGGTAATTTCGAAACTTTAACCTCGTTTTGAGAAAAGCAAGGACATCCTTCTCATTGATACAAAAGAAAAAATGGTGTTGTTGCTTTTTTATCTTTTTTGTTTGCTTCCATTTTTGTTTTTATGTTGTGTTCTTTATTTTCTAATAAACAATTTAAATACTATTTGGAGCTTTTCTGACAAATTATTTTCTGTTTTTAGGGAACGTACCCATACTACGTAACCCTTTTAGGGGGGGGGCTTCAAAATACCACGCTTGGTACAAATTAGCGGCGGGGGGACTTAAATTTTTAGTCACCGTGGAGGGGGGGCATCGCAAAAATAAGGCAACTTCCCAAGGGCGTCACAGTTGAAATAAGTTTGGGAAGCCCTGCCCTAGTCCATCGCTATCAACTTTGTGCGAAGCGCTCTATTCAGGAATTAAAACAATAGCGTCTTTTTCACTTGTGAACAAGACCAGTTTATATTAGTCAATCTTAGGTCCCAGATCCATCCGAAATGCTAGTCTGTACTAGGTCCGCAGGTTGCAAGTTAATCAAGTCACTGCAGACATAAGTCAAAAATTATTAATTTATTCCTCCATGCCCGCCGCGAATCCGTCTTTGTGGTTCATGCATGCGGCCAAGCCGTCAATTTCATTACATAGTTGATCAAAAATTTCCGACTCCGAATCCGAACATCAGCTAGAAAAGTAGGAAGCAAAAATGATGCACTTATTATAATCGTTTTTTTGGTAAGAACCAAAGCTTTTGGAATAGAAGTACCTACCTACTTTTAGACGCAGATCTTGGGTAGATACAATATGTAAATTTGCAGATATTATTAGACCAATCGGCTGTGGTCAGCTATCATAAAATACTCACATTTAAATGTTTTCAGGAAATATACCTACTTGTCATTAATCATGTTGAAACTCAATACGTTAATAAATATTCAATGTTTTTATTTCTCTTATCATGTGTGGCCGGATGCAGATGCGATTTGAACCTATTAATGTGTGGACGGGTGACGGATGTCAATAAAAGATATCATTTTATAAAAAATATAACGTTTCCTTGTATTTTTCGTGTTCTGGGAATTCGCTTATCTTGTTGACCACAATGGTCATTATTATTATCACTATGATTATATCGTTATTTTCTTTTTTATTATTTGCATTAGACTAATAAAATTTTAACCCTTCTGTAACTGTATGCTTCATATTGAACGATCTGGATCCCTGGCGTTGCCGGGTTTTTCAAAACAGGATGTGGAAAAAAAAATTATCCTCTTTTTTTAAATATCAGGTGTGCAGTAGGGTGGGTCACGACTATATTGGAAAAAAATCTTGTTTTTATTTGTCTAATAGTGATAAGAGGGTGTTAAATGGAGAAAAAAAAGTAACGTAATTTTTTTAATAATATTTGGATATCATCTTCTTTCTCCAGATTGACTTTGAAATTTCACATAATAGAGAAAATCCCACCATTGTTAATTTAAAACCTGAAAAGAATTAATAATATGATTTGTTAATTTCAAAAATATATTAATACTAGCTGGTACCTGGCATGCGTTGCTATGCCATTCAAAGAAATAAATTGATTCTTTCCCGTGTATCCCCGTTCCCTTCCA
Organism: Limnephilus marmoratus; assembly: GCA_917880885.1. Lineage (NCBI taxonomy): Eukaryota > Metazoa > Arthropoda > Insecta > Trichoptera > Limnephilidae > Limnephilus > Limnephilus marmoratus. The sequence goes on from OU862930.1 coordinate 3,713,446, forward strand.
CCTTCCCCGCCTCCCCCCTCCCTTTCGTCTTCCCTCTCCGCAAACCCCACCATCCCCCTGCCTTTCCTCCCTGGCGCTAAAATATAAGAAATACGCACATTTTCATTTATACAAATTTCATAACGCCAGAGCTTACCATTATATACAGCCTATGTTACTCGCTAATAATGGAGCTTTCTATTGGTGAAAGAATTTTTCAAATCGGTTCAGTAGTTTCGGAGCCTTTTCAATGCAAACAAACAAACAAACAAATCTTACCTCTTTATATAGTGTCTTAGATAAATTCAAATTATATCAAGGCAGTGCATTCAAATACCAGCAAAATCCTTCTTACTCTCAAATTTCATAATTTTCAGCAATCCTGGGGTCTTTTTGTAAATGATTTCGTAAAAATATACTATACTAGCAGACCCAGCCAGATGTTGTTGTGGCTAAAAAAACCTTTATAATCAACGCCATCTGTTAATCAAATCCACAGAAACAATACTAATTTGAACCCACGATCGCTGTATTCGTAGTCAAGAGCCATACTTCTCGATCACGGAGGCCGTTCGTTCAGTAAAAACGAGCCAAAAAATAGTTTAAAACGCGTCAATTCGACAGGTTTCCCTAGAAAAACTTACCTATACAAAATTACATTCATAAATACATTATTCACACTTGCGAAATTAGAAGGCAGACAAAGAAAATCGAGTCAGATAAAAATTAATTCGATGAAATAAGAATGGTATTTTCTTTCTTTATTTTACATTTAAAAAATTTCATTTAAATTAACTGGTTCCTTAAATGTGGTAATTGTTTAATAACAGTTGAAAAATAGAACAACCGCTCATCCCAAACCTAGAAATGTCTTGTGGGGGAGTTTCGTGGTCCAAATATTTCACGACGATTCAGAACGAATCCAACCCGACACCTTATTTGAAAAGTCATTAAAAGTGATGAAAAAATTCATAAAAAATTGCTTACGTTTTGTCAGGTTATGGGCCATTTTTCGATTTTTTCATAGCTTTAAATGAATTTTCATAGAGCTGTTGAGTTGAGTTGATTCTGAGTTGTCATAGAACCAAATATTTGCCTAGTCGGGGCTTAAATTTCAAATACCAAACTGCGCCTTCGAAATACACATGGGATGAAAAACTACTTTGTTAAGTACATAAAATACATACAGCCCTAAGAAGCCGTAACCGGTTGACATATGTACCTACTACCTACTTACAATCTACCTATTGAGTAAATACAATAAAAAAAATTATCTATGCCCGTATTATCTTATATTGCATCCTATTCCAATTTAACTCTTATTTACTTCTAGTTCATTGTGTCAACTTATCTTCATGTATACATATATTTTTTTAATGTGAGTACTTGTAATAACATAATTTCTGTACCTACTCGCATTTTACAATGGCACTCCCCGAAATTCAAGCACTAGAAATGTTTTCTCTTTTGAATTGGGCAGTTTCGTTAAAAATAAATTTTTATATTGTAATTATTTTTAAGAACCATATGTTTTACTATAAATCTATACATGTATTTTTTTGTTTTAATAAAAATAAAAAAATTCTATATACTTACTTAAAAAAGTGGTTTTCAAAAAGGGATATTTTAATAAAAAAATTATTACTCAAGTTTATTACACCACGCAACGGGTTAAAACTTTATCACAAATTTTAAAATACGCTCTGTGTATAAATAAATGGTGCTCTTCCCAGAAATAAATCATTCTCATTTGCACCATTATCTGGCCGAGTTAATGAGTTATCCTTGTTGGTGAAACAAAAGGGCATTAGTTAATTGTAAAATGTGTCGCGGTCTCCTTTATTTTCTGGGATTTCTATGCATATCTTGTATAGAAGGTAAGTAGGCATTAAACATTTCTACATTCTTGTCATATGAAAGGCTTAATTAAATAGCGTTTACCCATCATCACCGCGCTACATTTCGGGAAGGAGTTTGATCTCCTTCGTGAATATGAGTTTATTTATTTATTTATTATAAGACCTTTGTACAGATTTTCGTGTTTATTCATCCGCCTTGCTAGGGACGTCCCTTTGTTATAGCGGGTGAAGTTGACAGATTAGAATAAATTATAATATGGTTGATAAATTAAATTTAAAGTTGTTAAATTATACAAAATTAATAAATTTACAAGTTTTACGTATCGTGGTTAAATAAATTGAATTTTATTAAATTACAATTTTCATTTATCATGGTTAATAAATGTAGTAATGGTAATTTATGGTAATAATAATAATGGTAGTTTTGTTATTAAAATTATGCAATTCAACTTAGGTTACAAATTTAATATATGATTGTTTCTAATTGTAAAGATCCATTGTGATATTTTTTTAATGGTGTGAGGTTGGGTTTCGGTTTTTAAGTTCTCCAGAAGATTGTTCATTGATCCGTTGTCCCCTGTCAATCTTTTCCAGTCCTCCAACCTTTCCATTGTGCTCCAATCGACTTCAACACAGTCAACCTACCTCTTTCACGGTTTGACGCTAGTCACTTCCACTGCCTACCAACTAGGTTTTGATTTTTACTGCCATCTGTCATTAACACCAAGGGCACATTGATAATTTTTTTTAAATAAACCTCTTACAATTTCATAGTTAGCAGAAAATATTTTCAACATTTAGTTTTATTCTAGTCGTATCAGCCGAAGATTCTGATCCATTCTTCAGAGACGACTACTTTTTCTCTGCCGCTTATAATGCGTTCTTTAAAGAACACAAAGCTACGCTGGGCTGGAGAGAGGCGGTGTCCAAGTGTTCCTTGGAAGGCGCTGAGCTTGTGGTGCCAACATCTGAGGAAGAGGTGAAGTCTTTGCTAACTTATATGTCCAGCACCACCAGCAATGTTTGGATTGGGATACATGACTTATTCAAACAACAGAACTACGTGGCAATCAATGGTATTTTTTTCCTTTTTAATTTCTTTATTTAATTTACAAATTTGTATTGTGCAAATTATTGGAAGAACTGTCAATTATTATGGTAAAACCATATTTATAACTTGTAAAATAATATTTTACATAATTATTCAACAACCATTATGCAAATAATAGGAAATATCTTCCTTTATGGCCTTAATAACTGCTTTCACTCGTTTTGGCATAGACTCCGCTAGTTTTTGACAATTTTAAGAGATCCTCTCATTCCGAAATCAAACCTAAACGAGCGTTTCTGCCATCTTTGATCTTGTAGTGCAGTCGACTTTTCCAGGATAAGGAGAAAACTGTTTTAGATTGGCCCGGTAATATACCAGATATGAACCCTATTGAGAATTTATGGGTCATATACAAAGCAAAATCGACTGCACTTCAAGAACAAAGATGGCAAAAACGCTGCTTCATGTTTCCATGCCAAAACGTGTGAAAACGGTTACTGAAGCCATAAGCGGAGATATTTCCTATTAATTTGCATAATGGTTGTTTTAAAATTATGAAAAAATTATTATTTTACAAGCAAAAAATGGTTTTTCCGTAATAGTTGACAATTATTCCATTAATTTGCACAATAATGTATGTATACAAATGTAAATTTTAGTTCCGTATTATTTGTGTCCACAAATCTCGAAAAGTAATCGATGGATTGACTCAAAACTTTTAAAACACATTCAGCCTTACTAAAAAACCCCGTGAAAATTTTATTCAATTGACAAACGGCCGCGGATGTGAAAACCTTACTAATTAAAAAAAATTGTTCATGAAAAGATATATACACTGCTTACACAGCCTGAGGGGGTAGTTTATCTGTTATATACGACTGTTGTATTTATAAATTCTGAACTATGTTTGGAATTTTTTTAATGTACTTTGAATGTCTTGTATATTTCTTATTTTTGAAGATATCGTAAATTCATATACTTTTATAGAAACTACATAAAATTGCCTTTTAGATTTTTGTGTTTGAAATATACAATCGTGTTTGAAAATTGCAGTATTTTAAGCTTCAACATGAAAAAATTTGAAAAAACAGTTGACTGTAAACATTTTCTATTAAATGGTTGAAAAATTTCGGAAAATTCAAAATTTTAAAAATAAATTCTTACTTTATGAATTTAAAAGAAAACTGTCACTTCACATTTTATGTCGTTCATACAATTAAAAAGGATAAAAAATATAATAATGATTCCCAAAAAATGACTGAAAAAAATCTGACATTTTGGATTCATTTTTACGTAATTATTATTATTTATTATTATTTACACATGCATAAGGCTTTTACATTATTAAAGTAATATTACTTTTATAGAAATTCTATTAAATTCACGCGGAAAAGTCATTAAAAAATTAAATTTCATAAATAACCTAAAATTTATCGTTAAAGAAACTAAATCATCAACAAAACATTATTTAAAAACTAAAACTGAAAAAAAGTAACGCCAGCATTGGTAATTATATTGAATAACACTAATTTCACAGTGAATTGATCATTTAAAACACAAATAATCTTCAAAAACATAAAATTAGCTGCAAGTAAAATTCAACACGTCAAACATTGTTTTACCGCGGAGTCTATAAAACAAGATGGCCGCGGCGGCGCCTGCGCAGATCTATGTGAGATTCAAGGGGACCAACATAAAAATCATAAAATACGTGTATTTGTTATTAGCAGTTATTAGTAACCATGTAAAAACGCAGTGCACCGCGTAAGCAACAAATATGCGGTTGAACGATAGTTAAGGCGTTTTGTTATTAGTAAGGCTGATTGTATTTAAGCAGAAGATTGTATCTATATATTTTTACTAGCTAACCCGATGAATTTCGTACCGCCTCAGAATCAATAACTTGAATTAAATTATTTTTTTTAGTGAAGCAATTATCGATGCCCAACTGTTCGTGTTTTGTTTTTGTCAGTATCAGAGATTGCGTTGTGTACGTACGGATTTATATTTTTTGTGATTTTCTTACTTTTCCACTTCCAAGCGGGTACGGGTGCCGCCGCCCCGGGAACGATTTATTTTGATAACCTCTGCCATAGGTCACCCCAAGTGGTTCGCTACGTTTGATGATTTAGCAGGGGTGCCCAGGTTCATGGGGTGACTTTTCTACGGGTCTTGGCGGCGGATGCGTCTGCCCACCTGCTACATGGCGGGCTGGATCGAGAAAGACTGGTTGAGGGAGGTCTTTTGACCTTTCCAGCCGGATTCTCTCGACCAATGGGTTGAAAGAGTCCGGCTGGAAAGGTCAAGGTAAAAGGTCGATTCCGGTCAAAGCAATGACCTTGCACCGCAGTTGGAAGGATGGATTCACTCCCGGGTACACTGACCTCCAAATTCCTACCCACCCCTCATGCCTTTTTCCTTCCCAGAACTTCCTATCCTACCCTTCCTTAAAAAGACCCTCCACACAGCATTTTCTATGATGACATAGGTCCTGAGTGGAGCTTACGTAAAAAAAAATGCTTTTCATTTCCGAGATATATTATTATATCTTCGACGATATATTGCATATCCTTCAACATGTGTGACCGTATCGTTAGTGAAATCTTTAATAAAACCCTTTGTACAATTTCCGTCTACCATGCAAGGCGATGAACGATTCAAATTACCGCATGGACCGTGAATCATGTTTGTAGTAACAATATCAAACAGTAATTGATTAGTAAAAAATTTAAAATTAGAGAAAAGAGGCCGGCTTCGTTCTCATCGGGTCAGAAGTGACACCGGTTTGAATTACTAATATCACTTTTAAAAAATAGGGGTTAATGGTAGAAGAGTGAAAATTTAAGGCTGCATGTATTTTTTAATGCCTCACCATAAAAAAAATAAAAATAAAAAATTTGTCCAAAAAAAAATAAAATAAAAATTCGGAGTGGAACATCCTTTACTTTTAGGGGTATGAAAAATAGATTTTGGTCGATTCTCAGACCTACCAGATAAGCACACAAAATTTCATCAAAATTGGTCCAGCCGTTTCGGAGGAGTAAGATAACAAACACCGTGACACGAGAATTTTATATATTAGATTCTAAAGTTTTAATGGAAACGGAACATTCTAAACGTTTTAAATTGACTCATAATTTGTCATAATTAACCACTGAGCTGCCATTTTTTCAATTTTTAAAAAACTTTACATTCCCCACAATTAGGAATAAAAAGAATTTGATTGCATTTAAAAATTAATTATACCTGACAAATGACATTACTATTTTCACTCACTTGTTTTCTCTTTGCGTTTTAAATCGATTCATAAATTGTACTGAATGACTGTTCGTAACTTTTCAAAACCTACATAAATCAGATATAAAAATCGAACCATATCTGACAAATTTTCAAAGTATCTAAAAAATGTCACGGTGACCAGTTGTTTGTACGTTTTTTCAAAATTAATCGCCGTTTGCGTGATGCCTCGCTCACGTTTAAAAACGTAGGCCGCCATACTCGACACACAAACATAGAACGTCAAAGAAGATCAAACCGCGCAGATCAAGAACATTTAGACGATAATGAACGTGTTAGATTTACAACTACAACTGGAAAATCAGCAGAAAGAAAGAATTGAAATCTTATGAGAAGAAGTGCAGCGCATTCATCTCAACAGCGTCAAGAAGAAATAGATCAATTTTTCGAAGAAAACTTCTTGGGGAAGGTTTTCACTTTATGATGGCTTTATTTATTTTAATGTAAAGACAAATAAATTTGTTAACGTCACTTTTATTTATTCTTAATCAACATGTTTCGTGAACGATGTTCACAAAATCAGGATCAAATGTATGTATTAATGTATACAGTATACATTTGATCCCGATGGTGTGAACATCGTTCACGAAACATTATGATTGTGTATAAATAAAAGTGATGTAAACAAAGTCATTTGTCTTTTCATTAAAATAAATAGATTAACGCCGAAGACGAATGCAAATGCAACATTTTGATAACCAAGCTTCGTACCATCGAATTGATTTTTCATAAGAACCAGATATTCTGTATAAATTTGTTCAAATCTGTAAAATGGATGAATGGATGTGGATCGCAAAAATTTAAATAACGAACTAAAGGAATGTGTTGCGGAAAAATGAACCTGAAATTGAGCAGTTAAAAGCACAAACTGAAGAAATTATTGAATGGAATTACTGATGAATCAAAACATTTCCTCAAAAATATTAGAAAAAAAAATTCTAATACAATTGTTTTCTGAAGACTTCATTTGACGCAAACGTTATAATAGAAAATTTTATGCCAACGTTTAAAATTCAGGGACAAATTAACCCTAAAGCTGGCTTTTTGCTTTTTTTCACAGATATTAACATACATGTCTAGAAATATATTTAATTTAAGATCAAAATAACCAGTTGAATGCACGCTTCCAAATCTCTACTTAAGTCAAAAGGAATATTACAGAGTCGTTGCAAAAAATATTACATGATAACAACAATTTTATTCGAATGCTAAAAAATGCAATTGATCTCATGCCATCAGACAGCCATAAAATTATTATTTTTGTTGATCAGACTCCAGCAAGTGAGCATATCAGGCGATATAATGCGCCAACTATTAATGAGGTAGCAATTGTCATGGTTGAAGAAGAATTTCATCCTTGCGATGTCGTTTTGCAACGCAGAAATGATCAACTACAAAGAATTGCTGACTCTCAGAGTTACTACCTCCATGACAATCTCTGATTGATCGCCATGACATAACAGCACGTGTTTTCAAATAAAAACTAAACACTTGGAATAATTTCAACACTTCACTAAACGTTTTCGGAGAAACACAATGCTGGAATAACTCTGTGTAGTGGCAAAAAATAGTATTGCCATATGCTCATTTTAATATGACTTACTGTGAAGATTATGCCAAAAGAAATCGATAAAGTGGTATCTGCCGAGATATCAGATACTCCAATCTATTATGAGTTATTTGAAGTTGTGACCAAGAACATGATATACGGACCATGTGGAGCAATCTATATAAACTCACCATGCATGATCGATGGAAAATAATAAGAACTTATTCTCGAGAGTTGTTAAAAAAACACAATCAATGACAATGATGGTTATCCGCTAATTCTACGAAGAAGTACAGAAGACAATGGAAAAGCAATCATTATGAAAGTGAGAGGAAATGACATTGAAGTTAATAATCGTTGGGTATTTCCATATTCGCCACTTTTATCAAAAACTTTTAAAGCACTCACTCAGTTGAGTATTGTAATTCTGTAAAAACCATAAAATACATTTATAAATACGTCAACAAAGGCAGTGGTGTGGCCGTGTTTGGAGTTTAAAAAATAAGTAACTTAGATTAGATATCACAATACCAAATCGGCAGACATATTAGCAGCAATGAAGCTGTGTGGCCTATTTCAGGATTTCAAATCCACGAGAGACCTCCAACTGTTGTTCGTTCACCTTGAAAACGGTCAAATGGTATATTTCACGGAACAAACCCTACAAGACAGAAGAACAAATCCACCGAACACAACATTAACGTTTTTTCAAATATGTCAAAAAGATGATTTCGCAAGAACATTGATGTACGCAGATATTTCGAATACTTATTTTACTTGGAACGCGACCGATAAGAATTTTGTAAGAATAAAGGCAGTAATTGAGGATTTTTGTATTGCAATATGGAGCAAATCGTTGACACAATTGGGAGTGACAGCACCAGATAGCTCCAGCAATGCTACATACGATAGTGAACTGCTTAGAGAAAAAAATCATACAACAGAAATAACATACAGCTGTTCGATCAAGAAAATACACCGAAACTTCTTCAAGAACAAGAGATAGCAATTAATACCATCGTGCAAGCTATCGTCAACCAATCCAGTGGGTTGTACTTTTTACTTCAGAAAAGTTCTTCGTGCTTGCAAAATTATTGTATGGAACGAGTGTACAACGGCTCTCAAAAAGTCATTAAAATCAATAGACCATACCTTGAAAAACTTGCGAAATAATCCAGAGCCATTTGGTGGAGTAGTGGTGTTACTGATCTGTTGACTTCAGACTCACACTTCCAGTCATACCTCGCTCAACACTAGCTGATGAATTGCATGCCTAATTGAAATATTCAATTTTTTAGAGCACTGTAAAAAAAAGATTTAACCACGAATAAGAGATTTCAACTTCAGAATGATCCAACAACTGCCATATTTTCAAGACAATTACTCAAAATTGGTAACGGCACTGTACCTGTAAATCCAGAAGCAGGAAAAGTCAGCTTCCCATCTACATAATTTCTGTAACATCGTTAATTCAAAAGCGGGAATAGTAGACAAGGTATTCCAAACCATAGAAACAAATGACCAAAAGCATGCATGGTTGAGCGAAAAAGCCATTCTAGCAGTTGAAAATATTGACGTACATGATATGTACAACATTATTCTTAGCAAAATCGCAGGTCAAACAATGACATACAAATCAATTGACTCGGTGATAAACCAAAGTAAAGTTGTGAATTTTCCAAATGAATTTCTCAATTCACTCGATGTTCCCGAATTACCATCACACATTTTGAATATGAAAATTGGAGTGCGAATTATATTACTTCAAAACATCAATCAGCCTTATTTATGAATTGGTGCAAGATTAGTAATTAAAAATTATTGGTTGTTTAAAAAGATTGGGCCTCATAAAGGAGATGACGTACTACTTCCACGAATACCACATATTCCGACAAATATGGCATTTGACTTCAAACGACTTCAATATGCCTTGCCTTTGAAACAGTTAAATATGAACGAATTGGATAGAAACACATTAGCTCAGTTGGTAGAAGCACGCTCTGGTATGGCGAAGGTCCCGGGTTCGAAACCCAGATATTCCCGTAGAATTTTTCTGTTTTCACATTTTCAATTTAGTTCCGCTTGTCTTCATTTAATTAATTACTACAATTTAAGGTTTAACTCATCAAGTTAAAAAATAATAATAATAATATGTATATTTAATTTTTTTATTTTAACTTAATGAGTAAAACCTCAAATTGTAATATTTTAATAAATGAAGACAATATAAGCGAAACTCAATCGAAAATCTGGAAACAGAAAAATCAGAAAAACGTATTGACACCTCTGGGACTCGAACCCAGGACCTCTTGCTTTCCGGGCAAACGCGCTAACCACTGCGCCACGGTGTCTATATGAAATTCGGTCATGTTTAAACTAAGAACCACCTACATTATCTTCATTTTCTTTAACGCATATATTATTGGCAACTATCTTTATGTATGATTGCAAGATTCAAACCCGAACTAAATGCTCTCTAGATAGTGTCTGGATAAATCTTTATCCATTTTTATTTAATATGCGACATCTATCGACTTTCTGCAATCCTATGATGAATATTTAATTTTTTATTTTAACTTTATGAGTAAAACCTCAAATTGTAATATTTAAATAAATGAAGACAATATAAGCGAAACTCAATCAAAAATCTGGAAACAGAAAAATCAGAAAAACATATTGACACCTCTGGGACTCGAACCCAGGACCTCTTGCTTTCCGGGCAAACGCGCTAACCACTGCGCCACGGTGTCGTTATGAAATTCGGTCATGTTTAACTGTACCATACTTTGACTAAGAACCACCTACATTATCTTCATTTTTTTAACGCATATATTATTGGCAACTATCTTAATGTATGATTGCAAGATTTAAACCCGAATTATAGACACCGTGGCGCAGTGGTTAGCGATTGAGTTTCGCTTATATTGTCTTCATTTATTTAAATATTACAATTTGAGGTTTTACTCATAAAGTTAAAATAAAAAAATTAAATATTCATCCTAGACTTGCAGAAAAGTCGATAGATGTCGCATATTAAATAAAAATGGATAAAGATTTATCCAGACACTATCTAGAGAGCATTTAGTACGGGTTTGAATCTTGCAATCATACATAAAGATAGTTGCCAATAATATATGCGTTAAAGAAAATGAAGATAATGTACGTGGTTCTTAGTCAAAGTATGGTACAGTTAAACATGACCGAATTTCATATCGACACCGTGGCGCAGTGGTTAGCGCGTTTGTCCGGGAAGCAAGAGGTCCTGGGTTCGAGTCCTAGAGGTATCAATATGTTTTTCTGATTTTTCTGTTTCCAGATTTTCGATTGAGTTTCGCTTATATTGTCTTCATTTATTTAAATAATATGTATGTTAGTAATAAAATATTTATGCTGTTTATTTTTTTACGTGTAAACATGTTTAGAATCTTACAATGAGAAATATTTACAAAATGTGTATATCAAACAAAGCAGATGAATGAAATAATATTCAAAATCTGAAAAAATATTATACTACACAAGTACCTATATGACTTTTAAAAAATTCCGGTGAAATTCTTGTCGCCTCTTCATAATTTTTCTAATTATTTTCGTTCTTAATTTTTTATAGGCATTCCAACGTCAGAGTTATACTTGAATCATCCAAACCCCAACCCGAGCGTAGGAAAAGACTGCGTGCAGATTCTTCGAAACGGGCAATACCATGACGTACCCTGTGAGGCGGCCAACCAGTTTATCTGTAAGAAAGCCCTCAGCACTCTGACAGTTAATGTGGATTGTGGAACTTACGACCCAGGTACGGAAATATCCAATGTAATGTAAAAAAAAACAGTAATGTAATTTTATAGTAATCATTCGTTTAGAACAATCGCATTCGATATTATAAGGTTTCTTCGTACCTCACCGGAATTTTTAGATTTTGTATGAATTTAGCGCAAATAATAAAACGGCATCCATCATATAATGCATTCAAAAATTTGGGAGGCGGGTATGGGTACCACCGCCCCGGGAACCATTTATTGGACAACCAACACCTCTGCCACAGGTCACCCCAAGTGGTTCGCTACGTTTGTGGGCTTAGCAGTGGTGTCCGGGTTCATGGGATGAGGTTTGTCTAAGTCTTGGTGGCAGGTACGTTTGCCCAACCACTGCATGGCGGGCTGGATCGGAAGAGACTGATTGAGGGAGGCCTTTTGACCTCTCCAACCGGATTATCCCGACCCTTTGCCTTGCACCGCAGTGTGAGGAATAGATTCATACTCGCGACACTCTTGGTGACACTGACCCCCAGATTCCTACCAACCTCTCATACCTTTTTCCTTCCCATATCTTCTTCTTCTTCCTTTCCCTTAAAAAACTCTCCACACGGCATCCTCAAAGATGACATAGGCCCCTATGGAAATTGTTTTCCTCGGTGCCTCCTTGTGTTTCAAAAAAATTTAACACTTTATCAAATATTTTAAGTTAATTTCGCGTTCTGCGAATGTTCAATTTAAGTTCGGTGATTATTTCAGTTTTAAGAAGCAACTGAATATAATAACAGAATTCGAATGGGACTTACACAGAATGTAAAAATTAACTTCAACATTTTGATGAATTGTTCACATTTTTTTAAACAATCCGTTCGCATTTAATTTATTTTAATGAATTTTATAATTGTTTGAAAACCTTATCGTACAACTCCAACTCCAATTTACTTATTTATTTTATTTGTTATTATTAAACAAAAACAAAAAAATAAATGACAGAAGAGGTGGGTAATTTTCTAATAGCGCTTGTGGCTTTTTGTGTCTAATTTGGTCGTTAAAATGTCTTCATCATTAGAGCATATATTTTAGCGAATATGAGATTTTATATGAGATCCACACAGGAAAATAAAGATGACATAGGCCCTGAGGAAAATAATTTCCCTCAGGGCCTATGTCATCTTTGAGGATGCTGTGTGGAGGTTTTTTTTTAAGGAAAGGAAGGAGAGGAGAGTTCTGGGAAGGAAAAGGGTTTAAGGGGTGGGTAGGAATCTGGGGTTCAGTATTTCCTGGTCATCCGCCTCCAAGACCTAGACAAACCTCACTCCATGAACCTGGGCACCCCTGCTAAATCACTAAACGTAGCGAACCACTTGGGGTGACCTATGGCAGAGGTGTTGGTTATCGAATAAAGGTTCCCGGGGCGGCGGTACCCATTCCCGCTTCCCAAATTGAAAAGTAATAGTGTTATAAAATCTTTATGTTTGCTGTATAGGAGAGAAATATCATGCCTTCGTGTAATAAGAATTTTCTTGGTGTTGTTAATAAATTTTAATTTGGGATAAAATGTTTGCTGTAACAATGTGTGGGTACTCAGGTGTCGTGGCTGAAGAAGGAAACGAGTTTGCGTGTAATAATAGCCTTTAATGAGTCCACACAATAATTACAATCACATACACAATTGTAACACGGTCACGTAACGGTGATAAATACTACAAACGAATTTACGCACTGGGTCAAGGTTGATCGTGGATAGACGAGGCAACTGCTCCGTGGTAAGTTGAATGAATACTAGACTTAAGACTGAGCCGTGTGCGGCTCGCACCTGCTTTTATACTCTGCCGGCCCGGCAAGTAGATTCAATGACGGTAGGTAACGCCGGGTGAATTCACGTAAAGGCGAGATATCACCCGAACCTTCTGCGGGCACTTGAACTGTACAGCCGTACGTTCTAGCTCTTTCGCTTAGGTGGCAGAACTATTTCTTTAGTAATTTCGCATACCATTGAACACCGGCGACGCCTCTGGAATGTGCGCTAGGTAGGTAGTTCTCGTGAATTCGCTTGCATACAATTTAAAACCAGCGCTGTTTCTGGAGGCACCGATAATTTTCGGGGCGATCCCAATGCGTAGTAAAGCCACGGCTGGTTGCTACAGGACTCCCTCCCCAGACAACGCAGACATGGCTGCGGTGGAAAGAGGAATGGTCAGATACCGAGGTGATCGGGAAATCGAACCCGCCTTCCAGAACGAGTGGTTGTGTGTGTCCGATCCTTACTGCCATCGAACAACGGAAGGGTTGGTTGTGATGTGGTGGCTGGTGACTCTGATTCGGTTTGCGATGCGAATCTCTCAAGATCTTGAGCAATGTATGCTGGTTTGAGGCGGTCGATGCTCACGGTGATTTCCTTCCCTTTTACCAGTATGGTATATGTTCGTTCGTGCCGACGAACGACTTTATGAGGGCCGCTGTAGGGTTGTTGAAGCAGGCTCTTGACGGTGTCGTCCCTCAGAAAGACGTGAGAAGCTGTGGGAAGATTTTGGAAGACGAAATGATGTCCATCACCATGGCGGGTACCTTCAACTGGTCTCAGCTCGTTGAAATGTTTCCGTAGTTCCTTGAGGAAACTTCCAGTATCGTCGTTGACATTAGGTCGTGCTTTACATAGGAATTCGCCGGGTAATCGGAGCGGTTCGCCGTATACTAGCTCGGCTGAGGTTGTAGCGAGATCATCTCTCCAAGCTGCTCTGATTCCCATGAGTACGGTGTGAAGTGTTTCCGTCCAACGGTTATTCTGATGGCACTTGATCGCTGCCTTCAGTTGACGATGAAATCGTTCCACCATGCCATTTGCTGCGGGGTGGTATGCAGTTGTATGGATTTGCGTCGTGCCTGCCAGGAGATTCAACTGCCTGAACAGCCTCGACTCAAATTGTCTCCCTTGGTCCGTAGTAATGCGGAGTGGAGTGCCGAATCTTGTTATCCAGCCCTTGTAGAAAGCACGCGCCACTGTTTCAGCCTCTTGGTCTGGGATCGGGAATGCCTCTGGCCATCTCGTGAATCTGTCTACGCACGTGAGACAGTATCGGCATCCTTCTGAAGAAGGCATGACGATTATGTCGATGTGGACGTGCTCGAATCTAGCGGAGGGTCTGGGAAAGGCTCCCAGGGGTGCTGACACGTGCCGTGTAATCTTGCTTCGTTGGCATTGAAGGCAATTGCGTGCGAGCTTAATAGTCTCAGCTTTAATGGCCGGCCAGACATAACGTTGAGTTATGAGCTTAACCGTGGCCTTAATTCCTGGGTGAGCCAGCTGATGGACCGCATTGAATGCCGCAGGTCTGAACTTCTTCGTGACGAAGGGTCTGGCTATGGTAGTTGAGACGTCACAGTAGAGATGCGCGTCAGTACCCGGAATATTAATCTTTTTAAGTTGTAGGCTAGAACTTCCCTGCAAGTGTTGTTCCAGTTCAGGGTCGCACATCTGGTCAGCTGCCAGCGCTGCGTAGTCCAGAGGAGTGTCTATCGTCTCGACCCTGGAGAGAGCATCCGCGACGATGTTGTCTTTTCCGGAGACGTGTCGGATGTCAGTTGTGAACTGGCTGATATAGTCCAGATGGCGGAATTGCCTTGGAGAGCATTTGTCTGCTTTTTGTTGGAAGGCGAACGTGATAGGCTTATGGTCTGTAAATATGGTGAACGACCTGCCTTCCACCATATGGCGAAAGTATTTCACAGCGAGATAGATGGCTAGTAGTTCTCTGTCGTATGCGCCATATTTCTTTTCAGCTGCCGAAAATTTCTTTGAAAAGAATGCTAGAGGCTCCCAGTGACCTGCGACGAATTGGTGGAGTGCGGCACCGGCTGTAGTATCAGACGCGTCGCTGACGATAGAGAGTGGGGCGTCGCACTTCGGGTGAACGAGCAGGGTTGCCTGGGCCAGAGCTTCCTTGCACTTGCTGAAAGCTTCTACTGTGTCGGCAGTCCAAGACACGAGTTGTTTGCCTTTTTGGTTCCCTTTTAGGAGGTCATTGAGTGGAGCTTGTGTCCTCGCGGCGTTGGGGATGAATCTCCTATAAAAATTTATAGCTCCCAGGAAACGGCGGAGATCCTTAATGGAAGCTGGTTGGCTGTAGTTGTTGATGGCCTCCACTTTATCTGGGAGGGGTGAAGTGCCAGCGTCAGACACCAGGTATCCTAGGAATTTGACCTTAGTCAGGCCGAAATGGCATTTGGCGGCGTTGATGACAACACCATATTCCTGCAGGCGCTGGAATAATATCTTGAGGTGGGCAAGGTGCTCTTCCTCTGACGTTGAGGCAATAAGGATGTCGTCAATGTAGGCGTAACAGAAATCTAAGCCTCTGGTAACCTCGTCCATGAAGCGTTGGAAGGTTTGGGCTGCGTTGCGGAGGCCGAAAGACATCACCGGAAATTCGAAGAGTCCGAATGGCGTAGTGATTGCTGTTTTCGGAATGTCCTCGGGAGCCACAGGGATTTGATTATATGCCCGCACCAGATCAATCGTTGAGAAGATCTTGGTGCCGCTCAGTGCCTGTGCAAAATCTTGGATGTGGCGAACGGGGTATCTGTCCGGAATAGTTCTGGCGTTCAATCTTCTATAATCGCCACATGGTCTCCACTGGTCGTCCTTCTTGGGTACCATGTGCAAGGGAGATGCCCAAGAGCTCTCGGAAGGTCGAGCGATTCCGAGACGGACCATGGCCTCGAACTCCTTCTTGGCGCGTTTTAACTTGTCAGGAGCAAGGCGTCGTGGGCGTTCGACTGTTGGAGGTCCTGGCGTGGTGTTAATATGGTGCAGTGTTGCGTGACGAACTTCCCTCCTGGCACCGTCAGGGCGAGTGATGTCAGGAAACTGTTGAAGAAGCTTATGATACGGGGACGTTCCTGTGACCGTCTTAATGGAAGCGATCTTGTTGTCGCTTCGTTTTCCCGTGATGGTCAAATTCGTCACCTGGTCCAGCAGCCGTTTATTTCGGACATCCACCAGTAGCTCGTACTTGGCGAGAAAGTCTGCCCCGATGATTGGCCTGGAGACGTCTGCAATGACGAAGCTCCAAGTAAAGTCGCGTCGCAATCCCAGATCCAGGTTGAGCGTTAGGCTGCCATAAGTAGCGATTGTGCTGCCATTTGCTGCTGCCAGTTCGTATGTCGCTTTAGTGGGGCGTCCCTGGACAAGGCGTCGTGGGAACACACAGAGATCTGCGCCGGTGTCTATAAGAAATTGGGTACGGGTTACCCTGTCGGTAACAAAAAGGCGACTGACTTGGTTGGGGCTGGCGCTGGTCGCCATCAGTTTGGGCCCCGCGCGTTTTCCTGTTGGAAGTTGCAGGGTTTGGTGCACTTGCTTGCCTTTGTCCCATACTTCCAGTGGTACCAGCATGTGCCCTCGGGCTGACGACCTCTGGACCGACTGCGGGAACGATTGTTCCAACGATGCGGTGTGGCGCTCCTCCTACGCTGGCCAGAGCGTAGTGTCGAAACTTCACGCCTCAAGGTAGCGAGCTCTTGTTGGAGAGGCTGCATTAACCGCTCCATCTGTGTAACCAATGAGTCTTCGGACGATGGAACAGCCACTGAGTTAACTGCCGATTTACCAGCGTAGTCTGCTATGGCGTCTGCCAGGCTGGCCACCTTGTCAAGCGGAGTATCCTGCTGCGTAGCCAGGACCACCTGCATACTTCTAGGAAGACGACCCATCCATAGGGTTCTCAAAACCTCATCGGGCACAGCGCTGCCAGCGAGGGTGCGCAGGTGTCTCAAGAATTGGGAGGGCTTACGGTCTCCGATCTCTTCATGTTCCAGAAGTCTCCTTGTCTTCTGCTCCTGCGTGGAGCTGAGGCGTCTGGTTAATTCGTATTTTAATAGTGCATATGCACCGACCGCAGGGGGCTTCACAATGATGTCCCGGACTTCTTGGGCGTGGGCGGGATCCAAGGCTCCGAGAATGAAACCAAATTTTGTGGCATCCACGGTCACTCCTGCTGCCTCGAAGCTGCGTTCCACCATAGCAAACCATAATTCTGGGTCATCAGGGCAAAAAGGCGGAATGCGTACTGCCACTCGGTTGACCTCAGGCGGTGGATTCCTGATGTTGGGTTGCTGGTTACTTGTCGTTGGTTGCTTGTTGCTGGTTATTGGTTGCTGGCTGTCCTCAGATGTTCCGCTCGCAAGAGACATGATGATGATTGGTGTGCGAAATTTATCACCGAAGAGTTTATTTCGTGCGCGACGTGCCCGCGGTAGACGTACTTGCACGCGTCGTTCTCACTGTCGAATTGTCCGTGCACTTCGAAGGTCACTAATGTGAACGTCGGTGTCACCAATGTGGGTACTCAGGTGTCGTGGCTGAAGAAGGAAACGAGTTTGCGTGTAATAATAGCCTTTAATGAGTCCACACAATAATTACAATCACATACACAATTGTAACACGGTCACGTAACGGTGATAAATACTACAAACGAATTTACGCACTGGGTCAAGGTTGATCGTGGATAGACGAGGCAACTGCTCCGTGGTAAGTTGAATGAATACTAGACTTAAGACTGAGCCGTGTGCGGCTCGCACCTGCTTTTATACTCTGCCGGCCCGGCAAGTAGATTCAATGACGGTAGGTAACGCCGGGTGAATTCACGTAAAGGCGAGATATCACCCGAACCTTCTGCGGGCACTTGAACTGTACAGCCGTACGTTCTAGCTCTTTCGCTTAGGTGGCAGAACTATTTCTTTAGTAATTTCGCATACCATTGAACACCGGCGACGCCTCTGGAATGTGCGCTAGGTAGGTAGTTCTCGTGAATTCGCTTGCATACAATTTAAAACCAGCGCTGTTTCTGGAGGCACCGATAATTTTCGGGGCGATCCCAATGCGTAGTAAAGCCACGGCTGGTTGCTACAAATGAATGCATGATAATTTTGCATAAAAAACAAAACACCAGAAAGTTTACGTCTGCTGTCAGATAGTATAATTTATGTAGATACAAATTGATCGGGTAAACCTTCACGACAAGCAATTACACAGATTAATTTTCTTTGTGTGGTTTAAAATATTTCTTTATCACACGCAATTTTTTTTTCCAGAATATAAAAAGTCTACAACAACAGACGATCATTGTATCAAGTTCCACCGCATCCCAAGGAGCTGGTACGACGCTTATGAAGTCTGTTCGGCCGAACAAGCTCATCTCGTGGTCCTTAACAGCGCCGAGGAGGCTCAACACTGCTTGGACTTATTTAATGAATACGCTGGCAGCTCACTGGATACCAACTTTGACAGGAATAATATTTGGCTTGGGTTTCATAACTTGATTCTCCCAGGGCAATATGAGACAATCGACGGTATGCTCCAAAGTTTATATATTAAACCTAATTAAATAACATTATTTTTTAAAAGCTCTTAGTACCTAGTCAATGATAAATCATCATTATTTCTTGAGCCTTGCAGATGTGGATATATGAAGACCTACCTCAATTTTATTACAGCGTTACCGATTCAGCATTCACATTAAATCATCTTTTTAAATACATTAATATCTATTTGTATATCACTTTTGTTTGTATGAATGAAACGGATTCTTGGAAGTGTAAATTTACCAACTTTGTGCTTACACAATCTTGTTTTGTGTTCTATCTATGTCTATCTCAGATTGCACAAGAAAACCTACCCCGTTTTAGTAGCGGCCGCGAGGCGAGGTTTGTTAAGTTTTGTAAAGACACAGCTGGCGTATGTTTCACAAACAAACTGATTTAGATATATACTTATTTGATTTCTAATTCTTGGAGACCATTCACAAATACCAAGCAATATATAGACATTATTGAACTTCCCCTTAATTATAATTATAACATTTATAGAGCAGTGACTTTTTCATCAATACGATTGATGAAAAGGTCACTGCTCAGCTACAATTCAGGATTTCATCTGGAATGCAGCTGGTTTTCAGTAGTGCCTCCAAAGGGGAGCTTCCCTTAAGGGGAGCGGCTATTCTTTAAAATAACAGTTATTTTAACTGTGTTTGTTTTTCAATTCAATTTAATTTATTCATTTTGAAAATCTATCTTGTTGATATTGTAGGACTGAAGCTAGAGAAAGCGGGGTACAGTGAATGGCAGGACGGACAGCCCGACAACGGTAATAACGACGAACACTGCGGGACTCTGATGGTGGGCTTGGGAAGGAAACTGAACTACAAGTCCTGTAATTCACGGCTCCTCTTCATGTGCGAGAGGAAGATATCGTCTAAACCTCGAGTGGTTTCTGCTTTTTGTCCTTCAGGTATGCTCAACTCATTTCAGGATAATATTCGGGAATTTTAAATTTTCGTTTATTTTAAAAAATTTGCAGTTATTTTAAAACCTGTTTATCACCAAACAAGCTTTTATTCGAAACAAAAAACACCAACAGTTTTGGCGATTTTTCGTATGAAAAAATAATACCTTGGATTTTTTTTTCATAGATATGCAAGTAGTAGACAATAATATAAGGTTGATTTTAAAACCGTTTGCATTGATCCTCTTACATGTTGGTGTTCATCGTGTAATATTACACAAAATGGTCATAATTAAAAAAAAAAAAACATGTAAATCGAGAAAATTTCGTGAATTTATCATTACTGCCCATTTTGTTAACATGCCGGTTGTAAGGAGTTACTAGTAAACGTAAAACCTAATGGAATAATTCTAAGCAACAGTTTTTTCCCACAACTTGAACTATTAATCAAATTTCAAAATTAATATTAAAGTGCTATGAAAGTTCTATTCAAATTCCGTTATTATTCAAGTACCTACTGTGAAACAACTGACCCAGAAAAGAATAATAACAAAACACGAATAAAACTTTCACAGAACTTGACCGGTCAGTGACTGAGTAGGCATTTTGCCTTGTTCCCTCGGGCGACTGAGTTCAATTCCTCGGCTAGCTGAGCCCTCCATTACTACGACTTGTAAAAACACCGTTTTACTTATAAATTTTCCGTTACAGGATATAAAACGTATTTGTCAATGCCACATAGTTGCTACAAACTTCATACCACTGCCAAAACCTGGATGGACGCGTACAAAGTGTGTGCAGCCGAAGAAGCACACCTAATTGTCATAAACAGCGCCAAAGAAGCCAATCTCAGCTCTGACATGTTCTTAAAATATACCCGAGCTAATTCAAAGCTGTGTGACTTTTATAAGGATGGCTTTTTGGTCGGCATTAACAATTTGATAGCAAAACAATACAGAACAATCGATGGTGAGAACACTATTTTTTGGTATTTAATACATCAATTTGGAAGGCGGGTGTGGATACCGCCACCCCGGGAACCATTTGTTAGTTAACCAACACCTCTGCCATAGGCCATCTAAAGTGGTTTGCTACGTTTGGTGATTTAACAGGGGTGTCCAGGTTCATGGGGTGAGATTTGTCCGCGTATTGGTTCCGGACGTGTCTGCCCACTGCACCGGTTCCATGCCAACTCAGAATATAGTCAACTCAACACCTCTTTGAAAAGCCACTAAAAGTTATGAATAAAATAATTTTAAAATAGCCCGTAACCTATTTTATATATATATATTTTATTTTTTTTACTTATACTTATTATTCTTTTAATGACTTTTCAAATGAGGTTCTGAGTAGTTTTCCGGTCACCCTGCCCACCAACTGCATGGCAGGCCGGATCGGAAGAGACTGCTTAAGAAAGACCTCTTGATCTCTCCAGCAAGACTCATATTTTACTACAAATCGACTCCAATTGTGATGAACATTCACCAGTTTCTAACTTTGTAATATGTATGTTTATTTCGCAAGTGTAAGAATTTAAATGTCGCTAACCACCCAGTATATTTGGGTACTTGTGGGGTTAGAGGGGACTGTGAGTGAGCTTTTTGGAATCTTTCGACTGTATCGGTGTGCAAGTGCACAAATACATACAAATGTGTCCACTTTAATATGATTTGCTGCACTCACTTGTTTACTCTACATTGCTCTCACAATTTCTTCGGGAGTCCAATGTTCTTTTCTTAACTCTCTGCAAAAAGAATACTAGTTAAAATTAGTTGTTCGCTGCGATAAGCAGAATCAATATATATGGCTCCGAGTGCTATGTGCTGTGATCCAAACTAAATAATGTCCAAGTACTTCTTCTAACCAACTTCTCTTGACATTACAATATTTCACAAATGGGGATACCATATTTGTGCTGCAACCAGTACGAACAATTTCGTCTTTAATATGAGGGTTAACATTTGTATTTTTCAGGAAGGACCGTATCTGAGGCAGGCTACAGCAACTGGGGCCCGGGGAGCCCCTCCGGTGAAACGGATCAATGTGGGGCACTCTTGCAGCACAAGGACACCCCACGCGGGTTCTTCCAGCTGCAAACAGTCCCGTGTGCCTCATTGCCCCTTCTGTTTATGTGCGAGAAGAAGAATTTAAATCCGAAGGAGGAGCCCAGTGCTGCAGCTTGTAGAGTTTGTAGAAGTCACGATCCTGGTATGAATACACTGTCCTTTTAAATTTTATCATTATATTGTTCTATAAAGAACTCAAACTAATGCCCCGTAACTCACTCCAGTTAGGGTTGTCATAGTTCCACAGGCACTATGAGTAATTTGGACTAATATGCATTATTCGCAATTTTCTAAGTATTTTTTTTATATCTTTCTAGGTAATTAGCTACACAGCTTTTCTCTTTTTATAAAATTATTGTCCGCCTCGGCACAGAAACCCCTAGTGAGGAATACAATATCTATACCTTACATAACAATTATATATTGTATACTTACAGAATTATTTTATATAGTCGCTAATAAAAAAAAATAAAAAATTAATTATTTTACCTTTCCAATGTTTTCACGCATAATTTGTGTAACACACAATTAAAATTAAACATTGCAATACTTGCCAAAGTATATCTCCAAATTACGAATAGCACTATTAGTGCCCTCTTACCCCACAGTTTCCCTACGATATAGTTCACCACAACACACACAAGCAAGAGAATATGTTTAAAGTGATCCTACTTAAACTCTCCTACTTATTGGGATTATATGCATAGAATTTGGGAGGCGGGTATGGGTACCGCCGCCATGGGAACCATTTATTGGATAACCAACACCTCTGCCATAGGTCACCCCAAGTGGTTCGCTATGTTTGGTGACTTATCAGGGGTGCCCGGGTTCATGCGGGTGAGGTTTGTCCAGGTCTTGGCGGCTGATATGTCTGCTCACCTGCTGCGTGGTGGACAGGATCGAGAGAGACTGGTTGAGGGAGGTCTTTTGTCCTCTCCAGGCCAGAATCTCTCGATTCATCGCCTGGCACTACAGTTGGAGGGATGGATTCATACGTCCGTCACTTCTGGACTCACTGACCCCCAGTTTCTTACTCATCCCTCGTACCTTTTTTTTTCCCAGAACTTCCTCTCCTTCCTTT
Organism: Limnephilus marmoratus; assembly: GCA_917880885.1. Lineage (NCBI taxonomy): Eukaryota > Metazoa > Arthropoda > Insecta > Trichoptera > Limnephilidae > Limnephilus > Limnephilus marmoratus. The sequence goes on from OU862930.1 coordinate 3,736,361, forward strand.
CCTTTAAACAACCCTCCACACAGCATCTACTAAGATGACATAGGCCCTGAGGGAAATTATTTTCCTCAGAGCCTCCTGTGTGGAGCTAATGTAAAAAAATAAATAAATATGCACTAAGTATTAGGGTAGACTATTTCCCCTGGAACCGACACGTGTTTCAGATATATAATAGTACTAGCTGGTCCCCGGCATGCGTTGCTATGCCATTTAATAAAGAAATTGATTCTCCCTGCGTGTCCTTTCCCATTCGTCCCGTTCCCCTTCCGCCTCCCCTTCCGCTTCCCCTTCCTCTCCGCGTCTCCTTCCCCTCTCTCGTTCCCACTCGGATTCCTCCACCTTCACTCTCCCCCCCTTCCCCCTTCCCCCTTCACTCTCCCCCCTTCCCCCTTCCCCCTTCCCCCCTTCCCCCCTTCCCCCCTTCCCCCTTCCCCCTTATAGATATATAGCTGGTACCTGGCATGCGTTTCTATGCCATTCAAAGAAATAAATCGATTCTCCCTGCATGTCCTTTCCCGTGTATCCCCGTTCCCTTCCACCTTCCCCGCCTTCCCCCTCCCTTTCGTCTTCCCTCTCCACAAACCCCACCATCCCCCTGCCTTTCCTCCCTGGCGCTAAAATATATGAAATACGCACATTTTCATTTATACAAATTTCATAACGCCAGAGCTTACCATTATATACAGCCTATGTTACTTGCTGATAATGTAGCTTTCTATTGGTGAAAGAATTTTTCAAATCGGTTCAGTAGTTTCGGAGCCTTTTCAATGCAAACAAACAAACAAACAAATCTTACCTCTTTATATTATAGTGTCTTAGATCTTAGATAATTAGTATGAAAAAATAATTTCCCATCACAATTATTGTTCTTTAACAAATTTCATATTTACCAGCCGATGTGGATTATCTGTTGCAGGATATAAGCATTACCCATCGATGCCAGAGAGCTGTTACAAACTACACACCACCAAGACCACCTGGCTTGAAGCTTACAAAGTGTGTGCAGCAGAACAAGCAAACCTCGTCATCCCGAACAGCGCCGAGGAAGTTCAACTTCTCACAGATATATTCTTGCAGTATGCAGATGCAACGTCAGGCGGCTTTAATAAGGACTTATTCATGGTGGGCATTACCAACTTGGTGACTAAACCAGAATTTAGAACAATCGATGGTAAAACAACACTTTCAATATATAATTTTAACTCATTGTTAAAGTATTCACTTTCTTCAACATTGCTAGAAATCATCGCAATAGGCGAGTATAATTTGGGATGTCTGTATATACCGTCGCCCCGGGAAACATTTATTGGATAAATACACCTCTGCCATAGGTCACCCTAAGTGGTTTGCTGTGTATAGTGACTTAGCAGGGGTGCCCAGGTTCATGGTGTGAAATTTGTCCGATCTTATTATCTTATCTTGACGGCGGATGTGTCTGCCCACCAACTGGATCTGAATGAACCGGTTAAGAGAGATCTTTTGACTTCTACAGCAGGACTCTCTTGGAACATTGCCTCACACCGCAGTGGGAGGGATAGATTCATTCGTCCATCATTCCTGGACACATAGACCCTCAGAATCCTACCCACCCTTTATACCTTTTGCCTTCCCAGAACATACTCTCCTTCCTTTCTGTATAACGTAGGCCCTGAGGGAAAAAAATAAGATCAGAAAAGAGGCATGTCTCCTCGCTGACGCTTTTCTATGTCGCACGTATGTTTTACGCATCTTTCTCCTTCACTTACGGTCATTGTAAAGTTTTATGTCGCGAGAATGGATCGCACCAAGTTCAGGTCAGCATTAAAGTTTAGCGTGTACTATAAATGGTATTTTACCACCAGTGTTGCCAACTCGGCTATAAACCGAGGACATCAGTTCTAAAATAAATGGTTTAGCATCTAGATCCAGCAAATAGCTCCTCTTTCAGATATTTTGGTTTTTTATGCGAAACTCTTTAAATAAATACTTACCGGTTTCGTTGCTCGGAAATTCCTTTTTTTCTTTTTGGTGATCCGTAGTAACCCGGGTGATATCTAGTTTAAAAATTGAGTTGGCAACACTGGTTACAAAACCAATAAATACATAAACGTAAACGTGATTTATTTTTGAGGTTGTTATGCCATGTAAATAAATCAGATATCAATCAGCCTAGAACCTGCCTTCCTCGCAATACGGTATAATACCCCAAAAATAAATCACGATTATTCTTTAACAGTAAAAATCTGAAGTAATATCTAAATTCAATTTGATAGGCGGGTTCGGGTACCGTCGCCCCGGGAACTATTTATTGGTTAACGAAGACCCCTGCCATAAGTTACCTAAAGTGGTTTGTCACGTTTGGTAACTTAGCAGGGGTTCCCGGGTTCGTGTCAAGAGCTTCGTCTCGGTCTTGGTGCGTGGTGGGCCGGACCGGGAGAGGCTGGTTGATGGAGAAATTTTTCCTCTCCAGTCGGACTCTCTCGATCCATCGCCTTGTACCGCAATGGGAGGGCTGAATTCATACATCCGTCGCTCCTCGCGACACATAGACCCTCAGAGTCCTGCTCACCACTTATATATTTTTCCTTCCCAGAACTTCCTCTCCTTTCTTTCCCTAAAAAGACCCTCCACACAGAATCATCAATTGTTTTCCTCAGGGCCTCCTGTATAGAGCTAATATTAAAAAATATTTATTAATTTTGTATGTACATTTTTTTACATTAGCTCCACACAGGAGGCCCTGAGAAAAATAATTCCCCTCAGGGCATATGTCATCTTTGGGGATGCTCAATGCATTAAATTTTTACAAGAAAAGGGGATAGAAGTTCTCGGTGGGTAAGAATCTATGAGTTAGTGTGTCCAGGAGTGACGGACGTCTGAATCCATCCCTCCCACTGCTGTGCAAGGCGATGTTCCGAGGGAGTACGGCTAGAGAAGTCAAAGGGACCCCCAAAACTATTCTCTCCCGATCCGACCTGCCATGTGCTAGTGGACGGACGCATCCGCCACCAAGCTCCAGACTAACCCCACCCCATGAACCCGGCACCCCCGCTATGTCACTAAACGTAGCAGACCACTTATATTTGTGACACGGTTGGTTCGCCCCGTGCTATGTGTTGTTGCTAATTATTAATTGTTGATTACTTCTAAAGTCGGATTGCCATGAAAGCGTTATATTTAAAGAAAATGTTTTTTTTTACATTTCGCTCTTGTTAGTATTGTTCTTTAGGACTTTATGTAAAAATAGTATTGTTGCAGGTAACACCCTCTCGGAGGCGGGCTACAGTGAGTGGTACCCCGGGCATCCAGACGGTAGTGTTCGCTGCGTGCTCCTCCACCAGAAAACGGGCGCCAAGCGCGGACTCTTCGTGCTGGTTGGCATAGACTGTGATTCAAATTATAATTCTTTATTCATGTGCGAGAAAAATAGTACCAAAAGTTATTGATAATATTGCAAGCAAATAAATAAATCAACACAATTTTATTAGTTTAATTTTGATACCAACTTGCTATTTCACATACATGCACGCGGTAGAAGTGAAACCTTCAGAAAACTGTGGTAGACAAGAATGGGGAGGCTACGAAGCACCACACAAAAGTGGAAACCGATTATTCTATCTCATTCTGTCGCAGGATAAATCCTATAGATGTATGTAAGAAGTATATTGAAGCGAAAACATCAGCACCGTTGTGATTTGAAACTCGATGAAACGAAAAACGACATTAAAAATGAGAAACAAATACATAATATGTAGGATTTATCCTATGAAAGAATGAGATAGAATAATCGGTCTTCTCTTTGTGCGGTGCTTCATAGCCTCTTTACTCTTGACTACTTTAGTCTTCTGAAGGTTTCACTCCAACCGCGTGTAAACAGCACACTTGTATTTTTTTAACGTTACACAGGAGGCCTTGAGGTAAATAATTTCTCTTAGGGCCTATTTCATATTTAGCGATTCTATGTGGAGAGTCTTTTTAAGGATAGGAAAGAGAGGAAGTTCTGGGAAGGAAAGGATATAAAGAATGGGTAGGAATCTGGGGTTCAGTGTGTCCAGGAGTAATGGACGTATGAATCCAATCCTCCCACTGCGGTGCAAGACGATGTTCCGAGAAGTCAAAGGACTCCCTCAACCATTCTCTCCCGATCCGACCTGCCATGCAGCTGTTGGACAGATGCATCCGCCGCCAAAACCCTGACAAACTTCTACCCATGCTTAGTCCTATGGCAGAGATGTTGGTTATCCAATGTTTGGTTACCCGCTTCCCAAATTGTGAAAACTTTTTAAGGAGAGGAAGGAGACGAAGTCCTGGGAATGAAAAGAGTATGGGGGGAAGGAATCCATGATCTGTGCATCCAGGAGAGACGTGTGAATCCAACACTCCCGCTACGGTACAGGACGATGGGTGAAAAGAGACCAGCTGGAGAGAAGAGGTCAAAGGGTCTTCCTAAAGCGGCCTGATCTGATCCGGCCCGCCACGCAGTTGGTGGGCTGGTGCATCCGCCTTTAAGACCAGGGGTCCTAGCATAGTCCATGGATAAGGATTGATAGGATAACTTTCGGTAACTTCTCATAGTTCTCTAGGACAAGTGCAGATAACTAAAGTACAAACAACAGTTGACATCGAATGTATTAAGAATACTTAGTCATTATGAACTGTTACTAATTCGTTGGAGATCTGCAATCATGCTATAGAACGATGAGAAGTTACCGAAAGTTATCCTATCTATCCTTATCGATGGACTGTGCTAGGGGGCTTGATAACACACCCTGTGAACACGGGCACCCCTGCTGAGTCACCAAACATAGCAAATGCATGTTGTAAAGCATCATAATTTTTTTCCCTTCTTCTACTTCTCCTTGCAATATTGATCGCATTTTTATAATAAACACAGTAACACAAAACAAATAATATAAACAAAAAGTTTTGCTGTTTTTTTTTTTTTTTAATAATTATTTCTGGCTTTCACCCTTCAAGGGTGTTCTAGGCCATCATTTAAAATTACAGAGAAAGGAAAGGTGAATTTATATATTAATTTTATTTAAATGTGCAAATTTCAGAATTTTATGGAAGATTGGAGTAGAGTTCAGACTTAGAAGAGATGAGATGTTGAATGGAGGAGAGGCAATTTTTGATAACGCTTGATAGAAGAGAGGATATTTATTTAGAGAGGGACAATCAAAAAATATGTGATCTAAAGTTCCCACATCTAGACCACAGAACGTACAATCTGGGGAGTCAAGCACATGAATTTTATAAAGGTGAGAAGGAACGGAACAATGGCCGATTCTCATACGAATAAGTAAGGAAATTTCTTTTTTGGAAAAATGGGGGAATTTTTGAAACCACGGTTTTGATGGGATAGTCCTTTGTATTGAGGCGTAGCGGGCACCCTTGGATTGACTAGCAATGTTCCAATACTCTGTCCAAACATTGCGGGATCTATCTTTGATGATGGAAAAAATATCAGACAGGGGAATATGGTTTACGAGGGTAACGGTAGGGTTAGACGCTCCTTGTTTTGCCAAGGAATCAGCAATATCGTTACCCACTATGCCAACATGTCCAGGAATCCAAATCAGAGTGACAGTTTTTCCAGAGCTTTGAATGGAGGTTATCAATACTCGAATAAGACATACAAAGTGATCATCAGGATGAAGAAGAGGACTTGTTTTAAGTTTTTGGAGGGAACTGAGAGAGTCAGAGAGAACAAGAGAATGTTCAAAATTATTTTTTATTATATATTTGAGAGATTCAATAATCGCAATGCACTCGGCAGAAAATATTGAAAATTGGTTTGAAATTGAATAAAATATTCTTTCATTAGAATTATTGTGGTAAACGTTAATACCAATACCACAGTTAGGAGAGTCCGGAGATTTGGAGCCATCAGTAAATAAAAGATGGGCCATTTAGAAGAAATAATGTCATTGAACATATTATTGACAGTACGGGCTGGGAGATTGGAATGACTTTTAAGGATGCCGATCCCTTCTAAAATCGTTGGGGATAGGGTGACGTGACTATATTTTAATTTGTACAAAGGAAGAAGATCATTTTTGATAATTTGAAGCTCTGAGAGAGAGCGAAAATTTTTACAGATGGCAGGGAGAGGTTTAGTTCGAGCTCTGATTGTAGATGAATGTGTTGAGTCGTTGAACAACGAGACTCTGGGAATAATCTGATGACTTTTAGAATTTAAACATTTAAGAACAAATTTATCAGCAAATAATTGACGCCTTAAATAAAGAGGAGGATCAGAACATTCTACTTGAAGGGAATTGATGGGCGACGATTGCATCGCGCCAGTTATTATTCGCAATGACTTAGATTGAATTCTGTCTAATTTACTGAGTGCATTTTTGGATGCAGTACTAAAAAGTGGGCAGGCATAGTCGAGATGACTTCGAATAAGTGCATTGTAGAGCAACTTAATGCAGATAGGATGAGCACCCCACCAAACGCCAGTCAATGATCTGATAATATTTAAATTTTTTTCACATTTAGTAACTATATTATTAATGTGGGAAGACCATTTAAGTTTCCTATCAAATGTTACTCCCAAAAATTTTACTTCGGAAGCATTGGGGATTGGAGAGTTTTTAAATAAAATTTGAACAGGGGGGTTATTATGACGATTTGAGAAGGTAACACACTGACTCTTTTGTACTGAAAGTTCAAGACCATTTAAAGTAAGCCATGTGCAAAGGGCATCCATGGCTTCATTAAGATATTTGACGGCGGATGGAATGATTTTGGATGATAAGAAGAAAGCTATGTCATCTGCGATCTCAACAACTTTTACTTGAGGGGGAATGGTGACATGCATATTGTGTGTGTATATATTATACAGTAAGGGGGATAACCGGTTTTTAATTAATTTTTCATAAATTTTACTAAGGGTGGATGAAAGAGAAATTGGCCTATAGTTGGATCCAGAATTGGGTGATTTGTTTAATTTTAGAATTGGGATGATTATTTGAGAACTCCAGTCATCAGGTATTATGCCAGTCTGGAAGATTTTATTTAAGATGCTTAAAAAGTGATTAAGAACATTATCATTACTATTTTTGATAATGCTATAAGGTATACCATCTCTACCTGGAGATGAGTCCTTGACTGTTGATAAACAATTTTTTAATTCAATTAAAGTGAATGGAGAGTCAAGCCAATGATCAGACATAGGAGTGTTGTGGATTGGAGTTATTTCATCTAAGTTAGGTACAGAAGGGAGGGCAATTTTGTCCAAGAACTCGTCTATCCATTTAGAATGAGAAGCTCGAGGAGATATTGTACTGAAGGAGGATCGAAATCTTCGAATCATAGACCAAACTTCCGAAATTGGAGTGTTCGGAGATACTGAACTGCAGAAGTTGTACCACCCGGATTTTTTTTTTGACCTCAATACCCTTTTGGCTTTGGCTTCGGCATTTTTGTATACGAGATAGTTCTCCATAGTCATATTGTGACGATAGGAAAGAGATTTAGCTTTCCGAATTCTCACTACTTTGGAACATTCCTCATCCCACCAGGGAGTTGGAGGGAGTTTTTTGAGAGATTTGGTTTTAGGGGGAGGATTTGATTTATTGATTGCAGTTACGAGCATTGATTTGAAGTTATCGTAGTCATCTTTGACAGATAATGTATCGGTATAGGATAAATTTTGTATAAACTTATCCATATGTGAGTTAAATTCGTCCCATTTGGTGTGTTTTGTTTTAATCTTTGTCGAAATATGGGACTTGTCTGAATGGAAAGAAGTTTGATAAGTGATGGTGATCAGGAAATGATCACTGGAGCAAGGGTCGGGGGACACCACCCACGAGGAGAGAGGTGCCAGATTAATAGAGCATATGGAGAGATCCACTGCACTGGGGTTTGTGTTGGGGCGAGAGATTCTAGTAGGAGATCCGTCATTCAAAAGAAAAAGGTTGGATTCATCTAGGAAATCCATCACACTTCGACCGTCTCGATCACAGAAAGCAGAACCCCAGACGGGGGAATGGGCATTAAAATCACCCAATAGAAAGAAAGGAGGGCTTAGTTGACGGACAATTTGCAACCACGCTTGTTTATTGAAGTGCGATGTTGGGGGTAGATAGATAGAAACAAAGGAAGTGTCCTTTATTTTAGCTGCAACCATTTGAAAGTCAGCATTGGGGGGTTTGATATTATTTATTGGGAAAAACGGAAGGGATTTTTTAATAAAAAGGGCAGCACCACCGCCCGTACCTTCCGGGCGATCATCGCGGAGACAGGAGTACCCTCCCACATTAAAGTAGGTGGATGGAGTAAACCATGTCTCCGAGACAGCAGCCACAGAAACAAGGTTTGAATTTAATAGGTTAAGAAGGTTTGATTTGTTAGAAATAGCACTGCGGCTATTCCACTGAAGAATTCTGACATCTTGAAGAGCCATTTTGGATAAATGATTTTAATGTGGAAATAATAGAAGCAGCGTTGGACGGTAGATTAGTTTGAGAAGAAATTAGGTCAATTAGAAGCATAATAAGAGTTTGAATAAATGAAGAATTATCTTGGGAGAGTTGTTCAGAAAGCTTTTGATAGTTTGTTGAGGATGAATTATAATTGTTTGCGCACCCATTTGTGGCGTGTGAAAGAGGAGAACCATTGGGATTTAAGAGAAGTGAGTTGTGTTGATGCTGATCGTATCCAGGAGCCTGTTTAGAGATAGGGTTTTTGTATGTGAATTTTGTTGAACGGGAAGATGTTGAGGAGGAGGCGAGAGGGTTGGATGAAGAGTTACTGGATAAAACCTCGGAAAATGATTTTTTGACAGGCGGGAATAATTTAGAAGCCTGCAGAAAAGACAAGTTCTCAGAGGCCATAGAAATTTTTATATTTTTTTGGCGAGATTGTTCGGGGCAAGAAGAGTTAATGGCGGAATGAGCGCCTAAGCAGTTAAAATATTTAGGTGAAGAGAGAGAAGAACATTGGTCAGCCGAGTGGTTTTCTCCACATTTGAAACATCTGGGAGGGGATCTGCATGCAGCTTTGGTATGACCAAAACGGCAGCAGTTGTAACATTGAGTGGTGGGATAAGTGTACATTTCAACTGGTAAGGAGTTGAAAAATAAATAAATATGGGAGGGAAGAGATTGTCCTTCGAATGTGATGACGACAGATTGGGAGGGCTTCCAGGAAACGATGCCCTCAGAGGTGTCCTTATAATTTAGCCTCCTGGCTTTTATGGGATTGCCGATATGTTGGGGGGTTGAAAGTGAGGACAGGATTTCTGGAATGGACAGATCGGTCGAGATACCCCTGACCAGGCCCATTCGAGTGACATTGAAAGTTGGGATGTACGCCTTGAATTTAGAATTTGATGAAATAAATATATTTTTGATAAAGTTGTTGGCGGCTGAACCTGACAGGAATTCAACAGAGATTCGGAAGCGACCCTCGGCTTTAACACCTCCAGGTTTAATCGAAAGGTTCTTGTTATTTGAAAGAAATTTACCAAATTCAAGAGGATGGATGGTTTTACCTTGTTCAGTTTTTTGCGCATATACAATGTAGGGGCCACGGGAATGAGTAGAGTAAAAGTGCGTTGGAGGAGGTTGAGGAAGAGCTGGAGGGGACTGAGAAGACAAAGGCGAATCATGTTTTTTTGGGGAAAGGGGACTAATTTTGCTTTTTTTAATTGAGGTTAGGATGACAGATTCATTGTCTGAAATGTTTGAATGTTCTGAAAAGTCTATTTTATCTGAAATGTCTCCATCTGGAGGGTCAGGAGGGGGATCTGGGGGCTTTGTAAGGGGTACAGGAGGGAAATCCTCCTCCATTGTTAAAAAAAATTTACAGCTAAAATAAAAAGAGACAGAAGTAAAAAAAATTATATAAATATCTGTAAATGAGCAGCAAGAAGTGACTCCTGGAAGATCAGGGGGGAGAAGATTCCAACACACTAAACTTTTTACAGCCAAAACACAATAAAAAGATTGGTTTAAGAATATTTTTTGAAAGAGCAAAACAAAAGAACTGATTACAGCCAAATGTTATTGTTGCGAGTCAAGTTTTGCTGTTAAATATTCTGAAAATAAGGAAGAAAAGTTTGGAGTGACTTTTTGATATTGTTCAGCCAATGGAGTATTTCTACTCACCCAGGGGGGGAGAAAGGACGATCAGTTCAGAGAAGTGGTTTAGAGTATGGAGGCCTTGACAGTGACTCGACAATTGATTCGGCCACAATTGGCGCGCCGACAGTTAGATTATAACAAAATAATGTTAAACCTAACGCCATCTAGGATCTGTTATGTGTAGCTCAGTGTACCTACATGTATTACTTTGCGAGAATAAATTCTTCTGTTCAAGTCTAATTACCGTGTTTCATTAGGTTATGGGCCCAGTAGCTATAATTCGCGTTAAAGTAAAGTTTTCTCACGTAAAATTACTTTTAAGTGGACAGTCTGTGACCAGTGTACCATATACTCCAGAAAAACAGAGTAAATCGCTGCAATAATAACTGTTTTTGGGATTGACAATCTGTTACCGCATTCTCGGTTCCGTAGTGTTATTGTTCAATATGGCGGGAAGTTACATAGTGAATTTACCAAGATTGAAGGGCCGCGAGAACTTTGATGAATGGCAATATGCTGTTGAACATTTTTTGATGTTGGATGGTGTCGATATTCACAAGCCAGAATCATCTGATTGTACGAGTTTGGATGATAAAAAGGCAAAAGCTAAACTTATTATGACGATTGACCCCTCTATTTATGTTCACATCAAAAACGAGCAAACAGTACAAGGTGTATGGAAACGTTTGAAGGCCTTATATGACGACTCTGGCTTCACACGTCGCATCAGTTTACTCCGAAAGCTAATATCTATTTGGCTAGAAGACTCAGAATCAATGGGTGCCTATGTAACTCAGATGGTTGATACTGCACAGAAACTTAAAAGTACCGGTTTCCAGATAACGGACGAGTGGATTGGATCTCTTCTGCTCGCTGGGCTAACGGATAAATTTGCTCCTTTAGTAATGGCGATCGAGCATAGTGGTATGATTATCAGCACAGATGTCATAAAATCGAAATTGCTGGACATGAGTTCCGAAGTTGGCAGCTCTGGAACAAACAGTGCATTTTTGTCAAAAGGTTGGCAGCACCGACACAGCAAGAGAAATGGCAGTATTGGTGGCCCTGCATATAAGACAAAATGGAAAACGTCGACGCCACCGCCATCTTCGAGTTCTGTCAAAACAATCCGCTGTTACAAGTGTCAACAACTCGGTCATTATATGAATAAGTGCCCGAATAATACACAGAAAAAAAGTGAAACCAATGCATTTAGTGCAATATTTTTGAATGGAACATTCAATAATTCACATTGGTATGTGGATTCTGCTGCAAGTTCACATATGATTGTTGATAAACGTTGTTTACAAGATGTATCGTTTAATCACAAAGTGAAAGACATAATTATTGCAAATCAGGAGAAAATACCGGTTATATGCTCAGGAAATACGATGATTACGACAGTAGTGAATAATTCGGAGTTTGATATCCCTGTCAAAAATGTTTTATGTGTGCCGAATCTATCAACTAATTTGTTATCAGTAAGTCAGCTGATTCAAAGTGGGAACAAAGTTAATTTTGAAGCAACAGTTTGCAAAATACGCAATCGACAGAATGTACTGGTAGGGGTTGCAAATTTAGTAAATGGTGTCTATAAATTAAATATTAAGTCAGAACATTTGTTTGCGTGTACAGCAACAAATGTGACAAGTGAAATATGGCACCGAAGGTTGGGACACATTAATTGTAAAACTCTGAATGCGATGAAGAACGGAGCAGTTGAAGGTGTGACATTTCAACAAAAAAATTGTGAAATTGATAAATCCAGCTGTACTATATGCTGTGAGGGCAAGCAGGCGAGGCTGCCTTTTCCTCTGAGTACTAGCAAGAGTCAGGAAACGCTGGAATTGGTCCATAGTGATCTGTGTGGGCCAATGGAGAATAATTCACTTGGAATGGCCAGATACTTTTTAATATTTGTGGATGACTATAGCAGAATGTGTTTTGTATACTTTCTACAGTCAAAACATCAAACATTCAAATACTTCAAGGAATTTAAAAATTTAGTTGAGAATCAGCAATCAAAGAAAATAAAAATATTAAGATCTGATAACGGCGGCGAGTTCTGCTCAGCGGAAATGAAAAATTACTTGAAGCAGTGTGGTATAGTGCATCAGAAAACAAACGCATATACTCCAGAACAAAATGGGCTATCCGAAAGATACAATAGGTCAATTGTGGAGAAAGCACGGTGTCTCTTATTTGATGCACAGTTCGAAAAGAAGTTTTGGGCAGAGGCTGTAAATACGGCGGTGTATCTTATAAATAGGTCACCAACGGCGGGACTAAGCCGTGGTACTACGCCCTATGAAATGTGGACAGGAAAAAAGCCAAATATTTCCCATTTACGAATCTTTGGCAGTCGAGTGATGGTCCATATTCCGAAAGAAAAGCGCAAAAAATGGGATAAAAAGGCAACTAAAATGTTCCTAGTTGGCTATTCGGAAAACACCAAAGGCTATCGATTGTTTGACCCAGAGTCACAAAAATTAATTATTGCTAGAGATATTGTTGTCATGGAAAATACAAATGACAGTTCAACAGCAACTATTTTCGTCGAAGACACACAGCAACCTGACTGCACGGAGGAAAGTCAGGTGAACAGCACATATGAAGAGGAAAATGTGAATGATGTTACATATGTTCCTGAGGAATCGACTAGTGAGTCAGAAGACAGTTTATATGAGACGTTAACCCCGGTCGACACAGATGTTTTTTCCGGAAAATACTAACATTGCTCCGGAAAAACGAGTCATACGTAAACCAGACTATTACGGTTACACGAGCATGTGTATAGAAGACGTGTCGAGTGAACAGATTTCTCTCACTGAGGCTATAACTGGACCCGAAGAAGTGGAGTGGAAAAATGCAATAAAGGAGGAATTAAAATCCTTTAGTGAAAATGACACTTGGGAGCTAGTAGACAGGCCGCAGCATGGCACAGTGGTAAAAAATAAGTGGGTGCTTAAAAAGAAATATAACAGTGACGGTGAGGTGCGTTTCAGAGCGAGACTTGTTGCAAAGGGTTTTTCCCAGAAAAAAGGCATAGACTTTACCGAAACGTTCTCGCCAGTGTTAAGATATTCTACCCTTAGATTATTATTTGCTTTAAGTGTACAACTTAATCTCAAAATGAATCACCTTGATGTACCAACAGCATTCTTAAACGGTTTTCTTAAAGAAAATGTTTTTACAGAGATACCAGAATACTCTCATTTTGTAAATTGTAAAAATAAAGTATTAAAATTAAAAAGAGCTATTTATGGTCTCAAACAGTCTGCTAGAACTTGGTATATTAGAGTAGAAGAATGTTTATTGAATTTAGGTTACAAAGAATCCAAATATGAACCTTGTCTGTTTATAAAAAGTAATAATGATGTTAAAATATTTGTTGCATTATTTGTGGATGATTTCTTTGTATTTTATAATTCAGAAAATTATTATGAACAGTTAAAGACTGAACTTGTCAATAAATTCAAGATAAAAGATTTGGGTCAAATTAAACAATGTCTAGGAATGAGGGTAAATGCTCAAAGAGATTGTATTACTGTTGACCAAGAACATTTTGTAAACAATATTTTAAATAAGTTCAATATGTCAGATTGTCATACTTCAGAAACCCCTATGGAAGTTAATTTAAAGTTGGAGAAAGATTTAAATAATAATGATGATATTTTAAAATATCCATACCAACAGCTGATAGGAAGTCTCATGTACCTATCTGTATTGACAAGACCAGATATTGCTTATAGTGTAAGTTATTTAAGTTAGTATAATAACTGTTTTAATGAAACTCATTGGAAACATTTAAAAAGATTGTTAAAATACCTACAGAAAACTAAAAGCTATGGTTTAGTTTATAAGAAAAATGATAATCCTTTACATGGTTTCGTGGACGCGGATTGGGCGTCATGTACTTTAGATAGAAAGTCATATACTGGTTTCTGCTTCATAATGTCAGGATGTGTCATTTCTTTTGAATCCAGAAAACAAAGAACAATTGCTTTGTCAAGTACAGAAGCGGAGTACATGGCTTTATCCGAGGCCTGCAAAGAGGCTATTTATTTAAAGAGTTTATTGTCAGATATGATTTCTATCAATAAAAATACACCTGTATGTTTGTATAGTGATAGTCAAAGTTCTATTAAATTGGCTGTTAATCCACTGTTTCATAAACGTACCAAACATATTGATGTACGACATCATTTTGTTAGAGAATGTGTATTTGATAATAAAGTGAAACTTGATTATGTTTCAACCTCCAATATGCCAGCTGATTTATTGACGAAAAGTCTGTCTATAAATAAACATTATAAATTTTTAAGTTTAATGGGCATATCGGAAGTTTAAATCTTGTTGTTTTTTGTTAAAATGAAATTTGGATTATTTTGTTACGAGAGGGTGTTAGATTATAACAAAATAATGTTAAACCTAACGCCATCTAGGATCTGTTATGTGTAGCTCAGTGTACCTACATGTATTACTTTGCGAGAATAAATTCTTCTGTTCAAGTCTAATTACCGTGTTTCATTAGATCCCCCCGACAGTTGATACCCCCTGACAGTTGGTTCCCGACAGTTGATCCCCCACGACAGTTGATCCCCATGACAGTTGAACCCACGGACAGTTGATCCCTCGGACAACGTATCCCTTAAAAGGTTATGTTGATTTATTTAGGCTGAGCATTTACATCAATCATTCACCTCCAAGACCTAGACAGACGTCACCCCATGAACCCGGGCACCCCTGCTAAATCACCAAACGTAGCGAACCACTTGGGGTGACCTATGGCAGAGGTGTTGGTTATCTAATAAAGGTTCCCGGGGCGACGGTATCCATTCCCGCCTCCCAAATTGAAGTTTGTAGTTGGAAGCAAGATTGTAGAAATAGATATGTTTGTACAGCGTCCTTTAGGCGACTTTTCACAAAAGCGGCGCTATACAACTCATCCAAATATTATTATTTGTTATTATGAAGTTACAAAATTTGGAGAAATTAGGAAATAGAAAAGGGCCAAAAAACACAAAACGTCTCGTTGATAAATTTTTAAAAACATTGGTCACAAATTAACAAAAGGACTACTAGGCAATGGATTCCAAACTAGAGGCACCATAGTATGTTGAAGATGTAACCACAACACTGAGTAACATGGTCGTGCCATGTCTCCCTCCGGCGTCCCCGACTTCTTCTTCCATTTTTTTTTTTTTTACAGTGAATTCCGCACAAGAATCTCAACTGCTCCCGTCTGGAGCCAGTGAAACTATGGCATCCCCAATTGGGGTATGTTGTGAGGCTGAAGGTAGTGGGGAGGGGAAGGAGGTGGGGAAGAGGAAGGTTGGGAAGTACCTGGCTATTCAGATCTGGTCACCAAACACGGTTAAAGCCATTTTCAAGCAACGTTTCAATTCTGGATGGTGGTCTTACACCAGGGCGATACTAATAGTATCTTCCACTCTGGAACATGCCGCAAATATACTATATATTATTTTAAATGAATTAATTGTGAAAAAACACAAATTAATCAAATAAAATTTATTTGCGCATGCCGGGTTCGAACCCGCGACCTCCGGATTGTGAGTCAAGAGTCTTACCCACTGCACTACGGAGGTCGTCGAATCCATTCACATTTGCGTCATATATTCTCCTTACACTCCTTTCCTCGTTCATTCGCTCTACATTCCCAAACCATCTGAGCGTCCCTTTCTTAATCTTACTCATCACGCTTACATCAGCCTTGCATTCTTCGCGGATCTCCACATTTCTCACACGATCGTACATGGTTTTACCACACATACGCCTCAGGGATCTCATTTCTACAGCATTCAGTCTACTCTCTGCCAGTTCCATGCCTCACTGCCATACATCAGGGTAGGTACCAGCACTCCATTATGGACGGCTAACTTCGCGTCTTTGGACAGTTTTTTGTTGGCGCCAACGGCGTTCAGTCCTCCATTAATAGAGTCAGTAGCGTAGCGAGGGGGGGGTCGGGGGGGTCGGGGGGGTCGGGGGGGCGGACCGCCCCGGGTGCCACCCGAGGAGGGGGTGACACTCGAACATGGAGAAAAACCTTACGAAAGTGCAAAATTGCCGAAAAAAATATTTTACACGTTAACACTGACAGTTATTTTGCTCTATGGCTTGATCGGTCGGGGATTCCCGAAAAAAAAATTTTTTTTTGTTCCCAGCTCAGTCAGGGATTTCCTTGAAATATTCCTTGTTTCATTCTAATTTCGTTCGTATACTGCATGGGTTCCCAACCCTGTGCCCGAGGGGGGCCATGGCGCCCGCGGAGCGATTCCCATGCGCCCGCCACTGTTCAACAGAGACAGAGTTTTTGAACTCCGAGGCGCCAAACAAAACACACGGCACGCGACTCAGTGAAAGCAATGAGCCCGCGGGCGCCGCGGCCGACAGCCAAACTAACAATAGTCACGTGCTCGTAGTGCTCGTACCGTCCCGATTGCTTCGGCGATCATCGGCTTACTTCGGGTTTTCGTGGAGAAAGTAGACACTACCGTGGGCGTATATCTTATAGATAAAGCTGAATTATAGATAGGGTTTTCGTGGAGAAAGTAGACACTACCGGGGGCGTATATCTTGTGACTTGACCTTGAAACTGCCAAAGCCGGACCAAATTCTTATAGATAAGCTGAATTATAGATAGGTCAAACTTTGTGTCAAACGCCGTATATCTATGGACGCCATCGACGCCATTATTGTTTGTTGTTATCTGCCATTCTAGCTAGATTTTTGAGTGAAAGTTTTTTTTTATTTATTTTTTTTATTTTATTTTTTTTTTTAGACATCTGCCCTGATGATGGACACTGTAACGCTGTCCGAAACGTTAATAATATCAGTTATGCAAGAAGTTTGTCGGTTAAAAAGAGGTGGCGCCCGCCACCCTACCGATATTTTAGAATGTGCTCTAGAGTACAAAAACGTTGGGAACCCCTGGTATACTGTGATTAACGTAGACTCGTGAAGTGAATTGTTATATATGGACTGACGTGAATAAGTTATTTTTGTGTTAGCGTGTTTATTAGTGCTGAAAGAAAAGTTTGAAAAACAAGGTAGGTAGGTGTGAATTTTTAGATACCGTTTTGTAGCGCATGAATAGTTACAGTCGGGACAAGAAAAAGGTTTTTCATCACTGTGAGTTAGCAAGTGCCGTTTTAGTTATTTTTTTCAAGAATAAGAATAGTTGCAGTCAGGACAAGAAATAGGTTTTTTTCCACTGTCGGTAAACGTGTGATTTTTCGATTTCTCTTCATAGTACATGAATAGTTACAGTTGGAACATGAAAAAGGTTTTTCTCCGCGCTGAGTCAGCAACTGACTTCTCCCTATCCCTTTTGAGAACACGAATAGTTACTATCAGGACATGAAAAAGGTTTTTGTCTTCTTGGATTTTTAAATCCTCCCTTTGAAAACTTGTATTACTGCAGTCCTATTGCGAGTTTGAAATTTCTTGTTTTATTTTTACCGCAAACGCGATTAAAACAAGATAAAGGAATTTAAGCTACTTTCCAGTACTTTGCGCAATTTAATTGAGACTTTTAGGTAAAAATAGTCACTTGGGTGTTACGTAACGTTTAGGGGGAGGGAGGTGCAGACAAATGTTACGGCGCGTTGCATGGGGGGAGAGAGGGTCAAAATTTTTCAAAAATTGCGTTTCGTTATACTTGAACGCCCCCTTTACTATTTCACGATTGAAATTTTATCGTTACACTCTGAACACAAAACTGGTTTTAACCTAAGTATTGGTTATTATGTTTTCATGACCGCAAATGATTTTCTTCAGATTTTTGCAGCATATTAGAATTGAAGACTCCACACGGAACTCTGTTTTTTGTAGCTGTATGGCTCGGTCGGTCAGCATTCCCCAAAAATTCTGTTATTTTATTTTCGTTCCTAGCTCTTACTATTGATTTATTGGGGATTTCCGTGAAATATTCCTCGCTTTTCCCCTGTGTCATTCTCATTTCTTTCGTACATTCGGATTGACGGGAACTCGCGAAGGAAATTATCACTATCGATTGTTGAAAAAGCTATTATTCTGTTAGTGTTTTTAAAAGTGTTTTAATTTTGAGAATAACAATTTTTTTTTACATATTTGACAAGCTAGAAATGTTTTTTTATATTTTAGGAATTCAAAATTTGTGTTTTGAATTTCTCACAAAAAAATTTATGGGGGGGGGGGGGTGACACCGCGTTTTCCGCCCCGGGTGCCACCCATACTAGCTACGCCACTGAATAGAGTTGCCTGCATTTAACCTTCTTTCGATATCTCTGTCAGTCCTTACATCTCTCGTAACTCTTAAACATACTTCTCTCTCATCCACCTGCTCCAAATACTCATCATTCACAACTATGTTGCACATTGTTTTCATTCTCTCTCTTTCAAACACCATGACTTTAGACTTACTCAGGAATGTCCTCATTAAAAAAGACTTAATCAAGATTTGCATGGCTCTCTGCCAATCACTGTTAGAATACGGTATTATCGGATGGGGCAGTGCAAATAAAAACATAATAAATCCACTAATTAAAACTCAAAAAGCCATAATGAAAATTATACTGAAAGTTCCTGTAAGAACTAGCACTGAAAGTTCCTGTAAGAACTAGCACTGACGAAATCTTCAACAATCTTAACATCATGTCAATTAAACAACTATATTCTAAAACTATACTCATTTACATTCATAAGTACAAAACCCAAGAAATAACAACTAACACGTACACTAGAAACACTAGATCTCATGGTCAAAAACTTATCCAACAAGTAACTACTAACACAACATTTGGGCAAAAAAGCTTCTTATATTATGGCATTAAACTTTACAATAAAATACCACTCTCACTCAAAAACCTCAACATTATAACATTTAAATTTCAAATAAAAAGCTGGATACTAAATATAGGGAGATCAGAAATAGAAAATATACTGATATCAAACACAGACTAAAACCAAATCTAGTAAACTGAATTATTAAAAAAAAACACTATCTTATTTACTTTATAATTATTTAAAAAAAAAAATACTACACGATATATTATATGTTATATCTAATTTCATATAAATTTCTTATAATTAAATTATAAAATGTAAATGAAATCCTCAGCACGGGAGATCCCAGTGAGGATATCATTATCTCTACTGTTACTAAGAAATGAATACAATAAATCATTATTATTATTATTATACTTACATTCATCATTAACTCATTCTTCATACATACTTGGTTCATCCTAGATACAGGAGACTGTAGATCTTCCATACTGTTAGAAATCAGCACCGCATCAACAGCAATGTGCATTCTATAATACCGATAGTGTAACCGCACCTCATTATTACATATTTTGGAGGAACACCTGAAAAGGAGGCGTCTACTAATATTTACAGGAATTCCAAAAACTGAAAAATCGAACTAATATCTATGAGAACCAAAGTGTTGACGAATATCTACAGCTCAAACTGCTGACTAATATCTATGAAAACCAAAGTGTTGACGAATATCTACAGCACTGGCAGAGGTTGGATTTGCAATTATGTATAGCATATCGGAATAACATAATATTGCGTATGCAGTTTAAAAAACTTAATTTATGTAAGTATGTATATAAAAATCCCCAATATCGGTCTATTGGACACATTTAGCTGATTAGTCCAACCTACGCTCTGTAGATATTAGTTCAACCTACGCTCTGCAGATATTGGTCAACACTGGGACCGTCATAGATATTCGTCCGACCTTAGCTCTGTAGATATTAGTCAACACCCTGAAGTTTGTAGATATTTGTTCAACAAATGAGCTGTAGATATTCGTCCGACATGCAGGCTGTAGATATTAGTATCTGGAGTCCCTGAAAATGGTGTACACCGTTAGAACACCTACTGAACTACACGGAGCGAGTTAGATAGCTACAGTCAAACAGAAACTAAGTGAACGGTCAAAGTCCACAGTCAGTAATAACATTTACAGGTAAAGCAATACGAGAAGGTTCACGACTTAAAATTAATTTTACCAAACAAAATGTTTTTATTATGTTCGGGAGTGAATTTAAGTCTGAATAAGGGTTGAATAAAAATGCGTAAGTGTTTAAAAATACCTACAAGGTGTCCGGTAACTCATATTACATATATATTTCAGAATCAAGAAAATTCTTAGACAGGTTTTATCAGATGCTAATTAATAAAGCGGTAACCAATTTATGAGATATTTAAATTTTAATAATATTTGATTTTTACCCCCGGCTGGGATTTTGAACATGTTACATAGGTAAATTTTTATTTGTGATTAAAAATATATATTTTACATTCCAATTACAGAGGGTTCTTCGAGGAATGTCACAAAGGGTAACAATTATTATAAGCAATAATTATCAGCCTGAAACACTCATCCACATTGAAAAATCTTCCGAGAAAAGATACATGACGCCAACGGGACTTGAACCCGTGTCCTCTCGATTGCCGGTCGAATGCTCTGACCACTGAGCTATGGCGGCTTATCTCGTACCAACAACGTTAGTTTTACAATTAAAAATAATAATGAATGTCACAAACTGATTTTCAAACCAATTTTTAAGGGAATTCATTTCAGAATGGTAATATGTATTCGACATAACCTTTTTCGTATGGTATATATATTTACACCCCGTGATAAAACCCGTTTTTGCTGAACCACAATGCAAAATGATTAGTCGGCTTCCTTTTCCATCTGGCCCTTTTAAACCCCCATTGCCCTCACTATTTTGCCACATGTGTATAATCGAGTGATTTTGATTCACCCGAATCTCGTTCAAATAGACTATTTTCCGTCCGTCGCTAGTTAATTTTCATTTTGATTAATTTTTTTCATAAATTCTATACGCGCAGTAGCAATGTCTAATCTTCTCATTAAATACTTTCTTCCATCTTTGCGTATTTTGAATTTTAAACCAATATCATGCAAAATACATCGCAATGACTCATGAGATTCTAAAAAAAAAATTATCCACCAGAACCTTGTTAAGATTTGCAAGAGTGGGATATTGTCTATTGTCATAAAAATCCATCACACTGCGACGTACAACATCCTTTTTTAAATCTTCCAATCCCGTTACCGTTTTAGGTTTTTTGTAGTTTTTACTTGGCTGATGAAACATTTTTACTTGTTCTGCTAACGGAAAATGAGAAGCTTCCGACGACACTCTTCGAATGTTGGATAAGTTGAGGCCGCATGTCTCTGCTGCCAATAAATGTACTTGCTTGACTTTCAATGTTTTGATGTATTCTGGATTGTCACGGATTTTTTGGAAAAACTTGATAACATTATAAACTATCGTTTTTCCACCTGCCTGCAATTCGTATCGTTGATTTACATCCTCTGTTTTAAAAATGTATGTTATATCTGCCCTTTCCTCGGCAGATATTAATTATTAATAAAGGTTCTTTTAATATAAATGTGTTTATTACTTGAATAACCTAGCTGGATAGCTACGACTGTTTACTATTCGGGGGTAGGTAAATCTCTGGGCTCTTGCCTGGGGAGCTCGTAAAGTCTATGTCTGATACTGCTTCTTGTACGCCAATGCCATCTGGCGAGCTATGGCGCAAGCTAAATGCTTACCGCCATCTATCGTATTCTTTCCATATTAAATACTTAATTACTCCACATTACAATGTATTATCTACTAAACACACTGATATTAGATCACACAATATGTAATTACTAATTACAATCACACCGATTAAATAAACGGAGTCAAAATGACATTAAAAAAGTATATTAAATCGAAAATAAAGTAATGGACTGGTTTTTGATCTTATGAAGTCAATACAGTATTTATTACTGAATGTGGAATCGTTAATTGTTTGCTTTTATAGTAAGTAGCATGATATAAATAACAATGAAATTTCCAAAGGACTTAGTCGTCTAATTCACGGGAATAACCGCCATTGGAATTTCTAAATTTTGTTTAGCAGCCTGTAATTATTTATTAGGTATCGTCTGAAATATTGTTTATAGAATCCAGTTTAATGTATTTTCGAAAATCGGAATTTTCGAGGGACGCATAAATAATAAGAAATGAAAAATATAAAAATATTAATAATATAATGGTGGAGTGCCTTTCGAGATTGGGTTTTTCGGAGTTTTGACTGTACGTTAATCCCCGTGTGAAATTTTGGGGGTGTATTTGGTATCTGTTCGACTATAATGCACTATAGTCGAACAGATACCAAATGCAACAGATACAGTAATTGGGAAAATAATAACCATTAGTAGTCTCAGTCATTTTTAATCAGAAATTGAAAATGAGTCATAAAAAAACCTCTCTAGAAATAGTATAAATATATCGTCTGTTTGTGGCATGACCACAGTTTGATAATGCCTTCAGAAGGCGAAACAGCTGTCACGCGTAATAATAATTACAAAGCAGAACTTGTTTAAAAATAAACTGTTTTTATTAAATTAATAATAATATTTTTGATTATAATATAATAAAAAAATTAAAATTAAAATGGAGTTCTACAAATTAAACTTGATAACAATAAATTAATACCTATACTTTATCAATGTCATTTTGACTCCGTTTATTTAATCGGTGTGATTGTAATTACATAATTGCAGACAGGTGAAAAAACGATAGTTTATAATGTTTATTTATTATTTATTTTATGTTATCAAGTTTTTCCAAAAAATCCGTGACAATCCAGAATACATCAAAACATTGAACTTCAAGCAAGTACATTTATTGGCAGCAGGACTGACGACATCCATACATTTATTAGCAGCAGGCTTGCGGCCTCAACGGGATTTACTCCAGTCAAAATAGACTATCCACCTCGCATTAATTCTTAATAAGCTGGATTTTTGTATAAGTCTTGAATACGTCATTACGAATGCTATGTCAAAAGTCCCCATCGATCTCGCTCTGGCAAGGTTTTTTTTTTCGAGGTCAAAGGTCACAATTTTTTTTTATTTTTGCGTATATCTCTGAAACGGTAAGAGCTATTGAAAAAAATATTGAGCAAAAGTTGTAGATCTTAAAATTCTCTACAAAAATGATATCAATACTTTTTTCTCTACGAAGCACCGTTCTCGAATTATCGCGATTTCAGACCGTAGGTATGCACACATTTCCGCACCACCTTTGAGGTAGTGTACTTGGCGCTTTTTTTAATGTGGTTTCAGTAGGAATACTCCACGATACACGTTGTCCGGGGGTAAAGTGCAATAATTTCAGGAGGAGATTCTACACGATAGTACAAGTAAAAAAGACAAATACCTTTTTTCGAAATTCCAATTTTTAGAGGCACTTTTCAGGTAAAAAGGTAAAATTGGTCTGGCGTGTGCGGCCAATTTACATTATTCATCATCAGATTCTACATTATCACTCGTTTCTTCTTCCTCGTTCTCTTCTTCTTCGCTCTCTTCTTCCTCGCTCTCCTCTTCCTCTTTTTGCTCAATTTGTATTGACTGCTCTAAGAAGAGAGATATATCAGTTAGATCCTCATCGTTTTCGAAATAATCTTCATCTGTTGCATTTGATTCAGCATTAGTGCAAGAGTGGCCTTGACAGTTGGTACAGACTGGTGAACAAAACAATCCAACTTTTTTGCATCCACAATTGTTCGTACAGCCTTTTTTGCAATTACAAAAAATTGTATTCAGCAGTTTCTCTGGGGCAGGTGGGAGTAAAGTACGGGTTGGCTCCAAACTATTATTCATCAATTTCCAGCCCCAGTCTTCAGGATTCAGTTGATTGCCCAGCCACACTTGCACTTGGTAGAATACACGAAACACGTGTTGATAAGCAGAAGCAGATGTTGGAGGGAGAAAGATAACTGCACTCTTTTATTGTTCCTTGTATTTTTCACGAAATTCAAAAATCTATTCTTGTCTATCGATTCCATTTTTTCGGAGCTCCATATAAAGCAAGGAGAAAGCAAATTCCGTAAGTGAGGATGACGTCTGCTGAAGAGTTGGTGTTTTTAAATACTTCTGCGTTATCTAACAAATCATTACGTTTTTCAAACAATTTAAATACTGCAGTTTTTCCCCGTTTGAAAATTGCTGATGTATCGCAGCCAGTTATCGCATGTAGGAATAAAATATGAGCTCGAAATTTTGGATATGCAGTTAAACTTTGTGACGAATATATTTTTGTTTGAATTTGAGCTTTCCCAGGTTTTAAAAAGTAAATGATCTTATCACTTGGAGTTCGTGCAGTCAGTATTATTAATAAATCTACATCTTCTCCAACAACGATAGTTATATTGTTGCTACTGAATTGATCTATTGCGGTTTCAATAATGAGGACATCAGCATCATTATTAGCTTGTTTCACAAGAATTTTGGCAGCTGCGAATTCTTCACACAACATCGAAATCAAGCGAGTTTTATTGTGAACATTAGCGAGAAATTGTTGTTGGTTTGTTGGAACAGTCATTGATCGATCAAAAACTATATCAGACGACGAAGATGTTTGTACTAGACGTTTGTACATAAACTAAATATAATAGGGAGCTGGCCACAATGACACGTCAATGGAGTTTCGTACGCCAGTGGATTTTGGAACGCCACTGGTCTTTTAAATGAATTTACTACTTTGACAAAAAATGCTTCTAGGTATAATGGCAAAACTGATTTTAGTACTGGATTAAAATAAATATTTTTCACTTTGGAGACTGTGGGAGACTGGGGTTTTTAGGTTACTGGGATACTGGGATAGGTAAACTGAATCTAAGACTGACTAAAACACTTTAAAAGAGGTTTGAACTTGGAGACTGTTGGTATCTTGAGTTGGTATCTTTCTTCTTGGCTGATAGTTTTGAACTGACTTCCTACCGGTTTGACTTCTATTTTTATAGGGCAAACTCAGGTCGGACTTTTGGGGGACAGAACCTCCTTAATTTTTCTAAGGTACTTGTTTTAGGTAATTTCCCTGGTCGCTACGATTGGAAGTCAGCTGTGTCAAAATTATGTGTGATAGTTTTTGCCATGATCTTACCAACTTAGGATACCAAAGTCTCACATCATTTTTATTGTGTTTACAAGAAAAGGTACAAGTATACATATGTGATATAAGGTACAATTTTAAACAGTAAATATTTTTCTTAAAGTGCAACAATCACTGATAGACGTCAGTTTTTGGGTTGTTTTTGTAGCATATACTCATTTTTAGGTGATGATGTTTATTTCTTGATCCAAATTATTCCCAATTTCTCGAAATTGAGCTCCAAATTTTTCGGAACATGAATTCGCTGTCGTAAATATTCACGATTCAGATTTTTCCTTTGTTCAGAATTGACCAATAGTGGCTCGGCTGGTCGCATGGTGGGGGTGACGTAAATAGACAGCCAATTCCTTGGCGTTGATCATTGCTGTCTAGACTCCCTTGTGGAAGTATTAGGTAGTTATTTAGATGTGTTTTCCAGTCCAATGAGGCTGCCGCACGTATTCATTATCAATTTCATTAATGTTTTCAATTGATTAGTTAGTTAAAGGACATAATTGCGTTGTAGACAAATCATTTGGAAGGGGCATCACATGCACATTGTTCCGCTAGCCAATAGCAGCACTCAGATTGTCGTGCTCGCGGCACGGTACTCTGTGACAGCGTAAATTCCAATCTTGAATTTCCAGGGTTGTCATATGCTTTCGCGCACTCGTTCAATGCACACGTATTCCTATGACACGTTCGATATACTCCCCTCAGTGCAGTCTCGACTGTGCTCAGCTACTTCGTCGGGCGTGTCCTTTTCCGATGTCTGAGTTTTGAATCGGGTGTCTTCGCAGAGGGTACAGTTTCATCAGTTGCTGGCGTGGCAGGCAGAATGACGGCGATTTTGACTGCCGGCCTTACGTATATCCCAGTACTGGTTTGGATCCGGGCAGTTCTGACTTGTCCATCAGCTGCAGGTATTGCTTCGATGATACGGCCACGTGGCCAACTGTTTCGAGGCAGTGCTGGGTCCATGATGATCACTAGGTCATCCTTCTTAATTGGTGTAGTTGGATGGTGCCATTTTTGCCGGACAGCCATGGTAGGTAGGTATTCCCGCAGCCATCGCCTCCAGAAGGTGTCTGCAAGTTGTTGTCCGATGCGCCACTGGCGGCGTAGGCATGTTTCCTCTTCTTTTTTGTCGTAGAAGGATAATTGGGGGCGCTTCCCGGCTGACCCTAGCAAAAAGTGGTTGGGTGTTAAAGGTTCTTCATCACGTGGGTCAACTGAAATGTGGGTGAGTGGACGATTATTTACCACAAACTCAGCTTCTGCAAGTGCGGTGCGTAGCGTTTCTTCTTTTGGTGCTCTTTCCTTTAGTGTAGCGCTTAGGGCTTTCTTTACTGATCGTACTAATCTTTCCCAAGCTCCCCCCATGTGCGGACTTAGTGGTGGTATGAAGTGCCACTCGATGCCCTGGGTAGCTATTGCGTCAATCATTCTGGCGTCTTGACTTATTGACAGCAAGGCGTCCCTCATCTCGGTGTCAGCTCCGTGAAAGTTTGTCCCGTTATCCGAGTATATGGCTGCTGGTTGTCCTCTGCGGGCGGTCATTCTTTGTAGGGCCATGATGGCCGAGTCAGCAGTCAGTGAAGCGGCTAGTTCTAGGTGAATGGCGCGTGTCGAGAGGCAGGTGAAGATGGCTCCATATCGTTTTTCTCGATGCCTACCGACCGTGATAGCCATAGGGCCGAAATAATCAAGCCCGCAGTGTGTGAATGGGCGGACGTGATGCATCAGGCGGGGTGGTGGTAATGCGCCCATCAGAGGTGGAGTCGGTTTGCTGCGTCGTATGAAGCAAGTGGGGCAGGCGTGCGTTATCTTCCTGCTTGTTGTGCGTAGTCGTATTATGAAGAAATGATTGCGTATTTCTGCTACTGTTTTCTCAGTACTAGGATGATCCGCCTTTTTGTGGTAGTGACTGATCAGAAGTCGAGTGTAGGGTTCGTCGCCGTCCAGTATTATGGGAGTTCGGGCCACAATCTTTGTTCTTTCCAAGGCTTGTAGTCGGGTCCCCATTCGTAGTAGGTCATCTGGTCCAAAGAAGGGGTTCAGGGAGTTGAGGCGGCTGCCAGCAGGCAGTTTTTTACCTTGTCGGATGATGTGTAGATCAGTTGTAAAAGCGTTTTCCTGGGACCTTTTGATCCATCTGTGTTCTGCTGCTTTTATCTCCTCGGCTAGTATTGGGCCTTCTACTGGTTTATTGGGCCCCATCTTGCATCGTCTGATAAATCGGAGGATCCAAGCTGTGGAGCGAATCAGCCGATGCCATGAGGAGAACCGCTCTACTGATGGGAGTGCTTCGCCCCTGGTGGACACAAGGCCAACGTAGTGAGGTTTGACTTCTAGTGTCAGGTCGTCAGGCCTGTGGGCGGGTGCCCGTTCTTTTGGCCACGCACCCTCCGGGGAAGTGAGAAAGGCTGGGCCAGTAAACCATCTTCCTTCTGGTGTTAAGTCTGGCACCTCTAAGTCTCGCGTTCCTATGTCAGCGGGATTGAGTTTTGTGGGTACCCATTTCCAGTCGGGTATGTTGGTTAGTTCGTCTATTTCGCCCAATCGGTTTGCCACAAAGGTAGAGTAGGAGCGTGGGTCGGTGCGTAACCAGCATAGTACAGTTGTGGAGTCTGTCCAGAAGCAGGTGCGGGATATCAGGGCTTTGCTTTCTTTTTGGATCGTCTGGGCTAGTCTCGCTGCTATGAGGGCGGCTTGAAGCTCGAGGCGTGGAATGGAGAGAGGCTTCAGTGGCGCTACCTTGCATTTACTTGCAAGGAATGTTACTCGTAAGGATCTATCTATTTTTTCGGTGAAGTAGGCCACGGCACAGCAAGCTTGCTCCGATGCATCGCAGAAAAGGTGTAGTGTTACGTTGTTTAGTTTGTTGTAGAGGCAACGTCTCGGGATTGAGATGCTGTTCGTGTGCAACAGGTTTAGCCAGTCTGTCCATCTCTGGGCATGTTCAGGGGCAATGGGTTCATCCCAGCCGACGCTTGAGCGCCACACTGCTTGCAGTAGTATCTTGGATCTGATGGTAAGGCAGGCAACGAAGCCGACTGGGTCGAAGATCTTCATTACTATGGATAATAGTTGCCGCTTGGTAGGTTGTGTGGCCGTGTCGTGGGAGATTGCCTCACGAAATGAGTACAGGAAGCGGTCTGTGGTGGGGTCCCAGATTAAATCAAGCACTCGCTCTGTTTCCGGACCTCCGCTGCTGATTTGTATCGTGGAGCTGGCACGGTCTTCTATAGGTACACTAGCTAGGGCCGCCGGGCTGTTGGACGCCCAATTTGTCAAGTGGAACCCTCCTTTCGCGAGCAGGGCACTTACACTTTGGGCGAGTGCAGCAGCTTCATTGGGTGTGTCTGCTGCATCTAGGTAATCGTCCATGTAGAACTTGGTGCGTACGGCTTTTGCGGCGGCCGGGTACTCGTGCTCGTATGTTTCAGCCACTTTATTTCGGACGAATTGGGCACTGCTTGGGGAACAGGTGGCTCCGAACATCATCGATGACATTTGATAGGTGTCTGGTTCGTGATGGGGTGATGTCCTCCACAGGAATAGCTGGGACGACTGATCTTCTCGCCTTATTTTTATTTGCAGGAACATTTCTTTGATGTCTGCAGCAATAGCGATGTTTCCTTCCCGGAAGCGTATTATATTCCCCAGGAGGGAGGACAGCAGATCAGGACCAGTAAGCAGCTGGTCGTTGAGGGAGGTTCCTCGGCATCGGCTTGCGGCATCGAACACCACTCTGATTTTTCCTGGCTTATTTGGGTTGATTACTGCAAAGTGGGGCAGGTACCATTTGCGAGGTGTGGTGGTGGAAGCTTCATGGCTTGATAACTTCTTGGCGTAGCCTTTGTTGATAAGTTGATTTATTTTGTCATTGTAGGCCACTGCTAGATTTTTGTCTTTTTCTAGCTTTTTCTCCAGGGACAGAAGTCGTTTCAGCGCACACTGCCGATTATCAGGTAGCGTGGCTTCTGGATTGCGCCATAGTAGACCGGTTTCCCACCTTCCTACAGGAAGAGGACGGGTAGTTGCATTCATAAGTGCAATTGCCTGTTGTTCGCTTGCATTGACTCTGGTGGCTGATGTTACTCCGAGGGAGTCGATGGCGAAGTTGGTTTTTACTAGCTCCCTCAACTGTATGTCTGCGGCCGTTTCTGGTTGTAGTGCCAAAGTGGTGGTCGTGTTATTATCTCTGGGGTTGACTCCCCCATGAGCGATCCATCCTAGTGCGGTGCGTGATGCTATTCGCGTAGTATCATTGCATTCACGAACTTCCCTTGACACGATCAGGTGAGCGTTATCTTGGCCTATTAGCAGCTTCGGGACAACCGACCTTCCTTGGATCTGTTGCTCCGGCAGGTTGAAGTTGCTTATTGTGCTGGCAGATATGTGGAATGTATTACTGTTGCCTGCACCTCGTATTCTTAGTCTCACTCGTTGGGAGAGATTGTCGGAGGTGCACATTCCTTTCGCGCCGTGGATTCGCAGTCCGTGAACTGGGCCGTTTGCTCCGACTTGTATTGCGGTGTCAGTGTCGACAAGTGTTACTGTGGATCCTTCATCCAGGAGAGCGAACACTGACACTTCTTCTTTGTTTGGAGCGCTTAATATGACTGGCGCAATTTTTAATAGTACTCTCTGTCCGGAGTCCTGGCGTCACAAGTTGACATTTTCCACGGCGCTTTTTCGTACGAACTCGGGATTATGTAGCAGGGGGTGGTGTGGGGATCTGCAATCCCCTACTTTGCACCATTGGTTTATTTTGCAGCTTCGTGAGTGGTGTTTTTCTAAGCACTTGCGGCATAATCTTCCCATGCGTACAGTTTCCCATCGGAGTTCAACATCTTTGGCTGCGAATTCTTTGCATTCGCGGGTTTTATGATTGCCGCCACATTGGGCGCAGCTTTCATCAGCTGTTTTTCTTTTTCGGCTCGGTCCAGGGTAAGTATGTTCCTCGTTTACTTTGCGTTTTATGGGGGCGATCTTTTCTTTTGGGCCATCCCTGATTTCTTCTTGATGTCCGGCATGTATTTGCTCATGGCTCGGTAGAAGTCGCATGCGTTCACTCTCTTCTTCCTCCTGGTACCCGGCATGTATTTGTTCACGGCGTGGTCGAGATCGTATGTGGTCCACCATCCCACTGTTTGGAATTGCGTTTGAAACCTCTTTCAGAAAGGCAGCGAGCTGGGTTATGGTAGCCGGAGAGTGTTGTTTGCGGATCTCGATTAGCCATGCCAGCCGCAGGAAACTCGGCATTTTGTCAGTGACGTCATTCAGTAATGCAGGATTGGTGAGATAACCTTCGGTTTTCAGGATCCGGAGAGATGCCACCAGGTTTTGTACCGTCCCGGAGAAATCTGCCAGGTCCTCGAGTGATACCTCGGTCGTGAGGTAAGGTAGTTTTTTAACCTTGTCTAGCATAAATTTTGCTATGGAGTTAGCGCTGCCGTATCGCTGCTCGAGGACGCTGATGATCTCTGGGACTTGCGCAGGATCCATTAGTAGGGGACCCACGGTATCTCGTGCCTTGCCTTTGAGGGCGCGCTGCAGCCGAATGAGATTTTCGCTCGGAGTCATTTGGCAGGTGGCGGTGGATTGAGCGTACTGTGCCTTCCAGGTGGGCCACTCGAGGGGATCTCCGGAGAAGGTAGGCAAATCTTTTGCTGTGGATTGCCTGGCGATGAGGGCAGCCATTCTTGAATCATCTTCTAATGTGCGGGGGCTATCTTGCGTTCTGGAAGAGCGGAGCGCCTCCGCCATCACCGAGGCGATCTGGGCCAGTGGGTCGTTGCCATGCTGCAACCATTCTCGGGTGTGCCGTGCTGTCTGATTGGCTGTGTGCGGTGGTGTAAATAATGGGGAATCCTGGCCGGAGGAGGCTGGCTGATGCTGGTACCCTGCTATGTTGTAAAGTGGGCGCTCGGGTCCGATATGGCTGTATTCGGCCGTAGGGATGTTCTTTGCAGGGCCCGTCAGTAGTGTGTACTCTTGGGTGGCGGCGGCGGCGTATCCGGTTGGATCGGTTACAGCAAATTCATTGGTAGGCTGACCGGCTGGTGTGTCCATTTGAGTAGTTGCATATCTCGTTGCAAACTCTTCGGCCGGCTTGTGAACTTGAGTGGCATATCTCGTTGCAAACTCATTAGTAGAAGGGCCGGTTGGTGCATGCACTTGAGTAGTTGCATATCTCGTTGCAAACTCTTCGGCTGGCTTATGTACTTGAGTGGCATATCTCGTTGCAAACTCATTAGTAGAAGAGCCGGTTGGTGCGTGCACTTGAGTTGTTGTTGCATATCTCGTTGCAAACTCTCCGGTAGACGGGCCGTCTGACGTGTGTACTCGAGTGGCATATCTCGTTGCGAACTCGTTCGTAGACGGACCGGTTGGTGCCTGGGTTTGAATTACTACCTGACCGAAGTTGGCTCGCAGGGTCGGGCTGGTTGGTGCGGGCTCCTGGGTAGGTTGGCTGACTGCTTGGCGTGTTGCAGCGTTCAGGGCTCTGAGCAGATTGGCTGTCTGCTTGGCGTGACGTCTGTCCCGAATGCGCATCTCTCGGCGCAGCAATCGCAGGGAGTCTTCAGTTGATTCAGAAGTTGTTTTACTGCTTTTACTGTTGGATCCGTGGAGGCTCTCGGCGACACATTCTGGAGCAGGTTGGTCAAGAGTGATGAGGTCAGGGTTCCTGGCAGGGTTCGCACCGGATAGATCGTGGCGGGTTCCGCTGGATGGCGTCTCATCGGTGTCTACGGTGCGTGGGCCCGGGGTCCGACGGGGTGCCACTGGCATGTTTCGGCTTGTTCCCGGGGCGTTAGGTTTAGACAGCGATATTTCGGAAGGTGTCGGGGTCTTACGGCCACTGCGAAGAGACGGCATTTCCACTGGGTAAGACTGAAGGCGTGTTATGTGTAGATCCGGCTCGAAGGACCAAATGTACTAGACGTTTGTACATAAACTAAATATAATAGGGAGCTGGCCACAATGACACGCCAATGGAGTTTCGTACGCCAGTGGATTTTGGAACGCCACTGGTCTTTTAAATGAATTTACTACTTTGACAAAAAATGCTTCTAGGTATAATGGCAAAACTGATTTTAGTACTGGATTAAAATAAATATTTTTCACTTTGGAGACTGTGGGAGACTGGGGTTTTTAGGTTACTGGGATACTGGGATAGGTAAACTGAATCTAAGACTGACTAAAACACTTTAAAAGAGGTTTGAACTTGGAGACTGTTGGTATCTTGAGTTGGTATCTTTCTTCTTGGCTGATAGTTTTGAACTGACTTCCTACCGGTTTGACTTCTATTTTTATAGGGCAAACTCAGGTCGGACTTTTGGGGGACAGAACCTCCTTAATTTTTCTAAGGTACTTGTTTTAGGTAATTTCCCTGGTCGCTACGATTGGAAGTCAGCTGTGTCAAAATTATGTGTGATAGTTTTTGCCATGATCTTACCAACTTAGGATACCAAAGTCTCACATCATTTTTATTGTGTTTACAAGAAAAGGTACAAGTATACATATGTGATATAAGGTACAATTTTAAACAGTAAATATTTTTCTTAAAGTGCAACAATCACTGATAGACGTCAGTTTTTGGGTTGTTTTTGTAGCATATACTCATTTTTAGGTGATGATGTTTATTTCTTGATCCAAATTATTCCCAATTTCTCGAAATTGAGCTCCAAATTTTTCGGAACATGAATTCGCTGTCGTAAATATTCACGATTCAGATTTTTCCTTTGTTCAGAATTGACCAATAGTGGCTCGGCTGGTCGCATGGTGGGGGTGACGTAAATAGACAGCCAATTCCTTGGCGTTGATCATTGCTGTCTAGACTCCCTTGTGGAAGTATTAGGTAGTTATTTAGATGTGTTTTCCAGTCCAATGAGGCTGCCGCACGTATTCATTATCAATTTCATTAATGTTTTCAATTGATTAGTTAGTTAAAGGACATAATTGCGTTGTAGACAAATCATTTGGAAGGGGCATCACATGCACATTGTTCCGCTAGCCAATAGCAGCACTCAGATTGTCGTGCTCGCGGCACGGTACTCTGTGACAGCGTAAATTCCAATCTTGAATTTCCAGGGTTGTCATATGCTTTCGCGCACTCGTTCAATGCACACGTATTCCTATGACACGTTCGATATAATGTTTTTGTAGCTCGACGATGTTGTTCTGCAGCTTTGATATTTTTCATGCAATCAGTATAACCATCAAATACTATGGTAACGTTGTAACCGAAGTGTGTACGAACATACTGAAGATATTTGTCCAAAATACCATTGAATGTGTCCTCTCGATCCCATACAACATGATGTAACAGATATCCTCCATCGATGATGTAGGTAGCTTTGTGCTCTCGACTTCAATATTCACACATTCAAAACAATCATAAATGGTAGACTTCTGTGTCTTACGCATTCCAATTGCATCAAAGAGCGATAATGGGTAAGGGGCTAATTCATACTCAAAGAATTTTTCAAGTTCATCTTCAAATGTCTTCGCAATACTCATGCGTTGAAATAATAATACAGGATCTATCGCTACCTTCTCATCATGGATGTTTGGTTCGTCATTTTACTGATGGAAGCAATTCCCACTTCACGAGCATTATGACAATTAATTTTATCATTACCGACGACTCCACTGGCAATGGACATGATTTTGTTGAACTCAGGAAAAGAATCGTGCGATAAAAACCATTCACAAAGTTTCTTGATGTCTTCAATATCTCTCTTTTCGCGGAAATCACATGCATCTACATGCTGATCGGTTGTGTCCATTCTAACATTGGCGAGATCCTCCAATCTTTCACACACAGTATTCAATGCATGCATGCCATAAATCCATTTACTTATGACGCTCTCTTGCGTACTACTCCCTCGTGCAATACCTCCATTTGTTTTCATTGACTTCATCATAGATTGCTCAATGACCATATCCGTTGAAGTACCACAATTTAATTTATCAAAACGTCTAATAGTGAAAAATCCTCGTATAAATCTTTCATAAACCTGAGGATCATCATGAATCGATTAAAGTTTTCATCCCACGATCAA
This sequence comes from Limnephilus marmoratus, assembly GCA_917880885.1. Lineage (NCBI taxonomy): Eukaryota > Metazoa > Arthropoda > Insecta > Trichoptera > Limnephilidae > Limnephilus > Limnephilus marmoratus. Next base: position 3,770,495 of record OU862930.1, read on the forward strand.
CAGCCACAATTTCTCCTTCAATCAAAGATTTACTACAAATGAAGCAAACTTCTGACATTTTTATAAAATTTTGTAATGGCACAGTTTAAAATGAAAATATCATCAACAAACACTATTCACTACGATAAACCGTTCAAAACTGACTGGATTCACTAGGGTTATGTCCCTCAAAAACGCCGGTTCTTCGGAAAATTCCAAAAATGCAGGTGTGCGCCGGCAGTAACAAGCAGACATTACTCAGGCCAACCGACTAATGAATTAGGGATAGACGTTATGAATTAGGGATGGACGTTGATTTACTCAGAATCATGTATTTTCCACGTATGCGTCACAAAAACCAATATTCCAATATTTTTTCTTCAAATGGATGACCCGATGATGTATACTGGCCACATACGTGCATATTCGTATTTTCTAGGTTTGAAATTGCGATAACACGAGAACGGTGTTTCGTAGAGAAAAAAGTATTGATATTATTTTTGTAGAGAATTTTACGATCTACAAACTTTTACTCAATATTTTTTCGATAGCTCTTACTGTTTCAGAGATATACGCAAAAAACAAAAATTGTGACCTTTGACCTCGAAAAAAAAAACCTTGCCAGAGCGGGATCGATGGGGACTTTTGACATAGCATTCGTAATGACGTATTCAAGACTTATGAAAAAATTCAGCTTATTAAGAATTAATGTGAGGTCAGCACCTTTTTTCGTCTATTTTGACTGGATTAATTGGAAGATTTTAAAAAGGATGTTGTGCGTCGCAGTGTGATGGATTTTTATGACAATGGATAATATCCCACTCTTGCAAATCTTAATAAAGTTCTGGTGGATAAAATATTTTTTTTGGATCTCATGAGTCATTGCGATGTATTTTGCATGATATTGGTTTAAAGTTCAAAATACGCAAAGATGGAAGAAAGTATTTAATGGGAAGATTAGACATTGCTACAGCGCGTGTATACTTTTTGAGGAAAATGAATCAAAATGAAAATGAACTAGCGACGGACCTCAAATAGTCTATTTGGACGAGACTTGGGTGAATAAAAATCACTCGATTACACACATGTGGCAAAATAGTGAAGGCAATGGGGGTTTAAAAGTGCCAGTTGGAAAAGGAAGCCGGCTGATCATTTTGCATTGTGGTTCAGCAAAAACGGGTTTTATCACGGGGAGTAAATTCATATTCCGTACAAGAAAGGTTTTGTCGAATACAAATTACCATTCTGAAATGAATTCCAAAGTCTTCAAAAAATGGTTAGAAAATCAGTTTGTGACATTCCTCGAAGAACCCTCTGTAATTGGAATGTAAAATAAATATTTTTTAATCACAAATAAAAATTTACCGATGTAACAAGTTCATTGTTTTGTAAAAAGTATGTTGTTTTATGTTGATGTGTACATTTAGGTATTTTTGTCTTTAAAAAAATAAATTTGTAAAATCCCAGTCGGGGGTAAAAATCAAATATTATATATCTCATAAATTGGTTACCGCTTTATTAATTAGCATTTGATAAAACCTGTCTAAGAATTTTCTTGATTCTGAAATATATATGTAATATGAGTTACCGGACACCTTATTTTATAGGTATTTTTAAACACCTACGCATTTTCATTCAATCCTTATTCAGACTTAAATTCAGTCCCGAACACAATAAAAACATTTTGTTTAGTAAAATTAATTTTAAGTCGTGAACCTTCTCGTGTTGCTTTACCTGTAAATTTTATTGCTGACATTGGACTTCGACCGTTCACTTAGTTTCTGTTTGACTATATATGCTTAGATTCAGTGGGGTAGCTAGCATGGGTGCAGGGGCGTATATCTCTTTACTAACCTTGTAACTCCAAAAAAGATCGGGTCCATAGATGAACTGAATTGTAGATAGTAGGTAAACGGAAATGACAAATACGCCATTGAACCAATATATCCGGTTCGTCGGGGTTTGTGATTGCAACTGTCAGTGAATTGTCGCGTTAAACCAATACGTAAATATTTTGAATTTAAAATGTTTCTTGCCAAAGCACTTCGTCTTAGCAAATTCACAGATATACCTAAGCCAACTGAAAAAGGGAAAAAGACAAAAGTCAAGTGAAAGTTATGGCGACGAAAATGCAGGTGATAATCTCTCATCCGTTATTACAACGTTGTTTTTATGTTTCATTTTGTCTAAAACTGAATTTATTTCTCATTGTAGACCCCAACTCGACAAAATCGCACAGCATCAAGTATTATGATGCCAAGGTACCGCGATTACGTCAAACATCAAAAAGGTATGTAATCTTAAATTGCATCATTATTTATTTTTATATTTATTCAGATTTAATCGGCTTACTCCATGTTGTTTGCTAAGGACAAAGCTTTGGAAATGATTGCAAATCGTATAATCGCAAATGGTGTAACACTATGGCTTGTTCACAAACTTTGGTTACTTATATTGATTTCAGTGCATAATGACTTCCCAAGGACCATCGGTGTGGTTGTTCCTGTCAAGGGGGAAAGTTTTAGTTTAGAAGTTTTTCTTGAAATGGAAAAAATAAAGTAGTTTTTGTTCCCAAATTTTAGTTAATACATTAAATATATTTATTTCAGATCAAAACGTCAACGCAGGCACCAGCAGTGAGATTGTTCCTGCCAAAGGGGTCCCAGGAGTTAACGAAGGTATGTACAATTAATAAACTTAGGCACACTGAATTATAGGACGGTAGGAGTAAATGAGCTTGCACCATTTCCAATGCCTTTAGGTATCTACAGTACCTACCTGACCTGGGTTTTTGCCGCTAGGTAAGGAACAAAAATACCTAGAATACGAAGAAAGCAGTGTAAAAAGAATATATGACGCAAATGTGAATGGTAGAAGTTGGAGATGCCCGAGCAAGACATGGCACGATCAAGTGAATCAGATACTTGAGGCGGCCCATGTCAAAAGTAAGAATAATAGAAGAGTATGTATGAGACGAAGTATGAATGTGAGTGAGGCAAAGAGTGTGTGCTGAGACCGAGTTGTTTGGCGGTCCGTCCTCTCTGCCTACCCCTGCGGAGAAAAGGCGTGATGGTTAGTTAGTTACATATTGGCTTTATAGGCTGCTATCTTTATATATGATCGCAAGATTCAACTCGAACTAAATGCAATCTAGATAGTGTCTGGATAAATTTTTATCCATTTTATTTTAAAACGCGACATCTATTGACTTTCTGCAAGTCTAGGATGAATATTTATAATTAATTTTTATTATTATTTTTTTTTACTTTATGAATAATATGTGCGTTAAGTAAATAAAAATAATGTTGGTAGTTCTTAGTCGAAGCATGATACAGTTAAAAGTGACCGAATTAATATGGGTTCCGTGGCTCAATCGGTAGAGATGTTGCCATGTAAGCAAAGGGTCCTGGGTTCGAGTCCCAGCGGAGCCAATATCTTTTCTGATTTTTCTGTCTCCAGATTTCGATTGAGTTTCGCTAATATTGTCTTCATTTAAATATTAACATTTATCATTACTCATTATTTTATTTTCTTATAGTATGTATCTGTATGAAATTAGCTTTAGTTAATATAATAAGCCCATGAAGCTTGAGCTAAGCGAAATTAAATATTAATAATAAAATGTGGTGTATTACAAAGTGTATTTTATAATTTAATATATTTTATTTTGGTTGAAAGGGAATAGTAATTCTACATTATGTTCATCTGATTTTTTCTACCATTCCTTCAAGAACTAAGATACATATTCTTTTTTTCAGATATAAGCACTCCTGTGAGACCCGGCAGTAGTCATTCAGTCGCAACACACCAAAATGAACATTTTAAGCGTAAGCATATTTATAGCTTTTTGTTTGTAGATCATGATTTGAAAAATGTAATAATTTTTTTTCAAATATTGTCTTTCCAGGTAATAAGAAGAGCATCTTAACTTATGTGGGACAGATCGCAGCCCAGACCCCGAGGAAGAAAAAGGGCAGTATGGAAATTTTGAAGACCAGGCGTCGGCTGAAATACGTCCAGCGTACGTATGCCTGAACATTGGAGGTCCAGAGTCATTTTAATAAAAAGTAGATTCTTTATAAACAAAAATTACAGTCTTGACGTGTACGGTGAAGGAGGAAACTATCTGTTTCCTTAGAACGCTATGGGAAAGTGGTGGGCAACCTCCAATGTTTACATATTTTTGTATAAAGCTTTTTGTGTTTACATATTTTGACCGTGCATCAACTGAGGAGATGACTCCATGAGGCAGCCGCTGCATAACCCTCCCGCACCTCCCCCGTTGCCATGAGCAGGCCTGAAGACTGGCCGTAGCGGACCAGTGCCCTTACACCCTGCTTCTGGTGACCCGATGCTCACTTTTTTCCCTAGAGTCTTCAGGTTTCTTTCCCCTTCATCCCAACATTATCTTCGAGGGCCTACCGGGAAGCCGGCTTCGGGGTGCTGATGCCGAGTCTTGCTTGCGACTGGACTGATGGCTCCGCTCATCCTCGGCGGGACTGCCTGAACTCTTCTTCCTTTATATTAATAAACTTTTATTTCAGATACATCAAGTGGCGGAGATGAGACGTGATACAGTGAAATAAATAATTAACAACATGTAAGCACTCGCATACTGCCTGCTAACAATGTATGTCTGGTCATTGGAGGTCTAGAGTCATTTTAATAAAAAGTAGATTCTTTATAAACAAAAATTAGAGTCTTGACGTGTACGGTGAAGGAGGAAACCATCTGTTTCCTTTGAACGCTGTGGGAAAGTGGTGGGCAAACTCCAAAGTTTACATATTTTTGTATAAAGCTTTTTGTTTTTGTGTTTTTTTTTTAATTTTTTTGTGTACTGTTTTTGTGCTTGTAATTTGTGCTATTATTTTTTGTGTATTCGCATTTATTGTAAAATATAAAAGTTTACAGAGTTATCGTATTAAGCCAAATAATGACATTCCATTGGATATATGAACAATTATATAATACTTGTCATATTAATATTGTTAATTATATTAACAAAAATAATATGCCAGTCCTCGAGGTAGGTACATTGTTCTTGTCATATTATTACTGTTAATTATATGACAAGTACATTGTACCTCGAGGATAAGCTGTAATACAGGCGTGAATACGTTATGGCCCGATCAAAATTAGTTTCTGACTCACGCTCAATCTATCGGTGGAACCGACTCTGCATTTTTATCTCTGTGTTGTTTATCCTGTCTTTTTGAAAATAAAAAATATTTAAAACATGCACCTGTGAGTTTTTCATTTTTCTAATGTATTGATTTTTCATCTCCTCGGGATAACAGGTTTCCATCTGACAAAGCTCCCTCCTGAGAAAATGAGCTGTAAAAAACTATGTAAATCTTATTTCCTCGGAACCATCTTTGTCACGTGGAACCTTGTTGTCCTGGGGAAAAGTTTTTTCATTTTTCTGATTTTCAATTTTTTTTTTAATAATTTATTGGGCTAATAAAGTAGGGCGAGTATATTGTCTATGGCAGGCCTTGTACCATTGTCTATGACAAATGGCCTTAAACTCCCTTCTACCAAGATCGGGATTGTTTTTCCGTGGTGAAGTTGGTGTCGACATTTGTCCCATAGAAAAGGCCCGAAGATATCGATCTAGGGATTGGTATATTTATGCATGGGTGGCACCCGGTGCGGATAACGTGGTGCCACCAATTACGTTATATACTGTAGACGCGGGGTAGAAATCTCAAAGAGGGAAGTCAAAAGCAAGGCAATTGCACTAGTCTCGATTTCTAGTACTATAGTACTAAACTGTCACTTTTCGAGTAAGGTCGTGTCTTACCAGTAGGAAAATTGCATTTAAAGAGTGACAAAATGCCCTCCTGTGTGATGATAAAATGTTTCCATTACACGGCAAACCGTAGTAAAAGTGAAGAAATAACATTTCATTTATATGTACACACAAATTACTTATTATTATCGATTATTATAAGCAATACAATTAATTTTCATGTTTCCCGTCCGACAATTTTATGTGTCACTAGAGAAAAAACACAAATTCTTTGATTGTCTTATGGTACGGCCACACTGAGGCCAACTTCCAACTTCAAACTTTCGGACGATTGTGTAGAAGGACTAGAAGGGTAGTTCGTGCATTGGAAGTTTGAGTTGGAAGTTTGGCTTCAGTGTGGAAGTAGCATATATTTTTAATGCATGAATAACTTTTGAATTAAGAAATTACTGAAAACAAAAGAGTGTTGCTTACTTGCCACTTTATTTTGCGAATATGCGAGACTGTGTCGAGTCTATTTACATAAAGTCATTGGGTGCCATCCCAAGATTTAGTAATCCACTATAAACAATGTTTTTACTCATTGAATAGTTTCATTTATTCCATATAACTGTCATAGAAAATGACAACATCTGTTGAAAATTCAAAAAAAACTTTTGGTGAGTGATGACGTCACACGATTCTCCATAAATTCGGTGGTTTTCGGGGGATCTTGAAAAATTTAAACTTTGACAATTATTTTAACTATTAAAACTAACTCTAAAAATAAATAAAATATGCAGTTATTTAAGTTAATTCATTAAAAAATAATAAAAATTGCACTGAAGTTCCTTATTGGATTTGAAACAATGTTTACAGATTTAATTAATACTTCAAAGGTTTTTATTGTTTTCTTCATTTTAATGTTTGCTTCTAATTTTATTATTATTGTTGTGTATATTCACTTTCATCTTTCCAAAACCAGTGAGATTATGGCATCCCCCATTGAAGCATTATTGACTGAAAATAATATTATCGTTTCAGGGTCAGTATTCACATAAATAGAAAACACATAAATAATTTAGTGTTCTTTAAAACAAAAACCTTTAAGACATCAGCTTAACCGGCTAGTAACCGAGCGGACAGATACATTGGATTCCCACCCAGACGTCGTGAGTTTAAACCACTGCTAGCTAAGTCCTCCATTATCGCACAAGCAACATGTTTCGTTTACATATAAATGTGAAATATATTTTTCCAGTCCTGTGACCTCAATCTCAATTTGTATCATTTTGGAACCTGACCGGGGCCTCTATGAAAAAAATATGTAGGTATATATCCTCAATGAGTATCATTTTCATAGCCATCGCCAAAGGTGACAATATGTCTCAAGAAACTCTTTTCCCATCGGAGTTTCTAGTTTGAAGTTAAGATAAAAATTTGAATAAAAATGTCCAGAAGAATCAGTTGGAAGGATGGATTCACTCCCGGGTACACTGACCTCCAAATTCCTACCCACCCCTCATGCCTTTTTCCTTCCCAGAACTTCCTATCCTACCCTTCCTTAAAAAGACCCTCCACACAGCATTTTCTATGATGACATAGGTCCTGAGTGGAGCTTACGTAAAAAAAATGCTTTTCATTTCAGAGATATATTATTATTTCTTCGACGATATATTGCATATCCTTCAACATGTGTGACCGTATCGTTAGTGAAATCTTTAATAAAACCCTTTGTACAATTTCCGTCTACCATGCAAGGCGATGAACGATTCAAATTACCGCATGGACCGTGAATCATGTTTGTAGTAACAATATCAAACAGTAATTGATTAGTAAAAAATTTAAAATTAGAGAAAAGAGGCCGGCTTCGTTCTCATCGGGTCAGAAGTGACACCGGTTTGAATTACTAATATCACTTTTTAAAAATAGGGGTTAATGGTAGAAGAGTGAAAATTTAAGGCTGCATGTATTTTTTAATGCCTCACCATAAAAAAAAATAAAAAATAAAAAATTTGTGAGATTATTAAAAAAAATAAAATAAAAATTCGGAGTGGAACATCCTTTACTTTTAGGGGTATGAAAAATAGATTTTAGTCGATTCTCAGACCTGCCAGATAAGCACACAAAATTTCATCAAAATTGGTCCAGCCGTTTCGGAGGAGTAAGATAACAAACACCGTGACACGAGAATTTTATATATTAGATTCTGAAGTTTTAATGGAAACGGAACATTCTAAACGTTTTAAATTGACTCATAATTTGTCATAATTAACTACTGAGCTGCCATTTTTTCAATTTTTAAAAAACTTTACATTCCCCACAATTAGGAATAAAAAGAATTTGATTGCATTTAAAAATTAATTATACCTAACAAATGACATTACTATTTTCACTCACTTGTTTTCTCTTTGCGTTTTAAATCGATTCATAAATTGTACTGAATGACTGTTCGTAACTTTTCAAAACCTACATAAATCAGATATAAAAATCGAACCATATCTGACAAATTTTCAAAGTATCTAAAAAATGTCACGGTGACCAGTTGTTTGTACGTTTTTTCAAAATTAATCGCCGTTTGCGTGATGCCTCGCTCACGTTTTAAAACGTAGGCCGCCATACTCGACACACAAACATAGAACGTCAAAGAAGATCAAAACGCGCAGATCAAGAACATTTAGACGATAATGTACGTGTTAGATTTACAACTACAACTGGAAAATCAGCAGAAAGAAAGATTGAAAGGCTAAATTTCGGTTTAGGGGCGAAATTCCTAGAAAATCAAACTAATTATTTTTATACTAATTTGGGGTCGGGGAATCCGAATCTGAAAGAATTAGGCGGGGGCAAGCAATATTAACTGAATTAAACGACTTTAAAATTTTTTATACACTCATAGGAAAATAGCCATTTTGGAAGCATTTTGTTTCCTAGAAAATCAAACTAGTTATTTTTATACTAACTATGGGCCGGGGAATCCGAATCTGAAAGAATTAGGCGGCGGCAAGCAATATTTACTGAATTAAACGACTTTAAAATTTTCTATACACACACATGAAAATATTCATTTCGGAAGCTGGTTCTGACACACGCAGTACAAAATCATAGAAAACAAGATAACATAGATGTTTTTACCACACAAAATTAAGTGTTGCCATTAATATCAATAACGTAAAATAACATGTTTATATTTTAAGTACTTATTTTTTATAAATTTTACTCACTTTTGTATCACAAACCATGTTACACAAACCTAGCGTAGCCGCTAAACTATTTGAAAACAGGGATGTTTTTTAAAATTGACGCGAGCAGGCGGTATAAAGGGGCACAAACCATGTTACACAAACCTAGCGTAGCCGCTAAACTACTTGAAAACGTAGGCTGTTTTTTTAAATTGACGTGAGCAGGCGGTATAAAGGGGCACAAACCATGTTACACAAACCTAGCGTAGCCGCTAAACTACTTGAAAACGTAGGCTGTTTTTTTAAATTGACGCGAGCAGGCGGTATAAAGGGGCACAAACCATGTTACACAAACCTAGCGTAGCCGCTAAACTACTTGAAAACGTAGGCTGTTTTTTTAAATTGACGCGAGCAGGCGGTATAAAGGGGCACAAACCATGTTACACAAACCTAGCGTAGCCGCTAAACTACTTGAAAACTTAGGCTGTTTTTTTAAATTGACGCGAGCAGGCGGTATAAAGGGGCACAAACCATGTTACACAAACCTAGCGTAGCCGCTAAACTACTTGAAAACGTAGGCTGTTTTTTTTAAATTGACGCGAGCAGGCGGTATAAAGGGGCACAAACCGTGTTACACAAACCTAGCGTAGCCGCTAAACTACTTGAAAACGTAGGCTGTTTTTTTAAATTGACGCGAGCAGGCGGTACAAAGGGGCACAAACCATGTTACACAAACCTATGGGCTCTTATATGACCCGCGTATTCGCCAGGAACCTTTGGAGACATTAGACGAGTTTGACAGGGATACAACGGACGAAATAAACTTGTTCGATTTATAAGGTATGTTCGATGATATTATTGTTTAATGGCAACACTTAATTTTGTGTGGTAAAAATATCTATGTTGTTTTTTCTATGGTTTTCGTACCTCGTGTGTCAGAATGTTGTCTATTTTCATGTGTGTGGTGTGTGTGTATAAAAAATTTTAAAGTCGTTTAATTCAGTTAATATTGCTTGCCCCCGCCTAATTCTTTCAGATTCGGATTCCCCGACCCCAAATTAGTATAAAAATAATTAGTTTGATTTTCTAGGAATTTCGCCCCTAAACCGAAATTATTCCGATTGAAATCATACGAGAAGAAGTGCAGCGCATTCATCTCAACAGCGTCAAGAAGAAATAGATCAATTTTTCGAAGAAAACTTCTTGGGGAAGGTTTTCACTTTATGATGGCTTTATTTATTTTAATGTAAAGACAAATAAATTTGTTAACGTCACTTTTATTTATTCTTAATCAACATGTTTCGTGAACGATGTTCACAAAATCAGGATCAAATGTATGTATTAATGTATACAGTATACATTTAATCCCGATGGTGTGAACATCGTTCACGAAACATTATGATTGTGTATAAATAAAAGTGATGTAAACAAAGTCATTTGTCTTTTCATTAAAATAAATAGATTAACGCCGAAGACGAATGCATATGCAACATTTTGATAACCAAGCTTCGTACCATCGAATTGATTTTTCATAAGAACCAGATATTCTGTATAAATTTGTTCAAATCTGTAAAATGGATGTCCACATCGCAAAAATTTAAATAACGAACTAAAGGAATGTGTTGCGGAAAAATGAAACTGAAATTGAGCAGTTAAAAGCACAAACCGAAGAAATTATTGAATGGAATTACTGATGAATCAAAACATTTCCTCAAAAATATTAGAAAAAAAAATTCTAATACAATTGTTTTCTGAAGACTTCATTTGACGCAAACGTTATAATAGAAAATTTTATGCCAACGTTTAAAATTCAGGGACAAATTAACCATAAAGCTGGCTCTTTGTTTTTTTTTTGACAGATATTAACATACATGTCTAGAAATATATTTAATGGAAGATCAAAATAACCAGTTGAATGCACGCTTCCAAATCTCTACTTAAGTCAAAAGGAATATTACAGAGTCATTGCAAAAAATATTACATGATAACAACAGTTTTATTCGAATGCTAAAAAATGCAATTGATCTCATTTTTTTTTTTTTTTTTACATTAACTCCACACAGGAGGCCCTGAGGAAAATAATTTCCCTCAGGGTCTATGTCATCTGGGATGCTGTGTGGAGGGTCTTTTTGAGGAGAGGAAGGAATGAACATTGGTCTTGAAGAGACCCATGTTGTAGGAAGGAGGAAACACAGAGGCCGGCAAATCATTCCACAGCCGAGCTGTTGAACACAAGAACGAGTCGAAGAAACGACCCGTTCTCATGTGACAAATGTCAACTGTGTACAAATGTTGGGCACGCGTTTGGCGTGTTTCCCGACTATGCACCGGTGCCGAAGGGATCAATGATGCTAGTTCCTCGGAGCATCTTTCATTGTAATACCGGTAGAACAAGGATAGCATTCCCACCCGACGCCTGTGCTCTAAAGATTGCAATCCGTCTGTTAAGATGGGAGAATCTATCAAACGGACCGCCCGTTTCTGCACAGAGTCGAGAGTATTTTTCAGGTATTTTGGAGCTCCAGACCAGAGGTGGCTGCCAAATTCAACCGTGGGGCGCACTTGCGATTTGTACAGGGTTAGCAGTTGTGTACTATTAAAGTATCTGCGGGCCCTGTACAGTACGCCCAGTTTTTGGGAGGCTAACTTTACTCTGGCTTCGATGGAGCCCCCATACCTGAGCTGGTCACTTAGGGTTACACCAAGCATATCAATGGAGGGCCTGTTCGGAAGATTGCTTCCGTTGAAAGAGACTAGATTTTCATTTCGATCCCTTTTAGACGTAATCAGACAAGATTGGGTCTTTGAAACATTAAATTCAACGAGATTATTCTTACCCCAAGAGAAAACACTCTCGAGGTAACCGTCCATTCTTTGCTTCAAAGCCTTACGAGCTGTTGGAGTTTGTGAGCCCTTTGGGGGCTTGTCAAACAAAAAGCTATCATGAACTGTACTGTCATCCGCGTAACAATGAATTGGTGCACATGACAAAAGGTCGTTGATGTGCAACAAAAACAAATTCGGAGACAGAACCGATCCCTGCGGGACGCCAGCATTTATCGAGTGTGAGGAAGAGGTGAAACCATCGACTACCGTCTGAATCGACCTCTCCCTCAAGAAGTCGGCAATCCACGTACACAAGGATGCGGGAAGTCCGTAAGAATGCAGTTTGTTGACAAGTCCTCGGTGCCAAACCCGGTCAAAGGCCTTGGAGATGTCCAGTGCAACCGTTTGGGTCTCACCGAAACGTTCCAGGCATCGCCCCCAAACATGCGTCACATACGCGAGAAGATCACCGCACGAGCGGTTCCGCCGGAATCCGTATTGACGGTCGTTAATAATTTTGTTCTTCTCGAGGTATGTGAGCAGTTTGTCGTTGATCACACGTTCCATCACCTTAGACAGAACTGATGTGATCGCTATGGGGCGGTAGTTGGCCGGGTTGGAGCGGTCACCCTTCTTTGGGATAGGATGGGTAACCGCTTTTTTCCAACCAGAGGGCACAGAGCCAGTCTTCAGGGACAGTTTAAAAAGTTTCGTCAAAATTGGAGCTATTTCTGCAGCGCACCTTTGCAGTACCAGGGCAGGTATTCCGTCAGGCCCACTAGCTTTATTAACATCAAGCCCTCGTAAAATATGGAGTACTTCCCGATGCCGGATCCTCAGCTTTTTCATACGAAAACCGCAGTGAGGAACCGACGTCGGGACAGCACCTTGGTCATCGAGGGTTGAGTTATCCGCAAACATTTTACCTAGTAAGTTAGCCTTTTCGGTGGCGGTGTTTGCTAGTGAGCCGTCAGGTCTGGTAAGAGGTGGCAGACTGGATTTGCAGAAATTGCGACCTATTGAGCCCGCAAGCGACCAGAATTGCCTGCTGCCATGCGGGCATGCAGTCAGCTTTCTGCTGATCTGCTGGTCGTGCTCGAATTTTGACCTATTTATGATTCTCTTGGTTTCCTTTGCCATTTTGTTGTAAGCTGTTCTGTCTTCGGATGTTCTAGATGTGTTGTAGGCTCGGTAAGACGCGTTTTTTCGTCGCACTGCTTCAGCACATTGTCGACTGAACCACGGCTTTGAGCCTACACCAGTTTCCTTAACAGTAGATTGGATGAAGCCATCCATCGCGGATGTGATGACTTCACCAATTTCCTGGGCACATCTTGAGGGATCCGAAGTCCGAAAACAGACAGCTGACCACGGAAAAGCATTAAAATGTACCCGCAGACCGAACCAATCAGCTGACCTATAGTGCCACACTTTTCTCTTCAGCCTCTCGTTTGGTGGTCTGAAGTTAACAGGGATTGATGTCGTCACCAGGCAGTGGTCGGACGATCCTAGAGGCGCTGTGACTTCAATCCTGTAACCGTGTGGCACAGTAGTTAAAAATAGGTCTAACAGATTGGAACGGTGAGTCTGGACATCAGGAACCCTTGAAGGCTCCTGAACCATTTGCTCCAATCCGTAGCAAAGGGCAAAGGATTCCGCTTGGCGTCCAGCCGAGTCTGTTGATCCTGAGAACTTCAACCAAGGTTCGTTATGAACATTGAAGTCCCCCAGGACCACAAACTCTGCCGTAGGGTAGCGGGGCAAGAGGTCATCAATAGTGTCGCTTAAATGTTTGAAGAGCTCGGACGTGTCTGATTCGCTAAGGTTCGGTGAGCGGTATAAACACGCGTAGAATCTTACCGTACTGGCAAGATTGACGCGTACCCACATTACGTCGAATCTGGAGTTTTCCAGATTCAACAGTCGCACACAGTTGACGTCAGCTCGACTATAGAGACAGACACCTCCTTTAGGTTTGAACTTGCTTGCGAGGGTGAAGCCCGGGCAGTCCAGATAGGAGGCGTCTACAGGCTCGGCTATCTGCGCTTCAGACAGGAATAGTAGGTTGGGGCGTTGAGTAAAAAGGTGGTGGTGGACGGAGTTTAAATTGGTATGCAGGCCGCGAATGTTGGTGTAATTCACCAACATTTTTGGCCTGCGCCGGGGTCTCCTACTACTCGCCGCTGTAATGCAGTTAATTTTTGTTGTTTGTGTTGCCATGAATTTTTCAAATATTTTTATGGTAGGGTGTGGGGGGAGGGAGGTCTGGGAAGGAAAAGGTATGAGGGGTGGGTAGGAAGCTGGGGATCAGAGTGTCCAAGAGTGATGAACGAATGAATCCAATCCACCCACTGCGGTGCAAGGCGATGGGCAGGGAGAGTCCGGCTGGAGAGGTCACCCGATGCGCCCCAAACGCTACTGCTGGGTCCCCTCCGGTCACGAACCGGCACAACAGCAGCGGCGGGGTTTTAACACTCGTTGATGGGGCAGCCCACCCTCAGTCGTGAGCCTGAGGGTCGGGCCCCTGTACTACCGAGCGGCCCGGACAGCGGTAACCGGTTGTAAAGGGTCTCCCTCAACCAGCATCTCCCAATCCGGCCCGCCACGCAGAAGGTGGGCTGACGCACCCGCCATCAAGATTTGGACAAACATTTCCCCATAAACCCGGGCACCCCTGCTAAGTCACCAAACGTAGCGAACCACTTGGGGTGACCTGTGGCGAGAGGTGTTGGTCATCCAATAAATGGTTCCCAGGGCGGCGGTACCCATACCCGCCTACCAAATTAAAAATGCCATCAGACAGCCTCATGCCATCAGACAGCCATAAAATTATTATTTTTGTTGATCAGACTCCAGCAAGTGAGCATGTCAGGCGATATAATGCGCCAACTATTAATGAGGTAGCAATTGTCATGGTTGAAGAAGAATTTCATCCTAGCGATGTCGTTTTGCAACGCAGAAATGATCAACTACAAAGAATTGCTGACTCTCAGAGTTACTACTTCCAGGACAATCTCTGATTGATCGCCATGACATAACAGCACGTGTTTTCAAATAAAAACTAAACACTTGGAATAATTTCAACACTTCACTAAACGTTTTCGGAGAAACACAATGCTGGAATAACTCTGTGGAGTGGCAAAAAATAGTATTGCCATATGCTCATTTTAATATGACTTACTGTGAAGATTATGCCAAAAGAAATCGATAAAGTGGTATCTGCCGAGATATCAGATACTCCAATCTATTATGAGTTATTTGAAGTTGTGACCAAGAACATAATATACGGACCATGTGGAGCAATCTATACAAACTCACCATGCATGATCGATGGAAAATAATAAGAACTTATTCTCGAGAGTTGTTAAAAAAACACAATCAATGACAATGATGGTTATCCGCTAATTCTACGAAGAAGTACAGAAGACAATGAAAAAGCAATCATTATGAAAGTGAGAGGAAATGACATTGAAGTTAATAATCGTTGGGTATTTCCATATTCGCCACTTTTATCAAAAACTTTTAAAGCACTCAACGTTGAGTATTGTAATTCTGTAAAACCCATAAAATACATTTACAAATACGTCAACAAAGGCAGAGGTGTGGCCGTGTTTGGATTTTAAAAAATAAGTAACTTAGATTAGATATCACAATACCAAATCGGCAGACATATTAGCAGCAATGAAGCTGTGTGGCCTATTTCAGGATTTCAAATCCACGAGAGACCTCCAACTGTTGTTCGTTCACCTTGAAAACGATCAAATGGTATATTTCACGGAACAAACCCTACAAGACAGAAGAACAAATCCACCGAACACAACATTAACGTTTTTTCAAATATGTTAAAAAGATGATTTCGCAAGAACATTGATGTACGCAGATATTTCGAATACTTATTTTACTTGGAACGCGACCGATAAGAATTTTGTAAGAAGAAAGGCAGTAATTGAGGATTTTTGTATTGCAATATGGAGCAAATCGTTGACACAATTGGGAGTGACAGCACCAAATAGGTCCAACAATGCAACATACGATAGTGAACTGCTTAGAGAAAAAAATCATACAACAGAAATAACATACAGCTGTTCAATCAAGAAAATACACCGAAACATCTTCAAGAACAAGAGATAGCAATTAATACCATCGTGCAAGCTATCGTCAACCAATCCAGTGGGTTGTACTTTTTACTTCAGAAAAGTTCTTCGTGCTTGCAAAATTATTGTATGGAACGAGTGTACAACGGCTCTCAAAAAGTCATTAAAATCATTAGACCATACCTTGAAAAACTTGCGAAATAATCCAGAGCCATTTGGTGGAGTAGTGGTGTTACTATCTGGTGACTTCAGATTCACGCTTCCAGTCATACCTCGCTCATCGAAAATCTGGAAACAGAAAAATCAGAAAAACATATTGACACCTCTGGAACTCGAACCCAGGACCTCTTGCTTTCCGGGCAAACGCGCTAACCACTGCGCCACGGTGTCGATATGAAATTCGGTCATGTTTAACTGTACCATACTTCGACTAAGAACCACCTACATTATCTTCATTTTCTTTAACGCATATATTATTGGCAACTATCTTAATGTATGATTGCAAGATTTAAACCCGAATTATAGACACCGTGGCGCAGTGGTTAGCGATTGAGTTTCGCTTATATTGTCTTCATTTATTTAAATATTACAATTTGAGGTTTTACTCATAAAGTTAAAATAAAAAAAAATTAAATATTCATCCTAGACTTGTAGAAAAGTCGATAGATGTCGCATATTAAATAAAAATGGATAAAGATTTATCCAGACACTATATAGAGAGCATTTAGTTCGGGTTTGAATCTTGCAATCATACATAAAGATAGTTGCCAATAATATATGCGTTAAAGAAAATGAAGATAATGTAGGTGGTTCTTAGTCGAAGTATGGTACAGTTAAACATAACCGAATTTCATATCGACACCGTGGCGCAGTGGTTAGCGCGTTTGCCCGGAAAGCAAGAGGTCCTGGGTTCGAGTCCCAGATGTGTCAATATGTTTTTCTGATTTTTCTGTTTCCAGATTTTCGATTGAGATTCGCTTATATTGTCTTCATTTAATTAAATAATATGTATGTTAATAATAAAATATTTATGCTGTTTATTTTTTTACGTGTACATGTTTAGAATCTTACGATGAGAAATATTTACAAAATGTGTATATCAAACAAAGCAGATGAATGAAATAATATTCAAAATCTGAAAAAATATTATACTACATAAGTACCTATATGATTTTTAAAAAATTCCGGTGAAATTCTTGTCGCCTCTTCATAATTTTTCTAATTATTTTCGTTCTTAATTTTTTATAGACTTGGCCTTATTTAACTGTACACCAAATGAAGAGCTAATGGTGATCGGCGACATGAACATAGATTTACTTAAGCCTATGGCACCACAAACACTCGATTATAAAAACCTCATGACTCAACATGGACTCGCTTCCTATATTAATGCTCCTACTAGAGTAACTGATACGACTAATTCATGTATTGATCATATATTTCTAAGAACAAAAAAAAATGCAATGGGAACTGTGTATCAATCAACCATAACAGACCACTTCTCTATAGCAATTGGCATTATGCATAATAAACCCATTACCGGAAAGTCACGTAGTAATATAAAAAAGAAATATATTGATCTCGAGAAACTAACTTCTAAAATTATTTTAGAAAATTGGCTCTCCACTCTAAATTCCACAGACGTAGACATTGCATTTAATACCTTTTCTGAAACCCTCTTGCAACATATTGAGGATGTAACCGAAGAATCTCATATGAATAATTCAAAAAATAAAAAACTGAAACCATGGATAACAGATGGTCTAATTTTTTGTATTAAAAAACGGGACAAGCTCCATATAAACTTACTCAATAATCCGAACATTCAAGCCCAAATATTTTATAAAAAGTACAGAAATATATGTAATAATATCATTAAAACCACAAAAGAAAACTACTATAAAGAGAAACTGTCCAGAGCCGGTAATAATAACAAAAAAATATGGCATATTATCAAAGAAATATCCAACACTGATCACCCAGTACCACCAATCAATAAATTAAACATCAACGGCCAAGACACCTCCCTAAACGATTATCCAGCCACTGTGACCAATCACATAAACGAATACTTTTGTAATATCGGTAAAAATCTAGCATCACAAATTATAAATAAGACATTAACCGATGAAAATGCTCTTGCCGACATTATCAATCAATCTACTAATGAAACAGACAATATACTCACTTTAGACCCCACTAACTGTGCTGAAATTTCACAAACTATTAGACAATTAAAGCCCTCCCATTCATGCAACCATGACAAAATATCCTCAAATATACTAAAAACAGTTGAACCGTTTATAATCCAACCATTAGTACATATCATTAATCTCAGTCTCACTAAAGGTGTATTTCCAAACAAACTTAAACTTGCTCTAGTTCAACCAATTTTTAAGAGCGGAAATCCTACTGACATAACAAACTACAGACCTATTTCTATATTATCATCACTATCAAAAATTATTGAAAAAATAGTAAAAAAAAGACTTATCGACCATCTAACAAAATACAACATTCTCTCGTCAAACCAGTATGGCTTCAGAGAAGGGCTAAATACAGATTCAGCTATTTTAGAACTAACATCACATATTACACAGGCCCTAGATAAAGGTGATAAATGTTTGGCAATATTTCTGGATTTAGCTAAGGCATTTGATATAGTATCTCACCCAATCCTTCTGGCTAAGCTCCGAAAAATCGGAATAAAGAATAAGGCGTTTGATTGGTTCAAATCATACCTCACAGACAGAAAACAATGTGTTAATCTACCTCCACATAAATCATCCCATCCAACCAGCATTAATTTTGGTGTACCACAGGGCAGTGTACTCGGTCCCACACTATTTCTCATCTACATCAACGACTTATGCAAACTATCTATAGATGGCAACATAATCACTTTCGCCGATGATACCGCTCTAGTACTAAAAAGTAAGTTATGGGAAGAAGCATTTCATAAAGCGAATCTATTATTGCAAATTATTAAACAGTGGTTGGAGAATAATCTACTCACGTTAAACATAACTAAAACGAAATATCTAACGTTTAGTCTTAATATTCCTAGTCAACCTTCACTTAATCATACACTAAAAATACATAACTGTACAGATATATCTATTTGTCTATGCAATCCACTGGAACGAGTAGATTCAATTAAATATTTGGGTGTAATAATTGATAACAAATTACGGTGGGAAGATCATGTAATAAATGTTACAAACCGTACACGGAAACTGGCATATATCTTCAGGTCGTTAAGAAATATTCTAAATAAAAATACACTAAGAACAGTATACTTTTCCTTATGTCAATCAATTATTTCTTACGGTATAGTAGTCTGGGGAGGATGCTCTAAAATGATATTAGAGCCATTAATTAAAGCTCAAAAATTGATAATGAGGACTATTTACAAAGTAAACTATATTCACCCCACGAAGGACTTATTTAAGGACTTCAAAATACTCAATATAAAATCCCTATACGTCAAAAATGTATCCTCCTACTATAAATTTAAACATCCAAAAAAAAAATTTTTTGAATCCACCTATAATACAAGACATTCCAACAATTCCAATTATATTATTCCACCAACAAAAACCGCAATGGCACAAGCACAGTTTAACTTTCTTGCTCCCAAAATCTTCAATAACTTAAAAATAGAAATAAAGTCAATAGCCAAATACGACAGTTTCAGAAATGCGCTCGGGAAATTCTTGATGAGTGAATGTGATAATGTTAGTAGCCTGTTTCTCATACTCAGATAGAGGTGAATATATTTGTTTATATGTGTGAGGATTGGGATATATATGTATGTAGGTGTATGTATGTATGTGTTGGTATATGTATATGTATATGCTTGGATGTGTATGTGTGTATATATATGTATATGTGTGTATGTATATATGTGTATGTGTATGTGTATGTGCGTGGACATGTATGTATATATGCATGTGTGTATCTATTCACGTACATGAGTGCTTGCATGCACATGCACATATATTAATAAAAGAATAAGGTTATGTACATTTTTATAATCTTTTTTAAAATATTTTTATAATCTTATGCTAAATTACTCCACTTTTCCTTTCTATTGTGTACTTTCTACTTCCTATTTTTTCTACTTTCTACTTTTTATTTAAATTTTTTCCAACTTTTAGCACCATTTATATTAAATCCATATGTTTACACTTTACTTTAAACTTTAAATTTCATACATAGCGACAAAACTCCATTGGTCACCATGAAACAGGCAGCCGCCTAGTATGGTGATTCAATAATCTACTTTATGTAAATGCCACAATTATTAACCTTTTCGTCCCGGAAAGAAAAAAATCACACACGATCCGAAGCGGGGTCACTCGGGTCCCCCAATTTATTTTGCTTTTTTAAGGGTGTTAATGATACAATTTTTTTTAATTTGTTTTGGTAATAATTAGAGGGAAGTATATTCATTATATTTCAGAAGTCATTATCTAAATTCTTTGATAAATAAGGTCATGATTAATATTCTAATAAATTTAGACCATAACGCGTGTTTTTCCATAGAAAACAGAGAAGGCGGGCCGATAGCCACCATAACGCCTTGTTTCCGAATCTCGACTGGCGATTGGCGATTACACTCTCCGCGTCGATGGCTAGTTTGTTGCACAGGGTGATCTGTAAATGATGGATATATGTATATATTTTTTTTACTTTCTTGGTTTTTGAAAACTACTACCTACTACTAAACTAGGATGTTAAATATTTTGAATCTTATGGTATATCTAGATATTTAATGTAGGTATTAAATTTGATCTGCTAATTAATTTGTGATTTTTTTATAATATTTACACTAGCCGATTCCCGGCATGCGTTGCAATACCATATGCAAAGAAATAAATTTGACATTTTTAAAATAAATTAAACTTGCGTCCCCGTTCCTCTTCCGCATCCCCTTCCTCTCCCGCGTTTTCTTTTCACCTTCCCCGCCTACCCTCACCCACCTCCCGCTCCCCCGTCCCTATATTCAGCCCCAGTTCATTCAGTTAGAAAATAAAGTTGGCTCGTGTGCCACCTATTACAATTTTTTTTATACAAAATTTTCGTTTTTCATATATTACAAATATTCATTTTCGTATATTATAAGAACCATCAATCTAATTTCGTACCTAACATAGGTATCTATTTAAAATATCTATAATTTAAAAATCTACGGACAATTCTTTTGTTAAAAAAAAACAACTGCCTGCTAAATTCACATTCATGTGCGATGTTAAAAAATTCGTTAATTTTTCTGAATTAACCTAATTTTTTGCGCATTTTTCTTAATTTTTCTTTCCGTAAGAACCTTCTACAAAGTATTAGAAAACTTGAAAAAAAAGATGAATGAAATAGGTAAAGTCTTTTTGAAGTTATGGCGTGACCAAGAGAACGGACGGCCTCCGTAGTCCAGTGGGTAAGACTCTTGACTCACAATCCGGATGTCGCGGGTTCGAACCCGGCATGCGCAAATAAATTTTATTTGATTAACTTGTGTTATTTCACAATTAATTCATTTAAAATAATATATAGTATATTTGCGGCATGTTCCAGAGTGGAAGATAACATCAGTATCGCCCTGGTGTAAGACCACCATTCAGAATTGAAACGTTGCTTGAAAATGGCTTTAGCCGTATTTGGTGACCAGATCTGAATAGCCAGGTACTTCCCAACCTTCCTCTTCCCCACCTCCTTCCCCTCCCCACTACCTCCAGCCTCACAACATACCCCAATTGGGGATGCCATAGTCTCACTGGCTCCAGACGGGAGCAGTTGAGATTCTTGTGCGGTATTCACTGTAAAAAAAGAGAGAAACAGGGATTCATTTTTTATATACATATATAGATTTAGGATATGATCTAGCATCAAAACATAGTGCCTTAACGTAAATGATGCATATATAAACGTGTTGAAAATGGGAAAAATTGCATTTGAAAATAGAAAAAGACATTCGTAATAAACACATTTTTTAATTTAATTTTACAATATCCCACATACCAATTCACTACCGTAACAGCGTGGTGATATCAAGAAATTTATAAAAAAAATAACAAAAACACCTTTTCATTTGAGGTACGTACTCTATAAAAAATATGAGTTTAATGAACCAATAATTATTAGCAAAAATAATTACACATAAAGTATAACGAACTAACCTATTCCTAAAAGAAGGTAAATATTGGTAAACAATTTTTTTTTGTTTTGGGGGTGTTATGCCGTGTTACGCTACCTCCTCCTTTAGCCAACGTTTCGGACAGCGTTGCAGTGTCCATCATCACATATCTGCCGGATCTGCCCTGACGATGGACACTGCACGCTGTCCGAAACGTTGACTAAAGAAGGAGGTAGCGTAACACGGCATAATACCTACCCCATAAACAAATAACGAAAATACTTTTGGCCGTGAAAATTTTAAAACGTGGACATAATGTTTATGTGGAAAAAAATATTAAGATTATAAAATATATTAAAAAAATATATCACAAAATGTAAGAATTTGCGAATCAAATTAACAACTTGTGTAAATATCCCATAATAAGCTGCAATAACACGCAGTTAGACACCGATATATTCAACATTCATTACATCAATAAAAGCAAACAATTAAATTGCAAAATTTTAATGTTGCGTACCTACAATAAATAATATTTTACACCCCTGAAACAGAAAATTGCGGATGCAAAAGATTAAATGTACTTACCAATCTGAAGATGTCTGTAGCACGGTGAAACTGGTCGGGTCTTACATAGAATTATTTATCGCCAAAATTAAACGAGTTGGTAATTAAAACTGACAACACTATTTATTTGCTGTATACCTTTTAACCATACTGTATTTTGTTCTAGATTATGTTCATACATGTTACCGGAAATGTCCCAGACAGAACTATCTCAGACAAGCAAGCGAACGTTTTAGCATTGTAAAAAGAACATACTAGATGCGTAGTGTAAGCAAACTGCATCCAGTCCTTTTTATTTAAACCTTCTGTTATGTAACGCCCATTTTTGCTCTCGTCAATTTTTAAGTAAAGCAAAATGGCAAAGTAATAGTAATAAAGGCAGCGTGACTCAGTTATTAATACACAGACCTTTCTACTAAAAAGCAACTTTTACTGATCGGTTACCAGACCCCGGAATCTTCATCGGCAGGACATGGGAACGGGGAAGCGCCAGCCGATATAACAGCGGGGCAGCGGGGGGGGGGCGGAACAGATAATCCGCCGGAATTTGATAGAAATTATTTAATATTTAAAAAAATGGTAATGCGATATTATTTTTTTAAATGCAGATCGATAACCAAATAGTTTTTCTAGGATTACCTAAATTATTGAGTATGTGATTTAAAAAACAACTTAGATACAGCGTAAAACCCTCGTTAGTGTAAGTCCATTACCCCGGTCCGGGGAGGAAGTGTTAACATGTATTATATAAATAAAAAATAAAATAAAATAAAAATTCCAACGTCAGAGTTATACTTGAATCATCCGAACCCCAACCCGAGCGTAGGAAAAGACTGCGTGCAGATTCTTCGAAACGGGCAATACCATGACGTACCCTGTGAGGCGGCCAACCAGTTTATCTGTAAGAAAGCCCTCAGCACTCTGACAGTTAATGTGGATTGTGGAACTTACGACCCAGGTACGGAAATATCCAATGTAATGTAAAAAAAAACAGTAATGTAATTTTATAGTAATCATTCGCTTAGAACAATCGCATTCGATATTATAAGGTTTCTTCGTATCTCACCGGAATTTTTAGATTTTGTATGAATTTAGCGCAAATAATAAAACGGCATCCATCATATAATGCATTCAAAAATTTGGGAGGTGGGTATGGGTACCACCGCCCCGGGAACCATTTATTGGACAACCAACACCTCTGCCACAGGTCACCCCAAGTGGTTCGCCACGTTTGTGGGCTTAGCAGTAGTGTCCGGGTTCATGGGATGAGGTTTGTCTAAGTCTTGTTGGCAGATACGTTTGCCCAACCACTGCATGGCGGGCTGGATCGGAGGAGACTGATTGAGGGAGGCCTTTTGACCTCTCCAACCGGATTCTCCCGTCCTTTCGCCTTGCACCGCAGTGTGAGGAATAGATTCATACGTGCTAAAAACTCTCCACACAGCATCCTCAAAGATGACATAGGCCCCCTATGGAAATTGTTTACCTCGGTGCCTCCTTGTGTTTCAAAAAAATTTAACAATTTGTAAAATATTTTAAGTTAATTTCGCGTTCTGCGAAAGTTCAATTCAAGTTCGGTGATTATTTCAGTTTTAAGAAGCAACTGAATATAATAACAGAATTCGAATGGGACTTACACAGAATGTAAAAATTAACTTCAACATTTTGATGAATTGTTCACATTTTTTTAAACAATCCGTTCGCATTTAATTTATTTTAATGAACAATTTTATAATTGTTTGTAAACCTTATCGTACAACTCCAACTCCAATTTACTTATTTATTTTATTTGTTATTATTAAACAAAAACAAAAAAATAAATGACAGAAGAGATAGGTAATTTTCTAATAGCGCTTGTGGCTTTTTGTGTTTAATTTGATCGTTAAAATGTCTTCATCATTAGAGCATATATTTTAGCGAATAGTTTTTTTTTAATTTTTTTTTTATATGAGATCCACACAGGAAAATAAAGATGACATAGGCCCTGAGGAAAATAATTTCCCTCAGGGCCTATGTCATCTTTGAGGATGCTGTGTGGAGGGTTTTTTTAAGGAAAGGAAGGAGAGGAGAGTTCTGGGAAGGAAAAGGGTTTAAGGGGTGGGTAGGAATCTGGGGTTCAGTATGTCCTGGTCATCCGCCTCCAAGACCTAGACAAACCTCACTCCATGAACCTGGGCACCCCTGCTAAATCACCAAACGTAGCGAAGCACTTGGGGTGACCTATGGCAGAGGTGTTGGTTATCGAATAAAGGTTCCCGGGGCGGCGGTACCCATTCCCGCTTCCCAAATTGAAAAGTAATAGTGTTATAAAATCTTTATGTTTGCTGTATAGGAGAGAAATATCATGCCTTCGTGCAATAAGAATTTTCTTGGTGTTGTTAATAAATTTTAATTTGGGATAAAATGTTTGCTGTAACAATTAATGCATGATAATTTTGCATAAAAAACAAAACACCAGAAAGTTTACGTCTGCTGTCAGATAGTATAATTTATGTAGATACAAATTGATCGGGTAAACCTTAACAGCGCCGAGGAGGCTCAACACTGCTTGGGCTTATTTAATGAATACGCTGGCAGCTCACTGGATACCAACTTTGACAGGAATAATATTTGGCTTGGGTTTCATAACTTGATTCTCCCAGGGCAATATGAGACAATCGACGGTATGCCCCAAAATTTACTTAGCTCGCTTCATTAAATTTTATTATGTTTAGAAGTTATTGTCGGCATGATTTTTTTTTAAGTTTTATTCTAGAAAAGAATTAGCGTATTTTTTAAAGTACTTTTTTATTAACTTTTATTATTTCGTTGATAATGATTAAAAATTAATTCTTTTTTTTAATTTAATCTACCCTCATTCCATTCAGAAAATGATTTAAATTTCCCCCTCGTAACCAATGGATTTCTTACCGTAGTTAGTGTGTATGGTGTTTAAATGTTGTCGTGTAAAGTGTATGTTAATGATTAATCATTACTATTTCTTGAGCTTTTAGATGTCAACTAAAGCCTAAATTTTATTACAGTATTGCCAATTCAGCATTCACGGTAAATCATCTATTTACATCCTCATCCATTAGAAGCCGTCAGTTCTTCCCGGAAGAATATTTAGTCCATTTCCTCTGTGGGCGATCTCTCCTAAACAAAGTTGTCCATCGATAATTTTTTTCATTCCATGCCAAAATGCCATGTGTTAAGAATGTGGCTTTGTTTGCTAAAGGCGCCTCTTCCAATGTATTAACAATTTTTTGAAAGTGTAACTCGAGACATTCTTTAATGTTAATATTTTAATATATTAATCAGCATTATAAACACCACAGGGGATGCCCTGACATTTGTAGGAATCGAATGGAGTGTTTTTCAAAAAGTGTGAATCTTGGTGATGGTTCAACCTGGGTTGAAGGTTGAAGGAGGGAGGATATGAGGCGGGAATCGTTTTGGAATCTGAGTTATAGATTAACTGTACCTGTATCATTCTTTCCGTGTTACAAATTGTCGGAGTCCTTTCAGGACGCTACGCAATTGATACAGCCTGTTGATCTCTACAGGAGCAAGAGTAATTTGAAAAACGTTTATGTTTCAAGTTTTCTGTTGGTATTATAGGTCAGAAGCTAGAGAAAGTGGGATATAGCGAATGGCAGGATGGACAACCGGACAACATGAATAACAATAAACACTGTGGCACTCTGATGGTGGGCTTGGGTGGAAAGCTGAACCAAAAATCCTGTGATTCACAGCTCTTATTTATGTGTGAGAGGAAGATTTCATACAATAAGAGCGGTCTCAGCAATCCAGTGTATAATACTTGTCATTCAGGTATGAATACCTTAAAAGTTAACAAGTTAGAACCAACTCACTTTAGAGCAAATTGTAAAAAAGTTCACTAACTTTTTAAATACAATTTTGTTCGATGATGCAAACTTGTATCGGTAACAATAATCACGTTAGAATTGAAATTAAAACATTGTTGTACTTTTTTCCACTTATTTATTTTCACCAGGACCAGTTTCTTCCTACTACGGACATATTCAGACCAGTCTGAAAATGTCCGTAGTAAAAAAGTGTTTTAATTTCAATTCTAATACTATGGAATTCCACCACGATTTAACAGTCCAAAAAGTAGACTAAATAATCACTTTATTCATAAGTCTCTAAACCCAACCAAGTGAACTATTCATTAGAAAAAAATAATACCATGAATTATGACACCAAAGGATTTTCCTTCTTCCCTGAAGAAAACAGTATGATTGAGTTTGAAACCGATTGCGTTTATTCTCGAATATCATGGACTACTTAAATGTTTTTAAGTGGTTTTTAAACTGAAATTGAGAAAATCTCTTTATTGCAACGTTCCTGCCTACACTGTCAAACTACATTTTTTTTTTACTTTTTGTTACAGGATATAAAAAGTATCCACCGATGCCACGCAGCTGTTACAAACTTCACACCACCGCTACATCCTGGATAGATGCCTACAAAGTGTGTGTAGCGGAACAAGCTCACCTCATTATTTTAAACAGTGCCAAGGAAGCCAAACTCAGCTCTGACATATTCATGGAATATACCCTTGCTACTACGTCACAGCAATGTGACTTTTTCAATGAAAGCTTTATGGTGGGAATTAATAATTTGATTATTGAAAAGCAGTATATGACAATCGATGGTGAGGATAACACAATTTAATTGGTTTTTAATAAATAAATGTACTGGTACCATTTCAATGAAATTCATTGGTGTACTGGAAGGATTCAAAATAAAGCCAAAGAATTAAAAAAATAAGAAAACTTATCGGGTCGCTTTCGAAAATTTGAATGCGTGACGTAGCTTGAAGTAAGCCACTACCAGTTGTATTGCAGTTAATTTAAATCTCCCAGTGAAAAATTCGTCACGAAGCCAATCACCGTTCTACCCCTTCGATGAGCTTACCTTCTTAAATGCATTTTCTACGAACCTTTCCCAATAGGTATCTTTGACAGCGAGCGATTGGTCCAAAGTCGAAAATTAGTCGATTTTGTTTTTAAACTTTTTATGCGTTCTACCGTTTTTCACAAATAATTCAAATCTATCCTCTTGAACGTGATTTGCCTTTATCTACTTATTTATCAAATATCGCTCTACAATTTTTTTGGGGAGGGAAATGTAAACACAGGAACCTTCTGATAAAAAGCAACAACATCAAAATGGTTTTTCGCTGCGAAAATGATCGCGCTCTTCCGTCATTGAGAAATGGAACTTATTTGTGTGATTTGTGACCCAAACTAAATAATGTCAAAGTGTTTTCTCTGCCTAACTTGATTTCATCTTTTATATAATTGCTTACATCTGTATTTTCAGGGAGGCCTCTCTTGGAGGCAGGTTACAGCGACTGGGGCCCCGGGAGTCCCTCTAACGGAACAAATCAGTGCGGTGTGCTCTCGCAGCACAAGGACTCCCCGCGCGGGTCCTTCCAGCTGAACAATGTACCATGTTATTCAAACAAACTCTTGTTCATGTGCGAGCAGAACATTTTAAATCCGAAGGAGGACCTCGTCGCCCCCAAAGCATGTGCAGGTATGAATAAACATCTATTTTATCTTATAATTCAAAGTACCGACATCATTTATCATTGCCCATTGTGTAACCTGCCGTTTTTCAGCTTCTTATAAAGAATTTAGCCCAGTCGCTATACCGATGTTAAACTATGTTGTCATTAGGTGTTTGGTGATGTCTTCTGCTTCCAAAATGTTGTAAGTATCTCGGGCAGATGGAAGCCTAATTTACATGACGGCATTTGATTTCTGTATGCCAGTGGCACGCGTGTGAGTTGGTGAGAAGGACGAGGTGAGGGACGCGCGGCTTGTCTGGGGCTCATTTCTCCAGTCGAAAGTACATTTTGGTCAACTTTGTTTCCCGAGTCTCGTTATTAACATCATAAGTAATTCCACTCGAACGACGAGTGGATCGAATCAGTCAACACTGACAAAACTGTCAAAATCTAGTACATTGGTCCTAACCAACGGAAGGAAGGACAGTATTTTAAGGTTCCATATAATGGCTGATTTATTGGCGATGTTGGCTGCAATAAATATTGTAGAGCAAGCTAAAGCAGATGCTTTGAGACCAACAAGAACGTTTCGCCTGACAGTAGACAATTTTCACACGGAAATTTACTTCCTAATTATTCTATTGCAATGTAGTTTTGCAGGTATAGCAGCAATATTTCTTTTCCGTGGTTAAAAAACTTTTATCGGTTTGAGTAATATACCCGCCAGACATTTTAATCAGAGTGCGGTCGTAATTTTAAATTCACACCATAGAAACGTTATTTACATCATAGAAAATCTTCACAGGGCTGCTAATATAATCATCACTTCATCGCGCTTTAACCCTTCGACATTCGAGAATACTATAAATGAAACAATCGACAAAGTTCATCGAGACGAAGGAGTTTTCATTTGCAGATGACGCATAACGCAAAACTCTTGATAGCTTTTGGAGAATCCAGCCTCTGAACGTGCTGTCAGTAGCTAGCAGAGTAAACACGTGTGTGCTTGTTTTTTATGTGAAATACCTCACAAGAGCCTCAGCTGCTCCCGTCTGGAGTGAGATTATGGCATCCCCAGTTGGGGTATGTTGTGAGGCTGGAGGTAGTGGGGGGGGGAAAGACATGGGAAAGATGGAGGTGGGGAAGTACCTGGCTATTCAGATCTGGTCTCCAAACACGCCTAAAGCCATTTCAAGCAACGTTTCAATTCAGAATGGCGGTCATACACCAGGAAGATACTTAAAGTATCTTCCACTCTGGAACGAGCCGCAATTTAATTAGCTGTCCATACCGGCTTATTATTAAAGGTATGTTTTAATTGGATTTTAGGTTTGACGTTTATTGGTAAAATTTGAATACATTTTTTTTAATAATATAATTTCCGGAGGCCAACTGTCGGGGGATTCACTCCCGGGGGACCAACTGCCAGGGGGTTAAGTGTCAGGGGTCAACCGTCAGGTCATCCAACAATCTAGGTACTCACAATATATACACACGATTTTAAAGGGTTAGGGCCGTTTCAAGCATTGCTTCGTATTTGAATGGTTGTCTTTCAAACCGGGGTTATACTGAAAGTATATACCATTCTAATAAGTTATCATAATAATTGATTAAAATTTTATTTTATGATTATGCATAGCTAGGTAAATATTTGTTTTTAATTGGAAAGTGATTAAATTTAAAAATATTTTTCTAAAATTGTCATTAATTTTAAGCAAGCCTATGGATGCTAAGGGCCAGTTTTTTCACAGATTTTGAACGATTCTTCAAATTTAAAAGTTAATTTAACTCTGTGAAAGTCATATTCAAGTTTCGTTAGTATTTGACGGCCTCCGTGGTCGAGGGGCAAGTCTCTTGACTCACAATCCGAAGGTCACTGGGTCGGTTCCCAACGTGTGCAAATAAATTGTATTTGATTAATTTGTTTTCATTCACAAATAATTCATTTAACGTAAAAGAAAAATAACACATATGAATTAAATAATTATTTTTTTACCTCAAATTGTAATATTTAATTAAATGAAAAAAAACTTGCGAAACTCAACCGAAAATCAGAAAAAGATATTTTCCTAGGTTCGAGTCCCAGAGGTGCAAATATCGTAGGTGTAAAAAAAATTCTTTCTAGACTTGCAGAAAAGTCAATAGATGTCGCATATTAAATAAAATGGATAAATAATTTTCCAGACATTATCTAGTCGCATTTAGTTCGGGTTTGATCTTGCAATAATACATAAACATAGCAGCCAATAAAATATGCGTTAAGAAAATGGATATAATGTGGGTGGTTCTTATAGTCGAAGTATGATACTGTTAAAAATGACCGAATCGTATATCGACACCTTGGCTCAGTGGTCAGCGCATTCGCCCGGAAAGCGAAAGTTCCTGGGTTCGAGTCCCAGAGGTGCAAATATCTTTTTCTGATTTTTCTGTTTCAAGATTTTCGATAATATTGTCTTCATTTAATTAAATAAAATTTATTTGCCCACGCCGGGATTTGAAATATAGGAGGTGGTGATTCGATCCCGCGACCTTCGGATTGTGAGTCAAGAGCCTTACCCCCGGACCACGCTGGCCGATTGAATTTTCGCAATCCAAATAGCTCAGTGGGGAGATGAACAATAAACTTCATCGTGCACTTTTACAGCTGCTAGTGCTTGTGGAATACAGATTCGTCGCTTAAACAGCCGATGTTGATTATCTGTTGCAGGATATAAGCATTACCCATCCATTCCAGAGAGCTGTTATAAACTACACACCACCCCCACCACCTGGAGAGAAGCTTACAAAGTGTGTGCAGCAGAACAAGCAAACCTCGTCATCCCGAACAGCGCCGAGGAAGCTCAACTTTGCACAGATATATTCTTACAGTATGCAGATGCAATGTCAGGTGACTTTCGTAAGGACGGGTTTATGGTGGGCATTACCAACTTGATGGCTAAACCAGAATATATAACAATCGATGGTAAAACAACACTTTCAAATATTAATTTCTCAACTCTAACTCATTGTTAAAGTATTCACTTCCACGCATTGATAGAAATCATTGCAATAGGTGAGAATAATTTGGTACCGCCGCCCCGGGGTTCATTTATTGGATAACCAACATCTCTGCCATAGGTCATCCCCAAGTGGTTCGCTACGTTTTGTGACAAAGCAAGGGAGCCCGGGTTTATGGGGTGACATTTGTCCCGATCTTGGCGGTGGATGTGTCTGCTCACCAATTGGATCGGATGACTTCTACAGTAGGACTCTTTCGGAATATTGCCTCGCACCGCAGTGGGAGGGATAGATTCATTCGTCCGTCACTCCTGGACACATTGACCCTCGGAATCCTACCCACCCTTCATATCTTTTTCCTTCCCAGAACATCCTCTCCTTCCTTTCGGTATAACGTAGACCCTGAGGGGAATTGTTTTCCTCAGGGCCTCCTGTGTCGGGCTAATGTAAAAATATAAGATCAGAAAAGAGACATGCCTCCCCGTTGACGCCTTTCTCTGTCGCACGTACGTTTTACGCATCTTTCTCTTTCGCTTACAGTCATTGTAAAGTCTTATTCCTGCGCGAGAATGGATCGTACCAAATTCAGGTCAGCATTAAAGTTTGGCTTGTACTATATATAGTCTTTTACCACCAACTCGGCTATAAACCGAGGACATCAGTTTTAAAATAAATGGTTTGACATCTTAGCAGCGATGATTTCAGATATTTTGTTTTTTTGTACGGAACTCTTTAACTTAAAATAATAATTAATAGAATAAATACTTACCGGTTTCGTTGCTCAGAAATTCCGTTTTTTTTCTTCTTTTTGATGATCCGTAGTAACCCTGGTGATATCTAGTTTAAAAATTGAGTTGGCAACACTGGTTACAAAACCAATAAATACATAAACGTAAACGTGATTTATTTTTGAGCTTGTTATGCCATGTAAATAAATCAGATATCAATTAGCCTAGAACCTGCCTACCTCGCAATTCGGTATAATACCCCAAAAATAAATCACGATAATTCCTTAACAGTAAAAATCTGAAGTTATATCTAAATTCAATTTGATAGGCGGGTACGGGTACCGCCACCCCGGGAACTATTTATTGGTAAACGAAGACCCCTGCCATAGGTTACCTAAAGTGGTTTGTCACGGTTGGTATGGTTGGTGTGAAGAGCTTCGTCTCGGTCTTGCGTGGTGCGTGGTGGGCTGGATCGGGAGAGGCTGGTTGATAGAGACATTTTTCCACTCCAGTCGGACTCATCTCAACCCATCGCCTTGTACCGCAATGGGAGGGCTGGATTCATACATCCGTCGCTCCTCGCGACACATAGACCCTCAGAGTCCTGCTCACCACTTATATATTTTTCCTTCCAGAACTTCCTCTCCTTCTTTTCCCTAAAAAGACCCTCCACACAGAATCATCAATTGTTTTCCTTAGGGCCTCCTGTATAGAGCTAATGTTAAAAAATATTTATTTATTTTGTATAAACATTTTTTTACAATAGCTCCCTGCTAAGTCACTAAACGTAGCGCATCACTTATATTAGTGACACGTTTTGTTAATGGTTGATTACTTCTAAAGTCGGATTGCCATGAAAGTATTTTTTTCAAAGAAAATTAGCTATTCACATTTCGCTCTTGTTCGTATTGTTCTTTAGGAGTTTAACAATAGTATTGTTGCAGGTAACACCCTCTCGGAGGCGGGCTACAGTGACTGGTATCCCAATGAACCACTCGCTGACTATCCCTGCGTGGTCCTCTTCCAGAAATCAGGCGCCAAGCGCGGACTCTTCGTGCTGAATACTATAGGATGTGAAAGCAAAGAAAGATATTTATTCATGTGCGAGAAAAATAGTACCAAAGGTTATTGATAATACTGCAAGTAAATAAATAAATCAACACAATTTTATTAGTTTTATTTTGATACCAGCTTGCTTTTTCACATTTGACCCATTTTCCTCAACTAGCAGGCCATTACAAGCATGCATGCACGCGGTAGAAGTGAAACCTTCAGAAAACTATGGTAAACAAGAATGGGGAGGCTACGAAGCACCGCACAAAGAAGAGACCGATTATTCTATCTCATTCTCTCGCAAGCTAAATCCTATATGTGTATGTGTTTGTCTCTTTTAAAGTGAAAACTTAAGCACCGTTGTGATTTGAAACTCGATGAAACTATAATATATATATAGATATATATGTATACTTTTTCGTTTCATCGAGTTTCAAATCACAACGGTGCTTAAGTTTTCACTTTAAAAGAGACAAACACATACACATATAGGATTTAGCCCGCGTGATAATGGGATAGAATAATTGGTCTTCTCTTTGTGCTGTGTTTCATAGCCTACTTTAGTTTTCTGAAGGTTTCACTCCTAACAATTTCCCTCAGGGCCTATTTCATATTTGCTGATGCTGTGTGGAGAATCTTTTTAAGGATAGGAAAGAGAGGAAGTTCTGGGAAGGAAAAAGGTATGGAAAGTGGGTAGGAATCTGGGGGTCAGTGTATCCAGAAGTAACCTACGTATTAATCCATTCTTTCCGCTGCGGTGCAAGGCGATGTTTCGAGAAGTCAAATGACTCCCTCAACCATTCTCTCCCGATCCTGCCTACCATGCAGCTGGTGGACAGATGCATCCACCGCCTAGACCTGGACAAGACTCTCTCCATGCTAAGTTACCAAACGTAGCGAACCACTTGAGGTGATCAAAGGTAGAGGTGCTGGTTATCTAATAAATTTTTCCCGGGGTGCTGTTACCCATACCCGCCTCCAAAGGTCTTTTTAAATAAAGCAGAGAGACGAAGTTCTGGGAAGGAAAAGGGTATGTGGGGTGGGTAGGAATCTATGATCTGTGCATCCAGGAGGGACGTGTGAATCCAACACTCCCGCTACGGTACATGACGATGGGTCAAAAGAGACCAGCTGGAGAGAAGAGGTCAAAGGGTCTTCCTAAAGCGGCCTGATCTGATCCGGCCCGCCACGCAGTTGGTGGGCAGGCACATCCGCCTTTAAGACCAGGGGTCCTAGCATGGTCCATCGATAATTATTATTAGTATTTTTTTTTATTGTAATATAAAAAATATGAGTTACATAATATACATATTTTTTTTACAAAATATTAAATTAGAGGTCGTTTCTGGTCATGTATACCTTATCAGAAAAGAGGGGCTCTTGTGCCTGATAAGGGAGCCACGATTCTTACTTGAGTTGTAAGTTATAATCTGTTTTGTATAAAATATTTACTTTTTATTGTAAGTTTTTTGTGAAAAATTGTTTTATTTTATTTATTTGTTCAGATTGGTTGATGATGCAGCGCAATTCAGAAGGGAGGTTATTATAGTTTTTTATGGCTTGGAAAATATAATGATTTTGCATTTGAAATCCATAAGTGAAACTGTTATCTACGTTCTCTGTGCAGAATAACTTGCTTTAAATTCAAACACAAAATCACAATTTCTAACCTTATATCAGTGACTCCTGCATATTTACTTGTCATCCTCGTTTTGACAGCTGTGATTGGTTGTAATCGCCGCCATTTCTTCTCGCAGCCTTGTCATTGGCTTATTGTTGTCACCGCCCACTCCTATTGGCCGTGATAACGTAAACAACTTCTAAATTATTTTAACAATTTGAAATGCCTCCTAAGAAGTTGCTATCTGATGACTCTTAAAGCATATTGATCTAAAATTCGACAGTTTTCAAATGTCTTTTAAATCTGAAATCCGAGACCTCATAAAGACAATAGATTTCATGTCAAAAAAAATCGACGATTACGAAGGAAAACTAAAAACTATGGACCTTCATCTAAAAGAAGAAAAAACAAAGTCAGTTAGGCTTGAAGGCGAGATTGCTGATCTCAAGAAAATTGTAAACCACCTCGACATAAGGAATAGTAACCACGATCAACAGCTGCTCGAAAATAATATTGAAATCTTCGGAATCCCAGAAAAAACCAACGAGGACCTTGCTGACATCATTTTGAAAGTTGCAACTAATGTGGGATATACAATAAACAGAGAAGATATTCTTTACGCCAGCAGGGTGAAAATACGCCAACATCCTCTACCCGATGGTCCTGGACCTGTTACCCCCCGTGACCCCCGCCCCCGAAACATTGTGGCCAAATTTGCTAGCAAGAAATTGAAGGACGAATTGATTGCTGCCATAAAAAAGAAGAAGGGACTCAACTGCAGTAGTATAGGTTTAGTCGGAGGAAAAATATTTATTAATGACCATCTCACAAGAAAAAATAAATATTTATTACGGTCCGCGAAAGAGTTTAAAATCGCTAACAACTTTAGTTTTTTATGGGTGCGAAACTCCAAGATATACCTAAGAAAGAACGAAACCTCTCCTGCAATCCTGATATCTTGCCCTGCGCAACTATCAAACCTGGTATAACTATAATAACTTCTACCCTTCCTATCCACTTCACTTATGTTTCTTTAAATCATAATTACCTACCCTTTACTCCAGCGCACACAACACATCATAACAACACATTCATTCTATCGGTATCAACAGCTAAAATGTTCAACAACCATACCTACACACTTGCTCATTCAGTATATTATCATTATCCAGCGATACACTCGCCGAATGCATATTCCAGTGGACTTGTGGCAGACAATAATAAATCGGTAATTTACTTCATTCTCCAATGTCTGAAAAAATAATAATTTTCTACCAAAATGCACGCGGCCTTTGTACTAAAACGAACGAGTTTTATCATAATGTTCTGATAAATGAATTCGATATAATTTTAATTACTGAAACTTGGTTAGTAGACAGTATATCTGATAACGAGCTCTTCGACTCCAGGTACAATGTTTACAGAAAAGACAGAGACACGTCCCTCACGGGTAAAACCAAAGGAGGTGGTGTGGCAATTGGTATTAAAATAAAAATTATTGTACATTCACATGAGTCATGGAACTCGGAAGCTGAGGACATTTGGATTTCAATAGTACTAAGAGACCCAAAACGTCGTATATTTAATATTCACATCTGTTGTTCGTACTTACCCGGAGTCGGTCCAAAGCTATCAAACACTCAGCGATTATCTCTTCTGAACAGTCATACGTCCAGAATATCCGATCTAACCACAAACTATCCAAATGATATCTTCCTTTTAATTGGAGACTACAACATGCCTAATATCAGCTGGAACACCACACATCATCCCCGCGGTACTGACCTTTGCTCCACCACCCTCCTTAACTGCCTATCTTATTCGGATTTAAAACAATACAACCACATTCCAAATAGGCACGGTAGAACACTTGATCTAGTGCTCTGTAACACCACAGTTTGCGTCTCTCCTGCCGACTCCCCTCTGGTTCAGGAGGACACACATCACATATCCCTAATAGTCGAACTTAATATTTACGCCCCTACTACTACTTCCCAGCCCCAAACGATTAAATTATTCAATAAAGTTAACTATGACCTAGTCAACGACGCTCTGTCAAAAACTGACTGGTCTTCTGTCTTAAACGCACAAGACGTCAACACGGAGGTTAACAACTTTTACTTAATCATTGACGCCTTAATTGATAACTTTATTCCAAAGAAAATTCTGAAAACAAACATATTCCCAACGTGGTACTCATCGGCTCTTATCAATATTACAAAAGAAAAGCTCAAATTCTTTCGAGCCTGGAAACGCCACAAGAACCCACTAGATTACCAAACTTTTTCACTGCTCCGAAAACGACAAAAGAAAATAGCTACTCTCACATACCACAATTATATTTCACACTTAGAACATGCCATACAAAATAATGTAAAAAAATATGGAGCTTTGTCAAAACGCAAAGAAAATCTCCTTCCATACCCGAACACGTAACATATGGCTCGAGAATCGCACACAATAGTAAGGAGATTACCGATCTATTTGCTGACTATTTCTCTACCGTCTTCACTGATCAGACCCAAAATTTAGTATCTGATATTCTTGAACCTGATCCGCTGATTAACATAGCTATATCCTCAATCACAATCAACGACATTACCTACAAATATCTATCATCCATTGACATTAACAAAGGACCTGGTTTAGATAGTTTGCCTGGTATCTTCATACGTAACTGTAGTAAATATATCACTCCTCCGGTCAGTGCAATTTTCAAAAAATCATTAAGTGAAGGTACGTTTCCTCATAAGTGGAAGTCTGCCGTAATAACCCCCATTTTTAAAAAGGGTGACAAACATGACGTAACAAACTACAGACCTATCTCTCAACTTCCCATCTTAAGTAAAATTCTTGAAAAAATCGTTTACGACCAACTTTACCCGGCTATCACTACAACAATTTCACAGAACCAACACGGATTCATGAAAAATCGGTCTACAACATCTAAACTTGCCCTATTTGTCAACTATTTGCAGAGCAATATGGACGAAAGGGTGCAGGTCGATGCTATGTACACCGACTTCTCAAAGGCCTTCGACCGCGTTATCCACTCAATTCTGTTAAATAAACTCACTCGTCTTGGAATACACGGTGACTTGTCTAGATGGATTAAATCATACATTAGCAATCGTAGTCAAGTTATCTCAATAAATGGAGTCTTATCTAAAATAATCAACGTAACCTCGGGTGTCCCTCAGGGTTCCCACCTTGGTCCGCTCTTCTTTAATATATACTTAAACGACATAGGCTCATATTTCCAATACTCTAAATTTTTATTGTTTGCAGATGATATGAAAATTTACAAAACGGTTCGCTCTCTATCGGACTGTAAAGAGCTACAAAGTGACTTAGATAGGCTCTGCAACTATTGCACAGCTAATTATTTAGACCTCAATGTTTCTAAATGCCACACTATGTCCTTTACTAGAAACAAGCATCAAATTAACTTTTCATATTCACTCTGCGATGAACCCGTGATCTCAAAAAATGAATGTAAGGACCTTGGAGTCTATTTAGATAGTAAACTTATATTTAAAACGCACATCGATTCTATCACTGATAGATCCTACAAAATGTTGGGTTTTATACTACGTCTGAGTAAATTATTTAGAAATCCACATACTCTGGTAATGCTTTACTCCTCACTAGTCAGAAGTACACTGGAATTCGCATCGCCTATCTGGAATCCCAAATACACCCAATACGTCAATAATATAGAGCGCATACAAAATAAATTTATTAAGTATCTCTGTTATAAATACAACAATAATTACATCTGCACTCTCCAATCCCTGAAATCCAGGCAAACGGTAGCTGACATGACATTTCTCCACAAAATTATACATAACGAAATAGACTGCCCAGAACTTCTATCCCAAATAAATTTTAACATCCCATCTAAAAGAACCCGCCACACCAACCTTTTTTACACAACCAGTAACAATACGAACGCTGCAGCCAACTCCCCCATTTCCCGCATCCTTCAAAGTTTCAACTCTATTCAACAAACCACAAATACCGATATATTTTTTGATTCCCTCCCTCTATTTAAGAAAAACATTTTTAGCACACTGAATTCGCACACATAACACACACATCCACACACCCTCACACACCCTCATTTACACACATACAAACACTCTCCCACACCCCTCTCCTTCAATAAGTTACTAAAATAAATTAATTTAGGTATAATGTATTACTTATCACACAAAAATATAAGATAACAGCGACATGTCATTGGTACCAATTATTGTATTAACTCTATAACTTTTTAAATATTTCCCATTATGTAATAATGTACTGTTTGTTTCTGCAAAATAAAATAAATAAATAAATAAATTTGAGTTGTTTTAAAATTAGGTGTAATAAATTGGTTTCCGTTTCTTATTAGTTTGTAAAATTCTTGATATTCTGTGTTATTTTTTTTCTTTACACATTTTTATAATGGAAGCTTGCTTGAAAATGTCATCAACATTTAGTACTGGAAACAATTTAAAAAGTGATTCAGTTGAGAAGGTAGATTTTTTTTGTAAGATCCTCCCCAATCTATGATTCCGTAGATGAGTAAAGAATGAACAAGGGCATAGTACACATTTTTCATTATTTTTACATTTAAAATATTTCTTAACCTAACAAATATATATATACATTTCCTCATTCTCTTCACTAGCTCTGAAATGTGATTATTCCATTTCATGTTTTGATCAATGATCACACCGAGATATTTAATTTCAGAGGAAGAGTTAATTACAGTACAAATAGGATTATGTTGTTTACAGATTACATGATCACATTTTTCGTCACGGATTACAATATTAACTTTATGATCAGGTATTTTCTGCAAGGAAAATAATACATATGTTGTTTTTTTAGATTTAAGTGTGAGTAAGTTACCATCAAACCATGATTTTAAGATATTAATATCTTCATTTGCCATTTCGTTAACTAGTTCCCATGTTTGACATTTTATTAACAATACCGTGTCATCAGCATAAGAGATTAATTCACCTTTAATTTCCTGTCGGAAAATGTCATTCACGTATACTAGAAACAATAATGGTCCGAGGACGGTACCTTGAGGGATGCCAAATGTACTTCTGAGAGGTGTACTAAACGACCGATTTAATTTTACTATTTGAGGTCTCTCTGTTAAGTAGCTTACTATCCATTTGAGGGCAATGTGGTCAATGCCGTTATCTTTTAATTTTAAAGCAAGTTTTTCATGGGAAATGCTGTCAAATGCTTTCTTTAAGTCGATGAAAATCCCTATACATTTATTTGATTTGTACAGGGTACTTTGAATACTAGATTAAATTTTAGCGATGGCGTCTTGATAGGATATATTGATAGGATAACTTTCGGTTACTTCTCGTCGTTCCCTAGGACAACTACAGATCGCTAACGTACAAACAACAGTTGACATCGAATTTATTAAGAACACTTAGTCATTATGAACTGTTACAAATTCGTTGGTGATCTGCAATCATGCTAGAGAACGATCAAAAGTTACCAAAAGTTATCCTATCAATCCTTATTGATCGACTGTGCTAGGGTGCCTGATTACACTTCACCCTGTGAACACGATCACCCCTGCTGAGTCACCAAACATAGCGAATGCATGTTGTAAAGCATTATAATTTGTTCCCTTCTTCTCCTACGTCTCCTTGCAATATTGATCGCATTTTTATAATAAACACAGTAACACAAAACAAAGAATATAAACAAAAAGTTTTGCTGTTAGATCACATTATATTCTAAAAACGATGAAGAAAGTTTCGAAGAAGATTGGGGGTACGTGGCACGAATGTTGGATTTAAAAATCAGCACAACGTTTTCAAATTTTGGCGGTTTATGCTCAGTGGTTTGGCAGCCTGCTGCAACGCTATACATCAGTCAGTCGTCAGCTCAGTTTAGAAATTTTTTCGAAAGAAAATAAAACATTTAACTGTCAATAAAGGTTCTCTTTTTTTCAAGAGCTACAGCTCTGGAAGCTCCATACAGAGTAAGTTATCGCATCGCTAAATCAGGAAAAAAAACAAGTGTACTTTAGACTACACGACTGAAGTTAAACTTCTTTAGCTCCATCATGATAGGAAGAGAGAAAGAAAATGTGCGCGCACACTGCTCTCTCTTGCTTCTACAGTGTGATACAGATAATAGGCCTGCACTATGTCTTAGATATATGAAACGTAACTGGCTATGAGAGAAAGAGAGAAAGAAAGAGTTTGCTCGCACCTCTCTCTCTTGCCCCTACAGTAATATAAGAAATGTAACTCTCTCTCGCTTTCTATCTTCACTAACTTATATCTCCCGCTCAACTACCGTTCACCTCGCTTTTTGTAACGCTCTCGTCACGCATTCACCAGCTTACTCCCCAAGTCAAGCGTGCGTAAAGTTGTTTTACTTCAAAAATCATACAATTGCAGAGGATTTAATTATACCGTGTGCCGAAGACATTGTCCGATACATGCTCGGCGGCGAAAGATCGGAGAAAATAACAAATACACCGCTGTTGGACATCACTGTTTCTCGGCGAATTCAGCAAATGTCTCAAGATGTCGGGATGTCAGTTGCAGATAGAGTAAAACAGAGTAAATATTTTCTCTGCAAGTAGTCGCAAGTACAGACATTTCAAATCAGGCCAAACTTATGGTTTTGTGCGATGTATTCATAAAGAAAATGTTGAAGAAATTTTACCCTTTTGTCGTCCATTGCCTGAACGGATGACAGCTCAAGAAATTTTTAACACTATAAATTAGTTTCCGACCGAAACAGGCCTTCTACCGAAACCGAAACTTTTTTAGACATGTTAAAAACCGATTATTTACTGTTATTTGGCTTATTTTTTTACACTTATTCAGACAGTTACCACGTGTTAAATTAAATAAATAAAAAAAATTAAAATAATAATTGAAGTATATGAAAAGAAATATATATAATAATTCTATAAAACAAACAACATTTATAAAAAAATAACAAAACATGATAGCTACTTCTTAGAACGAAAATTTGTCAATAAAATCAACACTTACATTATAAAGGAAGGACCTCAATAATTGAGTATTTTAATTGTTGTCGTGTTTACAATAACAAAACTCTTTTTATATGTGTTAAATACAACATGGTCTCTTCAATACCAATGTTCACTCCTTACTCTCCCAAAAAAAGACCTTCAGCACAGCATCCCAGATGACATAGTCCCTGAGGGAAATCATTTTCCTCAAGGCCTCCTGTGTGGAGATAATGTAAAAAAATGAAATACCTACGTGTTAAATGAAATAAAAAACGATAATTGAATTATGTAAAAAAAAAATAAAAAATTGACATTACTGCTATAAAACAAATCAAAATTAACAAACATGTTAGGGAACGTACCCATACTACGTGACCGTAGAAATGAGCGGCGGGTTGCTTAGGTTTTTGGTCACCGGAGGGGGGGTTAAAAATTGCAAAAAGTTGGTCACGTAGTATGGGTACGTTCCCTTAACTTCTTCTTGGAACAAACATTTGTCAATAATCAACACTTAGAGGAAGGACCTCATTAATACTAATTTGGATTCAAGGTATAGTTTACATAGTGACTCAAGTTTATTATTGTCAATATATTATGTATGTACTTGCACAATCAAAAATTTAAAAGCTAACAAACTTAGTAATGCTATGACATTTGCTTTAAAAAAACATGATGTTTCTTATCAATCTGCATTTTACAAAACAAGTATACTTACTATTAAAACTGAAAATCCTAAGATATACTCAGAAATGATACTAAATTTTTTTATAAAAATGTCCATAATCAAACTAACTGTCAATATTACAAAAAAATACTTGCTCTTTCGCAACAAAAATTGGAATATTGTTATAAATTTTAAAGATGTCTATAAAAATATCTCAGGTCTGTTCTCAATGTCTTACATTTACGTATGTATTTCGGAATATCCACAAGATATAAAAAATAATAATTCTATAATCTACACATTGAAAAAACGTCATATCTTTCATCATTCTACATACTATAAAATCAGTATATACATATTTAAAACTAAAAAATTTAAATCATTCTTTATATTGATGATAAAAAACCTGAATATTTTCCTCATGATAACACATTTCTACATACTACATTTTTATGTTTCTTTTTACAATTACATCAACATTCTACATTTCTATATTTCAAAATTATTATTATATACATTACTAACCCATGTATCACGCTGCCAATATTCTATATGAAATAAATCTCTACAGTATATTATGTTTACTTGTACTATGTATGTATGTATGTATGTATGTACTATGTACTATTGTACTATTGAAATTGAATGTACTACTGATATATGTATCACGCTGTCAATATTCTATATGCAATAAATCTCTACAGTATATGTTCACTTGTACTATTGATATGTGTATATATGTACTATGTACTATTGAACTTTTTAAATTGTATGTACTATTGATATATGTATCATGCTGCCAATATTCTATATGCAATAAATCTCTACAGTATATGTTCACTTGTACTATTGATATATGTATGTATGTACTATGTACTATGGTACTATTGAAATTGTATGTACTATTGACATATGTATCACGCTGCCAATATTCTATATGCAATAAATCTCTACAGTATATGTTCACTTGTACTATTGATATATTCATACATACGCTATTTTATATTGAAATCATTATCAAAAGAAGAGCGAATCAAATTAATTTTTGCTGCCAATTAAACAAACACTCACTATGTCTCCGAGTATTATCTAAACATAAAATAAATCTTATAGAAAAAATCACCTACAATTCCAGATATGAACTGAAATCGAGCAAGATTACCGTGACACAAATTATGAGCATTATTACTTATTCATTTACTCGTAGAATTATATATACATATTTTATCACACCTAAATAACTGCAATGGAAAATTTTAACTTAAGTGAAATTGATATAAATCTAAATATAGAAGAATACGTATGTGAATCAGTCAGTGAATGCAATAAGATCTATAACAGTATAATAAATAGACTAACAATCTTACACCTAAACATAAGAAGTATAAATAGAAACATGGATGAATTTCTGGTATCCCTAAATACATTATGTTCACAACCTGATTTCATAATACTATCCGAGGCGCACATACATGCAAACATAAATATACTAATCATCCCAAACTACAAAAATTACAATACAAATTATCAGATTAATAAAAATAGTGGAATTGTAATATACGCTAAAGAAAAATTTACTGACATCAATATTACCGAAATACACATATGCAACGCAAACTGTTTGTCATTTAATTTTGTTTTGAATAACATGCCATTCAATATAATCGCAATATATCGAACACACAGCTCTGATGTACCTATATTTATAGAAGAATTAAAAAAAATACTATGTAACAAAAACCATCTAAATTGTATCGTAATTGGTGATTTAAATATTAATATTGGTCCAAATAACCACGGTAAAAATAAAATAGATTATATAAATGCTATGAAT
Source organism: Limnephilus marmoratus (assembly GCA_917880885.1). NCBI lineage: Eukaryota > Metazoa > Arthropoda > Insecta > Trichoptera > Limnephilidae > Limnephilus > Limnephilus marmoratus. The sequence continues at coordinate 3,814,443 of OU862930.1, forward strand.
GAAATGAACTTTATGTCATGTGTAAATAATTTCACAAGAGAATTTGCAAACCAATCGCCATCATGCCTGGACCACATATGGAGCAATATTAAACACACAGAAAAAAATAAATCTATTATATGGAAAAATGATATAACTGATCACCATACAAATATTTTTATTTTTGATCTAAATAAAAACTCAGGATTAAATGACTCTAGAAAAAATACTAACATAATTTCCAAACTAAACAACTTAAAATTAAACAATAAATTACGTAACGAATCTTGGTCCTCAATACTAAATTGCCAAAACCCAGACATGTGCGCAAACTTCTTTGAAGAAACTTTAAATGCTCATATCGCAGACTGTACAACATTTATAAATAATCAACATAGTTCTAAATTAAGAAAAATCAAACCATGGATTACGCAAGGATTACTCATATCTATCCGGAAAAAAGAAAAACTCTTCATACATACAAAAAAAAACCCTACCAATAGTCAAGTAAAAAACGAATACAAAATATTCCGGAACAAGCTCATTAAAATTATCAAAGACACAAAAGAGAAATATTACAGGGAGAAAATAATCCTCACAAAGGAAAACCCTAAAAAAACATGGAACACTATAAATGAAATAATGAATAAAAATAATAAAAATAAGTCTACAATAAATGTCATAAACAATAATGGAACTAATATAAATGCTATCCGTGAACCAAAAATGTGCGAAAATATTTTCAACAAATTTTTCGCTACCGTCGATCAAAAACTTGCATATAAAATTGATCAATATTATCAACCTGATGATATTCATGAAGATAAAATAACAAATAACAATCTTTCAATTTTTAAACCGACTACAGAAAAAAATATTGAAAACATAATACAATCACTTAAAAATGGTAGTGCGCCAGGATACGACGGTATAACTACAGAAATCTTGAAAAAAGACTGCAATTTCCTAACCAAACCGATTACGCATATAATTAACGTAAGCACTAAATATGGAATATTCCCGTCAAACTACAAAAAAGCCATTATAATCCCAGTATTTAAATCCGGAGATTCAAAAGAAGTAAACAATTACCGCCCAATATCCTTACTATCCAACATTGCAAAAATACACGAAAAAGTTATAAAAAAAACACATTACTGATTATACAGATAACCAAAAATGTATTAACCCTAGTCAATACGGTTTCAGAGATAAACTTAGCACACAAGACGCAATTGCAGAATTAACTAAGCTTATTTACAAAACATTAGATAGAGGCAAAAAATGCTTAAGTATATTCATTGACCTCCGTAAAGCTTTTGATAGTGTCTCACATTCAAAATTAATTAATAAACTAAATAATATAGGAATAACTGGCAAAGCTAAATCATGGTTAAAAAGCTATCTCTATCAAATAACTCAACAGGTAAAAGTAAACAACGAACTAAGTGAAATAGAAAATATAGATTTTGGAATTCCACAAGGAACTGTTTTAGGACCTTTACTATTCATATTATATGTTAATGAACTTTTTGAACTCCCAATCATTGGAAACATTATATCATATGCAGATGATACAGTTATAACTATTGAAGGAAATTCTTGGAATGAGGTCGAAATATTAGCTAATAATGCAATAAATATCGTAAAAGTATGGTTTGACGAAAACTTATTGACACTAAATGTCGAGAAAACCAATTTTATACCTTATAGTCTAACAGGGAATATCTCAAATAAAAATCTAAGCATAAAAATTCACGAAAGAAATTGCCTTCTTAAAATCGCTCCCTGTAACTCAAACTGTATATACATTAGTAGTAAAGAAGAAATAAAATATCTTGGAATAATTATCGATAATAACATCAAATGGAAAAGTCAAATAAATTCCACAGTAGACAGAATGAGAAAACTGATCTATATATTTTGCTAGCATTGGCGCTACTTGCGGCCAACGCTAAACCCAAAACCTGGAAAGGACATGCAATAAACAAGCCGGCGGCTAGCTCTGCACAGCCGGCGCGAGCAAGGTCCCTCTTAAACCCAGGGCGAGTGTCTGTGGTTCGCTTGTTAATTCCTACTCCCCTTCCTTTCCTCAAAATCTCCAGGTCTCCTTCCTCAATCAGAACACAGTTGTTATGCACGAAAAAGGGTTTTATTCAATTAAAGGTGAACAGGGTTCTACAAAAGGCCAGCATCGGCACTACACACATGAGTATTTGGCTATCTCTAATTAATTCTATCATAACGGGGGGAGCTTCTCTCAACTCTCTCTACACGTGTTTAGTGAATTTAAATGTCAGTTCTTAGCACACAGAGGGGTAGCAAGGTTCATTGGTACTCACAAGCAGGAGATAGGCGGTCGGCAGACAGGATTCTGGGTAGGCGTAAACCTCTTTAAGCACAATACACAATTAAAGTAAAACATCGTGAGCGTTTACGGAGAGCGCCTAGCGCGAATCACGGGGAACACAGTTATTCTGCCGAAGGCCGGCGAAGGAATGGGAGCGGGGAGCCGCTCGGCGCTTGGCTGCGGACCTCCGCGTGCGGAGAGGGGGGGAGCGGGGGCGGTACGGCGAGCTGTGCCCTGGAGGCCAATTCATTAGCTTTCCGCACGGAACCCAATTCCGTAACGTAACACTTCCCCCCTCGCCGCAAAAAAAGCGACGTGGTAATGGAGCAGTAGGGCTAAGAAATCCTCTTACCCTTCTAGCACTTGTGCCAAAAAAAAAAAACATCCAAGAGAAAGGGGGGAGAGAGAGAGAGAGAGAAAAAGAAAAAGTTGCTAGCTACAAAATAGTAGAAACAAAAACAAAAGAGAAAAAAAACATGGTGAACAAAGAATTATACATGAATGTACATGAAAGAGCAGTGGCATACATAAATATAAACAAGGACCTGCTGGAGAAAGGTACAAGGGTTATGCAGTGATAGAAAAAAAATGACTCTAAATTGTATCATTGGTCTGTGAGCTAAGTTTGCGTAGCGTGGTTTGCGTAGGATGTTTGGGGTGTTTGAACGTTGCACTGAAGTTACAAGGTTACTTTGTCACAGTAACCTGGCCCGTTTGAGATTACACTCAAGGAACACTAGGGCCTTAAAGAAAACACGAAGACGAGAACGCAGGATGAGGCTTCTTGGTGGTGGAGAGGGTTCTACCTGTCACAGAGGTCAAAAAAGTAGCTGCTTCCGGATCCTGTGGGTGGGCCAGTATGACATCATTGAGGTACTGGAGAGTGGAATTGTAATTGGTGGTTGGTCCTTTATAGAGGAGGTGGTTTGTGTGCATGACAGCCGTTGTTGTGATGGTGGTTGGTACACTGGTTTGTATACAGTGGGATTGTTGGATGAACAATTGTTGGTATTGTTATTTGCGCAAGGGCACAGGAGCATTGGCATGATGGCAACAGAGCAATTTGCAAGGTGCAGCTGGAACATTTGCAAGATGCAGCAGGAACATTTGTACAATGGCAACAGGAACATTTGCGAGATGCCGCAGGAACATTTGTACAATGGCAACAGGAACATTTGCGAGATGCCGCAGGAACATTTGTACAATGGCAACAGGAACATTTGCAAGGTGCCGCAGGAACATTTGTACAATGGCAACAGGAACATTTGCGAGATGCCGCAGGAACATTTGCACGATGGCAACAGGAACATGAACCAACTTAGAGCTGACGTGCTCGGGTTTGTTTGAGTGATGGTTTTGTGATGATACAATTCGCAACTACACGCACGACTCACACTAGGTTATGTTAGGTGTGGTCGGGTGCTTTTGGTACGTAGGGTTTGAAGGCATGGGACCTCCGTGACGGTAGTGAAGGCAGCATGAAGAGAGGCGCAGGTGTAGATAGGGTGAAGAGCTGCTGGTCTTCTTATTAATCCGGCGAAAAATTATTATTAGAACAAAATTCTTGAAGTTTACCTGCCTGGTAGACCAATGATGAAAAGGTTTGGAGAGAAACAAGGTGTGCATATTGAGAAAGATTGGATTAGTTTGACGTGTAGAGAGAGAGAGAGACGGAGAGAGAGTTAACTAAATGCAACTACAGACTTATACATATTACAAAGGTACGTATTCAAGGAAGGTTCTGTTTAACCCATTTAGTTTTTTTTAAACTAAATACATTTCCAAGAACACGTAGGTAAGGGTTTGTACGTATGACAAAATGCCACGTTCGAAAGAAGTTGGTCTTCCGTGACCTATGCTCACGTCTATACGGTAGCATTTTTTCTACTTTCGAAGAACAAAAACATTGAGTACAAATAAGTTATGAAAAGTGGGAAAGGAGTAGGAAGTTGAAAGGATCCGTGTATGAAGGTTGTCCCATTTGACAAACGAAACGCCAAGTGCGTAACGCATATATCCCCATTCACGGATAATTTCGAGGAAGGGAAAGGGTGACAATTGGGAACATTTGAACGAAGAAAACTGCTGAGGACTCGGCTATTTCCGAAATTCGACCTCTGAGTGGAAGGTAAAACAAGGTCTACAGCAGTTATCCTGGCACATTACAATACCATTTGGTAGTGTGGGACAAAAGGAATGTGATCTACACTTGGTAGGTCACACAAACATGGGGGTAGATATTATTTCGTTCGCACGACTCATGGTGAGTATTGTAACGTCTTCACGTTTGGTGCACAGATTATATAAGTACACAGTTATAACAAAGCGGTTCTCATGCCAAAAGACACACGACCAAAAAGGGGCGGTTCTCATGCCAAAAGACATACGACCAACTCAATAACATTTAGTTAAGAGTATAAAGTAATTATAACGAACTTCTCGTATCATGGCGGATGTTTTGAGGATCTCTCCTATGATGGTAGATATTGTCACGTTTTCACGTCTCACGTGACAGGAATGAACGATTTACAACAAATTTTGCCCAGTATTGAAAGACAGTAGCCCAATTACGTTCGAAAATGTGGGTCCCCATTCAATACAGACGGCGGTTTGCAATGATGTAATTAATACGGCACTGCTGTAGCTTAATAATTTCATATTAGCATACGTTACAAGACTTGCCAAAAGGCGATAAACACAAATTTTATTGAAGATCTGGCCAAGATTTTAAACTTCAAACAAAAATAATGGTACAATAAAGGACAAAAGAAACTGATGTCATGATAAAATATTGTACCTCATAATGAAGTTGTATATGTACAAAGAACAATGTTAATGAAGGGACGAAACGTATTGTCACTTTTATAACAAATATTTTTCTCAGAATCCGACAAAATACGATTCTGGAAAAAAATAGAGCAATTGGGTTGAGCGCCATTCTAATTTTTGGAAAAAGAAGAAAAACCACAAGTAGCAACAAGGTTGCCCTTGAATTGTTTCGAATCCAGCGAATGTGACCTGATAGGTGTGTACATTTGGTGTATTCGAAACGATCCCCAATATACAACATTACTATGAATGTGTTAGGATGGGGTGAAGAGGAAAAAGAAAAAAGAAAAAGGGGAGGATTTCCTATTATACGGAAATCGTCGCGACATTCTTACAATATGGTGCTGTGACCATAGTAGTGAGCTGCGGCAATGGTCTGAAACCAATGGTTATTATACAGACTTGCACTTATGATTTTATATTTACAACATTAGGGTAGGGACGTACTGGTACGACAAAAACCCGACACAAAACAATTAAAAAAAAGGTGATATGACAAGATGAGGCGATGAGGTGAGAAAAAAAAAACGCGCGGATGCTGCAAGAATTGTGAAAAGGAAAGCGACGTCTTGGAGCAGGAGTTTTCCGGAACCGTTGATGGTAGGAGGAAAAGGAGGCCCTTTCCCGAAGTGATCAATTTCAGGAAGAGGATGCATACAAGTATGAAAACGGTGCCCCAAGAGGTGCTCTTGTGGTACAGCAGGCAAGGCACGCAGGATGTACAAGAACATATAAAATTATGCAAAAAGAAAAAGAATGTACAGGAGTTAGGCCACCGTTGACATTAATGTGCCTTCGGGTATAAGGATTACCTTACGAATGCCCATATGGGTGATTATTTACATTTAATATTTACAAGTAACTCACGTCACTTATGACAAGAATTATAAGACTTTTAAAGAGACCGCATCGCACTCATTGACGACTGGCCAAGAGAGGTCAGGGGCGTAATGATGATCAGGGTTAACAAGATGCATGTTTTGCCAATTTGATAACGCCTGAGAACTTGATGTGATGGAATTTACTGATTCCGTCACAGTAAGGCATTTTGGATTTATTCCGAGGAGAAATCTTTCTATTTCTCAGGGCCTGTAGTAGTTCTTCCTTTCTTGAAGTAAAAATGTGTGGGATTATACCCAGCGTGACTTGAGGGACTTCCATGGTATATAAGATCGTGTCAGAGTGACCTTATGTTGGAAAAAGTGAGAACTACACTCGCAATTGGAGAGAAATTGGGCAGAGACTGACCACTGGGGACGTATTTTTACAAAAAGTTTTTGAAAAAAAACGCGTTTTTTATAAGTGTTTGGTTTATTTGAAAATTTGGGCAGGGGTTTGCCTCAAAAAACGTGATTTTGTGAAAAAATCCAGATGTTTTGAAAATTTGTTGAAAATTTTTCAAAGTCCAAAAACGAGAAAAATTTGGGCAGCGGTTTCCCTTAAAAAACGTGATTTTTGTGAAAAAATCCAGATGTTTTGGAAATTTGTTGAAAATTTTCCAAGTCCAAAAACGAGAAAAATTTGTGCAGGGGTTTGCCTCAAAAAACGTGATTTTGTGAAAAAATCCAGATGTTTTGGAAATTTTGTTGAAAATTTTTCAAAGTCCAAAAACGAGAAAAATTTGGGCAGCGGTTTCCCTTAAAAAACGTGATTTTGTGAAAAAATCCAGATGTTTTAGAAATTTGTTGAAAAATTTTCAAAGTCCGGATATGAAAATTTCACGGGCCGGGATTCACCTTAATGAAACACGTTTTTAGAATTTATTCCGATGTTTTTGAAAAAGGTTTGCAAATTTGCAAAAGTCCGGAAATAAAAAACGGAAACGAGGTTCGCCTTAAACGAACATGTTTTTAGAATATTTCCATTTCCTTTCCAAAGGGGGGTTCTTCAGAAAAGGAAAGAAATATTTTTTCTTTTATACAAGTTTTCGTGGAAGTATTTGTTTGAAAATTCAACAATGTCTTGGGGAATCGTTTCTTTATTTACGTGGCTAGACTGTAGCCTGATTTGAGCATCACCAATTATTGGTATTTATCCGCCGACTTCCTTTTGTCATAACAAGTTATATGCAGAAATGTGCATACGTAATGTAATGCCTGACTCGAGGAATCGACGTCAACGCGAACCGAACGTCTTTCAAATTATGTCGTCTGTTTCTTACGAAAGAAAAAAAAGCTAAATGATGAAACAGGCGGCAAAATTAGAAAAATGCTCAATTGTCAAAAGGTAGAAAGAATTTAATCCACTTGTTTCCCTTAAGCTGCAAAATATGCCGTTATATATACAGGCCAGTATTTTGCGAAATAGTCCCCTATTCGCAGAATATGTCGATATCAAATACAGACCAGCACTCTGCGGAATAAGTTTATTAATAAAAACTGGTTAATTAACTTTCGGGAAACGAAGCGGGTAATTGGTTTATCATATACAGGATTTTAATTGTTGAATAACTTTGTTTTAAATATTTGTGTACATTTCCACAATTAATCTTGTATTTGAAACTAGCAAATTTAGTCGGTCGACACTTGTAAACACTATATTATTCACGACGGCAACTTTCTTGGTTGAGCACTTTACGTAGGAATACCGGTGATAATGTTTTGTCGAGTGACGACTCGAAAATGAAGGAATCGTGCCCGTGATAATTTAAATTGCAATTCGAAGTTACAATCGCGCCGGGGTTCTTGATGGAAATGCTAGACAAATTGGGAGTAACAAGACAAAACATTATACATTATAAAGTTTAAACAATTGCTGATTGAAGAACGAGACTGTGGGACCGTGAAGAGGGAGGAAAAAAAATGCCACACGTCGGGCGACAGTGCTAGCATTAAAACGCAAAAAAAAAGCACCACGTTGGGCCCAGTGCTAGCATTGGCGCTACTTGCGGCCAACGCTAAACCCAAAACCTGGAAAGGACATGCAATAAACAAGCCGGCGGCTAGCTCTGCACAGCCGGCGCGAGCAAGGTCCCTCTTAAACCCAGGGCGAGTGTCTGTGGTTCGCTTGTTAATTCCTACTCCCCTTCCTTTCCTCAAAATCTCCAGGTCTCCTTCCTCAATCAGAACACAGTTGTTATGCACGAAAAAGGGTTTTATTCAATTAAAGGTGAACAGGGTTCTACAAAAGGCCAGCATCGGCACTACACACATGAGTATTTGGCTATCTCTAATTAATTCTATCATAACGGGGGGAGCTTCTCTCAACTCTCTCTACACGTGTTTAGTGAATTTAAATGTCAGTTCTTAGCACACAGAGGGGTAGCAAGGTTCATTGGTACTCACAAGCAGGAGATAGGCGGTCGGCAGACAGGATTCTGGGTAGGCGTAAACCTCTTTAAGCACAATACACAATTAAAGTAAAACATCGTGAGCGTTTACGGAGAGCGCCTAGCGCGAATCACGGGGAACACAGTTATTCTGCCGAAGGCCGGCGAAGGAATGGGAGCGGGGAGCCGCTCGGCGCTTGGCTGCGGACCTCCGCGTGCGGAGAGGGGGGGAGCGGGGGCGGTACGGCGAGCTGTGCCCTGGAGGCCAATTCATTAGCTTTCCGCACGGAACCCAATTCCGTAACGTAACAATTTTTTAGATTAAGAAATACTGTATCATTAAAAATACTAAAAGATATTTATTATGCACTTGCGCACTCTGTACTACAATATGGAATCGTGGCTTGGGGGGGGTGCATACAAAGCAACCCTTCTACCATTGGAAACAATTCAAAAAATATTAATAAAAATCATCCTAAAAAAGCCCTATTACTATCCAACTATAAATGTTTTTCAAGATTTCCCGGTTCCCCCACTTACAAAAATTTATGACAAAATTGCACTATTACAAATACATAAAGATTTCTTTAGTAAAAATAATTTACCACAATTAAATATAAGCAAAAGAATAATATCTGTTGGAGGATTAACCGTGCCACTAGTGCGAACCACAACAGCACAGCATCACTATACATTCAAGGGTATAAAATTATTTAATAAATTACCCCTTGATATACGATCGGAAGAAAGCTATGAAAAATATTAAAAAAAAATTCAATTAAAATATTCTAGTACCACCTCATAAATTTAACTTATTGTATATTATATTTAGAAATATGTATTGCATATCCAGATATATGTTTTTGCCTTTACTTTAAATCATTTATTAACTAACCTATATTTTTATTACTTTTATCTGTATTTTATCATAAAATCACTAATATTTTTTGTTAAATTACCAATATTTTTTGTTTTAATTTAAACAAATGTAATTTTTTTTTAAGTTGTCCTCTCCTAAACACAAGCAGCTGCTTTATTAGGAGAGTGATTGAAATATTGATGTATATATTATATTGTAAAATTGTATGTAACCTTTGTTATATGTTTCAATAAAAAATAAAAAAATAAAAAATAAAAAAAATTGAGTATTTTGCTGATGATGGCGGGTGACATACGAACCACGAACTCACCCGAAGTCAGCCGAACAAGAAGTTCCAAGAATTAGTTCATGTTTTGTTATTTTTTTATAAGGTTTATTTGTTTTATCATTTATAATTTTTTTTTTCACATACTTCAATAATTGTTTTTTTTATTTATTTAATTTAACACGTGTTAACTGTCTGAATAAGTGTAAAAAATAAGCCAGATAACAGTGAACAATGGATTTTTAACATGTTTACAAAAAGTTTCGGTGTCGGCAGATTTTCTACAAGACAAACTTCGCCCCATGAACCCAGGTATCCCTGCTAAGTTACCAAACCTATGACCTAGGGGTGAAATATGACATTGGGGTGAAATATGACCGTGGGGTGACCTACGAACTTGGGGTGACCTACGAACTTGGGGTGCCCTACGACACCTTGGGGTGACCTATGACCTATGACCTTACATACGAGTATCAAATATATTTCAACCAATTTACACAAAACCTTGACAAATTATATACCTAAACCTTCCCCTCAGAAAACACTATATCTATTGGTGAAAACCGCGTGAATATCCGTTGCGCAGTTTAAAAGATTTAAGCTTACAGACAGCGGGAGCGATTTTGCTTCACACTTTGTAAAGATGGGGGGCTCAGTACGGGTAAGCCACCCAGTGAGGCCAACATTACTGGATTGTACTATTAAATGTAAAATTTGTAACAAATAAATAAATAAAGATTATCGCTCTCCCTCAAACATATATTTATCTCCCTTTCGACCTTTTGGTCGAGGGATAAGGTTCTCAATTAGCGAGGTGGCCGCGGGTTCAAATCCCGGCGTGCGTAAGTAAATTTTATTTAACTGAATTATGTTATTTCACAATTTAAACATATAAAATAATAAGTTTTAAGATTTTCACGGCCAAAAGCATTTTCGTTATTTGTTTATTGAGTGTTATGCCGTGTTGCGCTACCTCTTTCTTTTGCCAACGTTTCGGACATCGTTGCAGTGTCCATCATCAGATCAGGGCAGATCCGACAGATCCGGTAGATGTGAGTAGATATCACTCATCTACCGGATCTGCCGGATCTGCCCTTATGATGGACGCTGCAACGATGTCCGCAACGTTGGCTAAAGAAGGAGGTAGCGCAACACGGCATAACACTCTAAAAACAAATAACGAATATAAAATAATAAATAATATATTTGCGGCACGTTCCAGAGTGAAAGATACTCTCAGTATCTCCCTGGTGTAAGACCACCATTCAGAATTGAAACGTTGCTTGAAATTTGGGAGGCGGAAATGGGTACCGCAGCCCCGGGAACCTTTATTGGATAACCAACACCTCTGCCATAGGTCACCCCAAGTGGGTCGCTACGTTTGGTGATTTAGCAGGAGTGCCCGGGTTCATGGGGTGAGGTTTGTCTAGGTCTTGGAGGCAGATGAACAGGACACACTGAACCCCAGATTCCTACCCACCCCTTAAAATCTTTTTCTTCCCAGAACTCTCCTCTCCTTTAAAAAACCCTTCACATAGCATCTCCAAAGATGACATAGGTCCTAAGGGAAATTATTTTCCAGACCAGTTATGAATAGCCAGACACTTCCCCACTACATTCAGCCTCACAACATACCCCAAGTGGGGATGCCATAGTCTCACTGACTCCAGAAGTTTGGGAACAGTTGAGTCTCTTTTGCGGCATTCACATTCAAACAAGAACTTTCTTCTTCTTTTCGAACGTTTACTACGGAGCCTTAAGAGGGTATTACCAGAGAAAACCAGAAATATGATATATTTTTAAATCAGATTTTAGACGTATTGACTCTTTTCCACAAAAAATTATAAATGGATTTCGAAAGATTGTTCTTTTATCTAGCATTCACATGTTTTAAATTTTGAGAAAAAATGATTATTTTTAGTATAATAAGGTTATACCATTGGTCATTGGCAGATTTGTTAAATTTTCAAAAATTATTTTGTATTATACCACACCCATTTCAAATCATATATATAATCATGTAGTAAAATAAATCAATACATTATCTGGATATCGCAAGCTTTAGAATTTTAATTTTAGTTTAAATAAAATCATTAAAAAACATAAACCTACATGTGTTTCTTGACGAAAATTGGTCCGTTTGTATATTTATTTGCGCACTTACAAACTAATATATATCTGATTTTTTAACATTCTTATTTAACTTTGACATAATTGAAAAATGATAAATACTTATAATCAAAAAAAAATTACAAAAAGTACATTATTTTAATAGTTTTATCATCACACCTTTCAGCATTTCTGGATGTAGGTATTAATTAAAGCAAATTTGGAATGAAATAAAATCGATATTGAGTTATAATTTTAAAAAGCTAGTAAGAAAAATAATTAATCTTTCTCATTGTGTCCGCCCTGCAAGATCGTAAGAACAACATTCGACGAAATGTGGATTTTCGGCCGCTGGCTGGTTAAACGCTCTTAACCTCGATTTCTTTCAAATTTATCCGCCTATTTCAAAATTGAATCTGAGGTTTCGAGAAATCAGGCTCTCCGTGATTATTTAGAGGTTGTCTTAATATCGATAGATAGTGCGGAAGATACGTATCACATTCCAGGGGTCCTAGCATGGTCGATCGATATAGGTTTTATCGAAAATGTCGGTGACTTGCCATCGCTCCCGAGCACGACTGCAGGCCGCTAACGAACAAACAACTGTTCACGATGACTAGGGGTTCCTAATATATTTGACGTAAACTGTTATTTATTCGTTAGCGGCCTGCAGTCGTGCTCGGGAGCGATGGCAAGTTACCGACATTTTCGATTATAGGTTTCTATCGAGAATGTCGGTAACTTGTCATTGTTACCGAGCACGACTGCAGGCCGCTCAACAATATAGTTCACGTCAAATAGAATAGGAACCCTTAATCGTTGTGAACTGTTGTTAGTTCGTTAGCGGCCTGCAGTCGTGCTCGGTAGCGATAACAATTTACCGACATTTTCGATAAAACCAATATCGATCGACCATGCTAGGACCCCTGGTTTATAAAACATACTCAAAGTAAACACTTACAAAACGTAAACATATACTTAAGTGTATACTTAAAGTAAACACTTACTTATAGTTTTTTTGCAATGCCTAGAAATTCATCATGAACCGAAAAAACACGCAGGGGGCTTCAGTTTGCCAAGTACGCTAAACCTATAACGAAATTCTGTCAGCGACATCTATTTTATTGTGATTAAAGCTTTAAGAGATTCTTCAAATTTTGCAAATTCACTTTGTGGCAACATTGAAATAATTAAAAACATTTTTTTCCATTTTAATAATCGTAGTAAAAACAAAGTGTTTTAAATTATTTCACTATAAGAGATTCCCTATTATTTAGTTTCGTGACTTTCACAACAGAGGTCAGTAACTGGCAATTTCAATAATATTTTATTCTTTCTCAAATTAACGGTTCATTGATGGTTCATTGATGGTTCATTGACAACTAAACAAAGTGTCATTTCAATATACCATATCCCTTTCCATACCTTTTTTATTACTTTTGTCATTTGAAGCGATACATAATTAATGCGAAATCATACAAAATCACGTGTTTTTGGTTTGAAAATTTGATGGCTTAGATATTGGTTCCATGCCAACTCCATTCAACACCTATTTAAAAAGTCATTAAAAGTTATGAAAAATAATTTTAAAATAACCCTTAACCCTAACCTAACGTAACCTTTTAAACCATTTTTTTCATTACTTTTAATGATTTTTCAAAGGAGGTTCTGAGTTTGTTTCATTCTGAATTGTTCAGTCACCATATATCTTACAGATGCTTCAATTAAATACTGTGAGTAGAACACATCGTCACTTCATTTGTATAGGGTTCTATCTTCACTTCACCTTGTTCTGAGAAATGAGGTGTCAAAGTTTGTTCATTATCGATTTACCAATTTCCGATTTTGATGTTGAATCTTGTGTTTAAGGTATTTTAAAGTATTTATATACCTAGCACAAACACTTACTCTTTTGGAACATACCTAAACATGCATACATAACCATATGCAACCAGCGAAGACATAATAATTGATTGCACAAGGTTCTAATTATATTTAATTATATTTCCCTAAGGCAATTTCAAGCTAGGACCACGCCGCATTTAAATATCTTCCACTTAAATATGATAAATTAAAATACTTTGACTAAAATTGTAAAAAAGATTCCGAAAATTCGTCTTTGGAAACTTAGAAACCTAAAACTGATATGGCGTAGTTAGAACCCTATCCAAATAAGTGACGAACCATAATGCGCCTAGTATTTTAGATCACTGTCAGATACAAACAAAATAGAGAGTGTAAGTGATGTTAGAACCTTGTAAAATAAATTATTATTGATAATGCTCGACGTTAGAACTTTGTTATACATATATCTACAAGAATACAACACAGATGGTTCTAATAATTATTTTGGGCTTAGACACGAGCAAAAAAAATACCTTGGCATTCAAAGGTCATTTTTGAAAAAAAATTCAGTTAGAACCCTATCCAAATGAAGTGACGACATCTTGGCCTTGGAAATAGCTGAGTATTTCTTTTAATAAGTCTTTTTGAAAGTCTGGAAAAAAATAAAGTATCAGGCCTGACATACTTTTATGTGCAAAATCTGGTACTAATGAATCAATTTTCGGATAAAGTTTTATTATAGAATGTGATAAATTAATATTAGGCCCGCAACCCGAATTTCTACCGATTTCTTTCATATCTCCCTTAAAAATGGTAAGTTTTAAAGCTCTTTGTTTATTTGTTTATTTGTTTATTAGGACATACACAGTACATAAGTTTACAAGTTATAAGGAATGTTAAATAAAGTAATTACATGATTTAGTACCTATTACGTAAGTCCGTATAATATCTGGGATAATACGCCTGGGATTTGAACAGTTCTTAAAACTTAACTAATGAACGAAAGAGAAGAATAATATAAAGGAAAATTGTATACAAAGATAAAAGAGATTTTTTTTTTTTTTAGAACAAGAATTACATGCTAACAAATTGTAATTAGTTTAGTGAAAAGATGAGTATTTTTATAGCAATAAATACATGCTCGTGAGTAAAATATATAAAAATATATATGTTATTCTTGAAGATAATATCTAGACATTGCCCGCGCCGAAACGCAAATTATATAAAATTCCCTCGATAGAAAAAAATTACAAAGTATGCTCCAAAAATATTATAAACACGTTTGTTTCAGTTATTTTACAAGTTATATGTATGAAATAATTCACAGTGTTTCTTTAAATGCTGTTTAAGACAATACCCGTGAGATTTTTGCTCCATTGTAAACGAGTCGTGTTTTATTAAACATTTTCGAAATTATCGCATCGATTTTGCCGCTGTAAATGTTAGCGCTCTCCTCTAACATTCGTAATTTCGTATCTCTCCATCTTCTTCTTTTCGAGCCTGGTTGCAGAGCCTTAACCACTGGAGCTATTTTTGACATATATTGGCTCCATTTTAAATGTCTCCGATGGCTTTTCGTAAAAAAATGGCAATTATCTCCTTGATTCGGCATTTTTTTTTAAGAGGGCATTACCAGAGAAAGCCGGAAATACGTCATTTTCAAAAAAGTTTTTAGACGTATTGACTCTTTTCCACAAAAAATTATAAATGGATTTCGAAAGATTGTTCTTTTATCTAGCATAGTTATGTAATAAATTTTTAGAATTTTTTTTAATTTTTAGTATAATAAGGTTATTCCATAGGTCGTTGGCAGATTTGTTAAATTTTCAAAAAAGTTTTTGTATTATACCACACCCATTTCAAATAATGTAATCATGCAGTAAAATAAATCAATACATTATCTAGCAAAGTTATGTATTAGAATTTTAATTTTAGTTTCAATAAAATCATTAAAAAATATGTACGTACATGTGTTTCTTGACAAAAATTGGTCCATTTGTGTATTTATTTGCGCACTTACAAACTAATATATTTCAGAATTTTTTAACATTCTTATTAAATTTAGTCATTATTGAAAAATGATAAATACTTATAATCAAAAAATAACTACAAAAAGTACACTATTTTAATAGTTTTATCATCACGTCTTTCAGCATTTTTGGATGAAGGTATAAATTAAAGCTAATTTGGATTGAAATGAATTCGATATTGAGTTATAATTTTAAAAAGCTGGTACGGAGAATAATCAATCTTTCTCATTGTAACCACCCTGCACGATCGGAAGAACAACTTTCGATGAAATATGGATTTTCGTCCGCTGGCTGGTTAAACGCTCTTAAATATTTGTAGCACCCACGTTTGTAATTTTGGACTTAAAACGAAGCTATTGAAATAATTTTTCTATTATAACCATAGATGTTGCATATCCAAACTGTGTTAAATAATTTGTGAATTTTATAACGATGTTATAAATATATATTTTTTAATATTTTTTTCACGTAGAATTTCTGATCAGCTGTTTACGGTAAACTTAAGTCCTTTTTCCATAGATATGCACCATTCATTGCTCAGTATAACACAGACAATACACAGAAATCGAAAAAATGTTGACTCGAATATGTACCTCTCACGGCAGTTTCAGTTTCAGGATTCGCGCGGTTATAAACTTAACGATTTTTTTATAAATCCTACAAATATGAGATAAACGGTACAATACAGGTTAATTCATTGGCTATATAGCATTCTTATAAGTTTTATGTCTCCATGTTAAAATTCGAAGGCATGATTTCTTTTAATGTTGGCGAAAAATTTTAAAAGTGATCTTTTGCAAATGTCGAGCAAACGGAGAAAAAAGTTTTAAAATGCGCTGTCGCCCCAGCGCCAGCAGTTAGGAAATAAACTAAAACAATTTAATATGTTTGCATGAATTTCACGAAATAAAAGAAAACAATGTAATTTCACGTTGTTTTTTTCGTCATGAATCAAAATGGGCGGCGCTCAACGGATTTGGATTTGAGAATTAAACCTGACGCGCCGTCCGAATAAAGACTGCACATACATTTAGCATTAGTTAACGCCGCCACCATGTCGTATAGTCCCTGTTTTAGTTTCCTTGTTATTATGATAAACAATGCTCTCAAATGCCTTCTCCAACCTTTCCAAAAAAGTCATCTCAAGTATTTTTAAAGGAGATGTCTACTAATATCTACAGGAATTCCAAAAACTGGAAAAATCGAACTAATATCTATGAGAACCAAAGTGTTGACGAATATCTACAGCACTGGCAGAGGTTGGATTTGCAATTATGTATAGCATATTGGAATAACGTATCTAATATTGAGTATGGAGTTTAAAAAAATTAATTTATGTAAGTATGTATGAAAAAATCCCTTATATCGGATTATTGGACACATTGAGCTGATTAGTCCAACCTACGCTCTGTAGATATTAGTTCAACCTACGCTCTGTAAGTATTAGTCAACACTCTGAAGTTCGTAGATATTAGTTCAACATATGAGCTGTAGATATTCATCTGACATACAGACTGTAGATATTATAGTATTTTTAAATCCCTCCTAAATTCGATATTTCGAAGTTTTCAAGGGCTAGGGGATCACCTTAAGTACTCCCGCTCGTTCGCCAACATGTTTCAACATGCAGACGCCTGGCGCCTGGAAGTATCGGTGCGAAAAAGATTCAAATTCAAAAGTGCGAAACAATTCAAGAGTTACGACAGAAATTAGCTCGAACATAGAAATTTTGTGGAAAAAAAAATTGAAAATTTCATATTTGTGATTTGATGAATATTAGGTGAATTCCTTTAAGGATCATAGTTTTGAGTAAGAATCTAAAATTTCAGGCGGTTTGGTGCCATAGAGCATGAGAAAACATCTATTGAAGATCGACCCCATCCTTACATTACTCCGTTTAAATTATGATTTATCCACTAATTCCACTTTAAGCAGGTCTTTTGAGGGATCAGTAAGACGTAAGTGCAGCTGAATGATGTACCATCACAAAGCACGTCTTCATAATGCAATGAATATGTTAAACCAAAATTGATCCCTTTTGCTAGTGTGCATTGTGTCAGTGTTACCAACATTAGCCCGGTCTCCTCTTTGTTTTACTGTTGCCTTTGTTGAATTTTGTATCGAATAAACTATTAGCTACGGCATTAATACCTGTCGAGTAGTAATACTTTTGCCATCTGTATTGAAATGAGTACCTTTTTTTATAAAAAAATACCTAAATTATGTTACGTTATAAGTGCGAACGTTATAAAATCTGCCATTATATATGCGAATGTCAGAATATCGAACGCCATACGAGAAGCTCGTCATAATCACTCTCTAGCTCGACAAGATTGACAACACTGTTGTCGAGAGTGTTATTTCGTCGCCTTAGTTCTTAATTGTCCAAACGACCATTTGAAAATTTTACAGGAGGAGAAGGTTTTCTTTGACTATTTAAATGAAAAATTATGATAAGTGTTTAAATAAAGCTATTTCTGCAAAGGCAAAGGTCTGATTAGTTTAAATAATTCTTAGTTAAGTGATTAACTATCATTTTTAATATTTTATTTTTAGTTTTAAAGTGGAGATTGAACCAAAACTAAAATGGTCGTTTGGACAATTAAGAACTGAGGCGACGATTTGTCACATTGATTTATTATAAATACGTATTGTTTATCGTCTTTTCAATGCTGGGAACCCTTTATGTGTATCCCATCTTTTGCAAGAGCTGCAGCATTATAGTGAAAAGTAACGTACTAGTATTTTTATTGTCTTTTCAATTCTGGGCACCCTTCATGAGGAAACAGACACACGTACACTGTGTATCCCATCTTTTGCAAGACCTGCAGCATTATAGTGAAAAGTAACGTACTAGTATTTTTATTGTCTTTTCAATTCTGGGCACCCTTCATGAGGAAACAGACATACGTACACTGTGTATCCCATCTTTTGCAAGAGCTGCAGCATTATAGTGAAAAGGAACAAACTAGTATGTTAATTGCCTTTTTGTCGTCACGGTACCGTAACCGTGAAACTAGACACGACCTCCGTAGTCCAGTGGGTAAGACTCTTGACTCACAATCCGGAGGTCGCGGGTTCGAACTCGGCATGCGCAAATAAATTTTATTTGATTAATTTGTGTTATTTCACAATTAATTCATTTAAAATAATATACAGTATATTTGCGGCATGTTCCAGAGTGGAAGATACTATCAGTATCGCCCTGGTGTAAGTGTAAGTAATTTGTGTTATTTCACAATTAATTCATTTAAAATAATATACAGTATATTTGCGGCATGTTCCAGAGTGGAAGATACTATCAGTATCGCCCTGGTGTAAGACCACCATTCAGAATTGAAACGTTGCTTGAAAATGGCTTTAGCCGTGTTTAGTGACCAGATCTGAATAGCCAGGTACTTCCCAACCTTCCTCTTCCCCACCTCCTTCCCCTCCCCACTACCTTCAGCCTCACAACATACCCCAATTGGGGATGCCATAGTCTCACTGGCTCCAGACGGGAGCAGTTGAGATTTTTGGGCGGTATTCACTGTAAAAAAAAAAAAAATAGACAGGAATTATAAAAGCGCACGCACAGTCTCCAAGGGACCCAAAAAACAGAACTTCGCATGAAAACTTCTTTAGAGGGTTTCATTTTATTAACTAGAGAGTAAATGTATCACCGATGCTCCTTAAACAATACAATCACCTAATGTTATGTTTTAAATATGATGTTTAGGTTAAAGGTATGTGAATTGAATAAAATAATTCAAAACATTTGTATAAAATCGACTGTTTATTATGCATATAATAAATAGGTAAGGTTTGTATTTATTAATACTGTTGAAGTCTCCTAATCAGTCACAGTAGCTACTACACAGTTATGTTTGAGTGCTCTAAACACTAGATAACAATTTACTTCAACATTAGAGTGGAAGAAACATACTCTCAGTATCGCCCTTGTGAAAGTCGACCATTGCGTATTGAAACTTTGCCTCAAATGCCTTTACCTTTTTTTTACAATAGCTCCACACAGGAGGCCCTGAGGAAATTTTTTTTTCCCTCAGGGCCTATGTTTTGTTTGAGGATGCTGTGTGGAGGGTCTTTTAAAGGAGAAGAAGTTCTGGGAAGGAAAAGGTATGAGGGGTGGGTAGGAATCTGGCGGTCAGTAGGTCCAGTGGGGACCCATGAATGAAAGTATTAATCCATCCATCCCTCCCACTGCAGTGCAAAGCGATTTTCCAAAAGAATTCAGCTTGTGAGATCAAAGGTTTCATTCAACTAGTCTCTCCCGATCCGGCCTGCCACGCGGCTGGTGGGCAGAAATATCCACCTCCAAGAGCCGGACAAACCTCACCGCATGAACCCGGATACTCCTACTCAGTCACCAAACGTAGCGAACTGTGGGGTGACCTATGACAGAGGTGTTGGCTATCCAATAAATGGTTCCAAGGCGGCGGTACACATACCTGCCTCCCAAACTGTGAATAATAAACATATCTGAAAAGTCAGGTTCTTTCCCACTTTTCCCTCCCCTTCTCATCTCCTGCCCCTCCTCCCTGCTATCTTTAGCCTCCTAACATTCCCCAATTGAGGGATGCCATAGCCCCACTGGCTCCAGACGTTGGTAGCAATTGGAACTCACATAAACAAATTAAATGTAAAAAAAACTTTCATTAATGGTTCGCTACGTTTGGTGACTTAGCAGAGGTGCCCGGGTTCATGGGATGAGGTTTGTCCTGGTCTTGGCGACAGATGCAGCTGCCCTCAGCAGCTGCCCTCAGCAGCTGCCCTCAGCAGCTGCACGCTAGGCCGGATAGGGAGAGAATGGTTGAGAGAGCCACTTGAGACTTCTCCAGACGTACTCTCTCGGAGCATCGCCTTACACCGTAGTGGGAGGGATGGATTCATACGTCCGTCATGCCTGGACACATTGACCCCCAGATTCCTACCTACCCCTAATACCCTTTTCCTTCGCAGAACTTACTCTCCTTCCTTTCCTAAAAAGCCCCTTTACACAGCATCCCCAAAGATGACATAGGCACTAAGAGGTATTATTTTCCTCAGGGCCTCCTCTATATAGTACCAGCTGCTCCCGTCTGCAGCCAGTGAGGCTATGGCATCCCCAATCGGAGTATGTTGTGAGGCTAAAGGTAGTGGGGAAGGGAAGAAGATGGGGAGGAGGAAAGTGGGGAAAGTACCTGGCTATTCAGACCTGGTCACCAAACATGGCTAAAGCCATTTCAAGCAACGTTTCAATTCTGAATGGTGGTCTTATACCAGGGCGATACTGAGAGTATGTTCCGCTCTGGGTCGTGCTGCAAATGTACAATACATTATTTATAAATGAATTAATTGTGAAATCATTCAAATAAAATTTATTTGCTAACGCCGGGATTCAATCCCGCGACCTTCGGATTGCGAGTCAGGAGCCTTACTCTTCAACCACGCTGGCCGTCAATGTAAAAAAAAACTAACTCTCCAAACACAGGGAAGATGCAAACTTCAAGTCCCGAAGTAAAATAATTAATTCATGTTCGCATTATTAATAATAATAATAATAATAATAATAATAAGTTTTTATTAATTTCTTACACATTACAAATTTAGATTTAATACATATAAGAAATTACGTTATACATATAAATAGTATACAAAAAAAAGAATTTTTTTTACAAATATTTATACATAAAAAAGAAACATCAAGAAATAAATCAATTTCAAAAAAAATAAATTTTTTCAGGCAGTGGTGAAAGATCTCGTCAATGTGGAGAGACTCTTTCAAGAATCAAAAGAATTTCACTTTTGAACCTCTCCTCACTGACGCCAAACATATCAATCTCGGAAGAGATTTGGTTCAGGAGCAATATACTCCTTCCTACCGGGAGAACCATTGGCAGGTTAGTTCTACAGGCAGGAAGATAGAATAATCTATGCTGGCGTTGTCTAAGATAGTCATCCGGAACATAGAGGCTCACGCGCTCCAGAATGGCTGAGTTCTCGATATAGCCACGCAGCAGTCTGAATAAGTGGGTAGCAGCGTACCCCTCCCTTCTGAGCTGCAGGGAGTGGAGTCCCAGCATGCCCAGAAGAAAGTTCGTCGGGTAGAGCCATGGATAGTGGCCGTACTCCCTCATGTAGAGAAATCTTAGAAACTTTTTTTTTAATCCTCTCCAACATGAGGGAGCATCCCACCTCATGAGGATTCCAGATAAGTGAACCACTCTCCAGCCTACTGCGGACCAGGGAGAAGTATAAAATCCTCAGAGCACGGGTATCCCGAAAAGCTCTGACGGTTCGGAGAACAAACCCTAACATTTTTAAGGCCGACTGGCAAACCCCTTCGATATGAGGACGAAATGTCAGCTTATTTTCATACATAATCCCAAGATCCTTTATATTCGAAACTCGGTTGAGATTATGACCGAGCATAGTATACCTGTGATAGGTGAGACTAAATGCTCTGGTAAAAGTCAGAACAACGCACTTCGAGACATTGAAATGAAGCTGGTTTAGTTGACTCCATTCTGAAATGTTATCAACATCAGCTTGAAGGCGCAGGCAGTCCTCAATATTTCTTATTAGAAGAAATAATTTTAGATCGTCAGCGAACAACAGAAAGCGAGAAAAACGAATGACTCCAGCAATGTCATTAATGAAAATAGAAAAGAGAAGAGGCCCTAAGATCGAACCTTGGGGAACCCCTGAAAAAACAAGAAACTCAGCAGATTGGAAGATTCCGTGGGTGACAAATTGCTTTCTGTTCCTGAGGTAACTTATAAAAAACTTTAACATCCGAAGGGAAAAACCTATCTGGGCAAGTTTTATGAGTAAGATATCATGATTCACAGTATCAAAGGCTTTGGAGAAGTCATGATACGAACAGTCTACTTGGTATCCACTGTCCAGGGACCTAGCAACATAGTCGGTGAAAACCATCAGATTGGTTTCAGTGGATCTTCCTTTCCTGAAACCATGCTAGTATTATTTTCAATGGAAACTACGAATATAAAGGATCTAACATGAAAATGATTTTTTGAGCCAAAAAAAATCCCACTGAAACAGGAGTGGTAGAATCTAAAGTTGCTTTAAACGGTATTAGCCTTTTGTCGCCAAATCAGAACAGGTACTACCAACCTTCCACTTGTCCACCTCCTTCACCTCCCCACTTCCTTGCAGCATCACAACATATCCCAGATTGGTGATGCTCATATTGCCTATGGTCTCACTGGTTACGGGTAGTTGGGACTCTTGTACGGTATTCTAGAACCTATATCCTTTTTTAAATACGATAAAAAATAATATTAAAAAAATTTCCTAGATATATTGCCAGTTAGGTAGGTATTGAAGAAAAGATGTGGTCAAAAGTGAATGACTGAATTAAATGAATAAATTCAATCTTGTGACACTCTCGATCTGATTCTCAATTTCAAAAGGAATTGATTCTTCATTCTTTACCTTTGGCCTTGCGTGCTACGATTTCTAACGGCATCATAATTTTTTGAATGATATGTACCGTAAGCGATTTAAATAATATTTAAATGTTTCGTAGGTATTTAAATATTATTTTATAGTCCATCGCTATCGAGTTTGTCCAAAGCGCTCCATTCAGGAATTAAAACATTAGCGTCTCTTTCAGTTGTGACCGAGACCAGTTCAAACCAGTCAATCTCATATCACAGGTCTATTCGAAACGTTTAAGTCTACTAGGTCCGCAGCTCGCGAGTTAATCAAGTCACTGCAGACATTAGTCAAAAGTTACTAATTCATTCCTCAATGCCCGCGCGAATCCGTCCGTGCAGTTCATGCATTCCTCTCCGCGGGCCAAGCCATCAATTTCGTTACATATTTGGTGAAAAATTTCCGACTTCGAATCCGAACATCAGCTAGAAAGTGGGAAGCAAAAACGATGCACTTATTATAATCGTTTTTTTTGTACGAACCAAAGCTTTTGGAACACAACCTTTGGTACTTTTAGACACAGATCTTGGGTAGATACGATATGTAAATTTTCAGATATTGTAAGGCCAATCGGCTATGGTCAGCTATCATAAAATACTCACATTTAAATGTTAAGATGTTTGTATATGTTAGATAACGTGAAGTGGAACAATTTTAAGTTTAATAAATTAAATAAAATTAGTTAAACTTCAGGGAAGAAGCAAAAAACTGTCTAATTTTAAGATTTAATTGCTAGCCTAATAATACTCGTATAAATACTTTTTTGTCAAAATATTACGCATTAAAATATTACATACACCCCATTTTTTTTTTGTTTACAAGTGATTTTTTTTTTTAAATAGGTAACTCACCCTAAGAGTGCTTTCGGTAGTGAAAGAAAGTAATCTGCAAGAGAATGATATAGTATAATCGGTTTCCTCTGTGTGCGGTGCTTCTTAGCCTATCAATCTCCTTTTTATGTGGTACTTCGCAGCCTATCGGTCTCCTCTTTGTTTGATGCATCGTGGACTCTCCACTCTTGTCTACTTCAATTTTCTGAAGGTTTCACTTCTACCGCACATAAGATAATATATATAATATAAAGGTACATTTAAACAAGTTGTTGTTTTCTAATTACTTGAATCAAATAAATGAATTAAAGGAATCAAGACCCTCCACACAATTTAGATTCTCCACACAGCATCCCAGATGACATAGGCCCTGAGGAAAATTATTTTCCTCAGGGCCTCCTGTGTGGAGTTAATGTAAAAAAAAAAAATTCAAAAAGCCAGAGGAATCAGACTGATTCGATTCACCCCTGAGAATGAATCTGCCCATGAATACTGAAGTACGTCATAAATAATTTTAAAAAAATGCTTATTTCAGTTATGAATCTGTCTACAATTCAGGTTTAGTGAACTCTAGAACTTTTAATTTGATTTTTAGTTTGGATTAATTTCAAAACTTAAAGTATTTGTTAAAGTCGTATGTCAAAGTCAGAATAATAGAATAGAATGTATGAGACGATGTATGAATGTGAATGAGGCAAAAGTGTATGCGTAGAAGGAATTTTTTGGTGGTCCGTCCTCTCTGCCTACACCTGCGGGGAAACGGCGTGATGGTTAGTAAGTTGCCATAGGTCACCCCTGTCCCCAGTCACTCGGTCACTCTGCCATAGGTAACCCCAAATATCACTACGTTTGGTGACTTAGCAGGGATGCTCGTGTTCATGGGAATCGCTTTTCCGGGTCTTAGCGGAGGACGTGTCTGCCCGCAAGCTACGTGGCAGGCCATATCAGGAGAGAATGGTTAAGCCTTACACCGCAGTGGGATAGACGGATAGATTCATAATGTTATGATAAAATATTTGTCAATATATCTCGCAGTTTATTTTATCATAGATTTAGGCAAGCAGGTACCTAATTTCAAGAAGTGATTAAATAATATTAAAAAAAATTATAAACTTCAACACAAATTTACTTTTTGAATTTTGGAAGTAAGATCATTCAATTATTTCTTTTTGAATAGGGTATAAAAATCGAATAATTTGCTTAGAGCCCACTGCTGAGTATTCTGTCTTCTTCCTTTGCGCTGTCCCAACTCATTGCCTAGGTAGGCTGTTGGGGTCGGCTCTTCTCGTTCTCAGGTTGTAATATCTTCTGTTCTGGGTATCGCCTTCATCCAGGCCGTTTCTTCGAAGAATTTTGGAACATTGAGTCGTCCAGGAGTTCTTCGGTCTTCCTTTGGATGACTGTCGATGAAGCTCCATAGACATTGCCTGCCTCACAGTGTGGTCTGATGGTCTCCGTCTTATATGTCCATACCATCTCAACTGTCGTTCTTCCAGCTTGCTATTTATGTCTGTGACACCCAGGCTACCACGAATGCGTGAACTTTTGATCTTATCTTTTAATGATACTCCTGCCGACCATCTAAGCATTCGCATTTCTGCTGTTTCAAGTTGCCTAGTGTAGGAGTTGTACATAGTCCAGCATTCGGAGCCATACATTATTGCGGGTCTTACAATGGTCTGGTATATTTTTCCTTTCAGTTTTATAGGTATTTTGGAGTCACACAATATTCCTGTTACGGATCTAAATTTAATCCATCCCACACCTATTCTATGGATGATATCCGCTGCACATCCTCCGTCTCTGTGGATTAGTGAGCCCAGATACTTAAATGAATCATAGTTGGCTAATGTTACTCCATCCAGTTGCATCGAAGGAGTTACAGCGTTTGTGTCTTCAAATGGTAAATACAAATATTCAGTCTTTTTCCTGCTAATTTTAGGCCATTATCCTCCAGGATCTTTCTCCATCTTTCCAGGCTATTCTGTAAGTCACAATGATTATCTGCTATCAGTACTACATCATCTGCAAAAAGCATAGTCTTGAGAATACTGTTCATTTCTTGACTTGTTAGATAATTCATGACCATTATGAATAGCAGTGGGCTGAGGACAGATCCTTGGTGTACCCCCACTTTAATTGGAAATTTTGGTGATGTCCCTGATGTGCATCTTACTTGAGTTTCAACGTTTGTATACATATCTTGTATGGAGAGCACATATCCTTCTGGTACATTGTGGGCTCTCAATGCCGCCCATATCAGGCTTCGGGGAACCCTGTCAAATGCTTTTTCCAAGTCTATAAATACCATGTGCAAATCTTTTTTGCATCTCTATGTTTTTCAACTATTATTCTAACTGTTTGAATAGCATCTATTGTTGATTTTCCCGACACAAAACCGCATTGATCGTCGTGTATTTTTACAATATTCCTTATTCGTGTGTTGATAATTCTCTCATATATTTTCATGGTGTGAGACATAAGCTTTATTTCTCTATAATTGTCGCACTTCCTAGAGTCTCCTTTATTTTTGTAAAGGGGAAGAAGGTAACTCTGCCTAAAGTTTTCTGGCATTGGTTCTCCATTCAGTACTTTATTGTACAGAGTGCACAGCCATTTATGTCCTACTTCACCGCATTCTTTCCATAATTCAACTGGAATATTGTCTGGACCCACTGCTTTCCCCACTTTCATTTGTGATATGGCTACTTGAACTTCTGTTTGAGTGATTTCTTCAACTGGCCCCTGCACTGGTTGCTCTGACACTTGAGTTCTTCTCGGAAATTCTTCATTCAGTAATGTAGAATAATAATCTTTCCATCTTTGACATATTTTGGTTTCGTCTGTGATCAACTCACCGTCAGTGTCTTCTATGTATTTGGGTGTTCTAATTGATTTGGCCCTTTCTTTCCTGTGTGCTGCGATTTTGTAAATTCTTTGCACCCCATTTTGTGTTTCTAGGTCATCATACAGCTCTTTCAATGCCTCATGTTGTGCAGAGGCAACTAGTTTCTTTGCTGTCTTTTTGACTTGTTTATACACTATCCGGAGTTGCTCTTTCTCGCCATCGCACTTACAGTTTGACCAGTTTCTGAAAGCAGTTTTCTTCTCTTTTAGACACGTTTGCAACTCATTTGTCCACCACCACGATTCCTTCTTTATTTTCAGTTTTGGAGTTTTGATGTTAACTGTTTTCCGTTTTCTTTTGAGATATTGAACCACTTAATTTTGGTTGTAGGTTTTATCTTATCTTTAAACAATTTATGTTTCGTTACATGTAATTCCAGCAATAGTAGGCGATGTTGTGTTGCAAGGGGTTCACCAGGGATAACTTTACAGTCTCTGAGCGTTTTCCTCATTTCGTTTCTACATAGCCAATAATCTATTTGTGTTGCAGCATTTCCACTTTTGTAGGTTATGAGATGTTCTGGTTTCTTTTGGTAGAATGTGTTGATTATTGTGAAACCGTATGCATCTGAGAAATTTAGTAGCTCATCTCCTAGTTCGTTTCGCACTCCATATCCAAAGCCGCCATGGCTAGTATCATGGCCACTGTTTGACTTCCCCACATGCCCATTCATGTCTGCCCCCATCATGATAGCTTCATTTTCTGGAATGTTTTGGATTAATTCTTCCAGCTTGTCCCAAAAACTGTCTCTTTCTTCTCTATCACATCCCATTTGTGGTGCATATGCACATATGATATTGTAAATAGCGTTACATATTACCAATTTTAACATTATAATTCTATCATTTGGTGCTATTACTTTTATCACATTTTCATGAAACCTCTGCTGTAGCACAATGGCTACTCCATTTCTGGTACTGCTTTCTCCGTAGTAATATAATTTATAATCATTTGTCTGTGTTTCCAGGTATCGGCACTTGTCTATATTTGTATTTTTCCATTTGGTTTCTTGAATGCACGCAATATCAATCCTACGTCTTCTCATCAATTCGGCCAATTCTTTGCTTTTTGCTGTGAGCGTTCCCAGATTCCAAGTGATAGCTCTTATCTTTTCAAACCCAGAACGACTGTCTTTCCTTCGCTTCATTTTGCTTGCCCCTGGAGTCCTGCAAGCTGGCCCTGACACCATGTCAGTCTCTGGATCACCGAGGAGAAAATCACCCTCGCTGCCAGACAGGGTAGTGCATCTTTGCGTACGTTTTTCCATGAAGCTTTGGTTTATTTGACTATATGGTTGTTTTATCCACCGATGGTCGTCAGACGTGGAACCAGAGTGACCCAACTAACTAGGGCTGCATCCGCTATCATTGCCCATTTATGGTCAATTATCGGATTAAAACTAATGAGCCTGGATACCCATTAGATATGGTGTGGGCGACTAGTACCCGAATACGTCGAGTTGCCACACCCATCATTTGTGAGCCGCCACTAGCATGTGGGACAGACGCTCACTGCTTCTCACTTTAGCCGTACTTTTAGGATCCCCCGACGGATTGGTTACCATCAACTTCACCCTCTAGTCCGTTGCCCGTTGGTCACCGCGTGGAGGTATGAGAAGCTTGGGTGGGAGAAGCTATGTCGATCCAGGCCCTAGGACCAATGTATTACGCTATAACCACCTGACCAACACTGCTGAGTATTCTGTCTACGTGAAAAAGTCTTACGTGATTTTTATTCACTTATTATTTCGTTAAAAATAATATAAAGTAATACGATTATTTATTTATCCGAAATGGATTTTAATTAAATAAGCCGCGACCAATATAATCGTGGTGCCGATAAGTGTTCTAAATACACATTTCTGTCATCGTAATAACCACAGAATATAACCAAAGGATAATTTGAATTTATTTGCCAAGTAACAAAGCAATTTATTTTAAAACATGGACGTTTAATAATCACAAGGAGTCTAATCTGTCTAATGACGAAGGAATAATTAATCTCGCCTGGAATTACAAAATTTTCGTGGCTGGAGTTTAATGTTGGGAGCAAATACTGTTTTTGACTGATTACAGTTCCAGGTATTTTGTCAGACTATACTTCAGGAGAAAAACCAGAAGCTCAAGATCGTAATTTAGATAGTTAGAAACTTGTATTTTTGGTCGATCCAAGGAAGGTGAGTTTAAGATCTGTTAATATGTTTATTTGTCCCAATTAATTTTATTATGTTATAATAAATCTTTTATTTCATATTTCTAATCAATACTGTCTATTTTATTTTAAAAATCCTTCTATTTTAACCGTAAAGTTTGCATACCAAAAGCCCTGAGAGAGGATTATTGCTTTCCTATCTGCTAGCCTGGTTAATCAACCAGTGGCGCCCCTTTAAAAATAAAGCTGGCAGATGTTTTTTACCCTTTAACATCATATTTTATTAAACAATTATTACACCTGTTATATTTATGTACTAAATCTGTACACACATAATATATATATATATATATATATATATTATGTGTGTACAGATTTATATATATATATATCTTTATTTAATTAAATTGGCAACATTACAACTAAAAAAGTACACATTCAATGTAGATTACATCAGTACAAAAAAATTAACAAATAGAAAGTAATGTAAGAACATTTTTAGTTGTTCATAGCCTGCCTCACTAGGTTGAACCTGTATTGAGGCAGAATTTTTTGTTAAATGTTTCTTACAATTTTATCTATGGTTTTTTATAAAAGTATATTGTAGGTTTCTATACAGCAAAAACTTTATTTGAGTTTACATCATTGTTTGCATATACACAATACAAAAACTGCAAGGTT
Source organism: Limnephilus marmoratus (assembly GCA_917880885.1). Lineage (NCBI taxonomy): Eukaryota > Metazoa > Arthropoda > Insecta > Trichoptera > Limnephilidae > Limnephilus > Limnephilus marmoratus. The sequence goes on from OU862930.1 coordinate 3,844,008, forward strand.
AATACTACAATAATAACTGTCAATGACAGGGCGTTTGGGTGAGGGCACCAGTATAGGCTCAGTCGTTAGAATATATCCATATTTTAACATATTTTTAATCTCTTTCTGTGTTTGACTCAGTTTGATGTTTTCTGGGAAAATGTTAAATATTTTCGTGGCAAAGTATCTAAAGCTACGTTGACCAAAGGTGGAAGAGAGCGCTGGAACTTGCAAAATGTCTTTATTGGAGTTACGTGTAAATCTTAAGTTTATTTTTTTTTCGTAAAGCACATGTTTGTTTTTAAAGAGATGTATGAGGATAGTTTTTACATAGATTTGTCGAACATCAAATACTCTCATTGTTTTGAAAATTAGGTCACTGTTTGCAGTTAGAGGAAGTTTGAGAATAATTTTCATGATTGTTTTCTGCGCCTTTTCGACAGAATCTAGAGCTGATGAAGTGCCCCCTCCCCATGCAATGATACCATACTCAATGATAGATTGGGTGATTGCAAAATAAATCGTTTTTAGGAGTTGTAAGTTAAGAAAGTTCCTTATGGATCTGAAGAAGTGTATTGTTTTTCTAATTTTATTTTCAATGATCTGGGTGTGTAGGTTCCATCTGAGGTATGGGTCAATGGTGAGGCCGAGGTACTTCATCTGTGAAGTGCGCTCTATACTGGGGCACTCACTACATTCATTGGAATTCGTACAGCTATGAATTTTTATGAAGTAATCATCGTTAGGTTGGCCTGTAGTATTGATGCTTGAAGTAACATATTTTGTTTTCTTCGTGTTAAGGGTAAGTGCGTTGATATCTAACCATTTTTTTATGAAGTTAATATTTTCTTCAGCTTTTTTAAATACAGCTGACCAATTTTTGTCTTCGAATAATAAGACAGTATCGTCTGCAAAGCTAACAATGTGTCCCTGAATTTCAAGGTCGCAAAAGTTGTTAATATACAGTAAGAACAGAGTCGGTCCCAAAACGCTTCCTTGTGGAATCCTATAGTCAGTTGAACGCTGATTACTGAGGGTATTCTGTATTTTAACCTGTTGTTGTCGTCCATTTAGGTAGCTTTTGAAGAAATTTAGCTCTTTGTCTGTAATGCCGATTTTCTCTAGTTTTTTAATTAGTTTTAAGTGCGATATTGTATCAAAAGCCTTAGAAAGGTCTAAAAAGATTGAGATACATTTATTTCCTTTATCATGGCTTTTTACAATGAAGTCTGTCACACTAGCAATGGCATCTGATGTACTTTTGTTTTTTTGAAATCCATATTGATTATTTGAAAGTATTTTATGACTCTCGATAAATTTTAAAAGTTGTGCATTAATGAGGTTTTCAAAAACTTTAGACAAGCTATTTAGTAGAGTAATTGGTCTATAGTTGTTGATATCTGTCTTGTTTCCAGATTTGTAGATGGGAATTACGATACTCTGTTTTAGGTTAGAGGGGAAGTAGCCCTGTGCAATGCTTAGGTTTATAAGGTATTCCAGTGGCCATGTAATCTCGGAAGACAGCATTTTAAGAATTTTGGTCGTAATTTCATCTGGTCCAGCGGAATAAGTGTTTTTTAGAGATTTAATTGTACTGAGAATTTCTTCTTTTGTTACAGTTCGGAAGAGAAATTTTATATTTTTTTTATTTGCTTGATCCTCGGAATTGGTAGATTGTGTGATTCCACCCTTGGGGATTTGAGAAGCAAGATTTGGACCAATGTTAATAAAAAAATTGTTTACATGATCAGCAACGAGTTTAGGATTTTTTGTGGTTTCAACAATATGTCCATCAATAGAAAGTTTATTTATGCTTTGTTTCTCTTTTGTAGTTTGTGAGTTTGTGGCTTCTCTTAGTATTTCCCATATTTTTTTGGGATTGTTGTTACTTTCTTTAATTTTTTCTGAGTAGTAAATTTCTTTTGCTTTTCTGATGACGTTACAGCACATGTTTCTATATCTTTTATAGTAGTTGGATGTTATTTGGTCATATGGATTATCTTTGGTTTTTTTGTGTAGCATGTTTCTCTTGTGTATGCAATTAATAATGGAGTGGTTAATCCAAGGTTTCAGGGGTTTCAGTTTATTAGTTATGTTTTTGGTCAACGTCGTGGAATGGTTGGTAATTCGTTTTTCAAATAGTTAACAAAGTATATCCATGCGTCCTCTGATTGTTTAATTCGGAAGAGTTCGTACCAGGATTTGTTCTTAAAGTGGTTTATTAGGTTTTGAAAATTGATTTTATTGTATGCTAAAGGCAGGTTACTTTTATTTATTCTGGTAGCTGTTTGTATGGCGAAAATTGTTGAATAATGATCCGTGATTGTTGATTTGTAGACGATACTTTTGGATGGTTTTTTGGACTTTACCATAATGTGGTCAATGCATGATATAGATCCATTTATCGTTCTTGTTGGTGAGTTGACAGTACTTACTAATCCATGAAATTCTAGCATGTTAATATAATCTTGGCTTTGGTGGTGTTGGTTGCCCGGTAGTATATTGATATTTAAATCACCTATTATTATAATATTTTTAGCATTGGAGAGATTTGAAAGTATGCAACTAAGACTGTTTAGGAAAGGCGTAATGTTACGAAACGATGGCGAGCGGTATATAGCCAGGATTGCAGTATCATTGTTGTATTTTATTTGCGTGCAACTTGCATTCTGAATTTTTAGTTCGGTTACTGTGAAGTTTTGGTTATTTTTTGTGTATACAACAATAATAATAATAATAATAATTGGATAATTTATAAAGCGCCGTTTTTGTGAAAAATCACCTCAAGGGCGCTGTACAATTTATTAGGAATGCTTAGGTTCTAACTGATTTTACTATTTACAAATGGATACAGAAACATACTTACCTGGCAGGTCACTTCCGATAAACACACTTTAATTATAAGTTTATGCTTGGAGAAGATACGGCTTTGCACGCGGAGGACATTACAGTTAACACACTGGACATTGCGTGATTTTACATTATTTGCTACCCTCATCGCTGTTAGTACCTATTACATTTGTGAATAGATTAGTGGCAAAAGGCAAAAGTAGAGGTATTTATTTTAAAATACTGGAGAATTTTGGACTATTGGAGATTAGTGGCAAAAGTATAGTTGATATTTATTTTAAAATACTGGAGAATTTCGGAATCTTTAGGGCTGGAGAATGTTCATGAAATGACCTTTACAAACGCTTACATTTTTTTATTTTTTTTTTATTTTTTTTTTTATTTTTTTCTACGTTTTTACAGGTTAGTTATTTACGGTGTCGCGGGCATTGAAAGTGAAGGTGAAAGATTTTGATTTTATGGATACGACTGTCTGAAAAGGTGAGTTTTAAGTCTAGCTCTAAATTCCGCCGCGTCTGTGATCATTCTTAAGTCATGTGGCAGTCCGTTCCAGGCTTTAGGTCCTGACACTCCGAAAGCGCGCTCACCGAACTTAGTATCTGGTGTGCGCTTTGGTTCCTTTAACCTTCCGATAGCTGATGACGCTGCTGACCTCAGGGTTGACTGTCGATGATTGTAAATTTCTGGAATACACAATTCCGATAAGTAAGCCGGAGCCATTCCGTTAAGGGACTTAAATACCATCCAGCAGAGCTTAAACTGGATCCTTTCAGGACATTTAAGCCAGTGTAGATTTTTGAGATGCTCTGAAATATGGGAATATTTTGATAAGCCGGTGATAAGTCTTGCCGCAGCGTTGAAAACGGATTGTAATTTGTTAATTTGATATTTTGGAAGACTTGCATATATTACGTTGCAATAATCTAAACGTGAAACCACATACGAATTGACTAGTAATTTAGTCGCCTCTGTTGGCAGGTTTCCTTACTGCTTTAATTTGCCTTAATTGAAAAAATCCCGTGCTTACGGTTCTGTTCACTTGGGTTTTAAGGGAAAAATCAGCGTCCAGATTGACACCCAGTAGTTTTATACAAGTCTTTGGAGTGATGTCGCTTCCTGAAATGGTTATTGGGGAGTTATCAATGTTATGCTGACGTCTGCTTGTGGCGGTCCAAAGAAACTCAGTCTTTGACGGATTTAGTTTTAATCTATTTGAGGTCATCCAGCGGGTAATTGCTTCTAGACACTCAATTATGCTAGCTTTTAGACTGTCTACTTCCTCTGGTAAGCAGTAAAAGTAAACTTGTTGGTCATCAGCGTAGCAGTGAGATAGAAGGCCAAATGATTCGATTATTTTAGCGACATCATTTGTGAAGAGGATGAAAAGAAGTGGGCCCAGAACAGACCCCTGGGGTACTCCAGATGAAAGGGTTGCATATTTTGATTGGGTTTTCCCTACCTTTACGGCTTGTATACGGTTACCCAAGTACGATGTCAGCCAGCTTTTAACGCCGCCATTTAAACCAAAGGATTCTTCTAATCGTTTAATAAGAAAATCGTGGTCGATTGTATCAAAAGCGGCACTCATGTCCAAGACTGAAAGGAGTGCCAGTTTTCCCGACTCGATAGCAAGAGTTATGTCTGACAAAACACGTAGTAATCCAGTTTCCGTTGAGTGAAACCTTCTATATGCAGATTGGTATTTAGTCAGCAATTCATTTGAGTTTAAGTGATATATTATCTGGGAAGCAGTAATTTTTTCTTGGATTTTGGAAATTAATGGAAGATTTGAAACGGGTCGGTAGTTTGAGAGATCTTCAGCGTCCAATTGCGGTTTTTTTATAAGTGGAGTTACAACAGCTGATTTAAGGGGTTTTGGGAAATCACCCATGCTGAGTGACTTATTGAAAAGATGAACTAGAAAGTGAGATATTTCCTTGCAACACTTCTTCAGTAACCACGTTGGAATAGGATCGAGTGAACACTGCTTGTTCGGTGAAGTAAGTATTAATTTCCTTACTTCCTCGATGGTTGTAGGTTTGAAGGCAGAAAAGTTTCCGCTATTGCTTTTAGTAAAATATGGTGGTGGGGCGGAGGCTGTTAGGTCACGTATTGACTTAATTTTGTCAAGAAAAAATTTGGAGAAGGTTTCCGGAGCTATTTCGGTTGTATTTTGCGCACGTACATCGGCAACGACCGTCTTAATAGAGTTCCACAGACTTCGTGGATTTTGACGCTCTGAATCGATCCTACTTGTCCAATATTCAGATCTTTTCGAGCGAATTAATAGTGCGTACTCTTTTTGAGCCCGTATCCAATCGTCCCGTGAAGTAACGCCTGAGTGTCTGTAGGACCTCTCCAATTTACGCATTGATCTCTTCTGGCTCCGACATTCTTCGTCAAACCAGTCATCAGAACTTCGCAGTCGCCGAGTTTTTGTTGAAGTTGGAGCATATTTATTTAGAAGGGTTGAAAGAAAAGTGTTGTAATACTCTGTCAGTTTGGTTGGTGACTCTGTTTCCCAAACGCTTTGTGTACAAAGCGGAGAAGCCTTTAGTTCAGACAGAAACTCATCAAAGTTAAAACTTCGCCATGTTCTTGACGTGATAGTTACGTACGGGATTTTCGGAGGGTTAAAATCGATTTCAGCGCGAATTAACCTATGATCTGATAGCCCTACATCCACGCTATCCGCTACCAAAGGCGGGCCGCTCGACTTTGAGACAAAAATATCCAAAGTTCCGCCTGCATCGTGAGTTGGAGCAATAACCCATTGATGGCATCCAAAGCAGTCTAATAAATCACAAAATTTAACGGTGTTGGGTGAATCCGGACGCTCTAGGTGTATGTTAATATCGCCCGTTATAAAAATGGTATCGGAAAGTCCTACAACTCGCTCGAGAAAATACGAAAGTTCATTGAAAAAGTCCGAGGTAATTTGTTTTGAGCCAGGTTGGTACAGGGTGCATAAGATGAATGATGCTCCTGCTGAAAAAACTTGGCATCCCAGGTACTCAAAAGTTACGTACGTACCTAGTGACAACTTTGTCAAACGTAAGCCCTGGCGAGCTAAGATTGCTATTCCTCCGTGGTTTACGCTAGAGATGCTATCAACCCCAGAAATCGTGGCTTTAGGTCGGGCTTCTTCTAGTACCGCGTACCCTAAAGCTCGAAGTCTCTTTATTGAAAAAGAGTCGCTGTTTTCATGCCAAGTCTCCGTTATGGCCAGAATATGCAGATTCTGTTCATTTAACACTTCCGCTACCTCCTCTACTTTATTGTTGAGAGATCTGACATTCCAACATCCAATACCTAGTTGACGGCTCTTAAAGTTGGCATGCCGTTGTACACGTGTTTTAACAATATTATATTCTCTCTCAGGCTTTGGGAGGATTTGTGTTGGAACGTTTCCCTGTTCCAGTATTGGTGGTGACGTAACTATTTCAATGCCCAGATGTTTTTTCCTGTTCCTCCCTCCACGACAGCCCCTGAATCTAATTTTGATTTTATGGGTAGTGATATTACCGCGTTCGAGGTTATGCTGCGAAATCTTTGCACTTATTATTGGGTCCAAAACACTTTCACTGTTGAGTTTAAGTAGTGTAGCCCGGTCGTAAATAATTTTGTCCTCAGACACCATAGCGCGAGGTGTACCCCCGTAAATCACTCACATCACACTTGGCACTTGCTATTCACTGTGGTCCGTGGAAAAGGTTAACATGTGGCAGGTTGCAGTCCCTTTTCGACCGATGACCGATGACCGTTTCTTAACGCGAAGAGGAATAGGTATAATATTAGTACAAAACAGCATCAGAGCAATCTGGCGGACAAAACGGTCTCTATCATTCATTTTGAGACTATTCTGTTTTCAAAAAGTTTCGTTAAAATCCGAAAGATGCCACTAGAAAAATAAATATTATGTGTGTATTTATTTCAACATGTCGCATCTGGTCGCTGGTCGAAATGGTCGGCGGCTAGGGGTGCCATGCACGCACGTGTCCACTAGGCATTACTAGGCAATGTTTTCAGAAAAAACTACCTGAAGCTCAACGCCTGAAGTCATTATAATAGTTGTATATTTTGGTATGTTGTGTGTTTTGTAACTGGGGTATGTTGTGAGGCTGAAGGTAGCGGGGAAGGGAAGGAGATGGGAAAAAGGAAGGTGGGGAAGTACCTAGTGATTTAGTTCTGGTAACCGAACACGGCTAAAGCTATTTCAAGTAACGTTTCAATAATTGTGTTTGGTGGTCTTACACCAGGACGATAATGAGAGTAACTACCTACTACGTCCCATTCATCACTATTTTTATTATACCAAAGCAAATAAAATTAGGAGAAAATGTAAATAAATTTTACTCTAATTTACCAACATATGTGATTGATTCAAATTTAAAAAAAAAAGTTTTAAACATCATGTAGGTACATACAAATAAGGATTGTATTAGGAAAATGGGTACCTAACTATGGACCTATTTGAAAAAATCACAAACAGAAATAAAAATACGAGTAGGTATGTACATTTATAACTTTTTATCGTAGGTAAAGCTATTACGTATCAAGAAACTTTAAAAAAATCAGTTCATTTAACTTTCTTTTCTATAATTCATCACATATTACATATAACAAATTATTATTATCAGCACAAAGCACTCTTTTTAGGGTGAATTGCCTAATTCAAAAAAAAAATATTATAATAAAAAAAAAAATTCAAAAAATTTTACGAACATCGTTTTAGAGAAAAACTGTTATGACGCTTCTGTACAACTTACCGATGTTACATGTAAAAGCCTTCAAGGCGTAAATAAATAAATTACATTTCAAGAAACTTTATAAAATCAGTCCACAAAATATTTTTTTTCTTTAATCTTAAAACCCACAAAAAACCGTAAAAAAGGTTTTTACCATCTACTTTCAAAAACGTTTAAAAACCATTGATATATAAAAACTTAGAAAAGAAATTGGATGGCCTGGGATTTGAACCTCTCGCTCAAATTTGAACGCCAGTCGACACTTCTACTAGCAAATAACTAAAATAAAAAAACGATCATAAAAACATTTGATGTTTCCATTGAGACGTATTGCATACAAGTATACATGTGTACACTCTACACGTGGCAGACTTCCGACCAAGGGTAAGCAACCGTAATCACGAATAATAATAATACTAGAACATTTGAAAGCGTATCGATATTCCAGACCTCGGTGGTTGAACGGTTACGATCGTTGGCTACGAATCCGGAGGTCACGAGTTAAAATTCCGGCGTGCGCAAGTACCTATCAACATTTTATGCGATTAATTTGTATTATTCCACAATATATTCTTTTTAAATAATTTCGTTTAGATTATTAGTGCTATCTTCTTTTTTAATGATATATAACATTGGTGGGAACAACCTTCAAAAGTTGAAAATAGGTAACTACATATTTTTTAAAGAAAAAAAAATCGGAACGTTGCGCGAAATGGCTTTAGCCGTGTTGGGTGACCGGATCTGAATAGCCATGTACTTACCCACCTTCCTCTTCCCCATCTCCTTCCCTTCATTTTTTGACAAACGCAGTCTTTGACTCACAAACACATGCATAATACCTACCTACCTATCCACATGGCCGTTTCGTGATGACGCTGGCTCACAATGCACAAAACATGACACATGGCAGTTGTACCTATGTTTTGTGCTTCATTGCAAATGACCCTAGTGAAAGACGTTGAAAGACCACATTTCAGAATTTATAGTGTAAAATGTAGACATAGAGATATAATATATCGATGTATATAGACTTCAGAAAAGGTATAAATACCTAGTGAGAGATTTTTATTTTTATTATGTGTTGAATACCTCACAAGAGTCCCAGCTGCTCCCGTCTGGAGCCAGTGAAACTATGACATACCCCGCACACCCCAAATGGGGTATGTTGTGAGGCTGAAGGTAGTGGGGAGGGGAAGGAGACAAATCCGGAGGTCGCGAGTTAAAATTCCGGCGTGCGCAAGTACCTATCAACATTTTATGCGATTAATTTGTGTTATTCCACAATATATCATTTTTAAATAATTTCGTTTAGATTATTAGTGCTATCTATTTAAAAAAAATAGATAAGAAATATATTAAAAAAAGAATCGTAACGTTGCCTGAAATGGCGTCAGCCGTGTTGGGTGACCGGATCTGAATAGCCAAGTTCTTACCCACCGGGCATCACGGAGTTCTTCTACCACTCACTTCCGTGTTATTTTATTGTATTATTTTAATAATATAATAACCATTTAAAATTTGGCACAGCTGCACTCTACTAGCTTGACGTCGATATAAAACAGTAGTCAGGTTATTATATTAAAACGAATAGGTACGTACATGTATAGGTAGATAGATGATATAAGTATCATCGTTTCCAAAAATAAATGTTATAATATCTTAGATTCTCGCCGTGATTGATTACTGCCATCTTTTGAAAAATTTTGAAAAAGGGTTTTAGTTCAAAATTGTACCGTGTAGAGAAAGATAAATGGGCGCCACACGACAGAGGGCTTTTGCTAGTAATTAAAAATCCTGTTTTTCATTCTTAATTTGAAGATTAAAATTATAAAATTGTCTTTAAAAAATGGAGAAATATAATACCAACAATTTCTCGTAACGTTTTGGTAAATAAACGAATCCAAAGTTTTGTATTCAGCGTTTAAAAAAACACGCAAATTGGTGTTTATGAAAAAATTTAACTAAAAACTTATTTATCTATTTATTTTTAAAAAAATTTCGAGGTTTTAAAGAAAACCCCTAAAGGTATACTTTGAGGATATTCAGCAGTTAAAAATATTTTGTAAAATTTACGAAAAACGGTCAGAATAAGGTCGTATTTATGATTTGGTTTTGATAAATGCTAAGCCTATGTAAATTTTAAAAATTTATAAAAAATATTTTTCATATTAAAAACTTTATGTTTATCGATTTGTGTAATAATATTATCGTTATTTAAAATTAATAAATGATAACACTTGGCCTTAAACGCTCTCACTCAGAGTTTTAGAACAACGTGGCAGATTTGAAAATACAATATTTTAACATTTATGATTAAACTTGAATTAAGCCCGACAGAGCGCCAATAAAATTATTTTATTTTTATATACTTGACGTAGAAATTACCGCGGTTATTTTTTGTTATATTTACTGACGAAAAACTTAAAACTTTCCAAGGTATTCAAAATAAACCCGGAGCGTTCACAAAAAGCCGCCGGCGGCAGTGAAGCGCCGAACGGGAAGAACAATTCCATCGTTCTGATTATCAAAAAGAGTTGAATTATGCGATGTGTAGTTTTGTGTATCTAAACTTAAACTTAATGTATCTAAACTTTTTCTTCTATAACAATACGACCGTCACTCCTGGACACATTAACCCCCAGATTCCTTCCCACCCAATACCCTTTTTTCCCCTCTCTTCCTTTCCTAAAAAATTCCACGCAGCATCCCCAAAGATGTAATTGGCCCTAAAGCTATTATTTTTTTCAGAGCCTCCTGTATGGAGCTAATGTTTTTTTTTATATGAATACCTCACAAGAGTCTTAGCCGCTCCCATCTGTCAGTGAGTCAGTGAGACTATGGTTTCCCTATTTGGGGTATGTTGTGCGGCTGAAGTTATTGGGGAGGCTGAAGGTGTGGAAAGTACCTGGCTATTCAGATCTGGTCACCAAACACGGTTAAAGCTATTTCAAGTAACGTTTCAATTTTGAATGGTGGTTTTACACCAAGCCGATACTGAGAGTATCTTCCACTCTGGATCGTGTCGCATATGTACTATAAAAGTATTAATTGTGAAATAACACAAATAAAAATAATGTTTGGCCATACCGAATTTTTTGCGGTCCTTCCTCTCTAAGCAGGGATTTGTGGATTTGTTTTCACGTTTGGCCGGATGAAGATGCGGTTTGAACCGGATTGCGGTTTGGGGACGGACGTCAATAAAAGATATCATTTAATAAAAAATGTTAATTTTCCTTGTTTTTTCCGTGTTCTGGGAATTCGCTGTTCTGGTTGACCACAATGGCCATTATTATCGTATCTATTATTACACCGTTATCATTTATGATTTAAATTAAACTAATAAATGTTAACCTTTTCGTGACTGTTCACTTTATATTGAAGGAGCTGAGAACGAGATTTTTCAAAACAAGATGTGGAGAGAAATTATTTTAATCTTAAATTTTAAACGTATTTTAAAGTGTGCGGACGAAAACAATTTTAAAAAATGTTTTTATTTTACATTAGCACCACACAGAAGAAGAAAATAGTTCCCATCAGAGCCTATATCATCTCTAGGGATGCTGTGTGGAGAGTCAATTGGGAAAGGAAAAAGAGGACGTTCTGGGAAGGAAAAGGGTATTAGGGATGGGTAGGAATCTGTGGGATTATGTGTCCAGGAATGACGGACGTATAAATCTATCCCTCCCACTGTGGTGCAAGGCGATATTCCGAGACGGCTAGAGAAGTCAAGGGACTCCCTTAGTAATTCTCTCCCGATCCGTCCTGCCACGTAGCTGGTGGGCAGATCCATCCACTGCCAAGACCCGGAAAAACCTCATCCGTGAACACGGACACCCCTGCTAAGTCACCATACGTAGTAAAACACTTGTGATGACCTATGGCAGACGTGTTGATTATCCAATAAATGGTTCCCGGAGCAGCGGTACGTATACCCGCCTTCCAAATGTTTTTATTTTTTTTTTTTTTATTCCGAATAACGATCTTTCACCAGGGCGATACCGAGAGTGTCTTCCACTCTGTGCTGCAAATTTACTACATAAATTATTTTTAAAAATAATTTTAAGACGATACGAATTGAACCCACGATCGCTGTATTCGTAGTCGAGAGCCTTTTACTCGATCACGAAGGTCATTTGTTCACTAAAAACGAGTTTTAAATTAGTTAACAGTATTAACACGTCAATTTTACAGGTTTCCATAGAAATACTTACCTTTACACAAATACATTATTCATATCTGCGAAATTAGAATGCGGACAAAAAATATTATTGCGATTAAATAAAAATAGTGTTTTGTTTCTTTATTTTAAATCTAAAAAAATTAATTAGCAAGTTCCTTAAATCTAGTAAGTGTTAAGAAACAGTCGAAAAATAAGACAACCGTTCATCCCAAACCTAGATATGACTTGTGGGGTAGTTTCGTGGTACAAATATTTAGTGACCGGACGATTCAGAAAGAATTCACCCAACATCTCATTTGAAAAGTCATTAAAGTGATACAAGAATACGTAAAAAATTGTTTGCGTTTTGTTAGGTTATGGGCTATTTTTCCTTTTTTTCATAGCTTTAATGAATTTTCATAGAGGTGTTAGGTTGAGTTGTTATGGAACCAAATATTTGCCTAGTCGGGGCTAAAATTTTAAATACAAAACTGCGCTTACGAAATACAAGTGGGTTGGAAAACCACTTTATTAAGTACACAAAACACAAACAGCCCTAAGTAGCCGTAACCTGTTTATATATTTCTACAAACTTACCCAAAAAAATGGATTTCAAAAAGAGTTTTTTTTTTCAATAATAAAAATTATTACTCAAGTTTTTTCCACCATGCCACGGGTTAAAGTTTATCGCAAAATTTAAAATAAGCTCTGGGTATAAATAAATGGTGTTCTCCAGAAATAAATCATTCTCATTTGAACCATAATCCGGCCGAGTCGCTGATTTATCCTTGTTGGTGAAACAAAAGGGCATTAGTTTATTGCTAAATGTGTCGCGGTCTCCTTTTTCTTCTGGGATTTCTATGCATATCTTGTGTAGAAGGTAAGCAGGCATTTAACATTTCTACCTTCGTGATATATGTGGAGTTTGATAAAATAATGTTTACCCATCATCACCGCGCTACATTTCGGGGTGGAGTTTGATCGTGATGTAGTGAGTGAATATTCATTGATCTGTCGTCCCCTGTCACTCTTTTCCAGCCTTCCCATCCTGCTCTAATTGACTTTCACACAATCAGTCTGCCTCTATCTACCACGGTTTGCCGCTAATCACTTCCACTGGGAAACCACTCGGTTTTTATTTTAATGCCATTTGCCATTAACACCAAGTGCCCATTGATACTTTTTTTTATTAAATCTCTTACAATTTCTCAGTGTGCATTGGAGGGGACCCACCACTTTCCCAACGGCGTTATAAGGAAACATATGGTTTCCTCCTTCACCGCACACCTCAAGACTCTACTTTTTTTTTGAACGAAGCTACATTTATTTGAACGATTCTAGACCCTCCAATGTCCATGCATACGGGGTTAGTAAGCAGTATGCAAGTACTTACATTAAAATTATACAAAAGATAAATAGAAGTAGCAGCCCGTGGAATAATTCTTCTGAAATAGGTAACATCAATAAGAGAAAACAGTGTTAGTAAAAGAAAAATAAAAATAAAAATAACGGCTAGACCAGTCGAAGAAACCTTCTGTAAATAAAATAAGTAATGAGGAAAAAACAGTTATATGATTATGTTATAATGTAAGTAATTACTATAATAGCGGAAAGAAAATAAAATATATAAAAAGAAGAGCCAGAGAAAGTATTCCATTGACCACCGGGCAGTCCCAATGAGAATACGTATAGCTATCGGCCCAACCGCAGACGATGCTCGAAGTCCGCGCCCTTTAGCCGGTTCCCCGATTTTGCCTCGAAGAAATGCACTTGGGAGAGAAGGGGAAGATTTTGAAGACCTTGAGGAAAAGATGAGCGTCGGGTTACCGGAGGGGGGACGGAAGGACATCGAGACCGCACGGTTACGCCTCAGGCCTACGCATGACGATGGGGGAGGCGCGGGCGGATCGCGGGAAGACCACTCTGGTGTGTGTTCGTCTGGCAATGTGCATGGACAGGGTCTATCCCACCCCCTTTCTATGGGGGAATGACGATACATAACATGTTCAGTTCAGTTGCGCCACCAAAGAATGGAAACCAAAACTAATACAGAAAAATAGAAAATAATAAGAGCATTTATACATGTGAAACATAATTACAGAATCAGTTCAGAGTGATAATATATCGAGCATTAGTGTCATCACTAATATCGATCACCAACACCAACATGACCTGTCGAGGTAAAAACATAAATCATTGTTAGCAGAGATCAGAAGAAAAAAAAATAGACAGATGTTATCAGTATTTTATAGGTCACATAAGTTATATTATAGATAGTTCAAAGCATATTCACTAAATAAAGAGTCATAGAGGAGGACCGAAGAAGAAGACGGGAGCAATACGTGTGGCACCTGAAACAAAGATGAATTTAATCTAGGTCGGCGACTCTAAGTACAGGCCATCTCTCTACCCAGGACTTGACAAACTTTTTCAAGCATTCAAAATTCTCTTTGTTCGACACAAGGTCAGCATTCCACGCTGGTCTTGTTATTCCGCGCAAGCCATCCAACATTTCCTCTCGTGCTTCCTTCATCAACTCGCAGTGCCACAGAATGTGCCTGGCGTCCTGATTAGTATCACCACATGCGCAGTTTGGGTGAGGAGAGAGGGTCAAGCTATGAAGCCGACCCCTGAATTCCCCATGCCCAGAAAGCATCTGCGTCACATAGTGATCTAGTTTAATGTATGCCCCTTCCATTCTGAATTTAACTGAAGGGAAGAAGGAGAAAGTCCATCTGCCCTTCGTCGACCTATCCCATCGCTCTTGCCATACACTCAGCGTTCTCTCGCGCATCGCTTTGAGCAAGCCAGGGAGGGCCACGACTCCTCCCGGTGTCAGCTCGACTCCCAGGTGGACAGCAGCCCTGCCTCTAATAAGTTCCTTTTTGGTCAATATTTCCCTAATTTCAAGGTCAATCGGCAGAATGCCGGCCAGAACCGGTAGTGCATCTGAGGCCACAGTCCTATAAGCGCCCAAGAGCGCCAACAGGGGAGTCCGCTGACCCCGTTTAAGAGCAGAGTTTATCAAGACGTTATCCAAGCGATGCTCCCACACAGAGGCAGCATATGATACTTGCGACACATATACCCCTCTGTACAGCAGGCGAATCGCCGGAGAGCGCAATCCCCAGTGTGTTCTCAGTGTGCAGCAAATATTTTCAACATTGAATTTATTCTAGTCGTATCAGCCGAAGATCCTGAACCATTCTTCAGAGATGATTACTTTTACTTCGCCGCTTATGATGCGTTCTTTAAAGAACACAAAGTTGCGCTGGGCTGGAGAGAGGCGGTGTCCATGTGTTCCTTGGAAGGCGCTGAGCTCGTGGTACCAACCTCCGAGGAAGAGATGAAGTCGTTGCTAACCTACATGGCCAGCTCCACAAGCCACGTGTGGATTGGGATACATGACTTATTCCGTCAACAGAACTATGTGGCAATTAATGGTATGTTATCATTTTTTAAATATGTGGTAATTTTGCATACTTATATTGCCACTTTTTATTGAGTACCTTTGAAACATCTTCATTTTAAGTTGGAGATCTTTCATCTGCAACACTTTTTTTTAATTTAAAAAATACATACATATACATACTTAAAGTAAAACATATGGGTTTAAAACTGATTAAGATACATTGATTTCTTTTTAACGAAACTTCATAACTCAAAAGAGAAAACATTTCTCGTATTTGAATTTTGGAGTAGTGCCATTTCAAAATGCGAGTAGGTGCAGAAAGTATGTTGTTACAAAGTAATAATATTAGAATACACATTTTTTTATTATTTTTTTTATTCACAAAAAGATTCAAAAATTTCAATAAATTTTATACAATAATTAATTACATATTATATGTATTTGATTGACCCCCATAAATAAGCAGGGCTTGTATAGGGGGTTTAAATTTTCGGTATAATTTTTAAGCTGAGTTTTTAATTTTTTTATGTTACTGTTCATGTTTCTGATTTTTTAAGGTAGTGAATTAAAAAATTTAACTCTGAGATATTTATGATTTAACTGTCCTATTGTTTTTTTTACATTTTGGAGTAGGAAGTATTGACATTTGTCTAAGATTTCTGTTATTTTCAAAAGGTGCAACTTTATTTTGAATTAATAATTCTTTAATTAATTAATTTTAATTGATAATTCTTTATAAATTTGCAATAGTGCATGATAAAAGTATAATGCACTTAATTTTCTGACCTTAAATTGTTTGAATAATAGTTCTGATGAATATGAGTAGGGTTTTTTAAATTGTTTTTATTATTAGTTTTTGTGATATGTAAATTGTTTGTCTTTGATTTGTATATGTACCACCCCATCCTATAATGCCATATTGTATAATTGATTGACAGAATATGTAAGTATGTGGTTCTAAGTAAATTTTCGTTTAAAATATCTCTTAAACATCTAAATATATATGTTAGTTTCATACATGAAGACAAGTCGACATAATGAACTTGAATTAAATAAGAGTTAATATTAGAATTTACGAAATAGATAATACAGGCATAGATATAGCAAAAATAAAAATAATATATTATCGCATTTACTCAATAGGTAGGTAGTAGGTGGTAGTTATATAGCGTTGGTTTAAAACATTGATAAATGAAATGGATGGGCTGACAGTATTGTAAAAGGAGGAACGTCACAGATAACGCGTAGGTGTGCACTTTGCTTTTAAATCGAAAGCTGTTGAAATATTTTTAGAGGAACTGTTCTAGATTTTGTTATTTTTATTTTTTTGTTATTATTAAGTTGAAATTAAAACTCTTAATTAGTGTTGGGTTGGTCTAGTAGTTGTTTGATTTAGGAATTAAAAAATTTATAATTTTTTTCAGACTTATGTGGGAGGGCGTTAAAAAATGTATACCTTGATTAGCATAATGGTGTTGAGAAACACACGTTTTAAATTTTGGGATTTCTAAATTGCCACGTTATCGTGGTCGGTTGTTTATGTTTGTGAAAGTTGTTTTATTGAAATGATCTTTATCAGTTTGTAACAATGATTTCTTTTTGAAATTTGTATTTAGACTGAAAACCTAAAAGAGTCAAATAGCTGTGTTTTTAGAAATATAGATGGTTTTCGAAGGATGACTTTTAAAATCAACCTCTGTACCCTTTCTACAGGTAAGAGGTTAGTATTGAAAGTCCCACCTCATCCATTTATACGATATTGTAGAATAGATTGGGCAAGAGGAAAATAAAGTTTTTCATTAAGTTTGGAGTGTGATATGCTATCAAATACCTTGCGGAGATCGGTGAAGATACCAAGGCACTTTTCCCCATTGTCTAACTTTTGCATTATTGTTGATGTTAATTTATCGATCGCATCTTGGGTACTAAGATTTTCCCTAAATCCAAACTGGTTTAGGCTCATTATTTTTTTTCCTTTATGTAGTTGTTGAGTTGTTTTTTAACAATTTTCTTCCTAGATTTTTGGTATGTTTGGTGTGAGTGCTGTGGGTTGATAGTTTGAAATATTTTTTTCATATCCACATTTTAAAACAGGGTGACAATCGTCTTCTTACTGTTTTGGGGAATGCACCCTTCTTCAAACAAATATTTGTTTTATGAGCAATTTACTTGCTGATTATCTCACGTACGGCTTTCAACGTTTTACAGTTATATTGTCATAGCCAGGGCTTGCTGATCCTCTTAAACTTAATACAACGTTTTCAACTTCTTTATCAGTTACTGAAGTAAATGTAAGGAAACCTTCAAAAATTGAGTGTCGCTCTGGTTGGGGAATCTGTTTGTTATTTGGTGTAATATTACAAGCAAGATCAAAGCCAACAATAGCAAATTAGTCGTTCAAAATATTACCGCAATGCTTTAGATTTTTTTCGGGGTCGGTATTGATTCTCTAAAGAGTAATTTTATTTGGTAATTTTTGTTTTGTGCTTTTGTCGGTTATTGTATTGATGGTTATCCAGAACTCTTTGCTGTCTTGACCAGCATTTTTTATTTTACACAAATATAATTTTCTTTTGGCAGTCAATTTAAAAGCGCAAGTTTGTTTCGGTATTTTTTGTAGAAAATGGCGATTTTTTCATCATTTGGGAATTTTTTAGACTGGTGGTAGTATTATTCCTGATTTCTGATTGAAATCACTAGTCTATGGGTTTTCCATGGCTTTCTTAATCTATGCTTAGATTTAGGTTTAGAGACAATTTTTTTGTGTAGATAGGTTTATGTGGTTTAAGAAAACTGTTTCGAAATTCTCAGCACAGCTATTTGGATTTTCCGATTCATGTATTGATGCCCAGGTATCCATTTAAAGATTTGCTCCCAAGGTTTCCATTTTTAAATATTTTTTTCATTTTTTTTTGTCAGTTATGTTGTGGTTGGTACTTCTTTTACCTATGTTGTTGACGAATAAACAGGTGTAGTAATTTTCGTTATTAGTTTTTGGGATATTATGCCGTGTTGCGCTACCTCCTTCTTTAGCCAACATTTCGGACAGCGTTACAGTGTCCGAAACGTTGGCTAAAGAAGGGGGTAGCGCAACACGGCATAATATCCCAAAAACTAATAACAAAAATACTTTTGGCCGTGAAAATCTAGAGTCGTACCCAGGTGTAGTAATAATAATAATAATTGGATGACTTCTGAGAAAATCACCTCATGGGTGCTTAGTTATCAGTTATGCTGGTTTTCCATAATATTGACATGTTTTTTCAGTGTCATTTGAGTTGTACCAAATTTGATCAATACAGGAAGGGATTTGTCCGCTGACATTTCGTGTTGAATTAATTATAAATGATTTAAAACTAGCTGGTACCCGGTACGTGTTGCTATGCCATTTAATAAAGAAATTGTTTCTTCCTACGTATCCGTTCCCATTCGTCCCATTCCCCTTCTGCCTCCCCTTCCTCTTCCACGTCCCTTTCCCCTCTTGTGTTCCCACTCTGATTCCTCCACCTTCCCTCTCCCCACTCCACTCCCCCCATTCCCTCCCGTCCTGCGAACCCCCCTCCCGAGTTCCCCTCCTCCCTTCCAGATTTCTCTTCCAACTACCTGGTTCCCCTCCCCCCACATTCAGTTTACAAACAGCTCGCGTACCACTGTACTGAATTTTTTTTATACAAATTTCATAATTCCAGAGCTCACCAGTATTTTTTTATTTATTTATTTCAAAACATACGGCACAACATGTGCCATTGACATAATTATGTTTATATATATATATTATATAGTATTGTTCACTTTTGGGAAAGGTCACGGAAAACCTCACTTTCGATTTGAGGGGAAAAGCGACCACTCTGCCCCTCGGGTGGGTGAAACCTCACGGGTCATTTTGGCTTGCAAAAATTTGGTAAAATTTGGCAAGCCAAATTGATCTCTAAGCTCATCCGATTTCAAAGGCCCCACGGTTCACTCTTCTTCGAAGCGAATTCATTGTATCTATCTCTTTTCAAATGCCTGCAAAAGTTGAGAAAGATGTAGCGAAAATCTCCCATACAAAACTGATTTCGCTAGGTACGCAGATTTTAAATGTCATCTTTCATTTTTCGTTTTCCCACCGGCCGACTGGCATACGCGATTTTGTCGAAAATATCACGCTTGGAAGCCAAAATTTAGTGAAATTCCGTCAACAAGAGTTTTTCAAAGGTCAATTGACCGTCGTAATTATCACTTTTCTCAAAAACATCGTTGTAATATTCGTTTCAAAACTGACATGTGCAAAAAAACAACATAAAAGTCGAGTATTGAAACTAATCTTTAAAATTATGTACTGTTTTCACGGCGCCGCCAGTCGACAGGACATAGAATTAAAACATTTCATTAGAAAAATTTAAAAATAGACTAAAATTCAAATTCGAACGCGAAACAAAATTGGAGTGTCTTAAATTGGCGTTGTTAGCAGGTTTTAAAATCGAATTTCATCAATCATGAATCGTTATTATGCCGGTACACGGTGGTAAAAAAAATACTGCTCGAAATATAATAATTATTTTTTTAATTATTTTGAATGATAATTTTCTTGATATTTTTTTTTTCGAAAATATAGTCGGGCCTTCACGACTAACGTTTGAGCGGCGTAGAAACATTTCTCAAATGACGATGCTTAGAATTTCCGTTTTTTTCCATACATGTATCGTTGTGAATAATTATTTATTACGAAAGTAGTATGCGCGTTCGTGAATTTAAAAGTTGGATGTTTGACCGATGTCATTTCTAGAAAAATATTTAAAAAAAAAGACGATTTTATTTTTATTTTTAAAAAAATATTATTATTTAATCAATTTATTTTTACCAAAAATGAGTAACGCAGTTTTGGCGGACCCTGTTATTTAGAACACACAGATAAACCATGCAACTTAGTGATGGAAATAAGTGCTTAGGTACCTACCTACCGGCTTACCGATTTACTACCGTGGTTTTTTTGCGAAAATGAGTAGGTACCTAGACGAATTATGTAGGTACTTACATTGGATGCCGGGTTGTTGCAATAAAATTGAAGAATTCAACATTTCTTTAAAGTTAATTCTAACGTTCTGCGTAAGTTCTATTCGAGTTCTGTTGTTATATCATTTTATCCAGTTGCACCACAAAACTGAAATAATTACAGAACTTTAAAATAACTTTCACAAAACGTAATAATTAACTTGAAAATTTTAAAGAATTATTAAATTTTTTTGAAAGAACCTATCAAAATATTTTTCATTTATGAATGTGTAGGTAAAGTTTCGTTCTTTTTGGACATTCTTAAATAATAATACCAGTAATGGCCAGTACCTACTTATGAGGGAACGTTGTTGTCGAAATAATGAGAAATTAATAATATATTGTGTAAATTTAATAGCAAAGATGGTACAATTTTTTTTTTCAAATGGTGTAGGTACTTTAAAATTGTACGGAAATTAATTGCTTTATACATTATTAACTAAATTTTAATGATAATACGGCACAAGAGTCCCAACTACTGAAGTCAGTGAAACTATGGCATCCCCAGTTGGGGTATGTTGTGAGGCTAAAGGTAGTGGGGAGGGGAGGGAGATGGAGACGAGGAAGGTGGGGAAGTACCTGGCTATTCAGATCTGGTCACCAAAAACGGCAAAATCCATTTCAAGCAACGTTATGAAAATGAATAAATTTAAATATCTTAACATGGTCAATTTTTTGCCAAATTATGCAGGTAAAAGCACACTTTTTTTAAGTTAATTTTCACGTTCTGTGTTAATTCTTCTTCGATTCCGATGAAACTTTGGGGACCTTCGATTCTTAATGTATAAAATGGTGAGCTCTGGCATCATGAAATTATGCATTGCTAAACCGTTCATCCGATTGCGATGAAACTTTGGGAATTTGATATGTGCATGCCTCCGATGGCGTCTAGATACTTCTGTTTGACAGGTTTCAGCTGCTAGGCCCTGCGGGTGGCCTTATCCATACGTATGTTTAACCACTGAGCGTTGCTCTCCTCGCCTTATTTGCCTTTAAAAACCCTCAACACAACATCTCCAAAGATGAAATGACCCCGAGGGAAATTATTTTCCTCAGGGTCTCCTGTGTGTAGCTCATGTAAAAAAAGGATAAATACCAGGAGTGCAGAACTAAGCAAGGGAAAAAATATTAAGAAAATGTTTTTTTTTTTTCAATTATTTCTGGCTTTCACCATCCAAGGGTATTCTATGTAGGTCATCATTTAAGACTGACATAGACAGGAAAGGTGAATTTATATGCATTTTTTTTTCTTTTTTTACATGAGCTCCACACAGGAGGCCGTGGGGAAAATAATTTCCCTCAGGGCCTATGTCATCTTTGGGGATGCTGTGTGGAGGATTTTTTTTAGGAAAGAAAGGAGATGAGAGTTCTGGGAAGGAAAAGGGTTTAAGGGGTGGGTATGAATCTGGGGTTCAGTGTGTCCTGGTCATCCGCCTCCAAGACCTAGAAAAACCTCACCCATGAATCCGGGCACCCCTACTAAATCACCAAACGTAGCGAACCACTTGGGGTGACCGACGGCAGAGGTGTTGGTTATTCAATAAAGGTCAATTTTAGGGATTTGTATTTCTACATAACATTACATACAACGGGTACCCGGCATGCGTTGCAAAATCACTGTAACCTTTGGGAGAATTCAGGATGAAATTATGCAGTGTTAATTTTTTTTTACTTTAGCTCCACACAGGAGGCTCCAAAGAAAACAATTTCCCTAGGGGCCTATGTCATCTTTGAGGATGCTGTGCGGAGGGTTTTTTAAGGGAAAGGAAGGAGAAGAAGATATGGGAAGGAAAAAGGTATGAGGGGTGTTTAGGAATCTGGGGGTCAGTGTGGCCAGGAGTGACGAACGTATGAATCTATTCCTCACACTGCGGTGCATGGCGAAGGTTTGGGAGAATCTGGCTGGAGAGGTCAAAAGCCTTCCAATAATTATGGTAACAAGGGAAAGGATAAGAGGGAGGTATAAGTTAGTGACGTATTTTATATTGTTAATGGACTTTTTGTCCGGAAATAAATAAATTATATACAGCGGGTACCCGGCATGCGTTGCAAAGCCACTTTAACCTCGGGGTCCATTAAACTGTAATGGTTCCATCCCAAATCTCGGAAAACCACATTATAATGCAAGCGCCTGTACTATAGAACATTATATACAACGGGTACCCGGCATGCGTTGCAAGATCACTGTAACCTCGGGGTCAACTTTACTGTAATGGTTCCATCATAATTCCTGGGAAATAACATTTTAAAGTAAGTGCCTGCAATATATAACATGATATACAATGGTTACTCGGCATGCGTTGCAAGGTCACTGTAACCTCGGGGTCAACTTAACTGTAATGGTTCCATTCCAATTCCTGGAAAATTACATTTAAATGCAAGCGCTGCACTACATAACATTATATACAACGGTTACCCGGCATGGGTTGCAAGGTCACTGTAACCTCAGGTTTCTTCATATATTTCACACGCAAATCGCATAGTGTTTTAACCCGTCAGTTGCTTCTGCAACGGGCAAAACCTAGTATATATAGTATTGTTCACTTTTGGGAAAGGTCACGGAAAACCTCACTTTCGATTTGAGGGGAAAAGCGACCACTCTGCCCCTCGGGTGGGTGAAACCTCACGGGTCATTTTGGCTTGCAAAAATTTGGTAAAATTTGGCAAGCCAAATTGATCTCTAAGCTCATCCGATTTCAAAGGCCCCACGGTTCACTCTTCTTCGAAGCGAATTCATTGTATCTATCTCTTTTCAAATGCCTGCAAAAGTTGAGAAAGATGTAGCGAAAATCTCCCATACAAAATTGATTTGGCTAGGTACATAAATTTTAAATGTCATTCTTCATTTTTCGATTTCCCACCGGCCGACTGGCATACGTGATTTCTTAGAAAATATCACGCTTGGAAGCCAAAATTTAGTAAAATTACGTCAACGAGACTTTTTAAAAGGTCAATTGACCATCGCAATTATCACTTTTCACAAAAACATCGTTGTAATATTCGATTGAAAACTGACATTTGCGAAAAAACTACGGAAAAGTCATATTTTGAAACTAATGTTTAAAAATAGGTACAATTTACACGGAGACGCCTATCGACAGAATCTACAACCGCAGCTTTTCCTTGGAGAAATTCAAAAATGTGTCGAAATCTAAATTGGAACGTTCGCAGATCCTAGCGCGAAAAAAATGCTGTTGTTCAACGACTGATGGAACAAGTTTCAAATTGATTGTATTCGTACGAGGGTAAATAATAATCTTTATTAAATTTTCTCGAATCTTGCAACACTAAGCATGGAACATTATTCAAAACCACCGCAAGTTTTCAGCGAGGCCCTGACAGCCTTAGCTGACGTAATTTGTATGTAAAATGTTCTAAAACGGGCGCAGGTGTTCGATTTTCAGGCTGTGCTTGAGGTGGTTGAGACAAAGTTTAACGGTTGTGTTGCCATATAAATGAAATATTATTAACCATTTAAATACTAAGTAGGTACTTAATACAAAATTTAATAAAATCAAATAAAATGAGGTGCTTATCCCGATGACCAAATTTGTTTTCCTAAATAATAAAAATAAAATTATAGCGCCATTTTTGTGAAAAAAAACCCTAGGTTTTGTAAAATAATGGATCCAAAGTATCAGGAGCGCAGAAATTGACCGAGATAATAATATGTTGTTTTAGCTTCATTAAATTATACACGGTTAACCGTTCATCCCATTGCGACGAATCTTTGAGAATTTGATGATGGCATGTCTCCGATTGTGTCTACATACTTCTGTTTGGCAGATTTCTGCTGCTAGGCCCTGTCGGCGGCTTTATACATACGTATGTTTAACTATATGAAAAACTGTAAAATCGGTAGGTACCTGAGAAACTGATATATTATAAAATTATAAAAATAAAATTAAAGCGCCATTTTTGTGAAAAATTGCATTGCACATTCTGTATAAACGTTACAGGGTACCTACCAGGAGCGCAGAAATTGACTGAGGAATATTTAACTGTATGAAAAACTATAAAATCGTTAGGTGCCTGAGAAACTGATATAGGTATTATAAATGAATCGCCGATATGCAAGTACGCCCATAACTTTCGAATGCATGCACCGAATTGGATAATTATTTTTGTTTTGTGTTTGTAATTGTTAGGATAAGGTTTTTATTGATCTTCTGGTGAGCACTGGCATTATGAAATTTGTATAAAATGGTTGCCGAAATGTTTGCACGCGCATAACTTTCGAACGGATGCATCGAATTGAATAATTGTTTTTTTGGTGGGTTCGTTACTGTTAGGACAAGGTTTTGCATAAAAATACCGGTGAGATCTGCCATAATGAAATTTGTATAAAAATGAATTGCCGAAATGTATATATGCGTATAACTTTCGAACGAATGCACCGAATCTGAAAATTCTTTTTTTATTGTTTTCGTTACTGATAGGACAAGGTTTCTATAAAACTACTGGTAAGCTCTGGCATTATGAAATTTGCATAAAAATCAATCGTCGAAATGTATGAACGCGTATAACTTCCGAAAGACTGCACAAAATTGAATAATTTTTTTTTGTTATGTTTGTTTATTGGCTGGTGAGCTCTGGCATTACGAAATTTGCATAAAAATATTTCAATAGGTGGCACGCGAGCTGTTTGAAAACCAAATGTAACGGCAATGAAATAATGAGCGCGGGAGGGGGGAAAAAACCACGGAGGGGGGAGGGTAATCTGGGAAGGGGGAGGGGAACCCGGGAGGGGTTTTGCGGGATGGAGGAAGGGGGGGGGGGGGGTAGAGTACGCTAAGAAAGAATATTTTTTCTGTTCTTTTTTTTACTCGAATAAAACAAAATTTTAAAAGGATAAATACCAGGAGTGCAGAACTAAGCAAGGGAAAATATATTAAGAACATGTTTTTTTCAATTATTTCTGGCTTTTTGGGAAAGGTGAATTTATATGCATTTAATTTTTTTTTTTTACATGAGCTCCGCACAGGAGGCCGTGGGGAAAATAATTTCCCTCAGGTCCTATGTCATCTTTGGGGATGCTGTGTGGAGGATTTTTTTTAAGGAAAGGAAGGAGATGAGAGTTCTGGGAAGGAAAAGGGTTTAAGGGGTGGGTAGGAATCTGGGGTTCAGTGTGTCCTGGACATCCGCCTCCAAGACCTAGACAGACCTCACCCCATGAACCCGGACACCCCTACTAAATCACCAAACGTAGCGAACCACTTGAGGTGACCTATGGCAGAGAAGTTGGTTATCCAATAAAGGACAACTTTGGGGATTTGTATTTCTACATTACATTATATACAACGGGTACCTGGCATGCGTTGCAACAACACTGTAACCTCGGGGTCAACTTAACTGTAATGGTTCCATTCCAAGTTCCGGAAAACTACATTATAATGCAAGAGCCTTACAAACGCCTGCTTTATATTATAACATTATATACAAAGGGTACCCGGCATGCGTTGCAAGATCACTGTAACCTCAGGGTCAACTTAACTGTAATGGTTCCATTCCAAGTTCCTGGAAACTACATTATAATACAAGCGCCTTGCAAACGCCTGCTTTATATTATAACATTATATACAAAGGGTACCCGGCATGCGTTGCAACATCGCTGTAACCTCGGGGTCAACTTAACTGTAATGGTTCCATTCCAAGTTCCGGGAAACTACATTATAATTCAAGCGCCTTGCAAACGCATGCAATGTATTATAACATTATATACAACGGGTACCCGGCATGCGTTGCAACATCACTGTAATCTCGGGGTCAACTTAACTGTAATGGTTCCATTCCAAGTTCCGGGAAACTACATTATAATGCAAGCGCCTTGCAAACGCCTGTTTTATATTATAACATTATATACAAAGGGTTCCCGGCATGCGTTGCAACATCACTGTAACCTCGGGATCAACTTAACTGTATTCCATTCCAAGTTCAGGGAAACTACATTATTATGCAAGCGCCTTGCAAATGCCTGCACTATATTATAACATTATATACAACGGGTACCCGGCATGCGTTGCAAAGTCACTGTAACCTCAGGTTTCTTCATATAATTAATTTAACACACACTCCTCCTCGCTTCATCCACATTCACACGCAAATCGCAAAGTGTTTTAACCCGTCAGTTGCTTCTGCAACGGGCAAAACCTAGTATATATAGTATTGTTCACTTTTGGGAAAGGTCACGGAAAACCTCACTTTCGATTTGAGGGGAAAAGCGACCACTCTGCCCCTCGGGTGGGTGAAACCTCACGGGTCACTTTGGCTTGCAAAAATTTGGTAAAATTTGGCAAGCCAAATTGATCTCTAAGCTCATCCGATTTCAAAGGCCCCACGGTTCACTCTTCTTCGAAGCGAATTCATTGTATCTATCTCTTTTCAAATGCCTGCAAAAGTTGAGAAAGATGTATCGAAAATTTCCCATACAAAACTGATTTTTGCTAGAAATTTATTCCAATTAATTAAACGGCGATCTTCAAAATACCGAAGAAAAATTGACATTTTAAAGGCCCTTTGCGGGATGGTAAATTACGATGAAAATAAACATTTTGCGAGAGATGTCTTTTAATAATCATAAATTATACAAGATTTAGAAACTTTTAAAATAAAAACATATGTAGCTTCCCATTTAAAATGTTTCACAATATCGCGTCAAACTTTGCAATTATATCTGACATTTGCGAAAAATCCAACAACATCGAAAATGCACATCGTTCTCAGCCTGTTAAATCGGTAGATATTTGAAATGTTTATTTATTTTCTTCAACCTTGCAATACTGAACATGGAACACTATCCAAAACCACCTGAGGTTTTCAGTCAGGCCATGACACCGTTGGCTGACGTAATTTGTATGGGAAATGTTCTTAAACCAGCGCAGGTGTTCGATTTTCAGGCTGTGCTTGAGGTGGTTACGACAAAGTTTAACGTTTGTGTTGCCATATAAATAACATATTGTTTTAGAATATTTTGATGAACTAGGTAGGTACCCTGAAAATTACATAAACGGATAAATAATTATCCACGGGTATCATCTATAAATTATAGCTCATGAACGACTGGTCCAAATTGGATAATTCTTTTTGAGTTGGTTTCGTTATTGTTCGGGCAAGGTTTGTATAAGACGACTGATGAGCTCTGGAATAATAAAATTTGTTTAAAATGAATCGCCGAAATCTATAAATGCGCATAGCTTCCGAGCGAATACACAAAATTGAATAATTCTTTCGTTGTTGTATTTGTTATTACTAGGACAAGTTTTGAATAAAATTACTGGTGAGCTCTGGCATAACGAAATTTGTTTAAAAATGATTCGCCGAAATGTAAGGACGCTCATAACTTCAGAACGACTGCACGTAATTGAATAATTCTTTTTTTGTTGCGTTCCTTATTGTTAGGACAAAGTTTGTACGCTATTACTGGTGAGCTCTGGCATTTTGAAATATGTTTAAAAATTAATCGATGAAATGTAAGTACGCGCATAACTTCGGAACGACTGCACCTAATTGGGTAATTATTTTTTTGTTTTTATCGTTATTGTAAGGACAAGTTTTAAATAAAACTACTGGTGAGCTCTGGCATTATGAAATTTGCATAAAAATGAATCGTCGAAATGTATGTACGCGCATAACTTCCGAAAGACTGCACCAAATTGAATATTTCTTTTTTTGTTATGTTTGTTTATTGGCTGGTGAGCTCTGGCATTTTTGCAAAATTTGCATAAAAATATTTCAATAGGTGGCACGCGAGCTGTTTGAAAACTAAATGTAACGGCAATGAAATAATGAGCGCGGGAGGGGGGGAAAAATACCACGGAGGGGGGAGGGTAACCTGGGAAGGCGGAGGGGAACCCGTGAGGGGGTTTTGCGGGATGGAGGAAGGGGGGGGGGGGTAGAGTACGCTATGAAAGAATATTTTTTCTGTTCTTTTTTTTACTCGAATAAAACAAAATTTTAAAAGTATAAATACCAGGAGTGCAGAACTAAGCAAGGGAAAATATATTAAGAACATGTTTTTTTTCAATTATTTCTGGCTTTTTGGGAAAGGTGAATTTATATGCATTTAATTTTTTTTTTTTACATGAGCTCCACACAGGACGCCGTGGGGAAAATAATTTCCCTCAGGTCCTATGTCATCTTTGGGGATGCTGTGTGGAGGATTTTTTTTGGGAAAGGAAGGAGATGAGAGTTCTGGGAAGCAAAAGGGTTTAAGGGGTGGGTAGGAATCTGGGGTTCAGTGTGTCCTGGGCATCCGCCTCCAAGACCTAGACAGACCTCACCCCATGAACCCGGGCACCCCTACTAAATCACCAAACGTAGCGAACCACTTGGGGTGACCTATGGCAGAGGTGTTGGTTAACCAATAAAGGTCAACTTTGGGGATTTGTATTTCTACATAACATTATATACAACGGGTACCCGGCATGCGTTGCAACAACACTGTAACCTCGGGGTCAACTTAACTGTAATGGTTCCATTCCAAGTTCCGGGAAACTACATTATAATTCAAGCGCCTTGCAAACGCATGCACTGTATTATAACATTACATACAACGGGTACCCGGCATGCGTTGCAACATCACTGTAATCTCGGGGTCAACTTAACTGTAATGGTTCCATTCCAAGTTCCGGGAAACTACATTATTATGCAAGCGCCTTGCAAACGCCTGCTTTATATTATAACATTATATACAAAGGGTACCTGGCATGCGTTGCAACATCACTGTAATCTCGGGGTCAACTTAACTGTAATGGTTCCATTCCAAGTTCCGGGAAACTACATTATAATGCAAGCGCCTTGCAAACGCCTGCAATATATTATAACATTATATACAACGGGTACCCGGCATGCGTTGCAAGATCACTGTAACCTCGGGGTCAACTTAACTGTAATGGTTCCATTCCAAGTTCCTGAAAACTACATTATAATACAAGCGCCTTGCAAACGCCTGCTTTACATTATAACATTATATACAAAGGGTACCCGGCATGCGTTGCAAAATCACTGTAACCTCGGGGTCAACTTAACTGTAATGGTTCCATTCCAATTCCTGGCAAATTACATTTTAATGCAAGCGCTGCACTACATAACATTATATACAACGGGTACCCGGCATGCGTTGCAAGGTCACTGTGAACTAAGGTTTCTTCATATATTTAATTTAACACACACTCCTCCTAGCTTCATCCACGTTCACACGTCAAATCGCATAATGTTTTAACCCATCAGTTGCTTCTGCAACGGGCAAAACCTAGTATATATATTAATGCTCAGTTTTGGGGTAGGTCAGGGAAAAGGTCACTTTTTCCGCTCACGCCATTGGTCGAAAAAACTCACTTTTTCCGCTCACGCCATTGGTCGAAAAAACTCACTTTCGATTTGAGGGGAAAAGCTACCACTTTGCCCCTCGGGTGGGTGAAACCTCACGGGTCACTTTGGCTTGCGAAAATTGGGTAAAATTTGGCAAGCCAAATTGATCTCTAAGCTCATCCGATTTCAAAGGCCCCACGGTTTACTCTCCTTCGAAGCGAATTCATTGTATCTATCTCTTTTCAAATGCCCGCAAAAGTTGAGAAAGATGTAGCGAAAATCTCCCATACAAAACCGATTTCTGCTATGAATTTATTCCAATTAATTAAACGGCGATCTGCCAAATACCGAAGAAAAATTGACATTTTAAAGGCCCTTTGCGGGGTGGTAAATTACGAAGAAAATAAACATTTTGCAAGAGATGTTCTTTAATAATCATAAATTACACAAGATTTAGAAACTTTTAAAATAAAAACATGTGTAGTTTCCCATTTAAAATGTTTCACAATATCGCGTCAAACTTTGCAATTATATCTGACATTTGCGAAAAATCCAACAACATCGAAAATGCACATCGTTCTCAGCCTGTTAAATCGGTAGATATTTGAAATGTTTATTTATTTTCTTCAACCTTGCAATACTGAATATGGAATACTATCCAAAACCACCTGAGGTTTTCAGCCAGGCCATGACACCGTTGGCTGACGTAATTTGTATGGGAAATGTTCTTAAACCAGCGCAGGTGTTCGATTTTCAGGCTTTGCTTCAGGAGGTTATGACAACTTTTATCGGTTGTCTTGCCATATAGATAAAATATTATTTCAGAATATTTTGATGAACTAGGTAGGTACCCTGAAAATTACATAAACGGATAAATAATTATCCACGGGTATTATAGCTCACGAAATAAATTATAGCTCACGAACGACTGAACCAAAATGGATAATTCTTTTTGGGTTGGTTTCGTTATTGGTAGGGCAAGGTTTGTATAATACAACCGGTGAGCTCTGGAATTATAAAATTTGTTTAAAATTAATCGCCGAAATCTATATATGCGCATAGCTTCCGAGCGACTGCACCAAATTGGACAAATCTTTCTTTGTTGAGATTTTGTTATTATTAGGACAAGGTCTAAATAAAATTACTGGTGAGCTCTGGCATAACGAAATTTGTTTAAAAATGATTCGCCGAAATGTAAGTACGCTCATAACTTCAGAACGACTGCACGTAATTGAATAATTCTTTTTTTGTTGCGTTCCTTATTGTTAGGACAAAGTTTGTACGCTATTACTGGTGAGCTCTGGCATTTTGAAATATGTTTAAAAATTAATCGATGAAATGTAAGTACGCGCATAACTTCGGAACGACTGCACCTAATTGGGTAATTATTTTTTTGTTGTTATCGTTATTGTAAGGACAAGTTTTTAATAAAACTACTGGTGAGCTCTGGCATTATGAAATTTGCATAAAAATGAATCGTCGAAATGTATGTACGCGTAAAACTTCCGAAAGACTGCACCAAATTGAATAATTCTTTTTTTGATATGTTTGTTTATTGGTTGGTGAGCTTTGGCATTACGAAATTTGCATAAAAATATTTCAATAGGTGGCACGCGAGCTGTTTGAAAACTAAATGTAGCGGCAATGAAATAATAAAGCGTGGGAGGGGGGGAGGAAAACCAGGGAGGGGGGAAGGTAAGCTGGGAAGGGGGACAGGGAACTCAGGAGGGTGGTTTGCGGGATGGGGGAAGGGGGGGGGGGGAAGAAAACCAGGGAGGGAAAAGGGTAACCTGGGAAGGGGGAGGGGAACCCGGGAGGGGGTTTTGCGGGATGGAGGAAGGGGGGGGGGGAGTAGAGTATGCTATGAAAGAATATTTTTTCTGTTCTTTTTTTTACTCGAATAAAACAGAATTTTAAAAGGATAAATACCAGGAGTGCAGAACTAAGCAAGGGAAAATATATTAAGAACATGTTTTTTTTCAATTATTTCTGGCTTTTTGGGAAAGGTGAATATTTATGCATTTAATTAAAAAAAATTTACATGAGCTCCGCACAGGAGGCCGTGGGGAAAATAATTTCCCTCAGGTCCTATGTCATCTTTGGGGATGCTGTGTGGAGGATTTTTCTTAGGAAAGGAAGGAGATGAGAGTTCTGGGAAGGAAAAGGGTTTAAGGGGTGGGTAGGAATCTGGGGTTCAGTGTGTCCTAGGCATCCGCCTCCATGACCTAGACAGACCTCACCCCATGAACCCGGGCACCCCTACTAAATCATCAAACGTAGCGAACCACTTGAGGTGACCTATAGCAGAGGTGTTGGTTATCCAATAAAGGTCAACTTTGGGGATTTGTATTTCTACATAACGTTATATACAACGGGTACCCGGCATGCGTTGCAACATCACTGTAACCTCGGGGTCAACTTAACTGTAATGTTTCCATTCCAAGTTCCGGAAAAGAACATTATAATTCAAGCGCCTTGCAAACGCATGCACTGTATTATAACATTATATACAACGGGTACCCGGCATGCGTTGCAAGGTCACTGTAATCTCGGGGTCAACTTAACTGTAATGGTTTCATTCCAAGTTCCGGAAAACTACGTTATAATGCAAGCGCCTTACAAACGCCTGCTTTATATTATAACATTATATACAAAGGGTACCCGGCATACGTTGCAAGATTACTGTAACCTCGGGGTCAACTTAACTGTAATGGTTCCATTCCAAGTTCCAATAAACTACATTATAATGCAAGCGCCTTGCAAACGCCTGCACTTTATTAAAACATTATATACAACGGGTACCCGGCATGCGTTGCAAGATCACTGTAACCTCGGGGTCAACTTAACTGTAATGGTTACATTCCAAGTTCCGGGAAACTACATTATAATACAAGCGCCTTGCAAACGCCTGCTTTATATTATAACATTATATACAAAGGGTACCTGGCATGCGTTGCAACATCACTTTAACCTCGGGGTCAACATAACTGTTATGGTTCCATTCCAAGTTCAGGGAAACTACATTATTATCCATGCGCCTTGCAAATGCCTGCACTATATTATAACATTATAAACAACGGGTACCCGGCATGCGTTGCAAGGTCACTGCAACCTCAGGTTTCTTCATATATTTTTTAACACACACTCCTCCTCGCTTCATCCACGTTCACACGCAAATCGCATAATTTTTTAACCCGTTAGTTGCATTTTTGCAACGGGCCCAGCTAGTATATATTAATGCTCAGTTTTGGGGTAGGTCAGGGAAAAGGTCACTTTTTCCGCTCACGCCATTGGTCGAAAAAACTCACTTTTTCCGCTCACGCCATTGGTCGAAAAAACTCACTTTCGATTTGAGGGGAAAAGCTACCACTTTGCCCCTCGGGTGGGTGAAACCTCACGGGTCACTTTGGCTTGCGAAAATTGGGTAAAATTTGGCAAGCCAAATTGATCTCTAAGCTCATCCGATTTCAAATTCCCCACGGTTCACTCTTCTTCGAAGCGAATTCATTGTATCTATCTCTTTTCAAATGCCCGGAAAAGTTGAGAAAGATGTAGCGAAAATCTCCCATACAAAACTGATTTCGCTAGGTACGCAGATTTTAAATGTCATCTTTCATTTTTCGTTTTCCCACCGGCCGACTGGCATACGCGATTTTGTCGAAAATATCACGCTTGGAAGCCAAAATTTAGTGAAATTCCGTCAACAAGAGTTTTTCAAAGGTCAATTGACCGTCGTAATTATCACTTTTCTCAAAAACATCGTTGTAATATTCATTTGAAAACTGACATGTGCAAAAAAACAACATAAAAGTCGAGTATTGAAACTAATCTTTAAAATTATGTACTGTTTTCACGGCGCCGCCAGTCGACAGGACATAGAATTAAAACATTTCATTAGAAAAATTTAAAAATAGACTAAAATTCAAATTCGAACGCGAAACAAAATCGGAGTGTCTTAAATTGGCGTTGTTAGCAGGTTTTAAAATCGAATTTCATCATTCATGAATCGTTATTATGCCGGTATACGGTGGTAAAAAAAATACTGCTCGAAATATAATAATTATTTTTTTAATTATTTTGAATGATAATTTTCTTGATATTTTTTTTTTCGAAAATATAGTCGGGCCTTCACGACTAACGTTTGAGCGGCGTAGAAACATTTTTCAAATGACGATGCTTAGATTTTCCGTTTTTTTCCATACATGTATTGTTGTGAATAATTATTTATTACCAAAGTAGTATGCGCGTTCGTGAATTTAAAAGTTGGATGTTTGACCGATGTCATTTCTAGAAAAATATTTAAAAAAAAGACGATTTTATTTTTATTTAAAAAAAAATATTATTATTTAATCAATTTATTTTTACCAAAAATGAGTAACGCAGTTTTGGCGGACCCTGTTATTTAGAACACACAGATAAACCATGCAACTTAGTGATGGAAATAAGTGCTTAGGTACCTACCTACCGGCTTACCGACTTACTACCGTGGTTTTTTTGCGAAAATGAGTAGGTACCTAGACGAATTATGTAGGTACTAACATTGGATGCCGGGTTGTTGCAATAAAATTGAAGAATTCAACATTTCTTTAAAGTTAATTCTAACGTTCTGCGTAAGTTCTATTCGAGTTCTGTTGTTATATCATTTTATCCAGTTGCACCACAAAACTGAAATAATTACAGAACTTTAAAATAACTTTCACAAAACGTGATAATTAACTTGAAAATTTTAAAGAATTATTAAATTTTTTTGAAAGAACCTATCAAAATATTTTTCATTTATGAATGTGTAGGTAAAGTTTCGTTCTTTTTGGACATTCTTAAATAATAATACCAGTAATGGCCAGTACCTACTTATGAGGGAACGTTGTTGTCGAAATAATGAGAAAATAATATATTGTGTAAATTTAATAGCAAAGATGGTACAATTTTTTTTTTCAAATGGTGTAGGTACTTTAAAATTGTACGGAAATTAATTGTTTTATACATTATTAACTAAATTTTAATGATAATACGGCACAAGAGTCCCAACTACTGAAGTCAGTGAAACTATGGCATCCCCAGTTGGGGTATGTTGTGAGGCTAAAGGTAGTGGGGAGGGGAGGGAGATGGAGACGAGGAAGGTGGGGAAGTACCTGGCTATTCAGATCTGGTCACCAAAAACGGCAAAATCCATTTCAAGCAACGTTATGAAAATGAATAAATTTAAATATCTTAACATGGTTAATTTTTTGCCAAATTATGCAGGTAAAAGCACACTTTTTTTAAGTTAATTTTCACGTTCTGTGTTAATTCTTCTTCGATTCCGATGAAACTTTGGGGACCTTCGATTCTTAATATATAAAATGGTGAGCTCTGGCATCATGAAATTATGCATTGCTAAACCGTTCATCCGATTGCGATGAAACATTGGGAATTTGATGTGTGCATGCCTCAGATGCCGTCTAGATACTTCTGTTTGACAGGTTTCAGCTGCTAGGCCCTGCGGGTGGCCTAATACATACGTATGTTTAACCACTGAGCGTTGCTCTCCTCGCCTTATTTGCCTTTAAAAACCCTCAACACAACATCTCCAAAGATGAAATGACCCCGAGGGAAATTATTTTCCTTAGGGTCTCCTGTGTGTAGCTCATGTAAAAAAAGGATAAATACCAGGAGTGCAGAACTAAGCAAGGGAAAAAATATTAAGAAAATGTTTTTTTTTTTTTTCAATTATTTCTGGCTTTCACCATCCAAGGGTATTCTATGTAGGTCATCATTTAAGACTGACATAGACAGGAAAGGTGAATTTATATGCATTTTTTTTTCTTTTTTTACATGAGCTCCACACAGGAGGCCGTGGGGAAAATAATTTCCCTCAGGGCCTATGTCATCTTTGGGGATGCTGTGTGGAGGATTTTTTTTAGGAAAGAAAGGAGATGAGAGTTCTGGGAAGGAAAAGGGTTTAAGGGGTGGGTAGGAATCTGGGGTTCAGTGTGTCCTTGTCATCCGCCTCCAAGACCTAGAAAAACCTCACCCATGAATCCGGGCACCCCTACTAAATCACCAAACGTATCGAACCACTTGGGGTGACCGATGGCAGAGGTGTTGGTTATTCAATAAAGGTCAATTTTAGGGATTTGTATTTCTACATAACATTACATACAACGGATACCCGGCATGCGTTGCAAAATCACTGTAACCTTGGGGAGAACTCAGGATGAAATTATGCAGTGTTAATTTTTTTTTTTACTTTAGCTCCACACAGGAGGCTCCAAAGAAAACAATTTCCCTAGGGGCCTATGTCATCTTTGAGGATGCTGTGCGGAGGGTTTTTTAAGGGAAAGGAAGGAGAAGAAGATATGGGAAGGAAAAAGGTATGAGGGGTGTTTAGGAATCTGGGGATTAGTGTGGCCAGGAGTGACGAACGTATGAATCTATTCCTCACACTGCGGTGTATGGCGAAGGTTTGGGAGAATCTGGCTGGAGAGGTCAAAAGCCTTCCAATAATTATGGTAACAAGGGAAAGGATAAGAGGGAGATATAAGTTAGTGACGTATTTTATATTGTAAATGGACTTTTTGTCCGTAAATAAATAAGTTATATACAGCGGGTACCCGGCATGCGTTGCAAGGCCACTTTAACCTCGGGGTCCATTAAACTGTAATGGTTCCATCCCAAATCTCGGAAAACCACATTATAATGCAAGCGCCTGTACTATAGAACATTATATACAACGGGTACCCGGCATGCGTTGCAACATCACTGTAACCTCGGGGTCAACTTTACTGTAATGGTTCCATCATAATTCCCGGGAAATAACATTTTAAAGTAAGTGCCTGCAATATATAACATGATATACAATGGTTACTCGGCATGCGTTGCAAGGTCACTGTAACCTCGGGGTCAACTTAACTGTAATGGTTCCATTCCAATTCCTGGAAAATTACATTTTAATGCAAGCGCTGCACTACATAACATTATATACAACGGTTACCCGGCATGGGTTGCAAGATCACTGTAACCTCAGGTTTCTTCATATATTTAATTTAAAACACAATCCTCCTCGCTTCATCCACGTTCACACGCAAATCGCATAGTGTTTTAACCCGTCAGTTGCTTCTGCAACGGGCCCCGCTAGTATATATTAATGCTCAGTTTTGTGGTAGGTCGGGAAAAACTCACTTTTTCCGCTCACGCCATTGGTCAGGAAAAGGTCACTTTTGATTTGAGGGGAAAAACGACCACTCTGCCCCTCGGGTGGGTGAAACAACAAGGGTCACTTTAGCTTGCGGCCGTTCGTGATGGGTCAAGGGTCACTTTCGATTTGAGGGGAAAAGCGATCACTTTGCCCCTCGGGTGGGTGAAACCTCACGGGTCACTTTGGCTTGCGACCGTTTTTAAAATTTGGCAAGCCAAATTGACTTCTCGGCTCATCGAGATTGGCACATCTGTAGATTCACTTTCCCTCAAGGCCGATTAAGGGAGTGTATCTCTTTTTAAATGCATGGAAAAGTTGAGAAAGATATAGCGAAAATCTCCCATACAAAACTGATTTCTGCTATGAATTTATTCCGATTAATTAAACGGCAATCTGCAAAATACCGAAGAAAAATTGACATTTTAAAGGCCCTTTTCGGGGTGGTAAATTACGACGAAAATAAACATTGTGCGACTGATGTTTTTTAATAATCATAAATTATACAAGATTTAGAAACTTTTAAAATAAAAACATGTGTAGCTTCCCATTTAAAATGTTTCACAATATCGCGTCAAAGATTGAAATTTTTCTGACATTTGCGAAAAATTCTATAACATCCATAATGCACATGGTTTTCAGCCTGTAAAATCGGTAGATATTTTAAATATTTATTTAATTTTCCCCAAACTTGCAATACTGAGCATGGAATATTATCCAAAACCACCGCAAGTTTTCAGCGAGGCCCTGACAGTGTTAGCTGACGTAATTTGTATGGAAAATGTACTTAAACGTGCGAAGGTGTTCGATTTTCAGGCTTTGCTTGAGGTGGTTACGACAAAGTTTGACGGTGGTCTTGCCATTTAAATAAAATATTGTTTTAGAATATTTTGATGAACTAGGTAGGTACCCTGAAAATTACATAAACGGATTAATTATCCACGGTAATCATTTATAAATTATAACTAAAGAACGACTGGACCAAATTGAAAAATTCTTTTTGAATAGGTTTCGTTATTGTTAGGGCAAGGTTTGTATAAAACAACCGGTAAGCTCTGGAATTATAAAATTTGTTTAAAATGAATCGACGAAATCTATATATGCGCATAGCTTCCGAGCGAATGCACAGAATTGGATAAATCTTTCGTTGTTGTATTTGTTATTATTAGGGCAAGATTACTGGTGAGCTCTGGCATAATGAAATTTGTTTAAAAATGATTCGCCGAAATGTAAGTACGCTCATAACTTCAAAACGACTGCACGTAATTGAATAATTCTTTTTTTGTTGCGTTCCTTATTGTTAGAACAAAGTTTGTATAAAACTACTGGTGAGTTCTGGCATTATGAAATTTGCATACAAATGAATCGTTGAAATGTATGTACGCGTATAACTTCCGAAAGACTGCACCAAATTGAATAATTCTTTTTTTGTTATGTTTGTTTATTGGCTGGTGAGCTTTGGCATTACGAAATTTGCGTAAAAATATTTCAATAGGTGGCACGCGAGCTGTTTGAAAACTAAATGTAACGGCAATGAATCATTAAAGCGCAGGAGGGGGGGGGGAAGAAAAAACTCCATAC
Source organism: Limnephilus marmoratus (assembly GCA_917880885.1). Classification (NCBI taxonomy): domain Eukaryota; kingdom Metazoa; phylum Arthropoda; class Insecta; order Trichoptera; family Limnephilidae; genus Limnephilus; species Limnephilus marmoratus. The sequence continues at coordinate 3,882,254 of OU862930.1, forward strand.
AGGAGACCCTGAGGAAAATAATTTCCCTCAGGGTCATCTCATCTTTGGAGATGCTGGGTGGAGGGTTTTTTAAGGCAAAGAAGGAGATGAGAGTTCTGGGAAGGAAAAGGGTTTAAGGGGTGGGTAGGAATCTGGGGTTAAGTATGTCCTGGTCATTCGCCTCAAAGACCTAGACAAACCTCACCCCATGAACCCGGGCACCCCTACTAAATCACCAAACGAAGCGAACCACTTGGGGTGACCTACGGCATAGGTGTTGGTTATCCAATAAAGGTCAATTTTGGGGATTTGTATTTCTAAATAACATTATATACAACGGGTACCCGGCATGCGTTGCAAGATCACTGTAACCTCGGGGTCAACTTAACTGTAATGGTTCCATTCCAAGTTCCGGGAAACTACATTAAAATGCAAGCGCCTTGCAAACGCATGCAATGTATTATAAAATTATATACAAAGGGTACCCGGCATGCGTTACAAGGTCACTGCAACCTCAGGTAGAACTCAGGATGAAATTATGCAGTGTTGAACTTTTTTTTTACATTAGCTCCACACAGGAGGCTCCAAGGAAAACAATTTCCCTAGGGGCCTATGTCATCTTTGAGGATGCTGTGCGGAGGGTTTTTAAGGGAAAGGAAGGAGAAGAAGATATGGGAAGGAAAAGGGTATGAGGGGTGTTAAGGAATCTGGGTGTCAGTGTGGCCAGGAGTGACGGACGTATGAATCTATACCTCACACTGCGGTGCAAGGCGAAGGGTTGGGAAAATCTGGGTGGAGAGGTCAAAATCCTTCCTCAATCAGTCTCCTCTGATCCAACCCGCCACGCAAAGGTTGGGCAAACGTATCCTCCACCAAGACCTAGACAAATACATTTTTTTCAAGACCTAGACAAATACATACAGTTTCTGAATACAATAATGATCTCTGGCATCACGAAATTACGCGAGTAAAGGCCCGTTCTGAATCCTAGGGGCCTATGTCATCTATGAGGATGCTAAGCGGAGGGTTTTTCATGGGAAAGGATGGAGAAGAAGATGTGGGAAGGAAAAAGGTATGAGGGGTGGGTAGGAATCTGGGGGTCAGTGTGGCCAGGAGTGACAGACGTATGAATCTATTCCTCACACTGCGGTGCAAGGCGAAGGGTTGAGAGAATCTGGCTGGAGAGATAAAAAGCCTCCCTCAATCAGTCTCCTCCGATCCAGCCCGCCACGCAGTGACATCTTTGAGGATGCTGTGTGGAGAGTTTTTTAAGGGAAATGGTGGAGAAGAAGATATATGAAGGAAAAAGGTATGAGGGGTGGGTAGGAATCTGGGGGTCAGTGTGGCCAGGAGTGACAGACGTACGAATCTATTCCTCACACTGCGGTGCAAGGCGAAGGGTTGAGAGAATCTGGCTGGAGAGATAAAAAGCCTCCCTCAATCAGTCTCCTCCGATCCAGCCCGCCAAGCAGTGGTTGGGCGAACGTATCCGCCACCAAGATCTAGACAAATACATACAGTTTCAGAATACAATAATGAGCTTTGTATCATGAAATTACACGAGAAAAGGCCCTTTCTGAATCCTAGGGGCCTGTGTCATCTTTGAGGATGCTGTGGGGTGGGTTTTTTAAGGGAAAGGAAGGAGAAGAAGATATGGGAAGGAAAAAGGTATAAGCGGTGTTTAGGAATCTGGGGTCAGTGTGGCCAGGAGTGACCAACGTATAAATCTATTCCTCACACTGCGGTGCAAGGCGAAGGGTTGGGAGAATCTGGCTGGAGAGGTCAAAAGCCTTCCAATAATTATGGTAACAAGGGAAAGGATAAGAGGGAGATTAATGGACCTTTTGTCCGTAAATAAATACATTTTATACAGCGGGTACCCGGCATGCGTTGCAAGGCCACTCTAACCTCGGGGTCCATTAAACTGTAATGGTTCCATTCCAAATCTCGGAAAACAACATTATATAGCAAGCGCCTGTACTATAACATTATATTCAACGGATACCTGGCATGCGTTGCAAAGTCACTGTAACCTCGGGGTCAACTTTACTGTAATGGTTCCATTTCAATTCCTGGGAAATAACTTTTTAAAGCAAGTGCCTGCAATATATAACATGATATACAACGGTTACTCGGCATGCGTTGCAAGGTCACTGTAACCCCGGGGTCAACTTAACTGTAATGGTTCCATTCCCATTCCTGGGAAATTACATTTTAGTGTAATCGCTGCACTACATAACATTATATACAGCGGGTACCCGGCATGCGTTGCAAGGTCACTGTAACCTCAGGTTTTCAGATGAGAGTTCTGGGAAGGAAAAATGTTTAAGGGGTGGGTAGGAATCTGGGGGTCAGTATGTCCTGGGCATCCACCTCCAAGACCTAGACAGACCTAACCCCATGAACCCGGGCACCCCTACTAAATCACCAAACGTAGCGAACCACTTGAGGTGACCTATGGCAGAGGTGTTGGTTATTCAATAAAGGTCAACTTTGTGGATTTGTATTTCTACATAACATTATATACAACGGGTACCCGGCATGCGTTGCAACATCACTGTAATCTCGGGGTCAACTTAACTGTAATGGTTCCATTCCAAGTTCCGGGAAACTACATTATTATACAAGTGCCTTGCAAACGCCAGCTTTGTATTATAAAATTATATACAAAGGGTACCCGGCATGCGTTGCAACATCACTGTAACCTCGGTGTCAACTTAACTGTAATGGTTCCATTCCAAGTCCAGGGAAACTACATTATTATGCAAGCGCCTTGCAAATGCCTGCACTATATTATAACATTATATACAACGGGTACCCGGCATGCGTTGCAAGGTCACTGTAACCTCGAATTGAACTTAACTGTTATGGTTCCATTCCAAGTTCCAATAAACTACATTATAATGCAAGCGCCTTTCAAACGCCTGCAATATATTATAACATTATATACAACGGGTACCCGGCATGCGTTGCAAGATCACTGTAACCTCGGGGTCAACTAAACTGTAATGGTTCTATTCCAAGTTCCGGGAAACTACATTATAATACAAACGCCTGCTTTATATTATAACATTATATACAAAGGGTACCCGGCATGCGTTGCAACATCACTGTAACCTCGGGGTCAACTTAACTGTAATGGTTCCATTCCAATTCCTGGGAAATTACATTTTAATGCAAGCGCTGCACTACATAACATTATATACAACGGGTACCCGGCATGCGTTGCAAGGTCACTGTGAACATTTCTTCATATATTTAATTAAACACACTCCTCCTCGCTTCATCCACGTTCACACGTCAAATCGCATAGTGTCTTAACCCGTCAGTTGCTTCTGCAACGGGCAAAACCTAGTATATATTATAATACAATAACATAAGAAAGTAACATATAAATGTAAAGTTAAATATAAAAACAAAAGGTAAAAAAGGAGTTAAGGTAATGAGTAGTAAATAGAATTATGATGTATAAAATGAAAGTATAAAGTAAAAGTGTAAACTGTAAAATATAAAGTATAATGTAAAAGTAAAAAGTTAAGATAAAAAGTTGAAAGGCAGGAAATAATATAGACTATAAGTTACCTTTGTAAATAATATAAAGTACAAAAGTTATAAATATAAAAAAGTATGACAAGTAAACAGTAAGAAATGCTCTTAGGAGCCAAATATTGAAGATAACCAAAAATTTTAAAAATATATATAATAAATAAAAGGAAGGTATTACGGAGTATACAAAGCGATGCGAAAAGTAGGTACCTACCTATGATATGTTTCTAATCCATAGATATTAGAGTGCATACTGGTAGGACATAATATTATGGTTACATGATTATATTTATTATGATTACGTGGTAGTACTAGCAGATAAATTTTGTCTAATACATCTTTTGTATGATGACAAACTTTCGGCATGATCGATATGAGCAAATTCATTACCTAAAGTGTGTAAACGATGTATTAGTGAATTTTGTTCTGCATTACTGAGAGTGTTGTTGCAATAATAAAGTGTTTTGAGTCGAGTTGTTCTACTAGGTACATGATAATTTATTAACGAAAGGAGGAGAGTGGAAGATACTATCAGTATCGCCCTGGTGTAAGACCACCATTCAGAATTGAAACGTTGCTTAAAAATGGCTTTAGCCGTGTTTAGTGACCAGATCTGAATAGCCAGATACTTCTCAACCTTCCTCTTCCCCACCTCCTTCCCCTCCCCGCTACCTTCAGCCTCACAACATACCCCAATTGGGGATGCCATAGTCTCACTGGCTCCAGACGGGAGCAGTTGAGATTCTTGTGCGGTATTCACTGTAAAAAAAAAAAAATAAAAAAAAAAATAAAATAAAATAAAATAAAATAAAAAAAAATAAAATAAAATTCAGGGGAGTCAAACCAGTTATTATTTATTTTAAATAAAAAAATGAGATCATTGAGTATTCTTCTGTCTTTTAACGATAAGAGTCGCATTTTTTGTAATAGAGAATCATAGTTAATGTCATCCGCGGGAATTCCTAATTTAAAATTAATTGATCTGAGAAATTTGCGTTGGATTTTTTCAATGGTGTTTGCATGGCTTTTGTAGAAAGGGTTCCATATGGGGGAATTATATTCCAAATGACTCCTAACCAGAGTTGTATATAGTAATTTAAATGTATGAATGTTTTTGAAATCTTTACATAGTCTTAGAATGCAGCCCAGCATTTTCATAGCTTTATTAGTAATGATATCAATGTGGTTGATAAATAGTAGTTTAGTGTCGAAGGTTATTCCGAGGTCCCTTATTACAGGTACTGACATTAAACTGTGATTGTTTAGTGAATAACTGTATTTGATGGGATTTTTTATTCTAAAGAAACTCATGATTTGACATTTTTAATGTTAAGTGTAAGTTTGTTAATGGTACACCATTCTGCGAATTTTACAAAATTGGATTGAAGGGACAAGCAGTCGTATATATTTTTAATGATTTTATAAATTTTCATGTCATCAGCAAATAATAATATGTTAACATCAGAGAATATGGAAGTGACATCGTTTATAAATAGTATAAACAATATTGGACCAAGGTGCGAACCGTGAGGCACACCACTAGTTGCTTTAAATTCGTAAGACAAGTGTTCTTTAATAGAGACAGTTAGTACACGTTTTGATAAATAATTCCTAATCCAGCATAATAATTTACCACTTATTCCTAGTTTAGACAATTTATTTATAAGAATTTTAATGCAAACCTTATCAAAGGCTTTACTAAAATCCGTATAAATTGAGTCAACTTGTTCTCTATTAGCAAGAGCACCTGAGATAAAATTTTCATACAGTGTAAGGTTAGTTAACGTAGATCGTCCAGAGATAAAACCATGTTGAAATGATGAGATATTAAATTTTATGCAAGAACATATTTTTTGAAGAATTAACTTTTCAAAAATTTTTGGTATCGACTATATTTACTATATTTTTATACAAACCTTGTCCTGACCATAACAAAAAAAGAATTATCCAATTTGGTGCAGTCATTCGGAAATAATGCGGATAAATAAATTTAGGTGATTCATTTTATTTATAAATAAATAAATAAAAAATAAAAATAAAATAATATAAAAAAATAAAATAAAAAAGTTATTTTTATATATCTTTTTTTTAATTTATAGAATATTGAAGAAGAAGATAGATAAATATCTACATACGACGCGACGCCTGAAATAAAAATTCCCGCAAGTATATCAATATCGATTCCACGACAACGATTTGTTTTGTTTTCGTCTGATGTTGGCAATAACTCGCTTTGTCAGGAAATTTATTTGACATATTAACAAATTTTATAACGCCAGAGCTAACCATTATATAAGCCTATGTTACTCGCTGATAATGTAACTTTCTATTGGGAAAAGACTTTTTAAATTCGGTTTAGTAATTTAGGCGAGAAAGCGTAACAAACAAACTCACGCATTTCTTATTTGACAAGTCTACAATAGGATCCAGAAGAAAGCAGTCGACCATGGATAACCTGGGAAGAATGGTTACAGAGATTCAAGTTGCCCAAACAACCAATGCTGTTACAATTGCCGCTTTTGTAGATATTAAAGACGCATACAACAACATAAAGATCGAAGAAGTCATTAAAGTTCTGATCTCTAAAGGCATTAAAGGGAAAGTTATTAAATATATTTGGGAATATTTTAAACAAAGAATCCTTATTATTAAAGAACCCAACATATTTGCCGTACAAACATGCTCGAGAGGACTACCGCAAGGAGATCCCATGTCTGCCCTCCTTTTTAATATTGGAACTACTGGTATTGGAAATTATCTCCAAGTGAAGCGCGTACAATACATTGATGATTTTGGTATATATTTTTCAAGTTCGAAAGTAAAAACATGTGAAGATGTTATACAAAAAGCGTTGTTAGAACTACAGAATGCTCTTAAAATAAAAGGACTCGAAATATCAGAACATAAGACGAAAATATGTATATTCGCAAGAGGAAAGAGACGAAATGTTCTGAATATTAAAATAAATGATGTACTTATAGAAAGAGTAGACAACCATAAGTTTCTTGGTGTGTGGTTAGATTATAGACTCGCTTGGAATAAGCATATAAGTAACACCTGTCTAAAATTGAATCAGCCGATGAATATTTTGAAAGTCTTGTCAGGTAAAAGTTGGGGAATTCACCCACTTCATATGAGAAGATTGTACACATCTCTCATAAGAAGTCGATTAGACTATGGTAGTATACTTTTCCATAACTCTACCAAAAGCAACATTGAAAAGTTAGAGAGAATCCAATCGCGAGCTTGAAGAATATGTGGAGGCTTCTTGAACTCAACTCCTGTGCATGTTTTACAAAGTGAAATGAGTGCCCCCCCGTTACACATAAGAGCTTGGAAACTGGCAGCAAGATTTTGGCTTAGAGCTGTATCAACTGAAAATAATTCACTGGTTTCAGAGGTCCTCAAACTAAAATCCTTGACCCAAAACAAGTACTGGAATAATAAAAAATTACCTTTCATGGTTCAAACTTGTACAGAAACAATGTATTGGAAAACAAATTCAAATAAATGTCTAGATATGTACTCTCTAGAAACCTGGGTAGGAGCAATCGATTTGGAATGTATTTCAGTTGAGATTGACAATTTCAATTACCCCAAAAGACAACTCTCATTGAGTGAAATTAGTAACGTCGTAAATGGTATGATAATTAACAAATACTCAGGCTTTAAACAGATATATACCGATGGATCGAAAAAAGTTGAACAAGTTGGAGCTGCCTTCATATCAATGCAAAACAACTTCACTCGTCAAATCAAATTAAACAAAGACTGCCCTATTATGAATGCAGAATTGATAGCAATCAAAGAAGCGGTGAAGTATGCAGATGGAAATAACTGGAATAAAATTCTTATATTAAGTGATTCCAAAAGTGCGCTTCAACATATAAAGAGAGTTTCGAAAGGAGTTGCCTGCAGAAAAATAGCATATAATATTGTAGAGCACTTAATGGAGTTACATCAGAAAGACATTGACATACGTTTACAATGGATTCCATCTCACGTAGGGATACATGGAAATGAAGAGGCGGATTTGTTGGCAGACGAAGCAGGGGTGAAAGGTCACGAGTATGACTGGACGCCAGATAACGAAGATTACTCCCAAAAAATACATTTACTATGTAATAATATGTGGAATGAGCATTTTGAAAATTTATCTGCCAATAAGGGCGTATGGTATAGAAAGCTTCAAAAAGAACCCTTTAAAACACCATGGTTCACTGAAACCAATCTGAAGAGATCAGAAATGAGAGTCATTTTTAGATTAAGATCCGGACATGCACTAATGGGAAGAATATTGTGTCTGTTAGGCCTCTCTGATTCTCCAATGTGCTCTATATGTGAAGAATTTGAAGACATTGAACACACTCTCACAAAGTGCATTAAATTTGAACAACAGAGAGTAACAATATTGATGACCTCAAACCCATCGGAAATTCATAATTTGATAGCTTCAACCGACTACTATGCCATTTCAAGACTCATGAAATTCATTAGATCGTGCAACATGGGAAATATATGATACATTGTTTTATAAAGATACATACATATATTAATATTGCAACATTAATATATAGGATTTATTTAAAAAAAAAAAAAAAAAATTAAACCTTAAAATAAATAAAAACAGATGAGGCAAAAAATGACAGCAGTATGCGAGTCAGAAGCCTCGATTAAATATTATAATATAAAAAAAAAAAAAACAAACTCACGCAATTACGCATTTATAATACTCGCTATTAATGTAGCTTTCTATTATTGAAAGGTTCCCACTCCTCTTCCGCCCCCTCCCCCCACCCCCCACTCACCGCAATACTCCTTCCCTCACCCCCTCCATCCCCCCCCCCCTCCTCCCCCTCTCCCCCCTCCCCCTCACCCCCCCTCACCCTCCCACTGCCCACTCCCACATTTATTTGAAGTACTATAGATATCTTACTAATCAAGCCACCTATTGCAATTTTTACAAATTTCATAATGCCAGAGCTCTGAGCTATAGCCTAAATGTTATTATGCTGAATGAGCTATATTATTATAAAGTGTCATTAAAATCCATTCAGTATTTTTTGCGTGAAAGAGTTACAAACACCCATACATCCATACAAACATTCGCCTTTATAATATAAGTGGGATTGTATTTTTCCTTTGGAGGGGTGCTGACATACCCATCCCATGACCCATTTTCGACTGTTGACATTTAGTGTGAAAAAAGGGGCAGCATTATATGTTTAAGAACAAAAGCAAAACAATCAGCGCCTTGACATTTGACGTTTTTGAATTTTTGGAATACAATCACTACTCAATACTATACCTATCACAATGTTCCTGCAGTTCTTTCAAAAAATGGGAATTCGTTCCATACAAATGTATGAGGAAAAGAATTTTCTTCATAATTAGATTTTTTGGGAATTTTTTCGATATCTTTCGATATATCACGACCGACCGATTAGTAGCGTGGTAGTTATTGGTTCCCACTCTGGCGTTTCTGATTCTATCCTTTTTTTAAATATATTTATTACAACCATAAAGGTACTTAAATTAGTATGATAAAATATATTTTAAATTATAAACTAGACATATTTACCTTTACGAGAGTTAAAATCTCGTGTGTAAAGGGGGAAAAAAATAATAAATACATAACTAAAAATTATAACTTAACATTCAGTGTGAAGAAAAAAAAACAAAAATTTTAGTACTCATGAAAGGGAAAAATAATTTTTGCATAAATATAAAAATATAAAGTTGATATATGATAAATATAAATTCAAAACAAATGATTTAAAATAAAAAATTAAGAAAAGTACTAGATAAACTAAAAAGTAAAAGAATAAGAATAATTCTAATTAGCTAAATTGTTTTACGATAGAATCGTTTATTTTATTTTTAAATTTATTATGATCAAGTTCTAACCTCAGCTCTATTGCTAGTTGATTGAAACATATAATTCCAGTGTAAGTATTCATCTATTCATAACAGCTCTTATCATTGCAGAACCCACATTTTCTACTTATAATAATGGAAGTGAGTGGATTCCTAAAATTCTGATAGTTGAATTGAATTTTACCAATCAGATGAAATTGTAGTAGTCTCAAGATTACTTATTATTTTTATTCTACTTTATTTTTTAGGCATTCCAACATCAGAGTTATACTTGAACCACCCAGAACCCAACCCCGGCAATGGACGAGATTGCGTGCGGATGCTGCGAAATGGTTCTTACTCTGACGGGCCCTGTGAGGCGGCCAGCTTGTTTATCTGTAAGAAAGCCCACAGCACTCTGACGGTTAATGTGGATTGTGGAACCTACGATACGGGTACGGAAAGACCACTTATTTATTTTGATAGTGAACATATTTACAATTAATCCCAGATCAAGGCACAAAAACGCCAATTTCATGTAATCAGATGCACGGACACAAACAAAACTAACTGTGATTCATCACTTCAGTAAATCCTAAGCACAAGTTAGCAATACCTAAAGTTTGTTATATTCACCAACACTATACCTCGACTAGAATAATTTATTGCACTCGGCACTAGTGCATCAACGGGAATTTAATATTTTGTTAGAACTTTGCACAAATAACATAATTAAAATGATGCTTAAAATTTTTTCAACATTTAGAATGATGAAAAACGTCTCTCGTATTAATAATAATTATTAAAATAAATAAATAAACAACCCGATAATCCCCCTAACGTTTACCGCCGCCTTCTTGTACAAAGTCATCGAATTTACTTCTTTATCACTCTTAATTTTTTCCAGAATACAAAAAGTTTCCTACAATTGACGATCACTGTTTCAAATTCCATCAAAAACCAAGGACCTGGTACGACGCTTATGAAGTCTGTTTGGCCGAACAAGCTCGTCTCGTGGTCCTTAATAGCGCCGAGGAGGCTCAACAGTGCTTGGATACATTTAATGAATACCCTGGCAGCTCACTGGATACCAACTTTGACAGGAATAATATTTGGCTTGGGTTTCACGACTTGATTCTTCCAAGACAATATGAGACAATCGATGGTTTGTTTCAAAGTTTACATATTAAATCTAATTAAATTTATATTCATTTTTAAAAGCTCTTAGAAAAAGTAATGATTAAACCTCATTATTTCTTGAGCATTGCAGATGTTATAACAGTTACACATTATAATTTTGCCGATTCAGCAATCACCTTAAATCATATTTTTAAATACATTTACATCTACTTGAATTTTACTACTGTTTGTATGAAAGAATTGAATTCTCCAAAGTGGAAATTTACCAATTTTGTGCTTACACAATCTTAATTTGTGTTGTCTATCTCAGATTGCACAAGAAAACCTACACCATTTCAGGAGCGGCAATGAGGTTCGTTAAGTTTTGTAAAGACAAAGCCAACGTTTGTTTCACAAAAAACTGATTTTGAGATATAACATCAAAAAAACAAAAAATATTATTATCTTCGGTGATTTCAACTTTTCGTCCGGAAAAAACCCGAGTGATGTTGATTCCTTCTGGAGACCATTCACAAATACCATGCAATTGATAGAGGTTATTGAACTCCACCTTAATAATAATAATAATAAAAACCTTTATTCATCAATGCATGAATAAACGTTTTTTATTATGAGGATTATAAATATTTAGGATACCCGCAATCAAAAAGATTAGATTATACTAGTATTAAAAATGATATAAGGATAATATTTCATACTAGGATCAGAAAAAATTTTAAATGCAATCTATCTGCTAAAAATTTTGAAAAAGCAATAAATAATTGGGTAATACCTTTATTAACGTACTCATTTGGCATAATTAAATGGTCCAATACAGATTTAGATAGCTTAGAACGATTAATTAGAACCACGTTAATAAAGTTTATTGCCATCATCCAAATTCAGCTATAGAACGAATTAATTAACCTAGAAATTTAGGAGGTAGAGGTGTAGTCAAAATAACATCTTTGAAACACAATCAGGTAGAAATGCTAAGAATTTTTTCCATAGGAAATCTAATAGCTCAGAAATGCCCAAATAATGTGCAAGACACCTTTGAATTTATATGACAAGAATGCCAATTCTTATAAATACTTACCAGGAATTATTAGATTCCTGGTCAAATAAAATTATTCACGCAACATTTCAATTATCTCAACCAAACGTATGTTGACAAACTTTCGTCAAACAAATGGTTGAGTATTGGAGAGTTGAGCGCAGAAACAGAAGGATTTATGCTTGCCATTCAAGATAGAGTCATTAATACTAAAAATTATAGGAATCATATGTAATCAAAGATAAAAATCAAATTGATGGAAACATGGAAAATTTTTAGCTTTTCCGGAAACTATAGAATAGATTATATATGGATGTTTTGTATTAGCGCCGTCCAAGTATACATTAAGGCACAATCAGGTTTAAAAAAAAATCACCAAAGTTTGGTAATTAAACATAACTTGAATGACTGCCGTAATATAGTACCATATTATGAATACGAACCAATTTATAAAATATATGTTATGATAAAACTATACTAACAGACAGAACAATTAGTCATAATAGATCTGATATAGTTTTACATGACAAAATTAAAAAAATAACTTATATCATTGATGTCACTATCCCAAATTCCTGTAATATTAAAAAGGCTGTTTCTGAAAAAATAAGAAAATATTCAGATTTAGCAAATGAGATTAAAAGAATTTGGCATTCTCAGACTACAAAAATATAACCATATATTATTTCGGCTACTAGCATTATACCTAGCTCTCTCATATTATATAATAATTTAGGCATAATAAATATGTCAAAGAACTTATATATAAAAATTCATACATGTTGTTCTTCTATTATTTTGTATTTATTATACTTACATCGTGCAATTGCAAAGCGTGAATTGACTAGATGATCATTTGTGGAAAAGTGTGTGAAAGGGTTTAGTTTTTCCTGTGGGGAAGATTTAACCCGGACATAAAATCTGAAGATATTATAATTCATCAATAGATTATTAACAGTATTATACATTTTGTTCTTTTATCATTGAGAACTCAGCTACAATTCAGTATTTCCCCTAGAATCCAGCTGGTTTTCAGCAGTGCCTCCTTTAAGTGGTTTTAATTTAAAATAACAGTTATTTTAGCTGTCTTTGTTTTTCAATTCAATTAATCTTATTCATTTTAAAAACATTACAAAATTATAATTTCAAGGCGTTATAAAAAAAAAATTAGATGAGATAAAGAGATTTACACTAACAGCGACAAAGCTTGCCGTTTGAATTTTGCTTTATTGATGTTAAACATATCGATATCCGAGGTGATTCTATTTAATATAACCATTGGCAAGTTAGTTCTGCAAGTCGGGAGATAAAACAGTCTATGCTGTCTGTGACGGAAATAACCATCGGGAACATAGAAACTTATGTTCTCTATGATAGCCGAGTTTTCGAACTATCCATGAATCAGTCTGAAGAAATGTGTTACAATGAGCACATTCCTTCTGACCCGTAAACGGTTCATACCGAGCAAGCCCAAGTGGAAGTCGGTAGGGTAGAGCCACGGATAGTAGCTATACTCCCTCATGTAAAGAAATCTCAGAACAGAAATTTCTTCTGAACCTTTTCCAACATGAGGGAATACTTCACTTGGTGTAGGCTCCAAACTACCAATCAACTCTCAAGCCTACTCATAACCAAAGTATTGTATAGTAATGTGAAAACCCGGGTGCTTCTGAAATTTCTCACAGTGCGTAGCACAAAACCCAACATTCTCAGTGAAGTACTACGTGTCATTACGATATGAAAATGAAAAGTTAACTTACTATCAAACACAATTTCTAGATCTTTCATAGTGGAGACACGTTTTAAATTTCGAGCTCTCATAGTATACCGCTAAAACCAAGTATGACACTGCGCTCTAGTGAAAGAAAGAATGAAACATTTAGAGATATTGAATTCAATCTGATTTCATTTACTCCAGTCAACATTTCTATCAATGTCCGATTGGAGTCAAACGCAGTCCTCTAATGTTCGTATTTGAAAAAAATAGTTATCGGCCATCAGCGAGAATTGACCTGGAATGCAGAATAATTTCCGTCGTATCGTTAATAAAAATCGAAAAGAGGAGCGGTCCTAAATTAGATCCTTAAGGAACTTCTGAGAAAACAAGATATAATTTTGAAAAGAATATTCCATGTTGGTTACGCACATACTAATACATACACATACCTACACAGCACATACATACTATCACTGCTTGGACTTGGTTTTAATTATTGTTGCAAGTCCTTTTGTCCTTATTCCCCCAATCGCTTACCCGCCAACCTTACCGAGTCTGCAATAAACTCCCGCTGCATATAGCCATCACTGTGCTCTGCTCACGAAAAATCCGCTATCAAAATAATTGCGCCGTGTACCTACTATAAAATAACGAACATTTACGCCTATTGTGATTGTGCCTCTTGGATGGGAAAGGAATCATACAAGTGCTTTACCCTTTTCCGGTGAGTCCTCTCCTTTTCTTTGCAACATGTATTTTTACCATTTTTAGGCAGTGATTAGTAACACAAAATTCAAGGTCCTTCGCCAGTCATTTTACAAAAAACACATAATCCACTCTCACCACATAAATAATCATACATTTTTGGTCCTTCGAGCCGGATATATATTTTTGAACCACAATATTAATAAAAACCATAGAGCAGAGTGAGATTACGTTTTATAACATCGCACAAAACGCATTAACGGTTTGATATACCTACATGAGTAATTTGTTTCCTATACTTGTTTCATTACGTTGGAAATAACATATTTACCCGCTGTTAGAATAAATAAATACGAGGCATCCTTTTGATATTTATTTCTGATAACTTATGTAGTTGTATTTTGCCGATAAAATCGCATTTACCTACCTTATAAATAGTACGATTATTTCTTAATATTTGTATTGTTTTATTATTGGATATCATTACAAAACAGAATAATATTATGATCGCAGTATTTATGATTTGTTAATGATAATAAACGCAATAAATAACTGTCATTACCTGCACAGTTCATGGCGTATCTGTAAACCTTTACACCGCCGAACAATCAATTTAACCCAGTGCGCGGATAACAGTGAATTAATTGAATAAATTAAATATTAATTAATTAATTCCGCATAAATAATACAGACTCATCATAACTTATACCCTTTAACCGCATTCCGCATACCGCATACCCCTTACCTCAAACCGCATACATCATACCGCATACCCTTTAACCGCATACCGCATTCCGCATACCCCTTACCTCAAACCGCATACAACATACCGCATACCTTTTAACCGCTTTTTAGTTGTTTTACGTTTCATATTTTGTAAATATAACCGGAATAAAGAAAATGGCTACGAGCGCATCATCCGGATCGTCTCGGGATGAAAGACGTCTCAAACGTTTAAATGCTAAACTAGCTGCTAGTTTTGCGAGCCTACAGTCGGTGTATGACAAGATAAGGAAAGCTTCGGAAAGCATTTACGATCGCCAATCTTTTTTATCAGGCGCAACTACTGTTGAAAAAATTCGTTCTGAATTTATAACAATCTTAGATGAAAAGGTGGATTGCGAACTGGAATTGAATCCGGAAGCAATCGCTGAATATACTCAATTAAATGCATTTGAAGAACTCTTCGGTGTTATTAAATATACAGAAGCAAATATGCTGTCGAATCCGGTTGCGAAACCTCGCCGTCAAATTAAGCTACCTGCATTGGAAATAGCGTGCTTTAGCGGGAATCTGGATAGTTGGTCTCTTTTTTATGAAACATATAATTCAGTTATACATTTGAATGATTCTCTGGATGATACGGAAAAAATGCAGTATCTGATGTCTAAATTAACCGGAAAAGCATTAAGTATTTGCAAAGCTATTACGCCTACGGGTACAAATTATCAAGTTATCTGGGACGCATTGTGTACTAAGTCTAATGATCAACGCGTTCTTGCTGAATTATACTTTGACCGATTGCTGAAATTACCTCCAGTTAACTCGGCCACGCCGGCTTCTTTAGAGAATTTTGCAGATGCATACTCCGCGAACATCGCCGCGCTGAAGCAATTGAAAATAAAAGACCTCGCAGAATTCATATTGTTGCAACTGGGTCTTAAACGTCTTGACATAGAGACTGTAAAGGCTTTTGAATCTTCTATTAAAAATAATGAAAATCTAACGTCCAGCGCGGAACTAATCGACTTCGTAAGAGTACAGCAACGAATTCTTAATCGCGCACAAATCACGCAACCGACATCGAGCCGTCTTGGCTCAAATAATAATTATACCGCTAAACCGCAAAAAACTAATTCCGCAAAGGCATTTATTAATGTCGAAAAAATCGATAATCACTCCATCGAAATTTGTTTTTGCTGTCAAAAGGGATCGCACCCTTTATACCAATGTTCTAAATTCACAAGTCTAGAACCACGCGAGCGATTTAACTGTATTAAGTCATCAAAGATTCGAGTTTGTGTGAACTGCCTCAGTACTAGGCACACCACGAAAGCTTGTAAATCGAAGACTACATGCAAAACATGCGCGCTCAACCATCATAGTTTGTTGCATTTCAAACAAACTGATGGGCCGAAGTCACAAACGGACCCAATACCATCTCCCGCGTCACAAACGGATGCCGATAATGATAACTTAAATTCTTCGAATCCGGTTTCGTTATGTGTGACAAATTAATGCTCAAGTGCAAATACTACTGCACTATTAGGAACGGCTGTTTGCACTACCAGAGACGCTAAGGGCCAGGTACAGACGATACGGGCTCTAATAGATAGCGGCTCCCAAAGGGACATAATTACGCGCAAATGCTGTTCACGCTTGAATCTTACGGTGCGGTCATCTCCAAGTACTTACGTCACGGGAATAGGTGACGTAAGAAATGTGACAAATGGCGTAACTTGCTTAAAATTACTCTCCCGCTATGACATCACTCAGTCGTATACGATTAAACCATATGTAGTAGAAACCATAACCAGTGAGTTGCCTACTGTTAACATTAACCGCTCCTCTTTGTCGTATCTTGACAATTTGCCTTTAGCAGACACAACATTCTGTACGCCCGGCGAGATTGATATCATCTTAGGATGTGACATGTTTGCTCGCATTCTAAAGGCAAACAAAATATCAGGTTCTCTCGGACAGCCATTTGCTATCGAAACTACTTTGGGATATCTCATCTTGGGTACTGCCCCAACGATGATTGAAAACTCAAGTATAAACACCACGCAATCATTTTGTACGTTCACGCAAAATGATGAATTTTGCCTTTCGCGCTTCTTCGAATTGGAAGACATTCCAGATGAGAAATTTTTAACGCCTGATGAACAAGAGTGTGAGGATATGTTTAAACTCACTACTTCTCGTGACACGGCAGGTCGTTATATCGTCGCGTTGCCGTTTCGAAACAGTCCCTCTGTTCTCGGTGAATCGTTACCCGCCGCCGAACGCAGGTTTCGGTCTCTTGAATGCCGCTTAATATCTCAACCCGCAATAAAGTTAGAATACGACAAAATATTGTGCGAATACCTTCAGAAAGGTTACATTTCCCCAGTTGACAATTCCGATTTACCGCATTACGTAATCCCGCATCATATCGTAGTTCGCGAAGATAAATTGACCACCAAAATTCGCATGGTGCTAGACGCGAGTATGAAATCCGATTCGGGTTACTCGCTTAATGACATCCTACATACCGGAAAGAATTTACAAGGTGATTTGTTTCGCATTATCCTCAATTTCCGATTATTCGCCATAGCTATAACCGCTGACATAAAACAAATGTATTTGCAAATTGTGGTGCAAAAAGAATGCCGACGTTATCAGCGCATGCTGTACAGATTTAACGATAGTGACCCTTTGCAATTGTTTGAATTTAATCGCGTCACATTCGGCATGTCTTGCAGTCCATTCCTCGCAATGCGTACATTGCGTCAACTTGCGTCGCATGAAAAACCTCGTTTCCCACTTGCTGCAAATCTGGTGGAAAAGGGCTCATTCTACATGGACGATTTCGTCACCAGTTGCTCGTCGGTCGAGGAGGCTTCCGAGTTGTCTACGGAATTGGTTCAACTATTCGCCGCGGGAGGATTCGATCTTGTAAAATTCTCTTCTAACTCTCCAAAGTTTTTATCCACGATTCCTACAGCTCGTCGTGTTAAGGAACATGTGGAATTTAATCCCGATGAAAACCTGAAAATACTAGGATTTCATTGGATACCCGCTTCTGATCATTTCGTATTTGTCGTACACACCGACGAAAGAACTTGTACTAAACGAAATATTCTCTCGACGATTGCTCGTCTTTGGGATTTGATGGGTTTCGCCGCACCAGTTGTATTATTGGCTAAGCTGATAATTAAATCTCTATGGGAGTATAACCTGGATTGGGGTGATACTCCTCCTGAAACAGTTGTCACACTTTGGCGACAGTTTAAAAAAGAACTGCCATTACTGCAATCTATTAAAATTCCTCGTTTTTTAGGAATCGAACCCCAGTGTATATTAACGCTTATCGGGTTTTCAGACGCGAACGAACGCGCATTTGGAGGTGTTATTTACCTACATGTTTACTGTCCGAATACTGATAAAACCACAATTAATTTATTATGTGCTAAATCCAAGGTCGCTCCGGCTAAGACGATTTCACTCGCGCGATTAGAACTATGTGGAGCGCTAGTACTTGCACGATTAATGCATACGGTCAGTAATACCTACACATCAAATTCGAAAGCTCATACGACTTTAGCTTTTTGCGACAGCACGGTTGCTCTAGCATGGATAAATTCACCGCCCGCAAAATGGCAGACTTTCGTTGCCAACCGTATCTCACAAATACAAAACCATCTGGGGGGCTGAATGCTTCCATTATATAAAAGGACAAGACAATCCCGCCGACTGCTTGTCGCGGAGTCTTACGCCCGCTCAACTAATCGACCATCCGTTATGGTTTAAAGGCCCCGTCTTTGCCCAATTACCTAAAAGTGATTGGCCTTTACAGCGTTTTAATACGAAATCTGTGACTGATCCTCCCGAACGGAAAACAAAAATTTTGATGTCCGTTCAAGACATTGACCGCCTCAAAACAATTGCTCCTCCGTTATTGTGTGCACTAGCCTCTCGTGTTAGCTCATGGCCGAAATTAATCCGAATAGTAATTTATGTTCTTCGTTTTATCAAGAAATTACCACGAGCGTTCGAATTAAGCCATATCTTAGCTGCAGAAACCGCTGTTATTAAATCTATACAGGAAGAACACTTCTCCGAAGATATAAAAGCAGTCAAAGATGGGAAGAAGGTTCGGCGAGCGATCGTAAAACTGAATCCGTTTATCCATGACGGAATTCTAAGGGTAGGAGGCAGATTGCGAAACGCAGAAACAGAATTTGACAGTCGGCATCCAATTCTATTACCCGCTTGTGATCATGTAGTCAATCTAATAATAGACTACTATCACATCAGAAACCTACATACGGGTCCTACGTTACTGATGTCGCTGCTAAGACAGAGATTTTGGATACTTTCTTCGCGTAATTTGGTTCGGAAACGTGTGCATCAGTGCAATACTTGCTTCAAAGTCAATCCCAAACCGCAATTCCCAATAATGGGAGATTTACCCGCATGCCGCGTCCGCGAAGCTAAGGCTTTTCTTCACACAGGGGTTGACTACGCGGGCCCGCTTCAAATAATTCCTTATAGACGTCGGGGGGTGCGAAGTCAAAAGGCATACATTTGCTTATTTATTTGCTTGGTGACCCGCGCAGTTCATATTGAACTCGCTTCAGATCTTTCCACCGAAGTCTTCCTCAACGCTTTTAAGCGTTTCCTTGCTCGTCGAGGTCCTGTGAGTATAATGTACTCCGATAACGGAACGAACTTTGTGGGAGCTAAATCCCATTTACGGTCTTTATTTGAACTTATAGAGTCACCCAATTACAAAAAGGAATTCTCAGACAATCTGTTGGAGAATCGAATTGAATGGAAGATGAATCCACCGCAAGCTCCTCACTTTGGTGGGTTCTGGGAAAGTAACATTAAATGCCTGAAAGGTTATTTAAATAAAATAGTAGGCACCTCTCTACTGACGTATGAAGAGATGCAAACAGTGCTTTCTCAGATTGAAGCAATTCTAAATTCACGCCCGCTATCTGTACTTAGCGTTAACGACGTTTCGGCTCCATTGCCGCTAACCCCCGCGCATTTTTTAACGCTCACTCCCTTAAAATCTTTACCCGCTGCTGATTTGTCAGATGAGCCAGTCAACTTGGTACAACGCAAACATCTTGTGGATCGTCTTGTTCAGACATTCTGGAACCGATGGCGAATTGAGTATTTGAATACTTTGCAAGCTCGCCAAAAATGGAATACAAATGCGAATCCGGTAACGACAGGCACGGTAGTAATGATTAAGAGTGACAACATCGCGCCACTTCAATGGCCTATTGGGGTAATAGTCAATGTCTACCCCGGGGCAGATGGAGTGATCCGCGTTGCGGAAGTTAAAACTAACTCCGGAATATACCGCAGGGCAGTCGTTAAACTCTGTCCCTTACCGTCACAATAGATTTAACAACATCTTAGAAGTTAGTTCATAATACTTTTATCCTTAAAATCAATTAGGTTAGTTTCACGGTTAAATAGGTACGAAACCTTACTTTTAGTTTTATCTACCGCATATTATCATATTAACATATCATATTTTTACGTTTCAATGTTTTATTTTTTTTCTTGCTATATTGGTCAATTTGACCATTTGGTAAAAGCATTTATATAACTACATAAATATTTTCATAACTTTACATAATTAATTGCATTCTACCGCGTGTTACAATTTGTTTGCGCATTGAAACGTATTGGCAATCTTTTGGTTTATGGAAGTGGATTCTTTCATCCCCTTCCAGGCGGGGGGCATGGTTACGCACATACTAATACATACACATACCTACACAGCACATACATACTATCACTGCTTGGACTTGGTTTTAATTATTGTTGCAAGTCCTTTTGTCCTTATTCCCCCAATCGCTTACCCGCCAACCTTACCGAGTCTGCAATAAACTCCCGCTGCATATAGCCATCACTGTGCTCTTCTCACGAAAAATCCGCTATCAAAATAATTGCGCCGTGTACCTACTATAAAATAATGTGTCCTAGAAACAACCGGTCAAATGAGAAAATTATTAATTGAAAAAGGAAGAATAAACCTGGGATTTATGCGGGTTCATGTAGACGACTCAAACCCGTTATCCCAATGCTACCATTGCTTGTGGTTCGAACATACTGCCAACAAGTGCCGAAAAAAAATGGAAAAACCCAGATGTCTCCACTGCGCACAAGATCATACACTATCGAACTGCCCGAATAAAACTCAACCACCGACGTGCTACAATTGTCTAACCTTTAATAAATCAAGAAATGGAAAAACAAATTCGAACCATCGAGCGAATGATAGCAAGTGCCACTACGTCAATAAAATGACAGAATCTGCTTACCAGAAAATTGACTTTAATTAAAATGTTATATTTTTCAAGTAAGAAATTAATATTTCAACTATATTTTGTTTACAGAGTATCAAAGTCGGCACCCTGTTTATTAGCGCCTGTTCAAATTCATAGTATGTACCTAAGAACTAGCAACTCCCAGTCGAGTGGCATTATTATTACTAAGTATATGATTATTATTATTCCGCCCGACTATGCTATTCATATAAACGAAGTCTCAATTCCCTACAAAACGTACCTCCAAACATATTTATATACATACTCAATCATTTTTCATAAGATACACGATTTCAAAGTAGGATGAATAATATTATTACGGACGAACTAGATAACACTTATAATATAAGAGAAAAGGTATGTAATAATGTTGATCAATGCAACCTTCTCTTCAAAAATATGACTAACTCATTAACCATTATGCACTTAAATATCAGAAGTATTTACAAAAACATAAATGAATTATTATGCACTCTTAGTCTATTGAAAACTGAACTCGACTGTATAGTTTTGACCGAGGCCCACCTTAATACAATAAATATTGATAGTATACAACAATTACCGAACTTTACATGTATTACCACGAAAACGCACATTAACAAGAATAGTGGCATAGTTATATACGTTAACCAAAAACACCAAGATATATCTTATAAAGAAATAAACATGACACTCACTAACTGCCTAGCATTACAAATAAAAGTAAATAATCAGATTTATCAGGTTATTGCTATATACCGAACCCACGGTTCGAAAGCTCAACAATTTATAGAGCATCTTAAAGATGTAATTAATAAAAATAAATGTCAAAATACTATAGTAACGGGAGATTTCAATATAAATATAGGTTTAAATTCAAACAGTGTCGAAAAAAATGATCTACATAATACGATGGCTGAACTGAACTTCATTTCATGCATAAACGACTATACTAGAGTTGTGCCTCGACAAAACCCATCATGTATTGATCATATTTGGACAAAAGCTGACATAACTACACAATTAACACCTGTCATTTGGAAAACAAATATAACTGATCACTTTGCGTGTTTTTTAATTCTTGATTTAAAAAAAATATATCCTTTTCCTCATCTGCATTACAGCAGTATAATATAAAAACCATTAACACACAACTTCTACAACAAAAATTAAAATCGGAAAAGTGGGAAAAAATATTAAATACCGAAGATGCCGAAAAATCTTCAATTAATTTCGAAAAAACACTTCGCGATCACATAATAAAT
Source organism: Limnephilus marmoratus (assembly GCA_917880885.1). NCBI lineage: Eukaryota > Metazoa > Arthropoda > Insecta > Trichoptera > Limnephilidae > Limnephilus > Limnephilus marmoratus. The sequence continues at coordinate 3,904,532 of OU862930.1, forward strand.
GCAACTAAAGAAAATAACGTCAAATTAAAATCAAAACATAGAAAAATTAAACCTTGGATAACCCATGGAATAGTTACCTCAATTAGGAATAAAGAAAAACTATTTTATCAAACCCGTAAACAACCTAATGACTTTATTTTATTACAATTATTTAAAAAATACAGAAATAATCTTACAAACTTGATTAAAAAAACAAAAGAAAATTACTTCAAAGAAAAAATTGAAGATTGTGGTGAAGATAACAAAAAAGTCTGGGCTACAATTAATAACATCATTGGCAAGGGTAATAAAAATAAACAAATAAATAAAATAACATATGACAATGAAACAATAGAGACAGTAAAAGAACCAACTAAAATTGCTAATATTTTCAACAACTACTTTGCAAAAGTCGGTGAGAACCTAGCCAAAAAAATTGACGCTGTCCAATCTAAAAAAACTTTCAGTACATCCACACAAACTTGCCAAAATATTTTCAAAAAGTTTGAAAAATGCACACAGATAGAAGTAGAAAAAATAATAATGAACTTACGAGTGTCAGCGAGCCCTGGTTTCGACCATATCACAGTAAATTTACTAAAACAAATGAGACAACTAATATCAAAACCAATAGCACATATCATAAATAACAGCATGCAACAAGGAATTTACCCGAAAATATATAAAAATACAATAATAACTCCGATTTTCAAATCAGGAATTGCAACCGACATCTCAAACTACCGTCCCATATCAATTGTATCAAACGTAGCAAAAATATTTGAAAAAGTCGTAAAGTCACAATTAACTAAGCACATCACTTCAAATAAAATTATTAATGATAACCAATTCGGCTTCAGAGAAAATTTAGGCACACAAGATGCAATCGCAAAAATAACCTCAATAATATATAATGCTCTTGACTCGGGAAATAAATGTTTAAGTATATTCATTGATCTAAGAAAAGCTTTTGACAGTATATGCCACAAAAAACTAATCAAGAAATTAGAAAATATTGGAATTCAAGGAACAGTTATAGAATGGTTCAAAAGTTATCTACATGAAAGACACCAACACGTGAAAATTAACAATACATTGAGTGAACCCACCTATTCAGAATTTGGAATTCCTCAAGGGACATTGTTAGGTCCAATATTGTTTATCATTTACGTGAATGAAATGCTTACAATACCGAAAATTGGAAAAATCATATCTTTCGCTGACGACACAGTCTTAATCATAGAAAAAAAAACTTGGGATGAAGCCTACCGAACCGCAAATGTAGAAATAAACAACTTAAAACAATGGCTGGATGACAACTATCTTTCCTTAAACTCTGACAAAACTTACTTCATGACATTTACACTATCAGACAAATTCCTTCCAATTATAAATTCCAATATAACTATACATAACTCTTGTAAAAATTATACTGACAACTGCAACTCATCTAAATGCACAAAAATTTCAAAAAAGAACAGCATTAAATATTTAGGCATAATAATAGACCAACATATTAAATGGACAGAACATATTGCACAAACTGTAAACAGAATACGTAAACTTTTTTACGTATTCCTCAAACTAAGAAATATACTTCATAAATCTATACTACTGAAGGTTTACTATGCATTAGCCCAATCAGTTCTGCAATACGGAATAATAGGTTGGGGAGGAGCGTATAAAACCAACTTAGCCCCACTTGAAATAGTACATAGAAGACTTATCAAAATTATTTTAAAAAAACCTTTAGACTATTCAACTCAAAAAATATTCGAAGAATTCAAAGTTTTACAAATAAACAGAATCTATCAAAAAAATGCATTACTTCAAATCCATAAAGACAAACTAACAATAAAATCATTTAGCACCAGGCCGAGAACAACAGGACAAATAATAATCCCTAAACTTAATACTACAACGGCCCAACACCATTACACATACCCAGCCATAAAATGCTTTAACGAACTCCCTAAAGATATTCAATCCGAAAAAAATTATAAAATTTTTAAGAAAAAAATTAAAATACACTTCACCACTAAGTAATTTCATGTTTGTGTTATATTACGCCCACTTATATTTTCAATGTGAACACAGGTTTTATATTTTATAATTTAAAAAAAAAAAAAACTTTCTTCCTTCTTCCACCACTAAGTAATTTCATGTTTGTGTTATATTACGCCCACTTATATTTTCAATGTGTACACAGGTTTCATATTTTATAATTTAAAAAAAAAAACTTTCTTCCTAAAATAGTGCACAGGTATATAATTTTACATACATGTTGTTTTTATTTTATTTTTTCATAAATACGCTGATGGTAGCATCAATTAAACATATATCAAAATATCAATTGTGTTAGTACTCCCTCCCTAAACACGAGATATTCTCAATTAGAGAGGTATTATTACCACCATTAAAAAATATTTGCATTACATGTACATAATTAAAAAAATAATTGTACTTATACTTAACTTTGTAAAATTGTAAAAATGGAATAAATAAATAAATAAATATTAAAAAAAAAAAAAAAAATGAACATTTACGCCTATTGTGATTGTGCCTCTTGGATGGGAAAGGAATCATACAAGTGCTTTACCCTTTTCCGGTGAGTCCTCTCCTTTTCTTTGCAACATGTATTTTTACCATTTTTAGGCAGTGATTAGTAACACAAATTCAAGGTCCTTCGCCAGTCATTTTACAAAAAACACATAATCCACTCTCACCACATAAATAATCATAAAACTTGTTTTTCAAGTACCTACCTTGTTGACATTGTAGGACAGAAGCTAGAGAAAGCGGGGTATAGTGAATGGCAGGACGGACAGCCCGACAACGTTACTAACGACGAACACTGCGGGACTATGATGGTGGGCTTGGGAAGGAAACTGAACTACAAGTCCTGTGATTCACAGCTTCTCTTCATGTGCGAGAGGAAGATATCGCCCAAACCTCAAGCGGTTTCTGCTTTTTGTCCTTCAGGTATGCTCAACTTATTTCAGGATAACATCCCAGAATTTTCGTTTATTTGAAAAAAAAAAATAACAATTAGGTACTTTTAAAACCTGTTTATTTTTCAAAGGTATTCAAGAAGTAGACAATAATATATGGTTGATTTTGAAACTGTTAGCAGTGATCCTCTTACATGTTGGTGTACATCTTGGAATATTGTACAAAATGTTCATAAAAATTAAAAAATCATATAAATTGAGAAAATTTCGTGAATTTGCAATTACTGGCTGATGTGTTTACATGTTAGTTGTAAGGGGTTACTAGTAAACGTAAAACGTAATGGAATAATTCTAAGCACTAGTTTTTTCCCAGAACTTGAAAAATTCATCAAATTTCAAAAATAATTTTCAAGTGCTATGAAAGTTCTATTAAACAATTGACCCATAATAGAATAATAACAGAACACTAATAAAATTTTCACAGAACTTGACCGGTCAGTGACTGAGTTGATATTTTGCCTGGCAATGGAGTTCAATTCCTCGGCTAGCTAAGCCCTCCATTACTACGGCTTGTGAAAACAACGTTTTACTTATAAATTTTCCGTTACAGGATATAAAGAGTATTCGTCAATGCCTCGCAGTTGCTACAAACTTCATACCACTGCTAAAACCTGGATGGACGCGTACAAAGTGTGTGCAGCCGAAGAAGCACACCTAATTGTCATAAACAGCGCCAAGGAAGCCAAACTCAGCTCTGACGCATTCTTAAAATATACCCGAGCTAATTCAAAGCTATGTGACTTTTATACGAATGGCTTTTTGGTCGGCATTAACAATTTGGTAGCAAAGCAATACAGAACAATCGATGGTGATAACACTATTTTTTGATATTTAATAGATCATTTTGGGTGTGGGTATCGCCGCCCCGGGAACCATTTATTGGTTAACCAATACCTCTGCCATAGGTTATCTAAAGTGGTTTGCTACGTTTGGTGACTTAACAGGGGTGCCCAGGTTCATGGGGTGAAATTTATCCGCGAATTGGTTCCGGATGTGTCTGCCCATTGCACCGGTTCCATGCCAACTCAGAATAAAGTCAACTCAACACCTCTTTGAAAAGTTATTAAAAGTTATGGAAGAAATAATTTTAAAATAGCCCGTAACCTAATTTTTATATAAATATTTTTACTTAAACTAATTATACTTTTACTGACTTTTCAAAGGAGGTTCTAAGTTGATGTCATTCTGAGTTATCCGGTCACCCTGACCACCAACTGCATGGCAGGCCAGATCGAAAGAGACTGGTTGAGGAAGACCTCTTGATCTCTTCAGCAAAACTCTTATTTTACTACAGAGTCCAATGTTCTATTCTTAACTCTCTGCAAAAAGAATACTAGTTAAAATTAATTGTTGCGATGAGCCGTATAAATATATATATGGCTCCGAGTGCTACGTGCTGTGATCCAAACTAAATAATGTCCAAGTACTTCTATCCAAGTTCTCTTGGCATTACAATATTTCACAAATGGGGATACCATATTTGTGCTGAAACCAGTACGAACAATTTCGTCTTTAGTATGGAGGCTAACATTTGTAATTTCAGGAATGAGCCCCTCTGAGGCAGGCTATAGTAACTGGGGCCCCGGGAGCCCCTCCGGAGAAACGGATCAATGTGGAGCACTTTTGCAGCACAAGGATACCCCACGCGGGTTTTTCCAGCTGCAAACTGTTCCGTGTGCCTCATTGCCCCTTATGTTTATGTGCGAGAAGAAAATTTTAAATCCGAAGGAGGACACCAGCGCTGCAGCTTGTAGAGTTTGTAGAAGTCACAATCCTGGTACGAATACACTGCACTTTTAAATATTATCATTATATTGCTCTATAAGGAACTCCGGCAATAGTACCGTCTATTTACCTTATTCCACATTAGCCTGGTTGGATTACCGATGTTTAAACTTACTGTAAATTAATAGACCAGAGACTGTGAGATTGAAAATTATGAATCCTGCTCAGCATGCAACTCTGATGCAGCGCCGTACGTAAAACCATCGTCGTACTTGAAGTTTGTTAACCCTTAATTACTCGCATGGGGTCAAAGCATTTTCGGATTAAAAAATGAAGCACTTGGCGCGGCCCGATTCCCCCCGTGCCCTCGCTAGCTTCATAACGTGCGTCAAGTTTGTATTTTAATAGCGACTAATTCACGGTACTTTTTTGGAAGAGGTAAATATATAGCAAAGTACCAACAAAATGTAAGAAATGTACAAGATTTGTGTGCAATGATCACCGAAATATACTGTCAACAGTGTAACAAAAGTGATTCAGAGAGTTTCTAAAAAATACGAGTATTAACTATGATCTCAGTATACCTAAGTACAAATTGTTAATTATTGATAATTATTTTAGTTTAACTTGTTTTTGTATAATTAGTTAGTAATTCATGTTATTACTTATAGATATCACAGAATAAACAAAGCACTTTAATAATAAAAAAGTTTCATTTACTTATATATTTCAATATATATAAAAAAAACTAATCATACTATTTGGGGTCATCTGTGACCCCATGCGAGCAGTTATGTAATGTTCTTGGTGCGAGTAATTAAGGGTTAAAAAGCTACTTTTGTAATAGAACCGAATTCGAGCAAGTAGCCAATTATGCCAAAGGATAAACACGACTTACGTTACCAAATCGCATGAGAAGGTGCCACTAGCAGGTATAAGTACTGCGGATTTCTAATTTTTAGTACTACTAAATGAATACTAAAAGATTTTCGTCTAAGTATTGTTGTTATACATTCCGAAAATAAAAATCAAAAACAATCAATTATTGGTTTGCTCTTCGACAGGAAATTTTTTTCATTTGCGTCGCTTTTTCAACGCTTTTGTGATAGTGATAATTCATGTTGCACTTCCTTTACGCTCTTCACATGGGTACCCAGCTTGGGGATAAAAATTTCGCCTGTGACGCTTTTCGTCGTTTTTAGGAGTATTATAACAGTTTTTGAAATCCCTTCGTTCTCGCTACTTACTCCAGTTGGGGTTGTCATAGTTCCACAGGCAATAAGAGTACTTTGGACTCATATGCGTTTTCCGCAATTTTCTAAGTTTTTTATGTCTATGTAGGTAATTAGCTACACAGCTTTTCAATTATAATTAAATTATTTATTATTTTATCTTTCCAATAATTTCACGCATGATTTGTGTAATACATAATTAAAATTAAACGTTAAAATGCTTGCCAAATTATATCTCCAAATTACGAATAACACTATGAGAACCCTCTTATCCCACAGTTTTCCTAGGATATAGTACACCACAACACACGCAAGCAAGAGTATATGTTTAAAGTGATCCTACTTAAACTCTCCTACTTATTGGGATCATATGCAGAGTATATGCCCTAAGTATTAGGGTAGACTATTTCCCCTGGAACCGACACGTGTTTCAGATACATACCTAATAATATAATTAGTGTGAAAAATTAATTTTCCATCACAATTATTCATTTACAAATTTTATATTTAACAGCCAATGTGGATTATCTGTTGCAGGATATAAACATTACCCATCGATGCCGGAGAGCTGTTATAAACTACACACCACCAAGACCACCTGGACTGAAGCTTACGAAGTGTGTGCAGCAGAACAAGCAAACCTCGTCATCCCGAACAGCGCCGAGGAAGCTCAATTTCTCACAGATATATTCTTACAGTATGCAGATGCAACGTCAGGAGACTTTCGTAAGGACGGGTTCATGGTGGGCATTACCAACTTGATGACTAAACCAGAATTTGCAACAATCGATGGTAAAACGACACTTTCAAATATTAATTCTTACTCATTGTTCAAGTATTCTCTTTTTTAAGCATTGCTAGAAATCATCGCAATAGGTGAGTATAATTTGGTGGCGGGTATGGGTACCGCCTCCCCGGTGACCATTTATTGGATAACCAACACTTCTGCCGTAGGTTCACCCCAAGTGGTTCGCTACATTTGGTGACTTAGCAGAGGTGCCCGGGTTCATAGGGAGAGATTTTTCCAGATTTTGGCGGCGGATGTATCTGCCCACCAACTGGATCGGAAGAGACTGGTGAAGGGAGATATTTTGACTTCTACAGCGGGACTCTCTAGAAAAATTGCCTCGCAACGCAGTGAGAGGGATAGATTCATTCGTCCGTCACTTCTGGATACACTGACCTCCAGATTCCTACCCACCCTAATTACCTTTTCCTTCCAAGAGCAGCTTTTTCTTCCTTTCCCTATGATATAGGCCCTTAGGGAATTGTTTTTTTAAGGCCTCCTGTGTGAAGTACATTAAAAAAAATATGTTCAGAAAAGAGTGTTATGATGCAGTACAAATCCGTATTACTTTAAATATAATTATTAACATCTTTATTATTTGTACTGCATCCTAACAACTCTACCCGTCGAAATCGTAATTAGGTAGGAACTTGTTATTAATTATTAGAGTGCCAGCTCTGACTTTATCGACGGCCTGGGGCGACCTCTGGAGCAGTTCCGCGGCAATACGTCACTTCTTGTGTAGGTAGATTTGGGAGAGTTGGGCCCCGAATCTAACTACGCGACAGTGCATGGAGTTTTTGTGAGAACTTAGTATTCGAACGGGAAAATAATTCCTTTTTACTTGAGAAATGCCGGGCGGTAAAAGTGATTACGTGAACGTATTGTGTGATCGAGAGTTTGCATTCCTTTGGTGGGATTAGTTGAGATTCCGCAACGTAAACTTATATGGCGGCCAGGCGTGCCAGACCCTGGAAAGAATTAATCCATGAGAAATACGTCCGATCACACTTGGGTCAGAGCCCGTTTTTGACGGATGATTGGGGTACCGTTAGCCCGCGATGCTATTTGCCGATCTTTGTGGCGGAAAAGTAAATTTACGCCGACCTTGACTCTCGTCTGGACCGAGGGCGGCCTCCCTCCTTCTAAGCGAAAGGCCCCCTGATGATTTTCCTTTGGCGGCGGGATGACTTGCTAATTTGATCGCGGCGAAAGGCCGCTTTATGATTCCCCTTTGGCGGCGGAACTGTCTCCGGACCTCGGCTTCGGTGAGGGCTATCCAGATCCTGCATGGGGAAATGCTGCCTGTGCCTTGCAGCCATTAGATGGACAGTATATTAGTTAGCTAGCGATAGTATTCATAATAAAAGAGGTCGGTTCATGGGGGTAAGTGAAATGACATATTTAAAACCCTGATCGCTACTTGTTTTTAAAATTATATGCTTGTTCTCACAACACAGCCTTTTAAATTATGTACCTGGCACACCATCCCTTGGAGAGCGACACATATCGTGGTTTAAGATCCACCCCCTGAGCATATTTGGGAACCACAGGTATTCTTGACGGGATCCATAACCCGTCCAGAATTGGCGCTTCCTACGGGATGTATACTTGGCTTTGCCACTTGGCGAAAAACCCACGTAGCAAGAGGTAAGTCTCCCCGCTGACGCCTTTCTATGTCGCACGTATGTTTTACGCATTTTTCTCTTTCGCTCACGGTCATTGTAAAGTCTTCTACCTGCGCGAGAATGGATCGTACCAAGTTCAGGTCAGCATTAAAGTTCGGCTTATGCTATAAATGGTATTTTACCACCAGTGTTGCCATCTCGGCTATATATCAGTTCAGTTCTAAAATAAATGGTTCAGCATCTTAGCTCCTCATTAAGATTTTTTTTTACGAGCTTTTTAATTTAAAATAATAATTAATAAAATGAATACTTATATAATATACAGGGTGTATCGGCACGTACCCGACAAACTTTAACCAGCTTTTCTTTAGGACATTTGAGGTAAAAAATCTCATGTGCACTTTGCTGTCCGGTTACATTTTTTTTCCATTAAAAACAAAAAACAATAATAATTCCACACTCCGTCACTGTCCACAGTATAGGAGTGAAGTTACCGGCAACGCTGCACTACTGCCATCTCTTTCACACATGTTCTGTCTCAAGTCCGCTATGCCCATCAGCCAGGGCTGGGCAAAATACATACTTTGCTGTAATTAAAATACAAATTACACAATACTTGTTCGCATTCCCGGGTTATGAATAACCCAACAATGTTTGAAAATCTCCTACTTCCACCACAGAAAGCCGAATATGTTGCTTGTGTTGTGATGGAGGACTTAGCCAGCCGAGGAATCGAACACGCGGCACCCGGTTGGGACCCAAGCGCTATGCCCACTCAACCACTGACCGGTCAAACCAGGATACAAACCAATTCTTAGAATGATTGTTTCCAATAAAAAGGGTAGTTGCCCATAATATGGAAAAATAATTAGTTGGGAGATAATATTGTTAATTCTAAAAATTGAAATATGAGATTGACTATTATGACGGCTTGACAGAAGGTAGCAATAGCGAAATTGGTTAACGCGCACGTCCCGGTTAGACGAGAGGTCTGGATTCGAGTCCCAGTTGCGACCATTGTCTTTTTTCTATTTTCTGTGTCTTGTTCTCTTTCATATTTTCGTTTAGATTATTATTGTTATCTTCTACATTGAAAAAAAAAATATCTGAAAATATTCTGTATAAGCCAATCGTAAGTAATATCAAGTCAATAGTAATTACATTTAATAATAAACCAATTTTAGCACAGCCCCGAGTTTGTTATAACCAAATAGAAACGCAAAGACAAAATTATTTCGTCTCTATCCGTTCGCCAATAAATTTTGAGTTATAATGAGAGAGAAAGAGACAGTTTGACAGATGACAGTATTGTGAAGTTCGTCCGCGTTCAAAAGTAGCTTTCATACCGCTATAATCGTATGTTTGTAACAGTAACTGTTTGTCTCTGTTTCTCGTACGTTCATGGAACCGAGCGTAAAGGGATAGCTATATTGTGCGAATTTGTACCAATATGAGAGACTTGTTTACTCAAAACGTAACAACGCATAACATGTATGTTTCATACATTGATATAATAAATAGATGAGACAATGAGCGAATAAATTGGTTCACCGGATTTGAAGGGGGCCCCTCCAAATCTCTATTACATCACTTTAGTAGTTCTACAACCGTTGACCGCGGCTGACGTGTGACGTATCAAAATAGGATGTAAAGGGATGAAACCACGGGCTTGAGTAAAAGGAAAAGACGGTCTGACGGCCTAGCCTTTCGACGCGGTGGCTTCAGTTAGAACTTCACACGAGTGTAAATAATGCCAAGGGGTCGTCCATTAATCACGTGATGTTTTTTAGCAACTTTTTAACCCCCCCCCCCCCTCCCCGTGGTGATATATGATCAGGTTTTGGACTAACCCCCCCCACCCAAAATCACGTGTATTTTTTTTAGTACAAAGTATTTTGAAATTTTCAGAATATTATCACGAAAAATAAATACACGTGATATCTCATTACACCCCCCTCCCCCCCCCCCCCCGGTGATATTTCGGGATTTTTTTCGAACCCTCCCCCCCCCTTTTCAAGCCTCACGTGATTAATGGACGACCCCCAAGGTGACCCTTGCCGCTGCAGTAAGCCAATCAAACAACACGTGTTTTAACGGAATAACGGGATGTCACAGGGATATTAAAACCGCGGCCTGCATTATCGTGGTTTTGAGCGTAAATAATATTGTAAGTTACTTAAATAGTTGAATACCTGGATTCAGGGCAAAGTTCGACGCGTTTCAGAACTACGGTTTTAACTTATTTTATTAAATACATTTGTTTTTTTTTTTTAAGTAATTAATTTTCAATTTAAAAAAAAGATAAAGTATGGACAAGCCGCCGCATGCCGCTACACTTTAAATAGGCATAAAATTTGAAAAGTAAACTACTTTTTACCACAAGAACTATCGGTTTCAGTCGGGATAGACGGAAAAATATACATCAAAATTCGATTTTCTAAAAATCACCATCTTCATGACAGCCATGTTTTTTGTATGGATTTGACATTTGCGAAGTTTCGTTTCAAACTAAAAATGCATGAATTACTTCATTTACCTAAACTAAGAACCTAATTTATTTTCGTAAATAGTTGTTTCTTGTAAAAATTGTTGAAATGAAGTATAATTTCCGTAATCTGTGCATAAAAATGCGGCGGCTTGTCCATAAATTAATAAAAAAATGTTGACATGTTTCTTCTTTTCAATGCAATTAGATCGATACCCAGTTACATTTTACCATGTACAAAAAGTTTTCTGATAAACATAACATAAAAATATACATAGGTGGGTGGATAATATGTTAAAATATTTTTAGATTTATCCACCACAAAATTGTTATCAAATAAAGTGAAAAAAATGTCAACTAGCCAACGTCAAAAATGAATTGAATGTTTTGCAAAAAAACTACTTAGGGAACGTACCCCGTACCCATACTACGTGACCATTTTTTGAAATTTTTAACACCCCCCCCCCCCCCTCCGGTGACCAAAATCCTAAGCAAACCACTGCTCATTTGTACCAAGCGTGACATTTTGAAGACCCCCCCCCCCCCCGAAGAGGTCACGTAGTATGGGTACGTTCCCTTATGTAAAAATCCATATTGAAATAACTGTAACTAAATTAACTACTCGTATGCTCGTATGTTGAACATTAACATTAATGATGAACCTTGACGTCGTCGTTTGCGACCCTCGTATTAAAAAGTCTATGAACCTTTGCTGGACAATGGCTATCGTTCTGCAAACGACGGAATCTGTCGAACTTCCTTTCCCGAAGGCCTGTTCGTGCATGATTTGAACACGAATCTCGGAGAATTATTTACGGGATAGCGCCTCTATAGTATATTATCTCTATGGTTTCATATTATTTTATATTCTGTAGGTCAAGGTCAAGCTACCAGCTGTTTACAAGTTCGTATTATATGAGATATGTTTATTATCGATAGATGGTTTTATGGAAGTAATTTGCTGAGCGTTGGTAATTCTAATGCATTAATGTTAAAATCAATCTCCCAGCAAGTAAGGGAGATTATTTTTAAAGGTGCTTTAAATTATTTATCTTCAAAGCCTGTTAGTATTTATGATAAAAAGACCATTGGAAATTATTCTCAATTATTGTCAACAAATAAGTTATTTAATTATTGTTTTTGTGCTTAATTTGTAGAACTACATTTATTTTTTTTAAATAAGTTATTTATGTCTTCTAACCACAAATTATTTAAATTGGAATTCCATATTTGAATATTCGGTACTTAAAGCTAGCAATAATATCCGAGTAAAGTAAGCACATATTGTTTACACATTCGATTAAATATTACTTGCTTGGTGTTGGAGCATATTATAATACGGTCACCATTCCCTCGCGTGCACGTGCTTGCGATGTTGCCTCATGAGTATGCCAATGATATTGCCAGTGGCGACGTTTGATTTAAAAACATTATTTTTGTTTTTAATAGAAAAAAAATCATCGGACAGCAAAATGACATCTACATTTTTTACTCCAAATGGGTTAAGCAATAGCTGGTTAAAGTTTGTCGGGTACGTGCCGATACACCCTGTATACTTATGGATTCATAATTCCGTCACTCCTCGTGACGCATAGACCCTCAGAGTCCTACGCACCACTTATATAATTTTCCTTCTCAGAACTTCCTCTCCTTCCTTTCCCTTAAAAGACCCTCCACACAGAATCCTCAATTGTTTTCCTCAGGGCTTCCTGTATAGAGCTAATGATAAAAAAAATATTTATTTATTATATACATTTTTTTACATTAGCTTCACACAGGAAGCCCTGAAAAAAATAATTCCAATGTATGGAATTTTTACTACAAAGAGGGTGGATGTTCTCGGTGGGTAGGAATCTGTGAGTTAGTGTGTCCAGGAGTGACGGATGTTGTAGCGGTAGGAACTGCCACGGCACTGGAATGCTCTATGGATTTGACCGGTGTGGTTGGCGCCGTTTGTTTTCCGAGGTTGGTGGCCATGTTTCGCAAAAGTTCGAAAGCGTTGCGTGGACGTAGGTACTTCAGTTTGGTTCCAGGCATAAATATACAAACCACCCACTAGATTGATAACTTCAGGCTTTTGTTCGAGAAAAATTTGGTCACTATTTCACCATCAAAATGCAATAATTTTTCGAATGATGATGATGATGACGGGGATTTGTGACGTCACACACCATAGACGAAGATAGAGTAAGCAACAACAAAAAAGGCGCGACCATAGACAATATTATTTTCTTTCGGGGCCTACCCAGTACCGCCCAAATTATTAGCCTTAAATATTATTTTAAAAATAAAACTCGTAATTACATGATAAGAATTTTATTAAAAACATGAAATACCAACAGGAAATACATATAATTAAAATATGATTGTGGGTTCCTACAAAACTACTGAATTTAAAAAATTTTCATTTTACAACAGAAAAATGAAAAACTCAGAATTCCATGTACATATTTTAAACAAGAATACAATGTAAGCAGGTTATCTTTCTGTAGCAAATTGCCACATGAAGACATTGTTTTTAAGATAAATTACTCAACGTACCTATTATATCTTTCGTCAGGTCTAAAATAAATGCCAAAATATAACCAAGGTCCATGGAGACATTAGTTTGCATAAGATGTTTGATGTTTCATTCGGGGCTCAAATATGTATAATATTTATTAATTTGGAGTTTAGTTTAGTTCAGTTCATCATATTTTTCCTGAAATCATTAAAAAATCATTAAAATTAATGTAACAAATGTACATTGAAAATTAAAACTCTTCTAAACAAAAACAAAAAATATTACTAAAGAAGTTATATTTTATAAAAACTATATTGGTTCACTTATGGTACATATCTATGTATGTATGTATGAATGTAGTTACATTTCCTCCCATGTTATTTAATTTATGATTACTCTCATACTAAACCAAGTTCTAGGATACCTACTTACTTATATAAAGAAACCTACTCAAATGCATTAAATTTGTGTGACGTTATTAATTTTTTGTAAAATGAAAGTAAGTAATAAAAATAATAATTACCTCTGCGGTAAATTTATACAAAGCCGGGACCAGCTCATTTTGGTCAAAAATAAATAAATATATACCCCAGTAGATAGGTAATAATTAGATGTAATTAATTCCGTGAGCGGAAATTGAAAATAATGTATATTATCGTCAATTTCTTAAATTTAAAAATACGAAAATGTCATTTTTCAATGACTTCCATGTTGTTATCTTTACTTTAAAAAACAGCATACGTTTTTAAATGGTTTGTCTGGCTACGCAGGGTTTGTCTAGCGGGCTTGTGAATATTATCTTAACTTTAAAAAACAGCCTACGTTTTTAAATGGTTTGACTGGCTTCGCAGGGTTTGTTTAGCGGGCTTGTGTGACAGATCGGCAGCGCCATGTCAGTTTCGAAGACGCGAAGTGAATTTTGATTTTACGCAATTGAAATTTAAAATGCATCATTTTCCGCCTCCCCCAATGAAAAAAGTTTCCGAAATACGTAATTCTAACAATTATTCAACTTCTGCAAAGTGTTTTTTCGTGAAAAAGTGCATATTACCGCTTTTGCACTTTGAAAAATGACATTTTCGTATTTTTAAATTTAAGAAATTAACGATAATATAAATTTTTTTCAATTTCCGCTCACGGAATTGATTACATCTAATTATTACCTATCTACTGGGGTAAAAATTTATTTTTTTTAGTGTAAAATGAGCTGGTCCCGGTTTTGTATAAAATTAATAAAAATAAGAACATAAAGTGCAAGCGTTGTGATAAATGTGTCGTTCCTATCATCAGGGTTGATGTGTAAAACGGCACAATAACCCCAAAAAAATCTCTTTAATACTTTTTGCCGTGAAAATCTAAAATCATACTTGAATAATAGGTATTTTAGCAAACCTAACTCCTAAAAGTAACTTGTGAAAAAAGCAAATGAAATGCTAATTGTTAAAATCTATTTTATATAATAAAAAAAACATAAGTATATAAACATGAGTATTCTATTCACATTTCAAACCGAGTGCACGCCAAAAAATTGCTCTATCAAGATTATAAAAATTATAGCGTATTATACGGATAAAGTAATCATTTTATCGGTGAGCGTTTTCGTGGAAGATCAGTTCAGTTAAAATTCTACACAAGTGATTTCTGAGCGGTCGTTTTTGAAGTGATTAAGGCATTTTTAAACAAACAAAAAAACTCTGCAAAGTGACAGCCATTATTGTTCACAAAACAAAACAATCATCCGCTGATTATAAAAGTATCTATGCCAGTCAATTAATATTGCTTCAATTTCTCGATATTTCATATACGGCCGTAGTGTAGTGGCTAGCGTGTACGCTCTACCACACCCAGCGGACAGGGATCGAATCCTATCCCATCCGAAAATAATTTGAATATTTTTAAATATTTTTATTTTTACCTAATCATTATCCAATCCTCAAACCTTGCCAAAATGAACAATAGGCAAAAAAAGACACAAAAAAAAGTGACATCTGGCGACTCCGAAGAAAACACCAATACCCAAATTGATAATAATGTTTCCACTCCACAGAGTGTAAACCCAAGTGAGGAATCTCTGGCAATTATGACTCATATAGACCTTAAATTGGATGAAGTTGTAAAAAAATTGAAAAGTGAGCTATTTGTATACCTCAACTCACAAATAGTTGAAGAATTAGGGGGCATTAAGAGCAAGCTGAGTCATTTTGATGAACTCAAAACCTCAATTGAATTCTTTTCGGCGGAGTATGACAGACTCCATAAAATATGCAAGGCGAATGAGGCAGAAATTAAAAAACTTAATGCTTCCAATGCTCAACTTCAACAGAGCCAAGAGGTGCTTATGGCTAAAATTAATGATATAGAGCAATGTAACAGAAATTGCAATGTGGAGATACAGATGGTTCCAGAAAAGAGAGATGAAATTATCAAGACCTCAGTACTAAAATTGTGTACTGCTGTCAACTACCCACTAAAGGAAGATGACATTAAGTCTTGCCACCGAACACCTCATCATCCAAATGCTGTTGCAGGTTCTCGACCCAAGAACATTATACTAGCACTACCGAGCCCTCGCATACGTGATGAACTTCTATCAGCAGTGAAGGCGTTCAATCGAAGGAGTACCGATAAATTAAATCGTCAACATCTTGGGTTCCCAGACTCCGCCCCTATTTACGTGTGTGAACACTTATCTCCGCACAACAAAGATATACACGCAGCTGCTAGGCGTGTCGCCAAAGATCTTCGCTACAAGTACGTGTGGGTCAAGCATGGGCGCATTTTTCTAAGAAAAGATGACACATCTGCATCACTACTAATAAAAAACAAAGACTCGCTGCTCAAACTATCGTCTTCTTCTTCGCAAACACCAACCAATTTGTCTTCTACAAATTAGTTGTTCTTCTAAGAACTTAATTTCCTATTTTATTTTTTACCCTTATATAATGTTTAAAATATATTATCAAAATGTAACTGGACTGCGTTCCAAAACCAATATATTTTACTTAAATATTACTAATAATGATTATGATATCATTATGATAACTGAATCATGGCTCGTCGAAAGCATTGCCACTGAGGAACTATTTGATAATCGTTACATAGTATTTAGACGAGATCGTATAGACAATAAAAGAGGAGGGGGTGTAATTCTTGCGTTTAAGAAACACCTTACAGTTGTAGAGCGGAAGGATTGGCAATCGACTGCTGAAGACTTATGGGTGACTATTATAACTAAAAATCTTAAGAGGATCAATTTGTGTTGTGTATACATTCCACCTGGAGTCAATCACACACGTAACACTTATGACTTTACAGACAAACTATGTGATCTTCGGACGCTTCATCATGATGATAATTTTCTTATAGCAGGAGACTTCAATTTACCTCAAATAGACTGGTCTATTAGCGATGGAGATGAAAATAGTATGAAAATCATCAATAGTCATCATTCAGAAATAATTTCCAAAATCTCCGACACTCTTTGCTTTACTGATCTTTCACAATATTGTACTTTTCCAAACAACAGACACAAATTCTTAGATCTTGTTTTTAGTTCTTTCCCTGTCATCGTAGCACACACCTCTCAACATCTTATACCAGAATGTAAACATCACAAATCAATCACTATTAATATGAATATAGAGTTAGAAATTCCCATGGTAAACAACATTAGAACAATTAATCTCTTTAAAAAAGCTAATTACGAAATCATAAACAATATCCTCAGCAATGTCGATTGGGATGTAGAATTTTTAAACTTATCTACCAATAAAGCTATTAACCGTTTTTATGATATTTTACATGAAATTATTCAAATTAACGTTCCATCTAAAAAAGTTCAGGTCAATAACTCATATCCTTACTGGTATAGCCCGGCTTTAATAAAATTGACTAATGAAAAATACAAGGTATTTAAAAAGTGGAAAAAATGGTCTAATGCTTTGGATTATCAAGAATTCTGTGTTCTGCGAACGAGACAAAAAAAAATGTCTAATGAATGTCATAGGCAATTTATAACAAATGCTGAACTCAAAATATCTCATGACCCAAAGAATTTCTGGTCCTATGTTAAAAGAAAAAGAAATAGTTCAGGGTTACCCAATACTATGAAACTAGAGAATACAACTGCTAACAATCCTTTAGATATATGTAATATGTTTTCGAAACACTTCGCCTCTACCTATAATTATAATGTAACTCCCAAGACATCAACTAATATTCCCCAAGCAAACAATGGTATAAACATTTGTTCTATTTCAGTTTCCAAGGAAAAAATAGAAAAAATAATTAATAACATCTCTTGGTCGTTGGGCGAAGGTTTTGATAAAATACCATCTCATTTTATAAAAATGTGCGTCAAAGAAATATCGATGCCTCTAGTACTGCTTTTCCAACTATCTTTGAAAGAAGGCGTCTTTCCAGACCAATGGAAATGTGCACTCATTACGCCAGTATTCAAATCTGGGTCTAAAAACGACGCTAAGAACTATCGTCCAATTTCAAAATTACCTATTTTTAGTAAGATCTTTGAAAAAATTGTTCACGAGCAACTGTATGACTGTGTTCAATCTGTAATAACTGAGAATCAACATGGCTTTATGAAAAAAAGATCAACTGTATCCAATCTTGCTGTATTTACTGAATTTATTTCTAAATCAATGGATAAACGAATCCAAGTTGACGCAGTGTATACAGATTTCTCCAAGGCATTTGACAGAATCGACCATAGTCTACTCTTGTCAAAATTATTTGCTTTAGGAATACATGGTGATTTGTACCGATGGCTAGTCTCCTATCTTGACAAACGTTCCCAGATAATAGCAGTGAATGGTTATAATTCTGAAATTATCAATGTACCTTCAGGTGTCCCACAAGGGTCTCATCTGGGACCATTGCTTTTCACTATATTTATCAATGACATTGTAAAATGCTTTAAGCACTCTAAAGTTTTGCTCTTTGCTGATGACATGAAAATATTTCTTTCTATCAACTCTATTTCTGACTGCTATAAACTTCAAGAAGATCTTAATAGACTTAATAATTATTGTACTGCCAACTCTCTCCACTTGAATACCGACAAATGTTACGTTATTACCTTTACAAAAAACCAAAAAACAATCGAACATGATTATCATATTACGAACAGTCAAGCACTTAAAAAAATCAATCAAATTCGAGACCTCGGTGTTCTTATTGACAATAAACTTTCTTTTAAGGCACATGTGGATACTATTGTTAAGAAATCCATGAGCATGTTAGGATTTTTATTCCGTATTGGAAAGGAGTTCACCAATATCCATACCCTCAAAATATTATATTACTCCTATGTTCGTAGTCATCTTGAATATGCTTCTCCTGTATGGAATCCGCTGTATAATATACACACAAAGCGCATAGAAGCTGTACAAAGAAAATTTGTACATCACTTGAACTTTAAGAGACATGTGCGTTATTATGACATAGACAGCTCTATAAAACACTATGGACTTAAAACTCTAAGAAGTAGGAGAGACATCGCGGATATGACTTACTTATACAAAGTCTTGAGTGGTCATATTGACTCTCCAGCTCTTTTGTCATCAATAAATATTAGAATCCCAAATAAGAAAACTAGAGACAAGTCATTGTTTCATATCGAAAGTGCTTCAACCAGTCTCAGGCAAAATTCTTTCCTATTAAGAACTTGCAATCTTTATAACAAAAAATGTATCGATGCCGATATTTTTTCTTGCACTTTAAGCACTTTTAGACAAATACTTAATGGAGCCTTATAATTATCCATCAATTAACAAATAACTTAATTCATTGCAACGAAATTGATACCGTAATTTCTTATGTATTCTTTGTATTGAAATTTTTTATGTATTTTTATATTGAAAGTTTAAAAGAATGTATATATGTGTATGTATGTGTACATTTATATATTATTTTTCTACCTTACACTTTTAAACACGTCTGGTGTTTTTCAATTTTTTTTAAATTTATTTTGTAATTATCTTATTTAAAAATGCTTTTTAATCTAACATAAAACTAGAACATTTTATTTTAATATTATACTTTTATTTCCCTTTTATTTTTCTTTTCCTTATATTTTTATATATATGTTTACATTTAACGCTTTCGACATTACGTCTGGTGTTTTTCAATTTTCATTATTGTTATAATATAATATGTATATACACTTAGTTATTTTTCTACTCTGTTTTTTATCTTATCTTATCTTGTCTGTATCTTTATATATTATACAGTATAGCTTGGTTATCCCTAGACATATCTAGTTCCTAACTATATAATATTAAGTTAAACAAAAAATCTTTATAATTATAGACTTTTTAATAATTATTGGTGCATGATGTGAACATTCGTTATTGGGTTTATAACCTAATTATTGTAATTTGTGGTTTTCTAATGCATGTAAAGTTATAAACCTGTAAATGTTCCTAATAAAGAAAATAAATAAATAAATAAATAAAATAAGCACTATTGTCAAAATCCAGAGAGGAAATTGGGGAAGATTAAATGAATGAAATAGGTCGATGCAATATAGAAAACATGTATACCTTTTTAAGATGTTATCGTGATGTTCGACTGCGTCAATTACTTATTAGATTCCGGGTGGCTAAATATGTTCTGAAAACGGAAACATGTACAACACCGATTAAAATACAACTTAAATAACATACCTACTTTAGGCACACTGAAATATCAACCAAAGGAAGTTTCCCACCTGTAATTTTGTTCCAATTACGGGTCCTGTTCTTCCATTTTCATTCGCAAAATCCATATTCACACTTATTGCCATCTTATTGCGTCGGAAATGTGAATGCATTGTAAATGTCAAACGAAAATATAGCAGAAAAATGCAACAAAAATCCAAGATTCCTATTGGTGGAGGTAGTAGCTGGGGACCATAAACAAATCGAAGGGGACTTATGATATCACCAAAGATTCGGTTCACTTTTTGGATCGGAGTTATACCCGCCTGGTTCCAGGCGACTTGAGAGACGGGCGACGACATGTGACTCCTGACAGAAACACGGCGGGCGGAAGACCTCACAGAAAATCACAGACTCAAAGAAAATCACAGACTCAAAGAAAATCACAGACTCACAGAAGATCTCATCATGTAGCAATCACGTATCGTTATTATATTTTATTGGTTTTTCTCATTCAAAATTTAACAGACTATTTGTCGTTTAGTAGTTCTAGGGCATTTAATAAACGACTGGCGCCTTTCATCTTTCAAACTTAGAAGCAATTTATGATTTCATATGACTGTTATCTTAGAGCAGTCACTGCACCCTGATGATAATCATTTAATTAATTTAGAGTCTTTTTGATGTTCAAACCCTGTAATTATGATTAAAATTATATTACCTTTAATAGCCTTTAATTTCATTTAGTATTGCTTACCAAATTCACATGTTTTACCTATCCTGAGCTTAGCATTCCTTTATTACAAGTTGTAACATTCATAACCTCAATCACACACTGACAGTTCAGATATGTTTAGTGCATCGCACAATAATATGATAAACTTTAGCAAACCTTGTATTACTTTATAATGTATGAATCCATCCCTCCTACTGCGGTGCAAGGAGATGTTCCGAGGGAGTGCGGCTGGAGAAGTCAAAGGGACCCCCCCTAAATTATTCTCTACCGATCCGGCCTGCCATGCAGCTAGTGGACGGACGTATCCGCCGCCAAGATCCGGACAATCACACCCTATGAACCCGGACACCCCTGCTAAGCCACTCAACGTAGCGCACCACTTATATTAGTGACACGTTTTGTTAATTGTTGATTACTTCTAAAGTCGGATATCCAAGAAAGCATTTTATTCAAATAATATGAGTTTTTCACATTTCGTTCTTAGAAACATTGTTCTTTAGAACTTTAACAATTATTGTATTGTTGCAGGTAACACCCTCCCGGAGGCGGACTACAGTGAGTGGTATCCCGGGCATCCAGTCGCTGGTTATCCCTGCGTGGCCCTCTACCAGAAATCGGGCGCCAAACGCGGACTTTTCGTGCTGGCTGTCATAAAATGTGATGGATATGGAAATGAAATATTTTTATTCATGTGCGAGAAAAATACTACCAAAGGTTATTGATAATATTGCAAGCAAATAAATAAATCAACACAATTTTATTAGTTTTATTATGATACCAGCTCGCTATGTCATATTTGACCCATTTTCCTCAACTAGCAGGCCATTACAAGTATGCGTGCGCGCAGTAGAAGTGAAACCTTCCATAAAATTAAAATAGACTACGAAGCACCGCACAAAGAGGAAAGCGATTATTCTATCTCATTCTCTCGCAGAATAAATCCTATAGATGTATGTGTGAGAGTATGAACTCTTTTAAAGTGAAAACTTCTTAAGCACCGTTGGGATTTGAAACTCGATGAAACGAAAAAGCGACATTAAAAAGAGACAAAGAGAGAATGAGGTAGAATAATCAGTCTTCTCTTAGGGCGGTGCTTCATCCCCACTCTTGACTGCTTTAGTTTTCTGAAGGTTTCACTCCTTCCGCGTGTGAACAGCATACTTGTATTTTTTGCATTAACCCCACACAGTCTATTTCATATTTGGCGATGCTGTGTTGGGGGTCTTTTTAAAGAAAGGAAAGAGAGGAAGTTCTGGGAAGGAAAAAGGTATGGAGGGTGGGTAGGAATCTGGGGGTCAGTGTGTCCAGGAGTGACGGACGTATGAATCCATTCCTCCCACTGCGGTGCAAGGCGATGTTCCGAGAAGTCAAAGGACTCCCTCAACCATTCTCTCCCGATCCCGACTATCATGCAGCTGGTGGACAGACGCATCCGCCGCCAAGACCCGAACAAACCTCTCTCCATGCTAAGTCACCAAACGTAGCGAACCACTCGGGGTGACATATGGCAGAGGTGTTGGTTATCCAATAAATGGTTCCGACTGCGACGGTACCCATACTCGCCTCAGAAAATTGTGAGGTATTTTTAAGGAAAGGAAGGAGAAGAAGTTCTGGGAAGGAAAAGGGTATGTGAGGTGGGTAGGAATCTATGATCTGTGCATCCAGGAGGGACCTCCTATGAATCCAATTCTCCCGCTACGGTACTTGATGATAGGTCAAAACAGACCAGCTGGAGAGAAGAGGTCAAAGGGTCTTTCTAAAGCGGCCTGATCTGATCCGGCCCGCCACGCAGTTGGTGGGCAGGCGCATCCGCCTTTAAGAGCAGGGGTCCTAGTAATTTTCGGTAACTTCTCATAGTTCCCTAGGACACGGTTTAAACACTCTAAACCACTTCTCTGACGATCAGGTCAGAGAAGTGGTTTAGAGTGTTTAAACCGTGACCCGACAATTGATCCGACGACAGTTAATCCCCGACAGTTTAACCCACGGACAGTTGATCCCACGACAATTGATCCCCTAAAAGATGGATGCAAGGAGGATATACGGCCGAACAACCAAAGTCAATATTCTTATATCTGAAGGCATCTTGACTGAAAATCGCTGTAAAGATATTTTTAGTAACAATAATATCGACTCTCCGAAGGAGCATACGGTAATAAGAAAATATGACATACTTATACATTCAGTCGGCTTAGCAAAAATCCGCTAAAGGTTCTTACTTGCATATAATATAACCTTTTTATCTGAATACCACTCAAGAGTCCCAACTGCTCCCAGCCGTCTAAAGCCAGTGGCAACCCCAATTTTAGTATGTTGGGGATGTCATAGTCTCACTGGTTCCAGACGGTTGAGAGAAGTTGGGCCTCTTGTGTTGTCGGATAAAAAGTAATATTATATGATTTTATTTGCATACTTGCATGAAAAAATAATCTTTTAGGGGAGCAATTGTCGACGGATCAATTGTCATGGAATCGTTTAAACAGAGAGAACGACAAGAATTAAGGTAATAAAAACAAGTGTTAATCGCAAGTGACCTCCCAGGTAAGTATGGTCCTGTATATTTTCTGTACAGTACATTTTTACGTAGCCTCGCGTTTATTGGTCTAATCATTGTACATATATTTTTGAATCGGTGATCGATGAACCGGTGGGTGCAATTTTTAGCCACAAGTTATTATAACGGTTTATCTAGTTTTTAGTTGGAAGTAAGATTGTAGAAATATATTATAAGTTTGCACAGCGCCCTTTAGGTGACTTTTCACAAAAACGGCACTACACAAATCATCCAAATATTATTATTTGTTATTATTGAAGTTACAAGAGTTGGAGAAATTAGGAAGTAGAAAAGGGCGAGATAAGAAAACACAAAACGTCTCACTGAAAAATATTCAATAAATTGATGACATAATATTCAAGCAAGCTTCCATTATAAAAAGGTGTAATGAAAAAAATAACAAAGAATTTTTCAAACTAATGAGAAATGGAAACCAATTTATTACACCTAATTTTAAAACAACTCAAATGCAAAACCATTATATTTACTAAGCAATAAAAAACTATAATAACCTCCTTTCTGAATTGCGCTGTACCATCAACCAATCAGAACAAATAAATAAAATTAAACAATTTAAAAAAAAAACTTTATGTTTTAGTAAAAAGTAAATATTTTATACAAAACATATTATAACATACAACCTAAGCAAGAATCGTGGCTCCCTTATCAGGCACAAGACTCCCCTTTTCTGATAAGGTATGCATGACCAATGATGACCTTAAATATAATATTTTGTTAAATATATAGGTTTGTATAAATGTAGCTCGTGTTCTTTATATTACACTAGCTTTTACCCGCGGCTTCACTCGCATGGTATTAGGGGAAATCTATATATATAAATTTTTGCTTGCTTCTCAGTTTATATATATATTATATAGCAATTTCCCGGCTCTTGTCTTCATTTTATCAAAATAATAAAATTACGGTTTAATCACCAGCCTACGAAAATGTCTATTGAAGGTTGACCCTACACCTTACATTACTCCAATGAAATTGGTGATTTTACCACAAATGCTAATATTTGCTGAATTTCATACGGACTCCTATATAAATCATAGTTTTGTGTAAGAATCCAAAACTTCAGGCGGTTCGATGCCATAGAGCATGAGAAAACGTCTATTGAAGACGACGAGAGTATCTTCCACTCTGGATCGTGCTGCAAATGTACTATACATTATTTATAAATGAATTAATTGTGAAATAACACAAATCATTCAAATAAAATTTATTTGCCCACGCCGGGATTCGATCCCGCAACCTTCGGATGGCGAGTCAAGAGCCTCAACCTTCGACCATGTCGACCGTCAATGAAAAAAAAACAATCTCTCCAAACACAGGGAAGATGCAAACATCAAATCCCTTAGTAAAATAATTAATGTTCGCATTGTTGTGTTATGTTCAATGGAAACTACGAGTACAAAGGATCTAACATGAAAATGACTTTGTGAGCCAAAATAAATCCCACTGAAAAAGGAGTGGTAGAATCGAAGTTGCATTAAATGGTATTAGCCTTTTGTGGCCAAATCAGAAGAGCTCGGTACTACCAACCTTCCACTTGCCCACCTCCTTCACCTCCCCACTTCCTTACAGCATCACATCACATCAAATATCAAAACCCTTCCACAACATAAACACTATCTGTTCCCTTTACGCCTCATATATTTGCCCGCCATTTCACATATTGGAACACTGTACACCGATCTGGACTACTTTATACCAAGCCCATATTGAAAGATTAGAAAGATTAAAAAAAATTTAAACACATAAATTACACACTAAACTTACACATCTAAAATTATTCCGAATCCATTAAATTTCACAATTTCAAATCCCTCCAAACACGATGTCTAATTTTTGATCAAATCCTATTATTTAAAATTCTAAATAATGGCGTGGACTCACCAAAACTTACCAATTTAATGAATTTTCGTATTCCATCAAGATCAACCCGACAATCTGATTTATTTTATTTAATCTCATGTACATAATACAAAATTTCACAACATTGATATTTTTAGTAATATCTTAAAGAAATATCGATATTAAGTAACGCCTACGATCGATTATTAATATGAGAAAATGGAATATATCGGGAACATCTCCTATCCTTTTCCTATTTTCCTCTTCTTCTCCTCTTCCTATGACCTAAAATTAATTATAAGCTATAAAAACTTCATTTCCAATGTACTTCAGCATAAGAAGCTTCTGTGGCTTGACTTCAGCTCACTTGTATATCTATTATCACTATACATTATGTAAAAGCTGTTTGTTTCTTACAAATAAATCACAACATATCCGAGATTTGCGATGCCCATATTGCCAAATTCCCACTGGTGACGGGTAGTTGGGACTCTTGTGCGGTATTCTAGAACCACATTAAAAAAATAAAATAAAAAAAATCCTAGAAATATTGCCAGGTAGGTAGATACTGAAGAATTGACGTGGGCAAAATTGAATGACTGAATTAAAAGAATAAATTCAATCTTGTGACTCAATTGATCTGATTCTCAATTTCAAAAGGAATTGATTCTTCATTCCTTATCTTTGGCTTTGCATCCTACGATTTTTATCGGCACAATAAAGTTTTATTTTCCATTCATTTTAATGTTAAATTATTTCAATGAATGGTATGTACCGTAAACAATTTAAATAATATTATAATGCTTCGTAGGTATTTAAATACTATTCTATAGGCGGTGCGCCGCGAAGTTGCCTTAAGTAAACCCACCTATCTCGCTCCCGCGCCGCCATTCTAAAATCATTGATCAACTGATCACGATGACCCATCCTCAGTCTCAATGGAGGATTCAAAAGTTGCATCTATTTTTAATACAGAATCTGACTATCAAATTCTCAACACCTAATAAAATTAAAAATATATCAACCCTCTAAAGAATAAAAAAAATTACTTTTTATTCTAGTATCAGATGGCATATCAGATAAAGTTTTAAAATGCCTTCCTTTAAAAGGCATCTGCGCCTGCCATCTACATCTGCCATCTACAATACATCACTACGACTCAGTTGCTTTCCTAAAGCATTTAAACAAGCCAATATTATCTTAATACCTAAACCGGGCAAAGACCCACAACTAACCGCGAACCATCTCCCAATTAGTCTCCTTCCTTGGTTAGGTAAAGTTCTTGGGAAAATCATCCTCGTTCGATTAGAATCATTTATTCATGAAAATAAAATTTTACCAGATTTCCAACATGGCTTTCAAACTGGTCATTCTTCAATTCATCAACTTCTCCGCGTAGTGGAGATCATAACTGAAGGCTTCAACATAAACAAACTTACAGTTATTCTTACATTTGATATACGACAAGCATTCGATAGAGTATGGCATAACGGGTTATCATATAAAATGTATCTAATGGGCTTCCCCATCTCATTTATTAAAATGGTATATAGCTACCTTATTGATCGTACTTTTAGAGTAAAACTAGACGAAATTCTATCATCAGAACGTCCACTAGCAGCCGGTGTCCCGTAAGGCGGTTCACTATCCCCTAACCCCTAAACTATTTAACGTCTATTCTAGCGATATTCGACAATAACGTAAACATTTTTCAGTTCGCAGATGATACTAATAAACTATCGCGACGACTGCTACACGCCGCGTACAGCTCCAAGCCACTCTGTTAGAAGAGTTTTGTAAAAAATGGAGAATTTAAATTAATTCAACCAAACGTGCTGCTACAGTTTTTCACAAAGACTACCCAAACAGCCCCGAACATTATATTATTTGGGGAATAGGTTTCATGGGAAAATTCTACTTACTACCTACCTACTTTTAGATGCAGATCTTGGGTAGAAGTAATATGTAAATTTAGGTACTATAAGGCCAATCAACTGCGGTCAGCTATCATAAAATACTCACATTTTAATGTTAAAATGTTTGTATATATTATATCATGAGAAATGGAACACTGGAGGTTTCCACCGCATACCCGCCCCGGTATAAGTAACTTATGGTTACTCCTTCAGGGCTCTCACAAGGAAGCTAATTTTTGTTTTATTTGAACGTCTCTACATTTAATTTAAACAAAGCTAGACCCCCAATGTCCCCGCATACGGTGTTAACGAGCAGTATGCAAGTGCTTTATATGTACAGGTTAGTATTAAATAAATATATACATTACCTCTTTCTTTGGGGAAAAGCAGAGGGGATAAATAAAATTTTCAAGTGTAGGCGGGATGCCTACCCTGCCAGTTTATTGTACATAAAAAACATCACTCAATTTTCATGTGGTTGCTGGTAGGGAGGGAGTGTGTCACAGATACACCCGGCAGTCCTGTTGAGAGGTGCATGTTTTCAGGAAAGTCTTGCCTGAGGGTCGGTTTCCGCGCCCCTAAGCCGACTTCCCGGTGATGCATTGACGACACGGCTACTTGGAAGTGGGTGGCAGAACGCCCAAAGACTCTAGGAAGGACAGCGTCGGGTTGTCGGAGGCAGGGCGGAGGGTCCCCTTACTCGCGCGAGACACCCTTACGACCCACACCTCTCCCCAGGGGAGGCGCGGGCGATCCATGAGACGGCGCTCCGGGTCAGCTTCTCTCCAGTATCCGCATGCAGGGACGGGGTCACAATCCACCCCCAATAGTGGGGATATGGACGAGACATAACGCTGGTTCAGCTTTCGTCTCTGGGAGTTTCTAAAGATTTTTTCCGCTGCAATGTTAACCGGGTACCCAATAAACAATTACAAAACCAATAAAAATCAAGTACACAAAACAAAGAAAACTAATTAAAATATAATAACAGAAACGGTAAGAAAGGAAACAGAAGTGGCTACTGTAGGAGCTCTCAGTAAATACTATTATCAGATAACACAAAGAGCGAAGTAATCAAGAATATTCCATTATAGTGATAACTTATTATATGGAAGCATACAGTACATGGGAGTGGTCTGTTAAAATAAATAGGAAAAAAAAAAAAAATAAAAAAAAAAAAAATATATATATATATATATATATATATAAATAAGAATAGAAAATAAATTGTTCCCATACGAGTAAGTGGTTGCAGTACGAACTTGTAAACGGTTCCTGATTAATGGCGCAATTCCTAAGCCCCAGGTCAGTGTAGCAGTAAACACATTGAAGTGGTTTCCTGCGTCAGCGGTACACTTGATAGCTGTTCATAAATACGGATGCATACTGGACATGTAAGTGGTTTGTTGGAAAAGCACAGATAAAATTTATCGAGGTTGTTCACTGTCTATATTTTTTGGCTCTTTTCCACCAATAGCTTAGTAATAAGTTTTATCTACGGTTAAAGTGTTTTGTCTGAGTTTTTTAAAAACTCTATGAAGAATGACTGAATTGTCTATGGTCAAATTGATTGATTCTGTGCATCTTTTTTGGTTTTTTTTTTAGACCTAAAAGAAGGCAGGACGCCTGACGCCAACATTTCATAGTGGATCATTCCCTGTGTGTTTTCACGAGTGGTGACTGAATTTAAGCTCAATGTTAAGCAATAATTTTCAAATTTTTCTCCCATTGACGCAGAGTTCAATGACCTCCAACGCAATTTGTGAATGTCTTGCTATTGTATTGGTTTTTCTGAAAGTCATTCCCTAAATGATTTGATCATTATTAGTGAAGTTATGGAATATAAAACCCAATGTCCGAAATGTGTTACGAGTGCATCAATATTTAACTCTTAACACATAAACATGTAGGTCATTGACCTCAATTCATCAATTTAATTTTCTGCTGTTGTATTGATTGTTTAGCCTCTAATGATTGTTTAGCTTCTAATAACCTTACATATTCGTCATTAGACCAGTACGTACACTAATCAGCCATTTAAGTGGTCACGGAGTACAAACCCGAGAAACCCGATTTGTGTTAAGAGTGCAACATTTACTATCAGTGATCGAGACAGTAACATAATAGGGAAAAAAGGACAAGGGACAGAACAGTTGTTGACTGGATTCTCCGAAAGTTCTCAGCATACCAGAAGGTTCTCTTCCTGGATATAAGAGAGGTACAGCAGTGAAATAAAACAGTAGAGTGTTCTGTTGCCTACCACACCTGAGACCGGCATATGAAATATTGAGAAGTGTATAACTGGGTAACGGTTACAATGTAGTCACAAAAAGCAGAATGCAACAGTAACAATGAACGGGTTTTAGGTGCGGCGGCAACACAAACACAAAATAGTTAGAATTATCTTAGAATAAAGAAAATAGTAGAATAGTGTTGCGTATCTCACCTGGGGCCGATCTTTGATTTGTTAATAAAGAGAGCCACAGAACTGTAGTTACAAAATGGGCACCACGTAAGGAAGGCAAAAGTGACAAACAGAAAAAGATGGGCCTCAGGTGAGGTAGCAATATGAACATTAAACAGGTTTAGGAAATAAATTAACAAGTGGCGCAAGCGAAGTAAAGACAAATATGAAAGGAGTGCATACATATGTTGCATTATGGACGAGAAATGGAACAATTTTAAGTTTAATAAATAAAATAAAATAAGTAAAACTTTAGGGGTGAAACAAAAACACTGTTTAATTTAAATACAAAATATGTTTTTTTTTTGTGAAAATATTACGCATTAAAACATTTCATTAACCTCGTCGTGCGTCGTTAGTACAATTTGTCATAACTACATAATTCATAATTATTTTTATGAAGTGAAAACTTATTTTTTAAATAGATAATTCACCCTAAGAAGTAGGTAGTAAAAACTTCTTTATCACCTTTGTAATAACAACACTAAAAAGAGGAAAACACATACATCTATAGTATTTAGTCTGCGAGAGCATGAGATAATCAGTCTCCTCTTTGTGTGGTGCTTCAAAGACTCTCCAATCATATCCCCTTTAGTTTTCTGAAGGTTTCACTTCTACCGCATATTAGATAATGTATACACAAATAGATAACATTTATAAGTACATATAAACAAGTCGTTTTTTTATTAATTGAATGAAAGGAATTAATAAAAAAGAATCAATTCAAAAGGCCAGAGGAATCAGACTGAATCGATTCACTCCTGAGAAAGAATCTGCCCACGTCTACTGAAGGACAGCAACATTTTTTTTTTAAATACAAATTTCAGTTATAAATCCGTCTACAAGTCCGGTTTAGTTTTTTTTTTATTTTTTTTTTTTTTTTTTATTTAGTAACTATATAATATTTTTTACATTTATATATGAAACATGTTAGTTAGATGTATATATAAAATATAAATATATTCGATGTCCTCCTCACTAGGAGATCCTGTGCTGAGGGGGACTATGCTTTGGATAAGTTTTTCAGCGACTTCTATGGTTTAACTTGTTTGGATAGAGTTTTCCAGAAACTTCTATGATGTTTTAAGTATACTAGTAAGCTCATTTTCCGGTAGTTCCTTCAGCCAACATTTAATGTCCATAATGTAGCTATTTTTTGTTTTAAATTGTTTGATACTAAGTGGGAGTTTGTTATATAACTTTACTGCTAAAAATTCAGAACTTCTTTGACCAAATGAGGAGTTACACTTTGGTATATTAAGTGTGTCTGTTTGTTT
Source organism: Limnephilus marmoratus (assembly GCA_917880885.1). Taxonomy (NCBI): domain Eukaryota; kingdom Metazoa; phylum Arthropoda; class Insecta; order Trichoptera; family Limnephilidae; genus Limnephilus; species Limnephilus marmoratus. The sequence continues at coordinate 3,935,345 of OU862930.1, forward strand.
GGCTCTGGTTTTATGAGCATGTGAGGTTTCTTTCTCTGGGTCGTTTTTGTGGTGATGTACTAGAATGTTTTTGGCATAGATTTTCTGTATGCTTGGAACATCAAACTGTTTAAAAATTTCTGTTGTTGACGTCCTTATGGGGACCTTTAGAATGGTCTTTATGATGCAATTCTGAGTTATCTTAAGTTGTTTTAAGTGATTAGATGCTGCTGAGCCCCATCCTATTACTCCATATTCCAATCGAGAGTGGCATAAAGCATAATATACTCTCTTTAGATCCCTCATCGACAAGATGTTTCTTAATTTTTTGAAGAAGTAGATGAGTTTTGTTAGCTTTTTTGAGGTAAGATCAATGTGTGAATTCCACTGTAGATTTTCATCAATTTCAATCCCAAGATATTTAATACTTTTTGTTTGGGATATAGACGGGCAGGAACATTGTGGAAAAGTATTTTGACATTCATGTAATTTGAGGGTATGCACATTCATTGGTTGTCCTCTTTTGTTTTTGGAGAAAGTGAGATATTTAGTTTTATTTACATTTAATGTAAGGGAGTTTACTTTTAGCCAGTTTTGAAGTACAGCCAGGCCATGTTCCGCCTCTTTGTAAGTTCTTGTCCAATCTTGTTCGTGGAATATAATAACAGTGTCATCTGCAAAGCTCATTATGTTTCCATTTATGGGAAGATTCATAAGGTCATTTATATATATGAGAAATAGTATTGGTCCTAATACGCTTCCCTGGGGGACCCCGAATTTAATTGGAAGAGATTTGCTCTTTCTTTTACCAATTTGTACAATTTGTTCTCTTCCAGTTAAATAACTTCTAAGTAGGTTTAGAGTAGTTTCAGTTATTCCATTTTTTTTTAGTTTTAAGTACAGTATTTTATGATCAATTGTATCGAAAGCTTTTTGAAGATCAATGAAAACTGCTAAGCATTTTTTGCCTTCATCCAGCTTTCTAATAATTGTATTAGTTACATTAGCTATAGCATCACCAGTACCCAGGTTTTTCCTAAAACCATACTGCGTAGGTGATAATACTTTATTGGTATCCAAAAATGTAAGAACTTGTTTTTTTATTACTTTTTCCAATATTTTCGATAGAGGAGTTAAAATACTAATTGGTCGATAATTTGAAATATCATTTTTGGGACCATTTTTATATAATGGTATGATCGTAGCAATTTTAAGACAAGCGGGAAAAACACCTTTAGATATTGATAGATTTACAAGGTATGTCAGTGGTTGAATTAACTCATTTTGTAGGTATTTAATTGATTTGCTTGATATCAGTTCATTTCCCGATGAGGTATTTGTGTTTAAGGAGGTTATAATATTTCTTATTTCGTCATTTGTTATCTTGACTATATTGAGGCTGTTTTCATGATTTACATCATCATTTCTCATTGTGTTTTCAACAGTAGTAGAATTTTGTTTAATTTTATTTGCAAGGTTAGAGCCTATATTGCAAAAGTAGTTGTTTATAAAGTCAAGAAGTTTGTCTGGGTGTTTCGTAAAAGATGTGGGAATCTCATCAATGTTTAATTCTTTAATGTTTTTGTCTTTATGCGATGCTTTAGTATTTGTAATTTCATTAATGATCTGCCAGAGTTTACGGGAATCATTATTGCATTCATCGATTTTGTTTTTATAGAATGTTTCTTTAGCATAACGAATTACATTTTTACATGTATTACGATATCTTTTGTAGAATCGAAGTGTATGGACATCATAAGGGTTGCTTTTTACTTTTCTGTGCAGTTCATCTCTTTTTCTGATTGAGTTTATAATATTTTGACTGATCCATGGTTTAATGTGAATATTTTTATGAGATACCTTTTTATCTGTGGTTTTGGTGTTAGATAGAATACTGTGCTATATAATTTCTACAAAATAACTCCAAGCAGTCTCAGTATCATCTTTTTCCAGAAGGGCGGTCCAGTCATTCATTGATAATTCCCTTTTGACGTTTTCCCAATTTGTTTCAGACTTCGTTAGGAGTGATTTCGTATTTTGGTTTACATAAGAGTTATTTTTTGTTATAGATAGAATTATTGTGTAATGGTCTGTCAATGTGGTAGTATAAATAATGGCTTGAGTTTTTTTATTAGTTTTACTAAAGATATGATCAATGCAAGTTTTGCTATCATTAAATACACGTGTAGGTTCCTCAATTAGGCTTTCAAATCCATGGTATGCAAGTGTCTGCATGTAATCATATTTTTTTGGGTGGCCATTTTCAAGGATATCAATATTTATATCACCGATAATAAATACATCTTTAGTGTTTTTTAGTAAACTCAGTTCACAGGATAAGGAGTTTAGAAATGGCTCCAGATTTTTTGTAGATGGAGATCTGTAAATTGCGAGTATTGTTGTATCATTGCCGATTGATATCCTTAGACAGTTTGCATTATTAATACCGATCTCTCTGACATCAGCTTCAATATCTTCTTTAATATATACGATGACACCACCATTTTTTGTATAATTCATAATTGTAGAGTAAGGAACATATTTATCGATTTGTAGGGGATAGTACTTATCAGTTAACCAACATTCAGTAAGAATAATTATATCCCAGTTTAGATTTAAACTTTTTATCAATATTTGTAGTTCGTCAAAGTTTTTATTAATACTTCTAATGTTTTGATGCATTATGTTAAAATTATTTCTTATGGATGATAAGTTAGGTAAGTTTGTTGTTATTGTGTTATCCATTTTTGCCATCTAAATTAATTATGTTTTTATATTAGTTACTAAATTATTTTCACCATATCATCAAGGTGCTTAATGTAGATTATTTTATCTTCATGTTTTTTACGTATCATAACTTTACCATTTTTGTACCACACATATTGGTATTTTTTTTCTATGGCTAATTGTTTTGTTTTCCATAGTATTTCTTTATGATACGGGCTTAGTTCTTCCCCGATGAAGATTTGAGAGGTCGACAGATCCTTAATTTCTTCATAGTTTATTTCTTTCTTTTTATCAAGGAGTGAATCTCTTTGTCTTTTCTCAGAAAAGGTGACAAGAAGTTTGGGTGGAGCTCCATTTCTCCTGTCTGGGACTCGGATGACTTCAGTAATATCTGTATGTTTTAAAGTTATCCCAGCTGCTGCAGCAACCTTCCTTATGATTTCAATTGGTTGTTCTCTTATTTTTTGGGGAATCCCAGCTATTTCTAAAGAATTACATTTAGACATGGTTTCAATATCAGCCAGTCTAATTTCAAGTTTTTTTATTATATTATTTTTTTCATTCATATCTTTTTTAATATTTTCGAAATCAGTTTGTATAACTTGGTTTAAATTATTTGTAACATCAATTTTTTTTAGAATTTCATCATATTGAGCACTTATAAATTCAATGCTTTTTGTTGTTTCAGTGGTCTGAGATTCAATTTTGATAAAAATGTCCCTCTTCAAAGTTTCAAATTTTTTATCTATATATTCGATAATTTTGTCCATGCTTATTTTTTCATCAGAAATTTGGTTTTTGCTTCGAGTGCTAGACATCACTAAAATCTTTGTTCAGAAATGCCCCTTACAAAAATTAATTCTGTCAACACTGTTTTGTTTATTGTTGAGACTTTATTGCATAGACAAAACTTGACTTTTTCACAAATTTGAAAAATAAATTGTCTGTGACTTTGACAATGATTTGTTGTTTTGTGAAAATTTTTGAATCAAGATATAAAGTTAATACACTGTCCCACACAAATTATTTTGCACTACCAAGTACACTGTATCACTGGTTTATGAGTTTCAAATATGATTACACGTAAATTTGTTTAAATATCATTAACTTTATTTTTAAATTAGGAGCTGTCAGAATCAACTGTTTGTTTTAGTTATCCATAGATATGAATGTGAACTCCAGAACTTTGCTTTGATTTTAAGTTTGGAACATTTTCAAAACTTCAAGTGTTTATTAGAAGCATTCAGACGAATGATAAAGTACCTACGTACAATACAATAATGTTTATAACCGATTTGTTTTTACTGCCATTTTCAAAATTTGCAACTAATTTGTGGAGAATTCGACTAACCCCGATTTTACGCTGGTCTGCGCTAGTAGATACGTAATACATATTTTAAAAGGAAAAATAATAATAATAATGCCATGTAGTTGTGAATGATGAAAACTTGAAGAAGGTGGATGGGATTGTGTATCTGGAAAGAAGTTTACGAGAAATGGGAAGGCTTATAGAGATATTGGAAGAAGGGTAAATGCAGGAAACTCCATTAACGGAGGACTGAATGCCGTTGGCGCTAATAAAAAACTGTCAAAAGAAGCGTAGCTAGCACTCCACAATAGAGTGCTGATACCTACCCTGATGTATGGTAGTGATGCATGGAACTGGCAGAAGATGAAAGCAGACTGAATGCTGTAGAAATGAGATCCCTGAGGCCCAGGTGTCGTAAAACCATGTATGATCGTGATAGAAATGTGGAGATCTGCAAAGAATGCCAAGCTGACGTAAGCATAATGAGTAAGATTAAGAAAGGGATCCTCGGATGGTTTGAACATGTAGAGCGATTGATCAAAGAAGAAGTCGGGGAGGCCCGAGGAAGACATGGCACGATGAAGTTAATCAGATACTTGAGACGGGCTATGTCACATTCAGAATAATAGAAGAGTATATATGAGACTTTGTATGAATTTGAAAAAGGCAAAGAGTGTGTGCCAAGACCGAGTTATTTGGGCTGTCCATCCTGTCCAACGGCGTGATGGCTAGTTAGTTGCCATAGGTCACTTGGTCAATCTGCCATAGGTCACCCCAAGTAGTTCGCTACGTTTGGTGACTTAGCAGGGATGCCCGGGTTCATGGGATGAAGTTTGTCCGGATATTGGCGGAAGATACGTCTATCCATCAGCTGCATGGCAGGCCTGATCGGGAGAGAATGGTTGAAGGAGTTCCTTTAACATCTCCTTTCGTACTCTCTCGGAACATCGCCTTGCACCGCAGTGGGAGGGATGGATGAATTCATATGTCCGTCACTCTGGGACACATTGACCCCCAGATTCCTAACCACCCTTAATACCCTTTTCCTTTCCAGAACTTCCTCTCTTTCCTTTCCTTCAGACAGCATCCCCAAAGATGAAATTGGCCCTGAAGTAATTATTTTTCTCAGAACCTCCTGTATGAAACTAATGTTTTTAATTATTATTCTGAATGGTGGTCATACACCAGGGCGATACTGAGAGTAGCTTCCTCCTCTGGATAGTACCGCAAATGTACCGTACATTATTTATAAATTAATTAATTGTGAAATAACACAAATAAAAAGAGTGTGTGCCAAGACCGAGTTGTTTGGCGATCCGTCCTCTCTGCCTAGCCCTGCGAGGAAACGCCGTGATGGTTAATGTTCTTCAAATACACTGGAATAAGTATGGTAGATGTTTGTCCGGATAGGTACTTGTTATTAATCATGTTGAAACGCTATACGTAAATAAATATGATTTTATTTATGTTATCTTTTTTGGCCAGATGCAGATGCAATTTGAACCTATTAATGTGTGGGCGGGTGACGGATATCAATGAAAGATATCAGTAGGTAATAAAAAATGTTATATTTCATTTTTTTTGTGTCCTGGGAAATAGCCGTTCTGATTGACCACAATGGTCATAATTATTATCACTGTGATTACAGTGTTATTCTTTATTATTTAAATTAAACTAATACCCAAATGTTAATATTTCTGTGACTGTTAACTTACGAGCCGGAGCCCTGGCGTTGCCGGGTTTTTGCACAGATTTTTCAAAACAGGATGTGGAGAGAAATATTTTCCTCTTAATTTAAATGTCAGTTGTGCAGGCTAAAGCCATTTCGAAAAATGTGTTTTTTTTACATTAGCACCACACAGAAGGCCCTGAAGAAAAAAATTCCCCTTAGGGCCTATGTCATCTTTGGGGATGCTGTGTAGAGGGTATTTTGTGAAAGGAAGGAGAGGAAGTTCTGGGAAGGAAAAGGGTATTAGGGGTGGGTAGGAATCTGTGGGATAGTGTGTCCAGGAATGACGGACGTATGAATCCATCCCTGCTACTGAGGTGCAAGACGATGTTCCGAGACGGCTGGAGAAGTCAAAGAAACTCCCTTAACCATTCTCTCCTGATCCGGCCTGCCACGCAGCTGGTGGGCAGACGCATACGACGCCAAGACACGAACAAACCTCAACCCATGAAACCAGATACCCCTACTGAGTCACCAAACGTAGCGAAACACTTGGGGTTACCTTTGGCAGAGGTGTTGGTTATCCAATACATGGTTCCCGGGGCGCCGGTACCTTACCGCATTGCAAATCTTTTTTTTTAAATTCAGAATGATGGTCTTTCACTAGGGTGATACCGAGAGTATCTTCCACTCTGCGCTGCAAATTCACTACATAAATTATTTAAAAAAACCAATTGTGAAACAGCACGAATTTGAACCCATGATCGCTGTATTCGTAGTCGAGAGCCTTACTCCTCGACCACGGAGGCAGTTTGTTTGCCAAAAATGAGTCAACACTGTTAGCACGTCAATTTGACAGATTTCCCTAGAAATAGGTACTTACCTGTACACAAATACACTATTCATTTCTGCGAAATTAGAAGGCAAAAAAAGAAAATCAAGTCAGATTGTGTGATTAAATAAAAATTGTGTTTTCTATCTTTATTTTAAATCTAAAAAGTTTAATCTGTCAAATTAACGGGTGTTAAATAAGGACAAAAAAATAACACAAACACAACCGCTCATTCCAAACCTAGAAATGCCTTGTGAGCGAGTTTTGTGATCCAAATATTTGGTGACCGGACAATTCAGAATGAATTCAAAACACCTTATTTGATAAGGCATTACTCCATGTAACATATCAAAGACACTCCGAATCCATATATAATTCTGAGTCTACATGTGACAAAACGGGAGACCATCACAAGGCCCCATTGCGGATGGGGAAAAAATGATGAAAAAATGATGGGGAGAAAACAGAAAAGGAAGGAGTTTAAAAGAGCCCTCAAACACTGCCAAAACTCTGCCGAACAAACAAAGATGGACGAAATCGTAAAATCGCTTGACACAAAACAGTTTGCTAAATTCTGGAAGAAAAGCAACAATCTGATCAAACCAAACGCTATAATCGCCAGCCAAATTGACGGGTCCACAAATACGGAGGAAATCGCCAGAACATTTAGAAGAACCTTTGCAGATATTTCTGGAAACGAAGCACCGACTGCTCCTGATATTATGGAATATGATGGACAAAACGTCTTCCTCTTTGAAAATAATAAAATGAAGGCCATCAAAGCTACTAAGGCCGGTAAATCTCCGGGACATGATAGTTTAAGTATTGAACACATAAGGTACGGAGGTAGATACATACCTCAACTACTAAACATTCTGTTCAATGCAATCCTCAAACACAACCATTTAGCGAGTACAATGACGAAAACCATTATAACCCCGATCCTGAAATCAGGAAAGCCCGATATGACCAACTCCAGCAATTACCGGCCAATATCCCTAGCAACTATAATTGCAAGACTATTTGAAAGGGTAATTCTGATTGAAATAGAAGGTAAACTCAATTCTAAACACAATCAGATGGGCTTTAAGTACAGATTATCCATTAATATGGCAATATACTCCGCTAAGCAAATAATAGAATATTACAAGAAACGAAAAACTACTGTATACGGATGCTTCTTAGATCTGAGCAAAGCGTTCGACAGGGTCTGTCATAAAATCTTATGGGAGAAATTGAAAGCTAGAAGTATACCTACTATGTATATCAACACACTATCCCGATGGCACTCTCAGCAGGAAAACGTTATACGGTGGGCAAGTACGTACTCCCAACCGAAATATTTGCGATCAGGAGTAAGGCAAGGAGGGTGTATGTCCCCAATCCTGTTCAATGTATACATGGACGAATTATCAAATCGCCTGGACACCAGGGCGGGCTGTCGTATTAATAATTTATGCCTAAATCACATAAGTTATGCGGACGACATGATTCTCCTAGCTCCGTCGATCAAGGGATTGAGAACATTATTAAAAATCTGTGAAGAATATGCAAATGACCACAACATGATGTACAACCCCAAGAAGACGGAACTAATCGCATTCCACCATGGAAAAAATCCAGAGAAAATGCTCCCTGTAAAACTTAATGAAGAAAACATAAACGCATCTAAGAATGTAAAATACTTGGGACACATTATTGACATTATTACTGAAGACCTCTCGGATGACGGTGATATTGAACGACAGCGGAGAAGTATCAGTATACTGTCTAATATGATTGCCCGAAGATTCTTCCAATGCAGTAACAATGTAAAAAAAAACATTGTTCAATGCATTTTGCACTAACCTATATACATGTGAAACATGGTGTCACTACCGTACCAGCTCAATAGAACGACTCCGGATCCAATATAATGATGCTTGCAGAATTATATTTGGATACAGAAGATACAGCAGCGCATCTTCAATGTTTACGGAGCTAGGACTACACGGATTCGCCGGTCTGATGAGACACCGGGTCACTGGAGCCAGGATGCGGCTAATGGCTTCCGATAACACAGTGGTGATCGCAGCCTTCCAGCACCAAGTGCCACTCCTGAGCGAGCGCTGGGCCCGAGCTCACTCCAGACTGACTCCAGACCACGTCCTACATTATAATTGATTATTTATTTTATTTCTATTTTCGCTTATGTCTTTTATATTTGTTTGTTCTATTTACTTTTTTTACTTTATCTGTTGTATAAATATGTACAACTATATGGGACGTGTGGGATTGCACTATCCTCCCCACATCCTGGAAAAAACATTATTATTATTATTATTATTATTAAAAGTGATGAAAAAATTCTTAAAATTTTTTTAACGTTTTGTTAGAATATTGGCAATTTTTTCCTTTTTTTCATAGCTTTTAATGAATTTTCATAGAGCTGTTGAGTTGAGTTGATTCTGAGTTGTCATGGAACCAAATACTTGCCTAGTCGGGGCTTAAATTTCAAATACAAAACTGCGCTTACGAAATACATATGGGATGAAAAACCACTTCATTAAGTACATAAAACACATACAGCCCTAAGGAACCGTAACCGGTTGATACATTTTTATATAATTACCCAAAAAAGTGGTTATAAAAAAATAGTTTTTTTTATTAAAAAAAATATTACTCAAGTTTATTTCACCACGCCACGGGTTAAAATTTTATCACAAAATTTAAAATACGCTCTGCGTATAAATAAATGGTGTTCTCTCCAGAAATAAATCATTCTCATTTGCACCATTATCTGGCCGAGTCGCTGATTTATCGTAGTTGGTGAAACAGTAGGGCATTAGTTAATTGTAAAATGTGTCGCGGTCTCCTTTTACTTCTGGGATTTCTATGCATATCTTGTATAGAAGGTAAGTCGGCATTAAACATTTCTACATTCTTGTCGTATGAAAGGCTTAATTAAATAGCGTTTACCCATCATCACCGCGCTACATTTCGGGATGGAGTTTGATCTCCTTCGTGAATATTTATTTATTTATTTATTCTGTTATACCGGTTTTGTATACAATAGACTGAAATCTCTTAGTATTATTATAAGACCTTTGTACATTTTATAGATTTTCGTGTTAATTCATCCGCCATGCTAGGGATGTCCCTGTGTTATAGCGGGTGAAGTTACAGGTTAGAATTAATTATAATTTGGTTGATAAATTAATTTTTAGGTTATTAAATTATTAAAAATAAATTAAATTACAATTTTGATTTATCATGGTTAATGAGTAAAGTAATGGTAATTTACAGTTATAATAATAATAGTATATTTCAGAATTGTAAGGTTGATAAAAAGTTATTAAAATTATACACTTCAACTTAGGTAACAAATTTTAAATATCATAGTTTGTAAGTGTACGGATCCATTATAATTTTTTTTAATGGTATGAGGTTGGATTTCGGTTTTAAAGTTCTCCGGAAGATTATTCATTGATCTGTCGTCTCCTGTCATTCTTTTCTAGTCCTCCAACCTTCCCATCCTGCTCCAATCGACTTCAACACAGTCAACCTACCTTTTCCATGGTTTGCCGCTAGTCACTTCCACTGGCTACCCACTAGGTTTTGATTTTTACTGTCATCTGCCATTAACACCAAGGCACATTGATACTTTTATAAACCTCTTACTATTTTACAGTTAGCAGCAAACATTTTCAACATTGAGTTTTATTCTAGTCGTATCAGCCAAAGACTCTGAACCATACTTCAGAGATGATTACTTTTATTCTGCCGCTTATAATGCGTTCTTTAAAGAACACAAAGCTGCGCTGGGCTGGAGAGAGGCGGTTTCCAAGTGTTCCTTGGAAGGCGCTGAGCTTGTGGTGCCAACATCTGAGGAAGAGGTGAAGTCGTTGCTAACTTATATGACCAGCACCACCAGCAATGTGTGGATTGGGATACATGACTTATTCATACAACAGAACTACGTGGCAATCAATGGTATTTTTTTTTTTTTAATTTATAATTTACAAATGTGTATTGTGCAAATTATTGCAATAATTGTCAATCATTACGGTAAAACCATATTTATTGCTTGTAAAATAATATTTTTACATAATTATTCATCAACCATTAGGCAAATTAATAGGAAATATCTTCCCTTATGGCTTCAATAACTGCTTTCACTCGTTTTAACATGGAAATCTGAAAGAGCGTTTTATCAATGTTTGTTTTTGTAGTGCAGTCGATTTTGTATACTCTAGCTTTGTAAATGGCTAGGAATAATAATTCGTTGAAATTTTTCATAATTTATTATTTTTATATATAAAAACTATTTTCTGAAATGACGTCAGCTCATAAATAAACCAATCCCCGTCAACTCTTCCTTCAGTACATTGTCGAAATTTACGCCAAAAAACGATCGAAATGACTACTACTCATTAGGCTCTATCAAAGATACGTAGATAAGAAGAATAATGTATATAAATTTGAGAGACGATATAAGGAATGGTAGAGACATAAACAATATAGGGAAGATCAAAAATGGTTCAAAAGTTATCTACATGAAAGACACCAACACGTGAAAATTAACAATACATTGAGTGAACCCACCTATTCAGAATTTGGAATTCCTCAAGGGACAGTGTTAGGTCCAATATTGTTTATCATTTACGTGAATGAAATGCTTACAATACCGAAAATTGGAAAAATCATATCTTTCGCTGACGACACAGTCTTAATCATAGAAAAAAAAACTTGGGATGAAGCCTACCGAACCGCAAATGTAGAAATAAACAACTTAAAACAATGGCTGGATGACAACTATCTTTCCTTAAACTCTGACAAAACTTACTTCATGACATTTACACTATCAGACAAATTCCTTCCAATTATAAATTCCAATATAACTATTCATAGCTCTTGTAAAAATTATACTGACAACTGCAACTCATCTAAATGCACAAAAATTTAAAAAAAGAACAACATTAAATATTTAGGCATAATAATAGACCAACATATTAAATGGACAGAACATATTGCACAAACTATAAACAGAATACGTAAACTTTTTTACGTATTCCTCAAACTAAGAAATATACTTCATAAATCTATACTACTGAAGGTTTACTATGCATTAGCCCAATCAGTTCTGCAATACGGAATAATAGGTTGGGGAGGAGCGTATAAAACCAACTTAGCCCCACTTGAAATAGTACATAGAAGACTTATCAAAATTATACTAAAAAAACCTTTAGACTATTCAACTCAAAAAATATTCGAAGAATTCAAAGTTTTACAAATAAACAGAATCTATCAAAAAAATGCATTACTCCAAATCCATAAAGACAAACTAACAATAAATTCATTTAGCACCAGGCCGAGAACAACAGGACAAATAATAATCCCTAAACTTAATACTACAACGGCCCAACACCACTACACATACTCAGCCATAAAATGCTTTAACGAACTCCCTAAAGATATTCAATCCGAAAAAAATTATAAAATTTTTAAGAAAAAAATTAAAATACATTTCACCAGTAGGTAATTTCATGTTTGTGTTATATTACGCCCACTTATATTTTCAATGTGTACACAGGTTTTATATTTTATAATTTAATTTAAAAAAAAAAAAGTTTCTTCCTGAAATAGTGCACAGGTATATAATTTTACATACATGTTGTTTTTATTTTATTTTTTCATAAATACGCTCATGGTAGCATCAATTAAACATACATCAAAATATCAATTGTGTTAGTACTCCCTCCCTAAACACGAGAAATTCTCAATTAGAGAGGTATTATTACCACCATTAAAAAATATTTGCATTACATGTACATAATTAAAAAAATAATTGTACTTATACCTAACTTTGTAAAATTGTAAAAATGGAATAAATAAATAAATAAATTAAAAAAAAAAAAAAAAAAAAAAAAAAAAGATGACGTGTGACATACGCACGAATATGCGCAGGGCGCTATTACACGTGTGCGGAAATATGGTCGTCCTGATTTTTTCACAATATTTACGTGTAATCCAACACGGGATGAAATAGAAGAGTTACAACTTCCAGGACAATCTCCGATTGATCGCAACGACATAACAGCACGTATTTTTAATCAAAAGCTAAAGACTTTTAATTATGTCAACACTTCCCTAAACGTTTTCGGAGAAACACAATGCTGGATTTACTCTGTGGAGTGTCAAAAATGTGGAATGCCACATGCTCATTTTAATATGGCTTACCAAGAACATGATACACGGACCATGTGGAGCAATCAATACAAACTCACCATGCATAATCGATGGAAAATGTTAAGAAGTTATCCTCAAGAGTTGTTAAAAGACATAATTAATGGCAATGATGGTTACCCACTATTTCGACAAAGAAGTACAGAAGACAATGGAAAAGCAATCATTATGAAAGTGAGAGGAAATGATATTGAAGTTGATAATCGTTGGGTATTTCCATATTCGCCACTTTTATCAAAAACTTTTAAAGCACTCAACGTTGACTATTGTAATTCTGTGAAATTCATAAAATACATTTGTAAATACGTCAACAGAGGCAGTGGTATGGCCGTGTTTGGAGTTTCAAAAATAAGTAACTTAGATGAGATATCACAATACCAAATCGGCAGAAATATTAGCAGCAAATGAAGCTATGTGGCGTATTTCAGGATTTCAAATCCACGAGAGACCTCCAACTGACAACGAAACCCTACAAGACAGAAGAACAAATCCACCGAACACAATATTAACGTTTTTTCGATTATGACAAACAGATGATTTCGCAAGAACATTGATGTACGCAGACTACTTCCATATTCCGACTACTTATTTTACTCGGAACGCGACCGAAAAGAATTTTGTAAGAAGAAAGGCAGTAATTGGACAACCTGGAATATTTTCATCAAATGCTTTAAAAAGAATAAACACTGTGATTCCGAATAACGCAGAATTTTTTTATTTACATGTGCTTCTAGTTACCGTTCGTAGTCCAACAACATTTACACACTTTTGAACAGTGCAAAATACATATTGGAGTGCGTCTGAGGCGCTTAATTTGTTGGAAAAAGATCATTTGGGATAAGTCAAAGTCAATTGAAGATTCATCATTTACATCTAATCCATTTCAAATATGTTCGCTGTTCATAATTTTTGACTATATGCTCCCCATCACAACCAGTACATTTATGAGAGAAATACAAAGACTGAAGATATTTTGAACATAATCTACATAATTTTGGCTCGGATTTCACAGAATAAATATACAATGGGGCGAATCTTCATTGAAGGTTTTTGTCTTGCAATAATGAGCAAATGGTTGACACAATTGGGAGTGACAGCACCAAATAGGTCCAGCAATGCAACATACGATAGTAAACTGCTTGGAGAAAAATCATACAACAGAAATGACTTACAGCTGTTCGTTTAAGAAAATACACCGAAACTTCGTCAAAAACTCTTGTTCTTGAAGAAGTTTTATTTAATACCATTTAATACCAAGTTTTTTTCATTTAATACCATCGTGCAAGCTGTCGTCAACCAATCCAGTGAGTTGTACTTTTTTAATCCAGAAAAGTTCTTCGTGCTTGCAAAATTATTGTACGGAACGAGTGTACAATGGCTCTCAAAAATACATTAAAATCATAAGACCATATCTTGAAAAACTTGCAAAATAATCCAGATCCATTTGGTGGAGTAGTGGTGTTACTATCTGGTGACTTCAGGTTCACGCTTCCAGTCATACCTCGCTTAACACCAACTGATGAATTGCACGAATAAATTTTGGAATATTTTTACTCAAAATCGGTAACGGCACTGTACCTGTAAATCCAGAAGCAGGAAAATTCAGCTTCATTTCTGTAACATCGTTTATTCAAAAGCGGAATTAGTAGACAAGGTATTCCAAACCATTGACACAAATGACCAAAAGCATGCATGGTTGAGCGAAAAAGTCATTCTAGCAGCTAAAAATGTCGACGTACATGATATGTACAACATTATTCTAAGCAAAATCGCAGGTGAAACAATGACATACAAATCAATGGACTCGGTGATAAACTAAAGTGAAGTTGTGAATTTTTTTACAGTGAATACCGCACAAGAATCTCAACTGCTCCCGTCTGGAGCCAGTGAGACTATGGCATCCCCAATTGGGGTATGTTGTGAGGCTGAAGGTAGCGGGGAGGGGAAGGAGGTGGGGAAGAGGAAGGTTGGGAAGGTTGGGAAGTACCTGGCTATTCAGATCTGGTCACTAAACACGGCTAAAGCCATTTTCAAGCAACGTTTCAATTCTGAATGGTGGTCTTACACCAGGGCGATACTGATAGTATCTTCCACTCTGGAACATGCCGCAAATATACTATATATTATTTTAAATGAATTAATTGTGAAATAACACAAATTAATCAAATAAAATTTATTTGCGCATGCCGGGTTCGAACCCGCGACCTCCGGAATGTGAGTCAGGAGTCTTAGCCACTGGACTACGGAGGTCGTCCCTCCGACAATGTTCCCGAATTACCATCACACATTTTGAATTTGAAAATTGGAGTGCGAATTATATTATTTCGAAACATCTAACTAACGAACTAATCACGCCGTTTCCCCGCAGGGGTAGGCAGAGAGGACGGACCGCCAAACAACTCGGTCTTGGCACACACTCTTTGCCTCACTCACATTCATACATCGTCTCATACATACTCTTCTATTATTCTGACTTTTGACATGGCCCGTCTCAAGTATCTGATTCACTTGATCGTGCCCTGTCTTCCTCGGGCGTCCCCGACTTCTTCTACCATTCACATTTGCATCATATATTCTTTTTACACTACTTTCTTCATTCATTCGCTCTACGTATCCAAACCATCTGAGGGTCCCTTTCTTAATTTTGCTCATTATACTTACATCAGCCTTACATTCTTTGCGGATATCCACATTTCTAACACGATCATACATGGTTTTACCACACATACGTCTCAAGGATCTCATTTCAACAGCATTCAGTTTACTTTCATCCTTCCTCTGCCAGTTCCATGCCTCACTGCCATACATCAGGGTAGGTACCAGGACTCCATTGTGGACTGCTAGCTTCGCCTTTTTTGACAGTTTTTTTATTAGCGCCAACGGCATTCAGTCCTCCATTAATGGAGTTACCGGCATTTACCCTTCTTTCAATATCTCTATCAGCCTTCCCATCTCTCGAAACATCAATCAGCCTAATTTATGAATTGGTGCAAGATTAGTAATTAAAAATTATTAGTAGTTTAAAATGATTGGGCCTCATAAAGGTGAAGACGTACTACTTCCACGAATACCACTTATTCCGACAGATATGGAGTTTGAGTTCGAACGACTTCAATATGCCTTGTCTTTGACGCAGTTAAATATGAACGAATCGGATAGAGACACATTAGCTCAGTTGGTATAAGCACGCTCCGGCAAGGCGAAGGTCCTGGGTTCGAAACCCAGATATTCCCGTGTCTGTTGCTAATTTTTCTGTTTTCAGATTTTCGATTTAGTTCCGCTTGTATTGTCTTCATTTAATAAAATACTACAATTTAAGGTTTAACTCATCAAGTGAAAAAATAATAATAATATTATGCCCGGATATCGCGTATCCAAAGTAGGTATGTCCCGTATCTTGTAAAGAATATGTTTTCTTTGTATGTATAAAAATATTAATGCTGATTATTTTTTTTACGTGTACATGTTTAGATTTTGATGTAGAATCTTACAATGACATTAAATGTATATTAAACAAAGCAAATGTATAAAATAATTTTCAAAATCTGAAAAATATTAGATTTCATAAGTGATTTAAAAAAAATTCCGGTGAAATTCTTGTCGCCTCTTGAAAATTAATCTAATTATTTTCGTTCCTAATTCTTTATAGGCATTCCAACATCAGAGTTATACTTGAATCATCCAGACCCCAACCCGAGCGAAGGAAAAGACTGCGTGCAGATTCTTCAAAACGGGCAATACCATGACGTACCCTGTGAGGCGGCCAACCGGTTTATCTGTAAGAAAGCCCTCAGCACTCTGACAGTTAATGTGGATTGTGGAACATACGACCCAGGTATGGACATATCCAATGTAATGTAAAAAAAAACAGTAATGTAATTTTATAGTAATCATTCGACTAGAACAATCGCATTCGATATTATAAGGTTTCCTCGTACCTCACCGGAATTTTAAGATTTTGTATAAATTTAGCGCAAATAATAAAACGGCATCTATCACATAATGCATTCAAAAATTTGGTAGGCGGGTATGGGAACCGCCGCCCTGGAAACCATTTATTGGACAACCAACACCCCTGCCACAGGTCACCCCAAATGGTTCGCTACGTTTAGTGGCTTATCAGTGGTGTTCGGGTTTATGGGATGAGGTTTTTCTAAGTCTTGGTGGCGGATACGTTTGCCCAACCACTGCATGGCGGGCTGGATCAGAGGAGACTGATTGAGGGAGGCCTTTTGACCTCTCCAACCGGATTCTCCCGACCTTTCGCCTTGCACCGCAGTGTGAGGAATAGATTCATACGTGCGACACTCTTGGTGACACTGACCCCCAGATTCCTACCAACCTCTCATACCTTTTTCCTTCCCATATCTTCTTCTCTTCCTTTCCCTTAAAAAACTCTCCACACAGCATCCTCAAAGATGACATAGGCCCCTATGGAAATTGTTTTCCTCGGTGCCTCCTTGTGTTTCAAAAAAATTTAACAATTTATCAAATATTTTAAGTTAATTTCGCGTTCTGCGAAAGTTCAATGCAAGTTCGGTGATTATTTCAGTTTTAAGAAGCAACTGAAAATAATAACAGAATTCGAATGGGACTTACACAGAATGTAAAAATTAACTTCAACATTTTGATGAATTGTTCACATTTTTTTAAACAATCCGTTCGCATTTAATTTATTTTAATGAACAATTTTATAATTGTTTGTAAACCTTATCGTACAACTCCAACTCCAATTTACTTATTTATTTTATTTGTTATTATTAAACAAAAACAAAAAAATAAATGACAGAAGAGATGGGTAATTTTCTAATAGCGCTTGTGGCTTTTTGTGTTTAATTTGGTCGTTAAAATGTTTTTTATTTTATTTTTTTTTAATTTTATTTATTTTAGGGAAAGTTGACAGCAAATCAGAGATTACAAAATAATACAATAATAATATGATAATTATGCCAATTATGAACTTTCCACTGATAATAATTAATAATAAAGTGTGACAGTGTAAGGGTATTTTCTTAGTTTTATTGTTTAGTTACAAAATATAAAAAAGGGGGGGGAGGAGGAACATAGGGATAGGATTAAGTGGTAAATGACGGGAATATATAGGGATTGAACTTTCTAGTTTGAGTCATGTTGCTTGGTGAGTTTTCGTTTTATGTCACGTAAAGTTGAGTTAAAAATGTCAATGTGGTAATAATTTAAGTTAAATGAGTGTGTGGATCTGTAGATAAATGAGTTCTGTTTAGAGTTGGTCTTGCAAAGAGGGAGATTAAAGGTAAGCGACTGTCTACTGTTGCGATTTGGAACATGGAAGGATAGGCGTTGAAGAAGATCAGGACAATCGATTAAGTTATGTGTAATTTTAAAGAACATTACCGAATCTGCTATATTTCTTCGACAAGTTAACGTTTGCATTTTGAAGAACTTTGCAGAGTCTTCATTACTAACATGAGATCGAAAAGAGCGGAAATTGAGGTACCTTAAAAATCTGTTTTGAACGCTTTCAATTCTATTTTTGTGCACTGCATAGCCTGGGTTCCATACCTGAGATGCGTATTCAAGGATACTACGAACATATGAGAAATACAGTGTTTTGAAAGTAGTAAGGTCTTTAAATTGTTTACAGGAGCGGATTATGAAACCAAGCATAGAAGATGCGTTAGTGACTATATGGTCGATATGTTTATTGAAATTCAGTTTACTATCAAGTATAACCCCAAGGTCCTTACTTTCGAATTTGATAGACAACGGTACATGATTAATTGAGTATTCATGGATTAATACGTTTTTATTTCTAGTAAAACGCACGATGAAGCATTTAGAAATATTTATTTCTAGACAATGGGCATTACAATACGTGCTCAAACGTAGCAAATCATCTTGCAGCTTCTGACAGTCCTCGATTGAATTTATAGGTGAAAATATTTTCATGTCATCTGCATACAGGATAGTTTGGGAGTTTAGAAAACAGTTACCAACATCATTGATATATATGTTAAATAATAATGGTCCTAACAGACTGCCTTGAGGAACTCCTGATGTAACAGCAACAGAATTTGATTTAAATCCAGCAACCACTACTATTTGGCTACGGTTGGAGATATACGAAGAGAGCCAACGATAAAGATTGCCATGAATACCAATCTCTAAGAGCTTGTTTAACAAGATTGAGTGATCGACCCTGTCAAACGCCTTACTAAAGTCGGTATAGATAGTGTCCACTTGTATTCGGTTATCCAAATTATCCTGGAGGTACTCTGTGAAAGTTAAAAGATTTGTGCTTGTTGATTTACCACTAATGAATCCGTGCTGGTTTATATTCAGGCTAGGTTTAAGAGCAGCATATAATTAATCATAGATTATTTTTTCAAAAATTTTGTTGAATATGCAAAGTTTGGAGATTGGCCTGTAGTTTTTGACATCAGTTTTTTTACCATTCTTGAAGATGGAAGACACAAACGCGGATTTCCATATAACTGGGATAGTGCATTCGGTAAGAGAACGATTGAAAATCAAAGAAAGGGGTAAGGCTAGATTGTTTGCACATCGTTTAATAAGGATTGAAGGTATTTCGACAGGACCAGCACCTTTGCAAATATCAATTTCCTTAAGGTATTTTAAGACGATTTCTCGCGTCACCTTAATATTGCTTATATTGGATGTATGGTTTCCGACGTCAGTTGGATTACGGGCAGGTGGATTGGAGGGTTTACTGAAAACCGAACTGAAATATTCTGAGAATAAATTTGCTATGGCTGTTCCATTATCGGCTCTCAACTCTCCTAGATACATACATTTTGGAACACCCTGAGATTTGTTAGAGGATTTGACGTGGCTCCAGAAGTTTTTCGGGTTTGAGGATATATTATTTTCGATTTTACTTAAGTAACGAGATTTGTTTTCCCGACATAAATCTTTGTGCCGTTTACGAAGGAGAGAAAATGCGTCATAATCAGCCTGATTTTTGTATTTTTTATATTTGCTAAAATATTTCGATTTTTCCTTCATTACCTTAATAAGGGCAGCATTGTACCAAGGAGGATATTTCAAATTCCACGAAAATTTATGAGGAATATGAAGGTTTATGAGGGATTTCAAAAACGTATAGAAAGCATCAAGCGCTGGTTCTATTTGGGAGGTAGAGAAAATGGATGCCCAGTCAGCTTGTTCTAGGGCGAGATTAATTGATTCGTAGTCTCCGCGATTGTATAGAAAAACTTTCCTTTTCGCATTTGTCAATGAAGGGGTTTCCTGAAATGGCACACTAATGGACAAAGCTTTATGATATGCATCCTCGGGAACTAGCGGGTCGTCATTAGATTTGACAGAGATTAATAGATTTGACAGTATCAGATCTAGAATATGGCCGCTTGAATTTAGTTCACCGTTGTATTGCGAGAGGTCTAAAAAATGCATACAGTCTACGAAATGATTACTAACATGAGTAGAGTAATTACTAGCTGCATAGTGGGCAGATGACGTAGTTTGGGTCCATGAAATTTCAGCAAGATTAAGGTCACTTAAGATGACAAAAGAATCCATGGGATTATTCGATACCACATCTGATAACACGTTAAGGAAATTTTCAAGTAAATATTGATGTTGAGTCCCTCCGGGGATGTATACGCAGCATATATGGACTAAACGGTGAGGTGTACTATTAGTGCGAATGGTGACCCAAATGTCTTCAGCACAAGAGGTCCATTCAGGTCGGGCGATGCTGATAAGCTCCTGTTTAATAGCTAATACTACACCACCGCCAAGACGTTGACCGGTGGAAGCGTAGTCGCGATCTCTACGATATACATGGTATCGAGAGTCGAAGAGTTCTTCATCTCTGAAACCTTTGGTGAGCCATGATTCTGTAAGAGCGATTATGTCGTAATCGTTTGAAAAGGTATTTTGAAGGAACGTCGTTGTTTTGGTTCGAAGACCTCTAACATTCTGGTAATATATTGCTAAAGACATGGGAGAGTATTTAAGTAAATGTTAGTGAGTAAGCGGTAAGTTATACATATAAGTAGTGATAAGTGTAATAAGTAAATTCGGTTATAGTGCATGCAATTTAAAAGAGTAAATACATTTAACACAGTGCATGTGTTAGATGTACCTAAGTAAATTAAGTACCTACGAACGTGCATTAATGTACGAGTATTTACGTAAGATAAGTAAATTCGGTTATAGGTCACGCAATTTAACAGCGTAAGTACATCTAACACAATGCATGTGGGTGCATCACAGAGTTTAAAATAATAATAACGTATATGTCTTGTAATACGCATCTCAGGTCCGGCTATTGATACTATTGTTCTGATGTTGATATAATTAGATATAGGTAGGTACCCATATTTAAAGTAAGAACTATTCATAATATTATTTAGTAGGTATTTCAGTGAGATTATTGTGGACAAATGAGTATATAATTCTGTACTTAATGTTAAAACTAACATAAAATACCTCGGTGTAATTATAGATAGCAATTTAAAGTGGAAAATACAAATCAATGCAACAGTTGAAAGATTAAGAAAATTAATGTACATTTTTCTTAGAATACGAAACATATTAAATTTTAAACTATTAAGAACTATCTATTTCTCACTGATCCAATCTGTATTACAATATGGAATTCTTGGTTGGGGCGGTGCATTCAAAACTTCTCTCATGCCTTTAGAAATCATCCAAAAATTATTAATAAAAATAATTCTAAAAAAACCATATGATTTCCCCACCATAAGATTATTTCAAGAATTTAAAGTCCTTTCACTACACAATATTTATAAAAAAATTACACTTTTACAAATCCACAAAGATTGTTTCAACAATGATAACTCATTATCTATTTCAAACAGCAAAAGACCAAGTATTCTTGGCACTATAACTATCCCGCGTTGTAATACCACTACAGCCCAACACTTTTATAAATATTTTGGAGTCAAGTGGTTTAACCAGTTACCCCTTAACTTAAGATTGGAAATTAATTATAAAAAATTCAAAAGTTCTATAAAAACACTAAATCATTAGCATATTACAATAATTCAATTTAATAATACAATAGAATGTCTCTCGACAATTGATTTTGGAAATCCATTTACTTTTATATTCTTTTCTCTTTTCTCTCTTCCTCTTCTTCTTCTTTTTTATACTGTTTTCTTTTTTTCTATTCTATTTCATATATCTTGTTTTGAATATGTATATGTATATATATGTGTATATATATATGTACATATATGTATATATATATAAAAATATATATTATAATTCTAAAAAAATATGTTAAATAGTTTTTCACACACGCTGCTCCACCTTTTTTACACGAGCATGCTCTAAAAAAAGGTGAATCACGTTATATAAAAAATGTATCTGAAAAATGTAATGTCATTATTGTATGTATCTACAAAAAAAAAAATTAATAAAAAAAAAAAAAAAAAAAAAAAAAAAAAAAAAAAAAAAAAAAAAAAAAAAATAAAATAAAATAAAAAAAATAATAATTTGCTTACCACAACAGCAGAAAAGGCAATTAGTGTAAACGAGACCGTGATAGTTCGTCGAGTAGGTCTGGGTGTAAAGCGTGTAGCAGGTAGTGGTCGCCAACAGGCGGTTACATAGTTTTCAAATTGGTTCTTGAAAAGTTTATTTGATTGGGTTAGAAGTGAATTAAAAATTTTAAGGGAGAGGACAAAATAGGAGAGGGAGGATAGGTGTAATAGGAGTGGATGATGAGGGGAGGGGAATGTGTGGGGAGATACATGACAGAATAAAAAATCTATTTTACGACGCGAAGAGGATGCAGAACGACTTAGAAAATTTCATCAGAGCATATATTTTAGCGAATAGTTTTTTTTTTATTTTTTTTATATGATATCCACACAGGAAAATAAAGATGACATAGGCCCTGAGGAAAATAATTTCCCTCAGGGCCTATGTCATCTTTGAGGATGCTGTGTGGAGGATTTTTTTAAGGAAAGGAAGGAGAGGAGACTTCTGGGAAGGAAAAGGGTTTAAGGGGTGGGTAGGAATCTGGGGTTCAGTATTTCCTGGTCATCCGCCTCCAAGACCTAGACAAACCTCACTCCATGAACCTGGGCACCCCTGCTAAATCACCAAACGTAGCGAAGCACTTGGGGTGACCTATGGCAGAGGTGTTGGTTATCGAATAAAGGTTCCCGGGGCGGCGGTACCCATTCCCGCTTCCCAAATTGAAAAGTAATAGTGTTATAAAATCTTTAAGTTTGCTGTATAGGAGAGAAATATCATGCCTTCGTGCAATAAGAATTTTCTTGGTGTCGTTAATAAATTTTAATTTGGGATAAAATGTTTGCTGTAACAATTAATGCATGATAATTTTGCATTAAAAACAAAACACCAGAAAGTTTACGTCTGCTGTCAGATAGTATAATTTATGTAGATACAAATTGATCGGGTAAACCTTCACGACAAGCAATTACACAGATTAATTTTCTTTATATGTTTTAAAATATCTCCTTATCACACGTAATTTTTTTTCCAGAATATAAAAAGTCTACAACATCAGACGATCATTGTATCAAGTTCCACCGCATCCCAAGGAGCTGGTACGATGCTTATGAAGTCTGTTCGGCCGAACAAGCTCATCTCGTGGTCCTTAACAGCGCCGAGGAGGCTCAACACTGCTTGGACTTATTTAATGAATACGCTGGCAACTCACTGGATACCAACTTTGACAGGAATAATATTTGGCTTGGGTTTCATAACTTGATTTTCCCAGGGCAATATGAGACAATCGACGGTATGCTCCAAAGTTTACTTAGCACGCTTCATTCAACTTTATTATATTTAGTAGTTATTGTCAGCACGATTTTTTTAAAGTTTTATTCTAGAAAAGGATTAGTGTATTTTTTTAATACTTTTTATTACTTTTATTATTTCGTTGATAATGATTAAAAATTAATCATTTTTTTTCAATCTACCCTCATCCCATTCAGAAAATGATTTAAATTTCCCTCTCGTAACCAATGGATTTCCTACCGTAGTTATTGTGAATGGTATTCAAATGCGTATAATCATGTTGTCGTGTAAAATGTATGTTAATGATTAATCATCACTATTTCTTGAGCCTTTAGATATCAACTAAAGCCTAAATTTTATTACAGTGTTGCCAATTCAGCATTCACGGTAAATCATCAATTTACATCCTCATCCATTAGAAGCCGTCAGTTCTTCCCGGAAGAATATTTAGTCCATTTCCTCTGTGGGCGATCTCTCCTAAACAAAGTTGTCCATCGATATTTTTTTTTCATTCCATGCCAAAATGCCATGTGTTAAGAATGTGGCTTTGTTTGCTAAAGGCGCCTCTTCCAATGTATTAACAATTTTTTGAAAGTGTAACTCGAGACATTCTTTAATGTTAATATTTTAATATATTAAGATGAAGCCATAGTAAATAATACAAAATGATATGTTTTTGTTTTGAAAATTTGATCGCTTAGAAGTATTGTAGATGCTTCAATTAAATACTGCGTGTAGAACATACCTTGGTCCTTAAAAATATCGGTCATTTTTTTTATAAGTCTTTTAATAAGCATATAAAAAAATAAAGTATAAGGTCTAAAAAACACACTTTCAAGTCCAAACTCTCCTATTTATAAACCCCTTTTCGGATATGGTTTTATTGTGTAATGTGGCAGATTCAGTTTATTTTATAATAATGGCAAAAAAAGTTGATATTTACACCCAATCTTCCCAAAATAAAATAAAATATGCATTTTCGCGTTGGTATTTTACAATACGGCCGCTAGTCGACGAATTCGGTTTTTCAAAGTGAACCCTATGGCGTCCACCGAAGAACTACTGTCCACGGCACAGTAGTGAACTAGTGGATCGCCTTAATCAGCATTATAAACACCACAGGGGATGCCCTGACATTTGTAGGAATCTAATGGAGTGTTTTTCAAATAAAAGTAAAGTGTGAATCTTGGTGATGGTTCAACCTGGGTTGAAGGTTGAAGGAGGGAGGATATGAGGCGGGAATCGTTTTGGAATCTGAGTTATAGATTAACTGTACCTGTATCATTCTTTCCGTGTTACAAATTGTCGGAGTCCTTTCAGGACGCTACGCAATTGATACAGCCTGTTGATCTCTACAGGAGCAAGAGTAATTTGAAAAGCGTTTATGTTTCAAGTTTTCTGTTGGTATTATAGGTCAGAAGCTAGAGAAAGTGGGATATAGCGAATGGCAGGATGGACAACCGGACAACATGAATAACAATAAACACTGTGGCACTCTGATGGTGGGCTTGGGTGGAAAGCTGAACCAAAAATCCTGTGATTCACGGCTCTTATTTATGTGTGAGAGGAAGATTTCATACAATAAGAGAGGTCTCAGCAATCCAGTGTATAATACTTGTCACTCAGGTATGAATACCTTAAAAGTTAACAAGTTAGAACTTACTCACTTTAGAGCAAATTGTAAAAAAGTTCACTAACTTTTTAAATACAATTTTGTTCGATGATGCAAACTTGTATCGGTAACAATAATTACGTTAGAATTGAAATTAAAAACATTTTTGTACTTTTTTCCACTTATTTATTTTCACCAGGACCAGTTTCTTCCTACTACGAACATTTTCAGACCAGTCTGAAAATGTCCGTAGTAAAAAAGTGTTTTAATTTCAATTCTAATACTATCGAATTCCACCACAATTTAACAGTCCAAAAAGTAGACTTAATAATCACTTTATTCATAAGTCTCGAAACCCAAGCTGGTGAACTATTCTTTAGAAAAAAATAATACCCTGAATTATTACACAAAAGGATTTTCCTTCTTCCCTACCCAGTGGGTAAGACTCTTGACTCACAATCCGGAGGTCGCGGGTTCGATCCCGGCATACGCAAATAAATTTTATTTGATTAATTTGTGTTATTTCACAGTTAATTTATTTAAAATAATATATAGTATATTTGCGGCATGTTCCAGAGTGGAAGATACTATCAGTATCGCCCTGGTGTAAGACCACCATTCAGAATTGAAACGTTGCTTGAAAATGGCTTTAGCCGTGTTTGGTGACCAGATCTGAATAGCCAGGTACTTCCCAACTTCCCAACCTTCCTCTTCCCCACCTCCTTCCCCTCCCCACTACCTTCAGCCTCAGAACATACCCCAATTGGGGATGCCATAGTCTCACTGGCTCCAGACGGGAGCAGATGAGATTCTTGTGCGGTATACACTGTAAAAAAAAAAAAAAAACAGTATGATTGAGTTTGAAACTGATTGCGTTTATTCTCAAATATCATGAACTACTTAAATGTTTTTAAGTGGTTTTTAAACTGAAATTGAGAAAATCTCTTTACTGCAACGGTCCTGCCTACACTGTCAAAGTACAATTTATTTTTCCTTTTTGTTACAGGATATAAAAAGTATCCATCGATGCCACGCAGCTGTTACAAACTTCACACCACCGCTACATCCTGGATAGACGCCTACAAAGTGTGTGCAGCCGAACAAGCTCACCTCATTATTTTAAACAGTGCCAAGGAAGCCAAACTCAGCTCTGACATATTCATGGAATATACCCTTGCTACTACGTCACAGCAATGTGACTTTTTCAATGAAAGCTTTATGGTGGGAATCAATAATTTGATTATTGAAAAGCAGTATATGACAATCGATGGTGAGGATAACACTAATTTTTGGTTTTAATAAATTAATGTACTGGAATTCATTGGTGTACTGGAAGGATCCAAAATAAAGCCGAAGAATGAAAAAAATAAGACGACATTATTAAAATGATAAACAGATTAAAATGGAATTCGATAAACGTCGCTACGCACCAAGTAGGCAAGGTTTGTAGAAAATTCATTTAACAAGGTTGACTCATATGTGCCTTTTTCGTAAGAAAACTTATCGGGTCACTTTCGAAAATTTGAATGCGTGACGTAGCTTGAAGTAAACCACTGCCAGTTGTATTGCAGTTAATTTAAATCTCCCAGTGGAACATGGACTGCAAGCTTCGTCACGAAGCCAGTCACCGTTCTACCCCCTCGATGAGCTTACCTTCTTAAATGCATTTTCTACGAACCTTTCCCAATAGGCACCTTTGACAGCGAGCGGGTGGTCCAAAGTCGAAAATTAGTCGATTTTGTTTTTAAACTTTTTATGCGTTCTACCAGTTTTCACAAATGATTCAAATGTGTCCTCTTTAACGTGATTTGCCTTTATCTACTTATTTATCAAGTGTCGCTCTAAAATTTTTTTGGGGAGGGAAATTTAAACACAGGAACCTTCTGAAAAAAAAGCAACAACATCAAAATGGTTTTTCGCTGCGAAAATGATCGCGCTCTTCCGTCATTGTAAAATGGAACATAGTTGTGCGTGTTGTGACCAAAACTAAATAATGTCCAAGTGTTTCCTCTGCCTAACGTAGTTTTATCTTTAATACAAGTGCTATCAACTGTATTTTCAGGGAGGCCTCTCTTGGAGGCAGGCTACAGCGACTGGGGCCCCGGGAGTCCCTCTAACGGAACAGATCAATGCGGTGTGCTCTCGCAGTACAAGGACTCCCCGCGCGGGTCCTTCCAGCTGAACAATGTACCATGTTCTGCAAAAAAACTCTTGTTCATGTGCGAGCAGAACATCTTAAATCCGAAGGAGGACCCCATCGCTCCCAAAGCATGTACAGGTACGAATAAACATCTAACTAAGTAACCATCATGCCGTGCCAAACAACTCCTTGCCATGTTCACATTCACACATAGTCTCATACACACTCTTTTATTATTCTGACTCTTGACATGGCCCTACTCAAGTATCTGATTTACTTGGTCGTGCAATGTTTTCCCCGGATGTCCCCGACTTCTTCTACCATTCACATTTGCGGCATATATTCTCCTTACACTCATTTCCTCGTTACATGTACACGTACATGCCCAAACTATCTGAGAGTCCCTTTCTTTATGATCTTACATAATAAAACCAAGTAAGATCGTGTAAGAAACGTGGATTCCATTATGGACGGCTAGTTTCGCTTCTTTGGACAGTTTTTTTACTGGGGCCAACGCCAACGGCGTTCTGTCCACTAACGGAGTTACCTGCATTTACCCTTCTTTCAATATCTCTATCAGCCTTCCCATCTCTCGTATATATACTTCCCAGATAAACAAATTCATCCACCTGCTCCAAGTATTCATCATTCTTAACTATGTATGTTGCACATTGTTTTTGAACTCACTTTATTTTTATCATTGTTTTATATTTTTATTCATAAACATTTATTTTATGTTGTAATTCAAATCATTTACCATGGCCCACTGTGTAATCTCCAGTGTTTCTCCTTATAAACACTTTAGCCCAGTTACTTTACCGATCTTAAACTATGTTGTAATTGCGTGTTTGGCGACGTCTTTTGGTTCCGCATTGTGGTAGCTGCCTCGGATGCAGATATACCTAATTCCCATCAATGAAAGGGAATATTCGCACCAAAGACAATTTTCCTGTTTGTTCCTTCACACTCTTCACATCCAAACACTTCATGGGGGCTTCTTGATACACAAATACATGCTTGTAACTTGCTCAAAAGCACGCCAGTGGCAGTCTTTATCGTATCGTTGCTAGTGATTACATGCTAGTAACTATGCCATTCAATCGCACGGCATTTGATTGTTCGTGTGGAAGGGTTGGGGGGGGGGAGTGGTGATGGACGCGCAGCTTGTCTGGGGCTCATTTCTCCAATCGAGGCCCCTCGCAATCGCCGTCGAAAGCACCTACGTACATTGGTCGACTTTGTTAATCCCTAGTCTCCTCAAAGGTACAAACTTAGACGCCAAACCAGTCAACACTCCAACACTGACAAAACTGTCAAAATCTAATAAAATTGATCCTAACCTACGGAAGGAAGGACAGTATTTTAAGGTTTCATATAATGGCTGATTTACCGGCGATGTTGACTGCAATACATAATGTAGAGCCAACTGTTTTTTTGGTTTGAGTAATATTACCCGCCAGCCATATAAATGAGAGTGCGGTCGTAATTTCAAATGAACACCATAGAAACGGTATTATTATTAACATCATAGACAATATTCACAGGGCTGCCAATATAGTCATCACTTCAACGCTTCACCCTTCGACATTCTAGAATACTATAAATGAAACATTCGACAAAGTTCATCGAGACGAAGGGTAAGTTTTCGTTTGCAGATGACGCATAACGCAGAACTCTTGATAGCTTTTGGAGAATCCAGCCTCTGAACCTGAACGTGCTCTGTCAGTAGCTAGCAGAGTAAACACCTGTGTGCTTGTTTTCTTTTTTATGTGAATACCTCACAAGAGCCTCAGCTGCTCCCGTTTGGAGTGAGATTATGGCATCCCTAGTTGGGGTATGTTGTGAGGCTGAAGGTAGTGGGAGGGGGGAAGGAGATGCGAAAAGAAAGGTGGGGAAATACTTGGCTATTCAGATCTGGTCTCCAAATACGCCTCAAGTCATTTCAAGCAACGTTTCAATTCAGAATGGTGGTCTTACACCGGGATGATACTGAGAGTATCTTCCACTCTGGAACGTGCCGCAAATATTCTATGTATTTTAGAAATAACACAAATTAATCAATAATGTATATATTTTTTTTTACTTTATGATTACAACTTCAAATTATAATATTTAATTAAATGAAAACAAATAACAAAATCTTGCAATCATACATAAAGATAGCAGCCAATAAAATATGCGTTAAGAAAATTGTGATAATGTGGGTGATTCTTAATCGAAGTATGATATGATACAGTTCAAAATGACCAAATCGGATATCGACTCCTTTGCGCAGTGGTCAGGGCATTTGCCCGGAAAGCGAAAGGTCCTGGGTTCGAGTCCCAGAGGTCCAAAAAACCTTTTCCGATTTTTCTGTTTCCAGATTTTCGATTGAGTTTGGCTAATATTGTCTTCATTTAATTAAATAAAATTTATTTGTCCATACCGGGATTCGAGATTTAGGAGGTGGTGATTCGATCCCGCGACCTTCGGATTGCGAGTCAAGAGCCTTGCCCCTAGACCACACCGGCCGATTACATTTTTGCAATCTAAAGAGCTCAGTGGGGAGATGAAAAATAAACTTCATCGTGCACGTTCGCAGCTACTTGCGCTTGAGGAATACAGATTCGTCGCTTTAATAGCCGATGTGGATTATCTGTTGCAGGATATAAGCATTACCCATCGATGCCAGGGAGTTGTTACAGACTACACACCACCAAGACCAGCTGGAAAGAAGCATACAAAGTGTGTGTAGCAGAACAAGCAAACCTCGTCATCCCGAACAGTGCCGAGGAAGCTCAATTTCTCACAGATATATTCTTACAGTATGCAGATGCAACGTCAGGAGATTTTAGTAAGGACGGTTTCATGTTGGGCATTACCAACTTGATGACTAAACCAGAATTTAGAACAATCGATGGTAAAACAACACTTTCAAATATTAATTTTTACTCATTGTTCAAGTATTCTCTTTTTTAAGCATTGCTAGAAATCATCGCAATAGGTGAGTATAATTTGGTTGCGGGTATGAGTACCGCCTCCCCGGTGACCATTTATTGAATAACCAACACCTCTGCCGTAGGTTCACCCCAAGTGGTTCGCTACGTTTGGTGACTTAGCAGAGGTGCCCGGGTTCATAGAGTGAGATTTTTCCAGATTTTGGCGGCGGATGTGTCTGCCCACCAACTGGATAGGAAGAGACTGGTTAAGGGAGATATTTTGACTTTTACAACGGGACTCTCTACGAACATTGCCTCGCAACGCAGTGAGAGGGACATATTCATTCGTCCGTCACTTCTGAATACACTGACCTCCAGATTCCTACCCACCCCTATTACCTTTTCCTTCCCAGAGCATCTATTTCGTCCTTTCCTTATGACATAGGCCCTTAGGGAATTGTTTTTTAAGGGCCTCCTGTATGAACTTAAGTAAAAAAAATATATTTTTGAATGTAGCTATTACTTTGTGGTTATCCATTATAGAAAAATGAAATAATTTAACTTTGTATAAACCACTTATTTGATGCGCAAATCCGACCGGTTTCGGAACAAACGTTCCTTCGTCAGGGAAAGCTTATACTAAGTATAAGCTTTCCCTGACGAAGGAACGTTTATTTTTGGAGCATTATGCCATATTGCGCTACCTCGGGAAGTTTTCAAAGTTCGGAAACCACTTATTTGATGCGCAAATCCGACCGGTTTCGGAACAAACGTTCCTTCGTCAGGGAAAGCTTATACAAAAAAAGCGTATAAGCTTTCCCTGACGAAGGAACGTTTGATCCGAAACCGGTCGGATTTGCGCATCAAATAAGTGGTTTATACAAAGTTAAATTATTTTATTTTTCTAAAAAAAATATGACCAGAAAAGAGGCATGTCTCCCCGCTGACGCTTTTCTCTGTCGCACGTATGTTTTACGCATCTTTCTCTTTTGCTTACGGTCATTGTAAAGTCTTATACCTGCGCCAGAATGGATCGTACCAAGTTCAGGTCAGCATTAAAGATTGGCGTGTACTATAAAAGGTATTTTACCACCAGTGTTGCCATCTCGGCCATATGTATATCATAAGTTCTTAAATAAATGGTTCAGCATCTTAGCTCCTCATAAAGATTTTTTTTTTAATACGAAACGTTTTAACTTAAAATAATAATTAATAAAATAAATACTTTTTTTCGTTGCTCATAAATTCCGTTTTTTCTCCTTTTTGATGATCCGTAGTAACCCGGGTGATATCTAGTTTATAAATTGATTTGGCAACACTGTTTACAAAACTAATAAATACATAAAAATAATCGTGATTTATTTTTGAGGGATTATGCTGTGTAAATACATCATATATCAATTAGCCTAGAACCTGCCTACCTCGCAACACATAATATATATATATATACATGGTATAATACCCCAAAAATAAATCACGATAATACTTGACAATGAAAATAATAATGAAAGTAATATCTAAATACAAATTGATAGGCGGGTACGGGTACCACCGCCCCAGGAACTATTTATTGGATAACAAACACCCCTGCCATAGGTTACCTTAAGTGGTTTGCTACGTGTAGTAACTTAGCAGTGGTGCCCGGGTTCATGGGATGAGCTTTGTATCGGTCTTGCGTGGTGCGTGGTGTACCGGATCAGGAGATATTGGCGGATGGAGACATTTTACCTCTTCAGTCGGACTCTCTCGACCCATCGCCTTGAACCGCAATGGGAGGGCTGGATTCATACATCCGTCACTACTCGCGACACATAGACCCTCAGAGTCCTACGCACTACTTATATCTTTTTCCTTCTCATAACTTCCTCTCCTTCCTTTCCCTTAAAAGACCCTCCACACAGAAACCTCAGTTGTTTTCCTCAGGGCCTCCTGTATAGAGCTAATGTTAAATACATATCTATTTATTTATTTATTTATTAATTATATTCATTTTTTTACATTAGCTTCACTCAGGAAGCCTTGAGAAAAATAATTCCCCTCAGGGTCTATGTCATCTTTGGGGATGCTCAATGTATGGAATTTTTACTAGAAAAGGGGATGGAAGTTCTTGGAGGGTAGGAATCTGTGGGTTAGTGTATCCAGGAGTGACGGACGTATGAATCCATCCCTCCCACTGCGGTGCAAGGCGAAGTTCCGAGAGAGTACGGCTGGAGAAGTCAAAGGGACCCCCTAAACTATTCTCTCCCGATCCGACCTACCATGCAGCTAGTGGCCGGACGCATCCGCCGCCAAGATCCGGACAATCACATCCCACGAAAACGGACACCCCTGCTAAGTCACTCAACGGAGCGCATCACTTATATTAGTGACACGTTTAGTTAATTGTTGATTTCTTCTATAGCCGGATTGCCAAGAAAGCATTTTATTCAAAGAAAATGAGTTTTTTACATTTCGCTCTTGTTCGTATTGTTCTTTAGGACTTTATGTTACAATAGTATTGTTGCAGGTAACACCCTCTCGGAGGCGGGCTACAGTGACTGGAATCCCGGGCATCCACACGGTAGTTATCCCTGCGGGCTCCTCTACCAGAAATCGGGCGCAAAGCGCGGACTCTTCCTTCTGCATGTCTTAGAATGTGATGGAAATCATGGTTATTTATTCATGTGCGAGAAAAATAGTACCAAAGGTTATTGACAATATTGCAAGTAAATAAATAAATCGACACAATTTAATTTTTTTATTTTCATACCAGCTTGCTATTTCACATTTTCCTCAACTCGCAGGCCATTAAAAAAGCATATACGCACTTTGCACGCGGTTGAATTGAAACCTTCCATAAAATTAAAGTAGACTACGAAGCACCGCACAAAGAGGAGACTGATTATTCTATCTCATTATCTCGCAGGCTAAATCCTATAGATGTATGTGTTTGTCTCTTTTAAAGTGAAAACTTCTTTAGCACCGTTGTGATTTGAAACTCGATGAAACGAAAAAGCGACATTAAAAAGAGACAAGAGAGAATGAGATAGAATAATCAGTCTTCTCTTTGGGCGGTGTCTTCATCCCCATTCTTGACTACTTTAATTTTCTGAAGGTTTCACTCCTACCGCGTGTGAACAGCACACTTGTATTTTTTTGCATTAACCCCACGCAGTCTATTCATATTTAGCGATGCTGTGTGGAGAGTCTTTTTAAAGAAAGGAAAGAGAGGAAGTTCTGGGAAGGAAAAAGGTATGAAGGGTGGGTAGGAATCTGGGAGTCAGTGTGTCCAGGAGTGACGGACGTATGAATCCATTCCTCTCACTGCGGTGAAAGGCGATGTTCCGAGAAGTCAAAGGACTCCTTCAACCATTCTCTTCCGATCCGGCCTACCATGCAGCTGGTTGACAGACGCATCCGCCGCCAAGACCCGGACAAACCTCTCTCCATGCTAAGTCACCAAACGTATCGAACCACTTGGGGAGACCTATGGCAGAGGTGTTAGTTATACAATAAATGCTTCCCGGGGCGACGGTACACATACCCGCCTCCCAAATTGTGAAGTCTTTTTAAGAAAAGGAAGTTCTGGGAGGGAAAAGGATATGGGGTGGGTAGGAATCTATGATCTGTGCATCCAGGAGGGACGTGTGAATCCAACTCTCGCTAGATACATGATGATAGGTCAAAAGAGACCAGCTGGAGAGAAGAGGTCAAAGGGTCTTCCTAAATAGGCCTGATCTGATCCGGCCCGCCACGCAGTTGGTGGGCACTCTCATCCGCCTTTAAGACCAGGGGTCCTAGCATAGTCCATCTATAAGGATTGAACATCTCATCGTTCACTAGAACAACTGCAGATCGCTAACGTACAAACAAGAGTTGACATCGAATGTATTAAGAACACTTAGTCATTATGAACTGTTACGAATTCGTTGGCGATCTGCAATCATGCTAGAGAACGATGAGAAGTTACCGAAAGTTTTCCTAACAATCCTTATCGATCGACTGTGCTAAGGGGTCTGATAACACTTCACCCTGTGAACACGGGCACCCCTGCTGTGCCACCAAACATGGCGAATGCATGTTGTAAAGCATTATAATTTATTCCCTTCTTCTCCTTGCAATATTGATCGCATTTTTATAATAAACACAGTAACACAAAACAAAGAATATAAACAAAAAGTTTTGCTGTTATATTACATTATATTCTAAAAACGAGGAAGAAAGTTTCGAAGAAGATTGGGGGTATGTGGCACGAATGTAGGATTTAAAAATCAGCTCAACGTTTTCAAATTTTGGCGGCTTACGCTCAGTGGTTTGGCAGCCTGCTGCAACGCTATACAGCAGTCAGTCGTCAGCTCAGTTTAGAAATTTTTTCGAAAGAAAATAAAACATTTAACTGTCAATAAAGATTCTCTTTTCTCTGGAAGCACCATACAGAGTAAGTTATCGCATCGCTAAATCAGGAAAAAAAAACAAGTGTACTTATTAAGACTACACGACTGAAGTTAAACTTCTTTAGCTCCATCATGATAGGAAGAGGGAAAGAAAATATGCTGCTCTCTCTTGCTTCTACAGTGTGATACAGACAATAGGCCTGCACTATGTAACTATGTATGTCTTAGATATACGAAACGTAACTGGTTATGAGAGAAAGAGAGAAAGAAAAAGTGTGCTCGCACCTCTCTCTCTTGCCCTTACAGTAATATAAGAAATTTAACTCTCTCTCTCTCTTTCTATCTTCACTAACTTATATCTCCCTCTTAACTACCGTTCACCTCGCTTTTCGTAACGCTCTCGTCACGCATTCACCAGCTTACTCCCCAAGTCAAGCGTGCGTAAAGATGTTTTACTTCAAAAATCATACAATTGCAGAGGATTTAATTATACCGTGTGCCGAAGACATTGTCCGATGCATGCTCGGCGGCGAAAGATCGGAGAAAATAACAAATACACCGCTGTTGGACATCACTGTTTCTCGGCGAATTCAGCAAATGTCTCAAGATGTCGGGATGTCAGTTGCAGATAGAGTAAAAAAGATTAAATATTTAACTCTGCAAGTAGACGCAAGAACAGACATTTCAAATCAGGCTAAACTTATTGTTTTGTGCGATGTATTCATAAAGAAAATTTTGAAGAAATTTTACTCTTTTGTCGTCCATTGCCTGAACGGGCAGCTCAAGAAAATTTTAACACTATAAATTAGTGTCCGACCGAAACAGGACTTTCCACCGAAACCGAAACTTTTTTGACATGTTAAAAACCTATTATTTCCTGTTATTTAGCTTATTTTTTACACTTATTCAGACAGTTAACACGCGTTAAATTGAATAAATAAAAAAAAAATAATGAAGTATATGAAAAGAAATATAAATAATAATTCTATAAAACAAACAAAATTTATAAAAAATAACAAAACATCATAACTACTTCTTAGAACGAAAATTTGTCAATAAAATCAACACTTACATTATAAAGGAAGGACCTCAATAATTGAGTATTTTAATTTTTGTCGCGTTTACAATAACAAAACTCTTTTTCTATGTGTTAAATACAACATGGTCTCTTCAATACCAATGTTCACTCCTTACTCTCCCAAAAAAAGACCTTCAGCACAGCATCCCAGATGACATAGTCCCTGAGGGAAATCATTTTCCTCAAGGCCTCCTGTGTGGAGATAATGTAAAAAAAATGAAATACCTACGTGTTAAAGGAAATAAAAAACGATAATTGAATTATGTAAAAAAAAATAAAAAATTGACATTACTGCTATAAAACAAATCAAAATTAACAAACATGTTAGGGAACGTACCCATACTACGTGACCGTAGAAATGAGCGGCGGGTTGCTTAGGTTTTTGGTCACCGGAGGGGGGGTTAAAAATTGCAAAAAGTTGGTCACGTAGTATGGGTACGTTCCCTTAACTTCTTCTTGGAACAAACATTTGTCAATAATCAACACTTAGAGGAAGGACCTCATTAATACTAATTTGGATTCAAGGTATAGTTTACATAGTGACTCATGTTTATTATTGTCAATATATTATGTATGTACTTGCACAATCAAAAATTTAAAAGCTAACAAACTTAGTAATGCTATGACATTTGCTTTAAAAAAACATGATGTTTCTTATCAATCTGCATTTTACAAAACAAGTATACTTACTATTAAAACTGAAAATCCTAAGATATACTCAGAAATGATACTAAATTTTTTTATAAAAATGTCCATAATCAAACTAACTGTCAATATTACAAAAAAATACTTGCTCTTTCGCAACAAAAATTGGAATATTGTTATAAATTTTAAAGATGTCTATAAAAATATCTCAGGTCTGTTCTCAATGTCTTACATTTACGTATGTATTTCGGAATATCCACAAGATATAAAAAATAATAATTCTATAATCTACACATTGAAAAAACGTCATATCTTTCATCATTCTACATACTATAAAATCAGTATATACATATTTAAAACTAAAAAATTTAAATCATTCTTTATATTGATGATAAAAAACCTGAATATTTTCCTCATGATAACACATTTCTACATACTACATTTTTATGTTTCTTTTTACATCACATTACATCAACATTCTACATTTCTATTTTTCAAAATTATTATTATATACATTACTAACCCATGTATCACGCTGCCAATATTCTATATGCAATAAATCTCTACAGTATATTATGTTTACTTGTACTATGTATGTATGTATGTATGTACTATGTACTATTGTACTATTGAAATTGAATGTACTACTGATATATGTATCACGCTGTCAATATTCTATATGCAATAAATCTCTACAGTATATGTTCACTTGTACTATTGATATGTGTATATATGTACTATGTACTATTGTACTTTTTAAATTGTATGTACTATTGATATATGTATCATGCTGCCAATATTCTATAAGCAATAAATCTCTACAGTATATGTTCACTTGTACTATTGATATATGTATGTATGTACTATGTACTATGGTACTATTGAAATTGTATGTACTATTGACATATGTATCACGCTGCCAATATTCTATATGCAATAAATCTCTACAGTATATGTTCACTTGTACTATTGATATATTCATACATACGCTATTTTATATTGAAATCATTATCAAAAGAAGAGCGAATCAAATTAATTTTTGCTGCCAATTAAACAAACACTCACTATGTCTCCGAGTATTATCTAAACATAAAATAAATCTTATAGAAAAAATCACCTACAATTCCAGATATGAACTGAAATCGAGCAAGATTACCGTGACACAAATTATGAGCATTATTACTTATTCATTTACTCGTAGAATTATATATACATATTTTATCACACCTAAATAACTGCAATGGAAAATTTTAACTTAAGTGAAATTGATATAAATCTAAATATAGAAGAATACGTATGTGAATCAGTCAGTGAATGCAATAAGATCTATAACAGTATAATAAATAGACTAACAATCTTACACCTAAACATAAGAAGTATAAATAGAAACATGGATGAATTTCTGGTATCCCTAAATACATTATGTTCACAACCTGATTTCATAATACTATCCGAGGCGCACATACATGCAAACATAAATATACCAATCATCCCAAACTACAAAAATTACAATACAAATTATCAGATTAATAAAAATAGTGGAATTGTAATATACGCTAAAGAAAAATTTACTGACATCAATATTACCGAAATACACATATGCAACGCAAACTGTTTGTCATTTAATTTTGTTTTGAATAACATGCCATTCAATATAATCGCAATATATCGAACACACAGCTCTGATGTACCTATATTTATAGAAGAATTAAAAAAAATACTATGTAACAAAAACCATCTAAATTGTATCGTAATTGGTGATTTAAATATTAATATTGGTCCAAATAACCACGGTAAAAATAAAATAGATTATATAAATGCTATGAATGAAATGAACTTTATGTCATGTGTAAATAATTTCACAAGAGAATTTGCAAACCAATCGCCATCATGCCTGGACCACATATGGAGCAATATTAAACACACAGAAAAAAATAAATCTATTATATGGAAAAATGATATAACTGATCACCATACAAATATTTTTATTTTTGATCTAAATAAAAACTCAGGATTAAATGACTCTAGAAAAAATACTAACATAATTTCCAAACTAAACAACTTAAAATTAAACAATAAATTACGTAACGAATCTTGGTCCTCAATACTAAATTGCCAAAACCCAGACATGTGCGCAAACTTCTTTGAAGAAACTTTAAATGCTCATATCGCAGACTGTACAACATTTATAAATAATCAACATAGTTCTAAATTAAGAAAAATCAAACCATGGATTACGCAAGGATTACTCATATCTATCCGGAAAAAAGAAAAACTCTTCATACATACAAAAAAAAACCCTACCAATAGTCAAGTAAAAAACGAATACAAAATATTCCGGAACAAGCTCATTAAAATTATCAAAGACACAAAAGAGAAATATTACAGGGAGAAAATAATCCTCACAAAGGAAAACCCTAAAAAAACATGGAACACTATAAATGAAATAATGAATAAAAATAATAAAAATAAGTCTACAATAAATGTCATAAACAATAATGGAACTAATATAAATGCTATCCGTGAACCAAAAATGTGCGAAAATATTTTCAACAAATTTTTCGCTACCGTCGGTCAAAAACTTGCATATAAAATTGATCAATATTATCAACCTGATGATATTCATGAAGATAAAATAACAAATAACAATCTTTCAATTTTTAAACCGACTACAGAAAAAAATATTGAAAACATAATACAATCACTTAAAAATGGTAGTGCGCCAGGATACGACGGTATAACTACAGAAATCTTGAAAAAAGACTGCAATTTCCTAACCAAACCGATTACGCATATAATTAACGTAAGCACTAAATATGGAATATTCCCGTCAAACTACAAAAAAGCCATTATAATCCCAGTATTTAAATCCGGAGATTCAAAAGAAGTAAACAATTACCGCCCAATATCCTTACTATCCAACATTGCAAAAATACACGAAAAAGTTATAAAAAAAACAAATTACTGATTATACAGATAACCAAAAATGTATTAACCCTAGTCAATACGGTTACAGAGATAAACTTAGCACACAAGACGCAATTGCAGAATTAACTAAGCTTATTTACAAAACATTAGATAGAGGCAAAAAATGCTTAAGTATATTCATTGACCTCCGTAAAGCTTTTGATAGTGTCTCACATTCAAAATTAATTAATAAACTAAATAATATAGGAATAACTGGCAAAGCTAAATCATGGTTAAAAAGCTATCTCTATCAAATAACTCAACAGGTAAAAGTAAACAACGAACTAAGTGAAATAGAAAATATAGATTTTGGAATTCCACAAGGAACTGTTTTAGGACCTTTACTATTCATATTATATGTTAATGAACTTTTTGAACTCCCAATCATTGGAAACATTATATCATATGCAGATGATACAGTTATAACTATTGAAGGAAATTCTTGGAATGAGGTCGAAATATTAGCTAATAATGCAATAAATATCGTAAAAGTATGGTTTGACGAAAACTTATTGACACTAAATGTCGAGAAAACCCATTTTATACCTTATAGTCTAACAGGGAATATCTCAAATAAAAATCTAAGCATAAAAATTCACGAAAGAAATTGCCTTCTTAAAATCGCTCCCTGTAACTCAAACTGTATATACATTAGTAGTAAAGAAGAAATAAAATATCTTGGAATAATTATCGATAATAACATCAAATGGAAAAGTCAAATAAATTCCACAGTAGACAGAATGAGAAAACTGATCTATATATTTTTTAGATTAAGAAATACTGTATCATTAAAAATACTAAAAGATATTTATTATGCACTTGCGCACTCTGTACTACAATATGGAATCGTGGCTTGGGGGGGGTGCATACAAAGCA
The DNA here is from genome assembly GCA_917880885.1 of Limnephilus marmoratus. Classification (NCBI taxonomy): domain Eukaryota; kingdom Metazoa; phylum Arthropoda; class Insecta; order Trichoptera; family Limnephilidae; genus Limnephilus; species Limnephilus marmoratus. The sequence continues at coordinate 3,975,456 of OU862930.1, forward strand.
ACCCTTCTACCATTGGAAACAATTCAAAAAATATTAATAAAAATCATCCTAAAAAAGCCCTATTACTATCCAACTATAAATGTTTTTCAAGATTTCCCGGTTCCCCCACTTACAAAAATTTATGACAAAATTGCACTATTACAAATACATAAAGATTTCTTTAGTAAAAATAATTTACCACAATTAAATATAAGCAAAAGAATAATATCTGTTGGAGGATTAACCGTGCCACTAGTGCGAACCACAACAGCACAGCATCACTATACATTCAAGGGTATAAAATTATTTAATAAATTACCCCTTGATATACGATCGGAAGAAAGCTATGAAAAATATTAAAAAAAAATTAAATTAAAATATTCTAGTACCACCTCATAAATTTAACTTATTGTATATTATATTTAGAAATATGTATTGCATATCCAGATATATGTTTTTGCCTTTACTTTAAATCATTTATTAACTAACCTATATTTTTATTACTTTTATCTGTATTTTATCATAAAATCACTAATATTTTTTTGTTAAATTACCAATATTTTTTGTTTTAATTTAAACAAATGTAATTTTTTTTTAAGTTGTCCTCTCCTAAACACAGGCAGCTGCTTTATTAGGAGAGTGATTGAAATATTGATGTATATATTATATTGTAAATTTGTATGTAACCTTTGTTATATGTTTCAATAAAAAAAAAAAAAAAATAAAATAAAAAAAATTGAGTATTTTGCTGATGATGGCGGGTGACATACGAACCACGAACTCACCCGAAGTCAGCCGAACAAGAAGTTCCAAGAATTAGTTCATGTTTTGTTATTTTTTTATAAGGTTTATTTGTTTTATCATTTATAATTTTTTTTTTCACATACTTCAATAATTGTTTTTTTATTTATTTAATTTAACACGTGTTAACTGTCTGAATAAGTGTAAAAAATAAGCCAGATAACAGTGAACAATGGATTTTTAACATGTTTACAAAAAGTTTCTACAAGACAAACTTCGCCCCATGAACCCAGGTATCCCTGCTAAGTTACCAAACCTATGACCTAGGGGTGAAATATGACATTGGGGTGAAATATGACCGTGGGGTGACCTACGAACTTGGGGTGACCTACGAACTTGGGGTGCCCTACGACACCTTGGGGTGACCTATGACCTATGACCTTACATACGAGTATCAAATATATTTCAACCAATTTACACAAAACCTTGACAAATTATATACCTAAACCTTCCCCTCAGAAAACACTATATCTATTGGTGAAAACCGCGTGAATATCCGTTGCGCAGTTTAAAAGATTTAAGCTTACAGACAGCGGGAGCGATTTTGCTTCACACTTTGTAAAGATGGGGGCCTCAGTACGGGTAAGCCACCCAGTGAGGCCAACATTACTGGATTGTACTATTAAATGTAAAATTTGTAACAAATAAATAAATAAAGATTATCGCTCTCCCTCAAACATATATTTATCTCCCTTTCGACCTTTTGGTCGAGGGATAAGGTTCTCAATTAGCGAGGTGGCCGCGGGTTCAAATCCCGGCGTGCGTAAGTAAATTTTATTTAACTGAATTATGTTATTTCACAATTTAAACATATAAAATAATAAGTTTTAAGATTTTCACGGCCAAAAGCATTTTCGTTATTTGTTTATTGAGTGTTATGCCGTGTTGCGCTACCTCTTTCTTTTGCCAACGTTTCGGACATCGTTGCAGTGTCCATCATCAGATCAGGGCAGATCCGACAGATCCGGTAGATGTGAGTAGATATCACTCATCTACCGGATCTGCCGGATCTGCCCTTATGATGGACGCTGCAACGATGTCCGCAACGTTGGCTAAAGAAGGAGGTAGCGCAACACGGCATAACACTCTAAAAACAAATAACGAATATAAAATAATAAATAATATATTTGCGGCACGTTCCAGAGTGAAAGATACTCTCAGTATCTCCCTGGTGTAAGACCACCATTCAGAATTGAAACGTTGCTTGAAATTTGGGAGGCGGAAATGGGTACCGCAGCCCCGGGAACCTTTATTGGATAACCAACACCTCTGCCATAGGTCACCCCAAGTGGGTCGCTACGTTTGGTGATTTAGCAGGAGTGCCCGGGTTCATGGGGTGAGGTTTGTCTAGGTCTTGGAGGCAGATGAACAGGACACACTGAACCCCAGATTCCTACCCACCCCTTAAAATCTTTTTCTTCCCAGAACTCTCCTCTCCTTTAAAAAACCCTTCACATAGCATCTCCAAAGATGACATAGGTCCTAAGGGAAATTATTTTCCAGACCAGTTATGAATAGCCAGACACTTCCCCACTACATTCAGCCTCACAACATACCCCAAGTGGGGATGCCATAGTCTCACTGACTCCAGAAGTTTGGGAACAGTTGAGTCTCTTTTGCGGCATTCACATTCAAACAAGAACTTTCTTCTTCTTTTCGAACGTTTACTACGGAGCCTTAAGAGGGTATTACCAGAGAAAACCAGAAATATGATATATTTTTAAATCAGATTTTAGACGTATTGACTCTTTTCCACAAAAAATTATAAATGGATTTCGAAAGATTGTTCTTTTATCTAGCATTCACATGTTTTAAATTTTGAGAAAAAATGATTATTTTTAGTATAATAAGGTTATACCATTGGTCATTGGCAGATTTGTTAAATTTTCAAAAATTATTTTGTATTATACCACACCCATTTCAAATCATATATATAATCATGTAGTAAAATAAATCAATACATTATCTGGATATCGCAAGCTTTAGAATTTTAATTTTAGTTTAAATAAAATCATTAAAAAACATAAACGTACATGTGTTTCTTGACGAAAATTGGTCCGTTTGTATATTTATTTGCGCACTTACAAACTAATATATATCTGATTTTTTAACATTCTTATTTAACTTTGACATAATTGAAAAATGATAAATATTTATAATCAAAAAAAAATTACAAAAAGTACATTATTTTAATAGTTTTATCATCACACCTTTCAGCATTTCTGGATGTAGGTATTAATTAAAGCAAATTTGGAATGAAATAAAATCGATATTGAGTTATAATTTTAAAAAGCTAGTAAGAAAAATAATTAATCTTTCTCATTGTGTCCGCCCTGCAAGATCGTAAGAACAACATTCGACGAAATGTGGATTTTCGGCCGCTGGCTGGTTAAACGCTCTTAACCTCGATTTCTTTCAAATTATCCGCCTATTTCAAAATTGAATCTGAGGTTTCGAGAAATCAGGCTCTCCGTGATTATTTAGAGGTTGTCTTAATATCGATAGATAGTGCGGAAGATACGTATCACATTCCAGGGGTCCTAGCATGGTCGATCGATATAGGTTTTATCGAAAATGTCGGTGACTTGCCATCGCTCCCGAGCACGACTGCAGGCCGCTAACGAACAAACAACTGTTCACGATGACTAGGGGTTCCTAATATATTTGACGTAAACTGTTATTTATTCGTTAGCGGCCTGCAGTCGTGCTCGGGAGCGATGGCAAGTTACCGACATTTTCGATTATAGGTTTCTATCGAGAATGTCGGTAACTTATCATTGTTACCGAGCACGACTGCAGGCCGCTCAACAATATAGTTCACGTCAAATAGAATAGGAACCCTTAATCGTTGTGAACTGTTGTTAGTTCGTTAGCGGCCTGCAGTCGTGCTCGGTAGCGATAACAATTTACCGACATTTTCGATAAAACCAATATCGATCGACCATGCTAGGACCCCTGGTTTATAAAACATACTCAAAGTAAACACTTACAAAACGTAAACATATACTTAAGTGTATACTTAAAGTAAACACTTACTTATAGTTTTTTTGCAATGCCTAGAAATTCATCATGAACCGAAAAAACATGCAGGGGGCTTCAGTTTGCCAAGTACGCTAAACCTATAACGAAATTCTGTCAGCGACATCTATTTTATTGTGATTAAAGCTTTAAGAGATTCTTCAAATTTTGCAAATTCACTTTGTGGCAACATTGAAATAATTAAAAACATTTTTTTTCCATTTTAATAATCGTAGTAAAAACAAAGTGTTTTAAATTATTTCACTATAAGAGATTCCCTATTATTTAGTTTCGTGACTTTCACAACAGGTCAGTAACTGGCAATTTCAATAATATTTTATTCTTTCTCAAATTAACGGTTTATTGATGGTTCATTGACAACTAAACAAAGTGTCATTTCAATATACCATATCCCTTTCCATACCTTTTTTATTACTTTTGTCATTTGAAGCGATACATAATTAATGCGAAATCATACAAAATCACGTGTTTTTGGTTTGAAAATTTGATGGCTTAGATATTGGTTCCATGCCAACTCCATTCAACACCTATTTAAAAAGTCATTAAAAGTTATGAAAAATAATTTTAAAATAACCCTTAACCCTAACCTAACGTAACCTTTTAAACCATTTTTTTCATTACTTTTAATGATTTTTCAAAGGAGGTTCTGAGTTTGTTTCATTCTGAATTGTTCAGTCACCATATATCTTACAGATGCTTCAATTAAATACTGTGAGTAGAACACATCGTCACTTCATTTGTATAGGGTTCTATCTTCACTTCACCTTGTTCTGAGAAATGAGGTGTCAAAGTTTGTTCATTATCGATTTACCAATTTCCGATTTTGATGTTGAATCTTGTGTTTAAGGTATTTTAAAGTATTTATATACCTAGCACAAACACTTACTCTTTTGGAACATACCTAAACATGCATACATAACCATATGCAACCAGCGAAGACATAATAATTGATTGCACAAGGTTCTAATTATATTTCCCTAAGCAATTTCAAGCTAGGACCACGCCGCATTTAAATATCTTCCACTTAAATATGATAAATTAAAATACTTTGACTAAAATTGTAAAAAAGATTCCGAAAATTCGTCTTTGGAAACTTAGAAACCTAAAACTGATATGGCGTAGTTAGAACCCTATCCAAATAAGTGACGAACCATAATGCGCCTAGCATTTTAGATCACTGTCAGATACAAACAAAATAGAGAGTGGAAGTGATGTTAGAACCTTGTAAAATAAATTATTATTGATAATGCTCGACGTTAGAACTTTGTTATATACATATATCTATAAGAATACAACACAGATGGTTCTAATAATTATTTTGGGTTTAGACATGAGCAAAAGAAATACTTTGGCATTCAAAGGTCATTTTTGAAAAAAATGTCAGTTAAAACCTTATCCGAATGAGGTGACGACATCTTGGCCTTAGAAATAACTGAGTATTTCTTTTAATAAGTCTTTTTGAAAGTCTGGAAAAAATAAAGTATCAGGCCTTTAAAAAATACTTTAATGTGTAAAATCTGGTACTAATGAATCAATTTTCGGATAAAGTTTTATTATAGAATGTGATAAATTAAATTCTGGACTGAACTCCACTCCACTGGAGCAATTTTTGACATATATTGGCGCCATTTTAAATGTCTCCGTTTGCTTTTGGTAAAAAAAGGTAATTATCTCCTTGATTCGGCAATTTTTTTTTTAAATATTAGTTGTTCCCACGTTTGTAATTTTAGGCTTAAAACGAAGCTATTATATAGGCTAAAATCAAAATTCGAAGGTATGATTTTTTTAATGTTGGCGAAAAAATTTAAAAATGACCTTCTAAAAATGTCGAGCAAACGGAGAATAAAGTTTTAAAATGCGCTGTCTCCCCAGCAGTTAGGAAATAAACTAATACATTTTAATATTTGTGCGTGAATTTCACGAAATAAAAGAAAAGAATGCAATTTCACATTATTTTTTTCGTCATGAATCAAAATGGGCGGCGCTCAACGGATTTGGATTTGAGAATTAAACCTGACGCGCCGTCCGAATAAAGACTGCACGTACATTTAGCATTAGTTAACGCCGCTACCATGTCGTGTAGTCCCTGCACTCTATATCTGTTTTAATTTCCTTGTTATTGTGATAAACAATGCTCTCAAATGCCTTCTCCAATCTTTCCAAAAAAGTCATCTCAAGTATTTTTAAAGGAGGCGTCTACTAATATCTACAGGAATTCCAAAAACTGAAAAAATCAAACTAATATATATGAGAACCAAAGTGTTGACGAATATCTACAGCTCAAACTGCTGACCAATATCTATGGGAACCAAAGTGTTGACGAATATCTACAGCACTGGCAGAGGTTGGATTTGCAATTATGTAAAGCATATTGGAATAACGTAATATTGAGTATGGAGTTTAAAAAAAATAATTTATGTAAGTATGTATGAAAAAATCCCTTATATCGGATTATTGGACACATTTAGCTGATTAGTCCAACCTACGCTCTGTAGATATTAGTTCAACCTACGCTCTGTAGATATTAGTCAACACGGGGACCGTCATAGATATTCGTCAGACCTTAGCTCTGTAGATATTAGTCAACACTCTGAAGTTCGTAGATATTAGTTCAACATATGAGCTGTAGATATTCGTCTGACATACAGACTGTAGATATTATAGTCTTTTTAAATCCCTCCTAAATTCGATATTTCGAAGTTTTCAAGGGCTAGGGGATCACCTTAAGTACTCACGCTCGTTCGCCAACATGTTTCAACGTGCAGACGCCTGGCGCCCGGAAGTATCGGTGCGAAAAAGATTCAAATTCAAAAGTGCGAAACAATTCAAGAGTTACGACAGAAATAAGCTCGAACATAGAAATTTTGTGGAAAAAAAAATTGAAAATTTCATATTTGTGATTTGATGAATATTAGGTGAATTCCTTTAAGGATCATAGTTTTGGGTAAGAATCTAAAATTTCAGGCGGTTTGGTGCCATAGAGCATGAGAAAACATCTATTGAAGATCGACCCCATCCTTACATTACTCCGTTTAAATTATGATTTATCCACAAATTCCAGTTTAAGCAGGTCTTTTGAGGGATTAGTAAGTCGTAAGTGTAGCTGAATGATGTACCATCACAAAGCACGTCTTCATAATGCAATGAATATGTTAAACCAAAATTGATACCTTTTGCTAGATTGCATTGTGTCAGTGCTACCAAAATTTGCCCGGTCTCTTCTTTGTCTTACTGTTGCCTTTGTTGAATTTTGTATCAAATAAACTATTAGCTACGGCATTAGTACCTGTCGAGTAGTAATGCTTTTGCCATCTGTATTGAAATGAGTACCTTTTTTTATAAAAAAAATACCTAAATTATGTTACGTTATAAGTGCGAACGTTATAAAATCTGCCATTATATATGCGAATGTCAGAATATCGAACGCCATACGAGAAGCTCGTCATAATCACTCTCTAGCTCGACAAGATTGACAACATTGATGTCGAGAGTGTTATTTGTCACATTGATTTATTATAAATACGTATTGTTTATCGTCTTTTCAATGCTGGGAACCCTTTATGTGTATCTCATCTTTTGCAAGAGCTGCAGCATTATAGTGAAAAGGAACGTACTAATATTTATTTTATTTATTTATTTATTTATTTATACATGCATATATATTACAAAACATTACACAATGAAACTTTGCCTGTCCAACTGGGAAGGATACCCGTTTCAGGACAGCCAAATTGCACATCTAGTTCATAATATTATAAACAAAGGAATGGAAATAAAAAAATATATAAATGAAATAAAAATATAAGCAAAAAAAAATTGTACAGTGAGACATACAACATCAATATGTTACGATAAAAAAAATACGTACGTAATACAAAAATACAAACAACGAAAATTTAAAAGTAAGTGATCAAACAAAGGTTTGCAAAATTGCAACATTAACCATATTGTCTTTAACGCCTAAGTACATTGTTAGTGTCAAGCCAATGTATCGAAGGTACCTACCTCCTGTACCTCTTTCTGCCAGTTGCAGGAGTACGGAACTATGTAACTATGATTTATGAACTATGTAACGTATGTTTATTGTCTTTTCAATGCTGGGCACCCTTTATGAGGAAACAGACATACGAACACTGTGTATCCCATCTTTTGCAAGAGCTGCAGCATTATAGTGAAAAGTAACGTACTAGTATATTTATTGTCTTTTCAATGCTGGGCACCCTTTATGAGGAAACAGACATACGTACACTGTGTATGCCATCTTTTGCAAGACCTGCAGCATTATAGTGAAAATGAACGTACTAGTATGTATATTAGCGTGTGTCAATTATTTCAACTTTTGAATTCAGAAACGCCCGGGGTCTCAAAAGTTGCGTCTTGCAAAAAAAATGAGAACTGCATTAAAATTTATTGTTTTAAAAATGGTTATTAGCCCGCTAAAATGCATTGAAAATCAGAACACAAACCTAAAACCATTTTTTTTTTAATATTATGTAAATTTTTTTCAGTAATCTAACCTTTTAACGTTTGTTTATTATTAAAAAATGCGTTTAACTGACAAAAATTAAAAAAAAAGTTCAACTTTATGAATACAAGTAAGTCAAGAAGAATTCTGATTTTATCCAGAAAAAGTGTTATTTTCCCCTTTTACTTTTTTAACCAACACATCACATATATTTAAAAAATATATATTTTTTTGATTCTTTGTACTGCAGTTATATAATGAAAATAAGTTTGGTACAAAATATAAAATATGAACCCTTTGTTTTATTTTTTTTTCCAAATCACAAAATCTATTTTTTTCGAAACATCCGGCCATTTTAGCGGGCTAATAGTGAATAATAATTTCATTTTTTTTTACGTTTTCGAATAGCTACAGTCATACATCAATACTTTTGAGACCCGGGCGTTTAAATTTAAGGCCATTTGTTCTCTCTCTATGGAGAGCGACACACGCTAATGTTTATTGTCTTTTCAATGCTGGGCACCCTTTATGAGGAAACAGACATACGTACACTGTGTATCCCATCTTTTGCAAGAGCTGCAGCATTATAGTGAAAAGGAACGTACTAGTATGTTTATTGCCTTTTTTTCCATCACGGTACCGTAACCGTGAAACTAGACAGGAATTATAAAAGCGCACCAGTCTCCAAGGGACCCAAAAACACCAAACTTCGCATGAAAACTTCTTAAGAGAGATTCACTTTATTAACTAGGGAGTAAATGTATCACCGATGCTCCTTAAACAATACAATCAGCTGTATCTAATGTTTTAAATATGATGTTTAGGTTAAAGGTATATGAATTGAATAAAATAATACAAAACATTTGTTTTAAAATTGAGTGTTTATTATGCATATAATAAATAGGTAAGTTTTGTATTTATTAATACTGTTGAAGTCTCCTAATCATTCACAGTACCTACTACACAGTTATGTTTGAGTGCTCTAAACACTAGATAACAATTTACTTCAACATTAGAGTGGAAGAAACATACTCTCAGTATCGCCCTTGTGAAAGTCGACCATTCCGCATCGAAACTTTGCTTCAAATGCCTTTAACTTTTTTTACAATAGCTCCACACAGGAGGCTCTGAGCAAAATATTTTCCCTCAGGGCCTATTTTATGTTTGAAGATGCTGTGTGAAGGGTCTTTTAAAGGAGAGGAAGTTCTTGGAAGGATAAAGTATTAGAGATGGGTAGGAATCTATGGTCCCGTGGGGACCCATGAATGGACGTATGAATCCATCCATCCCTCTCACTGCGGTGCAATGCGATGTTCCAAAAGAATGTTTGTGAAGTTACAAGGTCTCCTTTAACTAGTCTCTCCCGATCCAGCCGGCCACGCAGTTAGTGGCAGACACATAAGCCGCCAAGAGCCGGACAAACCTCACTTCATGAACCCAGGCACACCTACTCAGTCACCAAACGCAGCGAACCGTGGGGTGACCTATGGCAGAGGTGTTGGTTATCCAATAAATGGTTCCAGAGGCGGCGGCTCACATACCCGCCTCCTAAACTGTGAATAATTACTAGATCCGAAAAGTCAGGTTCTTTCCCACTTCCCTTCTCATCTCCTGCCCCCCCCCCCTGCTATCTTTAGCCTCATAACATACCCAATTGAGGAATGCCATAGCCCCACCGGCTCCAGACGTTGGTAGCAATTGGAAATCACATAAACAAAGTACATGTAAAAAAACCTTCATTCATGGTTCGCTACGTTAGGTGACTTAGCAGAGGTGCCCGGGTTCATGGGGTGAGGTTTGTACAGGTCGTAGCGGCGGATGCGGCTGCCCACCAGCTGCACGGTAGGCCGGATCGAGAGAGAATGGTTGAGGGAGCCCCTTAGACTTCTCCAGCCGTACTCTCTCGGAGCATCGCCTTACACCTTAGTGGGAGGGATGGATTCATACGTCCGTCATACCTGGACACATTGACCCCCAGATTCCTACCCACCCCTAATACCCTTTTCCTTTGCAGAACTTACTCTCCTTCCTTTCCTAAAAATACCCTCAACACAGCATCTCCAAAGATGACATAGGCCCTGAAAGATATTATTTTCCTCAAGGCCTCCTCTATATAGTCCCAGTTGTTCCCATCTGCAGCCAGTGAGGCTATGGCATCACTAATTGGGGTATGTTGTGAGATTGAAGGTAGTGGGGATGGAAAGAAGATGAGGAGGAGGAAAGTGGGGGAAGTACCTGGCTATTCAGACCTGGTCACCAAACACGGCTAAAGCCATTTCAAGCAACGTTTCAATTCTGAATGGTGGTCTTATATCAGGGCGATACTGAGAGTATCTTTCACTCTGGATCGTGCTGCAAATGTATCATACATTATTTATAAATGAATTAATAGTGAAATAACACAAATTATTCAAATAAAATTTATTTGCTCACGCCGGGATTCGATCCCGCGACCTTCGGAATGCGAATCGAGCCTCAACCTTCGACCACGCCGGCCGTCAATGTAAAAAAAATAATCTCTCCAAACACACTAAAGATGCAAACTTCAAGGAGTAAAATAATTAATTCATGTTTGCATTGTTGTGTTATGTTCAATGGAAACAACGAGTACAAAGGATCTAATATGAAAATGATTTTGTGAGCGAAAAACAATCCCTCTAAAACAGGAGTGGTAGATCTAAAGTTGCTCTAAATGGTATGAGCCTTTTATGACCAAATCAGAATAGCTCGATACTACCAACCTTCCACTTGTCCACCTCCTTCACCTCCCCACTTCCTTGCAGCATCACAACATATCCCAGATTGGTAATACCCATATTGCCTACGGTTCCATTGGTGACGGGTAGTTGGGACTCTTGTGCGGTATTTTAGAACCCATATCCTTTTTTTAAATACAATAAAAAATAATAGAAAAAAAATCCTAGAAATATTGCCAGGTAGGTAGGTACTGAAGAATCGACGTGGGCAAAATTGAATGACTGAATTTAATGAATAAATTTGTTTATTTGTTTGTTTATTTAGCACAATATATTATACATTTATATACATTATTTATTAAATTTTGACTGCCCAACTAGGAGTTTTATCCCGTTTTAGGACAGTCAAATAATTATGGGTATGAACATGTGGAGAATGATTTGTACAAAAAGAAAGAAAATTGCTGAAATAAAAAGAAGAGAAGGAATATAAAATAAAATAATAAGAAAAGTTTTAAATATAGTACCTAACTGTTATTTGTTTAGCATAGCAAAAGAAAAAAAAGAGAAAAGAAAGAATAAAATAAAAATGAAATAACCAATTAAAACATAAAATAGCCGTGGATTGTTTCGCATAGTTGTTGAAATGATAAGCCTACATACATATTTTGTATAAATATGAATAAAAAAGAGAAGAGATAAAATAAAATAAAATATGCAATTAAAACATATGCAATTAATACATAAAAGTAATAGGTAGGTACATACAGATAGGTAGAAACACATAATAATATAGATAGGTAGATACACATAATAATATAGATTAGAAGACAGGGGTATCTTTTACTTAGATCATTTTTTGTTGGAATTTTTGTTGTTGTTTTTGGTTTGTGTTTGATTTTATTTTTTGTGTAGTAAAAGTTCACTCTCCTTTCTCCCTAATTGTTAAACCAATTAGAGGTCAATTTACGAAGAACACCTGTGCTTTCCTTTTTCCAAGCATCAGGCATGAAGTTGTATAGTTTTGGACCTAAGAAAGTGAAGTGTCTTTGAGCGAGAGATGTTTTGGTTGTGAGTGTTACAATTGGATTTCTCCGTGAGTGTCGGGTGTTGTGAGAGTGGTTAATAGATGGGTAGAGGTGGCGTTGTTTATGGGTGTTTAAAATTAATTTTCTCATGTACAGTTGTCTTACATCTAGAACTTCTAAGTCTTTAAATAGTGCATCACTGTGATATCTAAATGGTTTTTTGAGGATTACCCTTAGTAGTGATTTTTGAGCTTTTGCTAGTTTGTCCAAAACAGTTTTTACACATCCACCCCAACCTAAGGATGCATAGTCTAGAAGTGACCCGCACATAGCATCATAGATGAGTTTCAATTCTTTTTTACGTAAGATATTTCTGATTGTCATAAACATATACGTGAGCTTTCTAACCTTTGTGGTGACTAGATCCACGTGACCGTCCCATCTAAGATATTTGTCTAATACAACACCAAGGTATTTTATATTGTCCACGCATTCTAATTTATAGCAAGTACAGGTAGTTGAGTCAGTGCATTTATGTACAGAAATATTATATGCTTCCTTGGGTTGGCCGGCTTCTGTCGCACTAAATCGTATAAATTTTGTTTTTTCCGAATTGAGTGTTAACAGATTACTGTCTAACCAAAGTTTTAGCTGTTTTATTCCATCTTCTGCTTTGCAGTGTACTTCGTGCCATGTTCTACCTTCAAATATTAAGACAGTATCATCTGCAAATGTTATAATATGATTGGAAAAATTGCTGTTACACAGATCATTTATATAAATACTAAACAAAATAGGTCCTAAGGTACTTCCTTGGGGTACACCAAATTCTACAAGGGCCGGGTCACTAATAGTATCATTAGTTTTAACTTTTTGGTATCTGTTAGCTAAGTAACTACCCATCCATTTGTGTAGCTGTCCCTGAATACCTATAGCCTTTAGTTTTTTTAGAAGTATTTTATGCGAAATGGTATCAAAAGCTTTGGCAAGATCTAAGAAGAGAGCAATAGACTTATTTCCCCGGTTAATATTTTTGGAAATAATATCTGCCAGTTTAGCAATTGCATTTTCTGTTCCTAGACCTGGTCGAAAGCCGAACTGGTTGTTAGATAAGATTTTATGAGTTTCTAGGTAGAGGGTGAGACGATTTTTAACAATTTTCTCAATAATTTTTGAGAATGAGTTGAGCAGAGATATTGGCCGATAATTATGTATTTCCGATTTGATTCCGTTTTTGTGAATCAATATAACAACTGATTGTTTTAGGTGGTTTGGGAATATGCCTGTTTTGAAACTAAGATTACAAATGTATGCAATAGGATTCGCTATGAGTGGTTTCAATATTTTCAGCAGATTTGAGGAAATTTGGTCTGGCCCACAGGCATTAGATGACTTAAGCTCATCTATCATTTTCATGACTTCTTTAGTCGTTGTTTGAATCTCGTCTGTTTTAAGATTAAGGACAGTTGTAGGTATGTTGGCTAGTTCAGATTCAGTTTTCTTACATTTTTCAAGGATTTTATTTGCGAGAGAGGCTCCTACTGAAGTGAAATAGTGATTAGCAAAATTAGCCATCAGTTTGGGATTAGTAGTACTTGTATTTTTTAATATCCAATGATTGAATGAAAGACGATTTACTATTTTTTGTTTTGGTAATTTTACGAAATATTTCCCAGAAATGTTTTGGAGTTATGGTGTTTTCGTATAAATAGTTTTTGTAGAAATTTTCTTTAGTGGAATTAATTAGTTTTTTACATAAGTTTCTGAATTTCTTATATTGTTCTTGAACTAGAATATTATCTGGTTGTCTTTTAGCATTTTTGTGAAGTTGATTACGTCTGTGGATGGATTTAACTAGACCAGGGGTGATCCATGGCATGAGTTTAAATTTTTTGTTCGGTATAACTTTGTTAACAGTGTGATTAGATATATAGTACTGTAGTTTTGTGATAAATTGCTGCATTGCTTGGTCAGTGTCAGTCTGATCTATTACATTTTGCCATTTTTCTGTAGACAGCTCAGCAATCAGTGCGTTGTAGTTTATTTTAGAAATTTGTTTATTATAATGATCTGAAATCGTCGTATGTATAACAAACGAGTCCGTAAAATCAATGTTTTAACATTGATGTGATCCAAGCAGGATTTACTTATACCTTGTTCTCGAGTGGGGGTATCAATTATCGGAGTAAAAGCGTTTTCAGTGAGAAAACATAAATAATCATCAGATTGGCGATGATTGTCTAGAATAGTATTAATATTTAAGTCTCCAATGATTATTTGACGTTCTGGGTTATCTGTGTTGTTAATGATAGAGTGGAGTGAATTTAGAAAGGAATCGATGTTGTGAAATGATAGCGATCTATAAATTGCAAAAATGCATAGGTTTTTGTTAAGCACAATTTTTAGACAGTTGGCTTGTGATAAAGTGAGTTCGTGAACTTGCGTCTGTATACCGTCCCTGACATAAATTACAATACCACTAGCTTTATTTATTATGCTCGTTGTGTGGTACTCAGTATAATTTTGTATCTCTTTGGGGGTGAAGTATTTATTAATCCAGCACTCAGTTAAAACCATCATATCAAATGTGAAATCAAGTTCGTCAAGAAATACGAGAAAGTCATCAATGTTGGTAATACTTCTTATGTTCTGGTGAATAATTTTCAGACCGTATTTTTTTTTTATTTGAATTTTATTTTAGTAATTTGTACATTTAAGTTTACAAATTTCTAATTGATTATAATATTTCATATTGCAGTTTTTTTTTTTTTTTTAATTATAATATTTTAAATTCACAAAATTTTTTGAAATCACAAATTTTTTTGTTTTTGTTTTATGTAGCTCCTACAATCCATCTTGAACTTTTCAATTGGTGAGGACTTAAGAGTTTCTGGTAGTGTGTTATATAACTTAATTCCTTTGTACAGCAGACTGTTTTGCGTATTCGTTTTGTCCTTTTTGTTTAATCTTATTTCCTTGCAAGTCCTTGTGTAATGTCTGTGAATGTCCTTATTGTATACGATTTTATTTGTGAAGTATTTTGGTAACATGTTGTTTAATATTTTGTGAATAAATATCAACGTGTTCAAGGTCAGTATTTGTTTCACTGTTAACCAATTAAGTTCCTTTAACATTTTAATTATTTTTGAAAATCTATTTCTTCGGAGTATTATTCGCATTGCTCTGTTTTGGAGAATTTGAAATTTATTCTGTTCTCTTTCATTACAAAGGAAAAGGATACTTGAACAGTAGTTGAAGTGTGGAGCAATAATTGAATTGTAAATGGTGATGGCGGTTTTTCTGGAAATTTTAGGCCGAATTCTTCCCAAAAAAGATATCTTTTTGCCAATTTTCTTGTGGGTATATTCGGCATGTCTATTGAAGTTTAGTTTGGAATCTAATATGACTCCTAAGTATTTCATTTCAGAAACATTTTCAATAATTTCACCATCAATTTTAATTTTGCTTTCACTGGATGTCTTCTTATATCCAATCACCATACATTTTGTTTTTTTTTGTATTTAATTTAAGCTTATTTATTTTTAGCCATCTTGATACATCATCTAGTTCATTATTTAAAATATTTATTAGTTCTTCATAGTTATCTCCAATTAAGTATATAAGTGTATCATCGGCAAAAAGTCGTACTTTGCATTTTGAAAATATTTTCACCATGTCATTAATATAGAGTATGAACAATAGGGGTCCAAGGACCGATCCCTGCGGTACTCCTAATTTATTTTCCATTGGTTTTGAGAATTGATTATTTATTTTTGTTACCTGTTTTCTGTCTTTCAAATACTCTTCTATTAATTTAATGGCTATAGATGAGAAACCAATTTCTTTAAGTTTTCTTATTAAGATTTCTCGATCTATAGTTTCGAATGCCCTTTGAAAGTCTAAAAATATTGCTAAGATAAATTTATTACTATTCATTCCTTCCTTCCATTCTTCGACAATTACGTTTAATGCTGTTTCACACGAGTTATTAGATCTGAATCCTGATTGCTCTTGGCATAGAATATTGTGTTTATCTAGGTATTGTGAAATTTGTTCTTTTATTATCACTTCAAGAATCTGCTCATATTTTGGTAAGGTGTTGATTGGTCGAAATTCTTCACATTTTCTGGTATTTTTAACCTTCGGAACCGGTATAATGGTAGATTGTTTCCATGACTGTGGAAATTTTCCTTCTTCAATCGTCTCATTAATAATATTTAATAGTGTAGATCCAATTACTGGAAAAGCATCCCTTATTATACTAATAGTTAATCCATCTGAACTATTCTTTGATTTAATTTCATTTAAGACTTTAAATAAATATTCTGCATTTATTCTTCTGAAGACCAATAATTCTTTGTTTGAGTCGTTATTTTCATTTATGGGGTTAGCAACAATGTTGGGTATTAATTTGTTGATTTGAGTGATGCTTTCAATAAAATATTTATTAAAGCTATTAGCCATGTTTTCTTCGTTTATCTCTTTTGGGAAGTTTACAATTTTTATGTCGTCTTTGTTTTCGCCATGTACTAATTCTTTTATGCTTTTCCAAATTTTTTTGGGATCCCCTTCTTCTGAGTTAATTTTATTTTTTATGTACTCATTATGCGTTCTTTTTATGTCTTTGGAGTATTCGTTTCTCGCTTTTTTGTAGTTATCCCTATCCATAGTATTATTAGTAAGGCGTGCTCTTTTGTAAAATGTATCTCTATCGTGCTGCATTTTGCGTAGTTCTTTTGTGTACCACTTATTATTATTTATTTTATGTATCTTCTGTTCTGGGACTACTTCATCAATAGATTTTTTTAAGTTTAATATCATCTGGTCCGCTTTTTTGTTATATTCCATTTGATTTATTTCATTCCAATTAATAGCCTCCAAGGTCTGAATGAAAATTTCTTTATCATATTTTTTGTAATTTTTAAAAGTTATTACTTTTGTTTCTTTGCTGGAGTTGTATTTTTCTCTGTCATTTAATAGAATCTGAATGATGTTATGGTCGGTAATTTTAGGATTATCTAGTATATTAATATTTAAGTTGAATTTATTTGAGATTACAAGATCAATCACTGTTTTCGAGGTTTTGGTAATTCGTGTAAAATCTTTAACCAGTTGTTTCATCCCTGCAGCTTGAATAATATATTTCAATTTTTTTGTGTATATGTCTGAATATATTAAAATCTCCAGCTATAATATTTACATTTTCGTCTTGTAAATTTTCCATACACCATTTTTGAAAATATGTTAAAAAGTCGCACTTACTTGTGTTTGGCGATCTATAAATAACAGTATATGTACCTTTCTTGTTTCCTGTTTTAATGGTGATGGCTAAGATCCAACAAAGTTTTTCAATTTGCTGATTTGATATTACTTCATACGGGTATTTCTTACTTAAGAGAATCATCACTCCTCCTGTGTGTCGACTATGTGAGTTACAACGGATGGTATTATAATTTTCAAATTTTATTTCATTATCTTGAATATCTTCTGTCACATGTGTTTCGCTCATCATTAGCATAAATGGTTTCTTCTCTCCTAAAAGTATTTGGACCTCTTCGTAATGTGCAATGATGCTTTGTACATTTAGGTATATTATTTCATTTTTCTCGTAAACTTTTTTTATAAAAAAGAGATCCTGCTCATTTTCGCTTCCAATTTTCGTTTATAAATCGGGCATTCTCTGCTCATGGCTGAGTGACTACTATTTATTTTTAAACCTAATCTGTTATTTGTCATAATACAATTTACACACTGAATATTTTCATCGGTGCACTCTTTTAAATCGTGATGTTTGGCGCATTTTGGGCAAGATTTTAGGTTTCTGCAATCTACAGCCTTATGATTAAAACCATTACATTTAAAACATCTCATGATATTTAAATTGTCAAAGACCCTGCATCGGTCCCATCCGATATTTATTTTTTGTTCCTTTAACATCTTGTTGTATGTCTTTCCATCAACATCAGCATATACGGTGTAGCTGGTTTGATTTCTTATATTTTTTGTTTCTTTTACAAATGTTACTTTTATTTTGGCGTTTTCTTCAAAAATAAATTCATTTTGTCGTTTTATTTTTATTTCTATCTCTTCAAAAGAATATTTTTCATTTAAGCCAATAATTTTAACAGATGGTTTTTTTTCTTGTGGGATTTTCACATCATATTTGTCTCCTATCAGTCCAGTCACCTCATCCTGAATTTTTTTTATATCGGTGGAATTTTTGAATTCCATTATTACCCCTCCATCCTTAAAATTTCTCATTCCAGTTACTCCAAAGTTTACTGGATCAATATTTCCTTTAATTTCGTTTTTTGTTTCAATATTTTCTTGATTTTTCTTTTTTGGTTTTATGATTACAATCGGCTCATGTTTTTTTACCTTTTCCGCATAAGTTTCGGGTACTATTATTTTTCTTATGTCTTTTTTAATTTCTTCATTTTTTGTGTTCATATTATTGAAAAGCGATTTATTTTCCTGCATTATTTTTTTCATTTCATTAAAATTATGGGTAACTATTTTTGTGAGTGGTCGGAGAATTTTTAATTCGCCCTTCATTTCATTATTTTCTGCCACTAAATGAGCTATAATGTTAAATAAATTATCCATTCCTTCATTAATTTTTTCTTTTTGGCCCATGGAAATTTTTCCTTTACTTTCTGAGAGGGTTGTCTTCATGGAATTAATTATGATTCTCGAGTTAGTAAGTGCGTTACTCACTTGATTTGTCTCTATCAATATAGACTTTTCTTCGTCATCATTTATATTATTTTCCGAATCAGACGATAAATTATCGTCCTCTTGTTCAGTTGGGGATCTTGGGGTCATAAAAGATTTCGTGAACGGGTCCGAATTTTTTACTCTGGGTGTTTTATTTCCCTTTTCCATTTTTCAAATTCAAATAACTTTAATAAATAAATAATTTTATATATCCACTGCCATCTGTTAATGAATATCGGTAGGTAGTATTTATTTAAATTGGTGTATTTACCGCCATCTATTGTCGACTAGAGTAAAGTATTAATTTATTTTTGATTAACTTTTTGTCTATGGCTTCAAATGACACTTGTCTTCAGACTTCGAATTCAAATTCAAATTCAAATTTAAATGGTTTCAAATTCAAATATTCAAATTCAAAAATTCAAATATTACTCACTTGTCATGCTAATTTCAAGATTTTGTTTTTAAACTCACTGTTATAGTATATCTGTTCTCACTGTGATTATTTTAAAATTGGAAAACGATCCACTTTTTTAATGTGATACACTTAGTTTTTGTGTGAAAAACACAATCTAGATATTGATTTTTGAAACTTTTTGTAGAACAAAATATTTGGTTACTTATGAAAAACTCCATAGATAAATGATTCCCAACAATATTTATTCATGTCTACAGGATTGTCAATCACATTTTTGATACATGTGAGCAAGGTTTCTTCGGGGATATCAAAAGCTACTTGAATCATTTATAGTTTCTTTTTTAAAGTTATTAAGTATACCCACAATGATAAACTTTGGAAACGTACAGATAAGTGTGTGGTAAAAGAGTACAGATGTGTGTGAGTAAAATAATACAGATGTATGTGAGTAAAATAGTATGTGATTGCTTGTATTAGTGAGTCATAGTGTGAGAAGGATATTTGCAGAGGTAATGTGGATAGCTTGTGATTCTGTTGTTTGACGTACGTATACACGCCCCGCTTTCACCCATACGTAAGCTAGTTTTTTTTTCCGTAGCCGTCTTCTTCGCCAGGTAAAGTAAGCGTTTATTTGTTGACGTTAAGTGTTCCGATATATAAACTGGTGTACGCGGTCCGGCTGATAGAGATATTGAAAGAAGGGTGAATGCAGGTAACTCTATTAATGGAGGACTGAACGCCGTTGGCAGCAACAAAAAACTGTCCAAAGACGCGAAACTAGCCGTCCATAATGGAGTACTGGTACCTACCCTGATGTATGGCAGTGAGGCATGGAACTGGCAGAGGAAGGATGAAAGTAGACTGAACGCTGTAGAAATGAGATCCCTGAGGCGTATGTGTGGTAAAACCATGTATGATCGTGTGAGAAATGTGGAAATCCGCAAAGAATGCAAGGCTGATGTAAGCGTGATGAGTAAGATCAAGAAAGGAACGCTCCGATGGTTTGGGCATGTAGAGAGAATGAACGAGGAAAGGAGTGTAAGGAGAATATATGACGCAAATGTGAATGGTAGAAGAAGTCGAGGACGCCCAAGAAAGACATGGCACGACCAAGTGAATCAGATACTTGAGTCGGGCCATGTCAAGAGTCAGAATAATAGAAGAGAATGTATGAGACGTTGTATGAATGTAAACGAGGCAAGGAATGTGTGCCAAGACCGGGATGTTTGGCGGTCCGTCCTCTCTGCCTACCCCTGCGGGGAAACGGCGTGATGGTTAGTTAGTTAGTTAGTTACGCGGTCCGGAGAGGCCTATGGAGCTCGTGTTGAGTTTGTCTTCCTTCGTGGTAGCGTTCAAATTGTATCTTTTTACACAACTTAGGAATTCATGTCTTAAGTGAATTTCTTTAAACCGCGCAATTATAGGCCGGGTTTTTGTTGGGGTTGGCCTACCAGGAGCTCTAAATGTTGACTCGATATCATTTGTTGTAGTGGTTGTGCGTATTTCTTGACTAATGTTGAAAATAATATTTTGTAACTTTTCTCCTTCAATCTCCGGTACCCCTCTTATTTCGGCAAAGAAATTTTTTTGTTGGCGTTCTTGATCGTCGAGTTTGAACTCGAGCATTGTTACTTTTGCTTCGAGTTCCATATTTTTCTTTTGGACGGAATCTATGTTTTTTATTTTGTGCATCGCGTTTTTCAATTCATCCTCAAATCCCTCCATTTTTGAGTTGAAGAAGGTCATTGTTTTCTTGAAGTCTTTGAATTCTTCATATAATACTGTCACTTTTGATTGAATGCTCTTGTATTCTTGAAGTTCCACCTTGATTTGGCGGAGTTCCTCCATAAGAAGAGTTTCCCCTGGAGTTAAGCCTGGTTTGCTGACGTTGGCAGGAGGAGGTGCGTTCTCTTTACTCGATGTGGAAGTTGATCGCACCGTTCGACGAGGTTCCGTCTTGCATCCACTGCATTTGGTGTTGGCGCGTTTTTCTTGGAAGAGCTTCCGGTACTGACCTTCAGTAATGCCGCCGCAGGCGAAGTGAAGACTCTCTTCACAGGAGGAGCACCGAAACATCGATTCCTTTGTAATTATTGGTTCTGGACACTTGCTGCAGGTGAAGTTCTCCAAATTTATTTTTGTGTCGATAGGTGTATATTTTAAAATTATTATTATTAACCTTAAAATTTATCTTTATGAAAATGGCTTATTACTATCAAAAATAAAGTTTTTTTTCGCCGTTATAAGGATCGAACCGTGGGCACCGCCTAAATTGATAAAATTTGTGAAAATAGCTTATTAATATTAAAAATAAAAAAATTATTTTCGCCCATACGAGGATCGAACCGAGGACGCCACCGTGGGAATGATGAGTTTATCCACAGGGCTATTGACCCGGTACGTTCACCGGCGGTTATTACTCGTATATTTTAGATTGGTGACACGAGATTTATTTTGAAAAGTTTTTAATATTTTTTAAAATTTTTTTTTTAAGTTCACTATATTTTGCACTGTGATTTATTAACTATTCGTTGAATGGTGGCAGAGATATATGTTGTATAAAACCGTTTTGCAGCACGAGATTAGTTTTTTTTTGATAATAAACTATCACGATGACAAGCGTATTTCACAATCACGATATTTTTAGATTGAATGCAATGTACACCGGGCTTATTAGATAGTGCGGAAGGGTAATGTTGTTTAATCACTTTACACTGTAAACGTACATGGATAAAAGAGATTATATTAACAAAAAATACTTTTTTTACGGATCACGTTAACAATGCGTTTCGTGTGCTAGCGGTGACACAAACCCCCTCGTTATGTCTTGTGATACTCTCGATCTGATTCTCAATTTCAAAGGGAATTGATTCTTCATTCCATACCTTTGGCCTTGCATCCTACGATTTTTAACGGAACCATAAATTTTTATTTTACTGTTAAATTATTTCAATGAATGATACGTAGCGTAAACGATTTATTATAACGTAAATTATTCTACGGGTGCGGGCGGTGTGCCGCCAAGTTGCCTAAAGTAAACCCACCTATCTCGCTCCCGTGCCTTGTCGTCTAGTCCCTAGTCCAGGGCTTCCCTAACTGTGAGTCGCGACGCCCCGGGGCGCCGCGGTATCATCCCAGGGGCGTCGTGAGGCAATCTTAATAGCGTCTCCCACACACACACTTCAGAGCGACTTAGTCCCGCGCCACTTATTGATCAAGAATATCGTTCCATCAGCACTGCAGTGTTGAGGGTTTTATTACCGTTTGCGACATCATACTTGTGCGAGACAGGTTTCTCTGCAGTTGCAGTAATTAAGAACAAGTACAGATCGAAAATAAATTTGGAGGCAGAGATGAGAGTGGTAATTTCGAAACTTTAACCTCGTTTTGAGAAAAGCAAGAATATCCTTCTCATTGATACCAAAGAAAAAATGGTATGGTTGCTTTTTTTATCTTTTTTGTTTGATTCCATTTTTGTTTTTATGTTGTGTTCTTTATTTTCTAATAAACAATTTAAATACTATTTGGAGTTTTTCTGACAAATTATTTTCTGTTTTTAGGGAACGTACCCATACTACGTGACCCTTTTAGGGGGGGGGGGCTTCAAAATACCACGCTTGGTACAAATTAGCGGTGGGGGGGCTTAAATTTTTAGTCACAGTGGAGGGGGGGCGTCGCAAAAATAAGGCAACTTCCCAAGGGCGTCACAGTTGAAATAAGTTTGGGAAGCCCTGCCCTAGTCCATCGCTATCAAGTTTGTCCGAAGCGCTCTATTCAGGAATTAAAACAATAGCGTCTTTTTCACTTGTGAACAAGACCAGTTAATACTAGTCAATCTTAGGTCCCAGATCCATCCGAAATGCTAGTCTGTACTAGGTCCGCAGGTTGCAAGTAAATCAAGTCACTGCAGACATAAGTCAAAAATTATTAATTTATTCCTCCATGCCCGCCGCGAATCCGTCCTTGTGGTTCATGCATTCCTCTCCGCGGGTCAAGCCGTCAATTTCATTACATAGTTGGTCAAAAATTTCCGACTCCGAATCCGAACATCAGCTAGAAAAGTAGGAAGCAAAAATGATGCACTTATTATAATTGTTTTTTTGGTAAGAACCAAAGCTTTTGGAATAGAAGTACCTACCTACTTTTAGACGCAGATCTTGGGTAGATACAATGTGTAAATTTGCAGATATTATAAGGCCAATCGGCTGTGGTCAGCTATCATAAAATACTCACATTTAAATGTTTTCAGGAAATGTACCTACTTGTTATTAATCATGTTGAAACTCAATACGTAAATAAATATTATATGTTTTTATTTCTCTTATCATGTGTGGCCGGATGCAGATGCGATTTGAACCTATTAATGTGTGGGCGGGTGACGGATGTCAATAAAAGATATCATTTTATAAAAAATATATCGTTTCCTTGTATTTTTCGTGTTCTGGGAATTCGCATATCTTGTTGACCACAATGGTCATTATTATTATCACTATGATTATATCGTTATTTTCTTTTTTTTATTATTTACATCAGACTAATAAAATTTTAACCCTTCTGTAACTGTATGCTTAATATTGAACGAGCTGGATCCCTGGCGTTGCCGGGTTTTTCAAAACAGGATGTGGAAAAAAAATTATCCTCTTTTTTTAAATATCAGGAGTGCAGTAGGGTGGGTCTAGGGTTGCCAGATGGTATCCAAAAGGAGGACATGTCCTCCTTTTCCATGTTTTGTCCTCCCGTCCTCCTTTACCTACTGTAAGTCCTCCTTTTTGCTAAACATCGGGCGGGACTGGCGGGAGGCGAAAAAGGGGGCAGGGCGGCTGAGCGGTGAGTCACCGCTCACGCCTGCCTCCACGCAGTTGTAGACCCAGTGTTACAGAAGCTCCCGATTTTTCGGGAGATCTCCCGATTTTTCCCTTCATCTTCCGATTTACCGGAATGGCATCAAATTTCCCGATTTTTAGAATTTCTCAGCGATTTATCGTTTCCCGTCCATTCTTTGTTTATGGTCCGCTCAACAGGTAAATAATTGTCTGTGGTTAAGAAATAAAAAATTCCCCCGGTTCGGGTATTGACCAGAATAATTACAAAATACTGCTATCTAAGCATATCTGTATTGTACATAAATTATAGACTTTAATTTATACTTTATTACATAACGCCTCTTCGACTCGAAAGGTTTTTCAGTACCTTGTTCTACGAACTTTATATAGGTATATAGGTACGAAAAGGAGTATTACTAAAAAACAGAAAATTCCTAATATTATAACAAAAAGTGGGAAATTTTGTCCTATTATGGTGAAAGAAATATGTCAAGGCTATGCCAATTGCTTCAAAACGAAAATTTACTGGAAAAGGTTTTTCTCCATGGTAAATATGTGACTTTTGAGATATCCCTTTGTAGCACATAAATAGTTGCAGTCGGGACATGAAAAAGGTTTCTCTCCACTGTGAATTAGCATGTGCGTTCTTAGACGTCCCTTTTGATAACATGAATAGTTGCAGTCGGGACACGAAAAAGGTTTTTGTCCACTGTGGGTTATCATGTCATATTTTAGATGTCCCTTGCGATAACACAAATAGTGACAATCTTTATAGTTACACTCAGAACATGAAAAAGGTTTATCTTCACTGTGAATCACGCGGTAGATTTTAAAATTTCCCTTTCGAGAACTTGAATAACTGCATTCGAGACAAGAAAAAGGTTTTTTCCACTGTGGGTAAAAACGTGATTTTTTTGTTTCCTACCGCCTCATTGTAGTACATGGAGAGTCATGGTAGAAACATGTAAATGGTTTTACGTCATAGTTAGTCAGCAAATGATTTCTAAGAAGTTCCTTTTTACAACATTTATGATTGCAGTTGGGACATGAAAAAGGTTTTTATCCACTGTGGGTAATCATGTGAATTTTTAGATACCGTTTAGCAGTGCATAAATAGTCGCTATGGGGACATAAAAAAGGTTTTTCACTACTGTGAGTCAGCAAGTGCCGTTTCGGTTTTTTTTTCGAGAAAAAGAATAGTTGCAGTCAGGACATGAAAAAGGTTTTCTGCTTTGTGGGTAAATACGTGAATTTCAGAGTTCTTTTCGTAGAACAGGAAAATTTGCTTTCTGAACATAAAAAAATGTTTTTACTACGAACTTTAGGGGGGGGGGGGTGGGAGAAGATAGAAAATAAAGTAAAAAAATATAAAAAATATTTCTGAATGTCCTCCTTTTTTACAGAAAATCCTCATTTTAGACCCATCTGTCCTCCTTTATCAAATTATCATCTGGCAACCCTAGGTGGGTCACGACTATATTGGAAAAAAATGTTGTTTTTATTTGTCTAGTAGTTATAAGAGAGTGTTAAATGGAGAAAAAAAAGTAACGTTATTTTTTTAATAATATTTGGATATCATCTTCTTTCTCCGGATTGACTTTGAAATTTCACATAATAGAGAAAAACCCACCTTTGTTAATTTAAAACCTGAAAAAAATGAATAATTTTATTTGTTCATTTCAAAAATATATTAATATAAATTCAAATTATATCAAGGCAGTGCATTCAAATACCAGCAAAATCCTTCTTACTCTCAAATTTCATAATTTTCAGCAATCCTGGGGATTTTTGTAAATGATTTCGTAAAAATATACTATACCAGCAGACCCAGCCAGACGGTGCTGTGGCTAAAAAAACCTTTATAATCAACGCCATCTGTTAATCAAATCCACAGAAACAATACTAATTTGAACCCACGATCGCTGTATTCGTAGTCAAGAGCCTTACTTCTCGATCACGGAGGCCGTTCGTTCAGTAAAAACGAGTCTAAAATTAGTTAAAATGTTTTTTTTTTTTACATATTTCTGGCTTTCATCCTTCAAGGGTGTTCTAAGTTCTAGGCCACATTTATATTTACAGAGAACGGAAATGTGAATTTATATATTAATTTTATTTAAATGTGCAAATTTCAGAATTTTATGGAAGATTGGAGTGGAGTTCAGACTTAGAAGAGATGAGATGTTGAATGGAGGAGAGGCAATTATGGATAAATCTTGATAGAAGAGAGGATATTTATTTAGAGAGGGACAATCGAAAAAAATGTGATCTCAAGTTCCCAAATCTAGACCACAGAACGTACATCTGGGGAGTCAAGCACATGAATTTTAAAAAGGTGAGAAGGAACGGAACAATATCCGATTCTCATTCGAATAGGTAAGGAAATTTCTTTTTTGGAAAAATGGGGGAATTTTTGAAACCACGGTTTTGATGGGATACTCCTTTGTATTGAGGGGTAGCGCCGCAGGGGCGTGCACAGAAATTTTAGTGAGCTAGAGGGCTAAGACTGGAAAACACAACATTATTGATGTTGTTGTAGCTGAAAATGATTTTTATTTTTTTTCGAAATTTCGATTTTTTGTGTGAAGATTTTTTATTCAGGGTAGGCATACCTATAGGTATGCCTACGCTAGATAAAAATCTTCATCCAAAAAATTGAAATTTCGAAAAAAAATAAAATTCATTTTCAGCTACAACAACATCAATAATGTTGTATTTTCCAGTCTTAGCCCTCTAGCTCACTAAAATTTCTGTGCACTACCTTGGCGTAGCGGGCACCCTTGGATTGACTAGCAATATTCCAATACTCTGTCCAAACATTGCGGGATCTATCTTTGATGATGGAAAAAATATCAGATAGGGGAATATGGTTTACGAGGGTAACGGTAGGGTTAGACGCTCCTTGTTTTGCCAAGGAATCAGCAATAAACAAAGTTATCACTTCAATTTGACAGGTTTCCCTAGAAAAACTTACCTTTACACAATTACATACATAAATACATTATTCACACCTGCGAAATAAGAAGGCAGACAAAGAAAATCGAGTCAGATAAAAATTAATCCGATGAAATAAAAATGGTATTTTCTTTCTTTATTTTACATTAAAAAAATTTCATCCGTCAAATTAACTGGTTCCTTAAATGTGGTAATTGTTAAATTACAGTTGAAAAATAGAACAACCGCTCATCCCAAACCTAGAAATGTCTTGTGGGGGAGTTTCCTGGTCCAAATATTTCACGACGATTCAGAACGAATCCAACCCAACACCTTATTTAAAAAGTCATTAAAAGTGATGAAAAAATTCATAAAAAATTGCGTTCGTTTTGTCAGGTTATGGGCCATTTTTCCTTTTTTTCATAGCTTTAAATGAATTTTCGTAGAGCTGTTGAGTTGAGTTGATTCTGAGTTGTCATGGAACCAAATATTTGCCTAGTCGGGGCTTAAATTTCGAATACAAAACTGGGCCTTCGAAATACACATGGCATGAAAAACCACTGTGTTAAGCACATAAAATACACACAGCCCTAAGGAGCCGTAACCGGTTGATATATGTACCTAATACCTACTTGCAATCTACCTTTTGAGTAAATACAATAATTTTTTTTTCTGATATATCTATGCCCGTATTATCTTATATTGCATCCTAATCCAATTTAACTCTTATTTACTTCTAGTTCATTGTGTCAACTTGTCTTCATAGATACATATATTTTTAAATGTAAGTGCTTGTAATAACATAATTTCTGTACCTACTCGCATTTTACAATGGCACTCCCCAAAATTCAAGCACGAGAAATGTTTTCTCTTTTGAATTGGGCAGTTTCGTTAAAAAGAAATTTTTATATTGTAATTAGTTTTAAGAACCATATGTTTTACTATAAATCTATATATGTATTTTTTTTGGTTTTAATAAAAATAAAAAAATTCTATATAGTTACCCAAAAAAGTGGTTTTCAAAAAGGGATATTTTAATAAAAAAATTATTACTCAAGTTTATTACACCACGCAACGGGTTAAAACTTTATCACAAATTTTAAAATACGCTCTGTGTATAAATAAATGGTGCTCTCCCCAGAAATAAATCATTCTCATTTGCACCATTATCTGGCCGAGTCAATGAGTTATCCTTGTTGGTGAAACAAAAGGGCATTAGTTAATTGTAAAATGTGTCGCGGTCTCCTTTTTTTTCTGGGATTTCTATGCATATCTTGTGTAGAAGGTAAGTAGGCATTGAACATTTCTACATTCTTGTCATATGAGAAGCTTAATTATAGCGTTTACCCATCATCACCGCGCTACATTTCGGGAAGGAGTTTGATCTCCTTCGTGAATATGTGTTTATTTATTTATTTATTATAAGACTTTTGTACAGATTTTCGTGTTTATTCATCCGCCTTGCTAGGGATGTCCCTTTGTTATAGCGGGTGAAGTTGACAGATTAAAATTAATTATAATATGGTTGATAAATTAAATTTAAAGTTGTTAAATTATACAAAATTAATAAATTTACAAGTTTTACGTATCGTGGTTAAATAAATTGAATTTTATTAAATTACAATTTTCATATATCATCGTTAGTAAATGTAGTAATGGTAATTTATGGTAATAATAATAATAGTAGATTTGTTATTAAAATTAAACAATTCATCTTAGGTAACAAATTTTATATATCACTGTTTCTAATTGTAAAGATCCATTGTGATATTTTTTTAATGGTATGAGGTTGGGTTTCGGTTTTTAAGTTCTCCAGAAGATTTTTCGTTGATCCGTTGCCCCTGTCATTCTTTTCCAGTCCTCCAACCTTTCCATTGTGCTCCAATCAACTTCAACACAGTCAAACTACCTCTTCCACGGTTTGACGCTAGTCACTTCCACTGCCTACCAACTAGGTTTTGATTTTTACTGCCATCTGCCATTTACACCAAGGGCGCATTGATACTTTTTAAATAAACCTCTTACAATTTCACAGTTAGCAGCAAATATTTTCAACATTTAGTTTTATTCTAGTCGTTTCAGCCGAAGACTCTAAACCATTCTTCAGAGATGACTACTTTTACTCTGCCGCTTATAATGCGTTCTTTAAAGAACACAAAGCTACGCTGAGCTGGAGAGAGGCGGTGTCCAAGTGTTCCTTGGAAGGCACTGAGCTTGTGGTGCCAACATCTGAGGAAGAGGTGAAGTCGTTGCTAACTTATATGTCCAGCACCACCGGCAATGTTTGGATTGGGATACATGACTTATTCAAACAACAGAACTACGTGGCAATCAATGGTATTTTTTTCCTTTTTAATTTCTTATTAACAAATGTGTATTGTGCAAATTATTGGAAGAATTGTCAATTATTATGGTAAAAACCATATTTATTGCTTGTAAAATAATATTTTTACATAATTATTCAACAACCATTATGCAAATAATAGGAAATATCTTCCCTTATGGCTTCAATAACTGTTTTTACTCGTTTTGGCATGGACTCCTCTAGTTTTTGACAATTTTCCGAGATCCTCTCATTCCGAAATCAAACCTAAACGAGCGTTTCTGCCATATTTGTTGATGTAGTGCAGTCGACTTTTCCAGGATTAAGAGATAACTGTTTTAGATTGGCGCGGTAATATACCAGATATGAACCCTATTGAGAATTTATGGGTCATTTACAAAGCTAGAGTACGCAAAATCGACTGCACTACAAGAACAAAGATGACATTTGTTCAAATTGGTAAAATGGATGTCCACATCGCAAACATTTAAATAACGAACTAAAGGAATGTGTTGTGCGAGCGGAAAAATGAACCTGAAATTGAGCAGCCAAAAGCAAAACTGATGAAATTATTGAATGGAATTACTGATGAATCAAAACATTTCCTCAAAAATATTAGAAAAAAAATTCTAATACAATTGTTTTCTACTAAAGTCAAAAAGAATATTATTGAGTCGTTGCAAAAAATATTACATGATAACAACAATTTTATTCGAATGCTTAAAAATGCAATTGATCTCATGCCATCAGACAGCCATAAAATTATTATTTGTGTTGATCAGACTCCAGCAAGGGAGCATGTCAGGCGATATAATGCGCCAGCTATTAATGAGGTAGTAATTGTCATGGTTGAAGAAGAATTTCATCCTTGCGATGTCGTTTTGCAACGCAGAAATGATCAACTGCAAAGAATTACTGACTCTCAGAGATACTACTACCAGGACAATCTCCGATTGATCGCCATGACATAACAGCACGTGTTTTCAAACAAAAGCTAAAGACTTTCAATAATTCCAACACTTCACTTAACGTTTTCGGGGAAACGCAATGCATGAATAACTCTGTGGAAAGGCAAAAAAGAGTATTATCATATGCTCATTTTAATATGACTTACTGTGAAGATTATGCCAAAAGAAATCGATAAAGTGGTATCTGCCGAAATATCAGATACTACAATCTATAATGAGTTATTTGAAGTTGTGACCAAGAACATGATATACGGACCATGTGAATCAATCAATACAAACTCACCGTGCATGATCGATGGAATGTAATAAGAACTTATCCTCGAGAGTTGTTAAATATCACAATCAATGACAATGATGGTTATCCGCTAATTCTACGAAGAAGTACAGAAGGCAATGGAAAAGCAATCATTATGAAAGTGAGGGGAAATGATATTGAAGTTAATAATCCTTGGGTATTTCCATATTCGCCACTTTTATCAAAAACTTTTAAAGCACTCAACGTTGAGTTTTGTTATTTTGTGAAATTCATAAAAAAAAATGATAAATACGTCAACAGAGGCAGTGGTATGGCCGTGTTTGGAGTTTCAAAAATAAGTAACTTAGATGAGATATCACAATATCAAATCGGCAGACATAAGCAGCAATGAAGCTGTGTGGCCTATTTCAGGATTTCAAATCCACGAAAGACCTCCAACTGTCGTTCGTTCACCTTGAAAATGGTCAAATGGTATATTTCACGGAACAAACCCTACAAGATAGAAGAAAAAATCCACCGAACACAACATTAACGTTTTTTTCAAATATATCAAACAGATGATTTCGCAGGAACATTGATGTACGCAGATTTTCCGACTACTTATTTTACTTGGAACGCGACCGAAAAGAATTTTGTAAGAAGAAAGGCAGTAATTGAGGATTTTTGTATTGTAATATGGAGCAAATCGTTGACACAATTGGCAGCACCAAATAGGTCCAGCAATGCAACATACGATAGTGAACTGCTTAGAGAAAAATCATACAACAGAAATAACATACAGCTGTTCGATTAAGAAAATACACCGAAACTTCTTCAAGAACAAGCATTTAATACCATCGTGCAAGCTGTCCTCAACCAATCCAGTGGGTTGTACTTTTTACTTTAGAAAAGTTCTTCGTGCTTGCAAAATTATTGAATGGAACGAGTGTACAATGGCTCTTAAAAAGTCATTAAATCATTAGACCATACCTTAAAAAACATGCGAAATAATCCAGATCCATTTGGTGGAGTAGTGGTGTTACTATCTGGTGACTTCAGATTCACGCTTCCAGTCATACCTCGCTCAACACCAGCTGATGAATTGCACGCCTATTTGAAATATTCAACTTTTTTAGAGCACTGCAAAAAAATAGATTTAACCACGAATATGAGATTTCAACTTCAGAATGATCCAACAACTGCCATATTTTCAAGACAATTACTCAAAATCGGTAACGGCACTGTACCTGTCAATCCAGAAGCAGGAAAAGTCAACTTCCCATCTAATTTCTGTAACATCGTTAATTTAAAAGCGGTAATAGTAGACAAGGTATTCCAAATCATAGAAACAAATGACCAAAAGCATGCATGGTTGAGAGTAAAAGCCATTCTAGCAGCTGAAAATGTCGACGTACATGATATGTACAACATTATTCTAAGCAAAATCGCAGGTGAAACAATGACATACAAATCAATTGACTGAAGTTGTGAATTTTCAAACAGAATTTCTCAATTCACTCGATGTTCCCGAATTACCATCACACATTTTGAATTTGAAAATCGGAATGTCAAATATATTACTTCGAAACATCAATCAGCCTAATTTATGAATTGGTGCAAGATTAGTAATTAAAAATTATTAGTAGTTTAAAAAGATTGTGCCTCATAAAGAAGAAGACGTAATACTTCCACGAATATCACTTATTCCGACAGATATGCCGTTTGAGTTCAAACGACTTCAATATGCCTTGCTTTTGACACTGTTAAATATGAACGAATCGGATAGAGACACATTAGCTCAGTTGGTAGAAGCACACTCCGGAAAGGCGAAGGTCCTGGGTTCGAAACCCAGATATTCCCGTATATTTTTCTGTTTTCAGATTTTCAATTTAGTTCCGCTTGTCTTCATTTAATTAAATACTACAATTTAAGGTTTAACTCATCAAGTTAAAAAATAATAATAATATTATGCCCGGATATCGCTTATCCAAAGTATGTCACGTATCTTGTAAAGAATATGCTTTCTTTGTATATATAAAAATATTTATGCTGTTTATATTTTTACGTGTACATGTTTAGAATCTTACAATGAGCAATATTTACAAAATGTGTATATCAAACAAAGCAGATATATGAAATAATATTCAAAATCTGAAAAAATATTAGATTACATAAGTACCTATGTGATTTAATAAAAATTCCGGTGAAATTCTTGTCGCCTCTTGATATTTTTTCTAATTTTCGTTTGTAATTTTTTATAGGCATTCTAACGTCAGAGTTATACTTGAATCATCCAAACCCCAACCCGAGCATAGGAAAAGACTGCGTGCAGATTCTTCGAAACGGGCAATACCATGACGTACCCTGTGAGGCGGCCAACCAGTTTATCTGTAAGAAAGCCCTCAGCCCTCAGCACTGCCCTGACAGTTAATGTGGATTGTGGAACTTACGACCCAGGTATGGAAATATCCAATGTAATGTAAAAAAACAATAATGTAATTTTATAGTAATCATTTGACTAGAACAATCGCATTCGATATTATAAGCGTCTGGTTTCCTCGTACCTCACTGGAATTTTAAAATTTTGTATGAATTTTGTGCAAATAACAAAACGGCATACATCATAAAATGCATTCAAAAATTTGGGAGGCGGGTATGGGTACCACCGCCCCGGGAACCATTTATTGGACAACCAACACCTCTGCCACAGGTCACCCCAAGTGGTTCGCTACATTTGGTGGCTTAGCAGTGGTGTCCGGGTTCATGGGATGAGATTTGTCTAAGTCTTGGTGGCGGATACGTTTGCCCAACCACTGCATGGCGGGCTGGATCGGAGGAGACTGATTGAGGGTGGCCTTTTGACCTCTCCAACCGGATTCTCCCGACCCTTCGCCTTGCACCGCAGTGTGAGGAATAGATTCGTACGTCCAACACTCTTGGCGACACTGACTCCCAGATTCCTACCAACCTCTCATACCTTTTTTCTTCCCATATCTTCTTCTCCTACCTTTCCCTTAAAAAACTCTCCACACAGCATCCTCAAAGATGACATAAGCCCCTAGGGAAATTGATTTACTCGGTGCCTCCTTGTGTTTCAAATTGTTTTAACAATTCATCAAATATTTTATGTTAATTTCGCGTTCTACGTAAGTTCGATTCAAGTTCTGTGATTATTTCAGTTTTAAGAAGCAACTGAATATAATAACAGAATTCGAATGGGACTTACACAGAATGCAAAAATTAACTTCAACTTTTTGATGAATTGTTCACATTTTTTTAAACAATCCGTTCGCATTTAATTTATTTAATGAACAATTTTATAATTGTTTGTAAACCTTATCGTACAACTCCAACTCCAATGAACTTCTTTATTTTATTTTTTATTATTTTTTAATTTTAGTGTGTAAAACAGACATGATGCCCAATATTTACAAAAATGAATGTTTAGAAATTAAATTAAACAAAAACAAAAAATGAATGACAAAAATGATGGGTAATTTTCTAATAGCGCCTGTGTTAACGACACACGGATTTGGTTTTTAACTGTTTTTATATAAAGGGCGTCATCACGTTATCACCTTGGTATAATTAATTAAGGGTCGACCGAGATCTCGGTCTCGGTCTCGGTCTCGGCATTCTCGGCTACAAATTCTACCGAGAACTCTGTCTCGGTTCTCGGCGAAAAATCGCCGAGATTCTCGGCCATAACCGAGACCGTTGTAAGTAGGTACGGTATAGGATAATGGGATTCAAATCTACCGCACGCGTTCACATTTGTAACTTGGTGTCAGTGCGTGAGAGAGCTGTCGATTGTGATTGGTCGGCTGGCAGCGAGGTGGGTTTTACTTATAACCATAATGATAATATCTAGACGCCTTCCACGCCGAAACGCAAATTATTTGCAATTCCCTCGATAGAAAAAAAATCGCAAAGTATGCTCCAAAAATTATTTTAAAAACGTTTGCTTCAGTTATTTTACCAGTTATAATTGTGAAAAAAATTCACAATGTTTCTTTAAATGATGTCGTGTTTTATTAAATATTTTCGATTTTATCGCTTTAAATATTAGCGCGCTCCTCTAACATTCCTAATTACATATTTCTCCATCTTCTTCTTTTTGAACGCGGATGCGGAACCTTAAAACAAATTATTATTACATTCTTAAATATACTATATTATGCCAAAATAGCGCATTTTAATTTTTTTTCTCAATTTATCTATTCTCGGTCTCGGCTCTCGGTCTCGGCCGAGATTTTCATTTATTCTTGGTCTCGGTCTCGGTCTCGGCCGAGAACGAAAAACATGTCTCGGTCGACCCTTATAATTAATGGATGTTAGGCTTTTTGTATTTAATTTGGTCGTTAAAATGTCTTCATCATTAGAGCATATATTTTAGCGAATGGTGTTATAATTTCTTTATGTTTGCCGTATAGGAGAGAAATATCATGCCTTCGTGTGATAAGAATTTTCTTGGTGTCGTTAATTAATGTTCATTTGGGATAAAATGTTTGCTGTAACAATTAATGCTTGATAATTTTGCATAAAAGACAAAACACCAAAAAGTTTACGTCTGCTGTCAGATAGTATAGTTTATGTAGATACAAATTGATCGGGTAAAACTTCACGACGAGCAATTACACAGATTAATTTTATTTGTGTAGTTTAAAATATTTCTTTATCACACATAATTTTTTTCCAGAATACAAAAAGTCTACAACACTAGACGATCATTGTATCAAGTTCCACCGCATCCCAAGGAGCTGGTACGACGCTTATGAAGTCTGTTCGGCCGAACAAGCTCATCTCGTGGTCCTTAACAGCGCCGAGGAGGCTCAACACTGCTTGGACTTATTTAATGAACACGCTGGCAGCTCACTGGATACCAACTTTGACAGGAATAATATTTGGCTTGGGTTTCATAACTTGATTCTCCCAGGGCAATATGAGACAATCGATGGTATGCTCCAAAATTTACTTAGCACGCCTCATTAAATTTTATTATGTTTAGTGGTTATTTTCGGCATGATTTTTTTTTTAAGTTTTATTCTAGAAAAGGATTAGTGTATTTTTTTAATTACTTTTTTATTAACTTTTATTATTTCGTTGATAATGATTAAAAATTAATAATTTTTTTCAATCTACCCTCATTAAATTCAGAAAATGATTTAAATTTCCCCCTCGTAACCAATGGATTTCTTACCGTAGTTAGTGTGTATGGTGCTTAAATGCATATAATCTTGTTGTCGTGTAAAGTGTATGTTAATGATTAATCACCACTATTTCTTAAGCCTTTAGATGTCAACTAAAGCCTCAATTTTATTACAGTGTTGCCAATAAAGCATTCACGGTAAATCATATATTTACATTCTCATCCATTAGAAGCCGTCAGTTCTTCCACGAAAATATTTAGTCCATTTCCTCTGGGGGCGATTTTTTCATTCCGCCAATATGCCATTTGTTGAGAATGTGGCGTGGTTTGCTAAAGGCGCCTCTTCCAATGTATTAGCAAGTTACTACATAATTGAATATTGTTAACAATTTTTTGAAAGTGTAGCTCGAGACATTCTTTAATGTTAATATTTTAATATATTAATCAGCATTATAAACGCCACAGGGGATGCCCTGACATTTGTAGGAATCGAATGGAGTGTTTTTCAAATAAAAGAAAAGTGTGAATCTTGGTGATGGTTCAACCCGGGTTGAAGGTTGTAGGAGGAAGGATATGAGGCGGGAATCGTTTTAGAATCTGAGTTATAGGTTAACTGTACCTGTATCATTCTTTCCGTGTTACAAATTGTTGGAGTCCTTTCAGGACGCCGTGCAATTGATACAGCCTGTTGAACTCCACAGGAGCAAGAGTTATTTGAAAAGCGTTTATGTTTCAAGTTTTCTGTTTGTATTATAGGTCAGAAGCTAGAAAAAGTGGGATATAGTGATTGGCAAGATGGACAACCGGACAACATGAATAACCATAAACACTGTGGCACTCTGATGGTGGGCTTGGGTGGAAAACTGAATAAAAAATCCTGTGATTCACGGCTCTTATTTATGTGTGAGAGGAAGATTTCACACAATAAGAGCGGTCTCAGCAATCCAGTGTATAATACTTGTCATTCAGGTATGAATACCTTAAAAGTTAACAAGTTAGAACTAACTCACTTTAGAGCAAATTGTAAAAAAGTTCACTAACTTTTTAAATACGATTTTGTTCAATGATGCAAACTTGTATCGGTAACAATAATCACGTTAGAATTGAAATTAAAAACATTTTTGCACTTTGTTCCACTTATTTATTTTCACCAGGGCACCTAGCATGGTCGATCGATATAGATTTTATCGAAAACGTCGGTAACTTGTCATCGCTCTCGAGTACGAATGCAGGCCGCTAACTAACAAACAACAGTTCACAACGATTAAGGGTTCCTAGTTTATTTGACGTGAACTGTTATTTCTTCGTTAGCGACCTGCAGTCGTGCTCAGGAGCGATGACAAGATACCGACATTTTCGATAAAACCTATATCGATCGTCCATGCTAGGTACCCAGGACCAGTTTCTTCTTACAACGGACATGTTCAGACCAGTCTGAAAATGTCCGTAGTAGAAAAGTGTTTTAATTTCAATTCTAATACTATGGAATTCAACCACGATTTAACAGTCCAAAAAGTAGACTAAATAATCACTTTATTCATAAGTCTCTAAACCCAAGCTGGTAAACTATTCATTAGAAAAAAATAATACCATGAATTATGACACCAAAGGATTTTCCTTCTTCCCTGAAGAAAACAGTATGATTGAGTTTGAAACTGATTGCGTTGATTCTCAAATACCATGAACTACTTAAATGTTTTAAGTGGTTTCTAAACTGAAATTGAGACAATCTATTTATTGCAACGTTCCTGCCTACACTGTCAAACTACCATTTTTTACACTTTTTGTTACAGGATATAAAAAGTATCCATCGATGCCACGCAGCTGTTACAAACTTCACACCACCGCTACATCCTGGATAGACGCGTACAAAGTGTGTGCAGCCGAACAAGCTCACCTAATTGTCTTAACCCATTGGCCACAAACCCCGGCAGCCTGCCGGGTATGCAACTCAGGTACTTAACCACAAACCCCGGCGCGTTGACGGGCTGGAGTAAGTCCGCCAATAAACGGAAAACGAGCACGACAGTGACATTTTTTAATAAAAATTTTAATGCCGAAAGCTCTGTAGGTAATTAATCATTCATTTCGTGGAATTGGAAATAATACATTTATTCCCTGATATTTGTGTTTTAAGTTTTGTATGCAGCCAGCCGCCATTTTATTTCTTCAAAATTGCGAGTGGTTCTAGGCTTTTGGTAGTGACCCTGAACGTCCCTGATTGCTTGAGGGCTCTCATACCAAATTATTTTATTAGATATCAATAAATATGTATGTAAAAAAAAAATTATTATTGTTCGATTTATGAATATAATGTTTTTTGTAACTTTTTGAATAAAAATGTGAAAAAAACCTACGAAAAAAGAGAAGGTTATATTTGTATCCTTATGTGCACATATTTTAATATTTTTAAAAATTTTATTTTTATGTTTTTCTTTACCTGAATTCAATGTGTAAACAAAATTTAAAAAAATAATTCATTTGAATACATGGTTCAAAAGTTACAACAGATTTAGTACACCAATGCAGGTTTTCAATTTTTGGTACAAAATTAATTCAGTGGTGAAGGCCAATTTTTTAGCTCATTTATTCAGTGGCCAATGGGTTAAACAGCGCCAAGGAAGCCAAACTCAGCTCCGACATATTTATGGAATATACCCTTGCTACTACGTCACAGCAATGTGACTTTTTCAATGAAAGCTTTATGGTGGGAATTAATAATTTGATTATTGAAAAGCAGTATATGACAATCGATGGTGAGGATAACACTATTTTTTGGTTTTTAATAAATTAATGTACTGGTACCATTTCAATGAAATTCATTGGTGTACTGGAAGGATCCAAAATAAAGCCGAAGAATGATAAAAGTAAAACGACATTATTTAAATGATAAACAGATTAAAATGTAATTTGTTAAACGTCGCTACGCACCAAGTAGGCAAGGTTTGTAGAAAATTCGTTTTACAAGGTTGACTCATATGTGCCTTTTTCGTAAGAAAACTTATCGGGTCGCTTTCGAAAATTTGAATGCGTGACGTAGCTTGAAGTAAACCACTGCCAGTTGTATTGCAGATAATTTAAATCTGCCAGTGTAACATGAACTGCAAGCTTCGTCACGAAGCCAATCACCGTTCTACCCCCTCGATGAGCTAACCTTCTTAAATGCATTTTCGACGAACCTTTCCAAATAGGTATCTTTGACTGCGAGCGGGTGGTCCAAAGTCGAAAATTAGTAGATTTTGTTTTAAAACTTTTTATGCGTTCTACCGGTTTTCACAAATGATTCAAATGTGTCCTCTTTAACGTGATTTGCCTTTATCTACTTATTTATCAAATGTCGCTCTAAAATTTTTTTGGGGAGGGAAATATAAACACAGGAATCTTCTGAAAAAAAAGCAACAACATCAAAATGGTTTTTCGCTGCGAAAATGATCGCGCTCTTCCGTCATTGAGAAATGGAACATAGTTGTGCGTGTTGTGACCAAAACTAAATAATGTCAAAGTGTTTCCTCTGCCTAACTTGACTTCATCTTTAATATAAGTGCTTACATCTGTATTTTCAGGGAGGCCTCTCTTGGAGGCAGGCTACAGCGACTGGGGCCCCGGGAGTCCCTCTAACGGAACAAATCAATGCGGTGTGCTCTCGCAGCACAAGGGCTCCCCGCGCGGGTCCTTCCAACTGAACAATATACCATGTTCTTCAAACAAACTCTTTTTTATGTGCGAGCAAAACATTTTAAATCAAAAGGAGGACCCCGTCGCCCCCAAAGCATGTACAGGTATGAATAACCTAACCGTAACCTCCCGTGTTTCACCTTTCATAAATACTTTAGCCCAGTCGCTGTACCGATGTTAAACTATGTTGTCATTGGGTGTTTGGCGATGTCTTCTGCTTCCAAAATGTTGTATGTACCTCGGGCAGATGGAAGCCTAATTTCCATCACGGCATTTGATTTCTGCATGCCAGTGGCACGCGTGTGAGTTGGTGAGAGGGACGAGGTGAGGGACGCGCAGCTTGTCTGGGGCTCATTTCTCCAGTTGAAAAAACATTTTGGTCGACTTTCTTTCCCGAGTCTCGTCATTAACATCATAAGTCATTCCACTCGAACGACGAGCGGATCGAATCAGTCAACACTGACAAAACTGTCAAAATCTAGTACATTGGTCCTAACCTACGGAAGGAAGGACAGTATCTGAAGGTTCCATAAAATGGCTGATTTACCGGCGATGTTGGCTGCAATACATATTGTAGAGCAAGCTGAAGCAGATGCTTTGAGACCAACAAGAACGTTTCACCAGACGGTAGATAATTTTCACACGGAAATTAACTTCCTAATTATTCTATTGCAATGTAGTTTTGCAGGTATAGCAGCAATATTTCTTTTCCGTAGGTAATCAACTTTTTTCGGTTTGAGTAATATACCCGCCAGCCATTTTAACACACCATAGAAACGTTATTAACTTCATAGACAATATTCACAGGGCTGCCAATATAATTATCACTTCAACGCGCTTCAACCCTTCGACATTCAAGAACACTATAAATGAAACATACGACAAAGTTCATCGAGACGAGGGAGTTTTCATTTGCAGATGACGTTTAACTCAGAACTCTTGAGAGCTTTTGGAGAATCCAGCCTCTGAACGTGTTCTGTCAGTAGCTGGCAGAGTAAACACGTGTGTGCTTGTTTTTTTATGTCAATACCTCACAATATCCTGAGGTGCTTCCGTCTGGAGTGAGACTATGGCATCCCCAGTTGGGGTATGTTGTGAGGCTGAAGGTTGTGGGAGCGGAAGGAGATGGGAAAGAGGAAGCTGAGGAAGTACCTGGCTATTAAGATCTGGTAACAAAACACGGCTAAAGCCATTTCAAGCAATGTTTCAATTCAGAATGGTGGTCTCACACCAGGGCGATACTGAGAGTATCTTCTATTCTGGAATGTGCCGCAAATATACTATATATTATTTTAAATTAAATAACTGTGAAATAACAAATTAATCAAATAATATATTTATTTTCTTTTACTTTAGGAGTAAAACCTTAAATTGTAATATTTAATTAAATGAAAACAAATGACAAAATCTTGCAATCATACATGAAGAGAGCAGTCAATAAAATATGCGTTAAGAAAATAGTGATAATGTGGGTGGTTCTTAGTCGAAGTATGACACAGTAAGACAGCCTGGGTTCTCATTGCCTCGCAAACTCTGGACTGCCATCAATAGAATAAGGTGCTCCCATAGCCGTTGTGCTCACATGATGCATAGATGGGGCCTTAAAGAGTCGGCGACGTGTGAATGCGGTGCGGTGCAGACCACCGAACATGTAGTCAACGAATGCCCGCTCCATTCATTCCCCGGCGGGATTTATGAGGTCCACAGGGCAACGCCTGAGGCCCTAGACTGGCTCGCAGACCTAGATGTCCCCCTCTGACCCCCCACCATACGAAAGAAGAAGAAGAAGAAGACACAGTAAAAAATGACCGAATCGGATATCAACAACTTAGCGCAGTGGTCAGCGTATTTGCCCGGAATGCGAAAGGTCCTGGATTGGAGTCCCAGAGGTGTCAATATCTTTTTCTGATTTTTCTGTTTGCAGATTTTCGATTGAGTTTCGCTAATATTGTCTTCGCTTTATTAAATAAAATTTATTTTCCCACGCCGGGATTCAAGACCTAGGAGGTGGTGATTCGATCACGCGTCCGTCGGATTGCGAGTCAAGAGCCTTGCCCTGGACACGCCGGCCGATTGCATTTTTGCAATCCAAGCAGCTCAGTGGGGAGATGAAGAATAATTTTCATCTTACACTTTCGCAGTTACTTGTGCTTGCGGAATACAGATTCGTCGCTTTAATAGCCGATGTGGTTTATCTGTTGCAGGATATAAGCATTACCCATCGATGCCAGGGAGTTGTTATAAACTACACACCACCAAGACCGACTGGAGAGAAGCATACAAAGTGTGTGCAGCAGAACAAGCAAACCTCGTCATCCCGAACAGCGCCGAGGAAGTCCAACTTCTCACAGATATATTCTTACAGTATGCAGATGCAACGTCAGGCGACTTTCGTAAGGACGGGTTCATGGTGGGCATTACCAACTTGGTGACTAAACCAGAATATAGAACAATCGATGGTAAAACAACACTTTCAAATTTTAATTTAACTTATTGTTATAGTATTCATTTTCTTAAGCATTGCTAGAAATCATCGCAATAGGCGAGTATAATTTGGGATGCGGGTAGGTACCGCCGCCCCGGGAATCAAATATTGGATAACCAACACCTCTGCCATAGGTCACCCCCAATTGGTCCGCTACGTTTCGTAACAAAGCAGGGGAGCCCGGGTTCATGGGGTGCATTTGTCCGGATCTTGGCGGTGGATGTGTCTGCCCACCAACTGGATCGGAAGAGAAATATTAAGGGATATATTTTGACTTCTACAGAAAGACTCTCTCGGAACATTGCCTCGCACCGCAGTGGGAGGGATAGATTCATACCAGTCCGTCACTCCTGGACACATAGACCCTCAGAGTCCTACTCACCCCGTATATCTTTTTCCTTCCCAGAACTTCCTTTCCCTATGACATATGCCCTGAGTTTTCCTTAGGGCCTCCTGTGTGGGACTAATTTAAAAAAAAAAGATCAGAAAAGAGACATGCCTGCCCGCTGACACCATTCTCTGTCGCACGTATGTTGTACGCATCTTTCTCTTTCGCTTACGGTCATTGAAAAGTCTTATACCTGCGCGAGAATGGATCGTACCAAGTTCAGATCAGCATTAAAGTTTGGCGTGTACTAAAAGGTATTTTA
This sequence comes from Limnephilus marmoratus, assembly GCA_917880885.1. Classification (NCBI taxonomy): domain Eukaryota; kingdom Metazoa; phylum Arthropoda; class Insecta; order Trichoptera; family Limnephilidae; genus Limnephilus; species Limnephilus marmoratus. Next base: position 4,017,838 of record OU862930.1, read on the forward strand.
TCACCAGTGTTGGCAACTCGGCGATAAACCGAGGATATCAGTTTTAAAATAGATGGTTTGACACCTTAGTTGCGATGATTTCAGATATTTTGCTTTTTTATGTGGAACTCTATAACTTAAAATAATAATTGATAAAATAAATTCTTACCGGTTTCGTTTCTCAGAAATTCCGTTTTTTATCTACTTTTTGATGATCCGTAGTAACCCGGGTGATATCTAGTTTAAAAATTGAACACTGGTAACAAAACCAATAAATACATAAACATAATCGTTATTTATTTTTGAGGTATTACGCCGTGTAAATACATCAGATGTCAATTAGCCTAGAAACTGCCTACCTCGCAACCGGGCATAATACCCCAAAAATAAATCACGATATAATACTTTGACAGTAAAAATATTAAGAAATATCTAAATTCAATTTGATAGGCGGGTACGGGTACCGCCGCACCGGGAACTGTTGATTGGATAACCAACACCCCTACCATAGGTTACCTAAAGTGGTTTGCTACGTTTGGTAACTTAGCAGGGGTGCTTGGTTCATGGAATGAGCTTTGTCTCGGTCTTGCGTGGTGCGTGGTGGGCCGGATCAGAAGAGACTGGTTGATGGAGACATTTTACCTCTCCAGTCGGACTCTCTCGACCCATCGCCTTGAACCGCAATGGGAGGGCTGGATTCATACATCCGTCGCTCCTCGCAATACAGAGACCCTCAGAGTCCTGCTCACCCCTTATATCTTTTTCCTTCTCAGAACTTTCTCTCCTTCCCTTCCCTGAAAAGACCCTACACACAGAATCCTCAATTGTTTTCCTCAGGGCCTCCTGTATAGAGTTTATATTAAAAAAATATTTATTTATTATTATGTACATTTTTTTACATTAGCTTCACACAGGAGGCTCTGAGAAAAATAATTCCCCTCAGGGCCTATGTTATCTTTGGAGACGGTCAATGCATGGAATTTTTACTAGAAAGAGGGTGGATGTTCTCGGTGGGTAGGAATCTGTGGGTTAGTGTGTCCAGGAGTGACGGACGTCTGAATCCATGCCTCCCACTGCGGTGCAAGGCGATGTTCCGAGGGAGTACGGCTAGAGAAGTCAAAGGGACCCCCCAAACTATTCTCTCCCGATCCGGCCTTCCATGCAGCTAGTGGACGGATGCATCCGCCGCCAAGATCCGGAAAATCACACCCCACGAACCTGGGCACCCCGACTAAGTCACTAAACGTAGCAGACCACTTATATTAGGGACACTTTGGTTCGCCCCGTGCTTTGTGTTGTTGCTAATTATTAATTGTTGATTACTTCTAAAGTTGGATTGCCATTTAAGCATTATATTTAAAGAAAATGCTTTTTTTACATTTCGCTCTTAGAAGTGTTTTTCTTTAGGAGTTTAATAATAGTATTGTTGCAGGTAATACCCTCTCGGAGTCGGGCTACAGTGACTGGCTCCCCGGGCAACCAGTCGCTGGTTATCCCTGCGTGCTCCTCTTCCAGAAATCAGGCGCCAAGCGCGGACTCTTCGTGCTGAATGTTATGGGATGTGATAATGATAATAGATTTTTATTCATGTGCGAGAAAAATAGTACCAAAGGTTATTGATAATATTGCAAACAAATAAATAAATCAACACAATTTTATTAGTTTTATTTTGATACCAGCTTGCTATTTCACATTTGACCCATTTTCCTCAACTAGCAGGCCATTAAAAGCATACGTGCACGCGATAGAAGTGAAACCTTCTATAAAATTAAAGTAGACTACAAAGCACCGCACAAAGAGGAGACCGATTATTCTATCTCATTCTCTCGTAGAATAAATCCTATAGATGTATGTGTGAGAGTATGAACTCTTTTAAAGTGAAAACTTCTTTAGCACCGTTGTGATTTGAAACTCGATGAAACGACAAAGCGACATTAGAAAGAGACAAAGAGAGAATGAGATAGAATAATCAGTCTTCTCTTTGGGCGGTATCTTCATCCCCACTCTTGACTACTTTAGTTTTCTGAAGGTTTCACTCCTACCGCGTGTGAACAGCACACTTTGTTATATTTGGCGATGCTGTGTGTAGAGTCTTTTTAAATTAAGGAAAGAGAGGAAGTTCTATGAAGGAAAAAGTTATGGAGGGTGGGTAGGAATCTGGGGGTCAGTATGTCCAGGAGTGACGGACGAACGAATCCATTCCTCTCACTGCGGTGCATGGCGATGTTCCGAGAAGTCATAGGACTCCCTCAATCATTCTCTCCCGATCCGGCCTACCATGCAGCTGGTGGACAGACGCATCCGCCGCCAAGACCCGGACAAACCTCTCTCCATGCGTAGTCACCAAACGTAGCGAACCACTCGGGGTGTCCCATGGCAGAGATGTTGGTTATACAATATGTGGTTCCCGGGGAGGCGGTACCTATACCCACTTCCCAAATTGTCAAGTCTTTTTAAGGAGAGGAAGGAGACGAAGTCCTGGAAATGAAAAGGGTGTGGTGGGGGAAGGAATCTATGATCTGTGCATCCAGAAGGGACGTGTGAATCCAACACTCCCGCTACGGTACATGACGGTGGGTCAAAAGAGACCAGCTGGAGAGAAGAGGTCAAAGGGTCTACCTGAAGCGGCTTGATGTGATCTGGCTTGCCACGCAGTTGGTGGGCAGGCGCATCCGTCTTTAAGACCAGGGGTCCTAGCATGGTCCATCGATAAGGATTGAACATTTCATAGTTCCCTAGGACAAGTGCAGATCGCTGACGTACAAACAACAGTTGACATCGAATTAAGAACACTTAGTCATTATGAACTGTTACTAATTCATTGGTGATCTGCAATCATGTTGGGGAACGATGAGAAGTTGCCGAAAGTTATCCTATCAATCCTATCGATGAACTATGCTAGGGGGCCTGATTACACTTCACCCTGTGAACACGGGCCCCCCTGCTGAATCACCAAACATAGCGAATGCATGTTGTAAAGCATTATAATTTGTTCCCTTCTTCTCCTACTTCTCCTTGCAATATTGATAGCATTTTTATAATAAACACAGTAACACGAAACAAAGAATATAAACAAAAAGTTTTGCTGTTAAAAATATTCTGAAAATAAGGAAGAAAAGTTTGGAGTGTCTTTTTGATATTGCTCAGCCAATGGAGTGTTTCTACTCACCCGGGGATGGGGGGGGGGAAGGACGATCAGGTCAGAGAAGTGGTTTAGAGCAGTGATTTTCAACCTGTGGTACGCGTACCCCTTGGGGTAAGCGAAGCAAGATTGGGGGTACGCGGTATGAATGTAGGATTTAAAAATAAGCTCGTTTTCAAATTTCGGCGGCTAACCCTCAGTGGTTTGGCAGCCTGATGCAACGCTATACATCAGTCAGTCAGTAAACTCGGTTTAGAGGTTTTTTCGAAAGAAAAAGAAAACTGTCTTTAAAGGTTCTCTTTTCTCAAGAGCTACTAAAGTATAGGAAACAGTTCCGGAAGCACCATACAGAGTAAGTTATTGCATGCTCGGCGATGAAAGATCAGAGAAAATAACACATACACCGCTGTTGGACAGCACTGTTTCCCGGCGAATTCAGCAAATGTCTCAAGATGTCGGATGTCAGTTGCAGATAGAGTGAAAAAGAGAAAATATTTTTCTCTGCAAGTAGACGCAAGTACAGAGATATTTCAAATCAGGCCGAACTTATGGTATTGTAATAATAATTATAATAATAATAATGATTTATTGTCTTTATTTCTTAGTAACAGTGTACCAGTATTTTCTCGTGTAATACTTCTGAAAAGTGTGTAAAACATGTATTTCATGTGTAGGACAAAATTAAGTAAGGTTAAATGGAATTAAAGAGTTATGTTGTAATGCTAAGAACAAATTTTATTGAGGTTATATTCATAATTCCTTATCATCCATTATCTACGAAATTAATCAATTTAGAAGGCAAGAGACTCTACATTTACAATGAATATCAGGGCATGTTCAGATCGATAAACTAAATCTGACTAGTGACGTGTAATAACAATTCTAATATGCTGATCTGTGGGTATGTAAGAAAATCAAAAGGTTTAAAGTTTCAAATCTCAAATAGTAATCCTGCTTTAGATACTTAGGGCGCCAGTCCTTCCTAATAATTATATGAAGAACAAATTTATAAATATAGTAAACCATATTGTGAGAATCTATCGTAACATGATGACAATCGCTCACGTGTCTGATGGCGCAATCCTCTTGCGAATCCTTTCCGTGATGTACTTCCTGACAGCTGTCCAACCTCTCTGGAACTGATAAGCAATCTCCGATTATGTACTCGGCCGTTGCCGTGTTCGTAACTGCACGGTTGTAAAATTAATATGTCCTTCTCAAGCGCTTGATACCGGGGCGAGTAGTTTTAAATCGTTACATTACTCCCTTCCCTTCAAAAAAAATTTCCAAGGAAATTTTAGGCCCTCCTGGCGCCTTTATAGATCTCAATACAGGAAGCTTGCTGATCATGCCAATAGATGATTTGCTCTGGAGGAATTGATTCCAGAATGTACCCTTGAAACCAGGTAATTTATATCCAATATGAAGATCACGTACAGGGTCCAGGACTTGAAGGCAGAAGTAGTAGAAAGAAGATTATCAGCTTAGGGGTTTGTTTGGTGACTGTATGAAAGCGAGGCTCTTCCTCCAAATCCGGCCATGATGAATTTTGAAACTGCTGGGATGAGCATCCAAAGAGTATACAGATGAAGGCTGAAGATCAAGGTAGGAGAAGAAGGTTGAAGTTCAATTTTGATAGTCTGTAATCTTGATATTGTCCAGTGCAGATGACCGGTCCATTTTATGTAAACATGTCCATATGAATTTGAAGTTCTTCCTTCCATGTAGATTGTGATTGTTTTGGCCAAAAGCAGCAATGAATCCCACCGGACAGTATATGTTAAGGTCTTGAACTTGTAGTGATGATTGCGATTTAATGTTGATTTTAATTCTTGATGTTGCGAAGACTAAGCTATACTATAAAATGGTTTACTGATGAATTAGAAAAAATTTTAAGTTAGAACTGATTGTTAGTTATACAAAAGAAAAAAAAACCCTAGCTGAAATAATATGATATAATTTTCAAATAAGATAATATTACAAACTGGAGACCCTGCGGATAAATAAATAATTTGAAAACCCTATTGATAGAATGATTAAACAATTTTATTTTCTAGCCAAGACGCAATTGAAGTTTCAAAACAGCCCACCTAGATGTCACTCCTCTAAAATGAGATTTTAAATATCTTTATAAATAAATTTTATAATAATTTTACTAACAAGTAAATTCAAAAGTTTAAGCTTTTACTGTGAAATAGATATTAAAATTTCTATATGAAAATGAATGTTATTATCCTCCCCGTAGATCTGAGTAAAAATAAGTTTTGTCTTCGATATTGAATAAATTATGAATTGTTAATCGAATTTAACCCATGCAATGTTGATAAAATTTAAGGAATAATTAGCTTGTGAATAAACAAAATTTTTTTTTTTTTTTTAATACCCCAATGTAGTATGCTATAAATCAAATTTTAAATTTTCAGTTAAAATGTAATCCGATGATGCAATTTGCAGTAAAATTGAATTATTATCTTTTGTTTTATTTTATTTTTGTAAATCTCCCTGAATGAAGAACCAATTAACATTCCATGATTTGATCAAGAACAAGGTATTGATCGAATCATCGAATGCTAGTTCGACTTGTTGAGGTCATTCCGAGCTCAAGAATGACCCCCGTAACCCGAAGAAGGAAACTTTATTATATTTAAAATAAAATTACCCGAATAGTAAACCGACGTTGGCATATGCCACATGCATTTTATTTGTGTTGAGGATTTCAAATCTCTCTCTTTAATTAACTTCATATTTATTTTAATTTGTAAGGACGAAGAACAACATAAAATGTGAATTAAAAAAAACCCAAATGGATAAAATAAGCACTACCAAAAGAAATTTCATACAAAACCGTTGGCTGGGTTTCGTAACTTCCTAAAGTTACTAAATAGATATTCTAAGCATCTGATTGCTATCATGTGATGAAAATAGTAACCCGATGCCAAAGATTCTGAATGAACCCTTCAGTTTGCCTTCTAGTTCAAAACAATATAATAAATATTACGAACTATTAATCATTAATTCAATTGTAACCATAATCCAGCAGATCCTGCAAGGAATATACATACTCATTTGATAATATAGATTATTGAATGGGATAATCCAAATTAACATTAATAATTTGATAAATATAGGCACGGTTTTGTACCACATGCAATTGAAAAAGCACTATTTCTCCCTCTTATAGTATGTAACATCCCCAAAGGGCATAATGAAACAGAACAAGACCAAGAAACAGAACGAGACAACGAAACATAAAACCCAACTGTATTTTACTATAAACTATCTTGAAGATTCGCCTACCATTCCGGACTAGCAAGCGCATCTTGAAAACAGTTAATTACATAACCATTTCAAAATGAATATGATAAAAGTATATATGAGAATCATCAAAATGCCAAACGGATGTGCAATGTACTCACACACATCCAAACTTATTCAAAACTTGATGATTTGAATATATAAATTTACAAAATTTAGTACTATGTATATTCATGTGCACACATTCAATGCGTAAGGGTAAGAATAGGTCACCCCTGCACACTGAACAAGTATAAAATAGCAAAATACATGTGTTAGAAATACCTGGACACGGAAAAACAAAATAACTTCATAAACAAATATAAAATTGCATTCAATGTGAGAACATAAGTTTTAGTCATGTTTTCACGTTAAATGGAATATTTTAATCGCTTCCATTATTGCGCATAATGGAAACAAAAGTATACAAAATAATTAAAATACGCTCCTGATCTACACGACGTTAATCTGAGATTTCATGCTTGATTATATCCTTGATGTGAAAAGTTCCAACAGGTTTTCCGTTTGAATCAGCTAAAATGTAAGCAACCGGAGACAATTTCTTAATGACTTTGCTGCGAATAAACTTGGGAGCTAGTTTCGCTGAAAAATACTTACTAGCGTCTGAAAGAACGAACGATCGGCGCCAAACGATGTCGCCAATTTCATATTGCATGTCCCTACGACGTAGATTATACTGCGTTTTGTTCTTTTCATACGACTGCCTTAGAGACGTACGAACCTGCGAAAAAATATCGTTTAACTCGTCTAAATCCGATGCCCAAGAATCCCGTGCGGCAAATCTGATATCTTCAGGGTTGAAGTCTGAAGATTTGTAGTCGTTTCCTGAAATAATAATTTCCCTACCAAAGTTTAAGAAAAAGGGAGTATATCCAGTGACCTCATGTACTGCTGTGTTAATAGCGAGTTCAACTTCATGTAAACAATCTGCCCACCTCCGATGATCACCACCGACGTACGAGCTAATAGCAGACACTAACACTCTGTTAATTCTTTCTACAGGATTATTTTGCGGGTGATACCTACAGTTGTAAAAGAGGTGTCTTATATGAAACTTGTTAACTAACGCTTTCATGTCTTTTGAAATATATTGGGGACCATTATCCAAAATTATTGTATCAGGTACCCCAAACTTGTAAAATATCTCATTTTCCATGATCTCAGCAATATTCTTTCCAGTAGCTTTTCTTAATGGGAAAAGTTTAGAGTATTTTGTAAAGAAGTCAGAGATTACTAACAAATATGTATAACCTTTTTTGTAAGAGCTGGGGAACGGACCTAATAAATCTGTAGCAATCATTTGCCAAGGACGTTGAACTAATTTAGGATCACCTGGATCACCCATTAAACCTGGTGGTAACTGATTCGTACTCTTATGACCCAAGCAAGTGTGACATTTGCTAATGAATGATTTTACGTCGGCCGCCATCTTCGGCCAGTAATATTTCTGACTAATTCTATTCAAAGTCTTCATAATACCAAAATGAGCACACGAAGGAGGTACATGATATTGCGTTATTATATCTTTCCTAGACTCTTTAGGTACAACTTCTTTCCAGTCATACACTCTGTGCAGAGCTTCCATACTCTGTATGTGTTTGTACAATACTCCATTATTAACTTTCCAAGCATGAAATTTATCTGGAAAGGTTAGAACATTTCTACACATTTTATCGTACCACGATTCTTTGGTTGGTATAGTTTGTTCTACTACAGCTAATTCTACGGGATCACGTGATAAAGCGTCAGGCACTATATTATCTTTTCCTTTACGGTGTTCTATAATAAAATTAAACTTCTGTAACCTGACAGCCCATCTCGCTAATCTGCCTGTCGGAGACTTAATATTTACTAACCATTTTAGACTGTAATGATCTGTTATTATCTTAACCGGTATGACAGATCCTTCTATATAAGCTCTAAATTTCTCCAGAGCAAAAATCATTGCATTAAGTTCTTTCTCTGTAGTTGAATGATTTCTTTCTTGAGCATTCAGAGACCTACTGATAAATGATATAGGGTGTTCTCTATTCGAATCGTCTACCTGCGTCAGGACCGCTCCTAGACCGGTATCGGATGCGTCGCATGATATGATAAAAGGTTTTTTAAAGTTAGGACAAGCTAAAACAGGTGCGCTCACTAAAATATCTTTAAGTTTTTTAAACGCTAAATCTGCCTGACTGTTCCATTTAAATTTGTTTCCCGTAAATTCCTTTTTTGTTAAATTATGCAACGGAGCTGCTATTATAGAAAAGTTACAAATAAACCTTTTATACCAAGATAGTATGCCTATAAAACGTCTTAAGCTTTTTTGCGAGTTCGGTATAGGAAAATCCACTATGGCTTTAACTTTATCTGGATCGGTTCTTAAACCTTGACTATCGACGACATAACCCAGAAACTTTAAAGAGTCTCTACAAAAAACAGATTTGTCCATATTGATAGTTAGACCCGCATCAGAAAGTTTTTTCCGAACTTTCCTCAAAAGAGACATGTGTTCCTCAAATGAAGTGCTTATAATTATAATATCATCTAAGTAATAAAATACTTTGCCCTCAAATTCAGGTCCAAATATTTTATCCATTAAGCGCATCATTCTAGAGCTCGCCCCATGAAGACCGAATGGCATTCTAGCAAAATGAAATAAACCTCGTTTCGGAACAGTAAAAGCCGTCTTCTCTTTAGAGTTTTCCTCCAGAGGAATTTGCCAGAAAGCTGCTGTTAAGTCAATAGTAGACAGGTATTTAGCACCGCCTAAGGAATCTAGTATGCTTGAAACATAAGGAATAGGAAAACTGTCTTTTTTCGACAGCGAGTTTAAAGCTCTACTGTCCAAACATAACCTAAAAGATCCATCCTTCTTGGGAACAAGTAAAATAGGACTATTCCACGCACACTCGGTTCAACGACACCTAACTCTAACATTCTATCTAATTCTTTGTGTACCGCCGGCAGCAAGTGTGGTGAAACTGGGTAATATCTTTGTTTTACCGGTTGAGCATCACCTGTGTCAATGACGTGATACTCCAAATCGGTTTTACCTAACCTGTCTCCCGAGATATCTTTAAATTCGTCTATGACACATTTAAGCTCATGCTTCTGTCTATCTGATAAATTTAAGCTGTTTTCTAATCCTTTTAACTCTGTGACTGATTTCGGCTCAGATTTTGATTCCCGTGGTGATATATATTTGCAAATTTCTGGACAAATATTAAAAAGTTTCCAAAAGTCTATACCTAGAATTACATTTGAAGTGATCTCAGGCATAACTACAAAAGTGAAATATTTGACAATGTTTTTATATAGCACCGGAACTGTTATCTTTTGTGTACATTTTACTGAGTGACCTGTCGCAGAAGTTAGAGAAAATTTTTCTTTTAAAGTCGCCAATCTAAATCCTAATCTCACAAAATGTGTGTGAAAGTTCTTTCCCAAAATAGACAGGTGGGAACCTGAATCTAGCAAACCAGAAAATTTAGTATTTAGAACCTGAAATGATATGTGAGGACGGCCATCATTGTTACCCGCTCTCTCCGCCTTTGACGTTCTAAGGTCCTGGTAGAATTTCTCCACGACAGCAAGCCAATTAGTCCACTCCGGGTCACACGGCACAGTAGATGAAGACGTCTCCTCGCCCACTGCACAGGCAACCCGAGCTGCTAGTTTTTTCGGTTCTTGCATCTGCAGTCAGGAGCCTTCACACCAGGTTGACCACAGCGGAAGCATCTCACTGGTTCTCTGAAATTCACGTTTTGAGCGCTTTGATTATTGTTATAAAAATACTTTTGATTTCTTTTGACATTAGGATTATAATTATTATTATTGCGTGGAGCCTCCCTGTAACTACTATTATTAGATGTAGTATTATTGGCAGAATTATTGGCTTTGGAATTGTAAAAGTTTGAATTTGCAGGATGGTTTCTATTATCCGTGCGACTGTCCGCTAATTCTATCATCTTTCCATATTTCTTTAGAGCAGTAACATTAGTCACCTCTGTAAGAGAAAGTTTATGTATGTATCTTGGCAACATATTACACAATAGAATTTCTAAAATTTCCTCTTCCGGCAATTTCTTAGAGAGGCGATTATTCATTAGTAAGACTGTGGTTATAAATGAACCCAAGTTTTCTTTAGGTTTTTGACAAGTAGTTCTTAACTGAGCTACAAGACGTTTGTCATGGTCCAAGAGTTCAAACTCCTCCTGCAAACCTGCAACAATCTCTGGCCATGAATTGAAATTGGAACGGTTCACCTTGAACCAGTTCAAAGCATCGCCTGTAAAAAATTCAATCGCGCTAGAAAATAGATTAATGTTACTTACACCACGAGAATCTGCTAATTCTTCTACACGTTCAATGAAGTTGCGTACGCATGTGGATCCGTCAAAAACCAGATTCCATTTGTGTACGGGGAATGACTTGCAGGAAGACGATTGCGTATCCGCCTGTGCCTCCGGCGAAGCTTCAATTTGTTTCATCATTGTCACAGAATCCTGAATCTTGGCCTGACTCCTCGTTAGAATTTGCGGTTCCGACATCACACGAAGAAACTATGCTATGTAGGTATGAAAGAAATAATTAGCACATGTACCAAATATACACGACAACAATAACCTTGTCTCGTTCATAAAAAATAAAAAATAAATTTGACTACAGCGTACTGTAAGTCAATAAACAGTAAAAACGCAGAGCGCTAGAGCTCCAGGGGGGACATTCAAATATATTAAACTGTGTAAAATTATTATTTAACTTAGGAATTTCATCACGAAATGGATCCACCGAGCATCAAAACCGCGAGCAACTGTCATCATATATTCACAAATTAGCAAGATTACCACTTGAAACTTTTAACTACACATAAAACATTGTGCAAAAATTTACATCCTACCCACAAAATAACAGATCACTAGGTTTAATCCACGCTGGGCCGCCAAATGTACCAGTATTTTCTCGTGTAATACTTCTGAAAAGTGTGTAAAACATGTATTTCATGTGTAGGACAAAATTAAGTAAGGTTAAATGGAATTAAAGAGTTATATTGTAATGCTAAGAACAAATTTTATTGAGGTTATATTAATAATTCCTTATCATCCATTATCTACGAAATTAATCAATTTAGAAGGCAAGAGACTCTACATTTACAATGAATATCAGGGCATGTTCAGATCGATAAACTAAATCTGACTAGTGACGTGTAATAACAATTCTAATATGCTGATCTGTGGGTATGTAAGAAAATCAAAAGGTTTAAAGTTTCAAATCTCAAATAGTAATCCTGCTTTAGATACTTAGGGCGCCAGTCCTTCCTAATAATTATATGAAGAACAAATTTATAAATATAGTAAACCATATTGTGAGAATCTATCGTAACATGATGACAATCGCTCACGTGTCTGATGGCGCAATCCTCTTGCGAATCCTTTCCGTGATGTACTTCCTGACAGCTGTCCAACCTCTCTGGAACTGATAAGCAATCTCCGATTATGTACTCGGCCGTTGCCGTGTTCGTAACTGCACGGTTGTAAAATTAATATGTCCTTCTCAAGCGCTTGATACCGGGGCGAGTAGTTTTAAATCGTTACAACAGTAGAGATAATGATATCCTCACTGGGATCTCCCGTGCTGAGGATTTCATTTACATATTATAATTTAATTATAAGAAATTGATATGAATTAGACATAACATATATCATGTAGTATTTTTTAAAAATAATTATAAAGTAAATAAGATAGTGGTTTTTTTTATAATTCAGATTACTAGATTTGGTTTTAGTCTGTATTTGATATCAGTATATTTTCTATTTCTGATCTCCCTATATTTAGTATCCAGCTTTTTATTTGAAATTTAAATGTTATAATGTTGAGGTTTTTGAGTGAGTGTGGTATTTTATTGTAGAGTTTATTGCCATAATATATGAAGCTTTTTTGGCCAAATTTTGTGTTAGTAGTTACTTGTTGGATAAGTTTTTGACCATGAGATCTAGTGTTTCTAATGTAATTGTGCGATGTATTCATAAAGAAAATGTTGACGAAATTTTATTCTTTTGTCGTCCATTGCCTGAAATTGGTGTCCGACCGAAACAGGACTTTCCACCGAAACCGAAACTTTTTTAGACATGTTAAAAACCGATTATTTACTGTTATTTGGCTTATTTTTTACACTTATTCCGACAGTTTAATTAAATTTTAAAAAAATTTAAAAAAATCAATAATAATTGAAGTATATGAAAAGAAATATATATATTAATTCTACAAAACAAACAAAATTGATAAAAAAATAACAAAACATGATAACTACTTCATAGAACGAAAATTTGTCAATAAAATCAACACTTAGATACATTATAATGGAAGGACCTCAATAATTGAATATTTTATTTTTATTGCGTTTACATCCACAAAATTTTGTTATGCGTGTTAAATGGGGTAAAAAAAAAATAATTATGTAAAAAATAAATTATTTCTTGATATTACTGCTATAAAGTAAATCAAAATTTAAAAAAATGTTAACTACTTCTTGGAATAAACATTTGTCAATAATCAACACTTAAAGGAAGGACCTCATTAATTGAGTATTTTGCTGATGATGGCGGGTGACATTCGAGCCACGAACTCACCCGAAGTCAGCCGAACGAGAAGTTCCAAGAAGTAGTTCATGTTGTGTTATTTTTTTATAAAGTTTATTTCTTTTATCGAAGTAATATAAAAAATATATAATTTTTTCACATACTCCAATAATTGTTTTTTATTTATTTAATTTAACACGTGTTAACTGTCTGAATAAGTGTAAAAAATAATCCAAATAACAGTGAACAATGGATTTTTAACATGTCTAAAAAAATTTCGGTTTCTGCAGATTTACAAGACAAACTTCGCCCCACGATCCACGAACCCAGGTATCCCTGCTAAGTTACCTATGACCTATGACCTAGGGGTGACATATGACATTGGGGTGAAATATGACCATGGGGTGACCTAGGAACTTGGGGTGACCTACGACCTTGGGATGACCTACAACCTTGGAGTGATCTACGACCTAGGGGTGACCATCCTTATCGTTATCGTTATCCTTATCCTTGTCACTCCTCAAGTCAAGCGTGCATAAAGGCCCAACCGTTCACCTCGCAATAGATCACCGTTCGCGACGACTACCGTTCGCATCACACTTTTCGTAACAATCACCACTTTTCGTAAAGCATTCACCAGCTTACTCCCCAAGTCGAGCGTGCGTAAAGAAATTTTACTTCAAAAATGTCTGTTGTAGGTTTCTGGCTCGAATTTTCGAAGGAATACCCCACAATAGCAGTTCTAACTCTAAAAATATTAATACCGTTCATAAGCACGTATTTGTGTGAAAAGGCATTTTGTTCTCATGAGTTTATCAAAAATAAATATTGCAATCGCCTGAAAACTGAACCAGACTTGAACTAACCAAATTTGCAAAGCAAGCTCAAAAGTCACACTCACTGTATGCTAACATTGTATGATTGATTATAAAGGATGTAACAGGAAATCAGGCTTTTATTGTAACTACTGATACGAGAGCAACACTTTTTTTACAAAGTTAAAAAAATTCATCCTCTCAATACACTTTGGAGTTGTGTATGGAGAAAATGATTTTTTTTCGTCAAAATAGAGGTGGAACCGAATTTGTTCAGTTTCGCATGCAGAATCACTGGTTAAAAAAGGCCGAAGTCGTGTTAAACTCTGTATAAAATTGCATTCATTGTACTTATGTGACCTGATCGTTAACTGAGAGTATTAAAAAATTACAAATGAAACGTGCGTTTCATTACACATGACAGATAGAGGGTACGGGGTACAACAGGTACGGGGAACACAATATAGATGGAAGATATGGGGTACTACAAATCTGTAGTAAGGGTCAAGGGGTACGCAGGCTCAAAAAGGTTGAGAATTGCAGGTTTAGAGTGTTTAAACGACAATCGACTGCGACATTTGATCCCTCGACAGTTGATCCCCCGACAGTTGATCCCCAAAGTTGATACTCGACAGTTGATCCCCGACAGTTGATCCCCGAGAGTTGATCCACCGACGGTTAATCCCCCGAAGTTGATCCCACGGGCAGTTGATCCCACGGACAGTTGATACACCGACGGTTAATCCCCCGAAGTTGTTCCCACGGGCAGCTGATCCCACGGACAGTTGATCCCTCGGACAATTGATCCCCGAAAAGACTTTATTTAATCAAGTAAGTATCAAGTGCCCCGAGAGAATCCAGTTTAAGCTCTGCTGGATGGTATTCAAGTCTCATAACGGAATGGCTCCGACTTACTTATCGGAAATGTGTATTCCAGAAAATTCCAATTCTCGACAATCAACCCTCAGGTCAGCAACAACATCAGCGATTGGAAGGTTGAAGGAACCAAAGCGCACACCAGATACTAAATTCGGTGAGCGTGCTTTCAGAGTGTCGGGACCTAAAGCCTAGAATGGACTACCACACGAGTTAAGAATGATCACAGATTCAGCGCAATTTAGAGCTAAACTTAAAACTCATCTTTTCAGACAGTCGTATCCATAAGTTAAAAAAAAAAAAAAAAAAACTTTCACCTTCGCCTTCACGGCTCGCAACATTGTAAATAACCAAGTGTGTAAAAGCAAATTCTTAAAATTCTCCAGACTTTAAAAATAAATATTAACTCAACTTTGGCATTAATCTTCTGTTAAATATAAATATAAATGTAAAACTCATGCAATGTCCAGTGTTTTGAATATAATGTCCTCCACGTGCAAAGTCGTATCTTCCCCATAGCATAAGCATAAACTTTCTAATAAAGTGTGTTTTGTCGGAAGTGTCCTGCAGGTAAGTATGATTCTGTATCTATTTGAAAATAATAAAATTAGATAGAGCCTAGGATTCATATTAAATTGTAAAGCGCCCTTGAGGTGATTTTTCACAAAAACGGCGCTGTACAAATTATCCAATTATTATTATTATTATTATTAAGTATGCAAAGAGGATATACGGTCGTACATCTAAAGTCAATATCTGAAGGCATCTTGACGGAAAATTGAACGTATACGTTCGGCTTAGCAAAAGCTAAAGAGACCTACTTGCATATAATAAACTTTTTTGTATTAATACAACACAAGAGTCCCCTTATAATTGCAATTGCCTAGTTGGACATTTTAAGTTCATTATATTGTATTATGTAATATTTACAAACAAACAATAAATAAATATTAAATTAATACTGCGCACTAGTCACCTACACCGCCGCCGTGGGGTACCTATTTTCACGCCTTATCAAAAATCCAGGGGTATAGGTACAACTGTTTTACTCGCACTAAAAAAAAAGCTCTAAGTAATAAAGCTTCGCAGTACATTACCAAAGTAAATGCGATAATTAGTGGATTGATTTCAATTGTTCATGATCCAAATATTAAATTCTCGAAAGAAAATATCGTAAAAATATTACCAAAAACTACAGAACTGATGGCTACGATTAGAGATTTGGTAGTTGACTTTTAGGTTATGCAGGGAGAATTGAATTCATTGAAAAACAATACGCAACTCACGACGTCAATCAGTACCAAACGGATGGACATTAATATGTGGGAAATTATTACCGAGATGGAAGAGAGAACAATCAATTATATTGTGTAACGTTCCCGAGAGCTTATCTGATAAAGTTTCTTCGGCTATAAAAACCTTTGACCCCTCATTAGATCTATTCAAGTCAAAGTATTCCGACTGGGTGCCAAAAATATTGCTAACAAAAATCGTCCAATTAAATTGGATTTAGTAACAACGTCGCAACGAGAAATCTCCTACGAATTAACATAAAATTTAAAGATGACATCAAAGCGAGTAATGACTAAACTAACCTCCAACGGAATGAATTGATGGAGTTGAGAAAGCAATTATTGTACCGTCAAGAGAATGGTGAACCAAACCTTACCATGAAGTTAACCTCCAAACCAACTATTGTTACAACTCTTCCAAAAAACGATACAACCAAAAATAATTGAAGTGCTATTACCAAAATGTCAGAGGCATGAAAACTAAACTTATGGACTTTAAAATACATGCCCCGACACTGCAACATGACATTTTCTTTCTAACGACAAACCTAGCAGGAACCATCCATCTACTCTGCTTCTTCTGCTTTCGTTTAGGGGGGGGAGGGTCAGAGGGGGACATCTAGGTCTGCGAACCAGTCTAGGGCCTCAGGCGTTGCCCTGTGGACCTCGTAAATCCCGCCGGGGAATAATGAATGGAGCGGGCATTCGTTGACCACATGTTCGGTGGTCTGCACCGCACCGCATTCACACATCACCGACTCTTTAAGGCCCCATCTATGCATCATCACAACGGCTATGGGAGTACCTTATCCTATTGATGGCAGTCCAGAGCTTGCGAGGCAATGAGAACCCAGGCTGTCTCTCAGTGGGGTCTTGAACGAGATTGGCGTTTTTGACGTTGGCTGATTGCCACTCAAGCTTCCACCTATCTTCTGGGGTGAAAAGTGTTCGAAGGAGTCTTTCTCCTTCCGTCCAGAAGAGTTTTCGAGACTTTAAGCGCCATGCCGGGTGAGAAACGACATCATCGTGCAAGAGTTTTTCGCTTTTTTGCAGCGCCTTCTTGTATTCCCTCAGTGTTTAATCTCTCGCCTGATATTTGGCGGGGTTATATTTACAAATTCGGGGAGCCAAGGAAGAGGAGTCGATTGTAAGTTCTCACTGATGGTTCGCATTGTGGCATTAAGCTAAACGTCGACCATGGAGGTGTGGGCGCTTCTGGCCTATACTGGAGCGCAGTATTCAACTGCTGAGAAAACCAGGGCAATGGATGCCGTTCTGAGCGTGTTGGCGTCGCATCCCCAGCTAGTACCAGCTAGCTTATTAACTAAGTTTAGTCTTGCCCTGGTTTTTTTTACCACTGTTTCCATGTGTTTCCGGTAATTCAGGCTCCTGTCAAAAGTAACTCCGAGATAGCGGGGATGGGGGTCATGGTAAATATTTTTTTCCATCAAACTGAACACAGAGTTTTGCGTTTGCCTGTGAATTACTGAGATGGAAAGCTGTCACAACTGTTTTTGACCCATTTGGCTTTAGTTGCCAATTGAGAAAAAATCCTTCCATAGCCTTGAGGTCAGAATTAAGGATCTCTTCTGCTGCATTGAGGGTTTTGGCTTGAACTGTGAAAATTTTCTGCCTTCAGTGCGACGAAGATCTCGAGTATAGATGTTGAAGAGCGATGGGGCCAGCACTGAGCCTTGGGCAAGGCCATTATTCATGGGCATTTTTTTGCTTTTTAGCCCTCCTAGAAAAACCCTAAAAGTACGGCCAGTTAGTAGTTGCTGGACAGTGACTGGACTAACATACGAGTATCAAATATACAGCGCCCGTATGCCTGCACGCTCTCTTTATATATTATATAGTTCAACCAATTTACACAAAATATTGACAAATTATATACCTAAACCTTCCTCTCAGGAATCACTCTATCTATTGGTGAAAAAACGCGTGAATATCAGTTGCGTAGTTTAAAAAAATTAAGTTTACAGACAGCGGGAGCGATTTTGCTTTATACTATGTAAAAATAGCGGCCTCAGTACGAGTAAGCCACCCAGTGAGGTCAACATTACTGGATTGTACTATTAAATGTAAAATATTGTATCAAAAAAATAAATAAAGATTTTCGCGCTCCCTCAAACATATATTCATCTCCATTCGACCTTTTAGTCGAGCGGTAAAGTTCTCAACAAGCGATCCGGAGGCCGCGGGTTCAAATCCCGGCGTGCGTAAGTAAATATTATTTAGTTGATTTGTGTTATTTAACAATTTTAACATATAAAATCTTAATATATAAAACAAAGTCGGGTTAGTTACACTATTTATAACTCGAGATCGGCTGGACCGATTTTGATGATCTTTGATTTGTTGGATTTGTCTCCGCTCCGGATAACATAATAACTATTAAAACATTGCAAAAATTCACGAAAAAGAAAGTTATGAAGAAAATTAAATTTTTCATACATTTTATATAGAACGAATTCTCATATTTTGAAAGAACTGCAGCATTATTGTGATAGGTATTTTCCCAAAATTCAAAAACATCAAATGTCAATGCGCTGATTGTTTCGCTTTTGTTCTTAATCATATAATGCTGCCCCTCTTTCTTACACACTAAATGTCAATAGTCGAAAACGAGACAAACGGTGAACGTATGTCTCTGCACCCCTCCTAAGGAAAAATACAATAAAATAAATTTCTGAAATGAAACGCATTTTTTTACGTAAGCTCCACTCAGGACCTATGTCATCTTAGGAGATGCTGTGTGGAGGGTCTTTTTAAGGAAGAGTAGGATAGGTTGTTCTGGGAAGGAAAAAGGCATGAGGAGTGGGTAGGAATCTGGAGATTAGTGTATCCGGAAGTGAATCCATCCCTCCAACTGCGGTGCAAGGCCGTTGCCTTGACCAGAATTGACCTTTTACCTTGACCTTTCCAGCCGGACTCTTTCGACCCATTGGTCGAGAGAATCCGGCTCGAAAGGTCAAAAGGTCAAAAGGGAGCTCCCAGTCTCTCTCGATCTGGCCCGCCACGCAGCAGGTGGGTAGACGCATCCGCCGCCAAGACCCGCACAAAAGTCACCCCATGAATCCGAACCCTAGGCACCCCTGCTAAATCACCAAACATAGAAAACCACTTGGGGTGACCTATGGCTGAGTTGTTGGTTATTCCCGGGGCGGCGCCCCCCGTACCCGCATCCTTTCAAAAATTCTCGTAAGTAAGTGGAAAAGTAAGAAAATCACAAAAAATATAAATCCGTACACAACGCCATCTCTGATACTAACAAAAACAAAACACGGACAGTTGGGCATCGATAATTGCTTCATTGTGTAATTTTTAACTTAATAAAAAAACTTAATTTAATTCAACAGTTATTGATTCTAAGGCGGTACGAAGTTCGTCGGGTCAGCTAGTATTATATATTTGTGACACGTTCCGTTCGGTAATGAAAGATACTCTCAGTATCGCACTGGTGTAAGACCACCATTCAGAATTGAAACGTTGTTTAAAATTTGGGAGGCGGAAATGGGTACCGCCGCCCCGGGAACCTTTATTGGATAACCAACACCTCTGTCATAGGTCACCCCAAGTGGTTCACTACGTTTGGTGATTTAGCAGGGGTGCCCGGGTTCATGGGGTGAGGTTTGTCTAGGTCTTGGAGGCAGGTGACCAGGACACACTGAACCCCAGATTCCTACCCACCCCTTAAACCCTTTTCCTTCCCAGAACTCTCCTCTCCTTCATTTCCCTTTAAAAAACCCTTCACACAGCATCCCCAAAGATGAAATAGACCCTGGTAAAAAAAATGGCTTTAGCGGTGTTTGAAGACCAGATATGAATAGCCAGACACATCCACACCTTCGTCTTCCCCATCTCCTCCCCTTCCCCACTACCTTCAGCCTCACAACATACCCCAATTGGGGATGCCATAGTCTCACTGCCACTGGCTCCTTCAAAAAAAAACCTTCTCTTGTTTTTGAACGCTTAATTGGATTTCTTTTGAATTTATCCGTCAATTTAAAAATGAATCAATGAATCTAAGGTTTCGAGTAATCAGGCTAACATTACTGGTTTATAAAACATACCTACTTAAAGTAAACACTAACTTAAAGTTTTTTTGCAATGCATCGTAATTCTTCATGAACCGAAAAACATGCAGGGGGCTTCAGTTTGCCTTCAGTTTTCCAAGTACTCCAAATCTGCGACGAATTTTCTGTCAGTGACATCTATTTTATTCTGATTAATTATTTTATTTTATGTTATTTTATTATTTTATTTTATGCTATAAGGGATTCCCTATTATTATTTAGTTTCGCGACTTTCACAACAGAGGGCAGTAACTCGCCACATCAATATTATTTAATCCTTTCTATAAGAGATTCCCTATTATTATTTAGTTTCGCGACTTTCACAACAGAGGGCAGTAACTCGCCACATCAATAATATTTAATCCTTTCTATAAGAGATTTCCTATTATTATTTAGTTTCGCGACTTTCACAACAGAGGGCAGTAACTCGCCACATCAATAATATTTAATCCTTTCTATAAGAGATTCCCTATTATTATTTAGTTTCGCGACTTTCACAACAGAGGGCAGTAACTCGCCACATCAATAATATTTAATCCTTTCTATAAGAGATTCCCTATTATTATTTAGTTTCGCGACTTTCACAACAGAGGGCAGTAACTCGCCACATCAATAATATTTAATCCTTTCTATAAGAGATTCCCTTTTATTATTTAGTTTCGCGACTTTCACAACAGAGGGCAGTAACTTGCCACATCAATAATATTTAATCCTTTCTATAAGAGATTCCCTATTATTATTTAGTTTCGCGACTTTCACAACAGAGGGCAGTAACTCGCCACATCAATAATATTTAATCCTTTCTATAAGAGATTCCCTATTATTATTTAGTTTTGCGACTTTCACAACAGAGGGCAGTAACTCGCCACATCAATAATATTTAATCCTTTCTATAAGAGATTCCCTATTATTATTTAGTTTCGCGACTTTCACAACAGAGGGCAGTAACTCGCCACATCAATAATATTTAATCCTTTCTATAAGAGATTCCCTATTATTATTTAGTTTTGCGACTTTCACAACAGAGGGCAGTAACTCGCCACATCAATAATATTTAATCCTTTCTATAAGAGATTCCCTATTATTATTTAGTTTCGCGACTTTCACAACAGAGGGCAGTAACTCGCCACATCAATAATATTTAATCCTTTCTCAAATGGTTCAATGATAATTCAACAACGTGTCATTTCAACTCACGGTCTTAAGAGTGATAAAAAAAATTATCATAACCTAACCTATTAAACTTAGTTTTTTTTTATCAATTTTGTCCTTTGAAGCCATACATAATTAATGCAAAATCAAACAAAATCATGTGTTTAAGGTTTGAAAATTTGATCGCTTAGAAATATTGGTTCCATGCCAACTCCATTCAAAACCTCTTTAAAATGTCTTTTTTTTTTTTACAGTGAATACCGCACAAGAATCTCAACTGCTCCCGTCTGGAGCCAGTGAGACTATGGCATCCCCAATTGGGGTATGTTGTGAGGCTGAAGGTAGTGGGGAGGGGAAGGAGGTGGGGAAGAGGAAGGTTGGGAAGTACCTGGCTATTCAGATCTGGTCACCAAACACGGCTAAAGCCATTTTCAAGCAACGTTTCAATTCTGAATGGTGGTCTTACACCAGGGCGATACTGATAGTATCTTCCACTCTGGAACATGCCGCAAATATACTATATATTATTTTAAATGAATTAATTGTGAAATAACACAAATTAATCAAATAAAATTTATTTGCGCGTGCCGGGTTCGAACCCGCGACCTCCGGATTGTGAGTCAAGAGTCTTACCCACTGGACTACGGAGTTCGTCAAAAGTCATTAAAAGCTATAAAAAATAATTTTAAAATAGCCCATAACCCTAACCTAACGTAACCTATTTAACTAATTATTTTTTTCATTACTTTTAATAATTTTTCAAAGAAGGTTTTGAGTTGGTTTCATTCTGAGTTGTCCTGTCACCAGAAATATTACAGATGCTTTAATTAAATACTGTGATAGCCCATCCAGACTCACGGCGAGAAGCCCCGAGAACACCCGAGAAGCGTGAATGTGATGTGTTTCTCGCATTCTCTTTCTCGTGCTCGGTTGTTCTCGGATGGCTGTCGGTAAATTTGGCCGCTTCAAAGGATTTCTCGGGCGAGAAGCGAGAAGGCTACTACACTCACGTTTTGTCTCAGTGTTGTTTAGTGAGCGGTTGAGAGTAGACGTGCGTTATATTTTTGTTTTTGTATCGAAAATTTTGTTTACTTTAAAATGTGGAACAATCAACAAGAGTTGCAATTTATATAATACTAGCAGACCCGGCCACACACTGTTGTGGCTAACGAAATACAACGCCATTACCCAACCTTTATAAAATCCACACCACCCGCTTGCCAGCTGCCCGATGCCCGCTGCCCCCTGCCTGAATTGAATATTTGAATTTCTCGGCTTTTCTCTACAATAATGAGCATGTATTATACATATAAACCTTCCTCTTGAATCACTCTATCTATTGGTGAATACCGCATGAAAATCCGTTGCGTAGTTTAAAAGATCTATGCGCACATACATTTTGAGCGATTTCATTTTATACTATGTAATGATGATGATGATTTTCAATCTGAACCGGTGTTATGGGATGCAAAACATCGGAATTATAAAGACAAAAGTTTGAACCACGATGCGTGGAACAGACTGAACTCAAAAAGAAAAAATATTCCCTTTTTGCTAGTTACCGGAATTATTTTTAGTTACAACGTTCACAAAATTATAATATGCCATGGCGCACAGAGCCAAACCTGTTGCATTTTGAATATCGTCTGTAATGTCTGTCATCCATACCGGATGGGAAACAGATCACGAGTGAGAAAAATGATTCAAGCTCCACACTATTCGCGAAGTTGAACGAGGTTAGCCGAATACGATAGTGCGGAGGGGCACTTCGTCTAACTTCGTCTAATTTCATCCAACCTTGGCTCGCCTCGGGCGACCTCCAGTTTTTGTCGGTTTTTGCGCCCGAGTCAAAGGACTCGAGGTTGCACGAAGTACCTACACGAAGTGCCTCTCTACACTACTCGGTTAACTTCAGTTCGCTTCAATACGTCGTCGTGAATAGACGTGCGCGCTAGTAATTATTTTTATTAGTATTGTCATACGGCACGATTATGAGTGGAATACAGTGGTCGCAGGAGCAAATTCTGTTGCTCCTGCGACCAGGGCATGTTAGAATTACCCGTAGACGAATTAAAGAAAAAGAAGGATTCGCTTTTTGCTATGTACAGGAGCTACCGTAGAAAAAAAGATGCGTCAATAAATAATAATAATAATAATGGTGTATTGTCTTCATTTCTTAGTAACAAGTAGAGATAATGATATCCTCACTCGGATCTCCCGTGCTGAGGATTTCACTTACATATTATAATTTAATTATAAGAAATTAATATGAAATAGACATAACATATATCATGTAGCATATATTTTTTAAATAATTATAAATAAAATAAGATAGTGTTTTCTTTATAATTCAGTTCACTAGATTTGGTTTTAGTCTGTACTTGATATCAGTATATTTTCTATTTCTGATCTCCCTATATTTAGTATCTAGCTTTTTATTTGAAAATTAAATGTTATAATGTTGAGGTTTTTGAGTGAAAGTGGTATTTTATTGTAGAGTTTAATGCCATAATATAAGAAGCTTTTTGCCCAAAGTTGTGTTAGTAGTTCCTTCTTTTATTTTTATATTTCTTCGTTTGATAAATATGTACATAGTTATAATAAGCGAGCGTGCACATTGAAACGGCAGCTGCTACTTGAGCGTCCATGACGTGCGAGTCGTGACGGCACCACCGCGCGAATGAGCTTCTCGCGAAGTTGAACGAGAGTGTAGCAACGTACTTCGAACTTCGGTCAACTTTCCCGAAAATTTCGTCGAGGAACTTCGCGAGCAGTGTAGAGCTTACATGAGAGAGTGTGGAGTGTGTATAAGTGCTTGTTCTCGCGAGAAGTCTCGGCGAGAATGAGAGTGTGGATAAGTGCTTGTTCTCGCGAGAAGTCTGGAATCGCCTTGAGAAGAACACTTCGTCACTTCATTTGTATAGGGTTCTAACTTCACTTCACCTTGTTCTGAGAATGAGGTGTCAAAGTTTTCAAAGTCCTGCACTCATCTATTTACCAACTTCCGATTTTGAGGTTGATTCTTGTGTTAAGTATTTTAATTGAACATTTTTAAAGGAAAGTATTTAAATAGCACGTATACTTACCCTTTTGGAACATACCTATACATGCAAATAGAACCACATTATGCAACCAGCGAAGACATAGTAATTAATTGCACAAGGTTCTAATTATATTTCCTTAATGCAATTTCAAGCTAAGACCACGCCCCAATTAAATATCTTCCATTAAAATAAGGCGTAGTTAGAACCCTATCCAAATAAGTGACGAACCATAATGCGTCTAGTATTTTAGATCAGTGTCAGACAGAGAGAAACAAAATAGAGAGTGTGAGTGATGTTAGAACCTTGTAAAATAAATAATTATTGAAAATGCATGATGTTAGAACTTTGTCATGCATATATCTACGAAAATACTACACAGATGGGTCTGAAAATTATTTCGGGTATAGAAATGAGCAAAAGAAATACTTCGGCATTAAAAGGTCATTTTTGAAAAAAATGTCCGTTAGAAACGTTTCCAAATGAGGTGACGACATCTTGGCCTTAATAGTATTAGTTTTATTATTTCTTCTATTATTCTTTTCTTATTAGAGTATTTCTTTTGATAAGTCTTTTTGAAAGTCTGGAAAAAAATAAAGTGTCTGGCCTTTAAAAAATACTTTCATGTGCAAAATCTGGTACATACTTATGAATCAATTTTCGGATAAAGTTTTATTATACATACGTACATACCTAGACTGTGATAAATTAAATTCTTTAAGGCCCCGCAACCCGAATTTCTACCAATTTCTTACATATCTCCCTTAAACACGGTAAGTTTTAAAGCTCTTAAAAAAATACATGTTATTCTTGAAGATAATATTTAGACATTGCCGGCGCCGAAACGCAAATTATATAAAATTTCCTCGATTAAAAAAAATCGCAAAGTATGCTCCAAAAATATTATTAACACGTTTGTTTCAATTCTTTTACAGGTTAAATGTATGAAAAAATTTACAGTGTTTCTTTAAATGCTGTTTAAGATAATACCCGCGAAAATTTTGCTCCATTGAAAACGAGTCGTGTTTTATTAAACATTTTCACAATTTTCGCATCAATTTTGTCGCTGTAAATGTTAGCGCTCTCCTCTAACATTCGTAATTTCGTATCTCCCCATCTTCTTCTTTTCGAGCCTGGTTACAGAGCTTTAACCTCGGGAGTGATTTTTGACATATATTGGCGCCATTTTAAATGTCTCCAATTGCTTTTCGTAAAAAAATGGCAATTATCTCCTTGATTCGACAATTTTTTAAAAATATTTGTAGCACACACGTTTGTTATTTTGAACTTAAAACGAAGCTATTGAAATGATTTTTCTATTATAACCATAGATGTTGCATATCCGAACTTTGTTAAATAATTTGTGAATTTTATAACGATGTTATAAATATATTTTTTTTATATTTTTTTCCCGTAGAATTTCTGATCAGCTGCTTACGGTAAACTTAAGTCCCTTTTCCATAGATATGCACCATTCATTGCCAAGTGTACCACAGACAATACACAGAAATCGAAAATATTCTATGTTGACTCAAATATGTACCTCTCACGGCAGTTTCAAAGTAACAACACGCAGGATTCGCGCGGTTATAAACTTAACGATTTTTTTATAAATAATACAAATATGAGATAAACGGTAAAATACAGGTTAATTCATTGGCTATATAGCGTTCTTATAAGATTTATGTCTCCATGTTAAAATCCGAAGGCATGATTTTTTTTTAATGTTGGCGAAAAATTTAAAAAAATATCTTGTTGACGCAACTATGTATACCTACCTATATACCTTGTTCCATTTATCTACCCATCCTTTGTTTACCACAATTACCTGTCCCTACTGACAATATTACCTACCGTACAACAATAAAATCAATATGTCACCAGTCTGTTAAAAGAAGCTGTGCCACGAACATCATTTCTCTCAGTTTATATAACATCGACCAGTTTATGGAAGCTTGTGCAGTGAGTGATTCAGTGCTCCCTCAAATCCATAATATTGAGCAGAATATCAACCATAAGGGGTAAGTCAGTTTCCTTCTCCATTCATCTGTTTACCATTCCCCATAGTTGAGTCAAAGTATTCACAAGCATAACGTTTATTTTTTTTAATATATTGATTACAGTCCACTCCACGTGTCGCATTTGCGATACCATTATTTGGTCCATTACGAGCCTGGATTAAACTAGAAAACATTAAATTCATTACATTCTATAATTATTGTCGCCGTATACATTGGCTGTTTTCTGTGTTAAATACATAATATTTCACTAAACAAGAATTAATTTAAGATGGCAGATAAGAAGATTGCCGTATTGAAAACTCGAAGGGATCGGTTTTTAGCTAGGATACAAATAACGCATCAATTAATACCTTTTATAAACATGGATGAAAAAAAAGGGAAACGTTTTTAAGCCGGTATGAAAAAGTTTTCGAATGGCTCGGAGAGGTAGAGTCATTACATAATGATATGGAAAATTTATTAATTGAAGCGGACAAGGCAAGTGATTGTAAGGAGATAGCAACAATCTCTGAACAATTAGATGTAATGGTCTTTGAAATTTCATCTGCAAAAAGACAGCAAAATTCAAACATTAAGTCAGAACCAATTTCTGCAAATAGTATTGGCAACTTAAAATTACCCGCGATTCAAATAACACCATTTGATTCCAATGTAAAAAATTGGCATACCTTCCATGCATTGTTCGAAAATCTAGTACACAATAATAATATGTATACAGATATAGAGAAATTTCATCATTTAATTTCGTTACTGAAGGGAACTGCATTGAATTTGGTTAAATCGTTACCATTAATTGCTGAGAATTACCCAATAGCTTGGAATATTCTGCTGCAAAAGTATGAAGATAGTAGATTATTATTTACTTTTTATGTAGACGAAATGATGAATTTTAAACCATTACCTAATGAATCGATAAATGGATTAACACATATCTTAAACACTTTTCAAGAAAATTTATCTGCTTTGAATGCAATGAAACATGAAAATATATTTAGTAAGTTTGTTGCCCACATAATCTTACGATGTTTGGATCAAGACACCAGACGACAATTCGAAACGTCACTTACACGAACACAATTACCGGAGACATCTCAATTATTTGAATTTTTACACAATCAGATTAGAATTCTCGAAGCGTCTAACCCACTTACTGCAAACATACCTAAACCAAAGACGGCGGTTGCGCGAAAATCCTTATTGGCGGCGAATTCTAGTTCTGAAATGTGCGTTATATGCAAGGAAGCTCACTCAATTTATAAATGTGAAAAATTTCTTGAAATGTCTCCCCTTGAAAGGAAAAATCGCATAAAACATTTAAATCGATGTTTTAATTGTTTAAAGTTTCATCGATTTGGAGATTGTCAATCACAATCTAGTTGTAAAATTTGTAACAAGCGGCACCATTCTATGTTGCATTTTGAAACACCCTCTACGGGTGAAAAAGT
The DNA here is from genome assembly GCA_917880885.1 of Limnephilus marmoratus. NCBI lineage: Eukaryota > Metazoa > Arthropoda > Insecta > Trichoptera > Limnephilidae > Limnephilus > Limnephilus marmoratus. Next base: position 4,045,561 of record OU862930.1, read on the forward strand.
GACCACGTCATTGACTGCCGTCACAAAGTCAAACGAAAATGTGAGCAACGCACCCAATGTACTCTTGGGTACAGCGATTGTTCACATGCAAAATAAATTTGGCGCATACGTTCCTGTACGTATCATCGTAGATAATGGAAGTCAAGTCTCTATTATAACGCAGAGTTGTGCCAAGAGGCTAGGCTTATCTATAAGGAAATATAAGACTCCGTTAAATGGATTAGGACAGACAGCTGTTAACTGTTAGCTGTTAATGCACAGGTATAACCTCATGTGTTATCAAACCTGTCAAACAGCGAGCACCTATGTTATCTGCGACACCCATAGTAATTCAGGAAATTACTTCATGGATGCCATCTGTCACACTGGATAAAGATGTTAAATCGCGATTTCTCAATTTATCGTTAGCAGATCCAAGTTTTGATCAGCCGGGTCAAATAGATTTTCTACTCGGCGCCGATTTATATCCCAACATTTTGGATGATCAATCACATATCGTTCGTGGAAACCCTAGTGCTTTAAATACAGTCTTTGGATATATTATTCTTGGGAAGGTGGGTTGTCAATCGATCGATTCATCGCCAACGTCACTTTTGACACTGTCTGACATGTCATTAAATGATACAATGAAAAATTTCTGGGAAATTGAAGAGGCTCCCGTCGTTTCTGATTTAAACCCTGACAACACCAAGGCGGAAGAAATGTTTCAGAAAGAGCATTACAGATAGACGGATGGGAGATATGTGGTTCCGATTCTGTTAAAATCGGACAGTCCTCCACCGCAAAATACTTACAACTTGGCCGAATCGCGAATGCGCAAGCTGGAAAAGCGTTTTGATAGGGATGCGACGTTGGCGACTAGTTATAGGGATTTTCTTCATGAATATGAAAGTCTTAGTCACATGAAACGCGTAGCACCCAACTCTGGGGCAAATTATCTTCCCCATCATGCGGTAATCAATGGAAAAGGTAAAATTCGCGTTGTCTTTGATGGGTCTGCGAAGGCCTCCGATATGTCATTAAATGACATGCTATATAGCGGTCCAAAACTACAAACAGAAATACCATACATGATATTAAATTTTAGATTTCATAAATTTGTATTTACTGCTGACATTTGTAAAATGTACCGACAAATATTAATTATTCCCAATCATCGTAAATATCAGCACATCCTTTGGCGCGACTCCCCAAGTGAACCAATGAAAGATTACGAACTTCAAACCATAACCTACGGTTTAACGTCCTCCCCATTTTTAGCCATTTCGACCTTACGTCAATTGGCTAGGGATGAGAGGGAAAGCTATCCTGCCGCTTCAAGGTCGCTGTTAGAGAATTTTTATGTTGATGAATTGGCGACTGGGGCAGATTCCATTGAATCTGCTCGATACCTCAAGGAAGAAATTGTAGCCGTTTTAAAATCAGCCAAACTGGAGCTCAGCAAGTGGGCAAGCAATTGTTCAGAATTACTCGAGCATGATTCTGAATGTCAACAACAACAGTTGAATTTTAACAAAACTCAATCGAATGTTAAAATATTAGGTGTTTTTTGGAATCCCGAAGAGGATTATTTTTCTTATCACATTTCGATACCCAATTCGGCAGTATGTTCGAAGCGGAATATATTATCAACCCTTGCTCGGATATACGATCCGCTAGGGTGGTTGTCTCCTGTGATCTTCACTACAAAACGGATTATCCAAGAACTTTGGAAATTGAACGTGGACTGGGACACTGAAGTACCACTCCACATCATGTCCACGTGGAACAACTTTGTGGAACAACTTCCATCGCTACAACAGTTACGAATTCCACGATATTACCATACGAATCTAGATAGTCATTGTATCCTCGTAGGATTTTGCGATGCATCACAACTGGGTTATGCAGCCGTGACATATTTAGTTGTTCAAAACCATAATTCTAGCCACTTGCTGATGGCCAAATCCAAGGTTGCACCTTTAAAGTCATTAACAATCCCTAGATTAGAGTTGTGTGCAGCCGTGCTGCTTTCAAAACTTATAAAATATATATTGTCGTCAATACATTTTGCCGCGCAAATTGAAAAGGTTATCCTCTTCACTGACTCAACAATTGTCTTATCTTGGCTTCAAACGCCACCACATTTATTAAAAACTTTCGTCGCAAACCGTGTTGTTCAGATCCTTGATAACACGCCAAAAGCAATTTGGAAGCATGTTATTTCAGAGGATAACAGTGCTGATTATGGGTCCCGAGGTACCCTTCCTGCTCATTTTGTAGAACATCTATCATGGCTTTCGGGTCCACCGTGGCTCCGTAATCCAGTTGAGGATTGGCCTTCGGCGAGGCTACCATTTATTCCAGCAAGCGAATTGCCAGAAATTCAACCCCCTAAACCTACAGTTTTTAATGTCGAATTAAAATCATCTTCCATCATAGCGAAGTATTCTTCATTATCAAAATTAAAGAAAGTCATTGCATAGATCCTTAGGTTCAAAACAAATTGTCTTTCTAATGTTTCCAAAATGGCGAAACAGAGCATCAATCATGCGGCACTCACTCTTCAAGAACTGGACAACGCATTCATGAAGATTATAAAACTCGAACAGCAGGCTTGTTTTCACAACGATATTATTCTGTTAAGCTCTGACAAAATGTGTTCTTCCGGCCTTCAAAAACTGAAACCTTTTATTGACCCTCACGGTATCCTGAGGGTGGGCGGTCGGCTAATAAATTCTGCACTCCCATCCGATAGTAAGCATCCCATTTTACTTCCTAAGTCTAGTCATTTGACCGGGTTGTTAATTGATTACTATCACCGTGCTTATCTTCACGTCGGACCGCGTACTCTCCAATTTCTTATTCAACGCAAATACTGGATTATGTCCGGTCGTACCGTCATTCGATTTCAGTTATCAAAATGTGTCACATGCCACAAGTTTCGGGCCACTGCACATTCACCTATGATGGCGGATCTGCCGTCCTCTCGTGTTCAACCTAGTCGTCCCTTTTCTCGTGTAGGGGTCGATTTTGGTGGACCTTTTATGCTGAAGGATCATAAACGTCGCGGAGCAAAAACCACTAAGGCTTATTTATGTCTTTTTGTCTGCATGGCCACCAAAGCCTTGCACCTTGAGGTCGTGTCAAACCTCTCCACGGATGCCTTTATCGCATCCCTAACCCGATTCATAAATCGACGGGGTTTGTGTTCCGAAGTCTTCAGTGACCGCGGCACAAATTTTGTAGGAACAAAGCGATACCTAACTGGAGTATTTAAATATTTCTATTCTTCACCACAACGTGAAGTAATTTCAGACTATCTTGCCCAAAAGGAAATCCTGTGGACATTTAATCCTCCCGCCAGTCCACACTTTGGTGGACTCTGGGAATCCGGAATTAAATCCGTCAAGCATCATTTGGTTCGAGTAGTGGGTGATACTTCCCTAACATTTGAGGAGTTTGCCACACTTCTTACTACCATTGAAGCTATTCTAAATTCACGCCCCCTTTGCCCCTTGTCGGTTGATCCAGACAACGTCGACGCCCTTACACCCGGCCATTTTCTGATAGGAGGATTCCTCTTAGGACTTCCCGAATATGACCTGTCCGCTACTGGATCAAACCGTTTAAGTCGTTGGCAACACATACAAAAGATGTCTCAACACTTTTGGCGACGTTGGAATGTGGAGTATCTTAATACTCTACAACAACGTGCAAAATGGTTGAGAGACAGACCCAATTTAGAGATCGGTCAACTCGTGCTAGTAAAGGATGAACGTCTTCCCCCCATGCGCTGGGCTTTAGGGCGAATTGTTGCCGTACATCCGGGTAAAGATAATATCGTTCGCGTTGCAACTATTAAAACCACTAAAGGTATATTTGTCCGCCCAGCGGTTAAGCTTTGCCCTTTGCCTATAGAATAAGTCATCTGTTAATTCAATACTCAGCATTTTTTTATCATAGAGCTATCTATTACTTATATTTTATGTTTTTTGTTTTCCTTTTGTTTCCTTTGATAAATACACAGAAGACAGCTGGTGTGCTTACGTCTCACAATATATATATTTATATATATATATATATATATATATATATATATTTTAATAATTTTCCTTATAATTTTTGATTAATAACATAGTATTCAAGCTACTTTATTATTATTGTTATTATTTTTTTTTTTTTTTATTGTTAATTTTGTTCCAAAATTAGGTGGGCGGAAAATGTTGACGCAACTATGTATACCTACCTATATACCTTGTTCCATTTATCTACCCATCCTTTGTTTACCACAATTACCTGTCCCTACTGACAATATTACCTACCGTACAACAATAAAATCAATATGTCACCAGTCTGTTAAAAGAAGCTGTGCCACGAACATCATTTCTCTCAGTTTATATAACATCGACCAGTTTATGGAAGCTTGTGCAGTGAGTGATTCAGTGCTCCCTCAAATCCATAATATTGAGCAGAATATCAACCATAAGGGGTAAGTCAGTTTCCTTCTCCATTCATCTGTTTACCATTCCCCATAGTTGTGTCAAAGTATTCACAAGCATAACGTTCATTTTTTTTAATATATTGATTACAGTCCACTCCACGTGTCGCATTTGCGATACCATATCTTCTGAAAATGTCGAGCAAACGGAGAAAAAAGTTTTAAAATGCGCTGTCCCTCAGCACTTAGGAAATAATCTAAAACAATTTAATATTTGTGCGTAAATTTCACGAAGTATAACAAAACAATGCAATTTCACGTTGTTCTTTTCGTCGTGAATCAAAATGGGCAGCGCTCAATAGATTTGGATTTGAGTATTAAACCTGACGCGCCGTCCGAAAGACTGCACGTACATTTTACATAAGTTAACGCCCGCCGCCACCGTGTCGTATAGTCCCTGGACTCTATATCGCTTGGTTCCGTGCAATCGATTTTAATTTCCTTTATAATATTCCTTTATAAGGAAACATACATACGTGCACTGTGTATTCCATCTTTTGCAAGAGCTGCAGCATTATAGTGAAAAGGAACGTACTAGTATGTTTATTGTCTTTTCAATGCTGGACCTGGACACCCTTTATGAGGAAACAGACATACGTACACTGTGTATCCCATCTTTTGCAAGAGCTGCAGCATTATAGTGAAAAGGAACGTACTAGTATGTTTATTGTCTTTTCAATGCTGGACCTGGACACCCTTTATGAGGAAACAGACATACGAACACTGTGTATCCCATCTTTTGCAAGAGCTGCAGCATTATAGTGAAAAGGAACGTACTAGTTTATTTATTGTCTTTTCAATGCTGGGCATCCTTTATGAGGAAACAGATATACGTACACTGTGTATCCCATCTTTTGCAAGAGCTGCAGCATTATAGTGAAAAGGAACGTACTAGTATGTTTATTGTATTTTCAATGCTGGGCACCCTTTATGAAGAAACAGACATACGTACACTGTGTATTCCATCTTTTGCAAGAGCTGCAGCATTATAGTGAAAAGTGACGTACTAGTATGTTTATTGTCTTTTCAATGCTGGGCACCCTTTATGAGGAAACAGACATACGTACACTGTTTATTTATTTATTTATTTATTTAAATACATGTTATATAATTAGACATTTACATAGAATTTTATACATTGAATCACCATACTAGGCGGCTGCCTGTTTCATGGTGACAATGGAGGATATTTACTTTAAGTGAAGTCTATTGTTAACATATGGAACTATTAGTAATGTAATGATGTTGAAAATTGGTAAAGTTATAATAAAAAACTAGTAAAGAGAAAAAGAATTGGGTAAGGATAAGTTTGTGAGAAGATACATATCCTTATTTTAAAATTTATATGTGTGAGTGCATACGCATACGTATATACAGGTGCATACATCCATACACACATAGGCATATACACACACACACTTACACATATATATGCGTCTAGGTACATGAATGCATTAATATGTATATATACGGCCATGGACACAGTACCAACACATTTACACACAGTTGTAATTTTTTTTTTTTTTTTGAAGTGTATGAAGGTGTAATTAGAATGGAGCTTGAGTATTTGCAGTAAGTATCTTTCCAAATAGTATTGAGATATATGTTAATAAAAGAGGTGTTATTTTCTAACATGGTGACAGAATATAATTATTTATTAATGTTTGAATAACTGTACTCATGCTGCTTTTGTAGGTTTATTATAATATTTTTATTAAGTTTATGTGTATGTTTCTTTCTTATCTTTTTTTAAAAATTACATTATTGTAAAACTACATTGTTGTAAAACTTTGTTGTAAAACTGCACATCTCGATACAGGAATGCCCTAGTGAGATGTGCAGCTTATTGCTATATATATTTCTTATTTTATAAATAGATAAATGAATACAATGTAAATATGTACAATAAATAATTCAGGCATATACTCTTTCTATTATTGAAAAGTTTTGATTCATTGTAACAGTTATTAAAAAAAAAACATACAAATACAAGATAATACAAAAAATGGAAACAAAAAAGATTACAAAAGGCATAGCCTGTTCGACAATATGCGTTGGTATAATTCTATTTTTTAACATATTAATGAAGTGATTTTAAATTAAAACATCATAATATTATAAAGCATTACTTTTATAAGAAAAATTATGTCAAATTGAGCTATAAGCGGGGTAAAAACATAAAATATGACATTAAATATGATAATTAGCCGATGAATATGGAAGTTTAACCTCTCATATCGGGGATGTTCCGAAGGTTAGAAAATTTCCGTGTTGCATTAAAATCATTTTGCATTTGCAAAAACCGTTTTTAATTTTGAATAAATTGAATGACAAATAACCCAAAAACATTAGTAATAAAACATTATTATATCTTACGTTTTGTTTTCTTTTAACTATTAATAATTAATAACTATTTTAGTATGTGAAACAGGTTATAAACACTGTCATTGTCACTCATCAGAAGGTCAGTAAGCGCCTTTTTGAAAGTGAGATATTTGTCTTTGGACTTTATTTCAAATGATAAATTATTAAAAATTTTAGGTGCAAGAAAGTTGAACTGGGACTGGGCCATTGAAGTTTTTGTTGTTGGAATAATATAATTCGATAGGTTTGAATATCTTGTGTTGTATTTTGAATTTATATATATTTTTTTTGTAAATTTGAATTTAAAATAAGAGGTAATATTTTTTACATATATGGATTTTACATTAAGAACTTTGAAGTCTTTAAATAGGTCTTTCGTGGGGTGTATATAATGAACTCTGTAAATAGTCCGTATTATTAATTTTTGGGCTTTTATTAATGGATCTAATACAGTTTTGGAGCATCCTCCCCAGATAATTATACCGTACGATAAGATTGACTGACACAGGGAAAAATATACTGTTCTCATTGTATTTTTTTGTAGTATATTGCGCAATGATCTAAAGATATAAGCCAGTTTCCTTATACGGCTTGTGACGTCAATTACATGTTCTTCCCATCGCAGTTTGTTATCGATTATTACGCCTAAGTATCTGATGGAGTCTACTCTTTCCAATGGATTGCATAAACAGCTGGATATATTACTACAAGAATGTATTTTTAATACATGATTACTTGAGGGTTGACTTGGATTATTTGTACTGAATGTTAGGTATTTTGTTTTGGTTATGTTTAGCGTTAGTAAATTATCATCCAGCCATTGTTTAACATTTTGCAAAATTAGTTCCGCTTTATGAAAAGTTTCTACCCATGTTTTACTTTTTAGTATCAGGGCAGTATCATCGGCAAAGGTGATTATGTTGCCATCAATTTCTAATCTACATAAATCATTAATGTATATGAGAAAAAGTATTGGACCGAGTACACTGCCCTGTGGTACACCAAAATTGATTCTGATAGGTTGAGACGATTTGTATGATGGTAACTTAACAAATTGCTTTCTGTCTGTTAGGTAAGATTTGAACCAATCAAATGCCTTATTCTTTATTCCAATTTTATGAAGCTTAGCTAGGAGGATTCGACGAGAGACTGTGTCAAATGCCTTAGCTAAGTCTAGAAATATTGCCAGACATTTATCACCTTTGTCTAGGGCTTCTGTTATGTGTGATGTAATTCTAGAATAGCTGAATCTGTGCTGAGCCCTTCTCTGAACCCATGCTGGTTAGGCGAGAGAATATTGTATTTTGTAAGATAGTCAGTAAGTCTTTTTTTTACGATTTTTTCTATGATTTTGGAGAGTGATGATAAAATGGAGATAGGTCTATAGTTTGATATCTCAGTAGGAGTTCCAGACTTAAAAATTGGTTGGACCAAAGCAAGTTTGAGTTTGTACGGAAATATACCTTTGTCGAGACTGAGGTTAATGATATGTTCCAGTGGTAGATTTATAAAAGGTTCAATAATTTTGAGTATATTTGAGGATATTTTATCATGATTACATGAATGGGAGGGCTTTAGTTGTTTTATAGTTTGTGAAATTTCAGCAGAGTTGGTGGGGTTGAGTGTGAATGAATTGTTTGTTTCACAAGCAGAGATATTTATATTGTTGGCAAGAGCATTTTCATCGGTAGATGTTTTATTTAAAATTTGTGATGCTAAGTTTTTTCCAATATTACAAAAAATATTCATTTATGTGATTGGCCACAGTGTCAGGGTCGACTTTTAGTGAAGTGTCTAGTCCGTTGATGTTTAATTTATTGATTGTTGGTGTTGAATGGTCAGTGTCAGATATTTCTTTAATAATTTGCCAAATTTTTTTATTATTATTACCGGCTCTGGACAATTTATGTTTATAGTAGTTTTCTTTAGTGATTCTGATGAGATTGTTACAAATATTTCTGTATTTTTTATAAAATGTTTGGGCTTGTGTATTTGGATTGTTAATTAAGTTTTTGTGGAGTTTGTCCCGTTTTTTAATACAAAAAATTAAACCATCTGTTATCCATGGTTTTAGTTTTTTATTTTTTGAGTTGTTCAAAGGGGATTCAACGGTAACAGCCTGAATATGTTTCAATAGTATTTCAGAAAATTTATTAAATGCAACATCTACATCTGAAGAATTTACAACAGAGAGCCAATTTTCTAATTTAATTTTGGAGGTTAGTTCCTCAAAATTGATCGTAGTCTTTAATGTATTTTCACATGAGGTAATGGGAGTGGATTTTTTATTCATGAGGCCAATTACTATTGAGAAGTGATCAGTTATAGTTGATTGATAAACAATTCCTTTAGAATTTTTTTTTGTTCTTAGGAATATGTGGTCAATACATGATTTGGTCATGTCGGTTACTCTAGTTGGGACATTAATATAAGAAACAAGCCCGTATTGAGTCATTAGGTTTTTATAGTCGAGTGTTTGTGTTGACATGGGCTTAAGTAAATCTATGTTAATGTCGCCTATTACCATTAGTTCTTCATTTGTTCTACAGTTCAATAATGCCACGTCTAAAGATTTAAGAAAGGCTGAAACATTTTGTTGTTTAGGTGACCTGTATAGTGCAAGAATGGTGGTCTGGTTTATTTTAATTTTAAGGCAGTTGGCATTGTCGACGGATAATTCAGAGATGGTCGGGTAGAGATCGGATTTTACATAGACGATTACTCCATCTGACTGTGTCTTGTTATTCAATGTATTGAAAACAGTAAATCCTGTAATTTTTTTGTGAGTATAATTTGATTTGATCCAACATTCTGTTAAAATTATTATGTCAAATATATTATTCAAGTCAGCAAGCGTTACTAGTAGACTGTTGAAGTTCTTATCTATGCTGCGAATATTTGTAGAGAATAATTTTAATTGTGTATATGGCTTTAGTGTATCTATACAAGTTGATGCAACATTAGTTTCAGAGGTAATTATATAACCATGATTTTCTATTTGTACATTGATATCATTCATTTCTAAATCCATGGTTTTCTATTTGTAAAAAACAAAAACAAAAAAAAAACAAAAAAAATGAACATTTAAGCAAAAGTTAATTTTAGAACGAGCAGGTCGATAGAGTATAGGTAAGTTTGATAAATAGATAAGAACATGGTAAGTGATTATGCGGGAAAGATATGAGTGCAATAAGTACGTTATAATATAATAAAAAGTTGTAATGATTTTTGGAATGTGCAAAGATGTAATTAGAACGGAGCTTGAGTAAATTTCAGTTCTGCATTTGCAGTAGATTTCTTTCCAAGTTTTATTTATTATTGAGATAAATGTTGTAAATGTTGTCAGTAAACCTAGAGTAGAGAAGCGACTGAAGATATTATTGCTGGTGAGAAATATTTGTGTTAATAAAAATGTTATTATTGGTTTATACAGTAAGAATGTCGAATAATACGATATGACATTATATTTTGTGAGAATAAGTATGTTAATACCAGAGTGAACCATTACAGAAAGTATGAATACATTGTTTTCGGTATAAACATTATGAATGGTGTTGAATTTATAAAAACATGCGATTGGAAAAATATGTATGGAGTGATCTACCATTTTCTTAAGGAATATTAAAAAGGCTTGAGATTTGGCCAAAAAAGGTGAAATATGGTAGGAATAATTAGAAGTTAGATAGGCAATTATTATAATAATTATGCTGATACAAGAAAGTAAGAATACAGTTTTGAGCATATAAATGTTAAAAATATATTGGCTTGATTGTAGACAGAAAATTACATTTTTATACATATTGCTTTTGGTGGTGTGATTCATAAAACAACAAGAAATAACATGCGATGTAATTAATAATAATAATAAGAATAATAGTGGGAGTACAATAATTTGAGTTCGTAAAATCTTCTCGAAAATGTAGGTATGTTCCGATAAAAAACAAGCGAAGGAAATGTTTACATAATTATCAATCATAAAGCATATTATAACAATGGAGTGGATAATAGCTAGGTAAGTGCTTTTGGCGATAATACTTTGGTACCATAAGTAGGTTTGCATTGATAGGTGTGATAAGAAACAATAATTAAATACAGTAACATGTGAAAAATGCAAAAGTATGATTAAAAAATATGTAAATAAAACAGTAGTAATGGTTTTTGGGAAATACAAAAACATTATTTTGACAGAGCTCGAGCATTTGTAGTTAATGTAAATTCTGTAAATACAAGTGAGTATAATAATAGTTAACCAAAATAAAAAGATTATTACAGAAAATAGGAGCATCCAACAGTGAGTAAATAAGGTATTAATACTCAGATTCCTACGAGAACATGCATGAAGAATAATATTTACACAGTAAACTGATATTATCTTAAAGAATACTAAAACAGCGTGATTTTTTTTGGTTAGAGGAAGAGTAAGGTTAGAATTTTTAATTGTAAGATTTGTAATTTTTGTAATATTTTTTCTGTTACTAGAGAATGAATTATTTTGATAAATCTTAGGTATTATACTTAGTGTGTGTGAATTGTAGATAGTGGTAATATTCGAATAAAAACTTGTAATGACAGTATTATTTATGGAGATATATAATTTTTTCTTAGAGAGAGTTAAAGAAATGTGAGTTACATTCAAAGGAGATAACGTATAATAAAAAAAGTGAATACTGATATAAACAATTTTCATACTGATTTTGTTGCTGCATGAAAGAACTACTAAAAAGAGTAAGAATGAATTATTATGAATTAATACATTATTTTTAAAGACAAAGAAAAAACGCATAATATGAAAACTTGCGGTGAAAATGATATTAGCCGGATTATTTTCGTTTATCGGTGAAGTAAATGTTGAGGTACTTTTTATCATCTGTCACAGTTGTTGACGTTTTTCTCGATCGAGATCCATGATGTTTTTAATCGTAATAATTTTGGATGTATCCGTTTGTCTTAGCAGAATGCGCCCCGAGGATGTCCAAGAGTATTTATAGTTATAATCTCTGGCAAATTTTTTAGTTTGAGAGAGTAGGAATTTTCCTTTTTGCGTTAAATGATCCGACACGTAAATCCGTTTTGCTTCTTGCGATAGCCCTAAATCTGCTGTATTGAGTTTGCTTGAACTGGAGGTAGAGGATTTTTTATATTCTTTGATTTTGAGTAGGAAATCATCTCGAGATTTAATACTATTGAACGACACTATTATAGATCTGGGATTTTTTTCAGACAATTTTGGTCCTAGTCTGTACATTTTATTAATTTCAGATTGTAAAGGTATCGTGTTCTCTCCGTAATTAATGATTTTTGATATTTTTTTAAGAGTTTCCATAATATTTTCATTGGATGCTTCAGGGATGCCTCTGATGTCGATATTGCACATCTGTGTAATGTACTCCAGCCGGTCAATTTTGTCGTCCTGAAGAGAAGTAGTTTTTTCTAATACAGCGTTTTGTTTTTTTAATTCTAATATATCAGTATTGATAATTTCTTGTGAGGATTCAATTTCAGTTATGCGTTTTTTTAGCTGGTCTTGCTGATCCGCTAAAAAATTAATTGAATCAAGGATTTCTTTATTTTGTGCGATAATTGATTCATATTTTTGTTCAACAAAATCCATTATGGATTTTTTGAAATTATTTAGTTTCATAATGAAATAATTCGACGTAAGTAAACCGCTTGCGCCATCTTTGTTTGAGGAAGGAAATTTCTCCTCGTCTGTTGACTGCTCGACTGCCGATTTAGAAGGTTGGGTTAGCTGCTTGGTAGATTTGCCGCTAGATGGCTCTTGATCTATTTTCATATCACATATCGTATTTTTGCTCTTTTTTTTCGTAAAATTTTTTGAACATTTTTTACATTTCCATTGAGAATTACGAGCACCACGTAGGTTTTCCCCAATCTCTGCACAAACAAGATGGTAGCCGTTTTCACAGACTACACACGCTATGAATTCGGCTGGACTGTCAATATTTTTGTCACAAACGATGCATAGTGTATTCATGTTGAAATTAATTTATAAAGTGATTTCGCTGTGAATAAAATTGATTGTATGATATTTTCAACACAGATATGGCACTTTTGTATTTTTTAACAGCTGGCTTGTTTTAGTACAGAATGACAGTTTTATTTTTATTATTTATTTTTGACAGTTAACATGCAATTTCTTTGGGAAGACAAAAAACATGAAAAAATAACACTTCGCAAGATATAAATGCACTGATTAGAAGCGCGATCTTTGAATTGGAATAGTTTAGGTCTTTAAGTTTAGTACACTACAGTTTTATGTTGGTTTTTAATAAATTATAGCAGACGTAAGAATATGTCAATACTAGACTTTTGTAGTAGGTAGATAATGATAGATAGATAATGTAGATAATGATAATGATGTGTATCCCATCTTTTGCAAGAGCTGCAGCATTATAGTGAAAAGGAACGTACTAGTATGTTTATTGTCTTTTCAATGCTGGGCACCCTTTATGAGGAAACAGACATACGTACACTATGTATCCCATCTTTTGCAAGAGCTGCAGCATTATAGTGAAAAGGAACGTACTAGTATGTTTATTGTCTTTTCAATACTGGGCACCCTTTCTGAGGAAACAGACATACGTACACTGTGTATCCCATCTTTTGCAAGAGCTGCAGTATTATAGTGAAAAGGAACGTACTAAAATGTTTATTGTCTTTTTGCCGTCACGGTACCGTAACCGTGAAACTAGACAGGAATTATAAAAGCGCACGCACAGTCTCCAAGGGACCGAAAAAAACAAACTTAGCATGAAAACTTCTTAAGAGGGTTTCACTTTATTAACTAGGGAGTAAATGTATCACCAATACTCCTTTAACAATACAATCACCTAATGTAATGTTTTAAATATGATGTTTAGGTTAAAGGTATATGAATTGAATAAAATAATACAAAACATTTGTTTAAAATTGAGTGTTTATTATGCATATAATAAATAGGTAAGACTTGCATTTATTAATACTGTTGAAGTCTCCTAATCAGTCACAGTACCTACTACACAGTTATGTTTGAGTGCTCTAAACACTAGATAACAATTTACTTCAACATTAGAGTGGAAGAAACATACTCTCAGTATCGCCCTTGTGAAAGTCGACCATTCCGCATCGAAACTTTGCTTCAAATGCCTTTATTTTTTTTACAATAGCTCCACACAGGAGGCTCTGAGCACAATATTTTCCCTCAGGGCCTATTTTATGTTTGAAGATGCTGTGTGGAGGGTCTTTTAAAGGAGAGGAAGTACTGGGAAGGATAAAGTATGAGAGATGGGTAGGAATCTATGGTCCCGTGGGGACCCATGAATGGAGGTATGAATCCATCCATCCCTCTCACTGCGGTGCAAGGCGATGTTCCAAAAGAATTCTGTTTGTGAAGTTACAAGGTCCTTTAACTAGTCTCTCCCGATCCGGCCTGCCACGCAGTTAGTGGCAGACACATAAGCCACCAAGAGCCGGACAAACCTCACTTCATGAATCCAGGCACCCCTACTCAGTCACCAAATGCAGCGAATCGTGGGGTGACCTATGGCAGAGGTGTTGGTTATCCAATAAATGGTTCCAGAGGCGGCGGTACCCATACCAGCCTCCTAAACTGTGAATAATTACTAGATCTGAAAAGCCAGGTTCTTTCAAACTTCCCTTCTCATTCCTGCCCCCCCCCCCCCTCCCTGCTATCTTTAGCCTCATAACATACCCAATTGAGAAATGCCATAGCCCCACCGGCTTCAGACGTTGGTAGCAATTGGAAATCACATAAACAAATTAAATATAAAAAAAACCTTCATTCATGGTTCGCTACGTTTGGTGACTTAGCAGATGTGCCCGGGTTCATGTGGTGAGGTTTGTACAGGTCTTGGCCAGCTGCACTGTAGGCCGGATCGAGAGAGAATGGTTGAGGGAGTCCCTTTGACTTCTCTAGTCGTACTTCTCTTGGAATATCGCCTTGCACCGCAGTGGGAGGGGTGGATTCATACGTCTGTCATGCCTGGACACATTGACCCCCAGATTCCTTCCCACCCCTAAAACCCTACTCCTCACAGAACTTCGTCTCCTTCCTTTCCTAAAAAGGCCCTCTAGACAGCATCCCCAAAGATGACATAGGCTCTGAAAGGTATTATTTTCCTCAAGACCTCCTCTATATAGTCCCAACTGCTCCTGTCTGCAGCCAGTGAGGCTATGGCTTTCCCAATCGGGGTATGTGGTGAGGCTGAAGGTAGTGGTGATAGGAAGAAGATTGGGAGGAGGAAAGTGGGGGAAGTACCTGGCTATTTAGACCTGGTCACCAAACACGGCTAATGCCATTTCAAGCAACATTTCAATTCTGAATGGTGGTCTTACACCAGGGCGATACTGAGAATATGTTCCACTCTGGATCGTGCTGCAAATGTACAATACATTATTTATAAATGAATTTATTGTGAAATCATTCAAATAAAATTTATTTGCTCACGCCGAAATTCGATCCCGCGACCTTCGGATTGCGAGTCAGGAGCCTTACCCTTCAACCACGCTGGCCGTCAATGTAAAAAAAAACAATTTCTCCAAACACAGGGAAGATGCAAACTTCAAGTCTCAAAGTAAAATAATTAATTCATGTTCGCATTGTTGTGTTATGTTCAATGGAAACTACGAGTACAAAGGATCTAACATGAAAGTGACTTTGTGAGCCAAAAAAAGATCCACTGAAACAGGAGTAGTAGAATCTAATGTTGCTTTCCAAATCAGAACAGGTACTTCCAACCTTCCACTTGCCCACCTCCTTCACCTCCCCACTTCCTTGCAGCATCACAACATATCCCAGATTGGTGATGCCCATATTGCCTACGGTCCCACTGGTTACTGGTAGTTTTGGGACTCTTGTGCGGTATTCTAGAACCCATATCCTTTTTTTTAAACACAATAAAAAATAATATAAAAAATTTGCTAGAAATATTGCCAGTTAGGTAGGTAATGAAGAATAGATTTGGACAAAATTGAATGACTGAATTAAATTAATAAATTCAATCTTGTGACAAACTCGATCAGATTCTCAATTTCAAAAGGAATTGATTCTTTATTCCTTACCTTTGGCCTTGCATGCTACGATTTTCAATGGCACCATAAATTTATATTTTCTTTTTATTTTTCTGTTAAATTATTTCAATGAATGCTATGTACCGTAAACGATTTAAATAATATTATAATGTTTTGTAGGTATTTAAATACTATTCTATGGACGACGCGCTGCGAAGCTGCCTAAAGTGAACCCACCTATCTCGCTCCCGCGCCGCAATTCTAAAATCACGCGTAGGTACATCATTGTATTCCCGGTCCAAACGAAAAAAGGCCGCGAGTCAGCAGATTTACCAGTCCCGACAAGCAACGCGTGTGTTTCACTTATTGACACTTATGCAAGGAATTAACATATTATTTATTCTCTATTCAGTAAATTGTATCGTCAATTTGAGGTCCCAGCTGTCCTAGATCTGCGTTCCTAGTCCAGCGCTTCTCAATAAAAGCGCTCTATTCAGGAATTAAAACATTAGCGTATTTTTCAGTAGTGACAATGACCAGTTTAAACTAGTCAATCTCGGGTTCCAGGTCAAACGCTAAAGTCAAAAGTTACTAATTCATTCCTCAATGTCCGACGCGAATCCGTCCGTGCGGTTCATTCATTCCTCTCCGCAGGCCAATCCGTCAATTTCATTACATAGTTGGTCGACAATTTCCGACTTCGAATGCAAACAGCAGCTAGAAAAGTGGGAAGCAAAATTGATGCAATTATATAACCGTTTTTTTTCGTACGAACCAAAGTTTTGGAATACCTACTTTTAGACCCAAATTTTGGGCAGATACAAAACGTAAATTTGCAGATATTATGAGGCCAATCGGCTATGGTCAGCTATCATAAAATACTCATAAAAATATCATAAAAATTTTAAGTTTAATAAATAACTGTTTAACTTTAAGATTTAATTGCTAACCTAATAATATAAATACATTTATCTTTAAAAAAAAAATTTTTTCAAAATATTACGCATTAGAATATTACATTAACCCTATTTTTTTTTGTTTTCAAGTGAATTTTTTTTTAAATAGGTAAATCACCCTAAGAGTGCTTTGGGTAGTGAAAACTTCTTTAGCACCGTTGTGATTTGAAACTCAATGAAACGAAAAATAACGACACTAAAAAGAGGCAAACACATACATATATACCTATAGGATTTAATCTGCGAGAGAAAGAGATAGTTTAATCGGTCTCCTCTTTTTGCGGTGCTTTTTAGCCTATCGATCTCCTCTTTATGTGGTGCTTCTTAGTCTATTGGTCTTCTCTTTGTGCGATGCGTCGTGGACTCTCCACTCTTGTCTACTTTAGTTTTCTGAAGGTTTCACTTCTACCGATAGATAATATATATAATACAAATAGTTAATATAAAAAGGAACATATAAACCAGTTGTTTTTTTTTTAATTACTTGAATCAAAGAAATTAATAAAAGGAATCAATTCAAAAGGCCAGAGGAATCAGACTGAATCGATTCACCCCTGAGAATGAATCTGCTCACGTCTATTACATTGTAGGTAGTTACGTTATCGGTTGTCTGAATTCTCCTTACAAACACTGAAACAACAACATAAATTTTATATCAACAAAAAATATTTATTTGTTCTTCACTGAAGAACAACATAATTTTTTTTTTAAAGTGCTTATTTCAGTTATGAATCTGTCTACAACTCCGGTTTAGTGAACTCTAGAACTTTTACTTTGATTTTAAGTTTGGGTCATTTTCAAAACTTCAAGTATTTGTTAGGAGAATTCAAACAACCCATAAAGTAACCACCTACAATATAATGTTCATTTTTACTGCCATTTACAAAATTAAAACTGATTTGTGGAGAATTCAGACTATCCCCCAATTTTACGCTGATCTGCGCTAGTACGTAATACATATTTTATAATGGAAAATATAAATAAGGGTGCAATATCGTCGAGAATGATGAAAACTTGGAGCGGGTGGATGAGTTTGTGTATCTGGGTAGTATGTTTATAAGATATGCGAAGGCTGATAGAGATATTGAAAGAAGGGTAAACGCAGATAACTCTATTAATGGAGGACTGAATACTGTTGGCGCTAAAAAAAGAAACTATCAATAGAAGCGAACCTAGCAGTCAACAATGGAGTGCTGGTACCTACCCTGATGTATAGCAGTGAGGTATGGAACACTTGTAGAGGAAGGATGAAAGCAGACTGAATGCTATGGTAATGAGATCCTTTAGGCATATGTGTAGTAGAACCATGTATGGTCATATGAGAAATGTGGAGATTAAGAAAGGGACCCTCAGATGGTTTGGGCATATAGAGCGAATGAACGAAAAAGTAGTGTAAGAAGAATATAAGACGCAAATGTGAATGGTAGAAGAGGTTGGGGACGCCCGAGGAAGACATGGCACGATCAAGTGAATCAGATACTTGAGACGGGTCACGACATAGTCAGAATAATAGAATAGTATGTTTGAGACGATCTATGAATGTGGATGAGGTAAAGAGTGTATGTCTAGAGGGAATTGTTTGGCGGTCCGTCCTCTCTGCCTACCCCTGCGGGGAAACGGTGTGATGGTGAGTAAGTTGCCATAGGCACTCCTGTCTCCTGTCACCCGGTCACTCTGCCTTAGATCACCCCAAATGGTTTGCTACGTTTGGTGACTTAGCAGAGTTGTCCGGGTTCTTGGGATGGGAATCGGGAGAGAATGGTTGAAGGAGTCCCTTTAACTTCTCCAGTCGTACTCTCTCGGAACATTGCCTTGCACCGCAGTGGGAGGGATGGATGGATTTCGTCACTTGTGAACACATTGACCCCCATATTCCCACCCACCCCTAATACCTTTTTCATTCCCATAACTACCTCTCCTTCTTTTCCTAAAAACACTTCACACAGCATACCCAAAGGTGACATTAGCCGTGAAGTATTTATTTTCCTCAGGGCCTCCTGCATGGAGCTAACGTTTATTTTATATCAATACCTCATAAGAGTTCCAGCTGCTCCTACCTGGAGCCAGTGAGAATATGGCATCCCCAATTTGGGTATGTTATGAGGCTGAAGGTATTGGGTAGGGGAAAAATATGTGGAGGAAGATGGTAGGGGCCGTATCTGACTATTCAGAGCTGGACATCAAACACGGCTAAAGCCATTTCAAGCAACAATTCTGAGTGGTGGTTATACACCAGGGCGATACTGAGAGTATCTTCTACTCTTGTTCATGCCGCAAATGTACCATACATTATTTGTTAATTAATTAATTGTGAAAAAACACAAATAAAAAGAATGTGCGCCAAAACCGAATTGTTAGGCGGTCTGTTCTCTCTGCCTACCCTTTCGGGGGAAACGGCATAATGTTTAATTAGTTTGTTAGAAAATAGAACTGTTCGTCTTCGAATACACTGGAATAAGTGTGGTAGATGTTTTTCAGAAAATGTACCTACTTGTTATTAATCATGTTGAAACTCAATACGTAAATAAATATTAAATGTTTTTATTTCTCTTATCATTTGCGGCCGGATGCAGATGCGATTTGAACTTATTAATGTGTGGGCGGGTGACGGATGTCAATAAAAGATATCATTTTATAAAAAATATAACGTTTCCTTGTATTTTTCGTGTTCTGGGAATTCGCTTATCTTGTTGACCACAATGGTCATTATTAGTATCACTATGATTATATCGTTATTTTCTTTTTTTTATTATTTACATTAGAATAATAAAATTTTAACACTTCTGTAACTGTATGCTTCATATTGAACGAGCTGGATCCCTGGCATTGCCGGGTTTTTCAAAGCAGGATGTGGAAAAAAAATTATCCTCTTTTTTTTAAATATCAGGTATGCAGTAGGGTGGGCCACGACTATATTGGAAAAAATCTTGTTTTTATTTGTCTAATAGTGATAAGAGAGTGTTAAATGTAGAAAAAAAAATAACGTAATTTTTTTAATAATATTTGGATATCATCTTCTTTCTCCGGATTGACTTTGAAATTTCACATAATAGAGAAAATCCCACCTATGTTAATTTAAAACCTGAAAAAAATTAATAATATGATTTGTTAATTTCAAAAATATATTAATATAAATTCAAATTATATTAAGGCAGTGCATTCAAGTACCAGCAAAATCCTTCTTACTCTCAAATTTCATAATTTTCAGCAATCCTGGGGTCTTTTTGTAAATGATTTCGTAAAAATATACTATACTAGCAGACCCAGCCAGATGTTGTTGTGGCTAAAAAAAACCTTTATAATCAACGCCATCTGTTAATCAAATCCACAGAAACAATACTAATTTGAACCCACGATCGCTGTATTCGTAGTCAAGAGCCATACTTCTCGATCACGGAGGCCGTTCGTTCAGTAAAAACGAGTCTAAAATTAGTTTAAAATGTTAACACGTCAATTTGACAGGTTTCCCTAGAAAAACTTACCTATACACAATTACATTCATAAATACATTATTCACACTTGCGAAATTAGAAGGCAGACAAAAATTAATCCGATGAAATAAGAAGGGTATTTTCTTTCTTTATTTTACATTCAAAAAATTTCATCCGTCAAATTAACTGGTTCCTTAAATGTGGTAATTGTTTAATAACAGTTGAAAAATAGAACAACCGCTCATCCCAAACCTAGAAATGTCTTGTGGGGGAGTTTCGTGGTCCAAATATTTCACGACGATTCAGAACGAATCCAACCCGACACCTTATTTGAAAAGTCATTAAAAGTGATGAAAAAATTCATAAAAAATTGCTTACGTTTTGTCAGGTTATGGGCCATTTTTCGTTTTTTTCATAGCTTTAAATGAATTTTCATAGAGCTGTTGAGTTGAGTTGATTCTGAGTTGTCATAGAACCAAATATTTGCCTAGTCGGGGCTTAAATTTCAAATACCAAACTGCGCCTTCGAAATACACATGGGATGAAAAACTACTTTGTTAAGTACATAAAATACATACAGCCCTAAGGAGCCGTAACCGGTTGACATATGTACCTACTACCTACTTACAATCTACCTATTGAGTAAATACAATAAATAAAAATTATCTATGCCCGTATTATCTTATATTGCATCCTATTCCAATTTAACTCTTATTTACTTCTAGTTCATTGTGTCAACTTATCTTCATGTATACATATATTTTTTAATGTGAGTACTTGTAATAACATAATTTCTGTACCTACTCGCATTTTACAATGGCACTCCCCGAAATTCAAGCACGAGAAATGTTTTCTCTTTTGAATTGGGCAGTTTCGTTAAAAACAAATTTTTATATTGTAATTATTTTTAAGAACCATATGTTTTACTATAAATCTATATATGTATTTTTTTGTTTTAATAAAAATAAAAAAATTCTATATACTTACTTAAAAAAGTGGTTTTCAAAAAGGGATATTTTAATAAAAAAATTATTACTCAAGTTTATTACACCACGCAACGGGTTAAAACTTTATCACAAATTTTAAAATACGCTCTGTGTATAAATAAATGGTGCTCTTCCCAGAAATAAATCATTCTCATTTGCACCATTATCTGGCCGAGTTAATGAGTTATCCTTGTTGGTGAAACAAAAGGGCATTAGTTAATTGTAAAATGTGTCGCGGTCTCCTTTTTCTTCTGGGATTTCTATGCATATCTTGTATAGAAGGTAAGTAGGCATTAAACATTTCTACATTCTTGTCATATGAAAGGCTTAATTAAATAGCGTTTACCCATCATCACCGCGCTACATTTCGGGAAGGAGTTTGATCTCCTTCGTGAATATGTGTTTATTTATTTATTTATTATAAGACCTTTGTACAGATTTTCGTGTTTATTCATCCGCCTTGCTAGGGATGTCCCTTTGTTATAGCGGGTGAAGTTGACAGATTAGAAAAAAATTATAATATGGTTGATAAATTAAATTTAAAGTTGTTAAATTATACAAAATTAATAAATTTACAAGTTTTACGTATCGTGGTTAAATAAATTGAATTTTATTAAATTACAATTTTCATTTATCATGGTTAATAAATGTAGTAATGGTAATTTATGGTAATAATAATAATAGTAGTTTTGTTATTAAAATTATGCAATTCAACTTAGGTTACAAATTTTATATATGATTGTTTCTAATTGTAAAGATCCATTGTGATATTTTTTTAATGGTGTGAGGTTGGGTTTCGGTTTTTAAGTTCTCCAGAAGATTGTTCATTGATCCGTTGTCCCCTGTCATTCTTTTCCAGTCCTCCAACCTTTCCATTGTGCTCCAATCGACTTCAACACAGTCAGCCTACCTCTTTCACGGTTTGACGCTAGTCACTTCCACTGCCTACCAACTAGGTTTTGATTTTTACTGCCATCTGTCATTAACACCAAGGGCACATTGATAATTTTTTTTAAATAAACCTCTTACAATTTCATAGTTAGCAGAAAATATTTTCAACATTTAGTTTTATTCTAGTCGTATCAGCCGAAGATTCTGATCCATTCTTCAGAGACGACTACTTTTTCTCTGCCGCTTATAATGCGTTCTTTAAAGAACACAAAGCTACGCTGGGCTGGAGAGAGGCGGTGTCCAAGTGTTCCTTGGAAGGCGCTGAGCTTGTGGTGCCAACATCTGAGGAAGAGGTGAAGTCGTTGCTAACTTATATGTCCAGCACCACCAGCAATGTGTGGATTGGGATACATGACTTATTCAAACAACAGAACTACGTGGCAATCAATGGTATTTTTTTCCTTTTTAATTTCTTTATTTAATTTACAAATTTGTATTGTGCAAATTATTGGAAGAACTGTCAATTATTATGGTAAAACCATATTTATTACTTGTAAAATAATATTTTACATAATTATTCAACAACCATTATGCAAATAATAGGAAATATCTTTCTTTATGGCCTTAATAACTGCTTTCACTCGTTTTGGCATAGAATCCGCTAGTTTTTGACAATTTTAAGAGATCCTCTCATTCCGAAATCAAACCTAAACGAGCGTTTCTGCCATCTTTGATCTTGTAGTGCAGTCGACTTTTCCAGGATAAGGAGAAAACTGTTTTAGATTGGCCCGGTAATATACCAGATATGAACCCTATTGAGAATTTATGGGTCATATACAAAGCAAAATCGACTGCACTTCAAGAACAAAGATGGCAAAAACGCTGCTTCATGTTTCCATGCCAAAACGAGTGAAAACGGTTACTGAAGCCATAAGCGGAGATATTTCCTATTAATTTGCATAATGGTTGTTTTATAATTATGAAAAAATTATTATTTTACAAGCAAAAAATGGTTTTTCCGTAATAGTTGACAATTATTCCATTAATTTGCACAATAATGTATGTATACAAATGTAAATTTTAGTTCCGTATTATTTGTGTCCACAAATCTCGAAAAGTAATCGATGGATTGACTCAAAACTTTTAAAACACGTATTTAAGCAGAAGATTGTATCTATATATTTTTACTAGCTAACCCGATGAATTTCGTACCGCCTCAGAATCAGTAACTTGAATTAAATTAATTTTTTTAGTGAAGCAATTATCGATGCCCAACTGTTCGTGTTTTGTTTTTGTCAGTATCAGAGATTGCGTTGTGTACGTACGGATTTATATTTTTTGTGATTTTCTTACTTTTCCACTTCCAAGCGGGTACGGGTGCTGCCGCCCCGGGAACGATTTATTTTGATAACCTCTGCCATAGGTCACCCCAAGTGGTTCGCTACGTTTGATGATTTAGCAGGGGTGCCCAGGTTCATGGGGTGACTTTTCTACGGGTCTTGGCGGCGGATGCGTCTGCCCACCTGCTGCATGGCGGGCTGGATCGAGAAAGACTGGTTGAGGGAGGTCTTTTGACCTTTCCAGCCGGATTCTCTCGGCCAATGGGTTGAAAGAGTCCGGCTGGAAAGGTCAAGGTAAAAGGTCGATTCCGGTCAAAGCAATGACCTTGCACCGCAGTTGGAAGGATGGATTCACTCCCGGGTACACTGACCTCTAAATTCCTACCCACCCCTCATGCCTTTTTCCTTCCCAGAACTTCCTATCCTACCCTTCCTTAAAAAGACCCTCCACACAGCATTTTCTATGATGACATAGGTCCTGAGTGGAGCTTACTTAAAAAAAATGCTTTTCATTTCCGAGATATATTATTATTTCTTCGACGATATATTGCATATCCTTCAACATGTGTGACCGTATCGTTAGTGAAATCTTTAATAAAACCCTTTGTACAATTTCCGTCTACCATGCAAGGCGATGAACGATTCAAATTACCGCATGGACCGTGAATCATGTTTGTCGTAACAATATCAAACAGTAATTGATTAGTAAAAAATTTAAAATTAGAGAAAAGAGGCCGGCTTCGTTCTCATCGGGTCAGAAGTGACACCGGTTTGAATTACTAATATCACTTTTAAAAAATAGGGGTTAATGGTAGAAGAGTGAAAATTTAAGGCTGCATGTATTTTTTAATGCCTCACCCTAAAAAAAAATAAAAAATAAAAAACTTGTCCAAAAAAATAATATAAAAATTCGGAGTGGAACACCCTTTACTTTTAGGGGTATGAAAAATAGATTTTGGTCGATTCTCAGACCTACCAGATAAGCACACAAAATTTCATCAAAATTGGTCCAGCCGTTTCGGAGGAGTAAGATAACAAACACCGTGACACGAGAATTTTATATATTAGATTCTGAAGTTTTAATGGAAACGGAACAATCTAAACGTTTTAAATTGACTCATAATTTGTCATAATTAACTACTGAGCTGCCATTTTTTCAATTTTTAAAACACTTTACATTCCCCACAATTAAGAATAAAAAGAATTTAATTGCATTTAAAAATTAATTATACCTGACAAATGACATTACTATTTTCACTCACTTGTTTTCTCTTTGCGTTTTAAATCGATTCATAAATTGTACTGAATGACTGTTCGTAACTTTTCAAAACCTACATAAATCAGATATAAAAATCGAACCATATCTGACAAATTTTCAAAGTATCTAAAAAATGTCACGGTGACCAGTTGTTTGTACGTTTTATCAAAATTAATCGCCGTTTGCGTGATGCCTCGCTCACGTTTAAAAACGTAGGCCGCCATACTCGACACACAAACATAGAACGTCAAAGAAGATCAAACCGCGCAGATCAAGAACATTTAGACGATAATGAACGTGTTAGATTTACAACTACAACTGGAAAATCAGCAGAAATAAAGAATTGAAATCTTACGAGAAGAAGTACAGCGCATTCATCTCAACAGCGTCAAGAAGAAATAGATCAATTTTTCGAAGAAAACTTCTAGGGGAAGGTTTTCACTTTATGATGGCTTCTTTAATTTTAATGTAAACACAAATAAATTTGTTAACGTCACTTTTATTTATTCTTAATCAACATGTTTCGTGAACGATGTTCACAAAATCAGGATCAAATGTATGTATTAATGTATACAGTACACATTTGATCCCGATGGTGTGAACATCGTTCACGAAATATTATGATTGTGTATAAATAAAAGTGATGTAAACAAAGTCATTTGTCTTTTCATTAAAATAAATAGATTAACGCCGAAGACGAATGCAAATGCAACATTTTGATAACCAAGCTTCGTACCATCGAATTGATTTTTCATAAGAACCAGATATTCTGTATAAATTGGTTCAAATCTGTAAAATGGATGTCCACATCGCAAAAATTTAAATAACGAACTAAAGGAATGTGTTGCGGAAAAATGAACCTGAAATTGAGCAGTTAAAAGCACAAACTGAAGAAATTATTGAATGGAATTACTGATGAATCAAAAAATTTCCTCAAAAATATTAGAAAAAAAATTCTAATACAATTGTTTTCTGAAGACTTCATTTGACGCAAACGTTATAATAGAAAATTTTATCGCAACGTTTAAAATTCAGGGACAAATTAACCATAAAGCTGGCTCTTTGCTTTTTTCGCAGATATTAACATACATGTCTAGAAATATATTTAATGGAAGATCAAAATAACCAGTTGAATGCACGCTTCCAAATCTCTACTTAAGTCAAAAGGAATATTACAGAGTCGTTGCAAAAAATATTACATGATAACAAAAATTTTATTCGATTGCTTAAAAATGCAATTGATCTTATGCCATCAGACAGCCATAAAATTATTATTTTTGTTGATCAGACTCCAGCAAGTGAGCATGTCAGGCGATATAATGCGCCAACTATTAATGAGGTAGCAATTGTCATGGTTGAAGAAGAATTTCATCATTGCGATGTCGTTTTGCAACGCAGAAATGATCAAATACAAAGAATTGCTGACTCTCAGAGTTACTACTTCCAGGACAATCTCTGATTGATCGCCATGACATAACAGCACGTGTTTTCAAATAAAAACTAAACACTTGGAATAATTTCAACACTTCACTAAACGTTTTCGGAGAAACACAATGCTGGAATAACTCTGTGGAGTGGCAAAAAATAGTATTGCCATATGCTCATTTTAATATGACTTACTGTGAAGATTATGCCAAAAGAAATCGATAAAGTGGTATCTGCCGAGATATCAGATACTCCAATCTATTATGAGTTATTTGAAGTTGTGACCAAGAACATAATATACGGACCATGTGGAGCAATCTATACAAACTCACCATGCATGATCGATGGAAAATAATAAGAACTTATTCTCGAGAGTTGTTAAAAAAACACAATCAATGACAATGATGGTTATCCGCTAATTCTACGAAGAAGTACAGAAGACAATGGAAAAGCAATCATTATGAAAGTGAGAGGAAATGACATTGAAGTTAATAATCGTTGGGTATTTCCATATTCGCCACTTTGATCAAAAACTTTTAAAGCACTCAACGTTGAGTATTGTAATTCTGTAAAATCCATAAAATACATTTATAAATACGTCAACAAAGGCAGTGGTGTGGCCGTGTTTGGAGTTTACAAAATAAGTAACTTAGATTAGATATCACAATACCAAATCGGCAGACATATTAGCAGCAATGAAGCTGTGTGGCCTATTTCAGGATTTCAAATCCACGAGAGACCTCCAACTGTTGTTCGTTCGCCTTGAAAACGGTCAAATGGTATATTTCACGGAACAAACCCTACAAGACAGAAGAACAAATCCACCGAACACAACATTAACGTTTTTTCAAATATGTCAAAAAGATGATTTCGCAAGAACATTGATGTACGCAGATATTTCGAATACTTATTTTACTTGGAACGCGACCGATAAGAATTTTGTAAGAAGAAAGGCAGTAATTGAGGATTTTTGTATTGCAATATGGAGCAAATCGTTGACACAATTAGGAGTGACAGCACCAAATAGGTCCAACAATGCAACATACGATAGTGAACTGCTTAGAGAAAAAAATCATACAACAGAAATAACATACAGCTGTTCGAGCAAGAAAATACACCGAAACTTCTTCAAGAACAAGAGATAGCAATTAATACCATCGTGCAAGCTGTCGTCAACCAATCCAGTGGGTTGTCCTTTTTTACTCCACAAAAGTTCTTCATGCTTGCAAAATATTATTGTATGGAACGAGTGTACAATGGCTCTTAAAAAGTCATTAAATCATTAGACCATACCTTGAAAAACATGCAAAATAATCCAGATCCATTTGGTGGAGTAGTGGTGTTACTATCTGGTAACTTCAGACTCACGCTTCCAGTCATACCTCGCTCAACACTAGCTGATGAATTGCACGCCTACTTGAAATATTCAACTTTTTAGAAAACTGCAAAAAAATAGATTTAACCACGAATATGAGATTTCAACTTCAGAATGATCCAACAACTGCCATATTTTCAAGACAATTACTCAAAATTGGTAACGGCACTGTACCTGTAAATCCAGAAGCAGGAAAAGTCAGCTTCTTATCTAATTTCTGTAACATCGTTAATTCAAAAGCGGGAATAGTAGACAAGGTTTTCCAAACCATAGAAACAAATGACCAAAAGCATGCATTGTTGAGAGTAAAAGCCATTCTAGCAGCTGAAAATGTCAACGTACATGATATGTACAACATTATTCTAAGCAAAATCGCAGGTGAAACAATGACATACAAATCAATTGACTCGGTGATAAACCAAAGTGAAGTTGTGAATTTTCCAAAAGAATTTCTCAATTCACTCGATGTTCCCGAATTACCATCACACATTTTGAATATGAAAATTGGAGTGCGAATTATATTACTTCAAAACATCAATCAGCCTTATTTATGAATTGGTGCAAGATTAGTAATTAAAAATTATTGGTAGTTTAAAAAGATTGGGCCTCATAAAGGAGAAGACGTACTACTTCCACGAATACCACTTATTCCGACAAATATGGCGTTTGACTTCAAACGACTTCAATATGCCTTGCCTTTGAAACAGTTAAATATGAACGAATTGGTTAGAAACACATTAGCTCAGTTTGGTAGAAGCACGATCTGGTAAGGCGAAGGTCCTGGGTTCGAAACCCAGATAATCCCGTATATTTTTTTTGTTTTCACATTTTCAATTTAGTTCCGCTTGTCTTCATTTAATTAAATACTACAATTTAAGGTTTAACTCATCAAGTTAAAAAATAATAATAATAATATGTATATATTTTTTTTTTTTTAACTTTATGAGTAAAACCTCAAATTGTAATATTTAAATAAATGAAGACAATATAAGCGAAACTCAATCGAAAATCTGGAAACAGAAAAATCAGAAAAACGTATTGACACCTCTGGAACTCGAACACTTTCCGGGCAAACGCGCTAACCACTGCGCCACGGTGTCTATATGAAATTCGATCATGTTTAAACTAAGAACCACCTACATTATCTTCATTTTCTTTAACGCATATATTATTGGCAACTATCTTTATGTATGATTGCAAGATTCAAACCCGAACTAAATGCTCTCTAGATAGTGTCTGGATAAATCTTTATCCATTTTTATTTAATATCCGACATCTATCGACTTTTCTGCAAGTCTAAGATGAATATTTAATTTTTTTATTTTAACTTTATGAGTAAAACCTCAAATTGTAATATTTAAATAAATGACGACAAAATAAGCGAAACTCAATCGCTAACCACTGCGCCACGGTGTCTATAATTCGGGTTTGAATCTTGCAATCATACATAAAGATAGTTGCCAATAATATATGCGTTAAAGAAAATGAAGATAATGTAGGTGGTTCTTAGTTTAAACATGACCGAATTTCATATAGATACCGTGGCGCAGTGGTTAGCGCGTTTGCCCGAAAAGCAAGAGGTCCTGGGTTCGAGTCCCAGAGGTATAAATATGTTTTTCTGATTTTTCTGCTTCCAGATTTTCGATTGAGTTTCGCATATTGTCTTCATTTATTTTAATAATATGTATGTTAACAATAAAATATTTATGTTGTTTATTTTTTTACGTGTACACATGTTTAGAATCTAACAATGAGAAATATTTACAAAATGTGTATATCAAACAAAGCAGATGAATGAAATAATATTCAAAATCTGAAAAAATATTATACTACATAAGTACCTATGTGATTTTTAAAACATTCCGGTGAAATTCTTGTCGCCTCTTCATAATTTTTCTAATTATTTTCGTTCTTAATTTTTTATAGGCATTCCAACATCAGAGTTATACTTGAATCATCCAAACCCCAACCCGAGCGTAGGAAAAGACTGCGTGCAGATTCTTCGAAACGGGCAATACCATGACGTACCCTGTGAGGCGGCCAACCAGTTTATCTGTAAGAAAGCCCTCAGCACTCTGACAGTTAATGTGGATTGTGGAACTTACGACCCAGGTATGGAAATATCCAATGTAATGTAAAAAAAAACAGTAATGTAATTTTATAGTAATCATTCGATTAGAACAATCGCATTCGATATTATAAGGTTTCTTCGTACCTCACCGGAATTTTTAGATTTTGTATGAATTTAGCGCAAATAATAAAACGGCATTTTTTTTTTTTTTTTACAGTGAATACCGCACAAGAATCTCAACTGCTCCCGTCTGGAGCCAGTGAGACTATGGCATCCCCAATTGGGGTATGTTGTGAGGCTGAAGGTAGTGGGGAGGGGAAGGA
Source organism: Limnephilus marmoratus (assembly GCA_917880885.1). NCBI lineage: Eukaryota > Metazoa > Arthropoda > Insecta > Trichoptera > Limnephilidae > Limnephilus > Limnephilus marmoratus. Next base: position 4,075,491 of record OU862930.1, read on the forward strand.
GGTGGGGAAGAGGAAGGTTGGGAAGTACCTGGCTATTCAGATCTGGTCACTAAACACGGCTAAAGCCATTTTCAAGCAACGTTTCAATTCTGAATGGTGGTCTCACACCAGGGCGATACTAATAGTATCTTCCACTCTGGAACATGCCGCAAATATACTATATATTATTTTTTAAATGAATTAATTGTGAAATAACACAAATTAATCAAATAAAATTTATTTGCGCATGCCGGGTTCGAACCCGCGACCTCCGGAATGTGAGTCAAGAGTCTTAGCCACTGGACTACGGAGGCCGTCATCATATAATGCATTAAAAAATTTGGGAGGCGGGTATGGGTACCACCGCCCCGGGAACCATTTATTGGACAACCAACACCTCTGACACAGGTCACCCCAAGTGGTTCGCTACGTTTGTGGGCTTAGCAGTGGTGTCCGGGTTCATGGGATGAGGTTTGTCTACTTGGTGGCAGGTACGTTTGCCCAACCACTGCATGGCGGGCTGGATCGGAAGAGACTGATTGAGGGAGGCCTTTGACCTCTCCAACCGGATTCTCCCGACCGTTCGCCTTGCACCGCAGTGTGAGGAATAGATTCATACGTGCGACACTCTTGGTGACACTGACCCCCAGATTCCTACTAACCTCTCATACCTTTTCCTTCCCATATCTTCTTCTCCTTCCTTTCCCTTAAAAAACTCTCCACACGGCATCCTCAAAGATGACATAGGCCCCTATGGAAATTGTTTTCCTCGGTGCCTCCTTGTGTTTCAAAAAAATTTAACAATTTATCAAATATTTTAAGTTAATTTCGCGTTCTGCGAAAGTTCAATTCAAGTTCGGTGATTATTTCAGTTTTAAGAAGCAACTGAATATAATAACAGAATTCGAATGGGACTTACACAGAATGTAAAAATTATCTTCAACATTTTGATGAATTGTTCACATTTTTTTAAACAATCCGTTCGCATTTAATTTATTTTAAGAACAATTTTATAATTGTTTGTAAACCTTATCGTACAACTCCAACTCCAATTTACTTATTTATTTTATTTGTTATTATTAAACAAAAACAAAAAAATAAATGACAGAAGAGGTGGGTAATTTTCTAATAGCGCTTGTGGCTTTTTGTGTTTAATTTGGTCGTTAAAATGTCTTCATCATTAGAGCATATATTTTAGCGAATAGTTTTTTTTAATTTTTTTATATGAGATCCACACAGGAAAATAAAGATGACATAGGCCCTGAGGAAAATAATTTCCCTCAGGTCCTATGTCATCTTTGAGGATGCTGTGTGGAGGGTTTTTTTAAGGAAAGGAAGGAGAGGAGAGTTCTGGGAAGGAAAGGGGTTTAAGGGGTGGGTAGGAATCTGGGGTTCAGTATGTCCTGGTCATCCGCCTCCAAGACCTAGACAAACCTCACTCCATGAACCTGGGCACCCCTGCTAAATCACCAAACGTAGCGAACCACTTGGGGTGACCTATGGCAGATGTGTTGGTTATCGAATAAAGGTTCCCGGGGCGGCGGTACCCATTCCCGCTTTCCAAATTGAAAAGTAATAGTGTTATAAAATCTTTATGTTTGCTGTATAGGAGAGAAATATCATGCCTTCGTGTAATAAGAATTTTCTTGGTGTTGTTAATAAATTTAATTTTGGGATAAAATGTTTGCTGTAACAATTAATGCATGATAATTTTGCATAAAAAACAAAACACCAGGAAGTTTACGTCTTCTGTCAGATAGTATAATTTATGTAGATACAAATTGATCGTGTAAACCTTCACGACAAGCAATTACACAGATTAATTTTCTTTGTGTGGTTTAAAATATTTCTTTATCACACGTAATTTTTTTTCCAGAATATAAAAAGTCTACAACATCAGACGATCATTGTATAAAGTTTCACCGCATCCCAAGGAGCTGGTACGACGCTTATGAAGTCTGTTCGGCCGAACAAGCTCATCTCGTGGTCCTTAACAGCGCCGAGGAGGCTCAACACTGCTTGGACTTATTTAATGAATACGCTGGCAGCTCACTGGATACCAACTTTGACAGGAATAATATTTGGCTTGGGTTTCATAACTTGATTCTCCAAGGGCAATATGAGACAATCGACGGTATGCTCCAAAGTTTACTTAGCACGCCTCATTCAATTTTATTATGTTTAGTAGTTATTGTCAGCACGATTTTTTAAAGTTTTATTCTAGAAAAGGATTAGTGTATTTTTTTTTAATTCTTTTTATTAACTTTTATTATTTCGTTGATAATGATTAAAAATTAATCATTTTTTTTTCAAGCTACTCTCATCCCATTCAGAAAATGATTTAAATTTCCCTCTCGTAACCAATGGATTTCCTACCGTAGTTATTGTGAATGGTGTTCAAATGCGTATAATCATGTTGTCGTGTAAAATGTATGTTAATGATTAATCATCATTATTTCTTGAGCCTTTAGATATCAACTAAAGCCTAAATTTTATTACAGTGTTGCCAATTCAGCATTCACGGTAAATCATCTATTTACATCCTCATCCATTAGAAGCCGTCAGTTCTTCCCGGAAGAATATTTAGTCCATTTCCTCTGTGGGCGATCTCTCCTAAACAAAGTTGTCCATCGATAATTTTTTTTCATTCCATGCCAAAATGCCATATGTGAAAAATGTGGCTTTGTTTGCTAAAGGTGCCTCTTCCAATGTATTAGCAAGTTACTACATAATCGAATATTGTTAACAATTTTTTGAAAGTGTAACTTTAGACATTCTTTAATGTTAATATTTTAATATATATTAATCAGCATTATAAACACCACAGGGGATGCCCTGACATTTGTATGAATCGAATGGAGTGTTTTTCAAATAAAAGAAAAGTGTGAATCTTGGTGATGGTTCAACCTGGGTTGAAGGTTGAAGGAGGAAGGATATGAGGCGGGAATCGTTTTGGAAACTGAGTTATAGGTCAACTGTACCTGTATCATTCTTTCCGTGTTACAAATTGTCGGAGTCCTTTCAGGACGCTACGCAATTGATACAGCCTGTTGATCTCTACACGAGCAAGAGTAATTTGAAAAGCGTTTATGTTTCAAGTTTTCTGTTGGTATTATAGGTCAGAAGCTAGAGAAAGTGGGATATAGCGAATGGCAGGATGGACAACCGGATAACATGAATAACAATAAACACTGTGGCACTCTGATGGTGGGCTTGGGTGGAAAGCTGAACCAAAAATCCTGTGATTCACAGCTCTTATTTATGTGTGAGAGGAAGATTTCATACAATAAGAGCGGTCTCAGCAATCCAGTGAATAATACTTGTCACTCAGGTATGAATACCTTAAAAGTTAACAAGTTAGAACTAACTCACTTTAGAGCAAATTGTAAAAAAGTTCACTAACTTTTTAAATACAATTTTGTTCGATGATGCAAACTTGTATCGGTAACAATAATCACGTTAGAATTGAAATTAAAAACATTTTTGCACTTTGTTCCACTTATTTATTTTCACCAGGACCAATTTCTTCCTACTACGGACATATTCAGACCAGTCTGAAAATGTCCGTAGTAAAAAAGTGTTTTAATTTCAATTCTAATACTATGGAATTCCACCACGATTTAACAGTCCAAAAAGTAGTCTTAATAATCACTTTATTCATAGGTCTCGAAACCCAAGCTGGTGAACTATTCATTAGAAAAAAATAATACCATGAATTATGACACCAAAGGATTTTTCTTCTTCCCTGAAGAAAACAGTATGATTGAGTTTGAAACTGATTGCGTTTATTCTCGAATATCATGGACTACTTAAATGTTTTTAAGTGGTTTTTGAACTGAAACTGAGAAAATCTCTTTATTGCAACGTTCCTGCCTACACTGTCAAACTACAATTTTTTTTTACTTTTTGTTACAGGATATAAAAAGTATCCACCGATGCCACGCAGCTGTTACAAACTTCACACCACCGCTACATCCTGGATAGACGCCTACAAAGTGTGTGCAGCCGAACAAGCTCACCTCATTATTTTAAACAGTGCCAAGGAAGCCAAACTCAGCTCTGACATATTCATGGAATATACCCTTGCTACTACGTCACAACAATGTGACTTTTTCAATGAAAGCTTTATGGTGGGAATCAATAATTTGATTATTGAAAAGCAGTATATGACAATCGATGGTGAGGATAACACTAATTTTTGGTTTTTAATAAATTAATGTACTGGAATTCATTGGTGTACTGGAAGGATCCAAAATAAAGCCGAAGAATGAAAAAAATAAAACGACATTATTAAAATGATAAACAGATTAAAATGGAATTCGATAAACGTCGCTACGCACCAAGTAGGCAAGGTTTATAGAAAATTCATTTAACGAGGTTGACTCATATGTGCCTTTTTCGTAAGAAAACTTATCGGGTCACTTTCGAAAATTTGAATGCGTGACGTAGCTTGAAGTAAACCACTGCCAGTTATATTGCAGTTAATTTAAATCTCCCAGTAGAACATGAACCAGTGGCATCTAGCAGTCCCTAGGATCATTCAGGGGGTCTGGAAAATTAAAATTGAGTTAGGGGTTCCTGAACAACGTCAGGGGGTCTGCGCTAGATTTCTATCCTATTACCCCCCCCCCCCCAGGCGCGGCCGGTGCCTTCAATTTTTGGTGGTTCACCGAGTAATTCATCAAAAATGAAAACAAAAATAGGTAAATAAATTAAAAAATAAACTAAGACAGCCTAGTAACTCATAACTCGTTCAGTGCCCTTGAGGTGATTATTCACAAAAAAACGGCTAACCTAACCTTCTTAAATGCATTTTCTACGAACCTTTCCCAATAGGTATCTTTGACAGCGAGCGGGTGGTCCAAAGTCGAAAGTTAGTCGATTTTGTTTTTAAACTATTTATGCGTTCTACCAGTTTTCACAAATGATTCAAATGTGTCCTCTTTAACGTGATTTGCCTTTATCTACTTATTTATCAAGTGTCACTCTAAAATTTTTTTGGGGAGGGAAATGTAAACACAGGAACCTTCTGAAAAAAAAGCAACAACATCAAAATGGTTTTTCGCTGCGAAAATGATCGCGCTCTTCCGTCATTGTGAAATGGAACATAGTTGTGCGTGTTGTGACCAAAACTAAATAATGTCCAAGTGTTTCCTCTGCCTAACGTAATTTTATCTTTAATACAAGTGCTATCAACTGTATTTTCAGGGAGGCCTCTCTTGGAGGCAGGCTACAGCGACTGGGGCCCCGGGAGTCCCTCTAACGGAACAGATCAATGCGGTGTGCTCTCGCAGCACAAGGACTCCCCGCGCGGGTCCTTCCAGCTGAACAATGTACCATGTTCTGCAAACAAACTCTTGTTTATGTGCGAGCAGAATATTTTAAATCTGAAGGAGGACCCCATCGCTCCCAAAGCATGTACAGGTGCGAATAAATATCTAACTAAGTAACCATCATGCCGTGCCAAATAACTCGGTCTTGGCATACACTCTTTGCCTCGTTCACATTCACACATTGTCTCACACATACTCTTCTATTGTTCTGACTCTTGACATGGCCCTACTCAAGTATCGGATTTACTTGGTCATGCAATGTTTTCCCCGGACGTCCCCGACTTCTTCTACCATTCACATTTGCGGCATATATTCTCCTTACACTCATTTCCTCGTTCATTCGCTCTACATGCCCAAACTATCTGAGCGTCCCTTTCTTTATGATCTTACATAATAAAACCAAGTAAGATCGTGTAAGAAACGTGGATTCCATTACGGGCGGCTAGTTTCGCTTCTTTGGACAGTTTCTTTACTGGCGCCAACGCCAACGGCGTTCTGTCCACTAACGGAGTTACCTGCATTTACCCTTCTTTCAATATCTCTATCAGCCTTCCCATCTCTCGTATATATACTTCCCAGATAAACAAACTCATCCACCTGCCCCAAGTATTCATCTCTCTTAACTATGTATGTTGCACATTGTTTTTGTTCTCTCTCTTTATTTTTATCATTGTTTTCTATTTTTATTCATAAACATTTATTTTATGTTGTAATTCAAATCATTTATCATGGCCCATTGTGTAATCTCCAGTGTTTCTCTTTGTTATAAACACTTTAGCCCAGTTACTTTACCGATCTTAAACTAGCAGAGTAAACACCTTTTATGTGAATACCTCACAAGAGCCTCAGCTGCTCCCGTTTGGAGTGAGACTATGGCATCCCTAGTTGGGGTATGTTGTGAGGCTGAAGGTAGTGGGAGAGGGGAAGGAGATGCGAAAAAGAAAGGTGGGGAAATACCTGGCTATTCAGATCTGGTCTCCAAATACGCCTCAAGTCATTTCAAGCAACGTTTCAATTCAGAATGGTGGTCTTACACCGGGATGATACTGAGAGTATCTTCCACTCTGGAACGTGCCGCAAATATTCTATGTAATTTAGAAATAACACAAATTAATCAATAATGTATATTTTTTTTTACTTTATGAGTACAATTTCAAATTATAATATTTAATTAAATGAAAACAAATAACAAAATCTTACAATCATACATAAAGATAGCAGCCAATAAAATATGCGTTAAGAAAATTGTGATAATGTGGGTGATTCTTAATCGAAGTATGATATGATACAGTTAAAAATGACCAAATCGGATATCGACTCCTTTGCGCAGTGGTCAGGGCATTTGCCCGGAAAGCGAAAGGTCCTGGGTTCGAGTCCCAGAGGTCCAAAAAACCTTTTCCGATTTTTCTGTTTCCAGATTTTCGATTGAGTTTGGCTTATATTGTCTTCATTTAATTAAATAAAATTTATTTGTCCATACCGGGATTCGAGATCTAGGAGGTGGTGATTCGATCCCGCGACCTTCGGATTGCGAGTCAAGAGCCTTGCCCCTAGACCACACCGGCCGATTACATTTTTGCAATCCAAAGAGCTCAGTGGGGAGATGAAAAATAAACTTCATCGTGCACGTTCGCAGCTACTTGCCCTTGTGGAATACAGATTCGTCGCTTTAATAGCCGATGTGGATTATCTGTTGCAGGATATAAGCATTACCCATCGATGCCAGGGAGTTGTTACAGACTACACACCACCAAGACCAGCTGGAAAGAAGCATACAAAGTGTGTGCTGCAGAACAAGCAAACCTCGTCATCCCGAACAGTGCCGAGGAAGCTCAACTTCTCACAGATATATTCTTGCACTATGCAGATGCAACGTCAGGAGGCATTCGTAAGGACGGGTTCATGGTGGGCATTACCAGCTTGGTGACTAAACCAGAATTTAGAACAATCGATGGTAAAACAACACTTTTATTAATTTTTACTCATTGTTCAAAGATTCACTTTTCTAAGCATTGCTAGAAATCATCGCAATATGTGAGTATAATTTGGTGGCGGGTATGGGTACCGCCTCCCCGTCGACCATTTATTGGATGACCAACACCTCTGCCGTAGGTTCACCCCAAGTGGTTCGCTACGTTTGTTGACTTAGCAGAGGTGCCCGGGTTCATAGAGTGAGATTTTTTCAGATCTTAGCGGCGGATGTGTCTGCCCACCAACTGGATCGGAAGAGACTGGTTAAGGAAGATATTTTGACTTCTACAGTGGGAATCTCTAGGAACATTGCCTCGCAACGCAGTGATAGGGATAGATTCATTCGTTCGTCACTTCTGGATACACTGACCTCAAGATTCCTACCCGCCCCTAGCACCTTTTCCTTCCCAGAGCAGCTTTTTCTTCCTTTCCTTATGACATAGGCCCTTAGGGAATTGTTTTTTAAGGGCCTCCTGTATGAACTTAAGTAAAAAAAAATAAGACCAGAAAAGAGGCATGTTTCCCCGCTGACGCCTTTCTCTGTCGCACGTATGTTTTACGCATCTTTCTCTTTCGCTTAGGGTCATTGTAAAGTGTTTGCTTCGTCTGCGCGAGAATGGATTGTACCAAGTTCAGGTCAGCATTTAAGTTTGGCGTGTACTATAAATGGTATTTTACCACCAGTGTTGCATTCTCGGCTATATATATATATATATAATATATATATATTATATATATATTATATCATCAGTTCTAAAATAAATGGTTCAGCATCTTGGCTCCTCATTAAGATTTTTTGTTTTTTTTTTTAATACGAAACTTTTTAACTTAAAATAATAATTAATAAAATAAATACTTACCGGTTTCGTTGCTCAGAAATTCCGTTTTTTTCTCCTTTTTGATGATCCGTAGTAACCCGGGTGATATCTAGTTTATAAATTGATTTGGCAACACTGTTTACAAAACTACTAAATACATAAAAATATTCGTGATTTATTTTTGAGGTATTGTGCCGTGTAAATACATCATATATCAATTAGCCCAGAACCTGCCCAGCTCGCAACACGGTATAATACCCCAAAAATAAATCACGATAATACTTGACAATGAATATAATAATGAAAGTAATATCTAAATTCAAATTGATAGGCGGGTACGGGTACCGCCGCCCCGGGAACTATTTATTGGATAACAAACACCCCTGCCATAGGTTACCTAAAGTGGTTTGCTACGTTTAGTAACTTAGCAGTGGTGCCCGGGTTCATGGGATGAGCTTTGTCTCGGTCTTGCGTGGTGCGTGGTGTACCGGATCAGGAGATATTGGCGGATGGAGACATTTTACCTCTTCAGTCGGACTCTCTCGACTCATCGCCTTGTACCGCAATGGGAGGGCTGGATTCATACATCCGTCACTCCTCGCGATACATAGACCCTCAGAGTCCTACGCACTACTTATATCTTTTTCCTTCTCAGAACTTCCTCTCCTTCCTTTCCCTTAAAAGACACTCCACACAGAATCCTCAATTGTTTTCCTTAGGGCCTCCTGTTTAGAGGTAATGTTAAATAAATATTTATTTATTTATTATATACATTTTTTTACATTAGCTTCACACAGGAAGCCCTGAGAAAAATAATTCCCCTCAGGGCCTATGTTAACTTTAGAGGTGCTCAACGTATGGAATTTTTACTAGAAAGAGGGTGGATGTTCTCGGTGGGTAGGAATCTGTGAGTTAGTGTGTCCAGGAGTGACGGACGTATGAATCCATCCCTCCCACTGCGGTGCAAGGTGATGTTCCGAGGGAGTACGGCTGGAGAAGTCAAAGGGACCCCCTAAACTATTCTCTCCCGATCCGGCCTGCCATGCAGCTAGTGGACGGACGTATCCGCCGCCAAGATCCGGACAATCACACCCCATGAACTCGCACACCCCTGCTTAGCCACTCAACGTAGCGCATCACTTATATTAGTGAACGTTTTGTTGATTGTTGATTACTTCTTAAGTCGGATTGCCAAGAAAGCATTTTATTCAAAGAAAATTAGTTTTAAACATTTCGCTCTTGTTCGTATTGTTCTTTAGGATTTTAACAATAGTATTGTTGCAGGTAACACCCTCTCGGAGGCGGGCTACAGTGACTGGTACCCCGGGGAACCAACTAGTTCTCCCTGCGTGGTCCTCTTCCAGAAATCGGGCGCCAAGCGCGGACTCTTCGTGCTGGCTGTCATAAGATGTGATGGAGTTACTAATTTTTTATTCATTTGCGAAAAAAATAGTACCAAAAGTTATTGATAATATTGCAAGCAAATAAATAAATCAACGCAATTTTATTTTTTATTTTGATTCCAGCTTGCTTTTTCACATTTGACCCATTTTCCTCAAATCGCAGGCCATTAAAAGCATACATGCACGCGGTAGAAGTGAAACCTTCAGAAAGCTATGGTAGACAAGAATGGGTAGGCTACGAAGCAAGGGCGGATCCAGGATTTTTATCTGGTGGGGGCACAAGGGGCGGTCGGGCAAAAAAATCAACAATTACTGTTAGGATTTTTTTCTGGGAGGGGGGGGGGCACAAGGGGCGGATAGGCAAAAAAAATCAACAATTACTGTGGAATCTCCACAGTACACAAAAATACCGTCTTGTGGGGGGGGGAGGGCATCCGCCCTTGCTACGAAGCATCACACAAAAGAGGAGCCCGATTATTCTATCTCATTCACTTGCAGTTTAAATACTATATATGTATGTGTTTGTCCGTTTGAAGTTTGAAGCGAAAACATCAGCACCGTTGTGATTTGAAAATCGATAAAATGAAAAACGACGTTAAAAAAGATAAACAAGTACATGTATAGGATTTATCCTACGAGAGAATGAGATAGAATAATCGGTCTTCTCTTTGTGCGGTGCTTTATAGCCTCTCCACTCTTGACTACTTTAGCTTTCTGAAGGTTTCACTCCAACCGCCTGTGAACATCACACTTGTAATTTTTTTAACGTTAACCCCACACAGGAGGCCTTGAGGAAAATAATTTCCCTTAGGGCCTATTTTGTATTTGGCGATGTTGTGTAAAGAGTCTTTTTTAGGAAAAAAAAGAGAGGAAGTTTGGGAAGGAAAGGGGTATTAAGAATGGGTAGGAATCTGGGGTTCAGTGTGTCAAGGAGTAATGGACGTATGAATCCAATCCTCCCACTGCGGTGCAAGGCGATGTTCCGAGAAGTCAAAGGACTCCCTCAACCATTCTCTCCCGATCCGGCCTGCCATGCAGCTGGACAGACGTACCGCCGCCAAGACCCTGACAAACCTCTATCCATGCTAAGTCACCAAACGTAGCGAACCACTCGGGGTGACCCATGGCAGAGATGTTAGTTATCCAATAGGAGGAAGGAGGCGAAGTCCTGGGAAGGAAAAGGGTATGTGGGGTGGGTAGGAATCTATGATATAGGACGTGTGAATCCAACACTCCCGCTACGGTTCATGAAGATGGGTAAAAAGAGACCAGCTGGAGAGAAGAGGTCAAAGGGTCTTCCTAAAGCGGCCTGATCTGATCCGGCCCGCCACGCAGTTGGTGGGCAGGCGCATCCGCCTTTAAGACCAGGGGTCCTAGCATCGTCGATTGATAAGCATTGAACATTTCATAGCTCCCTAGGACCACTGCAGATCGCTAACGTACAAACAACAGTTGACATCGAATGTATTAAGAACACTTAGATAATATGAACTGTTACTAATTCGTTGGCGATCTGCAATCATGTTAGGAAACGATGAGAAGTTACCGAAAGTTATCCTATCAATCCTTATCGATCGACTGTGGCCCAATGGCGGACCGTGAGTTTTCAGTGAGCTAGAATGCTAAGATTGAAAAATACGACATTACTGATGTAGTTGTAGCAGAAAATGATTTTTATTTTATTTTTTTAATTTCAACTTTTTGTATGAACACGAGCACCTCTGCTGTGACACCAAACATAACGAATGCATGTTGTAAAGCAATATAATTATTTCCCTTCTTCTCCTTGTGTAGTGTTCTGTTATTTGATAGACACACTCGCAGATTCTCCAACACACTTTGGATGGAGATTACTTATTGGGAATTGTAATGTTCTTCAATTTGTGGCTCACTAGCCCACAATGGCAATATTACAACATAAGGTATTTTAGTTTAGTTTATTGTGAAGTACAATGATCGGGAGTAATATTGTATTTATGTTATTTGGTAGCGACCGTTTACTGAGGCACTCTGATTAGATCTGAGCGCTATACATGGAGACAAAACAATTTTTTAATAAACCAATACATATAATACACAAAAAACAAATATATATAATATATAATATTGGTGGTAACAATACCTCCCTAATTGAGAAATTCTCGTGTTTAGGGAGGGAGCACTATCAGATTGACAGTACTATACATACTAGACATTTGTTATACATAGAAAAAATATTAGTTGGCATTTTTGTTCACAGTGGAAAATATAAGTTGGCACATCGTAATACATACCTAAAACTAGTTAATGGTAAAATGTTTTTTAAGTTTTTGTTTAAAAATTTCATAATTCCTTTCGGATTGTATTTCTTTAGGGAGTTCGTTGAAGGATTTTATGGCTGAGTATGTGTAATGATGTTGGGCTGTTGTTGTGTTAAGTTTAGGGATTATTATTTGTTCTAAGGTTCTTGGTCTGGTGCTAAATGACTTTGTTGTTAGTTTATCTTTGTGGATTTGAAGTAATGCAGTTTTTTGATAAATTTTATTTAGTGGTAATACTTTGAATTCATCGAATAATTTTTGGGTTGGATAGTCTAATTATTTCTTTAAAATAATTTTGATGAGTCTTCTATGTACTATTTCAAGTGGGGTTAAGTTGGTTTTATACGCTCCTCCCCAGCCTATTATTCCATATTGTAGAACTGATTGGGAGGCGTCTACTAATATCTACAGGAATTCCAAAAACTGAAAAAATCGAACTAATATCTATGGGAATCAAAGTGTTGACGAATATCTACAGCTCAAACTGTTGATTAATATCTATGAGAACCAAAGTGTTGACGAATATCTACAGTACTGTCAGAGGTTGGATTTTCAATTATGTATAGCATATTGGAATAACGTAATATTGCGTATGCAGTTTAAAAAGCTTAATTTATGTAAGTATGTATGTAAAAATCCCTAATATCGGACTATTGGACACATTTAGCTGATTAGTCCAACCTACGCTCTGTAGATATTAGTTCAACCTACGCTCTGTAGATATTAATCAACACTCTGAAGTTCGTAGATATTAGTTCAACATATGAGCTGTAGATATTCGTCAAACATACGGGCTGTAGATATTAGTATCTGGAGTCACTGATTGGGCTAATGCACAGTAAACCTGTAGTAGCATAGATTTATGTAGAATATTTCTTAGTTTGAGGAATATGTAATAAAGTTTACGAATTCTGTTTACGGTTTGTGCATTAACATTAAGAAAACTATATGAATACAATACGTGTCTCCTTATTTACAAAATAAACAATAAACTCGTACATATTAAAACGTCCCAAGTACTCAAGCACTTTACACGATAACATTCATTTAAACACCATCCACACTAACTATGGTAAACAATCCATTGGTTGCGAAGGGGGCAAATTATATAATTGCATCCCAAACGACATTAAAAACGAAAATAAGCTGGGTACATATAAAAAATAAATTATTAAAGTTTATTTTTGATAAACAAAGTAATGACATAGAATAGCGCTGTATTGTTATATTTAGTTTAGTTTAATGTGTTTAATTATTTCCAGTTAAATAAGTGGAAATGTAATTTTCTTTTTGCTGGAATAAAAATGAATTAAAACATAAAAAATACCTATTTTGTAATAATTTTATCTATTTTTTATAAACGTTTACGTAGTACGTAATATCTAAAATCACCACTCAGGTACTTGTTTGTCTATTCTTCTTCTTTCGTATGGTGGTGGGTCAGAGGGGGACATCTAGGTCTGCGAGCCAGTCTAGGGCCTCAGGCGTTGCCCCGTGGACCTAATCAATTCCGCCGGGGAATGAATGGAGCGGGCATTCGTTGACCACATGTTCGGTGGTCTGCACCGCACCGCATTCACACATCGCCGACTCTTTAAGGCCCCATCTAAGCATCATCTGAGCGCAACGGCTATGCGAGCACCTTATCCTATTGATGGCAGACCAAAGTTTGCGAGGCAATGAGAACCCAGGCTGTCTCTCAGTGGGGTCTTGCACGAGATGGGCGTTTTTGACGTTGGCTGATTGCCATTCAAGCTTCCACCTATCTTGTGGGGTGAGAGGTGTTCGAAGGAGTCTTTTTCCTTCCGTCCAGAAGGGTTTTTGAGACTTTAAGCGGCATGCCGGGTGAGAAACGATATCATCGTGCAAGGGTATTTCGCTTTTTGCAGCGCCTTCTTGTATTCCCTCAGTGTTGCAATCTCTCGCCTGATATTTGGCGGGGTTATATTTGCAAGTATGGGGAGCCAAGGAAGAGGAGTCGATTTTGAGGTTCCGCTGATGGTTCGCATTGTGGCATTAAGCTGAGCGTCGACCATGGAAGTGTGGGCGCTTCTGGCCCATACTGGAGCACAGTATTCAGCTGCTGAGAGAACCAGGGCAATGGATGCCGTTCTGAGCGTGTTGGCGTCGCATCCCCAGCTAGTACCAGCTAGCTTATTGACTAAGTTTAATCTTGTCCTGGTTTTTTTGCCCACTGTCTCCATGTGTTTCCGGTAATTCAAGCTCCTGTTCAAATTTACTCCAAGATCGCGGGGATGGGGGTCATGGTAAATATGTTTTCCATCAAACTGAACACAGAGTTTTGCGTTTGCCTGTGACTTACTGAGATGGAAAGCTGTCACAACTGTTTTTGACCATTTGGCTTTAGTCGCCAATTGAGGAAAAATCCTTCCATAGCCTTGAGGTCAGATTTGTCTATGATTTGTTATTATAAAAAATATATAAATTCGCTTCAAGCGTGCTACCAGCACGTAGATTATTGAGCTATGCTTGGGTCAAGCCTCAAGCTTCCTTTGGAGACGGTCCAAACTCTAATCATCGACAAAAAACTACGTGCTTTAGCCAAGCGGCTTGGACTCCAGATACTAATATCTACAGCCTGTATGTCTGACGAATATCTACAGCTCATATGTTGAACTAATATCTACGAACTTCAGAGTGTTGATTAATATCTACAGAGCTTAGGTTGAACTAATATCTACAGAGCATAGGTTGGACTAATCAGCTAAATGTGTCCAATAGTCCGATATTAGGGATTTTTACATACATACTTACATAAATTAAGTTTTTTAAACTGCATACGCAATATTACGTTATTCCAATATGCTATACACAATTGCAAATCCAACCTCTGCCAGTACTGTAGATATTCGTCAACACTTTGGTTCTCATAGATATTAATCAACAGTTTGAGCTGTAGATATTCGTCAACATTTTGATTCTCATAGATATTAGGTAGTTCAATTTTTTCAGTTTTTGGAATTCCTGTAGATATTAGTAGACGCCTCCGCGGCTTGATAGTCTCACTGGCCCTTTAGCTTTTTTTTATTTAGGCTTAAAAGAGTACTTTGTGAAAGCCATTTAGCTTCTTGTCGGGTATTGTCTGGCGTCTAGCTCTATTTTATAAATCGAATTCGCAACTGGCAACACCGTTTACATCATAAATATATCTATGGAACTATAACTACGCTTTTTGACGTTAACGTGAGCGGTGTCAAAACTCAAAACATTGGTATATTTATGCTCAAAACTGTCAAATACATTGCACATCCATGCACATCATTTTTATGATGCACATCAATGCACATTGTTAATGTGAGTGGTTTATTTATGACATTAATATTATAGTGTATTTGGTGGTATATCTACAACATTGACCTTGTAACACAAACAATGGATATTCGTTGTTATCCTCGCGATTTCATTGAAGATTTTATTAATTTATATCGAGAACAAGAGTGCCTTTGGAATACAAAGTCACCGGATTACAATCATAAAATAAAAAGGAGAGCCGCTTATGATAAACTTTTAGTAATTTGCAAGACTGCGGATGCGAATGCAAATAAAGCCAGTGTTGTGAGGAAGATTAATTCTTTGAGAGCTTCCTGGAGACGATCCAAAAGGAAGCACGAATCCGAGAAAAGTGGAAATGGGACAGAAGAATATATTCCTCGACTGTGGTACTATCCACTTCTTTCTTTCTTAGAAGAACATTTCGATCCACACCCTACGGAGTCCAACATCAATATCGTCAATGAAAACACAAATAATTCATCAACTGTAAGTATTTGCTTTTTTAAGTTAGCTCCACGCGACACAGGAGGCCATGAGGAAAAGACATTCCCTCAGGGCCTATGTCTTCTACGAGATGCTGTGTGGAGGGTCTTCTAGGCAAAATAAGGAGATCTTATCGTAAAAAGCAGATAGTACATAATACATAACTGCTAATCCTGTACAAATCACAAGTGCGGCCCACGGTTGAATTTGGCAGCCACCTCTGGTCTGGACCTCCAAAATATCTGAAAAATACCCTCGACTCTGCAGAAATGGGCCGGTCCGTTTCATAGATTCTCCCATCTTAACGGACAGATTGCAATCTTTAGAGCACAGGCGTCGGGTGGGAATGCTATCACTGTTCTACCGATATTACAATGGAAGATGCTCCGAGGAACAATCGTCATTGATCCCTTCGGCACCGGTGCATAGTCGGGTAACACGCCAAACGCGTGCCCAACATTTGTACACGGTTGACATTTGTCACATGAGAACGGGTTGCTTCTTTGACTCATTCTTGGGCTCAAAAGCTTGGCTGTGGGATGATTCATGATCTCTTCAAGACCCATGTTAACTCATTCCTCTCCCCAAAAAACCTTCACACAGCAGCTCCAAAGATGACACAGTCCCGAGGGAAATTATTTTCCTCAGGGCCTCCTGCGTGGAATTAAGTAATGCAAACCAAAAAAAAGGAGAGGAAGTTCTGGGAAGGAAAAAGCTATGAGGGGTGGATAGGAATCTGCAAGTCAATGTGTCCAGGAGTGATGGACGTATGAATCCATCCCTCCCACTGCGGTGCAAGGCGATGGGTTGAGAGTCCGGCTGGAGAGGTCTAGGTTAGGTCTCCCTCAACACCAGTCTCTCCCGATCCGGCCCGCTGCACCTAGACAATCCTCACCCCATCATCTCTGACACTTCTGCTAAGTCACCAAACATAGCAAACCTCTTGGGGTGACCTATAGCAGAGGTGCTGGTTATCCAATACATGGTTCGGTAAATATTTCCCTATCGAGTCCACGCTCAAAACACACGTTAAAAATTAAAACAAATAGTACTAGGTAGATTACAGTTAGTTATAAGTAATTCAGTAACCGGAATTGAAAAATATTGCATTTCAATGGTTATTTTGTTATCTTTAAAAAAACGCGAAATGTCATATCTCAAGGAATGCCATGTTGTTAATTACGACGGCAAACGTCTCGCATGATTTTTCGTGTTTATGAAACCAAACAAAATAATGATTAATACGCATTATTTATCATTTCCGAAGATTCCAATTCGTACTTATTATTGTCTAACTGACAGAAAGTGATTTTTTCTTTAAAAAATACGTATTTCATCGCCGTAATTAACATGGCGGTCCTTGAAAAATGACATTTCGCGTTATTAAAATTTTAAAAAAATCATTTAAACGCAATATTTTTCAATTCCGGTTACTGAATTACTTATTACATTACTAACCATTATCTACCTAGTGCAATTTGTTTTAATTTTTTAAAGTGTGTTTTGAGCGTGGACTCGATAGGGAAATATTTACCCATGGTTCCATGTTAGGCGGCGGTACCCATACCCACCTGCAAAATTGAGATTACCTCCCAAATTATAATAATATATTTATACAATTTTAAACTTTTTTATACTTTATTTATTAATATTACTAGCTGGGATACCCGGTTTCACTAAGGGAGTTGTTATGAGATTGAACTGGCGTTCAAACCCACATCGGATCTTGCTTTATATACCCCTACCAATGGGTAGCCCCATACACACGAAAACGGCTTCGAATGGTCCACAATGTTCCACAACTTTCGAGAGTGTTCTGGAATGTTCCACAATGATCTGGGATGTTCCTGAACATTCCAGACTTTTCAAAACATTCCACAACATTCCGGGATGTTCTGGAATGTTTGGAATGCTCTCGAATGTTCTGGACTGTTCTAGAAATTTCTAGAGGGTCAAACTTCCAGCCCTTATATCTTCAAAAGTACGCCCTTCAGGTAAAAATGGGAACCTTCTTTATTGATGAGGGATAAAGGGCTACCTCACCATATAACTCCGTTGATTGTACTGGGATTCGTTTTCTGAGTTTTAGCAGGACGCACACTTTTGCACTCTTTCTTCTATAATATACTAGCTATAAGTTCCCGGCGATGCCTGGGCTATACACAGAGTTTACGAAATCAAATTTAGACAGTGATCTTCCTCTTGTTTTGAAGGTCACATGTGCAAAATTTCATCAACCTCGGCATAAAACTGTAGATTTGCATAGAAATCAAATCCACACCGCCCGCTTGCCAGCATGCTCGTCCATCACATACAAATATTCTCCTTTATATATTTCAACCAATTTACACAAAACCTTGACAAATTATACACCTAAACCTTCCTCATGAATCAGTGTATCTATGAAAGCAGCATGAAAATCCGTTCAGTAGTTTTTGAGTTTATCATGAACAGACAGACAGACGTGGCAGAGGACAATCTTCTTCTTCTATATGTATAAATAAAAATGGATCGCCGAAATGTATGTACGCGCATAACTTGCCAACGACTGCACTAAATTGGATCATTCTTTTTGCTTTGTGTTAGTTATTGTCAGGACAAGGTTTATATAAAACTGTTGGTGAGCTCTGGCATTATGAAATTTGTATAAAAAAATTACAATAGGTGGCACACAAGCTGTTTGAAAACTGAATGTACGAGGACTGAATGTATGGAATTAGTGAGGGGAGAGGGGAACTCGGGTAGGGGGTACGCGGGAGTTGGGGGGAGGGTTTGCGGATGGGGGAAGGGGGTGAGTGGAGTGGGAGAGGGTGGAGGAGGCGGAGTGGGAACGCGAGAGGGGAAGGGGACGCTGGAGGCGGAAGGGGAACGGGACGAATGGGAAAGGGCACGCAAGGAGAAACAATTTATTCTATGGCATAGCAACGCATGCCGGGTACCAGCTAGTTTATAATATGTAGAGATATAGAAGATTGTTAAGTAGAAAAAAGTTTAAAATTCGTTTAATATATTACCGTAGTTATTTCTTTCCATTCCATCTCGGTTGTTGGGAATTGAAGCAAAAAATGTTAACGTGTTTTTTTTCTTTTTTTCAGAGTAATAACATCTTGCCCGAAACTGACTATGAAAGCAGCCAGACTGAAGAAGAAATCTTGTTCTTACCAGCTGCCTCTACTCCACGTCGAACCCAAACCCAGTCTCGTCAAAACCAGAAAAGACCTTATTCTGGTAACAGGGTTGAAGAAGTGTTAGAATTAATTGATAATAAAATACGAAGTGTCGAAACTAATCGAGGCGAAGACGACTATGACATTTTGGGAAAATATATTGCAAACAAAATGCGGAAGTTGCCAGATCAAATGAAAATTATTACCGAAAAACTTATAAATGATTTATTTTTTCATGCACAAGTTGGCAACCTCAATTTCGACTCGGTTATAACAACATCAAATATTAGTGGTGACCGTAATCTAAATAGAACTGCTTTAAGTTCTAGTGGAGTAGAAAGAGTTGAAACTAAAATAGAATTGAATAACGGCGATAGGCGATACTCGTAAAAATGATTGTATTGTTAAATATTTTAACCTCTCAGTCTTCAACCATATTTTGTCAGAGGGTCAAAATATTTCCACCTTGCATTAAAATTCAAATAAATGAAATATTTCTGAACGTATCCGAAAAAAAATTTAAATACAGATACGTTTGCAAGGAAGCCAATCGGTTGTTTTGCGTTCCTTTTCTAGTTTTCAGAGGCGATCCATCGTGGTGTAAAATTGGAGTAAACGATCTTTCGCATTTAACATCAAAAATTAAAAAACACTCAGCGTCCCAAATCTATTTGCTGAATAAAGTGATTTGGCACCCATTAGCAGGCTCGATATATGGCACAAATTGGATTCTGCTTATCGATAATCGCTAAGAGAATTTAATGAACAAGTTGATAAAAACAGGCACATTCGATCGCGACTTATCGATTGTGTTAAATTTGGTGGGGCGTTTCAAATTGCACTCCAAGGACACAATGAGTTTTCGGAATATACCGGGCTCTGGTGGATTTCACAGCCGAAATCGACCATTCTATGAAAGAACACTTGTCGGGAATCAGTGTTTTGAAAGGAACATGCAAGGGTGTGCAAAATGATATTTTGGAAACCATTCTGCAAGTGTGTTGGGAACA
Organism: Limnephilus marmoratus; assembly: GCA_917880885.1. Taxonomy (NCBI): domain Eukaryota; kingdom Metazoa; phylum Arthropoda; class Insecta; order Trichoptera; family Limnephilidae; genus Limnephilus; species Limnephilus marmoratus. The sequence goes on from OU862930.1 coordinate 4,095,249, forward strand.
TGTAATGAAGCAGGTGACCGAAGCTGATTTCGTTGCCATCCAAGCAGATGAAACCACTGATTGTTATTTTAAGATTCTTTCACAACAGTAAGATTTATAAACGTTTCTGGAAGCTAGTGACACGAAACGATCATACTGCAAAAGCCATCACTGCCGAAATATTAAGCGAACTAAACATTTTGAAAATATGTGCTAATACTTACTACTTTATGTCTGTATAATATTATGATGACTATCTTAACACAGCTACCTACATCTACTATATGTGCAATACTACCACAATGGGTGGTACTACGGAGTCCTCCTTGAGAGTCTCAAGGGGGATACTGTGCTATCACTTATGATGGCATAATAATACATGCGTACACTTCAGCACGGGTTCTCCCAGTGAGGTGTTCACAATCCATAACTACATTTGTTTTAACCAATTACATACAGTTGCCGATCATATTTCACTCTACTACCTACCACGTTTCATATTAAGAATATTTTTTGTTTTACTTCCATCTTATGTCATTGTCATTACATTTATTAACTGTATGTCATTGTATTTATTAACTGTATGTAAGAGCATAGAAATAAATATAAATAAATAAAAATAATGAGTTTGAGACCGAAACGCTCGAATTTACTAAAAGAAATGGTCAAAAGAATACCATCCGCCCTACCGATCAGATGGAACTACAACACCGGAACTCTGAAAATCATCCATTCTCACTTGGAACTCGAACCGCTCGAGAAGTGCCTGGAGGCTATCATGGCTTTGGAAGACAGAGACTATAATACATACAACCAAGCCCAGTCTCTTCTTTCTTATTTAACTAAAGAAGACCCTGTCAATATATTGCACGGGATCCATGGACATATGAATAATAGTAGACCTGCCCTAAGTGATAAAAGCGTATTATTTCCCCCTCCCCATAACGGTTCCTTGGAACCGGCTGGGATTGAGTATGGCTTCGCGTGAATCTAAAAAATGTTACATCATCATTCTTCTGCGAGCCAGCGTCGAGCGCTCATCGGTGCATTTTACGAAATAACACCGCAAAAAACATGGTTTGTGTTTTGAAAACTTGTAAATATATACTATCACTCGAGATACATGGTGTTTGCTCGTCGATGTTTACGGGGTATGTAAATTATGAAACATTTATAAAAGTGTCTTAAATAAAAAGGGCAACAAAATATTGGAGACTGAAAATAAACGAACTTTACTTTGCCGTATTTGGACTTCGCAAATTTGTTCAATACGCGGTGAGCAATTCGCGCTCCCGTGTAAAAAGGTCTATTCATTTAAAAGCAGAGTTTACGTTTAAGAACTTAATGGTGATATTATAATGCAAGATGCTTATATACTGTCATATTGAGTTATTGACGAATCACATATCTCCAAAGTCATCTTCCCGCTCTGCGCCCCTCGGTAGTTGTTGTCTCCCCCTCACCTTTATGTTCTGGTCTACTAATATTCATATATCTATGACGGGATTATTCATTTCGAAAAATCCATCAGGAAGATTCGAGACGATATTTCACCAACATCTCCGCAGAAAAAACGCCGATTCAATGATGTCAAATATTCCATCACGCGAAAAGAAATTTGTGATGTTCTTTTAATCTAATCGAAAGACAGATTTCAGTTTATTGACCGCCTCATGGCCTCTAATTTGTTTAACCACTCCAACTCCTACGCGTGTTTACACGACAATATAACAATAGCAGTCAAGTACAATAAGGTTTTCAAGCTAATGCGTGTGTTCCCACAGAAATTGTTATAACGCTGTTATTGTTCTAGAAAACAAACAAAAAAGGTCCATATTGAATCAAGCTTCATATCTCCATTTAAAGTTGTCCATAGAAGTACATAAAAAAGACCATAAAAAGTACATAAATGCCTAGGCGCCGTTAGACATTGTTAATTTTTATTAAATATTCTTGCATGGAATGGTAAAAAGGTGAGGTTACAAAAATTGTTTATTATACATTTTTATAATAGAATAAGTGTTTTTTTTTTACATAATCCGTGATTTCAGTACCGTTTTCACATAAAAACACAATGTGAGTCATTTTTACAATTTTTTTATGTTTGCGTTCTAAATTTTAATATTTACAAATGTTAATATCTAATATATAAAATTCTCGTGTCACGGTGTTTGTTGCCATACTCCTCCGAAACGGCTGGACCAATTTTGATGAAATTTTTTATGCTTATATGTTAGGTCTGAGAATCGACCAACATCTATTTTTCATCCAAAAGTAAAGGGTGTTCCACTCCGAAGAAAAATTATTTTCCCATACATTTTGTATGGAACGAATTCTCCTATTTTGAAAGAACTGCAGCAATATTGTAAGGGGTATAATATTGAACTGTGAACCGTGGGAGGGGGGAGGGGGGAGGGAGGAAAGGAACTCAGGAAGGGGGGTTAGCGGGACGGGGGAAGGGGAGAAGTGGAGTGGGGAGAGGGAGAGGGAACGCGAGAGAAGAAAGGATACGCAGGGAGAAACAATTTAGATCAAGGTATGGTATACGCAGGGAGAAACAATTTAGATCAATTCAGCTAATAAGTTGACAACAGTTTTTGATTCTGAGGCGGTACGAAGTTCGCCGGATCAGCTAGTTTATTTATAATAATACAATTTGAAAGTTTATTTTATAACCTTTCAAAAACAGTTTTTAGTATTCGGCTATGTTCAGAAATATTTTATCTATAGAGCTAATTGCGAAGCGGAAATAACACAAAGTTCTTATTAATCCGACAGTTCTTTTAAGACAAAAAATTCATAATCGTAAAATACCTGAGTGGTTTTGTAATCCATTTTTAAGTAAAAAAAAGTTTAATTTTGTATAAAGATGTATGTACTGTAAATAAATATATTATTATTTGAATATTAATATTCTTTAATGATTTGTTATAGTTATGCCTTTTTTTTTTCATATAAATATGTTTTATTGTTTTTTCATATTTTTCATTACTTTCCTGTAAATTACAATAAACATTTGGATGCAAAAATGTGTTTTATTGTTTGACAGACATTTTAAAAACTACCCACACCTTCTAAAATGTGCTGGAATGGATTTAACACTGAAAGAAAGGTACTAGGCATATCCAGAAAGTAAGTGTACTGTGACCACAACGGGCGGAGGTTTTTAGAGGGTTTTTTTTAGGGTTGGCAACACTTAGTGGTACAGGGGGATCTCCTGACCAGAAAGAGCATCGCAGGAACATTGTTGTACGTAAACTCACGTTTTAGTGTCCAGTTGCGTGAAAGTTGTCCGCAAAAAATCCCGCCAAGTGCTGTGATCTGCTTTTTACAAAAAAGGTGAGGATTTCTGAGCTTTATTGTTACTGAAGATGAAAGTGGGTGACTCATTACATGCCTAGGAAAAAAAACAGTCGTCAAAGTGGCGTCACACTAATTCCCCATCTGTGAAAAAATTGAAAACCACAATTTCGGGCAAAAAAACTCATGGCCTCAGTGTTTTAGGACCGAAAAGGCATCATTTTGTTCAAATTTCGGCCTCAGGTTGAATTCATCAATGCACAACAATATTGTGTACCCTAAAAAAAAGGAGTATTCAAAACAAAAGGAGGGGAATGCTGACCAGAGAAGTGTGCCTTTTTCACGAAAACGTCCGACCTCACAAAGCCTTAGCCACCAATAAGATCATGGACTCATTTGTTTGGGATGTTTTGAACCACTTCCCATAATCCCCTGACTTGGCGTCTTCAGATTATCATCTTTTCACCTTCCTAAAGGCATGTATGGATGAAAATAAATATTCAACCGACGAGCAGGTGCAGAAAGTGGCCTTGAAGAGGGGGAAGGAGCTGGCGGGAGAATTCTTCGAGAAGGGCAAAAGAAACTTGTGCCACAGCTCACCACATGCATTGAACGGCTTAGCAATTATTTGTAAAAATAGTCAACAAGTGTATCAACAATATCCTGTATTTTTTTTTCTAATACACTTTTCTATTACACAAAAAAAAAACAGTACACTTACTTTCTGGATATGCCTCATACTTGGAAGAATCTTAGGAGCGGTGCGAGAGGGAGAGGCATGGAGAATCCACCACAATAATGAACTCTATGATATCTACCAAGCTCCCAGACTCTACCAGAGGCGGCTCTAGGGCTCCAGGTATAGGAGGTCATTTGAAAAACTTTGTGATTAATCTTTATTTGATATTGTGAAAAATGCCGATATATTATTATCTATATCAATTTTAAGATAGGTATCTAGGATCATGAATCCGCAACTCAAATTACTTTATATGTGAGAATTTTTATTCCAGGAGAAAAACATAGTGCCATCTCGTTTATTGTATGGCACGCATAGGGACAGAAGATATCCAAAGCGAGGGCATTTTTAAGATTGACCCAGGGATCTAATTAAATGTGAGAATGGGAGCTTCCATTCGAGGCGATAGATGTCACTGCTCGTCACCCGGCGTCATCGCAGCTAGCTGCCCGTTATTTTGCGGTTCATTTCTAATAAAGAATTCAAAGCGTTGAGCCGTTAGATCCGTAAAAATATATTATTATTATGTCTAAAACGTCCACTACACTACTCGCTTCGACGAAGTCCTCGACGAAGTTAGCCGAAGTTCGAAGCGCGTGTCTACACTACTCGCTTCGAACTTCGGAGCACTTCGAGTCCTTTGACTCGGGCCAAATACCGACAATTATCGGAAGTCAGGCGAAGCGAAGCGAAGTTGCACGAAGCGAAGTGAAGTTCGTGTCTACACTATTGTATTCCATTAACATCCATCAACTTCGCAAGTAGTGTAGTGGAGCTATTATAATTTTGGGGGGTCAAACACCCATTCGTATCAGGAAAATTTCATATTTGGGTCATATACTTCGAGGGGAGAAGTATCACTTGCTCCATTTACTATTGAAAGGCAAGATAGAGGGTCGCCGAGGGCCTGGTAGGAGACAAATGTCTTGGCTGCGTAATATACGAGAGTTGACCGGCATTAGAACTGTGGAGAAGCTATTCCGGGCAGCGCAAGACAGGGAGGCATTTTCAAGAGTGATCGCCAACGTCGGGGGGACCTGATACGGCACACAAAGAAGAAGAAGAAACACCCATTGTCCTAAGGGGAGAGCCGCCACTGCTGACTACCCATTTAAGGTTCCAAAGACTAAGATGGGCCGAACATGTACAACGAGTACCGAAGTAGGTTCTAACAGGACACCCGGGAGGTAAACAAAAGGCGGGCAGACTTAGGCTGAGATGGGAGGACGCAGGGCCGTATTTACACTTTTCATCAGTATAGGCCACTTCATTTGCACCGCCCCTTCCACCTTCTTAGAAGTTGCCACCTACCATGATCAGTCACATGTAGGCTTTTATTAGGTTACGCACAATTTAAAAATAAATATTCGAATATATGCTAAGTAGGTATTCAAATATGAAGATTGATTTATTCGTAAAATAAAAGCGTAACATGAAATAAGAATTACAATTTTTTTCGGGATTTTTTATTTGACAAAATCATTTATAATAGCTTCGTAGTTGCTTCTAAGCATAGAAGATCCGAAGAGTAAAGTTCTTCTTGTAATAATGAAGACCTTTGGTATTTCTTCACTCGCTTTTAAAAGGAAAAACTCCTGTCTCCAGAACAATTTGTGGCCGGAGTGCAAAGTGCGACGCGGAGAGCTATATCCAAGTTTGGGTAAACGTTGCACAGAGATGGTTTCCTCAAAAAGTTTCCTTAAAAAGATTCAGTAATGATGTAGTGTCAGATTTCTCTGCCTTCTTATTAGAGGAAACGTGACCTTGAAAGTGTACCCATTCCTGAACTAAATCGTCTTCTAAATCATTGCACAAGAGGCTGACTTTTTCTGAGACTGTGCTGAAAATTCACCCATTTAAAAAATAAAAAAATTTCTTTGAAGTATGCCTTATGCCTTCGCATATGCCTTCTCTCTAATTCAGATCTCAGTTAGGTAGTTGTTTCAATACCCTCGTTTGATGTCTCGTCTATAAAGTTTTTTCTTTTGGGGTCATCTTACTCTGAATGTCGCTTTCACATTGCCAAAGTGCGCTCATTTCAATTGCACTTTCTTCTAAATAATCAAAATTTATTTGCTCTGGTATAATAAACTCGAGAAGAGATCCACAAAAATCAAATACCATCAGTAAATCAGCGGATGAGCTCTGAATCTGAACACTCACTTTATTTAGTCTTTCCAAAAAGCATTCCAAAATACGATTAGTAACCAAATAAAGGTAGCCCACTGCCCAAGTATTTCTTGTGAAATATTCGCACCATAATCGCACGACGCAATCCGCGGTGCCGTACGGGATCACTGGACGTCTAAAGGTTCATGTAAGGGGGAAATAAGCGTAGTGGTTTCAAAAAAAAATTTTTTTTTCATAAATCGATGGTAGAACCATTCAAAAATGTTTTCTGAAAATTTCAAACCAAAATTCCGAGCCATTTAAAGTTATATGCGTTCGAGTTAGTGTCCCTCGGTCGAACTACCACTATTTAACTGCCACTCTTATTTTCGAACGCATTTTTTTCGAAACTTCTTTTTTCGAATATAATTTGTGTATAGTTTTTTATCAATCTTTATCAAACTCAGCACATAGTTTCTTTATATAAATGCGCTCTATTTGAACCCTAAATCCTAAACAATATCTTTATTTTACCTATTTTTTATGCCAAAAAACGTTAAAAAGAATGGTAAAAAATCATAAATAGTAAATTTTCACATTTCTCAAAAAAATATTAATTTTAGATTTTTTTGTAAGTGAGGTTCAAATAGAAGAAATACTTATTAAAAACTTTTTTTTTTGAAAAATTGATTTCGGGTGAAAATTGTGATCTCCAGGAGTTACACAAATTGTCCAGCCAGAGGGCATCTTACAATGCGCGGCAGTTGATATCTCCGTTATAATTTGGGGAAAGTATTTGAAAATTTTAGAATATACTCTTCAATACACATATATGGTTTAATGAAAATGACTTTAGTCATGTTTGGTGACCAGATCTGAATAGCCAGGTACTTCCCAACCTTCCTCTTCCCCACCTCCTTCCCCTCACCACTACCTTCAGCCTCACAACATACCCCAATTGGGGATGCCATAGTCTCACTGGCTCCAGACGGGAGCAGTTGAAATTCTTGTGCGGTTTTCACTGTAAAAAAAAAAAAAATATGTAAAATGACCGCAAGGTGTAAATAATATAATATATATGTATATATCCTCACGTTTTTAAAAAAATCGTGAAAATCACTAAAAATACGAGGTCCTACACCTACTTCTCACCTTAAACGCTCGTACAATAAAGGTGGCACACTGCCAATGCCTTTTTTGTGAAATATTCGCACCACAATCACCGGTCCCGAATTGACCGTTGAGCATTGAACGATACAAATCCACGGTCCCGTACGGTAAATCCCGTCTAAAGGTTAATAAAATTAAAAAGTCCATCTATCCACAGTGACTTTTTTGTTGTTGTTTATAATCGTACACAAAATTAACGAGCGAGCGAGCGCCGCCCCCCTGAACTCTGCCGCCCCTAGGCCGCGGCCTATAAGGCCTATTAACAAATCGAGGACTGGGAGGACGATGACAGGAAGGATGCAAGAGGACTACTCCATGTTGCAGATTGGAAGACGACGGCCAAGGACAGAGGGCGGTGAAGGCTCATCTTGAAGGAGGTCAAGTCTCGAAATTTAACACTGTTATTTTTGAAGTAAAACTTCTTTATGCACGCTCGACTTGGGCGGTAAGCTACGAAAAGTGGTGATTGTTACGAAAAGTGTGATGCAAACGGTGATCGATTGCTAGGCGAACGGTTGGGCCTTTACGCACGCTTGACCTGAGGAGTGATAAGGATGGCACCCCAAGGTTATAGGTCACACCAAGGTCGTAAGTCACCCCAAGCTCATAATTCACCCCATGATCGTATTTCACCCCAATGTCATAGGTCACCCCGTTCGGTAACTTAGCAGGGATACCTGGGTTTATTGGGCGAGGTTTGTTTTGTAGTTTTACTTCAGTTGTGTGGTCTAAAGCACTCATTTTTTTTTTTAAAGACAAACTCACGCTCGTATGAAGCCGGTCGGAAAGGATTATACATTTGAGGTACTTTACTTTGAGAGTACCTACCTTATATTTACAAGACTTATAATTTTTTTTTAAGTTTTCTTTATTCATGGAGTTGTTTGTTATATGCATTGAGGATTTTTCGACCACCATGCTGTACACGCCCAAGTTGTGGTGGTCGAATGATTTTTTGTTTCCTTTGGGGGGGTGCTGACATACATTAACGAGTCATAGAAACGACCCGTTCTCATGTGACAATTGCCAACTGTGTACGTACGTTGGGTGTGTGTTTGGCATGTTTCCCGACTATGCAATGGTGCCAAAGTGGATCAGGATGCTATTTCCTCGGAGCGTCTTCCTTTGAATACCGTCAGAACAAGGATAGCATTCCCACCAGACGCCTGTGCTCTTAAGATTGCAAACTGTTTGTTAAGATGTGAGAATCTATCAAACGGATCGCCCGTTTCTGCACAGAGTTGTGGGTTTTTTTCACGTATTTTGGGGCTCCAGAGCAGAAGTGGCGGCTAAATTCAACCGTGGGGCGCACTTGTGATTTGTACAGGGTTAGCAGTTGTGTACTATCTGCAATATCTGTGGGCCCTGTGCGGTATGCTCAGTTTTTGAGAGGCTAACTTAACTCTGGCTTCGATGGAGCCCCCGTACCTGAGCTGGTCACTTATAGTTACATCAAGCATATCAATGGAGGGCCTGTTGGAAAGATGGCTTCTGTTGAGGCTGATCCCTTTTAGACCTAATCAGACATGATTGGGTTTTTGAAACATTAGCAAGGTTTCAAAGTTTGGTTCACCTCGGATCGTCGAGATTCTTATTTAATCTTCTCTCTTCTCTCTCTATAAATAAAAATGAATCGCCGAAATGTATGTACGCGCATAACTTGCCAACGACTGCACCAAATTGGATAATTCTTTTTGCTTTGTGTTAGTTATTAGGGAGGCGGGAATGGGTACTGCCGCCCCGGGAACCTTTATTGGAGAACCAACACCTCTGCCATAGGTCACCCCAGTGGTTCGCTACGTTTGGTGATTTAGCAGGGGTACCCGGGTTCATGGGCTGAGGTTTGTCTAGGTCTTGGAGGCGGATGACCAGGACATACTGAACCCCAGATTTCTACCCACGCCTTGAACCCTTTTCCTTCCCAGAACTCTCCTCTCCCTCCTTTCCTTAAAAAACCCTCCACACAGCATCCTCAAAGATGACATAGGCCCTGAGGGAAATTATTTTCCTCAGGGCCTCCTGTGTGGATCTCATGTAAAAAAAAAATTGTCACAAAAAGGTTTGTACAAAACTGCAGGTAAGCTCTGGCATTATGAAATTTGTATTAAAAAATTGCAATAGGTGGCACGCGAGCTGTTTGAAAACTGATTGTACGAAGACTGAATGGAGGAGGGGAACTCGGGTAGGGGGTTCGCGGGAGTTGGTGGGAGGAGGGTTCGTGGACGGGGGAAGGGGGGGAGTGGAGTGGGAGAGGGAAGGTGGAGGAGGCAGAGTGGGTACGCGAGAGGGGAAGCGGAACGGGACAAATGGGAAAGGGCACACAGGGAGAAACAATTTATTCAATGGCATAGCAACGCATGCCGGGTACTAGCTAGTCCCACATAAAAATAAACAACACATTATTTTTCAAAACATGTTTTATTTTTAGAAAAAATGGAATGAGAGTACTAAAAATAAAATTTAATTTGATTTTCATTTTCGTAGAACAAAAAAAATTTAAATGATAAAAATGAATTAAAATTACAATCATGCATTTAAAAACAATTATAAAAAAAGCCCTCCCTCAAAACCAAATTATCCATCATTCATAATAATACATGCTAAAAATTATAATAATTAAAAAAGAATTATAATTAGGTATAACTAAGATTAAAATCAATCGTTTTACATAAATAATAAGTTGGTCCAATCTTTGTTTATTTCTTGTTAGGGTTGAACAGAATTTAGATGCATACTTGTATAGTAATCAAAAGGGTTCCCAATGTGTCAATCGTTGATCAAACTTTGATCATTTCCAATTATAATGGAAAAATTAGTCAAAGATAATATTGTTAATTTTAAAATATGAGATTGACAAATGTGACGGTTTGACAGAAGGTGGCAATGGCTAAGTTGGTAAAAGTGCACGTCCCGGTTAGACGAGAGGTTCTGGGTTTGAGTCCCAGTTGCAACCATTATATTTTTCTGTGTCTTGTTCTCTTTCATATTTTTGTTTAGATTATTAGTGTCATCTTCTTCTTCAATGATACATTGATGGGAATAACCTTCAAAAGTTATAAAAAGAGAGTTGTTCTTACAAAATCCAATAAATATAGTTTCAAAAGAAAATTTTAATAGAAGTTACAGTTTAAATGAAATTTGCAATCATTTCCAACCGCCAAAATTGCCACAAGAAAAAAACTAAAGTATAAAACTGCATTATACTTATATCTAAGATGGCAGCTGAGAAAATAAAAATTATGTTTGAATAAACGTATCAACCATTGTGCCAATCTGAATTCTTATATTAAAATGTAATAATTGCATTTATTCATATTAAAATTCAATAGAAAACACCTCACATATTATTATTATATCAGATAATGTGACACACATTGTATAAAAATGTATAAAAAACATCTTAATTACTAAAAACTTAATATGAAAAAAAAAGTTAAAACATGCCCTATGATAATAATTCATGGGGTAATTAATTGCTACAACTAGGTACCTCCGAAATCAGCGTTTTTGAGTTACACACTAACAGCCTTACTAATAACAAAACGCCTTAACGATCGTATATCTGTTGCTTGAACGGCATTTTTGCATCTTTACTAATAACAATATTACATTTTTTACGTTGGTCACATTGAATTTCCCTAGATCTGCGTAAACGTCGCGGCCATCGTGTTTCATAGCTTCGCGGGAGAATTTCATTTTGTGACATATGGAAATTTACTCGCTAAAAGCATAACTCTATTTCCTCGTCTATGAAAGCTACAAACAGAAAAGTCGTAACGCATTGGAATTGCCAAGTTATTTGAATATGTTTTTAGTGGGCAACTAGACTTAGCTAGTTGTAGAACTAAAATTGGTGGAATTGCCGAAGTTGCTTTTGTTGCATTTTTGAATGTAAGTCATTCCATTTTCGTAAATCTATATACATATATAAATCAAAATATGCTTACTTGGGTGTATATGAGTATATGAGATGTCTAAGCGTTGCTAAACCATTCATCCGATTGGGATGAAACTTTCGGGATTTGAAGTGCGCGTGCCCGCGATGGTGTCTATATACAACAGTAAGTTCTGGCGTCATGAAATTATGCATTGCTAACCATTCATCCGATTGCGATGAAACTTTAGAGATTTGATGTGCGCATTCCTGTAATGGTTTCTATATATAATAGTGAGTTCTGGCATCATGAAATTATGCGTTGCTAACCATTCATCCCACAAAGCCTTCTTTTTAGGGTGAATTGTCTATTTAAAAAAAAAACCTTAATCCGATTGCAATGAAACTTTGGGGTTTTGAAATTTGATGAAACCTGCAATGGTTTCTAAATATACTGGTGAGCTCTGGCATTACGAAATTTGTATAAAAAAATTGTGCAAACTGTTTAAAAACTGAATGTACCGGGACTGAACGAATGGAATGTGGGAGGGGAGTTCGCGGGACGGCGGAAGCGAGAGAGGGGAGTTAAAAGATGGAAGGGGACAGGAGAGGAAGGGGAACAGGACAAATGGGAAAGGACATGGAGGGAGAAACAATTTCTTTATGAAGTGGCATAGCAACGCATGCCGAAAACTTGCTAGTAAATTCATAAAAAAATTATTAGTTAATCTTATTCCCAAAATATTATTCTTACAATTCAGTATAAATATAAAACGACCCATTTAACAGATTGATTACCATCTAATAATTCAATTTCCCAACAAAGCTGATTTCAGAATTACCTAGTTGCAGCAATTACCCCACGAATTGGAAATTAAATTTTCAGCACCAACATTGCGAAAATTATATTAAAATCAATACTCGTTAAAAAGGATGAAACGATATGTTTGATGGAACTATTTTATCATTAATCTATATTAACCAAATATATTGAAATATAAGAGATGTGCTATCGGCAATTTTTACTAGGTGGGACTGTACGGAACCAATAACTGCACACCTTCAAAAAATCAACTAAATGAATGGATTCTTTCCTTGTTCAAACCATTCCTGTTAGACGGTAGGCCACCGACGGTCGGGCGGCCATCATAGCATATTTCTTTTATATCAATATCTTTGATCTTAACAATACAAAATGTATTGCTGCTTAACAATGCAATAACCGGTAAAGACATTAGAGCGTCAAAAGACGAAAATATAACAATAGCCGTCAAGACATTAGAGCGTGTTTTGACGTAAACGCGCGAGTTTTTACAAAAAATGATTTATTTGCATCACTAGTTCACGGATTACCATGGAATAAAAAACGGAATATCGATAATGAACAACGCTACGTGTCTGTATTCAAAAATATCTATGGAACATAGAAATTATTTTTCTATGCGTAATTGAACGTCCAACTTTTCTAACGAATATTCGTATCAATTTGCATGACATTGCTGCACGCCCTGGTCTGACATTTCTACGAAATTTACACGAAAAATAATCAAAATGGAAAAGTAAGTGTTTGTCTTATTGTTGAGATATATATTTGCCACTCTTTCATCATATATTTAGTTGGTTTGAAGTGTTTTTTCTTGTAAAAATCGTTATTTTACTGCACACTTTCATGTGGTTGGAATTTTTCATCGCGTTGAATGGACGCTTTCGTAAAAAATGTCAACCATTACCGCTTGAAATTGTATATTTTCATAAAAGCATGTATTCTATAGCAATATCTATCAAAAACATTAGTAATTTCATGAAACAATTGTTATTTTTCAACGTTTTTAAGAAATATTGGCTACAAGGGTAAAAATCTATTGTTTGACATGTCGAAATCACTAGGGATGTAACTTCCTATTTTTCTGAAAAATTCGAATTCGAAAATTTTTCTTTGCGAACTGATATTTGAGTAAACCTTTATAATTTTTCTACGAAAAGCACATCATGGAACCCCACAGAGCCAATGCCAGCTTGGGCGCTGGCGCAACTCCAGTTGGAGTGTGAGAATGACGAACTTGAGATTTCCACTGGAGCTGATAGCAATAACAGCAGCCTTGGGCAGATGATTGAGGCCGACGAATCCGACGTGGAGAACCCAAAAGAGACATTTGACGAGGTGATTTATATAATTAAAATCAATACTTTGTGTAATGTTTATTTTTTATTCCGCTAATAAAATAAAATGTTTTTCAAATTTTTTTTTCAGACTTCTTCGTTTTTTTCGAGCGGAGAAGAAGCTCGTCAAATGATCTTTTTGGATTCGTTGGTGGCTCCTGCTGCCCAAGGCTCCTGTGGAGATCTGGCAAGCAGCGGTGGACTTGGAGAAGGTATGTACATTGTAATAAATAAATATATAAATAAATAATAAATAAATAAATAAGTGTTTATTCCAGTATGTGGGGAGGAGAGTGCAATCCCACACATTCCATAAGGGTATATATGTATATATATATATATATATAATATCTATATAATTTTATTTATATTGTGCTGTCTTTACATCATATTATATAAGTAGTGTGTGTTTGCGTTGTGTAATAGTTTTGCATTATATTTTCAGAATCCATTGAGCAGATGGAGCAGACGACGGACAGTGATAGAGAAGCAAGCATGGAAGGTATATACATTATTATATATATATATATATATAAACACATTCGTATTCATATTTTGCAGCATTTGTCCATGATAATAATAATAATATTTGGATGACTTGTATAGCGCCGTTTTTGTGAGAAATCACCTCTAGGGCTCTGTACAAATTTATAGTATATTTCTACAATCTATCTTACTCCTACTAGACAAACTACTATAACCACTTATGGCTAACAGAATGCATTTTTACACATTTTATAACTAACTAACCATCACGCCGTTTCCCCCAAACAACTCGGTCTTGGCACACACTCCTTGCCTCAATCACATTCATACATCGTCTCATACATACATACTCTTCTATTATTCTGACTCTTGACATGGCCCGACTCAAGTACCTGATTAACTTGATCATGCCATGTCTTCCTTGGGTTCCCCGAATTCTACCATTCACACTTTTAGAAATATACAGGACCATTCTTATCTGTGTCCTATTCTTATATTTTCAGATTTCCAGTTTCTGCAGCCGCTACCGCCGCTACCTGTCCCAACAGCAGTACGCGGGAGCCGTGGAGAACGACGTGGAGGGCGACGTGGAGGGCGTAGCGGGGGGAGGGGACGATGTGCTGTCGGAGAGGGAGAGGCCTGGTCTTCGGGACAATCACCCATCTTGGTGGGTGAATCTGATGACGAGCTCCCTCCCCAGTTCCTGGCTTTACCTCGGGCACAAGCCGCCCGTGCAGCTCGCGGCGGACGTTCGCGCCGAGCGCGGGCTACAGCTCGAGCCGCACGGCCGTTGGGGCGCTCTCATCATCAGTCGTCAAATGAGTCTGCTGATGATGAAATGGACGGAGCCTTGTCGTCTGATGACGAAATCGAGGCCGTCCATTCATCACCAAATTCGACTTATTTGTTCCCTGATGATGCGAGCGCAGCCAGCTTCTCTTGGACTGGCATTTCTTCATTTGCCGGTCAAAGAGAACGGTTCGTGCCCGAAAAGTCAGGAGCAACTAGAGAGTATTTGACTGCATATGATGCTTTTCGTGCTATTTGGACAGATGAAATTCTGGATAGTGTTGTTGAAGAAACGAATAAGTATTCGAGGGACTCTCGTGTTCATGGTAACCGAAGCAGTTCATGGAGGGGCACAAATCGCCATGAAATTTTGATTTTGTTTGCTTTTTACATGATGCTAGGAATTGTTCGCATGCCGAGCATAAGGTCGTGTTGGTCAAACACTTGGTTATTGAAGACTTCTGTATTTCGACAACTACTATCCCTTAAACGCTTTAGTGAGTTGACGAAATATTTGCATTTCGCCGACAATGATCTGATCCACACTAACTCTGAACAGAAGAAACTTGCAAAGTTATTGCCAATAATTAATCACTTGAATACAAAATTTCAGGAACTTTATATACCTAGCCAGAACATTGCAATTGACGAATCTCTTACATTGTGGAAAGGTCGTTTGGGTTTTAAACAATACATAAGAACAAAGGCTGCTAGATTCGGGATTAAATCTTTTGAGTTGTGCGAATCTGCGACTGGATATTTGTGGTCATTTTTTATTTATACAGGAAAAGATCATTCACTTGCTGGTTCATTAGCGGAAAAAGTGTTGAAATCAACACTTACGGTGGTGAATTTAATCAGGCCACTTTTGAATAAGGGTTATTCTCTGTGGATGGACAATTGGTTTAACTCTCCACTACTCGCTCGTTACCTCAAGCGGAACAAGACTGACTGCGTCGGGACATTGCGCACTAACAGAGCCGATGTTCCGCCAGCATTCAGTCGAATGAGTTTAAAGGATGGACAAATGTTCGGTCGCCACGCTGGTGATGTTGCCATACTGTCGTGGCAAGACAAGAAGAAGGTGACGACACTATCGACATTTCATGGCGCGGAAACTACTATTGGTCATTCTAGGGGTAGGGAGCAAGTATATAAGCCGAACGTTATCAGAGACTACAATAAGTACATGGGAGGTGTTGATAAAAAGGATCAAATGCTGGAACCTTACTTGCTTGAACGTAAGAGATGCCTTAAATGGTATCTCAAAATGTTCAAGCGTTTGCTCAATGTGAGTATTCTTAACGCGAAAATTTTGTATTCCCAGTCACAGAGTTCGGAGGTACTACACATGAATTTTCGGTTAACTCTTGTACAAGAGTTGACCGAACATCACCTCGCGTTGTCAGTGCCTCCGAAACCAAGGCAGTCATTTGTAGGGCCATACAACCATCCTTTCCCCCCAATCCCTAACGCCCACTACCCCGCCTACAATGACTCGCCGCAGGCTGGGGATGCAAATAATCCTGTTCCTCTTACAAAGCGACGTACTCAAAATTGCTATATTTGTAAGAGGAACAAGATTAGAAAATCGACAGTTTTTGGTTGCAAAACTTGTAGAGTTCCGTTGTGCGTGGATCCGTGCTTTGAAATATATCATACTACAATTGTAGTATGATATATTTCAAAGTGGCAACCACGGTACGCATAACGAAATCTTACAAATTTTTCACACAAACTGTCGATCACATGCTGAATGAATATTCACTTTGAGTGGAGTAGAGTTCCAGCGTTTTCCCTTGTCACGGTTCTCACATATTTTTGTTGTTTCGATTATGGGTTTTTATAGATCTCCTCTATCTTGTGAAAGATTCAATTCTCGTTCTGCACTTTGAAATGCGGTATGGTCATCACAGTTCATCCCTCATGTTTCACTTGAGTGTTGGGCGACTGGAGGTTAAATCAATTTGCCCGTCGACGGTGTTTTCTCTTTCAATGTCGTCTAATTAACTTCACTACTTATTTTGCGATTAATGTGCCAGCTTGTTGTTTATCTTGTTTGTGTAAATAATAATGATTGCAATTTATCTATCGCAAAGACACTACCGCTTATTTGTGTATTTCTGACTCTAGCTGTCTAGTTTTTGTGTTTTGTGGAAACCGATTGATTATTTCACCTTTTACCAGGTCGTCAATTTTTTTTGTTTTGGCTGAGTTAAAGTTTTTGTCTTCTGTCATTCGGTAGGTTCTTATTGGCAAGTATCGAAAGGTTTCTTCTTTTCATAGAAAGTTGGGGAGCGTTTAATGGACAAGTATTTTCTGTAATGCAACAAGTCTTTAACAACCATTGGTTTTTTTAACATGCCTTTGGTCGGCTGCATTTGGACTCAACCCATGTATCAGAAAATGCAAATAAAATGAAGTATTATGACTTTGGGTACCATCTATAACGGCTTAGGTGATCTGAATCAGACCCCCACCGCATCTATTCGATCTTCTACAATAATAACTGTTTATTTTCTTTCCGAATGGCACGACAAAAATTATACCTGTCATACTCTCTGGAGCTCCGCACAGGACGTCATGGGATTTTTTTTTGTTCTGGTTTTTTGATTGTTACATTTACAATATTCATACTGGAAAAAAATGTTGAATGAATTCCACAAGTTTCACTTCTAACGTGGCGTGGCGTAACGTGTTTTTTAAAACATTGTTACATTTAAAATATTCGTACTGGAAAAAAATGTTGAATGAATTCCACAAGTTTCACTTCTAACGTGGCGTGGCGTAACGTGTTTTTTAAAACATTGTTACATTTAAAATATTCGTACTGGAAAAAAATGTTGAATGAATTCCACAAGTTTCACTTCTAACGTGGCGTGGCGTAACGTATTTTTTAAAACATTGTTACATTTAAAATATTCATACTGGAAAAAAATGTTGAATGAGTTCCACAAGTTTCACTTCTAACGCGGCGTAACGTGTTTTTTTTGTATTATTTAAATGTGAAAATATGATACATTTAAAATAGTTGTACTGGAAAAAAATGTTAAATGAATTCCATAATATATGATTTCCAAAATATAATATGAATAAAATATTATTTTACTTTTTTGTTTACAATTGTTGTCATTTTATAATTAAAAAAAATATAGCTTTATATATCATGTGTTTTTATTTTTGTCTACCTATATTCAATAACTTACAATAAATTTGAAATAAAATATTTCTTTCGAACTGTTTCTCCAGCGCAGTTCGAATCAACTAAAAAGGTTGGCCCCATCACTATTCGTTGCTAACTTCACGTTAGAAAAAAATGCCCAGTTGCTCGTCGGTTGTTGACAGTTTGTGACAGTTTGGCGCGTTTTTTATCACAATGCATATCAACATTACTAAGTGTATATTTAAAAATTTTCAGTAGATTTCAACAATTGAATATAATTCGTCCTGTTTACTAACGTTTTAGTGTAAAAACAACAACCAAATGGTTAGTTTTAGTGTGATTTCACGACGTTTTAAATATGTCCATATTTTTGAGGTTGCCGTGAATTTATATGAAAAAATAATTGATTTATGTGATAATTAATAATAATTGGGTATATCTGTATATATACAAGCATAATGCATCTGTTGAAATCGATTGCCGTTGTAATTACGTTTTATAATAATTGAAATAAAATATTTTTGTTTGCCCTGTGTTCAGTGACGAAGTTCGTAATTTATATTATTTTGTGTTTCGAAAATGATTTTTTTTTAAATATTTTAGTTTGGACGGATAATATTTTGAGGTGACAGAAAGTTTTTAAATATATCTCTACAATAAATAAACTGTAATTTGTTTACGTTACTGCAGAAAAAAGTTCATTTTCAACGTTTTCAAATAATGGTAAGCGATTTTTTAATATTTTTGACGTTTTCATAAAAAAATATATATTTAGAAGGGCAAATATTTATTTATAATAATATAATGTGATAGTGCATTTCATAATCTTTCCAAAACAGTTTTTAGAATTAGCCTACGTTTCCCAAAACGTGATTTATGACGCTTTTAGTAAACATCGTGAATAATACCAAAATTTTATTTTTTTGACAGTTTGCAATGTCACACCTAGTATGCAAAATAGGTTTTTAGAGAGGATAATGATTATGATTTATAAAAAATTATTGTGATAGTTTCAGTTGATAAAATGAATGTCAGTCTTTCTTTAAAACTATGTATTATAAAGGGAATGTGACTGTATTATTTGTTTCAGAGATTTAGCTTTTAATTGTGATGCTTGGCTACAGCAAAGTCAGTGTTAACAGTTGAAGTAAAAATTCTTTAAAAGGCTGTGGCCATTCCTCTTTCCATCCCTACTTCCTTCAGCCTCACAACACTCCCAAACTGACGGGCAGTTGGAACTCTTACGCGTCAATGACAATTTCAGAATCTTTAAAAGATCAAACTTTTGTTTAACCACTGGAGTGCTTTTTGCCACAATATGGCACTATTTAAAATACCTCGGATTGCTCTGCTGTCAATTTTGGCAAATTTTCCCTTATTTGTAAGTAATTAAGTAGAAGTTTACGTTTCTATTATATTTATTGGGCGGAAAATATTCAAAACGGTCACCACAAAAATCTCGAGCAATCGGAGAAAAAATTTTTAAATTGCTCCAGTGGCTAAAGAACCGACTAACCCACTCTACTAAAATTATGGTGTTTGGATGCGTTTAGTTACTACTATACTCTCCACTCAACTAAAATACTCGGCGTGTGCGAACGGCTGTTTAATTTATGACGTCAACAGATGTCTCTATAATTCCATTTAATTATCAATTCATATTAGTAGATTCCTGTTTTATCGTAGTAACTATTTTCCTTATAACAGACATTTCTTTAGATCCTTTTTTATCATCTCCACCATTTTTCTTTGTTTTTCAAGACTTAATTTTCTCGCTTAAAATTTACAAAACTCCTGGAATAACGGCAAGATGGGGAAGAGGAAGGTGGGAAAGTAACTGGCAATTCAGATCTAGTCACAATGTTTCAATTCTGAATGTTGGTCTTACACCAGACAGTATCTTCCACTCTGGAATATGCCGCAAATATACTATGTAATATTTTAAATGAATTAATTGTGAAATAACACAAATTAATCAATATTTGCCCACACCGGGATTCGATCCCGCAACCTTCGCATACCCCTAGACCAGCCCTACTCCTAGACCACGCCGACCGTCAAAATATCATAAGGGGACGTTTAAGTATTACGTAACGCACTTCGGGGTGGGGGTCTTATTAAACGTTACTGTGCGTTATGAAGGGGGGTTCGAACAACGCGTTACGTAACATGTTTTTCTTTATTTAGATTAAAAAAAACTAGGGAATTAAAATCTTCCAAGTTGGCAACCCTTTTCGTTCTCGAAATCTCTTGTTTTATTTATTACCGCAAACGCGATTAAAACAAGAAAAAAGGTATTTAAGCGACTTTCCAGTACTTTGGCGCAACTTAATTGTGACTTTCAGGTAAAAATTGTCACTTGGGCACTTACGTAACGGGGGGGGGGGGAGGGTATGGAAAAACGTTACGGCGCGTTACATGGGGGGAGGGGGGGTCAAAAATCTTCAAAAATTGCGTTACGTAATACTTGAACGCCCCCCTAAGTCATCATTATCATGGTTTTACAAATGATTTTTGAGGTTATGTCATTGAGAGCATTGAATGCAATGCCGTCCTACTGATTATCCAAGAAGAAGTGAAAGAAGAAGGTTGCCTTTACGATACAACTACAATCAATATATAATAATGGAAGTTATTGTTGAGCATATTGACTTTTGTGAGAATATATACGCATAAAGGTTTGCTAATTATTTTTGTAAAAATATATTTACAAAAGAGATTCCTATGCATTTTTTTTTAAATAGCATCCAAAGCACATCAGAGAGCAAAACATGTAATTGTACAAAATATGTGTAAAATTCTTCCAAAATCACAATTAACAACGAGTTTTACATCAAAAAGACAAAAAATTACATTTCACAGAACATCAAAAATAAGCACAGTCAAAAAAACTTTCTACATAATACTCATTTCACAATACAAAAGTATATATTATGTAAAATTAATTAATCTTAACTTTAACTTATTATAATAGTAGCATCGTATATTTATTCTTTAGTTGTCTATTAGAATAATTAATATTAGTCAGTTGTCAATAATTTTAATTTAATACTAAACATGTATTGTCAAGATAATTTTTATGATTGCCACCAAATGACTTTATTCTGATAAGAGAAAAAAGGCTAATTGGTTCGCTTTTCGGAACAACTCGCATAGGTCTCATAGAGATTGTTGTGTCTGCCTTACTATAGTGAGAAAAATTATATAAATGGTGTTAGAAAAAGAAAACACCATGCTTTGTATTGAAATGTATAAGTTAGCCACAAAAGAAGTAAAACATAGACTTACAAATTTTTTATGAATTATTTTTACATGGACGACAAAAAAGTGAGGTGACAGTAACATTTGTAATACAATGCCTAATAAAATGTGTGTTTATATATTTTTTTGTTATCAGTAATAAAGGTGGGCCATTTTTAAAACTTTTTTTGTTTGTTTTAAAAAATTATATGTTTATTTTGAATTATAGAATTTGAAAGCGTATTTTAACACCTTTCAAAAATAGTTTTTAATTTTCAGATACGTTCAGAAATATTGCATTTATTTGGGTTTTATTGTAAAGCTGAAATATTTTGACCCTCTGCTAAATATGGTCGAAGCCTGAGAGGTTAAAACTCTTAGGCCCTCCGTTCATGGAGATACTTACAATGTACGTAATTGTGACGCAACCACAAGTGCCCTGCTGATATACCACTCTTTAATGCTGGTTTCCGTACACGGCGCTACCCGAACTATACTGAACTTGATCATTTTTCGCGTGCAGCCGTGGAGTTGACTCCAGATACTAATATCTACAGCCTGTATGTCTGACGAATATCTACAGCTCATATGTTGAATTAATATCTACAAACTTCAGAGTGTTGACTAATATCTACAGAGCGTATGTTGAACTAATATCTACAGAGCGTAGATTGGACTAATCAGCTAAATGTGTACAATAGTCCGATATTAGGGATTTTTACGTACAAACTTACATAAATTAAGTTTTTTAAACTGCATACGCAATATTACGTTATTCCAATATGCTATACATAATTGCAAATCCAACCTCTGCCAATGCTGTAGATATTCGTCAACACTTTGGTTCTCATAGATATTAATCAACAGTTTGAGCTGTAGATATTCGTCAACACTTTGATTCTCATAGATATTAATTCGATTTTTTCAGTTTTTGGAATTCCTGTAGATATTAGTAGACGCCTCCGTGGAGTTAACACGATGTCAAGCGATGTCATATGACTTTTTCCAACATCAATCCATGCCTTTTCCACTAAATCCTTTATTATGTATTCTGGTAAAGTATAGTTATATAAAAATGCATTTTATTCACTTCCAACTAACATTACTTTCACATTTCTGCCAAACATAAAATGAAAAAATATCAGACACAAATGATGCAATGCGTCGCATGCAATCAGCACCGTTGGTATCGTGATACTGATTGGAAACTGAGAGCCACCGCGTAGCGCCGTGTACGGGCACCAGCAAAATCAGGGGGGTACTAACGATGCGCGTATGATACGTGCACGAGGATCGAGTAGCTTGTAAGTAGCGTCATGAACAGAGGCACTTATATTTATTATTTGGCACTTGTAATACTTTTGATTGATGTGCTGCTTTTTTAACAAAATGATGATCAGAAGGGTGACAAATATGTGTGGTCCTGGAAAGCGAGATTCTTATGTAGTATATCCACAAATAATTGTGACAGAGAGGTCCAAAATTAGAATTGTGCATTATTTATTGTAAGCAAAGTAATCTATTTTTTTTAACCTCTCATTTGTGGTTCGACTGCAGGCGGGCACAAAAAAAATCTTTGCTTTTTTTTAAATGCAATTTTAACCCTTATGTTTAAAGAAACTGTATGAAAGACAAGGTCAGAATCGCTTGCGCCAATATCAATCGGGGACCTATGTTCTATTTGATTATTGTAGCTACTCTGAATGATTTTAAAATAATTTTCTATGAAATTTGCGTGTGACTTTTGGCAGCTGTTAATGGAAAAATATCAATATTTTACGTTTTCAAATGAGAATAAAGGTCGTCATTTCTTTGAATTGTGTTTTTTCCTGTTGGGTATGTATTCAGGTTTGTGTAGACATAATAAAATCAATTTATATTTGTATGAATAAATGTTTTGACAATTATTTTGAAAATGGGAGATTTTTTAATCTTTTTTTTTTTTTTTAGTTAGCTATTCTGGAAAAACTTCTTACAATATTGTCATGTACATGATAATATCGTAAGAAGTAACTTTTGAGTAGTTCACTTTTATACATATTCATTCTTCAGTCGTTTGACTACAATTATTTTGACCTCAATTCGTTTATAAGCGAAGCAATTGATTTTCAATCAAATTCATTCTCAATTTATCTCAATTTCAGAGTGACGGAAATTTTCATTGACAATTTTCAATATATATTCTTGGATGCAGCAAATTTGACATAAACAGCAGACAAGAATGATGAACTTTAGCATCATGTAATATCGATAGTCCAGTTGATTAGTAGGACATCTTCAAATACTAACAGACTTACTCATTATGAAACCGTACCACGGCTCTGTAGCGTCGCGGTAGCTACACAGTGGAGTAAGCCTACACTGCTCAGGGTAAAAATCTTTACTCATCATCATAATGTTTCTCGACAGCTTTTATGATTTTTTTTACGGTAGCAACACTGCTCCAAAGCTGAAAAACGCGGTCAATTTAGCATTTCGCGGCGTGTTGCCAACTTCACGTTTATTCATACGTCAACATCAGTCAATACAACATATTATTCGAGGAGCTTCAGCGAGATTGATCTGTGTTTGTTTACCGTTTCTAACGCAATTATAAACACTATCTCACCTCGTTTCTACCCCAGTATCGTATGGACAAAGAACTTGGAGATCGGTAGATACTTTGCCACCCCGTTTATTATTCACATCCAAATACGGCCGTACCAAATCAATCAAACGTCTCATGTTGACTTTGGTAAATCTATATTTAGACCTAAAATCTCCTTCCGTAAATGCCGCAAATGGATCGTACCTTTTTTTTAACCTTTTCCGTAGCCGTGGTGCACAAATGCCGCGAATACGGTCAATATTTGACAAAGCTCCGTTCAAAACGTCAAGATTCTCATAAAAGTTCGCCATTTCGTCAGTTACAACGCACGGGGTACTGAGTTAACTCTGGTGATCGGGTGGTTTAAATTCTGACAGCTACTACATCTTCCGTACAGCTATGCTGTAAGAACACGCGCATGCGTGCGATTAACCCACCATGTTGAGTAACAATTTCACCTAACCCGGTCTTACTCCGAGGTTGTATCTTATTTTGCGATGATGAGTAAGACTGTAAGTTTTTATTATTTACACGTATCTGTAAATAATAAAAAATAATAAAATTTGTTCAATACGGGGCGAGCAATTCGCGCTCCCATGTAAAAAGGTCTATTCATTCAAAAGCAGCGTTTATTTTTAAGAACTAAATGGTGATATTATAATGCGAGATGCCTTTATAATGTCATATTGAGTTATCGACGAATCACATATCTCCAAAGTCATCTTCCCGCTCTGCACCCCGTTGTAGCTGTTGTCTACCCCTCACCTTTATGTTCTGGTCTACTAATATTCATATGTCTATGATTACATCACATTAAGAATTCTCAGACAACTTTCTTCCATTACCCAGAAAATATTCCCAGCTAATACCAATTCTATGGTTTTCCTAGTTATTCAGGTCTGTCTGTGGTCAGAGGGAACACCGATCACTTTTCTTTACAAATAATAAGCTAAAATTCCAAGAAAGAAATAAGGAAAAAATAATTAAGCGGAAAACCGGCCAATTTTACCAAAGTGTTGCTGTCACTGTCGTTTTTACTCTTCGAATTTGGTCGTAAGAGAGAACTGCACCGCAGGCTGATAATACGTAAATAAAATCGTCGAAATCGAGATTTTTTATTCCCCATTTTTTCCTCCAAAAGTGTACCGATGTGAAATATTTTTTTTTACCAACTGTATTAGAAAATACGTTGCCTAGATTGTAAACTGAACGTCTCTTGATGGCGTTCAAAGCAGGCAATTTTGACGATTATTGGAGGGTCCTAACTCCTATAAAAAGTAACTTGCTAAAAAAAAGCAAAACTATATTTAAAAAAATTTGCACTAGTGTCGAAATTCAGAGAGGAAATTGCAGAATATATACGTTTGTGTGGAAAAAACGTCACCCAAGAATGCATTTCAGAACATTCTATGAATTGGAATATATTCATTATTTATCATTTTATTAATTAATACAATATCATTTAGTAAAAGGCAATCTTTAGTCTTGACAATAAAAATTATGTGCTACCTTTCAAAATTATTATTGCGCAAAATACTTTTGCAAATCACAAATTCACATAATTACACCGAACACAACATTGTGATTCACAGTCATTATCATAATAATGACTTATAAACTCAGTCATTATCATAATAATGATTTATAAACTCAGTCATTATCATAATAATGACTTATTAACACAGTCAAAATATAATAATGACTTATTACTACAGATTATTATAATAATGACTTATTAACAACAGTCATTATCATAATAATGACTTATTGACAACAGTCATTATCATAATAATGACTTATTAACACAGTCGTTATCATAATAATGACTTATTAACCAAGTCGTTATCATAATATTGACTTATTTACCCAGTCGTTATCATAATAATGACTTATTTACCCAGTCGTTATCATAATAATGACTTATTAACAGTCTTTATCATAATAATGACTTATTAACACAGTCTTTATCATAATAATGACTTATTAACATAATCGTTATCATAATAATGACTTATTAACCCAGTCGTTATCATAATAATGACCTTTTAACACAGTCATTATCATAATAATGGCTTATTAACACAGTCATCATAATAATGACTTAAACACAGTCATATCATAATAATGACTTATTAACAATAATTATCATAATAATGACTTGTTAACAACAGCCATTATCATAATAATGATTTATTAACACAGTCATAATCAAAATAATGACTTATTAACACAGTCATTATACACATCACTAGTAATGTGGCCTGTGAAAAAGACATTGTCCTTAATAACACAAATTGAGACTTCAACAACAAAATTGTTATAATTTTGATTGTTTGGTCAATAGTCCGTCACAAAACATTTTTAAAACCGCTCTACATCGCGGTTTAGCTTGTCTCATTCACGTATCGGAGGATCTTCATTGTCCAACTTCTTGGAGAGCTCCGAGATGACTTCCGAATAGATCATGTGATCCATATTCCTCCCCAGCATGTACAGAATCCACCAGTCTCCGAGATCGCACTTCTTGGAAATGGTTTCGGCCATCTGACGGGTCACCATCTTGTTACGAGCGTGCAGCAGACGCGGACGAACTTCCGGAAGAAAGATAATGATGCATCGGTAGATAACCAACATGCACAAGATAATGGCCAAAATGATATACCAGAACCATAAGAAGATGTAAGTCTTCTCGTTGACAATGTTCAAAGGTAAGATACACAAGGAATCGTGCTTCTGGATGGATCCCGACGCACCATACTTGTGGAAGATGCACTTGGTGACTCTTGGGAAGATGTATATCATGGGATCCACGCGAGCTTCTTGAGGTTCTTCCGTCATGTGCATGACGCGCAGGCCGTAGGACATGAATTCTCCGTTGAAGAAGGAGTCCATCATCCACAGTTGCAGGATGATGTTGAGAAGGCAGAGAAGTTCGCAGGCCCAGTAGCGGAAGGCGTAGAGTTTGTGGCACTAGAAAAGAGATAAAAATGAGTTAGTTTCAATTGGGCAAAGTAGGAAATGCTTTTAGATTTATGATTATTGAAGAGTTTTTACTAACAATCATTTATCTTCTTAATCTTTCAGAGTAGCTGGACTCGCTTATACAAATATTTTTGGGAAAAAAACTTCGATTCAACTTAATTACTATAAAAGTCAACTATTTACATTATTTTTTTTTTTTTATATTTTTACATTAGCTCCACACAGAAAGCCCTGAGGTAAATAACAATTTCCCTCAGAGCCTGTGTCATCATAGAGGATGCTGTGTGGAGAGTCTTTTTAAGGAAAGGAATGAGAGGAAATTCTGGGAAGGAAAAAGAAATGAGGGGTGGGTGGGAATCCGGGGGTCAGTCAGAGCTCAAAAGGTCTCCCCCAATCAGTCTCTCGATCCGGCCTGCCATTTTTTTACATTAACTCCACACAGAAGGTCCCGAGGAAAATAATTTCCCTCAGGGACCATGTCATCTTTGTAGATGCTGTGTGGAGGGTAATTTTAGGGAAACAAGGGAGTGAACAGGTCTTGAAGAGACCCATGATGTAGGAGGGAGGAAACGCAAAGGCTGGCAAGTCGTTCCACAGCCAAACTGTTGAACTCAAGAACGAGTCGCAGAAATGAACCGTTCTGTAACTGTGTACACATGTTGGGCACATGTTTGGCATGTTTCCCGACTGTGTACCGATGCCGAGGGGATCAATGTCGCTAGTTCCTCGTAACATCTTCCATTAAAATACCGGTAGAACAAGGACATCATTCCCACCCGACACCTATGCTCTAAAGATTGCAATCCGTTTGTTAAGATGGGAGAATCTATCAAATGGATCACATGTTTCCGCGTAGAGTCGAGGGTTTTTTTCAGGTATTTTGGGGCTCCAGACCAGAGTTGGCTGCCAAATTCAAGCGTGGGGCATACTTGCGATTTGTACAGGGTTAGCAGTTGTGTAGGTACTATTAAAGTATCTACGAGCCCTGTACAGTACAGTAAAAATTGTACAAGAAATTAATTGCAAGGAAGTGAAAATTTAACAAAAAATATTGTATTTCCTAAGAATTAGTGAGAGTTACTTCCTGACAATCAAATAAAAATAATACATAATGTTTGATATGTGAATGGGCAGCAAGGTTATCTGTTTATTGTTGATAAGAATGTGGGTATTTTATATGTAAAATAAAGTAAAAACACATTCAACTTGTCCTTGGCTGACCACAAACAAATCAAAATATATTATTATCTTAATCAAACAAAACCAAATCAAACAAAATAATTACAATTTTTTTAAGTATTTTAGTATGACTTCTATTTAGACCGCATTTTGTCACATATTATATTTAATAATAACATTTTCTTTATTGTTGAAATTGAAGCCTTGATGCAAATGGAAATGAAAAAGGCAATCATACACAAGGGCAATACTGAAAGTATCTTTAAATCTGTTATAAGTGGAAATTAGCACTGATTACTCGTACTTACAATGGGCAACTTCAATTTTTTTGCAAATATAAATTTACAATGAGAAAATAAGTACAAATTTAATAAACTTAATTATCATTATGAGATATTTACATTTATTTAATTAATTAACAAACTTGCAGAACTTAATAATACTTACCTAACATTGGTTATGATTTAAGAAGCTACTTAACATTCATTACATTCATAATACTACCTAACTTTCATTAAATTCATAATGCTACCTAACATTCATTAAGTTCAATATACTACCTAACATTCATTAAATTCACTATACTACCCAAAATTGATTAAATTCACTAAACTACCTAATATTCATTAAATTCAAGAAACTACCTAACATTCTTCAAATTCATAATAATTAAAAGCACACTACTACCTAGAATTCATTAAATTCATAATAATTTTTTTTTTTTTTTTTTTACAGTGAATACCGCACAAGAATCTCAACTGCTCCCGTCTGGAGCCAGTGAGACTATGGCATCCCCAATTGGGGTATGTTGTGAGGCTGAAGGTAGTGGGGAGGGGAAGGAGGTGGGGAAGAGGAAGGTTGGGAAGTACCTGGCTATTCAGATCTGGTCACTAAACACGGCTAAAGCCATTTTCAAGCAACGTTTCAATTCTGAATGGTGGTCTTACACCAGGGCGATACTAATAGTATCTTCCACTCTGGAACATGCCGCAAATATACTATATATTATTTTAAATGAATTAATTGTGAAATAACACAAATTAATCAAATAAAATTTATTTGCGCATGCCGGGTTCGAACCCGCGACCTCCGGAATGTGAGTCAAGAGTCTTAGCCACTGGACTACGGAGGTCTTAAATACGGAGGAATTAAAAGCTCAATACTACCTAACATTCACTAAATTCAAGAAACTACCTAACATTCATTAAATTTATTATAGTAGGTACCTAACATTCATTAAATTCTCTAATACTACCTAACATTCTTTTTATTCACTATAGGTATTACCCAACAATCATTAAATTCTCTAATACTACCTAACATTCTTTTTATTCACTATAGGTATTACCTAACAATCATTAAATTCTCTAATACTACCTAACATTCTTTTTATTCACTATAGGTATTACCTAACAATCATTAAATTCTCTAATACTACCTAACATTCTTTTTATTCACTATAGGTATTACCTAACATTCATTAAATTCTCTAATACTACCTAACATTCATTAAATTCACTATAGTACCTAACATTCATTACATTCTGTAATACTACATAACATTCATTAAATTCACAATATTACCAACATTCATTAAATTCACAATACTTTCTGATGGAAGGCGGGGAAGGTTGAGGGAACGCACGAGGCGAAGGGGACAAGGGAGGGAAAGGGGCGGCGGAAGGGGAACGGGACGAATGGGAAAGGACACGCAGGAGAAACAATTTCTTTACTAAGTGGCATTGCAACGCATGTAATAAACCTCCCAGTTTCATTACGGCATTTTACTTCAAAGATGCTATAAATAATAAAAAAAACAATAATAATAAAATATCGTTGTATTTATTCCAAATTCCTGTAATATTCAAAAATCTGTTTCTGACAAAATATATAGATTTAGGAAATGAAATTAAAAGAATTTGACATTCTCAGACTATAAAAATATTACCGTTTGTTATTTCGGCTACTGGCATTATGCCTAGCTCTCTCATTCAAAATTTAGGCATATTAGATTTGTCAAAGAATTTATGTATAAAAATGTAAAATCAATCAATTAAGTTATTTTTGATATGAATATCGCATATCCGGCTAATCAGAAGTTGTCACCAAACACGGCTAAAACCATGCAAAGAAACGTTTCGATTCTAAATGGTGATCTTTCACCAAGGCGATACTGAGAGTATCTACCACTTAGAAAGTTTAAAATAGACTAGACAAGAAGCAAAACGTTGCAGATTTTCCGCACGGACGAACGCAATCCGCGGTCTAATTTATACGGTATCCGATTTATTATTCAATGGACCGCGAATTTACAACGAAAAAATGGATAATTAAAAAAAAAACATTTCCGAAACTCTTCCAAATACAATATAATCGAAAGATCACGGAAGGTTGGCGTGGTTTCGTGATTTTGTTTAATAGAAATGAAGTCGGCAAAAAAATGGCGACGGTAGAGAGGCGAAACTACTGTTTTTCAGTCGACAACAGTTTCGAACTAGAGATACGAGCAGTACGCCTGTATCCCTGACAAAATAACCCCGACAAAATATCCCGGACAAAATATCCTACGGACGAAACATCTCCCAACAAAATATCTACTAAAACTTAACCTAACCTAGCCTAACAAAAAAATGGCGACAATAATAGTTACGAACTAGAGATGTAAGTAGCTACGAGTAGCACGCCTGTATCCACGACAAAATATCCTGGACAAAATATCCTCTGACAAAATATCCTACGGATAAAACATCCCCCAACAAAATATCTACTAAAACTTAACCTAACCTAGCCTAACAAAAAATTTGGTAGGAAGATGTTTTGTCTTTGGGATATTTTGTCAGAGGATATTTTGTCAGGGGATATTTTGTCGGGGATATTTTGTCGGGGATATTTTGTCGGGGATACTTTGTCGGGGATATTTTGTCGGGGATATTTTGTCGGGGATATTTTGTCGGGGATACTTTGTCGGGGATATTTTGTCGGGGATATTTTGTCGGGGATATTTTGTCGGGAATATTTTGTCGGGGATACTTTATCGGGGATATTTTGTCGGGGATATTTTGTCGGGGATATTTTGTCGGGGATACTTTGTCGGGGATATTTTGTCGGGGATACTTTGTCGGGGATATTTTGTCGGGGATATTTTGTCGGGGATATTTTGTCGGGGATACTTTGTCGGGGATACTTTGTCGGGGATATTTTGTCGGAGATATTTTGTCGGGGATACTTTGTCGGGGATGCTTTGTCGGGGATATTTTGTCGGGGATACTTTGTCGGGATATTTTGTCGGGGATATTTTGTCGGGGATACTTTGTCGGGGATTTGTCGGGGATATTTTGTCGGGGATACTTTGTCGGGGATATTTTGTCGGGGGATGAAAACGCGCATTACCATGTGTAGAGTGACCCCCAAGCAAGCGATTAGTTAGCATGCATGCACTACACGCCAAAAGCATGTCTTTTCACTGGTATGGCTTAACTTTTGTCGTAATCACATGTGGTAGGTACGGACACCAAAATTTCATTTACATTTTTTACTCCAAATAATGTCAGGAATCAGTATGGCAGCATGCGGCGTTTTGTACTTTTTTTACGTAAACTCCACACAGGAGGCCCTGAGGAAAATAATTTCCCTCAGGGTCTATTTCATCTGGGATGCTGTGTGGAGGTTCTTTTTGAGGAGAGGAAGGAATGAACATTGGTCTTGAAGAGACTCATGTTGTAGGAAGGAGGAAACACAGAGGCCGGCAAATCATTCCACAGCCGAGCTGTTGAACACAAAAACGAGTCGAAGAAACGACCCGTTCCCATGTGACAAATGTCAACCGTGTACAAGTGTTGGGCACGCGTTTAGCGTGTTTCCCGACTATGTATGCACCGATGCCGAAGGGATCAATGACGCTAGTTCCTCGGAGCAAATTCCATTGTAATACCGGTAGAACAAGGATAGCATTCCCACCCGATGCCTGTGCTCTAAAGATTGAAATCCGTCTGTTAAGATGGGAGAATCGAGGGATTGTATTTACTTACAAACATATTCTCCAATTTCCTCTCCGGATTTTGACACTACTGCTAATAATTTTAATCTTATATATAAAAATCTCGTGTCACGGAGTCACGGTGTTTGTGGTCGCACTCCTCCGAAACGGCTTGACCGATTTGTATGAAATTTTTTATGTATATTTGGTAGGTATGAGAATAGGTTTTAAAGTATATTTCATATCGCTAGGTGATTAGGGTGACCCTATCCAGAAAAAAAATTATTTCGTTTTTTTTTTTTAATTCGGCATCAAAAAATACCTATAACCTCAAATTTTAACCCTCCTACCCCCTCCCTCCCATTTTTTAATCGCCACCCTTAATTTTTTTATCGCGATTTTAGTATTTTTGTACAAACAAATTTAACCGTCGGTGTCGTTCGTATTTCAAACAGAACGAAATTATTTATATTGTTGAATGACAGATGGCGCTACGTCCCCCTCATCGGTCGAGCCGTTGTGCGACCACAAACACTGTGACACGAGATTTTTATATATGTATAAGAAGATTTTCAGCCTGTGGTGCAGTTGTCCCTTTCGCTCAGTATTCGGAGTAGTGAGAGCAACAATGACAGCAACAGTTTGGTAAAATGCATATTGTTCAAATTTCTCGACGACCGATTTTCCTTTTAACACCTGTATAAAGTAATACAAGTTTCCACACACCTTACAAAAAAATCAACTGGTTTGCAACCTTCAGATTCAGATTGTAGAATTTTGTAGACCACGGAGGGCAACAAAACGGTATCACCAGGCAATTGAATTGAGGCACATTATTCAATATTATATCTTGTGAAGGACACTGTTACAAAGATTCTTTTCAGAGGCTGTTGACTTAATAGAAAAAACCTTCAAGTCAATAAACACATAACGAGGACTGATGATTGATCACGTACCGCCTTGGTTAGACTTACCCAGACTAACGGGTCTAAATCATTTCTATGGTTCACATAGTTATACAAGGTGGCGCAAAATTAATCACCCTATCGGAAGATGTTATAATTTTTGCAAATAGCGTCGTACGTCAATCATATTTGATATTTGTGAACTAAACAGCTGCAGAATACAAACAGACAAGCAATGGAGCGCTATACTCCGCAAGAGGGTGGAATAATTGTGTCGATTTAAGCTTTAACGCTTTTAGCGATTTTGTGTCGAAAGTCACCATGAGCGACGAGGCGCATTTCCACTTAAAAAGTTACGCCAATAAGCATAATATTCATTTCTGGGGCACTGAAAATCCGCGTGTGACACACGAAAAGCCATTACATCCACTCGAAGCCACTGTGTGGTGCGGCGTTCACGCGGGAGGAGTGATTGGGCCGTATTTTTTGAGGACGCCATTGGCATTACGGTCACTGTTACTGGCGAACGCTACAGGGCCATGATAAACGACTTCTTACTTCCGGAATTGGTGAGCGGGGCTTAGTGAACATGTGGTTTCAACAAGACGGTGCAACCGCATACAAAGCACGAGCCACAATGGATATTGTGAAGGAAGCATTTCCTGGTCGCGTAATCTCTCGCTTTGGCGATTTGGTATGGCCAGCAAGATCGCCCGATTTAACCATCCCAGACTTCTTTCTTTGGGGCTATTTGAAGTCGCGGGTTTATGCCAATAAGCCTCAGACAATCGCAGCCCTTAAGGAGGCAGGAATGCGAACAGTTATCACCGGAAATCTTGCGGAAAGTCATGGAAAATGCGATAAAACGGGCACAAATGTGTATCAACACTGGCGGCAGTCACTTGTCGGATATCATCTTTTACACTTAATAGAAAAAATTGTAAAAGTCCAAATAAAGATATTTATTTCTCAAAATCATTTTTTTTTTATTTAGTAAAAAAGTTATTCAAAAACAAAATTGGATGATTAATTTTGCGCCACCCTGTATATGACAGGATATTTAAAGATACATTTATTTTACAGTGTTCAGACATTTTGTAAAGGTAGATTTAGACCAAAGATCTTCTTTTTTTTAAGTGAAAACTTGTTTAGCAAGTTTAGACCAAAGATCTATTTAGATTTAGACCAAAGATTTTTTTTTAAAGTGAAAACTTCTTTAGCAGGTTATGATTTGAAACTCGATGAAACGGAAGCGAGCGACACTAAAAAGAGACAAAAACAAACATCTATAGGATTTAGTATGCGATAGAATGAGATAGAATGAAACCTTACCTACGTACAGTACCTACGAAGCGTCGCGCTCTGTCAAGCTGTTTTTATATAGATACTAGCAGACCCGGCCACACGTTGCTGTGGTTAACGAAATACTGACAACGCCATTACCCAACCTTTACAACCAACGCCATCTGTTAATTTGCATACATATCAGATCCACACCGCTTGTCAGCCCGCTGCCCGCTTGCTAGCCCGCTCCCTTTATATATTATGTATTTCAACCAATTTACACAAAACCTTGACAAATTATATACCTACCTAAACCTTCCTCATGATTCACTCTATCTATTGGTGAAAACCGCATGAAAATCCGTTGCGTAGATTAAAGATCTAAGCGTACAGACAGCGGGAGCGACTTTGTAATAGAAGACAACGTTTTAATAAAAGCAACAGAAGTTTTACATTTTTGAACTAAAACTTCTTTACGCACGCTTGACTTGGGGAGTAAGCTGGCGAATGCGTGACGAGAGCGTTACGAAAAGTATTTTAGGGCGAGGCGAACGGTCGGGCCTTTACGCACGCTTTACTTGGGGAGTAAGCTGGTGAATGCGTGAGGAGAGCGTTAAGAAAAGTGTGATCGGGCGAAGCGAACGGAAGTTGAGAGGGAGATATAAGTTAGTGAAGTTTTACTTCAGTCGTGTGGTCTAAAGCACACTCCTTTTTTTAACTTTATGCACATTTTCTAGGAAAGCGAAAGGTCCTGGGTTCGAGTACCAGAGGTGCAAATATCTTATTCTGATGTTTCTGTTTCCAGATTTTCGATTGAGTTTCGCTAATATTGTCTTCATTTAATTAAAAGTTTGACATGTGGTAGTTTCTCCAGTGATTTTTTAACATTTTGGCATTGTTTTTTGGATATTACGGACTATTAATTATTTCACTGTTTCCCTAACCGAGATGTGTCAACGGTCCCAGTGCATCGATTGGCCGCTTTGATTATGAGCTCACTTTTCAAGACTTCTATTGGTTGAGATCATGTTGTGAATTTGTGATACCTCTTGTTTACACATTGAAGCTCATTTTTGAAGTGAAGACTTGGGCACCGTTGTGATTTGAAACTCGATGAAACGAAAAATAGCAACACTAAAAAGAGACAAACACATACATCTATAGGATTTAGCCTGCGAGAGAATGAGATAGTATAATCGGTCTCCTCTTTGTGCAGTGTTTCGTAGACTCACCACTCATGTCTACGTTTCACTTATATCGCGTGTGAATTGCAAACTCTGATTTTTTTTACAATAGCTCCACACAGGAGGCCCTGAGGAAAATAATTCCCTTCAGGGCCTATGTAATCTTTGAGGAGGGTATTTTTAGGAAAAGGAAGGAGAGGAAGTTCTGGGAAGGAAAAAAGGTATGAGAGGAGGGTAGAAATCTGGGTTCGGTTTATCCAGGAGTGACGGACGTATGAATCTATCCTTACCACTGCGGTGCATGGCTATGTGCTGGAGAGGTCAAAAGATCTCCCTCAACCAGTC
This sequence comes from Limnephilus marmoratus, assembly GCA_917880885.1. Lineage (NCBI taxonomy): Eukaryota > Metazoa > Arthropoda > Insecta > Trichoptera > Limnephilidae > Limnephilus > Limnephilus marmoratus. Next base: position 4,130,700 of record OU862930.1, read on the forward strand.
TCTCCCGACCCGGCTTGCCACACAGTAGGTGGGCAGACGCATCCGCCGCCAAAACCCGGACAAACCTCACTCCATGAACCCCGGCACCCCAGCTAAGTCACCGAACGAAGCGAACCACTTGTGGTGACCTATGGCAGAGGGTATGAATGACAAGGGTTAACATTTGGATTGAGATACGAGAGAACATGTAGTCAGTACTCACTCTGACGTGACGCAGCAGATAGTCGATGAGGACAGATTTCTTCTCCTCTTTCTCCTTTTCCTCGCAGAGGCCCATGTTGAGGCCCATCACTATGGTCCGCATGAGGCCGCCCTCGCAGGAGTCCCACAGGAACTTGGGCGTGTAGCACATGATGGCCTGAAAACAAACAGCACTCGGTTAAGCATAAGAATTACATACATACATCGATCGTTCCGTCGATTAGTCAAATATCTCCGAAAAATCTAAATTAGTATTATTATTATTTATATATATTAGTGTACCCTCTATCTGGTACAATACTCAGATTACTCATAAACATTACCAAAAACTCTAAGCTTATTTATGATATTCATAATATAGACTCAGTCACATCAAAAGCCACGAAAATATTAGGATTCATTCTTAGGTCATGTAAAAAATTCAATAATCTTAGAACAATGAAAATCCTATATTTTGCTTATGTCCGCAGCTTACTAGAATACGCGTCACAAGTTTGGAACCCGCAATACAAATCATATGTGGAAAATCTTGAACGTGTTCAAAATCGTTTTCTACGATACTTAGATTTCCGCAGCTACCGCACATATCTAAATCACCAAGATTCAGCCGCGTACTTCAATATACTATCTTTAGAAGTTCGAAGAAGCTCGGCCGATGTACTTTTTCTTCAAAAAATAGCCGGATCCGTTGTAGATTGCCCAGAACTCTTAGAACGAATACAGAATAGACGAACCAGATCAGACACGATTCTTAGCCTCCCTCGGTGCAACACAAATTCTAAGCGGAACTCTTTCATCTATCGTGCATCCAACACTTTCAACACAACACACACTATACACAATTTGACATTTTTAACTCTGCACCACACTCCTTAAAAAATCACACAGACGCTCTCTCGATACTCTACAATAACAATAACTATAGATACCCTCTAGTAAAGCCACCACTCTATGAACTTCCTTTTTTTTCTCTTTTAATTTTTTGTCACGCATATTTTTATTACTATACCTCAACTTAACCGATCCCCCCCCATCCTTCCCCCTCCCTATTCCTACCTAAATAACTCGGCTCTTAAAATGTAATTTTTCATTAGTAAATATCTCTGGAATCACTACACTTGTATACAATACCTATGTGGAAACCTGTAAATGGTTCAATTATTGTGATTCAATTACTATATTATGCTGTGTTATTAATGTAAACTGTTGGTCTCCCAAATAAATAAAATAAAATAAAAAAATAAAAATCAACTATAACGCACAAAAACTTGTAGTGAATTAAACAAAATGTTTATTTATTGATATGAGGATATTAAAAATGTCATACTAATGTACCGGACCGTTATGCCCCCCGTGTTATTTTATAGCATAATTAATATGTAAAACATAGAAAAGTGAAACTTATATTTGTTCGAATATTGCTTTCCTCATTGATTGAAAAATTTACTCCCCCCCCCCCCTCCCGCGTTCTCCTTCCACCTACCCCGCCTTCTAACTTCCCACTCCCCCGCACCTGCGAACCTACCTCATCATCATTCATTACCACCCCCCCCTTCCGCATTACCCTTCCCTTCCCTCCTTCCCTCCCTGTCGCTAAACTCTATGAAATACACACATTTTTAAACAACTTGCTCGCCACCTATTGTGATTTTTTAATCAAATTTCATAATGGCAGAGCTCACCATTTTATATTGAAACCTTCGCGTTGGACGTGCGCACAATTAGTCACCACAGTTTGATCGCAATCAGACGAATGGTATAGGAAATAATTTCATAATGCCAAAGCTCATCATTGTATACAGAAACCATCGCGGGCATGCGGACAACAAATTACCAAAGATTCATTGCAATCGGATGAATGGTTTAGGAACGCATCCGGGACAAACAAAGAAACATTAATTTTTATACATTATAATAAGATTTTCATGTCATTTCAAGCCCTCATAAATAATTCATAAAAATTTATAGGTAAATTCCTTAACAGGCAATGACTGCAGTATATCAAACATCATTGCGTTTGGCTACCGGCTCAGGGTCAGCGTCCTCGCTGGAGGAGGTCTGCAGAAACCGGTCTGTCTCTCGAAACGTCCAGAGCATTCCTCGCTTCTGCCTTCCTACCAATCCCGACTGTACAACATACACACCTATCTGTATATTCAACAGCAGCGGCAGCTGTTCTAAACCAGACGGAACCATTTTGATTACACGAAAAAATGATGGACGACAAAGATCAAATAAATAAAAAATTATGGACGACAATTATTAAAATATCAGTAAAAAAAATATGGACGACAAAGATCTAATAAATAAAAAAAAATTATGGACGACAAAGATCAAATAACAATAAAAAATTATGGACGACAAATATCAATTATCAGTAAAGAAATATGGACGACAAATATCAATATCAGTCAAAAAATATGGACGACAGAGATCAAATAACAATAAAAAAATTATGGACGACAAATATCAATTATCAGTAAAAAAAATATGGACAACAGAGATCAAATAACAATAAAAAATGATGGACGACATAGATAGAAAAAAATACAGTAAAAAACTATGGACGACAAAGATCAAATAGCAATAAAAAATGATGGACGACAAAGATCAAATAATAATAAAAAATTAAATGAAGATTCTATTAATTCAAAATTACAGGTAACATAATGCACACATAACATTAAAATAAGAAAAAGTCATAAAAAAATAAAAATTAGAAAGTCATGGAAAAAGCATGGACGATCGATAAAACCCTATATTAATACAACATTGACTAAATCCGTCACCTCTGGTCAGTTATCAACATTTGCGAGTACGGTCAATTGGTAAGAGGTATTCCGAGCGACGACGATTGATAAATTTTAGCCCGGTTTCCATAGTATAGTATACACGCATTTATTTGGATAACTTCGTTCGTTATACAAAATTACGGGCTTATTAACGAACGGAGTTCAACTAATGAAGCTCTTAGAATTGAAAGAAGTCGTATACGCGATCCATAGGCTTTGTAGATATTTTGAATGCAAAAAAAAATTGTATGCAATTTTTATATTTTTATATTTTGAATGCAATTTCTGTCTCTCTCTCTCTCTCTCTCAATAATTCAAATAAGACGCGAGAAATCTATTCCGTTCGATCATTGAGAAACGAAAATTATTGAAATATAATTAAAGACCTCAATAACTAATTAACTCCCGTTTAGTGTCAAAAAGTAAACGCGGACTGCCAAAGCATATTTAGGTTGGTATTTCAATTAAATATTGCAAATTTATTAATATTTTTACGTAATTGTTTGGCGTTTGACATTTCAGAGGGTCATTTCATAGGAAATACCTCCAGTGTTGCCAGCGTATATCGATTTCTTATTTATTCCCTGTCAACATCGGTTCGGCTGTCAACGATGAACCGTACTCGGGGTATTGATATGAAATCGACGGAAGTTACTCCGATCGATTCGATGTTATAAAGTTATAGATTTTACTGTGCTATAGCTCGTGTCATGATAGAACGTCTGGCATTACAAGTCCGGTTGGGTGCTCGAAGTAGGTAACTCCGGAGTGCCTTTGCCTGAACGGGTGGAGGACAGGGTCTGTCTACTCCCTTATATGGGGAGTCAACGGCATATAAGAGTTCAGTCGCCGAAGTAGGCTAGAACAGGGGTCGGAATTTGCGGCTCTTTGCACAGGCGCAGGCGTCTGCGGTTCTTCAGACATCAATTGCAATTTCACCTCTACTCAACCAGCCTTATGAGATGGAGCCGCCGAACGAACTTTGAATCGGTCAGAGTTACCAACTCAGCTCATGGAACGCTTGATTTAATGAACGCATAGACATATGAATATATATAGACCTGCCCGTATAAAAGACGTGATAAAAGCGTATTATTTCCCCCTCCCCATACCGGTTCCATGGAACCGGCAGGGCTTCGAGAGCCTCGCTTGAACCTAAAAAATGTGACGTCATCATTCTTGTCTGGACCAGCGTCTAGCTCTCATCGTACATTTTACGAAATAACACGGCAAAAATGTTAGCTTGTACTAATAAAATATGTCGATCGTAACGAATGTGGGCGGTTCTCCAGTGAGCTCGTTGCTGATTACGGGGGTAAGTAAATTATAAAACATTTGTAAAAGTGTCTTAACTAGATACGGCAACAAAATATTCGTCTGTGAAAAGTGGCCAACTTTACTTTGCTGTATTTGGACTTCGGAAATATGTTAATAACGTGGGGAGCAATTCGCGCTCCCATGTAAAAACGTCTATTCACACAATGGTGATATTATAATGCGAGATGCCTATATACTGTCAGATTGATTTTTTAACGAATCACAGTCATCTTTCCCCTCTGCACCCCCCCATAGTTTGGTTTTACCCCTCATCTGTATCTTCTCGTCTATTAAATTTGGATGTCTATGATTGAACGAGTCTTCAGAAGTATGAGAATAGTTTCGGAACTTTCGGAACACAAGGCTGGTTTAAGGTTTAAACTTGGTGATTCTGCGTAAGAGTCCACAAGATTAAGTTATTGTTGCACGCACATCAAGTAAATGGTTTCCCTCCGAATTTTTCTGCATTTTATCTGGAACCAGAATTTTATAATTTTACTCGGAAAAAGAATATGGTCTCTCTCGAAATACGTCAACAGATGAATCCGAAACTGGAATTTTTTTTTTTGCATTCCGAACACAAAACTGGTTTTAATTAAATAAGGAATCTATGCGCGAGTCTGTTTATAGAAATATTTAAATTTACAGAAGTGTGATATTAAAATAAGAATTTATATAACACAAAGCAAATCGTAATTATCGTTCCACAGCATTCACCACAGTACGATTACATATAATTATAATACTATTTTTTTTTACCATTCATATGTAAAAGCCTCCAAAAATTGCGTTAATAAATAAATAAATTAGGAGGCGATTTCAATGAGGGTCCCGGCCTTGTGATCTGGGTTTTGTCCCAAATGTGCTGTGTCCCGACCGGTAACGAGAAGCAATATCATCATCAATCATCGTCAAACAGTATTAATAGGCTTGCGACTGTACGGTTGAAATTTAATAATCCGATTAAGAATGCAACTCGCGCCTTATGCAAAACCATTTTCGTACGTGGAGTTTGTATACAAATGTACTTTTTGTAATAGAACCGAATTAAAGCAATAGCCAAAGATGGCGCCACTTACGTTAACAGCTTGCGTGATTAGCATCGCCTTGCAGGCGTAAGTACTATGGATTTGTAATTTCGTGTATCTTTCCGGATATGGAGAGATTGACGATGATATGATTATTACTGAAACTAGCAGTTGTTTTATATTATACACGCGGCAATACGTTACGTATGACGTCATTGTCTGTCGCGGTTACTTTGTTCCGGTGACTAGCTGTCACTGGATCACAGTGGATCCGAGGAACCGGTTATTTTCGGAACCAGTTCCTATCGGATTTATAAAATGGTCACAACACTTAAACTGGGCGAAGCCGAACCAAAAGCCGCCCGCAGGTTTTTAACCGCTAGTATATTACAGTTCCTTTTTATTTTTATTTATTTATTTATAACTTCTCACCATACATAATATGTATGGTACAACATATAATGTTCATATTTTTTATTAATCAAAAATAAATTAACCACACTAGGACTAACAGCCTGAATTGAGGTTAACATTTATAAATTTGAGTGATTTTACACAAAATACTAAAATACACTACATTTAAAACACTAAAATATTATAATAAAGTAACAAATAAAAATATCATATTAGTGACCAGATGGGTAATTTAAGTATGATTTGTAACAACATAGACCATAAATAAATCTTTAATTAGTATACCAAGAAACTCCCAAACATTCTTTTGTCATGCTAATTTTTCTTTTCATTCAAAATTAATAGACTACATACATTAAACTTCTTTTCACTTTTTTTTCACTATCACCCCCGTCACTTGGAGACGAGCCTAGATTCGGATTATTGTTTATTTAAATTTGTATTGTTTGTTTCCCTATCCTAGCATACCAAATTCGTAACGAGAGTGGCATAAGGCATAGTTAACATCTATCTTTCTAATATATAAAATTCTCGTGTCACGGTGTTTGTTACCATACTCCTCCGAAACGGCTGGACCAATTTTGATGAAATTTTGTGTGCTTATCTGGTAGGTCTGAGAATCGACCAACATCTATTTTTCATACCCCTAAAAGTAAAGGGTGTTCCACTCTGAAGAAAATTATTTTCCCCATACATTTTGTATGGAACGAATTCTCCTACTTTGAAAGAACTGCAGCAATATTGTAAGGGTATAATATTGAACTGTGCATGAATAAAGGGTGTTCCACTCCGAAGAAAATTATTTTCCCCATACATTTTGTATGGAACGAATTCTCCTATTTTGAAAGAACTGCAGCAATATTGTAAGGGGTATAATATTGAACTGTGCGTGAATAAAGGGTGTTCCACTCCGAAGAAAATTATTTTCCCCATACATTTTGTATTGAACGAATTCTCCTATTTTTAAAGAACTTCAGCAATATTGTAAGGGTATAATATTGAACTGTGCGTGAATAAAGGGTGTTCCACTCCGAAGAAAATTATTTTCCCCATACATTTTGTATGGAACGAATTCTCCTATTTTGAAAGAACTTCAGCAATATTGTAAGGGGTATAATATTGAACTGTGCGTGAATAAAGGGTGTTCCACTCCGAAGAAAATTATTTTCCCCATAAATTTTGTATGGAACGAATTCTCCTACTTTGAAAGAACTGCAGCAATATTGTAAGGGTATATTGAACTGTGCGTGAATAAAGGGTGTTCCACTCCGAAGAAAATTATTTTCCCCATACATTTTGTATGGAACGAATTCTCCTATTTTGAAAGAACTGCAGCAATATTGTAAGGGGTATAATATTGAACTGTGCGTGAATAAAGGGTGTTCCACTCCGAAGAAAATTATTTTCCCCTTACAATATTGCTACTGATATTTTTAATGAATGATTGTCCGTGGTACCAAATGCACCTCTGTTGAGTAAAACATTCATAGATCTTAATTATATGGAACGCGGGAGGAGGGTTGGCGGGACGAAAGAGCGGTAAAGGGAAGAGGGAAGGCGGGGAAGGTGGAAAGCGGGGAAGGTGGAAGGCGAAGGCAAGAGGGGGGAGGGGAACCTGGGAGGGAGAGGGAAACCTGAGAGGGGGGAGGAGAACTCGGGAGAAGGGTTTGCGGGACGGAGGAAGGGGGAGGGGAATGGAGTGGGGAGAGGGAAGGTGGAGGTGACGGAGTGGGAACGCGAGAGGGGAAGAGGACGCAGGAGAAGAAGGGGAGACGGAATGGAAACGGGACGAATGGGAAAGGACACTCAGGAAGAAACAATTTCTTTATTAAATGGCATAGCAACGCACACCGGGACCAGCTATAATTATAATAAATCTCTGAAATGAAACGCATTTTTTTACATAAGCTCCACACAGGAGGCCCTGAGGAAAATAATTTCTCTCAGGACCTATGTTATCTTAGGGGATGCTGTGTGGAGGATCTTTTTAAGGAATGGGGAGGATAGAAAGTTCTGGGAAGGAAAAGGGTATGAGGGGTGGGTAGGAATCTGGGGTTCAGTGTGTCCGGGAGTGACGGACGTATGAATCCATCCCTCCAACTGCGGTGCAAGGCAATGGGTCGAGAGAGTCCGGCTGGAAAGGTCAAAAGGCCTCCCTCAACCAGTCTCTCTCGATCTGGCCCGCTACGCAGCAGGTGGGCAGGCGCATCAACTGCTAAGACCCGGACATAAGTCACCTCATGAACCCGGGCACCCCTCCTAAATCACCAAACGTAGCGAACCACTTGGGGTGATCTATGACAGAGGTTTTGGTTATTCAATAAATGGTTCCCGGGGCGGCGGCACCCGCAACCGCCTCCCGAATTCCCGTAAGTAATTGTAAAAGTAAGAAAATCACAAAAATATTAATCCGTACACAACGCCATCTCTGATACTGACAAAAACAAAACACGGACAGTGGCGCATTGATAATTGCTTAGGCGCATCAACTGCTAAGACCCGGACATAAGTCACCTCATGAACCCGGGCACCCCTGCTAAATCACCAAACGTAGCGAACCACTTGGGGTGATCTATGACAGAGGTTTTGGTTATTCAATAAATGGTTCCCGGGGCGGCGGCACCCGTATCCGCCTCCCGAATTCCCGTAAGTAATTGTAAAAGTAAGAAAATCACAAAAATATTAATCCGTACACAACGCCATCTCTGATACTGACAAAAACAAAACACGGACAGTGGCGCATTGATAATTGCTTCATTGCGTAATTTTTAACTTAATAAAAAAACTGAATTTAATTCAACAGCTATTGATTCTGAAGCGGTACGAAGTTCGTCGGGTCAGCAAACGTTGTTTTGCCATAATTAGTAGTAATATTCCTAGAAATAATGTATATGGCAAAACAACGTTTGCCGGGTCAGCTAGTATATATATCTACAGAGCTAAGGTCGGAGTCCGACCTTAGCTCTGTAGACATTAGTTCAACATATGTTCATGCACGGGGCATGGGGATGAGGGTAACCTTGCAGTTACTCTTGCTAAAACGCTAATGGATTTCGTTGAGTTATGCCCAACCACCAAACAAGAAAGGTATATCACAATTAAGTGGTACTCACGGTAGTTGTCTTCTGGCTTGGTGATAGTCATAGATGTCCATAGCGCTCGATATTGTTCTATTTGATTGTTAAACGATAGAAATTGAGTCCCGTCAAGTTCACACAAAGTATACGAAGAAAACGATAAGGTTTACACTTTATGTAACGATATGTTAGATAACACTTCGGCGTGGTGCAAAAATGTCACGATACGGTCGGGGGTTAGCAACGGACTCACTTGTTGACGATAAAGCGCTTGTCACTTGTTGACCGTGTAGTTAGGAACCCTTATTGTGCGGAATTCCCAAGTCTGGGTTCCTGCCGATCTCGTATGACAATCGGAGCACAAAACGAAAGAAATCCATCGGCGTTATGAAACATTCCGCCCACCAAAATACAGCAAATTGTATTTTAAAGTAAAAGTTGAACGTTAAGCGAAACGCAGAATGCCATGAAACGTAACGTCGATGAAAAGAAGACGAAGCAGAAGAACTAATTTTAAACGATAACTAGATGTAGATAAACTAGACGAAAAGAAACTAAATGATACGATTAACATAGACGTAAAAAGAATAAAACGAACCGCGAAACGATGATGATTAGTCACATTGCCTAGGCAATGGACACGATTAGGTGAATGGTCTTGTAAGAGAAGATCCATTCAAAGTACGAAGCGTAACGATAGCACAAGATTTTTAATAATGATTCTAATCACTTGCTCCGTAGAGAGTGATGTCCAATGTTTGGTTAAAGATAGAATACGAATTTCGAAATGATTAAGTAGAAAATCCGAACGACGAGAGGCTTTGTTATGAAAGTTGTGTACGAATAGATAACAGTAAGCAGTAAGACGTTGGAGTTTCCGAATACGATATAATTTGTTTAATAAAAGTTTAGCAGAATATATCATGTTGGACTAATGACGATTGAACTCGTTCTTCAGAGTGGAGTTCAGTTTTGTTAAAATGGCCATCTGAGATGGGCCAAGAGTCGTTTGGATGGACAAACCCGGAGGGCTCCGCCCACCATAATACGTTACGGATAAGAACGGCCTGAGAATGGCCACGTGAAGCGATATCCGATGGATTATCAACCGATGACGCTTGACGCCGATGATTAGATGCGATAACTGTCAAGAGCGATAATTGGTCGGTGTAACGATTCCCGTGACGAGTATCATCGGGTGAAGCATCCGGTGGCCTCCACTTCCATCCCAATACCCTGAGAGTAAGAAAATGATCAACATTCTTGAAGATTACATCAGTGAGATAGTAGCCCGGCGGTAAGTTTCGGTAGGCGCGAAGTTTTGGTTTGCTACAATCCGACTTCTGCAGTTCAAGTTGACCTCGTTTGGTATGTTCGATAACTTCGGATTGCGTTTGTTGAGCTTGTTCCACACTGGAACAGCCGACGACGATTGAATCGATATTTGAATCCGAAGTGATCGCGTATCGTGTGAGTGATAATTCGTAACCATTATTTTCTGTCAACGATCTGACAATACGGTAGGACAGAATAAAGGCAGAGATATCAGAAGTCACAGGGTGTAATGGGTAATCCGGGGTAGATTCCGATAATTGATGACGCCAAAATATTCTTCGGAACGCGTGATTTAGCTCTTGTGGGCATATTTGGCGATACATTTGCCGTACTTCAGCAATGAACACCACAGATGGCGAACGAAAGTTTTGCAGAAGTTCAGCAATGTTTGTTTGAAGCTTGGGAACGATAAGGAAGGCATCATTTGACGATGATTCATTCACCTCCGTCACCGAGGCATCGAAGACAATTCGCAAAGTAGTGGTAACGGTGCCCGGACGAAGAATGCAATGACGAAGTATGTGATGCATTTCCTTGAGTAAATCTTTTCCAGGAACACGTGTCATGTGACCACTGTGCAAGTAGTCAGTCATGAAAGCGAAGTACGGTTCACGTAAACTGAGCTTTACTGTCGGTTTACGTTCGATTGAAAGGATGATGCGCGAAGAGACTTCGCGCGAACCTGGGAAAGCGATATCCTTATCCTTTTCGCCAAAAGGTAAGGCTACGATGAATTGTCCCGAAGGGTCACGTGAGTGATTAGTGTGATGGACCTGCTCATCACGTTGTTCTTCAGGAGTGAGATGTGAAGACTGAGGGAATGTGTCAAACTCTCTCAGTTTCTTGACCTTTTCAGAAAGACGGTACTGGTTGGTTTCGATAAATTGACTAGAAAAGTCACGTGAGCGATAAATGCGATACACTTGGTCACGACGTTGTTTAGTGGGCTGTGAAGACTGAGGAAATATGTCCAACTCCCTCAGTCTCTTGACTTCTTCTGGAAGACGATACTGGTTGGTTTCGATGAAGGAGTTTGTTTGACGATCGGTAGTAAAACCAACCGAATCCAGAGGAAGCCAACCGAATGGTGAATTGATAGCTGAAGGCTGGTTAAGATTACCCGTTAATTGGGGTCTCGGTAGAGATGGCAAGATCTCAACATCTCGAAGTAGGTCAGTCGCTCCTGTGTCAGTTGTCGGTTTGTGACAGTCAGAGTCGGCATGAAGTATGTCTTGGAACAGATGACCAGATAACTGGTCGAATTGAATCGTTGGCGATGGAAGTAACTTCGTGTTGAAGGTAGTTTGTCCCTTAACATCGACATCGAAATTAGTGACGCCTGACGCGGTTGTAGAAGATTGGCCACGGATTTTCTGAGAGCTGACTGGACGCTCGGCAGTACGATTGGATATGAAGTGTGCTTGAATGTCTGAATCGGTCAACGCACGAAATGTTTGAAAACTGCCGGAGGGATCACGATTGCTATTATGAGCAGTAGGCAAACGTACGATGGATCTGTCACCGAAGTTAGCGAGGAAAAGAACTGGAGGATCTGAAATAGAAGCTCCTTGAATGGCAAACGTGGTGGGTCGTTGGAACTCCTCTTCAGCAGAAATGTTGTCTTCCCTATGAAGAAGAGTGTGGTGCTTACGATGACATTTCTGACAATCAAACACAGATTTGCAATTCGTGAGAGAATGAGAAGGCGTGAGACAATTCAGGCACCAACGGTGTGCCTTGGCGAATTGAGCACGTTCCTGAACCGATTTGAGTGCAAATGATTTGCACTTAGCGATATGGTGAATACCCTTGCAAAACGCGCACTTTGAAGTGAACGCAGTCAAGGACCTTTTGATTTCAGGTTTTGCCTTATTCATGACACAAGTAAATGATGACGTTTGTTTTATGACAGCTTGATCATGAAATGTTGAAAAGTTTTGGTTTGGTACGATAATGTTCGCGGGCTCCGATTCGAAAGATTGATTCGTTAATTCCTTGTGAATTACGACGATTTTGAAATAAACATTATCAAAAGCTACGCGAACTTGATTTTCAATGTCCTTGTTTGCTTCATCTAGAGCTAAGATATCAGCGTGAACGGTTTCAAAATCATTAACAATTTTTTGCAACCTCGTATAATACGCTAAAAATAATGGGTAATAATGGGCAAAACGCTTTGACCGACCTCATACACCTTGTTTATTCTGCTAATGGCAACGTTCCGTCTTCTACGCAAGCCTTGTAAAGTACTAGCCATTTTTTAACAATAAACAAACGTACAAACGAAATAATCAGGAAAATGTTATGAAATAAATAAATAGAATTCGTTATTATTTAAATACCCGGTAGGTCGTTAACAATTAAGAACTAGGTAACCTAATTCTACGATTCACTGTTTGAAATTCGTTCTTTGAAATGACATTTCAATTTTCGTAATATTTCATAGCATTCTTTCGTTCTGCCAAAGAAAGAATTTATTATGAGAATTTATATTAAAGGTTCGCTGGTCTCGGCACCAATAATGTTCATGCACGGGGCATGGGGATGAGGGTAACCTTGCAGTTACTCTTGCTAAAACGCTAATGGATTTCGTTGAGTTATGCCCAACCACCAAACAAGAAAGGTATATCACAATTAAGTGGTACTCACGGTAGTTGTCTTCTGGCTTGGTGATAGTCATAGATGTCCATAGCGCTCGATATTGTTCTATTTGATTGTTAAACGATAGAAATTGAGTCCCGTCAAGTTCACACAAAGTATACGAAGAAAACGATAAGGTTTACACTTTATGTAACGATATGTTAGATAACACTTCGGCGTGGTGCAAAAATGTCACGATACGGTCGGGGGTTAGCAACGGACTCACTTGTTGACGATAAAGCGCTTGTCACTTGTTGACCGTGTAGTTAGGAACCCTTATTGTGCGGAATTCCCAAGTCTGGGTTCCTGCCGATCTCGTATGACAATCGGAGCACAAAACGAAAGAAATCCATCGGCGTTATGAAACAAGTAATATTCCTAGAAATAATGTATATGGCAAAACAACGTTTGCCGGGTCAGCTAGTATATATATAAAAATCTCGTGTCACGGTGTTTGTGGTCGCAGTCTTCCGAAACGGCTCGAACGATTTTTATTAAATTTTTTATGTATTTTTATTTTTGGTAGTTATGAGAATAGGTCGTAAAGTATATTTCATACCTTTAGGTGATTGTGGTGTGCCTATTCAGATTTTTTTTCTATTTTTTTGACAATAAAAAAAAACCTTTTTTCACCCTCTTACCCCCCACCCTCCTATTTTTTAATCGCGACCCTCCCATTTTTTAATCGCGATTTTAGTATTTTTGTATGAACAAATTTAACCATCTTTCGTGTTTCAAATAGAACGAAATTATATGGTGTTGAATGACAGATGGCGCTACGTCCACCTCATCGAACTTTCATCCACACATGCGCAAGACATTCACGAGAAGCGTCGCGTCAATTTGATATTTCATTCGGCATCATGTTCTAGCGTGGGGCGTGGGCAAACCATCGAGCGTATTTGTGTCGGCGAAAATTCGTGTTGATTTTCTTTAGTTCATTTTCCTACTTTAGTTGGTGCTTTTTGTTTTTATCGGTGGTCATCGTCTACAGCGCTCCATTCCTCTTCCTATCATTGATCCCATCCCCACACACTTACAATACATTCTTGATTTTTTTTATTTAACAACCAAAATATTCACTAGAAATAATTTATACGGCAGAACAACGTTTGTCGGGTCAGCAAGTCTCTTAATATTATTTTGAAATAGATATTTAAAAATAAAATTTTCATTCTAAAATATAAAAGAACTTTCTTATTCCCGCTTTAACTCTAAGCTCGTTTGGTCTAAATCTATCTTTTCTTATAATTTTCTGCTTCATTGAACTTTTCAAACAACTCCTTGCAATAGGTAAGTATATTATAAATTCTGAACCCTTTGAAGTATAATAGTTCCAGGTTTTATTTCCTTTGTGCGCTAAAAAGCTACCAAAGCCGCCATTCAAACATTTCAAACACACGCCGTAAAATCTTCCCAGCTTTGCTTTGCTCACAAATTAATTCTTAAAGTCATGTACAAAAACAAATTTCGTTATCCATCTAAACTACTCTACAAGGAATCTAATGTTATGTGTATAAAACAGCTGTACATCACTAAAATAATTTGTAGATTTTTTATCAATACTAAATCTGCAGAAAGAACCCAACAAATCCATACCACTAGAATTGGCTCAACAATGAACTTTATGACAATACATACTAAAATATCTTTTGGCCAAATAAACTATTTATACCAAGCTCCACGTATGTATAATATTCTGTCAGATTCCATTAAATCTTCCAATTCATTAGCTAAATTTAAAAAGAATGTTAAGATATTTTTGGAATACTATTTTTTCATCCTTGTCCTTTTTTTAAATAATAAGATTTCAATTTTTAAATAATAATATTTGTTTTTTAATAATATTTGTTTTTTGAATAATAAGCTTTTTTTAAATAAATAGATTTTATTTGAGTTCCATTAGCCAAAATTGGAGTGTAGTCTATTTTGTCTATACTGTTCACTTTCATAAAAAAAAATTATTAAATTCGGGCGGTAAAAGTCATTTAAAACATAATGGTTCCGGTAAATAAAATTCTGTTAACAAAACTAACTTCCCAACATGACATTATTATGGGACTAAAACTGACGAAAAATAAATAATAATAATAGCATTTATGATGAATTATACTAATATAATTGTGAATTGGTCATTAGAATACAAATTATGTACAAAAACATTTTATGAATCGCATGTCAAATACCATAATTCATAAGTAAAATTTTCAAAATTTTAAGTAACCCCCGACACAAAAGAGAGCTGATGACCTTAAAAGGCCTAAATAGATTTTCATGAATTGTAGCTAAGAACCATCTCGACAAGTCAGAATTCAAATCAAAATAACCGCATCATAATCGGTCCATTCGTTTACGAGAGTGGAAGATACTATCAGTATCGCCCTGGTGTAAGACCACCATTCAGAATTGAAACGTTGCTTAAAAATGGCTTTAGCCGTGTTTGGCGACCAGATCTGAATAGCCAGGTACTTCCCAACCTTCCTCTTCCCCACCTCCTTTCCCTCCCCACTACCTTCAGCCTCACAACATACCCCAATTGGGGATGCCATAGTCTCACTGGCTCCAGACGGGAGCAGTTGAGATTCTTGTGCGGTATTCACTGTAAAAAAAAAGGAGCTACGATGCCACAGACAGACACACAAACATACAGACACGTCTAACTTATAACACTCCTCTTTTGCGTCGGGGTTAAAAACTCTAATTTTGCCGACAAAAGTAATGACATTTTTTTATTAGTAATAAATCGAAAATGAAAATGTACAGTATTTATTCAAACTGTAACAAAAACACCGTTTAACTGGGTTGTGAAGCGTTTTTTTATACAAGTAAGGCTGGAGATGTTTAATTTAATTTATATTTTATACAACAGAGGACTAACATAAAAATTAAAAAAAAAAAACTTTTTTTTAAAAATAATTACCAACGGTCCAATAAGGGTGTGCAACAATTAATATACAATAGAAGATAAAATCTTGGATTACGAATGCAAATGATCAAATGCTACGTGTTTTCGGTATTATGTTATGGAATGGAAGCATGGACGCTTACTGAAGAACTGATAAGGCGACTTGAGGCATTCGAGATGTGATCTACAGAAGAACACTACAGATCTACAGAAGAACACAGGACAGAGTTACGAAAGAAGGTGTTATGGTTAATAAAGAAAAAGAGGATATTAAAACCAAAAAAATCCGTAAAGTTCAATATCTAGGACATGTGATGAGACATCCCGAGAAGTAAGAGAATGCATTGCCTGAAGTCGGGGCCCTGGAAGAAGGAGAACATCATGGCTGAAAAAGCTGAGACAGTGGTTTGGCCAGTCTACTGTAGAGCTGTTCCGGGCCGCAGTAAACAAAGTCCGCATAGCCAACATGATAGCCAGCTTCCGTTGAACAGACAGGGCATGAGAAGAGTAGAAGAGAAAATAAAATGTGGGTCAAGTGAAAATGTGACAATGAGGCTATTTTACCTGAAAGAAGAGCACGAAGCACACCCACTGGTAGTAAGTGTAGTACTTCTTGGCGTCCTCGTCATCAAAGTCATTGCTGATGCCAGGCTGAGCCACGTGAATGCCCGGGATGTGCTGGGGACAAAAACAACAGACTAGTTTAGTTATCAATCAATCAAATAACCAACTAAGCTAACAACAATAAGGGGAAGACAATGAAATAATAATCACTTCTACAATAATCGCAAATTCACTTTGCGGTGTCATTTTATTTAAATGAAAACAAATCACTTTGTATACAACACTTATTCAATCAAAACCATCAACGTGTTTTGAAACCAATGGTGTCTTCGTCATGATAAAATAAAAAATAACAATGGACAAACAAATAAACAACTATAGACAGAAACATTACAAAGAGTGTTGATTAATGACTTAAAGGAGTATATATGTATATTTGGAATAGGTAATAGTTGCATTTATACTGGGAGGCGGGAATGGCCCCGCGAACCATTTATTGGATAACCAACACCCCTGCCATATGTAACCCCGAATGGTTCGTTACGTTTGGCGATTTAGCAGCGGTGCTCGGGTTCTTGGCGTGAGGTTTCTCACGAACCAACGCCTTGCACCGCAGTGGAAGGGGTCGATTCATAGGTTCGTCACTCCAGGACACACTGACCCCCAGATTCCTTATACCTTATACGCATTACTTATACCGTTTTCCTTCCAGAACTTCCTCTCCTTATTTTCCTTAAACAGACCCTCCACACACCATCCCCATTAAAACTCCCTTAAGAAGTTTTACAAGGAACCGGAAATAAACAAAATACTTTAGCGGGAAAACCTTGCATGTGGGATAAATTCAGCCTTTCACTCTACAAGGGACCGAAAAATTAACCTTCATAAGCATGAATAATTCTTAAGAGGGTTTCACTGTATTTCTGCAAATAATGTTAATTGTTTTTGTGTAGAATTCATTCATCGTTCAATTCTTTGATCGTCCCCAGTGTCCCCCTGTGAAGAACCGCCACTAGTGGGTACTTACTCACATTGTGTCATTATGTGTGGGGTTTACTATCTTACTGTATTTGTATGGCTTTAGTTTTTGGAATCAAGATTTCAATCTGAAATTTATTTAACTTTAATATGTTAAATTAGACGCTAATTGATTATAATCTTAAAATGTATATTTTACCAGAATGTGCGGCGAATGAAGAATACAGCACTTGCGGTACAGCTTGCCCAGACATTTGCAACACTAAAACCCCCCTCAAATGCAGTATACCTGACTGCATCGTAGGGTGTTTCTGCAAAAAGGGACGGGTCAGAAATAATGAAGATGGATTTTATTTCCTCGGGGCCTCCTGTGTGGAGCTAATGTAAAAAAAATACAAGTGTGCAGTTCACACGCGGCAGAAGTGAAGCCTTCAAAAAAACCAAAGTAGACAAGAGTGGGGAGGCAACGAAGCACCACAAAAGGAGGAAAGAGGCCGTTAGGCTACGAAGCAACATACAAAGAGGACACCGACTGTATTATCTCATTATCTCGCAGGCTGTTTCCTATAGATGTGTGTGTTTGTCTCTTTTTAATATAGCTCACTTCCGTTTCATCAAGTTTCAAATCACAACGGTGCTAAAGAAGTTCACTTTTCACTCTACCTCAAAAACGTCAGTTAAGCCTCGATGACACAGGGCGAGTTTACAAGCTACTATCTACTAAGATTAAAAGCGGATAAATCGGCGAGTGAGATTGTCATGATGACACACAAAACTGTCCACTCGCTTAGTAGCATAGGAAACTGAGGTCGCTGCTAGCGCCAGTAACGAGAATAACGACGCCTGCGTGAACTAATTCTGTGATGTTTGACCATCGAAATCAGCTGTTAATTGGCAGCCATCCTGAAAAACATAAATAAACCAATCACGAGCAAGCGGAGGAAACGTGTAGCGAGTAAAGTTGACGACCTTTCAACTTTTTTCGTAGATTGTCAACAATCTGCTAGTTAGCAAGTAACACGATGACACTGTGTATATACAGTGTTAATTTCAAGCGAACTCAGTATGGTCCTGTTTTCATTAAATTTTAGGCAGCATCGCGTTCATTGGTCAAAATATTGTACATATATTTTCGTATCGGTGATCAATGAACCGGTGTATGCAATTTTTAGCCATAAGTTGTTTATAATTGTTTGCCTAGCTTGTAGTTTTTTAGATTTTAGAAATGTATTATAAGTTTGTACAGCACCCTTGAGGTGATTTTTCACAAAAACGGCGCTATATAAATCATCCAAATATTATTATTATTATTACTAAGCGAGTTTACTAACAGATAGTGAATTTCCCAGATAGTAGCTTGTAAACTCGCCCTGTGTTATCGAGGTTTTAGAATCTTGTCCAAATGCGGTAACGATAGATAACGAAGAAATTTCTATTTTTCGGAGATGTCTGACTAATCAACTGGACGATCGAAATGCAATATTAGTTGATGGATATGAATCATGGCTTATCTTCGATGTTTCTGACACGATGATGATGGTGAATTCGCTATGGAGTGACGCCATTTTCCACCTGTTGTAACGTCACTAATTACAAATCACAATGCACCAGTCAGAGACCAGACGACCTTGCCCGTTCTTCCATTTATTCGTACTCTTCTATTGTTGTTGTGCGTGCCTTATTATGCATATCTATTGTTTAATTAATAGAGATTACTTTATTAGGCAATAGGCCACTTGCATGGATTTCAAACGGCTTGGAAAAAATCGTGTGAATAGATTTTTTTACTAAGATTACGAAAATGTTAGTAAAAAATTTTAGAAATGTACAGTTTTTTTTTACACTTTAAACTACATTAAAATGTCCCGTCTCCGATAATGTTCTATTAGTTTTGTAAAATTCCACATTGATTTATTTTTTTATATGGCAAATGGCAACACTCTGATTTCAGGCGAATTTTTGAATTTGATATTTAACATTCACAAGATTTATTGTTTGTTCTCTGCGAACTTATCATTTGGTTTGACGTTTTGACAGATGTTACGAAGAGAACCCCGTGCATTTTATGCCGTCTGTACCTTAATTATTATTATTTTTTAAATTGATAAACTAACGTTTAAGAAAAGATTTTTATGCATAGCACAAAGGGTATCAATTATTATAAGCAATAATTATTAGCCTGAAACACTCATCTACATTGAAAAAATCTTCCAAGAGATACATGCCGCCAACGGGACTTGCACCCGTGTCCTGATTGCCGGTCAGGTGCTCTACCACTGAGCTATGTCGGCTTATCTAATACCCGCCAAATAAACAAAAATAAAGTTGGTTGTTTTCAGGTGGGAAAATGTAATAATTGAAGTAATTGTAGTAATTGTTGAAAGAAACACTAGTATGTATTGAATTATTTGGCGGGTATTAGATAAGCCGACATACCTCAGTGGTAGAGCACCTGACCGGCAATCAGAAGGACACGGGTTCAGGTTCCGTTGGCGGCATGTATCTTTTCTCGGAAGATTTTTTCAATGTAGATGAGTGTTTCAGGCTAATAATTACTGCTTATAATAATTGTTACCGTCTGTACCTATTTTAGAAGTGTAATGGTAATGGTGCAGTTTGTAACAAAATAAAATTTTATAATATTCTTATTATTATTATAATTTACAAGTACAAGTATATTACATTGGTTTTAGTCATATATAGACGTTGAACATTATAATGATTAATGATTGATAAGATGGATCAAGGAAAAAATATTTATAAGATGTAATATTTTTGGTATGCCTCGTTATTCTCCTGTGCCGTGCGTGTAGAAAAGTTATTTCTTTAAAAAATGATTTTCGGCTATGTAATTATCGTTTTATCGCACCCATAAAATTATGTCCCGTCTTTCCGACTTATAAACAACGGTCTGATTTTTCGGATTGAAATTTTCAAAAAATCGCCATGGTTTCAAAAATACGATTTAAAAAAAAAACGTAATGTCAACACTTGATTTTTTTTAAATGTGATGCAAGTGGCCTATTTTAGTATGTAGTGGCCTTATGTAGGTAACACGGTAGCTATTTGCAGTAATTTAGTTTAGATATTTTACATAGCGAAGGTCAAAATACTCGTATATTACTACGATAATGGTTCGTGAATTGCAACATGCAAAATCATACAAAATCATTAATTTTTGTATTGAAAATTTGATCGCTTAGAAGTACTATACTATAGATGCTTTAATTAAGAAAAATTTAGGGAAATTATTTTCCTCAGGGCCTCCTGTGTGGAGCTTATGTAAAAAAAAAAATTAAATACTGCAAACATAATTTAGCCCTTAAAATATCTGTTAAATTTGTTATAAGTCTTTTACCAAGCCCAGAAAAAATAAAGTATTAGGTCTATAAAAAAAACACTTTCAGTGCTACCTCTCCTACTTATAAACTCCTTTTCAGATCTGGTTTTATTGTTTAATGTGGCAAAATAAGTTTCTTTTATAATAATCGCAAATAAAAAATTATATTTACGCCAGAACTTCACAAAATAAAATAAAATATGCATTTTCTCGTTGTTATTTTTGTAATCAATCAATACGGCCGACACTCGACGGATTTTTGTTTTCAAAGTGAACCTTACGCCGTCCACCTAATAGCCCATTCACATGGTTCATTTATCTTTCATTTCGTGATTTCATTCCGCCTCTTTCCCTCGGAATGAACCGTGTGAACACGAAAGTGAAGAGAGACAGTGCCGAATGAAGCATTCCAACAATGTTGGAATGCTTCCTTCGGCACAGTTCACTCGCAACCGGAATTTAACATCACGTGACGCGAATGATGTGTGTGAACACTCAAGTGTTTCACTACAGTCTTTCACTCGCGAATTAGTCGGCCGAGAATGTTCTGGCGTGAGGACGAGTAGCCGGAGCGGCTTAAACGTCAAAATTCTCCGTTTAGTTCGCTTTTCGAAATAACTCCTAGACGTCTTAAAGAAATCGTTGTTTCTCCCTTACTATCATAGTGAAAAATATGATCTAAACGGTATTGGAAAGAAAAAATAATGCTCTATATATTGAATATAACAATTAAACACAAAATAATACGAATGTACACTTTTGTGGAACCAAAGTTTCTGATCGAATTTGAAAAAAAAATTATTGTGAATTTTTTATGAATTATTTTTATATGGAACGACAAAAAAATGAGGTGGCAGAAACGTTTATAATTTATTTGTCTAACAAAATAAGTGTGTGTTTTTTATATATATTTTTGTTACCAGTAATTTTAGTTAGAATAAAAGCAAAGAGAGCCATTTTTTAACTTTTAAAAGTTTACATTAAAAATTATTCTATTTAAAAAATTACGTGGTTATTTCTAATAATAAATTTTGGAAACATATTTCATCAGCTTTCCAAAACAGTTTTTAGTTTTTGGATACGTTAATAAATATTCCATTTATATGGATTTTATTGCAAGCCGAGGCCTATTTTGGAATAAAAAAAAATTCATGGTGCAAAAATACTGGTAGATTTATATATTTATATATACAGTTTTCAGGTTATTATTTAACCATATGTTCATTTTATGGTGCTGAAATTTATTTACTGTTTACAAGAATCGCCAATTTCTCGTAATTTAGTTCGACGTTATCGGAAATGTCAATTGAAATCGAAAATATTCCCGAACTTAGCCGTCAGCGCCGGACGAATTCCAATGCGCGCCGCGACTACGCTCGATGACTTCGTAGAGAGAATGTCGAGTGAACTCTTCCTTCGAAGGAACCGTGTGAACATGCGGTGAAACGAGAATGGAACATTTCATCGAGTAAACCTTCATCCGAGTGAACCATGTGACTTCAACTTAAGGACTAAATACTTGGCACACCCATTTTGTATCAGGTCCGCCCCGTCTACGATGGGGAATAGACGTTCCTATCCCCTATCCCCTATCCCTATCACTATCCCTATCCCTGTCCCTGTCCCTGTCCCTGTCCCTGTCCCTGTCCCTGTCCCTGTCCCTGTCCCTTTCACCCATCCCCATAAATAACATACGTATGTACCCTGATCTTTCAATTGCTCAAAGGAATCAATTAAATGATTTAAGAACTGAACTGAAAAATAGGCAATCTTCAGGTGAGCAAGACATCACAATAAAATATATTAATAACATCCCAACAATTGTCAAATTATCCCCAAAAAACTGACCCATAACCTGAAATCTACATCACTATCTCTCAACATTTATTACCAAAATGTAAGAGGACTTAAAACTAAACTAAATAATTTAAGAATTAAACTACCGACCTTAGAATATGATGTTTACTGCTTCACTGAGACATGGTTGACCCCAGATATTAAAAATGGTGAGTTAGGATTTCACTCCCATAACACCTATCGAATGGACCGCGATACTAATACTAGCAACAAAAGTAGAGGAGGTGGCTGTCTAATTTCTATTAATACTAAATTAACCTCAAGAAAACTCAAATGTGCAAATATTAACGTGGAACAACTATTTGTTTTAGTGACAAACAAAAGTGAAAAAATTATAGTTGGTTGTGCGTACATTCCACCCTCATCTGATGTCCAGCTATATACTAGTTACTGTCAAGAAGTAGAAATATTGCGAAGAAAATATCCAGACGCTAAATTTATCCTTACAGGTGATTTTAATCAACCTACTGTTCATTGGGATATTAACAACAAAAATACTCGCACAAATTCCACGTCCAATAATGGTTCTCGTGAACTTATAGAAATGTCATGTTTCCTAAATCTTAGACAAGTGAACTTTATATATAACTGCAACAATAATCTATTAGACTTAATTTTTAGCAATTCCAGCAATATAAGTGTACAACATGCAAATGACAATGTTTCAACAATTGATAACTACCACCCACCACTTTTTGTTAAGCACATATCTCTACAAAATTTAAATTTAGAGTCTTCTAAAGAAAAATTAAATTTTTATAAAGCTGATTATCCTAAGATTAACGAGTTTCTCGCTAAATCAGACTGGAACTTCATTAGTAATTGTAATAACATCAATGATATAATAGAATCTTTTTACTGTATAATTAACAAATCAATTGAACTGTACGTCCCTATTACAAAATGTAGGACATCTAATTACCCCAAATGGTTTAGCAAAGAGCTAATTTGTACCATCCAGTCAAAAAAACTTGCACATAAAACATTCAAAATATCTCGAGCTCCAAATGACTATCTACTTTTTTCTAATTTACGCAAAAGGGTGAAAAACATATCGATCTCTTGTTACAAAGAATACCTGGAAAATATTGAGAAATCGTTACAAAATAAACCTCAAAATTTATTCAAATTTGCAAACAATCTGAATAGTAATGAATCTGGTATTCCGTCTATCATATACTACAATGGTAAAATTGCTGATACACCCCAAGGAATTACTGACTTATTTGCCGAATGCTTTGGCGAAGTATATAATGTAAACTCATCTAATAACCAAATACCTCAATTCAGCTCAAATATTTCTATTGATTTCAACGACCTTGTTATTGATGAAATCGATGTTCAGCGTAAAATTACACTATTAGATAGTCAGAAATCCGCTGGCCCTGACACCATACCAGCAATTTATTTAAAAAACTGTGTATCTAGCTTAAAAGGTCATTTAACCAATATATTCAATATATCATTAGCATCAGGCCTTTTCCCTCAAAAATGGAAAATCAGTTTCCTTAGTCCCATCTATAAAAAGGGTGATAAAATGGATGCTTCTAACTACAGACCTATTTGCATACAATCAGCGATACCTAAATTGTTTGAATCCGTAGTTCTATCAAAATTTATATTACAGGCTCGTAAAATTATTTCCCCCCACCAACATGGATTTATATCCGGAAGATCTACACTTACAAACTTAATTATATACGAAAAATATATTTCAGACAATCTAAATTCAAAATTGCAAACGGATGCAGTTTACACAGATTTCAGCAAAGCATTCGACAAAGTTTCCCAAAAAATCTTATTAAACAAACTAAAAGTATATGGGATAAAAGGAAATCTACTAAAATGGTTTGAGACCTATTTAACATCTAGAAAACTATACGTTAAACTATCTAACCATATGTCAAACGAAATTGAAGCTTCAAGTGGGGTGCCCCAAGGTTCTCATCTAGGTCCTATTATTTTTTTGCTATTTATCAATGACATTGTTTCAATATTTGAAGGTATCCATTTCCTATTGTTTGCTGATGACTTGAAAATATACACTATTATAAGAAATTTAATGGACTGTCTTGTATTGCAAAACAACTTGGATCGATTATATAATTGGTGAAACATAAATGATTTATTTTTAAACATTAACAAATGTCAATCTATAAGTTTTTCTCGAAATAAAAATCCAATACTCTTTCAATATCACATTAACAATGTGAATCTTTCTACAGTAACATTAATAAAGGATCTGGGCGTCGTTTTTGATAACAAGATGACATTTGTCCCCCACATTGATGCAATCACGAATAAAGCACTTAAATGTCTCGGTTTTGTATTAAGATCGTCCAAAGATCTAATGCATACTAATACACTCAAAACGCTATACATAACGCTAGTCAGAAGTATTCTCGAGTATAATTCCTCTCTCTGGTCGCCATTATACAATGTGCATTCACACAAAATTGAAAGAGTACAACATAAATTTTTAAGTCAAATAAATTACAAATTAAAAATTCCAATAGAAAATTTAAATTATAATTATTTAATGCAATTGCTTAAATTACCCGAATTGTCACAGCGAAGAAAAATCTGTGATGTTTTATTATTATTTAAAATTATCAACGGATATTTGGATAGCCCTGAACTTGTGAACATGATAAATTATCAAGTACCTAACAATTACAACACCAGACTCCATGCTCCATTTAACGTAGTTGCTTCTCGCACTAATTTTATGTTTAACTCCTGTCTTCAGAGATTGCATCGTGTGGGGAATGAAACTTGCTCTGTCGATATATTTTTTTATAAACACATCGCTTCCTTCAAAAAGCGTATATGTATGCAGATGCAAAAATCCTTAAATGTTCCAGACTGTTAAAGTAACAAATTTAATACCCATTGCTCTGTAACTACTTTCATAGTATCTACTTACTTCTTTATACATATATGTAATTGCTGTGTACCTTTTATTTTATTTTTTTCCTGATAATAACAAACTAATGTAAAAATCCTTAAATGTTTCACATTGTTAACAGTAACAAACTTAATACCCACTGCTCTGTAACTACATTCATTATAACTACATTCATAGTACCTACTTACTTATTTACATATGTAATTACTGTGTACCTTTTCTTTTTTTTTTCTTTTTCATAATAATAACAAACATACATACATTTGATAGCAAAAAAAAAAAAAAATTATAATTAAAAAAATAATTAATTACAAGAAAATTACCTACTTTTATATTAATCGTTAAAAATGTTTTACACCACTGCAACACCGGTATGCTTCGAGTATATTTGGAATCACATTTTGTGTGATATTGTGACAATAATTATTGAATATAATGTAGCGTGAGCCCAAATACGAATCCGCTAGTTGAACTCATTTGTAAACAATTACTCGAATATTGATACCTACTTATGTAAAGCCTACTTATATCTTTCTAGCTCTGTTTATCATTTTATGTACTATATACTTTTGATACTGTATACTTGTTATAATGCTCCTGTACAATTTATTTTATATGTAAAAGCCATCAAGGCGTAAACAAACAAATAAATAAATAAATCCCCATCCCCATCCCCATCCCCATCCCCATCCCCATCCCCATCCCCATCCCCATCCTTATCCTTATCCTTATCCTTACCCTTATCACTCCCCAATTCAAGCGTGCGTAAAGGTCCGACTGTTCGCCTAGCAATCAATCGATCACCGTTCGCATTGATCACTGTTCGCATTACATTTTTGGTAACAATCACCACTTTTCGTAACGCATTCACCAGCTTACCTCCCAAGTCGAGCGTGCGTAAAGAAGTTTTACTTTAAAAACAACTCTCAAATACCTTTTCCAACCTTTCCAAAAGCTTTCCAAAAGATAACAATAGTATAGTTTATTTGTTAATAATGAGCGATATGAAATAATAGCCCAGTAACTCAGAAGTCATTAGTCATTAGCCACCAATGAAGGTAATAAAGCAATTAGTATACTCGTAATTTAAACGAGTGCTGTTTTACAGTGGAATGCCAATATCATAAATCTTAATTTAAACAAGCAAGTATTTTATGTTTGGAAAAATGACTATTCGCTCGTGCAAATATGCACCTGTCGAAACATATGTTCATTTTACATTCATAACATTAATATTTAGACTTGGTGAATGGAGTATTTTCTCAGAATCGCCTTGGTTATAATTAGGTACCTAATGCACGTGCAGAAGTTGTAGCAGTTTCTACCGCTACGATGGCAATATTCAATTTACACAGAAATATAATGGGTGCGGGCCACACTGAAATGATTTCAACGACACCGGCAGGCGAGGAGAGGGAGAAGGAATTCAAGTCAGTCTAGGAGCGAGCCACGAGACGGATATCCCGATCAATCCAGGAATTCCAACAACGGCCGACGATTTGCGTACACGAGATGACGAGCGATAACCACGTAATATAACATCTTAGTCTATTTTTTATCATGGTTTACTCTTAAATTTAAAATCACTACCCTTTCTCGTTGGGATATAAAATTACAATGAGATGGCGTCCACACTTCTCGTAAATACCGATTAGATCCTTTTACAATTTATCACGTAACATAGTATATTTATTATTTAACAATTTACTCGTAACTAAGGTTATCTTGGAGCCTTAGGCGACCTTGAGATATTATTCATGAATACCTTAATATATTTAGAGTCTCATGTTATTGCTAATATCGCATAATTATTGTTCTGAACTTGTGTAATAAAATTGATACGATATTTTATCTGAGCTAGCCACATGTTTCATTTCTTTTGGGCACATCTTTATTCATGTATTATTTTTCAGGTTACACAAATACACGTAACACATAGTTAAAATCTCTCATACACCTTTTCATCCTCTTACGTTACATTTTGGCACACCAACGTGTCGTTTTATGTTATAAAGTATCCGATTATATTTATTTATTAACTCACTGAAGTCCCCGGCGATGCCCGGGCTTTACACAGACTTTTCGAAATCAAATATATATGTAAGTATTCATGTACGTAGGTGCATATATGTGTGTATGTGTTTATGTGTATATGGATGTGTGCACCTGTATATACATGCACGTATGCACACACACATATGAAAATAAATATAAAATCTAAAATATTGACATATATATTTTCATATTCTTATCCTTACGCACTTCTTTTCCTTTTTTCTATGTTTTATTATAACTTTACCAATTTTCAACATCATTACATACTAGTACCATGTGTTTACACTAGACTTCCCTCAAAATAACTATCCTTCATTGGTCACCATGAAACAGGCAGCCGCCTAGTATTGTGGTTTAATGTATCTAATCTACTAAATGTCTAATGAATGTATCTAACATGTATTTTATAAATAAATAAAAAATAAATAAAAATATATATGTGCAAAATTTCATCAACCTCGGCATAAAACTGTAGATTTGCATACAAATCAAATCCACATCGCCCGCTTGCCAGCCCGGTCATCCACAACATAGAGAAATTTTCCTTTATATATTATATATTTCAACCAATTTACATAAAACTTTGACAAATTATATATCAAAACATTCCTCATAAAGCACTCTATCTATTGGTGAAAATCGCATGAAAATCCATTCAGTAGTTTTTGAGTTTACCGCGAACATACAGTCGGACAGACAGACGCGATGGAGGACTTTAATTTATAATATATAGATATTTCTATTATCGTACTTTATAGATCAAAGTTTACATAGATAATATGTTTCAGTAATACAAAAATTATAACAATCAGTAACTTTTTTTACATTAACTCCACACAGGAGGCCCTGAGAGAAATTATTTTCCTCAGGGACTACGTCATCTTTGAAGATGCGTTAAGAGGGGTTTTTTGAGGAGAGGAAGGAGTGGAGATGGGTCTTGAAAAGAACGAGTCATAGACTTCGAGTTGTCGCGTAAAACGACCCGTTCTCACGTGACAAACGTAAACCGAGGAACTAGCGTCATTGATTCCTTCGACACTGGTGCACATTCGGGAAACAAGCCAAGCACGTGTCCAACATTTTTACACGGATGACATTTGGCCGCTTCTACGTTTTTTGAGTCTAACAGCTCGGCTTCTGTGGCTTTTGCCACATTTGCTAGCCTGTGTTTCCCCCCTCCCAAAATGGGTCTCTTCAAGATCCAGATTCACTTCTTCCTTTCCACAAAAAGACTCTCCACACAGCATCCCCAAAGATGACATTATCCTGTGTGGAGCCATGTAAAAAAAAATATTTATTTAGATTTTGCATTAAAACTGGATGTCATTAAAAGTAGGTACTAGATATCTACGTAATAACGTAACACGTAACATGACGTCTGAAGTCACCATCATCTTCCATTGTTATTATCCAATAATCATCAGTCATGGCTTATTGCGTACAGCCGAGTCATCACACATCAGTGTCATCACATCATTGTAATAAAACACGAACACTATAGCGATCAAACGGACCTTTGGTTGCATAACCTAATTCTTCAGTACATACTGTGATGATGCACTGAATTTACAGTAACCGGACAACTCAGCATGAAATCAACTAAACACCTCCTTTGACCTCTTATTTGCCGGAGACGCGCGGATGCGCGCGGATTGTGCGCATGCGCGTAAAAATATTTCGAAAAAAATGTGTTTGTCTGCGATTTTGACCCTTCTATGTACAGAATTTGTATGAAGGTCAGAATCGCTTGCGCCAACATTTCCCAATAAGATGGGTAAAAATTTCATTCACCTTGCAACCCCAGAATATTTTTAAATGATTTTATCTGTGGCATCAAATTGTCAAATTTGTTGCGATTCTTTCTGTCAAAGTCGATGCGTGTTACTTGACGAAAACATCGTAAAACCTATTAATTTACGTAATTAACGAAAGTAATGTTGTTTTGGTACATAGTTTATTGTTCTAGGAATGTGTTTCGGTCAATAACATTAATCCACAAAACATTCAATTCAAAATTCAAAATGGTGCTTTCTTAGGGAATTTTCGTGAAATGGCCTGGCCTTTAACAGATTGAAAAGTCATTAAAGTGATAAAAAAAATATATTTTTTAAATTGATTAAACAGAAGACAAATTCTGTATCTTTTGTGGATAAGGAAACGATTCCAAACGTAATCGATTGTCGAATTTGTGTGATTTTCTATGGCTGTAATTGCTTTTTGTATGGATATCGTGGGCAGATGCCAGCCAGCTCATTACTTTGCAATGGAACCTGCATATTACGACAGTATACAACTTAAAACATACATTAAATGAATAAATAATCTTGTATACTTTCAGTAATTCGTGTTTTAAACGATCATAACTAAAATATGAGATAGGTGAAATCCCTAAAATCTGACATCGGCCAACGTCACCCATATAAAAAGCAAACAACTGCCATAGACAATCTCACAAATTTGACAGTCGATAACGTATGGGATCGATTCCGTATCGACAAGAGATACATAATTTCATGGCAGGTTACGTGAGGCTAGGTCATAGCTTTAATGACTTTTTAAAGAGGTGTTGGGTTGACTTGATTCTGCGTTGGCATGGAAACGAATTTACCTTAAATCTCGTGCTATCGACTATTTAAGGCTCCATTGGAGGGGACCCCACCACTTTCCCAACGGCGTTATAAGGAAACATATGGTTTCCTCATTCACCACACACGTCAAGTCTCTACTTTTTTTTTGAACGAAGCTACATTTATTTGAACGACTTTAGACCCTCCAATGTCCATGCATATGGGGTTAGTAAGCAGTATGCAAGTACTTACATTAACATTATACAAAAGATGAATAGAAGTAGCAGCCCGTGGAATAATTCTTCTGAAATAGGTAACATCAAAAAGAGATCATAGTGTTAGTAAAAGAAAAAGAAAAATAAAAATAACGGCTATGACCAGTCGAAGAAACCTTCTGTAAATAAAATAAGTAATGAGGAAAAAAACAGTTATATGATTATGTTTTAATGTAAGTAATTACTATAATAGCGGAAAGAAAATAAAATATATAAAAAGAAAAGCCAGAGAAAGTATTCCAGTGAGAGAGAATGCGTATAGCTATCGGCCCAACCGCAGACGATGCTCGAAGTCCGCGCCCTTTAAGCGGTTCCCCGATTTTGCCTCGAAGAAATGTACTTGGGAGAGAAGGGGAAGTTTTTGAAGACCTTGAGGAAAAGATGAACGTCGGGTTAGGGAACGTACCCATACTACGTGACACGTTTGCAATAGGTGGCACGCGAGTGGTTTGAAAAATGAATAATAATAATAATAAATTTGGACAACTTATATAGCGCTGTTTTTGCGAAAAATCTCCTCAAGAGCGCTGTACCGGGACTTACCGGGAGGGAAGAGGGGAACTCGGGAGGGGGTTCGCAGGACGGCGGATGCGGGAGAGAAGAGTGGGCGGAGTGGGAACGCGTAAGGGGAAGGGGAACGGGACGAAAGGAAAGGACACGCAGGGAAAAACAATTTCTTTATTAAGTGGCATAGCAACGATGCCGGGAACTCGCTACGCTAGTTCATTATTATAATAATTGTGTGTAACCAAGGTTAAACAAGAATTAATTTACTGGTAATTAAGTAATAGAGAATGTGCAAAGGAAAGAATGCACACGATGAGGTAACCGAACAGGTTATATTTATAGTAAAAGGAATAATTTAACATTTGAACAGTGCATACATAGCAAACAACTACAAACAGGAAAGCCGACAGTAAACATTTATTTTATGGATTTTATCTCAATTGACGATTGCTTATGTTTGTTTTTGTTGTCTGAAAACAGAAGTTGAAAGATACACAACAGAGTTTTGTTGAAAAACATTGAAATATGATTGTTGACAGTAAAGCCTATTGTGAACTAAATATACAGTTTATACAGCGTGAAACCAATATAAATATATATGGTAAGCACGACCGCCTCTAAATATAATGTAATGACATGTTAGATTTTTGGTGAATCCATAGACATCCAAGAATCTAAGTATTGCCGTATAATTTTGCCATTCCCAATTAAATTTTATAAACCACATACAAGAAATAACCAACAAAGGCATGAAGACACTAGGATTTATAATCAGAACCATCAAAGACTTTGATTCACTAGAAGCTATTAAAATTGTATATTTGTCACTAGTACGCAGCTTGCTGGAATACAATTCCATCGTTTGGTCCCCATATTATCAAATTCATGTAAAAAATATTGAACGAGTGCAGCACAAATTTTTACGATTTATTAACTTCAAGTTACATATACCTATTCAACACATTAACTATACATTCTTACTAAATACACTTAAATTGCATTCCCTAGAAAACAGAAGAAAAATAATTGACCTAACTTTTTTGTTTAAAATTATTCACTCCGAATTAAACTGTTGTGAACTCCTGCATCTCATTGACTTTAAGGTACCAACCCGAGCGACAAGGCAAAACATAGTATTCGGCAACAATAATTCTGGAACCAACAACTACCTCACACTTGCACCCATTCCACGATTTCATACACTAGCAAACAAATTCACCTCAAGTATCGATATATTTAATACAAAGTTACCATTATTTAAGAAACACTTGAACGATATTTTTATGTAGTATAGTTTAATCACATAGCGCATTGCATATATTTGTGTATTTTTGTATTTATCTATAATATAAAAACCTGTGGCCGTTTTCTTTTCTTTTTTATGTAAGTACTGTGATATCTGATTTGAGTTGTCTAAAACTGTTTTTATGTAAATTTTGTAAATACACAATGTATACTATTTTATGCCATCTGCAACTTTAAAAACTTTCTCTTGTATTGTAATGCATTATTTTTACTAAAATGTATCTTTATACCTTCCATTCATGTGATGTTTACTTTTCAAGTTCATCTTTTTTATTGTTCAACTTTGTCTCTGTATTATAAACTTATTTGTAAAAGCCCATCAGGGCGTTGATATATTAATAAATAAATAAATTGCAAGGAATGGCGCCAGCCTATATATCGGAACTATGTGTCCGACAAAACTTAAGCGATAGGCAGCTTACTCTAAGGTCAGCAGATCTAGATGTTATTAATCGTTTAATCGAACTTTCAACTCCTACTCTAGGCAACTCGAAACAGCAGAAATGCGGATGCTTGGATGGTCGGCAGGTGTATCACTAAAAGATAAGATTAAAAGTTCACGCATTCGTGGTAACCAGGGTGTCACCGACATAAATACTAAGCTGGAGAACAGTTGAGATGGTATGGGCACGTAAGAGGGAGACCACCAGACCACACAGTAAGCAGGCAATGTCTATGGAGTGCTAGCATTGGCGCTACTTGCGGCCAACGCTAAACCCAAAACCTGGAAAGGACATGCAATAAACAAGCCGGCGGCTAGCTCTGCACAGCCGGCGCGAGCAAGGTCCCTCTTAAACCCAGGGCGAGTGTCTGTGGTTCGCTTGTTAACTCCTACTCCCCTTCCTTTCCTCAAAATCTCCAGGTCTCCTTCCTCAATCAGAACACAGTTGTTATGCACGAAAAAGGGTTTTATTCAATTAAAGGTGAACAGGGTTCTACAAAAGGCCAGCATCGGCACTACACACATGAGTATTTGGCTATCTCTAATTAATTCTATCATAACGGGGGGGGCTTCTCTCAACTCTCTCTACACGTGTTTAGTGAATTTAAATGTCAGTTCTTAGCACACAGAGGGGTAGCAAGGTTCATTGGTACTCACAAGCAGGAGATAGGCGGTCGGCAGACAGGATTCTGGGTAGGCGTAAACCTCTTTAAGCACAATACACAATTAAAGTAAAACATCGTGAGCGTTTACGGAGAGCGCCTGGCGCGAATCACGGGGAACACAGTTATTCTGCCGAAGGCCGGCGAAGGAATGGAAGCGGGGAGCCGCTCGGCGCTTGGCTACCGGCGCCGCGCGGTGTGGGGAGAGGGGGGCGGAGGGCCTGTGCAAGGGGTCAATTCACTATTAGCTCGCACGGGAATTAATTCCGTAACGTAACACTTCCCCCCTCGCCGCAAAAAAGGCGACGTGGTAATGGAGCAGTAGGGCTAAGAAATCCTCTTACCCTTTTAGCACTTGTGCCAAAAAAAAAAAACATCCAAGAGAAAGGGGAGAGAGAGAGAGAGAGAGAGAAAAAGAAAAAGTTGCTAGCTACAAAATAGTAGAAACAAAAACAAAAGAGAAAAAAAACATGGTGAATAAAGAATTATACATGAATGTACATGAAAGAGCAGTGGCATACATAAATATAAACAAGGACCTGCTGGAGAAAGGTACAAGGGTTATGCAGTGATAGAAAAAAAATGACTCTAAATTGTATCATTGGTCTGTGAGCTAAGTTTGCGTAGCGTGGTTTGCGTAGGATGTTTGGGGTGTTTGAACGTTGCACTGAAGTTATAAGGTTACTTTGTCACAGTAACCTGGCCCGTTTGAGATTACACTCAAGGAACACTAGGGCCTTAAAGAAAACACGAAGAAGAGAACGCAGGATGAGGCTTCTTGGTGGTGGAGAGGGTTCTACCTGTTGTTATGTGAATATCTTATAATTCACGTTGAAACGGCAATTATTACGTGCAAAATGGCGTAAGGAGCCATATGATGTGGCTAGCTGAGAGGGAAGAAGACGGGATGAATACAACTGCGTACTTTTCTATTAATAGAGCGCC
Source organism: Limnephilus marmoratus (assembly GCA_917880885.1). Classification (NCBI taxonomy): domain Eukaryota; kingdom Metazoa; phylum Arthropoda; class Insecta; order Trichoptera; family Limnephilidae; genus Limnephilus; species Limnephilus marmoratus. The sequence goes on from OU862930.1 coordinate 4,164,814, forward strand.
AAATCCTGTTCAAGACAGAATATGTCCACAGTTGAATTCACTACGCCTTCTTCCTAGAACGACGGAGAGCATTTAATTCTTCCCAGGGAGCGTGGGCACTATGACAATCACTTCTTTACTCATCATTAGGAACTACAGTGTATCGATATGAAATAACAAAGAGATTTGAATCAATATTTTCTATATTTACAATATCGAACATTTAAAACAATACGGTATTATAAACCAATTTTACAAGGGAAAAAATACACTACTGAAAACTCACCCCTGTATTGCGACCATGACCTTGAAAACTAGCTAATTCGGATTAAGTGCCTGCGGGCAGGCATGATGCACGTAGTGGAGCTTGGTGCTTCGTCCAGCATCCAAGAGGTGGTCCTGATGTGATCCTGCTGAGGTCGCGATGCCAAACCCCCCTGGGAGCATCAGGACGATGAGAAATGATCCGGTGTATTGCGCCAGCCTGGCCAGCAGTATGATGCCCGTCCTACGAGGCCATCAAGCCCAAATAGATGGATGCCTACGGGATTTGTTGACAGACGGAGTCGGCGACGAATCCGGGGTTGCGGTGAACCGGAACGGTCTGTTCTGCGTATCAAAATCAAGTACGCGGGTTTTTATATGAACGCCTCAGTAGGCGGCGGATGTTAAAGTTAAAACTCCGAACACTAATTAAATAAACTTCGCCGTGGCTTGCGAGGTGTAGCGGGAGTCCATGTTCGCCAATTGCACTTTCCCAGTCGCCAGATCAGCTAGATAAACGGCATTACTTATTCTCGTCGCACGAGGCGCCGACGGCCATTGATGAACCGAAAACTTCGTTAATTCCGGGCCGAACAATTCGGATCTTTAGGTTAATCCCGTTATTTACACATAAGGTACGGATCTCTTTGCAACGCGGAGTCGTATTGTTCCGGTATATTTTACATTATAAAACTTAAATCGCTAGGTGACTGTCCCCGAGAAAAACACGGCGTCCTCCCGTGTTCTCTCTCGTCCAGAGTGCCGTTTCAAAAACAAAACCCGTTTCCGCTCAGTCTGCCAACCTGCCGAGTATCTCGAATAAACTATTACCATCCTTCAAATAAAGGTACCTGCCTATCCGAGTAATAAATTAAAGTAATTTATATGTAATGATGCATCCACATCATAACACTGTCACAGAGGTCAAAAAGGTAGCTGCTTCCGGATCCTGTGGGTGGGCCAGTATGACATCATTGAGGTACTGGAGAGTGGAATTGTAATTGGTGGTTGGTCCTTTATAGAGGAGGTGGTTTGTGTGCATGACAGCCGTTGTTGTGATGGTGGTTGGTACACTGGTTTGTATACAGTGGGATTGTTGGATGAACAATTGTTGGTATTGTTATTTGCGCAAGGGCACAGGAGCATTGGCATGATGGCAACAGAGCAATTTGCAAGGTGCAGCTGGAACATTTGCAAGATGCAGCAGGAACATTTGTACAATGGCAACAGGAACATTTGCGAGATGCCGCAGGAACATTTGTACAATGGCAACAGGAACATTTGCGAGATGCCGCAGGAACATTTGTACAATGGCAACAGGAACATTTGCGAGATGCCGCAGGAACATTTGCACGATGGCAACAGGAACATTTGCAAGGTGCCGCAGGAACATTTGTTTAATGGCAACAGGAACATTTGCAAGGTGCCGCAGGAACATTTGTACAATGGCAACAGGAACATTTGCGAGATGCCGCAGGAACATTTGCACGATGGCAACAGGAACATTTGCAAGGTGCCGCAGGAACATTTGTACAATGGCAACAGGAACATGAACCAACTTAGAGCTGACGTGCTCGGGTTTGTTTGAGTGATGGTTTTGTGATGATACAATTCGCAACTACACGCACGACTCACACTAGGTTATGTTAGGTGTGGTCGGGTGCTTTTGGTACGTAGGGTTTGAAGGCATGGGACCTCCGTGACGGTAGTGAAGGCAGCATGAAGAGAGGCGCAGGTGTAGATAGGGTGAAGAGCTGCTGGTCTTCTTATTAATCCGGCGAAAAATTATTATTAGAACAAAATTCTTGAAGTTTACCTGCCTGGTAGACCAATGATGAAAAGGTTTGGAGAGAAACAAGGTGTGCATATTGAGAAAGATTGGATTAGTTTGACGTGTAGAGAGAGAGTTAACTAAGTGTAACTACAGACTTATACATATTACAAAGGTACGTATTCAAGGAAGGTTCTGTTTAACCCATTTAGTTTTTTTTTAAACTAAATACATTTCCAAGAACACGTAGGTAAGGGTTTGTACGTATGACAAAATGCCACGTTCGAAAGAAGTTGGTCTTCCATGACCTATGCTCACGTCTATACGGTAGCATTTTTTCTACTTTCGAAGAACAAAAACATTGAGTACAAATAAGTTATGAAAAGTGGGAAAGGAGTAGGAAGTTGAAAGGATCCGTGTATGAAGGTTGTCCCATTTGACAAACGAAACGCCAAGTGCGTAACGCATATATCCCCATTCACGGATAATTTCGAGGAAGGGAAAGGGTGACAATTGGGAACATTTGAACGAAGAAAACTGCTGAGGACTCGGCTATTTCCGAAATTCGACCTCTGAGTGGAAGGTGAAACAAGGTCTACAGCAGTTATCCTGGCACATTACAATACCATTTGGTAGTGTAGGACAAAAGGAATACATTGACATAAAAGACGTGTGATCTACACTTGGTAGGTCACACAAACATGGGGGTAGATATTATTTCGTTCGCACGACTCATGGTGAGTATTGTAACGTCTTCACGTTTGGTGCACAGATTATATAAGTACACAGTTATAACAAAGCGGTTCTCATGCCAAAAGACACACGACCAAAAAGGGGCGGTTCTCATGCCAAATAAATGACACACGACCAACAAGGGGCGGTTCTCATGCCAAAAGACACACGACCAACTCAATAACATTTAGTTAAGAGTATAAAGTAATTATAACGAACTTCTCGTATCATGGTGGATGTTTTGAGGATCTCTCCTATGATGGTAGATATTGTCACGTTTTCACGTCTCACGTGACAGGAATGAACGATTTACAACAAATTTTGCCCAGTATTGAAAGACAGTAACCCAATAGGTATTTAAAACAATTTAATGAGATAAATCACCCTCTCGATCAACAACCCTGTGTTGACGAGCAAATAATGAGTAGTTATGACGGACTCCCCGTGACGTGTAAAAACACAAAGATATTATGAGATTCGCATCTATAGCAGTGGATATTGTAAGGTTCACACCTATAATAGTAGATATTGTAAGGCTCGCGCCTATAATGTTACAAAAGTTTACGTTCGGAAATGTGGGTCCCCATTCAATACAGACGGCGGTTTGCAATGATGTAATTAATACGGCACTGCTGTAGCTTAATAATTTCATATTAGCATACGTTACAAGACTTGCCAAAAGGCGATAAACACAAATTTTATTGAAGATCTGGCCAAGATTTTAAACTTCAAACAAGAATAATGGTACAATAAAGGACAAAAGAAACTGATGTCATGATAAAATATTGTACCTCATAATGAAGTTGTATATGTACAAAGAACAATGTTACTGAAGGGACGAAACGTATTGTCACTTTTATAACAAATATTTTTCTCAGAATCCGACAAAATACGATTCTGGAAAAAAATAGAGCAATTGGGTTGAGCGCCATTCTAATTTTTGGAAAAAGAAGAAAAACCACAAGTAGCAACAAGGTTGCCCTTGAATTGTTTCGAATCCAGCGAATGTGACCTGATGGGTGTGTACATTTGGTGTATTCGAAACGATCCCCAATATACAACATTACTATGAATGTGTTAGGATGGGGTGAAGAGGAAAAAGAAAAAAGAAAAAACGGGAGGATTTCCTATTATAACGGAAATCGTCGCGACATTCTTACAATATGGTGCTGTGACCATAGTAGTGAGCTGCGGCAATGGTCTGAAACCAATGGTTATTATACAGACTTGCACTTATGATTTTATATTTACAACATTAGGGTAGGGACGTACTGGTACGGCAAAAACCCGACACAAAACAATTAAAAAAAAGGTGATATGACAAGATGAGGCGATGAGGTGAGAAAAAAAACGCGCGGATGCTGCAAGAATTGTGAAAAGGAAAGCGACGTCTTGGAGCAGGAGTTTTCCGGAACCGTTGATGGTAGGAGGAAAAGGAGGCCCTTTCCCGAAGTGATCAATTTCAGGAAGAGGATGCATACAAGTATGAAAACGGTGCCCCAAGAGGTGCTCTTGTGGTACAGCAGGCAAGGCACGCAGGATGTACAAGAACATATAAAATTATGCAAAAAGAAAAAGAATGTACAGGAGTTAGGCTACCGTTGACATTAATGTGCCTTCGGGTATAAGGATTACCTTACGAATGCCCATATGGGTGATTATTTACATTTAATAATTACAAGTAACTCACGTCACTTATGACAAGAGTTTTGCCAATTTGATAACGCCTGAGTACTTGATGTGATGGAATTTACTGATTCCGTCACAGTAAGGCATTTTGGAATTATTCCTAGGAGAAATCTTTCTATTTCTCAGGGCCTGTAGTAGTTCTTTCTTTCTTGAAGTAAAGACGTGCGGGATTATACCCAGCGTAACTTGAGGAACTTCCATGGTGTATAAGATCGTATCAGAGTGACCTTATGTTGGAAAAAGTGAGAACTAGACTCGCAATTGGAAAGAAATTGGGCAGAGATTGACCACTGGGGACGTATTTTTACAAAAAGTTTTTTATTTGAGTTTTTTGTTTGGTTTATTTGAAAATTTGGGCAGGGGTTTGCCTCAAAAAACGTGATTTTGTGAAAAATTCCAGATGTTTTTGGAAATTTGTTGAAAATTTTTCAAGTCCAAAAACGAGAAAAATTTGGGCAGCGGTTTCCCTTAAAAAACGTGATTTTGTGAAAAAATCCAGCTGTTTTGGAAATTTGTTGAAAAATTTTCAAAGTCCGGATATGAAAATTTCACGGGCCGGGATTCACCTTAATGAAACACGTTTTTAGAATTTATTCCGATGTTTTTGAAAAATGTTTGCAAATTTGCAAAAGTCCGGAAATAAAAAACGGAAACGAGGTTCGCCTTAAACGAACATGTTTTTAGAATATTTCCATTTCCTTTCCAAAGGGGGGTTCTTCAGAAAAGGAAAGAAATATTTTTTCTTTTATACAAGTTTTCGTGGAAGTATTTGTTTGAAAATTCAACAATGTCTTGGGGAATCGTTTCTTTATTTACGTGGCTAGACTGTAGCCTGATATGAGCATCACCAATTATTGGTATTTATCCGCCGACTTCCTTTTGTCATAACAAGTTATATGCAGAAATGTGCATACGTAATGTAATGCCTGACTCGAGGAATCGACGTCAACGCGAACCGAACGTCTTTCAAATTATGTCGTCTGTTTCTTACGAAAGAAAAAAAAGCTAAATGATGAAACAGGCGGCAAAATTAGAAAAATGCTCAATTGTCAAAAGGTAGAAAGAATTTAATCCACTTGTTTCCCTTAAGCTGCAAAATATGCCGTTATATATACAGGCCAGTATTTTGCGAAATAGTCCCCTATTCGCAGAATATGTCGATATCAAATACAGACCAGCACTCTGCGGAATAAGTTTATTAATAAAAACTGGTTAATTAACTTTCGGGAAACGAAGCGGGTAATTGGTTTATCATATACAGGATTTTAATTGTTGAATAACTTTGTTTTAAATATTTGTGTACATTTCCACTATTAATCTTGTATTTGAAACTAGCAAATTTAGTCGGTCGACACTTGTAAACACTATATTATTCACGACGGCAACTTTCTTGGTTGAGCACTTTACGTAGGAATACCGGTGATAATGTTTTGTCGAGTGACGACTCGAAAATGAAGGAATCGTGCCCGTGATAATTTAAATTGCAATTCGAAGTTACAATCGCGCCGGGGTTCTTGATGGAAATGCTAGACAAATTGGGAGTAACAAGACAAAACATTATACATTATAAAGTTTAAACAATTGCTGATTGAAGAACGAGACTGTGGGACCGTGAAGAGGGAGGAAAAAAAAATGCCACACGTCGGGCGACAGTGCTAGCATCAAAACGCAAAAAAAAGCACCACGTTGGGCCCAGTGCTAGCATTGGCGCTACTTGCGGCCAACGCTAAACCCAAAACCTGGAAAGGACATGCAATAAACAAGCCGGCGGCTAGCTCTGCACAGCCGGCGCGAGCAAGGTCCCTCTTAAACCCAGGGCGAGTGTCTGTGGTTCGCTTGTTAATTCCTACTCCCCTTCCTTTCCTCAAAATCTCCAGGTCTCCTTCCTCAATCAGAACACAGTTGTTATGCACGAAAAAGGGTTTTATTCAATTAAAGGTGAACAGGGTTCTACAAAAGGCCAGCATCGGCACTACACACATGAGTATTTGGCTATCTCTAATTAATTCTATCATAACGGGGGGGGCTTCTCTCAACTCTCTCTACACGTGTTTAGTGAATTTAAATGTCAGTTCTTAGCACACAGAGGGGTAGCAAGGTTCATTGGTACTCACAAGCAGGAGATAGGCGGTCGGCAGACAGGATTCTGGGTAGGCGTAAACCTCTTTAAGCACAATACACAATTAAAGTAAAACATCGTGAGCGTTTACGGAGAGCGCCTGGCGCGAATCACGGGGAACACAGTTATTCTGCCGAAGGCCGGCGAAGGAATGGAAGCGGGGAGCCGCTCGGCGCTTGGCTACCGGCGCCGCGCGGTGTGGGGAGAGGGGGGCGGAGGGCCTGTGCAAGGGGTCAATTCGCTATTAGCTCGCACGGGAATTAATTCCGTAACGTAACAGGAGCTTCATCGACAGTCATCCAGAGGAAGACCGAAGAACTCCTGGATGACTCAATGCTCCAAAATACTTCAGAGAAACGGCCTGGATGAAGGCAATACTCAGAACAGAAGAAACTACAACCTGAAAACGAGAAGAGCCGACCCCAACAGCCTACCTAGGCAATGAGTTGGGACAGCGCAAGGAAGAAGAAGTTTAATCGGAACTTTCTAGGTCAAATCGAGCCGTTTAATATGATCGATCTTTTCGTGTAACTGGCCCGCTCGTTTGGAACAAACTTCCCTCAGTTCTTACTAATATCCAGAACTTGGCTGAATTCAAAAGGGCTTTCATGAATTTTAACTCCTTTTCAATATACTATTTAATAAGAGATGTTCCTCAAGTTTCCGGTAATTGTTTGGTTTCGATTACCTCCTTACTATACTTTTATGTTGTTACGATATACGAAATGCCCCCTCTCAAGTTAGAGCGCACGCCACTGTGTAGACAAACAGTTGCGCTTTCTCTCCGCTAGCGCGCCGCGCGCTGCCGGAGGTGGAACGCGAGCCACGGCCGACCGGCTGGCAGCCGCGGCCCGCCATTCTGCCCCCGAGCTCGCTTTGAGCGCACGTGTACGTGAACCATGTTGCACTGTTCCGGAACATTCTGCGAAGCCGCCATGGCGGTTGTGTTTTGCATAGTGACTTGCGGGAATGCCAAGAACGGCTAAATTCCCTCCACATAACCGAATCTCCAAGAGACCAGGCTGCTGCTGTGAGTACCTGAGCTATTTAACCCCTCTTTAATGCGTGTGTTCCTTGTAAATTCAACGCGAAGATAAATGACCGCCCCCAGAGAGATTTTAGGGCCAAATTCACCCGATTTAGATAGAATTACTGTTGCTACCCTGTACTACTCTGCTTGCATTATTGTATCATTGTTGTTTACGAAAGAATTCTACCCAATACAACTGTTATTTACCGTAGCCACTTGTTTCACTGTCTCCCCCAGCCCGTAGGATTTGAGCTTATTTCCAGGATGCCACACAAACGCCTCAGAGATCCTACCACCCTGATGATAGTCTCCTCCGCTCTGCTGACCATTCTGAGCTAGTTTGTCGGCAGAAGGTAGGCACCTCAGGTAGGTGTATCTAACAATATGCACTCCGAATTTGTATTATTTCTAAACGTAAACTGCCTCCTGTTCTATATTATATTTTAGTTTTAATGATTCTTGTTCAATGGGACCGTTATTGTTTATCATATCCTCTGCCAAAACAGCACTGCTGTTGTTAATATTGATCTTTTGGCATTGCTTTGTATATACCTACTGTATATTCTTTGTTTCACATTATTTAATCGTTGTTGTAAGGACTCGAAAGGAACACTATAGGATTACTTTAAAGTTTATAATAATTAAGCGCACTTGAAGTGAAATATCACAAAACTGCGCTATATAAATACTACGTTATTATTTTTATTACATAAAAATCAAAATCTCATCACTTCAGTATTCTATAGGATAAAAAAATCATCGGACAGCAAAATGCCATGTACATTTTTTACGCCAAATATTCCCAGGAATCGATGGTTAAAATGCTCAGGTAGGTGCTGTTACACCCTGTATAGGTCCTACAGCACCTCACCTACACAATATCATCTGCATAAGTTAAAGGACCGCATCCCACACTGACCATATAACCTCCTTACAAATCATATTAACCTACAAACATTATTCAAAGTAAACCAGTAAAAGAATATTGGATTTAAAAAAAAATAAGTATTGGACGCTTTTGTAAATATAGTTACGATTTACGGTAACGGTATTTTTTTTTACATGAGCTCCACACAGGAGGCCCTGAGGAAAATAATTCCGCTCAGGGCCTATGTCATCTTTGAGGAAGCTGTGTGGAGGTTCTTTTTAGGGAGGAAGGAGAGGAAGTTGTGGGAAAGAAAAGAGTATGCGGGGTGGATAGGAATCTGGGGGTCAGTGTGTCCAGAAGTGACGGGCGCACAAATTCATCCCTCCCACTGCGGTAGAAGGCGATTTTCCGGGAGAGTACAGCTGGAGAAGACAAAGAGCCTCCCTTAACCAACTTCCCAACCAACCAGCCTCTCCCGATCCGGCCTGCCATGCAGCTGGTGGGCAGACGCATCCGCCGCCAAGACCCGGACAAATCTCACCAAATGAACCCGGGCACCCCTGCTAAGTCACCAAACGTAGCGAACCACTTGGGGTGACCTATGGCAGAGGTGTTGGTTATCCAATAAATGGTTCCCGGAGCGACGATACGCATACCCGCCTCCCAAATTGTAATTGTGGTGTAAAGCACACACGTTTTTTTTATACAATCATTATCATACATCTCCCATTAAGAAAATGAAACGCAAATCTCATCGCAAAAAAGTAGTATTGTGTTTGTTTCACCCACGGACATATGAATATATCTGGACCTGCCCTAAGTGATAAAAACGTATTATTTCCCCCTCCACATGGAGCCGGCTGGAGCTCCTCCTTGGAACCGGCTCGCTCCATGGGGAGGGGATAGAGCCTCGCTTGAATTTAAAATGTGTGACGTCATCATTCTTGCCGTGACCAGCGCGAAGCTAACATCCATGCATTTAACGAAATAACACGCCAAAACGGTAGCTTGTGCTATACAATATACCTACATATCAATGTGCACATAGCGAATGTGGGCGGTTCTCCAAGTTCTCCGGTTGCTCGTCGCTGGTTACAGGGGTAAGTAAATTATGAAACATTTGTAAAAGTGTTAAAAGTTGTAACTAAACACGGCTACAAAATATTGCTATGTGTATTAGGGCGAGTCTTTTTGGGGCGAGCATTTGGCCTTAGCAAATATGTTATTAACGTGGCAAGCAATTCGCGCTGCCATGTAAAAAGGTCTATTCATTCAAAGCAGATTTTGCTTTTAAGAACTAAATGGTGATATTGTAATGCGAGATGCCTGTATACTGTCAGATTGATTGTTTAACGAATCACAGTCATCTTCCTCTCTTCGCCCCCCATAGTTTGGTTTTACCCCTCGTCTGTATCTTCTGGTCTATCGAATTCTGATGTCTATGGTTTCACCATTATTTAATGTGCAAGAAAGAGCTGCAGCATTTATAGCGATAAAGAATGTATGTTTTTGCCGTTACCGTGAATCGTGACGGTAATTATAAAAGCTCATATTAGATTGTAAAGGCGGGCGTGGGAAGAAATGCCGTATATATTTACTGTTTATTTTTTGCTTCAGTTTATGTTTGACTTATTTGGTCATAGGGGTCAACAGAAGTATACCATACGTGCGTCGATAGAACCGATAACCTCTGCAACCTAGTATTCATGGACGAGGATTTCCGGGCGAACAAGACATCACAGGGCGAGCGACGAGCATTTCTGTGAATCTTTATTGAGATTAAGCTTTTTCAATTAATTAAAGATTTTTCGAGAGTAGAAAAAATATATTAAACAAAAAAAATCAGTTACGTTGTGGTTACGTAATAGATGCAAGGGCGGCTGGTCGCTCAGTGTGTTTGTGTGCAGCACTGGCAAATTATAATGTCTAAATTTTACTTTATTTTATTACTGAAGACTATAAAATCTCTAATTTAATTTCTCTAATATAAATCTATAGAATCTCTAATTTAATCATTTCAAAATATTAATTACCAATATAATGCTATAATATTATCAGGGAGAATGCTTTTAATCTCGAATAGCGCGGTCGCCGAGCGCCCTCGTATCGGCCGTATTGGTGTGCATTCGGTTTGCAAACGAACGAAATCATATTTTTGTATGAAATATTTAAAACATCGAAAGCGCGTTGATTTCGCTATTTGTATCAGAATTTGGCTTCAATTGGTTCGCCACCCACCCAACATATTCCGATCCTTGCCGAAGTTTACCGATTGACGGTCAATCATTGACCCGAACCATGACCCGAGGTGACACGAATACAATCGAATTTCGGCGAAGATCATACACGTCACAGATCAGTTTGCGTCTAGTCTAGCGCAGTCTAGCAGCGCGCGCTTGACGTGACGTGATAATTGTCATTGTTTTTTTTTTTTTTTTTTATATTGATTATATTAAATACCAATAACCTAATTTATTAATATTTCATTTTATTACAAAAATGAGTGCAACCAGTGTTGAATATATAAGAGGAAATAACAGTTTGTTTGAAAATAAATTTATTATTAAAAATTCCTAATAAAAAAAATTTTTGTCATACGTAGATACGGATTGTCAGTGAACCACCACATTCTCAAGGCAGCGGCCGCCACTGGTTAGATGTGACACATCTACCGGATCTGCCCTGATGATGGACACTGCAACACTGTCTGAAACGTTGGCTAAAGAAGGAGGTAGCGCAACACGGCATAACACCCCAAAACAAATAACGAAAAAAAAGTTACGTTAGTACCTACATAGGTACATAAAAATCAAAACTTTCAAAATACCTTCTTTCCATCCTCGCTAAGGTTTCTGGATTATTACAACCACATGACAATACATCTGAGAAGGTTTTTAATCATTGCAAAAACTCTTGCGAAACTGTCAATAATGACAAAATATGAGAAAGACATTTTGCAAAACAATGATTAATAAACTTTTTTTACGTGAATACCGCACAAGAGTGCCAACTGCTCCCGTCTGGAGCCAGTGGGACTATGGCATCCCCAATTGGGGTATGTTGTGAGGCTGAAGGTAGTGGGGAGAGGAAGGAGATAGGGAAGAGGAAGGTGGGGGATAGATAACTAAAATTCAATAATCGAAACTCTTTAACTTGGATACGTTTTAAGATCTTTAACTTAATGAATTTATTTGAAGTACCTACTCACCTAATACTTTGAATCGAATCAAGAATTATAGATATTTTAAATAGGTACCTATCAGTGGCGGTCCGTGAGTTTTAAGTGGGCTAGAGTGCTAAGATTGAAAAATACGACGTTATCGATGTTGTGGTAGCTGAAAATGATTTTTTTTTCAAATTTTCTGTATTTTGTATGAAGATTTTCAGGATTCTTTCACACTTTGGAGATGCGCTGTATACACAATTTCAGTATGTCTTCATACAAAAAGGTGAAATAAAAAAATAAAAAAATCGGTATCAGCTACAACAACATCAATAAGGTCGTATTTTTCAATCTTAGCACTATACCTCACTGAAAACTCACGGACCGCCACTGGTAGGTACCTATGTTAGGTACCAAAATTGATGATTGTTCTTATAATATACAAACATGAATATTTGTAATACATATATGAAAAATGAAATTTGAATAAAAAAATTGTAATAGGTGGCACGTGAGCTGTTTGAAAACTGAATGTACTGGGACTGAATATATGGAATGCGGGAGGGGCGTTGGCGGGACGGGGGAGCCGTAGAGGGCAGAGGGAAGGCGGGGAAGGTGGAGGGGGAACGCGTGATTGTCGCATTGCAACGTATGCCGGGAAATCGCTAGTAGTAGGACCCCCATTTACATGTCATGCACCCCAATTTATTTTTCACTGACAAGGACCTCCTACAGGTCGAAATCGAACACTGGTAGTCGATATAAACCACTTTCGAATTTGGGAGGCGGGAATGGGTACCGCCGCCCACCTTTATTGGATAACCAACACCTCTGCCATAGGTCACCCCAAGTGATTCGCTACGATTGGTGATTTAGCAGGGGTGCCAGGGTTCATGGGGTGAGGTTTGTCTAGGTCTTGGGGGCGGATGACAAGGACACAGTGAACCCCAGATTCTAACCCACCTCTTAAACCCTTTTCCTTCCCAGAACTCTCCTCTCCTTCCTTTCCTTAAAAAACCCCACCACACAGTATCCCCAAAGATGACACAGGTCCTGAGGGAAATTATTTTCCTCAGGACCTCCTGCGTGGAGCTTATGTAAAAAAAAAAAAAAATTGGGAATGACGATGCGAACGATGAGCCACAGCGATTTCCATGAGTTGTTCCAAAAGCGAATAAATTAGCCTGAAGGGTTATTTTAAGTGCAATAAGAGGGCGTTGAAAAGACGAAGCGATTTTTTTTGAGAAGCAAAAATATTTTTTACATATCTTTTCTACTTGATTATAACTATTTTTTTATTTAACTGAGTCATCATTGATCATATTAAATCGATTAGTCATGATTAAAATTTCAAGGAATTATTAGTTCATCATAAATGCACGAATTACATCTTTGAATCTTTAGCGTATGCGTCAGATGACAGTTCGTATGTTCATGTGACAGATCGGAACAGCGACAAATGAGAATATTTATGAAAAGATATAAAGCAAATTTTGAAGTTAGTGTAATATGAATAAATCAATACAAAAATGGATGGAATGACAGCTAATGCGCGTTTTCTTCCCGCGACAAAATAACCTCCGACAAAATATCCTATGGACAGAACACCCTTCAACTAAATATCTACTAAAACCATAGACATCCAATTTTAATAGACGAGAAGATACAGATGAAGGGTAAAACCAAACTATGGGGGGCGAAGAGGGGAAAGATGACTGTGATTCGTTAAAAAATCAATCTGACAGTATATGGGCATCTCGCATTATAATATCACCATTTAGTTCTTAAAAGCAAAATCTGCTTTTGAATTAATAGACCTTTTTACATGGGAGCGCGAATTGCTCGCCACGTTATTAACATATTTGCGAAGTCCAAATACGGCAAAGTAAAGTTCGACACTTTTCACAGACGAATATTTTGTTGCCGTATTTAGTTAAGACACTTTTACAAATGTATTGTAATTTACTTACCCCTGTAACCAGCGACGAGCACACTGGAGAACCGCCCACACTCGTTATGATTGACATATTTAATGTAAAGCACGAGCTACCATTTTGCCGTGTTATTTCGTAAAATGTACGATGAGAGCTCGACGCTGGTCCGGACAAGAATGATGACGTCACATTTTTTAGATTCAAGCGAGGCTCTCGTAAGCCCAGCCGGTTCCATGGAACCGGTATGGGGAGGGGGAAATAATACGCTTTTATCACTTACGACAGGTCTATATATATTCATATGTCTATGACTAAAACCTAACCTAACCTTATTTTACATTTTACTATCTTTGAGCAATAATTTATAATCCCTTTTTATATCACCACAAGAGTCTCAGCCGCTCCCATCTGGAGCCAGTGAGTCTATTGCATCCCCAATCGGGGTATGTTGTGAGGCTGAAGGTAGTGGGGAAGGGAGAGAGATGGGAAAGAGAAAGGTAGGGAAGCACCTGGTTTTTTTTTCTAGGTACTAAAATAAAATATATTTAACTATATTACCCACGCACAGGCTGCGCCTTAGTGGGTTCCCATTATTTGAATTATTTTTAAAATATGTAACAATATAAAATGTAAAATTGGGAAAAATAAAGGATTTAAAAAAAATCAGATCTGGTCACCAAACACGGCGGAAGCCATTTCAAGCAATGTTTCAATTTTGAATGATGGTCTTACACCAGGGCGATACAGAGAGTATCTTCCACTCTGGAGCATGCCGCGAATATACTACTTATTGTTTTAAATTAATTGATCATAAAAAAACACGAATTAATCAAATAAAAATTATTTGCCACGCCGGGGTTTGATCTCGCTACCTTCGTATTGCGAGTCAAAACCCTTACCGCTAGACAACGCCGGCCGTCAAGAGGATGTCTGCATTATTTTTGTCCCATTTTACTATTTTTAAACAATAATTTATTGTCTTTACAGGATGTCTGTATTATTTGTGTCCCGCATTTTTTGTTAGGTTAGGTTAGGTTTTAGTGGATATTTTGCCGCGGGATGAAACGTCGCGGAACCGGAATTAGATTGTAATGCATAATATAAAAATAATTTTATAAAACGCTTTTAAATCGTAACCGTTCGTATCTAACGACGATAGATGGTACTATTCTGATATCATACTCAACTGCCATCTATTGGAATATAGCAAAACTTCGTATTACCAACTAAGCTATCGACATCTATTGAAGGAAGCTGAAACTACATGAATAATCAATACACAAAAAAATTTGTTATTTGGCTATCATCAGTATAATTATTAATTATATCTATTCTTATTACATTATTTACAATTTGGGAGGCAGGTATGAGTACCGCCGCCCCGGGAACCATTTATTAGATAACCAACACCTCAGGCATACGTCACCCCAAGTGGTTCGATACGTTTGGTGAGTTAGGGTTCATGGGGTGAAGTTTGTCCAGTTTTGTGGCGGGCCGGATTAAGAGACTGGTTAAGGGAGACCTTTGGACGTTTCCAGCCCGACTCTCCCGACACGTCTTGCACCCCATTTGGAGGGATGGATTCATATGTCCGTCATTCCCGGACACACTGACACCCGTTTCCTACCCACCCCTCATACCTTTCCTTCCCAGAACTTATCCTTCCCTTCCTTAAAAAGACCCTCCAACAGCATCCCCTAAGATGACATAGGCCCTGAGGGAAATTATTTTCCTCAGGGCCCCCTGTGTGGAGTTAATCATCATTACATAGTATAAAATGAAGTCGCTCAAAATGAATGTGCGCATAGATCTTTTAAACTACGAAATGGATTTTCATGCAGTTTTCACCAACAGATAGAGTGATTCAAGAGGAAGGTTTATATGTATAATACATGCTTATTATAGAAGAGAAAAGCTGAAAAATTCAAATATTCAATTCAGGCAGCGGGCAGCGGGCTTCTGGCAAGCGGGTGGTGTGGATTTAATAAAGGTTGGGTAATGGCGTTGTGTTTCGTTAGCCACAGCAACGTATGGCCGGGTCTGCTAGTGTAAAATAAAAGGAATATAATCTACGATTGCTAATTCTCTTTTTTCCAACACTGTTGGCAGATTTGTGTAACGATAAATTTTTGGTACATGTTCTAGAAGAATTATAAAGAGTTTGTTGACTGTCTCATTAGATTGTGTATTTAGTATCTTAGACTGACGAGCTTCGTGGCAAGTCGGTAAAAACTTTAACTTTAACCCTGGATGTAAAATGCTAGAAGACTTGACAGAATGTTGGTAATTTAACTGGTAATTATCCAGAACGCGGATGACCTCCCGAGACGCACATGTGCTGCGCTGATGGATGTTAAATGGAAATCCTGCTGCCGACGCGATATCGCGTCACCACTAACCAAACAAACCATATGTGGCGAATAGAGGTAGACGCTAAGTGTGACGAAGTGGAGTGGAAGTCTGGGGAAATTTCCCAACATCTCGGGAAAAATCATCAAATACACCTCAAAGGTACTGAGCAAGGAAATAAACACGTTTTAATTAAAGAATTAACGGTTTTAATTGCTAGATCATTTTTCCTTTGGACTATTTTTTTACGATAGCTTACAGGAAGTCCTGATGAAAATAATTTCCTTCGGGGCCTATGTCATCATTGGGGAAGCTGTGTGGAGGGTCTTAAAGGAAAGAAAGACTTTTTGGGAAGAAAAAAGGCATAAGGTGTGGGCCCGTGTGGGTAAGTATCATAGACATATGAATATTAGTAGACCAGAACATAAAGGTGAGGGGGGAAAACCAACTACATCGGGGCGCAGAGCGGGAAGATGACTTTGGAGATATGTGATTCGATAACTCAATATGACAGTATATAGGCATCTCGCATTATAATATTATTAGTTCTTAAAAGTAAACTCTGCTTTTGAATGAATAGACCTTTTTACATGGGAGCGCGAATTGAACAAATTTGCAAAGTCTGAATACTGAAAAGTAAAGTTCGTTTATTTTCAGTTTCCAATATTTTGTTGCCGTATTTAGTTAGGACACTTACATTAGATACTTTGGGTAAAAAAATTACAATTAATAAGTATAATATATGTAGTAGGAAGGTGTGTGTGTGTGTGTGATTTAAAATTTTGTGTATAAATGTCAAATCAGCTATTGCTCGCCTTTGTTGCAAAGTTTGAAATGTGAATTCAAAGTTATTGTTGAATTTGAAGGTAAGATATTTTGAATATGTTCTATGCTATCTATATATACTTTGTATTGCGGGTTCCAAATTGGCGAAGCATATTCCAGTGTACTTCTGACTAATGCAAAATATAACATTACTACTGTACGACCTGTGAACGATTGAGTCGATGTGCTTATTAAATAAAAGTTTGCTATCAAGGTAAACGCAAAGATCTTTACATTCCGTTTTAGAAATGACAGGTACCTCAAACTACAGGCCCATCTCAATCTTACCAATCTTATCAAAAATTTTTGAACGTGTAATCTACGAAAGATTAAACAATTTCCTATTAAAAAAATCATTCTTTTATAAAAAACAGTACGGCTTTAGGAAAAAATCTAACACACTTGCGGCAATAAACGACTTAATCAGTAAACTACGGGTGACATTGATGGTGGAAATTATATCTTATCTATACTAGTTGACCTTCAAAAAGCCTTTGATACGGTATGCCATGATATACTTCTCAAGAAACTCGAGAAACTTGGTGTAGTTGGTCCTGCTCTTAATCTATTCAAATCATATCTTAGCAATAGAAAGCAATTCGTAAGCATTAACAATCAAAATAGTAAGCACCTTCCAATAAACTATGGAGTTCCGCAAGGATCCATACTAGGGCCACTACTGTTCCAAATTTATATCAATGATATTTCGCAATTAGAATTAAACGGTGAAATTTACTTATATGCAGATGATACTGCAATATTCTACTGGGGTAAAGATCTAAACATACTACTAGAAAATGCACAAAGTGAGCTAGAAAGAATTTGCGGTTGGCTCCAATCAAATATCCTAACAATGAATATAAATAAAAAAACAGGATACATGATTTTAAGTTCAAACCGTAAAATAATTCCTCCACATGTACCATTAAAAATTGAAAATAACGATTTGCAAATCCTGAAACAGGAAAAATATCTTGGGCTGTGCATCGATAAGCATTTAACTTTTAAACAACACATTCAAAATGTAAAAGATAAAATCACACCCTTAATTAGCGTTTTTAGCCGGTTATCATATCTATTACCAATTAGATTTAAAAAAAGTTTATACTATAGTCTCGTACACTCACACCTAAATTACCTAATTGAAATCTGGGGAAATGCGTATGAAACGTACATCAATGAATTACAGGTAATTCAAAATAAGATAATCAAAAAACTATTTCACTACGAATCCAAAACATCCACAAAAAAATTATATTTGGAAACAAAACTGCTAACATTAAGAAAACTATACGAGTACAATATATGTGTCCTTATATACAAAATAAATAATAAACTCATACATACAAACACAGAATTCATTAAAACGTCCCAAGTACACAAACATTTTACACGACAACACGATAACATACGTTTAAACACCATTCATACTAACTACGGTAAGCAATCAATTAGTTACGAGGGGGGCAATTTATATAATTCCCTTCCAGATGATATCAAAAACGAAAAAAGTGTGTGCAAATTCAAAAAAAAATTGTTCATGTTTATTCACAAAAAACAAAGTAGTGATAGTGAATAATATCGTATGGTAATATAATATCATGTAAATGTTAGTATTGCAATCTAATGTAATCTAAGGTTATGAAATGTAAAAACTATGTAATGTAAAAACTGTACATAATTCAATATTCTAGTTAAGTAAGTGAAAATGTTATTTTTTCTTTTTTACTGGAATAAAAACGTATGAAAAAAAAAGGTTCATTGTTGAGTGAATAAGAATACTTAATTATATGTTTATTTCTGGTGAATGTCATAGTGACATTTGGAAACATTGATATCTAAACAGTTAACTTTGCAATACTTGCAAAGCCTATCTACGTCACTTTGTAACGCTTCACAGTCAGAAAGAGAATGCATAACTTTGAATATGTTCATGTCGTCAGCGTAAAGCACAAATTCGGAATTTTGAAAGCATGATCCAATGTCGTGTATATAAATGTTGAAGAAGAATTATATTTGATTGTACTCAAAGTAAACACTAATTGTGTTCTCCGTTAAAATTGTGCATATTTATTTAATTTTCCCGTTTTCCCTAGGATATTTCCGGATCTATGGATATTTCCGGGACATGGCATCACTGATCCACTTGTTTATAGGATGCATGGGTAGAAAGAAGGCGAGAATACACATGCCTGTAAAATGGGACAGTAGCTTGCATGCCTGTTAATAGCATGTACAAGTTACTGGCACAATGTTGATACATATGCAAGTTAAACATGCATGCAATTTGCGTCCTTGCATGCCTGTAACTTGCAAGACGTATACATAAGCTAGTCACGAGACAGTAAGTGTCTCAAGCCACTCAGTTCTCAAGCTTTTTAGCAATGGAAAACATTTGAAGTGAATTAAATATCATCATATTGCAATTGGCAGTACAATGTGTGTCTAATTTAATGAGAGAAAAAAAGAAGAGTAAAAGAATACGGATTTGGGTGAAAGATTGGATTAGCAGAAGGGAAAATTTTGGAGCAAGTAGTTGTCTGCTTACAGAAATTCGACAAGAAGATATAGATGGTTACAGAAACCATTTAAGAATGCTGCCAGAAAAGTTTGATGAATTATTAGGAAAAATTACGGATAAAATAAAAAAGAAAGATAAATTAAATTCCGTTAAGATCGTTAAATTCCTCTTGAATTTTTGTGGAGGCATTGTCACGGGCTATTTTATTTTTATAAAGAGAATTATTGGGGTTCCAAAGACATTCGAATCCTCTATACAAATTAATAAATTGTATTGTTTTCTCATCTCCCCATCGTGACATGGTGAATAAAGAAAAACAAAAACAAACCAAAACGTGCGCCCACGGCGACAACAAGTCAGCTACTGGCATGCCCGTACCTGTCGCGACGTTCACACATGCCAGCAGTGTGACCAGATTTCATTTTACGAATCTACTGCTTGTGTAGGTTAAAAACTATTAAATTCTACCAAAAGAGAACTAAAAAAAACTAAAAATCTATTACATTTTTTCGCTGTTGTGTTACAGTGAAGAAGCATATTTGTTCTCTTCATTATAACGATAAAACAATAAAATGAACAAAGAAAACAGCATAAATTGGAGAAATCAATGTTTATTACCTACTTAAATTTAAAATCCACAGAAATATAGGTTTTTTAAGAACTGTGATCGAGTTATGGTTTTTCTTCTTTGTGTTGGGTACTAATGCGTAACTCGAAAGTATTCAAAAAATCTTAACAAGAGTAATCATTAAATTAACTAGAAATTACATAGCCCATATTAACGTAAGTAAGGGAACGTACATATACTACGTGACTTGTTCGGGGGGGGTCTTCAAAATACCACGCTTCGTACAAATGAGCGGCGGGTTGCTTAGGTTTTTGGTCACCGGGGGGGGGGGGGGTTAAAAATTGGTCACGTAGTATGGGTACGTTCCCTAACTTGCATACCGTCACCTCCTTTCATATTTTTTATATGCTTTGATGTAGCCATGTGTTCCTTCAAAGACGCCACTCGACTTAGTACTTCACAGTTGCATGCTTTAATTTAGATTTACATAACTAATTTTTGAATGAGAGATCTTGCTCCCATTCATTACGATATCCTTGTGTTTATTTACGTTTCTTTATAAAAACTTTCAAAAAAGGAATTCCCACTAATCCATCACACTCTATGCTCACGACACGAATGGTTACGAAAATAATGAAAATTAAAGACAAACCTACCTAATCAATTTTCTTCAATACATGTAGGATTCCGCCAACAGATTTCTCTCTCGAATAATTAATATTAGAAAGAGATTGCTACAATCCATTCGATGAAAAGGGGAATACAGGGGTTTTTTCGATAGGTTTGCCATATGAAGGCAAAAAAAGTACAAGAATAGTTGAAAAGCGTGAATTCTACCAAAATATATTAAATAATTTCTACCTACTAGATACTGTTACCGGTACCTCGAAATCTACCAAAAAAGTAGAAATCTACTAAATCTGGTCACACTGCATGCCAGTTTCGTAGCCCCCCGCGTCCCTTCCTCATGTTGCATGCCAGTAGCTGCCTAGAAATCAAATGTTGTGCTATCTACTTGCATGGCAGTTACAGGCATGCAAGTTAGCGTATACACATGATAGTAGCTGGCATGTGCAAGAAGCTTGCATGCAAGTGTGCCAGCTACTGTCATGTGTATTCCCGGCTAGAGGTAGATGACACTGTGGCTGTGCTGTGGTAAGAGAACGACGCCGCTTGTTTTATTAGCATATTAATGCATTCCGCTGGCTTGTACACCATACTGACTGAACACGTGTATACCAGTGCCGTGCATTGCTCTATGAGTAAGGTAAGCTGAGGGCAGTTTTCCATTTTCCGGTTATGACTTAACTCGTCAAAAATTGGGCGTATTTTGACAGGAGGTAAAAATATTTCCGCTTTACATTACGGAATTTATGTGAACGTATCCGAAAACTAAATACTGTTTATGAAAGGTGAAGAAATACGCTTTAAAATTTTATTATCAGAATTAAACATGTAATTTTTTAAATATAAATTTTTTCTTATGCAAATTTTAAAAAGTTTTAAAAATGGCTCACTTACGTTTTTTCAAACAAAAGTTAACGAAAAAAATAAAAGACGTACATATTTTATTAGACAAATGAATTATAAAATTTAACGTTACCACACTTTAATTTTTTTTTAATTAAATAAATTGAAGAAATAAATAAATTAATTTAATAAAGGTGAACATTTTATTTATTTTGTGGTTATTTTTTAGATTTCAATTTATAGTATGTTGTTTTCTCTTTATTGTCTTTACAGGTTACAGGGTGTCTGCATTATTTTTGTCCCATTTTACTATTTTTTAACAAGACTTTATTGACTTTATAGGACGTCTGCATTATTTTTGTCCCATTTTACTATTTTTGAACAAGACTTTATTGACTTTATAGGACGTCTGCATTATTTTTGTCCCATTTTACTATTTTTGAACAAGACTTTATTGACTTTATAGGACGTCTGTATTATTTTTGTCCCATTTTACTATTTTTGAACAATAATTTGTTATCTTTATAGGGTGTCTACATTACTTTTGTCCCTTTTTTGTTAGGTTAGGTCACGGTTTTAGTAGATTTATTGTCTTTATAGGATGTCTATATAACTTTTGTCCCTTTTTTGTAAGGTTAGGTCACGGTTTAGTAGATATTTTGTTGGAGGATGTTTTGTCCGTAGTATATTTTGTGGAGGATATTTTGTCGCGGGATGAAAAGTCGCGGAACCCTTTTTATCTATTTTATTTTAATTTGCAATTATATTTAAACTGCACGCCACTACTGTACAGTATAATATGTACTAACATGCTAGTAATAAGAGTGACACGCTGCTGTAATTAGTATTGTCGCCATTATAAGCCACTTCCAGCCTAAGCATCCGGTGATGTAGCGTTTACTGCCAGTACCAGTGCAGTATATGTATTGCAGTGCCGCACCCTTATATTCAATATCTTTGGCCGCACCGCTTCAGCACCGAGATGTTGTATACATAAGGGGGACTGAAAATACAAGAAGACCGTGTCCACTTTTAGGCCGGTTACAGTGCTCGACCGACGGTCGGTGCGCACGGTCGGTCCTGACGATACGCATGCGTACGGTCGGTCCTGACGATCGCATACCACCGACCGACCGTCGGTGCGTACCGTGTACCGTCAGTTCACGATTGACCAACAAGCTGACCGGACGTCGTAAGCGAAATTAATTAATTAATAGCTGCTTATTATCTTCGTAAACGTATTAGGAACAGAAGACGTAGATATCACGTACACGCTAGTCGCCCAGAGAGCATTTCTAGCTCGTCGGTTGACCGACGATCTGCATGCGCACGCGCTCGACCGACGATTCTCGTACGTACTGCGTAGCGATATATGCATGCGTACGGTCGGTCCTGCACTGAACGATTTAGGAATTTTCATACAAATGACAAGCGCAACCGACGTACGCACCGACCGTCGGTCGAGCACTGTAACCGGCCTTATACAAAAACCGACCCGGACACGCTTTGGTGTGGCTAACGAAACACAACGCCATCTACTGACAACGCCATTACCCAACCTTTATAACCAACGCCATCTGTTGATTTGCATACATATCAAAACCACACCGCCCGCTTGCCAGTCCGCTGCCCGCTGCCCGCTTGCTAGCCCGCTTCCTCTATCTATCTATATATTCTATATAAATAAAAATAAATCGACGAAATGTATGTAAGCGCATAACTTCCGAACGACAGTACCGAATTGAATAATTCTTTTTTGGTGACCGTTATTTTTTTATTTAATATACAGATATATAATTGTACAGTGGAGTTATATAAATTACAAAATAACGGTACAGAAATTATTTAAAAATTGCAATCTCACCAAAGAAGAAGCTAGTTCTTGACTTTCTTGTGCTTGATGAGCGAGTTACACTAATTAACATAATAGAATAACATTATGCAATAGGTAAATATATAATAGGATCAATTGAGACTTCTGGATCATCTATATGTGTAGGTGTACATACATAGGATACGTTTTCATACTAAAATATTGTGCACTTAAGAGAAATTCGAAAAATCTAAATAAAATAGAGATTAGAAAGAAAGAGAAAAACAGGTAATTATTTAGTTAATTATTGCTGATGAAGTGTAGCTTCAGTTTAAGTTTCAGTATATTGATGTCTTTGGTTTTTTTTATTTCAGTGGGAAGGTTGTTGAAAAAATATTGTCAGGATAAGGTTTGTATAAAACTACTGTTGAGCTATGGCATTATGAAATTTGTATAAAAAAACTTGCAAGCGGGAGGGGGGTTCGCGGGATGGTGGAATGGGGGAGTGGAGTGGGGAGAATGGGGAAGGTGGTGGAGATGGAGTGGGAACGCTAGAGGGGAAAGAAGGGTGAGGAAGGGGGTAGGAAGCGGGGGAGGAAGGGGAGGCGGAAGGGGAACGGGACAAATGGGAAAGGACACGCAGAGAGAAATAATTTATTTATTAAATAGCATTGCAACGCATGCCGGGAGCCAGCTAGTGTAATGCATATTTCAACCAATTTACACAAAACCTTGACAAATTATATACCTAAATCTTCCTCATGATATCTATTGGTGAAAACCGCATGAAAATCCGTTGCGTGGTTTAAAAGAGCTAAGCGCACATACAGCGGGAGCGACTTCATTTTATACTATGTAAAGATAAAGATTTTTACCATTTTCGCTTAATTATTATCTTTTTTTAGTATTAGCGCGCTCCCCCTAACATTCGTATTTATATATCTCTCTTTTAAACCATCATCTTCTTTTTGAACGTTTTCTAATTTTTGACATCTTGTTGAACATTTATTTGTTGGTGAATTTAGTTTGATGTTACTTTTACTAAGAAACTGACGGTACATATCTTCATAACTCATAACACATGTCGGTAATTGTACGATCTATCAACGCCTATAAATAAATTATCGTTAGAGTGGGTCTCTTCAGGACGTGTCCCCCGCAGAGCAAGAGATATTTCACAGACAACACACACAAAACATAAATATGTAGATATTGAGAGACTTGTCTTGTGTTGTGCAATATAGTTGTTATTGTTGTTAATGATGAATATTTGGAGCAGGTGGATGAGTTTATGTTTCTGAGTAGTATGTTTACGAGAGATTGAAGGCTGGTAGAGATATTGAAATCACAATAACTATACGGTTCCATGACAGTTCATCCTGCGACAATTCATCCGGCGACAGTTCATCCTGCGACAGTTCATCCTGCCGACAGTTCATCCTGCCGACAGTTCATCCTGCCGACAGTTCATCCCGCCGACAATTCATCCGGCGACAATTCATCCTGCCTGATCATTTAGAAGATTTTTTCTTCAAGTAAGTATGCAAAGAGGATATACGGCCGTACAACCAGAATCGATATACTTATATCTGAAGGCATCTTGAGTGGAAATCCGCTGTAAAAATATTTTTACTAACAATAATTTCGACTCTCCGAAGAAGCATGCGTGAATAACAAAATACGACATACTTATACGTGCAGTCGGCTTAGCAAAGAACGGTAAAGATTCCTACTTGCATCTAATATAACTTTTTTATCTGAAATTAACACCATCTTTTTACAGGGAATTGATTGATTTAAAAAAAAAACACAAGAGTCCTAACCGTCTCGAGCCAGTGAGTGCCAATGGCATTCCCAATTTTGGTATGGTGTGATGCTGAAGGCAGTGGAGAGGGGAAGGAGATGTGGAAAACGAATCTTCCTGGCTATTCAGATCTAGTCACCAAATTGATTGAATTGTCGCCGGATGAATTGTCGGCGGGATGAACTGTCGGCAGGATGAACTGTCGGCAGGATGAACTGTCGGCCGGATGAACTGTCGCAGGATGAACTGTCGCCGGATGAATTGTCGCAGGACGAATTGTCGGGTCACCAACTATACACACTGCACAATAACTATAATCACAATAACTATACTACATCACTGTGAAATTCTTCAATCCAATTTATGTAGACATGCTAAAAATTTGGTGCTCACAAAACAATCTATATTTAAATGTAGAAAAATGCAAAACTTTCACCTTTTTCAGAAAAATAAACATCACTGTTTTTCGACTATTCAATAAATAAAATAAATTTAGAAAGAGTATCGGAAATGCGGGATCTTGGCATAATAATGGATGAGAAACTAGACTTCACGGTTCACATTCAACAAACTGAAAATAAGGGTATGAAAACATTAGGATTTGTATTAAGAACAATTAAAAACTTTGAATCGTTACAAATCATTTAAACTACTGTACACATCCCTTGTTAGAAGCCTAATAGAATATAACTCCACAGTCTGGTCGCCCTTCTACAAAATTCATATTAATACTATTGAAAGAATTCAAAGAAAATTTCTACGTTTTGTAAATTTTAAACTTAACATCCCTTTAGAGCACATAAATTACCCGTCGTTAATGAATACTTTAAATATTCCAAAATTAGAAAACAGACGAAAAATAAACGACCTAACCTTTTTATTAAAATTATTAAACTCTAAATTCGAAAGTTGTGAACTCCTGCAATTAATAAATCTACATGTACCTACACGAACAACTAGACAAACATTGACATTTTATATACGTACATCTCATTCGAACTATGATTTACATTTTCCAATACAACGTTTGCATAGTCTTGGTAACAAATACTTCAACAATATGGATGTATTTGACAATAATTTGAACTTAGCAAACTTCAAACGCCATATGTGCCAACTATTTATTTCTACCTATCCTATAAACTAATGTGAACAACAATTTTAAACAATACCTACTTTGTGTCAACTCCTATATTTTATGGACTATACTGAGAAGCAAACTGGAGTACGCGAGCGATGTTTGGACACCGTACCACCAGAAGTACATTGATATGTTAGAGCAAATCCAGAAGAAATTCCTCAGGTATGTTTATATGCGGAAGCATGGAACCTATCCAAGGTTCGTGCACCATATTGACTTACTTGAGGAAACTGATTCTGTGAGCCTAGAAACTAGAATGAAAGCAAGTCTTGCTATTTTGTCTTTCAAAATTTGGAACAATTTCATCAATAGCCCATTTCTCTTGGGATGCTATGATTTATATGTACCAGACCACTACAGCCGAAGTCGACATTATGACTTATTTAAAGTACCGAACGGCAGAACAGACGTCTTGGCAAAGCATAGCATGACGAGGGGAGTGGTGCTGTTAAATGAAATTGCAAACCATTTGGATGTAAGTTGACTGTTCTTTATATGCCTTGAAAACATTATTGAAGAGTCACTTGCCTAAGTGATGATAGGGTAACTAATTTGTACTGTAATTGGAATAATTCTGTTGTACAATAATAATAAAAAATAAAAATAAATATATTTGTTTCTTATATTTTATGTTAAGTACCTGTATTTTGTAAACCCATTATTTTCACTGTAATTAAAAAAAAAGTACTGCATTCTATGTAAAAGCCCTATGGGCGTTTAAATATATAAATAAAATAAATAAATACATAAACAGATGATTTTCTATGGTGAGCACCTTCGTACCAAAATTCTTGCCCTGAACGTCGTTTAACTTCATTTCCAATGCAAATTGCTTTGATTGGTCGGGCCAGCTGTATTAAGGCAGGACCGCTAAGAGCTCTGTTGCAACCTCTCTTTTGTCATAATCGTCCTTTGTGAGAAAGAGGGAGACGCTATATCAGAGTTGTCAGCGGTTTGCCTTTATTCAGTATCGCCCCGGGAGAGTCGAGAGGTCGAGCCGCCTGATTGGTGTAATAGGCAATTATTAATAATACGGTCGGACGTGACCAAATTCTTGGAGGCTGATTTAAGGAGACGGGACTCGGCCAATTTCAAAGTTATGAATGTAAATTATTATTAGATGCACATGTGTGTCGTGGGTAGGTAAGTACCTGAGAGTATCAAGACTGATTTTGAATCATGTCGTTCGTTACGCAAAATTACTGGATTATTTAATGAACGTATTGACCTCTTATTGGAAAATAAGTCGAAAAAAATTCGAACAAAAAATGTTTGTCTGCGATTTTGGCCCTTCTATGTACAGAATTTGTGTGAAGAACAGGGTCTGAATCGCTTGCGCCAACATTACCCCATAAGATGGGTAAAAATTTCATTCACCTTGCAACCCCAGAATATTTTTAAACGATTTTATCTGTGACATAGAAATGTGATTTTTGCCGCGAATTTCAGCTGTCAAAATTGATGCGTGTTCCTCGACTAAAACATCGTAAAACCTATTAATTTACGTAATTAACGCAAGTAATGTTGTTTTGGTACATAGTTTACATAGGTACGTGTTTCAGTCAATAAAATATTAGCTCAAAATTAATCCACAAAACATGCAATTCAAAATTCAAAGTGGTGCTTTTTTAGTGAATTTTCGTGAAATGGCGTGGCCTTTAAGAGGTTGAACTAACGAAGCTCTTAGAAATTAAAGAAGTCGTATAAGCGATTCATCGTAGAAAGGTTTGTTTAGGTCTTGGCGGCATATGAGTTTACGCATCTACGCACAAAATGCAAAACGGCTGAGTTAAAAACTATTTACGAAAAGTTAACCAATTTTTATGATTTTTTTTACAATAGCTTCACACAGGAGGAAAAAAACCCCTGAGGAAAAAAATCTCTCGGATCATGTTATTTTTAGGAATGCTGTGAGGAGGGCCTTTTTATGGAATATAGGAATAATTATATGGATGGGTCTAGATAATCCGGCTGGAGAGGTCTACGGTTAGGTCTCCCTCAACCAGTATCTCCCGAACCGGCCCGCCACGCAGTAGGTGAGCAAAAGCATTCGCCACCAAGACCAAGACAAGCCTAACCCCAAAAACCCGGGCACCCCTGCTAAATCACCAAACGTAGTGACCTATGGCATTAATAATATCAACCCTTAATCAGGGCCGGATAAACCATGTCGGGGTCCCTAGGGAATGCACGTCTCGGGGCCCCTTTACTAATGGCGGACTAACGGGGGCGGGGGGAGGGTTGAAGGGGGGGGGGGGGTAAGGTTTTAAAACTTTTTTTTCTGAATGTACAACATGTCAGTACGTTGAATATCGTGTCAAAATTTCAAATAAATCGGAGCAAAACTAACGAAGACAGCGTTTCAAGCGACCACAGGCCCTCATGCTCGATTCGTGTATAAAAAATTTAAATCAGTTTTCTCGCAAAAAAATTTGTACACTATTCCTACAAATAAATCAACTGGTAGTCAGAGGGAGTTTTTTTTACTATTTTATAACAAATTCACAGAATTTTTTAAGCAAAAGTCGCGTTTTTCACTTCAAAATGCTGCCAAAAAAAAAAAAAAAAACTCCTTCTGACTACCTAGGAAAACATATTATCTTTTAAAAGCAATTCAATTTTTTTTGTTTCAAATGATCCGGTGACGAGTTATAGAGTTCACCGCATAACAACTTTTTTTCGAGGCGCTTCCGCAGATTCGCTCTCACGGACGTATTTATTCATACTTTTAATTGATATTTTTTTCAAAGATACTTCAGATACTTTATACTATAAAGTGTCTATGAAATAAATAAAACCAAAATTATTCATATGTCAAAAAAATCATGACAATATGCCTTAATTTCGCCTTTCAAACCTTACCCCCCCCCCCCCCCTTAAGGCACCAGGACATTGTAAAAAAATACTTTTGTAATTTTTTAATTTATTTCATTTTCTGAAAGATGCATTTGTTAAAAATGCTCTCACCAAATGTTTTACAGAAAGTCGAAAAATTGACGGAGATACAGCATTTTACGTGAAACCATTTGAAACAGTTTGTATGTTGAATTATCCTTCAGCAAACTTTTTTAACACGTTTTTCAACCTGGTTGACAACATATTTAAAAAAACTATACATTCGATTTGCATGCACCAAGTCTTAATCTGTTCGAAAATCTACTGTCTATGGCATAGGGGAATTTTGATATCAAAAAAAAATAAAAAATGGCGGACCAGCGAATTTTATTTTCGATTTTTTTAGGAAAATTTTCATTGTTCTTAAAAAAAAATAGACCTTTATAGAAAAATTCCGAAGCGGTGCCATGGTGACTGGATTTTCTAACTGTTAAAGACTTAGTGCGTGCAAATCGGATACATAGTTTTTCTAATATGTTGTCAACCAGGTTGAAAAACGTGGTTTCGAGAAAAACGCTTTCAAAGTTTTGCTGAGGATAATTCAACATACAAACTGTTTAAAACGCTGTATCTCCATCAATTTTACCAATTTCCTCAAAGCATTATTAACAAACGCATCTTTCAGAAAATGAATTAAAAAAATAACAATTTATTTTTTACAGTGTCCTTAAAGCCTTGATTAGGATTCGATCAAGGGAACATGGAGGCGTTTGGAGGCCCCCCAGGGTCAGAGGCTCTTGTGAACTGAATAAAAAACTTATAAAATTACATCAATTTCACTAAGGGGGGGGGGGGGGTCATTCAACTTGGCTGCCCCGGGCTTCCGACGGGCTTTTTCCGCCACTGCACTTTACCCTTTTCTAACTTACAAATTTTTTTTTTTTCTGCCAAAACGTAATTTTATTCATAATTAATCTTTTCTTTCTCGAAGAATTTTAGCAAGCAGATAGGTAGTGCATACTGAAGCTTGTACTACATTTATATTTTAAACATATAATTAGCAATAAAAGCAAAAAATAAAACAAAACAAATGCCAATATAAACCACACACGGCACCTTCACACTTCAGATACTAAGTAGGTAATGTTGCAACAAATAGAAGGAAAGAAAAGTAAAATACAACCATGTTTATATATTTGTTTTAATTATAAACTTTTTATTTATTATTTGTGCATGATTTGAACATTAGTTATTTATTGGGTTATAACCTAATTAATATAATCTGTTGTTTTCTTTCATGCGTGTATCTAACGTTATTAACCTGTAAATGTTCCTAATAAAAAAAATTTAAAACATCTTGAAAGTTTACCTTTTCCGAAACTTCGTTGCTCACCAAAGAAGCAAGTCATTTTTTCTCGGGACGCGTTGCCTACTCTGCCTTAGCGATAATCCGGTGCTGCCTTACACCTAGCGCATGGTTGCAAAAGGTAACTTTAGACGTAGGCTACACGTTTAATATTTATCTTTGGGGGTTAGGTTAGGTTATGCTTTGGGCTAGATTGGTTTAGAATGGGTTAGATGAGGTTAGTTTAGGTTGGGTTGGGTTAGATTAGGCTAGATTCGGTTAGGTTGGGTTAGAGATTGGGTAAGGTTAGGTTAAGCGATGGATTAGATTGGGTTAGGTTAGATTAAGTTAACTTGGGTTAAATTAGGTTAGGTTAGGTTGGGATAGGTTAGGTTAGGTTAGGTTAGGTTGGGTTAGGTTAGGTTAGGTTGGGTTAGGTTGGGTTAAGTTGGGTTAGGTTAACCTAGGTTGGGTTGGGTTGAGTTAGATTAGGTTAAATTGGGTTAGGTTGGGTTAGGTTATGCTAGGATAGTTAGGTTAGGTTATGCTAGGTTAGGTTATCATATGCCTCGATATATAACATAGTTGGCATCAGCGGACTCTCCTTTGATTCAACAGATTATCTGTCGTCAACCGAATATGACTTCATCTATGACTAAAATGACAATAATACTGCAAGCAAATCTCTCACCGCTTCCAGGAAATCTACGGGATTCACGCGGATATCACGGCTTGTGGTAGACATACAACCGAAGTGAAATCATCCAAATAATCATAATTTTTATTTTGGGAATAAGTAACTAATTAATAATGTATTGCTCCTAATGCTGGACTATGTTCAACTCCTACTCTAGGCAACTCGAAAAAGCAGAAATGCGAATGCTTAGATGGTCGGCAGGAGTATCGCTATAAGATAAGATTAAAAGTTCACGCGCTCGTGGTAGCCTGGATGTCAGCTGGAGGAACGACAGTTGAGATGGTATGAGCACATAAGACGGAGACCACCAGACCACACTGTGAGGCAGGCAATGTCTATGGAGCTTCATCGACAGTCATCTAGAGGAAGAGCAAAGAACTCCTGGATGACTCAATGCTCCAAAATACTATAGAGAAACTGCCTGGATGAAGGCGATACCCAGAACCGAAGAAGCTACAACCTGAGAACGAGAAGAGCCGACCCCAACAGCCTACCTATGCAATGAGTTGGGACAGTGCGAGGAAGAAGAAGCAAAAAATAACCAACTCCGGGTGTAACCAGGCGCGGTCCTATCTTACATACTGCGGTAAGAACAGTAACAGTCATCATAAGGAAGTACAAGGAAGGAAATCTACGTTGTCAGTTGCAATGCGAGAAATAACGAGACACACGCATCAGACATATTTTGTCAGTAAGTTAAAATATTTCCGCTTTTCAATAACCTCCAAATTCATGGGATTTTTCTGAACGCATACCTACCTACCCATATAGTTTTACTATTATTGCACTGTGTGCATTAGCTCACTCAGGACCTATTTCATCGTTGGGGATGCTGTGTGGAGCTGTGGAGGATCTTTTTAAGGGAAAGAAGGAGAGGAAATTCTGGGAAGTAAAAAGGTATAAGGGTAGGAATTTGGTAGGAATTTGGGGTAGGAATTTGGGGGTCAGTGTGTCCAGGAGTGACGGACGAGTGAATCCGTCCTTTCCACTGCGATGCAAGGCGATGTTCCGAGAGAGTACGGCTGGAGAAGTCAACCGCACTCCCGATCCGGCCTGCCACTCTGTTGGTGGCAGACACATCAACCGCCAAGATCCGGACCATCCTGACCACATGAACCCGGGCACCCCTGCTAAATCACCAAACGTAGCGAACCACTTGGGGTGACCTATGACAGAGGTTTTGGTTATCCAGTAAATGGTTCCCGGGGCGGCGATACCTATACCCGCCTCCCAAATCGCAAATTAATAATTATGACTAATTTGTGTTTACCGGGAAGTAATTGTAGATTTTTATTTTAAATTTATTTAAGCTACTATAAAAAATAATTTTATAAGTATACAAAATACCTATAATGCTTATGTTAGGTAAAGATATTGTATTTCTTAGTCGTCCTCACTAGGAGTACCTGTGCCGAGGCGGACTAAAATTGTTTAATTATAGTTTATTTGTCTTCTATGTCGTTTTAGTGTCTTCATTAGAGTGTTTACGTTGACCTCTTTCAGCCATTTTTAAACGACTTCGAAAAGGAGGAGGTTCTCAATTCGACTGTATTTTTTTTTATGTTGTTACCTCAGAACTTTCGACAGGGTGAACCAATATTGATGATTCTTTTTTTATTTGAAAGCTGGTGCTGGACCAAGGCATCCATGAGAAAATCATATAAGTCTTAAATTTGCATCAAGTACGTGCGCGACAAATGGACGAATAACTCAATATCACGCCAACCGATTTCGATGATTCTTTTTTTATTGGAAAGGGTGTACTTCAAGGGTAGTTTGATGAAAGTTTGGTTAGGTTCTGATTATGGGATCCATGACAAAATAACGGAACTCTCCAATACTTAAGAGCAAATTAACGATACTCGGCCGAATCTTAATCGAATTAGTTAGTATACTTCCGATTCACTAAAAATCAAAAAATAAACTAAAATTTTATCAATTAAAAAAAACGACTTCAAAAAATGCACTAAAAAGTAAAAAAATAATTTCGTATTCTTCTACAACTTATTAATCAACTTACTTTTTCTACTCATCAATATGTAGGTACGATTGTTATTTTTGGAGTCGGTGTCAGCCAAGGTACCCGGCCCGGCGTGTTCACTTGACAGCTCCCCTCCCGCCGCGGCCCGCTCTCGCCTCTCACCTCGTCAAGTCGCGCGTGCGACACAAGCACATCTCACCTATAACTAAGTATGTAGTTACAAACCTACCTTGGCTAACACCGCCTCCAAAAATAACAATCGTACCTACATATTGATGAGTAGAAAAAGTAAGTTGATTAATAAGTTGTAGAAGAATACGAAATTATTTTTTTACTTTTTAGTGCATTTTTTTAAGTCGTTTTTTGGTTTGTTAAAATTTTTGTTTATTTTATTCACTTAGTCGTAATTACCACTACTTCAATGTTGATTTATGGTGAGGGTCAAAATGAGAGGAAAAAGCGGAAGTTTTGATATTAAAACCATGAATGAATAACTTTACAGCACAAGGCGTGGGAAATATAAAATAGATTTTAATGCCTGTCTATGTAAATGTAATAATTATCTCTAAAGTATGAATTAATTAGGCCAAAGAAACCGCCATGAAAATTCCGTGCGAACGCAAGTATTAAATAATCATAATACAACAAATAAATGTTAATTAACTATTGTTAATGCGTGAACAACCAAGATGGCGTGACCAACTCCATTAAAATCTGCCAGGTGTGTGCAGGGACAATTATTAAAACTGGTTCCATCGAAGGATGATTTTTTTCTATTAAAAGGTGATATTTAATCTCCCAGGCTAATTTGTATGCTTTTTGGGACAACTCATATAGGTCTCATAGAAATCATTGTGTTTCCCTTACCATCACAATGAGAAATATAATCTGAACTAGCTTTTTCCCGCGGTTTCGCTCACATGGTGTTAGGGATTTCCCCCCTCCACCTTCCCTCTCCCCACTCCACTCATCCATCAACCCCCCTCTCCCTCCCGCTCCTTCTCCACATTCATTTTAAACCTAATTACTATTAGGTTACAAAGACAATAAATTATTTTTAGGTTAGGTTAGGTAAAGTTTTAGTAAATATTTTGTTGGGGGGTGTTTTGTCCGTTGGATATTTTGTCGCGGGATGAAAACGCACATGAATTACCCCTTTCAAATGTTACAAAAACAAATAAAACGGGGGTGAATGGCCATTTGATGACAATGTTACATTTTAATTTCTGTGAAACAACCGGCCCTATACCCATTAAGCAAACCAGATGAATTAATCTCCAGTAATTTAATTCAAACAACGATGTCAGTTATAACCAGTCACAACTGGCAGTATTCTGCATTAAGTGCCAGGTGGGTACTTTATGTACTTTGAAAACAAAAGTGCCATAAATGATGATTGTCCCGCAACCCGCCCACGAGGCAGATGATTAGCTGCCGACACGCCAATATCAAATAACAGGCACACGATTAGAAAGGCCATTGTTTTAACAAACTAATAAACAAAAATTTTAACAAAACAAAAAAACGACTTCAAAAAATGCACTAAAAAGTAAAAAAATAATTTTGTATTCTTCTACAACTTTATAATCAACTTACCTTTTCTACTCATCAATATGTAGGTAAGATTGTTATTTTTGGAGTCGGTGTCGGCGGGAGAGGAGCAGTCAAGTGAACACGCCGGGAAGCGGGTACCTTGGTTGACACCGACTTCAAAAATAACAATCGTACCTACATATTGATGAGTAGAAAAGGTAAGTTGATTATAAAGTTGTAGAAGAATACGAAATTATTTTTTTACTTTTTAGTGCATTTTTTGAAGTCGTTTTTTTGTTTTGATAAAATTTTTATTTATTTTTTGATTTTTAGTGAATCTGAAGAACACTATCTAATTCGATTAAGATTCGGCCGAGTATCGTAAATTTGTTCTTCAGAATTGGAGAGTTCCGTTACTTTGTCATGGATCCCATAATCAGAACCTAACCAAACTCTCATCAAACTACCCTTGAAGTACATCCTTTCCAATAAAAAAAGAATCATCGAAATCGGTAGGCGTGATATTGAGTTATTCGTCCATTTGTCGCGCACATACTTGATGCACATTTAAGACTTATATGATTTTCTCATGGATGCCTTGGTCAGAACTAGACCAAATTAAAATGGGACCACACGGGAAGCACCAGCTTTCAAATAAAAAAAAGAATCATCAATATCGGTTCACCCAGTCGAAAGTTCTGATGTAACAAACATAAAAAAAAAAAAAAAAAAAAAAAAAAAAAAAAAAAAAAAAAAAAAAAAAAAAACAGTCGAATTGAGAACCTCCTCCTTTTCGAAGTCGTTTAAAAATATATATTAATTACTTGCGAGTACCAGGCACGCGCTGCAATACCACTTAAATAAACAAATTGTTTCTCTCGGCGTGTCCTTTCCTATTCGTCCCCGTTTGCCTTCGTCCCCCTCTCGGATTTCCAACACTCACCCCTCCTTTCCTTCTTGCCGCTAAACTACATGAAGTACACACATTTTTGAAACAACGCGCACGCCACCCATTGCAGATTTTTATACAAATTTCATAACATGGTCTCCCAATTATGAGATTCATAATTATAGAATCGAATCCATACAAAGAAAATTAACCCGTGTTATTGCTTATCGCGAAGGTATATCTGATCAATTTGCAACCTATAAAGACCGAATTCTACACTATAAACTACACTCTCTGACAGGAAGACGGAAACTTTCTGATTTATTGCTTCTGCACAAAATTATACATGCATCAGTTGATACACCAAACATTTTATCCCAAATTAACATTAACACACCGTCAAGAAATTCAACAAGGAGGATGCAAGATATTTCCTATATATCTACCTACCACACAAATACAGGATATTTCTCCCCTTTACCACGAACATTAAGACATTATAAAACTATACACTGCTCTAATAATGAAATTGACATTATTAATAACCCATTCAATCACTTCAAAAAATATATTTTACCTTCAATCGCATAAAGCTGATATTGTGATGAAGCCCTTTATTCAAAGACAGGAAATATTGTACCTACTAAATCATTGTCCCATCAGCACAGGTGCCAATAATAAATTGTTGGTGATTCTTTTGTACTCTACCTTTTACTCATTCTTGTTCGTCATTCACTTTTGCATATTTGCGAGTAGCTAATTATTACTGATATTATTTTTGTTATAATTTTTGTAATTTAAATCATCCATGTATATAAATTTTTGGGCATAATGCCTGTTTTATGTACTTAAATATATAAAAAAAAAAAAAAAAAAAAAAAAAAAAAAAAAACACCAGACTCACCTATATATAGAAATGTTCGCGGGCGTTTGCATAACGAATCACCAAAGTTTCATCGCAATCGGATGAATAGTATAGGAAATAATTTCATAATGCCAGAGCTTACTATTATATACAGAAACCATCGCGGACACGCGCATATCAAATCCCTAAAGTTTCATTGCAACCGAATGATTTTTTTAGGATAGCATAAGGGACCAACAAAGAAACATTAATTTTTATATATAAAGATCGGTAGTTAATTTGGAAAGAATTTAAAGCTAACAAATAATACGTTCAATATTCCTTATACGAATTTGATAGTATGGGGACCACACTATAGAATTGTTTTCTAACAAGCTGCGCACTAGCGACAAATATACGATTTTTAGAACTTCCAACGTATCGAAGTCTTTGATAATTCTGATTATAAATCCCAGTGTCTTTAACCCTTTAGTAATTATTATTGCAACATAGTCGGTAATAAAGTTTAAAACTCACCTCTCTTCTAAAAGCATCCGGCATAGTGAAAGTGGAGGTGATCCAACAAAAGGTGTTGACCACGTGGGTTGGCAGTCCATTGACGATGCACTGGATAGGTCTGCCGACATACTGAGTGGCCGTTATGATCATGGAGCACGTCAGCAACAGCACCGTCGTAAACACATTGTGCAGTCTGAACACAGCATTGTCCGTCTGGATATCCTGCCATTTGAAATAGGCTTGCAGACCCCCTAGTAACTTATACATCGCGGAATATTTTTTACAATTCTTCTAGAGTCCACAATTATTCTCCGATGGTCTTCAAATATTTTTACAATTCTTCTTCTACAGTCCACAATTTTTCTCTGATGATCTTAAAATTTTTTATTCAGCTAAACAAACGGCACATTTGTATTTTAAAACACTTTTTAAACCACTCTTAAAGACTTCCACCTAATAATTTATTTATTATATTTTTGGGGCATTAATTTTGATCAGTTCAATCAGATTCTCTAAAAATGCCGACTTTTATTCAAATTTCATTCGTTTTCGAGATTCTATTATTTATCAGTTTCGTAATTCAGAGTAAATTTTTAAAAATTCTATAAAAATCAGCCTTTTAATTGCGATTAGTAATAATTTCGAAGTTGTTTTTTTTGGTTTAATTCGAAAAAGTGCTTTTAAAAAAATTTGCGAAAAAATGCAGATTGCTAAAATTTGGACGGAATTACTTTTTTGTTATTTTTAAGCGTTGTTTATTGTATGCGTTTAACTTTCAAAATAGCTTTTTCTTCAAAGCATTCCGTCAAAATATTTCTTTAAATTAAATTGACGTTAAGTCTTCTTCGTTCCAGAAGGTTCTTATTTTCAATTTGAATTAAGAATCGAACGTATTTAGCCGTCACCTGTCGATGCTCGTTTCACACGGCCGTCCTTTGATTCTGAAACAAAGAAACAATCAAGAATTAATGGCGGAAATGATCACCGTGAATCATGCTTAATGCGGAACACTGTAAAAGGTTGGGTAATTAATTGGTCAGTCATTGGATGGTGAAATAATTGCGATAATGTAATGGGAAGAGGGAACTAAAATACAAATAGACATTTTTTTATAATAGCTCCACACAGGAGGTTCAAAGGAAAATAATTTCGCTCAGGTCCTATATCATCTTTGGGGCTGCTGTGTGAAGGGTCTTCCCGGTGCTTACCGCTCTACTTCAAGCAAACTTCTGGCAGGATTGACCCAAGAGATGCAGCGTAACCGTCTGCTTCGACTCGGCTATAAAAGCGCCAGCATTATTTGTCTTGGCGTATTTTGGCATATCGCTCGCCATACATTCCCAATGGGAATATGTATGCTGAAATAGGGCAAGCCAAATAACGCTGACGCTTTTATAGCTGAGTCGGCCCGTCATTGTATGCCCTAAGAAACGATTTTATATTTTCAATGCATTTTGAAAATAGGTATTTTGCTTTTTTCATTTGAAGTACTTTTCTAAAAAAAATTACACATTTTGCATTTTCAAAAAGTTTTGAACCATTTCCATTTTTATAATCGGGTTTGGGTACCCATTTTGCACATCTCGGATTACACACGCATAACCTATTGAATAACATGCAAGACGCGTATTTACAACAAGATGACAAACCAACAACATTTGAAAAACTTCAAACATTCGAGAATAAAACCATACGCATAGCCCTAGGTGCCCCCAAATGGATAAGGGTATCCCAACTACACAAAGAATTACACTAAATTTCTGAGACACCCGGGTTCTCACAGTGCTATAAAATGCTTTGGTTAGGAGTAGGCTTGAGAGTGGGTCGGTGGTTAGGAGCCCACACCAAGTGAAGTATTCCCTCATGTTGGAGAAGGTTCAGAAGAAATATCTGAGATTTCTTTACCTGAGGGAAGTATGGCTACTTATATTTATTTTTACGTTCTTCACTTTTCTAAAAACCATTTCACATTTTGCATTTTCAAATAGGAAAGGTTCGACCCTTTTCCATTTTACATTTCAAATGGTTTTAAGTACCCATTTTGCACATCTCCGATGATGCTGTCATAACCAATCGAATGACTTGCGAGACGAATATTTGCAGCAAGATGCCAAACCAACAAACGTTAAGACGATTGCTACTGAACTACGATGGACATCAAATAACCTTGAGTAAACATGCAATACGTACATTTCCATTGGATATGGTCGTTTATAGTTAGATAATATTATTTATTTATGTAAATGTATTTAGGCAAATAGTTGCTATTTACATTCGTTACAAGTTATAGCGGTAGAAATATAACGTGAATAAATTGATAACATGTAAAGTACAAACAAATAATACATTTCATGGAAAAGCAAAAAAATATGGGCACAGCACAAGTACAAAGTGGTGGAAAAATCACAACTCCATTAGGGCAGTAACTTTGTAAATACAAATAATTATCTTAACACAATTATTCCGCGTTCTTGATTGTTCGGGAGGCGGGGATGGGTACCGCCACAGGTCACCCCAAGTGGTTCGTTACCTTTGATGACTAAGCAGGGGTGCCCCGATGCATGCGTTAGGCGAGGTTTGTCTAGATTGGGATAGATTCATACGTCCATCACTCCAGCACTCATCGACCCCCAGTTCCTATCCACCCATCATGGCTTTTTCCTTCCCAGAACTACCTCCTCTTCTTCGTTTACCTAAAAAGACCATCCACATAGCAATCCCAAAGATGACATAGTCCCTGAGGGGAATTATTTTCCCTCGGGGCCTACTGTGGCAGGAGTGTTGATTATCCAACAAATGGTTTCGGTACCCATACCCGCCTTCCAAATAGAAACTACAAGGACAGTATTGTTAGTGTGTTTGCAAATTCTGTGATCTTTTGTTCTAATACTAGCTGAAGTCCCCCAGCTTTACAGAGAGTTTTTAGAAATCAGACTTAGACAGCGACCGTCGTCTTTCTTTAACGTCAAGTGTTTGCAATTTGGGAGGCGGGAATGGGTACCGCCGCCCCGGGAACCATTTATTGGATAACCAACACCTCTGCCACAGGTCACCCCAAGTGGTTCGCTACGTTTGGTGACTTGAGACTACTACCAAGTAGTACGCTACTTTTGAGACTTTAAACATAAAAACATAAATAATAATAAATAAATAAAAAGCCTTTTATTTCTTGCAAATAGGTTTGTTACAGAGTTATGAAAAAGTAGAAAAGAGTATAATTAATGCTATTATAGCTATCTTAAAAATTTTATAAGCAAGAACCCTTCTCTCAGGCGAAGGTGGAGGCCTCCTATAAAGAATTTCATTTATCTCTTGTTTTGTTGGTAGGGTTAAGCATTTCTTGTGTTTGTGTAACTTCTTGTATTTTTGAAGAAGTTTAGAATTTCTTCTTCAGAGGAGTTTGGTCTTGATCTTCCACGGTGACCAGCCGGGTTGGAAGATGAGCTTTGGTTTTTATGGTTATTTTATTTATAGATGTTTTTTATAGTTGTCGTTTTTTTTTTCAATTTTATTTGTTTTTTTAATTTTTGGAAACTAAGGGCATGTTGTTTTGATTTTTATTTACTAAAAAGTTAAGAGCATGCTTCGTCTCACAATCCCTTCAGACGTGCTAGAAGTTCTTCTTTTTTGTGAATGCTGTTTATTTTTCTTGTTGGCCTGTTCTTTTGTTCCGTCATCTGTAGGTGTTTCAGGAGATAATATAAGCATTCTCTTATTGCTGTCCGTGGTTTAGTTTTTGACTTGTATGACATGTTTGTCATAATTAATTTTTGCTCTTTGCCTTTCTCTCTCTCGAGTTTTGCCTGCACTTGTAGCTCTTTTCCTTTTTTTAGTATTTATTTCGGATTCTTCTTCTTTGTGTGCCGTATCAGGTCCCCCCGACGTTGGCGATCACTCTTAAAATGTCTCTCTGTCTTGCGCTGCCCGGAATAGATCCTCCTCACTTCTAATGCCGGTCCACTCTTATGTATTTCGCAGACAAGACATTTGTCTCCTGCCAGGCCCTCGGGAGCAAGTGTTACTTCTCCCCTCGAAGTATATGACCCATATATGAAATTTTCCTAATTTTTATTAATATAAGCAGTTCTCTATCTGCTTTAGCCCGCCTGAGAATTTCTGTGTTGGTGATCATGTCGGTCCATGGAACCTTAAGCATTCTCCGGTGTAGCCACATTTCAAAAGCCTCGAACTTGTTCATGGTATTTACTTTCAAGGTCCATGTTTCACATCCATACAGCAAGACCGACCACACATAACATTTTAGCGTTCTCTGCCTAAGTTTTAAGCTGATATTGTCATTGCAAAAGAGGGATTTCATTTTAATGAACGCAGTTCTTGCTACTTCAATTCTGCACCTAAACTCTACATCTGGGTCAAGAGTCTCCGTGAGAATACTGCCGAGGTATCTAAATCTTTCCACCTTTTCGACATTGTTTCGGATAAACAAAAATATAGAGATACATATATACAGAATTAAATTAAGTCAAGCCAAAAAGGTCTCCTGGGTTAAAGTTACTTGGAGATAGAGTTTTATTACATCTTAAATTTAGCGATATTATTTATCTAATAAATGGATAAGGGATTCTAATTTTATCTGAAATAATATATGTGATTAGATGACGACGGAAATTACATGAGGAATGACGGTTGGATATTTATTTATTATTTATTATGAATTAACGTCCTCCATCGATGAAGAATATAAACATTCAAAGTGTATTTGATTTTATAATCCAACTGAGAAGCGCTGACAAACAGCTTTAATTAAATAATGTTTGAATGTTGATCTTTCAATATTATTTATCACATCATTTTTGGTGAATCTAAGTACTGTCATATAACCCCGCTTCTAAGGGATCGTCTTCATTGGCTTCGATGTCCTGAAAGAATAGAGTTCAAGATCTGCTTAATGACCTTCAGAGCATTGCAAGGAATGGTGCCAGCCCATATATCGGAACTATTATGTGTCCGACAAAACTTAAGCGAGAGACAGC
Organism: Limnephilus marmoratus; assembly: GCA_917880885.1. Classification (NCBI taxonomy): domain Eukaryota; kingdom Metazoa; phylum Arthropoda; class Insecta; order Trichoptera; family Limnephilidae; genus Limnephilus; species Limnephilus marmoratus. The sequence goes on from OU862930.1 coordinate 4,206,491, forward strand.
TTACTCTAAGGTCAGCAGATCTAGATGTTAATAATCGTCTAATCGAACTTTCTAGGTCAAATCGAGCTGTTTACTATGATAGCTCTTTTCATGTAACGGGCCCTCTCATTTGGAATAAATTTCCCTCGACTCTTACTAATATCCAGAATTTGGCTGAATTTAAACGGGCTTTAAAAACAAAATTATTTAAAAAATCATACCATTCATGAATCCTTACATCTTTTCAATATACGTAATTATAATAAGCCATGTTCTCAAGCTTCCCGTAATTGTTTGGTTTCGGTTTCCTCATAATTGTATTTTTATTTTATGTTTCGTATCCGAATTTATGGCAGAATATCTCTCATTTCTAAACGCAAACTGCCTTTCTGATGGTATATTATATTTTAGTTTTAAAGTTCTTGTTTTGTCCTGTGTTACAATAGCACCGCTATTGTGTATTATTATTATTGTCCCGTGTGTGCTATAACAGCACTATCTTTGTTAATTTTGTTCTTCTGTCATTGTTTTGTAAATACTGTATATTCTTTAGTTAATTTTGTTCTTCTGTCATTATTTTGTAAATACTGTTTATCCTTTTATTATTTTCTTAATATTATAAGGAACACTGTAGAATTATTTTAAAATTTATTATAGTTAAGCGCACTTGAAGTGAAATGTCACAAAACTGCGCTAAATATATACGCACCAGATTTAAATGTCCGGGTTAAATTTTCCCCAAAAAAAAAAAAAAAAAAAAGGAAAAAAAGAAGGAAAAACTAAACCCTTTCACACACTTCCCCAAATGATCATCTAGTCAACCCACGCTATGCAATTGCACTATATAAGTATTATAAATACAAAACAATACAAGAACAACATGTCAACCTACTAGAGACCAAATGGGAATATAATTCACCGACTCCAGATATTTTCATATCAGAGGGTTCGGCTCTGTGGCATTTCTAATTGAACCTATAAATTCTACTGATCCCTCAATATAAATATTTAAAAAAATCCTTTGTAATCCTACATTAAAATGACTGATTTTTGCATTTTTATATACAAATTCTTTGACAAATCTAATATGCTTAAATTTTGAATCAGATTCCTAGGTATTATGCCAGTGGCCGAAATAACAAATGGCAATATTTTTATAGTCCGAGAATGCCAAATTCTTTTAATCTCATTTCCTAAATCTGTGTATTTTCTTATTTTTTCAGAAATAGTTTTTTGAATAATGTTATTATTGTTATTATTATTATTATAATCAACAACATATTTATTACCAAGCATATGCAGGCGATTTATTATGGAATATAATTCAGCATTTGATCCTGTATTGTTACAATGATAAGGTAATTTGTGACGAACTGGATCTACTCGGTACATTAATGCGAATTGTTTTTTGTCATATAAAGGCCATTGACTCGAATATTGCAACTCAACTGTTAAACTGTTTTTTACCGCAAAGACTGAACACGTAAACATGTATATTATGATACTTTTCTTACCTTTAATAATAATAATAATAAGCCTTTTTATTCTGGACTTCAGTTGGTATATACTAGACAAGTTCTTATTTGTTATAATATATTCCGAAGCTCAGTTTGCCTCTTGCATTTTCCTCTTGCATTTTCCATTGGGACTGTCACGCGCTACTCTTCTCCATTGATGTCCAGCCGTGAGTTTTAGGTCATCTTCCCATCTTATGTGTTGGCGTCCTCTACTTCTCTTGCCATTTCTGGGATACCAGTCAGTGACATTTTTGCACCACTTCTCTTGTGGATCGCGGATTATGTGTCCTGTCCATCTCCACTTTTGTTGGTCTATTCGGGTAAATATATCGGCAACTTTAGTTTTCTCCCTTATTGTTCTACGTCTCACTCTGTCATGTTTCCTTATTCCTGTCAATCTTCTCTCCATGGCTCTCTGGCAGCGTTCCAACTTTTCTCTGTGGCGTTTGGTGAGTGTCCAAGTTTCACATCCATAGGTGATGACTGAAAGTATATACGTGTTGAAGACTTTCCTTTTTATTTGCATACTTAGCTCCTTGGATTTCAAGACTTCTTTCAAAGACCAGTATTTCTTCCATCCATTTGCTACTCTTCGCTCGATTTCTTTAGTGGTTTGATCTTTGTGAGATATTATCTGTCCTAAATAGATGTAATCTGACACATATTCGAGTGGTTGGTTGTCAATTTATAGTTACTGGTTCAGAGTTTGTAAGCAATTTTGTTTTGTCTTTGTTCATACATAGGCCGACATTCACACTTTCCTCGTTTAGCGATTCTAACATTCTAATTAAGTGCGTTGGGTTTTCCTCGAATAGGACTATATCGTCTGCAAATCTTAGGTGGTTCAGTTTTACACCTTGCACGTTGATACCTTATTTTTCCCAATCAAGTTTGCGGAAGATACTTTCCAGAGCAGCCGAGAACAATTTTGGTGATAGAGGGTCTCCCTGTCTTACTCCTCTCTCGATCTTACCTTTACATTTATTTAAAATAATGCAGTGACTTCAAAATAATTCAACCAGAAAAGTGGTTTTAGTTTTTTTTTTAAATGGGGGCATATCAGTTCACATTTGCATATTGATAAACGGCGTGAGAACTATACTGATACGAAATTGGCAACCGATAAAACATAATAAATTGGAAAGTGCTAAAATAACAAAGTAAGGAAGAGATAGGGCTGCCTATAGGCCATAGGCCGCGCCGAGGGGAACAAACTAACATATGTCAATAAATGAATCAGACAGTATACAGGCACCTCGCATTGTAATATCTCCGTTTAGTGCACGAAAATAAAATCTGCTTACGAATTATTTACAATGAAGCGCAAATTGCTGGCTGCGTAAAAAAAACTTAATATATCAAATATCAAATCGGGTCAATAAAAGTTCAGGCTTGATTCCAAAGCTAAATATTTTTGAAGTGAAAACTTCTTTAGCACCGTTGTGATTTGAAACTCGATGAAACGGAAACGAGCGACACTAAAAAGAGACAAAAATATGCATCTTTAGGATTTAGCCTGCGAGAGAATGATCGGTCTCCTCTTTGTGCGGTGCTTCGTAGCTTATAGTATGTCTCCTCTATAATAGTTCCAATACGATAAATCCACGGTCCCACGCAAGTCACCTTTAGTCTAATGGTATAAAGCGCCTGACAAACCTCAGCGGTCAGACATTCAGCAGACCAAGGATCGAATCCTATGAAATAAAAAGTAAAAAAATTGTAAAATCAATATCCAAACTTCAAACCACTCCAAAATGACAGGCAAATAAAAACACAAAAGAAAGCGACATCTAGCGACTCCGAAAAAGAAAACACAAATACTTATAAGATGGCCAAATGTATAGGAAAAAGTGCACTGGGATTCGACGACAAAAAAAAATCATCTTTCACATTGGCCAAAAGTATGTTCGTTATTTGTGTTTGGGGTGTTATGCCGTGTTGCGCCACCTCCTTCTTTAGCCAACGTTTTGGACAGCTTCAGGGCAGATCCGGCAGATCTACCCTGATGATTTGTAGAGATGTAGAGATAGAGATATTGATTGTGACTATGAGTTGTGTCCAATTTATAAAGGACTGTCGAAATTATGGGACAGCTGTACAAATAAAACAGAAATTATCAGATGGTTTTGAATACGCCAGCTAATATTCAAAGGAAGAACCTCAAAGAAACCACCATTAAAAATTCAAGGCTATATTTTCGGCAGATACTCTCAGACACCTCTGAATTATAATTATGGAAATAAATTATTGTTCAAAAATAGTAAAACGGGAAAACATAATACAGATACCAATAATTTATTGTCTTTACAGGATGTCTCATAGACATATGAATATATATAGACCTGCCCTAAGTGACAAAAGCGTATTATTTCCCATGTTCCATGGAGCCGGCTAGGCTTACGAGAGCCTCGCTTGAATCTAAAAAATGTGACGTCATAATCCTTGTCCGGACCAGCGTCGAGCTCAGATCGTACATTTTACGAAATAACACGGCAAAAATGTTAGCTTGTGCTATACATTATACCCTAAAATATGTCGATCATAACGAATGTGGGCGGTTCTCCAGTGTGCTCGTCGCTGGTTACAGAATAAGAAAATTATGAAACATTTGTAAAAGTGTCTTAACTAAATACGGCAACAAAATATTCGTCTGTGAAAAGTGGCGAACTTTACTTTTCCGTATTTGGACTTAGCAAATATGTTAATAACGTGGCGAGCAATTCGCGCTCCCGTGTAAAAAGGTATATTCATTCGAAAGCAGATTTTGCTTTTAAGAACTAAATGGTGATATTATAATGCGAGATGCCTATATACTGTAAGATTGATTTTTTAACGAATCACAGTCATCTTTCCCCTCTTCGTCCCCCCATAGTTTGGTTTTACCCCTCATCTGTATCTTCTCGTCTATTAAATCTGGATGTCTATGGGATGTCTGTATTATTTTTATCACTATTTTGTTAGGTTAGGTTATGTTTAAGTAGATATTTTGTTGGGGGATGTTTTGTTCGTAGGATATTTGTCGGGATTATTTTGTAGCGGTATGAAAAGTCGCGGAACAAACCACCATTCAGAGTTGAAACTTTGCTTGAAATGGCTTTGGTGACCAGATCTGAATAGTCAGAAACTACCCCACCTCCTTCCCCTCCTCAAAATCATCAGCCTCACAACATATTCCAATAATTGGGATTAGGGAATGCAATCTCGCGAGTTTAACGAGATTGTACTCGAGCATAAAAAGTAAGCATATAAAGCAATCGAGGTAGCGGGACGAGGTGTCTCTCAGATTTGTTCGTGCGTGCGATTGGTCGAAAATTGAGCCGGCGCGGCGTGCAGCGTCATCAGCGCGCATTTGTTTTGTTTACTAATAGTTGTTGCTAGCTAACGTGTTACGTTATTGAGTTTGATTTTATTCGAGTATTTTTTTGGTTATTTATGCAAAAAAAAGTTTCTTATATGAAGTTGTCAAGTTTAATTTTTTTTTGACTTCTCGTTGTTTTGTTTGTTATAAAAGAACTGTTTTATTACTAAAAGATTTTTGTTTGATATTAGAAGAGAAGACTGGTTTTTTCTTTCATTTGTTATTTGATAGATACGTACGTCAAAGTTTACTGCTTAGAATTTTATTAAAAAATTATAATAATAATAATAACGTAGTATTTATATAGCGCAGTTTTGTGATATTTCACTTCAAGTGCGCTTAATTATAATAAACTTAAAATTAATCCTATAGAATTAATCCTATTATAGACAAATACGTCAAACAATGTTTGATGCATAAAAGTCTATTGAAAAATTCATGAAAATAAATGTTTGTCTTATAATACTTATAATTTTTTATTATTTTTTCCTAATTTATTCAAATATTGTGATTATTTGCAAAAAAAAACACAAAACTGCCAATCTCGCGAGATCTCCAAATTGGCGAGATCTCGCAGTATTGTTATTCTAAACTCGCGGGATCTCGCTTGAGCCCCAATCTCGCGAGATTTGCATTCCCTAATTGGGATGCCATACTCCCACTGGGTCCAGACCAGATGGGAGTATGGCATCCAGATGGATGGGAGCAGTTGGGACTCTTGTGTCATGTATATATCCACATAAGTACAGAGCACATATTACAACACATAATTTTTAAGTCTTATCTTTTTTATGTAATAAAGTACTTAACTTTCTTGTAGGTAGGTACTGTCAACATTATTATAAATCAGACAGTATGTCGCGCTGTTGAAAATTTGAAGTAAATTAAATATGTAATATAAATTCGCGGAAAAGATATCATCGATAGTAATAAAACGCATATGTAAATAATATCTGAAATATTTATTTCTACCAACGCTCGTTATTTATGGTTTTCTAGGGAAGCCAAACTTACATACTGATAATGAGCTGTAACAAGAAATTTCTTCATGACAGAACGATTCATTCATTATCATCACTATCATCATCACTACATAGTATAAAATGAAGTCGCTCAAAATGTATGTGCGCGTTAATCTTTTAAACTACGTAACGGATTTCAAGCGGTTTTCACCAATAGATAGAGTGATTGAAGAGGATTGTTTATATGTATAAAACATGTAAATTATATTAGAGAAAAGCCGAGAAATTCAAAGAAAACATAATTTTGTGCGATTTAAAACGGCTGGCGGGCCATACTATAGTCACTTTTGAAATTCGTTCTACGGAAGAAATTGGAAAATAGATGTCCTAGAGTAAGTAGGTATTTGATTTTCCCTTTTCAAATATCCAGTGTTGCATTGCAAGCATTGTATAATTAGTGGCGATCGCTCGAATTGCATTACATAGTATAAAATGAAGTCGCTCAAAATGTATGTGCGCATAGATCTTTTAAACTACGAAACAGATTTTCATGAGGTTTTCACCAATAGATAGAGTGATTCAAGGGGAAGGTTTATGTGTATAATACATGCTTATTATAGTAGAGAAAAGCCGAGAAATTCAAATATTCAATTCAGGCAGCGGGCAGCTGACAAGCGGGTGGTGTGGATTTTATAAAGGTTGGGTAATGGCGTTGTGTTTCGTTAGCCACAGCAACGTGTGGCCGGGTCTGCTAGTCTTTATGTAAAAATGAATGTTTCTATGTTTGTCCTTTATGTATGTGGTACCTAAACCGTCCGTCCGATTGCGATGAAACTTTGGTGATTTGTTGTGCGCATGCCCGCAAAGGTTTCTATATCTATAATATAATTGTTTGTAATGGCAATATTAAAAATGTATTAAAAAAATTACAATAGGTGGTGCGTGAATTGTGTGTGTGTATTTCATATAGTTTGGTGGTAGGCAGGGAAGGCGGGAGGGTTAAGGTAATCCGGGAAGGGGAAGGGGAACGAAGGAGAGAGGGGTTCATGGGAGGGCGGTCGATGGAAAACGCGGGATGGTGAGGGCGGGTTCGCGGGCTGGGGAACGGGGACGCATGGGAAAGGACAAAAAACTAAAACACTTTCTGTCTTCGAGTGGCATCACTCGTAGGCAATCTTGATATATATTATATATAAAAATCAATTGCTGTTCGTTAGTCTCGCTAAAACTCGAGAACGGCTGGGCCGATTTAGCTGATTTTGGTTTTGAAATGTTTGTCATAGTCCAGGGAAGGCTTAAACGCTGAGAAAATATGGAAAAATTGCGAGGAAGATAGTAAAAACAATAATTTCATTTTCCCATATAAACTGTTCTGCCTACCTTCCTGTCAAAATGTGTGTACGCGCATAACTTCCGAACGACTTTACCTATTTCATTCAAACTTTGGGGATTTTATATGTGCATGCCCGCGATGGTTTCTATATATACTGGTAAGCTCTGGAATTATTAAATTTGTATAAAAAAATTGTAATAGTTGGCATGCGAGCTGTTTGTAAACTGGATGTACCGGGACTGAATGAATGGAACACGGGAGGGGAACTTGAAAGAGAGGAGGGAACTCGGGAGGAAGGTTCTCGGGATTGGGGAGGGAAGGAGGAGTGGGAACGCTAGAGGGGAAGGGGACGCGGGAGAAGGAGAGGCGGAAGGAGAACGGGAACAATGGGAAAGAACACGCAGGGAGAAACAATGTCTTCATTAAGTGGCATAGCAACGCATATCTCTATAATAATATAAATGGAGCGACCGATTGATTTGATTTGTATTCAATTTAGCAGATGGCGGTGTAAGTTAAAAGGTTGGGTAACCATCCAGTAAACGGGCGGCGTTGTATTTCGTTAGCCACAGGAGGGGGGAGGGGAACTCGGGAAGGAGGTTCACGGGACGTGGAAAGGGAGGGCGAGTAGAGTGAGAAGGGGGAAGGTGGAAGAGGAGGAGTGGGAACGCAAGAGGGGAAGGGGACGCGGGAGAGGAAGGGAAGGAGGAAGGTGAACGGGACGAATGGGAAAGGACGCGCAGGGAGAAACAATTTCTTTATTAAATGGCATAGCAACGCATGCCGGGTACCAGCTAGTAAATATATAAAAATGAATGTTTCTGTATTTGCCCCTTATGTGTTCCTAAGCCATTCATCCGATTGCGATGGAACTTTGTAAATTTGATTTGCGCATGCGTGGGATGTTTTCCATATAATATAATAGAGAGCTCTGGCGTTATGAATTTGTTTCCTATACTATTCAACCGATTGCGATGAAACTTTATTGAGTTGTTGTGCGCACGCCCGCGAAGGTTTCTGTACATATACATATAATGGTGAGCAATGGCGTAGCGAGAGGGGGGGGGGGGCGGACCGCCCCGGGTGCCACCCGACAGGGGGGTGACACTCGACCGTGGAATAAAATTTACGAAGGATATTGTCACCAAAGTATTGTATACATGAACACGGTCTGTTATTTTCTTTCATATGTTCCCCGTAGAGTGCCCCGAATTTTTTGTATAGGTCTTTTTATAGACGAACATAGCCTATATTTGTGGAGAAATCTTAAATCCCCCCCCCCCCCCCCCCCCCCCCAGGATGGACCAATTTAATGAAGTCGAAATTAGCATTTTGAATTTTTTCTCAAGTCAACTTTAATAAGGGGTGGTGACACCACGCCCCGTGGGGTGACATTCGCTCCGGGTGCCACCCATGCTCGCTACGCCACTGATGGTGAGCTCTGGCGTTATGAAATTTGTATTAAAATATTGCAATAGGTGGCGCGCGAGTTGTTTTAAAAATGGCTGTATTTCATGGTGACCGAACAACACAGAATAAAATTAACTCAGAACCTCAAAAATGTATAAAATAGGTTACTTTAGGTAAGGTTATGGGCTACTTTGTATTTTTTTTTCATCGATTATAATGAGTTTTCAAAGAGGTGTTGAGTTGACTTGATTCTGAGTTGACATGTTTGGCGTATTTCATATTATAGTTTAGCAGGAAGGGAAGGTGGTGGAGGAGGGAAATGGGAATGGGGACGAATGGGAAAGGACACGCAGAAACCATTTCTTTACTGTGTTTATAGCGGTATTGCAATGCATGCCGGGATAACGCTAGTTTATAACAAAGAACCCCAGTGAAAAATATCGAGAAAGTGGAAAGGTCACAACGGAGCTATCGGCAGTGTTTCAATATGTTCATCATTAGATATTTTCGATTCCTTACGACATGAAACCAAGACACAAAGACTCTGTTTGTAACATCTTACTTTGTAGCAAGAGTAATGTGTAGAATTTCAAAACATCTCTTCAAAAAGACTTATCTACACAATGATGTTCTGTTTCGTATTGAGATGGACGCGAGTCCCATGTATTTGATGTTTTCATGACAACTCAACAAAGTGGCAAAGTGGTTATGGACTATTTTTACTATGAAAAGTCAAAATAGCCCTAACTTTTAAAGACGGTATAACTAACTTAAGAAAATATAAACAGAGAAAACCGGAAATATGTCATCAAATCAAATTTTAGACGTATTGAATCTTTTCCACAACATAATTATAATTACTTCTTCTAACACAGCAAACTTATTTTTTGGCACCATTTTGATTTAAATTAATAAATTACTTCGTTTTTACCACTTTTATTGTTTACAAAACCGACAATTAAAAATTTTTTAATTGTTCTATATTGCCCCTCGTCCCTTAAACATTATTTTCTTTCTAATTTTATTATTGTTTATGTCGATTATTTTTCTCTATTACCTATATATGTCTATGTTTAAAATTAGTTCTGTCAAAACCAAAGTTGAATATCTTTGGTCAAAAACTTGAAGAAGTCAGCTTTGCTGACGAAACATGTCGGTTTTGTAAACAATAAAAGTGGTAAAAACGAAGTAATTTATTAATTTAAATTAGAATTATAATTGATTTCGAAAGACTGTTCTTTTATCTCTAGTAAAGGTATGTTTTAAATTTTGAGAAAATTTGTTTATTTTTAGTACAATAAGGTTTTACCGTAGGTCGTTGGCAGATTTGTTAAATTTACAAACCAAATTTTGTATAATACAACATACATTTCAATTTTTTTTTTCTTTTTATTTTAAATACATAAACGGCTATACTGACTTTTATAAAATCATATAATCATGCAGTAAAATATATCAACAAATTATTTGGTAAAGCTACTTTTCAAAATTTTAATTTTACTTCAAATAAAATAGTAAAAGAATATCCGCGCACGTGTTTTGTGACGAAAAAACTTTAGTTTGTATATTTATTTACGGTCTAACAAACTAATATATCTATTTAAAAAAAATACATTCTTATTTTGCTTAGACATTATTGAAAAATTATAAATATACTTATGGTCAAAAAATAATAACATAAAGTACATATTTTAATAGTTTTATCATCACGAGTTTGAGCATTTTGAATGTAGGTATCAAAGTAAATTTTGAATTAAATAAAATCGATATTGAGTTATTATGCTAAAATGATAAACTAACTAACTAACCATCACGCCGTTTCTCCGCAGGGGTAGGCAGAGAGGACGGACCGCCAAACAACTCGGTCTAAAATGATGGTATGGAAAATAATTAATCTTTCTCATCGGCACCGCCCTGTACAGTTGCAAGGGTACGATCGCAAGATTACCGTTCGACGAAATGTAAATTGTCGGCAGCTGGTTTGTTAGTTTTCAAGTTATGGTAGTATGGTTGTGAAAAAAGAAACAAGGAGTTTAAAGGAAAAGTGTTTGAACATCTGAATCATTCAATCATAATTTTAATTATTTTGTTGAATATGATTCAATTTATTTTGGTAGAAGATTAAATGTACCAGGACGAATAAAACTGCTATGTGTTTGCATTAATTTGGTATTAATTCGAAGGGTCCTAAATACATATTAGTCCTATTGCTAATTCTATTTTCATTGTTTTCGAAATTATTTTTGTTTTTCAATATATTTCATAGTTTGCACCATAAATAATGTACGGGTATTAAATTTTTAGTTTCTTTGTACAATAACTCGGGCGAGAATGTTTTATTTCTATTATAATAACTACGTAAGTATAATAATATACTTTTGAGTTATTTGTAAGGGCTTAGGAATTGAACCACCACATCCCATATATTTTTTTTATATATTTATAGTAAAAGCCCAAATAAATAAAAGTACAATCAATATATTTTGGTTACGCACTCCCAAATATTTAAAACTAGCTGGTTCCCGGCATGCGTTACCATGCCATTTCATAAAGAAATTATTTCTCCCTGCGTGTCCTTTCCCATTCGTCCCATTCTCCTTCCTCTCCCGCGTCCCCTTCCCCTCTCACGTTCACACTCAGCCTCCTCCATCTTCCCTCTCCCCACTCCACTCCCCTCCTTCCCACGTCCCGCGAACCCCCCTCCCCCTCTAGCATTCAGTCCCGTTACATTCAGTTTTCAAACAGCTCGCGTGCCACATATTGTATTTTTTTAATAAAAATTTCATAATGCCAGAGCTCACCAGTAGTCTCATACAAACCTTGGCCTGACAATAACGAACCAAAAAAAAAGAATTATCCAATTTGGTGCAGGCTTTCGGAAGTTATGCGCGTACATACATTTCGGCTATTCATTTTTATTTATACATATAGATAGAAGATATAAGAAGAAGAAGAAAATAGAAGAAGAAGTTAGATAGATAGACTAGCTGACCCAGCGAACTTCGTACCGCTTCAGAATCAATAACTGTTATGCTGAATTAAATTCAGTTTTTCTATTAACTTAAAAAATACACAATGAAGCTATCATCGATGCGCAACTGTTCGTGTTTTGTTTTTAGTATCAGAGATGGCGTTGTGTACGGATTTATATATTTTGTGATTTTCTTACTTTTCCACTTACTTATGGGAATTGCTTTATGTAATTGTTTCATTTTCTTTATACATGTGAGAGAGATTTATTATAATTATTGTATTTTTCTTTTGGAGGGATGCAGACATACGTTCACAGTTTGTCTTATTTTCGTGTATAAGAAAGAGGGGCAGCATCATATATGTTGACGTATTGATGTTTGACGTTTTTGAATTTTTGGAATTCACTCACTATTCAATATTAGCAGCTCTTTCAAAAGATTCGAGAGAGCATTCTTTCCGTACAAAATGTACGAGGAAAGCAATTTTTTTCATAATTGTTTTCGTGATTTTTTTCCGATGTTTTAATAGCTATTCTGGTATTCGGGGCGGAGACAAATCCAACAAATCAAAGATCATAAAAATCGATCAAGCCGTTCTTGAGTTATAGATGGTGTAACTAACCCGATTTTGTTTTATACATATATTAAGAAAATGAGAAGAATTTTTACGCAATAGTTGATCTCACCGTAATACAATGGATTTCTACAGAAGTTTTTGTCCCAATTACGCTCTAAATCCAAAAAGGGTCATGAGTCATGAGTCATGACTCGTGCCTAAAGTGGGGAACTCCAGAAATACTAATAGACATACCGCCCAGCTGAGAACTTTGTTATAGTTATACAGGGTGGCGCAAAATTAATCATCCAATTTTGTTTTTGAATAACTTTTTTACTGAATAAAAAAAAATGATTTTGAGTAATAGAAATCTTTATTTGGACTTTTACACTTTTTTCTGTTAAGTGGAAAAGATGATATCCGTCAAGTGGCTGCCGCCAATGTTGATACACATTTGTGCCTGTTTTATCGCATTTTCCATGACTTCTCCGCAATATTTCCGGTGATAATTGTTCGCATTCCTGTAGAATATTCTCCGTAAGGGCTGCGATTATCTGAAGCTTGTTGGCATAAACCCGCGACTTCAAATAGCCCCAAAGAAAGATGTCTGGGATGGTTAAATCGGGCGATCTTGCTGGCCATACCAAATCGCCAAAACGAGAGATTACGCGACCAGGAAACGCTTCCTTCACAATATCCATTGTGGCTCGTGCTGTGTGCGTTGTTGCACCGTCTTGTTGAAACCACATGTTCACCAAGCCCCGCTCATCCAATTCTGGAAGAAAGAAGTCGTTTATCACGGCCCTGTAGCGTTCGCCAGTAACAGTGACCGTAATACCAAAGGCATCCTCAAAAAATACGGCCCAATCACTCCTCCCGCGTGAACGCCGCGCCACACAGTCGCTTTGAGTGGATGTAATGGCTCTTCGTGCATCACACGAGGATTTTCAGTGCCCCGGAAACGAAGATTTTGCTTATTGACGTAACCGCTTAAGTGGAAATGCGCCTCGTCGCTCATGATGACTTTCAACAAAAAATCGCTAAAAGCGTTAAAGCTTAAATCGACACAATTATTCTACGCTCTTGCAGAGTATAGCGCTCCATTGCTTGTCTGTTTGTATTCTGCAGCTGTCTAGTTCACAAATGTCAAATATGATTGACGTACGACGCCATTTGCAAAAATTATAACATCTTCCGATAGGGTCATTAATTTTGCGCCACCTTGTATATATAACTATGATGTCTTTAGTTTTTGAGAGAGATGGAAAGTTTACAACGGAGCTATCAGCGGAATGCTTATACTTGACAATGGCCTGAAGATTTACGTCTAGAAATAGAGTGAAGGAATCTAATCTCCCAGCAGAAGATGGCCCGCGACACTAAAACGTTTTTAAAAGCTCAATAAATTATCATTAGGTGGGGAATTTTGGTTGGCTGCTATTGAAGACACTGTGATACAATCACAACAAAGAGAGGAATTTGGACTGAAATCTTGCATGGCTAATTATCTGTAATATGAAACTATTTTTTTAACTACGAAAGTGATACTAATGTTAGACTGTTGAGTGTTGGTGACCATTTTATAAATCCGATGGGAACTGCTTTCAAAAATAGCCAGTTACTAGGATCCACTATGATCCCACGGGCTTTTAGTTCAGCTTCGCCCATTTTGGTGACCATTTATAAATCCAATAGGAACTGGTTCCAAAAATAGCCAGTTCCTCAGATCCACTGTGTTCCAGTGACAGCTAGTCACCGAGACAAAGTAACTATGACAAAGTAAGCGAGACACGCAATGACGTATAGATATTCAATTCCTAATGATTTGTCAGCCTCTGTGTTTTCTCCTTCCTACATCATGGGTCTCTTCAAGACCAATGTTCATTCCTTCCTCTCCTCAAAAAGACCCTCCACACAGCATCCCAGATGACATAGACCCTGAGGGAAATTATTTACCTCAGGGCCTCCTGTGTGGAGTTAATGTAAAAAAAAATCAGTAATATTCATAACTTGTCAAGTATTGCCGTCAATCCTTCCATATCCGGAAAGATATGGAAAGATTGACGGTTTTATTAAATTTAAAAAGAGTTTATTAAATTCTATAAATCCGTAGTACTTATACCTCTAGGGGGGAAACGTCCACACGCGAGCTGCTGACGGAAGTAGAGACATCTTTTGACAGATTCTTGGATTAAAAACCGATTGCAACGGTAGCTTTGCTTGAAATTTCACGTACTGTTATTTGTGGCGCGGCGCATAAGGCGTGGCGTCAGACATGCAATCGAAGTCGGGTTCTGAAATTCAACCACGCAGACGGAAGTGTATTCATACTATTTGATGATATTGACACTATAGTAGTCCAGTCACGTAAGCTAAAAAAAAGTGGTCAACCTCTGAATGAAACTGAATAAGCTGAAAATTTGTATAAACCTTTATTTTGGCATTATAAATATTGTCTCAAAAGTATCATAAGGTCACGTGTGAGCTTCCTTAGATAATCAAGGTCAAAGGTCACGAAAATCAGTTTTTTGGAAATATCTCGCATCCTTTGCCTCAAATCGAAATTGCATGCATTGTAAAAGTTGTAGAGTATGAAATTCTCTACAAATTTTGTCATAAATATATTTTTATACGCTTAACCGTTTTGAAGATAGAGCGCGAAGAGTGCGGAGCGCTCACCCATACATAGCGCAATGTCAGTCACTGGGATTCGCGATTTAGAATGCCAAAATAAAAGTTTATACAAATTTACAGCTTATTCCGTTTTATTCCGAGGTGAAATCCTATGTTGGCTGGACTATAAAGCGTCGATGACACAGAGCGAGTTTACAAGCTACTATCTGGGAAATTCACTATCTGTTAGTAAACTCGCTCAGTGTCATCGTGTTACTTGCTAACTACCAGATTGTTGACAATCTACGAAAAAAGTTGAAAGGTCGTCAACTTTACTCGCTACACGCTTGCTCGTGATTGGTTTATTTATGTTTTTCAAGATGGCTGCCAATAAACAGCTGATTTCGACTGTCAAACATCACAGAATTAGTGCACGCAGGCGTCGTTATTCTTGTTACTGGCGCTAGCAGCGACACCTCAGATTCCTACGCTACTGAGCGAGTGGAGAATTTTGTGTGTCATCATGACAATCTCACTCGCCGATTTACCCGCTTTTAAACTTAGTAGATAGTAGCTTATAAACACGCTCTGTGTCATCGAGCCTTAATTCACATTTTTAATATGCAATCGGAAGAGGAAACCGGTTGGCGTTTTGTTCACACAAATGTGTTCCCCAATTTCCTCCCTGAATTTCGACACTAGTGCAAATATTTTTTAATGTAATATAGATATCGTCACGGTACGTTTTGCTTTTTTTGATGGGTTACTTCGTGAAGGAGTTAGGACCCTCCAAAAATCGTTAAAATTGCCTGCTTTAAACGCCATAACAGGCGTTTAGTATACAAACTAGACAATGTATTTTTTTTTAAATGACTGTACGAGTATTGACAGACATTCAGATCCGCAACAGGAATATTGTGTGACTCCAAAATGCCTATAAAACTTAAAGGAAAGATATACCAGACTATTAAGACCCGCAATAATGTATGGCTCCGAATGCTGGACTATGTACAACTCCTACTCTAGGCAACTCGAAACAACAGAAATGCGAATGCTTAGATGGTCGGCAGGAGTATCACTAAAAGATAAGATCAAAAGTTCACGCATTCGTGGTAGCCTGGGTGTCACAGACATAAATAGTAAGCTGGAAGAACGACAGTTGAGATGGTATGGGCACATAAGACCGAGACCATCAGACCACACAGTGAAGCAGGCAAGTCTATGTAGCTTCATCGTCTAGTTTATCATCCAGTCATCCAGAGGAAGACCGAAGAACTCCTGGATGACTCAATGCTCCAAAATTCTTCAGAGAAACGGCCTGGATGAAGGCGATACTCAGAACAGAAGAAATTACAACCTGAGAACGAGAAGAGCCGACCCCGACAGCCTACCTAGGCAATGAGTTGGGACGGCGCAAGGAAGAAGAAGACTGTACGAGTACTGACAGAGTATTTTACTGACAGAGTATTTTCTTCTAATACAGTTAGTAAAAAAACTTAAAAATCGGTTCAGTTTTTGGGGAGAAAAATGGGGAACACAAAATCTCGATTTTGATGATTTTATTTAGATATCAGCCTGAGGTGCAGTTGTCCCTTTCGCTCAGTATTCGTTACGCATTTTAACGAAACTGCCACATCAATCATCAAACAGTATTAATACGCTTGCATCTGCGTGGTTGAATTTCAGAACCCGATTTCCACTGTCATGACCGACGCCACGCCTTATGCGTCGCGCCACAAATAAGATCTGTCTGTGTTCGTGAAATTTCAAGCAAAGCTACCGTTGTAATTCTGTTTTTAATTCAAGAATCTGCCAAAAGATGTCGCTACTTCCGTCAGCAGCTCGCATATGGACGTTTATTCCCTAGGTAAGTACTAGGATTTATAGGCGGCTATACGCAATATATATTACATATGGCGTCATTGCGTGTCTCGGTGACTAGCCGTCACTGGATCACAGTGAATCCGAGGAACTGACTATTTTTGGAACCAGTTCCTATCGGATTTATAAAATGGCGACCAATACTCAAAATGGACGAAGCAGAAGTAAAAGCCGCCCGCAGGGCCTAGCAGCAAAAACCTGCGGAGCGGGTTTTTAACTTCTAGTATTATATTATTCTGGTAAGTTGTTTAAAAAACACATTTCCATATACGGCAGATACAAGAGGCACGCTACGTACAGTCACCCACCCAAATACAGACCTGCCGATATTTAGGTTTACTTTTATTATACATTATAAAAAGCCGACAGACTGACAGTCCCGGGCGCGAATTTACAAAACCTATACCGATTCAGTCGCGGTAACGACAATTTACATTTTAAATATACCTCTATATTGGTTATTTTTTATCACATTGCAAAAACAAAAATTGTTCTAAAATCTAGATAAAATAATCTTTCTGATGTGTATATTAGAAATTAATAATTTTATTTCTAAATATTTAAATTTTAATATTATTCCCATATATTGTAAATACACCTCTATATTGATAATTTTTTATCACTTTGCAAAAACAAAAATTGTTCTAAAATCTAGATAAAATAATCTTTCCAATGTGAATATTAGAAATTAATAATTTTATTTCTAAATATTTAAATTTTTATATTGAAAATTTAAAGCGACTGAAACGCGGTACGGATTGTAAATACGCGTCCCGGGCATATAGTGGCAATTGACATGCTAACAATACAATCAATTCTGGAAGCCAAAAAATTGAATTCTTGGAATCGTGAGTCGAAAAGAATCGACGATCTACGAGACCAGCATAAGTAATCAAAATTGAAATATTACACAGCTCAACAAAAATTTTTTTTTTTTTTGTTGCCCTGGATATCTTTGCGGATTTTTATATTTTCGAGTACCCAGTTTACAGATATATTCATGAAAGTACTGAATTGGCTCTAGTTTTTGTGATTTTGGCGTATCTTATATCATCATTGCAAAGCATCGCGTTCATTAGTAAAATATTGTACATATATTTTCGTATCGGTGATCAATGAACCGATGTATGCAATTTTTAGCCCTAAGTTGTTTTTAATTGTTTGTCTAGCTTGCAGTTTTTTTTATTTATTTTAGAAATGTATTATAAGTTTGTACAGCGCCCTTGAGGTGATTTTTCACAAAAACGGCGCTATATAAATCATCCAAGTATTATTATTATTATAAAGTATAGTCGCTCCCATTGTCTGTACGCTTAGATCTTTTAAACTACGCAACGGATTTTTATGCGGTTTTCACCAATAGATAGAGTGATTTATAAGGAAGATTTTAAGGTATATAATTTGTCAAGGTTTTGTGCAAATTGGTTGAAATATATAATATATGTGGCAGCGGCAGAGGGCTACGGGCGATAGGCAGCGGGCTGGCAAGCGGGCGGTGTGGATTTGGTATGTATGCAAATTAAGAGATGGCGTTGGTTATAAAGATTGGGTAATTGCGTTGTCAGTAGATGACGTTGTGTTTCGTTAGTCACAGCAACGTGTCGTTGGGTCTGCTAGTTTAAAATAATTAGCATTGTAACTCTTCAAAACTAGAGTTATTAACAGATGTTTAGTTTTTTGGTGAAATTCGCTTTCTGCGATATCACATGACCCCCCCCCCCCCCCTCCCGCATGCCTCAGTGGAACGTAAAATAACTGAAACAAACGTGTTTATAATAATTTTTGGAGCATACTTTGCGCGATTTTTCTCTATCGAGGAAATTTTATATAATTTGCGTTTTGGCGCGACGCGCGACGCGACGAATGTCTAGATATTATCTTCAAAAATAACATTTTTTTAAGAGCTTAAAAACTTCAAATGTTTAAGAGCGTTTAAGGGAACGTACCCATACCCCCCCCCCCCTGAAATACATTAGTTTGTAAGTGCGCAAATAAATACACAAATGGACAAATTATTTTATTATGATTTTTTTAAAACTAAAATTAAAAAAATTTTAAAACATGCGTTTGCTAGATAATGCGTTGATTTATTTTACTGCATTATTATATTATTTTAAATGTGTGTGGTAAAATACAAAATCTCTTTTGAAAATTTAACAAATCTGCCAAAGACCTATGGAATGACCTTATTATACGAAAAATTTAAAAAAATTCTCAAATTTTATTACATGCGAATGCTAGATAAAAGAACAATCTTTCGAAATCCATTTATAATTTTTTGTGGAAAAGAGTCAACACGTCTAAAATCTGATTTGAAAATGACATATTTCTGGTTTTCTCTTCCCCTCTTAAGGGAGGTTTGCAAGAAATCGGTAGACATTCGGGTAACGGCGTCTTAATTAAACAATTCTCCACGCGCTTTTGTGCGCCAAAGGTGGAGTTCTTTCATTTTATCCGAATGACAACTACCTGACAGTATAAATATTAGTTTTATAGGAAAAAAATCTTATGAAAACAAATGTCTTTTAATTTTTGACATTTCGCAACGGCGCATTTTGGTACTATTTCTTGCGGCAAGTTGATTTTATAAGCTGTGAGAAGGATGGAAATTCGCGCGGACGCGATTAGATCTGTCAAAAAACTTCCGAAAAAAGTTGTGTAACTTGCTATTGCTATTGCTTGCGTTAAGTGAGTTTTGGTGTCGTTTACCTACATTGGTAATTTGGCCTTAATCGCTTACGTGAGCGATTTATGGGAAAAAAACTTACGAGTGTAAAGCTAGCCTTATAGGCAGTTTTAAGTTTACATCAATTACCGCAAGGATTGAATAATTTCTCCCAAATTTCAAGTGTTTCGCCGTAATTGGATCGAAGATCTGAGCTAACCTTTATCTATGACAGTAACTAACTAACTATCACGCCGTTTCCCCGCAGGGGTAGGCAGAGAGGATCGACCGCCAAACAACTCGGTCTTGGCACACACACTTTGCCTCACTCACATTCATACATCGTCTCATACATACTCTTCTATTATTCTAACTTTTGACATGGCCTGACTCAAGTATCTGATTCACTTGATCGTGCCATGTCTTCCTCGGGCGTCCCCGACTTCTTCTTCCATTCACATTCGTATCATATATTCTTCTCACACTATTTTCTTATTTCGTTCGCTCTACATGCCCAAATCATCTGAGGGTCCCTTTCTTAATCTTACTCGTTATACTAACATCAGCCTTACATTCTTTGCGGATATCCACATTTCTCACACGATCATACATTGTTTTACCACACATGCACCTCAGCAACAACCAGTCAACAACAGCATTCAGTTTACTTTCATCCTTCCTCTGCCAATTCCATGCCTCACTGCCATACATCAGGGTAGGTTAGGTACCAGGACTCCATTGTGGACTGCTAGCTTCGCTTCTTTTGACAGTTTTTTACTAGGCCAACGGCATTCAGTCCTCCATTAATGGAGTTACCTGCATTTACTCTTCTTTCAATATCTCTATCTGCCTTCCCATCTCTCGTAAACATACTACCCAGGTACACAAACTCATCCACCTGCTCCAAGTATTCATCATTCACAACTATATTGCACACTGTTTTCGTACTCTCTCTTTCAAACACCATGACTTTAGACTAACTTACATTCATCATTAACTCATTATTCATACACACTTCGTTCATCCTAGACACGAGAAACTGTAGATCTTCCATAGTGTTAGATATCAGCACCGTATCATCAGCATACAACAGGCAACATTCTTTCAGATCACTCAATTTCGCGCCCAATCCCATCTCTTTCAATAACCCATGACAGTAAATAGAGGTTAATAACTTACTAACAGTAACCACATACCAACAGGCAGTTGGTTTTGTAGTTGGCATTTGTTATTCTGTGCTCAAATGCTTCGAGTAAGTTGAGATAGCAGTGACAACACGTCTCGCTAGTCCGGTGAATGGTGAGTTGGTTCGTTCATTGGACTCGAATTGCATTATTTGGAACCCGCAGGAAGTACAAGTACCTCACAATCGCCTTGTGCATTCGCAGTGCGTTGAACAAGATCTTTGGGGTCTCCATCGAAAATAATTATTATAAGCACGAGTGTGCAATTCACACGCGGTAGAAGTGAAACCTTCAGATAACTAAAGTAGACAAGAGTGGGGAGACTACGAAGCAGTGGCGGCTCGTGACTTTTGGGTGTGCTAGAGTGCTGATATTTAAAAAAAATGGCGTTATTGATGTTGTAACCGAAAAAAAAATTGTTTTTTTTTTGAAAATCAGTTTTTATATGAAAAATTTCAGGAAGTTTCAGTTTGGCGGTGTGCCGCACCGATTTCCTGAAAAATCTTCATACAAAACACCGATTTTTGAAAAAAAATATATATATATTTTTCGCATACAATTGGGAGGCGGGAATGGGTACCGCCGCCCCGGGAACCTTTATTGGATAACCAACACCTCTGCCATAGGTCACCCCAAGTGGTTCGCTACGTTTGGTGATTTAGCAGGGGTGCCCGGGTTCATGGGGTGAGGTTTGTCCAGGTCCTCCACGCAGCATTCCCAAAGATGACATAGGCCCTGAGGGAAAGTATTTTCCTCGGGGAGCTCATATAAAAAAAAAAAAAATAACATCCATGATGCCATTTTTTAATATTAGCACCCTAGCACACCCTAAAGTCACGAGCCCGCCACTGCTACGGAGCACTTTTTTTATCAATATGAAGGATGATTTTTCCATCACATTTTGTCGTCGAATTTCAGTGCACCTTTTCTTATAAATTTGGTCATCTTATTGTTGTTTGTGTTTTCTTCTTAGGATTCACTAGATGTCGCTTTCTTTTACTTGTTCATTTTGAAATGGTTTGAAGATTGGATATTGTTATTGATTTTACAAAAATACACAAGTTTTTTGTTTATTTTTGTAAAACAGGCATGTAATGTTATAGGGGGCAATATACCCGAACTGATCAGGTCAGGGATGAAATTTTTATATGAATTATTTATAGGGCAACAGAAAAAAATGTTAATGAACTCATTTTGTATTATCGAAATGTTTATTTAATTAAAATTGATACGCTCTTCGACCTCTTGTTATCGTTTCCTTGTAAATAAGTACAGTGGAATCAAACTTTGTTTTATCGGTACAATAAACCTGTATTTAATTAAAAGCAATTAAACAATTCAACGATGCATAACTCAATTCTATAATTAGCAAGACAGAAACGAAGAGAACCCGCCGACAACCGTTTGACTTCTGTATTTATTACGAAGGCCGGCGTAGTCTAGCGGTAAGGCTTTTGACTCGCAATCCGAAGGTGGCGGGATCGAATCCCGGTGTGGGCAAAAAAAAATTTAATTTTTAGTTATTTCACAATTAATGCATTTAAAATAATGTATAGTATATTTGCAGCATGTTACAGAGTGGAAGATTCTCACAGTATCACCCTGGTGTAAGACCACCATTCAGAATTAAAACGTTGCTTGAAATGGTCCGTTTGATTGATTCTCACATCTTAACGAACGGATTGCAATCTTAAGAACACATCAGGCGTCGGGTGGGAATGCTGTACTTGTTCTACCGGTATTTCAATTGAAGATGCTCCAAAAAACTAGTGCCATTGATCCCCTCAGCACCGGTGTATAGCCGGGAAACACGTCAAAAGCGCGGTTGACATTAATTTGTCACATACGAACGGGTCGCTCCTACGACTCGTTCTTGAGTTCAACAGCTCGGCTGTGAAACGATTTGCCGGCCTCTGTGTTTCCTCCTTCCTACAACACGGGTCTCTTCAACTCTTCAACACCCAGGTTCACTCCTTCCTCTCCTCAAAAAGGCCCTCCACACAGCATCTTCTAAGATGACACAGGCCCTGAGGGAAATTATTTTCCTCAGGGCCTCATGTGTGGAGTTTGTAAAAAAAAATTATTCACACGAAACACAAAAAAAGTATATTTTGCATTAGATACGTTTTAAGATTTTCACGGCCAAAAGTATTTTTGTTATTTGTTTTGGGATGTTATGTCGTGTTGCGCTACCTCCCTCTTTAGCCAACGTTTCGGAGATCGTTGCGGTGTCCATCATCAGGGCAGATCCGGCAGGTCCGGTAGATGTGTGAGCTGTTGGTTAAAGGAGGTAGCGCGACACGGCATAACACCCCAAAAACAAAATAATCTTTTGCATTGTTTATTAATATTAATAACTAGCGACGAGCGAGTACCCGGCATACGTTGCAACGCAACTCAAATAACGATAATTATAATAATACATAATAATAAAAAGTTTTTCTATTCGGCGACCATAGACATACAAATTTAATTATATATTCATAATATGTCCGTGTCGGCGACATTACAAGTATGAAGTAACAAATTTAATTATATATTCATAATATGTCCGTGTCGGCGACATTACAAGTATGAAGTAACAAATTTAATTATATATTCATAATATGTCCGTGTCGGCGACATTACAAGTATGAAGTAACAAATTTAATTATATATTCATAATATGTCCGTGTCGGCGACATTACAAGTATGAAGTAACAAATTTAATTATATATTCATAATATGTCCGTGTCGGCGACATTACAAGTATGAAGTAACAAATTTAATTATATATTCATAATATGTCCGTGTCGGCGACATTACAAGTATGAAGTAACAAATTTTCGATTATTATAGGTAAACTTCGACCAAGTAAAACTACTCAATAAAGGTATGTATATATTTTTTACATGCTCCACACAGGAGGATCGGAGGAAAATACTTCCCCTTGAGAGCTGTCATCTTTGGGGATGCTGTGTGGAGGGTCTTTTTGAGGAGAGAAGGCTCTGGGAAAGAAAAAGGCATGGAGGGTGGATAGGAATCTGGCTGTCAGTTTATACAAGAGTGACGGACGTATGAATCCATTTCTCACTGCGGTACAAGGCGATGTTCCGAGAGTCCTGCTAGAGATGTCAAAACATCTCTCTCAACCAGTCTCTCTCGATCCGGCCTGCCACACAGTTGGTGAACAGACGCAAACGCTGACAAGACCAGGACAAAATTCCCCTACGAACCCGGACACCCCTGCTAAGTCACCAAACGTAGCAAATTAATTTTGGTGATCTGTGGCAGAAATGTTGGTTATCCAATAAATAGGTAGGTACTCGCCTCCCAAATTGAAGCTTTTATTTCATACACGAAAAGTTTTATAGTCTGTCAAAAAAGAGTAGAAAATATATGAGGGCGCCACTGTTGATCAAATGGCAATATTAAACACATAACTCATGGTGTTAAAGTAAAGCTGTGTAACCTACATTTTCA
Source organism: Limnephilus marmoratus (assembly GCA_917880885.1). Taxonomy (NCBI): domain Eukaryota; kingdom Metazoa; phylum Arthropoda; class Insecta; order Trichoptera; family Limnephilidae; genus Limnephilus; species Limnephilus marmoratus. The sequence continues at coordinate 4,230,383 of OU862930.1, forward strand.
TAAAAAATTAAAAGGGCATAATAGTGGAAAAAATATTTTTTCATTGCAGTATAGTGATACCCGCCAATCTCAAAATTAGAATTGAATATAGGTATATTATTATTATACCTTTGCAATTTTGTGTTAACATAATGAAGAATAACTATAATGTAATAAAATATAAAGCACAGTATAGAAATTGCTAACATTTATTTAATACTGGATAAAGTACCTAGCGTTGCCTGGGCTTTAGATCATGTCTCTAATTTTAGATCTGAATATATTTAACTCATTCAGATCATAAAGTAGTGTAACTAAACTCACCATTAGTGATTCTTCCTTTCTATCTATTGTTAAATTCAAATTTATGTTAAATTAAATTAAAGCAAATCGCTTTATTAATCACCTTTTAATAAAATTTATGTCATGAAGAAAAAATGTTTTTTAAAATGTGGTTTACTGTGTTCTACACATTCAGTGTCATTGCACTTCAAAGAAATATTTGACAGTTAAATTGGTGTTGCCAGTCTACAAATTTAGTAGTTCCAGTTTTTATATTTTCTACTCTATTTTGACAGACTATAGGTTTGAGTCTTTGAGGAGATAGGCAGGTACCTACCTACCTACTCTTTTTAAATGGCGCTAATAAAATTGTTTTCATCGATAAATGACTTATTCCCAGCAGTCCTAGCTAGCTTCACCATGGCTTCTTGTTCCTGATCGTAGCCTAAGATGATGCAATATCATCTGCTCATACAGTGACTAAATCTGAATACAGGGATAAATGACTTATTCCCAGCAGTCCTAGCTAGCTTCACCATGGCTTCTTGTTCCTGATCGTAGCCTAAGATGATGCAATATCATCTGCTCATACAGTGACTAAATCTGAATACAGGGATAAATGACTTATTCCCAGCAGTCCTAGCTAGCTTCACCATGGCTTCTTGTTCCTGATCGTAGCCTAAGATGATGCAATATCATCTGCTCATACAGTGACTAAATCTGAATACAGGGATAAATGACTTATTCCCAGCAGTCCTAGCTAGCTTCACCATGGCTTCTTGTTCCTGATCGTAGCCTAAGATGATGCAATATCATCTGCTCATACAGTGACTAAATCTGAATACAGGGATAAAAACGCTGTAGGTAAGTATTTTGGTTTCAATTTTGAAAATTTAATCGAAATACGAATACAATCGTTAAAGATTACATTATCAAAACTAAACCAGACAACAGAGAATAATAATATTAATTAATTTTTGGGGATCGCTGGCAACGGTTAATATGCACTTTTTTTGAAAAATCCTTTTGATTCACCTTAACTAACTAACTAACCATCACGCCGTTTCCCCGCAGGGGTAGGCAGAGAGGACGGACCGCCAAACAACTCGGTCTTGGCACACACTCTTTGCCTCACTCACATTCATACATCGTCTCATACATACTCTTCTATTATTCTGACTTTTGACATGGCCCGTCTCAATCAAGTATCTGATTCACTTGGTCGTGCCATGTCTTCCTTCCTTCCGTGCCACTTCTTCTACCATTCACATTTGCATCATATATTCTTTTTACACTACTTTCTTCGCTCATTCGCTCTACGTGCCCAAACCATCTGAGGGTCCCTTTCTTAATTTTGCTCATTATACTTACATCAGCCTTACATTCTTTGCGGATATCCACATTTCTAACACGATCATACATGGTTTTACCACACATACGTCTCAGGGATCTCATTTCAACAGCATTCAGTTTACTTTCATCCTTCCTCTGCCAGTTCCATGCCTCACTGCCATACATCAGGGTAGGTACCAGGACTTCATTGTGGACTGCTAGCTTCGCTTTTTTTGACAGTTTTTTATTAGCGCCAACAGCATTCAGTCCTCCATTAATGGAGTTACCGGCATTTACCCTTCTTTCGATATCTCTATCAGCCTTCCCATCTCTCGTAAACATACTACCCAGATAAACAAACTCATCCACCTGCTCCAAGTATTCATCATTCACAAATATATCGCACACTGTTTTCGTACTCTCCCTTTCAAACACCATGACTTTAGACTTACTTACATTCATCATTAACTCATTCTTCATACATACTTCGTTCATCCTAGATACTAGAGACTGTAGATCTTCCATAGTGTTAGAGATCAGCACCGCATCATCAGCATACAACAGGCAACATACTTTCAGACTATTCAATTTCGCGCCCAATCCCACATCTTTCAATTCTTCAACCTTAATTACATTAAAAGGCAACTATTTGCATTGGGGGAAGTGGAAAATATTTCATTCTAAGTTTCATACGTAAAATTAAAATTAGCTTTCGTCTTGTGAGATTGTACGCCAGAATCACAAACCATGTTACACAAACCTAGCGTAGCCGCTAAACTACTTGAAAACTGGGATGTTTTTCTTGCCTTTTTTTTTACATGAGCTCCACACAGGAGGCCCTGAGGAAAATAATTTCCCTCAGGGCCTATGTCATCTTTGGGGATGCTGTGTGGAGGGGTTTTTTTTAGGGAAAGGAAGGAGAAGAGAGTTCTGGGAAGGAAAAGGGTTAAAGGGGTGGGTAGGAATCTGGGGTTCAGTGTATCCTGGTCATCCAAGACCTGGACAAACCTCACCCCATGAACCCGGGCACCCCTGCTAAATCACCAAACGTAGCGAACCACTTGGGGTGACCTATGGACCTTGACGCGAGTAGGCGTTATAAAGGGGCACTTTCTTTTGTATCACAAACCATGTTACACAAAAATATTTTCCACTTCCCCCAATGCAAATTGTTGTCTTTTAATGTAATTAAGGTGAATCAAAAGATTTTTTGAAAAAAAAGTGCGTATTAACCGTTGCCAGCGATCCCCAAAATTTACCTAATATTATAACGGTTTAGAACCAATTTTAGAACCCTTGCTTTCATTTATTTTATGAGTTTCTAGGTAGGTACCTACCTACCTACCTAGTACCTACCCTTTTCTGAACAAAATGTGTACGTGACCCTGGATTTGCTTCTAGCGGGAGAATAACGATGATGTGATGGCATAAAACTGATTCAATACGATGTTTCAATTACAGATTTCTAAATTCCTAGGATGGTATTGGTCATACAGAGGTGTACATTGTATTAAAATTAGCAAGTTAAATTTGTTTATTTTTCATGTTATGGAAACGTCAAAATTAACGCATTCCTAAAACTAAATGTCCTGGACAGAAATGAATGAAAGAGCCTTACCTTTTCATTTAAAATCCAAGTATATATCGTCATTCATCGGAATAAACGATAAATCTTCAATCTTCATCCCACATTCACCAACTTTAGCCACAAAATCACAACACAAAATGCAGCAACAATCTATTGCATCTAATATTTCGCGGCGATTTTTGATTATTTTCAGCAAAGCAAATAAATGCGTACACAGCAACACAAAAGCTTTTAAACAATTGGTAAATGTTTACAAATTAATTAGCCGTTGTCCGACATGGATATTATTATTAAACCGCTTATATTCTGTAATCCCAGAAGCGAGCGAACCCCATCCGCACCGCACGAGCGCAAACTAAAATTGTGTACTAAAAATGACAGCCATGTTGAATAGAATGCTTTGGAGTTTGGCCGCCCGATACTAGCGCCACAGAAACGGTGGGATAATGGTGAAATTTGATTTTTTTTATTTTGTTTTACTTTCTCCGGCAGTATCTACCTAGATATCTACTAAATATTTTTCGCTATAATGATATACCTAATGGTATTGTGGTAAATAAGACGCAGACCGAAATACATGATATTACCTACTATATAAGATCATAAAACATGATGCAATTATTTTTCGTCTAGACAAATTCAGTTACTTACATTAAGTTTTTACGTACATGTCTCGCAGTAAGTGGCTTCGTGGCTTAGGCGTCTAGGAACTCAATAATTTTAAAATATGAGCTCTAAAAAGACACAGGTATAATATGTATTATAATTTATTTTACTACCTCAATGTCTACACAATATAATAATATCCAGTGTCTAAATGGGATGAGGCACGGGCGTAGCCAGGTTTTAGTATCGGGGGGGGTTCAAAAATCAAAACTCGTGTCGGGGGGGGGGGGAGGGTGAGGGGACGACTTTGTATTTCTTGAGCATTAACTAATAACAATTTGTGGACATTTTATGTTGAAAACTTTTATTTTCTATGTACATTGGTTAATTAAAGTAACAAATGTATATAGAAAATAAATCTTATTTTAAGCAGTCACCTGATTAGAAACGGAATTCCAAATAAAAATCAACCGCAATCACCGAAAAAACGGAACTTGCAAGTTAAATTATTTTTTTCTTCCAGAGGTCCCCATTTATCTTTTTAGATACATACCTAATATCATTTTGAGTTATCGGTGTTAAAAATAGCATTTCTTGAAAAAATTGCTTGTAAGTACATTAACAATACTTAAGATTCATGGGAATTCCAAAAAACATATGGGTAGATATATAATACCAGTAATATTGTCAATTGCAATAAAAATTTTACTAGGTCGAAATTTCCGTAGATTTAGTGCTGATTTCCCTTTTCCCTAAAAAATATTTTTCTCCCCTAGAACTAGTCAAATTTCCCTAGACGGTACGAAAATATAGGTACAAAGGTTACCATCGGATAATCGGTAGGTACAGAGGGCAAATCCAAAATACATTATTAGTGTAATAATTAGTAATAAAATAAGTTATGCAGCTCGCATCTCCTTATTTTTAATATTATTGATGTTGATATCTTAACTTTTCGGGGGGGGGTTGAACCCCCAAACCCCCCCCCCCCCCCCTGGCTACGCCCATGGGATGAGGTAATGCTGGGTTCCCACTGATTCTACGGTTTGTACTCTAGATATCTAGGTATTTCATAGAACAAAATTTTAAACAAGTACCTACATTCAACTTTTCATTTCTATCGCATAGAAGACGTTCTCATGGAATTTATGAAATAGATCATAGAATAGATCAAGTGAGATACCGGCTTCAATTTCATATCTTCGAGCACTGAGGTATAATAAATATAGTAGTATATATATCAATAGTAGTAGTATATATATCAATAATAGTAGTATATATATCAATGTCTTCGAGAAGATATGAAATTTTCTTTTATATGTTAAGATTGGGTTTTTTTTAATATTGCCGTCTTTCAAAGTGTTTACTCAAGTAATTTATTAACTGTGTCATGCTTTTCTTTTAATAAAATCGTATTAGGGTGAAACATGTTTTACTGCGATAACATTTTCATTAAAATAATAAAAGAACGGAACCGTCCTTTTCGGCCCTCTGCAAAATGTTTTTTTTCGAAGGTCTCGCCATTATACCTATTTGTTTCCCTCCAAATTTATGGAATGCAGCAATGTCCTAAAATATCTACAGTACGGCATAACTCCACCTTACGTGTAAGCCATTTTAAGTCTTATAATGATAATTACAACCTAAATACCAATCAAAATCGTTTCACTACAATAATGAACAAACCTCACAGCCAACAAATTTTATTCAAGCAATTATAAACCTTATTTGCATTTGCACGAAGTGTTAAAATAGCATCAGACGTTACAGATTATAGGCCTTTTTTCACTGATGCATTCTCGGACAGCTGCACGAAATGTACCTACTTTGAATTTGAAAGGAGGGATCTATCTCAGTACCAAGCCTCGTAGAACAAGTTCCATAATAAAAATTTTAAAAACGTGCATATAAAATGTATTGGCGTATCATAAACTACAAGAGATTACAAACACATTTTTGTAAAGTGTACGCATTTTGCTAGCCGAACAGTTTATGTTTTTGCAAGTTGGCTACCGTGCTGTAATCATTTGATATACGGTGTTGCCAGATTTATCAGGATAATATAACGAGAAATAATATTATTATTATTTATGGTTAGGTACTGAATGTAGGCCACTTCCTAGGTCAGACAGACACAATGGATATAAATCTGTTTCAGGCCTTGCGTGATTAAGTCCATAGATGTAATATTTGGATATCATGAATAGTATAGTGCTCCAGTTTTGGGAAATTTAAATATTTTTTACCTCATAGATCATAGACTATAAATATGTATTATAAGACGACCAAGTTTCAAGTCAATGATCTTGGTTCTGGATTGCAATAACTGCTTCTGTGGTTACAACAAAGCCCTAAAGACTCTTTGCTTTGTTTTGAGAGCTGCAAAAGATTTCAATAATTTAGGCACATTTATTATGTTAGATATTATATAAAACCCTTGTCAGATGCCAACTTGAATATAACTCAACGTTATGGTCTCCCTTTTTCAACATTCATTCGGACAACATTGTAAAGATTCAACGGAAGTTTCTAAGGTTTATAAACTATAAATTGCATATTCCTACACTAAACGTTGATTAAAATTAACTCCTGGATAAAATGTGTCTATTGAAACTTTCAGAAAGAAGAATAACACAGATTTAATACTATTACATAAAATACTGCTTTACAAAATTGACTGTCCTGATTTACTTCAATTTTTCAATATCCATGTTGCCAAAAAATCATGTCCACATTTATTAATTTACTAGCTGGGTTACCCGGCTTCGCTCAGGACAACATTCAAGAGTATTCTTGTCACATTGATGTTCCCGATTCCCTATTCCCGAACATTCCACAATTTTCCAGAATGTTCCGGGATGTTCTAGAACTTTCTGGAATGCTCTCAAATACTCTGACTGGGGTGTCCGGCTTCGCTCAGAGAGTTGATATGAGATTGAATTGACGTTCGAATCCACGACGGATCTTGCTTTATATACCCCATATGGGTAGCCCCGTACAAAAAGACTTCAAATGTCTCAGAATAATGTTCCAGATCATTCCGCAATATTCAGGAGTGTTCTGGAATGTTCCACAATGATCTATGACGTTTTGGTATGTTTCTGAACGTCATCGTATTCCCGAACATTCCACAATATTCCAGAATGTTCTGAGATGTTTTGGAATGTGGTGGAATGCTCAAGAATACTGTGCAATGTTTTAAAATGTTCTAGAAATTTCAAGGGGGTGAAATTCCAGCCCTTATATCTTTAAAACTACGCATTTCAGGTAAAAACAGGAACTTTCTTCATGGATGGGGGATAGAGGGATACCACACAATATAACTACCGTTATCGTGCCGGGACTCGCCTTTGAGTTTTAGCGGCAGGCACATTGTACCCTTTTTTAATAATGTTTATGAAGATTAAGATTATCTTTCTAGAACTTTCCAGAACATTCTAGACTCACCGACACTCTCCGCTACTCATTTCTGGAAGCTTCTAGAACTTTCTCCTTCCATAAGATCCTAGAGCATTAGGGAACCTTCTACGACATACTTCGCCACTCCTTCCAAACCTTTTTACAGCTTTATCGACCTTGTAGAATTTTTCAGAACCTTCTAGACTCATAGACATACTCCGCCACTCCTCCCAGAACTTTCTAAAGCTTTATCAAACCGTCCAGAACTTTTCGGAACCTTCTAGACTCACCGACGTACTCCGCCTTTTGCCGCTTTATCGAACCTTATGAAACTTTCTGAAACATTCTAGACTCACCGACATACTCCGCTACTCCTTTCAGAACTTTCCACTGCTTTATCGAACCTTCTAGAATTTTCCGGAACCTTCTAGACTCACCGACATACTCCGCCACTCCTTCCAGAACTTTGTTCAGCTTCATTGAACCTTCTAAAACTTTTTGGAACCTTCTAGACTCACCGACATACTCCGCCACTCCTTTCAGAACTTTCTACCGTTTTATCAAACCTTCTAGAAAATTTCGAAAACTTTTAGACTCATCGACGAATTCCGCCACTCCTTCCAGAACTTTCTACAGCTTTATCGAACCTCATAGAATTTTCAGGAACCTTCTAGACTCACCGACATACTCCTCCACTTCTTCCAAAATTTTCTATAGCTTTATCGAATCTTCTAGAACTTTGCGGAAAATTCTAGACTCACCGACAAATTCCGCCACTCCTTCCAGAACTTTCTACAGCTTTATCGAACCTTATAGAATTTTCCGGAACTTTCTAGACTCGCTGACATACTCCTCCACTCCTTCGAGAACTTTATACAGCTTTATCGAACCTTCTAGACCTTTTCAGAACCTTCTAGACTAACCGATATACTCCTCCTTTCGTTCCAGAACTTTGTACAGCTTTATCGATCCTTATAAAACTTTCCGGAACCTTCTAGACTCGCTGACATACTCCTCCATTCCTTCGAGAACTTTCTACAACTTTTAAGAACCTTCTAGACCTTTTCGGAACCTTGTAGACTAACCTACATACTTCTCCACTCCTTTCAGAATACTGTACAGCTTTATCGATCCTTATAAAACTTTCCGGAATCTTCTGGTCTCGCTGACATACTCCGCCACTCCTTCCAGAATTTTATACTACTTTTTCGAACCTTCTAGAAGTTTTCGAAAACTTCTGGACTCACGGTTGAACTCCGCTACTCCTTCCAGAACTTTCTACAGCTTTACCGAACCTTGTAGACCTTTCCGGAACCTTCTAGACTCGCTGACATACTCCTCCACTTCTCCCAGAACTTTCTACAGCTTTATCGAACCTTCTAGACCTTTTCGAAACCTTCTAGGCTCACCGACATACTCCTCCACTCCTTAGAGAACTTTTTACAACTTTAATGAACCTTCTAGACCTTTTCGGAACCTTGTAGACTAACCTACATACTTCTCCACTCCTTACAGAATATTGTACAGCTTTATCGATCCTTATAGATCTTTCCGGAACCTTCTAGACTCGCTGACATACTTCGCCACTCCGTCCAGAATTTTATACGACTTTATCGAACCTTCTAGAAGTTTTCGAAAACTTCTGGACTCACGGTTGAACTCCGCCACACCTTCCAGAACTTTCTACAGCTTTATCGAACCTTATAGAACTTTCCGAAACCTTCTGGACTCGCTGACATACTCTTCCACTTCTTCCAGAACTTTCTACAGCTTTATCGAATCTTATAGAACTTTTTGGAACCTTCTAGACTCACCGACATACTCCCGTCATTCCTTTCAGAATTTTCTACGACTTTATCGAACCTTCTAGACCTTTTCGGAACCTTCTAGGCTCACCGACATACTCCGCCACACCTTCCAGAACAATCTACAGTTTTATCGAACCTTCTAGAAGTTTTCGGAACCTTTTGGACTCACCGAAATACTCCGCCATTCCTTCCAGAATTTTCTTCAACTTTAACGAACCTTCTAGAGCTTTTCGGAATCTTCTAGACTCACCTACACACTTCTCCACTCCTTCCAGAACATTGTACAGTTTTATCGATCCTTATAGAACTTTCCGGAACGTTCTGGTCTCGCTGACATACTCCTCCACTCCTTCCAGAACTATCTACAGCTTTATATAGAACTTTCCGAAACCTTCTAGACTCACCTACGTACTCCGCCACTCCTTCCAGAATTTTATACTACTTTATCGAACCTTCTAGAAGTTTTGAAAACTTCAGGAGTTACGGTTGAACTCCGCCACTCCTTCCAGAACTTTCTACAGCTTTATCGAACCTTATAGAACTTTCCGGAACCTTCTTGACTCGCTGACATACTCCTCCACTCCTTCCAGAACTTTCTACGGCTTTATCGAATCTTAGAGAAGTTTCCGGAACCTTTTAGACTCACCGACATACTCCACCACTCCTTCCAGAACTTTGTACAGCCCTATCGAACCTTCTAAGACTTCCTACAGCTTTATGGAACCTTCTAGAATTTTCTGGGATCTTCTAGACACACCGACACACTCCTCCACTCCTTTCAGAACTTTCTACAGCTTTATAGAACCTTCCTGAACTTTCCGGAACCTTCTAGACTCGCTGACATACTCCTCCACTTCTTCTAGAACATTCCAGAGTTTTATCGAATTTTCTAGAAATTTCCGGAATCTTCTAGACTCTTCTTGAAATTTCTAGAGTCTTCTTAGAACTTTCAGCCCTTATATCTTCAAAAGCAAGCCTTTTTGGTAAAAACGAATACCCTTATTCCCTAGGGGGGATAAAGATCTACCATACCATATAACTCTCTTGATCGTACCGGCACTCATTTCTGAGTTTTTGCGTTCCGCACGTTTTTTTTGGACTTTCTTTTATAATATATATTGATTACCCTTTTACTTCAATAACACCAGGACACTAGCTTATCAAAATTTTCCGTTTCCGAGACTTCACAATCTCGGAAATAAATATTCTAATCTAGGTGATATATATATTTCATTTTTAAACTAATCAGTATAAATTTTGTATTTTCTATCACAAATAGATTTACATAATTTCTGCAATTTTAGTTTATATTGAATGTGAGATTTCTAAGAAGTTCTCATTACAGTGTTTTTTTAATTTTATTTGTATGCTTTTGTTATTATACCTACATTGCATTGTGTATTTTCACTATTTTCTTTTCTCATTGTATTGTCTGGAACGTTTTGGTGAGACCCAAACGGTTGCACTGGATATTTCCAAGGCCTTTGACCGGGTTTGGCACCGAGGACTTGTCAACAAACTGCTTTCTTACGGACTTCCCGCATCCTTGTGTAAGTGGATTGCCGACTTTTTGAGTGAGAGGTCGATTCAGGTGGCTGCTGACGGTTTCACCTCTTCTTCGCATTCGATAAATGCTGGCGTCCCACAGGGATCGGTTCTGTCACCGACTTTGTTTCTGTTGCACATCAATGACCTCTTGTCATGTGCACCGATTCATTGTTATGCGGATGACAGTACAGTCCACGATAGCTTTTTGTTTGACAAGCCCCCAAAGAGCACACAAACTCCAATAGCTCGGAGGGCTTTGAAGCAAAGAATGGACGGTTACCTCGAGAGTATTTTCTCTTGGGGTAAGAATAACCTCGTCGAATTTAATATTTCAAAGACCCAATCATGTATGATAACGTGTAAAAGGGATCGAAATGAAAATCTAGTCTCCTTCAACGGAAGCAACCTTCCGAACAGGACCTCCATCGATATTCTTGGTGTAACTCTAAGTGACCAGCTCAGGTACGGGGCTCCATCGAAACCAGAGTTAAGTTAGCCTCTCAGAAACTGGGTGTACTGTACAGGGCCCACAGATACTTTAATAGTACCTACCCAACTGCTAACCCTGTACAAATCGCAAGTCCGCCCCACGGTTGAATTTGGCAGCCACCTCTGGTCTGGAGCTCCAAAATACCTAAAAAAAACCCTTGACTCTGGGCGGTCCGTTTGATAGATTCTCCCATCTTAACAGATGGGCTGCAATCTTTAGAGCATAGGCGTCAGGTGGGAATGCTGTCCTTGTTCTACCGGTATTACAATGGAAGATGCTCCGAAAAACTAGCATCATTGATCCCCTCGGCACCGGTGCATAGTCGGGAAACACGCCAAACACGCGCCCAACATTTGTTCACGGTTGACATTACTCACATGAGAACGGGTCGTTTCTATGACTCGTTCTTGAGTTCAACGGCTCGGCCGTGGAACGATTTGCCGACCTCTGTGTTTCCTCCCTCCTACAACATGGGTCTCTTCAAGACCCATGTTCACTCCTTCCTTTCCTCAAAAAGACCCTCCACACAGCATCTACAAAGATGACATAGGCCTTGAGGGAAATTATTTTCCTCAGGGCCTCCTGTGTGGTGTTAATGAAAAAAAAAAAAAAATTGTATTTTAGTATTGAGATGTATCAAAATATACATATGGGTAAAAACGATAATTTAAAGTGCGGTGCACCCGCTCAAAAATAAAAAAAGATGGAGAGATATATAAATACGATGTTAGAGAGTGCACGCTAATATTAAAAACGATAATATTTATGCGAAAATTGCGAAAATGTTTTATAAAACACAACTAGTTTAAAATAGAGCAAAACTCTCATGAGGAATATCTAAAATAGCATTTAAAGAAGCACTGTGGATTTTTTCATACATATAACATGTAAAATAACTGAAACAAACGTGTTTATAATAATTTTCGGAGCATACTTTGCGATTATTTCTATCGAGGGAATCTATATAAATAAAAATGAATCGCCGAAATGTATGTACGCGCATAACTTTCGAACGACTGCACCAAATTGGATAATTCTTTTTTTTTGTGTGTTCGTTATTGTCAGGGCAAGGTTTGTATATTTGATGAGCCTGGCGTTACGAAATTTGTATAAAAAATTGCTTTATGTGGCACGCGAGCTGTTTGAAAACTGAATGTATGGAATGCGGGAGGGGGGAAGGGGGAGGGGAACTCGGGTAGGGGGTTCGCAGGAGGGGGGATGGGGCCTGGGAGGGTGAGGGGAAATCATGAGGGGGGTTTGCGGGACGGGGGAAGAGGGGGAGTGGAGTGGGGAGAGGAAAGGTGGAGGAGACGGAGTGGGAAAGGGACGCAGGAGATGAAGCGGAGGCGAAAGGGGAACGGGACGAATGGGAAAGGACACGCAATTTCTTTATTAAATGTCATAGCAACGCATGTCGGGTACCAGCTAGTTTCATATAATTACCGTTTCGGCGTTGTGAATGTATACATAGACATTATCTTAAAAAATAACATATATTTTTTTAGATAATATCTATACTTTAACGTTAACTTAAAAAGCGTTCAATGGAAATACGTTATAAAACGGTAGAAATTCGGAATACCGCGGTTTAAGTAAATCTATAAAATAAAAATATATGTATAGTTAAAAGGTAAGAAATAATTTACTGGACGGTGAAATTTATAAACTAACTAAATAATTAACCATAACGCCCTTTCTCGTAGGGGGTGGGCAGAGACTGCCAAACAACTCGTTATTGGTACACTCCTTGCCTCATTCACATTCATGCAACGTTTCATACACGCTCTTCTATTATTCTGACCCTTGACATGGCCCGATTGAAGTATCCGATTCACTTAGTCGTGTCATGTCTTCCTCGGGCGTCCCTGACTTCTTCTACCATTCACGAAAATAGGGATTAGATATACGATTAAGATGAAGTCATAGTAAATAATGCAAAATCATATGTTTTTGTTTTGAAAATTTGATCGCTTAGAAGTATTGTAGATGCTTCAATTAAATACTGCGTGTAGAACATACCTTGGCCCTTAAAAAGATCGGTCATTTTTTTTATAAGTTTTTTAATAAGCCTATAAAAAAATAAAGTATAAGGTCTAAAAAACACACTTTCAAGTCCAAACTCTCCTATTTATAAACCCCTTTTCGGATATGGTTTTATTGTGTAATGTGGCAAATTCAATTTATTTTATAATAATCGCAAAAAAAGTTGATATTTACACCCAATCTTCCCAAAATAAAATAAAATATGCATTTTCGCGTTGATATTTTACAATACGGCCGCTAGTCGACGAATTCGGTTATTCAAAGTGACCCCTATGGCGTCCACCGAAGAACTACTGTCCACGGCACAGTAGTAACTAGTTAATATGCATTTTCGCGTTGATATTTTACAATACGGCCGCTAGTCGACGAATTCGGTTATTCAAAGTGACCCCTATGGCGTCCACCGAAGAACTACTGTCCACGGCACAGTAGTGAACTAGTGGATCGCCTTAAAAGTAGAATATGTATTGAATATAAAAAGGTATAAGAATTAAGTTATAATAACAAAAACAAAAAATGAACTAAGTAAAAGATACCCTTAGCTTCTAATCTATATTATTATGTGTATCTACCATAGACATCCAAATGGATAGACAAGCAATTACAGATGAGGGGTAAAACCAAACTATGGAGAGCGAAGAGGGGAAAGATGACTGTCATTCGTTGAACAATCAATCTGACAGTATATAGGCATCTCGCATTACAATATCACCATTTAGTTCTTAAAAGCAAAATCTGCTTTGAATGAATAGACCTTTTTACATGGGAGCGCGAATTGCTTGCCACGTCCAAAACATATTTGCTAAGGCCAAATGCTCGCCCCGAAAAGACTCGCGCCAATACACATATCAATATTTTGTTACCGTGTTTAGTTAAAACACTTTTACAAATGTTTCATAATATACTTACCCCTGTAACCAGCGACGAGCACATTGGAGTACCGCCCACATTCGCTATGTACACATTGATACGTAGATATATTGTATAGCACAAGCTGCCGTTATTTCGTTAAATGTATGGATGTCAGCTTCTCGCTGTTCACGGCAAGAATGATGACGTCACACATTTTAGATTCAAGCGAGGCTATATCCCCTCCCCATGGAGCGAGCCGGTTCCAAGGAGGAGCTACAGCCGGCGCCATGTGGAGGGGGAAACAATACGTTTTTATCACTTAGGGCAGGTCCAGATATATTCATATGTCCGTGGTATCTACCTATCTGTATGAACCTACCTATTACTTTTAAATTAGAAAACAGCTGTCAATCTTATGTTTTAATTGCATTTTTTATTTTATTCTATCTCTACTCTTTTTTCAATGTAAACACCAGTTATAAGTATATATATACCTATTATTTTATCATTATTTTAATAACTATGCTTAGCAAAATGCAGTAATAATCAAGCATTAATTGTTTATTTTATTTCACTTTATTGTTTCTGTTCTCTTTCTAGTTCTCATTATGCAAAATGTATTCGTAGGACTATAATATGAAATGCAAACACCAATTACCACCTTATATTTTAATCATTAATTTGCTTGAAAATAAATTTTTAATTTATTTTATTACCATTTCAACAACTATGCTAAACAATCCACGGCTATTTTATGTTTTAATTGGTTATTTCATTTTTATTTTATTCTTTCTCTTCTCTTTTTTTTTTCTTTTGCTATGCTAAACAAATAACAGTTAGGAACTATATTTTAAACTTTTTTTATTACTTTATTTTATATTCTTTCTTTTCTTTTTATTTCCTCTTTTTATTTCATCAATTTTCTTCCTTTTTGTACAAATCATGTTCAACATGTTCATACCCATAATTATTTCACTGTCCTAAAACGGGATAATACTCCTAGTTGGGCAGTCAAAATTTGATAAATTGTGTATATATATGTGTATTATTGTGCTAAATAAACAAATAAATAAAAAATAAAATAAAAAAATAAATAAAAAAAATAATGATAGTACATACTTTATCCTTAATTCACAAGTTGGGAGGAGGTACCGTCGTTTCGGGAGCCATTTATTGGAAAACCAACACCTCTGCCATAGTTCTCCCCAAGTGGTTTGCTACGTTTCGTGACTTAGCAGGGGTGCCCGGGTTCATGTGGGTGAGGTTAGTCCAAGTCTTGGCGGCGAATGAGCCTGCCCACCTGCTGCGTGGCAGGCCGCATCGAGAGAGACTGGTGAAGAAGGCCTTTTGACCTTTCCAGCCGGACTCTCTCGACCCATCGCCTTGCACCGCAGTTAGAGGGATGGATTTATACGCCGTCGATCCTGGACACACTAACCCCCAGATTCCTACCGATCCCTCATACCTTTTTCCTTCCCAGAACTTTCCTTTCTTCCCTTCCTTAAAAAGACCCTCCACACAGTATCCCCTATTAGATGACATAGACCCTGAGGGAAATTATTTTCCTCAGGTCCTCCTGTGTGGAGCTAATGTAAAAAAAATCCTGTTCAAGAAACATAAATAGGTGATTTTCGTTATTTGTTTTTGGGATGTTATGCCGTGTTGCGCTACCTCCTTCTTAAGCCAACGTTTCGGGCATCGTTGCAGTGTACATCAACAGGGCAGATCCGGCAGATCCGGTAGATGTGCGTCCGATGGCAAACGTTGGCTAAAGAAGGAGGTAGCGCAACACGGCATAACACCCCAAAAACAAATAACGAAAATGCTTTACAAAGTGAATTGATTTCATTTAAATAAGATGACGCAAAAAGTCTATTGCAAAGATTGAAGAGGGAATTGTAACAAATTTATTTATTTACTTTTGAATTTCACGCCCGGCTGTGCTTTTATATGCTTTTTTTCATTACCAAGAACATCGAAATCAGAACAAAAAAATCAAAAAACAAAACCAAAACGAAATCTAAAACAAAGTCGAAATCGAAATAAAATAAAACAAAATACTCCACCATGCAAGATACAAAAACTGTAGACAGGGAAAAAAGTACAATACATGTGAAATAAGTCGAAACAAAGCTAGCTATGCAGTTGGTTTAATTAAATTTGTTTTTCTCCTTTCTGATAAAAATTCTACTATTACTTGTATTTTTTAGTGAATGATGTGTTAAATATGTTAACAACATTTTTATAGTCATTAGTACTATTAGTAGGTCATTACCCAAATTTTGTACTCTGAGATGGGGGTATACAATAAGGAACTCCAGTGAAAAATATTATGGCTTTAAAAAAATATGTTCATACAGACCAATAAACGCTGATTCTGAATATATAAGTTTTATTTCATAATATATAAGTTTTATTTCATAATATTTTAATATTTAATAGTAGAGTTCTTAAAAAAATATAAAAAAATCATTTTTAAACCTCTCGTCAAAACACACTGTAAAGTTGGTATTACTGAAATGGTTAGTGCTGACGTCACGCGTCACCAGTCATTGTGTTGAAATTTTGATTATGTAGGTATGACAAAAGCCATCGGTATTAACAACATTTCATGTTATTCTTTATTTCATACTGTTTATAGAGATTTAGTTGATGTGTTTATAGAAACAATATTTAAGCCTAAATAATTCAGTATCAAGAATAGAGATATCTTTATTAGTTTATCTCTATTATTTAAAATATTGAAAAACTACTGCACAAAAAAAAATAGTAATGCTTCTTCTAGGGAGAATACTTCGAACAACGTAACAACGGATTTCAAAATGGCGGCAGTAGATCAGCTGATTGCCCAATCCTATACTAATTTTTCAGCAGTGATGACTTCACACGATTTACCATATTTCCGGTGGTTTTCGGGGGTCTAGAAAAATTAAAACTTTGAAAATTATTTTAACTACTAAAACTAACTCTAAAAATAAAAATAAAAATGCAGTTATTTAAGTTAGAAGGTCATTATTCATAAAAAAATTAAAAAAAATTGTACTGGAGTTCTCTATTGTGATCTGTGTTGGAGTTGTCACAATAGAACGGTAGATATTGCTTCTATGTATATGAAATGATAAACATCACGCTGTTGATCACGCCATTGCCCATTACAAATCATCATCCAGATGATCATTCAAGTAATTGTCGATAAATTCTTCTGGTCAGGGGTACGAATAACAAACAATTCTAAATTGGCTGCTCGTGTCTCATGTGCTTTACAATCTGTACATTGAACATTCAAGTGGCCGGAGTTAATAATAATAATAATATTTGGATTATTTATAAAGCGCCGTTTTTGTGAAAAATCACCTCAAGGGCGCTGTACAAACTTATAATATATTTCTAAGATCTAGAAAACTACAAGCTAGACAAACAATTAAAAACAACTTAATGAAAAAAAAATTGCATACACCAGTTCATTGATCACCGAAACGAAAATATACATATGTACAATGTTTTGACCAATGAACGCGATGCTTCCTATAAATGAACGAATACAGGACCATACTTACCTGGGAGGTCGCTTGAAATTAACACTGTTTATAGCACGGACATATGAATATATTTGGACCTGCCCTAAGTGATAAAAACGTATTATTTCCCCCGCCACATGGAGCCGGCTGGAGCTCCTCCTTGGAACCGGCTCGCTCCATGGGGAGGGGATAGAGCCTCGCTTGAATCTAAAATGTGTGACGTCATCATTCTTGCCGTGAACAGCGCGAAGCTAACATCCATACATTTAACGAAATAACACGCCAAAACGGTAGCTTGTGCTATACAATATATCTACATATCAATGTGCACATAGCGAATGTGGGCGGTTCTCCAGTGTGCTCGTCGCTGGTTACAGGGGTAAGTAAATTATGAAACATTTGTAAAAGTGTTTTAAATAAACAAAATATTGCTATATGTATTGGGGCGAGCATTTAGCCTTAGCAAATATGTTATTAACGTGGCAAGCAATTCGCGCTCCCATGTAAAAAGGTCTATTCATTCAAAGCAGATTTTGCTTTTAAGAACTAAATGGTGATATTGTAATGCGAGATGCCTATATACTGTCAGATTGATTGTTTAACGAATCACAGTCATCTTCCTCTCTTCGCCCCCCATAGTTTGGTTTTACCCCTCGTCTGTATCTTCGGGTCTATCGAATTCCGATGTCTATGGTTTATAGTCTATTTAAAGAAATTTAGATAGAGTTCGCACGCAGAGTACATAATTGTGAACACACGATGTAAAAAAAATGAAAAAT
This sequence comes from Limnephilus marmoratus, assembly GCA_917880885.1. Taxonomy (NCBI): domain Eukaryota; kingdom Metazoa; phylum Arthropoda; class Insecta; order Trichoptera; family Limnephilidae; genus Limnephilus; species Limnephilus marmoratus. The sequence goes on from OU862930.1 coordinate 4,248,607, forward strand.
ATTTTAATATATAATATATTCTTTAATGAGTGTATTTTGGAAAGTAAAAGTAACATTTAATGGTGGGCGGTAAAGTAGTAAGTACAAGGATTTGATCTTCCTAAATGTGATTCGTCAAGAGTTGATGTGTAAAGATTTGAGTAATTTTAATTCAATAAGAAAAGTGTGATTAAGACATATCATAGGCAATACAAGTATGATACTCTCAGATAGGTATATTTAAATTAAATGTATGAGAGCCCAAAAGAGTAGGTTTTTAGTTTGGACCTAAAGTCTGTTGGGCTTGTTATGCATCTTAATTCCGGAGGGAGTCTATTCCAAGCTTTAGACCCAGATACTCCGAAAGCACGATCTCCAAACTTAGTATTTGGCTTTAGTTTCGTTTCTATTAGTCTGCTTACGGCCGATGAAGTTGCTGATCTGAGGGTTAATTGCCTCGGACCAGTATGTTCCGGGGTTATGTTGTATTGTCGTTAGGGCACACACCACTATAATGTATAGGTCTAATAATTTATTCCGCAGTGTTGGCAAGGATGTTGGTTATCCAATAAATGGTTCCTGGGACGGCGGTACTCATACCCAATTTGGGAGGCGGGTATGGGTACCCCAAGTGGATATTTACGTTTGATTCATGGGGTGAGGTTTGTCCGGGTATTGCATATAACATTGCCTTGCACCGCAGTGGTAGGGATAGATTCATAACACTGACTCCCAGATTGCTACCCACCCCGTATACTTTTTTCTTTCCCAGAACTTCCTATCCTTCCCTTCCTTAAAAGACCCCCCACACATCTCCCCTTAGATGACATAGGCCCTGAGGGAATTCTTTTTCTTCAAGGCCTCCTGTGTGAAGCTAATGTAAAAAAAAGTCATAAAATTTTCTTCTAACAGAAATATGATACTCTTAGATAGGTACATTTAATTAAAGGGTACGACAGTCCAAAAAAGAGCTCTATTACAGCCAGGTTTCAATATACCTATTTTCCCAATATATTTAGATTAATTTTACATTCTCCCACAGAGGTGATCGAAGTACGAGAAGACACTTGATATTATGTCCACCATTTGGTTTCACTTGTCCCTCGCTGCATAAAATGTCAGTAGATTAGATTACATTCAAAATTTAATTAGCAACACATGGCGTGTTTAACAATATTATAATGTCAGTTCTGTTTTCCGCCAAGGGCAATGTCATACAGCAAGGTCACGATAATACAGGGGGACTACCCAAATTTAGTTTTAATAATTAAATTGCCATGTCAAGAATGCGGCCCGTCAACAATTTGAGAATGCATGAAGCATAAATTGACATCATTAATAAATAATTATACGTCGAGCAGACAAAGTGCTAAAAGTGATTAAAAAAATCAACGAAAATATTCCACTAATCTTCGCATTTTTATTATGTACAGATTTTGGGGAATTCCACACCATTACTAAATTTCAACTAAATTACTACAAGAAACAACTAATTACGTTTGGATATATTATGGTAAAAGATACATTAAATTCCATTTTTATTTTAACAATTTTCAAAATATCATATACTAGCAGACCCGGTCACACGTTGCTGTGGCTAACGAAATACAACGCCACGCCATTACCCAATCCTTATAACCAACGTCATCTGTTAAATCAAATCCACACCACCTGCTTGCCAGCTCGCTGCCCGCTGCCCGCTTGCCAGCCCGCTCCCTTTATTTATATATTTCCACCAATTTACACTAAACCTTGATAAATTATATACCTAAAAACCTTCCTCACTTATCACTTATTGGTGAAAACCGCATGAAAATCCGTTGCGTGGTTTAAAAGATCTAAGCGGACAGACAGCAGGAGTGACTTCATTTTATACTATGTAAAGATAAAACGATTGACATTGCATTAATATTTGTGGGAGTTTTGTATCAACGTTTTTTTTTTACATTAGCACATATTAAAAAAAAAAGTTATTTTGTGAGAGCTCACCAGACAAAATCTAGCTTCCGAGTTACAAGGCGGTGAGCCCTCTTCAACGGTAATTGTACAGGGTGCGGCAGAGAGCCTTCCTACAATTCGTCCAGAGTTCGGGGCTTGTTCTCGTATACTCTAGCCTTGAGGACGAATTGAAGGACGCAATACGCGTGGAAGTTGAGAGCGCGATGTTGGAGAGAGTCTACGCGAACTTCCAAGAACGCCTCCAGCACTGCATCAACGATTTCGGCCACCACATGCCTGATGTGATTTTCCACACTTGACTGTCTCAAATGCTATTTCCTTGCGAATCTGATTCCATCAATAAATTTGTTTTTGGGTAAAAATTAACTATTTTATGATTTTTTTTAAAACCGTCCGTCCTCTCTGCCGCACCCTGTATAGTACGAATTTAAACGGTAATTGTATGGCGAAATATACAGTCTCTGCGATCTCAAAAAATTATTAGTCTTTCAATCAATACAGAATAGTGGGTACTGAGTTACTGGCCACCTACTACAGGTACATACGTATAGGCGACAGACGTAAAAATGCTCAAAATGCAATTATTTTTTTAATTTTTTTATTTAGCATATAAAATATAATTAGTGTACATGTTCATGTTCAAATATGTTAATACCACTCTTCCATGGAAGCATTAGCTTGTGTCTGGAAGAGTAGTGTACATTTTTTATTGCTGATATTATATTATAAATACTTAAATTACAACGTGAAGGTAAAAAAACAATAAATTGTAAAATAATGAAATAATTTTACTTTGTATAAACCACTTATTTGATGTGCAAATCCGACTGGTTTCGGAACAAACGTTCCTTCGTCAGGGAAAGCTTATACTAATTTGACAGTTTCGAACAATGTTTTATTATGGTAGGGGTGGAGCTGTTTCTAGATAATAATGTAGATTGGGTAGGTAGGTATTAGTGTAGAGTGGGTGGGTAGGGGAACAAATCCATGATTGGGCTATATGACAATATTTTTTTTTTGTTGATAATAGATTCATTATTTTTAAGGGATTTTTTAATTTCCAAGGCTTCTAAGTTATCTAAACGTTTTCCTTTATGATTAATATGAAGAATATTTATCCCTGTATTATTTATTGTATTATTTATTGTATTATTTATTCTTCATATTAATCATAAAGGAAAACGTTTAGATAACTTAGAAGCCTTGAAAATTAAAAAATCCCTTAAAAATAATGAATCTATTATCAACAAACAAAAAATATTGTCATATAGCCCAATCATGGATTTGTTCCCCTACCCACCCACTCTACACTAATACCTACCTACCCAATCTAGATTATTATCTAGAAACAGCTCCACCCCTACCATAATAAAACATTGTTCGAAACTGTCAAATTAGTATAAGCTTTCCCTGACGAAGGAACGTTTGTTCCGAAACCGGTCGGATTTGCACATCAAATAAGTGGTTTATACAAAGTAAAATTATTTCATTATTCTATAATGGATAACCACAAAGTAATAGCTACAAAAAAAAAATAAAATAAAAAAAAAAAAAATAATAATAATAATAATAATTTACACCTTTAAATTTATATGACGAGAATGCCAACATTCTTATAAATACTAACCAGGAATTATTAGATTCCTGGTCAAATAAAATTATTCACGCAAAACACTTCAATTATCTCAACCAAACGTATGTTGACAAACTTTCGTCAAACAAATGGTTGAGTATTGGAGAGTTGAGCGCAGAAATAGAAGGATTTATGCTTGCCATTCAAGATAGAGTCATTAATACTAAAAATTATAGAAAGCATATAATCAAAGATATAAATCAAATTGATGATTTATGTAGAAAATGTTTGGCTTTTCCCGAAACTATAGAACATATTATATCGGGATGTTCTATATTAGCGCCTTCTGAGTATACATTTAGGCACAATCAGGTTTTAAAAATAATTCACCAAAGTTTGGTAATTAAACATAACTTGATTGATTGCCGTAATGTAGTACCTTATTATGAATATGAACCAAATTCATTTATGGAAAATGAATTTTATAAAATATATTATGATAAAACTATACTAACAGACAGAACAATTAGTCATAATAGACCTGATATAGTTTTACATGACAAAATTAAAAAAATAACTTATATCATTGATGTAGCTATTCCAAATTCCTGTAATATTCAAAAAACTGTTTCTGAAAAAATTAGAAAATACACAGATTTAGGAAATGAGATTAAAAGAATTTGGCATTCTCGGACTATAAAAATATTACCATTTGTTATTTCGGCCACTGGCATAATACCTAGGAATCTGATTCAAAATTTATGCATATTAGATTTGTCAAAGAATTTGTATATAAAAATGCAAAAAGCAGTAATTTTAAATACATGTAGGATTACAAAAGATTTTTTAAATATTTATATTGAGGGATCAGTAGGATTTATAGGTTCAATTAGAAATGCCACAGAGCCGAACCCTCTGATATGAAAATATCTGGAGTCGGTGAATTATATTCCCATTTGGTCTCTAGTAGGTTGACATGTTGTTCTTGTATTGTTTTGTATTTATAATACTTATATAGTGCAATTGCATAACGTGGATTCACTAGATGATCATTTGGGGAAGTGTATGAAAGGGTTTAGTTTTTCCTTCTTTTTTTTTTTTTTTTTTTGGGGGAAAATTTAACCCGGACATTTAAATCTGGTGCGTAAAAAAAAATAATATAATAATATAATCGGTGTTATGTAATTATAAGTATTTATCTACTGTCACACAATTTTACTATTTGGATAATGTATATAGAATTATTGTAATTGATTGTTAAAAACAAAACAAAATTTAACTTATTTGAAGAATGGAGTATCACTTGGAAACTGAGTTATAAGTTATAAGTTATTCTTAAGATTAGATTAGTCGGAAATTATTTTTTATTTATTTTTTTGAGATTATCTTAAAAATTTTTAACAGTGTTTATTAAATGGCATTTATCGTTAATTTTTCTAATTTCATTCGGTAGTCAGTTGAAAAAAAAGTCTTCCTTGATAAGTATATATCCTTGATAAGAATTCCTTAAATAATTGATCCATTGGGTAGTCAGAAGGTTTTTTTAATATGATTTTAATTATTAGCCTCTGCACAACTTCAATTGGGGAAAGATTAGTTTTGTATGCGGATCCCCAGCTAATGATAGCACATTGTAAAGTTGATTGAACCAAAGCGTAATATATTAGATATTTATAAGTTTTTTACAGATAAAAATTCTGATTCTTAAAAATATATAAATCAATTTTCAAATTTTTTTACAACTGTCAAATTTGTTCCTTCCATTTCAAATTTTCATCGATTATAACTCCTAAATATTTGATTGTAATACAATTCAAGGCGATGGGTCTAGAGACCGGCTGAAGAGGTTAAAAGGCCTCCCCCAACCAGTCTGTCAACCCGGCCCGCCATGCAGTAGGTGGGAAGTTGCATCCGCCGCCGAGATCCGGTTTAACCTCACACCGTAAACCCGAACACCCCTGCTAAATCACCAAACGTAGCGAACTGCTTGGGGTGAACTATGGCAGAGGTGTTGATAATACAATAAATGGTTCCCGGGCGGCGGTAACCATACCAGCCTCCCAAATTGAAAATTTCGATTTTTCGTACTGTATGTCGTATGTCGTATACTGTATGTGTACTAATCAACTGACAAGGTTCAACCGACTACAAATTTCTAGTTCGGCAAACCTCCCTCAAAGTGGTATTTTGTAAAAAGTATTGTATTTTTAGAAAGTCTAAAGTCATGGTGTTTGAAAGAGAGAGTACGAAAACAGTACGCAATATAGTTGTGAATGATGAATACTTGGAGCAGATGGATGAGTTGTTTATTTGGGAAGTATGTTTACGAGAGATGGGAAGGCTTATAGAGATATTGAAAGAAGGGTGAGTGCAGGTAACTCTATTAATGGAGGACTGAACGCCATTGGCACCAACAAAAAACTTTCCAAAACTGCGAAACTAGCCGTCCATAATGGAGTACGGTACCTTCCCTGATGTATGGCAGTGAGGCATGGAACTGGCAGAGGAAGAATGAAAGTAGACTGAATGCTGTAGAAATGAAATCCCTGAGGCGTATGTGTGGTAAAACCATGTACGATCGTATGAGAAATATCGCAAAGAATGCAAGGCTGATGTAAGCGTAATGAGTAAGATCAAGAAAGGAACGCTCCGATGGTTTGGGCATGAAGAGCGAATGAACGAGGAAATGAGTGTAAGGAGAATATATGACGCAAATGTGAATAGCAGAAGAAGTCGGGGACGCCCGAGAAAGACACGGCACGACCAAGTGAATCAGAAACTTGAGTCGGGCCATGTCGAGAGTCAGAATAATAGAAGAGCATGTATGAGACGATAGTATATCTCTATGGTTGTTTGGCGGTTCGTCCTCTCTGCCTACCCCTGCGAGGAAACGGCGTGATAGTTATAAGTTAGTTAGTTAGTTAGTATTATATTTTTATTATTATTTATATTGGTTCCTGTTCTCCAAAAATTGGTAGACACGTATACATTAAAAAAACCATTTTTTTTAATATTATGACTTCTAGCAGGGGTACAAGGCAAAAGGCACCCGAGTGCATTCTTGGAATCAGTGGCGGCTTTGTATCTACCTACAATAATAAAATGGGACACAATGTACCCCCAGACCCTGTTATAGTCGCTTTTCAGGTTCACGGATGCGCTACGCCTCTCTGCGCACGTAGGCTATCTAAGGCCTGCGGGCTGTTCAGGGTGGGTTTGTAAAATTGATGACTTTATAATTTTATAATAATGATAATTGGATAATTTTAGCTTTCGCGAATGATATCCTCAAGAGCGCTGTACAATATTATTTTCTAGGCTTTATCTAATTATGTACAAACAGATGTAGAAACACATTTACTTATTTATTTATGAATTTTCGGGAAATCAACAGTTTATATTTATTTCAGTTTGTACATAGTATTAAATAGCCAAAATAAAACCAATTACGGATTTCCTCCCTGTGGACTTTACTTCTACTGAGACAGCATAATAAGAATAAGTAAATTAATTTTATAAAAAGGAATATGAATTCGAAATTATATAAAACAAAAAACAAAAAAAATATCTTTATACTCAAAACAATTTTTTAATATAAAATGAAAAATTACAAAACAAAAAAATCTATCAATACATTGGTAGCCATGGAGAGAGGTTGTACATATGAATTAAATCATAACTGAATATAAACAATAAAAACATAACATTATTCAAGAACCATCAGAGAAATACTCTTTTATGGACCTTTTATATTCAGTAAGTTTGCAATTGAAAATATCCACATTGGATAATACGCTATTATAACTATTGCATAGTCTGTTCAGGCAAGAATTCTGCTTTCAGTATGTTTTGCATTGATCAACCCTGAACAGGACAGAAGAGCGTGTTGAACGTGCAGGTACATTGAATTGAATTTTATTTAGCAACTCTGGGCATTGAATATTATTGTTGACTACTTTATACAGGAATAATGCATCCATATGATGACTTCGTACACTCAATGATACGAAGATTACATTACATTACTTTACAGATTACTTCAGAACACTGCTTTAAGCAAAGTGTTGTAAGCACATTGGTTTGTTTCGGAAACACCGTAAATTTCTTGATTTCGCAGTTGCTATTTTTTTCAATTTGGGAGGCGGGTCGCCTAGGGAACAATTTATAGGATAACCAACACCTCTGCCATAGGTCGCCCCAAGTGGTTCGCTACGTTTAATGACTTAGCAGAGGTGCCCGGGTTCATCGGGTGAGGTTTGTCCGAGTCTTGGCGACGGATGCGTCTGCCCACCAGTTGCACGGCAGCCCGGATCAAGAGAGAATGGTCCCCGAGCACCGCTTTGCACAGCAGTGGGAGGGATGGATTCATACGTCGTCACTCCTGGACACGCTGACCCCAGTTTCCTACCCCTTAATACCCTTTTCCTTCCCAGAACTTCCTCTCCTTCCTTTCCTAAAAAGATGTTCACACGGCTTCCCAAAGATGACATAGGCTCTGAGGGGAATTATCTTCCTCAAGGCCCCCTGTGTGGAGCTTATGTAAAAAAAAAACATTTCATTACTATGAGCGACGGGCATTTAGTAGTTAAATAACTAATTCTCTCTTATTTAGCTTTCAGTATCAATTGTAGGTATTTGTTAGGGGGCCTTCGGTTTTTACAGTATAGTATTAATTTATCAACAGGTTTGAATGTACGAAAACTTTTATTTATATAATTACTAGATTTTCCCGCGGCTTCGCTCGCATGGTGTAAGGGGGGTTCCCACTCCGCCTCCTCCACCTCCCCCCTCCCCCCCTTTCACCCCCCCCCCATCTCACCGCCCTCCCTCTCACCGCCCTCCCTCCCCCTCCTCCCCCCACCCCCTCCCCCCCCCCGTAGCTCAGTTGGTAGAGCACTTGTCATGTAAGCAAAGGGTCCTGGGTTCGAGTCCCAGTGGAGCCAATATCTTTTTCTGATTTTTCTGTCCAGATTTTTGATTGAGTTTCGTTAATATTGTCTTCATTTAATTAAAAACTTATTACCATTCATGAATAACTCCTTTTCAGTATACAATAAGGCATGTTCTCAAGTTTCCGGTTTTTGTTTGATTTCGGTTTCTTCCCTTTCCTCCTTACTGTACTTTTATGTTTAATGTCCACACAGATTGTTTCTTAATGAATTTTATCTAATAAAATTTAGCACAGGACAAAACAAGAACTTTAAAACTAAATTATAATATAAAACAGGAGGCACTTTACATTCAGAAATAAGTCTATTATTATTATTGTCCTGTGCTATAACAGCACTGTTATTGTTAATTTTGTTCTCCTGTCATTGGCATTGCTTTGTATGTACTGTGTAATATTGTTTTATCACAGCCCTACTCATAATGAAACCGTCGAAAGTCGCGTTAGCTACACGTCGCGTTAGCCTACACTGCTCAGGTTAAAAATCTTTACTCATAATCATAAATTTTCCCAATATTGCTCGGCAGCTGGATTATGGGTTATGATTTTTTTACGGTAGCAACACTCTGCTCCAAAGCTGAAAAACGAGGTCAATTTGGCATTTCGCGGCGTGTTGCCAACTTTCCGTTTATTCATACGTCAAAATATTATTCCACGAGATTGTTTTGTGTTTCACGTTTACTTATACTTTGCCACCCCGTTTATTGTTCACATCCAAATACGGCCGTACCAAGTCAATCAAACGTCTCAAACATTAACTTTTGTAAATCTATATTTAGACCTAAAATCTCCTTCCGTAAGTGCCGCAAATAGATCGTACCTTTTCGGTAGCCGTGGTGCACGAATGCCACGAATACGGTCAATACGGTCCACAGACCTTATACTCTTACTGAAACAAAAAAAACAACTACACAAAAATTTTAAACTCACTCACCAAATCAACGACTACTCAAACTTCTCAGAAACAAGAAAGAAATGTAAAACACTATCTAAACTATGCTATAAAGCACACATCACCTCCGTTGAGAAAACTGCGCTAGGAACAAAAAATCTTTGGAATTTTGTTAAAAAATTTTATTTATTTTTTATTTTTTTTTTATTTATTTATTTTAGCATATAAAATATAATATACATTTAGATAATGTAGTAATTTGCGTACATGTTCATTTTAAAATACGTTAATACCACTCTTCCATGGAAGCATTAGCTTGTGTCTGGAAGAGTAGTGTACATTTTTAATGCTATATTTAAGTTCTTAAATTACAATGTGAATATAAAAAACAATAAGTTGTAAGTTCGGTGATATGTAAATAGTTGCTAAAAACAATACAAAATTTAACTTATTTGAAGAACAGCGTATCACTTGGAAACTGAGTTATAAGTAGTTGTTCTTGAGATTAGATTAGTCGGAAACTTTTTTTTTAGTTTTAATTTTATATTATCTTTAAAATATTTTTTAACAGTGTTTATTAATTGGATTTTATCATTAATTTTTCTAATTTCATCCGGTAATCGGTTGAAAATAAGTCTTCCTTGATAAGTATAATAATTTTGTGCAAAGGAAGTGTTTAATTTTGGGCATGAGAAAATATATTTATGTCTAGTACGGTTTTCAGTTATAAATTGATATTTTTCTTTTTCTTTTATAGTTTTAATCAATGCATTTCTATTGTGTAGATCTTTGAAAGATGGTACTTGGAATTCCTTAAATAATTGATCCGTTGGGTAGTCAGAAGGTTTTTTCAATATGATTTTAATTATTAGCCTCTGCACAACTTCAATTGGGGAAAGATTAATTAATTAAACAATGAAAGTACAGACTAACCCCTACAATGCATTATGATGGAAAAATAGCCAATAGCACCCATGATATTGTTAATTTGTTTGCGGATCATTTCCAAAGTGTATATGAAAGCGAAATATCTGATAACAACGTACCGTCATACATATACCCAAGCACAATACATTTACAGAACTACCTCATTACACGGGAATCATGCTTAAATAAAATAATTTCCCTTGACCCCAACAAATCTGCAGGCCCAGATAACATCCCACCAATATTTCTCAAACAATGCGCATCTGCAATATCCGGTCCACTCACCACACTATTTAATCACTTACTTTCTTCAGGACATTTTCCAACCCGTTGGAAATCTAGTTATATTACTCCGATTTTCAAAAAAGGTGATGACACAGACATTAAAAACTACCGTCCAATCTGCATACAATCAGCGCTCCCGAAAATCTTTGAATCCCTTGTTCTCGATTTAATTTATCCGTCAATATTAAAAGTTATAGATAAAAACCAACAAGGATTCATTTCTGGTAGGTCAACTGCTACTAACCTGTTACTTTACCATAACTATATTACAGAATCTTTTACAAAAAAAAAACAAGTTGACAGTATTTACACAGATTTTTCCAAAGCTTTCGACAAAGTATCACATAAATTATTACTTAGAAAACTTTATGCAATAGGACTGAGAGGCAAGTTGTTGGATTGGTTCTCAAGTTACTTGTCTAACAGAATCTTATTTGTCAAAATTAAACACTCTAAATCTAAGTTATTTTATGCAACTAGTGGTCTACCGCAAGGGAGTCATCTCGGACCCATCCTTTTCCTTATATTCATAAATGATATCATAAGTTGTTTCGACGATGTAAAAGTTCTGCTTTTTGCCGATGACATCAAATTATATAAACAAATATCTAATATAAGAGACTGCCTTATCCTACAGTCAAACATTGAAAAATTACACAATTGGTGTGTTGCAAACAACTTATTCCTCAATATCGATAAATGTAAGACACTAACATTTTGTAGAACAAAGACCCCGTTATCTTTTAAATACACAATAAATAACAAAATCTTAGAAAAGTCAAAGAAATCAGGGATCTTGGAGTTATATTTGACACCCAATTAAATTTTATAAACCACATACAAGAAATAACCAATAAAGGCATGAAGACACTAGGATTTATAATCAGAACCATCAAAGACTTTGATTCACTAGAAGCTATTAAAATTGTATATTTGTCACTAGTACGCAGCTTGCTGGAATACAATTCCATCGTTTGGTCCCCATATTATCAAATTCATATAAAAAATATTGAACGAGTGCAGCACAAATTTTTACGATTTATTAACTTCAAGTTACATATACCTATTCAACACATTAACTATACATTCTTACTAAATACACTTAAATTGCATTCCCTAGAAAACAGAAGAAAAATAATTGACCTAACTTTTTTGTTTAAAATTATTCACTCCGAATTAAACTGTTGTGAACTCCTGCATCTCATTGACTTTAAGGTACCAACCCGAGCGACAAGGCAAAACATATTATTCTGCAACAATAATTCTCTTACCAACTATCACACACATGCATCAATTTCTCGACTTCACACACTAGGGAACAAATACACCTCAAATATCGATGTATTTAATATAAGTTTACCGTTATTCAAGAAATATCTGAACAATATTTTTATGTAGAATATTTTGATATCTAAGGAGCATCACCTAGGGTCTATTGCATATATTTGTGTATTTCTATATTAATCTACAATCTTGCATTTTGTCATGTATTATTCATGACATTTAATCAGTCACCTGTAAATTTTGTAATTGCTAACATACCTACTAGTTTATTTCTATGTCATTTACAACTTAGAAACTTTCTCTTTTATTGTAATGCACTATCATTCCTAAATTTATCTGTATGATGTTTACCTACTAGTTATATTTTTATAGTTTATCTTTTTTATTCAAAAAAACTGTCTCTGTATTATAATCTTGTCATGTAAAAGCCCATCAGGGCGTTGAAAATTAATAAATAAATAAATAAATATTTGCAAAGCTCCATTCAAAACGTCAATATTCTCAAAAAAGTACGCCATTTCGAAAGTTATACTGCCGTACACTGCCGTAGTACTGAGTTAACCCTGGTGATCGGGTGGTTTAAATTCTGACAGCTACTTTAATCTCCCGTACAGTGACGGGGTAAAAAAATTATGAGTAAAAATTTCACCTAACCCGTTCTTGCTCTCGTGGTGTATCTTGTTTTGCTCTTATGAGTAAGACTGTATATGTTTTGTAATGGGATAATGTAGGGAGCAATGTAGGATTATTTTAAAGTTTATTATAGTTAAGCGCACTTGAATTGAAATACCACAAAATTGCGCATAACAACAAATTATTATATTATTATTATTATTTAACTGACATCTGTTGAGTTGAGACACAACTAAAATACATATAACCATCTATACTAACGATATCTGTTTGGAGGATGTTGAAACTACACGAATAATCCTGTACAGTGTACACCTCCTGGTGTATGTAGGACCGTATCGTTTATTTAAATAAATTATTAACAAATTATCATAATCGTCTAATTCGACCCTGTAAGAGTGGGTCTACCACATACCACATGGATCACCGTAAGGTGGGAACTGTCTCTCTATGACTCTATGCAACTAATTCCAATATGGTTGAATGACATTCTATATTCTATCCCATGGTTTACCATTTATAAATCATAAAATCTTATTATAACAAATTGGTTTACCCAAAATTCGTGACGTTTTTGAATTCCATCGGTTTTGGTTTAAGGCCTAGACCAAATTTTGTGAGAGGGTCAAAATATTCCCGCTTGAAAATAAAATCCAAATAAATGGAATATTTCTTAATGTATCCAAAACTACAAACAGTTTTAGAAAGGTAATAAAATACGCTTTCAAATTTTATAAATCAAAATAAAAATATAATATTTGAAATATAAAAATTTTACATTTACTACAAATTGTTTGAAACACAGTTTCTGGCGAAAAACCAGAAACTTTTCTGCGCCTTTGTAGATCTACAAAAAGCATACGACCGAGTCGACAGGAAAAAGCTATGGAAGGTTTTGTCCAAGTATGGAGTGAATACAAATCTCATACAGGCAATTGCGTCTCTGTACGAGGGAAGCGTTGCGTGTGTTAGGGTGAACGGTGGTTTTACGGGGTGGTTTGACATCACAAAAGGTGTCAAGCAAGGCTGCGTAATGTCACCATGGTTATTCAATCTATACATGGATAATTGTATGCAAGAATTGAAAGAGCTGGGATTGGGCGCGAAATTGAGTAATCTGAAAGTATGTTGCCTGTTGTATGCTGATGATGCGGTGCTGATTTCTAACACTATGGAAGATCTACAGTCTCTCGTATCTAGGATGAACGAAGTATGTATGAAGAATGAGTTAATGATGAATGTAAGTAAGTCTAAAGTCATGGTGTTTGAAAGAGAGAGTACGAAAACAGTATGCAACATAGTTGTGAATGATGAATACTTGGAGCAGGTGGATGAGTTTGTGTATCTGGGTAGTATGTTTACGAGAGATGGGAAGGCTGAAAGAGATATTGAAAGAAGGGTGAATGCCGGTAACTCCATTAATGGTGGACTGAATGCCGTTGGCGCTAATAAAAAACTGTCAAAAAAAGCGAAGCTAGCAGTCCACAATGGAGTCCTGGTACCAACCCTGATGTATGGCAGTGAGGCATGGAACTGGCAGAGGAAGGATGAAAGTAAACTGAATGCTGTTGAAATGAGATCCCTGAGACGTATGTGTGGTAAAACAATGTATGATCGTGTGAGAAATGTGGATATCCGCAAAGAATGTAAGGCTGATGTAAGCATAATGAGTAAGATTAAGAAAGGGACCCTCAGATGGTTTGGGCATGTAGAGCGAATGAACGAAGGAAGTAGTGTAAGAAGAATATACGACGCGAATGTGAATGGTAGAAGAAGTCGGGGACGCCCGAGGAAGACATGGCACGATCAAATGAATCAGATACTTGAGTCGGGTCATGTCAAAAGTCAGAATAATAGAAGAGAATGTATGAGACGATGTATGAATGTGAGTGAGGCAAAGAGTGTGTGCCAAGACCGAGTTGTTTGGCGGTCCGTCCTCTCTGCCTACCCCTGCGGGGAAACGGCGTGATGGTTAGTTTGAAACATTTTTTCCCTACTGAACATTTAAGTAAAGATGGTCGAAATTTCGAAATAGAAAATTTATTCCAATGAAAAACAAATCCCTCACATGTTATCCCATTTCCTTAAAAAATGAAATTTATGTTAAGTATGAATTAAGATGTAAAAGCGTACCCTCTATCTGGTACAATACTCAGATTACTCATAAACACCACCAAATTAATCATAATGCACAAAACACTTGGAATTTTAAAAAACGTTGATGTTGTCTGGGTCACTGATAGAATATTTCGAACAGTTATATTAATGTACAGGACCGTTATAGTTCTTGGTGTTTTTTATTTTTATTATTATTGTACAACAGAATAATTCCAATTACAGTACAATTTAGTTACCCTATCAGCATTTAGGCAAGTGATTCTTCAATAATATTTTTAAGGCATATAAAGAACAGTCACTTACATCCAAATGGTTTGCAATTTCACTTAACAGCACCACTCCCCTCGTCATGCTATGCTTTGCCAAGACGTGTGTTCTGCCGTTCGGTACTTTAAATAAGTCATGATGTCGACTTCGACTGTAGTGGTCTAGTACATATAAATCAGAGCATCCCAAGAGAAATGGGAAATAGTAAAACTTGCTTTCCGCCTAGTTTCTAGACTCACAGAATCAGTTTCCTCAAGTAAGTCAATACGGTGCATGAACCTTGGATAGGTTCCATGCTTCCGCATATAAAAATATCTGAGGAATTTCTTCTGGATTTGCTCTAACATATCAATGTACTTCTGATGGTACGGTGCCCAAACATCGCACGCGTACTCCAGCTTGCTTCTCAGTATGCCATCGAATAACGCTAGCATAGCTTCTTGGTTATCAAACTTCTTACAAGTCCTGATAATGAACCCAAGAAGGTTGTAGCAAGACTGAGTGAGCTGCGATATATGGCAAGAGAATGTCAGTTCGGGATCAAAGACGACACCGAGATCCTTCACGGATTTTACACGTGATAACGTTTCGCCCTTTATTTTATAACGTAAACTATAATGTTTTTACAACGAGTGAAGTACATTGTGACACATTTCTTTGTGTTAAAATCTAATTTGTTTGCCAACGACCATTCAGATAGTGCATCCAGATCAGTTTGCATTTTAAAGCAATCTTGTTGGCAGCTTATTTCCATCATAATTTTAAGGTCATCAGCAAATAGTAGACATTTGCCGTTCTTAACACAGTTTTGGATGTCATCTATAAGTATTAGAAACAACATAGGTCCGAGGTTAGACCCTTGAGGAATTCCAGATTGCACTTGGAATTTTTTTGAATTATGTCCATTTATAGCATATTTAATATAATAAACCCAGACATGTGTAAATAATATTTGATTTATGACGGGCATTGGAAAATTACTTTCCTATCTTTATTTATCTCAAAACAAAGTATTTGGAGATATCTGACTAATCAACTGCATGGTCTAAATGTAGATAGAAAATGCATATATTTTTGCCTGTGTACGTGCACCCGGTAGCATACTCGATGGCGATTTAACGAATTTTGAATTTTGACCCACGTCCGTCATAAAACTCATAAACTAAATACACAAACTAACTACCTGCGTTAATAAACGTCCAAAAACCCAAAATTAAAGTACCTACCTACTTCTCTACATATTATAAATTAAAGACCTCCGCCGCGTCTATCTCTCTGTCTGTCTATTCGCGATAAACTCAAAAACTGCTAAACGGATTTTCATGCGGTTTTCACCAATAGATAGAGTGATTCACTAGGAAGGCTTAGATATATAATTTGTCGAAGTTTTGTGTAAATTGGTTGAAATATATTATATATAAAGGAGAATGTCTGTAGGTGACAGATGAGCGTGCTGGCACGATGGCGGTGTGGATTTGATTTGTATGCAAATCTACAGTTTTATGCCGAAGTTGATGAAATTTTGTGCATGTGACCTTAAAAAGAAGAGGAAGGTCACTGACTACATTTGATTTCGAAAACTCTGTGTAAAGCTCGGGCATCGCTTGAGACTTCAGTTAGTACTTAATAATTTATTTCCAAAGCTTTTCGTGGTATTTGAAAGAGAGAGTACGAAAACGATGTGCAACCTATTTGCGAATGATGAAGATTTGGAGCAGGTTCAATTTGGTAGACAGGTATGGGTACCGCCGACAATTTAGGAACCATTTATTGGATAACCAACACCCCTGCCGTAGGTCACCCGATGTGGTACGCTACATTTGGTGACTTAGCAGGGGTGCCCGGGTTCATGGGGGTGAGGTTGTCTGGGTCTTGGCATCTGCCAACCTACTGTTTGGCAGGCCGGATCGGGAGGGAGATCTTTTGACCTCTCCAGCCGGACTTTCTAGAAAGCTTTGCACCGCAGTGTGGTAAAAATTAGGGTGCAATTTTTTTTTTAGACTACGTTTCAACATCTAAATGCCGTTGGCGCTAACAAAAAAAAAACTGACCAAAGAAGCGAAGCTTGCAGTCCACAATGGAGTGTTGGAAGTTACCCTGATGTATGGCAGTGAGGCATAGAACTGGCAAAGGACGAATGAAAGTAGATTGAATGCTGCAGAAATGAGATTCCTGAGGCGTACGTGTGGTAAAACCATGTATGATCGTGTGAGAAACTTGGGGATCGGCAAGGAATGCAAGGTAAGCCTAATTAGTAAGATTAACGAATGAACGAAGAAAGGATTGTAACTAGAATACGACGCAAATGTGAATGGTGGAAGAAGTTGGGGACGCCCGAGGAAGACATAGCACGACCAAGTTAATCAGATACTTGATTCGGGCGATGTCAAGAGTCAGTATAATAGAAGAGCATGTATGAAACGATGCATGAATGTGAACGAGACAAGGAGTGTGCAAGAGCTAGTCGTTTGGCGGTCCATCCTCTTTGCCTACCCACCCTGCGGCGTGATGGTTAGTTAGTTAGTTAGTCCAAAGCTTTTTATCGCTTTGCTTCTAGACAACAGAGGACGCCATTATACTCAAATGAACACGTGAACCATAAATTAAACCGTATGAAGGCGTGTAAAAACATTGCCAAACGATTATTTGGGTTCTCCGAATGCCGTCGTAGTTTTGCTTGCGGCCCGTCTCGCCTCTTGCGGCCCGCCGCGTCGTAATAAATTCGTGACTCAAAAAGTGCAAAACCTACCTATACCTACCTGTTGTATAATTATATAGCTAGCCACCTATAATTATGTACAGGCTCTACAGAAGGGGTCGACAACCATTGAACTTAATCATTTTACAACTATTTTGGTAGGCGGCCGTACCGCGCCGCCCCGGGAGCCATTTGTTGGAAAACTAACAACCTCGCCACGTATGAATTGTTTTTGTGTATAATTCGTAGAAATCTTTTATTTATTTATTTTTTATTTAATTAAAATTAAATTGAACAATACTATTATCAAGTTCAAGTTTTTTTTTTTTACATGAGCTACACACAGGAGGCCCTTAGGAACATAATTTCCTTCAGGGCCTATGTCATCTTTATGCTCACCTATGATGCTGTGTGGAGGGTTTTTTTTTTAAGGAAAGGAAGGAGACGAAGTTCTGGGAAGAAAAAGATGAGTGCTGGGTAGGAAACTAGGGGTCAATGTGTTTAGGAGTAACGAGCGTATGTATCCATCCCTCCCACTGTGGTGGAAAGCGATGTTCCGAGAGAGTCCCGCTGGAGTAGTCAAAGGGACTCCCGCAAGAACTCCCTCCCGTTCCGGTCTGTTACGCAATAGGTGGGCAAAAGAATCCGCCGCCAAGACCCGGATAAATCTCACCCCGTAAACCCGGGCACCTCTGATAAGTCACCAAACGTAGCAAACCACTTAGGGTGACTTATGGCAGAGGTATTGGTTATCTTGTAAATGTTTCCCAGGGCGCTGGTCCATCTCCCAAATTGTACTAGATTAAATAAAATTAGTCTAGGCAAAAACGGGATATTTTCACAAACTATGAACAACGTTAAAAATGTGTGGAAGATTTGGAGTTTATTTTTCTGATTTTCAAACTTACCAGTGATACAAAACCGCACATGCCAACGCAGTTCCAACCAGTTACAATGAAAAAGTGCCTATGTCTGGTAAGACGGCTGTCACAAGCGTTGCCCGGCGTGACGTCAACGCTGCCATATTCAAGAAAAAAAATTTAAAACCGCACATCTGAATCAAACCGGTTCCAACCAGCTGTAACATCACCATGATGTGGAAAACGTCAATTTCTGGTAAGACGGTTGTTTAAAAAGTGAAGGTTACTGACCTCTAGCGTAACATTTCGAAGCTAGTTTATTATTGCAAATTCCCTACTTGCAAAGGATAGTTTCACTGTGAAAGTGATAATTGATAAAGCAGATTTCTGTATATCACAGTATTACATTGATAGTCTGACATGTGTATTAGGTATTGTTTATTGTTTTAGTGTGAGTCGTTTTTCGGTTATAAATAATGTGTTTTTAGAGAAAAACGCTTCTTATCTCTTGAAAACTGCGAGAATCAACTAGTTAATGGTCTGAAGACCAGTTTAGTGTCGGGTCGGGAAAAATATTATTATTGTAACGTGCTTATAAGTGAATAAATAAGTTGGAATTCGCCAATGAAGAAATATTGTCTTTATTGAAGATCTTCTGCCACAAAAAACCAAACTTAACTGTCACAAACGTTGTCTGGCGTGACGTCAACGTCGCCATATTCAGGAATAAAAACGAACGCTTCGTTTTGGCGGCAAATCGAAAATGGCACAAAATCATTATAGAAAATTTATTCGTCAACAAAAAAATATTGGTTATAATTTTTCGCCTGAATAAAAAAAAACAGTGAAAAATCTTTGTATCCATTGGGTGAGGGTATACGGGTCTTGGCGGTGGATGTGTCTACCCACCTGCAGCGTGGCGGCCTGGATCGAGAGTGCCTGGTTGAGGAAGACCTTTTGGCATCTTCAACCGGACTCTCTCGACTCATCGCATTGCATCGCAGTTGGAGGGATGGATTCACACGTTCGCCACTCCTGGACCAACTGACCCTCAGATTTTATCCACCCCTCCAAGCTTTTTCCTTTCCAGAACTTCCTCTGCTTCATTTTCTTAAAAAGAGCTAATGTAAAATTTAAAAAAATAGCTATGTAAAATACGTAATTATGTGTAAAAGGTATGCGCCACGGGCGAAATTACTTCAGAGCCATGTTTTATTGTTTTTTTTATTGATCACCACGGCTCTCGAAAGCACAATGTTTCCGACCCCTGTTCAGCATTCAGTAGGTAGGTTAATAGATGTCGTTGAACTCCAGCGAGAGAAAAAGTTGGCCGCTATTGCACCACTTTTCGTGGCATTTCTGAGGACAGCAAACGACCACGAGGTCCTCAATTCTTTGTACAGCAGTCTGCTGAAATATTGGCATAGATTGTGAAATCAAACAGCCTTGGTTTTCTAAAGATTCTAACGAACAGTTAGAAACACTTGGATACGTCACATACTAAATATAAATATTAAATACCGATTAAATTTTGCATTTTTTTTTAAGTGAAACTTATTCAGCACCGTTGTTATTTGAAACTCGCTGAAACGGAAACGAGTGATACTAAAAAGAGACAAAAAAAACATTACATTTATAGGAATTAGCCTGCGAGATAATGAGATAGAATGAATCTTTACTTTGTATTGTACCTACGAATCGTCGCGCTGCGCGCATTGGTCGCTTTGATTATGAGCTCACTTTTCAAGGCTGCCGTTGGTTGAGATTGTAATAATAATAATCTTTATTCAATGAAATAAAAACAATATAACTAAAAAAATTACATGCTCAAAGTAGTTTACAAATAGATTACATCAATCAGTACAGAAAAATTAACAAATAGGAAGTAACGTAAGAAAGGTTACACAGGAGTAGTATAGTTATACAGTATTTTTAGTTGTGCATAGCCTGCCTCACTAGGTGAACCTGTATTGAGGCAGAATTTTTGTTAATTGTTTCTCGCAATTTTATCTATGGTTTTTTTTATAAATGTGTAAAGTAGGTTTCCATACAGCAAAAACTTTATTTTAGTTAAAATTATTGTTTGCATAAACCTACACAATTTGTATGGGTGAAGGTTTCACTTTTACCGCGTGTGAACTGCAATCGATTTAAAAAAAATATGTGGATACCTCACAAGGGCTCACAAGCTGTTCCCGTCTGGAGCCTGAGAGACTATGGCATCCCCAATGGGGGTATGTATTACACTTCAGAGACTTTAGTCTCGGAAATAAATGTGGTGAACGTATGTCTTGCGGGATAAAAGAGACAGGCATGTATGAGTGAGACAGCATGAGTAACGTATAAAAGGGTGTGATTGCTGTCTCTCGTCCTCTTTGCATTCAGGCTTCCTACGAAGCGCAACTGTACAATCTCGGAATAAACGTCACTAGTCTACCAACGACTTATTATTGTCAATCACCCTGAACTGAGATCAGCATCCCAAGAAGATCTGGATCCATACATCGGAGTCCATTGAAGTACCCACCACTGTCCCACCCCGGTATAGGCAACTTATGGTCGCCCCTTCGGAGTTCTCACAAGAATCTAATTTTTTTGAATAAACGGCTCTACATTTAATGTAACGAATCTAGACCTTCAATGTCCCCTCATACTGTGTTAGGTGGCGGTATGCGGTCGCGCCTACAGGACTGTACTGTAATGGTCATTTCTACAATTCTAAAGCCCATGGAGGTAATCACCGCCAAAGCAGTGAGCCTCGTGGACAGTCAAACAAGTGGTTAGTAACATCGACATAAAAAAGTAAAATGAACAAAATAGACAGCAGCCGTCATGAGTAATCAGCTCATGACAGCGAAAGACCATACGCAATCCGGCGGGCGGCACCGAGCACTGTTCATAAAAAAAAGCAACAAAAGTAAAATAACATTTGTACAGAGTAGAACTGATGTTACCGCAAACTGGCTACCGGCGGTCCCCGAGACAGTGAAGGAGGCTGATTGTCCGGCCTCCCGACAACCGGCAGCGTCGTCCGTAAGCCAGCTAGCCGGTGGTGCCTAGACGAGAGTAATTGGAAATCATAGAAGAAGACCCTAGGGAGTCCAGTGGAGGTAATCCACCTCTTACCCGCCTTGGTATAAGTAACTGATGGTTACTCCTTCAAGGCTCTCGCAAGATTCTAATTTTTTTTGTTAAACGAAGCTACATTTATTTATTTTGAACGAATCTAGACCTCCAGTGTCCATGCATACGTTGTTAGTAAGCAGTATGCAAGTGCTTAACAGGAAAAACAAAATGCAAAAAATAGGTTAGTAAGACAAAGATAATTAAACAGGGCAAAAGAAAAACTCATTCATGAGGCTCCATGAGGCGGCATTGCATCTGTAAAAACCCGCAAGCACCTGCATAAAATAGAGAACATAAGTAATACAATAAATCTCAAATCAATTGGCAAGTACCAACAAAAAATGTGAATGGCTTTCGGTCTGATCTTAAACTACACTTAGCTTCCGTGTCCCTTAGCCAACCACTCAGTGAAGCCTCAAAGAATGTTAGCTGAATATTTGGGGTAAAATACCCGAAGACTAAAAGAAATTTCAGCGTTGGGTAGTCAGAGGCAGGACAAAGGATAGTCAAGGTCGTCTGATCAAGCCTCAAGCCTGCACATGTAATTGGGGAGGCGCAGATAGATTTGAGAAGGATCTGCAAAATTAGTAATGTAACTAAAGATGAAGCAGGGACGAGGTCCAGCACACCCCCGTATGGGGATAGGGGAGAAAAAAAAAAAATTGGAGTTTAGTTCATCCAGTAAAACATTGAAACAGTTAAAGACAAACAAAACAAAACAAAACAAGGAACATGGCATAAATTAACAGTAGTGTAATAATTATTAACAAAACAAATCGCAAGGCAATTATATACATTTTTTTAAAACATAGTGAACAAAATAATATAATAACGCAAATGTAAAATATAACATATAAATCCTAATATATAATAAAATAAATGTTAATAAAATAAAAGAAATAACATATTACAGAAACGCAAAACACATAAATCATAACAATTAAATCCAAGCGGTAAATGTAAAGGAATCATGAAGAGTGTCCGTGAATTCAGAAGCAAAATACACCTGGTACCTAAGTTGTTTTACAGCTACTCAGCGACTCTAAGAACAGGCCATCTCTCAACCCAAACTTTCGTGAATTTCCTCAGGCACTCAAAGTTCACCTTATTCGAGACGAGATCTGTATTCCAAGCAGGTCTCGTAATAACTTGTAAACCATCAATCATTTCGTCTCGAGCATCCGTCAAAATCTCACAGTGCCACAAAATGTGCTCGGCTGTTTGGTCGGTATCACCACAAGCGCAATTGGGATGGGATGATAGAGCCAGTCTGTGAAGTCTACCTCTAAACTCCCCATGCCCAGAAAGCAATTGGGTGATATGGTGGTCCATTAAAAGATATGCCCCTTCCATTCTGATTTTAACTGATGGAAAGAAGGAGAAGGTCCATCTTCCCATATTCGATCTATCCCATCTTATCTGCCATTCACTCAGCGTTTTTATTCTCATCATCTTTAGAAGTTCAGGGAGAGGCACTGCTCCACCAGGTATTAATTCAATACCAAGGTGGTTTACAGGTCTTCCTCTTTTCAGACACTTCTTTGTCAAAACTTCCCTAATTTCTAAATCAATTGGCAAAATGCCAGCCAAAATTGGCAAAGCATCCGATGAAACTGTTCTGTAGGCTCCTGAAAGCGCCAGTAAGGGGATTCGCTGGCCCCTCTTAAGCGCTGAATGAATAAGTGAATTACCGAGTCGATGTTCCCATACACAGGCACCATATGAGACTTGTGTCACATATACGCATCTGTATAATAGACGGAGCGCAGGGAAACGTAAACCCCATTCAGCAGTTGAGATTCTTCTCAGTTTTAAGAAGAGAGCCTGGGCCTTACTAGAAACGCTTTTAACGTGAGTCAAGAACGAGGACGATCTGTCTAATGTAACGCCTAAATATTTAGTACTCTCTACAAAACGGATTGCAGTATCTCCCATTTTTATGAAAGGGTTTCTACCTCTACTGAGGGAGCCTTTCATAAGGAGACCCACGGTCTTATGGGGAGCAAAAGTCAGTCTGTTTTCCTTTCCCCAGTTAAGAATCATTTTCAAACCTTCTTCAGCTTTATTTTCAACTTCTTTTCTACTGTCCCCAGAGACCAAATACAATTTGTCGTCTGCGTAATCAATCGCAATAGTGCCTTCAGGTAAGGGTAACCTGGAGGAGTCATCGAATAAAATATTCCAGAAATCCGGTGCAAGGGGAGAACCTTGGGGACAACCCATGTCCACATCTCTTTCAATGATACAATCACCAAAAGAAATTATAATTTTTCTATCTTTAAAATAATCACAAGATATTTGAAAAAGTTTTCTTGGACAATTACGATTCTTTAATTTAGTTAAAATCATCTCCCACCATGCATTATCGAAGGCACCAGTTATATCTAAGAAGATACCGATTACGTACCTCTTTGTGCAGACCTTCACCCAGTCAAGCGCAGTCATAATGGCGTGCTCCGTGGACTTACCTGGGACGAATCCATATTGATGTACATATGATGGTGTTAATGTTTCTCGTAGACGATTTTGAATAATTTTTTCCAATATTTTCCCCAATACAGGAAGAAGAGTTATTGGTCGATAAGCTTTAATATCCGTTCTTTTTTTGTCATTCCCTTTAGGTATGATCCTGAGCACGCCTTTCTTCCATACAGAAGGGAAAACTCCCCTTCTCATACACGTTTCCATAACCTGAAAGAGTTCTTCCTTGGCATGGATCCATACATACCTCACAATTATACTATTCAATTTATCATGCCCTGGTGCCTTCCTAGGACTCAAACCCTTAATTATAATTTCTATTTCAGCTCTAGTTATTTTAGAAATTTTTTCCTCCTGGGAGAGGATTGGAGGAATCCGTGATTGATTTCTAATCTGTTGGTGGTGGTCGCTTTCCCCAATGACTGAATCTAAGGGAACTAACTTTCCCAGAAGTGTATTGAGAGTAGTTACCACGTTAATACTCTCAACGTTCCCGTTATCATTGTCGATAACACTAGATAAAAACCGATCAGAACCTTTACCCGTTTTTTCAATGGCGCTATAAATATCCCATGGGTTAGAGTTACCAACATCTTTAACCCAATTATGCCAAGCAGCTCGTTTAGCCAAAAGTACAGCCGATTTGAAAGCTTTACGAGAGCTACTTAGTTGTCTCCTGAGGGTGGATGTCTCCTCCTCCGTACAACCAACCCGTCTAGAGACACCTAAAGCTCTGTAAGCTCTCTTAAAAGTGCCCTTTAGCAAAGTCAGCTCATTCGACCACCACGGAGACCTAATAATCGTCTTTGGGTTTGTTCTTCCCAGAGACGATTCAGCAGCTGATACCACGGCCGCGTTGAAAAAATTCCCCAAATTGTCCGGATCTCTAGCTGCTACGTCATGAAAATCCCTTAAAGTATCACGTAGAGCATCCCCAAAGTTATCCCAATTCGCCCGAGTAGTTTTGAAGTTCCAGGAGGATCTTGGAGCTTCGGTCTTCTTGACACCCACCATATAAGTTATTAATCTGTGATCAGAATTAATAGCACATTCGTGGACCTTCCATTTAGAAATCTTGGCCGCAATCGATCCAGAGCAAAGAGTTAAATCAATATTGCTCTCACCATGTGTATTACTGAAAGTAAAAATACTACCAGATTCATTTATTAAAGAAAGACCTTGCGTCGCAATAAGGTCTTCGACGGCGTCTGAACGTTCCGTCCGTTGTTCAAAATTGTCAAACCACATCGGTGAGCGAGCATTAAAGTCTCCTCCAATAACTATGTTACGTCCTTTAAGCGCGTTTAGTGCGCGCGTCAGGCTCAAGATATGAGGTCCAACTGGATTACAATGTTTAAAATAGACTGAAATTAAAATAATTTCAGTGTCTCCAAAATTAAGTGAAACACAAGTTTGGTACTCGTTTGACAGTCCCATCAGAAGGAGGGGACTGATTAACGAAATGTTAACCAGGACTCCCGCCCCCGGTGCTGGGCCAATTTCAAGTACCGCACCCGGATATTGAACAGGCGTTCTACCTAACCAGGTGTATTGCTCCTGAATGAGCAAGATGTCAATTTTTTTGTCAGTCATAATCTTCAGTGCCTCAAGCGTGGCCACTCTAGACCTCTGAAGATTTATCTGACCAAGGGAAAGAAGGTTAGAATCCATAGTCGGTTAATCTGACTTGGGCTTCTATAGCTGCAATTTGGGCTGGGCAAAGCCGATCTCCAGTATTATGTGTTGCTGGCTTTTTGAAACGTGTGCAAGTAGCACAGACAGCAGCTTGCGCCTTCTTAGTGCAATAACAATTTTCCTAGGGAGTCCAGATGGTAATGTTGATAACCTGCCACGGTCTTCACATTTGGCGCAGCCGAAATAGGAACTAGAAGCAGCCAAAATCACAATTGGCAGCCGATAAAGGACTGATTTAAATATTCTAACCTAGGTGATATATTTCATCTTAAAACTAATCAGTATAAATGTTGTATATTCTATCACTTTTATTCTTCTAGGCACAAATAGATTTACATAATTTCTTCAATTTTTGTTTATATTGAATATGAGACTTCTTATCATTTTTACATAATAAATACGTATTTTTATTTTATTATTTGTTTTGTTGTTACATTGTTTTGTGTATTTTCTTTTCTCATTGTATTATATTTTCTTCATTGTTTGTTACTCAACTTATAAATTATAATGTAAAAGCCCATCAGGACGTGTAAATAAATAATATAACACAATTGTTCGTAAAAGGTTATTTATTTTAAGAAAGTAAGTTCACAGATCACATAATATGGTAAAAATAGTCACAATGTATCAATTCACTAATTAACTGAGCAAGGGATCGGAGGGAACCTTGCCGTTAGGCTTTGGGAACAACAAAAGCTGACTGTGGTTCTGCTTAGAGGGTCGTACCATAGGACGAAGCGCTACTAAGGCAGCAGTCGGGGGTCTGGTTGGTGTTTTACTTATGGTAGTAGAATACTCCTTAGAGGGTCGTGCCAGAGGACGAAGCGCAACTAAGAGAGCGTACTAGCCAAGAGCGAGCTGCAGACGAACTGACTAATTTAGGGCGCGCAGCCTGTTATATAGCCCATTCCTTGTTGCGGGGTGTGGTTTATGTAGCGGCTCGAGGGTGGGAGATGCGCAGAAGGCGTCGGCGCATCCTGGTTTGCTTAGGGGTGGGTGAGCAGGATGGCGCTGTACGGGGGAAAGAGATGGTGTAGTGGCAAGCGTAAAAACGGCGCGCTACAATAACAATTATTATAAGCAATAATTATCAGCCTGAAATACTCATCTACATTGAAAAATCTTCCGAGAAAAGATACATGACGCCAACGGGACTTGAACCCGTGTCCTTCTGATTGCCGGTCAGCTGCTCTCCCAATTGAGCTATGGTGGCTTATCTTGTACCCGCCAAATGATTCAATATATACTAGTGTTTCATTCAACAATTACTGCTTATTATATTTTTTCCACCTGAAAACAACCAACTTTTATTAATATTTGACAAGTTTAAGTATTTCCCCAATAAATGAAGACATAATTTGGTTGGGCGTACAAAGATGGCCGCGACAATCTCCTTCGCAAAGCGGGTGCGTGTGCGTGTGCCAAATTTGAATAAGGTTCACTAAATAACTGCTCAAAAGGAAGGTTAAAAAAGGGGTGCCAAAAAAACTCACCAAACTGCACTTCATATGGTCCGTTCAGGTTCTTATAGTCCACTTTAGGCCGCTGGTTTAGTCTAAAGTCTAAAGGGGTTCACAATACACAACACGACATTCTCACGACTTCTCTCGGGCAAAATACATATGGCTTAACAATACACAATATCAGCGGGCAAATCAATCCAAATAACCAACGATGGATGAATCCAAGATAACACACGAGGTGCTGGCCAAACCATTGCACACTTACGTGAGGCGGGAACAACAAACCATACACACTTCGTGAGGCGGGAAACAACAATAAATTAACTTCCGCGCAGTTACAGGCGGTTCACAGTTTTTGTGTGTGACAATACTTTTTGGCACAAATAAAGCGAACAAAGCTGTTTGTCACTGCACTTTGTTTTTGGCAATTAATAGGTAGGAATAAAGGAACAAGGGAATAAGCAGTTATTTAGCTTCGTATCATAGACAAGATGATTTTAATTGAAACTGGCGCCACCATAATTTGTCTCGACGCCACCTAGCGAGGGATTTTAACACTAACAATGTCTCTCTCGCAAAAATAAAGTTGGTTGTTTTCAGGTGGAAAAAATATAATAAGCGGTAATTGTTGAATGAAACACTACTATATATTGAATTATTTGGCGTACTGAATATATCTCTCTCAGTATCACCCTGATATTGAATTATCAGGGTGATACTGAGAGTAGGTATCTTCCTCTCTGAAACGTGCCGCAAATAAACTATACATTATTTTTAAATTACATAGTTAATTGTCAAATAACCTAAATGTATCAAATGGAATTTATTTGCGTATTTCGGGTTCAAACCCGAGACCTTGGTATTGCGAGTCAAGAATCTTAACCCTCGACCACGAAGGACACTACATGACACGTTTAGGGGGGGGGGGGTCTTCAAAATGTCACGCTCCATACAAATGAGCGGCGGGTTGCTTAGGATTTTGGTCACCGGGGGGGGGGGGGGGGGGTTAAAAATTGCAAAAAGTTGGTCACGTAGTATGGGTACGTTCCCATAGTATCCAAATGGAGAGGTTTTCGTCTTACTTTAGCTTCACACAGGAGGCCCCAAGGAAAAAAAATCATGAACAGATGCTAAGTTTAGAATCTTTTAAGGGAAAGGAAGGAGAGGAAGTGAGACCTATATGAGTTGTTCCAAAAAGCAAACAAATTAGCTCAAGGGGTTAATATCTCTTTCCGTAGCTTGAACCCTGGAACGTAAATTCTCTCGCTTATTTCATCAAATTTGGAACATAATGTAGAATTTCTGCGTAATGTCACCGTGGTTATTCAAGCTATACTTGGATAATTGTATGCAAGAATTGAAAGAGATGGGATTGGGCGCGAAATTGAGTAATCTGGAAGTATGGTGCCTGTTGTATTCTGATGATGCGGTGATGATTTCTAACAGTATGGAAAATCTAGTCTCTCGTGTCTAGGATGAACGAAGTATGTATGAAGAATGAGTTAATGATGAATGTAAGTAAGTCTATAGTTATGGTATTTAAAAGAGATAGTATGAAAACAATATGCAACATAGTTGTGAATGATATTTGTATATAGTATTTGGAGCAGGTGGATGAGTTTGTTTATTTGGAAAGTATGTTTACGAGAGATGAGAAGGCTGATAGAGATATTGAAAGAAGGGTGAATGCAGGTAACTCTATTAATGGAGGACTGAACGCCGTTGGCGCAAACAAAAAACTGTTCAAAGAAGCGAAGTTAGCCAGCCGTCCATAATGGAGTGCTGGTACCTACCTTGATGTATGGCAGAGAGGCATGGAGCTGGCAGAGGAAGGATGAAAGTAGACTGAATGCTGTAGAAATGAGATCCCTAAGGCGTATGTGTGGTAAAACCATGTACGGCTGATGCAAGCGTAATGAGTAAGATTTATAAAGGGACGCTCAGATGGTTTGGGCATGTAGAGCGAATGAACGAGGAAAGGAGTGTAAGGAGTGTAATATGACGCAAATGTGAATAGTAGAAGACTTCGGGGACGCCCGAAGAAGACATGGCACGAACAAGTGAATCAGATTGTATTAATAGTTCAAACTACTAAACACATAACCTAACGTAATTTCATATATTTATGTTGTAAATCTTTTGTAATTCCTCCATCATGTTATCAGTTATATGTTACACTTTTCAATACTATCAACTTAAATACTTATCTCATACTCTGTAAATCTGAATGTATGAAATATTACCAGGTTAATTCGGTAAATCCGATTATAATAAATGCTACCAGATTACCTTTTCTACGTTGTCACAAAAAATGTATGTGTACTTATATTTATATACATTATATACATTTTCTTTATTACACAGCTTAGTTTCAGAGAAAAATGATTTTTTTTGTATTTGTTATATAATTATGTATAATCTACATTTCAGGAATAATATTAATATGAACTAAACATGTCAATTAGTCTGTCCTGGAACGGGAAACTTCCCTAGTTGGACAGGTAAAGCTTTTCAAATTATAATTTGTACTTTCTTTTGTATCTATAAAAAAAAATAAAACATAAAAAAAATTAAAAAATTTAAAAAAAAAAATTTTTTAAATTTTTTAAAAAATACTTGAATAGAAAAGCATGTATGAGACGATGTATTAATGTGAACGTGGCAAGGAATGTGTGCCAAGATCGAGTTGTTTGGCGGTCCGTCCTCTCTGGTTGAATTATTAAAAAGTAAATAAAAAAATGTGTACACAAATATTATATATATATATATTTTTTTTTTTTTTAGAAATTTTATAAAAATTAAATTAATAAAAATTAAATTAATTAAATAATGTTATTATCGAGTTCTGCAAGTTTTTTGGTTAGTGTTTTAGTTACAGCTGTTTCGACTTGTAAGGTCATTTTCAAACTGTGGTGAAGCCACGTACGGACGACTTATTTATAAGATTTTAAATGTCAATTTTTAAAGGTGTCTAAGTTGATTTATTACCGGTTAAACCAATTTGTAGAGACACTAATTGATAGAGTGCTAATGTGGGATTTGGAGTATTTCCCTTTGGTTTGCCTTGCACTAAGTGTAAGGGTTTTCTTAATTGATTTAGAATGACGTTATTGCTATGACTCATTTAAGTGCATTATATTTCTTAGGTTTGGTAAACATACTAAGTAGTGGGGAATAAATAATTTTCCTTACTTTATTAATTAGCGTTATGTTGGGGTCATTCGTTCGTTTATTGATTTCTAATTGTTCAAGCAAATTTAATCTAAGACCCTTTCGTTCAATATGTAATGGTTTTGGCTGGTTATTTTTAAGTGGAACGTGATTATTCACTAAGAGATGTTCGGCGAATTTTGAAGAGGTGTTTTTATTTTTATAACAATTTATATGTTCTTTGAATCTAGTTGAGAATGCCCTACCTGTTTGTCCGATGTACGTAGCGTTAGGTACATTCGGCGTGGTCACATTTTAATTCATATATGCCACCGTTATTGAGTTTAGGATTTCTACTTTTTGAGTTTTTAAGGCTTGTTCCCATATTATTATTGGTTCTAAAAGCTATATTTAAACCACATTTTTTAATTTCTTTTGCAATTTTTAAAGATATTGGGCCGAGGAATTCGAGACATGCAAATTTTTCTATTTTTTGTTATGTACCGGATATATTAAATTAATTTTATTTTTGTATTTCTTGTTGCTTACAAGTCGAAACAGCTGTAACTAAAACACTAACCAAAAAACTTGCAGAACTCGATAATAACATTATCGAATTTAATTTTAATTAAATTTCTAAAAATTAAAAAGAAGTTCTACGAATTAAATACAAAAACAATTTATTATTAATTTTTTAAACTTTATGAGTAAAATCTCAAATTATAATATTTAATTAAATGAAGACAATATTAGCGAAACTCAATCGAAATCTGGAGACAGAAAAATCAGAAAAGATATTGGCTCCGCTGGGACTCGAACCCAGAACCCTTTTCTTACATGGAAACAGCTCTACCGATTAAGCTACGGAACCCATATTAATTCGGTCACTTTTAACTGTATCATACTTCGACTAAGAACTACCAACATTATCTTCATTTACTTAACGCACATATTATTGGCTGCTATCTTTATATATGATTACAAGATTCAACTCGAACTAAATGCAATCTAGATAGTGTCTGGATAAATATTTATCCATTTTATTTGTAATACGCGACGTCTATTGACTTTTTCTGCAAGTCTAGGATGAATATTTATTATTAATTTTTTAAACTTTATGAGTAAAATCTCAAATTATAATATTTAATTAAATGAAGACAATATTATCTGGGTTCGAGTCCCAGCGGAGCCAATATCTTTTCTGATTTTTCTGTCTCCAGATTTCGATTGAGTTTCGCTAATATTGTCTTCATTTAATAAAAAAAAAAAAAAAAACAAAAACAATTAACAGATATTATAGTTATAACGAAACACGTTTCCAACGTTGTGTACAATGTCCAAAAGTTGACAGGTACACATATCTAATTGGAACGGTAAATATTTATTACATTTTGAATACATTTTATAAATAGAAGAAACATACAGTACAAATAAATGTATTTTGATAATGTTTTATTTATTTATTTATTTTTATTGTGAAAAACAGGTTTGAGGTTTATTTGGTCCCTCGTGTTACTTAAATGATAGTTATTGCAAATTCTATTATGTTTACAATTTGGGAGGCGGGTATGGGTAACGCCGCTCCAGGAACCATTTATTGGATAACCAACACCTCTGCCACAGGTCACCCCAACTTGTTCGCTACGTTTGGTGACTAAGCAGATTTGACCTGTGGGGCGATGATTGTCTAGGTCTTGGCGGCCAATGCTTTTGCCCATCATCACAATTATGACAATTATGTCCTCTGCGTGCGAACCTAATCTAAATTTCTTTAAATACACAATAAACAGTGATAATTTCAAGCGACCTCCCAGGTAAGTATGTTACTGTTTTCATTCATTTTTAGGTAGCATCGCGTTCATTGGTCAAAACATATATTTTCGTATCGGTGATCAATGAACCGGTGGATGCAATTTTTAGTCATAAGTTGTTATAATTGTTTGTCTAGCTTGTAGTTTTTTTAAGATTTTAGAAATGTATTATAAGTTTGTACAGCGCCCTCGTGGTGATTTTTCACAAAAACGGCGCTTTATAAATCTTGCAAATATTATTATTATTATCTATTACGTGGCGGGCTGGATCAGGTGATACTGGTTGAGAGAGACCTAACCTAGACCTCTCCAGCTGAACTCTCTCGTTTCATCGCATTGCACCACATTAGGAGGGATGGATTCATACGTCCGTCACTCTTAGACACATTGACCTCCAGATTCCTACCCACCCCTCATACCTTTTTCCTTACAAGAACTGGCCGTCAACGGTGAAACCTTGGTTGGTACATTAATATACCTAAAATCATCGGAAGTTTCGTCTATCAATACGATATTATAAAGTTACCGATTTTACTATGCTAGATCTCCTAAACTCGGTGATGTGATGTCAACATTATAACTGGCAATTTAAAAAAAAAAACTATAAAATAAAAAATATTGTCTGTTTCCAGGATAAAAAAAAAGAACAAAAAAAACGAGTGTGCTTTAGACCACACACCTGAAGTAAAACTTCTTTAGCTCCATCTATATCAGGGTTTCCCAACCCCGCAGTGGTCCGCAAGATGGTAGAAGATGGTCCGCCGGTCAATAAACGAACCAGCGCTCGGGCGGTCCCTTGTCGAGAAGTCTGAATAAAAAAATCGGGACAATATTCAGTTTATCATTATTGTACCTTGTGGTCAGTGGCCATTATGGTATTCCGTTTCGCCCCACCCCATCCTACCCCCTCCGTTGTGGTAAATATTCTGCTAGAACCCGTCCTACCCTATCCCATTGCGCCCCTCCCGTTATGCTATCCGTTCCGGGTGCCATTGGAGGGGACCCCACCACTTTCCCAATGGCGTTATAAGGAAACATATGGTTTCCTCCTTCACCACACACGTCAAGACTCTACTTTTTTTTTGAACGAAGCTACATTTAATTGAACGAGTCTAGTCCCTCCAATGTCCATGCATACGGGGTTAGTAAGTAGTATGCACGTACTTACATTAACACTATACAAAAGATAAATAAAAGTAGCAGCCCGTGGAACAATTCTTCTGAAATCTATAGAGAAAAATATATACAGATAAAGGTGTTAGTAGATAAAAGAGAAAAATAAGAGCTGCGCCCGGTTGAGGAGACCTGCAAAAGAGAAATAACGACCGTTCCGGGTGCCACCCATGCTAGCCTACGCCACTGACACCCGGGACGGATAGGGCAGATAACGTGGTGTCACCCCCCCCCCCCCCCCCCATTAAAGTTGACCACCACTGCTTGTGGTCCCTGTCGAAAAAATAAACATACGAGTGGTCCCGGGTCAAAAAAGGTTGGGAGCCACTGATCTATATGATAGGAAGAGAGAAAGACAATGTGCGCGCGCACTGCTCTCTCTTGCTCCTACAGTGTGATACAGACAATAGGCCTGCACTGTGTCTTAGATATACGAAACGTAACTGGCTATGAGAGAGAGAGAGAGAAATAAAATGTATGCTCGCACCTCTCTCTCTTGCCCCTACAGTAATAAATACGAAACGTAACTCTCTCTTTCTATCTTCACTAACTTATGTCTCCCTCTCAACTACCGTTCGCCTCGCTTTTCGTAACGCTCTCGTCACGCATTCCCCAAGTCAAGCGTGCGTAAAGAAGTTTTACTTCAAAAAATCCTTACATTTATGAAAAAAAAATCCCCAGATCTAGGGAAAATTCTCCAGACATCACACAACTTCCAGTAGGTACCTACCCAGCGACTGGCTTTTCAAGTCTTCTGTCCATTTCTGGCTTACTCGACTGAAGAAATTTGAAATGTAGTTTTCTTGAAACCGGGAGGTGAAAGGGGTAGAGAGAGCGAGAAGAAGAGGTTGCAAAAACTTGATACAGATAGGCGTGCAATGAGTAGGAGGGAGATAAAAGAAAAAGTAGTAGAGATAAGTAGAAGTTTTTATTGGTTTGTTATTTGCAGGAGGTAACGCGAACATTGTGATGGTAAGTGGAATGCTTCATGCGGTGCTGGTTACAGAGGTTCTGCGACTTTCCAACCCGTGACAAAATATCCCTGACAAAATATCCTACGGACAAAACATCCCCCAACAAAATATCTATGGACTAAAACATAACCTAACTTTACCTAACATTAACAAAAAAAATGAACGGGAAATTTAAAAGATGTCTGTATTATTTTTATATGTAAAGACAATTAATAATTAAAGCCTGTTCCGACATCGAATATAACCGCGAGCAGATGTCTGTTGAACCGCGAGCGCTTATGTTTCGTACCATTCACACGACGCTATCAAATATTTCTTCCTATGGTAGGAGAGGGGGTCAGATGAATTAGCGAGCGGCCACGGAGTGCGCATTTTTTGTACTCAATCTGTCAACTTGATATCTGTCATCCACCGGTCTAGGCAGCTCCGTAATTAAAATGACCCCCTCTCCTGTTTCCGTCGGAGTGGGGGGCGCATTGTCTATGGTTGATGTGCGCATTAAGCGCTCAGGTGTGAACGGTCTGAAGGGATTGTATGGAGAGCGATATGTTGCTTGCTATGATCTTTTATATTTATATGCTCAATGTGAACAGGCCTTTATGGTTTAAAAATAGTAAAATGGGACAAAAATAATACAGACATCATGTAAAGACCCTAAATTATTAAATTTTTTATAAAAAAACCCTCTTTTTATAACTTTTGAAGGTTATTCCCATCAATTTAATATATCATTGAATAAGAAAATAACAATAATGATCTAAACGAAAATATGAAAGAGAACAAGACACAGAAAAATAGAAAAAGAAAATGGTAGCAAATCGCAACTAGGACTCGAACCCAGAACCTCTCGTTTAAGAGCGTTTAACCAGCCAGCGGACGAAAATCCACATTTCGTTGAAAGTTGTTCTTACGATCGTGCAGGGCGGTTACAATGAGAAAGATTAATTATTCTCCGTACCAGCTTTTTTAAATTATAACTCAATATCGAATTTATTTCAATTCAAATTAGCTTTAATTTATACCTTCATCCAAAAATGCTGAAAGACGTGATGATAAAACTATTAAAATAATGTACTTTTTGTAGTTATTTTTTGATTATAAGTATTTATCATTTTTCAATAATGTCTAAATTTAATAAGAATGTTAAAAAAATCTGAAATATATTAGTTTGTAAGTGCGCAAATAAATACACAAACGGACCAATTTTCGCCAAGAAACACATGTACGTACATATTTTTTAATGATTTTATTGAAACTAAAATTAAAATTCTAAAACATACGTTTGCTAGATAATGTATTGATTTATTTTACTGCATGATTTTATTATTTGAAATGGGTGTGGTATAATACAAAAACTTTTTTGAAAATTGAACAAATCTGCCAACGACCTATGGAATAACCTTATTATACTAAAAATTAAAAAAAATTATTACATACGAATGCTAGATAAAAGAACAATCTTTCGAAATCCATTTATATTTTTTTGTGGAAAAGAGTCAATACGTCTAAAAACTTTTTTGAAAATGACGTATTTCCGGTTTTCTCTGGTAATGCCCTCTTAAGCGGTTTACCAATTCCGTTATTATATTATTAGTCAATCTCATATTTCAAAATTTAGAATTGACAATATTTTCTTCAACTATTTTTTTTTTCCATATTATAAGCAACTACTACCCTTTTTATTGGAAATATATTTATAATCGATAGCGTCTCGGATGTATTTATCCGAGGCGCTATCTAGGTTACAAACCAATTCTTAAAATTATTGTTTCCAATAAAAAGGGTAGTTGCCTATAATATGGAAAAAAAAACTGTTGAAAATAAATTATTGTTCAATAATAGTAAAATGTAAAACGGTTAGATTAAGTTAGGTTAATCGTTGAAAAATAAGATAATATTAATAAATATAAACGAAACATGAAACAGAACAAGACAAAGAAAAAAAAACCGGAGTGTGCAATTCACATGCGGAGAAGTGAATCCTTCAGCAAACTAAAGTAGACCAAATTGGGAAGACTAGGAAGCTCTTTTTTTATCAATGTGACCGATGATTTTTTCAATATTTTTGTCCACGGATTCCAGTGCACATTTTCCTATACATTTGGTCATCTTATTAGTATTTGTGTTTTCTTCTTCGGAATCGCTAGATATCGCTTTATTTTGCCTGTTCGTTTTGGAGTGGTTTGAAGATTGGAAATTGATTTTACAAAAATATATATTCTTTTTTTTTTGATTTCGTAGGATTCGATCCTTGGCCCGCTAAATGTCTGCAGAGGTTCAGAGGCGTTTTATACCACTAAATAAAAGGAGATTTGCGAGGGACCGTGAATTAATCGCATTATAATATTAGAACCGAGTACCCGTGAATTAAATAAATATTGTATTGCTATCTCAATCTCTCGCAGACTAAATCCTATAGATGCATATGTTTGTCTCTTTTTAGTGTTGCTCGTTTTTGTTTCATCGAGTTTCAAATCACAACAGTGCTAAAGAAGTTTCCACTTAAAAAACTTTTCGCGACTCAGTTATTTCCGAGGTTTCGCTCTTCCCTTATCATTACAATTTCCTAGGCATTTTCCTTTACCTGAAATTCGCCCTTCCTCTTGCCGCGCCGCGCCGATTGAGAAACTAATACACTTTTCATAAATACTGAAAGCCTTACTAAATTACACAAGTGATCAAGAACCATTTATGTATAGGGTAAGTGGTTGTTTATCAGTTGTGAATCGTAATATGTGAGCCTGGGGTGTGTAAATAGCCCCAAATTCGATGGGCATAAATGTAATAGGCGTTTTCATCCCGCGACAAAATATCCCCGACAAAATATTT
Organism: Limnephilus marmoratus; assembly: GCA_917880885.1. Classification (NCBI taxonomy): domain Eukaryota; kingdom Metazoa; phylum Arthropoda; class Insecta; order Trichoptera; family Limnephilidae; genus Limnephilus; species Limnephilus marmoratus. The sequence goes on from OU862930.1 coordinate 4,285,732, forward strand.
CCGAAAACATATCCCCGACAAAATCCCCGACAAAATGTTTCCGACAAAATATCCCCGACAAAATATCCCCGACAAAATATCCAGGACAAAAATCCCCGACAAAATATCCCTGACAAAATATTTCCGAAAAAATATCCCCGACAAAATGTTTCCGACAAAATTTTTCCGACAAAATATCCCCGACAAAATATCCCCGACAAAATATCCCCGACAAAATATCCCTGACAAAATATCCCCGACAAAATATCCCCGACAAAATATCCCTGACAAAATATCCCCGACAAAATATCCCCGACAAAATATCCCCGACAAAATATCCCCGACAAAATATCCCCGACAAAATATCCGTGACAAAATATACCCAACAAAATATATGTGAACGAGGCAAGGAGTGTGTGCCAAGATCAACTTGTTCGGCAATCTGTCCTCTGTTAGTTAGTTAGTTAAATTGTTAAAATAGTACACTTATTCTGGCTATTAAGAATGTAATGGCAACACCGAGACATGTCTGTCCACTATCCAGGCCGCATCAATACAATACCTCATACCTCGCGCGCACCGGTCTCCCAGGAGCAGAGAAACGAGCAGAGGTCAACAATCGCAAGTGAACTCGAATTCTTACTACCTCTAGGTCAGGGTTTCCCAAACTTTTTCTGCAATGGAACACTTTGCAAACTCTCAAATTTTAACGGAACACTTGGCTCATTTTTTAGATTGGGAAAAAATTGGAATACAAACAACAACAAAAATGGAATATAAACAACAAAAAAATTAATGTAAACAACAACAAAAAATGTAATAAATAAAACACCTAATTAATGATTTTAAGTCCTTGAATTGCATATCTTCTTGATATCAGGCACAATATTGGTAAGTGGAATTCTAATATCTGGTGTGGAGTCTCGAACCTGTTCTTGTACTTTGACTTCGTTGCAGCATAATTAGAAAATACCGCTTCGCATAAATAGTTCATAGAAAACGGAAGCAAAACAATAATTGCTTGTTTTGATTAATTGGGGTACTCTTCTGACAAACTCGCCCAGAAATCATTTAAAGGCTGATCCTTGTATTTTTGTTTCAAGTCCGAGTCACTAATTAAATCAAATAGATTTTCATACTCACTTGCGCTCAAGCCTGCAGGTTTGGCTGTCACGGAAAATGGATTCCGAACCCAGGAATCGTCGTTACTAGTTTTCATAAAATATTGCATAAGAGTTGTTTTCACGTTATTTTAAAAATTCTTTGGGAACCTCTTCATCTACTTTAATATTTAATTAGTTCAAACATTCATTTAAGGCAGGAAAACAATCAAAATGATTAGATTGAACCGATTAAATCCAAAATTGTAATTTTTATCAAAAGATGCAATTTTATCTCTCGTATTAAAATTTATAATACTTTTTCCTTGTAATAGATAAGTTAACTTCATTGCACTTGGTAAAAATATCTGCCAGATATGCAAGTTTATCAACCATGAAGGATTTGATAAAACTTCAACAAAATTTTGTCCTGAACTATTTTGTGCCTTCAAGAAGATCAATAAATAACTCTCTCCGAAGTTCCTACAGTCTTAAGAGTGTTTTTCCTACGGAGAGCCGTCTCATTTCAGTTTGTAATAAAAGTGCTTTGTGTCCGCTACCCATTTCATTGCACGAATGACGTGTAGAATAAAAACGCGTAAAACTAAAATCTATTGTAAATTTGACAGATTGGTTCCCGACATTGAGAAATTCTGTAAAAAGTATTGAAAATGTACCAGGAAACTAAAATCGTTCCTTGTTGTAAAATTATTTTAAAAAATGTATTTCTACAAATTGATGATTGACTCTGATCACGGTATTATACAGCACAGTAATAAATTTCGGAGATTTTTATTAGTAGGTATGTAAAATGAAGGTTTATTGCAATAACACTATAAACGGCTCTTTCCACTTCCATTAAGCTTAGTCTCTCTACCTGAAAGACTACTTAAGAACTATTGTGAAATATTTATACAAATAATGAAAATAGTATCAGTAGCGTTGAAATATGAATATGTGTATATTATATTAAATTATTCCGACAAATTGTCGCGGAACCCCTGTACAGGTTCGGCGGAACCCTAGGGTTCCGCGGAACACAGTTTGGGAAACCCTGCTCTAGGTAGTCTCAGGTCTCAGTGCGCCTGGCGACTGCTGCAAAATACCAACCATTGTTGCATTACATCAAATTTTAAAGGTAATAATGTGCGTTTTTATAATTACCGTGACGATTCACGGTTACGGTACCGTGACGGCATAAAGAAGGCAATAAACATACGTTCCTCATAACAATAATGCTGCAGCTCTTTCAAAAGATGAGATACTCAATGTACGAGTATGTGGATCTGTTTTTTTTTTAAATTAAAAACTTGATTAGCACCGTTGTGATTTGAAACTCGATGAAACGGAAAAGTGACACTAAAAAGAGACAAACAAACACATCTATAGGATTTAGCCTAGAATGAGAGTTTCTTCTTTGTGCTCTGCTTCGTAGCCTTTCCAGTCTTGCTTACTTTAGTTTTTTTTTTTTTTTAAAGAAAGACAAACATTCCCGTGTTACGAATAACATAACAATGTTTGAAAATCTCCTACTACCACCACAGAAAGCCGAAAATGTTGCTTGTGTTGTGATGGAGGACTTAGCCAGCCGAAGAATCGAACACGCGACGCTCGGGTGGGACCCAAGCGCTATGCCCACTCAACTACTGACCGGTCGAATGCCCACTTGTTATTTTTTTTTTGCATGAAAACCATACAGGAGGCCCTGAGGAAAGTAATTTCCCTGAAGATGCCGCGTGGAAAGTCTTTTTAACCGCACAATAAGGAATAAAAATAATATTAAAAAATATAACAGAACAATCTGAGAGTTTTTGCTCGGTGAGTTTTTTTGAAAATTCAGACACTTTATTCTCTGATATTTTTCGTATTTTATTCAACATGTTTCTGTACCGCTGCGTTGGTCTCTTCCTCGTGATAAAAAGTAGGCATTTATAATTTGTACAGTAAAACCTAGACACCCTGGATACGTAGTCACCAGAGGCGATTCTCCGGATATAAATTATGACTTATAAAATGAAAGTTAGTTTTTATGCAATTTTACGAAAAAATAAATGGTTTTCTTTTACGGTGTTGTGTTATAATCGTAAATTGTACTAACTGTCAGCAACCTGCAATTTGCCGTTTCAATTAAATTATTGAACATTTAAAAAGAGGTCATGGTCGTAAATCTGCTTGGCGAAACCAAAATAATTATATAGGTGCTTGTTTACAGCCTTAATAATAAAAATCACTTACCAACTGTTAAACGGTGTTTTAGTTACACATTGTATAAATAACGTAAAATTTTCGATTCGATTTAGTACTAATTTAAAAAATCTTCAACTCTAACAGCGGGCCGAATTGGGTGAGTCTGGTTAACGGAGACCTTTTGATTTCTCCACTCGGACTCTCTCGATCCATCGCTTTGCACCGCAATGGGAGGAATGGATTCAATGACACCCAGATTCCTACCCACCCCTCACTGCTTTCCTTCCAGAACTTCTTCTCCTTCCTTTTCCCAAAAAGTCTCCCACACAGCATCCCCAAAGATGACATACGATGGTTAATTTGTGTTATTTCACAATAACTCCATTTAAAATAATATAATTGTATATTTGCGACACAATAAAGAGTGGAAGATACTCTCAGTGACGCCCTGGAAAAGACCACCATTCAGAATTGAAAAGTTGCTTGAAATGGCTTTAGCCATGTTTGTTGACCAGATCTGAATAGCCAGTTACTTCCCCACCTTCCTCTTCCTCGTATCATTCCACTCCCCACTACCTTCAGCATCACAACATACCACAATTGGGGATGTCGTAGTCTCACTGGCTCCAGACCGGAGCAGCAGGGATTCTTGTGCGATATTCGCATAAAAAAATACTGTACAAAAATAGTAATGAAGGGATGGGATTTGGATTTTTCAAAAAAATGTTAATTCTTTAATTTTTTTTATTATTTAATTAATGTTTATTTTTAATCAAAACAAAATACATTATTTATTTTTAGCACCAGATTTTTATCTACTTATAATATTTCAAAACAATAACCATTTTTTCTGGAATAATTAAAAATATTCCTCGTACTCAACCTATTCGTACTAATAGCATATTCTTGAAATTTCGTATTTTTTGAAACCCAATTAGAAGATACTAATGGCATATTCTTGAATTTTCGTAATTTTTGAAACCCATTGGTTTTTAAAATCTAGTGGCTTATTCTTAAATTTTCGTAAGTTTTGAAACCCAGTTAGTAGATACGAATGGCATATTCTTGAATTTTTGGAATTTTTGAAACCTATTGGTTTTTTAAACCTAATGGCATATTCTTAAATTTTCGTAATTTTTAAAACCCATTAGTACTAACGGCATATTCTTAAATTTTCGCAATTTTTGAAACCCTAATTGCGTATTCATAAATTTTCGTAATTTTTAAAACTCATTAGTACTAACGGCATATTCTTGAATTTTCGTAATTTTTGAAACATGCAAATAATTCTTAAAATATCGATCGACTAGAATTCTTTATCAATTAATTTTACTTAAATAAAAATAATCGATCACAATTCATTTAGTTTTTGGTATAAAAAACGGACAGTGAACAAAATACAATTCTATAAAACATGATTAACATTAAATAACACAAAAAATATAACTTAATTTTATTATATTGTACTTAATTTTAGGCTCAGACAAAATTTGGTAACTGAAAAAAATGGTGTCATTTTGATTATTGAGAATATATTCGATTTACTAAAATTCTACAATAATTTCCTCTTATCTGTAAAACACAAATATACAATCTCCATTTTAAAAAAAGAAATCATTCGTCCATTTCCATTTATTCCTTTGTCGTTTTGTCTCTTTTTGTGACTCTGTTCTGACGATTTTCATTACATCCATTATAAAAATTGTTTTTTGCTTCAAATCGACCAATTCTGTCTAATTTATTATATATAATCACTCAATCATCTTAAAACAACACACAAGCCTTATTTCGTTCTGAAATGCAAAACTTAGATACAAAATGGCAATGGTATACAATGGATTGCCTAAGGAAATATATGGCTGTGGCACATCCAAAATAAATATTAATATAACGCACGAGATGTATAAAGAAAATTAATCGACCAGCTTTGGAAATTTTGATATTAAAATATGGTTGCACTCATCACAACAAAATGATTTAATGTAATTATTTTTGTAGATCGGAGTCCTGATAAGTTATTTAGTGAATTAAATTTTTTCTATAAATGCATCAAGATTAATTGAAAGCCAATTCAAAGCGCCAATGAAAGTCTTACAATTGGACTAAACTAAATGTAGCCAAATTCCAGAAATCGTTTCTTATTTTTTTTCTTTTTAATTTCCAAACCCACTCATCTCAATATATTCTGTTCAAATTTATTCTAAAGCGTGCCATCTTCACTTTGAGAATCACTTATAAACACGACAAACAGCTAGTGAATCTATTTAGGTACTTTTAATCGCTTTTTATCAGTGGAATAAAATGATTGTCGTTTTTACAAAAAATCTTTCACGGAAGCGAAAGTTAAAAAAGAAAACGAAAGAATATTCTGTACACAATTGATAAATAGATTGTCAACTTCGTAGATTTTTCGGTCTTGCCTTTAGAGCAGTGATTTTCACAAATTTCAGGCTTTTTATTATGAAGTTTTCTATAACAAAGCTGTTTCTAAAATTCTGCTTATCGATTAACCAACTGAACTAATTTATTCATTCGATATTAGATTTCAAATTTTTAAGACGGTATTTTAAGTAAAATTGGTATCTTCCATTGGAAATTGGCGAATTCACTGAAACATTCGAATTTTTTACTGAAACGAATAAAGCACAAGTGTTGCGTATATAGTTGCTTAAACTATTACTGGGTTAATTGATTTACTATTTCGTAAGTTATTGGTGATTAAAATTTGCCAAATTTATTTGAAACACAAATAAATAAAGTAGCACATATCCATATTAGATATTTGCTATACACATCTTTTAATAAATAAAATTATTTTATTTGTTTGGTTTGGTATTTTCGCCTGAGTTGCGCGCACCCCGCGAAGGTTTCTACATACTGGTGAGCTCTGGCGTTATGAAATTTGCATAAAAAATTTCAATAAGTGGTGCGCGAGTCGTTTGAAAAATGCAATTATTTCGTATAATTTAACAGCAGGGAGGTAATGAGGGAGGGGGGAACTCCAGTAGGAGTGGGAGGGGAATGGACGGGAACGAAGGGGAACGCAGGGGAACGTAGGGGAATGAAGGGGAATGAAGGGGAACGAAGGGGACGAAGGGGAACGAAGGGGACGAAGGGGAACGAAGGGGAACTAAGGGGAACTAATGGGAACGAAAGGGAACGAAGTAGAACGAAGGGGAACGAAGGGGAACGAATGGGGAACGAAGGGAAACGAAGGGGGAACGAAAGGGAACGAAGGGGAACGAAGGGGAACGACGGAAAACGAAGTTGGTTCACGGAAGATGGAGAAGGCGGAAGAAGAACCCAGGAGGAAAAGGGAACGAGGGAGGGGAACGTGGCGGAAACTGGAACGCATAGAAAAGGACAAATTAGAGAAAAACATTTTTTTTCTTTACGTGTCATTGCAATGCATGCCGTTTACCCGCTACTTTATTAATATTTTTATGTAATCGTTTGATCGATTGATGTCGAACAATGGTCATTCCTTCACCAAGTGCGTTATAATGTCCTATCTACAATCTTAAGCGTATTTCTCTATTTAGTCTTCTCTCTCTATTCGTCTTTATTCTTCCTTAAATCGTCATCACTATCGCCGAGCTTCAGTTTCAAGGTGCTGTCATCAAACAGATTGGGGTAGACTTTCTTTTCGTCCTCGTTTTCAAGATGGTCGGAGTTAGGGGGGCCTCTTCCCATCATGGGGGACTTTTCGTCGGAGTAGGGAGGAGTGCTGGTTCCAGAGGTCCCAGCTGCTGCAAGGTCCATCTCTTCGGCGAGGCTGATGAAAAGGTTCCTGGAAAAAAGAAGGATTATATTAAGGCTCTGTTATAAGCGTTTAAAAAGAAGAAGAAGATCAATGAAGATAATTTGAGGGGAGGTAAAACCATTTATTGAATAACCAACACCTCTGCCGTACGTCACCCCAAGTGGTTCGCTACGGACGGTGACTTAACAACGGTGTCCAGGATCATATGGGCGAGGTTTGTGTAGGTCTTGGCGGCGGTTTTTACTTGCCCGGCAGGCCGGATCGGGAGAGACTGGTGAACTCTCCAGCAGGACTCTCTCGGAACGTCGCCTTGCACCACATTGGGAAGAATAGATTTGCCATAGGTTACCTCAAATGCCGTAGGTTGTTCGCTGCGTTTGGTTTATAGGGTGATCTTTGATTCCAGATCTTTGTGGCCGATGCGTCTGCCCACCTGCTGTATGGTGGTTCGAGAGAAACTGGTTGAGGGAGGTCTTTTGAACTCTGAGCTCTTTTTTAACGTCGCCTTGCACTGCAATGAGAGGGATAGATCCAAATATCCGTAACTCCTGAACACATTGCTCCCAAATTTCTACCCAAACATACCTTTTTCCTTCCCAGAACTTCATCTCCTTCCTTTCGCTAAAAAGACCCTCAACACAGCATCCTCAAATATGACATAGTTCTGAGGAAAATTGCTCTAGTCAGGGTCTCCCTTGTGGAGCTATATAAAAAAAGGTAAAAGCGAAAAAACACAAGTCACCATAACAATCTATTTATATATATATAAATCAAATTTTGTTTATTTCTGTCCATGTATATGTAGTCGTATATGTGAGTATATGAGACGTCTATGTATTGCTGTATTAAGCGTTGAAAATGTTTTCTGGATTATTACAACCACATGACAACACATCTGAAAAGTTTTTTAATCATTACAAAAACTCTTGCAAATCTGTCAAAAATGTCAAACTTTGAGATTGACATTTTGCAAATCAATGATTGTTAAATCAAAATTCAATTTTCGAAACCCTTTAAATTGATGAATTTATTTGAAGTACTAATACTTAGAGGGTCTTTTTGAGGAGAGGAAGGAATGAACATTGGTCTTGAAGAGACCCATGTTGTAGGAAGGAGGAAACACAGAGGCCGGCAAATCATTCCACAGCCGAGCTGTTGAACACAAGAACGAGTCGAAGAAACGACCCGTTCTCATGTGGCAAATGTCAACCGTGTACAAATGTTGGGCACGCGTTTGGCGTGTTTCCCGACTATGCACCGGTGCCGAAGGGATCAATGATGCTAGTTCCTCGGAGCATCTTCCATTGTAATACCGGTAGAACAAGGATAGCATTCCCACCTGACGCCTGTGCTCTAAAGATTGCAATCCGTCTGTTAAGATGGGAGAATCCATCAAACGACCGCCCGTTTCTGCACAGAGTCGATGGGTATTTTTCAGGTATTTTGGAGCTCCAGACCAGAGATGGCTGCCAAATTCAACCGTGGGGCGTACTTGTGATTTGTACAAGGTTAGCAGTTGTGTACTATTAAAGTATCTGCGGGCCCTGTACAGTACGCTCAGTTTTTTGGAGGCTAACTTTACTCTGGCTTCGATGGAGCCCCCATACCTGAGTTGGTCACTTAGGGTTACACCAAGCATATCAATGGAGGGCCTGTTCGGAAAATTGCTTCCGTTGAAAGAGACTAGATTTTCATTTCGATCCCTTTTTGACGTAATCAGACAAGATTGGGTCTTTCAAACATTAAATTCAACGAGATTATTTTTACCCCAAGAGAAAACACTCTCGAGGTAGCCGTCCATTCTTTGCTTCAAAGCCCTACGAGCTGTTGGAGTTTGTGAGCCCTTTGGGGGCTTGTCAAACAAAAAGCTATCATGGAGTCAAATCAAGAATTATAGATATTTCAAATACTCGTAGGTACCTATGTTAGGTACTTACCAAATTTGATTGATTGTTCTTATAATATACAAGAATGAAATTTGAATAAAAAAATTGTAATAGGTGGCACGCGAAATGTTTGACAACTGAATGTACTGGGACTGAATATAAGGAACGCGGGAGAGGGGTTGGCGAAGGACATGCAGGAAGAAACAATTAATTTCTTTGAATATGGCATTGGAGCGCATGTCGGGAATCAGCTAGTCAATGATAAAATTATAATGCTTACTTGAAGACGAAACCATCCATGTTCTTGGCCAGATAGTAGAGGAAGAGCCAGTCGGCGAAGTAGCAGCGATTGGTGACAGCCAGCACGTCCTTGAGCTGAAGCTTGCCGGGGCTGGCGTTGGAGAACACCATCACGCTGAACTTGGCTGAGCGGGAGTGGAGCACCACGGTCAACAGACGCCAGATGAGAGCTGGAAATGGAAATCATAATATTCATAAACCCTCACTTTTCCAAACCATTCACAAACCAGAAGAGCGTTTTTATATCTTTTGTGGGTACGGATTCGATTCCACACGCAATCGCCTATCTAATTGGTGTGGTTGTCTATGGCTTGCAATTGCTTTTTCAATTAGTTTAAAATACGAAATGCCGTATAGTCTGTCAAATAAGAGTAGAAAATATAAAAAACTGAACTACAAAATTTTTAGGTTGGCAACACTAATTTAACTGTCAAATATTCTTTTAAAGTGCAATCAATGTCACTGAATGTATAAAACACAGTAAACCACATTTTAAAAAACATTTTTTGTTCATGACATAAATTTGATTAAAAGGTAGTATGTATTATAAAGTCATTTGCTTTAATTTAATTTAACATAAATTTGAATTAACAGAAGATAGAAAGGAAGAATCACCAATGGTGAGTTTAGTTACACTACTTTTAGATCTGATCTAATTAGAGACATGATCTAAAGCCCGGGCAACGCTGGGTACTTAAGCTAGTATTAAATAAATGTGAACAATTTCTAAACTGTGCTTTATATTTTATTACAATATCGTTTTTCTTCATTATGTTAACACAAAATTGCGAAGGTATAATAATAATATACCTATACGCAATTCTAATTTTGAGATCAGTGGGTAGCTATATTGTAATGAAAAAATATTTTTTTCACTTTTATGCCTTTTTCATTTTTTATAAAAATGTAGGTTTCACAGCTTTACATCAACACCATGAGTTATATTATGTTTAGTATTGCCATTTGAACTACAGTGGCGCCCTCCTATGTTTTCTACTCTTATTTGACAAACTCTAAGTACATATGATGTTTCATTCATTTAATTTGCGTTTAAAGTAAAGCATGGATTTTACATTTGCGAAGTTTCGTTTCAATCTAAATACACATGAATTACTTAGTTTGGTCAAATTAAGAACCTATTAATAATGTTTTGTTTTGAAGAGTTTTATTTCACATGTACATTTGTTACTTAATTTTTATTTATCTGCTTCCGTGTTTGGACGCCTCCGACCTCCGCATCATTCCCCATCAATCTTATAGTGTGCTGGGTAAATCACCGTTATTGACAATGTTTCCTTGTTATGTTGACTTCTCCAACCGTTACCCCCTCCCCTCCCCCAAAATCACCACTCTCACCACCCCACCAAAAAAAATCTAACCATTTCTGTGCTTGCATAATTTTGTAGTCAGTTTTAAGATTGGTATTGAATGACATGTAATGTATTGTATGTGTAGAAACCGGTAGCAGATAAATAAAAATTAACTAAGAAATTTACATAAATGTACATATAAAACTCTTCAAAACAAATGTCTAGAAATTGTTGCGCAGTTAATGCCCAAGAAATACAAAAAAATGTTAATAATGTCTTTACCTCCAAGACTGAAGATGAAGAGAATGAGTAACCAAAACCAGAGAAAGGTGAAGCTCTTTTCGTTAATGACGTTGAGTGCCATGACGAAAGTTAAAAAAGAATACGAAAGACTTTTCTATACACAATTGATTGTCAACGTTCTAAATTTTTGGTCTTGCTTTTGCAGCAGTTATTTTCACAAATTTCAGGCTTTCGGAGTGTCAGGACCTAAAGCCTGGAATGGACTGCCACATGACTTAAGAATGATCACAGACGCGGCGGAATTTAGAGCTAGACTTAAAACTCACCTTTTCAGATAGGTAGTCGTATCCATAAACTCAAAATCTTTCACCCTTACATTCAATGCCCACGACACCGTAAATATCTAACCTGTAAAATACTAACAGTGATTAGGGTAGCAAATAATGTAAAATCATGCAATGTCCAGTGTGTTAACTGTAATGTCCTCCGCGTGCAAAGCCGTATCTTCTCCAACCATAAACTTTCTAATTAAAGTGTGTTTATCGGAAGTGACCTGCCAGGTAAGTATGTTTCTGTATCCATTTGTAAATGGTAAAATTAGTTAGAACCTAAGCATTCCTAATAAATTGTACAGCGCCCTTGAGGTGATTTTTCACAAAAACGGCGCTTTATAAATTATCCAATTATTATTATTATTTGTGTTATGGAGTTTTCCATTTCTAAAATTCTGCACATCCAACGGAACTAACTTGTTCCTTCGATATTCGATTTCAAATTTTTTAGACGGTATTGTAAAATTGGATATCTTCCATTGGACTCTAAAGAATTTAGAAGAGATATTAGCTGAGTCACTGAGACATTCGAATTTTGGGATTTATAATTGGACTAAATAGAAATTACAATTAGCATAAGATAAAAAGTGAGATGTGTAACAAATGTACATGTGACACATGTGAAATAAAAATCTTCAAAACAAAATATCTAGAAATTGTAACGTGGTTAACGCCCAAGAAATACAAAAAATTCGAGTGCAGTTCACACGCCTTTGAAGTGAAACCTTCTCCCACACATTCTCAACCAATGGGAGCCTTGAAAAGTGTGGTCATAATCAAAGCGGCCAATGAGCGCAGTTTGATGCTTCGTAGGTAATGTAATGCGTCATTTCCGTTTCATATCTCAACCAATAGGAGCCTTGAAAAATTGCCATTTAGAGTCAAAAACGTTCAAAATGGTCTTAAACCGCCAACTAGCTCTAAAATCGTCAAAAATGCTTAAAAGTTGCCATTTAGTGCCAAAAACGTCCAAAATGGTTTTAAATTGCCATCCAGCACTAAAATCGTCAAAAAACCTTAAAATGCTGAAAAATTGCCATTTAGAGCCTAAATAGTCCAAAATGTTCTTAAACTGCCATCTAGCGCTAAAATCGATAAAAATCCTCAAAATGCTGAAAAAAGGCCATTTAGAGCCAAAAACGTCCAAAATGGTGTTAAACTGCCATCTAGCACTAAAATCGTTAAATATCCACCTAACGCTGAAAAAAGGCCATTTAGAGCCAACAACGTCCATTATGGTTTTAAACTGCCATCTTGCAGCACCTTTGATGCTTCATAGGTAATGCAATGTGTTAAAGAGTGAAGACTACTGCCATCTAGCGGCATATTTTTGTAGCCTATTGTTAGTTGATATTGCATTTTACAGATTAGCGACGTAAGACTAAACTAAAATGAAATGTTAGACGGTAAAGTAGATTTCTGTTTTTATATCGTATAATGTACAATGGTGACACAAGAGTGTTGTTTAATGTTGATAGTATTGGAAAATATTATGATAAATAGTCTGCGTTTCCAGTTTAAAGCTCTCTTAATTCGTGGATCTCCTGTAAACAGCTAGCATTGTCTAGCAAGTGGTCAAAGTGACCAAATTTAGTATTTTGTCGGGTCGGGACAAATTGTAACAATGTGCATGTGAATAAAACCAAAGGAATTCCTCCTTGAATCCAGATGTTTTTACTTGACGTCCTTCGGCTGATTACCAATTTATAACACAATGCGTCATTTCCATTTCAACCGAATTTCAAACGGGGCTAAAGATGTTTCACTTTAATAAAAAATAATAAAATAGTTAACAATGTGTTTACCTCCAAGACTGGCGATGAAGAGGAAGAGGAACCAGAACCAGAGGAATGTGTAGATCTTTTCGTTGATGACGTTGAGTGCCATGACGCAAAGGGCGTCGTGCTTCTGGATGCTGCCGCTAGGGCCGTATTTGTGGAACTGGCATTTGGTCATCTGAAATAGTTACATTTCTTGATAGAGCAAGCTGAACACTGGGAATGTTTAAGTCTTTAAACATTGTGTCATTAATAATTCAAAACATCAGCAGGACAATCAACGAAAAGGTGCAAATAATTTGTTTAACCCCTCAGACCTCGTATTTTGTCAAAATATATCCGTTTCGCAACAAAATCCAATTAAATGGAGTATGTTATTTCTGAACGATAAAATATACTTCGAAACAAACATATATTTTTTTATAAAAATAAAACAAGCACTTTGTATTTAACCACGAATTTATTATTTTATATATCGACCGGTTTCGCTTCGACCAAGATTCCTTAGGATACAATAATAACTAAATATTAAGACAGAGTTATCAGGTATGTATAAGGTGAGCGACAAAGGGAGAAAGAACATAGTTTCTATTGTACCGTTTTCAAATACTTTGTCTCTGTTTAACTATGTTCTTTCTCCCTCTGTCGCTCAACTTATATAGAACATAGTTTCTATTGTACCGCTTTCAAATACTTTGTCTCTGTTTAACTATGTTCTTTCTCCCTCTGTCGCTCAACTTATATAGAACATAGTTTCTATTGTACCGCTTTCAAATACTTTGTCTCTGTTTAACTATGTTCTTTCTCCCTCTGTCGCTCAACTTACATAGAACATAGTTTCTATTGTACCGCTTTCAAATACTTTGTCTCTGTTTAACTATGTTCTTTCTCCCTCTGTCGCTCAACTTATCTATACCTGATAACTCTGTCTAAATATTTGGTTATTATTGTATTCTGAGGAAGCTTGGTCGAAGCGAAACCGGTCGATATATAAAATAATAAATTCGTGGTTAAATACAAAGTGTTTGTTTTATTTTTGTAATATAATGGCTAACCACAAAGTTATTGCTTCTTATGAAAAAATATATTTTTTTTATAAATAAATATTTGGAATGCAAACGTAAAAAAGTTTTTAAAATGGGTCACTTACATTTTTTCTATTTTTTTACCGTTTTATGCTTTTTTTACATGAGCTCCACACAGGAGGCCCTGAGGAAAATAATTTCCCTCAGGTCCTATGCCATCTTTAGGGATGCTGTGTGGAGGGTTTTTTAAGGAAATAAAGGAGAGGAGCGTTCTGGTAAGGAAGAAGGTTTAAGGGGTGGGTAGGAATTTGGGGTACAGTATGTCCTGGTGAAACCTCACCCCGTGAACCCGGGCACCCCTGCTAAATCACCAAACGTAGCGAACCTCTTTGGGTGACTTATGGCAGAGGTGTTGGTTATCCAATAAAGGTATATCCCATTCCCGCCTACCAAATTGTAGTACCTACTATGTAGAAGTAAATAAAAAAATTCCCCAAGTTTCATTAATTTTTTTTCAAATTGAGGTCGGATAGTTTGGTTTCATAAGGGTGTACTTTTGAATTATTTTATGGTTAGCTTTTAGATTTGAATATAAAGCGTGCTGTTTTCTCTTTCTCACATCGTTTAGATTATATTTCTAACCACGATAATAAGGGAAACACAACGATTTATATGAGGCCTATATGAGTCATTCCGAAAAACGAACAAATTAGCCTGAAGGGTTAAAACAACGACTTTGGCAATGATTATTTTTGATTTCCTGATATTTTATTTTTACTCTGAAATTATTTAAATCAGATTATTATTCACAACCATTGAACACGAACTAAGTATGTTCAAGGCACCAGAATTCAGAAGTGTCACAATTTTTCAGCGAATTTACTATGATAACAAATGATTTAAACGGGAAATGAACAATTAATTCGAAATCATAATTAATGATCCTTTCTAAATTAGTCAATGATAAAAATGTTACCTGGTAAATACAAAGCCGCAATGAATACTAAAACAAATACATTTAATCATTGAAAAATATTTTTTCTGGTCTTGGCGTTGTTAATCAATCTGTTAAACCGGGTACTATTTACTAAATAAAAATTGGACGATGGCTTCAACCCACCAAGGTAAAATATAAACATAATAAAAGGCTATTTAGTTTTAATTACAAACCTTTGGGAACATCACATCAAATACTACTAGTAAAGTTACAAAAAGATGACTAAATTGTAATATTAAATGTAGATAATAGACGTGGAATAATGGAATGCCTCGATCACTTCAATAACTACTGATTAAGTAAAACACAAGATTACAGTTAAACAAAAGTATAGGTAATTGAAGATGGATTAATTGGGTACCTTGAGGAACACCTTATTAAAAACTACTAGTCAAGTAAAACATGATGGCAATGAAACAAAAAAAGGTAATAGAAGAGGGATTAAGCGGGTACCTTGTGGAACACCATATTAAAAAATACTAGTCAAGTAAAAATTTGATTTCAATGAAACAAAAAATTAGGTAATAAACGTGGAATTAAGCGGGTACCTTGGGGAACAGCATATCAAAAACTACTAGTTAAGTAAAAAGAAGATTACAATAAAAAACAAATATTATTGGTTTTAGAAGAGGGATTAATGGGGGTTCTTTGGGGAACACCGTATTAAAAACTACTGGTCAAGTAAAAAGATGATTGCAATGAAACAAAAAATGTAGGTAATAGAAGTGGGATTAAGCGTATACCTTGGGGAACACCATATTAAAAAATACTAGTCAAGTAAAAATTTGATTTCAATGAAACAAAAAATATAGGTAATAGAAGTGGGTTTATTGTTATCAAGTTTAGATGCCTTCAGAGGGTGAAAAAGCTGTCACGCGTAATAATAATTACACAGCAGAACTGGTTTATACAGTTTTGATAGGTTAAATAATAGTATTATTGAATATATAAAAGAAATAAAAAAAAATTGAAGTGGGATTAATCGGGTACCTTGGGGAATACCAAATTAAAAAACTACTAGTCAAGTAAAAAGAAGATTGTAATGAAAAAAAAACGTAATAGAAGAGGAATTAATCGGGTGCCTTAGGAAACACCATATCAAAAACCACTGGTCAAGTAAAAAATAATTAGAATGAAAGAAAAAAAATATAGGTAATAGAAGAGATATAAATCGAGTACCTTGGTGAAAACCGCATCGAAAACTACTATTTGATAAAAAATTATTGCAATAAAGAAAATTACAAAAAGGTTTTAGATGAGAGATTAATAGGGTACTTTGGGGAACACCATATTAAAAACTACTAGTCAAGTAAAATGATGATTGCAATGAAACAATGCAATAGAAGAGGGATAAATCGGGTACCTTGGGAAACACATGGTCCAAAGGATCGATCTTCGAGTTCCAGTCTGGGTGTCCCATGACGGCGGGCCCCAGGCCCCAGAAGCTTCCCCCGAGGAACCGGTTGGTGATCAGCGCCTGCACGACGACGTTCACGAAGTTCAGAACTTCACAGCTGATCAGCCAATTGGACCAGGTCCTGGTTGCGTGGAGCCTGAATTTTATCAAAATATGAACAATTCATTAAAATCATATTTATTGTTAAAAAGCTAAAAAAGACAAATAATTATTAAGCTTGTTATTTTTTTTACTAAACTACCGTCAATAACAATAGATTTCGTCTGGACATAACTATCGTCCAGTTGATTAGTTAGACATTTTCGAAAAATTGAAATTTGAGTTGAATACGCAGTTCTATACCCTCTATCTGGTACAATACTCAGATTACCCATAACCACCAAATCAATTGTAATACCGAAAAAACTTGTGAATTATACAAATTTTGATGTTTTCTGGGAAGATATTACGAAATGACATACTAATGTGCCCCCGTGTTCTTTTATAACATATTTAATATGTAAAAACACGTGTGAATAATACTTCATTTATGGCGAGCATCCGAAAAAAGCTTTCCTCAATATCTCAAAACATGGTATTTGGATACGTCGGCTTAATCATCTGGAAGATTGATAACTTCGTTGTACAAGTTCTGCACAAATGGGGTTGAGCGGAGCCGTTTTTTAGGACACTATGCAGTTGTCAGAATGATGAAATATTCCCTTTTAGAAAGGGACTCACGACATCAAAGTGCGGTCAAAAATTGTTTTTTAACAGGCGCCGAAAACATCTGTGGAAAAACATTTTTCCACTTATCAGATGTAATAGGTATATGTCATGAATCTTCACAAGAGTCGTATATACCATTACCTTATTATGTTTTACGATTCGAAATGTATTTATATTATGTATGTATGTTGTTATCAAGGTTGTAACCGACGAATGGCGGCTTTTACAATAACATTATCATTTTACCCGGATCTCGACATTCATTGTTTATTATAACATGTAATCAAACAGCTATCAATTTTTTATTACCTTTCTTAATTTAATATACCTTTATGATTGTATTTTTATGGTCAGTGCGTCGCTTTCTTTGTCAAGTTATACGTAAACTGATTACTGCATTCGGTCCTTCAGTAATACAGCCTGAATTCACCCTTCAGTAGCATTCCCTTCAGTTGCAAAAATACATCTTAATATTTCCCGTGCTGCTCCAATTTTCTTCCTGGAACTCTCATCACCCCTTCGTTGGTCTGCTATGTGACTCTGAAGCCTTCGCGTTCTGTCATCTGGCATTCTTCCACAGTCTAGCCAAAGGCATTCAAATTGATTGTCCATCCATCAGGAAAATCGAAACAAACCAACTTAGCTGCAATTTAGCTAACATTCAAATCCTGCGTAGAAAATGGCCCACAATGAATTGCGCCACAAACCGTTGCCTTACTTTAGCGAACATTACTCTACCACGCTGGATCTGGTAATTTCAATGTGCACTCTTCGGTGGTCAATACACGATTGACGTCATAGTTTATTCATTGCATTCTCAAATCCTCCCGGGCCAATAATATGGTCACGTGGTTTGCCTGCAGCTCATCGAAATGCGCAAGTAAATTTTATTCGATTGATTTGTGTTTTCACAACTTAATCGTTTTTTTTCTTAGTTTTACAGTTTTTTTAGAGAAAAATATGTCCTTACTGGGGTACCCCGTTCTAAGGACACATTGTACAAGTTTTCTTGTTAGATATATAAGTAAATACACATGTTAAATATTACATAGGAAAATTATAAAGTTAAATCTAAAAGAAAGTACAATACAAGAATTAATCTTTGTTAGGTTGCAAAATTGTATCTATATTCTTCCTTCCCAAGTCCATAATCCATATTATTATGCTTCTTTTGAAGTCGGTTATAAAATAATATAAGGTATACTTGCGGCACTTTTCTGAGTGGAAGTTACTCTAAGTATCGTCCTGTGTAAAACCACCATTGGAATTGAAACGTTGCTTGAAATGTCTTTTGCGGTGTTAGATCAGAATAGTCAGGTAATTCCCAGCCTACCTCTCCTAATCTCGTTCCCCGTCTTACTTATCTTTAGCCTCACAACATTTCCCAATTGAGGATGCCATAGTCTCACTGGCTTCAAACCTTTGGGAGTGGTTGGTACTCTTGTGCGATATTCACATAAAATAGGGTTATGGCAAGTACATCATTTTGGATGTCTGACAAAATCTTACGAAGGTCTCGTTCTCAAATAGATTATAAATATGTGCTACAAGAATTCGCTTTTTCGGAATTTAACATAAGTCATAATAATTCATAATTAACGCGGCCATTTCTTTTTTCCCCCAAACCGGGACACCGAAAAAAAGATAGGTATTCAATAATAATAATAAATTTGAATTTCGGTAAAAATCGCCTCAAGAGCGCTGTACAAAAGAGGCTAGATTACAATAAATTCATCTTGCAGCTACCAATCGCAGGGACGATTGGAATTCTAGACACTTGTTCAAAATTTAAACAGGTTTTTTTTACTAAAAAACTAAATATGTTACAATAAATATGTTTTTGACTAAAATTAGCATTCACACATTTTGCTGGCGTCCCACAGGGATCGGTTCTGTCTCCGACTTTGTTTTTTTTGCACATCAATGACCTTTTGACATGTGCACCAATTCATTGTTACGTGGATGACAGTACAATCCATGATAGCTTTTTGTTTGACAAGCCCCCAAAGGGCTCACCATTTCCAACGGCTCGGAGGGTTTTGAAGCAAAGAATGGACGGTTACCTCGAGGGTGTTTTCTCTTGGGGTAAAAATAATCTCGTTGAATTTAATGTTTCAGAGACCCAATCATGTCTGATTACGTTTAAAAGGGATCGAAATGAAAATGTTTCATTCACCGCCGAGGACGCGTGCCTCGTACTGAACAAGGGTTTGGAAAGAGAATTGGCGTTACAAACCAGTGCACAATAGGATGCCGCTTGCCTTCTGCTGAACGCGGGTTTGGAGGAGAAATGGCGTTTCAAACCCGTGTTGATGTCGAGGCATGGTTGCCTCCTATTGAACACGGAAAAGGAAATACGCCATCGGGATACGCTGCCTGAAAACGGGACTGTCCCGATGAAAACGGGACGTCTGTTCAAATCATCATGTCTTTTTTATGCCGTTCAATCTGACTTTGTACTGACTTTCATGCAATAAAGAGTCTGTTGTTTATTATTCTGAATCACAGTCAGTCACCTCTTCTAAATAGAGAACAATATGTTTTCATTCCCAGTTTGTTTGCATTCTTTGTCATGAGTTTGTCTGCGTTTGTTATCTGTGTTTAATTAAACAACGTGTCTGTTAAATAGCGACATTTCTGGAAATACCGTTTTCACTCTGCGTAAATTGTGATTATTGTTTTATAAATAATTCCTTTATCGGTTTATTAAAACAGTAAAAAGTCTTATAAATACTAACAATCGTCGTGAAATTGATAACAGTGAAAGTAAAAGGAAATTTAGACAATCAATCGGTGAGACAATTCAATCGATTAAATCATTTTTCATAAAATTTCTTCTTACAAATCCGGATTTTAAAGAAAATGTTGCAACGTTTTCACAGGAATTCCAACATATTCGAGTTTTCAAAAAAGTGGGGTGCGTTGAGGTACTCGTATCTAGATCTTAATCTCAATATATAAAATTTAATGTTTCTTTTTTTGTCCCATATGCTTTCGTTGGTTGAGATGAAATTTTGGTGATTTGTCGAGCGCATGCCCGCCAATGTTTCTATATATACTGGTGAACTGTGGCGTTATGAAATTATTTCCAATACTGAATGATATTTATGTTGTGAGAGTGGATTGTTATGTTTGTGTAAAAAATGATTGGCGAAGGACCTTGATTTTGTGTTACTATCACTGCTTAAAAATGATAAAAATACATGTTGCATAGAAAGGAGAGGACTCACCGGAAAAGGATAAGAACTTGTAGGCTGGCAATGCATTTGTATGGTTCCTTTCCCCATCCAACAGGCACAAACAGTGATAGGCGTGAGGTTCGTTTATTTTATAATACACGGCGGAGTTAGTTTAATGGCGATTGACCGATAGCAAAAGCACAATATGGCTATATGCGGCGGGAGTTTATTGCAGACTGGGTAAGATTAGCGGGTAGGCAAATAGGGATGGGTAGGAAAAGGAACTTGCAACAATATTAATACCAATTCCAAGCAGTGACAGTATGTATGCTTGCTATGTAGGTGTGTGTATGTATAGGTATGTGTATGGGCGTAACCAAACACTATTCAGGCTGCGACGAATCTGTGGTGTGTTGTGCGTATGCCCACAAAACGTTTCTGAATATACTGGTGAGCTCTGGCGTTATAAAAGTTGTATATAAAAAAACAATAGATGGCGCGCGAGTTGTTTGAAAAAGGAGTGTATTTCGTATAGTTAAACGGCAGGGAGAGAGGGCGAGAGGGGGGCGGGAATCCGGAAGTGGGAAGGGTTCGTCGGAGGTGGATTGAGAGAGAGTGGCGAAGGAGGGGAGAAGGCGGGGAAGGTGAACGTGGGAAGGGGAGACGGGGAATGTGGAAGGGGAACCCGGGTGGAGAAAAGGATGCGGGAGGGTAAATGAAGTTTAATAAATTAGGGATAGTAGCGGTAGGGGATATCGGAAGTAAATTTGGAAAATGCATGCTTCTCGTACGGAGGGCGGTATGTAATCTATTCACGCGTCTATTCAAGCACGCACCAGACGAAAAATAAAAATATATATTCTTGTGAATCCAAAAGCACGTCTATGAACAGAATTAAAACACAAAAACGTTTTATCTTTGAGTGGCATTGCAACACTTGCCGGGTACTCACAAGTTATTTATATAAATCAATTGTCAAAGAATGCAAGACTGATTAAACCTTAGGGACATATATATTCGTAATCGGAGTTTGTTGTTCCATAAAATCAACTTCTAGCAAATTAAGGTTAATTCTATTACATTTAACATCGACCATTGTTAGGTCCAAGGTACATTTAAAAAAAATAATTTTATAATATTATTATCAAGTTCTGCATTTTAATTTTATTTTTGTTACTTGCTGTTTCGGCTTTCGCCCATTTTCAAACTTTGGTTAAACCACTTTGAGACGACTTATTTATAGGATTCTAAATGTCAATAAATAAGTCGTATCAAACTGGTTTAACCACAGTTTGAAAATGGCCTTGTAAACAGCTGTAACAAAAAATACTACTTTATTAAATTTTTGAAAATTAAATGAAGTTCTACGAATTAAACACAAAAACAATTTATATCCAACGTAGATGAAAGTTACTACGACCCGATTTTATTCTTGGAATACCTAGTCATTTTTGCAATAGTTGCTAAATACATGTCCAATGACAAGTCTTCTGGAATCAAAATCAGCTTAAATAAAACATAGCAATTAACAAAAAGAGAAAATCATAATTAACAATTTTTTAGAAATACGTGTAGAAATAATTAATATGCTGACATACATTATTAGAATGAGGATAAACCAATAGCTAAACGAAATTCTTTAGAAAATATTAAAAATATCAGGACTGAGATACTATGATTGCTCACAGTTTCCATACTTTCTCAGAAACACATAAGGGAACGTACCCATACTACGTGACACTTTTAGGGGGGGGGGGGTCTTCAAAAGGTCACGCTCCATACAAATGAGCGGCGGGTTCCTTAGGATTTTGGTCACCGGGGGGGGGTGTTAAAAATTGCAAAAAGTTGGTCACGTAGTTTGGGTACGTTCCCTAAGTACTAAGTACGTCAAAAACATTCTTGTAAACGGAAGCGTCTACTAATATCTACAGTTTCTACAGGAATACCAAAAACTGAAAAAATCGAACTAATATCGATGAGAACCAAAGTGTTGACGAATATCTACAGCTCAAACTGTTGACTAATATCTATGAGATCCAAAGTGTTGACGAATATCTACAGCTCAAACTGCTGACTAATATCTATGAGAACCAAAGTGTTGACGAATATTTACAGCACTGCCAGAGGTTGGATTTGCAATTATGTATAGCATATTGGAATAACGTAATATTGCGTATGCAGTTTTAAAAACTTAATTTATGTAAGTATGTATTTAAAAATTCCTAATATTGGACACATTTAGCTGATTAGTCCAACCTACGCTCTGTAGATATTAGTTCAACCTACGCTCTGTAGATATTAGTCAACACTGGGACCGTCATAGATATTCGTCCGACCTTAGCTCTGTAGATATTAGTCAACACTTTGAAGTTCGTAGATATTAGCTCAACATATGAGCTGTAGATATTCGTCCGACATACAGGCTGTAGATATTAGTATCTGGAAACTCCTTCAAACACAGAACTGTTTTTTGACAATGTCCAAACTGCACGTTATACTAGAAACAAAGGTTCTTTTGCGTATCCCTTTCGTTAAAATCACTTTTGCCAAAGAAAATTTTGATTCTTTGCAACAAAGCTATGCAATGCACAATTAGACAGAACAGAAATAATTATATATAGGTATATATTTATATATATATATATATATATATATATATATATATATATATATATAAATATATACCTATATATAATTATTTCTGTTCTGTCTAATTATAAATATGCTTACATATAAATATGTATATAAGTGTGTTGTCTATGTATTATGGGAAATGTTTGAAATTTTTAATATACCTTCACTCTACCCTCGCGAAGGTTTCTGGATTATTACAACCACATGACAATATATCTGAAAAGTTTTTTAATCATTGCAAAAACTCTTGCAAAACTGTCAAAAATGTCACAATTTGATAATAATAACATTTTGCAAACCATCAATGATTTAATCAAAATTCAATTTTCGGTAAAGTATGGACAAGCCGCCGCATGCCGCTGCACTTTAAATAGGCATAAAATTTGAAAAGTAAACTACTTTAAAACTTAATTACCACAAGAACCATCGGTTTCAGTCGGGATAAATGGAAAAATATGCATTAAAATTCGATTTTCATTAAAAGTTTAAAAATCACCATCTCCATTACGGCCATGTTTTTTTGTATGGATTTGACATTTGCGAAGTTTCGTTTCAAACTAAAAAAGGCATGAATTACTTAATTTACCTAAACTAAGAACCTAATAACCTATTTTGTGTTCGTAAATAGTTGTTTCTTGTAATAATTGTTGAAATGAAGTATAATTTCCGTAATATGTGCATAAAAATGCGACGGCTTATCCATAAAGTACTAAGCAAGTAAGAATTATAGGCATTTTAAATAGGTACCTGTGTTATGTACCAAATTTGATTGATTGTTCTTAGAATAGGTACCTACCTATACAAAAATGAATATTTGTAATAATATATGAAAAACTAGCTGTTTCCCGGCATGCGTTGCAAAGCCATATTCAAAGAAATAAATTGTTTCTTAACGCAGGTCCTTTCCCCTGCGTCCCCGTTCCCCTCCCGCATCCCCTACCCTGCCGCGTTCTCCTACCACCTTCCCCGCCCACCCTCTCCCCTCTCCCGCTCCGCAGTCCCGCAAACCCCACTACCGCGTTCCATATATTCAGTTCCAGTACATTCAGTTTTCAAACAGCTCGCGTGCCACCTATTACATTTTTTTTATTCAAATTTTAATTTTTCATGCTAAAATGTTAAATTCAATTTCACCAAACGTGCGAACTGTCCAACGTGCGAAGTTAAAATAGTCGTTAAGTTTTCTGAAATTATTAAATTTTCCTTCTATAAATTATT
Organism: Limnephilus marmoratus; assembly: GCA_917880885.1. NCBI lineage: Eukaryota > Metazoa > Arthropoda > Insecta > Trichoptera > Limnephilidae > Limnephilus > Limnephilus marmoratus. The sequence continues at coordinate 4,309,788 of OU862930.1, forward strand.
GAACTTTCTTTAAATTATTAGAAAACTTTAAAAAAACATGAATGAAATATGTAAAGTTATGGCATGACCGAAGGAAACAGGTATTCATTTTTATATATAGGTACATAGATGAAAATTTGAATAAAAAATTGTAATAGGTGGCACGCGAGCTGTTTGAAAACTGAATATACTGGGACTGAATATATGGAACGCAGGAGAGGGGTTGGCGGGACGGGCGAGCGTGAGAGGGGTGAGGGAAGGCGGGGAAGGTGAGGCGGAAGGGGAACGAGAATAATGGGAAAAGACACGCAGGGAGAAACAATTTCTTTATTAGTGGCATTTATCAGCGTCCTTGAGGTGATTTCTTACAAAAACGGCGATATATAAATTAAGTATTATTATTATTGCAACTCATGCCGGAATTCGCTATTATGTATATAATTATGTTAATTTCACAATCAAGAAAATAAGTGATAATAAATATATCAATCAGATAAAGTGATTAACATTTGCCTTATGCAATATTCTATGAAATCTGGGGTCGATTCTCCGAAACAGATTTCAAGTCAATTACGTACCAAGTCTTGGATCATCAGCAAAGACTGATCAAATACCGACGATTTTATGAAAACTTGTTTATAAGTATGTATTTCCTCACTTATTTATTAATATTAGCCTTCTTAGTACAGTGGGGAAGTTGTATGGTAGAAGATTGATTGAAAGGGTAAGAATGGAAACAAAAAATAAAATATGGGATATGCAAGATGTTTTTATGAGTGGAAGGGGGTGCATGGACCAGATTTTCTCATTGCGTATGCTCACTGAGAAGTTTCTTGCAAAAAAACAAACTCTTCTGTGCCTTTGTAGATCTACAAAAAGCATACGACCGAATTGACAGGAAAAAACTGTGGAAGGTGTTGTCCAAGTATGGAGTGACTACGAATCTCATACGGGCAATTGCGTCTCTGTATGAGGGAAGCGTTACATGTATTAGGGTGAACGGCGATTTTACGGGGTGGCAAACCAATTTCAAATTTCAAAACATCACAAAAGGTGTTAAACAAGGCTGCGTGGTTATTCAAGGCTGCGTGGTCTCGCCGTGGTTAATTCAATCTATACATGGATAATTGTATGCAAGAATTGAAAGAGATGGGATTGGGCGCGAAATTGAGTAATCTGAAAGTATGTTGCCTGTTGTATGCTGATGATGCGGTGCTGATATCTAACAGTATGGAAGATCTACAGTCTCTCGTGTCAAGGATGAACGAAGTATGTATGAAGAATGAGTTAATGATGAATGTAAGTAAGTCTAAAGTCTTGGTGTTTGAAAGAGATAGTACAAAAACAGTATGCAATATAGTTGTGAATGATGAATACTTGGATCAGGTGGATGAGTTTGTTTATTTGGGAAGTATGTTTACGAGAGATGGAAAGGCTGATAGAGATATTGAAAGAAGGGTGAATGCAGGTAAGGGAACGTACCCATACTACGTGACACTTTTAGGGGGGGGGGGGGGTCTTCAAAATGTCACGCTCCATACAAATGAGCGGCGGGTTGCTTAGCATTTTGGTCACCGGGGGGGGGGGGGGGGGGGTTAAAAATAGCAAAAAGTTGGTCACGTAGTATGGGTACGTTCCCTAACTCTATTAATGGAGGACTGAACGCCGTTGGCACCAACAAAAAACTGTCCAAAGACACGAAACTAGCCGTCCATAATGGAGTACTGGTACCTACCCTGATGTATGGCAATGAGGCATGGAACTGGCAGAGGAAGGATGAAAGTAGACTGAATGCTGTAGAAATGAAATCCCTTAGGCGTAGGTGTGGTAAAACCATGTATGATCGTGTGAGAAATGTAGAAATCCGCAAAGAATGTAAGGCTGATGTAAGCGTAATGAGTAAGATCAAGAAAGGAACGCTCCGATGGTTTGGGCATGTAGAGCGAATGAAAGAGGAAAGGACTGTAAGGAGAATATATAAGCAAATGTGAATGGTAGAAGAAGTCGAGGACGCCCAAGAAAGACATGGCACGACCAAGTGAATCAGATACTTGAGTCGGGCCATGTCAAGAGTCAGAATAATAGAAGAGCATGTATGAGACGATAGTATATCTCTATGGTTGTTTGACGGTCCGTCCTCTCTGCCTACCCCTGCGAGGAAACGGCGTGATGGTTAGTTACTTAAATCGAGTGCATTCTTTTCAGATTGTCTTGGCGACCCGTTCTAATGGAAATGAGGATTAAGGGAAAAGAACTACAGTTTAATCATATTGACATACATTTATTAATTTATCCATTTTTTTAAGGTTCTCGATAAAACAGTAATACACCAAATTATTATTGAAAAGATTACAAAATTTAAAAGAAGAAAAAAAAGACCATGGGGGCAGTTTCACAATGTTGTGACGTATGTCAAAAGAGAGTTACTGAACTCTCTATTAGTAACATTGAAGATGTCGATACTAAATGCTCTGTTTAATGGCGCATTCTGAAAGGAAGAAGTTTTCGCTTTCGGAGCATAAGAAAGTGCGTGGGATCTCCCACGAGTATACGCGTCATCGACATATAGGTTAATCTCCTTCAACCTAGGTGGATTCAGTACAGTACCGGAGATCAGCTTAAAAAAAATTTTCCAAAAAATATCTTTCGGCGGGCTTCTAAGGTATTAAGGTCGAGCATTCCTGTTAAGAACAGCGATGGATACAGGAATAAGTAGTATGTATATTCCCTCATATACAGGTGACGCATAAACCTTTTTTGTACTCTTTCTATTTCTAGGATATGTTTTTGTTCAGAGGGGAGCCAAATAATGGAGCTGTATTCCAGGATGCTGCAAACATATGTTCTTCGTATTGTGATTCCATTAGTAAATGATCTCGCATTGCGAAGAACAAATTCGAGCACTTGACGCGGGAGACAATGCAAGATATGCTTTATATACCTGTATCACTAATTCAAAACACAGAAATAATTCAGTACGAAATAATCCATATTTTTTAATTAGAATACTACGACCACCTGAGCAGTGGCGGACTAAGGGGGGAGCGGCCCGCCCCGGGCCCCCGCTTCTGGGGGGCCCCCAAACTCCTCCATGTTCCCTTGATCAAATCCTAAACATGCCTTTAAGGCACCAGGACACTGTAAATTTTTTTTTTAATTTTTTGAAAGATGCACTTGTTAAGAATGCTCTCACCAATTTTTTTAAAGAAATTCGGTAAATTGATAGAGATACACCATTTTATGTGAAACCGTTTGAAACAGTTTTGAATTATCCTTCAGCAAAACTTTGAATGCCTTTTTCTCGAAATTTTTCAACCTGGTTGATTACATATTTAACAAACTATACATCCGATTTGTATTCAATGTAAGGGAATTTCGGTATTTAAAATAAAAGATAAAAATGGCGGCCGGCGAATTTTATTTTCTATTTTTTATAGTAAATTTTCATCGTTCACAAAAATAAAAATAAATTGGAAGGGGGCCCTTTATAAAACAATCCCTAGGTGGTGTCATAGTCAGGGCCGGATTAAACATGTTGGGGCCCCTAGGCATTGCACGTCTCGGGGCCCCTTTACCATAGGGGCCCCTAGACCTATTGGCCTACACTGCTGTGTGGACAATACGGTCCTGCCAGGGCCGGCTTAAACATTTCGGGGCCCCTAGGCAATGCACGTCTTGGGGCATCTTTGATCTAGGGCCCCCTACCCGATGCGGGGCCCCAAGGTAGTTGCCTACACCCTACACTTCTTATGGATAATACGACCCTGGCTATAGTTACTGGATTTTCAAAAGCAGTGCCCTATACTGCCTTATGGACAATACGGCTCTGCAAGGACAGGCTTAAACATGTTGTGGCCCCTTTACCCTAGGGGCCCCCTACCCGATGCGGGGCCCCTAGGCAGTTGCCTACACTTTTTATGGATAATACGGCCCTGGCTATAGTTACTGGATTTTCAAAGGCAGTGCCCTATACGGCCTTATGGACAATAAGGCCCTGCTGGGACCAGCTTAAACATGTTGGGACCCCTTTACCCTAAGGGCCCTTATCCGATGCGAGGCACCTAGGCAGTTGACTACACGTCTTAAGGATAATACGGCCCTGGCTACAGTGACTGGATTTTCAAAGGCAGTGGCCTACACTGCCTGGCAGGGCCGACTCAAACATGTCAGGGCCCCTAGGCAATGCACGTCTCGGGGCCCCTTTACCATAGGGGCCCCTAGACGATGCGTGGTCCCTAGGCAGTGGCTTACACTGTTTGTGCACAATATGGCCCTGCCAGGGCGGGCTAAACATGTCGTGGCCCCTAAGAAATACACGTTTCAGGGCCCCTTTACCCTAGGGGCCCCTACCCGATGCGGGGACCCTAAGGAGTGGACTACACTGCCTTATGGACAATCGGGCCCTGCCAGGACCGGCCTTAACATGTCGGGGCCCCTAGACAATGCTCGTCTTGGGGCCCCTTTACCCTAGGGGACCCTACCCAATGCGGGGTTTTTCTAATATGTTGTCAACCAAGTTGAAAAAAAAGACACAAAAACCAAGATAATACAACATACAAACTTCTTAAAACGGTTCCATATAAGATGCTGTATCTCCGTCGATTTTACGAATTTCCTTCAGTATATGGTGAAAGATTATTAACAAGTGCATCTTTCAGAAAATGAATTTAAAAAAGCGACAATTTTTTTGTGTCGTGGCGCCTTTAAAATGTGCTTAGTACCCCTATCTAAGGGGGCCTTTAAAAAAATCCCTATGTGGTGCCATAGTGACTGGATTAGTTTAAGACTTGGTGCATGCAAATCGGATGTATAGTTTTTCTAATATGTTATCTAATCATTATTTCTAATATGTTATCAGTTTTTCTAATATGTTAAAAACGTAGTTTGAGATAAATGGTTAACGAGATAACAATGTTTAAAACGGTGTATCTCCGTGAATTTTTAGAATTTTCTTAAAACATTTTATGATAGCATTATTAACAAATGCATCTTTTAAAAAAGGAAATAAAAAATAAAAGGAAATAAATTTTACAGAGCCCTGGTGCCTCAAAGCCTTGTTTAGGTTTTGATAAAGGGAACACGGAGGTGCTTGGAGGCCCCCAGGACCAGAGTGATCTGAATAAAAATCTTGTAAAATTAAATCAACTTTTACTATGGGGGGGGGGGGGCCTCATTCAGCTTTGCCACCCCGGGCCTCTGACGGGCTTAGTCCGCCACTGCACCTGACCCCAACTAACCCTAATAAGATATATTTTTAAAGATTTTCTTAGGTAATCTTCTTTTTGGAATTTCAAATAAAATTATTTTTGGCGACGTAAATTATGAATTCGGCCTTGTATGCGACGATTGATATCTATTAGCGCGGCCTCCATAGTACCAGATAAGTTTCGGATATCTGTCAATATTCACATTTATTTGGATAATGTCGTTCGTTATGCAAAACTACCTGCTTATTTAATGACCGGATTGAACTAACGAAGCTCTTAGAATAGAAAGAAGTCATGTACGCGATTCATAGACTTAAATTATTATTATATTTTTTTTAATTATTACATTGTTACAGTAACAAACATGTTGTTACGGCAAAAATAAAATAGTGAAATACACATTTTGAAGGACTTCTACGCCAACTCTTGAACTTGGTCTTGGAGTTATTTCATAATTTATATAATAGAGTGTACAATAAATATAATCTTAAGTACTAGTATGTTGTAACGTTATTATAATATGGCATGAAATGAAGCTACAGCATTTTGATCGGTGATGTTATGGTTGTTAATTTTTTAAGAATAATTTGACCTTTTTCTTGAATGAAACCAAATCTGTTATTTTTTTTACTTCTTCGAGAAGACTATTAAAATATTTTATGCCTTTGGAAATATAATTATTGTGCATTTGTTGTGTTGAAAAATTTTAACAAAACAAAAAAACGACTTCAAAAAATGCACTAAAAAGTAAACAAATAATTTCGTATTCTTCGACAACTTTATAATCAACTTATCTTTTCTACTCATCAATATGTAGGTACGATTGTTATTTTTGGAGTCGGTGTCGGCGGGAGAGGAGCTGTCAAATGAACACGCCGGGCCGCGGGTACCTTGGTTGACACCGACTCCAAAAATAACAATCGTACCTACATATTGATGAGTAGAAAAGGTAAGTTGATTATAAAGTTGTCGAAGAATACGAAATTATTTGTTTACTTTTTAGTGCATTTTTTGAAGTCGTTTTTTTGTTTTGTTAAAATTTTTGTTTATTTTTTGATTTTTAGTGAATCTGAAGTACACTAACTAATTCGATTAAGATTCGGTCAAGTATCGTAAATTTGTTCTTCAGAATTGGAGAGTTCCGTTACTTTGTCATGGATCCCATAATCAAAAGCTAACCAAACTCTCATCAAACTACCCTTGAAGTACATCCTTTCCAATAAAAAAAGAATCATCAAAATCGGTTGGCGTGATATTGAGTTATTCGTCCATTTGTCGCGCACTTACTTGATGCAAATTTAATACTTATATGATTTTCTCATGGATGCCATTGTCAAAACTGGCCCAAATTAAAATGGGACCACACGGAAAGCACCAGCTTTCAAATAAAAAAAGAATCATCAATATCGGTTCACCCAGTCGAAAGTTCTGAGGTAACAAACATAAAAAAAAAAATAAAAATAAAAAAAAAAATAAATAAAAATACAGTCGAATTGAGAACCTCCTCCTTTTCGAAGTCGTTAAAAAATAGAGGAATTTGGATGTTATGTTTATGCCTTTGATGAGTTTTAAGTTTAAATTTGTTGATTACATTTTCTTTGAATATTATATGTAATATTGAATCTTTTTTAAAGAGGTCTTCAATTTTCGGTACTTCAAAGATTTTAAACAATGTTGCTGGAGAGAATGTTGGTTGTTTATCAAAATAATTCAACTGAGACGCGACCAATTTATTCCGTTTGATTTTTGAGAAACTAAAGTCGTTGAAATATGACTAAAGACCTCACTAACTAATTAACTCCTGTTTAGTGTCAAAAAGTAAATGCGGACTGCCAGTGCATATTTTGATTTATATTTTAATTCGTCATTGCCAAATTATTAATATTTTTACGCAATTGGTTGGCATTTGACGACACTTTTATTTACATTAGCTCCACACAGGAGGCCCTTAAAAAAATTTCCCTCAGGGCCTATGTTATATTTGGGGATGTTATGTGGAGGGTATTTTTAAAGAAATTAAGAAGAGGAAGTTCTGGGCAGGAAAAAGTTATGAGAGGTGGGTGGCCGCCAAGTCCAGACAAACCTCACTCCATGAACTCGGACACCCCTGCTAATTCACCAAACGTAGCGAACCACTTGGGGTGACCTAAGGCAGAGGTGTTGGTTATCCAATAAATGATTCCAGGGGCCGCGGCACCCATTCCCGCCTCCCAAATTAGTGGACATTTCCGCCAGTGTTCCCAGGATTTATCGAATTCTTGTTCATTCCAACATCGGAAGTTACACGTATTCAGTTTTCAACACAGGAATTCCTATTGAGATAGGAATAATACTTCACGAACATAATGTAGGTAATTAACACAGTTGAATAAATAAATAAAGTAATTAAAAGTGTTATTATTTTCCGTACCTCATGAGGAAATCGGTTTTGACGATGCCCATCTTGGTCTCTAAGGTTTTCTTAGAGGGAACCACTTTTCCGTTGATGGTCATATCCTGGTCGGCGTAGGACATCGACGCCATGGAGAGTCCATCCATCAGAGCTTGAATTCGGCCACCTGTAAGACAGCAAAACTTTTCATTTCAATTTTTCAATTCAATTCTGTTCAAAATTGTTCATTTTAATGAGCTGTAAAGAATGCAATCGTAGCTTGAAATGACGTTATTACATTGATGAAAATAATGGCTCATGAAAACGATGATCGTGAAAAGGAACGTCATGAAAAGAACGGTCATGTAAAAAAGGGTCAAGAAAAGAAGGCCCATGAACTGATGGATCGTGTAAAGAAAGATCATAGAAAGAAGGCTAATGAAAATAAAGGCTCATGAAAAATCGTGAAAAGGAATGTCATTAAATGAAGTGTCATGTAAAAAAGGGCCATGAATAGAAGGCTCATGAAACGAAGGATCGTGAAAAGAAACATAGAAAAGAAAGATCGTGAAAAGGAATGTCATTAAAAGAAGGGTCATGTAAAAAGGGTCATGAAAAGAAGGCTCATGAAATGAAGGTTCGTGAAAAGAAGTATCATAGAAAGAAGGCTAAGAAAATAAAGGCTCATGAAAAATCGTGGAACGGAATTTCATTAAAAGAAGAGTCATATAAAAAAGGGTTAATTAAAAGAAGGCTCATGAAATGAAGGATCGTGAAAAAAAACATCTTAGAAAAGAGGCTAATGAAAATAAAGGCCCTTGAAAGGAAGATTTCATTAAAAGAAGGGTCATGAAAAGAAGGCTCATGAAACAAAGGATCGTAAAAAGAAACATAGAAAGAAAGCTAATGAAAATAAAGGCTCATGAAAAATCGTGGAAAGGAATGTCAATTAAAAGAAGTATCATGAAAAATCGTGAAAAGGAATGTCATTAAAAGAAGTTTCATGTAAAAAAGGACCATTTCAAGAAGGCTCTTGAAATGAAGAATCGTGAAAAGAAACATCTTAGAAAAGAGGCTAATGAAAATAAAGGCTCTTGAAAGGAAGATGTCATTAAAAGAAGGGTCATGTAAAAAGGGTCATAAAAAGAAGGCTCATGAAACGAAGGATCGTGAAAAGGAATGTCATGAAAAAAAGGGTCATAAAACGAAGGTCATGACCCGGGTGTCGCGCGTGTTCGATTCCTCGGCAGGCTAAGTCCTCCATCACGAAATAAGCAACATTTTCAGCTTAGTATGGTGGTAGTAGGAGATTTTAAAACATTGTTGGATTATCCGGGAATATATGTCTTTCTTTAAAAATAATAAAATTAAATAAAAAAAATATGTAAAAAAAGGATCGCGAAGAGAAACATCACGAAAAACAGGCTAATGAAAAGAAAGGCTCATTAAAATAAGGACGGTGAAAAGAAATGTCAAGTAAAGAATGGTCATGCAAAAGTGGTCCATGAAAAGAAAGGTCATGAAAATGAGGGTTGTGAAAAGAAAGGTCATAAAAAGAAAGTTCGTAAATGAAGAATTGTGAAAAGATTTTTTTTTTTTTTTAATAAACCAATACATATAATATACAAAAAAAAACAAATACATATAATATATAATATTGGTGGTAACAATACCTCCCTAATTGAGAAATTCTCGTGTTTAGGGAGGGAGCACTATCAGATTGACAGTACTATACATACTTGACAGTTGTTATACATAGAAAAAATAAAAAATAAATGTTTTGGAAAGAAAGCTTATGAAATGAAGGACCATGAAAAGAATATCGAACGTCCAGTTGATTAGTCAGGCATCTCCGAAAAATCTAAATTTTAGTTTAGTTGTGTTTTGTAGTTATGTGTAAAAGTGTACCCTACTCTATCTGATACAAAACTAAAATTATTCGTAAATACCACCAAATCAATTATAATGGAGAAAAGCTCGTAGGTAAACAAAAAAATATCGAATGCAGTTCACACGCGGTACAAGCGAAACTTCAGCAAAACAATCTCAACCAACAGAAGCCCTGAAAACCTGAAAAGTGAGATCATGATCAAAGCGACCAATGAGCGCAGTTTGGGGACATACATTGATTACGTGAGCTCAAAAGGAGGGGGGGGGGTCCAGCAAAATCTCACGTTACTTAAAAATAATGTACGAAGTGGTCCAAATTTATCTCACAATGGGGGGGAGGGATTTAATGTATGCCTCCTTTGACGCTTCGTAGGTACTGTAATGCGTCATTTCCGTTTCATCCGAGTTTCAACAATCTCAATCAATAAGAGCCTTGAAAAGTGAGATTGTAATTAAGAGCATTTAACCAGCCAGCGGACGAAAATCCAAATTTCGTCGAAAGTTGTTCTTACGATAGTGCAGGGCGGTTACAATGAGAAAGATTAATTATTCTCCGTACCAGCTTTTTAAAATTATAACCCAATATCGAATTTATTTCCATCCAAATTAGCTTTAATTTATATCTTCATCCAAAAATACTGAAAGGCGTGATGATAAAACTATTAAAATAGTGTACTTTTTGTAGTTATTTTTTGATTATAAGTATTTATCATTTTTCAATAATGTCTAAGTTAAATAAGAATGTAAAAAAAATCTGAAATACATTAGTTTGTAAGAGCACAAATAAATACACAAACGGACCAATTTTCGTCAAGAAACACACGTACGTATATATTTTTTTAATGATTTTATTTAAACTAAAATTAAAATTCTAAGACATGCGATACCCAGATAATGTATTGATTTATTTTACTGTATGATTACATGATTTGAAATGGGTGTGGTATAATACAAAATCTTTTTAGAAAATTTAACAAATCTGCCAACGACCTATGGTATAACCTTATTATACTAAAAATAAACATTTTTTTCTCAAAATATAAAACATGCGAATGCTAGATAAAAGAACAATCTTTCGAAATCCATTTTTAATTTTTTGTGGAAAAGAGTCAATACTACTCAATACGTGTAAAATCTGATTTAAAAATGACATATTTCTGGTTTTCTCTGGTAATACCCTCTTAAAGCGGCCAATGGGCGCAGTTTGCTTCGTAGGTAGGGACTGTAATGCGTCATTTCCGTTTCATCTATGTTTTCTGGTTTACCAGTAGGAAATTGTAAAATGTCATACTAACATATCGAACTGTTACGTTTCCCTGTGTTATTTTACAGCACATTAAATACTTAACACACAGACACGTGTAAATAATATGTGATTGTTGTCTCAAAACTTAGTATTTGGAGATGTCTGACTAATCAACTGGACGATCGATATATTAGATGATCCATAATTGAGATAAAAGTAATCAACCTTCAGCCTTCCTCCAAATCCGATGAGGCAGGTAAAACATGATGGCCTGTCCAAACAGCATAAAGGGCACCCACTGGTAGTAGTTGTGGTGCTTGATCTCGTCATCGTCAGAAGTCGGGCCCACCCCAGCGTGGGGGATGTACCCGAGATGCAGGCTGGACTCGTTGAAGTGGCGGGTCTGGAATACACAAAGTATTATGATAGGTCCTAGAGCAGATCCTTTGTGAACACCACACATAGGCCACAAAAATCTTCACAAAATTTCGCAGCCATATAAAATTAATACACAAATTCTAAGCCTGTTCAAATCCGCATGTTGGCCCAACCTTTTGTTTTATTTAATTTCTTTTATTCTTATATTCTTTTTTGTGTAAATTTTATATACTGCAGCTTTTGTAATGCTAATATTATTTTTTATAATGTACTAGCGAGTATTGGCATGCATTGCAATGTCACGTAAAGAAATAAATTGTTTCTCCCTGAGTGTCCTTTCCTATGCGTCCTCATTCCCGCTCCCGATCCCCTCCCGCGTCCCCTTTTTGTCCCGCGTTCCCCTTCCACCTTCCTTGTTTTCCACCCTCCTCCTTCTGCATTTCTCTCCAGTGTTCGTCTTTCACCTTCCCCCTCCTTCGTTCCCTACCACCCTACCACCCTCCCTCTCCCTCCTTCCCTCCCTGCCTCTAAACTAATTTGAAATATACAACCAACAACTCGTGCGCCACCTATTGTATTATTTATGCAAATTTCATAACGCCAGAACTCATCGGTATATGTATAGAAACCTTTGCGGACATGCTTACAATAAATCACCAAAGTTTCATCGTGATCATGTGAGTGGTTTAGGAACAAACAAAAAAATATTCATTTTTATACATTACTAGCAGACCCGGCCACACGTTGCTGTGGCTAACGAAACACAACGCCATTACCCGACCTTTATAAAATCCACACTACCCGCTTGCCCGCTGCCCGCTGCCTGAATTGAATATTTGAATTTATCGGCTTTTCTCCACTATAATAAGCATGTATTATACATATAAACCTTCCCCTTCTATCACTCTATCTATTGGTGAAAACCGTATGAAAATCCTTTGCGTAGTTTAAAAGATCTATGCGCACATACATTTTGAGCGACTTCATTTTATACTACGTAATGAAGATTGAAATTTTAGAATTATTACCCGCCTCAGAACGAGAACAGACATCGTCTAGTGAGGCGGGTAGTATAATTACTTTGTCATATATATCCGAATAAGCACAGGGGTTGCTGCCAATTACATATATAAGTAAGTAGGTACTTATAAAGGTCAGTCATTTCATAAAACTTCTCCAGTCAAGAGTCCTAAATTCTCCAGTCTTTTAAAATAAATATCAACTTTACTTTTGGAACTAATCTTCTCATAAATGTAATACTAACAGTGATGGGGGTAGCAAATGTAAAATCTTGCAAAGTCCAGTGTTAAATATAATGTTCTCTGCGGGAAAAGTCATATCTTCTCCAAGAATAAACTTTCTAATAAAAGTATGTTTATCAGAAGTGACCTGTCAGGTAAATATGTTTTCTGTATTATTTATGAATAATAAAATAAGATAGAGCCTAAGAAATAATAAATTATAGAGCTCGCTTGAGGTGATTTTTCACAAAAACGACGCCCTACAAGTTCTCCAATTATTATTATAAGTATAACTTACCACGGTGAAGGTGCTGGTGAAAAAGCAGAAGGTGTTTATGACCTTTTCAGGAACCCCTTTGTCCACGATGCAGCGGATGTGCTCGCCGATATACTCCCGGGAGCTGACGAGGATCGTGCAGATGATGAGCAGCGCGAAGGTGAAACGGTAATGAAGCCAGAATACCAGGTTGTCTATGGAAGCCTTGTTAAGGTTCACTTTCATCGACTTCCCGAGCACGGAGAAGGAGCTCAACATCTAAGGAAGAACAGAAGATATACAGGATTAATAAAGAGATCACGCAGAACAAACATAGGGTACACATGAATCAAAATAAACCATTACGCAGGTAGTAGATGGGTTCCCCGTGTTCCAATATATAGGCCAGTGTTATTTCCGTTCTTGGCTAAGACATTATTATTCAGGAAAGTCATCAAAATTCATTATGAATAATGAACCGACTAACGCTAAGATTCTTACGAAGATTAAGGGTATGCTATTTTTGAGAGGGAGAACTTGCTAAGAATCTTTGAAGATATACAAATTTATTGTTAAGAGAGCCTTCAATAACTATGCGTTCAATAACTGAGACGGCTACAATATTTCAACAACCAAAAAAATATAGTTTATTTCTCTCTTACTGAGTTAGAGGAAGATAAGACAAAGTCGAATGTAAACCAAACTTCGTGAAAGGTTTCAGCTGTTGACAACTGCAACCTATCATATAAAATTACTCGGAAGAAAAAGATTTATGTTGGATAGACGCCCTCGATATGTGGCGATGTAGAAAAATGCTTAGGATTCCATGGACAGCCAGACGCACAAATGTGTCCATTCTGGAAGAGTTAGGCATCCACAATAGGCTTTCAACTATCTGCCTACAACGCATCTTAAGATACTTTGGACACGTTGTTCGCCAACGACTCCAACTTGAAGAAACTCATAATCACTGGCAAGTGTTTGGCAGAAGAAGCAGAGGAAGGACACTAATGCGTTGAAGTGACCAAGTATGGTAGACATCTGGTACTAAGATGCCCTTGGCGCTCCACGCAGCGCAAGACCGCGAGTGGATCAGCCTTGTCCACCATGAAAATTGGAGTAGGACTCACGACCCTCAGCAAAGAGTTACCGACTTGAGAATAAGAAAAAGATTGATGCGGCTTATCGTCATTGACTGCTAATCTATGTGTGCTAGATCTCTTGACAATTTTCAAAATACATAAAATGGCGTCTTTGATGGTTTTAAAATGCTGCTGCGTATTTAATTCATTTTGGCCAAATTTTGTATTTTAGCGATTGCATTTAAGTCCACAGGAAAAATATTACGTTAATGTCCATTTACCTCAACCATCAAAAGAAACTTTCGTAATAATTGGTAACGCGAATTGGTATTTCGAAATTGATAACGCGAATAAACTTAATATTTTCCTGGTCATTGTCGACAATTTTATTGCTACTAAAGTATCATTAACAACGTCTAGAATTGTGCAAACGACACAAGATAAATATGAATTTCAGGAAATCTAATTGCGTATCACAAAGCAAAAAAAATATTTATTGACCTAGCTTCATTGTAATCTCTCTTTCTAAAAACGACGCATGTAACAGAAAAAGATATTGGAGCAGTAAGACCAAAACATTAGCACGCAGATGATAACGCAAACAAATAAATAAGATATTGGTAAATGTACCATTACGTGCGGAAAGAAAACGCATTAGAACAATGATATCAAATCTTCGTCATTAGACAATAATTTGAGGAGTGTCTCAGACGTAAATCAATTATCTATCGGATAGATTTGTTTGTTATCGTAAAACAATGATTATAATTTTCACCTAGAATTATTATTTGTAAGTTATTAGTTTTATTGCTGGCATAAACACTTGGTTTACTAATGATTTAAAGATCTCTCGTATCTAATTCTATCACCTTAATAAGAGCTCTGAACTTTGGATGTTGGTCTAATGCTTTATTTAGATTTATTAAGTTTAGGTGGTTATTACCGGTGAAATCGATTAACTGAGGAAAGAATTGTGGCAATAGATTCTCTATTTTATTGGGTACTTTTTAATCTGTGTTACCCACATTAAATCTTAATGTGTTCTTAATTGTTTAATAATGACGTTACTGCCGTTGGTTTATTTCATTGTGTTATATTGTCTAGGTCTTGTGAACACACTGAAAAGTGGGAGATAAATAATTTTCCTTACTTTATTAATTAATGTTATTTTAAAATATTTTTTAACTTTATGAGTAAAACCTCAAATTGTAATCTTAATATATAAAACAAAGCCGGGTTAGTTACACCATTCATAACTCAAGAACGGCAGGACTGATTTTTATGATCTTTGATTTGTTGGATTTGTCTCCGTCCCGAATATCAGAATAGCTATTTAAATATCGGAAAAATTCACAAAAAAAGAAAATTATTTTACTCATACGTTTTGTATGAAACGAATTCTCATCTTTAATATAAAGAGCTGCAGCAATATTGTGATAAATATAATATTGAATAGTGAGTGAATTCCAAAAATTCAAAAACGTCAAATGTCAATGCGCTGATTGTTTTGCTTTTGTTCTTAAACAAAATGCTGTCTTTCTTTCTTACACACTAAATGTCAACAGTCGAAAATGAGACAAACGTTGAACATATGTCTGCACCCCTCGAAATAAAAACTACGATAATTATAATAAATCTCTCTCATACGTGTAAATAAAATGAAACGCAATTCCCGTAAATAAGTGTAAAAGTAAGAAAATCACAAAAAACATAAATCCGTACACAACGCCATCTCAGACACTGTCAAAATCAAAACACGGATAGTTGCGCATCGATAATGGCTTCATTGTGTAATTTCTTTGGGTCAATTAGTAGGTATTTAATTAAATTAAGACAATATTAGCGAAACTCAATCGAAAATATGAAAACAGAAAAATCAGAAAAATATATTTGCACCTCTGGGACTCGTACCAAGGACCTTTCGCTTTTCGGGAAAATGAGCTTTCCCAGAGGTGCAAATATCTTTTTCAGATTTTTCTGTTTTCAGATTTTCGATCGAGTTTCGCTAAAATTGTCTTCATTTAATTAAATAATTAATGTTATTCATTCGTTCATTTATTAACTTCTAATTGTTCAAATAAATTTAATCTAAAGCGTCGATGACACCGGGCGAGTTTAAAAGCGAGTAAATCGGCGAGTGAGATTGTCGTGATGACACACAAAACTGTCCACTCGCTCAGTAGCGTAGGAAACTGAGGTCGCTGCTAGCGCCAGTAACAAGAATAACGACGCCTGCGTGAACTAATTCTTCAGGTGTTTGACAGTCGAAATCAGCTGTTTATCGGAAGCCATGTTGGAAACATAAATAAACCAATCACGAGCAAGCGGAGCAAGTGTGTAGGCGAGTAAAGTTGACGACCTTTCAACTTTTTTCGTAGATTGTCAAAAATCTGCTGGTCGCTGCTAGTTAGCAAGTAACACGATGACACTGAGCGAGTTTACTAACAGATAGCGAATTTCCCAGATAGTAGCTTGTAAACTCGCCCCCTTAAGACCCTTTTTTTCTACATGTAAGGGTTTAGGCTTGATGTTGTTGATGACTAATAAAGAAATTGTTTCTCCCTGCGTGTCTTCTCCCATTCGTCCCGTTCCCCTTCCGCCTCTCCTTCCCCACATGCGTTCACCTCCACCTACCCTGCCTTCCCACTTCCCTCTCCCGCGTTCAATATATTCAATCCCGATACATTCAAATTTTCAAACAGCTCGCGTGCCACCTATTGCAATTTTAAATTGTTTTATTTTATTTTTCATATATTACAAACATTTATTATGTTTGTATATTATAAGAACAATCGATCAAATTTGGTACCTATCAAAGGTATCTATTTAAAAAAAATTACATAATTTTTGATTAGATTCAAAGTATTCATTAATTTAAAGAGTTTATTCGAAAATTGAATTTTGATTTAACAATCGATTGTTTGCAAAATGTCATTCTCAAATTGTGACATATATTGATTTTAATATACATAGATGTTCTGAAAATTACGATTATAACATCATATTATGTTCTTTAGATTTAACAACATTTTACGTTCTGTCTCTTTTACACGTGCGTTGCGTCGTATATCGCTATCCCATTTGAAATTCGTAATCATTCTCGTACTCGTACCGCCTCAGAATCAATAACTGTTGTGTTAACTTATTAGCTGAATTAAATGCGCAACTGTTCAAGTTTTTTGTTTTTGTTAGTATCAGAGATGGCGTTATGTACGTATTTATAATTTTTGTGATTTTCTTATTTTTCCACTTACTTACGGAAATTGGGTTTCATTTTCTTTATACGTGTGAGGAAGATTTATTATAATTATTGAATTTTTCTTTTGGAGACATATGTACATAAGTTTACGTTTTCCCATTTTCGACTGTTGCCATTTTGTGTAAGAAAGAGGGACAGCATTAAATGTTTAAGAACAAAAGCAAAACAATCAGGGCATTGACATTTATCACAATATTGCTACAGCTCTTTCAAAAGTTAAGAATTCGTTCCATGCAAAATTTATGAGGAAAATAATTTTCTTCATAATTTTTTTTTTCGTGAATTTTTCCGATGTTTTAATAGCTATTCTGCTATTCGGGGCGGCGATTAATCCATCAAATCATAGATCATAATAGTCGATCCAGCCGTTCTCGAGTTATAAATGGTGTAACTAACCCGACTTTGTTTTATATATTAAGATTGTTCGTAAATTTTCTCTGTAATTTAAAAAATTATATAATCACTCGTTTTGGTATTGGCCGCAATCTAATCGCTTCAAAATTATATGTCGCAAGACTAGCGCAGTGAAATATACAGGCAATGCAGTTCCATAGGACACGGTCCACAGAGATAGCGACGCAACAGACATCACAGTCTCGTCATGTATCGCATGAATTCAAACAGTCACCGATATAATCATCAAATTGGACCTGTTCAAATTAAATGCATAATCCAAATAATCATGACATTCAAAGTGCTGCTTTACCAAAGTGAGATACTATGTACCCTACCTATTAGTACAACTGTTGCTACACCAGGAGCTCTAGTAAGGTAAAATCGATAAAACACCGGTGTTAAGATTTTACACATAAATGGTCATGGTAACAGGCTTAATAATTTAGAAGCACTCGAAATAAAGAAAGCCGTTAAAACAAAAACCCAAATCCTTAATAATCAGTTAAATGTGTCCAACAGTCCGATATTAGGAATATTTCCCATAAACTAAAAAAACCCGTAGCCACTTTATTCCTTAATCACCTGTTCAAATGACGTTTTGTCCCGGTAGATATAATGTAATTATTCATTAGATATACCCGTCTCTTTCTCTCTATCACTATGTAGGATGTTAATTACACTCTCTCACTCTTACTTTATATTATGTTTTGTCTCTGTCTGTATGTATATATAAGCTCACACAATGTATTTTTTCATCAGTTTTAATTTATACCCTGAAGATGCTTGTATTAAGCGAAACCGGTCGGTAAATAAAAATTAAATCAATAAATCGTGGTTACAAGCAAAGTGATTGTTTTCCTTTAATTAAAATCGATAACTTTACAGTATCGAATCGATAGGCGTAACTTTTGATGATTTTATATCGATGTCCGTAGCACAGATCCGCCGTTTTTTTTCATTAGATCCACACTTGAGGCACTAAGGAAAAACATTTTCCTCACGGCCTATGTCATCTTTTATTTTAATTTTATTTTAGGGAAAATTGACAGCAAATCTGAGATTACACAATAAAACAATAGTAAGATAGTTAATTACGCCAATTATGAACTTTCCACTTATGATAGTGAATGAATAATAAAGTGTGACGTTGTAAGGATGTTTTCTTAAATTAAATTATTTTTTTTACAACATATGAAAGGGGAGGGGGGAGGAGGAACATAGAATTAGGATTAAGAGGTAAAGGATGGAAATACATAGGGATTAAACTTTCTAGTTTGAGTCATGTTGCTTAGTGAGTTTTCGTTTTATGTCATGTAAACTCTCGTTAAAAATGTCAATTTGGAAATAATTTGTTAAATGAGTGTGTGGATCTGTAGATAAATTAGTTCTGTTTGGAGTTGGTCTTGCAAAGAGGGAGATTAAAACTAAGTGACTGTCTGCTGTTGCGATTTGGAACATGGAATGATAGGCGTTGAAGATCTTTGGGAATGCTGTGTGACAGTGGCGGTTCGTGAGTTTTAAGTGAGCTAGAGTGCTAAGATTGAAAAATACGAAATTATTGATGTTGTTGTAGCTGGAAATGATTTTTTTTTTCAAAATTTTCACTTTATGTGGATGCGGCGCATCCACAATCTGAAAGAAACCTGAAGATCTTCATACAAAATGCGAAATTTTGAAAAAAAAATCATTTTCAGTTACAACAACACCACTAACGTCGATTTTTTCAATCTTAGCACTCTAGCTCACTGAAAACTCACGGACCGCCACTGCTGTGTGGAGGTTTACTTTAGGAAAAGAAGGGAGGTAAAGTTCTGGGAAGGAAAGAGGTAAGGGAGGTAGGTAGGAATCTGAGGGTTAATGCGTCCAGGAGTGATTTACGCATGAATTTATCCCTCCCACTGCAATTCAAGGCGATCGCGATGGGTCAAGAGAGTCCGACTGGAAAGATGTTTTCTGGAACATGTTTTAATATAATATGGATATCGATAACTAGCGTGTCGGCACGTTGTGTTTTAATGATAAGTTACTTTTTATAGAAGTTAGAAACCTCCGAAAATCGTTAAAATTGCCTAGTTAAAACGCCATTAAAAAGTATGAGAGGTGGATGGGAATCTGGGGGTCAGTGTATATGAATACATCCCTCCCATTACGGGTTGTTCCGAAAGAGTCCTGCTGGAGAGGTCAAAAGGTCTCCCTCAACCAGTCTTTCCCGATCCGACCCACCGTGCAGCAGATGGGCAAACGCGTTGGTCGCCAAGACCTTAGTAGACATATCTCACCCCATGAATCCGGGCACCCGGAACTGAGCCGCGCGAAAATATTAATCGTTGGTCGGAATATCTGTTAACAATTGTTGACCGTGCTCGTAAATATTGAGAACTGCCAATAGATGATGGATTTGGTCAACATTGTATTGATACAGGTGTTATCGATCGTCCGTGCAACTTCATTAGTCCGCAGCCAAATTGAGTATAACTCATCTATTTGGTCACCGCATTATAAGGTTCACTCGGATTTTGTTGAAAAAATACAACACAAATTATTAAGACATATAAATTAGAAACTTAATATTCCTATTGAAAATATAAACTTTAGTTGTGTAATGAAAAATGTTAAATTATTTGGATTTGGTCAATATCGGATTGACGTAGGATTTTATCGATCGTACCATGCTAGAGGCCCGGTATTAATTGTTACGACAATGATTTAGGACCTTGATCGACGCACCCAGGAAAACATATACCAATAGTAATTGGAAAATCAGCTAGGAAATCAATTACTTTTGGGAAAAGCGATCTTGTTTGATGATAAAGGCGCATTGTCGCATTCATATTCACACAAGTAGATGTAGATTAGATTCTAATAAAACTAATTCGGTCTCCGAAAACGAGAGCTTATCATTTGCCTTGAGGATGCAGAATATTGATTTTATCGCCATGAATTCGAAAAATCAACTTTAAATTATTTTTTTTTTTATTGGTTTTTGGGGTATTATGCCGTGTTGCGCTACCTCCTTCTTTAGCCAACGTTTCGGACAGCGTTGCAGTGTCCATCATCCACATCTGCCCTGATGGGGCATTTGTGGATATAGCCAAATATTTTTGACCGTGAAATCTAAAATCGTAACTTTTCATTGTATAATAATAATAATCAAACCAAATTGTCAGATTTTTTCGGTTATTCTTGAGGAATTTTTATAACATTTTTTTTATAATTTTTAATTGTATGAATGAGGCAAAAAGTGAAGCGATAGTTTGTTGCAAATTCTTTAAATAAAAGGACTGTGTTTTGTAATTTTGAATTTTCTGAAAGCCTTTATTTCAACTTTTTTCGTGTTTGAAGCTTAAAATTTTCTGAAAGCTTTTTTTCAACATTTTTCGTGTTTAAAGCTTAAAATACTGGATTTTTTATATATATTTTATATATATTTCAGATACAAAAATCTAAAAGGTAATTTTATCTAGTTTCTATAAAGGTATTTGTTTTTACGACATCTTCAAAAATAAGAAATATACCATACAGATACGTTTTTAGATTTTTACGGCCAAAAGTGTTTTCGTTATTTGTTTTTGGGGTGTTATGCCGTGTTGCGCTACCTCCTCTTTAGCCTAACGTTTCGGACAGCGTTACAGTGTCCATCATCAGGGAAACATTGGCTAAAGAAGGAGGTAGCGCAACCCCCCAAAAACAATTAACGAACATTTTTATTTATTTATTTATTTATTTAAAATATACAAGACATTTAAAACACGTTGGAATAATTAAAAAATTCATTCAGAAATTATTAATAAAACAAGTGTTTGTTCCAGAATGCGATTTATCAATTTCGCTTTAAGTAATATAATTAGTCGTATCATTCGTGTTGTTTTAGTCATTTTAGTTAAACGTATTTTGTCCTCTGCAAATAAAATTCTACCTTAGGGCAATTGTTTTATTGCGGGATTTTAAAATCCCGTGGTGGAAGCAGCTTAAATATGCTGCCTCACCTTTGTATGTTTTACTTTAAATATGTTGATAATTTTGATAGAGAGTTAGTCTTGCTGACTTGCTGTTAGAGGGAAGCAGTGTGGTTGTAACGGGGAACTGGAATATACACGACGTGTATTTTCAGTTGCGCAGAGGGAACATAGGCCCTTTGCGTTAGTTTTGCTAGTAGAGTAAAGCTAGAAGGTACATGCTGTGTGCCTTCAATTGTACTATAATTGTATTATACTATAATTGTAATTATACTGAAGCTGGGAGGTACGAGTCGTACCTACGGTTCAGTATTGGAAAAACTGACAATAGAGAGATCGAAGTAGAGACTTCGATATTTGTCAGTGTGGTGTGGTCGCGGACCACCCGAGTGAGAGTAAATAGACCCTCTTGTAATAATTGTATTATTTGCATTAAATAAATTGTGCTGAAGAAGAAGAAAAAGAAGTGTTTTCCTGCCAACTCCATTCTGTTGTGTTCTCGTAACACGATAGTAGAAATAACAAGCATATGCTTAAAATTGATAAACAACCACCTCTGACCGTGAAAGCAATGTATAATATATATCTTTTCATGAAGAATTTTTTGTCATTTTTTAATTAGTAATTTTTTCACATCATCTTGGATCTACAACCCCTGGTGGGTTTTGGCCTCATCAAGAGTCTTCCTCCACTCATTTCGGTTTTGTGCCAGCTCTCTCCAGACTGCTCCAGTTTAAAAGCTCCAAGGTAGATGTATTCACATACACGGTCGTTTATCAATTGAATAAAAATTTCCCGACGTTTTTTAGTAAGGCTTGTTATAACATTGAGTATTTAGACACCCGTTCGATTAGTCTGTTGTTTATTATTTATTAGTTACTACATTCGTCGTGTATACGGACAATTCGAGGCCGTTGGAAGATTTGTTGTGGAAACAAGCATGTAACTTATCTTTATGACTTATTTCAAAAGCAATAAATATTATGTTAACCTTATCTGCTATAGTAGTGCATCGTGTGATAAACGCATGTCGTGAATACACTCGCTAAACTGTGAAACAAACCTTACGGAGTTAACATTATCGTACTATCACAGCTAGTGCCGCTAGTGGCAGTCCTTCCCTCAGATCAATTGGTCAAAGACCTCCCAAATGTATAAGATGATAGTAAGATATAATATTATTCATATCAAAACAACTGGTATTATTCTAATGTATTTGAAATCCACCGCGAGATAGCAGTGTTATATTCCCCAGCCCTTTGCTATAAATCACGCGCATTAATGTCAACCTTTTACGCACTCATGCGTTTCAAACAAATGCATTATTATTAATTGAAAACTATTAACCAATATCGAAGGATTAGTAAACCCAAAACTGATTTCCTGCATAACATATTTTTTGTGTGTCTAGTACTTAAAACTATGAAGTATCCCACGATCCGGGAATACTGAAAATACTATTTAAGCGAGGACTTAGCGTTCCTCCATGTTCACTTCTATTTCTTATTACGTGCAGTCTACACGCTGCACTTTTGTTCACTCTTACATCTTATTACGTGCAGTCTACACGCTGCACTTTTGTTCGCTAATTGACATTGTCTAATTATAAGTTTGATTATACTTAAATAAAGTTATTCTCTCTAAATCAACAAGTTATCATTCCTACACGGAACTACTTCCAACATTACCTCAAGACATCACCTACATCTGCATACATCATCTTCATAACTGCAGATATTACACTTCATCACTAGTCATCAGAAATACATCGACAACCGGAGAGAATTTCTCGAACACCGCTCGCTGCGAAGGAGTTAATTATTATTTTCCTGCGTCCTCAACCGAGGGTCGTAGCAAAATTGGTGTCAGAAGTGGGATAGTTTAATCGCTATCACCGGATAGTTTAATCGCTATCACCGATAGTTTAATCACTATCAACAGCTACGGATAGCTGATATTTCTTCACAAGGATCTTCTGTGACGACGGAAGACTCCATCTCCAAATAAGGACACGAAAGACTAGTTTGGCGGACATTCTCCTCGGAGAAATCTTTCCTCGGAAAGCTGGTGCGGCTCTCACCTGAAACCCTGTCTACCTCACGACATCGACGGAGCCTGGAGAAAGAAGAAAAGGCAACAACGTGGATCAAGGAAGCCTCGCGCAGTCCAGCGTCTACGGTGAACTCAGTTCTTCAAGCAGCCAAGAATCCGATCCTGTAATTCCTGAGCTCGAGAGTCAAGATCTTCACTCCATCTTCTCTACAAAATGAATTGGGCACTACTACTTCTACTGTAAGTACATAAAAATTTTTGTCCTGTAGAAATTTTTATTCTTTGCTCCCAATTCCTATTAGACATGTCATATTAGTGTAACCCTTTTTCCTTTCACTTATGTACCGTGAACCGTACATTCAAGTGTAATCTCTCCTTCTTACTATTTGTACCGTGAACCGTACATTAGTAAACATATATATTTTATTAAAAATATTTTCTATTTTCTTTGAACATAAAAATAATTTTTATAACTTCGCGTAATATACATTGAATTAATCACTTAACGTGTATAAATCGTTAAAATAAAAATAAAAATAAAATTCTTTCACAACGAATAATTTTGATAAAATTTTAAAAATAACTTTAATAATTTCGCGTAACAGATATTAAATTCATAAAAAACTAAACGTTTGTAAATCGACAAAATAAAAATAAAATTTATTTATAACAAATAATTCAAAAAAAAAAAATTAAAAATGGCTACTGCTTCATCTCATCAACTTCAACATCTAATGAAACAATTTTACCTTTACCAGTTTTATTCAAATTCATAAAATCTTACGACGGAAACAGAGAAAAACTCTGCGCGTTTTTAACAAATTGCGATAGAGCTGTAGCGTTAGCTACGCCTAATCAACAAAATACATTACTTTCCTATATTTTAACTTCATTAGAAGGACAAGCAGAAGTTATATGCGCTAATCATGTAATTAATAATTGGACGGAACTTAAAGATTTACTTAAAAGATCATTCGGAGAACGTAAGCATTATGCACATTTATTGTTAGAACTTCAAAATTGCAAACAATTCCATAATGAGAGTGTTTCGCAATACATACTTAGAATCGAAAATTGTATTAAAAACTTATTGGTATCAATCAACCAAAATAATGAAGATCCTGCAGAAATGTTAGGCAGAACAGCCAGCATTCAAGAACTCGGAATGCAAACATTTATGTACGGAACTAATCCATCAATCGCCACAATATTAAGATCAAGAAACTCCAAAGATTTAAATGAAGCTTTTACTATCTCTCTAGAAGAAGAAAGAATAAATAAATTACTAAACTCGTCCAAAATTAATAATAATAACTCAATAAAAAAATGTACGATTTGTGGAAAATCGGGACATTCTAATTACGATTGCTATAAAAATAAAAATGATAATTTCGGTAAACCTAAAATAATGTTTGTAAGAAATAATAATTATAATAAAAATTTTACCCCAAATTCGGGACCAAATTATAATAAACCTAATTATAATCAACCATTTAGTCCAAATTCAGGACAATCTTTTTATAGAAAAATATGCAGGCATTGTAATAAGCCTGGTCACGTAATAGAAGACTGCAGAACATTAAAATATAAAAATGAAAATTCTAATTCTGCAGTTCCTAATAATAATAATTCGTCTTCCCAACCAAGGAAATATGATTCGAAAGTGAATCATTTCAGGTCTGCAGTAGAGTCCCGAGCCGGTCTACTGTAAGTCACGAGCTAGGCTCAGGAGTATATTAGAACATTCCATGCTAACTTCAAAAAAAAAAAAATCTATTTATTATAAAATGATATATATTGCAATTATATATATTATATGCCATCTCGCGCCATCTCGCCATTTCCAATTACCTTTGTGGTATTATTTATTTATTTATTTATAAAAGGCATTTTCATGTCTCGAACGCCATCTCATTTTATTAAGCTTGGTTATTACCAAATGAAATTATTTATTATTTATTTATTAGGAAAAAGACATTTTCATGTCTTGTTTTCTTGTTATTGGACAGGTGTATTCCTCATCAAGATACAGTCTTGATGAAGGTCCAATTCGTGATCAAAATTTTTGATCACTTTGAGATAAATGGCTTCGGTACCGTATGAATTCGGGCAAAAAAAAAAAAAAGAAAAAAAATCTGTAGATTCGATTGAACTCTACCTATTTTTTTATTTAAGGAAATGTGCAAATGAAAAAAATATATATCTGTAGATTCGATTGAACTCTACTTATATGTGCAAATAAAAAAAAAAAGATTCTCAAAATGAGACAATGAGACAAATGGTCTCGGTACCGTATAAATTCGGACAAAATTATTGAGATGTGCTTAAGTACCGTAAAATCGGACAAAATTATTGAGATAGGCTTTAACACCGTTAATTCGGGCATTCAATTCATCGAAAAAAAAATCGATCGAATACCTTGGAATTGTTCTAATGAAAAAAAAAATATATATATATATAAAAAATAAATAAAATAAAAAATAAATAAAAGTCTTCAATGTGAGACAATTATTCACGATTTCCACGCGATGGATAGTGAAATATTAAACCTTGGGTATAATGAATTTAAGGGAACGACTTTTAAAAGCAAAAATGCTAAAATCGATTTTGAACATAATAATTTAATAATAAACGAATTTTGAAAACATAAATGATAAAATTGATTTTGAAAATAATAATTTAATAATAAACGACTTTTAAAAGCAAAAATGCTAAAATTGATTTTGAAAATGATGATTTAATAATAAACTTCGAAACTACGTGTTTCTAATCCTAATGAGCATTTAACTCATATTTTTATAGTATCTCCAAATCAGAAACCCTTATGCAAATTGACGTTTTAAACCCTGTAATAAAATAAAAGGGATAATGAATATACAAATACCCATTGAAGGTGTATATTTAGCTAACGCTATGACTAAAGTCGATACGTAATATATAATAAATCGTATTGCACTTATTGAATTCAACAGACAATTATGTTGATACATTATATGGAAGTCTATTTAGACCCTATTCCTGAAAATGTTTACCATTTTAATCAAAATTATAACGATGACGGTAAAAAACTAAAAATTTAATTCGTGATCAATTTGTACCAGTCACTTAAATTCAAAGGAAACTAATTCCTTAATCTTATTAGATATTTGCGACAAATATATTTCTATACTTTATTCGAAGGCGACAAGCTTTTCGCCACCTTCCAACCATTAATGAAAAACACATTAATTAGTTACAAAGAGTATATTGCTTTGTTTATTCGAATGACTTTGTCATCTGCGCAAATTCTAAAGAAAATCACGCAAAGAAATAATTGAATCGAAATTTAATCGAAGATTTATCTAAAAACTTCAGTGAAATTACAAAACCCTTATCTGTCTTTAAAAAAAAAAAAATGATTGGAAAAACGAACAACAAAATGCTTTCGACACTTTAAAAGAAAATTAACTCTCCAAATATTATTGATCAACTTTTCAATAAACCATGTTTCGACGAAATAAATGCTTACCATTTAAGACAATCTTCTAATCTTAATAATCTATCCGCGAATAATTTAGAGATAGACAATAATTATATAAACATAAATGAAGGTATTGACAACCCTTTAGAAAATAATACAGATAATGATACTTACGAAAATTATATAAGATTTTACGCAGATAAAAACAAGCCAAATATATTTAGCTTTAATGAACATGATTCATTCTTTATAAATAATATGTCTAAAAATATGGCATATCCAACTTCAATCGATCTAGATGATCAAAACCCTTTTTGTGCTGAAATATTATTAAATAGTTCAGACACTGACGAACTTTTAGAATTATCAAAAACATTATATGGCATTCATGAATCTAAATCTATAGATAATAAAAAATCATATTTTCATTGCTTTGTTAAAACTCACTACTTCGATAAAGCAACCCCTAAAGATATTTTCTTAACGCTTAAAAACTTAAGATCGAAACTCATTGAGAAACGCGTAACTGAAATTACGTTACCAAACTTTCAAAATCCTTTTGACTCTGTACCTTTTATAAAAATAAAAGAAATCATTCAATATCTTTTTAGAAACTTAAAGATTAAAATTAATATTAATCATAACAAAATTATTAATCCTTTAACCTCACAAATTCCCGTAATATTAAAGGAATGTCACGATAGCCCTATGGCTGGACACCCAGGTTTTATCAGAACCTATAATCGGATCAAAGAAAGATACCGATGGGAAAAAATGAAAGATGATATTGAAAATTATGTAAAAAATTGTATCCACTGTCAGAAAAATAAAACTGACAGAAGAACTTATAAAGCTCCAATGGAAATAACGACAACTTCCACGGAAGCCTTCGAAAGAATTGCGGTCGACATAGTCGGACCACTTAGCGAAACTGCTTCAAATAATAAATATATAGTCACCTTTCAAGATGATCTTACGAAATTTTCGCAAGCCTATGCGGTTAGCTCTACAGAAACAGAAACTGTTGCTGATTGCCTTGTTAAATTCTTTTCTCACTACGGAATACCTAAGTCAATCCTCACGGATCAAGGTGTTCAATTTACAAGCAACTTAATGAAAAATCTTACGAAATTATTTAAAATTAAACATTTAAAAACTACTGTGTATCACCCACAGACTAATGGAGCATTAGAACGCTCTCATTCTACTTTGAAAGATTATCTTACGCATTATATAGATAACGATCAATCAAATTGGGACGATTATATCCCTTTAGCTATGTTTTCGTATAATACAAGTACACATTGTACAACCAAATTTACTCCATACGAACTTGTCTTCGGACATAAACCTATTTTACCAAGTTCTTTGGAAAACTCTGATTCAAATCCAACGTATGAAAGTTACTTGAATCAATTAAAATATAAATTCGCTATTACTAGATCAATTGCCCGTGAAAGAATCGGACACGCTAAAGAAACTTCTAAAAAATATTACGATAGAAACGTATATAATAATACTTATAAAATTAACGACTTAGTATTACTTAAAAATACAAATAAACCTAAATCATTAAGCAAGAAGCTTACTCCTAATTGGAAAGGACCATATAAGATAGTACAAATTCATAACAATCAGAATGTTACTATCAAAATGGAAAATAACTCCCTTAAAAGATTCCATGTAAACAGAATTAAGCCATATCGAGCTTTATCTCCCGTTCCAGGTACTTCAAGACAAAATTAATCTTTTTACGAAATGTAGATAATAATCATGCTTTAACTAAAAGCACTTGTTCAAAATAACTATCGTTTGGAATGTATGATTACAATTGAGAAGACTACAAAATTAAACAAAAAACGATAATTGCAAAGATCTTTTAAAACCAGTCTTAAATATTATAAAGAAATGTAAAACTAAATATGAATCAATAACACATCTTGTCTCCAACAAACGCTCAAAACGCGGTTTAATAGATGGTGTTGGAAAACTATTCGAAGCTGTTTTCGGAACACTAGATTCTGAAGATGCACAATATTATGATGATGCGATTGAACGCGTCATGTCTGATGATAAAGAAATTTATAATCTTATGAAAGATCAATTACAAGTCACTAAATCAACTCTAACAAATTTCAATACTACACTTGCTAAACTAAACTATGATGGAATATACTATGAATAAAAACATTATAAAAATAAATAACTACTTTAAAGAAGACCACGATAAAAATAATTTACAAGAAATTAAAAACGTACTTACTTCTCAAACAAACTCCTTATTCGAGACAACAGAATACTTTTATGATCAAATTGATTCTTTAATCAATGCTATCTTATTTTCTAAACAAGGAATTTTACATCCAGATATTATTACTCCTCAACAATTATATTTCGAACTTAACTCGAACATTAAAAATTTACCAAGCGGAAAAGAATTCCCCTTGAGTTTAAAACTTGAAAACATTCATGCCTTAATTGACGTATCAGAATTAATTTCATATTATATTGACGGTAAACTTATCTTCATAACGAAGTTACCTTTGGTTACATCACAAGAATATAACCTTTTCCATGTAGTACCTCTACCTGTTCCAAATATTGATATCCCAAATACCTTTTCCTTGATTATTCCTAAACATAAATACTTAGCTATTACAAAGGACAAATCTTTTTATGTATACCTTGATAATCTTAAGAATAATTGTAAAACTATTACTAATGAAAACTTTATATGTAAGGATCTAGATGTTTTATCAACTTTCTCTGATCCAATATGCGAGACGATTTTATTGTCTGCTTATATTAATGAAATACCTAATGAATGTTTTAGTAGAATTATTAAAGGCAACATACTTTTATGGCAGCCTATAAGAAACAACAAATGGATATTTACTTATTCACATCCATCTAAAATAACTATTGATTGCAAAGATAAAAATAATATTTTTGACATTAAATTATTCCACACTGGAATATTAACTTAAAATAATAATTGCCGAGCCTATGCTGGTCTCACTCAATTAATTGCAAAAAGCAATCTTATTACTGAATATGTAAACCCTGTTTCAACTTTAAATATTGTCGATGACAATTGTTGTAACATGAAAAAATATAATGAAACTCTAAATGAACTTGAACCTATAAATTTAATTAATTTGCAACATGATGACCTTAATTTGGCATCTCATAAAATCGATCAATTTAATGATGATCTTAAATCATATAATTCAAGACCACTTACGGTTAGACATTCATCAAAATTTAAAATTGTTATGTATACACTACTCACTTTTCTAACTATGTTTATAATTTACAAATTATTGAAATGTTGTAGATTTTTTAGAATACTTAATTCTTATTTTTCAAATGATGACAATGATAATAAATGTTGTGTCAGGATATACAATCAATGTAATAATCCTAGACGATCCACTACAAGGATCCAACCAAGAATGACATTCAGAAATTCAGATGGGTTAAATTGCGAAAACGAAGATATACCTCTACAAGAGTTAACTTCGAATGAAAATATTTCAAAATATAATTACAGCAACTAACTTAAAAAATGTTGCTTTAATTTTTAAGGGGGGAGGTATGTTATATTCCCCAGCCCTTTGCTATAAATCACGCGCATTAATGTCAACCTTTTACGCACTCATGCGTTTCAAACAAATGCATTATTTTTAATTGAAAACTATTAACCAATATCGAAGGATTAGTAAACCCAAAACTGATTTCCTGCATAACATATTTTTTGTGTGTCTAGTACTTAAAACTATGAAGTATCCCACGATCCGGGAATACTGAAAATACTATTTAAACGAGGACTTAGCGTTCCTCCATGTTCACTTCTATTTCTTATTACGTGCAGTCTACACGCTGCACTTTTGTTCACTCTTACATCTTATTACGTGCAGTCTACACGCTGCACTTTTGTTCGCTAATTGACATTGTCTAATTATAAGTTTGATTATACTTAAATAAAGTTATTCTCTCTAAATCAACAAGTTATCATTCCTACACGGAACTACTTCCAACATTACCTCAAGACATCACCTACATCTGCATACATCATCTTCATAACTGCAGATATTACACTTCATCACTAGTCATCAGAAATACATCGACAACCGGAGAGAATTTCTCGAACACCGCTCGCTGCGAAGGAGTTAATTATTATTTTCCTGCGTCCTCAACCGAGGGTCGTAGCAGCAGTCAGCGGCAAGTAGTGTCAATTGGAAGATTTCTTTTGCACGCACTATGGTTGACTGGGTCGATTTACAAAATGTCCCAATATCATGTTTCTGTCTCTTTACGCGCCGTAAAATAAACGTGATGGCGCTACGTCGCCTAATAAAAATGTTTTCGGATTCTGAAGACAGTTTGGGTCATTGCCGTGAGGGAGAGAGCATGATGAAATTACGCGTCTGAAAGAGATGGTTTTTATTCCATTTTCTGCAAGGTGTGGAAACCAGGCGTGGTTCATCCACACATACTGTGGATGCTGTGCTTCCCTTTTTATCTAGGTTTAAAATAAGTATAATAATAATTAATTAGGATTTATTTATTCCGAATTAAAAAGCCTTGGAATATTTTTTTTTCTAGCCGTAAACCGCACTAGATACTGCAACAACGACCACCACCGTCCCTACCTCAAAGACCAACACTAACACAGGTCGAAATAGTATGTAATGTGTATACTATAAACAGTGGATGCTCCATTCATTCCGCATCCACGACGCAGGAACGAGTGTGATATTTTTGATATTCGCCCATACGCATTTAGTCAAACCTGCCATGGTTGAAGTAAGGCAGAATACGGATTCCATAGGAGCATCCAACGGACAAAAACGACTTTAATGCTTATAAGCATAGTGCACAGAATAGCTTATCCGAAGCGAGCGGACTTAGTATCATTAGATATTTGTTTGCCTGACCACCTTTCGACAGTTATTGTTGTCTTCAATAGCCGAATCCGATTGATAATTTGAATATCTTTCTGAATACCTATTTAATTCATTTAATTAGGGAACTGTAATATTTTTAATGAAGGTTATAGGTTTTAATAAAGTCATTTGCAGAGTGGAAGGTAGAAGGAGCAGAGGAATGTCACCAATGCGCTGGAGAAATCGATAATTTTACAATAGCGGATCGATAGACGTAACTTCCGATGATTTTACATTGGTTACACTGTGGCAGCAGAACCGACCTTGACCGGGAAAAAATAATAAATCGGTGTACGCTGGCAACCCTAGTGGTGTTTTCCATGAATTCACTTTCTGAAACTTCAAACGCCAATCAATTACGTAAAAATATTAATAAATTGGCAAAGTTGAAATGAAATACTAACCTAATTATTAATTATGTATTGGCAGTACACATTTGCCTTTTGACACTAAACGGGAGTTAATTAGTTAATGAGATCTTTAGTCATATTTCAAACACCTTACTTTTTGAAAGATCGAACGAAATAAGTTGGTCGCGTGAAATATTTAATCTCATTCAATTTGGGAGGCGGGAATAGGTACCGCTGCCCCGGGAACCTTTATTGATAATTAATACCTCTGCCATAGGTCACCCCAAGTGGTTCGCTACGTTTGGTGATTTAGAAGAGGTGCCAGGGTTCATGGGGCGAGGTTTGTCTAGGTCTTCGAGGCGGTTGACCAGGAGACACTGAACCTAAGATTCCTACCCACCCCCTAAACCCTTTTCCTTCCTTGAACTCTCCTCTCATTTCTTTCCTTAAAAAAAACCCTCCACACAGCATCCCCAAAGATGACATAGATATTTTAACATGACTTTTTTACATGAGCCCCACTAGGGAATGCAATCCCGCAAGACCATGTCAATCCAGGTATTTGCGGGACTGAACAATCTTAGTCCCGCTGGATCCAGGTATTTGCGGGATCCAGCAGGGTGGACTTAGATATCTAATCAATCGTATAATAAAGGCCTAATACCTCGATCTGCCAACCTTATTTTTAGAGTTTTAAATTTATACCTAATTAAACAAGTTCTTGGGACATTTTAAATATACCTTTAGTT
Source organism: Limnephilus marmoratus (assembly GCA_917880885.1). Lineage (NCBI taxonomy): Eukaryota > Metazoa > Arthropoda > Insecta > Trichoptera > Limnephilidae > Limnephilus > Limnephilus marmoratus. Next base: position 4,342,609 of record OU862930.1, read on the forward strand.
AGACATAGGTAAAGTTTAAGTCATAAATTGGCATAGAATAAGATAAGACATTAATTTACATAACAACTTAAATTTAAGTAATAACGTTCACACGATATATTGTACAATAAGCATTATAAGTTTAAACATTATTTTGGAAAAAGCTTCGTAAAAAAGTTAAAGTATTAATTGTGTCGTCTGATAAACGGCTTCTGATATTGGACACAAGGTAGCCAGCGGCTGAAACAGCTCGTTCAGCTTCCACGCTGGTTGGCACAATAGTCATTAGCGCATTGTAAGTGAATTGAAGGTATGTGCCTTTTAATCCACCGGACTCGAAGTAATTCATTTCCTTCCTCATCAAAACCTCAAGGTTACTCATATTGCCAGATCTAAGTTGTTGGGCTGTTGATCTCGAACTCTTCATACTACGCTTCTCTGTAATTCCGCCAGTCCAGCGGGATCCCGCAAAATTTTCGACCGAGATTAGTCCCGTTGTTTGCGGGATCCCGGTATTTCGGGATCCCGGTATACCGGGATTGCATTCCCTAAGCCCCACATATCCTGTGTGGAGCTCATGTAAAAAAGAAGTTTAAGTCTATGGATCGCTTGGACTTTAAATTCTAATAGCTTCGTTAGTTCAATCCGTTCATTAAATAAGCTAGTAATTTTGCACAACCAACGACATTATTCAAAAACATGTGTTTTGTTGACAATTACCTAACCGAAACTTATCTGATACTATGGAGGCTTTGCCGAAATATATCAATCAAATGGTCGGAATATCCCTTACCAATTGTTGACCGTGCTCGCAAACATAGATATCTGCCAATGTATATGATACAGTGTTTTATCAATCGTCCATGAAACTTCATTAGTCCGCAGCAAAATTGAGTATAACTCATCAATTTGGTCACCGCATTATAAGGTTTACAACACACATTTTTAATACATACAAATTAGAAACTTAATATTCCAATTGAAAATACAAACAATAGCTGTCTAATTAAAAATGTAAAATTAATAAAGCTGTCTAACAAAAGATTATGTATCTGATGTCATTTTTCTTTTTAAAATTATTAATTCTCTTATTAAGTGTTTACAGATGATAAAGTTGAAATTTCTAAACAAATTAAAACACACCGAACAAATTGGCTCGGATATCAAGAATTATGAGGACCACTTCATAGTGAATTATCTAAGATTATTACAATTTTCAGTCAGTTAATCTTAAAGATAATCAAAACAATAGATGCTTCTAGCGGGACAATCATAGGTCAAGTTGATTTGACTTTCACGTATAAATCGAAATCCTCTTGTGCGATATCTACGTGAGTAGGCTTAAAATACTACGTAGTTAGCAATCTACGTGACAAGCAGAATGTACTGCATATTATATAGGTAAATCTTCTCGATAAATTTATAATTCAGACCAAACACCTGTTCAAAGTTTGAATTGGGATTAGTTATCCCGGAAGAGATAAAATCGGTTAACAAATAAACAGAAACTGTGAATATTTTTTTATTAGATTGAAATTTTGTTTCTGGGATTTCTGTTTATTAATCATTATCTTATCATTCAATTTTAATTGTGATTTTATACGGATGTTTGAAAAAACTTCACAGATTCTGTACTGACTTTACTTTTATCATGTTTAGATTGTGGAATTCCATTTTACTTCTTTATATTCAACTAGCGAGTTGCCGGCATGCGTTGCTATGCCACTTAATAAAGAAATTGTTCCTCCTTGCGTGTCCTTTCCCATTCGTCCCGTTCACGCAGCTAGTATATATATAGAAACCATCGCGGGCATACACACACCAAATCCTTAAAGTTTCATCGCAATCAAATGAATGGCAAGCGATGCATAATTTCATGATGCCAGAACTCACTAATATATATAGAAATCATCATGGGCATGCGCACATCAAATCCCCAAAGTTTCATCGCAATTGGATGAATGGTTTAGTAACGCATAGACATCTTCTCATGAACATACTCATATTTTTATTTATTTATTTATAATTTCTCACCATACATGTGTTCTTATTTTTTTTTACATACAAAAATATTAACCTCACTAGGACTAGCAGCCTGTATTGAGGTTAAATTAATAAATTTGAGTGATGCATTTACACACAAATCACTAAAATAAATAAAAAAAATCACTAAAATACAAAGCACTACATCCAAAACACTAAAATATTACATGCGGAAAGTAAGAAATAACAATATTTTATTGGTGACCAGATGGGTAATTTGTAACAATATAGACCTTAAAACAAATCCTTAATTACTATACCCACCAAGAAACAAAAGTAGTTCAAAATAACTAGGGTGACACTCCGATTTTGACAAATGGAACTCAAATAAAATCTAGTTAATTAAAAAAAATTATATATATATCTTTTTATTTAAAAAACAAATGTTATTAAAAAAAAATCTTGTTATTTAAAAAAAAAAAAATTATTATTTAAAAAAAGGCCAAGGATGAAAAAATAGTATGCCAATCCTCTGACAACACAAAAAACTTAACTTTTTTTTTAATTTAGCTAATATAAGTATGATATTTGATTTAAATATATATAGATTTGAATATACTTCAAAGATTCCTTACAGACGATTTTTTTCCTGATGTTATTGAACAAAATTGATTTTATTGTTATCAAATATAATTTGTAGATCTACATTTTAATTTTAAATTTTCCTTGTTTATATTTCATAATATTGTTATCTTAAAATATCAAATTTTTCTTCGTTTGTCCCTCATGTGTTCCTTAACAATCCATCCGATTGCGATGAAGCTTTATTAATTGGTTGTGCGCACGCCCGCGAAAGTTTTTTTGTATAATGGTGAGCTCTGGAGTAATAAAATTTGTATAAAAACTTTACAATAGTTTGCTTGAGAGTTGTTTTATAAATATGTTCAGAATTGAAACGTTGCTAGAAATGGCTTCAAGCCATATTTGGTGACCAGATCTGAATAGCCAGGTACTTCCCCGCCTTCCTCTTCCCCATCTCCTTCCCCTCCCAAATACCCCCAGCCTTACAACATACCAAATTGGGGATGCCATAGTTTCACTGGCTCCAGACGGAAACTCCAGTTGGGACTTTTGTGAAGTATTCATATAAAAAAATGTGTTTCGTATAGTTTATAGGCAGGAAGGGAAAAAAGAGGGGAACGAAGGATGGAAGGGGCACGAGCGAAAGGGAAAGGCGAGGAAAGTGGAAGGGGAACGCGGGAGGGGGGGGGGGGGTTCACGGGGAGGAAGGAGGAGGCGGGAGGGTGGGAAGGCGGGGAAGGTGGAAAAATAATGCGAGAGGGAAGTGAATGCGGTCAACCGTCAGATACAAAGAAAATAGAACTGAAATGAAAAAAGCCCTGCCTCCGGCTTCTCAACGCTGAATTCCTTAGGGTCGTTGGGCATTTCCCCCCAATCTCCCATTTACTTTTCTTTAAGGCACCACCGAGAAACCGACTGAAAAGACGAGGGGCGCGGAAGCGGAGTGTGGTTTATGGCTAGATCGATCGTCAAACCCATTATTGCTGGGACTGCCAATCGATTGGGGAGGAATCACATCCGTTTTCCAGCCTTATTATTTATGCACTGTGTCTTCCTTCCTACAGGTGCTGTCCCATTGTTTTGTCTATAGTCAAACTAACACTTATTGTATTTTGATTTCTCGCTAAGCACTTGCATACTGCTTACTAACAACGTATGCAGGGACACTGGAGGTCAAGATTCGTTCAAAATTAAATGTAGATTATTTCATTAAAAAAAAAATAGAGTCCTTGCGAGAGCCCTGAAGGAGTAACCATCTGTTACTTCTACCAGTGCAGGTAAGTGGTGGATAACCTCCAGTGTAGGTGATCTTAAAACCTTGTAAAATAAATGTAGCTTGATTTTAGAATTTCTACGAAAATCCAACAGATAAGACTTTCTCTGAAATACGTATTTTATTTTTGGTATTTCATCAGTCTCAGAATGATAACAATTGCATCATTTCAAATGATAAGGTTTCGTAATAACCGTCAATCCAAAAATAAACAATAGTTATCTATTTTTCCAATTAAACCACTTTTACAGTTGTTATAAATAAAAACTTATAATTTTTATAATACCCATAGATCATTTTATATATACCTACCTGAGAGTATCGTTCTTATATTGCCTATAATATGTCTTAATCACACTTTTCTTATTGGATTAACATTATTCAAAGCCTTACATATCAATCTGTCTATTACCGTGAGACGAATCACATTTAGGAAGATAACTATTATGATCTGATCAAATCCTTGTTCTATTGTATCGCCCATCATAAAATGTTGCGTTTGCTTTCCAATTAAGAATATCTTACTAATATTATAAACGCGAAAGTGTGTAAGGATATAAGTGTGTTTGTTACTATTTCACGCAAAAAACTACTGAACGGATTTTAATGAAACTTTACAATAATATAGCTTATACAACAGAATAACATGTAGGCTATAATTTATAAAGCTAGCTAGGAAGGGGAAGCGGCATGGGAAACGGGGACGCACGGGAAAGGTGATTCAGGGAGAAACAACCTATTTATTTGAATATGGCATTGCAACGCATGCCGGGAACCAGCTGGTACCATATTATTATTAAAATATATATCAGGATTAAATAACATGTGTTTCCAATTTATTATGTCCTCTGCGTGTGAACTGTATCTAAATTTCTTTAAATAAACAATAAACAACGTTAATCTTAAGTGACCTCCCAGGTAAGGATGGTGCTGCATATTTTCTTTATGTACAGAATATAAATAAAATAATATAAATACATTTTTATGCAGCATCACGTACATTGGTTAAATGCATTGTATACATTCAGTGGCGTAGCTAGCATGGGTGGCACCCGGGGCGGATGTCACCCCCCGAGGCGTAGTTTCACCCCACCCCCCTATTAAAGTAAACTTGAGAAATTCAAAACGCTAATTTCCACTTCATAAAATTCGTCCATTCTGGGAGGGGGGTGGCTATAGGCTATTCCGCCTGTAAAAGACCGACCGACACAGAATTCGGGGCACTCCACGGGGAGCCATAGAGTAACGAAAATATAAATAACAGACCATGTTCATGTGTATGCAATATCTTGGTCGAGTGGCACCCGGGGCGGTTCCCCCCCCCCTTACATCGCTTACATGAGCGATTTACGGGAAAAACTTACGAGTGTAAATCCAGCCTTAGTAAGATTGTAGAGATATATTATAAACGTGTACAGCGCCCTTGAGGTGATTTTTCACAAAAAACGGTGCTACACAAATCATCCATATATTATTATTATTATTATCACATTTTGAGAAGATTTGATAATCACAATGGGCAAGTAAATATTGTTTATCAATACGTAATCTTAGTGATTTCTAATAATGTAATCAGAACAACTAGAGACGCAATAGAAAATTAAAACACGTGCTTATTGGTTATTGACTTTGTTGTTATTGATATAGATCAGGGTTTCCCAACCAGTGGTCCGCGAGAGGCTAGAGATGGTCCGCGGGTCAATAAGCGAGCCAAATAAATTTTTGAAATTACAAATAAAAATATACCGATGTAACATGTGTATTGTTTTGTAAAAGGTATGTTGTTTTACGTTAATGTGCAATTTAGGTATTTTTGTCCTTAAAAAAATAAATTTGTAAGATCTCAGCCGGGGGTTAAAATTAATATTATTTAAAATTTAAATGTCTCATAAATTGGTTACCACTTTATTAATTAGCATCAGACAAAACCTTACTAAAAATTTTCATGATTCTGAAATATGTAGGTACGTAATATGAGTTACCGGACACTTTGTAAGTATTTCTAAACCCCTACGCATTTTTATTTAATTCTGGAAGTCTGAATAAAAAAAAAAAAACAATATTCAGTTTATCATTATTGTACCTTGTGGTCAGTGACCATTACGATATTCCGTTTCGCCCCAACCCATCCTACCCCCTCTGTTGTGGTAAATATTCTGCTAGAACCCGTCCCACCCTATCCCATTACGCCCCTCTCGTTGTGCTATCCGTCCCGGGTGCCACCCATGCTAGCCTACGCCACTGACCACAAGCAATCAAGCAATGGCTTAGGCCAGCATGGGTGGGTGACGGGTAGGGCGGACCCTCCCCCCCCCCAATAAAGTAGACAAACACAAATTTCAACTTCATAAAAAATTGGTACGTCCTGGGGGGGGGTGGCTAGAGAATTGTGCTCTTGGAAGGTTTGTCGGGGCGGCCCCCCCCCTCGCTATGCCACTGCTTGTGGTCCCTGTCGAAAAAATAAACCTACAAGTGGTCCTGTGACGGAAAAAGGTTGGGAACCACTGATATAGAGAGTAATTATTCTATGGCTTGTTTCCAAAAGGGTGAATCTAGATTTTCAGTAGAATTATCGCTTTTTAGTTTTAATTCAAAAATCTGAAAATCTTTTATTTAAATCGAAAGGTTCTTTAAACAATTTGGGGGCGGGTATGGGTACCGCCGCCCCGGGAAACACTTAAGGCGTGGTATACCCGCTCAAAAATAAGAAGATGGAGAGATATGTACCTAAATATGAATGTTAGACAGAGTGCGCTAATATTAAAAAGGATAATATTCAAGCAAAAATTGTGAAAATGTTCAATAAAACACGACGCGTTTAAACCAGAGCAAAGCTCTCATGGGGATTGTCTAAAATTGCATTAAAGAAACACTGTGAATTTTTTCATACAAAACAACTGTATGTAAAACAACTGAAAAAAACATGTTTATAATAATTTTCGGAGCATACTTTTCGATTTTTTTCTATCGAGGGAATTTCATATAATTGCCGTTTCGGCGTGGGGAATGTATAGATATTATTTTCAAAATTATCATGTATGTTTTTAAGAGCTTTAAAACTTAGGAAAATATGTAATAAATCGGTAGAATTGCGGGAAGTCGGGCTTTAATGGATAACCAACAGCCCTGCCATAGGTTACCCCAAGTGATATGCTACTTTTGGTAACTTAGAAGGGTGCCCAGGTTCATGGGGTGAGAGGTTTGCCCAGGTCTTGGCGTGGCGGGCCGAATCGGGAGAGACTGGTTGATGGGGACATTTTACCTCTTCAGCAAGACTTCAGGACTCTCGACCCATCGCCTTCTACCGCAGTGGGAGGGATGGATTCTAACGTCCCTCACTCTTGGACCCCTTGATCCCTAGATTCCTACCCACCCCACATACCTTTTTCCTTCCCGGAAATTCCTCTCCTTCCTTTACCTGAAAAGACCCAATGAATGAAAAAAAACGAATTCGGAATACGACTCAACTTTGAGGCAAAATCGAAAAATTAAGATTCCGTGACAGTTAATCCCCTGACAGATGCCCCCCCGGCATAATTTTGTTTTGCATTGTGTGAATCGTTTTTAGTGTTTACAATTTTAAAAAAAACGTACCACAATATTTCACTCTCCTAATAAAGCAAGTGATCGTGTTTTCGAGAGGACAATTAGGTATACATTTTGACATCTATTTGAATTTAGAATATTATTATAACTATTAGTATTTTTATAAGCTCACTAGCAGAAGCGGTTACTATGGCTAACGAAACACAACGCCATCTACTGACAACGCCGTTACCCAACCTTTATAACCAACGCCATCTGTTAATTTCCATACATATCAAATCCACACCGCCGCCGGCTTACCAACCCGCTCCCTTTATATATTATATATTTCAACCAATTTACACAAAATCTTGATAAACTATATACCTAAAGCTTCCTCATGAATCACCCTATCTATTAGTGAAAACCGCATGAAAATCCGTTGCGTAGTTTAAAAGATCTAAGCGTACAGACAGCGGGAGCGATTTTGCTTTATACTATGTAAAGACTAGTGAGTTCCCGGCATGCGTTGCAATGCCACTTAATAAAGAAATTATTTCTCGCTGCGTGTCCTTTCCCATTTGTCTCTTTCCCCTTCAAACGCCCATTCCCCTCCCATGTCCCTTTTCCATCACGCGTTCCACCTTCACCTTCCCCGCCTTCCCGTTTCCCTCTCCCGTCCCCTCCCACGCGTTCCATATATTCATTCGCGGTACACTCAGCTTTCAAACAACTTGCGAATCACCTATTGCATTTTATTATTACAATTTTTCATATATTCCAAACATTCATTTTTGTATATTAAAAATAAAATATTATTACAAAACTATTTAGTAAACTCGCAACCCGAAGGTCGCGGGATCGAATCCCCGCGTGGGCAAATAAATTTTATTTGATTCATTTGTGTTTATTAATTTTTATTAATTTGTTTTATTAATTTGTTTATTTTTTGATTAATTTGTGTTTTTTCCGCAGTGGAAGTATCGCCCTGGTGTGAGACCACCATTCGGAATTGAATTGAATTGAATTTACGGAATTGAAAGTTGATATGGCTTTAGCCGTGTTTTGTGACCAGATCTGCCTCACAACATACCCAATTGGGAATGCCATAGTCTCACTAGCTCCAGACGGGAGCAGCTGAGACTCTTGTGAGGTATTCGTGTAAACAAAAACGTTGGAAAAATTTAGAAATTCTTTCAGAAATTATTAATAAAACGTTTACAATAGATAAACAACCCCTGGCTGTGTAAGCAATAGGGAATACAATCCCGATCTCGCGGGATCTCGATCTCGCGAGATCTCTTGACATTTTTCGGGATCAATCCCGAAGCATAATATGACGAGGTCCCGTTCGAGATTGACGGGATTGGTGCATTGATCAGCGCACCACTCGGGGCGCGAGTGGTGCCCTGACTGACTGACGGTCGGGCGGGAGTGTCGATCGAAGAAAGAAAACTATCCCGACTATTTACGAATATTAACGACGGATGACAAGCGGGACAGATAATATAAAACTGTGTCGAGTGAGTGAGAAAGAGATACTTGCGTGCGTGCAGGCAGCCATTTGTTTGTTTTAGTTGTGCAGTTATGGTCATTACTTTTTCTTAAATTATGCATTTTTTATTGTTTATGTGAGTTAAATAAACATAATTTTTGGATTCTGAGAGGGAATTTTCAGCAGCTGGGTACGTTGCAACGGACATTAGATGCCGTTTAGCAGATAGCACCCTTAATACACTTTGTTTTTTAAGAAGTTACTTTCAAAATCACCCGTAATTACTTTCTAATCTCAGCAAGCTATATTTTTTCATTTGATTATTTTGATAAAAAAAAGTGTTAATTATTTAGTATCTAATATTAAAGAATGGAGGACCTGCTGGTGGACATGCGCTGCTCATCATATGCAGACTTCAAAAGAGCCGCACAAGACAGGGAAGAGTGGAAGAGACGAATAGATGAAATTGCTGCAAACCAATCCCAGGATTGAAACCAGAGAGAGAGATTAAAGAAAAAAGTTTTATGTTTTCTTTCAAATAATATTTTCTTTTGATTAACGAGATCCCGAAAATTCCGAGTTTCGCGAGATTGTAATTTCTAATCTCGCGAGATCTCGAATATGCGATCTCGAGTCGAGATTGCATTCCCTAGTAAGCAATGTATGTATCTTTCCATGAATAATTTTTGTTTTTTTTTTAATTATTAGGTAATGTTTTCTCATCCACGGTCGTTTACCAATTGAATAAAATTTTCACGAGGTTTTTTTGTAAGGCTGTGTTGTATCTTTGATTCATAATTGACCGCAATTTAAAGCAGTCGTTTATAAATTGCATATGTGATCACTTTCATTACCACAATACTGTCTTCCTGTATATATGACGAATATTCACCATAAAAACGCACGCTTCAGTGGAAACTCCTATGATTGTGTCATTTTAATTAGATCATTCATGAATTTTATAAGTTTAACTAGAAACACACATTTAATACAATATCATATACAAATATAATATAAATAGTAAGCTGGAGGAACGACAGTTGAGATGGTATGGACACATAAGACGGAAACCATCAGACCACACAGTGAAGCAGGCAATGTCTATGGAGCTTCATCGACAGTCATCCAGAGGAAGACCGAAGAACTCCTGGATGACTCAACGTTCCAAAATACTTCAGAGAAACGGCCTGGATGAAGGCGATACTCAGAACAGAAGAAATTGCAACCTGAGATCGAGAAGAGCCGATCCCAACAGCCTACCTAGGCAATGAGTTGGGACAGCGCAAGGAAGAAGAAGAAGAAGATCATATATAATAATCATATTAATCAAACAAAAACCATAAATCTTTATGGCCATTTTAATAAGGCGTGTTTTTCAATTATTATTTCTGGCTTTCACCCTTCAGGGTGTTTTAGGCCATCGTTCAAAATTGTGGAGAAAGGAAAAGTGAATTTATGTATTAATTTTATTTAAATATATTTTAATATTTCGGTTGAAACATTTTTAAATATCGATTTTCCTTATTAATTATTATTAATTATCCGTAATCAGTAATATATATCTAACTAGTTTTTGCCCCCGGCTTCGCTCGCATAGTATTAGGGTGTTTCCCACTCCGCCTCCTCCACCTTTCCTATCCCCCCTCCCCTCTCCCCACCCCCCCTCCATACCAATTCATTTTTCAAACAGCTCGCATGCCACCTATTAAAACGTACCAATCAAACATGCGCAGTTTTGCATTTATAATATTTGTATAGATATTTAAAAATAAAATACTAATCTACACATTAGAGTAGATTAGTATTTTACATATTTGAATTTTTACTATCAAAGGGATCTCCATAACCTAAACAAATAATAAAATGACAGCGCACGTCAAAGAATTACTTAGAAAACACCAAAAATTATTAAAAAATTGCATGAAAAAATTGATTATGTAACAAATATAATATTTTCGAGCGCATTTTGAGAAGTGTTCACGCTCGAATACTTTCTCTGTCTTGCATTGGTTGCCCTTACTACGTATATAAAGACAAGCGAAACCTTAGAGTTTTGAGTTTTGGCCTGCCGGGGAGTCCCGCAATAAGCTCCAGGAAAATAGTAAAAGTCGAAGTCTGCCCTCCGAGATGAGCTCGCGCGGCTTCAAGGAACTCGTGAACCTTTTGTATAAAGTGACGAGTAGGTAATTAAGGATAATAAGTGTCTTTTGGGGTTATAATAATAATAATAACCATAAAGCTACTGTTGTAGTTGGTACGTTTAAGTTACTACTGTTTTTGCGATTATTGAACTGGCTACTTGTGTAATTGATTGTACCCACCCAATAAAAGACTAATTGTGTTTTTGGAAGAAAAGCGCGAATTTTATTTAATTACCCCGCTATAATTAAAAATTAATTATTTCCTTTGAGGTAGAACCTGCAGACAAGGCAGATTCGCGAGACTAGCGATAAATTGTTTAAATTATATATTTATGTAAACTACGTTTTTGTTGGAAATAATGACTGACCCCCGGTTCCTACCCACCTCTCATACCTTTTTCCTCGCCACCTCTCCTTCCTTTCTCTAAAAAGACCCTCCACACAGTATCCCCAAAGATGACGTAGGCCTTGAGGGGAATTATTTTCCTCAGGGACTCCAGTGTGGTCCTAAACTTAAAAAAAAATCTCGTTTTGTTTTGAGAGTTGTTTTTTTTATTTTCAATGTTTAAATATACGAAAAAATCACTTGCAAAGCCGGGAGTAAAGCCAGTCAACACATATATGAAAGAATATAAATTTGTAGTTATTGTGAAAGAAACAATTTATAATTATGATAACAGAGCCGACAGTGAGCGCATTATGAAAAACTTCTCACTTTTTGACAGCTCACTCTTGCCTTGATGCGAAATACGACCACTCTGCCCTTTACGTTTCAATCACCTTAAGGTTCACTTTCGCATAAGGCACTTTAAGAAACCCTGAGATGCCAAACACACCTCTCGGTTTCTCAAATTTCGCACACCTTAAGGTTCACTTTCGGTCAAAGGGGAGCGTAACTAGGATTGTATGAGAAATATTCAGCCTGAAAATGGGCCATTTACTCAAGCGAGAATGGACCTTAGCGCTCAGTATTTCCGAACACTTCAAGGTTCATATTCCTTCAAAAGTGTCTCGCACGAGCAATTGTTTTTAATTAATAATCAAAATTATATAAAAGCATTATTAACATGTGTAGGATTATATCAGATTACATAAGAGCATTAGCGATAACGGCGAACAATTGCTACGGAGATAAAGGTCCCCCCCTTTCGATGCTCGAAGTATGAACTCAAATAACAAGAAAACATTCCGGGTTCAAACGTATCTAAACAAACTAAAAACTTAAGATTTTGATCTGCTTGCGAGATTAGTGACGAGAACAGCTCAGCTGAACTCATGTGAAGAATTTGCTAGAATATTTGGAACTGAGACGACAATAATTATTGAAGTGAATATTTATTTAGCACCGTTGTGATTTTAAACTTGATGAAATGGAAACTAGCTACACCATAGGTTCTCACGTGGATAATAATAATAATAATAATAATATATCTTTATTCAATGAAATTGGCAACATTACAACTAAAAAAGTACATGTTCAATGTAGATTACATCAGTACAAAAAAATTAACAAGTAAAAAGTAACGTAAGATCGGTTACACAGAAGTAGCATAATTATACAATATTTTTAGTTGTGCATAGCCTGCCTCACTAGGTGAACCTGTATTGAGGCAGAATTTTTTGTAAAATGTTTCTCACAATTTCATTTTTTTTTTTTTTAAATGTTGGTTTCTGTACAGCAAAAACTTTATTTTAGATTACATTATTGTTTGTATATACACAATACCAAAACTACAAACTGAAAGGAAAAATATACCAGACCATTGTAAGACCCGCAATAATGTATGGCTCCGAATGCTGGACTATGTACAACTCCTACACTAGGCAACTTGAAACAGCAGAAACGCGAATGCTTAGATGGTCGGCAGGAGTATCATTAAAAGATAAGATCAAAAGTTCACGCATTCCTGGTAGCCTGGGTGTCACAGACATAAATAGCAAGCTGGAAGAACGACAGTTGAGATGGTATGGACATATAAGACGGAGACCATCAGACCACACAGTGAGGCAGGCAATGTCTATGGAGCTTCATCGACAGTCATCCAAAGGAAGACCGAAGAACTCCTGGACGACTCAATGTTCCAAAATTCTTCGGAGAAACGGCCTGGATGAAGGCGATACCCAGAACAGAAGATATTACAACCTGAGAACGAGAAGAGCCGACCCCAACAGCCTACCTAGGCAATGAGTTGGGACAGCGCAAAGGAAGAAGAAGAATACCAAAACTATAATAACAGCTGTCAATGACAGGGCGTTTGGGTGAGAGCATCAGTATAGGCTCGATCATTAGAATATATCCAAATTTTAACATATTTTTTAAACTCTTTCTGTGTTTGACTCAGTTTGATGTTTTCTGGGAGTATGTTGAATATTTTCGTGGCAAAGTATCTAAAGCTACGTTGACCAAAGGTGGAAGAGAGCGCTGGAACTTGCAATATGTCTTTGTTGGAATTACGTGTAAATCGCCCCCTTTGGGGCGCTTCAGACCTTCAGAGAGGCGGTAGTAAACCAAGAGAAAATTGGGGGGCTTTTCACACTTTAAAGGGGGCATAGGAGACCCAGAGAAACCCATCCCACACCATCCCATCTTGCCCCATCCCATCCTATTAGGGGCCATCCTGTGACAAGGGGTATGGCGGGGTCATGAGCTTTGTGACGTCACATACACAAAAGGACTGCGACTGCCACAAAGCTGCAACAATGCGACTGCCACAAAAATATTTTCCCTATCCCATTACGCCCCCCCCCCCCTCCCCCCTCCCGTTGTGGTAAATATAATCGTGACGACAATTGCTGTTTCGGAATCACGAGTGAGGGGGCGCTAGAAATAAAAATATTCTCAAAGTGGGCGGTTGGCAAAAAAATGTTGAGAATCTAGCCTGCGAGGGAATGAGATAGCAATAAAATATTTATACACTTCACGGGTACTCGGTTCCAACACAATACGATAAATCCACAGTCCCACAAAAGCCTCCTTTAGTTTAGCGGACCAAGGATCGAATCCTACGAAATCAAAAAAAAAAATTGCAAAATCAATATTCAATATTCAAACCACTCCAAAATGAACAGGCAAAAGAAAACACAAAAGAAAGCGCCAACTAGCGACTCCGAAGAAGAAAACAAAAATACTAATAAGATTCAAATATATGTATAGGAAAAGGCGCACTGAAATTCGCCGACAAGAATATGGAAAAATCATCCATTACATTGATTAAAAAAGTGTTTCGCAATCTCCCCACTCTTGATTACTTTAGTTTTCTGAAGGTTTCACTTCTACCGCGTTAAATGCACACTCTGATTTTTTATCATAGGTGAAACTTCGCCACCTTGCGATGAAAAAATCATGTGTGCAGTTCACACGCGGTAGAAGTGAATCCCTCAGAAAACTAAAGTAGACTAGAGTGGAGAGGCTACGAAGCACCGCACAAAAGGAGCCCGATTATCTCATTATCTCGCAGGCTAAATCCTATAGATTCTAGATCTTTCTCCCAACGAAAAACGATCGACTTCAGTTAAGTTCATGTCTTAATCTTATTTGCAGACTGATTCATTCACCAGAAGTTATTTTACATTAAGGCCATTGACTTTTACGAAATTTATAAATCTATGAATTGGCTCTCGACGCGTCACAGAATCCCGAGGAATGGACAAGTGACACTCCAATTTGCATGGTAATACTCAGAGGCGGCTGGTGCTCACAAAAATCGGTGGTGCACTAAAAATCTTGTACATATTCCTACTCTAATTAAAATGAATTTAATTATGAAAAAAATCACACCTATTTGTAGAATAGGTCGATTCTCCATTGTCTCTATTATTTTTGATTTGCACTCTTGTTTTATTTAAAATGGATCGTGGTGGGTGACTATTTTAATTTCTAATCGTTTTTCAAAGTTCAGCGATTGTTTTTTTATAAAATGAACATTAATAATGGAACTCATTTTTTACTCTTCCTGACTAAACCAAAAAAATTAATAACAATGGCGTATTGACCAGCGACCTGTCACAAAGGGTCTCATTTTTTATGTTGTTTGGTACGCTGTAGAGATAAGAGGTGGTCGATGCTGAGCGGAACATTTACTAAAAAAGAGTAAATCTTAATTTAAACACACAATATCAATAATAAAATGACACGACCGCGTCCCCGATTAAGATGCTACTGAACAAACTTGTCCTTTTGACATGGTGGAAATTCTCGGATCGCCGTTCGCGGTTTAGTTAAATTTGCAAAGGATTATACCTACCTAAGATTTTGAGGCATGGAGAATTATGTAAGGATTCTCTTGGATTCTGTTATCGCTTTGGCAAACGCACTACCAGCCTGAATATAGGACAAAACGTTCTGCCTCTGTTATCTGTTACGCGAGCGGGCATACATAGACACCTATATTATATGATAGTGTGTATTGTGATTTGTGATGAGGCGTGTTGGAAATATAGTATATTTTTCGGTGCTCGGGAATTTTTAGGTTTGCAGAAATTTTGGGGTGCGTTGCACCGCCGCGCCGCACCTTAGGGCTGGCCGCCACTGACTAATACTACCATGAAAATTGGAGTAGGGGGGGGGGGGGTCACGATCCTCAGCAATGAGGAACCGTCTACAGACGAAGAAGAAAATTCAGATCTAGTTACTAAACGCGGCAAAAGTAATCTTAAGCCCTTTTTCATTTCCGAATGTTGATCCTTCACCAGGGAGATACTGAGAGTTTTGATATGCCGTGAAAATTCACCATGCTAATAAACTTCTCAGGTCCGTTGAAGGTTTTCGAAGAAATTCACTTTTTTCGGCAGATGCAAATTAAATTCTATGAACATTTCGCACCTAATTTAAAAATTTAATTTGTGTATCGATTTGATTTAAAAGTTTTCATGGTCGTTTAGTATTATAGTGCAAATTGGGGTTTTACGAATTTAGTGTAAAACTTTGGAAACAACAGTAGCGAACCTATTCAATTTAGAGAAAAGCAAAGTGTGCAATTCACACGCGGTAGAAGTGAATCCTTCAGAAAACTGAAGTAGACAAGAGTGGGGAGGCTATGAAGCACCGCACAAAGAGGAGACCGATAGGCCACAAAGCACCGCAAATCGCCCTGGTGTAAGACCATTGGAGGTTATCCACCACTTACCCGCCCTGGTATAAGTAACAGATGGTTACTCTTTTTCGTTATTTGTTTTTGGGGTGTTTTGCCGTGTTGCACATCTACCGGATCTGCCCTGATGATGGACACTGCAACGATGTCCGAAATGTTGGCTGAAGAAGGAGGTAGCGAAACACGGCATAACACCCCAAAAACAAATAACGAAAATGCTTTTGGCCGTGAAAATCTTAAAACGTTCAGATGCTTCAAGGCTCTCGCAACGAGTCTAATTTTTTTGAAAGAACGAAGCTGCATTTAGTTTAGAACGAATTTAGACCCCCAATGTCTCTGCATACGTTGTTAGTAAGCAGTATGCAAGTGCTTAGCGGGAAATACAAGATACAATATGTGTTAGTATGACAAAATATAGACAATTCAGCGGGACAGTGTAAGACCATTGGAGGTTATCCACCACTTACTCGCCCTGGTATAAGTAACAGTAACAGATGGTTACTCCTTCAAAGCTCTCGCAAGGACACTAATTTTTTTGTTAAACGAAGCAACATTTATTTATTTTGAACGAATCTACACCTCCAGTGTCCTTGCATACGTTGTTAATAAGCAGTATGCAGTGTAAGACCACCATTCATAATTGAATCGTGGCTAATGGTTTTAGCCTTTAACCTTCCTCTTCCCAGATGCTGTGTGGAGGGTCTGTTTTAGGAGAGGAAGGAATGAACATTGGTCTTGAAGAGACCCATGTTGTAGGAAGGAGGAAACACAGAGGCGGGAAAATCGTTCCAGCCGAGCTGTTTATAGTCGAAAAAGCGATTCTCACGTGACAAATGTTGGCACGTGTTTGGCGTGTTTCCCGACTATGAAGGTATCAATGAAGCTAGTTCCTTGGAGCAACTTCCAATGAATTTATTTTTATTTTTTATACCTCACAAGAGTCCCAACTGCTCCCGTCTGGAGCCAGTGAGTCAATTACATCCCCAATTGGGGTATGTTGTGAGGCTGAAGGTAGTGGGGAAGGGGAATAGATAGGGAAGAGGAAGTACCTGGCTATTCAGATCTGGTCACCAAACACGGCTAAAGCCATTTCAAGCAACGTTTCAATTCTGAATGGTGGTCTTACACCAGGGCGATACTAAGAGTATCTTCCGCTCTGGAACGTGCCGCAAATATACTATATATTATTTTTAATGAATTAATCGTGAAATAACACAAATTAATCATATAAAATTTATTTGCCCACTCCGGGATTCGATCCCACGACCTTCGGATTGCGAGTCAAAAGCTTTACGGCTAGACCACGCCGGCCGTCAAGGTAGAACAAGGATAGCATTCCCACTAATGCTATCCTTGAAAATCTATCACACTGACCGCCGGTTTCTGCACAGAGTCGAGGTTTTTTTCAGGTATTTTGGGGCTCCAGACCAAAGGTG
The DNA here is from genome assembly GCA_917880885.1 of Limnephilus marmoratus. NCBI lineage: Eukaryota > Metazoa > Arthropoda > Insecta > Trichoptera > Limnephilidae > Limnephilus > Limnephilus marmoratus. The sequence continues at coordinate 4,360,113 of OU862930.1, forward strand.
GTAGCTAAATTCAACCGTGGGGTGCACTTGTGATTTGTACAGGGTTATTAGCAGTTGTGTACTATTAAAGTATCTGCGGGCTCTGTACAGTACGCCCACTTTAAGTTAAGTACAGTCAGTTAGTTGGGACTGTTGTGCAGTATTCACATAAAACAAAAAACATCTTAAACCATATTTCTATAATGTGCCTCGGGACATGAAAATGGCAACCATAAACCTATTATGCATACGCCAGTCACTAAAAATGCTCATAAAAGTTGACAATATAGTGCAATTTAACTCTACGATCTACGATAAGCGACCCAAGTATAAATAACACAGTATACAGGGTGTGACAGCATGTGCCCGTAGGATTTTAACCAGCGATACCTGAGCATATTTGGAGTAAAAAATGTAGATATGTCATTTTGCTGTCCGACGATAATTTTTTTTCCATTAAAAAAATTAAAAATATTTTTCCATCACACGTCGCAACTGAACAGTTATAAATTTATTAAGAGTAGCGCGTTTATAGCCTAGCGGGTCACTTCAAAAGTATTGCATCTCGTTCTAGAAGTACGGTAACACACGAAACAGCGCGCTTGTGATGTGATCAGTGGCCGTCACGACGAGTGATTGAAAAATGTTTTTTAACTGTTTTTACTTACATTTTTTTACAGTAGCTCCACACAGGAGGCCCTGTGGAAAGAAATCTCTCATGGCCTATCAAATCTTTGGGGATACTGTTTGGACGTAGTTTTATGTAAAGGAAAGACATGAAATTATAGGAATGAAAAAGGTATGAGGAATTTGGAGGTCTGTGTGTCTAGGAGTGACAGAAATATGAATCCATACCTCCCATTGCGGTGAAATGCAAAAAAAGTTGAAAGGTCTCTTGCCCTTCTATAATTACGGTCGTCACCCTCAGTTAAAAAAAAAACCCGCGTTTTTTTTAACTTAAAATACATTTTCAATGTAAAAAAAATGCTAACTAAAAAAACGCTGTCCATCCTCTCTGCTAACCTCTCTATAATTACGGTCGTCGCCCTCACAGAGACTGATAGAGCAACGAAGCGCGCAGGTGACTGAATCGGTATAGCTTTTGTAAGGTGATTTATGCATAACAATCCCTAATGGCGGGTTCAGACGTTTCAATTTTTGTTGATCCACTTTTATTTAACGTAAAAAGTTGAACGAGATTATGTTCACACGTTTCAATTTAAGTAGAACCGAATTTGACATTCAAGATGGCGTCAACTGAAATTGTCAGTGCGTGCGTCCCTCTAACTTCTGATGTTTTGCGAGATGAGCTCGAGATTATGAAAAAGCATAAAAAACGTCGTATTTGGGCGAGAAAATGGATCATGAATTAGGCGCATCCAACACAATTTTGAAAGAGATGGAACTAGAAGACTCCGAAGGATATGGATGACAGAAAAACAATTTGATGAGCTGCTTTCCAAAATTGGCGATAAAATTTTTCAGAGACGTTTAAATTAATAATAATTACTACTAACTACAATAACCGGAGAAGCAAGGAAATAATCCATATTTCGTTAAAATTAGCTTTACCATAACCTAAAAACAACAATGCCAAACGTCATACTTTGACATAGGTAGTTATTGTTATTAGATTTGTACAAAGTTTTTTTTCTTTTAATTTATGCGTGACGCATGCTCTGAATATTTACCGTTATTTTTTTGTCATTATCATAATATATTGGGTAGGTAGTGTAAATGAAACACATATTATTTATTGCAGTATCACGGGCATTTCTATTTGTGTACACTTCTTGCTTTTGATCCCAAAGATCCTTTTTTGATCCCATAAATCTGAACGTCAAATCATCCGACCATTTCAAATATTTTTTCGTTGAAACGGATTCCATGACGGTAGAACTAGGAATGTCTAACGAATATGGACATAAATGTTTGACGTCTAGTTGTGCACGCGAGTAACTATGGTAACCAAGATGGCGCGATCATACTTGAACGTCAAAAGTAGACGGGCTATCAACTTTAGCTAGTCAACAAAAAACTTGTTCAACTTTGTTGAAAGAAGGTTTACACCTGTCAATATGCTTTCAAGTGTCGAGTTGATCAACTAAAGTTGAACCGTGTGAACCGGCTATAACGCGGTTCGGTCACTAGCGCGACTGAAATGCGGTAGTGTTTGTAAGGCGATTTACGCCTTCCAATCCCTAAATTCCCTAACGCGGCTCAGTCGCTAGAGCGACTCAACCGCGTTAGGGATTGGAAATACGCAACCTGGGCACCCCTGCTAAATAGGGTTGAACCTATCTCTTCCAGAGTATCTTTAAACCCCAGGTTCGAGGTTCAAGCCTAAAATACTCTACGTATAGTGTACAAAAAACATTGTTGTAAATTTTTTTATATAGATAAAAATCTTTATCTGATTAGTCCCACGTGTGTTTAATCACGAGTTAACAATCAATCTTATTTAGCGCCAAATAAAAGAATGAGATTCTGTCTTCTCCGTTTCATAATGATCAACAGATCTTTTAACTGTTATTCTTTCTGATAAGAATGTTACGTGCGTGTGATATTTTTATAACACATCAAAATATCTGGCAATCGTTTTCAGACTTGGTATACGTGCGCTAGGTGGCACTTTTAGTTCTGGCTTGAATCTTGCAATCATATATAATGATAGCAGCCAATAATATGTGCGTTTTTTTTGTTTTTACTTTAACTCCACACAGGAGGCCCCGAGGAAAATAATTTCCCTCAGGGCCTATGTCATCTGGGATGCTGTGTGGAGGGTCGTTTTGAGGAGAGGAAGGAATGAACATTGGTCTTGAAGAGACCCATGTTGTAGGAAGGAGGAAACACAGAGGCCGGCAAATCATTCCACAGCCGAGCTGTTGAACCCAAGAACGAGTCAAAGAAACGACCCGTTCTCATGTGACAAATGTCAACCGTGTACAAATGTTGGGAACGCGTTAGGCGTGTTTCCCGACTATGCACCGGTGCCGAAGGGATCAATGATGCTAGTTCCTCGGAGCATCTTCCATTGTAATACCGGTAGAACAAGGATAGCATTCCCACCCGACGCCTGTGCTCTAAAGATTGCAATCCGTCTGTTAAGATGGGAGAATCTATCAAACGGACCGCCCGTTTCTGCACAGAGTCGAGGGTATTTTTCAGGTATTTTGGAGCTCCAGACCAGAGATGGCTGCCAAATTCAACCGTGGGGCGTACTTGTGATTTGTACAAGGTTAGCAGTTGTGTACTATTAAAGTATCTGCGGGCCCTGTATAGTACGCCCAGTTTTTGGGAGGCTAGCTTTACTCTGGCTTCGATGAAGCCCCCATACCTGAGCTGGTCACTTAGGGTTACACCAAGCATATCAATGGAGGGCCTGTTCGGAAGATTGCTTCCGTTATTTAGATTGTTTGCGTTAAGAAAATGAAGATAATTTTGGTAGTTCTTAGTCGAAGTATGATACAGAATAGGATATAGACACCTTAGCTCAGCTGGTAGAGCTGTTACCATGTAAGCAGAGGGTCCTGGGTTCGAGTTCCAGAGGTGCCAATATCTTTTTCTGATTTTTCTGTCTCAACAAGAAACTGTCCAAAGAAGCGAAGTTAGCCGTCCATAATGGAGTGCTGGTACCTACCCTGATGTATGGCAGTGAGGCATGGAACTGGCAGAGGAAGGATGAAAGTAGACTGAATGCTGTAGAAATGAGCTGGCTGAGGCGTATGTGTGGTAAAACCACGTACGATCGTGTGAGAAATGTGGAGATCCGCGAAGAATGCAAGGCTGATGTAAGCGTAATGAGTAAAATTAAGAAAGAGACGCTCAGATGGTTTGGGCATGTAGAGCGAATGAATGAAGAAAGTAGTGTAAGAAGAATATATGACGCAAATGTGAAAGGTAGTACATGGCACGATCAAGTCAATCAGTTATTTGAGACGGGCCATGTCAAGAGCCAGAATAATAGAAGAGTATGTATGAATGTGAATGAGGCAAAGAGTATGTGCCAAGACCGAGTTGTTTGGCGGTCCTTCCTATCTGCCTACCCCTGCGGGGAAACGGCGTGATGGTTAGTTAGTTAGTTTTGGTTACCAAAGTACTTGCTGCTTAACCCGGATAATTTTTATAGCGCAGTTTTTAAGAAAAATCACTATACCGTCATTACCAGAAGGTACGTTGCATTCTCCCACAAACTGTCCACATACAATGTTTTATATGTGTATATATAAACGCATTCCGGTTACGCTAGCACATATATATATAACATTGTTTAACCTCATCACCAGGTGACACTTTCCCTAGCAAAGGAAAACTCTGGAATAGCGCAGTAGTTGCTTGATTTAATTTTGGTTGTGTTTGTCTACGTATGCACATTCGCAGAAAACCCTCAACTTTCTGCATAAACGGGCGAAAGATTCTCCTAAGGCGGTACACAATCCTAATAATTTTTGTACGCTCAAAACTCACATTTTAATCATTTGCGGCGAATCCGTAACTATAATAACTTTTTTATTTCCATGTCGCACAAGAAATGTGAGTTATTTATATATTAGATTAATAAAAACAGTACCTTACCATTTATATATTTTACGTACAACGATTTCAAAACTTTATAACCCGTTTTTCAACTATAAAGTTAGCGGTAAGCACCAGATTTTATTTTTCTAGACGATGAATTAATAATTTCGGGAGGACAACATGGAGACACATTTTAAATATTTGTAGCACGTTCTTCAGAATTAATTAAAATGAACGCAGCCGAAAGGTCGAATCTCCAGGCCTGCTTGGGTGAATTCGACCGTCCGTTCGAACAATACGCCGTGGCGCGGCGTATAATTGTTTACACGCTTTCTTCACTTACGTCGTTAAGATTCCCACATTATTTGTCTTCTTCTTCTTTTCTTTGATACGGCAAATTCCGTAGTAGGTCCGTCCAGTGCACGGGTCGCGAGTAGCAATTTGTATATACGGTTTCTTTACTTACGTCGTTAAGATTCTAAGTATATTTTAGGGTATATTGTCATCTTAACAAACGGATGGCAATCTTTAGAGCACAGGCGTCAGGGCCCAGAGACCAGTCCCAGCAGTCCCAGCCCGTCAGAGCACACTCCCAGCCCGTCAGAGCACAGTCCCAGCCCGTCAGAGCACATCAGTCCCAGCCCGTCAGAGCACAGTCCCAGCCCGTCAGAGCACAGTCCCAGCCCGTCAGAGCACAGTCCCAGCCCGTCAGAGCACAGTCCCAGCCCGTCAGAGCACAGTCCCAGAGGTGTCAATATCTTTTTATGATTTTTCTGTTTCCATATTTTCGATTGAGTTTCGCTTTTATTGTCTTCATTTATTTAAAAAAAGTAAATAAATTCGTTTGATATCCATACCAACTTATTATAAAAGTTATTTTTTGTAGATTTTAGGTTTAAAATTGGTAAATAATACACAAAAAATTATTTTAACTAATCCACACACCGCCGGATTTTTACAATTACTATGAGAAACAACTATTCAGTTGTTCACGTGCACAAAATAATTATTAGGTTCTTAGTTTGGGTAAATTAAGGCACCAAACCATTATAAAAAAATTGTCATTTTTTTAAATATCATTTGTTAAGAATGCTCTCACTAAATGTTTTAAAGAAATACACAAAATTGACGGAGATACAGCATTTTATGTGAAACCCTTTAAAAACAGTTTGTGTGTTGAATTATCCTTCAGCAAAATTTTGCATGCGCTTTTCTTGAAACTACGTTTTCCAACCTGGTTGACAACATATTAAAAAAAAACTATACATCCAATTTGCATGCACCAAGTCTTTAACTGTTCGAAAATTCAGTCTTTATGACACATATTTACATTGAAACGGGATTTCCGCAAAATAAAAACTAAAATGGCGGTAAAAGGAACGTTTATACCTACATCTTTTACCACCTATCCAAAAGTGATTAAATTTTTCTTTAAAGTGATTAAGTTGAAATGTAGAGCAATTTCCAAAATCTGAAAAATTATCAAAATACTAGTTGGTTCCCAGCATGCATTGCAATGCCGTATTCAAAAAAATAAATTGTTTCTTCCTGCATGTCCTTTCCCGTGCGTCCCCATTCCCTTCCCGCATCCCCTACCCTCCCACGTTCACCTTTCACCTACCCCACCCTCTCCCCTCTCCCGTTCCACCGTCCCAACAAATCCCCCTCCCGCGTTCCATATATTCAGCCCCAGTACATTCAGTTTTCAAACACCTCGCGTGCCACCTATTACAATTTTTTTATTGAAATTCTAATGTTTTGTATATTACAAATATTCATTTTTGAATATTATAAGAACAATCAATCAAATTTAGTATCTAACAAACTAACTTATTTAAAATATCTATAATTTTAAAAATCCATAGACAATTTTTTTAATACAAAAAAAAAAACAGCTGTCTTTTAAAATCAATTACATCAAACGCGAGAATTGTCAAACGTGCGAAGTATAAGAATAGTAGTTAAGTTTTCTGAAATTATTCAATTTTCTGCGTAATTATCTTTCCGTAAGAACCTTCTACAAAGTATTAGAAATTTAAAAAAAAAGATGAATGAAATAGGTAAAATCGTTCTGAAGTTATGGCGTGACCAAGGGAAACAGTGATTCATTTCTATATTTTTTAATGTAGCTATTACTTTGTGGTTATCCATTACAGAAAAATTAATTTTTTAACGGTAATTTTTTGAGAAATACTAAAGATAAAGACCACAAATTGACTAATTCCGGAATATATAAACTCAAATGCAATGATTGTCCCTCATTTTATATTGGAAAAACAACTCGTAATTTAGAAATCAGAATCAAAGAACATTTAAGGTGTCTTAATAATAATAATTTTTCTGAGTTCGCTAACCATATCATTGAAAATAACCATAGTTTTGAAAAATATACAGGGATAAATATTCTTCATATTAATCATAAAGGAAAACGTTTAGGTAACTTAGAAGCCTTGGAAATAAAAAAATCCCTTAAAAATAATGAATCTATTATCAACAAACAAAAAATATTGTCATATAGCCCAATCATGGATTTGTTCTCCTACCCACCCACTCTACACTAATACCTACCCACCCAATCTACATTATTAACTAGCAACAGCTCCACCCCTACCATAATAAAACATTGTTCGAAACTGTCAAATTAGTATAAGCTTTCCCTGACGAAGGAACGTTTGTTCCGAAACCGGTCGGATTTGCGCATCATATAAGTGGTTTATACAAAGTCGAATTGTTTCATTTTTCTATTCATTTTTATATTTATATAGATTAATTAGTACCTAAACATCATTTTTCTACAATATAAACTTCCATTCCCAAAACGTCAAAAGCAGCCGGAAAATATATTCACGTGATCGGAAAACCATGTGAATTGTAATACATACATAATTTCAATCTGTGTAATGTTTACATATCTATGAAACACGTGGTCATTTTAAACAAAAAAACAATTAAAATACATAATTGAATTTATCAAATAATATTAAAAATAATTGCATATCTCATTGAGTCGAATTGGGAAAAAATCTCCTTAAAAGTAAGATTTCGTGCACAGAAAAACTTGACAAACCTTGTCTGATTTTCCTCCTTCACACAATTATTATTTAAATTTATTTATTATTTTTATTTGCACTCTCCGGTCACTGATAAGTCACTAATTATGTTTTAATTATTAATTAGGTTGAACGTGAACAACGCCAGAGGCAGATGTAATGGGACGAGCTCTTTCGGCTGCGAACTTCTCTAGTCGACTGAGTCAAGCTATCGTTCACAATGTATCAGTGAACTACAGGGCGATCGTTATATGGGTTTAACTTACTGACAAAATTAACTAGATATAATTATTATTGAAGTGAAAACATCTTTAGCGCCGTTGTGATTTGAAACTTGATGAAACGAAAAATAGCGACACTAAAAAGAGACAAACAAATACAATTAGTACAATTGGTCTCCTCTTTGTGGGCAACTTCATAACTTCCCCACTCTTATCTACATTAGTTTTCTAGAGGTTTCACTTCTACCGCGTGTGAATTGCATTCTCTTGATTTTTTTACAATGAAATAACTCATACATATAATTTGTAAGATATAAATTTGTTTGGTGTAAGTTTTTTGGAAAAAAAATGGTTGTTAGTTGTTACTGTTTCACATTCATTTTTTAAAATTATCTCCACACAGGAGATGTGAACTAACGAAAATGAAAACCATTTTCGTTATTTGTTTTTGGGGTGTTACGCCATGTTGCGCTACCATCCTTCTTTTGCCAATGTTTCGGCCAGGGCAGATTTCAATTTGTGAGGCGGGAATGGGTACCGCCGCCCCGGGAACCTTTATTGGATAACCAACACCTCTGCCATAGGTCACCCCAAGAGGTTCGCTACTTTGGTGATTTAGCAGGGGTGCCCGAGTTCATGGGGTGAGGTTTGTCTAGGTCTTGGAGGCGGATGACCAGGACACACTGAACCCCAGATTCCTACCCACCCCTTAAACCCTTTTCCTTCCCAGAACTCTCCTCTCCTTCCTTTCCTTTAAAAAAAACCCTCCACACAGCATCCCCAAAGATGACATAGGCCCTGAGGGAAATTATTTTCCTCAGGGCCTCCTGTGAAAATCATGATAAAAAAAAGATGTGTGATTATGGACACTGTAACGCTGTCCGAAACGTTGACTTAATAATGAGGTAGCGCAAAAAACGGCATAACACCCCAAAAACAACTAACGAATATACTTTGGGCCATGAAAATCTAAAATCATATCCAAATAAAAACTATGTCATCTTTGGGGATGCTGTGTGGAGGGTCTTTTTATGTAAATTACGGAAAAAGAAATGAGGTTTGGGTAGGAATCTGGATTCAACGTATTCATGAGAGACAAACGTGTGAATAAATCCCTCCCCCTTTGGTTAATCCTGGACACACTGACCCCCAGATTCCTACCCAGCCCTCATAACTTTATCCTTCCCAGAACTTTCTTTCCTAAAAAAAACGCTCCACACAGCATCCCCAAAGATGAAACAGTAAAGTAATATAATTATTTTCCTCAGGCTTCCTGTGTGGACCTAATCTAAAAAAAGATATGTTAAATGATTTACTATTACACATATGTCCCCCTAATCTTCCTCTTCTTTGTGTACCGTATCAGCTCCCCCCGACGTTGGCAATCACTCTTGAAAATGTCTCTCTGTCTTGCGCTGCCCGGAATAGCTCCTCCACACTTCTAATGCCGGTCCACTCTCTATCTTGCTTTTCAATATTAAATGGAGCAAGTGATACTTCTCCCTTGAAGTATATGACCCAGATATGAAATTTTCCTGATTTTCATTAATGTAAGCAGTTCTCTATCTGCTCTAGCCCGCCTGAGAATTTCTGTGTTGGTGATCATGTCTCCTAATGATGGACATTAACTAAAGAGGTAGCGCAACATGGCATAAAACCCCTAAAATAAACCATACTAGTACTTTTGGTCGGGAAAATATCAAATCACATCCAATTTTTGAGGTTTGTTTTCATTGCACGAGTTTGGTCCGAATTTCAGAATATTTTATTTTAAAATTAACATGTTCATCTTTAGATCTCTTTACCGGTGTATTTACTTGCTTTGTTAACTATGTTAATTATCTGCAAATTTTTTGATGGGTTTCACACCCGACAAAAGTGCTTTTTAGAGATACATAAAGAATCTGTTTTACCAAATTTAAAATGTTAAAGCAGTTTCATTAGAGGAAACCCGGGCGCCGTTTTGTCCACACAAACTTATTACCTAAATTCCTCTCTGGATTTTACCTAATGCAAATTTTTTTTTTTTTTTACAGTGAATACCGCACAAGAATCTCAACTGCTCCCGTCTGGAGCCAGTGAGACTATGGCATCCCCAGTTGGGGTATGTTGTGAGGCTGAAGGTAGTGGGGAGGGGAAGGAGGTGGGGAAGAGGAAGGTTGGGAAGTACCTGGCTATTCAGATCTGGTCACTAAACATGGCTAAAGCCATTTTCAAGCAACGTTTCAATTCTGAATGGTGGTCTTACACCAGGGCGATACTAATAGTATCTTCCACTCTGGAACATGCCGCAAATATACTATATATTATTTTAAATGAATTAATTGTGAAACAACACAAATTAATCAAATAAAATTTATTTGCGCATGCCGGGTTCGAACCCGCGACCTCCGGAATGTGAGTCAAGAGTCTTAGCCACTGGACTACGGAGGTCGTCAAATGTTTTTGAAGTAAAATTCAAATGTTTTTGAAGTAAAATTTCTTTACGCACGCTCGACTTGGGGGGTAAGCTGGTGAATGCGTTACGAAAAGTGGTAATGTGTTACAAAAAGTGGTGATGTGTTACGAAAAGTGTGATGTTACGATATGTGTGATGTTATGAAAAGTGTGATGCGAATGGTAATCGATGCGAACGGTGATTGATGCGAACGGTGATCGATGGCGAGGCGAACGGTCGGGCCTTGACTTGGAGAGTGATAAGGATAAGGATGGTTACCCCAAGGTGTAAGTCACCCAAAGGTCGTAGGTCACCCCAATGTCTTAGGTCACCCCAAGGTCGTAGGTCACCCCAAGGACGTAGGTCACCCCAAGGTCGTAGGTCACCCCAAGGTCGTAGGTCACCTAAGGATCATATGCCACCCCATGGCCATATGTCACCCCAATGTCGTATGTCACCCCAATTTCAATGTCAATGACATATGTTCTTTTATAAGTTGGTGAAGTTTTACTTCAGTAGTGTGGTCTAAAGCACACTAGTTTTTTTTTTTTTAATTGAGCGCACCTCGCCGTCGGCTGGATTCGACAGCAGAGCGTCGATCGCAAACGGAACAAATATTGCACTGAAGCAGCTACCAAGCAGGATCACCGCTCGTTTTTTAGGGAAAAGTCTGAGCTACACGCTAGTGACGTCACATTTTGAAAAATAAAGTCCACGTCGCCGAAAATAAGGAACGGTATTTAATTCTTGGACAACCCTTGTATACTATAGATGTCGAACACTAGCGTGTCGGCACGTTTTGCTTTTTTTTGAGTTGTTACTTTACAGGAGTTAAAAAAATCTCCCTCCATAAATCGTTGAAAATACCTAGTTTATACGCCATAAAAAAAGTATCTAATAGATGGGTAGGAATCTGGGTGTCAGATGTCTAGGAATGACGGACATCCCTCCTACTGCGGTGAAAGGCGATGATCCGAGAGAGTCTTGCTGGATACGTCCAAATTTTCCCTAAACCAGTCTCTCCCGATCCGGCCTGCCACGCAGTAGGTAGGCAGACGCATCTGCCGCTAAGACCTAGACAACTCCATGAACCCAGACATCCCTGCTAAGTCGCCAAACATTGCGAACCACTTAGGGTGAAATATGGCAGGTCCGTTTGTTATCCAAATAAATGGTTCCTGGAGCGGCGGTACCTATACCTGCCTCACAAATTGTACATTAAAACAAAACAAAAAAAAATAACCTTAAAATTTAATTTGTGTCTAATAATAAACAGGCTTTAATACGCATACACGCGTTATCAGTAGATATTTAACCTGTCAAAGTCGACTACAAACGTTTTATTTATTACCAAGGCACATTTTAAAAATGAAACATGTTGGAAAATGTAAAAGCAAATCTTAACTCAATTTTTAATTAAAACTTCTTTACGCACGCTTGACTTGGGGAGTAAGCTGGCGAATGCGTGACGAGAGCGTTTCGAAAAGTGACGAACGGTTAATAGGTAGAGATCACCCCAAGTGGTTGGCTATGCTTAGTGACTTAGCAGGGGTGACCGGGTTTATGGGGCGAGGTTTGTCCGGGTCTTGGCAGTATCCAGCCCACCAATCGCGTGGCACGCCAGATCGGGAAAGACTGGTTCCAGCAGGGCTCTCCCGGAACATCACATTTTTTTCCTTCCCAGAACATCCACTCCCATCTCTCCTAAAAATACCCTCCACACAGCATCCCCAAAGATTACATAGACCCTGAGGGGAAATATTTTGTTCCGGGTCTCCTGTAAGCTATTGTAAAAAAAAATATTTGTAAGTATGATCGGTTTAATAATAGCAAGACAAGTAAATTTTATGCGTTCACTCCCAAGGAAACTTAATTGTTCCCTTAACCGCTCGTTTTATCTTTTACCAAAATGGTGTCAACGAGTTTATTCACTCTAGGTTAGCTGAAATCATTCCTGTTCCTGTTTACCTGAAGATACGCGGTAAGAACCAGGAAGCCACATGATCTTATATCGGTCATCCCAGCTGTCACATGCCTTCCAGATATCACATCTGTAAGCCTGGGCGGCGGGTGAAAAATCTAACCAATAGCATCCCTCGCTCTAATTAGTAAGAGACGAAGCAATGCGGGAATGAGAAAGTATTAGAAATCAAAGAACTAATCAATATAAAATACTCAGAAACAATTAGTTGGTTTGTTGCAATACGCAATTGTTAATTTTAATGCAATCGAAAGTGTCACTAATTCAGATTTTTAATTGCCTGTTTAACTAACAGATTAAAATTTCGTAAGTTGCTATTTTGACCGTCTGCACAGCCATGCGATTCAGGATCTTCTGTGGATACGCAATCAATTGCATACCTAATCGCCTGTAAAATTTGTGTGACTGTTTATTATAGCTTGCAATTGCTTTTTCAACTAGTTTAAAACACCAAATGCTGTATTTTTTTTTTTTTTTTTTTTAATAATCGGAGACGGTTTACATATATATAGTTCCCGAGAGCACTTAGGCCATAGACCCATTGTACTATCTCCCATTTTACCTCATTCCTTTGACAGTAACCCAGTCCCTTTTATAAAGTTCACCAGGATTGTCATTCGAAATGAAGCTATATCTTCTGGTCCGACAATGTGTCTTCCCAGGTCTCATTTCCCCTCTTCACTCCTTCTTGGTTCCCTGAAGGCCCCACGACGGAAGAGGGCTCATCTCTCCTCTCCACTCCTTAGTTCCCCGAAGGCTCCACGATGGAGAGTCCACCTCCCCTTGGTTTCCTAAAGGCCCCACAAGGGAAGAGTCCACTCCACCTTGGTTCCCCGAGGGCCCCAGGAGGGAAGAGAACTTCATCTCTCCTCCTTGGTTCCTCTAAGGCCCCACAGAGGAAGAGTTCACCAAGATGGCCTCATTTCTCCTCTTCACTCCTACATGGTTCCTCGAAGGCCCCACATGGGAAGAGGACATTATCTCTCCACTTCACTCCTCCTTGGTTCCACAAAGGCCCCGCGCTGGAAGGGTGCCCTTCCCCTTGGTTCCTTGAAGGCCCCACAAGGGAAGAGTTCATGGAGGTGGCCTCAGCTCACCTTTCCACGGTTTCTCCTCTTAGTTCCTCCTACGGCCCCAAGAAGGAAATCCACAGAGGTGGCCTCAGCATTCCTAGGTTCCCAAAAGGCCCCTAGTTTTCGAATGGTCCAATTTTTTTTTGTCCCACGAGTTACCAGGGAAATAGAAGGTCCACTCCAGCAGAGCCCTGAGTGCTGGAGTGAGGTCTAAATACTCCGAGATGCGACCTTGTTTCTCGGAAGCACCGTTCGTGACGCTGTTCCCCAGGACATTCAGCCTGAGCACGGTAGCTCACACCTTGGCTTGGGATGGCTATTGCAGGTTTGTGTTTTCCACTCCCTGAGCGATGGGTTCGCCACCCAAATGCTGTAAGTATACATGATTATTTACTCATTTAATATACGTTTAAAGTTGTATACAATGGATTCGACATTTGCAAAGTTTCAATCTAAATACGCACGAATTACTTATTTTGCCCAAATTAAGAACCTAATAACCTTTGGGCAATATTGTGCATTGTTTAAATGTTTTATCCAGGTCTGACAGCCTACAGACCTTGCCCACGTCTGTAAACTGGATGCGTGTTTGCGGAGTTGTTTAAATAATAACTCTTGATATTACGCGAGTCAAAACATATTTACAACGGAAACTTTATGTTACAATAATTTGTACAAGTTTAATATTATTCTTGCTTAGAGGTAAAGCAGGTAGAGAGGGCGAACACTAGAACCGGAATGAATTTGCAAATGAGAATTGCGTTGTAACCAAAGATATTGAAATATAAGGTTGTAACACACCCTGGAAAGTGGTGGTGATAATACAGTGTAAAAATGATATTTTATTTCTGTTCGCTGCCTCGCTATAAAATTATTTCATGCACGTAAATAGTTGTTTCTTGTAGTAATTTTTGACATGAAGTGTAATTCCCATTATCCGTACCTAAAAGTGTGGCGGTAGTGGTATAATTAATGTATTTCGTCCCCAAATATTTAATTATTCTGTACTTGTATACTGCCTCAATAGCTTTGACTTAAATAGGTTCTTAATTTGGGCAAACTACGAAATTCATGCGTATTTAGATTGAAACGAAACCTCGCAAATGTCAAATCCATATTATACAATTTTAAAGATACATCTATCTGTCTATCTGTTTATATCTACCTACATATCTATCTTCTATATATCTATATCTATCTATCTTCTATCTATCTTCTATCTCTCTATCTATCTATCTTCTATCTATCTATCTATCTATATCTTTATAAATAAAAATGAACCGCCGAAATGTATGTACGCGCATAACTTCGGAACGACTGCACCAAATAGGATAATTCTTTTTTTGTTGTGTTCGTTATTGTCAGGAGAAGGTTTGTATAAAACTACTGGTGAGCTCTGGCTTTACGAAATTTGTATTAAAAATTGCAATAAAATGGCACGCGAGCTGTTTGAAAACTAAATGTACCGGGAGTTAATTTATGTAACGCGGGAGGGGGGAGAGGAACCAGGGAGGGGGGAGGGGAACCTGGGAGGGGGGAGGGGAACTCGGGAAGGGGGTTTGCGGGACGGGGGTAGGGGGGGAGTGAAGTGGGCAGAGGGAAGGTTGAGGAGGCGGAGTGGAAACGCGAGAAGGGAAAAGGACGCGGGAGAGGAATGGCGGGAAGGGGAACGGGACGAATGGGAAAGGACACACAGGGAGAACCAATTTCTTTATTAAATGGCATTGCAACGCATGCCGGGTACCAGCTAGTGTATAAATAAAAATGAATCGCCTAAATGTATGTACGCGCATAACTTCCGAACGACTGCACCAAATTGGATAATTCTTTTTTTTTGTGTTCGTTATTGTCAGGACAAGGTTTGTATAAAATTACTGGTGAGCTCTGGCATTATGAAATTTGTATAAAAAAAATTGCGGTAGGTGGCACGCGAGCTGTTTGAAAACTGAATGTACCTGGACTGAATGTATGGAATGCGGGAGGGGGAGGGGAACTCGGGATGGGGTTTCGCGGGAGGGGGAAGGGGAAGGGGAATCCGGGAGGGGGGAGTGGAACTACGGAGGGGGGAGGGGAACTCGGGAGGGGGGTTCGCAAGACGGGGGAAGCGGTCGAGGAGAGTGGGGAGAGGAAACGCTTAGGTAAGGGGATGCGGGAGAGGAAGGGGATGTGGAAGGGAAACGGGACGAATGGGAAAGGACACGCAGGGAGAAACAATTTCTTTATTAAGTGGCATAGCAACGCATACCGGGAACTCGCTATAATAATATAAATGATTTTTATGCAAATTAACAGATGGCGGTGTGAGTTAAAACGTTAAGTAACCATTCAGAAGATGGCGTTGTGTTTCGTTATCCACAGCGTGGCCGGGTCAGCTAGTTAAATGAATAAATAATTATGCTGCAAGTAGCATTTCGTGTTTTAAACTAGTTGAAAAAGCAATTGCAAGCCAAAGACAATCACACAAATTTGACATAGTGTTATGACACAGAAATATTCACAAAAGATGCAGAACCGCTCTTTAGATGTATTTATTGATGAGTAAATACTTATCACAAGGTCACATAATAACATAGGTATATTAAAAACATATTACTTTGGTACAAATAGTTAGTGAACTCCGTATGTTAATGCATACGCGACCGATGGAGGTCAACAATGAGCAAAGCAATTGATTGACATGGGCGAATTTAAATTAGGGACCAAAATTTGTAGGTAAGATCATAAATACTATTTGATTCAGTAATCACAGAACGCTATGTAAATTTATGGACGCTAAAGCACATCATCTTGTTGAAGTTTTAGTAATTTCAGAAAGCGGACTAAAGGCTCGATGACACAGAGCGAGTTTACAAGCTACTATCTACTAAATTTAAAATCGGGTAAATCGGCGAGTGAGATTATCATGATGACACACAAAACTGTCCACTGGCTCAGTAGCGTAGGAAACTGAGGTCGCTGCTAGCGCCAGTAACAAGAATAACAACGCCTGCGTAAACTAATTCTGTGATGTTTGACAGTCGAAATCGGCTGTTTATTGGCAGCCATCTTGAAAAACATAAATAAACCAATCACGAGCAAGCGTGTAGCGAGTAAAGTTGACGATCTTTCAACTTTTTTCGTTGATTGTCAACAATCTGCTAGTTAGCAAGTAACACGATGACACTTAGCGAGTTTACTAACAGATAGTGAATTGCCCAGATAGTAGTAGCGACGCTGAACACTCAGCGTTTCAAAATGAATTTGTATATATATATCTATAAAAATGAATCCCTATTTCCCTTGGTCACGCCAAAACTTCAGAACGACTTTACCTATTTCAATAATATTTTTTTCAAAGTTTTCTAATACTTTTTAGAAGGTTCTTACGGAAAGAAAAATTGAGAAAATTGCGCAGAAAATTGAATAATTACAGAAAACTTAAACACTATTTTAACTTCGCACGTTTGACAGTTCGCGCGATTAAAGAATGTGAATTTAGCAGGCAGCTGTTTTTTATAACAAAAGAATTATCTGTAGATTTTTTAAATTGTAGATATTTAAATAGGTACCTATGTTATGTACCAAAAGTGATTGATTGTTCTTATAATATACAAAAATGATTATTTGTAATGTATGAAAAAAGATTATTTGAATAAAAAAATTGTAATAGGTGGCACGCAAGCCGTTTGAAAACTGAATGTACTGGGACTGAATATATGGAACGCGGGAGAAGAGTTGGCAAGACAGGGGAGCAGGAGAGGGGAGAGAGGAGGCATAGAAGGTGGAAGGGCAACGCGGGAAGGTGAAGAGATGTGGGAGGGGAACGGGGACGCACGGGAAAGGATATGGAGGGGGAAACAATTTATTTCTTTGAATATGGCATTGCAATGCATGCCAGGAGCCAGCTATTAAATAACAAAAGCAAAAAAATCTTATTAGGGCTTTGAAGCAGGTTTTTCACAGGGACAGAGAGTTTCCTCTTGGGGTGAGAATAACCTAGTCGAATTCATTGTTTCAAATACCCAATCATGCCTGACTACATCTAGTCTCCTTCAACGGAAGCAATCTTCCAAACAGGCCCTCCATTGATATGCTTGGTGTAACTCTAAGTGACCAGCTCAGGATACGGGGGCTCCATCGAAGCCAGAATTAAGTTAGCCTCTCAGAAACTGGGCGTACTGTACAGGGCCTGCAGATACTTTAATAGTACACAACTGCTAACCCTGTACAAATCGCAAGTGCGCCCCACGGTTGAATTTGGCAGCCACTTCTGCAGCCCCAAAATACCTGAAAAAACCCTCGACTCTGTTTAAAAACGGGCGGTCCGTTTGATAGAGTCTATCTTAAAAACGTATTGGAATCTTTAGAACGCATGCTGTTCTTGTTCTACCGGTATTATCATAGCTATCATTATCACGCCTGGGAAGACCAAGACTAAGATGGAGCGACAACGTCCTCAAAGACATATCTATCTTGGAGCTTCAAAACTGGAGAGAGCTGGCACAAAACCGAGATGAGTGGACGAAGATTCTTGAGGAGGTCAAGACCCACCAGGGGTTGTAGAGCCAATAGTGATGATGATGATGATCATTATCACTAGCATCATTGATCCCTTCGGCACCGGTGCATAGTCGGGAAACACGCCAAACGCGTGCCCAGCATTTGTACACGGTTGACATTTGTCACATGAGCATGGGTCGTTTCTTCGACTCGTTCTTGTGTTCAACAGCTCGGCTGTGGAATGATTTGCCGCCCTCTGTGTTTCCTCCATCCTACAACATGGGTCTCTTCAAGACCAATGTTCATTCCTTCCTCTCCTCAAAAAGACCCCCTACACAGCATCCCAGATGACATAGGCCCTGAGGGAAATTATTTTCCTGTGTGGAGTTAATGTAAAAAAAAAAAAATTCAATGGAAGATGGCTTCCTTCGGCACCGGTGCACAGCCGGAAAACACGCCAAACGCATGCCTAACATTTTTTTTACAGTCGACACACTGAAAAACACACAGGAAAATAATTCCCCTCTGAGCCTATGTCATCTTTGAGGATGCTATGTAGGGGTTTATTTAAGAAAGGAAAGAGAGGAATTTCTGCGAAGGAAAAGGGTATGAGAAATGGGTAGGAATCTGGGGGTCAGTGTGTCCAGGAGTGACGGACGTATGAATCCATCCATCCCACTGCTGTACAAGGCGATGTTCCGGGAAAGTACGACTAGAGAAATCAAAAGGACTCCCTCAACCACTCTCTCTCGATCCGGCCTGCCATGCAGCTAGTGGGCAGACGCATCCGCGCCCAACACCCTGACAAACTTCACCCCCATGAACCCGGAAATCCCTGCTAAGTCACCAAACTAGAGAACCACTTGTAGTGAACTACGGGTGATGTGTTGGTTATCCAATAAATGGTTCCAGGGGCAGCGGTACCCATACCCGCTCACCAAATTGAAAATACAATTAAATTAGCGAAAAAGCATTTAAAAATCAGCGTCGGTGCCATCTCTTTCATGGATTTAGTCAATCTAATCAATAATAATAATAAAAGACAAAACTTTTACAAAAATAAAGATAGTGATAAGCTTCAGTGAACATAATATGATAATATCATAAAATCTTTGTTGGTGTAAAGTGGTAAGATTGTGTTATTATAAGTGGTAACACTTATTTCCCATAAAGGTATAGGTACATAAAATAAATTGAAAAAGTGTGTTTGCACTTTGAGGACCTTGGCCTGGAAAACATGCATGCTGAGGGGGAAGCACGATAGCCAGCAATCATTTCGTTGCGTAAAAACGATCCTTTCACACGCGCTAAATTTCTAACATGTTTTTGGCATGGCTCCCGTAAGAGGTAACCCGGTCGCCGAGAAATTAGAACCGATGGACACAGTTCTTGCTGCTTCAATTCTGCGCCTAACCTCTACATCTGGATCAAGAGTCTCCGTGAGAATAATGCCGAGGTATCTAAATCTTTCCACATTTTGACATTGCAACCATTTAACTGTATCACTGATTCAGAGTGATCTAGTCGTCCAAATGTCATCCATTTAGTTTAATATTTAATATTTCTGAGAACCGCCGATTTACCAAATTGTTGCTGTCACTGTCGCTCTTACTTCCCCAAATACTGAGCGCAAGGGACAACTGTAATTCTGTATATATACATTTATGTGAATACCGCACAGGAGTCCCAAATGCTCCCGTCTGAAGCAAGTGCGACTATGGCAGCCAGTCCAACCGGTCCAGTTTTAGAGGAGGAAAATGGGGAATACGAAACCTCGATTTTGATGATTTTATTTAGGTCCTAGCTGGCACCCGGCATGCGTTGCTAGGCAATTTGATAAATAAATAGTTTCTCACTGCGTGTCCTTTCCCATTCGTCCCGCGCCCCCTTCCCCTCTCACATTCCCACTCCGCCTCCTCCACCTTCCCTCTCCCCACTCCATTCCCCCCCTACCGAGTTCCCCTCCCCCCTCCCAGGTTCTCCTCCCCCCTCCCGAGTTCCCTTCTCACCTTTCCCGCTAACTCCCTACCCGAGTTCCCCTTTCCCTCTCCCCTTTCCCGCATTCCATACATTCATTCCCGGTACATTCAGTTTTCAAACCGCTTGCGTGCCACCCATTGCAATTTTTATACAAATTTTATAGTGCCAGAGCTCACCAGTGGTTTTATATAAACCTAGTCCTGACAATAACGAAAACAAAAAAAAAGTATGATCCAATTTGGTGCAGTCTTTCGGAAGTTATGCGCATACGTACATTTCGGCGATTCATTTTTATTTATATAGATAGAAGAAGATAGATAGATAGATAGATAGATAGATAGATAGATAGATTGTCAGGTGCAGTTGTCCCTTTCGCTCAGTATTCGGGGGAAGTAAGAGTGACAGTGACAGCAACAGTTTGGTAAAATACCTATTGTTGAAATTTATCGAGGACCGGATTTCCTCTTAAATTATAAATTTGTTTGCGTTTGATTCGTCACACAACACAAAGTTTATTTGCGTAGCAATCTATATGTTACCGTAAAAGTCCGAATATTGGTAAATCCTAAGATTTACCAACTCTTAATGGTAAAAGTCCGAACCGTTCTGTAATCATCGTTCAAAAACCTAACCTAACCTAACCTGACCTAACCTAACTATGTATATAATTATGAGTGTGCATTTCACAATCAGGAACGTACGATAAGTTATAATAAATATATCAATCAGGTCAAGTGATTAACGCATATATAACAAGCAACTGAAATGCAATATTCTGAGAAATCCGGGGTCAATTCTCTGAAATAGATTGGTTTTTTTTTAAGTCAAAGAAAATGATAAGTTACGTAAATTACGATAAATTTTATATTATGTCTGCGAAGGTAGTAGGTACGCTATGAAATGAAAGATAGCGTGGTTTTTTATTTATTTACTTTTTTGTGTGTATTACACTACAATACATTACAAAATGATGCTTTGTCTGTCCAACTGGGAAGGTTTCCCGTTTCAGTACAGCCAAATTGCACATATAGTTCATAATTTTCTTAACAAAGAATGATTTCGTTCAGGATATCACAAGAATGGGATCACAAGAAGATAGCTCTTCCACACTTCTAATGCCGGTCCACTCTCGTATATTTCGCAGCCAAGACATTTGTCTCATATCTTGCCTTTCAATATTAAATGGAGCAAGTGATACTTCTCCCCTCGAAGTATATGACCCAGAATGAAATTTTCCTGATTTTTATTAATGTAAGCAGTTCTCTATCTGCTCTAGCCCGCCTGATAATTTCTGTGTTGGTGATCATGACGGTCCATGGGACCTTGAGCATTCTCCGGTGAAGTCACATTTCAAAAGCCTCTAACCTGCTCATGGTATTTACTCTCAAGGTCCATGTTTCACATCCATACAGCAAGACCGAACACACATACCATTTTAGCATTCTCCGCCTTAGTTATAAGCTGATGAGAGATTTCATTTTAATGAACGCAGTTCTTGCTGCTTCCATTCTGCACCTAACCTCTACATCTGGGTTAAGAGTATCCGTGAGAATACTGCCGAGGTATCTAAATCTTTCCACCTTTTCGACATTGCAACCATTTTACTGTGTCACTGATTCAGAGTGATCTAGTCGTCCAAAGGCCATCCATTTAGTTTATTATTTAATATATCTACGTGATCTAATTTTCAAACCAAAATCACGTTTCAATTTGGGAGGCAGGTTGGATTCCGCCATTCCGGGAACCATTCATTGGATAACCAACAATAGGTCACCTCAAGTGGTTCGCTACGTTTGGTGACTTAGCAGGGGTGCTTGGGTTCGTGGAGAGAGGTTTGTCCAGGTCTTAGCAGCGGATGCGTCTGCCCACTTGCTGCGTGGCAGGACGGATCGAGAGAGACTGGATGAGGGAGGCCCTTTGACCTTTCCAGCTGGACTGTCTCGACCCATCGACTTGCACCGCAGTTGGAGGGATGAATTCATACATCCGTCACTCCTATACTCGCTGACCCCCAGATTCCTACCCACCCCTCATAACCTAGAATTTCTTATACATCTTCCTTAAAAAGACCCTCCATACAGCATCCTCTAAGACGACAAATGACATAGGCCCTGAGGAAAATTATTTTCCTCACAGCCTTGTGTGGAGCTAATGTAA
Source organism: Limnephilus marmoratus (assembly GCA_917880885.1). Lineage (NCBI taxonomy): Eukaryota > Metazoa > Arthropoda > Insecta > Trichoptera > Limnephilidae > Limnephilus > Limnephilus marmoratus. Next base: position 4,381,988 of record OU862930.1, read on the forward strand.
AAAAAAATTAAACGTTGCTTGAAATGGCTTTAGTCGTGTTTCCCCATCTCTTTCCCCTCTCCACTATCTTCAGCCTCACAATATACTTGAATTGTGGATGCCATAGTCTCACTGGATCCAGACTGGAGCAGTTGAGACTCTTGTGCGGTGTTCACATTTTTTTTTTTAAATAATGTCTTTAAGTACCACAAACCCAGTAGCTACCACACGGTGACTGTAAGGGAACGTACTCATACTACGTGACCAATTTTTTTGCAATTTTTAACGCCCCCCCCCCCCTCACAGGGACCAAAATCCTAAGCAAACTGCCGCTCATTTGTACCAAGCGTGACATTTTGAAACCCCCCCCCCCCCCCGAAGAGGTCACGTAGTATGGGTACGTTCCATAAGGTGTCTATTGTCCGCTATTTCTCAGATAGCCCCGACATTAAAACCTTCCACGTGTGTGCATTTGAGAGAGTCACATTTCACGACAGTAATGTCAACATTCATTTGATCTGCGGACTCCGAGTTCTAGCAATCTTTTTGTTTCGGCCTGGTTTCGTGTTCATAGTCACAACATGACTAGATATTAGATAATAAATCAACCTAAATTCTTTGTTAATATTTATGACTAAACAACCCAAGGTAATATGACTAGTTCTAGATTATTCCTACTCGACAGCTTTTTTATTTATTTTACACTAGCGAGTTCCCGGCATGCGTTGCTATACCACTTAATAAAGAAATTGTTTCTCCCTGCGTGTCCTTTCCCATTCGTTGCGTTCACCTTCCGCCTCTCCTTCCTCTCCCACATCCCCTTCCCCTCTCGCGTTCCCACTCCGCCTTCTCTGCCTTCCCTCTCCCCACGCCCCTCGCCCGCTTCCCCCGTCCCGCGAACTCCCCTCCCAAGTTTCACTCACTCCTCCCGAGTTCCCCTCCCCGCTCCCGCATTCCATACATTTAGTTTTCAAACAGCTCGCGTGCCAACTATTGTAATTTTTTTAATGCAAATTTCATAATTCCTGAGCTCACCAGTATATATAGAAACCTTTGCGGGCATTAACACATCAAATCCCCAAATTTTCATCGCAATCGGATGAACGGTTTAGCAATGCATAATTTCACGATGCCAGAGCTCACTATTGTATACAGAAAGAATCGAGGGGATGCGCACATCAACATACTACCTTCAACCTCACAACATACCACAATTGGCCATATCCAAATGCCATAGTCTCACTGGCTCCAGACGGGAGCAGTTGGGATTCTTGTGCAATATTCACACAAAAAAGGAAGAATTCAAGAACATATTGAACACTGATCGCAACACTAAGGGAATACAAGAAGGCGCTGCAAAAAAACGCAATATCCTTACACGATGATGTCGTCTCTCAGCAGGCATGACTCTAGAAGTCCTGAAAACCCTTCTTGACAGAAGGAGAAAGACTCCTCCGATCATCTCTCACACCAGAAGGTGAAAGCTTGAGTGGCAATCGGCCAACGTGAAAAAATGCCCATCTCGTACAAGACCCCACTGAGTTCTCCTTTGTTCTGGATTCTTGCCTGGATTCTCTTTGCCTCGCAAACTCGGTGCAAATACGGTGCTCCCATAGCCGTTGCGCCCATGTGATGTATAGATTGGGCCTTAATACGACCTTTAGAGGAGCGCACTAGTATTTAACCTGTGAAAGGCCAGGAACGTGCCCGCACGCGAAACTCGAATTTCAAAAAAGAATATTAATTCAAATAATTTGGATGCGATTTAAATTTTTTTGTATAAAGAAACTGTACCAAGGAAAAGCTCAGAATAGCTTCCTCCATTCTTGTTCTTAAGGTAATTTAAAAAAGGTAAGGTAAAAAACCCTGGCCTTTGACAGGTTAAAGCGACAAAATCGACACGAAAATTAGGAAAATGTTTAATAAAACATGACTCGTTTAAAATAGAGCAAAAACCTCGCGGGGGTTGTCTTAAACAGCATTTGAAGAAACACTGTGAATTATTTCATACATATAACTTGTAAAATAACTGAAACAAACGTGTTTATAATAATTTTTGAAGCATACTTTGCGATTTTTTTCTGTCTAGATATTATCTTCAAGAATAACATATATTTTTTAAGAGCTTTAAAACTTAACATGTTTAAGGGAGATACGTAAGAAATCGGTAGAAATTAAGAAAAAGGGTAGCGGCGGCTTAAAGAGTCGGCGATGTGTGATTGCGGTTGGGTGCAGACCATGTGGTTAATGAATGCCCGCTCCTTTCATTCCCCGGAGGGATTGATGAGATCCACAGGGCAACACTTGGGCCGTTATACACGACATCTTTTTTCAGCCCGATTCCAATTAGACAGAAAACATGTTTCGCTTTACGCGATCACTATTTTCATCTCTATTTTTATATCTACGATTTCAATTGTCATCACTGCAAACAACACATGAACCATGCTGTTTGCTGTGATGCCAACTGAAATCAGATATGAAAATAGAGATGAAAATAGCGATCGCGTAGAGCGAAAAATGTTGACTTTTGTGTCTAATTGAAATAATAATCTAATCGGGTATAACGGCCATTGACTGACTCGCAGACCTAGGTATCCCCATCTGACCCCCCACCATACAAAAGAAGAAGAATCTCTCGTAAACATACTTCTGAAATGCACTAACTCATCCACCTGCTCCAAGTATTCATCATTCACAACTATATTGCACACTGTTATCGTACTCTCTTTTTCAAACACCAAGACTTTAGACTTACTTATATTCATTATTAACGCATTCTTCGTTCATTCTAGACACGCTACACATTATGTAGAAAAATTAATCCAATAAAAATTTGCTTTTCGTAATCACATCACTTATCGTCAACAAATATTTTCTGATAACTTAGATAATATAAATCGAATCATTTCCCGTCAAATCATAAGTGAAATTTCCTGTTAATTGACTTGGCAGTTTTAGCACGTGAAAGTAATAAAAATGTCGATTAAGTGTTTCATCATCGTTTTCAGAAATAATCAATTTTATACAAGTTTTCCGTTGATTACGTCTTTGCAAATTCGACATAAAAAAATAATTTAACAGAATTTTTGATAGTACCTACGTAATAAATATGAACGTTTTTGTTTGTGATGATTAAAGATTATTCCAAGAAAAATAATAATGATATATATAAAATCTATTCTAGATTAAGGGCATTTAACCAGCCAGCGGCCGAAAATCCACATTTCGTCGAAAGGTGTTCTTATGATCGTACAGGGCGGTTCCAATGAGTAAGATTAATATTTCTCCGTACCAGCTTTTTAAAATTATAACTCAATATCATTCCAAATTTGCTTTAATTTATACCTACATCCAAAAATGCTGAAAGGCGTGATGATAAAACTATTAAAATTATGTACTTTTTGTCATTTTTTTTATCATAAGTATTTATCGTTTTTCAATAATGTCTAAGCAAAATAAGAATGTAAGAAAATCAGAAATGTATTGGTTTGTAAGTGCGCAAATAAATACACAAACGGACCAATTTTCGTCAAGAAACACATTTCAGAAAGACATTTTTTATGATTTTATTTAAAATAAAATTAAAATTCTGAAACATGCGTTTCCCAGATAATATATTGATTTATTTTATTGCATGATTATATGATTTGAAATGGGTGTTGTATAATACAAAATCTTTTTCGAAAATTTAACAAATCTGAATACTAAAAATAAACAATTTTGTCAAAATTTAAAACATGCGTTTTTCAAAAAAAAGAACAATCTTTCGAAATCAATTTATAATTTTTTGTGGAAATGAGTCAATACGTCTAAAATCTGATTTAAAAATGACATATTTCTGGTTTTCTCTGTCTATACCCTCTTAACAAGTTTAAAGTTAGAATTATTATAAAAATACTATTTCGGTTGCCTATCTGCAACTCTTGTTCGATGAATTCTATTCGCTACGTTCGGTTACTTAGCAGGGGTTTCCGGGTTCATGGGTTGACGTTGGCGGCCGATGTATCTGCGCACTCGCTGCGTGGTGAGCCGGATCGAGAGAAACTGGTTGAGGAGGTCTTTTGACCTCTCCAGCGAGAATCCCTCGCCCTGTCGCCTTGCACCGCAGTTGAAGGGATGGATTCATACGTCCGTCATTCCTGGACACACTGACCCCCAGATTCCTGCCCACCTCTCATAACTATTTCCTTCTCAGAACTTCCTATCCTAAAAATACTCTCCACAGCATCCCAAAGATGTCATAGGCCCTGAGGTGAATATTTTTTCTCAGGGCCTTCTTCGTGGAGCTAATGTAAAAAAAACTCGAATACTTTCTCATTCACGCATTGCTTCATCTCTTACTAATTAGGCTGGGCGCATACATCAGGTTTTTCCATCCGATTGTCTGATCACACAACCGGAAGGCCTTCGCGCCATACATTTCTTATGAAAGTCGGATAAACACCGCACACATCCGATTCTAAAACCGGATCGGTAATAAAAATAGGCCATGCCCTTCCGCGCCGGCCGTCTAATTCTGTCCAACAACGGGCATGGCCCCGGTTTTAATACCTATCCGGTTTTCGTATTGGATGTGTGCAGTGTTTATCCGATCATTCTAGAATGTTGTGGAATGCTCTAGAACACTCTCGAATGTTCTGGACTGGGTGAAACTTCCAGTCCTTTAATCTTCAAAAGCACGCTCTTCAGGTAAAAACGGGAACCTTCTTCGTGGATGGGGATAGAGGGCTACCACACCACATGACTCCCTTGATGGCACGCACATTGTACACTTTCTTTTATAATATTATATTGATTACATTTAAGTGTTCCCGAAAAGAAAGCTCTCTAGAAAGACACCAAGGTCTTTAATAAATGTAACAGATTAATATTACTTATTTTGTATACATTTCATTTTGCATTTATTTAATAATCATGTTATAGTATCCAAATATATATTCAAACGATGACGGCCGACGTAATGCAGCGGTAAGGCTCTTGACTCGCATTCCGAAGGTCGCGGGATCGAATCCCGGCGTGGCAAATAAATTTTATTTAACTTTTGTGTATTTCACAATTTATTCATTTAAAATAATATATAGTATATTTGCGGCACGTTCCAGAGTGGAAGATACTCTCATTGGAGGGGACCCCACCACTTTCCCAACGGCGTTATAAGGAAACATACGGTTTCCTCCTTCACCGCACACGTCAAGACTCTACTTTTTTTTTTAACGAAGCTACATTTATTTGAACAACTCTAGACCCTCCAGTGTCCATGCATACGGGGTTAGCAAGCAGTATGCAAGTACTTACATAACATTATGCAAAAGATAAATAGAAGTAGCAGCCCGTGGAACAATTCTTCTGAAATGGGTAACATCAAAAAGAGAAAATAGTGTTAGTAAAAGAAAATACTCTCAAAAGAGATACTCTCAGTATCGCCCTGGTGTAAGACCACCATTCAGAATTGAAACGTTGCCTGAAATGGCTTTAGCCGTGTTTGGTGACCAGATCTGAATAGCCAGGTTAACTTCCCCACCTTCCTCTTCCCTATCTCCTTCCCTCCCCACTACCTTCAGCCTCACAACATACCCCATTTGGGGATGCCATAGTCTCACTGGCTCCAGACGGGAGCACTTGGGACTGGTGTGCGGTATTCATGTAAAAAAAAAAACATGTGATCACTTTCTGAACAATCGGTAACTCGCATTTCTTCAAGGGAAAATCTAATCACATATTATTGATAAGAAAGTATTAATAACGAAGTGACATTAGATTTGTATTGCGTCTGCATTTTATTTTAGAATTGTTATTACGTTTGATTAAAATTATCTACTTATAATTAATGACGTTATATAAATAGACTCGCCATAGTCTCACATGCTCGCAAAATAATGTGGCAAGTAAGCAACACTCTTTTGTTTTCAGCAGTTTTCAGTAAAATTTCTTAATTCAAAAGTAATTCATATATTAAAAAGTTATGCTACTTTCACATTGAAGCCAAACTTCCAACTCGAACTTCCAACGCAAGAACTACCCTTCTACGCAATCGTCCGAAAATTTGAAGTTGGAAGTTGACCTCAGTGTAATCATACCATAAGACAATTAAAGAATGTGTGTTTTTTCTCAAATGACGTATAAAATTGTCGGACGGGGAACATGAAAATTAATTGTATTGCTTATAATAATCGATAATAATAACTAATTTGTGTGTACATATAAATTAAATGTTATTTCTTCACTTTTACTAATGTTTTCCGAAAATTTTTTAATGAAACATTTTCTCATCATACAGGAGGGCATTTTGGCGCTTTTTAAATGCAATTTTCCTACTGGTAAGACATGACCTTACTTGACGAGTGACAGTTTAGTACTAAAGTACTAGAAATCGAGACCAGTACAATTGTCTTGCGTTTGGCTTCCCACTTTGAGATTTCTACCCCGTGTCTAAAGTATGTAACGTCTTTGCTTATAATCAGTAAGACATTGGCGTGGGATGAACGGCAAGATTAGCTTTATTCGTTGTTTAGTCAATTAACTCACGGCACGCGTCTTTGAAACATTATCGGCCTTACTAATGAAAGTGTTTTAACCCTTTAAAAATCGGGTAAAAATAGATGTTAAAAATATTTCCGTTTTTCATTAAAATCCAAATAAATGGCATATTTTTTAACGTATCGGAAAAGTAAAAACTGTTTTTGAAAGGTGATGAAACACGCCTTTTAATTTTGTTATTAGAAATAATCAAGTAAATTTTTAAATGTAAAAATTTTGATTGCAAACTTTAAAATGTTTTAAAAACGGCTCACCTTGCGTTTTTTCTAGATAAAACTACTAATAACGAAAAAAAAGGCACATACGTTTTATTAGACAAATGAATTTTTTTATTATTTCATAAATGATTAAATGTTACAATTTTTGGACATTTTACCATACTAGGCTATTGCCCGTGTTGTGGTAGTCATACATGTAATATAATTTTATATAAACAGATAATAAAATATAAGAAGAGAAAAGAAAAAAATAACATATTTAGGGATAAATAAAACTAAAAACAGATAAAAATATAAGAATTGCAAGTTATCTAAGAAATAAAGAAAATTTAAAGAAGATGAAATAAACATTGGTGAGCATTATTCTTCTTGAAATAAAAATAGAAATAAAATTTGGTAAGTAATCTTCTGCACGAGAGTACATGTTTGTAGTCATTTTTGATATTCGTTCTATGAAAGAAATTGGAAAGAGTGTTAGAGAAAGTAATTTTTTGTTTGATTTTTTTAAAATGCAATATTAAGTTAAAGTAATTGATTAATTAAATTTGTAATATTTTTTTAATTAATATTAATATTATTTGTTTTTTATTGTAATATTAATATTGTAAACTTTATTGCCACCTCACTTTTTTGTCGTTTCATATATAAATAATTCTTAAAAAATTCACAAGGTTTCATATTTTTTCAAATTGCGGTCGGATCTTTAGTTTCATAAAGATGTACATTTTAATCATTTTGTGGTGAACTTTTAGATTTGAACATATACCGTGTTGTTTTCTCTTTTCAATACCGTTTAGATTATCTATTTATCTATCTATCTATTCTATTTTGTATAAATAAAAATGAATCGCCGAAATGTATGTACGCGCATAACTTCCGAACGACTGCACCAAATTCGATAATTATTTTTTTTGTGTGTTCGTTATTGTCAGGACAAGGTGTGTATAAAACTACTGGTGAGCTCTGGCATTATGAAATTTGCAATAGGTTGCACGCGAGCTGTTTGAAAACTGAATGTACCAGGACTGAATATGTGGAATGCGGGAGAGGAGAGGGTAACTCAGGTAGGGGTTTCGAGGGAGGGGAGGAGGGGAACCAGTGAGGGGGGAGGGGAACACATTAGGGTGGTTCGCGGGACGGGGGAAGGGGGGTAGTGGAGTGAGGGGACGCGGGAGAGGAAGTGGAGGCGGAATAGGAACGGGACGAATAGGAAAGGACACGCAGGGAGAAACAATTTCTTTATTAAATGGCATAGCAACGCATGTCGGGTACCAGCTAGTGTTTCATATTATTGAGTAACGCGATCTAATTTCACCCGTCTCAGGGGTCTTCTTCTCCATGATGAAGCTCGTTCCACCACTCTAAAAGTATACTGGAATCTACTCTGCTAGTTTCCAAGTCAAGCCCTTAAATAAACATTATCAAACTCACTCCCTTTATCAAAATAAATAGGTTATTTGTTTTGATAACAGTAGTGAGAGGTATTAGATAATAATTCGGGTACAGATTATCGGTAAAAATGTAGTTCAACTCAAAAATTGACATTAACACGCATCATTTCACAACTATCTTCAGTATCTTAGTATTATTTTATTAAGAGTGAACGCGGTCGCTTAGAAAATCCAACAATAGGTATTTTGTTTCTATTGCGTGTGCCGCGGTCAGGCATCGCGCTTTAGATGTGGGGGTGTCATATAGACCGTGAGCTACTGAACCCTTTGGGTAACGGTATGATTGTATGGCTAGAAATTCTTTTAGTGATGACTCATAGCATGCTAAGTACGATAACCATCATCTGGCAGACATCAGCCTTGTACGTCATCAGCATCTATATTTTTGAAAGTGTCAAAAAATAATTTTAAAAAAACTTGCTGCTGCAAACTTGAAATTTTTATGCGATTCTGTTCATTCATTGTAAAGTTTTTAAAATATATGACAGGCGATTTCGATGAGCACAAGTACCTGACAGGTGAATCGAAAGGTGTGTAGTATGTATATTTCAACTTATTATATGTGCGTTTGACTAAGCTATTTAAAGAAAGTGGATGGCGGTTCTGGCTAGCATAAAAAAAACAACAGGCTTTTAAGGCTTTGTACCAATTCGCATAACAAAAACGTTGAAGCAAACGTTTTGCGTTTTAGCTTTGGGAGCTATTATAATGTCTGAGGTTTATAATTAAACACAGAAGCTGGTTCATAAATAAGACGTTTGTTGACACTGTTAACAAGTTCAAGGTTATCTATCAAGTGAAGCGACAGACTTGCCAACCATCAGCATCTGACAGCTGGTGCATTACTATTACCAACATAACAGCTATAAGCTTTTTAAGATTTAGAGACTCACGCTCCACTCAGACTCCCAAAGCTTAGGGAACATTGAGCAGTAGGAGCTTTGTGCTTTAAGCTTTGGGAGCTTTAAGCTTTAGAATCTTTAAGGGCCCGCAACCCGGATTTATACCGATTTATTACATATTTCACTTAAACACGGTAAGTTTTAAAGCTCTTAAAAAAATATATGTTATTCTTGAAGATAATATCTAGACTTTGCCCGCGCCGAAACGCAAATTATGTAAAATTCCCTCGATAGAAAAAAATCGCAAAGTATGCCCCAAAAATTATTATAAACACTTTTGTTTCAGTTATTTTACAAGTTATATGTATGAAAAATTCACAGTGTTTCTTTAAATGCTGTTTAAGATAATGCCCGCGAGATTTTTGCTCTATTTTAAATGATTCGTGTTTTATTAAACATTTTCGCATCGATTTTGTCGCTGTAAATGTTAATTTTGCTCTCCTCTAACATTCGTAATTTCGTATCTCTCCATCTTCTTCTTTTCGGGCCCGGTTGCAGAGCCTTAAACTTTTTGTTAGCAAGAAATGATTCAAAACCATATTTAAGATTTACTACGTGAAAACTGTAGGGGGTGGGGGGGGGGTCTTGGAATATACTACACGTGGTCACCGGTGATGAGGGGGGGGGGGGGTTAAAAATTGCAAAAAGTGGGTCACGTAGTATGGGTACGTTCCCTTACCACAAAAATCAAAACGTACCGACAGGCAAGTTGTCAATATCAATATTACTTAAAAAATTATTTGGACTAGTGTCAAAATCCAGAGAGGAAAATGGGGAATACGTTTGTATTTAAAAAATGCTGCCTGGATTCCTCTTAAGTGAAGATCGTCAACAAGTTAAAGACAGGAAGCGAAGGATTACAAACATTTTGTAAATGGTTATCACTTATCACTGTACAAATATACACAATGCTCTTTGAAATATTTATAGGTCGAGTGATTGATGCAACCGTACTATTAATCATATTTTTGTACCTGCAGTAATTTTTGGTTGATAGTAAGTAGGGGTCGACCGAGACAGGTTTTTCGTTCTCGGCCGAGACCGAGAGCCGAGACCGAGAATAGATACATTGAGAAAAAATTAAAATGCACTATTTTTGCATAATATAGTATATCTCACACGTATTTTATTATTTTTATTTTTACATTAGCTCCACACAGGAGGCCCTGGAGAAAATAATTTCCCTCAGGATCTATGTCATCTTAGGGGATGCTATGTGGAGGGTCTTTTTAAAGAGAAGAAGGATAGGAAGTTCTGGGAAGGAAAAAGGTATGAGTTATATTGTTTGTTCGTTAGCGGCCGATAATAAGTTACCGACATTTTCGATAAAACCTATATCGATCGACCATGTTAGGTACCCTGGTATAAAATTCTCGTTAAAAAAGAACATAAGGGAACGTACCCATACTACGTGACACTGTTAGGGGGGGGGGGGGGTCTTCATAATGTCACGCTCCATACAAATGAGCGGCGGGTTGCTTAGGATTTTGGTCACCGGGGGGGTTAAAAATTGCAAAAAGTTGGTCACGTAGTATGGGTACGTTCCCTAACCTAACATAATTAAGAATGCGCTGTGCTTGTTGCAAAAAAACTTTAACTAGAAACAACTTTAAACCAGAACTTTAACAGTTTTGAGCCTAGCAACATTCTTTGAAAACTAGAAAGCAGAACACAAAGAAAATAAAGAGAAGTATTATGTCAATTTTTATTAGAACAATAGGCCACTTGCATGGATTTCATAACGACTTGGAAAATATCGTGTGAATAGATCTTTTTTCTAAAGCGCCGATGACACGTGGCGAGTTTACAAGCTACTATCTAGGAAATTCCTATCTGTTAGTAAACACGCCCAGTGTCATCGTGTTACTTGCTGACTAGCAGTGGACCAGGATCCGCTTCCACAATAACCTTCAATTCTTCATTATCAACTTTGGTGTCCGGCCGTCCACGGGGCTTGTTCTGCAGGTCGAAATTTCCAGAACGAAAACGTTGGAACCAAAAACGTACTGTGTTTTCTTTTGCGGCACCGTCGCCATACACATCATTAATCCTTCGAGCCGTTTCTGCAGCACTGGTGCCACGGTGGAACTCGTACTCGTAAATAACGCGATATTTCAAGTTTTCCATTTTGTAAACTAAGTGACGCAAAGAAAAAAAACAATAAAGGAAAAAACAAATGAATTGTAATTTTCGAAACACAAATACATGAGTAAATAGCTGTATAAATTTGAATTTGGAATTCTTAACCAAAGAGAAGATGTTTGAGATCAAAGTTGCCAGTACGGCAAAACGCCAATTTCATATGTAAGGACCTAATATATCATTGAAGAAGAAGATTACAATATTAATCTAAATAGATTAATAGGTATTCCGTGTAAATAAAATCGGATATATTTATCTGAGGCATTATCTAGATTACAAACCAATATTTGGAACACTTATTTCGATTGAGAAAAAAAATTAGTCGTATATAATATTGTTAATTCTGAAATTTGAAATTTGAGATTGGAAAAAATATCTCTACATCTTCTCTACATATTATAAATTAAAGTCCTCCGCGTCGTCTGTCTGTTCTCAATAAACTCAAAAACTACTGAACGGATTTTCATACGGAAATTATTGATTTTCATATTGGTGAAAACACCAATAGATAGAGTGATTCGTGAGGAAGTTTTAGGTATATAATTTGTGCCCTTTGAGATATAACAAAACAATGCATGGTGGGATAATCCTCTTTTATAGATCTACAAAAAAGTCCGCGATGGCATATCTATCTTTTACGGCTGCTTATTATACCCATTCTATCTTCTAAAAAAATGGTCAACTAGAAACAACTTGTAACTGTATTGGGTCTAGCAACATCCTTTTAAAACAAGAAAACAGAAAACAAAAAAGATAAAGAGAATGTAGTGGAATCTACTCAGATTCTGAGCCAAATCTAACCTAACATAACCAAGAAGTAGAAATCTATATTGAACCTAGCAATTTATTTTAAAAATAAGAATACACATCACAAAGAAGACAAAGATAAATACAATGTACTTACAGTCTCTGGTGCTGCTGCCATGATAAATCTCGTTCCACAATTCTAAGATATACTGGAATCTACTCAGTTTTTGAGTCAAGCCCTCAACGAGTCTAACATAACCAAGAGAGCACTTCGCTTGTTTCAAAAACACATGTTGTTTCCACACATAATTTCATTTATCCTTTTTCATATTTTCGTTTTGTTTATCGGTGTTATCTTTTTCTTTATTGATAAACAAATTGACGCTCGTTCAAAATATCTGATATAAAATTCATGATAAAAAGGATTATAACCTAACATAAGTAAGAGGGCGCTGCGCTTGTTGCAAAAACACTTTATTCTGCCTAGCAACATCCTTTTAAAACAACAGTACAGAACACAAAGAAGACAAAGAGAATATACAAAGAGAATATACTGGAATATACTCAGTTTCTAAAGGCAGATCTCTTGCTTAAACAAATACGTTAACAATTGCTTTGATATTACTATCAACATTTTTTGTTTTCCGTCTCCTCCGTTTGTTGAAACACGGTTGAAAGATTGGGTCAAAGTTTGCGTGATCACACACAATTTGGCTAATGATCCGTGGTAAGGACCTGTACATGCGTACGCAGTGAACACTCGACGTTTGACGTTTTTGGCGTTTATATCAATATCAAAATGCGTTCTGATGAAAAAGAAATGCTACTACATCAGGGATAAAACACAGATATTTTAACAGATATTTATTTATCATGAAAGATTTCCGACTAATATCATTGATTATTGCAGGACCTAAAGTTACCTTTTAAAAATTTCTAGTGCGTAAATATTTACGTAGACGTCAAAAACAGAATAATCATATTAAGTAATATTTATTTATTATCAAATATATTTATTATTATATTATATGTTGGTATAATAATATTTTAAACTCGTCATTATTTAAGTGCGCTCAATGCACATAACCTCAAAAAACCGTTCGGTTTATTCTCCATAAATGACCGCATCGCGCGGCTCCCCGGGATGGGATGTTTTCCGTCGCGCATGGAAAGCTCGAAACACAACAAAAATTGTCAATATTTATCATGTCAATAGTGATGTTTGAGGGATTGTCACTGCAAAAGTTAATGGCGGAGCTCGCTGGAGACCCGTCTTATGGCAAGCCCTCAACGAATCTAACCTAACATAACCAAGAGAGCGTTGCGCTTGTTGCAAAAACAGCTTTAGAAACAACTTTTAACCTAGCAACATCATTATAAAACAAGAAAACAGAATACAAAGAAGATAAATAGAAATAGTATGTACTTACAGTCGCAGGAGCCGCTGCCATGATGAATTTCTTTCCACAACACTCAGATATACAGGAATAAACTCAGTTTCTGCTGTTTTACAGCACGGTTAAAGTTTACTTTGTGCACCACGTAAATAACTGAAAAAATTACCACGTTTTTCTACTTGTCTCAAGTGAATATTGAGTGAAAATGCAAAGTTTATTATCTATAAAGTTAAATTATCACTATCTTAATTTTATCAGATATCTTCGATAGATTATCAGCGCTATCAATTACTCGTTAAAGGTGTCGGAAACGGTCATAAAAATATAAAACTATTGCCAAGAACTTCTGATAATCCATGACAAGCAAAATGTCGCTATTCTGCGAACTAACACAATAGTTTATGAAAGAAAACCACTCAATAAATCAACAAGAAGTTTAAAAATGTCAACCAATAAAAAATACTTTAGTAAATGTAAAGATTTGGATATGGCAAATATGTAAAATAGTCTAAATTGAAAATACACACTGTTAGAAATTTCGCACGTATATAATTTTCAGCATGAAGGATGAGTAAAACGACATTTATGAGCCCCGCACTGAAAATACTCTAACAGCCGTTGTGTCCAACATTTTCGGATGATTAATCCGAGTGAAGCTGAGCCTAGCGCCTTGCGCCGCTAAGCTAAGGTATGTTAGAAAAATGCTCCATTTTAGCTGTGTCCAACAACTTGATCGTAGCGCTCGGTGTGTAGCCCCATTTGCTTTCGTACACCAAAAAATGACGTCAAGTTAGCAACTTTACATGTTAAATTAATACCGAAACGTTAATTAATTTTATTTATTATTAATACAGATATTTTATTTTAAATAGTGTAATACATAAACCGACATTTTACATTTTTAAAACAAACGTATTTAATATGTTAAAAATAAGGTGTTAATTGACTTACTTTTTTGTTTACGTGCGTTTGAAGTTTGACATTAGAATCAGTTGAAATTTTGTATTCAAAATGGACAAGGCGAAGCGTTCGAAAAATTTTACGCCAAACGAAAAAATGAGACTTGTAGATCTAGTTACCTCGTCGCAGGTCATTTTGTCGAAAGCGACAGGTGGCCCAAACTACGCTACGCTTGTAAAATCAAAAGAAGCTGCTTGGAATGACATTGTCCTCGACAAGTGCTAATTATATTCCACATATTATTACAAAAATGACCCTCGAATAAGTCAAAACTTTACCTTTCGCTTGCGTAAGTTAAATTATCTTCTACTTGGCTCAAAACATATAAAAAACACGCTTTTGTCATCCTAAAGCGGTTATAAAAATCGCCGTCATTTAATACTTCCATAAAATTTATATCGGCATCTTGCCGCCGCCTATATAATCCAATATTATCGTCAAGCATATCTGCCCATTCAACCATAATCACTATATTCAATATAGGATTCATATTTCAAATTGAAAAACCAAATAAAAAAGCCGACAAAAGAGTGAACTGATGACAGATAATTACGATAATTAATTGACATTGACAGCTCGATTGTTTTCGCGGATTTTTGTTCGCTCTGTTGTCAGTTTTTATAAGTAGGTCTTCCTTAGCAACTTTAATCCACCCGGCTACCTTCCTTACATTTGAGTGTGGTGGGACGATCATTGTGTTTCGACACAGCGTATTTGGGCATTTGAGCAGGGCTGAGCGGAGATCTCGGCTGAGCATAGGTTGGACACAACGGCTGTAAGTATCGCCCCGGTAAAAGACCACTATTCAGAATCGAAACGTTGGTTGTTTGGTGACTTATTTCATGACCTTCCCACTCCTTTCGATTTCATGGCATAGTGGTCCCAGTAGTCCCAATAGTCCCAATCACTGGGGATGCCAATATTGGCAATGATTGGATTAGTTTGCCTCTTGCTTCGAGCAATTGGGCCTCTTGTGCGAAATTCATAATAAATCGAAGAAAATTTATCGTTATTAATTTTTGGGGTGTTATTCCGTGTTGCGCTACCTCCTTCTGTATTGGGAAGTATGTTTACGAGAGATGGGAAGGCTGATAGAGATATCGAAAGAAGGGTAAATGCAGGTAACTCTATTAATGGAGGACTGAACGCCGTTGGCATCAACAAAAAACTGTCCAAAGAAGCGCTGTTAGCCGTCCATAATGGAGTGCTGGTACCAACCTTGACGTATAGCAGAGGAAAGATGAATGTAGACTGAATGCTGTTGAAATGAGATCCCTGAGGCGTAAAAAATGGTAAAACCATGTATGATCTTGTGAGGAATGTGGAGATCCGCGAAGAATGCAAGGCTGATGTAAGCGTAATGAATAAGATTAAGAAAGAGACGCTCAGATGATTTGGGAATGTAGAGCGAATGAACGAGGAAAAGAGTGTAAGGAAAATATATGACGCAAATGTGAATGGTGGAAGAAGTCGGGGACGCCCGAGGAAGTCATGGCACGACCAAGTGAATCAGATACTTGAGTCGGGCCATGTGAAGAGGCGAAATAATAGAAGAGCATGTATGAGGCGATGTATGAATATGAAAGAGGCAAGGAGTTTGTGCCAAGATCGAGTTATTTGGCGGTCCGTCCTCTCTGTCTCTGTCTAAGGGGGGGGGGGCAGTTTCGGAAAAAATCACGAAATATCACGAGGGGGGGGGGGGTATAATGAGATACCACGTATTTTTCGTGATAATATTATGAAAATTTCAAAATACTTTGTAGGGGGGGGGGGGGGTAAGTCTAAAACCTCACCACATATCACCAAGGGGGGGGGGGGTTAAAAAGTTGATAAAAATATCACGTGATTAATGGACGACCCCTTAGTTAGAAACCATGAATTTGTTTATGACACTATTTATCACACAATTTATTTATTTATGCAGTCCGAAACGTTGGCTAAAAAATTAATAACAAAAATACTTTTGGCCGTGAAAATCTAAAATCATATACAAGAAAATTATATTTCGATAAGAAAAGAATTTTTTAACAAATGCTAGATTCTTACAAATTTGTTTTACACGAAGATTTTCACCAAAAATCTACAAGTTGATATATACATATTATAAAAACTAATTTACCAACTCCGATTACTTAATCGATGTTTTATTATTTTATTTTATTATAAAGGACTCGACACGTCCTGCCAGCACTCCACGCTCACTTTTATTAACTAAAAATTAATTAATATTTAGTCTTCCTGTTACGACAGCATGACTCGTTAAAACCTCAAAGTGTGTAATTATTTACGTCTATCCAAATGTCAACAAAGTGTTGAAATAAATACGAGGATACGGTAACAATGGTATGCGTCTCTACGAAATGTCTGGTGATGAGTGGTTAAATACATATACGGGCAAGGGCGGATTTAGGGGGGGGGGGCACGTGCCCCCGTGTGGAGATTCCATCACAGTACATACTTAGAAGCTAAAACTGTCTTTATTAAACATTTAATTTTTCGATTGTTTTGACATATCATAATCCTTCTATATACATTCTTGAACTTTTAGAAATAAACTTAAAGTATGATACTTCAAGTTTATTTCTAACAGTAATTGTTGATTTTTTGCGCGTCCGCCCCTTTTGCTCCCCCCCCCCCACCCCCCCTCCAGAAAAGAATCTTAACAGTAATTGTTGATTTTTTGCCCATCCGCCCCTTGTGCCCCCCCCAGAAAAAAAATCCTGGATCCGCCCTTGTATACGGGTATTTCAAGAAAGTACGCGATAATATATATATACACATAAATATAAAAATCAAAACATGCTTGCTTATTAGTTCAGTCAAGGAAGGAGGTGTACAGTGCGTGAGCAGGGACGTAAGCGATTCCTTCAGAAACTTGTTCAGGGTGCTTAGAGTGTGAACATACTGAAAGTCCTGACGTCTAGGTGGTGAGCTAGGGGGGGGAAGGGGGAGGGAAGGTCCCAATTTTCGGGTTTTCGCTTATATCTCGAAAACAGTGCGTCGCAGAGGAAATTTTATTTAGAACAAGTAAAAGCCCATAAAATTATCTACAACTTTTATCCTATACGTAATTTACGAAATCCCAGCGGTTTTTGAGTTACACACTCCACAAATGTAGATATTTTCAAAAAAAATCGTTTTTCCTCACATTTTTCATCAAACATTCCTTCAAAACAAGGTTTCCCAACTTTTTCGCCGAGCCTCCCCGAATAAAAAAAAAATATTTTCATGCCCCCCTTATGAGCTTTATGAGCTTTTCCTCACTCTGAAACAATTTTCCTCTGCGACCCCCCTAGCTCGCCACCTAGACGTCAAAATACCTTCTTTTCACCCTCGCGAAGTTTCTGGATTATTACAACCACATAACATTACATCTAAAAAGTTATTTAATCATTACAAAAATTCTTACGAAACTATCAAAAATGTCACAATTTGAGAAAGACATTTTGCAAATCATCGATTGGTCAATCAAAATTCAATTTTCGAATAAACTCTATAAATTAATGAATTTACTTGAAGTAAGAATTATAGGTATTTTAAATAGGTACCTGTGTTAGGAACCAAAGTTGATTGATTGTTCTTATAATATACAAAAATGAATGTTTGTAATATATGAGAAATGAAAATTTGAATAAAAAATTGTAATAGGTGGCACGCGGGCTTTTTGAAAACTGAATGTACTGGGACTGAATATGGCGGGTAATAATGGCGGGACAGGGAAGCGGGAGAGGGGTGTGGAACGGAAACATCGCGTAGAGGAAGGGGCGGCAGAAAGGGAGAGGGACGAATGGGAAAGGACATGCAGGGAGAAACAATTTCTATATTAAGTGGCATTACAATGCATGCCGGGAAATCGCTAATCGATTTCCACTGAAGAATTGTTTACAAACCTAACTAACTAACCATCAAGCCTTTTCCCCGCAGGGGTAGGCAAAGAGGTCAGACCGCCAAATAAATCGGTCTTGGCACAAACTATTTGCCTCATTCACATTCACACATCGTTTCATACTCTTGTATTATTCTGATTCTTGATAGAATTCACTTGATCGTGCCGTGTCTTCCTCGGGCGTCCCCGACTTCTTCCACCATTCATATTTGCGTCATATATTCTCCTTACGCCCCTTTCTACGTTCATTCATTCCACAATCAATTTGGCAGGCGGGTATGGTTACCGCCGCCCCGAGAACAATTTATTGGATAACCAGCACCTCTGTCATAGGTCACCCCGAGTGGTTCACTACGTTTGGTGACTTGGCGGGGGTGGTTTTGTGGGAGAGGTTTGTCCAGGTGTTGGCGGCGGATGCATCTGCCCCCCTGCTGGGTGGCGGGCCGGAACCAGAGAGATTGGTTGAGGGAGGCTTTTTGAACTTTCCAGCTGGACTGTCTCTGAACCCTTCGCCTTGCACTGCAGTGTGAGGGGTGGATTCATACGTCCGTCACTCCTGGACACACTGACCCCCAGATTCCTACCCACCCGTCATAAATTTTTCCTTCCCAGAACTTCCTTTCCTTACCTTCATAATAAAGACCCTCCGCACAGCATCCATTAAGATGACATACGCCCTGAGAGAAATTATTTTACTCTGGGCCTCCTGTGTGGAGCTAATGTAAAAAAATCACATATCAGGAGCTCTAGCACGGTGAAATTGAACTTTACCATATCGGAACGATAGGCGTAACTTCCGATGATTTTATATCGATATCACTAGCACGTTTTCACCGTTGACAGCCGTAGCGATATTGACAGGGAATAAATTAGAAATAGATAAACACTGGCAACACTGGAGGTATTTTCTTTAAAATGTCGCTCCAAAACGTCAAACTACATTCAGATTTTAATCAGCTCGCGTGCCACCTATTACAATTTTTTTTACAATTTTTTATATATTACAATCATTCTATTTTATACATTACTAGCTGGTCCCGGCATGCGTTGCTATGCCATTTAATAAATACATTGTTTCTCCCTGAGTGTCCTTTCCCATTCGTTCCGTTCCCCTTCCGCCTCCCCTTCTTCTTCTTCTCTTCCCCTCGCGTTCCCACTCCGTCACCTCCACCTTCCCTCTCCCCACTCCACTCCCTCCCCTTCCCCCGTCCCGCGAACCCCCCTCCCCCCTCACACGTCCCCTTCCTCTCCCGCGTTCCCCTTCCACCTTCCCCGCCTTCCCTCTTCTCTTTCGCGCTCCCTCGTCTCGCCAACCCTCCTCCCGCGTTTAATATATTCAATCCCAGTACATTCAGTTTTTAAACAGCCCGCGTGCCACCTTTTACAAATTTTATTCAAATTTCCATTTCTCATGTATATTAAATTTGGTACCTAACATAGATTCTTGATTCGATTCAAAATATTAGGGGAGTACCTACTTTAAATAAATTTTTCAACTTTTCAAAAATAGAATCCTGATTGAACAATCAGGATTCATTTGCAATTCATTGTTTTGCAAAATGTCATTCTCTGACACGCGAACTGTCAAACGTGCGATGTTTTCTGTTATTATCTAATTTTCTGCGCAATTTTCTTAATATTTCTCTCCGTAAGAACCATCCTCGAACTTCAAGGAATATTCTAAAAAAAGAATTAGCGAAATCGGTTCAGCCGCTCTCGAGATTTGCGCTTACCAACAAATTTAGCGATTCATTTTTATATTATAGATAAGAATAAATAATCAATCAAATTTGGTACCTAACATAGGTACCTTTTCAAAAGAAATATAATTTTTGATTAGATTCAAATTATTCGATTTTGATTAGTTTTTGATTTTGATTTTGATCGATTTTTGGTTGAAGAATAATTGATGTTTGCAAAATGTCATTCTCAAATTGTGACATTTTTAACAGTTTCGTAAGAGTTTTTGTAATGATTGAAACAATAATTTTTCTAATTTATTTTCATGTGGTAGTTTTAATCTTAAGGGCCCGCAACCCGGATTTGTACCGATTTATTACATATTTCCCTTAAACACGGTAAGTTTTAAAGCTCTTAAAAAAATATTTGTTATTCTTGAAGATGATATCTAGACTTTGCCCGCGCCGAAATGCAAATTATATAAAATTCCCTCGATAAAAAAAATCGCAAAGTATGCTCCAAAAATTATTATTAACACGTTTGTTTCAGTTATTTTACAAGTTATATGTATGAAAAAATTCAGAGTGTTTCTTTAAATACTGTTTAAGATAATGCCCGCAAGATTTTTGCTCTATTTTAAACGCGTCGTGTTTTATTAAACATTTTCGCAATTTTCGCATCGATTTTGTTTCTGTAAATGTTAGCGCTCTCCTCTAAAATTCATAATTTCGTATCTCTCCATCTTCTTCTTTTCGGGCCCGGTTGCGTATTTACAATCCCTACCGCGTTTCAGTCGCTTTAAATTTTCAATATCAAAATTTAAATATTTAGAAATAAAATTATTAATTTCTAATATACAGATTGGAAAGATTATTTGAACTAGATTTTAGAACAATTTTTGTTTTTGCAAAGTGATAAAAAATTATCAATATATAGGTGTATTTACAATATATGGGAATAATATTAAAATTTAAATATTTAGAAATAAAATTATTAATTTCTAATATACACATTAGAAAGATTATTTTATCAAGATTTTAGAACAATTTTTGTTTTTGCAATGTGATGAAAAATAACCAATATAGAGGTATATTTAAAATGTAAATTGTCGTTACCGCGACTGAATCGGTATAGGTTTTGTAAATACGCGGCCCGATTGCAGAGCCTTAAGGTATAAAGAAGGTATTTTGAAAGTTTCAAACATTTAACTCATTATTAGAAAAATCGTACTTTAAAAACTTTTTATACAATTTAAATTTAAAAAAATTACACGATGATTTCTAAAAATAATTATAAAGTATTTCAAAAACTGGTTTTGGTTTTCGGATGCGGTCACAAATATTCCATTTATTATTATTTTAATGCAAATCGGAAATATTCCGACCTATAGACAGAATATGGTCGAGGAGAATTGAGTTTAGCAACATTATTTGGAAATAATAAAGCAAAACAAAAAGAAATTAAAGAAAAAAAAATGTACTTACAGCCTCACGGGTCTGGCAAATCATGATGAACTCGTTGCACAGCTCACAGTTAAAGTTGACTTAATGCACCACTTAAATAACTGAAAAAAATTACCACATTAATTAATATTATTTACAAAATTAACATGGGACGGTCGGTCTAAGAGCGATGTCGACAGCCGTATACACCAGGCTAGGCTTGCTTTCAATAAAAGGTCGAAAATAATTGAATCAAATAATATAGACCTAAAGCTGAGAATACTCCTCATCAAGACCTATGTATGGAGTATCTTGATGTACGGCTGCGAAACATGGTGCCTATCCAAAAGAGATAAACGGAGACTAGAGGCTTTTGAGATGTGGTCCTATAGAAGACTATTAGGAATTTCCTGGAGAGACCACATTACAAATGAGGAGGTTCTCCAAAGAATCGAAGGAGGAAGGCACCTGCTCAGGACCTTGTCCGAAAGGCGTGCAAGATGGATCGGCCATGTAATACGACAAGAAGGCCTCTTGCATTCCATAATGGAGGGTATGACCGAGGGGACCAACTCTAGGGGACGCCCACGCCGAGAGTACCTGGAGGACCTGCTGGTGGACGTGCGTTGCTTATCATATGCAGACCTCAAAAGAGCCGCACAAGACAGGGAAGAATGGAAGAGGAAACTAAAGGAAATTGCTGCAAACCAATCCCAGGATTGAAACCAGAGAGAGAGATTTACAAAGAATATTAAAAGCGAAAATACAACTCTATTACTATCCACCCATAGAAGTGGGTAAAACCAGAGAAAACCGGAAATATGTCATTTTTAAATCAAATTTTAGACGCATTGACTCTTTTCCACAAAAAATTATAAATTGATTTCGAAAGATTGTTATTTTATACTAGTAAACGCATGTTTTAAATTTTGAGAAAAAATGTTTATTTTTAGTATAATAAGGTTATACCATAGTCCGTTGGCAGATTTTTTAAATTTTCAAACGAAAAATCTAATTTTACAAGACATATGTCATACAATGTAATCATACATTATTGTAAATCAATACGTTATATCTAGTAAGCGCACGTTTTAAAATTTTAATTTTAGTTCAAATAAAATCATTAAAATAATATCCCAACAGTTATTTACGACGAAAATTTCTCTATTTTGTCTGTCTATTTACGGTCTTACAAATTAATATTTTTAGATTTTTAAGTTATCTGGCAAACGCATGTTTTAGAATTTTAAATTTAGTTTAAATAAAATCCTTAAAAAAATATGTACGTACATGTGTTTCTTGACGAAAATTGGTCCGTTTGTGTATATTTTTATTTATTTTATTTATGTAATTACATATACATAAATATTACAAAACATAACAATGTGATCCTTTGTCTGCCCAACTGGGAAAAATACCCGTTTCAGGACAGCCAAATTGTATATTTAGTTCATAATATTCTTAACAAAGAAATGGTTTCGTTCAAGATATCACGGGAATTTGCTTCTGTCAAGGGGATGGATTCTTTATATTTATAAAAGAATCGCAAAGATGTGATTTTTTTTAAGATCAATTTTGGAGAACATTAATAAATGCATTCAGAGTGAATGCATTTATTAATATTCTATGAGTGTTTTCTTTCATGAGATCACAAGTAGGAGATTCTTTCCAGGCCATTTTAGGGAATATTTACAATTGCATAATCAGAATTTGCACATTTATAAACCAATATTTGACAGATAAATTCCCAATGTATTTATGACTATTTAATTTTGATAAAGTACTATAATTTTTAGAATTTCTTGAATAGTAGAAATTACACAATTATAATCCAAATATATGAAAAATGATTTTTGCACACTTACAAACTAATATATTTCAGATTTTTTTTACATTCTTATTTTGCTTAGACATTATTGAAAAATGATAAATACTTATGATCAAAAAATAATTATAAAAGGTACATAATTTTAATAGTTTTATCATCACGCCTTTCAGCATTTTTGGATGTAGGTATAAATTAAAGCATATTTGAAATGAAATAAAATCGATATTGAGTTATAATTTTAAACAGCTGGTACGGAGAATAATTAATCTTTCTCATTGGAACCGCCCTGTACACTCGTAAGAACATCTTACGACGAAAGTGCATTTTCGGCCGCTGGCTATTTAAGGGCCCGCAACCCGGATTTGTACCGATTTATTACATATTTCCTTTAAACACGGTAAGTTTTAAACCTTAAAAAAATATGGGTTATTCTTGAAGAGATTATCTAGACTTTGCCCGCGCCGAAACGCAAATTATTTAAAATTCCCTCGATAGAAAAAAATCGCAAAGTATGCTCCAAAAATTATTATTAACACGTTTGTTTCAGTTATTTTGCAAGTTATATGTATGAAAAAATTCACAGTGTTTCTTTAAATGCTGTTTTAGATAATGCCCGCGAGATTTTTGCTCTATTTTAAACGAGTCGTGTTTTATTAAACATTTTCGCAATTTTCGCATCGATTTTGTCGCTGTAAATGTTAGCGCTCTCCTCTAACATTCGTAATTTCGTATCTCTCCATCTTCTTCTTTTCGGGCCCGGTTGCAGAGCCTTAAAGGCCCTTGTTAATCACAGGATACCGAATTTGTCCCAGCTCACATAATTCTCATATAAATCACTGTACCTCCCTTACTATCATAGTGAGAAATTTGTTCTAAACGGTGTTAGAAAGGCAAAATACCACGCTCTATATTAAAATCTAAAAAATAAACACCAACATAATGAAACCAAAATTTTTAGTCGCCGTTTGAAAAAAAAAGTTGAAATTTTGGGAATTTTTTATTAATTATTTTTACATAGAACCACAAAAAAGTGAGATGAGGATAACGTTTATAAAACATTTTTCTAATAAAATCTGTGTTTTTTTTTTTCGTTGTCAGTAAGTACGTTTAGTTAGAAAAAACGTAAGGTGAGCCATTTTTAAAACTTTTGTATGTTTGCATGCAAAAATTTTATATTTCAAAAATTAAATGTTTGTTTTGAATTATAAAATTTGAAATTGTATTTTATCAGCTTTCTAAAACAGTTTTTACTTTTCGATATTGTTTAGAAATTTTCCATTTATTTGCATTTTATTGTGAAGCTGAAATATTTTGGCCATCTGAAAAATACGCCAAATGTCTAAAGGGAAAATTGTCAGATATCTTAGAAAGATCATCAACGATGTCTTTAACTCGTAAGGCCGTGAATGGTGACATTCTGTCACAAAGCATGGTGACCCCAATTATTGAAGTTCGCAATGTTCTACAGCGCACTTGAGGTGATTTTTCACAAAAACAGCGCTCTACAAATTATCCATTATTATTATTATTATAATTGCTTCGGGCAATTCGGTTTATTGTGCGGCATTCATATAAACGAAAAACGAAAAATAAAAAAAAAAATTGTACATTCAAAAAAGAAGACGAAAAATTTAAACAAATGCGAAATTCTTACAGATTTGTTTTGATACAAAAAATGTTTTAATTTGTTTTTGTGTTTAATTCGTAGAACTTCATATAATTTTTAAAAATCAAATTTAATACTGTTATTATTATTAAGTTCTGCAAGTATTTTAGTGTATTTATTGTTTTCACAGCTGTTTCGGCTTTCAAGGCCATTCTCAAACGGTCAAATATCAAATTTCAAACGAAAATTTTCCACAAAAATCTAATATTCCATCTACAATAAATTACCAAGGACCAACTCACGTCACGTCACGTCCTGTCTTCACTCCACACTGACTTGTATTAATTATTGATTGATTTATGATTCGTTTTTCTATTCCAATTGGATGACCTAATAACGTTCAATATTTGTAATTATTTACTCATTTTTAAAAAAATGTTTTGGTGTCTTTTTAGGTATAAAATGGTTTTCCCGAAAATTCTCATCAAAATAGAATTATAAGTACTGACCAGAAATATGAGTCAATGTGCTTCCTTTTCCAGCTACAATTTTAAAACCAACTTCACAAGGCTCCCACGCCTGTAAATCAATTGTATAATCTATATAAATAAAAATGAATCAACGAAATGTATGTACGCGAATACCTTCCGAACAACTGCGCCAAATTGCATTTTTTGTGTTCGTTATTATCAGGACAATAACGAATAGATATGCCCTGATGATGGACACTGTAACGCTGTCCGAAACGTTGGCTAAAGGAGGAGGTAGCGCAACACGGCGTAACACCCCAAAAACAAATAAAATTCCGGGCAATCTATCATTTTTCAACTTTGTAACTTAAAAGGGCCCGCAACCCGGATTTCTACCGATTTATTACATATTTCCCTTAAACACGGTAACTTTTAAAGCTCTTAAAAAAATATATGTTATTCTTGAAGATAATATTAATTTAGACTTTGCCCGCGCCGAAACGCAAATTATATAAAATTCCCTCGATAAAAAAAAAATCGCTAAGTATGCTCCAAAAATTATTATTAACACGTTTGTTTCGGTTATTTTACAAGTTATATGTATGAAAAAATTAGCAGTGTTCCTTTAAATGCTGTTTTAGATAATGCCCGCGAGATTTTTGCTCTATTTTAAACGAGTCGTGTTTTATTAAACATTTTCGCAATTTTCGCATCGATTTTGTCGCTGTAAATGTTAGCGCTCTCCTCTAACATTCGTAATTTCTCTCCATCTTCTTCTTTTCGAGCCTAGTTGCAGAGACTTAAGAGGGAATAACTAGATACAACCGGAAATACGTCATATTTAAATCAAATTCTAGACGTATCGACTCTCTTTTACAAAAATATAAATTGATTTCGAAACATTGTTATTTTATCTAATAAAGTTATGTTTTAAATTTTGAAAAAAAAAAAATTATTTTCATTATAAAAAGCTTATACCTTTGGTCGTTGGCAGATTTGTTATTTTTTCTAACAAAATGTTGTATTATACAACTTACATTGCAAATCATATAATAATATAGTTAATAAATTATCGTGAACAGAGCATGAATAAAAAATTTATATTAATTGATTAATTTAAAAGAACAGCAGATTCATTTTGTAAGCCAACCTTGAGCTCTATTTATCTAACTAACTAACAAACCATCACGCCATTTCCTCGCAGGGGTAGGCAGAGAGGACGGACCGCCAAACAACTCGGTCTTGGCACACACTCCTTGCCTCGTTGACATTCATACATCGTCTCATACATGCTCTTCTATTATTCCAATTCTTCACATGGCCCGACTCAAGTATCTGATTCAGTTGGTCGTACCATGTCTTCCTCGGGCGTCCCCGACTTCTTCTACCATTCACATTTGCCTCATATATTCTCCTTACATTCCTCGTTCATTCGCTCTACTTGCCCAAACCAACCGAGCGTCCCTTTCTTAATCTTACTCATTATGCTTACATCACCCTTGCAATCTTCGCGGATCTCCACATTTCTCACACGATCGTACATGGTTTTACCACACATACACCTCAGGGATCTCATTTCTACAGCATTCAGTCTACTTTCATCCTTCATATTTTTCATACTTTCATACTTCCATGCCTCACTGCCATACATCAGTGTAGGTACCAGCTAGTACTCCATTATGGACGGCTAACTTCGCTCCTTTGGACAGTTTTTTGTTGTCGCCAACGGCGTTCAGTCCTCCATCAATAGAGTTGCCTGCATTTACCCTTCTTTCAATATCAGCCTTCCCATCTCTCGTAAGCATACTTTCCAAGTACACAAACTCATCCACCTGCTCCAAATACTCATCATTCACAACTAAGTTGCACATTGTTTTCATACTCTCTCTTTCAAATACCACGACTTTAGACTTACTTATGTGGCGAGCCAACGCTCAACAAAACGTTGAGCAACAACAACGCTGAACACGGAGAAGTACTTACCTAAATAATATTTGCGCTGAAATATTTGGCATATCGTCGCACCTTATGGAAAGTACCGGAGCATTCAAATTCCCTGTACATTAGTCTTTAGAACAGCAAGCCAAAACAAATGGTCCCGTTATTTTACTACTGTCACGCTCCGTATTCCGATAAAATTGTGAATTTTAATTCTTAGTAAAAACTATCAACAGTTAATTCTAGAGTTTTCTTTTACGCGTTTACGTAGCACGTCCGATTGCTACACTTACATTCATCATTAACTCATTCTTCGTACATACTTCTAGGGGGTCGTCCATTAATCACGTGAGGCTCGAAAGGGGGGGGGGGGTTCGTAAAAAAATCACAAAATATCACGAGGGGGGGGGGTATAATGAGATATCACGTGTATTTATTTTTCGTGATAATATTCTGAAAATTTCAAAATACTTTGAACTAAAAAAATTACACGTGATTTGGGGGGGGGGGGGTTAGTCTAAAACCTCACCACATATCACCAGGGAAGGAGAGTTAAAAAGTTGCTAAAAACATCACGTGATTAATGGACGACCCCTAGACACGAGAAACTGTAGATCTTCCTTAACTGTTAGAAATCAGCATACAACAGGCAACATACTTCCAGATTACTCAATTTACGGTAATTAATTATACCAGTTGAAAAGTATATCAGTAGAATGAGTGCAGAGGATAGGAATTTGTTTATTGACGCAGTTTATTAAAATTCAATTATTATTTATCATTTATTTCTTTGTGGTGAAAGGAGACCGAAGAAAATCACAGGATAAAAAACCTACTCACACGGCTCCCTATAAAACCACAGCCAAAAGGTTGTGGCTTCGTATCTCCGAAGTAAATATATATATATAGAAATGATTGCACTTTTTACTGATCATACCTTTCTCATGAAGTCATCGATCCTCCCACGTTCTTTATTATTACTAGCTGATGCCCGGCTTCGTTGCTATGCCATTTAATAAAGAAATTGTTTCTCCCTGCGTGTCCTTTCCCACTCGTCCCATCCCCCTTCCGCCTCCGCTTCCTATCCAGCGTCCCCTTTCCCTCTTGCTTTCCCACTCCACCTCCTCCACCTTCCCTCTCCCCACTCCACTACACCCCTTCCCCTCCCGAGTTCCCCTCCCCCCTACCTGAAGTCCCCTCCCCCCATCTGCAGTCCATACATTCATTCCCGGTACATTCAGTTTTCAAACAGCTCGCGTCCCACCTATTGCAATTTTTTTATACAAATTTCATAATGCCAGAGCGCGCCAGTAGTCTTATACAAACCTTGTCCTGACAATAACGAACACACAAAAAAAAGAATTATCCAATTTGCATTTTTAGTTTTTTTATATGAATACTGGACAAGAGTCCCAACTGCTCCCGTCTGGAGCCAGTGCGACTACTGCATCCCCAATTGGGGTATGTTGTGAGGCTGAAAGTAGCGGGGAAGGATATCAGAAAGAGGAATATAGAGAAGTACCTGGCTATTAAGAACTGGTCACCAAATACGCTAAAGCCATTTCAAGCAACCTTTCAATATTGAATGTTGGTCTTACACCAGGGCGATAATGACACTCTGAAAGGTGCCGCAAATATACAATGTATTATTTTAATGAATAAATTATTTTATAAAACAAAATTATTTTAATATAACAAAATTATTTTGGATGAAAACTATGTTTCCTCAATCATATCCACCAAATTGTGAAAACACTAGGCTTCGTATTAAGAACAACTAAAAACTTTAATTCCATACAAATACTTTTAAAAAGAATCTTAAATTATTTGTTTTAGTCGAGGATTGCCAATTAATTTTCTTTACTTTGTCCTTTCTAAATTATTAGCTAAATGAGTATGTTTATAAAGTAAGCTAAAATAATTTTTATTTTTGTTTAAACTGTTTTTTTTTTCATCTTCCTCCTACCAAATCTATAGCATGTTAAATTATAAATCTACATATATTTATTATTTACAACTTAATCCTTAAAAACAAAACAAAAAAATACTTTATTTTATTTTATTTTGAATCAGATCTCAAAACTATGGTCACCCTAAAAGTCTACATTAATGTACTACCTAGCGCCATCACTCATCAGTTTAGTGGGTACCCATAATCTCAATCTGTAAGAAATACAACAATATTGTTCTTTCAAAATCTGTATAATTTTGTGTTATTTTGTTAACCTGTATAATTATTGTTGACCTCAACACAGGCTTGTCCTAGTGAGGTAACAGATTGTATTGTAAACATTTTTACCTACAGTGTAAAGAAACAATAAATAAATAAATAAATACAAGCTATTAAACTATTATACGTATCTCTAGTTAGAAGCCTAATCGAATATAACTCGGTAGTTTGGTAATAATAACATTGAGCGAATACAAAAAAAAATTCTGCGTTTTATAAATTTTAAATTAAATATCCCACTAGAAAACTTAAAATATAATTTCTTATTAAATATTCTAAAAATACATATATTAGAAGACAGACGTAAAATGAACAACCTTTTTATTCAAAATACTAAATTCTATGTTCGTCTTTTGCGAACTCCTGCAACTCATAAACTTACGAATACCCATAGTAACAACACGACAAAATACACTATTCTATTGCAGCATTCATAAGCGGACTACATTGCCCACTCTCCGACACAACGATTTCACACGATGGGAAATCAGTCTTAGGTGACATATTTAATATCAACTTGGCGAGTTTTGTGGATTATGTAAAGTATTTATTCCAACACTATTTCTAAACACATTTTATATTTTTGTAAACCCCTCAAATCACTGTATTTTTCAATTATTATAAGCAATAATTATCAGCCTGAAACACTCATCCACATTGAAAAATCTTCCGAGAAAAGATACATGACGCCAACGGGACATGAACCCATGTCCTTCTGATTGCCGGTCAGCTGCTCTCCCAATTGAGCTATGGCGGCTTATCTTATACCCGCCAAATGATTCAATATATACTAGTGTTTCATTCAACAATTACTGCTTATTATATTTTTTCCACCTGAAAACAACCAACTTTATTTTTGCGAGAGAGACACTGTTAGTGTTAAATCCGTCGCTAGGTGGCGTCGAGACAAATTATGTCTTCATTTATTGGGGGAAATACTTAAACTTGTCAAATATTAATTACTATTTTTTTAATTGTTAAACTAACGTTTAAGACATGATTTTTATGCATAGCACAAAGGGTAACAATTATTATAAGCAATAATTATCAGCCTGAAACACTCATCCACATTGAAAAATCTTCCGAGAAAAGATACATGACGCCAACGGGACATGAACCCATGTCCTTCGATTGCCGGTCAGCTGCTCTCCCAATTGAGCTATGGCGGCTTATCTTATACCCGCCAAATGATTCAATATATACTAGTGTTTCATTCAACAATTACTGCTTATTATATTTTTTCCACCTGAAAACAACCAACTTTATTTTTGCGAGAGAGACACTGTTAGTGTTAAATCCGTCGCTAGGTGGCGTCGAGACAAATTATGTCTTCATTTATTGGGGGAAATACTTAAACTTGTCAAATATTAATTACTATTTTTTTAATTGTTAAACTAACGTTTAAGACATGATTTTTATGCATAGCACAAAGGGTAACAATTATTATAAGCAATAATTATCAGCTTGAAACACTCATCCACATTGAAAAATCTTCCGAGAAAAGATACATGACGCCAACGGGATGTATTTTTCAGTTTTTGTTTCTTGTACTTTTAAGACTTGTGTGCATTTTTTATCTGACGTAATTTAATTTTTATTATCTATTTCTTTCGTTTTTTTTCGTTTTTCATGTTAAAATTGTACTACCAATTGTGTAAAAGCCCTCTGGGCGTTAAATACGTAAATAAATTAGTCACCAAATAAGACTTTAATAATAACAACCAATGGTGCGATAAAAAAACTGTGGTTATTAGTCAAGGGGAATTTGTTAACATCACCCACATTAACCAAAGAATTTTTAATATTTAAATAAGCGCACAGAACTGGCGCCTACGTAGACATACCTACGTAACTAACTAACTAACTAACTAACCATCACGCCGTTTCCCCGCAGGGGTAGGCAGAGAGGACGGACCGCCAAACATCCCGGTCTTGGCACACATTCCTTGCCTCGTTTACATTCATACAACGTCTCATACATTCTCTTCTATTATTCCGACTCTTGACATGGCCCGACTCAAGTATCTGATTCACTTGGTCGTGCCATGTCTTTCTTGGGCGTCCTCGACTTCTTCTACCATTCACATTTGCGTCATATATTCTCCTTACACTCCTTTCCTCGTTCATTCGCTCTACATGCCCAAACCATCGGAGCGTTCCTCTCTTGATCTTACTCATCACGCTTACATCAGCCTTGCATTCTTTGCGGATTTCCACATTTCTCACACGATCATACATGGTTTTACCACACATACGCCTCAGGGATCTCATTTCTACAGCATTCAGTCTACTTTCATCCTTCCTCTGCCAGTTCCATGCCTCACTGCCATACATCAGGGTAGGTACCAGTACTCCATTATGGACGGCTAGTTTCGCGTCTTTGGACAGTTTTTTGTTGGTGCCAACGGCGTTCAGTCCTCCATTAATAGAGTTACCTTCATTCACCCTTCTTTCAATATCTCTATCAGCCTTCCCATCTCTCGTAAACATACTTACCAAATAAACAAACTCATACCTACGTAAATGCTTTAATTTATCTTTAATTGTATTACTTTAAACAATTATTATGGTTAAAGAAAAAAATATAATTGTTGATATTATTATTTTCATTGTCATTATAAATTTAAGCGTACAGACAGCAGGAGCGACGTTGTTTTATACTATGTATAATAGATGTACCGGACCTCTAAGTATCCCGATATTATTTTATAGCATATTTAATATTTAAACCACAGACACGTGTAAATAATATCTGTTTTATTTATTTATTTATTTTTTTTTTTACTGTGAATACCGCACAAGAATCTCAACTGCTCCCGTCTGGAGCCAGTGAGACTATGGCATCCCCAATTGGGGTATGTTGTGAGGCTGAAGGTAGTGGGGAGGGGAAGGAGGTGGGGAAGAGGAAGGTTGGGAAGTACCTGGCTATTCAGATCTGGTCACTAAACACGGCTAAAGCCATTTTCAAGCAACAAAAGTATCAATTTCAAGTATCAATTCTGAATGGTTGTCTTACACCAGGGCGATACTGATAGTATCTTCCACTCTGGAACATGCCGCAAATATACTATATATTATTTTAAATGAATTAATTGTGAAATAACACAAATTAATCAAATAAAATTTATTTGCGCATGCCGGGTTCGAACCCGCGACCTCCGGATCGTGAGTCAAGAGTCTTACCCACTGGACTACGGAGATCGTCAAAATTGTCGTCAAAGGAGGTCGTCAATTATGGTTAGCATTCGAATATTGCTTTTCTCATTATCTCCAAACTTAGTATTTGAAAATGTTTGACTAATCAACTGGACGATAGATGTATGTAGATGCGATACCATAAGAATAATCCGAGCAATTGAACTCACGACGCCTGGGTGGGACCCAAACGCGATGCCAACTAATCCACTGTCCGGTCATAATATGCTCCCAAATTATCTGCAGAGTAATATTATGTTTCAAGAAAATGTTCACAATTATCCTACGAGAAGACGCGGAGACTTTAGGCTTCCCAAAACCAAACTTTCGTGCACACAAAATAGCGCGTTTTATAAAGGGCAAAAACTTTACAACAATCTGCCAAATACCGTAAAGGAAGCCTCAAGTCTCAGCACTTTTAGTAGGATATGTGCATTATATGTAAAAAAAAATTGATTACTTACCAATATTTTTTTTGTCTAGTTATCTTTTTTATTTAGTATTCTTTTTTTAAATGTATTTGTAAATGTTACTGTACTTCGTAAATTGTATATTTGAATATTTTCCTACTAGATGTATGAATAAATTTACGTACATCTAAATAAAAATTTCAAAAACAAATACAAAAAATAGTATTGGCTCCCAATGGCAACATTATAATAGTTCAGGGTCGGAAGTGCATTAGATCCCCTCGCTCCGGAACCTGCAATAAACGCGACACATAACAAACATCAATCTAATCCAGTCCGTAGTGTCAGGGGCAATGTCATCCGTGTTATGTATTATGCCATGAGGGGAACTTGGAACACAATAAACTCACACATATATTAAAAAAGGATTTATTTAAACCGAACACGTGTCCTCTGATAAAGGTTGTGTTGATTTTCATCTTATTTATCTTGTTTATAATCATCTTACAAAAATATTTCATGATGTATCTATCATACTTTTTGCTGATGACCTCAAAATTTTTAAAATTATTCAAAATATTTACCATTGCAACGTTCTTCAAGATAATATCAATAAATTGTTAATTTCGTGTAATGAAAATCGACTTTTACTTAAATATCTCAAAATATCGAATAGTTAGATTTTCTCGAATAAAAAATCCAGTGATCTTTCATTACTACATTGATAAGCTCTTGAGACATTAACACAAATTAAAAACTTAGGCATCACTTTTCAATCAAATCTTTCATTTGTTAAGCGTATAACAGAAATCTGTAATAAGAGCTTAAAATCCGTCTGCTCGGTTCAATATATTCGCACCTCACAATCCGGAAATTTCGATTTCGCGCGTAAATTCTGAAACTGTCACTTTGGATCGAGATTGTAAAATATCTATGCCAGATAGCTTTCATATTTCAAAGACAATAAGAAGCATTATTTCGTTCTCTTTCTGGTTAAAAGAAAATACATATTTTTGCATGAGAGGAAGAGCTTTTAAATGTAAGGTCGCTCCGGACGTTTTTGGTCTTATGAAAGTTTAATGCGAATACGTGTTTTGGGATGTATTTATTCCTAAACAGCAGACAGGTTTTAAAAATGTTGGGATTTATAACTCGGCTAACTAGAAATTTTAACAATATAAAGTGTATTAAACCGTTATATTTTGCCTATGTTAGAAGTAAACTTGAGTACAATTCTCCCATCTGAAACCCACATTATAATATACATGTACAAGCAGTTGAAAGAATACAAAACAAATTCTTACGTTTTCTAAATTTTAAAATGGGTTTTCCAGCAATTAGGTTGAACTACAACACTCTGTTAAATAATATGAATATGCTCAAATTGTCGGACCGAAGAATTTTCACTGACTTGGTATTTCTATACAAAAAAATTCTACATAAATTATTTAGTTGATAGTTCGGTATTGCTAAAATTGATAAGCTTCCGGATATCACTACGTAATACTAGAAGTCAGGATTTATTTCATTGTAGAAATTCTGGGACCAACTACCATATGTATTCCTCTTTGCCCAGAATACTAATGGAAGGAAACAATTATACCAAGTCAGTGGACATATTCAATTTATCTTAACAAATATAAAATATTGTTACGAAGGCAGTTCAGTTATGTTCAATAAATACTGTAAAACCCCCGAAAAAGGGTGTTAATCAATAAATTAATAAATGAGTAGAGCTGAAACATGACCGGAAGATGCCCTTGAAATGTAATGCTAGAAAAAAATGCTCAGGATTCCATGGACGAAAAGGATGTTCTAGGAAGGAAAAAGGTATAAGGTGTATGAAGGAATTTGGGGATCAGTGTGTCCAAGAATGGCGTACATATGTAACCATCACCCCACTGCGGTGCAAGGCAATGGGTCGAAAGAGTCCTGCTGGAGAGGTCTCCCTCAACCAGTCTACCTCGATCTGATCTACTCCAGCTAAGACTTAGACAAACCCGGGCACCCCTGCTAAATCACCAAACATAACGAAAGACTTATGTAGGTGTTGGTTATCCATAAATGGTTGCCGGTGTGGTTGTACCTTCCAAATTATCTCCACGTATAATATGATCAACACAAAGAACTTGATGTCAAAGTCAATAAATTTCTACCTGCAACCCCATTCTTAACCTGCATCACAACGTTGCTCAACCGGATGGAGATATAATTTGCTTTTAAATGGTTAGTGAAGGTCAAAGATATTCAAATACAGAAGAGATATGCTATGGTGTCCGCGCAACTGTCGCCGGACTACGCGCTAATTAGCGTAGTTTTCATACAAAAAGAATTTGTTCATTTCGTTGATTTTTTGAAAATGTGCATTAATATTGGTTAACAATATATTTTGAATAAGGAAAGAATTCGTTCATTTAGTTTAACGTTCGTTTGGTTTATTCGTTAATTATTTGTTCTTTTAGTTTATTTGTTAATTGGTAAACAATATCGGCGACACCCGGAAGCGCAGACCCACATAGTAAAAACAGCAGATAGCACATCTACTTATATTTCAATATCTTTGGTGAAGGTGCATACTATATATACAGTCTTATTAATAATTAAGAACCGTTTACCAAATCCATATATAATGTATCCATTCTGGAAGAGCTCACACTATTGACTCTACAACCCCTGGTGGGTCTTGGCCTCCTCAAGAATCTTCCTCCACTCATCTCGGTTTTGTGCCAGCTCTCTCCAGTTTAGAAGCTCTAAGATATATATGTGTTTGAGGACGTTGTCGCTCCATCTTAGTCTTGGTCTTCCCAGGCTCCGTCGCCCTATTGGCCTTGAGTTCAGTAGGGATTTTGGTGCTTGATGCTCGGTCATTCTCTTCACATGACCCAGCCACCGAAGTCTTCCCAGCTTTATAAAATTTTGCGACGTTTAGCTCCTTATGGAAGAGTTAGGCATCCACAATAGGCCTTAAACTATCTGCCTACAATGTATTTTAAGATTCTTTGGACACGTTACTCCACAAACTGAGGATTCCAACTTGGAGAAAACTCTAGTCACTGGCTGCAGTGTTTGGCAAAAGACGCAGAGGAAGGTCATCAATGCGCTGGAGTGACCAAGTATCACTAGTGTCTGGTACTAGGGTGTCCTCGGCTCTCCACGCAGCGTAGAACCGTGAGGAGTAGATGAATCTTGACCAGCATGGAAATTGGAGTAGGGGTCATGATCCTCAGCAATGAGGAACCGATTTGAGAAGAAGGCTGAAACATGATCGGTAATATCCTTTTAATTTTTCAAACACAGCAGACTTAATTCGTAGTAACTTTTAATTAAAAATACAATTAACACTTGCTGTACGCAAAAGATTTTAACCAGCGATTCCTAAGCATATTTGGAGTGAAAAATGTTGATATTATTTTGCTGTCTGATGATATTTTATTATTGATGCAACGAATATGAATACGAATATTCGTATTCGCCGAATAGTAGACATTTACCGAATATTCGTATTCGGCGAATATATATTTACGAATACGAATACTATAAAAAAAACTTTTGAATTAATAAATTGTCACAGAAAAGTCAAAATGTCTATGGATTTTGTGGCACTGTTCTATGAACCTCGAATTTTTCATTTAATACGCGTTCTTTCTCTTAATAGTTTCAGTATTTGACAGTCGATAGCACAGGTCAAGTGCAAGTATATTGTTACATATGAAGTAAAAGGAACTAAATTTAAATAAAATGTCCTCTCGTAAACGTGATCAAAGTGATATATGGAAACATTTCGATAAATTACTGAGTAAGTAGCTAACTATGTACAGTCGCCTCGGAGAGGCTTTTTTCAACGGCTGGCATCATCCAAACTGAAAAAAGAAATCGCCTATCACCAGCGATTCTACAGATGTTATGTTTTCTGAATAAAAATTTGACAGTTGTAAATTTTAATTATTAGTAAGTACCTATAATTAAACAAACAGAACAAGGTTAAATAAATGAGTGTTTTATTACTCTGTTAAGTTATTCGTATTCGTATTCGCCGGATAGTAGGTTTAATATTCGTTTTCGTATTCGTATTCGTAAAAGTAGTATTCGTTGCATCACTATATTTTATTCAATTAAAGAATTGTCCATCACATATCAGCGCGTATCAATTATAGGTTATAGGGATGGGATCAGAAACGACATGTGATTTTTTGTTGTTTTTAAAAATTTTATTTTGTTTTCCTTGTTCTACCGGTATTGCAATGGATGATGTTCCGAGGAACTGGCGTCGATGATCCCCTCAGCACCGGTGCATAGTCGGGAAACAGGCCAATTACGCACCCAACATTGTTATTTAGTTATCAAAGTACCTACCACTAATGTCATCTTTGTCTATGTTTCTAAGCTTAATAAATATTAGTTCTCGCTGTCTCCTGAATAAAACAACGTGTTTCATTTAATAGGTTATGGGCCCAGAAGATTCCCAAGCGTTTTTTAAATAATCAGTCACGATAATTTAAATGGTATTTGTGTTAAAAATTCATTTCTTATTGTCGCGGATGTATTTGTTCGTATTGAGAATAGGGCAAGGAGTTATTGCGAATGCAAACTCGTAATTACTGTCGGGACATTTTTAACAAAAATGGCGGCGGCATCATAGCCCACAAGTATATATATATATATATATATATAATATATATATAATAAAATATATATATATAATTTAAAATTATACACGGTTGACATTAGTCACATGAGAAGGGGTCGTTTCTACGACTCGTTCTTGAGTTCAACAGCTCGGCTGTTTTCTCTGTTTTCTTCCCTCCTACAACATGTTCACTCCTTCCTCTCCTCAAAAAGACCCTCCACACAGCATCTCAGATGAATATGCCCTGAGGGAAATTATTTTCTTCAGGGCCTCCTGTGTGGAGTTAATGTTAAAAAAAAATCTGAGTAGTTGGGAAAATAGCGCTTTTATATCCCAACGGATCACTTGATAAGCACTGCATCTCATTCCAGCAGCACGGTAACACACGAAACAGCGCTTGTATTGCTCGATCCCGTCGTGACCTAGGATTGAATTTTTTTTGTTGCTTTTAATACAAAAAAATCATCGGACAGCAAAATGACATTTATATTTTTTACTCCAAATATGCTCAGGAATAGTGCGTTCAAATTATTCGGGTACTGTTGCATCCTGTATAAACGACATACCCAGGAGTGGCACTTCATTTAGTGACAATCTCAAATAGGCCACTTGCATCATTTTTTTTTTTTTAATTTCCGGTTTTGACAAATATTCTAAGACATCCTGTATTTTTTTTAATCGTATTTTTGAAACCCTGGGGATTTTTTGAAAATTTCAATCCGAAAAATCAGACCATTTTTTATAAACCGGAAAGACGGGACATAATTGTACAGATGCGAAAAAACGATAATCACATAGCCGAAATCATTTTTAAAAAAAGAACGTTTTCCACACGAACGGCACAGGAGAATAACGAGGCATATCAAAAACATTACATCTCAATAAATATTTTTTTCCTTGATTCATCTTATTGATCATAAATCATTATAATGTACAACGTATATATTACTAAATCCAATAAAATATATATGTGTTTGTAAATTATAATAATAATAAGAATATTATAAAATTTGATTTTGTTAAAATCAGCACCATAACCATTATACCTCTAAAACACTTACCGACTTCTAAAATGTACGGGGTTCTCTTCAGAACATCTGTCAAAAAGTCAAACCAAATGATAAGTTCGCAGAGAACAAACAATAAATCTAGTGGACGAATTCAAAAATTCGCCTGAAATCAAAGTGATGCCATATAAAAAAAAAAAAATCAGTGTGGAATTTTACAAAATTAATAGGAACATTTTCGGAGACGGGGCATTTTCATGTAGTGACGTCACGAGCCCAAATAATGGATTTATTTAATTAAAAATAAAAAACATTACATTTCTAAAAAAATTTACTAACATTTTCGCAATCTTAATAAAAAGATCTATCCTCACGATTTTTTCCAAGTCGTTATGAATTCAATGCAAGTGGCTTATTATATAAGTATGCCCTCGAATGGTTTCCATCAGTGTATTGTTTACATTTTATAAGCACTTACCGATAAATAACAATACTTATTTAAAATGGTACTTTACAAATTACATTCTGATTTATACCTGTATAATAATTATTAATAAATACTTATGGCATTACTTATTAAAAAAAACACTTCACGACCGTTACACGGTGTTTTTGTTACATATTGTATAAAGACTATACATTTTGTTTTTCTGATGATTACCAGAAAAAATGTCTTCATAATGTTGGTAACGTTGAACTTTGATAGATGAGCGCATGCGCAAATTCTTCATGTTTTTTTTCACGCGCAGCGAAATTATAGTTTTGACCAATTCACTATTAGCATGATTCAACTTACTTACTATTATTTGTATTATTTTTTGTCACTTTTAGTCCTTTAATAATGTCGTGTTATTGATTTCGAAACTTTGACCCGAAATAATTGATTCTTTCTGTCAGAACATTCAGCACAATTAATTGTTATTGCGTTTAATTCGTAGAACTCATTTTTTTTTTTTTTAATTTCATTTAAATTAAATTTAATAGTGTTTTTATCAAGTTCTACAAGTATTTCAGTATTTACTTATGCTACAGCTGTTTTGGCTTACAATGCCATTTTCAAACTGTGGTTAAACCACTTTGAGATGACTTATTCATACGATTTTAAATGTCAATTTTTGAAGATATCTAAATCGATTTATTATTTAAATTTAATTTAATAAACTAAATAACTAAGCATCACGCCGTTTCCCCGCGGGGGTAGGCAGAGAGGCGTTTCATCCATGCTTTTCTATTATTCCGACTCTTCACATGGCCCGACTCTGATTCACTTGGTCGTGCCATGTCTTCCTCGGGCGTCCCCGACTTCTTCTACCATTCATATTATTTCCTCGTTCATTTGCTCTACGTGCCCAAATCATCTGAGCGTCCCTTTCTTAATCTTACTCATTACGCCTACAACAGCGTTGCATTCTTCGCGGATCTCCACATTTCTCACACGATCGTACATGGTTTTCACACACATGCGCCTCAGGCATCTCTTTTCTACAGCATTCAGTCTACTTTCATCCTTCCTCTGCCAGTTCCATGCCTCACTGCCATACATCAGGGTAGGTACTAGCACTCCATTATGAACGGCTAACTTCGCTTCTTTGGACAGTTTTTTGTTGGCGCCAACGGCGTTCAGTCCTCCATTATAAGTTAAAATTTAATTACATTATTAAATTAAATTTAAATTGTTATTTTTGTAATGTAATTCAATAACCTCAACACCTGATTTTTATCAAAACAATTTTATGATACAATCCATTTATGATACAATCACACTGACAATTTCCACACGTACCTATTGTTATCGTTTGGTAGATATTAAGAACCAATAAAAAATTGAATTAACAAATTATATCTCCAATTGCATTAAATACGTGCATTTTGTATTGTATTGAAAAGAAAGTAGATTGTTACCTATCCATTCACAATTATCTGATAAAAGAACATTTCTCAAGAGATCTGGCACTTATTAAACCGACTCTTTTGTAATCTTGGTAGAACAATTATCTATAATTGTTCTTATATTCTGATACGATTGTTTTAGTCTTATCTTTATAAATATAATGTGTGATTGGACTATTCGAGATGCAGTAAATTATAAAAAATATTATCTATCTTGTTGGGTGGGTAGGTAC
The DNA here is from genome assembly GCA_917880885.1 of Limnephilus marmoratus. NCBI lineage: Eukaryota > Metazoa > Arthropoda > Insecta > Trichoptera > Limnephilidae > Limnephilus > Limnephilus marmoratus. The sequence continues at coordinate 4,422,766 of OU862930.1, forward strand.
TGGGTTCATAATACAACGTATTGCACGCTCACGACGCGTAATTTTGGGGGGTGATTATTAAATTATTGTTACTTAAAAAGATTAAAAAAATAATTCGCATTAATTATAAGGTTTTTCCCCAAAAAATAATTAAGTGAGCTACAAACCCAAGGTAATTAGCCTACTGGAATTACCAAAATAATTAGAAATTCGACAGCCAAAGACGACTTAGTAACAATATAATTGATCCTTGTAGACCACCATTCTCTCCCCTCCCCCATATGTTATGTATATAACCAACTACCACATACATGCGCCAATTTCTCGACTTCACACACTAGGGAACAAATTCACCTCAAATATCGATGTATTTAATACAAGTTTACCTATTATTTTTAACTATTAAACTAACTTTTTTTTTAAGACAAGATTTTTATGCATAGCACAAAGGGTAACGTTACCGAGAAAAGATACATGACGCCAACGGGACTTGAACCCGTGTCCTTCTGATTGCCAGTCAGCTGCTCTCCCAATTGAGCTATGGCGGCTTATCTTGTACCCGCCAAATGATTCAATCTATACTAGTGACTATAATATATACTAGTTACCTTTGTATGTTACCCTTTATGATATGCATAAAAATCTTGTCTTAAAAAAAACGTTAATTTAATAATTAAAAATAATAATTAATATTTGACAAGTTTAAGTATTTCCCCAATAAATGAAGACATAATTTGTCTCGACGCCACCTAGCGAGGGATTTTAACACTAACAATGTTTCTCTCGCAAAAATAAAGTTGGTTGTTTTCAGGTAGAAAAAATATAATAAGCAGTAATTGCTGAATGAAACAATAGTACCTACATATTGAATCATTTGGCGGGTACAAGATAAGCCGCCATAGCTCAATTGGGATAGCAGCTGACCGGCAATCAGAAGGACACGGGTTCAAGTCCCGTTGGCGTCATGTATCTTTTCTCGGAAGATTTTTCAATGTGGATGAGTGTTTCAGGCTGATAATTATTGCTTATAATAATTGTTACAAGTTTACCATTATTCAAGATATATCTGAACTATATTTTTATGTAGAATATTTTGATATCTAAGGAGCATCACATAGGAGCTATTGCATATATTTGTGTATTTCTATATTAATCTACAATATAAAAAGTTGTTACCGTTTTCTAAATATCTTGCATTTCGTCATGTATTATTCATCACATTTAATCAGTCACCTGTGAATTTTGTAATGACTAACATACCTACTAGTTTATTTCTATGGCATTTACAACTTCGAAACTTTCTCTTTTATTGTAATGCACTATCTTTCATTTATTTATTTATACCTACCTTTCATATGACGTTTACTAGTTATCTTTTTATAGTTTATCTTTTTTATTTAAAGACTATCTCTGTATTATAAACGTGTCATGTAAAAGCCCATCAGGGCGTTGAAAATTAATAAATAAATATAATAAATATATAAACCATAGGCTGAGAATAATCTGTATCAGTCTGAAGATGGCTTTAACGAGCTGAAACCGGTTACGGTCAATAAAATTAAAGTGGAAATATGTTATATATTTGTTTTATTATAATATATTAATTAATGTTTAAAAAGTCTTTAAAACCTAGCATTTCTGATTACCAAAATAAATTAGAATCAGAGTCTGGGAGTCAGTGTGTCCAGGAGTAACGGACGTATGAATCCATTCCTCGCACTGCGGTGCAAGGCGATGTTCCAAGGGAGTTCGTTCCGAGAGAAGTCAAAGGGACTCCCTCAACCAGTCTCTCCCGATCCGGCCTGCCATGCAGCTGGTGGGCAGACGCGTCCCCCGCCAAGACCAGGACAAACCTCACCCCATGAATCCGGGCACCCCAGCTAAGTCACCAAAAGTAACGAGCCACTTGGGGTGACCTACGGCAGGGGTGTTGGATATCCAATAAATGATTACCGGGGCGGTGGTACCAATAAAGTGATTTTGAACTCAATATTGTATTATTTTATCAAAGTCCCCGGCGATGCCCGGGCTTTACGCCGAGTTGTCGAAATCAAATGTAGACAGTGACCTTCCTCTTGTTTTGAAGGTCACATTTGCAAAATTTCATCAACCTCGGCATAAAACTGTTAATTTGCACACAAATCAAATCCACACCGCCCGCTTGCCAGCCCGCTCGTCCATCACATACAGACATTCTCCTTTAATTGTATATTTCAACCAATTTACACAAAACCTTGACAAATTATATACCTAAACCTTCCTCATGAATCACTCTGTATATTGGTGAAAACCAAAGATATTGAAATATAAGTAGATGTGCTATCTGCTGTTTTTACTATGTGGGTCTGCGCTTCCGGGTGTCGCCGATATTGTTTACCAATTAACAAATAAACTAAAAGAACAAATAATTAACGAATAAACCAAACGAACGTTAAACTAAATGAACGAATTCTTTCCTTATTCAAAATATATTGTTAACTAATATTAATGCACATTTTCAAAAAATCAACGAAATGAACAAATTCTTTTTGTATGAAAACTACGCTAATTAGGGCGTAGTCCGGCGACAGTTGCGCGGACACCATAGCATATCTCTTCTGTATTAGAATATCTTTGGTGAAAACCGTATGAAAATCCCTTGAGTAGTTTTTGAGTTTATCGCGAATAGACAGACAGACGCGGCGGAGGACTTTAATTCGTAATATGTAGAGAAGTCAAGCTACAAAATGATTTCTTTCTAATCATTTTTTTATAAAATTTCTTACATAAATATAATAAATTATTTTGAAAGCTTTTCCTGTTCATGGCTTATTTCTTACACATTATAAAATGTAAACAAGTGTAGGTCAGTGTCAACTATTCTAATATAATTCACTATAAAACTTATTAATTTATTAATTGCCTTGTAAACTTCGCATACCAAGACACGGGATTGACCAAGTCAATTGACTGTACGGGAATCGCCAGATGAAATTAGATTCTCGTAGGTACAGTCCGCTTATCAGCGATGGGAAATTATATTTCGTTGAGTCTGAAAATATGTGCGATCACGGAAGATATATTCCGACCAAAGATATTGAAATATATGTAGATGTGCTATCTGCTGTTTTTACTATGTGGGTCTGCGCTTCCGGGTGTCGCCGATATTGTTTACCAATTAACAAATAAACTAAAAGAACAAATAATTAACGAATAAACCAAACGAACGTTAAACTAAATGAACGAATTTTTTCCTTATTCAAAATATATTGTTAACCAATATTAATGCACATTTTCAAAAAATCAACGAAATGAATGAAATGAAATTCTTTTTGTATGAAAACTACGCTAATTAGCGCGTAGTCCGGCGACAGTTGCGTGGACACCATAGCACATCTCTTCTGTATTTGAATATCTTCGATTCCGACCAACGATTGATAAATTTCAATATTTGTCAATATACGCATTTATTTAGATTATTTCGTTAATTATGCAAAACTAGCTGGTTCCCGGCATGCGCTGCTATGCTATTTAATAAAGAAATTGTTTCTCCCTGCGTATCCTTTCCCATTCGTTCCCATTCGTCCCGTTCCCCTTCCTCGTCCCCTTCCCCTTTTGCGTTCACACTCCATCTCCTCCACCTTTCTTCTCCCCACTCCACTCTCCCCCTTCCCCCGTCCCGCGAACCCCCCTTCCCCCTCTCACCTCCCGCATTTCGTACATTCAGTCCCGGTACATTCAGATTTCAAACAGCTCGCGTGCCACCTATAGCAATTTTTTTATACAAATTTCATAATGCCATAGCTCACCAGTATCTTTATACAAACCTTGTCCTGACAATAACGAACACACAAAAATAAGAATTATCCAATTTGGTGGAGTCGTTCGGAAGTTATGCGCGTACATACATTTCGGCGATTCATTTTTATTTATTACTGGCTTAAATGAACGGTGTTCAACTATAGTCAAACAGAAACTAAGTGAACGGTCAAAGTCCAAAGTCAGTAATAAAATTTACAGGTAAAGCAACACGAGAAGGTTCACGACTTAAAATTAATTTTAGTACACAAAATGTTTTTATTATGTTCGGGGCTGAATTTAAGTCTGAATAAGGCTTGAATAAAAATGCGTAGGTGTTTAAAAATACCTACAAGGTGTCCGGTAACTCATATTACATATATATTTCAGAATCAAGAAATTTCTTAGACAGTTTTTATCAGATGCTGATTAATAAAGCGGTAACCAATTTATTAGACATTTAAATTTTAATAATATTTGATTTTTACCCCCGGCTGGGATTTTACAAATTTATTTTTTTAAAGACAAAAATACCTAAATGTGCACATCAACATAAAACAACATACTTTTTACAATACAATGAACTTGTTACATCGGTAAATTTTTATTTGTGATTAAAAAATATTTATTTTGCATTCCAATTACAGAGGGTTCTTCGAGGAATGTCACAAACTGATTTTCAAACCAATTTTTGAAGACTTTGGAATTCATTTCAGAATGGTAATCTGTATGCGACATAACCTTTTTCGTACGGAATACAAATTTACTCCCCGTGATAAAACCCGTTTTTGCTGAACCTCAATGCAAAATGATCAGCCGGCTTCCTTTTCCAACTTGCACTTTTAAACCCCCATTACCCTCACTATTTTACCACATGTGTGTAATCGAGTGATTTTGATTCACCCAAGTCTCATCCAAATAGACTATTTGCCGTTCGTCGCTAGTTTATTTTCATTTTGATTAATTTTTCTCAAAAAGTCTACACGCGCTGTAGCAATGTCTCATATTCCCATTAAATACTTTCTTCCGTCTTTGCGTATTTTGAATTTTAAACCAATATCATGCAAAATACATCGCAATGACTCATGAGATAAAAAAAATATATTTTATCCACCAGAACTTTGTTAAGATTTGTAAGAGTGGGATATTGTCCATTGTCATAAAAATCCATCACACTGCGACGCACAACACCCTTTTTAAAATCTTTCAATCCCGTTGAGGCCGCAAGCTTGCTATCAATAAATGTATGGATGTCGTCAGTCCTGCTGCCAATAAATGTACTGGCTTAAAGTTCAATGTTTTGATGTATTCTGGATTGTCACGGATTTTTTGGAAAAACTTGATAACATTATAAACTATCGTTTTTTCACCTGCCTGCAATTCGTATCGTTGATATTAATTAGATCACAGAATATGTAATTACAATCACACCGATTAAATAAACGGAATCAAAATGACATTAATAAAGTGTAGGTATTAAATCGAAAATAATGTAATGGACTGGTATTCGATCTTACTGAATGTGGAATCATTAATTGTTTGCTTTTGTAGTAAGTAGCAATAAATAACAATGGAATTTCCAAAGGATTTAGCCGCCTAATTCATAGGAATAACCGCCAATGGAATTTCTAAATTTTGTTTCGCAGCGTGTAATTATTAGGTATCGTCTGAAATATTGTTTTTAGAATCCAGTTTAATGTATTTTCGAAAATAAGAATTTACGAGGGACGTATAAATAATAAGAAATGAAAAATATAAAAATATTAATAATATAATGGTGGAGTGCCTTTCGAGTTTGGGTTTTTCGGAGTTTTGACTGTATGTTAATCCCCGTATGAAATTTTGGGAGTGCATTTGGTATCTGTTCGACTATAACCTTGCTCTTTTTTTAAACGACTTCAAAAAGGAGGAGATTCTCAATTCGACTGTATTTTATTTATTTTTTTTTATGTTTGTTAAGTCAGAACTTTTGACTGGGTGAACCGATATTGATGATTCTTTTTTTATTTGAAAGCTGGTGCTTCCCGTGTGGTCCCATTTCAATTTGGTCCAGTTCCGACAATGGCATCCATGAGAAAACCATTCAAGTCTCAAATTTGCATTAAGTATGTGCGCGACAAATGGACGAATAACTCAATATCACGCCAACCGATTTCGATGATTCTTTTTATATTGGAAAGGATGTACTTCAAGGGTAATTTGATGAGTTTGGTTAGGTTCTGATTATCGGATCCATGACAAATTAACGAAACTCGGCCGAATCTCTTAATTTGACCCTAACGTCGCTATGGTCAAATTTTGTCTGTCTCATATAAGCAGCACGTTTAGTAGGTTTACCCATATTCAGACGAATTAGTTAGTGTACTTCAGATTCACTAAAAATCAAAAAATAAACAAAAATTTTAACAAAACAAAAAACGACTTCAAAAAATGCACTAAAAAGTAAAAAAATAATTTCGTATTCTTCTACAACTTCATAATCAACTTACTTTTTCTAATCGTCAATATGTAGGTACGATTGTTATTTTTGGAGTCGGTGTCAGCAAAGGTACCCGGCCCGGCGTGTTCACTTGACAGCTCCCCGCACCGCCGCGGCCCCGCTCTCGCCTCTCGCCTCGTCAAGTCGCTTGTGCGACGCAAGCACATCTCACCTATAACTATGTATGTAGTTACAAACCTACCTTGACTGACACCGACTCCAAAAGTAATAATCGTACCTACATATTGATGAGTAGTAAAAGTAAGTCGATTATGAAGTTGTAGAAGAATACGAAATTATTTTTTTACGTTTTAGTGCATTTTTTGAAGTCGTTTTTTGTTTTGTTAAAATTTTTGTTTATTATTCCGTTCGATCTTTGAGAAACATTTAAAAAGTAAATGCGGAGTTCCAATGCATATTTAGGTTAGTATTTCTATTCAAAATTGTCAATTTATTAATATTTTTACGTAATTGTTTTTACAGTTTGAATGTGAATGTGAATTCATAGAAAACACTCACAGTATTAATATCGGTTCGGCTGTCAACGGTGAAACTGTTCTAGAATAAAAACGTTAAAAAATAATTTTCAATTATAAAAATTTTTGCTTTATTTTTTCAAAAGAAAAACAAACATTACCAAGTTATAAATAACCTGAGAATATTTTAATTCTCTCTACTAGGGAAATATTGGTTGTGCAATGATCCAGGAATTAGCTAACCGAGGGGGATCAACTAACGCGTATACATTTGCGAACCGAACTACGAATTATGAGAAAGAAAAAAATTCAGACCAATTTACCGATATTCTCTAAGAACTTTTTTTTTACAGAAATATAATTTTACAGGAAAAAATTTCTCATAAATAAAAGTGATATTTCATTGAAGGGAATAATAACCTTCAAAAGTTATAAAAAGAGAGTTTTTCTTATAAAAAATTAAAAGTGATAAGTTCCTTTTAATCGATTCTTCAAGATTGTTAATGACTTTAAAGTGTTTAGTACTAGGATTTCATCTGCCATGTATTTATTTTAGCCGGACCGGTTTCACACTGCTACGGTCGCGTACGGACCAGGGCCGTAGCTAGAGTTGAATTTAAGATAGGGCAGCGGTAATTACAGGTAGGGCGCAAGTAAAATGATCTGATCTGGGATCTGGTTCGGGGGGGGGGGGGGGGGGTGCGCTCCGAGTGGCACTTTTAAGGGGCGGCAAAATTTCACAATAAATAATATAATATCTTGTTAAAATTTTAATCATTTCTTTTATATTTTTGTTGCATATATGATTCAGACCGATTGAAATAGGCACGGAATTTTTCATTACTTGTTCTGTGACAAACCCGGGGAATCCCCTTTCTTCAAATGAATGTATAATAATGTCATCTTGATAATTGCAGCGACTGGCAACACCGTCCGGGTCGAATTTTGTTTTGCGCTTGGATTTTTTATGACTAATATTCGGTGAGAATGATTGAGAGAGGTCCGTGGGCGATGCGCGACAATTCTAAGAAAGTTTCATGGATCGTCAAATCCAATGGATCATCAAACCATCCATGTGTTCCAAGTACAAAAGTAAGAGGAAAACCATTTTCTTGTTCTGGGTGTAGTATCTGAGCTTAAGCTGAGGACTTAGCAGATTAAATCCTGAGTTAAAACCAGTTTCATGTTCCGGACGATCTGTCAAAATTCCAGTAGTGGATTAATCTGCTGACACATTTCGAAGAAAACCGTTCTAATATTTCGAGTGGAGTTAAAATTTTTATTTCAAACCATTCCACCAAATTCGTAATTCGTAGGAAAACTATACTACGCATTATATGAGAGTAATACTAAATAAATCTGTTGACACGCAAGCAGATTTACCCTTAATTTAAAACCAGTTTTGTGATCAGACTGTAAATTTCCAGTTTTGGATTCATCTGCTGACATATTTTGAAAGAAAACGTTCTCTTATTCGAAGTGAATTGGAAGTTATCCACAACATACCCGCCCGGTATAAGTAAGAGAAGGTTACTATTTAACAAGGACTCTTAATTTTTTAATAAAACGACCCTCCAATTATAATTAACTAAAACTAGACCCCTATTGTCCCTGCATACGTTGTTAGCGAGCAGTATACAAGTGTTTGATCTGATGACAAACCGTTTAGTATGGAGAAGGCCCGAAGATATCGATCTAGGGATTTATTTATTTATGACTCAACCGTCGAATAACATCCCCAAACTGTTTGGGAATTCCCCTTAAGCAGTGATTACAATACGCGCACAGCCTCTCACCACTTACTTCAATTCCATCTATGGGCAGAATAAAGAATTGATATAATATGATTCTTTGGTTAATTCGAAGCTGTTTAGTTAGATGTCGCTACGCTACCCTAATAGGAAGTATTTTTTTCAATCATGTCAAACAATGAACAAATGGTTTACTAGTATATTATCATAGTCGATGATATTTCTTAAGGTAGGGCACAGGTATTTTAAGGTAGGGCATTGCCCCTTAATGCCCCCCCCCCTAGCTACGGCCCTTGTACGGACTACTTTTAAACATAATCTTGCTGATATCTGATCTATATTGATATAATTATTTTCCATTCGAGTCGGCAATTGTTTCCGACCCCTGCGCCAAGGGTCAAGTGACTATTAACCGTTGCGGAATTTTAAAAAACGTTCATCTTCCCTCTAGATATCACGTTCACACAGTTGTACAAGACGCCATCTGCAAACTAATGCTAATAATATTATGTCAAACCATTGATTTACGAGAAGATTGGCACTTAAAGTACGATTTTTATACAATAGTTCACATTTAACGTTCGTAATGCGCAATGGACAATGTGAACTACAGGTCAGTTGTCAGTTGTTCTCTTGGCAACTAACAATTTTGCTGGTAATTGAATTTAACCTAAATACCTAATACTTCATTTAATGCTGGAGAAGTGTTATTTACTAGATGCCTACTGCTTTGTATTTTCAATAATTAGGTATGACTGAAAGGGCTTTTTAAATAACGGCATACAGAGCTCTGGGCCAAAAAGGCCCCTCTCTCTTTCACCGTGAATCTCTACATCTCTACATATTATAAATTAAAGTCCTCCGCCACGCCTGTCTGTCTGTTCGCGATAAACTCAAAAATTACTGAACGGATTTTCATGCGGTTTTCACCAATAAATAGAGTGATTCATGAGGAAGATGTTGGTATATAATTTGTTAAGGTTTTAATTAGAGTTAATTAGTTGAAATATATAACTAAAGGAGAACGTCTGAATGCGGTGGAAGAGCAGGCTGGCAAGCGGGCGGTGTGAATTTGACTTGTATGCAAATTAACAGATGGCGGTGTGAGATTAAAGGTTGGGTAAACTATTCAGTACATGGCGTTGTGTTTCGTTAGTCACAGCAACGCGTGACCGGGTCAGCTAGTATTATAAATTAAATTCCTCCACCACGTCTGTCTGTTCGCGATAAACTCAAAAAACGCTTAACGGATTTTCACGCGGTTTTCACCAATAGATATAGCGATTCATGAGGAAGGTTCAGGAAAGTATATAATTTGTCAAGGTTTTGTGTACATTGGTTGAAATATATAATATATAAAGGAGAATGTCTGTATGTGGTGGACGAGCGGGCTGGCAAGCGGGCGGTATGGATATGATTTGTATGCAAAGGAAGGTCACTGTCTACATTTGATTTCGAAAACTCTGTGTTAAGCCCGGGCATCCCCGGGGACTTCAGTTAGTTTATAATATATGATTGTTGAAAAAATGGTGTATTTGTTTGTTAAAAATTATTTGCAAGAGTACATGGGCTGCAATATTTATTTATTATATTTATACATGCGTACTTACTTACATAGGTTTTCGTCGTACCGGGCGAGGCAGTTTATGGACGCGTTTTCATGGATGGGAATTCCTGCATAAAATGTTTCCACGAGATTTAAGGTGTGTTATTAGGGGATTTCAGAATTTTTGTGGAGTTGGGATACCCGTATCCATTTGAGGGCACCCAGGGCTATGCGTATGGCTTAATTCTGGAATGTTTTTTTTTTTTTTTAATGAGAGTCTGAAGCGTGGGCCCAGGCTGTGGCCCAAATGGCCTTATCGTTGATTTATAAATTCCTCCACTATTTATTCGAAATTGTGCAGATCAGCTTGCAGTACCATTACACAAAATATGCATCAAAAGTCTGAACGATGGGGTATTTCCGGATCTGTGGAAGATTGCCCACGTCATTCCGATCCACAAATTTGGCATTAAAAATGATGTAACGAACTAACGTCCTATCAGCCTTTTATCTCGTTTTGGCAAAATATTCGAGTCCATTGTATACAAAACCATCTTTAACCATGTAACACATATACTTAGTCCTTTCCAACATGGCTTTGTAGCTAAAAGATCCACAAATACTAATTTACTCGAGTATATGGACTTTCTGTGCAAATCGATGAATAATAAAACACAAGTAGATGCCATGTACACCGATTTCAGTAAGGCCTTTGACAAAGTTAGTCACTCTATCTTAATGAATAAACTGGATAAAATCGGCACGGAAATCTGCTTCGTTGGTTAGAATCATATTTATCACATAGAAGTCAATAAGTTACTGTCAACGGTTTTAACTCTTCCCCAATATTAGTTACGTCGGGCGTACCACAAGGATCTCACCTTGGACCCTTACTTTTCTTAATCTTTATTAACGACATTACATACAAACTCCGCTGTAATTTTTCTCTATATGCTGATGACCTCAAATTATATAAAGCAATTAAATCTATGAAAGAATGTGAACTCTTACAACAAGACCTTAACACAATATCTATCTGGTGTGTTGACAATGAAATGGAACTGAATATAGCTAAGTGCAAAGTTATAAATTTCACCAAGAATACCAACAAAACTCTGTATTCATATAGCATATGTGGTCACAATCTAGAAACAGTTGAATCAATAAAAGATTTAGGAATTATATTTGACAATAAACTAACATTCAATCAACACATTGAATACATTGTGAGTAAATCAAATAAAATACTTGGTTTTATTGTAAGATCAACTAAATTGTTTAAGAATTCTAATAGCCTAATAATTCTATTCAATTCCTTAATCCGAAGTGTTCTTGAGTACGGGTCAACAGTCTGGAATCCACATTATATTACTCAGATATCTAGGGTGAAATGCAGATCCTGCCAATGTCTGGGAATTTTTTAATAAAAAGTCACTTTCTAGATGAGAAAAGTGTGGAGAAGCTGAATAAAAGTTTCTCCCTCAATTTTGCGAAGCGCGCCTTAATTTTTATTCAGTTTCTCCACACTTTTCTCATCTAGGAAGATCCTTTTATTAAATTTTCAGACATTGGCAGGATCTGCATTCCTCCCGATATCTAGACTCGAATCAGTCCAAAGAAAATTTACACGGATTTTGTCTTACCGGTCTTAACAAAGACTTGCATATTTCAAATTAGAAAGTCTGGTTAAAAGACGAAACATAAATGACCTATTAATGTTATATAAAATTTTGAATAATCGTGTAGACAGTAGCTTAGTCAACCAAATCAAGTTATACGCCAGGCCCAAATCTACCAGAAACCTTAACATATTCTGGACTGAAATTTTTACCAATAATACTGGATATTTTAATCCTATGTCTAGAATGTCTCGATCATACAACGATCTTATTAAAATACACACTTTCATAGATATTTTTCTAAATAATGTGACATGTTTCAAAAAAAAATCTCCACGATTTGTGCACCTAAAAAAAAAATGTTTGTTGTTTTATTACATTTCAGGAAATACTTCATAAATATTGTATACTTATAATGTATTTCAATTTTGAATTTAAGTTTTTTAAGTTATGTATAAATAATACTTGCATTGTTTTTCTTGTGTTTGCTTCTGTAAAAATTCAAATGTGATTACTGCAGACACATTAGTCTAGGGATATTTATTTTTGTATTTTAATTTATTATATATTACCCACAAACATGTTTTATAAATGTCGTGTTCGCGTCTCAAATAAATAAATAAAATAAAATAAAATAAGGAGTTTATTTTTAATTGATGTTTTTTTATTTCTTTTTCGATTACCCTTCCATCTCCTTAATTAAATATTATGTAAACACTCATTATCGGGAAAAAATTGCTATGGATCCCGGATGTTTGTCACTACGCCACTGAGTGTACGTGGTTTAGATAACAAATATCCTTGTTACAAAGACATAACTATTTCTCGATGCAATTATCAGCTTGTAATGTAGAGTAGGTAACTCGGAATCGTGCTTAGAAACTAATTTTATCGTTATTAATTACTAGTTTCGATAAGCTACCTGATTTTATGGTATTGTTATTATTTGACCCACTTTCCTTATAGGTACTTTCCTACAAGTGCAGGTCTTGATAAGAGACGTTGCAAGTGTGACAAGTGTCAAGTGGGTACCAAGTCCCAACCGTCTGGAGCCAGTGGGTTTATTTATGTAGTTACTAGCTGACCCGACGAACTTCGTACCGCCTCAGAATCAGTAGCTGTTGAATTAAATTCAGTTTTTTTAAGTTAAAAATTACGCAATGAAGCAATTATCAATGCGCAACTGTCCGCGTTTTGTTTTTGTCAGTATCAGAGATGGCGTTGTGCACGGATTTATATTTTTGTGATTTTCTTACTTTTACAATTACTTACGGGAATTCCGGAGGCGGATACGGGTGCTGCCGCCCCGGGAACCATTTATTGAATAACCAACACATCCGCCATAGATCACTCCAAGTGGTTCGCTACGTTTGGTGATTTACGGGTGCCCGGGTTAATGAGGTGACTTATGTCCGGGTCTTGGCCGTTGATGCGCCTGCCCACCTGCTGCGGGCCGGATCGAGAGAGATTGGTTGAGGGAGGCCTTTTGACTTTTCCAGCCGGACTCTCTAGACCCATTGCCTTGCACCACAGTTGGAGGGATGGATTCATGCGTCCGTCACTCCCGGACACACTCACCCCCAGATTCCTACCCACCCCTCATACCTTTTTCCTTCCCAGAACTTTCTATCCTCCCCATTCTTTAAAAAGATCCTCCACACAGCATCCCCTAAGATGACATAGGTCCTGAGAGAAATTATTTTCGTCAGGGCCTCCTGTGTGGAGCTTATGTAAAAAAATGCGTTTCATTTCAGAGATTTATTATAATTATTGTATTTTTCCTTTGGAGGTGTGCAGACATACGTTCACCATTTGTCTCATTTTCGACTATTGACATTGAGTATGTAAGATAGAAGGACAGCATTATATGATTAAAAACAAATGCACAACAATCAACGCATTGACATTTGACGTTTTTGAATGTTTGGAATTCATGCACAGTTCAATATTATACCCCTCACTGCAGTTCTTTCAAAAGATGAAAATTCGTTCCATATTAAATGTATGAGGAAATGAATTTTCGTCATAACTTTCTTTTTCGTGATTTTTTGCGATGTTTTAATAGTTATTATCCTATCCGGGGCGGAGACAAATCCAACAAATCAAAGATCATAAAAATCGGTTCAGCCGTTCTCGTAACTAACCCGACTTTGTATATTTTCGGGAAATCGACTGTTTACTTTTTCTCATTGTGTACATTGTGCATGTATAGTAATAATAGAAAATAAGATATAATGATAATTATATAAAACAAAAATTGCTCGTGAGGGTAAGAAAAACATTTTTTTTAGCTTGTTTTGGTGCAATTAAACTAACTAACTTACTAACTATCACCGCTTTCCCGCAGGGATAGGCATAGAGGACTACCGCCAAACAACTCGGTCTTGGCACACACTCTTTGCCTCACTCACATTCATACATACGTTTAAACACCATTCATACTAACTACGGTAAGCAATCAATTAGTTACGAGGGGGGCAATTTATATAATTGCCTTCCAGATGATATCAAAAACGAAAAAAGTGTGTGCAAATTCAAAAAAAAATTGTTCATGTTTATTCACAAAAAACAAAGTAGTGATAGTGAATAATATCGTAAGGTAATATAATATCATGTAAATGTTAGTATTGCAATCTAATGTAATCTAAGGTTATGAAATGTAAAAACCATGTAATGTAAAAACTATGTAATACAATGTAAAAAGTACATAATTCAATATTCTAGTTAAGTAAGTGAAAATGTTATTTTCTTTTTTACTGGAATAAAAACTTATGAAAAAAAAGATACATCGTCTCGTACATGCACTTCTATTATTATGACTCTTGACATAGCCCGACTCGACCTGACATATCGTATATTCTTCTTACGCTCCTTTATCACTCGTTCATTCGCTCTACATGCCCAAACCATCATCCCTTTCTTAAACTTACTCTTGCATCAAGGTAGGTTCCAGAAATCCATTGTGGACGGCTAGCTTCGCTTCTTTGGACAGTTTTTGTTGGCCCCAATGGCTTTCCATTAATGGAGTTAGCTGCATTTACCCTTCTTTCAATATTTCTATCAGCCTTCCCATCTCTCGTAAACATACTTCCCAAATACACGAATTCATACACCTGCTCCAAGTATTCATCATTCACAACTATTTTGCACACTGTTTTCGTACTCTCTCTTTCATGATTTTACATTCATCATTAACTCATTCTTCATACATACCTACTTCGTTCATCCTAGACACGAGAGACTGTAGCTCTTCCATACTGTTAGAAATCAGCACCACATCAACAGCGTACAACAGGCAAAATACTTTCAGATTTCTTAATTTCGCGCCCAATCCCATCTCTTTCAATTCTTGCATACATGTATAGATTGAATAACCACGGCGACATTACGCAGCCTTGTTTAACACCTTTTGTGATGTCAAATCATCCCGTAAAATCGCCGTTTACCCTATACCTGCAACGCTTCCCTCATACGGAGACGCAATTGCCTGTATGAGATTCGTAATCACTCCATACTTGGACAACACCTTCCAAAGCTTATTCTTGTCAACTTGGCCATATGCTTTTCAAGATAACCTATTTATTAGTGTAATTAAGATTAGTTAGTGATGTATTGATAAAGTTATTAGTAATAACTAATTAATGATAAACTAGTGAAAGGTTAATATTGCTATAGCAAGGTTACAAATAAAATGTTATCACTCCAATTAATGACTATTTATTTTAATATTGTCTGAATTCTTTACAATCTGTTTCAATTTTACAAATAACAATTAAAATAAAATTGCAAATAGGTTCTTTTTCGCTTGTCTGAATTTTTCCAACTTCCAACTTTGCAAATTACACTTAAATTCAAAGACAGCTTCATGACATGGAACAACTCGTATAGATCCCATAGAAATCGTTGTTTCTCCCTTACTGTCATTGTTAGAAATACGATCTAAAGCCTCGATTACATTGAGCGAATTTACAAGCTACTATATACGTAGTTTAAAAGCGGGTGAATCGGCGAATGAGATTGTCATGATGACACACAAAACAGTCCACTCGCTCAGTAGCGTAAGAAACTGAGCTCGTAGTTCGCTGCTAGCGCCACAGCTACCCAGTAACGAGAATAACGACGCCTGCGTGAACTAATTCTGACAGATGTTTGACAGTCGAAATCAGCTGTTTGATGGCCGCCATTTTGAGCGTATAAATAAACCAATCACGAATAAGCGATTGGCAAGTAAAATTGACGACCTTTCAACATTTTTCGTAGATAGTCAACAATCTGCTAGTGAGCAAGTAATACGATGACACTGAGCGAGTTTAGATAACAGATAGTAAATTTCCCAAATAGTAGCTTGTAAACTCGCCCAATGTCACAAATATTCGATTGCAAAGGAGAAGTATTCTGACCAACTGACAGAATATGGTCAAGGCCTGAAGGGTTAAGGTTCTGCAACCGGGCCCGAAAAGAAGAAGATGAAGAGATACGAAATTACGAATCTTAGAGGAGAGCGCTAACATTTACAGCGACAAAATCGATGCGAAAATTGCGAAAATTTTTAATAAAACACGACTCGTTTAAAATAGAGCAAAAATCTCGCGGGCATTATCTTAAACAGCATTTAAAGAAACACTGTGATTTTTTCATAGATATAACTTGTAAAATAACTGAAACAAACGTGTTAATAATAATTTTTGGAGCATACTTTGCGATTTTTTTCTATCGAGGGAATTTTATATAATTTGCGTTTCGGCACGGGCAAAGTCTAGATATTATCTTCAAGAATAACATATATTTTTTAAGAGCTTTAAAACTTACCGTGTTTAAGGGAAATATATAATAAATCGGTACAAATCCGGGTTGCGGGCCCCTAAGTATCAACTTAAGGTGATGGCAGTACGCAGGATTTAAAGAAGTGTAGGCATATTTACCCTAGTGCCAAGTGGGTGTAATGTCATTCGTTAATTGATTTATTATTTAATATTAATATATTATATGAATGGTGTTTTTCCTTTGACTTCTAAAGCCTTATTCACAAGAGAGTAAAATATTCCGCGCCTTTAAGTTTTAGCGTTGCAATATTCCCATCGAGCGTTTTTTACCACTAGCCAGTCTAAACACAACTTTGACATTTAACCTGTTTAATCACAAAGGACCAAATTTGTCCCAGCTCATACAGGTGTCATAAAAATCGTTGTCTCTGTTTCCATCATAGTGAGAAATGTGATCTAAACGGTATTGGAAAGAGAAAACAACACGCTATACATTCCAGTCTAAAAGTTTACCACAAACTAATTAAAATTTACACCTTTATAAACTAAAAGTAAACCTTGTGATTTTTTAAAAATTATTTTTACATGAAACGACAAAAAAATTATTGAAGTGAAACTTCTTTAGCGCCGTTAGTGACTTGAAATTCGGGTGAAACGGAAATGCGTCACAACTCAGTTCTACACAAATACTCGGTTCTAATATAATGCTGTAAATTCGCACCTGGGCGCATGCCTTCCATAGTGTAGTTGACAAGGTGCCTGAAAAGTCTCAGCGGCCAGAGAGACAGACTTCAACAGAACGGGGGGTCGAATCTTACGAAATCCTAAAAAAATATTTTTTGAAATCAATATCCAATCTTCAAACCACTTTAAAAAACAAGCAAAAGTAAAGAACACTTCTACCGCGTGTGAATTACACGCTGATTTTTTTTCGATATCAGTAATTTTAGTTAAAAAAAACGTAAGGTGAGCCATTTCAAAAACTTTTTAAATTTTACATTCAAAATTTTCATATTTAAAAATATTCATAGATATTTTTAAAAATAAAATTTTAAAGCGTACTGCATCACCTTTCAAAAACAATTTTCAGTTTTCGGATACGTTTACAAATATTCCATCTATTTGGATTTTATTGCAAAGCTGAAATATATTTACCTTCTGACAAAATACCCCCGATTTTCGAAGGATTAAATGGATATTTGTCCCATGGGTAGAATTGAAACTTTTCTCACACAATCTCAACCAATAGAAGCCTTGAAAAGTGAGCTCATAAAAGCGTTCCATTCTAATTCGTTGTCTCGCAGGCTAACTTTTTTTTTTTAATTGGCAATTCACCCTAAAAAGAGTGCTTTGTGCCGAAAAAGTAGGCTATATCCTATAGAAGTATGTGTTCATTTCCTTTTACTATCACTCGCTTCCGTTTCATCGAGTTTTAAATCACAACGGTGTTAAAAAAGTTTTAACTTTCAAAAACGCATCGCGTCTAAAGAGTACCTTCGTGAATGAGGCTATATACTTACTGGAGAGCAAGAATACCAAGTAGGTAACTATTGTATACACATGACTTGAGATTAATATGACCTTTTCAATTGAACGGCCATTTGGTAATGAGTAACGAATACAAACTACTTCGGATCGTTCCACTACAACTAGATATTCATACGAGTACAGAATTCTATGAAAGAAAAACACGAAAGAATATTTTGTTCATTTTGAACCCTAATCAAGAAGAAGTATTTCATTTAAACGTTGCAATAATAGGCCACTTGCATGGATTTCATAACGACTTGGAAAAAATCGTGTGGATAGATTTTTTTACTAAGATTACGAAAATGTTAGTAAAAAATTTTAGAAATGTACAGTTTTTTTTTTTTTTTTTAATAAATAAATCCATTATTTGGGCTCATGACGTCACTACATGAAAATTTCCCGTCTCCGAAAATGTTCCTATTAATTTTATAAAATTCCACAATGATTTATTTTTTTATTATGGCATCACTTTGATTTCAGGCGAATTTTTTAATTTGGCATTTAACGTTCACTAGATTTATTGTTTGTTCTCTGCGAACTTATCATTTGGTTTGACTTTTTGACAGATGTTCTGAAGAGAACCCCGTACAATTTACGCTGTCCGTTCGTTTTAGAAGTATAATGATAATGGTGCGGATTTTAACAAAATCAAATTTTATAATATTTATTTATTTATTTTGAAATATACGGCACAATATATGCCATTAACATACATGTATATATAAAGTATAGTAGGTATAAAATATAAAGTAAAGAGTACAAAGTATAAAGTTTTAAGAAAAGAGTAAAAACAAAAGTTAAAAGTTAAAAATATTATAGTAAAAAGTAAAATATAGAAATATAGATATCCTTAAAGTGTACAAAGTTTTATATATAAATTATAAAAATTAATAAATATAAAAAGTTATAAAATAAAAAACGTTATAAAAGTAAGAAATCCTTTTAGGAGCAAAAACAAAAGAATATAAAAAGTAAAAATAATTAATAGGTAGATATCATGGATTATGTCAACTTGATGTCAACGATGTGAACCTTTGACCAAGTATATGTGAACCGATATGATAAATTTTACAAGTAGGTACCTGTGATTTCTAGGGTATTCATTAATTTTAGAAATATAAGATATCTTTGAAAGGTAGAAAGTTTTAAATATAAATTATAAAAATTAATAAATATTTAAAGTTATAAAATATAAAAAGTTATAAAAGTAAGAAATCCTCTTAGAAGTAAGAATTTTTTTTTTATAATTAGTAAAATAATTAATAGGTAGGTATCATATTATTATTATTATAATTTGTTAATACAAAGAAGTTGAACTTTATAATGATTTATGATCAATAAGATGGATCAAGGAAAAAAATATTTATGAGATTTAATATTTTCGGTATGCCTCGTTATGCTCCTGTGCCATTCGTGTGGAAGACGTTCTTTTTTTTAAATGATTTTCGGCTGTGTAATTATCGTTTTTCCGCACCCATAAAATTATTTCCCGTCTTTCCGGTTTTAAAAAATGGTCTGATTTTTCGGATTGAAATTTTCAAAAAATCGCCAGAGTTTCAAAATACGATTAAAAAAAAAACACAGAATGTCTTAGAATATTTGCCTAAATCGGAATTTTTAAAAAAAAATGTGATGCAAGTGGCCTATTAGGGTGGCTTGGTCACTTGGTCGTAATAGTTTAATTTGATGGCCATCTCTGATCAGGAGTCCCAAAATTCTTGAAACAAAATCCTTGACACTATGCGGATTCTTCTTAACAACCGTATTGCAATCTTTAGAGCACAATTTTTTCAAATTTAATCATCTAGAATCTAGATCTTCGTGATAGAAGGTTGATTAAATATTGCAAAGATATTTATAAGCTTCAATACGTTATATACATATACAAAACCAAAATATGCTTGCTTGGGTGTATATATTATATGAGATGTCTATGCACTATTATCTCTTTTTGATGTTACCTATTTCAGAAGAATTATTCCACGGGCTGCTACTTTTGTATAATGTTAATGTAAGTACTTGCATACTGCTTACTAACCCCGTATGCATGGACATTGGAGGGTCTAGAGTCATTCAAATAAATGTAGCTTCGTTCAAAAAAAGTAGAGTCTTGACGTGTGCGGTGAAGGAGGAAACCATATGTTTCCTTATAACGCCGTTGGGAAAGTGGTAGGGTCCCCTCCAGATGTCCATGCGTTGCCAAACCATTCTTCCGATTGCGATGAAACTTTGGGGATTTGATGTGCGCATGCCCGCGATTGTTTCTATATATAATAGTGAGTTCTGGCATCATGGAATTAGGTGTTACTAACCATTCATCCGACTATGTGAACTGTTTAAAAACTGAATGCACCGGGACTGAATTTATGGAACGCGGGAGGGGGGTTCGTGGGACTGGGGAAGCGGGAGAGGGTAGTGAGGAGAGGGAAGACGGAGGGGAAGCGGGAGAGAAACGAGACGAAGTGGCATTGCAACGCATGCCGGGAAAGCGTTAGCCCCTAGTGAAATCAAACATAACTTTGTGTTTGTCTACGTCACATGATACATTTGAGATAACGCCTGACTAGTGGTTCGTATATTGAACTCAATTAGTAATAGCTACTAAGAACACAACATCCAACGTGTACTAAATTACTAAGTACACGCATGGATATACTCTGTTGTGTAACATTCAACAACTGTGTTTGTTTTTGGTACATACTTGTCTCATGTCTGTTTTTGAAATTGACACATTGACACAGATGGAAAGACGGGAGTAGTAGTATGTAGTATGTATGTAAGTCTGTATGGTGAATGTACTGATAAAATCTTCTTCCTGTATTGATTTAAACTAAATATACTCAAGTTATAAATAATCGTGGCGCCTTGAAGTGTATTTACTTAGAGTTTTTTATCAATATTTTAGAATTGTGTGAGCTAGTAAGTTCAGCATGCTAACTGACAGAAAAAAATTGGGCTTCGTTATGTTATGTTAGGGAACGTACTCATACTATGTAACCCACTTTTTGCACTTTTTAACCCCCCTCCCTCCTCGGTGACTATGTGTAGTATATTCGAAGACCCCCCCCCCCCCCCTTCCCCTACAGTATTCACGTAGTAATTCATAAATTTGGTTTTGAATCATTTCTTGCTAACAAAAAGTTTAAAAAAATTATTTGACTTATATTTTTCTTTATTAATACGGTGCTTGCTGTGTGACGGCAAAAGTGCATGTAAATCTATAATTACAAGTGGAAAAAATATTATCAAGATAAAACTTATGTCAAAATATATCTAGATTGACTACGTGATAAAAACCTAAGCCCCCCGCCCCTCATTGTGACCAAGCGTGGTATTTTGAAGATCCCCTCCCCCCCCTGAACGGGTCGCGTAGTATGGGTACGTTCCCTAATATCTACATAAATATAATATGTAGAAAAGAATGTTTGCTTGCTTGCTTGTTTGTTTATTTGTTCCTAATGCGTTGCTAAACCATTCATCCGATTACGATGAACTTTGATGATTTGATGTGTGCATGCCCGCGATGGATTCTGTATATAAAATTGAGCTCTGGCGTTTTTTTTTTTTTTTACAGTGAATAACCGCACAAGAATCTCAACTGCTCCCGTCTGGAGCCAGTGAGACTATTGCATCCCCAATTGGGGTATGTTGTGAGGCTGAAGGTAGTGGGGAGGGGAAGGAGGTGGGGAAGAGGAAGGTTGGGAAGTACCTGGCTATTCAGATCTGGTCACCAAACACGGCTAAAAGCCATTTTCAAGCAGCGTTTCAATTCTGAATGGTGGTCTTACACCAGGGCGATACTGATAGTATCTTCCACTCTGGAACATGCCGCAAATATACTATATATTATTTTAAATGAATTAATTGTGAAATAACACAAATTAATCAAATAAAATTTATTTGCGCATGCCGGGTTTGAACCCGCGACCTCCGGACTGTGAGTCAAGAATCTTACCCACTGGACTACGGAGGTCGTCATGGAATGGTCGTTATGGAATTATTTCCTATACTAATCATCTGATTGCGATGAAACTACCTCCGTCCTCACAACGTACCCTAATTGGGGATGCCATAGTCTCACTTGCTCCACAGCTGGGGATTCTTGTGAGGTATCACATAAAAATTTTAAAAAACATTCGCTGAGATTCATCTCTTTCCTTTCCCCAAAAAGACCCTCCACGCAGCATGCCCAAGATGACATAGGCCCCGAGGGAAATTGTTAAAAAAACACATTTCTAGGAAATTCTTTGTTTAGTCCAGCACATAAAAACATTTAATATTTACCGTAAACCTTTACAAAACATGGTTTTCCAATCAAAACCACGTCAAGGCCACTTACCTTTTACGATGACAGCTACAGAAAATAGTACATAAACATTTTATTTTGCGGTCGTGAGGCAATAAACGTTTACTTTAAATTAGTTTATTTTTCTAGAATTACAATAATTATTTATTTACAGTATAACTTAACCTACGTACCTTTTAGAATGCTGTCCTTTTAAGGACAAATAAATTTTATTTAAATAATTTGTTTTATTTCACAATTAATTCATTTAAAATAATGTACAGTATATTTGCGACTCCTCAGGCTGAGATGGGCTGGGCATGTACAGAGAATGCCGGATACACGAGTCCCAAAAAGAATTTTGACTGGACACCCAGGTGGAAAGAGAAAAGTGGGAAGACCCAGACTGAGGTGGGAAGACGAAGTAAGAGGGGATGCAGCACAGCTTCTCCAGGTACCAAATTGGAAGTCAGCCGCTGAGGACAGGAGGAGTTGGAGGCGACTGTTGCAGGAGGCCAAAGCTCGATATGGGCTGTAGCGCCATCGAAGAAGAAGAAGAAGAATATTTGCGGCACTTTCCAGAGCGGAATATACTCTCAGTATCGCCCTGGTGTAAGACCACCATTCAGAATTGAAACGTTGCATAAAATGGCTTTAGCCGTGTTTGGTGACCAGATCTGAATAGCCAGGTATTTCCCAATCTTTCTCTTCTCCATTTCCTTCCCCTCCCCACTACCTTCAGCCTCATTGGCTCCAGACGGGAGCAGCTGGGACTCTTGTGTTGTGAGATATTCATATCATATTTTTTTTATTTTTTTTTTATTTCATTATTTTTTTAATTAGTTACAGATATTTGTTTTTTTTTGCTACCACACTGGGCTCATGCCCGTGTTATGGTAGTCGTATATTTAATATTTATTTAAATTAATACAAATACTATTTTTTTAAAACAGATGATTAAATATACTAAATAAAAATTATGAAATGTTTAAAAGTAAGTGAAAAATAAAGAGAGAAAAAAAATCATATTTTAAAGAAAAGTAGAAATAAAAATGAAAATTCAAATTTTGAAATACAAAAATTAATAATAAAGATTAAATGTTAAGAACTCAAGTGTTCTATACAAATATATAAATTAAAACATATAAGTAAATAAATTAAAATTTAAAAATAAATAAAATTTAGTGAAAAAATTAAGAGAAAAAAAATAACAACATTTTAAAGAAAAATAGAAATAAAAATGGAAATGGAAATTAAAATTTTGAAATGCAAAAATTAATAATTAAAATGTAGTGTTAAGAACTCAGGAATTCTTTAAAGTACGCTCGTCCACTTTCGAAAATCCAATGTTGTACACATGTTATAAAAAGAGAATTAGAATTACTTGACTTTATGTTAGTACTCAAAGCATTATATATTTTAGGAGCGATGAACCAGAAGTGTCGTTGAGCGAATGAGGTATTAGTTTTTGGGACCACGCAACCCAGGTTTGATGAAAAGCGGGTGTGTGCTTGATGTTGTGGAGCGATTAGTAGATTATTTTTTCGTATAGAACAAATGCTTGTTTTAGTAAATAGCTGTCGAATATCTAAGACCCTGATTTTTGCAAAGAGTTCATTTGAGGGATGAGTAGGTTGACATTTAAATATAATTCTCAGAATTAGTTTTTGAACTAAAATAATTGGTCTAATAATGGATTCAGCACAACCACCCCATCCCACTATACCGTATGTTGCTATGGATTGGAAAATGGCAAAGTATACGCTTCTTAGAGTCTGTAAATCTAAGATAGACCTAAGGGAGTAGAATATATGGCAGAGTTTACGAAGTTTTTTTACTGTGTCACCGATGTGAGCTTCCCAACGTAGTTGGTTGTCTATGATTATTCCCAAATATTTAACTACTTTTGATGATTTGAGGGTCGAACACGTACAATTAATATTAGATGTGGTTTCCGGATTGTCTAAATTGAGTTGACACGAGTGGATGATTGGTTTAGGGCAGTTGTTGGGTATATTGTATTTGCGTATGGAAAATGTCATATATTGTGTTTTGTCGATGTTAAGTGTGAGGAGGTTTGTGTCAAGCCAATGCTTTACTTTTATTAGAGCATTATTTGTTTTGTTAATAACTTGTTTAAAAATAAACTTTTTTTATAATATTATTATGAAAAATGTAATATTAAATTTTTATAATTAAAATAATATGAAAAAGTCTTAGTGTTAAA
The DNA here is from genome assembly GCA_917880885.1 of Limnephilus marmoratus. Classification (NCBI taxonomy): domain Eukaryota; kingdom Metazoa; phylum Arthropoda; class Insecta; order Trichoptera; family Limnephilidae; genus Limnephilus; species Limnephilus marmoratus. The sequence goes on from OU862930.1 coordinate 4,447,198, forward strand.
TTGTTATGTATGTACACTAATTTTATTATAAATATTGCAAGCAAGTATGAATTTGCAGAAATTGACATTTAAAATATTATAAATAAGTCGTCTCAAATTGGTTTAACCACAGTTTGAAAATGGCATTTTAAGCCGAAACAGCTGTAACAATTGGTACTCGCAGAACTTAAATAATCATTATTAAATTTAATTTAAATTACTCATATTTTTTAAAATTATATGAAGATCTACTAATTAAACACAAAAACAATATACCTAGTATGAATGAATTTGGTTTAGTTTTAGTTTTTTTAGTTTCCCAATAGGCCACTTGCATGGATTTCATAATGACTTAGAAAAAATCGTAGGGATAGATTTTTCTACCAAGAATGCGAAAATTTTTGAAATTTTTTTAGAAATTTATAGTTTTTTTTAAATAAATAAATAAATCCGTTGTTTGGGCTCGTGAATCGTGACGTCACTACATTAAAATGTTCCGTCTCCGAAAAATTCAATTAATTTTGTGAAATTCCACACATCAATATATCACCATATAAAAAAACATAAATTTACGTTTACAAATGACTAGATTTATTGTTTATACTCTGCGAACTTATCGTTTGGTTTGACGTTTTGACAGATGTTACGAAGAGAACACCTTACATATTATGCCTTCTGTACCTGTCTTATAAGTGTAATGGTAATGGTGCTGATTTTAACAAAATCAAATTTTATAATATGTCATTATAATTATAATTTAAAAGTACAAAATTTATTATATTGTAGACGTTGAACATTATAATGATTAACGATCAATAAGATGGATCAAGAAAAAAAATATTTATGATTTGTAATATTTTTGGTATGCCTCGTTATTCCCCTGTGCTATTCGTTTGGAATACGTCGTTTTTTTAAATGATGTTCGGCTATGTATAATTATTATCATTTTTTCGCACCAATAAAATTATGTCCCGTTTTTCCGGTTAATAAAAAATATTTTTCAGATTGAAATTTTCAAAAAATCGCCAGGGTTTCAAAAAACGTTAAAAAAACGGAATGTCTTAGAATATTTGCCTAACCGGAAAAAAAATGTGATGCCAGTGGCCTATGACAAGTTAGTCAATGTATAGTCAGTTAAAAGTGTTGACCTTCGTACTCAGACCTATTATTGCAGCAAGCAATTTGCCAATATATATTTGTACCTAATTTCGTCGACCCCAGATACTAATATCTACAGCCTGTATGTCGGACGAATATCTACAGCTCATATGTTGAACTAATATCTACGAACTTCAGAGTGTTGACTAATATCTACAGAGCTAAGGTCGGACGAATATCTATGACGGTCCCAGTGTTGACTAATATCTACAGAGCGTAGGTTGAACTAATATCTACAGAGCGTAGGTTGGAATAATCAGCTAAATGTGTCCAATAGTCTGATATTAGGGATTTTTAAGTACATACTTACATAAATTAAGTTTTTTAAACTGCATACGCAAATTACGTTATTCCAATATGCTATACCTACATAATTGCAAATCCAACCTCTGCCAGTGCTGTAGATATTCGTCAACACTTTGGTTCTCATAGATATTAGTCAGCAGTTTGAGCTGTAGATATTCGTCAACACTTTGGTTCTCATAGATATTAGTCAACAGTTTGAGCTGTAGATATTCGTCAACACTTTGGTTCTCATAGATATAAGTTCGATTTTTTCAGTTTTTGGAATTCCTGTAGATATTAGTAGACGCCTCCATTTCGTCCGCTACCAGCGGTATTTCGGCCCCAGGTACACAATTACACAAGAAAGAACTGTTGTTACAGGAAGTCATTAGCAGAACCGCATGTACCGTGTACCTACCGAACAATTGCAAAGGTTGCTAAACCTCCAATATGACTACGACCCGGTATATCAGTCACACAGATCGCTATACGACATTCCTCGCTCAAATTTAAACGGACTAAATCTGCCGCCCAAGCCATGGCAAGTCGGATAGTTCCTTCTGCAGTTTAAATAACTGCTGAAATAAAATACCGTGAACAGATTAGGGGCTTTTTAAACGACTTCGAAAAGGAGGAGGTTCTCAATTCGACTGTATGTGTTTTTTTTTTTTTTTTTTTTTTAAATGTGGCTACACCAGAGAATTCTCAAATTCCCATGAACCGACATGATCACCAACGCAGAAATTCTCAGGCGAGCTGGAGCAAAAAGAAAACTGCTCACAATAGTAAAAGTCAGGAAAAATTTTATATCTGGTTCACATACTTCAAGGGGGGAAATATCACTTGCTCCAATTAATATTAAAAGGCAAGTTAGAGGGTCGCGGAGGGCCTGCTGGGAGACAAATGTCTTGGCTGTAAAATGAACGAAAGTGGACCGGTATTAGAAATGTGGAAGAGCTATTTCGGGCAGCGCAAGATAGAGATACATTTAGCTGAGTGATCGCCAACGTCAGGGTACCTGATAGGGCACACGAAGAAGAAAAAGAAATAAACTACCTTCTTTGGTATTTTCAAACATTGAAGTATATATTATGTTTATTTATTTATTTATTTAATTTCAACGGTATACATATACCATAAGAACTGATTACATGTCACAAAATGAAAAATAGTAATATAGAAATAATAAAAAAAAAATAATTTAACAAATGATTGTGGCATTTGAATTAGAAATGACACCAGAGAGACAATTACGTACAAAAATCTATAGTACAAATAGAATTAATAATGACTAAAAAGATTTGATAGCATAGCCCTCTTGTACCTACTTTCCGTGCAGTTAAATAGATCTGCAATATCTGCATATCTATTAGTAACATCATGTAACCTAGGTAAAAGGGAGTGTTTAGTATACTCAGTCTTATTATTGTTACATTTAAACAGGATTTTAGATCGAGTAGTTCTCGTGGGAATATGAAATTCAATGAGCTTAGTTAAATCAGGACTGTCTATGCTACCATTTACAATTTTGAACATAAATATTAAGTAAAAAACCTCTGGAATTTCGAAGAATGAAGCCAAGCATTTTCATTCCTTTATTACCGATTGTGTTTATATGGGATATAAAGTTTAATTTAGAGTCAAAAATTATGCCCAGGTCGTTAATTTCTTCGACAGAGGTAAGGGTAGAGTTATTGAGTACATACGGATGAATAATTGGTTGGCTTATTCTGTAAAATCTTATTGCATGACACTTATTTATGTTCAGAAAAAGTTTGTTAACAGAACACCAATTAATTAACTTGTGTAAATTATTCTGTAGACAGAGACAATCTTCAACAGTTTTAATTATTTTAAATATTTTCAAATCATCTGCAAAAAGCAACACATTTACATCTTTATCAAATATATCAACAATATCGTTTATAAACAGAAGAAACAAAATTGGGCCTAAATGAGACCCTTGTGGTACACCACTGGTAGCTATAAATTGATTGGAAAGGAACAAATTTATTTTAACAAGTAGTACTCTGTCAGATAGATAGCTTGCAAACCAGTCTAAAAGTTTTCCATCAATACCTAGCTTCCGTAACTTAGCCAGTAGAATTTTATGGCAAACTTTGTCGAAGGCCTTGATGAAATCCGTATAAATAGAATCGACTTGAGTTTTGTTAGCTAATGCGTTTGATATATAGTTTTCATATAACGAAAGATTTGTTAGAGTTGATCTGCCCGACAAAAATCCGTGTTGATTTGGAACAATGAGATGGTTAATACATGGGGAAATTTGATCAAGCAATAGTTTTTCAAAGAGTTTTGGGATTACAGATAGCTTACATATTGGTCTATAGTTAGTGATATCACTTTTATCACCCTTTTTTAATATAGGTGTTAGATAACAACGTTTCCAAATGTCAGGGAAGCATCCTGTGTTGAGGGATTGATTAAACAATAAACAAATTGGCTCAGCCAGTGAAGCAATGCAATTAATAAGTATATTGGGATGCACATTGTCAGGTCCGGCCTTCTTGTTTTTGTCTAGAGATTTAATTTTAGTTATAACGTCGTTTATATTGATGTGAACAGCAGGGATATGTATGCTCTCATTAAGGGAAGGAGGTGGTACATAATTGTCTGGGATATTTTCGTCATAGACACTTTTGAAATAATCAGCAAAATAGTTAACCTTCACTTTCATATCAGTGCTAATCTTTTCTTTGAAGTGCATTGAGATGGGTAAACCTTGTTTGTTTTTTCTAAGAGAGTTAACATGTGTGAAAAAGTTTTGTGTATTAGAGGGAATAGATTTTTCGATATCATTTATGTAATTAAAATACGATATTTTTGACAGTTTTTTACATTGAGTTCTGTAGTTGTGAAATATTTTATAGTCGTTAAGGGAGTTGGATTCTTTGAAGTTTTTGTGTGCAATTTTTTTACAGATAACTAGGTTAATTAGCTCACGGCTGAACCATTTCGGGAACTTTGCTTCTTTGAAGTGTGAAAGTGGTACATAGTTTTCAATGGCCCTGTTAATAATTGTGTAAAAAATTTCAAGATTATAGTTAATATCATTGTTGTGGTGAAGAAAGGACCAGTCTTCATTTGCAAGATATTGGTTCATATTAGGATAGTCAGCTTTGGAGAAATTATAAGTAAGGTTAGGCAGAATAGTTGTGTTGTCTGGTGAGTTATTCGTCGTGATGGTTATGCTTAGAGCGGGGTGGTGACAGTCTAGGGGGAGGAGCTCATCAACCGATTTAACAATATGAATTGAGAGATCACTACAGAATACCAGATCCAGAAGCCGATTATATTTATTATAGACTTGATTGACTTGATGTAGAGAGAGTAAGTTCGTCATATCTATTATTTCGCGTGCATTTTCTGGCAGGTTTAAGTTGTTAGAAGAGTTTTTATTCATCCAATCAATGCTAGGGGTATTGTAGTCACCAAATAAAATTGTTCTGGCATCAGGGTATTTATTTTTGAAGGTTTCGAGGTCATCAATATGGTTTCTGTAGACTGTGATGTTGGATCCTGGAGGAATGTAGACACATCCCAATAGAATTTTATTTGATTTAGATTTTAGTAATACGAATACCTGTTTTCAAAGATCGCGATAAATTCATCGCAATAGATTCGTGGAAAACGTCAGGAGAGAATTCTGTGCGTGTTCTACGAAAGTGGAAAATGCCCCGATTTTGATTCCTTGGAAACAGTCCTTTCTTCTTCACAACCCAGGTTCACTCTTTCGTTTCCAAGTTTTCTTGGTGTGATTTTTTCACGAAAACGGCCCAATAAAAATCATCCAACTGCTTCCAAAAAAAACGAGTGTGCTTTAGACCACAAGACTGAAGTAAAACTTAAGTAATGATAGGAAAAGAGAAGGAAAATGTGCACGCGCACTGCTCTCTCTTGCTCCTACAGTGTGATACAGACAATAGGTCTGCACTGTATCTTAGATATACGAAACGTAACTGGCTATGAGAGAAAGACAGAAAGAAAATGTTTGCTCGCACCTCTCTCTCTTGCCCCTATAGTAATGAACGAAACGTAACCGTCTCTCTTTCTATCTTCACTAACTTATATCTCCCTCTCAACTACCGTTCGCCTCGCTTTTCGTAACGCTCTCGTCACGCATTCACCAGCTTACTTCGCAAGTCAAGCGTGCGTAAAGATGTTTTACTTTAAAAATCTACACACAACTCTCTTAACTCTCCCAAAGATCAGCATGGATAAATATTTTGTAACTAACTATCACGCCGTTTCACCGAAGGGGTGGGCAGAGAGGACGAATCGCCAAACAACTCGATCTTGGCACACACTCCTTGTCTCGTTTACATCGTCTCATACATTCTCTTCTATTATTCTGACTCTTGATATGGCCCGACTCAAGTATCTGATTCACTTGATCGTGCCGTGTCTTTCTTGGGCGTCCTCGACCTCTTCTACCATTCACATTTGTGTCATATACTTACACTACTTTCCTCGTTCATTCGCTCTACATTCCCAAACCATCTGAGCATCCCTTTCTTAATTTTACTCATTACCCTTACATCAGCCTTGCATTCTTTGCGAATCTCCACGTTTCTCACATGTTTGTACACGGTTTTACCACACATTCGCCTCAGGGAACTCATTTCTACAGCATTCAGTCTACTTTCATCCTTCCTCTGCCAGTTCCATGCCTCACTGCCATACATCAGTGTAGGTGCCAGTACTCCATTATGGACGCCTAGCTTCACTTTTTTTGGACAGTTTTTTGTTGGCGCTAACGGCGTTCAGTCCTCCATTAATGGAGTTACACTTCTTTCCTCGCTCTTTTGCTCTACATGCCCAAACCGTCTGAGGGTCCCTTTCTTAATCTTACTCATTAAGCTTACATCCGTCTCGCATTATTTGCGAATCTCGACATTTCTCATACGATCATACATGGTTTTAGCACACACACGCCTTGTCTCGTTTACATTCATACATCGTCTCATATATCATACCTACATCTCATGCTTTTCTATTATTCTGACTCTTGACATGGCCCGACTGAGTATCTGATTCATTTGGCCTTGCCAACTCTTCTACTACTATCTCCACGTTTCTCACACGATCGTATATGGATTTACCACACATACGCTTCAGGGATCTCATTTCTACAGTTCCATGCCTCACTACCATACATCGGGGTAGGTACTAGCACTCCATTATTGACGGCTAGCTTCACTTCTTTGGACAGTTTTTTGTTGGCGATAACGGCGTTCAGTCCTCCATTAATGGAGTTACACTTCTTTCCTCGCTCTTTTGCTCTACCTGCCCAAACCGTCTGAGGGTCCCTTTCTTAATCTTACTCATTAAGCTTACATCCGTCTCGCATTATTTGCGAATCTCGACATTTCTCATACGATCATACATGGTTTTAGCACACACACGCCTTGTCTCGTTTACATTCATACATCGTCTCATATATCATACCTACATCTCATGCTTTTCTATTATTCTGACTCTTGACATGGCCCGACTGAGTATCTGATTCATTTGGCCTTGCCAACTCTTCTACTACTATCTCCACGTTTCTCACACGATCGTATATGGATTTACCACACATACGCTTCAGGGATCTCATTTCTACAGTTCCATGCCTCACTACCATACATTAGGGTAGGTACTATAGTCAAACAGAAACTAAGTGAACGGTCAAAGTCCAAAGTCAGTAATAAAATTTACAGGTAAAGCAACACGAGAAGATTCACGACTTAAAATTAATTTTACTAAACAAAATGTTTTTATTATGTTCGGGACTGAATTTAAGTCTGAATAAGGATTGAATGAAAATGCGTAGGTGTTTAAAAATACCTACAAGGTGTCCGGTAACTCATATTACATATATATTTCAGAAACAAGGAAATTCTTAGACAGGTTTTATCAGATGCTAATTAATAAAGCGGTAACCAATTTATGAAATATTTAAATTTTAATAATACTTGATTTTTACCCCCGGCTGGGATTTTACAAATTTATTTTTTAAAGACAAAAATACCTAAATGTGCACATCAACATAAAACAGCATACTTTTTACAATACAATGAACTTGTTACATCGGTAATTTTTTATTTGTGATTAAAAAGTATTTATTTTGCATTCCAATTACAGAGGGTTCTTCGAGGAATGTCACAAACTGATTTTCAAACTAATTTTTGAAAAATTTGGAATTCATTTCAGAATGGTAATCTGTGTTAGACATAACCTTTTTCGTACGGAATATAAATTTACTCCCCGTGATAAAACCTGTTTTTGCTGAACCACAATTCAAAATGATCAGCCGGCTTCCTTTTCCAACTGGCACTTTTAAACCCCCATTGCCCTCACTATTTTGACACATGTGTGTAATCGAGTGATTTTTATTCACCTAAGTCTCGTCCAAATAAACTAATTGCCGTCCGTCGCTACTTCATTTTCATTTTGATTCATTTTCCTCAAAAAATCTACACGCGCTGTAGTAATATCTAATCTTCCCATTAAATACTTTCTTCCATCTTTGCGTATTTTGAATTTTAAACTAATATCATGCAAAATACATCGCAATGACTCATGAGATCCAAAAAAAATATTTTATCCACCAGAACTTTGTTAAGATTTGCAAGAGTGGGATATTGTCCATTGTCATAAAAATCCATCACACTGCGACGCACAACATCCTTTTTAAAAGCTTCCAATCCCGTTGAGGCTGCAGCCTGCTGCCAATAAATATAAGGATGTCGTCAGTCCTGCTTCCAATAAATGTACTTGCTTGAAGTTCAATGTTTTGATGTATTCTGGATTGTCACGGATTTTTTGGAAAAACTTACAACATTATAAACTATCGTTTTTTCACCTGCCTGCAATTCGAATCGTTGATATTAGATCACACAATATGTAATTACAATTACACCGATTAAATAAAGTATAGGTATTAAATCGAAAATAAAGTAATGAACTGGTTTTCGATCTTATGAAGTCAATACAATACTTATTACTCAATGTGAAATCATTAATTGTTTGCTTTTATAGTAAGTAGCATGATATAAATAACAATGGAATTTCCAAAGGATTTAGTCGCCTAATTCACGGCAATAACCGCCAATGGAATTTCTAAATTTTGTTTCGCAGCGCGTAATTATTAGGTATCGTCTGAAATATTGTTTTTAGAATCCAGTTTAATGTATTTTCGAAAATAGGAATTTATGAGAGACGTATAAATAATAAGAGATGAAAAATATAAAAATATTAATAGTAGAATGGTGGAGTGCCTTTCGAGTTTGGGTTTTTCGGAGTTTGGACGGTACGTTAATCCCCGTGTGAAATTTTGGGAGTGCATTTGGTATCTGTTCGACTATAGCACTCCATTATTGACGGCTAGCTTCGCTTCTTTGGACAGTTTTTTGTTAGCGCCAACGCCTTCTTTCAATATTCTATCAGCCTTACCATCTCTCGTATTCAATCTATATATATTGTTACGATGCACAAATAAGCCCCTACTAATTATTCACCCACGCCACTGCACAGACTACAGTTTCGCTCTTTCGCCGCAAGCGCGCCGCGCGCGCTAGTGGAGCCAAATGCGAGCAACGGTCGGCGAAGCCGCCGACTCTCCACATTTCCTAGGCAGAGCGCTCCGCGAACAGTCGATTGTTTTGTTAAGGAGAAATTCTCTCCGCAGGGCACCTTTGTGGCCCGAGTCATCCGCGACGCAATATGGCGTCGGGAATTTAATACGCAAATGCGTGTTCTAGATGTTACGGCAGACAAGGCCGAGGCGTAATTTAAAGTACAGTGACAATGTTTACGTGTGTGGGACGTTTCACCTGGAGACTCCTGTTGGAACGAGATCCCCTCTGCTGCGGACGAGGATTGGACCTGCCGCCTCCATCGCAGTAAGCCCCCTTAAATTAATGTGTTCTATTTGCCCTCGCGATTCTACCTGAGCAATGACGACCCCAGAGAGGACAGGTTGAGAGACTTACCGTGTAGGGACATTCTAGCCAGGAACTGCCTTTTAACCTTGTATTTCTGTGTTTTCTCACAATACATTTTGTTTGTTTTACCTAAATACCGTTCTTTTATTGAGGAGATTGTTCGAGGGTGATCACGGCCAGTATTTCCCCCCATGTAAAACATTCCAAACAGCCTACCGGCGACCACACCACCCTGATGACGAGGGTCTCCCCTGCTTGCCGTTGGTTCGAGCTAGCCGCCTGCAAGGTAGGTCGGAGCCCGCCCTGTGGTGCCGCCCTCCTGGTGGCACCCGGGCCCAGCGAGGTTCTGGTTCCTATACGGGGCGTAGTCCCCGAGCGCAACTCTGACACCATGTAGCCGCTGCCAGGTTGTTAGCAATATATAAAAATCTAAAATGTTTGTACGTATGTCCGCTATGCGTTGCTAAACCATTCATCCGATTGCGATGAAACTTTGGGGATTTGATGTGTACGTCCTTCGATGGTTTCTGTGTACAATAGTGAGCTCTGGCATCATGAAATCATGCATTGCTAAACCGTTTATAGGCGCGTTCAGACGTTTCAATTTTTGTTGATCCACTTTTATTTAACGTAAAAAGTTGAACGAGATTATGTTCACACGTTTCAATTTAAGTAGAACCGAATTTGACATTCAAGATGGCGTCAACTGAAATTGTCAGTGCGTGCGTCTCTCTAACTTCTGATGTTTTGCGAGATGAGCTCGAGATTATGAAAAAGCATAAAAACGTCGTATTTGGGCGAGAAAATGGATCATGAATTAGGCGCATCCAACACAATTTGGAAAGAGATGGAACTAGAAGACTCCGAAGGATATGGATGACAGAAAAACAATTCGATGAGCTGCTTTCCAAAATTGGCGATAAAAATTTTCAGAGATGTTTAAATTAATAATAATTACTACTAACTACAATAACCGGAGAAGCAAGGAAATAATCCATATTTCGTTAAAATTAGCTTTACCATAACCTAAAAACAACAACGCCAAACGTCATACTTTGACATAGGTAGTTATTATTATTAGAATTGTACAAAGTTTTTTTTCTTTTAATTTATGCGTATTAATGGTGACGCATGCTCTGAATATTTACCGTTATTTTTTTGTCATTATCATAATATATTGGGTAGGTAGTGTAAATGAAACACATATTATTTATTGCAGTATCACGGGCATTTCTATTTGTGTACACTTCTTGCTTTTGATCCCAAAGACAGGGATGCATAAATCTGAACATCAAATCATCCGACCATTTCAAATATTTTTCGTTGAAACGGATTCCATGACGATAGAACTAGGAATGTCTAACGAATATGGACATAAATGTTTGACGTCTAGTTGTGCACGCGAGTAACTATGGTAACCAAGATGGCGCGATCATACTTGAACGTCAAAAGTAGACGGGCTATCAACTTTAGCTAGTCAACAAAAAACTTGTTCAACTTTGTTGAAAGAAGGTTCACACCTGTCAATATGCTTTCAAGTGTCGAGTTGATCAACTAAAGTTGAACCGTGTGAACCGGCTATATCCGATTGCGATGAAACTTTGGGGATTTGATGTGTGCATGTGCATGCCCGCGATAGTTTCTTTACACAATAGTGAGCTCTGGCATCATGAAATTACGCGTTGCTAAACCGTTGAGCCGATTGCGATGAAACTTTGGGGATTTGATGTGTGCATGCCCGCGATAGTTTCTGTATACAATAGTGAGCTCTGGCATCATGAAATCATGCATTGCTAAACCGTTCATCCGATTGCGACGAAACTATGGTGAGTTGTTGTGAGCACGTCAACGAAGGTTTTTATGTATATACTGGTGACTGGTGAGCTCTGACATTATTTAATTTGTATAAAAAAATTGCAATAGGTGGCACGTGAGCTGTTCGAAAACTGAATGTACAGGGACTGAATGTGTGGAATGCAGGAGACTGAAGGGGAAATCGGGAGGGGGGTTCGTGGGACGGGGGAAGCGGGAGAGGGGAGTGAGGAGACGGAAAGCGGAGAAGGCAGAGTGGGAACGCGTGAGGGGAAGGGGATGCGGAAGAAGAATGCGAAGAAGGGAAAGGACACGCAGGGAGAAACAATATCTTTATTATGTGGTATAGCAACGCATGCCGGGTACTACAAACCCAGAAGGTAGCATATTTTGATTTTTTTAATACATAGATTTCCCCCTAAAACCATGCGAGCGAATTTTAATGATTTTATACTAGACAAGAATCCCAAACGCCCGAAGCCAGCGGGACTAAGCCGCCTCCAGAACAAGTAGTACGAACTATGAATATTTTTATTTTTTTGTTCATACCTCTTTGTGTCCACAGACCTGATATAGTCATCTCTTTCCGACACTCTATAATACACATATGCCAGACCTCGCCATTCTTGTCTGACTGTAGTGGTGTGATATCCTCTTTCTCTCTTTGACCTCTGCATATATTCACATTTCACACGAAAAGCGATGGTCAGATGAATAGCTAAGGACTAAACGCACTACCTGTATATACATAATATATTTTTTTAATTAATGATTATATAAATTTCTTTATAAATAAAATTTTATACAGGGTATTACAACACATACCTGAATTATTTTTAATATCAATTCCTGGGAATTCTTGGAGTAAAAAAAGTAGATGGGTACCGCCGCCCCGGGAACCATTTATTGGATAACCAACACCTCTGCCATAGGTCAGCCCAAATGCGTTACTTTGGTGACTTAGCAGGGGCACCCGGGTTCATGGGGTGAGGTTCGTCTGGGTCTTGGCAGGGATGCGTCTGCCCACCGACTGCGTGGCAGGCCGGATCGGGAGAGAATGGTTAAGGAAGTCCCTTTGACTTCTCCTGCCGTACTCTCTCGGAATATCACCTTGCACCGCAGTGGGAAGGATGGATTCATACGTCCGTCACTCCTGGACACACTGATCCTCCGATTCCTACCCACCTAAGTTCTGGGAAGGAAAAGGGTATGCCAGAACTTCATCTCCTTCCTTTCCTAAAAAGTCCCACTGCACAGCATCCCCAAGGGTGATATAGGCCCTGAGGGGAAATATTTTCCTCAGGGCCTCCTGTATGGAGCTAATTTAAAAAAAAATGTCGCTATTTTATAATTTATAGCAACAGTTTATTTATGAACAAGTTCTGCTATGTAATTAGCATTACCGGTAACAGCTGTTTCGCTTTCTGAAGCCATCTTCAAACTGTGGTTAAACCACTTACAGATGATGTATTTATATTATTTATAGATAGGCGAAAAACGTATCTACTTAATTTTATTATCTTCGTCCTTATCGATTCTTAGCCTTTTAAATTTCCCCAATTACCGCATTGTTTGTAATTATGACATCCCAAGCATTTTGCAATGAATTTATTGGAAGGTACAGAGAAATCATTTTATAGAGAACACTTTGAATTCATTTGTACACGCCATAGCATCAAAAAAAATCAAAGTAGTTTGGAACATCTGCCCGCAGTCCCCTCTTACCCCGCAAATTCACAAAGATACTGGATGCTTATCAATTCTTTTATGTTCTTTTTTTTGTTTCATTCTTCAGCTTCCTAAACAAATAAAATTATTATTAAATTTAATTGTATTTGTATACTTGCCAACATTTTAATCACAGGAGGCCTTGAGGAAAAAAATATTTTTTAGGGCCGATGTCATCTTTGAAGATGCTGTGTGGGTAGTGTTTTTAGGGAAAGGAATGAGAGGAAGTTCTGAGAACGAAAAATTGAGGACTGGTAGGAATCTGGGGTAAATGTGTTCGGACGTATGAATCCATCCCTCCCACCACGGTGCATGGCGATGGATCGAAAGAATCTGACTGGCGAGGTCATTGGAGGACCCACCACTTATCCGCCCTTGTTTAGGTAACAGATAGTTACCCCTTCAAAGCTCTTGCAAGAACTCTATTTTTTTTGTATATAAACGACTCTGCATTTAATTATGCGCAACTAAACCCCCAATGTCCGTGCATACAGTGTTAGCAAGCAGTATGCAAGTGCTTTATATGTACAGGTGTTAGTAGCATTATAATTAAAAATATATACTTTACCTCTTTTTTGAAGGGAAAGGGTAGATAAATAAAATTTGCCTGGAGAGGTCAAAAGGTCTCCCTCAACCAGTCTCTCCCAATCCGGTCCTCCACGCAGTAGATAATCAAACGCATCCGTTATTTATAGTTTTCTATAGCCAACCTCCGAAAGGTAGGTAGAAGAATAAAACCGTAAATTGAGAAACGCATTTGTGTTTGGAATTTTTTTTTTTCATAATATCAAATTTTTTAAATTATATTAAGCAGTGCGGTTTCGTCCTTACAATCTTATGTCTCTTTCACACTCGAATCTCATCCTTCTCAACCCGATAGTCAGGTAAAAATCTGCACAAAGTACAAACTTATACTGAATTTTACTTGCAAGTCACTGTTTTGTATGCATTTATTTAAATTAACAATATTTAAATAAACATGATTTTAGATTTTCACGGTCAAAAATATTATTTCATCAGGGCAAATGATGGACACTGTAACGCTGTCCGAAACTTTGGCTAAAGGAGGTGGCGCCACACGGCATAACACCCCAAAAACAAAAAACAACAATATTTAAATACATCGTCAAGAGTTTAATAAGCAAAATACTATATTTTGTATAATTATTAATTATCTAAGCATTCGACGTCAAGTCAAAAGGCTTTGGGTTTGATTCCCGAAAAATATGTAAATTCCTAATAATAGCTGTACTATTATAATATACTAGCAGACCCGGCCACACGTTGCTGTGGCTAACGAAACACAACGCCATTACCCAACCTTTATAAAATTCACACCACCCGCTTGCCAGCTGCCCGCTGCCCGCTGCCTGAATTGAATATTTGAATTTCTCGGCTTTTCTCTACTATAATAAGCATGTATTATACATATAAACCAAAGATATTCAAATATTTCAATATCTTTGATATAAACCTTCCCCTTGAATCACTCTATTGGTGAAAACCGCATGAAAATCTGTTTCGTAGTTTAAAAGATCTATGCGCACATACATTTTGAGCGACTTCATTTTATACTACGTAATGCAATTCGAGCGATCGCCACTAATTATACAATGCTTGCAATGCAACACTGGATATTTGAAAAGGGAAAATCAAATACCTACTTACTCTAGGACATCTATTTTCCAATTTCTTCCGTAGAACGAATTTCAAAAGTGACTATATAGTGCGGCCCGCCAGACGTTTTAGATCGCATAAAAATGTTTTTCTTTGAATTTCTCGGCTTTTCTCTAATATAATTTGCATGTTTTACACATATAAACATTCCTCTTCAATCACTCTATCTATTAGTGAAAACCGCATGAAAATCCGTTGTGTAGTTTAAAAGATTAACTAACGCGCACATACATTTTGAGCGACTTCATTTTATATTATGTAATGAATGATGATATGTAATGATGATGATGATGATGATAATGATTCCAACTAATATTTAAGAAAATATCAAAATTATACATTGTATTTTATGCTGTTGTAAGAAAATATTTCATAATACTTCAGGATATTTAATAAAAATTCATGACGTTCATTGAATTTCATGATATTCGCGGTTGAAATTTACAAAATTAATTGTAACCTGCCTATTTCATGATGTTTTGCGGTATTTCATGATTGTGAGTTCTAATTTTTATATCTATAAATATTTCATAAAATTGCGTGATATTTCACAATGTTTCATGGTATTTATTGCATGATACTTATTAATAGCAATTTTTAAATAATTCATATATATAAAAATCAAAATATGTTTGTTAACTCCATTAATGGTGGACTGAATGCCGTTGGCGCTAATAAAAAACTGTCGAAAGAAGCGAAGCTAGCAGTCCACAATGGAGTCCTGGTACCTACCCTGATGTATGGCAGTGAGGCATGGAACTGGCAGAGGAAGGATGAAAGTAAGCTGAATGCTGTTGAAATGAGATCCCTGAGACGTATGTGTGGTAAAACAATGTATGATCGTGTGAGAAATGTGGATATCCGCAAAGAATGTAAGGCTGATGTAAGCATAATGAGTAAGATTAAGAAAGGGACCCTCAGATGGTTTGGGCATGTAGAGCGAATGAACGAAGAAAGTAGTGTAAGAAGAATATACGACGCGAATGTGAATGGTAGAAGAAGTCGGGGACGCCCGAGGAAGACGTGGCACGATCAAGTGAATCAAATACTTGAGTCGGGCCATGTCAAAAGTCAGAACAATAGAAGAGAATGTATGAGACGATGAATGAATGTGAGTGAGGCAAAGAGTGTGTGCCAAGACCGAGTTGTTTGGCGATCCGTCCTCTCTGCCTACCCCTGCGGGGAAACGGCGTGATGGTTAGTTAGTTTTTTTAGTCTGTCTATAATATCTAATAATAATATTTGGATGATTTATATAGCGCCGTTTTTGTGAAAAATCACCTCAAGGGCGCTGTACAAACTTATAATACATTTCTAAAATCTAAAAAACTACAAGCTAGACAAACAATTAAAAACAACTAATGGCTAAAAATTGCATACACCGGTTCATTGATCACCGATACGAAAATATATGTACAATTTTTTGACCAATGAACGCGATGCTGCCTAAAATTTAATGAAAACAGGACCATACTTACCTGAGAGGTCGCTTGAAATTAACACTGTATATTGTCCATTAAAAGAAATTTAGATAGTGTTCGCACGCAGAGGACAAGAGGACATATTGTGTATGTGAGATGTTATGCGTTACTTAACCATTCATCCGATTGCGATGAAACTTTGGGAATTTGATGTGTGCATGCCCGCGATAGTTTCTGTATATAATAGCGAGCTCTGGCGTCATGGAAATGCGTTACTAAACCATTCATTCGATTGCGACGCCAGCGAAGGGTTCTATATTTACTGGTGAGCTCTGGCATTATGAAATATCTGGCATTGTACAAAAAAAATGCAATAGGTGGCACGCGAACTGTTTGAAAACTGAATGTACCCGGACTGAATGTATGAAATGCGGGAGGGAGGAGGGGAACCCGGGAGGGAAACTCGGGAGGGGGGTTCGAGAGACGGTGGAAGGAGGGGGACCTGGGAGGAGGGAGGGGGGAGGGGACCTCTGGAGAGGTGAGCGGGACGGGGGAAGCGGGCAAGGGGAGTGGGGAGAGGGAAGGCGGAGTGGGAACGCGTGAGACGAAGGGGACGCGGGAGAGGAAGGGTAGGCGGAAGGGGAACGGGATGAATGGGAAAGGACACGCAGGACATTTCATAAAATTTCAAGATATTTAATTATGTTTCAAGGTACTCATTTCATGATACTTATTAATAGTTTGTTGTATTTAAATAAATCATAAACATCATGGAAATTTTTGGGATGTCGTGATATTTTAAGATATTTAATTTAAATGAAAGGTATTTTTTTAGTTAACTCCATACAAAAGCCTCTTTGGAAAATAAATTCTTCATCATTCCATTCCTGAGGATGCCGTGTAGTGGGTCTATTTAAGTAAAGGAAGGAGAAGAAGTTCTGGGAAGATAAAGGTTTGAGGGGTAGTTAGGGATCAGGGGGTCAATGTGTCCAGGAGTGACTGACATATGAAACCATCCCTCCCACTGCGATGCAAAGCGATGGGTCGAGAGAGTCCTACTGGAGGTTAGGTGTCCCACAAATGTTCTCTCCCGAACCGGCCCGCCATGCAATAGGTGGGCAAACTCATTCACCGCCAAGTCCTAAATAAACCTCACCACATGAATGATGTTTTGAAGCATTTCATTTATTTGTGATATTTCAACATTAGGCAGTAGGTAGTATTTTGGCTTAATCTCATATTCCTGTTTTAGTCCAGTAAAATAAGGATTTCACTCCTAAATGAAACCGAATAAGCTAAAAATTTGTGTAAACCTTTATTTTGGTATTCTACATGTTGTCTCAAAAGTCTCATACGGTAACGTGTAAGCGTCTTTGGATATTCAAGGTCAAAGGTCACGAAAATCAGTTTTTTGGAAATATCTCGCTTCCTTTGCCTCGATTCGTATTTGCATTCCATATAAAAGTTGTAGAGTATAAAATTCTCTATAAATTTTGTCTGAAATAGTTTTTTATACGCTTAACCGTTTTTAAGATTGAGCGCGAAGAGTCCGGAGCGCGAAGCCGTACAGCCTATGGCGCAAGGTCAATGGCGTATCCCAGTTCGTAGTACAGTTTTTTAACTTAATTTTTCGTTCAATATTATGTAGTTAATTAACTATTTAATATATTTTATAGATATTACCTATGAATCAAATAGTCATTTGAGTTATTAAGTGAATTATTTTTAATATATTTTAATTATAACAAATGAAACAATGTTACTTTGTTTGAATCACTTGTATGTTTGATACGTTTTAAGATTTTTACGGCCAAAAGCATTTTCGTTATTTGTTTTTGGGGTGTTATGCCGTGTTGCGCTACCTCCTTCTTTAGCCAACGTTTCGGACATCGTTGCAGTGTCCATCATCAGGGCAGATCCGGTAGATGTGTAATTTTTAGTGGTGAAGTGTGTGCTTATTTACTTCGAAGCGATACCGTAGAGCTGTCGAAAAGTGTACAATAGTAAAAATTCTATCAGAGAATCGAAACAACAACGCCTCGAAGAGAATGAACCTTCAACATCACCAAGCGTACCTCGCAATAAAAGAAATGAAGTATTTGATTTTAAAGAATTATGCTTATTTCGTGGCGAAGCAGCTAATAAAGCAGCAGAGGTGAAAGTACAAACGCACTAGCAAAGTAAGCAGTCTCGAATTCAAAGACAATGTTATGAAAAGAGCAGAAGAACAAAACGATTCTTTAGAGTGTAAAATTTAAAAAAAATTTAGAATTAAATAAATTTAATAAATTTAAATTCAATAATTAAATTTATTTTTAATTAAATTTAAATTCTGTAAATTTTTTTCCTGTGACCATGACTTGATACCTGCTGAAGAAAAATACCACGCCGTTTGCTACAGTATTTTTTAAAGCCAATACCAGCTCTAATAAGAAAGCCTCGTCAAGATGGTCAAGTCACTTGATAAAGCAATGAAAAAGATTTTTATCTATATAGAATATCATGAAAATTCCCAATTTACATTGTCAGATATCCCTACGGTGTATTTACCAAGTGATCAGAACCAGAACGTTAAAGGACTGCCGTCATAATAGGAAAATATATTGATTTGTTAATTGTTTTAAATATACTTCACTAAAAGTTTTGATGAATATCCCCGTTGTAAAGAAAACATTTTATTCTTATATGCGTTTAGTAGCCGTGGCACGACTTCTGCTCTTTTTAGGATTTGGATATACTGGCTCAAATATTTCAACAAGAAAACTGTCCTGTGCAAATATCATTCGAAAATAGATCACACATTTTTTTTGCAGTATATAATACTCCAAAATCTGAGAACACCTTCGATACATACATTTCATTAAGTCTATTAAAATGAAATAAACCTGTGCAGTTTTCAACTCTTCCACCAACGAATGCAGCAGTTCAGCAACATATCAATCGTGTCTACTATCAAATTTAAACTTGGTTAGGAAATGATTTAGAACCCCTGGGATGGGGTTGAGTGCTGCAAAATGAAGCCCTGGAACCGATAAAAATATTATTACCACCTACACCAGACGAACTGCATATTACAATGTTCTGTAACTGCACGAATTAGTTCTCGCCGTGGATGCTGAAAATCAGGGTTGCAATGTTCGTTAGCTTGTGGCCAATATAATGGACACATGAATGTCTCAACGCTTCATCGTATCAACAATCCACGTATCCCCTCCACACAGCATCCCAGATGACATAGGCCCTGAGGGAAATTATTTTCCTCAGGGCCTCCTGTGTGGAGTTAATGTAAAAAAAAAAAAAACATGATCTCGACGAAGAAATCGCATATGACCCTGAAGTTTTTGAAGGTTTGGAGATGGATGTCATTGATAACGAGGAGGACGATGATAATGACTCTTCAATTGTTGAGCGACCGTAAGAAGAAGGCGATGAAAAAAAGAAAACTAACTCTCATACTGGCTAACTAATAACTTAAGTAAAAAAAAATCAACCCAAACTTCAGCTTAGATTGTACAAATTTAATTATATATGTTAGCTAAATAAAAATATTAAAAAAAAATGTTTTCTTAATTTCTTTCCCACTTAAAGTACAATTATCTTTAATGAGATATTTTTTTTAAAAATCACTTAATTACTTTATTATTTATATGAAAAAGGCAAGAAGTATTAAATGACTCTTTGATTTATAACTAATACTTATAAATAAAATATATTAAATAGTTAATTAACTAATATTTAACGAATAATTAAGTTAAAAAACCGTCCTATGAACTGGAATTCGCCATTGACCTTGCGCCATGGCATGTACGACTGAGCGCTCCGCACTCTTCACGCTCAATCTTAAAAATGGTTAAGCGTATAAAAAATTATTTTAGACAAAATTTGTAGAGAATTTTATACTCTACAACTTTTATATTGAATGCAAATACGAATCCAGGTAAAGGAAACGAGATATTTCCAAAAAACTGATTTTCGTGACCTTTGACCTTGAATATCCAAAGACGCTCATACGTTACCTTATGAGACTTTTGAGACAACATACAGAATACGAAAATAAAGGTTTACAGAAATTTTCAGCTTATTCTGTTTCATTTAGCGGATATACCATATTTTTAGCTTAAGTGACTGGTCTATTTGACTCATCATCTACACGTTTATTATGTCTGTGGAGATATGCTGATGAAATAGCAATGTCGGTGAGAAATTCTTCCGAAAATTGGAGAGGTATGCACACCTACAATTTATTGTAATTAACGGCAATGATTCAGAACACCGTAAGCTACATTTTCTGTAATAGTTACGGTGCGTAAGGTCCGGTAAAAGTCCTAAAAATCGATAAAAGTCGGCAAGTCCAAACCCTTGCTATTTATTTATTTAAGGCTCTGCAACCGGGCCCGAAAAGAAGAAGATGGAGAGATATGAAATTACGAACGTTAAAGTAGAGCGCTAACATTTACAGCGACAAAATCGATGCGAAACATAAAACACGACTCGTTTAAAATAGAGCAAAAATCTCGCGGGCATTGTCTTAAACAGCATTTAAAGAAACACTGTGCATTTTTTCATACATATAACTTGTAAAATAACTGAAACAAACGTGTTAATAATTTTCGGAGCATAGGTACTTTGCGAATTTTTTCTATCGGTGGAATTTTATATAATTTGCGTTTCGGCGCGGGCAATGTCTAGTATTATCTTCAAGAATAACATATATTTTTTGAAGAGCTTTAAAACTTACCGTGTTTAAGGAAAATATGTAAGAAATCGGTAGAAATTCGGGTTGCGGGGCCTTAAGGAACATAAACAGTCTTAGTAACGTAATATACATAAGAGGATGACAAAAAACAGACCAATTATTAATGTTCACAAATAGGTATTTAGAAACATAAAAGTCTACATTCTATAATGTCAACGTTCCCCACGCTAAAACGGCAATTATATGAAATTCCCTCGATAGAAAAAAATCGCAAAGTATGCTCCGAAAATTATAATAAACATTTTTTTTCAATTTCACAAGAAAAACTCTCTTTTTATAACTTTTGAAGGTTATTTCCATCAATGTAATATGTCATTGAAGATGAAGATAATAATAATAATCTAAACGAACATATGAAAAAGAACAAGACAGTGGAGGTAATCCACCTCTTACCCGCCCTGGTATAAGTAACAGATGGTTACTCCTTCAAGGCTCTCGCAAGATTCTAATATTTTGTTAAACCATGCATCCAGTGTCCATGCATACGTTGTTAGTAAGCAGTATGCAAGTGCTTAACAGGAAAAACAAAATGCAAAAAATAGGTTAGTAAGGCAAAGATAAATTAAACAGGGCAAAAGAAAAACTCATTCATGAGGCTCCATGAGGCGGCATTGCATCTGTAAAAAACCTGCAAGCACCTGCATAAAATAGAAAACATAAGTAATACAATAAATTTCAAATCAATTGACAAGTACCAACAAAAAATGTGAATGGCTTTAGGTCTGACCATAAACTACACTTAGCTAAAAAGAACAAGACACAGAAAAACAGAAAAAGATAATGGTCGCAACTGGGACTCGAACCCAGAACCTCTCGTCTATCCGGGACGTGCGTTTATCAATTCCGCCATTGCGCCCTACTGTCACTTATTTAACAAGTTGTATGTGTGAAAAATACACAGTGTTTCTTTAAATGCTATTTTAAACATTCCCCAAGAGACGTTTGCTCTATTTTAAACGAGTCGTGTTTTATCAAAAATTTTCACAACTTTCTTGTTACAATACTCAGATAACTCATAAACACCACCAAATAAATTATAATACAGAAAAACTTGTAGTGTATTTGACTAAATGTTTACGTTGTCTGGGCCACTAGTAGAATATGTAATAGGGTTGCATTTTTAGAGGCGGTTATGGGTACCGCCGCCCAAGGAACCATTTATTGGATTACCAACACCTCTGCCATATTCACCCCAAATGGTACGCTACGTTTTGCGACTTAGCAGGGGTGACCGGGTTCATGGGGTGAGGGTCAAGGTCTTAGCGGTGGATGCGTCTGCCCTCCTACTGCGTGATGGGCCGGATCGAGATAGACTTTTTGAAAAGATCTTTTGACCTCTCGAACCATCGCCTTGACCGCAGTTGAAGGGAAGGATTCATACGACCGTCACACCTGGACATATTGACCCTCAAATTTCTACAATTTACTTCCCAGAACTGTTTCTTCTTCCTTTCCTTAAACCCCCCCCCCCCCCCCCCCCCACAATGATGACAAAGGCCCCGAGTGAAATTATTTTCCTCAGGACCTCCCTGCGTGGAGCTAATGCAAAAAATAAATATTTCATAATGTCATATTATGTACCGGACCGCTGTGCCTCCGGGTGTTATTTTATAGCATATTTAATATGTATAAAACAGACACATGTAAATAATATTTGATTTACGGTGAGCATTCGAATATTGGTGTTCTCATTATTTCAAAACTTTGTATTTGGAGATGTCTGACTAATCACCTGGACGATCTATACGTACCAGCAAAATTTTCATACTGTCATCGGGTTAGGTGATCTTGTCAGACGCGCTTGGGGAAGGTATGTACATGTTAATTGCTGACGTGATTTTTTTAACGTATTCTCTGACGTGGGGTCTGGGCGGTCCGTTACTTTAAACGTTTGTATATTAGAGATCCATGAAAATTTTGAGGTCCAAATTATTATTTATTGGACAATTTAAATATATTAAAATAATGTAAAATACTTTTTATTGTTAAGTTACTTATTTTTAATTTTTAATTTCTTTTTATTGAGGATTATTAAGGATATATTTGACAATTTGGATATAAGGTGAAATAATTTTTGACAAAAATCACTTGAGATCAAAAATCAGTATGTATTATCTATTAAACTAAATAAAAACAATGAATTAACTTTTATTTTAATATATCAGTCTCCAATAAACTATATATAAAAGTTTGGTAAAGTTGTTTATTTTTATTTTTATATAGAAAAAAATCAACTTAAAAAAGTCGCGTAAGTACTGATAATCGGTCAGAGAGGATCGGAAAAAAATTGAATGAATTTACTTACAGAAATTTAATTTTAAAATTACGGGTCTAGCGTCACTAAATTCGAAGCTACTGGAAGCGGCGTATGTGTCGCTCGTGGACGAGGGGAAAATTTCGATATTATTTTATTATTGCTAGGCCTGAGCGGCCCCACGTCAGCAGTTAAGGCGATCCAAAAGTCCAGGAAAAAATCGAAATCGGAAATAACGCCCCTTTAAGGGAGGAGTATGAAAATACTTGAGAAAAAGCTTTTGGAAAGGTTGGAAAAGGTATTTGAGATTTTTTATTACAGGTTGATTTCGTAAAAACCTGTAAAAAAACATTAACTCCGTTTTAACGCATTGTTTATTGTAATAACACGGAAATTTAAAATTAATTTCACGAAATTAAGCGACGCGGAGCCACACGACGATCTCCCGCTCCGGCTGGGGTGTGACTGATACGAAATAGGTGTGGCGTGGTCAGTAGTGCGAAAATGCGTATTTTATTTTAATTTGGGAAGTTGTGGCGTAAATATATATTTTTTGCGATTATTATAAAATAAACTGAATTTGCCACATTATACAATAAAACCATATCCGAAAAGAGGTTTAGAAATAGGAGAGTTTGGACTTGAAAGTGTTTTATGTAGACCTTATACTTTATTTTTTTATAGGCTTATTAAAAGACTTATAAAAAAAAATTACCTTTTTTTTTAAGGACCAAGGTATGTTCTACACGCAGTATTTAATTGAAGCATCTATAATACTTCTAAGCGATCAAATTTTCAAAACAAAAACATATGATTTTGTATGATTTTGCATTATTTACTACGGCTTCGTCTTAAAGGTTTAATGTGGGTTTTAAAGAGGCCCCTTTCTTATAATGCCATTAAAATTGTAATTATTTTATGCCTTTTGTCGGTCTAACTCACATAAATGCATTATACCTACTCTATTAAAATTCTTTAGAATCTTTAGGATTTACAAAGTTCTTGGAAGTTGTATAATTAGTTGTAGTGTATAGGTAATTGTTTTTTCCCACAGGAAATGGGCTATAGGATAGTTACAAAGTACAAAGCACATTATTATTTATCATTAATGTAGGGAAATGCCTATTCTTGTAATTAGTTGTACGCTATACATCGTTACCTCAGTTGGACAAGGTTCTAAGTAACATTTTGAAGTACGCTTGTCCCCTTACGAATGTTGTACATATGTTATAAAAAGAGAATTAGAATTACTTGACTTTATGTCAGTACTCAGAGCATTATATATTTTAGGAGCGATGAACCAGAAGTGTCGTTGAGCGAATGAGGTGTTAGTTTTTGGGACCACGCAACCCAGGTTTGATGAAAAGCGGGTGTGTGCTTGATGTTGTGGAGCGATTAGTAGATTATTTTTTCGTTTATAACAAATGTTTGTTTTATACGAAAAAATAATAGTTTTTTACGTTTTCTGAAAGTTTCATTTTTACCAAACACGCCTTGTGCTACATCCATTAACCAACGTTTCGGACAGTGTTTCTTTTCTTTTTGTACTATGTTTTCTCTTTATTTACTTATTTGGTTGGTTTTGAAACATGTTGATAATTCTGATTAACACGCAGGCTAAATTGTTAGCTTTTCGGAAAAACTCGTATAGGTCCTATAGAAATCGATGTGTCTCCCTTTCTGTCATAGTTAGAAATATGATCTATACTGTGTAAGAAAGAGAAAACACCATGCTTTATCGTTATTTGTTTTTGGGGTATTGTGCCGTGTTGCGCTACCTCCTTCTTTAGCCAACGTTTCGGACATCGTTGCAGTGTCCATCATCAGGGCAGATCCGGCAGATCCGGTAGATGTGTTTGTGTACCATGCTTTATAATCAAATCTAAAAATTTACCCTCTGACAGAAGGTAATGCGCGTTTTCATCCCCCGACAAAAAATCCTCGACAAAATATCCCTCGACATAATGTTCCAAGTACAAAATGTATCTCCACTAGGCAGAATTCTTTCTTATAAATATTTTGGAACAATAATTTATTGTCTTTACAGGATGTCTGTATTATTTTTGTCCCATTTTTTTGTAGGTTAGGTTAGGTTAGGTTGGGTTAGGTTAGGTTAGGTTGGGTTAGGTTAGTTTAAGTTAGGTTCGGTTAGGGTATAATAGATATTTTTTGGGGGATTTTTTTTTACATTAGCTCCCATAGGAGGCCCTAAGGAAAATAATTTCCCTCAGGGCCTGTCATCTTAGGGGATGCTGGGTGGAGGTTTTTTTTAAGGAAAGGAAGTTCTGGGAAGGAAATAAGTATGAGGGGTGGGTAGGAATCTGGGGTTCGGTGTGTCCAGGAGTGACAGACGAATGAATCCATCCCTACAACCGCGGTGCAAGGCGATGGGTCGAGAGATTCCGGCTGGAATCTCGGAAAGCAGGCAGACGCATCGACCGCCAAGATCTGGACAAACCTCACCTCATGAACACGGGCACCCCTGCTAAGCCACCAAACGTAGCGAACCACTTGAGGTGACCTATGGCAGATTGGCAGTTGGTTATCCAATAAATGGTTCCCGGGCAGCGGTACCCATACCCGCCAACCAAATTGGAGAATTTTACTGTTTTTGAAATTTATTTTCTTTACAAAATGTCTGTATTATTTTTGTCCTGTTTTTTGTTAGGTAAGGTTAGGTTAGGTTTTAGTAGATATTTTGTCGGGGAATGTTTTGTCGTTGGATGAACCGTGGCAAAATATCGCGGAGACGTGAGAGGTTAAAACGTGTTAGGTTTTTTTTTATCATTTATTAACCAAGATATTACAATATAATATATTAAATAATATATAAAAATACAATGTCCTTTTTTTTGGTGTATACCACCTCACTAGGCAGGAATTTAAACTAATTTTGATATCTTAATCTTGGAAGAAAAATAAAATTAAAATAAAAATATTTTAATTTAAATAGATAAATAGAATAAAAGAACAACAAAAGAAATGAAAAAGAAAAAAGACAAGAAAAACGGAAAAATAGAAAAAAATATGAAAGAAACAAATTAGAAACACAAAAATAATTGTGAGGTTAAGAGCGTTTAACCAGCCAGCGGATGAAAATCCACATTTAGTCGAAAGTTGTTCTTACGATCGTGCAGGGCGGTTACAATGAGAAAGATTAATTATTCTCCGTACCAGCTTTTTAAAATTATAACTCAACATCGAATTTATTTCAATTCAAATTAGCTTTAATTTATACCTTCATCCAAAAATGCTGAGAGGCGTGATGATAAAACTATTAAAATAATGTACTTTTTGTAGTTATTTTTTGATTATAAATATTTATCATTTTTCAATAATGTCTAAATTTAATAAGAATGTTAAAAAAATCTGAAATATATTAGTTTGTAAGTGCGCAAATAAATACACAAATGGACCAATTTTCGTCAAGAAACACATGTACGTACATATTTTTTAATGATTTTATTGAAACTAAAATTAAAATTCTAAAACATGCGTTTGCTAGATAATGTATTGCTTTATTTTACTGCATGATTATATTATTTGAAATGGGTGTGGTATAATACAAAATCTTTTTTGAAAATTTAACAAATCTGTCAACGACCTATTATAATATTATAATTTTCTCAAAATTTATTATGTACGAATGCTAGATAAAAGAACAATCTTTCGAAATCCATTTATAATTTTTTGTGGAAAAGAGTCAATACGTCTAAAATCTGATTTGAAAATGACATATTTCTGGTTTTCTCTGGTAATGCCCTCTTAAGAGAAAAAATACCGGCGTTGAGTGTGTTTTTGTATTGTTCAAGTTATCTGCCCGCAGTATGTAATACCTTTGTTGATTATCCACTTATGAATATTGTGTGTAGAAAAAATACGAACAATGTATACCTATTGGCGTTTTTTACCTTTTTTGAATACTTTTATCAATTAGATAGGGATAAAATTTTTATCATATAAATCCTTTATTAAAATTTATTATCAATTCCTGAAATACGTTACGTATAAGTCGTAGGTATCGTTGGGTGCTGATGATATGCAAATTATGATAATGTCAAAAGTATTATCTGCTATGTATGCAAATTCGTTGACAATTCTATGTATTTAGATTAACCGCCGTTTAATTTATAATCAATGTAAATTGAATTAAATTTTATAATCAGTATATGGGTGGTGTTTACATCGACCAATCAATTACACCGACAGTATCTGACCAAATAAAGGCATTTTTAAGTTACCTACCAAAATAAAAATTATTTTATTTTTGTCATAATCAACGAGCGGTCTGGGGAATTTTTTTTGTTATTTTTTTAATACACATAGGGAATGTCACTTCCACATTCCACCTGGTGCGCTTCAAAATGTCATTTTGTTCGCGCTGTTACAAGCATGTGTGCATTACTCGTAAAAAAGGAACTCCAGTGAAAATATTCTGGCTTTAAAAAAATTATTAAAAGTCCATTTTTAATCGGCTCGTAAAAACACGCTGTCAAGATGACGTCACTGTTCGACGTGTCGTGACGTCACCGTAAAGTCATTGTATGGGAATATATGATACATACTGTTTATAGAGATTTAGGTAGTTGTTGCGTTTATTGAAACATTATTTAGGCCTAAATAATGTTTAAAAAATAAAGGTATTTCTTATCGGTTTATCTCTATTATTGAAAATATTCAAAAACTACTACACAAAAAAATAGTAATGCTGTTTCTAGGGAGAATACTTCGAACAACGGAATTCAAAATGGCGGTAGTTGATCAGCTGATTGCCCGATCCTTTACAAATTTTTCAGGAGTGATGACGTCGCACGATTCACCATACTTACGTTGGTTTACTCTAAAAATAAAAATAAAAATGCAGTTATTTAAGTTAGAACGTCATTATTCACACAGGAGGCTTTGAGGAAATTAATTCTTAGGTAAAATGTCATCTTTGCATTTTAGGAGGCGGGTATGGGTACCGCCGCCCGTGAACAATTTATTGGATAAACAACACCAAGAATTAGCAGGTGTGTCCGGGTTCATGGGATGAAGTTTGTCAAGGTCTTGGATCGGTAGAGACTGGTTGAAGAGGTCTTTTGATCTCTCCAACCAGAATCCCTCGACCCATCGCCTTGCACCGTAGAGATGGATTTATACGTCCGTTACTTCTGGACACACTAACCCCCAGATTCCTACCCACCCCACAAACCAATTTCCTTCCCAGAACTTCCTAATCTTTCTTTCCTTAAAAATACTTGGGGGTTTTGTGTAGATTTAGGGTGAAGGGAGAGAAAGTTGACGGAGAGAAGTGACGGCTGTGTGAATCCATCCCTCCCACTGCGGTGCAAGGCGATGTTCCGATAGAGTACTACTGGAGAGGTTAAAAGGTCCCCTCAGACCAGTCTATTCCGATCCGCCTGCCACGCAGTTGGTGGACAGACGCATTCGCCGCCAAGACCCGGACAAATATCACCCCATGAACTTGAGCGCCTCTGTTAAGTCCACTCGGGGTGACCTATGGCAAAGGTGTTGGTTATCCATTAAATGGTTCCCGGGGCTCTGCGGTACCTATATACGCCTCTAAATTAGTGAGCTCTGGCGTCATGAAATTTGTACAGTTTTGCCGTCATGTATTTCTGGATAAATATTTTCTAATATACTTTCATTATGAGGAATTGTTCTTGACTCTACACGCAGTGCAGAACCGAAGTTCATGGGGTGTGGTTTGTCCAGGTCTTGGCGGCGGATGCTTTTGTCCACTAGCTGCATAGCAGGCCGGATCGGGAGAGAGTGGTTGAGGGTATCCAGCCGTACTCTCTAGGAACGTCGCCTTGCACCGCAGTGGGAGGGATGGATACATGCGTCCGTAACTCCTGGACACACTGACCCCCAGATTCCTACCCACCCCTAATACCCTTTTCCTTCCAAAAAAAAGAAAAAAGACTTTCCATAAAGACCCTTCACACAGCATCCCCAAAGATGACATAGGCTCTGAGGGCAATTATTTTCCTCAGGGCCTCCTGTGTGGAGCTAATGTAAAAAATAATGTTTGCACGAAAAATGACGAAACCGGGTTGCACCTAAGAACTAGAAAACAAAGAAATTTAAAATTTATCGCTTACAAGGTTTTTCAAATTCACCGTATTCCAACGTGTAAAAGAGACGGATGAAACTATGTCGCTTGCTACGCTCTTGAAACCATGGCGATTCCACTTGTATGAGAGGGATGGCAGGGCGAGAGCGAGCGAGAGGCGAACACGCCAGACTGACTCGCTCACCTGACGGGTAACACGGAACCTGCCCAACCTGCTTTGTACGGCCAACCCGCCGCAGGCTAAATTTTTTACTGGTTTGGCGGTCCATCCTCTTTAGAATGTGAAAAATAACTGTCTAAAATTTGACTACGTAATTTGACTTTTAGAGCCAACGCACAACGTTTCGAACAGCCTCGCTGAGTTCATTATCGGGTCAGATATGTTATGTGATTATTTACCGTCAGAATCTGGCTCCAGACTCCAGACAACTCTGAACAAACTAACCAACCACCACGCCTTTTTTTCGTTATTTATTTTTGGGGTGTTATGCCGTGTTGCGCTACCTTTTTCTTTAGCCAACGTTTCGGATAGCGTTACAGTGTCCATCATCAGGGCAAATGTTTGATGGACTCTGTAACGCTGTCCGAAACGTTGGCTAAAGAAGTAGGTAGCGCAACACGGCATAACACCCCAAAAACAAATAACGAAAATACTTTTGGCTGTAAAAATCTAAAAACCTATCTTACTATCAGCCCTGATGATGGTCACTGTAATGCTGTCCGAAGCGTTGGCTAAAGAAGGAGGTAGCGCAACCGGCATAACAGCCCAAAAACAAATAACGAAAAAGTTCTTTGGACCGTAAAAATCTAAAAACGTATCTAACCATCACGCCGTTTCACAGGGAGGCAGAGAGGACGGACCACCAAACAACTAAGTTTTGACCAAAGATATTCAAATGATTCAAATACAGAAAGATATGCTATGGTGTCCGCGCAACTGTCACCGGACTACGCGCTAATTAACATAGTTTTGATACAAAAAGAATTTGTTCATTTCGTTGATTTTTTGAAAATGTGCATTAATATTGGTTAACAATATATTTTGAATAAGGAAAGAATTCGTTCATTTAGTAAAACGTTCGTTTGGTTTATTCGTTAATTATTTGTTCTTTTAGTTTATTTGTTAATTGGTAAACAATATCGGCGACACCCGGAAGCGCAGACCCACATAGTAAAAACAGCAGATAGCACATCTACTTATATTTCAATATCTTTGGTTTTGACACACACTCCTTGCCTCGTTCACATTCATACATCGTCTCATACATGCTCTTCTATCATTCTGACTCTTGGCATGGCCTGACTCAAGTATCTGATTCACTCGGTCGTGACATGTCTTCCTCGGGCGTCTCCGACTTCTTCAACCATGCACGACAACTCTGCAATACTCTTCTGTTATGCCTACTCTCTCTCTGGTTTCAATCGTGGGATTGGTTTGCAGCAATTTTATCTATACGTTTCTTCCACCCTTCCCTGTCTTGTGCGGCTCTTTTGAAATCTGCATATGATGAGCAGCGCACGTCCACCAGCAGGTCTTCCAGGTACTCTCGGCGTGGGCGTCCCCTAGCGTATGTCCCCTCGGTCATACCCTCCATTATGGCATGCAAGAGGCCTTCTTGTCTTATTACATGGCCGATCCATCTTGCGCGCCTTTCGGACAAGGTCCTGAGCAGGTGCCTTCCTCCTTCGATTCTTTGGAGAACCTCCTCATTATCTCCTCATTAACCTCCTCCTCCTCCTCGTGCCTACTATGACGACTAAAGTATTTCATTCACTTGATCGTGCCATGACTTCCTTGTTCCTCGGGCATCCTTGATTTATTAAATCATTCCCAGTCACATCATAAATACATTCTCCTCAAGGTCTAATTGTCAAATATTCTAAGTTCTACATCACATACTCATTCACTTGACATTATTCATAGTTATGGAACTACTCGTATGTAAGCTGGTATCATTTCGTTTCGCGATGCATATTCAACTCATGTATGTTACACTCTCCGTGTAACATACGTAATATATGCACATGCAATATTATCTTCGTCCAAAACGTCCAGCGTCATTCTTCGCCAGTTTTTGGTCGAGCCCAGTAGGTATACATTAAATATACCCGCTACAACTGCATTCCGCACTTTTTCTTTGTCCCAGGTGCGATGTTGCCATCCAGATTTCTTCTTCTGGCAAAAGATTACAGAACAAACATCTGAACGCTTCAACACAACAAAAGAAACACCAATGAAACTGAAGGCACCTAAAAAAAGGTTGCTATTACTAAAGTAGATAAAAATTTTAAAAGTGGGCCAGAAACACGCCCTTGCGGAACGCCATTTGCTTTCATATTTGCATACTCTGCTACAGACATTACCCGTATTGTTTAAAGTTTAAACAACTGATATCATTTTAAATGATTTTGTAAAAGGGTCTGCTTCTTCACATTTTGCTATATCTTTTATATTTGTTATTGAAATCAATTTTGATGAAGTGCCTAAAAACTTGTTTTGGTTAGATCCAAAAAATCCAAAGCAAATTAGAGAAAAGTAGATGACAGGTAGACAGCGAGTAAAATTAAACCTTTACACAAAAGGGGTGTAACATCTCTGTAGGTTATCAATTTGTGCGATTAATAAATAGTATGTTTTTTGATGAGGTTAGAATCTTGGAAAAAACTGGACTGTGGAGGTTCAGGTAATAATTGAGATTAACAGATTTAAAGCCTTGACCTGAAGGAATATAAAGTAGCCAATGAAAGTTGATTAGCTTTTGGCATTAATCCGCTGTAACAAATGTTTTCTCGTTATATTTGGACATGCTACTCGGAAGCTAAATGGTTTTATGCTTGACCAGTCAACTTTAGCGTGACAAAAAATTCGAAATTTAATTGATATTTTAGAGCATTTGAACAAGATTGACAAATTATATTACGGTTTTTTCTTGGGTAATCTTTTTGATCGACGCTTTCATTTTTTTTACTGGCTCTACTAACCAGATCTAAATTTGGAAAGAAAAGTGTGAAATAAACCGTTGAAGAGCTATTTAAAAGCACACAGCTCATGATAGAAATAACACCGTTAGTTTTGTTTTTACATTAGCTCCACACAGGAGGCCTGAGAAAAAAAATTCCCCTCAGAATTGTTTTCCTATGGGATGCTTTGTGGAGGGTATTTTTAGAGAAATGAGATGAGGGGTGAGCAGGAATCTAGAAGTCAGCAATGATGAATTCATCCCTTCTACTGCGCTTCAAAACCTGCTGGAGAAGTCAAAAGTTCTCCCTTAACCAGTCTCTCCCGATCCGGCCTGCCAAGCAGTTGGTAAGCAGCCGCGGTCAAGATCCGGACAAACCTAACCCCATGAACCCGGGCACAAACGTGGCGAACCACTTTGGGGACCTACGTGTTGGTTATCCAATAAATATTTCCCGGAACGGCGGTACCCATACCCGCCTCCCAAAGTTATTTATTTATTTCAAGGTGGAAAGGGAAGAAGGTTTATGATTTTGTCGATTGAATGTTGTTCAGATTGGTGGGAAAAAGTTTACAGCGGTTTTTGACAATGGGCCAGACATTAAAAAATTTAGACATTTTCATGTCGTGATTCGGGCCATGTCAAGACTTAGGTAAAGGTGCTCCTCCCAGTGGTCAGACCGAAAGCCATTCACATTTTTTGTTGATACTTGCCAATTGATTTGAGATTTATTGTATTACTTATGTTCTCTATTTTATGCAGGTGCTTGCGGGTTTTTACAGATGCAATGCCGCCTCATGGAGCCTCATGAATGAGTTTTTCTTTTGCCCTGTTTAATTTATCTTTGTCTTACTAACCTATTTTTTTGCATTTTATTTTTCCTATTAAGCACTTGCATACTGCTTACTAACAACCTATGCAAGAACACTGTAGGTCTAGATTCGTTCAAAATAAATAAATGTAGCTTTGTTTAACAAAAAAATTAGAATCTTGCGAGAGCCTTAAAGGAGTAACCATCTGTTACTTATACCAGGGCGGGTAAGAGGTGGATAACATCCACTGCTCCTCCCAGTCCCAGTTGCGACATTTAGCTTTTTGAAGTGAAAACTCCTTTAGCACCGTTGTGATTTGAAACTCGATGAAACGAAAAATAGTGACACTAAAAAGGGACAAACACATACATCTACATGAGTTAGCCTGCGAGAGAATGGGATACCTAGTATAATCAGTCTCCTTTATGTATGGTGCTTCGTAGCCTCTCCTCTCTTGGCTACTTTAGTTCACTGGAGGTTTCACTTCTACCGCTTGTGAACCGCCTAAGAATTTTTTATTTTTCTGTGTCTTGTTCTTTTTTTCATATTTTCGTTAAATTTTTCATCTTCTTCAATAATTGTAATTTAAAATTTACAATCAAATGAATTAAGAATCGCTTCAAATGCCAACAAGACCAGTACCACGTACGAAGGTGACTCTGACTACATACCTAGGTAGTTATGTATCTATAATAAATAAAAACTTTATATTCATAATAAATATTATGTAAATGAATATTTAAAAATGCCTACGGCTAAAAACAATCAATTGCGATCAGTTTTTCTTTGTCGTGACTATCGAATGACAGTTATGGTGAAAAATAAAGCCAGCTTGTCTAGTGTCAATGAACTGCCAAATATATCGGATAATCACCTGCTTATAATAGGTTTGTATAAAGCCTCGAAGACATTGAGCGAGTTTACAAGCTACTAGCCGATGAATTCACTATCTGCTAGTAAACTCGCTCAGTGTAATCGTATTACTAGCTAACTAGCAGATTGTGAACAACCTACGAAAAAAGTTGAAAGGGGGCCAACTTTGCTCGTCACTCGCTGGCGTGTACGGCGTATGGCAAAATGGCGGCCCTCGAACAGCTGATTTTGTAACTGTCAAACTTTTTTCTTTTTTTACATGAGCTCCATACAGGAGGCCCTGAGGAAAATAATTTCCCTGATCTTGGCGGCGATCGTAAAATCGTGTAATTGCATAGCGTAAATTGAAAATCGTGCAATTGCGTAGCATGAATTGAAAATCGTGCAATTGCATAGCATGAATTAAAAATCATGCAATTGCATAGCATGAATTGAAAATCGTGCAATTGCATAGCATGAATTGAAAATCGTGCAATTGCATAGCATGAATTAAAAATCGTGCAATAACATTGCATGAATTGAAAATCGTGCAATTGCATAGCATGAATTGAAAATCGTGCAATTGCATAGCATGAATTGAAAATCGTGCAATTGCACAGCATGAATTGAAAATCGTGCAATTGCATAGCATGAATTGAAAATCGTGCAATTGCACAGCATGAATTGAAAATCGTGCAATTGCATAGCATGAATTGAAAATCGTGCAATTGCACAGCATGAATTGAAAATCGTGCAATTGCACAGCATGAATTGAAAATCGTGCAATTGCATAGCATGAATTGAAAATCGTGCAATTGCACAGCATGAATTAAAAATCGTGCAATTGCATAGCATGAATTGAAAATCGTGCAATTGCACAGCATGAATTGAAAATCGTGCAATTGCATAGCATGAATTGAAAATCGTGCAATTGCACAGCATGAATTGAAAATCGTGCAATTGCATAGCATGAATTGAAAATCGTGCAATTGCATTGCATGAATTGAAAATCGTGCAAGTGCATTGCACGAATTGAAAATCGTACAATTGCATAGCATGAATTGAAAATCGTGCAATTGCATAGCTTGAATTGAAAATCGTGCAATTGCATAGCATGAATTGAAAATCGTTCAATTGCATAGCATGAATTGAAAATCGTGCAATTGCATAGCATGAATTGAAAAGTAGTTTTTCCTGTAGGCAAGATTTAACCCGGACAGAATTTAATAAAGTTGTAAAAATATAATGGAAATAAAAATTAAAATGGATTTCTACAAACTTGATAAAACTAAATAAACCATTTTCTTGCAGAGCTTCAAAAATTTGTCTTAGGATCCTTGTCTAAAATAGTATTTCCATCTACAAATAACCTGCATATGAGTCACGACTAGTATACTTAAAGTTCTCCGTTTTAGCTACACGTCATAGTAATATATTCTACACATTCTTTTGGCGTGACAATGGGTTATTATGCCGTGTGGCGGTCAGTAACAACAATAATTTCTGTTCATGTCATTTCGTGAATCATTCTGTGGTAGTCTAATTTAAGAAATTTGCTAAAATGGTAACACCAAAAACCAAAGAACGTATTATTCCTAAATGTGTATCACGATTAACGTCAGAGTCCTTTATCAAAAGGATTGAAGTTGACTAACACAAGTTACTAATGAACGGCCAAACGTCTTGCGGTAAGGTCCTTGACTCACAATCCGAGTGTCGCGGAATCGAATCCCACGCGTGTTTTTTCACAATTAATTAATTAAAAATAATATATAGTATATTTGCGGTACGTTCCAGAGTGGAAGATACTCTCACTATCACCCGGGTGTAAGACCACCATTCAGAATTGAAACATTGCTTGAAATGGCTTTTGGCTGTGTTTGGTGACTAGATCTGAATAGCCAGGCACTTCCCCATCTTCGTCTTCCCCACTCCTTCCCCTCCTCAACTGCCTTCAGCCTCACAACATACCCCAATTGGGGATGCCATAGTCTCACTGGCCCCAGACGAGTGCAGTTGAGACTCTTGTGCGATATTCATATAAAAAATAAAAAATTCGTCGATCCCCCAGTTGATTAATCAGACATCTCCAAATACTAAGTTTTGACATAATTAGAAAAGCAATATTCCAATGCTCACCATAAATCAAGTATTATTTACACGTGTCTGTGTTTAACATAATATTAAATACTAGCAGACCCGGAAACACGTTGCTGTGGCTAACGAAACACAACGCCATTACGCAACCTTTATAAAATCCACACCTCCCGCTTGCCAGCTGCCCGCTGCCCGCTGCCTGAATTGAATATTTGATTTTCTCGGCTTTTCTCTACTAAAATAAGCATGTATTATATATATAAACCCTCCTCTTGAATCACTCTATTTATTGGTGAAAACTGCATGAAAATCCGTTGCGTAGTTTAAAAGATCTATGCGCACAAACATTTTGAGCGTCTTTATTTTATACTATGTAGGTAATAATGATGATGATATAACTTAACACCGGAAAGCATAACCCATAAAATATTTTTATTTATTTAATTTACTACAAATTTTTGTGAATTATAATAGATTTGGTGGGGTTTATGAGTAATCTGAGTATTGTACCAGATAGAGGGTACACTAACACATATAACTACATACTCAACTCAAATTTTGATTTTTTTGAGATGTCTACCAAATCAATTGGATTATCGACATACAGCGTCCGGAAACTCGTAAGTAGTACTAGCGGGAACCTGTTGAACCGGAGGCGTCTACTAATATCTACAGGAATTCCAAAAACTGAAAAAATCGAACTAATATCTATGAGAACAAAAGTGTTGACGAATATCTACAGCTCAAACTGTTGATTAATATCTACGAGAACCAAAGTGTTGACGAATATCTACAGCACTGGCAGAGGTTGGATTTGCAATTGTGTATAGCATATTGGAATAACATAATATTGCGTATGCAGTTTAAAAAACTTAATTTATGTAAGAATGTATGTAAAAATTTCTAATATCGGACTATTGGACACATTTAGCTGATTAGTCCAACCTATGCTCTGTAGATATTAGTTCAACCTAAGCTCTGTAGATATTAATCAACACTCTGAAGTTCGTAGATATTAGTTCAACATATGAGCTGTAGATATTCGTCAGACATACAGGCTGTAGATATTAGTATCTGGAGTCGTTGAACCTATATCACTTTTGGAGTAGATTTTCTGGTATAACTTTTGTTAATTTATTTTGATCTCGTTTTGTGAATCAATTTCCTTTATTATTATTGTTTCAATTTATGGTCAATATTTGATTTTTTTGAGATGTCTGCCAAATCAATTGGATTATCGACATACAGCGTCTGGAAACTCGTAAGTAGTACAAGCGGGGGAACCTGTTGAACCTACATCACTTTTGGAGTAGATTTTCTGGTATAACTTTTGTTAATTTGTTCTGCTCTCGTTTTGTGAATCAATTTCCTTTATTATGATTGTTTCAATTTATGGTCAATATTTGATTTTTTTGAGATGTCTGCCAAATCAATTGGATTATCGACATACAGCGTCCGGAAACTCGTAAGTAGTACAAGCGGGAACCTGTTGAACCTACATTACTTTTGGAGTAGATTTTCTGGTATAACTTTTGTTAATTTGTTTTGCTCTCGTTTTGTGAATCAATTTCCTTTATTATGATTGTTTCAATTTGGAAGGCGGGTATGGGTATCGCCGCCCCAACACCCCAATTCCTTAGGTCACCC
This sequence comes from Limnephilus marmoratus, assembly GCA_917880885.1. Taxonomy (NCBI): domain Eukaryota; kingdom Metazoa; phylum Arthropoda; class Insecta; order Trichoptera; family Limnephilidae; genus Limnephilus; species Limnephilus marmoratus. The sequence continues at coordinate 4,484,664 of OU862930.1, forward strand.
CAGGTTTGGTTCACTAATATTTTGACTTAATAGGGGTGCCCGGGTTCATGGGGTGAGGTTTATCCAGACCTACTGTGTATCGGAAAAACTGGTTAAAGGAGACCTAACCTAGCTCTCAGACGGACTCTCTTGACCCATTGCCTTTTACCGCAGTGGGAGGGATGGATTCATACATCCGTCAATACTGGATACATTGACCCACAGATTCCTGCCCACCCCTTTTTACCTTACCTTTTTCCTTCCTAGAACTTTCTCTCCCTAAAAAGACGTTCCACACAGCATCCCCAAAGACGAGAGATTTTTGTGTGAAGCTAATGTAAAAAAAAAGTAATAACTGATTTTTTTTAAAGAAAGACAATATATGAAAATCTTTTATTATCACCACGGTAAGCGGGAAATGTTGTTTGTGTTGTGATGGAGGAATTAGCAAGCCGAGGAATCGAACACGCCACGACTGGGTGGAACCTAAACGCGATGCCAACTCAGTCACTGACCGGTCAAATAAGTACCTATACATTGAATAAATATGCCTTTCGATCTAACTATATTTCTACGTTTCTCATTATTAATTTGTTAAGGCTCTGCAACCGGGCCCGAAAAGAAGAAGATGGAGAGATACGAAATTATTTTATTTTATTTTATTTATTTTAGGGAAAGTTGACAGCAAATCAGAAATTACAAAATAATACAATAATAATATGATAATTATGCCAATTATGAACTTTCCACTGATAATAATTAATAATAGATAATAAAGTGTGACAGTGTAAGGGTATTTTCTTAGTTTTATTGTTTAGTTACAAAACATAAAAAAGGGGGGGGGGGGAGGAGGAACATAGGGATAGGATTAAGTGGTAAATGACGGGAATATATAGGGATTGAACTTTCTAGTTTGTGTCATGTTGCTTGGTGAGTTTTCGTTTTATGTCACGTAAAGTTGAGTTAAAAATGTCAATGTGGTAATAATTTAAGTTAAATGAGTGTGTGGATCTGTAGATAAATGAGTTCTGTTTAGAGTTGGTCTTGCAAAGAGGGAGATTAAAGGTAAGAGACTGTCTACTGTTGCGATTTGGAACATGGAAGGATAGGCGTTGAAGAAGATCAGGACAATCGATTAAGTTATGTGTAATTTTAAATAACATTACCGAATCTGCTATATTTCTTCGACAAGTTAACGTTTGCATTTTGAAGAACTTTGCAGAGTCTTCATTACTAACATGAGATCGAAAAGAGCGGAAATTGAGGTACCTTAAAAATCTGTTTTGAACGCTTTCAATTCTATTTTTGTGCACTGCATAGCCTGGGTTCCATACCTGAGATGCGTATTCAATTATGAATGTTAGAGGAGAGCGCTAACATTTACAGCGACAAAATCGATGCGAAAATTGCGAAAATGTTTAATAAAACACGACTCGTTTAAAGCAAAAAAAGCAAAAATCTCCCGGGCATTATCTTAAAACCATACCTTTTGTATGGAACTAATTCTCATATTTTGAAAGAGCCGCTGCAATGTTGTGAGAAATATAATATAGAATAGTGAGTGAATTCCAAAAATTCTTAAACTTCAAATGTCAATTCCTGATTGTTTTGCTTTTGTTCGTAAACATCTAATGCTGCCCCTCTTTCTTACATACTTTGATAATAGTCGAAAATGTGACAAACGGTGAACGTATGTCTGCACCCCTCCAAAGGAAAAATACAATAATTATAATAAATCTCTCTCAAATGTATAAAGAAAATGAAAAGCAATTCCCGTAAGTAAGTGGAAAAGTAAGAAAATCTCAAAAAATATAAATCCGTACGCAACGCTATCTCTGATACTAACAAAAACAAACACTGTGTAATTTTTAACTAACCTAATAAAAAAACTGAATTTAATTCGGCTAATAAGTTAACACAACCGTTATTGATTCTGAGGCGGTAAGAAGTTCGTCGGGTCAGCTAGTTAAGGCGCCGCATCCACGCGCAAAAAGAAGAAGATGGAGAGATATGTAATTACGAATGTTATTTATTTTTTATTTATTTATTATATTTTAAATGCACATTTACAGTTACATAACCAATAATAAACATACATTTTATTTTATTAAGTAATAATAGCGTTTTTGAATTGATCAATATTTAGTTTAAAAATATCTATATCAGGGGGCAGGAAATTTAGTAAAATAATCATTTTTCCGAGCGGCATTACTAATGGTAAGTTAGTTCTGCATCTCGGAACAACAAAAGTTCTGTGTCTGCGTGCTCTTGTGAAGTTGTCGGGGACATAAAACTCAAATTTTTGTAATATATCGGGAATACAGATGTTACCGTTTAAAAGTTTATATGCTGTTGTCAGCAAAGCAGTTTTCCTTCTTTCGGCGAGGCTATTAATACCCAGCATGCCGGACAAAAAGGCTGATGGATATAACCAGGGATAATATCCGAAGTCTCTAAGATACAAATATCTCAGAAACTAATAGAGGAGCGCGCTAATATTTAATGCGATAAAATCGATGCGAAAATTGCAAACGACTCGTTTAAAATAGAGCAAAAATCTCGTGGAAGCTATCTGAAGTATCATTAAAAGAAACATTGTGAATTTTTTCACAACTATAACTTGTAAAATAACTGAAACAAACGTGTTTATAATAATTTTTGGAGCATACTTTGCGATTTTTTTCTATCGAGGGAATTTTATATAATTTGCGTTTCGGCGTGGAACGCGTCTAGATAGTATCTTCAAAATTAACATATATTTTTTTATGAGCCTAAAAACTTCAAATGTTTAAGGGAGATATGTAAGAAATTGGTAGAAATTCGGGTAGCGGCGCCTTAAACATAAAAGTACAGTAAGGAGGAAACCGAAACCAAACAATTACGGGAAACTTGAAAATGCTTATTAGAGAATATTGAAAAGGAATTAAGATTCATGAAAGGTATGATTTTTTAAATAAGTTTGTTTTTAAAGCCCGTTTAAATTCAGCCAAGTTTTGGATATTAGTAAGAGCTGAGGGAAGTTTATTCCAAATGAATTAGTTCATTTTTCTCGGGACTGGGTTTCCTCTTAAACACTCCTGCACTTATAAGGAACTCCAGTGACAAATATTCTGGCTTTAAAAAAATATGTTCATATAGACCAATAAACGCTGATTCTGAATATATAAGTTTTATTTAATAATATTAAACGCAGAGTTTTTAAAAAATTATTAAAAAGTCCATTTTAAATCGGGTCGTAAAAACACGCCGTCAAGTTGGCATTATTGAAATTCACTGTTCGACGTGTCGTGACGTCACCGTAAAGTCATCGTATGGGAATGTATGATATGACACAAGCCATCGTATTAATTTATTCATTTATTTACATACTGTTTATAGAAATTTAGTTGTTGTGTTTATGGAAACTTTATTTAGGCCTAAATAATGTTTCAAAAATAAAGGTATCTTTTATTAGTTTATCTCTATTATTGAAAATATTCAAAAACTACTGTACAAAAAAAATATTAATGCTATTTCTAGGGAGAATACTTCGAACAACGGAATTCAAAATGGCGGTAGTTTCGGCGTCAATCAGCTGATTGCCCGATCCTATACTAATTTTTCAGGAGTGATGACGTCACACGATTCACCATACTTGCGGTGGTTTTGGGGGGGTCTTGAAAAATTAAAACTTTGACAATTATTTTAACTATTAAAACTAACTATAAAAATAAAAATGCAGTTATTTAAGTTAGAAGGTCATTATTCAATCAAATTGGACTGGAGTTCTGTATTATGTCGAAGAGTTATAATACTATTTACTATAACCATATTGACGACACACGATAATAATGTTTGACCTTCCCAGATAACGTGACGACATTTTTGTAATGGAAATAATACATAATATTACGAGTATGTTAAAAATTCATTTACCACGCGGATAAGAAACGTATTCTGTTACAAGTAATAATAATTATCTATCTTATATAAAAAATATTTACATTATTCAATCATTGATTACGATTACATACGAGGTCAACCATTAACATAATGTAGAAACACGGTTTTTACTAAAAATATATTCAAGAAACTTTTTTTAAAGAAAAGCAGTTAACATAAAATATAAGTCATATAAAATGCTTGGTTTTGTTCTTCGCATAAGTAAAATGTTCAATAACCCGCGTACAGTAATAATATTATATTTTGCATTAGTCAGAAGTACACTGGAATATGCTTCGCCAATTTGGAACCCGCAATACAAAGTGTACATAGATAGCATAGAACACATTAAAAAAATATATAAAATATCTACCTTCAAATTCGACAATTACTTTGAATGCACATTTCAAACTTTGCAACAAAGGCGAGTAATAGCTGATTTGACATTTATAAACAAAAATTTTAAATAATGACATTGACTGTACCGAACTTCTTTCCCTGGTTAATTTTAACACACCATTAAGACGTACACGCCATACAGAACTATTCCACACGCTTAATTACAAGACAAATGCAGCATCTAATTCGCCAATCAATCGTGCTCTTCATATGTTCAATATTATTGGTCTAAATTCTAACATCGACATTTTCTCTGATTCACTGCCCAAATTTAAAAAGAGCATCATGTCAATATTATAATTTGTTCAATGCGCATACATACATACTCACACACACACACACACACACACACACCTTCCCACTACATACATCACCCGGTAATTACTTAATACGCATACCATAAATAAGACACTACAATGAAACACATAATAGGTACCCACCATATAATATACTTAAATTGTAAATGTTTTTAAGCAAATTATCTAATGTACCAGTGTTTGTTTCTGTTAATAAATAAATAAATAACGTGTTTTGCGCTTTTATTACAATTACCGTGTCGATTCACGATTACGGTACCGTTACGTCATAAAGAAGGTAATAAATATAATATGTTCATTATCACAATAATGCTGCAGCTCTTTCAAAAGAAAAAATCATCGTTTTCTTGCATCTCACTCACACACCGCATGGTGACGTTTCCGTAGACCCTTACATTTTTAGACAAGAGTGAGGAGGCTACGAAGCACCGCACAAAGAGGAGACCGATTATTCCATCTCATTATTTTGCAGGCTAAATCCTGTAGATGAATTTGTTTGTCTCTTTTTAGTATTGCATTTTCGTTTCATTGTATTTCTAATCACAACGATGCTAAATAAGTTTCACCATTCAGAATTGAAACTTTGCTTAAAATGGCTTTAGCCGTGTTTGGTGACCTGATCTGAATTTCCAGGTACTTTCTCACCTTCCTCTTCCCTATCACCTTCCCCGCCCAAGGGCGGATCCAAGGGGGATTCATGGGGGTCATGACCCCCCCCCCTGGGCAGGGTCAAGGACCTGGGTGGACCACTAATTAAAATTGTGAAACATAATATTTTTATATATTTTTCGTATCTATTATTATCAAAATTACCTATCTACTTTTTACTTGTATCTATTATTATCAAAATTACCTATCTACTTTTTACTTGTATCTATTATTATCAAAATTAAATTATAACTTCTTGTGACTTGACCACGCTATGTGACCCCCCCCCCCCCCCCTGGCGCTATGTGACCCCCTTCCACCCCTGGCGCAAAGCTGGATCCGCCCTTGTCCCCGCCCCGCTACCTTCAGCCTCGCAACATACCCCAATTGGGGATGCCATAGCCTCACTGGCTCCAGACGGGAACAGTTGGGGACTCTTGTAGGGTATTCATATAAAAAATAAATTAAAAACTTTAAAAAAAAATTCAAAGACAAATAAAAAACTTCTTCCATATATCGTCCAACTACTCGGCTGAGTAACCGCCCAAACCCTCATCCCGATCCTAACTATTCAATACCTTCTGATTTTTTTAGTGTTTTTTAAAATGAAACATCAAAAATCGGAAACCAAAATCTGATTTACATTTTTTACTCAAAGTAATTTCATGATTCACTAGTTACAAGGAACTCAAATGCGTCCTATAAATACCCAGTATAAAGTTGCAAAACCGTTACTTTTGAATTTTCGCAATAAGCAGAAGATTGATTATTGTTTCATTATTAATTTTGTAATTCTCGTAAGCAATAATTCTCAAAATTCGAGTAAAGATTAAATACTTAATAAGATAATAACCATCAAGTTAACAGTAATGGAGTTATTGCGGAAATTAATGTTGATGACATTGTGAAATCCGCTTTCAAGAAAAGATATTGTTTTATCAAAAGACTTTTACTTGTACACATTAATATGATTAGTTATTTCCTATGTTATTAATAATACTATTCTTAAAAAAGTGTTTTCCATAAGAGATCTAGGAATCACTCTTGATTCTAAATTCATATTTGATGTACACATTAACGACATTAAGTGCAAATCATTTAAAATGATGGGATTTATTCATAGAATATGAAAACCTTTCAAAAATCCTCTATCAATTCTAACCCTTTACAATGCCTTAATTAGAAGTAAACTTGAATATGGAAGCACTATTTGGAATCCACATTACTGCAAGTATGAAAACATTGTAGAATCAGTTCAAAAAAAAATGCTAAAACTGTTATCTTTTAAATGTCAATTACATGAACATCTTAGATCGTACGACCTGCGACTTGAATACTTCAAAATTAATACACTTAAAATCAGAAGGCAATTGACTGATCTAATATGTTTACATAAAATAATTCACGGCCATCTTGATACTTCATTGTGTCTTAGCAACATTGATATAAATGTTCCCAATTCCCATTGCTTAAGACGCCATAATATGTTTCACCTGAATACATTTAAAAGCAATATCGCCTATTTTAGCCCTCTGACCCAAATGTGTCGACTGTATAATAAGATAGAGTGTGCTGAAGTAGATATTTTTGTCGATAATTTATATGGATTCAAAAAAAATGCTCTCCGATTGCTGAAAAATATGTGATAAATTATTATGTGTATCATTTTTGTCTCTAATTATGTCTCTTATCTTGCCTCTCTTTAATTGTTATTTGAGTAAACTTTGATTTTTTTGTTAAATTCTATATGTCTATTTTTTTTTTTTTTTTGTTTTTTGAAGAGTTTTATTAAATGTACATTTGTTACTTAAATTTAATTTTTCCACGACCGGTTTCGATACAACCGTATCATTCACGAGTATAATTAAAACTAACTTAAAAATTAAATGCAAGTACCAAAGATTAATTAGGTGGGAGTAGTGGGAGGGATGATTTTGGGGGGAGGGGGAAAGCGGTGGGAGGAGTCAATATTACACGGAAACATGGTTAGTAGAGGAGATTTGCAAGGCGCTATTATTTTATTCACTAAATTAATTTTAGATTTAATTTTTTTGTTTATTTCGAGCGTTTCTAAAGCGCAAAGATTAAAGTAAGAATTTATATTGCAATGTTTAAATTTTGTTTTTTCTTTATTGAAGCTATGGCCTGACTCTATTAAATGATTCGCAAATTCGGAGTAATTATTGTTTCGTAAACAAAGTTCATGTTCCCTGATTCTAGTTTTGAAATTTCTAGTTGTCATACCTACATACTGTGCGTCACAATCGTTACATTCTAAAGTGTATATCACGTTTTTTTCAAATTTATTAGAAACATCCTTATTATTTATCAAATTTTTTATTTTAGAATTAGTATAGAAAGCTGGAGAAATATGATCTGGTAATAAACGGGATATTTTTAAGGATAAATCGCCTGTAAAAAGGAGTTTTTTTATATATTGGGTAGTTACCAGGTTTGCTCATATTATTACCACTATAAATGTACTTTTTTGTTAAAAATTTTGCTTGTTTCTTATTAACTAAGCGGTCAATTATTTCAGGTTTATATCCATTGTTCATGGCTATCTGTTTTATAATGTTAATTTCATTATTATAATTATCATTGTTTAAAGGGACATTAATAGCGCGATGTATCATTGAGTTGAAGGAGGCGAGTTTATGTGATAAAGGGTGAAGTGAAGTAGACCGTATAACACAATCAGTGTGCGTAGGTTTTCTGTATATATTAAATACACACTTATTATTATCTAAATTGATATTTAAGTCTAAGAAATTTAAATTGTTGTTATCATTATGTTCCAGTGTAAATTTTATATTTTGGTGAAGGTTATTAATAAAAGTGAGAAAGTTGTCTAATTGTCTGTTACTACCTGACCAAATTACAAAAAATAGAAATACAAAAAATTCTATATGTCTAACTGTTTTTTTTTAATCTAATTTTCATTTTATCTGTTCCAAAATTATTATTTTATTATTTGGCTAATTAATTGTCCAAAATTTTGTACTTTATCTTATATGTATAATTAACTGAGTTTTTATAACTGTATTGTTCTCACATGTGTGTGAACAACCTGTAAAAATGCATTATAAATAAATAAATAAATTAGGTGGAAAATTAATGTTGAAATTAGTATATCTAGATTCCGGAAAAAAAATCATATAAATGACTGGTAAAATAAGGAATCAGTCAAGTAGTCTACCCTGCGGAAATTCCCAAGAGGTTAGCGGATTAGAGTTGATTGTCTCAACGCTGACAAAGTAGACTACGGCGTAATGCATTTGAAATACAATAACAAGGTATATTACAGATAATAGAATAGAAGGTCACCTAGGTACTAAGTACATAATTCATTTATCCGTTATCAGGTGAAAGTAAAGTACACAGAACAAGCCAACACCAGTCAGATGTTTTTGTAATTTTAATTTTCGGAAATACCTGGTGGCAACTATTAATAACTTCCTGGAAAAGGTACAATTAAAATTACAATGCATCGCATACAATGTACAGCAATATCTTGTACCCAAACGATTTTAAGTACCAGCATTCTGAATTTCTACGGATTTATGACATATTTCTGATGAACACTAAAAGTATTTAAGTTTCTAAAATACATATTATTTTTTAAGGCCATATCTATACATTTCTAGAGCCGAAACTGTAATTATACGAAATATGCTCTGAAAATTATTAAGAACATCTTTTTAAAGCAAAAATTTAACAGTGTTTCATTAAATGCTATTAATGTTCATGGGGTGAGGTTTGTCTAGGTATTGGAGGCGGATGACCAGGACATACTGAACCCCAGATTCCTACCCACCCCATAAACCCTTTTCCTTCCCAGAACTCTCCTCTCATTCCTTTCCCCGACAAAACCCTCCACACTATTAAACATTTTATCAATTTCCGCTTTAATATTATACTTTTTAATATCAGCGCGCTCCCTCTAATATTCGTATTTACTCCCCTTCTTCTTTTTGAGCGCCAACAGCCTTAAGTGTAATTTGCAAAATTAGAACTGATTGTGTGAAAAATTCCGACAAGCGACTAAATCCAAGCTACAACGTTATTTTAATTGTGATTTGTAAAATTGGAACTGATTTTGACATTTGGTTCTGTTATAGATATGAAAAAAATCACAGTGTATCGTTAAATGTAACTTAAACATTTGCCGAGAAATTTTTGCCCTATTTTAAACTAGTCGTGTTTTATTAAATATTTTCTCTATTTTCGCTTAATTGTAATCATTTTCTTAAATATTATTGCACTCCCTCTTACATTCGTATTTACATATCTCCCTTTCTTTTTCTATTTAAACGCTTACTACCAGATCCTAGAGATTAGATACCCATATAATGACAGCATTGCCTTTAAATTTATCATAATTTTGTATCTTTAAATACAATTGTCGAGAGATTTTTGCTCAGCGAGTCGTGTTTTATTAAATATTTTCACAATGCGCCCTTCCTCTAACATTCATTTTTACCCATTATTTACCTTCGACCAAAGAAAGAGACAAACCCTTATCTTGCAAAAAGTTTACTGCTTAATTCTTTCACTAAGCTCTTCGGATTGTTTTCCATCTACGGCAGATAAAGTCAATCAGGAGATACCTTCCCACTGATGGAGCAAAGTCCCTCATAAATTCGTTCGTTGTCTCACGAATGGACTATTGTAATAGTGCATACGCTGGCCTACCTAAGACACAATTAAATAGAATACAGTCCCTTTTCAATGCTGCGGCGAGAATGATTTTTGGTGAATCTAAGTACTGTCATATAACCCCGCTTCTAAGGGATCGTCTTCATTGGCTTCGATGTCCTGAAAGAATAGAGTTCAAGATCTGCTTAATGACCTTCAAAGCATTGCAAGGAATGGTGCCAGCCTATATATCGGAACTATGTGTCCGACAAAACTTAAGCGAGAGACAGCTTACTCTAAGGTCAGCAGATCTAGATGTTACTAATCGTCTAATCGAACTTTCTAGGTCACATCGAGCTCTTTACTACGATCGCTCTTTTTATGTAACGGGCCCTCTCATCTATCTATATAAATAAAAATATCTATATCTATCTATCTATCCATCTATCTATCTACATAAATAAAAATGAATCTCCGAAATGTATGTACGCGCATAACTTCCGAACGACTGCACCAAATTAGATAATTCTTTTTTTTGTGTTCGTTATTATCAGGACAAGGTTTGTATGAAACTACTGGTGGGCTCTGACTTTATGAAATTTGTATAAAAAATTGCAATAGATGGCACGCGAGCTGTTTGTAAGCTGAATGTACCAGGAATAAATGTATGAAACGTGGGAGGGGGAGGGGAAGGGAAACTCGAGAGAGGTATTCGTGGGATGGGGGAAGGGGGGGAGTGGAGTGGGGAGAGGTAGAGGGAAGGTGGAGGAGGCGGAGTGGTAACGCCAGAGAGGAAGGGGAAGCGGAAAGGGGGCGGAACGAATGGGAAAGGACACGCATGGAAAAACAATGTCTTTATTAAATGGCATAGCAACGCATGCCGGGAACCAGCTAGTTTGGAATAAACTTCCCTCAGCTCTTACTAATATCCAGAATTTGGCTGAATTTAAACGGGCTTTAAAAACAAAATTATTTAAAAAATCATACCATTCATGAATCCTAACATTTTTTCAATATACGTAATTATAATAAGCCACGTTCTCAAGCTTCCCGTAAGTATGGTTTCGGTTTCCTCATAACTGTATTTTTATTTTATGTTTCGTATCCGAATTCTATCCTTCATTTCTAAACGCAAACTGCCTTTCTGTTAGTATATTATATTTTAGTTCTCTGCCTACCCCTGCGGGAAAACGGCGTGATGGTTTAGTTAGTTAGTTAGTTTTAAAGTTCTTGTTTTGTCCTGTGTTACAATGGCACCGCTATTGTCTATTATTATTATTGTCCCGTGTGTGCTACAACAGCACTATCTTTGTTAATTTTGTTCTTCTGTCATTGTTTTGTAAATACTGTATATTCTTTAGTTAAATTTGTTCTTCTGTCATTATTTTGTAAATACTGTATATTCTTTTATTATTTTCTCAATATTATAAGGAGCACTGTAGGATTATTTTTAAATTTTATTATAGTAAAGCGCACTTGAAGTGAAATGTCACAAAACTGCGCTATATAAATATAATGTTATTATTATTATTGTTAGAGTTGAGATACCCATATCGCCTACTTTCCTGGTCCGAAGAAGACTTCTACCACTGAGCCACTTTTATTTATCATATCAATCATCACACGCAATGCAGTCAAACTGTTTCGAAATGCCTTCAAGATGTCATCCAGATTTCAGTTATCAACAATCTGTATAATTGTTTAATATAACACAAACATTGATTCATCAACAAATACGTCGGGATGTTTGACGAAACAATAATAAAATTATATTGCAATGATAATATACAAATAAATGATTCAATTATTTTCTTTCGCATTTCCTTATAATATGTGAAGATTGTCAAAATGATAATCCGATGCAGATTAGAGAATGACAATTTTTTACCCATCCCATTTTTATTATCGAGAAAATAATGGTTGAATCTTTTATTTGTGTTGATTTTGCAATTCCGTGCGTACTAGAACGTAATTTTTTTATGTCAGAGCTGCACAAAACACGGCCCGCGGGCCCATTGCGCGCGGCCCACTTGAGTCTTGAGTCAATATAATAAATAAAAATAAATTACATTAGTTTATTTGTTTGATCTTGGATATATAAAAAAATTATCGCCTGCGGCGCTATCTTTTTTTTTTTTTACATGAGCTCCACTCAGGAGGCCCTGAAGAAAATAATTTCCCTCAGGGCCTATGTCATCTTTGGGGATGCTGTGTGGAGGGGTTTTTTTTAGGAAAGGAAGGAGAGGAGAGTTCTGGAAAGGAAAGCGGTTTAAGGGGTGAGTAGAACTGGGGTTCAGTGTGTCCTGGTCATCCGCCTCCAAGTCCTAGACAAATCTCACCCCATGAATCCAGGCACCCCTGCTAAATCACCAAACGTAGCGAACCACTTGGGGTGACCTATGGCAGAGGTGTTGGTTATCCAATAAGGGTTCCCGGGCGGCGGTATCCATTCCCGCCTCCCGAATATCTTTGACATTAACTTCGCACAGGAGACCCTGATGAAAATAACTTCCCTCTACGTCTGTGTCATCTTTGGGGGTGCTGTGTGGAGGGTTTTTTGTGGAAAGAAAGGGGGAACCTTGATCTTGAAGATATCCATGTAACACACAAAGGCCGGCAAATGAACTCAAGAACGAGTCAACCGTGTACCAATTATGGGCGCGCGTTTGTCGTGTTTTCTGACTGTGAACCAATGCCGAAGGAATCGTTAACGAAGGTTCCTCGGAGCATCTTTCATTTAAATACCGTCAGAACAAAGACAGCGTTCTCACCCGATGCCGGTGCTCTAAAGATTGCAATCCGCCCGTTTCTACACAGAGTCACGGGTTTTTACAGGTATTTTGGGGCTCTGGACTAGAGGTGGCTGCCAAATTCAACCGTGGCGTGCACTGTTTATTTAAAACATACTTAATTTCGCATCCTCAATTCCAACCATTATATTTTTTCCGCACAGTTCTCGGAAGATCAAATTGACCTGATTTTAATAAGTGGAGGGTGAGTGCAAAGTTCACATTTAGGCGCGTGTAGTCAGTTTATGCCTTCTAGCATTGAAGGTCGCAGTTTCACAATAATAACATTTTTGGACACCGAATTACCGGCAAATAACGGTAATATGCGCCAATTAGCTGTATTATTATTCCACGTTCATTCGCTTCACATGCCCAAACAATCTGAGCGTCCCTTTCTTAACCTTACTCATTATCCTTACCTCAGCCTTGCATTCTTCGCGGATCTCCACATTTCTCACACGATCGTTCATGGTTTTAACACACATACGCTTCAGGCATCGCATGTCTACAGCATTCTGTCTACTTTCATCCTTCCTCTGCCAGTTCCATGCTTCACTACCATAAATCAGGATAGGTACCAGTACTTCATTATGGACGGCTCTTCGCTTCTTTGGACAGTTTTTTGTTGGCGCCAACGGCGTTCAGTCCTCCATTAATAGAGTTGCCTGCATTTACCCTTCTCATATCTCTTTTAGCCTTCCCATCTCTCATAAACATACTTCCCAGATATACAAACTCATCCACCTGCTACAAGTACTCATCATTCACAATTATGCTGCACATTGTTTTCATACGCTATCTTTCAAATAACGCTTCTTTGGACAAAAAACTGTCCAAAGAAGAACTGTCCAAAAAGAACTGGCAGAGGAATTCTTTGTATTGTTTATGTGTATTGTATTTGAGCCTAAAGCATGAATGTGTCACAAAAGCCAACTTTTTTCGATACCTATTCTGGATTTTTAATTTTTTCCCCCACCCTAAACCAAAACCTAGCTACGCCCATGTGGGCAAATATTACTTTAAAAGTGCTTTCCTTGAAAATTTTAATGGAAACAAATGTGCCGCTGTCTTAGTACCTTTTGTTTCTACGCACCATTTAGCACGCTGTCTGCCTCTCTCACACTTGTCTGAAATTGTATATCGCCATCCCATTTGATTTTCGTAATCAATCATGCTGAAACCGCGATTTTTTTTATATATAGGCCCAAATTGGGCCTATAATTTGATCACGAAACTATTGTGTTATTCTTTATTCTATGAAAACTACATATATATTTTATGCTGCAAAATTAACCATGTCAATCTGTTGGTAGAGTACCCCCCGCGCTAAACATATGAATTGTCCCCCGGCTAAAAATGTTGCTTTCTGGTTTATCTTATTTGGCTGAATTTGTTGACGTGATAGAACCGTGCAATTTTTTTTGTTAGTATCACAATGATAATATTAACATCTGCCTTCTGACGATAACGAATCGACCTATCAAAGTCTTTAGATTATAATTGCTATGTAACCACAGTACCCGCCAAACTTAAATGCCGACCTGAACTTTATACGATTAATTCTCGCGCCGGTACAATCATTTTGCGGACTTTACAATGTCTGTAAGCGAAAGAGGAAGATGCGTAAAACATACGTGCGTCAGAGTAAGGTGTGGGCTAGAAGGCATGTCGCTTTTCGGACCTTAAACTCACCTATAGCGACGATTTCTGTGTCAACGTCAGGTCGGCATTAAAGTTTTGGACTTCCTTTATTATTTTATTTAATAAATTTTTGTAAGTTTGGTAAAGTTTTTTGTAATTTTTTTTAACAACCATACTAGACTAATACCAGTGTTGTGGTAGTAACACATACTAGACTAATACCAGTGTTGTGGTAGTAACACATACTAGACTAATACCAGTGTTGTAGTAGTAACACATACTAGACTAATACCAGTGTTGTGGTAGTAACACATACTAGACTAATACCAGTGTTGTGGTATTAACACATACTAGACTAATACCAGTGTTGTGGTAGTAACACATACTAGACTAATACCAGTGTTGTGGTAGTAACACATACTAGACTAATACCAGTGTTGTGGTAGTAACACATACTAGACTAATACCAGTGTTGTGGTAGTAACACATACTAGACTAATACCAGTGTTGTGGTAGTAACACATACTAGACTAATACCAGTGTTGTGGTAGTAACACACACTAGACTAATACCAGTGTTGTGGTAGTAACACATACTAGACTAATACCAGTGTTGTGGTAGTAACACATACTAGACTAATACCAGTGTTGTGGTAGTAACACATACTAGACTAATACCAGTGTTGTGGTAGTAACACATACTAGACTAATACCAGTGTTGTGGTAGTAACACATACTAGACTAATACCAGTGTTGTGGTAGTAACACATACTAGACTAATACCAGTGTTGTGGTAGTAACACATACTAGACTAATACCAGTGTTGTGGTAGTAACACATACTAGACTAATACCAGTGTTGTGGTAGTAACACATACTAGACTAATACCAGTGTTGTGGTAGTAACACATACTAGACTAATACCAGTGTTGTGGTAGTAACACATACTAGACTAATACCAGTGTTGTGGTAGTAACACATGAAATAAAAAATTCTATTTATAGAAGTTGGCTAATTTGTTTTTACATTAACTCCACACAGGAGGCCCTGAGGAAAATAATTTCCCTCAGGGCCTATGTCATCTGGGATGCTGTGTGGAGGGTCTTTTTGAGGAGAGGAAGGAATAAACATTGGTCTTGAAGAGACCCATGTTGTAGGAAGGAGGAAACACAGAGGCCGGCAAATCATTCCACAGCCGAGCTGTTGAACACAAGAACAAGTCGAAGAAACGACCCGTTCTCATGTGACAAATGTCAACCGTGTACAAATGTTGGGCACGCGTTTGGCGTGTTTCCCGACTATGCCGATCAATGATGCTAGTTCCTCGGAGCATCTTCCATTGTAATACCGGTAGAACAAGGATGGCATTCCCACCCGACGCCTTTGCTCTAAACTAACTAACCATCACGCCGTTTCCCCGCAGGGGTAGCCAGAAAGACGGACTGCCAAACAACCCGGTCTTGTGACACATTCGCCCCGTTCACATTCATACGTCGCGTCATATAATATATGCTCTTCTATTATTCTGACTCTTGACATGGTCCGACTCAAGTATCTGATTCACTTGGCCGTGCCATGTCTTTCTCGGCATCCCCGACTTCTTTTACCATTCACATTTGCGTCATATATTCTCCTTACACTCATTTCCTCGTCCATTCGCTCCACTTGCCCAAACCATCGGAGCGTTCCTTTCTTAATCTTATTCATTTCGGTTACATCAACCTTGCATTCTTTGCGGATCTCCACATTTCTCACACGATCGTACATGGTTTTATCATATATACGCCTCAGGGATCTCATTTCTATTTATAGAAACAGATGATAAAACATAAGAAGGAAGAAAGGTAAAAAAACATGTTTGAGGATAATATATAAAACTAAATACAAATACTTTAAAAATAAAGAAAATCTTTTAAAGAAGATAGAAATAAAAATAGAAATACCTACAATTTTAAAAATATAAAAAATCAAGACCTCAACCTTTGTAGATAGGTACCTACTCTAAACAGCCAAGTCTATTATCTCTCGGGGGTCTCATTGTCATCTTTGGGGATGTTGTATAGAGGGTCTTTTATAGGGAGGGAAGGAGTGAACCTGGGTCTTGAAGACTTGATCCATGGTTTTAGGAATCGCAAGAACGATTCGTATAATACATTCACTAAAATGTCAACCGTGTATAAATCGATCGTTCTGTTGATTAGTCAGACATCTTCAAATATTAAGTTTTGATATAATAAGGAAAGCAATATTCAAATTAGAGATGAAACGGATAGTTGTTTAGCCGGATACCAGATATCGGGCGAGCTGCGAGGCCGGATATCCGGCGGCCGGATATTACGAAAACAAGCGAAATCGCTCGTTGCCTGCGAACGCTGACAATTTAGGCTTTATTCACCATAATTTACCACTTTTTAATTTTGAGTATTACTTCAAAATATTATCTTTGATAAGAAGAAGAACAAGAGATATATTATGGTGCTTCAATGTCAGTATTTAATCATTTCAATAATCTCTATGTTTTTTACGATGTTTAGTTCACTATAATGGTGATTGTGATTAGTTAATCATGTTTATTTAAGTTTTCGCTATTCTGCGAGGTTTTTTGTAAGTTTTTACTAAAGTTTAGATATTTACTATTTGTGTATTTATCATTAGAATGAATATCTTAGAAGAAAATTTTTGTTTTTTGGAAGGCCTTGTGTTGACATTTTAGTTGGTCTTTTATACGAATCGTTCTTGCGATTCCTAAAAACATGGGTCAAGTCTTCGAGACCCAGATTCACTCCTTCCCTCCCTATAAAAGACCCTCCACACAACATCCCCAAAGATGACAATGAGACCCCCGAGAGATAATAGACTTGGCTGTTTAGAGTAGGTACCTATCGACAAAGGTTGAGGTCTTGATTTTTTATGTTTTTAAAATTGTAGGTATTTCTATTTTTATTTCTATCTTCTTTAAAAGATTTTCTTTATTTTTAAAGTATTTTTATTTAGTTTTTTTATATATTATCCTTAAACATGTTTTTTTTTTACCTTTCTTCCTTCTTATGTTTTATCATCTGTTTCTATAAATAAAAATGAGATCCCTGAGGCGTATATGTGGTAAAACCATGTACGATCGTGTGAGAAATGTTGAGATCCGCAAAGAATGCAAGGCTGATGTAACCGAAATCAATAAGATTTTTTGTATCTTTTTTGACTTTAAATAAGAGCCGTCATAATTATATGCCATTTTATTGATATTTACGAGGTGATTTTCCACGAAAACGGCGCTATATAAATTAGCCAATTATTATTAATTATTATTATTAAAGATTAATTTGTTGCATTTTATTATAGGAAATTGTCGTAGTTTTTTAATATCCGGTATCCGGCCGGATAGTAAATTTAGGCCGGATACCGGATAGTTCCCCGATATCCGTTACATCTCTAATTCAAATGCTCACCATAAATTAAATATTATTTACATGTGCTTGTGTTTCACATTAAATATGCTATAACTTAACTCCGGGAAGCATAACGGTCCGGTACATTAGTATGTCATTTTGAAATATCCTACTAATGGCCCAGAAAGCATCAAACATTTTGTTTAATTCTTAATTCCCTATTAGTTGCTGCATTATAATGATTATAATAGATTTGGTGGTGTTTATGAGTAATCTGAGTATTGTACCAGATAGAGGATACACTTTTACATGTAACTGCATACTCAACTTAAATTTCGATTTTTCGGAGATGTCTGCCTAATCAACTGGACTATCGATATTTTAACAATATTAGCTAATAATTAATAATGTTGTCATCTGCCTGTAAAATAAAGCACACTTTTGTCTGATAAATTCCATGGGACAACCTTCTGCCTTCCACATGGGATTGGGGGGGGCCTGGCTAACCAGCCAAACTCGTCGAACTTTCACCGAAGATAGCCGATGGTTCCGAAGTGACTTCGGGTCGGGCGGTCGGTTTTCGGACGAATAGGTAGACGGCTGGGTAATTCCTGCAACTGCCTACTCGTGGGGGGACATTGCGGCGAATGTCAAACTTTTATGATGTGGGCACCTCTTTAAAGGGGTACCCCTGATTGGTTCTAAAACAGAAGCCTTAAGGCGCGGTATAACCGCTAAAAAAGAAGAAAATGGATAGATATGTAAATAGGAATGTTAGAAAGAACGCGCTAATGTTAAAATCGATAATATTTGTGCGCAAATTTGTGAAAATGTTTAATAAAACACAACTCGTTTAAAATAGAGCAAAACTGTGAATTTTTTCATGCATATAACTTGTAAAATAACTGAAACAAACGTGTTTAGAATAGAGCTTTAAAACGTAAAATGCTTAAGGTAAAAATGAGGTATGTCGCAGCTTACATAAGCCGTGGTTGGGCCTTGGCAAGGCTCTCGACTAGCGATCCGGGGGTTGCTGGTTCAAATCCCACGTGCGCAAGTAAATTTTCTTTGATTAATTTGTATTATTTCAAAATTATTTAATTTAGAATTATATATAGCATATTCCAGAGTGGAAAATAATCTCAGTATCGTTCTGGTGTAAGACCACCATTCAGAATTGAAACGTTGTTTGAAATGGCTTTAGCTGTGTTTGGTGACCAGATCTGAAATGCCAGGTACTTCTCCACCTTCCTCTTCCTAGTGAGAGGTTTCCCTCTCCACTACCTTCAGCCTCACAACATACCCCAATCGGGGATGCCATAGTCTCACTGACTCCAGATGGTAGCAGCTTGGACTCTTGTGATGTATTCACATAAAAATACAAACTTTTATCGACAATAATGTACGTTGATCGTGTTTGTTAGGTTAACTAACTAACCATAACACCGTTTTCCCGCAAGAGTAGGCAGGGAGGACGGACCGCCAAACAACTCTATCTTGGCACACACTCCTTGACTCGTTCACATTCATACATCGTCTCGTACATGTTCTGCTATTATGCTGACTCTTGACAAGACCCGACTCAAGTATCTGATTCACTTGGTGGTGCCATATCTTTTTGTTAGGTGTTTGTTAGACTAAAAGGAAGACAGTACACATTATAACATGTACACATGAGAAACCCATTAATTACCCCCAAAAATATTTTATATAAGGTTAAATTTATATTTTGTGTAAAGTTGAAACATAAAAGTATTCATAATCAGCTTTTTCATAGATGGCGCGAGTTTAATTATTTTACGAAAAAACATTTTTTTGCTAATTATGGTTTCAAATATTAAGATGAATGAATTGTTTACGCCCGTACGTACGCAATATGAATATGAATAAATAATTTTGTCCATAAACAAACTCAAATCTTTCAAGAAAGGCTAACAAATACAATATTATATCAATGATTCATTTCAATATTGTATTTTTCAGCCTTTTTTGAAAGATTTGAATTGGTTTATGGACAAAATTGTTTATTCAATTTCATATTGCGCGTGTACGGGCGCAAACAATTAATTCATCTTAATATTTTAAAGCATAACACACAGAAAGGTGTTTTTTCCTAAATTAATTAAACTCGCGCCATCTATGAAAGAGCAGATTATAAATTCTGTTTAGCGTATCATCTTAAATGCTCGCTAGTAAATTTTAGTGTTATTTTCTCTTCCGCTTAGATCTTATATTTATATACATATTTTAAATCACCGTTTAGATCAAATATTTCTCACCATGATAGTAAGAGAGACACAAGGATTTCTATGAGACCTTTATGAGTTGTTCTGAAAAGCAAACAAATTTGCCTGAGCCTTTTCTCTACAACACACTTCTCCTGTACTAAAGAACAAATTTGTAATTTCTTTCCTCGTAGATACTATCACATAAAATCACATCAGGGAATGTATCGATAATATATTTCCAAAAACACGCTATCAAAATTGTTTAAACCTTTTGATAGTATATTGTACTGATATTTCACAATATTTTTTCTCTCTTCGATTTCAATCTGAATTAGAATTTCATTTATTACTTTAAAAATTCGTACAGTTACACCTGCTTATCTTTAAAACGCTTAATGCGCGTACAAAACCACCTAGTGTTTATCAGCGAAGATAATATCTTATTCATAGATATTTTAAATATTATAATCAATCACTTTTACTTACACCATTAACAATATTTTGATAATTTCATGTTAGTGTTAAAAATTACATGAATATTTTAAAATGTTTATGTAGAAAGATCTTCTGTAATATCATTTTAATCACAAAATACAAAGAGTGATTTCCGCATAAGCACGCTATAATATAATATTCATTTTTGATAATTTTTTAGCACCGTTTTTATGTGAAAATCACCTCAAGGTCGCTTTATAACTTTATATACGTATATAACCCGTAGACAGTAAATAATAACTTCTTACTGTTAAATTTAATAACTTGTGACTTACAACTAAGACTTATACTAACTAGTAAAAAAAAACTAATTAAAGATTTCAAATCTTGGCTTTAGGAACTCTCGGAAAATGTACTTACAAATGCAGTTTTTTTAAAAACATCGTCGTTTTTTTTAATACTCGTACTGTATTAGGTTTCGATATAGAAGTCACTGAAAACTTAACCAAAATATAGTCCCCCATAGCACAGGATATCATAGGGAGGAAGACTACGAATATAATGTACCTACATCAATTTTATATTTATATTTAACATGTATCTTCTATAAATGTAAATATTAAAATATAATAACCAAATAAAAAAATTCTGATTATTACCCGTTCGTTAAAATCCCGAGCCACCGTTGACGGATCTGCGGTACCGGAGGTATAGGAGGGGCCGGAATGACGGCTGGTGGGGGGAGGCGGGAGGGGGGTACAGTCGGAGGTCTGGCAACAGCGCCTGCGTCGCTACGCGGAGAGTTCAGTGCTCAGTCAGTAAGTCAGTAACGCTCCGACTGCCGCGAACAGCGCCCCCGGGGCCCCCACGACCTGAACCATGTTTGACGTGTTCGGCTCCGTCAAGGGGCTTTTGAAACTCGACTCGGTATGCATCGACAACAACATCTTCCGACTGCACTACAAGGCCACCGTCATCATCCTGGTGGCCTTCTCCCTGCTGGTGACTTCCCGCCAGTACATTGGGGACCCCATCGACTGCATCGTGGACGAGATCCCGCTGAACGTGATGGACACGTATTGCTGGATCTACTCCACGTTCACCATCCCCAACAGGCTGGTGGGCCGCGTCGGTAAGGACGTGGTTCAACCAGGAGTGGCGTCGCACGTCGACGGGGAGGACGAAGTGCGCTATCATAAATACTACCAATGGGTGTGCTTCGTGCTGTTCTTCCAGGCCATCCTGTTCTACGTGCCTCGCTACCTGTGGAAGACCTGGGAAGGCGGCCGCATAAAGATGCTGGTCCTCGACCTCAACTGCCCCATCGTCAACGAAAAGTGCAAGAACGACCGCAAGAAACTTCTCGTGGATTACTTCACAGCCAATCTCCACACGCACAAATACTACGCTTACCGATTCTTCATTTGTGAAATGCTCAACTTCGTTAACGTCGTCGGACAGATCTACTTCATGGACTTCTTTCTGGACGGAGAGTTCTCCACGTACGGCAGTGACGTGGTCAGGTTCACCGAGATGGAGCCTGAAGAGAGAGAAGACCCGATGTCTAGAGTGTTTCCTAAAGTCACAAAATGTACGTTCCACAAATACGGTCCATCTGGAGGGGTGCAGAAGTTCGACGGACTCTGCGTCTTGCCGCTGAATATCGTGAATGAGAAGATCTACGTGTTCTTGTGGTTCTGGTTTGTGATCTTGAGTATTTTGAGTGGAATTTCTTTAATCTACCGTCTGGCCGTCATCATGGCCCCACGTCTTCGCCTATACCTGCTGCGCGCCCGTTCCCGCCTGGCCCCACACGAGCAGGTGAAGATAGTTGCCGGAGAATGCCACATCGGGGACTGGTTCGTCCTCTACCAGCTGGGAAAGAACATCGACCCTCTGGTCTACAAGGAGCTTGTGGCAGATCTGGCCGATAAGCTCGGAGGGAAGGCTCCTGTATAAGGAGTCAGAAGATGGGAGACAAGACTGCTAAACAGCCTAAACGGAGCAGACAGGTGCAGAGTGTGTTTGCGGCCGCCATGTTGAGACGCCGAACTTTGTATACAAAGACATTGTGTGGACTGTTGTGTAAGAAATCTAGTGGAATGTTTTGTTATGTGGTGCTCAAATCTCTAAAAGCTTCCCCCTGTTCTGCCAGGGAACCGTTGATACATATCCTATGTTACAGTAATGTTGAATTGAATTTATACGAAGGGTTCTCCAATTTATACAGCCCATTTTATGCATAGATATCTGATGGACCAATTTATATTATAATTAGACAATCCGCTTCGCTTATCATTTCATGCGATTTAGTTTTGCTTTATATCGGTTGCCGACGAGAGTTCTCCTTTGTCGCCAACTCTCAATTCATTACTCATAGTGGTTTTATTAATTCAACATAATTGTGTTTCTGACTAATTCACAATGACGGCCATTGTCCCTTTTCGGAGATTTCCGACGAGTCACCGAAGAAGGAAAAAGGTTCAAAGAGTCTTTTTGTGATTTCAGCCGCCATCTTGGTTTTGGGACCCCTCAGGTAGAGAATAGTCGTTTGGTATTTACAATAAACATTCCTGGTAATACATGCCATAAACTCGACAAGCTGAGAACGCTGTGTTCCCCCTGTCTTAATTCATTTGGCATTCATTACAATTTTTGTTAATTGACGATTATTGCTAATATTTGATGGTTTCTTTAGCTCTGTTTCTCAGAAGGCCACTATTCCGTTATTTGCAAACCTAATCGCCATATTCATAATAATATATATTTCTAGTAGTTGTAATTGACATTCCACCGGACATTGTATATGCCATGCCCTGACTTTCGGGGTCAAAGTGTAGTTTTATATAATATAAATTATTTAGTTACTACGATACGCCATTAGACATAATATGTATTAGTAATTTTAAATCGTGACCATGTTTTGATATTTACACTCCACAATCTTCCATTTACATTATTTTTAAACTATGTTTGCATGAAATTATATGCATGTCGCTATTATTTGTCAATCTAATTTAATGTTTTAATTAAGTGTTGACGTTATATGATCAAGATAAGACGTATTTTGTCTTTGCATGTAAAGGTGATAACATTGTTTTAAAGTTGTATAAATATAACATATCTTTCGATTGGCCAACGACAGATTATGAATGCGGTTTAAAGTATGTTGTTTTAATCTCGAATATGATATTATATTTTACAAATGTGGTTGCTAAAACTTTGTGAAGAAATGCTTTTAATTTTTGAGAATTGTAATGTTTACATATTGATTTAATTGGACCGTTTAAATCTCGCGAGATGTATTATTGTAAATCCTTGGTTTTATATGATAGACATTTGTTGTGTTTCGACAATTTGAGAAACTGTTAAACATTCATTCCACGCAATAAACTAACTGCCTTTAGAGTAAGAAAAGTAACGGACAATAAGTCGAGAGGTTCTTAAACTGTTTTTAAACAAATATTTTTTTCGTTTTTGTATCCATAAAAATGTGTCATTGTTTTTGTCAAAATAGTGTGATAAATTTTTCTAAGATAGTTTGTAATAAATTGAACGAATACATGAATATATTATATCACTGCATTTTCACTCATTATACTCCCCTTAACAATGTCATGTACGAGTGAATCAAATACTCGAATACATTTGTATTTACCTAAATTATAACTGCATCATATATTATGACCATACAAACGTATCCCCCTATTTCCTCTCTGGATTTTGACACTAGTGCAAATATTTTAATAAAATAATATACATATCACCTGCTGGCATGTTTCCACGTTTTGATAAATAGCTTCTTATGGGAGTTATAATCCTCCAAATATTCTTAAAATTTCCTAGTTTAAACGTTCTTCGACAAACGTTTAGTATGCAATTTTGACAATGTATTTTAAAAAAACCAAACGTCAGAAGTATGATATTTTTATATTTTTGAATGTAGCTATTACTTTGTGGTTATCCATTATAGAATAATGAAATAATTTTACTTTGCATAAACCACTTATTTGATGTGCAAATCCGACCGGTTTCGGAACAAACGTTCCTTCGTCAGGGAAAGCTTATACTAATTTGACAGTTTCGAACAATGTTTTATTATGGTAGGGGTGGAGCTGTTTCTAGATAATAATGTAGATTGGGTAGGTAGGTATTAGTGTAGAGTGGGTGGGTAGGGGAACAAATCCATGATTGGGCTATATGACAATATTTTTTGTTTGTTGATAATAGATTCATTATTTTTAAGGGATTTTTTAATTTCCAAGGCTTCTAAGTTATCTAAACGTTTTCCTTTATGATTAATATGAAGAATATTTATCCCTGTATTTTTTTCAAAACTATGGTTATTTTCAATGATATGGTTAGCAAACTCAGAAAAATTATTATTATTAAGACACCTTAAATGTTCTTTGATTCTGATTTCAAAATTACGAGTGGTTTTTCCAATATAAAATGAGGGACAATCATTGCATTTGAGTTTATATATTCCGGAATTAGTCAATTTATGGTCTTTATCTTTAGTATTTCTCAAAATTACCGATATTATTTCTTGTATAAAACGCTGGTTTAATATTAGAAGGAAGATTTTTGCAACATGATATTTTCTTTGGGTGAAATGCAGATCCGGGCACAGTTTGGAAATTTAATAAAAAGGCACTTTCTAGATGAGAAAAGTGTGTAGAAGATGAATAAAAAATAAATTAAGGCGCGCTCGGCAAAATTGAGGGAGATGCAACCGTTCAAAGTATTTAAAAATTCACTTCGCGAACTGATATTGACAGTTCGTTGTTCGTTCGCCATGTTTTCACTGCGTAGGTATGTTGGATCCCAGACCTAATACAGAATTAATAGTACGCCAGAATCACAAACCATGTTACACAAACCTAGCGTAGCCGCTAAACCACTTGAAAACTGGGATGTTTTTCTTGCCGTGACGCGAGCAGGCGTTAATAAAGGGGCACTTTTTTGTATCACAAACCATGTTTAGCGTATTAGGTTATAAAAAAAATGGCGGGCGGACTGTCAATATCAGTTTGTAAAGTGAAATTTTAAATACTTTGAACGGTTGTATCTCCCTCGATTTTGCCGAGCGCGCCTTAATTTTTGTTTTATTCAGCTTTTCCACACTTTTCTCATCTAGAAAGCGCCTTTTTATTAAATTTCCAAACTGTGCCCGGATCTGCATTCCTCCCTTTTCTTTTAATACAGTTGGTGAAAACATCTTAAAGATCCGTCAAGTTTTGAAAAAGAAAACAGGGGAACAAAACTGGGTTTTACATTTTATTTAGATATAATCCACCTGAGGTACTTTTTAGTGTCTACAGTTCTACAGGAATCCCTTTCGCTTAGTTTTCTGGGGAAAAGAGACTATCAGTTCTATAATACGTACTTTTTTATTTATTTATCTATATAAGGTATGTTTACATTAGGTTTTCCGATGCCTGTCTCACTAGGACATATACTGCTTATTCAAATTTCTCGGGGTCCGCGTCCATGAAAGCTCAATTGTCCGTAAGCAATTGAATTGGGAGGCGGGTCTGAGTACCGCCGACCTTGGAACCATATATTAGATAACCAACACCTCTGCCACAGGTGCCCGGGTTCATGGGGTGAGGTTTGTCCAGGTCTTGGCGGTGGATGCATCTGCCCAACAGTTGCATGGCAGGCCGGATCGGGAGAGGATGGTTGATGGAGTCCCTTTAACTTCTCCAGCCGTACTCTCTCGGAACATCGCCTCATACTACAGTGGGAGGGATGGATTCATACGTCCGTCACACCTAGAAACACTGAACCCCAGATCCCTACCCACCCCTAATACCCTTTTCCTTCCTAGAACTCCTCTTCTTCCTTTCCTAAAAAGAGCCTCCACACAGCATCCCCAAAGATGACATAGGCCCTGAGGGGAATTGTTTTCCTCAGGGCCTCCTGTGTGGAGCTAATGTAAAACAAAATAAAGCTCGAAGAAATATCTAGCTACGATATATCAGATTCCTCATCGGTGATAAACGCCATTAGGCATATATTTTTTATTTTCCTGATTACTTGACTGACTGGACACACCCACTTCTGCAAACTTGTTTTGGTTTATTTTCTTATCAGTGGGATTCTGCATTGTAACCTCTCTTCCTGCCAGTGTCTGTTTGATTTCTGTCAGGTGCACAATTTTGCACAACCACAGTGCACTCTTTTGGCAATGGTATTATGCAATGTGAAGTTCCAAGAACAGAAAACCGCATGCAAAACTTAACTTCTTGTGAACAGTTTGGTCAGCAATGATACTGTGAAAAAACTGAAGAAATTTTATGAAACAATTTACCATTAATCCGAACCGGAAAACACTTTCAAAATACCCTGTAAATCTGAAATACAATATTTATTGAGAAATGAATGTTTAAATATCCAGGAAATTGTTTATTCTCTTCATCTTGCCCAGTGTCACGTATTTTTTTTTTAATACTAATATCGCACAATATTATAATATTTGAAAACAATTAGTCCTAATCCTAATAGACCCGATATAGTTTTACATGATAAAATTTTAAAAAAAACTTATATCATAGATGTCGCTATTCCAAATTCCTTTAATATTCAAAAATCTGTTTCTGAAAAAATAAGAAAATATACAGATTTAGGAAATGAGATTAAAAGTATTTGGCATTGTCAGACTATAAAAATATTGCCATTATTTGTTATTTCAGCTACTAGCGTTATACCTAGCTCTTCTCTTCTTAAAAATTTAGGCACATTAGATTTGTCAAAGAATTTATATATTAAAATGCAATAATCAATCATTTTAATCAGTAGGATCAGTAGGATTTATTGGTCCACTTAGGAGTTCTACCGAGCCGAACCCTCTGATATGAAAATATCTGGAGTGGGTGAATTTTTTTCCCATTTGGTCTCTAGTAGGTTGACATGTTGTTCTTGTATTGTTTTGTATTTATTATACTTATACAACGTGTCCGGAAACTCGTAGTACAAGCGGGAAACTGGTGAATCTACATCGCGTAGAGAACCCAAAAAACTTATTTTTTTCGATCTGTGCATTTCGATTTTAATATTATTTTTTTTAAATTTTTGCATTTTTTCGGCAACTAAAGGGTTAAAAAAAAAATTGAGCCCGGTTTACCCTTCGATGCATTTTATAAGGCATTTCACAGCTGAAATCAACCCCCTAGTGAAAAATTTTTTCAAATTTAACCAAAAAAATTTTAACTTCGGACCCGATTTACTCGAAAACGAAAGCTCAAATGAAAAAAGTTATATCACAAATCGACTCCGAATGTGATGTAGTTTACCAGTTTACCGCTTGTACTACGAGTTTCCGGACACCGTGTATAGTGCAATTGCGTAGCGTGGATTGACTAAGATGATCATTTGTGGAAAAGTGTGCGGAAGGGTTTAGTTTTTCCTGTGGGGAAGTCATAAAAAAATTTAAAAAGACAAATTGGTAAGGGGTCATCCTTAAATTACATCACACCTTAAGGGGGGGGGAGTAGAAAAGTGTGACAAGGGGTACGGGGGGGGTTCATCAGCTCTATGACGTCACATGTAAAAAAAATTGTACTACTATTTTGATTATTTTTAGAAGTAAAATTGCAAATATGAGACGTCACACTAAGGGGGAGGGGGTTTGACCTAGAAGAATCTCACCCCATGAACCCGGGCGCGTATTTACAAAACCTACACCGATTCAGTCGCGGTAACGACAATTTACATTTTAAATATACCTCTATATTGGTTATTTTTTATCACATTGCAAAAACAAAAATTGTTCTAAAATCTAGATAAAATAATCTTTCTGATGTGTATATTAGAAATTAATAATTTTATTTCTAAATATTTAAATTTTAATATTATTCCCATATATTGTAAATACACCTATATATTGATATTTTTTTATCACTTTGCAAAAACAAAAATTGTTCTAAAATCTAGTTCAAATAATCTTTCCAATCTGTATATTAGAAATTAATAATTTTATTTCTAAATATTTAAATTTTGATATTGAAAATTTAAAGCGACTGAAACGCGGTAGGGATTGTAAATACGCAACCGGGCCCGAAAAGAAGAAGATGCAGAGATACGAAATTATGAATTTTAGAGGAGAGCGCTAACATTTACAGAAACAAAATCGATGCGAAAATTGCGAAAATGTTTAATAAAACACGACTCGTTTAAAATAGAGCAAAAATCTTGCGGGCATTATCTTAAACAGTATTTAAAGAAACACTCTGAATTTTTTCATACATATAACTTGTAAAATAACTGAAACAAACGTGTTAATAATAATTTTATTTCTAAATATTTAAATTTTAGTATTATTCTAATATATTGTAAATACACCTCTATATTGATAATTTTTTATCACTTTGCAAAAACAAAAAATGTTCTAAAATCTAGATAAAATAATCTTTCCAATGTGTATATTAGAAATTTATAATTTTATTTCTAAATATTTAAATTTTGATATTGAAAATTTAAAGCGACTGAAACGCGGTAGGGATTGTAAATACGCAACCCGGGCATGACTGCTAAATCACCAAACGTAACGAACCACTTAGGGAGACCTATGGCAGGGGTGTTGGTTATCCAATAAATGGTTCCCGGGGCCAAGTTGGAAACAAATAGATTTATTTTAATTTTTTAAACATTTATGAATAAAATCTCAAATTATAATATTTAATTAAATGAAGACATATGTGCGTTAAGAAATTGAAGATAATGTTGGTAGTTCTTAGTCGAAGTATGATACAGTTAAAAGTGACAGAATTTCATATGGGTTCCGTAGCTCAATCGGTAGAGCTCTTGCCATGTAAGCAAAGGGTCCTGGGTTCGAGTCCCAGCGGAACCAATATCTTTTCTGATTTTTCTGACTCAGATTTTCGATTGAGTTTCGCTAATATTGTCTTCATTTAATTAGATTTATTTTAATCCATGGATTACCGGTCTATTAATAAAGGGTACTCAGAATCACGCAATTTCAACACCCCTTTGAAAAGTCATTAAAAGTTATGAATTTTTTTTTAAAAAATAACCCTTCCTAAACTATTGTCACCTATTTAAACATTTTTTTATATATTTTTCCTTCACTTTTAATGACTTTTAAAGGTAGTATTGAAGTTGCGTAATTCTGAGCTGTTCGGTCACCAAATATAGATAGGTTATCTATACGTAAAAAATTAATGTATGCTTTGCTTGTTTGTTTGTTCTTTATGTATTGCTATATTAAATTCTTTCCATTCTCGCGAAGGTTTCTGGATTATTATAACCACGTGACAATACATCTGAAAAGTTTTTTTAATCTTTACAAAATCTCTTACAAAACCGTCAAAAATGTCACAATTTGAGAATGACATTTTGCAAACCATTGATTCTTCAATTAAAATTCAAATTTCGAATAAACTCTTTAAATTTAATCGAAGTACTCACCTATGGTACTAAGGGGCCATCCATAATTTTTTTACCTCCCCCCCCCCATCTCTGTCACATTTGTGAGACCCCCTTACCCACTAGTGTGTCGTCTCATATTTTGCAATTTTTCATCTAAACATAATCAAAACAGTAGTTAATTTTTTTTTTACAAGTGACGTCACAAATCTGATGACCACCTCCCCATACCCCTTGTCAAACTTCTCTACTCCCCCCCCCCTCCCCGCCCCACCTTAAGGTGTGACGTAATTTATGGATGTCCCCTAACCAAAATCGAATACTTTGAATCTAATCATAAATTATATTTATTTTAAATAGGTACCTATGTTAGGTACCAAATTTGGTTGAATGTTTGTAATATATGAAAAAAGAAAATTTGTAAAAAAAAATTGCAACAGGTGGCACGCGAATTGTTTGAAAATCTGAATGCACTGGGCTGAATACATTGAACACGAGAGAGGGGAGAGGGTTCGCGCGAGAGGGGAAGGGAAAGGGACGAATGGGAAAAGACACGCAGGAAGAAACAATTTCTTTATTAGTGGCATTGCAACGCATGTTCCCACCATAGTAGGTAATAATAATAATTATAATAAAAACCTTTTCATACGAATATCGAACAATGTTCACAAAATGTGAGTATTTTTGTTCTGTAACCGCATGCTGGTTCATAATAAATGATAAGTGACCTCAAATATCTTACTTGTTATGATTATTTCGGTAAACAGCACGATTATAAAGTAAATATTACAACCACGATGTAGGATGTGCGACATGTGCCTAGTGCGTCTTTCTTATATTATTCAAATAAATTATTTATATTGTAATTAACGTTCATGCGTTCCAACTAACTTCATACGTCAAAATTATTATCCTGAAATATTCAAGTAAAGAGGTATTTTTATTATATATCTGTTTTCGGACTTCGGATCCCTCAAGATGTGCCCAGGAAATTGGTGAAGTCATCACATCCGCGATGGATGACTTCATCCAATCTACTGTTAAGGACTCTGGTGTAGGCTCAAAGCCGTGGTTCAGTCGACAATGCGCTGAAGCAGTGCGACGAAAAAACGCGGCTTACCGAGCCTACAACACATCTAGAACATCCGAAGACAGAACAGCTTACAACAAAATGGCAAAGGAAACCAAGAGAATCATAAATAGGTCAAAATTCGAGCACGACCAGCAGATCAGCAGAAAGCTGGCTGCATGCCCGCATGGCAGCAGGCAATTCTGGTCGCTTGCGGGCTCAATAGGTCGCAATTTCTGCAAATCCAGTCTATCACCTCTCACCAGACCTGACGGCTCACTAGCAAACACCGCCACCGAAAAGGCTAACTTATTAGGTAAAATGTTTGCGGATAACTCAACCCTCGATGACCAAGGTGCTGTCCCGACGTCGGTTCCTCACTGCAGTTTTCGTATGAAAAAGCTGAGGATCCGGCATCGGGAAGTACTCCATGTTTTACGAGGCCTTGATGTTAATAAAGCTAGTGGGCCTGCCGGAATACCTGCCCTGGTACTGCAGAGGTGCGCTGCAGAAGTAGCTCCAATTTTGACGTAGCTTTTTAAAATGTCCCTGAATACTGGCTCTGTGCCCTCTGGTTGGAAAAAAGCGGTTATCCATCCTATTCCAAAGAAGGGTGACAGCTCCAACCCGGCCTACTACCGCCCCATAGCGATCACATCAGTTCTGTCTAAGGTGATGGAACGTGTGATCAACGACAAACTGCTCACATACCTCGAGAAGAACAAAATTATTAACGACCGTCAATACGGATTCCGGCGGAACCGCTCGTGCGGTGATCTTCTCGCGTATGTGACGCATGTTTGGGGGCGATGCCTGGAACATTTCGGTGAGACCCAAACGGTTGCACTGGACATTTTCAAGGCCTTTGACCGGGTTTGGCACCGAGAACTTGTCAACAAACTGCCTTCTTACTGACTTCCCGCATCCTTGTGTACGTGGATTTCCGACTTCTTGAGGGAGAGGTCGATTCAGACGGTAGCCGATGGTTTCACCTCTTCCTCACACTCGATAAATGCTGGCGTCCCACAGGGATCGGTTCTGTCTCCGACTTTGTTTTTGTTGCACATTAACGACCTTATGTCATGTGCACCAATTCATTGTTACGCGGATGACAGTACAGTTCATGATAGCTTTTTAGACCGTCAAGAGCCTTACTCGTTTAAAAAACATCAAAAATGTCGTGGGAATGCCTAAAATAGCATTCACAGAAACACTGTGAATTTTTTTCATGCATACAACTTGTAAAACAACTGAAAAAAAGTGTTTATAATAATTTTCAAAGCATACTTTGCATTTTTTTTCTATCGAGAAAATTTCCTATAATTTGCGTTTCGGCATGGGGAATGTATAAATATTATTTTCAAGAATAACATATATTTTTTGAGAGCTTTAAAACTTAAAGCATTTAAGGAAAATACTCGTATGTAATAAATCGGTAGAAATGTGGGAAGCCTACACTTATAATTTATTGGAAGTACGTATCTTGTATCTATAATGTAATTTTTCACAAGGAAAGCACATTTTCTTAGAAATCTTTATAGTGTCATTGTGTATTTTTTTGTGGTAAATCGCTTGGTTGCCGGGGTAACAAATAATGACAACCGCGAAAAAAATTATTAAATTAAATAGAAAATCAGAGACAGCTAGCAGGAAAAACCTACCAAACCATTTCGTGGTTGGAAAAGTGTTTACATTGTGTTTAATTTAAAAACATTTATCATCGAACAGTAAATCAATGAATAATTTAATATAATGTGGTTAAATAACCACATTTTTTACATCAAATGTGCTAAGGAATCCTGGGCAAAATCCTTGGAGTACCTACGCGCTGTTACATCCTTTATAGGTTTATTAGGTAGTACTACTTGTATCCTTGTATGGGAGGCGTCTACTAATATCTACAGGAATTCCAAAAACTGAAAAAATCGAACTAATATCTATGGAAACCAAAGTGTTGACGAATATCTATAGCTCAAACTGTTGACTAATATCTATAAGAACCAAAGTGTTGACGAATATCTACAACACTGACAGAGGTTGGATTTGCAATTATGTATAGCATATTGGAATAATGTAATATTGCGTACGCAGTTTAAAAAACTTAATTTATGTAAGTATGTATGTAAAAATCCCTAATATCGGACTATCGGACATTTAGCTGATTAGTCCAACCTACTCTCTGTAGATATTAGTTCAACCTCCGCTCTGTAGATATTAATCAACACTCTGAAGTTCGTAGATATTAGTTCAACATAGGAGCTGTAGATATTCGTCCGACATACAGGCTGTAGATGTAGATATTAGTATCTGGAGTCCTTGTATGCCTATACAGCATAGCTTCTCAACCTCATTTTGCCCACTGCCCACTTATATTTTTTTCTAGAGACCCCCAATTTTTATTACATACGGGGAGGGGGGGGGGGGACTATCGCGGAATCAAAAATCGATTAAAAATGTATTAAATTATTTGTTTTTTTGTTTAGCCAATTAAAATAGCAATTCTTTTGTACTACAGCTATTAATATTAGTAACGGGTATGGAGGATGGTGGCGAGAGGGAGGGGGGGGGGGCAAGGGGGAGGGAGGGAGGAGGATGGGGGAGGGGGGGTTAAGCTATTATTATATTATAAAAAAAAAATCATTTAATTCAATTTATGTAGATCTGAATGTAATAAAATCTTTCTCAGCTACCGAAATATGTGAATTTTCGCACACGTGATAAAAATGATTACAATACATACGATGAGAAAAATTGACGAATATTAATGTTTACTTTGCTTTAGTACGTGATTAGCGTGTTTTATTGGCTTTTTAGAACATTTTTTTCTGCTCACACCCTCACTGTGCCATCTCAACGCCCCCTAATTTTCTCTGGGTCTTCTACTGCCCCCTCTGAAAGTCTCATACCGCCCAACCCCTCACCCCGATATTGATTTTTTATGATTAAATTTGGAAAAAACAAATCATCAAAAAAGTCACCGAAGACAAAAAATTTCATTTAAATTTTTTACTTCAATAATGTCAGGAATTACTGTTTAAAGGAAGTCATGTGCGTCCCCCCCCCCCCCATTCAAGTGAATTAGGGTCGCCGAGACATTTGATCAATAGGTATTTTACAAAAATGTTGCTGTCACTGTTGCTCTTACTTCCCCGAACGAACCACCATACGAAAGAAGAAAAAGGCTCCCCGTGAAGTGAAAGAGACAACTGCGCCTCAGACTGATAATACCTAAATAATCGAGGTTTTGTAATCAAAATCGAGGTTTTGTATTCCTCATTTTTCCCGTCCAAAACTAGGCCGATTTTGAATATGTTTTTTACCAAATGTATTAACCCTACAAAGATAATCTTATTTTTACCTGCCTTAAAGATAATGATACGTCTTAGAGACATACTGAAGTTTAAAAGTGTATATTTGACATATTGTCATTCTTTATATTGTCATAAAGATAGTTAAATAATTAGTTCAGGGTTTTGTTCTTTAAATAAAACCAAAACAATTATGAAAAATATATAGTAATTAAAAAAATAATAAAATTAGGTAAACTTCTTACAAATCAACCACAAAATATTAAGTTTTTTTAAATGAAAAAATATGTTTCATTTTATATCTAATGCTGTGTACACACAGCTATAATATATGTGGCTTGACGTATTTCAGCATATCGATCGCCATATATTCCAATTGGGAATGTACGGCGAGCGATATGGCGAAAAACGCCAAGCCATATATATTATTGGTGTGTGTGTTCACAGCTTAAATCGTATTTTTTATATGCTATGAAAGTTTAAATGCTAATCAGTCGTTATACATATTTTTATTTATTATTAGGTATTTCGCTAAATCACATTTTTTTATTTTATTTATTTATTTGGGATACCAACAGTTTACATTAATAACAGCATATAGCAATTGAGTCACAATAATTGAACCATTTACAGGTTTCCACATAGGTATCAGGTATTGTATACAAGTGTAGTGATTCCAGAGATTTTACAAATGAAAAATTACATTTTAAGAGCCGAGTTATTTAGGTAGGAATAGGGAGGGGGAAGGATGGGGGGATGGAGGGGGAAGGATCGGTTAAGTTGAGGTATATTAGTAAAAATATGCGTGACAAAAATTAAAAGAGAAAAAAAAGGAAGTTCATAGAGTGGTGGTTGTATTAGAAGATATCTATAGTTATTGTTATTGTAGAGTATCGAGAGAGCGTCTGTGTGATTTTAAGGAGTGTGGTGCAGAGTTAAAAATGTCAAATTGTGTATAGTGTGTGTTGAAAGTGTTGGATGCACGATAGATGAAAGAGTTCTACTTAGAATTTTTGTTGCGCCGAGGGAGGTTAAGAATCGTGTCTGATCTGGTTCGTCTATTAGGAACTCGTATCTGTATTCGTTCGAGTTCTGCGCAATCTACAACGGATCTGGCAATTTTTTGAAGGAAAAGTACATCGGCCGAGCTTCTTCGAACTTCTAATGATAGTATATTGAAGTACGCGGCTGAATCTTGGTGATTTAGATGTGTGCGGTAGCTGCGGAAATCTAAGTATCGTAGAAAACGATTTTGAACACGTTCTAGATTTACCACATATGATTTGTATTGCGGGTTCCAAACTTGTGACGCGTATTCTAGTAAGCTGCGGACATAAGCAAAATATAGGATTTTCATTGTTCTAAAATTATTGAATTTTTTACGTCCTAAGAATGAATCCTAACATTTTCGAGGCTTTTGATGTGACTAAGTGTATATTATACGAACAAGTCTGAAAGTTACACAAAAGGTAATCATACGTCTTTCGGACGTAGGGTATATGTATTTCTTCGTAATAATTGTTCTTTCCCTGGTGACAGAACTGCTAGGCATCTGAGCTAACTAACTAACAGCGCGCTATGTTGCGAAATAAAAAAAGACAGCAATTTTTATGTACCTATCGCTTACGTCTCTAAGACGTAGATTATCTTTCCAGGGTTAAAAAAAATGTTTCATCTTTGAGGATGCGGCGTGGTGGGTCTTTTTAGGAAAAGAAAAGAGCAGAAGTTCTAGGAAGGAAAAGGGTATGAAGGAATCTGGGGGTCAGTGTATCCAGGAGTACTTATTTGCAGAAAAGACTCATATGACCTATTTTTATTATGAATAATATAAATATTCGCTTTATAATAATGATGTATTTATAACTATGCAGTTTTATTATTTGTTTTCGAGTATGCCAAATCGATAGTACAAAATAAAGTGAATCGTTTTGTGGTCGGCGGAGCAAGCAACGAATACCGGTGATATTTGGTTCGTGGTCCGTGCGTCACAATTCAAGGAACGGTTCCAAATCTACGTGAGATTATTTTATGATTAGTTTCTTTGTGGTAATTTGAACGAGTCAAATCGACCTGCGTCCGCGTAGTTGGTGATTTTTGAGCCTGATTCTTAGGGCCATTTGTTTCGCAGAAATTCAAATTTAACAAAGTCATCAAATAGGCATTCAGCGCCATTTTGTTGCCAATTAAACGGTTCCAGCTTTATAATTATGTAGGAATACAGGCAATAAGGAACTCCAGTGAAAAATATTATGGCTTTAAAAAAATATGTTCATATAGACCAATGAACGCTGATTCCGAATATATAACTTTTATTTCATAATATTAAACGCAGAGTTTTTAAAAAATTATTAAAAAGTGCATTTTTAAACCTCTCCTGAAAACACAGTGTTAAGTTGGCATTACTGAAATGGTGAAATGTGACGTCACGCGTCACCAGTCATTGTATTGAAACTTTGATTAGTAATGCTATTTCTAGGGAGAATACTTCGAACAACGGGATTCAAAATGGCCGCAGTAGATCAGCTGATTGCCCTATCCTATACTAATTTTTCAGGAGTAATGACGTCACACAATTCGATGGTTTTCGGGGGGTCTCGAAAAATTAAAACTTTGACAATTATTTTATCTATTAAAACTAACTCTAAAAATAAAAATAAAAATGCAGTTATTTAAGTTAGGAGGTCAGTATTCATTAAAAAAAATAAAAAAATTGGACTGGAGTTCTCTATTGCGTCTATGTATGAGGGAAGCTTTGCAGGTGTTAGTGAGAACGGTGGTTTTTCGGGTGGTTTGACATCACAAAAGGTGTTACCCAAGGCTGCGTAATGTCACCATGGTTATTCAATCTGTACATGGATAATTGTATATTTTATGCGAGAATTGAAAGAGATGGAATTAGACGCGAAAATGAGTAATCTGAAAGTATGTTGCCTGTTGTATGCTGATGATGCGGTGCTGATTTCTAACAATATGGTAGATCCACAGTCTCTCGTGTCTAGAATGAACCA
This sequence comes from Limnephilus marmoratus, assembly GCA_917880885.1. Classification (NCBI taxonomy): domain Eukaryota; kingdom Metazoa; phylum Arthropoda; class Insecta; order Trichoptera; family Limnephilidae; genus Limnephilus; species Limnephilus marmoratus. The sequence continues at coordinate 4,521,818 of OU862930.1, forward strand.
AAAATGTATGAAGAATGAGTTAATTATGAATGTAAAGTCTAAAGTCATGTTGTTTGAAAGAGAGAGTACGAAAAGAATGTGCAATATAGTTGTGAATGATGAATACTTGGAGCAGGTGGATGAGTTGTGTATCTGGGAAATATGTTTAAGGATATTGAAAGAAGGGTAAATGCAGGTAACTCCATTAATGGAAGACTGAATGCCATTGGCGCTAATTGTCGAAGCGAAGCTAGCAATCCACAATGGAGTGCTGGTACCTACCTTAATGTATGGCAGTGAGGCATGGAACTGGCAGAGGAAGGATGAAAGTAGACTGGATGCTGTTGAATCTTTAAGGCGTATGTGTATAAAACCATCGTGTGAGAAATTTGGAGATCCACGAAGAATGCTATACTGATGTAAGCGTAATAAATGAGTAAGATTAAGAAAGGGACGCTCAGATGGTTTGGCCATGCAGAGCGAATGAATGTGAAAATGGGTGTAAGGAGAATATAGACATGGCACGACAAAGGGAATCAGATACTTCAGTCGGGCCGGGCCATGACGAGAGTCAGAATTATAGAAGAGCATGTATGAGACGTTGTATGAATGTAAACGAGGCAAGGAGTGTGCCAAGACAGGTTGTTTGGCGATCCGTCCTCTCTGCCCTGCGGGGAAACGGCGTGATGGATAGTTAGTTTTAGTTAGTTAGACCTGAGATCTGAGGACGAATGGAAAATATCATTTTGTTTTGTGCACGTCCTTCCGAACACAATTATAATATCCGCGTTAATATTAAATGCAAATAAAAAGACTTCAGTTTTTCTTAAAATCGGTATGGAACAACACACTCAGGTACTCAGATTATGTTTTCATGGATAATAATGAATATTGGTCAACCGGCTGAGTTCATTGTTTGGCGTAGTAGATATATGTATGTATGGTAGTCACTGGTCGCTGGTCTGTGTTTGGCGATTGGTCACACGGCATAAAGTGTGTATAATTCAATGAACGGGTCTCTTGAAGACGAACGTGGGACGTGGGACGTGCCTTGTTTACCAATATAAAAAACCAGCGATTCTTGTAAAGTAAACGGACGGTTAGAATATCAAGTACCTATAGCCCAGTCATTCCGTAGTTTTACCTTGCAAAAGGTCATGTAGTAGCGATTTTGATATATGTTGTTAAGATTGGGACTCTAAAGAAAAAAAAAAGTTTTCGACCTCGGGAGGGTCGAGCTCGATCCGCCATCTTGGATTGAAGGTCCCAAAATTTGGTTTTTTCAAAATAATTATGAAATGCTTGATTTTACAACCAAGTTGTTCAAGGCAAACTTGAAGAAAACTAAATTACGTACATTTTATGTCGAATGCTTTTTTTTGTAAGTCTAATAGGTAACGAGTTACAGCTGAAGAAAGAAGACAATTTTGACAAAAAATCGCAAAACTCAAGTTTTCTTGGTAAATTTTTGTAAGAACGTATTACAAAATATCATTTTAACGTATTCCCACAAACAATATACTTATATAGCATCATCCGTGTGCTCGATTACGTTGATTGACGTTGTTATAGTGGGCTCCTAGTCTATAGCTGATTTGGCAACACTGATTGAGTCCTGGTTACTGGACGATGCCTGGACGCTCGGTCTATCGGACGTCGGAGGATGTAGAACATGGTTACCAGGTATGTAAATTTTGAATCTATTAAATTCAAACGTAAGGACAGCGTTATTCCATTAGTGGCATTCAACAGCAGCATCAAGATCGGCGAAACAACTATTTCCATCAACCCGCTAATGTTGTTCCAGAGAGTGTGTATTTTGAAGAAATCCGACGAAGCATTGAAGGATTACCTTAAATACGAATTCGCCCCATTTCCTTTGTCGCTTTTCTCTGAAGAAGGAATGCGCAAAGGTACGAAATCATCATTTTATGGTGTTTTTGAACAACTTCCAGAAGGCGTGCAACTTGAAGGTAGCAAAATTAATGTTGTAGATGGAGGATACCTTTTACATAAAGTTGTATGGAATGGTAATGATTTTTTGGGTCAATTTGCGAGAAATACGTTCACTATGTAAGACATCACTATGGATCACATGCAGTTATTGTTTTCGATGGATATCCGCTAGATGATGGTGAAAAAAAATACAAAAACCGCAGAAAGACCTCGCCGATCGAAGAAGCATATGTCTGCAGATGTTCTTTTCGATGAAACAATGCCAGTTCAAGTTTCACAAGAACGTTTTTTAGTCAATGAAAATAACAAAGTCTGTCTGATTTCGATGCTTACAAAGCAATTTATACAGGCTGATTTTACAGTTAAGCAGGCTGAAGAAGATGCTGATGAGTTGATTGTCAATACTGCGATTCCCTTGTGTTCATCATTTGACGCTGTATTCGTTATTGGCGAAGACGTTGATCTCCTAGTTCTGCTAACAGCATTGGCACCACCCGAAAGTAGTATATATCTTCGCGAACCCGGGAGAGGCAAAACTTTTGAAAGACTGTATTCCGCGAATAGTGTGAAATACAAAGAAGCGGCTGAGAATATTCTGTTTCTCCATGCCTTTAGTGGCTGCGATACAACATCGTCCTTCTTCAACCAAGGAAAAACAAAATTTTGTTCACTTGTACAGAACGACACAAGACTCAATGCCATGATAGAAATCTTCAAACAACATGATGCAAAACCAGAAGACATAGCAGATGCAGGAACACGCTTTCTTGTTGCTTTGTACAGGGGTGACATAGATAAGGAAACCTTGGAAGAAGTCCGCTACCAACGTTTCGCAAAGTCAACAACAAAAAGCAAATTCAATCTTGCCTCTTTGCCACCAACGAACGACGCTGCACGGTACCATGCATTTAGGACGTACCACCAAGTCCAAAAATGGTATGGAATCCAAAAAAATCTATAAAACTGGGGCTGGAAACGTGGCACCAACGGGCTTGTTCCAGTAAGAACAAAGAAACCAGCACCCGAGACTTTATTGAAATTTATTTCATGTAATTGTAAAAAAGGATGCGGCGTTGCATGTGGCTGCAGGAAAGCTGGATTGAATTGTTCTATTGTGTGTGGGTGCTGTAATGGTCAAACATGCCGAAATTCGCCAGAGGTTCATATCGATGTCGAGGAAGAAGATGAAGAGATTTTATCAATGGAAGCCCAGAATCTCAGTACCACAGGCAATGAGTTAGAAAATGACATTGATGAAGAGTGTTATTAAGATGTCATTACGCAATAGCCAATATATAAAATAATTTCGAAATCTACCATCGCTGGTATATCTGTGGAGTAGACCTACAGGGGATACCACAATAAAAAATGCGCCATGTTCTCTACCTCATGGTAGTGTGGAAATGAGTTAACAAAATTATTATTATTATATGATAAAAAATATATTATATAATATAATTATGTATAAAATGGTCACCAACATTAACTGGGCGAAGCCAAACCAAAAGCTGCCTGCAGGGCCTAGCAGTAAAACCCTACGGAGCGGGTTTTTAACAGCTAGTTATGTAATGAATAACCCGAAAAATAACACAAATTGGGAATTTCATCATTTTTTAGAAAAATATTCACATTTCCGCCACCGTAACTCGTTACCTATTAGACTTACAAAAAAAAACATTCGACATAAAATGTACGTAATTTAGTTTTCTTCAAGTTCACCTTGAACAACTTGGTTGTAAAATCAACCATTTCATAATTATTTAGAAAAAACCGAATTTTGGGACCTTCAATCCAAGATGGCGGATCGAGCTCGACCCTCCCGAGGTCGAAAACTTTTTTTTTTCTATAGAGTCCCAATCTTAACAACATATATCAAAATCGCTACTACATGACCTTTTGCAAGCTAAAGGCCTTTTTAACTACGGAATGACTGGGCTACTAGTACAAGAAGTTGGTGTGGGGACCGCCGATGCCGATTGACCAAAGTGCAATGTCTGCTGTACGCTGTACATGTCACATTCGTTGGATATGTAATAATAATAATAAATGCTGCACTTTAGTTGAAACTTTAAATTACCATAAGTCTTAAATACTGACTAATTAACTAACCAGTTCGTAGTCCCAGTTGCGACCATTATTTTTACAATTTTTCTGTGTCTTGTTCTCTTTCATATTTTGTTTAGAATATTAGTGTTATCTTCTTCTTCAAAGATACATTGATGGGAATAACCTTCAAAAGTTATAAAAAGAGAGTTGTTCTTGTAGAACAGGGGTGGGGAACCTCCGGCCCGCGAAGCTTTTTGGTGCGGCCCGCGAGCATTTTTCGTGCGGTCTGCTGAAAGCACCATAAAAAAATACACTCAGAAAGCGAGTATGGTTTTCTTTCACGGTGTTTCAGCTACATTTTTAGGTTATTATTACTAAACCCAGAAAAAGTTATAACATACATAGCTGACGGTATGTGCTTAGTGATTACGTACGCACCTAGGTTTCTAAGACAGGTGAGACCAAGGGCGTAGCTAGGATTTTGTTAAGGGGGGGGCAGGTGTACAAAATAATACCTACTGGGTGGGGGGGGTGGCTAGAGAATTTCAGAAATAGACTATTTCCTCTATAAAAAGACCGTCAGGCACAAAATTCTCTCCGATTCGAGTCATTCCACGGGGAGCCATTGAGCTACGAAAATATAATATAATTAAATATTTTTGTGACAATATCATTAGTAGTGTCACCTCCCCGTCAGGTGGCACCCCGGGCGGTCTGCCCCCCCCCCCCCTCGCTAAGCTACTGCGTTCAAACGGTTTTCAGTCATCGTTGGTCTCAGCCATGTTATTACACGACGCAGTGTACAAAACAAAAGGACCTCTCTGTGTAACTTGTAGTGCAAGGTTGTGCCAAGGAAAAGAGTATTGCTTTTTTAGTTGCGGGAAACAATGTTTGCCTCCTAAAACAATAGTAAAACTACAGTACAATCTAGTTTTTCGAGATCTTTTCTAGTCATACCCTTGTTCTGCCATTTTTTATACCATAGTTCGGCTTCTTGATTAAAATTAAGTAAATCGTAGTATAGGCAAAAACTTTGTGCTTTTTCTTCAAAATAAATTAACAACGTATTCAACATTTCATTGTACAGGGATGTAGCGACATTAATCCGAAAGCAGGCAAATTTTGGTCATTAAAACGCTGCTCCAATGCAGATATTAGGGAATCTAAATAAGGAATGATAATCGATCGCTTCCAAAAATCCATGGAGTCTCAGCAAGGTAATTGGACCGATGTTGTTGGCAAAATGCAATGCGTGGGACTTGTATATCAGTTCCAAAGGCAGCTGCAGTTCTAATTGAAATATCTAAAATATTTTGGCTCTCTATGTCTACATTGCTTCGATGATCATTTATAACAGAAATTACACCTTTAATATGACTCAAACATGCGTACATATTTATATTGATTGTAAAGCATTGGCAATAGGTTCCAATATGCCTGAGTACTTGGCTAGTTCAGTTGAACACATATAATGAAAACTGATTTAATAACAGTGCAATGTAACTGTAACTGCACGTTTTCTTGATGCCTCATTAATCATGATCAACTAAAAAGATAATAGGTAATAAAAATTAAATTGATTCTTACCAAAAATAAGCTACCGACGTAAAACTTTGCAGTTTGTGAGCATTCCTGCACCTTCTAGGGAGGGGGCAGCTGCCCCCCCCTGCCCGTACCTCGCCACGCCCTTGGGTAAGACATAAATACATTCGTAATCGAACATCCTTTTTAGTTTTCTTTTAATTTGTTATTATTATACGATAGGGAAATTAATATTGAAAACAGATCTTTTTATTGATGACGGATCTGTTCAGGAAGGAAAAATGTTATTTCTTTATATATTGCCACACTTTTGACATTAAAAAATAGTTAAATTTAAAAAAAATCATTCCATATAAATTATTGTAACTATTTAATAAGTATAAAATTATGAAAATTTTATTGCAGTCAATAAATTTGCTGTAAAATGCACGAAAACCATTAAGGTTCTCTGAGTACAATATAATTTAAATGGTGAAATAAACCCCTACGCAGATCCATTCCTCTGTTACAGCCGCCCTTGTGTTCATAACGCAAATTCCTGTTGCGGATTCATCTGCTGACGCATTTCGAAGGAAACCATCCATGTGTTCAAAGTGCGAAAATCGGAGGAAAACAATTTTCGTGTTCTGGGTGTAGTATCAATTAATAATGATGTTATTGTGGCAATATTTATCTCGAAATAACGCGGTGGAACTACATAACCATATTATGATTGTATTGTGTGCTCCTCCGCAGAGGTATACGTACAGCGGTAAGTGCTTGGTTTTCCTTCTTCCTTGCAACCCTAGTTTTTCATAAACATACTATCACCCAATTCCAGCAAACACCATTTCGTCTCGTTTCATTGTTAGTATTTATAATTACCGTTACGATTCCCGGTTACGGTACCATAACGGCAAAAAGATAATAAACATACGTCCCTTATCACAATAATGCTGCAGCTTTTTCTTACACATTAAATAATAGTAAGACACACAAAATACGTGTCACTGTTTGCTCCATAGACCATGTTTGGCACCTCCGTAGTCCAGTGGGGAAGACTCTTAACTCACAATCCGGAGGTCGCGGGTTCGAACCCGGCAAGCGCAAATAAATTTTATTTGATTAATTTGTGTTATTTCACAATTAATTCATTTAAAATAATATATAGTGTATTTGCGGCATGTTCCAGAGTGGAAGATACTATTAGTATCGCCCTGGTGTAAGACCACCATTCAGAATTGATTTGCTTGAAAATGGCTTTAGCCGTGTTTGGTGACCAGATCTGAATAGCCAGGTACTTCCCAACCTTCCTCTTCCCCACCTCCTTCCCCTCCCCACTACCTTCAGCCTCACAACATACCCCAATTGGGATGCCATAGTCTCACTGGCTCCAGACGGGAGCAGTTGAGATTCTTGTGCGGTATTCACTGTAAAAAAAAATAAAAAAATAGTACTAACTATTTTTTGGCGATGGGAATTGCGTTTCACTTTCTTTATACGAGTGAGGGAGATGTATGACAATGATTGTATGTTTCCTTTGAGGGGATGCAGGCCGTTTGTCTCATTTTCGACATTTGTTATTTAGTGTATAAGAGAGAGCTGCGGGATAATAATAATAATAATCGGATAATTTGTATAGCGTCATTTTTGTGAGAAATCACCCAAGGGCGCTGTACAATTTATTAAGAATTCTTAGATTCTATCTAAATTTACTATTTACAAATTGATACAGAAACATACCAACCTGGATGCTGAACACACTTTAATTACATAGTTATGTATATTATATTTTTAAGAACAAAAGTAAAACCATCAGCGCATAGATATTTGAAGTTTATGAATTTTTGGAATTTACTCAAACTTAAATATCATCCTTGTAACTATATTCCATACTTTCAAAATTATCGTCACGGCGAGTAGTATTTTTTTTATTTCATAAATGATTAAATGTTACATTTTTGGCCATTTTTGACTACCATACTAGGCTATTGCCCGTGTTGTGGTAGTAGTCATACATGTAATATAATTTTATATAAACAGATAATAAAATATAAGAAGAGAAAAGAAAAAAATAACATATTTAGGGATAAATAAAACTAAAAACAGATAAAAATATAAGAATTGCAAGTTATCTAAGAAATAAAGAAAATTTAAAGAAGATGAAATAAACATTGGTGAGCATTATTCTTCTTGAAATAAAAATAGAAATTATAACACAATTGTTGGTAAAAGGTTATTTTTTTAAGAAAGTAAGTTCACAGATCACATAATATGGTAAAAATAGTCACAATGTATCAATTCACTAATTAACTGAGCAAGGGATCGGAGGGAACCTTGCCGTTAGGCTTTGGGAACAACAAAAGCTGACTGTGGTTCTGCTTAGAGGGTCGTACCATAGGACGAAGCGCAACTAAGGCAGCAGTCGGGGGTCTGGTTGGTGCTTTACTTATGGTATTAGAATACTCCTTAGAGGGTCGTGCCAGAGGACGAAGCGCAACTAAGAGAGCGTACTAGCCAAGAGCGAGCTGCAGACGAACTGACTAATTTAGGGCGCGCAGCCTGTTATATAGCCCATTCCTTGTTGCGGGGTGTGGTTTATGTAGCGGCTCGAGGGTGGGAGATGCGCAGAAGGCGTCGGCGCATCCTGGTTTGCTTAGGGGTGGGTGAGCAGGATGGCGCTGTACGGGGGAAAGAGATGGTGTAGTGGCAAGCGTAAAAACGGCGCGCTACAAAATAAAATTTGGTAAGTAATTTTCTGCACGAGAGTACATGTTTGTAGTCATTTTTGATATTCGTTCTATGAAAGAAATTGGAAAGAGTGTTAGAGAAAGTAATTTTTTGTTTTTTTTTTTTTACAGTGAATACCGCACAAGAATCTCAACTGCTCCCGTCTGGAGCCAGTGAGACTATGGCATCCCCAATTGGGTATATTGTGAGGCTGAGGGTAGTGGGGAGGGGAAGAAGGCGGGGAAGAGGAAGGTTGGGAAGTACCTGGCTATTCAGATCTCGTCACCAAACACGGCTAAAGCCATTTTCAAGCAACGTTTCAATTCTGAATGGTGGTCTTACACCAGGGCGATACTGATAGTATCTTCCACTCTGGAACATGCCGCAAATATACTATATATTATTTTAAATGAATCAATTGTGAAATAACACAAATTATCGAATAAAATTTATTTGCGCATGCCGGGTTCGAACCCGCGACCTCCGGATTGTGAGTCAAGAGTCTTACCCACTGGACTACGGAGGTCGTCAATTTGATTTTTTTTAAATGCAATATTAAGTTAAAGTAATTGATTAATTAAATTTGTAATATTTTTTTAATTAATATTAATATTATTTGTTTTTTATTGTAATATTAAGCTCTCATGTGTTGTTTGAAGAAATCTCTTCCCTTTTCAAATATCCAATGATTGATACGGGATTTAAAGAGAGATTTAGAATTATGTGACTTTATATCGACACTCAAAGCATTATACATTTTAGGAGCGATATACCAGAATTGTCGTTGAGCGAAAGAAGTTTGAGTTTTAGGGACCACGCAACCCAGGTTTGCTAATAGCCCATTCACACCATTCATTTATCGTTCATTTCGTGATTTCATTCCGCCTCTTTCCCTCGAAATGAACCGTGTGAACACGAAAGTGAATAGAGACAGTTCCGAATGAAGCATTCCAACAATGTTGGAATGCTTCCTTCGGCACTGTTCACTCGCAACCGGAATTTAACATCACGTGACGCGAATGATGTGTGTGAACACTCAAGTGAACAGTCTTTCACTCGCAAATTAGTCGGCCGAAATGTTCTGGCGTGAGGACGAGTAGCCGGAGCGGCTTAAACGTCAAAATGCTCCGTTTAGTTCGCTTTTCGAAATAACTCCTACACGTCTCATAGAAATCGTTGTTTCTCCCTTACTATCATAGTGAAAAATATGATCTAAACGGTATTGGAAAGAGAAAATAATGCTCTATATATTCAATATAACGATTAACCACAAACGAATACGAATGTACACTTCTATGGAACCAAAGTTTCTGATCGAATTTGAAAAAAAAAATTATGAAACATTGCGAATTTTTTATAAATTATTTTAATATGAAACGATAAAAAAGTGAGGTGACAGAAACGTTTATAATTTATTTGTCTAACCAAAATAAGTGTGTGTTTTTATATTTCTTTTGTTAACCAGTAATTTTAGTTAGAATAAAAAGCAAGGAGAGCCATTTATTAAACTTTTAAAAGTTTATATTAAAAATTATTCTGTTTAAAAAATTACGTGGTTTTTTCTAATAATAAATTTTGAAAGCATATTTCATCACCTTTCCAAAACAGTTTTTAGTTTTTGTATACGTTAATAAATATTCCATTTATATGGATTTTATTGCAAGCCGAGGCCTATTTTGGAATAAAAATATTTTCATGGTGCAAAAATACTGGTAGATATCAGTTTTCTGGTTATTATTTAACCATATGTTCATTTTATGGTGCTGAAATTTATTTACTGTTTACAAGAATCGCCAATTTCTCATAATTTAGTTCGACGTTATCGGAAATGTCAATTGAAATCGTAAATATTCCCGAACATAGCCGTCAGCGCCGGACGAATTCCAATGCGGCCGCGACTACTCTCGACGACTTCGCAGCGAGAATGTCGAGTGAACTCTTCCTTCGAAGGAACCGTGTGAACACTCGGTGAAACGAGAATGGAACATTTCATCGAGTAAACCTTCATCCGAGTGATCCTTGTGACTTCAGCATTAGCCCATTCACACCATTCATTTATCGTTCATTTCGTGATTTCATTCCGCCTCTTTCCCTCGAAATGAACCGTGTGAACACGAAAGTGAATAGAGACAGTTCCGAATGAAGCATACCAACAATGTTGGAATGCTTCCTTCGGCACTGTTCACTCGCAACCGGAATTTAACATCACGTGACGCGAATGATGTGTGTGAACACTCAAGTGAACAGTCTTTCACTCGCAAATTAGTCGGCCGAAATGTTCTGGCGTGAGGACGAGTAGCCGGAGCGGCTTAAACGTCAAAATGCTCCGTTTAGTTCGCTTTTCGAAATAACTCCTACACGTCTCATAGAAATCGTTGTTTCTCCCTTACTATCATAGTGAAAAATATGATCTAAACGGCACTGGAAAGAGAAAATAATGCTCTATATATTCAATATAACAATTAACCACAAAATAATACGAATGTACACTTCTATGGAACCAAAATCTCTGATCGAATTTGAAAATATAATTATGAAAAATTGTGAATTTTTTATAAATTATTTTTATATGAAACGATAAAAAAGTGAGGTGATAGAAACGTTTATAATTTACTTGTCTAACAAAATAAGTGTGTGTTTTTATATATTTTTTGTTACCAGTAATTTTAGTTAGAATAAAAGCAAGTAGAGCCATTTTTTAAACTTTTAAAAGTTTACATTAAAAATTATTCTATTTAAAAAATTACGTGGTTATTTCTAATAACAAATTTTAAAAGCATATTTCATCACCTTTCCAAAACAGTTTTTAGTTTTTGGATACGTTAATAAATATTCCATTTATATGGATTTTATTGCAAGCCGAGGCCTATTTTGGAATAAAAATATTTTCATGGTGCAAAAATACTGGTAGATATCAGTTTTCAGGTTATTATTTAACCACATGTTCATTTTATGGTGCAGAAATTTATTTACTGTTTACAAGAATCGCCAATTTCTCGTAATTTAGTTCGACGTTATCGGAAATGTCAATTGAAATCGTAAATATTCCCGAACTTAGCCGTCAGCGCCGGACGAATTCCAATGCGGCCGCAACTACTCTCGACGACTTCGTAGCGAGAATGTCGAGTGAACTCTTCCTTCGAAGGAAGCGTGTGAACACTCGGTGAAACGAGAATGGAACATTTCATCGAGTAAACCTTCATCCGAGTGAATGGTGTGAATGGGCTAAGAAGCGTGTGTGTGCTTGATGTTGTGGGGCCACCAGTAGATTATTTTGACATATATAACATATGCTTATCTTAGTAAATAGCTGTCGAATATCTAAGACTCTGATTTTTGCAAAGAGTTCATTTTTTATTAATTTTAAATTAAATATCCCATTAGAAGACTTAAAATATAATTTATTATTAAATATTCTAAAAATACACACACTAGAAAACAGGCGTAAAATAAACGGCGGTACACAATCCTAACAATTTTTTTTTGCTCAAAACTCACATTTTAATCATTTTCGGCGAATTCGTAAATAAAACAACTTTTTTATTTCCATGTCGCACAAGGAATACGAGTTATTTATATTTTAGATTAATAAAAACAGTACCTTACCATTAATATATTTTACGTACATCGATTTTAAAACTTTATAACCTGTTTTTAAACAATAAAGTTAGCGGTAAGCACCAGATTTTATTTTTCTAGACGATGAATCAATAACTTCGTGAGGATAGCATGGAGACACATTTTAAATATTTGTAACACGTTCTTCAGAATTAATTAAAATGAACGCGGCAGGAAGGTCGAACCTCCAGGCTTGCTAGGGTGAATTCGACCGTACGTTCGTACAATACGCCATACCGCGGCGTATATTTATTTACACGCTTTCTTCACTTACGTCGTTAAGATTCCCACATTATTCGTCTTCTTCTTCTTTTTTTGATAGGTCAAATTCGACAGTAGGTCCGTCCAATATACGGGTCGCGAGTTGCAATTTGTATCCACGGCTTCTTTACTTACGTCGTTAAGATTCTGAATATATTTTAGGGTATATTGTCTTCTTAACATTTTTATTCAAAATACTTAACTCTAAATTTGACTGTTGTGAAATCCTGCAACTCATAAACCGACAGTAACTACACTACAAAATACCTACACTACAATACTATTCTACTGTAGCATTCATAAGCGGAACTACATTGCACACTCTCGGATACAACGATTTCACACTATGGGAAATCAGTACTTAGGTGATATTGACATATTTAACATAAACTTGGCGAATTTTGTTAATCTTGTAAAAAACTTATTCCAAAACTATTCCTAAACATATCTGTATTTTTTTAAACCTAAGAAATCGATGTATTTTTGTATTTTTATGACTTGTGTGCTTTATTTTATTTAATTTTATTTTTATTATTTCTTTGCCTGTTTAAAAATCATCTGTCATGAATTCATTGTACTACCAAACATGTAAAAGCCCTTTGGGCGTTAAATATATAAATAAATTAATTAAGTGATGATATTAATTTTTACGATGCAATTTTCACCATCCCGGAGTTGTAGCTAGGAAGGCGGGTCTAGAAGTATACATTATAGATTCGATTTCTCCGACTGGTTTTCAGCTAAATGGCTGTTAGAAACTCTAGACTTTAGACTAGACCGTTATGTAAGAATGCAGCTAACGACTGTCAACACGTATATGGACATTACCGGAATGATTTTAACAGTTAGAGCAATACCTCAAAGAAATGTTTCTCATGGTTATCCTAAATGTTACATTTTTTCTAATGTATTTCCAATAACTATATTATTTTGTGTTATTTATTTATTAATTTACGGACAATGGTCCATTAACAACATAATACGAGTAATAACACAAATAAAAAACCGAGATGATGTATTTTTGAAACCCTGGCGATTTTTTGAAAATTTCAATCCGAAAATCAGACCATTTTTTATAAACCGGAAAGATGGGACATAATTTTATGGGTGCGAAAAAACCATTATTACATAGCCGAAAATCACGTGATCATAAAAAATGACGTTTTCCACAAGAAACGGCACAGGAGAATAACGAGGCATACCAAAAATATTACATCTCAATCAAAATTTCCGGTTATGGCAAATATTCTAAGACATTCCGTATTTTTTTCATTTTTTTTATCGTATTTTTGAAACACTGGCGATTTTCTGAAAATTTCAATCCGATAAATCAGACCATTTTTTTTAAACCGGAAAGACAGGACAAAATTTTATGGGTGTGAAAAAAACATAATTACATAGCCGAAAATCATTTTTAAAAAAATGACGTTTTCCACCAGAGAGGGCACAGGAGAATAACGAGGCATACCAAAAATATTACATCTCATAAATATTTTTTTCCTTGAGCCATCTTATTGATCATAAATCATTATAATGTTCAACGTCTATATATGACTAAATCCAATGTAATATACTTGTACTTGTAAATTATAATAATAATAAGAATATTATAAATTTTGATGTTGTTAAAATCAGCACCACTACCATTATACCTCTAAAACACGTACAGAGAGTGTAAAATGTGCGGGGTTCTCTTCATAACATCTGTCAAAAAGTCAAACCAAATGATAAGTTCGCAGAGAACAAACAATAAATCTAGTGAACGTTAAATGTCAAATTCAAAAATTCGCCTGAAATCAAAGTGTTGCCATATAAAAAAAATCAGTGTGGAATTTTATAAAATTAATAGGAACATTTTCGGAAACGGGAGGTTTTCATGTAATGACGTCACGGGCCAAAATAATAGATTTATTTATTTTAAAATAAAAAAAAACTGTATATGTCAAAAATTTTTAGCATTTTCGTAATCTTAGTAAGTCGTTATAAAATCCATGTAAGTGGCCTATTCGTAGAACTCACTTAATTTTTAAAAATTTAATTAAAATAGAATTTAATAATATTATTATCAAGTTCTGCAAGTATTTAATATGTATTTAAAAAATAATAATAATATTAAAAAAATAACGGGATTAAGTAAAAAAAGGATATTGTTTACTTTAATGTAATATCTTCCTTTTTGTTCTAAAACCAGAATATACACGAAGAACATCAACAATATGTTTCATAGGTAGTCCCAATAATTTATTATTCTTCTTATTTGGACAAGCTATTCAAAAATACTGAATCCTCCACTAGACCGCGTATCCACAACACTATTCTCCGTCCAAAATAAGAACAACCTGTGACCGCGCATGTCTCCACCCCTCCCCCCGTCTGCTGCTTGAATGCGCGTTAACCCATTAGATTCCCGTGTTTAAATAAATTAACTAAATTATTATTTTCCACCCACCTGCAATCAAAAGTTTTAACAATTTATTCATTTAAATAATTATTGTAATGGTTCTCCAATAAACGCACTGCATTTTATCAATTTTTGAAAATATGTTCAATGAAATCACCGATTTTTCTTTGATGTTTGCGAAATATCATGTTTTCCAGATATTTTTTTTTACAAATAATAATTAATCAATAATAATAATTGTGAGTTGAGGTTTGTGTACGGCCTATACAAAAATAAAACTGATTAACATCAACATTCAGTAATTTTATAATACAGTACGTAACACCATTGTTTTATAAATATGCATTATTCATATTGTTGCAATTCGAATATAAGGACATAATTATTAATGTCATACTTTCCTATTTTGTTATTTGCAATTAGTGACAGTGATATCTAATGAATTAGGACTTGGCTGAAACATTGATGTTTGAATAATCGACCACCATAACACGGGCATGTGCCGTAAAATGTAAGCATTGTCGTAAAATCCGCAAAGTGTGTTACCATAAAAAGCAATGAATAAAGAAAAATTACTAATAATAAATATCCATTTTATCACAGGGTCTGAAAGGGTTAAAATTTCAAGTCACGTGCACACAGCGCCACAGCCGACGAACGACTGATCTATGGGCGGAGTAACACAGCAGTGGTGAAAGGACCGAAGAAGGGGGCGGGGTATGCGCAATACGAACGAAATTTCGTACTCTCCCAAGTTGATCTAAAAGTGGACGGAGAATAGATCGAATAATAATGACATAAAAAAACATTCCAAGATATAAAACCACATTCGGACAAAGAAACTACACTTATTTTGCAACTAAACTCCATAATATTCTTCCCCGAGACATAAAACTAATAAAAAAAAATTAATTAGTACAAATCAAGAATTAAAACATGGCTGAAAGGGGTCAACGAAAACACTCTAATGAAGTCACTAAAAACGACATAGAAGACAAATAAACTATAATTAAACAATTTTAGTCCACCTCGGCACAGGAAACCCTAGTGAGGAGGTCTAAGAAATACAATATCTTTACCTAACATAACCATTATATTTTGTATACATATAGAATTATTTAATATAGTCGCTTAAGGCTCTGCAACCGGGATCGAAAAGAAGAAGATGGAGAGATACGAAATGCGAATGTTAGAGGAGAACGCTAACATTTACAGCGACAAAATCGATGCGAAAATTGTTTAATGAAATACAACTAGTTTTAAATAGAGCAAAAATCTCGCGGGCATTATCTTAAACAGCATTTAAAGAAACACTGTGAATTTTTTCATACATCATCATCTGTGGCTCTACAACCCAGGTCGGGTCTTGGCCTCCAGCAGAGCCTGCCTCCATGACTGTCGGTGTTGTGCTGCGCCAGTTTCGGATGCCGATGGTGCTTGCATCCTTCACCACTCCATCCAGCCATCGAAGCTTTGGTCTTCCAACTCTTCTCCGACCCCCAGGTGCACCATCCATAATTCGCTTTGGAATATCTCCTTCGCTCATTCTCTGGATATGTCCAGCCCACGTGAGTCTTCCAGTTTTGATTTCCTTGGAGATGTTAGGGTCCTCGTAAAGATCGTATAGCTCCTGGTTGTATCTGATACGCCATTCTCCATTATCACAGACTGGGCCGTAAATCCTTCGCAGCACCTTCCTTTCAAAACTTTCTAAGGCTCCTTCATCACCCTTGCTGATTGTCCAGCATTCCGAACCATACATAAGAACAGGTCGTATAAGGGTCTTGTAAAGCAGGACTTTAGTTCTTCTGGTAAGGTGGCGAGATTTCATATGCTTCTGTAGCCCAAAGTAGTATCGATTTGCAGCTACTATTCTTCTTTTGATTTCGCTGGATACATTGTTGTCATTTGTCACCATAGTACCGAGATATACAAACTCGTTGACAGTTTCAAATGTATAATTATCTATCTGTATACTTGGTGGTTTCTGGCGTCCATGTACGGGCATATATTTTGTCTTCCCCTCGTTGATGACCAATCCCATGTTCCTTGCCGACGTAGCTAAGCTTTTAAACGCCGATTTTAGTTCATATTCTGAGCGTGCGATGATATCTATATCGTCAGCATAAGCAAGGAGCTGAACAGACTTGTTAAAAATATGGCCTGTGGTTTGTATACCTGCATTTCGGATGGCCTTTTCCAGCGCTAAATTGAATAAAATGCAGGCAAGTGCATCTCCTTGTCTTAGTCCATTGAAGGTCTTTACATATAACTTATAAAATAACTGAAACAAACGTGTTAATAATAATTTTTGGAGCATTTTTGCGATTTTTTTCTATCGAGGAAATTTTATATAATTAGCGTTTCGACGCGGGCAAAGTCTAGATATTATCTTCAAGAATAACATATATTTTTTAAGAGCTTTAAAACCTACTGTGTTTACGGGAAATATGTAATAAATCGGTAGAAATCCGGGTTGCGGGCCCTTAAATAAAAAAATAAATAAAATTAAAAAATGTACGGATGCGCGGCCAATTACATACGAAACTTAATTTTTGATTGGAGGTCAAAATAGCCAACCAAACTGTAAATATATTTTTTAAAATTTTATTTATGCTATGTATTTTATTTATTAGTGTTTTTAAGTTACAAATTATAGGCCACTAAAGAATTATGATTTTTGAGGAATCTTTGGAATTTTTGTCAGCTAATTATGAACTTTGTCAGCTATTTATATTTATTTATAAACTTTAAAAAATCTTTTTAATTATGTGAGTGCTTTAAAAAACTATAAAAAAACATTCCTTTTTTATAAACTGAGTTTCGGTTCCTCCTCCTTTAGACGTGTCACGTAGTATGGGTATGTTCCCTTAGGGTTACCGGCTATTTTAAAATTATTTTTTCATAGCTTTTAATGACCTTTCTGAGGTTGTTCTGAGTTGATTTCATTCAGAGATGGCATGGAACCGTCCCACCAGTACCGGATTATCCCTAAGGCAGAGTAGGCAACTGCCTAGGGGCCCCGCATCGGCTAGGGGCCCCGCGTCCCGAGAAAAAATGACTTGCTTCAATTAGTGAGCAACAAAGTTTTAATATTAACATTGCATATTAACAATATTAACTGCAGATGTTTTCTTTTTTTCAGGAACATTTGCAGGTTAATAACATTTATAATAAGACACACGCATTAAAGAAAACAACAAATTATAATAATTAGGTTATAACCCAATAAATAACTAATGATAACATCATGCACAAATAATAAATAAAAAGTCTATAAATAAAACAAATATATAAACATAGTTGTGTTTTACTTTTCTTTCCTTCTATTTGTTGCAACATTACTTAGTATCTGAAGTGATTGAAGGTGCCGTGTGTGATTTATATTGGCATTTGTTTTGTTTTATTTCTAATTATTATACGTTTAAAATATAAATGTCGTACAAGCTTCTAACAGATTAATTATGAATAAAATTACGTTTTGCTAGAATTTTTTTTTTTTGAAAGTTAGAATAGGGTAAAGTGCAGTGACGGACTAAGCCCGTCAGATGCCCGGGGCGGCAAAGTTGAATGAACCCTCCCCCCCCCCCCCCCCCCCCCCTTAGTGAAGTTGATGTAATTTTAAAGTTTTTTATTCAGTTCGCACGGGCCTCTGACTCTGGGAGGCCTCCAAAGACCTCCGTGTTCCCTTGATCAAATCCTAAACAAAGCTTTAATGACACTGCAAAAAGTTGCTATTTTTAATTCATTTTCTGAAAGATGCATTTGTTAATAATGCTCGCACCATATGAGGAAATTGGTGAAATTGGTGGATATACAGCGTTTTAAACAGTTTGTACGTTGAATTATCCTCTATGCTCACGAAACTACGTTTTTTAACCTGGTTGACAACATATTAGAAAAACTATATATCCGATTTGCATGCACTCAGTCTTAAACAGTTAGAAAATCCAGTCACTATGGCACCACGTCGGGATTTTTTTTTTTTTTTATGATATCAAAATTCCCCTATGCCATATACACTAGATTTTTGAACAGATTATGACTTGGTGCATGCAAATCGAATGTGTAGTTTTTTTTTAATATGTTGTCAACCAGGTTGAAAAATGTATTAAAAAAGTTTCTAGAAAAACGAATTCAAAGTTTTGCTGAAGGATAATTCAACATACAAACTGTTTCACATGGTTTCACATAAAATGCTGTATCTCCGTCAATTTTTCGAATTTCTTTAAAACATTTGGTGAGAGCATTTTTTGACAAATGCATCTTTCAGAAAATGAAATAAAAAAATAAATATTCACAGGTGTTTTTTACAGTGTCCTGATGTCTTAAGGGGGGTTAAGGTTTTAAAGGCGAAATACTGGCATATTGTCATGATTTTTTTTGGATATGAATAATGTTGGTTTTATTTATTTCATACACGCTTTATAGTATAACATCTGAAGTATCTTTGAAAAAAAATTCAATTAAAAATATCAACAAATAAGTCTGTGAGAGCGAATCTCCGGAGGCGCCTCGAAAAAAAGTTGTTGTACGGTGAACTCCATAACTCGTCACTTGATCATTTTAAACAAAAAATTGAAAAGCGTTTAAAAGGTAATATAGGTTAGTAGTCAGAGGGAGTTTTTTTTCGTTTTTTTTTATTTTTGGCACGATTTTGAAGTGAAAAACACGATTTTTGCTAAAAATAAATTCAGTGAATTTGTTATTATAAAATGGTAAAAAACTCCCGTTTGCAAAAAAACAAATTATTTTTTTTTTACACTCGAAATATACTGAATAGAGCATGAGGGCCGGTCACTTGAAACGCTATACCTTCGTTAGTTTTGCTCCGATTTACTTGAAATTTTGACACAATAATCAATATACTGACATTTTTTACATTCAGAAAAAAAATAAAAAATAAAGTTTAACCCCCCCCCCCCCCGTTAGTCCACCATTGGTCAAGGGGCCCCGAGACGCGCACTGCCTACGGGCCCCGACATGGTTAATCCGGCCCTGCGTCCCACGAGTATCTCTGCCCTGATAATGGGCGCAGCGAGCTTGTGTGAAACGTAGGCTAAAGCGTTGATGACATAGGGCGAGTTTACAATCTACTATCTGGGAAATTCACTATCTGTTAGTAAACTCGCCCAGTGTCATCTGTTACTTGCTAACTAGCAGATTGTCGACAATCTACGAAAAAAGTTGAAAGGTAGTTAACTTTACTCGCCTACATGCTTGCTCCGCTTGCTGAGTGATTGGTTTATTTATGTTTCCAACATGGCTTCCGATAAACAGCTGATTTCGACTGTCAAACATGTGAAGAATTAGTTCACGCAGGCGTCTTTATTCTTGTAACTGGCGCTAGCAGCGACCTCAGTTTCCTACGCTTCTGAGCGAGTGGACAGTTTTGTGTGTCATCATGACAATCTCACTCGCCGATTTACCCGCTTTTAAACTTAGTAAATAGTAGCTTGTAAACTCGCCCTGTGTCATCGACGCTTAAAAGAGGAAGAAACGCAAATACACCAAACATCAATCATCGTAATACTTTGGGCAGATATAATCTATAATCTTATCTGATAAGAATAAGAAGACGATGAATATTTTTAATGAACACGCCATATCAAAAATATTAAGATTCGTTTAGATCAGTGGTGCCCAACTGGTATTGCTCCAAGGGCTACTTTGAAAATCCCGATACGCCACGCGGGCACCGCAGACTTCATAAAAAAATATAAGTGATATAAAGGAAACTACATTATACAATTACTCCACTTTTTATTTATTATGTTAATAAACACTTACTACACTTCAAACAGAATAGACAGGAACCTCTAAAAACTAATGTAATACTTGGCTGGCAATATTTTCAGAAAGCTTCTTAATGTCTGGTTGATAATCTTCTGTGCAACCCAAAATCATACAATTTTTGACGTGTTCGTTAGTTAACATACTTTTGTATTTGGTTTTAATTACCTTTAGTTGAGAAAAAGCACGTTCACATAGATAGGTTGACCCAAAAAATGCTTTAACGATGAGAGCCCAGTTAAGTACGTTTTTGTATTTAACAGGGTCCATGAGCTTGAAAACTTCGTCGCTTTTATTGTCTGTGCTTTTAAGGATGATATCACCGCGAAGCGTAATAATTTCTAATTCAACTTTCGCTTTATTAACGAAGCAATGGGTTTCCATCAACGAAGCTAGTTGTGAAACATCGCTTTCGATAAATGGATTTTTGACAAAAAGGTTCCATACAGAAAATGTTGTCAAAACGCCTTTCGAATTCCGATTGTAACTGGTGAAACAACTCCAAATGTTTAGCTGGGTTATACTCCGCAATATTTCAGCGTCCAAAAGGAGAGTAAAGAAGGAAAATGTAGAAAAAATTTCTCCTCTAACTGCTTCTTCCATAGATAGATTTTTTTTACGAAAGCTAAAATTGCTCTCATCATGTCTGATATGTGTTTTTCTTTTCCTTGTAGTGTTTCGTTGAGTTTATTTAGTTTCGCAGTTACATCAGTTAGAAATGCCAAGTCGGCCAGCCATAGTTTATCATCGAGTTTTGCTTCATAGCTATCTTTAGATTTCAAAAATATTTTGATTTCTGTCATCAAACCAACAAATCTTGTCAGCAATTTACCACGACTGAGCCACCTTACTTCAGCGAAGTAGATCAAATCACCATGTTCACTGTCCAATTCATCAAGCAAATCTTTGAAAAGACGATGGTTCAACGCTCGTCCACGTATGAAATTCACAATTCATACTACTACGCTCATAACATGGCCAAGGTTAAGTTTTTTGGCAATCAAATTTTCCTGGTGTATAATACAGTGATAGGAATTAAATTTAGGAAAATCTTCATCCTTTTCACACAGACCAATAAATCCAACATTTCTACCGATCATAGCAGGCGCTCCGTCAGTAGTCATGGCTACCAGTTTCTGTATTGGTATGTTCTGTTCAGTGATGATCTTTTTTATTGCGTCATATATGTCTTGACCTATTGCTTATTTAATTTATTTCACCAATATTGTTCGCGGGCGCCTAGAAAACAGGCCGCGAGCTACCAGATGCCCGCGAGCTACCGCTTGGGCACCACTGGTTTAGATGTTTTAACAAACGAACGGATTAACTATTTTATAATCTTTTGGAGCGTTTATTGAACTGAATATTTTTGTTCCCGTACTCTTTGTATTCTAATCATTTGTTGTGGTAACAATGTGTGAGATGATAAATTAGTATTATTTGAGATTAAAGAATATAATAACCTTGCAAAAAATGCTGATTAAATTAAGTGAAACGTAATAAAATTTGATTGCGCACCAATTTGGGGAGGGGTACGTGTACCGCCGCACAGTGATTCGTGTCATACATGCTAGACGCTAAAAACTCTTACACATGATTAAATTATTTTTAACCCTCTATTGTGGTGTAGCCAATACTAATTTTATGAAAATTAATGTTAAAAATGATTAATGAAATAATTTAAAACACTTTGTTTTTACCACAATAAACTTTATTTAAAAGTCGACATGTTTCAAGAACGGTGTTCTCTTCATCAGGACATATAATGTACATTATTAAGTAGTACATTATATGTCCTGATGAAGAGAACATCGTTCTTGAAACATGTCGACTTTTAAATAAAGTTTATCGTGGTAAAAACAAAGTGTTTTTAATTATTTCATTAATAAAATGGTGCCACAAAGTGAATTTGCAAAATTTGAAGAAGTAAAAATGATTAATATTTTTTTCCTGTCGTTTTTTTTTAATTTTTATATAATTTTATAAAATATAATAATGAGGTTTATATTAAAACAATTATATGTAAAAAGTAAAAAAAGTGTATTTTGAGTGTAATATATTGGTAAAATTACGGTCCATTTTCTGCTTATATTCAAAGATAACTTCGACAAACTCTTCCATGTCACGAACAATTCCAGCCTGGAAATCTTGTATGTGGTTCCTGTAAAATGAAAAAATAATAATAATGTGGATTCATGCGGGTTAATATCGAAACTGATATAAATAGAATATTAGTTGCACTATTAAAAAAAATAAGAAATTATCGTGCGATGTTGATATACTCTCGGAGATAAACTCTCGAGAAGTTAGAAATTTAATATTTTTTAGGCCAAAAAAAACACAAAACTTATTTATTATTTAAAAAACAACTAAAATTATTTACACTAAAGTATTAAGAAAAATCTTTAAAACATACCTTCCAAGTAGCCACCATTTTACGGAATCAAAAAAAACATTTTTCAAACTTAGTATACAATTTTAAACGTCGAGCTGCGACGAGCGAATAAATGCAAATGATAATTTCAATACACTTTATTCAACTTTAGGCCTCTGGTATGAGTCAATGCGTGCACTAATCACCCCAATTAAGCATGTATTTATTCTCCTGTCTATCTGGTAATGTCGCCATGACGTCATTGTTTGGGAATTCAAAAGTGACTTATTAGCTTCTAGCTTGTATGAAACGAATCACTGTGCGCCGCCCCGGAAAACATTTATTGAATAACCAACTCTTCTGCCATAGATCACCCCAAGTATCACACACACCCCATATCACAAAATGCAGGACATCATTTTCTGATGCCACTGAAGGCCGCCCAACTTCATGTCGACTGCCGGTCGAATCTTCCCGGAAGGATTTTAATGGTTTCCTTATTCCCGAAGGCAAATGCAGAAGAACTCCAAACAAAAAGGTCATGACTGCCTCCTTCCCACTCCCAACACAACACAAACAGACACTAATGTATTCATATATGGCCCCGGCTGGTGGCGCGGATGGTTGCTGATGTTGATGCTGAGCAAAACATGCAATTTTAGTTCTATTTATATAAAGAACATTAACTTTTAAGTATGATTCACCTCCTATAAGAATCTAGAAAATGAAAATGATCACCCCAAGTGGTTTGCTGCGTTTGGTAGCTAGGCAAGGGTGACCGGGATCATGGGGTTAGGTTTGTCTAGGTCTTGGCGGCGGATGCGTCTGCCCACAAAATGATTTTAAAAGGAATTACACAAAAATGTCTACCCAACGGAACGCCTTTTTATGATTATTATTTTTTTTAATATTTTTCATTGTATTATTTTATTAAAGAACTTCACCTCATTAAAATGTTATTTAAGTTTGCTTTTTTATATCAGCTTCAACGTAAGGAAAGGATTTCCCCTCAGGGCCTGAGGCATCTTTGGGGATGCTTTGTGGAGGGCCTTTTAAGGGAAAGGAAGGAGAGGAAGTTTTGGGAAAGAAAACGGTATGAGAGGTGGGTATGAATTTGGCGGACAACAACTAAGTTAAATCCGTAGATATCAACAAATCTGCGGGACCGGATAATATCCCCACAATATTTATCAAAGAATGTATCAAAGTAATTGCTCTTCCATTAACCAAACTTTTTAATTTATCTTTATCCAGTGGAATTTTTCCCGATAAGTGGAAAACTAGTTATTTGACTTCAATTTTCAAAAAAGGCGATAAAATTGTTGTTTGTAATTACAAACCAATATGCATTCAATCCACCATACCGAAGCTATTTGAAAGCCTAATAGTTGACAAACTTTTTACCCAAATAAAACCTGTAATATCACCTTACCAGTTTGGATTTATGCCAGGTAGAAGTACGCTATCCAACTTAATTATTTATGAAACTTTGGAACCAATGTTTTTTAAATAAAAAATACAAGTAGACTCTGTCTATACTGATTTTAGTAAAGTCTTTGAGTCAGTTTCCCATAAAATTTTCATTTGGAAAAAGCTTGGTATACGTGGCAGTATATTAGCCTAGTTTGAAAGCAATCTTACTGGAAGACAACAAATTGTTAGAATAAAATCCTCCTTGTCGGAAAAAAATTATGCAACAAGTGGAGTTCCACAGGGTTCACACCGTGGCCCAATATTATTTATCTTGTTTATAAATGATCTTACAAAAATATTTCATGATGTATTTATCTTGCTTTTTGCTGATGACCTTAAAATTTTTAGAATAATTCAAAATATTTACCATTGCAACATTCTTCAAGATAATATCAACAAATTGTTAATTTGGTGTAATGAAAATAGACTTTACATATCTCAAAATGTCAAATGGTTAGATTTTCTTGAATAAAAAATCCAGTGATTTAATTACAACATTGATAACAATACTCTCGAAACATTAACACGAATTAAAGATTTGGGCATCACTTTTCAATCAAATCTTTCATTTGTTAACCACATATCAGAAATCTCTAATAAGGCCTTTAAAATGTTGGGATTTATAACTAGGCTAACTAGACATTTTAACAATATAAAGTGTATTAAACTGTTATATTTTGCATATGTTAGAGGACAACTTGAATACAATTCTCTCGTCTGGAATCCATATTACAATATACATATATAAGTGAAAGAATACAAAACAAATTCTTACGTTTTCTTATTATGTTGAACTTCAACACTATTTTGAATGATATGAATATGCTCAAATTGTCAGACAGAAGAATTTTCACTGACTTGGTATTTCTGTATAAAATTCTAAATGATTTAGTTGACAGTCCGGTATTGCTCGAATTGATAAGCTTACGGATTCCACTACGTAATACTAGAAGTCAGGATTTATTTCAGTGCAGTAATTCTGGAACTAACTACCATATGTATTCCTCTTTGCCCAGAATACTAATGAAGGGAAAGAATTATACTAAGTAAGTGGACATCTTCAATTTATCTTTAAACAAATATAAAATATTGTTACTGAGGCAGTTCAGTTATGTACAATGTAATGTATATTTCTTACCATTCATACGTAAAAGCCCCGAAGAAGGTCGTTAATAAATAAATAACATAACGCAATATTGACCCCTCAGAAACAGGTCGTATTTTTTAGAAGGTTAAAATATTTCCGCTTTGCAATATTATCCAAATAAATGGGATATTTCTAAACATATCCGAAAACTAAAAACCCGTTTTTGAAAGGTGATTTTTTTTTTTACATGAGCTCCACCCAGGAGGCCCTGAGGAAAATAATTTCCCTCTGGGCCTATGTCATCTTTGGGGATGCTGTGTGAAGAGTTTTTTTTAAAGGAAAGGAAGGAGAGGAGAGTTCTGGGAAGGAAAAGGGTTTAAGGGGTGGGTAGGAATCTGGGCTTCAGTATGTCCTGGTCATCCGCCTCCAAGACCTAGACAAACCTCACCCTACGAACCCAGGCACCCCTGCTAAATCACTAAACGTAGCGAACCACTTGGGGTGACCTTGTGATGAAATACTTTTACAAGTGTTATTATTAGAAATAGAAATATAATTTTTGATATATTAAAATTTAAAAAATGGCTCACCTCACGTTTTTTCGATCCAAAATTACTGAGAACTAAAAAAAGAAGAAAAACACAAATATTTTATTATGCATTATAAACGTTATGTATTATAAACGTTACTATCACCTCACGTTTTTGTCGTTTCATAAGAAAAAATAATCAATTAAAAAAATCTCAAAATTTTATACATTCTCCTCAAATTGTTATCGGAAACTTTGGTTTCAAGGAGGTGCACATTTCAATAGTTCCAAGGTTGAATTCTTGATTTGAATATAAAGCGTGGAGTTTTCTCTTTCTAAAAACATTTAGAATATATTTATCACCATGACAGAAAGGGAGATACAACGATTTATATGAGACCTATGTGAGCTGGGACAAACTTGCTATTCTGTGATTAACCGGGTTTTAATATTATATTATGATACCCGTATGACATAGATGTGTAGTGTAGTGTATAGTGTCGTTAAATGAACTCGACTTGCTTCGAGTCTGAATAGGTTTCTACCTAATTTGTCGTACACGAGATACGAGTATGACTTATATGGCCAGAATTAACTGGTGCAACCTTTATTCGAGAGACAGATGATGTGAGCCGCATCAGGGTCGAGTTAGGAATCGTTTGTATATGTACCTTTATTCGTGCTGATTCGATTGAGACAACCCCAGCAGATATTTGCAGATCGGTATTTGGTGAGTTAAGACAAATATAACGTGATACAAAAGAGGGATCACCATATTTTGGGCGGACTCTGCAAATCTTTTTCCGACGAAAAAGAAGAAGATGGTGGTAATAACGAATGTTAGAGGAGAGCGCTAATATTTAAAGCGATAAAATCGATGCGAAAATTGTGAAAATGATTAATAAAACACGACTCGTTTAAAATAGAGCAAAAATCTCGTGAAAGGCATCTTAAGTATCATTAAAAGAAACATTGTGTTTTTTTTTTCACAACTATAACTTGTAAAATAACTGAAACATACGTGTTTATAATAATTTTTGGAGCATACTTTGCGATTTTTTTCTGTCGAGGGAATTTAATATAATTTGCGTTTCGGCGTCGGGAATGTACAGATATTATCTTCAAAAATAACATATATTTTTTTAAGAGCTTAAAAACTTCAAATGTTTAAGGGAGATCTGTAAGAATCGGTAGAAATTCGGGTAGCGGCGGCTTAACACGGATGCCCGGGTTTGTGATTTTCTGCCTAGGTTTTGGCGGCGGGTGCGTTTGCCCATCTACTGCGTGGCGGTCCGGATCGAGAGAGAGACTGTTTAAGGGAGACCTTTTGACATCTCCAGCTGGGCTCTCTCGACCAATCTTCTTGCCTTTCAATGGGAGGAATGGATTCATTCGTCCGTCATTCCTGGACACACTGAACCCCAGACCCCAGACCCCAGACCCCATCCTACCCATGCCTCATAGCTTTTTCCTTCCCAGAACCTTTCTAGACTCTCCACATCCTCAAAGATAACATAGGCCCCGAAGGACATTGGCCTCCAGTGTGGAGCTAATCTAAAATATACAATAGGTAATAGCACATACCCGAGGGATTTCAACCAGCGATTCTTCAACTGAGCATATTTGGAGTAAAAATGTAGTTGTGTAGTGTCCGATGATATTTTTTTCTATTAAAAACAAAAATATGTTTTTCAATGAAAAAACACGCTCTAGAGTCCAAGCTGCCGAAATGAGGTACTTGAGAGGAGTGGCAGGGGTTAAGAAATGGGATCATATAAGAAACTTGACGATTCGAGACGATCTAAACATTGAACTACTGCTACTCTTCATAGAAAAAATCGCAACTGAAGTGACTTGGGCATGTACTAAGAATGTCTGATGACCGAATTCCTAGGAAGATACTGAGTGCGATTCCAGAGGGTAGACGTCCAGTGGTCCGCACCAGACATAGTTGGGCGAGGCAACTCCAGGAACTGTGTGAGGAGAGGATGGGACTGCCATGGACGGAGGCCGAACAATCAACACAAGACAGGGACGCATGGAGGAGCCTTATTAGTCCAGTCAAGTTAAACATGAAAAGGGGGTCGTGCTTGCAAAAGGTCCGGTCATTCTGAATTTTTTATATGTTGTTAGGATCTAAACCAGTATTAAAAAAAAAATTTTGCAACTTCGAAAGTGCTGTGCGAGCGGCGGTGGACCCAAAAAACCAGGAAATTTTCGGATTTTTTTCAGTTTTTGCTCAATATCTCAGTGAAGGAAGGGTCTGACCGGTATAATCAGTATATACAGTTTTCAAGTAGACTAAATTTGCTACAATTTGAGACCAAAGAAAGCTATATACAGTCATTGGTTTCCAAGATACAGTTCTTCGAAAATAGGCCATTTTTTCCAAAAAATGAAATTTTTTCAAAATGGTCACTTATTTTGTAAAATATTTTCTAAAACACGCATCCCACGTCAAATATTATATGAAATAGAGTTGTAGTAAATTTAATTTGCTTTCATTTAAGACTAGATTGTTATCTGTAGACCTAACGGTTCTCTCAAGAACACCAGATAACCAAAAACCGTCATAAGTGGGTTTTGGGGAGAAATGCAAATACACTGTTCTCACGTCTTTTTATGGTTTTATTTATCAAATAGTTACAATTTTTTTTGTTTTTGTTAACAAATTTTTGATGAAAAAAAGAAAAGATAATAAATCTATCGGGAATTACGTCATCTTCAAACATTGTTTTATATATCTACATACTAAAATGCTTGTACAAACATCATGGTACCTACTATAAGGACAAATTACATGTACACAAAAAATTAAACTAATATAAATCATGTAGGTATTGTGTCTTGGTTGCCAAATCATGTCTTTCTTTTTATCTTAGATGGCCCGGGCTTAGGCTCGCACGAAGAAGGTGTCTCGATATCTGTGATGGACGCTGAGAGAGGCGCCCAGTCTGTAGTCGGGTCATCTTCATCGTCCGAGCATTTCAGCTCCACATCCGGGATTTTAATGCACAATTTGTCACCGCATGACTGACAGAGGACTGAGCAATGGAGCCCAGCCTTTCTGCACGAGCAGCTCCCAGAGCATCCTTTCTTGCATTTACATGAAATTTTTCGCAGAAGGGCAGGAGGTGCGGGATCCATCGTGGTGAGGATGGGGGTGAGTCCTTGAGAAGACAGCTTCTACCCCCATTCAGTGGGATTTAACTTGACGCCCCGCCACTTCTGCACTTGGAGGTAGCACCTTGCTGCATGGTGGCCTGCGGCATCTTCCGTCGGTGGCAAATGGGCGAGGTTTATGTTTGTTGAAGTGACAAACGTCTTATACCTCAGGAAATCCAAAGTATCCCTCGCGATCTCACCCCCATATAGAGCCACAAAGCACTTGATGCCCGCTTCACTCACGGCTTGTGGGGTGGAGTCTGGCTGAAGGAATGCCTCCACTTGCTCAGCAAGTGGTTCTTTCTTGCTCAGAAGTGTGATGATTTTGGCCTTTCCTTGGCCAAACGGTGCTGAGGTGGTATCGCACCCGGTAAACACGTGGGTGAATAGTGCCATTCCTGGTAATCGCCGGGAGCCCTGGTGGTTGTAGGAGGTCGTAGAGTAGTGACAGCAACCAGCTTCACCCTTCGTGCTCTTCTGGAGATAGACATTTGTCTCTTCAGCGCCTAAACCATTGAGAGAAGAATGAGCAGGTCGACGTCTTCTCCCACTATGACGACCCGATCGGCTACTGCTCTTTTTGAAAGCGCCATCATGACGATCTCTCGATTCGCATCTTCTTCGGCAACAGCCACTTCTGGGAGTAGAAACTCCTTCTGAAAGGCGTCACAGAGAAGAGTTATAAGCTGGAATGAGCTGTGTAGCGCCGGAGTCGTTCCGCTGTTTTGGTGTTTTTTTTGTAACATCTTCGGGGTAGCCATAAAAAATGATGGAGATGTTCTTCCCAAAGTGGTTTTGGACGTAGGTGGTATAACGCGCCAAAAGTGCTCGAACCGTGCTCTTCCGCTGCCACACGACCTTGTGCAAGAGGTAGCCACCATCCAAAATGACGTGAGTGCTGGCACCAATCTATCGACGTGTGGCTGGAAAGAGGAGTGAAAGCAGAGTACAGAGTAGATTTTGTGCCCTTGCGCATCCCTTGTTCATTGACCAGAGACATCGGGAACGGGGCCAATTCAAACTTGAAGTCATCCTATAAATCCTGTTCAGATTGCTTTGCAATACACACTCGCTGGAAAATTGTGAGCGGATCCACAGCCACTCTTCTATTTTTGTCCGGCAGTTTAACGGTTGCGGTGATCGATGCCAGCGTGGTAACTTTATTTTTCCGTTTTATTACTCCCTTCTCGTACATTTGCCCAACAATTTTCATCACTCCCTCCGTTCCAACTCTCTGGGCTGAGTGGCAATTTATTTCAGGACCTGCCAGTAAGCCACTACTGATAGAAATCAAACTGTCAGTTTTGGGAAATGGAGGGTGGAGAGCAAACCAGTTTTTTAGTTTTTCCACATCACAATTATCTTGGATGATTCGAGGAGGTCTCATGTTTACATGCTGCTCTCCAGTAGGACATGAGATGTTGCAAAAACTTTCCAGTTCTTCACAAATGTTCAACATAAACACCATTCCTGCAGTCCACCTTGCTAGAACACTGTCGGAGATTCCCCTTTCTTGGGTCAACCCACCATAGGTTTTCATGGATCGCATCATGGATTTACTTCACAACACAATAAATGGTCTCATGGATTAGTCTCATGGATTTACTTCACAGCACAATAAAACCATAAAAAGACGTGAGAACAATTTATTTGCATTTCCCCCAAAACCCACTTATGACTGTTTTTGGTTATCTGGCGTTCTTGAGAGAACCGTTAGGTCTACAGATATCAATTTAGTCTTAAATGAAAGTTAATTAATTTACTACAACTTTATTTCATATAATATTTGACCAGGGATGCGTGTTTTAGAAAATATTTTACAAAATAAGTGAACATTTTGAAAAAATTTCACCTTTTAGAAAAAATGGCCTATTTTCGAAGAACTGTATCTTGGAAACCAATAACTGTATATAACTTGCTTTGGTCTCAAATTGTAGCAAATTTAGTCTACTTTAAAAGTGTGTATACTGATTATACCGGTCAGACCCTTCCTTCACTGAGATATTGAGCAAAAACTGAAAAAAATCCGAAAATTTTCTGGTTTTTTGGGTCCACCGCCGCTCGCACAGCACTTTCGAAGTTGCAAAATTTTTTTTTTATTACTGGTTTAGGTCCTAACAACATATAAAAAATTCAGAATGACCGGACCTTTTGCAAGCACGGATGTACATCTTGACTGGAGTATATAGATAATGTCGATGCGGTGGGTCCCCGACCCGAATAGGACAAGAGGAAGAAGATGATGTTGATAATGTTTTTCAATTACACGTCGCTACTATTCCCATCGCTATGGGATATATCCCGGATATGTTTGAGCGATATGCGCTGTTTCGTGTGGTAATATGCTGTTAGAACGAGACGTAAACGCTTACCAAGTGTCCGCTAGGCTATAAACGCGCTACTCTTCTAACTAGTCAGTTGCGGCGTGTGATGGAAATTTTTTTTTTAAGTTTTCAATTGAAAAAAAATGACAAGTACACTTTTTACTCCAAATGTGCTCGGGAATCGCTGGTTAGAATCCTCCGGGTACTTCCTGTTACACCCTGTGTAGTGTATATATCTATAATATAAAAATGAATCGCTGAATGTGTTGCTAGGCGCATAACTTTCGAACGACTGCACCAAAGCGGGAGGGAGGGAGAGATGGGGGAGAAAAACCAGGGAGGGGGGAGGGGAACTTGGGAGGAGGGTTCGCGAGATGGTGAAATGCGGGGGGGGGAGTGGAGTGGGGAGAGGGAAGGTGGAGGTGACGGAGTGGGAATGGGAGAAAAAAAGGGGAGGCAGAAGGGGAACGGGACTAATGGGAAAGGACACGCAGTGATAAACAATTTCTTTATTATATGGTATAGCAACGCATGCCGGGAACCAGCTAGTATAAAATAAAAAGCAATAAACCAAGTCCATCCCATGTTTATCAATTATGTCCAGTACACTGTGGCGTGTGCTTGTGTGCGTGATATGTGCAATATACTCATAGGTACAGTGTAACTCTATCCTCGTAACCGTATCCGCGCCTAGACCAAACATACCTCTCTCACTCCAATTACGATAATTACTAGACATCGGATTCTGTGCACTTCAAAGTTGGTGATACATGCATTCAAATATTATGCAATATCAATTCCGAAATATATTTATTTATAGAAATATACACATTTAAAAAATCCCAATCCATTATAACCCTATACAACTCATTGGTCAGAAGCAAATTGGAATATGGTAGTGTTATCTGGAACCCACACTACTTAAAATATTCAAAAACTATTGAATCTGTGCAAAAAAAAATTCTGAGATTGTTATCATTTAAACTTGGACTAAAATGCCTTACTCCAATCTTACGAGGAACGACTCCATTATTTTAAGTTTACAACTCTGGAAAAAAGAAGAAAAGTTGCTGATTTAATGAATCTATACAAAATCATTCATGATAAGCTTGAAACAACTCATTGTCAGAGTAATATTCTTATTAAGGTCCCCAATAGACGCAATTTAAGGAGTCAGAATATATTTCATCTCGAATTATTTAAAAACAATATTGCATACTGCAATCCACTGTCTCGAATGTGTCGTCTGTATAATTCCATTGAATGTAACTATATAGACATCTATGCAAATAGTCTCGCTTACTTTAAAAAGCAAATTAACATTAGACTAACCTAACAAGTAACTGAGAATTGAAAATACTTATATTTGATCTTGAACTTGAATGTGAATGGCTGTTTCTTACTATATTTGTACTTTACTTTTTGGTTTTTCTGTTTTTTACATCTTATATCGATCTTTTTTATCTTTGTCATCTCTATATTTTATCATCACAATTTTTGTTATCTCTTTTTATACCTCTGTTTATATTTTGCTATTTCTAATTTCTGTTAACTTCTATTAAACTGTGCATTCTGTGAACATTTTTAAGTGGACTATTAACATCTATGCTTTTTACAATGCTTATCTAATGACTTTTTTATGTTAATACTCTGTAAATGTTCCAAAACAATAAATAAATAAAAATAAAAAATATAGCTGGTTCCCGGCATGCGTTGCCATGTCATTTAATAAAGAAATTGTTTCTCCCTCGGTGTTCTTTCCCATTCGTCCCGTTCCCCTTCCGTCTCCCCTTCCCCTCTTGCGTTCCCACTCCGCCTACTCCACCTTCCCTCTCCCCACTCCACTCCCCCCTTTCCCCGTCCCGCGAATCCCCCTTCCGCGACCCTTTCCCCCTCCCGGCTTCCCCTACCCCCTCTTCTCCCGCGAACCGCCTACTTAAGTTCGCCTCCTCCCTCCCGCATTCCATACAATCAGTCCTAGTAAATTCATTTTTCAAACAGCTCCTATTGCATTTTTTTATACAAATTTCATAATGGCAGAGCTCACCAGTAGTTTTATACAAACCTTGTGCTGACAATAACAAACAAACAACAAATTATCCAATTTGGTGCAGTGGTTCGGAAGTTATGCGCGTATATACATTTCGGCGATTCGTTTTTAATTATTAATGTTCACAGATAGGTTTAAGATTTATATAGAAGATAGATTAATGGACTTATGTCCGATTCACAACAAAAGTGATACGAAATTAGAATAAAATGTAATTTAAAAGTAATGGTACTGACACAC
This sequence comes from Limnephilus marmoratus, assembly GCA_917880885.1. Lineage (NCBI taxonomy): Eukaryota > Metazoa > Arthropoda > Insecta > Trichoptera > Limnephilidae > Limnephilus > Limnephilus marmoratus. The sequence continues at coordinate 4,555,365 of OU862930.1, forward strand.
ATGCTCATAAATGAGCACGCTCACTTTTCCTTCCACCCGCGAATCAAAGAGCATGCTCATTTGGGCGTGACCACGGACATATGAATATATCTGGACCTGCCCTAAGTGATAAAAACGTATTATTTCCCCCTCGCCATGGAACCGGCTGGAGCTCCTCCTTGGCGCCAGTTCGCCCCATGTGGAGGGGATAGAGAATCGCTTGAATCTAAAATGTGTGACGTCATCATTCTTGCCGTGAGCAGCGCGAAGCTAACATCTATACATTTAACGAAAAAATAACACGCCAAAACAGTAGCTTGTGCTATACAACATACCTACATATCAATGTGCACATAGCGAATGTGGGCGGTTCCTTAGTGTGCTCGTCGCTGGTTACAGGGGTAAGTAAATTATGAAACATTTGTAAAAGTGTCTTAACTAAACACGGCAACAAAATATTGCTATGTGAAAACGAGCGAATCTTTTTGGGGTGTACATTTGGCCTACGCAAATATTTTATTATCGTGGCAGGCAATTCGCGCTCCCATGTAAAAAGGTCTATTCATTCAAAGCAGATTTTGGTTTTAAGAACTAAATGGTGATATTATAATGCGAGATGCCTATATACTGTCAGATTGATTTTTCAACTAATCACAGTCTTCTTCCCCTCTTCGCCCCCCCATAGTTTGGTTTTACCCCTCACCTGTATATTCTGGTCTATCCATTTGGATGTCTATGGGCGTGACACACATGCTACTAGGCATCATTTGCGTATTCCTAGCCAGAGACGACTGGCTCTAGGGGTAAGGCTGTAAGTAAAATAATTCCGGCGTGGGTCAATAAATTTTATTCGATTAATTTGTGTTATCTCACAATCAATTCCATCTGAAAAGGTTAAATGCAGCATGAATGCAGCTGGTGGGCGGGCGCAACTGCCGCCAACACCTGGACACACGTCACGCGGTGAACCCGGGCACCCCTGCTAAGTCACCAAACGTGTCGAACCACTTGGGGTGGCCTTTGGCAGAGGTGTTGGTTATCCAAAATATGGTTCACGGAGCGGTGGTACCCAAAACAACAGTTCATAATGACCAAGAGCAAATTGTTGTTTGTTCATCAGCGGCATGCAGTCGTGCTCGGGAACGATGACAAGTTACCGACATTTTCTAATAAAACCTGCATCGATCGACCATGCTAGGGGACGAGGGCGGTCAGTTTATAACGAAAACTGATCTAAGCCAGTCATACACGCCAAAGAAATTGAAAGGATTAAATTTTGAAAAATTTAATGGCTAAAATAGTCAATCGTGACGGAAAAAAGCTCTAATAAGCACTATCGACTAGAAAGGCCCAAATATGCAATAACGATCAGAAAGGGCGAAATATGCACTAGCTACCAGAAAGGCCTAAATATGCACTAATAAGCAAAAAGGCAAAAATATGCACTAACGATTAGAAAGGCTCAAATTTGCACTAATGACCAGAAAGGCCCAAATATGAACTAACGGCCAGAAAGGCCCAAATATGCACTAATAACCAAAAAAGACAAAATATGCACTAACGATTAGAAAGGCCCAAATATGCACCAATGAACGGAAAGGCTAAAATATACAAAATGACAAAGAGGCCAAAATATGCACTAATGACCAGAAATGCTAAAATGTGCACCAACGACCAGAAAGGGTTAAATATGCAGTAACTATCAGAAAGGCCTAAACATGCACTAATAACCAAAAGGCCCAAATATGCACCAATGAACGGAAAGGCTAAAATATACAAAATGACAAAGAGGCCAAAATATGCACTAATGACCAGAAATGCTAAAATGTGCACCAACGACCAGAAAGGGTTAAATATGCAGTAACTATCAGAAAGGCCTAAACATGCACTAATAACCAAAAGGCCAAAATATGCACTTACGGCCAGAAAGGCCCAAATATGCAAAAATGATTAGAAAGGCCCAAATATACACTAATGACCAGAAAGTCCAAAGTATGCACTAACGGAGAGAAAGGCCCAAATATGCATTAACAGCCAAAAGGGCTTAGATATGCATTATGTACTTAGGGAACGTACCCATACTACGTGACCCGTTCAGGAGGGGAGGGGGATCTTCAAAATACCACGCTTGGTCACAATGAGGGGCGGGGGGCTTAGGTTTTTATTACGTAGTCAATCTAGAAATCTAAATTAAGTTCTGGTTACAATATATTTTAATATAAGTTTTAGCCTGATAATATATTTTCCTCTTGTAATTATAGGTATGCATGCACTCTTGCCGTCACGCAGCAAGCGCCGTATTAATAAAAACAAATATAAACCATATAATTTTTTTTATACTTTTTGTTAGCGAGAAATGATTCAAAACCATATTTATGAATTACTACGTGAAAACTGTAGGGGGAGGAGGGGGGGTCTTGGAATATACTACACGTGGTCACCGAGTTCGGAGGGGGCGTTAAAAATTGCAAAAAGTGGATCACGTAGTGTGGATACGTTCCCTTATATTATTCGATGTTAATTATTACATTATTAGGTACCAAGTAAAAACATGTCATTCAACTACTAACAAACACACAGTCAACTCGCATTGATTGTAATTTTGTGATTATAAACAGGAAGAAGAAACGTGAACATTTTTTGTCAACGGAAGTAAATTGTAAACACGTCACTATTCAATCTCATTGTGGTCTTTGTAAGTTGGCATGAGATATTCAGGTACTTAATAAAAATATATACGATTTTCACCAATAGATAGAGTGATTGAAGAGGAATGTTTATATGTATAATAATGACGACCTCCATAGTCCAGTGGCTAAGACTCTTGACTCACATTCCGGAGGTCGCGGGTTCGAACCCGGCATGCGCAAATAAATTTTATTTGATTAATTTGTGTTATTTCACAATTAATTCATTTAAAATAATATATAGTATATTTGCGGCATGTTCCAGAGTGGAAGATACTATTAGTATCGCCCTGGTGTAAGACCACCATTCAGAATTGAAACGTTGCTTGAAAATGGCTTTAGCCGTGTTTAGTGACCAGATCTGAATAGCCAGGTACTTCCCAACCTTCCTCATCCCCACCTCCTTCCCCTCCCCACTACCTTCAGCCTCACAACATACCCCAATTGGGGATGCCATAGTCTCACTGGCTCCAGACGGGAGCAGTTGAGATTCTTGTGCGGTATTCACTGTAAAAAAAAAAAAAAAAAAAAAAAAAACATGTAAATTATATTAGAGAAAAGCCGAGAAATTCAAAGAAAACATATTTTTGTGCGATTTAAAACGGCTGGCGGGCCGTACTATTAACTTTTGAAATTCGTTCTACGGAAGAAATTAGAAAATAGATGTCGAGTAAGTAGGTATTTGATTTGAATTATTTTTTTGATGAAGTCGCTCAAAATGTATGTACGCATAGATCTTTTAAATTACGCAATAAATATTCATGCGGTTTTCACCAATAGGTAGAGTGATTCAAGGGGAAGGTTTATATGTATAAAAACATGCTTATTATAGTAGAGAAAAGTCGAGAAATTCAAATATTCAATTCAGGCAGCTGGCAAGCGGGTGGTGTGGATTTTATAAAGGTTGGATAATGGCGTTGTGTTTCGCCACAGCAACGTGTGGCCGGGTCTGCTAGTAATTTATAAACCATTTATTGACCTTTTATTTTATATATCTTTAATTTTTAATAACCCTTTTTCTATCTATTGTTTTCAAAACTCTCTGCAACTCTAAAAACAACGTAACAAAACACATCTACAATTTGGGAGCCGGGTGTGGGTACCTCCGCCCCAACAACCATTTGGTGGATAACCAACATCTCTGCCGTGTACGTTTTTAGATTTTCGCGGCCAAAAGTAATTTCGTTATTTGTTTTGGGGTGTTATACCGTGTTGCGCTACCTCCTTCTTTAACCAACGTTTCGGACAGCGCTGCAGTGTCCATCATCAGGGCAGATCCGGCAGATGAGACACATAGCAGACAAACAGCTTATAAGTACATAAAATATCGAAATAAATATATGCAAAGTTAAATTAAGTCAAGACAATAAAAAACGAGTGTGCTTTAGATTTGGACCATACGACTGAAGTAGAACTTCTTTAGCTCCATCTATATGTACAGACAATAGGCCTGCACTGTGTCTTCGATATACGAAACGTAACTGGCTATGAGAGAAAGACAGAAAGAAAATGTGTGCTCGCACCTCTCTCTCTTGCCCCTACAGTAATATACGAAACTTAATTAACTCTCTCTCTTTCTATCTTCACTAACTTACATCTCCCTCTCAACCGTTTGCCTCGCCCGATCACACTTTTCGTAACGCTCTCGTCACGCATTCGCCAGCTTTCTCCCCAAGTCAAGCGTGCGTAAAGAAATTTTTGCTTCAAAAGATCTCCTATGTTAAAGTTACTTGGAGATTTTGGGAGGCGGGTATGGGTACCGCCGCCCCGAGAACCATTTATTGGACAACCAACATCCCTGCCACATATCACCCCAAGTGGTTCGCTACGTTTGGTGACTTAGCAGGGGTGCCCGGGTTCATTGGATGAGGTTTGTCTAGGTCTTGGTGGCGGATAAGTTTGCCCAACCACTGCGTGGCGGGCTGGATCGAAAGGGACTGATTGAGGGAGGCCTTTTGACCACTCCAGCAGGATTCTCGCGACCCTTTGCCTTGCATCGCAGTGCGAGGAATAGATTCATTCGTCCGTCACTCCTGGCCACACTGACCCCCAGATTCCTACCCATCCGTCATACCTCTTTCCTTCCCATATCTTCTTCTCCTTCCTTTCCCGTAAAAAACCCTCCACACAGCATCCTCAAAGATGACATAGGCCCCTAGGGAAATTGTTTTCCTCGGTGCCTCCTGTGTGGAGCTAATGTAAAAAAAAAAGGAGTTTTATTTGACGAGCATAAACAATATCGTTATACGAGTAATATATTGTTATTGTACATACAACAGTAGATTATAAATAATAATTAGTAATTATCCACCAGTTCCATTGTGTTCTTATATATAATATCTATTACTTATTATTTATTGGTTGGCTTGAAGATGTGCGCCTTCTCTAGATTTGTCTATGGAATCCCGTCTGGCGCTTCAAACCTCTTATCTCTTGTCCTTGAGTTTTCTGTCACGTTATCTTCGTCACAAAACAATTTAACTATTCCATTTTTAGCTCTAGCCTAATTACAATATCATGTGTCGTGGGCGAATACATTAATTAACACGGCTCGGTGCGGGGTTTCAATTTATGTACATAATATCTGCTTGTGTAATATTTAGATACGGGGGAACTAGGTAATACGATTCCATGACAGTAGATCCCTTGACATTTGACCCCGGCATACTTATAACATGTGCAATATGCAGTCGGTTTAGGAAAAATACGGTACACCCACTTACACAAAATATAACAAGTGTCTCAGAAGGGACGTGGGTGGTTTGTATATTTATGGAAGGGACACACTTACATACGGTGACGGTTATTATGCAACATCTCCTTTTAAAAGGACTCCAGATACTAATATCTACAGCCTGTATGTTTGACGAATATCTACAGCTCATATGTTGAACTAATATCTACGAACTTCAGAGTGTTGATTAATATCTACAGAGCGTATTTTGGATTAATCAGCTAAATGTGTCCAATAGTCCGATATTAGGGATTTTTACATACATACTTACATAAATTAAGTTTTTTAAACTGCATACGCAATATTACGTTATTCCGATATGCTATACATAATTGCAAATCCAACCTCTACTAGTACTGTAGATATTAATCAACACTCTGAAGTTCGTAGATATTAGTTCAACATATGAGCTGTAGATATTCGTCAGACATACAGGCTGTAGATATTAGTATCTGGAGCCCAATAACAGCGTAAACGGCTCTTTCAACTTCCATAAAGCTTAATTTCTGTACCTGGAAGGATTTAGTACCTAACTTAAGAACTATTGTAAAATATTTATACAAATAACAATTTCTTGTGAATAATATCAGTAGTGTTGAAATATTAATATATGTATATTATATTAAATGAACTTTGGGAATCCTGGGTTAGATTTTGGGCTTTTTTCGATTTTTTTCCGTAACTTTTAGTGACTTTTCAAAGGGGTGTTGAAATTGCATGATTCTGACTTATTATGGATCCCTTATATGTATATACAATATTCAGTTGGTTTAGTGAAAATACGATATATCTACATTCTAAGTACACCAAATATAACTAACTCGAAACAGCAAAAATGCGAATGCTTAGATGGTCGGAAGGAGTATCACCAAAAAATAGGATTAGAAGTTCACGCATTCCTGGTAGCTGGTAGCTGGTAGCCCGAGTGTCACAGACATATTAAGCAGTAAGCCGGAGGAACGACAGTTTATTTATTTATTTATTTGAGACACAAACAGGATATTTATATAACATTTTTGTGGGTAGTATATAATAAATTAAAATACAAATATAAGTATCCCTAGATTAATGTGTCTGCATTATTCACAATATGCATTTTCACAGAAGCAAACTCTTGAAAAACAACGCAAGTGTTATTTATACATAACTTGAAAACTTAAATACAAAATTGAAATACATAATAACAACAAGTATACAATATTTATAAAGTATTTACTGAAAAGTATCTAATGTAACTTTTTTTTTTTTTTTTTTAAGTGCACAAATTGTGGAGATATTTTTTGAAATATGTTATATTATTTGCAAAAATATCTATGTAACTGTGTATTTTGACAAGATCGTTGTATGACCGAGACATTCTAGATATAGGATTAAAATATCCAGTATTATTTGTAAAAATTTCAGTCCAAAATATGTTAAGGGTTCTTGTAGATTTGGGCCTGGCGTATAACTTGATTTGGTTGACTAAGTTACTGTCTACACGATTTTTCACAATTTTATAGAGCATTAAGAGGTCATTTATGTTTCGTCTTTTAACTAGACTCTCTAATTTGAAATATGTAAGTCTTTGTTCATACCCGTCTAGAAGATGGTGGACACCTGATCGGTAAGACAAAATCCGTGTAAATTTTCTTTGGACTGATTCGAGTCTAGATACCTGTGTAATATAATGTGGATTCCAGACTGTTGACCCGTACTCAAGAACACTTCGGATTAAGGAATTGAATAGAATTATTAGGCTATTAGAATTCTTAAACAGTTTGGTTGATCTTACAATAAAACCTAGTAATTTATTTGATTTACTCACAATATATTCAATGTGCTGATTGAATGTCAGTTTGTTGTCAAATATAATTCCTAAATCTTTTATTAATTCAACTGTTTCGAGATTGTGACCACATATGCTATATGAATATAGAATTTTGTTGGTGTTCTTGGTGAAGTTTATAACTTTGCACTTAGCAATATTTAGTTCCATTTCATTGTCAACACACCAGGTAGATATTGTGTTAAGGTCTTGTTGTAAGAGTTCACAATCTTTCATAGATTTAATTTCTTTATATAATTTGAGGTCATCAGCATATAGAGAAAAATTACAGTGGAGTTTATGTGTAAGGTCGTTAATAAAGATTAAGAAAAGTAAGGGTCCAAGGTGAGATCCTTGTGGTACGCCCGACGTAACTAATATTGGGGAAGAGTTAAATCCGTTAATAGTAACTAATTGTCTTCTATGTGATAAATATGATTCTAACCAACGAAGCAGGTTTCCGTGAATGCCGATTTTATCGAGTTTATTAATTAAGATAGAGTGACTAACTTTGTCAAAGGCCTTACTGAAGTCGGTGTACACGGCATCTACTTGTGTTTTATTATTTATCAATTTACACAGAAAGTCCATATATTCGAGTAAATTAGTATTTGTGGATCTTTTAGCTACAAATCCATGTTGGAAAGGACTAAGTATATGTGTTACATGGTTAAAAATGGTTTTATATACAATGGACTCGAATATTTTGCCAAAACAAGATAAAAGGCTGATAGGACGGTAGTTAGTTACATCATTTTACTGCCAGATTTGTGGATTGGAATTACGTGGGCAACCTTCCACAGATCCGGAAATACCCCATCGTTCAGACTTTTGATGAATATTTTGTGTAATGGTGTTGCAAGCTGATCTGCACAATTTCGAATAAATAGTGGAGGAATTCCATCTGGGCCGGAACCCTTATTGATATCAACAGTGTTTAATTTTGCTTTGACCTCGTCTAACGTTATATTGATATGAGACAGTGGATAATTATAGAGTGGGGATGAAAGTTTAGAGTCACTCTTAGAATTGGATGGTGGGGTAAAAACAGAAGAGAAGTAAGTAGATAACAGCTCACACGTATCTTCTCCATTTGTCGCTGATTTGTCGTGGAGATGCATGATTTTGGGGAGAGAATTTGAAATTCTTTTCGAATTAATGAGAGTTGAAAGATTTTTGATACTGTTAGGGAGAGAATTTTCTACTGAATCTACATAGGCTTTAAGGCATGTACGTATGGATACTTTTACTCTAGCCCTCAAGATAGAAAAACTGTCATAGTCACATTGATTTTTGTATTTTTTCCATTTCTTTCTAAACTTTTCTTTTTCTCTGAGTTGGTGGATGAGAACACTGCTAAACCAAATTGGAAACTTATTATTCCTGATTCTTAAGCGCGGAGTGTGTCTTTCAATTGATAGCCATAACAAGTTATAAAAATGTAGTAGGGAGTCATTACAATTCAGGGTATTAAGATCGTCCCAGTTATTAAGTGACAACATTTCATTGCATTTAATGTAATCCGTTTTTTTGAAGTTATATTTGATGTGATCTGGATTGGTGGGTAGGGGTCTGTATTTGGACATTAAAAAATCAAATTCAATGGGAGGATGATAATAGTCAATTTTGGTAGCACATGTGAAGCAATTTGAATGTTGAGGTTATGATTGGAAAACACTAAATCTAAAATTCGACCTATGTTGTTAGAGACGTAATTGAATTGTTTAAGTCCGGTCAAATTTTGAAAGTCTAGTAGAGATATTGATTTCTGGCTATTTTGTAAGACTGGTCTGGTGTGCGTTACATTGACAGTTGGTGAGTATTGAATAGATGGCACATTAAAATCGCCCATTATTATTGTTATATCTTCTGATGAAAAGTTATTATATGTCGTTTGACACTTTTCGAAAAAATCTGCGAGATTTTCAGTTGGTATATCTGGAGGCAAATACGCCAAACATAGGTTAATGGATTGTCTGGATGTTTCATGAAATTTAAATTTAATCCATAAATCTTCTGTAGATTTTGAGCTGTGTGCTGAGACTAAAAAAGATGTCATTTCTTTCTTAATGGCTATTAGAACACCACCACCTGATTTTTTAAGAGAACTCGATATGTCCCTATCGCGTCTATATATATTATAACGATCATCTACTATTTCATGGTCATAGATTGTGGAATCTAGCCATGTTTCTGTAAAACAAATTAAATCATAATTGCAACTGAGCACTTCGCAGTATAGATCGTTTAATTTGCTTTTTAATCAGTTGAGATGGTATGGGCACATTAGGCGGAGACCACCAGACCACACAGTGAAGCAGGCAATTTCTATGGAGCTTCATCGACAGTCATCCAGAGGAAGAGCAAAGAACTCCTGGATGACTCAATGCTCCAAAATATTACAGAGAAACGACCTACATGAAAGCGAAACCTGAGCCATGTAGGTCATTTATAATATAGCCTGAGAACGAGAAGAGCCGACCCCAACAGCCTATCTAGGCAATGAGTTGGGACGTTATATTATATACATCTATGTTTGGGAGAGTGCAAGGAAGAAGATGAAGACAAAATATAACTCAGTGTCTCCGAAGGGATGAGCAGAGAGGATGTACCGCCGAATAACAAAAGTATTATAAAACATATTTTCATTCAAATGCGTCAAGGATAAAACTGCATGTCTGTGTACCTACTGAATTTACTGTCTATTGATGAATAGATACTAAATTTGGTCAAAAATAAAATGACTACCACAATTGTTATTATTTCTACTCTTAATCATTTTTTAATTATTTTTAAATCTCAATAATTTGTATTACTTAAGGCTCTGCAACCGGGCCCGAAAAGAAGAAGATGGAGAGATACGAAATTACGAATGTTAGAGGAGAGCGCTAACATTTACAGCGACAAAATCAATGCGAAAATTGCGAAAATGTTTAATAAAATACGACTCGCAGGCATTATCTTAAACTGCTTTTAAAGAAACACTGTGAATTTTTTCAATTTTTTCAATCTCGCAGGCATTATCTTAAACTGCATTTAAAGAAACACTGTGAATTTTTTCATGCATATAACTTGTAAAATAACTGAAATAAACGTGTTAATAATAATTTTTGGAGCATACTTTGCGATTTTTTTCTATCCAGGGAATTTTATATAATTTGCTTTTCGGCGCCGGCAATGTCTAGATATTATCTTCAAGAATAACATATATTTTTTAAGAGCTTTAAAATTTACCGTGTTTAAGGGAAATATGTAATAAATCGGTACAAATCCGGTTTGCAGGCCCTTAATCCATTCAGATCTCGCATTTTAAGTAAGTACCTATCAAAATGGTTAAAGTGTTTACCCGCCATAAACAAAATATAAGCTTAATTGAAAAACATGTGTTAAAAATATGGCTCCCGTTTGTCTATATCGCAAAACTACCGAAATTAAATTGAATGATAGATGTACACATCAGTAAACAGTCTGTGTTCATAAACTAAATAATAATTATAATGGGTGATTATTTATTCAAGGCCATTTTGCATTTGCGAATCACTGGCACCACTGTACTGTTTCGTTATGTTATAATGTATAAAATACCAAACGTGATAAGTTTATTGTTGAGTAAGAAATTTAAGTATTCAAAATTCCCCGAAAATGTTGAATCACTTCCTGATGTAATTTTTATAATTGTGGGTAAATTCGGCGCTTTGTGGTTTCTTTACAGATTGTATCTTATTTTATATGGAAGATACTATCCGGTTTCCATTGATTAGAGATTAGACTCTTATATAATTACTGTGACAATTCACGGTTATGGTGCCGTGAATTCCTTGTCGTTATAATACTGCAGCTGTTTCTTACATGTTAAATAATGGTGAGACAAAAGATGAGATACACAAAATACGTGTGTCTTTTTCTTCCAAAGTACTACAGGAAACAGATAGGTATATCAAATCCCACTGGAGCGATTATGGTCGAAAAATGGACCACTTTTATTTTTCTGCGATTGATATCGGTCCAAAATTGGACCACACACAGAACGAAGCTATTGAAACGCTTGCTTTATCTATTATGACCAAAGATATTGGAATGTAAGTAGAATATCTTTGATTATGACCATACACAAGGGCGGATCCAGGATTTTTTTCTGGGGGGGCACAAGGGGCGGACGGGCAAAAAAATCAACAATTACTGTTAGAAATAAACTTGAAGTATCATACTTCAAGTTTATTACAAGTTCAAGTATGTATAGGAAGGTATATGAAAGGGTCAAAACAATCGAAAAATTAAAAAAAGGCAGTTTTAGCTTCTAAGTGTGTACTGTGATGGAATCTCCAAAATACACAAAAATACCGTCTGGGGGGGCACGTGCCCATCCCCTTAAATCCTTCCTTGACCATACATGTCGAAAATCCGAACTTCCTAGACTATTTTAGAACGATGTTAAAAATAAAATTTTCAAATAATTTTTTCCCGCCGAATTTTTAATGTGTCTCAAAATTAAGTCCTTTTTCCATAGATATGCACCTTTCATTATCAAGTATACCACATACAACATACAGAAATCGAAAATATTCTATATTGACTCGAATAAGTACCCCTCACGACAGTTTCAAAGTAAAAAAAACACGCAGGATTAGCGCGGTTATAAACTGTAGGATTTTTTAAATATATTTTTTATATATCCTACAAATATGAAACAAACAGTAAAATATAGGTAAATTCCTTGGCTATATAGCACTATAATATTTTTTATATCTCCATGTTAAAATTCGAGGGTATGATTTTTTTAATGTTGGCGAAAAAATAAAAAAAATTATCTTCTGGGAAATTCGAGCAATCGAGGCAAATTAATTTATTTTGCGTGATCGCTCCAATGGTTAACATATTTTTAAATACTCGTATTGCTCCAAGTTCCGAATACAATATTATTAGTGTGTCGAGCGATGTGAATCCCAAACCGGTTTCTGTCCTGCTGAGTTTGGTCAGTGCCATCCACCCAACCGACTTCTCGTAGTCATCCGGATGTGGTGCAATCGGTCGGCAATGGTCGACTGTGAGATAAAAGTAATGAATTGGATAATTTGTATAGCGCCGTTTTTGGGAAAATCACCCCAAGAGCGCTGTGCGAATATTAGATAGGTACTTATTTACTAGGTTTTACCTTCTTGATGGTGACTGGTGACCATATTGGAGAGAGTGCGCTAATATGTAAAACGGTAAAATTGAAGCGAATATTGTGAAAATGTTTAATAAAACACGACTCGTTTAAACTAGAGCAAAAATTTCTTGGGGGCTGTGTAAAACAGCATTTAAAGAAACACTGTGAATTTTTTCATACATATAACTTGTAAAATAACTGAAACAAACGTGTTTATAATAATTTTCGGAGCATACTTTGCGATTTTTTTCTATCCAGGGAATTTCATAAATTGCCGGTTCGGCTTGGGGAATGTATAGATATTATCTTAAAAAATAAAATATATTTTTTAAGAGCTTAAAAACTTCAAATGTTTAAGGGGGATATGTAAGAAATCGGTAGAAATTCAGGTAGCGGCGGCTTAAGAAGGCCTAATTGAATGTCTGGAGAGATTGGCAAGGGATCGGAGTTTCAACTTGGAAGGCCATGTATAACCAACATCAAGGTCAAAAGGCCTCTCTCAGTACACAGCCACGCAGTAGGTGGGCAGACGCATCCGCCTCCAAGACCTGGACAAACCTAATCCCATTAACCCAGGCACCCCTTCTAAGTCACCAAACGTAGCGTACCCCTTGGGGAGACCTATGGCGGAGGAGTTGGTTATCCAATAAAAGGTTCACGGGACGGCGGTATCCATAACCGTCTCCCAAATAGTGAATGTGATTTGCCGTCTTCTGTTGTTCCTCCTTGTACAACACGGGTCTCGTCAAGACCCAGGTTCACTCTATCCTCTCCACAAAAATACCCTCTACCCAGATGACATAGGCCCTGAGAAATTCTGCGAAACAACCGGGACATTGCATTAATCCATTATAATTTCTTCCCAATGCAGAAATTCAGATTAAGGAACAAGCCCGTAAGGAATCTTGCCTTGTATTATCTCCGGTGGCAGCAAGGGAGCAAGCTTTCGCAGAAAATGGCTACCGCGGTGAAGGCGGTGACGGTGGTGCGGTGGATGGTCTCCCTGGTGACGGTATATACCTGCAGCAGAAGGTGGCAGTAGTATGTAGGTAGTCCCGTCCAGCCGACTCAACCGGTTTACATCGCCAATACATTCTTCAATCGATGCCGGACTCTTCAGGCTTCAGACAGGGAAGGTAAACATTGCAAAGAATGCAAAGTTAACTAATTATTTTATGATTCCTTTTGGGTCTTTCACTCTCAAAGACCCAATCTTATTACAACTAAAAGGGATCGAAATGACAATCTAGTCTAGTTCAACGGAAGCATCTCAACATGCCTTCCATTGATGTGCTTGGTGTAACTCGTGATCAGGCATCAGAGTTCAGTCAGCAACAGCAGTAACTCGGACATCGGGGCTCCATCGAAGCCAGAGTCAAGTTAGGCTCTCAGAAACTGGGCGTACTGTACAGGGCCCACAGAGAGTGGCGTAGCGAAGGGGGGCGGGGGAGGGCGGACCGCCCCGGGTGCCACCTGAAGGGGGATGCCACTATTTATATTTTCGTAATTCTATGGCTCCCCGTGGAGTGCCCCGAATTCTGTGTCGGTCGATCTTTTATAGGCGGAATAGCCTAAATTCTGAAATTCTCTAGCCACCCCTCCCCCCCCCCCCAGGATGAACCAATTTTATGAAGTCGAAATTAGCTTTTCGAATTTCTCAAGTTAACTTTAATATGGGGGGGAGGTGACATCCGCCCCGGGTGCCACCCACGCTAGCTACGCCACTGCCCACATATACTTTAATTTTAATAGTACTGATAGTACTGCTGACCCTGTACAAATCACAAGTGTGCCCCACGGTTAAGCCATCTCTGGTCTGGAGCCCTAAAATACCTGAAAAATGCTTAACAAACGGATTGCACAAACTCTCTAAAGCACAGGCATCGTGTCGAGCGAGAATGCTGTCTTTGTTTTACCGGTATTTCAATGGAAAATTCTCGGAGAAACCAACATCTTTGATTCTTTCGTTACCAGTGCACAGTCGGGAAACACGCCAAACGCGCCGACAGCCTCCGTGAGGGAAGGGCAAAACTCTCAACTAACGGTACGAAGATCGCGGGTTCGCATCCCGGCGTTCGCCGATAAATTTTATTTGATTGATTTGTGTTTTCATAATTGAATCGATTAAAAATAATATAAGGTGTGTTTGCGGTACGTTCCAGAGAGATACTGTCAGTATCGCCTTTGTATAAGACCACCATTCAGAATTAAGACATTGTTTGAAATGTCTTTAGCCGTGTTTGATGTCTAGATCTGAAATCTGAATAGCCCCACCTTCCTTTTCCCCATCTCCTTCCCCTCCCCACCTATCTTCAGCCTCACAACGTACCCCAAACGGGGATGCCATAGTCCCACTAGCTCCAGGCGGAAGCAGTTGGGCCTCTTGTCAGGTATTCACATTAAAAAGCTCCCAACATTTACACACGGTTGTCATTTGTCACATGAGAACGACTCGCTTCTAGGACTCATTCTTGAGTTCAACAGCTCGGATATGCGCGAAAAATCTGAGCAGCTGAAACTACCCGAGCGCCTCATCAAACGGCATACTACAATCGTGGCGTAAACTGTAACTAGAAACTACAGGCGCACCCTCCGACCGCCTCACTAATGCGGCCTAAGCAGGAATTATTTAAAGAATATTATCAATGTTTACAAAATGCACATAGCATAGAGTAGAACTGTCGTTTTGAATTTGCTTCTATGAGGTTTTTTGTTAGTGTTAGGCAGCGCTTTCTGGAACAAATTTAGCAAATGGCAATCAGTGACGACAGTGACAAACGTTGTAAACTATATCTATCGACTAGTTGTCTTACCAGCAGCAAGCACACTTAGCGAAAACTTGTACGAAGGGAGTTATTTGTAGTAAGTTTTTTTTTAATCAATTGGGCGGTTTTCCTACTGCTTACCCTGATCAAAAACTCTGTGCACGCCACTTGTAACCCGCTAACTTCATCCGCCATAACACAGGGTCATCCCTAGCATGGAGGGTGAAATATCACAAAAAAACTTTATGTACTTTAGATAATTCACGTATTAAATAAATAAATAAACCAAGTTTAAAAATTATTTTACATTTTATTCTACGAAGCACCGCGTAAAGAGTCTGTCTCGTTCTCTCGCAGGCTAAATCCTATACATGTGTGTTTGTCTCTTTTTAGTGTCGCTCGTTTCCGTTTCATCGAGTTTCAAATCACAACAGTCCTAAAGAAGTTTTCACTTCAATTTTTATTCTGTTTACCTAAATATATTGTTAACTTGTGTGAGGAAGAAGACATATACGGATGTGTACATATATATTTGTATATATGTGCGTATGTTTGTAAGTGTATATATGAATGTGTATATATGTGTGAAGAGGAATATATGTGTGTTTACGTGCAAGTATGTATGTATGTATATATATGTATGTACGTGTTGGTATTGCGTACACGCCTGTATGCATATGTATGTATATGTATGTATGTATATATATATGTATATATGTACATATGTGTGTATACATGTACGTAGGTGCATATATGTGTGTGTGTTTATGTGTATATGGATGTGTGCACCTGTATATACGTGCACGTACGCTCGCACACATAAAAACACACATATAAAAATAAATATAAAAAATTTTGTATTGTTATGTATATTTTCGTAATCTTATCCTTACGCACTTCTTTTTCTCTTTTCTTTTTTTATTATAACTTTTCCAATTTTTCCATGTGTTTACACTAGACTTCACTCAAAGCAACTATCCTTCATTGGTCGCCATGAAACAGGCAGCCGCCTAGTATGGTGATTTAATAAATCTAATCTACGTAAATGTCTAATATATGTAACATGTATTTTATAAATAAAAATTAAAAATAAAATTAACAGAATGCCGCTGGTTCTCGACCCCTGGGGTTGCTCAAGTTACCTGCTAGCCGTTCGTTACCTGCACTTTGTGTGAACTCGCCGTCAGCAACTCTATACTTTTACATATATAATCTATAGTAGGTACATAATATCTGCCTTTGTGTCGACCGATTCGCTGCCAACGAAGGTCAACCCATTTGCATTACCTTCTTAGAATTCTTATCTTTAAAAGTCTACGTAATATTATTTTAATTAAGTGAAAACTTCTTTAGCACCGTTGTGATTTGAAACTCGGTGAAACGGAATCGAGCGACACTAAAAAGAGAAACTCATAGATCTAAATCAGCGAGCAATAAAATATTTATTTAATTACTAACGGGTACTCAGTTCAGTTCTAATATGATACGATAAATCCACAGGTCCCATGCAAATCTCATTTAGTTTAGTGGTATAAAGCGCCTGACGAACCTCTGCAAACATTTAGTGGATCAAATCCTACGAAATCCAAAAAAAAAAAAAAAAAAATTGTAAAATCAATATCCAATCTTTAAACCACTCCAAAATGAACATGCAAAAGAACACACAAAAGAAAGCGACATCTAGCGATTACGAAGAAGAAAACACAAATACATACTAATGAGTGTATAATAAGTGTAAGACCAAATGTATAAGAAAAGGCAGTGGCGGCTCGAGCACTTTTTTAGTGGTGGGGATCGATATTCACCACCCGTAGAATATATTATAAAATTTCTCAAAAAAATATTTTATGGTCTAATCATGCTAGTCGGATATCTAAACACAAAATAATATTAAATATCCAAAGATATATGCCAATTTACAATATAGTATAATAAAAATAAAGCTTTATCTTGCAAGATTATTATCAAACTAATTTGAACGCGAGCGAATCCCGCCCGAAACTTCGCAAACAAATGTTTCTGTGGGGATCCAAAGAATTGTCCCCGCGGGTATTTGAATTCACATACGACTGCGCATGCACAGTTGCATACGATCGCGAAACAACGCAAGGAAAGTATGGGGATACTTCGGATCGTCCCCCAAGTGCGCATTAGATTCTGCGCACTGAGAAAATGACCCGCTGTTTTGTGCCCCGTACATTGTTTGCTGTACGCGCATAGGGTCTTATTAAAATCATCCGGAATAATTATTTGTATTTTATTTCTGCAGAAATAAAATACAAATAGTTAATTACTTTTATGTTTAAAGAATTCATTCATTTTGGTGAAGACCATCGACTGTTATTTCCTTTTCCTTTAGTAGGTTTTGAGTGTAACTGGCGGGGACCGTCCCCATTGTCCCCCTGTGAAGAACCGCCACTGGGAAAAGGTTCACTGGAATTCGACAACAAAAATATGGAAAAATTCTTACTTCACATTGATAAAAAAGTGCTTCGTAGTCTCCCCACTCTTGTCTACTGTAGTTTTCTGAAGGTTTCACTTCTACCGCGTGTGAATTGCACAGTCCGATTATCTGTTTTATTATAAACTACCTGAAGTCCTCGGCTTTGGCTGGGCTGGTAGACAGTGATCTTCTTCTTGTTTTGAAGATCAAGTGTGCAAAATTTCATCAATCTAGGAATAAAACTGTAGATTTGTATAAAATCAAATCAGTTATGTTCCTGACATTATTTGGAGTAAAAAATGTAAACAAATTTTTTGGTCTCCGGTGACTTTGTTATATTTTTTTTTCATCAAAATCAAACAAAACAAAATCTTTCATATACCCACACTGTTCATCCAATCGAGTAACCGCCTAAAAACCCCTCACGACGACTTTTACTGTCCAATCCACAGTGATTTTTTTAGGTTTTTAGTTGAAAAAAAAACATATAAAAAATTTCACCGGATTTGTCTATATGTCAATAATCATTTTTATTTAATTTAAGATGGAGTTCTACAAATTTAAATAAACACAATAACATTTAAAAAAAACTTTTCTTCTAGATGTTTTATTTCTGTTTTTTTTTTTAATGTAGATATATCTTTCTATCATTCAAAGGAAAATTTTACTTGGGTAGATACCGTTGTTTTCTTATTATAATTCTCAATACAAAGCTTATGAAATACATGTTTTTTTGTGTGGTTTTTTATTCTTCAAAACGTGGTATTTTTTGCCAGAGACATGTTTTTATTACTTTTGAGATATGGCGTCACCGGTTCTCAGTAACATATTATTTGGAATGAAAAAAGTACTTTGTTTAAAAACCACTTTATTTTTATTTATATATTTGTCGACCGGTTTCGGTTGAACTCAACCTTCTTCAGGACAATAAACATATAAACTAAATTACAGTACAAAGTTAAGATTCTAAGGTTAACACTAATAGACAATACTCTGTACTTAATAGAATATATTTTATAGAATTTTGCTTTTTCAGTCGTACTCACTGATATTAAATTATCGTAGAAAGCAAACACTTTGTGACTTGACATTATATAGAATGAAACAAGTACTTTGTTTAAAAACCACTTTATTTTTATTTATATTTGTCGGCCGGTTTCGGTTGAACTCAACCTTCTTCAGGACAATAAACGTATAAACTAAATTACAGTACATAGTTAAGATTCTAAGGTTAACTGTACCGAAACCGGTCGGCAAATATAAATAAAAATAAAGTGGTTTTTAAACAAAGTACTTGTTTCATTCTAAATAATGTCAAGCCACAAAGTGTTTGCTTTCTACGATAACATATTATTTCTTTGTAATGTCATATTTGATTTATTATTGTATTGGATACGTTTTAAGATTTTCACGGCCAAAAGTATATTCATTATTTGTTTTTGGGTGTTATGCCGTGTTGCGCTACCTCCTTCGTTATTGTATTGTTGAAACCTTTTGTAGAGCAATTGAAAAATGTTGTCGCTTGTCTTACTTTTGGATAGTTTAGTTCATCTAAATCTGAAAATATGTTGCCTGTTGTCAGGGCTGGGCAGTATTTGAATTACTTGTATTTGAAATACGTATTTGAAATACAAATACGTATTTTGTATTTGTATTTCAATTACTTCCTAAAAATGTATTTTGTAATTGGTATTTCAATTACCTGCTGCTGAGGTATTTTGTAATTTGTATTTCAAATACTCATGGCTTCAAAATACATTTTCAAATACATTTAGCGATCTTAATAATGATAATGAAAAATAAACTAACATAGATAATATGTAGAGTAAAAACGCTAGAATCCTGTACTATTGTCCTATTGTCCTGTGCTATAGCACTCTTACTAATGATTATTTGTAGTTTTCTTATCATTGCTTTATAATTATATTTATGTCTTGTGCTATAAAAGCACTGTTATTGTACATTTTGTATCAAATTATATTAAACTTATCATTGCTTTGTACTGTACATTTTTATAGTATTAGATCAAGCACTATAGGAATAATTTGACTGAACACTAGATTATTTTTAAGTTAATTACTGTAGAGCGCACTTGTTAAATGTTATTTGTTTTAAGTTAATTACTGTACAGCGAAATAACACAAAACTGCGCTATACAAATGTCATCTATGTATATAAAAATGAATTCTTGGTTCCCTTGGTCAGGCCATAACTTCAGAACGACTTTATCTATTTCATTCATCTTTTTTTTCATTCAGTTTTCTAATACTTTGTAGAAGGTTCTTACGGAAAGAAAAATTAAGAAAATTATGCAGAAAATTGGATAATTGCAGAAAACTTGACGACTATTTTAACTTCGCACATTTGACAGTTCGCGCGTTTTATGAAATTGAATTTAGTAGGCAGCTGTTTTTTTTGTAACAAAAGAATTGTCTACGGTTTTTTTTTTTATTTTAGATATTTTAAATAGGTACCTACGTTAGGTACCAGATTTGATTGCTTGTTCTTATAATATACAAAAATTAATATTTGTAATATGTGAAAAAATAAAAAATTGTAATATCTGGCACGCGAGTTGTTTGAAAACTGAATGTACTGGGACTGAATATGTGGAACGCGGGAGGGTGGTTGGCGGGGAGTGGGAGAGGGGAAAGGGTAGGCTTGGAAGGTGGCAGGGGAATGGGATGTGGGAGGGGAACGGGGACGCACGGGAAAGGACATGCAGGGATAAAAAAATTATTTCTTTGAATGTGGCATTGCAACGCATGCCGGTAACCAGCTAGTGTTATAATAATAATTATTATTATTATTAACACCTAAGTCCTATACCACAAAACTTTACAAGTGGAGCGGATACGAGACGTGTCTTCTGAGCAATATGATTGGTCAATTTTTGCACGTCTCTGTTTCACTCTGCTCAGCTTTGCTTCTATGGAAACGCACCCTTAGATAAGGGCACTTACTACAATTTATTTCAACCAAAGGTTCTACCAAAACCAAATGTATTTTGTATTTTGTAATTTGTATTTTGTATTTGATATTAAAAAATGGTTAAAATACTGTATTTTGTATTTTGTATTTCAAATACACGACTTGAAAGTATTTTGTATTTCGTATTTCAAATACATGCGTAAAAGTATTTTGTAATTTGTATTTCAATTACAGCAAAGCATATATTTTGCCCAGCCCTGCCTGTTGTCAAGAGCGGATCCAGGATTGTTTTCTGGGGGGGGCACAAGGGGCGGACGGACAAAAAAATCAACAATTACTCTTAAGATTTTTTCTGGGGGGGCACAAGGGGCGGACGGACAAAAAATCAACAATTACTCTTAAGATTTTTTCTGGGGGGGCACAAGGGGCGGACGGACAAAAAATCAACAATTACTCTTAAGATTTTTTCTGGGGGGGCACAAGGGGCAGACGGACAAAAAAATCAACAATTACTCTTAAGATTTTTTAAATAATATAAATGAAATACATACTTTAAGTTTATTTTTACAAGTGCAAGTATGTTTAGGAAGGTTTATGATAGTGTCAAAAAAATAGAAAAATTAAATGTTTAAAACGAAGACCGTTTTTGCTTCTAAGTATGTACTGTGATGGAATCTCCACAGTACACAAAAATACCGTCTGGGGGGGGGGGGGGGAGTGCCCCCGTGCCCTAAATCCGCCGTTGCCTGTTGTACGCTGATGATGTGGTGCCGATTTCTAACAGTATGGAAGATCTACAGTCTCTCGTGTTTAGGATGTAACCAAGTATGTATGAAGAATGAGTTAATGATGAAGTGTGAGTAAGTCTAAAGTCATGGTGTTCGAAAGAGAGAGAATGAAAACAGTGTGCAAGACAGACGTGAATGATGAATACTTGGAGTAGGTGGATGAGTTTGTGGATCTGGGACGTATGTTTACGGGATATGGGAAGGCTGATAGAGATATTGAAAGAGGGGTAAATGCAGATAACTCCATTGATGGAGGACTGAATGCCGTTGGCGCTAATAAAAATCTGTCAAGAGAAACGAACCTTGCAGTCCACAACGGAGTGCTGAAACCTACCCTGATGTATGCCAGTGATGCATGGAACTGGCAGAATAATTATGAAAGTAGACTGGATGCTGTAAGGCGTATATGTGGTAAAACCATATATGATCGCGTAAAATTACCCAGAAAGGGACCCTCAGATGGTTTGGGCATTTAGAAGGAATGAACGAAGAAAGAATAATATATGACGCAAATGTGAATGGCAGAAGAAGTCGGGAAGTCATTGCACGATCGAGTGAATTAGATACTAGATTCGGGCCATGTCAAGAGTCAGAATAATAGATGAGTATGTATGATACTATGTATGAATGTGAATAAGGCAAAGAGTGCGTGCCAAGACCGAGCGGGAAAACAGCGTAATGGTTAATTAGTTTGTGATGAAAAAGATCTGAAAATTCCAGACAAAAAAGGCTTTGCGTATAACACCACTCCATTCGTTAGATTTTGTGACTTCAGAAAACAGAATAATATCTGAGAGTTGAATTGAAACAGAGTGGCGACGTGTTTTCATAGTTCCAAAGGTCATTAAATTGAAATTACATTGCACCTTGTGACCTGAGAATATATTACAGTGGTTAGATGTTGGTTGACCCATAATTCTCAGATAAACAAGCCTTAACTCGGCTTTGTAGATAATAATAATAATAATAATAATAATATGACGAGAATGCCAACATTCTTATAAATACTAACCAGGAATTATTAGATTCCTGGTCAAATAAAATTATTCACGCAAAACACTTTAATTATCTCAACCAAACGTATGTTGACAAACTTTCGTCAAACAAATGGTTGAGTATTGGAGAGTTGAGCGCAGAAATAGAAGGATTTATGCTTGCCATTCAAGATAGAGTCATTAATACTAAAAATTATAGGAAGCACATAATCAAAGATATAAATCAAATTGATGATTTATGTAGAAAATGTTTGACTTTTCCGGAAACTATAGAACATATTATATCGGGATGTTCTGTATTAGCGCCGGCCGAGAATACATTTAGGCACAGTCAGGATTTAAAAATAATCCACCAAGTTTGGTAATTAAACATAATTTGATTGACTGTCATAATATAGTACCATATTATGAATATGAAACAAATTCATTTTTAGAAAATGAATTTTATAAAATATATTATGATAAAACTATACTAACAGACAGAACAATTAGTCATAATAGACCTGATATAGTTTTACATGAATAATTAAAAAAAAATAGCTTATATCATTGATGTAGCTATTCCAAATTTCTATGTATTTATCTATGTATGTAAAAATCGCTAATATCGGACACATTTAGCTGATTAATCCAACCTACGCTCTGTAGATATTAGTCATAATTCTGAATTTCGTAGATATTTTTTTTTTAAGGTGCCGGTAACCCGGGCGTTTATTAACCTCAATAGTTATAAATAAAATAAATAAATATATATATTAGTTCAACATATGAGCTGTAGATATTCGTCCGACATACAGGCTGTAGATATTAGTATCTGGAGTCGACCCGATATAGTTTTACATGACAGAATTAAAAAAATAACTTTTATCATAGATGTCGCTATTCCAAATTCCTTTAATATTCAAAAATCTGTTTCTGAAAAAAAAATAAGAAAATATACAGATTTAGGAAATGAGATTAAAAGAATTTGGCATTCTCAGACTATAAAAATATTACCATTTGTTATTTCAGCTACTGGCATTATACCTAGCTCTCTCATTCAAAATTTAGGCATATTAAATTTGTCAAAGAATTTATATATAAAAATGCAAAAATCAGTCATTTTAAATATGTGTAGGATTATAAATTTTTTTTAAATATTTATATTGAGGGATCTGTAGGAATTATAGGTCCAATTAGGAGTTCCACAGAGCCGAACCCTGTGCTATGAAAATATCTGGAGTCGGTGAATTATTTTCCCATTTGGTCTCTGGTAGGTTGACATGTTGTTCTTGTATTGTTTTGTATTTATAATACTTATATAGTGCAATTGTACAGTAGCGTGTGTCGCTCTCCATAGAGAGAAAACAAATGGCCTTATATTTAAACGCCCGGGGTCTCAAAAGTTTCGTATGATCTGTAGCTATTCGAAAACGTTAAAAAAAATGAAATTATTGTTCACTATATAAAATATGAACCCTTTGTTTTATTTTTTTTCCAAATCACGAAATCAATTTTTTTTCGAAACTTCCGGCCATTTTAGCGGGCTAAAATTTTTTTAGCCCGCTAAAATGGCCGGAAGTTTCGAAAAAAAATTGATTTCGTGATTTGGAAAAAAAAAATAAAACAAAGGGTTCATATTTTATATTTTATACCAAACTTATTTTTCATTACATAACTGCAGTACAAAGAACCAAAAAAAAATAATTTTAACATATGTGATGTGTTGGTTAAAAAAATAAAAGGGGAAAATAACACTTTTTCTGGATAAAATCAGAATTCTTGTTGACTTACTTGTATTCATAAAGTTGAACTTTTTTTTAATTTTTGTCAGTTATACGCATTTTTTAATAATAAACAAACGTTAAAAAATTAGATTACTGAAAAAAAAAATTATTAAAAATTTTAAAAAAAATGGTTTTAGGTTTGTTTTCTGATTTTCAATGCATTTTAGCGGGCTAATAACCATTTAAAAAATAATAATTTAAATGCAGTTCTCATTTTCTTTGCAGGACGCAACTTTTGAGACCCCGGGCGTTTCTGAATTCAAAAGTTGAAATAATTGACACACGCTATTGTATAGCGTGGATTGACTTGATGATCATTTGGGGAAGTGTGTGAAAGGGTTTAGTTTTTCCTGTGGGGAAAAATTATCACGGACATTTAAATCTGGTACGTAATATTTGGATGATTTGTACAGCGCTGTTTTTATGAAAAATCACTTGAAGTGCGCTGTACAAAACTTATAATACATTTCTAAAATCTTTCTTCCCACTACAACTAGACAAACCACTATAACAACTTATGGCTAAAAATTGCATCCACCGGTTCATCGATCACCGATACGAAACTATATGTACAATGATTTGACCAATGAACGCGATGCTGCGTAAAAATATACATATGTACCTATGTATATTGTTTTATTCATACTCTGTATAACTGACTAACTAACCATCACGGGTAGGCAGAGAGGACGTACCGCCAAACAACTCGGTCTTGGCACACACTCCTTGCCTCGTTCGCATTGTCTCATACTGGTCTTCTATTATTCTGACTCTTGACATGGTCTGACTCAAGTATCTGATTCACTTGGTTATGCCGCGTCTTTCTCGGGTGTCCCCGGCTTCTTCTATCATTCACATTTGCGTCATATATTCTCCTTACACTCCTTTCCTCATTCATTCGCTCTACATGCCCAAACTTTCGGAGCGTTCCTTTCTTAATCTTACTCATTACGCTTAAATCAGCCGTGCATTCTTTGCGGATCTCCACGTTTCTGTCACGATCGAACATGGGTTTACCACACATACGCCTCAGGAGTTTCATTTCTACAGCATTCAGTCTACTTTCATCCTTCCTCCATCCTTCCCAGCTCCATACCTCACCGCCATACATCAGGGTAGGTACCAGTACTCCATTACGGACGGCTAGCTTCGCTTCTTTGGACAGTTTTTTGTTGGCGCCAACGGCGTTCAGTCCTCCATTAACGGAGCTATCTGCATTCACCCTTCTTTCAATATCTCTATCAGCCTTCCCATCTCTCGTAAATATACTTCCCAAATACACACACTCATCCGCCTGCTCCAAGTATTCATCATTCACAACTATGTTGCACATTGTTTTCATACTCTCTCTTTCAAATACCATGACTTTAGACATTAATACTTACATTCATCATTCGGCAGGAGGATCACTAAGGAGTATCTCCCACACCCCTCTCCTTCAATAAGTTACTAACTTAATTTAGGTATAATGTATTACTTATCACACAAAAATATAAGTATATAACAGCGACATGTCATTGGTACCAATTATTGTATTAATTCTATAACTTTGTAAAGATTTCCCATCATGTAATAATGTACTGTTTGTTTCTGCAAAAATAAAAATAAATAAAAGACAAGATCAAAAGTTCACGCATTCGTGGTAGTCTGGGTGTCACAGACATAAACAGTAAGCTGGAGGAACGACAGTTGAGATGGTATGGGCACATAAGACGGAGACCATCAGACCACACAGTGAAGCAGGCAATGTCTATGGAGCTTCATCGACAGTCATCCAGAGGAAGACGGAAGAACTCCTGGATGACTCAATGCTCCAAAATACTTCAGAGAAACGGCCTGGATGAAGACGATACTCAGAACAGAAGAAACTACAACCTGAGAACGAGAAGAGCCGACCCCAACAGCCTACCTAGGCTATGAGTTGGGACAGCGCAAGGAAGAAGAAGATTCATCATTCTGTAGGTATAGACAGAAAATACCTACTTACCTGGGGTCACTTGAGATTAACACTGTTTATTGTTTATTTAAAGAAATTTAGATAGAGTTCGCACGCAGAGGACATAATTGGGAACACATGTTATTTAATCCTGATATATATTTTAATAATAATATATTCTTGAAAACAAAAGCAAAATTTTGTGATGGGCGGTACAGTAGTACAAGGATTTGATCAGAATATTTATCTTCCTAAATGCGATTCTTCCCTCTGTAAGAGACAGATTGATGTGTAAGGCTTTGAATAATGTTAATCCAATAAGAAAAGTGTGATTAAGACATATCATAGGCAATACAAGTATGATACTCTCAGAAAGGTATATTTAATGTATGGGTATGAGGTATGAGAGCCCTAAAAGGTAGGTTTTTAGTTTGTTCCTAAATTCTGTTGGGTTTGTTATGCATATTTAGTTCCGATGTTGTATATTGTAAATGATACGTTTTGCGTATTAAAAATAATAATTTTAATGTTCGTTTTCCTCATAGTCATAGTTTTGGTAAATATTAGATATGATCTGAAAAGGTCACATTGACCAACTGGCAGACGTTCTGTTTTTTTTTTTTTAATTATTTTCTTTTGAAAGTCAGAGGCTATTTGATTCACTTGATCATATAATTTCTGAAGAGTGTAGAGGTGTAGTGTCCATAAAAATAAAACCCGGTCGTCGAGAATTATAAACAATAGTATTTTACCAAACTGTTGGTGTCACTGTCGCTCTTACTCCCCCGAACACTGAGCGAAAGGGATCCAGCCCCGGATCTTAGAAACTTGATAGTGGCGCCCCTCTCAAACCGCTCGGGTTTATTCAGCTTAGCTCGTGTAGCCCCTAGTTCTAGATGCGACGGGGATTCCCCTGACAGAGACATCACGTACACTATGCATGCGTTCAAAATCGACTTAGGATACGTCCATAAATCAACTTAGGATGTGTTCAAAAACAAACCTTAAAATAAAATAAAGTTTTAAAATCAAATGAATAAAATCGATACAACTACGTGCGCTGGCGGCGCCCCATTTTCCTTAAATATATAGTGTTATGAAGTGGTGTTAACTCTTATTTAAAGTTATTATTTTTCTAACACCTCTTCACAACAAGAACCATTGTTGTTTTAATTTTCGTAAAGTGATTAAGAATACGGGCAGGCAACACAGAGACGGCCGGGAATCTATGGTTTCCGGCTCCGGTTTTGGTTTTCACTCTGGAATCGTTTCACCGACGGGCAATCGTTGAAATGTTGGCACAGTCAATTAATTATAATTTACATTAAACCCAGACGGGTGAACGTATAGGAAATGTAAGAATAGTATTTCCACAATGATGGGTGAAGTTTCAACCGAATAAATATAAAGTTTAATCGAGTGTTGTAAATTAAATGACCGCAAAGGTCCGCGCGTGCAATGTAAAATTAAATAATTTACTACCGCAAATCGTTGCCATCGCGCGATGTTGTGAAACCGCGCATGCTGCCAAGGAAGTATAATACTCCTGGGGCGCTATCCAGGCCTTATTTTACATACGGGAGTTGTATTAACATAACAACGCGCTCTGGACTGCATCAGCCAAGGCCATCCGCCCGTGGAGCTCCCACATTGTCATGGATGGGAACTCAATGCGCTGAGATCAGCCACCCTGTGCTGGAGACGCTGGACCCGTCTCCAGGGCACCCTTTCCGGACGGAGATCCTGATGGTTCCAGCTGGTCTGACGAGATCGGATCCTCACCGGTTTGATGGAGGCTTCCCGCTCACACACGCCCGCACACGGATATATAAATGTTAGTTAGCTTAGATAGAATTTAAACCATCGACCGATCCCTGGGGGTAAGTTTAATTTAAACATATTTGTAATACTGTTAATATGATCAATATATACTACGCTATATTTTTCTGAACATCATCTTTCAATTAACACCCGAACCATCATATCATGCATTCCATTGTGCCCACGCTCAGAGATTGTGTCATGCTCTCTTACATCCAGAACATTACTCGGGAACCGAGTATTGGCGCGCAGGATTCTGCAAAGTTCCGGATGGTACATTATTTGAACCCCACACAAACTGTGTTAATATTTGGCAAATAGCCCACATCAGAAACTACCTAGCAAGCAACATAACAATTGGCGCCTCATCGCGGTTTGGCTCGTAGGGATTGCATGATGTGTTGATTTTGGTGTTTGTTTCATGATTATTTGACATAATATTGAATATCTTATGTCTAGTGTTTACAATGATGCTTCATAACCTCAAATATACTCAGATATACTAGTAAGGATGACTCATGATTTGCTTTATTCTATGGGAAAGTTTTGATAAGCTATCATCTTTCAAGAAATCTATGATTTATCTATGCTTTTGCAGCTGTCAGTTTTTATGTCAACATTAATTATAAATAACTTGATTATAAATGAGGTTATGTTAAACTGTCTAATTCATGTTTACTTCGATGTTATTCACTTGTTTAGTCAAGACATATTGACGTTGCATCATATTGCACATCATATTGCAAGATTTTAATGCTAATATACCTGATATTCAAGACATTTAAGTCATGGTTCTTCAATACAAATTGTAAATTCAAATTACAATCGATACTTCAGTAGTAAATATCCGCTCATCAGTGGATATTATTCTTATACGTACGTGTTAATATACAGCATATTAAATGATATCTTTCATTAACATTTCCGTCAGGCCGAAATCTATGAACCTTCAAAATATATTAGGGTGGACCATTTTTCATTGTTCTCAGTAGGGTGGAGCATATTTTTTTTAAACAAAAAAAAAAAATTTTTTTTTGGTTTTAATTATACAACAGAAGTTGAGATATTATTACTAATGATACTACAGCCGTTAGTAAAGAGTTTCTTTTGTTTTATAACAAATAATTTAATTTTTTTTAATTTTTTATAATTCTTTACGATTACAATTTATTTCTATTTGAGCATCAAAGAACGCCGTCATGTCTACACCAATACCAAATATCAATGGGGCTTCGAAGGAGGTTCTCATAAAAGAACTAAAAGACAGAAATATTGATCCATCGTCGACTTCTCACGAACTACGTTTACAGGCACGAGCTTATAATAAAGAAATTAAGATGCCTACTATTAGTGATATAGGTTCTGAATCATCGGATTCTGAATTAGACGAGACAACTATTAAAAAAGCCCACATCATTAAACAAACGAAGATTATTTATAAAGATTCACATTCTAACAACGTCGACAATTGGAAATTAAAATACGACGGAAAAAGTAGTGTGAGGGAATTTTTGCTATTAATTGAGGAGAAATGTAGGACTAAAAACTTTAACCAGGATCATCTTGTACGCGTTTTTCCCGATCTTTTAGAAGGATTAGCACTCTTGTGGTTTAGGTCTATTTACACTCAGGATTTGAAATGGGATGATCTTTCAAAACTTTTCATTAGACAATTTGAAGCAAATGACCTTCAAACAGATCTTAAGGTAAAATTATTTAACATGACGCAACCTAAGGGTATGTCAGTACTAGAATTCACTCTCAGAATGAAGGCATTAAATAATATGCTTGAAGCTAAATTACCAGAAATAGAACTTTTGCGGTTAGCAAAAAAAGCTTTATTGCCTATGTATGCAAATTTACTAGTATCAAGAGATATAGAGACTTTTGATCAATTGACTACTCATGCAGGCAACTTGGAATCTTATGCATCACTGTCGGATGATTTTGTATCTGTCAAAGTTTCTCAACCAAGGGTAGACTTACCTGTCACTAATAAATCGGAGAAATTTGATGGTAATACTAGACAACCACATAACTTTAATAATAATATTCATAGACGCCAAGATTATAGCCAGAATCATTATAGAAAACCAAATAACAACAATTTTACTAAAAGTAGTCTCGGAAACATGGATAATAATTATAAATATAATAAACCGTCTTCTTCTACTCCTAATGCTTATACAAAAACAGCACACGAAAATTCTAGAACGTTTTACAACAAACCATTTTGTTCATATTGTAAAATATCGGGACATGTTGTAGAGGGTTGCAGGAAGAAGGACGCAAGGTCTAATAATCCTAAAGTGGGAGCTATTAATGACAAAGCTCATAATAGGTCAAAAAACTAGGTCGGAGTCTCTCTTGCTACAAGCCGTCCTTTGCGCAGAGGAAAGACGAGTGGGAGAGTTGGCTCCAAATAGTTAATAAATTTCTTTCATCCCCGTCAACCGGAACAGTGGGCCCGCTGCCACGGGAGACGGCGATTGAGAATGATAATCGTCCTTATACATATGTACACATTATAAATAATTTTTACAGCGGACTGCTAGACAGCGGCGCTTCATTGTCGTGTCTAGGAGGCAATAGTTATAAAATTTTTAAGGAATTAGGTATTAAGTTAGTTAAAGTTAAGTTTAGTGTTTCTACAGCGGACGGTTCAAACCAACCAGTCCTAGGGACAATGTCATTGCCGGTCACGTATAAATTATCCACAAAGGAAATTCTTTTCTACGTCATCCCGACATTGTCGCCTTCAATTATTCTAGGAGTTAACTTTTGGAAGGAGTTCCACATCGCACCGGAGCTGTTTTCGAAAGTTACTCATTCTGTTTCGGAAGGAAATATTAGTGGGTTGAGGGCTATTCGGCCAGCCTCGTCCCTAACTATTGAAGAGAATAGGGAACTCTCTAAGATAGTTAAAAAATTCGAGTCAATTTCTTTTGAAAAGAAAGGGTTAGGTCTAACACACTTGGTTAAACACAAAATAAATACAACAGGGCCACCTATCAAACAGCGGTATTACCCTCTTTCACCCGCACGGCAGAGACAATTGGAAACAGAAGTTGATGAAATGTTAAAATTAGGTGTTATTCGTCCTTCTCGTTCACCATGGTCCAGTCCAGTATTAATTGTAACAAAAAAAGACGGAACAGGTAGGTTTTGTCTTGATTCGCGAAAAATCAATAACGTCACGGAACGTGATAGTTACCCTCTCCCTTATATTTCGCGCATCCTAGATAAACTGGGCGGTGCCAGATATGTGTCCTCGATTGACCTTTCCAAGGCATTTTGGCAAATAGCCTTAGACAAAAAATCATGTGAAAAGACAGCATTTGTAGTTCCTGGCCGGGGCCTCTTTGAATTCACTCGCATGCCGTTTGGTCTGAAAAATGCTCCCAGTGAATTACAAAGACTAGCGGATGCCTTGTTTGGACCCGAGTTCGATGATAATGCTTTTTGCTATTTAGATGACCTTATATTAGTATCGGAAGACTTAAAATCACATTTTAAATTGCTAAATCGTGTGTATGAACGTCTACGAGACGCGGGCCTCACCATTAACTTAAAAAAGTCAGAATTCTGTAAAGCCGAGCTTAAATACTTGGGTTATATGGTTGATTCACAGGGCCTTCGCACTGATCCAAGTAAGATTGATAGTATTAAAGATTTTCCTGTACCGAAAAATGCTAAACAAATTCGGGCATTTGTTGGTCTGTGCGGTTATTTTAGACGGTTTATCAAAGGATTTTCAAGCATTGCAGCTCCTTTAACAAGTATTACTGGTTCAAAGAAAGGAATTAGTAACTTCAAATGGTCACCGGAAGCCGAATCCGCATTTATTGCATTAAAACAAGCACTTACTTCAGCCCCAGTTTTAAGTTGTCCAGATTTTTCCAAACCTTTCGCTATACACTGCGACGCAAGCTCCGTAGGTATTGGGGGGGTATTAATTCAAACTATAGATGGACAGGAGCACCCTATTGCTTATTATTCGAGATGCTTAAACGTTCATGAACGTAATTATGGAATAACTGAGCGTGAACTTTTAGCCGTGCTAGACTCCGTTACACATTTTAGACCATACATTGAAGGAACTCATTTTACAGTTGTAACCGACCACTCAAGCCTAAAATGGTTAGGTTCTCTGTCTAATCCCAGCGGTCGTCTCGCGCGTTGGAGTTCACGTCTATCTCAATTCTCTTTTGATGTGATCCACCGTAAAGGTACTCAGCATATAGTCCCAGATGTCCTTTCGCGAATGGATCATGCCGAAATCTCTATTATAGATTCAGAAAATATTCAAGACATGTGGTATAAAAATATTTGGAAGGGTTGTCAAGAATTTCCTCAACGTTTTCAGAACTACCAAATTCGTGACAATGAACTATTTCGTCATACAAAGACTAGTTTAGCACTGTGTGAAGATACCGCGTGGAAAAAAGTAATTCCTCAGGAAAAAAGATTTGACATTCTTAGTAATATTCACGAGTCTTCTCGGTCGTGTCACCCCGGCGTTTTTAAAACTTATAAAAAAGCACAATTACGGTATTATTGGCCAAACATGTACAAGGATATTAAACAATTTGTAAATCGCTGTACAGTTTGTAAGGCGCATAAAATCAGTACGGCCTCGCCTAACGGTATTTCATCAAATCCTAAAAAAGTTACACGTCCAATGCAGATGTTATCGTTGGATTTGGTAGGTCCATTACCTAGAAGTTACTCCGGTTTTACTATTATTTTATCCTGTGTCGACGTTTTCTCTAAGTTTACCTGGCTGTTTCCGCTGCGTAAAGGTACCGCGCAAAGTATTGTTAAGAATTTAGAAGAAAATATCTTTCTTGTGCATGGCGTACCACGCACCATTATTTGTGATAACGGGCGTCAGTTTATATCTAAAGAATTCAAGGACTTATTAAGTAATTATAATATACCACCTCCGTTTTATAATTCTTTATATACACCTCAGAACAATGTTGTTGAGAGATATAACCAAACTTTGGGTACCGCACTATCGATACTAGTCGAATCAGACCACCGGAATTGGTCAAAATTCCTACCACAAATTCAATCAGCTATGAACAATTCCGTAAATTGCGCTACGGGTTTTACTCCGTATTTCCTTATGCATGGTCGAGAGCAAATATTAGACGGTGATTTGCATCGTAACCCTATAGCTGATACAGAATCTAATTTACAACATTCTACTTGTCAGAGAATCTACGCACAAAAATTAGAAGAACTATCGTCAGTTTATGAGCAAGTCTCAGACGCCTTACTAAAAGCTTACCAAAAAGGGGCAAACCATTATAACTTGCGTAGAAAACATGTTAGTTTTCAAGTCGGAGACAGAGTTTGGCGTAGAAATTTCGTTCAGTCGAATGCATTAAATTATTTTGCTCAAAAACTAGCTCCACGTTTTGTGCAAAATATTGTCGTAAACAAAAAATCGGACTTAATCTATACATTAGCAGACCTAAACGGTAAAGAAACTGGTGACTTTCATGTGAAAGACATCGTCAAGTCAGATAATATACCGGTTTAGTAGGTTTCTGATAGTACCTTGGTGGGTCTGGCCACCCTACCAAGTACTCTCAATTAATAAATATTCCATATAATTTTTCATTGCAAGGGAGCACAAAGCGGCTTGATCAACCGAGTTGGAGCGACCCAGCATTATGACAGTCTTTAGTCCTGTCCTTGTTAATTTTAAGGGTATTATAAATAGGCAAATAATAGAAAGAAACATAATAAATTTAGTGTCACACTCTAGTATCTTACTCGAGTTAATTACACGACAATGATGTTGTCTAGATAAATTTATGAGTCAATAATTTAAATAAATCTACGTAGAATATGGTTTTGATTAAACAAGTGAAAGTTAGGTATCATAGTTTATATAATCTGCCCAAATCTTGGAATGCACGGTGATACTTTCCCACTATCCCCTTGTATTCTAAGTTTCCTTATATGAACTGTGTGCAAATTTTATACGTTCGCCCGTTACTTAGAAAGTGAAGATGTATCGGTCCAGTACATCTTTGTTTTCTAACCATTTTTTTTTTTTAAGAATTGCTTTTGACCAAACATATTTTTGTTTACTTTAATATAATTATCTTGTCATGTTTACAAATGGTTAACTTATGTTAGTACCTTTGATATTTTGTTTATTAATTCATAGTAATTAATGTTATAATTATAAGAGCTGGTTCAGCATAAATCTTTTCATTAAGTTCCTTCTATAACTTTAGTTTTATTAAGTAAAAGTAATTTTATCTATCAATTAGTATGATAATACTATTACCGATTGCACCATTTATAACAATGGATGTATACTATTACCGATTGCACCATTTATAACAATGGATGTATACTATTACCGATTGCACCATTTATAACAATGGATGTATACTATTACTAATTGCACCACATCTATAAGATTGGTTGTTGACAGTTTCACTGGATTAAACCACCTTACACACCTGCGTGCGTGTATAGGTTAATAGTTTTTTCTACTATTACGAAATAATGCTTTCCAAGGATGATTATTTTGTCTTATTGTATAAATTCTTTTCGAAAACTTACCCAATTAAACCAGGTCAGGTAGAGTAGATAGAGTTTTTTTCAAAGTGTGTTTTATCTCCAACGGAGAAGTAGACTCAGTGAAAAGTGAGGGTTGGCTTGCCTCCCTAAAAAGTGTTGCCTGATTGGCCTAATCACCCTATTTATGGGTCAGTGAAGCTTTAACGCTTGAGTTATCCTGATGTGTTGAGAAAGAGAATATTTTTTTTATATACTTATAAGTTTACCTACAATTTATGTTTAAGAATATTATCTGTCATAGATGTAACGTTAACGGCAGTCTTAGACGTTCGTCAATTTATTATCACTCGGTATTCCGATACTGTGGGTGCTTGCAGACTCCGCTCACGTAACATCTTCTTAAATTTGTAATTAAACCATAAGTTATCTTTAAGTTTGAGAATGGCTGCATCGCAGGCTCAGCCATCCGGCTGCACGCTCGATGGGTGCGATTGGAGCTGCGGCACACCCATTCATCATAAGTTTTGTTATCCAAATCGTAGATTTAGTTTTTTTTATTTCTCTTCCTTACTTTTCTTACAAATTATGATGCTTATATATATAATGGTCGAATGTTTTTTTTTTAGATACCCAGAGGATCTTCTCAAGTTAAGTTATTGCAGTTATAGTTTTTAGGGTTGTACTCATGTTTAGGGGCAAACATTTGTGTGGCGCGGGGGGTAATGTTATGAAGTGGTGTTAACTCTTATTTAAAGTTATTATTTTTCTAACACCTCTTCACAACAAGAACCATTGTTGTTTTAATTTTCGTAAAGTGATTAAGAATACGGGCAGGCAACACAGAGACGGCCGGGAATCTATGGTTTCCGGCTCCGGTTTTGGTTTTCACTCTGGAATCGTTTCACCGACGGGCAATCGTTGAAATGTTGGCACAGTCAATTAATTATAATTTACATTAAACCCAGACGGGTGAACGTATAGGAAATGTAAGAATAGTATTTCCACAATGATGGGTGAAGTTTCAACCGAATAAATATAAAGTTTAATCGAGTGTTGTAAATTAAATGACCGCAAAGGTCCGCGCGTGCAATGTAAAATTAAATAATTTACTACCGCAAATCGTTGCCATCGCGCGATGTTGTGAAACCGCGCATGCTGCCAAGGAAGTATAATACTCCTGGGGCGCTATCCAGGCCTTATTTTACATACGGGAGTTGTATTAACATAACAACGCGCTCTGGACTGCATCAGCCAAGGCCATCCGCCCGTGGAGCTCCCACATTGTCATGGATGGGAACTCAATGCGCTGAGATCAGCCACCCTGTGCTGGAGACGCTGGACCCGTCTCCAGGGCACCCTTTCCGGACGGAG
Organism: Limnephilus marmoratus; assembly: GCA_917880885.1. NCBI lineage: Eukaryota > Metazoa > Arthropoda > Insecta > Trichoptera > Limnephilidae > Limnephilus > Limnephilus marmoratus. Next base: position 4,591,086 of record OU862930.1, read on the forward strand.
ATCCTGATGGTTCCAGCTGGTCTGACGAGATCGGATCCTCACCGGTTTGATGGAGGCTTCCCGCTCACACACGCCCGCACACGGATATATAAATGTTAGTTAGCTTAGATAGAATTTAAACCATCGACCGATCCCTGGGGGTAAGTTTAATTTAAACATATTTGTAATACTGTTAATATGATCAATATATACTACGCTATATTTTTCTGAACATCATCTTTCAATTAACACCCGAACCATCATATCATGCATTCCATTGTGCCCACGCTCAGAGATTGTGTCATGCTCTCTTACATCCAGAACATTACTCCGAGTATTGGCGCGCAGGATTCTGCAAAGTTCCGGATGGTACATTATTTGAACCCCACACAAACTGTGTTAATATTTGGCAAATAGCCCACATCAGAAACTACCTAGCAAGCAACATAACAATAGGTTTTCTTTTTTAAATGTTTAACGGAAAATAAAGCTCAGAATGTATACAAAAACTTTGTAAGGATCAACACATATAGTATAGTGGCACGTATATTTTCACAGGTGTAAACACTGTGTCATCTTACCTAGCACAATTCCTATAATCACTATATAAGAAGAATAAATGCAACCATGACCTTTTCAATAGAAGTAAAAATCACATAACCCATTACTTCACACAGCAGTAAAGATCTTCCAAGAAATACCAACCAATATAAAAGAAGTGGAAATAAAAGAAGTACCTACCTACCTGAAGTGTATTTTTAAATACCTACTGTTCTTAGTTTGTAACTTTATTGCTATTTTATGTTAAAATAAAATAAAACATTAATACTCCGATGGTAAACACAAGCTTTGGACAAAGACACCATAAATACCATGCAATAAAAACATTCAACAGACTTTCCACTTCGTACAAAAATTAAGGAAAACTAAAATAAATTCAGATACAAAATTAAAAGTTGAAAAAAAAAACGAATGTGCTTTAAACCACACGTCTGAAGTAAAACTTCACCTATATCTCCTTCTCATCCTCATCCTCATCCTCATCCTCATCCTCATCCTCATCCTCATCCTCATCCTCATCCTCATCCTCATCCTCATCCTCATCCTCATCCTCATCCTCATCCTCATCCTCATCCTCATCCTCATCCTCATCCTCATCCTCATCCTCATCCTCATCCTCATCCTCATCCTCATCCTCATCCTCATCCTCATCCTCATCCTCATCCTCATCCTCATCCTCATCCTCATCCTCATCCTCATCCTCATCCTCATCCTCATCCTCATCCTCATCCTCATCCTCATCCTCATCCTCATCCTCATCCTCATCCTCATCCTCATCCTCATCCTCATCCTCATCCTCATCCTCATCCTCATCCTCATCCTCATCCTCATCCTCATCCTCATCCTCATCCTCATCCTCATCCTCATCCTCATCCTCATCCTCATCCTCATCCTTATCACTTTCCAAGTCAAGCGTGCGTAAAGACCCGACCGTTCGCCTCGCCCGATCAACGTTCGCATCGATCACCGTTTGCATCGCTTACCGATTTCAGTCGTGTGATCTAAAGCACACCCGTTTTTTTTATTTTTTTTTCGTCACTTTAATGACTTTTCAAAGGAGGTGTTGATTTGATTTCATTATATTCCGGTCACCCAGCAAACAGTAATTTGGTGACCGAACAACTCAGAATGAAATCAACTCAACTCTTCCTTTGAAAAGTCATTAAAAATGATGAAAAAAATTGGTTAAAGAGATTACGTCAGTTAATGGGCTATCTTTCAATATATTTTTATACCATTTTATTAATGACTTTTCAAAGAGCTGTTGTGTTGACTTAATTCTGAGTTGGCACGGAACCCGTTTGCTGACCATTCTTGGGACAAACATACTTCATTGTAACTTGTACCTTTCATAGAGGAAATTGATTGTTATTCTATCGTGTGTCATATAAAAAATATCTTACAATGCCCACAAATGATTAAATGAAATAACAAAAACACACAGCGGGAGTCATTGCAAAGGAATCTCTGTAGCTATGGAAAAAGTATTTGTACCTACTCTCTCAAGTGCAAGACCAGGGTACCTAGCGCATGGTCGATCGATATAGGGTTTATCGAAAATGTCGGTAACTTGTCGTCGCTCCCGAGCACGACTACAGGCCGCTAACGAAAAAATAAAAGTTCACGTCAAATAAATTAGGAACCCTTAGTCGTTGTGAACTGTTGTTTGTTCGTTAGCGGACTGCAGACGTGCTCGGGAACGATGACAAGTTACCGACATTTTCGATAAAACCTATATCGATCGACCATGCTAGGTACCCAGGGCCGGATTAAACATGTCGGGGCCCCTAGACAATGTCCGTCTCGGGGCCCCTTTACCCTTTAGCCGATGCAGGGCCCCTAGGCAGTTGCCTACACTGGATAATACGGCTCTGTGCAAGACTACCGTTCCGAATCGAAAAGACAATTAGTGATCTAAATCTTAAACCTTCCACTTTCCCATCTCCTTCCCTTCCTTCAGCCCCGCAACATTCCCCACCTTGAGAATGCCACTCTCCCATTGGCTCCGAGCAGTTTAGACTCTTGTGTAGTAATAGCATAAAAATACAAGTGTGCAGTTCACACACGGTAGAAGCTACGAAGCACCGCACAAAGGAGAACAGATTAATCTATCTTTATCTCTTTCAATTCTTAAATCCTATAGATGTATATGTTTGTCTCTTTTTAGTGTCGCTTTTTCGTTTCATCGAGTTTCAAGTGAAAACGGTGCTAAAGAAGTTTTCACTTCAAAATATAAGTGTGCAGTTCACAAGCGGTACAAGTGAAACCTTCAAAAAACTAGAGTAAACAAGAGTGGGGAGGCTATGAAGCACCGCACAAAGAGGAGACTGTAATGGGTGGAACGTGAGCTATTTGAAAACTGTATGTAGTGGGACTGAATATAGAAAAATGAAAAAAGTTTGTAAAATAATTGTAATAGGTGGCACGCGAGCTGTTTGAAAACTGAATGTACTAGGACTGAATATATGTAACGCGAGAGGGGGGTTGGCGGGACTGATGAACAGATGAATGGGAGAGGGAAGGCTGGGAAGGTGGAGGTGGAACGCGTAAGGGGAAGGGGACATGGGAGGGGAAGGGGCAACGGAAAGGGAACGGGACGAATCACGTAAAACAATATTCAAATATTACCCATTATTTAGCTTGAACCAGATTGTTACTTTCTTTGACAGCAGTTTAACAGCATTGTGTCGTACCTACATAATAACAGTAACAGCATTGTCTCGTAAAGTACAAGTAGTGTAAGCAGGTAAGAACTTCATTTCGTCACCGAGTCACTAACTTGAAATTATTATTGCAATAAAAGTTTCAACTTTCAACAAGGTTATTTACTGAAAGCTGTAACTGTAAACTGTAAATAAAGATAATGAATAATGACCTAACCGGACAAGCAGTGACACCTGGCGAACAAATTTTGAAATAGTTAGAATGTCCTTTTCTGGTGATGCCCGCTTGTAGGAATTTTGTAAAATATGGGGAATTTTTTTAATTATCGCCGTCATTGTGTGCAATCAATGAAATAATTGTCAATATTTTTTATCATTCAGCGTGTTCGTATTCATTCGGTTACCAATGAATTGATTGTTTTATGTAAATTTTAATTTTATATACTTAATTTCTTTTGTTTTATAAAATTTTTGGTCTCATAATCCTTTATTATAAATGTTATTTTTTAATTTTTTTATTATGCTGTTTAATCAGTGGTAAAGTCACAAGGAGAAAATCCATAATTGGTTTTATTTTGGCTATACAAACATGTACAAACTGGAAAAATGTAAACTGTCGATTTCCCGAAAATAAATAAATAATATATTTGTAGATTAAGGCGATCCAATAGTTCAGGAAAAAATCGAAATCGGAATTCACGCCTCTTTAAGGAAGGCGTTTGAAAATACTTAAGAAAAAGCTTTTGGAAAGGTTTGAAAAGGCATTTGAGAAATTTTTTCTACAGGTTGATTTCGTAAAATCCTGTAAAAAATATTAACTCCTTTTTTACGCATTGTTTATTGTAATAACACGGAAATTTAAAATTGATTTCACGAAGTCAAGCGACGCGGAGTCACACGTTCATCTCCCGCTCTGTCCAGGCCGTGACTGTACGAAATAGGTGTGGCGTGGGCAAAAGTTCTTCGGTGGACACCATAGGGTTCACTTTGAAAAACCGAATTCATCGACTAGCGGCCGTATTGTAAAATAACAACGCGAAAAGGCATATTTTATTTTATTTTGGGAAGATCGGGCGTAAATATAAATTTTTTTGAGAATATTATAAAATAAACTGAATTTGCCACATTATGCAATTCCGAAAAGAGGTTTATAAATAGGAGAGTTTGGACTTGAAAAGTGTTTTCTATAGACCTTGCACTTTATTTTTTTATAGGCTTATTAAAAGACTTATTAAAAAAATTAACCGATATTTTTAAGGGCCAAGGTATTTTCTACACCCCGTATTTAATTGAAGCATTTATAATACAAAATTTTCAAAACAAAAACATATGATATTGTAGGATTTTTCAGTATTTACTATGGCTTCATCTTAACAGAATCTCCGTACATTTTGAAATCCACCAATAATATTGTCAATATTATTGGTGGATTACAGGCATTCCAAGCAACGCAACGTTTCCATTCTGAATTTTGGTTTTAAATTAATAATTAAGAAATATATTTTACATCTCTGGCAACACTGTATGTGTAACCTGAATCGGATTCATTTCAAATTTATTTAAATTGCGAACGAGGTCGCGATGTTGGAAATATTTGCATATAAATCCTCATAGGTATATCTACTTTAATCATCTGCATAACTTACGTATTATACACAAGAAGAGGTAGTAGTTTAATGGCTACCAGATACTCCTTTCAAATGCCGTAACTCATGAAACTGATATGAAATTATACAACAGTTAATCTTAAATTGTACAACTCCTCCCATGCCTTGGGCTAACACCACAAGCTATCTAAAGCCTCGATGACACACGGCTAGTTTACAAGCTACTATCTGTTAGTAAACTCGCCCAGTGTCATCGTGTTACTTGCTAACTAGCAGCGACTAGCAGATTGTTGACAATCTACGAAAAAAAGTTGAAAGGTCGTCAACTTTACTCGCCTACGCGCTTGCTCCGCTTGCTCGTGATTGGTTTATTTATGTTTCCAACATGGCTTCCGATAAACAGCTGATTTCGACTGTCAAACATGCGAAGAATTAGTTCACGCAGGCGTCGTTATTCTTGTTACTGGCGCTAGCAGCGGCCTCAGTTTTCTACGCTTCTGAGCGAGTGGACAGTTTTGTGTGTCATCATGACAATCTCACTCGCCGATTTATCCGCTTTTAGATAGTAGCTTGTAACTCGCCGTGTGTTATCGAGGCTTAAGAACGGTTTTTTAATTATTTATTTTTAATTTTTATTTAAACCATAAAATTACTGCACACGTCTCTGGTTAGAAGTCAGGTTGAATACAATTCAAGCATTTGGTATCCTCATTTGAACTCTCATCGTTTACAAATTGAATAAATTAAGTTATTTTATTACGTTTTATTAATTTCAAAATTGGTATTCCTATTATTGAAATCAATTATGTCAATTTACGCAGTAAACTTAACTTATCGAAATTATCTGAAAGACGAAAAATATTTATTTATTTATTTAAGGAACATTAACAGTCTTAGTAACATAATATAGGTACATAAGAGGATGACAAAAAACAGACCAATTATTAATGTTCACAGATAGGTATTTAGAAACATAAAAGTAACTGAATGTAAACTAGAACATAAAAAAAAAACAGAACTAAGCAGCAATTTAAAAAATAATAATACAGATGTAGATTAACCTATAAAACACAACAATAAAATAAATGCGATTATAACTACACTTAAATAGACTGCGAAATATGTATTTGGGTTGGGACGGGTAAGGGGAGGACAGAAAGTTGACACGCAGGTAATTTAAAAATATTAGGTACAATTAATTTAATCGTCATGAATATGTTGTTTCATAACGCTGATGAATTTCATACGTATTTGTGTTCCAATTTACCTTGCAGATCGGAAGAATCCAGATTGTGGACTTCCGCACGTTAAGTTACCTATACGGTGGACTAAGTCAAGTACCGCAATATCGTCAGTCTATCAACAACCATCGAAACAAATCGTAACATGACATTTGGCTCTACGTTGAAATGTTATTTTCTATCAATCGGAAGCATGTAATGTGAAGTATTATCTCGCCGTCTTTATTGAATGCTTTGTGTGAACCGCTTCATCGTATCGTGACTCAAACTCTATCGTGATTCTAATAACCGAGCAATCTTATCGTACGCCTTGGATACACCTATGACCGTCGCCGAATGAAGATCAAGCTACGAGACACAACAGTGAGTATTGCTTAATTGTGTATACCGGATCTTGTTTGGTGATTGGGCATAATTCTTATCGAAATCCATAAGCGTTTCATTTAGTAAGGAGTAACCGTAAGGTTATTCTATACCCCCGTGCCATCGTGCATGATTCATATGTGTTATGTGTTATTCGCACCTAGAATGTGATAGGTACAATGAAATTTTGTAGCTAGCAGTGAATATGTCAGCAAGTGTTTCTATATGTGCAAATTAATTGTCATATTTTATGTATAAGCTGTCTACAAATAAATAAATATTTAAATGACTAAGTAGGTAAGTACAACAAAATTTTGCATTTTTGAAGTGGTCAGTAGCCTGGGAGAATGCGCGGACGCATAGATTCGAGGACGAATTTCCCTAATTTTACGACAATGTCCTAGGTACAAGTACCTACCGATAATTCTCTTGCGGAATCATGCTTTCTTTTACAACACGAAATGAAGAAGCTTTAAAAGTTTTTAAATGCATAAATATTGATTGACGTGACACATTGGACGCTTTTATATTTACCGTGACGATTCACGGTAATGGTTCGTGACGGCATTAAAAGGCAATAAACATACGTTACATTCCTTATCACAATAATGCTGCAGCTCTTTCAAAAGATGAGATACACAATGTACGTAGGTCATAATTTTCTTGCATCTCTCTCTCTCACACCGCACCGTGACATCTCCGTGGACCACTACAATACTTGCCGTGACGATAATTTTGAATGTATAGAATATAGTTACAGGGATAGTATTGAAGTGTGAGTGAATTCCAAAAATTCAAAAACGTCAAATGTCGACGCTCTTGCATTTATATTTAAACATATAATGCTGCCGCTCTTTCTTACACACTAAATAACAACAGTCGAAAATGAGACAAACGATGAACTTCATCCACACTCACAACACTCGAAATAGCAATAAAATCCGCGTACCTCAAACACACGCTACAAAATATGGGATAAAATCTTTGAACTATATGTATAGTATTGCCTATACAGTATACACTAAACTACACAATTCGCTTCCAAATATGTACAAGGGAAACCAGAAAAACAAAAAAATTTTGATTAATGCTTTAAAAGAGCGTTTAACCAGCCAGCAGACGAAAATCCACATTTCGTCGAAAGTTGTTCTTACGATCATGCAGGGCGGTTATAATGAGAAAGATTAATTATTCTCCGTACCAGTTTTTTTAAATTATAACACAATATCGAATTTATTTCAATCCAAATTAGCTTTAATTTACACCTTCATCCAAAAATGCTGAAAGGCGTGATAATAAAACTGTTAAAATAATGTACTTTTTGTAGTTATTTTTTGATTATAAGTATTTGTCATTTTTCAATAATGTCTAAATTTAATAAGAATGTTAAAAAAATCTGAAATATATTAGTTTGTAAGTGCGCAAATAAATACACAAACGGACCAATTTTCGTCAAGAAACACATGTATGTACATATTTTTTAATGATTTTATTGAAACTAAAATTAAAAATCTAAAACATACGTTTGCTAGATAATGTATTGATTTATTTTACTGCATGATTTTATTATTTGAAATGGGTGTGGTATAATACAAAAACTTTTTTGAAAATTGAACAAATCTGCCAACGACCTATGGAATAACCTGATTATACTAAAAATTTTAAAAAATTCTCAAAATTTATTACATACGAATGCTAGATAAAAGAACAATCTTTGAAAACCATTTATAATTTTTTGTGGAAAAGAGTCAATACGTCTAAAATCTTTTTTGAAAATGACGTATTTCCGGTTTTCTCTGGTAATGCTCTCTTAAAAAATATATTTTTAGTGCGTAAGGATGAAACTATGTAATTTTCTTGTCATATTCAATTGTCTTTTCTTTTCTCTTTTTTTTTATTTTCTCTTCTTTTCTTTTCCATTTAGTTGCAATCATCCGTATTTGTATAACCTTGTTCCTTTTTTTTCTTTCATTGTTTTCTATTGTTGTTCCTGTCTTTTATTTTTCGTCTGTATTGTACGTGAAAGTTATATTTTGAATATCTAAATTCCTATGTAAATTCCTAATTCTAAATTGTAACTATTTCTTCCCATCCTGTCCTGTGGAGATTCCATCACAGTACATACTTAGAAGCAAAAACTGTATTTATTAAACATTTAATTTTTCTATTGTTTTGACACTTTCATAAACCTTCCTGCACATACATGAACTTGTAGAAATAAACTTGAAGTATGATACTTTAAGTTTATATCTAACAGTAATTGTTGATTTTTTTGCCCGTCCGCCTCTTTTGTCCCTCCCAGAAAAAAATCCTGGATCCGCCCTTGGTTGTCATACATCTCCCTCACACGTATAAAGAAAATGAAAAGCAATTCCCATCGCAAAAAAAGTAGTACTTTGAAAGAAACGTGTAAGAAAGAGCTGCAGCACTATAGCGATAAGAAACGTATGTTTATTGCCTTTTTGCCGTCACGGTACCGTAAACGTGAATCGTCACGGTAATTATAAAAGCGCATAATATAATTACGCTGACTGTGTTGATTGACTATATTAAACGTGATCTAAAAATAGTGCTTTGTTCCCATTAACACCATTCCCAACCAGCGCCAGCGGTGAACACAACATGACTTAATGCTTAATAGCCTTTTGTTTAAAGTGAACAGTTTATGAATACTAAACTTATTATTAACTATACCTAATATAATCATTGTACTTCTTTTTCTGTGCTGCTTCTAGACCACCAAAATATTGAAGTAAGTATCTAATTTTATTGAAATAACTTAAAGGTTATACTTGCCCATCTTCTTCTTAATTCGGTTCCTCATTTCCATGGTGGACAAGGCTCCTCAACACCTTGTGAGAGCCAAGGTCACCCTAGTACCAGACGCCAGTGATACTTGGTCACTCCAGCGCATTGGTGACCTTCCTCTGCTTCTTGTACCAAGCACTTTGCCAGTGACCACGAGTTTCTCCAAGTAGGAATTCTCAGTTTTGCGAGCAATGCATCCAAAGTATCTTAAAATAAGTTTAAGGCAAATAGTCTTCTTCTTCTTCTTTCGTATGGTGGGGGGTCAGAGTCACATCTAGGCAGTGATGGTATGTCTAGGTAAATTTCCCTAGATCTAGGGGAGAAAAATATTTTTTAGGGAAAAGGGAAATCAGCACAAAATCTAGGGAAATTTCGAACTCTGGCAAAATTTTTATTACAAATGACAATATTACTGGTAAAATAGTTTTTTTTTGGAATTCCCATGAATCTTAAATACTGTTGATGTACTTACAAGCAATGTTATTTTTAATACTGACAACTCAAAATGATATTATGTATCTAAAAAGATAAACGGAGACTTCTAAAAAAAAAAAATATTTAAGTTTCAAGTTCCGTTTTTTCGGTAATTGCGGTTGATTTTTATTTTGCAAAGTGATTTTTATTTGGAATTCCGTTTCTAATTCAGTGGTAAGTGTATACATACTTTGAAATTATTATTTCACTTAGCAAAAAGTGTTTTATCTACATGTTCCAATATCTTTCCAATTAATGAACATATAACCGGTCAGCGGTTGAGTGGGCATCGCGTTGGGTCCCACTCAGGCGTTCCGTATTCGATTCCTCGGCTGGCTAAGTCCTCCATCACGACTCAAGCAATATTTTCGGCTTACTGTGGTGTTAGTAGGAGATTTTCAAATATTGTCTGGTTATTCGTAACCCAGGAATGTTTGTCTTTCTTTTAAAAAAAAAAAATTATAGCAGGATTGTGTTACAGTCAGGTAATTACGTGATTATTTGAATAATTTGACTGCTTACAAACATGTCAAACGTTTATTATGTATTTCGTTTTGAAAAGTTTAATTTTCTATATGTACATGTAATTTAAAAAAATAAATAAAAAAATTAATAATTAAGTTACTGAAACAAAATGTCTAGAAATTGATATAGTTAATGCCCAAGAAATTTCAAAGTCCGACAACCCCCCCCCCCCCCTCTCACCCCTCCTCACGCCGCGTGTTTTTATTTGCCAAGGAGGTACCCCCGAAATCTAGGGAAATTCTAGGGAAATTTCACCTCGAAATCTAGGGAAATAATTTTTTTGGGCAGAACATCCCTGCATCTAGGTCTGCGAGTCAGTCTAGGGTTTCAGAGTTTCAGGCCTCAGGCGTTGTCCTGTGGACCTCATCAATCCCGCTGCGGAATGAATGGAGCTGGTATTTATTGATCATATCTTCGGTGGTCTGCACCACACCATTAATTTAGGCAGGTGGTTGAGAGCCTATTGTGAATGCCTAGCTCTTCCAGAATGGATACATTTGTGCGTCTGGCTGATCATGTAATTCTGAGCATTTTTCTCCAGCACTACATTTCTAGGGAATTTATCATGAATATTCTATCCATAAATAAGATATTAAAAACAATGTTGGAAAAATTAGATGAAGATAATAATCTTAATTCTGAAATTGAAATATGAGCTAAAAATCGGTTTCCCTAGTGGCCGTAGAGGAGGAGGCGTCTACTAATATCTACAGGAATTCCAAAAACTGAAAAAATCAAACTAATATCTATGGGAATCAAAGTGTTGACGAATATCTACAGCTCAAACTGTTGATTAATATCTATGAGAACCAAAGTGTTGACGAATATCTACAGTACTGTCAGAGGTTGGATTTGCAATTATGTATAGCATATTGGAATAACGTAATATTGCGTATGCAGTTTAAAAAACTTAATTTATGTAAGTATGTATGTAAAAATCCCTAATATCGGACTATTGGACACATTTAGCTGATTAGCCCAAACTATGCTCTGTAGATATTAGTTCAACCTACGCTCTGTAGATATTAGTCAACACTCTGAAGTTCGTAGATATTAGTTCAACATATGAGATATTCGTCAAACATACAGGCTGTAGATATTAGTATCTGGAGTCGTAGAGGATGCATGTAGCTGTTCACACTTGTTCGACACGATGAAAAGTCGGGTCTCGCATAATTTGTCGAACGCCCAGCGCAGGGCGTCTGTTTAAAATCGAGTCAGAACTCACAAGCATATATAGGTTTGTATGAAGCTGTTGATACATACTTGCCGCCTTGTCGTTCCGGCGTGAGCCCCACTACACCCCGACCCCTCAGCCCACTCCCAATCGCTAGGAAGCATGATCTGAATAGCCAGGTACTTCCCCCCATCTCCTTCCCTTCCCCACTACCTTCAGCCTCACAACATACCCCAATTGGGGATGCCTTAGTGTCACTGGCTCCAGACGGGAGGACTCCATATACTAATATCTACAGCCTGTATGTCGGACGAATATCTACAGCTCATATGTTGAACTAATATCTACGAACTTCAGAGTGTTGACTAATATCTACAGAGCGTAGGTTGAACTAATATCTACAGAGCGTAGGTTGGATAAATCAGCAAAATGTGTCCAATAGTCCGATATTAGGGATTTTTACACACATACTTACATAAATTAAGTTTTTTAAACTGCATACGCAATATTACGTTATTCCCAATATGCTATACATAATTGCAAATCCAACCTCTGCCAGTGCTGTAGATATTCGTCAACACTTTGGTTTTCATAGATATTCGTCAACAGTTTGAGCTGTAGATATTCGTCAACACTTTCCTTCTCATAGATATTAATTCGATTTTTTCAGTTTTTGGAATTCCTGTAGATATTAGTAGACGCCTCCGACGGGAGCAGTTGAGACTCTTGTGAGGTATTAATATATAAAAAATGCACGCAGCGTCTGCTTGATCATCCGATTTTTTATCATTCTGTTTTTTAAATGGAAGTGTGAACAGGACGTCTTACGTCAGGTTTTAGTCGTCCGATTTTGTGTTTAATTCCCAGTTGCGACTTGTTTGTCTTCTGTGCCCCGTTTTGTTTCATTTTTCATTGTCTTCAATCAGCGCCGGATCTGCCATACGTTCAAAAACGTGCAAAAAACCTGGCGCCAACTCCGAAGGGGCGCCGTGAGAAAATAAATATTGTATTGAAATTTTGTTATAACATTCCCTGAATCGTTTAAAAATTACCCATAGTACAAAATAATTATTACGCTCTAGCAACACTTTCCAAAGAAACAGAATCGCACGCATCAGGTTGGTATGAACGGCTTACGAATTTATAGTCAGTTACAGAATTTTTTTACAAATTCCATATATTTAGTTTAAACGTAAGATCTATTTTTCCACAAATCTTTTACCGTATTTTACGACGAATGGGTGCGATCCAAATTCAATAACCAATCACAGCACCGTATTTTTCTTCTAGTGTATCAAACAAACCGACTTGCGCCTTTCAAAGTACGCTCCTATTGTTTTATTTTGTACGATTTAAGTCTCTAGGAGAAGGTAGTTAAAGACCATTTTCTTATGAAATCTTCAGTAAATTCCATTAACAAAAGCATCTTTGTTCAAGCATCAAGTTGCAACTTGTTGACAGTTTCGTCATTGGTTTGACATATTATTTTTTGAAGTTCGTTAATAATTAATATCTATTAGATTTGTTGGATTTGTTATTTTACGGTGTCAGTGTAAGCGTGTTTGTATGGTGTTTGTTCGCTCAATTTGGTGTTTGTTCGCTCAACACAAGGGAAATGCAAGGTACAAATTTGAGGTTATATTCTTATTAGTATCCTGTACAATTGAAAGATTTTGATTTTCCTATTACGAACAAGCGTAAATTTAATACTAAGTATTAATACAAGAAACTGCCTAATGGAGAAGAATTACATAGATCGCGGCTTATTTATTCGAAGCCTTCAGAGAGGGTTTTTTGTTTTTATTGCAAATTATTTTCTGTATCTAGGAATGGCGCGTTAACTAGTTCAGGATTATGTGATTGGAATCATTTAACGCAAAATTTAAATTCACATGAAAAATCACTTCAGCATTTGGATAGATTTATGTTCATAATTTAATGTTTACCCAATAGATTCAGAGAGTATAGGACTCCTGGCGATTCTCTCTTTAAAAAAAACGAGTGTGAGAGCTACCGCCAGGTCACTTAGAAAAGTTACACCCTTTATATGTCTTGATTTTATTTGATAAATTAGTGTAAAAAATTTAATTAAATAAAAAAATTGGGGTGAACGAATTTTTAATCAAAATAAAAATATAGGGGGGGGGGGCGCCATCGGTACCTACTGCACAGGGCGCCAGATTTCGTAGATCCGGCCCTGTCTTCAATGATTAAATAAGTTTCAATTTTATCGGTTGGGAACGTAACCGTCTTAGGTGTTCCCAGTGTGGAAAAAAAATTGAAATACAAAGTGAATAAATAAGAGATCGATATATTAGGAATTCGAAGCTTTTTAACTTTCTTGAATTTTAACTATATTTTGCGAAACGCAATTAAGCCGCCGCTACCCGAACTTCTACCGATTTCTTACATATCTCCCTTAAGATGAAGTCATAGTAAATAATGCAAAATCATATGTTTTTGTTTTGAAAATTTGATCGCTTAGAAGTATTGTAGATGCTTCAATTAAATACTGCGTGTAGAACATACCTTGTCCCTTAAAAATATCGGTCATTTTTTTAATAAGTTTTTTAATAAGCCTATAAAAAAATAAAGTATAAGGTCTAAAAAACACACTTTCAAGTCCAAACTCTCCTATTTATAAACCCCCTTTCGGATATGGTTTTATTGTGTAATGTGTCAAATTCAGTTTATTTTATAATAATCGCAAAAAAGTTGATATTTACACCCAATCTTCCCAAAATAAAATAAAATATGCATATTCGCGTTGATATTTTACAATACGGCCACTAGTCGACGAATTCGGTTATTCAAAGTGACCCCTATGGCGTCCACCGAAGAACTACTGTCCACGGCACAGTAGTGAACTAGTGGATCGCTTTAAACACATTAAGTTTTAAAGCTCTTAAAAAATATATGTCATTCTTGAAGAATCTTGAATATCTAGACATTCACCGCGTCGAAATGCAAATTATATAAAATTCCCTCGATTGAAAAAATCGCAAAGTATGCTCCAAAAATTATTATAAACACGTTTGTTACAAGTTATATGTATGAAAAAATGCACAGTGTTTCTTTAAATGCTGTTTAAGACAACACCCGCGAGATTTTTGCTCTATTTTAAACGAGTCGTGTTTTATTAAACATTTTCACAATTTTCGCATCGATTTAATCGCTTTAAATACTAGCGCGCTCCTCTAACATTCGTAATTTCATATATCTCCATATGCTTCTTTTTGAGCCCGGTTGCGGCACCTTAAACGGAAGAGGGAACAGGCCCTAAGGCGTTTCCAGTTGCGACCATTACCTTATTATTACCTTTTTATCTTCTGTGCCCCGTTCTGTTTCATGTTTCATTGAGATTTATTAGTATTAGGTGTTCCATGATTGATTTATTTATGGGTGTTCCCAGTGTGGAATAAGAAAAAAATGAAATGCAACGTGAATAAATAAGTGATCGATATATTAATTCGATGCTTTTTAACTTACTTGAATTTAACTGTATTTTGCGAAACGCAATTAAATGAATCAGGTAAATCGCTCTCTATCCTCCCTCCCTACTACATAAATTGATTTAATAACTGTATAGTGACGCAGAGACAATGCGAATTAGTGCCAATACAAAAATGGGCGGTTGTGAATGTTAATTGGTAGGGTTAATTATTGCTCAACTTGTGATTTGCGTTGTTCACATCTGCCCTGATAATGGACAATATAAGACTGTCCGAAACGTTGCTTCAAGAGGGGGAGAATCGTAAGACGGCTTAAAACCCCCGAAAATTGTGTTTTTTTCTACAGTACCTATCCGTCATTTCATCTGTGATAATTTCCCCACACTGGCAATACTGCAATTTTTCAGCTGTCATATTTAGGAATGTTTTGGTTTCGAAGATAATATTGAATCGAATCAGCTCGTTGTGTTTTGCCTAATTTTTGTCTAATTAGCGAAATGTAGCAAATCCTGCTGACGTGCAACCAAATTATTTTCTTATTTTGATTTAAATTCTGGGATATTTGAGGGAGCCATGGAGGATAATGAAGAATTATTACCTCAACTACCGGAGGACGAAGATGATTTACCAGAGACGGATGACGGACAAGAAGTCGTGATTTTAAAAGATACGTCTGTTTTTGTTTTGGGAGAACGATTCGACAGCTATGACGAACTGTTGAAGAGGCTGGCTTATCATTCCAAGCAGAGTTTGGTGCATTACTGGCGGAGGGACAGCAGAACTGTGCAGGGAGCTTACATGAAGACCTCGCGACCTATAGAACCCAAATTGGTGTATTATTCTGTGAAATATGCCTGCGTCCATGGCGGCCAGAAGTTCTTCCCGAGGGGGAAGGGGCACAGGCACTCTATGTAAGTAGATAACATAAATGTTATTTTTATATTAACTCCACACAAGAGGCCCTGAGGAAAATAATTTTCCTCAGGGCTTATGTCATCTGAGATGCTTTGTGGAGGGCTTTTTGAGGAGACGAAGGAATGAACATTGGTCTTAAAGATACCCATTTTGTAGGAAAGAGGAAACACAGAGGCTGGCAAATTATTCCATAGCCGAGCTGTTGAACTCAAGAACGAGTTGATAAAGCAACCCGTTTTCATGTGACAAATTTCAACCGTGTACATATGTTGGGCCCGCATTTGGCGCGTCTCCTGACTATGCACCGGTGCCGAAGGGATCAATGACGCTAATTCCTCAGAGAATCTTTCATTAAAATACTGGTAGAATAAGGATAGCACTCCCACCTGACGCCTGTGTTCTAAAGATTGCAATCCGTGATTAAAAGAATCTATCAAATGGACCGCCCGTTTCGAGTCAAGGGTTTTTTCTGGTATTTTGGGGCAAGACCAGAGATGACCGCCAAATTCAACCGTGGGACGCACTTGTGATTTGTACAGGGTTAGCAGTTGTGTACTACTAAAGTATCTGCGGGCTCTGTACAGTACACTCAGTTTTTGAGAGGCTAACTTAACTTATTTTTTGTATTATATTATGTATTATAACTCACCTATTTTAAAAAGTTCCTTGGCATAAAGAGTAGATGTCTCTACAAATTATGGAGGCGGGTTTGGGTACTGTTGCCAACACCTACCAAGTACTTTGCCAAGTTTTGATATCCAGGTGTGTACGTTATTTAAAATTCAGTCCATTTTCAATACTGCGGCGAGTATGATTTTTTGGTCAATCTAAATATTGTCATATAACCCCGTTATTAAGGGATCGCCTACACTGGCTTCGATGCCCTGAAAGAACTGAGTTCAAGGTCTGCTTAATGACCTACGAAGCATTGCAAAGAAGGCCATGTTTGGTACCTGGGTGAGAGGTTTGTTCAGGTCTTAGCCGTAGATGTGTCGGCCCACCAACTGCGTGGCAGGCCGGATCGGGAGATGTCGCTTGAGGGAAACAATTTGACCTCTCCGGCCGGACTCTCTTGACTCAACGTCTAGCACCCCAAAGGGAAGGATAGATTCATACGTCCGTCATTCTTAAAAACACAGACCTACAGATTCCAACCCACCCCTAATCGAGTTGTAGAAGCGACCCTTCCTTATGTGACAAATGTCAACTGTGTACACATGTTGGGCGCGTGTTTGGCTTGTTTCCTGACTATGCACTGGTGCCGAAAGGATCAATGAGATAGAATACCCCGGTTGAACAAGGACAACAATCAATTTGGGAGGAGGGAATGGGTACCGCCGCCCCGGGAACCTTTATTGGATAACCAAAACCTCTGCCATAGGTCACCCCAAGTGGTTTGCTACGTTTGATGATTTAGTAGGGGTGCCCGGGTTCATGGGGTGAGGTTTGTCTAGGTCTTGGAGGCGGATGACCAGGGCACACTGAACCCCAGATTCCCACCCACCCTTTAAGCCCTTTTCCTTCCCAGAACTCTCCTTTCCTTCCTTTCCTTAAAAAAAACTCCACACAACATCCCTTAAGATGACATAGGCCCTGAGCGAAATTATTTTCCTCAGGGCCTCCTGTGTGGAGCCCATGTAAAACCACTTGGGGCGGTTGGTCCGATGCTCTGTGGGGAACCCGCTTGCACAGCGCGGGTGTAAACTGTGCGCCCTAAAGTTAAAGCTTAGACTTACGGATTTTCAATACTTCGTTTGTATGGAAACACTATGATATGAAGCGTATAATAATATTCTTAAAAAAAAACTCCCACATAGCATCCCCAAAGAAGACATAATCCCCTAGCAAAATTATTTTTCTCAAGGCCTTAAATAAAATTTTATTTTATTTGACTTTACACCTAGCTGGACTTTTACATTGATTATTAGAACAGAATACACCTAGTGAGCTATTTTTAAAGCATGAAGTAATGTAAAACAAATAAACAAAATAAGAAACATTTAACATGCGACATCTATTGAATTTTCTGCAAGTCTAGGATGAATATTTATTTTTATTTTTAACTTTATGAGTAAAACCTCAAATTGTAATATTTAATTAAATGGGTTCTAGGATTTGAGTCCCAGATGTGCCCATATCTTTTTCTGATCTTTCTGTTTCCAGATCTTCGATTGAGTTTCGCTAATATTGTCTTCAGTTAATTAAATATTACAATTTGAGATTTTACTCATAAAGTTAAAAATAAAAATGTATAATATTTGTAATTCCCTTCGACTAATATAAGTATGGCTGGTTCACAGGACGATGCGTACGGACTGCCCGGCGCACATAATGGTGCGCGCCAGTAAGACTGGACGCCAGTTGGAGGTCATATCTGTCTGCAACGCCCACAATCACCCCGTCTCCAAGGAACTCTACAGGAAATTGCCGCAAGACAGAAGACTGTCCCCGGCTATCAAAAATGAGGTAGGAATTGAACACATTATTTTTATTCTGATCTAAATTCATGAGATATTTACCTTTAAAATGAAAACCTTCAGTAACTAACTAATCGCCAAACAACTCGGTGGGTAAAGTTCGGTTTAGGGGCGGCGTTCCTAGTTAATAAAACTAGTTATTTTTATACTAACTATGGGCCGGAAAATCCGAATCTGAAAGAATTAGGCGTCGGCAAGCAATATTAACCTTTTCCCCGCGTTGAACTACTCCGTTTTTTCAATACCCATACGCGGTATATGTATATGTCATATTTCAAATACCTATCCAACCAATTTTATGTCAAATTACAGCATATTATGGCATGATTTATCATACTATATAAACAGATGAGATTATTATCTACAATTTGAAACCAAATCGTCGTCTGTAAACACTCCTAGATGTTTATAAAAAACAAAAAACATAAAAAACGTACCCATATTATCTCAAAGACGGCGCCATTTATCGGCGTGCGTGTACTCAGGACACTGCGTTGATAGACACAAGTGGTACCTCATAATTAATTCGTATAAACAAGTTCTAAAACTTCTGATGACTCTAAAATTAATAAAATTTTTATGTAAATTCAAAATCACACTTTCACAACATAAACAAACGTGTGCGAATACGCGCGATCTCGATAACAAATGTTATCGACGCTTGTCCAATTTGGTCAGTCGAAATCGCATGGAGCGCCTGCGCAAACTACTAGCGCCATCTGTGGAGTAAATTGAGAACTTTGCATTCAAAGGTACGAGGAATACATTCACTTGATTATAGATGTTTTTTACGAAATACAATTTTACTTTCAAAATGTGCCTGAAGATGTCAGCATCGTGATAGTTACACGAATATCCTAGCAAGCGGGAAAAAATAATGTGATATAGGAACGCTGTGATATTGGCAGTCGAAGTTAGCGTAACAAGGGCTGATACGGGCGCATGTGAGGCGTGGCTTTTTGCCGTATCAACTGTTGTTACGATCGCGTGGAAAAAGTTAACTGAATTACACAACTTTAAAATTTTCTATAAACACAAAGGAAAACAAGCCATTTTGAATGCATTGACACTATAAGTCATAGAAAAACAAGAAAGATGTTACACCGCATAAGATTAAGTGTTGCCATTAAGCAATAATATCAATAACTAATTTAAATAATTATTTTTTATAAATTTTACTCACTTTTGTATCACAAACCATGTTACATAAACCTAGCGTAGCCGCTAAACTACTTGAAAACTGGGATGTTTTTTTGCCTTGACCCGAGCAGGCGGTATAAAGGGGCACAAACCATGTTACACAAACCTAGCGTTAGGTTAGGTTAGGTTACGCATTTTTAAGACTACGAATTTTCATACTTTTGGTCTAAGAATACGGCCGTTGAGATAGTCATAATTCATCAGGTTAATGTGTTATGTGATGAATTATCATGTGAGGAAGTATCGTGTCGGAAAGTTTTACGTTATTGATATTATTGCTTAATGGCAACTTTTAATTTTATGTGGTGTAACATCTTTCTTGTTTTTCTATGACTTGTAGTGTCAATGCATTCAAAATGGCTTGTTTTCCTTTGTGTTTATAGAAAATTTTAAAGTCGTGTAATTCAGTTAATATTGCTTGCCGACGCCTAATTCTTTCAGATTCGGATTTTCCGGCCCATAATTAGTATAAAAAAAAAAAAAAATTATCTAGGACTATCGCCCATAAACCGAATTTTTTCCAACTCGGTCTTGGCACACACTCTTTGTCTCATTCACAATCATACATACTCTTTTATTATTCCGACTCTTGACACGGTCCGACTCAAATATATGATTCACTTGATCATGACATGTCTTCCTCGGGCGTCTCTGACTTCTTCTACCATTCATATTTGCGTCATATATTCTCCTTACACTACTCTCTTCGTTCATTCGCTCAACATGCCTGAAAAATCATTACGTATATCAAAAATTTTAACAAAAGAAATGCACATTTTAAATTTAGAATTATTATTTATTTACCTACTTTATCACTTATCTGAATCAATTTTGAAAATTAAAATTAAAGGTTTTATTGTAAGATCAACCAAACTGTTTAAGAATTCTAATAGCCTAATAATTCTATTCAATTCCTTAATCCGAAGTGTTCTTGAGTACGGGTCAACAGTCTGGAATCCACATTATATTACACAGGTATCTAGACTCGAATCAGTCCAAAGAAAATCTACACGGATTTTGTCTTACCGATCAGGTGTCCACCATCTTCTAGACGGGTATGAACAAAGACTTACATATTTCAAATTAGAGAGTCTAGTTAAAAGACGAAACATAAATGACCTCTTAATGCTCTATAAAATTGTGAATAATCGTGTAGACAGTAACTTAGTCAACCAAATTAAGTTATACGCCAGGCCCAAATCTACAAGAACCCTTAACATATTTTGGACTGAAATTTTTACAAATAATACTGGATATTTTAATCCTATATCTAGAATGTCTCGGTCATACAACGATCTTGTCAAAATACACAGTTACATAGATATTTTTGCAAATAATATAACATATTTCAAAAAATATCTCCACAATTTGTGCACTTAAAAAAAAAAAAAAATGTTACATTAGATACTTTTCAGTAAATACTTTATAAATATTGTATACTTGTTATTATTATGTATTTCAATTTTGTATTTAATGTTTTCAAGTTATGTATAAATAATACTTGCGTTGTTTTTCAAGAGTTTGCTTCTGTGAAAATACATATGTGAATAATGCAGACACATTAATCTAGGGATACTTATATTTGTATTTTAATTTATTATATACTACCCACAAAAATGTTATATAAATATCCTGTTTGTGTCTCAAATAAATAAATAAATAAAGCAAATCCCGGTTCTAGAGGTCATTGAACCTGAGTTACCTAGAGACACACAACGAAATTATTATTGATATTACACTATTTATAACTCGAGATCGGCTGCACCGATTTTGATGATCTTTGATTTGTTGGATTTGTCTCCGCCCCGGATAGGATAATAACTATTAAAACATTGCAAAAATTCACGAAAAAGAAATTTATGAAGAAAATTATTTTTTCATACATTTTGTATGGAACGAATTCTCATATTTTGAAAGAACTGCAGCAATATTGTGATAGGTATAATATTTAACTGTTCGTGAATTCCAAAAATTCAAAAACGTCAAATGTCAATGCGCTGATTGTTTCGCTTTTGTTCTTAATCATTATAATGCTGCCCCTCTTTCTTACCCATTAAATGTCAATAGTCGAAAATGAGACAAACGGTGAACGTATGTCTCTGCACCCCTCCAAAGGAAAAATACAATAATATCTAATATATCTCTGAAATGAAACGCATTTTTTTACGTAAGCTCCACTCAGGACCTATGTCATCTTAGGGGATGCTGCGTGGAGGGTCTTTTTAAGGAAGGGTAGGATAAGAAGTTCTGGGAAGGAAAAAGGCATGAGGGGTGGGTAGGAATCTGGAGGTTAGTGTATCCGGGAGTGAATCCATCCCTCCAACCGCGGTGCAAGGCCATTGCCTTGACCGGAATTAACCTTTTACCTTGACCTTTCCAGCCGGACTCTTTCGACCCATTGGTCGAGAGAATCCGGCTGGAAAGGTCAAAAGGCCTCCCTCAACCAGTCTCTCTCGATCCTGCCCGCCATGCAGCAGATGGGCATTGAAGTACCCACCACTGTCCCGCCCCGGTATGGGCGACTTATGGTCGCCCCTTCGGAGCTCTCGCAAGAATCTAATTTTTTTGAATGAACGACTCTACATTTAATAAAACGAATCTAGACCTTCAATGCCCCTGCATACTTTGTTAGGTGGCGGAAATGTAGGATCGCCTACAGACTGTACTGTAATGGTCAGTATACTAATACTACAGGTGTTAGTGGTACATAAGAAATTCGATATAGAAAACAAAAAAATAGTATTTCAGCAACCATCATGAGTTATGCATGCAGTTGCTAATGAATGGAGGGAGACCACACACTCCAGAGCTGCAGGTATCTGTGTATGGAATAGAAAAAAAAGCAATGAAATAAGTGTAGATATACAAAATTGAAATAGAAATGGTGAAAGTAACCAACCGGCGACCGGCAGTCCCCGTGAGAATGAAGAAGGTCGTGTGTCCAACGTTACGACATCCAAAGGAGTCGTCCTTTAGCCAGCTGGCCGGTGGTGCCTAGACGACGTAATTGGACGACCATTCAGAAGACCCTAGGGAGGAAAGCGTCGGGTAGCCGGATGGTAGCAGATGGGCAGACGCATCCATGAACCCGGGTATCCCTGCTAAATCACTAAACGTAGCGAACCACTTGGGGTGACCTATGGTAGAGGTGTCGGTTAGCCAATAAATGGTTCCCGGGGCGGCGGCACCCGCTTCCTTTAAAAAATTCCCGTAAGTAAGTGGAAAAGTAAGAAAATCACAAAAAACATAAATCCGTACACAACGCCATCTCCGATACTGACAAAAACAAAAAACGGACAGTTGGACATCGATAATAATTGCTTAATTGTGTATTATTTAACTTAATAAAAAAACTTAATTTAATTCAACAGTTATTGATTCTGATGTGGTACGAAGTTTGTCGGGTCAGCTAGTATATTATAAAAGAAAGTGTACAATATGCATGCTGCTTCTTCTTCTTTCGTATGGTGGGGGGTCAGAGTGGGATATCTAGGTCTGCGAGCAAGTCTAGGGCCTCAGGCGTTGCCCTGTGGACCTCATCAATCCCGCCGGAAAATGAATGGAGCGGGAAAGCGTCGGGTAGCCGGATGGTAGCAGATGGGCAGACGCATCCATGAACCCGGGTATCCCTGCTAAATCACTAAACTTAGCGAACCACTTGGGGTGACCTATGGTAGAGGTGTCGGTTAGCCAATAAATGGTTCCCGGGGCGGCGGCACCCGCTTCCTTTAAAAAATTCCCGTAAGTAAGTGGAAAAGTAAGAAAATCACAAAAAACATAAATCCGTACACAACGCCATCTCCGATACTGACAAAAACAAAAAACGGACAGTTGGACATCGATAATAATTGCTTAATTGTGTATTATTTAACTTAATAAAAAAACTTAATTTAATTCAACAGTTATTGATTCTGATGTGGTACGAAGTTTGTCGGGTCAGCTAGTATATTATAAAAGAAAGTGTACAATATGCATGCTGCTTCTTCTTCTTTCGTATGGTGGGGGGTCAGAGTGGGATATCTAGGTCTGCGAGCAAGTCTAGGGCCTCAGGCGTTGCCCTGTGGACCTCATCAATCCCGCCGGAAAATGAATGGAGCGGGCATTCGTTGACCACATGTTCGGTGGTCTGCACCGCACCGCATTCACACGTCGCCGACTCTTTAAGGCCCCATCTATGCATCATGTGAGCACAACGGCTATGGGAGCACCTTATCCTATTGATGGCAGTCCAGAGTTTGTGAGGCAATGAGAACCCAGGCTGTTATGCATGCTGCTAAAACTCAGAAACGAGTCCCGGTACGATCAAGGGTGTTATATGGTGTGGTAGACCGCTATCCCCCTCCATTAAGAAGGTTCCCTTTTTTTCTTGAAGGGCGTAATTTTAACTCGTTGAATGCCGGGAGTAAATGGGGTTGGTTGTAACCAATTAGCGTTCGCAAAAAGCGGCAGCCATGACACCCAATGTCCGGCGATTCTGACAGCGTCCTTGAGAAATTTCGTACATAGAAAGGACAAAGTCGAAGACCAAAGAATTTTTCCCGCGCATGCGCAAGAACTGCGCACGTTCCCGCGCTCCGGTAAATCATTAATATAAATTATATGGAGTGACCAAGCGAATTGCGGTTTTCTCTATGGTAAAGAGCGATAATAGAGCAAGCGATTCTGACCGTGTTCTTCATACACTTTCTTTATACATAAGGGTCAAAATCGCGTGTAATTCTCACGACACGCCGGCGCACGAGCGGCAAATGAGTGGTTAAAGATATAAGAGCTGGAAGTTTCGCCCTTTAGAAATTTCTAGAACAGTCCAGAACATTCGAGAGTTTCCGAGAGCATTCCAGAACACCCCGGAACATTCTGGAATGTTCGGGATAGTCTGGAATGTCCGGGAACATCCCAGATCGTTGTGGAACATTCGAGAACACTCTTGAATATTGCAGAATGTTCTCCAGCAATGTGGACCATTCTCAAGCCTTTTTTTTTTGTACGGGTGGAGCTACCCATTGGTAGGGGTATATAAAACAAGATCCATCGTGGGTTCGAACATCAGTTCAATCTCATATCAACTCCCTGAGCGAACCTCAGTACCCCAGGTAGTAATACTATATAATACAGTTATCACAGTGAGCGAGCAATCTTACACCTTGTTTTTCAGGTGTTGGACCTCCTGCGGCTGGGTGCGGAGCGCAAGTGTATCCGGGACTACGTGCGCGCTGCAACGGGCAAGATCCTCACCAACAAGGATCTGCTGAACCTCGGCGCCGGAGACCGTCGTCCCCGCTCCTCGGTGAAGCCGGACAGGGCGCTGGCGCTGCTGACGGCTATCAATCGTAACTAAATGTTTATATATTTACTAGCGTGGGCATGCGTTGCAGTGCCACATAAAGAAAGAAATTGTTTCCTGCGTGCATTTCCTTTCCCATGCGCACTAGATCCCTTCACGTGTCCCCTTTTGTTCCCACATTGGCATGTTGCCTGTTGTATGCTGATGATACGGTGCTGATTTCTAACAGTATGAAAGATCTACAGTCTCTCGTGTCTAGGATGAACCAAGTATGTATGAAGAATGAGTTAATGATGAATGTATTTTTTTTATTTTTTAAGCGGAGACGGTTTACATATATATATATATATAGTTCCCGTGAGCACTTAGGCCATAGACCCATTGTGCTATCTCCCATTTTACCTCATTCCTTTGACAGTATGACCCAGTCCCTTTTATAAATTTCACCAGGATTGTCATTGGAAATGAAGCTATTTCTGGTTCGACAATGTGTCTTCCCAGGTATCATTTCCCCTCTTCATTCTCTTTGGTTCCTTGAAGGCCCCACAACGGAAGAGGGCTTCATCTCTCCTCTCCACTCCTTAGTTCCCCGAAAGCTCCACGACGGGGAGTCCACCTCCCCTTGGTTCCCTAAAGGCCCCACAGAGGAAGAGTTCACAGAGAAGGCCTCATTTCTCCACTTCACTCCTCCTTGGTTCCACAAAGGCCCCGCGCTGGAAGAGTGCCCTTCCCCTTGGTTCCTTGAAGGCCCCACAAGGGAAGAGTTCATGGAGGTAGCCTCAGCTCACCTCTCCACGGTTTCTCCTCTTGATTCCTCCTACTGGCCCCAGGAAGAAAATCCACAGAGGTGGCTCAGCACTCCTAGGTTCCCAAAAGGCCCCTAGTTTTCGAATGGTCCAATATTTTTGTCCCATGAGTTACCAGGAAAATAGAAGGTCCACACCAGCAGAGCCCTGAGTGCTGGAGTGAGGTCTAAATACTCCGAGATGCAACCTTGTTTCTCAAAGGCACCGTTCATGACACTGTTCCCCAGGACATTCAGCCTGAGCATGGTGGCTCACACCTTGGCTTGGGATGGCTATTGCAGGTTTGTGTTTCCACTCCCTGAGCGATGGGTTCGCCACACTCCCTACGCTATATGATGAATGTAAGTATGTAACTCTGTGTAAGGGAATTTTGGCATGTATTAGGGTGAATGGTGGTTTTGTTTGGTGAAATTCTAATAGGTGTATGTAATAAAAATATGAATAATTTGACAGTATTGAATTGTAATACTGACCGCGAGTACATACACGAGTTCTTCAATTCTAAGAGCTTCGTTAGTTCACCTCGGTTCATTAATAAGCCAATAAAGTCTTAGTCTAATCTCGTTCGATACAAGTTATCTTCCCAACAAGAGTTCCGTTGAAATACTCGGTGTGAGCAAATCCAAATTATTATTATTAGTATTAAAGCCAAAAAGTGCTCCCATTTTCAATATTTATTTATATTTTCCAGAATTCCAGGCCATCGCCAATGGCCAGCAAGACCTGGTTTTGACCGAGTCCACCGATAGTCAGGAGTCTTCTCCGGAGCTGGACATGGATCCTCCGGCCAAGAAGGGGAGGTGGACGCGCGTGGGAGGAAGCCTCATGAAGGATGGGATTGACGAAGATATTCTGACACAGGATTCTGGTAATAAATTCATCGCTTTAAATATTACGTGGTGTCCGGAAACTGATGGTAAATGCAGGAAAATGGTGAATCTACAGTCCCTGGCCAAATTATTAGACGCACTGTATTTTTTTTTGTAATTTTATGTTTCTTATATATTTAAACTACAATATTATTGATTTTTAGTTAAAAGAATTGTTCGAGAATTCTGTGAAGCTTTTTTGACAGAAAAAAATATCCCTCTGTTGGATTGGCCGGGTAATAGCCCTGATATGAACCCGATTGAAAATGTGTGGGAGCTGATGAAAAGAGAAGTGGCTAAAGATGTGATTACCAACAAAACCCAGCTCCTAGAAAAGATTATTTATGTGTGGAATCATCATCCTCAAATGCAGGAGACAGTACAGTCTTGCATTGATAGCATGCCGCGCAGAATTAAAGCTTTGATAGCGGCTAAAAGTGGCTCAACTAAATATTGACTTACATATACTAACATTAATTTCACTTTTCTTTAACCGGTCAGCTGCCGGGATATTTCGCGGATTCGCGGAACTTCGCGAAAAAACACTAAAAAACCACCACTTTGAATTTTGAATTGAATATTTTGTTGATAAATTTTGAGCTATTGTATATTTTATTGACTGAAACACGTTCACAACACAATAAACTATCCACTAAAATCACATTACTTGCATTTATTACGTAAATTAATAGGTTTTACGACGTTTTAATCGCGATACAAATACATCGCGATAATGATAATGACCGTTAATTTCGCGATAAAATCTGACAGCGCATTGTCATGGAAGAAATCATTTTAAAAATAATCCAGTGTGGCAATTCGAGTGAAATCTTTGACACTACCTAGAGTAATGATGGCGCAAGCGATTTTGACACTGTTCTTCATACAAATGTCGTACATATAAGGGTCAAAATCGCAAGACCAAAAGTTTTTCAAAGACAATATTATTCAAATATTTGAATTATTTTCTGCGCCTGCGCATTAGGACCCGCGCGTCTCCGGCATGTCACCGGTTAAAATTTAATAAACTTTTACTTTTCTAAATTAATGCTGTTTTATTTATGTCAAATAAATCGGTAATTGATTGGATAATATAAAAATTTAAAAAAATCAATCTAAAATAATATACGGTACAATATCACCCGGTAATTAATATTTTACATGAAATCTTGCAGTGCGTCTAATAATTTGGCCAGGGACTGTATATCATATTTGGAGTCGATTTTGTAGTATAACTTTTTTGGTTTGATCTTTCGTTTTCGAGTAAATCGAGTTCGTAGTTTGAATTTAACTCTCTAACTAACCCTGCTGTCTCTATTCCCCCTGCAGTCTCTATCCCCCCTTCAGTCTCTATTCCCCCTGCAGTCTCTATTCCCCCTGCAGTCTCTATTCCCCCTGCTGTCTCTATTCGCCCTGCAGTCTCCATTCCTCCTACAGTCTCTATTCCCCCTGCAGTCTCTATTCCTCCAAACCAGCACATTCATAATATTTAGTTGTCCTTCCAGATGGCATAGACGACACCCTGGACTGCAGCCTGCATGACTCCATGAGTGAGCCGGTTGGGGGGGAGGTGGAGATATTCTACCAGGAGGAGTCCACTGATGCTAAGTATGTACTCCATTCTCTCCGAGCGTAGTAAAGTCACGTTTTAACTCAACCATCTGCAATTCAGCTATCTGTCATTTTGTTTGTTATGCTCCTGTTCCGGTTTATGAAGGTGGCCAAGTTGCTACTTTGTGTCCTGCCAGAGTTCACTACTACGAGCTGTCATATCGGAGTTTGAAAAAGAATTGTCACTGAGATGGTGACATTTCTTTGGACGAACTGTATAATTCCTTATTTTAAATAAAATAAAAGTTTCTGTAAGTAGGCAAAGACGTTACATACTTTAGACGCGGGGTAGAAATCTCAAAATGGGAAGCCAACAACAAGACAATTGTAGAGTACTCGATTTCTATTACTTTAGTACTAAACTGCCACGCGTCGAGAGGTCGTGTCCTACTAGTAAGTAAATTGCATTAAAAAGCGTCAAAATTCCCTCCTGTGTGATGAGAAAATGTTTCCATTACACGGTAAACAGTCGTAAAAGCGAAGGAATAACGTAAATACATTCGTAAATACATGCAAATTACTTATTATTATCGATTATATAAATAATACAATTGCTTTCCGCCCAAAGATTTTATGCGTCATTAGAGAACTCAAGGTCTACTAAAGTACAGGTCTGGATGCGCAACAGCCAAATTACAAAGTCGATGCCATGCCGTCGCTAAGAAAATTTACTTTTTATAATAATAATCTAATGATTCTTTATTTACTTGCCTGCGGTAAAACAACATACAAATCAGCAGAAACAACAAATACAATAACAATCAACGCCATTTGCAAACTATAGTTGTTCATTATAGCTATTTGACATCTCAAAATTCGACTGGTGCCCAGGCCTCCTACTTTAGTCGGCCTTGAGACAGTATTCGACGCAACTTTTGAATTTTGAATACGAAAATGCCGCCCGTGTTCTATCTTTTGTTTCGTTCATATGCACATATTCTTTTAAGCATCTATCTTTATCATACACGAATAACTTTTGAATTAAGAAATTATTGAAAATCGCTGAAAACAAAAGAGTGTTGATTAATTGCCACATTATATCTTGAGTTTGTGAGACTATGGCAAGTCTATTTATATAACATCATTGGTTTAGTAGTTTATATAAATAGTATTCGTATTAATACTAGTATTCGTAGGTAGGTATTTACATACCTACTTAGAAATGTTATTTTTTGTGCCCCCGCACCGGGAACCATTTATTGGATAACCAACACCTCTGCCATTGTTGGTTGACACAATTGGTTTGCTGCATTTGGTAACTTAGCAGGGGTGCCCGGGTTCAAGGGGTGAGGTTTGTCTAGGTTTTGGCACCTGCTGCGCGACAGTATTTTACTCCAGTCGGACTCTCTCGACCCATCGCCTTGCATTGCAGTGAGAGAAATGGATTCATACATCCATCATTCCTGGACCCACCGATCCCCAGATTTCTACCCACCCCTCATACCTTTCTCCTTTCCAAAAATTCCTCTCATTCCTTTACTTTAAAAGACCCTCTACACAGCATCCCGGGCTATTGTAATTTTTTTTTAAATAAGAGAATATTGGAAACGTGCCTTTTTGGATGCGAGATTAGCTGCATTTTGACAAGTTCGGATTACTAATGATTTGGTTTCTTTTACAGAAATATGATTGAGTACCTCTACCCGAACATTGGCAATTTCATCGTAAAAGATGAACAGCCTCACGATAACACCGTGTTGGAAGACATGGACCCTGGAAACAGCAGCCCAACGGCCAGACAAATCTCCAACGCACTCGACATCATGCAGCAAGAACAATCCTCGGAATCCAATCAAGTCTGCATCGACGAGAGTCTAGAAGTTAACACCCTGAGCTCCGATAAAGTGAAATTTAAATTCGTAAATATCGAAACGCTGTTTGCAAAATGCGAACAAACTGGTAAAGTATTGATCGAGCAAACGCCAGATGGAAATGAAAACACCTTATTCCAAAGCTTTACAAACGAAGAAGATAATTGTATCGATACGGAAATAGATTTAAGCAACATCTTAGTTCTCAGAGATCCTATGAACGAAGGCGAGATGTGCTCCGTTCCCATACAGATGTTGAAACTTGGGGCAAACGGAACCGTGGAATTGAAAACTTCGGCAGAGATGAACGAGTGTATCTCTTTACAAGAAGACGATCAAGGAATTCTCACATTCACCGATAACGAACATAACAACGTCATCATTGAAAACAGTCTCAACGAAGAGGAGATTGAAACAATCGGCGAAACCGTCAGCAACAAACCTTTCGGAAACTTTGTCTCAACAAATATCTCTGGTATGTGTGAACTATGCAGTCAAAATGGAAAAGAAATCTCTAAATATTTGCTCAAGTTACGAAAAGAAAAAGAATCGTTGGAGAGAGAAGTCAAGTCTCTGAGGACCAAGAGGAACAAATTGAAGAGTGATATTAAGTTGGATAAGGACTACGCCAAAAGGATTGCAAAAGCAACGGCAGAACGAAACGCGAAAATGAAAAAGGCTTTGGAATCTTTTGGAGAGAACGATGAAATCCATCCTGACAGACTTCAGTACTTTATTCCGTGATCTTATTAAAGTCTTCTTAATTTATCTCATAACAAAAGTTTTGTGATTAGTTTTAATTTGTGGGCGATTTACATTCATTACGTGGGACATTCAGCAAATTTAGCCTTTCTTAATTCAGATCAGTGTAATCATTTGATCGTTGAAGACAATATTAGCGATTCTCGATCAAAAATTTGAAAAATAAAAGATATGGTCGCATCTAGAAATTGAACCAAGACCTTAGCCTTGCCGATCCCCTATCCCCTTTGGTCATATTTAACCGTATCATACTTCGGCTAAGGACTACCAACTGTTTCTTTCTATCGTGGTACGGGAACACAACAGGATGGAAGTTGCAGGAAAACACTTCTTCTTAAACACAATTTATTTAATACAAATAAAATACTTATACAAAGGGTCTACTTTCCCTTTGCTTGGGTGATCTCCACGATCACACCACACTGACAAATATCGAAGGTCTTATTTCCCTCGATATCTCTACTAGTACTGGGCGTTGACGATAATTCTATCCAACGCCAACGTCGTTATCGTTGGCAATTTTCAACTGTTGAAAATAGCTGTTGAAAATAACGTCGACGTTGACACAACTATAATAGGAGATCGACACGATACTAACAAAAAAACAAACAAAAAATATATCAAAATCGTATTAAGGAATCCCTTTTAACGGGTGGTTCCCCGAATCATTGATGTATTATTAATTATTATTATCTCTATGCCCCACGCCCCACACATGTAATAATAATCCTATAATAACGTTGAAAGTTGAAACTGTTGGAAGACGTTGGTTTCGGTGTTGAAAATATTACCCTGTTGAAATATTATAATTATAACGTTGAAGATATATTTTGCTTGTCACTGATAAATTCGCTTGTTGCTTGGCGCTACGGATCGGCCGTATTGGACGGTAAAATAAAAAAAAACGTGCAGTAGGTACGTTCATTACCAAAAGACCATGTCTAATTGGGTATAAAATCGTTCACGAAGTGTGATCTCTTGACCCTTTTGATTTTAATCATTCCAACACCGTTGAAAACAAGGTACAAAACGTAACTGTTAGGCGACTCGCGTTGATAATTATCAATAGGTTATTTTTTGCTTGTCGTTGATAAATTTGATTGTTCCCTGGCGCTGCGTATCGGCCGTATTGGATGGGAAAATAAAAAAAATCGTCCAGTAGGTACGTACATTACCAAAAGACCATTTAAAATATCGAGTAATGTTGTTCACGAAGTACAAACTCTTAACCCTTTTTATTTATTAGGCAGTTGAATCGATGATTACGTTGAATAATATATTCGCATGTAGGTATTATTTTTCAACTGTTGGCGCTAATTATTTTCAACAGCGTTGGACGTTGAAACAATATAACTATTGTTTCCAACGGCTAGTTATATTTTAATACAGTACTTATCTCTACTGTCAGTTTTTAACACTCAACTGAAGGTACACTGCATGTACCTCCCGATTAAAGCGCCAAGTTGTTAAGCAATTAAAGCAATTAAGTTTTTTTTTTTTAATTTAACTTTTTGTATGAAGATCTTTCAGTATGTGGATGCGGTGCATCCTTAGACTGAAAGAATCCTGAAGATCTTCATTCAAAAAGTTGAAATTTTGAAAAAAAATTAAAACATTTTCGGCTAAAGCAACGTAAATAACGTCATATTTTTCAATCTAGCTCACTGAAAACTCATGGATGGTGTCCATATCTTTTTCAGTTTCCAGATTTTCAATTGAGTTTCGCTAATATTGTCTTCATTTAATTAAATATTTCAATTTGTATAAAATAAAAATGAAAATTTGTTGGTTAGTATCAGTAAAAACTCGGCAACGGTGAATTCTGATGTCATGAAATAAACCCAGTTTTTTCTGTACGTGTTATCTAGATCAGTGGTCCCCAACCTTTTTATCACCGCGGACCGGTCAACGTTTGATAATTTAACCGCAGCCCGGGGGGGGTTCACTCATCAAGACTCCACAAACTTAAATAATAGTTACACACAGATCAAGCAGATATTTTTCACTGGTGTGCACCTCGAATTTAAAGCTTTTCTTGAAACTGGTTTTGACTTAAGAGTGAATCTGTATGCGGGAAGTCGTTTTACGTTTTAATCTACACCCAGAATTTAAGAAACTGCAACTATTCATGTTCTCAAAAGGAACATTTAAAAGTCTACAAGCCGTCTCACAGTCGAGAAAAACCTTTTGTATGTTCTGATTGCAATTATTTACGTGCTAGAAAGGATACTTTGAAAACCCACAAGTTTACTCAAGTGGAGAAAACCATTTTCATGTTCCGACTGCAACTATTCATGATCTCAAAATGAACATTTAAAAGTCCACAAGCCGTCTCACAGTGGAGAAAAAACTTTATCATGTTCTGACTGCGACTATTCGTGTTTTCGAAAGGGACAATTTAAAATCCACATGCTGACTCACTGTGGAGGAAAACCTTTTTCATGTTCCGAAATTTGACAAATAATGAAAAAAAATTACAAATTTCAAATAACAAAAATTTCACAAAAATTTATAAGCACATGCGTTACTAATGTGCTAGCGGAATGAGTGCTAACCAGAGACTGATGAACTGGTGCGGAAGTCCCGGCTCATAAGTGAGTGACGTGAAAATGGGGCTTAATGCAAAATGTCTCTCGTTATGCGAAAAGTCTCTCGTTAAGGAAGTGTTTTTTTTTTTTTCAATACTGTTTTTCTCGTTATGCGAATTACTCGTTATGGGAGGTGCTTGTCATGAGAGATTCCGCTGTATTTTTTTGTGGATAATTTTTTATTTTTTTTATTTTGTGTTCGATTTTTTTTACGTTATTTTGATTTTTAACCCGTTAAGGGTCACGCCATTCCACGAAAATTTACGAAAAAACACTAAAAAAACCACCACTTTGAATTTTGATTTGAATGTTTTGTTGATTAATTTTGAGCTATTGTATATTTTATTGACTGAAACACGTTCACAACACAATAAACTATCTACCAAAACAACATTACTTGCATTTATTACGTAAATTAATAGGTTTTACAATGTTTTACTCGCGGAACACGCATTTATTGCGACGGTTAAAATCGCGGCAAATTCTGACAGCGGATTGTCACAGACGAAATCGTTTTAAAAATATTCCGGGGTTGCAAGGTGAATGAAAATTTTAGCGTCTCCGAGAGTAATGATGACGCAAGCGATTCTGACACTGTTCTTCATACAAATTCTGTATATAGAAGGGTCAAAATCGCAGACCAAAAGTTTTTTGTCGAAAATATTATTCAAATATTTTAATTATTTTCTCGCGCATACACGTCTCCGGCCTGTCACCGGTTAAGCAGGCCTTTGCGCGGCCCGGGGGTTGGGAGCCACTGATCTGGATCAATGAAACTATTTTCAATGTATATTTTTATCAAGGACTACAGAGCTTTGAAATTTCTAAATTACTATTGATAAAAAGAAAACACCAAATTGTTTTGTTTACCGAATATTTTTCAATTTTTGTTCATTACGAATGTGCTGAAAATCAATGGACGCCAAATAATAAGTTCTAGTTTTTAGTAAAAACATTTATCATTAATTTATAGGTGCTTCCAAAGGTTTATTTATGTTTAGTTTCCTATTTATACTTTTACTTTCATAATATCTTATTTTTATAACACGATATAATATGTATAGTCTGTCAAAAAAGAGTAGAAAATATAAAAACTTGAACTACTAAATTTGTAGACTGGCAACACCAATTTAACTCTCAAATATTTTTTTGAAGTGCAATGACACTGAATGTATAGAACACAGTAAACCACATTTTAAAAAACTTTTTTTTTTCATGACAAAATTGATTAAAAGGTGATTTATAAAGCGATTTGCTTTAATTTAATTCAACATAAATTTGAATTAAACAATAGATAGAAAGGAAGAATCACTAATGGTGAGTTTAGTTACACTACTTTTAGATCTGAATGAGTTAAATATATTCAGATCTAAAATTAAAGACACGATCTAAAGACCAAGCAAAGCTAGGTAATTTATCTAGTATTAAATAAATGTGAGCAATTTCTAAACTGTGCTTTATATTTTATTACATTATAGTTATTCTTCATTATGTTAACACAAAATTGCAAAAGTATAATAATAATATACCTATACGCAATTCTAATTTTGAGATCGGCGGGTATCTAATCTATACTGCAATGAAAAAATATTTTTTCCACTATTATGCCTTTTTAATTTTTTTATAAAAATGTAGGTTACACAGCTTTACTTTAACACCATGAGTTATGTGTTTAGTATTGCCATTTGGACAACAGTGGCGCCCTCATATATTTTCTACTCTTATTTGTCAAACTGTAATGTCGATTTTTTTGTATTTAAATTAAATTTTATAATGTTTTTATCAAGTTCTGCAAGTATTTTATTTAGTATTTATTTTTGTTACAGTTGTTTCGGCTTACAAGGCCATTTTCAAACTGTGGTTAAACCACTTCGAGACGACTTATTTATAAGATTTTAAATGTCAATTTTTGAAGATGTCTAAATTGATTTATTACCAATTTTTTATAAAAACAACTCTCTTTTTATAACTTTTGAAGGTTATTTCCATCAATGTAAAATATCATTGAAGAAGAAGATAACAATAATAATCTAAACGAAAATATGAAAGAGAACAAGATACAAAAAGATAATGAAACGGTTTTGCCACCTTCCATCAAACAGGAAGCTGGCAATGGCTGAATTGGTAAAAGCGCACATCCCGATTAGACGAGAGGTTCTTGGTTTGAGTTCCAGTTGCGGCCATTATCTTTTTATATTTTTCTGTGTCTTGTTCTTGTGGCGGTCACTTAACCCGTTCTGCGAAGTTTACCGCTGCGCCACTGATGTCCACAGAATACGCTGGAAGATACGGCATACCTACCTTCAGCGAGTACACCGTAACGTAGTAGAAATAATAATCCGCCACCTACGCGAAAGAGCTAGAACGTCTGGCTGTACCGTTCAAGTGCCCGCAGAAAGTTCGAGTGATATCTCGCCTTTGTGTGAGTTCACGCTTTACCTACCGGGAGACTAATTACTTGCCACGAGTATATAAGCCGCGCTCGCTTGCTTGGAGCCAGTCAGTCAGTACTTTCCATTCATCGAATAAGGAACACAGTCCGAGCAGTGCAGTAACTCTTTAAGTGCCTGCGCCCGGCACGGGCCTCGCGCAGATAGTAGTGAACACCATTTATCCAGCGTGTCCCAGGAACATTCCAGCACCTTCGAGGAACTTCTCCAACTACCATCTCGACATGAGATGTCAACCAGCATCCTGCAACGAGCAGCAACCACAACCGGCAACGCGCCAGCATCCTCATCGCCTCTCAAGGTTCCTTCCTGCGTCACGTGTGTGCTCCGACCCACTGGACACACAGCCGCCATATCCCGTCAACACGACGTCGATCGACCGCCTGGACCAAGGTCACGTCTACACCGCCACGGTGTAGGGCAACACGCCGGCTTCCTGAAGACCTGTGATCTTCACCGCCGTAGTGTCCTGACCTTCTTCTCACTCATCGCGCAGCAGCATCACTACTGTCACTCCGCTCCCGCTCCGCATCGACCTCCGCTACGTAGCCACTATAAAGACTGACTCACACATCGACTGCACGCCTTTCATTTCCCTCTACCGATCAGGACCGCTCCCTCATTCTCTTTCATATTTTCGTTTATATTATTAATGTTATCTTCTTCTTCAATGTATTAATGGTAAAACCAATTTGCTGAGACACTAATTGAGACATTGTGTGGGGTTCGGAATCTGTTTTCCCCACACTAAATGTTAGGGTGTTCCTGATTGTTTTATAATGAAGTTACTGCTTTGACTCATTTAAGTGTGTTATATAGTTTAGGTTTTATAAACAAACTTAAGTAGTGGGGAATAAATAATTTTCTTTGCTTTACTAAACATACCTTACTAAATACTAAAATACTTGCAGAACTTGATAATGACATTATTAAATTAAATTTAAATAAAAATTTAAAAAATAAAGTTATTTTCTACGAATCAAACAAAAAACAATTAATATATAATGTCGATGACTTGAAGCCAAAACATTGTATCTCCACTTTTGGCAAAAATGAGTTTTGAACTAGTCTACAAAGGAGAACCCGAATTATAAAAATATGGAATATCTGTCCACATTTCATTTTAAACATTTTTGAACAGATTTTAAGTTTAGCTTAAAAAAATGGATATGTCTATCGTCTAGTTGATTAGTCAGACATCTCCAAATAAGTACTAAGTTTTGAGATAATGAGGAAAGCAATATTTGAATAAATAAAATCGGGGCAAGCGTATACGCTTGACCTGAAGAAGGAACGTTTGATCCGAAACCGGTCAGATTCACTCATTATATAAGTGGTTCAAACAAAGTTGAATTATTTCATTTATCTATAACGGATAACCAAAAAGTTATAGCTACATTCAAAAATACAATATTTGAATATTCATTAAAGAATCAAATATTAATTACATGTGTCGGTGTTTTACGTATTAAATATGCTATAAAATAACACCGGGAGGCATAACAGTACATTAGTATGACATTTTGAAAAAACCTACTAATGACCCAGAAAACATCAACATTTTGTTTTATATACATTCAAGTTTTTTTTTTTAATTATGTGTAATTGATTTGGTGGTGTATATACAACGTGTCCGGAAACTCGTAGTAC
The DNA here is from genome assembly GCA_917880885.1 of Limnephilus marmoratus. Classification (NCBI taxonomy): domain Eukaryota; kingdom Metazoa; phylum Arthropoda; class Insecta; order Trichoptera; family Limnephilidae; genus Limnephilus; species Limnephilus marmoratus. The sequence goes on from OU862930.1 coordinate 4,628,359, forward strand.
AAGCGGAAAACTGGTGAATCTACATCACGTAGAGAACCCAAAAAAGTTATTTTTTTCGATTTGAGCATTTCGATTTTAATATTATTTTTTTCTATTTTTCCATTTTTTCGGCAACTAAAGGGTTAAAAAAACTTTTGAGCCCGGTTTACCCTTCGATGCATTTTATAAGACATTACACAGCTGAAATCAACCCCCTAGTGAACAATTTTTTCAAATTTAACCAAAAAAATACAAACTTCGGATCCGATTTACTCGAAAACGAAAGCTCAAATCAAAAATGTTGTATCGCAAATCGACTCCGAATGTGATGTAGATTTACCAGTTTCCCGTTTGTACGACGAGTTTCCGGACACCATGTATAACTGCATACTCAACACAAATTTTGATTTTTCGAAGATGTCTGACTAGTCAACTGGATGATCGATTGGATTTGTGATGTGTGTAATATTGTCACCGTACTGCCAAAATTGAATAATCACTGAAAAATGACAAAATGCATAGTAGAGCTATTAAAAAAAATATTTTTAAATGTGTAGAATTATCAAAACCACAAGCCTATGAGACTTATTGAAGCGGGAAAGGAGAATGTTAGAGGAAGGTTGGTATATACCTGGCTATTCAGATCTGGAGGTCTAGCATGGACGATCGATAAAACCCTATATCAATATGGTATTGACCAAAACCGTCATCTATGGTCAATTATCAATATTTGCGAGCACGGTCAAAAATTGTTAACAGATTGATAAATTTTAGCGCGGCCTTCATAGTATCAGATAAGTTTCGGTTAACTGTCATAATACACATATTTTTTAATAATGTCTTCCATTATGCAAACTTACTGGCTTATTAATGAACGGATTGAGCTAACAAAGCTCTTAGAATTGAAAGAATTCATATACGCGATCCATAGACTTAAATAATACATGTAAGATGCAATCAACTTATGCTGCTCGATCTTTGAAAAAAGAAAAAATTTTAAATATGTCTAAAGACCTCATTAATTAATTAAATACCGCATGGGGTGAGGTTCGTCTATCAGGCATGCTCAACCTGTGGCTCAATTGAAAATTTTTTGCTGCCCAAGCGTTCTATGTTTTGAATTTTGGTATTTAATACAAAAAAAGAAAAAAAATCATTCTCGTAAATTTATAACATTTATTTTATTTTGTGAAATTAAAACTTTCTTGTTATTAGACCTCGGACTCTCGATGGGGGCTTTGATTTATTACTTGAAAAGTGCCGGGCACGTGGCTAAACTATGAATTTCTGTGTTTATTCAATTTTGGTTTATTTCGGCGATTGTTAAGTCTTTTTAAATATGTATAATCATTTATAAAGCATTTTCATAATATTTTATGAGTTTTTGTTGCATTTTACACAATTCTAATGTTAACAAAATATGTTTAAGAATTTTTCATCGATGATGTATTTATGTACATATTCAGAAATAGCTTCGTTCATACAGTACACACAAAAGGGCAAAATATATGATGTATCGTTTGTGTTTACTAATATATTCAGACATTTACATTAATGTTTACTATTCATCCGAAGTTGTGCACTTTTGTAGCACTTGCATCAAGTCCCATGCCTCTCAGTCTGGACGAAACTAATTAAAATATCTCTTGTTAAGTGGTTAAACTGCTTCAGTTAGAATCCGGAAGTTACGGAATCAATCCCCTCAGCAGTTTTAAGTCCAGCAACCTTTATTCACAACTCTCCGATCAAAATATCATCAAAATCATTTGTTTTTTGTTAACTACCTTAAATATAATAATATTTTTTGTGTTTTGACATGTCATCATCGTTATACTAGAGCTACGGACTGTCCATTTAAATTTATCCATTATTGTCCTGACAACATAATAAAGAGTTTAGGTAGGTACCTGAATATTTTCAAAAATTATTCATGATTTTAGAATTAAGTATTTAATTTATGACAACAAAGGCTTTTCCCTAAATTTCCACTGGTAAAATATAGTACCTACTTATGTACTACTGTGACAATAATTTTGTTAACCTAATTTTTGCATAACCCTTTTCACCAATATTTCATTCAATAAATTATCATAATTGAGGGATATAAAAGGAAAACTGCCATCCAAAAATCCACACTTTGTTCATTTTCACCTAATGATTGGTAATCTATATCTCACTCTCTACACCATACAATCTCCAAACCAAAGTAAAAACACCTCTAAGCCACTCAAAAACGACTTTTAAAGTGGTGGTCAAATGCAAAACAGCCTTTCTTCAACTTTTGGTGAGGTTCAAAAGCGCCACTCTCGAAATGCACCAATCACAAGTCAGAAAACCAATAAGTACATCGCAAATCCAATATGGCAGCCATGATGGTTGGAATGTAAAACCGCCCCCTAACAAATGTTTTTGTGCGAAAACGCCACCAAGCTGAGTTGAGCTGCAAAACCTCCACTATTCAAAATACATTCGTTTTTAGAGTGGAAACAAATCTACAAACGATTGATTTGAAATTGCGGACATAAAAAAAATCAGATGTGCAATTCACAAGCGGTAGTAGTGAAACCTTCAGAAAACTAAAGTAGACAAGAGTGGGAAAGCACAGAGTACGAAGCACCACACTAGCGGATTTAGGGGGGGGCACGTGAAGATTCTATCACAGTACATACTTAGAAGCTAAAACTGTCTTTATTAAACATTTAATTTTTCGATTGTTTTGATACCTTCATAAACCTTCCTATTTTTTTTTTTTTACATGAGCTCCACACAATTACTGTCGGAAAAATTTCTAACAGTAATTGTTGGTTTTATGCGCGTCCGCCCCTTGTGCCCCCCCCCCCCCCCCCTCCCCCCCCACCAGAAAAAAATCCTAACAGTAATTGTTGATTTTTCTCTCGTCCGCCCCTTGTGCACCCCCAAAAAAAAATCCTGGATCCGCCCTTGAAGCACCGCACAAAGAGGATTAGATGATTATACTATCTCATTCTCTCGCGGGATAAATCCTACAGATGTATGTGTTTGTCTGTTTTTAGTGTCACTATTTTTCTTTTCATCTAGTTTTAAATCGCAACAGTGCTAAAGAAGTTTTTACTTCAAAAATACAGTTTGCAATTATAAAAAAAAAAAATTACCAAAAAGTCTAACCACTGGAGTGTTTTTGGCCATATTTTGGCAAATTTGCAAACGCCCCCGAGCGTTCGCTGGCCAAAATGTGGCCAATTTGAAGAGACATTTTCAAAAATTTATTTGAATTATTTCAAAAGTTCCCACGCATTGTATACTTCGATTAATCACAAAGATAACTCAGTAGTTTCACACTTAAACAAAAGATGTCTCACATCTCTTCTAAATAAATTATTTGTTATTGACATTTCGCCAACTGAAATTATTGAAATATTTTTTTCTTACAAATCATTGGTCATGCGTTTACATATTAAAAAACGCACACATTTCATTAGCCACAGCAAGGCGTGGCCTGGTCAATTAGTATTAAATAATTTCATAGAGAAGTATTGCATATTTATTTTTGTAAATAAACTATGAAGATTTCACTCCTACCGTATGTGAATTGCACACTCTTTTTTTTCACACACTATTTTGTTTTTTTTTTACGCTTTTACACCCTTCAATTACTGCAAGTTCTTTAAGTATATTTCTTTAAAGCACAAAAAATGTTAAAATTAATTAGGGAAGTTTAAAATAATTAATTGTATACGGCTGTACAATGATGCAAAAGAATATCAATTTATATGGTTAGTCAGTATTAAATGTTTATTTAAATAACTAAGTAAAAATAAGGCAATTTATCCGTGTGTTTAGTAAAGATGGATTTTCACACGCCACTTGTTTGGCTTGATCGGCCAAGTCTTCCTTAACTCCCACCATCTTTGGGAGGCGAATATGGGTACCTCTGCCCTGGGAACCATTTATTGGATAACCAACACCCCCGGCATAGGTGACCCCAAGTGGTTCGCTGCGTTTGGTGACTTAGCAGGGGTGAGGTTCCAGGTATAATTCCAGAGCAGCCTTTGCCATTTCACGAATCGTACATTACATCCATAGATATTGTTGGTCGATGGTCCTTTGCCTAAAATAGCCTATCATGTATTTTGGGTTTTCCACAGAGACGCACGATGTAAATTTTAATATAAATCAAGTATTCCCTTATGTAGTACTAGCTGGGGTACCCTTCGCTCAGAGAGTTGATATGAGATTGAACTGACGTTCCAACCCACAACGGAACTTGCTTTATATACCCCTACCAATGGGTAGTCCCACCCGTACAAAAAGGCTTTGAATGGTCCACAATGTTCCTGAACATTCCAGTGTTCTGGTATGTTCCACATTGATCTGGGATGTTTCCAAACGTTCCAGACTATTCCCAAACATTCCAGCATGTTGTGGAATGCTCTCGAATGTTCTGGACTCTTCTAGAAATTTCTAGAGAGTGAATCTTACAGCCCTTATATCTTCAAAAGCACGCCCTTCAGGTAAAAACAAGAACCTTCTTCATGGATGGGAGATAGAGGGCTACCACACCATATAACTAACTCCCTTGATCATACCGGGACTCGTTTCTGAATTTTAGCGGGACGCACACAATTGTACACTTTCTTTTATAATATAATATATTGATTACTAAAATTCGAGTTTATGCCAACCAGTTTTTGCATGTAGCGTGAATCTTTGGGTCGGTATTTCAGTTGCTTGTTAACCTCAGCTTTAGAGTGATATTTACTTTCTTCAAGTTACTCAATCTGTCTCATAACATTCCTGCATATACTGAAAAACTGGGCCTTAGTTGTTTCGAGATTACAGAGTTACATTCAGCATTAAAAATAAATGTAATAATTTTTTAAATATAAAATTTTTTAATGCAAGCATAAAAAGTCTTTAAAATGGCTCACCTTACATTTTTTTCAAACTTAAATTACTGATGAGAAGAAAAAATTTGCTCATATTTTGTTGAACAAATGCATTATAAACGTTATTGCCACCTCACTTTTTTATTGTTTCATGTAAAAATAATTAATTTTAAAAAATCACAAAGTTTCCTAATTTTTGTTCATATTGCGGGTTTTAAATTTGGTTTCATAAAAGTTTAAATTTTAATTCTTTTGTGGTTAACTTTTACATTTGAATATAAAGCGTGGTGTTTTCTCTTTCTAACACCGTTTAGATCATATTTCTCACTATGAGAGTAAGGGAGACACAATTTTCCTGTAATTCTGTGCTATTTAATGTCTAACGGGCCCAAATTCATCTGTAATATATATAAGTGTATATTATATACGAGTGGCAATTTTCCAAAATGGGTATTAATTTTATAAAATATTGTTATGTAATAATATTATTATCTCTATTGTAATCTTATTTATTTCTAATATTCCAGATTAGTCATGAAATGTGAAACCTATATTTTGTCTATAATGTAAATTGTACATTTATAACTAACTTTATTTATTATATTAAATAAAATTATGTTTTCATATAAAATAGTTTTTCTTTCTACGCTGGACCAAACCAGCCAGCGGCCGAGAATTCATATTTCGTCGAAAGATGTTCTTACAATCGTACAGGGCGGTTCCAATGAGAAAGATTAATTATTCTCCATATCAGCTTTTTTAAATAATAACTCAATATCGATTTTATTTCATTCAAAATTTGTTTTAATTTGAACCTGCATCCAAAAATGCTGAAAGGTGAGGTGATAAAACTATTTAAATTAATTTCATTTTGTAATAATTTTTTGATCATAAGTATTTATTATTTTTCAATAATGTTTAAGTAAAATAAGTATGTAAAAAAAATCTTAAATATATTAGTTTGTAAGACCGTAAATAAACAGACAAACTGAAGTATTTTCGTCACAAAACACATGTGCGGATCTTTTTTCAAATGATTTTATTTAAATTAAAATTCTGAAACATAGCTTTCTCAGATAATTTATTGATTCATTTTACTGCATGATTTCATGATTTGAAATGTGTTTTGTATAATACGAAATTTAGTTTGAAAATTTAACAAATCTGCCAACGACCTACGGTAAAACCTTATTGTACTACAAATAAACATATTTTCTCAAAATTTAAAACATAGCTTTATGAGATAAAAGAATAGTCTTTCGAAATCAATTTGTAAATTTTTGTGGAAAAGAGTCAATAAGTCTAAAATTTGATTTAAAAATTACATATTTACGGTTTTTTCTGGTTGTTCCTTCTTAACCCTTTCCACCCCAATTTCGAGTGTCACTCGACATTGATTTTGTTCCACCATCTCCAATGTCGAATGACACTCCACATGGTATAAAATTTTTTTGCGGACAATTTTAAAAAAGGAGGGATTTCTTTTACTAAAATCTTTGAATCACGATTGAAAGATATATTCTAGAATCGCAGAATACTTTAGTAATAATAATATTTTATTTTATATGGCTGTTTTATGACAAAAATCACCTCAAGGGCCTTGTAAACCTGCCACGTTCAACGGATCGATGAATTTTATTTAGGGCTGCGCCTCACCGCAAGTATCGATGTTACAAAAGTACATAAGTAGCTATCACACCGTGCTGTCGACAACATATGTCCAACTGTGCATTATCGTGTTTTATTTACGTGCAAGGCTAGTTGAATGGATTATTTGTGATTTCTATTTTCTATAGCTTGTTTGTGTATTAGTGAAATAATCCTCGATCCGGTCATGTCTAAAAAAACAAAGCGAAATGTGTCGAAAAGGCCAAAAGCCGAAAAAAAAAATTCTGAAGAACTAATTTTAATTTTATTTACAAAAAAAAATACTTAAAAAAAAACGCACTTTTGTTGTGGAGCTGGTGGAATAAAACCAAAAAAGGCTTGGAGTGGAAAGCGCTAAGGGGGTTTAAACGGGCTAGACTGGAAATTTGTCATTTTTAAAGGATATGAAAACAATTCCCCTCAGAGCCAGTATCATCTTTGCGGATGCTGTGTGGAGGGGCTTTTTAGTAAAGGAAGGAGAGGAATTTCTGTAAAAGAAAAAGGCACGGGGGGGTTGGAATCTAGGAGCCAGTGTATCCAGAAGTGACGGACATATCGTCGGCAGAAAGGCTAATTGACGTAACCAGCAAATCCTCTACTTTCGGGAAAGTCGAAAAAACAAAAAAAAATCAGAAAATAGTAATGGTAACCCCTATCGCGTTGATTTTTACAATGAACAACACAATAATGTTTATGTTTCTACCAATATAATTAGATCTATGTAATTATTTAAAAAAAATGGTGATTTTGGTGGTTACATCCATTCTTTTTTGTGAAAATTTTACGATTTCTTGGCTGTAACCAACAATATCTAGTATGAGAAGCTCGGTGTGCGATTAATTTACGGAAAGGCAAAAGGGCGTAACCTCTTTTGTGTTATTCGTAGCTCCTAAAATCACGGTGTAACCCTCTTCGAAGGGAATCAGACTTACAATTAGTTGATTTAACCAAATTTAAATAAAAAAATTATTTTTGTAATGGGAGGTACGACGAAATATTCTTTTAACAACCGTTTTTTTTCATATCGAAGGCAATAAGTTGACAGCTTGCAACTGACATTTTTTCAGAAATAGAGTTATGTACATCATTTTAAAAAAAAATTTTAAGCTCTATTTAAATAGCGTCGTCATTAAATATCATTACTTTTTTATACGCATCACTTATTTTTTTTTAAATATGGCCATCGAACTTTTTAAAAACATAATAAAATAAAAATAAGAAAAAAAATTAACAAAAACATATCGAAAAAATTAAACAAAAAATTAAAAAATTGCACACCAAAAACGTCCAGGCTGGTGGTCGGCGGATCAAAGAACTCTTCAATGGAGTGTGATCTAGACTACAGTAATTCGTTGGTTTCGTTCATGTATTTGATTTAGTCGTTGCTAGCGGGGCACGCGAAAGCACTGTGGAACCGACGGGTTTCGGAAGATTCCGTCGTTTTCCAGGCTGCCGGTCGGCAGACCTGCTTTTTTCTCAATTACTAATCGACCCCTATCGTATAAGACCATTCTCAATGACCATGAGCACAAATATTCACCCACTAATTTACGTCTTCACGTTCACCCTGCATCGGTCGGATGCGCACTGAACGCCGAAGCAGGATGCAATAACATGATGTTTGAGCTTGACGCATTTTCGATTAAAACAGTGTAACGTTCTCCACAAAATAAAAGTCTTCAAATCTGTGGTAGTATTCAACTTTAATAAAGTTTTTAAACTTACAAAATGATGTTACTAAAAACTTTCGTTGCGGCACAACTTATAGGATTAATGTAACCAAATAAAACTTAAAATTTTAGTCAGCCATTTACCGTAAGCGAAAATGTTTCCTAAAACACGGAAAGGCTATTTGACGTAACCATATAATTTTTCATAGTAAATAAAAAATAAAACATTGGATACGCCCGGGTTAAAGGGAGTAACCCGCATTTTATTAAAAAAACGTCTGATTTTCCATCACTTACAACAATTTTTGGTCGGACTTCCGGGAAAAACAGTAGGTATTTTAAGGGGGTAAACTTTAAAATTTTCATAATATTTAAACTTCGAGTATACAGATCGACGCAGTATTTTTTTTCAAGTAAAATGGCATCAAAAAGTGAAAATCGACAAAATGTTGGTTACGTCAATTAGCCTTTCTGCCGTCGATATGAATCTATCCATCCCACTGCGTTACAAGGCAGTGTACCAAGGAGAGGTCAAAGTCTCCTTCAACCAGTCTCTCTCGCTCCGGCAGTTGTCACGTAGTTGGTGGGGAAGACGCATCTGCCGCAGATTCGGATAAACCCTACCCCATGAACCCGGGCACCCCTGCTAAGTCACTACTGAACCACTTTGGGTGGCCTATGGCAGAAGTATTGGTTATCCAGTAAATGGTTTCCGGAGCAACGGTACCCAAACCTGCCTCCAAAATTGAAAATGCATTGATTCAGAGTCACCCCAAGTGGTTCACTACGTTTGGTGACTTAGCAGGGGTGCCCAGGTTCATGGGCACTTTTGGGAGGTTTTTCCGGGTCTTCGTTCGTCTGCCTACCAGTTGCATGGCAGGGCGAATGGTGGAGGGAGTCCCTTTGACTTCTCCAGCCGTACTCTCTCAGAATATCACCTTGCACCACAGTGGGAGGGATGGATTCATACATCCGTCACTTCTGAACACATTTACCCCCAGATTCCTACTCACTCCTTTAATCCTTTTCCTTCCCAGAATTTCCCTCTCCTTCCTTTTATAAAAAGACCCTCCACACAGCATCCCCAAAGATGACGTAGGCCCTGATAGGGACTTTTTCCTCTGGGCCTCCTGTATGGAACAAATGTTAAAAAAAAAACTTAAAGCCGCTTTTATTGCAGTAAATTAAAATCTTCCAGTGGAAAATGGACTTCTAGCTACGTCATGACTTTCTGGCCAATCACCACTCTACCCCCTCCTAACTTATTAAGTACGTTTTCTATGAACCTTGCTCGTGTGATGGTAGAACAAAAAAAAGCAACAGTATTATCAAGTATTATTTTAACTACCCTGTAGGAAGGTCTCAATGGCGCTATCAGCGGTTCTGATTTTGATACTACCTGCCCCAGTATTACTAATTAAAAAATGCTGGCGACACTGAAACATAATTGACAGTAGCTGTCATAATAGATGTGTTTTTCCTCACGTGTTGCTGATACAATATACAATTCTCAGTGTCTATTTTTAGTCGCAGACATCAAAACTGAAAACAATATTATTAAACGGCCGACGGCAAAACAGCGCCCGTGTTTACGGCCTAACGATGCCAAAAATATTGCAAGGGTTACTGAAAATTCACTTTTAATTCTCCACGCCAGCTCAGGTGGGTGTTTAATGCGTGGGAAAATAATGTTCGAATTTCAAATGCTATGTTTTCATCTCGCTCGAGCTCATCACTCAGGGCGGGAAATGAACCGAGATCATTTCTGTTTCAGATTTACGCGTTCAAACTTCAGTTTGTCGTTAATCATGTTATGATTTTATCTTCTGTTTGTGTTCAGAATCGAGTGTTTATTCGTGTTGAAAGCTTTACGGACGTTATTAAATCCTTTCAGAGGTGATGTACATATTGCTAAATTATCAAATTAATAACCCAATACAACTTTCGCTTTTGCTTTTTGTTTTGTGGTAAATAATGCCACTTTTATATTTCTTAGCAACATGTATGCTTTACAATTATTGCTGAAATTTTTAGCTTTTCTTTTATGATATTTTTGCAAACCTGCTTACGAAACATTTTTATCTACGCATATTAGGTAACCCAAACTCTAGATTTCACTTTTCTAAATTAACTTGGAATGCTCTGTCGCAATGAATGGGACCCAAAATAAAACGGGCTGAACTATTTTCTCTGAAATGAAAATAGTTGTGTTTGCTAATGACACACTGAGGTGAAAGTGAATAGAATATGCAACAGTGCATTGGAAACTTCTCTGGTTAATTCTACTATTTAAATTTTGTAAAGTCTGATAAATATTATGTCTTCCAAATAAAATATGACTTGTGTAAAGTTTTCATGAAATTTGTGTCAAACTTCGCCAGGTAAGATAATGATAGATTTATTCCAAATTCATTTATAGATTTTCACGGCCAAAAGTATTTTTGTTATTTATTTTTGGGGTGTTACTCCGTGTTGTGCTACCTCCTCCTTTAGATACAAGGCCTATTAAGTTCTGCAAAGACCAAGTTTCCTCTGGAAACAGATGGAGTGTATAAACTCAGCTGTTCTGGATGTGACAAGGTTTATGTAGGCGAGACAGAGCGGACGATCTCCAAAAGGATATCAGAACATTTTCGAGCGTGTGAACTTGGTCACCCTGACAAATCGGCAATCGCCGAGCATTTACTTGAAACCGGCCATTACTTTGGATTTGTTCCTGAAGTCCTGGGAAGACCCAAAACTTATAGAGCACCCCTAATTACAGAGGCAATTGAAATTCATAAAAATCTAATTAACATTAGGGAACGTACCCATACTACGTGACCCACTTTTTGCAATGTTTAACCCTCCCCCCTCGGTAACCACGTGTAGTACATTCCAAGACCCCCCTCCCCCTCCCCCTACAGTTTTCACATAGTAAATTATAAATATGGTTTTGAATCATTTCTTGCTAACAAAAAGTTTAAAAAAAAATTATTTGACTTATATTTGTCTTTATTAATACGGTGCTTGCTGCGTGACGGCAAGAGTGCATGCATACCTATAATTACAAGTGGAAAAAATATTAAAAAGGTATTGGAAAAAATATAAAAGGATTTCTAGATTGACTATGTGATAAAAACTTAAGCCCCTCCCCGCCCATTGTGACCAAGCGTGATATTTTGAAGATCCCCCCCCCCCCCTAAACGGGTCACGTAGTATGGGTACTTTCCCTTAATAGAGACGACAGAGCTAAGCTCAATAGTTCTTGGTATCTGGTAATTGACGACTACACCAAAGCTAAATACAGAAAAACATTGTGAAGTATACGGTAATACCAGCTTGTAGTGGAGTGGAGCTGATAACACGGTATCGCTTCAAAGTACATAAGCACACATTTCACCATTAACAATTACGCATCTGCCCTAATGATGGACACTCTAACGCTGTCCGAAACGTTGGCTAAAGGAGGAGGTAGCGCAACACGGCACAACACCCTAAAATAAATAGCAAAAATATTATGTAGTTTGAAGCATTCTTAACACATTTTAGGCAGGAAGGGTAATTCTGCCTTTTACGCCGGTTCTAGTTGAATGTCTGGAAAGGCATTGATGTCAAATATTTTTATACGAATATTGTACACCAATCTCTCTGTAAGGGTTCCCACTATATGTATACAGGGTGTCCGGAGGTAAAGTGCATTAACTTCGGGAGGTGATTCTACATGATTGTGCAAGTAAAAAAGATAAATAACTTTTTTCGAAATTCCAACTTTTAGGGGTAGTTTTGAGGTAAAAAGATAAAATAAACAAAAATTTTAACAAAACAAAAAAACGACTTCAAAAAATGCACTAAAAAGTAAAAAAAATATTTCGTATTCTTCTACAACTTCATAATCAACTTACTTTTTCTAATCATCAATATGTAGGTACGATTGTTACTTTTGGAATCGGTGTCAGTCAAGGTAGGTTTGTAACTACATACATAGTTATAGTTGAGATGTGCTTGTGTCGCACAAGCGACTTGCTGACACCGACTCCAAAAATAACAATCGTACCTACATATTGATGATTAGAAAAAGTAAGTTGATTATGAAGTTGTAGAAGAATACGAAATTATTTTTTTACTTTTTAGTGCATTTTTTGAAGTCGTTTTTTTGTTTTGTTAAAATTTTTGTTTATTTTTTGGTTTTTAGTGAATCTGAAGTACACTAACTAATTTGTCTGAAAAACCTACTAAACGTGCTGCTCATATGAGACAGACATAATTTGACCATAACGACGTTAGGGTCAAATTAAGAGATTCGGCCGAGTTTCGTTAATTTGTCATGGATCCGATAATCAGAACCTAACCAAACTCTCATCAAATTATCCTTGAAGTACATCCTTTCCAATAAAAAAAGAATCATTGAAATCGGTTGGTGTGATATTGAGTTATTCGTCCATTTATCGCGCACATACTTAATGCAAATTTAAGACTTATATGGTTTTCTCATGGATGCCATTGTCGGAACTGGACCAAATTAAAATGGGACCACACGGGAAGCACCAGCTTTCAAATAAAAAAAGAATCATGAATATCGGTTCACCCAGTCAAAAGTTCTAAGGTAACAAACATAAAAAAAAAAAATACAGTCGAATTGAGAACCTCCTCCTTTTTGAAGTCGTTTAATGAGTCCGGCGTGATTTATTATTTTCCGCTGTTACGATACGGGCCAATCACAATCGAGTCGATCGCCCGGCAGGCTCTCAGCAAGTAAGATCGTACCTCACACTAAGGATTTTAAGTAGGTATGTCTTTTTGTATGGGAAAAAAAAAGTTGGAATTTCGGAAAAAGTTGTTAATCTTTTTTACTCCTACCATCATGTAGAATCACCTCCCGAAGTTAATGCACTTTACCCCCGGACACCCTGTATAGAGTACAATTTCCGTGGCCCTGCGATTTGACCATGCTTTCAGGTAGAACAGCCCAAAATAAGACGAAAATGAAGAATAAAAATTTTCGATATTTCGCTTGGTTTTCGAGATATTGGTACTTAAAGTTTCAGATTCTAACCTAACCAAACTGTATTAGAGCGCAGCATTGAGCGCAATCTATGATATCTACATATAATTAAAAACTTTGAGTCTCATTATCTCAAAAACTAAGCGAGATATCAAAAAATTTTATTCTTCATTTTCGTCTTATTTTGGGATGTTCTACCAGAAAACTTGGTCAAATCCCGGGGCCACGGAAATCGTACTCTCCCCTGTATGTGTATTAAAATGTGTTCATCATCATCATCATTATCATCATTATCATCATCATCATCATCATCATTACATAGTATAAAATGAAGTCGTTCAAAAAGGATGTGCGCGTTAATCTTTTAAACTACGCAACGGATTTTCATACGGTTTTCACCAATAGATAGAATGATTGAAGAGGAATGTTTATATGTATAATACATGTAAATTATATTAGAGAAAAGCCGAGAAATTCAAAGAAAACATATTTTTGTGCGATTTAAAACGGCTGGCGGGCCGCACTATAGTCAATTTTGAAATTCGTTCTACGGAAGAAATTGGAAAATAGATGTCCTAGAGTAAGTAGGTATTTGATTTTCCCTTTTCAAATATCCAGTGTTGCATTGCAAGCATTGTATAATTAGTGGCGAGTTAATTAGTTTATATGTATAATACATGCTTATTATAGTAGAGAAAAGTCGATAAATTCAAATATTCAATTCAGGCAGCGGGCAGCTGGCAAGCAGATGGTGTGGATTTTATAAAGGTTGGGTAATGGCGTTGTGTTTCGTTAGCCACAGCAACGTGTGGCCAGGTCTGCTAGTTTGATATAAAATGGGGAATTTTTCTTATCTCTTTGTCTTCTGTGTGGAATAATATGTTATCAAAAGCAAACTTAAACTTTGTCATCTTTTGTGTATAATAATATTTTAATCAAAAGCAAACTTAAACTTTGGCACTGGAGATGTGCCAATTGTTCTTTGTTTTGTAATGATTTGTACCAAAGTGAAAACCAATTTTTTTGTAATGTATGCAAGGGCGGATCCAGCTTTGGCGCCAGGGGGGGGTCACATAGTCGTGATCAAGTCACTAGAAGTTATAATTTGATTTTTATAATAATAGATACAAGTAAAAAGTAGGTCCACCTAGGTCTTGGACCCAGCCCAGGGGGGGGTCATGACCCTATGACCCCCCCCTGGATCCGCTCTTGAATGTATGTACATTTTGTACACATGAAACCCAATGACGTTATATACTATAGAATCATGGTAGAAATCTTGGTAAATTTTGGGGATTGGTGTCCATGGCTATTACGAATAATTTTTAGAAAAAAACTTTAGATTCGCCTTAATCACTATAAAAGGAAACTTATTGCATCACGGCTGGCAGAAAATAATGCATTTTAATTTTCAATGTCGTTAAATAAAATTTCACTTCGCGAACCGAAACTACGACAGCCCGCCCGCCTTTTTGTCGCTGTCAAAATACGTTTTTGAATGGTTTGTTTGGCTACGCAGGGTTTGTGTAGCGGGCTTGTGTATGTTATCTTTACTTTAAAAAACAGCCTACGTTTTTGAATGGTTTGTTTGGCTACGCAGGGTTTGTGTAGCGGGCTTGTGTATGTTATCTTTACTTTAAAAAACAGCCTACGTTTTTGAATGGTTTGTTTGGCTACGCAGGGTTTGTGTAGCGGGCTTGTGTATGTGACAAATGGCGGGCGGCAGCGGGCGGGCTGTCGTAGTGTCGGTCGGAAGTGAAATTTTATTTAACGACATTGAAAATTAAAATGCATTATTTTCCGCCAGCCGTGATGCAATAAGTTTCCTTTTATAGTGATTAAGGCAAATCTAAAGTTTTTTTCTAAAAATTATTCGTAATAGCCATGGACACTAATCCCCAAAAATTACCGAAATCTCAAAGTGGGAAGCCAAAAGTAAGGCAATTGCACTGTACTAGATTTCTAGTACTTTAGTACTAAACTGCCACACATCGAGTAAAGTCATGAACCTACCAGTAAGTAAATTGCATTAAAAAGCGCCAAAATGCCCTTCTGTGTGATGAGAAAATGTTTCTATTACTGGCAAGCAGTACTAAAAGCGAAGGGATAACATTTCATCTGTAAATACATACATATTACTTTTTTTTTTTTTTTTTTTAATTGTAAGTACAACAGATTTTTTATCCAATTACTGTACAATTTTCTCATTTTGACAGTCTTAACACCTAGGAAGATGATTATTATACAAAAAAATCTTAAGGCTATCTAAAGAAGAGTTATATATATCTAGTGTTTCCGATATTTCGTTCAACAGCACCATTCCTCTTGTCATGCTATGCTGTGCTAGAACATCTGTTCTGCCGTATGGTATTTTGAACAAGTCGTGTCGACGACTACGGCTGAAATTTTCAGGCACGTATAAGCCATAACATTCCAAGAGGAATGGGCTGTCAATACGATTATGGATTATGTTAAAACTAAGAATTGCAAGATTTGCATAACGTCTAGTTTCCAAGCTAAATCTATCTGTTGCCTCAAGTAATTCCATATGGTGCATGAATCTCGGGTACGTTCCATTCATCCGCATATAGACATACCTAAGGAACTTTTTCTGAATTTGTTCTAGCATATTAATATATTTAGCTTGGTGCGGAGTCCACACACCACTGGCATACTCCAGCTTACTTCTTATGACTCCATCGAACATGGCTATCATTGCATCTGGGTCATCAAATTGCTTACATATTCTGATGATGAAACCCAGGAGTTTGTAGCACGCTGGAGTGAGCCGTGATATATGATCCGAGAATGTCAGTTTGGGATCAAAGACGATACCGAGATTATTATTATCGATTATTATAAATAATACAATTGCTTTCCGCCCAAAGATTATATGCTTCATTACAGAACTCAAGGCCTACTAAAGTACAGGTCTGAATGTGCAACAGCCAAATTACAAAGTCAATGTCGTCGCTAAGTAAAAATTACTGTTTATAATTTATTTATTTATTTATAACTTCTCACCATACATATATTATGTTCTTATTTTATTTTTACATACAAAATAATTAACCTCACTAGGACTAACAGCCTGTATTGAGGTTAACATTTATAAATTTGAGTGATTTTACACATACAAAATACTAAAATACAATAATCTAATGATTCTTTATTTACTTGCTTGCGGTAAAACAACATACAAATCAGCAGAAACAACAAATACAATAACAATCAACGCCATTTTCAAACTATCGTTGTTCATTATAGCTTAAAAACTTGACACCTCAAAATTCAACTGGTGTCCAGGCCTACTGCTTTAGTCGGCCTTGAGGCAGTATTCAACGGAACTTTTGTCTTTTATTTCGTCCATATGCACATATTCTTTAAGGCTCTGCAACCGGGTTTGAGAAGAAGAAGATGGAGAGATACGAAATTACGGATGTTAGAGGAGAGCGCTAACATTTACAGCGACAAAATCGATGCGAAAATTGCGAAAATGTTTAATTAAACACGACTCGTTTAAAATACAGCAAAAATCTTGCAGGATTATCTTAAACAGCATTTAAAGAAACACTGTGAATTTTTTCATACATATAACTTGTAAAATAACTGAAACAAACGTGTTTATAATAATTTTTGGAGCATACTTTGCGATTTTTTTTCTATTGAGGGAATTTTATATAATTTGCGTTTCGGCGCGGGCAATGTCTACTTATTATCTCCAAGAATAACATATATTTTTTTAAGAGCTTTAAAATTTACCGTGTTTAAGGGAAATATTTAAGAAATCGGTAGAAATTCGGGTTGCGGGCCCTTAAAACGTCTATCTTTATCATACATGAATAACTTTTGAACTAAGAAATTATTGAAAATCGCTTAAAATAAAAGAGTGTTGCTTACTTGCCACATTATATCTTGAGTTTGTGAGACAATGGCAAGTCTATTTATACAACGTGTCCGGAAACTCGTAATACAAGTGGGAAACTGGTGAATCTACATCACGTAGAGAACCCAAAAAACTTTTTTTTTTCTATCTAAGCATTTCGATTTTAATATTATTTTTTTTCTATTTTTCCATTTTTTCGGCAACTAAAGGGTTAAAAAAATTTTTGAGCCCGGTTTACCCTTCGTTGCATTTTATAAGACATTACACAGCTGAAATCAACCCCCTAGTGAAAATTTTTTTCAAATTTAACCAAAAAAATTCCAACTTCGGACCCGATTTACTCGAAAACGAAACTCAAATCACAAAAAGTTAAACCACAAAATCGACTCCAAATGTGAAGTGGATTCTCCAGTTTCCCGCTTGTACTACGAGTTTCCGGACACCTTGTATAATGTCATTGATGAAATCTCCCTAAATGGCCTAACACTGACTTTTATTTCTGTTTATGGAGTTCTATTGCAAACTAGGCTATAATTGAAGAAATGTATTCCAACTTACATATTTTTTTCAAAGATATATTGGTTTAGAACAATTTCATTTTCTCGAACGGGTTCCTCGTTTACACCTGCTTGAAGTAGGTTAACACATGCCAAACATAACAGTCTTCATACAGAATTCATTTTACATAATGATGTGTGCAAGAAATATATAAACACTTTCATTCTATGTTCCGAATGTTAAGTTAGTGCTTCTAACTTAACATTCACTCTGGGCCTATGTCATCTTTGATGGATATTGTGTGGAGGGTCTTTTGAGGGAAAGGAAGGAGAGGAAGTTCTGAGATGAAAAAAGTTTGAGGAGTGGGTAGGAATCTGGGGATCAATGTGTCCATAAATGATGGACGTATATATCCATGCATCCCACTGTGGTACAAGACGATGGGTCAAGAGAGTCTAGTTTAGGTCTCCCTAAACCAGTCTCTCCCGATCCGGTCTGCTACGCAGTAGAAGGACAAACACATTCACCGCCAAGACCTAGACAAACCGCACCTCATAAACTCGGGTTGTTTGCCACCAAATGTAGCGAACCACTTGGGATGACCTATGGCAGGGGTGTTAGTTCCCGGGGCGGTGGTACCCGTGCCTGCCTCCCAATTATTCTCATTTAAGTGAGAATATCTGTAAGAACAGATTTATATTTTGGGAGGCGGGTATGGGTACCGCCGCCCCGGGAACCATTTATTGGATAACCAACATCTCTGCCATAGGTCACCCCAAGTGGTTCACTATGTTTAGTGACTTAGCAGGGGTGCCTGGGTTCATGGGGTTAGGTTTGTCAAGGTCTTGGCGGCTGAAGAGTCTGCCCACAGGCCATTGTTAAGTTCGTCACTCATGGACACACTGACCCCGAGATGCCTCCCCCACCCCTCATACCAATTTCCTTTCCAGAACTTCCTTTCCTTAAAAAAAACCTCCACACAGCATCCTCTAAGATGAAATAGGCCCTAAGGGAAATTATTTTCCTCAGGGCTTCCTATGTGGAGCTAATGAAAAAAAAATAATGAAGCAAATAACATATAAATAATAATGCCTCTTATGTTTTTAGGAATCAGAAAGGAGCTTGGAATCTGCTATCGTGAGGAAATAGATAATATTCATAGACAAGATTAAAGTATTGCCATTATAAACTTGCTTTATTATTTCCTAATGAGAGTTTCTAACTGGGATTAAATAATAACATAGTAATATTTGTGGCAAAATGAAGAATTATCTTTTGCCGAGTGCGCAAGGACCAATAAAGGCGGGAACCACCATTTTGGAAGAGAAACCATTTGCATTTATTCTATCAGCCAAGGAACAAGGATCCAGATGTGACCACTGCTTTGCCAAGTAAGTTCTATGTTAATTATAATAAATACACTTCAGATTATATTATGCATCTGTGTACCTCAGAAGAACAATATTATTAACCGTCAAAACGGATTCCGGCGGAGCCGCTCATGCGGCGATCTACTCGCTCTTTTAACGCATGTTTGGGGGTGGAGCCTGGAACGTTTTGGTGAGACCCAAACGGTTGCACTGGACATTTTCAAGGTTTGCTGGGTTTGGCATCGAGGACTTGTCAACAAACTGCCATCTTACGGACTTCCCGCATCCTTGTGTACGTGGATTGCCGACTTTTTGAGGGAGAGGTCGATTCAGACAGTTGCTGATGGTTTCACCTCTTCCTCGTACTCGATGAATGTCCCACAGGGATCGGTTCTGTCTCCGACTTTGTTTTTAAACGACTTCAAAAAGGAGGAGGTTCTCAATTCGACTGTATTTTTTTTTATTTTTTTTTTTTTATTTTTTTTTTTTTTTTATGTTTGTTACCTCAGAACTTTTGACTGGGTGAATTGATATTGATGATTCTTTTTTTATTTGAAAGCTGATGCTTCCCGTGTGGTCCCATTTTAATTTGGTCCAGTTCCGACAATAGCATCCATGAGAAAACCACATAAGTCTTAAATTTGCATTAAGTATGTGCGCGACAAATGGACGAATAACTCAATATTACGCCAACCGATTTCAATGATTCTTTTTTTATTGGAAAGGATGTACTTCAAGGGTAATTTTATGAGAGTTTGGTTAGGTTCTGATTATCGGATCCATGACAAATTAACGAAACTCGGCCGAATCTCTTAATTTGGTCCTAACGTCGCTATGGTCAAATTATGTCTGTCTCATATGAGCAGCACGTTTAGTACCTAGGTTTATCCATATTTAAACAAATTAGTTAGTGTACTTCAGATTCACTAAAAATCAAAAAATAAACAAAATTTTAACAAAACAAAAAAACGACTTCAAAAAATGCACTAAAAAGTAAAAAAATAATTTCGTATTCTTCTACAACTTCATAATCAACTTACTTTTTCTAATCATCAATATGTAGATACGATTGTTATTTTTGAAGTCGGTGTCAACAAAGGTACCCGGCCCGGCGTGTTCAAAAGTACTTGACAGCTCCCCGCGGCCCTGCTCTCGCCTCGTCAAGTCGCTTGTGCGACACAAGCACATTACACCTATAACTATCTATGTAGTTACAAACCTACCTTGATTGACACCGACTCCAAAAGTAACAATCGTATCTACATATTGATGATTAGAAAAAGTAAGTTGTAGAAGAATACGAAATTATTTTTTTACTTTTTAGTGCATTTTTTGAAGTGGTTTTTTTGTTTTGTTAAAATTTTGTTTATTGTTGTACATCAATGACCCTTTAACATGTGCACCAATTCATTGTTACGCGGATGACTGTACAGTCCATGATAGCTTTTTGTTTAACAAGCCCCCAAAGAGCTCACAAACTCCAACGGCTCGGAGGGCTTTAAAACAAACAATGGACGGTTACCTTGAGTGTGTTTTCTCTTGGGATAAAAATAATCTCGTTGAATTTAATGTTTCAAAGACCCAATCATGTCTGATTACGTCTAACAGGGATCGAAATGAAAATCTAGTCTCCTTCAATGGAAGCAATCTTCCGAACAGGCCCTCTATTGACATGCTTGGTGTAACTCTAAGTGACCAGCTCAGATATGGGGGCTCCATCGAAGCCAGTCTCTCAGAAGCTGGGCGGACTGTACAGGGCCTGCAGATACTTTAATAGTATGCAACTGCTACCCTGTACAAATCACAAGTTCGCCCCACAGTTGAATTTGGCAGCTACCTCTAGTCTGGAGCCCCAAAACACCTGAAAAAACGAATTCCATCATTACAAAAGCATTCACTAAACCGGGAAGCGGTGCTCAGTGATACCAGTCTCAGATATGAATTATATTTTTAAGGTCGTTCGTTGTTCGGCTACACTACGTATAAATCTTCATATATTCACATCTTTAGAAAATTTGTTATATTTATTATTTTCACATCGATGGCAATTGATATCCAATTGTATTTATTCTCACGTACAACCGTGCAGGTTAGAAGAGGTCGGGGTCAACCTCTCCTTTAATGTAACCCGACACTTTCCTTACAACTCGCAAGGGTGGCAGCAGGTAAAGGGTACCCGGCTATCCATCCATACTCAATGTCCGTCAATCACCGGAATATTTGATACCCCTTGCTCCAAAACGATAGACTTTACAATTTTAAATTTTGAATTGAGATGCGAGTCTTTTAATATTAAATTCATCCCCCTAAGACGCACGCCGGTAAAACTGCATGTAGTTTTTTTTTTTAATGTGAATAGAGAACAAGAGTTAGTGAGGTTATGGCCTCACCGATTGGGGTAAGTTGTGAGGCTGAAGTTAGTTGGGAGAGGAAGGATATGGGGAAGAGGAAGGTCGGAAAGAGGTTGGGCTAAAGCCACTACAAGCCATTTCAAGCCACTTTTAAATTCTGAAAGCCAATCTTTCTTTAGTATGGTACTGAGAGTATCTTCCTCTCTGGAAGGTACCGAAAGTATGATATATATTTAAATGAATTAATTGTGAAACAACACAAATTAATTAAATAAAAATTACTTGCGGACACCAGGATTTGAACCCAAACCCCCCGGATTCATAGTCGAGGACCTTAATAATAATATCAATGCCAAATATGCACTATTGATGCCAAAGTATCCAATAACAATGCCAAATATGCTCTTTTAATGCCAAAGCATGCACTAACAATGCCAAAAATGTTCTATCAATGATTACAATTAAAATACAATTACTAAATAAAATACCCTAAGACTTGGCGTACCAATAAAACATTCTGTTCCAATGACTATACAAAAATGGCATGCCGACATACATTGTTTTCATGTTTACCAATAGATATTTAATAGAAAAATGAAATAATTTAACTTTGTATAAACCACTTATTTGATGCACAAATCCGACCGGTTTCGGAACAAACGTTCCTTCGTCAGGGAAAGCTGATACTAATTTGACAGTTTTGAACAATGTTTTATTATGGTAGGGGTGGAGCTGTTGCTAGATAATAATGTAGATTGGGTGGGTAGGTATTAGTGTAGAGTGGGTGGGTAGGGGAACAAATCCATGATTGGGCTATATGACAATATTTTTTGTTTGTTGATAATAGATTCATTATTTATATTTTATTATCTAAATTAGTATAAGCTTTCCCTGACGAAGGCTTGTTCTGCAGGTCGAAATTTCCAGAACGAAAACGTTGAAACCAAAAACGCACTGTGTTTTCTTTTGCGGCACCGTCGCCATACACATCATTAATCCTTGAGCTGTTTCTGCAGCACTGGTGCTATGGTGGAACTCGTACTCGTAAATAACGCGATATTTCAAGTTTTCCATTTTGTAAACTAAGTGACGCAAAGAAAAAAAACAATTAAGGAAAAAACAAATGAATTATAATTTTCGAAACACAAATACATGAGTAAATATCTGCATAAATTTGAATTTGGAATTCCTAACCAAAGAGAAGATATTTGAGATCAAAATTGCCAGTACGGCAAAACGCCAATTTCATATGTAAAGACCTAATATATTTACAGCATTTTTTTACATTAGCTCCACACAGGAGGCCTTGAGGAAAAAAATCCCCTCAAGGCCTATGTCATCTTTGGGGATGCTGTGTGGAGGGTCTTTTTGGGAAAGGAAGGAGAGGAAGTATTGGGAAGGAAAAAGACATGAGGGGTGGGTAGGAATCCGGGGGTCATTGTGTTCATCAGAAGTGATGAATAGATGATTCTATTCCTCCTACACCTGATACCCGATCTGGCCTGCCACACAGTTGAGGGCAGACGCATTTGCAGCCAAGATCCAGACAAACCTCACCCCATGAACCTGGGCACCTCTGCTAAGTCACCAAACGTAGCGAATAACTTGGAGTGACCTACGGCAGAGGTGTTGGTTATCCAAAAAATGGTTCCCGGGGCGGCGGTACCCATACCCACCTCCCAAATTGTGAGCACCTCCATGCCTAACATGTCGTTTCGTAGGAGTAGACAGAGAGGATTGACTGCCAAACGATTCGGTCTTAGCACACGCTCCTTGCTTCATTCACATTCAAACATCGTATCATATATATCCTTCTGTTCTGACTCTTGACATGGCCCGACTCAAGTAAAATATATTCTCTTTACGCTCCTTTCTTCTACTTCAACTATCTTTCTTCACTCACCTTCTCTACATGCCCAAACCACCAAGTTCCTAACCCTTTCTTAATCTTACTCATTAGTTTTACATTTGCCGAAAATGATTATTATGTCAAATAATGGATGTTGAAAACTGTTGTATCTCTTTGTTTTCAATATTAATACAAGTTAAGATGAAGTCATAGTAAATAATGCAAAATCATATGTTTTTGTTTTGAAAATTTGATCGCTTAGAAGTATTGTAGATGCTTCAATTAAATACTGCGTGTAGAACATACCTTGACCCTTAAAAATATCGGTCATTTTTTTTATAAGTCTTTTAATAAGCCTATAAAAAAATAAAGTATAAGGTCTAAAAAACACACTTTCAAGTCCAAACTCTCCTATTTATAAATCCCTTTTCGGATATGGTTTTATTGTGTAATGTGGCAAATTCAGTTTATTTTATAATAATCGCAAAAAAAGTTGATATTTACACCCAATCTTCCCAAAATAAAATAAAATATGCATTTTCGCATTGATATTTTACAATACGGCCGCTAGTCGACGAATTCGGTTTTTCAAAGTGACCCCTATGGCGTCCACCGAAGAACCACTGTCCACGGCACAGAAATGAACTAGTGGATCGCCTTCAGATGAGTTTGGTTTCTTCCAAATAAATTTGAAGTTACTAGATGATTTATTTAGTTTTTGTAAATATTCACAATGAATGTCAAACTGGACAGACGTCCTTCCTAGACTAGGCTCTAAGTAGTTCTGCTGCTCTCGCGAGCGGACTGAAGGTGCCCACCCAACTTGCCGATGCCTTCGGCAATCATTGTAACCGAACCGTAAGGTATGAACCCTAAGACATGAACGACGATACACGGCACTCTTCTGACATCATACTCAACTGCCTTCTGTTGGGATATAGCAAAACTTCATATTACTAACTAAGCTATCGACATCTATTGAAGGAAGCTGATATTATGTGAATAATCAATACACTACAATAACTTACATTTGTGAAAAGCGGTAGTTGTGTGTTGTATTGAATATTTGTAAGTCATTCTAACCAAAAGTACTTTATTCCTTTACTTGCAGAGGAAAGGTGCTCAAATGTTCTGGCTGTCAATATATCCACTACTGTGGCAGAAGCTGCCAGAAAGATGCCTGGCCTGAGCACAAGGTATAATTATTGTCATTTAACCACTCAGATCCATATTGTTTTCAAGGCAGTATAACATTACCAGACATATGTATGACGTATGAGGCGTACTTGACTTATTAAATGGTAAAACATACCCTATAATGATCATCTTGTATCTGAATCTTTAGCAAACAAATGCCAGGTAGACACAGTATATACTGACTTTAGCAAAGCCTTTGACAAGTTGTGCCACAAAATATTAATCAATAAATTAGCGACATTTGGAGTTTATGGTAATTTATTAAATTGGTTTGTTAGTTATATATCGGAAAGAAAATACAAATTTCTAGCGACAAGTGGAGTGCCGCAAGGCTCCCATCTAGGGCCCATTTTGTTTATTATATTTATAAATTATATTTTTGATGCATTTATGTTACTTTTTGCTGATGATATGAAACTTTATAAAGAGATTAATAACACTAATGATTGCATTACATTACAAACTTATTTGAGATATCTTTTTGAATGGTGCTCTATCAACAAACTAGCATTGAACATAAAGAAATGTCAGTTCATTCATTTTTATAGAAAAAATAATCCAATATTTTTTCAACATGCATTAAACGATAAAAATTTTAATTGCGCTAGTGAAATTATTGGTATTATTATATTCGAAAGCAAACTAACTTTTGTTGTCATATTTCCTTTAGACCCTTGGCTTTATTTTGAGAGCTTCAAAGACCTTCAATAATTTAGGCACATTTATCATGTTATACAAAACCCTTGTCAGATGCCAACTAGAGTATAACTCTACGTTATGGTCTCCCTTTTCAACATAAGGATTATGAAAGGATTCAACATAAGTTCCTGAGGTGTATGAACTATAAATTCTATAATCCGGGACAAAACATTGATTATAATTACCTCTTGGATAAAATGAAATTTGTAAATAATATTTGATTTATGGTGAGCATTTGAATACTGCTTTTTTCTGTTGAATTTGGAGATTCTGACTAATCAACTGGATGATCGATATTTGTTTGTTGTATCCACGATCAGGCGGAGTGCAACGGCTACCGCAAGGTGCTCCCCAGGGTACCCCCGGATGCGGCCCGTCTGATGGCGCGCCTCATAAGAAAGCTGGCCAATGGGGGCGGTCACCAGCGGGGCCACTACACCAACACCTTTTTCCGTGTCTGGAAGGACCTCATGTCACGTGAGTTGTATTGCTTCATCATCGAGTCCAGGGTGGCTTCCATGACTGCCTAAGAGCCCATTCACAGTTAATTTTGCTGAAACATTTATCATACCAACGTTGACCAAGAGCCGTTCCCATTTCCGACAACAAAAAACCAGAGGTCGGATGCCCTGTTCACACCTCCATTCAAAAAATGGAACTTGAAAACAAATGGAGCGAATTGGCTTTTCCTAAATTGAAGTTTTATTACCCATCAATTTACAGTGGACCCATCAACAAAAAACATCTTTTAAACGACGATGAATAGGAGTCACTTTTTCAGCACTTAAAAATTCGATAACAGCACGCTGTTTAACTCACGTTGACATAGCACTAGAACATGTCCCCATACTTCTCTTTTCTCAAAATACACTGGATGAATTCAAACGACCTCAAACATGTTTATAGAGGGGGAATGTCACTTCCACATTCCACCTGGGGCGCTTCTGAAGGTAATTTTGTTTGCGCTGTACAAGCATGTATGTATTACTTTTCAGTCTACCCTAGTATTTGTTGGTTTCTAAGAGATTTTCAGTTTGATATAAACAGGGTATTTCAGATTATCACGAACTGAAGGTGGACAATCGCAGGATGGAACACTTCACATCGCTGTGTGCAGTCCTCTTTCAATTCCTTACCGACATCTCTCTGCCTAACTCTGTGGAGCTGATGGGCATCTACGGAAGGGTAAGTACCCTCCACTTGTCTGCCACTTGGTGATCCAACAACAGTTGATTCACCGACAATTATATTTGATACTAGCCGGTACCCGACATGCGTTACAATGCCATTCAAAGAAATAAATTGTTTCTTCCTGCATGTCCTTTCACATGCGTCCCTGTTCCCCTCCCACGTCCCCGTTCCCCTCCCGCATTCCCCCTCCACCTTTCCCTATCCTCGTCACCCTCCAACCCCTTCATTACCCTCTCCCCCCTGCTTTCCCTACCTGCCACTAAAATATATGAAATACACACATTTTCATTTATACAAATTTCATAACGCCAGAACCCACCATTATATATAGCCTATAACCTTCGCGGGCGTGCAACCAAAGTTTCATCGCAATCGCAAAAGTGCATAAAATACAAAGAAACAAATATTGATTTTTATATATAAGATTTACTATAATTATAATTTTTTGTGCATTATTTACCAATTTCAAATGTAAAATCAACTTCAAAAATACCCTTTCTCCAAAAGGATACCGAAACACTTTCGAGCGTGTAAACTTGGCCACCCTGACAAATCGGCAATCGCCGAACATTTAATTGAAACCGGCCATTACTTTGGATCTGTTCCTGAAGTCCTGGGAAGACCCAAAACTTATAGAGCACGCCTAATTACAGAGGCAATTGAAATTCATAAAAATCCTATTAACATTAATAGAGACGACGGAGCTAAGCTCAATAGTTCTTGGTATCCGGTAATTGACGACTACACCAAAGCTAAATGCAGAAAACCATCTTCAAGTATATTGTAATGCCAGCTCGCAGTGGAGTGGTGCTGGCAGCACGGTATTGCTTCGAAGTACTTAAGCACACATTTCACCACTAACATTTACACATCTGCCCTGATGATGGACACTAAAACGCTGTCCGAAACGTTGGCTAAAGGAGGAGGTAGCGCAATACGGCAAAACACCCCAAAAACAAATAACAAAAATACTTTTGGCCGTGAAAATCTAAAATCATATCAGATTTTTGATTACTTCTCAGGCCTCTGGCATATTGACCATACAGTTCTTAACACCTAAGGGCTATGCACGGTAAGAAACCCTGCAATTGCTGTCTTCTTCCTTGCGCTGTCCCAACTCATTCTTGAAGCTGAGGAGACTCTCCACAGCTGAGTGGGGATTGCGTAATCCGGCTCTGCGAACGCTATATAGGTGCGTGTACGTGGCGCAAGTCTCGTATGCCGCCTCTGTGTGGGAGCACCGCCTGGACAATTCGCTGATTCTCTTAGCTCTCAGGCGAGGCCAACGAACCCCCTTGCTGGCACTCTCTGGTGCCTATAGAACCGTTGCTTCGGACGCTTTACCCGTTTTGGCTGGCATTTTGCCAATCGATCTGGAAATCAGGGAAGTGCTCACTAAGCAGAAATTAACAAGAGGAACCCCGGCCACTCACCTAGGCGTTGTTCTGACACCGGGCGGGCCGGGGACTCTCCCTGGGCTGCTTCGTCAAATGAGGGATCTGTCGCTCCAAGAGTGGCAGGTCCGTTGGGATAGAACGAATATGGGAAGATGGACTTTCTCTTTCTTCCCATCAGTTAAAGTCAGAATGGAAGGGGTCTTTCTCAAGTTGGACCACCACATCACCCAGCTTCTATCCGGCCACGGGGAATTCAGGGGGAGACTTCACGCCCTCTCCCTGTCCCCTCACCCCAACTGCGCCTGCGGGTGCACGAACCAGTCGGCGGAGCACATTCTGTGGCAGTGTGAGATAATGAAGGACGCAAGAGAGGAAATGCTTGATGGTTTGGACGTACCAATCAGACCAGTGTGGAACACTGATCTGGTTTCGAACAAGACGAACTTCGAGTGCCTGAGGAACTTTACGAGAATCTGGGTTGAGAGATGGCCTGAGCTTAGAGTCGCTGATTAGTAGATTTTGACACCAGGTGTACTTGTTTCTGACTTACCACGGACTTTTCTTGCTTCCATTCTTTTACAAACTCTGCTCAGGATGTACAGTTTTATATATTTTTTTCATTTTTATGTTTATTGTTTGCATTTTACATTTTTTATGCTTTTACACTTTTATGTTTATTTTTTCTTGTTTACACAGGCCCTGCGTTATTCACGCTCATCTTTATTTTATGTTTTCTTTACTTTACATGCTTATGATTTATTTTTCGTTATTTGGTGCAATTAAACGCCCAGCGATGACTCCCACACGCTCTTGTTTATTTTTTTTATGTTTTGCGGTTTTCTACGCTTACATACATTTCTTTTCAGTTATGCTGTAATACGAGAACTGAACTGAGTTGTTCGTTTTTGTACCGTCCTTCTCCCCATATAAGGGGTTGGACCCTGGACCGTGTCCCCGCCTACGTACCATGGCCGGTCTTCACACCCCGTGACATGAAGAGGCTGGGGAGAAGGCTGAACGACATCCGAAAGCTGTCCGTCCCGCCTCCGGCGACCCGACGCTTCTCTTCCTAGGGTCTTCTTCATTTTTTCCACTTACTGTCGTCTAGGCACCACCGGCTAGCTGGCTTAAGGACGACGCTGCCGGTTGTGGGGAGGCCGGACAATCAGCCTCCTTCACTGTTTCGGGGACTGCCGGCAGCCAGGTTGCGGTGACACCGGTTCTTATCTGTACATATGTTATTTTACTTTTGTTTCCTTTTTCTTTTACGTACAGTGCTCGGTGCCGCCCGCCGGATTATGTATGGTCATGTCTCCTGCTGTCTTGAGCTGATTACTCATGACGGCTGCTGTCATTTTGGATTACTTTATTTTTTTATTTTTTGTTGATGTTACTAACAACTTGTTTGACTGTCCATGAGGCTCACTGCTTTTGCATTGACACCTCCATGGGCTTTAGAATTGTAGAGATTGACCATTACAGTATAGTCCTGTAGGCGCGTCCGCATACCGCCACCTAACACAGTATGAGGGGACATTGAAGGTCTAGATTCGTTACATTAAATGTAGAGCCGTTTATTCAAAAAAATTAGATTCTTGCGAGAACTCCGAAGGGGCGACCATAAGTTGCCTATACCGGGGTGGGACAGTGGTGGGTACTTCAATGTCCCAACTCATTGCCTAGGTAGGCTGTTGGGGTCGGCTTCTTCGGTTCTGAGTATCGCCTTCATCCAGGCCGCCATTTCTCTGAAGTATTTTGGAGCATTGAGTCATCCAGGAGTTCTTTGGTCTTCCTCTGGATGACTGTCGATGAAGCTCCCTAGACATTGCCTGCTTCACTGTGTGGTCTGGTGGTCTCCGTCTTATGTGCCCATACTATCTCAACTGTCGTTCCTCCAGCTTACTGTTTATGTCTGTGACACCCAGGCTACCACGAATGCGTGAACTTTTAATCTTATCTTTTAGTGATACTCCTGCCGACAATCTAAGCATTCGCATTTCTGCTGTTTTGAGTTGCCTAATTGCCTGTTTAGAGTAGGAGTTGTACAAATACAGTGTCTACCTTAAATATTCATTTTGCTTTCGTATATTGCCTCTACTTTCTTTTAGACTGTTTTCATAAAGAATCTGTACTTCCAGATGTGCGTGAATGGCTTCTCTATCCTGGACCCTGAGATGCTCTCTATCGGCACGGGCATCTACCTTGGGGCCTCCATTGTCGACCACAGCTGCGACCCCAATGCGGTGGCTGTGTTCGACGGCACCACCATCAACATCCGGACCCTGAAGGATATGCCCACTCTCGACTGGTCCAAGGTTAGACACTTATTTCTGATTTCCGGTCTAAAATGGTATATGTGAAATATCTCTACTTTTCAGGATAGCGAAAACGGTTCCATAACAACTCAGAATCATGCAACTTCAACACCCCTTTGAAAAATTTTAGGACTTTATTCATAACACTGAAAATACAAGTTTATTCAACCAAATCAATATGATTCTCATCAAAGTACTCCCTGTCAACTGCAACGCACTTACGTCAGTACTTGATCTAATCCTCGAAACACTGCCCCTACTCAATAAGGAACTCCAGTCAAAAATATTATGGCTTTAAAAAAATATGTTCATACAGACCAATGAACGCTGATTCTGAATATATAAGTTTTATTAAATAATATTAAACGTAGAGTTTAAAAAAATTATTAAAAAATCCATTTTTAATCGTGTCATTAAAACACACTGTCAAGTTGGTATTATTGAATGTTTAGTGCTGACGTCATTGCTCACCATAATTTTCCAGTCTGTGTATTGAAATGTATGATACAAGCCATCTGTATTAACAACATTTCATGTTATTCGTTTATTTACATACTGTTTATAGAGATTTAGTTGTTGTGTTTATTGAAACATTATTTAGGCCTAAATAATTCAGTATCAAGAATAGAGGCGTCTCTATTAGTTTATCTCTATTATTTACAATCAGTGTTCAATGCCGCCGCACGGCTAATTACTGGGGTATCCAAGTTTTCGCATATTTCTGAACACCTTCAAAATCTTCACTGGCTGAAATGTCCTGAAAGGATCCAGTACAAGTTATGCTGGATAGTGTTTAAAGCTATCAATGATATGGCTCCACCCTATATCTCTGAACTGTGCATTCCGGAAAATATTGGTCTAAGGCAATCAACTCTTAGATCTGCGACATCATCTGCAATTGGAAGGTTGAAAGAACCTAAGCGAAATCCGAACACTAAGTTTGGTGATCGTGCATTCGGAGTATCCGGCCCTGAGGCTTGGAATAAACTTCCTATGGAATTAAGATGCATAACCAGCCCAACGGAATTTAGATCCAAACTCAAAACTCACCTATTCAAACACTCATTTCCATAAATTCGCTATTCCATTCAAACATTGCTATCCAATCCGTTGTTGAGTGCTGAATTATCTTATTGCGGTTGAGATCGACGGTTAATTTCATTCATACATTTAAGATATTTATGCCTTCCTTAAAAACAGTTAATCCATTAAAATCATTTTCACAACTGTGTTATAAAATTGTGATATTATGTACGAACTTCCTTCTTCTTCTGGCGCTAACAATATTAATATTGAAAAAGGGTATAAAATAATTTGTAAAATGTGTAGAATAAAATATTTATATGTATATATATATACATATATAAAATCCTCAAAATGCTTCGACTTGCAGTAATAACATACTTCTTTGTTAGCTGTCTGTACCTACACCTGTAGAGTTTTGTTGATCATTTGGTAATATTAGATATCTGGCAAAACTGAAAATATTTATTGTTATATGTAAATACCTATTTTAATTGTAAATCTCTAATTTTAATTCACTGTTGTAAATATACATGTATGTCACTAGTTTTATGTCAGTAGTAATAAGTCTTAATCGTAAGTCACTAGCCACATGTAAGTCTTAGATGTAAGTCCCTAATTATAATTTTGAATCATAGTTGTAAGCCTATTGTATTAATTTTATTTGATTATATGCTTATATGTACAGCGCCCTTGAGGTGATTTTTCACGAAAACGGCGCTTTATAAATCAGCCAAATATTATTATTATTATTTAAAATGTACAAAAAAATCGTAATGCTACTTCCACGGCCAACCCTCCGAACTCCGAATTCCAAAATGGCGGACGTCGAACAGTTGATCCGGCGCCGTATCTTACCAGTTGCCGATTTTTCGATTAAAAATTCTAAAAAAAACAATAATTTCGAACAATTTTTTACCACTCTCCCGTAATAATATTGAAAAATATAATAAATATTATAATATACCTAATAAATAAATAATTTCACCTAAATAATGTTTTTACTTATTGAATAGTTTCATAGCTTCTTCCATATAACTGTCATACAAAATGACAACACCTGTTGAAAATAAAACTAACTTTTGGTGAGTGATGACGTCACACGATTCACCATACATACAGCAGCGATGTGTAGGTTCAGCTTTAGTAGGCTCTTAAACTCGGGTGCTTCGCGCGAAGCGGCTCCTACTCCTACTCCCAAATCAAATCGACTACTCCCAAATAACCCGGTACAGTACTTGTAGCCGAAACTCGGCAGCCCGAGCCACAGTCAGTGGTGGCGTGGCTCGGCACGGTGGTAGTTTGCACTCGTCAAACCCGTGCGTCACGGTCCGAGCCATATGTGCGAGTCGGAATAGGTCCGGCTAGGGTGGAACCCGAGCGTCTCGGTTCAACCCATTTGCGAGTAGGAAGCAAGTTGCACGTTCGAATTCTTTTGTGCGCTCGGGTCATTCGCGAGTCGGGAGTGGCTCCCGGGACGTGCTCCAAGAACTCAAGTACTTTTAAAAGGAAGCACGTCTCGGAGGCCTCCGGAAAAATGCAGACCTTACCCATCTCTAACATACAGTGGTTTTCGGGGGATCTTGAAAAATTAATACTTTAACAATTATTTTAACTATAACTAACTCTAAAAATAAAAATAAATATCTAGTTATCTAAGTTAGAAGGTCATTATTCATTCAAAAAAATTAAAAAATTGAACTGGAGTTCCTTATTTTCAGTATGTTCATCAGAGCCATTTTTGATTTTTTCATGACATTCTCTCGGGTGCTGTAACGTGTTCCACGAAGCATTTTTTTATATTGGTTGAACAGAAAAAAGTCGCAGGGAGCCAGATCAGGTGAATTCGAAGGCTGCTGGATAGTATTTGTGTTGTTTTTGGTCAAAAACTCATGGATAAGAATTGCATTGTGCGACGATGCATTATCATGGTACAAAATTGATGCCATTTTCAGACTTGTAAAAAAGCGAAACACATACTCAGTACAGCTTATCATTTTTACAAACGTCAAGCTATTATGCTAAAATTCGGAGGAAAGTGTCAATGTTGAGGTTTTTATTCATTAATTTATTCCACTAAAAATAAAAGTTAATGATGTATTTGAAATTATTTTACAGATTTTCATTTCCTACATAGACTTGCTCAACACTCCCTTCGAGCGTCAGACGGAGCTTCAGATGACCTACTATTTCCTCTGCCAGTGCTCTGTGTGCTTGGGTAAGTTCCCAACCATTTAAATTGCAATAGCACTTCCCCTACCAAGTCTCTTTTGTTCCCACGTTGGCATCCTGCCTGTTGTATGCAGATGATACGGTGCTGATTTCTAACAATATGGAAGATCTACAGTCTCTCGTGTCTAGAATGAACGAAGTATGTATGAAGAATGAGTTAATGATGAATGTAAGTAAGTCTAAAGTCATGGTGTTTGAAAGAGAGGGTACGAAAACAATGTGCAATATAGTTGTGAATGATGAATACTTGGAGCAGGTGGATGAGTTTGTGTATGTTTACCAGAGATGGGAAGGCTTATAGAGATATTGAAAGAAGGGTAAATGCCGGTAATTTCATTAATGGAGGGCTGAAGGCCGTTAGTGCCAACAAAAAACTGTCCAAAGATGCGAAGCTAGCCGTCCATAATGGAGTGCTGGTACCTACCCTGATGTATGGCAGTGAGGCATGGATCTGGAAGAGGAAGGATGAAAGTAGACTGAATGCTGTAGAAATGAGATCCCTGAGGTGAATGTGTGATAAAACCATGTACGATCGTGTGAGAAACATGGAGATCAGCAAAGAATGCAAGGCTGATGTAAACATAATGAGTAAGAAAGGAATAAAAGATTATTAAAAATGGGATTAAGAAAGGGGCGCTTAGATAGTTTGGGCATGCATAGGGAATGAACGAAGAAAGGAGTGTAAGGAGAACATGACGCAAATGTGAATGATAGAAGAAGTCGAGGACGCCCGAGGAAGACATGGCACGATCAAGTAAATCAGATTCTTGAGTCGGGCCATGTCAAGAGTCAGAATAGAAGAAGAGTATGTGGTGTCGCGAAACTGCGACTCCACTGTTAATTGGCGGTAAATGCTGCAGAGCAAAGCCCTCGAAGGACCAGTCCCGAAACTACGTGAAATCGCTAAGTTATATGGGACGATTAAATAGCATACACTCGCAAAACC
Organism: Limnephilus marmoratus; assembly: GCA_917880885.1. Classification (NCBI taxonomy): domain Eukaryota; kingdom Metazoa; phylum Arthropoda; class Insecta; order Trichoptera; family Limnephilidae; genus Limnephilus; species Limnephilus marmoratus. Next base: position 4,662,458 of record OU862930.1, read on the forward strand.
TGATGGATAGTCAGTGGATAGTTCAGATCTGTGCTTTTGGAAAATTAGATAAGCACAGATTGGAATAAGGAAAATAGGACTCACCGTTGCAGATGGGGCCTCGCTGATTTCCAGTTTTGGTGTACACTTCTCACTGTTTAAAATTCGCAATATTCTTATAACAAGAGGTTACGATACATGCGCCCTGTCTGAGATGTAATTTTGTTCTGAGCAGGAAAGCACACTGTCACCTCTCCAAAGTTGAGTATTTCTTGCAACAATTTTTATGGTGACATTTGGGAAGGAAAGATTAGGTAGGTGGGATAAATTCAGGATTTTGACATATCTACCCACCAAGTCTGCGAATGCAATACCCAATCAATCCCATATAAAGATGCGCAAACAGTATGTATGAGACAATGTATGAATGTGAGTGAGGCAAAGAATGTGTGCCAAGAAATGTCATCTTTGTCATGTGACACTGTTATGAAGCAATTCTTAAAAATGTATTATTCCGTCAAGTACTTTAAAAAAATGATAATGTTGGCGACACTCTCAGGATTTTTGGTGTCTAGGCGAGGCGCGAGAGGGCGTTGTTCCAGTTCCGCACACTTTGATTTCGAAGCGAGAAGAGCGGCCCGCTTTGGAATCGACGAGTCACACATTGCGAGTAAAGTGTGCTAATTGTACGAAAAAGAATTTAAGAAAAGTATACGCGGGCGACAATGGATTTTTAGTGAAATCTTATTAATGGTTTTCAAAGAAAAACCCTCAAAAATCGCGAGTGAGATCGTGTTTAATCGAGTCGGGAATAATTCGGCGGCATGTTATTGTGGCCGGGCTCACAAAGAGTAATCGGGAGTGAGCAGAGCCATCCTGTCGGTAACAAGTAGTGTACGCTGGCAATAATCATTTTCCCGCGGCCGACAATCCCGTGGTGCTCGCCATTTTTGGAAAACTCGCGCCGTAAAGGAGTAAGAGTGTCGCCACCATTTGCAATAGGACCGATAGTCAGGAGAGGTTCATGGGTCCCCACCATCGGTGATCGTTCGGCTCCAGAGCCGAGGCCAGGAGAGGAAGCAGGAGGATCGGCATCCCGCGGAGGGTCATAGGATTCCGCCTGCCACAGTCGAGCGGAGTTTTACCGATTGATGGAGAGAGTTTGGGCCTCCCAATCGGTAGAAATTCACACCAGGCGTCTCCGGGAGAGGCCACAAGGGCCTCCAACTCGCAGCTGCAGTCCGGGGGGGGTAAATTGTTAGATAGTTAGAATTAGGTTGATTCAAGGTCCCGGGTGAGTCCTTTTTATATGTCATTTATTAACAGTTATTCCTTTAAACAATATACTAAGCTTATGTTCATTTAAAAGTGGGTTTTAATGGCAATAGCCCAACACCCCACTCCTTTCCAGGGATGATACATTAGGAATGCCCACGCCGTGAAGGGTGAGTCTCATGCTTGCCACAGATTGACATTCTTCGACTGTATAGTCGAAGATTGGCGTCCAAGGTTCCATTCGAATCAAAGTTGATTTGGGGTGAGCGGAGGTGAGATGAAGTATTTGATTGGCATCTGCGCCTTACAGATTTTCAATACTTCGTTTGTATGGAAACACTATGATATGAAACAAAAATACGATTACATTATAACAACACCATCAAAATGTCATCTTTGGGGATGCTGTGTGGAGTGGACATATGAATCCATTCATCCCAGTGCGGTGCAAAGCGATGGATCAAGAGAGTCGGGCCGGAGAGGTCTAGGTTAGGTCTCTCTCAACCAGTCTCTCCCTGTCCGGCCCGCCACGCGGTAGGTGGGCAAACGCATTCGCTGCCAAAACCTAGACAAACCTCACCCCATGAACCCAGGCACCACTGCTAAGTCACCAAATGTAGCAAATCACTTGGGTCGACATATAGCAGGGGTGATGGTTATCCAATAAATTGTTACCGCGGTGACGGTACCTATACCCGCCTCCTAAATTGAGAATGGCCATTTATTAACAAGCTTACATTAGAATTTCTGCAAAACAACTGGGCTTTAAAAAAATTGACTGTTATGTAATGTTTCTTGTCCAATCAACACAAAGTCCAATTCTGAAATCAAACATAACCTTAAATTTGAATTAAAAAATATTTTTGTTCCAAAATCAGTGTTGCCACTGTAATGAAAAAAAAATTGTTCCATTTTATTAAATTTCTAGATTCTTTTGACACACATATTATGGAAGCTTGTAATATTTTCTTTAATAATTATTATCTAACTTTCCTTTTTATCACGTTCTAGACCCCCATCAAATATCCCTCATGCACGCTGCCCAGTGCCCTAACAAAGACTGCGACTATCCCGTCCAAATTCCATGGAGAGAAGACATCAAAATCGTTATTCGCGAAGATGAAAACAAATCTGAAAGTATCGGTGAAACATCCCGTATAAAAGACAAAGACAATATTCAAAATGGCGGAAACAACCATAGAGAAAGTACGTTTAATGAACCAGAGACAAACGGAGGACCAAAGACAAATGATGTCACAAATACAAGGAGCTTAACAAATGGTTGTGATAATATTGCATTAAGTAATGGATTCAGGGAGTTATCAGTAAAAGAGAATGGATTTTGTAACGGCGATGAAGTTAATGATTTTGCTCTAGAGTGCCCAAAATGCAAGGAGGAGATTACTAAAGAGTTTGTTAATAAGTTCAAGGAAGTTATGGACTTTACGCACCTGCATTTACAGAATATGAGAGATAAATCCATTTCTTGTATCCTTTTTAAAATTTCATGTAGAATGCAGTGGCGGCTTGAGCATTTCTTTAGTGGTGGGGATCGACATATGTTACGTACTGTACCGTAATCTCATCAACCGTAGAATGTAATACAAAATTTCGCAAAAAAAATTTGATGGTCTAATCATGCTAGTCGGATATCTAAATACAAAATAATATAAAATGTCTATAGATATATACCAATTTACAATAAGTAAAAAATACAGCTTTATCTTGCAAGGTTATCGAACTTAATTTGAACGCGAGCGATTCCCGCCCGTAACTGCGCAAACAAATGGTTCAGAGGGAATCCAAAGAATTGTCCCCGCGGGTATTTGAATTCACGTACGAGTGCGCATGCGCCGTTGCATACGTTCGCGAAACAACGCAAGAAAAGTATGGGGATAATTCGGATTATCCCCCAAGTGCGCAGTACATTCTGCGCACTGAGAATCTGAGAAATAGACCCGCTGTTCTCATGCGCCGTACATCGTTCGCTGTACGCGCGTAGGGTCTTATTAAAATCATTCGGAATAATTTTTTTATTTTATTTCTGCAAATATTAAAGAATTCATTCATTTTGGTGACAAAGCATCGGCTGTTATTTCCTTTAGTAGGTTTTGAGTGTAATTGGTGGGGACTGTCCCCATTGTCCCCCTGTGAAGAACCGCCACTGGTAGAATGGATGAAAACAGTTAGAATAGTGAATTTTGTGTTAAGAGAACTATGACAGATTTTCTGATGTGATCTGAAAACAATACAATTTTAACCCCTCCGAATTTTCGAGAATATTCGCTTTTGGTGTCTCTAACAAAATGACATTTTACGAAAACTTTTTGTTATTACCGCTTCACAATTAAAGCTCTATAAATGAAACATTTCTGAACGTAGCCGAATAGTAAAAACTGTTTTAGAAAGGTTACAAAATAAGCTTTCAAACTATTATATTACAAACTAGCAGACCCGGCCACACGTTGCTAACGAAACACAACGCCATTACCCAACCTTTATAAAATCCTGAAACCTGAATTGAATATTTAAATTTCTCGACTTTTCTCTACTATAATAAGCATGTTTTTATACATATAAACCTTCCTCTTGAATCACTCTATCTATTTTTGTAAACCGCATGAATATCCGTTGCGTAGTTTAAAAGATCTATGCGCACATGCATTTTGAGCGACTTTATCAAATAAAATAATTCAAATCAAATACCTACTTACTCTAGGACATCTATTTTCCAATTTCTTCCGTAGAACGAATTTCAAAAGTGACTATAGTACGGCCCGCCAGCCGTTTTAAATCACACAAAAATATGTTTTCTTTGAATTTCTCGGCTTTTCTCTAATATAATTTACATGTATTATACATATAAACATACCTCTTCAATCACTCTATCTATTGGTGAAAACCGTATGAAAATCCGTTGCGTAGTTTAAAAGATTAACGCGCACATACATTTTGAGCGACTTTATTTTATACTATGTAATGATGATAAATATTAGCATTTGTAAATATTAAAATTTAGAACGCAAACATTAAAAATAGGTTAAAAATGACTCACGTGATGTTTTTATGTGAAAACGGTACTAAAATCACAGATTATGTAACATCAATACTTATTCTATTGTATATATGTGTAATAAACACTTTTGTCACCTCACTTTTTTATCATTTCATATAAAAATATTTAATAAAATTTTAAAATGTGGAGCGTGGTGGAGCTGCTGGTAGCAAATTTGCGCGGGTAAATATTTTTGTCAACTACACGACTGACAGCTGATTCCTGTTATGTATTTCCATAGACAAATTGATAGGGATGTGCAGCTTGATCTACTATCGACTTTTTGGTTTAGGGGTGTAACTAAAACAATAACGGAGTTAGAATGATTTCTACGGAAACACACGCGCTGACGTATAAACACGCTTATTGTACTTGACTGCTGTCCTATTTCTAACGCTTATATCTGCTTACGTTGCGGACCGGTTAAGAGAACTGTAACAGATTTTCCGATGCGATCTGAAAACAATGCGATTTTAATATGATAAGTTAGTAAAATTTTGAAAGGGATGCGCTAACATGGTTTGGATATTTATCCACCGTCATTTTCCAATTAGTAAGTGGTCGAAATCTCAAAGTGGCAAGCCAATAACAAGTCAATTGTATTATCTTCGATTTTGTAGTTTTAGTACTAAACTGCCACACATCGAGCAAGGTCGTGTGCTACCTCTAAGTAAATTGAATTAAAAAATTAAATTTAAAAACATGCCAAAATGTTTAAAAATTAAAAGATAGCAATATTTAAATGCTAAAGTATATTTCCAATACAGAAATCTAAGAGGTAATTTTATCTAGTTTCTACAACGTGTCCAGAAACTCGTAGTATAAGCGGGAAACTGGTGAATCTACAACACGTAGAGAACCCAAAAAACTTATTGTTTCGATCTGAGCGTTTCGATTTTTATATTATTTTTTAACTATTTTTCAATTTTTTTGGCAACTAAAGGGTTAAAAAACTTTCGGGCCTGGTTTACCATCCAATGCATTTTAAAAGACATTACTCATCTGATATTAACCCCCTAGTGAGCAATTTTTTCAAATTTGACCAAAAAAATTCCAACTCCGGACCCGATTTACTCGAAAACGAAAGCTCAAATCAAAAAAGTTATATCGCAAATCGACTCCGAATGTGATGTAGATTTACCAGTTTCCCGCTTGCACTACGAGTTTCCGGACACCGTGTATAAAGCTATTTGTTTTTACAACATCTTCAAAAATAAGAAATAAACAAGATATATAAAATTTGTTGGAAAAATTCAGAAATTATTGATAAAACAACGGATAAACAACCCCCTTTGGTTGTAAAACCAATGTTTATATCTTTCCATGAACAATTTATTGTCATTTTTAATTAGTATTTTTTTCACTTCCACGGTCGTTTATCAATTGAATAAAATTTTCACGTCGTTTTTTAGCCGGTCAGCAACGTAAGCAGATATATGCGTTAAAAATACGATAGCCGTCAAGTACAATAAGCGTGTTTATACGTCAACTTGTGTGTCTCCACAGAAATCGTTCTAACTCCGTTATTGTTTTAGTTACATCCCTAAAACAAAAAGTTAAAGGTCGATAGTGGATCAAGCTGTACATCCCTATCAAGTTGTCCATAGAAATACATAACAAGAATATTCTGACAGTCGCGCGGTTGACACATATTTTTATCTGCCAAATTTCCTACGGGCGGCTCGACCGCACTCGACATTGTTAATTTTAAATATTTTTATATGAAATGATAAAAAAGTGAGGTGACAAAAGGGTTTATTATACATTTATACAATAGAATAAGTATTGTTGTTTACATAATCTGTGATTTTAGTACCGTTTTCACATAAAAACATCAAAAGTCATTTTTACATTTTTTTAATGTTTGCATTCTAAATTTTAATATTTATAAATGTTAATATTTATTTTTAATATAACAATTTGAAAGCTTATTTTGTAACCTTTCTAAAACAGTTTTTACTATTCGGCTACGTTCAGAAATTTTTATTTTTTTTATTTTTTTTTTAATTAGTTTTTATATACTTAGTAATTGCATTTTCAGGTTACAATCGGATTAAACTCAAATCATTAAATACTAACATGCAACATTGATTAGAAACAGTATAAACATATATATGTATATAATATATAACCTTTACAAGAGTGTAACTACTCGTGTGTAAAGGGAAGAGAAAATATATATAAAAATTTAAAAAAATAAAATTAAAAATTATAACACATACATTATATTTACGTACTTACATAAATCAAATGTGTAAAAAAAAAATAAATAAATAACATAAAAAATTAAAAAATAATAATATAAAATAATTTTTTCAATAAGTATTGTCAATTAAGGCTACGAATGCACAGGCAGGCGGCTTGCTTAGCGCCTAGCGCCTAGATAGGTAGTAGATAGCCGATGGATAGCCGCTTAGCGTGTATCCAGGTAAACCAACGTGTTGGTTTTTTGCCACTAGGCGCTAGGCGCTAAGCCAGCCACCTGCCTGTGCGTTCGTAGCCTAAAGGTTAATGCGGTTCTAAGTGGCTAAATTATTTAAGATATTATTGTTTAATTTATTTTTGAATTTATTGTAGTCGGATTCTAATCTCAGCTCTATTTCTAGGGCGGCTTGCACCAAAAGTTAAATGTGATTTAAATACCAAGTTAAACACATTATTTGATTTAAGTCGACTTGGCGTCTTGCACCACAAAATTTAAGTCGTTAAACGCATTTAAAGAACTGTCAAAGTTAAATACCCAAAAAGAGCTGTTTAACTCAGTTAAATATGTTTAGCGAGCAACTTCTGTCAATTTTTTTTAGGTTATTCCTTCGATTACCGATTGTCTAATATTTCTGAAATCTGTCTCATTTATTAATTTGTATTCACGATGGACATTTGGGTTTTTTATTCTGACGTTGACGAAGAAATTATAGATTTTATAAGTAGGTAGACCGTTTGTAGTGAGAGAAGTATACACAAGAACAAATTTATGTGATACAGTGCCAGAAAGTTTCAAAGATTTCTCGCAATACTCATTATCGAGGAATAGGTACTTATTGATTTATTTATGGAGGAATACTTTGTAAATGATTGGTTTATTTATGTTTAGAATGTTTTAAACTTAAATTATACCCACAGAATTCTTATAATAGTTTAAACAATCTACTTACATAAGAAAAGAAATAAAAAAACAAAATTACTACTCAGATATTTTTAAATCTAACAACAAAACATCTTTTTGCCCCATTTCATAGTTATTTTTGTTTTATTTTATTTTTTCTTGTAATCTAAATGATTCATTAATTTGTTTCTTGTGCACAATTTCTATTTGTAATGACTCTTTTTGTAGCTGAACCAACTCCATTACTAAATTTTTCCTCCTTCGAAAAGTTAAGAGCTCTCGCTCGGGATTTATTTATTTGGGCACTCATTTTCTGGATCAAAATAATACAACATAACCTCAAAATATGTTGGCACTCGCAAATTTAAGAACCCCCCACACGGACAATTTGGAGCGATCGTGGCCCTCGCCACTTCAAGTCGCTGTGCAGAAAGTGTGCGTGTGGGTGGTGCTAAGGAACGATGCAACTGTTTTACCGACGCGTTAACGGCGTTAACTGTTTTACCGATGCTAAATGACATTTAACTAAATAACCGCTCCAACAGCTTGGTGCAGGACGAAACTAAACACATTTAAGTTAAATGTATTTAGTGACTTAAATGCATTTAGTTAAATACAATTTAAGATAAAATTAGCGATAGTTGATGCAAGCCGCCCCTAGTTGATTAAACCACACCACTCCATTGTTCGTGTAGTAGTGTTGTGCAAAACTGGTATGCATTAATGGCGTACACAAGCGACCCACTGTGTTTTGCCTATTGCTCTCAACGCGGACCATGGCGTGGTGCGACTTCTTAGAATAGTCTTTGTCTATTTGAAGCAGTGTATTTTTTATATATGTATTTCTTAGAGGTGGGACTTGAAAGTCTTGAAAAAGTTGAGAGGTTGAATAATCTGATGGTTTCTTAGTAATAATTTTGATTATTAATCTTTGAGTAATTTCCAACGGTAAAATTGAGGTTTTGTAATCTCCTCCCCATGCAACGGTACCGTATTGTATTATCGAATGGGCTAGAGCATAGTATATATTTTTAAGAATTTTTAAGTTAAGTATATTTCTTAAATTATTAAATATGTATATAAGTTTTCTTAATCTATTTATAGTATTGGTAATTTGAGTCTTCCACTTAAGGTTACTATCTATTATTACACCCAAATATTTTATTTCTTTTTTATTTGCTATGAATAGACAGTCTTTATTTTGGCATGCTAATATTTTAGTGGTACATTTTTTTGAATGAATTTTAATATTTATGGCGATAGGGGGAGATTTTTTGTTATTTATACTAAAAGGTATATAATAGGTTTTTTCAATGTTTAATGTTAATAAATTTTCGTCAAACCATTCTTTCAAGATATTAATATCATAATTAGCAGTTGTTTCAAGTTCATTCCATGAATTTGCTTGGAATATAATTGCAGCATCTGCATATGAAATAAGTTTTCCTGTTATTGGTAATTCAAAGATATTATTAACATACAAGGTGAATAGAAGAGGGCCCAAAATTGTGCCTTGTGGTATTCCAAAGTCGCTTGTACTCGGTTCACTAAGAATGTTTTTTATTTTTACATATTGATTTCTAGAGTTCAGGAAACTTTCTATCCATGTGCTAGCGTTATCTTTAATTCCGATTTCGTTAAGCTTGTATAGTAATTTTTTGTCACTTATGCTGTCAAAGGCTTTCCTTAGGTTTATGAAAATTGCAAGAGATTTTTTGCCTTTGTCTAGTGCTTGATGTATTTTTGTTGTTAAATCTATGATTGCGTCCTGTGTGGTTATTTTTGCGCGAAAACCAAATTGTTGGTCACTCAGTATATTATTAATTACAATAAAATTTTGTATTTGCTTTTTAGCTACCTTTTCAAAAATTTTTGAGATATTTGATAATACTGATATAGGTCGGTAGTTATTAATTTCTTTAGAGTCACCTGATTTATAAATCGGTGTAATAATAGTTTTTTTTGTATATTGATGGAAAGATTCCCTTTTTAAGACTATTGTTTATAATATATGTAATAGGCTTTTTCAAAAAGTTAAGATGTGTCTTTAGATTTTCAACGGTGATCCCATCAAACCCTGGTGCTGATTCAGTTTTTAGGTTTTTTATTATATCAAGAATTTCTTGTTCAGTTACCGTATCAAATTTTCCTATGGTTTTTTTTGATGATGTTACATCATTTTTTGCAGTAGATGTGGTATTATCTACGATATTAGTTATTTTGCTTGCGAGATTTTTTCCGACATTAGAAAAAAATGTATTGAAGGCATTTGCACATTGTTTAGGGTTATCCAAAACTTGTACCATATTGTTATTAATACGTAGCTTTAAAATGTCACTTGTTTTCCTTTTTTTATCAATTATTTCATTTATTGTTTTCCAATGTTTCATTTATAGAGCTTTAATTGTGAAGCGGTAATAACACAAAGTTTTTGAAAAACTGTAATTTTGTTTGAGACATTATAAGTGAATATTTGCGATTTTCGGAGGGGTTAGTAAGGCTGAAAGTTTTTCTTAATTGCCACATTTAATTTTGAGTTTGTGAGAAAGTAGCAAGTCTAGATGACATATATAACACCATTGGACAAAACAAGAAAGGTGAAAAGGAAAAAACTTAATCTTATCGTGTTCTGGCATATCCAGTGGCGATTATTGTCCACATTACAGACAGAAGGGGCTCTTATGAGATATAACCTACTTCTATAAGTTAGATTGCTTTCCTTAACCGGCTTGTTCAGATGTGGACGTCTGCCGCTCATGCCTGGAGAAGCAGGAAGGGGTGCTGCACCCGCTGTCTCTGTTCCACGTGCAGACCCTGGACCTGGCCATGGACGGCTGTCTGCAGTATGAGTTCTGGGATCAGGCCATGAAGTATGCTGGTCTGCTGCTGCCGGGGTTCAAGTGAGTCGAAACAACAACAATTATTCATTACCTACTTTTACCCGCGGCTTCGCTCGTATGGTATTAGGGTGAAATTACTGTATAAAGAATTTTTCCGCAGGAATGAAATGTTTTTTCCGGGATAAAAAGTAACCTATGTCATTTCCCAGTCCTCGAATTATCTCTGCTGTTCTCTGTTGCTCCATTTATATTATTATAGCGAGTTCCCGGTATGCGTTGCTATGCCACTTAATAAAGAAATTGTTTCTCCCTGCGTGTCCTTTCCCATTCGTCCCGTTCCCCTTCCACCTCCCCTTCCTCTCCAACGTCCCCTTCCTCTCTCGCATTCTCACTCCGCCTTCCCTCTCCCCACTCCCCTCGCCCGCTTCCCCCGTCATGCGAACCCCTCCTGAGTTCCCCTCCCCCCTCCCAGATTCCCCCCCACCCACCCGGGTTCCCCTCCCGCGAAACCCCACTCCCGAGTTCCCCTCACCTCCCCATTCCATTGATCATTAATTCAGTCCCGGCAAATTCAGTTTTCAAACAGCTCGTGTGCCACCTATTGCAATTTTTTTATACAAATTTCATCATGCTAGAACTCAGCAGTAGTTTTATACAAACTGTTGAAAGTAGTTTTGAGGGTCAGGGATTACCAATGTGGAATTGGTTCCAGAGGCTGAGGAGCTGATGGAGGATGTTGACCTGTGCTCCGTCTTTGCATCAGACGGGTGTATATACTTAACCATGAGGAGTATTCAGGCTCCTGGAGGTCGCGGTACTTTCAGGCCGCGATCCTGTGTTCAAAGATTATACGGGATGATGATTGATAACACTGTACTCTTATTTGAGTGATTTAACGATTTATTTAAGATTTTAATTATTTACACAATTAGTGTTCGCGTATGACACGGGTAGAGAGGTATGAAACGCGAACGGGCGGTTAGATCGAGTGCTAGGAACGGAATGATCCGCTCGGTAATTCTCGGAGCGGTCCCGAGATATTTTCGGAGAGGTGGCGGTGATGACACATGTAAAAATGAATGTAAGTGATGCCCATAAAACCTTGTCTTGACAATAACAAACACAAACAAAGGAATTATACATAAATATCGGTGATTAATTTTTATTTATATAGATTGCTCATGTCGCAATGACGTGTACTACTTCACTGAGAATGCTGGGATTTGTCCTACGCACTGCGAGGAATTTCAAAGACACCCGGGTTCTCACAGTGCTATACAATGCTTTGGTTAGGAGTAGACTTGAGAGCGTATCGGTGGTTTGGAGCCCACACCAAGTGAAGTATTCCCTCATTTGGAGAAGGTTCAAGCAAGGATCATACTGAGCAGACGCAACGCCACGCAACGTTCCTGTACCGTTCACACTGGCCAGACGTACGTACGCGTCGCTGTGACCACGTGACAAGGGGTCTCTGGTTGTGCGCAGGCGCGTTTGATTTGACACATTTGACATTTATTTTTTAGGTTATGTTTATGTGATTCTCTTAGCAGATGACAGCTTTGCCATATCTTGAAAGTGAATTTGAAGATGATTTGCTACGATTATTATTGTTAAATCAATATTCTCGTAAAAAGAAAAAAGTGAGAAGTATTTGGGTCCACAACATTAACAAACAAAGACAAATGTTTGGAGAGTTCCATACATTAACAAACTAAAGGAAAGGAACTAGAATCTGATGACGGACGATTCTTCGTGTACTTCCGTATGAGTAAAGTGGTATTTGAAGAGCTTCACAGCATAATTGAATTATTGAATATGACATAAAAAAAGAAAACACACATCTTCGAAAGTCAATTGGGACCAGAGAAAGATCTAAAGTTTGATTGACATTCATTATAGGGGTATAATATTGAAAATCATGCCATAAATGGCTGAAATTTCTTCCTAAGTTGCACTGCGTATGCAGAATCTCTATAATCCTGTAATTTGATTTTATAAATAACTTCGTGCCATCTAAAAGCTTCAATAAACTGTTCGTCATCCATTTTTGAATAATATCTGTCAAAAAAACAACCATAGATATAGCGAAACAACGTTAGATGCTCAGATAACACCAAAAAGATGTAAAATCATCTCGTAGTAGGCGTGACCATACCCCCTCCACCTTCCACATGGCCCACGCCGATCTGGCTGTGGCAGATCAACGTCGCGTAGGGGGCGTCGGTTTGCGTTGCGTGGAGCTAGTCTGATTCTAAAGCACCCGTTTCCATAGAAAATGTGTGGATGGTAAGCAGTCCAGATATGGAAATGGTGACGTCAACCCACGTGGCGTGGCGTTGCGTGGGCTTAGTGTGGTCTTACCTTCAGAAGAAATTTCTGAGTTTTCTCTGCCTGAGGGAGTACGGCTACTACCCGTGGCTCTACCCTAGAGGCTTTCTCTTGGCCATGCTCGGTATGAACTATCTACGGGTCATATGGGATGTGCTCATTGTAACATTTTTTCAGACTGATTCGTGGATGGTTTGAAAACTCGACTATCCAGAACATTCCAGAATGTTCCCGGATGTTCTGGTATGTAGTGGAATTCTCTCAAATGTTCTGGACTGTTCTAGAACATTTCTAGAAGGCGATACTTCCAGCCCTTATATCTTCAAAAGAACGCCCCTCAGGTAAAAACAGGAACCTTCTTCATGGATGTGGGATAGAGGGCTACCACACCATATAACTCTCCCTTGATCGTACCAGGACTCATTTCTGAGTTTTAGCGGGACGCACACACGTTTTATAATATATATTGATGATTATGACGTACTTCCCAGCTCTGTCAGAAGCGGCCAACTGTACATCCTCCCTCTTGAATTGCCTCGTTATAACTGACTTGATTATTTGCAGGAATTTCTACGGAGATCTGCATCCCATGTATGGGCTGCTCCTGGTCAAGCTGGGCAAGCTGCAGCTGTACGCGGAGAAGCCGAGCGAGGCTCTAGTGTCGCTTACCGCTGCAGCTGCCGTGCTGAAGATCACGCACGGCTCCCAGCACCCGTTGTGGAGGGACAGCCTCACCCCGCTCATGAGGCAGGCGGAGGCAGAGACTAGCGCCATAGTGCACTTTTAGGTTATGTCACACGATACAGGCCGCTTTACTTTTATGACACGGTCTAAATTTAGGCATCTTTAATGATTGTGTGTGTTTATTCTTCTTCTCATTGCTAAAAATATAGAATAAACCTATCTTACATAATATCGACGTTGGAAAGGAAAAATGGATAAAGTGCCATACAGCTGTGACATTAAAGATGAACCTACACAATGAGCTATATTGTTTGTTTGTGGTTGATTTGATGAATAGAAACAAACAATATATGACATTAAGAGGGCATTACCAGAGAAAGCCGGAAATACGTCATTTTCAAAAAAGTTTTTAGACGTATTGACTCTTTTCTGCAAAAAATTATAAATGGATTTCGAAAGATTGTTCTTTTATCTAGCATAGTTATGTAATAAATTTTTAGAATTTTTTTAAATTTTTAGTATAATAAGGTTATTCCATAGGTCGTTGGCAGATTTGTTAAATTTTCAAAAAAGTTTTTGTATTATACCACACCCATTTCAAATAATGTAATCATGCAGTAAAATAAATCAATACATTATCTAGCAAAGTTATGTATTAGAATTTTAATTTTAGTTTCAATAAAATCATTAAAAAATATGTACGTACATGTGTTTCTTGACGAAAATTGGTCCATTTGTGTATTTATTTGCGCACTTACAAACTAATATATTTCAGATTTTTTTAACATTCTTATTAAATTTAGACATTATTAAAAAATGATAAATACTTATAATCAAAAAATAACTACAAAAAGTACACTATTTTAATAGTTTTATCATCACGCCTTTCAGCATTTTTGGATGAAGGTATAAATTAAAGCTAATTTGGATTGAAATAAATTCGATATTGAGTTATCATTTAAAAAAGCTGGTACGGAGAATAATCAATCTTTCTCATTGTAACCGCCCTGCACGATCGGAAGAACAACTTTCGACGAAATATGGATTTTCGTCCGCTGGCTGGTTAAACGCTCTTAAAGATGAACCTACACAATGAGCTATATTGTTTTTTTGTGGTTGATTTGATGAATAGAAACAAACAATATATGACATTAAAGATGAACCTACACAATGAGCTATATTGTTTGTTTGTGGTTGATTTGATGAATAGAAACAAACAATATATGACATTAAAGATGAACCTACACAATGAGCTATATTGTTTTTTGTGGTTGATTTGATGAATAGAAACAAACAATATATGACATTAAAGATGAACCTACACAATGAGCTATATTGTTTTTTTGTGGTTGATTTGATGAATAGAAACAAACAATATATGACATTAAAGATGAACCTACACAATGAGCTATATTGTTTGTTTGTGGTTGATTTGATGAATAGAAACAAACAATATATGACATTAAAGATGAACCTGCACAATGAGCTATATTGTTTGTTTGTGGTTGATTTGATGAATAGAAACAAACAATATATGACATTAAAGATGAAAATACACAATAAGCTATATTTTTTGTTTGTGGTTGATTTGTTGAACACAAACAATATGTGACACTAAAGTTAAACCTTCTCAATAACCACTGGAGCGCTTTTTGCCACAATATGGCACTATTTAAAATACCTTGGATTGTTTTGCTGCCAATTATGGCAAATATTCCATCGATTATCTACTTCTGATAATAATCAATAGATGTCACTGCCCTTTGGTTTTTATGGAATATTCATAGTTAAAAAAATAACTCAATAAATAAAAATTTCTTGGAACAAAAATAAAGCGGTCGCTGTCAGAATGCTGGCAAATGTAATTTTTCATAATTTTTTAAGCTTCAATAACATTGAAAGAGTTTATAAGCTACTAGCTGGTAAGTTTAAAAGCGGGTGAATCGGCGAGTGAGATTGTCATGACGACACACAAAACTGTCTACTCGACAAAGCTAAAATAACGACTCCCGCGTGAACCAATTCTGTCGACATTTTGTAAAAAACTTGAGCTCGCAGCTAGCGCCGTATGCTAGACAGTAGCGAGAATTATGACTCCCGCAAGAAATGTTTAAAAAATCAGCTGTTTGTGGGCCGCCATCTTGAGTGAGTAGCGAGTAAAGCCGACTATCTTTCAACTTTTTTGTAGATTGTCCACAATCTGCTAGTTAGCTAGTAATACGATGACACTAAGCGAGTTTACTAACAGATAGTAGCTTGTAAACTCGTTCAATGTAATCGAGGCTTTTGTTAATTTTTCTAACATATTTGTATACCAGTGTAATAATGATTGAATTTTCATTGTATTCAAAATGTTTATATACCCTGAAACAAGCAATATAGTTTATTGTGCAGGTTCATTTTTAATGTCACAGCTGTACGGTGTAGCCATTTTTCCTTTCCAGGGTCGATATTATTTTTAAATGTGGAAACATTAGGCGTAAATATTAATCTATCCTATTTAATGAGCTTATAAATGTTCTATATACAATAATGATGCCAACTGAGGGAACAATATTATATTATTATGATGTGTTTCTAATTCAATCAATAGATAAGAATATTAATTAGGTTATGTGATCGCCATAATTTGCTTCCAGTATTACCACTGTCAAGTATTTTGCTTTTAGGGATTTCCATGTATTTTAAAAAATCCTCTTACAATTGAAGAGTTTTTTAGCGCCTTGCGATTTTTGCTATCATTTTTTTTTTATGAGTATCTGGCTGGAGGTGGCTGCTAAAGGGTCTAAGGCTGATGTGCTTGTAGTATAATGGTAGCATTGAAGGCCTTACACACCTCCCTACAATCAGAGGCAATATCGGGGCAGTGGTGGGGAGCACCTGAAATCGCGAGCGAGTAAACGAATGTGTGAGCGAGTCACCCTTGTGTAGTGAATTAGTTTGTAGTCATTAGTTTGCTTGCGACGCTGCGCAGAGTGAAACATTGTTTTTTTTATGTGCCTATTTTTTTATCTACCCTTTTTTAAATTTTTTTTTACGATAGCTTCTCACAGAAGGCACTGAGGAAGATAATAATAATAATAATAATAATTGGATAATTTGTATAGCGCCGTTTTTGTGAAAAATCACCTCAAGGGCGCTTTACAATTTATTATAAATCCTAGGCTCTATCTAATTTTATTATTTTCAAATAGATACAGAATCATACTTACCTGCAGGACACTTCCGACAAAACACACTTTATCAGAAAGTTTATGCTTATGCTATGGGGAAGATACGACTTTGCACGTGGAGGACATTATATTCAAAACACTGGACATTGCATGAGTTTTACATTTATATTTATATTTAACAGAAGATTAATGCCAAAGTTGAGTTAATATTTATTTTTAAAGTCTGGAGAATTTTAAGAATTTGCTTTTACACACTTAGTTATTTACAATGTTGCGAGCCGTGAAGGCGAAGGTGAAAGTTTTTTTTTAACTTATTGATACGAAGATATTTTCCCTCAAGGCCTATGTCATCTTTAGGGATGCTGGTGGAGGTTCTTTTTAGGGAGAGGAAGTTCTGGAAAGGAAAAAGGTGTGAGGGATGCTAGGAATCTGGGGATCCCAAAGTGCCGGCCGCGCTGAGAATTAAAAAAATTTTTTTTTTTTTTTTCAAAAATCGATTTTTGTATGAAGATTTTTCAGGAAATCCGTGCGGCGCACGGCCAAACTGAAAATTCCTGAAATTCCAAAAAAAAAAAAAAATTTTTTTTCAGCTACAACAACATCAATAATGCCATTTTTTTGTAATATCAGCACTCTAGCACACCCAAAAGGCACGAGCCGCCACTGGTTGGGACTCTTGTGCGCTATTCATATAAAAAAATCTTTATTGAATTTTGGTTGCCATTTTTCGTTTTTTGCTTAAACTATTCCATTTTTAAATTGTGTAATAACAGTTGTTTTTACTTCATTCTTCTGTTCGCATTCTTTTTTTCTCATTTTATTTACAATTTTAGTAAAGTTTATTTTAGTTATGCTTAGTAGAATAAAATTAGTACTTTTAAGTTGAGGCTTACAATCTATATTAACCTAACTAATATTATAAATGTGAAAGTATGTTTGATTGTTTATTTCAGAAATCTTTGTATTTATTTGGTCTTTCTTATTTGCATTTTTTTAAATTTTATAGTACCTGCCTGAAGAAAGAATTGATTTTGAGATAGTGATGTTTCTTTGGAAAAATTATATAATACCTTATTTGAAATAAAAAAATGTTACGTAAAATAATATATATTGTTTATAATTAAGTAGGTAAGTGTTGCGTTCAAACAAACAGTTTTCCAACTCGTCTTTACGCTTTAATTATGGGAGGAGATTACTTCTTGGTTAAATGAGATCTGAATTGAATGAGCTCCTGCAGACTGCACCCAGGCCCTTGGCCCCCCTGGTGCCCAAACTCCGAACTAAACTAACTGCCATCTAGTGGACTTTCGGGACAGCTCTTAGCAATGCCCTCTATGTGACAAGCTCAGAAGCTTTTAGATATACCACAGTAAGTATTCAAGTACTTGCTACAAATCTTATGATTTCAGAGGAAATTTTGGTTTTGATTTATTAAATGAGAGAAAATTAGAAACATGCTTTTTTTGGATGCAATTTCTACATGTTCACAAAACTACTAGTTATGTCTACTTTTAAGACACCCTGTGTACAGTGGCGTAACTAGGAGGGGGCAGCGGGGGCGGCACGCAACGGATGCCTCCTGTTGGGGGGGTGACACCCGACCGTAAAGAAAAACTTACGAAGGTAGAATATTGCCACAAAAATATTTTTCACATGAACACTGTCTGTTATTTATATTTTCGTAGCTCTATGGCTCGGTCGCTCGGAGATCCCCCAAAAATTCTGTTGTTTTATTTTCATTTCTGGCTCTAACTATTGCTCGGTTGAGGATTCTGATGAAATATTCCTTGCTTGTCACCTGTATGGGGATCGGATATGATTTTAGATTTTCACGGCCAAAAGTATTTTTGGGGTAACACCCCAAAAATAAAATGCCGTGTTGCGCTACCTCCTCCGTTAGCCAACGTTTCAGACATCGTTACAGTGTCCATCATCAGGGCAGATGTATTGCATACAACACATCAGGGCAGATGTATACAACACCTCAAAAATAAACAACAAAAATGTATTGGGATCGGTTTATTTATGCCTGTATCATTCTCATTTAAAAAGAGAGAGTATGAAAACAATATGCAACATAATTGTGAATGATGAATACTTGGAGCAGGTGGATGAGTTTGTGTATCTGGGAAGTATGTTTACGAGAGATGGGAAAGCTGATACGAGATATTGAAAGATGAGTAAATGCAGGTAACTCCATTAATGGAGGGCTGAACGCCGTTGGCGCCAACAAAAAACTGTCCAAAGAAGCGAAGATAGCCGTCCATAATGGAGTACTGGTACTGTACTGATGTATGGCAGTGAGGCATGGATCTGTGCAGAGGAAGGATGAAAGTAGACTGAATGCTGTAGAAATGAGATCCCTGAGGCGAACGTGTGGTAAAACCATGTACGAACGTGTGAGAAATGTGGAGATTCGCAAAAAATGCAAGGCTGATGTAAGCGTAATGAGTAAAATTAATAAAGGGACGCTGCGATGGTTTGGGCATGTAGAGTGAATGAACGAGGAAAGGAGTATAAGGAGAATATATGACGCAAATGTGAATGGTAGAAGAAGTCGAGGACGTCCAAGAAAGACATGGCACGACCAAGTGCATCAGATACTTGTCAAAAGTCAGAATAATAGAAGACCATGTATGAGACGATGTATGAATGTAAACAAGGCAAGAGGTGTGTGCCAAGACCGAGTTGTTTGGCGGTCCGTCCTCTCTGCCTACCCCTGTTAGTTAGTCATTCTCATATCTTAGTCGTTAATTCTTGGGGTGGCACTACGACGTATTTACGACGTATCCGCACCGTGTACCACCCTTGCTAGCTACGCCACTGCCTGTATACATGTTGGTTTTTGAGTTGTATTGTTTTTGCATGGATGATCTTTATCCTTGTAATAAAAGAGAGATGTTTACATATAACTTATTAACGTAGAAGTTATTTGGTATAATTAAATACTCATATTTTAAAATATATAAAAACACAATAAATTTTTGCCTTTCTATTTCTATATTCTGTAACAATAGAGTTTGTGGATCAATTTTATAAATATTTCCATTTATCTTTCAGTAACTTTGAAATATCGTAGTACAATGAATCTATTTGCCAAAATCATGAATCTTATAAAAAATTTTGTATTCTTAAAACATTTTTCTTAGGCATAATAATACTATACAATTATGACTATTATTATATACAAAATAAATACTATTTACTTCTCAAAAAATGTTTGTTTTATTCTGTTATTTAGACATTAGTGTATTCGTGTGATGTGATCTTGTAGATCTCAAATGATTAACGCATTGTCGAGATGAACATTTATTTGTAAAATATAAGTCGATAAGCTACGTGCTAGCTAACGGAACTGTCTGTAGGTAAGGAGAGCGAGCAGGTACATTCATCACCTTTTATACTCAGTTCTGCCGTCTCGCTCTTGCATATTCGAAAAGGCAGGCGTGCCACTAAAACCATTCTCACATATTCTTTTTTTTTTTTTATATTAACTCCACACAGGAGGCCCTGAGGAAAATAATTTCCCTCAGGGCCTATGTCATCTGGGATGCTGTGTGGAGGGTCTTTTTGAGGAGAGGAAGGAATGAACATTGGTCTTGAAGAGACCCATGTTGTAGGAAGGAGGAAACACAGAGGCCGGCAAATTATTCCACAGCCGAGCTGTTGAACACAAGAACGAATCGAAGAAACGATCCGTTCTCATGTGACAAATGTCAACTGTGTACAAATGTTGGGCACGTGTTGGGCGTGTTTCCCGACTATGCACCGGTGCCGAAGGGATCAATGATGCTAGTTCCTCGGAGCATCTTCCATTGTAATACCGGTAGAACAAGGATAGCATTCCCACCCGACGCCTGTGCTCTAAAGATTGCAATCCGTCTGTTAAGATGGATTTATTCTTTTATAATAATATAAATATAAGTGGTTTCATTTTGCTGTCTTCTCGTCATGGCATAGTAGGATAGCATTGCTGCCAGTTCCTCCGGGCACACTCTATTTAAGTAACTATAAAACAGACTCAGCATACATTCGTCAGAGGTGTAGCTGGGTCGATCGACCATTTTACATGACGAAAGTATCCGCTCTTTGATTGGATACTGAGGAAAATAACTTCCCTCAGGGCCTATGTCATCTTAGGGGAAGCTGCGTGGAGGGTATTAAAAGAAGGAGAGTAAGTTCTGGGAAGGAAAAGGTTCGAAGGGTGGGCAGTAATCTGTGTGCCAGTGGGTCCAGGAGTGTGACAAATATATGACTCCATCCCTCCAATTGCGGTGTCCAAAGGCGATTGATCGAGAGAGTTCAAAAGGCCTCCCTCAATCAGTCTCTCCTGATTCGGCCTGCTATGCAGTAGGTAGGCAGATGCATCTGCCGCCAAGACCCGGACGATGAACCGGGCATCCCTGCTAAATTACCAAACGAAGCGAACCATTTGGGGTGAGGGGAGTTGGTTATCCAATAAAGGTTCCATACCTGCCTGCCAAGTAGTAGGTAACTAGCAGTTACCTACGTTTTTGCTGCTAAGCCCTGCGGGCAGCATTTAGTTTGGCTTCGCCCGGTTTGAATGTTTGTGACCATTTTATAAATCCGATAGGAACTGGTTCCTAAAATAGCCAGTTCCTTGGATCCACTGTGATCCAGTGACAGCTGGTCACCGTCGGCGACTCATTGAGAAAAAGTAACGGTGACAAAGTAACAGTGACAAAGTATCAGTGACAAAGTAACAGTGACAAAATAACTGCGACACGCAATGACGTTATGTTTAATTTATAACAACTTCGTCAAGTATTGCCATCAATCTTTCCAAATCCGTAAGGATACTTAACTAACTAACTAACCATCACGCCGTTTCCCGCAGGGGTAGGCAGCAAACAACTCGATCTCGGCACACACTCCTTGTCTCGTTCACATTCATACGTCGTCTCATACATGCTCTTCTATTATTTCAACTCTTCACATGGCCCGACTCAAGTATCTGATTCTCTTGGTCGTGCCATGTCTTCCTCGGGCGTCCCCGACTTCTTCTACCATTCACATTTACGTCATATATTCTCCTTACACTCCTTTCCTCGTTCATTCACTCTATATGCCCAAACCATCCGAGCGCCCCTTTCTTAATCTTACACATTATGCTTACATCAGCCTTGCATTCTTCGCTCGTCAAGTATTGCCGTCAATCTTTCCAAATCCGTAAGTAAATAAATCCATAGAACCTATACCTAGGGGGGAAACATCCATATGCGAGCTGCTGATGGAAGTAGTGACATCTTGTGTCGAATTTTTGAATTTGAAACTGAATTATATCAGTAGCTTTGTATGAAATTCCACATACACAGATGTTATTTGTGGCGCGGTGCATATGGGTGGCGTCCGAGACGCACTCGTAGCTGGGTTCTGAAATTCAAACACGCAGACGCAAGCCTATTAATACTGTTTGACAAGTAGCAGGCTTAGCCCATTTTAAATTCACGTATCTACGAGTACCATCTCCATTTTGTCTGACACAAAAACGATATTTGAAATTCTCATTCTACAAATTACAAACATCTATGGACTGCAACCACCATAGAACACTGGCGCTGAAATTGAATCTTTTTTGAAAAAATAAAAAGTATTTAGTTCACGTTTGACCCAGTACTAGTCAGAGATGTTGGCCCCCTAGTGTATATATTTTATATTATTTTTTTTTTTACATGAATACCGCACAAGAGTCCCAACTGCACCCGTCTGGAGCCAGTGGGACAGTGGCATCCTCAAATGTTGTGAGCAAGGGCGGATCCAGGATTTGTTTCTGGGGGGGGCACAAGGGGCGGATGGGCAAAAAAATCAACAATTCAGGATTTTTTCTGGGGGGGGGGGGCACAAGGGGCAGACGGTTACAAGTTCAAGTATATATAGGAAGATTTATGAAAGTGTCAAAACAATAGAAAAATTAAATGTTTAATAAAGACAGTTTCTGCTTCTAAGTATGTACTGTGATGGAATCTCCACAGTACACAAAAATACCGTCTGGGGGGGGGCACGTGCCCCCGTGCCCCCCCCCCCCCTAAATCCGCCTATGGTTGTGAGGTTGAAGGTAGTGGGGAGGTGAAGGAGATATGGAAGAGGAAGGTGAGGAAGTACCTGACTATTCAGATCTGGTCACCAAACACGCCTAAAGCCATTTCAAGCAACATATCAATTCTGAATGGTGGTCTTACACCAGGGCGATACTGAGAGTATCTTCCACTCTGGAACGTGCCGCAAATTTACTATATATTATTTTAAATGAATAAATTGTGAAATAACAAAAATTAATAAAATAAAATAGTTTTTTGTTTAAAACCACGAGATTTATTAATTTACGAACCAACCGGTTTCGCTTAACTAAAGCTTCTTCGGGGTATTTTTGCTTTTTTGGTCGTACTCGCCAATTTAATATTATTGTAGAAAGCAATCACTTCGTGGTTTGACATTTTTAATAAAAAAAAGTATTTTATTTTATTAAATATTTCAAACCACAAAGTGATTGCTTTCTACAATAACAAATAAAATTTATTTGCCACGCCGGGATTCGATCCCGCGACCTTCGTAGTGCGAGTCAAGAGCCTTACCGCTGGACTACGCCGGCCATATAAGCAGGTAATTAAATATTTTGGTCTCCGTCACAGAGGTTACTACCAAATTGAATTATCATCTTGCGTATTGTACAGGTTAGTAGCTGAACACTATTGGAAAATCTCTAAACAGAAAGGGTAATTCTCGTGCTTCAATGAAACCCTGATTCGTAAGTAATTTAAAAACTCAGAGTATGCAATTCACAGGCGGGAAAAGCGAAACCTTCAGAAAACTAAAGTAGACAAGAGTGGGGAGGCTACGAAGCATCTATTTTTTATCAATGTGAAGGATGATTTATTCCATATTTTTGTCGTCAAATTCCGATGCAGCTTTTCCTATACATTTGGTCTTCTTATTAGTATTGGTGTTTTCTTCTTCGGAGTCGCTAGACATCGCATTCTTTTGCCTGTTCATTTTGAAGTGGTTTGAAGATTTGATATTGATTTTACAAAAAAAAAAATTTTTTGATTTCGTAGGATTTAATCCTGGTCCTCTGAATGTCTGACCGCTAAGGCACTTTATTCCACTAGACCAAAGGAGACTTGCGTAGGACTGTAGATTTATCGTATTATATTTGAACCGAGTACCCGTGAAACAAATAAATATATTATTGCTATCTCATTCTCTCGCAGGCTAAATCCTATAGAATAGATGTATGTATTTATCTCTTTTTAGTGTCGCTCGTTTACGTTTCATCAAGTTTCAAAACACAATGGTGCTAAAGAAGTTTTCACACGAAATACGCCTCTAACTGCAAAGAAAATCTACTAATCAGTACTTACTTGCTTTAATTTAAATATCTCAATAGAGAAAATAAAATATTGATTTCATAGTTGAGAAAACTGCTAAAAGCAAATAAATGTTTTTTTATGACGTGTATGATGAACGTTCGCGCGGCCCGTTTCATACAAACCTTAATTTTTGATTTGAGATCAAAATACTTAACCAAACTGAAAAATTATGTTTGTAATCAATAGGTATATCAAATATTTAATACAGATGTGATATACCTACTTTATTTATTTTTTCAAATTATAAGACTAGAAAGATTTTAATATTTCATGATTTTATAGGCAACTTGTATGAAAAACATTTAAAAAATAATAATTTTACTATAGTTATTTCTAAAATATTATGAAAAATGAAATAAAACGTCGTTCGAAATGCATTTTTTTGGATAGTAATTTTAATATATAAATGCAAAAAATTTAATAATGGTAAATCGGTAATTTGTTATTTAAGTTTACACCCATCAATTTTTTTTGTATTATTATTATCTTTCGTTTTTAATTTTGTTTCATTATATTTTTTATTGCATAACTATCATTATTTTTTTGGATGTTTGAAAATTAGCAATATTAAAATGCTTTCCTACTTTACTAATAGATGTCTCTATTGTTTACAGTGAAAACCTAACCTAACCCTAAAAATATATTAGTGGAGAGAAATAATAAAATATAATATATCCTCCTGAATAAAATTTACGAGAGGAAACTATGTATTTCTAAAATAAAAATGTTGACTGAATAATAAATAAAAAAAAACGTTATTTTTCAAATATAGTTAACCAGTTTTATCGCTAGAGCAGCAAGTAAGCACTGCGCCGTAGCCGTTGGGATTTGAAAAATAATTATTGCTTGCTAAGTTGGCAACGATTCTAAATAAAATATTGCTTTTTGGTGGGGGTAAGAAGTAAAACAAACTCTTCTTTGCATTTTACGATATTATCGTAAATTACCCCAGCAATTAGGCTTATAATATTCAAAGTGAACAACAAATTAACGCCATAAAAGTATTTTTGTGAAGTGAACCCGAAATTGACCCGTATTATCAGTTTTCAATTACCTATGTCCGACCGACTGCTATGGCTGTCAAAGGTAGTCTTGCATTCGAGGTGATAACATGTATTTTTCACAGCGAATTTGCAGTAAAGACTCTTCGAAATAATACCTCAGTGATTGCGGAAACTTGTGTGTGTTTGGACATTTAATTATTATAAGTTCTTCCGTGGTTTTACTGACATTTTGACTCAAGATTTTGACATTATTCTAAATAATGAAAGTAAACATTATTAAATTTTGCCTAGATACATATGAAAACTAATATTATTTTCAAATCTAATTGTGGTCATGCGAGTGTTTATTGTGAAATAATATCAAGTAATCAAATCAATGAGTTTTTGAGTCTATTTGTCTAATTTTAACAAAGTTTGTGGACGTTTGTATTTAACGTCAGTTTGACATTATTGTCAAGTGAACATTTTATCAAAATTTCAACAAAAGTTTCGATTGAGTGATATTGACAATTACAATATTCTTGTACAATTTAAACAAACGTTAAAAGCAACAATAAAATTCATCTAGTTACTGAATCAGAGTACCTACTTCTTATAAAAATATAACCTCAAAATCTTAGATTTTGAAGAGCTATTTATTTATTGAAGCACAAACCGAAAATAGTGTTTTATGAAGTATTTATTTCTTAGTTAATTTATTTATTAAAGATTTATATATTTTTGTAATATATCGAATAACCTCAACACATGAATTACCTATCTGATTCTTGAATCAGTGAATAAAATATCAGTGAAATTATCAAAAGTAATTCTCTCTTCAATCAATGTGAAAAATATTTTTTTCAAACACATTGTGTTGCTAGTTGAAAAGAAAAACATTTTTCTTCCACCGAACCATTGTCAACAAATAATTCATTGAACTGATCACACCTGTGCAAAGACTAGCCTGTCGAGACTGAAAGTACCCTACTCTATCGCTGTGCAAGCTGAACATTACTGAAGATGTTCCGACCAAACTTCGAGAGCCGACTGAGGAAGCAATGTGGTGGGGAACGTTCCCCCCACATCCGCGCAAGGAGCCCCACATCTCCGGGTTTGGACAGGTTCATTCCGTGCAGGTTGAATAACTGGCAGACAAATTTTGCATGTAAGTAAATTCATTCATTGTTTGTTTACCATAAACAGATGTTCTGAATTCTTCCGGAACTTTGCATTATTTAGGCTATTCAACCATTTTCATTTCGTTGTGTGCTATGTGTAGGTAAGTACTGACCTGGTTTATATTTTGTATTTGGGCGATGTTTCACTGTTTTGTATAAATTATGTTTTATTTTTCTTTTTATGGCTTTCTTGTTATCAGATTTAAGTCCACAGTTGTTTTATCGTCCAATTTCATGTACTCTAAGCTGACGTAACGCTGAATTCAGTATTTATTTAATTATTAATGGCCTAAATAGAACTTTTACATGGGACACAATATTTAGTATTTAAAAATTATGTATATTTTTTTCTTGTTTCTTTTTATACAACTGGCAACCCCAGCAACAATAGTTTGCATTTATTTATATTTATTTCCCTCAATATGTACCTAATTAATTACTATTTAATAAATTCAGCAGGTAACTACAACACAGAATATTATTTTTATAACGCTTGAAACATTATTAACATTTTTGAAAATCTATTTTTATCAAAGGCCTGGCAAACATATTTGATCTTATATGCACACATGAGGTCATTAATATTCAAAGCAATGCATTTATTTATTGATTTAGTATAAAATATGATGTTTTCTTGAATGCAAAAATATTCAATGACCCAGAAACTATGGAAATGTTGATTTTCAAATGTATACGCTATGAGTCACTATTTTCTACAAGTGTTGTCATAAAAAATAATTATAAAGTACTTACTTACAATAATATACATTGCACTTTTTTTTCAATTAAGTAGGTAGGTACTTTTCTTTAATTGACCCCTGTGAACCATCATGAATAATGTATGACTCAAATTCTTGCTAATAGCATTAAATTTGTCATTTTCTACCTCTTTGACTGTCATCAGTAATTATTTTGAATAAATCAACAATACTGATAAATTGAATTTAGAGCATTTTGCTATAGGCTCCTATATTATATTGCTTGATTTGAAAAAAAAAAAATTTTACAATTTTAGTTTTTCTTTTTATTTGTTAGTAACAGCTGGTGAGCCAGTGACACTATGGCATCTCTAATTATAGGCTAAAGGTAGTGGGGAGGAGAAAGATATGAGGAAGAGTTTGATGGGGGAATATCTGGCTATTCATATCTGGTCACCAAACATGGCTAAATCCATTTTAAGCAACGTTTCTGAATTAAGGTGTTTCACCAGGGCGATACTGAAAGTATTCACCACTCTGGAACGTGCTGAAAATATTCTATACATATATTATTTTTTTTTAATAAGTAAATAAATTATGAAATTACACAAATTAATCAAATATAATTTACTTGTGCTCGGATTTGAACCACTCATCGGTGGAGTCCGTCGTTTATAACGTTTGGCCCCCGAAATTATAATTTTTATACAATTATAATTTTTCAATCCTTCCCTTCCTTAAAAAGAACTCCCACACAGCATACTCTAAGATGGCACAGGCTCTGAGGGAAATTATTTTCCTCAGGGCCTCCTGTGTGGAACTAATGTAAAAAAATTCAATCCTGAAATCGACTTCAAAATTTTTAATTATAAGTTAGTATGGATATCAAACTAATTTATTTACAGTGTCGATTTTTTGTACTTATGCGCTGCTATATGCAGTTTGTATATATTTATAGACAAGTAGTTTTATCCTTGATGCATTTGAATGAATATTTCATACTTTTGTTATTCTGCGGTACATCCTCTCTGCACACCCTTTCGGGGACACTAAGTTATCTTCTCTACATCTGTCTACATCTTCTACATATTTTAAATTAAAGTCCTCCGCGACGTCTGTCTGTCTGTCTGTTCGCGATAAACTCGAAAACTACTGAACGGATATTCATGCGGTTTTCACCAATAGATAGAGTGTTTCGTAAGGAAGGTTTAGGTATGTAATTTGTCAAGGATTTGTGTAAATTGGTTGAAACATAACGATAATTGTTAGAAGTGTCGGAAAAGGTCAAGCCGCCTGGTAGCTTTCATCGAAAACGCTGCCTAATCCCTTTAGGATATAACAAAACAATGCATGGTGGGATATTCCTCTTTATATCCATCTTTTACGGATAGCTTACTATACCCATTCTATCTTCTAAAAAAATGGTCACGTACATTGCGGTAATTGAAAAGTTATTTAGACGGATACAGTACTAATCCTTATTAACTTAAATACGTTAGTTATCCCAAGCATTTCTTGCACATTATTATAATCTTTCACACCATCTCTACGTATTATAAATTAAAGTCCTCCGCGGCATCTGTCTGTCTCTTCGCGATAAACTCAAAGACGGCGTTGGTTATAAAGGTTGGATAACCATCCAGTAGATGATGTTGTGTTTTATTAGCCACAGCAACGCGTGACCGGGTCAGCTAGTATTTTATAAGTAGGTATACCGTATTTCCCTAAACCGACTGCATATCGTGTATAAGTATGCCGGGGGGCAACTTTCGGGGATCAACTGTGATGGAAACCTTTTTTTACATTTACCAATACAAAGATTGCATTTTATTACTTACCAATGTGTATTAAATTGGGCATTTTTATTGATATTGCAATTAAAACCTTTGATCATCGTTTTTCCATAAAGTCAATTTATTTTTCCTCATGTCGTAATATCTTCAAGAAAAGTGTAATATTTGCAAGCAACTGTGCTTTCTTGGAAATTGTAAGTCGACATTCTTATAAGTAGGTGTCATGGGTAGGTACCTACCTGCTTTAAAATTGTAATTTTTTAACAGACATAGGTAACTACACTGACATTATAAAATACAAGGCACGTTATACTCATTATTTTTTTTTACATTAGGTCCACACAGGAGGCCCCGAGGAATATAAACCCCCTCAGGGCCTATGTCATCTTTGGGATGCTGTGTGGAGGGTTTTTTTAGGAAAGGAAGGAGAGAGAGTTTTGGGAAGGAAAAAAGTAGTTTGGTAGGAAAAATGAGGGGTGGGTAGGAATCTCGGGGTCAGTGTGTCCAGGAGTGACAGACGAATGATTCCATCCCTACCATTGCGGTGCAAAGCGATATTCCGAGAGAGTACAGCTGGAGAAGTCAAAGGGACTCCCCCAACCATTCTCTCTCGATCCAGCCTGCCACGCAGCTGGTGGGCAGACGCATCCGCCGCAAAGACCCAGACAAACCTCACCCTATGAACCCGGGCACCCCTGTTAAGTCAATAAACGTAGCGAATAACTTGGGGTGACCTATGGCAGAGGTGTTGGTTATCCAATAAATTGGTTCCCGGGGCGGCGGTACCCATGCCCGCCTCCCAAATTGAACCATACTTAATCAGAACAAAAAATTAACAGGATAGTCACTTAAACAATATGTGC
This sequence comes from Limnephilus marmoratus, assembly GCA_917880885.1. NCBI lineage: Eukaryota > Metazoa > Arthropoda > Insecta > Trichoptera > Limnephilidae > Limnephilus > Limnephilus marmoratus. Next base: position 4,691,804 of record OU862930.1, read on the forward strand.
GTACGAATGAAATAGCTATATGAACGCCCCGCTAAAGTATGTTCATTGGACCTAGTTCGGGTAAACCACGCAGAAACGTATATTCACTCCTATTAATTCTTATAAGGGTAACTAATTAACCTTTTTTATATGTATACTTCACAAGAGTCCCAGCTGCTCCCGTGTGGAGCCAGTGAGACTATGGCATCCCCGATTGGGGTATGTTGTGAGGCTGAAGGTAGTGGGGAGGGGAAGGAGATCTAAAGCCATTTCAAACTAGGTACGTTTCAATTCTGAATGGTGGTCTTACACCAGGGCGATACTGAGAGTATCTTCCACTCTGGAACGCGCCGCTAATATACTGCATATTAATTTTAAATGAATTAATTATTGTGAAATAGCACTAATTCATCAAATAAAATTTATTTGCGCTCGCCGGGATTCGATCCCGTGATCTTCGAATTGTGAGTCAAGAGCCTTTCCCCCGGACTACAGCAGCCGTCACATAGTTTCCCTGCAGGGGTAGGCAGAGAAGATAGACCGTAATACAACTCTATCTTGGCGCACATTCCTTGCTTCGTTCACATTCATACATCGTCTCATACACACCCTTCTGTTATTTTGACTATTGATAAGATCCGACTATAGCATTTGATTCACACGATCGTGCCGTTTCTTTCTCGGGCGTCCCCGACTTCTTCGTCGGAAACTTTGGTTTCGTAGAGGTGTACATTTTAATTACTCTGTGATCAACTCATAGATTTTAATGTAAAGCGTGGAGTTTTCTCTTTCTAACACCGTTTAGATCATATTTCTGACTATGATAGTAAGGGAGACACAACGATCTCTATGAGACCTATATGAGATGTTCCCAAAAGCGAACAAATTAGCCTTAGGGGTTAATCTTTTAATCATCTGCAAGAAAGGGACCCTCAGATGGTTTGGGCATGTAGAGCGAATGAACGAAAAAGTAGTAAGAAGAATATACGACTCCAGATACTAATATCTACAGCCTGTATGTCGGACGAATATCTACAGCTCATATGTTGAACTTCACGAACTTCAGAGTATTGACTAATATCTACAGAGCGTAGGTTGGACTAATCAGCTAAATGTGTCCAATAGTCCGATATTAGGGATTTTTACATACATATTTACATACATTAAGTTTTTTAAACTGCATGCTCAATATTACGTTATTCCAATATGCTATACATAATTACAAATCCAACCTCTGCCAGTGCTGTAGATATTCGCAGTTTTAGACGCCTCCGAATATATGACGCAAATGTGAATGGCAGAAGAAGTCGGGGACGCCCGTGGAAGACACCAAGTGAATCAGATATATGAGCCGATCATGTCAAGAGTCAGAATAACAGAAGAGGATGTATGAGACGAAGTATGAATGTGAACGAGACAAGGAGTGTGTGCCAAGACCGAGCTGTTTAGCGGTCCGTCAAGTGAAATGGCGAGATGGTTAGTTAGTACAAAAGCTTATAAATATTTAATCGTCTGCAAAGATAAGATAAAAAATTTCAAACGACAAATTTAGCTAAACCAAAACGCATATTTTCGATAAGACGTTGTTATTTTCCAAAGTGATAACATATTCAAAATTCCCTTTTATTTGTCATACAGAATAACAAATTTATCTAAGTCATTATCAATGAGTGGAAAACAAACAATTTTGAAAATTCCCTTTTCTACCTTGTTCGGTAATCGCCGTTTTAAAAGGCTCCTGTGAACCACCTATTTACAGTAACAATTAGAATGCGTCATCAGTCACCCTCCGTCTAAACGTGATTAAGAATTTTTGTATTGTTTTGTTGAAAAGAATGCTTCGTCAACTTTTTCAATTACCCTAATGTAAATATTTTCGAAAGCTTATCGGGCTGAATAAAAGTTAGTCAACAATAATATCCTTAGTAATGTGTAAGTACGTCATTTAGGCGGTGTTAGCCCGATGATGGCCAAATGCCAATCTCCGATATTTTCCACACAGGAAGCCCCGAGGAAAATAATTTCCCTCAGGGCCTGTGTCATCTTAGGGGATGCTGTGTGGAGGGTTTTTGAAGTAAAACTTCTTTACACACGCTTGACTTGGGGAGTAAGCTGGCGAATGCGTGACGAGAGCGTTACGAAAATCGAGGCGAACGGTAGTTGAAAGGGAGTACTCTTCGTATATTACTGTAAGGGAAAGAGAGAGAGGTTATCCACCACTTACCCGCCCTGGTATAAGTAACAGATGGTTACTCCTTCAAGGCTCTCGCAAGGACTCTAATTTTTTTGAATTTTGAACGAATCTAAACCACCAGTGTCCCTGCATACGTTGTTAGTAAGCAGTATGCAAGTGCTTAGCGGGAAATCAAGATATAATAATAATAATAATAATAATAAATATCTTTATTAAACAAAAATTAAAGATTTATAATTACAAGAAAAAAAGTACATCTTACAATATTTTAAAAGTAACATTAGTACAAAAATTAATAACAAAAAACAATATACATATAAACAGTAGGTACTTAGAGAGTAGAGATTTGTAATTATACATTTAAGTTTCTCGTAACCTGCCTCACTAGGCTAGCCTGTGTTGAGGTAGTTATTTTACATCAATTTATAATGCTGTGAACATACCTCACTTATATTAGAATGTAATCACTAATCACACAGTAGATTGCTAATTTCGAATTTGGGTGAGTGCACCCGTAAATGCTCTATCATTATTTTTTATCCAAATTTTTATGTTTTTTTAAAATTTTTTTGTGAATCACATTTTTTTACACTAATTGGAAGAATGTTGTAAAAGTCTTGTTACAAGGTATCTGAAGCTTCGTTGACCAAAAGTAGTATGAGTTATGGGAATTTGTAGTAAATCTTTGTTATTGTTTCGAGTACAGCGAGAAACTAGTCTTTTTTCATAGTATTTATGTATGTTTGTGTATAAATGAGTGAGGATTGTTTTTGCATATATCTGACGAACGTCAAACACATTCATAGTATTAAAGATAAAGTTCGAGTCCGTAATTAGGGGTAGTCTAAGAATTATTTTTATAATCGTTTTTTGTGCCTTTATGATTGGATCTAGTGCTGATGCAGTACCGCCTCCCCATGCTATGATACCATACTCAATAACAGATTGACAGACTGCAAAATAAATCATTTTCAAGTGTTGCAAGTCTAGAAAGTTTCGTATCGTTCTGAAAAAGTGCATGGTTTTTCTTATTTTGTTTGCAATTATTTGAGTGTGAAAATTCCATTTGAGATATGGATCAATTGTGAGGCCGAGATACTTCATCTGTGTAGTGCGCTCAATGTACGGACACTGACAAGATTCATCGGAATTCATACATGTGTGTATCCTAATAGAGGCATCATCATGAGGTTGACCTGTTATATTTATGCTTGATGTGACATATTTAGTTTTCTCGGTGTTCAATGTGAGTGTATTTGTATCTAACCACTTTTTTACGATGTTTATTTCAGTTTCTGCTTTATTGTAGACAGCTAGCCAAGTGTCAGCTTCGAACAGTAAAACAGTATCATCGGCAAAACTAACTATTTTTCCCTGAATGTTAATGTTACATAAGTCGTTGATATATAAAAGGAACAAAGACGGTCCTAATATGCTACCTTGTGGTATACCATAGTTAGTTGAGCGCTGATTGCTAAGTGTGTTCATTATTTTCACTTGTTGCTTGCGTTCATCAAGGTAGCTCTTAAAAAAGTTAAGTTCGTTGCCTGTAATACCGATTATTTGAAGTTTGTTTATTAATTTATTGTGTGATATTGTATCAAAGGCTTTAGAAAGGTCTAAAAAAATTTAAATACATTTTTTGGTTTTGTCAAGGTTTTTTACAATAAAGTCAGTTACGGCGGCCATAGCGTCTGCGGTACTCTTGCTAATAAGTGTTAAAATCCGCTAAGATTGGAGGAGTCTTGCCCACCAGGGAATTGGAGTAGGGGTCACGATCCTCAGCATTGGAGGTTATCCATCACTTACCCGCCCTGGTATAAGTAACAGATGGTTACTCCTTCAAGGCTCTCGCAATGACTCTAATTTTGTTAAATTTTAAACGAATCTAAACCTCCAGTGTCCCTGCATACGTTGTTAGTAAGCAGTATGCTTAGCGGGAAATCAAGATACAATAAATGTTAGCATGACTACAGATAAGATTGGTGATAGTCCACGAGGAGGCAAGCGCTGGGTGATTGTATCAAGCGTATCCTGCAACCACCTGTAGGGAGGAAGACACAGTACATAAATAATAATAATAATGATTTATTGTCTTCATTTCTTAATAACAAATAGAGATAATGATATCCTCACTGGGATCTCCCGTGCTGAGGATTTCATTTACATATTATAATTTAATTATAAGAATAATATGAATTTGACATAACATATATCATGTAGTATTTTTTTTAATAATTATAAAGTGAATAAGATAGTGTTTTTTTTTATAATCCAGTTCACTAGATTCGGTTTTAGTCTGTATTTGATTTCAGTATATTTTCTATTTCTGATCTCCCTATATTTAGTATCCAGCCTTTTATTTGAAATTTAAATGTTATAATGTTAAGGTTTTTGAGTGAGAGTGGTATTTTATTGTAGAGTTTAATGCCATAATATAAGAAGCTTTTTTGCCCAAATGTTGTGTTAGCAGTATGTTGTTAAATAATAAAGTATAGCGCTGAAAACGGGTGGGAGTCCTCTCCAATCGATTGGCAGTCCCAGCAAGAATGCGTTTGACGTTCTTATCTTAATGAGGAACCGACTTGAGAAGATATTTTTGTATTCTCCTGATCCGTTACCATCCAGTAGTTTTATTGCAGCTAGTTCATCTGCCGCGACGTAAGTATCAATTAGTGAACAAAGTACCTGGTACTCGCGTTATAAACCGCGTCCACTCCAAGAGCCAAGTTCTATATGGAGGTATCGTTCCATAACGTGGTCCACTAATTATAATGCTGAAGGTAGGTACTAGATATATACCAGCTGATCGCTGTTAGCTCCGTTGTCAGTTGTAATCTCTCTTTGGGTGATATTTTTAATGGAACAGCGGTAGGTCCTCAGGAGTTCCAACTGCTCCCCGATGAAACCGAAGCCAGTGCGATTATGGCAAATGGCAAACAAAGAGGCCGCCAAATCGTTCCACAGCCATGCTGTTGAACTCAAGAACGAGTCGAAGAAGCGACCCGTTCTCAAGTGACAAATATCAACCGTGTACACATGTTGGGCGAGAGTTTAGCGTTTTTGCCGACTATGCGCCGGTGCCGAAGGGATCAATGACGCTAGTTCCTCGTAGCATCCTCTGAAGATTGCAATCCGTTTGTTAAGATGGGAGAATCTACCAAACGGACCGTCCGTTTCTGCACACGGCCATTCTCTTTGAGGGCTTCAAGAGTCTGAGGCTTGTTGACATAGACTTGTAACTTCTAGAAACCCCACAAAAAGAAGTCTGGAACGGTTAGATCGGGTGATCTTGCCGGCCAGTGCAAATCACCAAAACGAGAGATTAGGCGACCCGGAAATGCGTTTTTTCAAAAAAATTCCGCATTCTTGAAGAGTACAGCGATGCATGTTTTGTTGGCGTGTATTTTGAATCTGTATACTTCACAAATGTCAAAGCAGAACTGACGTTTACCACCATTTGCAAAAATTATGGTATCTTCCGATAGGGTGATGACTTTTGCACCACTTTTTTTTATTTATTTTTTTACTTATTAGCTACACGCAGGAGGATTGTCTTCTTAGGGGATGCTGTGTAGAGGGTATGAATCCATCCCTTCAACTGCGGTGCAAGGCGATGGGTTGAGAGATTCTGGCCGGAGGATAAAAAATCAAAATCATTTATTGTACAAAATTTACATTTGGTACAAAAGGTGTAACTTATAGGAACCTATATCCTATTTCTTCCAGTTAACCTAACATGTTGTACAGATTTGAACACAAAAAATATAAAAGTGGTGTAATACAAAGTGAATTTGTTTTAATGATCTTCCTCTGCCAGTCTCTCTCGATCTTGCCCGCCACGCAGCAGGTGGGCAGACGTATCGGTTACCAAGACTTGGACAAACCTCACCTCATGAACCCGGGCACCCCTGCTATGTCACCAAGCAAGGGCGGATTTAGGGGGGGGGGCACGGGGGCACGTGCCCCCCCCCAGACGGTATTTTTGTGAACTGTGGAAATTCCATCACACTACATACTTAGAAGCTAAAGCTGTCTTTATTAAACATTTACTTTTTCAATTGTTTTGACACTTTCATAAACCTTCCTATACATACTTGAACTTGTTGAAGTAATTGTTGATTTTTTTGCCCGCCCGCCCCTTGTGCCCGCCCAGAAAACAATCCTAACAGTAACTGTTAATTTTTTTGCCCGTCCGCCCCTTGTGCCCGCCCAGAAAACAATCCTAACAGTAACTGTTAATTTTTTTGCGCGTCCGCCCCTTGTGCCTCCCCCCCAGAAAAAAATCCTAACAGTAATTGTTGATTTTTTTACGCGTCCTCCTCTTGTGCCCCCCCCAGAAAAAAAACCTAACAGTTTTTGTTGATTTTTTTGCCCGTCCGCCCCTTGTGCCCCGCCCCCTTCAGGAAAAAATCGTAAGAGTAATTGTTGATTTTTTTGTCCGTCAGCTCCTTGTGCCCCCCCCAGAAAAAAATCCTGGATCCGCCCTTGTCACCAAGCGTATTGGGGTGACCGATGGCAGAGGTGTTGGTCATCCAATAAGTTGTTCCCGGGGCGGCGGTACCCATGCCTCCCAAATTATAAATAAAAATTTTACATGACGTGAAAAATATGAAAATTGAAACATTATTTTCCGTATTTTCCGAAAAGCAGTATCACTCTACTTTTCGTGCAAGAATTCAACTACTTTGCCATCTGAGACAGGAACCCACAACCGCCACGTAAAAAGCACGCCTTCCACTGCGAGCGGAGCGGACTCATTACGGAATCCGCTCGACTAGCAAACGTTAACTGCATACAAGTGCTTCCATCAAGAACGAGGCCAGCGAAGCGGACTAAACGAGTTAAATAGTTTCGAACGAGTCCGCTCCGCTAATGCGAGCGGAGCGGATTCCGTACGATCTCCGCTCGACTCGCACACGTTAACTGCATACAAGTGCTTCCATCAGGAACGAGGAAAGCGGAGCGGACCGAACTTGTTAAAATAGGTCCGAAAGAGACCGCTCGCGCACACCATCGCCGACTAGTTTCTAGCGGACTCCGCTCAAGAACTGTAGCCAATTCAATTGCCTCGCTGCGTTTTTGTCGAGATGGAGGTGTTTATTGAAGCCGTTTGCCAATTTCGTTTATACGATACGATTAGCAAAGATTGTCGACATAAAGGATTCGGCTTAGAAAACCATTATTAAGATGATATTGGCGGAAATAAGAAAGTAAATTATTTTTTTAAAGTTTTTAAATTTTTGAGATGAGATTCTTTTTATAAATGTACATTTAATTCATACGTAACATTTTTTTCATTGCATACATGCTGTCAGAATCATATTCACTAGAATCAGTACTTGACATCACAAAAATCACTCCGTTCACTTCGAAACAAAGCGATACTGACTCGTTTTCAATGGAAGCGCAAAACTATTTCTCATTTTTCATTGGCCTCGTCCCGCTCGTCCCGCTCATTTCTCGCACAGGCAGTGGAAGGCAAACGCCTATCTTCTAAGTGACTCTTTTTTGATGGAAGGTCAAAACTATTTCGCTCAGCTCCCACTCCGCTCCGCTCTACTCTTTTCCGCTCGCAATGGAAGGCGCCCTTCTACACCGTAGCTTATCTGCCTAGCCCGCCTTAAGAGCGTTTAACCAGCCAGCGGACGAAAATCCACATTTCGTCGAAAGTTGTTCTTCTGATCGTGCAGGGCGGTTACAATGAGAAAGATTTATTATTCTCCGTACCCGCTTTTTTAAATTATAACTCAATATCGAATTTATTTCAATCCAAATTAGCTTTAATTTATACCTTCATCCAAAAATGCTGAAAGGTGTGATGATAAAACTATTAAAATAGTGTACTTTTTGTTGTTATTTTTTAATTATAGTATTTATCATTTTTCAATAATGTCTAAATTTAATAAGAATGTTAAAAAAATCTGAAATATATTAGTTTGTAAGAGCGCAAATAAATACACAAATGGACCAATTTTCGTCAAGAAACACATGTACGTACATATTTTTTAATGATTTGATTGAAACTAAAATTAAAATTCTAATACATAACTTTGCTAGATAATGTATTGATTTATTTTACTGCATGATTACATTATTTGAAATGGGTGTGGTATAATACAAAAACTTTTTTGAAAATTAACAAATCTGCCAACGACCTATGGAATAACCTTATTATACTAAAAATTAAAAAAAAATCTAAAATTTATTACATAACTATGCTAGATAAAAGAACAATCTTTCGAAATCCATTTATAATTTTTTGTGGAAAAGAGTCAATACGTCTAAAAACTTTTTTGAAAATGACGTATTTCCGGCTTTCTCTGGTAATGCCCTCTTAAGACACCGAACGGCGAACATGGTTTGTTAGCCAAGGGTTAAATTTCAAGTTACAACACGATATAGACAATTAATGATACCTGCATTTTTAATTACAAGGTTTTTTTAAATTTAAATCGCCGCTTTTTTATGCAAAACTCTCTCGTGGTAGCCTCGATTACGAAAAGTCTCTCAGGAAAAAAGGGGTGCTCACGTGTCAGAAATATGTAGATTAGTGTTTTGTTGATCCAGAGGCGTTTTGCATAGCTCCCGTTAGCAGCAGCAGCATGTACACGGTGTACTTATTCCATTGACAAACCAAGACCCCCAGCCCTTCAGAGGGTATTTATTACCAGAGAAAACCAGAAATATGTCATTTTCAAATCAGATTTTAGACGTATTGACTCTATTCCACAGAAAAATATAAATGAATTTCGACAGATTGTTCTTTTATCTAGCATTCGCATGTTTTAAATTTTGAGAACAAATGTTTATTTTTAGTATAATAAGGTTATACGGGTTATACCATACATATGTCGTTGGCAGATTTGTTAAATTTTCAAAAAAGATTTTGTATTATACCACACCCATTTCAAATCATATAATCATGCAGTAAAATAAATCAATGCATTATCTGGGTATCGCATGTTTTAGAATTTTACATGTGTTTCTTGACGAAAATTGGTCCGTTTGTGTATTTATTTGCGCACTTACAAACTAATTTATTTCCAATTTTTTTAACATTCTTATTTAATTTAGACATTATTGGAAGGTGATAAATACTTAAAATCAATACAAAAAGTACATTATTTTAATAGTTTTATCATCACGCCGTTCAGCATTTTTGGATGTAGGTATAGATTAAAGCAAATTTGGAATGAAATAAAATCGATATTGTGTTATAATTTTAAAAAGCTGGTACGGAGAATAATTAATCTTTCTCATTGTAACCGCCCTACACGATCGTAAGAACAACTTTCGACGAAATGTGGATTATCGTCCGCTGGCTGGTTAAACGCTCTTCAGGCTTCAATCGTATTATTTCAGAGGTTCTAAATATTTCCGCTTTACAATAAAATCCTAATAAATGTAATATTTTTTAACGTATCCCGAAAACTAAAAACTGTTTTAGAATGATGATAAAATTCGCTTTCAAATTTTATAAATCGAAATAAACGGTGACCAGACAACTCAGAATGAGACCAACTCAGAAGTACCTCAGAAAGGTCATTGTCATTAAGAGTGATGATAAAAAATGGTTAAATAGGTTAAGTTAGGTTGGGGTTACCGGCTATTTTAAAATTATTTTTTCATAGCTTTTAATGACGGTGTTTCTGAGTTGGTTCCATTCTGAGTTGGCATGGAACCGTTGCCCCACCTCTTTCTTTAGCCAACTTGATGCAAATTTAGATGTCACATCTGCCGGATCTGCCCTGAAGATGGACACCGCAACGCTGTCCGAAACATTGGCTAAAGGAGGTAGCGCAACCGCAACACGGCATAACACCCCAAAAATAAATAACGAAAATATAAATAATTTTTGACCTTACGTTTCTTCTAACTAAAATTATTGATAACGAAAAAATTTAAAAACAACTGCATATTTTATTAGACAAATGTATTATAAACGTTATGAGCACCTCACTTTTTTGTCGTTTCGTTTAAAAATAATTATTAAAAAATTCCCAAAGTTTCATAAATTTATTTCAAAATGCGATTCGAAACTTTGGTTTCATGAAGTTGTACATTTTACTTCTTTTGTGGTTAGTTTTTGTATTTGAATATAAAGCGTGGTCTTTTCTCTTTCTAACACCGTTTATATAATATTTCTCACTATTATTGTAAGGGAGATACAACCTTTTCTATGTATAAACAATAATAGTATCGATAACTTTCGGTAATATCGTTCTATGGGACAACTGCAGATCGCAAACGTACAAACAACAGTTGACGTCGAATAAATTAAGAAAACTCCGTTATTGTGAACTGTTATTTATTCGTTGGCGATATGCAGTCATATTAAAAAACGATGAGAAGTTACCGGAAGTTATCGATACAATCCTTATCGATCGACCGTGCTACGGGTCCAGCACCTACCTTTAAACTACCGTTGACTGTGGTTGTCAGTTTCTTGTCAAAAGTCCGGAGAGGAAGATACTCTCAGCATCGCCATGGTATAAATTCACCATTCAGAAGTGAAACGTTGCTTAAAATGGCTTTATCCTTTTTAGTGACCAGATCTGAATAGCCAGGTACCTCCCAACCTCTCTCTTTTCCATCTCCTTCCCCTCCCATTTCCTTCTCCGTCACAGCGTACTTTTTTATTTGGAGCCAGTGAGACTATGGCATCCTCAATTGGGGTATTTTGTGATGCCGAAGGTAGTGGGGAGAGGAAGGAGATGGGGAAGAGGTAGGTGGGGATACACCTTGCTATTCAGATCTGGTCACCAAACTAAAGTCATTTCAAGCAAAGTTTCAATTCTGAATGGTGGTCTTACACCTTAGGCTTGTTGAAAAAATATCGATATATCGATATTTTTAATTCAAAATATCGATATTTTTAGCCGATATATTTTGATCCGATATATCGATATTAAATATCCACTATCGAAAATTGTATCAAAAACGATATTTTTGTATATTTATGTAACGAAAGTTACTAGAATCCAAAACCGTATAGGAACGAACGGAAAAAGTAACTGTATCGGGTTCGTGACATCTAGCGGTTGAAATTTTAACTATTACTTATTAACTTACAATACTATCTCATATGGTGTAGGTAAGTGCATAGAAATGTATGATATTTTTTTATTTTTTTTATTTCATATATTTTTTATTAGTAACAGATATTTGGGTTTTTTTTGGCTACCACACTAGGCTAAGCCCGTGTTGTGGTAGTCGTACATTTAATATTTTAACATTTCAAAAAATATTAAGAAATACTTAAAACTAAAGAGAAAAAAAAGACCATATTTTAAAGAAAAGTAAAAATGAAAATTCAAATTCAAATTTTGAAATACAAAAATTAATAATGAAAATTAAATGTTAAGAACTCAAGTGTTCTGTATAAATTAAAACATATAATTATATAAATCAAAATTAAAAACATATATAAATTTAGTGAAAAACTAAGAGAAAAAAATAACAACATTTTAAAGTAAAATAGAAATACAAATGGAAATTAAAATTTTGAAATGCAAAAATTAATAATTAAAATGTAGTGTTAGAACTCATGAATTCTTTAAAGTGCGTTCGTCCCCTTTCAAAAATCCAATGTTGTACACGTGTTATAAAAAGAGAATTAGAATTACTTGACTTTATGTCAGTACTCAGAGCATTATATATTTTAGGAGCGATGAACCAGAATTATTAACCAGATATTTTCGGCTATTTCGACTAAGTCATTCCCATAGCGCCTCCCAAACGCACACTTTGGAGCGACCGAGTCCCGCGTTACCTCAGGCCGCCGCACAATGGTTTTACTAATATGAAAGCGTCGAAAACAAATCGGAATTTCAAATTGCAGGATTAAATTTGTTTCTATATCTTGACATCACATACCAGCGCATCTTTCCCCCTATTACCGAACTCAGCAAAACGATTCGTCGCTGCGTAACACGTCGGCAAAGATTGACTTCCCGAGCAGTCAGGACGTTCGTGTGAAAGTACAACGTTCTTTATATAACATTTGGGGACTGATAACTTTTTACACCGCTTGCTGGCAAACTTTTTTCAACGTGGATCCAATACCTTTAGGTGTGTATTAAAGATTTTAATTTTATTTTTTTCATTTACTAATGCGACAAATTTGGGATATTTAAAAAAAAACATCTCGCGAATTTAAAAAAAAAAACCAAGATTTCTGGAATACTTAAGATTAAGGATAAATACTGGTTTGCCTGATACAATAAAAAGGTTTAAAAATATTAGTTAGAAGATAGCTTTTTAGTTTTTTATATTTTTGTAATTATTGTCTAATAAAAATAAATACTGTTAAAAATACCATCATTTTTATTGAGATCTTTGTACATTTAAATAATACACATTGTGTATAAAAATTACCATTGATAATATTGAGCATAATACAGTATTATTTTAAAAACGCAAAATCTTTAAAAATTTGACCGATATATCGATATTTTTTCCTCGGTATATCGATATATCGAGATTTTTTCCTCGATATATCGACGTCGATATTGATATTTTAATAAATATCGATATATCGATATTTTTTTTCACTTTCGACATCCCTATTACACCTTGGAAATATGTTTAAGATATCACAAAATTAATTTGATTGTGAATAACCATATCTTAAACATATTTCCATTGTAATTTTTTGTCTTTGTTCTTCTAAGCACCCCCCTTTCCACCTCCCCTTGTTGATTTTCTAAGCACCTCCCCTTACCACCTCTCTCCTCCCCCACTACTTCCATTTCTACCCACGCTTGTCTTTCTATATTTGATCATTTAGTTTTAGTACATTAAATGTCCTGATGAAGAGAACATCGTTCTTGAAACATGTTGACTTTTTAAATAAAGATTATCGTGGTAAAAACAAATAGTGCTTTTAATTATTTCATTAATAAAATGGTGCCACAAAGTGAATTTGCAAAATTTGAAGAAATGCAATTTATTTGCGCACGCCGGGATATGAACCCGGGATTTTCAGATTCTTAGTAGTTGGCCTTACTCCTCGACCACGTAGGCCGTCCTGTGTGGATTTTTTTCAATTGATTTTAATAAATGAAGAATGCAATTAAATAAATGAATTAATTCCGTATAATGAATTTATATCCTCTCGTGGCTAGCGTACAGCGTACACATATTACGAGCGTGCCGTATTATGATGTAGGTATAAATATGTATTAAATTGCAGTCGAGTGCACACTGCCCATTGCACACTGCACAGTGCACAGTGAGTGAATGAGTTAGTGGCTGAATGTGTGAGTGAGTGCAGAAACCCTGACCTGCTCAAGTAAACCAGCTGGGATGTGCTCGGTACCTGATCCAACCCTCGCGTGGCGGTCCGGATCTCCGGGACCCTCTTTCAATAATTATCACAATTAAAACCTTATTATTTATTATTATTATTGTTACGGCGCGTGTGATATGGCACGCTGGCAACACTGTGCTAAATATGTATGCCAAAATTAATTTTAAAAAGTTGTATAAATACCTAATAATTCACGCTTTTTGAAATGTGTCGAGTTTTTCTTTTTTGTAATGAAAGGTATGTATGGCAGTGAGGCATGGAACTGGCAGAGGAGGCGTATGTGTGGTAGAACCATGTATGATCGTGTGAGAAATGTGGAGATTCGCAAAAAATGCATGGCTGATGTAAGCGTAATGAGTAAGATTAAAAAAGGGGATTTTCAGATGGTTTGAGCAAGCAGAGCGAATGAATTAAGAAAGGAAAATATATGACGCAAATTTGAATGGTAGAAGAAGTCGGGGACGCCCGAGGAAGACATGCCATGTTCAAGTGAATCGTATACTTGAGTCGGGCCATGTGAAGAGTTAAAATAATAGAAGAGCACATGCTTTCCTTGTTCTATCGGTATTCAATGGAAAATGCTCTGAGGAACTAGCGTCATTGATCCCTTCGTCGCCGGTGTATATTCGGGAAACACGCCAAATGCGCGCGCAACATTATATAAATACACGGTTGAAATTTGTCACATGAGAACGGGTCGCTTTTTCGACTCGTTATTGTGTTCAATAGCTCGGCTGTGGAACGATTTTCCGGCCTCTACAACATGGGTCTCTTAAAGACCAATGTTCATTCCTTCCTCTCCTCAAAAAGACCCTCTGCATAGCACCTCAGGGCCTGCTGTGTGGAATTAATGTTAAAAAATATGATATTCTGAAACTTGCGCTGGATGACGTGAAATTTTATTCAATTTCATATTGCACCTCACCTATGAGCTTTAGTTTCCAAATTTCCCAACGAACGCCCTAATCGAAGTACCTGTTTTATGTTGCGCTGGTTAAAATACCCATCTTTTTTAAACTTTTCGGTATTTCATAAACAGTGTTAAAATGCAATTTGGTGTAATTAAGATACAATTAGTGTTTAATTCAACGGCAATATTCTGTAGGTCTGGAGCCATTAACACGTGAGCGTGCTCAACTGCTCACCACTCACCTCTCCCATAATCCATAGTAAAGTTATGAATATTGCCGTCGAGTATGGAGTAAGGTAAACTGTAGCGTGACCGCCGGCATTGGTTCGACTCCGGCTCCGGCCAGCCGGGACGACTGTGATGAAGAGGCGAGAGTTCGTTCACTTGCTCAAAAAACTGGCCAATTCGATCACACTCAAGGTTTCCGTCAATCTTTTATTATTAATAACTAGCGGACCCGGCCACGCGTTGCTGTGGCTAATAAAACACAACGTCATCTACTGGATGGTTATCCAACCTTTATAACCACCGCCGTTTTTGAGTTTATCGTGAAGAGACAGATAGATGCCGCGAAGGACTTTAATTTATAATACGTAGAGATGGTTTTAAAGATTATAATAATGTGCATGAAATGCTTGGGGTAACTAAACTAACGTATTTAATAAGTTAATAAGGATTAATACTGTATCCGTCTAAATAATTTTTCAATTACCGCAATGTACGTGACCATTTTTTTAGAAGATAGAATGAGTATAGTCCGTAAAAGATAGATATATGCCTTCGCGGACTTTTTTGTAGATCTAAAGGTATATCCCACCATGCATTGTTTTATTATATCCCAAAAGGATTAGGCAGCGTTTTCGATGAAAGCTACCAGGCGGCTTGACTTTTTCCGACACTTCTAACAATTATTGTTATGTTTCAACCAATTTACACAAATTATATACCTAAACCTTCCTCACGAACCACTCTATCTATTGGTGAAAACCGCATGAAAATCCGTTCAGCAGTTTTCGAGTTTATCGCAAACAGATAGACAGACGACGCGGGGACTTTAATTTATAATATGCATAGATGTAGAGATTCTTATGGTATATCTAATTTTATTCTTTACAAATGGATGCAGAAAATATACTTACATGTCAGGTTACTTCCGATAAACCCACGTTTATTGGAAAGTTTGTGTTTTTTTTGAAGTGAAAACTTCTTTAGCACAGTTTTGATTTGAAACTCGATGAAACGGAAACGACACTAAATAGAGACAAACTATATATCTATAGGATTTAGCCTGCGAGAGAATGAGATAGACTAATCGCTGTTCTCTTTGTGCGGTGCTTCTTAGCCTCCCCGCTGTTGTATACTTTAGTTTACTGAGGGTTTCGTTTCTGCCGCGTATGGAAAAAGCAAAAAACAGCCATAAAAATTGCACAAATCTGACAGCATATCACGTCCGTTATCCAATAATGATCCCACAAAATATAGTATAGAATCGCTTATAATATAATTAACCTCAGAGCCTATGTCATCTTTGGGGATGCTGTGTGGAGGGTCTTTTAAGGAAAGGAAGGAGATTCTGAAGGAATCTGGGAAGTTCTGGGACAGAAAAGGGTATTAGGGGTGGGTAGGAATGTGGGGGTCAGTGTGTCCAGGACTGACAGATGTATGAATCCAACGCTCCCTCTGCGGTGCAAAGCGATGTCCCGGGAGAGTACGGCTGGAGAAGTCAAAGGGGCTCCCTCAACCACTCTCCCGATCCGGTCTGCCGTGCGGCTGGTGGGCAGACTCATCCATGCCAAGACCCCTTCCTCCAACTGTATTTTTGTCATAGAACTAGTGGTCTATCGTATTATTTACTTATCCGCAGCCGGTTTACTGCTTACGACCAGCCATGAGCACAAGCTATGTAAAAGCCGTTGCGCTACACTGACCCCCGGCTCTGTACTCTACTGTCGCTTGTGCCGTATAAATCACATTATATTCATGCACAGTCAGTACCTACTACTGCCCAGTGCCTAGTCGCAGCCAATAATCAGAACCATTCCTTCAGAGGCCTGTCACTCAGACAACCAACCAAGTTCAACCGACACCTCTTGTATTATGTTGAACTCCTGGGAAATTAGCACGGTCAATAATTCAATAGTGGAGCAAATCTAATTATTTCTAACGTGTGCAATCTCGAATACTTACAGTTTTGGGACAAGGGATGCTATCGAACAGTATTGATACGGTAACGTCTGCGTGGTTGAATTTCAGAACCCAGCTTCGAGTGCATGTCTGACGCCACGCGCAGCGCCACAAATAACATCTGTATACGTGGAATTTCACACAAAGCTACTGCTATAATTCGGTTTCGAATTCAAGAATTCGTCACAAGATGTCGCTACTTCCGTCAGCAGGTCGGATGGGGACGTCTCCCTCCTAGGTATAACTGCTACGAGTTGGTGAATATATGTATTTTTTTTTACATGAGCTCCACACAGGAGACCCTGAGACAAATAATTTTCTTCAGGGCCTATGTCATCTTTGGGGATGCTGTGTGAAGGGTTTTTTTAAGGAAAGGAAGGAGAGGAGAGTTCTGGGAAGGAAAAAGGTTTAAGGGGTGGGTAAGAATCTGGGGTTCAGTGTGTCCTGGTCATCTGCCTCCAAGACCTAGACAAACCTCACCCCATGAACCCGGGCACCCCTGCTAAATCACCAAACGTAGCGAACCACTTGGGGTGACCTATAGCAGACGTGTTGGTTATCCAATAAAGGTTCCCGGGGCGGCGGTACCTATTCCCGCCTCCCAAATTGTACTATCTCTGCGGATATGGAAAGATTGAGGGTAATACATGCTATATATTACATATGACATCATTGCTCTGTCTCGGTTACTTTGTTCCGGTGGCTAGCTACACTGGATGACAGTGATCCGAGGAACAGGCTATTTTTTTTAAAACCAGTTCCTATTGGATTAACTGGGCAACACTAAATGGGCGAAGCGATCCAAAAGCCGCCCGCAGGGCTCCCAGCTAGTAGGTTAGGAAGAAAATACTCTGTCTTTACATTTAGCTTTTTTAAAAAATGCATTGTATAGTTTGAAAACGATAGGTACTTATGTTAATAACGTTCAAACCAGGCATTTTTAACGACTCGCAACCCGAATTTCTACCGATTTCTTACATATCTCCCTTAAACATTTGAAGTTTTTAAGCTCTTAACAAAATATACCTATGTTATTTTTGAAGATAATGTCTAAATGGTGCCCACGCCGAAACGCAATTATATGAAATTCCCTCCATAAAAAAAATCGCAAAGTATGCTTCAAAAATTATTAAACACAAGTCTTTTCTATTATCTTATAAATTTTATTTGTGAAAAAATTCACAATGTTTCTTTAAATGATACTTAAGATGCTCCCCGCGAGATTTTTTCTCTATTTTAAACGAGTCGTGTTTTATTAAACATTTTCGCATTGATTTGTTAGCGCTCTCCTCTAACATTCGTAATTACGTATCTATCCAACTTCTTCTTTTCGAGCCCGGTTCCGAAGCCTTTTCTGAAGGGTATCGACACGCTAGTGGTCGATATCTGTATTATAATTTGCACTAGTGTCAAAATCCAGAGAGGAAATTCGGAAAATGTTTGTACGGCAGAACGCCGCCCGATTTCCTCAATTATAAGACTTTGAATAAAAATCGATAATATGACCTTGACTAAACTGATTCAGATTGTGATTACACCATGTTTACACAGACAGGTATTCACGACAAGTTTTTGACAGCTCGTCATTTTCGCGATAAATTTGTATATTTTTTTAATATTTACCTAACGACTTATGTTAGTATGATTTGATTTTATCGTACAGCAGTTTTTAAAAAGATATTGTTGAATTTAGTTGATAGCGGGAATGCCTAATACCTGATATTTATTAAAAACTAGCTGGTACCCGGCATGCGTTGCTCGGCTATTTCATAAATAAATTGTTTCTCCCTGCGTGTCCTTTCCCATTCGTCCCGTTCCCCTTCCGCTTCCCTTCCTCTCCCGCGTCCCTTTCCCTTCTCGCGTTCCCACTCCGCATCCTCCACCTTCTCTCTCTCCCCATTTCACTCCCACCCTTCCCCCGTCTGTGAATCCCCCTTTTGATTGCACCTCCCCCATTACAGGTTCCCCTCCCCCCTCCCAGGTTCCTCTCCTCCCCTCCCAAGAACCGCCTACCCGAGTTCCCCTCCCTCCTCCCACATTCCATACATTCAGTTTTCAAACAGCTCGAGTGCCACCTATTGCATATACAAATTTCATAGTGCCAGAGCTCACCAGTAGTTTTATCGGAACCTTGTCCTGACAATAACGAAAACAAAAACAAAAAGAATTATCCAATTTGGTGCAGTCGTTCGGAAGTTATGCGCGTACATACATTTCGGCGATTCATTTTTATTTATACACGTACCCGTACCCGAGGGATTTTAACCATCGATTTCTGAGCATATTTGGAGTAAAAAATGTAAATGAAATTTTGGTCTCCGGTGAATTTTTTATGACATGTTTTTTTTTTAGTTTTTTTCTTCAAATTCAAATAAAAAAAATTTCTTCCGCTTGTTGTCATTGGTCACTCAGCCGAGTAACCAACCAACCCCTCACCCCACCTCCAACTGTCCAAAACCTACCATTTATTAATGTTTTTGTAGAAAAAATAAATAAATAAACATCAAAAATATCACCGGAGACCAAAATTTCTTTTACATTTTTTTCTTCAAATATGCTCAGGAATCGATGGTTAAAATCCCTCGGGTACGTCCTGTTACACCCTGTATAGATAAATAGATTAACAAATTTGGTAATGTTTTCGATTTAACGCTATCCATGTTTACATACAAATAATTTTGGCGTGTGACATTAAATTTAATAACTGCTGATAAGGAAATTGAAATTTCGCTGAATTTAAATCAGCATTTAAAAAATCTCGGAATGGCACTACAATACACAATGCAGACCCGTGTTCGATTGCCCCGCTGGCTGAGTCCTCCATCACGACACAAGCAACATTTTCCGCTTTCTGTGATTCAGGTGTGTCAGGTTATTCGTAATCTTTTTAAAGCTGTTTGTTTTCCAAATAAAGATATTATTATTATTATTATTATAAATAATTTTATAACGCCAGGGCTTACCAATATATACAGCCTATATTACTCGCAAATAATGTAGCTTTCTATTAGTGAAAGAATTTTTAAAGTTCATTCAGTATTTTTTTGCGTGAAATAGTAAGAAACATACATCCATACAAACTTTCGCCTTTATAATATTAATTATTAGGATCCTAATATAATGCTATCTGTAAAATGTAGTAAATTTGAACAAAGATTAGATTGTCTAAATGTGAAAAGTGTGACGTGTACTAAGTGATCGCTTTCCTACCTGGAATTTCAAACGGAAGGTAATTATGTGTTTGTTTACATTCATGGCTTCATTATCTCCGTTTGGGGAGCAATTAACAACTTTTTAAAAACAGTCATTAGAAATAGACTGACGTCATAATGACTTACCCCTTAATGGGCTCTAAGGTGACTTATTTTTGTAAGGGAAATAGACATAAATACCATTTGAAATGTGACATTAGAAATTGATATTGGTCGAAAATTTTTAGTTCTAGCTTCCGGACTTTTGATTTTTTGTTTCTCTACAATCATTGTCATTATCGTAAATATTTTTTGGGTTATTTTGTCGTGTTGCGCTTCTTCCTTCTTGAGCTTTCTATGGACTGAGGAAGGATGAAGTGCAGAACGGCAACAGAACCCAAACATTGATTACGTTAATACTTCTGTGAAAATCTGAAATGATATCCAATGATTGTCATTTCGTTTATAAGTAGGCGTACTTAAAGGCTCTAAATGTGTACCACATTTGTTCGTCTTTCGTGTCAATCAAAAGTTGTTTCAATTGATAACCTCCGTGGTCGAGGGGTGAGGCACTCGAATCGCAATCTGAAGGTCGTGGGATAGGACCCTGGCGTGCGCAAGTAAATTTTACTTGATTAATTTTTGTTATTCCATAATACATTCATTTTATTCGTTCCAGAGTAGAAGATACTCTGAATATCGTCATGGTGCAAGATCACTATTCAGAATTGAAACGTTGTTTGAAATGGCTTTAGTTGTCCAGATTGGAATAGCCCCACCTTACTCTTCCCCATCTCCTTCCCCTCCCCACCATCTCCAGCCTCACAACATACCCTAACTGGGGTTGCCATAATCTCACTGCCTCCAGACGGGCGCAGTTGTGCTGCGTTCACATAAAAAAGTTTGTAAATACTTTGCTTTAAAAAGACGTACCTCAAGGCTCTAAATATGGACCACTTTTATTCGTCTTTCGTATTCTGGCCAAGCGTTGTTTTAATAAAAGTCGACAATTTAATAGAATATCTCACTGGCTGGCATCCGATCGACTGATTCGAAACATTTAAATTGATTATTATAATACCCATCAATACCGCGTAAGGCACTGGCAATGTTTGCTTTGTTCGTTCCTTTCACCCTAGTGATTCAACTGCGGCAAGATGTCAAGGTTTGCATTCCACAAAGGTGTAGTTTTCATGCAGTTATAATTGCAAGCATAATTGTTACATCATTGAGCTTGCTCTGCGTAATGGTAAACTCAATTAACTGAGAGTTGGGAAGCTGCGCGTTTGAATCCCTATGCGGATTTGCGATCGTGAATGATTTTTGGGATATTGTGCCGTAATGCACTTCCTGCCAACGTTTCAGACAGCATTACAGTGTCCATCATCAAACTTGTCAAGAGACTGTTAACATGCTTCGTTTTTATGTGACGCCAACAAATGATTCACACCGCTCGGAGCCAGTCGGATTATGTCAATAAGGAACTCCAGTGAAAAATATTATGGCTTTAAAAAACTATATCTACATATTGACCAATAAACGCTGATTCTGAATATATAAGTTTTATTAAATAATATTAAACGCAGAGTTTTTAAAAAATTATTAAAAAGTCCATTTTTAATCGGGTCGTAGAAATACGCCGTCAAGTTGGCATTATTATTCCAATAGAAAACATTAATTATTTAAGTTTAATGAATCGACTAAATTTAATTACGCTGTCTGACAGAAGAATCATTTCAGACCTAATTTTATTGTACAGAATTATGAACAACCTAATTGACAGCCCTGCCATCGTTTCTACTATTAAACTTCTTGTACCGACAAGGAATACTAGACAAAATATAACATTCTTTTGCAACACATACACAACTAACTATCAATCACACTCACTTACCAATAGGATGCATTATTTAGGCAACAAGTTTGGTGGTATTGTAGATGTATTTGCTGATTCCCTTTACATTCTAAAATGCAATTTAAACCAACACTTTGTTGAATCCTACAAATTATTGTAACATGGGTATAATAATATTATATTTAACGATTTGATTTGTTATTGTAATGTTTATATTATATTTTGTTCTATGTTATTGTTAAATATTACATTGTTTAAAATATTTCACGGGTTTCCACAAGATTATACAAGTGGTTTTTTTTTCTAATTTTTTATTATTCCTAAATTTTTAATATATTTTATTATATAATAAATTTATTACTATTCAAAAAAATAATGGTTATAATATTTTTTAAGTTTAAAAACTACTTGTATATTCTTAAAAGTTTTTTCACTTTTATAACTTTTGGTATAAATTCTATGTATGTGTAATCCTAGATATCTTAAATATTATTTTCTAATCTATGTAAAAGCCCCTACGGGCGTATAACAACAATAAATAAATAAATAAATAAATAAATAAATAAATTATTGAAATTTTACGACACAAGCCATCGTATTAATTTATTCGTTTATTTAAATAGAGATTTAGTTGTTGTGTTTATTGAAACATTATTTAGGCCTAAATAATGTTTCAAAATTAAATGTATCTCTTATAAGTTTATCTCTATTATTGAAAATATTCAAAAACTACTGCACAAAAAAAATAGTAATTCTTCTTCTAGGGAGAATACTTCGAACAACGGAATTTAAAATGGTAGCTGAGTATTCCTATAATAATTTTTCAGGAGTGATGACGTCACACTATTCACCATACATATGGTGGTTTTCGGGGATCTTGAAAAATTAAAACTTTGACAATTATTTTAACTATTAAAACTAACTCTAAAAATAAAAAAATACGAAAATTGGACTGGAGTTCTCTATTATATTTGGAGCACGAGAAAGTACAAAGTACCTAGCTTCTCAGATCTAGTTACTAACATAGCTAGACCTAGTTCAAAATAGAATAGATTAATAGTTTTTATGAATTAATTGTGTCACATGACAGTCGTTTCAGTTTTTGTTTTTATAACTCATATACAGCGCCCTTGGGGTGATTTTCACAAAAACGGCGCTATATAAATTAGCCAAATATTATTATTATATAGATCTCATAGAAATCGTCGTGTCTTGCTTACTTTTATGATAAGAAATATTGTATTATATCTAAACGTTTTAGAAAGAGAAAAAACCACAAAAGTCAAACACAAAATCATTAAAACGTCTTTTATGATACCAATTAACCTTTATGACCCCAATTTGAAAAAAAAATAATGAAAGCATTCATTTGTGAATTTGTTATTAATTATTTTTCATAAAATTACACAAAAGTGAGGTGACAATAACGTTTATAATACACTAGCAGACCCGGCCACACGTCGCTGTGGCTAACGAAACCTTTATAACCAACGCCATCTGTTAAAGCAAATCCACACCGCCCGTTTGTCAGCCCGCTGCCGCTTGTCCAGTTATATTTATGTATTTCAACCAATTTACACAAAACCTTGACAAATTATATACCTAAAAACCTTCCTCACGAATAACTATCTATTGCTGAAACCCGCATGAAAATCCGTTGCATAATTCAAAAGATCTAAGCGCACAAACAGCGTGAGCGACTTCATTTTGTTCTATGTAAGGATTTGTCTAATAAAATACGTTTGGATTTTTAATTCCTATCAACTGATAAACTTTCTTAAATTTCATTGCATAGCGGAAATATTTTCACCTTCCGGCAAAACAGGCCCGAGGCCTATTTTAGGGGTTAAATAAACTATCTTTAAAATACGTTTTTAATTTCTCATCTAAGTAGTATATTTTCTTCTTCTTCTTGTGCCCTGTCCGTTCAACCACTGTCTTAGCTTTTTCAGCCATGAGGTTCTCCTTCTTCCAGGGCCTCGTCTTCCGGCAATCTTTCCCTGCATTATGAGATACAAGATCTCATACTTCTCTGAATGTCTCATCACGTGTCCAAGATATTGAAGTTTTCGGATTTTTATAGTTTTAATAACTTACTAGCTGGTACCCGGCATGCGTTGCTATGCCATTTAATAAAGAAATTGTTTCTGCCTGCGTGTCCTTTCCCATTCGTCCCGTCCTCCTTCCGCCTCCCCTCCCTATCCCGCGTCCCCTTTTCCTCTCCCTTTCCCAATCCACCTCGTCCACCTTCCCTCTCCCCACTCCACTCCCCCCCCTTCCACCCCGGAGTTCCCCTCCTCCTACCTGAGGTGCCCTCCCCCCTACCTGAGGTCCCCTCCCCCCTCCCCCCATCCACAGTCCGTACATTCATTCCCAGTACAATCAGTTTTCAAACAGCTCGCAAACTGCCACCTATTGCATTATTTTATACAAATTTCATAATGCCAGAGCTCACCAGTAGTTTTATAAAAACCTTGTCCTGACAATAACGAACACAACAAAAAAAGAATTATTCAGTTTTCTGCAGTCGTTCGGAAGTTATGCGCGTACAGACATTTCGGCGATTCATTTTTATTTATATAGATTTTTCTTTATTCATAAAAACACCATCACGTCTTCATTCGTAACCCTGTCCTTTCAGCTTATTTTAAGTATTCTTCTGTAGATCCACATCTCGAATGCCTCAAGTCACCTAATTAGTTCTTCAGTAAGCGTCCATGCTTCCATTCCATAAAATAATATCTAAAACACGTTGCATCTGACCATTCGCATTCGTAATCCAAGGTATATTTTAATTTGACAAAATGTACATTTTTCTTTTTACAAGCTGAAAAATCCGTAAATTATTCATCTCCTGAACAATTTATAAAATGTAACTTAACAGGTATTACCGGCGCAACGACTACTTGCAACAAACTTGCAATGCCAATCCAGTTTTTGATGAACTGTCACTTTGAAAAATGTCCGAAATGATCCTCGGAAATTTCTCAATTAGACACCATCTCAGTATTTAATCTTAATTAATTCATTGAGGATTTTGGTTTAATGACGACAACTGTAAAGACAGGATAAGAATAAAAATATTAGCAGTTAAAAAAATGCGGAGCGGGTTGCTGCCCCGGAATCCATTTATTGGATAACCAACACCTCTGACAGGGCTCTACGTTTGATGACTTGGCAGGGAGATCATGGGGTGAGGTTTGTCCGGGTCTTGGCGGCGGATGCTTCTGATGGCAGGCCGGATCGGGAGAGAATGGTTGAGGGAGTCCCTTTGTCTTCTCCAGCCGTACTCTCTCGGAACATCGCCTTCCTTGCACTGCAGTGGGAGAGATGGATTCATATTATGTCCGTCACTCCTGGACACACTGACTTCCAAATTCCAACCCACCCCTAATAACCTATTTTCCTTCCCAGAACTTCTTCTCCTTTCTTTCCTAAAAAAGACCCTCCACACAGCATCCCCAAAGATGATACAGGCACTGAAGGGAATTATTTTCCTCAGAATCTTCTGTGTGGAGCTAATGTGAATAAAAATATCGCCAAAAGTAATGGAAATTCATGGAAGATCTATCTATCCTGCAGTCCGGTCGCACCGGAACAGTAGTACTCCTCTTGTACTCTAAATTCGAACTTCCCCTCAACGAATTTAAGAAAGACGGCCCCAGAAAAATTTTGTTGAAGGCAAAAAAGAGTCGGCCTGGAAATACATCAAAGAATCTCAATTATTGCAGCTACTATGACAATCAAAAGTATATTAATTGAAGATGGCGAACCACGATATTAGATGAGTACGAGATTAATATTGGATGTAATAATAAAACAACAACTTGGCCAATTCTAAAGCTTGGTTTGGTTAGGTTAGATTAGCCACGAGCTTCAATATCGGCTGCTGCAAGGTGCATTCGCCTCTAGCGTTGGAAGCACAAATCCAAAAGCTCTGCAAAAGCGAATGATTCGACAAAAAACAGTCCACAATGCACACTACAGCCAGAGGAATGATGCTAGAAGGTTTATTGATCCTGCTTGTACAATCATTTTCATTTCTTCTCTCGGATATCTGTACATAATTCTGGTTAGCAACGATGTAATAGCTAAGTTTGCAGGCAGAAGACATTTACTATGGCGTCGTTTTTATGACAAAATGCGGGCCGCGTATTTCCCAATTTCCTCTCTGGTTTTTGACACTTCTTTAAATATCTTCATCATTACATAGTATAAAATGAAGTCGCTCAAAATGTATGTGCGCGTTAATCTTTTAAACTATGTACTCAACGGATTTTCATACGTTTTCACCAATAGATAGAGTGATTGAAGAGGAATGTTTATATGTGTAATACATGTAAATTATATTAGAGAAAAGCCGAGAAATTCAAATATTCGGGCAGCGGGCAGCTGGCAAGTGGGTGGTGTGGATTTTATAAAGGTTGGGTAATGGCGATGTGTTTCGTTAGCCACAGCAACGTGTGACCGGGTCTGCTAGTAATACATAAAACA
The DNA here is from genome assembly GCA_917880885.1 of Limnephilus marmoratus. Lineage (NCBI taxonomy): Eukaryota > Metazoa > Arthropoda > Insecta > Trichoptera > Limnephilidae > Limnephilus > Limnephilus marmoratus. The sequence continues at coordinate 4,717,925 of OU862930.1, forward strand.
AAGTCGGGTTAGTTACACCATTTATAACTCGATTTTTATGATCTTTGATTTGTTGGATTTGTCTCCGCCCCCCATGTTTTAATGATTTTATTTAAACTAAAATCAAAATTCTGATAAGTAGCTTTCCCAGATAATTTATTGATTTATTTTACTGCATGATTATATGATTTGAAATGTACGTTGTATAATACGAAATTAAATTTGAAAACTTAACAAATCTGCCAACGACCTACTTACTGTAAAACATTATTGTAGTAAAAATAAACATATTTTCTCAAAATTTAAACACAGCTTTACTAGATAAAAGAACAGTCTTTCGAAATCAATTTATAATTTTTTGTGGAAAAGAGTCAATACGTCTAAAATTTGATTTAAAAATGTCATATTTCCGGTTTTGTCTTGTTATTCCCTCTTAAATAAGCCAGTATTTTTTCAAAACGAACGACTTTGTTAAAAAATTTGTGTATTTTGACAGTTAACCGAAACTTATCTGATTCTATGGCGGCCGAAATCAATTGTTTCTTCATCAGGAATAAATGAAATATAATAATAGACAAACAAGTCAATTATCTTTAAGCGGTAGGTGCCTACTAGCTTTTTAAATTTTTTTGTTTTGTTTTTGAATTTTTTATTTAGATGTATGTAAATATTTTCATACATCTAGTAGGAAAATATAAAAAATACAATTTACGAAGTAGGTACAGGAATATTCACAACTACATTTAAAAAAAGAATACTAAATAAAAAAGATAACTATACAAAAATACATTATAAAAGAACAAGACCTGAGAATAACATTGGTGAGTAATCAAAAAATATTTTTTACATTTAATGCACACATCCTACGAAAATTGCTGAGACTTGAGGCTTCCTTTACTGCATTTGGCAGACTGTTATAGAGTTTTTGCCCTTTATAAAATGCGCTATTTTGTGTGCACGAAAGTTTAGTTTTGGGAAGCCTAAAGTCTCCGCGTCTTCTCGTAGGATAATTGTGAACATTTTCTTGAAACATAATAGTACTCTTCAGATAATTTGGGAGCATATTATTTTTAAGTTTATAAATCATTGTTAATGTATTATATATTATATGTTGTTTGATTGTCATCATATTTAAATTTTGTAACATAATTTTAACTCTTGTAAAAATGTTGCATTTTAAAATCATCCTCATCCCCCTATTTTGAATAACCTGTAGTTTATTATTTTGGGCTTCGTTACATAGGAATAATACACTAGAACAATAATTTAAATGCGGAGTTACAATAGAATTGTAGACAAGGCGCGTTGTCTTGAGATCCAAGTTATTTCTGATCCTTTTTAGGAATCCAACTTTTTTAGCAATTTTTTTTGTTATGTATTCTAAGTGTTCGTCGAATTTTAATTTATCATCCAATATCACACCCAGATATTTAATACTGCTAACCCTTTCTATGCTTTCGTTATCAATTTTTAGTGTTGCCTGCTCGTTTCCACCTAAATTATCCACAATTAAAAACTTAGTTTTCGTAACATTCAATTTGAGTTTGTTTTGGTTTAGCCACAGCACAAATGACCGTAAAAAGCGCAAGAAATTGTAATGTTGCAATTGTAATGCAAATATTTTACCAACAGCAGTAGAGAGTGTTGAATTTAATAGTCTGGCAACCCTGTCGATGACTTCAAATTTAGAATACGAAAACTTCATAATTTAGTACGGTTCTGCATGACCAATTTCAAAAAAGTGCAAAATAAACGTGGGGGGTTCCATCTAGACTTACTTTTTCTAGAAACGCGGTGCACGCTCGACTCCTGTCTCGAAATGGTCCAAAAAAATGCAGTGTCAGGTATTCTGTTCATCTTTCGATTATTTCCGGAGAGGCCATTGGTCCCAATGTCTGCTGTTCGAACATAACGACAGCATTTGCTATTAAAAGTTTGGTTAGATACACCGAGATAAGTGTGCTTTTGGCGTGTCGCGAGCTCTGACGTCATGAAATTAGAGCAGCTTTTTCTGTCTGCGGTTTCTAGGTCAGTGCAATGATTTTTCACAAGGCATGTGGGAGGCGGGCATGGGTACCGCCGCCCCGGGAATCGTTTTTTTTTACGTTAGCTCCACACAGGAGGCCCTGAGGAAAATAATTTCACGGCTTATGTCATCTTAGGGGATGCTGTGTGGAGGGTTTTTTTGAGGAAAGAAAATAGGTATGAGGGTTGGGTAGGAATCTGGGGGTCAGTGTGTTCAGGAGTGACGAACGTATGAATCTATCCCTCCGACTGCGGTGCAAGGCGATGGGTCGAGAGATTCTGGCTGGAGAGGATAAAAGGCCTCCCTCAACCAGTCTCTCGATCCTGCCCACCACGCAGCAGGTGGGCAGACGCATCGGCTGCCAAGACCTCGACAAACGTCATCCAGTGAACCCAGACACTCCTGCTAAGTCACCAAACGTAGCAAACCACTTGAGGTGACCTGTAGCAGAGATTTTATCCAATAAATGGTTCCCGAGGTGGCGGTTGCCAAATCCGCCTCCCAAATAACCAACAATTTATTGGATAACCAACACCCCTGCCACAGGTCACCCCAAGTGGTTCGCTACGTTTGGTGTCTTAGTAGGAGTGCTCAGGTTTATGGGGTGAGGTCAAAGATATATTGAATATCCTTGGGTGAGGTTTGTCTAGGTCTTTTTTGGCATTTTGGTTTGTCGCCTTCTGAAGGCATTAACAGCTGTTTGTCAAATTTAACAATACAGTAATTGGGGAAATTAGAAGGGTAATAACTAGTAACCATTAATAATATCCGACATTTTACTCAATTTTTTATCATAATATATCTATCTAGAAATAATATAAATATATCGTCTGAAAGTGGCCTAACCCCAGTTTTGTAATGCCTTCAGAAGGCTAAACATCTGCAACGAAACTTAATAACGATAAAACATGAGCAATAATGACGGTATTATCAAATAGATTGCAATATTTAAAGCAGAGGCGTCAGGTGGGAATGCTGTCCCTGTTCTACCGGTATTCCAATGGAAGATGCTTCGAGGAAATAGCTTCATTGATCCCCTCGGCATCGTTGCATAGTCGGGAAACACGCCAATCATTCACTTATCATATGTACACGGTTGAGATTTGTCACACGAGAACTTGTTCTTGAGTTCAACAGCTTGGCTGTGGAACGACTTGCCGGCCTCTGTGTTTCCTCCCTCCTTCAACATGGGTCTATTCAAGACCCGTGTTCACTCCTTCCTCTCCTCAAATACACCCTCCACACAGCATCTTCAAATATGACACAGGCCTTGAGGAAAATTATTTTCCGCAGGGCCTCCTTTGTGGAGTTAATGTAAAAAAACAAAAAAATTCAGTGTAGAATAAATCTGTGCATAACCACAAAAATTATTTTCATTATAAAACTAATCTTTCAAATCGTATTATACCCTATCGTACCACCGCAAGTTATTATTACTGATAAACATTCACTTATCGAACACCCTATAGTTTTCGTTATTTGTTTTTGAGGTGTTATGCCGCGTTGCGCTACCTGCGCTAACACCCCAAAAACAAATAACGAAATTGCTTTTGGCCGTGAAAATACCCTATAGTTTGCTTCCGATTTAGCCGCTCAGTCAATAAGCATTTCCTACATTTGCTACACGTTCGTGAGTATCGTGTCAGGGAAAACAAAATATAACACCGGACAATGTCTACAAGGATCAGTTACACGGTCTGTGGTTTTTCCGCGTCCGTGTAACACGTGTCATTTTAAATTGTCAATATTGCAGTCAAATCCCCAAAGTTTCATCGTAATCGGATGAATATTTTAGAAACGCATAATTTCATGACGCCAAAACTCACTCTTATGTATAGAAACCATCGCGGGCATGTGTACATCAATTCTCCAAAGTTTCTTCGCAATCGGATGAATGGTTGAGCTACGCTTAAGGAACAAACCTACATGCAAGCAAACATTGATTTTTGTAGGTATATATAGATTAGATCCACACAGGAACTACAGTTTTATTCCGAGATTGATGAAATTTTGCACACTTGACCTTCAAAACAAGATGAAGGTCACTGTCTTAGTCTGAATTCTAAAAATTCAAGCAGGCGTCAACGCCGGGGACGTCAGATAGTTATTTATAAAAATCCTGCTGGAACATAGACTCCCATCATAATGAGACTTAAAAATTAACACATGTTCGTTCAAATAATTAAACAAAATATTTGCTTCGAAGCAAAATTGAGTATAACTCACCTATAAGGTCACCGCATTAAAAAGTTCACTCAAATGCTATTGGAAAAACAAAGCACATATTTTTAATATTCCTTTGGAAAATATAAACTAGCTAATCTTATGAAAAATCTAAAATTAATAAAGTATGTCGTTTTTCTTTTTAAAATCATTAATTCCATTAGGGGGCATACATTAATTACGTGAGCTCTAAAGGGGAGGTGGGGGGGGGGGGGGTCGTTTTTGTGTTCTCCACGCATACACACACAGCTTAGGTAACCAATGTACAGAAGTAGCAGCTATTTTCAATAGCACCGAAAGTACTTACAAAAAAGGATATCACATGCTTTTTGAAAACAGGTATTGGTCTACATTTTGTTTCCAAAATTGTAAATTTTAGTTATTTAAATCGTATGTTTACACTTTGTATGTGTTTTGTAATCCATTTTTATGTAAAAAAAGTTTTATTCTGTATTTAAATGTATTTGTACCGTAAATAAATGAAATATCGTCAAATCTTGTCTGTCTATTTTCAAATCTCGTTTGACCTATTTATTTCCACGTGCTTCAGAACATCAGGAACGAAGAAAGCCACGAAGGTCTATCTCATAACAAACAGCTCATCAAGCTTTGTGTCTGGGAGAGGTCTAAAATCAGACAATCGGAATTCGCCATTATTTAGGACATAACTGCTAATAATATGATGAGGAAAACAGATGATGCGACGCACGCCATAACACATGGGTTAGTCTCCGTTTAGATTGCCCAAACATATTAATATAATGATGATGGTTGTATTTGCATTTAGATTCAAGTTTGGCAACAGGAAATGAAGCTTCATGCATCACACAATGCAATGACAAATAATATTATTTATTGCAGGAATTATTTTACGTCTTCCTATGTATTTGAATTGTTTTGATTCTGCCGTGGGTGGGTGTGAGCTACCATTTTTTAGGTTGTAGATTTACTGCGTTACCGTTTGAACTATGGACGTTTTAAAATTGTACGTGAATACCTGAACCAGGGAGACATTAAAGTTGTTTGGGATGTAGTCTAGTTATTTTAATCTGGTGACCTTCCTCCTGCTTCTTATGTCTTCGACTATGTGTTTCTTCAAATTGAAGCCCCCAGTCAGCAAAGTGTCCAAAGTAACTTATCAAAGGTACGTTGTGAACAGAGTTGAATGCCTAGCTCTTCCAAAATGGACACATTTGTGCGCCTGGCTGTTTTTGGACTCCTGAGCATTTTTGTCCCCCACCATAATATAACGAGTGCGTCCATCCGTTTTCTTTCGCTAGCTCTAAGAAAAGTGGCACTAGGGTGTTTTTGGCTCTCCACGCAGCGCAGAACTGCGAGGAGTGGAGGGGCCTTTTCATGCACAAACCAACGTTTCGATTGAGATTTGTGGTCTTGCAAGAGCAATCCGGAGATCATTCTTCACTCTAAAATGTCATGGACAAAAATTTCCAAATTCTGTACCAAGTTTGTCTATAGTTAAAACCCATTCTGCTGTAATATCACGACCAAGATATGAGTTTTCCGATTGTCAGAGAATCGCTATATTTGTCTTCCTATCTCTCCACTCTTCCACGGTATTTGAGGCTGCGCCAATGTATTCGCATTTCAAAAGCTAAAAGAACTAAAGATTCTTAAACAATTTAATTTGTTTTCAGTAAATACATTGTAATAATCAATAACTTCCCATCTTCATCCATTTGGGACCTAATCTATCATACTCTGTGCTGCTGGCTTTGGGTAGCAAGACTCGTTAAAATTATTTTCTTTTTATCCTTATATTATCTCTTATTCTTTATTATTTCATCACTGGAGCTGCCTACCACTACATCTAACACTCCTAGGACCGTCTGTTCTAATGTTTTCTAGAGTAAAAGAAAGTGCTAAAGATGAATTTCAACGAAATGTGTTTTTCAATGAATTTGACCGTTTGTTTCACATCACTTTTAACTTTTGCTTTTATTTTACGAAAACCGATAGTTGCTCTAGAGTTACTCTGCCATTTTGACATATTTGAGTGTTCTGTTGGAGGTATGGTAAGAAATGAAAAAAATAATGCGTTGCGACAACACGGGCATGTGCCTAGTGTGATGGCCAAAAAATTATCCATTTACTGTAATGTATAAACTTTACTGAATAAAGAATATTAAAAAAAAAAAATTAACATTATGATTTTTAGACTGGCCACATTAATAACTATTACTTTAGCAAAAGTACACTCAAAACATTTAACATCCTTGTTACTGATGCTTAAATTTTTAATTTAGCTCGCGATATAGCTTTCTTTATTTTGTATTAACTCTACACAGGAGGTCCTGAGGAAAACAATTTCCATCAGTGCCTATGTCTACGAAGATGCTGTGTGGAGGGTCTTTTTAAGTAAAGGAAGTTCTAAAAAGGAATGAGGGGTTAGTAGGAATCTGGGGTCTGTGTATCCATGTAGCCTGTGTATCATGAGTCCGGGCACCCCTGCTAATTCATCAAGCGTAGTGAACCACTTAGGGTGACCTACGGCAGAGATGTTGATAATCCAATAGATGGTTCCCGAGGTGTTCCCATAACCGCATCCTAAATTGAATCTCTCCACTCTTACACGGTATTTTGAGGCTGCGCCAATGTATCGGCATTTCAAAAGCTTCTACCTTTAGAGTCAGTCATAGACATCCAAATGGATAGACATGAAGATACAGATGAGGGTAAAACCAAACTCTGGAGGGCGAAGAGGGGAAAGATAACTGTGATTCGTTAAAAAATCAATCTGACAGTATATAGGCATCTCGCATTATAACATCACCATTTAGTTCTTAAAAGCAAAATCTGCTTTTGAATGAATAGACCTTTTTACATGGGAGCGCGAATTGCCCGCCACGTTATTAACATATTTGCGTAGTCCAAATGCGGAAATGGAAAGTTCGCCCCTTTTCACAGGGGAATATTTTGTTGCCGTATTTAGTTAAGACACTTTTACAAATGTTTCATAATTTACTTACCCCTGTAACCAGCGACGAGCTCAATGGAGAAACGCCCACATTCGCTATATACACATATATTAGGGTATAATGTATAGCACAAGTTCGCATTTTTGTTCGTATTATGTACGATGCGTGCTCGGCGCTGGTCAGGACAAGAATGATGACGTCACATTTTTTAGATTCAAGCGAGGCTCTCGTAAGCCGAGCCAGCTCCATGGAACCGTAATGGTGAGGGGGAAATAATACGCTTTTATCACTTAGGGGGCAGGTCCAGATATATTCATATGTCCATGGTGTCAGTGCTTTATGTAGTGTCTACGTTCCATGCCTTATATAAATTCTTAAATAATTTGGTTCGTTTTCACTAAATACGTTTTAATAATCAATTTCTTCTCGTCTTTTATCCCTTTTCCCCTTATTCCTTATTATTTCAACACTGGAGCAGCCTACCACTACATATAGCTATCCTAATAGCTCCGACCAATGGAACATTACATCTACACCATGACCGGCACCGGCTGATTACCGTTCACATTACGTTGACACACGCGGCCCAAAATCGTGATAATTAGCGTAGGTTAAGCGACACACTGTTTTTATAACATTGTCTATGAAAACCTCCGCACAATGTCGGGTAGGAGGTAGGAGTGCTATTTGGGTATGACGATGACGCTATACTCTATGGATTTGGGCTGCCTGAACGCTGAACATGTGAACATGGCTGTCTCGCTGCCTACATTGGCCGTGTTGTATTCTCGCGTTTAGGAATTAGCATTGTATTTGGGGGGCCAAAGTCGGGAGAATTATTGCGAGTGGAGGAGAATTGTTATATTTTGATTTGTCAATCGTGCATCCCAAACTGGTAACAACCCACTCTATCCTTTACGCGGTTCGACGAATTCTCGATAGTCGACTTTCTATTGACAGACAAATGAGTGTTTAAAATGAGATAATTGTTAGCAGCCACACTTCCCCCATTAATATATATATATATATATATATATATATATTTTTTTTTACATTAACTCCACACAGGAGGCCCTGAGGAAAATAACTTCCCTCAGGGCCTTTGTCATCTTTGAAGATGCTGTATGAAGGGTCTTTTTGAGGAAATGAAGGAGTGAACACGGGTCTTGAAGAGACCCATGTTGTAGGAGGGAGGAAACACAGAGGCCGGCCAATCGTTCCACAGCCGAGCCGTTGAACTCAAGAACGAGTCATAGAAACGACCCGTTCTCATGTGACTAATGTCAACCGTGTACAAATGTTGGGCGCGTCTTTGGCGTGTTTCCCGACTATGCACCGGTGCCGAGGGGATCAATGACGCTAGTTCTCCATTGTGATACCGGTAGAACAAGGACAGCATTCCCATCTGACGCCTGTGCTCTAAAGATTGCTGTCCGTCAGTTAAGATGGGAGAATCTATCAAACGGACCCCCCGTTTCTGCACAGAGTCAAGATTTTTTTTTAGGTATTTTGGAGCCTCAGACCAGAGGTGGCTGCCAATTTCAACCGTGGGGCGCACTTGCGATTTGTACAGGGTTAGCAGTTGTGTAGGTACTATTAAAGTATCTGCGGGCCATGTACAGTACGCCCAGTTTCTGAGAGGCTAACTTAACTCTGGTTTCAATGGAGCCCCCATACCTGAGCTGGGCACTTAGAGTTGCACCAAGCATTACGATGGAGGTCCTGTTCGGAAGATTGCTTCCGTTGAAGGAGACTAGATTTACATTTCGAATTGGGGGAAGTGTGTGCATCTTCGGCCTGCAAGCCAGTAGAACTCTACGTAACTAGTGTTTTCTCGTTGACCTAACAACTCAGAATCATGCAACTTCAACATATCCTTTAGTCGCTAACCCGTCAGGCCTCGACCATGTTTTTTCAGTAGGTCAACATATTTCCGCTTTGCAATAAAATCCAAATAAATGGAATATTTCTGATAATATCCGAAAACTATAAACTGTTTTTGAAAGGTGCGGACAGCTGAGAATCATGTAACGTCAACACCTTATTTAGTCATTAACCCCTCAGGCGTTGACCATATTTTGTCAGAGGGCCAACACATTTCCGCTTTGTAACAAAATCCAAATAAATGGAATATTTCTGATCATATCCGAAAAATTAAAACTGTTGTTGAAAGGTGTGGACAGTTCAGAATCGTGCAACTTCAACACCTCCTTTTGTCATTAACATGTTCGTCAGGCCTCGAACATGTTTTGTTAGAGAGTCAACACATTTCGGCTTTGCAATAAAATCCAAATAATTGGAATATTTCTGATCATATCCGAAAACTAAAAACAGTTAACAGTTTTTGAAAGGTAATAGATATAATAAATAACCTTTCAAATTTTTTAAATAGAAATAAACCTATAATTTTTGAAGTATAAAATTTTGCATGTAAAAGTAAAAAAATATCAAAACTGTCTCACCTAACATTTTTCTAACCAAAATTACTATTAAGTGGGCGTACATTAATTACGTGAGCAGTTTATTTTCCTTATTTTCAAATTTAGAACCCCCCTCCCCTTGGTGAGATTTGGTCCCCCCCCCCTCCCCTCACGTGAGATCAGTGGTGAATCTGGGGTTCCACCCTATCCCATCCAGCCCCATGCTATCCCATTACGTCCCCCCCCCCCGTTGAATATGATCGCGACAAAACGCCGAAACACTGTTCAAGATTTGGTGATATTTTACTGGACCCCCCCCCACCCTAACGAAACAAAATTAAAACACATTCAAATATTATTAGACAAATCGATATAAATATAAAAATCAATGTATATTTATTTGCTTGCTTGCATGTATGTACATGTACATATGTTTCTTCCTTATGCGTTGCTTTTTTTTTACGTGAATACCGCACAAGAGTCCCAACTGCTCCAGTCTGGAGCCAGTGGGGCTATGGCATCCCCAATTGGAGTATGTTGTGAGTCTGAAGGTAGTGGGGAGGGGAAGGAGATAGGTAAGAGGAAGGTGGGGAAGTACCTGGCTATTCAGATCTGGTCACCAAACACGGCTGAAGCCATTTCAAGCAACATTTCAATTCTGAATGGTGGTCTTACACCAGGACGATACTGAGAGTATCTTCCACTCTGGAACGTGCCGCAAATATACTATATATTATTTTAAATAAATAAATTGTGAAATAACACAAATTAATCAAATAAAATTTATTTGCCACGCCGAGATTCGACCCCGCGACCTTCGGAATGCTAGTCAAGAGCCTTACCGCTGGACTATGCCGGCCGTCAAACTGTGCTGAACCATTCAAACTTTGGGGATTTGATGAACGAATTATTATAGAAGAATGTTATGCGACCTCTCACTTTTATTATTTATGTATGCTAAAAATATGTTGTGACTTATATTGTCTATGTATAAGGAATAAGTAACTGTCATATAAAGAATGTGCATTCTCAAGCGAACAATTGCATTTTTTCCTCCTGACACGCTAGTATGAAATTATTGCAATAATAATGTCATTAATTCAAAATGATGCAATCCATCGGTATGTATTTGAATCATCAATACTTCATTTCAGTGTCTGTTTTATTTGTTATACAGTTCATTGTCCCTGAAGACGGTTGAAAACCGCAACTAAAAACAGCTGAGAAACCAGGGATAGAAAATATCGTGATATTTATTTGTGTATCAAAATATCCGATATACCTTCAAACACTTATTTTCCTCGTTTATTTCGGCCTCAAAACATTTCACAAATAATGTTTCCACAGTATACCTGGCTCCGGGCAGTTTAGACTCTTGTGCTGTTGTCGCGTAAATAATGTTACGTAACAGAATCGGCTCCCGAGCGGAAGGTTAAGTGAATCGTCCCCACTACACGTGCCTACCGTTTCCTCTCCCCGCACCGCGCGACCACCCCGCGTCAGGCGCCAAGCGCCGGGCGGCCCGCCGGCCGCCATTCCTTCGCTAGCTCTCGGCCAAGCAACTGTGCTACGCGCGATTTGCGCTGTTTGTGCTCCACGATATTAACTCCGCGATGTATTGTTTGAAATTGTGTGGTGAACGGAATCCAGAAAAGATGGCAGACCACGCATCTAGCTATGTGAGTACCAACTCGCTTCCTCCCCCCCACCGTGTGCTTTGAACCGTTTGTAACTTCATTTAAACGCACAGAGAGAGGGAGAAATCCTCGTTAGGTCAGTAGGGTAGTTTAACTTGTGTTTTGTGCCGACACTGGCCGTATGTGTATCACCCTGTTCTGTTTATTGAATAAACCCTTTAAATGCAAATACTGTGTACTGATTGAAGAGGGAGTCCCGGGGATTTTGAGGAGAGGAGGGGAAGGAAGAATTGACCAAGCGAACCACTGGCACTCGCCCTGTTTTTTAGGAGGAATCATGTTCGAGCCGGTTTGAGCTAACCGACGGCTGTTATTGTGTGTGTTTTACAGGAATAGGGCCTGGGGTAGGCCACAGCAGCAGCGCCCCCAGCACTGTCGCCCGACGTGTGGCGGTTTTTTTTTTTTTTCCTCCCTCTTCACAGTCGCTCGCCTCGTTCTTCAATCAGCCATTGTTTAAACTGTATAATCTATAATGTTTTGTCTTGTTTTTTTTCCCAATTTGTCTAGCATTACCATCAAAGAACATCGACGCGAGTGTAACTTCGAATTGCAAATTTAAACTATCGCGGGCACATTCCTTCATTTTCGAGTCGTCACTCGACAAAACATTATCACCGGTATTCCTACGTAAAGTGCTCAACCAAGAAAGTTGCCGTCGTGAATAATATAGTGTTTACAAGTGTCGACCGACTAAATTTGCTAGTTTCAAATACAAGATTAATAGTGGAAATGTACACAAATATTTAAAACAAAGTTATTCAACAATTAAAATCCTGTATATGATAAACCAATTACCCGCTTCGTTTCCCGAAAGTTAATTAACCAGTTTTTATTAATAAACTTATTCCGCAGTGTGCTGGTCTGTATTTGATATCGACATATTCTGCGAATAGGGGACTATTTCGCAAAATACTGGCCTGTATATATAACGGCATATTTTGCAGCTTAAGGGAAACAAGTGGATTAAATTCTTTCTACCTTTTGACAATTGAGCATTTTTCTAATTTTGCCGCCTGTTTCATCATTTAGCTTTTTTTTCTTTCGTAAGAAACAGACGACATAATTTGAAAGACGTTCGGTTCGCGTTGACGTCGATTCCTCGAGTCAGGCATTACATTACGTATGCACATTTCGGCATATAACTTGTTATGACAAAAGGAAGTCGGCGGATAAATACCAGTAATGGTGTATGCTCAAATCAGGCTGCAGTATAGCCACGTTAAATAAAGAACAATTCCCCAAGACATTGTTGAATTTTCAAACATACTTCCACGAAAACTTGTATAAAAGAAAAAATATTTCCTTTCCTTTCTAAAGAACCCCCCCTTTGGAAGGCTAATCGAAATATTCCAAAAAACATGTTCATTTAAGGCGAACCTCGTTTCCGTTTTTTTATTTTTTCTTTTCCGGACTTTTGCTTATTTGCAAACCTTTTTCAAAAACATCGGGATTTTTTCTCAAAATTACGTTTTTGTAAGGGAAACCGCTGCTCAAATTTTCTCTCGTTCCGGACTTAGAAAATTTTCAACAAATTTTCAAAACATCGGGATTTTTTCTCAAAATCACGTTTTTCGAGGGGAACCGCTGCCCAATTTTTTTTCTCGTCTATGGACTTTGAAAATTTTCAACAAATTTGCAAAACATCTGGATTTTTTCTCAAAATCACGTTTTTCGAGGGGAACCGCTGCCCAATTTTTTTTCTCGTCTATGGACTTTGAAAATTTTCAACAAATTTTCAAAACATCTGGATTTTTTCTCAAAATCACGTTTTTTGAGGGAAACCGCTGCCCAAATTTTTCTCGTTTTCGGACTTAGAAAAATTTTCTACAAATTTTCAAAACATCAGGATTTTTTCCCAAAATCACGTTTTTTGAGGGGAACCGCTGCCCAAATTTTCAAATAAACCAAACACTTATAAAAAACGCGTTTTTTTTTCAAAAACTTTTTGTAAAAATACGTCCCCAGTGGTCAATCTCTGCCCAATTTCTTTCCAATTGCGAGTCTAGTTCTCACTTTTTCCAACATAAGGTCACTCTGATACGACCTTATACACCATGGAAGTTCCTCAAGTCACGCTGGGTATAATCCCACACATTTTTACTTCAAGAAAGAAAGAATTACTACAGGCCCTGAGAAATAGAAAGATTTCTCCTAGGAATAATTCCAAAATGCCTTACTGTGACGGAATCAGTAAATTCCATCACATCAAGTACTCAGGCGTTATCAAATTGGCAAAACTCTTGTCATAAATGACGTGAGTTACATGTAAATATTAAATGTAAATAATCACCCATATGGGCATTCGTAAGGAAATCCTTACACCCGAAGGCACATTAATGTCAACGGTAGCCTAACTCCTGTACATTTTTTTTTTTTGTGCATAATTTTATATGTTCTTTTACATCCTGCGCGCCTTGCCTGCTGTACCACAGGAGCACCTCTTGGGGCACTGTTTTCATGCTTGTATGCATCCTCTTCCTGAAATTGATCACTTCGGGAAAGGGACTCCTTTTTCCTCCTACCATCAACGGTTCCAGAAAACTCTTGCTCCGAGACGTCGTTTTCCTTTCACAATTCTTGCAGCATCCGCGCGTTTTTTTTCTCACCTCATCGCCTCATCTTGTCATATCACCCCTTTTTTTAATTTTTTGTTTTGTGTCGGGTTTTGTCGTACCAGTACGTCCCTACCCTAATGTTGTAAATATAAAATCATAAGCACAAGTCTGTATAATAACCATTGGTTTCAGACCTTTGCCGCGGGCTCGCTACTATGGTCACAGCACCATATTGTAAGAATGTCGCGACGATTTCTGTTATAATAGGAAATCCTCCCGTTTTTTTCTTTCTTTCTTTTCCCTCTTCACCCCATCCTACACATTCATAGTAATGTTGTATATTGGGAATCGTTTCGAATACACCCAATGTACTCACCTATCAGGTCACATTCGCTGGATTCGAGACAATTCAAGAGCAACCTTGTTGCTATTTGTGGTTTTTTCTTCTTTTTCCAAAAAAATTAGAATGGCGCTCAACCCAATTGCTCTTATTTTTCTAGAATCATATTTTGTCGGATTCGGAAAAATTTTTTTTGTTGTTATAAAAGTGACAATATGTTTTGTCCCTTCATTAACTTTGTTCCTTGTACATATACAACTTCATTATGAGGTACATATTTTATCATGACATCAGTTTCTTTTGTCCTTTATTGTACCATTATTCTAGTTTGAAGTTTAAAATCTTGGCCAGATCTTCAATAAAATTTGTGTTTATCGCCTTTTGGCAAGTCTTGTAACGTATGCTAATATGAAATTATTAAGCTACAGCAGTGCCGTATTAATTACATCATTGCAAAAACCGCCGTCTGTATTGAATGGGGACCCACATTTTCGAACGTAATTGGGCTACTGTCTTTCAATACTGGGCAAATTTGTTGTAAATCGTTCATTCCTGTCACGTGAGACGTGAAAACGTGACAATATCTACCATCATAGGAGAGATCCTCAAAACATCCGCCATGATACGAGAAGCTCGTTATAATTACTTTATACTCATAACTAAATGTTACTAAGTTGGTCGTGTGTCCTTTGGCATGAGAACCGCTTAACCCGCCGTCTGTATTGAATGGGGACCCACATTTTCGAACGTAATTGGGCTACTGTCTTTCAATACTGGGCAAAAATTTGTTGTAAATCGTTCATTCCTGTACATGAGACGTGAAGACGTTACAATACTCACCATGAATCGTGCGAACGAAATAATATCTACCCCATGTTTGTGTGACCTACCAAGCGTAGATCACACGCCTTTTATTTTCTGTTATCAGAAAATTATTGCTTTTGCAGCAGAGTACTCATTAACATGCCCGTGGACTTCCTGTCACAAGAACCCAGGAACTATCCACTATCTCAAAAGGACTAATCATACGCTTCACTCATGATTATGGGGCATCGTGTCGTAGGAGTTAAGTTGATGGACACAAAAACACCTAACTCGTTGTCTGGGGGACGAACAAGAAAACCCCCAGGTTTGTGAGATTTGAGCAAGGGTCTGTCATTTCTCGCAAACAAGTAGGAGAATAAAACGACCTTCTAATCTTCTGCCCAATACACGTAGTGGATTAGACTCTTTTTGTCAGTGTATCCCTTTTGTCCCACTCTACCAAATTGTATTGTAATGTGCCAGGAAAGTTGCTGTAGACCTTGTTTCACCTTTCACTCAGAGGTCGAATTTCGGAAATAGCCGAGTCCTCAGCAGTTTTCTTCGTTCAAATGTTCCCAATTGTCACTCTTTCCTTTCCTCGAAATTATCCGTGAATGGGGATATATGCGTTACGCACTTGGCGTTTCGTTTGTCAAATGGGACAACCTTCATTCACGGATCTTTTCAACTTCCTACTCCTTTCCCACTTTTCATAACTTATTTGTACTCAATGTTTTGTTCTTCGAAAGTAGAAAAAATGCTACCGTATAGACGTGAGCATAGGTCATGGAAGACCAACTTCTTTCGAAAAGGGGCATTTTGTCATACGTACAAACCCTTACCTACGTGTTCTTGGAAATGTATTTAGTTTCAAAAAAAAGCTAAATGGGTTAAACAGAACCTTTCCTTGAATACGTACCTTTGTAATATGTATAAGTCTGTAGTTGCATTTAGTTAACTCTCTCTCCGTCTCTCTCTCTCTCTACGCGTCAAACAAATCCAATTTTTCTCAACATGCACACCTTGTTTCTCTCCAAACCTTTTCATCATTGGTCTATCAGGCAGGTAAACTTCAAGAATTTTGCTCTAATAATAATTTTTTCGCCGGATTAATAAGAAGACCAGCAGCTCTTCACCCTATCTACACCTGCGCCTCTCTTCATGCTGCCTTCACTACCGTCACGGAGGTCCCATGCCTTCAAACCCTACGTACCAAAAGCACCCGACCACACCTAACATAACCTAGTGTGAGTCGTGCGTGTAGTTGCGAATTGTATCATCACAAAACCATCACTCAAACAAACCCGAGCACGTCAGCTCTAAGTTGGTTCATGTTCCTGTTGCCATTGTACAAATGTTCCTGCTGCATCTTGCAAATGTTCCTGCGGCACCTTGCAAATGTTCCTGTTGCCATTGTACAAATGTTCCTGCGGCATCTCGCAAATGTTCCTGTTGCCATTGTACAAATGTTCCTGCGGCACCTTGCAAATGTTCCTGTTGCCATTGTACAAATGTTCCTGCGGCATCTCGCAAATGTTCCTGTTGCCATTGTACAAATGTTCCTGCGGCATCTCGCAAATGTTCCTGTTGCCATTGTACAAATGTTCCTGCGGCATCTCGCAAATGTTCCTGTTGCCATTGTACAAATGTTCCTGCTGCATCTTGCAAATGTTCCAGCTGCACCTTGCAAATTGCTCTGTTGCCATCATGCCAATGCTCCTGTGCCCTTGCGCAAATAACAATACCAACAATTGTTCATCCAACAATCCCACTGTATACAAACCAGTGTACCAACCACCATCACAACAACGGCTGTCATGCACACAAACCACCTCCTCTATAAAGGACCAACCACCAATTACAATTCCACTCTCCAGTACCTCAATGACGTCATACTGGCCCACCCACAGGATCCGGAAGCAGCTACCTTTTTGACCTCTGTGACAGGTAGAACCCTCTCCACCACCAAGAAGCCTCATCCTGCGTTCTCTTCTTCGTGTTTTCTTTAAGGCCCTAGTGTTCCTTGAGTGTAATCTCAAACGGGCCAGGTTACTGTGACAAAGTAACCGTGTAACTTCAGTGCAACGTCCCAACACCCCAAACATCCTACGCAAACCACGCTACGCAAACATAGCTCACAGACCAATGATACAATTAGAGTCATTTTTTTTCTATCACTGCATAACCCTTGTACCTTTCTCCAACAGGTCCTTGTTTATATTTATGTATGTCACTGCTCTTTCTTGTTCATTCATGTATAATTCCTTGTTCACCATGCTTTTTTCTCTTTTGTTTTTGTTTCTACTATTTTGTAGCTAGCAACCTTTTTCTCTCTCTCTCTCCTTTTTTCTCTTAAATTTTTTTTTTTTTTTTTTTTTGTTTTGTTTTGGCACAAGTGCTAGAAGGGTAAGAGGATTTCTTAGCCCTACTGCTCCATTACCACGTCGCTTTTTTTGCGGCGAGGGGGGAAGTGTTACGTAACAGAATCGGCTCCCGAGCGGAAGGTTAAGTGAATCGTCCCCACTACACGTGCCTACCGTTTCCTCTCCCCGCACCGCGCGACCACCCCGCGTCAGGCGCCAAGCGCCGGGCGGCCCGCCGGCCGCCATTCCTTCGCTAGCTCTCGGCCAAGCAACTGTGCTACGCGCGATTTGCGCTGTTTGTGCTCCACGATATTAACTCCGCGATGTATTGTTTGAAATTGTGTGGTGAACGGAATCCAGAAAAGATGGCAGACCACGCATCTAGCTATGTGAATACCAACTCGCTTCCTCCCCCCCACCGTGTGCTTTGAACCGTTTGTAACTTCATTTAAACGCACAGAGAGAGGGAGAAATCCTCGTTAGGTCAGTAGGGTAGTTTAACTTGTGTTTTGTGCCGACACTGGCCGTATGTGTATCACCCTGTTCTGTTTATTGAATAAACCCTTTAAATGCAAATACTGTGTACTGATTGAAGAGGGAGTCCCGGGGATTTTGAGGAGAGGAGGGGAAGGAAGAATTGACCAAGCGAACCACTGGCACTCGCCCTGTTTTTTAGGAGGAATCATGTTCGAGCCGGTTTGAGCTAACCGACGGCTGTTATTGTGTGTGTTTTACAGGAATAGGGCCTGGGGTAGGCCACAGCAGCAGCGCCCCCAGCAATAAGAATGTTGGATGAATAGGACGTTCGACTTTTTTTACATTAGCTCCACACAGGAGGCCCTGAGGAAAATAATTCCCCTCAAGCCCTATGTCATCTTTGGGGATGATGTGTGGTGGGTCTTAGGAAAGGAAGGAAAGTTTTTTTACATTAGCTCCCCACAGGAGGCCCTGATGAAAATAATTTCCCTCAGGGCCTATGTCAATTTTGGGAATGCTGTGTGGTGGGTCTTTTTAGGAAAGTAAGAAGAGTTTTTTTTTAAATTATTATTTTTTAATTGATAAACTAACGATTAAGACAAGATTTTAATACATAGCACAAAGGGTAATAATTATTATAAGCAATAATTATCAGCCTGAAACACTCATCTACATTGAAAAAATCTTCCGAGAAAAGATACTTACCGGGACTTGAACCCGTGTCCTTCTCCTGAGTTTTTTTTTACATTAGCTCCCCACAGGAGGCTCTGAGGAAAATAATTCCCCTCAGGACCTGTGTCGTCTTTGAGGATGCTGTGTGGAGGGTCTTTTTAGGGAAGGAAGGAAGGAGGAGAAGTTCTGGGAATGAAAAGGGTTGGAATCGGAGGGTCAGTATGTCCAGGAGTGACGTACGTATGGATCCATCCTTTCCTGTGCTGTGCAAGGCGGTGTTCCAAGAGAGAACGGTTGTAGAAGTCATAGGGATTCCCCCAACCATTCTTTCCCGATACGGCTAGCCATGCAGCTGATAGGCAGACAACCTCACCCCATGAATCCGGGCACTCCTGCTAAGTCACCAAACGTAGCGAGCCACTTGGGGTGACCTATAGCAAAGGTGTTGGTTATCCAATAAATGGTTAAGTAAATCTCGAAAGGAAAAGATATGAGAGGTGAGTAGGAATCTGGGGGTCAGTGTCCAGGAGAAATGGAAAAATGAAAACATCCATTCCACTACAGTGCAAGGCGATGTTCCGATAGATCACTCCCTCAAGAAAAGGTCTCTCTCTACCAGTCTTCCCGACGAGCCTGCTACGCAGTCGTTGGGAGACGCATCCGCAGGCAAGACAAACCTCATGAACAATAAACACGGGCACCCTTGCCAAGTCACCATATGAGCTAACCACTTGGGGTGACATAGGGCCGCGGTACCTACTTCCCAAATATCCAAAGATGAACGCCGGAAGGCTAGTGAAACAGTATAAAAATCTCTGTCGGTATAGCGCGTATCCTCGTGTTATACGTGGCTGAATTAGATCCATTTGGCCTGAAATGATGATGTCGTATTACTAGCCGGGAAACTACATAATGTAGGAGGCGTGTTGGTTGGCTAAGTTGCTAAGCGAGATGACTTCATTTGTCCCCAGTTCTGGGCTAAATATGGCATGTGACATGTTGGGTGTATACCGTATTTGGCGCATGCTAATAATAATATCACAGTTACTAATGTACTGAGAATAGAACGCCACAGGAGTTTACTGTGAGACCTTAATTCTCCCTTATATATCGATCGTCCAGTTGACTAGCCTGACATCTCCAAATACTAAGTTTTGAGATAATGAGGAAAATAAGTAATCTCGCCATAAATATTATTTACACGTGTCTGTATTTTAGATAGGTAGCAATTTTGATTGATTGTTCTTATTTAATACAAGTTTACCATTATTCAAGAAATACCTGAACGATATTTTTATGTAGAATATTTTGATATTTAAGAGCGTTTTACCAGCCAGCGGCTGAAAATCCACATTTCGTCGAAAGTTGTTACGATCGTGCAGGGCGGTTACAATGAGAAAGATTAATTATTCTCCGTACCACCTTTTTAAAATTATAACTCAATATCGATTTTATTTCATTCCAAATTTTTCTTTAATTTATACTTTTATCTAAAAATGCTGAAAGGCGTGATGATAAAACTATTAAAATAATGTGCTTCTTGTAATTATTTTTTGATTATAAGTATTTATCATTTTTCAAAAAATAAGAATGTTAAAGAAAATCTGAAATATATTAATTTGTAAGTACGCAAATAAATACACAAAAGGCACCAATTTTCGTTAAGAAACACATGTACGTAGTACGTATATATTTTTTAATGATTTTATTTAAACTAAAATTAAAATTCTAAAACATGCTATACCCAAATAATGTATTGATTTATTTTACTGCATGATTATATTATTTGAAATGGGTGTGGTATAATACAAAATCTTTTTTGAAAATTTAACAAATCTGCCAACGACCTGTGGTATAACCTTATTATACTAAAAATAAACATTTTTTCTCAAAATTTAAAACATGCGAATGCTAGATAAAAGAACAATCTTTCGAAATCCATTTTAATTTTTTGTGGAAAAGAGTCAATACGTCTATAATCTGATTTAAAAATGACACATTTGTGGTTTTCTCTGGTTAAGGAGCATCACCTAGGGTCTATTGCATATATTTGTGTATTTCTATATTAATCTACAATATAAAAAGTTGTTACCGTCATGTATTATTCATCACAATTAATCAGTCACCTGTAAATTTTGTAATTACTAACAAGCTTTACAGCACAGGCGTCGGGTGGGAATGCTATCCTTGTTCTACCGGTATTACAATGGAAGATGCTCCGAGGAACTAGCATCATTGATCCCTTCGACACCGGTGCATAGTCGGGAAACACGCCAAACGTGTGCCCAACATTTGTACACGGTTGACATTTGTCACATGAGAACAGGTCGTTTCTTCGACTCGTTCTTGTGTTCAAGAGTTCGGCAGTGGAATGATTTGCCGGCCTCTGTGTTTCCTCCTTCCTACAACATGGGTCTCTTCAAGACCAATGTTCATTCCTTCCTCTCCTCAAAAAGACCCCCCACACAGCATCCCAGATGACATAGGCCCTGAGGGAAATTATTTTCCTCAGAGCCTCCTGTGTGGAGTTAATGTAAAAAAAAAAGTGATGATTGATTGATGAAACAATCGGTCCCATCGAAAAGAAACACGAGCGACGTCTCGCGGAGATAGGGTGATCAACTTAAATGTTGTTTTTGTAAGATCCTCCCTATCTAATATATAAAATATTTTTATTGATCTTAATTTTTTTTACTAAATATGTTTTTCTTTTCTTTTCAGGTAAGTTTCCACACAACGTAATAATAGTATTATTTTTCATTCACAACAAATCTGTGGGGTAAGTTTATTTAGATACTATTTTTTCCATGGATTTCACAAAGGGGTCGTCCATTAATCACGTGAGGCTCGAAACGGGGGGGGGGGGTTCGGGAAAAATCACGAAATATCACGAGGGGGGGGGGGGGATAATGTTTTGAAAATTTAAAAAATACACGTGATTTTAAAACCTCACCACATATCACCAGGGGGGGGGTTATAAAGTTACTAAAAACATCACGTGATTAATGGACGATCCCATATTAATTTTTTAAATAAGGTAACTTGATTTCAAGCATTTCAGAATAAAGCCATAAGCACAGCCCTGGGTTGCCCCAAATGGATAAGGGTAACCCAACTCCACAAAGACTCTGAAATCCCCTTATTAAAAAAACAATCATAATCTACTATAATATTATTCTACTATCTATGTACTAAAATTTGGACTTTACAACATTGAGACATAACTCACGACAAACTACAAGATTTTTAACTTTCTTAACATTTACTGGGTCACAAGTAGGATATTTCAAAATATCATTCTAACCGGACTGTTAGGCCTCCTAATGTTATTTTATATTATACTAGCTGGCCCCGGCATGCGTTGCAATGCCACTCAAAGAAATAAATTGATCCTCCCTGCATATCCTTTCTCTGCCTTTCCTCCCTGCCGCTAAAATATATGAAATACACACATTTTCATTTATACAAATTTCATAACGCCAGAACTTACCATTATATATAGCCTATATGTTATTCTGATGTATGAACTATATTATTGTAAAGTTTAATTTAAATTCATTCAGTAGTTTTTTGCGTGAAAGAGTAACAAGCACAAATACATCCGTACAAACTTTCGCGTTTATAATATTAGTAAGATTGCATTTTTCCTTTGGAGGGGTGCAGATATACGTTCACCGTTTGTTCCATTTTCGACTGTTGACATTTAGTGTGTAAGAAAGAGAGGCAGCATTATATGTTTAAGAACAAAAGTAGAATTTTTTCGATGTTTTAATAGCTACTCTGCTATTCGGGGCGGAGACAAATCCGACAAATTAAAGATCATAAACATCGGTCCAGCCGTTCTCCAGTTATAAATGGTGTAACTAACCCGACTTTGTTTTATATATTAAGATTAAGAGGGCATTACCAGAGAAATCCGGAAATACGTCATTTTCAAAAAAGTTTTTAGACGTATTGACTCTTTTCCACAAAAAATTATAAATGGATTTCGAAAGATTGTTCTTTTATCTAGCATTCGTAGGTAATAAATTTTGAAATTTTTTTTAAATTTTTATTATAATAAGGTTATTCCATAGGTCGTTGGCAGATTTGTTAAATTTTCAAAAAAGTTTTTGTATTATACCACACCTATTTCAAATAATATAATCATGCAGTAAAATAAATCAATACATTATCTAGCAAACGTATGTATTAGAATTTTAATTTTAGTTTCAATAAAATCATTAAAAAATATGTACGTACATGTGTTTCTTGACGAAAATTGGTCCATTTGTATATTTATTTGCGCACTTACAAACTAATATATTTCAGATTTTTTTAACATTCTTATTAAATTTAGACATTATTGAAAAATGATAAATACTTATAATCAAAAAATGACTACAAAAAGTACACTATTTTAATAGTTTTATCATCACGCCTTTCAGCATTTTTGGATGAAGGTTTAAATTAAAGCTAATTTGGATTGAAATAAATTCGATATTGAGTTATAATTTAAAAAAGCTGGTATGGAGAATAATTAATCTTTCTCATTGTAACCGCCCTGCACGATCGGAAGAACAACTTTCGACGAAATGTGGATTTTCGTCCGCTGGCTGGTTAAATGCTCTTAAGATGTAAAACGCGTATTTAATTATCTTGAGCATTCGAATTTTGCTTTCCCCGTTATCTCAAAACGTAGTATTTGGAGATGTCCGACTAATCAACTGAATGGTAGATATCCACGACGTTTTTGAAGTATTTTCATTAGCGTGCAATATTTTCCGGATCAGGGTTACATAAAACGCAAGAGTTCCGTCGATCAACTCACGAGCTACCTGCCGCCAGAACAGTATGCAGGCATTAACCCAAGGGGCTCCATCGGGATATCCTGCACCATACTAAATACTTCCACCTAACAACTGACTGCCTCCTGCTAGAGTCAACTCTCGGCTCAAGGTTTCCCGGTCTTTCCTTTACAATTCTTTATTTAATAACGTTGCATATTTTATTCGACTCCGTTCCACTCGCCCAGGCAATATTATGCGGCCCCATTTTACGGCGGTGAGAAACTGACGTTTCTGCGTTTGCCAGTCGGCAAAGGTATGATAATTGCTGCTGATGTTTTTAGTACTGCAACCAAGTATCGGAAAATCCGTGCCTCTCTGATTCGTTGTGGGAACGTTGAACAGCTGATTTGTTAACGGTCTGTTGTTTTAACCGAACGACAAATGACAGACATAATACGGCAGATTGATTTCGTTAAATAATTTCCTCTATCGACAATCTTATCTGAACGTTATGAGCGGCATCTAAGAGTGGTAGCGACAACCGTAGGCAATATTTTCTGGACGTGTTATGATACTGTTTTTTTTATCCTTAACCCCTCAGAGTCTCAATTTTGTCAGAGTCAATTTTTTGAGAGGATTAAAATATTTCCGCATTGCAACAAAATCCAAATAAATGTAATATTTGTGAACGCACCCCAAAACTTAAAATTGTTTTGAAGGGTTATGAAATACGCTTTAAAATTCTAAAGTGGGACTAAATAATTCGAAAATTTTTTTTAAAATTTTTTTAATATAAAATTATTGAATGCAAACTTTAAAAAGTGCTCTACTGACGTTTTTTCTAACTAAAATTAATGATAACTACGAATTAAATCTATTAATTATTGATGCTATTTTATTATTTGGAGCATTATAATTTGAAACCTCTGGTCTAATTGGTTGTTCTTTTTTATGGATTTTTAATAGACTACACAACTTAGGGGCTTACACAGTTAGTTTCTTATTTTTAATTAAATTATCAATCAAATCACTTTTACTATTTATTTATTAACTGGGTTAATTTTTAACGTTTCTAAATTGTAATAAGTCTAACTGTCTTTTCTTCATAATCCTCTTTGTTCATAATGATAACGCTTTTACCTTTATCAGCTTTTGTGATGATCAGATTATTTTCCCGTGTAGCCCTAGATATATTTATTGCTAGTCTTTTTTCTTGATTGTGTTGTTTTTTAGTGAAGTTAGGGTTCTTGCTGATGTTTTTAAGACACCACATTTATATTGATAAGAAATTTGTTTATTACTCAAAGGATAATTAACTACGATAATAGTCTACTGCACAAAGCACAACAAATGTGGTTAAAACAAAGAATTCTATAAATTTAGAATAAGAATGATTTGCTTGTACCTAAACATAGATACTAAATATAATGCCACCGAAAATGGTGTTGGAGTACCAACCAGCATTTTTTGTAATTTGACTCTCGAAGCGTTTATAAGTGCAGTGTCAAAGTTCAATTTTTCTCAGCAGATAATTAACAATGACTGTCATTCATTCGTGCATTCTTGTCGTCGCTTTACCTCTGTATACAATATACAATCAATCTTCATTTTACACGACAGAAGTTTCACAATGGCACGGGCGAGGGTTTTATATCACTGAGTATGTTGTAGGTAGGGTATATTTGCCAGAATTGGGGAGAGTTAATAGGGGAACTGTTATGTCTTTTCATTGAGAATAAACGTATTATAATAATGTTCATTCTAATTGCTTAAATATTGTGGTATATTTCACTCACCCCTCGTATGTCAGGGTGCGATGACCCCGTATTTCGACATATATTTCAAATGCTTGTGTAGTCACATAAAACGCATTGATTTTCCCGTGGTTTTTTTGCCAATTTTTCACTATCTTTATGGTTACCTGACTCACTTTTGCTTATCTAATCTTGGTGAACTTGTTCTTGCTTGGAATTCTTTACTTTTTCTGTAGTTTATTTAGTAACTATATTTAATTTTTTTACATTTTTATGTGTTATAAGTTAGGTTTATATTCGTAGTCTCCTCACTAGAAGATCCTGTGCTGAGGGGGACTATATTTTCGATAAGTTTTCAGCGACTTCAATGGTTTAACTTCATGGTTTTCAGAAACTTCTACGACGTTGTTTTAAGTATACTAAAAATTTCATTTTCCGATAGTTCCTAAGCCAAGATTTAATGTCCTTAAAGTAGTTATTTTTTGTTTTAATTTGTTTGATACTAAGTGGGAGTTTGTTATATACCTTTACTGCTGAAAATTTAGAGCTTTTTTGTCCAAAGATAGAATTACACTTGGGTATATTTAGTAGGTCTGTTTGTTTGACTCTGGTTTTCTTAATCATTTTTGAGGTGATATACCAGAATGTTTTTAGCATAGATTTTCTGTATACCTGAAACATCAAACTGTTGATGTTGAATTCCGCTGTTCGAAGTATTCTCCTTGGAAGTAGCATTACTATTTATTTTGTGCATTAGTTTTTGAATGTTTTCAATAATAGAGATAAACTAATAAGAGATACCGTTACAACAACTAAATCTCTATAAACAGTATTTAAATAAACGAAAAATTAATACAAAGGCTTGTGTCATATCATACATTCCCATACAATGACTTTACGGTGACGTCACGACACGTCGAACAGTGACGTCACCACTAAAATTTCAATAGTGCCAACTTGACGGCGTGTTTTTACGACCCGATTAAAAATGGACTTTTTAATTTTTTTTAAAACTCTGCGTTTAATATTATTAAATAAAACTTATATATTCAGAATCAGCGTTTATCTTCTCTACATATTATAAATTAAAGTCCCCCGCGCCGTCTGTCTGTCTCTCTGTCTGTTCGCGATAAACTCGAAAACTACTGAACGGTTTTTCATGCGATTTTCGCCAATAGATACAGTGTTTCGTGAGGAAGGTTTAGGTATGTAATTTGTTGAGGATTTGTGTAAATTGGTTGAAACATAACGATAATTGTTAGAAGTGTCGGAAAAATTCAAGCCGCCTGGTAGCTTTCATCGAAAACGCTGCCTAATCCTTTTGGGATATAACAAAACAATTCATAGTGGGATATTCCTCTTTTATAGATCTACAAAAAAGTCCGCGAAGGCATATATCTATCTTTTACGGATAGCTTACTATACCCATTCTATCTTCTAAAAAAATGGTTACGTACATTTCGGTAATTGAAAAGTTATTTAGACGGATACAGTATTAATCCTTATTAACTTAAATACGTTAGTTACCCCAATCATTTCATGCACATTATTATAATCTTTCACACCATCTCTACGTATTATAAATTAAAGTCCTCCACGGCATCTGTCTGTCTCTTCGCGATAAACTCAAAGACGGCGGTGGTTACAAAGGTTGGATTTTACAAAGTGTTTTATTAGCCACAGCGACGCGTGGCTGGGTCAGCTAGTTGGTCTATATGAACATATTTTTTTAAAGCCATAATATTTGTCACTGGAGTTCCTTATTCTGTACATCGTCGTTTTGTATGGTTTATGTTTATTTGTCTTCCCGCACCTTTATAGTTTCCTGGTTGTTTGTCACTTTCCTGAAAAGTTATCACCGATTCTCATTATCATCGTATCTTATCATTAAACCTGAAGCGAAGACTTGGAAACCGCAAAGTGCTTCCTGCAGAAATGGTTAGTTGTCTTGTTGTGAACAAACCATTGAATTCGTGTTTTTGAGGTTAGCGCCTTCGCTCGAGAGTGCGATAACCACCGACTATAATATAATCGACTTTTCGATTATTTGTGCACTAGGCGACTGTCTGCGGTGTGCCGTTATCACGAAACTATTTACCTAGATGATTATAACGATTAAATGGCGAAAACACGATATTCTGTTGACTTTGCCACTCTAGTCAAATTAGAAATTCTTTTAGCAGTCGTGAAGCATCGTTTAAATTTTCACCGTCAATCAGACTTTTTAAATACTTGTCCAATATGCAGTTCTAAGTTTTCAACAATTATTTTCCTCACCGACCCCATTTCAAACATATTATTCTTGACCCTCCACTCCTCAATCCAAAAAACCCTCACTCCTACAACATTTAGACACATTTATTACGTTATATAAAATCCTTGTCAGATGCCAACTTGAATCTAACTCTACGTTATGGTCTCTCAGACAACATAGAAAAGATTCAACGGAAGTTTCTAAGGTTTATAAACTATAAATTGCATATTCCTATACTAAACATTGATTACAATTACCTCCTGGATAAAACGTCTCTATTGAAACTTTCAGAAAGAAGAATAAGCACAGATTTGATACTATTACATAACATACTACATTACAAAATTGGCTGTCCTGAATTACTTCAATTTATCAATATCCATGTTCCCCAAAAATCATGTCGACATTTATTACCCTTCTACTTCAATAACACCAGGACACTAGCTTATCAAAATTCTCCGTTTCCGAGACTTCACAGTCTCGGAAATATCTAGGTGATATTATATTTCATCTTAAAACTAATCAGTATAAACGTTGTTTATTCTATCACTTTTATTCTTCTAGGCACAAATAGATTTACATAATTTCTTCAAATTTTTGTTTATATTGAATATGAGACTTGTTATCATTTTTACATAATATATATTTTTATTTTATTATTTGTTTTGTTGTTACATTGTATTGTGTATTTTCTTTTCTTCATTGTTTGTTACTCAACTTATAAACTATTATGTAAAAGCCCATCAGGGCGTGAAATAAATTAAATAAATAAATAAAACATGGGTTGTAGGGTAGGAGGGAGGTTGTTTTAATGGAAGATAACTCCAGCATCATTTTTTATTTTATTTTTTTTATTTCATATATTTTTTATTAGTAACAGATATTTGGGTTTTTTTTGGCTACCACACTAGGCTAAGCCCGTGTTGTGGTAGTCGTACATTTAATATTTTAACATTTCAAAAAATATTAAGAAATACTTAAAACTAAAGAGAAAAAAAAAGACCATATTTTAAAGAAAAGTAAAAATGAAAATTCAAATTCAAATTTTGAAATACAAAAATTAATAATAAAAATTAAATGTTAAGAACTCAAGTGTTCTGTATAAATTAAAACATATAATTATATAAATCAAAATTAAAAACATATATAAATTGAACATGATGTATCTATGTATGTGCACGGGAAAGGTCGTTTCTACGACTCCTTCTCGTGTTCAATTCCATTAACCTCTCTTGTGGACCAAAAAAAATCTTTTTTTTTAAATGCGATTTTAACCCTTAAGTGTAAGGAAACTGTATGAAGGACAAGGTCAGAATCGCTTGCGCCAATATCAATCTAGGACCTAAATATTATTTAACTTATTGTAGCTACTCTGAATTATTTTAAAAGAATTTCCTATGAAATTTGCGGGTGGCTTTTGACAGCTGTCAATGTCAATAGCGAAAATAACATTATTTTATGTTTTCAAATGAGTATAAATGTCACTATTTCTTTGAAAACTCACTTGAATTGTGTTTTTTCATGTTAGGTATGTATTCAGGTTTGTGTAGAAATAATAAAATCAGTTTATATTTTTATGAATATATTTTTTGACAATTATTTCCAAAATGGGAGATTTTGAGAAATAGTTGGTTGGCTATTCAGGAAAAAGTTCTTACGATATTATCATGTAATATACATGAATGAAAGATATATTATCTGGTAAACAGAAGACAATCTAAAAAAAAACTTTGTATTTATAACGATACTAGCTGGTTCCCGGCATGCGTCGCAATCTCATATTCAAAGAAATATTTTTTTTCTCCCTGCATGTCCTTTCCCGTGCGTCCCCGTTCCCCCCCCCCACATCCCCTTCCCCTCCCGCGTTCCCCTTCCATCTTCCCCGCCTACCCTCTCCCGCTCCCCCGTCCCGCCAACCCCCCTCCCGCGTTCCATATATTCAGTCCCAGTACATTCAGTTTTTAAACACCTCGCGTGCCACATATTACAATTTTTTTATTCAAATTTTCATTCTTCATATAATATTAATTTTGTGTATATTATAAGTATACTCAATCAAATTTGGTACCTAACATGGGTACCTATTTAAAATATCTACAATTTTAAAATCCGTAGACAATTCTTTTGTTACAAAAAAAACTGTCAAACGTGCGAAGTTAAAATAGTCGTTAAGTTTTCTGAAATTATCCAATTTTCTTAATTTTTCTTTCCGTTAGAAACTTCTACAAAGTATTAGACGACCTCCGTAGTCGAGTGGGTAAGACTCTTGACTCACAATCCGGAAGTCGCGGGTTCGAACCCGGCATGCCCAAAATAAATTTTATTTGATTAATTTGTGTTATTTCACAATTTATTCATTTAAAATAATATATAGTATATTTGCGGCATGTTCCAGAGTGGAAGATACTCTCAGTATCGCCCTGGTGTAAGACCACTATTCAGAATTGAAACGTTGCTTGAAATGGTTTAGCCGTGTTTGGTGACCAGATCTGAATATCCAGGTACTATCCCCACCTTCCTCTTCCCTATCTCCTTCCCCTCCCCACTACCTTCAGCCTCACAACATAACCCAATTGGGGATGCCATAGTCCCACTGGCTCCAGGCGGGAGCAGTTGGGACTCTTGTGCGGTATTCATGTAAAACAAAAAACGGCGTCATCGAGTATGATATATTTATGTGCACGGGAAAGATCGGTTCTACGACTCGTTCTCAACTCCCATTAATTGCGAGATTTTAAAATTGGAAATGCATAAAATAGATTAATTATTTGAGTTGATTAACTGCAGATTCTTGTGTTTAAGTACGCAATATTTAATGATCTATTAAAATAACATAAAACTATTAATTGCATTTTGCCGACTTCGCTTTTACTTTCCCAGTTATTAGGTACTTCACGTTTAACCCCTCAGACTATTTTGTTCGCTTTTCGGAACAACTCGTATAGGTCTGGTAGAAATCGTTGTATCTCCCTTGCCATCACCGTCAGAAATATGATCTAAACGGGGTTAGAAAGATAAAATATAACTCTTCATGTTCAAATCTAAAAGTTAACCAAAAAAATTTAAAAAATGTACACCTTTATTTTATGAAAAAAAAAGTTGCCGCCCGCAATTTGACAAAAAAAATTATGAAACTTTAGGAAATTTTTATTAATTATTTTTACAAAAAACGACAAAAAAAATGAGTTGACTAACTAACTAACTAACCATCACGCCGTTTTCCGCAGGGGTAGGCAGAGAGGACGGAGTCTTGGCACACACTCCTTGCCTCGTTCACATGGCCCGACTCAAGTATCTGATTCACTTGGTCGTGCCATGTCTTTCTCGGGCGTCTCCGACTTCTTCTACCATTCTTATTTGAGTCATATATTCTCCTTACACTTCTTTCCTCCTTCATTCGCTCTACATGCCTAAACCATCGAAGCGCTCCTTTTTCAATCTTACTCATTACGCTTACATCAGCCTTGCATTCTTTGCGGATCTCCACGTTTCTCACACGATCTACATGGATTTACCACACAAACGCCTCAGGGATCTCATTTCAACAGCATTCAGTCTACTTTCATCCTTCCTCTGCCAGTTCCATGCGTCTTGACAAGTGAGTTGACGATAACGTTTAATACATTTTTTTTTGTTTTTAAGTATGTTTATTCAGTTTTTTAATTTTACAATATTTATCTTTAAAATCTTACAAAACTGATCAATCAGTTTGATTGTAAGAAATCTCTCATTTTTCCTATTTAATTAATACTATTATACTTTTATGTTTTACATTGTAATAACTGTGTAAAATCTAAAATACTAATTATTATAATGTTTATGAATACAGTGTGTGATAGTAATTTCCAAGCATTTGATCAATATTCGAACTGGATATTTGTATACAATATTATTTGCTTTCATGTTCTACGGAGATAGAATGATTAAACTTTTTTTTTGATATTTGAATAAGATGTCTCATTTTGAATATTTTCAGGTAATGCGTTAAATATTTTCGGAATTCTATGCCTCTTTGTTCTATCACCGTATACATTTTGAGATTTATTAATAATAAACATTTGTGCTTCTCTATGCCTAGTAGGATAGTTGTGGTTTACAGGTTTTTTGAATTCTGTATTCCAGAATTCATCTAGCGTTAATTGATAATCTACATTACTGTGTATAGAGAGGACATTACACAAGTTTTTTATAATCGCCTTCACATAATTGAACTTTTTTTTTGCCTGATATCAATTTTAGGAAACGGATTTGTAATTGTTCTATTTTATTTAAGTACGTTTTGTACGTTAATCCGTAACTATATCCTATAATTGATTCTGCTAATGCGTTGTATATACAGTATAATATATTTTTATCAACAAAATTTTTTAGGTGATAAAATTTCCCTAATATGGATCTTAATCTATTACATACATTTTCAATATGATTTGACCAGTTAAAATTGACATCTATTGAGCGACTAAGGTTAAAAAATTGACCACTTTTATTTTTCTGCGATTCACAGCGGTCCAAAATTGGATCACATTTTTTTTTACGATTCTTACAGTTTAAAAGTTTTTTTTTTACAGTGAATACCGCACAAGAATCTCAACTGCTCCCGTCTGGAGCCAGTGAGACTATGGCATCCCCAATTGGGGTATGTTGTGAGGCTGAAGGTAGTGGGGAGGGGAAGGAGGTGGGGAAAAGGAAGGTTGGGAAGTACCTGGCTATTCAGATCTGGTCACTAAACACGGCTAAAGCCATTTTCAAGCAACGTTTCAATTCTGAATGGTGGTCTTACACCAGAGCGATACTAATAGTATCTTCCACTCTGGAACATGCCGCAAATATACTATATATTATTTTAAATGAATTAATTGGGAAATAACACAAATTAATCAAATAAAATTTATTTGCGCATGCCGGGTTCGAACCCGCGACCTCCGGAATGTGAGTCAAGAGTCTTAGCCACTGGACTACGGAGGTCGTTAAATCCTACGAATGTGTGATAATCGACAAAATATAGGTGAATCTTAATTTTAGTTTCAATAAAATCATAAAAAAATATGTACGTACATGTGTTTCTTGACGAAAATTGGTCCATTTGTGTATTTATTTGCGCACTTATAAACTAATATATTTCAGATTTTTTTAACATTCTTATTAAATTTAGACATTATTGAAAAATGATAAATACTTATAATCAAAAAATAACTACAAAAAGTACACTATTTTAATAGTTTTATCATCACGCCTTTCAACATTTTTGGATGAAGATATAAATTAAAGCTAATTTGAATTGAAATAAATTCGATATTGAGTTATAATTTTAAAAAGCTGGTACGGAGAATAATTAATCTTTCTCATTGTAACCGCCCTGCACGATCGTAAGAACAACTTTCGACGAAATGTGAATTTTCGTCCGCTGGCTGGTTAAACGCTCTTAAGATCTAGAAAAACCTGAACCCCATGAACCCGGGCACCCCTGCTAAATTACCAAACGTAGCGAACCATTTGTTGCGACCTATAGCAGAGGTGTTCGTTATCCAATAAATTGTTCCCGAGGCCTTAGTGGTTAAATAACAATCCCATCACAATCCCCATGATATTTTTCATAGGAAGAACACATCACGCGAACATCATCTTTATGGGGTTTCGAACGACTCGTGTACGAGTACCGTGACTTTTATTATCTGGAATATTAATGAACGTTTTCAATTATTCATAGTTTCTTTTCCTTTCGCGTGATGTCTTCTATTGTCGGGCAAAAGATTATGGCGAATTGTAATTATTTACGGAGTCCAAAAAAGAGGTAGACATTTTCCAGGCTCTGTGTTTATGCATCAAGACGTATCCGGGACACCCATAGTCCACAGGTACTTTACGCACCCGTCACTATAAGAAACTAGCTGGTTCCCAGCATGCGTTGCTATGCCATTTAATAAATACATTTTTTCTCCCTTCTCATTCATCCCGTTCCCCTTCCGCCTCCCCTTCCTCTCCCTCGTTCCTTTGCCCTTGCGTTCCCACTCCGCCTCCTCCACCTTTCCTCTTCCAACCCCACTCCCCCCCTTCCCCCGTCTCGCGAACCCCACTCCCGAGTTCCCCTCCCCCTTTCCAGGTTCCTCTTCCATAAATTCAGTCCCGGTACATTCTGTTTTCAAACAGCTCGCGTGCCACCAATTGCAATTTTTTTTAAACAAATTTAATAATGCCAGAGCTCACAAATAGTTTTAATATATGTTAAAAAGAGTGAAGACTACTGCCATCTAGCGTCATATTTTTTGTAGCATATTGTTAGTTGATATTGCATTTTACAGATTAGCGACGTAAGACTAAACTAAAACGAAATGTTAGACGGTAAAGTAGATCTCTGGTTTTTATATCGTATAATGTGTTATGGTGACACGAAAGTGTTGTTTATTTTGATTGTGTTGGAAAAAACATTCTTATAAATAGTCTGCTTTTCTAGTTTAACTCTCTCTTAATTCGTGGATCTCCTATAAACAGCTAGCATTGTCTAGCAAGTGGTCAAAGTGACCAAATTTAGTGTTTTGTCGGGTCGGGACAAATTATTGTAACAAATGTGCTTGTGAATAAAACAAAGGAATTCCTCCATTGAAACCAGATGTTTTTCCTTGACGTCCTTCTGCTAAATACCAATTTATAACACAAACCTTTTTCTGACAATGACGAACACAAAATAAAAGGAATTATCCAATTTGGTGCAGTCATTCGGAAGTTATGCGCGTACATACATTTCTGCGATTCATTTTTATTTATACAGATATAACAAGTAAAAGAAGATGATGTCCCACCGTTATTTTATAGCGATACTAAAAGAACGGCGACAACAGTCCTCAAGAATTCAACGTCAATAATTATGTTACTTCAATTTGGGAGGTGGGTATGGGTATTACCGCCCCGGGAACCATTTATTATTTATTGCATAATCAACACCTATGTCATTGTGTGGTTCTAGTGGTTCGCTATGTTTTGGGTGCTCGGGTTCATGGACGACCTCCGTAGTCCAGTGGGTAAGACTCTTGACTCACAATCCGGAGGTCGCGGGTTCGAACCCGGCATGCGCAAATAAATTTTATTTGATTAATTTGTGTTATTTCACAATTAATTCATTTAAAATAATAAATAGTATATTTGCGGCATGTTCCAGAGTGGAAGATACTATCAGTATCGCCCTGGTGTAAGACCACCATTCAGAATTGAAACGTTGCTTGAAAATGGCTTTAGCCGTGTTTAGTGACCAGATCTGAATAGCCAGGTACTTCCCAACCTTCCTCTTCCCCACCTCCTTCCCCTCCCCACTACCTTCAGCCTCACAACATACCCCAATTGGGGATGCCATAGTCTCACTGGCTCCAGACGGGAGCAGTTGAGATTCTTGTGAGGTATTCACTGTAAAAAAAAAAATGGGGTGAGGTTTGTCTAGGTTTTGGCGGCAAATGCGTTTGTCTACTTACTGCGTAGTGGGCCGGATCGGGAGAAAATTTGATGGAGACCTTACCTATACCTCTCCAGCCGGACCCCGTCTCTCTTGACCCATCGCCTTCGGGGTGGGTCAAGAGAGACGGGGAATGGATTCATACGACCGTCACTCCTGGACACACTGACCCCTAAATTCCTACCCATCCCTCACACCTGTTTCCTTCTCAGAACTTTCTCTCCCTCCTTTACCTAAAAAACACCCTCCACACAGTATTCCGAAAGATGACAAAGGACCTTTTATTGCCTCCTATAACTTCACCCCTTCCTAAAACTGAAGCTTTCAAAACTTTCTCTTCCTCCTTTCCATAAAAAGACACTCCACGCAGTATTCCGAAAGATGACAAAGGCCCTTTTATTGCCTCCTACAACTTTACCCCTTCCTAAAACTGAAACTTTCAAAACTTCAAACAATATCCCCAAAGTTGCCTGTAAATTGGAAATAATACACCATAAATTTTCAAATCGTATATTTTAACGTGATCATTTCGTGATACTTGCATTTTAACTACGACGGGGTTCGAAACTGTAACCACTTTATAAAATCTGAATTGCGGATGTCTACCGGAGGAAACCGTAGTGTTTTCGTGCATTTTAATATAATAAAAAACATCAAATTTTATAAATTACAGAAATAATCAGGACCCATTTCGAGTCCTTGCGGAAATCCCTTTGATGTATAAAAAAAGACCATAACTTGGTTTTTAGTACCCCGCTCGTGACTTCAATCAACATAATACATATTATTGAGAATTCCGGTGTTGACCTCCGATGACCACAAAATAAAATACGGGTCAAGTTCGGGCGGAAGCACGCCTACCAGCTCCACCTGCCAACCGAAGACCAGGCAATTTATTACACAATGGAGGAAGGTTTTTAGGCCATCTCGCTGATTTATACGCACTTTTGCTTTTCATCCATAAGTAACTCAATATCACACCGTTCATGCAAAGGGGATAGTTAAGGCAGGATAGAACGTCACATTCGCAAATCCTGGCACACTCTGGTATTATTCGCGTTCATCCCAGACAGAGGGTAGTTACAATTTATTTTAACCCTTAAGTCGCAAGGTGAAGAACATTTCGTAAATAGATTTTGTGCGCGTGGTTTTTTTCATAGCAAACTTACTAAACTTATGTTTTTTGATTTTAACACAAAAAATGTGTCACAATGACCTTCACTCGATGTAAAAACATTATAGTTTACGATTATAAAATAAAGGGCGAAACGTTATCACGTGTAAAATCCGTAAAGGATCTCGGTGTCGTCTTTGATCCCAAACCGACATTCTCTTGCCATATATCGCAGCTCACTCAGTCTTGCTACAAACTTCTTGGTTCATCATCAGGACTTGTAAGCAGTTTGATAACCAAGAAGCTGTGCTAGCGTTATTCGATGGCGTACTGAGAAGCAAGCTGGAGTACGCGAGCCATGTTTGGGCACCGTACCACCAGAAGTACATTGATGTGTTAGAGCAAATCCAGAAGAAATTTCTCAGGTATGTTTATATGCGGAAGCACGGAACCTATCCAAGGTTCATGCACCATATTGACTTACTTGAGGAAACTGATTCTGAGAGTCTAGAAGTTTGATAGATTCTAAACGAGTCCGTTTGACAGATTCTCCCATCTTAACAAACGGATTGCAATCTTTAGAGCACAGGCGTCGGGTGGGAATGCTATCCTTGTTCTACCGGCATTACAATGGAAGATGCTCCGAGGAACTAGCATCATTGATCCCTTCGGCACCGGTGCATAGTCGTGAAACACGCCAAACGCGTGCCCAACATTTGTACATGGTTGACATTTGTCACATGAGAACAGGTCGTTTCTTCGACTCGTTCTTGTGTTCAACAGTTCGGCTATGGAATGATTTGCCGACCTCTGTGTTTCCTCCTTCCTACATGGGTCTCTTCAAGACTAATGTTCATTCCTTCCTCTCCTCAAAAAGACCCTCTACACAGCGTCCCAGATGACATAGGTCCTGAAGGAAATTGTTTTCCTCAGGGCCTCCTGTGTGGAGTCAATGTAAAAAAAAAAAAAACTAGGCGGAAAGCAAGTCTTGCTATTCTGTCTTTCAAAATTTGGAACAATTTCATCGATAGCCCATTTCTCTTGGGATGCTATGATTTATATGTACCAGACCACTACAGCCGAAGTCGACATTATAACTTATTTAAAGTACCTAACGGCAGAACAGACGTCTTGGCAAAGCATAGCATGACGTAGACTGAATGCTGTAGAAATGAGATCCCCGAGGACTATGTGTGGTAAAATCATGTACGGATCGTGTGAGAAACGCGAAGATACACAAAGAATGCAAGGCTGATGAGTAACAATAAGAAAGAGACGCTCGGAGGATTTGGGCATGTAGAGCGAATGAACGAGGAAAGGAGTGTGTTACGTAACAGAATCGGCTCCCGAGCGGAAGGTTAAGTGAATCGTCCCCACTACACGTGCCTACCGTTCCTCTCCCCGCACCGCGCGACCACCCCGCGTCAAGCACCAAAGCGCCGGGCGGCCCGCCGGCCGCCATTCCTTCGCTAGCCCTCGGCCAAGCAACTGGCTACGCGCGATTTGCGCTGTTTGTGCTCCACGATATTCACTCCGCGATGTATTGTTTGCAATTGTGTTGTGAACGGAATCCAGAAAAGATGGCAGACCACGCATCTAGCTATGTGAGTACCAACTCGCTTCCTCCCCCCCACCGTGTGCTTTGAACCGTTTGTAACTTCATTTAAACGCATAGAGAGAGGGAGAAATCCTCGTTAGGTCAGTAGGGTAGTTTAACTTGTGTTTTGTGCCGACACTGGCCGTATGTGTATCACCCTGTTCTGTTTATTGAATAAACCCTTTAAATGCAAATACTGTGTACTGATTGAAGAGGGAGTCCCGGGGATTTTGAGGAGAGGAGGGGAAGGAAGAATTGACCAAGCGAACCACTGGCACTCGCCCTGTTTTTAGGAGGAATCATGTTCGAGCCGGTTTGAGCTAACCGACGGCTGTTATTGTGTGTGTTTTACAGGAATAGGGCCTGGGGTAGGCCGCTGCAGTAGCGCCCCCAGCACTGGCGTTCCCAACTTAGGGGCAATTTTTTTTTCCTCCCTCTTCACAGTCGCTCGCCTCGTTCTTCAATCAGCCATTGTTTAAACTGTATAATCTATAATGTTTTGTCTTGTTTTTTTCCCAATTTGTCTAGCATTACCATCAAAGAACATCGACGCGAGTGTAACTTCGAATTGCAAATTTAAACTATCGCGGGCACATTCCTTCATTTTCGAGTCGTCACTCGACAAAACATTATCACCGGTATTCCTACGTAAAGTGCTCAACCAAGAAAGTTGCCGTCGTGAATAATATAGTGTTTACAAGTGTCGACCGACTAAATTTGCTAGTTTCAAATACAAGATTAATAGTGGAAATGTACACAAATATTTAAAACAAAGTTATTCAACAATTAAAATCCTGTATATGATAAACCAATTACCCGCTTCGTTTCCCGAAAGTTAATTAACCAGTTTTCATTAATAAACTTATTCCGCAGTGTGCTGGTCTGTATTTGATATCGACATATACTGCGAATAGGGGTCTATTTCGCAAAATACTGGCCTGTATATATAACGGCATATTTTGCAGCTTAAGGGAAACAAGTGGATTAAATTCTTTCTACCTTTTGACAATTGAGCATTTTTCTAATTTTGCCGCCTGTTTCATCATTTAGCTTTTTTTTCTTTCGTAAGAAACAGACGACATAATTTGAAAGACGTTCGGTTCGCGTTGACGTCGTTTCCTCGAGTCAGGCATTACATTACGTATGCACATCTGCATATAACTTGTTATGACAAGAGGAAGTCGGCGGATAAATACCAGTAATGGTGTATGCTCAAATCAGGCTGCAGTATAGCCACGTTAAATAAAGAACAATTCCCCAAGACATTGTTGAATTTTCAAACATACTTCCACGAAAACTTGTATAAAAGAAAAAATATTTCCTTTCCTTTCTAAAGAACCCCCCCCTTTGGAAGGCTAATCGAAATATTCCAAAAAACATGTTCATTTAAGGCGAACCTCGTTTCCGTTTTTTATTTTTTCTTTTCCGGACTTTTGCTTATTTGCAAACCTTTTTCAAAAACATCGGGATTTTTTCTCAAAATTACGTTTTTTGAGGGAAACCGCTGCTCAAATTTTCTCTCATTCCGGACTTAGAAAATTTTCAACAAATTTTCAAAACATCAGGATTTTTTCTCAAAATCACGTTTTTCGAGGGAAACCGCTGCCCAATTTTCTCTCGTTCCGGACTTAGAAAATTTTCAACAAATTTTCAAAACATCGGGATTTTTTCCCAAAATCACGTTTTTCGAGGGGAACCGCTGCCCAATTTTTTTTCTCGTCTATGGACTTTGAAAATTTTCAACAAATTTTCAAAACATCAGGATTTTTTCTCAAAATCACGTTTTTTGAGGGAAACCGCTGCTCAAATTTTCTCTCGTTCCGGACTTAGAAAATTTTCAACAAATTTTCAAAACATCAGGATTTTTTCTCAAAATCACGTTTTTTGAGGGGAACCGCTGCCCAAATTTTTCTCGTTTTCGGACTTAGAAAAATTTTCAACAAATTTTCAAAACATCAGGATTTTTTCCCAAAATCACGTTTTTTGAGGGAAACCGCTGCCCAAATTTTTCTCGTTTTCGGACTTAGAAAAATTTTCTACAAATTTTCAAAACATCAGGATTTTTTCTCAAAATCACGTTTTGTAAGGGAAACCGCTGCCCAATTTTTTTTCTCGTCTATGGACTTTGAAAATTTTCTACAAATTTTCAAAACATCAGGATTTTTTCTCAAAATCACGTTTTTGTAAGGGAAACCGCTGCCCAATTTTTTTTCTCGTCTATGGACTTTGAAAATTTTCAACAAATTTTCAAAACATCTGGATTTTTTCTCAAAATCACGTTTTTCGAGGGAAACCGCTGCCCAATTTTTTTTTTCTCGCCTATGGACTTTGAAAATTTTCAACAAATTTTCAAAACATCAGGATTTTTTCTCAAAATCACGTTTTTTGAGGGAAACCGCTGCCCAAATTTTTCTCGTTTTCGGACTTAGAAAAATTTTCTACAAATTTTCAAAACATCTGGATTTTTTCTCAAAATCACGTTTTTCGAGGGGAACCGCTGCCCAATTTTTTTTCTCGTCTATGGACTTTGAAAAATTTTCAACAAATTTTCAAAACATCTGGATTTTTTCTCAAAATCACGTTTTTTGAGGGGAACCTCTGCGCAAATTTTTCTCGTTTTTGGACTTTGAAAATTTTCAACAAATTTTCAAAACATCAGGATTTTTTCCCAAAATCACGTTTTTTGAGGGGAACCGCTGCCCAAATTTTCAAATAAACCAAACACTTATAAAAAACGCGTTTTTTTTTCAAAAACTTTTTGTAAAAATACGTCCCCAGTGGTCAATCTCTGCCCAATTTCTTTCCAATTGCGAGTATAGTTCTCACTTTTCCCAACATAAGGTCACTCTGATACGACCTTATACACCATGGAAGTTCCTCAAGTCACGCTGGGTATAATCCCACACATCTTTACTTCAAAAAAGGAGGAACTACTACAGGCCCTGAGAAATAGAAAGATTTCTCCTAGGAATAATTCCAAAATGCCTTACTGTGACGGAATCAGTAAATTCCATCACATCAAGTTCTCAGGCGTTATCAAATTGGCAAAACTCTTGTCATAAGTGACGTGAGTTACTTGTAAATATTAAATGTAAATAATCACCCACATGGGCATTCGTAAGGAAATCCTTACACCCGAAGGCACATTAATGTCATCGGTAGCCTAACTCCTGTACATTTTTTTTTTTTTGTGCATAATTTTATATGTTCTTTTACATCCTGCGCGCCTTGCCTGCTGTACCACAAGAGCACCTCTTGGGGCACTGTTTTCATGCTTGTATGCATCCTCTTCCTGAAATTGATCACTTCGGGAAAGGGACTCCTTTTTCCTCCTACCATCAACGGTTCCAGAAAACTCTTGCTCCGAGACGTCGTTTTTCCTTTCACAATTCTTGCAGCATCCGCGCGTTTTTTTTCTCACCTCATCGCCTCATCTTGTCATATCACCCCTTTTTTTAATTTTTTGTTTTGTGTCGGGTTTTGTCGTACCAGTACGTCCCTACCCTAATGTTGTAAATATAAAATCATAAGCACAAGTCTGTATAATAACCATTGGTTTCAGACCTTTGCCGCGGGCTCGCTACTATGGTCACAGCACCATATTGTAAGAATGTCGCGACGATTTCTGTTATAATAGGAAATCCTCCCGTTTTTTTTTTCTTTCTTTCTTTTCCCTCTTCACCCCATCCTACACATTCATAGTAATGTTGTATATTGGGAATCGTTTCGAATACACCCAATGTACTCACCTATCAGGTCACATTCGCTGGATTCGAGACAATTCAAGAGCAACCTTGTTGCTATTTGTGGTTTTTTCTTCTTTTTCCAAAAATTAGAATGGCGCTCAACCCAATTGCTCTTATTTTTCTAGAATCATATTTTGTCGGATTCGGAAAAATTTTTTTTTTGTTGTTATAAAAGTGACAATATGTTTTGTCCCTTCATTAACTTTGTTCCTTGTACATATACAACTTCATTATGAGGTACATATTTTATCATGACATCAGTTTCTTTTGTCCCTTATTGTACCATTATTCTAGTTTGAAGTTTAAAATCTTGGCCAGATCTTCAATAAAATTTGTGTTTATCGCCTTTTGGCAAGTCTTGTAACGTATGCTAATATGAAATTATTAAGCTACAGCAGTGCCGTATTAATTACATCATTGCAAAAAACCGCCGTCTGTATTGAATGGGGACCCACATTTTCGAACGTAATTGGGCTACTGTCTTTCAATACTGGGCAAATTCGTTGTAAATCGTTCATTCCTGTCACGTGAGACGTGAAAACGTGACAATATCTACCATCATAGGAGAGATCCTCAAAACATCCGCCATGATACGAGAAGCTCGTTATAATTACTTTATACTCTTAACTAAATGTTATTGAGTTGGTCGTGTGTCTTTTGGCATGAGAACCGCTTAATCCGCCGTCTGTATTGAATGGGGACCCACTTTTTCGAACGTAATTGGGCTACTGTCTTTCAATACTGGGCAAATTTGTTGTAAATCGTTCATTCCACCCGCCGTCTGTATTGAATGGGGACCCACTTTTTCGAACGTAAGTGGGCTACTGTCTTTCAATACTGGGCAAATTTGTTGTAAATCGTTCATTCAACCCGCCGTCTGTATTGAATGGGGACCCACATTTTCGAACGTAATTGGGCTACTGTCTTTCAATACTGGGCAAAATTTGTTGTAAATCGTTCATTCCTGTACATGAGACGTGAAGACGTTACAATACTCACCATGAATCGTGCGAACGAAATAATATCTACCCCATGTTTGTGTGACCTACCAAGCGTAGATCACACGCCTTTTATTTTCTGTTATCAGAAAATTATTGCTTTTGCAGCAGAGTACTCATTAACATGCCCGTGGACTTCCTGTCACAAGAACCCAGGAACTATCCACTATCTCAAAAGGACTAATCATACGCTTCACTCATGATTATGGGGCATCGTGTCGTAGGAGTTAAGTTGATGGACACAAAAACACCTAACTCGTTGTCTGGGGGACGAACAAGAAAACCCCC
The DNA here is from genome assembly GCA_917880885.1 of Limnephilus marmoratus. Lineage (NCBI taxonomy): Eukaryota > Metazoa > Arthropoda > Insecta > Trichoptera > Limnephilidae > Limnephilus > Limnephilus marmoratus. The sequence continues at coordinate 4,760,378 of OU862930.1, forward strand.
AGGTTTGTGAGATTTGAGCAAGGGTCTGTCATTTCTCGCAAACAAGTAGGAGAATAAAACGACCTTCTAATCTTCTGCCCAATACACGTAGTGGATTAGACTCTTTTTGTCAGTGTATCCCTTTTGTCCCACTCTACCAATTGTATTGTAATGTGCCAGGAAAGTTGCTGTAGACCTTGTTTCACCTTTCACTCAGAGGTCGAATTTCGGAAATAGCCGAGTCCTCAGCAGTTTTCTTCGTTCAAATGTTCCCAATTGTCACTCTTTCCTTTCCTCGAAATTATCCGTGAATGGGGATATATGCGTTACGCACTTGGCGTTTCGTTTGTCAAATGGGACAACCTTCATTCACGGATCTTTTCAACTTCCTACTCCTTTCCCACTTTTCATAACTTATTTGTACTCAATGTTTTGTTCTTCGAAAGTAGAAAAAATGCTACCGTATAGACGTGAGCATAGGTCATGGAAGACCAACTTCTTTCGAAAAGGGGCATTTTGTCATACGTACAAACCCTTACCTACGTGTTCTTGGAAATGTATTTAGTTTCAAAAAAACTAAATGGGTTAAACAGAACCTTCCTTGAATACGTACCTTTGTAATATGTATAAGTCTGTAGTTGCATTTAGTTAACTCTCTCTCCGTCTCTCTCTCTCTCTCTACGCGTCAAACAAATCCAATTTTTCTCAACATGCACACCTTGTTTCTCTCCAAACCTTTTCATCATTGGTCTACCAGGCAGGTAAACTTCAAGAATTTTGTTCTAATAATAATTTTTTCCCGGATTAATAAGAAGACCAGCAGCTCTTCACCCTATCTACACCTGCGCCTCTCTTCATGCTGCCTTCACTACCGTCACGGAGGTCCCATGCCTTCAAACCCTACGTACCAAAAGCACCCGACCACACCTAACATAACCTAGTGTGAGTCGTGCGTGTAGTTGCGAATTGTATCATCACAAAACCATCACTCAAACAAACCCGAGCACGTCAGCTCTAAGTTGGTTCATGTTCCTGTTGCCATTGTACAAATGTTCCTGCGGCATCTCGCAAATGTTCCTGTTGCCATTGTACAAATGTTCCTGCGGCATCTCGCAAATGTTCCTGTTGCCATTGTACAAATGTTCCTGCGGCACCTTGCAAATGTTCCTGTTGCCATTGTACAAATGTTCCTGCGGCATCTCGCAAATGTTCCTGTTGCCATTGTACAAATGTTCCTGCGGCATCTCGCAAATGTTCCTGTTGCCATTGTACAAATGTTCCTGCTGCATCTTGCAAATGTTCCAGCTGCACCTTGCAAATTGCTCTGTTGCCACCATGCCAATGCTCCTGTGCCTTTGCGCAAATAACAATACCAACGATTGTTCACACAACAATCCCACTGTATACAAACCAGTGTACCAACCACCATCACAACAACGGCTGTCATGCACACAAACCACCTCCTCTATAAAGGACCAACCACCAATTACAATTCCACTCTCCAGTACCTCAATGACGTCATACTGGCCCACCCACAGGATCCGGAAGCAGCTACCTTTTTGACCTCTGTGACAGGTAGAACCCTCTCCACCACCAAGAAGCCTCATCCTGCGTTCTCTTCTTCGTGTTTTCTTTAAGGCCCTAGTGTTCCTTGAGTGTAATCTCAAACGGGCCAGGTTACTGTGACAAAGTAACCGTGTAACTTCAGTGCAACGTCCCAACACCCCAAACATCCTACGCAAACCACGCTACGCAAACATAGCTCACAGACCAATGATACAATTAGAGTCATTTTTTTTCTATCACTGCATAACCCTTGTACCTTTCTCCAACAGGTCCTTGTTTATATTTATGTATGTCACTGCTCCTTCTTGTTCATTCATGTATAATTCCTTGTTCACCATGCTTTTTTCTCTTTTGTTTTTGTTTCTACTATTTTGTAGCTAGCAACCTTTTTTTCTCTCTCTCTCCTTTTTTCTCTTAAATTTTTTTTTTTTTGTTTTGTTTTGGCACAAGTGCTAGAAGGGTAAGAGGATTTCTTAGCCCTACTGCTCCATTACCACGTCGCTTTTTTGCGGCGAGGGGGGAAGTGTTACGTAACAGAATCGGCTCCCGAGCGGAAGGTTAAGTGAATCGTCCCCACTACACGTGCCTACCGTTCCTCTCCCCGCACCGCGCGACCACCCCGCGTCAAGCACCAAAGCGCCGGGCGGCCCGCCGGCCGCCATTCCTTCGCTAGCCCTCGGCCAAGCAACTGGCTACGCGCGATTTGCGCTGTTTGTGCTCCACGATATTCACTCCGCGATGTATTGTTTGCAATTGTGTTGTGAACGGAATCCAGAAAAGATGGCAGACCACGCATCTAGCTATGTGAGTACCAACTCGCTTCCTCCCCCCCACCGTGTGCTTTGAACCGTTTGTAACTTCATTTAAACGCATAGAGAGAGGGAGAAATCCTCGTTAGGTCAGTAGGGTAGTTTAACTTGTGTTTTGTGCCGACACTGGCCGTATGTGTATCACCCTGTTCTGTTTATTGAATAAACCCTTTAAATGCAAATACTGTGTACTGATTGAAGAGGGAGTCCCGGGGATTTTGAGGAGAGGAGGGGAAGGAAGAATTGACCAAGCGAACCACTGGCACTCGCCCTGTTTTTAGGAGGAATCATGTTCGAGCCGGTTTGAGCTAACCGACGGCTGTTATTGTGTGTGTTTTACAGGAATAGGGCCTGGGGTAGGCCGCTGCAGTAGCGCCCCCAGCAAGTGTTTGGAGAATATTGACACAAATGTGAATGGTAGAAGAAGTCAGGGACTCCCGAGGAAGACATGGCACGACCAAGTGAATCAGATACTTAAGTCAGGCCATGTCAAGAGTCAGAATAATAGAAGAGCATTATATGAGACGATGTATGAATGTCTCAAGGAGTGTGTGCCAAGACCGAGTTGTTTGGAGATCCGTTCTCTCTGCCTACCCTTGCGTAGAAACGGCGTGATGGTTAAGTTAGTTACTTAGAAAACTCTACGAACCATTGCCATGTACATATTTTTCCATCAAAAGAAATCGAAATTTTTTATTCAAATTATCATCGATAACGTCGGTTGTAACCTGCAGTTACTTGAATAATTCATATATCTAGTTGATAGTACAACTTATTTATTCAAATGTTCCTTCGTGACCGCGTCCACTCCCGCCTGGAAGGGTGACGGTGGGTCTGTTGTTTTCTACAAGGCATTGTTTCACCTCTGAAAGCAGGGCAACCTGTCTAGAGGCTGTATTTTGAATAATTTCAATTATTGTCTGGAAGTTTATAACTTACGATGAATTATTCTAAATTACCTAACTAGGCTGACTTGACGCTTTCAAGCCTGAATTAAAACAGACAGTGGTCAACTCTTTTAATCACAGGAGACCAAATTTGTCCCAGCTCATATACGTCCCATATAAATTCAATCACCCAGCGCTTGCCACCTCGTAGACTTTCACCAACCTGTCCCTTTATCTTGTCTGTATTTTGTCATACTAACACATATTGTATCTGTATTTCCCGCTAAGCACTTGCATACTGCTCACTAACAACATATGCAGGGACGTTGGAGGTCTAGTTTCGTTATCAAATGTAGAGTTGTTTTTACCAAAAAAATTAGAGTCCTTGCAAGAGCCTTGAAGAGGTAACCATCTGTTACCTATACCAGGGGTCCTAGCATGGTCGATCGATATAGGTTTTATCGAAAATGTCGGTAACTTGCCATCGCTCCCGAGCACGACTGCAGACCGCTAACGAATAAACAATAGGTTACCTCAAATATATTAGGAACTCCTAGTCATTGTGAACTATTGTTTGTTCGTTAGCGGCCTGCAGTCGTGCTCGGGAGCGATCGCAAGTTATCGACATTTTCGATAAAACCTATATCGATCGACCATGCTAGGGGGCCAGGGCAGGTAAGTGGTGGGTCCTCCAAAAAAAAAAGGTCCCATATAAATGGTGAAAAATATTATCTAAACGGTGTTAGAAAAAGAAAACTTCTCGCTTTATTTTTATTTTTTTTTTTTTCACATTAGCTCCACACAGGAGGCACCGAGGAAAACAATTTCCCTAGGGGCCTATGTCATCTTTGAGGATGCTGTGCGGAGGGTTTTTTAAGGGAAAGGAAGGTTCAATTTGGGAGGCGGGAATGGGTACCGCCGCCCCGGGAACCTTTATTGGATAACCAACACCTCTGCCATAGGTCACCCCAAGTGGTTCGCTACGTTTGGTGATTTAGCAGGGGTGCCCGGGTTCATGGGGTGAGATTTGTCTAGGTCTTGGAGGCGGATGACCAGGACATACTGAACCCCAGATTCCTACCCACCCCATAAACCCCTTTCCTTCCCAGAACTTTCCTCTCCTTCATTTCCTTAAAAAACCTTCCACACAGCATCCCCACAGATGACATAGGCCCTGAGGGAAATTATATTCCTCAGGGCCTCCTGTGTGGAGCTCACGTAAAAAAGGGAGAAGAAGATATGGGAAGAAAAAAGGTATGAGGGGTGGGTAGAAATCTGGGGTTCATTGTGGCCAGGAGTGACGGACGTATGAATCTATTCCTCACAGTGCGGTGCAAGGCGAAGGGTCGGGAGAATCCGGCTGGAGAGGTCAAAAGGCCTCCCTCAATCAGTCTCCTCCGAACTAGCCCGCCACGCAGTGGTTGGGCAAACGTATCCACCACCAAGACCTAGACAAACCTCATCCCATGAACCCGGGCACCCCTGCTAAGTCACCAAACGTAGCGAACCACTTGGGGTGACCTGTGGCAAGGGGGTTTGTTGTCCAATAAATGGTTCCCGGGGCGGCGGTACCCATACCCGCCTCCCAAGTTGTATTCCATCTTAGAATTTAACCATAAAAAAATTTTATTTAACTTGCGCATCTGTGAAACCAAAGTTTCCGACAGCAATTTGAGAAAAATGTATAAAATTTCGATAATTTGTTTTTCATAATTTTTTTATGAAACGACAAAAAGTGAGTTGATAATAACTAATAACGTTTTACGTTATCAGTTATTTAAAAAAAGGGCCATTTAAAAAAAAATTGTGTTTGTATTAAATTTCTTATAATTAACATCTGTATTTCCTCACCTTTCAAAAACAGTTTTTAGTTTACGGATACGTTCAGAAATATTCCATTTATTTGAATTTTATTGCAAAGCGGAAATATTTTTACCTTCTCTAAAAATACGCCAGATTACTGAGGGGTTTAAGAGGTAAAAGTATTATTTGATGTTTGGTAAAATTATTTGAAATTTTTATTGTTTTTTGATTTTTTAATTTTTTTTTTAGTTTTTTGATCTCTAATGCCCCGTTCTGATTGGGCAAGTAATTTAGTCGACTAGCGTGTAACTTGCTACTTGACTGACCAAAATGTTCATACTTACTACTAAAAATGTATGGTTTTCGGAAACGTTTAGTTACTAAAATACTCGCTACTCGACTAAAATCCATGCTTAATCAGAACGGCGTTTACGAGTGTATTTCTCTTGACAAATTGACACTGTACAAAAAATACAATATTTTATTAATTTGAAAAAAAAATTCACAAAATTTTTTCAATAAAAACGGCCTCCATAGTCAAGAGAGGTAAAACTCGCAATCCGGATGTCGTGGGTTCAAATCCCGGCCGTGCGCAAGTGAATTTTATTTATTATCACCATTAACTTTTTCTGTGTCTTGTTCTCTTTCATATTTTCGTTCAGATTTTTGATGTTATTTTCTTCTTCAATGATATATTACATTGATGGGAATAACCTTCAAAAGTTATAAAAAGACAGTTTTTCTTGTAGAAAATTAAATTTTACTTGATTAGTTTGTGTTGTTCCACAATTTGTTAATTTAAAATAATAATATGGTGTATATTTGCGTGTGCAATTAACACGTGGTAGAAGTGAAACCTACAAAAACTAAAGTAGACGCGAGTGGGGAGGCTACGAAGCACCGCACAAAAAGGAGACCGATTATCTCATTATCTCGCAGGCTAAATCCTATAGATGTATGTGTTTGTCTATTTTTAGTGTCGCTTTTTTTCGTTTCATCGAGTTTCAAATCACAATGGTGCTAAAGAAGTTTTCACTTCAAAATGAATATCTACAAATTATACGATACGCGCCCCATCGTTTATTCCGTAAGTTTTATTTATTGCGTACTAGCAGACCCGAAACGAAACACAACGCCATTACCCAACCTTTATAAAATCCACACCTCCTGCTTGCCAGCTGCCCGCTGCCTGAATTGAATATTTGAATTTCTCGGCTTTTCTCTACTATAGTAAGCATGAATTGTACTTATAAACGTTCCTCTTGAATCACTCTATCTATTGGTGATAACCGCATGAAAATCCGTTGCGTAGTTTAAGATCTATGTGCACATATATTTTGAGCGACTTCATTTTATACTATGTAATGATATTTGTAAAAAATGGTCACCAAACTTACATGTTTTATTTATTTATTTATTGAAAAATAAGAAATACATGAAAAACATAAGCTGCATATCTCACTAGGGCATTCCTGTATCGAGATTCCTGTATTGCAGTTTTACAATGTAATTTAAAAAAAAAAAACGTACATAAATATAAACTTAATAAAAATATAATTATAAACCTACAAAAGAAGCACTGAGAACAATAAAATTATTCAGACATGGATTGTTAATAACTAGCTGGTCCCGGCATGCATTGCTATGCCATTTAATAAAGAAATTGTTTCTCCCTGAGTGTCCTTTTCCATTCGTCGCGTTCCCCTTCCACCTCCCCTTCTTCTCCTGTGTTCTCTTCCCCTCTCGCGTTCCCACTCCGTCACCTCCACCTTCCCTCTCCCCACTCCACCCCCCCCCTTCCCCCGTCCCGCAAACCCTTCTACCGAGTTCTCCTCCCCCTCCCGCGGTCCCCTTCCACCTTCCCCGCCTTCCCTCTTCCCTTTACCGCTCCCTCGCCCCGTCAATCCTCCTCCCGCTTTCCGTATATTCAATCCCAGTACATTCAGTTTTTAAACAGCCCGCGTGCCACCTTTTACAATTTTTGTTAAAATTTCCATTTTTCATGTATATTAAATTTGGTACCTAACATAGGTACCTATTAAAAATATCTAAAATTCTTGATTCGATTCAAACTATTGGGGAGTACCTACTTTAAATAAATTTATTAAAGATTTTCAAAAATAGATTCCTGATTGAACAATCAATGTTTTGCAAAATGTCATTCTCAAACACGCGAACTGTCAAACGTGCTCATGTTTTCTGAAATTATCCAATTTTCTGCGCAATTTTCTTAATTTTTCTCTCCGTAAGAACCATCCTCACACTTCAAGGAATATTCTAAAAAAAGAATTAGCGAAATCGGTTCAGCTGATCTCGAGATTTGCGCTTACCAACACTTTCAGCGATTCATTTTTATATTATAGATTTAATTATAGCTGGGCAGTATGCTCATCGTTGGCAACAATAACATTATACGTAAACTTAAAAAATAGTGTTTTTTTTCACATTTGAGTGTATTTGAATGCTGAGGTCTTATGAATGCAAATGTGCAATCACATTCCCCGCCTTCCGGTGCAGGGAATGAACCCTTGACCTTTGGCCGAAATGCACGATTCCTACGTGCATAAAATTGTCGTTAAATTTTATTTTTCAAATGTTTTTTCCTTCCAAACTTACAATATACGTGAACAACAAACATCCCACGGAATTAAATGACTCCCACTGTCATCGGGAATTTGGGAGACGGGTAAGGGTACCGCCTCCCCAGGATCCATTTTTTGGATAATCAGCACAGCACCTCTCTCTTAGGTCACCCCAAGTGGTTCGCTACGTTTTTTTTTACATGAGCTCCACACAGGAGGCCCTGAGGAAAATAATTTCCCTCAGGGCCTCTGTCATCTTTGGGGATGCTGTGTAGAGGCTTTTTTTGGTGATTTAGCAGGGATGCCTGGGTTCATGGAGTGAGGTGTGTTCAGGTTTTGGCGGCGTTTGCTCACTTACTGTGTAGCGGGCCGGATCGGGAGATACTTGTTGAGGGAAACCTATCCTAGACTCTCCAGCTGGACTCCCTCGAATGGTTTTAACAAGCTAAAACCGGTTACTGTCAAATAAATTAAAGTGGATATAAGTTTCATATTTATTTTATTATAATACTAACTGACCCGACCACGCGTTGCTGTGGCTAACGAAACACAACGCCATCTACTGGATGATTAACCAACCTTTTAACTCACACCGCCATTTGTTAATTTGCATACAAATAAATCGACACCGCCCGCTTGCCAGTCCACCATATACAGACATTCTTCTTTAATTATATATTTCAATCAATTTATACAAAACCTTAACAAATTATGTACCTAAACCTTCCTCATGATTCACTCTATCTATTGGTGAAAACCGCATGAAAATCCGTTCAGTAATCTTTGAGTTTATCGCTAATAGACAGACGCGGCGGAGGCCTTTAATATGTAGAGAGATATCAGCACTTCCTCATTGGTCTTGCAGTTAGCTGCATGTCTCGCAAAGATCGTGGAATGTCGAAATTTTGTTGCCACACGAATGCTGAAAAACTGACCGCACTGTTTGTAACGAACAGCTGTTTTCAGATTCGTGGTATTCAAGGCCAAGATCGCAGATTGTGTCAATGACCCACACTTACACATCCGACGGTGACGTATTCCATTATTATTACTAACTTGTCTTGTCATTTGTTGGATCCTGCCTTCATTTGGTCCGTGAACCTGAAATTAAGAAACCTGTGCTGACGCATAATGACAAAGACCAGCTGTTTACTATGAGAATGGCGTGTTTATAAAATCTAAATTATTCTCCCGTGAGAACACTATTTCATATGGTTGGTTGCAAGACAAAACGGAAAATCTTCAAAAGTGTTAAGGTCATGAAAAGTACGGAAAAACTAATCTATAGGATGGGCCATAAAAATTTGCACTATTATAATCGTACTAGTTGGGATTCCAATGGTTCGCTTTACGGGAGAGCAAGGAACTTTCTGGGTAAAACATTTTTACAAAAACAATCATTTTGTTCGTTTCTTTTTCAACAATGATTCTATTCTGTTTTACAAAACAATGATGCATGCCGCCTATTTCGTTCGCATCACCAATTACAGAGTATTAAGCAGTGCCCGATTGTTAATTTTATTAAATCATAGTTTAAGAAATTCGAAGAAACCGGCAGGAAAACAAACAGGGCGGCCATGGAGCAAAATAAATTGGTTATTTTTTATTTATTGAAATAATAGATAATACATAATATAATCAACAAACAAGTCCTGCTTAAAAGAAATTTTGCCTTACAAACTGATCTCGCACAGAGGAGATATTTTATCGCGTCTATATTCTATCGATCTAACCCCAGCTGATTTTTTTTTATGTGATATATTTGTGTATACATTTATATATTTTATTTACAAGTCGAGTCTACGTAAATAAACCAGCGACTATATTTCAATTAAAGGAGAATATCCAAAAAGAAATGGTCACCATACCCCGAGATTTGTGTCAAAAAGTTTTCGAAAATCTAAGGACTTGATTTGAGGAATGCCAGCGGCGAGCTGGCAGCCATTTTGACAAAATTATTTTTACGAAATGATTTTCCAGCATATTTTTCTTCTTATCGATAATAATGTATTTAAACAAAATCTGTATTTTTTTCATGATTATTTCAAAAGTGCAAATGTTTATGGCCCGCCCTATACAAAACCTAACCTATTATTTTACTATTTCCTTCTCTTCTCGCCATTCGCCTCCAATCCTTCGTCCTTCCTGTCCTGCCACAATCATCCTCTTCGCACTCCATCCACCTCTTCGCTCTGTCTCTGGGTCACTTCCACTGGGACATCCACACAGTCATAACTTTTGACTTCCTATCATCTGAAATTCTTTCCACATGACCAGTCCATGGCAGTCTTTGGGAGCACAGAACCTTACAATGATCTCATGATCTATAAAAGGTTTTCTAGTTCACAAATCGTCTTTGGTTTGGTCTTAAAATGAAAATATGCTTAGTTCCTACCGGGATGTCATTTATACAGTTACTACCTCTCCCTAACCTAAACTGGCTGGAAAAGTATTTAAAATTTGGAACAATGGCAAGAAAAATTGCAAATTCAAGTGCAATCATTTTTGAAGAACGGAAGAATTGGGACTACCTTGGAAGCAAGTTGGTGTTTTTCGTGTATTATGTATATAATCTCGGTTTTGAACCAAAAAAGTTTAAATTTATAGTTATACTAGCTGGTTCCCGGCGTGCGAGGCTATGCCATTTAATAAAGAAATTGTTTCTCCCTGCGCGTCCTTATCCATTCGTCCCGTTCCCCTTCCGCTTCCCCTTCCTCTCCCGCGTCCCCCTCACCTCTCGCGTTCTTACTCCGATTCCTCCACCTTCTCTCTCCCGACTCCTCTCCTACCCCTTCCCCGTCCCGCGAACCCGCCTTCCGCGTTCCCTTCCCCCCTCCCGCATTCCATACATTCATTCCCGGTACATTCAGTTTTCAAACAGCTGCCAAATTTCATGATGCCAGAACTCGTATATGTTATTCTGATGTATGAGCTATATTATTGCAAAGTTTCATTAAAATCCATTCAGTAGTTTTTGCGTGAAAGAGTAACAAAAGTACATCAATTCAAACTTTCGCCTTTATAATATTAGTAAGATAAGATGGTTCCACCTCGAGGTATCGCGGTGAAACTGTATGACTATATTGGGATTGTATCATGTGCTCCTTCGCAGAGGTAAAGTGGTAAGTGATTGGTTTTCCCTTTTCCTTGCATCCCTAGTATTTTCGGCACATATTATCCATCTAATTCTAGCAAACAGCATTTCGTCTCATTTTTAGTATTTAAAGTCCATTTCCAAGTGCATCTGAAGCTGTAATTCGTAAGCAGTTTCGGATGCGAAATCATCATTATACTGAAAAATCCATTTTAATAGAATCTACCTCTTTGGGCCCCAAAAGGTAACTTTGTGATGGCTTGAAGCGCCATCATTTCAACAATAAATCGTAGGTATGTAATCATATTAATTAAATAATAATAATAACAATAAGTATATTAATTCTGGACGGAGAGCTAGCTGTGAGCAGTGAGCATGGTCCTCTGGTTGACTGGGTACTGGTCCCAGAATATGGGTGTGTTTGTTAGTTTGAGTGCCGGCAGTCGGCCGTTGTACCCGCCGATGGGTGACCTACCCCGGCCGTCTTGTTGAGCCACAGCTGATTTTGACGTTAGCCGCACACGCGGTCTGAGAACTAATACATCTTTATTATATGTTACACAATGCACACATACACTCACAATACAAATATACTGCCAGGCTGAGCGCGGATGGGGTTTGGTGTTTGGTTTCGCCTTGCCAGTGAGAGATTTGTTGTGTGTCAATTTGCTTGTCCATTTTATAATAAACTAACGAGTTCCGAAATTGTTTCTTCCTGTGTCCTTTCCCTTTCGCCCCGTTCCTTCACGCTTTCTCCCTCCACCTTCCCCGTCTTCCCTCTCCCGCTCCCCGGTCACTCGAAACTACCTCCTGCGTTCCTATCCCCTCTCCCGCGTGTCACCTATTACAAATTTTATATCCAAATTTTCATCGTCATTATCATCATCATTACATAGTATAAAATGAAGTCGCTCAAAATGTATGTGCGCATAGATCTTTTGAACTACGCAACGGATTTTCTTGCGGTTATCACCAATAGATAGAGTGATTCAAGAGAAAAGTTTGTATGTATAATACATGCTTATTATAGTGGAGAAAAGCCGAGAAATTCAAATATTCAATTCAGGCAGCGGGCAGCTGGCAAGCGGGTGGTGTGGATTTTATACAGGTTGGGTAATGGCGTTGTGTTTCGTTAGCCACAGCAACGTGTGTCCGGGTCTGCTAGTATTACATAAATTACAGACATTCATTTTTGTATATTATAGGAACATTCAATCAAATTTAGTACCTAACATACATAGGTGCATATTTAAAATATCTAAATTCTCGATTAGATTCAAAGTATTTTTGGTTTTTTGTTAATATCATAGGTGAGTACTTCAATTAAATTAATTATTTTATAGAATTTATTTAAAACAGAATTTTGATTGAACAATCGATGGTTTGCAAAATGTCATTCTCAAATTGTGATATTTTTGACAGTTTCGTAAGAGTTTTTGTAATGATTAAACATTTTAGAACATACCTAAGCATGCAAATAGAACCATGTACAACCAGCTAGGGCATAATAATTTATTGCATAAGGTTTATAATATATTTTCCAGAAACAATTCCAAGCTAGGGCCACGTCGTATTGAAATATTTTCCATTATAATATGATAAACTAAAATACATTATACAAGATTTAACTTCAAAATCAAAAATAATTGATTTGATTACAAAAATTCGTCTTTGCAAACTTTGAAATCTCAGAACACGATAAAGTGAAGTTTTTCTTACATGAGCTCCACACAGGAGGCCCTGAGGAAAATAAAAACACCCTATTCAACTAAAGTGACGAAATACTCGTATAATCCGCCTCCAAAAAAGGATTATCTGTCAAATACAAACAAACAAGGGCATTGCTAGGATTTTGTTAAGAAGGGGGGGCAGGCGTAGACAAACCAAGAATATATCTAAAGCCGGCGCCAGACATGTGTTCAAAGATGTGTTCAAATATGTGTTCACATGTGTGGCACGGGCAAATGATACTGTATTCACTTATTTGGGCACATATGTGCGCTTTGCCGTTCCGTGTCGGTTTCTTTAGCGCACATCAAAGGGATCAGCGTCGAAATGTTTGCATGCCTGCCACACTGCGCGAAGCTCAGTTGCGCGAGCGTCGCCGTGGAGAGTAGTCGTGCGTGGACAGCCAAACGAACTAACGATGGAGTGGAATAATGAGAGCGTTTTCGAGTTTATAGAGTTGATGCAAGTAGAGCCAGATATATGGGATCCGAAACGTAAAGGGCATAAAAATCGAAATAACATCAATGACGCCTGGAACTCAATTAAACACCACTCTTCAATACCTTGCTCTATCGAAGAATTAATTAGATAGATATATTTAGATAAATATATTTAGATAAATATATAATTAGATAGATATATTTAGATAAATATATTTAGATAAATATATTTAGATAAATATAATTAGATAAATTAATTAGATAAATTAATTAGATAATATAAATAATTAGACGCACATAAATAATAGAAGCAAACTGTGTCGACCAAATCGTCGACCATGTTGTGTGAAGTCTATTTGAAAACTGTGAGCTCAAAGGAGTGATCAAATCTTTGAACACATATCTGGCAGAGACACACATAAGTGAACAAAGGTGTGCGCAAAGTCTTCAAATGTGTGAACACATCTTTGAACACATGTCTGGCGCCGGCATAAGGTAAATGCTACCAGAGCAACGGGACAGGTTACGTTAAAAACGATAAACAAAATATCCATCGGTTAATTAATTTTACAAAAAAAGTAGTCGACGAGGTTCTTCTGTATACTTAGTTTTTTGTACCATGGTTCGGTGTACACTGAGCATACATAGGGCGTTCAAACGGTTTTCAGTCATCGTTGATCTCAGTCATGTTTTAACACGACGCAGTGTAGAAAAGGACCTCTCTATGTTATTTGTAGTGCAAGGTTGTGCCAAGGAAATAAGTGTTGTTTTTTTTGTTGCGGGAAAGAAAATGTTCGCCTCCTTTAACACTTCAATAAAATCTAATTTTTCGAGATCTTCTCTGGTCATTCCCTTGTTGTGCCATTTTTTATACCATAGTTCGGCTTCTTGATTAAAATTAAGTAGGTAGTATAGGCAAAAACTATGTGCTTTTTCTTTGAAATCAATTAACGACTTATTCAACATTGTACTGGGATGTTGCGACATTAATCCGAAAGCAGGCAAATTTTGGTCACCAAAACGCTGCTCCAATGCAGATATTAGGGAATCTAAATAAGGAATGATTATTATCGATCGTTTCCAAAAATATTTATTACTTTACGGTTTGTGAGCATTCCTGCATGCCCCCCCCCCCCACCCCTCCTGCACGTATCTCGCTACGCCCTTATAAACAAAATAGAGAGTGTAAGTGATGTTAGAACTTTGTAAAATAAATGATTATTTAAAATGTTCGAAGTTAGAACGTTGTCATATTTATATATCTACGAAAATGTAACACAGATGGTTGTGAAAATTATTTTGGGTGTAGAAATGAGGAAAAGAAATGCTTTGGTATTCCAAGGTCATTTTTGAAAAAAAAAAGTCAGAACAGTACCCAAATGAGGTGATGTAATACTTACTAAGATAATACATACCCTGATTGTGCTTAAGTTGACAGTATTCTTTCATGAACGAGCGAAAAGCTGTCCAATAGTCGTTTTAACACACACAGATGCAGACAGCAGAATCGCAATACATCCAGAGATAACATCTGATCAACAAACCCGCCATATGATGAGACGAGCAACAAACAAATTGCAATGCAATCCACACAACCAACTTACCATATCAGTACGTGCATTACTGGGCTTGGAGCTTGGGCTAAGAGATTAAAGCTACGAGCCTGGAGCTTACAGCTATCATATCCCGAGGCAACGTTAATTTTCACACAATTCAGTGGACAATAAGGAACTCCAGTGAAAAATATTATGGCTTTAAAAAAATATGTTCATATAGACCAATAAACGCTGATTCTGAATATATAAGTTTTATTTCATAATATATATATATATATTTTTTTTATTTTATTTTTTTTTATTTTTTTTTTATTAGTAATAGAAGGTACATAAATTACAAATAAATTTTATACAGTAATTAATTACATAGTAGAATATTTGATGTACCCCCATAATTAATTATTAAACGTAGAGTTCTTAAAAATTATTAAAAAATGCATTTTTAAACCTCTCGTCAAAACACACTGTAAAGTTGGTATTACTGAATGGTTAGTGCTGACGTCACGCGTCACCAGTCATTGTATTGAAATCTTTGATTATGTAGGTATGAGCCATAAGCCATAAGCCATCAGTATTAAACAACATTTCATGTTATTCGTTATTTCATACTGTTTATAGAGATTTAGTTGTTGTGTTTATTGAAACAATATTTAAGCTTAAATAATTCAGTATCAAAAATAGAGGTATCTCTATTAGTTTATCTTCATTATTTAAAATATTGAAAAACTACTGCACCAAAAAATAGTAATGCTACTTCTAGGGAGAATGCTTCGAATAACGCTATTCAAAATGGCGGTACTTGATCAGCTAATTGCCCAATCCTATAGTAATTTTTCAGGAGTGATGACGTCACACGATTCTCCGTACATACGGTGCGCGGTGGTCTTAGGGGGATCTTGAAAAATTAAAACTTTGACAATTATTTTAACTATTAAAACTAACTCTAAAAATAAAAATAAAAATGCAGTTATTTAAGTTAGAAGGTCATCTTCTATAATATAAAAATGAATCGCTAAATGTGTTGGTAAGCGCAAATCTCGAGATCAGCTGAACCGATTTCGTTAATTCTTTTTTTAGAATATTCCTTGAAGTACGGTTAAGGATGGTTCTTACGGAGAGCAAAATTAAGAAAATTGCGCAGAAAATTGGATAATTTCAGAAAACATCGCACGTTTGACAGATTGCGTGTTTGAGAATGACATTTTGATTATTTATTAAAACAGGATTCTATTTTTGAAAATCCTTAGTTGATAAATTTATTTAAAGTAGGTACTCCTCTAATAGTTTGAATCTAATCAAGAATTTTAAATATTTTAAATAGGTACCTATGTTAGGTACCAAATTTAATATACATGAAAAATGGAAATTTGCATAAAAATTGTAAAAGGTGGCACGCGGGCTGTTTAAAAACTGAATGTACTGGGATTGAATATATGGAACGCGGGAGGAGGGTTGGCGGGACGAGGGAGCGGGTAAGGGAAGAGGGAAGGCGGGGAAGGTGGAAGGGGAACAGGGGAGGGGAAGGGGACATGTGAGAGGGAGGGGAACTCGGGAGGGGGGTTCGCGGGACGGTGGAAAGGGGAAGGGGGGAGTGGAGTGGGGAGAAGGAAGGTGGAGGTGACGGACGCAGGAGAAGAAGGGGAGGCGGAAGGGAAACGGGACGAATGGGAAAGGACACTCAGGGAGAAACAATTTCTTTATTAAATGGCATAGCAACGCGTGCCGGGACCAGCTAGTTATTCATAAATAAAAATAAAAAAAATTGGACTGGAGTTCTCTATTAAAGTTAATTGATGATATTCGATATTGCTTTATAATGCATATTGCATATCGCACAGGCTCTGCGAAAGGCTGTTGATAAGTTATCATAAAAATTATGTTTTAAACATCAAAATTGTTACATTAAAAATGTTGATATCATTTTTATATTTGTTTGCTAAACAACTGTAAGCGTGGTATTGGCGAGTTTGCTACATAATTTGTTGGTGACGTTGAAATAGATCCTCGTGTCTAGTAGTTGAATAGGTAATCTTAAATTGATTACAGCAACAGTTTGGCTCCGAATATACAATTTAAAAAAGAAGCATGCAGTACAGTATTGTGCAAATTAATGGAATAGTGAGAAATATCTGCCCTTATAGCTTCAATAACTGCTTACACTCGTTTTGGCATGGATTCCGCTAGTTTTTGACAATTTTTAGAGCTCCTCTCATCCCGAAATCAAACCTAAAAGAGCATTTCTGACATTTTTGTTCTTGTAATGCAGTCGTTTTTTTATACTCTAGCTTTGCAAATGGCCTATAAATTTTCAATAGGGTTCATATCTGGTGTATTCCCGCGCCAATCGCAGTTCTTATCCTGGAAGTATTTCATAATTTCCTTCGACTTGTGGCATATTGACCAAACTGAAAATTGGATACGTTTTAAGATTTTCACGGCCAAAAGCATTTTCGTTATTTGTGTTTGGGGTGTTATGCCGTGCTGCGCTACCTCCTTCTTTAGCCAACGTTGTCCAAAACGTTGGCTAAAGAATGTGTCACACATCTACGGATCTGCCGGATCTGCCCTGATGATGGACACTGCAACGATGTCCGAAACGTTGGCTAAAGAAGGAGGTAACGCAACACGGCATAACACCCCAAAAACAAATAAAGAAAAAAACTGAAAATTGATTTTTACATTATTTAATGATTCACACAAACGTTCTGACATTCCGATACTCACCAAGCAAGGCAATTAAAACTTTAAAGTATAATCCTGTAGACCTATCTCTTGCAGACCATATAAATAATATTGTATGAACAATTCAGCAATGAGGAACTCAGTACACCGAGTGGAATACATCACACTATTATAATTGCTAACTTCATACACCCATACACAGAAAATAACATATGATTTTGTTACCAACAAAACCTGCCGTAGCGTGAATTCTGAAGAGTTTTGCTCGTGTGACTGTGGAATTAATCGTGTTCATTGAGTCGGATTCTCCCTTGTGGAATAGTAATTATTTATCACGTGTAATAAATATGATTTTTAGAAAAGTTCATTACGATTATAATGCCAGTGCAAATTTCTACCGTATGGTGTGTTCACGCCATGTGTATGGGATTGGTAGGTATGCATTCGCAAAAACTTAGTGGATATGGCGTGGCTTCCCATCCTCTGTGTCTACAAATGGCATTGTATTTAATGTGCCAGTTAGGCTTGTTGAAAATGTATCGATATATCGATATTTTTAATTCAATACATCGATATTTTTAGCCGATATATTTTGATCCGATATATCGATACAAAATATCCAATATAGAAAATTTTATCAAAAACTAAAGTCACTAGAATCCAAAACCGTATAGGAACGAACGGAAAAAAAGTAACGTCATAACATCCGGCGGTTGCAATTTTAACAATTAATAGCTTACAAATGTATTGTCTTTGCATTAGTATTTGTGATCACTAATACTATCTCGTATATGTAGGTACATACATAGAAATGTATGCTATTTTTTCGCAATTTTTTTCTAATCCACTCCTATGTGTTGGTTCCCAATTGTCTATGATTATTTACCGTACCTTGTTCCAAACACGAAGTCCTTTTTGACAGATTAATACGCCAATAGAATGTTACTGAGACGCATACAAACTTTATATGCGTCTCATTTTACATATAAGTTAGAAGACAGCTTTTTAGTTTTTGGTATTTTTGTAATTATTACCTAATAAAAATGAATACTGATAAAAATACCTTCATTTTTATTGAGATATTTGTACATTAAAATAATGCACATCTATAATATAAAAATGAATCGCTAAATTTGTTGGTAAGCGCAAATTTCGAGAGCGGCTGGACCGATTTCGCTAATTCTTTTTTTAGAATATTCCTTGAAGTTCGAGAATGGTTCTTACGGAGAGAAAAATTAAGAAAATTGGATAATTTCAGAAAACCCTTACGACTTTCGCACGTTTGACAGTTCGCGTGTTTGAGAATGACATTTTGCAAAACAATGTTTGTTCTAGGATTCTATTTTTGAAAATCTTTTAAGTTGATAAATATATTTAAAGTAGGTACTCCCCTAATAGTTTGAATCGAATCAAGAATTTTAGATATTTTAAATAGGTTCCTATGTTCAGTGCCAAATTTAATATACATGAAAAATGGAAGTTTTACAATAATTGTTAAATCAGGATTCTATTTTTGAAAATCTTCAAGTCGATAAATTTATTTAAAGAGGTACTCCCCTAATAGTTTGAATCGAATCAAGAATTTCAGATATTTTAAATAGGTACCTATGTTAGGTACCAAATTTAATATACATGAAAAATGGAAATTTGAATAAACATTGTAAAAAAAGGTGGCACACGGGCTGTTTAATAACTGAATGTACTGGGATTGAATACATGGAAAGCGGGAGGGAGGGAGAGATGGTGGTGGGGGGGGGGAGGGGAGGAAGGGGGGAGGAGGGGGGAGGGAGGGTGGTGAGAGGGGCGGGTGGGGGGGGGGGAGGGGAGGTGGAGGAGGCGGAGTGGGAACCCCCCTTACACCATGCGAGCGAAGCCGCGGGAAA
This sequence comes from Limnephilus marmoratus, assembly GCA_917880885.1. Taxonomy (NCBI): domain Eukaryota; kingdom Metazoa; phylum Arthropoda; class Insecta; order Trichoptera; family Limnephilidae; genus Limnephilus; species Limnephilus marmoratus. Next base: position 4,779,387 of record OU862930.1, read on the forward strand.
AAGCTAGTTGTGTATAAAAATTACTATTGATAATATTGAGCTGAATACACTATTATTTAAAAAAACGCAAAATATTGTGAAAATTTGACCCATACATCGATATTTTTTCCTCGATATATCGACGTCGATATTGATATTTTAATAAATATCGATACATCGATATATCGATGTTTTTTTTCACTTTCGACATCCCTAGTGCCAGTCTGCTTGGGTGAGGTTTGTCATTAAATTTGATAGACTCAACAAACTCTAACATTTATATAAAAGCATGCAATTATTGTTTCTTTGTGTTTAATATAATTTCTGCAAAGCCAATTCTTTGTACTTATTGCAAAGGCAGATAACGTACCAGTATATCTTCCTACTCTGGCGCACGACACTTTTTATTAAATTATTATTATTGAATAGTTGAATGGTGACATGCACGACGGTCTTATCACGTTCACGTCGGGTTAATGCACACTTTTTTGCTGTTGAATATTCTAGACATTATCCGATGTTTGGACATTTTTTGCGCGTCGTACTATCTGGTTAGAGAGAAAAAAGCTAATCGAAAATTCACGGTTGAATAAATTTCAATAGAGTTTTTTTTTAAAACACAAATTTATCTTTTTTAATGAAATATCGTATATTTTGGTGTCGTTCCCTATTTGTAATAATGCTGCATCAAGTACATGTTGAAATATTAATAAAATAGCGAGTTCCCGGCATGCGTTGCTACGCCACTTAAGATGAATATATACGTGAAATCCTATTTAGATACTATTTTGATTAATCTTTACGACAACATCAAAAAATATGCTACGGATAAATCGAAGCTTTTACTAGCTTTTCTATGTATTGGAATTATAATAAAATTATTATTTACGTAACAAAAAATATAAGCGTAAACCACCAAAAAAAATGTTTTTCATGACTTAACTATGAAGTAATACAAGAAACAATTTTTTTTAAATACCCCTTTATGGCTAAGACTATTTTTGAGGTTTTCCATGTTCTAACTTTTTTTCGTTCTTATAAAATTATGCACAAAATAAACAAAAACCACTTTTTCGCTTACTAGCCTCGTGCAAAAAGACGCTCGATTTTAAAATTTTGCAGGCATGAGATTCGAAATATTTCTAGCGTTTATATTCCTCTTAATAAATTTTTTTCGCTCTGCTTATCCTTTCCCATTCGTCCCGTTCCCCTTCCGCCTCCCCTCTCCCCTCTCCCACTTCCTCCGTCCTGCGAACCCAAAACCAAAGTTTATTTCATCCAATTTACATGTTATTATAAAATAAGTAAAGTAAAAAAAATCTATAAAATAATTACTTATGGGTACGGTAGTTATTTTCCAAATTATTTATGTACAAATGCTGCTACGTTGCTTTGTAATAGTTACGACTGGACCCGCCTCCCAAATTAAGCAATTACAATGGGTACCGTCGCCCCGCGAACCATTTATTGTAGATAACCTACAATCCTGCAATAGGTCACCTCAAGTGGTTCACTACATTTGGTGACTATTAGCAGGGGTGCCCGAGTTCATGGGGCGAGGTTTATCTAGGTCTTGGCCGCGGGTGCGTCTGCCCACAACTGATTGAGGGAGGTCTTTTGACTTCTCTTCCTGCAGTGGTAAGAATGGATCCTGGACACACTGACCCACACATTACTACCCACCCCTCATACTGTCTTCCTTCCCAGAACTGTCTCTCCTTCGTTGTTCCGAGAGAGTACGGCTGGAGAAATCAAAGGGGCTCTACCATCCTCACCCGATCCGACCTGCCATACAGCAGCCGCAAAGACCTTGACAACCTCTCCCCATGAATCCGGGTACTCCTGCTAAATCACCAAACGTAGCGAACCACTTATAGCAGAGGTGTTGATTATCCAATAAATGAACCTCCCAAATATTACGTGAATACCATTATTCCATGTTTTGACTTGTGCTGTAAAACATTCCCACAACGTTAAACCATTTTCCCACCAGTATAATTTGATTGAGTCGTGTCGCTAAGCGCCCCTTTCTTAGCCTCATTCAACACTGCGAATCGCGAGCTTCCGCCTTGCGAGTCGGAATCTACAGGCAGTAGGCAGTAGACTAGACTAGACTGTAGACTGTAGACCAGAGATTCTTAAACTTTTTTGACCCGTAGACCAACCACTTGACGAATTTTTTACCCATCTGCCGAATATTGATTTTTTTAATTTTTGAAGTTAAACTTCTATAGCCCCGTCGTGATTTGGAATTCGGATGAAACGGAAATGACGCACAAAACTCGTATCAAGGCTCCTATTGGTTGAGATATAAAACGGAAATGGCGCCAGGTCTGCGCTCATTGGCTGCTTTGATTATGACCTCACTTTTCAAGGTTCCTTGGCTCTTCATTGGTTGAGTTTGTTTTGGTAAAGTTTCGCTTCTACCGCGTGTTAACTGCACTCGATTTTTTTTTTATTTGAGTAAAACCTCAAATTGTAATATTTAATCAAATGAAAATATTAGCGAAACTCAATCGAAAATCTGAAAACAGTAAAATCAGAAAAAGATAACGGTCACATCTGGGACTCGAACCCAGGACCTTCGGCTTTCCGGGCCGCAACTCTACCAACTGAGCTAATGTATCCCTTTTTTACATTAACTCCACACAGGAGGCACTTAGGAAAATAATTTCGACTCGGGGCCTATGTCATCTGAGATGCTGTGTGGAGGGTCTTTTTGAGAAGAGGAAGGAATGAACATTGGTCTTGAAGAAACTAATGTTGTAGGAAGGAGGAAACACAGAGGCCGGTAAATCGTTCCACAGCCGAGCTGTTGAACACAAGAACGAGTCAAAGAAGCGACCTGTTCTCATGTGACAAATGTCAACCGTGTACATATTTTGGGCACGCGTTTGGCGTGTTTCTTGACTATGCACCGGTGCCGAAGGGATCAATGACACTAGTTCCTCGGAGCATCTTCCATTGTAATACCGGTAGAACAAGGATAGCATTCCTACCCGAAGCCTGTGCTGTAAAGATTCGTCTGTTAAGATTAGGTCATTTTTAACTGTATCATTCTTCGACTAATAACTACCAACATTATCTTCACTTTCCACTTTTCTTCATTCTAGACTTGCCGAAAAGTCAATAGATGTCGCGTATTAAAATTTAAAAATGAATAATAATTTATCCAAGACACTATCTAGCATTTAGTTTTGGTTTGAATCTTCCAATCATGCATCAAGATAGCAGCCAATAAAATACGCGATAAAAAGTGCTTCGTAGTCTCTCCAGTCTTGTCTCTTTAGTTTTCTGAAGGTTTCACTTCTACCGCGTGTGAATTGCACACTCTGATTGTTTATCATGGTTCTGAACTAGACGCTCGTTTGTAGATACTCACCTCGCATCTAGTCCAGGTTATGATTTAAACTCACTATCACAGGAGGTAATATATGTATAAAAAGACATTAATTTTTGGGGATCGCTGGCAACGGTTAATATGCACTTTAAAAAAAAAAACCTTTTGATTCACCTTAATTACATTAAAAGGCAACTATTTGCATTGGGGGAAGTGGAAAATATTTCATTCTAAATTTCATTACGTAAAATTAAAATTAGCTTTCGTCTTGTGAGATTGTACGCCAGAATCACAAACCATGTTACACAAACCTAGCGTAGCCGCTAAACTACTTGAAAACTGGGATGTTTTTCTTGCCTTGACGCGAGTAGGCGTTATAAAGGGGCACTTTCTTTTGTATCACAAACCATGTTACACAAAAATATTTTCCACTTCCCCCAATGCAAACAGTTGTCTTTTAATGTAATTAAGGTGAATCAAAAGATTTTTTCAAAAAAAAAGTGCGTTTTAACCGTTGCCAGCGATCCCCAAAATTTATCAAAAATAATAGTAATTACGCGGTATAACTTTAGTCATTTACTTATTTTAACTTGCGACAATATTTAAGTATGACTTGGCAAATATAAAGCGCTATGCGAGAATTACCACTCGGAAACGAACCACCATCGAGAATGAAAACGGGCTTGCTGAAAAAGTGCAAATCACCACGTTTTCAATGTTCGGTGTTGCACACCCAGAAATTATCTTTATAGCTGTAAAGTTATTTGTTGAATGTAGGTACCGCCACAGTTTGACAGACGAGAGGTCTGGGTTCGAGTCCCAGTTGCAACCATTACTTTTTTCTGTTTTTCTGTATGTTGTTCTCTTTCATATTTTCGTTTAGAATTTTATTGTTATCTTCTTCTTCAATGATATATTACATTGATGGGAATAACCTTCAAATGTTATAAAAATACAGTATTTCTTATAAAAAAATAAATATTCATTTAGACTTTGATAAAAAGTCAATAGTTCCATATGAATAAATTCGGATGTATTTATCCGATACGCTATCCAGGTTACAAACCAATTCTTAGAATGATTGTTTCCAATAAAAGGGTAGTTGCCCATAATATGTAAAAAAAAAAAACTAAATTGAATTGAATTATTATTGAAAACAGTCCACTTTGGGAACCTCTGCTGTAGACTACGGATGGACAAGTCTGCCGAGCGTCTAGCTGAGAATGGACAGAGATATCTGTTGGCGGGTTCAATGATTTTGGCCCCTCTAGTATAAATACACCTGTGAAATAAACGACAGAATGATGAATTGAGACTTGAGGCTAACTAATTTTTGTAGTATCATCTGCGGATTGGTCGAGGAGCGTTTAGTGCTGAGAAGCACTCTAGAATCCGTGATTCTGTTTGAATTTTAACTTTTCTCGTTTCGTGGAGAATTTTTTCCCTCGTTGTCTGATCATCTAGCAATTCCTTATACATTATAATAATTGTAATATCTGGATGATTTGGGCGCTGTACAAATTTGTAATAAGTTATTACTAATAACTAACTAACCATCAAGCCGTTTCCCCGCAGGGGTTGGCACAGAGGACGGATCGCCAAACAATTCAGTCTTGGCACACACTCCTTGCCTCGTTTACATTTATACATCGTCTCATACATGCTCTTCTATTATTCTGACTCTTGACATGGTCCGATTCTGTATCCGATTCACTTGACCCAAACCATCTGAGCGTCCCTTTCTTAATCCTATTCAGTACGCTTGCATCAGGCTTGCATTATTTTCGGATCTCCACGTTTCACACACGATCGTGCATGGCTTTACCACACACATGCCTCAGAAATCTTACTTCTACAGCATTCCGTTTACTTTCATCCTACCTCTGCCAGTTCCATGTCTCACTGCCATACATCGGGGCAGGTACCAGCACTCCACTGTGGACTGCTAGTTTCGCTTCTTTGGACAGTTTTTTTATTAGGGCCAAAGGCATTCAGTCCTCCATTAATAGAGTTAGCTACATTTACCCTTCTTTCTACATCTATCAGCCTTCCCATTTCTCGTATGTAGTCTATGTTTAATTTAAAAATGTATAAGCCAAGCGGCTCTATTACCTATTAAATTAGTAAGTAATAGGTACCTAAATATTATGATTGTATTTCAGCTCCGTGGAAGAGTGGTAAGCTCATTGGCTCTGAACCCGGAGGTTGCTGGTTCAAATTGCATCATGAGAAAATTAGAATTTATTATGTAGGGCTTTGACCTCACCAGTCCGGACTCTGTCGAGCCATCGCTTTGCACAGCAGTGAGAGGGATGGATTCATTCGTCACTTCTGGACACACTGACCCCCAGATTCCTACCTACCCCTCATGTCGTAATCAAGGATAGTGGTGAAGTGTGTACTAGATGCGATACCATTTGCCAGCTCCGATCCAAATAGTTTTCTACGTTTAGTTTTGATTTAGCCGACAATTACCGGATACCAAGAACTACGAGTAGTATGCTTATCCCCATCATCCCTATTAATATTATTAATGAGATTTTTGTGCAATTGCCCGTAATTAGACATGCTCTGTGCGTTTAGGGTCTTCCCAGGTCATCAGGAACAAATCCAAATTAATGGCTAGTTCCAATTAAATTATGGCAATTGTTGATTTACACAAATCAGTTTGTGCGCATTTTTCTGTCCTGTTTTAACTCGAACATATGGCAATAAATTGTTAAAGCGATACTTCTTTACCACTTACCACCTTTGTGACTTGAAACTCGATGAAACGGAAACGACACTAAAAAGAGACAAAACACATACATCTATAGGATTTTGCCTGCGAGAGAATGAGAACGAAACCTTACAGGATTGGCCACTTTGATTATGAGCTCACTTTTCAAGGCTCCTATTGTTTGAGATTATGTGGGCAAAGGTTTCAATCTACCGCGTGTGACCTTCTCTCGATTTTTTTTGTTGCGTTCCGGTTCCGGCTTAAGTAAATTTGAAGCAAATTGGAATGCTTTCCCAGAACTTCCTCTTCTTCCTTTCCTTAAGAAGACCCTCCTCACAGCACCCCAAAAGATGACATAGGGTCTTAGAGAAAATATTTTTCTCGTGGCCTCCTGTTGTGGACTTAATGTAAAAGAACTAATCGTCCTCCAGTGCATCATTAGAAGTATTACCGTCTTATTTATCATAGATGCATTAAAGCTAAGTGTATGTGCGTGTGTAATAGCTCCTACTTACTTTCACTCTTCAAATCAATCTATGCTCGGTCAGTTTTCGTTTTAATTAGCTATAATTATGCTTTTAAGAGGAAACCTGGTGACGTTTTGTCCATACAAACGTATTCTCCGATTTTCTCTCTGGATTTTGACACTATTGCAAATATTGGTTTCGTCTCGTTTCGTTTAGCTTTTTTTGATAAGTTACTATTTATAGAAGTTATGGACCCTACAAAAATCGTTAAAATTGCCTGGTAGACGCTCATATGCAAACTAGGCAATGTATTTTTTAAGAAGCGTACAGATGTAGAGTATTTTCTTCTAATACAGTTAGTAAAAAAAAATTAAAATCGGTTCAGTTTTGGAGGAGAAAAATGGTGAATACAAATCCTTGATTTTGATGATTTTATTTAGGTTTTATCAGTCTGAGGTGTAGTTGTCCCTTTCGCACAGTATTCGGCGGAGTAAGAGCTACAGTGACAGCAACAGTTTGGTTAATAACAATAATAATGGTAATAACGAAATATTTGTATGGCGCAGTTTAGTATTATTTCACTTCAAGTGCGCTTAACTAACTAACTAACTAACCATCACGCCGTTTCCCCGCAGGGGTAGGCAGAGAGGACGGACCGCCAAACAACTCGGTCTTGGCACACACTCTTTGCCTCACTCACATTCATACATCGTCTCATACATACTCTTCTATTATTCTGACTTTTGACATGGCCCGTCTCAAGTATCTGATTCACTTGATCGTGCCATGTCTTCCTCGGGCGTTCCCGACTTCTTCTACCATTCACATTTGCATCATATATTCTTTTTACACTACTTTCTTCGCTCATTCGCTCTACGTGCCCAAACCATCTGAGGGTCCCTTTCTTAATTTTGCTCATTATACTTACATCAGCCTTACATTCTTTGCGGATATCCATATTTCTAACACGATCATACATGGTTTTACCACACATACGTCTCAGGGATCTCATTTCAACAGCATTCAGTTTACTTTCATCCTTCCTCTGCCAGTTCCATGCCTCACTGCCATATATCAGGGTAGGTACCAGGACTCCATTGTGGACTGCTAGCTTCGCTTTTTTTGACAGTTTTTTATTAGCGCCAACAGCATTCAGTCCTCCATTAATGGAGTTACCGGCATTTACCCTTCTTTCGATATCTCTATCAGCCTTCCCATCTCTCGTAAACATACTACCCAGATAAACAAACTCATCCACCTGCTCCAAGTATTCATCATTCACAAATATATCGCACACTGTTTTCGTACTCTCTCTTTCAAACACCATGACTTTAGACTTACTTACATTCATCATTAACTCATTCTTCATACATACTTCGTTCATCCTAGATACTAGAGACTGTAGATCTTCCATAGTGTTAGAGATCAGCACCGCATCATCAGCATACAACAGGCAACATACTTTCAGACTATTCAATTTCGCGCCCAATCCCACATCTTTCAATTCTTGCATACAATTATCCATGTATAGATTGAATAACCATGGTGACATTACGCAGCCTTGCTTAACACCTTTTGTGATGTCAAACCACCCCGTAAAATCACCGTTCACCCTAACACATGCAACGCTTCCCTCGTACAGAGACGCAATTGCCTGTATGAGATTTGCATTCACTCCATACTTGGACAACACTTTCCATAGCTTGTGCGCTTAATTTTTATAATAAACTTAAAAGTAATCCTATAGTGTTCTTTACGAGTCCTTACAAAATATTGATCAAATAATATGAAACAAAGAATATACAGTAGTGTCCGACCGAAATAGGACTTTCTACCGAAACAGAAACCGAAACCGAATCTTCGGTAGTTGTCTCAGTTTCGGCCGAAACCGAAACTTTTTTAGACATGTAAAAAATCTATTCTTTACTAAAATTTGGCCTTTTTTTACACTTATACAAACAGTTAACATGCGTTAAATGAAATAAAAACAATAATAATTGAAATATGTAATAATTTTTTTTTTTTGATATTACTAAAAATTAACACTACTTCTTGGAACAAAAATTTGTCAATAATCAACACTTATGTAGGGTATATTATAAAGGAAGGACCTCATAATTGAGTATTTAAATTTAAATTGCGTTTACAATCACAACATTCTTAAGACTAAATTTACAATTTATTGAGATCTTTTGCAGAGTTTCGGTGCGGCCGAAGGTTCGGCAGAAAATATGCCGAAACCGAAACTGATGCCGAAACTAGATTTTTTTGCCGAAACTTGCCGAAACCGAACCGAATCTTCGGTCGGTCACTAATATATAGTATATACCAAGCCATGCCAAGAGAACAAAATTAACAATATCAGTGCCGTTTTCGACACAGGACAATAGATAATGATAAACAATAACGGTGCCATTAAACAAGAATCATTAAAACTAAAATATAATGTAAAACAGAAATAAGAAACATTCTGAGTGCACATTAAACATAAAAGTACAGTAAGGAGGAAACCGAAAGCAGACAATTACCAACCAAACAGTAACCAGCTGAGATATGGGGGCTCCGTCGAAGCCAGAGTAAAGTTAGCCTCCCGAAAACTGGGCGTACTGTACAGGGCCCGCAGATACTTTAATAATACACAACCTTAACCCTGTACAAATCACAAGTGCGCCCCATGCTTGAATTTGGCAGCCACCTCTGGTCTGGAGCTCCAAAATACCTGAAAAATACCCTCGACTATATGCAGAAACTGATGGTCCGTTTGATAGATTCTCCCATCTTAACAGACGGATTGCAATCTTTAGAGCACAGGCGTCGCGTCAGTCGGGTGGGAATGCTATCCTTCACACCGGTGCATAGTCTGGAAACACGCCGAACGTGTGCCCATCATATGTTGCCATTGGTGACATGAGAACGGTTCGCTTCTTCGACTCGTTCTTGTGTTCAACAGCTCGGCTGTGGAATGATTTGCCGGCTTCTGTGTTTCCTCCTTCCTACAACGTGGGTCTCTTCAAGACCAATGTTCGTTCCTTCCTCTCCTCAAAAAGACCCTCCACACAGCATCTCAGATGACATAGGTCCTGAGAGAAATTATTTTCCTCAGGGCCTCCTGTGTTGAGTTAATTAAAAAAAAAACTGGAAACTTGAGAAACATGGCTTATTAGAGTATATTGAAAAGGAGTTGAGATTCGTGAACGGTATGATCTTTTAAATAAGTTTGTTTTTAAAGCCCGTTTAATTCAGCCAAATTCTGGATGTTAGTAAGAGCTGAGGAAAGTTTATTCCAAATGAGCGGGTCAGTTACACGATACCTATTTTTTTCAAATTTCTCGGCGACCGTGTTTCCTCTTAATCGAATCTATTCTATTCTCTATTGTTAAGATTGCTGTAGGTACCGCCCGTCAGCTGTGTTTAACCGTGTGCATCAGTGCTCTGTGTGTAATGTGCATTATGCTTTTTATCTCTGCCTAGAACCAACATTATAAAATGCATTATTCATTTACGACTTTCTTCCGCAAATTGCAGATCTATTTTCTTTACCTTAAGAAAAGATATACATTTTTGAAGTGAAAACTTATTTAGCAGCGTTATGATTTGAAACTCGATGAAACGAAAAAGCGACACTAAAAAGAAACGCTCACTTATCTATATCTGTAGGATTTAGCCTGCTAGAGAATGAGATAGCAATAAAATATTTATTTACATCACGGGTACTCGATTCCAATATAATAAGATAAATCCACAGTCCCAAGCAGGTCTCCTTTGATATAGTGGTATAAAGCGCCTGACGAACCTTAGCGGCCAGAGATTCAGCAAAACAAGGGTCGAATCCTACAAAATCCAAAAAAAAAATAGTTGTAAAATAATATCCAAACATTAAGTCACTCCAAAATGAACAGGCAAAGAAACCCACAAAAGAAAGCGACATCTAGCACTCCGAAGAAGAAAACACAAATACTAATAAGATGACCAAATGTATAGGAAAAGGTGCACTGGAATTCGGCGACAAAAATATGGAAAAAATCATCCTTCACATTGATATAAAAAAGTGCTTCGTTATCTCCCCACTCTGATCTACTTTAGTTTTCTGTAGGTTTCACTTCCACCGCGTGTGAATTACTAACTCTGATTTTTTTTTGTTTGTTTTATTTTTTTTTTTTTTTTATTTATTGTTTTTATTTCTTGCTATAGCAATCCCGATGAGTTACAGAACTCATTTTAGGACAGGAGGAACATACAAATCATGGGTGGGAGGTAATAGTTAAAATTTTACATAGGAATTTGGATATTAAAATATAAGATTCACATACAATGTAGAAGAAAAATAAAAGACAGGTTGAGTAGAATAAACAGCAATGGAAAACAATTAAAGAAAAGGGGACAAGGTTATACAGATATGGATGATTACAAACTTAATAGAAAAGAAAAGAAGAGAAAAGAGACAAGACAATTGAAACATGACAAGAAAATTACAAAGTTTCATCCTTATACATACTTAAAAAATATTCTTTTAAAGCATTACTCTGATTTTTTTTATTTTGCTGAATTCCCTTGTACATATCTGGTAGCGAATTATATAGTGTATAGGCAACATAGTTCAGAGATTTTATCCCATATTTTGTAGTGTGTGTTTGAGGTATGCGGATTTTATTGCTATTTCGAGTATTGTGAGTGTGGATGTCTTGATTGTAAAGTGGCTTGATGTTAGTGTGAGTTGATTGTTGGGTAATTTGTAGGATGGTGCTTGTGATTTCATGTTTAGGAAGGACTGTGATTGGAAGAATACCGGAAACTGAATAGATGTCTCTGACATGGGTGTCCCATGGAAGTCCAAAAACATTTCTGAGAGCTCGGTTTTGAACCACCTGCAGATCAGCTATCAATTTCTTTGAGGCAAATCCCCAGATACAGCAGAGATAAGAAAGGTGTGAATGTACCATGGCGTAGTACACTGATGTTAATAAAGGTACGGGTAGTAATCCTTGGAGTCTATAAAGTACACCAGTTATGGGTGTAATTTTCTCCTTTACATGATTTATGTGGAGATCCCATGAAAGTTGGGAATCTACGATCAGGCCCAGATATTTTGTGCTCATTTTCTTTTCGAGGCAGTTATCACCAACTTTGATATTGAGGCTGATATTTTTCTTGTTGCCAAAAAGTATATAATGAGTTTTTTTTACGTTAAGAGTTAGTTTGTTTATTCTTAACCAGCTTGTGAGTTTAGAAATATCAGCATTCATTTCCGTTTCAAGCTCCGCTAGGTTCAGTTTGTTGTAAAAAATTACTGTATCATCCGCATAGAGTTGCAGAGTTCCTTTAATACCCCACTTTGTTATGTCATTCACATAGATAAGAAATAGCAACGGTCCAAGAATTGATCCCTGTGGCACTCCACATGTTATTTTACCCAACTCACTCGTTTCTCCTCCCAGTTCTACTGCCGAGAAGCGATTTGATAGGTAAGATCGGAGAAGTTCCAGAGGAGTACCAACAATACCCAAATGTTTCAGTTTTTCGATCAATACGTTATGATCCACCGTGTCAAACGCCTTCTTTAGATCAATAAATATTGCCGCCGTAAAATCCCCGTGATCAATATGTTTCTGTATATTTGATATAAAATCAAAAGCTGCACATTTAGTGTTAGATCGTCGTCTGAAACCGTATTGTTTTGACGTGAGAATTTTGTTGTGTTCGAGATATTTCAATAGTCTTTCTTTAATGATACATTCAAATATTTTAGAGATAGCTGGAAGTATAGAGATTGGACGATAATTTTGGACATTTTTTTTGCATTCGTCTTTATGAATAGGAATTATTTTAGCAATTTTTAGTTTGTCTGGAAAGATACCTTTTGATAGAGAGAGATTTATTAAGAATACAAGGTCATCTGCCAGTTCCTCCTTGCAATTTTTGAGAAGGAGAGAGGTTATCCCATCGGAACCAGCTGCCGCTTTGGACTTAAGGTTAGATATGACACGTAGGATTTCATTTTTATTTGTCCTGATCATGTTAAAAGATTGTTTTGCTTGAGGTTCCGTGTAGATCGTGTTCACATCAGTTTTTGAAGTTTTTATTACTGATGCTAGACTTTCCCCAACTGAGAGAAAAAATGCGTTAAATGCAGTTGCAATCTCCTTTGGTCCCTTTACTTCTTCGTCATTTATGACTAGAGATTTACAAGTTATTTTTGGGTTTCGCGAGCTATTTGAGAGAATGGAGTTGATTGTTTTCCAGGTTCGTTGTGGCTTATTCATGTTTTCATTAAGCAATTTTGTATAATACATAGATTTAATATATCTTCTGTAATTTGTGACAGTATTACGAGCTTTATTTTTTTCTATTGTCAAAGAAATACTTCCTTGATTTTGTTTCCAAAGTTTAAATATGCTATTTCGTTCTTTAATAAGTGAATCGAGTTGGGCATCAAACCATGGAGTATTGTTCAGTCTTTTGTCTCCTATATTAGTTTTTACTTTTGTTTTGCATGAATTTACAGCATTTTGAAGATAGTCAGCGAAATTATTATAATTTTGGTTTACGTCGTCAGACGAATGAGTAAATTTACAAGTTTTAAGTGACGTATTTAATTTTTGATAATTTATGTTGTAAGTTTTGTAATTTATATCTTGATTTTTTCAATGTGATCTCTTTCTTTTAACGTCAATGCATTTCTCGCATCACTCGTACAACATCTTCAAACCGGTCAAAAAAATTAATTTAAAACAATGATTTGGTTGTTCATTGTTGTTTTGTCCGTATCACTACTCTAGTAATGTGTAATGTTGTGTAGTGCAGTATTCGGTCACAGCTGTGCCGTGTTGTGTGTTGTGTTTGCCAATCAGCTGTTCCCAGTTGCAATGACACGGCCATCCGGTATCCGACAAGCCGGCACCCGACATCCAACACCGGACCCGGAGAGGCAAGACACGGCACCTCGCCACAACGTGGCACACTACGCGACAAAGCGTGACTTTACCATTGAATCCAAGGGTTCAAATGTATTTCTTAAAAAAAATTATTTCTAATATTTTTAATCCTATATTTTAAAATTTCTATATTTTCTGAGGGTCATATAATCTCTCAGACTGATTTGTTCGCTTTTCGAAACATTGGAGGGGACCCCATCACTTTCCCAACGGCGTTATAAGGAAACATATGGTTTCCTCCTTCACCGCACACGTCAAGAACCTATTTTTTTTTGAACGAAGCTACATTTATTTGAACGACTCTAGACCCTCCAATGTCCATGCATACGGGGTTATTAAGCAGTATGCAAGTACTTACATTAACATTATACAAAAGATAAATAAAAACAACTTTTCGAAACAACTCGTACAGATCTCATAGAAATCGTTGTGTCTCCCTTACTATCGTAGTGAGAAAAATTATATAAACGGTGTTAGAAAGAGAATACACCACGCTTTATCTCATAATATGAAAACTTATCACAAAAGAAGTTAAATGTACACCTTTATAAAACCAAAGTTTCGGATCGCAGTTTGAAAAATTGGTATGAAACTTTGTGAATTTTTTGTCAATTATTTTTACATGAAACGACAAAAAAGTGAGTTGACGATGACGTTCATAATAAATTTGCCTAATAAAATATGTGCGTATGTTTTTTTTCGTTATAAGTAATTTTTGTTAGAAAAAAACGTAAGGTGAATCATTTTTAACACTTATTCTGTTAGCAAAAATTTAAAAATGTTATATTACATAAATTATCTGTTCATTTCAAATTATGTATTATAAAATTTGAAAGCGTATTTCATCATATTTCAAAAACAGTTTATAGTTTTCGGATGCGTTCAGAAATATTCCATTTATTTGGATTTTATTGCAAAACGGAAATATTTTGATTTTCCGACAAAATAGACCCGTTGGTCACCATGGTAACCATACAACTCAGAATGAAACCAACTCAGAATCACCTCAGAAAGGTCATTAAAGGCTCGATGACTCAGAGCGAGTTTACAAGCTACTATCTACTAAGTTTAAAAGCGGGTAAATCGGCGAGTGAGATTGTCACGATGACACACAAAACTGTCCACTCGCTCAGTAGCGTAGTAAACTCAGGTCGCTGCTAGCGCCAGTAATAAGAATAACGACGCCTGCGTGAACTAATTCTGTGATGTTTGACAGTCAAAATCAGCTGTTTATCGGAAGCCATGTTGGAAACATAAATAAACCAATCACGAGCAAGCATGTAGGCGAGTAAAGTTGACGACCTTTCAACTTTTTTCGTAGATTGTCAACAATCTGGTAGTTAGCAAGTAACACGATGACACTAAGCGAGTTTACTAACAGATAGTGAATTTCCCAGATAGTAGCTTGTAAACTCCCCCGGTGTCATCGACGCTTAAGAGTAATGATAAAAAAATGGTTAAATAGGTTTAGTTAGGTTAGGTTAGGTTAGGTTTATATTTTAAAATTATTTTTTCGTAGCTTTTAATGACCTTACTGAGGTGTTTATGTATTGGTTTCATTCTGAGTTGGCATGGAACCGGTCATCATATTTAATCACCTTAAAGTTTTTTAATGCCTTCACAGATGTTAATAATGCTAAATTAAAAAAATCTTGTGCCTATTGTAATTTAAATATTTCATATCTGAGGTGCCATAGTCTGCAGTGTTTGTTAATAACGTGTGTGACTGGGAGCAGCGAATACTGAGCGCGATTAAACCCAGTGTCAGTACACTGTACACAGCAAAGTATCTCACACACACGTACTTCACCAACTTCCGTGCGGAACCAGCACCTCGCGGGCCCCCGCTCCGTCCACCCCCTTCTCTCGAGCCGGATTGTATAATGTATAAATAGTGGATTACAGGTGGGTACCAGCACAGGTAGACACAGGTAGGTTGGCAGTCAGCTGTTGTTGACCTGTGCTGGGCGATGGACTCGAGGAGCATCTCCCGAGGGCGTATCAAGATAATTAGTGTAAATCTGGCAACAATTATAATATTATGATTCTCACTAAATATTATAGCTCTTCATGATTTTTAATACATTTTGTTTAAAAATTTTATTCGTCTTTATTTATTACATTACATTGGAGTATATCTCAGTAGGTTATCCTGTATTGAGAGCAGACCCAGTTTATTACATCTTCTATCTTCTCTAATATATTATTATAAGTAGTGTGTTGTGGCAGCGTGGATTTGATTTGTGTGCAAATCTTGACCTTTAAAACAATGGGTAGATCACTGTCTATGTGCCTACGCCTATAGATACTTCAAAAATTCTGCGAGAAGCCCGGGCGACGCCGGGGACTTCAGCTAGTCATCATTACATATTATAAAATGAAGTCTCATTTTCATGCGGTTTTCACCAATAGAAAGGGTGATTCAAGAGGAAGGTTTATATGTATAACATATGCTTATTATAGGGAGGCGTCTACTAATATCTACAGGAATTCCAAAAACTGAAAAAATCGAACTAATATCTATGAGAAGGAAAGTGTTGACGAATATCTACAGCTCAAACTGTTGACGAATATCTATGAGAACCAAAGTGTTGACGAATATCTACAGCACTGGCAGAGGTTGGATTTGCAATTATGTATAGCATGTTGGAATAACGTAATATTGCGTATGCAGTTTAAAAAACTTAATTTATGTAAGTATGTGTGTAAAAATCCCTAATATCGGACTATTGGACACATTTAGCTGATTAATCCAACCTACGCTCTGTAGATATTAGTTCAACCTACGCTCTGTAGATATTAGTCAACACTCTGAAGTTCGTAGATATTAGTTCAACATATGAGCTGTAGATATTCGTCCGACATACAGGCTGTAGATAGGAGTCTATTATAGTAGAGAAAAGCCGAGAAATTCTAATATTCAATTCAGGCAGCGGGTGGTGTGGATTTTATAAAGGTTGAGTAATGGCATTGTGTTTCGTTAGCCACAGCAACGTGTGGCCGGGTCTGCTAGTTTAAATAAAAGTCAGTCAGCATCGAGTCTTTGGAAATATATTCGGTTTTATTCTGAGATTGATGAAATTTTACACCCTCGACCTTCAAAACGTGAGGAAAGTCATTGCTTACATGAGCTTTCGAAAAGCCATCCTCACCCCTTTTCCTGTACTTTAGAGCAGAAATGTGAAACTTATTGATGAAATTTTGCACACTTAACGTTCACAATTTATGAAAAATACTCTCTACATCTGATTTCGGAAAACTCTGATAACTTCAGCTGGTCTGTTTGATAAATTCTTCTATCTTAAAGGGGCATACATTAATTACGTAAGCTCAAAAGGTGGGGAGGGGTCTAGCAAAATTTCACGTTATTGAAAAGTATATACTAAGTGGCCCAAATTTATCTCACCTAGGGGGGGGTCTAGATTGGAAGAAAAACTGCTCAGGTTATTAATGTATGCCCCCTAACGAACGGATTGCAATCTTTAGAGGATGTTCTTCTTATTCTACCGGTATTTCAATGGAAGATGATTTGCGGAACTAGCGTCATAGATTCTTTTAACACCGGTGCACGGTCGGGAAACACGCTAATCGTGCGCCCAACATTCGTACACAGCTGACATTTGTCACATGAGAACGCGTCTTCGGGTTTCTTCGACTTGAGTTCAACAGCCCGGCTGTGGTGCGATTTGCTGGCCTCTGTTTCCTTCCACCTACAACATGGGTCATCAGGTACACTCCTTCTTTTCCTCAAAAAGACACTCCCCACTGCACCCACAAAGATGACATAGGCTCTGAGGGAAATATTTTCCTCAGGACCTCCTGTGTGGGATTAATGTAAAAAAACGTATCTCAACTTCTCCGTGTTAGTGAGTGAGACTAAGGAGAAAAGAGTCTCCTACTCTATGATAATAATTATTTAATGAATTAATCTGTAATCATTGCGATCTAATAAGCTGCCGGCGATATGCTTCGCTGATCTAACGCTAAAAACTATGGACTTCTTCTTCTTCTACCCGCATTCCTTCCCTTGCCCTTCCCCTTCTCTTCTCTCACGTCGCTCCCGGCACGCCATCGTATACGCCATGAGCAGTGAGCACGGTATGAGATAATGCATGGTTATGGTTATTCGTCCATTCCGATATGGCTTGGTGGTCAGTGGCCGCGGTTAGAGCGATGGTCGCTGGTCGCGTGCCCGCCGGCCGGTCCACGGTTCGAATCCGCCACGTGCCGAGCCGGGGTCTTCGAGCAGAGGAAGCCGATTATAATGCATATAATATAGCACTCGTTTCCCTTTTCTCATGTGATTAATTATAATTATCGGGAGTTTCTGCGGCAGTACCATTATTATCTCGTCAAAATCTTATGCCATCAGCTTCTAGTAGTACTTTGTATGCTGAATTTCCTTATATTTGTTCTGCCTCTCTGCGAGACTGTTTTTGTAATTAAGTCAAAGAACGCTAGGCAAACCAACACCCTTTAATTTTGATAACAATGCTCCAGAGAGTGGAGTTCCACAGGGTCCACACCTTGGTCCAATCTTATTTATCTTGTTTATAAATGATATTACAAAAATATTTAATGATGTATCTGTCTTAATTTTTGCTGATGACCTTAAAATTTTTAGAATTATTCAAAATATAACCATTGTAACATTCTTCAAGACAAAATACCAACAAATTGTTAATTTGGTGCAATGGAAATAGTCTTAACATAAATATATCAAAATGTCTAATAGTCAGATTTCCTCGAATAAAATAATCCAGTGTTCTATAATTGCAACATTATCTTCATTTTGTTGATTTTTTCAAAGGACGCTAGACGATCAATCACCCTATAATTTTGTTAACAATGCCCTAGAAAGTGGAGTCCCACGAGGTTTTCACTTTGGTCCAATCTTGTTTATAAATGATTTTATAAAAATATTTGATGATGTTGGTATCGATCTTACTTTTTGCTGATGACCTTAAAAATTTTAGAATTATTCAAAATATTTACCATTGCAACATTCATTATTTTCATTTGTTCATTCGTTTATTTTCATTGCACCAAATTGTTAATTGTTAATTTGGTGCAATGAAAATAGACTTTACTTCTATATCTCGAAATGTCAAATAATCGGATGTTCTCGAATAAAAAATCCCAATAATCTATAATTGATAACAATGCTTTCGAGACATTAACACAAATTGAAGACTTGGACATCACTTCTTTCATTTTAAATCTTTCATTTTGTTAACCACAAAACGGAATCTCTATTATGGGCTTACAAATAAGGATTAAGGAAAGGAAAGATTAATAAGGATTTATAACTAGGTTAACTAGAAATTTCAACAATATTAAGTTAATTCAGCGCCCTTGAGGCGATTTTTCACAAAAAACGGCGCTTTATAAATCATCCAAATATTTGAGAGACTTAAACCTTTTCACACACTTTTCCACAAATGATCATCTAGTCAAATCACGCTATGCAATTGCACGATATATTTTATATGATATGAATATGCTTAAATTGTCAAGAGACAAGGATTTTCACGGATTTGGTATTTTTATATAAAAAAATTTAATGATGTCCAGAATTGCTTGTAAAAGTCCCTAAAATGGCGTTAATAAATATAAATAATAACGTATATATCAATATATATCTATCTAAAATAAGAGTTAATAAAATAATGGTATAAGTTGTTATTGACAGAAAATGCTATAAATTGGTCACGAACCACGACCTTACGAATTCATGACAATGCAGTTCCCGTCTCGTGCTGGGGGAAATTAATTGTCATCTGTTTGCCCTCTGATACTCTTGCACGTCAAATAATGTATTGCCAATTTTGATTGCATTGTATTCAAATTACATCGAAGAAGATAATCCCAATAAATCAAAACGTTTAAATAGCGTTTTCGGATTATTGAATATTTAGTTGAAAAATATCTGTATCAGGGGACAGGTAATTTAGTAACAATTTTTTAACAATTTTTCCGAGCGGCTTTACTAATGGTAATTTACTTTTGCATATCGGAACAACAAGAGTTTTATGTCTGCGCGCTCTTGTGAAGTTGTCGGGAACATAAAACTCATTTCAAGTATTCATCATTCACAATTATATTGCACACTGAGATACGTTTTAAGATTTTCACGGCCAAAAGTATTTTCGTTATTTGTTTTTGGGGTGTTATGCCGTGTTGACACATCTACCGGATCTGCCGGATCTGCCCTGATGATGGACACTGCAACGCTGTCCGAAACGTTGGCTAAAGAAGGAGGTAGCGCAACACGGCATAACACTCCGAAAACAAATAACGAATATTTATTGCACACTGTTTTCGTAATCTTTCTTTCAAACACCATAACTTTAGACTTACTTACATTCATCATTTACTCATTCTTCATACACACTTCTTTCACACTAGACGCGAGAGACTGTAGATCTTTGAAACCCATCACCCATTTTGACGGCCGGCGTAGTCCAGCGGTAAGGCTCTTGACTAGCACTCCCGGCGTGGCAAATAAATTTTATTTATATAATTTGTGTTATTTCACAATTTATTAATTTAAAATAATATATAGTATATTTGCGGCACGTTACAGAGTAGAAGATACTTTCAGTATCACCCTGATGTAAGACCACCATTCAGAATTGAAACGTTGCTTAAAATGGCATTAGCCGTGTTTGGTAACCAGATCTGAATAGCCAGGTACTTCCCCACCTTCCTCTTCTCTATCTCCTTCCCATCCCCACTACCTTCAGCCTCACAACATACCCCAATTGGGGATAACATAGTCCCACTGGCTCCAGGCGGGAGCAGTTGGGACTCTTGGCCTGCTCCAAGTATTCATCATTCACAACTATGTACCTACTGCCTTGTAATATTAGATATATAAGTTGCTTTGCTTGGCTTGAGTGCCTACAGAGACTTAGGTTGCCTCTTGTCACTCTATTTTGAGGCAACAAACTCCGCGCTCGTTTAACCGCGACGACGGTTAATGTGAATTGGAGCCCCATATATATTTTCGATACGCCCCAAATCTCTCCTTTCAATAAGTAGATTGGGTTTCGTGTGATTATTTGTATCGATTTGATCGTTTCGAGAAATCCCTGCACGGTTTGGCGCAGAGCCAATTTTATGGTTGATGTTATAAATTTTGTATACTTTACTTCAACGTCAACTTTTTTTGTTAATGTTTTTGGCCGTTCGGTTCGTCGATCATTCACAAATCTTGTATCCATTTAAATTTGGCTCATTTTGCATCAATGATAAATAAATTTTTAAATATTTTTTTTAAGTGAAACTTCTTTAACCCCGCTGTGATTTGGATTTCGGATGAAACGGAAAGGACGACTCTACACCTGCAACGCATCAACTGCACTCATTGGCCGCTTTGATTATGATGCCACTTTTAAAAGCTCCTATTGGTTGAGATATAAAATGGATATTACAGGTGTGCACTAGGTCGCTATGATTATGACCTCACTTTTCGAGTAAAAATTATAATATAATTATAAATTATAGTGTAATTATAACTAGTAACTTACATCTAAGACTTATAACTAGTGGCTTATACGAGTATTTTAGACTTGTAGCTAGTGACTTATTACTAAGACTTGTTAAGTTGACTTAAATCTAGCGACTTAATGACATTTATGTTTACAACTGTGACTTAAAGTTAGAGACTTAAAACTAGCAAACTATGATCAGTTATTGTATTTTTTAAAGAAGCAAAACGTACAATGTATTTTCTTTTAATAAACTAAGTAAAAAAATCTGAAAAATCGGTCCTGCCGAGCGATTCTATATCTTTTGTGGGATCGAGATGGCCCGACGGACAAGATCTCCTGTCAGATTTTTGTGATTTTCTATGGCTGTTATTTGCTTTTTCTATGGGCCGATGTCAGATTTCAACTGTGAGCTGTCACACTGTCTCTGTATATTTTGATATAATAAATAAATAAATATTTTCTTTTTATGCGTTTTATCTTCTCTCAGTTAATATTGTAAATACTTGCATTATATTATCACTGATACTTTTTCGTTATTTCTCTTATCCAGGTTTCCCCAACCGGGCGCAGCTTTTATTTTTCTTTTTATTTACCAACACCTTTATCTGTGTATATTTTTCTCTATAGATTACAGAAGAATTATTCTACGGGGTGCCAGATTTATTATTCTTTTGTATTATGTTAATGTAAGTACTTGCATACTGCTTTCTAACCCCGTATGCATGGACATTGGAGGGTCTAGAGTCGTTCAAATAAATTTAGCTTCGTTCAATAAAATAGATTCTTGACTTGTGCGGTGAAGGAGGAGACCATATGTTTCCTTATAACGCCGTTGAGAAAGTGGTGGGGTCCCCTCCAATGTGAGCTGTCACATATTTTAGTATAGATCGTTTTAAATAATCCAAGCTGTCCTGATACCCATAGATAAAGCAAATAATAGCTATAGAAAATCACACAAATCTGACAGGAGATCTCGATCCCACATAAGATATAGAATCCCTCGGCAGTTTTGAAGGACAGAAATTGGGAACTTTTCGCTTGATGATTTGAAGAAACAGAAAAGAACAAGAAGAAGAAAAAACAATAATAAAGGTTCTAGGTAGGTGGTATACAGAACGAACTCTGTCATAATCTTCTTCATCCACATTATTATCCCTTTTGAAACACGTTTGTCGATTAACTACCCACTTTACCGCCTACGTTGAACTTTTAACACTTTTTGCTTAGAGGAACCAGCGGTATTCTTCCAAACAAGTAAACCTTATAAATAGGTACCTGAAAATTTCTTCTTATTTTGGGGCCACGACCATACCTACGTGACATTTGCTGCGCTCCTCTTTGTGTCCAATTTAAGCTTGCCAAAACCATACACAAAGAATTAGATATTTAGATAATATAGTATTTATTTTTTGTATAGTAAATTTATAAATAAATATTGTGGTAAATTTGGCGTTATCGCCAAAAAATCCAGCTTTCTACTTATAAGGCAAACCTGCCGGCTGCTACCTAATCGCCTCATCACACCCACGTGGGGTATTGGTTACACCACGTTGGCTCCGAAGGTATCATGATCGTACTGACTAAACACCTACCAGCAATCGCGTACAACCCATATTTGATTCCTCGAAATTAACAATAATTATTTTTTTAATTTGTCATTGAAGTAGATATTACTAATAAATCTAAACCAAAATACCAAAAAGTACAAGATACAGAAAAATAAAAAGCTAACGATGGTCTCAACTGAGAACTAGGACTTCTTCAATGTTATCTTCATTAAACAAGTACCCCTCAATCAGACCGCACGCCAAAATATCGCTCCTCAGAAATCACCTAAATTTGTTACTTACAGTGGCTTACAGTACACAATAACCAAGCAATTCATCGCTAAACGTGTTCCTGAAAATCAGGAAAGTGAATTTTCTACTTAGTGAACTGTAAACAATCAGATTTATTCTTATTTCAAGTGGATTAACAAAGTGTTTTGTGGCAGACAGTGTTGTTACCAAAAGAAAAAATCTTCACACACCGAGTAATTAATATACAATAGCCGTGGGTCACTTAATATCACTGTTATTTGACGAGTGCCCATAACTTGTTCGTGGTGTAGTGGTAAGAACGCCGAGCAAGCTAGCCTAGTCTGCTCGCACCGATATCTGGAGGACGCGGGTACGATCCCTATTGCCGCCAAAGATTTTTATTTTTTTCTTTATAAACCACTTAAGGTGTTAAGAAACAACAATAGCGCCATCTCATAGCGGACCAATAAACCAGTGGAATTGGTGAACCGTTGTAGGTTCGTCAATTATTCTGGAACAGATCGCCTGACAAAAACTTCAGAAATAAAATTTATCACTCGTGTTACGAATCTTGCCTACCAACAGGCGCAAGGACAACTCTAATACCTAACTTACATAATAATATTCCACAACATGAATAATTGCAAAACCTGTTCAGAACCCACTCTCTCCGGAGAGTCCGTATTTACCTGCGCCGTGTGCAAGGGAATATTCCATCTGCACTGCAGCGGAGTGGCAGAGAGCTCATACCGTCGACTCACTAAGGAGCGACGCTCCCAAATTAAATGCAAGAAATGCCTATCTGACACTCCGGCTTTCAACGTCACTGCCAGCGGTGCCTCAACTTTGGACAACGAACTACTACTAAAACAAAACGCAATATTCGAACAAAACACCCAAATTCTCGCCACAATTACAACAATGAGTAAACAATACGAGGATATCCTACTTCGAGTCCACGAACTTGAGAATATAAACAAAAAACTTGAAAAAAAAAACTGTGATCTTGAAGCGCGCTTAGAGCAAATAGAAGGACAATTTGAAAATTTAGACAGGGAAAACAGGTCGAAAAACGCGGAAATACGTGGAATTCCGGAAGTAAGCGGAGAAGACTTAAAAAATATTGTTTTCAATATCCAAAAAATTACAAATGCCGGAACAGAACTGAAAAACGTGGAAGCAGCCTACCGTACTGGACAAAAAACCAACAAGGATTTACAACGGCCGATAATCCTCAGATTCAAAACAAACGATGACCGTGACATCTTCTTGAATGACATAAAAACATTTAACAAGCGATCTGCAAATCGGGAAGATAAACTTAACACAAATATCATAGGAATGGCAGGAAAGAGCTCCCAGATTTATATCAGTGAACACTTGACATTTCGAGCTAAACATCATTGGTTTCTTGCACGTAAGGCTGCACGAGACAATATTTTTAAGTTTGCCTGGATCAGAGGGGGTCAAATATATGTTCGCAAGGACGTTGGGACACCCGTTATACTTATCAATGAAAAAACAAAAAACCTTTTATCTCCCTCACCAAATAACTTATAATCAATTTTCGTCCTTTGGTATACTTTTATTTTACTTGTTCCTCTTGTATATTGTTGTATATTCATTTATATATTACTTGATACTCTCTGTTACAAAAAACATATTATTGAATTTTTCTAGCCCAAAGACATTTAACAAAAGCATATACCCCATCCTTGTTTTTGATCGATCAAATAACTTAATACAATCACCTCTTTCCAGTAATCTAGTTTTCTTATTATGTAAAAAATGTGTTATTGTGATTACATCAAAACCATTGCAACTTACTATGTTTTATACAAACAGTAAAAATGGTAGATACTTCTTTCTTCATATTTTTAGCAAGCTTATGGATGTATGTCTCTCATTTTTTATTTTATGTATGCCACAATACTTTATGTTTTATTTTATTTATATGCTTATGTTTTATAATCTTTTTAAGCTTATCTTTTATTTTCTTTTCAAGCTTGTATTTTATTTTCTTTATATGCTTATGTTTAAAATTTATATGCTTATGTTACATATTCGCAGCAACTATAAGTACATTTTATACACCTATGCTTATGTCATATATTCATTATGTGCTTATATTATATATTCACAACAACTATATTTACACTTTATATATTTATGTATATTTTATATATTTATGACAACTAAATCTCTATCTCATAAACGTACCAATGTCACTACAACTTGGTTGTTAATAATTTATGCAAAACAAAAAACCAGAAAATGGAAGACATAGCAGATTTAATAGATAACACAACACCAATCCCATGTATATCTACCAATGATTCCGAAGTAGTACGTCAATTATTATTAACTAATTCAACCCTTACGATATTCTCTATGAACATAAGAAGTATAAACAAAAATTTTGATGAACTTCTTATTCTCCTCACTGATCTTGTCTCAGATTTTGATATAATTGTCTTGAGTGAATGCTGGATTCAAGGAAATTTCATCCCTAAAACGATAAGAAACTACAATCACTATAATACTCTACACAACCAAACTCAGAACGACGGAGTCATTGTATACATTAAAAATCATATCTCTCACTCAGTAAAAGAGATCAAAATGCAATATGCAAACTGTCTACAAATTCAAATTGATAAACATATAACACTTCTTACAATGTACAGATCTCCGAATACACATAACATAGCCCCATTCATACATTCACTGCAAGAAATTTTATCAAACATTGAACACCGCCAAAACACCTTTATAATAGGTGATCTTAACATAAATATAATTAATAAAATGCACCCTCAAGCAAATGAATACCTAAACGCACTAACTTTATTAGGATATTTTCCAACCATTACAGCACCAACTAGAGAATCAGACTCAAACACTAGCAGTTGTATAGATCATGTATTTGTTAAGAGTGAATTAGACACCAAATCCATTGTCTATCAATCAACTGTTACAGATCACTATTCAATCATCACTTCTATCTCGCATAAAAATCATAAATCACCACAAAATACTTCCCCTCAAGAAAAGATCTCATATGAAACTCTCCTAAACAGTGTCTCTAAAGAAAACTGGGAACTTATCTATTCTTGTACCGATGTCACCTCTGCATGTGAATTATTTATTAATACCTTACGTAACCACTTAACCGATGCTACATCATACACAAAAAGTAAAAAAAAACGATCTGACACAAAACTCAAACCATGGATCACTGCAGGAATTCTCCACTGTATCAGAAAGCGCGATAAGATTCATAACTTCTGTAGAAAAAATCCCCACGATTATGAATCTCTCTTATTCTACAAACGTTATAGAAATAACTGCAAAAAAATTATTGACAGTGTTAAAAGAGATTACTACCATAAACAAATCAGTGAAGCTACCGGTGATAATAAGAAAATTTGGAATATCGTTAAAGATATAGCCAATATTAATAAAACCAATACACCCATTGTTAAGATTAACATCGAAGACCAAATATTACATGTCAATTCCGACCCCGAAAAAATTTCCGACCATTTCAATCAATTTTTCTCCAATATTGGATCTAACTTAGCAAAAAATATTTTAGACAGACACAACGTCTCGGACAAAGATCTTGCAAACAATATACCCCTCACTAATCTTAGCTATAACCCTTTCCACTTCACTCCCACTACTGACACAGAAATTTTAGAACTTATCTCATCCCTTAAAAACAGTAACTCTGTAGGTATAGATCACATTTCAACAAAAATCATCAAACATATCCAAAAATATATAGCCTCACCTCTGAAACATATAATCAATCTAAGCTTTAAAACTGGTGTATTTCCTAACTCCTTAAAACAGGCCACAATAATCCCAATATTCAAATCAGGAGACAAACTATCTGTAAATAACTATCGACCGATATCTTTACTTAGCACAATATCTAAAATCATAGAAAAAGCGGTGAAGAATAGACTCTACAAGTTCCTTGAAGATAACAAAATATTATCGGACAACCAATATGGTTTCCGCAAAGGTAGGAGTACCTCAGATGCAATAGCCGCCCTCACAAAAATTGTTTCTTTTAATCTCGACCTTGGTCGAAAACCGCTTGCTGTTTTCCTCGATCTCTCAAAAGCATTTGATACGGTCTCCCATCCCTTACTGCTTAAAAAACTTCAACAGATCGGAATAACTGGGATACCCTACACATGGTTCGAAAACTACCTAACAAACCGAACTCAACAAACTCTTATCCACTCTGACAAAATAAATAAAAGCAAAAAATTATCCATATCTTACGGTGTACCGCAAGGCAGTGTACTAGGACCACTCTTATTTCTTTTATACATCAACACACTATGTACCATGGATATTGGAGGTAAGATTTTATCATTTGCCGACGATACAGTCTTAATATTCGAAGATGAAACATGGCAAGCAGTTATTAATAAAACTAATAATGGCCTAATAAAAGTGAGGCATTGGCTTGACACAAATCTCCTTACACTCAATATTGACAAAACACAATATATGACGTTTTCCATACGCAAACATAATTTTCCCAACAACTGCCCTAAACCAATAATTCACTCGTGTTCACTAAACATGCACCCACACCCACCCGGAACTCCACCTATTACAAATTGCACGTGTCCTACCCTTAAATCATCTAAGGAAGTTAAATATCTGGGCATAATCATAGATGACCAACTACGTTGGGAAGCACACATAAGTGACACAGTGAAAAGACTCCGTAAGCTCTGCCATATATTCTGCTCTCTTAGATCCATCTTAGACCTAAAAACCCTTAGAAGCGTATATTTTGCCCTTTTTCAATCCATTGCAACATACGGTATTTTGGGATGGGGTGGTTGCACAGAATCCGTCATTAATCCAATAATTACAGTTCAAAAACTAATACTGAGAATCATATTTAAATGCCAACCTACCCACCCCTCTAATGTGCTATTTACTAAATTTAGGGTCTTAGATATTCGCCAACTATTCACCAAGACAAGCCTATCCTACATACGGAAAAATAACCTACTGGTGGCTCCACAACATCAAGCCCAAACCCGCTTTTCATCAAACCTGGGATGCGTGGTTCCAAAAACTAGAACCACATTCGCTCACCGACAATTTTGGTTCATTGCCCCCAAAATATACAATGCATTGAGCACCGATATAAAATCAAATATTACCATACCTCTTTTTACTACTCGTGTTCAAAATTGGATATTCGAAAGGGGACGAGATTTCTTTAAAGAATATATGACTTCCTAACCATTATAAAATAAAAGAAAATAATTAAATTAACTTAATAAAATATCATACTTCACATCTTTTTCCAACCTGACTTCACTGAAATCTAATCTTACCTAAATATATACTCTTCTAGACGTTTATTTACCTACCTTGACAAATCTCCAGTAAAAATTTTAGCTTTCATAAAAAAATACCATATAAATAAATAAAAAAACACATATTTAAATCTTACTTCTTAGTATTTTATATTTTATAGTATTTTATTTTTAACTTCTTTAAAACATCTTCTTCTTTATAATCCTTTATAAACATGTACGTATATATATGTATATACATATATATATACATATGTGTGTTTGTTTGTATTTATGTGTGTATATATGTATATATATATATATATATATATGTATGTATTTGTGTATGTGTATGCATATGTATGTGTATGTGCTTATATCATGTATGATTACCTTAACACGGGCATTAGCCTAGTATGGTAATCAAGAAAAAACATAAAAGTGTACTTTCAAAAATTGTATGAAATAATAAAAAAAAAAAAAAAAAAAAAAAAATCTATTCTATATTGTTAATACGCTAACGTCTGTCGTACACATTCGCTCCATGTACCAGATACAAACGGAAGTGCTGCCATCTACAATATTTGAATAGAACTATTGAAGTTTACATACTATAGTTTTTTCCCACAGAAGCTGGTTTTTACCTGCTAGTGTGATAGTATTAATACGCTAGTGTCTGTACGGTTGAAATTTAAGAACCTGACTTCGAGTACATCTATGACGCCGCGCCTTATGCAAAATTATTTTCGTATGTGAAGTTTGTTACACAGCTACTGTCGAGCCTCCCGCCGCCCGCAGGGTCTAGCAGCATAAACCAACTGAGCGTGGTTTTGCTGCTAATATTTCATTGATGGGAATAACCTTAAAAATTATTCTAAAAGAGAGTTATTCTTATTTTTTTAAAAGAAAGAATCATTCCCGGGTTACGAATAACCTGACAATATTTGTAAATCTCCTAATACCATCACAGAAAGCGGAAAATGTTGTTTGTGTCATGATGTAGGACTTAGCCAGCCGAGGAATCCAACACGAGACACCTGGGTGGAACCCAAACCCGATGCCAACTCAGCCAATGATCCATTTAGAAATTGAAGATTCATTTAGACTTTTAGAAAATGGTCAATAGGTGTCCCATATAAATAAAATCGGATATATTTATCCTAGACACTATCCAAGTTACAAAACCAGTTCTTCGAACATTGTTGCCCTTTTAAAAGGTAGCTGCCAAAAATATGGGAAAAAGATTAGTCAAGATTATATTGTTTTTTTTTTTTTTTTTTTTATTAATAAAATTCCTTTATTATTTATTTACAGTTTTTTTACATTTTTAAATTAAGTCCCTTTAAACTGATTGATATCAGTTTGTCAACAGGTTCTTTTGACAATTACTTTTTTTAAATTGAGACAGGTACATAAAATAAACAGGTACATGAAAAAAATAAATTGTTAATAAAATTTATAAGAAATACAGAACAGAATATCAGATTGACAAAAATGACTTAAAAATCAGAAGTCGTGTCTCTGAAAATAAGAAGTTCGTGTCCCAGTTGCGACCATTAACTTTTCATTTTTCTGTACGTTATTTTTTCATATTTTCGTTTGGATTTATTAGTTTTATCTTCTTCTTCAATGATATATTACATTGATCGGATTAACCTTCAAAATTTATTATGAAAGAGAGTAATTATAATTTAAAAAAATAAATTTAATGTTCTAAGTGACCATGAGAAGCACCGATAAAGAGCTTTATATTCGACCAAATGCATCGTAAACAAAACTGCGTAGAAAACATGTATTTTGGTATCGATATCACTAAAGGTTATCGATGCAACAAATTTATTAATTTTCAATTTCTTCGCTAGCCGCAAAGTGGTATAGTACATTTAGCTTCCTCTTCTTTAATGGCGCGACAGCCCATTTTGAGCCCTGGCCTCCTTCAAGTTGAGCCTCCACTGTGCTCGGCCGTCGTCTTCCAATCTGCGACATGGAGTAGTCCTCTTGCATCCTTCGTCTGCCCGCCTTTCCGTTACCTCCCGGGTGTGTTGCTAGAACCTTCTTCGGTACTTGTGTGTTTAGCACTCGGTGCACATGTCCGGCCCATCTTAGTCTTTGGAGCCTTTTAAGAGCGTTTAACCAGCCAACGGCCGAAAATCCACATTTCGTCGAAAGTGTGCAATGAGAAAGATTAATTATTTTCCGTACCAGCTTTTTAAAATTAGTACTCAATATCGATTTTATTTCATTCCAAATTTGCTTTAATTTATACCTACATCTAAAAATTCTGAAAGGCGTGATGATAAATCTATGTAAATAATGTACTTTTTGTAATTATTTTTTGATTATAAGCATTTATCATTTTTCAATAATGTCTAAGTTAAATAAGAATGTCAAAAAAATCTGAAATATATTAGTTTATAAGTGCGCAAATAAATACACAAACGAACCAATTTTCGTCAAGAAACACATGTACGCATATATTTTTTATTGATTTATTTTACTGCATGATTATATGATTTGAAATGGTTGTGGTATAATACAAAATCTTTTTTGAAAATTTAACAAATCTGCCAACGACCTATGTTTAACCTTATTATACTAAAAATAAACATTTTTTCTCAAAATTTAAAACATGCGAATGCTAGATAAAAGAACAATCTTTCGACATCCATTTATAATTTTTTGTAGAAAAGAGTCAATACGTCTAAAATCTGATTTAAAAACGACATATTTCTGGTTTTCTCTTGTAAAACCCTCTTAAATGGGTAGAGAGTCTAGGAGTTTGGTAGATATCAAAGAGCTCATTATCGTGGTGGATTCTCCATGCTTCTCCCTCTCGCACCGCTCTTAAGATTCTTCCAAGTACCTTTTTAGCTTAACATTGTTAATTTTGCATTGTGTCGCAAACCTATTTGCTTTTCAAAATGGTAATTTATCAATAAAACAATTGGAGAACGGGAGAAACAAAGAGCCGCAATGTGAAAATTATAAAACTCCAAGACCAATTTAATAAATGTTGTCGATTTTTATCGTTCATAATATAAAAAAAAAATTACAGGTGTGAAGGTTCACACGCGGTATAAGCAAAAACCTTCAGAAAACTAACGTAGACAAGAGTGGGGAGGCTACCAAGCACCGCACAAAGAGGAGACCTACTATTCTATTTCATTCTTTCGCGGACTAAATCATATAGATGTATGTGTCCACTGTCCACAGAAGAGTAAAAATTTCTTAGGGCTTATGGTATCTTTGGGGATGCTGTGTGGAGGGTCTTTTTAGGGAAAGGAATGAGAAGAAGTTCTGGGAAGGAAAATGTATGAGGGGTGGGTAAGGAAACTGGGGGTCAATGTGTCATGGAGTGACGGATGTATGAATCCATCCCTCCCACTGCGGTACGATCTATGTTGGATCTCCCTCAACCAATCTCTCCCGATCCGGCCCGACACGCAGTAGGTGGGCAAATACATTGGCCGCCAAGACCTAGAACAAACCTCACCCCATAAACCCGGGCGCCCCTGCTAAGTCACCAAACGTAACGAACCACTTGGGGCAACTTATGGCAGGGGTGTTGGTTATCCAATAAATGGTTACCGGGACGGCGCTACCCATACCCGCCTCTCAAATTAAAATGTTAAAATTAAAATTCACTGATATGGGAGGTACGAAAAGGTTCGCGGGACGCAAGTGGTCCGCGAACCGATGGTTACTAACCACTGTATTAGTAAATTGTTAGCGTTATTAAATGTATTTGATGCGTTGGATTGCGTAAATGTTAAATGAACTAATTACGATATGAAACACGCGTCTTTTATTACGTAACAGAAAATAGATCGGTGACACCAAAACCTTTCCACCCTTTCTGTTGATGATTGTTTTTAATAATTCGATTGAGTTCGGTAATAAAATAAATTAAAAAAAAAGAATATAATGTATAAATAAACTAAAATATATTAATCTGTATGAAAAATCCATTTTAGCGGCGTAAATAAACTAATAAATAAACAATTATTATAAGCAATAATTATCAGCCTGAAACACTCGTCTACATTGAAAAATCTTCCGAGAAAAGATACATGCCGCCAACGGGACTTGAACCCGTGTCCCTCTGATTGCCGGTCAGGTGCTCCATCACTGAGGTTGTATGTATTTTTACTTGAAACGACAAAAAAGTGGGTTGACGCCTTCGATCAATAAAGGCTACGTCAATGGTTGACGCTGACGTTTATAATAAACTACCTGGTACCCGGCATGCGTTGCTCTGCCATTTAATAAAGAAATTGATTCTCCCTGCGTGTCCTTTCCCATTCTTCCCTTCCACCTCCCTTTCTCTCCCGCGTCCTCTTCCCCTCTCTCGTTTCCACTCCGCCTCCTCCACCTTCCCTCTCTCCACTCCATTCCCCCCCTTACCCCGTCCCGAAACCCCCCCCGAGTTCCCCTCCCCCCTCCCTGGTTCCCCCCCCCCCCTCCCGCGTTCCATAAATTATATCCCGGTACATTTAGTTTTCAAACAGCTAGCGTACCAACTAATTCAATTTTTAATACAAATTTCATAATGCCAGAGCTCACCAGACAATAAAGAACACAACAAAAAAAGAATTATCTAATTTGGTGCAGTCGTTCGGAAGTTTTGCGCGTGCATACATTTCGGCGATTCATTTTTATACAAATTTCATAATGCCAGAGCTCACCAGTAGTTTTATACAAACCTTGTCCTGACAATAACGAACACAACAAAAAAGAATTATCCAATTTGGTGCAGTCGTTCGGAAGTTATGCGGGAACATACATTCGGCGATTCATTTTTATATAAATTTGTCCAATAAAATATAATATGAGTGTTTTTATTTATTTTTTCGTTATTGATAGAAAAAACTTGAGGTGAGGCATTTTTAATACTTTTTATGTTTACATTTAAAACTTTTGTATTTTACAAAAAATATTTGTTTATTTCGAGTTACAAAATTTGAAAGCCTTATTTAATATTCCATTTATTTGGATTTTATTTTGCCGAAATATGTTGACCTTTCAACAAAATAGACCATAAAAAAACATTACCCATTATCCTTTCAAATATTTCACTTCAATTTAAATTAATAGTTTCTTATACTATCTCCCATCGTGTATTCTTCCTTCTTTATAATATTTTTCTCGTCTTCTTCTATTCTTCTATCCCCTTCACAAGTTTAAATTCCCACGAGATATAAAT
Source organism: Limnephilus marmoratus (assembly GCA_917880885.1). NCBI lineage: Eukaryota > Metazoa > Arthropoda > Insecta > Trichoptera > Limnephilidae > Limnephilus > Limnephilus marmoratus. The sequence continues at coordinate 4,812,661 of OU862930.1, forward strand.
CAATGAGAAATGATTTGATCGAGTTGAACGCACTTCGATAGATGTCACTTTGTATTCACGCGAGGGCCCGCGCAGGAACCGGACGCAGCGAACTTTCTTCCTATTTCGGCGGGCACACCAACCCACCCACTTCCGGTACAACCAACCTTACTTCGGATCAACGTTTCAATCCTGGCTTTATATTCGCCAATCTTTTTTTTTCACTGTTTTTTAATTTTTGTCGCAATTAGCATTCTGGCAAGCATGCCTGTTGTTATAACTAACTAACCAACCATTACGCTGTTTCCCCGCAGGTGTAGGCAGAGAAGACGGACCGCCAAACAACACGGTCTTGCACACTCTCCTTGCCTCATTCATACAACGTCTCATACATGCTCTTCTATTATTTTGACTCTTAACATCTCAGACTCAAGTTTCTGATTCACTTGGTCGTGCTATGTCTTTCTTGGGCGTCCTCGACTTCTTCTATCATTCACATTTGCGTCATATATTCTCCTTACACTCCTTTCCTCGTTTATTCTCTCTACGTGCTTAAAACATCGAAGCGTCCCTTTCTTTAATCTTACTCATTACGCTTACATCAGCAGCCTTGCATTCTTTGCGGATCTCCACGTTTCTCACACGATCGTACATGGTTTTACCACACATTCGCCTCATGGAACTCATTTCTACAGCATTTAGTCTACTTTCATCCTTCCTCTGCCAGTGGGTAGGTACCAGCACTACATTATGGACGGCTAGCTTCCCTTCACTTCCCCTCTTAGTATTGTGTTGGCGCCAACAGCGTTCAGTTCTCCATTAATGGAGTTACCTGCATTTACCCTTCTTTCAGTATCTCTATCAGCCTTCCCATCTCTCTCTTGTTATATTGATTTTAATTTCGGTTAGTTGGATCTAAGCGAAGCCAGAGTCAAGTTAGCCTCTCACAAACTGGGCGTACTGTACAGGGCTCACAGATACAGCAGATAGTACACAACTACTAACTCCGTACAAATCGCAAGTGCGCCCACTCTTGAATTTGGCATGGCCTGGATCCCAAAAATACCTGAAAAAACTCTTGACTGCAGAAACCAGCGGTCCGTTTGGTAGATTCCCCTTAACGTAGAGCGTATTGCAATCTTTGGAGTACAGGAATCAGGTAGGTATCATTGTGTATTATAATGGAATACGCTCCGAGGAACTAGCGTCATTGATCCCTTCGACACCGGTTCATAGTAGAAAAGCGCGCCCAACATAAGCACGCGGTTGACATTTGTCACATAGAATGGGTCGCTTCTACAACTAGTTCTTGAGATCAACAGCTCAGCTGCAGAACGATTTGCCTGCTTCTGTGTTTCCTTCCTCCTACAACATGGGTCTCTTCATCAAGACCCATGTTCAATTAGTCCTCTCGTATTCCCGAATTTCCTCTCTGGATTTTGACACTACTACAAATATTTTTTTTATATAATATCGATATTATCCACTAAAGTGTCAGTACGTTTTGCTTTTTTTGATTAAAGGATCTTGGGCCCTCAAAAAATCGTTAAATTTGCCTGGTTGAAACGCCATCAACAGCCGTTCAATATACAAACTAGATAATATATTAAAAAAAAAACATCTTACAGACATTGCGTATTTTCTTAATATACTAAAATCTTAAAAATCTGTCCAGTTTTGGAGGATAAAAATAGGAAAAACAAAATCTCGATTTTGATGATTTTATTTAGGGGTTATCAGCCTTAGGTGCAGTTGTCCCTTTTGCTCAGTATTCGGGGAAGTAATAAGAGCAACAGTGGCAGCTACAGCATATTTCTTGGTAACCGGGTTTCCTCTTAAGAATAGACACATTTTAGGCTATTATTTTCCCCTTAATCTAGCTAGACGTGCTTCAAATAAATATAGCATTATTACAGCTTCTTCGAAAAACCAAAATAATTAAGTTTCTTCAACCAAAAACCACATAAAAAAAATAACAAATTATCTCTCCAAAAATTGTGACTTCCGATTTGGACATAATTGAAGCAACTCGCGTACTTTTGGCCGCCGAAACGTGCCGAAACCCGCACAGGGTCAATGCATTATCGATTGATTCAAATGTGAGAAGCGACGAACCCGAAGTTTCCCCCATCCACATCCCGTAGAGATCACAATCGACCAGAGATGAGCGGCCGATTGCGATTGTGGGAAGGTGTTTATTGTAAACGGTATCAACGATTCCTTCACACTTAGCGGACGATTGTTTTAAATGGAAATTTCATTAGGAGATTGTAACACTTATTGTAAATGAGAAAATATCCTTTATAACAATATCGATTACGTTATCGTTCGGTATTTAATATCTTAGATGTAAAACCCTTTTTATTGTTATTGTTCTGAATTTTTAAGTGAGACTTCTTTAGCCCCGTTAGTGATTTGAAATTCGGATAAAACTGAAAATAAAAAATAAAATTTATCTATTATTTGACGTGTCATCGGTTCTGATACAATGCGGTAAATTCGCGCCTCGCCGCGAGCCTCCCAATAAACATGTTTATTTTTGTGAAATCAATATCCAATCTTCAAACCACTTTAAAATAAACAGGCAAAAGAAAAGAAAGCGACATCTAGCGAATTTCTAGTTTTACTTCTACCGCGTGTGAATTGCACACTCTAATTTTTTTGCATCAAATTATTCCCCTTTTACATTAGCTCCGTACAGGAGAAGCCCCGAGGAAAATAATTCTCATCGGGGCCTATGTCATCTTTGGGGATGCTGTGTGGAGGGTCTTTTTAGGAAAGGAATGAGAGGAAGTTCTAGAAAGGAAAAGGTTTGAAGGGTGGGTAGGAATTTGGAGGTCATTGTGTCCAGAAGTGACGGATATATGAATCTATCCCTTCCACTGCGGTGCAAGGCGATTTTCCGAGAGAGTTTCTCTCTCCCGTCTGGCCTACCGTACACTTGGTGGGCAGACGCATCTTCCGCCAAGATCCAGACAAACCTCACCCCATGAAACAGAGCACCTTTAGTAAGTCACCAAATGTAACGAAACATTCGGGGCGACCTAAGGCAGAGGTGTTGGTTATCCAATAAATGGTTCCTGGGGCGGCGGTACCCACACCCAACTCAACAAACCTCTGGGCCTATGCAATCTTTTGGGATGCTGAGTTGATGGTATCTTTAGGAAAGAAGTGGGTAGGAATCTGGGTTCTTAATCATGTCGGAAGTGGGTGAAAAGCAGCCTTTTTTTTAAGTTACATTTTTTTTACATTGACTCCACACAGGAGGCCCTGAGGAAAATAATTGAAGAGACCCACGTTGTAGGAAAGAAGAAACACACAGGCCGGCAAATTGTACCACAGCCGAGCTGTCGAATACAAGAACGAGTCGAAGAAACGACCCGGTCTCATGTGACAAATTTCAATCGTGTACGTATGTTGGGCATGCGTTTGGCGTGTTTCCCAACTAAATTCTCACATTGCGGTGTGAAACTTTGATTTCATAAACTTGTACAATTTAAGTATTTTGTGGCTTACTTTTAGATTTGAATATAAAGTGTGGTGTTTGCTCTTTCTAACACGCACCGTTTAGATCATAATATTTCTCACCGTAATGGTAAGGGAGACAAAACAGCTGCCAACAAGGCAGCTGCCATTCCATCATTCCCGGATGACTGTAATACTATCTATGTAGAACCAAAGGCAAGTCAATCCTTATATATGGCTAGGACAAATAAGGCTGAGGTATTAAGGATCATCTCGAAACTTAGGTCGAATGCAGCGGCAGGTATCGATGGAGTAACCCCGTGCATCCTTAAAACCTGTAAAGAAGAACTAGCTGAGCACCTAGCGCAACTTATCAATTCCTCTATAGGCTCGGGAGTATTCCCAAATCAATTAAAGCTAGCAAAAATTATACCAATTTATAAAGAAGGCTGCAAAAAATGTATTTCTAACTATCGCCCAATATCGGTTTTATCAGTATTTTCAAAGGTGTTCGAGACTATTATCAAGGATAGACTTCTAAAATACATCTCTAACAACAATATCCTAACACCACAGCAATATGGCTTTCGAAAAAACTCCAGTACCCAATGTGCCACCTTCGATTTCATCTCGAACATTCAGCAGTACATAGACCAGGGCGAATATGTAGCAGCTATTTTTATAGATCTAAAAAAAGCCTTTGATACAGTAGATCATGAAATACTCCTACAAAAATTGGAACATTTGGGTATAGTCGGGAAATCTTTAAAGCTCCTCCGAAGTTACCTATCTGATAGATATTGCCTTGTCGACATCGAAGGGAACCTAAGCGGCTTTGGAAAAATCACATGTGGAGTGCCACAGGGCTCGATTCTAGGACCCCTACTTTTCTTACTATACATCAATGATATAACTAAATGCGGCATCTTGGGAAAACTTCAACTTTACGCTGATGATACTGTGATTTATTATCGTTGTAAAAATCTGAGGGAACTTGAATCTCTAATGAATAAAGATCTCCCAAAGCTAGCTAAATGGTTGCGGATAAATAAATTAAGCCTCAATGTCAAAAAAACTCACTACCTCACTTTCGGGAAAAAAGATTACATGACAATGAATATTACTCTTGGAAATGAAAAGCTCCAAAATGTACAAGTAACGAAATATTTAGGGTTATTCATAGATTCTAACCTATCGTGGAACTCCCATGTTGAATATGTTAAATCCAAAATTTCCCCGATAACTGGTGTACTCTATCGACTTCAAGATGTGCTCCCCACAGCTTTACTGCGTGCCACATATTATGCTCTGATCCACTCTCACCTAAGTTATCTGGTTAGTATCTGGGGCACCATTACTAAGAAACAAATATCTGAAATACAAGTAATCCAAAATAGAGCCATAAGAAATATATACCATCTACCATGGGATACACATGTGAAAGACATATACTCACTGACACAAATTCTTCCCTTTACCATTCTGCCAAAATATAGCATCACCACTACAAATAATTCAACACTCCTCTCACACCAACACTAAACCAGCCTTTAATTCCGATATACACCAGCACAAAACACGATCACAAAATCAAATACACCTATCGTCATCTACACACACAACTAAATTTGGAATTAACTCCTTACAATACATCGCACATACGCAATACAACGCATTACCTAACGTCCTAAAACTACCAGAATCAAACAAAAAAATATTGGCAAAGGCTCTAAAAGGATATTTTCTCAGCAACTTTATTAACCAGTGACGAATTTAGCTGTCTCCCTTTGTAACTCTTGTATATTCTTCAATTACCTGTATCAAGTGTGTCTAGTCCATTTAAAAATCTATGTATTGTTCATTGATTTCCGTGTTCTTATGTAAAAATAATTTTCCTTTGGATGTATAATGTTGTCCTTCCCGAAATGAGTTTTATTAAACTCATTGGGAGTAATGTATTATAAATTTTATGTAATAATTTTGTAATATATTATCTCTAATAAATAAAAAAAATAAAAATAATAAAACTATTTTCTTGAAACCTATGTTAGTTGTTCGCAAAAGCGAACAAATTAGCTCGAAGGGGTTAAATCAATAATTTCTAAACGCTTATGGTGGTCCCGCATGTTGCCACATATTCGATGAACTCAACCGCTGTATGTCTATGTATAACTTTAAGAGGAAACCGGGCGACGTTTGGCCATACAAACGTCTTCTTCAATGGCGCTACAGCCCATTTCGAGCCTTGGCCTCCTTCAAAATAAGCCTCCACCGCCCTCTGTCCTCGGCCGTCGTCTTCCAATCTGCAACATGGAGTAATCCTCTTGCATCCTTCCTGACATCATCCTCCCATCTCAGTCTAGGTCTGCCCGCCTTTCGTTTACCTCCCGGGTGTCCTGTCAGAACCTTCTTCGGTACTCGCGTGCTTGGCATTCGGTGCACATGTCCGGCCCATCTTAATCTTTGGAGTCTTAAATGGGTGGAGAGTCTGGGAGCTTGGTAAATATCATAGAGCTCATTATTGTGGCGGATTCTCCATGCCTCTCCCTCTCGCACCGCTCCTAAGATTCTTCGAAGTACCTTTCTTTCGAAGATGTCCAGCTGTTCCGCTGACTTTGCTGTCAGGGTTCCCGCCTCACATCCATAGGCCAAGACCGTTCTGATAATTGTTTTATATAAGGTTATTTTGGTTTTCCTATGGACGTTTCGGGATTTGAACACTGGCAGCAACGCGAAGTAAGTTTTGTTAGCGGCTGTAATGCGCTTTCTTACTTCTACTGGGTCTTCATTGTCCTGCGTTATGATGGAGCCCAGGTAGGTAAACTCTTCGACCACTTCGAAATTATAATTGTCTTTAAATTTCACTTTATCTTTTATTCTGCGGTGAGGGGTTCTGGTTTGCATCCATACAAACGTATTTCCTCATTTCCTCTCGGGATTTTGACACTAGTGCAAATGTTTTTTTTAATATAATATAGATATGGACCAGTAGCGTGTTGGTACGTTTTGCTTTTTTTATAAGATACTTTTTATAGGAGTTAGAACTCACCAAAAATAGTTGAAATTGCCTGGTTTGAACGCCATTAACAGACGTTCAGTATACAAACTAGACAATGTATTTAAAAAAAAAAGCAAATTCTTAAAAATCGGTAAAATTTTGGAAAAATAAGAAATAAAAACTTCAAAATTGCTGATTTTATTTAGATACTAGCAAGTTCCCTGCATGCGTCGGAATGCCTTTAACACGGAAATTGTTTCTCCTTGCGTGTCTTTTCCCATTCATCTCGTTCCCCTTTCACTTCCCCTTCCCCTCCCATGTCCCCTTCCCTCCATGTGTTCCCTCTCCACCTTACCTGCGATCCCCACCCCTCAGTACATTCAGTTTTAACAGCTCGCGTGCCACCTATTACAATTTTTTTATTAAAATTTTCATTTTTCATATATTACAAATATTCACTTTTGTATATTATAAGAACAATCAATCAAATGTGGAATTACCTAACATAGGTACCTACTTAAAATTCCTTTAATTCTTACTTACGTACTTCAAGTAAATTGATTAATTTAAATTAGTTAGTTTATTCGAAAAATAAATTTTGATTAAACAATCGATGGTTTGCAAAATGTCATTCTTAAATTGTGACATTTTTGACAGTTTCGTAATAGTTTTTGTAATGATTAAAAAACTTCTCAGATGAATTTTCATGCGGTTGTAATAATCCAGAAACTTTCGCGAGGGTGGAAAGAAGGTATTTTGAAAGTTTCAAACATTTCCTATGCTTAATATAGCAATGCATAAACGACTCACATACACATAAGCAAACATTCAGAAGAATTCGGATATAACGACCGCCTATAACGGCTTACTGTTTTTAACGACGACAATGTTAACTCAAGTTAGGTTTCTTAGTTAGGTACTAGGAAGACAATCCGTTTAGTACGTCTCCATTTTAAGCGACCTACTGCTTAAAGAGACCTAGTTTAATGGTTATTCGTCCGGCTAGGACAACGCGGGGTGTTTTTTTTTACAAAACCTATGCACCAATACTTCGCCGCCCCGCGCATTCACAAAATCACAGTCAGTGTTTATCATTGTTTGTGACTAGGTCAAAAGCTCGACCCAATGAGTTCCGTGAAGCGAATGTGTTTTTCGATTGAAGAAAAAAGTGCTATATTACACCGTTTAGAAGCCGGTGAATCAAATTTAACCCTCGCGAAGGAGTTCGGCGTATCTCGTGTAAAAACAAGATTAAATTATCCGTCCGTTTAGTGCGTCGTCCGGTTAGTACGACCAAGTATCGCCTGCCCCTTGAGGATCGTTATATCCGGATTCTACTGTATATTGATTTTTATATTCAAGTTGGGAGGCGGAAATGGGTACCGCCGCCCCGGGAACCTTTATTGGATAACCAACACCTCTGCCATAGCTCACCCCAAGTGGTTCGCCACGTTTGGTGATTTAGCAGGGGTGCCCGGGTTCACGGGGTGAGGTTTGTTTGGGTCTTGGAGGCGGATGTCCAGGACACACTAAACCCCAGATTCCTACCCACCCCTTAAACCCTTTTCCTTCCCTCTCCTCTCCTTCCTTTCCCTAAAAAAAACCCTCCACACAGCATCCCCAAAGATGACTTAGGCCCTGAGGGAAATTATTTTCCTCAGGGCCTCCAAAAAAAATACACAGATTATCAGCCTAAGTTGCAGTTGTCCATTTCGCTAAGTATTCCGTGGAGTAAAAGCGACAGTGACATTTTGGTAAAATATCTATTGTTAAAATTTCTCGGCGACCGGTTTTCCTCTTGAGGTGTCTCCATATCTCGATAAGGAGTCACCTGTGGCACGATTGATAGTGTCGCTTCAAATCCGTTATTTTTAATTTGGAAAAACCTTTATTGTTTCGAGAACGGCACTTGCGGCACGTAATGGTAAACGTTTTGCAATGCGAACGGTCCGTATCTAATCGCTTTTACTTTATTGCTTTCATTATCTCGCTCTCCGTATGGGTAGGCAGATAAAACTACTTCGCCTTCACTGCAAGTGCATTATGCAATCTCAATACGTATTATTGTAATTAATTTTTTAACTTGGTTTCTTTAAATTATCAGAATCCATGGACTTTATTATTAATTAGTTCATTCCCGGCATGCGTTGCAATTCCATATTCAAAGAAATACATTATTGTTTCTCCCTGAATCACCTTTCCCGTGCGTCCCCGTTCCCCTCCCGCGTCCCCTTACTAGCTAGCAACATAAATTATAGCCTATATGTTATTCTGTTTTAAGAGCTATATTATTATAAGTTTCATTAAAATCCATTCAGTAGTTTTTGCGTGAAAGAGCAACAAACACACGTTCATCCATACAAACTTTCGCGTTTATAATATTAGTAAGATTTGCTGCGCGTAGCGAAGTTCTGTTTAGACTCGACCATTTGGCATTTCATTTGTGTGTAAATTTGTTTTGTCAAATAGGAGGTCCTGAGGAATATATTTATTTCCTCCAGGGCTTATGTCATATTTGGGTATACTGTGTGGCGTGTGGGTGGAAAGGCGGCAATTTCCCCAGGAATGATGGACGTATAAATCAATCCCTCCCACTGCCGTGCAAGGCGATGTTCCTAGAGAGTCCTGCTGGAGTGATAAAAGGTCTCTCTCTGCTAATCCCTTTCTATCAGGCCCGCTACGCGGTAGGTGGGCAAATGCATGTGCCGCCAAGATCTTGACAAACCTTACCCGATGAACCCGGGAACTCCTGCTAAGACACTAAACGCATCGAACGCGAACCACTTGGGGTGACCTGTGGCAGAGGTGTTGCTTATCCAAAAACAGTATGGTCGTCGAAATTCGATAAAAATAACATTTTAAACATTAAAAAAAGGCTAATTTCTAAATCGGCGCCCGCCGCGGCGCACATGTTAAACGCACTAAACGACCATAAAGAATAATAACATGGCGTCTGACTGTCATTCTAATTTTAAATTGCACCATAGACGAGCGCGCGCCGGAAATGCCGCTTTGTCTTTATTATTCTAATTTTAAAATTAAAACCGTTGAATTTTTTAACTGATGCACGTTTTTGTTATTTTTAAATCCGTTTTCAGAAAATTTATGGTATATTAACCCCTCAGGCTTCAAGGGTCAATGTTGTTAAAAGGTCAACATATTTTCGCTTCGCAATAAAATTCAAATAAATGGAATATTACTAAACATATCCAAAAACTAAAAACTGATTTTTGAAAGGTGATTAAATAGGCTTTCAAATTTTTATAATTCAAATAAACATATAAATTTTTAAAATTTAAATTTTTTGGAAGCAGATATGTAAAAAAATACCAGAATGTGCAATTCACACGCGGTAGAAGTGAAACCTTTAGAAAACTAAAGTAGACACGAGTGGGGTAAATAGAAAACTAAAGTAGACGAAGCACCGCACAAAGAGGAGACCGATTATACTATCTCATTCTCTCGCAGGTTAAATCCTATAGATGTATGAAAAGATCATGATGTGAAAGAAATTAAGATGTTGAAGTGAAAACTTCTTTAGCACCGTTGTGATTTGAAGCTCGATGAAACTAAAAATTGCGACACTAAAAAGAGACAAACACATACATGTATAGGATTTAGCCTGCGTGAAAATGAGAAAGTATAATCGATCTCCTCTTTGTGCGGGGCTTCGTAGTCTCCCCACTCTTGTCTTCTTTATTTTTCTGAAGGTTTCACTTCTACCGCATGCGAATTGCACACTCTGATTTTTAATAATTTTGGTTTTAGATATGAATATAAAGGGTTGTGTTTTCTCTTTCTAACACCATTTAGACCAGTGATTCCTAAACTCTTTTGGCCCACGGACCCCTCCCCTTCCCTCCCCCCGTTAAGCGCCGTTACGTGCTGACAATAGATCAATGACCCCTGGGGGTCCGGACCACTTTGGGAACCACTGGTTTAGATCATATTATTTCTAACAATGATGTATGGATACAACTATTTCTACGAGATCTTTAAGAGTTGTCCCGAAAAGCGAACAACTTAGCCTTAGGGGTTAAATGTTATTTATGGCATCCTTTGTCACGTGCTTTACTTGTCTGACAAAATATGATTTTTTTTGCATGAATGCTTTTAATTTTAGTAAATTTATGCTAATTAGTAACAAATTATGAATAACTGTATTTTTAATTTTTGAAGAATGAACACTAATCACGCTTTTTTATTTTCTTTTCAGGTAAGTGTCACCCATCGTACGATTTTGATTGGTAGCAACATAGTGGGTAAGTTTTTTTTTTTTAACTTATTTTCATATTGCGTTACTTCATAAAAAAATTAAATCTAATAGTATTTAGTATGTTATAAGTTATAACGTTTCAATTCTGGATGACGGTCTAACACCAGGACGATACTGAGAGTATCTTCGGAGGCGTCTACTAATATCTACAGGAATTCCAAAAACTGAAAATATCGGACTAATATCTATGAGAACCAAAGTGAGGACGAATATCTACAGCACTGGCAGAGGTTGGATTTGCAATTATGTATAGCATATTGGAATAACGTAATATTGCGTATGCAGTTTAAAAAACTTAATTTATGTATGTATATGTATGTATGTAAAAATCCCTAATATCGGACTATTGGACACATTTAGCTGAATATTAAGGATTTGGGTTTTTGTTTTAACAGCTTTCTTTTCTTTATTTCGAGTGCTTCTAAATTATTTAGTCTGTTACCATGACCATTTCTATGTCAGTTAGGTTAGGTTAGGTTAGGTTGTGGTGCCGTGTATTTCGAATTAAATAAATATCTCTGTATAATGACCTCCTTGTTTGTTCAATAAATTATTGTCCTCGTAAACAGCAAAATCCGTAATATTATGCAAAAACTTAATGTACGTACTTTAAACGTTTAAGCCTTTACGTAGGTAATTAGTAATTACGTAATTGAAGTAATTTATGCTTTTCCGTACAACCTCTTGCTCAGCTGCCCTCTGTAGATATTAGTCCAACCTACGCTCTGTAGATTTTAGTTCAACCTACGCTCTGTAGATATTAGTCAACACTGGGACCGTCATAGATATTCGTCCGACCTTAGCTCTGTAGATATTAGTCAACACTCTGAAGTTCGTAGATATTAGTTCAACATATGAGCTGTAGATATTCGTCCGACATACAGGCTGTAGATATTAGTATCTGGAGTCGTATCTCCTACTGTGCCTGCTTATTTCTTTAAAAAAAGGAAATCTTTCTAAAATTATGATCACTACGCCATAATGAATTCTATTAAATGTAATAATAAGCCTTGATAAATGTTAAATCCAGGATTAGCCGTAGGTAAGTCCTAACAGATTTGGTGAACTAAGCGTCGGTTTATCGACAAGTTAAGCTGCTTAGGCTAGTTGTCGACGTCGACAGGTGTTTTTGTGACTGCCTGTCGCGTCGCTTTGCAACAATGCGCTAGTTAATTTGCATAATAACTATTTTATCATTACCGATTGTGAAACTGTAGAGGAAGTGGGAAAGGTAAGTGACAATACGGAAATGTTTTCGGATAACAAAATGGCCACCCTCGCATTTCAAATCTTAAATACTCGTAGAACAGCCGACCGAGTCGGAAAAATGATTATTATAGCTGACCCGGCAACGCTTTGCTGTGGCTAATTCGCTTGCCAGCCCGCTCGTCCATCACGTACAGACATTCTTATATTTCAACCAATTTAATTTAATTTTCCACCAAACCTTTAGAAATTATATACCTAAACCTTCCTCATAAATCACTCTAGCCATTGGTGAAACTCATCGCATGAAAATCCGTTCAGTAGTTTTGAGTTTATCGCGAACAGACGGACAGACGCGGCGGAGGACTTTAATTTATAATATTATTAGCTGACCCGGCCACGCGTTGCTGTGCTGCAAATCAAATCGACACCGCCCGCTTGCCAGCCTGCTCTTCTCCTTTATATGTTTTATATTTCAACCAATTTACACAAACAAAACCTTGACAAATTACATCCCTAAATCTTCCTCGTGAATCACATTTCTTGGTGAAAACCGCATGAAAATCTATTTAGTAGTTTTTGAATTTATCGCGAACAGACAAACACGGCGGAACAACAGAATTTTTAATATTTTTTTTTAAAAGAAAGACAAACATTCGCGGGTTACGAATAACCCGACAATATTTGAAAATCTCCTACTACCACCACAGTAAGCCGAAAAAATTGCTCGTGAATATTGAGTCGTGATGGACGACTTAGCCCGCCGAGGAATTGAACACGGAACGCCTGGGTGGGACCCAAACGCGATGCCCACTCAACCACTGACCGGTCCTATGTATATAATATAATAATATGTATACATAATATATAATAAATAGTAGCAGTCCCAAAACAGATCCTTGATGAACTCCAAAGTTTAAGTGTTGCTCTTCAGAGATAGCATCTCCAATTTTTGTTCTTTTTTTTCTCTTTTTTAAGTAATCAATAAACCACTAAATTTATTACCATGCATTCTGTCCTTCAATTTCATTATTAGTCTATCTCTGTCTATCGTTTCAAAAGCATGTCTAAAATATAAGAACACTGCTATTATGATTTTCAGCACTTCACTACATCATTAATATAGACATATTATTAATAGTAGCGGTCCAAAAACAGATCCTTGAGGAACTCCAAAGTTTACTGGCGGCTCTTCAGAGATGGCATCTCCAATTTTGGTTCTTTTTTTCTATTTTTTTTTAATTAATCAGTAAACCACTGCAATTCATTACCATGTCATTATGTCCTTCAATTTCATTATTAGTAGATATTTCACTCTGTATCGTTTGAAAAGCACTTCTAAAGTCTAAGAACACTCTATTATGATTTTCTTTTGATACATACTTGTTTGCATATTGTATTGCACGGTGTATGTTGGTATTGGAAATATTTGAAATTTTATTATTTAAAAATTTACCTTGCTATTTACACGCTATTGCAATGAGGCAAATAAAGTCTCCTATTTGACGATAACAACGCGGGTTCGTCGATCCCGCCATTACCGAATACAGTGCAATACGTGTTTAAATAGGTACGGGGTATATTGCACCGCGACAACATTGCTATCCAACAAACTGTTCCGCACATACACCACCAGAGGCATATAGGCCCCAGTCACTAGTACCGGCACTTAGGATGTGGGGGATAGATTAAGTAGTAGGCACTTGTTGCTTTGCTAGTGGAAGTTCGACATTATTGTCAATATTATTATTACGAGGTATGTGTATATGCATAGTATAATGTGCAATGCACTTGGCAGTTCACATGTTGTGTAGCTTCTCTTTCGACGGTAAGTATTTGTGACAAGAGAATTATACACAGATAAATGGATTCTGATTGCTGACGGTATTGAGAATTCATCGCTGGGAAATATATTATACTAGCTTGTACCCACCTGGCATGCGTTGCTTTAATAAAAAAAAATTGTTTATCCCTGCGTGTCCTTTCCCATTCGCCCCGTTCCCCTTCCGTCTCTCTCCGGTTCGCACCGCAGTGGGGGATGGATTCAAACGTTCGTTACTCCTAAACACATTAACCCCCCGATTCCTAACCACCCCACATACCTTTTCGTTCCCTTTTCGTTTCGTTTCGCACCCCTCATAAGTTCCTCTCCTTTTTTTCCCTAAAAAGACCCTCCGCACAGCATCCTCAAAGATGACACAGGTCCTGAGAGATTTTTTATACTCAGGTCGTCCTGTGTAGCTACTGTAAAAAAATCAACTAACTTAAGTCAAATCAATTAGAGAAATTTATAATGTTTAATTGAAGAAAAAGATAACAATAATAATCTTAACGAAAATATGAAAGAGAACAAGACACAGAAAAACATAAAAAGATAATGGTCGCAACTGGGACTCGAGCCCAGAACCTCTCGTATAGCCGGGACGTGCGCGTTATCAATTCTGCCATAATGTTTAATTATTGTTATACAAACAGACATTTCTGTGTATGATGTGGCTGCTTATTAGATATTAGGAAAATATATATCTGATCTGCATTTTGTAATTGTGATGACCGTGGCCGGTTATTAACATTACCTCTGGACTCCGTTGCTGATGGATCCAGATTCCTCTGAATAGGTTGATCTCAGTTCAGGGTGTTGCAATGATAATACGTAGGTAGTCTATTGTGGTTTATTCCGAGATTGATACAGTAGTGCTTCGTAGGAAGTCTGATGCAATAAGGACAATAGACAGCAATCACACCCTTTTATATGTTCCTCATGCTGTCTCACTCATACACGCATGTCTCTTTCATACTACAAGACATACGTTCACCAAAGTAATATCCGTTTAAAATTGTTCACACTTCAACTAATAATATACAAACATTGGTAAGAGAGAATGAACCAACGCTGTAATTATAATACGAATCTTATATGGACTAAACTTGAACCGTGCATTCGAAAATTTAATTGCACATGAAACCGTTTATGTTGATTCCAAAAGCTGCGATGGGCTTGCTATGTTGAAATTTTGCCTGACAACAGGACTTGGAAGATCGTGACCAAGTGGGAGCATCTACGTAAACGAAATAGGGTTTAGAACAAGCAGAGCAGGCAGAATACTTATGGCGATGGATCTCAGTAGAAGTGGAGAGCATTTGTAGAAGAGGCAAAACTCCCTGATGAAGAAGCATTGTCCAATTAACCCAAATAATTCAATCTACAAGAGATGGGAAGGCTGATAGAGATGTTGAAATAAGGGTAAATGCAGGTAACTCCAATATCCTTTTAAAGGCCAGGAAATTTCCGAAAATTCACGAAAATTCCCAAACAAGGCACCATTTTGAATTTTGAATTGAATGTTTTGTGGGTTAATTTTGAGCTATCGTATATTTTATTGACTGAAACACATTCCTAGAACAATAAACTATGTACCAAAACAACATTACTTGCGTTAATTACGTAAATTGATAGGTTTTACGATGTTTTCGATGTTAACACGCAACGGACTTTGATAGAAAGAATCGCAGCAATTTTGACACTTTGATGCCACAGATAAAATCATTTAAAAATATTCTGGGGTTGCCAGGTGAATGAAATTTCTGCCTAGATAATGGGTAAATGTTGGCGCAAGCGATTCTGACCGTGTCCTTCATACAAATTTTGTATATAGAAGGGTCAAAATCGCAGACGAACATATTTTTTTCGAAATTTTTTCCTCGCTCATGCGCACAAGCCGCGCGTCTCCGGCCAATAAGAGTGGAGGACTGAACGCCGTTGGCGCCAACAAAAACTGTCCGAAGTGAAGCTAGCAGTGCACAATAGAGTGCTGTTACCTACTCTAATGTATGGCAGTGAGGCATGGAACTGGCAGCGGAAGGATGAAAGCAGACTGAATGCTGTTGAAATGAGATCCCTGAAGATGTGTGATAAAACGCGGCGGTATCGGGGACGCAATCCAATCTTCAAACCACTCCAAAATCAACAAGCAAAGAAAACATAAAAGAAAGCGACATCTAGCGACTCCGAGAAGAAAACGCAAATACTAATAAGATGACCAAATGTATAGGAAAAGGTACACTGGAATTCAACAACAAAAATATAGAAAAATCATCCTTCACATTGATAAAAAAGTTCTTCATAGTCTCCCCCGCGTGTGAATTGCACACTCTGATTTATTTTTAACTAGCTGGTACCCGGCATGCATTACTATGCCATTTATTAAGAAATTGTTTCTCCCTGCGTGTCCTTTCCCATTCTTCCCCTTTCTCTCCCGCGTACCCTTCCCCTACTGCGTTCCAACTCCGCCTCCTCCACCTTCCTTCTTCCCTCTACTCCCCACCTTGCCCCGTCCCTCGAACCCCCCTCATGATTTCCCCTCCCCCCACCCAGGTTCCCCTCCCTGGTTCCCCTCCCTGGTTCCCCTCCCCTTCCCCTCCTGCGAACCCCCTACCCGAGTTAGCCTCCGCCCTCCCGCATTCCATATGTTCGGTCCCGGTACATTCATTTTTAAACAGCTCCGTGCTTTATATTTACAAATTTTTTTATACAAATTTCATAATGCCAGAGCTCACCAGTTGTTTTATACAAACCTTGTCCTGACAATAACGAACACACAAAAAAACGAATTATCCAATTTGGTGCATTCCTTCGGAAGTTATGCGCGTACATACATTTCGGCGATTCATTTTTATTTATATAGATAGAAGATAGATAGATAGATAGATAGATAGATAGAAGATAGATAGATAGAAGATAGATATATGTGTAAGAAAGAACTGCGGCATTATTGTGACAAGTGATAAGGAACATTATTGCCTTATTGTACCATAAATGTAATAATACTAAAGGGGCCTAGTGGAGACACCCCCGATCGATGTCTTAAAAGTTCACACACACGTGATTCGTACACAAATACAGCAAATTCTGCGAGATTAACCACAGGTTTTTTGGGCAATTACCTCATTTACATAGACATGTTCTCTTTGCATATATCTCTGCTACTCCTGCTGTCGACTGCATTAGATACTAGGGGATTTTTTTTCAGCAATCTATTCTTGGAGTCCATTTCCTTGGTTGAGTTCAGGAGAGTTCACTCGCGGTTCGTTGGACTTTTTCGTTTACTTCTCTCCATTCTAAGTACTGCAGATGCACTGTCACCCGCTAATTTAATGTGAGCGTGCACGACTGTGAGATCCTTGCAATTATAATTTGATTTTGGTGTCTATTGGGAAAAAACAGTGGGGGTTTGCCGGCGATGGTTTGGCTATCTTGTGCTAGGAGAATAGGACTGAGATAGGAGGGCGAGGCATTGTTTCAGAATTTTAACAATATTTTATTGAAGTAATGACTTTTTAGCACCGTTTTCATTTGAAACTCGATGAAACGGAAACGAGCGACACTAAAAAGAGACAAATAGATACATCTATAGGATTTAGCCTGCGATAAAATGAGATAGCAATAATTTATTTTTATTTTTTTAAATTTGTTTTTGGGGTGTTATGCCGCATTGTCCGTGTCCTCCGTGTCCTCCTTTAGCCAACATTTCGGACAGCGTTACAGTGTGCATCATCAGGGCAGATGCGTATGTGGACACTGTAACGCTGTCCGAAACGTTGGCTAAAGGAGGAGGTAGCGCATCACGGCATAACATCCCTAAAACAAATAACAAAAATACTTTTGGCCGTGAAAATCTAAAAGCACATCCAATAAAATAATTATTTATTTCACGGGCACTCGGTTCCAACATAATACGATAAATCCACAGTCACACACAAGTCTACTTTAGTGTCGTGGTATGAAGCGCCTGATGAACCTCTACAGACATTCAGCGGACCAAGGATCGAATCACAAATTTCAAACCACTCCAAAATGAACATGCAAAAGAAAGCACAAAAGAAAGCGACATCTAGCGACTCCGATGAAGAAAACACAAATACCAATAAGATAACCAAATGTATAGGAAAAGGTGCACTGGAATTCGACGACAAAAATATGGATAAAATCATCCTTCACATTGATAAAAAAAGTGTTTCATAGTCTCCCCTTTTTTGTCTACTTTAGTTTTCTGAAGGTTACACTTCTACCCGTGTGAATTGCACACTCTGATTTTTATTTTATTTGGTTTAACCGCCTCGACCATATTCGGTCAGTAGGCCAGAATATTTCCGCTTTGCATTAAAATCCATTATTGGAATCATTAATGGAATATTTGGATTGAGTCACCGATACAATATTGTATTTGTTAGCCTTTCTTGAAAGATCTGAGTTTGTTTTGAGGACAAAACACTTTATTCATATTCATATTGCATTTGTAAGGACGGAAACAATTAATTCATCTTAATATTTTAAAGCATCACTTGTAAAAAGCGTTTTTCCTAAAATAATTAAACTCGCGCCATCTATGAAAGAGAAGATTACGAATCATTTTAAGTACCGCCTTAAAATAGAATTCTGCAAATTAAACTTTATATTTTTTTATTTATTATTTTTGGCAATGCTGATTAAAAATACATATAAAGTTACACCAGTTACATAGTTACACAAGGTTTTAACAAAGAAACAAAAAATTGCCTTTCCTCAGCATAAAGAGACAGAGCTCTTGTGTTTGGCTAGGGAATTCTAGCTCAATTAGTAAATTAAAAGATCGTGTAAGGTTATAATAACGGCTATTGTAAATTAACACCCTAATTCTGTTATATATGTCATATGTAGGGTCACAACTCGAGTTCGCCTCAGTAATTTGGAATCCTGAATATCAAACATATATTCATCGCATTGAAAATATCCAGAACAAATTTATAAAATACCTATTTTATCGTTTTAGCTATCATCGATTTGACTCTATCGCTTTATATAAACACAGAAAAATCTCTGATACATTATTCTTACACAAAATCGTGAACTGCCTTGTTGATTCATCATATTGCATTTCGTTGCCCCAAACAAAACACCAGATCGAATGACTTATTTAGAATAACCACATAGTAAATCTAAATACGCGCAAAACTCTGTAATAGTACGTATCTGTGAAACTTACAATGCCTTACGAGATGTGGACATTTTCAACCATGACTTGAAATCATATAAAATACAGCTTAATAAATTAATAACTTAAAATACTTTTTTTTCTCTTTTTGTGAAAATTATATTATTATCAACCATAGTAAATAGTATAACCATGTTTGTTAATAATTTTACGTTTTTCTTTATTATGTTTTATGTTCTTCTTTTTTATGTTTATTTTCTTTTTTCTTTTTGTCACTTAATAAGTTGAGTAGGTAAAAATACTAAACCAATATTTAACATAATGGAACTTAATTGGTCTACAACATATTAAATTTTATTGTTATTAAAATTGTTTTACTGAATTTTCCTCAATAAAAAGAAAGAAATCAATAATAAGTAATGTTAGAAAATCGTGTATAAATTTAAAAATAGATTTCATCATCATCATCACTGTTGGCTCTACAACCCCTGGTGGGTCTTGGCCTCCTCAAGAGTCTTCCTCCACTCATCTCGATTTTGAGCCAGCTCTCTCCAGTTTCGAAGCTCCAAGATAGATATGTCTTTGAGGACGTTGTCGCTCCATCTTAGTCTTGGTCTTCCCAGGCTCCTTCGCCCTATTGGTATTGAGTTTGGTGCTTGATGCTCGGTCATTCTCTCCACATGACCCAGCCACCGAAGTCTTCCCAATTTCATAAATTTTGCGACGTTTAGCTCCTTAAACAAAGTATAGAGCCATATACATCAGAATGAATAGACCAGAAGATACAGGTGAGGGGTAAAACCAAACTATGGGGGGCGAAGAGAGGAAAGATACTGTGATTCGTTGAAAAATCAATCTGACAGTATATAGGCATCTTGCATTATAATATCACCATTTAGTTCTTAAAAGCAAAATCTGCTTTGAATGAATAGACCTTTTTACATGGGAGCGCGAATTGCTTGCCACGTTAATAACATATTTGCTAAGGCCAAATGCTTGCCCCAAAAACATTCGCCCCAATTCACATAGCAATATTTTTTTGCCGTGTTTAGTTAACACACTTTTACAAATGTTTCATAATTTACTTACCCCTGTAACCAGCGACGAGGACACTGGAGAACCGCCCACATTCGCTAGGTCTATATAATATGTACCTATAATGTATAGCGCAAGCTGCCGTTTTTTGGCGTGTTATTTCGTAAAACGTATGGACGTTAGTTTCGCGCTGGTCACTACAAGTGTGGATCTCACCCCTCCCCATGGAGCGAGCTGGCGCCAAGGCGGAGCTAAAGCCGGTTCCATGGGGAGGGGGAAATATTACGTTTTTATCACTTAGGGCAGGTCCAGATATATTCATATGTCCGTGTATAGAGCTCATTATTATAACGTCTGCGCCAAAATCCAGGGACTTTGGTGCTTGATGCTCGGTCATTCTCTCCGCATGACCCAGCCACCGAAGTCTTCCCAATTTTATAAATTTTGCGACGTTTAATAATAATAATAATAATAATTGGATAATTTGTATAGCGCCGTTTTTGTGAAAAATCACCTCAAGGGCGCTTAAGCTTTAGCTCCTTAAACAAAGTATAGAGCTCATTGTTATAACGTCTGCGCCAAAATCCATTTTCTAGAACCGGTCCGAAGATGCGCCTCAAAATTTTTCTTTCAAAAACGTCCAGTGCAAATAAAAATCCAGTAAAAGTAAAAATAGATATCAATATATAATTATTTTTTTACTTGACGGTTTCACCACGATGGTCTTCAGATGGCCGTAAACGAAATGATTTATATTATATTGTGTCGTGTTTATAATAAAAATTCTATTAAAAATACAATGGAATGCCCCAGCGAATAATTACAAACAGTTTAGAATAGAAGCTTTTAAACTTTAAACATTCCTTCTCTCGGTGTGAGGTATGTGGTGTGAGGAATGAGGTATGAGGTTTGAGGATGTATTCAGTAGAGTTGCAGAACTAAACGTTCACACGATTTGCAGATTATGGTGAAAAACTTACCTCGCTCTGTGTTTTTTACTTTCAGCAGTTGGATTTATCCATTACCAGCTGTCCGTACCTGGGTTTGAGATTTTATATTGTTATTTCAGAATAATTCTTATTGTAAAAATTGATTTCATTCGTTCTAGACAAAAAATCAGTTCTAAACGTGTTAGAAAGAGAAGACACCACGCTTTATATTCGAATGTAGACGTTTACAAGACAAAAAAATTGATTTGTCTTTGTCTAAAAAAATACGCCGAAATTGCGTCCTTCACGTCTTCATCACTGGAAAACTTTTTGAAAAGTTCTTTTTTCAAGTTTGGAAATGGGTAATAATCACTGGAAGCCAGGTCGGGCTGTGAAGTGGGTGTGACAAAATATCGAAGCATACCTTCTGCAGGGCAGCCATCGCAACACGGCTCTTGTGAACAAGCGCGCTGTCGTGCAGAAGGAGGACACCTTTGGCCGATTTTCCCCTTCTTTTCTCCTTGATGGCTTCCTTTAATTACTCCAGGATTAAAGCCTAGTAATTTCCGGTTATGGAAATACCTTTATCTTTGTAATCGATCAACAGGATTCCTTCTGAGTCCCGAAAGACTGTCGCCATGATTTTCCCAGCCGATTGTGACACCTTAAACTTCTTGGTAGTGGTGTGCTTTCCTGTGCCACGCATTGAGTCCTGTTTAGACTCAGGTTCATAATGATGAACCCAAATTTCATCACCAGTAACAATTTTGAGCCAACACTCCATCTAAGTCTTCCCTACAGAGGTCCGAAAATGCACGAGAACACTCCACGCGCTGTTGTTTTTGAGGCGGCGAGCATTCCCGGCACCCATCTTGCACTTACTTTAGTCACGCCAATGAATGCCATGAAGAATTTTGAAAATGGTTGTATCTGTTACTCCAACTATTTCTGCGAGCTGTTTCTTCTTTAGTCAATATTAATTTTTCGACTTTTTTAATAATTTCCGGATTGGTCGCCTCGATCGGCCTTCCTGGCCGTGAGTCGTCTTCAAGCGACCCTTGCCTTATTTAAAGAGGGTATACCACTTGTAAACCATAGTTTTACTTAGACAAGAGTTCACGTAAACGGATAACATCTCTTTCAGTATGGTCAGAAATGATTTTCCTTGCTTGGTAAGGAATTTTATAACAGCGCGGATTTCGATCTTCTTCATACATATTTCACAATTTCTTCCCGATTGACATGTTTGGTTGATGATAGCTCAAAGACTAATGAACTAATTACGATAACACTCGGTGTTTATACTTATAATGAGTTGTTCAATTAGTATCTAATTCAGCGACACCCCCTGAATCATGACTATGCACGAGGGTTTTAGAATAACCTTGCGGCCACTCCTTGATATTTAAAACGCTTATGGATTTCGATAAGAATTATGTCCGATCACCAAACAAGATCCGGTATACACAATTAAGCAATACTCACTGTTGTGTCTCGTAGCTTGATCTCCATTCGGCGACGGTCACAGGTGTATCCAAAAGCGTACGATAAGATTGTTCGGTTATTAGAACCACAATAAAGTTTGAGTCACGAGACGATTAAGCGGTTCACACAAAGCATTCGATAAAAACGGCGATATAATGCTTCACATTACACGCTTCCGATTGAACATTTCAACGTAGAGCGAAATGTCACGTTAGATTTGTGACGATGGTTGTTGATAGACTGACGATATTGCGGTACTTGACTTAGTCCACCGTATAGGTAAGTAAACTTAATGTGCGGAAGTCCAAAATCTGGATTCCTCCGATCTGCATGGTCAATTGGAACACAAATACGTATGAAATCCATCAGCGTTATGAAACATTACTTATCACCTTCCTTCCCATTCCGCGAACTTAAAAACCTCCCCTCGTACCATTAGCATCTTTATTACCAATACTAAAATTTGTTGTGGAGATAACCATCAGTTTTGCTTGATTCGAGAGTATTTGGTCATTCCCCCCCCCCCCCCCTAGTGTAGTGCACTGAACTCGGATTTACAATTAAGTAATCTATTATTAGCCAATGTACGAGGGTCATTCAAAAAGTATTGCCTCCTATTATTTTCTCCTTTAATTGTTCCCTTTCTTATCCAAATTAATTCCTACAGATATAAAAAATAAATAACATATCATATGTGTACTTGAAACATTTTTTTAACTGATATTTTAGGAAATATTCAAGGTCATTTTAAAACGACAGTGGTTCCGAGAGGTAAATGACGTATTAGTATGAAAATGGAGCACCGAAACTGAAACCGAATCTTCGGTATCTGTCTCTTAGACATGTTAAAAATCTATTGTTTACTGATATTTGGCTTATTTTTACGCCTATACAGTTTCACTTTCACTAAATTATTTGTATAAAAAACTGCAAATAAATTGGTTCAGTAGTTACTTAGTAAACATTTTTCAAATTTCACGTCATTTTAAAATGACTCTGGTTGAGAAAGGGTTAAGAAATTAAAAAAAATGCAATTACATAGGTCGACAACCACACTATTGACGATTAATTTGTCACTTTTCAATGTAATCTCTGTCCCTTTCCAAAGTTTTCGTCCTTCTTTTAACAAGGGTGTGTATTCCAGGGCCGTCTGTTTCAACGCTCGCTAAAGTAAAAGTAAAACAAAACGCCGTTACTATAGTTAAATTACAGCAAAATGCGTTTTTCAATCAATTTGACTGATTGTTTTACGTCACTTTTAACTTTTGTACTTACTTTCCGAAAACCGATAGTTACTCTAGAGTTACTCCGCCATATTGGCATATTTGACAGTTCTGGTCAAAGTAATGTACAGAAATGGGTGTTTCAACATTGATTACTAATATGCTAATCAGTAATCATGATAAATATTATAGAAGAGGATGATAATAACGATGAATTCCTCATCCAATATGTCTTGGAGCGAAAACCAAAACATTTCGTCCCCGCGTTAATAATATGGTTATCTGGGATGATCTCGAAGTTTTGGGGTGGCACCGCATGTCGAAAAAATCTTGCTGTTGAACAGAATCAATTCTGTTATCGACATATTTAGCGTTACCTTTTAAAGACAAGCTCTATTAATGGATGTATCGCAAATTTTACAAGATCTTCAAATCAATATACTATTGCATTATAACCATTACAAAAATATAACATGAGTAGTAGGTTAGACTCGTTTCGTATATCGACATTAGCGAGTGAAATGCCTTTAAAAGACAAGCTCTATTAATATCGCTGGTATAGTTTCTACACTACTTAACTACTTACGTTTAATGTTTAAGTTACAAACGGATTATAAAAACGCTATAATGTATGTTTTTCTAATATTTTCGATATCATAAATAAATTGAATTGAAGATATCACAACTACTGGAAAGTAAATTACATTCATATTGTAAATTATATGTATTATACGGTCGTCATTTATTTGTAAATATTCATACAAATACTTTTATCGGAACAAAGCCGTCAGATCCTACAACGCGAAACAAAATACAATCGGATATTTTGACAGTTGTTCTGATTTAGTTTACGGTGTTGCCGCATCAAAAAATATTTCGATGCATTTTGTCACGTAATTTCGACGAAAATTCTGCTTTTTAGACTGGCGACACTGACAACTATTACTTTAGCGAAAATACACTTGAAACAGCGCGCGGTCCTATTTAACATCCTGGCTACTTTAACTGACAGTTAAAATTTAACTTTAGGACACGATTTAACTTTCTGTTGAAACAGACGGCCCCCAGAGTGGTAAAAAGCACGGTCCGGCTTCCTAAGGCCATCATCCGCCATAGCTTTTGTTGGGCAAAAAATGTGCGTTAAGCTTTTTAAGGGTTGTGATACAATTTATTGTGCATTCTTGCTCAAAAATCTAAACCATAATCAAACCCTCTGCAACTGCATCCCTGAACACTGTCGCCATAACTTTCCCTGCCGTTTTTATTTTTTTCATCCTCGGTGAGTTTGTGTGATGCCATTCCATTGACTGACTGCCTCTTTGATTCAGGTTCCATGAAACCCATGTTTCGTTTAGTTTCATCGCCGTACACATTTTTCAGTCTTTCGTGGATGCTAATAGGCGTTTCACCTTCTGCATTCAAGAATTCAATCACAGAACGCTGACTAATACGAACATTGATATCGGCCATTTTGCAAGCGACTGCAGTGCTGCCACCTGTTGACGCAGAAAATTACTATTCCAGTAGATTGTAGATGAAGGTTTGAGGAATAGCGCCAATTTTTTTTTTTTATTTAAGTCGCCGCTACCCGAATTTCTACCGATTTCTTACATATCTCCCTTAAACACGTTCAGTTTTAAAGCTCTTAAAAAATATATGTTATTCTTGATGATAATATCTAGACATTCCCCGCGCCGAAACGCAAATTATATAAAATTCCCTCGACAGAAAAAAATCGCAAAGTATGCCCCAAAAATTATTATGAACACGTTTGTTTAAGTTATTTTACAATTTATATGAATACAAAAAATCACAGAGTTTCCTTAAATGCTGTTTAAGACAACCCCCGCGAGATTTTTGATCTGTTTTAAACGAGTCGTGTTTTATTAAACATTTTGTCGCTTTAAGTACTAGCACGCTCTTCTAACATTCGTAATTTCATATCTTTCCATCTTCTTCTTTTTGAGCCCGGTTGCGGCGCTTTCACTAACTTTATTTAATTTAAAAAAATAGGAGACGTTAGTTTTTGATTGACCCTTGTTTAAGTTCAGTGTCCATCTGTGTTATCTCATGTAAAGCTGCACCTGTCTGCGAATCTTGCTAAAAGTGGTGTTTCTATTACTAAGAAGCTCTAGTTCCTACCCGCCCTGAATGCTAATGCACCCGGCTAGCAAATACCAGTCTGTTAAATGTGTAAAGTGCATCGTTCGCGGATACGTGTGTCATTTGACCCCGCTGGACTCTGCCTGGTCTAGTCTGTGACTGTACAGTGTCTTCTTACAATGAGTTCTTTATTAGCCGATTGCACACAGATCTGTACACTGCCCATACTCCACACTTATACAGGATGTAACTTTTTTAAGAGAAAACTTTTTTAACACCGTTGTGATTTGAAACTCGATGAAACGGAAACGAGCGACACTACAAAGAGACAAACACAACATAATACGATAAATTCACAGTCCCACGCAAGTCTCCTTTGGTGTAGTGGTATAATGCACCCGACGAACCCCCATACCTTGTCCTTTAAAATACCCTCCACACAGCATCCTCAAAGATGACAGATGACATAGGTCCTGAGGGATAATATTTTCCTCAGGGCCTCCTGTGGAGTTATTGTAAAAACAAAAAAAAAAAACTTCGGGATCTACGATGATACGAGATCAAATCCATTTAATCACTCAGGTACACCTCCATGGGCGCCCGCAGGGGGGGGGCAAGGGGGGGCACTTGCCCCCCCCTGGATTGATTAAAAATAGTCAAATAGTGTCAGGTATGTCTTACTAGTTTTGCTCACATTACCAGCAACAACATGTACGGTGGAGCGATCGTTCAGCACATTACGTCGTGTAAAAACATGGCTTAGATCTACAATGTCAGATGAACGTCTGTTTTGGATTGTGCATGTTAAGGGTGTTTAACCAGCCAGCGGCCGAAAATCCACATTTCGTCGAAAGATATTCTTACGATCATACAGGGCGGTTCCAACGAGAAACATTAATTATTCTCCGGACCAGCTTTTTAAAATTATAACTCAATATCGATTTTATTTCATTCCAAATTTGCTTTAATTTATACCTACATCCAAAAATGCTGAAAGGCGTTATGATAAAACTACTAAAATTATGTACTTTTTGTAATTATTTTTTATCATAAGTATTTACCATTTTTCAATAATGTCTAAACAAAACAAGAATGTTAAAAAAATCTGAAATATATTAGTTCGTAAGTGCGCAAATAAATACACAAACGGACCAATTTTCGTCAAGAAACACACGTACGTATATATTTATTAATGATTTTATTTAAACTAAAATTAAAAATCTGAAACACACGTTTACCAGATAATGTATTGATTTATTTTACTGCATGATTTATATGATTTGAAATGGGTGTTTTATAATACAAAATCTTTTTTGAAAATTTAACAAATCTGCCAACGACCTATGGTATAACCTTATTATACTAAAAATAAACATTTTTTCTCAAAATTTAAAACACGTTTAATAGATAAAAGAACAATCTTTCGAAATCAATTTGTATTTTTGTGGAAAAGAGTTAAGGGGAACGTATGCGCGGCCCATTTCTGCCCGTTTCATACAAAACTTTGATTTGGATTTGCGATCGAAATACCCAACCAAACTACATTAAGGACATTAAATGTTGGCTGAAGGAACTATCGGAAAATGAACTTACTAGTATAATTAATACATCGTCATAGAAGTTTCTGGAAAACCTTATCCAAACAATGAAGTTAAACCATAGAAGTCGCTGAAAAACTTATCCAAAGCATAGTCCCCCTCAGCACAGGATCTCCTAGTGAGGAGGACTACGAATATATTTTCTATTTTATATATACATCTAACTAACATGTTTCATATAAAAATGTAAAAAGTATTATATAGTTACTAAATAAAATAAAAAAAATAAAAAAAAAAATTGTAATCAAAAGGTATATTAAATATCTAGTTATGATGGAAGCTATTTTGTTTATTTTTGCTTTAAATTATAAGACATAGGCCATTAAAGATTTTGATGTTTCTGGATTTTAGAGGCGATTTGGGCAATTATTTGTGAGTAAATAAAAAACAATAAAAAATATTTTACTGTATTTATCATATAAATATGATTAAATATATAATTTAAAAAAATTCATTTTGATAGGTGTAAATTAAAAACACAAATTACCTATTTACGGCGGTATAAAAAATTGTCGTTTATGTATTAAAATTACTACCCAAAAAAGGCATTTGTAGAATTTTTGATTATTTTTTTTTCATTATATTTTTAAAATAAATACAGTAAAATTATTTTGTTAAAGTTTTTCTTTTACTTACAAATATTGCCTAAGTTGCCTCCAAAATCAATTAAGGGCCTATATCTTATAATTTAAAGCAAAAATAAATAAATTAGCTCACTTCCTTATTAGATATTTGACATACCTTTTGAATACAAAAATAATTTTTCAGTTTGGCTGAGTATTTTGATCTCAAATCCAAATCTAAGATTTATGTATGAAATTAATAAATTAATACGTCTAAAATCTGATTTAAAAATGACATATTTCTGGTTTTCTCTGGTTATACCCTCTTAAGCATACACAGTGACAAATTGAACTGCAACAAAAAAAAACTTTACAAAATTGTACATATGTTTGGTAGCGACAACAGACGATTCCAATTCTTATTTAAAGAATAAATTTTATTTTAAATTTATGTTGTAATATTTTTGGTTATATACATATATTGTGTTAATTAAAAAAATATTGCTACAGTATGCCCTTCATTAATATAGTGTCCTGTTCGTTCGTTCGCCATACAAATACGCTAGGTACAGTAAATTAAAACTACATTAAAACATTACAAAAAATATTTTGCCCCCCCTAGAAAATTTTCTGCGGGCGCCCATGTACACCTCATACGTATATCTAGTAATGTTACATTGTTTTATAAACAAGCTTATGGGTCCGAGTGGTTAAGTAACAATGGTGTACTTTTGCTGGAATACTTAGTAAGGTACATAGTAATACTTTTGGTGGAATTATTCCCAAAATACAACTAGGGCGACGCAGGCGACCAAAATTTTAACTATTTTAGCAAATTAGTCTTTGGATAAATGGGTTAAGAGTCTGGGAGCTTGGTAGATATAGAGCTCATTATTGTGGCGAATTCTCCATACCTCTCCCTCTCGCACCGCAAGATTCTTCGAAGTACCTTTCTTTTGAAGGTGTCCAGCTGTTCCGCAGACTTTACTGTCAGTGTTCCCGCCTTATATCCAAGACCCTTTCTAATAATTGTTTTGTATTGAGTTATTTTGGTTTTCCTATGAACGTGTCATTTATTATTTCATTCTCACACACTTTCTGAATAACAAAATTATCAACGGCTGTCATTATATCTGTAATTAATTTTTTTTTTATTCACTATATCGAAAGCAGCATTCATTCCCGGAATTGCAACTGGAGCAAGTTTGCTTAATCCCTTAATCAAATCATCACATCTATTAAACAAAAAACCCTCGCCCACTATTTTCTACAAATGCAGCCGTCGAAAACAGATCACGTCCAATTGTCCTAACTCGTGATAGGCCTACCGAGCAGCCTCTATCAAATGCACTCCATCAAACTTATTACAGCAGACCTCTCCGTACCACAACTTACTGCACAGCGGACGAACAAACAATTTACTGAATTCACCTTTTCGGCTTTTCTAGTGATAATAAGACTGATTTTCAATATAAAGATATCGACCACATAGTCACTAACGCATCTTCTATGCTTGGTTTCGTAATCCGTTCCTGTAAACGTGTAAACAATTCAAAGATTTTATTACTTTTAAAATACTGTATTTCGTATTCGTTTGTAGTATCCTTGAAAACGCATCTCGAGTGTGGAACCCAGGCTATGCAATACACAAAAATAGAATAGAAAGGTACCTTAACTTCCGCTTTTTTCGATCTCATGTTAATAATGAAGACTCTGCAAAGTTTTTCAATACCGAAGAAATATAGCAGATTCGGTAATGTTATTTAAAATTACACATAACTTAATCGATAGTCCTGATCTTCTTCAACGCCTATCATTCCATGTTCCAAATCTCAACAGCAGACTGTCGCTTACTTTTAATATAATTTCTTTTGCAAGACTAACTCCAAACAGAACTCATTTATCTACAGATCCTCACATTCATTAACTTAAATTTTTACCACATTTTTAACTTGACTTTACTTTGAAATAAAACTCACTAAGCAACATGACTCAAACTAGAAAGTTCAATCCCTATATATTCCCGTCCTTTGCCTCTTAATCCTATGTTCCTCCCCCCCTCCCCCTCTTTCATATATTGTAACAAAAAAATAAATTAATTAAGAAACACCCTTACAATGTCACACTTTATCAGTTGAAAATTCATAATTGACATAATTAACTATTTTATTGTTGTGTAATCTCAGATTTGCTGTCATTTTTCCCTAAAATAAATAAAATAAAAAAATTAAAATTATGTGTTTTTGTCTATTTGACATATTCCATATCTTCGGTTTATTTTTGCACTGGGTTAGAAATTGAGTCCGCAATCTGCCGAAGCTATTGAAAGTTATCAAAACCAACGAAATGGGAAGATTGACAGATATTGAAACGATTACGAGAGATGGGAAGATTGATCGAGATATTGAAACGATTACGAGAGATGGGAAGTTTGATAGAGATATTGAAACCATTACGAGAGATGGGAAGATTGATAGAGAAATTGAAACGATTACGAGAGATGGGACGATTGATCGAGATATTGAAACGATTACGAGAGATGGGAAGTTTGATAGAGATATTGAAACGATTACGAGAGATGGGAAGTTTGATAGAGATATTGAAACCATTACGAGAGATGGGAAGATTGATAGAGAAATTGAAACGATTACGAGAGATGGGACGATTGATCGAGATATTGAAACGATTACGAGAGATGGGAAGATTGATAGAGATATTGAAACCATTACGAGAGATGGGAAGATTGATAGAGATATTCAAACCATTACGAGAGATGGAAAGATCAACAAGAAGAGAAAAAATCTTAAAAATCGGTCCAGTTTTTTAGAAGAAAAATGGAGAATACGAAACCTTGATTTTGATGATTTTATTTAGGTATTATCAGCCTGAGGTACTATCCCTTTCACTCAGTATTCAGGAGAGTAAGAGCGAAAGTGACAGCAATGCCTATTGTTTAAATTTCTGGGCAACCGGGTTTCCTCTTAATAAGCATTAATTTATAAATAATTAGTAAGCAACTCGCACTTGTATTTAAATTGTGCTTAGAAGTTCGTGTGATTTTTATACCAGGCGCCAATGATAAGTTTATCGTGATTTTGTTGTAACCGGGTGTTAGTTATTGTATGACGGTGTGATTATATTATGACTGGCGTGACTGTGTGATTGTGTGCCGGTTTGATTGTGTGATTATGACTAGAGACGTTGACCTAGGTTAGGACTAAAAACAACATTCGTTGCGTAACTACTAACGACCTGTTTGTTGATTTGATTGTAAACTATATTGTTATGAGTTTCCATGCCAATATAGTTTAGTATAGCTGGTGAGAATGTGCAAAGTTTACATCAATTATTTTGTATTTATTCATCAGTAGCGAGTACCCGGCATGCGTTGCAATGACACAAAAAGAAAGGACGTGTTTTAAAGCGCGGTGTCGTCATCATCATCACTATTGGCTCTACAACCCCTGGTGGGTCTTGGCCTTTTCAAAAGTCTTCCTCCACTCATCTCGGTTTTGTGCCAGCTCTCTTAAGTTTAAAAGCTCCAAGGTAGATATATCTTTAACGACGTTGTCGCTCCATCTTATCCTTGGTCTTCCAAGGCTCCTTCGCCCTATCGGTCTTGAGTTCAGCAGGGACTTTGGTGCTTGATGCTCGGTCATTCTCTCCACATGACCCA
The DNA here is from genome assembly GCA_917880885.1 of Limnephilus marmoratus. NCBI lineage: Eukaryota > Metazoa > Arthropoda > Insecta > Trichoptera > Limnephilidae > Limnephilus > Limnephilus marmoratus. Next base: position 4,844,168 of record OU862930.1, read on the forward strand.
GCCACCGAAGTCTTCCCAGTTATATAAATTTTGTGACGTTTAGCTCCTTAAACAGAGTATATATGTAGCTCATTGCTGTAACGTCTACTCCAAAATCCATTTTCTAAAACCGGTCCGAAGATAAGCCTCAAAATTTTAATTAAGCGCGGTGTACCCGATCAAAAAGAAGATGGAGGTACATATCTGTACGAATGTTAGAGAAAGCGTGTTAATATTAAAATCGATAATATTTAAGCGAAAATTGTGAAAATGTTTAATAATAGTAATATTAATTCTTTTATATACCTATTTGTATAGCGCCCTTGAGGTGATTTTTCACAAAAACTGCGCTATATAAATTAGCCAAATATTTTTGTTATTATAAAATTCGTCTCGTTTAAAATAGAGCAAAAATCTCGTGGGGATTGATTAAAATAGCATTTTAAAAACCTTGTGATTTTTTTCAAACATTAAACTGTTTTGGAAGGAAGTCAAAAGGTCCCGGAGTGGCCCAGAGAACGGAAGAATGAAAGTGATAAAATCGAATGATGGAAGAATGTTGACGAATGAAGAAGAAATAAAAGAAAGATGGATGAAATATTTTGAGTAAGTCTTCGAAAGCAACTCGGGTGATAGTGAGTCCAGCGTTGAATCGGGAATGAACGATGACGGAGTGAATGTTATCAAAATCAGTATGGATGAAATAAAAAAATCGATTAAATGCATGAAGAATGGTAAGGCTGTTGGTTTCGACAATATTGCTGCCGAATATTTTAAAGGAGATAGCCATATTATTCTCACATGGTTGTGCAAACTTTTTAATCAATGTTTAGAGGAGGGTTACACGCCATTAGATTGGAGGAGGGCTGTAATCATGCCGTTGTACAAAGGTAAAGGGTCACGCATGGAATGTGGGAATCATAGGGCTATTAGCCTGCTAAGTTCTGTCGGCAAGCTGTATGGAAGAATATTGATTGAAAGGGTAAGAACGGAAACAAAGGATAAAATATGGGATGTGCAAGGTGCCTTTATGAGTGGAAGGGGATGCATGGACCAGATTTTCTCCTTGCGTATGCTCACTGAGAAGTTTCTGGCGAAAAACCAGAAACTTTTCTGCGCCTTTGTAGATCTTCAAAAAGCATACGACCGAGTCGACAGGAAAAAGCTATGGAAGGTGTTGTCCAAGTATGGAGTGAATGCAAATCTCATACAGGCAATTGCGTCTCTGTACGAGGGAAGCGTTGCATGTGTTAGGGTGAACGGTGATTTTACGGGGTGGTTTGACATCACAAAAGGTGTTAAGCAAGGCTGCGTAATGTCACCATGGTTATTCAATCTATACATGGATAATTGTATGCAAGAATTGAAAGATGTGGGATTGGGCGCGAAATTGAATAGTCTGAAAGTATGTTGCCTGTTGTATGCTGATGATGCGGTGCTGATCTCTAACACTATGGAAGATCTACAGTCTCTAGTATCTAGGATGAACGAAGTATGTATGAAGAATGAGTTAATGATGAATGTAAGTAAGTCTAAAGTCATGGTGTTTGAAAGGGAGAGTACGAAAACAGTGTGCGATATATTTGTGAATGATGAATACTTGGAGCAGGTGGATGAGTTTGTTTATCTGGGTAGTATGTTTACGAGAGATGGGAAGGCTGATAGAGATATCGAAAGAAGGGTAAATGCCGGTAACTCCATTAATGGAGGACTGAATGCTGTTGGCGCTAATAAAAAACTGTCAAAAAAAGCGAAGCTAGCAGTCCACAATGGAGTCCTGGTACCTACCCTGATGTATGGCAGTGAGGCATGGAACTGGCAGAGGAAGGATGAAAGTAAACTGAATGCTGTTGAAATGAGATCCCTGAGACGTATGTGTGGTAAAACCATGTATGATCGTGTTAGAAATGTGGATATCCGCAAAGAATGTAAGGCTGATGTAAGTATAATGAGCAAAATTAAGAAAGGGACCCTCAGATGGTTTGGGCACGTAGAGCGAATGAGCGAAGAAAGTAGTGTAAAAAGAATATATGATGCAAATGTGAATGGTAGAAGAAGTCGGGGACGCCCGAGGAAGACGTGGCACGATCAAGTGAATCAGATACTTGAGACGGGCCATGTCAAAAGTCAGAATAATAGAAGAGTATGTATGAGACGATGTATGAATGTGAGTGAGGCAAAGAGTGTGTGCCAAGACCGAGTTGTTTGGCGGTCCGTCCTCTCTGCCTACCCCTGCGGGGAAACGGCGTGATGGTTAGTTAGTTAGTGATTTTTTTCATACATGTAACTTGTAAAATAACTGAAAAAACGTGTTTATTATAATTTTCAGAGCATAATTTGCGATTTTTTCTATCGAGGGAATTTCATATAATTACCATTTCGGCGTTGGGATTGTGTAAATACTATCTTCAAAAATAACGTATAATTTTTGAGAGCTTTAAAACTTTTTATGAAAATATGTAATAAATCGGTAGAAATGCGGGAAGCCGGGCCTTAATTCTGTTCACTGGCATTCTTTTTAATTCTCGAGAATATTTTTTGTTTTTCCGTCTGGTGTGTATACAAATAGACGCGTTAACAGGCCACTGTGGCCAGCTATATGTGGCCTGTTAACACCACATTCAGCTGGCCACAGTGGCCTGTTAACGCATGGATTTCCCAAATTTACCTCATGCCATCCCATACCGCTACTATGTTTCCTTTTCCATCCCTCTCTTTGCCTCTCTCTCGTCATCCACCCCTCCGTCACCACTCCCTTGCGTGTCCCTTCCCGCCGCAATTTTCCTCCCGAATTCACCTTCCACCGTCCCCGCCTTTCCCCATCCCTCGTCCCCCCTCCCGTGAACCTCCCTGGATTTCCCTCCTCCTCCCTGCCGCTGAACTAAATGAAATACACACATTTTTAAACAAGTCGCGTGCGCCTATAGTAATTTTTTATGCAAATTTTATGAAGCCTGAGCTCACCAGTATACATAGAAACCTTCGCGGGCGTACGCACAACTCACTAAAGTTTCACAGCTGATGAATGGTATAGGAAAAAATTTCATAACGCCAGAGCTCCCCATTTTATATATACACAACCTTTAAGATTCCTATTCCTCCCTGCAATTATTCCAAGAAACTGGTCTATTTACTGTATTCAATGTTTAAAATGTATATTTTCTCGAAATATTATTTTTCCAAAAAACGAAAACCGATTTAGTAATAGATTAAATAATGTATTTGAAGTTCCACTGTGTAAAACTAGGCTAGCGCAAAGACATGCATATTTTATTTCACCAAAAATGTATAATTCTCTCTATAAGAATACAGAAATTGATTGTAAAAACATATCCTCCTACAGCAAATACAAACATGTTATAAAGTCTTGGATAAATACCCTTGATGCAAACACTTACTTGCTGTAATGTCACATCAACCTGATGTTACTTAAAATGTCGTTTGAATTGTAATTCAGTAAGCACTAATTTTATTTTTTTGTTAATTTATTTTTTGTTAAATTATTTTTTAATCTCTTCAAAGATATAATGTACTTATGTATATGAGTAAATTTTAACTGTTTACCCACGTTTACCCAACACACAAGTATACCCACGAACTGGCGTTGTCTATGTGGGATTTTTTTGGTTAATCTGCTAATTTGTATTTTTCTCTACTTTTTTAAATGTTTATATTAAAAAAACCTGTATGTATTGTAAAATTACCCACGTATGTACCAAAAAAAAATTAATAAAAAAAAAACAAAAAAAAAATTTTTAAATTAAAAAAAAAAATAATAAAATAAAATAAAAAAACTTAAAGAATCACTGGTTATAAAGTAAGTCAAGTACGTTCCTTAACACCCTGTATAGTAATAGTTGTTACATTAGTGATTAAGGTGTGCCATACCTATACCTTAATGAATGTTTCTAAATGACGCCATTGCAACTTTAGCCTTGATTGAACCCACGTCCTGAATCCTGTACACGCTGGAACATTCATTTTTGACATTATTAATTTTAATTGAAAGATTAATTGAAGCATTTAGTTTAGATTAAAGTTCAAATACCTTTAAATAAAACCTTTAAGAGGAACGTTTGCATAGCCCGTTTAATACAAATCTTAATTTTAGATTTGTGATCAAAATTCCCAAACAAAAATTATGTTTGTAAACAAAAGGTATATTGTATACTAGCACACCCGGACACACTTTGCTGTGACTAACGAAACACAACGCCACGCCATTACTCAACCTTTTAATAACCAACGCCATCTGTCAAGGGCCCGCAACCCGAATTTCTACCGATTTCCTGCATATCTCCCTTAAACACGTTCAGTTTTAAAGCTCTTAAAAAAATATATGTTATTCTTGATGATAATATCTAGACATTCCCCGCGCCGAAACGCAAATTATATAAAATTCCCTCGACAGAAAAAAATCGCAAAGTATGCTCCAAAAATTATTATGAAGACGTTTGTTTCAGTTATTTTACAAGTTATGTATGAAAAAATTCACAGTGTTTCTTTAAATGCTGTTTAAGACAATGCCCGCGAGACTTTTGCTCTATTTTAAACGAGTCGTGTTTTATTAAACATTTTCGCATCGATTTTGTCGCTGTAAATGTTAGCGCTCTCCTCTAACATTCGTAATTTCGTATCTCTCCATCTTTTTCTTTCCGAGCCCGGTTGCGAAGCCTTAAATGAAAATCCACACCGCCCGCATGCCAGGCCAGCCCGCTGCCCGCTTCCCGCTTGCCAGCCCGTTCCCTTTATTTATATATATCAACCAATTTACTCAAAACCTTGACAAATTATATATCTAAAAACCTTCCTCATGAATCGCTCTGTTTATTGGTGAAAACCGCATGAAAATCCGTTGCGTAGTTTAAAATATCTAAGCGCACAGACGGCGGGAGCAACTTCATTTTATACTATGTAAATATATAGTAAAACGTATTTTTTAAATGGTTTTCATTTGCTCAAAAGTTAACCAAATTATTACCTCTAAAATCAAATTAAGTTTTGTATGAAAAGGGCCGGGCAGCCGTTCCTCTTAATATACGGATTTGGCGACAAAGCCGTTTGGTTTACAAGTCGTCAGATTTAAAACAGAAGCCGTATATTTAATTCAAATGGTTGAGATTATCTCTATACTTATTTAAACTGGCTAATTTTATTCCTGGATTATTAGATTTAGTTTTAATTCTAGATTAGACAACCGGGATAAACGAGATATAACCGAGTTACAATAACCCCAAATTATAGAGATTAAATTAATCTATTTAGGTCCCGTTATAAAACTTTTACGACAATCGCTAGTAATTATTATAATTTTTTTAATGTGAATACCTCACAAGAGTCCCAGTTGCTCCCGTTTGGAGCCAGTGAGACTATGGAATCTCCAATTAGGGTATGTTGTGAGGCTGAAGGTAGCGGGGATGGAAAGGAGATGGGAAAGAGGAGGGAGGAGTATCTGACTATTCAGATCTGGTCACCAAACACGTCTAAAGCCGTTTCAAGCAACGTTTCTATTCTGAATGGTGATGTTATACTCTCAGTATCTTCCACTCTGGAACGTGCCGCAAATACACTAAATATATTTTGTAAATTAATTAATTGTAAAATAACACAAATTAATCAAATAAAATTTATTTGCGCATGCCGGGTTCGAACCCGCGACCTCCGGATTGTGAGTCAAGAGTCTTACCCACTGGACTACGGAGGTCGTCAAACCGTAGTACGGAGGTTGCCAGTAACCATTTATTAGATAACGAACACTTCTGCCGTAGGTCACCCCAAGGGATGGGGTGGGGTTTGTTCGGATCTTGGCGGCGGATACGTCTGCCCACTAACTGCGGGACAGGCCGATCGCGAGAGAGATTTTTTAAGGGAAATCTTTTGACTCTCAGCACTCTCGGAACATTACCTTGCACCGCAGTGGGAGGGGTCGATTCATACATCCTTCACTCCTGGACATCCTGACCCCCAGATTCCCACCCACCCCTCATATCTTTTTCCTTCCCAGAACCTCCTTTCCCTCCTTTCCACAAAAGACCCTCTACACAACATTCCCAAGGATGAGGTATTCTCTGAGGGGAATTATTTTCCTCAGGGCCTCCTGTGTGGAGCTAATGTAAAAAAAAACAAGTATAAAAATTCGACCCTGTAAATAAATTAGTTTAATATCCATACCAACCATAGACATATGAGTTTGTTTGAAGTAGATTTTAGATTTGAGATTGGCGAATAAAGCAACATTTATTATTTTATATCTTTATTATACTATAAAGTATAAAGGAAAGTTGCTCCCGCTGTCTGTACGCTTAGATCTTTTAAACTACGCAACGTATTTTCATGCGGTTTTCAACAATAGATAAAGTGATTCACGAGGAAGGTTTTTAGGTATATAATTTGTCAAGGCTTTGTGTAAATTGGTTGAAATATATAATTTATCTGGCCAAGTGGTAGCGGGCTGGTAAACAGGCGGTGTGGATTTGATTTATCAGATGGAGTTGGTTATAAAGGTTGGGTAAGGCGTGGCGTTGTGTTTCGTTAGCCACAGCAACGTGTGGTCGGGTCTGATATTATAGTATAAAGTAAAGTCGCTCCCGCTGTCTGTACGCTTGGATCTTTTAAACTACGCAACGGATTTTCATGCGGTTTCATGAGAAAGGTTTTTTGTAAATTGGTTGAAACATGTAATATATAAAGGGAGCGGGCTGGCAAGCGGGCGGTGTGGATTTGATATGTATGCAAATTAACAGATGGCGTTGGTTATAAATTTGGGTAATGGCGTTGTGTTTCGTTAGCCACAACAAGGTGTGGCCGGGTCTGCTAGTTAATTATAACTGTCTAGGGACCAACTATGGGCCAACGTAAATAACGAATCAGTAGTCAAATTACAGATATAACAACCACTTTAATATTATAAAAGCAACACAGAAGAATGCCAAACATGAAAACGAACAAGACGCGTTCAATTCTATTATTTTGCAATCGGTGGGAAAGGTTCGAAAAGCACGTTTCGCTGCATCATGGGATACTCGTTATCACCCCGTATCAGCTACTGAATTCTTACAAAGGTGACCGCCACCTGTTTTATCTGTCTACCTGTTCGTGTACAGGAGCCTCAAGTTGGTTAGTGTCACAAGTGAATATAATTCATATTTATTTTTGTTATCTCGTTTTTATTGATTTTGAATGCTAGTGTTGGTATCAGTGAATCGAATAACTGAAAAACTGGAGTTTCCTTATCAGGTGATAAGACTGATAATGTATCTATAACAACTCGAATAGGTCTTATAGAAATCATGGTGAGAAATATGAAATAAATAGAAAACATCGCGCAAATCTACCACAAAATAATAACCAAAAATTAAACCAAAGATTTCCGACCAAAATTTGAAAAAAATTATGAAATTTTGGGAATTTTTAATTATTTTCACAAGAAACGACAAAAAAGTAAATCAAAGGTTAAACGTCACATACGTTATAATCTACGCATTCACAGAATGCGTAGATTAAATTATTTTAGGTTTTTAATACTTTTTGCACGATACGCTTTAAATATTAAGAGGAATATAAACGCTAGAAATATTTCGAATCTCATGCCTGCAAAATTTTAAAATCGAGCGTCTATTTGCACGAGGCTAGTAAGCGAAAAAGTGGTTTTTATTTATTTTGTGCATAATTTTATAAGAACGAAAAAAAATTATAACATAGATAAAGTCAAAATTAGTCTTAGCCGTAAAGGGGTATTTTTTTTAAATTGTTACTTACGTTACTTCATAGTTAAGTCATGAGAAAACATTTTTTTTAGTGGTTTACGCTTATATTTTTTGTTACGTAAATAATAATTTTATTGTAATTCCAATACATAGATAAAGTAGTTAAAGCTTCAATTTATCCGTAGCATATTTTTTGATGTTCATACTGTAAGCCGATTCGTCGTAAAGATTAATCAAAATAGTATCTAAATAGGATTTCACGTATATATTCATCTTAAGGTAAATTAATCGTTTGCGCCCGTATGTATTTAATATGAATATAAATAAATAGTTTTGTCCATAAACAAACCCAAATCATTCGAGTGAGGTTGAAAAATTCAATTTTGTATCGGTGACTCAATCCAATATTGTATTTTTCAGCCTTTCCTGAAAGATTTGGGTTTGTTTTTGGACAAAACTATTTATTTATATTCATATTAAACATGTACGAGCGCAAGCAATTAATTCACCACAATATTTTAAAGCAAAACGTGCAAAAAGTATTAAAAACCTAAAATAATTTAATTGGTAGATTATAACGTACGTGACGTTTCCTTGGTTAAACGTCACATTCGTTATAATCTACGCATTCACAGATGACGCCAATTAAATTATTTTAGGTTTTTAATACTTTTTGCGTGTTACGCTTTAAAATATTAAGGTAAATTAATTGTTTGCGCCCGAACATATTTAATATGAATATAAATAAATGGTTTTGTCCATAAAAAACCCAAATCTTTCAAGAAAGGCTGAAAAATTCAATTTTGTATTGGTGACTCAATCCAATTTTGTATTTTTCAGCCTTTATTAGAAGATTTGGGTTTGTTTATGGACAAAACTATTTAATTATGTTCATATTACATAGGTATGGGCCCTCATCTTAATATTTTAAAGCATAACTTGTAAAAAGCATTTTTCCCTAAAATAACTATACTTGCGCCATCTATGAAAGAGGAGATTATGAATTCTTTTGAGAATCACCTTAAGGAAACGTAAGGGACGTACCTTACTTTAACCAGTGATTCCTGACATTATTTGGAGTAAAAAATGTTAATGAAATTTTGGTCTCCGGTGACTTTTTTGATGACTTTTAAAATTTTTTTTTTCAAAATCAAACAAAAAAAAATTCTTCCGCATGTCTTCACTGGTCACTCAGCCGAGTAGCCGACCCATCCCTACCCCACCTCCAACTGTCCAACACCAACATTTTTTTTTTGTTTGGCGGGCCGGAACGAGAGAGACTTTTGACCTCTCCAGCCGGCCTCTCACGCGTTTTCAGCCTTGTACCACAGTGGGAGGGATGGACTCCTCTGTCCGTCACTCCTGGACACATTGATCCCCTGATTTCTACCCACCCCTAGGGAAATTATTTTTCCAGATTAAAAAAATTCTATGCGCCATAGATAAAATATGTTTCATCAAATTCGCATCCGCCAATCAAAGACAAATCTCACCAATAAATCACCAAACGTAGCGAACCACTTGGGATGAACTAGGGAAGTGGCGGTATCCATACCCGCCTCCTAGAAATTTTTAAAAACTTTAATGTGTTCAGCATTATTAAATTATACTAAAAAAATGCACTACTCAAATTTAAAGGAAAATATGAATACCTTGCTGACCACCAACACACCTACACTACAAGGTCAAAATCCTCAAAACTACTGAACATCCCGCAATTAAATACATCTTTTGGCCAGAAAAACCATAATTTCCATGCTACAAAATTATATAATGCCCTTCCAATTGAAATTAAGAACACCATGGAGATACAAATGTTTAAAAAAGTCATCAAATTATGGTTAAGTAAACAGGAAGATGAGGAAATCATTAAAATTATGAAGTAACCCCAATACAACCTGCAGACAACAAACATAAATGAAAATCAAGAAACTAGAAGATGTGGAAATAAAAATCAACACCCAGTAACATACAGTCCGCCTCGGAACAGGAATACCTAGTGAGGAGGACTGTAAACAAACCTCTTTACTTTGTATTTTTACTTATTCTGTAATTTTATTTTATCTTATATTGATATTAAAATAAAAATAAAATAATAATAAGAAATTGAAAATTAGACATTAATTACTGTGAATACTGTTGACTGACATTGAATAAAAGTTGACAGTAGTTCCTAATTACAGAATTTTCATTACACAATTGACCTTTTTTTCGTAGTGTTGGAGAATGATTCCATCACTTCGATGGACTTGCATCAACAGGTAATCAAACCAAGCCTCTCGGGTCAAGTGCAACATTAAATAAATATTACTTCTTGGAAAGGAATCGCGCCAAGTGCATTACATTATGTATTATAAATAACTTAACGCTAATTTTTCAAGTAGGGAATGCTCCTACTTGAGAATGCACCGCTATCCGCATCGGACTAGCACACTCACATACAAATATCACATAAGATACACATTTTATATGTAACCCCTCAGACTAATTTGTTCGCTTTTCGGAACAACTTGTTTAGGTCTCATATAAATCGTAGTGTCTCCCTTACTATCATAGTGAGAAATGTGATACTATAAACGGTGTTAGATACAGAAAACACCACGCTTTATATTAATATCTTAAAGTTAACCATAAAATAATTAAAAATTACACGTTTATGAACCAGTTTCGGATCGCAGTTTGAAAAGCAATTATGAACCTTTGTGAATTTTTAAATTATTTTTACAAGGAACGATAAAAAGTGAGATACCTAACAATACAGATTTGTTAGAAAGTGAAAACACCGCGCTTTATATCGGATATGTTCAGAAATATTCAATATTAATTATACATATTCAATATTTATTCAGATATGTTCAGAAATATTAAATTTTTTCATAGACATCCAAATTTAATAGACGAGAAGATATAGATGAGGGGTAAAACCAAACTATGGAGGTCGAAGAGGGGAAAGATGACTGTGATTCGTTAAAAAATCAATCTGACAGTGGTGACAGTATACATATAGGCAACTCGCATTATAATATCACCATTTAATTCTTAAAAGCAAAATCTGCTTTTGAATGAATAGACCTTTTTACACGGGAGCGCGAATTGCTCGCCACGTTATTAACATATTTGCAAAGTCCAAATGCGGAAAAGTAAATTTCGCCCTTTTTCACAGAGGAATATTTTGTTGCCGTATTTAGTTAAGACACTTTTACAAATGTTTCATAAAATTTATTTACCCCTGTAACCAGCGACGAGCTCACTGGAGAAACGCCCACATTCGCTGCGTCCACATATATTAGGGTATAATGTATAGCACAAGCTCTCATTTTTGTTCGTTAAATGTACGATGTGAGCTCGGCGCTGGTCAGGACAAGAATGATGACGTCACATTTTTTAGATTCAATCGAGGCTCTCGTAAGCCCAGCCGGCTCGATGGAACCGGTATGGGGAGGGGGAAATAATACGCTTTTATCACTTAGGGCAGGTCCAGATATATTCATATGTCCATTAATTTTTTGGATTTTATTGCAAAGCGGAATTATTTTGACCCTCTGACAAAATATGGTCGAGGCCTGAGGGGTTAATACGAATAGGTTCGTTGTAACCTCTCTTTCTTGCATGCGTCGCTTGTGAGATAGATCGACTAGATACAACCGATCGATCAGCAGTGCCGTTTGCAGACTATAAGGGAGGTAGGGGACCGTTGAATCAATTTCATCAAGAGTGGGGACACTACGAAGGCCCTTTTTGTTAATGTAAAGGATGATTTTTTACATATTTTGGTCGTCGAATTCCAGTGCACCTTTTCCCATACATTATTTGATCATCATAGTATTTTCTTCTTCCGAGTCGCCAGATGTAGCTTTCTTTTGCCTTTTCATTTTGGAGTGGTTTGAAGATTGGATATTGATTTTACAAAAATAAAAATATTTTTTCTTGGATTTCGTAGGATTCGATGCTTGACTCGCTGAATGTCTGGCCGCTGAGATTCGCCAGGCGCTTCATACCACTACACTAAAAAGGACTCGCGCGGAACCGTGGAACTGTCGTATTATGATGGAACCGAGTACCCGTGAAATAAATAAATATTTTATTGCTATCTTATTCTCTCGCACGCTAAATCCTGTATATGTGTTTGTCTCTTTTTAGTATCGCTCGCTTCCGTTTCATCGAGTTTCAAATCACATCGGTGCTAAAGAAGTTTTCATCACTTCAATAATATTTTTTTTTATTATTAATAAAATTCCTTTATTATTTATTTACAGTTTTTTTTTTACATTTTTAAATTAAGTCACGTTAAACTGGTTGATATCAGTTTGTCAACGGGTTCTTTTGACAATTACTTTTTTTTTAAATTGAGACAGGTACATAAAATATACACATTATTACTTTTTATACATATATGTATACAAAAAAATATATATTTTGGGAAAAAAAATTGTTAATAAAATTTATAAGAAATACAGAACAGAGAAAATGAAAGAAATAAAAAGAATAGACAAGAGAAAATAATAATGGAAAAAACATTAAAACGAAAAGCGGAAATAACAGAAATTAGTACAAAAAAGTTCTTTCACTTAACCATTTTTTAGCGTACATTTCCTTCTGAAACTCAATTCACAGCTTTTTATTGCGTTGGGTAACATGTTGTAAATTATTGGAACAAGGTATTCTAGAGTTCTTTGACCGTATTTATTTAGGTATCTGGGAATTATAAGTCCATCATTTGCAGTTAGTCTTGTATTATGAACATGAACCACTAGTTTATTATATTCAGATTGAGATGTATGCTGACTCGCAATTTTAAGCCACAACATAGCACGAATACAGAGTTATGTGTTTTTGGAGAGTAATGAATGTCCCTATTTAAACTACTGTATTTCAACCTTACCCGCGTTTCATCTGTCCCCAATGTCCTCAGCACAAACACACAAGACGGGCAAGTGCACAAAAAATGCAAATAACTTGGAATTATGTAAACACAACATGCGATTCCGTGTTTGCTTTGGGTGCAATCATTTCTGCGACTTGAATATTCTAGAATGCTTCTGGGCTAGGCTCTACTAGCCTTACCTAAACCATTGGCGTCGGTTTTTACCTGTGCACTATAGGCTAGTAAAATACTATTTTGAAATACTTAATTTCATTTTCTACCTAACTTTTATATTCAAACTAGCGACCCGGACACACGTTGCTGTGGCTAACGAAACACAACGCCAACCTTTATAACCAACGCCATCTGTTAAATCAAATCATGTACGCCAGCCGGCTGTCCGCTTGCCAGCCCGCTCTTATTTATATATTTCAACCAATTTTCACAAAACTTTGACAAATTATATATCTAAATCTTCCTCATGAATCACTCTTTTTATTGGTGAAACCGCATGAAAATCCGTTGCGTAGTTTAAAAGATCTAAGCGCACAGACAGCGGGAGTGACTTAATTTTATAATATGTGAAGATTCACCTATGGACTCCTTTACTTTTAATTTAACGTCTGTGTCGCATTTTATCTAAATATTCTATAATAAGTTTGTCTTTGTATCGTTTTGTCTATGATTTTACTAGAAGCGAAAGTGTCAACTCATTTAACTTTTCGAAGTGAAAACTTCTTTAGAACCGTTGTGATTTGAAACTCGATGAAACGGAAATGACACTAAAAAGAGACAAACACATACATCTATAGGATTTAGCCTGCGAGAGAATGACATAGTATAATAGGTCTCCACTTTGTGCGGTGCTTCGCAGCCTCCCCACTCTTGTCTACTTTAGTTTTCTGAAGGTTTCACTTCTACCACATGTGAAATGCACACTGATTCTGACTGGGTTTCAGCTATTTTATAAGCCAGGTACAATGTACATATATGTAATGTTATATTATCGTGAAAACAAGCTTATAGGTCCGAGTGGTTAACAAATTGTAATAAGCTGATAAGCTTTTAAAGACATCATGGTTCTCATCTCTTCTGTTAAACACAATTTGTAGTTTAGGTACATTAATTTCCATTTTGTGTGTTCCTTTTTTGATGATTTTTTGTTGTTGCTTTTTGTGTCTGAAGGTTTTCTCTAAATTTTATTTTATTTTATCAAGATCACCTAAATTTCATTTCTGGGAAGCTTTTAAGAATTAGAAGACGAAGCCCATTAAATGTTTTGACATAGGACGCAATACAGAAACACGAGCCGCCTTTGAGAATACCGCAATAGATAGAAAAAATATTAATCTCTCCAATTGCAATTATTTGTCAAGTGCAAAGATAGCGGTGACTGTTAGTTGTCAACCCGTTAGCTGCAAACACACTCAATGCATAAATGCACGTAAAATTGTTGTATGTTGTGGTCACCGAGGGGGCAGGCGGATTAAAAATTTCAAAAAGTGGGTCACGTAGTAGGTATGGGTACGTTCCCTAACTCCATAAATGGAGGACTGAATGCCGTTGGCGCTAATAAAAAACTGTCAAAAGAAGCGATGCTAGCAGTCCACAATGGAGTGCTGATACCTAACATGATGTATGGCATTGAGGAATTGAACTGGCAGAGAAAGTAAACTGAATGCTATTGAAATGAGATCCCTGAGGCGGATGCGTGGTAAAACCATGTATGATCGTGTGAGAAATGTGGATATCCGCAAATAATGTAAGGCTGCTGTAAGCATAATGAGTAAGATAAAGAAAGTCACCCTCAGATGGTTTGGGCATGCAGAGCGAATGAAAGAAGAAAATAGTGTGAGAAGAATATTTGACGCAAACGTGAATGGAAGACGAAGTCGGGGACGCCCGAGGAAGACATGGCACGATCAAGTGAACCAGGTACTTGAGTCTGACCATGTCAAAAGTCAGAATAATAGAAGATGTCTAAATTTGAGAATGACATTTTGCAAACCATCGATTGTTGAATCAAAATTCAATTTTTGAATAAACTCTTTAAATTAATGAATTTCATGGAAGTACCTACTCACCTATGGTACTAACTTTTTTTTTTTTTTTTTTACATGAATACCGCACAAGAGTCCCAACTGCTCCCGTCTGAATCCAGTGAGATGATAACCCCAATTGGGGTATGTTGTGAGGCTGAAGGTAGTGGGGAAGGAAAGGAGATAGGGAAATATCTGGCTATTCAGATCTGGTCACCAAACACGGTTAATGCCATTTCAGCAACGTTTCAATTCTGAATGGTGGTCTTACACCAGGGCGATACTGAGAGTTTTTCCACTCTGGAACGTGCCGCAAATATTTCTACTATATATTATTTTAAATGAATAAATTGTGAAATAACACAAATTAATCAAATAAAATTTATTTGCCACGCCGGGATTCGATCCCGCGACCTTCGGTGTGCGAGTCAAGAGTCTTACAGCTGGACTGCGCCGGCCGTCAAAAAATTTGCTGTGTGAAAACTGAATGTACTGGGACTGAATATATGGAACGCGGGAGGGGGAGGGAAACGCGTGAGGGGAAGGGTACATGGGAAGAGAAAGGGCGGCGGAATGGGAAAGGGACGTATGGGAAAAGACACGCAGGGAGAAACAATTTATTTCTTAAGTGGTATTGCAACGCATGCCGAGAACTCGCTAGTAGTTTATAAATTCGATTGGAATTTTCATTTTAAAATGTGTGTATGTAGTTATCGTCCAAATTCCGCCACTAAATTCAATGTGTATCCAAACCGATACGATAATGTCCCAACAGTATTAATTTGTCAAGCCAATAACGTTGCAGTAAGGTCAGTTAAAAATATGGTAATGCAGTGGCATTTTTCATGACAGTCTTGCTGCGCTGTGATTTTTAATTGGTGGTGTTGAAAAATGACACTATTTATGTTGAAAACCTGTCATTTTGTTTATTCACTCGTTAAGAGGAAACCCGGTCGCTGAGAAATCTAAGCATCAGGTATTAACTAATCTTTCCTAACTAATCTTTCCCCAATTGAAGTTGTGCAGAGGCTAATTATTAAACTAATATTAAAAAAAACCCTCTGACTACCCAACGGATAAATTATTTAAGGAATTCCAAGTACCTTCTTTCAAAGATCTGTACAATAGAAATGCATTGATTCAAATTATAAAAGAAAAAGAGAATTATCAATTTATAACTGAAAATCGTACTAGACATAAATATATTTTTTCATGCCCAAAATTAAACACTTCCTTCGCACAAAATTATTATACTTATCAAGGAAGACTTATTTTCAACCGATTACCGGATGAAATTAGAAAAATTAATGATAAAATCCAATTAATAAACTCTGTTAAAAAATATTTTAAAGAAAATCTCAAAAAAAAAGTTTCCGACTAATCTAATCTCAAGAACAACTTATAACTCACTTTCCAAGTGATACCCCATTCTTCAAATAAGGTAAATTTTGTTTTGTTTTTAATAACTAATTACAATAACTCAAGATACATTATCCTAATAGCAAAATTGTTTATTAGTAGATACATATTTTTAATTACATATCACCGAACTTACAACTTATTGTTTTTTACAGTCACATTGTAATTTAAGAACTCATAACATAATATAGCATTAAAAAATGTACACTACTCTTCCAGACACAAGCTAATGCTTCTATGGAAGGGTGGTATTAACATTAGAACATGAACATGTACGCAAATTATTACATTATCTAAATGTACATTATTTTTTATATGCTAAAATAAAAAAAAATAAATAAATAAAAAAAAATAAATAATAATAAAAAAATATATATTTTACGAAATTGTTGCTACCACTGTCGCTCTTACTCCCTCAAATACTGAACGAAAGAGACAACTGCACCTTAAGCTGATTATACCTAAATAAAATACCTATTTTAATATTATACCTAAATAAAATACTAATACGTATTTTGTACTTACTCTCCATTTTTCTCCTCCAAAACTGGACCGATTTTTAAGATTTCTTTTACTAATTAACTTATTAAGCAGAGAGGACGGACCACCAAACAACTTGATCTTGGCACACACTCGTTGCCTCGTTCACATTCATACATCGTCTCATACATGCTCTTCTATTATTCCGACTCTTCACATGGCCCGACTCAAGTATCTGATTCACTTGGTCGTGCCATGTCTTCCTCGGGCGTCCCGACTTCTTTTACCATTCACATTTGCGTCATATATTCTCCTTACACTCTTTTCCTCGTTCATTCGCTATACACGCCCAAACCATCTGAGCGTCCCGTTCTTAATCTTACTCATTACGCTTACATCAGCCTTGCAATCTTCGCGGATCTCCACATTTCTCACACGATCGTACATGTTTTTATCACACATACGCCTCGGGGATCTCATTTCTACAGCATTCAGTCTACTTTCTACTAACTGTGTTAGAAGAAAATGATTTATGTCTGTACGTTGTGCTTTTTTTAAAAATACATTGTCTAGTTTGTGTACTGAACGTCTGTTAATGGCGTTCAAATCAGGCAATTTTAAAGGTTTTTGGAGGGTCTTTACTTCTATAAGAAGTAACTTATCAAAAAAATAAAAACGTACCGACACGCTACTTGTCGATATCTACGTTATATTTGCAGTAGTATCAAAATCCAGAGAAGAAAGTCACCCCAAATGGTTCATTACGTTTGGTGACTTAGCAGGGGTGCCCGGGTTCACGGGGAGAGGTTTGTCAAGGTCTTGGCGGTGGATGCGTCTACCCACCTGCTGCGTGGCGGGCCGGATCGAGAGAGACTAGTTGAGGGAGGCCTTTTGACCTTTTCAGTCGGACTCTTTCGACCCATCCAACTTGCACCGCAGTTGGAGGGATGGATTCTGATATCTCAACCCCAGATTCCTACCTATCCTTCATACCTTTTTCCTTCCCAGAACTTCCTATTCTTCCGTTCCTTAAGGCTCTGCAACCGGGGAAAAGAAGAAGATGGAGAGATACGAAATTACGAATGTTAGAGGAGAGGGCTAACATTTACAGCGAAAAAACCGATGCGAAAATGTTTAATAAAACACGACTCGTTTAAAATAGAGCAAAAATCTTTTCATACATATAACTTGTAAAATAACTGAAACAAACGTGCTGATAATAATTTTTGGAGCATACTTTGCGATTTTTTTCTATCAAGTGAATTTTATATAATTTGCTTTTCGGCGCAGGCAATGTCTAGATATTATCTTCAAGAATAAAATATATATTTTTAAGAGCTTTAAAACTTAACGTGTTTAAGGGAGATATGTAAGAAATCGATAGAAATTCGGGTTGCGGGCCCTTAAAAAGACCATCCACACAGCATAAGATGACATAGGCCCTGAGGGAAATATTTTCCTCGGGGCCTCCTGTGTCAAGCTAATATAAAAAAAATGTTGTTTTGATTTGCATGATATTATGTATTACTATCATCTTATAATTTAGGGAGGTCTTTGACCAATTGACCTGAGGGAAGGGCCGTCTCTGCCCTACGGAATGTTTACCGGTGTGTGTGTGTGGTTTATCTTTTAGTTTCTGAGTCTTAATGCATCATCAATCACCCCTCATCCATCATCAGGGTTGTGGTTGTGGACAGAACATTAAATCGAGAAGGACGATGGAGAATTAATGTGGTACTGTATCGGGTAACGCATCATTTTATACTGGCAATAAAATCGACGACATGTCTTCGCTTTTACTTCAATTTTAATGTCCGAATAAATGATACAGTTCAGAGTATTAAAAGTCAAATTAACATAAAACACGACTCCAGATACTAATATCTACAGCCTGTATGTCGGACGAATATCTACAGCTCATATGTTGATCTATGAACTTCAGAGTGAGGACTAATATCTATAGAGCTAAGGTCGGAGGATATCTATGACGGTCCCAGTGGTGACTAATATCTGTGGAGCGTAGGTTGGACTAATATCTACAGAGGACAGCTGAGCAAGACGTTGTACGGAAAAGCATAAATTACTTCAATTACGTAATAACGGACCCAACCTAACCTAACCCAATAACCTAACCTAACCGCCAGTGCTGTAGATATTCGTCCACACTTTGGTTCTCATAAATATTAGTCAGCAGTTTGAGCTGTAGATATTCGTCCTCACTTTGGTTCTCATAGATATTAGTCCGATTTGTTCAGTTTTTGGAATTCCTGTAGATATTAGTAAACGCCTCCTAAAACA
Organism: Limnephilus marmoratus; assembly: GCA_917880885.1. Taxonomy (NCBI): domain Eukaryota; kingdom Metazoa; phylum Arthropoda; class Insecta; order Trichoptera; family Limnephilidae; genus Limnephilus; species Limnephilus marmoratus. The sequence continues at coordinate 4,862,953 of OU862930.1, forward strand.
CTCGTCACAAGCGCATATTAAGGTAAGGGAACTTATAATCCATACATTTTCTATGAAAACAAATGTTTCAGAAACACATTTGTCACAGGCAAAACTACGCTTCTCATCCAACGCCGATCTGTGCTGTGTGCGAGGGAGATTTATTATAATTATTGCATTTTTCCTTTGGAGGGGTGCAGACATACGTTCACCGTTTGTCTCATTTTCAACTATTCACATTTAGGGTGTAAGAAAGAGGGGCAGCATTCAAAAGCAAAATCAGCGCATTGATATTTGACTTATTTGAATTTATGGAATTCACTCACTATTCAATATTATATTTATCACAATATTGCTGCGGCTCTTTCAAAAGATGGAGAATTCGTTCCATACAAAATGTACGAGGGAATGTCATAATATTTTTTTTGTGAATTTTTCCGATGTTTTAATAGCTATTCTTCTATTCGGGGCGGAGACAAATCTAACAAATCAAAGATCATATAAATCGATCCAGCCGTTCTCGAGTTATAAATGGTGTAACTAACCCGACTTTGTTTTATATATTACTAGCTGATTCAGCAAACGTTGTTCTGCCATACAAATTATTTCTAGTGAATATTTTGGTTGTTAAATAAAAAATAACGAATGTATTGTAAGTGTGTGGGGATGGGAACTATGACAGAAAAAGGAATGGAGCGCTGTAGACGACGACCGCCGACATAAACAAAAAAACACCAACTAAAGTAGCAAAATTAAATTTAAAAAAACAGTACGAATTTCGAAGAGCAATTGAGTGTACGATATTTTTTGTCAGTCCGTATTTAGCCCACACAAATAAGCTCGATGGTTTGCCCACGCGAGAACATAATGCCGAATGAAATATCAAAATGTCGCGACGCTTCTCCTGAATGTCTTGCGCATGTGTGGATGAAAGTTCGATGAGGCGGACGTAGCGCCATCTGTCATTCAACAACATAAATAATTTCGTTCTGTTTGAAATACAAAAGATGGTTAAATTTGTTAATTCAAAAGTACTAAAATCGCGATTAAAAAATGGGAGAGTGGGAATAGGAGAGTTAAAATTTGGGATTATAAGTACTTTTAATGCCAAATAAAAAAAAAATTGTCAAAAAATTCTGGATAGGGACACCCCAATCAACTACCGGTATGAAATACACTTTAAAACCTATTCTCATACCTACCAAATATACATAAAAAATTTCATAAAAATAGGTCAAGCCGTTTCGCAGGAGTGCCACCACAAACACCGTGTGACACGAGATTTTTATATATAATATATAATTAAGAAAACGCCATTTTTTGTGTGTGTATGTTTTCGTCAACTTTAAACCCAGGATCTTTGACCGCATTAAAAGGCGAACATGCGAATGACTCGAAATGAGGCAAATTGCTCATTTTATTGCCGAAATTTGCAATGATTATCACAGGTCTCTGGCATGTTGTTTTCCCGGGGCGCAATTTATTGGCTGCGTTTTTAACGGCGCGTGCAGCAGATTTAATCGTCAACTTATCGCCAATTAGAAGAGCAATATTTTAAAGGCCCACTAAGAAGCAACTGTGGTCATCAGAAACCGGTATTCATTATAAGTGCAGTAGCAATACATTGAATTATGCACCTTAATGTGTCGATGAACTTAGAAGATGTGCTACATTGGCTTGGCAAGATTGTACCGATCTTAGGAGGTGATGAAAAGCCTCAATAATCATATAATTTCTGTCTGAAACAGGTAAGTTTTAAGATTTTCACGGCCAAAAGCATTTTCCTTATTTGTTTTTGGGGTGTTATGCCGTGTTGCGCTACCTCCTTCTTTAGCCAACGTTTCGGACATCCAGTTTGAACACATCTTTTGGACAGAGAAATAATAAATTCCATGCTATGAAATTATACAATGCTCTACCAGATCAAATCAAAAATATAAAGGAAATGAATATATTTAAAACAAAAGTAAAAACATGGCTGAGAGATCAAAGTGATAATAAAATTAGAAACCTCACGAAGACGATATAAAGACAATCCATAACCAAATACAAATATTTAAAAAAAAAACTACAGGCCACCTTAGAACAGGAAATCCTAGTGAGGAGGTCTGTGAAAAAAAAATCTATACTTATACTATACATTATACATACATGTACAAACCTTGCTATTGAAACTAATAATAAATAAATAAATCGTTGCAGTGTCCATCATCAGGGCAGATCCGGCAGATCTGGTAGATGTCTGAAACAGGGTTGTTTCACATTATGTGAACAATTCATAAATCTTCAAAGTTAATTTTCAAGTTCTGTGAAAGTTCTATGCCAGTACTGTTTTTATTTCAGTCAGGTGAAACAACAGCCACCCCCGGTCTGTAGCCCCAAAATACCTGAAAAAAACCCTCGACTTAAAGGGATTGCAATCTTTAGAGCACAGACGTCAGGTGGGAATGCTATCATTGTTCTACCAGTATTTCAATGGAAGATACTCCGAGGAACTAGCGTCTTTGATCCCTTCGGCACCGGTGCATAATCGGGAAATACGCCAAACGCGTGGCCAACATATGTACATGGTTGACTTTTGTCTCATGAGAATGGGTCGCTTCTTCGACTCGTTTCAACAGCTCGGCTGTGGAACAATTTGCCGGCCTCTGTGTTTCCTCCTTCCTACAACATGGGTCTCTTCAATGTTCATTCCTTCCTCTCCTCAGAAAGACCCTCCACACAGCATCTCAGATGACATAGGTCCTGAGATAAATATTTTTCTTTGTGGAGTTAATGTAAAAAAAAAAGTATTTGTAAAATCTGAACTTTCTTGATATTAGACCTCGGACTCTCGATGGGGGTATTGATTTATTGCTTGAAAAGTGCCAGGCGCATGATGGCCGCAGTAGGAATTTATTTTAGTTGTCAATTCAAATCAGTATATTTTTTGCACATTTCTCGGAATGTCGATTGCAACCGATCTTATTTTAATAAGTTAAGGGTAAGTAAAGGACACACATTCAAGCATTGAAGGTCGCGTTTTCTCAATAATAGCAGTTTTGAATACTAAATTACTTGTAAAAAACGGTAATATCCGTCGTTCCCCCCCCCCTCTTCCCCTTCTTGAGTAGCCCACCTAAAGTCAGTAATTTGTTTTTGCCCCTCCAATTTGCGTTGGGTACTCCTGCCGTAGACCATCGCAACAGTGAACAGAGCAGGCAGATAAACGCAAGAAGATTCTATGATTGTCAATAAATAAAATATCCTCCGACAAAATATCCTACGGACAAAACATCCTCCAACGAAATATCTACTGAAACTTAACCTTACCTAATCTAACCTAAAATAACCTAAAAAAATGGGACAAAAATATTACAGACATCCTGTAAAGATAATAAATTATTGTGATCTGTATTATTTGAATCCCATTTTGCTATTTTTGAAAAATAAGTTATTGTCTTTACAAGATGTCTGTATTATTTTTGTCCCATTTTTTTGTTAGTTAGGTTTGGTTAAGTTGTGTTTTAGAAGATATTTTGTTGGGGGATGTTCTGTCCGTATGATATTTTGTCGGGGTTATTTTGTCCATGGGAAATCCATAGGCTATTTTGTCCATAGGATATTTTGTCGGGGGAATATTTTGTCGGGGGTATTATGTCCATAGGATATTTTTTCGGGGGGATATTTTGTCGGTTATATTTTGTCCATAGGATATTTTGTCCATAGGATATTTAGTCGGGGGATATTTTGTCCATAGGATTTTTTGTTCATAGGATATTTAATCGGGGGATATTTTGTCCATGGGATTTTTTGTCCATTGGATATTTTGTCCATAGGATATTTAGTCGGGGGATATTTTGTCCATAGGATTTTTTGTTCATAGAATATTTAGTCGGAGGATATTTTGTCCATGGGATTTTTTGTCCATTGGATATTTAGTCGGGGGATATTTAGTCCATAGGATTTTTTGTTCATAGGATATTTAGTCGGAGGATATTTTGTCCATGGGATTTTTTGTCCATTGGATATTTAGTCGGGGGATATTTAGTCCATAGGATTTTTTGTTCATAGGATATTTAGTCGGAGGATATTTTGTCCATGGGATTTTTTGTCCATTGGATATTTAGTCGGGGGATATTTAGTCCATAGGATTTTTTGTTCATAGGATATTTAGTCGGGGGATATTTTGTCCATGGGATATTTTGTCCATTGGATTTTTTGTCCATTTAATATTTTGTCAGGGGATATTTTGTCCATGGGATATTTTGTCCATTGGATTTTTTGTCCATTGGATATTTTGTCAGGGGATATTTTGTCGGGGATATTTTGTCGGGGATGTTATGTTTTTTTTTTAATGTTCATATGATATTTTGTCGGAGGTTATTTTGTCGGGGTTATTATGTCCATAGGATATTTTGTCAGAGCATATTTTGTCCATTGGATATTTTGTCCATGGAATATTTTGTCGGGGATATTTTGTTGGAGGATGTTTTGTCCTTAAGATATTTTGACGAGGATATTTTATCGCGGAATGTAAACGCGCATTACCCATCGGAACAGAGCAGGCAGATAAAACGCAGGAAGATTCTATGATTTGTCAATAAATTGAAAATGTTTATTCGTTGTCTTCAACGTTACCCAAGACGCTCGTTAACATTCACGTTCAATGCGGTTTATTTCATTATTCATTACACAAATCCAACACAGCTTTACTGTAAAATGATATTTTCCGTATTCACAGATTCCCAGAGTCAAAGATCTCAACTCGACCCTTGGATAGAAACGCTTTGACGCAATCATTAACATTGCAATAAATATCTACTTATAGAAACACGACAGGTATCGGATAATCCCTAGTTAAAGATAATCTCTAGTTAAAGGTAATCCTCACTTAAAAGGAAACCGGGTGGCGTTTTATCCGTACAAATGTATTTCTCATTTTCCTCTCCAGATTTTCACAATACTGCAAATGTTTTTTAAAAATATTATATAAATGTCGACCATTAATATTATATAAATACGTTCTGCTTTTTATAAGTTTTTTTTACATTAGCCCCACACGGGAAACCCTGAAGAAAATAATTCCCCTCAGGGCCTATGTCATCTTGGGGATGCTTTGATAATTGCCTTGCGATTGATTTTGTTAATAATTACTATACTACCTGTTAATTTATGCCATGTTCCTTGTTTTGTTTTTTCTGTCTTTATCTATTTCAATGTTTTACTGAATGAACTGATCCAAATTTTTATTTTTATTTATTTTTATTTTATTTCCCTATCTCCATATGGGGGTGTGCTGGACCTCGTCCCTGCTTCATCTTTAGTTACATTATTAATTTTGCAGATTCTTCTCAAATCTATCTGCGCCTCCCCCAATGACAATGACATCACATGTCATGTGCACTGTGCAGGCTTGAGGCTTGATCAGACGACCTGACTGTCCTTTGTCCTGCCTCTGACTACCCAACGCTGAATTTTCTTTTAGTCTTCGGGTATTTTACCCCAAATATTCAGTTAACATTCTTTGAGGCTTCACTGAGTGTTTGGCTAAAGGACACGGAAGCTAAGTGTAGTTTATGGTCAGACCGAATGCCATTCACATTTTTTGTTGGTACTTGCCAACTTTTTGAGATTTATTGTATTACTTATGTTCTCTATTTTATGCAGGTTCTTGAAGGTTTTTACAGATGCCTCGTGGAGCCTCATGAATGAGTTTTTCTTTTGCCCTGTTTAATTTATCTTTGTCTTACTAACATATTTTTTTGCATTTTGTTTTTCCTGTTAAGCACTTGCATACTGCTTGCTAACAACGTATGAAAGGACACTGTAGACCAGGGGTGCCCAAACCGTCGATCGCGATCGACCGGTCGATCCCACCTTCTAAGAAAGTTCCTTAAATTCACCATTTTTTTACATACACCGTGTATGTGCTGCCAGAATCAAAGAAAAACCATTTTTATGTTCTAAGTGTAGTTTTAATTCACCGCACACAGTTTTAATTTAAACCAATTTTGTGTTCAGAATGTAAAATTCCCTTTGCGGATTCACCTGCTGACACATTTCGAAGGAAAACATTATCTTATTCGAAGTGCAATTATAAAATTCTAGTTGCAGACTATTTATGTACTGCCAGAATTAAAGAAAAACCATTTTCATGTTTGGAGTGTAGTTTTAATTCACCGCATACAGATTTAATTGAGACCAGTTTTGTGTTCACAATATAAAGATAAATTAAATAACATGCTAAATCTTTATACATGGATACCATTCTCGATCTCCGAAAGCAGTTACAAATTTGTAGTAGCTTTTAAGTAGATTTATAAACATGATTTTTATTGGAAGAATTCTCGTCACATGGGATATAAAATGAGGTCGCAATTTCTACCCCCCCCCCCCCCCCCCCCGACAGTTGAAGTACCTAAATGTACACATACTTGCAGCCTGTCATAGGCGATCCATCGGAGTCGAATAATATTTATTTATTATATCGCCAGCAGTTCAAGTTTGGGCACCCCTGCTGTAGATCTAGATTAGTTCAAAATAAATAAATGTAGCTTCGTTTAATAAAAAAAAAATAGAATCTTGCGAGAGCCTTCAAGGAGTAACCATCTGTTACTTATACCAGGGCGAGTAAGTGGTGGGATAACCACCACTGTTCCAAAATCGGTGTTGCTACAGCAAACAAATTGAGTTCAATTTTATTCAATTTGTACACTTTATCGTCAAACTGTAGTACTCAGTTATAATGTTTGCATAAAGTGGATACTGAAGCTAGGTTCTAGGTTCACTGACAGGCCATAGAGCATTATGATTTCTATTAATAAACAGCTCAAGTAGGTCAGGGCGATTGCGGCCCGGAGCTACATGCAATACAAGGGACTAGGTAGCTGGTAACTAGTAGCTAGGTACTCTTTCCTGATCAACAACAACTCAACGAGGTGCGCACAGTGTATAACTAACTAACCAACTAACCAAAACGCCGTTTTTCGCAGAGGTAGGCAGAGAGGACGGCCCGCCAAACAACTCGATCTTGGCACATACTTCTTGCCTCATTCACATTCATAAATCGTCTCATACATGCTCTTCTATTATTCTGACTGTTGACATGGCCCGACTCGAGTATCTGATTCACTTGACCGTGCTGACACCCTTTACTATTCACATTTGCGTCATATATCCTCCTTACACTCCTTTCCTCGTTCATTCGCTCTACATGCCCAAACCATTCCTCTTCCATGGGGTGTTTTGTTGAACTGAACAAATATTTAATAGTTATTTTAATAAATTATATAAAGTTTATAATTTTTTTTTATATATTTTTCATTTAACTCACAAATAATTGCCCAAGTAGCCTCTAAAATCATGAAACACAAAAATCTTTAATTTTTTTATATATTTTTTATATATTTTTCATTTAACTCACAAATAATTGCCCAAGTAGCCTCTAAAATCATGAAACACAAAAATCTTTAATTTTTTTATTATATATATATATTTTTTTTATTTCATAATTTTTATTAGTTACAGATATTTGTTTTTTTTGGCTACCACACTAGGCTAATGCCCGTGTTGTGGTAGTGGTACATTTAATATTTTAACATTCCAAAAAATATTAAGAAATACTTAAAACTAAAGAGAAATAAAAATGAAAATTCAAATTCAAATTTTGAAATACAAAAATTAATAATAAAGATTAAATGTTAAGAACTCAAGTGTTCTATATAAATTAAAACATATAAGTATATAAATCAAAATTAAAACATAAATAAAATTTTGTGAAAAACTAAGAGAAAAAATTAAGAACATTTTAAAGAAAAATGGAAATTAAAATTTTGAAATACAAAAATTCATAATTAAAATGTAGTGTTAGAACTCATGAATTCTTTAAAGTACGTTCGTCCCCTTTCAAAAATCCAATGTTGTACACATGTTATAGAATTACTTGACTTTATGTCAGTACTCAGAGCATTATATATTTTAGGAGCGATGAACCAGAATTGTCGTTGAGCGAATGAGGTGTTAGTTTTTGCGACCACGCAACCCAGGTTTGATGAAAAGCGGGTGTGTGGCCTGTATCGTATTATTTAAAGTGCTTAATATTTCATTTCTCATGCTTATTTGTTTTTGTTTAATTTATGTGTTGTTGTTAATTATTTTTTACCTGATCTTATTATTTATCTTTCTTTTGTTATTTAAAAATGTGGAATGTATTGCACTTCCCCTGCATACATTCTGGAATAAACGATTATTATTATTTTTTACGCACCAGATTTAAATGTCCGGGTTAAATTATCCCCACAGGAAAAACTAAACCCTTTTAAACACTTCCCCAAATGATCATCTAGTCAATCCACGCTATGCAATTGCACTATACAAGTATTATAAATACAAAACAATACAAGAACAACATGTCAACCTACCAGAGACCAAATGGGAAAATAATTCACCGACTCCAGATATTTTCATATCGGAGGGTGATATTATTATTATTATTAAAGCAAAAATAAATAAAGTAGTTCACATCCGTACTATATATTCGATAGACCTATTGATTACAATATTAATTTTTCAATTTGGTTGGGTATTTTGATCTCAAATCCAAAATTAAGATTTGTATGAAACGGGCCGTGCGAGCGTTCCACTTAACTGATCCGTAGGAATTAGGAATAAACCTATGAAAATACTATATTCTTTCGTCATGTTAATATGGAAATCAAACTGAACGGCTTTTCTATACAACCTGTATGTAGCATCAGCATGTAGTTAGGAAGCTTGTTCATTAAACCGTCAGGTAAAATTTTATATTTTATGACGTAACGTTCCTACACGCAGTTTCTAAACCGCTAGCACTTTATGGTACCGGATGAACATAAAATAACTGTACACTGCACTGTACTTCTAGTATGCGGTTAAAACGTTTTACCTAATAATAATAATTTTGTCACTGACATTCATTGTTGATGCTTTTACAAAGTAAAATTAAAATCCATTTTTGTATACTTGCGCGGTCACCTTTAAGAGGGACGGCTGCCCGTTTGCGTATTTCCAAAACCTATAGACAGTTTACATTTACATTTTCAATATCAAATTTTTAATATTATAAAATAAAATTATTAATTTCTAATACACACATTATTAATAAGACTATTTTATCTAGTTTCATGGGGTGAGGTTTGTCTAGGTCTTGGAGGCGGATGACCAGGACACACTTAACCCCAGATTCCTACTTTTCCCTCCCAGAACTCTCCTCTCCTTCCTTTCCTTAAAAAACCCTGCACACAGCATCCCCAAAGATGACATAGGCCCTGAGGGATATTATTTTCCTCAGAGCCTCCTGTGTGGGTGGAGCTCATTGAAAGAAAAAATCTAGATTTTAAAGCATTTTTTGTTTTTGCAAAGTGATAAAAAATAACCAATATGTTTGTATAGAGGTGTATTTACAATATATGGGAATAATATCATAATTTAAATATTTAAAAATAAAATTATTAATTTTTAAAATATACAATAGGATTGATTATTTTATCTAGATTTTAGAACAATTTTGGTTTTTGCTAAGTCATAAAATATAACCAATGTAGAGGTGTATTTAAAATGTAAATTGTCGCTACCGCGATTAAACCGGTATGGGTTTTGGAAATACGCTGCCCGTTTCATACAAAAATTAATTTTAAATTTAATATCGGAATACCTAATCAAACTGAATAATATTTTTTTTTAATAAAAAGTTATGTTTTATAACTTGTTACGTGTATGTGCTAGTTAATAAAATAAATGTAGTTATTAACATAATAGCACCTTTTAATCACCCTTATTAACGAAGTTTCCATGTAATGTTAACTTTTCACACCGTTCTTCTCCTCCCCCGAAAACACCCCAACCACTACTCACACCTAATTAAATTTAATCATTTTTGTGCTTGTGTAGAATTTTTGACTCCAGATACTAATATCTACAGCCTGTATGTCGGACGAATATCTACAGCTCATATGTTGAACTAATATCTATGAACTTCAGAGTGTTGACTAATATCTACAGAGCGTAGGTTGAACTAATATCTACAGAGCGTAGTTTGGATTAATCAGCTAAATGTGTCCAATAGTCCGATATTAGGGATTTTTACATACATACTTACATAAATTAAGTTTTTTAAACTGCATACGCAATATTACGTTATTCCAATATGCTATACATAATTGCAAATCCAACCTCTGCCAGTGCTGTAGATATTCGTCAACACTTTGGTTCTCATAGATATTCGTCAACACTTTCCTTCTCATAGATATTAGTTGGATTTTTTCAGTTTTTGGAATTCCTGTAGATATTAGTAGACGCCTCCGAATTTTTAAGTTTTAAGTTTGCTAGTGAATGACACGGATGTGTCAAAATCAAAAATTAAAAATATAAAGTAACAAATGTACATTGAAAATTAAATCTCTTCAAAACAAAATGTTGAAAATCCATTCTCTATGGCACCACGTAGGATTTTTTTATAAGGGCCCCCTTCTATTTTTTTTATTAACAATGAAAATTAAATAAAAAACGGAAAAAAATTCGCTGGTCAGCCATTTTTTTCTTTTTTTAGATATCAAATTTTCCCACTACAGTTTAAGACTTGGTGCATGCAAATCGGATGTATAGTTTTTTTCAATATGTTGTTAACCAGGTTGAAAAACGTAGTTTCGAGTAATTCGCGTTCAAAGTTTGGCTGAAGGATAATTCAACATACAAACTGTTTCAAAAGATTCTACGTAAAATGCAGTATTTCCGTCAATTTTAAGAATTTCTTTAAAACATGCAGATAGCATGATGAGAGCATTCTTAACCCTCCGCCCGTCGCGCCTTTTTTGTAACGCGAGGTGTCGCGTGGGGTCGCTTAGGACCCCAAAAATAAATATGATTAAATTGATGTTGTAGCATACATTTCACATGTTATTTTAACTGATTACAGTCAGGTGATAATGATTGCTTTGAAATAAAAAGAAATGTTAAAAAATAGTTATTAATTTTCAATGCAAGAGCTTAAAAATCAACAAGGAACATTTTTTTGAAATTTTGAATCATATTTTTTAATAGAAAACTTTAAAAAAAAATCTAACCAATTTCCATCAAACTCATAACTATTTGAGGTTGATATAGACTTATTATTATAACAAAAAAATCAACAAAATACAATTAAAAAAAACATATAAACTTGATTTTTCATGGTATTTTGTTGATTTTTTTAGCCTCACGCCGAAACACAAGTCTGTATCTCACATCGCACATGCGCAAACTAAATTTTCTCGGCGCTTGCGTCAAGTATAGTCTCTTTTAGGAAGCTACCTAAAGTAAGAAATCAGTGGGAATATTTAAAATGAACATAAATAGCATTTCTGTAAAACCTGGGCTTTTAAAGACCCCACGCGACGGGTCGAGGGTTAACAAATAATGCATCTTTCAGAAAATGGGATTAAAAAAAAAAGGTGTCTTTGGGCCTTGAGAAAGATAGAGGGCAGTCATCATACAAACACTATCCAAGCGATAGTTAGTCAAATTGAGATTTTCTTTACACACACACACACAGACAACCGAAACTTATTTGTTCGATTATATTATTATTGTATTCAAAATCTATATCTATAAAAATGAACCCCCGTTTCCCTTGGTCACGCCATAACTTCAGAACTACTTTACCTATTTCATTCATCTTTTCTTTTTAAGTTTTCTTATACTTTGTAGAAGGTTCTTACGGAAAGAAAAATTAAGAAAATTGAATAATTTCCCGAAAACTTACGACTATTTTAACTTCGCACGTTTGACAGTTCGCGCGTTTGATGAAATTGAATTTAGCAGGCAGCTGTTTTTTTGTAATAAAAGCATTGTCTATGGATTTTTAAAATTATAGATATTTTAAATAGGTGATTGATTGTTCTTATAATATACAAACATGAATATTTTTAATATACAAAAATGAAAATTTGTATAAAAAAAAATTATAGGTGGCACGCGAGTTGTTTGAAAACTAAATGTACTGGGACTGAATATATGGAACGCGAGAGGGGGTTTGCGGGACGGGGGAGCGGGAGAGAGGAGAGAGGGTGGGCGGGGAAGGTGGAAGGTGAAAGCGGGAGGGTAGAGGATGTGGGAGGGGAACGGGGACGCACGGGAAAGGACATGCAGGGAGAAACAATTTATTACTTTGAATATGGAATGCCGGGAACCAGCTAGTTGTGTGTAATTTTGGTCACTCTGTATATAAATGTATGCCGGGGTACGGGTACACGGGTACACACGGTACATAGTACACGGCTCAGAGGTTTTTTAGTGAATTTCTCTCTGAGAAGAAGTTTTCCATAAAATAACCGTAAGCTCAAAGTCAAAGGTTCGAACTAGTCGTAATTAGTTGCACAAGTGGATGGATATCTCCTATACTAATAATATTAGTGAATATATTATGCAGGTATAGATATGCAATATGGATATAAGTAACGTACGTTGAACTCTTCGGGTCTTAAAACAAATCCGCTCCTCGCAAATCCCCTCATAATCTGACATCTCTCTTTTCTAAATCTGAACAGTTAAGTTCTTCCTAAGCTTTCTCTCCTATTCCTCCTCATCATCACTATGTACTATTGTATTAGTCTATGATTTACTCGTAGTTCCTACGTTAAGGGCCGGTTTTATAACCATCCGTTCGTCACGCTTGATACCGTTTTTAACTAATATTTGGTCTACCGCTTGATTTTGCCGTTTTATAAACATTCGCAAGGCTACCGGTCGGTTATGTAGCGGTTATGCTTTACGGACCGATTTTGGTCTGTTAAATGGATAACGACCCGTTTGCTGACGTTTTTTGACAGTTGTAAGTAGGAAGATGTTCTCGGCGCTCGGTGATTTATTTATTATCGAAATCATTCAAACGCCACTCAAGCTTTATTTCTTTTATATATTCAATAATATTATTATTCAATTTATAAAAACAGTTTATTTTTAAACAAGTTCTGCTATGTAATTATTATTACGCGTGACAGCTGTTTCGCCTAGTTTGATAATGCCTCCAGAAGGCGAAACAACTGTCACGCGTAATAATATTTAATAATTACATAGATGAACTCGGTTTCCATTTTATAAATAAACTTTTTTTTTTTTTATTAATATTAGAATATATAAAAGAAATAAAAATTAAAATGGAGTTATACAAATTAAACTTAATAACAATAAATAAGTTATTATCAACACGACGTTTCTAAGCTCTGGGATCAATGCTGCAAGCAGCTGGAAATTTTACAGGAATCTCCAAGTCGACGCACCCGTATAACAATGCAAGTAGTGCATTGTTACACAGAGAGTGACCCAAGTAATAAAACTTTGGAACTAAATGTAACCGATGACCGCTAGTAATGCACATTTGTTTATAATACGTAAAATAAGATCACGAACGGATAGCGGTCCGTTAACGAAAAACGGTTCGTTACGTAACTGAAATTTGGCACTTCGTTTATAAAACCGGCCCTTAATAGTCTACGATTTAGTTCCTTTTCCATTTATACGTTATAACAATGAGCTCTATACTTTGTTTAAGGAGCTAAACGTCGCAAAATTTATAAAATTGGGAAGACTTCGGTGGCTGGGTCATGTGGAGAGAATGACCGAGCATCAAGCACCAAAGTCCCTGCTGAACTCAAGACCAATAGGGCGAAGGAGCCTGGGAAGACCAAGACTAAGATGGAGCGACAACGTTCTCAAAGACATATCTATCTTGGAGCTTCTAAACTGGAAAGATCTGGTACAAAACCGAGATGAGTGGAGGAAGATTCTTGAGGAGGCCAAGACCCACCAGGAGTTGTAGAGTCAATAGTGATGATGATTTAGTTCCTACATTAGTTATTCCGAACAGGCCCTCCATTGATATGCTTGGTGTAACTCATAAGTGACCAGCTCAGATATGGGGGCTCCATCGAAACCAGAGTAAAGTTAGCCTCTCAAAAACTGGGCGTACTGTACAGGGCCCGCAGATACTGCAGATAGTACACAACTGCTAACCCTGTACAAATCACAAGTGCGCCCCGCCGTTGAATTTGGCGGTCACCTCTGGTCTGGAGCTACAAAATACCTGAAAAAATCCTCGACTCGCAGAAAGGGGCGATCCGTTTGATAGATTCTCCCATCTTAACAAACCATTTTTAGAGCAAAAGCGTTGGATGGGGATGCTATCCTTTTTCTACCGGTATTTCAATTGAAGTTGCTCCGAGGAACTAACGTCTTTGATCCCCTCGGTACCAGTGCATAGTCGGAAACACGCCAAACACGCGCCCAACGAACACGGTTGACAATTGTCACATTACTCATTCTTGAGTTCAACAGCTCGGCTCTGGAACGATTTGCCGGCCTCTGCGTTTCCTCCGTCCTACAATATGGGTCTCATCAAGACAAATTCCTTCCTCGCCTCAAAAAGACCCTCCACACAGCATTTCAGATGACAAGGCCCTGAGGGAAATTATTTTCCTCAGGGCCTCCTGTGTGAAGTTAATGTAAAAAAATGAAAACAAAAACTCTTTTATTATTATAAACAATAATTACACAGGTATACAAAAAAAATAAAATTGAAAAAAACCTCCCGAGAAAAGATACATGCCGCCGACGGGACTCGAATCCGCGTCTTTCTGATATCCGGTCAACTGCTCTTTAACCACTGAGCTACGTCGGCTTATCTAACACCCGCCAAATAATTCAATATATACTAGTGTTTCATTCAACAATTACAGCTTGTTACATTTTTCCACCTGCAAACAACCATGTATCTTTTCTCGGGAGATTTTTTCAATGTAGATGAATGTTTCAGGCTAAAATTATTGCTTATAATAATTGTTACCCTTTGTGCTATGCATAAAAATCTTGTCTTAAACATCAGTTTATCAATTAAAAAATAATAAATAAAACTCTTCTCTTCGGGTCACATGGTCTCATTGCCGAGTTGTGCCGAAGATGACCGAAGGTATATGTGCATAAAATTATTTTTTACTAGCTGGTTCCCGGCATGCGTTGCTATGCCATTTAATAAAGAAATTGTTTCTCCCTGCGTGTCCTTTCCCATTCGTCCCGTTCCCCTTCCGCCTCCCTTTCCTCTCCCGCGTCCCCTTCACCCTCTCGCGTTCCCACACGGGCTTCCCTCTCCCCACTCCCCTCGCCTGCTTCTCCCGTCCCGCGAACCCTCCTCCCGAGTTCCACCTCCCGGATTTCATTCATTCAGTCCCGGTACATCCAGTTTTCAAACAGCTTGCGTGCCACCTACTGCAATTTTTTATACAAATTTCTTAATGCCAGAGCCCTACAGTAGTTTTATACAAACCTTGTCCTGACCATAACGAACACAACAAAAAAAGAATTATCCAATTAGGTGCAGTCGTTCGGAAATTATGCGCGTACATACATTTCGGCGATTCATTTTTATTTATATAGATTATATAGATTATGATTTCTGGTCTTATTTGGAGTAAAAATGTTAATGAAATTTTGGCCTCCGCTGATTATTTCAAAAATATCAATTCATACAACAAAAAATCTTTCACATGTCGTCATTGGTCACTCAGTCGCGTAACCGCCCAAACCATCTCCCATCTCGAGCCAATATAACTGTTCAATACAAAATGTCCAAAATGTTTTTAAGTGAATAACTAGTAGTCAATCATTAGTTGTTGGTCAGGCACGTCTCTTAACACCCTGTATATTATGTTACGCAATTACTCTTCGGTGGTAAAGGGTGTTGTGGTTTTAGCTGTGTGCCAGAAGTGAGGTCTAGGAATTCGAAAAATTCCCATTAATTAAGAACGTCGCTTTTCTATCAAATTTGTTTAGAACACACCTTCTAGGGAATAATAATTATGATGCACGAACTGAACACAATTCGTGCATCCAACTACCACTGTTGTATGTAAATATTGTGATTGTCTTCGGTTATCAGCTATCTGATTTTTTATTTGCACACTATCTATTATAAATGCAATAATATACACTTACTCCCAAAAAAAAAAATATATCAAGGTTAAAAAAACATTGTTTTGTAGTATAAAAACTAAAAACCATGTTTTACCATGCTTTGAAGTATAAAAACCATGTTTTACCATGTTTGGAAGTGTCAAAAACCACGTTTAACATGATTTGAAGTATTAGAAACATGGTTTTACCATGTTTTGAAGTATAAAAACACATGTTTTACCATTTTTTGAAGGATACAAAATTATTTTTGCTATTAGTTTTTGGGGTATTATGCCGTGTTGCGCTACCTCCTTCTTTAGCCAACGTTTCGGACAGCGTTGCAGTGTCCATCATCAGGGCAGATGTGTGAACCAAAAACTAATAACAAAAATATTTTTAGCCCTAAAAATTAAAAAAAAAAAGCGATAGAAAATTATGTTTTACCATGTTTTGAGTATATAAAAACATGTTTTACCACGTTTTGAAGGATAAAAAAACATTTTTTACCTTGTTTTGAAGAATAAAAAACGTGTTTTACCGTGTTTTGAAGTATAAAAACATGTTTTAGCATGTTATGAAGGATAAAAAACCGTGTTTTACCATGTTTTGAAGGATAAAAACCATGTGTTACCATGTTTTGCGGTATAAAAAACCATGTTTTACCATGTTTTGAAGGATAAAAAAATTATGTTTCACTAAGTTTTGAATGATAAAAAAAAATGTTTTACCATGTTTTGAAGGATAAAATAAAACCGTGTTTTGTTCGACATTTGTTTTTCAAAAAACCTTATAGGTAAATGATGAAAAAAATTTGTAAAAAACTTGCATCTAGCAACACTTCTCGCTCTATCGTTGAATTATGTACGCTAGTCAAAATGCATTTACAGTTAGATATTAAACTATGAAAAGTATTTGACGACAATTGTTTTCTAAAGAGCATTTGTCAAGTTGCACAAAATGCTATTTAAGTGGGACAAAAAATTAAAATATCTAGCGGGAAAATTAGCATGTTTGTAAAAGGCATGCTAATTGCTAAATACATCTATTATTAAATGTGCTTTGCATCTGGTAATATAATATGCACTGGTAATAGAATATTGTCTGCATTTGCCAAAGTTTCAAAATCTACATACATATAGTGGAACTGTCGATCGTCCAGTTGATTAGGGGCATACATTAATTACGTGAGCTCAAAATGAGGGGGGGGGGGGGGCTCAGTAAAATCTCACCAAAGTTTGAACAGTTTTTCTGCGTATTGTCGCGATCATTTTACCTCAACGGGAGGGGCATGATGGGATAGCCTGGGGCGGGATGGGATAGGGTGGGACCCTAGATACACCACTGATCTCATATGAGAGGATGGGGGGGGTCCCACCAAATCTCACCTAACCTCACCAAGGGGGGGTCTAAATTGGAAAATAAACTGCTCGCATAAGGGGCCATAATTTACGTCACATGAATTTCATGATTTTTTTTTACTCCCCCCCCCCGTCCCTGTCACACATCGTCACATTTGTGAGACCCTCTCCCCCCTAGTGTGACGTCACATATTTTGCAATTTTTCATCTAAAAATAATCAAACAGGAGTTCAATTTTTTTACATGTGACGTCACAGTACTGATGACCCCCCCATACCCCTTGTATAGATAGAGGGTACACTTTTACATATTGTACCAGATAGAGGGTACATTTTTACATATTGTACCAGATAGAGGACTTTTACCTATCGTACCAGATAGAGGGTACACCAAAGATATTCAATATATTTGGGGTAGACTTTTACATATTGTACCAGATAGAGGGTACACTTTTACATATAACTGCATACTCAACTAAAATTTGGATTTTTCGGAGATGTCTGACTAATCAACTGGACGATCGATGTACTTTTTTTATTAGACAAATGTATTATTTATTAACGTTACTGTCACCTCACTCTTTGTCGTTCCATGTAAAAATAATTAATAAAAAAATTCCCAGAGTTTCAAAATATTTTTTCAAATTGCGAAAGGTAATTTTGGTTTCATAAAGGTGTAGGTAGGTACATTTTGTTTGTTTTGTGGTCAAATTTTAGATTTGTATATAAAGCGTGGTGTTTTTTCTTTCTAACACCGTTTATATCTTATTATAGGGAACGTGCCCATACTACGTGACCAACTTTTTGCAATTTTTAACCCCCCCCCCCCCCCGGTGACCAAAAACCTAAGCAACCAGCCGCTCATTTGTACCAAGCGTAACATTTTGAAGACCCCCCCCCAAACGTGTCACGTAGTATGGGTACGTTCCCATATCTCATTATGTAAGGAAGACACAACGATTTCTGTGAGATCTACGAGTATATGAGTTGTTCCGAAAAGCGAACAAATTAGTCTGAGGGGTTAAATAAAAAAAATTAGAGTGTGCAATTCACACACGGTAGAAGTAAAACATTCAGAAAACTAAAGTATTTTTATCAATGTGAAGGATGATTTTTCCCATACTTCCAATTCCAGTGCATCTTTTCTTCTACATTTGGTCATCTTATTAGTATTTGTGTTTTCTTCTTCGGAGTCGCTAGCTGTCGCTTTGTTTTGTGTTTTCTTTGCCTGTTCATTTTAGAGTGGTTTGAAGATTGGATATTGATTTTGCAAAAATATGTATGTATTTTTTTTGGATTTCATAAGATTCGATCCTTGGTCTGCTGAATCTCTGGCTGCTAAGGTTCGTCAGGAGTTTTATACCACTAGACTAAAGGAGACTTCCGCGAGACAGTGGATTTATCGTGTTATATTGGAACCGAGTACCCGTGAAATAAATATTTTATTGCTATCTCATTGTCTTGCACGCTAAATCCTATAGACCGGTCAGTGGTTGAGTGGGCATAGCATTTGGGTCCCACCCAGGCATTCCGTGTTCGATTCCTCGGCTGGATAAGTCCACCATCACGGCTCAAGCATTTTCAGCTTACTGTGGTGGTAGAAGGAGATTTTCAAATATTGTCGGGTTATTCGTAACCCGGGAATGTTTGTCTTTTCTTTTTTTTAACCCTAGGATGGTAACAGGGGTGCCCCATCACCCCATGCGAGCAATCACGCGCCGATTTATCGAAAAATATTCGCTGTCTCGCTCTAGCATTTCGTGCATTCTTTTGTCTTCCCGTGAGCCGTCACGGGAAGACAAAAGAATACACGTCGATAACGTTCTACAGGTATGTGTGGGGTGTTGCGTCACCCCTGTTTTCTATCGAGAAAATACCAACGTAAATAGTAACAGGATAGCTCGATGGAGGACACAACGCACATAGATAGCTCGATGTGCGTTGTGTCCTCGAAAGAATGACAAAAAAGTGAAGATTTCTTGTTCAAAATGCAAAAAACCTGCGTGCCCTGAACATCGTGTGGAAATTTGTCTCAATTGTATTTAAATTGCCAAAAACATTATTTTTTAAAGTCTAGTATCATTAAGTTCCTAATAGATCTCAAGAAGAGTGTTCCTTAAGTTAGTATCAATAATAAAAAGTTTTATTTTTCATTAAACAAAAGTTTTTTATTCAATTTATTATTACGGGGTGACGCGGCACCCCTCTTACCATGCGTGATAATTTAAATTATGTTACCATCGTAGAAAAAATCTGTTTTTGGTGTCGCAATTTTTCATTTCATCGAGTTTCAAATCACAACGGTGCTAAACAAGTTTTCACTTCAATAAATTGATTGCACTTTGCACATCGATATATGCACACATTATTTGGTCAATGACCTTGCAGCACTGATAAATAGTGTATATTTAAACAGCGATATTTATTTTTTTATAATTTTCTCACAATTTGACAAGTCTAGCTGTTTCCAAATTGACATAGTATTGCAATGAATTATATTAATATTGACTGTTGCAAAAAGCAGTAGTAAAGGCGGACGTGGTTTTTTTGCATTGAATAGTGATAATGTAAACATTCCACGTTTCAGTTAGCAAAATGCATAACTTTTGTCATGCAGATCGAAACACAACGTGGCGTATTAAATAATACGCCAAATTTCTGTTTTTATACAACTTCGTAAAGATGTTTTAAATGCCCCATTCTTTACCTTATTTAGGGAGTGATAAAATTATTTAAAAAAAAATTTAAATCAAAAATATTACACCGTTTTCCAGCGGGTTCGTAAGGTTTTCGAAAATCCCCTTTGAAACTTAAAAATTTTCCAGAAACCAGTTTTTAAAAGAATACGCGGTGGACGATAAATTTGAATAATAATAGGGTAAAACCATAGAAAACCGGAAATATGTGATTTTTAAATCAAATTTTAGACGTATTGACACTTTTCCACAGAAAATTATAAATTGATTTCGAAAGATTGTTATTTTATCTAGTAAACGCATGTTTTAAATTTTGAGAAAAATATGTTGTTTTTAGTATAATAAGGTTATACCATAGGTCGTTGGCAGATTTGTTAAATTTTCAAACGAAAAATCTTATTTTACAAGACATATTTCATACCGTGTAATCATACATTATTGTAAATCAATACGTTATCTAGTAAACGCTTGTTTCAAAATTTTTATCTTAGTTCAAATAAAATCATTAAAAAAATATCCGAACACTTATTTAAGACGAAAATTTCTCTGTTTTGTCTATCTATTTACGGACTTACTAATTAATATATTTAAGTTTTTTTTACATTCTTATTTTGCTTAGACATTATTGAAAAATGATAAATACTTATGTTAAAAAAATAATTACAAAAAGTACATAATTTTAATAGTTTTATCATAACGCCTTTCAGCATTTTTGGATGTAGGTGTAAATTAAAGCAAATTTGGAATGAGATAAAATCGATATTGAGTTATAATTTTTAAAAGCTGGTACGGAGAATAATTATTTTTTCTCATTTGAACCGCCCTGTACAATCGTAAGAACATATTTCGACGAAATGTGGATTTTCGGCCGCTGGCTGATTAATAAGTATTTTAATTTTAAATTTTTTATTCATTAAAAAACATTTTCACAAAAAGAAATCAAGAGATATATTTATATTCAATTTTTAGTGTTCTAAAAATTCAATTTTCAGGGTGTTACAAATCTAGAAATAAGTTGTCCCGTATAGGAACTTATATAAACTTTAAAACTTTGACTTTTAAAAAATTATTTACTCTTTTTTTCCGCCCATGGGCTTTTACCAGTGCCGTAGCTTGGGGAAACGGCTCACACCGGGCGCCACCCTATGGGGGGAGACACCCGACCGTGAAAAAAACTTAAGAAGGTAGAATAATTGTGATAATTGAGATAATGGGCATGTAGAGCGAATGAACGAGGAAAGGAGTGTAAGGAGAATATATGAAGCAAATGTGAATGGTAGAAGAAGTCGAGGACGCCCAAGAAAGACATGGCACGACCAAGTGAATCAGATACTTGAGTCGGGCCATGTCAAGAGTCAGAATAATAGAAGAGAATGTATGAGACGTTGTATGAATGTAAACGAGGCAAGGAATGTGTGCCAAGACCGGGATGTTTGGCGGTCCGTCCTCTCTGCCTACCCCTGCGGGGAAACGGCGTGATGGTTAGTTAGTTAGTTAGTTAGAGATAATGGGAGAGGGGTATGGGTACCACCGCCCCGGGAACCATTTATTAGATTACCAACACCCCTGCCACAGGTCACCCCAAGTGGTTCGCTACGTTTGGTGACTTAGCACGAGGTGCCCGGGTTCATGGGATAAGGTTTGTCTAGGTCTTGGTGGCAGATACGTTTGTCCAACCACTGCGTGGCGGGCTGGATCGGAGGAGACTGATTGAGGGAGGCCTTTTGACCTCTCCAGCCTGATTCTCCCGACCCTTCGCCTTGCACCGCAGTGTGAGGAATAGATTCATACGTCCGTCACTCCTGGTCACACTGATCCCAAAATTCCTACCCACCCCTCATACCTTTTTCCTTCCCATATCTTCTTCTCCTTCCTCTCCCTTAAAAAACCCTCCACACAGCATCCTCAAAGATGACATAGGCCCCTAGGGAAATTATTTTCCTCGGTGCCTCCTGTGTGGAGCTAATGTAAAAAAAAAATGGGCGTTTTTATCCGAAAAGCAATTGGAAACATTTAAAATGGCGCCTATATACGGCAAAAATCGCTCCAGTAGTTAGATACGTGTTTCTTATATTAATTTATTCGTTTTGTTGTTGCAGCCATCCCCCGAGCATGCGACACCCCCCCCTCCTCCAAGAAGCAGCGCGGCGAGCCTGCTGCCCCCGCCGCCGCCGCCCCCCTGCCCGATGCGGGTGCCCCTGCGCCGCCTCCCGCAGCCAACCAGCCCACGGCGGGGGCGCAGGCCGGAGCACCCCCCCGGGAGAGCCTGGCCTACGGGTGCCTGCTGCGCAACGAGCTGCTGGGGGCGCGCGTGCAGGAGCTTCGCCCCCCGGCCGACGGCAGGGCGGCGCAGGTTCCCCTGGCCCCCTCGCCCAGTGTCTACAAATACAAATGGCCGTCTAAACAGGTAAATAGGCCACATTATTTTTCACAAATATTCAGATACACAAAAACTAATAATATAAGTTTATTCCAGCATAATGTACATACATTCTTTATCGGCCTTATATGTTCTTGACGGCCGGCGTAGTCCAGCAATAAGGCTCTTGACTCGCACTCCGAAGGTCGCGGGATCGAATCCCGGCGTGGCCACTAAATTTTATTTGATTAATTTGTGTTATTTCACAATTTATTCATTTAAAATAATATATAGTATATTTGCGGCACGTTCCTGAGTGGAAGATACTCTCAGTATCGCCCTGGTGTAAGACCACCATTCAGAATTGAAACGTTGCTTGAAATGGTTTTAGCCATGTTTGGTGACCAGATCTGAATAGCCAGGTACTTCCCCACCTCCCTCCTCCCTATCTCCTTCCCCACCCCACTACCTTCAGCCTCCCAACATACCCCAATTGGGGATGCCATAACCCTACTGGCTCCAGACGAAAGCAGTTGGGACTCTTGTGCGGTATTCATGTAAAAAAAAAAAAACATAATACTGCAGCACTTTCTTATACACTAAATTTCAATTTGGGAGGCAGGTATAGGTAAAATCTCAGCCATAGGTCACCTCACTGTTTGGTGAATAAGCAGGGGTGCCCGGGTTCATGGGGTGAGATTTGTCCAGACATATCTTTATATATATAAAAATCTCGCATCAGGATTTTTTTCGAGATAAGCTCCGAAACTACTCAACCGATTTTGATGAAATTTGGCTTACTGTGTGTAATTTGGTCTAAATTAAAATATAGGATAGTTTTTATCTCGATTATTGACCTCTATAGTTATTATTGCGAATTAAATGTTTGTTATAGAACAATGCTTTGTAATTATTTGTAAGTTCAATAAGCTTCTAGCTGATGGCGGTGTGAGTTAATTTATCGACAAAACAATTAGTTATCTAGGTTGGGTAACCATCGTGTTTTACGTAAATTGTACATATTATGTTCTTTATCACAATAATGCTGCGGCTCTTTCTTATATACTAAATTTCAATTCGTAAGACGGGTGTAGGTAAATACCTCAGCCGTAGGTCACCTCAAGTGGTTCGCTACGTTTTGTGACTTAGCAGGGATGCCCGGGTTCGAGTGTGTTTTGTCCGGGTCTTGTGCGCTTGAGAATTTAACGGAGTTACGTCCAATTTACAAAATAATTAATGCAAATTAAAATAAAAATGTTAATTAAAAGAGTAAAGGATGAATATTATTGAATATGAAAGCAATTTTCATCAGATATTATATTTTGAAACTTTTTATAAAGATAACTAGCAGACCCGGCCACACGGTGCTGTGGCTAACGAAACACAACGCCATTACCCAACCTTTATAAAATCCACACCACCCGCTTGCCAGCTGCCCGCTGCCTGAATTGAATATTTGAATTTCTCGGCTTTTCTCTACTATAATAAGCATGTTTTATACATATAAACCTTCCCCTTGAATCACTCTATCTATTGGTGAAAACCGCATGAAAATCTGTTCCGTAGTTTAAAAGATCTATGCGCACATACATTTTGAGCGACTTCATTTTATACTATGTAATGCAATTCGAGCGATCGCCACTAATTATACAATGCTTGCAATGCAACACTGGATGTTTGAAAAGGGAAAATCAGATACCTACTTACTCTAGGACATCTATTTTCCATTTTCTTCCGTAGAACGAATTTCAAAAGTGACTATAGCAAATTTGCAAAAGTGACGCCAGCCATTTTAAATCGCACAAAAATATGTTTTCTTTGAATTTCTCGGCTTTTCTCTAATATAATTTACATGTATTATACATATAAACATTTCTCTTCAATCACTCTATCTATTGGTGAAAACCGTATGAAAATCCGTTGCATAGTTTAAAAGATTAACGCGCACATGCATTTTGAGCGACTTCGTTTTATTTATTTATTTATTTTTCCATGTTCTCCGTAAAACGGTTATTCACCAATACATTATGGAGAAGATTACAAATTAGACAAAAAGTATAGCAAAACACATGAAAAGGTCAGTTTCACTACTTTGTGACATACGTCAAAAGATAATTGTTAAACTGCCTGTAGGTTACGTTAAAAATGTCAATGTTCAATGCAGACTCGTTGAGCAGTTCAGTCGCTCTGTTGACTGGCGCGTTCTGATAGGCAGAAGTCCTCGCTTTTGGAGCATAAAAAAGGGTATGGGACCTTCCACGAGTATACTTGTCTGGGACATATAAGTTAATTTCTTTCAAAATAGGTGGATTATGTATAGTTCCAGAGATTATCTTAAAAAAATGTTTTCCTAAAAATATTTTTCGGCGGGCTTCTAATGTATTAAGATGGAGCATTCCTGCTAAGAATAAGGATGGATACAGGAAAGTATGATATAGAACAAGTGTTTTGACAAACAAAACAAAACTCTGACCCTTGATTCTGGAGAATGACTCCCATGAGAATTTCTGAGTACTTACTTACCAGGACAGTACGGACTTTTTCCACTTATCTTTCGTGCAATTAAATAGATCCACACTTCTGTGTACATATTATTAACTGCAAACGAGTGTTTGAAATTCTCAGTCCTGGTATTGTTACATAAACATGATTTTTGAACGAGTAGCTCTCGTAGGTAAATGAAATTCAATGGGGTTAAGTAAATCAGGGCTGTATATACTACCATTTACAATTTTGAACATAAAGATTGACTCGGATGTAATTCTTCGATCTGCTACAGAATTCTTTCTTGCGAATTGGCCGGCAAATTACTTCAATGATATCATCGGCCGTACAAAATTGCTATCCACCCACATGGTCCCATTTCACATTGAAGTCACTAATTGAAGCACAATGTACCATCTATGTTCTGTATCTAGCGAACTGGTGGACCAAGCCACCATATGCTCCACATTCCTAATATGTAACCTGTCATGTACAGGGTCTTTCACCAAGGTGCTCGGTTTTAAAATGTAAATAAAACAAATTGTGTGTAGACATCCACAAAATTTTTTTTAAAGTCCTCGGGTCAATGAAAAACTAATGCCTCCTATTTTTTTTTTCTAATTAATAAAGTTAAATGAAAAAATTGAATTTGGCGCTACTCCTAAAACCTTCATCTACAATCTATTGTAATAGTAACTTTCTGCGTCAACAGATGGCAGTAGTCGCTTTCAAAATGGCCGATATAAATGTTCGTAATAGTCAGCGTTCTGTGATTGAATTCTCGAATGCAGAAGGTGAAACGCCTATTCGCATCCATGAAAGACTGAAAAATGTGTATGGTGATTCAACTACACAAAAATTGTGATCAGAGACGAAACATGGGTTTCATGGAACCTGAATCAAAGAGGCAGTCAATGGAATGGCATCACACAAACTCACTGATGATGAAAAACTTTAAAACTGTGCGATCGACAGGGAAAGTTATGGCGACAGTGTTCAGGGATGCAGAGGGTTTGATTATGGTTGACTTTTTGGAGCAGGGATGCACAATAAATTGTGTCCAATACGTCGCAACCAACAAAAGCTGTGTCAGATAGCGATGTGTCAGTTCAGCTGGAATGGGCTCATGTGATCCGCTCCTTTGCGGGAAGCGGTTCCTACTCCCACTCCTTTTTCAAATCGACTACTCCCAGAGAACCCGGCCCAGTCCCAGTACTCTCCGCATCCAAATAAATCCGGCGGTAATCCGGCGGTCCGAGCAACTCAACGCCGAAGCGCGAAAACCGCACTCGAATACAAGTCCCGGGTTCCTTTAAACCCAAGCGCCTTGTTCCAAGCTACGTGAATCGCGACACAATCCATTCATTCCGCCCACTCCCGGACTCGCGCGAACGCCGCGAACATACATTCCTGACTCACCCCGTGGCCGCCGGCTTGCTCCGCGATCCACGGTCCGGCGTCACTCACCATTCCACTCATGAG
This sequence comes from Limnephilus marmoratus, assembly GCA_917880885.1. Lineage (NCBI taxonomy): Eukaryota > Metazoa > Arthropoda > Insecta > Trichoptera > Limnephilidae > Limnephilus > Limnephilus marmoratus. The sequence continues at coordinate 4,889,249 of OU862930.1, forward strand.
TCGCGGGTCTCGGTGAGTTCCCGACACTCCCCGCTACCCGCGGCCGGCCAACTATGACACTGCTGGGCGCTGGGCGTTCATTCGATCGCTGTTCGTTGATCGACACACACGTGCGTGACCGCTTCGGCTAGACACGGAATAGTTTTTAATTAGAGCGTCTTATCTGGTATCGTTAATCAACGGGTGACGTGCATTATAAAATAATAGTTTATAGTAAAGCATTACAGCTTATTAATTTACTTATTTAAATTCTCAATAAAAGACCGTGCAGTGTAGATACATTGAATGTACCTACATTGCACGGGTGACGGGTCCTTGTTCTCGTACGGGTCTTGTCCGACTCCGGGGTTCTGAGTTCTCGTGTGGGTTCTACGAGTAGGTCCTGGTTCCGAGTTCTTTGAACCCGTGCGTCCCGTTTCGGTGCGCCGCAACAATACCCAGTGCCCAGTCCGCACCTAAGAACTCGGACCCGGGACCTGCTCCTAGAACTCGTGTACTTTTAAAAGGAAGCAAGTCTCGGAGGCTTCCGGAAAAATGCAGAACTTACCCACCTCTAGTGTCAGATGGCCTTAGGAAGCAGGACCGTGCATTTTTACCACTCTGGGATATACGCCCTTGTTAAAAAATGGACCATGGAAATGGACGGAGATTATATTGAAAGTGACAAATTAATCGTTAAGAGTACGGTTTTCGTTCTATGTAATTACATTTTTTATTTCTTGACAATTTAAACAGAAAAAAATAGGAGGTTTTACTTTTTGACCGACTCTCGTATATTTTATGGCAAGTGTACCGTGGCTTTAAAAGACCATAGAAAACCCCGTGTAATCGCCGCTCATTGAGCTCTGGAGCAGTTGGAAGTTGACCCAAATTTTGCCAAAAAAAATCATCTTTATGGACGAGGCCCATTTTTGAATGAATGGATATGCGAACAAGCAAAATTTTTAGATGTGAGGTGATACCAATCCACAGGAGATACACCAGCACCGTATGAACCCGAGAAAGTCACTGTTTGGTGCGAATTTTGATCCTTTGGAATTATCGATCCATACTTCTTCCAAAATGAAACTGGCATGCCATAACAATCAACGGTGAGAACTGGATGATATGAACACAGATAACACGTGGTTCCATCAGGACGGCACTACGTGCCACGATGAACAGAAAATGGGTATGGCGAGTCTTTAGTCCTTAGGTGGACGGCATAAGGTTCACTTTGAAAATCCAAATTCGTCGACTGCCGGCCGTATTGTAAAATAACAACGCAAAATGCATATTATATTTTATTTTGTGGAGTTCGGTCCTAAATATCAATTTTTTTTGCGATTATTATAAAAGAAACTGAATTTGCTACATTAAACAATAAAACCATATCCGAAAAGGGGTTTATAAGTAGGAGAGTTTGCACTTGAAAGTGATTTTTTTTTAGACCTAATACTTTATTTTTTTCTAGCCTTATTAAAAAACTAACCGATATTTTTAAGGGCCAAGATATATTCTACACGCAGTATTTAATTGATGCATCTATATTACTTTTAAAGCGATCAAATTTTTAAAACAATAACATATAACTTTGTATGATTTTGGATTATTTAGTATGGCTTCATCTTAAACATTTAAATAGAAAATAACAATTGTATCAAGTTATTACAAGATCGTTCTAAAGTGTAAAAAAATAAAATAATTGGAATAATAAAAACTCATCAGTCTACTATGCTTTTCTTGATTTACTACACCACACTACACGTTTTTCTTGATTTACTACACCACACTACACGTTTTTCTTGATTTACTACACCACACTATACGTTTTTCTTGATTTACTCGGCAGATAGAAAATCAATTAGGGCGGGTAATGGAACTCAATGATTTAAATCAAAAAAGAAAATTTAGCTAACGACAGCTTGCGTTAACCCCTTGTTTGCCGCTCGTGCGCCGGCGTGTCGTGAGACTTTACACGCGATTTTGACCCTTATGTATAAAGAAAGTGTATGAAGAACACGGTCAGAATCGCTTGCTCTATTATCGCCCTTTACCATAGAGAAAACCGCAATGCGCCTGGTCACTCCATATAATTTATATTAATGATTTACCGGAGCGCGGGAGTGTGCGCAGTTCTTGCGCATGCGCGGGAAAAATTCCTTCATCTACGATTTTGACCTTTCTATGTACAAAATTTCTCAAGGACAGTGTCAGAATCGCTGGACACGAAATGTCATTGGTGTCATAAATGCCGCGTTTTAATTGGTGGTGCTTTTTGCTGGCCTACCCCGGCAAACACTGGAGGTTTCCAACCGCATACCCAAACAGGTTAAAGATAGATTTAATTTTTTTTTATTTGTTCCTTTCTAAATAATAAATCTCGATACTCATTTGGTGGGTATAAGATAAGCCGCCATAGCTCAATTGGGAGAGCAGCTGACCGGCAATCAGAAGGGCACGGGTTCATGTCCCGTTGGCGTCATGTATCTTTTCTCGGAAGATTTTTCAATGTGGATGAGTGTTTCAGGCTGACAATTATTGCTTATAATAATTGTTACCCTTTGTGCTATGCATAAAAATCTTGCCTTAAACGTTAGTTTAACAATTAAAAATAATAAATCTCGATACGTTGTTTTGAATATTCTGACAACCCTGCGTTTGTTTCACTGTTGTGAACTATTCATGACAATACTTGCAATTGAGTCACTGTACTCTCTTTCATTTGCAATTATGTCATAATTCATACATTGGCATGTTGCGTGGTTGCGTCATGTTGTAATACTCTACTGTTGTGTTTAAATAGTAGATGAGGTGTGTTTACTTCGGTGGCTTTGGGTATTGATATGTATGTAAGATTAAGAAAGGGACCCTCAGATGGTTTGGGCATGTAGAGCGAATGAACGAAGGAAGTAGTGTAAGGAGAATATACGACGCGAATGTGAATGGTAGAAGAAGTCGGGGACGCCCGAGGAAGACATGGCACGATCAAGTGAATCAGATACTTGAGTCGGGTCATGTCAAAAGCCAGAATAATAGAAGAGAATGTATGAATGTGAGTGAGGCAAAGAGTGTGTGCCAAGACCGAGTTGTTTGGCGGTCCGTCCTCTCTGCCTACCCCTGCGGTGAAACGGCGTGATGGTTAGTTAGTTAGTTGTAAAAAACCATTCATTCCAACAAAATGATAGTAACTTTTTTCTTTTTAATGTGAATATCGTCCCAACTGCTCCCAAGCATCTGGAGTCAGTGAGACTACGGCATCCTCAATTCGGGTGTGTTGTAAGACTGAAGGTAGTGGGGAATATCTGGCTATTCAGATCTGGTCCGAAAACACAGCTAAAGCCATTTCAAGCAACATTTCAATTCTAAATTATGGTTTTACACCAGGGCGATACTGAGAGTATCTTCCACTCTGGAACGTGCTGCAAAATTACCTTTTATTATTTTAATTTTTTTTTATGAATACCTTACAAGAGTCCCAGCTGCTCCCGTCTGGAGCCAGTGAGACTACGGCATCCCCAACAATTGGTGTATGTTGTGAGTCTGAAGGTAGTGGGGAGGGGAAGGAGATGGGAAAGAGGAAGGTGGGGAAGTACCTGGCTATTCAGATCTGGTCACCAAACACGGCTGAAGCCATTTCAAGCAAAGTTTCAATTCTGAATGGTGGTCTTACACCAGGGTGATACTGGGAGTACCTATCTTCCACTCTGGAACGTGCGCCAATATACCTTAATTATTCTAATTGATTAAAGTGTGAAATAACACAATTAATCGAATAAAATTGACTTGTGCACAACCGAGATTTGAATACGCGACCCCTGGCTTGCTAGTCTAGAGTCTTACTCCTCGACCATAGAAGTCTTATAACCGATATCCTTTACATTTATTATTATGTAATGTAGAGATAGGTTCTTGTTACCAATACCAAATTTGTAAACACCCTAAATTACACATACATTATTCACAAATATTTGTGAATAATGTAAAAGTACTTGACACTAGCTAGAACACTCCTTTGGGGTGAAAAGCCATGAAAGGGAAAAAAAAAGTAGTTTTGAAAAATGATAATCCACAAAGTATGCGTGCATGTATTTGCACATGTATGTATGTGTGCATGTATTTGCACATGTATGTATGTGTGCATGTATTTGCACATGTTTGTATGTGTGCATGTATTTGCACATGCATGCATGCACACATATAAAACTATAGACAAGAATTGTGTATTTGAATATGATCTAATCTTGTGCATGACTTTTATCTTTTCTTTTCTATTTTCTATTATCTAGTTTCTATTATAATTTTTTTTTCTTAATTCTCATTATTCACTTTTTATTGTAATTTTTCCAATTTTCAACATGTTTATATATTTAATCCATTTGTTCACACTAGACACCACAAAGTAACTATATTCCATTGGTCACCATGAAACAGCCGCCTAGTATGGTGATGGAATGTATTATTTATATATGAAAATGTGCTATTGTTTTATCATGTATTTTATAAATAAATAAATAAGTTCACTCAAGTAAGTTTAATTCACCACTTGTCGTCACTAAAGGGTTTCAAAATATTTTATCTGATATTTTCGATCAATACTAGTATTGCCATCTATGGAGAAAATTGAACAGCCACTATTGTAATATTAACACACAAATTAGAAATCTATTTTATCTACCCACATTTTATGAAATTTGGACTTGATTCATTATTGTTCTAACCCACCCAAAATTGTAGAATACTTGGCAGTGACATAATATTGATGGTGAAAATTACAAAGAAAGTTGTGAGTTAATTATGTCATTTTTCTCTCTTTTTTTTCTCTTTTGATCTGTATCGTCGAAATATTTGTTAAAAGAAATTTTAAATAATGTAAACGTAAAAGTAATGTAAGTAATTAAGTATTCTAAAAGATCTCTACAATATAATTTAAAAATTATTATAAGCAATAATTGTCAGCCTGAAACACTCATCATTGAAAAATCTTCCGAGAAAAGATACTTGCCGCCAATGGGACTTGAACCCGTGTCCTTCTAATTGCCAGTCGGATGCTCTGACCACTGAGCTATGGGGGCTTATCAAATACCCGCCAAATAATTCAATTTATACTAGTGTTTCATTCAACAATTGAGGTGTGTAGAATCAAATCCAGCATTCTCCACTTTTTTTCAAAAATGGACTAATGATGCAACTTTGTTAATGATTCACTCTTTTACCTAGAAAAGCAGTTATTTGGCATTAAAACCAACTCTTTATGCTTTAAAAATCCATTTTAAAAACTGCGTTAGTATCAAAGGCAGCAATCTCCAACGCACTTAAGAAACAAAACCAGCATTCTCCAATTTGACCAATGGTAAGCCTCTATTTGATCACGTGACAACATGGCCGCCCATACAATATTGTATGGTTGTGTGTTGAATCTGTCACTCTAATTTTACTGTTTTAAATAGTTCGGAGTGAATTTAGAAATAAAAACAAGATGCCAGTGTGATTATGGACTCTCACCCTTCATCCGTGCCCAAGAAAAACGCAAGGAAGAAGTCAAGGAATCCAGAAAAATGGAAAGCAAAAGTAGTCAAAATTCTAAGATGAGCTGTCATAAAATACCGTTTATTTCAGAGGCGTGGAGTGGCAAAAGATTTTTTTAGGTGTTAATTAAAATTCATAAATTAAATTAATATGCATAGACATGTTTTACTTTTATAATTAAATCTAGGATTCATAGCCTTGCACATAAACATTCCGAATTACATGTTTAGTGTTGAAAATTTTGCGAGTTTCAAGCCAATTTTGATCAAAATAATTAACCTTCATTATTTTTCTTCTTTTTTTTTAATTTTCTCTGTTAATATTATTATTTTTTGAAGTGAAAGCTTCTTTAGCGCCGTGATTTGAAACTCGATGAAACAAAAAAGCGACACTAAAAATAGACAAACGCATACATCTATAGGATTAAGGCTGCGAAAGAATAAGATAATAATTGATCTCCTCTTCGTGCAGTGCTTGTCCCCACTCTTGTCTACTTTAGTTTTCTGCAGGTTTCATTTGTACCGCGTGCGAACTGCACACAAGTATTTTTTTACATTAGCTCCACACAGGCGGCCCTGAGGAAAATAATTCCACTCAGGGCCTTTGTCTTCTTTGGGGATACTGTGTGAAGGGTCTTTTTAGGAAAAGAAGGCGAGAAGGTTCTGGGAAGGAAAAGGGTGTTACGGGTGGGTAGGAATCTGGGGATCAGTGTGTCCAGAAGTGACGGATGTATAAATCTATCCCTCTCACTGCCATGTTTCGAGAGATCACAGCTGGAGAAGTCAAAGGGACTCCCACAACTATTCTTTCCCGATCCGGCCTGCAATCCAGCAGGTGGGCAGACGCATCCGCCGCCAAGACCCGAACAAACCTCACTCCATAAACCCGGGCATCCCAGCTAAGTCACTAAACGTAGCGAACCACTTGAACAGAGGTTTTCGTTATTTGTTTTTGGGGTGTTATGCCGTGTTGCGCTACCTCCTTCTTTAGCCAAAGTGCCAAAGCAAATGTTTGGGACAGCGTTGCAGTATCCAAAACTTTGACTAAAGAAGGAGGTAGCACTACACGGCATAACACCCCAATAACAAAAACGAAAATACTTTTGGCTGTGAAAATCTAAAGTCATATCTATGGTGGAGGTAGATATTGTTTATCCAATAAATGTTACCCGGGGTGGCGGTACCCATACACACCTCCCAAATTCAATACTGTATGAGTACATTACAAAACCTATTTTTATTTTAATTATACTAAAATTAAAATCATAATAATAATCACGAACTTCCCTGTGATTTGGTCGGTCCATTATTGTGACGTCATATTTATTTGTCAGTATCAAAGTCAGCTTTCTCCACACGTGTGAGAAACAAAAGCAGCATTCTCCTTAGGTGAGTATCAAATGCAGCAATCTCCATAATTAAATCCATTATAACTAATCAATCAATACAATAAACAAATTCTACTTTGGAAATTATAATAGATAAGCAGTTTCCCCTTTTGAATAAAATTATAAACTTATAAATACGTGAAAATTGTTGAAATGAAACGTTTTTTTTGGTTTTCTCAAAATAACACTTTTTGGAGAATGCTGCCTTTGATTCTATACCCCTCAATTACTGCTTATTATATTTTTTCCACCTGAAAAAATATCAGAGCTTCCGACCGGCAATCAGAAGAACACGGGTTCAAGTCCCGTTGGCGGCAAGTATCTTTTCTCGGAAGATTTTTCAATGTAAATGAGTGTTTCAGGCTGACAATTATTGCTTATAATAATTGTTACCCTTTGTGCTATGCATAAAAAATCTTGTCTAAACGTTGGTTTATAAATATAAAAATAATAATATAATTTAAAAATAAAAATTCGAATTTTAAAATAGGTCTACAAAACAAGATATGATTTTTTTTTTTAAACTTTTCTTATAACTCTCCTGAACAATTAACATTTTGTCCTTTACAGCATTTGAAATTTCCGCCATCGATATGTCTAGTTTGATCATATGTCTAGTGTGTGGTTTGGTTGTGTTTCAGGAGAATGTGGACCCCGCTGCATACTCTCTCTCCCCCGTCTCCGCCAAGTCCCAGAAACTCCTGCGATCTCCCAGAAAAGCCACCAGGAAGATATCCAGAATCCCATTCAAGGTTTGTCATATGTTATCTTACTAATTTATTTGAATATTTTAACGATATTTTGTCAGAGGGTCAAAATATTTTCGCTTTACAATAAAATCCATATAATTGTAATATTTATGAATGTATCCGAAAAATATAAACTGTTTTTGACTCTTGATAGTGGCGCCGCTCTCAAACCGCTCGGGCTTATTTGGCTTAGCTCGTGTAGCCCCTAGTTCTAGATGCGACGGGGATTCCCCTGGCAGAGACATCACATACTCTATGCACACATTCAAAACCGTCTTAGGATATGTTCATAAATAACTTAGGATATGTTTTAAGATTTTCACGGCCAAAAGCATTTTCGTTACTTGTTTTTGGGGTGTTATGACGTGTTGCGCTACCTCCTTCTTTAGCCAACGTTTCGGACATCGTTGCAGTGTCCATCAAATAAGCACACACTTCACGACTAAAAATTACACATCTACCGGATCTGCCCTGATGATGGACACTGCAACGATGTCCGAAACGTTGGCTAAAGAAGGAGGTAGCGCAACACGGCATAACACCCCAAAAACAAGTAACGAAAAAAACTTAGGATATGTTCAAAAACCAACAGGGAGTTTTAAAATCAAATGAATAATCTATAGAACAGTGTGTGCTAGATGCCAGTCGCTTTGTGAATCAAGTTTTTTTTTCAATCTAACATATAAATTACGATTTTGGCACCCCCTAAAATGCCATCCGAGGCTGACATTGTCTTCATTTAATTAAATTCATATTCATATCATTTAAAAGAGTGTGGTAGTTCAACAAAATGATGGAATACCCGTTTTAAGGATTAGAAAAAGTAAGAATTTATTTAGTATTCTTTCAATAGCTTGTACATGTATGTTATAATGTGAATTTATGCGCAGGTATTGGATGCACCAGAACTGCAAGACGATTTCTACCTCAACCTCGTGGACTGGTCGGCGCAGAATGTCCTCAGCGTGGGACTAGGAAGCTGTGTTTACCTGTGGAGTGCTTGCACCAGCCAGGTAACTATATATATCCATCGCCACTTCTTCTCTGTTGGATGTGTACTATCAATCATAGTGTAGTGGGGGCAGTCGCTCCGGGCGGCATTTTTAAGAAGCGGAAAAATAACACAATAAATAATAATAATATCTTGTGAAAATTTGAACTATCTCATTTCATATTTTTGTCGCACCTACGATTCGGACTAATTGAAATGAGCACGGAATTTTTCATTACTTATTCTGTGACAAAACCGGGGAATCCACTTTTTTTTAAATGAATGTATAATAATGACTTCTTGCTCATTATAGCGACTGGCAAAACCGTCTATACTGAATTGCAGGAATTCCGCGTAGTTTGATACACAAAGATTTTGGAACCGTAGTCCAACTTGCTCGGGGCATTGCAAGGTAGTCGGCAACTTGATAAAATGAGTATGAAGGTCTGCTGAAGTATTGGTGCCTTTTTGTCATGTGGAGTATGTAATGTAACATTTTGTTTGCAGGTAACGCGACTGTGCGACTTGTCCAACGACGGTAACGCAGTCACGTCTGTCTCATGGAGCGAGAGGGGCGGCTTGGTGGCCGTGGGGACCCAGAAGGGATACATCTCCGTGTGGGACGTGGCCGTCAACAAAGAGGTAACACCGATATACCTAATAAATAATGACCCTCATATTATTTTACCAACTTGTCTCTTATTGTGAAATGCTAGCTGTTGAATGAGCTAACCAATGCAATAATGAATTTCAGGTTACAAAGTTGGTGGGACACATAGCACGAGTGGGAGCGCTGGCCTGGAACGGAGATATCCTCAGTTCCGGCAGCAGAGACAGACACATCCGCCAGAGAGACATCAGAACACCAGGTGCCGCCACATTTACCACTTGTATTCAGGGCCGTATTTACACTTTTCATCCGTATAGGCCACTTCATTTGCGCCGCCCCTTCCTCCTTCTTAGAAGTTGCCACTTACCATGATCACTCACTTGTAGGCTTTTATTAGGTGAAGCACAATTTTAAAAATAAAATTTCAAATATACGTTAAGCAGGTTTTCAAAAATGAAAGAATGAATTATTCGTAAAATAAAAGTGTAGCATGAAACAAGAATTACAATTTTACGGGATTTTTTATTCGAGAAAATCATTCATAATAGCTTCATGGTTGCTTCTATGCTTTGAAGATCCGAAGAGTAAAGTTTTTCTTGCGATAATGAAGACCTTTGGTATTTCTTCACTCGCTTTAAAAAGGAAAAACTCCTTTCTCCAAAACAATTTGTGGCCGGAGTGCACAGTGCGACGCGGAGAGCTATATCCAAGTTTGGGTAAACGTTGCACAGATATGGTTTTCTCAAAAACTTTCCTTAGAAAGATTCAGTAATGACGTAGATTCAGGTTTCTCTGCCGTCTTATTAGAGAAAAAGTGACCTTGAAAGTGTATCCATTCCTGAACTAAATCGTCTTCTAAATCATTGCACTAGAGACTGAGCTTTTTCTGAGACTCTTTATGTTGAAAGTTCACCCATTTTTTAAAAAAAGATTTTTTTTCTTTAAAGTATTATGCATTCATTTTATGCCTTATACCTTCGCATATGCCTTCTCTCTAAAACAGATGTCAGTCAGGAAGTGGTTTCAATACCCTCATTTGATGTTTCGTCTGTAAAGTTTTTTCTCTTAGGCTCATCTTACTCTGAATGTCGCCCTGATATTGCTAAAGTGCGCCCATTTCAATTGCACTTTTCTTGCTCTGGTATAGTAAGCTCGCGAAGAGATCCATAAAAATCAGATACCGTCAGTACATCAACATATTATGAGCTCTGAATCTGAGCACTCACTTTATTTAGTCTTTCCAAAATACGATTAATAACCAAATAAAGGCAGCCCACTGCCCAAGCATTTTTTGTAAATATTCGCACCATAGTCGCACGACGCAATCCGCGGTGCCGTACGGGATCACTGGGCGTCTAAAGGTTCCTTTAAGGGGGAAATAGGCGTAGAGGCTTCAAAAAATTCATTTTTTTCATAAATCGATGGTAGAACTATTCAAAAATATTTTCTGAAAATTTCAAACCAAAATTCCACGCCATTTAAAAGTTACATGCGTTTGAGTGAGTGTCCCTCGGTCGAACTACCACTATTTTACTGCCACTCTTATTTTCAAACGCATTTTTCTCGAAACTACTTTTTTCGAATCTGTGTAACCTCTAGCTCCTACAGTTTTTTATCAATCTTTATCAAACTCAGCAAATAGTTTCTTTATATAAATGCGCTCTATTTGAACCCCAAACCTTAACAATATCCTGTATTTTAACATTTTTATGGCAAAAAAACGTTCAAAGAATGTTTAAAAATCATAAGTAAATTTTCACATTTAAATATACCTATTAGAAATAAAAAATTTCGATTTTTTTGTAAGAAGTGAGGTTCAAATAGAAAAAAAACTTCTTTTTTTTTAAATTGGTTTCGGATGAAAATTGTGACCTCCGGGAGTTACACAAGTTGTCCTGCCGGATGGCGACCTACAATTCGCGGTAGTTGATATCTGCGTTATTTTTTGAGGAAAATATTTGAAAATTTTAGAATATACTCTTGAATATGTAAAATGACCGCAAAGGATAAATAAATCCTTATGTACTTAAAAAATCGTGAAAATCACTAAAAATACGAGATCCTACACCTATTTCTCCCCTTAAACGCTCGTGCAATAAAGGTAGCCCACTGCCAAAGCCTTTTTTGTGAAATATTTGCACCACAATCACCGGTCCCGTATTGGACCGTTGGGCATTGAACGACACAAATCCGTGGTCCCATACGGGATCACAGGGCGTTTAGAGGTTAATAATATATAGAAAACTCTATCTATCCACAGTGACTTTTATGTTGTTGTTTATAATCGTACACAAAAATAACGGCTTACCAAAGCGATCAAGCGCCGCCCCCTGAACTCTGCCGCCCCTAGGCCGCGGCCTATAAGGCCTATTGACTAATCCAGGACTGCTTGTATTCATTAAATTAAGGAATTTGAAAGAAGGGTAAAAATGCTGGTAACTCCATTAATGGAGGACTGAATGCGGTTGGCAGTAATAAAAATTTGTCTAAAGAAGAGAAGCTAGCAGTCCACAATGGAGTGCTGGTACCTACTCTGATGATGAAAGGCAGTGAGGCATGGAACTGAAAACAGCGAGTACGAAAACAGTGTGCAATATACATATGAAATTGGCGTTTTGTATGGGAGGAATATAAAGTCGATTTTTTTAATATAATACATGTATTTATTTAATCAAAGTATGTACCATTACTATCTATGTACTTTTGCCATCTCATAGGTAGTTCATCGATCCCTTTACTAAAAAAATCATTCGGATGGGAATCAATAAAATCTTTGAAGGCGGTTTGGACTGCCCCATCGAAGTTGAATTTTTTCCCTTGCAAGAAGTTATCCAAATTTCGAAAAAAATGGTAATCTGTTGGGGAAAGGTCCGGAGAGTACGGTGGATGTCTTAGACATTCCAATTGAAGCTCCTCTAATTTGGTAGCCGTCTGTTGTGCAGTGTGTGATCTAGCGTTGTCATGAAGCAGCAGTGGCCTAGAGCGATTAACCAGCCTCGGTTGTTTCCTTTCAAGCTTTTTCACCTTCCCAATTTGCTTCAAGTGGATTAAAACAGTTTTATCACTAACACCTCAGCCTGCAGCTAACTCGGACGTGGTTTACGATGGATCCGCTTCCACAATAGCCTTCAATTCTTCATTATCAACTTTGGTCTCCGGCCGTCCACGGGGCTTGTTCTGTAGGTCGAAATTTCCAGAACGAAAACGTTGGAACCAAAAACGCACTGTGTTTTCTTTTGCGGCACCGTCGCCATACACATCATTAATCCTTCGAGCCGTTTCTGCAGCACTGGTGCCACGGTGGAACTCGTACTCGTAAATAACGCGATATTTCAAGTTTTCCATTTTGTAAACTAAGTGACGCAAAGAAAAAAAACAATTAAGGAAAAAACAAATGATTTATAATTTTCGAAACACAAATACATGAGTAAATAGCTGTATAAATTTGAATTTGGAATTCCTAACCAAAGAGAAGATATTTGAGATCAAAGTTGCCAGTACGGCAAAACTCCAATTTCATATGTAAGGACCTAATAGTTGTCAGTGATGAAAACTTGGAGCAGGTGGATGAGTTTGTGTATCTGAGAAGCATGTTTATGAGAGATGGGAAGGCTGATAGAGATATTGAAAGAAGGTAAATGCAGGTAACTTCATTAATGGAGGACTAAATGCCGTTGGCGCTAATAAAAACTGTCAAAAGAAGCAAGCTAGCAGTCCACAATGGAGTGCTAGTATCTACCCTGATGTATGGCAGTGAGGCATTGAACTATCAGAGGAAGGATGAAAGTAGACTGAATGCTGTTGAAATGAGATCCCTGAGGCGTCCGTGTGGTAAAACCATGCATGATTGATTGTGTGAGAAATGTGAAGATCCGCAAAGAATGTAAGGCTGATGTAAGCTTAATGAGTAAGATTAAAAGAATGAATGAAGAAAGTAGTGTAAGAAGAATATATGACGCAAATATGAATGGTAAAAGAAGTCAGGGACCCCCAAGGAAGACATGGTAAGATTAAGTGAATCAGATACTTGAGTCGGGCCATGCCAAGAGTCAGAATAATAGAAGATTATGTATGAATGTGATTGAGGCAAAGAGTGTGTGCCAAGACCGAGTTGTTTGGCGGTCCGTCCTCTCTGCCTACCCCTGCGGCGGGGAAACGGCGTGATGGTTAGTTAGTTAGTTAGTAACTAACCATCACGCCGTTTCCCGCAAGGGTAAGCAGAGAGGACGGACCACCAAACAATTCGCTCTTGGCACACACTCTTTGCCTCAATCACATTCATACATAATCTTCTATTATTCTGACTCTTGGCATGGCCCGACTCAAGTATCTGATTCACTCTTTGCCTCACTCACATTCATACATTCTCTTCTATTATTCTGGCTTTTGACATGACCCGACTCAAGTATCTGATTCACTTGATCGTGCCAGGTCTTCCTCGGGCGTCCCCGACTTCTTCTACCATTCACATTCGCGTTGTATATTCTTCTTACACTACTTCCTTCGTTCATTCGCTCTACATGCCCAAACCATCTGAGGGTCCCTTTCTTAATCTTACTCATTATGCTTACATCAGCCTTACATTCTTTGCGGATATCCACATTTCTCACACGATCATACATTGTTTTACCACACATACGTCTCAGGGATCTCATTTCAACAGCATTCAGTTTACTTTCATCCTTCCTCTGCCAGTTCCATGCCTCGCTGCCATACATCAGGGTAGGTACCAGGACTCCATTGTGGACTGCTAGCTTCGCTTTTTTTGACAGATTTTTATTAGCGCCAACGGCATTCAGTCCACCATTAATGGAGTTACCGGCATTCACCCTTCTTTCAATATCTCTTTCAGCCTTCCCATCTCTCGTAAACATACTACCCAGATACACAAACTCATCCACCTGCTCCAAGTATTCATCATTCACAACTATGTTGCATACTGTTTTCGTACTCTCTCTTTCAAACACCATGACTTTAGACTTACTTATGGTTAGTTAGTTAGTTTAATTGTTTTTAATGTAGGTTTTGTTTGTTTCCAGCACTAGTATCGGAGAGGACCCTGGCGGGGCACAGGCAAGAAGTGTGCGGCCTGAAGTGGTCACCAGATGGCCAGTGTTTAGCTTCCGGCGGTAATGACAATAAGCTGTTTGTTTGGACACAGGTAACTACATACTTTTAACACACTCAAATATCCACCATATACTAACATGCACCAAGTCGAATTAACCCCTCAGGCCTCGGCTATATTTTGTCAGTAGGTCAAAATATTTCCGCCTTGCAATAAAATCCAACAAATAAATGGAATATTTCTGAGCGCATTTGAAAAATAAAAACTGTTTTTGAAATGTGGTAAAATATGCTTTAAAATTTTATAATACAAAATAAACACATTTTTGAAGTTTATAAAAATTTTTAATGCAAAGACAAAAATGATTTAAAAATGGCTCACCTTACGTTTTTACTAACTAAAATTACTGATAATGAAAAAAAAAACACACAGGTACCAGTGGCGGTCCGTGAGTTTTCAATGAGCTAGGGCAGTGGTCTTCAACCTTTTTGAGCCGGCGTACCCCCCTGTCTTACAATACAAATTTGTTGTTCCCCGTACCCTATATTATATCTATCTTTCATTTGTAATTTTTAATACTCTAATTATTACATGTATTCAGTGGCGTAGCTAGCATGGGTGCCCCCTCCCCTATTAAAGTTGACTTGAGAAAAAAATTCAAAATGCTAATTTCGACTTTATAAAATTGGCCCATCCTGGGGGGGGGGAGGGAGGGAGGGGTGGCTAGATATTTCTCCACAAATATAGGCTATGTTCGCCTATAATTGGTGACAATATCCTTCATAATTTTTTATGCAATTTTATACAGAGTGTAACACGATTTCATAATGTGTTGTTATTTGTGCAGCATTCCCTGGCTCCTGTGCAAACATATTCCGCCCATCTCGCTGCAGTGAAAGCCATCGCCTGGTCTCCGCACCAGCATGGACTCCTGGCTTCAGGGGGTGGAACTGCTGATCGCTGCATCCGCTTCTGGAACACGCTTACGGGGCAGCCCATGCAGTGCGTGGATACAGGTAAACTATTTTTATTTTACATTAATTACAATTTCCTCTCTGAATTTTGTCACCACTGCCAACATTTTTTAATTTAATATAGATATCGACCGCTAGCGTGTCGGTACGTTTTGCTTTTTTAAAACATACATTGTTAAGTTTGTATACTGTTTGTATGCTTTTTTAAAACATACAGTTTGTATACTTATCAAAAAAAGCAAAACCTACAGACATAGAATATTTTCTTCTAATACAGCTGGTAAAAAAATCTTAAAAATCAGTCCAATTTTGGAGGTCCAAAATGGGGAATACAAAACCTAGATTTTGATGATTTTATTTAGGAATTATCAGCCTGAGTTGCAGTTGTCCGTTTCGCTCAGTATTCGGGAGAAGCGAGAGCCACATGGATTAACCTCAAATGTGTCTTGTTCTAGGTTCTCAAGTGTGCAATCTGGCCTGGTCGAAGCATTCAAGCGAGTTGGTCTCCACACACGGCTACTCACAAAACCAGATCCTGGTGTGGAAGTACCCCTCCCTGACGCAGGTCGCCAAACTGACAGGGCATTCGTATCGCGTCCTATATCTGGCCCTGTCACCCGACGGAGAGGCCATTGTCACTGGAGCAGGCGACGAGACCCTGCGATTCTGGAACGTCTTCTCCAAGACTACGTCTCACCGGGAGAACAAGAGCGTACTCAGTTTGTACACAGCCGTGCGATGAAAACTTTGCGACGTCGAGCAATTTGCTCACTTCGCGAGAGTTTTGCTCACATCATGTGAGGACTCCTACAGGATTGTATATAATTATGCCGAAATATGATGCGCGCAACGATGAGCAATTCCGCGAGAGTTTTGCTCGTGTTATGTCAGAATGGCGAGAAGTATGCTCGCACTACGGCAGCACGACGCCTACAGAATAAGTTGTCTGTAAATATTTGTCTATTTTTATAATTAACTGATCCAATTTAAGTGGTGATATATTATAAGACGTGAGTGATTCTCTCAATGTGTCTATTTTAAATATTCACATCTCTGTATTATAAACAACAAATTTCGTACGCAATTGTGGGGTATTCCAAAGAAAATACAGATTATCATATAAAATATGGTTTGTGGTCGAATTTGAAGCGTGCTTTCCACTGGAACGCCACTGAAAGCATGCGCGCAAACTCACCCTAATCCGTTCGGATAACGAACACTATTCAATGTGTAAATGTTATAATTAAATATTAGTAGAAATACTAATTCCTTCATATAATGTTTATTTATTAGTGACTGAGTTTTAGTATGTAGTTTGTGTGAATATATTATTTTTATGTCCACTGGGGTTTATTTTGTATAAATACTAAAAAATTTGTCAAATTAAACAATATCACTTTGTAGCAATTATCACTTTAAAATTCAATGTATTTTTAACCCTTTCTGTGTCAAAAGCCACTCTTTGTACAAAGTTACAAATTGCATCTTGACACTTAAGGGGTTGATGCAAATAAAAGTGCGCTCCCATTGTAATTGTTGCCGGACTGTTAAAACTGCTCCAATGTATTTCTCAATTTGAGATTTAACAAAGTTTTTGAAATAATTATATTTTGGTAAATGTATTACAAATTTTTAACAGCCTGGCAACTTATTTTCATTTAACTCATGATATCAAATTGCAGTCAGTGTTTTTTCTAGTTCCGCGCATTTTCATCCCACGACTAAATATCCCCGACAAAATATCCCTGACAAAATATCCCGACAAAATATCCTGACAAAATATCCTACGGACAAAACATCCCCCAACAATGTATCTACTAAAACCTAACCTAACCTAAATTAACCAACAAAAATGGAATAAAAATAATAGACATTCTGTAAAGACAATAAATTATTGTTAGGTTAGGTTTTAGTAGATATTTTGTTGGGGGATGTTTTGAGAATATTTTGTCGGGGATATTTTGTCTTTGTCGGGGATATTTTGTCTTTGTCAGGGATATTTTGTCTTAGTCAGGAATATTTTGTCTTTGTCAGAGATATTTTGTCAGGGATATTTTGTCTTTGGTGGGGATATTTTTCATTGTCCGGGATATTTTGTCTTTGTCGGGGATATTTTGTCGGGGATATTTTGTCTTTGTCGGGGATATTTTGTCTTTGTCAGGGATATTTTGTCTTAGTCAGGAATATTTTGTCTTTGTCAGAGATATTTTGTCAGGGATATTTTGTCTTTGGTGGGGATATTTTTCATTGTCCGGGATATTTTGTCTTTGTCGGGGATATTTTGTCGGGGATATTTTGTCTTTGTCGGGGATATTTTGTCTTTGTCAGGGATATTTTGTCTTAGTCAGGAATATTTTGTCTTTGTCAGAGATATTTTGTCAGGGATATTTTGTCTTTGGTGGGGATATTTTTCATTGTCCGGGATATTTTGTCTTTGTCGGGGATATTTTGTCGGGGATATTTTGTCTTTGTCGGGGATATTTTGTCTTTGTCAGGGATATTTTGTCTTAGTCAGGAATATTTTGTCTTTGTCAGAGATATTTTGTCAGGGATATTTTGTCTTTGGTGGGGATATTTTTCATTGTCCGGGATATTTTGTCTTTGTCGGGGATATTTTGTCTGAGGATATTTTGTCAGGGATATTTTGTCGGGGATATTTTGTCTTTGGCGGGGATATTTTGTCTTTGTCGGGGATATTTTGTCGGAAATATTTTGTCGTGCTATGAAAACGCGCAACACCATTTTTTTTGACCCGTTAAAATATTGCTAATTTGATTTTGTTAGTTTTATAATGTTTGTTATTTTAAGATTTATTTGCGTTAACACAAATTAAATTAATAGTTGTACATAAATTATTAATTTACCTGCTTAAATTATTTTAACGATAGAAAATGCATAAAATGATACCAATGTGGTTTTGCAAGTCGTACTATTGTGATTTTTAACACAAATAACTAACTGTATTTATTAATAAATTAATATTTTGCAGATTTGTAAATAAAATTATAGAAATATTTTATTTTTTAAATTAAAACATTTTGAGCATTTTATGAACCATTTATAATAAGTATTTTTTTTTTTTTAATTATTACAGAAAAAACATAAATGCTTTTTTCAATGCTCAAACTGTATATGTAACTTTTTGAATTTGGTTTAACTATTAAAAATGTTCCTAAAAACTGGGCAAATTAATTTAATGTGTAAAAATTTTTTTTTCTACTTTTTTGATACTACGTACATGCATTGCATAGTTTTTAAAATTTTGTTTTTTTGTTTATTGAAATATAAAAACTGGTAATAATTTTTATGTTTTGTTGTTGCAAAAATAAGCATTGTGTTATTTTGACATTTGAACGGTACCTACCTATCAAACTTTGAACAGTTGTAAAAAATAACGGCAGATCTGTCAAATGCTTTTTTTTTACATTAGCTGCACACAGGAGGCAGCGAGGAAATGAAATCCATGAGGGCCTGTCATCTTTGTGGATGCTGTGTGGAGTGTATTTTTACAAGGGGTGGGTAGGAATCTGGGAATCAGTGTGTCCAGAAGTGACAGACGTATGAATCCATCCCTCCCACTGCGGTGTAAGGCGTTGTTGAGAGAGAACGAAAGGTCTCCCTTAACTGGTTTCTCCCCATCCGACCCGCCACGCAGTGGGTGAGCAAACCCATCCGCTACCTAGACAAACCTTATCCCATGAGCATGGGCACCCCCGCTAATTCACCAAACGTAGCAAACCACTTGGGGTGACCTATGGCAGAGGTGGTGGTTATCCGATAAATGGTTCCCGGTTCCTTTCAAAAGCTGAAAAGGGCCGAGAATTGGCAGTTAAAGAGGACCGTTCAAATGAAGACAATCGTCAAAATATTTTGACAGGGTTTTCCCAACTTAAAAATCAAAAGTAGTCATTTCAATTTTTCTATTGGAACAACATTTTGCAAATTGAATGGTCTCGGACTTGTGTGTCCTTAAGTATATTAATTAAATTGTAAGTACTAATTTAAATAAAGTTAGTTTAAATGTTTGATATTATATTTATTGAATAACGGGAAAGGTTTTGTGCAATTCCATTAAAATGTCCTAATTAGTTGCCATCAGAAAGAATTATTAAACGGCACTTGTAAAACCTATTATAAACTTTATTTATAATTTAATTTGTAAATAATAATGTAGATTAGAAAGGCTGAGAATAATTTAAAGATTAAAAACACTTATAGTCTGTCAATTAAGAGTAGAAAATATTAAAAGAGGAACTACAAAATTTGTAGGCTGGCAACACCAATTTAAACGTCAAATATTCTTTTAAAGCCCAATGACACTGAATCACATTTTTTCGTTCAGAAAAAAGATTAAAATCGAAGATGCACTATTGTTAAGGTACCTACTTAATGACATAAATTTGATTAAATGGTGTTTTACAAAGTGATTTTGCTTTCATTTAATTTAACATAAATTTGAATTTAACAGTAGGTAGAAAGGAAGAATCACTAATGGTGAGTTTAGTTACACTACTTTTAGATCTGAATGAGTTAAATATATATTCAGATCTAAAATTAGAGACACGATCTAAAGCCTGGACAATGCTAGTAGGTACTTAAGCTAATATTAAATAAATGTGACCAATTTCTAAACTGTGCTTAATATTTTATTACAATATCGTTATTCTTCATTATGTTAACACAAAATTGCAAAGGTATGCACTTTTTTCACTTTTACGCCTTTTTAATTTTTTACAAAAATGTAGGTTACACAGCTTTACATTTCCACCATGAGTTATATTTTTAGTATTGCAATTTGAACTACAGTGGCGCCCTCCTATGTTTTCTACTCTTATTTGACAAACTGTATTTAGATTAAAACTTGGAATGTCAATTGAACATTTGGTTAATTTGATATTACGTATTGTAAACATTGAGTTTATATAATGATATATTTTATTTGTTTGCTGTGATAATACAATGCTTTTATATGTATCATACTTTGAAAAATGCCAAAAAAGAAATACACAATTCAGTCCATATTGATTTCGAAAATTTGAAATGCTGTAAAGATCAAAATGTTTATTTTCAGCAGAGCGTAAATAAAGTTTTTTTTTTTTTTTTCTAAAAGTTTTTGTAGAGCGCCGTTTTTGTAAAAAATTACCTCAAGTGCGGTGAAGATTTTTCGGAATACATATTTAGCATGTTTTGGTAATTTTTTTTTTTACATTAGCTCCACACAGGAGGCCCTGAGGAAAATAATTCCACTCAGGGCCTATGTCATCTTTGGGGATGCTGAGTGGAGGACCTTTTGGGAAGGAAAATGTGTGATGGGTAGGAGTCTGGGGGTCAGTATGTCCAGGCGATGTTCCGAGAGAGTACGGCTGGAGAAGTCGAAGTGACTCCCTCAACCACTCTCTCCCGGTCCGCCCTGCCATGCAGCGGGTGTGCAGACGCATCCGCCGCCAAGACCCGGACATAACTCACCCCATGAACCTTGCTAAGTCACCAAACTTAGTGAACCACTTGGGGTGACCTATGGCAGAGATGTTAGTTATCCAATAAATGGTTCCCGGGGCGGTGGTACCCATACCCGCCTCCCAAATTGATCTTTAATAACAGTATTCATTAAATTTTATTTTTTATAATTTCGGATAAAAAGTCCCCTTAAAATACACGTCGTAAAAGACACATTTATTATCCTAGAAACATTTCGACGACGTAGATCGAAAGAGAATTTTTTTTTTTTAAATGACATATTTAACGCATTTTTGGATTTATATCGTCTTTTACAGCATTTCAAATTTCTCTCTAAATAATTTTTTTTTCTAACTTGCTCATATTTTATGACCACTGTAAATATTCTTCAAAGTTTTGTGTTTATTTATGAAATAAAATTTTCATAACTTTAGAAAATAAATTCATTTGAATTGAATTTGTACCGAGGAGGTTTTCTGTACATTTAGAGTCGGTTTACTGTTTCATATGAACTTTATTCTTTGTGAATCAACTTGGCATTGTTTTAAAATGATTTGACAAGGCAAGGACTTGAATGGCTTATTTTGCCATAATATTAAATATTTATGTTTTTTAATTAATATATTTTATTACTGTACATATAATAATATATTTGGAGTGTATTTTGTTGCGAAATAAAATTTTGCCGCTTTGAAATTTGTTTTTTATTTTATTTATTTATACATATTATGTTCAGAAAGTAAGTGTACTGTGACCATAACGGGCGTAGGTTTTTGGTTTTTGAGGGTTATCAGCACTGAGTGGTAGAAAGGGATCACATGATCAGAGAGAACATCGCAGAAACATGGTAGTACGTAAACTTGTAGTGTGCTGTTGCATATGAAACTGTGCTCAAAATGACAGCCTCAAATGCAACAGACAAAATAGACTGTGATTATGTGAAACAAAATGAGTTTGTTTGAAGTTGGAGGATTATCCGGTCAGCAACGTAAGCAGATATATGCGTTAAAAATACGATAGCAGTCAAGTACAATAAGCGTGTTTATACGTAAACGCGTGTGTCTCCATAGAAATCGTTCTAACTCCGTTATCAAGATTTACATGGCTCTCTGCCAATCACTGTTAGAATACGGTATTATCGGATGGGGCAGTGCAAATAAAAACATACTAAATCCACTAATTAAAACTCAAAAAGCCATAATGAAAATTATACTGAAAGTTCCTGTAAGAACTAGCACTGACGAAATCTTCAACAATCTTAACATCATGTCAATTAAACAACTATATTCTAAAACTATACTAATTTACATTCATAAGTACAAAACCCAAGAAATAACAACTGACACGTACATTAGAAACACTAGATCTCATGGTCAAAAACATATCCAACAAGTAACTGCTAACACAACATTTGGGCAAAAAAGCTTCTTATATTATGGCATTAAACTCTACAATAAAATACCACTCTCACTCAAAAACCTCAACAATATAACATTTAAATTTCAAATAAAAAGCTGGATACTAAATCTAGGGAGATTAGAAATAGAAAATATACTGAAATCAAATACAGACTAAAACCGAATCTAGTGAACTGAATTATAAAAAAACACTTTATTTACTTTATAATTATTAAAAAAAAAAATACATGATATATGTTATGTCAAATTCATATTATTCTTATAATTAAATTATAATATGTAAATGAAATCCTCAGCACGGGAGATCCCAGTGAGGATATCATTATCTCTATTTGTTATTAAGAAATGAAGACAATAAATCATTATTATTATTATTATTATTGTTTTAGTGACATCCCTAAAACAAAAAGTAAAAGGTCGATAGGGGATCAAGCTGTTCATCTCTATCAAGTTATCCTTAGAAATACATAACATGAATATTCTGTCATTCGCGCGGTCTGACACATAATTTTACCCGCCAAATTTCCTACGGGTGGCTCGACCGCGCTCGAACATTGTTAATTTTTATTAAATATTTTTATATGAAATGATAAAAAAGTGAGGTGACAAAAGTGTTTATTATACATTTATACAACAGAATAAGTATTGTTTACATAATCTGTGATTTTAGTACCGTTTTCACATAAAAACATCACGTGAGTCATTTTTACATTTTTTTAATGTTTGCATTCTAAATTTTAATATTTACAAATGTTAATATTTATTTGTAATATAACAATTTGAAAACTTATTTTGTAACCTTTCTAAAACAGTTTTTACTATTCGGCTACGTTTAGAAATGTTTCATTTATAGAGCTTTAATTGTGAAGTGGTAATAACACAAAGTTTTCGTAAAATGTCATTTCGTTTGAGACATTATAAGTGAATATTTGCGATTTTCGGAGGGGTTATACATGTCTGGTAAGAATATGGACTACAAGGAAGTAAGGAAAACCAAGCACTTACTATTTAGAAGCCGGACACAACACATAACAACTCAACCAGTTACTTCAAATGTCACAAGTCATCTCACACAATGTACTGGTTTTTATTGTTCCCTGCTTTCTTCAACAAGGTGATATGGTTGGGGGAAGGTAAGATGGATAAATGACATTCCGGTAGAAACTATGCATATTATCATTTCAAAATCAAAAGTTGTGTGAAAGATGTCAGTAAAAAAATCCCGCCAAGTGCTGTGATCCGCTTCTTACTCATGGAAGGAAAGACTTCTGCAAGAAAAAAAGGTTAGGATTTCTTACCTCTATTGGGTGGCTCATTACACGCCTGGAAAAAAAGAAAAAAGATAGTCGTCAAAATGGCGTCACACCTCACCCCATCTGCCGAAAACTTCAAAAACACAGTTTCGGGCAAAAAAAATCATGGCCTTCGTGTCTTGGGACCGAAAAGGCATCATTTTGGTCGAATTTCTGCCTCAGGGGGAGAACATCAATGCACAACAATATTGTGATACCCTAAAAAAACCCAAAGGAGGGGAATGCTGATGAAAGGAGAGTGCTTGGTTCTCGAAAATGTCTGTCCGCACACAGTCTTAGCCACTAATCCGCTCTTTGACCCATTTGGTTGGGATGTTTTGAACCACCCCCCCGCATTCCCCTGACTTGACGTCTTCAGATTATCATGTTTTCACTTCCCTGTAGGCACATATGGATGGAATTAAATTTTCCACCAACAACAATCAGGTTCTGAAGTAGTTGAAAGAGCTGGCAGGATAGTTTTTCGAGGAGGGCGTAAAGAAGCTTGTGCCATGGCTCACCACATGCATTGAACATGTGTGTGTAAGTTAACATGTGTATCAACAATATCCTGTAATTTTTTTTACAAAAAATATTAAAATCCAGTACAATTTCTTTGGGAACATTCCTCTTACAAAACTGAATTTATTGGATTCAAAGTTATCATCCAAGATTTGGGACTTGTTCTGAATATCCAGGTAATACTTGAAAAAAAAAGGCTCTAATAACTAGATATAACTGTTCAATTTGGGAGGTGGGTATGGGTGCTGCTACCCCGGGAACCATTTATTTGGATAACAAGCACCTCTGCTGTAGAGATGGGTAAGTTCTGCATTTTTCCAGAGGCCTCCGAGACGTGCTTTCTTTTAAAAGTACTTGAGTTTTTGGTGCAGGTCCCGGGGCGAATGGCCCGAGCGCGCAAGGGAATTCGAACGCGCAAACCTGCTTCTGACTCGCAAATGGCAAAGAGTAGGAGTAGGAGCCGCTTCGCGCGAAGAACCCGAGTTTAAGAGCCCACTACACATCGCTACTCTGCTGTAGGTCACCTTTGGTGGTTCGCTATGTTTGGTGACTTAACAGAGGTGCCCGGGTTCATGGGGTGAGGTTTCACTATGCCGGATCTGGAGACGACTATTTGAGGGAGAACTTTTGTCCTCTCTCGACCCATCGCCTTGCACCCCAGTGGGAGGGATGGATTCATCCTGCAGTCCCATGTCTGTCACTCCTGGACTTCAGATTCCTACCCACCCCTCATACATTTTCCTTCCCGGAATTTTTTCTTCTTCTCTTTCCCTAAAAAGACCCTCAGCACAGCATCCCAAAGATGACACAGGCCCCCCGAGGGACATTGTTTTGGACACATTCAGAATTATTTGGATTTTATTGCAAAATGGAAATATTTTGACCCTCTGACCCTGAGGGCCTAAGGTTCTGTACCCCCCCCCCCCCTCCTAAACGTTATGTAACACCCAAGTGACTATTTTTACCAGAAAGTCACAATTAAGTTGCGCAAAGTACTGGAAAGTCGCTTAAAATAAATTAAAAATGAAATACAATACCTACAGTTGAGGGATTCCCCATACAACATAAACTAAAAGGATAACTTGGAAGATTTTAATTCCCTAGTTTTTTATTTAAAAAAAAGCATGTTATATAATGCATTGTTTGAACCCCCCCCCCCTCCCGCCCCGGTAACGCACAGTAACGTTTTACAAAACCCCCCCACCCCAAAGTGCGTTATGTAAATACTTGTACAGCCCCTAAACACTACATTGCTTATCTTCCTTGGAAATGTAGTACAGCTAAGATGTATAGAACCATAACATCCAGTAATACATCGTTATAGTACATGCAAAACTTTTTTTTTTTTTTTTTGGTTTTAGGCAATTCACCCTGAAAAGAGTGCTTTGTGCCGGTAATAGTTAAAGTGGATAAAAAAATTCGGTTAATCTATTGGTAAAATAATAAACCAAATTAAATATTGGACTCATTTAGATCACTAAAACAAATTAAATATTGAATTCATTCAGGTTAATAAACTTACATAAAGCTGTATGAACACGAGAATTGTTAAGAGATAAAAGGTATGAGATGTTAAGGGGGGACTGGTGTGTGATTTTAATAAGCAGGCGGTATATGTTCTTGAAATGCAAAACTTTAATACCGGTCTTTAACTTAATCAAAATCATCAAAATAGGCGAGTTTAAGGTCAGAAAAGGGGACACACATTAATTACGTGAGCAGTTTTTCCTCCAATCTAGACCCCTCCCCCCCCCCCTTGGTGAGATAAATTTGGGCCACTTCGTATATTCTTTTCAAGTAAAGTGAAATTTTGCTGGACCCCCCCCCCTTTATTAAGCTCACATAATTAATGCATGCCCCCAAAGTGGCATGCCTTTCTTTGTCACACATATGTTTTCATGCATCTTTTCTTTCGCTTACATTCACTGTAAAGTAAGTAACTTTGCGAGAATGGATCGTATCAAGTTTAGACCGGCATTAAAGTTTAGCATGTACTATAAAAACAGTAAAGGCAAGAGAATGTCCACAAGATTAATAATTATTACAAATAAACTCCAAATTTTTTTTTTAAATGTGAATACCTCACAAGAGTCCCAGCTACTCCCGTCTGGAACCAGTGAGACTATGGCATCCCCGATTGAGGTATGTTGTGAGGCTGATGGTAGTGGGAGGGGAAGGAGATGGGGAAGAGGAAGTACCAATTAATAATAGAAAATAATATGAAATTAGATTGAAATATTCTTTATTCAAAGCAATTCTAACTATTACAAGAATTAAAATTAATTTAACATTTAGTTTAAATCGAAAGCGTTAAGGCTCTTTCTAGTGAGAAATTTCTTCTAAAATTTGGAATATGATTTATACATATCATATTATTTATAATGTAATACTAAAGGAATCTCCCCCAGGATTGTATGCCCTAATTAATAATAATAATTATACCATATTAATAAAAGAACATCTCACATTGCTGTGGGAATAATTAAGCCACTGGTCATTATATGGAATATATATTTAACCTATTTATTCTAATAGATTGGAGACAGATAGATAGTTCAATCTCTTTTACTCCAGCCAAAGTAAAAAAAAATCCATATTTCAATTTTTTTATTTCTTTTACATATTCAATAATATTATTATTTAATCCCTAAGGCAAATTTGTTCGCTTTTCGGAACAACTCATACAGGTCTTATATAAATCGTTGTGTCTCCCTTACATTATTATAGTGAGAAATGTGATCTAAACGGTATTGGAAAGAGAAAACACAACGCTATGTATTCAAATCTAAAAGTTAACCACATTTTTTTTTAAATGTTATGTTACACCTTTATGAAACAAAAGTTTCCGACTGCAATTTAAAAAATGTATACATTTTGTTTAAATAAAATATGTGTTTTTATTTTTTTTTCGTCACCAGTAATTTTAGATAGAAAAAACGTAAGACGAGCCATTTTTAAAGTTTTCATTCAAAAATTTTGTATATCAAAAATTATATGCACTTTTCTAATAATAAAATTTAAAAGCATATTTAATCACCTTTCAAAAACCGTTTTTCATTTTCAGATACGTTGATAAATTTTTAACTGCTCTAAAAGACTGAGTTTATGGCCTTCATTTTGAACGTGTAACGGAGTTGGCTTGTTATGATCACCGAGCGAGTGATTTTTTATCTAGATGTTTGTCAAATTGTGTTTGTATTTTATTATTACTTTTTAAACTATCGCATGTGTTCTTTGTTGAATCTAGTATTAAAGGACCAGCCAGTTTGATCAACATAAACAGCCTTGCATTCATCCCACTGATGTTTATAAATAATAATATTATTGAATATATAACTCCAAATTAAACTTGATAACAATAAATATGTACATCCAAATTTCATTGACCATTCTAAGATTAAAATAAAGTGATGTTACATTTGCAAACAATTCCTACTTATACAATAATGGTGGGTTTCTTCATTTACCGAGAATGCTAAATGCAATGCTAATTGTAAAAGTAAACGGTCAAATGCATAGAAATTTTTAAATTTCGATCGTTTATTTTTACAATTAGCATTGCATTTAGCATCCTCGGTAAATGAAGAAACCCACCCTTAGAAGGTGACTGACAAATTACAAAATCAAAAAGTTATTTAAATGTAATGGTTGGAGGAATTTTATAAGCAATTGTAGGAAGTGTCCTGCTATTCAGATCGGATCTCCAAACATTGCTAAAGACATTTCAAGCAACGCTTTGATTGTCTGTATGATATTGTGTCCAATAATCGCACGAATAACTGTGAAATTTTGTAAAATTATCAAATATATTACAGTACATAATTCATGTATATGTTGTGAGGCAGGCTATTAAAAAACTTAAGTTACCTGAACCATTGGCTAAGGGGGCGTACATTAATTACGTGAGCTCAAAAAAGGGGGGGGTCCAGCAAAATCTCACGTTACTTGAAAAGAATATACGAAGTGGCCCAAATTTATTTCACCAAGGGCGGGGAGGGCGGTCTAGATTGGAAGAAAAACTGCCCACGTAATTAATGTATGCCCCCTTACTTAGTATGTAACTTGAGTAATACACGCAAAACTTTAATACCGACCTGACGTAAATACAGAAATCATCGCAATAGGCGAGTTAAGGGTCAGAAAAGCGGCATGTTGTCCTGCTCACATCTTTCTCTGTCGCACTTGCGTTTAAAGCATCTTTCGCTTACAGTCATTGTAAAGTCAGTAAAATGACTGTACCTGTGCGAGAATGGATCGTATCAAGTTCAGGTCGGCATTAAAATTTGGCTGTAACAGAGATTAGCTGAAATAGAAACTTATTCAGTACTTAATGAATTACGAAGCGGACCAGTTTACATTGGCTAGGTGTAAAACTAAAACAGGGATGTTTAATTAATGTTAATCCTAAAGCAGTTCATGTAAATGTTAAATTGATAAAAGGATTATTTATCATTAAACCAAATGAAAAAGTAGTACTTCTTTAAAATAGTTAGTATTTTTCTTGGTTTGTTAAATTTTCTAGGATTCAAATAAAAATATTTTCAAAAATAGACCATTTATCTGACTTCATAAACTTTATAAATTATTTTGAATAATTTTCTGCAATGTAAATATTTATCAAAAAAGAAAAAAAATGCCGTTTATTTTTTTAAATTGATGCTCCAATATCACTCTACTATGAAATGAATTAAAATGGTTAAATTGATGGATTATTTAAAAATAATATAATTAAAGATCACAATAAGTTTTTATTTAGAAAATAATAATAAAATAATTTATCATCGATCATTCAGTTGATTAGTCAGATATCTCTGAAAAATCGAAGAGTTGAGTTTGCAGTTATATGTGTTAGTGTACCCTCTATCTGGTACAATACTCAGATTACTCATAAATGCCACCAAATCAAAATGTATATGTTTTCTGCATCATTAGTAGGATATATCAAAATACAGGGTGTCCCAAAAGAAAGTATATATTTGTTTTGCTTTCTGTGTGAACGCAACTTTTCCGAGGGGCGCGGGGGATATGTCAATCAGTAGTCTGGCTCTTGGGAATTTAGTCGCTATGAAGCATTTTTAGGGAGCGACTGCGCGTTGTGCGTGTGTGAGTTTTACAAAAATGGTGATTCGGCTACTGTAGCGCATAGAAGATTTTGCAACATTTGAGGTTTTCGTCAATTCAATGATGCGTCAAGCATTCCTCTCATTCGAAAATGGGTCAAAAAGTTTGAAGAAATCGGTACAACGCTGGCAAAACCAAAATCTGGGCGACCAAGGTCATCGAGAATGGTAGAAAACGTAGAGTGTGTATCAGTCTTTTCGTGACGACCCAAATTTTTCGATTCGGAAACGCGCAAGTGTTTAAATGTGCATAGATCATCGTTATACAGCATTTTGCAAAAAGACCTGATGCTGCACCCCTACAAACTTAACAACATCACATACGTCCAATACGTCTCTGCCATGAGGTCGTGAAATTTTCCCTGGAAAATTGATCTCCAGGAGAGGTGATATAAATTGGCCTTCTTGTGGTCCTGACCTAACCCCTATGGACTTTTTCCTGTGGGGTTATCTCAAATCTAAAGTGTACGCAAAAATCCGACTTCCCCTGATGCAATTAAAAGAAAATATCCGTCACGAAATGGCGGCCATCACGAAGCCTACCTGCCGAGCCGTCATGAGAAATTTTACTCTTCGATTAAATTAATGCCGCGAACGCGAGGGTTTACATTTGGACAATATTATTTTTGAGAAACAAATTCCCAAATTGTGTATTTTAGTATTAAACAAACATTTTTTCGATAGAACCCTTACTTTTTTTTTAATCGATCCACAAAATATATACTTTCTTTTGGGACACCTGTATCATACAATTGTACCGGACAGTTACACCTCCTCAGGGTTATTTTACAGCAATTTGTAAAACACAGACATGTGCAAATAATATTTGATTTATAGTGAGCATTCAAATATTGCTTTCCTAATTATTTCAAATGAATTTGGTGATGTCTTATTATTCAACTGGACAATTGAAATACATGATTAGAATTTATTTATTTCATTTAAATACTATTCGAATTATAATAAAATGATCTCGCTAAATTTGGACATTTTCTTGTTATAAGTTGGCCTAAACAAATTAATTATTTAGTTAGAAACTGATTTGTTGACGACTTGTACGACAGCCGAGGTACCCGCCGTGAGATTTGAACTCCCATTACCAGAAATACAGACACGAGTTCTTACCACCAATCTACGGACCATCGGGAACTTGGTTTGTAATTTCTACCAAAACTAACTATGATATTAATTTTTAAAGATCTTTATCGTGTTGAAATTAATTAGTGTACGACTGACAATATTAAAATAGAAATTATTTTGTATTAGTAAATTTGTGAAAATCATAAAAATACGCCACTTCATTTGGACAGGGTTGTGACTTCACTTTTTTTTTACATTAGCTCTACACAGAAGGCCTGAGGAAAATAATTCCCTTAATAGCCTATGTCATTTTTGGGGATACTGTGTGCTTTTTTTTTTTTTAAATGAGCTCCACACAGGAGACCCTGAGGAAAATAATTTCCCTCAGGGCTTATGTCATCTTTGCAGATGGTTTCATTTTTGAAAAAAATGTCAGAAAACCCTGCCAAGGGTGACGAATATGCAACATTTAAATATAGCTGCCCGTTATATAGCTGCAGGGTTAAAAAAACTATTCATGATAAGTCATAGGTATACGTCACACGTTCGGTAATGTTATATTATCGTGAAAACAAGCCTACGGGGCCGAGTGGTTAACTATGTATTTATTAGGCAATCTAAAAGAGTGATGAATATTTTCAATCAAGAATAAACTGTTTTGTAGGAGTACATTTGACGGCCTTCATGGTCGAGGGGGTAAGGTTTTCGACTAACAATTCAAAGGTCACAGGTTCAAATCCCGGTGTGATCAAGTAAAATTTATTCAATTGAAATAATGTGTAGTATATTTGCGGCACGTTCCTGAGTGGAAGTCACTCAGTATCGCCCTTCAGATTTAAAATTTTAAAATGTTGCTTGATGTGGCTTTAGCCGTGTTCAGTGACCAGATCTGAATAGCCAGGCACTTCCCCACCTCTCCCTTTACCGCCTGCTTCTCCTTCCCGCCGCCTTCAGTCTCGCAACGGTGACCGGTCAAGTCAGAATCATGCAATTTCAACACTTTCTTTAAAGTCATAAAAAGTATGAAAAAAAATGTGTTGTTAATATGAGGGGATTTGTAAACATATATTTATGAAGATGTATGTGTACGCACATAAACACCAAACGGACATGTTGTCAGTAGGCAATGGCCAACATAAACAAAAAAAAACTATCTTGTCTATAGTATTACTAGCTGGGGTACCTGGCTTTGCTCAGGGAGTTGATATGAGATTGAACTAACGTTCTAACCCACGACGGATCTTGCTTTATATACCACCAATAGGTAGCCCCACACATACAAAAAAAGGCTTCGAATGGTCCACAATGTTCCAGAGCATTCCACAACATTCAAGGGTGTTCCAGGATGTTCTGGAATGTTGTGGAATTCTCTCAAATGTTCTGAACTGTTCTAGAGGGCGAAACTTCCAGTCCTTATATCTTCTAAAGCATCCCCTTCAGGTAAAAACGGGAACCTTCTTCATGGATGGGGGATAGAGGGCTACCACACCGTATAACTCCCTTGATCATACCGGGACTCGTTTCTGAGTTTTAGCGGGGC
The DNA here is from genome assembly GCA_917880885.1 of Limnephilus marmoratus. NCBI lineage: Eukaryota > Metazoa > Arthropoda > Insecta > Trichoptera > Limnephilidae > Limnephilus > Limnephilus marmoratus. The sequence continues at coordinate 4,920,965 of OU862930.1, forward strand.
GCACACTTTTTTTACACTTTCTTTTATAATACGTATTGATTATTGTATTAGTCGTCTTAATTCTACGACTAAACTAAAATATGTATACACTTGAATTCATAAACCATCACAGATTGCGACAGTGAATACAGAATTACACAGTGAAAAGCATTTTAAATAAATAAAGTCACTACTGTTATGAAAAACTCCTGTATTTAAAATAAATAAATTTGGGAGGCAGGTATGGGTACCGCCGCCCCGTGATAACCAACATCTTTGCCATAGGTCACCCCAAGTGGTTTGCTACATTTGGTGGCTTAGCCGGGGTGCCTGGGTTAATGGGGTGAGGTTTTTCAGTGTCTTGGCGGCGGATGCGCCTGCCCACCAGCTGCATGGCAGGCCAGATCGGGAGAGAATGGTTGAGGGAGTCCCTTGGACTTCTCCAGCCGTACTCTCTCGGAACATCGCCTTGCAGTGGGAGGTATGGATTCATATGTCCGTTACTTCTGGATAAACTGACTCCCAGATTCCTACCCATACCTAATACTCTTTTCCTTCCCAGAACTTCCTCTTTCCTTTCCTAAAAAGACCCTCCACACAGCATCCCTAAAGATGACATAGGCCCATAGGGGAATTACTTTTCTTTGAAAAAAAAAACATAGACAAATGTAATATTTAACAATTTTTTTTTACATTAACTCCACCGAGAATTTCTGCGAGGACCTATGCCATCTTTGGGGTTGCTGCGCAGATAGTCTTTTTAGGTAAAGGAAGGAGAAAAAGTTCTGGGAAGATGCATGAGGGATGGATAGGGAATCTGGTGTACAAATCCGTCCCTCCCACTTGATGCAAGGCGTTGGGTCGAGTCTGGCTGGAAAGGTCAAAGGGTCTCTCCTGATCCGACCCGCCACGCACTTGGTAGGCAGACGCAAGCGACAGAGCTCTCCGCATGAACCCGGGCCACTCAGAGATGTTGGTTATCCAATAAATGGTTCCTGAGACGACGGTACTCATACTCGCGTCCCAAATTGATGTGAACATTGTAGAATTTTAAAAGTTTTGTACGTCTGTGATAGTTTGTGAAATCGTATCTGATTTAAAACATTTTTATAAAACCAAAACAATACATAAATTAATCATTTGCATTCATTACATAAACGAACACAGTCTTAATTTACATCGGAAATTTGTATTATTTCTAAACTATTATATTTTTTTATGATGATTTTCAAAATTAATAACATGAAGCTTGCGTAAAAGTAAATATATATGTACCTAAAAATGCAATAATGTATCGCACATCCCATAGAAAAGTGTCGTAAGTAAAAATTTTCTATTTTACATTTACATCTTAATTTTTACATTAACTCCACACAGGAGGCCCCGAGGAAAATAATTTCCCTCAGGGCCTATGTCATCTGAGATGCTGTGTGGAGGGTCTTTTTGAGGAGGGGAAGGAGTGAACATTGGTCTTGAAGAGACCCGTGTTGTAGGAAGGAGGAAATACAAAGGCCGGCAAATCGTTCCACAGCCGAGCTGTTGAACACAAGAACGAGTCGAAGTCGAAGAAATGTAAACCGTATACATATGTTGGGCAAGCGTTTGGTATGTTTCCCGACTGTGCATCGGTGCCGAAAGGATCAATGACGCAAGTTCCTCGGAGCGACTTCCATTGTAATACCGGTAGAACAAGGATAGCATTCCCACCCGATGCCTGTGCTCTAAAGATTGCAATCCGTCATCTGTTAAGATGGGAGAATCTATCAAACGGACCTCCCGTTTCTGCACAGAGTCGAGAGTATTTTTCAGATATTTTTGAGCACCAGACCAGAGGTGGCTGCCAAATTCAACCGTGGGGCGCACTTGTGATTTATACAGGGTTAGCAGTTGTGTACTATTAAAGCATCTGTGGGCCCTGTATAGTACGCCTATTATCTATGTCCCACAAGAACCATATTTAAATTACATCACTCCATCTCCGCAAGATGTCGCTAGTATCACTTTTCGACGGTACCGCTTGTGCATAATTCATTCATTTGTTTTCACTCTCCTGTAAAATTAACTTTTTTGACTTACGACACTTTTCTGCAGGATGCGCGATATAAGAATGGAGAGAAATGTAAACTGATATTTTACGAATATAATGGCACAATGAGATTTTATTTTTAATACATAAATACTTTTACAACTTATAGGCACGTGGTAAGGATATTTCTGTAGAAAATTCTTCAGATATTATTCATTTCTATCAGCCGACAAAACAAATTTAAATGACGTCGTAAATGTTTCATTTTAGTTTTAGCAAAATGATTAAATAATTGTTTCTCAGATTTGCAACTAAGATTAGCAAAATTCAACTATTCACTGGAGCAACAGCACAATTTATAACTTTTTTAACCGATTGCTCGAGATTTTTTTGGTGATTATTTTCCGCCCACATTAAAAAAAAACCAATATGCTTTACTAGACCACACGACTGAAGTAAAACTACAAGACAAACCTCGCCCAATGAACCCAGGTATCCCTGCTAAGTTACCAAACGTAGCGAACGGGGTGACTAACAAACTGTTTCAAACGAATGGTTTCACATAAAATGCTGTTTCTCCGTCAATTTTACGAATTTCGAATTTATTTATTTTACGAATGTCCTGGTGCTCTAAGTTAGCAGTGCAGCTTTCCGTAGTATACTGCGCGATATACTATACCGCACAGCGATACAGTGAATGGTTTTAAAATGACTGTCTGATGGCAAATAGATAACGTTACGCCTATAGGTCTAGCATAGTCAATACATAGATAAAACATTAAATCAATATGATATTGACCAAATCCATCATCTATGGTCAGTTATCAATATTCGCAAGCACGGTCAACAATTGTTAACAGATATTCCGACCGACGAAGACAAATTTTAGCGAGGCCTCCATAGTATCAGATAAGTTTCGGTTGACTGTCAATATACACATATTTTTGAATAATGGTGTTCATTATGCAAAATTACTGGCTTATTTAATGAACTGATTGAACTAACGAAGCTCTTAGAATTGAAAGAAGTCGCCCACGCGATCCGTAGACTTAAATAATGCATTTGAGATGTGATAAATTTGTTCCTTTGAGAAATGAAAATGATTGAAATATGACTAAATTCATCATTAACTAATTAACTCCCGTTTAGTGTCAAAACGTAAATGCGGACTGCCAATGCGTATTTAGGTTAGTATTTAGTACGTTTCAGAATGTGAATTCGTAAACAGATTCGCCAGTGTTGCCAGAGCTATATAGATATCTTATTTATTCCCTGTCAATATCGGTTCGGCTGTCAACATTGAAACCGTGCTCGGTACATCGATATACAATCATGGGATATAGATACAAGTGGAGATTACCAGCTTAACAGGATATCAAAACAAAGTCAGTTTTAGTGCAAATATCCAGGACCTCCCAATCTTCCAGTTTCCCATCTCCCCTCTAATTACAAACGCCATAGTCTCACAGGCTCCGGTTAGCAGTTGGGACTCTTGTGTGGTATTCACATAAACAAAAAAAAAAACAGAATGGGTTAAACAAAATAGGGGTTGAGAATATGGTGATAAACTTTTTTGATGGTATGTCACAATCAAAAAAATTGTGTCCTTTTTAACCCCTCAGACTAATTTGTTCGCTTTTGGGAACAACTCAAATACGTCTCATAGAAATCTTTGCGTCTCCCTTATTATCATGGTGAGAAATATAATCTCAAGGATTTTAAAAAGAGAAAACACCATAATTTATATTCAAATCCAAAAGTTAACCTCAAAATAATGAATATTGGGTAAAGCAAAGCGAGGTGATGATAATGTTTTTAATACACTTGACTAATAAAATATGTGTATTATATTATTTATTTCATTACCAGTAATTTGAATTCTTTCAAAACCAGTATTTCTTCCATCCATTTGCTATTCTTCGCTCGATTTCTTTAGTGTTGAAAGAAGTCTTGAAATCCAAGGAGCTAAGTATGCAAATAAAAAGTAAAGTCTTCAACACATGTATACTTCCAGTCATCACCTATGGATGTGAAACTTGGGCACTCACCAAATGCCACAGAGAAAAGTTGGAACGCTGCCAGAGAGCCACGGAGAGAAGTTTGACAGGAATAAGGAAACAGGGCAGAGTGAGATGTAGCGTAATAAGGGAGAAAACTAAAGGTGCCGATATAGACTGGTATCCCAGAGATGGCAAGAGAAGTAGAAGACGCCAACACATAAGATGGGAAGACGACCTAAAACTCACGGCTGGACATCAATGGAGAAGAGTAGCGCGTGACAGGTCCCAATGGAAAATGTTATAGGAGGCCTATGCCAAGAGGCGAACTGAGCTTCGGGATATATTATAACAAACAAGGACATGCCTAGAATTCATACCTAACGGAAGTACAGAATAAAAAGGCTTATTATTATTATTTATTTTAATTAGAAAAAACATAAGGTGAGCCATTTTAAAAACTTTTTATGATGCATTCCCCTGGGAGGCCCCAAGGGGACACCGGTGTCTCCTATGAAATTTCAAAAACTTCTTTATATGCGATTTTAACCCTTATGTATAAAGAAACTGTATGAAAACAAGGTCAAAATCGCTTGCGCCAAATATCCCTTTAGGTAGGGTAAAAGATTTCATTCATGTGGCAACTCTAGAATGTTTGTAATTAATTTATCTGTGACTTTAGACCGCTGTCAAAACCGAAAAGTCGTGAGTTTTAGCATTTTTGTTCCTTTTTCAAATGCATATAAAGGTATTTATTTATGTATTATCAATTACCTTTGAAATGTGTTTTTTCACGTAGGATGTCTATTCAGGTTTATGTAAAAATAACAACATCAGTTCATTTTCGTATTTATACGGATATTTAAGCAAAATTCGGGAAGCAAAATTTTCGCACCTTTTTTTTTCAAATTAGGCCGTGCCCTTGGCTTCCGAGGGGTTTAAAAAAAATTAATATTTAAAAAAAATACATGTTTATTACCTTTCAAAAACAGTTTTTAGTTTTCGGATAGATTCGGAAATATGTATTCCATTTATTATGATTTTATTGTAAAGCGACCTTCTGAGAAAATGTGCCCGAGCCCTGAGGGATTAAAGCGAACAATAAAATTAACTAGAATAAGAGGAAAACATTCAATTAGTCTGATTTTATGTAAAAATCAAAATTGCATAAATAATTTACATAAATTCTATATTCGTAGTACAAAATAAACCTAAACTATCAGTGATTGCACGATTGCCCTAGAACGCGGCAAATTATACTTAATAAAAACTATTACATATTAATTACGCGATGAAATATTAAAATATCTTCAAAACATTTTATAATAAAGCTAAAATATGTTCCATTAAATAAGTATTAAATTTTAAACTGATTATTGAAAAATATAAAAATTTTCAAAAAAATTATATTTTGAATAATCAATTAGTGTACAGTACACGCCAAACTTTAATGCCGCCTTGAACTTAGTACTATCCATTCTGACGCAGGTATATGACTTTACAATGACTGTAAGCGAAAGATGTGTAACGTGTCAAATGACATGTGTGCACCGGCGCGAATTTTGAAATATTATTTTTTTAAATGCGATTTTAAGCCTTATGTATAAAGAAACTGTATGAAGGACAAGGTCAGAATCCCTTGGGCCATTCTCGTTTTTGACGTAACAGGTACCCGAAATAATTTGTAATAAATTATCTATGGGATCTCGGTGTCACTTTTTTCCACAATTTGAACTGTCAAAGTCAGAGCATGGTAGATAACAAAAACATCGAAAAACCAATCAATTTATCAAATAAACGCAAGTAATGTCGTTTTTATAGATAGTTTATTGTTCAAGAAATGTGTTTTGGTAAATAAAATATACGATAGCTCAAAATATTACTTCAAAGTGATGCTTTCCGCAATTTCTGAGATTTCGTACAAAATACGGCAAGGCCTGTGACAGGGTAAAATATACAAAGAGAAAAGAGTCGGTGTGGCGATGTGCTCCTTTTCTGACCCTAAACTCGCCTATTGCGACGATTATACCTTTATCAACGTCAGGTCGGTATTAAACTTTGGCATGTACCATAAGATTGTTTGAATGTGTCAGAATATAACATTAATAATGAATATAATATGAATGACTACACTAGGACTTACTCTACGATATAAAACTGATTTAGGCATTTTTTTTTACTTCACTTTTACGGCAGTGCAATTCGTCATATAATATAATATTATTTTTCCTAAACATGATAATTTTATTAAAATAACAAATGGATCGTCTTAAACCATAGCGGACGAACTCACTTTTGGAAATTTCTGAGTTAAAGCTTGAAATGAGGGCTCCAAATCATAATCTAGCTCTGTCAGTGAGAACCAATCAGAGAAAAACTGTCTTGACCAATTATAAGACAGGTTTTCTCTGATTGGTTCATTGAAAATCTGTCTTGACCAATCCATAAGACAGGTTTTCTCTGATTGGTTCACTGAAAAATTGTCTTCACCAATCATAAAGCCTCGATTACATTGAGCGAGTTTACAAGCACTGGCCGGCGAATTCACTATCTGCTATTAAACTCGCCCAGTGAAATCATATTACTAGCTAACTAGCAGATTGTGAACAATCTACGAAAAAAGTTGAAAGGGGGTCTACTTTGCTAGCTTCACGCTAGCGTGTGCCACAAGATGGCGGCCAGCTAACAGCTGATTTCGTATTTTCGACAGAATTAGTTCGCGCAGGAGTCGTTATTCTCGCTACTCGCTAGCGTGTGGCGCTAGCTGCGAGCTCAGTTTTCTACAAAATTTCGACAGAATTAGTTCGCGCGGGAGACATTATTTCAGCTCGTGTTAACAAAAAGGAGTTAAAAAGGAAAGCAAAACGGATATGATTTATGTTCCACTTCATTTTAACCGCTAGAACACCCAGAAAAGATAGCAACACGTGGTTTCAACTCGCTAGCTAGTTCGCTACTAAGCGAGTGGAAAGTTTTGGGTCATCATGACAATCTCACTCGCCGATTCGCCTGCTTTTAAAATCGTTGTCTACTAGCTTGCAAACTCGCTCAATGTAATTGAGGCTTAAGACAGTTTTTCTCTGGTTGGTTCTCTCCGACAAAGCTAGATTATAATTTGAAACCCTCATTTCAAGCTCCAATTCAGAAATTTTCAAAAGTGATTTAGTACACCATGGTTTAAGACGATCCAAATATCCCCCCATTAAAATAAACAATATGTCTTCATTCACTCTTTTTAAATTTGGAATCCGTCGTACTCGCCACTTTTTTAATTCACAATAATAATAATCTTCAAATTAATTTCTACACTCTCTTTAAAATTGCAGAAATATCCATTTCGTAGCACTTAGATACATTTAAATTCTTTTTTCTCACTTTTGATGAGTTTTTTTTCTCTCTTAACAATTTCTTCCAACTCTTTCGTGCTGGTTGCCGCGTTGGCCATTCCAGGAATTGCCATATCACCGTCGGCGACTACAACATCGGTGCCTCCCATGTTTACAATTCCTATATTATTGACTCCCATGTTGTTCAGCGTGATGTTGTTGACTCCCATGTTGGTGATGGCGTTTTGGGATCCGGCTTGAACGGCGGCGTTGAGATTCTCGGAGGCCGACTGCCCCGTGGTGTGTAAGCTCTCCACGACGTCTTCCAAGATGAGACGCGTTTTACGCACGATCTGGAAGTTTTGCACTTTGTGCTTCTTCATCATGTGTTTGCGGTAGGCGTCTGCGCGCCGGAAGGTCTTGTAGCACTTCTCGCAGGCGTGGCGCTTCTCGCCCGTGTGCGAGAGACAGTGGCGGGTGAGCTCGTTGCCGGCTGCGAAGGACTTGTTGCAGCCGAGGAAGGAGCAGGTGAAGGGCTTCTCGCCCGTGTGCTTGCGGATGTGACGAGTCAGGGTGCTGCTCTTGTCAGTGCGGTAGTCGCAGAAGGTGCACTGCAGGGGTTTCACTCCGCTGTGAGTCATCATGTGGTACCTGCCAACAGACACAGAATGCTATAGATCAGAGGTTCCCAACCTTTACAAGAAAAAACTCCCTACAGGCAAAAGCTAAATAGTACACGTCAAAACTTTAATGTCGACCTTAACTTGATATGATTCATTCTCGCTCAGGTATATAAATTTACAATGACCGTAAGCGAATGAGAAAGATGCGTAAAGCATATGTGAGACAGAGATGTGAGCAGGATGCCGTGCCGCTTTTCTGACCTTAAACTCGCCTATTGCGAAGATTTCTGTATCAACTTCAGGTCGAAATTAAAGTTTGGCAAGTACTACAGCAAACGTTAAAAATATTGTTGAACATTTAGTAGAAAAATGTTTTTTTACTTTTATGTTTTTGGCAGAGGAAGGATGAAAGTAAACTGAAAACTGTAGAAATGAGATGTCTGAGGCAAAACAAATGTGTGGTAAAACCATGTACTCGTGTGAGAAATGTGGAGATCCGCAAAGATTGCAAGGCTGATGTAAGCGTAATGAGTAAGATTAAAAAAGGAATGCTCCGATGGTTTGGGCATGTAGAGCGAATGAATGAGGAAAGGAGTGTAAAACCTCACCCAACCTATTCTCTTATCATGTTATATTTTGTCCCTGTTCAGCTTTGTCCGGTTAAACTCACATATCAAATAATATGAGTAATGTTTACAGGATTTCTATAAGGAGAATATATGATGCAAATGTGAATGGTAGAAGAAGTCGGGGACGCCCGAGAAAGACATGGCATGATCAAGTGAATCAGATACTTGAGTCGGCCATGTCGAGGGTCAGAATAATAGAAGATCGCGTACGAGACGATGTATGAATGTGAACGAGGCAAGGAGTGTATGCCAAGACCGAGTTGTTTGGCGGTCCGTCCTCTCTGCCTACCCCTGCAGCGAAAGGGCGTGATGGTTAGTTCGTTATATGTCCGTGAATAAGATAGAGATGGGGACGTACCTGAGGGCGCTGGGCGTGACATAGGCCACGCCGCACATCTCGCACGAGTACTCGCGCAGGTTGAGATGACTGCGCACGTGCATCTGCATGTTGTTCTTGCTGCGGAAACCCTTGCCACAGTACTGGCATTCGAAGGGCCGCGCCATGGAGTGGACCTTCATGTGCGCCTTCAGATGGTCTTGGTGCTTGAAGGCCCGCCCGCACTCGTGGCAGACCTCCGTATACGAGCAGTGGACCTGGAAACCAATCAAGTATCAACCCATCATCCAGTTGATTAGTCAGACATCTCCGAAAAATCCAAATTTGAGTTGAGTATGCAGTTATATGTAAAAGTGTCCCTTATATCTGGTATAATATGCAGATTACTCATAAACACCACCAAAGCAATTATAATGCACTAAAACCTGTAATGATATGAAAATAAAAAAAACATGTGTGCAGTTCACACATGGTAGAAGTGAAACCTTCAGAAAACTAAAATTCGAGAGAATGAAACGATTGCAGAGTATCAGGACTAGGATAATTGTAGGGTTTATCTATCTATATAAATAAAAATGAATCACCGAAATATACGTACGCGCATAACTTCCGAACGACTGCACCAAACTGAATGTACGAAATGCGGGAGGGGAGGTGGGAGGGGAACTCGTGAGGGGGGAGGGAAACTCGGGAGGGGGGGTTCGCGGGACGGGGGAACGGGACGAATGGGAAAGGACACGCAGGGAGAAACAATTTCTTTATTAATGGCATAGCAACGCACGCCGCTTATCAGCTGGTTTATTATAATATGGTAACCAAGTTCAAAAATTATTTAAAATTTTATTCTGCAAAGCACCGCACAGACAGGACACAGATTAGTCTATATAATCTTATTCTCTCTCAGACTAAATCCTATACATGTATGTGTCTTTCTAGTGTCGCTCGTTTCCGTTTCATCAAGTTTCAAATCACAACGGTGCTAAACAAGTTTTCTGGGTCACTAGTAGGATATTTCAAAATGTCCGGGCCATTATGCTTCCCGACTTGTTTTATAGCATATTTAATATGTAAAACACGTGTAAATAATATTTGATTTATGGTGAGCATTCGAATATTACTTTCCTCGTTATCTCAAAACTTAGTATTTGAAGATGTCTGACTAATCAACTGGACAATCGATATATGAGAACAAGAATAGCAGGACTGAAGGGAAGGATCAACAAGTGCACAATTGTCCTCATCGTCAGAATTCAGGTTCGAGTATTGAAGCAAGTTGGAGAAAGATATTGGCCTCAAATAATCTTCAACTTGACGGATCTATAGCATCAGAAAAAGCTAAATCAATAATGTGTCCTTTTTTATGCGCATTTATATTGTTAAATTATTATTTTTCTTAACTAACTAACTAACCATCACGCCGTTTCGCCGCAGGGGTAGGCAAAGAGGATGGAGCGCCAAACAACTCGCTCTTGGCACAAACTCCTTGCCTCACTCACATTCATACATCGTCTCGTACATACTCTTCTATTATTCTGACTTTTGACATGGCCCGACTCGAGTATCTGATTCACTTGATCGTGCTCCCGACTTCTTCTACCATTCACATTTGCGTCATATATTCTTCTTACTTCTACATGCCCAAACCATCTGAGGGTTCTTTCTTAATCTTACTCATTATGCTTACATCAGCCTTACATTCTTTGCGGATATCCAAATTTCTCACACGATCATACATGGTTTTACCACACGTACGCCTCAGAGATCTTTTTCTTATCATACTAATAATCTCTGTCTGAATATTCCATTATTGTTTTTTTTTTTAATTCTATTAATCGGTCAGCAACGTAAGCAGTTATATACGTTAGAAATACGACAGCAGTCAAGTACAATAAGCGTGTTTATACGTCAACGCGTGTGTGTCCATAGAAATCGTTTTAACTTAATCTTTTAGTGACATCCCTAAAACAAAAAGTAAAAGGTCGATAGTGGAACAAGCTGTACATCCCTATTAAAGTTGTCCATAGAAATACATAACAAGAATATTCTGTCATTCGCGCAATCTGACACATAATTTTACCCGCCAAATTTCCTACGGGCGGCTCGATCGCGCTCGACATTGTTAATTTTTATATGAAATGATAAAAAAGTGAGGTGACAAAAGTGTTTATTATACATTTATACAATAGAATAAGTATGGTTTTTTACATAATCTGTGATTTTAGTATCGTTTTCACATAAAAACATCACGTGAGTCATTTTTACATTTTTTTAATGTTTTCATTCTAAATTTTAATATTTACAAATGTTAATATTTATTTGTAATACAATAATTCGAAAGCTTATTTTGTAACCTTTCTAAAACAGTTTTTACTATTCGGCTACGTTCAGAAAAGTTTCATTTACAGAGTTTTAATTGTGAAGTGGTAATAACACAAAGTTTTCGTAAAATGTCATTTCGTTTGAGACATTACAAGTGAATATTTGCGAAAATTCGGAGGGGTTAACCCGTAAAGTCTATTTGTTTGATTTACGGAACAACTCATATAAGTGTCATAGAAATCGTGTCTCCCTTACCATCATAGAGAGAAATATGATTTGAACATATGTATGCGCATAACTTCCGAACGACTGCACCAAATTGGATAATTCTTTTTTTGTGTTCGTTATTGTCAGGATAAGGTTTGTATAAAGCTACTGGTGAGCTCTGGCATTGTGAAATTTGTACAAAAAAATTGCAATAGGTGGCACGCGACCTGTTTGAAAATTAAATGTATCGGGACTAAAAGTATGGAATGCGGGAGGGGGGAGGAGGGAGGGGGAGGGGAACTAGGGTTGGGGGTTCGCGAGAGGGGGGGGAAGGGAAACAACTTTAACAGAGTTGTTAGAAAGAGAAAAACCACTCTTTAAATTCAAATATTAAAATTAACCACAAAATAAGTAAAATGTAGACCTTTATGAAACTAAAGGTTAAAATCGCAATTGGAAATAAATTCATAAAATATATTTTAAAAAAAAATTGTGTTGCCATTTTAATTAATACTAGCTGGTTCCCGGCATGCGTTGCAATGCCATATTCAAAGAAATACCTTTCCCGTGCGTCCCCGTTCCCCTCCCGCGTCCCCTTCCTAGCTAGCAACATTAATTATAGCCTATATGTTATTCTGTTTTAAGAGCTATATTATTGTAAAGTTTCATTAAAATCCATTCAGTAGTTTTTGCGTGAAAGAGTAACAAACACATACATCCATACAAACTTTCGCATTTATAATATTAGTAAGATTGTGGTGTGAAGTGTATCCCAAGTTTTAGTACCTGATTTCTGACTCCTGCAACGTGATTCCCAAACTAACTGTCTGAAGTTTACTTTGGTTCCTCAAACTTACCTGACATATAAGTTTGTTAATGAGGTCGCTGACCTGAGAGTTCATTGAATTGATTCAACCGACTGTTGCGAATTGGTATTCTCAAGAATGTAAGTTAAGATTATGGTAAATATTCCACTTACCACCGCACTTTTATTAGGCACAGATTGTGAAAACTACACTACGTTTCAACTTAATTACTACAAATAACAATTAATTACGCTCAGACAGATGGTAAAAGGTGCTTTAAAATTCCCTTTTTATTCAATCAAACTTCAAAATTTCCCATATAAAACGATTCCTTTGCCGCCATAATTGTTTGTTGTTGCATGGATTGACATTTGCGTGAGTTTCGTTCAATCGAAATATCCATGCATTACTTAATTACCCAAACTAAGAACCTGATCTATTTTCTCTATCTATTTTATGCATGTAAATAGTTGTTTCTTGTAGGTAATAATTGTTAAAGTTAGTGTAATTTCCATAATCTGTGCCTAAAAGTGTGGCAGTTAGTGGAATAAATACCAAAACAAATTAGTTTTACCGGTCTTAAAATCATCTCCCCAAAAGAAGTTGTCAACTAAAGTCAAAACAATAGTAAACATTGCCAAATTTCAGAGAATAATGCCAAAATTTCTACAACAACGGGCTTGTAACAAACAAGATTCAAACATTGTTCTATAAATCCATGAAATCTATTGAAGTCAAAGACAAACAAGTGTTAAATAATGTTTCAGGATAATTGGAAAGAAATGAATTTAGGAGGGTAGGTACCTTCTTGTAATGCTTTGCCCACAGCTGCTTGCTGGTGAAGTCCTTGTTACATTCAGAGCAGGACATGGGACCCGAGTGGCTCTTGAAATGGCTCTTCATGGCAGCCCTTCCCGTGATCAACTTCCCACACATCTTGCACTTGTAACCGTCTTCCACAATGTCGTAATTAGTCCTGGTAAAGTCGTCCAGCTTTCTGCGCCTTCCCTTCATCGTAATGTAGGTTCGCTTTTTAACATCAATAGTATCCTTTTTAACCGGAGAGTCTCTAGGATCTCTCTTTGTTTTTTCTTTTTTAACAATCTTTTTAGTCTTCTTATTACTCGAAGGCACGATTTTGATGTCCTCATCCTGATAACTCCGAACTGACTCGGCATCTTCGTCCTTAGGCGTCGCGTCTTCAGTCTCTACTTTGACATTACACTTAAAATTCTTTATCATGCACAATATACTGTTAGATTCCAGGCATTTCTTTTTAAAACCCATGGACACGTTCAGCTCATCCTCGCAGAGATTGCAGATCTTCTCCGGTAGTCCGTCGTTATCGTAAATCTGTATATCGACACAATAGTTTATTTTTTCACTAAGCACAACACCGTCCAGCTTCGACGGTCCAAATATCGACGACAGATCGTCAGAATTCTTCAGGCAGACCCGACACGTCGTCGGGTATATTACCAGGACGTTGTCCGGAGCCGTGGGCTCGATATTCTCCGGCTGGCTCTCGGAAGAAAACATTTTGAAGCCGTCCATGAACGATGGAAAAGTTGAGTTTTGAGTTATACAGCCGATAACGCCGGAAAGGGTACGCTTATTTCTATGGCGACGACGGCGACTGCCGACAATTAAAGTGCTACCATATGCGATCACAAAATCTCCCAATAACAATTAAAAGTTTTTCAAAAATGGCTTTATTTAACATTATGATAAATCTAAAATATATTTGAAAGTTTCAAAATATAAATATATTTCAAAAATAATTTCTATCGCTCCAAATAAAATGGTTTAGTACAATCAAAACCGGATTTTATCTCAGTGTGGCCATTATAAAACAGTTCCTACTGTCAGTACCCTTTCTACTTACATTCTTCAGAAAATATCTCACAGTCTTTTCCTTTTGCTTTCATGCTATATTTTTATAATACGTAAGTAACTACTGGTTGTATAATTATTTACTCGACATTTCTAATCAATTTTTATGTTTACAAAACAGGTTGTGAGTTCAAAGCCCAGCCAGGGCCAATTAAATATTACGGGCCGGTATTTCAGTTGTTTTAAAACTCGGCTTGTGAGATATTTACATCCGTCAAGTTGTTGCCCTGGGGTGATAAGCACGGTAATGCCATTACTAAAAATACTGGCATTTAAAAAAATAATATAAGTAGGTACCTGCATACAAATGTTGTATATACAATTAGTATCACCCTGGCAAGAGACAGGACTTATCTGAATAGGCCGATGCTTTGAACCCTCGTTTTATTTTCTCCTTTCCTTTCCACACTTCCATTAGCTTCAAGCGAGTGGTATATATATGACCACAACGTTCCACAAGCTAGCTGTTGACATTTTGTGCAGTTCCATCCAGTTTCCAGATAGTGCACTTACCACAAGCCAAATTGACTTACTAAGCCAATTTTTCGATTGAAACTCAATCGAAAAACTAAAAAATGAAAAAGATACGGTCATATTATCTAGAGAGCTGCGCCCCGGCAAGGTGAAGGTCCTGGGTTTGTCCTAGATGTAGCCATATATTTTTCTGATTTTCGATAGAGTTTCGCTAATATTGTCTTCTTTTAATTAAATATTACAATTTAAGGTTTTACTGATTTAAGTTAATAATAAAAATAAATATCCATCTTAGACCTGCAGAAAAGTAAAATTTATCCAAGACACTATCTAGATACCATTTAGTTCGGGTTTGAGTCTTGCAATCATACATAAGGATAGCAGCCAATAAAAGTATACATTAAGAAAATGAAGATAATGTTAGTAGTTCTTAGGCGAAATATAATATAGTTAAATATGACCGAATCGTATAGGGACACATTAGCACAGTTGGTAGAGCTGCGCCCCGGCAAAGAGAAGGTTCTTGGTTCGAGTTCTACGTGTGATCGTATATTTTTCTGTTTTCAGATTTTCTATTGAGTTTTATTAATATTGTCTTCATTTAATTAAATAATATTAGATTTGAGGACTTACTAATTAAGTTAAAAATAAATCGAGTGCAGTTTACACGCGGTAGAAGCGAAACTTTACCAAAACAATCTCAACCAATACTTGAAAAGTGAGGTCATAATCAAAGCGACCAATGAGGGCAGTTGTGCGTCGCGGGTGCAGTAATCGTCATTTCCGTTTCATCCGAAATCCAAATCACAGCGGTGATATAGAAGTTTTACTTCTAAATTACTAGTTTATTAGTATAATTTCATTAAAATTGTTATTTAAATGTATGTAAAAGCCTAAATAGGTGTAAATAAATAAAATTGAGAAAATGAATTGTAATAAGTACTATAAAAAAAGGTAGACAGGTTATTTTTAACATGTATTCAATTTAAATAAAACCATAAATTTTTCACAAGTTATAAAACAATAGGTAGGTACCTACCCCATTTTTTAAACATATTAACTTAAGGTTTACATGTCAAACGCTCATGTGTTCATACAAACCAAATGCACGCTGCTTCTTTGGCTCCTTGAGACACTTTCATTTAAAGAAAGAATTAAAATATTTTATTTGTAAAAATAATATTATGTACTAGTTCTATTTTTTTATTTGATATTTTTGTCTTATACTTTTTTTCCTAATTTTGTTCAAGGCGTGAGAGTTCTAAATGCTCAGTGTCGGTGGGACTAGGTTCATCCCAATTTAAGTAAGAGTATGTTGAGAGGCTGAAGGAGTTGAAGAGAAAGGAGGTGTAGAGAGAAAGGTTTGAAAGTAGGTACCTGACTTTTAAGATTGATCACTACAACTAAAACCTGCCTTTTTAATGTAAATACCTCAAAAGAGTTCCAACTGTCTGGAGCCAATGAGGCTATGGCATCCCCAATAGGGTTAAGTTGTGAGGCTGAAAAAATAAAAAAATAAAATCTCCCAAAAGAATGCAAACAAAACAAATATCAAAAGCCAGGTATGATTTGAAATACGGCCAAAAGTTTTATGGTGATTTATTTTTGGGGAATTATGCTGTAAGTATTGCACTTCCTCCTTTACCCAACATTCCTCTTTCTTTAATCAGCGTTCTGTGGGAGTTATTTCCCTCACAATAAAAAACTTTAATATGCCTGAAAAGGCTTCTGTTATAATAAAATATGTTTGGTACTCAACATTTGTTAAACACAGAAAATTAACTGAGTAAAAAATGATAAGCATGTAATGTTAAAATGTTAATCGGTGTAAGATTCGTCACAGAGTGTTGTTCTGTGCTGCGTCTTTCCCCACATCTGGTCCTCTGAACGGTGGGAGTATCGACACTCCACAGGTCCTCCGTCATTTGCCAAAGTTTCTTCATGCTTCTGTCAACATTCCTCCTTCTTTAACCAATGTTCTCATTCTTTAACCAACATCCCTCCTTCTTTAAACAATATTTCTCCTTCTTTAACCAATATGCCCCCTTCTTTAACCAACATTCCTCCTTCTTTAACTAACGTTCCTTCTTCTTTAGCCAATATGTATATCACCTTCATTAATTGACACATCTCCATCTTTAACCAAAGTTCCTCCTTCTTTATCCAATGCTCCTTCTTCTAATCTAATGTTTCCCCTTCTTTAACCAACATTCCTCCTTTAGCCAGAATTTCTCCTTAAGTCAACATTCTTAGTACTTCCTCCCTCTTCTTCTAACATTCTCCTCCTTTAACCAACATTCCTCCTTCTTTTGCCAGAATTTCTCCTTTAACCAACATTCCTCCTTCTTTGACTAACATTCTCCTTCTTTAACCAACATGAAATGGTCGTCAGAAAATAAACTTAATTTTAATATAAAAAAATGCGTCGTTATGACTTATAGTCGTCCACAAAATCCGTTATTATACCCGTATAGAATGAATGGAGAAGTATTAACACGCGTAAATATCATCAAGGATCTTGGGGTGACCTTTGATTCCAGGCTGACATTTTCAAATCATATAGTGCAGCTTACTTCGGCTTGCTCCAAAATGCTTGGTTTTGTAATTAGAACTTGCAAACAATTCAGTAACATAGAAGCAATGGCCGCCATGTTCAACGGAGTGGTCAGAAGCAAGCTGGAGTACGCTAGTACTGTCTGGATACCTTATCAACTTAAATATATAAATATGATTGAACAAATTCAAAAAAAATTCCTAAGGTATGTTTACATGCGATCATACGGAATATATCCGAAATTCATGCATCATGTGGAACTGCTAAAGGAGACAAATTATCAAAGCCTGGAGACCAGGCGTAATGCCGGACTCATGGTATTCGAATTAAAGATAATAAAAAACCTTATTGATTGTCCATATCTCCTGTCATGCTGTGGCTTATTCGTTCCTGACAAATACTGTCGAACTCGTAGCCATGACCTATTCTACATACCGCAGGGTCGGACAGATGTCATGGCTCAACACAGCATGACAAGAGGTATGGCATTGCTTAATGTCCTACCACCGGATATAGATGTGTTTGATATCACCATACCATCTTTTAAAAAAACTATGTACATATTGTACATGTATTGTTAGTTGTATAAAATTGTACTATAATTGGACTAACCTGTCTGTTGTACAATAAAAAAAAAAAAAAAAAAAAAAATTCCTCCTTCTTTGCCAGAATTTCTCCTTTAACCAACATTCCTTCTTCTTTAATCAACTTTACTCCTCCTTTAACCAAAATTTCTCTTTCTTTAACCAACATTCCTCTTCAACAATTATCCTGATTGGTTAACCTTTCATTCGTTACAATGTAAAAAAAATTGCATTGACACTAAATAAAAAAATTATTTATTTGTTATATTATTTTAACTAGCGACTAAATGTTTGCCCAATTCGGTATCTTTGTGGCTTATTATTGTGGCTAAAATTACAAAAAACTTGTGAACTTGCTTGTCTCGACACAGGATTATGGTAGAAAAAACAGTTTTTTTTTTTCTTATTTCATACAGACACGATAAATAAAATAAATCATCCACTGTGTGACAGTAATAAAAAAGCATTTTTTCTATTGAAATAATTTATTAAAACAATTAAAAAATATTTTACAACCTATAAATTGCACTTTAAAAATATCACAATTTAATGCATAATTACTAAAAATAAACTTTTTGGATACAACAACATAATATGTGTATAAATAGTACATATATATCTTTGTAACTTTCTTCCTTCCGCCTAAGATGGCATCTCTTTTTACAACTGTAGGTCATCGTAGATCTCTGATTTATCACGTAGCTTACAATTTACAAATTAGTGATAGGTACCTGTTAAAGGATTTACCGTCAGCGGCTTATAAAACTAATGCGCAGCCTTGAATAGTTGAATGCGCAGAGATCCAGATCAAATCCTAGGCTCGATACCTGATACTGAATAGCTAGAGTCTCGCAGACAACATGTCTCGCTGCGAGACGTGTTGTCCTCTTTCAGCAAGGTTAAAGAATAAATGTAAAATTTTTTCGCCTGTCAAATGTAGTCCACATTTAG
Source organism: Limnephilus marmoratus (assembly GCA_917880885.1). Classification (NCBI taxonomy): domain Eukaryota; kingdom Metazoa; phylum Arthropoda; class Insecta; order Trichoptera; family Limnephilidae; genus Limnephilus; species Limnephilus marmoratus. Next base: position 4,939,670 of record OU862930.1, read on the forward strand.
GATACCTTTTTGCCTTTCCCATGAGTTTAGTTATGTATTTTCTTAATATAATATAATTATTGTTACTATTTCTTTCTATATAAGGCGGTACTACGGTAAAATTCGGGATCAGACTGCTAACAATAACACTCCTTATGTAGATGGAGATAAGGTTTAAATCCCCTTTTTTTATAGTAATACCTCACAAGAGTCTCCGCTGCTCACGGGAGCAGAGCCAGTGAGACTATGGCATCCCCAGTTGGGGTATGTTGTGAGGCTGAAGGTAGTGGGGAGGGGAAGGAGATGGGGAAGAGGAAGGTGGGGAAATACTTGGCTATTCAGATCTGGCCATCAAACATGGCTAACGCCATTTCAAGCAGCGTTTCAATTCTGAATGGTGGTCTTACACCAGGGCGATATTAAGAATATCTTCCACTTTTAACAACAGCCGCACGTTATGATTTATTCAAGAAAAAATATCGCCAAAAAACGTGTTTTATTTTATTTTGCGAAGTTCAGACACAAATATTTAAATTTTTCATGATCATTTTCCAAAGAATTTAATTTTCCACATAATACAATAAAACCATAACCGAAAAGGAGTTCATAAGTAGAAGATTTCGAATTTTTTATAGGCCTGATACTTTATTTTCTTCTGGGCTTATAAAAATTCAAAATCCAGATTTTCCAAAACGGCTGTGGATTTGAAATATCTGGTTGTGATCAATTGAATGTCTAAATTCGAACATAGACTTAGCTAGGACTCACACCTCTCAAGGTGCAAATTTCCCTTCAGCCAAGTAGGTAACGTTATAAAAACCTCTGTTTTTATACTTCTCTTCTCTTCACTTCTCTTCGCCATACCTTCTTAACAAGTAAAACATAAACTCCTTGGTCTGTCTTGGCTAGTTTTGGATCTACTGAATATTCACAATGTAATTGGGAATAGTGCAATAAATTTACGAGTCCTTTAAAGTTTCCTGAAGATGCGTTATCATTTACAAGTTCCTTCCTACAAAATTTTACAATCAATGTGTATTTTATTTTATTCTAAATCAGGATTTTCCAAAACGGCTCCGGATTTAAAATCTTTAGTTGTGATCAATTTGGATTTTATTTAATTCAAAATCCGGGTTTTCTAAAACGGCACCGGGTTTTAAATCTTTAGTTGTGATCAATGTGAATTTTATTTCACACAATTTCAGAACTGTGCAAAATGACTCCGGATTCGAAAACTCTAGTTGTGATCAATGTGAATTTTATTTCACACAATTTCAGAACTGTGCAAAATGACTCCGGATTCGAAAACTCTAGTTGTGATCAATGTGAATTTTATTTCACACAATTTCAGAACTGTGCAAAATGACTCCGGATTCGAAAACTCTAGTTGTGATCAATGTGAATTTTATTTCACACAATTTCAGAACTGTGCAAAATGACTCCGGATTCGAAAACTCTAGTTGTGATCCATGTGAATTTTATTTCACACAATTTCAGAACTGTGCAAAATGACTCCGGATTCGAAAACTCTAGTTGTGATCAATGTGAATTTTATTTCACACAATTTCAGAACTGTGCAAAATGACTCCGGATTCGAAAACTCTAGTTGTGATCAATGTGAATTTTATTTCACACAATTTCAGAACTGTGCAAAATGACTCCGGATTCGAAAACTCTAGTTGTGATCAATGTGAATTTTATTTCACACAATTTCAGAACTGTGCAAAATGACTCCGGATTCGAAAACTCTAGTTGTGATCAATGTGAATTTTATTTCACACAATTTCAGAACTGTGCAAAATGACTCCGGATTCGAAAACTCTAGTTGTGATCAATGTGAATTTTATTTCACACAATTTCAGAACTGTGCAAAATGACTCCGGATTCGAAAACTCTAGTTGTGATCAATGTGAATTTTATTTCACACAATTTCAGAACTGTGCAAAATGACTCCGGATTCGAAAACTCTAGTTGTGATCAATGTGAATTTTATTTCACACAATTTCAGAACTGTGCAAAATGACTCTGGATTTGAAATCTCTAGTTGTGATCAATGTGAATTTTATTTTATACAATATCAGGATTGTGCAAAATGGTTCCGGATTTGAAATCTCTAGTTGTGATCAATGTGAATTTTATTTTATACAATATCAGGATTGTGCAAAATGGTTCCGGATTTGAATTCTCTAGTTGTGATCAATGTGTATTTTATTTTATCCAAAATCAGAATTGTACAAAATGGCTCTGGATTTGAAATCTCTAGTTGTGATCAATGTGTATTTTATTTTATCCAATATCAGAATTGTACAAAATGGCTCTGGATTTGAAATCTCTAGTTGTGATCAATGTGTATTTTATTTTATCCAATATCTGAATTGTACAAAATGGCTCTGGATTTGAAATCTCTAGTTGTGATCAATGTGAATTTTATTTTATCCAAAATCCTGATGTTCCAAAATGGCTCTGGATTTGAAATCTGTTGTGATAAATACGTATTTCTTTTTTATTAAAAATCGGTAGTTATAAAGCCAATTTCTTTCAAATTCTCTAGAGCGTATTGCAGAGCTTCAATGTAAAGAGGGTTGGTGTAAAGGCCAGTCGAGGAGCTATTGGAGAAGTCCAGGAGTTGATCAACAGAGATGGTCTCACTGCTTTGCATGTCAAGCTTTACTATCGCTAACACAAAGCAAGGCGCCATGATAGCTGAAAACGAAATAAAAAAACAATGTTAATTCACTCTCACTCAAAAACAAACTTTTTTTATATGAATGGTGGGAATGCTATCCTTGTTCTACCGATGTATTTCAATGGAAGATGCTCCAAGGAACTAGCGTCATTGATCCCTTTGATACTGATGCATAGTCGGGAAACACGCCAAACGCTTGCCCAACATATGTACACGGCTGACATTTGTCACATGAGAACGGGTCGCTTCTTCGACTCGTACTTGTGAACGTTCCACAGCTCGGCTGTGAAACGGTTTGCCGGCCTTTGTGTTTCCTCCTTCCTACAACATGGGTCTCCTCAGGACCAATGTTCATTCCTTCCTCTCCTCAAAAGATTCTCCACGCAGCATCTCGGATGACATAGGCCCCGAGGGAAATTATTTTCCTCAGGGCCTCCTGTGTGGAGTTAATGTATAAAAAAAACCTCACAAGAGTCCCAGCTGCTCCCGTCTGGAGCCAATGAGACCATGGCATCCCCAATTGGGGTATGTTGGGAGGCTGAACGTAATGGGGAGGGGAAGGAGATGGGGAAGAGGAAGGTGAAGAAGTACCTGGCTATTCAGATCTGGTCACCAAACACAACTAAAGCCATTTCAAGCAATGTTTCAATTCTGAATGGTGGTCTCACACCAGGGTGATACTGAAAGTATCTTCCACTCTGGAACGTGCCGCAAATATTCTATATATTATTTTAAATGGATTAATTGTGAATAACACAAATTAATCAAATAAAATTTATTTGCGCACGCCGGGATTTGATCCCGCGACCTTTGGATTGCGAGTCAAGAACCTTACCCCTGTAACATGGAGGCCGTCTATTACACGTAATATTAATTTTTTTAAAAGGCAGTGCACAAAATAAAATAGCATCTTTTCAGACTAGACAGTGGGAAATGGTTGTAGATACCGCCGCCCTGGTAACCATTTATTGGTTAACCAACACCTCTGCCATACGTCACCCCAAGTGGTTTGTTACATTTGCCAACATAGCAGGGGTGTAAAGTAAGTATCTTTTTAGGAGGCGGGTATGGGTACCGCCGCCCCGGGAACCATTTATTGGATAACCAACACCTCTGCCAGATGTCACCCCAAGTGGTTAGCTGCGTTTGACAACATAGCAGGGTATAAAATAGGTATCATTTTGGGAGGTGCATGTGGGTACCGCCGCCCCGGGAACCATTTATTGGATAACCAACACCTCTACCATAGATCATCCCAAGTGGTTCGCTACATTTGGTGACTTAGAAGGGGTGCCCGGGTTCATGGGGTAAGGTTAGTCAAGGTTTTGGCGGCCGATGTGTCTACCCACCTGCTGCGTGGCGGGCCGGATCGATCGTGGTTGAGGAGGTCTTTTGACCTCCAGCCAGAATCCCTCGACAGTTGAGAGATAGATTCATGCATCCATCACTCCTGGACACACTGACTTCCAGATTCCTACCCACCCCTCATACCTATATATTTCCTTCTCTGAATTTCTTCTTCTCCCTTTCCTTAAAAAACCCCTCCACATAGCATCCTCTAAGATGACAAAGGCCCTAAGTGAAATTATTTTTCTCAGGGTCTCCTGTGTGGATCTAATGTAAAAATAAAACCGTATTTTCCTTAAACCGACTGCATATTGTATATAAGTATGTCAGGGAGCAACTGCCAGAAGATCAACTATCATGAAACCATGGGTTCATGCGGGTTGTGACCAAGCCTGATCAAATCTGGCGTTCAAGTATTACGTAACGCAATTTTTGAAGATTTTTGACCCCCCCTCCCCCCCATGTAACGCGCCGTAACGTTTTTCCGTATCACCCCCCCCCCCCCCTCCCCCTAAACGTTACGTAACGCCCAAGTGACAATTTTTTACCTGAAAGTCACAACTAAGTTGCGCAAAGTACTGGAAAGTCGCTTAAATACCTTTTTTCTTGTTTTAATCGCGTTTGCGGTAATAAATTAAACAAGAGATTTCGAAAATGAAAAGGATTGCCAACTTGGAAGATTTTTTTGATTTCCTAGTTTTTTTTTTATCTAAATAAAGAAAAACATGCTACGTAACGCGTTGTTCGAACCCCCCCTCCCCCCCCTCGTAACGCACAGTAACGTTTCACAAGATCCCCCCCCCCCAAGTGCGTTACGTAATACTTGAACGGCCCCGTAGCTGCGATAGCAGGCGAGGTAAATCGGTGCTGGAGCCAGGCTGCAACTGGTTTGCTGCAAGGTCTTGAGATGGGACCTCGAGAATTTGACGAAACATTACATTGATAATACAATTTCTGCGAAAGATCCTAACCTAACTTGTCTCACCTATATCCCTTGCTTCGTACAGTTTGTCCTCTAGGTCCTTGAATGTTGGTTTAAATCCCTCGTATTTGGCATTCTCGAGAACGTCTGTCAGGGTATTGTAATACCTCTCGAGGAGTTGTTGCCTGTACCTCTCCCTAGTTTGTTCCTGAACACTCGTGAAGAAGAAGTAGTTGATATTTTGCCCGCAATTGCCAAATTTGGGCCCTTGGAAGTCTATCTGTAAATTTAAGAACATTGATGCATGCATGCATATTCTTCAAAAAGGTTCTGTGGAGGTCGACCAAGGGACACCGATCTGCATTCGTCTGGCTATCCGATTGGTCCCCTAGCATCCAATCGAATTCATTCTCATGTCACGGAACTCTCCTCGTGCTGCATCGGAAGTCACCGAGCATTCTTTTATAAACTACCGGTCAAGACTCACTTGCATATAGTGTTTGTTCGCGCTTCACATTATTATTATGTAGCATAGGCTTTATTTAAAACCTATAAAGTGAGATAAACATTACCATTTTGCAGCCAAATCGACGTTCCTTACCAATATTCGTATGTAATTTTCAGTTTAAATCTGCCGCCAATGTCACCTGGCAGTTCCAATTGTATCTGTCAGGCGGCGTTACTAACAGGGAATGCCCCAATAATATTCATTAGCATTTATTTTGCAAATGTCAAACACGTTCGTTTTTGTTTTGAAACTCCGAAATACCATAAAAATAGTTATTCTACAGTATTTTGTGCAAAATTTTTAATTTCGAGGATATTTTTAACAGTGATACTGTTCGAATCCCGAAATTACATTCCAGTTTCGTGTGTTTTGTGATTTTTGTGATTATGTCGAATTCGGGAAGCTCGGATTGCGGGGGAGCCGAAATTTCGAGAGATAAACGGAGATTATGAAGGTTATTCATAGTATTCATACGGACGCGCGGGGCAAACGTTCGAGGGTCTGCGGTGATGCCAAAAGGCAGAAAGTCTGTGAACCGATACCCGGCGACCCGCGAATTGACATGCACACGCAAATGTCCTAGATGTAGGAGATGTTGCATCTGTTTTTGGAAAAGCGGTCGGATGTCCCTATCCGTGACGCCTCGGAAGACGATGATAAGGATAGCATCTACCTGGACACCCCCGCGTCGCTCAGGGAAGAATTGGCGAGGAAAGCTGACAGAGATGAATGTCTCACCTGTCCCCTGCTATCTCGTGCCTTGGATCTCGGGACTGGACGAAAGAGCTAAAGCAGCCGAAGATACCGTCGGCCGACCCAGGGAGGGTGAAAAGAGTAGAATTCCTTCAGCATCTGGGGTCAGCTAATTGGAACAATGTCCGCTACCTCGAGATCCAGAACCGCAACCCCTCTCTTCTCAATGTTGGCATTGAAACCGGAGTTGAAGCGCGTAGCCCAGGAAGAATCGGCCAGTACGTCAACGGACTCCTGCGTATCCCTGACCAATGCGCTTTCACTGCATGCCGATCTCCTGACGGCCTCACTGCAGGAGTTGGTCAACTGGAGCGCGGAACCGGGCATGAAGCTGAGCACTTCCACTCTTTATGAGAAAGTACAGTCTCTCTTCGCCATGATTCCCAGAAGGTGTCCAAAGACATTGTGCAGATGGTGGGTGGAGTCTTTCATATGGCCAAAATATTCCACCATACGAAGGATTCCACCCACATCAGAATATCTCTTCAACCCAAACATCCTGTTGGCGCAGCTGGATAGGTTGGGAGGAGTGAAGAAGTGCTTCGCTCCTCAGCCTAGCACATCGCGATCTGCTCCACCCGTTAAACCCGTTGCAGCACAGAACTTGCAGCCCTTTTCGTCCCAGAATGCAGCAGAGGAGGACCATCGCGAGAAGGGAGCAGCCAGAGAGCCGAGAACAGGAACCAGCCCAGAACTGCTAAAGATTTCACTCGCCGAAACAGGTTTAGGCCCATTGAAAGGGCGGGGAAGTCAGATGGTAAGAGGTTTTAACCCAGCCCCCTTTTCAGGGGGGTCAGTTGCAATCATTCGCAGGTAAGTGGAGGAACCTTGGCACCCCTACTATCATTCTTAAGATATTGGAGGGCTATTGAATTCCATTTTCTTCAAAACCTCCGCTGAATAAAAATATTAATTTATTTAATTCCCCATTCGCTTCTAAGACTTCTGTGGCAATGACGGAACAAATTGAAAAACTCAAGGCCCTTGAAGTTTTAGAGTCGGCACCTGCCACTCCCTCATTTATTTCTAACATGTTTCTCGTCCCCAAATCAGATGGTTCAAAGACAACTTTCTGAATATTAGTAAATTTTGTCTGGTAAATGTTTACTGAGTTCCTATTTTCCTACAACCAAACGCCTGGATTTCCATGTGCCTGTGAGTGAGCAGTATAGATGTTTCCTTATCTACAGGAATGAATTCTTGATGACATCCCTCTTCTTTGGCCTGGCCGCCTCACCTGGCACCAAGGCATTCGCAACTATCACTAACTGGGCAGCGCAGGAACTGCGGAAGAGAGGGATGAGAATTTGAATATATTTGCATGATTTTTTATTAGTAAACCAATGCCTGCTTACTTTAAAACAGTAGTCTGGCGAAATGGTGAAGTTTTTACAAGACTTGGGATGGCAAGTACAATTTGATAAGTCAATACTAGAACCATCACAAGTCCATTTTCTTGGTATCAGTTGGAATACTGTAACTAATGAAAAGTCTCCCTCAGAACAAGATTTTAGTCCTATCTTATCTGTTAAAGGGTTTGAATCAGACAGGAAGGTGGTCACTAAATAAGGGGCGCAGCCTCTTGGGTTCTTTCAACTTTGCTAGTTTTGCAGTTCCAAGAGGCAGACTCAACAGCCGGTATATACGGAAAGGGTGCTTAGGACTCTGACACTATCACCCTTGGAAGTTATCACCACGATTCCTGCAGCTACCGCTTGGGAATTGAGATGGTGGGTTCGATCGCTCACCCTGACGTCACCTATACATCTGCCGCTGTTTGAGCATTACCTGACAACTGTGCCCAGCTAGACGAGAGACTTCTCTGTGGTGTGTGGACTTAAGATCAGCTGAATCTTCACTCCAATATAAAGGAGATGCTCGCCGTGTTGGCTGCCTTGTCTCCTCACGCGCTCGAGCTATCCGGCTCGGGTCTTCTGATCCAGTCGGATAACAAATCTGTAGTATCTTACCTCCACAAGGAATGTGGTACCAGGTCAACTCAACTCCTGAGCTGTACTTGACTTGAAGATCAGCTGAATCTTCACTCTAATCTGAAGGAGATGCTCGCCGTGTTGGCTGCCTTGTCTCCTCACGCGCTCGAGCTATCCGGCTCGGGTCTTCCAGTCGGATAACAAATCTGTCGGATCTTACCTCCGCAAGGAATGTGGTACCAGGTCAACTCAACTCCTGAGTTGTACTCGACTAGTGCTAGATGTTTTGGACGAACACTATATCTCCATGACAGCACAATACTTACCAGGTCGCTTCAATGAAGTAGCGGACTGTCTATCTCGTCATCGTGCTGTACCCAAATGGCACTTGCTACCCTCTTTTACAGAGGTAGTATTCAGAAAATGGGGACGATCCGAGATAGACCTATTTGGCTCTAAGACAGCACAGAGGTTCAGAGGTAAGTTTCTCTTGATTTTCAGGTTGATAAAGCAGATACCACAATGCTTGGACCAGGGATTGGGACTATCAGCTGGCTTGGATCTTCCCTCCCCCATGCCTCTTGCTAAGGGTTCTTTGCCACCTGAACAGAGCAAGGGAATTATACCTGATAGTGGCTCCTCGTTGGGAGAGGGCATTTTGGAGAGCGGATCTGAAGTGTCGGGCCTTAGGTCCACCTCTCACGATTCACAATCTAGAAGAAGCACTGGTAGACACCAGGACCAACAACCCTCCTCCTCAAGTAGAATCCTTCATTCTGGAGATTTGGCTTTGTGGGGATGGGACAAAAGGACTAGGAAGATGGTCAACTCAGCAGAAGGAACTTCTTAGATCTGGGAGGAGAAGTTCTATCCTTCGCACTTATACTCTGGCATGGCAGAGGTGGCAGCACTGGGTGTCAGAGAATCAGCTCGATGCCATATGTCCCAACCTGACCAGGTTCCTAGCCGACCTACACATTAAGGAAAAGCTATCGCTATAGCTGAGGACCATTTTAGTTCTTAAGTCAGTGGTGTGTAACTTAGGCTCTCCAGAGGATAATAGAAAGCTGAACTCCAATCCGGTAGTGAAAAAGATATTAAAAGGGAATATCTTTAGCTGCAGTGCAGCCTTCGAAGTCCCCAACCCCCCCATTTGGGACCCGAAGATTGTATCATCTTGGCTGGAGAAGAGTTTGCCTCAACACATAACACTCTTTGAAGCATCAAGGAGAGCAGCCACAATCCTGCTTTTGGCATCAGGGCGCCGAGTCCACGATCTCACCTTACTCCACTGCACAGCTGAAAGACTGTCAGTGGACAGAGAAGGCATCTCCATTTGGCAAGTGGCTGGTGCCAAGACAGATTCGGTAGACTGGCAGCAATCAGGATGGAAGCTGGCTCGCTCTGAGACAAGGAACATAGACCCCGTCTATTAAACAGATAAGGTCCTAGAACTGTCAAGGGGACGGAAAGCGCAGGCGATATTACCTAATCTATTTATTACAACTTGTAGGACGGTGAAGGCGGCCTCCAGGGCAGTAATTGCAGGTTGGATTAGGACAATCCTCAGGGATGCCGGAGTAGAGGATCCACCTGACAGAATCCGTTCAGTGGTGACATCCCTGAACTGGTTGCAGAAGTATTTACTGATATAAGATGATGTACTGTCGTGTGGCAACTGGAGAACTCCTAATACCTTTGCCAAGTTCTATAGAAGGGAAATTGCAGAATCCCATCTATTGCTGACCTTTTTCAACCACTGTAACTGGTTAGCCGATTCCTAGAAATCTTGCCCCAATTTCTAGCATATAAATATTATAATTGATTCACATTAGCATCATGTCACCAGGCGATAACAAACAATATCTCACTTTATAGGTTTTAAATAAAGCCTATGCTACATAATGAAAAAGTTTTACCTTACAATAAAACTTATATTATGTACTTAGCTTTATTTAAAACCTAGGCAAGGGCTGCCTGATGAGATCTAATGAATATTATTGGGGCATTCCCTGTTAGTAACGCCGCCTGACAGATACAATTGGAACTGCCAGGTGACATTGGCGGCAGATTTAAACTGAAAATTACATACGAATATTGGTAAGGAACGTCGATTTGGCTGCAAAATGGTAATGTTTATCTCACTTTATAGGTTTTAAATAAAGCTAAGTACATAATATAAGTTTTATTGTAAGGTAAAACTTTTTCATTATTGTTATTATTTAAATGTAGAGGAATTATGTGTAAGTTTTAAATTGTTAATAAACCTGTAAGTAATATACCGACATCTTACTTATTTGCTTTATAGGTCTCGCAAGTTAAGTTGACTTCATCACAGTACTCACACAGATGCAAAACTTTCATACAGCGTGTTTCGTTTTGGGCTTTTAACAAAAAAGCAATTAATAATTATTTCACAATTGAGAATTCGAATCCAAAGCGTGTTTAAATCGGTAACATAAAACTAATGTTGTTTTACAACATTTTTTATAGAAATACTGAAGGTTTAGGAAGAAAAATAAGTTTATTAACTAAATGCGATAATCTTCAGGATTGAATTCAAAAGGGTATTCATAAATAACAACAAGGTTAAAAAAATATTATGTTATTTAAAAAGATTAATTTATTATTATATTCATACTTATATAATATTTTATAAAGTAAATAATCGACAAGCCGCCACATGCCGCTGACACGTTTAATAGGCATAGATTTTGAAAAGTAAACGACTGTTGAACTTAATTACCAAAAGAAACATCGGTTTCGGTCGGGATAGATGGAAAAACATGCATTTAAATTCGGTTTTCATTCAAAGTTAAAAATTTCCCATATAAAACATCTCCATTGCCGCCATTTTTTTTACGGATTTGACATTTGTAAAGTTTCGTTTAAAACTCAATACGCATGAATTACTTGGTTTACCTAAACTAAGAACCTAATGTTGAAATGAAGTGTGATTTCCAAAACCTGGGCTTACAAATTTGGCTGCTTATGGGTTATTTATTTTTTATAATTACGTGTTAGCAATCATCAGCAACACTAATTATTTAATTATGTACCAGTCATCATCAGCAACTATCTATATGTATATTATCTAAAATATAACAGATTACTAACACAAAGGTACAAAAGATTAACTGTTGAATAGGTACTAGTCTGTGATACTCCAGTTGCCTTAGACGTCAAATCATACAAAAGTCATTTATGCTTAAAAGTTGACCACCGTTTTTTTTTCATTATGAATAAGTAAAATAATTAAACATACGAAATAAAATTTCACGATTTGGTCCATTCAGTGATTAGCCACGTTCCGTTTCGTAACAGGACTCCATGATATCGTAATAAAAATTAAACTTGCACACTTTACAAACACTATTTATTATATCAAATTTATAAATTTGTCATTATTTGTCACTTGCGAAATGTAGGTGCACGTATGTTTAAATCAAATTACGAACCGAATGAATAGGACATCCTGTAAGTACAGCCTCAAAAGGGTGTCGTTAAACTTGCCTCTCTTCTAACTAGTTACAATAAGTGGGCGTAAGCAAGACAGAGAGCCTTATCGGATTTGTGGGCATCGCTAGACATTCACACAGATAGACCAATACATCAATACTAAGCATTTTTATTGCTTCCAACTTAAAGTGTTTTACCTATACCACACCCTTAAATTTCAACCGTACAGACATAACGTTTGATTCTATAATTAGGTTCTACGTATGCCAATTTTAATGCAGATTTCAAGCATTGATAAATTTAACGATTATTAATAATTTATTTATGAATCCTAAAAATATGGGATTAGCGGTTAAATATAGGTGCATTCAATGGCTCTCTAACAGTACAAGCACTTTATATGTTTCCATATTAAAAATCGGAGGTATGATTTTTTTAATGAGGAGGGGAAATTTCCTAATCGGATGCTTAGGGGGCGTTCAAGTATTACGTAATGCAATTTTTGAAGATTTTTGATCCCCCCTCCCACCCATGGAACGCGCCGCAATGTTTTTCCATACTCTCCCGCCCCCCACCTCCCTAAACGTTACGTAACGCCCAAGTGACAATTTTTACCTGAAAGTCACAATTAAGTTGCACAAAGTACTGGAATGTCACTTAAATACCCTTTTTCTTGTTTTAATCGCGTTTGCGGTAGTAAATAAAACAAGAGATTTCGAGAACGAAAAGGGTTGCCAACTTGGAAGATTTTAATTCCCTACTTTTTTTTATCTAAATAAAGAAAAGCATGTTACGTAACGCGTTATTCGAACCCCCCCTACCCCCCTAGTAACGCACAGTAACGTTTCACAAGACCCCCCCCCTCCAAGTGCGTTACGTAATACTTGAACTTCCCCTTATTTCTAAAAACATAAGTGTAGTAGTGGTACTTACAAATCTGATATCAATTGGTATTCCTTCATCATTATACTTGAACATCATATTCGTAAGCCAAAAATCGCCGTGATTCAAGACATTAAACTGGTCTTCATCATCAGGCACTCTTTGAAGAAGTTCTATTCCTCGTTGGGTCATGTTCTCTACAAAGCCCTCGAAAAACTTGATGAAGGGGTGTAGCTTGGGGTGCTCCCGCATGACCTGGGTGGCCTGACGCACTCCGTTGCAGTAATTGGTGGACAGACACTCCGGCATGCTCGGGAAGAATTGACCCTTGTTGTAGGCCGAGCGGAATAGCGGATTCTGAAATTCAAAGAACCGGCAAAGAAAACACCTCTTCGTAAAATCAATAATAAGATTTGGGTCTGTATCAAAACAAAAGGTATGCAATTTTTACTAAACTTAATAACACCAAACCAAACTATGCGTTATGCCATTTTTGAATTAAATACGGAATCATAGGATGGGGTCTGCTACACGTAAGTACATACACAACCTGAATGCAATTCAAAAAGGAATCATAAAGACCATACTGAAACCATGACCATGCTTTGACGTACCAAATGTACAAGAAATATATACCAAAACTATATTATTGAAGCTATTCAAAAATACTGAATCCTTTACCGTGTATGCATAACACAAGATCAAATAAAAATTACATAAAAAATATTCCAAGTTATAAAACCACATTCGGACAAGAAACTACACATACTTTGCAACAAAACTCCATAACATCCTTCCCCAAGACATAAAACTAATAAAAAATTCTAACGAGTACAAAGCAAGAATAAAAATATGGCTGAAAGAGGTCAATGAAAAAAAACCCTAATGAAGACACTAAAAACGACAAGAAAACAAATAAACTATATTTAAATAACTTTAGTCCACCTCGGCACAGGACCCCCTAGCAAGGGCGGATCTAGCTTTGGCGCCAGGGGGGGTCACATAGCGCCAGGGGGGGGGGGGGTCACATAGTCGTGGTCAAGTCACTAGAAGTTATAATTTAATTTTTATAATAGATACAAGTAAAAAGTAGGTCCACCTAGGTCCTGGACCCAGCCCAGGGGGGGGTCATGACCCCCATGACCCCCCCCCTGGATCCGCCCTTGCCCCCTAGTGAGGAGGGCTAAGAAATACAATATCTATACTTACTTAAATTCACCATTATATTTTGTACAATTATTTTATAAAGTCGCTAAAAATAATACAATTCCATTTGCATTAATTAAATTTTTTAATAACGGAATTTAATTTATTTTTAATTATTTAGACCTAAAATCCTCATAAAAAGGACATCGTAAAGTACACACTTATTTTCCTAGAAATATTTCGACAACCCAGATCGAAAGAGAAAAAAACAGGGATTTATGGATTCAATTGATATTTTTTTACACAACATTGTAACACATTTTCTTCTCCTAATTTTATTTTGTGATAAACCAAATAGAAACCATCTAAACTTTGCATCGGAAACAGCTAAATTGCAGGTCATGAGTATATTAGCTCTGAAACCATTTTTGATAATAATCCTGAAAATACCTTCCCATAAGAACTCCATCAAAAGAAAATTAAAAAAACTTTATGTTTGCAATATTACAACATCGTTATAAAATAGTCTACGAAGTTCGGATTTGCGACATGTCATAATAGATAAAGAATTTCGATAGCTTCGTTTTAAGTCCAAAATAACAAACGTGGGAGATACAAAGTATGAAAAAAAAATTGCCGAATCAAGGAAATAATTGCCTTTTTTATCCGAAAAGTAATCCGAGACATTTAAAATGGCGGGAATATATGGCAAAAACCACCCCAGTGGTTAATATTCCAAAATTAAATATATTTTTTGGCCAGAAAAATCATAAATTCCATGTTACAAAATTATATAATGCCATTCCAAATGAATATTAAAATACCGAGGAGGTAAACAAGTTTAAAAACAACGTCTTCAATCTTCACACAGCTACGAGTGAATTAACACCAACAAAACAACCTACAGTCAACAAATATGAAGACGAGGAAAACAAATATCATGAAGATAACAAATATCAGGAAATCGACAAACATGAAGATGACATTTACAAACATGAAGATGAGGAAATCATAAACAATATGAATTAACACTGACACATACAGTTCACCTCGGATCAGGAATCTCTAGTGAGGACTATGAATATGCTACGAGTATTATTCTACGTATCTTTAATATGCAGTAACTAATGTACATATAATTTAAAATATATATTTATATGAGATGCGTTCCTAAACCATTCATCCGATTTAGATGAAACTTTGGGGATTTGATGTGCACATGCCCGCGATAGTTTCTATATGTAATAGTGAGTTCTGGCATCATGAAATTATGCGTTGCTAATCATTCATCCAATTGCGATGAAAATTAGGATATTTGATGTGAGCATGCCCGCAATGGTTTCTATAGATATACTGGTGAGCTTTGGCATTATGAAAATTGTATAAAAAAATTGCAATAGGTATAAAAAGTTGCAAGGTGTTTGAAAACTGAATGTACTGGGACTATATATGGAATGCAGTATGGAGGAGGGGAACTCGGAGGGGGGGAGGGTTTCACGGGACGGGGGAAGCGGGAGTGGGGGGAGGGAAGGCGGAGTGGGAACCCATGAGGGGAAAGGGACGGGGGAGAGGAAGGGAAGGCGGAAGGGGAACGAATGGGAAAGGACACGCAGGGAGAAACAATTTTTTAATTAAGTGCTATAGCAACGCATGCTGGGAACTCGCTAATAAAAAATATAAATACGAAGAATTTTTCTTACGTATTAATTATGTGTTAAAAATAATTTTCTCAAAAAAATTTCTTCCATAAGAGAACTAGGAATCACTGTTGATTCTGTATTATTATTTGATGCAAGCATTAATGACATGCGTAAATTATTTAAAATTACAGTATTTATTCACAGAATACGTAAACCAGCTAAGGACCCTCAACCAAAAATGACTTTTAACTTACTTTAAATGTTTAAAGATCAGCAAATATCCGGATAAGAAGGTATATTTTCGTTCATACACATAGTTCAAAAGTAGGCACCTATAAAATAAATCAAAAATGAAGAAAGAATCGAAAGAAGTTTAGTTGTTTTGTAAATTTAATAATATTTATATTTCTTAAATTAATATTAGTTTTTGTTTTTAATGCTCTCACAGTATAGGCTTGTTGAAAAAGTATCGATATATCGATATTTTTAATCCGATATATCGATATTTTTAGCCGATATATTTTAATCCGATATAACGATACAAAATATCCAATATCTAAAATTGTATCAAAAACTATATTTTTTTAAATTTACTAGTTTTAGTTACTAGAATCCAAAACCGTATAGGAACGAATGGAAAAAAAGTAACTGTATTGGGTCATGACATCTGGCGGTTGAAATTTTAACTATTAATAGCTTACAAATCTATTGTCTTTGCATTAGTATTTGTGATCACTAATACTATCTAATATGTGTAGGTACATACATAGAAATATATGCTATTTTTCGCCATTTTTTTCTAAGCCACTCCTATGTGTTGGTTCCCAATTGTCTATGATTATTGACTATACCTTGTTCCAAACACGAAGTCCTTTTTGACAGATTAATACGACAATAGAATGTTACTGAGACGCATATAAACTTTGTATGCGTCTCAGTTTACATATAAGTGAGAAGACAGCTTTTTAGTTTTTGATATTTTTTTAATTATTACCTAATAAAAATGAATACTGATAAAAATACCTTCATTTTTATTGAGATTTTTGTACATTAAAAAAAGCACATTGTGTATAAAAATTACTATTGATAATATTCAGCTGAATACACTATTATTATTGTAAAAATGCAAAATCTCTTGAAAATTGGACCGATATATCGATATTTTTTCTTCGATATATCGACGTCGATATTGATATTTTAGTAAATATCGATACATCGATATATCGATTTTTTTTTCACTTTCGACATCCCTATCACAGTATAAAGAAATGGGCATTATATCGCCACCCGATGGGCAGCATTCTGAGGCGTGTTAACGTAGGGGCTGCAGGAAGCGATTTGTTAATGCGGTCTTAAAGCAGCCCGGATTATATGAAGGTGGAAAAACAGACACTGGTAGCTCGTTCCACATGCGAGTCGCAAAATGACCCATTCCCATGAAGCCAACATCACAACTGTGAACAGGTGTTCCACTGGTGTTCGTCTAGTTAATTGTATAGTTGATTAGTCAAACATCTCTAAATACTAAATTTTGAGATAATGAGAAAAACAATATTCAAATGCTCACCAAAAAACAAAATTTTATTTAAGCGTGTATATAATTGTATAATTACATAATATCACGGACATATTAATATATCTGGACCTGCCCTAAGTGATAAAAAGTATTATTTCCCCCTCCCCATGGAGCCAGCTGGAGCTCCTCCTTGGAGCCAGCTCGCTCCATGGGGAGGGGAGAGAGCCTCGCTTGAATCTAAAATATGTGACGTCATCATTCTTGTCCTGACCAGCGCGGAACTAACATCCATACATTTTACGAAATAACACGCCAAAAACGGTAGCTTGTGCTATATATTATGCCCACATATTATGTGCACATAGCAAATGTGGGCGGTTCTCCAGTGTGCTCGTCGCTGGTTACAGGGGTAAGTAAATTATGAAACATTTGTAAAAGTGTCTTAACTAAACACGGCAACAAAATATTGCTATGTGAATAGGGGCGAATCTTTTCGGGGCGAGCATTTGGCCTTCGCAAATATGTTATTAACATGGCAAGCAATTCGTGCTCCCATGTAAAAAGGTCTATTCATTCAAAGCAGATTTTTCTTTTAAGAACTAAATGGTGATATTATAATGCGAGATGCCTATACACTGTCAGATTGATTTTTTAACGAATCACAGTCATCTTTCCTCTCTTCGCCCCCCATAGTTTGGTTTTTCCCCTCATCTGGTCTATTGAATTCGGATGTATATGCATAATATGAAATTTCCTACCAGAAAACATAATACGTATTTTGGTTTATTTCACTACAAGTTTTTCTGCATTATAATTGATTGGGTGGTGTTTATGAGCAATCTGAGTATTGTACCAGATAGAGGGTACGCATATACATATAACTGCATACTTTTTTTGGAGATGTCTGACTAATCAACTGGCAATTGGTATGTGCACAGAGGATCAATGCGGATAGACTCCATTGAAATACAAATATACAATTCTATCCCAAAATCCTAAGCAAAGCCACATAGAGAAAGTGCTTGGAGCAGAATAGGCAGGCCTGAAGACTGGGCAATCCAGTTATTGACAAAATATCTTTCACCTTTTTATTGAGAACCATAGAAGCAGCGTGCATTTGAGCCAATCGGGTCAAGGCCATCTCCGAGTGCTCTCGGTCCACTCGGTCCAGACCGGCTCTTCGGTCGGGAGCGCGGAAGCCAATATTAGTCAAGTCCTCCATGACCATTATCTCCGCCGGAGTGGAAGAGTAATGCAATAATCTGGAATTAAGTGTAATGCAGCAACCAGCAACCTGAGTCAGTGGGAGCGACGTCTCCAATCTGGGGTACGTTAGACTGAAAGAATCTGGGAAGGGAAGGAGACGTGAAGTAGGATGATTGGGAAGTATCTGGCTATCAGGTCACTTAACCGGAAACATAAACAGACTATCGAAGGCAACTGATCTGATTTTAATAAGTAGAGGGTGAGTGCAAAGGACACAAAGGCGCTTGGTTAAACAAGTCTTATTTTTTAAATTTATAACCCTCCAAGAACAAGGCCCCCCTCCCCCGGTTACATATTAATTATTATAAGCTAATAAAACAATTAGAATAAGTTCTTTGTTTTATTTTTTTATATGTGTGGCCCACCTAAACTCAGTAATATTTATTTTGAATAATATTTATCCTGAAGTAAATTATTTACAAAAAAAGACAAACCTTGGCATCAGTTTTACAGAAAAACCCGTTGCCTCCTTAAGGACTTCTTCGATTGCGGGCAAGGTCTCCGTGTACATTGTGGTCTCCTTCCCAAACACATTCAAGATCTTCAGCAGCTTGGAAGCTTCCACTTCATCAGAATGCATGCACTTTATTATATAAGAAGTATTGTATTTCTTCAAAACTTCTTTCTTGTCATCAATCGTATTGAAGTTAAGAGTCAGACGTAGCATATCGCTGGAGTAGTTTTCTCCCGTCTTAACCGCACTTTTGCAGAAGTGGTCTTCTATGGTTATCTTGTCAGTCAGCAGGAAGGACGTATAATCTTTTCGAATGATTATTTCGAAAAAATCGTTATTCAACCACGGCCGGTCTTTCGGTACAAATCCTGGATGGGCTTCGGCCATTTTACAAACTTTTGCTTTGTTTGTATATTTTCAATTAAGTCGTAAACCTGGAAATAAATTATAAATGTTTTTTATTGTATTTTATGTTATTATAAGCACCCAGTGAGGCCTACATTACTAAGGGTGGGTTTCTTCATTTGCCGAGAATGCTAAATGCAATGCTAATTGTAAAAATAAACGATCGAAATTTAAAATTTAAACGAAATTTCTATGCATTTGACCGTTAACTTTTACAATTAGCATTGCATTTAGCATTCTCGGTAAATGAAAAAACCCACCATAAATATTTTACAAAAAAAAAAAATGCTAAAAAAAGTTTGTTTAATTTAAGTTATTTACAATTCTTAAATATATAAATATGTACAGGGTGAAACAGCATGAAACCGAAAGATTTTAACAAGCGATTCCTGAGCATATTTGGAGGAAAATTGTTAGATGTTATTTTGCTGTCAGATTACATTTTTTTCTATTAAAAATAATAAAAATATTTTTTCATCACACGTCGCAACTGATTAGTCAGGTGTAGCCTAGCGGCAGGTCACGTGCTAATCATTACGCCTCGTTCCAGCAGCAAGGTAACACACGTCATCTCGTCGCGGTGTGTAGGAGCGGGATCAGTGGTGACTTTTCTTGTTAATCAAACAGCAAAATGATATTGAGTTTAAATCCGATTGTAACCTGAAAATGCAATTACCCATGATTATATTACATGTATATGTATATAAAAACTAATAAAAAAATATATATATATATATATCTACTCTTTGTACTCCAAATATGCTCAGGAATCGCTGGTTAACCACTCGAGCGACAGACCAATTTAAAACTTTTTCCTCAGATTGTTCGTGATTTTTTGGAGATCATTTTGAATATTTTCCTCTCACATTAAAAAATTCATACCTTAACTTAATAATTCAAATTAAGTACAAATGCATCTAGGGAAAATTTGCCTAAAACTGACAGCAAAGCAATCCGAGGTATTTTAAATAGTGCCATATTGTGGCAAAAAGCTCTCCAGTGTATAAAATCCCTCAGCACGTGCTGTTACACCCTGTATCGTGACCGTGTATGTATTTTTTACACATTTCTAAGAAAACATATTTTTTCTGGATAGATTTTAAAATCTATGCAGTAAAGGGTTAAACGAGCGTCACATATGGTTTCCAAGTCCTTACAAGTCGTCTTGTGCTTCAGAGACACATTTTTCATTTTGTAATTAAAATATATGGTCTTGTGTGACCACGAAAGGCCGAGTTTATTAGCAATCAGTACATTGAATTGGAGTCCTTTCCATACTTTCCTGGAGTTCTAGCACAGTGAAATCAATAACTACAATATCAGTTCGATAGGCTTAACTTCCAATGAGTTTATATCAATGCCCCGAGCACGGTTTCATCGTTGACAACTGAACCGATATTGACAGGGAATAAATAAGAAATCAATAATACATATACACTGGCAACATTTTAGGTATTTTCGAAGAGCTTCGTTAGTTGAACTCCGTTCATTAATAAGCCAGTAATTTTGCATAACGAAGACATTATCGAAATAAATGCATAAATTGACAGTTAACCGAAATTTATCTGATACTATGGATTCCAGGCTAAAATTTATCAATCGTGGGTCAGAATATCTCTTACCAATTGTTGATCGTGATCGCAAATATTGAAAACTGACCATAGATGACGAATTTAGTCAATATCGTATTGATGTAGTGTTTTATCGATCGTCCATGCTAGATCTCGGAGCCTTCTACAGTCTTCCAATGACCACATTCTCAAGAACAGTTTAATGTCATCAACGAAAAGTAAAAAACTGACGAATTTGATATTTTTCGAATGTTGTTTTTAAAATAAATAAATAATCAGGGTCCTAAATTAGATCCCTGTGGCATACTAATTTGTAGAATATGCGCCGGAGTTGTACAAACCGTAGTTAGTTACCACATGAGGTTAGTACCTATTTCAAGTCAATGCCGGTTTTTTGTTTATATATTTTTTGTGTATTTATTTTTTTAATTGTATTAATATATAAATTAAAACCCATAGGTTTTTAGGTAAGTTTGTCATATATTCTCTTGCCATATATCGCAGCTCTCTCAGTCTTGCTACAAACTTCTTGGGTTTATCATCAGAACTTGTAAGCAGTTTGATAACCAAGAAGCTATGTTAGCGATATTCGATGGCATACTGAGAAGCAAGCTGGAGTACGCAAGCGATGTTTGGGCACCGTATCACCAGAAGTACATTGACATTTAGAGCAAATCCCGAAGAAATTCCTTCTCAGGTATGTTTATATGCGGAAGCATGGAACCTATCCAAGGTTCATGCACCATATTGACTTACTTGAGGATTCTGTGAGTCTAGAAACTAGACAGAAAGCAAGTCTTGCTATTCTATCTTTCAAAATTTGGAACAATTTCATCGACAGCCCATTTCTCTTGGGATGCTATGATTTATATGTACCAGACCACTACATCATGACTTATTTAAAGTACCGATCGGTAGAGCAGACGTCTTGGCAAAGCATAGCAATTTTACAATTTGGGAGGCGGGAATGGGTACCGCCGCCCCGGGAACCTTTATTGGATAACCAACACCTCTGCCATAGGTCACCCCAAGTGGTTCGCTACGTTTGGTGATTTAGCAGGGGTGCCCGGGTTCATGGGGTGAGGTTTGTCTAGGTCTTGGAGGCGGATGACCAGGACATACTGAACCCCAGATTCCTACCCACCTCTTAAAACCTGAACTCTCCTCTCCTTCCTTTCCTTAAAAAAAACCCTCCACACAGCATCCTCAAAGATGACATAGGCCCTGAGGGAAATTATTTTCCTCAAGGCCTCCTGTGTGGAGCTCATGTAAAAAAAAAAAAATGGCATGACGAGGGGAGTGGTGCTGTTAGATGAAATTGCAAACCATTTGAATGTAAGTGAATGTTCTCTAACGAATGTAAGTGAATGCCTTAAAAATATTATTGAAGAGTCACTTGCTTAAATGCTGATAGGGTAACTAAATTGTACTCTAATTGGAATTATTCTGTTGTATCATAATAATAAATTAAAAATTAAAAAATTTACGATGAAAAAAAGTGCATTTAAACGCAACTTAAAATTTTTCAATTTTTAGGGTAAATTGCCTTAAATAAAAACATAAATTTAAATTAAGCTTTAATTTTGTAAGAATCCTATGGGTTTTTTTTAAATGTAGGTACCTATACATTAATAAAATAAAAACATAAATACATTAATAAGTCAGGTACTCTTCATACATCATACTTATGTCAGGTAATGTTAGATTATCTTAAAACAAGGTTATGGGTCAAGGTGGTTAAGAACTCGGAGTTTAAAAATTGACATCTTGTATACATCTTGTATTGTGAGTATTTAGCATTTTAAAATATATACTACATATATTAAAAAAAAGGTTTTTATGTCATTTTTAGTATAATATATAAATGACCCATAGTTATATTTCTTATTTTTTATAATATAATAAAAAGTTTATTTTTAAACAACACAGTTTTTATTATATTATAAAAAATAACTCAATTGATATACAATCTATACTTATATATGAAAATGAAAGTTTGTTCCTTATTATTTCCTATACCATTCATCCAATTGCGAGGAAACTTTGAACACATACAAAGGTTTCTATAATGTCATCATATATAATGTCATCATATTACCTTTTCAAGAAATAAAAATAAAACATTATTTAATTATTCTATATATTTATGTAGAAAATGTTTGGCTTTTCCCGAAACTATAGAACATATTATATAGGGATGTTCTATATTAGCGCCGTCCGAGTATACATTTAGGCACAATCAGGTTTTAAAAATAATTTACCAAAGTTTGGTAATTAAACATAACTTGATTGACTGCCTAATATAGTACCATATTATGAATATGAACCAAATTCATTTTTAGAAAATGAATTTTATAAAATATATTTTGATAAAACTATACTAACAGACAGAACAATTAGTCACAATAGACCTGAAATAGTTTTACATGACAAAATTAAAAAAAATAACTTATAACATTGATGTAGCTATTCCAAATTCCTGTAATATTCAAAAAACTGTTTCTGAAAAAATAAGAAAATACACAGATTTAGGAAATGAGATTAAAAGAATTTGGCATTCTCGGACTATAAAAATATTACCATTTGTAATTTCGGCCACTGGCATAATACCTAGGAATCTGATTCAAAATTTAAGCATATTAGATTTGTCAAAGAATTTGTATATAAAAATGCAAAAAGCAGTAATTTTAAATACATGTAGGATTACAAAAGTTTTAAATATTTATATTGAGGGATCAGTTGGATTTATAGGTTCAATTAGAAATGCCACAGAGCCGAACCCTCTGATTTGAATATCTGGAGTCGGCGAATTATATTCCCATTTGGTCTCTAGTAGGTTCACATGTTGTTCTTGTATTGTTTTGTATTTATAATACTTATATAGTGCAATTGCATAGCGTGGATTCACTAGATGATCATCTGGGGAAGTGTATGAAAGGGTTTAGTTTTTTTTTTTTTTTTTTTTTTTTTTTGTTTTTTTTTTTTTTTTTTTTTTTTTTGGGGGGGAAAATTTAACCCGGACATTTAAATCTGGTGCGTTAAAAAAAAAAAAAAAAAAAAAAACAACAACATTGCAACAGTCTCAGATATTCGTGATCTTCGAATAACCCTTGATAGTAAGCTACAATATAACCTTCATATACAACAAATCATAAATAAAGCTTCTAAAATGTTAGGTTTCATCATAAGAAACACAAAACTTTTTAATAGCATCAATATCATTAAGCAACTCTACTTTGCCTATGTACGGAGTCATTTGGAGTTTGCATCAGTTGTTTGGTCTCCATTTTACAAAATCCACATAAACAAAATCGAGGCTATTCAAAACAAATTCCTAAAATATCTTTGTTATAAGTCGTTTGTAAGATTTAATAATTATGCAGAGGCAGCTTCACACTTTAAAATTGATTCATTGAGTGTACGAAGGCATCATATGGATGCACTATTCCTGTATAAAGTAGTCAACAATAATATTCAATGCCCAGAGTTGCTAAATAAAATTTAATTCAATGTACCTGCACGTTCAACACGCTCTTCTGTCCTGTTCAGGGTGGATCAATGCAAGACAAACTGTAAGCAGAATTCTTGCCTGAACCGACTATGCAATAGTATTTTCCAATGTGGACATTTTCAATTGCAAACTTACTGAATATAAAAGGTCCATAAAAGAGTGTCTCTCTAATGGTTCTTGAATAATGTTATGTTTTTATTGTTTATATTTCTGTTATGATTTGATTTATATGTACAACCTCTCTCCATGGCTACCAATGTTTTGATAGATTTTTTTGTTTTGTAATTTTTTCATTTTATATTAAAAAAAATGTTTTGAGTACACAATACTTTTTGTTTTATATAATTTTAGATTCATATTCCTTTTTATAAAATTAATTTACTTATTCTTATTATGCTGTCTCAGTAGAAGTAAAGTCACAAGGAGGAAATCCGTAATTTGTTTTATTTTGGCTATTTAATATTATGTACAAACTGAAATAAATATAAACTGTCGATTTCCCGAAAATTAATAAATAAATAATAGTGAGCTCTGGCGTTATGAAATTTGTATAAAAAAATTACAACAGGTGGCGCGTGATTCGTTTGAAAAATGTGTGTATTACATAAAGTTTAGCGGAAGGGTGGAAAGTAGGGAAGAGGACGGTACTTCGGGAAAGGGAGGAGAGGAACGAAGGAGGAAGAACGAGGGAGGGAGAAGGCGGTGAAGGTGGTAGGGGGACGCGGAAGGGGAGGGAAACGCGGAAGTAGGGAGTGGAACGCGGAAGGGGGGAGTGGAACGCGGAAGGGGGGAGTGGAAACGGAAGGGGGGAGTGGAACGCGGAAGGGAGGAGTGGAACACGGAAGGGGGGAGTGGAATGCGGAAGGGGGGAGTGGAACGCGGAAGGGGGGAGTGGAACGCGGAAGGGGGGAGTGGAACGCAGAAGGGGGGAGTGGAACGCGGAAGGAGGGAGTGGAACGCAGAAGGGGGGAGTGGAAGGCGGAAGGGGGGAGTGGAACGCGGAAGGGGGGAGTGGAACGCGGAAGGGGGGAGTGGAACGCGGAAGGGGGGAGTGGAAGGCGGAAGGGGGGAGTGGAACACGTAAGGGGGGAGTGGAACGCGGAAGGGGGGAGTGGAACGCGGAAGGGGAGGGGAACGCGGGTGGGGTACGCATGAGAGGGAGTGGGTCGCGGAAGGGCGGGGAAGGTAGGGAAGGGAGGGGAAGGGTGCGCCGGATGTGAATGGGGACGCATGGATAAGGAAACCCAGGGGAGGGGTGGAGGAAGAGGGAAGGGCAGAGGGAGGGATTGCAAAGGAGACACAGAAGCGGTAGGGAATAGCAGGGGGTAAATTTGAAAAATCCGTATGTGGAAAGCTGTATGTGGCCACTTCAATAAATAAAATTAAAACACTTTCTTTCTTTGAGTGGCATTGCAACGCATGCCGGGTACTCGCTACTAGCTAATGTGATCCAATAAAATCAAATGAACTTACTGTTGACAGTGGTACAGCGATCGGCATAAACTTTAAAATGATAATATTAGTAAGCAAGAAATGTTTGATAGAAGACACTTTGCGAATTTAACATGAGTTTCAACTAGGTTTAATTATTATTAATTGATTTGACACTGACAGTAGCTGACACTGCTGACAGAGTCTGGTAGCAGCTGGTGGCAGCCATAGACATCTGCACATAAATGAACTAATACCCATCTGCATATATAAATATACTGGTATATTTATGCCTGCATAAGTATACCAAACCACCCACCCATCCACCCCACTCACTATACCATATATGCCAGATATACCACTACTTGAGTCCTTGGTTTGGGGGCACACGATAATTACGTGAGCATTTTTTCTTCCAATTTAGACCCCTCCCCTCCCCTTGGTGAAATAAATTTGGGCCACTTCGTAAATTCTTTTCAAGTAACGTGAGATTTTGCAGGACCCCCCCTCCCCCCTCTTGAGCTCACGTAATTAATGTACGTTCCCTTTCTTGTTTGTTTAGGCGCAAAGCGTGAATAAACCACTCACGCTCAAGGTCAACGTCGGCTGCTAAATAGCTGGCAAGAGCCAAGACATACCCATAAAATAAATAATAACATAAGAATACTTTATCTGTGTGAATCAAATTCAATAATATTTTTGC
Organism: Limnephilus marmoratus; assembly: GCA_917880885.1. Taxonomy (NCBI): domain Eukaryota; kingdom Metazoa; phylum Arthropoda; class Insecta; order Trichoptera; family Limnephilidae; genus Limnephilus; species Limnephilus marmoratus. The sequence goes on from OU862930.1 coordinate 4,965,780, forward strand.
TTTATATTTATTTTTTGCAAGAGTTTTAAACAATCGTTTCCTGCACTATTTGCGAGTATAATTTTGTAAATATTGTTATATGTATGTAAAAGTCTAAATAGGCATAAATAAATAAAAATTGAGTACTAACTAAAATTACGAAATCGAGTAGAATACAATTGCCTTGTTTTTGGCTTACCACTTTGAGATTTCCTCTGATGAGATGGCCCAAAGCTGCACCATCACATCGCTATTTTGAACAATCGGAACCGGTGCGGACTAGCATAAATAAACAAAACCACTCACCGGGCTAGTAAGTAAGTACTGTACAATTAAATCCTAAAATTCCTTACATGGAATAATGTAATTAGGGAACTCACTTTACTCACAATGGCAAGACCTTTATTTATGGAATGGCCGCCTGTCCTTGGGCCGTGTTGAAGTTTATGTTTTCATTCGACGTGTCAAATCGCGGTGACAATGGGCAATTTTTAACTGCTTTGTTTCATTAAACATAACGATTGCGTGTTTTTCAGCCGGCATGGACATCGACCAGGATACTTTCATTTATGGTTTGTGAATCATTTCGTTTATTCTGTTACTACGCACCGGCTTTCATTTTAAAAATAATACTGAAATTCTTGTAAATATGCGGTGAGTAGCATGTTTTATCGCGTCAGTGGTTAGTTAGTTCGAATAATAAAGATAGCGCAGCGAGATATTGCAGCTTTGAACTTGGTCAGGTAGTTTAATTATGCTCATGTGAGATTGTTTGGCAGCTGATAAGTCGATGACCCGACCAAAAATAATGGATAATGTCCAAAAATGGTGGTTATTTTTCCGATAATTTCCAAAATAATGGTTATTTTTCTGATAATAATATGCATGCATGTTGCTTCTATCATTTGTCGCTCAATAATGCATTATTGACAACTGTTCATGCTTTCAATAATTGTAAAAAAATATGAAAACATAAAAAAAGTTATTAACTTCTATTATAGATGTTCAATGAAAACTGTCATGCTTTGTTTGCTTCTTTATACTCACGATGACTGTATTAAATTAGGTTAGGTTAGGAAGGGTTTCGGTTAGCATTGCCAGGAAGCATTATGTTATTTATTGCATTTCAAATTTAAAGCAGTTATTATAATATAGGGGAGGAATGCAGAATACGCCAATGTCAGGGAATTTAATAAAAATGCACTTTCTAGATGAGAAAAGTGTGTAGAAACTCATTAAAAAAAGAATTAATGTGCGGAAAGCAAAATTGAGGGAGATACAGCCGATCAAAGTTTTATAAAATTTCACTTCGCGAACCGATACTATGACAGCCCGCCCGCCATCTTTTGTCACTGTTAGGTTGGTATCCCGGACCTGTACAAACAAGAGCCTAGATACGATTGTAGCCGACTTGCCCGCCCCCCCCCCCCCCCATAACCTAACCTAACCTAACCGAACCTAACCAGTGGCGGCTGATGCTCACAAATATCGGTAGTGTGCTAAAAATCTTGTACATATACCTACCCTAATTAAAATGAATTTAAGTATGAAAAAAAATCTTACCTATTTGCAGGTTAGGTCGATTCTCCGTCGTATCTTTTGTTTTTAACTTGCACTCTTGTTTACTATTTAAAATGGGCCGTGGTGGGCCACTATTTTTAATTTCTAATCGTTTTTCTAAGTTCAGCGCATTGTTTTTTTATAAAATGAACATTAATAATGGAAATCATTTTTTACTCTTCCCGACTCATCTAAAAAACTAATAACAATGGCGTATTGACCTGCAATCTGTCACAACGGGTCTCATTGTTTATGTTGGTTGGTATGCTGTAGAGATAAGAAATGGTCGATGCTGAGCGGAACATTGACTAAAAAAGAGTAGATCTTAATTTAAACACACAATATCAATAATAAAATGACACGACCGCGTCCCCAATTAAGATGCTACTGAACAAACGGTCCTTTTGACATGGTGGAAATTCCCGGATCGGCGATCACGGGTTATTTAAATTTGCAAAGGATTATACCAGATATACCTACCCACGATTATAGCTCATGGAGAATTGTGTAAGGATTCTCCTCGATTCTGTGATCGCTTTGGCAAACGCACTCCCTGCCTGAATATAGGAACAAAACGTTCTGCTTCTGTTATCTCAGTATCTGTTACGCGAGCGGGTATACATAGACACCTATATTATATATGCATTATAACCGAAGTGTGTATTGTGATTTGTGATGAGGCGTGTCGGAAATATAGTATGTTTTTCGGTGCTCGGGAATTTTTAGATTCGCAGAAATTTTGGGAGTGCGTTGCACCGCCGCACCTTAGGGCTGGCCGCCACTGAACCTAACCTAACCTTTCTAGCGGGCTTGTGTATGTTAACCCAGCGCCGGATCTGCCCCCCCCCCCCCCCCCCCCATAACCTAACCTAACCTTTCTAGCGGGCTTGTGTATGTTAACCCAGCGCCGGATCTGCCCGCCCCCCCCCCCATAACCTAACCTAACCTAACCTAACCGAACCTAACTTAACCTTTCTAGCGGGCTTGTGTATGTTATCTTTACATTAAAAAACAGCCTACGTTTTTAAATGGTTTGTCTGGCGGGATTCTCCATTCCAGTGCCTATTTACATTATATTATTAATTCTGTTTTTCATAATTACGCGCCTTATAATTTACCCCACGAAGTCGGCTACAATCGTATCTAGGCTCTTGTTTGTATCAGGTCCGGGATACCAACATAACAGTGACAACGATGGCGGGCGGGCTGTCATAGTATCGGTTCGCGAAGTGAAATTTTATAAAACTTTGATCGGCTGTATCTCCCTCAATTTTGCTTTCCGCACATTAATTCTTTTTTTAATGAGTTTCTACACACTTTTCTCATCTAGAAAGTGCATTTTTATTAAATTCCCTGACATTGGCGTATTCTGCATTTCACCCTAATATAGTGCTGGATTTTGACTCAGTAGTTGTAAAACTGATACGTAGGTACCTACCAATAATAAACTTTTTAATCGTTTACTAGAAACTACTGAACACTGATATGATTTACTAGAAAACTCAGTATAGGAAAATTGACCATAAGATTCTGAGCGGATTGCTATAAGTCCAAAAACCATTAAAAAAAACATTATTTATGTCTTGCTCCGCTTTGCGGTTAATACGGAATATTTCTTATCCAACCGTTAGATTTAGTTTTATTATTATGAAAAGGGGAGGAATGCAGATTCTGCCAAAGTTTGTTTTTTTTGCCATAAACCATGTTTTCACCGCGTTTTAAGTTGAGAACTTTAATCTGGAAGGTGAAAAAAAGTGCGGAAAGCAATAGAAAAAAAATTTGAATAAGTAATTAATTTTCAATTGCTAGGATAATTGGTAGGATCTGCATTCCTCCCAAACTCAGAATAGGAAAATTGACAAGATTCTGAGCGGATTGCTATAAGTCCAAAAACCATTAAATAAAACATTATTTATGTCTTGTTCCGCTTCGCGGTTAATACGGAATATTTCTTACCCAACCGTTAGATTTAGTTTTATTATTATGAAAAGTAAGTATTCATGACAGGAGAGACGGAAAAATATGCAGGATACATTTTAATTTTGTTAAAATGAATTCACTTACATGATATACGAACTGCACTATGCCATATTTATATCACATTTCCTAGACAATCAATGCTGCCAAAATGATGAAAAAATATTATCTTATATATAAAAATCAATTGCTGTTCCTTAGTCTCGCTAAAACTCGAGAACGGCTGGGCCGATTTAGCTGATTTTGGTTTTGAAATGTTTGTCGTAGTCCAGGGAAGGTTTAAAAGGTGAGAGAATATGGAAAAGTTGCGAGAAAGATAGTAAAAACAACATTTTCCCATATAAACTGTTCTACCCAACTTTACTGTCAAACATTTGACGTTCCTCGGGTCCACTAGAATTGAAGCAAATAAAATAATAATAATGTAAGTTTTTTTAAAGTTTTCTAATAATTTGTAGAAGGTTCTTACGGAGCGCAGAACATTGAATAATTTCAGAAAACTTCGTACGTTTGACAGTTCACGAGTTTGACGAAATAAATTTAGCACGAATTGCTAACCGTTCATCCGATTGAGATGAAAATTTGGTGAGTTGTTGTGAGCATGCCTGCAAAGGTTTCTATATATACTGGTGAGAACTGTTTGAAAACTGAATATACCGAGACTGAATGTATGGAATGCGGGAGGGGGAGGCGGATGGGAGAGGGGTGAAGGATAAGGGAGGGGAACTCGGAAAAGGGGGTTCGTGGGAGGGGTGGGGAGGGGAACTCGGGAGGGGGGTTCACGGGACATGAGAAGCAAGCGAGGGGAGTGGGGAGAGGGAAGGCGGAAAAGGCGGAGAGGGAAGCCAGAGGGGAAGGGCACGCGGGAAAAGTAGGGGAGGCGGAAGGGGAACGGGACGAATGGGAAAGGACGCGCAGGGAGAAACAATTTCTTTATTAAATGGCATAGCAACGCATGTCGGGTACCAGCTAGTTGTTTATAAAACAATAATTTATTCATGTTATGAAGTGAATGCATTATTGACAAATTTGAACCAGAATTCATAGCATTGTTTATAAAACAATAATTTATTCATGTTATGAAGTGAATGCATTATTGACAAATTTGAACCTGAATTCATAGCATTGTTTATAAAACAATAATTTATTCATGTTATGAAGTGAATGCATTATTGACAAATTTGAACCTGAATTCATAGCATTGTTTATAAAACAATAATTTATTCATGTTATGAAGTGAATGCATTATTGACAAATTTGAACCTGAATTCATAGCATTGTTTATAAAACAATAATTTATTCATGTTATGAAGTGAATGCATTATTGACAAATTTGAACCTGAATTCATAACAGAAAAACATGGAAAGAAAGGTATTAGAATAATTTCACCTACCCGTTAGACAAACCCTGCTCAACTGGCAACTGGGGGTCTCAACTGTTACGGAATCAATAATTCAATTAAAAATATATTAAATTATTTGTTATACCTTTTTGTTTAGTAAGTTAAAAAAGCAATTCTTGGGAGGAATGCAGATCCGGGCACAGCTTTTTTTTGGCAAAAAACCATGTTTTCAGCGCATTTTAAATTGAGAACATTAATCTAGAAGGTGAAAAAAAGTGCGGAAAGCAATAAAAAAAAAAATTGAATAAGTAATTAATTTTCAATTACGTTAAGTAAAATTTCACTTCACAAACCGATTCTGTCAGTACGCCCGCCATTTTATAAATAAACCAGTCATACCTAAGAAAAGAAAGTCAGTGTTGCCAACTCCCAAAAATATTTATCCCTAAACTAAACTCAAAAACCCCTAGAAACCGGCAAATTACTTGAATATACCCCTAAAATTTTTTTTTTGTAAAAATAATGAATAATAATGAATAAATAATAAGCTGTAATGTTTTTTAATAATCTTTATTTATAAATTATTTAAAACATCAAATACGCTAGGTTTGTGTAATTAATATGGTTAATTATGGTTTGTGATTCAAAAGAAAGTGCCCCTTTATAACGCCTACTCGCGTCACGGCAAAAAAACATCCCAGTTTTCAAGTAGTTTAGCGGATATGCTAGGTTTGTGTAACATGGTTTGTGATAGAAAAAAAAGTGCCCCCTTCGTAGCGCCTACTCGCGTCACGGCAAAAAAACATCCCAGTTTTCAAGTAGTTTAGCGGCTACGCTAGGTTTGTGTAACATGGTTTGTGATAGAAAAGAAAGTGCCCCCTTCGTAGCGCCTACTCGCGTCACGGCAAAAAAACATCCCAGTTTTCAAGTAGTTTAGCGGCTACGCTAGGTTTGTGTAACATGGTTTGTGATTCTGGCGTACAATCAATAAAATTTCACTTCGCAAACCGACGTTATGACAATCCAGCGGCCATTTTGTCACTGATATATTGGTATCCCTCATACAAGGATAAACAAGATACGATTGTAGCCGACTTCGTGGGATACATGGATAAGGCGCGTAACTGTAAAACAGAATTGTAATGTTAATAAACCTTTATTCATATAAGCACTTTAATTTGGAAGGTGAATAAATCTATAAACTAAATATTACCTTAAACTAAAGCGCTGTTTACACGCAATTTGTCTCCATTCTAGTACCTACGCGCCTTATTATTTATCCCCTACAATCGTATCTAGGCTCTTGCTTTTATCAAGTCAGGGATACCAACTTACCAACAAATTAGTGTCAAATGGCGGACAGTATCGGTTCATGAAGTGACATATTATTGATACTTTAAACAGCTGTATCTCCCTCAATTTTGCCGAGCGCACCTTAATTTCTTTTTTATTCAACTTCTCCACACTTTTCTCATCTAGAAAGTGCCTTTTTATTAAATTTCCAAACTGTGCCCGGATCTGCATTTCACCCCAATTCTTTTGTATTTTAAGTGCCGGGTTGCTACCCCCTTCCTTCTTGTATTCATTATAGGTTCAAGAATTGACACTAGTCAATTCTTAGGCTAGCTTTACACTCGTAAGTTTTTCAATTACCGATGTAAACGACACCATAAGTCACTTAACCCCTCCGCAACGTAAGCTGATATAAGCGTTAAAAATAGGACAGCAGTCAAGTACAATAAGCGTGTTTATACGTCAGCGCGTGTGTTTCCATAGAAATCGTTCTAACTTCGTTATTGTTTTAGTTACATCCCTAAAACAAAAAGTAAACGGTCGATAGTAGATCAAGCTGCACATTTCTATCAAGTTGTCTATGGAAATACATAACAGGAATCAGTTGTCAGTCGTGTAGTTGACAAAAATATTTACCCGCGCAAATTTGCTACCGGCAGCTCCACCGCGCTCCACATTTTAAATTTTTATTAAATATTTTTATATGAAATGATAAAAAAGATTTTTTTTCCAATAAAACTAGTATTTATTTACACTTATTTAAGTTTTCTGAAAATGAGCAACCTTCTATTCAATTATCGGTACAATCCTTTCTAATCTCAATGTTTTTGTTTTTAACATTACGTAATTGAATTTGAAGCCGGTTGCTACCAGCCGGCGTAGTCCAGTCGTAAGGCTCTTGACTTGCACTCCGAAGATCGCGGGATCGAATCCTGGCATGGCAAATAAATTTTATTTGATTAATTTGTGTTATTTCACAATTTATTAATTATATACAGTATATTTGCGACAATTTCCAGAGTGGAAGATACTCTCAGTATCGTCCTGGTGTAAGACCACCATTCAGAATTGAAACTTTGCTTGAAATGGCATTAGCCGTTTTTGGTGACCAGATCTGAATAGCCAGATACTTCCCCACCTTTCTCTTCTCTATCTCATTCTCCTCCCCTCTACCTTCAGCCTCATAACAACCTCCAATTGGGGATGCCATAGTCTCACCGGCTCCAGACGGGAGCAGTTGGGACTCTTTTTTTTTTTTTTTTTTTTACTGTGAATATCGCACAAGAATCTTAACTGCTCCCGTCTGGAGCCAGTGAGACTATGGCATCCCCAATTGGGGTTTGTTGTGAGGCTGAAGGTAGTGGGGAGGGGAAGGAGGTGGGGAAGAGGAAGGTTGGGAAGTACCTGGCTATTCAGATCTGGTCACTAAACACGGCTAAAGCCATTTTCAAGTAACGTTTCAATTCTGAATGGTGGTCTTACGCCAGGGCGATACTGATAGTATCTTCCACTCTGGAACATGCCGCAAATATACTATATATTATTTTAAATGAATTAATTGTGAAATAACACAAATTAATCAAATAACATTTATTTGCGCATGCCAGGTTCGAACCCGCGACCTCCGGATCGTGAGTCAAGAGTCTTACCCACTGGACTACGGAGGTCGTCAAAGGTCGCTCAGGTTGTCGACTCTTGTGCGGTATTCATATAAAAAAAAGTAGCTGTCATTTAGATAAAATGAAAGAACTCCATTAATTTCCGCCTTTGATGGCACTAAAGCATGTGGAGAATTGTTTAATTAAAGCCAAATTCTATTTCAACGCTTTGAAATTTGATAGCAGCAGATCATTGTTGATAGGAAACCAACTTACCGCAACGGATGTAAACGGTCGTATGAGCATTTACACAGGTCGAACTTCCGAACAGCTTCCGTGTGCATTAATTACCACAAGTCGGATGCATATGTAAATGCTCCTGGGAGTAACAAGTCAAAAACTTACGTCAAGTCATAAATTTGACTTACGAGTATAAAGCTATGGTGGGTTTCTTCATTTACCGAGAATGCTAAATGCAATGCTAATTGTAAAAGTAAACGATCGAAATTTAAAAATTTCTATGCATTTGACCGTTTACTTTTACAATTAGCATTGCATTTAGCATTCTCGGTAAATGAAGAAACCCACCACTAGCCTTAAAAATAATACACGTGAGATGAAAATATTATATAAAAAATAAAAATTTTCATATCATCAATTTAATGTAGATCTAAAGTAATGGAATTTCCCAAACTACCGAAATATGTGAATTTTTGCACACGTGATAAAAATGATTACAATATATACAATAACAAATATTAAACTTTATTTTTTTTTATTATAATCTTAATTTTTTTATGTTACATAGGTAATTGTGTTGTGCCTGTCTCACTAGGAGTTCCTGTGTTGAGAGCAGGCGCATTTTAACATAAATAGTTTATAAAGGATAACAACAACAATGTTATTTACATTTAGAGTAAAAGTACAAGGACAATCAGCATCGCATCAATAGGTTAGCATGCATTAGGAGGTTCTAAAAATATTGTTGATATATGATCTGTCTTTGGTAATGATCCAAAACTTGGTATCTGTTTTGTATTTTACGTGATTAGTGTGCTGTCTAATGGTCAGTGGACGTGTATTATAAAGTTTTGTTGCAAAGTACCTGAAGTTTCTTTGACCAAACGTTGTTTTGGCGAAAGGGATAAGTAAGAGATTTTGCCCTTTGGTTCTCGTATCACGAACAGTTTGGATATTGTCAAAAACAGTTCTATGTTTGAATAGATAAATTAGTATATTTTTGGCATAGAGTTGCCTAATGTCCAAAACACCGATTCTCCTAAAGATTTCATCCGAACTGCTTTTGATCGGTAGTTTTAGAATAATCTTTATAATTAGTTTCTGGGCTTTAGAGATCGGATCAATGGCGGCAGCGTTTGCACCTCCCCAGACTATGATACCATACTCGATTTGAGATTGACATAGTGCATAGTAAATTGAGATTGACATAGTGCATAGTAAATTGCATAGTAAAGTAATTTGAGATTGACATAGTGCATAGTAAATTGAGTTGGTTCAAGTTAAGAAAGTTGCGAGTTTGTCTAAAAAGATATATAGATTTTCGAAGTTTGTTTGCTGTAGTGATAATATGTTCTTTCCACTTTAAATTACTGTCAAAAATAATACCCAAGTATTTGATTTTTGTAACACGTTCTAGATAGGGGCAATCACATATATTAGCTTTTGACAGGGGGCAAGCACATATTTGAATATTATTTTTAATATATTACTTTGATTTATAAGTATGTGTTTTTTTATTGTCTTTTTTAGACCATATTTTTTTACCTGCCCATGCCCTCACTGTGCCATCTCAACACTCCCTAATTTTCTCTGGGTCTTCTACTGCCCCCCCTGAAAGTCTCTAAACGCCCACAAGGGAGCGTTATCGCCCACATTGAGAACCTATGGTCCAGTTAATTAGTCAAACATCTCCAAACACTCCTAATGAGGAAGGCGATTTTCGAATGCTCTCCATAAATAAAATATTATTTTCACGTGTCTGTGTTTTACATATTAAGGGCCGTCTGTTTCAACAGAAAGTTAAATCGTGTTCTAAAGTTAATTTTTAACTGTCAGTTAAAGTAACGAGGACGTTAAATAGGACCGCACGCTGTTTCAAGTATATTTTCGCTTAAGTAATAGTTGTCAGTGTGGCCAGTCTAAAAAGCGGAATATTCCTCGGAATTATGTCACAAAATGCATCGAAATATTTTTTGATGCGGCAACACCCGTAAACTAAATCAGAGCAACTGTCAAAATATCCGGTTTTATTTTGTTTTGCGTCTTAGGATCTGACGGCTTTGTTCCGATAAAAGTATTTGTATGAATATTTACAAATGAATGACGACCTATTATAATGCATATAATATACAATATGAACGTAATTTACTTTCCAGTAGTTGTGATATCTCCTTGAATTTTAAGTGACGCATATTTTTCGAGTTCTTCAATTCAATTTATTTATGGAATCGAAAATATTAGAAAAACTAACATTATAGGTTTTTTAAAATCAGTATTACATTAAACGTAAGTAGTGTACAAACTATACTAGTGATATTAATAGAGCTTGTCTTTTAAAGGCAGCTTCACTCGCTAATGTCGATATACGAAACGAGTCTAACCTACTACTCATGTTATATTTTTATTATTTTATTTAATTATTATTTTAATTTATTTATTATTTAAAAGGTAACGCTAAATATGTCGATATCAGAATTGATTCTGTCCAACAGCAAGATTTTTTCGACATGCGGTGCCGCGCCAAAAATTCGAGATCATCCCAGATAACCATATTATTGACGCGGGGACGAAATGTTTTGGTTTTCGCTGCAAGACATATTGGATGAGGAATTCATCGTCATTATCATCCTCTTCTATAATATTTATCATGATTACTGATTTCATTATTGAAGCACCCATTTCCGTACATTACTTCGACCAGAACTGTCAAATATGCCAATATGGCGGAGTAACTCTAGAGTAACTATCGGTTTTCGGAAAGTAAGTACAAAAGTTAAAAGTAACGTAAAACAATCAGTCAAATTGATTGAAAAACGCATTTTTCTTTAATTTAACTATAGTAACGGCGTTTTGTTTTACTTTTACTTTAGCGAGCGTTGAAACAGATGGCGCTAAATATGCTATAAAATACACCGAGAAGCATAACGGTCCAGTACATTATTACTTTTAGTTTAACCCCTAAGCAAATACAACGTAAGCAAATACAAGCGGTAGAAATAGGACAGCAGTCAAGTACAATAAGCGTGTTTATACGTCAGCGCGTGTGTTTCCATAGAAATCGTTCTAACTCCATTATTGTTTTAGTTACATCCCTAAAACAAAAAGTAAAAGGTCGATAGTAGATCAAGCTGTACATCCCTATCAAGTTGTCTATAGAAATACATAACAGGAATCAGCTGTCAGTCGCGTAGTTACAAAAATATTTACCCGCCCAAATTTACTACCGGCGGCTCGTCCGCGCTCGAAATTTTTAATTCTTATTAAATATTTTTATATGAAATGATAAAAAAGTGAGGTGACAAAAGTGTTTATTACACATATATTCAATAGAATAAGTACTGTTGTTAACCCTCCGCCCGTCGCGCCTTTTTTGTAACGCGAGGTGTCGCGTGGGATCGCTTAGGACCCCAAAAATAAATATGATTAAATTGTTGTTGTAGCATACATTTTATATGTTATTTTAACTGATTACAGTCAGGTGATAATGATTGCTTTGAAATAAAAAGAAATCTTAAAAATTAGTTATTTATTTTCAAAGCAAGAGCTTAAAAATCAACAAGGAACATTTTTTTGAAATTTTGAATCATATTTTTTAATAGAAAACTTAAAAAAAAAATCTAACTATTTGAGGTTGATATAGACTTACTATTATTACAACAAAAAAATCAACAAAATACAATAAAAAAAACATGTAAACTTGATTTTTCATGGTATTTTGTTGATTTTTTTAGCCTCACGCCGAAACACAAGTCTGTATCTCACATCGCACATGCGCAAACTAAATTTTCTCGGCGCTTGCGTCAAGTATGGTCCCTTTTAGGAAGCTACCTAAAGTAAGAAATCAGTGGGATCATTTAAAATGAACATAATTAACATTTCTGTAAAACCTGGGCTTTTAAAGACCCCACGCGACGGGTCGAGGGTTAATAAATAAATTCAATTTGGGAGGCGGGAATGAGTATCATAACGTACGAGTACATAAATAAATTCTCTCTAATTCATTCTCTATGAAATATTTTTTAATAATTTTAACTAACTAAAAAAATTCCAAAGTTGCTTCCAAAATGAAGCTAAACTGAATTCTTTAATAATCTATAATTAAAATTAAAACTAATTTAAAACAAAAATAAATAAAATGGCACATATCCGTACTTCTTCTTTCGTATGGTGGGGGGTCAGAGGGGGACATTTAGGTCTGCGAGCCAGTCTAGGGCCTCAGGCGTTGCCCTGTGGACCTCATCAATCCCGCCGGGAAATGAATGGAGCGGGCATTCATTGACCACATGTTCGGTGGTCTGCACCGCACCGCATTCACACGTCGCCGACTCTTTAAGCCCCCATCTATGCATCATATGAGCACAACGGCTATGGGAGCACCTTATCCTATTGATGGTAGTCCAGAGTTTGCGAGGCAATGAGAACCCAGGCTGTCTCTCAGTGGGGTCTTGCACGAGATGGGCGTTTTTGACGTTGGCTGATTGCCACTCAAGCTTCCACCTATCTTCTGGGGTGAGCGGTGATATCCGTACTAGATATTTAATATATCTTTTGGTTAAAAAAAATATTTTTCAGTTTGGTTGGGTATTTTGGCCGCAAATCCAAAATGTATGCCTTGTATAAAACGGGCCGCCCTTGTATGAAACGTTCCTCCTAATCATGCCCCGCTTATCGGTGTAAAATTATTTACCCTTTCTATTTTGTATTCTTTGTCAGGTCAAGTGTAAACAATGAAAATAACACCATCACCGACCAGCATAACACTAGTAGCATGGTGGTCGAAAAATCTATAAATTATATAACTATCAAAGCACTGAATAACAAAAAATTGAAAAAAAAAAAAACAGCAACAACACTGTCAAAATAAATACAAAATGTAATGTTTGAAGTAATTTAATATTGTTTTGATCACCGTTCCAGATGGCTCCGATGACCTGCTGTCCTGTCTGTCCCGAGAACTGCTGCTGCCCTCCGTGCTGGAGGGAGACGCCTCGGCCGGGGAGATCCTGGCCCAGGCGGCACTGCGGACGGACCTGCACACGCACAACGTGTCAGACAGCTCATCGGCGCACAATAGCGACGATGAATCTAAAAGGTAACTAAGTGGGCTAAGTAATTCGTAAATATCTTTATTAATACGGCGCTTGCCGCTTGACGGCAAGAGTGCATGCATACCTATAACTACAAGGGGGAAAATATTAAGATAAAACTTATGTCAAAATATATTGTTACCAGAACTTAATTTAGATTTCTAGATTGACTACCTGGTAAAAACCTAAGCCCCCCGCCCCTCATTGTGAACAAGCGTGGTATTTTGAAGATCCCTCTTCTGGGCACCCCTGAACGGGTCACGTAGTATGGGTACGTTCCCTTACTACATATAAACATATTCTACCATAAATCCCTCAAGCTAATTTGTTTGCTTTTAGGAACAATTCATATAAGTCTCATAGATACCATTGTGTCTCCCTTACTATCATGGTGAGAAATAGAAAACACCATGCTTTATATTCAAAGTTGATTGGCGCTTTCTTATAAGCAGAAGTTCCGGCTTTTGGAGATCACCCGCAAGAAAATTTGTTAGGAACGAATAAGTCGATGAATAGCTGTAATGATGTTGTTCCAGCTACCAGTACTGCAGCAGTGCGATGCTGTCCAGCTCTCCGGGAAGTAGCTCCAGCGAGGGTCTGTCGGACTTTGGACAAAATGGCTTCGAGGAGATCAACATGACGGGAAATTCTGAATGGGGTGAGATTATTTTATATTAATTTAAATCAGTGACGAACAGCCCACAAAATGGAATGCTGGACTCTGTACAACTCCTACTCTAGGCAACTCGAAACAGCAGAAATGCAAATGCTTAGATGGTCGGCAGGAGTATCACTAAGAGATAAGTTCAAAAGTTCACGCAATCGTGGTAGCCTGGGTGTCACAGACATAAATAGTAAGCTGGAGGAACGACAGTTGAGATGGTATGGACATATAAGACGGAGACCATTCGACCACACAGTGAGGCAGGCAATGTCTATGGAGCTTCATCGACAGTCATCTAGAGGAAGACCGAAGAACTCCTGGATGACTCAATGCTCCAAAATTCTTCAGAGAAACGGCCTGGATGAAGGCGATACCCAGAACAGAAGAAATTACAACCTGAGAACGAGAAGAGCCGACCCCAACAGCCTACCTAGGCAATGAGTTGGGACAGCGCAAGAAGAAGAAGAAGTGACGAACAGCCCACAGTCCTTTTGTTTGGCCTGCTAGCCTTTTACTTTTTCATACTGCCCACACTTGACTAAATAAAATATCGAAAAAATTTGCAGTAAAGCATATTCAATGGTTTCTGTTGTGTTTTGCAAAATTTTCAATCTTTCTTCAAAGTTTTGAAACAGCCACTCAAAATAATTATTTCTTACATAATCTTAAAAAGACAAAATTTTGTGTTTCGACCTTAACCTCTCATCTGTCGTTCGCCTGCCGACAAAGGAAAAGCAAAAAGAAATACTGTGACCTCTGACAAATATGCCTGAGGCCTGAGGGGTTAATATTTCAGAATGATATTGGTATCATTTATTGGTTTGGCCTTGGAAATATAAAATTTTTGCATTCCATAATTGTTTCATTAAAAAATTACCTTGATTTAATTATTAATAGTAAGGCTTGCTTGAGTAATAAAGTGAAAGTAACAGATTTTCGAAAAAACACAGAAAAAAATTTACAGACAGACGAAATGCAATTAAATTGAGTTAAAACGGGACTTTGCTACGCTCATTCAACTATTATGCAGGGATAGGCAGAGGATGGATAGCTAACTCCTGATGACCTGGTGTTTTGTCTCCACTCTGCCTTGTCTAATGAACTAGTGTTTTGTCTCCACTCTGCCTTGTCTAATGAACTAGTGTTTTGTCGCCACTCTGCCTTGTCTAATGAACTAGTGTTTTGTCTCCACTCTGCCTTGTCTAATGAACTAGTGTTTTGTCTCCACTCTGCCTTGTCTAATGACCTGGTGTTTTGTCTCCACTCTGCTTTGTCTAATGACCTGGTGTTTTGTGTCCACTCTGCCTTGGCTAATGACCTAGTATTCTGTCTCCACTCTGCCTTGGCTAATGACCTGGCGTTATGTCTGAACTCTGCCTTGTCTAATGACCTGGTGTTTTGACTCCACTCTGCCTTGTCTAATGACCTGGTATTTTGTCTCCACTCTGTCTTGTCTAATGACCTTGTGTTTTATCTCCACTCTGCCTTGTCTAATGACCTGGTATTTTGTCTCAACTCTGTCTTGTCTAATGACCTGGTATTTTGTCTCTACTCTGCCTTGGCTAATGACTTGGAGTTTTATCTCCACTCTACCTTGGCTAATGACCTGTTGTTTTGCCTCCACTCTGCCTTGGCTAACAACCTGGTGTTTTGTCTCCACTCTGCCTTGTCTAATGACCTGGTGTTTTGTCTCTACTCTGCCTTGGCTAATAACCTGGTATTTTGTCTCCACTCTGCCTTGTCTAATGACCTGGTATTTTGTTTTCAGATAACATCTATACAGACTTTGGGGTTCGTCGCAACGGATACGGCGCTATGGAGGAAGCGCCCGCCACTTTGCCGCACCAAATATTCTCTCACCAACACCAAAACATCAAACTTGAGGTTGTTTAACTCACATATACTAATCAAATCATCAAACAGTGTTAATAGCCTAGCGACTGTACGGTTGAAATTTAAGAATCCTACTGTTTTCGTATGTGGAGTTTGTATAAAAAATTACTTTTGTAATAGAACCGTATTAAAGCAATGCCAAAAGATGGCGCCACTTATGTTAACAGGTAGCGTGAGGAGCATCGCCTGGCAAGGGTAAGTACTATCGGATTTGTGATTTCGTGAATCTCTCCTGATATGGAAAGATTTCCCGATAATATGATTATTATTGTAACTGACAGTTGTGAATAATAATACCTAGGGATGAAACGATACCATTGAGGTATCGATACTTTTACTCGATACTGTATCGGTCGTCGAGTATCGATACTTACTTGGTATCAGTTGAAAAGTATCGATACTTAATCGTATCGCATCGTTTTTGGAAAATTTGAAAAAAAATATATAAGTGTCTAAAATATATATGTACTTACGTTGAAATCTTGTTGTTATCATAAACAGGTGCAATATAATCAGCGTGGCTTTTTAAATGCTTATGCAATTTAGAAGTTTTGCCACAAAACCGCACTGTTTTAAAGCATTTTTTACACCTTGCGGTTTTCTCGTCGTTTTTCGTGAAATATTGCCACAAACTAGGCTTCGGAGGCCCCATTTTCAATAACTCAAGAAGTTAAAACACTGAACAAACACCGACTATTGTTAAAGGATTAACGAACATGGGAGCGGAAGTGAACGAACGAAAACATTGTCAATTCCAATTGTCAATGACAACAAAATATGGCGGTGGCGGCGCTGCCTGTTTTTTTTTATATAGACAAACAACCTTGCTAACTACCCAAAACTAAGACTAGCTAGGGACGCTAGGGTTAGGGTGCCTTCAAAAACTTCAATTTAAGATATGCAATTTTTTTGTGAATGTTAAATAAAATAGTGACATTAGCATACTGATATGAGTACTTTCGATCAATACCTCCTCAGTACTCAATTTCAAAGTATCGATACTAAAAGTACTTGGTATCGGTGAAAAATATCGAGTATGTACTTGTATTTACTCGTATCGTTTCATCCCTAATAATACCACGCGTCTATATATTATACATGACGTCATTGCCTGTTGCGGTTACTTTGTCCCGGTGACTAGCTGTCATTGGATCCGAGGGACCAGCTATTTTTGGAACTAGTTCCTATAAATCGGATTTATAAAATATTCACCAACATTCCTGTAAAAAAAAAACGTAACCAGAAGGGTTTTTTAACTGCTAGTTCTTATAAATAGGCCTAGGTATGGTTAAACCGGCCTTGTACAGGGCTTATAGCCTACTTATCCGTACCAACGCTGAATCTAATAAATTGGATTATGTTTACATAATTTATAAAATGGATTATTACATGATTGAATAGATCCAAAAGAAATTCTTAACACAATGTACATGACTGGTTTTATTATCAATCTGCGAATCGGCCGCAAAAACTTCGATTTATGTGAAAATAAATCATATTTTTACGAATTTACTTCTATTATCTGAATTTTAACATGCTGCCATGGCTGGCGGGTGACAGTGATATTTTTATATTTTTTTAGTGGTAATTTATATATATTTTTTTTGTTTTATAGCAGTAATATATAAAAAAAATATTGTTTCACTTACTTCAATTATTGTTTTTCTATTTCATTTAACACGTATAATAAGAATGTTGTGATTGTAAACGCAATTAAAATTAAAATACTCAATTAATGAGGTCATTCTTTTATAATGTACTAGCAGACCCGGCCACACGTTGCTGTGGCTAACGAAACACAATGCCATTACCCAACCTTTACAAATCCACACCACCCGCTGCCAGCTGCCCGCTGCCTGAATTGAATATTTAAATTTCTCGGCTTTTCTCTACTATAATAAGCATGTTTTATACATATAAACCTTCCTCTTGAATCACTCTATTTATTGATGAAAACTGCATGAAAATCCGTTGCGTAGTTTAAAAGATCTTCATTTTATACTATGTAATGATGATACCTACTTACTCTAGGATATCTATTTTCCAATTTCTTCCGTAGAATGAATTTCGAAAGTGACTAGTACGGCCCGCCAGCCATTTTAAATCGCACAAAAATATGTTTTCTTTGAATTTCTCGGCTTTTCTCTAATATAATTTACATATATTATACATATAAACATTCCTCTTCAATCACTCTATCTATTGGTGAAAACCGTATGAAAATCCATTGCGTAGTTTAAAAGATTAACGCGCACATACTTTTTGAGCGACTTCATTTTATACTATGTAATGGACTCCAGATACTAATATCTACAGCCTGTATGTTTGACGAATATCTACAGCTCATATGTTGAACTAATATCTACGAACTTCAGAGTGTTGACTAATATCTACAGAGCGTAGGTTGAACTAATGTCTACAGAGCGTAGGTTGGATTAATCAGCTAAATGTATCCAATAGTCCGATATTAGGGATTTTTACATACATACTTACATAAATTAAGTTTTTTAAACTGCATACGCAATATTACATTATTCCAATATGCTATATTAAATTGCAAATTCAACCTCTGCCAGTGCTGTAGATATTCGTCAACACTTTGGTTCTCATAGATATTCGTCAACAGTTTGAGCTGTAGATATTCGTCAACACTTTCCTTCTCATAGATATTAGTTCGATTTTTTCAGTTTTTGGAATTCCTGTAGATATTAGTAGACGCCTCCATGTAATGATGTAATGAAGTGTTGATTATTGACAAATGTTTATTCCAGGAAGTAGCAGTAGTAGAAGATTCGGTTGCGGTTTCGGTAGAAAGTCCTGTTTCGGTCGGACACCAGTTTTTTGTCTTTGAATAAAGCTGTTCAACTCTGGATGTGCAAAGGAGTGTTGATGGCTAATAAAATATAATAAAAATCTGTATTTCTTTCTCGTTATTTTTATGAATACATTGTATTGTTATGTACGTTTGTAAAAGACCTATGGGCCTAAAATAAATACATAAATTATGACTAAGTGTCTTATTCTCTTGCAGGATATGGGGTGCACCATAAAAGAGGAGTTGAAGATGGAACCGTCATCAGAAAGAACTTGTCCATCACCCCAAAAGTTACAAGGTAATACTACAAATATTATTTTATATATTCTCCGAGGTTTTAACCGGTCAGCAACGTAAGCATATATATGCATTAAAATGACAATAGCAGTCAAGTACAATAAGCGTGTTTATACGTCAACGCGTGTGTCTCCACAGAAATCGTTCTAACTCCGTTATTGTTTTAGTGACATCCCTAAAACAAAAAGTAAAAGGTTGATAGTGAATCATGCTGCACATCTCTATTCAAGTTGTCCATAGAAATACGTAAAAAGACCTAATCTGTCAGTCACACGGTCGAAGTGTATTTTACCCGCCAAATGGCTATTGTTAATTTTTATCAAATACTAGCTGGTCCCCGGCATGCATTGCTATGCCATTTAATAAAGAAATTGATTCTCTCTGCGTGTCCTTCCCATTCGTCCCGTTCCCCTTCCGCCTCCCCTTCCCCTCTCGTGTTCCCACTCGGACTTCTCCATCTTCTCTCTTCCCCTCTTTCCTCATCCTGTGAACCCGCCCTCCCAGATTCCCCTCCCCCTCCCGTGTTCCCCCCCCCCCCCCTCCCGCGAACCCCTACCCGAGTTCCCCTCCACCTCTCGCATTCCATTCAGTCCCGGTACACTCAGTTTTCAAACAGCTTGCATGCCATCAACTGCATTTTTTTAAACAAGTTTCATAATACCAGAGCTCACCAGTAGTTGTATACAAACCTTGTCCTGACAATAACGAACACACAAAAAAAAGAATTATCCAATTTGGTACAGTCGTTCGGAAGTTATGCGCGTACATACATTTCGGTGATTCATTTTTATTTATATAGATTTTGTATGAAATGATAAACAAGTGAGGTGACATAATTGTTTATTATACATTTATACAATAGAATAAGTATTGTTGTTTACATAATCTGTGATTTTAGTACCGTTTTCACATAAAAACATCATGTGAGTCATTTTTACATTTCTTTAATGTTTGCATTCTAAATTTTAATATTTACAAATGTTAATATTTATTTGTAACTAGCTGGTACCTGGCATGCGTTGCTATGCCATTTAATAAAGAAATTGTTTCTCCCTGCGTATCCTTTCCCATTCGTCCCGTTACCCTCCCCCCACCCATTCTCTTCTCCCGCGTCTTCTTCCCCACTCGTGTTTCCACTCCGCCCCCTCCACCTTCCCTCTCCCCACTCCACTACCCCCTTCCTCTGTCCCGCAAACCCCCCTCCCGTGTTCCCTTCCCCCCTCCCAGGTTCCCCTCCCCCTTCCTTGTTTCCCCTCCCTCCTCTCCGTTGTTCCATAAATTAATTCCCGGTACATTTATTTTTCAAACAGCTCGCGTACCACCTATTTCAATTTTTTATACAATTTTCATAATGCCAGAGCTCACCAGTAGTTTTATACAAACCTTGTCCTGACAATAACGAACACAACAAAAAAAGAATTATTCTATTTGGTGCAGTTGTTCGGAAGTTATGCGCGTACATACATTTCAGCGATTCATTTTTATTTATATAGATATAACAATTTGAAAGCTTATTTTGTAACTTTTCTAAAACAGTTTTTACTATTTGTCTACGTTCAGAAATGTTTCATTTATAGAGCTTTAATTGTGAGGTGGTAATAACACAAAGTTTTCGTAAAACTGACATTTCGTTTGAGACATTTTAATTGAATATTCGCGATATATCGGACGGCTTAATAAAATACCTTCATAAAAAAAAAAACAAAAATGTTACCTAATTAAAATAATGTTTCAATAAGAAGTACAGTAGAACCCCGTTAATTAAAACCCTGATAATTCGAAAAAATGAAGCTTGCCGTCCATAATGTAGTACTGGTACCTACCCTGATGTATGGCAGTGAGGCATGGAACTGGCAGAGGAAGGATGAAAGTAGACTGAATGCTGTAGAAATGATATCCCTAAAGTGTATGTGTGATAAAACCATGTACGATCGTGTGAGAAACTTGGAGATCCGTGAAGGATGCAAGGCTGGTGTAAGCGTAATGAGTAAGATTAAGAAAGGAACGCTCTGATGGTTTGGGCATGTAGAGCGAATGAACGACGAAAGGAGTGTAAGGAGAATATATGATGCAAATGTGAATGGTAGAAGAAGTCGGGGATGTACGAGAAAGACATGGCACGATCAAGTGAATCAGATACTTGAGTCTGGCCATGTCAAGAGTCAGAATAATAGAAGAGCATGTACGAGATGCTGTATGAATGTGAACGAGGCAAGGAGTATATGCCAAAACCGAATTGTTTGGCGGTCCGTCCTCTCCGCCTACCCCTGCGGAGAAATGGCGTGATGGTTAGTTAGTTGGTTAACATTCACTCTCATCATTCTACAAAGTGTGTCTTTTACCCGCAAGGTGTGCGCGTATACTCTGGCCTGCCGCAGTTCAAACTGGAGCGCGAGAGCAGCGCGGACGCCTCCGTTCTGGAGCGGAACCAGCTGCTGAAGCTGACTAACGGAACCATACGGAACGGCCGCCTCTTCCTGACGGACGTGGCCGCCAAGATCCTGCCCGAAACGCCGCCCATATCTCCCCCCTCTGCTCTCAGCCCCCCCGCATCACCCCCCGCACACTTCAAACTGGAGCAGACTAACGGCGTTAAGGTTTATATCATTTTATTTTATTTATTCTTCTAAAATCTAACAAAAGAAACAAATATTAAAATAAATGTAGTGGCAAAAAAAATATTGCCAGAAATATTTTAATGTGGGTGCCATATATCGTAACGAGGCAACAAGTACTTTCTCACGCTAGTTGGGTACTCGGGGAATTAAGCCTCGATGACACACGGCTAGTTTACAAGCTACTATCTATTAAGTTAAAAGCGGGAAAATCGGTGAGTGAGATTGTCATGATGACACACAAAACTGTCCACTTGCTCAGAAGCGTAGGAAACTGAGGTCGCTTTTAGCACCAGTAAAAAGAATAACGACGCCTGCATGAACTAATTATTCAAATATTTGACAGTCGAAATCAGCTGTTTATCGGAAGCCATGTTGGAAATGTAAATAAACCAATCATGAGCAAGCTTGTAGGCGAGTAAAGTTGACGACCTTTCAACTTTTTTCGTAGATTGTTAACAATCTGCTAGTTGCTGCTAGTTAGCAAGTGACACGATGACACTGGGCGAGTTTACTAACAGATAGTGAATTTCCCAGATAGTAGCTTGTAAACTAGCCGTGTGTCATCGACACTTTAGATAAGCAAACATGTATTTGTTCTTGTCTGTTGTTTTAGATTTGGTTAAAACAAAACTCTGCCTGACCTGTTGTTTTTCTTTAATAATATAATACATAATAAATTTATATTCTATGTAAATACCAACTCTTCTTTTATCACTTGCCTTGTAAAAAGGAACTCCAGTGAAAAATATTATGGCTTTAAAAAAATATGTTCATATAGACCATAGATTCCCAACCTTTTTTTGCCCACCGCCCCCTTTGAGAATTTATTTTTTCCTAATGCCCCCCAAAAACTCATAAATCTGAAACGACAATTGTCACAATTATATTTACCACAACGGGGGAGGGGGGGGGGGGGGGCGCAATGGGATGGGATAAAGCAATATGGGATTTTTTATTGTACATTTTATTTAGTTATAACATAGTTATTCATTTTATTTAGTTATAAAATATTTACTCTTTTTTTTATTTTTTTTTTTTTGGAAAATCAACAGATATTTTACACTTGTAGTAATAACAATAATAATATACATAATACCCAATGATAGATTTTCACATAATTAAAATTATAATTAAAAAGTAAAACAAAAAGTGAGGGTCCTGTACCCATAAGAACTTAACAAAAATATAACCCTGAAAATTATTTAAAAAAAAAAGATATAAAAACACAATATAAACTATAATAATCTGCTTACAAAATTTCAAAGATGAAGTAGGAGTCAGAAATTTGTTCTCACTTCACAACACCAATAATAATAATATGTGCATTGTACATACCTACAACTCAAGAGTAAATACAATAGTAAGTCGAATGACAAGTATGCAACTGGAAAGGATTCAAAGCAATAATATAGTAACTTGCAATACGGTCAAAAAATTATTTAATGTTGACTATGACATACTTTTTTAAGGAACTTAAATTACATGAGAATATGTCTATATCATTAAAATTCTTATCAAATACATTACATGTCCTGAATATAAAAGCATTTTGTCTGAGATTAGTAGAACATTTTTGAAGATGAAAAATTGATTTTTCTCTGGTTCTAACGGAGGGGACTCTAAAATTAATCTCAGCCAAAAGGGGTGAACAATCAATAAAACCTTTGATAATTTTATGAAGATATATTATATCTGCGGAGTCTCTTCTAATTTTTAATGATTTAATGATTTAAGTCCATAAGGGTCCTGCAAGCTGTTAATGTTATGATAACCAATATTAAACTTGAAATTTAAATGATGAACAAATTTTCTTTGGATGGCTTCATGTCTAATCAGCGGCGTAGCGTGGGAGGGGGTAGATATCCTATTGTTTTATGCCGATTTTTATAATCCCATATGCCGAGTACTCTTCCAATGAAATCATGCTTATAAATTCTAGAATTAGAATTTCTCATCGTCATCACACATACATATGCGATGAATTAAAACTACACTCAGAACATGAAAATGGTTTTTCGTTGATTCTGCCGGCACTTACATTCTGAACACAAAACTGGTTTTTAATTAAATCTGTATGTGGTGAATTATAACTACACTCAGAACACCGGGGCAGAGGAAAATTTCGCCTCGCCCTTATTTGGGTACTTCTAGCGGCGGGGGGGGGGGGGGGGAGTGTATATGGAAATCCTATTTTTTTTATTACGACCTTTTTATACACGAGCCGGATATTTATTTAAATCACATTTGACAAGTATTCTTTCAACGAAAATCATGTTTATAAATTCTTGATTGATTTATTCTGCGTTAGAGTCCCCAAATAATAGTTATACAGGCGACAATCAATTTCTCAGAATTTTACAGAATTATGTAACTCAAACGTAAAGCTTTACTCGATGCACGATGAATCGGCAACTCGTTATTTAATTTACCGTTGTATTCTGAACACAAAACCAGTTTGTGTGGGGTGAATTAAAACTACACTCAGAACATAAAAATGGTTTTTCTTTGATTCTGGGATTAAATAAACAGTCTGCAACTAGAATTATATAACTGCGAATAACAGAACTTTTTCCTTCGAAATGTGTCAGCAGATGAAACCAACTGGAATGTTACATTCTGAACTGGTTTATATTAAATCTGTACCTGGCGAATTAAAACTACACTCAGAACATGAACATGGTTTTTCTTTGATTGCGGCAGTACACACAGAGTCTGCCACTAGAATTTTATAACTTCACTTCGAATCAGACAATGTTTTCCTTCGAAATGTGTCAACTGATGAATCCACAACTGGAAATTTACATTCTGAACACAAAATTGGTTTAAATTAAGTCTGTATGTGGCGAATTAAAAATTCACTCAGAACATGAAAATGGTTTTTTCTTTGATTCTGGCAGCACATAAATAGTCTGCAACTAGAATTTTATAACTGCACTTCGAATAAAATAATTGTCCCTTTCGAAAAGTATCAGCAGATGAATACACAACTGAAATTCATTCGTTAATACATTCTGAACACAATACTGGTTTTAATTTTAAGAGTGAATCTGTTTGCGAGTTATCAGCTTTAATTAGAATTACTCTCATAATATGCGTGCGGTTTTCTTACGATTTGCGAAATTTGCAGCTTAAAAAAATATAATTATAAATATTTTTAATAAATAATAAAAAAAGAGTTGGATTCGGAAACGAAAGTATCAGTATCATAGAACATTTTCAAATAATGATTTGAAATGGTTTAAATTTTTCCAAGATAATAATATTATTTATTGTGAAAATTTGCCGCCCCCCTTAAAAGTGCCGCCCGGGGCGGGCCGCCCCCCACGCTACGCCACTGTGTCTAATATATTATTTTCTAAAACTACTTACTATAATATTATTTCCTACCTACTTACTAAAATTTGGACTTTACAACATGACATAATCCACGAAAAACTGCAAGACTTTTAGTTTCCCTAACATTTACCGGGAGTTCATTGAACATTTTAAAACATTTATGATAAATGTTGTTTTGTGTTCCCGTTTGTGTTTCTCCCTGCACGTCCCATCCCGTGCATCTCCGTTTCCCTTCCCCTCCTGCGTTCCCCTTCCACCTTCCCCGCCTTCCCTCTCCCTTCTCACGCTCCCCAGTCCCGCCAACCCCCCTCCCGCGTACCATATATTCAGTCCCAGTACATTCAGTCCCAGTACATTCAGTTTTCAAACAACTCGCGTGCCAGCTGTTACAATGTTTTTATTCAAATTTTAATTTTTCATAAATTACAAATATTCATTTTAATAAGAACAATTAATCAAAACTGGTACCTAACATAGGTACCTATTTAAAATATCTGAAATTTAAAAAATCCATAAACAATTCTTTTGTTACAAAAAAGCTGCCTGCTAAATTCAATTTCATCAAACATGCGAACTGTCAAACGCGCGAACTGTTAAACCTGCAAAGTTAAGATAGTCGTTAAGTTTTCTTAAATTATTCAATTTTCTTAATCTTTCTTTCCGTGAGAACCTTCTACAAAGTATAAGAAATCTTTAAAAAAAAAGATGAATGAAATAGGTAAAGTCATTGTGTTATGGCGTGACCAAGGGAAACAGGGATTCATTTAAATATATATATATAGATTAGTTATAGGCATTAGTTCATGTACTACTGTTTTCA
Source organism: Limnephilus marmoratus (assembly GCA_917880885.1). NCBI lineage: Eukaryota > Metazoa > Arthropoda > Insecta > Trichoptera > Limnephilidae > Limnephilus > Limnephilus marmoratus. Next base: position 4,991,300 of record OU862930.1, read on the forward strand.
GATGTCTTACTAGTTCATCGGCTTTTCCGTCTAAATTTCCTTGTTTATCGCAGATCCGCTTTTTGTTTTGTAATGCATAATTACATAATTTATCCTTATTATAGTTCTTTTTATTCCTGTACGTTATACTTCGTGTTCCCTGAGGCTTTGGACTATTATAGTGATCAGATATTTTGAGTTCTTATGCAGCATTAACTTCGGCGTAAAAGACATTTGAAATTACCAAATTAATCATGGTTTTAGAGTTTTTTCACATTCTTGTATATTTTTTGACAAGTTGCTTCCAACCTAGGCAATTTATGATGCTTTGTAATGTTATCCTTTTTGTATTCGTTTTCATCATGTCAATATTAAAATCTCCACAAATGATTTTATCATGTCTCTTCTATTTTTTATTTGCTTACGGCACCATTCTTCAAAAAAATCTAAGAATTTTGTATCATTTTGATTTGGGAAATGATGAATAGCTGCATAGGCTCCCCGCTTAAAACCATTTTGAATTTCAATAGCCAGTATCCAGGTATTATTTTTTATCTGGTACCGCATTTATTGTGACTTTGTAAGAGATATTGTTTTGAATTAATCAATTAATATGATAACTCTACCAGTACGCCTGCTAATATCTAATTGTCGAATAGCCTTGAAATGTTATTTCATTTTGGTTAATTTCTTCGATAATATAGGTTTCGCTCATCATCACCATGTGCGGTGTGTAATATTTTAGTCTTGTCCTTGTCTTGTCATCGACTTCTTCGATATGTGCTAGTAAACTAGCTATGGGTTTCTCTGGGTCTCCTACCGCCCCCCTGAAAGTCTGAAACGCCCCCCAATTTTCACTTTGCCTTCTACCGCCCCCTGAGGGTCTGAAACGCCCCCCAAGGGGGCGTTATCGCCCACGTTGGGAACCTATGATATAGACCAATAAACGCTGATTCTGAATATATAAGTTTTATTTAACAATATTAAACGTAGAGTTCTTAAAAAAATATTAAAAAGTGCATTTTTAAACCTCTCGTCAAAACACACTGTAAAGTTGGTATTACTGAACGGTTAGTGCTGACGTCACGCGTCACCAGTCATTGTATTGAAATCTTTGATTATGTAGGTATGACATAAGCCATCAGTATTAACAACATTTCATGTTATTCGTTATTTCATACTATTTATAGAGATTTGGTTGTTGTGTTTATTGAAACAATATTTAAGCCTAAATAATTCAGTATCAAAAATAAAAGTATTTCTATTAGTTTATCTTTATTATTTAAAATATTGAAAAACTACTGCACAAAAAAATAGTAATGCTACTTCTAGGGAGAATGCTTCGAATAACGGTATTCAAAATGGCGGCACTTGATCAGCTGATTGCCCAATCCCATAGTAATTTTTCAGGAGTGATGACGTCACACGATTCACCGTACATACGGTGGTCTTAGGGGGATCTTGAAAAATTAAAACTTTGACAATTATTTTAACTATTAAAACTAACTCTAAAATAAAAATAAAAATGCAGTTTTTTAAGTTAGAAGGTCATTATTCCTTAAAAAAAATTAAAAAAATTGGACTGGAGTTCTCTATTGTACAACATCTCTGTAGTCCTCTACATAACCTCTCGAGCGATGATGCGAAATAAATAAATTTGCCTCGATTGCTAGCGATTTTTTCATACCTTCGAATTTTAACATGGAAACACAAAATATTATTATAGTGCTATAAAGCCCATGAATTAACCTGTATTTTACAGTTTATCTCATATTTGTAGGATTTATAAAATAAATATAAAAAAAATCGTAAAGTTTATAACCGCGCGAATCCTGCGTGTTGTTACTTTAAAACTGCCGTGAGGGGTACTTATTTGAGTCAAAATAGAACATTTTCGATTTCTGAATGTTGTCTGTGGTATACTTGATAATGAAAGGTGCATATCTATGGAAAAAGGACTTAATTTTAACCGTAAACAGCTGATCAAAAATGCAACATGAAAAAAATATTTAAAATTTTTATTTTTAACATCATTCTAAAATAGTCTACGAAGTTCGGATTTGCGACATCTATGGTCGTAATAGATACAGCATTTCAGTAGCTTCGTTTTAAAATAAATGGCTGGCCGGAGAATTGTTTTAAATAATTACAATAATAAATGTTTTACGAATGGTAGGAAAATGTGGTCCATTTTTCGACCACAAACTCTCCAGTGATTAATAGTGTCGTTCATTGTAAAAGGGGTGTAACTCCATATTTTTAAAACCCCTTTTTTCTTGCTTATCACATCAAGTTACTAGAAATTAGTTTTTCTTTGATTTGTATTAAACAATAAACATAGAAAACATTGAATGAATGTTTGTATTTTTTTCCTACACTTAAATACGCAAAAAGCTCGTTATTTAAAAACTGAGTAAAAAAGAGTTACACCACTATTACAATGAACGACACGTGTAAAAAATGGAATCAGCTGGTGGACAGTGAAAATTTTGCGAGAGTTATACAAATTGTAAAATAATAATTATCATTATTAAGGTGTCGGTCCTGCCCACCGTCCGCCTGCAGAACGGAGGTTTTGTCAAGAAGTTGAAGATTCAACCGAAGCCGTACACCAAACAACCGAATCAGCCCGTTCAGAATGGAGACAACAAGAAGACCATATTGTTGAGCCCTCAGGATTTTGCTGCGCTGTCTAAAAAGGTAATCAATATCATAAAAATCACGCATCACGATGTTTGTTCGAGATAAACTCCGAAACTACTTAACCGATTTTGATGAAATTTGGCTTACTGTGTGTAATTTGGTCCAACTAAAAAGATAGGATAGTTTTTATCAATATTTATTATTGATATTAAAATGTTCATTAAATGTTTGTTATTGGACGATGCTTTGTAATTATTTGTAAGTTCCATAAGTTTCTAACAGACGGCGGTGCGAGTTAATTTATCGTCACAACACTTGGTTATCTGGTAATCTGCGTAATCTGGTAAATGATTGGCTTCTGGTCTTGGGGAGAGCTGAATGCGAAAATATGTTAAACAACAGCCATTAAAATTTCTTTTTTGTTGACATTCATATATACCAGGGCTTCCCTAACTGTGAGTCGCGACGCCCCGGGGCGCTGCGGTATCATCCCAGGGGCGTCGCGAGGCAATCTTTATAGCGTCTCCCACACGCACACTTCGGAGCGACCGAGTCCCGCGCCACTTATTGATCAAGAATATCGTTCCATCAGCACTGCAACGTTGAGGGTTTTATTACCGTTTGCGACATCATACTTGTGTGAGACAGGTTTCTCTGCAGTTGCAGTAATTAAGAACAAGTACAGATCGAAAATAAATTTGGAGGCAGAGACGAGAGTTGCAATTTCGAAATTTCAACCTCGTTTTGAGAAACTATGCTCTGAAAAGCAAGCACATCCTTCTCATTGATACCAAAGAAAAAACGGCGTGGTTGCTTTTTTATCTTTTTTGTTTGCTTCCATTTTTGTTTTTATGTTGTGTTCTTTATTTTCTAATAAAAAATTTAGATACTATTTGGAGTTTTTCTGACAAATTATTTTCTGTTATTAGGGAACGTACCTATATTACGTGACCCGTTCAGGGGGGGGGGCTTCAAAATACCACCCTTGGTACAAATGAGCGGTGGGGGGCTTAGATTTTTAGTCACCGGGGGGGGGGGGGGGGGGGGGGGGGGGGGGCGTCGCAAAAATATTTCAACTTCCCAAGGGCGTCGCAGTTAAAATAAGTTTGGGAAGCCCTGATATATACTGTATTATATTGGTATTACTTACCTTAATATTATTTTTATACAATTTAGGTTCAAAAACTTCTTAAATTTTTTTTCTTTTCTCTACTTTCTTTTTTCTTTTTTAATCCATAATTTTTTTTCTTATCCATTTTTTTGGTTCTCGAGTTGATTAATTCATCAAAATCAATACTAAAATTTCTTGAAATGGTTGAAGAGCATAAGTGCTAATAAAAAATTAAAAAAACACTTTTTTATTTTTCTTTTGGAATGTTCTTTTTATTTCTCTTCTCTGTATTTTATTTTCTATTGTTAAATATATAATTAACACTTATAAGTAACTTCTTGTATCCACCATCAAAACCTTAATATTATTTATCAAGTGTTATATTTAAGTATAACCACTGGAGCGATTTTGGTCGAAAAATGGACCACTTTTATTTTTCTGCGATTGTTTTCGGTCCAAAAATGGACCACATTTCCCTACCATTCGTAAAAC